>CM054112.1:145108836-154808836 GCA_028673005.1 Tanypteryx hageni
CTTTAAGAGTGCGGTCTTACGAAGCTCGACTCTCTTTAAGAGTGCTGTCTTACGAAGCTCGACTCTCTTTAAGAGTGCTGTCTTACGAAGCTCGACTCTCTTTAAGAGTGCTGTCTTACGAAGCTCGACTCTCTTTAAGAGTGCTGTCTTACGAAGCTCGACTCTCTTTAAGAGTGCTGTCTTACGAAGCTCGACTCTCTTTAAGAGTGCTGTCTTACGAAGCTCGACTCTCTTTAAGAGTGCTGTCTTACGAAGCTCGACTCTCTTTAAGAGTGCTGTCTTACGAAGCTCGACTCTCTTTAAGAGTGCTGTCTTACGAAGCTCGACTCTCTTTAAGAGTGCTGTCTTACGAAGCTCGACTCTCTTTAAGAGTGCTGTCTTACGAAGCTCGACTCTCTTTAAGAGTGCTGTCTTACGAAGCTCGACTCTCTTTAAGAGTGCTGTCTTACGAAGCTCGACTCTCTTTAAGAGTGCTGTCTTACGAAGCTCGACTCTCTTTAAGAGTGCTGTCTTACGAAGCTCGACTCTCTTTAAGAGTGCTGTCTTACGAAGCTCGACTCTCTTTAAGAGTGCTGTCTTACGAAGCTCGACTCTCTTTAAGAGTGCTGTCTTACGAAGCTCGACTCTCTTTAAGAGTGCTGTCTTACGAAGCTCGACTCTCTTTAAGAGTGCTGTCTTACGAAGCTCGACTCTCTTTAAGAGTGCTGTCTTACGAAGCTCGACTCTCTTTAAGAGTGCTGTCTTACGAAGCTCGACTCTCTTTAAGAGTGCTGTCTTACGAAGCTCGACTCTCTTTAAGAGTGCTGTCTTACGAAGCTCGACTCTCTTTAAGAGTGCTGTCTTACGAAGCTCGACTCTCTTTAAGAGTGCTGTCTTACGAAGCTCGACTCTCTTTAAGAGTGCTGTCTTACGAAGCTCGACTCTCTTTAAGAGTGCTGTCTTACGAAGCTCGACTCTCTTTAAGAGTGCTGTCTTACGAAGCTCGACTCTCTTTAAGAGTGCTGTCTTACGAAGCTCGACTCTCTTTAAGAGTGCTGTCTTACGAAGCTCGACTCTCTTTAAGAGTGCTGTCTTACGAAGCTCGACTCTCTTTAAGAGTGCTGTCTTACGAAGCTCGACTCTCTTTAAGAGTGCTGTCTTACGAAGCTCGACTCTCTTTAAGAGTGCTGTCTTACGAAGCTCGACTCTCTTTAAGAGTGCTGTCTTACGAAGCTCGACTCTCTTTAAGAGTGCTGTCTTACGAAGCTCGACTCTCTTTAAGAGTGCTGTCTTTTAGTATGAAGCTTACCTCTCAATAGTCTTATCTAAGAGAGCAGGAAGTGAATCAACCTGGAACATAATCTCAAGAAGGTAACTTCTCAGGAATGACTTTACCTGCTTGAGATTAAGGAGATCTCCTATTGCCTCTGATCAGAGAAGACTATTCTCAAAAGAATATACCTGCTTGAGATGAAGTTTGGCAGGTGACTTCCTGATGCCTCAAATAATACCTTCCTAATTAGAAATTTATTTCCTAGAAAACTATAAGAAAACTACACATGCTTTCATAAAGTAGATAGTTTAAAAACAAACAACACAGATAACAATTAATTTATTTTTCTTTAACAATACACAGCAGAATAGCAGTTGCATTTATTACATCAGTTACATTAGCATTCCTTATGCATAATAAAGTATCATTCTTAATGTATATATGCAGCTATTTTTTTACTTGTAAGATACAACTTAACTAAAAGGAATTTATTTTTCTTCATTACACAAACTTCCAAATGCAGTTAAGTCCCTGAAACAGTGTAACAATGTCCAATTTTAATGTTCTTTGTATAAGGGATAGCTAAAATGTTCTCTTCAGAGATGCTAGAGGAGAGTCCTTTATGTTCTTAATTTTTTTTGTGACTTTACACTGACAAAATTCCTAGCTTCTCACTTCCAGCAGGAGATATTTGAGATTTCATCGGGAAGGAAGGGAAGATTTCCAATGATAACACTAAATATTTTCCTGAAAATGAATTCCTGAGAATATTGCCATTATATTACAAACTACATAAAGGTCACCTTTTAAAAACATCACTCTGGAAGAGAAAGATTTACTCTAGAAATTAAATTAAGACAACTTTTTTCACCACTTAATATGCATCTCAGGAATTTACTTGTCCAAATCTACCAAGCAGCAAGGGGATCAATGGGTCTAATGCAACTCAGTTTTTCAGTGTTTATGAGGACACGAGGATGCAAGTACCAAGTGTACCAAAATCTATATTAATACAAGTAGGGATGTACATGGGTGATGTACAGTGGTGAATATTAAGTGTACCAAATTTAGTTGAAATAGGTTCTGCCAATTCTTCCCTGATATATGTGCATACGGATGGACATCACGAAGATAATAGTCCTTTACAGAAATGACAAAAAGCACTAAAAGAAACTTATACTTCAAACTTGGTACACTTACTAATAAGACCTTGTGGATGTGCACCTTGGGGAGGGAAGTGGAGGGAGGTTCCATACAAATCATACCCTACAGTATTTCTCAAAAATGGAGACATTTAAAATTTGGTATACATATTAAAGAGACCTTGAGGACCTTGGTGTCAGAATTTTGATTTTTATGGTGGTGGGGGTGCAATACAAAACATATCCTACAGCATTTCTGGAAAACCAGGAAACTTAGAGACTAACCCTTTTACTGTCATGCCATACCCAGCACTGCCAGTCATTTTTGTTTTGCAATACCTTAGTAAAATTGTTATACACTATTTATTAATATTTTTCATATCTTGCAATAATAATTTCATTTTCATATATAATGCAAAGCTTTTTAGAATATTTTTTAATTACAAATTAGTGATTTTTAGTTTACATTAAAAATTATAAAAAATAATTTTTAACATTAAGGAAGATAATTACATTTAATACTTGCTCTAATTGTTATTACAAAATAATAAAGAAAATTTAATTACAAATGTGCTGAAAAAATCAAAAATTTTAACATTATTATTTTATTATTAAATAAAGTACTGCAGTTTTAAAATCCCCTGCCCGACAATGAAACATGGACAACCGATATGCATTTTCAACAACTTTCCCTGTTTAATGCTAACACTGATATTACAATAATCAGTTTTGTAAATACTATGATGTTTTTGAATAGCACATTTATTTTTCAGTAAAAATTATTGCTTTTCATTTTCAATTTAAAAAAAAAATAAAAAAATCATGTTTAGCATTAATGTAAAGTCATCACCATCATCTGTAAGCAAATCACTTTTGCTGCCACTAAGCAATTCACTTTCAGTAATATCACTATTCCCGTCAAGAAATTCAACGATCTGTGCAGCATGTATATCTTTCACAAAGTTTGCCATATTGATTTTCAGGGGAAGGGGATGCCATATGAAACATATCCTACAGCATTTCTCAAAAAAACAAGATACCTAGAGACTTAAAACTTGGTACACTTACTAGAGACCTTGAGCCTAAATTTTGATTTTTTGGGTAGGGGGGTGCCATGCAAATCATACTCTGCCTGTGTTAATTTTTTGTAAAATTACATAACTTATTTAGAATATTCTTAGAAAAATACTAATTTGTTCATGCCAATGAAATGGGAATATATATATATATAATTATAATAATTAATATTCCTATAGTGCTTCAAGAAAAGCATGTATAGATCAGATGAAACTGCTTGGAAGACAGGTACTGCAATAGTTGCCAAAAAAGATTTGATACAAAAACATTTATCCAGAATATATCAGTCTAAATTATGAACATAATATAATTATTTGCTTAATACTGGCAAATATAATATATGGGGTATAAAAGAAGATGGACTGAAGTTAAAGAAAAACTTATGAAAACATGTCACTGTTGACCTTAGTAATAGCATCAATTTAAATAGTTTAATAAAAATATTATCTGTATCCTAAAATTAGCTCCTACCAATGTTCAATCTAATGTGTGTTTGGAAGAAAATTTTCACATGCAACTAATTCAGGAATTTCAGATAATTGTGCACCCTTTTTCTGCGGCACCAGTTTTTTCCTCGGCAGTGAAAAAAGGTAAATAGATCCATCTGGGTATATTAAAATTGTGCAGAGTCAGCATATTCCAAGATTTTATGACTAGTCTGCAATGTCGCACAGTAGCATGCTCTTTTTTATTTCACAATAAACCACCTATAATTCCACAAATATTTGTGCACACAAATTTTGCCTGTGTTTTTTGCATATTGAATCACCTGAAGCTTATAGATAATAGGGTAGGCATATATTTTTACTTTTGTAGCCATTGAGATCTCAATATAAGTAATGGTAGTTTTCCTAGGTATTTACAAAATTTTTATCACATCTAGCACAATTATAATGTTCGGTGGCATTAATCATGCTATTTGACAAGCCCATTAGGAACTAAAATATATGACTAACGTCAAAAGTGGACCAAAATTGTAATTACTGCAAGTGAATGTGTAATAAAGTGCAATAATGAAATGAACTGGAATTCATGTTGCATAAGGTATTACAGTATATATTAACAAAATTATCAATATTAATAATGTATATTTTAATGATTTTATGACAAATTACTGCTAATTATTCCATTTTGGGGAGGAGTGTGTTAGTTAGTGAGAACAGTAATAATTAATTAAATAAAATATTTAGCTAGTAAGGAAGTTTTAGTTTAATTGATTTTTAAGTGTGTCGACTGCCATGGTCATTTTGCAGTGTCATCAACTGGACACGCACACAGAATGGAAGAGGTAAACCTGGTGCTGGCATTAGTCTACTCTTTACAAAAAGCATCAAGGAGGCCAACTGCCTAATCTCCCTTCCAAAGGATGGAGTGCTGACTTTACGCAGTCTCCTCAAATCACACAAGCAGAGGGCCGGGTGACCTCGGAAAAATTCTACTTTTACGGGACTCATGCCTGCTGCCCCTTTGAGCAGCAGGCAAGTAGCAGCCAGTGTCTTAACCACTGGCACCCCCCATAGTAAGGAACACTTGTTGCACAACTTTCTCATTGTCAATGGGTTAATTAGAAAAAAGTGATTTATGAGAAACATGAAGTGGAATGCATCTGGATGCAGAAAAATGTTTCAAGGATGGGCTAACATGGGTACGCAGGAATAGCATGAATGGAAGAATATGCAGTAATGTGAAAAGCATCCATTATGCATCGTGATTTAGTGAAAGCAAGTCATCAATAATGATATTAACTGCTACACAATGAATCTGCTACGAAAATAATTGTTTGTTTGTATGGAATTTCTGGCTAATCAACCTCCTGGATTATTATAGCCATTGCTCCTTCCACACCAAACATACATACAAAAGGGAAGAAGGAAACCCAGTGCTGGCATTAGCCTACTCTTTATGAAAAGCACCAAGAGGGCCAACTGCTTAACGTCTCTTCCGAAGATGGAGTGCGGACTTGCATGGTCTCCTCAAATCACACAAGTAGGGGACAGGATGATTCCAAGTTGAAAAATCCTACCTCCACCAGATTTGAACCTGGGACTGCTGCATGGAAGGACAATGCTCTAACCACTCTACCATCGCCACCCTCCACCCCACTACGAAAATAATGCAAGACTATGGATTCTGTAAGTAACCATTAGCAGACTGGAATCAGGATGTGAAAGAAATATTAGTGAATTTCATATCAATGCAATGTGAAAAAATTGTCGGTCCAAAGAGGATGGTTGAAGCAGACTAAAGCAAGTTTGCCAAATGCAATTTCAATAAAGGACACTACATACATACAATGGGGTATTTAGGGACATGGAGAGGAAAAGCAGAAAAGTATTCCTAGGTCCAGTGTATTAAAGAAGTGCGGAAACATAAACACATTTGATATAGGAATGGATATGGTTAGGGACATGAACTGTAACAGATTATTGGAAATATTATGGGAGATTGGAAAGCGAAGGATACATCCAACTGTCAGTAAACCAAAGCATCATCTTCAAGGCTGAGGTAACAGGAGCTCAGACAAAATCTCATGTGAAGTATCTGGTGCCATTTCAATCATCACCATACAACAGTCTAAAATTTGAATAAATATTACTTACCCAATTGCATTTAGAAAGATGATGAAAGAAAATAAGGACAAGATAAGCTTTTAGAAATAGTGAGGGGAAATATACCCAACTCAGCAAAAATTCATCAAAATTGAACCCTACCCAATCCACCAGTAACTTTAACAAGTGTAAAATTTACAATCTTGGCATGACTGCAAAAGACTAGAATTGCAACAAATCAATGTAAAAACATAGTAAATGTAAAATTTGAATAAATATTACTTACCCAATTGCATTTAGAAAGATGATGAAAGAAAATAAGGACAAGATAAGCTTTTAGAAATAGTGAGCGGAAATATACCCAACTCAGCAAAAATTCATCAAAATTGAACCCTACTCAATCCACCAGTAAATTTAACAAGTGTAAAATTTACAATCTTGGCATGACTGCAATAGACTGTAGAATTGCATCAAGTCAATGTAAAAACATAGTAAAAGTGAATACATGAAAGACAGAAATAAAGTAAATAAACAAATAAAAACAACAAATGTCTTTAATTTGAGTGTAAAACATAACTTAATATCATTGGAATAGAGAAATGTAGAACCAATGAAGGTTAATAAAAAGTTGGAACAAAGTTGGGACCATAATAACAGACTGTAGCCTAAAATTCTGCTATTTTCAGTAAATTCATATTACCAGTTTAGTAAAATTTTCATCACAACTCCTATTTCTAAATTAATTCCAGCGTAAATATTCACGTGTTTTTGGTAATATTTTGGAAAATATGGTGAACTTCATCAAATTCCAACAATCTATAAGTGAATGAATTAAAGGATCATAATAGATGCATGGAATGTAGTGGATCACAGTAATGGAGGTCTCATGATATCTAAAAAGGTCCAAAAAAGAGCAGACAACAGCACCTGCCACATCAAAGCCTAAACTCTAATATGAAGCTCATTCCAACTTTGCAACACACACAAAGTGACTGTGCTCACCATCCTTTCATGGCATCACATGGTAGAGCTGAATTCTGCAGATGATCCCCAACATCAATATTTAACAGATTACACATTCATAATTACTTGGCATCCACCATTTACTCCTCTGATGGCCCTGAAGCAGAAACAATCAAATCGGGCAGTTTTTCATGGGTGGGAAACTGCCCCTAAAGGCGGAGGAACTATTTTGATAGTCAACGGCATAGGATGGAGAAGGCAACAGGAAACCACTCCATTAAAGATCCTATTGGATATCCTGAGGGTAGCAACCATGGAAGGTTTTAGAAAGGAATTTGTTACTGATCATGGTATTCGGAACCCAAGATCCGGCAGGGGATGTAGCAGGGCTTCCCAGGTCGTTATCCAACGAAATCCCTGTCAAAACGTCAAAATAGGTACTTGGAACATCAGAACATTACTAAAAATAGGTAAATTAGAAGAAATAAAGAAAGAAATGGAGAAAAATGAGATTGATATCTTAGGTTTATGTGAAACAAGGTGGCAAGAGAAAGGAGATTTTTACAGTGATCAATTTAGAATAATTCATAGTGGAGGTGAAAAGAGAGGAAGGAATGGAATAGCAGTCATTATTAGTAAGAAATGGGCAAACAGTGTTTGCAATACATATCACATAAATGATAGGTTGTTGATGGTAAGAATGAGCACCGTGCCAACGGATACAGTGATAATACAAGCGTATTTCCCAACAAGTAGTGCAGAAGAAGGAGAAGTAGAAAAGGTGTATGAAGAAATAGAAGAACTTATAAAGATGACAAAAGATAAAGATAGTGTAATAATAATGGGAGACTTTAATGCTGTGATTGGATCTAGTCGAAATAGTAGAATGGTAGGAAAATTTGGTTTAGGTGAAACAAATGAAAGGGGAGAAAGATTAATTGAGTTTTGTGAACAGAATGAGATGATGGTATCAAACACTTTCTTTGAAGTTCCCAAAAGAAGAAGATACACATGGGAGGCGCCAGACAGAAGAAGGTTTCAAATAGATTATATTTTAGTAAAAAGAAGATATAAGAACCAGGTAAAATCGTGTTATAGTTACCCAGGTCCAGATGTAGACAGTGACCACAAGCTAGTCATGGCAAAATGCAATATTAGGTTTAAGAAAATAAAGAGAACAGTTAAAAAGAACTGGCATCTACAGGGACTGAAAGAGTTACCAACGGCTAAGAATTACCAAGAAAAAACAAATGAGTTGATGAGAAATTATGAAGGACAACTTAGTTGGGAGGAATTTAAAAAAGGGGTTATTAAAGCTACAGAGGAAGTTATTGGAAAGAGAAAATTGGAGCCTAGAAAACCTTGGATGACTGAGGAGATACTGATTTTAATTGAAGAAAGGAACAAGTTGAGGAAGAATGGAAATGATGAAACTTATAAAAAAGTTAAGAATGAGATTATTAACAAATGCAGAGAAGAAAAAGAGAGATGGACCAAAGAGATAGTGAAGGAAATTGAGGAAGATACAAAGGGAGGAAGGCAAGACAAAGCATACTTCAAAATTAAAACTCTCCAGTACAAACCAAGAACTAAATCGGCAATAGTTAAGGATAAGGAAGGAAATATGTTATGGGAAAATGAAAAAGTATGTGCTCGGTGGAAAGAATACATAGAAGAATTATATAGTGGAAGAGATGTTGGAGATGGATGTAGATTTATTGAAAATGAAGAGGAAATAGGAAATGATGAGCTAGGCCCAACAATAACCAAAGAAGAGTTTTATAAAGCTATTAATAATCTTAATTCAGACAAGGCAACAGGTGTTGATGGTATACCTGCAGAACTTTTGAAGAACTTAGGGGAGGAAGCAAAAGAACATTTCTTTAAAATTATAAAAGATTGTTACGAAAAAGGAAAATTACCTGATGACTTTATAAAAAGTAAAACTATAAGTTTACCAAAGAAGGGGAATGCAGTGGAGTGTAGTAACTACAGAACAATTTCACTACTTTTGCACGCCTCAAAAGTTTTAATTTATATCATGAAAAACAGAATAAAAAGGAAAATAGAACATTATATTAGTGAAGATCAATTTGGATTTAGAAGTGGGAGAGAAGCTATATTAGCCCTCAGGGTGATAATGGAAAGATGTTTAGAAATGAACAGGACATTATATTTAACGTTTATTGATTTGGAGAAGGCCTTTGATACAGTTAATTGGGAACTGTTGTTTAAGACTATGAAAAAAATAGGTATTGATTGGAGGGACAGAAGATTAATTTTTAAGCTTTATCAAAATCAAACTACAAGAATAAATATAAATGGATTAGAGAGTGAAGCAAAGATAAGGAAAGGAGTAAGACAAGGATGTCCGCTATCTCCATATTTGTTTAATATGTTCATTGAAGAAAGTATAGAAGTTATGAAGGAAAAGACAAAAGGCATAAAAATAAATGGAGTTAGAATACACTGCATTAGATTTGCAGATGACATTGTAATATTCAGCGATTCAAAAAGAGAAATGAATAAAATGCTGAAAGTATTATCGGACACGTTAAAACAGTGGGAATTAAAGATAAATATCAAGAAAACCAAATTGATGGTTATAGGCAAAAGTAATGCAGGGACAATATCAAAGATCAAAATAGACAATCAGGAAATTGAGCAGGTGAAGCAGTTTTGCTACCTAGGTAGTACAATTACTGAAGATAATAGATGCGTACAGGAAGTGAAAAGAAGAATAGCACTTGCAAAGCAAGCTTTTCAATGCAAAAGGAACCTACTGACAAGCAGTCATATGAATTTGGAAGTAAGGAAATCCTTTGCAAAAGCTTTTGTCTGGAGTACCTTACTTTATGGTAGTGAAAGTTGGACGTTAGGAAAGAGGGAGAGGTCCCGTCTGGAAGCGACAGAAATGTGGATATGGAGAAGATTGTTAAAGACAAGTTGGACAGAGAGAAAGACAAACCTTGAAGTTTTGGAAGAAGTAAAAGAAGAAAGGAAACTGATCAGAGGAATGGAAGAAAGGAAGGCAAAATTTTTAGGCCATGTGATTAGACATAATGGATTAATTGTGAACATCTTGGAGGGGAAACTTTTAGGGAAGAAAGGAAGAGGCAGACCAAGAAAGAAATACCTAGATTACGTGGAGTCAGTGATGGGAGTTGAGAAATACGAGATGTTGAAGAGAATGGCAGAGGACAGGAGTTCATGGTTGAAGAAGAAGAATGTAATTCTCACTAATATGTTCTCCCTTAACTCTATGTACCAAATTTTTAAATATTTATATTTTTTGATAAATATTTTTCTTAAGCTTAATCCAGTTTTAAGAAATATATCATGATAGCCAAAACCTATTTTTTTCTTATAGAAAATTATTAATACTTTGCGGTATTTATAAGAACTGTCAGTGCTCTAGGTTCAAGGATCACTTTGCACATACATATTTATTATTTTCATATCTACTGTAACTGGTATTTAGAAGAAAATATAAAGATAATACACAAACTAAGAAACAACCTTTATAAACAATATTTATTCATGGTGACAGTAAAAACAATTTTTCTCATTGCCGAAAAACCTTCCATACTTTCCACACTATTATTTTTATATCTACTGTAACAGGTTATTTAGAAGTCAACATAGCACAACAGGGACACACCTAGGATTTTCTCTTGGAGGGGGGGGGGGCTCAACCATAAGAAAATATATCCCACCGAACATATCTAATACTAATTTTAATTGGGATAAAAATGTAGCGATTCTCGGATAGAGAATGGGATATTCACTAAAGAAAAGAAATGCGATTGAGATTTGCAGTTTAAAGGACCCACAAATTTAATGACAAAAGAAAAAAATGAAAATGACATGGTTAACAATAATGAAAAGCTTGGTATAAATTCAACAAAAAAATACAAACTATTAATTATTAATTACATCATTCAATACATATTTCATTCTAGATTAAAATGTCAATTTTTCTCTTTGAATTCTGTAATTCATTTAAAACATCTTGAGGATTAATTTTAATGTCTCAGTGTATATTTAAAAGCGCTAAGCCATTTAAACGGTCTTGAGACATGGTGTTCCTCAAATAAGACTTCAACCTTCGTTAAGTCAAAAATGATCTTTTACTGATGCATGTAGTAATAGGAAGTGGGGCAAATATTTTTAGCAATATGAAAATATTTGGATAAATTAATCTATCATACTGATTCAATGCATCTATAGCATTCTTCGGTAGGGCTATTGTAGATACTTATATACTTATCAAAATGTTTATACCACATTATAAATTCTGCCTTTAAGACAAACTCATTTGTTGAGAGAATATCGGTACTGTAGAATTCAACAAGCCTCAAAAATTCTCGATTTCAGATTGTTTTTCAAGTTTTCCTTTAGATAGAATACTGTTAAATTGAAGTAGTACGGCCTGATGTTTAGAAAATCTTTCATTCAGCTGGCTTAGCATGTGATCTGTGAAGGGAATGAATATAAACCTTCAGTAAAATTCCTCCGTAGTTTCAGATGGAACATCTTCACTCTGATGGCATTTGCAGCTTATTAACCTCTTTACTTCAATACCAATCGATGTTGCTTTTTCAGAAGCTTTTTGAAATATAACCCTAAATTCATTTTCTGAATTAGTTCGCATACCTTCTATTTGTTCTACCACATCATGCACATGATTAAGTGCTGAGTGAAGGTCACTATAAACTTTTTGCAGTAATCTGTGCAATGCTAATGTATAGGAAAAAATGCCTGTACTGTATATACTGAAATAAGAAACCCAAACTCACAAATATAGTTTAATAGCATTTGGGCACCGGATGAAACTTCTTGGTTCTGCCAGGAACTTATTTCAAGAGCAAAATAAATCGTGACAAAGAGTTCAATCATTACCATTATGGATTCATGCCGTTCAACCCATCTTGTATTAGCAAGTTGTTGTAATTTTTTCTTATTTGATTCAGGGCAATGTTCATTAATTTTTCTCATTAATACTGCACCTCTTTTAGGAGTATTGAAAAACTTATAAATTCGTTCTACTTTACCCAAGCAATTCTTTACTTTTTGCACTTTCACAGCATTTCCAATTGCTAAATTTAAACTATGTGATGAGCAGTGGACATATAGTGCAAGGGGGTACAATTTCCTTATATGTGTTTGAACTCCATTGAATTTCCCACTCATTGATGCAGTACCATCATAGCCCTGACCTCGTAAGAATTTTAAATCAATTCCTACACTTTTAACCGATTCAATTAACGTATTTGATAGTTCACGACCATAAGTATCTGATACTGGAAAAAACTGTAAAAAATCTTCTCGTACTGTCAAGCTCCCTTCTTTATCCTCATCTATGTATCGCACACACAATAAAAATTGTTCAGTAGTCGATATATCACAGGTTTCATCTGCAAGAATTGAGAAAAATTTTGCAGCATTTACCTTCGCAACAATTTTCCTCAGTATTATGTCATTGGATGCTGCCAGAATTTGATTTTGAATGTTCCAGCTGAGAAACGTTGCATTTTTACCACAATTTTCCAGATGTTCTCTTAATTCTTTGTCACCAGCATCAATTCTGGAAAGCAATATTGCCCAAAAGTTACCCTCATTTTTTTCAGGCTCATTTTCAACACAAAACTGACCATAATCTCAATGGGATCGAAGAGGTATTCCTTGTTTTCCACAAATAATTACTGTTTTAATGATAGGTTTTAATCTTTTTCTATTTAGTTTAACTTTTTGTGCCTTAGCCTTATCTACTTGCTTATCAATAGATGTAACTTTCTGATCACAAAGGTCCTGCAATCTTTGAAAAGTCAACACAGAACTGGTATGATAAGCAGTTTTTTCGTGTCCATTAAATGCTTCAATTGTGTGTTTCCAGTCAGAAAAACCATTTGAAACTAAGTATGCAACAGCCTGTGCCTTAGGCTTACCGACTTCCACTGGCGCAAAAAAGTACAGTAATTACAATAGGCACTATTTTCAGATTTAGAATAACATAACCACATATTTTACCAGCCATGAGTGTGCTTTAGGTTTCCAAAGGATTCTTAGAATATCGAACTTGTCATCGCCAGATAATGGTTTACTTTTAAAAGAGCTATATCATTTTGATCAATATTAAAGGAATTAGAAGAGGCTGCCTCTGTTTTATTGAGATGTATTTTGCTATTTTTTGCACTTGGTCCATTATTGCTAGTACTGCAAGACTTGCCTTCCACCTCTTCAGAGCCAGTCTTGGTCTTCGGTTTTTTCCAAAAAAGTATAACAAATTGTGCACATTTTTTTGTTTTTCTGCCATTTCTGTTATGGGTAAAATTAAACGCAATTATTTAAAGACCAGTTTTAACTGAGTTCTTATGTACAGCAGGCTAACTGTATATGATTTCCAAGAGTCCAAATTCAATTAAAACAATCATATTTATGATTACATTTAAACCGTTGATTTATATGGAGGATACATAAATAGATTGGTTTGCCATTCTTAACACTAGTAACATAAAAATAGGAAACTTTCCATTTTTTGAAATAATTAACTTCACTTACCAAATGCTGTAAATTCGTCACCGTTGAAACTTCCGGAAACTCAGGATAAGAAGATGAAACACTCGAAACTTATGGTAACAAACATTTCGAAATTAAGATTTCACTCCTCAAAAAAGAAAACTATCTGGAAGCAACAGTATATGGTGAGCATAACTGGTAACTTGAGATTTCATTATAAAGGTAACTTATTGTCAACTTTTATGATTTCTAACAAACTATATTGCACTCAGAATACACAAAACAGACACACATACTAATGCAGTTGCTTTGAGGAGAGGCAATGTGAAACTGATGCGCACCTGGGCATTTGCCTATGGCTCCAGATTTCTAGGAGTCCCATTTCAGTTGCTTTTTAATATTTTCATTAAAAATTGTGGTCAATAAAATACAATTTTAAGTTGCATGAAAAAATTCTAGTTTTACGGGTAAATTCCAATTTCGCGAACTATATACAAGGAAATGATAGTCACATCACTGGTTGAGGGAACTGGAGGCCTCGTCGAAAAGAGAGCCTCACCACTTCGTTTGTTTTATACTCTGACACTTAGCTTATGCAAGTCTCGGCTTTGTTTATAAGATCTTCATGACACTTATTCTTTTCATCCATCTAGCTGACCACTTAGCCCAATGAATGTAAACATCCTTCCTCGAGATCCATTTGGATCTATCTGACCCTTTTGGAAGACAAAGAAGTCAACTGTACTCCTAAAGCATGAGAAAGTTTAATATCCCGAGCTAAGCTTATGGTTTTGAACGTTTCACGAATGTGAGGTGGCAAACCTGGTCTCTGCATATAGGTAATATTCTGGCCGGCTTTCCCCGAACATAGGGTATTTTTTGGCATATAGGACGCTCTTTTTTCCGGAAATATGACCCCCAAAATCAGCCTGCGTCTTATACCCTGAAGGTATGATTATTACTGTCCTCAATGCTGACACTAACAAACACATTCATCCCCAAAATGGAATAGTTAGCAGTCATTTGTCGCAAAAATAATAAAATATACATTATTAATAATTAATAGTGAAAAAACTGTTAATATATACATTAATACCTTATGCATCATGAATTCCAATGAATTTTCATTATTGCACTTTATTAAACATCCGCTTACAATGGTTACAATTTTGGTGTGTTTGCGATGTTTTAGTTCCTAATGATCCCGTTGAACAGCATGATTAATGCCACGGAACAGTAGAATTCGTGTAGATGTCATAAATATTTTATACATATCTAGGGTAAATAAAGTTACGTATATTGAGATAGCAATGGCTACAAGAATGAAAAGATATGCCTACACTATTACCTATAAGCTTCATGTGATTCAATTTGCGAAAATGCACGGAAACCGAGCATCAGCACATCATTTCAGTCCACCTACCAAAGAAAAAATAATCCGTGAATGAAGAAAATGAGGAAAAACTGAAGCGGATGAAAAAAGAGAAACATATTCTTCGTAAACTTGGTCTTAAATGGCCACAACTAGAGAAGGAAATAATGGATAGTAGAACAGAGGAAGTTTGGTATTGCTGTATCGATCAAAATCATTATGTACGAGACAAAAGGAGTTGCAGAAGAAAAAGTAGTTGAACAAATGTATTTTTATTACATATGCATTCCATTTATTATAGATTCCATTAAATTAAAATATCATTTTGCACTTAAGTTTACATAAGTATTATCACTAAAAGGGTATCTATACATGAGACATGTGCAGCGCACTCTGATAGCTTCATTAATATGACTGCCGTGTTCACACAGGACACATTTAGCTTTAAAAGTTACGAAGCAATTATTTGTTTAAAATCATCCCTATTTATTTTAAGATTTAAGTTTATATAAACCTTATATTTGACTGTTATCACGCCGTAATGTTTTCTGTAAATGTTGCCAGATACGGACTTAATTACGGCCAGAAATGATACACGACATGGCCCTTCGTAAATGCCTTAGTGAAGCAAAATACCTTTTTCCTGAAAAATCTTCTAAAAAACCAGCGTGCGGCTTATATGCCAGTGGGTCTTATATGCCGAAAATACGGTATTTCCTTCAGAGTTCCACCCAATTTTTACAGTCATTATTTCAAAACAAAAACTTAAGTATATAACGTTATTTTTTGCATAAAAAATCCATCATGGTTCCATGAAAAACGCAAAAGTCAAGCAACTCGTGAAAAATTAATCATTATCCCATAAGTATAAAACATCATCACATAAAAACTTACGTTGCATATGACTTTTAAATTATAATCCAATATCGATGATTAATACACATCATTATCAAGTAATTAACTAATAAATTAAAGTGAAATGGTAATATATAACCAATAGCGCATTTAAAACTCAAATCGTTATTACATGTTCAATTAAAAAATCAGATACGACATTACATACAAATAATAATCACATAACAATACTGTTCATTATTGCATGAACTTTTGAAAATAGCATCGTTAACTTATGAATTTTTGTCATGAAAATACGAATGAAAATCTTAAAATTTCATTTTATTTTTGGCTGAGCCTTGCGCAGCTTTTAATACCTTATTTTCTTTGGTGGAATTCATGAAATCCTTACAATGCAGATGTTTTATATTGAAAATGCATGTAGTTATTGAGTTAAAGGTACTGAATCCATTGCGTTCACTAGTCCATTGGATTTGTAATAAAGAAAATACTCTCGCAGCCTGAATTGTGATCTGAAATTGTATAATCTTACAAATTCACTTTTTTACCAGCTAAATTAGATTTTTATAAAGATTAGTCCATTTTTCATTGCAATTCATTGTTAGACAACTTTCGTTATTTTCAATTTCATTGAAAATATTTCTGCCAATGCCAGTTTCAAATGCAACTGTTTAAAGGTCTCTTTCCTTTTTGACCCGAGTTAAAAACTCTTAGGAATAATTGAGGTAAAGAGAAACTTATTAATTTAGCAATATTATTTATTGAAAAAGAAATTACCAAAGAAATAGATTATACTAATACAACTGACCAATTTCTAAACTAAAAGCTAGAAAAGTACACAATTTTTGTTATTTTCTGTTGTATTTTTATGTATGAAAAATAAAATGTTTATTTTGTTTTTATTCCATTAATATAAATTGGAGAGCCTCCATTTGCCACCAGTGCCCCCAAATACCATAACGTGCTTCTAGTGCTCATGATGCTTTTTTCTGAAAATTTTCAACCTTCAATACAGAAATGCAGACTGTCAATTCAAAATAAACCATTCACCCAACAGGAAAAGTATATGTAAAAACAATATCGTTTTAAATGTAAATATATTTTGCTGCATTCTTGATATTGCCTTGACTAGTATACATACTTTTCAAGAAAAAATTAAACCTATCATTTAACTCTCCCTTCAAAGGAAGGTTCAAAAAAAGTAGAAACCAATTCAAGATGTCTCAGTGTGTACATAATATATTTATTAAATTACAACAAAAATGATACCGGTTAAAAAAATACCTCTGTGAGCATAAAAAATGTAGACAGCTAGTAACCGGTCGATGACAGCCAAGAATAGAAAATCCCGTTTTCCTTTTTGACTACCTGACGGCACAACTGACTGTTGCCCATCCACCTTCCCCCTCTCCCACCAAACACGACCTTCACCGGTCTTCAGAAGGAAGTCCTTTGCGATTGACTACAGCTTTATTTGACGCACGAAAAGATATCTCGCTGGGAGGCTATACCTTCCTCCAGTGGCGCAGCCAGGAATTTACTTAGGGGTGGCAAATAATAAATGGCATGTATTCATATCCTCTTATTTTTCTTTGCTAATTTGCAATAATATCTCAAAATATCGCTCTAAAATGAAAAAAAAATCATAAGTCAATAAAAGTAGTATTTTTTCAAGTGTATCTTGAAATTACTGCGAAAGCAGTCGCACCTCAAATTATTTGAGGTATTGGGATGGGGTGGGCAAATGCCTGGCTGCCCCTCCATCCTTGGTTGCGCCACTCCCTTCCTCTTTACCCCAGGAGGAAAACGAAAAAATCGCACGGTTAACTTGCATCTATTGATTTCAAATAACAATGAAAAGCCCAAATAATGAACTCCATTCTTCGAAGAAATACTCTATGGAATCATAATAAAAACATTAAAGCCAGAGACATAAAAATTGATTTACCACGGAAACGATATTTAAGTATAAAACGAATTATGCATTGGAAGTAACTCGATTAACTGCATCTTGCATGACGTTTAAGCAATTGAGACGCAACTGTGTCATTTTACATTAATCTCTTGTAATTCGCAAAGTACTTGGAATAGAAAAACGATACGATACCTCTTAGGTGACACTGCTGCTGCCAACAGGGAATCAAATATAACACCATGGCAAAATGACAAGGAAATGCTTACAACTATATTGGACTGATGTTATACAAAGCAGAAATATACAAAGATACTTAATTGAACTAACAAAGGCTCGTCTCTCTCTCTCTCTCTCTCTCGCTGCTTCCTCGTTCTCTCCCTCTCTCACTCAGGTTCGACACTAGTCACCACTAGGCCACTAGCCCACTAGTCACTCCGCCGGCTGCCTGTCCGCGACGTTGTCTGCCTGTATAGCTATGTGGAAAAGGCGCTGTTGCAATACGCTCGGGAAGAGTACCTAAAACTGAGCGTATTGCGAAACATTTTTTACATAAGAATAAAGTTGTAAAAAGTAGACAAGTAGAAATTGAGTAAAAAATGAGGGTATTACCATGTATATATGTAAAGCGCATCTTCCATTATCTGTGGCATTTGGAACTAGTGTAGACACGGATAACTTAAAAACACCTATAAACCGCGAAATAGTTTTCAAAGATAAATTCGGTAAACATTTAAGCATCGTGCGAATTTATTACAATTTATTAACAATGAATAACATATCACATATTGCATTCACCCATCTGAAAACGATATCTACGGAGAAATTTTATTTAACATTAATGTTTATGTAAACATACAATCAAGTTGTATATATAGAATTACAGAATACACGGACAATTCGTACATAAGAGAGAGATCATTTCACTTTCAGCGAACAGGAAACTGACAAAATATTATAAACCTTTCTGAAAATAATGCGAAAAAACACTGCATATTTTGATAATTTATTCGTTGATGGCTATTGGAAAATTGATGATTTTCTCCTCATATATATCGAACTAGGAAAATTTTCATCCAACCTAAATATTGCGCGGTAGCATCTAACTCGTTTATTGAACCATTTTTAATAAAATTAAAGAAGTTGTTATACCTTGTTAGAATTTATGCCCTTTGCAATGGGAGGAGCAAGGCGATCGGTTTTATATGAGAGTATGCCCGAATCTAGCGAGCGGATTGAGAGGTAGAGTCATAAAGTATAATGAGCGTAAAAACGAAATAAACGTGTTGCGAAAAAGCATATCGCAAGGTATACCTGTATAATGTTCGTGAAGTGTTGTTGAATCGAATCTTATACGATATCCAGACAAAAAAGGAACTACGAAATCTATTTCCACCTTTACGAAAATTATGATTTAGCAGTTTAAAATAAATCAATGTTTAAATCTGTACAGTTTAGGGGGGAAATATGTGTAGTCATATAATACAATATAATCGGACAGTTAACGATATTGGGATGAAAAAGAAGCATCGACATCTGTATGCAACCTTTCGAAAACATAATGAAAAATATCATGTAGCCAAATGCTATCAGTAAATCAAATTTTTAAGTGTCCGTCTGTCACGGTACTTTTGGACATTTTACGATGGAATTAAGAGCTGAAACTTTGAAAACCGTTAAACCCCCATGAGGTGGCCCTTATAAAAATCAAACATCCTGGGAAACGTCCCGGATTTGACTCCAGGAGACAATTATATTTTCCCATAAGTTAACACGGGATTTTCGATTTTTCAAGGTGCAAGATTTTTTCTTTCATTCATCAAAATACGTAAATATGGACCAATTTTCTCCATTTTTGCTTTATTCGAAGGCTAAAACTATAAAATATCTTATTATCGAGAATTTAGATATTGCACGGAAGATTTTGTCAGAAATACGCATTTATTTTCGGAATTTTATGACTTTACCGTACTCTATCCGGGTGTTACCAAGACGACTCGCATCGTTCCCTCCGAAAGAATTGCATTATTTGCTTCGCACTTTTTGTGATGCATCGAGACTTTTGTTGTAGTGAGGTCAAACTTACTAGAGTGCAACGTTAATAATTGCAAATAACTATTATTTTCGTTTAAAACAGTCCCAGTTTAAAGATCGAGGGTCAATTTTTCTAATTTTTATGAGCAAAAGAATGAAATTTTACATATCACAAAATTTATTTTTGTGTGTTATCTCATGGGAAATAGAAATTATTTTCTGCAGTCGAAACCGGGTCTTTTTTGTAAATGGCTTGTACTATAAGAATCAAACATTCCTATCAAATTTCAATCTGTTCACTTGAAGGACCTCTCCCCCAGGTAGTGCTGGGGGAGAGTTTCTTCATGTGGAGCAGGCTTGGGGGAGATTCTTTATTTGGAGTGTTCTAACACCCAAACACTTAACCCAACCCCAGAGGAAAATCGAACAAACCTATCCCCCAACCACTTACCCAATCCGGAGGGAGGAAATAGAACGAATCCAATCCCCAACCCAGGGTAGGAAAATGGAACAAACCCAACCTCCAACCACTTAACCTAACCTGGAGGAGGAAATAGAACGAATCCAACCCCCAACCATTTAAACCAACCCAGGGGTTGGAAATATTGAGGGGAGATTCTTCAGTGGACTGCCAGGAGGAAAGGGGGGGGGAGATTCTTCAGGTGATCCTTTCAATCTTCTTACCTACTCAGAAAGTTTGTTAAAAATGTCATTAATCAGTCATAAGTAGTTCGCGATTTCCCGCTCTTTTATAATGCCTCTTTAAGAGTATTGTCACAGTCAAGCATTACACTTGATACATGATGCATAACCAAGGAAATTATATAGGGAGTTATTATTGTTTATACAATTTACTTCTTATTGTATCAGAAAAATGTAGTGCAACTGTATAATGTCACACTAATAAAATGTATTATTTGGATTTTTTGCTTTAATTAAATGACCTGATTTAGTAACATATTTATCCAGTTTAGACAAAAGTGTTCCTCAGTGAAGGAATCATGAAACAATAGCTGTCTCATCCTTCACTTCAGCAGTAACAACAGTTGCTTCCTGACTACTGGGAAAGTTTTTGGATGAGAGGTGACATTCATTTCATATATTCTTACTACCCGTTTCATCTTGATCGAAGTTCAGGGGGTTTATCAGTAATTGTACAAGGAGTCCAGGTTGAATAAGGGGTTTTCTTGAACATTAACATTTTGCCAATTTTATGATGAGAGATCATAATATTGCTTAATAGTTTTGTTTTTTGTTTAATTGCTTTTTGATCTTTTTCAAGTGAAACTTCCAGTGTGAGCAGGGCCGGATTAAGGATTTGGAGGGCCTGGGACACTTAACCACTCATCTGGGTATACTTTATATATACGGCATGGTTTTCTCTGCTGTTTGCTACGGGTATGGGTAATATTCCGTCACACAGCTTCTCAGGCAACTAGCTGCATCCTTTTATTTTACCGTCTCAGCAGTAAATGGACTTCACTCCTTTATTTGAAAAAGATAAGCTTCTCAGATCTAGACCCTGACTTTGCTTTGCAGGTTGCATTTCTGTTACCCTAATTTTAAAATTAACAAAATTTGTCATTTATAATATTATTATTTTTTAATCACTGAGTAATTGCGTAAATTTTTTGTCTTTATACCATATTTTAGGAATTTGTGTTCATTAAATATAATTAACAAATTAATTTTTTATTGTAATAATAAATATATAGGTATTAACATTTTAATTCATGTCTTGTGGTAAAAACAGTTTAAGATACAAATTTTAAGAATAAATAACTCAAATACTGAATAATTAACATTTTTTAAAAATTGATTTGCGAAAGATAAAAATTAAATTCACCTTAATTGCAATTTAAATTCCCACCTCTGGTTTCAAAAAATTAAATACCCAGATGAGTGGTTAAGACAAAGAGGCCTTTGTAGTCAGTGTTGAATCCAAAGGGAGGCCCAAGGGGATTTTGACCCCCTGTGGAATAATATCCCCTCCCCCCTGGGAAAATTATTCAAATTTTATTTATTTAATAATAAGAAATGCTATTAGTCCCTTAAGTAGAGAGTATGATGGTGGTTGGTCAAAAGTGATATCAAGTTTTAATTTCGACCAATCACAAAACGAAAGCCTTGTTGAATGATACTTGTTCATTTAAGTACATAATAGAAGCCGAATGTGAAGACAATAAGAAGAACATATTGGAATTAATTTTAAAGTCCAATATTGGATAAGCAGATCTGAAGATTTTGTGCATAAAGCTATGTTGCATTCCAGTGACAACTACAAGTTTTGTATGCTCATTTAGTACAATGAATAGACTCATGATGATGTTAAGAAATAAAATGGGTCAAGAAACTCTGCAGGACAGCATGAAAATTGCCATCGAGGGACCTAATAAGTTTCCAACTACATTAATAGATGAAGTTATTGACTCCCGAAGTTTTCATTTCCTGCCTGGTCAACAATGTCTGGATTCAACACTGCTTGTAGTACTGTCAACATGACAAACACATACTACAATGAAGAGAATGGTCATAAATATCTTTTGTGAGTGTGATATTTCTGTGATATTAAAAAGGCAGTCTGACCAAACCTATAAATACTTTTATCATTCAAATTCTATTCAAGAACAAACAATTTAAAAAATGTACTTGCCCTAGGTATCTCCAATAGCCACAAGGCTTAAAAACCAAATGTGCATTTCAGCTACAAAGCAGCTGTCTTCAGTGGTAATTCACCGAAAATAGATTATAAAAGAATTCTTTTTACATGTAGACATCTTTAAAACTATAAATATATGTAGTATTATGTATTTAATACATTTATTGTGTAAATTACTGTAGACATTCTGAAAATGAACCACCACCCATTTTTTAATTAACTACAAAAATACAGAAATATGTCTTTCATTTAAGTTTATTATTTGCATTGAAGAGTATTAAGTATGTAGAATATAAGGTTTTACTTACAAAAAAGGTAATTTTTTAATATTCAGTTGGTGAAAGTAGATTTAATCACCTAATTAGCAAACTGAATACCTACTTATTAAGACACCAGTTTTCAAATGTTGTAAGTAGATCACTTTGGTCAATGTAACTATTTACATTGCTGTGCATATTGTTTGAGGTTTCTAGAACAATAATAAAACCATAAATGATATATATTCTTTCATTGATTTCAAAGCTTAACATGTATGGAAAGGTGTACGCCATGTCGGAGTACAGAGAGTTTCCAAATGTGTTTTTTGAGATCGACAAATTTTAGTAAAACTGCCCAATAGCAAATTTCATCAAAATATGTCTAGTGGTTCCCGAGTTTTAAAATGCAGATGGAAATGACCTCCCCTATATATGTTCCCTTTGTGCATAGAACATATAATATCAATGTGGGTCGTCTTGGTTATGACTGGAAAGAGTATGAAAAACCCATAAAATTTCGAAAAGGAATGCAAATTTCGAACGTATAACATCTAATAATCGCAAGAATTTACAGTTTTGTCCATTGGATAAAGCAAAAAAAAAGAAAATCGGTACATATGTATAAATTTAGATGAATAAAGGAAGAAAATCTTGCACATCGAAAAATCGAAAATTATGTGTCAACTTAAGGGAAAATATAATCATCTCCTGGAGTTGAACCCAGGACTTTTTTCACGATGTTTGATTTTTCTAGGCACCACCTCATGGGGGTTTAATGATTTTGAAATTTCCAGCTCTTAATTTTATTGTGAAATTGCAAGGGAAGCAACACAGTATGCAACTGAATGCAAAAACACAAAATTTCAGTGTTTCTGTGAATAATATGTTTTTATAGTGTTCCTAATGTGTTCTAGCTATCATACCTCAGCAAGTGAGAGAGATTTTTGGTCAGAGGAGGAAGATTTGAGTATTCAAATAGTAAAATATGATGAGAGTAGAAATAATTATTTTGAACTAAATGCACTAAAACATTTCCAAGACAACAGCAATGCTTGCCAAAAAAGAAATGATAGAGCTTTCAAAATAAGACCATTAATGGATATGATAACCAAAAACTTTCAGAAATAGAGAATTTTTCATCAGCACTTGCCAGTTAACAAAATGAGTCTTTGGCCTTACGATCACAACCCGATGAAATAGTTTAATAAATCCAAACCAATAAGGTTCGGATATAAGTTATGGGCGATGTGTGGAGAGAATGGTATAAGCTTATAGACGTAGAAATACATTTATAAGAAAAAGTCAGATTTTTCTTTATATCATGGTGGAACCAGGGTGTCTTGAAAAGGTGGTAGATGGGACACAAGAGGCAACAGGTTAAGAACCACTGGTATGGTACATACACGTTATTTATGCCACACAAATACGTGTGATAATTTAGTTTTCCATTCAAATGCATTTGTAATATATTATAATGCTATATTATGAAATTGGGGAACACAAAGAGCAACTCATCCTCATTGCCTTTAAAGCTATTAAAACCAATATAAGTAATTGCTGCATCACATTTAATTTAAAATAATTGTGTTGGAAATTAGGCATCATAAGCTCCGTTTGGGTCATCTTCTTTTCTATAATTACACTAGCAAATATATCCGGTGTTTCTCGGATTTTTAAAGCAAGACAAAAAAACTGATGTGGCCACCACATGGCTTTCTCTATACCTATAATATTTCTACAAATTCCAAATAGGTGATAATAAATATTTTAAGGAACTGTGAGAAAAATTTTAAGACTTTACAAAGAACACAAATAAACTCAAATTCTGATATTGGATATAGCCCCGAAGCTCCAACAATTAAGAAAATAAAAAGAAGCGTAAAGTGTTTACAATAGTTGCCGGTAGATGGTGTGGTTGTGGCAGCTAAAAAATGTAGTTTTTAAAATCTCTCTTCAACAATGGATTATATGAGAAAATTTTTCGAACAAAGGTTGTAGAAAATTAAATTTCCTATGACACTTATTCCAGTACTGTTTTACATCATCAAATATTAAAGTAAATATTAAATAAATGGAATATCTCCTTAACAATTCTACAAAAAATGTAGTAGTAGTAGAGTTGATTTTATAAGGTGTGTCGACAGCAAGGTCATTTCACACCGTACTCAAATCAGTAATAAAATAAAAGTTATTATATTTCCCTACTAATTGTGATAAAAACTGAATAAAATATGTATATTACATTGCTAAAATTGTACACAGGTAATGTGTATAGAAAAAGGTAGAATTAAAAATTAGTTATATGTATGGAAGCAATTTAGCTTCCCTGAGGAACTTGAAAACCACGTCTATCTTAACAGGGTCATCGCCCAGAACATCATTAAGCTGGCCTTGCATCGAAAGACTGTTTCGCATACCTTGGTAGTGGGTACATTCGGTCAGGATGTCTTATAGTGAGATGGGAGTCACAATGGTTACAGTGTGGTACTTCCTTCTCCTGTGTGAACAGATAACAGTGAGTAAGGGCACAGTGCCCTATCCTCAAACGGGTCAGCACTACTTCCTCCTGCCTACTATTCCTGACGGAGGAGGACCAAGAAGTCGTACAGCCTTTATGTCCTGCAATTTGTTATTTTGCAAACCTAGCCATGAGTCCTGCCATTGTTTCACTATAAGTAACCTAAAAAATGTTTTAGGTCTGCTGCTGTCGTGGACCGCGAGTCTAGTTCTTGCTTGCAGAGGCCTTCCTTGGCAGCAGAGTCGGCCTTCTCATTCCCCTTGATTCCCACATGCCCTGGTACCCAAACAAAGAGTATGTTATTCCCCATGGCCTCTAACAGGGCAAGTCGGGAGTGAATCAACTGGACCAGAGGATGATAGGAATCAAAGGAAAGGATGGTTTGCAATGCACTCCTAGAGTCACTACATATCAAATACGACATGTTTCATGACTCTATTTCATCCAAGGCAGTCTTGATTGCGTACAGTTCCCCTGTGTAAACACTACACAGCGGGTGCAGCTTCACCACGGAGATGATATTTTGGGAAGATGTTACAGCGCATGCACAGGTAGTGTCTGACTTGGAGCCATCCGTGTAAATGTGAGTGGCATCATGGTGCTTTTCCAAAATTTCCATAAATTGATGGAGATATACATTAGGATGTGTGCCTGATTTGTTGCAGTGAGACAAATCCATATTAATTTTTGGATAAGACATCTGCCAAGGCGGGACTTTATTAAAACCAGCAGGATGCACTTCGGGGAGCTGAATCCGGGCATCATCAATGAAATTTTTAAAACGAATTCCTATGGGTTTCGTCACCCTAGGTCTTCTATAAAATAATTCAATAAAATGGGGTCTGAACACAAGTTTAAAACAGGGGTGTGTCTTTTGGGATAAAATCTTGCTGACATAATTACACATTAAAATCATCCTCCGCATCTCAAGAGGCAGTTCTCCAGCATCACAGTAGATGCTGGGAATTGGACTGGTCCTGAAAGCACCAGTTGCCAACCTGAGGCCAGAGTTGTGAATTGTACTCAGTGGGTGGAGATAAGACACTCGTGTAGCAGAATATATAAAGGACCCATAGTTGAGCTTTGATCGTACCAATGCCCTGTATAAGAGAAGCATGGATTTGCGGTCAGCACCCCATGACGAATTACACAAGTATCGCAGAACATTTAAAGCACCTATCTTTTAAAATGCCAATATGACTTTTCCAGTTCCATCTTTTGTCGAGTGTCATTCCGAGGAACCGTACAGAATCCACCACCGGTAGGGTAATTTCACCAAGTGTAAGAGAGGGATCAGGAAATATTCCCCATTGTCTGTGGAAATGCATACACTTGGTCTTCTCTTCGGAGAAGCGGAAGCCAGTTTCGCCAGACCATTTATGGAGCCGATTCAGGGTCAGCTGAATTTGCCTTTCAGCCATCCTCAAATTCGATGACCTACATAAGACAGCTAGGTCATCGACAAACAATGAGTCTATAACTGGTGGGTTAATGCAGTCTACAACGTCATTGATGGCTATTGCGAATAGCGTAACACTTAAAACGGAGCCCTGAGGAACACCATTTTCTTGGGTAAAAGACTGTGATAGGTGATTGCCCATACGGACTCTAAAAGTATGCCCCGTTAAAAAGTTTTGGATAAAAATTGGTAGTCTACCTTTAAAACCCCAGTCTTTAAGAGTGCATAAAATCTTGTATCGCCAGGTATTGTCATACGCATTTTTTATGTCAAAAAAGACTCCTATGACATGCTGGCGTAGGAGAAAGGCCTCTTGGATAAAGCTGTTGATCCTGACCAGGTGGTTCACTGTAGACCTGCTACGTCGGAAACCACACTGGACATTTGAGAGAAGGTTACCACTCTCAAGGCACCAAACTAGATGTCTGTTGACCATTCTCTCCATCAGTTTGCACAGGCAACTGGTCAAGGAGATTGGGCGATAACTGGATGGCTGGCTCTTGTCCTTTTCCTGTTTAGGGATAGGGACAATTGCTGATTCCCGCCAAGATTCAGGGAAAGCCCCCTCAGCCCAAAGCTGATCGAGGGTTTTCAGCAGATCCTATTCAGCATCTATGGGCAGATGTTTGAGGAAGGCATTGTGGATACTGTCCAAGCCAGGACAAGAGTCCTTACCATCCCCAATCGCCGACTTCAACTCCCACAATGAAAAAGGTTCATTGTAGGATGCTGGACTGCTGACATTGCCAAGGTTTAGTACATTCTCTCTTTCATTCGAATGAAAGAAAGCTCGTACTCGGCCGTGCTGCTAACCTTGGCATAATGGAGGCCTAATGCTTCGCCGATGGCAGCAGATGTTATAAGTTGGCCTCCAATTTCTAGCCCTGGCACGCTTGTAGGGTGGTATTTGCCCAAGATTTTATTAACCCTATTTCAAACCTGTGCAACTGGAGTCCTGTGGTTAATGGAGGATACATACTTTATCCAAGAGGACCTTTTCGCATCCTTGATGACCTGGCGAGCTTTCGCCCTCAGTCGTCGAAACGCTGCAAGATTTGTACATGTGGGGTGTCTATTAAAAATTTGCAATGCCCGTTTGCGTTTCCAAATGGCCACCGCACATTCCTCATTCCACCAGGGAATGGGAGTGTGGCGCGTCTTCCCAGATGACATTGGAATTCTAGTACTAGCAGCATTGAGTACAGCTGCCGTAAAAACCTCGACATTGCGTATTCCCCCTCGACTGCTGTCAAAATTGAATTTAAAATTTCATTAAAAATCTGGCCAATGGGCTCTATGTGTAACCCATGTTCTCGCTCGGTTAGAGTCAACAGAAATGTTAGCCTTCTGCTGAATTAAGAGAGGGAAGTGGTCACTACCACAAAGATCATTATGCACAGACAATGTAAATAGTGGTGCAATGGTGCTGCTACAAATAACTAAATCTATTGAGGAGTACTCCCCAATAAAAGCATTAAAATGTGTTTTTTCACTGTCATTCAATAAAATCAGGTTAAAATCATTAAAAAGGTTTTCTAAAAGACGACCTCTGCCATTGTGGTCGGCCATCGTGTCCCCCCAGAGTGTGTTGTGCGCATTAAAGTCGCCCAGCAGCATGAATGGCCGTGGTAGCTGATTAATCAGGTCTTCAAGGTTCGCCCTGAGCCCATTCCGGAAGGTATACGTTACATAACGTAATTACCTCCGGAGTGGCTACAGTAACAGCTACGGCTTGGAAGGGCGTCCTAAGGTCCACCTGGGAGGTGTCAAGGGTCTCCCTGATGGCCACGGCAACCCCCCCTTGCGCTCTGTTTCCACTAAGGTCATCAATACGAAGGACATTAAAACCTTTCAATTTAACCTTGTCTGTTCCTTTAAAATGGGTCTCTTGTAATAAAATACAAGCAGGGTTAAAATCCTTTAATAAAATCGCCAGCTCCTCTCTGTGTGTATAAAAACCATTACAGTTCCACTGTATGAATAGGGGCATTAAAATGTGGAATTTAAGTTTAAAACCCTGAATAAAATTGACGTTAACAACGTCTGACTAGATTGACATATTTATATAGACACATAAATAGAATATTCGTATAAACTACGAAATACATAGGGTTGTGAAGAAGCTCAGCGCTTAAGCTTCATCTTTCCCCTTTTGTGTCTATTAAGGAGGAAGGCCTGTAATTGGTCCTCGTCCATTTGGTCTTCCTCCATGCCCTCCTCACCTGATGCTTGTTCAGCACAGGGAGTGCTGCATGGCAGTGCTTCCTCTCGCCGGGAGGAAGGAGGATTTTCTGGGGAACTTTTGTTTTTTGGTGGGATACTCCTATTCAGAGAACCCTCACCATTAGTTTTGTTTGCATCATCTGATGCGGAAGTCCTGGTAGGCTTTTGCTCCACAGGTTTTATATTTTCTAGTTGCTTATGCTTTTTGGTACTCTTTTTCAGCTTTTCTTCTGTACCTGTTTGGGTCGCAATGGTAACCATCTTTTTTGGAAGAGCTGCTACGGCCGCAAAGGATTTCGGGAAAGTTGGGGCAATAAATGTTCTGTATTTTTTCCTGGCCTCAAAATATGGGATCTTCTCCGTCACCTTGATCTACATGATCTTACGTTCTTCCTGCAGCTTTGGGCAATTCTATGAGTACACCGGGTGTGGTCCCTCACAATTGCCACAAAGAGCAGGCTCGGCACAGGAATTCCCATCATGCTTCGCTTTGGCATATCGCTCCTGCTTTGCATTTTGGTGCAATATGGCCAAATTTCTGGCACTGAAAGCATCACATGGGGTTCGGAATATATGGCCGTACTAGGCATGATTTGTATCCAACAAATACCTTCTCTGGAAGTTTATCAAGAGCGAATGTGAGCATCACTGAGGTGGTGTTGATGATCTCGCCATTCCGCTTCGTTGTGAGTCTACGACAGGAGACGACTCCTTGAGAAGCCATCTCCTTCGTTATCTCATCAACCTCGACATATAATAGGTGATAGTGCAAAATTACTCCCCGACAGGTATTAAGCATTTTATGTGGTTCAACTATGACCTCGATATTGTGGAGATTCTTCATAGCCAGCAGCTTTTCACTTTGAACATCGTTGGATGTCTTTATTAGCAGTCTGAGTTTCTTCACATTTTCTAAATCACCTGGAACTGACAATGTCAGGACTTTGTGTATTAGGAAGGGAGAAACCTTGGTAAGGGTTTCACCTTCCATAGCACATTTCAGTGTCAAATATTTACGGCAAGTGCCGCTAAACGGTTCTCCCCCGCCCAGGTCTGGGTGGTATCTTTTTGATAGGGGAATGTCTTCCACCATCATCAAGGGAAAAGGGTAAGGGGAAAGGAGAAAAACTTTTTGGAGATGCCGCTTCTTCGCCGAGTCAGGTAGTGACTCGTTGCCCCCCCTCAGTCACGTGGAGGCGGCGGCAGGGGACGAGCTACTTCCTTTCTTTGGTACTGCTCCTGGTTGGTCTTGGGGCAGCAGAATAACCGGTACCACACGAAGTGATACAAAAGAGAGGAAAGAAAGCAAGGATACTGGGTTACCCCCAGCAGGTAGCCAAAAACACACCAGGTTACCCCCCGGAAGGTAGCTCTACAGTGGATGGTGAGCGGTATCCGAACCGGCTCAGTCACCAATCCACTGCCCCCATGAGGGGACAAAAAATGTTTCAAACAAAAGTTATAGAGAATAATATTATCTATGAAGTTTATATAAACAACATTTACATTTATGAAGATAAAAGGAGTTATTTGCCAAAAACCAAAACACGAGTAAACATCCACTTCTGGTTAAGCGATTGTTGCCAAAACCTAATCAGCTCTTCATTATATAGTACTCTTTCTAAATATAAAATTTGGTATTGATACATATGTAAGTTTTTTAGTTAGAGCACCCACAAAATACTATCACATACAGACTGACACCGAGAAAATAGTCAAAACGTGTTCATGGGACCTAAAAACGTGTATTTCCGTTGAAATCTCTAATTTGATTTTTTCATGAAAACAATACTTTCTCTAAACTTCATATATGGAGAAAGTAAAAATATTGAGGAAGATTTGAGAATAAAACTAAGTTATGAAACCAAGTTAATTTTTATTGTAATGCTTGATGGTATGCAATATTTCTTGTCTTCCTATCTTTTGCCCAAATAAATAAATTTTTCCTGCATCTTTCATTGACAAATTTGGTGACTATTTTTTATCAAATAATCATAATAAACAATTGATGGAATCACTTTTAAAATATAGCTATTTCACTCGAATTGATTTCCAATGAAAGAAACTGCATCATATTACATGGTCATGAATCTCAAAAACATTAAAACCTTAGAAAGGAATTGCAAGCTCTAGGGATCTAACCAGTGGAAACACATTTGAAGATATAGACAAATTTAGCTTAGCCATACCTTATCCCATGCAAAGGTTGATTTTGTGGGTCTAACTTGTCATGTGAATATTTTAAAGTCTAATATACAACACAAAATGAGTTCCTGGAGTTTGGAATCGATTTTGGTGATAAAAAGTGTGTTAGTATTACATGGAACGTGTTGTTATAATCTAACAAGTATAATTGACCTAACTGATGCATACAAATGTTCAGTTGAAGAGAAAGCAAAATGTACATATAGGCATTTAAGGGAGGAAGAAGTTATATTTTGATTGAAATTAAAGAATTGCTATAGAAATGTTCTTATTGTATCTTCTGTGATATCTTTCAATTTATTAATTTACAATGTAAATGGAAAAACAAATTTCGCTGTCAATTATAGAGAATATGCAGAATATATAAAAAGATTTTAGAGAATGAAAAAACTTAAAATTGCACATTAAAACTGTCTTCCACTTACCTTTTGAAATAATCAGCCAGATATGTTTGAAAATAAAAAAAATAAATTCTAATCTCAAATATATAAAAAATGAAGTAATTACCGTAGAAATTGGAAGCAATTTGGTCGTGTTACTCTATGGCTGATCTTCTGAATTTTTTTTCATGATTGGCCTCTATAAACGTCCTTAATGCTTCTTCCTTGTTTAAAACAGATATCATATCAATTGTTTTGGTGAGCAACAGAGTCGTTTATGCAAGCCGCTCAGTCAATCCAACAATATGCTCATTTTCATGTTATTTAAATGGGAGAAATTAAAAGAGAAAAACTTTTTAAAATTCCGGATGTAGTTAAAATCAATTTAAAAATCCATTTTGCTTAACTTTTTATTGCAGTTAAAATGGCACCTTCTTCTTGCTTCTATGTTCTATAGCTGTTGAGTTATAAATGCACAAACAAATTCTTCAAAATATCTATTAGTAGAGATAGAGATAGTAAATATTGATTGTTACACCCAATAGTATTGAGGTCACACATGACCTCAGAAAATTTGCGAATTTCTTGTCCCCTGATGCTGTTTTTTGTGTGTTGCTATGATGCTCATATTATAATAGGAATGCTTCAAGTCTATATTTAGCTTATGAGAAGAGCCACCAAGAGGGCAGGGATATCAGGACAAAATTCCTGAGGAAATCATAAGACTTTCGTATCACAATGCTGGCAATATGCCAGCAACTGATACCAACAGGCTGTGTTTTGTCCATTTCCCATTTCTTTTTCTCAGACCTTGACTTGGGTGTTCCCTGCTCTACCCACTGGTTTTCTGTCATCCCTTAGCACCCTGCAACTTCTCTCACTACTCCCATTGGGGTCATTAACTCATAAAATTCTCTGAGTGCAATTTTGCTGCAGCGTCAGCAACAGTAGAGGTACATGGAAAGAAGAAAGGATGTGACAGGAATTTTTAAGTTGATTGCCTTTTGACTTGATTGTAAACAACCATGTGCCGACAGCCCAGGGAGTATGAAATTGAGTTCAGGAGCCTCTCTTCCCGGATCTTAAGATAAAATAACCAGCTGCATGTAGTTTTAAAGTGTGATAAGGTCCTAACAAAGTGTTCTTTCAGCATTTTTTGCTTAATGATCCTTTCTTTTCGATTGGGTTAACTTTGGCAGCTTGTTAATAATACCTGCCCTTTTTTCTTCTGCAACAAGAACGGAGGGCGGAAAAACATTATATTTGTGCAAGTAGGAGTTCTCATATTATTTTCTCTTTCCAATCCTTACTCTTTCTCCAACCAATTTCGGATTTTGGAATAGAATAGAATAGCATTTCCCTCGCATCAGTTCTACCAGGCAAATCATCAAAGAAACATCAATCAAGTTATGTCTTCTTGCAGCTTTAAGTAAATCTAGCATCAAGGCAGTTTTTATTTATAATTATATACATAATATCCTTATTCTGTTGGTCCGTCCATCCGCTGGAAGGCTCTATAGAAAACACTTAAAAATACCTTTTTTTAACTTGCAGGGATTTTTTCTTTTGCAAAATTAAATTAGAAGTAATTGACCTACGATCTTTGCACTTGGACCATTTTAAAGAAAAATAAACAGATTCTTTCTTATTGTCGACTTTTGCCTTCAGTTTGAAATCGCTCAAGTTATACTTTTAAATCACATTCATTGGAAAATTTTAAGCTTTTTAAGAATATGTTGCCTTGCCGACTGTGTCATTGTTAAACCTCAAGACTGTATTGTCGTCCTTATACTATATGTTTAAGGAAGGCATGCTTTGAATGCTTTAGTAAGAGAGAGAAGGCACCCGAATTATTTATAATTAAAATCGTGTTTTCATTAATTTATTTTCAATTAACTTCTCATTGAAGCTTTTATAATAAACTATTTTTATAGTTATTTTCATAGTTATTGTTGCAGTGAATCTTATAATTTACCAGAGTTATAAATTTGAATCGCAAATATGAAACACGGAAACATCCATTTCTTGGCATGCAGACCTTTTTCCTTTTCATTATAATATATCTCAAGGATGAGGTATTTAACTTAGTTATGCGAAGAGAAGAATTTAAATCTCATTCATCAATCTCCAAAAATTATGTTTTAATATGATTTTTCACGTTTTACCGCATTTTATTTATATTGGGCCACTGTTGTCCCAATTGTTGAATTCTATTCTTGGCCTCATAATAAATGCACCAATTTAGTGCTTTAACACGGGTCAGACTTTTATACATGGGTATAACTTATTCACTGAATCTATTAAGTATTTAGAGGGAGGAAGGAAAAGAGAATGGGAATGAGCAGAAACTGAGAAAGAGGACGTAGCATTTGTATAGGATTAAAAGGAGCTGCAGTACAAAAATAACAATAATAAATTATAATTGATTATAAAAAATTTTATATTACTGAATCATGCACCATTGCAAAATGGTGGGAATTCATAAAACTAAATATAGGTCACGCAATTTTCAATGGATTTTTTAACACAGAAAATATTTCAAACTGAATTTCAAATAGAACTGAAAAATAACATTTTATGACTTTTATTTAAATTTCTTTAACTAAAGTGATTTTTCTGAAAAATTTTCAAAACTAATCTAGTTAAAAGAAAAGTGTGATCTTAAAATATAGTTTAAAGTCATTGAAGTTCATGTAAGTATCAAGTTAATAGTAAGTAAGTTACTACACAATTTTCCTTTGATCGTAAATTGACAGTTCGTTCACATTTTATTCCGTTTTTATGAGTTAATAAGAGTAAAATAATTCATTTATTAAGTTAAATTCTATACGTTTTAAATAACTTAATTTGATCAAATATTTCAAGTAAATTTCAACTACTTCTTTATGCATAATATCTCATTATTTTGATTTTCCTCTTAATCTCAGTAAATATTTGGATAATCATTTGGCCTCTCTACTAATATTTACTTAAAAAGTATAATTAAAACAAAGATAACTTTCAAAACCACTGATTTGATTGTGCATGAAAGCCAAACGAGATCATAGCATATCTTCCTGATTTTTCATAGAGAAATCATATATATTTGTAATACTTTTATGATAATCCCGTCATATTTGATTGGCAATTACGCTAGTACAGTGGGTTCCGCTTATTGGAATCATGTTGGTAAAGACGAATTTGATTCTATTAACTGGATGATTCAATTATATGGAGGTTGAATGCAGAGGTTGGTTTTAGGCATGTTATACATATAAGAAAATGCTAAAATAGAAGTTAAAGATACGTACTTTAATAAACGGTAAACATTAACTTAATCAACATACAAATTAACGTGTTTTAAAGTAATTTTCCAACTTCTTTCGGACCAAGTTGTTATTAATATGAGACATTGAGTCAACTTCCACCTTGTACAAGTGGCTGAACTCCTCCGGCTCTCCTCCTCTCAGCTCCAGGTTTCGCCGAAGAACAGCCAAAGCATGCCTTATTTCTTGAGAGGAAGGGGCAGGTAATAATTGCACTTCTTGATCTTCTTCCTCGATATTCTCCTCAACACTCAAGTTGTTACCTAATATTTCTGAAACAATGCCATTTTCTGTCAATCCTGTAGCTACAACGATGTCATCATTTATTGAATTCCATCTATTAATCTCTTCATCAGTCTTGTCATCATTCTGTGCATCATTTTCTGCTTCTTTGTTTTCTTCAACCAGAATAAAACCAGCTTTTCTGAAGCAGTTAGCAATAGTTTTAGATGATAATTGCTCCCATGCCTTCCTCAGCATATGCATGGCATCTAACACATTAATTTTTTTGGAAATTTCAGAAGCATTTTTCTCGCTGTCATTCTCCTCAATAATTTCAATGATCAATTATCTCATATCTCGTCGATAGATTCTCTGGAATGTTTTTATTATTCCTTGATCTAATGGCTGAATGATGGATGTCATATTTGCCGGAAGAAAGACCAGTTGAATGTTGTTCATTGGCACATTTTGGTGTTTCTGTACAATTGTCCAAAAGCAATGTGATTTTTCTTCTTTGAGCCACAAGTTCCTTGTCCCACTGGAGTAAAAACTCGGAGAAAATCTGGGTTGTCATCCAAGCATTTTGATTGTTTTTGTATGGAACTGGTAGTGATACACCTAGAAAACAGCACAGGTTTTTAGATTTACCTATAACTAGGAGGTTCCTTTTATCACTTCCAGTCATATTACAGGTAATGTGAACTGTTATACGGTCTTTCTGCTTCTTTCCTCCCGAATTTGAACTGATTTTAAACACTAAGGAGGAATCTGGCAACGCTCTATAATAAAGGCCCGTTTCATGTGTGTTATAGATTTCGTTCGGTTTGTACTCCTTCAAAAGGTCGGTGAGAATTGACCTTTTCCACTCTTCAGCTCCTGGTGCATTTGCATCTTGCTTCTCTCCATGCAATTTTTTATGCACAATATTGTTCCTGTCTTTCCATCTTGACAACCACCCTTCCGTTGGCTTGACATCTTCTTCACCAAGGCGATCTGCAAATTCCACTGCTTTTTCCAATAATATTCCCCTACCGATTGGAGCATTTAGGAGTATAGCATGAGAAAACCACTTCAGCAGAGCCTGCTCAACACTTGGCCACTTGCCTTCATGTTTTCTTTTCTTCTTAGAATTTAAGTTTGACGTTTCACTGTTCTTAATTTCTTCACGATTTTTCAAAAGTCTAACAATTGAAGTGTGCGAGATCCCCAATCTCGCCAAGGCCTCTCTCTGACTCAATGAAGATGGAAGTTCATCATAATTTCTTATCAGCTTATTCTTCTCAGCAAAACTAAGATCTTTCCGTGAATTTTTCTTCGACATTTTACCAAAGGGTTTCTTTCAATAATTTCTAAAAGAAAAATTAAGTGAGAGGTAGTAGACAGACTACCACTTTAACACCACCTGATTACGGAAAAATTCAGTGAATAATGACGAAAGCAAAGAGAAGAAAAGTTTAAAGACTTTTGGAGGTGGAGGGTGGGGAAAGAAAGAGTTAATTGGCTAATGCCTCAACCATTCAAGACGTGTGTTTTGTTTTCCTCCGGGTTTTCCAGCATGGTGAACTCTCAAGGACAGTGACCCCTAGTGGCACTTAACTGGGAGTTAGAGACCATTTCTTGCTGTCTGCTTGACCAACTCCCTCAGGGAGAGTAAGGCTCGTTTTCCACAAACGTATGTGCAACGCTGTTTTAATTGCTATAGACCCCCGCCATGACGCACCGCCGAGAAGCGGAGTCCCTTTCCACGGACAACTCAGGGCAATAAACAGCTCCAAGGATGTCCCATACCCTAGGTTTTCAGACATCTGGGATTAGGGCAAGTAGGATAGAAAAATATTTCATGGATCACAGAAATTGCTTCTCTTTTCAAGAGATAATGGACATTTACATATTCTTACGTAAAGAAAGGCATTCATTTTTGGATTAATCCCAAGAAGGCCCTAAAACCCTATAACCATCCATTGACTAATGATTCAATTAACCGATATAAGTGATTCCAATAAGAGGAGATTTCGAAGTACTTTGGATACAAAATGATTTGGGTTTTTCTAGTTTGATTCAATAAAGCGGTTGATTCCATTAACCACTGATTCAATAAAACGGAACCCACTGTAATTTAATAATATTTTGTTTTTTTTGCCTGGAATTTTATATAAATATCGATTTTTACTGTTTTCCATTAACAAATTCAGATGTTACTTAGCGACTTACGGACATAAATTATAATCATTACAGCATTTCAATCGCAGAGGTTAGCTTTGATTTCTATTTGATCATGCTGTCAACATGTTTATTTCTATTCCTCTCCCTTTTAAATATTTTTACTTGAATGAGGTCCCAAAAATTATTTCTACTACAATAACTGTTTTAATTCAATTGGCTATATAAGACAAGTTAGGCAAATTTATTAATTCTTTGATATGATACATTATTATTAGGATTGGTAATTTTCAGCAGTTATTTTAATTAAAAGTCTACGGCTAATATCAATGTTTATATTTACAAAAATTAGCAGACAAATATCAACTTTTATTTTTATACAATTTATTGAATTTATCTGGAAAAATTCACGAATCAAAGAAAGTTGAAGAATACAACATCTTAGGCAAGATATTTAATCTCTTTGTATATTTTTTATTTAAAAACATTATTTCATGAAAAATTAAATAATCCTTGGCATTCTACAGGAAAATATTGCTTATTCCCAAATTGTTTTAGAGATATAACTTTCTTTCTTTTATAGCCCATATTTTACAATGTTGAGCATGGCATATATAACCCTGGAACCACCCTTTAGTTTTAGGCACACATATGGCATAGCAGGCAGTTTTACATAATGGGAAAATGTTTATTGTCCTCGGTCTCTAAAAGCTTCAATTGAGTCCCACTAGCACCTTCTTCAGCCAATTGCCATACAAGGGAAAATCGAAACTGCTGATGGAAAAATGGGCCACCATATGACAAAATGACAATCCAGCTGTTGAAGATGGTGAGGTTGGGGAAGTGAAGACAACTTTTTCATCCACTTCCACCTGCGGTGACCAATGGTATAGCTGTTAGACATCTTATCCCCTTGTCCACAAACCCCATGTGATGGTTCTAATCTTCGACAATAACAAGCTTCAGAACATTTCCCTGCTCATTGCTGAAGTTTCATTTTCTTGGTGGAGCATGAATATTTGTCAGCATGTAGACTTCTCTCATCCTTTCATGTCATGGCGATCAAGTCATCTCTGGTCCAAGTGCATATGTCACCCCAACTTGAGTTTTTACTGGCAAAGTCTTGCAGCATGCTTTTCCAGTTTGGTCTGACAGTGCCGCAACAGTAAATTTTGTCCAAATATCGTCAAAGAGAATAGGAGAGGAGAAGAAGTTGTTCATGTATAAATTAAGTCCAACCCCTTCCACTCTCCAAGTGAGTTCTCTAACAGCCATATGTGCTGCTGTCATGTCTTGCATTACACTTAGTCGGTTTTTCCCCAACTACACTTTCCTGTCACAGGTAACCTGTCTTGTTGCAGGGTTTGTAAATTTTAATGCCAAAATGTTTGTGCTTTTCCAGGATATACTGTTTCAGAATTACCCTCCCCTTGAAAAGCACAGACTTCATCTAATGCCAAGTGCTCAGAATAATTGGTGTAGCTGCTATTGATCATTTCAAAGAGAGTTCAAATTTTCCATAATATGTTGTAATTTAAATCATCCCTATCAGGTTCATTAGCATTTTCAGTGAAATAAATAAAGCAGAGAATGTGAATAAACCCATGACAAACAAGACATCTTTCAGAAGTAAGCAGGCCACAGATTTAGTTAGTAGTTTAATCAAAAGTAATTTTTGCAAAACAAATATAGACATAAATGATATATTTATCATAAAGCTACAAGATTTTCATGAAAGAGTTTATTAAAATAATGCAATGCTATGCCATACACATATCATCCTATAACAGTTCATATTACTACACATGACAAATCAAACTTATTCCAATATACATATATGTATACTTCAATCAGTATAGTATCCAATAAATGTATGTTTTCAATATATTCTTTCAGCAAAATAATACTTTTTCCTCTTCATATATGAATATAAGCAAATTATCAAAAATCTATATTGATAGCTATGTGCCAAATAATACATTCATTGGCAAATATAAAAATCTTTAGTAAAATATTTTAGAGAAATATCTTTTAAATGTATGGTCAAGGACTAATAAAACAGTTGCTTTTAATGACTGTTTTTAAATACTTAATTTTTAGTCGCATGAAAATAAAACCTTCTCAAAGTTGAATGATTTTCAGCATAAAGATAAGAAGAAATCATCAACAATAAAGAAGAAGAAATAGGAGGTAGAAATGAAGGAAAGGAAAACTTTTCATGAAGAGATCTCACAAAAATGCCTGACATTAACTCTACTTTAAATGCATTTTCCTGTCCCTAAAACATCCTGCATTTTAATGCCAATAACATACGAATTAAAGTACATATATACATTTCAAATTTCTCTATTTAAAGGCAAGTAAAAGGCAAAATAAAGTAAAAAGACAAATCAGCAGACCTCCTGATAAAGGACACCATCATGAGCCCAATGGCTACTCCAGTCATCGCTTTCTTCCTCCTCCTCTTCGTCATCCTCCTCCTCCTCATCATCCTCCTCTTCATCTTCTCTCCCATTCAAACCAACATTCTCGCCATTCATTCCATGAGCATATACCCCATGAGCTGCCAACTCACGCAGGACATTGTCCAAGTAGCCTGGATCAGGATAGCCATGGCCAGATGATGACATGTGAACTCCCATTCCATGACCCCCTGCAGGTCCAGCCTCAGTCTTGTGATGTATTTCATTCCATGTGACCACATCTTCCCGGCCAGTGGTCACAGAGCGACCTACAGTGAACACTAACCGTCGCTCAAAGGCAATTTGCAGAAGCCTAAGTACCTGCAAATTGAGAAAAGAAGATTTATTTAAATTATTCCAGCGAAATTGTTCACAAATCACAGATTTCTTCCAAATATGCATTCAGTTGAATTTAATGATTGTAGTTCCCAATCCATTGGGACAAAAATAACAACAGAAAAATCAATTTTCCTGATATCTCTAAATGACACATTAAGTTAATTGTCCTATTTGATGGAGAAAAAGTAAAATTCACTCATTTTGCCTTTAAATGGCTAGACAAAAGCAGTTAACTCTTTCATCATGCGTGAAGTTTTACTCAAAGGCAGCAGAATTTTAAAAACTATTAATATAGATCTTACAAATAATTTGTAAGAACAGCAAGATTCTTCCCTAACCTTTCTTCCTTTAGGAGTGTCAGGAAGGTAGCACACTCTAGGAAATCCAACTGCATAGTATGGCCGCCCTGGATTGGGATGTTCTGGTTCCTGGATTCCAGATGTGATACTAGCAAAAAATAATTTTAAGAAAAATTTCAACTTTGAAAAGAATATACATTGCATGAGGTTTGTGATAATAACACACTAAAAACTTTTGAATCCAAAACAGAAAATGATTTAAAAACTATATCAATGCAATGATTTATGAGTTTCACGTTAAATGTTACGCATAGTATCCCAGTTTATGGGAGGTAGAAATGGGTTTATAGTCTATTTAACAACATAGCTACTTCTAATTATGAGAATAATAAGATGCTATGAGCTTCTTGGTGATAAATATACATAAACATCAATTTCTATTTTTGCTTCTAAATATAAGGCATAAAAACTGCCTTCTAAATAATCCCAAATAACACCAACTAATGGTTATAAAAATTTTCATGCAGAACCATTTAAATTCAGAAGTGAATATGAGCAAAAATGCACTAAAAGAGAGTTTGAATTTACTTTTATAAGTGTCATCTTATGCAGTGGTGAGCTATGAATATTTTAACAATGGGCTCGCATTTTTTTCAACACCCCTTTTTTAGGTGCGTTTTGCTTTCAGCATAAGCACCTATTAGTGTGGGTTTGTCCGTCCGTTCGCATGTTCGTTCTCGGTTTCTACCAAACGGTTTTTATGAAATTTGATACTAAGGACTGACAGTCAAAGACAATAAGAAAATCACAAAAATAAATCATTTTTAATCTTCTTTGACTGACTGTCCTTAAATTAAATTTCATAAAAATCCGTTCAGTAGAACTCTAGAATGAACATGCGGATGGACGGACAAACCGACACTAATAGACGCTTATGCTGAAAGCATAACACGCCTAACAAGATGGAAAAGTATAATCCATAAATGGAATACACAGAGATTCCAAAGGCGTTCTTAATGGAAAATACATATGAAAAGGTATCGAAAGATTGGGCAATTCTTGAATTTTTATCCCCGAAACTATAAGTCGTAACTATCTGGTCTCAGGGACTATCTTGTGGTAAATGTTGTTCTCTATCCAAATAAAGTTTTTAATCTATACCTCACAGATCATACAAGAGCATGGGAGAGAAATATGAGGATTTTTAATGGACGTTTGCTGAGAGAACTGTATTTGCGATTGATGTAAACAAAATATGCGATATCATTAATAAAGTCAAGCTTAACTTTGTGGAATTTGCTCATTATGAGATGTAATGAAACAACTTGGACACTTCCACACAATTTAATAGATGTAAACAAAATATACGATGTTTTGCATGGGATTTTCTAGAATTTCTATCTCTGAAACTAGAACTTGTAAGTACATATGTGGTCTCGTGGACTTTCTTGTAGTAAATGTTGTTCTATATCCGATTAATTTTTTTAATCTATACCTCACAGATCATATAAGATCTAGAGACAGAAAAGTTTGGTATTTCATTGTTGCTTGATGGATGCCATTTAACAAGATACGAGTATAAGTTTATTAAATTAATTATTTAAAGTGGAGGTTCTAATTGACAGATTCAGTTAAAAATCACAATCGGGAGATAAATTTTAATAACGATCACTCATACTTAATTTAATTAAAATCCGTCCAGTAGTTTAGGAGGTGAAAGTTACAACTGATGGACTGTCCAGACGTGCCCATAAGGTGTTCCGCTACTACCGGTTCACTGGTCAAGAATGCCTAATAAACAATAATTTTAACAATGGGCTTGCAAATTTAAAAAAAAAATTAACAATGGGCTCTTGCGAGCCCACTACAGCTCATCACTGATCTTATGCAAACCAGATAAGTTAACTAGAAGAAAAACTAAGTCATATTATCATTGATCTTGTCATTTTAAACTAGCATATAGACCAGGGGTATCAAACTCAAATTTTATGAGGGCCAAATAGGTAATTTTGAAAGATATGGTGGGCTGTAAATAGTAATTTCAATATACCATATTTATTTGCATATAAACTGCACCTGAAACTTGCGTTTAAGTCTAAAACATTCTTGGAAACTACAAATCACTAATAAATACCATTAACTGCACATTAATCATTATAAATATAGTAAAACCTGTGAGAGGTGGAATCTCAAGGGATCAGCCTATTTTTCTGTCTTTAGCAGGTTTTCCATCTTACAAAGGTTAAAATAATTTGCACAACTTTTTCCTTTAGGGCAGATTTTAATTAGAAAATTGAAGTTTTTGTATCTGCAGAAATAAAAGTTTTAACCTTACAACAACAATTAATATAGACAATTAATGAGAACAAACTTGAAACTGCATGCATGCACAATCCTTAATTTATTATAAATTAATAATCTTCCGTTAAAAACTATTGGTTATTCATCAAAACCAGTCGCTCTCATGTGGAATAAGCCCAAGTGTGATTAAACTGGGTTGTTTTAATTTTTATTTTGTTTTTAATTTTAACAACCAAATTATATCTTTAATGTGAAATTCCACCAAGTCTCAGCCGCGTCCATTAATTTTAAAGCAATTTAATAATTACAGTATATTGCTATCTACTGTAAACTTGAAAGAGTTACTGGGAAAGACTTGAATGATCATGCCACACAAGGAGAGTTCTTTAGACACCAATGCACTCACTCAGCTCACACTTTATAAATTACTCTGACTCCAATAATTCTCACCAAAGTCATATTTACTCTTGCACCCTGATTTTCTCTAACTTCCAAGAAGAGACCACTCAATCTGATCAAGATTAAAAGCTGGTAGGCTATAATCCCGGTAGTGAATTTGGTGAAAATTGCTGCGGGTGCTATTTCTTAGACAACAACTCTTGACGTCTTTTCTCGAAAGAAATTTTTCAACTGAGGTCTAATATGCAAAACATGATGCAATGTGTACTGGTTGACTCAGAAATTGATGAAGAATGACACAAACCAACTGCCAGGGAAGGATACATAAGGGGAAAATGAAGCAACAACTCAAAGAGACGACTATGCACATCCATTATGACTGAATCGAAGAGAGAAGAAAAAAAGTTTGTATCTTTATTTCAAATTTGAGAGTAGTAAATTGTGCACACTTATTGGATGAAAATGAAGCAGAATCTTTTTAGAAGACAATAGTTCTTTGTAACTCAGAAAACCAGATGGGAGTGCTGAAAGAAATTATTTTTGAAGGAGTGTGCTAGAACCACCATGTGGCAAGAACTGCGAATAGAGCCTAACTCCTGGGTAAACACGACATGGTTCAACTGTTCAACATTTATTTAGCAGACGTTATTTAGAAGATTTGTAAAATGATAATTTTAAACAACAAATAACTAAGAATTAAACATTTTCGTTTTAATACATGAAATAATTTTTCAAAAGATAACAACATACGTTCTATAGAATATTACAAAAATGGTCAATGGAAATTTTTAAAACACTCAAGAATCGTATTTTTCTACATTGAGAGGACAAAACTCGTGGGAGCTTAAGTTACCTTTTATCCCATCGACCCTACTTTTTAATGGGAACTTCCCTTTCATACAATAAAGGTTAATACAGAACTAATTTTTCAAAAAACATTTTAAAAAATTGTAACAAACCATTTCAATGAATGAACGAACTATACCTACTCTGAATACGTATGTACAAAATATACACCGAATACATACAAATGATGTGTTCTTTAACGAACTAGAGAACTACTGAATTTTATTTTTGAATGATGGCATTCAATCAACAATTAGCTAATGACTGATTCCTTAAAGTGAACTAAACTTCCTTTCTCTATTGGCTAATAGCATTTTGCAGATGTTAAAATAAATGATGGTGTAATTCATCGAGATTCCACCACTCAACAGCTTTAAACCATAACATAAAATGGCTGATCATGTAGACCTAAGAGCTACAACAGGGGAAGATATAAAAAGGAATTAGACATAGGATACCAATTTTAAACTGATAACAATAAAGTAATAATAACTGTGATGCCAGTAGAAAATTCAAATTACAATCAAAACAATTAATTCGATTGTCAGCAGCATGATAAGATTGATTAAAAGATAAAAGTTAAACTGACTAACAAGAAAATTAAGAAACCTGAAGAAAAACTACTACTTCTATCTCTGAAAATGTATGAACAAATTTTTTCTTACTTGTAGGTAATTTGAATGGTGCAGGTTCCTTGATGTCCTGGAAGAGAGCTATTGAGTACAGCCCAATCCATAGTACCAGATGGCTGATTTCCTGTCTTAGTTCCATATATCCTCATACAGACTGGACATTGGATATAGAGAGACTGCAAAATGTAATGATGTAAAGAGAGAATTCAAAGTTAATCTTCTTAAAAACTTTTAATGTGCTACAAACTGTTCAATGACATAGGTAAAAGAAATGGATGCTAAATATAGTATAAAAACAGGAATGAAAAATGAACACTGAATATATTTTTTAAATTTCAACAGCTTGCCTATTTCCCTTACTAATAAAACACCATTTTAAGATGGGAATAATTTTGAAATGAGAAAAAGTTAGTTCAGTGATAGAATATCCGCCTGGCAAGTGGAAGACCCGGGTCGATTCCCGGTCATAGCAGACTTTTTTCTCATTTCAAAATTATTCCCAATTTTACAGCTTATGCCTGTCTTCATAGGATCTTTGGATCACTTTATTCCATCAATTTCTTACCATTTTAAGAACTAAATAATAAGATGACTTCAAAATGAGATAAGTACATTATAATAAAATCACAAGATAGTTTTTAAATTAACAATATAATTAACTTGGGAAGCACCCACTTGATGGAGTTCCATTATATGAGAGATAAGAGAGAAAAAAGTTTCTCTACTTTATTTTCATTCCACAAAATAATGGCTCAAAGCACTGAAATATATGAGGCATACTGGAAAAAATTATAAAATTTAAGCCGAGTTATTTAACCCTTATGGTACCGAGATTTTTTTTTAAATCAAGTACTAAGTGAGGTCCTTATAGAATCTCACATTATTTCTTCAGTTTTACAATTTAAATTTCATAATTATATTTAAAGAAAAGAAAATATCAGATATACAGTGTGACAAAAGTCAGTTGATAAATGAAGAAAAAAAAACTTAGTTGAAAATCTTTGCCACCGAATACAGTGCAAAATGTGGTTCCAACTTAATGGTACCACTCCCCACTTTACTCTCACTGTTTGCCAGAAACTGAATAACATGTTTGGTGATTAGTGGATTGGATGAGGAGGATCTGTGTGACCATGCTATGGCCCCCTTGATCGCCTGACCTTGTTCTCCCAGATTTCTTTCTCTGGGGCTATGTTGAACAGCATGCATTTAGACAGAACCTGCATCCACAAAGACCTTAAAGACTTCATTTGGTAAATGTAATTTATACATGAAGCCTAAGGCAAAATTTTTTTTCTCATCTGTCAACTGACTTTTGTGTCACACTGTACTTCAAAAAGATTATTAATGATATAATAATTAACTATTGTTAGTGCCTATCAAAAATTAATCAAGTATTAAAATTAAGGCACTTTCCATTCTTCCTCACTCTCTTCCATTCTCCCTTCCCCATATTTACCCACATATTTTAGATGTGTGTAGAACAGTAAAGTCATCTCTTCACTCACATAGGAAGTTAAGTAGCAGTATGTACTCTGGTTTCTCTAAAAAAGCATCTAGTAACTCATTATTCTGCAGTTTGACTATGTTGATATTGCGTACCAAGATATATCTTAAGAGCTTTCGTTAAAGATTCAGAGAACATATAACGTATGCATTAGATATATTTTTAACCTGAAGAAATCAGACCACCTTTCTGAGTCACTCGTCAAACTAAACCGGCTAAATCTGGCGTCTCTGAGACTTGCTTTACCAATTACTTACTTCAAACAATCCACATTACCTTGCCACTGAATTTAGAAGCATAGACACTGTAAATAACCATGATACTAGACAGATCCATAAACTCCTTATTCCTCATCATAGAACAGTAATATTCAAAAAGTCCTTCATTGTAACTGCTTGCAGGCTATGGAGCAAACTTCCCCAAACAATAAAAAAACTTGTACTCGCTCTCCTCATTCAAATGACACTGCTATCAATCCCTCTTATCTTCTCAAAGGAATAGTTAAATATGCTTAATGCTTCAATTTTTTTTGTCTTGATTTTGACAAATCAACTTATTGTGTATGGTTTATACTTTTTTATTTAATTTATTTATTTTGTTCCACTTTTTAAATACCGTAAATACCCGCGTATAATGCACACCCTCGTATAACGCGCAGGGGGGTTTTCAGCCTCGTAATCTATGATTTTTCTATATACCCGCGTATAGCACGAACAGATTTTTTTTAGCGTTACCGTTCCAGAATTAAGTAGATGGTGTACTGTGGTCTAAAGCAATGAGTGAATTATTGGTATTATGTATTGGTAACATAACGGAAGTGGGAAATGAAATTTTCGAATAACGTTCCAGAAGAACATCAGCTAACTCAATCATTCTCTGTTTACTTACAAGGTGATATTAGGACATAATAAATCGAATTATATTAATTTCATAGTATGGCATATGACATTCTTTGAGCTAATAAAATGGAATGACGATAATCCTATGTTTTTTACATACGTTTTAGTCATGCCTGAGGTGGACAGGTTCGCCCAACCTTCAGTTTTACCCTTATTAGAACACTCTGGAGCATGTAAAAACGATAGCAAATAACCATAATTAACTACAGACTCTAAGAATCAAGAATAAATCACGTATGAATGCTGAGAGAAAAGTAGGGAACGATAACTTGATGGTAGTTCTACAAGAAGCATCAACTCCCAGCGTACTCAAAGGTATCAGCTGCCATTGTTTCTAATTGTAAGTAGTACCAGTACCTCACCACCAGGCTGGGCACCGGTGTAGGGTGACATCATGCGTAAGATGCTGATTCCGATAACAACCTCGAAGAAGAATTGTCCAGTGACAAAGTATTTCTTGGCTTTTAAAATGAATAAATACTGAATTCATTCTTTTCATATCTAATTAATATATGTTTATATAGCAAACCTTTTCAATGAATGAACAAACTATACCTATACTGAATACGTGTGTTTGAAATATAGGCTGAATATGTACAAATGACGTGTTATTTAATGAAGTAGAGGTGTATTGAATTTTATTTTTGAATGATTATGTTCAGTGAACAATTATTACATGAGAAGTACCAAAAATGAACTAAACTTTGTCTACAAAGGAATATCATTTCGCAAATGTCAAAACCAATGATGGTCTAATTTGAATAGTTTTATGCCGTAAATTCTCTACTTGTGATTTTGTCTTACAAGGGAAGCCCCCAAGGTGTGACACTCGCATCGGATTGAGACTTTGCAGAATGAAAGTATATGTAAAATAACGGACTCCTATTTCTACCTAGGTGCCAACTCGACGTCGTTTACGAGAAAATGTCCTTTGAAAATCGCGATCCGAGAGTCAACGTAATAAGAAAATTAAAAGTCATTCCATTACTATCTAGGGGCGTTGGTATAGTGGAAACGAGCTGGATTTCAAATACTTTTGCCGGGGTTCGATTCCCGAAGGGACCAAATTTTTTTTTGCAATTTCCAGCATATCGTCGATAAAACTTGCACAACATTTTTAAAAAATTTATTCCATGCATTATAACTTGTAGAAGTTTTATCGACGATATGCTGGAAATCACGAAAAAAACTTTTTAAAAATCAGAAAAAAATTTTGGTCCCTTCGGGAATCGAACCCCGGCAAAAATTTTTGTAATCAAACTCGTTTCCACTAGACCAATGCCCCTAGATAATAACGGAAGGACTTTTAACGTTCTTATTACGTTGACTCTCGGATCGCGATTTTCAAAGGACATTTTCTTGTAAATGACGTCGAGTTGGCACCTAGGTAGAAATAGGAGTCCGTTATTTTACATATACTTTCATTCTGCAAAGTCTCAATTCGATGTGAGTGTCACACCTTGGGGGCTTCCCTTGTTAGATTCCTTTTAATGGTGGAATTTAAATGCCCTATTCTAGGTCAGCCGGCTGGATTTTTTTGGCATTTAAGTGCTCTGAAATGAGTTACTATTGTTATTTTGTCATAACTTTTCTTGGAATAATGATAGAGATGACATAAAAAGTGTTTTATTCCTAAAAGCCTACCTATAATATACATTTTTTTAAATCATCAGAGATTCGAGTACCATTTTTTCATTGACGAATCAACGGCGCAAGTTAATTTTTGTGTGATAAATCCGGAAACAGCCTCTGAATCTTCATCGAGAAAAACATCGATCTCCTGGTCATTTAGTCCTTGCTGCATCTTCAGTGGCAGAAAAAAACCAGGGCAGATAAGGAACAATTGGACGGCATGAGAAATTGCAAAGAACTGGTCTGAAACATTTCTTTGACAAACATCTCCCTTTCCTAATTCCTCTCTATCCCTCTCTTTCTTCTCAGTCTTTACTTATTCAGCACAATTGAACTCCTCTTTTGCCACCAAATTATGAGAGGGCAATCCACATGAACTAGGCCGCACAAGGAGGAGAAAATGTTCAAGGACACTCCTCCTTCCTTAAGTATGAATTGGCTTCCATTCAATCTTCCCTCCAATGTTTATGCCCTAAGCTGTTCTCTAAACATTATGAGCCTATTCTGTACACAGATAAATTCAAACAGGGGACAGAAATCCCCTTATAAAAAAGCCAATGTGCTCCAGTTGCAGCAAAAATAACACATGTATGTATTAGAATATACCGAATCTGAGTGCAACAATAGTTGTTGCTATGGTAACACTCGCAATGAGTGATAAAAACTGCAAAATCACCAATATTTACGTGAAATTCTAAGAAATACAATCAATTAGCAAAATTCTACGATAAAAATTAGAATCTTCATTCCTTTCTTCAGAGAATATTACAAAACTCGCTCCAATTTTACAATTCTAAGATATTTTAATGTGCAAGAGAAAACTACCCTACACGACGGATTTCAGATTTCCCATGTAAATCAAATGGGAAGGATGTTCCTGGAATCGAACCCGAGACTTCGATCTTTGCAACAAAAACTATCCTTGGGAGCTCGGCCTATGTAGCAAGAGATTTCCACCAAGTTTCATGAAAATCGGTCTTTTGGTTCAAAAGTTAATAGGGACAGGCAGACAGACATAATGACAAAACTATAATCCAATTTCCATTCTGGAAAGTATGCTAAAAACAATGCCCAAGAAACAAATGCCTACTGCAATAATAGTTTGATGTCCTGAAAATGGATGAATGTCAAAAGAACTTATGAGAGATTGATTACACGTTTTCTAGAATAAAAGACCAGGAGCACTATTAAGAAAAAGAGGGACACTTATACTAGATGCATTCAAAGGACACACAACTCCTGAAGTTAAAGATTCAATACTGCCCTTGTAATAATACCTAGAGGAATGGCATCACAGCTTCAAGGTTGGTGCTGTCAACAAACCATTTAAAGATAATTTAAAGTCAAAGGCGGAAGAGAGGTAGCCAAGAGAAAGCAGGATTGGAGCAAGGAACGCTATGCCATGATTGATGAAGAACCTCTAGTGAGATGCCTATGCGACTGGAGAGCAGTACGATAGAACCAAGGTGTTTAGGATGAACACTGATGCTGTAATGTGTTCATACTAAACACAAAAAAGAAAATAGAATAATGAAAATGTATATAATGTAGATACACAGAATATTATTGTTATTTATCTCTTACTTTTTATTTTAATATTTTCTTTTTGTAATTTGGGCAATTAAGTACTACACCGGAACAGTAGATGTCATTTACAGGAATGGTAGTATTGTTGGCCATAAGGATAAAAGAAGAGAGAGCGCTTATTCAAATAAAGTGGGGATTAATCAATCGGGGAAGAAAGCTTTTGTCGGAAAGCATGAGCTACTTACTTTATTATACACACCATGTCGACTATATTTCTATGGCTAAAATTTGCTGGAGCAACACTGACCATCATATTCAGAATAACTGCCATATTTTCAAAATTCCCAAAATTTTATTTTTATCACACATTTCGTGAGTTAGATGATATTAAACATAAGTTATGAAACAATTTATGGCCTCACGTAAAAAGTTTTCCTACTCAGTTCCATAGAGCAATATTGTTCATTCTCAAGCAAATTTCTAGCGACCAACAAGTAGTGATTTAGTGACTTACTGAAAAAATAATTGCCAATGCCGTTTGTATCAGCTGTGCCTCAAGGGAGCGGTTATTCTTCTTTGGGCCTGATGGAATTTGCAGTTAAATAAAATAATGAAATAAATATTTTGTAACCTCTATTATGGTAGATTTTCATTAATTATACAATAACTGCCGTAAGAAATAATTTGTTTGTTGCATTTCTTTTCTAGCAATGAACTCACATTCACTGAAGTGTTCGTGGTACTTTATAGTAAAAACCAAGGGTAAATTCAGGGAGGGGTAAAGATGTTAATTAACCCCCAAGATTTCTGAAGACTAGAAAAAATTAATCCCTAAATCTCATCCTACATGCTGAGCAGTTCATATGCTCTCTCAAGCTCTTCCCCATCTCACAGTTTTCCAGTAGGGTCATACATTGTTGTGCAGGTCTAAAATAAAGCCTGGATGCCCAAGGCTCAGGCTAAAACTGCAGATGTCCTTCTGGCTATTTTCTCTCCCTGGGTTGGGTTGTGGTTGGGAGTTGGATTAATTCTATTTCCTTCCCCCGGGTTGGGTTAAGTTGTTGGAGGTTAGATTGGTGCTATTTCCTCCTCATGGGTTGGGTTAAGTGGTTGGAGGCTGTTTGTTTGAATGGAATTTTTGGCTAATCAACCTCTTGGATTATTATAGCCATTACTCCTTCCACAACAAAGATACACAAGGGAGGAGGGAAACCTGGTGCTGGCATTATCCCACTCTTTATGAAGAGCAACAAGGGGGCCAACTGCTTAACATCCCTTCCGAAGGATGGAGCACTGACTTGCGCGGTCTCCTCAAATCACATAAGTAGGGAACAGAATGATCCCTAGTTGAAAAATCTGACCTCCGCCGGATTCAAACCTGGAAATGCTTCATGAAAGGCCAATGCTCTAACCACTCTGCCACTGCCACCCTGGTTGGGGGTTGGATTGGTGATATTTTCTCCCCCCCGAGTTGGGTTATGGTTGGGAGTTAGATTCATCCTATTTCCTCCCTCTGAATTGAGTTAAGTGAGTTTGATTCGTCCATTTCCTCCCTCCAGGTTGGGTTAAGTGGTTGGAGGTTGGATTGGTGCTATTTCCTCCTCCCGGGTTGCGTTGTGGTTGGGGGTGGGATTCTTACCATTTTCTAAATTAATGTGGTGCTCACATAAGATTTTTTTGTATTTAATAATAATTTTTAATAATTATTTTAATAATACCTGATTATAGCTAGGCCTTGAGAAATATGACTGATAGCCATATCTGCTACAAGAAGCCATGATTGTTCACAAAGAATCAATTCCTTAATAGAAGATATGTTGTGGATATCATTTGATGGAAAGCAATTCAGCCATACACCAGTTTATACTACCTTTTATTCCGTTACTAATTTTGTTTTCTACTTTTGCCCATTTTGTTTTCGCCTTTTTGTCGCTCGCCCTTATTGTTTCACCCTTTTGACGTGTAACCGTAGAGGCATGCTCAATAAAGTTGACTCCATCAGTAATGGAAATACAGCACCGAAGTGCATTCCAATCAATTTTGTCAGAGTCAAAGCCTGTAAAATCTGATAAATCATCCCTCATATCTACTTTATCTGTTTCATCATTAGTAAATCCCACTGAATTGTGACAGTTAACGATTGTTTCTGGCTCTACCAAGTACCAGGTGCGATGCAAAAGACGCATTGAATCGAGAAGGTTGAATTCAAATGGAACTGTTTCTTCATAAGCAGCTAATCGCTGGTGCACAAGTTGACTACGATAATGTAGTTTCAAATTTTTAATTACTTCAGTATCCATTGGTTGAGTTTTAGACATTGTGCAAGGTGGAAGAAAATAAACTGAGATGTACAGTTATCCAGAATAAGAGCGGCTCATCAAATAAGATGGATGTCATCCACGCTTTTCGATTAGCCCTGTATTCAACAGGCAGCCTGTTTGCATGCTTGAAAGCCTGTGACTTTTCATACTTTCCTATCACAAGTTAATCTTTCTTTAGCCATTTTACCACCTGAAACAGGATCATTTTTAAAAGCCAGAGTGCGATCAGGCAATGCCTTCCAAAAGAGGTGTTTCATCAGCATTGTAAATGTTACGTGATGAAAACATCCAAAATTTGCCGTAATTTTAGACTCTTCCATTCATCTATATCACTTTCATGTTATGTCAAGTTTTCTATTATATTATGGAGTTAAAAGTAAAAACTACTTAAAAATTAAAATAATAGCAGGCCCTAAGCAAGAACCAACTGTTACAAATAATATTGTATATACAGAATTTTTTAAAATAAAGTACTACAGAAAATGAAGTAGGCCAATAATTCTCATAATTCATTTTCTATTTTGCTACATTTCTCATTTTAAATTAATGCATTGGTACTGTTTGCATAACCGGGTGGAAGGTAAACAAAGCAATGCTAGCACTTTTGATGACGAGAAGTGACAAGAAATGGTACCATTATGAGGGATACACCTACTCAGCCCACAGCATACTCCTACTCGACCCACAGCTTACTACTACTCAGCCCCCTGGGTTGAGTAAGTTTGGTTAGGTGGTATTCATTTCTTCCCATGTTCGCTGTCACCTCCCTCTCCCTCAGGTTGTGACAAGAATCAGAGGGGAACACATCATAAATGTCTGAAAAGTTACATGGAAGAGTTTATATGGAGATGTTAGCTGGGTGAGGAGGATGCCTTCAATCGAATTCTTCAAGAAATCACCGCCTTCAGTCCTCCAGATATTTCTTATTTCGTTCTAATAAATACTATTACATGTCTCCCCTTACCTATGTTGTTTCATTACATACCTCAAAATGCTCCTTATATTTATGTTTTAGGTTTTACTTCTGCATTTTCACCTTTCCCATAGTAGTTCCATTTCTTGTTGCTTTATTGCCATCGACAGCACTAGCATCACTTTGTTTATCTTCCACCCAGTAATGCCAAGAGTACCAATGCATCTTTTTACCACATACCTTTGAGTGATTGGAGATGCTTTGAAGCATTGAATTTAAACAAGATAGGTGCATTAGATGGTCACATAGAGTGAGAGCAACAACCATTTCCATGTTATTGCCTGCACCATCTAAACTGCCACATTCTGCTGGGCCAAAATAACAGAGACAGATGGGACACTGACAGTCAGTAGGAGGACGTGCAACAACGCGAACATACTGAGATAAAACTTCACTCCCAGGGTCTAATCCTGTTAATACAAAATAAAAAGAAAAATCTTATGTTAAGCAATAAAAAATATTACATATACAAGCAAGGTATCTTTTTATTGATATAGATTTATAGAATCAAATAGATTTATTTCATGTACTCTCCTCACATCCCATAATTATTCATGTGAGGTAAATATGACCACACACTTTTACAATCAATAACAAATGAAGGGGGATGATGATCTTGAGCACTTTAACAGTACCTTCACAATTCCCTTAGCTGATTATACGCAAAGTTCATCATTGATTTGAATATGCAAGTTACAATTTATCCTGACCCTACATGACTGTTTTCATTCAAATAGGATAACTATGTATTTTAAACAAATTATTCAGTATTGGTTCAAGTTACTGACAGACAGGATGATTGTTTGGGGCACCATGACTTTTCATTTTTATTATTTTTTATACAGAAATGACTGAAAAACACAAAAAATATCAATCAGAAAGATTAAAGATACACAATTTTATTTTCAATACACTAATAAATTACTTCTTCTTTACAAAAATCAGTGGGATTATATTCACCCCATGCAAATAATTAATTAGGCTACTTTTTCCTACCTGAATAACTTAAGGTTAACCCAATGGAGTATGGTATTTTCTGTATCATAGTACCACCAAAATGAAAATATATTAGATAAAAAGATAAATTTTATCAAACCAATGTAACATGGTGAACCATCACACTCATGGTGATATCTTCTTATTATTTCACTCAAATGAATTAAAAATATATATTTATTTGATAAAGTGTAGACAATAGAGATATTGTAAGGCAATAATTCTGGAATGGCTAAGAGCAAATATTGATTCAAGATGGATGCCATTACGAGATCGATTATTTGCCATTTCTGTAAAACTAATATTTGCGACAGGAATTTAGTAACTTGCAAAGAAAAATGAGGAAGTTCCTTTCATTTAAGATATACTGATCTTACTGAAATGGAGTTATTATTAATTAATGGGAAGAAATTGATTCACTGGACATGTGAATTTTGTACAAATGAGAGCAATGACCTTGGGCACAAGACTAAAAATCATGTGAGTGTACTTGAGTCTTCTTTCACAAAAATGAATGAAGCAATGAAACAGATAGTGAACTGGAAGCAATCCCAACAAAGGAAAAGCGAAAAATTACCCATTTTGAGTGATAAAGAGAATCCAACCACAATCGCTTCTCAGCCAGAACATGATGATATATCACCGGCCAATGAAGAAGGAAATGCTACAAAATCCATAAGTGAAAATTTTACTCCTAAAAATAAGGAAGATAATGGATTTACTACAGTTCGTAGAAAACAACGAAGGAACAGGGGAATAATCGGATCTGCCAAAACCAACGTGAACTGCCCTTTGAAAGCGAAGGAAAGACTGGCACACTTACATGTTTGGCGGCTAGATTCATCCACGAAAACTGAAGAGGTAATTAGTAACTTAAGAAATAAAAACATAAGTGATATAAGTGTAACTAAATTGAATGCAAAAGGTGACTATGTCTCATTTAAAGTAAGTAATTTTAAATATTTGGACGCATTAAACAATGCTAAAACTTGGCTACTCAATGCACTAGTAAGAAAATTTAAATTCCCTCGTAAACCAGTCTTAGAAAATACTGATATTAAAAACCTATCTGTTGATGAAGTTACAACAAATGATATTACATGTCCACCTTTAGATGTTGACAAATGTGCATGCAATGAAAATGTTTCACACAGTGGAAAAAACATAAACAATTCAAGTGAAAAAATGAAAACTCGCGGGCAGTAGTTTGGTTCTTTAAAGCCCAAGAAAATGTGACTAAGGTCTAGTGATTGTGCCTCTCCTGAAATTAGTATTGTTCACTTAAATGTGCAATTTATAAATAATAAACTGGAATTAATTGAGTTGTTAGTTAGTGAAAGTGCTCCAAATGTTTTTGCTATCTCTGAACATAGCCTTAAAAAGGAGGAACTACTCTCAATTAACGCTATCCAAGGCTACACACTTATAAACAGCTTTTTCAGGAAAAACAGTAAAGGTTGAAGTGTTGTTGTGTTTTGTGATAAAAATGCTGATTGGAAGTGAATGGAATGGGTTATCCATTGAAAATGATATTGAAGTGATTGCTATTTAGAGATATTGTTGCAGTGAGACGATTATTGTTTTGGTTCTTTATAGACCACCAAAGGGTGACATTTTTTCAATTCATTATGTGATATATTTGGTAGGCTTATGAATTCAAATTGTAAGTTAGTACTTGTTGGTGACCTCAACCTTGATACCTCTAGTAATAATATGCAAACCAAACTCCTTGTAAATTTTCTTGACATGCACAACTTATCTTCTTTAGTTGATCAACCTACAAGGATCACAGCTACCTCTTCCTTAATAATTGATCATGTAATCATCAACTTTGAAAGAGATTTCTGCTATGTAGATATTGTAAATACTCATATTTCAGATCATTTTGCACAATTTGTTTCTGTAGCCATAAATGAGTGGTTATGGCAATATTTATTCCTTCCACAGGCGTAATCTAAGCCCAGAAAATTTAGTCTATCTAAATAACTTATTAAGGTTGGAAACATGGGATGGAGTATACAGCTCAGATTCTGTTGATCAAAAATGGAACTGTTTCATTTCAATTTTTACAGAGTACTTTAATAGAGTCGGTCCACTAGTTCCCAACCTCTTTCACTTCGCGAACCCCTTGAGTTGTAACAGTTTTGGCGGCAAACCCCTTATAATGGAGAGTAAATTTTGTAAAAACAAATTATTTTGAGCACGTTTAATTCATGAAAAATAAAAAGTCTATACACCTAACATGACAGTATAATTCTAAAATTTTGTTCTTATACCCCTCAAAATCTAAGGTGCATATTATACACAGGGTATACGAAAAAGTTGGGATTTTTGGCAAAAAGTAGGGGTGCACGTTATACAGAAGTATATACAGTATACATCTGGCTGAAGATTCCAACAATGATCATTTAAATCTGTGCAATAAAGGTTAAGTATTTTTTCTATTTTTTTTATCATATACAGCAGGGATGGGCAAACTACAGCCTACAGGCCATGTCAGGCCTGCGAGAGCATTTTATGTGGTGCACGTTGCCAATATGAAAGTGAACCATAACATACAATACAGATAATTTCATGCGTTGATTAAAATCAAGGCCAGAAAACCTTTTCCAGTGATGTTATGGAGCTAATATATTATTAATTATTGATTTTCACTGATAGGATCCTTCACATTATCTCAAGTAACTTTAGATATGAACCCTAACATGGCCTACCCAAGGCTTTTAATCTGTTAATGCAGCCCGCCTAAGAAGCTGCAACTGTTGATGCGGCCAGCCATGCAAAAAGTTTGCCCACCCCTGATATACAGCATATTATTTTTGAATTAAGAAAAATTTTACATTTAATTTTTTCACTGCTTTGAAAAGTTGGTATCTGAAATATAATACCAAATTAATGATGATTTGTTTAAAATTCTTTTATATATTCATTAATTATTATTATGATTGTAATAATGAATACTTATCGTTTTATGGATATTGAAAAGCTTTTATTGGTCAAGTTAATATTAAATGATTCCTTTAAATCAGTGGTTCTCAAAGTGTGGTCAACGAGGATTTTCCAGATGCTCCACAGGCTGGTCCAAATGCTACAGCTGAGGCCATACAAGAGAACGGGCCAGAACCCTAATCTTCAACACTCGCATTGCATCATAGAACCATTAATTAATTAATTATACTAGTAGATTTCCAGATTTATGGGTATCAATTCCAAGCTCCTGTGGAGGGCTTGGAGGCCTTCTGCTCCAATTGGTTAGCTTTTAATTCTAATCTTTATGCAGTAGTAAAAGGATTACAGAAATGACGCACTAATTTTATAATATTTCTCTATAGACCACATTATCTGTGTATTTTTCATCTTTGCCCAGATACAATGCCTTCTGAGTCAGAATCTTTATGGATTTTCCAAATTCAACACAAGTTTCCCACATAATATTGGCCATAACTAAACATGCTAGAACACAGGAAGAATCTGATTTTTTTCAATATTTGTCCTAAATAATTATTCCCAAGGAAACATGAAATGTTTATATTTATTTGAGATATTCGAAATAAAATAACTGTTTCAATTGATTCGGAATAATTGTGGTTACATGAGTGTTCATCGTAAGTATACAGTTAAGTAGTTCTGCTTTACATCGATTCGCTATAACGTCGTTTCCGAATGTTCCCTCCATCTCTGCGGCACTACGTTATACTGTGGGACCTATCTACAGTGATGCTGAGTATCTATTTAATTTTCTTAATGTAGCTGAATATATCCTCAAATGTTGCTAAAGGAATTCTCAATAATAAAAAATTACACTAAAAACACCACAGCAAAATACTTAGAAATAAATTACCTTACTTTACCCTGGTGTATATTTTTCCTTGAAATTTGTTTGCAACTTATTGGGCGAATGAGAGTGGGTGTCTATGTCATATTTGCCAAGTTAGCCTCTCTTGTCCTCGGACAATATTGGCTCATTTAACATGAAAGTCATTATCCACTTTATTTCTACCATCATTTCCCTCTTAACTTTTTGTTGGTTTGATTTGATGTTGTTTCGTGCTGTTAAAAATGACAATGGGATGAGATGATTAATCAAATTTACCTCATTGGAAAAATAGTTTCACATGACATCCTGATATTAACGAGAGAAGTACCTATGTTTTCATCCTTAAAATTGTTATCCAATGTATCGGTTTTGTATCTGTATTGGAGTGTAGGAGCAGGCAAAGGCGAAGGAGAGGGGGGAGTGATATTTGAGCCAACAGAAACACCCGAATGAGCGCCATTATATGGAAGAGACACCATCATATTATAAAAGAAATACAATGTAGGCATTTCTTCTTGATAATACCTACAAAATCTACTAAATTGTAACACCAAACAGATTGGGACATGAATTGAACCAGAGTTTATTCTCCTTGTTGGCATCACTTGTTCCGTCAAGGAAGCTCAAAGGTCTGCCCATTGTTTAGTTATGAGTGTGTTTCGATGTAATTACGGTCAAGTTTTAAATTTGTTAAATAGCACAAAACCCTTAAATATGCCTGAAAGTACTTCAGCGAAGAGGTTTCATAAAACTATCATTTTGGATGTAAAATTAGAGGTCGTGGAAAATCCTGTTTTGTTATACGTTGTTTCCCTTTATGTCGCATTTCCCAGGAATGCATCCTCGATGTAAATCAAGGACTTCCTGTATATGCTTTTTTAGACTGTGTATGGTTAAGAGTTAGTGTGTTACAATAGCCCGTCAAACATTATGGGTATGCATGAATTAAGTACTATGTTAAAAAAATTAAATAAAAAGTAATGAAACCAACTTTTGTGTGTACTAAAAAGTAAGCAATATACATAAAATGGCTTGCCTAACTGGCATACTTGGCTGATATTTTCAGTATCCTGAACGACCTAATCTAGGCCTTGCAGGGAAAAGCTGTCACAATCTTTAATGTCTAGGACAAAGTAAAGAAGCTGTGGTATGACTGCCTAGACCAGGGGTGCCCATCCTGTGGCCCTTGGGCCGGATGCAGACCTCTTAGCAATTTCACGCGGCCCACCACCAGTGTTTTGTAGTTTTCAAAACTTTTTTCATATTTATTTTGATTTACCCACCAAATGTTATTTTTTATTTAGCAAAACCTGTTTAAATGTCTAGCATTAAATTGAGACCCCTTAATAAACATTACTCAATTAAAATAAGTTCTTTTTAATTTTGTTTTTGATCTTTTCTCAAAGGTATTCTTAGATTGAATTCCATCATGACTCTTAATATTGTAATGTTAATCCTAAAAATCCAATTCTAACTTGATTTTCACTCATAAGTAACTTCTGATTTAACTTTAATCCAGTCTGCCGAAGCATTGAAAACTTCCAATGTGGCCCACCGAAGGCTTTACTGCCACCAATACAGATCATCAAGTAGAAAAGGTTGCCCACTACTGGCCTAGACCACTGAATATCTGACTTTTTCATAACTCTTAAGGATTTCCTGCTTATTTCCAAGGAAGAAATAGATAAGTAGACTGTTGTCTAAGGCTTCCACGAGCAACTCGGAAAGTATTTCCCAGAACCAGTGGCAGGATTTGAGTGGATCAGAAATCCATTCACAAAAATGAGAAATATTGAAAAGATCAATGTCAAGCTTCCAGCAAAAGATGTGAGCAATCTTGTGGAACTTGGTCACTGAAGCTGATGCTTGGGGAGAAAAGTTTTACAACTTTTGGCTCCACTTACGGTCCAAGTAATCTTGTACTCGTCGATACAGCTCTGAAGCACCTGCTGCCATTTTCAACAACATAAAATTGCGAGATCAGATTTTCAACACCTGTGGGGTTAAAAGCAAAGAAGAGAAACCGGCTTAACATGGAGCCCGACACGAGACTGAAGCTCTCAAGTTTGCAACTAGACATCACTTCATTAGTGTCTTATTAAAAACACCACATTAACTCTGGTGAGTTTTTCATGGTGGCAAACAGGAGCAGGTGGGGTAGGTGGTCTGCAGGGTCTTTTGCCCACAGAAGTGGTTCGTAGACCAAAAAAGTTTGAGAACTACCAAAGGGAGAAAACTTTATAAAATCAGAAATATAAACGTCCCTTGAATGTCTCTCTTATTTAATGAATACCCTATTAAATACTATCACAATTTATTCAACAATTCTAACTCAATTTTCCGAACTGTACTTTCAATTCGACAATTAAATTCTTTACAACAATGTAAAACTTATTTTACTTGTGCAGCAAGAAACTTAATAGGTTATTGCTTGAATATGTAGGGGCTGAAACTATTTCACAATAAATAAACAACAAAGTGAAGTAGTGTAGAGATTAGATATCTCCATGAACTTATAACAGATTTCGATTTATTAAAAAAACATAGCATTAATGAAGCTAGAATCCAAGTGCGAACTTCATAGTAAAAATTTCAAGTTTTATGGTGCCATAAGGACATCATTGCACTGATGTATTAATCAAATTTAATTTTTAATGGTCTCCAAAATAAATGAAATATGGCCAAAATGAGATTAAACTATACTTTATATAAGACACTTACCAATGACAGAATCACTTCGGCCATTCCATCTATCCATTCTCATAGAGCTACCAGGCATAGGAGTTAAATTTGCATGTGGATTTCTTCTAGTTCTTCTAGTTTTTGGTGGTGGAGGAGGAGGCGGTAAAGGAGGTGGTGGGCCAAAGACATCACAATCCCCTTCTTCACAAAATATTCCACGAGAAGAAGTCCTTCGAATGTTTCCAGTTGAGTCTGCATTACCCTCAGTTTCCTGACTTAGGTATGTTGATACAGTGTCTACACTTGGCCTCCTGCCACTTTTTGTGCTGCTACTATCTGCATCAAGCACACTTCCATTTTCTCTCTCTTGAACTGGAGTGACAGAAGTATTTTCAACTAAGGCCACAATTGGAGCTTCTCCTCTCCCTTTGCTATTGCTAAGTGATCTAGTTGATCTTCTTCCACCTGCTTCCTCTTCTCCTTTTGGGCATGCTCCTCCATCACTACCATTTCCTCCACTCCGGGATCCAAAAAGTCCAAGATTGCTGAGAATGTTACGTGCAATCATCCCTGCACCCTTTTCTTCTGCTGAAGATGAACCAGTGTTCTTTACCTTTTTGGAGACTTTTTTTCCTTGTTTCTTGGAAGACCATTTGAATGCCTCTTCTTTTGAATAACAACAGGTTTTCGGTGAACTTTTCTGGGCTTGCGAATTCGACCTGCGACCTGATAGCAGTAATATTTAATAACATTTCAAATTAAAACACAAGCCTTAAAAGTGCATATAAAGCAATTACATATTAATAATTAAAAATTAAAATCTCAGTATAAATTTAATTTTTGCTTTTTATTTGACAACTAACTATGACACGACAATATATGCATTACATTTAATTTTTTATAATAATAAAGATTGCATGGCTAAAATCTTACCTAATACAGTGCAAACTTCTTCTGCTTTAACTTTTACCAATGGATATGGAGCTTGATGAACTCTTCTAATCCCACGCACATATCCAGTGTTGTTGCGAACTTGAGTTAAATTGCAAAAATTTATTATGTACGGAAAAGAAGGGAAAATCTTGCTTATATCAACCGTTTGCTCTCCCTGAAAAAGACAAATTGTAATAACTCATAAGTAAAGGTCAGTGATTAAATTAAATAGCTGGGTAAAATAATACAGTTAACAACTATGCAATATTTATCAAGAATAAAGAATAGAGTTTCAGCAGTTCACTTCAAGTCCTATGAGGCCAAAATTGAACTTAGGTTCTAGAGGGACACAAGGATATGTGTGTGTATGTGTGTGTATGTATGAGTATACAGCACCATAACTAGGGCGGGGCATCTGCCCCAGGCGAAACTAAAGAAGGGCGCAAACATTGTTAAAGGCAAGTTGTTCACAAGGACGAGAGATTTCACTACTAAACTTGTTCCAGACATTACGCATAGTAGAAACTATAAATTTCGATGATGCTATTGATGAGTTTGCTGCATTAAAAACACATAGAACTCTTTAATATTAAAATATTTATACTTTCTGTATTTAGATTGGGTGTAATTATGTATGTAATTATATTCATAATTATGCATTTAGATTATGTACATTTATAGTAAGAAATTATATCATTTATAGTTTATTTTTATTCATCAATTGTGCACTCTAAATTGAAATAAGTATTCGAGAATTTTTTTGTAGTTTGCCCCGGGTGGTAAAATAGCTAGTTACAGCACTGTGTGGTGTGTGTGCGTGTATATATATATATATATATATATAGGGTGATTCTTAATTGCATACCTTAAATATTAGCATCGTGTTCTACACCTACAGGCAAGCAAAAACTTTCATATAAACATATGGTCGCAACCGCTTCATTAGCGAGATATGGCAACATTAAATATGGCATCAACGAGGCAACGCCGCGATACGGAGAAAGCAATCATTCAGTCTACAGACTCATACGAAGTAACTAGTCTTACTGTTGATGTTCTGGTGTTGTAGTGTTCACGTTTTGTATAGAAGAATGGTGCATAATGCTGATTATTCTTTCGACAAATTGACAGATATGCTATGGCTGTACGGAGAAACACAGCGTAACAGTGCATCTGAATTGCAGGACATTCATTTCTCTGGATCGTTCTCTGAGAGAAACAGGCTGTCTGCGGCCCATTATGGCAAGCGCTGGGAGACCACGAAGTCGCAGGAGCACCGATGCAGAAGAAAATGTTCTGCATGCCATTGAATGATCCCCTGGTACTAGTACCAGGCTGCTCGTCAACAGATTTCCCAGCCAACGGTGTGGAGGGTGTTACATGATCAATTGTTTTATCTGTTCTACATACAGCCTGTTTAAGCTATGCAACTGCCAGGTTATTAGTGTCGAAGAGTGTTCTGTGAATGGCTACTGCAGCAAGATGCAGCGCATCCAAACTTTCTCAGCCAAGTCCTGGTGATGGATGAAGCATGCTTCACACGGAATGGGATTGTGAATAGCATACAAGGGCTGATGAAAACTCACATCCAATTTGCAATAAATGTTTGGGCAGGAATAATTGGCTATCACCTCCTAGGCCCTTATGAGCTACCACCTCGAATATCAGAGGCCTCCTATTTACAGTTTCTATTGGAGCAATTACCGCGACTACTGGACAAGGTACCATTGGCAGTGCAGCAGACAATGTGGGTACCGTATGATGGGACTCCTTCCCATTATACTCGCGATTTCAAGAGATATTGGGACACCCACTACCCAGGTCGATTGATAGGATGAAACGGACCAGTTGTTGCTCCGGTGATTGCCCGATCTCACTCCTGCCGACTTCTACTTGTGGGGATATCTGAAGAGTCCAATGATGTAATACACAGGACGAGCTGTGGAATGTCATTGAAGCAGCTGTGACAACATTACATAACATGTCTAACATTTTTCAGCAGACCAGGAATTCTTGGCGCAACAGGGCTCAGTTATTTATTGATTGTAATGGTGGACATTATGAACATCTACTGTAAACTGTTTGCAACTAATCAGATGCCATTCTGTTCACAACTAATAAGCATTTGATCCAAAACCACATTATTTGTCTACGTTCATGCATCCTGTTGCCATATCTTGCTAACAAAGTGGCCGTGACAATATGTTTATATGAACGTTTTTGCTTGTCTATAGGTGTAGAACATGATGCTTATATTTAAGGTATGCAATTAAGAATCGCCCCATATATATATATATATATATATCTATATACACACACACACACACACACACACACTAGTAGAAGGTGCTTGCATTCTGCAAGCATATCATCTCACCTTGAAAAAACATTCATTTTTCAGACATATTACATCACTACAAATATTTTTTTAATTCCAAAGATTTCACCTCCACAGCGATTTTCGTTTTTTCCCTTATGTAAAAATAATAGATTAAAACAATCCCCAAACTTTGCAATTTTAAGAATTTTATACTTTCTCCATTATGTTACACATTTCTGCCAAATTTTAAAGTTGTAGTACTTCTAGAAGTGAAATAATATTTTTCTAATTGTTTAAATTTTAAACATTTTTAACGGCCGCTACAATATATTTATGGAGAGATTTAAATGTTTATTTATGTAAATGCACTACTCTGTAAATAACTTGAAAATTTCAGCTTCCTAGCTCATCCCGTAGTACCTAAACAGTTATCTATTTGTTTAAATTTGAAGAATTTTTAACGGCAACCCAAATTAAAATATCAAAATTTCTATAATCCCTATTTCGTTTTTTTTACAAATTCTACCTCTAAATTTTGAATCTCCAGCTCATCTGGAAGTGCCTAAACATTAGTATCCTCCTATATGTTATATATAGGTTATATCCTCCTCTGTAAGGAACCTCTATATATATATATATATATATTAGTATATTGCTGTCAAAAATGACAGGTTCAAATTAATAAAAAGTGGAATTAAAATTTTTAACTTTATAAATAAATTATTTTAACTATCACTATTTATATAGATAGTTTCTCGCAGCAATTGTTTGTCAAGATAAATTTTGATGAGGGGAGTGGAAGAGATCTAGCTTTGAGACAACAACCTGAGCTCATGTTTTGACAGTTAGATGGTCGTCAAAGCAGTTTTCGTTAAAATAAAAATATTACCCCAAAATATGTGATTTATTAATCTGAACAATTTTGAACTGAAAACAAGAAGATGAATAGAATAACAATGTACACAGAATAAGATGATCATAGGTCAGTTTTTCGTTAAAATGGCAATATTTTCCTTAAATATGTGATTTAAATGTTCAATATGAGCAAGTTCAAGCTATAACCAGGAGAAGAATGGAATAAGTGACTTTATTAATTTTTCTTTATAATAGTTCAAATTGGATGACTGAAGGTTGGTTTTTTTCTAATTTTAATTTCATAAGAATAAAACCCTGCACGTCAAAAAGTCCATTTTTACGTGTTACCTTATGAGAAATAGAAATAATCCCCTTGAGTCGAACCAGAGTCATTTTTCCAAATATTTTTTGTCAATCACTTTTAATATGTGAATCAAGCATTTCTGGAAAATTTTGAACCATAAACTCTTGCCGTTTTCGAGATACAATACACAACATAAAATGATCACCAACCAACCAACACGAGTATTATTATTGAGATATGTGTCTATAAATTTATTCATAATGGAGGAGATTACATTAATCTAATTAGCAAACTTTAATTTAATTTGATTGCAATGGTATTAACAATAGCGTAACATTCAGTAAGGTTATCATGATGCACTAAGTTTTTCATAAAATACAGAAGCTAATTAATAAACGATAATAATACAGGCTCTTTTCAGCAAAACCCCGAAATTCAACCAAAATTTCTCAAAATTGTATGCATTTAAGTTCAATAAATACCAAAACACATTTTACAAAACTTTTACCTTTAGGATTTAATGTGAGCTCACATATGGGAATGTAGTAGGCAGATAGGCATCAATTTATCTGTGTGTGGACTGAGAATGGAAGAAAAGATGTGTTCATAGTAAGAGGAAGAAAGTGAAAAAGTGCTTCTACAAGACAGGTCAGTGAACATAGACTAGATGATGGTTCTTAAAAGGACAGTAGTATTTTTGAATTATTTTTCCAATATTCAAACTTTAATTACAGCAGCTAATTAATGCTCTGATCTTAAAGTATAATTTGAGTATGTTTGAGGCACAACAGCTATACAAAAGTGATCGAGTATAATCAACTTTTTCAATGTGTAAATAATTTTGGTTATTTAATATAATTTGTATTGGCTTTTGGTGTAAAGTAATTTTGCTTTCCATTAAGGAATCTAATAGAAATTAAAACTTTACACAAATAAAAACTTTAAGATCATATAATAAAAGTTCATTAAAAGTTTTCCTTCTTGATCATTGACCTACCCTTGCCCAAGATTCTTCAATAAGGCACTGAACATCCATATCATATGTATGCCATTCGCTTGGACCATCCCCGGCCCATTCCCACTTAGCACCTTTACCAGCAGGTGATCCTTGAAGATAGCATTTTCTACGAACATTATATGGCACCCCTAAAAAATAAAGATATTACTGCAACGATAAGTGACAGATCTAATAAAATACTACGAAATAATTTGAAATTGAGTTTAAAATTCACTGTAGTACAATCATTAACTGGATACATAAGTTCTACCATTACTTATGGATATATGAAATGCGATTCATACGTAAATACTAGTGTAACTTGCCTGCATCTTCGGAACATTGAGTTTGCGTACGGAGATTTACGTAATACTTGTCAAGAAGCGGGTCGGCATCCTTCAATATCACTCTGGTTAACTTCTTTGCAAACGCTCTTTCTAACAGCTGCGCTACATCAGGACTATAAGGTCTCCACCTCCCTTGGCGGTTTTCCCACTCCCACACAACAACAGCATGCACAGACATTATTCCTCATAAAATCTAAAACCTCAGTTCAAATAAACTATTTTGAATACAGCACAATGGTAAAAATGAGTAAATAGGCAATTTAAAAACCTTTCTCATTTTTTACGTTCTCCGATTATATTCGGGAGAATATTTCCTATAAATATTGAAAAAACGAACGCTTAACAATGAATTTTCTACAGAAAATATGAAAGTAAATATTTGCTCTAAATTAACACATTTCTCTTCGTTTTTACCTAAGCGTTTCCAAAATACTACGAACGTTTGTTACCATATAAATGATACAAACAATGGAATCGAAAGGTGCGATTACTTTTGTATTACCAACTGCAACATGAAACATAAAGATAGCATCAATCATATCTCACAGATTAGGTGTAATCGCTAAGAAAACGATTCTGTACGGACTTAATTGTTTTTCTGTGAAATAAATAAAGCCCTTACGAGAACCATCAAAGGAACTAAATTGATGTCCGTTAGATAATTTAACTCACCAGCAATTACTCGAACCTTCATATATGATGAATTAATTTCAAAATTGGCAATGAAGTTAATTTATGTATCTTAAGTAATGACTTTCGATATTTGATGCTGTTATAATTTGGACGACAAAGTAGTATCATTGATTGATATCGATTGGAAGAAGTGATGTATAACTTAGTATGTTGGCGACATATATCAGACTCGCATTTATTGAATTTTAAAATTATATAATTGTAGATTAATTTTGATCGATTTTAACATTAATTATGCAAGCTATCAATTGAGTTATTTTTCATGTTTTCTATAGAAGTGCATTTTTCGTGGATAATACATTTTTAGTTTTGAAGGGGCGTAACCATCAGGTCAGTATGACGTTTGCAAGGGAACCGGGGCCAACTGTTAAATGATAATTTCTATTGTCATTATAGTAAATAGATAAGTATAACGTGGATTGATATACAGAACGAATATAATTTTTATTTGTTTGTCGCCGAATGGTTTCAATTTCAAGTGAAGCATCATATACCGCAAATATGGAGGAGACCTTAATAGCAAAAGTTAAAGTTTTGGAAAGCAATTATACTTTCCTAAAAAAAGAACATGCTACACTTGTTAAAGGATTGCACGAAGAAATAGAAAGACTGCAGAGAAAATATTCAGGTTAGAAAATTTTTCGTTTGATTAAAATTATATTCATAGTTTGTTATTAATATTCTAGAACTTGAGCTAATATATTTACTTTAATTACATTCTCTTAAATAAAGAATTGGCCTTCGACTACACAATGCGCTCTAACAAGTCTTTGGAGATTGTTCTGTTGGAGGATAAAATAAAGCAATTGCAAGTTTGTGTAAATGAAAAAAATGAAGAAATAAAATCACAGAAAGAAAACTTAAAAACTGTTTGCAAAAGATACCAAGACGAAGAAACCAAATTATTAGAACAAATCGAAGAGCAAAAGAAAACAATAGAAAATTTACAAGAGATTATGTCCCAGCGAAAAGATGTAGAGAAAGATTTACCAAGCCAATCTGACAAAGTTGAGAGGCCAAGAAAAGAAACTCAACCTGAAAAAGTACACAAACGGAAGAAAAAAAAGTCTGCCAGTTCATGTGTTTATGAGACAAGAAATACCTCGAAATTGGTTTCAGATAACAAACCTGTTAATGGTACCATGAATTATCATTACTTATTACCAAATTTACTGTAAAATTGTGTATAATTAGGATCAATAAAACAATGTCTTATTTTTTCCAGTTTTAAATTCAAAAATTTTGGCCCACAAGTCCTCAACATCTGCTGCTACATCTTGCGCAAGCAGTCCGCCTCTGCACACTATTGAATATTCAGCATCAGAAAATGAAAACAATCAAAAGAAGGGAAGAAAAGATGGTCATAAGCGAGGCCGTAAAAAGAGTAACTCCACTCCAGCTTGTGTGGGTGACATTCCCATTCTACCATCTGATTATAGAGCTGTAGTTGCCACTCTTCCTCCCATTGCTCATTCCTGTGAAGAGCCATCGGTAGAATGTGAAATGCACAAGTTCATTCCTTCTTGTTCTTCTGGGAGACATGCTAGTTACTCTGCTATGAAATCTGATGTCAATCCTTTGACTTTGTCTCAGCTGCATAAAGATCTTAGAAAATCATCTCTGAAAGTTGAAAGTTTTAACTAATAATTTAAACCATTGCTGAAGTAGTCAATTACTGCCTTTAAATGTTCAAGGTATAGTATTTGTAATGCTTTGCTTGACCGTATCTAAACATTTCAAGCAACTATTATCCTCTGTAATTATTGTTGTTTACATATAGGTTAAACTGAAAGAATGTTATTTTGTTCCCTAATAAATGTTTGTAAATGTAAGCATAGCCTATTATTATTTTATGAAACTACTAATGTTTCCCATTGTATTAAATATATGTGGGAACTTCTTCCCTTTATTTCCAGGAATGAGCTTTTCCATATATTTTTTGAAATGGCTCCATTTTTTAATTCCTTGGTCATTATATATAAGTTGATACAAAAAGTTAGGTCTTGATTGAAAATCTGTTTGGTTGCCAGTAAACCTGGTCATATTAAATGCTTAGAATGTTCTAAAACTTGAAAAATAACCCTAACTCTAGATTAGTTGTCTTTTCAGTTGTAAACTTATCTCTTCAATGGATTTCAACCCATGGTTTGAGAGCCACTGATTAAAGGTTTTAGATTTTTATCCTTTTATTTTAATAGATGCATATTTTCATTCAAGAAAGAATAGTAACATAATGAATAAAAAAATTAAGATAAATGATAAGTATATGGTATTTTAAGAGACAGCATGGTCTACTTTTTGTATAGTATCTTTAGTTTTTTAGTTGTAAAAACTTTGCAAATGCATCAAACCAGCCATTTCCATGGGGAAACAAATTTTTAATGGCCAAAACTACAGAGATCTCATTGTTGCTTTATCATTATAGATTAGGGTGCTATTTGCATACCTCAAAGTTTATGCCATTGGTTCCCAATCGGTCTGTGGATCCCTAGTGGTCCATGAGGCTACTACAGAGGGTCTGAGGAAAAAATTACATCCTCGCTGCTATGCTCCACATATATTTGTCGAGGTAATCAATAAGAATGACACATAATGTAAGGTGTGAACATTACAAATGATTGCCGAGTGCATATTATTCCTTTGATATTACGTTAGATTTCCTATACAATGGAGTCTAAAAAACAACTAGCAGCATGATGTGGTTTGCAAAATTTTTTAAGTTTGAAAAGGGGTCCACACACTTGAAAAGATTGGGAACCACTAGTTTATGCTATTAAGCAGTTCTTTTAATAATGTTGAAATATATTTTCATTATGTTTCTACTGGATCATAATCAGCCTTTTGCAACGAGTTCAATAACGATAACATAGACATTCAACTATGCCATTGAATGGATTTGAACCCACAATAGGCTAACCACTACTTGACCAAGTATTACATAGTAGTTCAGCAGCTTTTCACTGTAATAAATCAAATTTTCAGTAGAGAATATCAATGATCTCACTAATTTTTTTGATTTGGTACAATTAAATAGAAAAGCACATCATAATCATTACTTAATTGGTTAAAAGATATTAGTTCCTAAACATTAAAAATTTAGATTTTCTAGCTTATAGAAAATATTTAGCCCCAGAAAATTGAAACCAATTCTTATTCATCCACTGTTTCAGTGATCCTCAATTGCCATTACCATAGCCACTTGTTGCCTTCAGGCATTCTTATTCCATGCACCATAACTTATTAAAAATCTGATGAGGCCACCACATGACTTTCTCCATACCTGTAATATTTCTAAAAATTCCAAATAGGTTGCATAATAAAAATTATTTTAAGAAACTGCGAGAAAATTTTACTTAACAAAGAACAGAAATAAACTCAAACCATAGCCTTCTGATATTGGATATATGTAGACACAAAGCTCCAACAATTAAGAAAATAAAAAGGAGCATTACTAAGATGTAACTAAGCATCAATTATTAACAATAGTCGTCGGTAGACAGTGGTGCAGTGACAGTTAAATAATTTAGTTTTTAAGATATCTCTTAAACAATGCATTATTTGGAAAAATATTTTGAAATAAGGTTGTAAAAAATTAAATTTCCTACAACTTTTATTCCAGTATGTTTTTAAATATATCAAATATTAAAGAAAATATCTCAAAATAACAGATGTGACAAGAGTAAACACCCACTTCTGGTTGACCGATTTTTACCAAAAACTAATCAGTTCTTGTGACTCATAACAATGTTAAATATAAAATTTCTCATTTACCTGATTAATAGATTTTGAGTTAGAACACCCACAAAAAAGCTGTCACATACACATAGACATCATCGAGAAAATGGTCAAAACGTGTTCAGGGGACCTCAAAACGTGTTTTTCCGTTGAAATCTCAAAATCGATTTTTTTCATGAAAACTACTTTCCCCTATACTACGTATGGAGAAAGTAAAAATACAACAAATATCTGGTAATAGCATCTTATTGTTATGAAAACCACTCATCTACCTTGTTCATCTTAAAATGGGTGGAGACCTTTATGAAAGAATAAAATTTCATAGTATGAATAACTGACTTGCCAGCTCCCTGTGACGTTGTTAGACCTATATTTCTCAATGTAGCATTTAAATGCAATACAAAAGAGAAAAATTACAAAATACCTCAGAAAGAATATACTATTGGTTTATATTTCATTAAATCTAATGATCTAAAATGGAAAGAAGAAATGCTTTATTTACTAATAGCTAAGAATTTCAAGGAATTTCTTGTTACTTGGATATCACTTTTTAATTTAGGACTTCACATCTCCATCTTTATGTTTGGATCGATTTTGTCTGAAGACTTGATCAAGCACATCCATATGAATGTGATGAGCAATAATTCATCAATTCTTCACCTCGAATTTTCAGAAAATGACTGTTACCAATATAAAGAAGATGCACACTAAATAAAATGGACCAAAAGAAAAAGCAAAGCAAAATTCTTCTTTTATAAGGTGATCATGCACACAAGTTTATTTTGTCTGGAACTAAGGAGAATCTGCATGCGATGCTGAATATATTAATCTTTATCTGCCGAAGGTGCCATATATGGCTCGCTTAGAGAGGCCGTATTTGACAGGGAGAATGGTATGAGATCAGAGAAGAATTGTCATGACAGACCTTGGCAAGAATGTCAAAGGCTTAGGGAAGGGGACACCTTAGACCAGTGGTTCTTAACCTTTTTCATCTCACGCAGGGCCATGCAAAGGTACTTGGGGGCCCAGATGCAAAAGGGGTTAAAGGGGCCGAATGCAAAAGGGGTTAAGGGGCCTCGTTTATTTATGTTGAGACAAAAAATATTAAGTGGAGCATTTATTTATTAAGTATTAATTATTACAATTATTTTAATATTAAAATATAATTATTAAAATATTGTTGTTTTGATAGAGTCAAAACAAAACAATCACCTATAATAGACATTATTAAATGTTATCATCAACTTGGCACAGAGAGAATTTACACAAATATGTTTTATGTATTTTAATATTATTATATTTTGATAAATAGTCAAAATAAACAATTTTTTTAAAACATTTCAAATTCTATGCTCCCTCGATTGGGGCCCGCTAGATCGGGGGCCCTGGTGCGGTGCATCCAATGCACCCCCCATTTGCACGGCCCTGATCTCACACCCCCTTTTAGATCTTTTAAAACCTCCACTCCCCCCTCTTCCCCCAGAAAAATTTTCTTTTGTTTTTAAGGGTTGTTATCATACATTTATTAGCAATAGTAATCGATTTTTAATGACATAGGTTTCTAAGTGAGCCGACTTCTATTCTGTGAGTTTATACAGTGAATTCTATGTCTAATTTTTGTTTTGACCCACAATTCAAAGCTGACAAGCCAGCATCATTTTTTGGTCAGTTGGCAATAAGTTGTCATTGCCCTAAAAAAAATCCGTTTAGCTCTTCATATATTATTTCTACGTGTAATAAATCCATTCATCTGCACTGCATCTGTTATGAAGATGACAAGTTGACAGGGCATTTGGATACATCAGTGCAATACTTATATAATCTGAGCAGTTATAAAATAAATGAAATAATATTAAAGCAGATAAATTGGCCAGCATTAGAAAAATATGAGATGGAAATTCTAGGTAAAACTGATTTTCGTCCAAAAAAGCTTCGTGCCCCCACCCTCTAGAATCCTAATATGGCCCCATAGGAGGGTGCACTTCATTATTTTTAACATCAAGTGCTTGTCATTTGAACATTTTATAACCAATAGCTCATGAGATATGCAAATTTTCCAGAAAATTAACAAAAATACCTCCAAAATAAATCTGGCATTTAAAGGTTAAGTATTTATATTTCATATAATGTATACTGAATGAATCAAATTATTACTATCAAACAGAATAAATAAATATATTTTCCATTTGCTGATATTTGTCAGGCAATTTAACTGTTAATGCCATATGAAGTAACAACATACAAAGTTACTTAGGTAATTATAGAAATAAAATTAATATTAACACCTTCATGCCCAGGTGACTTACCGATGGGCCACTGGGTTTCCTTCCCTCTCAGAGGAACAACCTACCGGTAGGTTGGCATTCCTTGACTCTTTTTGTAAAAATCAGCCTCTCCTGCTGAAGGGAAGGAAACCCAATGACCCACTGATGGATCGCTTCACGGTGGAATAACAGTGGCGACCAACTGGTAGGTTGCACTAGCATGAACATGATATCTGCAGTACTGCAGCATTAACTACATGCAACAAAAATGATAATGCTATGTTAAAGAGAATAAGAATCTTCATTTTCATGGATACTGAAGACTAACTTATTATTCTTTATTATATATATATATATTCCAACTTCAAGTTCTTATATTTATAGTTTTACAGTTTTGTTAGCTAAATGTGATATCATTTGAACTGTAGAGGAGTTAAGTCCAGGGAAATTTTGTACCTTACACGCAAAAAGAAAAAAGACCAGTTAACTTTTAAAGCTCTTAGTTATATTTGTTTCCATACTAATTATAAGGCACACATTAAATTGTTTTAACTTTAGATATAAATAGTTGAAATTCCAGGCCACAGTAATGACATGCTCACCATTTACAAAGCAAATTAATAGCATTATTTAACACTAACTGATTTTATTCTTTTGATTTATACAAAAGGCATAGTATTTAGTAACATTGCAAAATACTGAATTACTACAAAAAATATTTTTACATCACATTTCAGCATGACATGCAATCATAGGCATGACCAAAGGAATGACAGAGCTGCCTGGTAGCTTCCAAAAAAGTTATTCCCATCAATTAAATATTGCATCAAAGAGTAAAAAATAATTGTCTTTTCCCAGTAACAACAGTTCTTAAATGTGTTTGATTACAAACCCAATACACTAAATGGAAAAATGCTAAAACCAGTCAATTATTTACATGGAAAATTAATTTCCTAACAGTAAAACTTTCTCCTTTCATTACTACAACACCATTAAAGATAACCCAGGTTACTATTGCCTCTTAAAGAGATAATGAAACTATTTTAAGCATTATCACACGACTAGATTTCAGGATATGTACAAGTATATGAAACTCGAGGACTAGCTGAAAATTTGCATCAGATTCTGAACATTCTTGGCAATGGGAGGATTACATGTAAATTGTAGATGTGGTTGTAGCCATAGTTAACAGCAATGAGCAATACATGAATTGCATAGAGAGATCTAAATTAGAAAGTTGGTCCACTTAAATATCTTTTTTCCCATCGATAAGAATTCAATCAGCACATTACACCAAGTACAAGAAAATACTTTTCTGAACACAAATTTTCATCAGGAGACAATTCAATAAGTCAAAAAATACACATTTATGAAGAAATAGAATGCCTCATATCATAACTCTCTTCACATAGAAACTAATGGACATTAAATTGTCAATTCAAAATGGTTACTGCCCACATTAAGAATACTTGAGGCAGCTCTACTCCCTTCACCTTGACCTATATATTTCGAGTGTTAAATATGGGACTGTGGCATGAAAATCTACCACCTGAGATGAAAAGACAAGATGCCTCCCCAGATCATGACATAGAGGTACAGATTGGCAGCAACATTGCTTTAATGCCATACTTAGTAAAAGATTGTTGCTTCTAAAACTCACATGCCATGGCCTTAGCGAAATATAATAAATAGGGGTAAAACCCTTTCTTGTTTTCAGTTTAACCTGGCTCAAAAATGGAATCATGCTCCTTGGTAATTTAACCTTTGCATCAAATTTCACTTTGTAAGACGAAATCTCCAGTGATGCACACAAAGCACATTTAAAGCAGTATACATTTTGCAGGAAATGAAATAACATCCACAAGAATTGAGAGAGACAAATATCAATTACAAGAAGATAGTGGTGGGAGTTGTAAAATGAGATAACAAAATAAACCATGACAAGGAATACTTTTGATCACAACTTACAGAAAGTATACATCATATTTCTATGAACAATTAGTAATTTCCCAAAACTAATTGGAATATTTGGCCCTTCGTAAAGTATGTTTGCAATCACTTTTTAAAGTTCTTATCAGCAAGCCTTATATAAAGACATTTTCTCCACATACCAATCCAATGCAAAGCCATTCCCAGAAATTAATGTATTATGGCAGGTAGTCCAGCATGATACAGTGTATACCCAATATCTGCAAAAGACATGGACATGCAATACCCTAAATACACTTAAGCCATTGAGGCCCTATTAATTACCAACTATATAGATATTGCTAACATCACAGACATGGATTTGACTAACCTTTGTTGAAATAATTACACCATAAATTAATTTGAGCCTGTTAACTAAAAAAATTATTACACTGAAAAGAAAAAACAAGTAAAATCTTAAAACTATTCAGTCCTATTTTTTTCAAGTGTGGATGATATTGAATGTAATGAAGCATGGCTAAAGAAACTTGGTATGAAAAATGATCAACATTAATTGCAATAAGCTAATCACCAATGAATCATCAAAACTCATTACCTTATAGGTTAAATAATGCAAACAAACTATAAAAATAACCTATCAAGGTCAATATATAATGAAATTTTCAATCATTAATATACTGTTTACAATTTTTTTAGCCAAATGAGAAGTTCAAATAAATATATTACAATATCAGAGATTAATTTTCATGGAAGGGAGAAATAGGATGAAATTTCAACTCCATCTTCTTTCAAGTAAGATGGCAGATTTATTAAATATAGCCAAAGTGTGCGTTAATTACTCAATTCATATTTAGTGAATCAAGGATAATTCAATTAAAATAATGATCATATAATAACAAATTATTCGATCAAGCGATAAAAAATAAATGAAGAAAAACGAAAAACAAAAGCCCATAAGTGAGGAAGGGAAACTGATGAAAAATATGAGATACAAAAAGGTTTCAAAACACAGAGGACAATTATGCCAATTTCAATATCCAAATAATAACTACTGCTTGGGAAAAGGTATTTTCCTTGCACGATTTTTTACAGGTACGATAAATTTACATTCTTTTGATATAAAGAAAAGTTTAAAACAAATTTCCCTAATGGTGGAAATTTAAGCAAGACATTAGCTTCAATGACACAAAACTATGACATTGCTTGATGCAAACCTTGCAATCAATAGCTTTCAGGGTTAATTCTAAATTTTTTTCTGCATTCAAAGTTACAAAGACTTCTTATCTTCAGTATCCATAATTTTTTCCTTTGGCGATAAAATGCTATAATTTGATTCATCATTTTCAAGATTATCTTTCAGCTTTTCTGATTCAGCAACAACTGCTCCTAATCTTTTGCTCAAAGTTTTCTCTTCTAAAGTTATCCCTCCATCAGAATTAATACATCTTGATTCATTTCTCTCAGGGAAAGCAGTGGACTCATTTGTAGGGGATGATGCATTAGCTTTTGAGCTGATGGAAGATGGAACTGAACTCTGCCTGGACCCCATGTTGCTGCTGTTACGACTACCTTTGTCTTGACGAGTGAATCTGACATTGAGCTTCACCTTCTCTCGAAGCTTCTGAGGAATTACCATTGATGTTGTGACAGTGTTTCCAAGAAATAATAGTAGGAAAAGTATGCTCAATACAGGAACCTAAAAAAGATTTCATGATTAAATAGTGTCAAAAGTATAATTAAACAATTGTAAATAAAGAAAAACTAGATTCTAAAGCATGTGTAACTTGAAAATAATTTACACCACCTTTTTGAACTTTGTGCACTTGCCTTTTGCGAATTTGGACTTTGCGACAAAATTTTTTATGACCCTTACTTGCATTTTGTAGAGGTAAACTATACAAGCGCAGAAAGAAATGTAATCACGTTGTTATGCTGGGTTTTCATCTACTATTACACATTTTGAAGGCAATTAAAATTATTTTTTCAACTTTATAATGCTAGGTTTTTCATTTGCAGTTACGTTTTCTTTTATTTTCTGTTAAACTGCATTATTTATGATAAAAAAGTGAAGTTTTTAGGTTGGCTGTGAACCACTCTCTTGTAATAACATGGCATAGTATGGGAAAATAGGACTTGCACTTCGCCAATTTGCATTTCGCATCAGTTTTCCGGAACCTATTATTCACGAAGTTCAAAAAGGTGGTGTATTACATACTACTACTTCAAGCACTAAAAGATAATGATTTCTTTTTAATTCTGAAATTTTAATCATACCAATATGGTGTTATAAAAAATATTGGGATATTTGAAAAATGTTTTAAAATATTTCCATTGCGAATCTTAATTAATGAACTACGACTGAAAGTCTAACTTAAAAATCAATATGATCAATAAAAGCTCTTTGTGCACTCAATACTTTCCATACAATTTACAATTGATGATAACTGTAAACATTTTCTTTAACAAAGAACTTATTTCTTATGCTAGATAATATTCACAAAAAAGTTGAGCCTTCATCATCATCATTTTCTTTTTCCTTGCTCTAGCTGACAATTTTAAATAGCTTACCAAATTAAAGCATATTACATATGAAATATGAATGGATTTAATATAAAGCTATCATTACAATAATTACCCTTTGGTTTTGTATTTAAAATAATTCGATTATTAGAGTTCCCTCTTATAGCAGATGCTCCTTCATATTAGTTTGCAATAATTTCATCTCTACAAAATGAACTAATTATTCTATAAAAACTACTCTTTAGAGCATACACTTGATTGACTTTTATCTATAATAGTTTTATATGAGAATCATTTGCAATTATACAGCATGGAAGCAGAGGCAAATAAAGGGTCAGGTGCCCATCCATTTTACTGTGAGCATATAGACAAATAAATCATTAAGAATATGAATGGCCATTTTCCTACATAAAATTTAATCAGATATTTTCTGAAATCACGAGTAGTGAACCTCGCAAATCACACTATCGCATGGGGGCCTCCAACTCCCTGAATCCACACCTGCATTAGTCTCCAGATGGATTCATAGTCAAGTTCAGAATTATTCTCCTTCTCTAACTTGAAATTTACATTTATAATAATTATTATTGCAAATAATAGGAAACAAAATGAAAAAAGAACATCATACCTGCCAAGTAGCCTCTGTATGGTAACACAGCTGATATAAGGCATATGCATTATAGAGCTGATAAAGATATCCCATGTAAAGGAATGGAAGAAGGAAGCTTAATCCACGCCACATCCAAGAATGAAAACCCTCAATTGTAATGTCCATATTATGCCTTTCTCCAAGAGCTTTTAACCTGTACAGAACTCCTTGTTGGTATCGAAACTGGAGGTATTGCACTAAACCTATGTATGATGAAAATCAAAAGTATTGGTGAACCAAAGTCATAACATACAACATAATAATGCAAAAATACCTCGAGAAACTTTGTAAGATTAAGTAAGATTTACTTATTACTATAAGACTTGATTTAGGTCACTCCTGTAAATTTAAAACAGTTGAATAAACTTATTTATGGCTACAGGAGTCACCCAGATTACTTCAATTCATATGATGAGCTTGTTAATTCACATTTTAATTTTTTACTTTTGAACAATCCTTATTTGGAATTTATTGCATTAAAATAAGCAAAGTATTGGTATAAACAATGACATGTATGTATAATTCTAAAATTAAATGAAAGACCCATTTTCCAGAAAGATATATATCCACACATTACTATTCTTGATTACTCACTTATATAAACGTTGAACCACATAAACTGGGTCCGGAATTCATACCAAGCTTTAGTATTCGGCCAGATTAGTAGTACTCCAGCCAGAACAGTTGAAATAAAGTGATGAAGTCTCCACCATCCTTTAATGCGTGATCCATTCACTTTCAAGATACTTTCACGAATAGTGAGAGTGCAGTAGTACCAAACAAGCAGAAACATAAAAGCCAGCTCGAGTGCCCTGAATAAGGAAATTATTTAAATAAACTTAAACAATGATTGATTTGTTAACACACGCAATTAAATCACTGACAGAATTAAAAAGATAATTATATACATTGATAACAGAATCATATTTATTTTGTGTGGTGAAGGCAGAGACCAAATGTCAAGTTAAAAAATGAAACCAATTTTAATATGAAACATTTATGCTTAAATAGGCTCATCAGGAAGACGGAATATGCAACTTTTAATCTGTACTTGAGAATGTACAAAATGTCAACTCAAAATATTTGCAAAATTTATGTGAGTTAAACAAATGCTTAACCCTTTAAAAATATCTTCAAGAAATGCTGGAATACAACTTAGTATAATCAAAACAAAAATGTGCAGCCAAAAATACTCACCTAACATTGACAATGAGGTTGATTACAGCCAGAACAAACCCAATGACACTTAAAATCAATTTGAACTTTTCATATTCATCTTTGTATTTAAACCTGTGGGTTAAAAAAATATCTGTAGAATGGTAATATTCAGAAAATTCAATTCTAGATCTATAACATTAAAACTATATAATACTACAAAATTATAATGTATAAACTGTAGCATAGAACGGAGGGCAGGGAAAATAGGACTAAGGTAGAATATGGACTGACAAGATATGATAACAAAGGAAAGATAAGAGAGATAAGATGGTAGACAGTGATGGGATGCAGAATGGGGTTTTGAGAGAATAAATGCAAGAAGGTAGGATACTTAAAAGGGTGACAAAAAGGAAAACTGACAACTGTCAGAGAAAGTAATAAATGAAAAGAAATAAAGTGAAGAAAAATAACCAGGTGTGGGCATGCTCCATAGAATTATTATTATATTTACAGAAACATGACCAAAAGGATGACTTTCTGAGAAAAATATAATAAAATTCGTAGTAATATATAAATTATTTCAAACAAGCTCTTCTACTAACAAATTTGAAAGGTAGAAGAAACGCTTTCAATCCATTAAGTCAAACAGTAAAATCAGTCAATACAGCCAAGTTTTGTAACTCATCTATAAATACAAATAATCCATTGGCAAAATGCCATCTTGCTAGTTATTATTTTATCTCCTAAGAAATTAAAAATATCCCAAAAATCTAAAAAGTAACAAGTATTTATTACAATACACTAACAAGATTACAAAGCTAGAATTAATTAATGGGTGTAACAATTAAATATAGGTTTTAATAAAATTGTTTGAATCGTGGTATTATCTGATTGGATTCAATTCCACTGCTTGCACTTGTCAAGCAGTCAAATAATTTAATATACATTGTACTATAATATTTTTTCAGTAACTTTTACATGAGTTGAAAACAGAGTCGAGCTTGAGGTAGCATACAAAGTGTCTATGTATGGATAATTTCAAGGAAAATAATTAAGACAACTAAAACACACAGACAAATATAAACTTACACATAAAATAACATCTGAATCAATTACATACTTGTCATTTTTGTTGAGAATGGAAACATTAACATTCCCAAGAATTATTTTTAAATATGTTCCATTTTGCTTTGGAAGTGACTGTTCCATTTCATACAACTGAGCTTTCCTCCGCATAAAATCCTTCTCTAAGTTCTCCACTCTTTCTGGGTCAGCATTGCGAACTCTTGAATGTAAGATTAATACTTAAAAAGTTAATCACATAATTGAAAATGACAAAAAACTTAAGCTTATAAAAGGTGCTTGCCTTTTTAAGGAACGTTTTATAACACTTAATCTGTATCTTTGGTGATTTAGTTCCTTCAAGCATTTTGCCTGTAATTCGCCCACCTCTTCCAACTTAGCAATATAATCCTTGTTGAGAGCCTGCAAATACCTTAGAGGTCAATGAAGTCAAAAACACAACCAAGTCTGTTCACAATTAGTAACAGGCCGGTTTTGCTAACATAACACTCGAGTATTTTTTGTTCATATGCATTTGACTTACATATCATGCAATAGGGTCAAGGTTCAACAAAGACAACTCACCTCAAGTGCTTTAAACTCTATACCCAAGTCCGCCCAATCCTTCTCGCAAGCAACCACGTCAGAATATTCCATTTTAGAAAATTTTACGCATAACAATAACAGGGGAATGTGCAAAAAATTAAATGAACAGCCGAAGCTGTAAATTCTCGGTTTAATGTTACCAAGCCTACTGATTCCCCGGATGTTCGTTGTTAATTAAGAACAGTCTTCCTAAATTTTCCTTTCTTACAATCCTGTTCAAACAATACACACCTCCATTAATTATTTCTGTAAAATTCATTTCAATCACTCACAAATAACACAAATACTTTACCGACATCCAACGGAACCAATAACAGATTGCGCACTTTTTGCTACAGTGGCTTGTTTAAAAAAATGTTCATCTGTCCTCCCGTAAGCTACAGGGAGACATCTATGAACATACTATCAATTACATTGAATTTAAGTAGAAGATCATAATTTATTTGTGACGTCAATAGATAGTACCAAGGTAGTACGGTAGTACCACAGTGGCACACTCTTAATCCGGTGACATTATCTCAGAGATCGTTAATCTTCACTATCATTGAAAATATTTTCTATTTCAACATGTCATTCTATTGTTAAAAACGTAATCATAATAAGTTTTCTTATAATAGTTTATTATGAACTTTTCGTCTTTTAGAGATTGAAAAAATCAAAGCCGCCATTTTCAAAGTTGCCTTTTTAACGATAGTGTTTATAATGTATTTTGTTTTTTTCTAATACTGTATAAATGAGTTTATAAAAGCAGAATACTCATCAAGAATAAAATTTTCGTTGTGAATTTAAGTTTGTTCAACGGGAAAATACTACTAATTGTAAGAATTTATTGTTGCCAGGTGATATCCAAGAATAATGGTTCAATACCCTATGAAATGATGTTTTCTTTTAATTCTTTAACAATTCTCATTTTACAGTGCTGAAATAAAAATATGAAATTAAATTTTCTTACCTTAAAAATTCAAAACATCGATTTATTCCAAATTGTATTTAGATATAGAAAAGACATTTTTAGATGTCAAATGTTTTTTATGGAATTATGAAATTTAAAGTCAGTAGTAAAGATAGAAAACATCGAGTAATTGCGAAAGAATCTATTCTTAAATATTTATCTTGATTCTGTTTTTCGTTTGCAGTATACAATTTAGTTTAGTTTATATAGCAACAAATATATTTGTGATTCGTTTGGTTTTCCATTATAAATAGTCTGGCAAATTATGTAAACATCTTCAATTAACGTTTAAAATCGACAAAAAATAATGATACAATAATGGTATAATTGAGACATTTTGCGAGATTCAATACATTTTAACTATAAGCCATGGGCATCTGATGGAACATTCAGGGGGGAAAGGCGATAAACTGTAGGTTGTCTAGCCCTGTTCTACGAAATTTGTTGAAATAAATTTAAGGAAAGTTGGGTAATCTTATTTTGAAAACAACTAATGGTTTAAAATAGAATTTAGTATATAATACTTAAATTGTTACTCTTCAAGGGGATGCGAAATAAACGTTAGAACGAAAATCTTAAAAATTCTCTATAGGAATATGAATAAAATTAAGCACTGCCTGCATAATCATAAAAGGTAGAAGTTCCTATTACATTTGGAACTGGATAATTTATATATAACAGCTAATATTTTACCTGCAAATTCTAACCAAACTTCTTTTCACACCAAAATTTACTTGTCCAACATTTTTTCATTATTAAAAAAACATTTCCTCTTTTCATGAATTCAAAATTTCATCACCCTACTTTAAAGATAATATCAAATTGAAGGTGTAAATAATGTATCAACGCATTTAGTTAATTTAATATATCAACTTATTTTCAATATTTATATCAACAGCAACATAAATTTAAGACCAACATATATTACATACAAAACAATTTTTTAAGTTTAATTGACAAATACAATATTAATATAGCATATGGAAAAATATATTTATTTTGGATTAAATCTATCATTGATTTGAACCAATAGACATCTTACAAATTTTTTCAAAAATATGTTTTTCTTTTGGTCACTAAAAGTTAATTTCAGATATAAAAAATTTGCTTCGACAGAGACTTGCATGCAAGGTACCGCTAATACTGTCGATGCCAGTTCTGCAAAAAAGGGTTGTTCAACTTGTTTTTGCTTCCAATAAGACAGCACAGCAAAGCTATTTGGTTGTCTTTTTGAAGAATAATGATTAATGACTGAATTGAGAAATTTGTTAAGTTTCAACTGGGCTTGAAGCAGCTTGGATAGTCAAATGCCGTTCCAATATATGTATATTCTTCTTCTGATCTAATTGAATCATTAGTTGCTGAAGAGTTTTCATTTATTGCTATAGTGATATTGAGATCCAGTTTTTTCAAATAGCTTTTGGTTTTTATTTCTGAATATCTGTTAACAAGAAATGCACTCTTCGATCTACAAAATTTGTCAAACAAAACAAATAATTTTCATTGTGTTCAATCACTATCATGAATTGCTCTGCAAATGTATAGGTAGAATTGATTAATACAACATAGAGTTTCATCTCAAGCCACAACAAAAAGAAGTCTCCAAACAAAATTATTTTATCTTGAATTCTAATTATAAACCTTGACAAGAATTCAAATACCTTTAAATATATTTTGACGAGATCGTGTGAAGAATTACTTACTGTATACCATACTATTATACTGTAATGCGGACAGAACTCGAATCTATTTCAGGTTATTGCCCCAAAGTTAAAAAAAAGAGAAAGTTTCATGGGGAAACCCAAATTTTGAACTCAAAATTTGGACAATGGGTAAGGAAGGGATTAAGCGAGTTTGAAGCTGAGGAATAATGGCACTTTACTTCAGGGGTTTAGGGGATTCCCTGTCCTCCTCAGCCCTCCGGTTTGGGTTGGGTTAGATAGTTTTCGGTTGGTTTCCTTTCCACGCTCACTTTGGTCTACCCCCTCCGGTTGGGTTAGATAGTTTTGGGCTGGTTTCCTTTCCACGTTCACTTTGGTCCTCCCCCTTGGGTTATGTTCATCTTCTGTACTATTACTCATCGTTGTTTGTTTCTTCACTATTTTTCATTATTTCAGCTTCAAATACCTCCTCTAAAGTATCACGAATTGCCAGTCTGAGAAGAAGCAAGCACAGTGGTGTATCCTCCATGGAAGCAAGGGAAGATTTTCATAATTAATTGCTTCCGTATAAAAAAATCTCAGGATTCGCCACTGAGCAAGTGTGAAGTTTCTGCAGGAATGCAGAGTGCTCGCAACTGTACATAAGTGCACCAGGGGCCACCAAATGCATCTCCACTTCAGCTATAAATTACAATGGCATGGCAGTGTAGCAGGATGCAGTAATAGATTGAGGAAGTGCGTGGGAAACTGGTTCGAGGGATCGGCTTTTACGGCACCACTGCCCCTGCATTGTAGTACCATTTCTCGCCCCTTTCTTGTGATCAATAGTGCTACTGTTGCTGTCTTAACCTTCACCGAGTTATTAGAACAGTACCAAATAGTTTTGCAGATGAAAGAATGAAGATTTTAATTTTTAAGACAAAATTCAAATCGGTGCCAAATTAGCATAAATATTTGTTTTAATTGCAAAGAAAGCATATTTTTCCAAGGCACGACAATGAAAAATTCTAACTATCATAGCAATGACCTCAAATGCATTTCACTCCCTTTCTGACCTTCCACAACCCCCTTCGTATCCTCCAATCCCTGACTATTCCGCACTACCCTTACACCCCCATGCCTCCACCCAGTGTCACCACCATGAGTTGTCTCTCTCCTGTGCTGAAGAAGGGATTGTCCCCGAAAGCTTCCATGTTTTTTGTGTTTGTTTTACGTGTGTCACTTCGACACCCCCAGCAGCTCGCCAACCTGAAGTCATCTTATTGGTGAGTGCTCACTGGGCTTCCTCATCCCAACAACTTGTTGCCATCTATCTATCTATCTATATATATATATATATATAGATATAGATATATATATGCATACACACCATATTTTTCAGCATATAAGACACACTGAGGTATAGGACGCACTTCTGTTTATTTAGAAAAATTTTCAGGAAAAATGTATTTTGGTTCACCAGGGCATTTAGGAAGGGCCGCATTATGTATCATTTCCAGCCGTGATTAAGTATGTCTCTGGCAACATTCACAAAATTATTATAGCATGATAAGAGTTAAATGGTTTCCATAAACTTAATTCTTAAAATAAATAGTGATGATTCAAAAAATATAAATAACTGCTTTGGGACTTGTATAGCATAATGTGCTCTGCTTGAACTTGGCAGTCATATTTAATTAAGCTGTCGACTGCACCACACACATTGCATGTATAGATATCCTTTACTGATAGTATCTACTTACTTAAAATTAAGTGAAAAATGATATTTTAATATAATGGGCTAAATAATAAATGGAATGCATATGTAATAATGATACATATGCTCAACTAGTCCTTTTTCTTCTGCAATTATTTTTGCCTCGTAATTAACGATTTTGATCAATACAGCAATACCAAACTTCCTCTGTTCTTTTATCCATCACTTCCCCCTCTAGAAACACTGGCATAAAGGATACTGTTCACCCAATATAGACAGACTTTGATGATTCTGAACCCAGTTTGGCTTTTGAAGTCACTATTCTGTTTCTTTCTTGATTCATGTTATATAGAGCCAATTGCAAATGATTATTTTCTGGAATAATCATGTTTAGTAAAAGCTTTTAGGTTTGGGATAAATGTATTGGCCAAGCTAGCCTTGTATATAGAAGTAACTCAATCTCATATCTCTATTCATATACAGTTTCTAAGAATTTCATGCTATCCACTCTCATAATTCAACCACTATATCACTTGAAATTTATCTATGTTTAAGCTTGATTACATGGTAATAATATATGTACAAAGTTGCATTACTTCCAATAAATAAATTCAACAATACAGTGGGTCTCCAGTATTCACGGATATGGTATTCATCATTTCACTTATTTGTCATTCATGTATTATGGAAAAATGTTTCAGTTTTTTGTTTCGCTTATTCGTCACTCGGACTACTTGCCCTGGTGGAGTCAGAAGTTGACATGCATGCTACTTGTTCAACAGTGACTGCCTCAGTAAACTCATTTTATTTTCTGGCCTATTTTGTTTATTTTTTGCTATTGATAATGAATATACTACGTTGGTAATTACTTTTTTATTTGTTATAACTAGCATAAAGTCAGCTCCACACATTTGTTATTCGCAGAATACCAAACATTCATGATCCCTTGCCAAGTGACGAGTAAATATTTTCCTCACTACTTGCAGCTGCCTCCACACTAATCGTCCATCGCCGAATATTCGTATTGACTTGGGGGAAAGGGTGTAAATGTTCGTAGTACTGAAATTTTGCCAATGGGTTTGGATGATGATGATACCATTGTCACTGTAAGTGGTGCTTTTGTTGTCATGAGCTGTGCCTACTTGAAAATGAAGATGGAAAAGAAGAAACCATGGAAAAGAAGAGGGCGGATTTGATAGTATGACATACACTTGACAACTGACTGACAGCACTGAGTAATGCTTCCAGATCTGCATGAAATATCTCGCAAATAGGGAAAATTCCCATGATCTGGCATCAATTTGGAGAGAGATTCATAAATCTGAGAATAATGAATGTGTAAAAACATCGCGGCTTGCCAAATTCGTCCCTTTGACTTATGCTCTTTTACAGAGACTAGACGGGAAATAATTGAGATTCGCCAAGTAGCAAATATTGGTACTCATTGTTCTATCCACACTACTAGATATTTGGTGAGTGACGAATATTCCTGGCTCAGCATTTGATGAATAACGAATGAGTGGAGCCAGCTTAAGGAATTAAGCTAACATACCATCTTCTGTGTGTTATTACGCACCAGCATCACATGCTTTTTTTGGAATTGCGCCGTGAACATCCTATTCGATATTCTGGCGAATTTTACTCTGCAATATCTGTGTTTAACCTTGCCATCATTCAGTGGCATAGCTAGGTTTTCCTTCGCCCGGGAGCTAGCCACAGAGATGTGCTCCCCTCCTTTTGCTCCCTGGACAATTTTCCAGACAAATGTAATGTGGGGAATGTGATGGAAACCCAAGCATACTATACTAGCATTTTAATTTGGCATATATTATAATATTATTATTGTTTATAATCAGAAATGTTAATTTTTAGTCCATGAGTTTGCACCCCTTCTGCCCTGCGCCTGGGGGCAACTGCCTCCCTCAGCACCCCCCCTCGCTATGCCCCTGTCATCATGTTTTCCATTCGTATTTTCATTTATATTAAGCAATGTTCAGTGTAGGTACTGTCCTATATATTAACCCTTTCTGGTTGGAGCGATTTAAATAATGACTGTCACCAGCTTCAAAAAGTTCCATCAGAATTCTACAGATGGCAGAACCTGCTGGGGACATGCTCAGGATGCCTAGCTAACATGCAGTGATATATAGTCGACATTCAACCTCACACAAATGAAAAAAATTGTGTCGATCATAGGTCGACATATGACCATGAGAGCAAAATAGGAATGTGGATTGTATGTCAAAATCCGAACAGAAAGGTATAACCGTTCATATTCATCTCAAGAGTAAGAGATGTCACAGAGCAGATAAACAGTGCCTACATCCCCTTCCACTACACAGTTCATCTTGGCATTGAATAAGGCTTTTAGAAGTCACAATTCACCAGCTCCCCCTTTAAGCTTCTCCTTCCCATTCATTCCATTCCCCTTTCATGCATCTCCACCTGCCACCTTAGAGTGCATGAGCTATAACAGCCCAGGTAGGTTCAAACAACAATACGATGATACGATACCAGTTGGCAGGGGACTGCCTAATCACAGCAGTGTCAATTGAAACCATTTGGACCACTGGAACACTTGGAACTGTTGGGGCCAAGTTAGGACTTGAGTGGGTGGAAGTGGGACTAGGGACTGCGCCCCTTCTCCTGTTCCACCAAGCCAGCAGTGACAACCTGTGACTCCCCTACCTGTTACTTCCCATGCATAACTGTTACTGGCCACAGTTCCCCATTAGTCACTGTGACAAAATAGCAGTGACTGTAAATACTCTCCAACTGTAGTGGCAACTACTTAAACCTAATCTCCTTTATTACAAGAAATCTTATGAGAGAAAATTCTCCTTTTTTGTCACTAGTGATTTTAGTGGTGAATTATATAATGTATTTTTATGGGGAAAAATTCCCTGGTATTCACTGTTTTGGTATGTGTGGCCATTTTCTGGTACATAACCCCCATGAATAACAGGGACCCACTGTAATGTGTTCACATCTTAAATCTTGTTTCCTGCTGTTCATTTAAGCATCAGATATAAAACATCTAGAAATTAAAACAAGGTTGTTCTGAGGTTTTTTAAATTCTGATCGCTCCCCTCAATAGTTGACTGAGAGACAACCAGATCGCAGCATTTTAGCTAGACATTTATTTACCTTAAATGAAGAGAATGTATAACAAGCCTTTAAATATAGCATAGTGTCATTTTCATAAATTATGAGAATGAAACAAATCATCGCATCAATGCAAGTGAAAGGGGGGAAGATCTTATGATAATTAAGCTTTCCATGTAATTGCATCTACATTAAAAACTTGTGAGAAAATTTTCATTTTAAAAACATTGAAGTAGAAGCATACTGCAACATGTGCTATATATACTCATGTATAAAATGCTGATGAAAGCAAAGAGAGATTGCATTGGGATTTGCGATTTACGGCGAGGTTGGGGCGATACGTGACAATATCCTTTATCCTCATTTTATTAAATATTATGTATTTTCTGATCCAAAAATTTTTATTCATAACTATTGAGCATAAGCCTTATCAAAATGATAAACCCTCTAATCAACTGAAATTATAGAATTTTTTAAGTTGGTTCCTCATTTTTATCAACTGCATTGGAAATAGACTACAAACTAAAAAATTCATATGGATGTAGTCAGATCCCACTGAAAGCATTAAATTAAAAATTCAATTACTTTGAAATTAATTAAAATTTAATAGTATTATTTTCGTCACGACAGCAATTGAATACCCACATTGTTAAGATTCCAAATTTTTCTATCTTATCCAAAAAATTACCTACATTCATGGTAATTTGGAGTGGTTTCAAATTTCGTCTTACAAATAATTTATTCTTTGATATACAAATAAAGCTATTCCTGGGTTAGTATCTAAAATCTAACTAATCTTGAAATGTAATATTTTAAACCCATGCATGATTTCCATGTATTTCTTATGGGGGATATGAAAAGAAAGAGCAACATTAAAAATGAGCCCTAAAGAGGACAAATTTGGAATTTGGGTAATTCTCTTTAGTTTTATCTGATGACTGGTCATTCCACCAAATTTTAGGTCTGTAGCAGGAGTATGCTCTCCGAGTTACAATCGGTGCAACCGACCGACAGGTTCCTTTTATTATCTTTAATAGATTACCAGTCCCTGGATTCTCAGTGTAATTTTAGTGTTACCTATAAAAAATTCTTATATAGGGCAAACCATTACAACACTAATATTTTAGTCTTAAATATGTGTTAAGTTTATTAACTTGAATATAAATTTTTGAATATGAAAATCGGAATTTTCATACATGATCATCAAAAACGAAAAATGTGCCGAATACTTTGAAATCTTAAAAACTATCCTGATCTGCAGCATATAATTAGAAGTGCCTATAAATTAGTATTCTAAATGAGAAGCACGCATTTAAGGTGTATACGTAACCTCTAAACAAAAAAAAAACAAAAATAAAAGTAACTACACTAAATTATTTTTTAGAGAATTATTTCATTATAACGTTAAACATAATGGAAAACAAAATGTAGATTTTAGCATAACAAAAAACGTAACAAAAACGAAATCGCTATTTTGTCTGTAACAAAAAACGTAATGAATCGTTTTTTTTCATTTGCCAGCATTGATTCCTATGTTATATACCTATTTAGTCTGTATCATCAGAAATGTTTCAGATAACGAGTCATAATAACTAAACATTTTAGGTATTTTATGATATTTTTATGCATAAATGTTTAAGTATTTACGCGAAAGGAAGACCACCTTGAATTTAAGACGACCCATAAAAAAATTTTGATCACTTACAAAAAACTTTTACATATATGTATAACAAGCTAACATTAAGAGGATGAATAAAAAAAAGTCAATTTACTACTTGCATCTCCCTCTCCTCTGTTTCCTTCCCTTATTCTTGCTGTCCTGTTCATTCATCACAACTTATTCAAATTCGAACAAGTTGTCTTCCATACCGTCCATGGAATTTGATATGCAGCATTTCTTGAACCCTCTTGAGATACTATTGGGATCTATTTTTTTCCATGCTGCAATGATCTAATTGAGTGGTATACTGGGCTACTTAATTTTCCCTGTAGGAGTTAATGCATGGTCCCCTGCCAAAAGCCATTCTGAATAAAATGACTTTATGTAATCCTTAAAGGGCTTCAGCGCCACAACATCTAGCACTTGAATTTGTGATGTCATACCTCCTGCTATAACTACAAGGTCAGTATTCATACCATGAAGGGTATTTTGAACTTCCTCTGTAAGGTGGCCTTTGAACGCATCTAAGGTGCTCTCTGCCTTAAAAGTGCCCCAGGACATCTATTCCACACTATGCTTAGCCAGTCCTTCATTAAATCAGCTGACATCCATCCTTGGCCTTGACATTTAACAATTATTCCATTTGGTACTACTTCCTTAGGCACTGTTTTGCGTTTTAAAATAACATATGGCAGCAACTTTGTTCCGTCCGCTAATACAGCCAGCATTACAGTAATGCACAGTTTTTCATTCCTTTAAGTTTTTATGATGACATTTTTTGTACCTTTTTTGTTGACTGTGTAATTGGATGGCATGTTGAAGTAAATGGGTGTCTCATCTTCATTACCCATTTGGCTCAGAAGGTAATTGTGACTTTTCCACAACTGAATTACATGCCTCTGGAAAGTTATTATTTTGTCCGTGAAGTCGAAAGGTAGATGCTGGCAAAGTGAAGTTCTTTGTCGCAGGCTAAAACCATTATGATGCATCATATGCACACCCCATCCATTGCTAGCCTTAAATTCTTGGTGTGAAATGTTTTTCGATCGTGCTAATTCTTGGGCTTTCAATTTAATGATATCCCGCATCACTGGTTTACCGTCCATTCTTTGAATATGCACAAAGTTTGCAATTTCCTCTTCTAATGCATGAAATTGGCCTCGTTTTTATCCACTAAATGATCTCCGTGTTGAGTTAGCACCTTCAAGTTTCTCTTTTGCTTGCTTCCACCTTCCCACATTTGCTTCAGTCATATCGTATTTCCTCCCTGCCGCACAATTATTTGTTTCTTCAGCACCACCATTAACTTAAAGTTTCTGTTGTAACTTCTTCTAATTCCTTTTGATACATTCCCTCTTACTGCAGTTCCTTTTTTCTCTATGCAATCAGCCATTGGTTTTGGGTATCTTATTTAAAAGTTATAAATAATAACTTGTCACTATTACACTTTAAAACTCAGCAAAGCATGTACTACTCAATTGCTCTCATAAATTTTCTATGCTCTGAAACTCACGTCCACTTCACATCTGCCGTTGGCATACCAAACACAAAGCATCATGTTTAAATTGTATCAGTCTTGTTTACATTGTATTACTAAACACCTTAATTGGTGCCTACATCACTTTGTGTTTCATATTACGTGCGGAACTGCCCAGCTGTAGTCATTTTTTTCAACTTGTCACGCGATTACCTACCCAGCTCTAAACACTTTCCTATCACCGAAGTGGATCCATTGGTCTGTGGGAGCAATTTTAAGAACTTGGACCTTAAATTTTTAAGTATTGTAGTAATTAATTAAATACAATGTATTACTTTATGCAACAATAAATATTTTAACGGACATATACTTGACATCTTGGTGTTTCATGGTGCATTTAAAATAGGGGTGTATTCTCACCTTAAATCTTCATACTCCATTCTAAGACGATACCTAATATTTTTTAACCCACTCCCTTCCCTTCAATAGCTGCTTCACAGTAAAAACTATTCGTGCTCTTCCAAGTAGTTTCCCCGCGCCACAACTCCGTCAATGGGAACTAGCCCATATTGACATCCTCCGCTCCCTCTCCTTACCAGGTTTAAACCTTTGCTAACACTCCCACTCCAATCACCCCCCTTTTTTCCTTTCCTCTTACCCCTCTTTCCCCTTACCCCTTCCCCTTACCCCTCTTTTCCCGAACCCCTACCTCCAGTGTTACGCTTATTTTAGTCTTCGTTTTTCTCTCGCTGAAGAAGGGCGTGTGTTGCCCGAAAGCTCCAAATTACAAGCCTTCCTCTATCGCTGTGGATGTCCACATTTTATCATATTATTTCTTTTTCCATATCGTTATATTATATATATATATATATATATATATATATATATATATATATATATATATATATATATATATATATATATATATATATATACACATACACACACACACACAATTAGTTGGTGCTTGCATTCTGCAAGCATTTCATCTCACCCTGATAAACATTAATTTTTCTGAGAGATATAACATTATTAGAAATATTTTTTTAATTAAAAAGATTTCACCTCTGCACCCAATTTTGATCTTTCTTTATGGAACAATATTTGATTAAAACAATGCCTTAAATTTGCAATTTTAAGAATATTATACTTTATCCAATGTAAGGTACTACTACTAATACTAATCTATCAAATTTTACAGGATAATATTTTAAATTTGTCATAATGAACATTTATTGACACTCAGAATTACATGAAAGCTGACAACAATACAAACTCTCGGACAATAAATAATTTATTGCTAAAATACAAAAATGAGTGTTATAAAAGAACAATTTACAATTAAAAGAAGTTAAAACAGCAATAGTAAAATGTTAAATTGCCTCCAAAATAAAGGAAAACAAGGGGGAGAATTTTAAAATCTTTTACAAAACCTCCAACTAGCTCAAATTAACAACTTGCCTCTAATGTTGGAATTATCTCTTCCATAAATTTCTTCAAACAATTTACAATGTAAAAGACAGTTTTTCATTTGGTAAACATATCAGTTGAGATTAAAATATTGTTGTACTTTTTAGGTTACATTAATAGTAATTATTTATAATTTAAATCTGTGCACAGGCAGAATGGTTTTATAAATATACTTACAATATTTCAGTAAAAATCAATATTATCAGAAATTCTCAAATAGGAGTCCGAATGAAAAAACATCCAGGTAAATTCTAGCTGAAACTTATGTCATGGCAATAATTCATCACTTAAGTATTACTCAGCCTCTGTAGCACTAACTCTATTTACAAGTTGTTAGGATAGATTAACTTGATAATATTTTAAACTAAAATCACCAAAAATATTTTCATTAAAATTAGATAAAAACTTTATAAAATCTCTGCTAATGTGATGTCAGATTCTTTAGTATGGATTTCATATCTTCTGAAGCTAGGGAAGCATATCTCACCTAATTTTCATGAATATTTTACAAAGTATCAATTTTGGCTTTTACAAATAAATGCCAATTACCCCAGTCTTAGTTTTGTGATTCGATAGCAGCATATTCATGACTTTGTAATTAGTGAAATACATAAATTTTCTAAATAAATGTTAAAATTTAGCTTCTTACCAAAATGTACTCATCTTCATTTGAAGAATTAATTTGTCCACCTAACCACAATCTATTCTTTTGGCTTACAGTTGATAGCATTTGCAATTATGCACTCTTGAGATCACCTTTCTCGGAAACGGACCCTGATTGGAGCAGCAGGAACAGAAACTAATCTAAGAATCATCTTCACATCCTCTTTATTCAGCAAGTCAAAGTGGAAATGATTAATCAGCTAAAATAAAAGAAAATTTTCATGAATAGTAGTTATTCTAATAATTCTGTTATTTGAATAGTTTTAAAGCCACTCACTTTTGCTATTGTCATAGACATCTGCATCTCCGCAATTTTTCTTCCAATACACGATCTTACACCAAGACCAAATGGAAGAGAAGCATATGGATTGGTCACTGCCATGTATGGTTTTTGTGTGGAACCTCTTCGTCCTTCATTGGATTTTGCTGGGCATATACTTTGAGGATGTTCATCTCCCATCACATTTGCAGTAGACTTGAAGATAAAGAAATGATTTATTATGATAATGTGAAAAAATATTCCCAATAATAAAATTAAGGCAATAATTTAATTAGATAAGCTTAATTACAATATAATGGCAGAGATCAATAACTTGAAGGAAGCAGAGGTTTTGAATGGAATGATATTATCATTCTTGATGAATCAACATTCTTTTCATTTTAACTTACACAGTTTTGAGAATAACTGATGATATAATAATTTCTTAAGTGAAATATTCCTCAGCTTCTACATACTTTCAGTTTGACCTCTCACAATTAACTTACCTCTGAAATATCTGCCCTTAACCATCGCTCAGGCCAAAATCTTTGAGGATCAGGAAAGTAGTGGCCATCACGGCCACTTGTGTATATAGAGAGCAAAACCAGGTTCTAAAAAATGGAATATATTTTTCTGTTAGCTACTTTTAAGTTGTAAAATACTGTCAAAAGCTACAATTTCTTCACATCAGCTATGCAGTGTTGTTCATGAATAATTTATTACTATAAAATGAAATAAATAATTTAAACATTTTCAGTCTTACCGTGATATTTTTGGAGTTGGCTTTTCATAAACTTGAATGCAAATATTTAATTTTGAAAATAATAATAATTTGAAATACAAATACTGAATGTACATACCCCTGCAGGTACATTATATCCTCCTATGGGACAATCTTCTGGTAGTATTCGAGTTAAAAAAGGTGCTACAGGGTAAAGACGGAGTGCCTCCCTTATCACACCTTTGAGAAGTGGTAGTTGCTGAATTAGAATTCCTGAGCCTTCACTGCTAAATCTTTGGCAAAGGCCAGCTTCCTTAATTTCATTGGCAACTTTCTCCTGAACTTCTGGATGTTTGGCTAGTAGGTATATGGCCCATTGTGTTGAGTAAGCTGTCTATCATCAGAACATAATTACAAGAACTTGATTATATGAAGAACAAAAATAACTTTTTTATACTAATATAAAAAAAAATTAAATAGCATTTCAAGAAAAAGATACCTTTTTATAAAGTCATATGTATATTTTGATGACTTCGTATAAAAATATAACATTGTACTTTAATTTCGGCCTATGGTAACCAGTTGCAAGGTTATTAATTGTAGAAATTCATATACATACAAAGACGTGTGTATATGTATATATCATTATAAATAGCTGCTTCTTACATATATAGGATATATATAGGATATAGGACATTTCTATAATGAAAGCCTGTGTGTGTCTGTTTTTGCATAACACTGATGTCATCAATAGCACTTTTTAATGCATTTTTAACAAACTTCCCGATTAGGTGGAAGGTTGAAATTTCGCAGGAATGTTTGATTCAGATATAAAAATTAAATGACAAAAAAAAATATGAAAAAAGACCTGGGTTCATCTCCAGGGGGGCGATTTCCATTTCCCATAAAATAACACATAAAAAGCAACATATTAAAGTTGAGGCTTTTATTCTTTTGGAAATTAAAATTAGAAAAAATTGATGTTATATATTTGAATATGAACTATATTTTAGAAATATTAATGAAGTTTCTTAATCTATTCATCTTTTTCTGCCTACTGTTCCAAAACTCTCATATTAAACAATTAAATCACATATTTGGGAAAATATCGGCTTTTAAACGGGATGTTGCTTTGCCGACCACGTCATTGTTAAACTTTGAGAATAAATTGTTGTCTCAATGCACATACGTGTAATATATACAAGTGCATAGATTTCCCTAAATTAGTGTAAGATTTTTCGTGAAAATATGTAATCCTAATGGGGCTGGGATTTAGTTTGGATTCTTTTGCTTATCTAAACAATTATATAGATGTAAAGTAAGAGAGGGGGGGTGTAGGAAGGGATATAGGAAGGAAGGGACATAGAATGGAAGGTACATAGAGAGTAAGGGAGGTATAGAATTAGAAAAGGATGGGAGGAAAGAGATAAATAGGGAGACGGAGAAAAGAGGGAGAGCTATGGATTGGGACAGAAGGGAATGAGAGGGGGGAGGTGAGACAAAAGAGAGGCAGAGAGGGGGGAGAGAGAGGGGAGGGAGAGAGAGAGGGAAGGAAAGAGAGAGGAAAGGAGGGAGACAGAGTGAGGGAGAGAGTAATGATGAGAGGGAGGGAGGGAATATTATTTATTTATTATTATTACTTCATTTTTTACTTGAATAATTTTTAATTTCTGTTGAGATTGGAGTTATGTAAGTTCGTTATGACAGCATTAATTTCCATTAAAAGCATTAAATCACTGCAATCGTAATGTATAATATCAGATCCCTTTAAAAGCATTGAGATTGTTGCCATAGTATTTAAAGATTTTCATTGTCGAAAAGAAGGAAACATTCACACTTTTTTCCAATTAAATACAAATATTTACACTAACTTGGTGCATATTTGAATTATGTCTTCAAAAATTAATAATAACAAATTCATGGAGATATTCAAAAGTTTATTTGTGCATTTGCCCTAACCTCTAAATAACTTTAAAATTTCAACTCACTAGATCACCCCGTAGTATCTATATATTTACCTATTGGTTTAATCTTTAAGAATTTTTTACTGCCAAACAAATTAAAATATCAAAATTTCTATAATCCTTACTTAGTTTTTTTAATTCTACCTTTTAAAAAATTTCAGCTTAGTAGCATGTTCGGAAATACATGAACCTTAAAATTTGTTTAAACATTTGCGAGTTTTTAGCTGTCGCATTTTTTAACTTTTTCAAAATTTTAGTTTTTTCTATATAGAATTTGCTAGAAAATGTTTGCAAAAACTCTTACCTACGACTTTTAGTTTCCAAGATGAAAATTATTAAGCTTTAATGTACAAATGGGGTTAAAACAACCCCTAAAAATTAACAATTTTCAAATTATTGATTTTTATGGTTGCGATTGACCAAATCCTATAATCGTTCAAAATTTTAGCTGCTTAAACCTCTTAGATTGGTCTACACACTGGAATAACTTTTCCCCATCCTTACTTATGGGAGATTTTCTGGAGCATCTGGAATCGAACCCAGGATACTGTAAGCAAAACCGATAACAATTCCTCATAGGTATTGCGGCCTTTATCAACACTCAAAATTTGATTTCTCCAGCTTATAGGCAAGTGCCCGAAATTAATTTACAAAAATGGGGTAATGCTTTACTTATGGGGAAAAACGCAAATTTCGGAATTTCTGGAGTCGAACCCATGTCACCTAGGTGAGAAGTTCCATTTTTTCTGGAGATTCCTACATAATATCCACAAATGCTGAATGTTTCAGCTGTCTAGCTCTTGTAGTTTGGGCTGGACATTATTATCCTCCTAAAAAACATTTTTCAGACATATTTCATCATTACAAATATTTTTTTAATTCTAAAGATTTCACCTACGCAGCGATTTTTGTTTTTCCCTTATGTAAAAATAATAGATTAAAACAATCCCCAAACTTTGCAGTTTTAAGAATTTTATACTTTCTCCATTATGGGGTAATAATGCTACACATTTCTGCCAAATTTTAAAGTTGTAGCACTTCTAGAAGTGAAATAATATTTCTCTAATTATTTATATTTAAAAAATTTTTAACGGCCGCCGCAATTTATTTATGAAGAGATTCAAATGTTTATTTGAGCAAATGCACTACTTTGTAAATAACTTGAAAATTTCAGCTTCCTAGTTCATCCCGTAGTACCTAAACAGTTATCTATTTGTTTAAACTTTTAGAATTTTTAACGGCAACACAAATTAAAATTTCTATAATCCCTATTTCGTTATTTTACAAATCCTACCTCTAAAAAAATTTCAGCTCCGAAGCACAATCGGAAATACATAAACCTTGAAAAATTTGTTTAAACAATTGCGAATTTTTTGCGGCCGCATTGTTGCACTTACTCAAGATTTTCGTTTTTCCTAGTCGGTTTTGCACAAAATCCTACCTAAGAAAAAAATTTCGAATCTCCAGCTCATCTGTAAGTGCCTAAACATTAGTGATGATGCCAAATGATGTTACGACCATCGGTTTACCCCAACCTGCTGAGTCACCATTCATTTTGTGTGTGGGACTAGCAAAACAGGAGAAATAAGAGAAATCGACAACAATGCACAGCTGCCATGGTAACAGCTCTCTCTTTATGCTGTCTCATTGGCTAAAGCTCTCTCCCCCCAGAGGTAGCATTTGACTGCTTCTGAGAAGTGCCAACTCTGGCCAGTTCAACTATAATGGGAGAGGTGCTTATTGATGCTTGAACATAAGTTTGTTCCAAGCGTGAATATGATAAAATACTGTTTCCTTATAATATTTAAATTTTATACTGGCCCAGTCAGACCTCATAGGCATCCACTCTTCAGTCGATTGCCCAAATGCCCATATGGCCAGTCCACCCCTGTATATATATATATATATATATATATATATATATATATGTGGACGTCCACCACCGTATGGTAAGTGTTCACTGGCTCCTTCCTATCCCTCTCAACCTCTCGTTGCATTTATTTTATCATATTATTTCTTTTTCCGTATCGTTTTATATATATATATATATATATATTTCTCTTACTCCATCTGCAACAACTTCCACCACACACCACTGACTGACTGTAATGCTATTTTTAACAAACTTTCCAAGTAGGTAGAAGATTGAAATTTGGTAGGAAAGTTTGTCTCTAATAATAAAAGCCATTTACAAAACAAAATGAAAAATACATGTTGTTGCTCGAATATTTTGCATCTTTTGAAAAATATTTTTTGGAGGACATGACATGACTTTACCCGTGATACATCCAAATCCGCAATATAGCGAGGCATGTTATAACAGAATTCTATTATATATAGATGAAAGAACTGCAACTTTGAAGTTTTATTGATTTACATAATACAGTGATGTTCGCTATAGTAACCTAGAATACTATAATTTAAATAAATATTAAGGCGCTTCTGACATTATAATACAGAGAGCAAGGTTAAAAGTAGATAGTTGGGGACCTCCTGGTGGTCAGTCCCTTGGACTGTCATTAGTGGGCGAGATCCTTCAAGTCCTCGGCTCTGTGAACCCTTCCTCGACTCCTGAGCTTACAATTCCCAGTGGGGATATCCCCTGACCACAGGGATGATCAATCACGAATTAATCAAAACATTTTTAATGCATTTCTGATGAGAATGCATCTCTGTTTAACTCTGTACGTAGATTCCCGACTACACACATCTTTTAAACGACTTTCTACAGCAAATATTAAGGAAGTTGATATTTTTTGCTCAAAAATACCAACCCAGGGGTTTGTTACCTACAGTTATGGATATTTTTATGAAAGTCACAAGAACTGATTAGGTTTTGGTAAAAATCGGTAAACCGGAAGTGGGTGTTTACTCTTGTCACAACCGTTCTTTTGAAATATTTGCTTTAATATTTGATATGTAAAAACGTACTGGGATAAAAGTTTTAGGACATTTAATTTTCTACAACCTCTGTTTGAAAGATTTTTTCATATAATGCATTGTTTAAGAGATATCTTATATTTTAGCTGCCACCACCATGCCACCTACCAACAACTATTGTTAACAATTGACGCTTAGTTACATCTTAGTAATGCTTCAATTTCTTTTCTTAATTGTTGGAGCTTTGTGGCTATATCCAATATCAGAAGGCTATGGTTTGAGTTTATTTGTTCTTTTTAGTTGTAGGAATTTACATCTCTACAACCTTTGTTTGAAACAATTTCCCATATAATGCATTGTTTAAGTGTTAACTTTAAAACTAAATATTTTAGCTGCAGCCACCATGCCACCTACCGACAACTATTGTTAACAATTGACAGTTATGTCTTAGTAACGCACCTTTATAGTTTCTTAATTGCTGGAGATTTATGGCTATATGCAATATCAGAAGGCTATGGTTTGAGTATATTTCTATTCTATTTAGTCTTTAAATTTTTCTGTTCCTTAAAATATTCATTAACATGTAACCTATTTGGAATTTTTAGAAATAATACAGGTATGGAGAAAGTCATGTGGTGGCCACATCCGATTTTTTATAGTATTTAAGGGGCCTGCAAAAATTTAGTGACATTTTTACTTTCAAGTATTGTTTTCATGAAAAAAATCTATTTACAGATTTCAACGGAAATACACATCTTGAGGTCCCCTGAAAACGTTTTGACCATTTTCTCAATGTCTGTGTATGTGTGACAGTTTTTTTGTGGGTGCTCTAACTGAAAAACTATTAATCGGGGAAATTTTATATTTAACATTTTTATGACAGTCACAAGAACTGATTAGTTTTTGATAAAGATTGGTATACCGGAAGTGGGTGTTTACTCTTTTCACTTATCCGTTATTTTGAAATATTTACTTTAATATTTGATATATGTAAAAATGTATTGGAATAAAAGTTGTAAGAAATTTAATTTACATTTTCCCATATAATGAATTGTTTAAGATATATTTTTAAAACTAATGTTTTAGCTGCCACCACCTACCGGCGACTATTGTCAATAATTGATGCTTAGTTATCTTAGTAACGCTCCTTTTTATTTTCTTAATTGTTGGAGATTCCTTGTTATATCCAATATCAGAAGGCTACGGTATGAGTTTATTTCTGTTCTTTGTAAAGTCTAAAATTTTCTCGCAGTTCCTTAAAATAATTATCATTTATAGTCCACTCCAGCATTTCGTGCGGGTGAGGCATGTCTACAGTTAGACCCATGGGGTGAGGGGAAGAAAGAATCAGCCAATAAGAGGTCGCAAATTTCCCCCTAGGCTCAAAATTTCTTGACAAGTGCTGTTGACACGATTGCTCACACTTTCTAATTGTATTTCGTCGACGGCATAAAGCATGAACGTGCTTCATCCGGATCTATTGGAGCATGGAACTTCACTCGTCAACAGCTACTGATGAACTGAGCGAAATTAGAAACTTGGTAACATAGCATTGTAGCCAAAGCTAAATAATCCGAATGCGAGCAAAATACTGAGAGTCCCAGCCGCACAAGCAGTAGAAGCAAATTATAACCTATTTGGAATTTTTAGAAATATTACAGGTATGGAGAAAGTCATGTGGTGGTCATATCAGATTTTTTATATTTCAAGTGCAAAAATCAAGCGGGATGAAATTAAAACTCGTGTTAGTTGGAATGAGAACATAATGGTGTCATGTCACCTCATGATAAAGAAGAGCAATTAAATGTGGCAGAGACCATGGGAAACAATCCCACTGGGTTGGTACCTTTGAGCAATTATCAACTTCCTTAATATTTGCCATAGAAGGCCGTTTAAAAGATGTGCATAGTCGAGAAACTACATACAGTGTTAAACAGAGATACATTCTCATCAGAAATGAATTTAAAAAGTTTTGATTAATTTGTGCTTAATCATCCCTGCAGTCAAGAGGATACCCCGCTGGAAAGGGTGAGCTCAGGCATCAAGGAAGGGTTCACACAGCTGAGGACTTGAGGTATCTCGTGGGTTAATGATGGTCCAAGGGATTGATCACTGAAGTCTATCTACTTTTAACTGAGAGCAATTTTACTTTTTAATTGCAGGATTTTTTGCATGCTGTTTTGAGAGAGTAAGAGAAAAAATTAAAAATATATGTATTACTTAACTAACATCCTAAGAACTTAATGAATATTAGACATTAAAGATATATATACTTACTGTGTCACCAGCTGCAAGAAGTAAATCTGTGACAATGCGTATCAAATCTTTTGTCTCAATCCCTTCTGCTAACATTTGGACGAGAAGCCCTTCTTTCACATTAAAATCTCCCATGCTTTGCTCCTTGCACCATGGAATTAATTCATTCACTAAGGAACTAGCTGTAAGAGGAGCAATTAACTTCTTTGGAGTTACATGCATATAAGAAATTTTTGTTTAATATGATTTTTTGTATTTTCACAAATACAGCACTATTTTTCAAAATTAAAGAATGTTGAATGAAAGCAATGTTTTAAAAAGTTAAAAATCTATCTGAAATTTGAATATTATTTTATGCTAATATGCCATTCACTTGAAAAACTGAGTGGTAATGACACCATTTTATTTAAGGTTATAAATTTCTGAGATATTATAATCTCAATGTTTATTCATGCCAAAAAAATTATCAGGACACCCTTCAAAGCTCTCTTGATTTTGTCATTTTCCAAAGCATAAGCATAATAGTATACATTCACTATATAATATAAAAATAAAATTGAAGCAGTTTACATGTTAACACTTTCAGACCTGAATTATATCTTGCAATCACAGCCATCTTGCATATTTTCCAAAATAGTTAACTTTGCAAGTATTAAATTGTTGCACAAATCCCTTTGATTTACATTAAAGTGCACATAATCATGTATAATGTGTTTGAATGATATTTGGTACATTTATTTAATAGAAAAATGGAAATGATATCATATACATAATTGTGCACACCAGGTCTGAAGGGGTTAAGGTAAAAATGGCAAAATAACAATAATACAGATCAGTATTATTTAAAGATTAAGAGATTTAATAAGAGAACATTCATACTAAACTCAAGAAGATCTACATATATAAATAACATGAATAAAACAATGCATAGTAAATAAAAATTTTCAGCGATATAATAACTATCTAAAGAAGCAGTTTTCAACCATTTTTCCATCATGAAACATATGATGAGCAACACAATTCACACTACAATCTGGCAAACAAAAAACAAGTAGTGTGTAATGATAATGAGTTTAAGCATAAAAATTGTTTTTGTTGTTAAAAGTGACACAAGAGAAAGACAAAAACTCTGCTAAACAAAATTTACTTTATTTTTTAGTAGCTGTTATTCAAATTTTTGTCGAAACAACTTCTGACTTTTCACGATCCACAATTTTGTCACAACACACCAGTTGAGAACTGCTGGTCTAAAGAATATTATTTGAATTTTAGTCACACAAAATGATGGAATACAGGCATCCCTCAAATTATTCGTGTTCGGTTTATGCGTTTTCGCAAATGTACAATTTTATTTTTATCACCATTTTTTTATATACACGTCCGTGTATTTGTATTCACATAATTCATTATGTGCACAGTATGCATCATTAATATATTTTATTATTTATTAAATATTTTGTAGATTCTCGCCCGTTGTCTGTGCAGTGATACCATTCATTGCATTGTATGACAGACCAGGGCTTCCAGGGCAGTTCCTATGGCAGTAGAATGTCTTTTTTTAATTCTCATCTTTGAGCAAACAATGCACTTGAACCCACTCTTTTTGTTCTGAATAGGGGTTTTCTACTTGAGAGTGACGCACTGTTAGCAGTCAACAACTATATGGGAGGAAACCATAGCAAAAATACTCATTGAGTAGGGTGAGGAGAATATATTTGTATAGGAAGGTTAACTGATTGAAGAAGCTTCGAAACATATGTGGCAGAAACTCAATGCGCAGAAAATTAAGGAATTGTAAAAGTGGGTGCTGCACAGGGTGCCATATGTCATCGTACATGCTTGAAAGGTTAAAATACTCATTAAATAAAATTTAAAAATATTTCGAAGTAGAACACCTCTTCTCAGGAATGTAAACAACACCTATTACATTATTTTCAATGGGAAAATATTTCCAATTTACACGTTTTTGCTTCATGTGACTATTTCAAGGAATACAACTCGCACGTAAATTGGGGATACCTGTATATTTTTTATTAGTTTGTTATAAAAGAATAGGCAATGCAATCCATATTAATCTACAAAAACATGGTAGCAGTGTTTGGCACATGAAGAGATTTTTGCCATACCACTAGAGAGAGCAGTATCCACTGCACACACAAATCGACTCCAGGCAGGTAAGCGCAATGCATGTGCAAGCCTAGCTGGCAATAGTGTGAGGCGTGCACTTTCTTCAAAGACAAGATGCACAACAGATGAAAGTTCTGAAATTGCAGATTCGAGAGCTTGACCTCTTGCAGTTTTAGTGCCTTCTTTTGTAGTAAGTGATGTATACAAATGCCCACCAAGCAATGTAGCAACAACCGCTGAAAATAAAACAAATGCAAGCAATATTAATATTACAAGAAAACCAGTCATAGCATAATAGTTTTATTTTACAGAGAGAACTAGATTTCAATAACCAGTGGTGTACCAGACATCCTCCTAACTCACGCATGGTGGGGAGACACACAACCATAGGCAATGTGCATGGCAAACATGGATAGGCAAATAATCAAAAGTCAAAATCAAATTGATCTTATCTGCATCATCACATCAAAAATAAATTAATTAAATATTTTCACTAAATTCTTTACTTAGCATTTATAACATCAGAATTGATTGCAAACAGGCAGTTATGAGTTAAATGTATTGGTACCAGAAGATCCTCCTCTATGAACTTTGCAGACAAACTCCATGCTACACCCAGAACCTTTGCACATGAAACCCATGGAGTCCGTTGGTTTACTTCATTTACTTTTGTTCCTCCAAAATCCATATTTGTTACCAAATTCTTCAATGCCAGTTTACTCAATATTGTATATACATATAAAATATTCTTGTATACTACAGGGTGGGCCAAAACCTAGTTGACAATTTTAATCCAAAATTATGAAAATACAAAAAGTCATAATGACATGAAAGCACTTGCCGAGAATGAGGAAACACTTCAAGTTTAAGGCAAACAAGTGTCTCTATAATTGGTGGCGAGATGGCAGTACAATATCGTGCATGTCAAGATGGTGCCTTTCACAGGTCCCAAGAAAGCTTACTCTGTGATTTGGTTTCATGATATGAAGTCTGCAACAGTTGTTATCTGAAAACTCCAGTGGTACACAAAATTCATGGAAACATCATGTGTGTGCAATCATCCCGGTCAAGGAGGCAGCAGACCAAAAACTTCGGAGGCCAATATGGAACGCATTCGAGCAGCGTTCGTCGCTAACCCCAAGAAGTTGATGAGATGTGCCAGTAATGAATTAGAGCTGCAGCATATGACTATCGGAAGGGTTTTAGGTAAGTGACTATGAATGAAGCCATACAGATTTTGCTGCAGGCGCTGACTGTCAGCGACAAGAGACCAAGACTGAGCTTCTGTAGCAACATCTCGGCTCGTATGAAGAACGAAAATAGACGTCTGCTTCCTCAACACTAACATTCCTCACCAGTAAGGACTGTCTGCCCTGAAAAATCACTGAACTCAAGACCACCATTGATCCTCTCCTTCTGCCGACCCTCTAATCTGGCTAACATTCCATGGAAAAAAGAACTCTCAGCACCCACTCTCCTGCATCCTGCAGGATCTCACTCCTGCAGTAGACCCCGGTGCTTCACATGCCCGATAAATCCTCCATGCAATTCCTTATCCAGCCCCACCACAAATATCACCTACCCTCTAACTTCTCCAACCGACTGCACCACCCACAATATTATTTACCTCTTTAGATGCACTCAATGTTCTGCTTTTTATGATGGCCTCGCCAGTAATCTCCTCAACATCCGCATGAGCGGCCAGCACTGCAGCAGCGTCATTCTTAAATGACCGCTGCCTGTGGCCATTCATGCGAATAAACACAACTTGAAATTCAATGATTGCTTCATGGTGAGAGCCATTTGCGCTCTCCCCAATAATGCTTCTGTTCCCCAACTCCATCATTGGGAACTTGCCCACATCCACCTTCTAAACCCCTTCTCTCCCTCTGGCCTCAACCTTTGCTAGTATTTTAGTCTTTTTCGACCATTCCCTCACCCCCTCCAATCCCTGACCTTTCCAAACAATCCTTCCACCTCCATGCCTCCATCCAGTTTCACGGCCACCAATTGTTTCTCTCTTGTGCTGATGAAGGGATCAACCCCAAAAGCTCCAATCTATGTATTTAAATGTGTTTCTCCGATACCCCAGAGGATCTCTTATTGGTAAGTGTTCATTGGGCTTTCTTACCTCAACAACTTGATGTCATCATTTACCTTATTTACTTTTCCTTGAGCATTTATAAATATATACTGTATGTATATACTTGTGTATAATGTGCAGTTTGAAGACAAAATTTCAGGTTATAAAGTAGAAGTGCGTGATATACATGGGTAACACTTTTGTGCAGTTAAAATAAAAAATTGAAGTGTACCTGCCTTGAAGCAGATTCTCCCTTTTTGGGTGAATTGAGGGAAAATAACACTAGTTATTGATAATCCAGCATATACATATGTTAATTAACCATATGAAACACCTAATTACTTCCTTACAAGTGAATTTCCATCGTCTCCAAATATTCCACATTTTACTAGCTAATCAGCTGATTGCTGTAGTATCCTGCAAATTGCCCACGAAATACATCGATACATCGATAATCCAGCATATACATATGTTAATTAACCATAAGAAACACCTAATTACTTCCTTACAAGTGAATTTCCATCGTCTCCAAATATTCCACATTTTACTAGCTAATCAGCTGATTGCTGTAGTATCCTGCAAATTGCCCACGAAATACATCGAAAACAAAAACATAGTACATATATGCAAATTGAAATCATTTAGTATTATATACTATCATTAAATATCTCTAACCATTTAATATTCTGTAAATAAGTGTTACGTATAGTTTGATAAATTTAAAATAAATTGATGTGTTTAAACTTCATTCAACATTTTACTTTTAAGCCTGAAACATTTTTCCTTGTAAGGAAATTTCTGCAACTCTGATTTTTCGAATTTTAAAAGTTAATTTTCGGAGGTTTTTTCGTAGTCAGATTTGTGTAGGTCAAATCTTGCGTAACCCAGAGAGGGTCTGTATTTATTTATTTATGCTACTCTAGTTAATACCTAACATAACGATATAGGTAATTCTAAAAATTTGTTCTTATACCTCTCAAAATCTAGGGTGCACATTATATACAGTGTTTACAAAAAAGTTGGGATTTTTGGCAAAAAGTATCGGTATGCATTATACACGAGAGCATGTTGCACATGAAAGTACATTATACACAAGGTATATATACATATATACTAGAGGCACTGCCCCTGCGGCCTATGGTCGCGAACCCCTGTCCCCTGCGGCCTGCGGACTTCGATGGATGTTTTCTATTTTATGGCCTTGAAATTTCCAACTAAAAATTACCCTAAATTTTCATGTATAACGCACTCTCATAGATAACGTGCAGCAAAGACTGAGCGCATGTACAATGAGTCCCAGAATTCTCATATATAATGTGAACCCATAACCTCAGCACTGCAAATGAAGAACGAACAGAAAAGAAGTCAATAGTCGGGAGTGTGAAAAATGAGGAGCATCGACAAAAACAAACACAATGGTAAGGAGATCGTTTAGTCTATGGTCTGCAACAAAGCATTTGTTGTGAGTTGATTAGATCAAAATAAGTAATTCATCATGACATCCTTAATCCGGCTTAGCATGAAATTTCATATTTAGCATTTGTATTAAAAAGTCAAGAACTGATTAGATTTGAGCTAAAATCGGTCAACTGGAAGTAGATGATTGTCACATATCCGTTTTTAGGCGTTCTTTACCAGCGAAGCAGTAATAGCGGAACACCTTATGGGCACGTCTGGTCCATCTGTCTGTCATAACTTTCATCTCCTAAACCATTGGACAGATTTCAATTTAATTAAGTTTGAGTGATCTTTATTAATATTTATTGCCCAATTCTGATTTTCAACTGAATCCATCAATTAGAACTTCCACTTTACAGAATTACTTTAATAAACTTATACTCGTATCTCGTTAAATGGCTTCCATAAAGCAACAATGAAATATCAAACTTTTATCTTCCATGCTCTTATATGATCTGCAAGGTATAGATTAAAAACATTATTGGGATAGAGAACAACATTTACTACAAGAAAGTCCACGAGGTCACATAATTACGAGTTATGGTTTCAGAGATAAAAATTCGAGAAAATCTCGAGCAAAACATCGCATATTTTGTTTACATCGATTGCTAAGATGGTTCTCTCAGTAAACAACAATTAAAAATCCATATATTTCTCTCCCATTCTCTTATATGATCTGTGAGGTATAGATTAAAAAATTTATTCGGATAGAGAACAACATTTACTACAAGATGGTCCAGAGACCACATAATTATGACTTATACTTTTGGAGATAAAAATTCGAGAAAATCCCGAGCAAAACATTATACGTTTTGTTTACATCGATCCAAAGACGGTTCTCTCAACAAACAACAAAAATTTCTCTCCCATTCTCTTACATGATCTGAGAAGAACAGATAAAAAAATTTATTTCGATGGAAAACAACATTTACTAAAAATATAGTCCCCGAGACTATAATTTTGGGGATAAAAATTCGAGAATCGCCTAATCTTTCTATACCATTTCATACGTATTTCCCATTAAGGATGCCTTTGAAATATCTGCATATTCCATTTACGGAGTATACTTTTCCATCTTGTTACTTTCTCCATATGTAGTAAGGGGAAAGTATTGTTTACATGATAAAAATCCATTTCGAGATTTCAACGGATATACACATTTTGAGGTCCCCTGAACACGTTCTGACCATTTTCTTGATGATGTCTGTGTGTGTGTATGTGACAGTTTTTTGTGGGTGCTCTTAACTTAAAAACTATTATTCAGGTCATCACAAAATTTTATATTAATATTTTATGAAAGACACAAGAACAGATTAGTTTTTGGTTCAATTCGGTCAACCGGAAGTGGGTGTTTACTCGTCACTTATTTTGAAATATTTGCGTTAATATTTGATACATGTATAAACATACTGGAATAAAAGTTGCAGGAAATTTAATTTTTTACAACCTTTGTTTGAAACATTTCCCCATATAATGCATTGTTTAAGAGATATCTTAAAAGCTAAATATTTTAGCTGTCACCACCATGCCACCTACCAACAACTATTGTTAACAATTGACACTTAGTTACATCTTAGTAATGCTCTTTTATAGTTTCTTAATTGTTGGAGCTTCATGGCTATATCCAATATCAAATATCAAATCCATCTTGCTGTTAAATAGCTTCCTTTTTCTATTGAACGCTTCCTTTACCAAACCTATTCTCATCTTAATTTCCTTCTCACATTATATCATATTATTTCAATTTCCCTCTTATTCTCAGCAAATATTTAGATAATCATTTGGGCTCTCTGTTAATAATTATTCAAACAATGTAATTACAACAAAGATAACTTTCAAACACATTGATTTGATTGTGCATGAAAACCAAACCAGATCATAGCAAATTTTACTGATTTTTTATTTCAAAATCAAATATATTTGAAATCCACATTTTTATGATGCTTTAATAGGAGAGAGAGAATGAGAGAGAGAGAGGAAGAAAGAAAAGAGAGACAGAGGGTGAGAGAGAGGGAGTGAAAGACAAAATTACATGTTCCATAAATTAAAAATTGTTTTGGGCATATAAGATTTGTATAGCGTAATGTATTTCTTTGTCATACAATTACTATTTGCCTAAAACTATTTTCACTTTCTGGAACACTCAATTATGTGAATTTATGTTTATTGTGTACTTTTTACTGCATATAAAAGTTGGTTTCTTTCATTTTTTATTTCAATTTTCGTTTAACTTCATTCTTAATTCTCGTATACCCATCAAATTTGATGAGCAATTATGCTAGTAGGCTTATAGTTTCTTTGTTGTGTCTGTCTGTCCCCTCTATTAACTTTGAAACCAATACAGCAATTTTGATGACACTTCGTGGAAATCTCTTGCTATTGAGGCCAAGCATCCAAGGATAATTTTTGTTGCAAAGATTGAGAGTCACGCGTTCGATTTCAGGAACTTGGCCATTTGATTTACATGGGAAATCTGAAATCGATTGTGCAGGATAATTTTCTCTTGCACATTAAAATATCTTAGAATTGTAATATCGGAGTGGAATTTATACTATTCTCTGAGTAAAGGAATGGGGATTCTAATTTTTATCGTAGAAGCTTGCTTATTGATCATATTTCTTTTAATTTTGTATAAATACTGGCATTTTTGCAGTTTTTATCACTCATTAAAAGTGTGTTGCCATTGCGACTACTGTTGGACATGGATTCGGTATAGTCTAGTACAGAGTTTTTCAAAGTATGGGCCGCTAAATGTTGAAAATGGGCCACAAGGCCCTCGCCTACAAAGCTTATAGTGCCTCGATAAGTAAAATGATTATTACCATTATTTTCATTAGTACCAATCTTTAGTGCTTCTCTTTTACCCCACCTCCTACATTGCCTTTCATAGTTTCTTTGTGCTTATGACTGTAAGACGAAAGTCTTAAAATCACTTTGTTTTAAGAGGCTGTCAAGCTAATACCATAATCTGCTTCTTTGTGGAAAAAAAGGAAGGAAAGTGATTTCTCAGTAAAATTTTTCCTTTGGTGTCAAGAAAGGAGAACCATTTGCATTCATATACAGCAACTGAAATCCAACGGGTAATTCTTTTTATTCTACCAGATAATTTTTGCCATCATGTAATTTCCAACCCTACTTTGCGATAAGTTAAAGAGGATTTTTTCCATATATAATTTAAAACTCATTTTCTGAATAGCATTGCATAAGTGTTTTGATTAATAATTTATAAATAAATATTCAGTACCATAAGGGTTATTTTATTATGCAAAGTAGTTATCGACTATTTCAATCTTCCTGGTAATATCAAGGTATTGAAGAAATTTCTTGATGTAAATAGCATGGTAATTAGGCAGCAAAATACTGTATTTTTTAATTAATACCTAATGAGTTCCAAGTAAAATCAGTGCTAATTCTCATTGGAAAAGAAACTAATTATTTCATTTTCCTGTTTCAAATATACTGCATTCAATGACAATTTAATGAGATTTATTTTTAAGTTGTGAGTTTAGTTCTGTATTTCTCGTTTACATGCAGCACATACATTCTTTGTATGAAATATTACTTTTTGATCACTAAATATGAAATATTGAATTAATTTATGCTATTTCATGTTGCATAGTCACTAATTATTAATTTATATGTAGTAATTGATGAATAAAAAAAATTGTGGACCGCAACATATATTTTCTCAATTTGCTGGGCTGCAGAGAAAACAGTTTGAAAACCCTTGGTATAGTATAATACATATACGTTATTTTTGCCACAGAAATACGTGTGATCAATTTAGTTTTCCGTTAGCATGTATTTGTCATATTTTATAATGCTAAATTATGAAGTTAGGGAAAAGTAAGCATCATAAGTTCCATTTGGATCAAGTTGTTATATTATAGAGAGATAAACATACTGCTAGTTTAACTAAAGTCTTTCTTAATTTTTGTGATAGTTTTGTTGTTTAAACTAAAATAAATATTATTTTTCGTTTTTTACACTAAAACAGTTTCTATTGTAATATGCATTATTATTAATACAAAATTTGACTCCTTTACAAATAATACATGTTATCATAAAATTCTTAGCATATAATCGATCTAGAACAGGGGTCTCAAATGTAAGATTACATGAGAGCCAAATGAAGAATTCCACAATAAATGGCAGGCTGTATTTGTCAGTTTCAATATAATTAATATATATATATATATATTAATAATATATATAATATATTAATATTGTAATATGGTGGGCCATACATCAACAATGAGCCTACACACTTTTTTAACATTAAAAGCACACAACTCAAATGAGATATATTTTAATTAAAAACATTTTTAAAGTCCCAAGTATTGAGCATTTTCATATTGTTTCATATCTTTTTGTTACTCTGTTATTGTATTGTCACACATTCTACCACCTGATTAAAGCAGAATAAAAGTGATGAGAGGGCCGTACTTCAGGGACTGGAAGGCTCCATGCGGGCCATGCGTTTGAAATCACTGATCTAGAACATTCGAGAGGAAAAGCAGAAATTGTTCTTTGAACTACTATAAATTAAGAAATCTCTACAAAAGTTTGAAAGCATTCAATGTCTGTAAATTTTCGAGTTGTGTATCATGCCCATTAATTAATTGTTTCCATTACCAATTTTCGTATCTCTCTTTAAGTACGTATAGAAATATCTAGAGAGTTTTGGAAATCTTAAAATTTCCAGTATATTGGCAGCATTTCCGATCGTATATACTCGGTACCTAGTTATCGTTTTTCAAACGGTCGAATGCAAACTTATAAGCGTCGAGTTAAAAAATTTAACAGATTACTAAATAATCGACTTAAATCTAATAATTTTTAGAAATACGCTAAGTTAGAAAAATATTGGTATTATTTCTGATCTTACGTGTCCTGTAGTTTTTGATTTTGCAAGGGGTTGAAAATAAAAGCATGTTACAATATAGAAACATTTATCCCATAAGCTTGGGATATAGGGATAGCCGGATATCTGTAAATTCCGGTTATCTGGAATGTACTCATAAACAGTTCTCGGAATGATCCGGAACGCACAGGAACTACGTTCCGGTTCGTCACACGCACACGCATCGGTAAAATTGCTGCCTGTCAAACATTTAGTAATACTTGCGTGTTAACTTCATATAATAAAAATAATATTTTTTCACTTTTCTTCATCGTAATACATAAGAAATAAATCCAAATGTAGCTCGATCGCAAATGCTCTATCAGTTAGTTCGCGCCCATTGCTTTCGGTTCCACTACCAGAACAAGCATTCTGGTTCGTAATATTTTCTATTTGGAGCACTTCTATAATCTATACCTGTACTGAATTATAATAAAAATTCTACATTAATGGGGTACTTGCGAATATTACCAATAAATATTGAAGATGTAATCTATGCTTAATTATTGCCCTTATAGTGAACAGGGAAAAACCTTGATTCCATTTTTAAACATTTCGTGGCGCAAAATAGTAAAGAATATATTTAACAATAGGAAACAAACAGACAAACAAGACCGAAAAAACGAAAGCTCGGAGCACCGGAGCGCATCCAATGAATGGTGGCGAGCCGGGTAACTACTACCATCGCGTCAAATTTAAATTTCTTTTTTCTAACCAATTTTGGAAAAAATGTGAAAATAGCCGGAAAATTCCCGGATAAATGGAATCCGGATAAAAAATTTTATACTGTATATTCGTTCAAAAGCGAATCTATTAGAGTAATGAAACATTACTGGAATATAATCCTGATATAAAACGGACAAAGAACTAATAGCTTAAACGTCGAAAGATTGTCAGGTTTGACAGACCGTTTTTGATTTATTCACAACATCCATGGGGTAACTTCATGGTTAACCATACCTAAAGGTGAACTTACTGTTAATAGACCACCTGTATAGCTCTGCTTCCATATGGAGGATTTCGCCATCCACTCGAATTCGACTCCATCGATGCAATAGATTATTAGATACCGCATTGCAAGGATCGGTCAAAAAATCCGTCGTTGCAGAACCACTGGGTGTAGCTTTTAGCAGGAGTTTGTTCATAATGCGTCTGTTGTGGATCCATTCGTCCCCATCCCTGCACGAAGTAAAATGTTTAGAAAGATGATATACGATGAATTCCAAGGCATAAAAATCGAATAAATCCTATTTTCACTGTCCTTGTTCAATTTCTTACTTCTTTATTTTAATAACCTTATCCTATTTAATATTATTCACAAACATAACTTATGAACTCGCGGTGCACCAGTTAAATAAAGAAAATCAACATTCGTGGCAGTATTAGTGGTTTGTTGTTATATACAATTGAATATTCCTTGATAAAATTAAGCAAACCGAAAACAATATTGTAAAGCGTCACCCCAAAATTTTATTCCAAAGCTAGATAAATCTGGTGTGGCCACCACATGACTTTCTCCATATCTGTAATATTTCTAAAAATTCCAAATAGGTTAGATAATAATAAATATTTTAAGGAACTGCGAGAAAATTTTAGACTAAAAAGAACAAATAAACTCAAACCATAGCCTTCTGATATTGGATATAGCCACAAAGCTCCAACAATTAAGAAAAGAAATTGGAGCATTACTAAGATGTAACTAAGCGTCAATTGTTAACAATAGTCGTCGGTAGGTGGCATGGTGGTGGCAGCTAAAATATAAGATATCTCTTAAACAATGCATTATATGAAAAAATCTTTCAAACAGAGGTTGTAGAAAATTAAATGTCCTAAAACTTTTATCCCACTACATTTTTACATTTATTAAATATTAAAGCAAATATTTCAAAATAACGGATGTGGCAAGAGTAAACACCAACTTCCGGTCGACCGATTTTTAGCATAAACTCCTCTTTAAACATAATTTCCTCTTTTGTCGTCTTTTCAAGCATATTTTTTAATTCTGGCAACGATTAAGTATTTAAGTATTTAACAAACAAAACAAAAATATACTACCATCATTCTAGTGTGTAATTCACAAAAGTAAATTGATAATTTTCGGACTACTGTAGTTCTGATATATTTGGAGTTTTTAGCAACCCAGTTAGGTAAGAACGCGGTACCCGGACGGTATGCCGACGGACGTTATGCCGAACGGACGGTAGGCCGACGGACGTTATGCGGACAGGATGTAATAAGCGGGAAATGTTGCCTTCGTTCGATTTTACTAGTGGTGGTGAATATCTCCCGCTCTACTGTTAATAATTTTTGTACACATTACCCGTTTAGTTGTCCATAATAAGGTTAGTATAATTGACCCGTTCAGTTTTTTATATGGCTGGTGCTACAGATTACCCGTTAAATTGTTTATATATAATGCTGTACACATACCCTTTTAATATTTTATACTTTGGGTTGTACACTTTACCTGCTCAATTGTTCATACTACTGATTTACTATAATGGTGGTTAAAATTAACCGTGCAATATCATATTCTACTGGTGGCACAAACTACACCTTCAATTGTTTATATCTCTGACGGACAAGTGTACCATTATATTGATTATAAGCTTGGGGGCTCAAATTACCCGTTCAAAAATTTATAATTCCCTCGGTTCAATTCACCCGCTCAGTTGTTTATACCTCCGACGGTTCAATCCACATGTTCAATTGTATATACATTCCAGTGGTTTATATGATCCGTACAATATTATATGCTACTGGTGGTATAAATTTCTCGTAAAATTGCTTGTAAATCGGTTGTTGACATTTACTGCGTATCCTGTCCGCAGAACGCCCTGTCGGCATAACGTCCGTTCGGCATAACATCCGTCGGCATATACGTCCGACCACGAAGAACGCTGCCCAAGTAAGAACCGTTCTACCTGTTCCAATTTTTCCCCATCCACTTTTACATTTACCTTTCATCACGCGTGCCTCGGGAGCGCACGGTTTCTGATTGTAAAGTATAGTAGTAGCTGGGAAATTCGGCGCCTATAACATTTTTAAGTTTTGCGCCTTTCAAAAACGTTTTGCACGGTATTTTTCCTCCGTTGTAAATAATTGCAATATCCAAGCATCGAATAAGTATTTATTCGAACGAAAAGATTTTTTCGCATCTGTTGCTGGATGCGTGAAGGGTATTTTGCGAAAGACAACTACGGCAAATACCACCTCCGCCGCACCCTAATTGCGGCGCTGGAACAGGAAACCCGTAATCGCTCGAGTTTATTGCCCAGAGAATTAGAGGAAGCAAGAAGAGTCATTGGAAGGCATAGCACGCAAATGAAGGGAGCGGATAGAATGTAAGACTGAGGGAGTGAAAGGAAATGGACGAAAGACCGAAAAGAGGAAGTGAAACGGGAGAAAAGAATTAGTGGAGAGGGAGTTAGTCGATGGGAAAGGAGTAGAGAAAGAAATTGTCGACGACATATCGCTTAAGTACAGATCGAATGGGAAAATTTAAGGACTGAAGGGAAGAGAAAAGTAATCTCTTAGGTGCAGAGAATATGTTTCACAAAATATAAATATCAACATTTTGGAAACTATATTCTTTACATTACATTTCTTTACGTTCGTTGCATCTGAGAGAAGAAATGACACAGTTCTTACGGGTAATCGTGGTTAACGATTAGGAGGTCGCACGGTATTTTGTAACGTGAGGTCGCGCGCGGACATTCAGACCGTGTTGAAAAATAAGCCAAAATATCCAAATTACCAATTGTTATTTAATTTTTTCAAAATTTTAAAACAAATTTTGTTCATACTATAATTTGTTAATAATATAGCTACATTAATCTGTGGGTAAATGGAAACAAAGCTTAACGAGGAGCAGATTACTGCGTTGTATGTTAAATGAAAATAACATTTACATAAAAATTAAACGGACTAGAAAGGTTGAGAAGTAAAAACAGATAAAGTCCTCTTGATAGGACTAATCCCATTCAGTTATTCTTTATTCCTCTTCTATTACACTTGCCAAAAGGAGCTTGATCCTTTCCTCTTTTATTGCATCAAACGTACTCAATACAAGTAATTTGTGTGAAACAAAACCCCGTTTTTCTAGAAAAGGACAGCGTTTTAGCAAAGATCATTTCTCAACCAGGCACACAGACCGACTGTCACTCAGATAAAAAACACAGTCGATGGTTTCTTTGTGAGATGTTACAGTTTAAGTGAGGGTGTGATAAGTAAACACTTATCCACGAATTTTGTAGTGGAAATGACAGTTCATGTCATAACAAAGAGTAAACAAAAGCATTTGGTGTTTTATATTGTGTGTGACCAGCGGACAGAAAGTAATACAGAGTCGGGAAATTTCTATAATAACGACAAGCGCTGACACAGTCTCTCCCAGATCTACAAATGAATAAATGGTGAAGTCGGCCGGCCTTGGTAGAGGGTCGCGGGTTCGAATCCTGTCTAGGGCATGGTTGTATGTGGTCGTCTTTGTTAAAGTTATTACGCTCATTGTAAAAGGCCGTTAACGGCTGTTTATGAGCTAAAAATAAATAAATAAATAAAAAATAAAAAAAGGTACTGAGGTGGTCTGGGATGATACTTAAATATAAGAAAACCAAAAGCGTGCTATCTAAAACAGTGTTTCTCAAACTGTGGGCCCGCAATATTATTTTGGATGCAAGGTGAAATGTCGAAATATAAAGTGTTCACGAATAATAAAATTTTATCAGGAAATTTTTGGAAAAAATATGTAATAAAAATTAATAATAGTTACATAAAAATGAAGAAATTTGCAATAAAGTTTCTTATTTTTATAATTTACAATTCAAAGGGGGACGCATCATATTCAAGGGGGCCGTGACAACTGCAAGTTTGAGAACCACTGGTCTAAAAGACAGCGCGATCTCATTAAACTAATATTAAAATACAGTATCAAGGAATAGTATATTAAAAAAACTAATTCCATGTCTACGCGAGACGAAGCCGTTTATATAATTTTATTTTTTACAGTTATTTATCCCGATAAACAGATTAAGATTTTATACACATTGCGGAAAATGCGTGCAAGTTTTTGCAGTGGTTTAGTCAGTTCGTATATATTCATTTTTATATTTTTTCAACCATTTATTCTGCATTAGTATAGAAAAAATATTGTCCTAAGGAAATCTGCGCTTAATGCTTACTTTAGCCGCTGAGCCATCAGTTTTCCAGATAAATATTATTTCTCAATGCGATTCCCTTTCATACATTGTAATAAGCCCTTGCAATTTATAAATTAGGGCATCTTTTTTAAGTATTCCTCCTTAATAGCATTTGCGTCTTGGGCGAATAAAAATGTAGTTTTTACATTTGTAAATTGTCAAGACTTCAAATAATAGCAAAATATCAAAGCCGTTGCAAATAATTTACCAATATTATGGTCACTAAAACTCACCTTAAAAAATCTGACTCTTAAAAAAGATCGGAACATGAAAAATGCTCTGATTTCTTTGTGTCAAAAACCTAAGGTCAGTATAAAAGACCTCTAGTTGAATGACATACTTCTAATACTGCTGAAAGCGTTGTTTTAACGAGTTTATAAATTAATCCTTGATATTTACAAAATATTTACGCAAGTAAGAGGCATTGAGAAATATGATGTAATGCGTTCACTACATCTCTCTCTTAGCCCGTCACACAGCGGAAATGCTTACACTCGTCTCACTTGCGGTATATGCTACTATTTAGTTACGAGTCCATGGCTCAAGGAATTCCTTACGGTGGTAACGATGTGCGTTGTGTACCGAAATACAGGAAGTAAAAGGAAATCTTCTTGGAAGCAAAAAATAACGATTTCGTCATTGCTTTTTCCAGGAAAAGACTAATCCCAAGGGCAATTATAGAAAGAAACTGTTTCTCGTCGCAGATGTAAATTTACTTTGAATCTCTATTCCATTAATTTCATATAAAGCCAATAGTAGAAATTTTGCGCCAATTATTATCTCAATGGCAAGCCTTAGCAATAACAATAATATGAAAATTATGTAAGGTGAAAGAATATGCTAGCGTATATATGCGTGGCATAAATTATTTGATAAACTGTACATGATTATTAGGGCCGGCCCGAGCTATGGGCGAGCTGGGCGGCTGCACGGGGCGCCAAAGTTTAGGGGGCGCTTTACCGATCATTTATCTATGCATTACCTACTTGCAAGTGAATAAATATTGGATACCAATTTATATCGACAAACAGGCAAGAATATTGATGGCATTTCTTTGAATTTTTCATTAACAATAAATTTTACAGTGATGAATAAATTAACTCGTACCTGTAGCATTCGCAACAAATTAACATGTACTTTATAAATATCTCAACAAACATTAACGGAGTACAATCTCGCCCGAGTCGGCAAAATTCCACGATCCGCCCCTGATGGTAATAAATGTTTTAGTTTTTCTAAAAAGAAATTACTTTCCTGGATGAATATTTTAAGAGCAAAAAGTTTAGCTCTGTTTCCAGTCAAGTATTAGCCCTGTGTGGTTTGACTCGAGTAAATTAGTCGAGTTTCGTCTTCTTCTGCAATCTCAAATTTCATCTAAATACATTCAGAGATGCAACCTTTGTTATATCTACGTATACAGACGGTTTGATAGACCATACGCAATAGGAGTTTTTAAATTAAAGAAACAGGCCCAAGAAATGTTTTAAAATTGCCTTTAGGGAATCTCATTTTGGAATTTTCATTCTTCAAAAACGAACGAAATGCATTTATCGGAAATGGAATTCAGGCAATGGCGACCACCGCGATGCGTAAACTTCATTCGCATGCGTCTCATTATTATGTTTAAACGAAGACAGTCTCTCATAATCTGCACAGTTTTTGGGTAGCAGAACGGACGCCGATTCGTACCTCCTCCCGTGGCTTTTGTAAAATACAGCGATAAGCGATTTACTGCCTTTTGTTCGAAACGTGTTTGCAGGAAGAAACAGCTCGTGGGCAGGATAAACTCGGACGAGAGGTTCAAGATTTTAGTGCGAATTTTACTGTTTATCCCCTCCCGACACGCCCTTCAAAGAGAACATGGGACGGAAGGGTGGCCGCGACGTGCCAAACGGAACGTCCCTTTCTCTCTCATTTGGGTGACGCCACCTGGAGCACGCCGCCCCTACCACCAACAGGCGGAGAGGGGAAGATAGTAACGAAATGAGACGAGTCAAAGTGAGAGAGCATATGGACCCCCATTCTCTCTCCTCTCTTCCTCCCCCTCAATCTCTCACTTAACTCGTGGAGTTCATTCAACCCTGTGACTAGGCCAAGCCCACCCCCAAGGGGTTATGTCGCCCATTGTAGGCGGTGAAATTCAGGAGGGAGAGAGAGGGAGAGAGATGGAGGGAGAGAGAAAGAAAGAGGAAACGAGAGTGGGAAAGGTAGTTTTAAGTTTTAATAGGGATGGAACTCCACTTGAAACCGGCGTAAAAGGACATGGTTGAAAAATCTCGCAGCCGATTCTAAAAGTGGATAATTAGGAAGTATGTGATCAATTGGAGCGAGAAGTACGTCATATATTGCAAGCTTTTTTATTCCAGCACAACGTCGAGTAGCAGTAAATAAGATGGAAATTAGTTTCAAATGTATCCCGACGGGTAGCACGGCTTGGCTAATATTCGGTGTGTTTTTATATTTTGACGAGTGTTAAGAATGATATGTCGGAGACGTAGCAGTGAAACTTTGAGCCGAAACATTTCGGAAATAATTATTCAATAGGAATTTGCAAATAAATTAGTGAATGTTATCGTTTTCTCATCTACTTCAACTAACAGTAATCTTGCTTTCCCACCTACTAACGAAAATGCGAATCGAGATTCTCCTTGCTGGATTTCGAATCTCATATGAAGCAATTTCTTCAACGATGTCAATCGAAGAATCTCTTTCTCTCTTCAACTCTCCCATTCGAAAGCGAGACCAGACATTTCGTCTGCCAGTTCGAAAAATAAGAAAATACAGGAAATTTTTACAGCGTGAGAAAGCGGACGCGACTTTTTTATCTCAAACTTCCACTCGCCAATATTCTTTGGGCATTACGAATATAATTTCGAGAGACACCACTATGGTGAAGAAATTCACTTCATTTGATTGGTTTCTGAGCCAAGGAATATACATAAGAGAATATATATAAGAGAATATATATAAGAGAATATATATAAGAGAATATATATAAGAGAATATTTATAAGAGAATACATATATATAAGAGAACAATTTTTGTCTAACAACAGTATTTTTTAAACAAAAAGATTAGCGCTCGAGCTAACTACATTATAGAATATCACCGAAAACTATACTGAAGTCGTTCCCGAGCTTGTAGAAAGTGGAGCACGTCGTGAACAGAGTACACCAGTAAGAAGCAGTAAGGCATTGGTACTGAGCCTCGTCATTCGGCGTTCGAATTTTGACGACTGACTTTCGTTTTAATTCAACATCGGTTAGCATCATCAAATCTAGACTGCCTTTTAACAATTCAAGTAGTTAAATTAAGTTTCACATAAAACCATCTACTAATTATCCCACTCTTGCTTACCTCTTTTCCATTTATGTACATAAATGTTAATTTTTTAGGCGATTTTGTTCTATTAAGAACTGGTTCTTTTAGGGATAAAGCCTACTCTTCAGAGTGACTGACGAGTGTTAGACCTACTAATTTTGATTGGAAACCTCTTTCTTTAATAATTTCCAAAATATGGTATAAATTTTCCTAAGCGAAAAAGCATCAGACTGGTTACTTAGATCAGATATTAAATACAGCACCATTTACCGTTGCGTAACCTTACCAATTTTTTGTGCGAGTTCGTCAGTTGACGCATTCCCGATTTTTATGGTCATAACACATGACTTTTAACAAAAAATAATACAGCCATTTTAAAACAGTGGTGCCTAACCTTTTTACATGGCAGGCCGCATCGGTGGTTGCGAATCCTTTGGCGGACCGCATTGGAAGTTGCCGATTACTCGCCGGCTCGGATTAGAGTTTAAATTGGAAGTGACCTATATATTCTGAGGTGCCATATTAGGTGAAAATCAATTCTAAATACGGTTTTTATGGTTAAAATTTTAATATTAAAAGTTTTATTATAAAAATTTTTAAAAAATGTATGAATGTGTACGTTAAATCTTTCGGATTGCTTTTTCATTGTAGCTTCGCAGGCCGCACAAAAACCTTCCGCGGGCCGCAAGATGTTCACCACTGCTTTAAAACAATGCAAAATCTTGAAGTTTCTCTAAACGAGATTCAAGAAGGAAAAAAAGAACTGCATTAAAAATCGAAAGAGTAAGGTTCAGAGCCCACTATTTAAAGCTAGCGCTCCCAATTAACATTTTTTAGAGGCACTGAATTTATCATCATCAAAAGTATTACAATGGGAAACGTTTTTTGCCATCGAATCGGTTACACTCGTTCCAAAATTATTAATGCTATTAGGAATGTCGCTACTTTTATTGAACAAATTACTACGAGTGAAATTTCTTTTTATCACAAAAAACTCCCTTGATTACAGTATCACGTTATGCTCTGAAATTGTTGGGTCAACTAATAAAATATATTTTTTATTTGCTTATCACTCGAGCCAGGGCCGGCTTCAGACAGCAAGTGAGGCAATCGCCTCAGGGCACAGGGTCGAGGGGGGGGGGGGCGGCCTCATACTGACGCCGTTCCCTCTTGCCAAGTTTGGTCTTACAGGGGGCGGCAACCATGCTCAAAGAGACACATTTGCAGAAACTGGAGGGAGCTAAGGGAAAACCAAGGGAAACACACACAATGTACCTTTTGTGACTCTTTAACACAGTCCGAACGGCTACGGAAAAGAAAGAATAAAATAAACGGAGATCCAATATATGTAGTTAACATATCTCTTATAAATTAAGTAAAATAAATATTGGCGCGATTGTGTGATAATTTTATATATTAATGATTTGGTAAAGTTCTCGATCATCGGAGACCCACGAAATATGAGGGGGCGGCGAAATGTCTGAAGCCGGTCCTGACTCGAGCTAATTTTACTGGTGTGTGCCTCAGAAGTTGGTTCGAGTTTCCGAACCATGAAGTAAATATCGCGCTACAAATGTAGAAAAAATTTTAATTCGCCTTTGTTAATATACAAACGCTTACTAAAAAGACATGGAAAATCGATTATAAAAAGAAGTTTCTTTTCCTAAGCAAATATTCACGAATTTTCGCCAAGGACGACTCCATTGTAGCTTAAGTTTGCATCTTGTTTACTCGACCGTACTGATATGTAAAGAGTACATTAAGAAAAGATATACCACTCGACCTTTCGTGCGCACGCAATATAAAAAAAATGTATTTTGGTTTCGGAGAAAATCGGCTGTTATTCGACCATTTCTTCGTTGATTCACCGTTCGCTACGAGCAACGTTTTCAAACACTCGCGCGATCTTTTCGGAGAGGAGTTGTTGGTGTGCGTGTGTCGGTCGGTCTTGGCTTCCGCATGACCACAGCACCTGGAAGAAATAAAACGAACTTCCCTCTCTGGAGTTTAGTAGGTAAGGAGGCGGCGGCCGCCACCTATGGAACCTTATGGTCCGTAGGAGGATGGAAGGGGAGCAGGGAGAGGAGGTGAAGCAAGGAACCGTACGCGCGGTTGGTTGGGTTGGGGGTGAAGGAATGCAGTGAGGTAGGGCCTGAACGGACGGGGTTTGAAGGAAACTGTCCGAAGGGACGACGGCATCTACTCTCTCACTTTCTCAAGGATCTCAAAATAATGGGCGTTATTTCTTTGTGTTCGCTACTCCCGTTACTTCCGAGGGTTTTCAGGCTTCATGACCAAACCCTTCTTGCCTTACTATTAGCCTCCACATTACCGAGCAAGGAGAAACCAGATATACAGCAAAATAAACCCCACCGCAGTGTCTATCAGAGCAGTTAGTGGCACATGCGCTTGGTTGTGGTTTATAATATGTCGAGTCACTCTACATGAAATTTTTATAAATTTTTTAATTGTTTGTTTTCAAACAATGCAAATAATGAACGAGTTTTTAGCGTTGCAAATGTTTCTATTCTGGAATTCATTGCGTTTTGTGGCGAATTTATGAAAACTCTAGTCATAATATCTTCGCCATTTATTGTGGATCACAGGGATCATTGTCCTAGTCGCAAGAAAAAAAATGATAAACATCCCCCTACCGTAATGCTTCAAGACCTGTGTCCTCGCTTCTTCAACGTAGACTATACTAGTGACTCTCTGGCCGTCGAAAATACTCGGAAAACATTGTCCAATTTTTAAGGAAATCAGGCGGCATGATGAAATTGGCAAGAAAGACATTGGGTCACAATCTAGGATTCACTGGATTATGGCCTTCCAGTAAAAAAATAATTAATCGCAGGTTTATTTAACAAGTCCACACGATCTTGCTAGGAGTGTTCTATATCTTTGAAGGAATTGAAATGTAATAAATATTGCCATTAGTCCACTGAACGTTCGCTACTCTTTATGATTTATGTATTTTGCAGTTAGTTTTAACGACACTTATACAAATTTCATTTAAAGTGAGGGAAATTCGTATCAATAGGATATAAAAAAGCAGCTTTAAAGATCAAACGTTATTATGAGGAAGCAAACACAATCGAAGAGAAAAAAGCATAAAACAGTTTAAATAAAACTGCCGAGTGGCAACATTTAAGCCCTTCATAGTTCTGAGACAAACAAAAATGCCTTTTCTCGTATAATATATAGAAAGAAAGTCGCTCAACGCCATACGCAGATAATATTACAACTAGGAAATACTATAAAGAATTCCTCTGTTATTAACTACGCCACAGTCACAGTATAAATGATGCATTAATTCATTAGCTTTCTAGCAAGCAAACTCATTGTGCCACACGTTTTGCGATAATTCAGACTGCAATGATCTAGAACTTGGTCCAAATTGTTGGCACGATTTTTGGTAGCGCCAGAATGCAGAATGCCAAGAGAGAAAAATAAAAATAAAATAAAAAATATATAGTTCAAGTTCACTTTCTACAAAATTTCGAAAAGGTTTGATTTAAAAACATCGCCCATGGAGTAATTGGATAGAAAATTGTTGCCCATGGGAGTTGACTTTCTGATCGCATTCATACTCTGTATATGATATTTTAATTTCTTACTCTACATAGTTGGCTTCTTGAGAAATACATCCATAAACAACGAAACGGGATATTACTTTCACGCAATAAAAACCATATGTTAATCTATAGCTATTTATGAACCTCAGAAGAGCTTATTCCGTTGGAAAAATCTCTTGATTTTTCTTTAAATACTTTGCTTGTGAGCACTCACTGGTGCGTCAAGGAAGGTGCTCCCCTAAAAAAATCGATGGACTTTTTTGCCTAACATTTACATAAAATTACGTGAATATATAAAAAGAAAACTATGCATTTGTAACAACCAATGTACAAATATGTTTAATTTTTCATATAAAAGACTGATATTTTCGTATCTTGTGTGGATCTCTCGTCTCTGTGACCGGCGTGCCTCCGAAGATAAATTCTGGGTGCGCAGATATGAGCACAAGCGGCAAATCAATCTAAATTTATAATAAAAAAGTTAATTTGCTTTGGTACAGTGGATTGATGCTCTTGAAATAAATGTAGAAGCTTTTTCTTTTCTTGAATATCATTAAATTTCTAAAATGACGAATAAACTATACTGCAAAACAACCACTTGTAGTAAAGATTTTAAAATCTTCGAATTAAATTGCGCTCATCACGCTTTTTAAATTTAAATCAGCATTAATACAAATAAACATCCTATAAAGATGAGTTTCGTGAATAATTTTCAAATTTTAATAAGCAGCGTTCGGCTTTCTTAGAAAACTTCAATTAGAAATTTATAAGCAACTTGGCGACTATGGAGAAAACAAAACATGATATTAGCATGTCTTAAAGCATTTTCGAAGAAAAACATCGTTTTTTTCTTCATTAATTAATACAAATCGCGGATATTTTTAATCGCTCCTAATTACACTTAGTATTTTAATTGTTAATTAAAGGATTAATTAAGCTTTCCTGCTTTGGGGAAATCTAAAATAATGCTATTACAATACTTTCCGATAGATATCGTGTTTCAGAGCAGGGCCATCATCTCACCATGCTTGAAACGGACGTACCGAAGAAACTAACAAATTCAAATAATTCGCTTTATGGCTTGAAGGCATAACAAGAACTTCAAAATTTGTAACGGGAAAAAATTAACGACTTATTGAAATAAACATAACTTCTTTTTTTAATATATCCACCGCGGGGTCAAAGTAACCTCTTCCCGATTTGAAACTTTGCGAACTTAAACAACATCCTATACTGGTCTTGGAAATACTCCTATCTTATGAGATTTAAAACTACGACTATCATTTAATTGTATATAGAATTTACATAGCATTCCTAATGAGTTCCTCTTATTTTGAAATAGCTCGAATCAGTATTAAACATCTTATAAAATATCAACTTATTCTTGGTCTCTTAACATTTATTACTCATATTCCACAGAGGAATACACCAACGATTTACGGGAGCATATTTTGTTTCTTTCTCAACTTCTCCAACAGCTATAATTGTCGAGTTTAAAAACGTAATAAAGTTTTAATTTCATGGTTCAACTAATCTAGAGCAAATCTATTAAAAGTTAGTAAATAAAAAATATCCGACGCACTCCAATCTATACACGGATATGCACGTACCCGATAATATTCCTTTCACCTAGAAAGCTCCTACTTTCACTATCTGAAATAGTCACCATTCCGTAGAAGAAATCTAAACGAAGCATGACTTTGAATGCAGCAAATATAAATGTTCGATCATGATAGGATGGGCCAACAAATGGGATAATAAAAACTTGAACGTCAAAATGTTTTTTAGAAAAATTGTCTCTCTCTCTCTCTCTCTAACAACAAGAAGAGTAAGGTAGTATTTTTTGAGAAGTTTACCAAAATGTTCCCTCAATTGATTAGGAAATATTTTTAAAAACATTTTTGGGTCGTTGTGCACAATAGATAATTAGATTAAGATTTTTCGATGTAGAATGTATAAGAAAGCTATACAGAAATATTTCTTAGCCTCCGCATGCAGAATGATCAACTTACATGAAAAAGAGACCCCTTTTACAGCCAAACAATTCGTTGTAAAGAACCCACGGTTCCGGCAGAAGATGCCTGGGAGCGCGGCCCTCGCATCGGAAGATCCTCTGCATCTCCAACGGGTCGGAGACGAAAACGGCGTCCGCTGGTCCGATGGCCTCCCGGTAGACGCTTCCCAGAGTCCTGTGTCTAGCATCCACGTATTCGTGGAGTCGAGGATAAGACCCTGCGGCTAGAAGACAAAGCGTCGTTCCCACCAGGGGCAAACCCTTCGGCGAAGGGATCTCCGAGAATGAGAGGACTCTCCCGCGATGATCGGGAGACTGCAACGCCTGCGCCGCTTCCGTGACGGCGCCCCGGCGGTTGAGGACCCATGGCAAAGCCGGCCGGGGAAGTGGGGCGGGAGCTGAGACGCAGACGATGCATTTTCCTGCCGACCTTATCCTCGCAAGCCACATGCTATACTACTGGCGGCAACCCTAGTCGTACACTGGCGCGCTTCTCCACCCGCGCATGCACTACGACGCCTCTGGCGGTGGCACCGAGCGACACCTAACGGATCCACCGACCTCTTCTTTCTCGCTCCCTCCCTCTCTTTCTCTCTCTCCCTCTTTCCTTTCTCTCTTCTCTCCCCTCCTACAGTCAGAGCAGCAAGGAGGTCACGAAGGGAGGTTCAGGCACCTTTTACACGAGCTTGCGGGGAGGAGGAGTGGGGAAAACACCCGTGATGCCACTCGGCGATTCGTGGCAGCAGATTCGAAATAGTGGAACGCTGCAATAGAGATATCGAGTGATATGTGCCGCATTATTTGAACGATTCACAGCTGTAAGAATTGAGGTGAAATTATTGAAAGGATTTGGAATGCTGGATCATCTGGAAAGGGGTTCGTTTTTCCGGCGATGGCGTAATTTGCGAATAATTTAGGAGGAAATGTGGCTCGCAACGGGGAAGTTCTACACTTTATCGCGTATACGATACTTTAATGTGAAATATTAACTTTCGATGCTTTGAGTGTGTTATCTTTCCGCGAATCGTCTGAGAGAGAGATTGTCAACTTGAGTTTGATGTTAAATTAGTTAGAAATGATTTAGAGGTCATCCAAAATATTGGAAGGGGTCAATGGCCGCTCGCCTATATCTGCTTTCTCGTGCTAATGGAAGTTAATGCGATTGGCTTGTGTTGAGAAAAATCTTGTGACGCCGAAATCCTATTCATGTATTCTTGCCTTTTCAGATCAAAACATATCCATCAAAGTCGTCTTCGACTTGGTTATGCAGGCGAGAAAACAAAATCTCCGACAGCGAGGACTACTCAAGGATTTGAACGAAGAAGGACGTGTATGAATCGAGAATGTCCGTCCGAGTGCGAGATCTAACGCGATAAGATCAGCGCGGTCCCACACCTCTTGCGAATCAGACGAATACATTTGTGACAATCGAAAGGGAAAAATAAGCTTGGGAAAATAACATTACGATAAATCAGACATGCTCAAAAGAGGAGCTATCTTGAGAAAAAAAATCGTCCTTATATCCCTTATCTCCGATTTAAAATTTATTAGAAGGCATGGTGCTCTCATCTTTAAACGAATCAACAATAAAAAAGCAATACGCAGCGCTTAAATTTAGCTATTTATGTTTAAGAATGAAATACATTGAATCCGTAACTTTGTCGAACTACATTTTCAGAAAACTTTAATTCTCAATTTAAAACTAATATTCTACAACTTCTGACACAATCTATTATATATTTATAATATAAATTTACAATATTTTATAGAAAAATAAATAATGTTTCGACCCGTAGGGTCACCATCAAAGGAAGGATGAAGCAATTTGAACCGTTGAGCCACAAATTGCTTAATTTTTCTTTTTCGCTTAGACAACATCCTTGAGCCTCATCATATTCCCTAAACACCGTTTTCCTTCTTTCCCCATCCCTTCTCCATATTTTGTTTTTCTCAGTTACCAATAAGCATTCCGATTAGATAGATTTCAAAGAGTAAACAATGCCAAGTCAGGCGAACAGTTTTATTGAAAGACTGCGAATGAATGGCACTAACAACATACCGTTTTTCGAAAATAACGTTGCTTGTTAGAGCAAAAATAAATACTTTCCTTTCTTGTTGTGTTTTTACTGAAAATTTTTTATAATTGACTCCATTTTCATTATATTCTTGCATATCCTTAGATGATTTTGTGACAATTTTCCCGTAAAATTTCAAGTAAGATTAACTTTAGTCTGCATGACATACAAAAGCCAGAAAATTCAATCACGATGATATGATCACTTTCGGCAACTTTGACCAGCTCGAATTTTGAAGTTCACATAAAGCAATTAATGCATGACTTTATTTTCTCATATAACCCAATTTGACGTGGAGGTTCAAACGAAGCTCTCACAAAGACCGGAACCACGCGGCATCGAATCCCAACACATATATCTCAATGAGACCAAGGGAAAATGCACGGTCACGGTCAAGCGATGGTGATTTACTTGTAGTAAGTTTACATTGAAATTGCGTCCAAGGTCGTCCGCGGGGGAGGTTCCTCCTCTCAAGGCCAAAGCGTACCTGCGAGGAACACGCGGACGGCGCATATCTACGGTGAAATTCGTGACAAGGGACGCTACTCGTGTGCCGAAAGACGCAGCTGTCCCAAAAGAACTTACTTTCCGAAAGGCAACCGATATTAAGCTTAAGCTTGAAATAATCGCACGAATGGTGTTTCTTATGGCGACGCGAAGATGTTTTCCTCAGCAGCTCGGCATAAATCAGTCAATCTAAATTGCATATGCGCTTCGCCAACGCGCCACCAGAAGTGGAGAAATAATTCAACGTCTCGGTGGACGCTCGGAACGAAATTGATGCAAGGCAAATGCACGCGTTAAATAAATCTCGCTGTTTGTGCCCATGCAGCATTGAAACGAAGCAAACAAATGTATCCGGATAATAAAAGAGATCAGGATGTATAATATTCACAATTATTAAATGCTTTTTGGGAACATTTTTTCCGATTACAATTTAGGATTTCGATCTTCCCGACCTGATTTGCCGTTTAATTTTATGTTGGCGATCGAATTTTCAATGATTGATCTTCTCTAATCTGAGGTAGATTTATAAGCGGCCAGATGAAACGGAGCATATATAATGTATTTTCGTTAAAGGACCGCGATGTATAGTAAATGATTTTTGCGGTGTATCATTCATTAACACCTTGAATTGTTAGCGTATTTAAAACGGGTAATTCAAACGCTGCATCACACGAATGCAAATCACAAAGGCACGAATCTGCTGAATTAGATAAGTGCAGTTTTATTGGGTCACATAATTTTCTTGAATATCATAGGTCTTTATACTATACATCAGTAATCATCACCCTCTATGCTCACTTTGTTGTTGTCCTAACTCTTACCATCTTTATCACTCCGAACTTTGTCTGTAGACTCCCACAAAACATCATCTTCACTTCCATCAATGGCACTGGATAAGCAGCACTTCTTAGACGCACTCACAATTATTTCTGTATTTATCTGTTGCCATGATGCCTTGATCCATTGGCCGAGCATTGAAATAGTAGGTTTCCTTTTGGCGTTATAGGGTGATCTCCACTCAATAACCACTCAGAATATAAACCTTTTAAATTATCTTAAAATGGCTTGTTAACAGCAACATCAAGAACGTAAACTGTGATTTCATTCCTCCAGGTATTATTGCAAGGTCATTCACAAGGTCACTCATAGCATTAATTGAATCTTTAACTTCGGGAGTTGTGTCCTTTAAAGGTATCTGATACAAGCATCCCTCTTTTTCTTCTATTCCAGACAATGTGTAACCAATCTCTCATAGGTTTTTTTGACATCCATCCATTATCATGACATCCGACTATAAATCCTGTAGACATTGTTTTTGTTTTAGGATAACATATGGTTATAATTTTAATCCATCTGCTAAAACAACTAACATAAATTAAATCGCGTTTTTCTGTTACCTATCGTTTTTATTATTACAGATGTTGCACCTTTTTCAATGATAGCATAATTAGATGTTAATTACGGAAATTCCGGTGAATTATACCGTCATTTGTTTTGACATCTGCGAAATGATATTCGCCAATAGACGAGGAAAGTTTAGTTCATCGCTTTTGGGAATTGTTCGCGTAATAATTGTTCACTGGACGCCATCGCTCAAAAATACAATTCAGTAGATCTATACTTCGTTAAATAACGTCATTTGTACATATACGGCGTATATTTCGAACTCACATATTCAGTATAGGTAGAGTTCGTTCAATCATTTAAAAGGTTTTGTTCGAGAAAAAAAATAATTTAAAAATTTATTTAAAAAAATACTGCATTAATTTTAATCTGGATAGTTTTCATTGAAACTTTTCAGTAGATATAATTATTTTATCTTATGCTTCATATGTACAAAAAAACGTCGATAAAGGTGTCAACTTACTTTATACCCGAATCTAAGACGACCCCAGATTTTCTAAGCTGAAATTCGGAAAAACCCGTCTTTAATTCGGGTAGATGCGGTATTTAAAAACATGAATACAGCACTGTAATAGAAAATTACGAGAATTATGTAGGTACCATTCAATTGCGTACAAATCAGTGTGTAGGTATGCTTTTGCATAGTGTTTCGCCTGGGGATAACAAAAAAATACGGATAAACGAGTACAGGTATCCCTCGATTTACGCGTCTTCGGTTTATGCGTTTTTGCATATACCTACGCGATTTTATTTTTACGACCATTTTTAGATAAACGCATCGCATTAACGCAATTCGTTATGTGCACAGTATGTACTATTAATAGTTGATCGCCCGTGCAGTGATGCCAGGGATACTCTTTTTGTTCTGAAGAGGGGTTTCCTTCTAGAAAGTGACGCACTGTTAACCGTCAACAACTGTATGATGGAAAGCCCCAGCAAAAATATTCATTGAGATGAGCGAAGAGAATTAATGTATAGAAAGGTTCACTCATCTAAGGAGCTTCGAAACGTGATTTATGGCAGAAACTCAATGCACAAAATATTAAGGAATTGTAAAAGTGGACGAAGCACAGGACGCCATATGCCGTTGAATGCGCTTGAGGGGCTAAAACGCTCCTTAACTCAACTATAAAGACGTTTCTAAGTAGAACACCTCTGCTCAGGAACATAAATAACGCCTATTACATTATTTTTAATGGGAAGAATATTTTCGATTTATGCGACGATTTCAGGAACGCGTCTCTCGCGTAAATCGGGAGACACTTGTATTACGTATAACTGGGTTACGTATAACCCAGATCCTACTGTACTACTCGCGATCGTCCTGAAACGTTTTGGCACAACGCGGGGCGCTATCGCCGGTCTGATACTGCCTTTGATGCGATTTTCCGGCGAACGCCAAATTACTCCAACTTTCGCCGGATCGGCCAGGACCGCCGAATAATCGATAATCTACTGCAGGGGTTCCCAACTTATATGTTGGCAAGGGCGCCTTCGACTTAAAAAGCGAAAGCGGCGGGCGCCGCCGATATTTTACCCCCCCCCTCCCCACGCACTCACAGCTCAGCTCTTAGCTATATGTTTATTTACAATTAGGTTTGGTAGGATTCGATTTAAATCGATAAATGTCGAATAAATCGAATTCGTAAATTTTAAAAATCGACGAAAATGAATTGTCGTCGATTTTTCACCATCAAATTTTCTATGAAATTATCAGGATTATTAAATTTGCTTTGTCACACTTAAATTTGATATATTTTAACGCCAAACGCGTAAAACAAAAGAGAAAATCGACATTTTTCATATCAAACAGCCGCACTTCATTCGGCATTCCAAACCCTTTCTATGATCCCTTACGTTTTAAGGATCCACACTGAGCTGACACGGGTACGGGACAAAACAATATGATTGATTTATTGCACTCTGTCTTTAATCTCGACTTCACCTGATAATCCCTACGCCCCTAAGTCATGAAGTCTTTTTAGATCAGTACTTTCTAGATTCTGTGGACGCTCATCACTATACGTCAAAAGAGCTAAATTTTTTAGGGAGGATATCTGAGCAAACCTCGGCGGACGCCACAGCGTACCTTTGCGGGCGCCATGGCGCCCGCGGACACCGCGTTGGGAACCTCTGATCTACTGTATCAAGTTGATTGAACAGTAGCAGGATGATAATTTTCTGTAAATACTAGCAGATAGGTGCTCATAATGAAAATCTTACCTAGTGCCAAAATGAAGTCTCTTAACATTTTTCTTCAAGTTTAACATTTAAAACAGAAGGCATTCACTGCAAAAGGTTGAACTTTGTAAAAATCTTGCCATATAAAAGTACAAAGCGAAAATTTTTGCCAACTAAACGATGACACCAAGCTTAAGAAGTGATCATATTCTTATGAATTTTATATGGACGCACTAAGTAAGAAACAGTTGAAAAGATGCTTTCAATTTTTATTCTTGCCTATGCAGAAATTATAACTGGAGTATTCAGTGGCGTATTCAGGGGGGGGGGCAGAAGGGGCATATGCCCCCTTTAAAAAATTCGAAATTAAAAAAAAAAGAACAGGAGGCTTGACGCTTCCTCTCTATTCTCTCAAGTTGCGATTCCTGTTCGGTCTTAGTCTACGAAGAGCTAACTGAAAGACAAAATATCGGGAAAACAATGATTTGTTATGACTTGAATATCGGCGAGCGATCTTAAAAAAACGCGGCGTTTCTATTCTACCACAAAGTACTGTGAGACACTAAGCGTCTATTCCTCTTTGCATCAGTGAAGTGATCGTTTTTTCTGCGCGTTCAAATTCTTCTCATTGTATCACTCACCATTGATTACAATGTATTCTGAGTTTTGGTTTTGGGCACAATGAAAGCGCGACATGTTGGGTCATTTTTTATGTGTCAGAATTTCTGTTCAGTGTCGCACCGCATTTGAAACCAACGTGTTCGGATGTCGAAAAATTACGCCGTTCTTTTTCAATCGCTCACGTTCTGCGCAGTTGGCGGCCTAAATTTAAAAAGAAACATCACCACGGAATTCCATAATCATCTTGAATATTTACTTGCTTTCCGAACGCCTCTAGTCTTGCCTACGTGGAACACTAATAAATTATTACATTTTTTATCTGAAGACGAAATAGTATTGCTCGCTCGCGTCGCCTGTACTGTGGACACGGGATTAAGTGAATGTGAAACCACTATAACACTTTCGTCTCCGCTCGTATAGTGTTAACATTTTTTAAGAGATCGTGTATTCAAAACAGTTCAACTTTATTCGAAATAGCTTATCGTTTTTTAACAGGTTATTAGAAATTTTTATTTATTATTCAATTACCGTTATTTATTTTTAAACTTAAACAATGTAGTTGTATTTCCTGTTTTCGCAGAGAGTATATTTTTTGTAATTATTTTAAAATTCTATTTTGTAATTGTGTCCATTTCTGTAATTCTGTTCTGCAATTTTTTGTGTAGTTTTATTGTATAAGCGGATTTTTATTATTCATTCCTTTGTTTATTTTGTTACCCATCCAGGATGAGTTTTATGTTGTTTTTTTCTAGTTTGTAATTTTTTGTAATCAATTTTATGCATAAACTTAATGTACAAACGTACATCTATTATTCATTCCTTTGTCAATTTTGTTGGCTATTTCGTACCCTTGCTTATTCAATGTGTTTATTGCCAAATCTTTGAAAATTATATACTATCTATTTTCATTGTGCTCTGATAAACACGTAAGAATTATTATTCACACGCTTTCCTGATATTCAAATAAAGAAAACTCAGTCAAACATTATTTATGTCGTATAAGTCTTCCTAGGTCTATCTTCAGAAAAAATAATTGCTCAAAAACCTAGGCCTCATGCCCCCCCTTACGATGATACCTGGATACGCCCCTGGGAGTATTTGTAAGGGCACTTGAATACAGTAGCCCCTCAGCAGCCTCAGTATAAAGTTCTCTGTGCGGCCGTGGCAGATCTTGCTGATGTTAAAATTTATGCTGATGAAGAAGCTATGTACAAACCATTCTTTAAAAGAAGGAGAGAAATAGGAAACAGGAAATTTGTAGCTCCCAATAAGATCACATGTTATTTCGGAGGTGAAGCTTGAAGGAATTTTATGGAAGCATTCATTTTCTTTCTTTCAAGCCTCAGGCCAGGCAGGTGGCATTACCAGGGGCTGCTCTGCCATTATGTTATCATTGTACAGTATTTTTTGTACTTTGAATGTGTACTTATTTTGCATTTTTATATAATAAATGTTTTTTAACGACAGCATACTTATTTTTAATTATGAATTATACATTATAGAACTTCAGATGTCTCTCAGGGATCACTCCCCCTAACTCACAATTTCCCACATGCCATGGCCCTCACCAACAGCTGTTTTGTGAACAGCTAGGAACGTAACCCCCACAGTTGGCGAGAGACTGCTGTACCAGGTCACAGAATGGTTCCTCCAACCAATATGACTGCTAGTTTGTTTCGTTAACAAGAAATTCGGATAAAATATGAATCAAATCTTATTAAAATTTTTCTATTGCCAAGTCAATAATACATATTAACATGAGTGGTACATAATTTTGTTACAAACTTCAGTGATCATTTTCCAACATCACAGCATCAGAACAAGTAAGAGTTCAACAATATTAAAAAACACCAAATACAAATTAATGCGTTCAAAAAGAAAAAAAGAACAATTGACAAATTAAATATTCTTTCAACAATCAATAGTACTGAAAAATATTCTCTTTCAGTTAAACAGGTTCTTCAAAAAACTTCCATAATCACTTCAAAAAGTCCCAAGATTACCACTCACTGACCCTAGTAGAGTCTTATGTTTTCAATTGAGTACCACTTATCACTAGTATTTCCTTCAAATGTTTTCCCAGATATTAGCTGTTGAAGAAGTGGTTCCATTTCCTTCAGAGCATCAATTACTTGCAACTGCAAAATTAAAGGAGATAATTTAATGTTACTAACTGAAAGTGAATAATTTCAACTTAACCCTTTCTATTAGTATATCAGGAGAGTCCGAATAATGTTGTTTCCAATTCCTATAACCTTAATGGACTCATAAAAATAACTGGTCTGATATACCATACTTTATGTATCTCTGCAATATTGTTTAGTCATGTCTGCCTTGAAATGCAATACCTACAAAAATATTACCCTAACTAGTGGTACACACAAAAACTTTTGCAGTCAGAAATCTGCATGTTTAAAAGCTATCTTAGAGAGGAAAATAATGATACACAGCAATTATTTTCCAAGTTTTATGTTATTAATGCTTTAAAAAATTTTCTTTTTATTGAAATATATGCATTTTTTCATATCCGGTAATTCAACCATTTATTTAATTATTTACTCATGAATTATAACCAACAAATTTTTTTGTACTTTATGTGTTATTTTTCATTTATTAATAATAACCCATATTCTCCTTATAAAATCAGACAAGTGATATTTTGAATGTGCAATTTTAATTGATCTCCCTTATGAAAAAGGTAATATTTCAGTATTGAGATAAAGAAAGAAGATTTTTCTTTTGGTGGATCATTAAAATCATCCACAATCTACATGAAGTTACTGAATAATAATTATCAGAATTGTTAACTTTGAAACCTATTAAGTTTGATGTTGCTACAATAATTTTGGTGCATCATAAAAAGTGCGAAGCGAATAACTTAATTCTTTAGTCTATTTGAAGGCTTAATAGAGGCTAATTGAATCGTAGGCAACAATGTGGGTCACCTTGGATACAACCGGATAGAGTATGAAAAAGCCAGAAAAGTCGAAAAGAAATGTATTTCTGACAAATTTATCATGTAAACATTGCAAGAATAAGATATTTTATAGTTTTAGCTGTCAAATGAAACAAAAACGGAGAAAATTGGTCCATATTTACGTATTTTGATGAATAAAGGAAAAAAATCTTGCACCTTGAGAAATTGAAAATACCATGTAAACTTATGGGAAAATATAATCATCTCCTGGAGTTAAACCTGGGACACTTCTGTAAACGAAAATATTTTTCCCAGGGTCTCCTAGTTGGCAGAAACAAAATAGCATTTACAGCATTTATCTATGACAAACTGTTCAAGAGATAAAAAGGGGACTGACAGAAGGATGGACAGACATTGTGTAATTATATATAAAAGATTTTTATAACATGAAGCACTGTGACTTTTAAAATGTTTCTTTAAATTATTAACTAAATTTTTAATATTAGCAAATATATGGATATACTTTTATTATTTAAGGTTATTTTGGATTTTGTGACAAGTACAGTGTCCTCGATTTATGAATCGGTTATGCCCCTCGAGTTTGTTCGTAAGTCGATCATTCGGCATTCTAAACAAATATCTTTATAAGGATTAATGTAATATATGTGTGTTAGGTACATAACCTCTCCCTGAAAGCCTATCTAACCTAGAATTTACTTGAAATTGGTACATAAATGGTACGAAATTAGAGCTCTAGCATTCTCTGGGTGGAACACAAGGAGGGGCTCCAGTAGGGTTAAACTGTTCTTTGCGGCTACGAATAAGGGCATCCTTTTTTCTTCTTTAGATATGTATGTTCTTTCAGGCATTTTTTCCGTAACAGTCCAGTTTTGTCGACATTAAACACTTGATGCTCAGTATATTGACCTTCCTTAATAATGTTTTAACAATTTCAGCCGCTTCTTTTCCATCAGCACTAGCAAATTCCCCTAAAATTTTTAAATTATGTAAATTTTCCCTGCGGTTAAAACAGAAAAACCACTCATGACTGGTATGGAATGAACCTTCAGTTTCGCCCCATTCGGGTTGAACGTGCTAATTAGTATACACTACGAGCCTCCTCTTGAATAAGCCCAAGGTTATTAGGAATCTAAGCCACACCCAGACCTAGCAAACGAGCATGAACAAACATTAGTGAACAAGCAGAAGTGAATGTTCATTTGCTATATTTGGATGTATCTGCAAGCTCGAACAAGTGGTGATGAACACGAGTGAATTTTGTTCCACTGGCTGTCGGTACATCAAAGGGTATGTTTGCTACTGCTCGTGAGTTTAGTTGTTTGCCTGAGCTGTTTGCAATGGAATGTTTTCATCTGCTTGCTGCTTGGAACATGAACTAATGCTAGCAAACATGAACGAATGCTGACAACGAGTGTCCATGTGTGCATGAATGCAAGAGAACAGCAAACAGACGAATACTCATTCGCTAGTGCTTGTTTGCACAAGTTTGTGCTCGTTCTCTGGGTTTGGATGTGTTTTTAGGTTGAGTCATATCTTCCATCCAAATCTGTAGCAGTTGTTCCATCTCCTCAATAGAGCCAGTTCTTTTCTAGGTTATGATCGTCCCTTGCATTGGATTGTATTCCTTCATGTGCTCCAAGATTCGTTCCTTGTCCTGTAATGGGTAAAGTCGGTGGGTGGCAAAATGTTATCTGACTTGCGATATTATGTCCAACCATAATGCCGAGACTTTGATATGGGCAAAAAAGAAGAAAGATTATTATTTAAAATTTTAAAGAATCCTAACTTTGTATGTTTTATTTTAAATAAAAAGTACCTTTTCTTGTAATTTTGTTATTATTTCAACCTAAATGCTAATTACAAGGTGCGGCAGAAAGAACTCCCCGACACACACTCCCCACTCCTGTAACCCCACCCCACGCAGTTGCGAAAGGCACGCTGCACCGTTATCGCCGAACCGCCACTTTGAATAAACTCCTCGACAACAAAAGCACGATGCTCTCCCGACCAAGCCATGGTGTGAACTGAAAACGGCATGAACACCGCTGTCTAACAACACACTCCCCACTCCTGTACCCCTACCCCACCCCTAGCTAAGCCCCTCCCAAATCGGGGAGTTCTTTCTGCCGCACCTTGTATTATGCAATCGTGTTGTGTAGTGTTTCTAAGTGACTGTTTTTGGTGTGTGCTTTTTTAAGATTCTCAACACAAAACAGAAAAAACAAAAACTGGATAGCTAACTAAAGAGTGATTAGAAATAAAACACTTCAGCCTACAGAGACTTAAATGTAAAAAAACTGTCAGATTCGAGATTCGAATACTTGACGATGATTCAATTTGTTCCATAATTTGAGATTCGCAGGGCCCTACCTCAAATGTTATTGCACTTCTTTCTCTTATTGGCCATTATTAGAACAAAAGCACAATGTAACTGCACAGATAATTACTTGATGAACAATGAAGTAGCACTAAGTAACAAAAAGAAGCACACGATTAATTACAAAAGTAAATGTAATAAAAAACACAAAAGTACATGTTGCAGCATAAGGCTAATGCACAAAATACATCAGTAAATGCACAGAGAAGTGAATGAGATTCTAACGTGAGAGGCTGTGAAAAAAGACTGAGAACCATAAGAATGAGAAAACCCATGATGCAGCGAACTGCAGAAATCTAGAAGCCTTGGTTGGTTCATAAGCACAAACTCATTTCGGTTCGAAGATGGTCTGGAGGTCAATATTCATATGGGTAGGCATTCGTGTGGATGTTCATAAGTTGATGACCTACTGTATACGACTATGACTAACAGCTCCCAAGACAATGCCTTTCCAAGGCATTTAAATGTTTGCACTGTGAATAACTTTCTCCACTAATTCAAATAAAATCAAAATCATTTCAGAGAAAATATATAGTAGCTTTTCTATGAAAAAATTATATGCTCAGATAACCTCAATAAAAAAACCTAAATTAATGGGATATCACAACGGATGGAGGTGTAAGATAAGGCATTGCAAAACATTGACTTTATTGGTATTTTGCATCCTATGATATATGTGCTTATACAAATGTTGCACCAATAATTTTGCTTTTATTTGTAGTGTTGGTGTTTGAATATCATTTTAATTTTTTAACACCTTACATTCATTACCAGTGCAACATATGTTGAGCTAACTATCTCATGCAAGATTCTAGACAGACCCGCGCTGCCCTATGGGTGCAAGGGATGCATCGTACCCGGGCGGGAGGGACGGCATTTACGGACGGGCAATAATATTTCTTAATTTTGTGCTTTTCCATCTTGCAGATTTGAACGCATGTACTTTAGTAATACTTGATATTAAAAAATCATCATTTTTACTTATTAATCAGATTATTTTCTTTGTACACATCCAAAAAGAAGTAACTGGCTCGAGGGCGGCAACAGTTTGCCGGCAAGCTCCTCTTTCGGAGGAAGAGAGAGTTTTTAGACCTAAATACGTTCACAACCATGACTGTGGCAATTGGTGAGGCACCAAATTCTGAAGGGCATCAAAAATCAGAGGTGCGTAGATTGAGGACAGTTTACTAACTTTTAGTTTGGTTTAATACATCATAGGTAAGCTGCTTAAATTATATCATGGCTAATTCTTAAACTTTCTTCTATGGAATCTTTTCACATATGCAAAATAAAGGATCGGAAAAACTGAGAAACTCAAAAATTCCTTTGTGCACATCTGCCAAGAGTTAGGAGCAAGTGATATGGACTATCTCCCTCCAAAACAAACATGGGAGCGTCATTTCACAAAACTCGTCCTTCAAAATATACGACGCCGTTTGAGTTGTCGACAGATGTAAACAGATATGTAAATACTACACATGAAGCAAATTCACTGGTGCTGAAAATAAGATCATTTAGATTCATTTGCTCCATTGTGCTCTGGTATAACATTTTATCATGGGTAAATGTTGTGAGAAAAACTTGACAAAAATCGGACGTAAACATTTCAGTTTCAATAGAAGTTCAAGAAAATTTGATTGAATATTTGAAAAGCAACAGAACCGAAGAAGGATTTAAATGCCTTTTGATTGATGCAAAGGAATTAGCTTAGGATGTTGATGCAGAATTTCCTCCATTGCTATCTGTCTGACCACATAAGAAAAAATTAAAATCCAATTACGAACACAAGGATGAAACAGTTCAAGACCCTGAGACTAGCTTTAAGATTAATTTCTTTTACTATATTTTGGATACTACGATAACCTCTGTTAGTAAAAGATTTGAACAGCTAAAAATACATAATGCTGATTTCAGTTTCCTCTATGATCTACATAGCTTATCTAGGACGAAATATGAAACAATAATGAAATTCTGCACAGACTTACAAAAAACTAACAGACAATGCCAGAGAAGAAAGGTAACATTAGTGCAATGGATCTCTATGACGAATTAGAAGCTATTCAAGATTATATGAAACCAAGCACTAGCCCTTTTAAAATTTTAGAATATATCTTCACCAAGGATTTAAAAAGACGTTTTCAAATATCTGTATTGCTTTGTGTTTTATTAACACTTTCTGTAACAGTTGCTGCTGGAGAAATCTTTCTCAAAAATTAAATTGATAAAAACAATTTGCATTCATCAATGAGGCAAGATAGGCTAAGCAGTCTGGCTCTTATTAATAAAGAAAATGAAATATGCGATGAACTAAATTTTGATGACATTGTGAATGAATTTGCAATTATGAAATCTCATAGAGTAAATTTCTTAAAATAAACCAATTTGTCATTTTGATTTTATTGTCGCTCTTCCCTTAAGATTGCTAGATTTTTACTATTTTTCTTGTACCTTGTACTTTAAAAATAATTAATTAAACTTTCCAAATATTATAATTTGGTTACTTTATATGTACTTATACAGTTTTTATTTCAAGCTTTCCTTTCTTAGATCTACTAAATTTTTGCAAACGTTACTTTATCACTGACGGAACATCTATAAATATAATTCTCAAGTATCTGTATATCTGTCTTCTTATAGATATATTAAAAAGATTAAATTTTGTATGATGGCAGATCATAGGCTACAATCGACAGGAAAAATAGAAGAGAAAACAAAATAGAAGACAAAACAAAAGTCCAAATTTCAAAATTTGATCGGAAAAAGTATCTCTCCTCTTTTCTCCAATCGAAAAAAATTGTGAAAACGCATCCAATGCTTTAAAATATAAATAAATCGGCACTTTTGAGGCGATATTGATTTTTAAGTATACATATGGGTCTTTTAAGCCTATATAGTCATTATGTTGATGTTTACCGCAACATAAGCAGATGATGATGTCAAAAAGTTTAATTGCCAGGTATTTTCATTAGTTTCAACTTATGTATTGCCGATACACTAAATTATAAATTTTATATTTAAAAATATGAAAAGTTATATATATCTTTCTGCATTAATTTTAAATATTGGTAAAACTATGTAAAACTATAAAACTTTTTATTATTTACGTAGTCGTAGTGTGATTCTTAGTAGAAGCTTGTTGCTTAAGTCATAAAAAATTTGATAACTTCTTTCACATTCAAATAATGCAAATAATAATGATATGAATAATTTTTGAAAGAGATGTTATCAATAAAAACATAATAACGATTGACATTTAATACAGAATATTTGTAACTAATCATTAATAATAATTTGTAACTAATCTGGATTGGGCACTGTAGGCGCGAAGACCCTAGTCTTCCTTTAATTAATTACACCATGTAATAAAAAAATCGAAAACATTTGGGCTTATAGAGGGCGGCGGCATAAATTGCTTGCACCTAGGCGGCAAATATGCCCGGCGCGGCTCTGATTCTAGTCCATATAATAATGTCAACAATGCAGCTGCAGTGGGGAGGACTTAATGGATAAAGTTGATATCATTATCATTAAATGTTACCTAACCAGTCAGGTGGTAATGATGCAATTAAACACAAAAAGAGTTAAATAATATACATAAATTCACATAGTCATAATAGTGAAAATTTAGAAAGATGCTTAGGATTTTCAAGGTTCAAATATTGTCATTGAAAACTACATAGTTATTTTCCTAGTAATATGATTTATGTAGTATTGTTTATAACTACATGATTTTTAGCCAACAATTTTTGCCATTTTTTAGTACACCAGCATTTTGTAAACATTTTAATACACTACCCTGTATTTCTCCATGATATGATTCATTTCAACAAAATTTCTAGTCTGGGTAGTACTCTATAGCAGGGGTCGGCAACCTTTTCTGAATGACGGACCACATTCGTAAAGTGAATGCTTCGGAGGGCCGCATGAAACTCACGAGTGCTTCGGCGGGCGGGATGAGTTTTTACATCCAAAGTTTTCCAGAGATTCTGTGGTATCATATTAGTAAAAATCATATCTAAATAATTTACAAGCGTTAAATATACATTAGTAAAGATTTTGAGACCAAAATTTTACTAAATAAATACGAAATTTTCTATTCAATTGTACTGACCACTTTTTAGGCATGTCGTGTCCGTCTGCATGTTTCATCTGGTAAACTACGGGGCAGATGTTCATGAAATTTGATATTTAGGACATAAGGGCAAATAAATAAGGAAATGATATAAATGGTTCACACAACCTAGTCAGGAGTGCCACTTTACTGGTGACAAAAAATGAACTTTTCTTTATATCTCGTAAAATATCACTTACAACAAAAAGTCTACTAAATTTGTAGAACTAATTAAATAGCATATGTTTTGTTCAGTACATTTTTATTGAAGGAGTAGCTGATTTCAAGAAAATCAAATGAGAAAGTCATAATTCACTTTGAACTTTATTCCCGTGTTTTTTAATTGTCAACAAAAACAATCTTTGTGGCAGCTGATGTAAACAATATCTGCTGTAAATAACTAATTAATTTTATTTTGTGAGCATGCAACATTTAGTAAATGAAGGGAAATGGATTGTCTATGATGAAGAAATGAATGTAAATAAATCTATTCTCTTTATGTATACACAGCGTTTGTAAGTGAAAAGAAATGGGTAATTTAAGATGAAGGAATTAACATGATCATAAAGATTATATTACTATTATTCAAGTGAGGTAAGTTTTAAATAATTGTCGATTGTTTTATTAATTACAACCGATTAGGAAATAAAGCAGTGAATCAAAAATTCAATATTTCTTTGGCTTACCAGTTCTTAGGCATTATACTAACAATAAGTAATTAATATTCATCTTTTGACATGATTGCATAGATCGTAAAGAATGTCTCTGCCTAGCATGTATGCATGCATGATTTGTGCATCTTTCCTCTTTTGTTAATTATGGCTTTGTGGGCCGCATAAGGCATGCTTGGAGGTCACATTTGGCCTGCGGGCCATATGTCGTTGAACCCTGCCCTATAGGAATATGAGTTTTATTAAATTCTGTTAAACTGTTTAGCCACAAAAAAAAGGAATAAAATCACACCAAACCATTGATGCCTTGAACACATAAATAATGCAATTGTTTTTATACTGTATTTTCCAATGTATAAGATGTACTTTTTGTCCTAAAATGATGCTGCATCTTATAGAATGAAGGTTTAAATGCTGATAAGATATTCAACCTAAAACACACTTTTCAAATTCGAACAACACAGGTTTTCTATTCAGTACCTACAACTTAGAACACCTGTGTTCATTCTGTAGAATTCATATTGATATTATTTATAACTAGCAGAATATCTCGTTCTTAGCCCGGTGTAATTATAATTAACTAGTATATTGCCCATCATATGATGGGGGAACGTAGAAATGAATAATAACAGCTGTAATTATTGAGTGAGAGCCGGTATAAAATTTGCCAAAACAGAGATTTGGGAGAATTTTTCTTATTCTTGTTTTCTCCAATGATTAACCCCTTGTCAAAAATGAACTAATAATAATAAATAAATAATAATATTCCCTCCCTCCCTCTCTCTTTTCTCCCAACTCCCCCCTCTCTCATTCCCTCCTGTCTCAATCCATAGCTCTCCCTCTTCATCTCTTTCCTCCCATCCTTTTCTAATTTTATAAATCTTCCTTACTCTCTATGTATGTACCTTCCATTCTATATCCCTTTCTTCCTATCTCCCTCCCCACATCCCCCTCTCTCTTACTCTACATCTATATATTCGTTTAGATAAGCAAAAGAATCCAAACTAAATCCCAGTCCCATTAGGATTACATATTTTTGCAAAAAATCCTACAATAATTTAAGGCAATATATGCACTTGTATATACTACACATATGCGAGTTGAGACAACAATTGATTCTCGAAGTTTAACAATGATGTGGTTGGCAAGACAACATCTCATTTAAAAGCCGATATTTTCCCAAAATATGTGATTTCAATGTTTAATATGAGAGATTTCTAACGGTAGGTGGAAAAAGATGAATAGAATAAGAAACTTATTTAATTTTCCTAAAATATAGTCCAAATTCAAAGATCGTCACTTTTTTCTAATTTTAATTTCCAAAAGAATGAAAGCCTGCACTTTAAAAAGTTGCTTTTAACGTTTTATCTTACTGGAAATCACCCCTCTGGAGATGAACCCAGGTCTTTTTTCGTATTTTTTTCATCATTTAATTTTTATATCTGAATCAAACATTCCTGCAAAATTTTAACCTTCCACCTAATTGGGAAGTTGGTTAAAAATGCGTTAAAAAGTGCCATTGATGATACCAGCATTATACACAAACACATCTAGACATTTATTATTAGAATATCTTGTCAAGTCCTGTTGACAAGTAAAACTCCCAGATGGGGAAAATCTCCCTTTTAAAAATAATCCTATAATGATTAATAGTATCTTTCAATCCTGGTTAAAAGCAGAAAATATGTGAATGCCTCATCAAGAAATTCACAACTATTTTTTTAATAATTTATGCATTAAACTATTTTTCTTAATACATAAAAATGATTATTCATAAAGAACAAACAATGACACTTCATTTTTTGAAATTTCTACCCAAACTTTCATCAGAGCCATCAAGTATTGAAAAACTGAACTAAAGGCATTTTCCAAGATTAAAAATTTTTTGTTCTACTTAAACTAAAAAATATGGAGTTTTCGGATTACTCCTTCAATGAATTTTGGAAAGGTACCCACATGCAAAATTTCTAGGTAAATCAGAAGTGCCCTAGACTTTAGCAGACAGACATACAAACTTACTGCTTTATTAGTATAGATAATAGTGTTTTGGTGAACTATTTGTAACCGATCTGCAATATCGTCCCATCACAGAATACAAAGGGCAATCTAATATATCATAACCACTGTGTCTCTGCGTCCCTGTGTCTGAAGCCTAGAGTGATGTTCTGGCATGAATGCAAATAAACTGCATTGTTAGTCTCAGGCTTCAAGTGCATTTGCACTAAGTTTGCAATAAAACATGTGGACAAAAACAGATTGTCTCGAGTGACATCACCTCTCAGTATAAACATAAATGAATCAAAACGGTCAGCTCAATTTCAACAAATCTTTCGTCTGAATACTCGGCATGAACTCTTGCAGTTTGTCCCCCGAAAAAACATGGCTACGATATCAGGAAAGTTTTTGTTTTTGCATTTGATTAACACACAATCAGCTGGAATATGTGTAGACCTTTAGTCTTCAACATTTTAAAATAATTTACGATCGAGACTTTCACTTGAGATTTACACTATTTCACATAGAAAGAAATGAAGATTCTTATTCTGTTGCTTAAATTATGTTTACTTATATTTTAAGTTTATATTCCATTTTTTCTGATTTTTCAACAATTCAATTGTTGATTTCGGATTTTTGCATTGTTAGACTCGGACTTTCATTTGCACTAAGCTTACAATGAAAGAAACACATAAAGGATAATAACCGATTGAAAAATTGTGAAAAATTTCATGTAAATATAAAGCAAATGAAACACGTAGCGAAGAAAAGAAACAATTCCAATGCATTGTAATAATGGACAACTTAACATTTCAAATAGAAAGATATTTTATGCATACATTGAAAAAATCATTTCATTTGCAAGTTTTATTGAGCAGCTTAAGCAAATTACTATATTGATGTTTGTGATTAATTTCTTTCGGTATTGATGTGTGGCAGGTGCATTGATTACTTAATATTAAACAAACCACAGAACATACGATATGCTGTACCATCAGAAATAGTGAACAAAACAAAAAATATTGTGTACCGGTAGCCTAAATCATGTAGGTATGTGCTTTTGGTTATGAAAATGGTGTGAGCTATATAATTATTTTAAGAGGAGCAGTAAAATTTGTTCAACTAATAACTCTCTTTGTAACAATTTTTTGTCATAGGAACTATCGCATTGGGTCACTTCACACAAGGGTCTCTAGATGTTTGCAGGGAGTACTGCCATGGGCCCCTAGTGTAACTGAAAATCTCAGTGTGCAACTTTTTGCTCAAACATGATGTATGTGGAAAGCAACCAAAAATTGTAATAACTTCCAAACTGAAAGTAACACTACCACAATGTTTCTCTCAGCAGCATTATCAGAATATGACAATAAATTGTGACAATGCCTTGATATCCACCAGACTAGCATTTTTCTCACAGCATTGCCTGCAAAACTGATATTTGTAAATAACAGTAATATTTCTTTCACTTCTTAGTGCTTTTTCTAAAAAAAAATCACTTATGTATTCAGTGGGGTGCCGGTGGTGTAGTGGTTAGGACGCTGGCTGGTACTCGCCCGATGCTTGAAAAAGTCATCGGTACGAATCCTGCACGAGTAGGATTTTTCTCAAGGTCACCCGGCCCCGTTTGCATAGTTTGAGGAGACCGCGCAAATTCAGCTGTTCCGTCCTTCGGAAGGGACGTTAAGCCGTTGGCCCCCCTGGTGTTCTTCGTAAGAGCAGGCAAATGCCGGCACCGGGTTTCCCTCCTCCCTTCTGTGTGTGAGTCCGGTGTGGAAGGCAACGGGAAACCACCACACCGTGTATGTATATTCCCTAGTCAAAACCAATTAATTAATTAATTGGTAGGACCTGTCGCAAGACAGAACACGAATGAATGTATTCAGTGTCTGTTCGGGCAATATCTTTAGAATCCTTCAACTTGAAGAAGCCAAATTTTCATATTTATTAGGAGAAATGAATGTCTTTTGTTTTGGAATTCGTTTTCATATTTTAAAAGGCATATGGTATGTTTTGTCAACTAACAAATTCAAATTTGCCTTAATATTTAGTGATATAAATAAACTTTTTTCTCCTGAAGCCAGCAGGTTCATTAAGGTAAAAACTTTTTCATCAACAGCTGGTCACAAGCTTGTGACCAGCTGTTGATGAAAAAGTATTTACCTTAACGAACCTGCTGGCTTCAGGAGAAAAAAGTTTATTTATATCATTTTATCTTGCCAGCGAAGCTCACCTTTTTTATTTTTATTTACAATAACGATCCAGTATAAAGAGCTTAATAGATTACACGCCATTAGGCAGAAAATTCTTTTTATTAATGCAGACATTCTTTTTTAAAAAAACTGCAAGGAACACAAAATCTTTCCGAATTTTATAAAAATACGGGGTCCTTCACATAATCCTATAGCAACGAAAGTCATACAAATTGCATGCCAAGCATGGCTAAAATTAGAAATCAATTCTAAATACGCAAAACGCAGCACACTCGAGTTACAGGCTTATAATTTACACCTTCAAATTCAAATTGGACCGCATAAATTACCAAACCTTTGACAGTTATTTTCAAAACATGACCACTGTCATTCAACATAAATTCGAAAACAAACTTCGAAGAATCCATCAGAAGTTAGGAGCACTCCGAGGACTCCAAAAAACTAAACCACCATAAGGGAAAAGTTTTGTTATTAACTTATCAAAGACCACTTTTAAACCAGAAGAGATGAACCTGATAAACAAAGGACTGAAACACTGTCTACCATACAAAACACCTCCCATTGAAGACATAATCGTGGAAATAGAGACAGGGCTAAAGTACAAGGACAACACCTCAAAACAATATGTTAGAAATGCCTGCAAAATTGAAATAGAACGGAACCTAAACAATAAAAATCTGAGTCAGTCTTTCAACCATAAAACTGAATATAAAATCATCAACGAACTTAGGAAAAAGGATTGCGTTTTTCTTAAATCTGACAAGGGTAATACAACCGTGATTTTAGACAATAACGACTACATTACCAGAACAGAAAACACAATTAAGACCGGTCCTTATATAGAAGTTGCCAAAGATCCCATTAATAAACTATGTACACAGTTTAAAGACATGATTAAAAGGTGCAAAAATACAATAAATGGAAAACTTTCTTTTTCACTAAAGACAGAAAACCCAATCTTACCACGATTATACTGTCTACCCAAAATACACAAGCCCGGGGAAAAAATGAGACCTATTATCGCAGCAATAAACTCCCCTACATACAAATTAGCCAAATGGCTCACCCAAGAACTTAAAACCCTAGGGATCGAAGAAACTTATGGCATTAAAAACACGTATAACCTTATAGAAAAATTGAAAAACGTAGAAATAAAATCGACTGAACTTTTAGTATCTTTTGACGTAGAACAACTGTTTCCAAGTGTGCCCATTGAATGTGCTCTCGAAAATCTTGAGGACTGGTCTAAAAATAAGGATGTTGAGGATACAAAAATACAGGACATTTTATTATTGACAAAATTATGTATGGATCAAAATTATTTTGTTTTTAACCACAAATTTTATAAACAGACAAAGGGGACTTCTATGGGAAACCCACTCTCCCCACTCGTTGCAAATGTTTTCCTCTACTATTTTGAAATGCAATGTAGAAAAAAGTTCAAATATTTTCCTAAAATATGGTTTCGCTACGTAGACGACATCCTCGCAATCTTCGACACAAAAGAATATAATATTGACACGTTCGTAGAAGAACTTAATAGTGTACACAAGTCCATAAACTTTACATATGAAGTGGAGGAAAATAATGAAATCCCGTTTTTAGACAAAAATAATCAGGATCCAAAATAAAACACTCGAATTCGATATATACAGGAAGCCTACACATAAAAATAATTACATCAGGGCAGACTCCAATCACCCAAGAAAAAAAAAATAGCTGCCTTCAATACAATGATCCACTGCTAAATATCAATAGCATTGAATAAAAATCGTTTTAACAAGGAAGTATACTTCATAAAACAGGCTGCATTGGAAACCGGGTATACGGAGGAGCTTGTTGATACTTTAATCAAAAAACATCGAAACAAAGCTAAAAAGAAAGTCACGACTTTAACCAAGGAAGAAAACCAAGTAGACGCCAAAAAATATATCGCTATCCCTTTCTTTCCAAAAATTACTAAAAACCTAACAAAAATCTTGAACAACATCGGATACAAGGCAACGTTCAAAAATCACGACTCGGTCAAAAACTTATTGGGCAATCCAAAGGAAAAAATACCACCACTGAAAAAATCGGGGATTTACAAAATACAATGCCAGGACTGCGACAAGGCTTATATTGGACAGACAAAACAAAACCCCACAGTTAGATTTAAGGAACATTTAACACACACAAAATATGGGAGACCGGAAAAATCAGCCGTCGCAAAACATATTATAGAAAGAAACCACCGCATGGATATTGAAAACCTAACCTTGCTTAAAGGATGCCCAAATGCCAAGTTAGACGCATTAGAAAGCCTTGAAATTTACAAACACCGACACGCGAGATTAAATCTCGAACCTGGAAACATTGATAGCGTACTATTCAAATTAGTCCCTGTGTTACCTCCTCCGAAACCCCCCCCCCCCCTCCCCTCCGGATCTCAATCGGATATAAAAGAGACCCGTGACCGATCATCCTCACTCACTTTGAGTCACTACACTTGGCCCTGAAGATGGTCGCTTGGCGACCGAAATACGTATTGGCCAAAAACTGTTTGAGGAAGTACGTTTCATCGACATCACTGGCACATCATTATTTTCCTAGAACACCGTTGGTTTGTTCCTTTTCGTTCAGTCGCTGTTGGGTTCCCTCCCCATTGTGGGGTCTTTGCTTCGTCGGAGGATTTTTGGCCGCATCGTGGGAAGTTTGCCTCAGCATCGGCTTTTCACCAACACTTTCGCTTGTGACCAGCTGTTGATGAAAAAGTTTTTACCTTAACGAACCTGCTGGCTTCAGGAGAAAAAAGTTTATTTATATCATTTTATCTTGCCAGCGAAGCTCACCTTTTTTATTTTTAATATTTAGTATTTTAATTGAAATTCGATTAAGTAATTTATGCCTGAAATTTTTTTTGTCATCAGAAGTGTACTTGGAACAATAGAAATATCGAACTTTTCCATGAAAAATGCAGAATAAGTGCTTCTGTGGAGGACATCGACTTGGCTTTGATCGCTTTCAGCCATTTAGTGATTTAATGAAGTTTGCTTTAAGGTTGAATGGATTTTATTTTTTAAAAAGTGGCACTCCTTATGCATAATGAGCACTTAATAATTATGATAATTTTACAAAAAAACCTTGTATAACGCATGCGTTATGCATGGAAATTTAGGGTAAAAACATCCAGTGAAATTATACCATATACCAGTTTTGCACTCAACTTTGTGCTTGTAGAGATTCTATAAGACAATCGCAAACTAAAAAAGTCTCCCCTGTAGCCAAATAACCTGAATATTAAAGAAAGATTTGACATTCAACATTTTTTGTTTAAATACTAATCATATAAATACCAATAAAGGTAAAGTACTCCTTTAGCCAAACAATTAGAGGGTTACAACACCCAATGCATTTCGCCCACAAGGTGGGCATCGTAAGGGGTAAAACCTGTTTCAACAGTGACTGGGAGCCAACTGCCAGTTGCTCTTGATGAAATAAGTTCCTGGCAGAACTAAGAAGTTTCATCCGGTGCCCAAATGCTATTAAACTCTATTTGTGAGTTTGGGTTTCTTATTTCAGTATATACAGTACAGGCATTTTTTTCCTATAGATTAGCATTGCACAGATTACTGCAAAAAGTTGATAGTGACCTTCACTCAGCACTTAATCATGTGCGTGATGTTGTAGAACAAATAGAAAGTATGCGAACTAATTCAGAAAATTAATTTAGGGCTATATTTCAAAAAGCTTCTGAAAAAGCAATATCGATTGGTATTGAAGTAAAGAGGTTAATAAGCTGCAAACGCCGTCAGAGTGAAGATGTTCCATCTGAAACTACGGAGGAATATTACCGAAGGTTTATATTCATTCCCTTCGCAGATCACATGCTAAGCCAGCTGAATGAAAGTTTTTCTAAACACCAGGGCGTACTACTTGAATTTAGCAGTATTCTACCTAAAGGAGAACTTCAAAAACAATCTGAAATCGAGAATTTTTTGAGGCTAGTTGAATTCTACAATACCGATATTCTCTCAACAAATGAGTTTGTCTTAAAGGCAGAATTTATAATGTGGTACAAACGTTTTGATAAGTTGGTATCTACAATAGCCCCACCGAAGAATGCTATAGATGCATTGAATCAGTGTGATAGATTAATTTATCCAAATATTTTCATATTGCTAAAAATATTTGCCACACTTCCTATTACTACGTGCACCAGTGAAAGATCATTTTCGACTTTACGAAGGTTGAAGACATATTTGAGGAACGCCATGTCTCAAGACCGTTTAAATGGCTTAGCGCTTTTAAATATACATCGACACATTAAAATTAACCCTCAAGATGTTTTAAACAAATTACAGAAATCAAAGAGAAAAACTGACATTTTAATCTAGAATGAAATATGCATTGAATGATGTAATTAATAATTAAAAATAGTTTGTATTTTTTGTCGAATTTATACCAAGCTTTTCATTATTGCTAACCATGTCAAAATTTTCATTTTTTTCTTTTTTCCTTAAATTTGTGGATTCTTAAAACTGGATATCTCAATCGCATTTCTTGAAAGATGTAATTAATAACTGAAAATAGTTTGTATTTTTTGTCAAATTTGTACCAAGCTTTTATTATTGTTAACCATGTCAAAATTTTCATTTTTTTTCTTTTGTCATTAAATTTTTGGGTCCTTAAAACTGCAAATCTCAATCGCATTTCTTGAATGATGTAATTAATAATTGAAAATAGTATGTATTTTTTGTCAAATTTGTACCAAGCTTTTAATTATTGTTAACTATGTCAAAATTTTCCTTTTTTTCTTTTGTCATTAAATTTGTGGGTCCTTAAAACTGCAAATCTCAATCGCATTTCTTTTCTTTAGTGAATACCCCCCATTCTCTATCCGAGAATCACTACGTTTTTATCCCAAATTAAAACGTAAAGTATTAGATATGTTCGGTGGGATATATTTTCTTATGGCTGAACCCCCCCCCCCAAGAGAAAATCCTGGGTGCGCCCCTGACTTACCCTACAATTAGAAATATTTATTTTATAAACTGCCATAGTTGAAGATCTTTGTAAATATTTATTAAGTATTTTTATTGCATACTTTATCATATAACCTAAACTAACGATAAGTAAAATTTCTAAATATGTTTTCCATTTAATATTCCTACTATGCATTTTTAAATTAATTCAAAAATATTAATTTATTATTATATGTAAACCTAACTGTATAATATATAATTAAAATGAAATCCTAAAATTAAAACTGTTAAAATATATTTAAAACTCCAAATAACTACCGTATTTTTTGGCATATAAGATGCACTGAGGTATAAGACGCACTCTGGTTTTAGAAGATTTTTCAGGAAAAAAACTATTTTAGTTCACCAAAGTATTTAGAAAGGACCACGTTGTGTATCATTTCCAGTCGTGATTGAGTCTGTATCTGGCAACATTTACAGAAAATATTACGGTGTGATAACAGTTAAATATAATGTTTTAGATAAACTTCATTCGTAAAATAAATAGGAATGATATAAAACATATATAATTGTTTCGAGATTTGTATAGCTAAATGTGTCATGTGAACTTGGCAGTCATATTGATTAAGCTGTCAGAGTGCACCTCACACATCACACGTATAGATACCCTTTTCCGATAGTACTTACTTAAACTTAAGTGTAAGATGATATCTTAATTTAATGAGATAAATAATAATTGGAATGCATATATAATAATGATACATATGCACAACTAGTCCTTTTTCTTCTACAACTCTTTTTGCCTTGTACATAATGATTTTGAGTGATACAGCAATACCAAACTTCCTCTGTTCTACTATTCATCACTTCCTCCTCTATTTGTGCCCATTTAAGACCAACCTTATGAAGACTATGTTTCTCTTATTCTATCAGCTTCAGTTTTTCCTTGTTTTCTCCATTCATGGATCACTTTTTTCTGTCCATTCATGGATCATTTTTTTATGTGGGAGGTGGACTGATAAGATGTGCTGCTGCTCAGTTTGTGCGTTTTTGCATATTGAATCACATAAAGCTTAAAACTAATAGGGTAGGCATATCTTTTCACTTTTGTAGCCATTGCGATCTCAATACAAGTAACTTTATTTATCCTAAATACGTATAAAATATTTATGATATCTACATGAATTCTACTGTTCTGTGACATTAATCCTGCTATTCAAAGGGCTCGTTAGGAACTAAAACATTGTAAGTGCACCGAAATTGTAATCACTGTGAGCAGACATGTATTAAAGAATAATAATGAAAATGCATCCTTGGAATTCCCGCTGCATAAGGTATGACTATATATTAACAAAATTTTCACTATTAACTATTAATAATGTATATTTTATTGTTTTGCAATGAATGCCTGCCAATTATTCCATCTTGGGGATGAGTGTGCTCATTAATGTCAGTATTGAGAACGGTAATAATCTTACCTTTGGCATATAAGATTAAGGATGATTTTTGGGGTAATTTTTTTGGAAAAAATGTCTTATATGCAGAAAAATACAGTAATTAAGAATGGAAATGTCACCAAGTGCAGTGAATAGTGAAAGGGTTAAGCAGATGCTGCAGAGAGGTAGTAAACCTCATCATGGCAACCAATGTCTCAACTAAAAAATAAGTATACCATTTACTTAATTATTTCATATGACTATACCTGCATGTCTAAAACTTCCTTGACAGCTGCAAGTGTTTCTAGCACCTCTTCATCCTGACTGAGAGTGTAACGTTGGTAAAAAGCATCCAGAAGAAGGCAAATCCAATCAATCAGCTGAATTTCTGTTGGGTTGGAGGATACTGGCATCTCTGATGATGAGAGAAGCCAAAGCAGGTGCCTGAGGAGCTTGAGGGCCAAATGGAATGGAAGGTGCGAGCGCAATGAAGGCAACAGCATCACACTGCTTATGGGAACAGACAAAAGCTTTTCCACAGGTTTACGCTGTCCATGTGGCAGAGCCATTTTTTCTATTCTCCTCTCTTCGTCCACTAAGAGGGAAGGCCTCCTGGTGGACTTCACCTTCAAACTCTCACCAGAAGTCCTTCCTTCTTGTTCCTCCTTAATGCCCCCATCATCAACATTATGAGAGGAGGCCAAGTCAGATTCCTTCACTGTTTCTTCAACTACTTTCTCCAATGTATTAGGTTTGCACTGAGTGACTTCAACACCTTCCTCAACAACATCTAAGCCATTTACCACCAAACTTGAGTTTCTCCTTCTATTTTTCTTATGACACTTCAATGGACTTGATGTGACTTCCACTTCCATATCGGAGGATTCCTGGGAATCATTTTTTCCTCTTGTATCCCCATTCTTTGCAGAACTATTGACTTGAGGTGTTGAGAGCTGTTTCTGAGGTGTACTAACTTTCATTACACGAAGGCTTCTTCGCCTTCCCTTGACATATGTGTGACCAACTTCAAAACCCTCCATTTCCGAATCCTCCATAACACTATCACAAGAATTTGTATCCATTGCCTCATGGATATCCCCATTCATCATAGATTTAACAGCAGCTTCCATAATGGGTTGTTTCAAAGGCCCTGTGAAGAAAGGCAATTAGAAAAAATTACTGATATGAAACAACCTAAAATTAAAAATCAGAATGATAATAAAATTTCAGAAGAGCTACGTGGAAGTTTGTTTTCACCTAATGACACTTCTTATAGGTGATTCTATTTTAGTTTTGTTAGTCACTTCCTTGGACACATTGATGATACAATCTCACAAATAGAGCACCTTTTTTAAATAATTTATTTTAACACAACCCATAAACAATTGTCATTACGCGTTCCCAAGGATTAATCAACATTAAAATAACTTTAAAAATTACAAAAAAAATGGAAAAAGCAATAACTAGAATAACTAAGGCAAGTACAACTGTTTACCAAGATGAGGAAAAAAATCACTCACAATGTGGTTGAAAAAGCATATGTTGGGAACAGTGGTGTGCTGTGATATTTTGTTTTGGGTAAACTGTTTGGTATCTCACCGGTTTTGTTTTAGCGCAATCTTAAAATTATATCCAAACATTAAAAAACATAAGTAGTTACAATTTGTCTCAGAAATAATAAGAAAGAACAATATAACTAAATAGTTATGTTGAGTACAAAAATCAAATGGAACATCAAAACCAAGCTTAACTATGCATTCAGTGAGAGATGTCAGGTTTAGTATCCTTTACCACATATTCCCTCTTATATTGGAATAAAGAGCTTCATTCATTTTGCTCTTTTGTGATAATTTATAAAGATGTCATATTCCCAAGTTTATTTTAAAAATCATGAATTAAAAAAATGATTCATTATTATCCATTTTCATTTTTACATTTTGAACAGATAATAATTATTTATATTTTCTTACCCTTGCCACCTGTCTTAAAAAAATGTTGTTTCGCATCCCTGGGGTCATATTTGACCTTGGCTCAAAAAACCTTTTTGAATTGATAAAACATTTTTATTGCAAATTTATTATTATTATAAATAAATAAATGGTTAAACAATGAACAAAAACACTTTTTCATTAATATTACCATTAAAAATCAAAATTATATTAGATATAAAAAAATTGAAAAATCTAAATAAAGAAAATGAATTCACATTTTTACTCTGAGTCACTATCTTCAGATATGGGTTTGTAGCATTTCAAGCACAAATTTTTGTGTTCAACATGGACTTTGCATACAAACTGATTGCATTTGTCAAACAACAAATGGAATTGAAAAATACAACACAAGAAAAAAGAACTAACAGGATTGATAATTGTTCATTGTTCAAGCTGATAGAATTAACTCATTGGCTAATGTGACTGCGATTGGCAGTCCAGTCGACACTGGATTTAGCGTATACAGCCAACGAATCTTTGGTTACATGCAGCATCATCTTTGAGACATTTATCTTGTAAACAAATATTATTACAAAGTTGATGACAAAGCTTATGTTGTATACCAACGCTATAATAAACCAGAGACAATCAGAGTTTAGCAGTTACTAGTTGCTGTTGTAATGAGGAAGAAACATGAGAATTCATAGATCCCATTTGGGGTAATATCTGACCGCAGACATAGGATATCATGTTTCCCTCAAGGGGGTAACAATAAAATTATGGATATATATGCAACCAAGTTCTCTTTGGGCATTTATAAAACAAGATTGGAAAGATGAACTCCATGTCGGAGTAGACAGAGTTTCCAAATGCATTCTTTGAGAGTTCACTATGTTCTCAATATTTTTCACCCAGATGAGTATTTAAAAAGGTGTGTGGTTTGCTATAAAGCAGGAAAACATAAGGAATCAAAGCATTGGTGTCCTGATTGTTGTGTTGGTTTGTGCCCTGCTCCCTGTTTTAAAATATATCATACGAAAACTGATTTTTGAATTAAAGTTCTTTTTAAAATTTTGCATCATTTAAAATTTACTGTTATTTTAAAAGATTGTGTATTTCTATGTAATAGTAATATTGTATTTTTAATCTATTATACTAAATTTTTAGCATATATTATAACATTTATGTTTTATTTACTCCAACAATTCCTATTTTTATGTAAAATAAATTTTTGTTTTTATTATAATAAATTGTATATTATGTTATTTACAATGTTCATGCCTTTATTTTTATTAGTGTCACTATTGTCTTTGTATAAAATTTGAGTAATTATGCACATTTGGAAATTTTCTAAAATATGTTAACTTTTAAGGGGCTGTCCATAAATGACGATGCAATTTTGGCGGGTTTTTGATCCCCCCTCCCCCTCGTCATAGTCACAAAAACTCAGACCCATATAAGACGTCACAAAGCTTTGACCCCTCCCTCTCCACCAAATACAAATTTGCAAAAGATATAATTGGTTTGAAATAACATTTTATTTATAAAACACACAACAATATAACATTGCCTTCTGAATTACATAATACTTTCGGTCAAGAGGTAGTATCGTAAAAATATCTTTGAATGGGCTTGTTTGTGCAATGATGTCAGATAAGTGTTTCTCTCTCTCACTCTCATTAAACTTTTCTCAAGAAAAGCTGAACCAAGCACTAGCCCAGATTCGAAGACCCTTCCTCCTCCCTTTCCATATAGCTCTCAAGTGTTGATGCATAAGAAAAAATATTCATCTCTAGAGTAAGAGATGTCACAGAGCAGATAAACAGTACTTACATCCCCTTCCATTAAACAGTAGCTTTAGTACAGAGGTTCGGTTCGTCTCAGCATTGAATAAGGGTTTTTCGAAGCCACAATTCGCATAACTATGCAAAAATTCAACCACCAAATTTAACGTATAATTAATGTAAAAAGAAATACAGTAACAACTGCAGAATTAAGTACAATATCAAGGCCCAAGGTTACTGTTGAAACCTCAAAAAAAATACCCTGAAGATGTGATACGCAGAAAATAATAAAAAAACCTACATTCGATCTCCCAACCTGTGAAGAAAGAGGCTTCCTTGGAAGTAAACTCAGACACAAATTCGTTTGCAAATCCTCAACAAGGATAGTTTATGATGCTTAAATGAATAGATGAGAGGTTTGCACTGAGAGTTTTCTAAGGGAGATGGTCAATAGGTGTCAACTTTTAGTTCCTCTGTAAAATGTGTTAATTATGAAGGAACAGAATTATCTGACAGGACGTGCTGAAGATTTTTCCTTATTCTGCTGTTATGAATTTGTTATAAAGCCCAATTTTATCTTTCATTGCTGAAAAATGTTCCGCAACTCATTATTGCATTGAAAAATCTATTAATTCTAATTGATATTCTTTAGAAACAGAACTTGCATCAATGTAAAATGGGCTTGTGACAATTTTGAAAAGTTTATAATATTGAGAAATTTCTCCAAGTAATGAAGTTGAGGGGATTATGCATATGCTGAAGAGATTGGAGATGGAAGCATTTGAAGGTGGTTTTAGTTACTATAATACAATGTATTTAATCGTTCTTCTGTTTTCTCATCACTAGGGTCTTCCTTTTGTTCATTCTTTGTTACTGTTTGTTCATTTTGACTGCTTTTAATAATGTATGATTTTGGTTATGAGACCAAACTGTGCTGATGCCTTAACAACTGACAAGACTATGGCATTTCTTGTGGGCCCTTGGTGATTTTATTAAAATAACAATGAATTTGAAGAGGAGAGTGTATGATCAAAGATTTGCATTACCTTTAGAAGTTGTTTTTTCTTCTACATTGCTTGCAATGGTCTCATTAAGAAAAGGGTCTTCTTTCTTGCAAGGCAAGGTAAGAGCCTTTTGATTGAGGAAGAAGCAGAGTAGATCCACCAAATTTGCTTCAGGAATATCACAAAAATGTGACATACACCAATTGATAGATTCAACATCACCATCTTCCATCAAGGCAGGGAATATTGTGCTGCATATGCTGTTAAAAATATCACACTAATTTACATATATACACTTCTAACTGGTTGTAAACTAAGAGAGTTAGATTACAATTTCAATAAAAATTCACCTAAGCATCACCATTTTACCATAATGCATTAAAAATGAAAAAATATCATGCTTTAATTGCATAATGCTTATCAGAAACATAGATGAATAAACTCGAGTTAATCACCAGCAATCACTATATTCATAGAGATTTATAGTAGTATCACTTCTATAGCATCAAAATGGTTTTCAAGAGACCCATATAGTTAAACTTTTATCACAGAATTTAGAGAACATAATCAAAATGCTTTTTTTTGAACCTACAATGAAGGTGCCATGGAATGGAAGTACTTTTTCATCATTTCACAGTGTCCTTATCACTGGGGTGACATTAAATGCTCATAAACAGCCTGCATTTGAAGTTTTCAAAGATAATTTCATTTCTAAAAATTCTGATGAAAAATTGAGCTTTTCTTTCCAATTTTTAATTATCTTCCCTTTGGTTCTCCATATTGCCAAGTTTCCAAGAAATTATTTTAAAGGATTTATATTTTAGTAGGTCAAGGTTTTTTAAAATAACAGTTTTACTAATAAGTATAGAAGCAGTACAAGATATTAAATGAAAAAATTAATAATGCTTTTTAAAAATACATTATCATGTTTAACCAAAAATGGATTACATACCTAGATTCTGGCAAACCTTCATTGATTAATGTCTTCAGTTTCACACACACCTTTTCCGGTATGTCGTCGCTCATGGTCAAGTTTCTTTCTATGCCAACTGCTTGTTTATTGGTGTTATTGAGAGAATGAGCTAAGGGCTTTCCAACATTCAACCAAGACACATGTTCCAGCTTACTATGATGATGTACCATGCCTTTATTACAAACAAGAAAATTCAACATGGAAATCAATAATAAAAATCAATAAAAATGAGCACCTTGTAAAAATGACAACAATGACAATAATTACTCATTAATTATACAAAATTTATGACAAATTAAAACTATTTACCATTACTGCCAGAATCAATTTTTTTCTTTCCCAAGCATCCTAATAGGTCTGCCAATGGTGGATGGGGGCCTAGCTCATAAGGTGCAAGGACAAGTCTGCCATCTGATGAGGGAATAAAAAGATGCCCAGAAGCATTCCAAATGAGAGGAGGCATTTCCTTTGCATCAAAATATTTTAGACACTGCTTTGCAGCTGATTCCTTCAGGGCTTCCCATGGAAGGTCTCCAGTGACAGAGGAGTGGACATCAACTATATACACCACAGCACCTGAATTTCGATTAAATATATATGCGTATAATTTTGAAAAATGTAAGCTGGTCAAAAATCATTACTTAGGCATTTTCATGGTATATTCAGGTTTGATAGCCTTGATTTACAAACTGATCTTATGAACAATTATAAGATAAAATATTTTCCCAATTTCATTAACCATTCATATTAACACGTTGACTGCAGAGGGTAATTTTCAATTTTTCGCTGTCAGGTCAACATGTGATTTGGATGTGGATTTAGTCATAATATATGGGAACAAGATGATCCAAACAGAACTTATGATGCCTACTTTCCATTTAATCATTTATTTAATACTTATATTGGCTTTAATTTAAAGTCATCGCAGATATGTAGCCCTTTGTGCTCCCAAATTTCATCATTTAGCATTATAAAATACTACAAATACATTCGAACAGAATATTAAATTGATCACGCGTATTTTTGCGGCAAAAATAACGTGTATGTATTAGAATATACTGAATCTGAGTCCAACAATAGTTGTTGCTATGGCAACACCCTCATAATGAGTGATAAAAACAGCAAAATCACCAGTATCTACGCGGAATTCTAAGAAATACAATCAATAAGCAAAATTCTATGATAAAACTAGAATCTTCATTCCTTTCCTCAGAGAATAGTACAAAACTCACTCCGATATTACAATTCTAAGATATTTTAATGCGCAAGAGAAAATTACCCTGCACGATGGATTTCAGATTTCTTATTGCCCGGAGCTGTAATTTAAATTGCTATTGAATGTTATTTATATATTTTAACACATAGTTAAAAGTGGGTTCTTATCCAAAGGAAAGGGTGGTATATAAAACAATCGAGTTTTAACAACCCACCAGGTTCATAGTATGATTGCACGCTACAGCAAATTCGTTTTGATCATAATTTGCAACGAGTTCTTAAGATACCAACACCGGTCTTATTAGAGGTTTTTACAAATTCTGACTACACTAAGTTTCTTCAACTCTTTGTTTTAATTGCACTTCTTGGTGCTGCAATCGATTTAAAGTTCAGATGTAGCAGACGTCGTAGCTTTTACGGATCATTTAAATTGCATGTACGTTAAAGTTAGGAGCCGACAGTATAAAAGAAGTTCATATTAATTTTTCTTGTTTATTTTATATTTTGCTATAGCCATTGTCATTTTTGTATGCATGTTAAAACCCTCTTTCATAGAATGTATTAAAATTGTGTATACTGACTAAGCAGACGATATCGTCTGCTTAGTCAATTCGCAAAATTTGATGACGACTTTCGATGCGCAACTGTTTGAATTCCGCTAACATAAGATACGTCTGATTCGAAGGTGTGAGCAACGGCGTTAACTGTAATTCATCTGATAATTAACAGCAATAATAATAAAACTTGGAAAACTCTTTCATAGAATCTATTAAAATTGCGTACAATGACTAAGTATACGATCACGCCAAATTCGATGACAGCTTTTGATGCGCAACAGTTTGAATTCCAGTAAGATAAATAAATATACTTACATTTGATTGTAAGGTGTGATCAACGGCGTTGACTATATTTATAATTAACAGTAATAATACCTAATAAAACTTTACATGGAACGTATATAATTATATAGATGTAATGTATAATGTATTCTAGGTTGTGCGTGCATGTCTGGTACACTTAAGCATAAAATTTACGAAAATACTTTTTTTGCCAAAAAATGTTGGAAAATTTCGTGGGGTTGGCTTAAATCCGGGGTCAGCTTCTATTCAGGCAGATACGGTAGGTCCTAACAATTTTACTTGCATGGAGGCTCCGAAATCATAGTTACACCCCTGGATTGAGACAATAGAAAACTAAAATGTGGCACAATATTGTTCTATAGATTTATGAAGGAAAATGGCCTCAGTAATTGAACTAAAATATCTTTCTCAGAAAATTCCTCTTGAATATGAAGCAAACATTCCATCCTGCCAACAGTAAAGCATTAATAGTCAAAAGAAAAAACTATATAACAAGGTCAAATTAAAAATATGGATGAAATGCAAAGAGACGGACATTGGTTGTCCCTTTGAACAGAATTGTAAACTTAAAAGACAAACTGACACTTAGAAATGAAATGGCCATGACTCTGCTTATGTCTCTCTTTTGATATTTATTTTCAAGTGAAAGATGTTTCCAAATGAGAACACACCAGCCAGCGCTATTGTGCACAGTTATGGAAAGGGTTTGATGAATGAGAATGGAATAAAATTATAGTTTTACAAATTTCTGTGAAGACGGAAAGGAACTTTATTTTAATGTAGAATTTACCCTTGTGAGGTTATAATAGGATATTTCAAGCAAAATATTATTGTCACATTAATATTTGTTCTAAGCAATTATAGTTGTTAAAGAGGATCAAAACTAGAAAAATAGAAGCTTGTTGCACCTGACCAACTGAGTCTGATCAGATACCTTATTACCACACAAGTTTAAGACTTATTAATGAAATATTGATAATTAGGGAGTTCGCCCCTATGTGCCTCAACCCCATGCCTTGCTCCACAAGGCAAATTTGCCCACTGCCCATGTTCATCCCCTTCTTTTACCATACATTTAAGGTGGAAATCAATTTTCGTGCTTTGTCTTAGTAGATGACGTTTCTTATCATGTCACTTCTCTGCCAATTAAGGGTTTTCTTCTATTACATTATAATGGGGAGGATGGACTCCAGAACTCCAGAACATGACTACAGTTACCCCCTTTGCACTTGATCTAACCTGGAAAGGTGGCCAGTCAATCTAAGGTCCATATCCAAGAAATACATTACTCTGATTAGTATTTGGATACAATGTATAACCATCTCCAGGATAAAATGGGAGACATGATTTCACTTAGTTTTGAAATTTTTGTCACAAGTTTTTCTATAGTCTCATTCGACATAAAGAATGTTTACACTGTAGTTCTTTTTCTCTCTCTCAATGAGGGAGAACCAAACAATGCATTCATGAATAACTATTATTGACCGGCTGAAAAAGAGTACTTGGGTTTGATACCATGTACAATATGCACACTAAATTTTGGTCAATTTTTCGTGATGAAAATTATATATGGTAAGCAGCTTGGGAGAAAAACAGCAAATAACATAAAAAGACTCACGGATGCATGAATCCGCACATACGTAACTCGTGGATACCCTGTGAGACCTGCTTATTAATATGTACTATTTATTATTCACTCCGGGACCTCAGGTTCCTTGCCCCTTGATCAAACGGCCTGTATCTCGAAAGACAATGTATTCTATTTGTTTCCTAGACAGACTAACAAAAACAATGACAGATAAAAGAACAAAAAATAAGTCAAATGTCGAGAGAATCTGATGTGCCATTTAGTAACAAAGTATCGCAAATTAAATACTAAACCCATCGCTTCCCCCCCTCCCGGTATTTCCCATCTGTTACATCTATTCCCCACCTCTCCATTTCTCCACCTGCCATTTGTGCATGCACCTCCAATCTCCCACCTCTCCTATAAGCGACTTTGTTCCTGCACCAGGATAGCAAAATATATATGAGAGGATTAGACTTGATATGCAGTAGGTAGTTAGATAACATCAGAATCAATGTGTATGTGCATGCATCCCTTTGACATAACATTTAAATGGAATAAAACAGTGACTAGAATCAACATGCATGTATTTCTTCTTTAAAAAGCTTGATTTAAAATTATCACCATTTATAGTTCACAATTTTGATGGTATATAATTATTTAAAATTTATGACATTTAAATCTTGTCAGGTGATTTTTCTAGTGATTAGCCATGAAAAACAAAACACTATACTTTTTATAAAAGGAAGAACAAATCAAGATATAAAAACAAAAACACAAATGAATTGCTCATACCTGTTCTACCAGAATCAGCACCATACAAAGCAAGGTGATCAGGCCCCAACGCTACCAGGGCTACATCATGCTCAACATCAAGGAGTTCTTTCACAGTATCTATCGTATTTCCAGGGGTAATTAATTCAACTCCTCTATTCCGTTCAGAAACATTTTGAATAGAATCTTCCTCATCCACAACAGTGTTATCCAAGTTTAATGAGAGGCTATGTATTTTTCCATTTGACCCTATATAGAAAATATAGAATGTAAAAACGTGATATGGAATGCCAAATACACAATTGGATACAATAGGGAATACTCAAAGACATTGATCACATTATAGCACACACTACATTAATCCTTATGAGCTAAGCAACGCTGTTTGTTATTGCAAAAGGTAAATTGTGATTCGCCGAGCGATGCCATATGGCATCACAAAAGGTATGCCCCGATCCACTGTGTGTTCAAATAAAAAAATACATTAGGCTGACTTATGCTATTTATTTTCATGATATTCTTCTACAGTAATGTATATTCTTACTTCCTGGTAGGTTTTGCAAGAATTCCATTGTATTTTCATGTGACTTATTTTTATACAGTCAGACCCTGATTTCATCATCATCATGCTGCTGTCCAAAGACAGATTTTAGCTGAATCACTGCCTCCATTTCTCTCTCTCTCCCTAGAAGCCTCTTTTATACCTCTTTAAGTATTATATTCCTACTTTATATTCTCTAATATTCCTATTCTTTTTCTCCCTTGATTTAGCACCCCCTTACATAGTTTACTGCATAGATGTTTGAATTTTCTTGTTCAAACTTCAGTCTTCATTATCCCTTTGGTAGATTCAGTTGTATCTTACAAGGATGTCAGTGGTTTTTACCAAAGTACTTTTATGAGACTTCAGTTTCCATCTTCATATTGCTTACATTTATCCTAATTATTCCTTATATTTATCCTAATTTTTGGTTGATAAAATAATAAAAATTTTTAATGAACTGAAAAATTATCATTTTATAGAACAATTATTTGACCGCATTTTAGTTTTTATTTCAGTAATTCAGTGTAAATACTTTTTGCATAATAAAATAATAAATCAATGCCTACAATGATCCTCATTGAAGATTTAAAAAAATCCAGGTCAAGAGAGACTACCAGAGGATTTAAACTTCAGCTCATATAAGAGTTAAAATACCACCACTATATTCTGCGTTCATCAAGAATTGAAAGTCATCACAGTTAAAAGCAGATAGATGGGGACCCTGCAGTGATCAATCCCTTTGTACACTCATTAGCACATGAGATATCTTAAGTCCTCGGCAATGCAAACCTTTCCTCAACTCCCAAGCTCACCCTTCCCAGCGGGATTTCCCCTGACCACAGGGATGATTAAGCATGAATTAATCAAAACTTTTAAAATGCCTTTCTGATTAGAATGCATCTCTGTTTAACCCTGTATGTAGTTTCCCGGCTATGCAAATCTTTTAAATGACTTTCTACAGCAAATATTAAGGAAGTTGATATTTTTCGCTCAGGGGTACCAACCCAGTGAGTTTGTTTCCCATGGTTTGTGTCACATTTAAACGCTCATGACTGACATACCGAATTAAAATTGAAAACCACCCAAAGGATTCACAGAAATGAATACTCAACCAATTACATTCACATAAATAAATCCCTTAGGCAGCTCTGAAGAGAGCCTTTACAGAGCACAATTAAGACAGACAATACACAAATAACATCTAGCGACTTTTAAGGAGTCTTGTCAAGCAAAAGAATTCTACAAAATCATTTCAACTATACTTCATTCAGGTATAAACACTTAATAGTGTCAACGAAATCAAAGAATAGTCCATTCATAGAATGCTTGCTCCTCTACATGCATTCATGATATATGCCTCCAAAGAATGTGGTGACATTCTTCCTACCCTTCTTATATCCTTTTTTATCACTGACTCGATATTTTGAGTACGAGTGCTAGTGTCTTCTGGATTCATAAAAGCGATTCACTCTATGGTGATGGTATTCCAAGCCTTTTTAACCCTGAGTATCCTTGCCACATATTGGTCATGAGAACCGATCCTTTGGCTATGAATTGGCAAATTACACTTTTCAGAGTTTGTGAATTCCCGTTTTTAACCACATATAGGAATGTGTTGTGTGTCATCCTATCAATTCCCCTGACTATCCATTTAGTCTAAGTCGCCCACTTCCTTAACCCTCGATTACTAGCCATTTATCTGGCAGATGACAACAAAAACAAACATACTCCCCTACTCCATATTTTTTAGTTTATGTTTGGCCATTTTATAGCTTCATTTTAGTTTGTGTTCTTCTAGTGTGACTGTTTACACAAGGGATTATTTGCTTTGATTTTGTGCTATGCAACTGAGGTTGCCTCACAGACGAATGGTTAGCCTTAGCTTTACTTACCAAAATTAAGACGTACTCTTAAGTCGATGGTCGCTAATGTTCTGCAAATAGAGCTGCCTCAGGAGAGCCAGAATAAGGATGAACTGAGTAAATGCTCAATATGTGCATTTTGTCCTTCTAAGAGGAGAGTAACAAGATTTCACTGAAGTCCATGTTCACGTGCTATTTGTGGAGAACATAGTGGAAACGTGTTTGGAATGCTGTGATAAAATTTAATACAGTATTGTATGTTTAAATGTACCCAAGTGTTGCAGTGTTGTTAAGTATTTAAAAAATTTAAGTGTATCTCTTTTTTCTTTTATTAAAAAATATTAGTATGAGGTAGTCTTATAAGAATGGTTAGTAATCTCATTTGTCAAACAAAGGTTAGTAATATAGGGTTAATATTTGCCATAGAAAGCCATTTAAAAGATGTGTATAGTTGAGAAACTACATACAGTATTAAACAGAGTTGCATTCTCATCAGAAATGCATTAAAAAAGTTTTGATTAATTTGTGCTTAATCATTTCTGCGGTTAGGGGATACCCCACTGGAAGGGTGAGCTCGTGATTTGAGGAAGGGTTCGCACGGCCGAGAACTTGAGGTATCATGCACGCTAATGAGGGTCCAAGGGATTAACCTCCGCGAGGTCCCCATCTATCTACTTTTAACCCATCACATTAAAATTCTAGCAAGGATTGAAGTATTTTTCAGCATTTTCTGCAACATTTTACTACAGCTAATGTTTCCATTTTAAATTAACCTATCTATTTTACAACTTACTTTTAGAGTTATAGTTGTAGCTAAAATCTTTCTATGTTGGATAAAAATAATCATTTAAGAAAATTAAATAAGGATTATATGTTACAGAGTTAAAAGATAACATATACTTACACAAAGTTAAAAGTGCACAGCTGTCCTTTCTCTGAATAACTGTATGACCCACTAACCATGCTTCAGGAAGTTTAAGAGAAAATCTTCTTAAGACAGAATATTCTTTTTCATCATCGCACAACAATTTTAGCAAATAAAAGGTGAACCGTTTCTGAAAAGATTAAAAATCTACTTAAATCATGTTAGCTATACCTTTTTAATAAGTAAATGATGTTTTAATAATAAAATATTTTTCATAGTTACATAATAAATCTCTAGTAAATGGAATAATTTCTTGATAAACTGCAATAAGGGAAGAGTAAAGGAACAAAAAAACAGTAAACATGCAGATACTAAAAAATATCATTCCTTAACTAAACTCAGAAGTCAAATATAACTTCACTATTATTGTATTTTTTTGTAGACGTTTTTCTGGTTCTCTATTTTCTCCAAGATAATTTAATCTACTTGTGATACATTAAATATAATACAAAAAGTTCCTGTTTATATATTGCACTTTAAAAATCTTTAAGCACTTATTAAACGTTTAATGATTGGGCATGCTCTAATGGGAGCATGTGATGTAGCCACCTAACAGCCTAGAAACGGGTGACCGAAGGTATTTTGGCACCCCGGGAATATAACTGCTATAGCTTCCCTAAAGTTTCTTTAAGATATTTTTAAAAGAACTTGTTCATGTATTCATTGCTCCATGAAATAATTGATAATGAAAAGGAAAATTAATTTAATCTAGATTCCTGCCTGCAATATAAATTGGTATCCAACACTTATTCATTCTTAAGTAATGTATCTACAGATATGGTTAGCCCTCTGAATACTTTGGTGCCCCGGGCAGCCACCCAACTCGCCCATCGCTCGGGCCAGCCGTCTAGAATCCACAGTGCACAGAGTTACAAAGTGATTTACACATTGCCTACTCATGCATTATGTACGTTTTGTTTCCTAGTTTATGAATGCTGATAATGCTACAGTAAAGACTATTAGTCATAGGAGCTCATTGAAGTATAAATTTTTGAGAAGGTAAAATATAAAGACAAATTTTTGAATTTATATTTACGTATAAATTTTCATTATTTATAAGGTAATTTTCAATTAAAAAGCAAAACGATTTTTAAAAGTGGGACTTAAAAATTTGACAGGTGAAATTTTGAAAGAAATTGGTTATGAACCAAATGACAGCATATTCTCAATTCCTTAGCTTATAAACTAATTAAGAATGACATTAAATCTAAAGAGTACAAACATGTTCACCTCACAATCTGCAAAGAAAATCTGAGCTATGCACAACATGAGACATTGTGCAACAAATTTGTATTCAAGCCAGTAACATGGAAAAAGCTAGGTTGGTATATACTTGTCCAAACTTTACAGTAAAGAGTGATAGACAATAAATAAATACCGCATTTTTTGTTGATATTCAGAAACTATAACTTATTATCTTGTAAGTGTATGGCGTACCCAAATATTCTTTTGTTAACTTACATTTATATTTGAAGTTCGAGCAGACAATAAGACGTATGTTACTGTCTGATAGTTAATCATATGCCAATCTTCCAATGTTTCGTCCGACTTTAAAACTAGACTTAACCCACTCCTTTCCTGATGCTTCCAAACTTCCAGTATATTTCCTTTGTTGGTGAGAAAATTTGAAAGTCTACAGATTCGCCCTGACCGAAAAAGTACAACAGGTTCGGCTTCAGTTCCTGGGCACACCAGTACACACTGTATTTCTTCTGGAAACTAAACACTCAAAAGATTATCAAATGATCGCATAAAATACAATTACTAAAAACGCAGAATCAAATTTGAACGTAATTATGCATAAAGGGTTACATCAATTGTTACATTACCTTATACTTTTTGATATTATCCAAATTTTCATCGTTTTCTTTCCAAGTTCTGATTTGATTACGATTAAATACGGCAACATATCGACAACCAACATGATCATATATCACAGGAGATGTCAACTTTTCCCTAGTACTCCAACATCCTACTTGTTTACGATCGCTTATCTGCAAATAGATGAGAAGATACATATATACCTATAAACCCTGAACCATAAATTTTTAATTAGTCGTTTTAAGCCGTATCTATTCGAGTCAATTTAAGTAAACTTTATCCTTCTTCATAGATTTCATCAGAACTTGCCTTATAACGAATAATAATATTTCTTCCTAAAGTAACGACCACGCAGTCGTTAGAGGAATCATTCGCTACTCCCAAGAAACTACTCTGATCGATTAGAGGACAAAGCATATGAAAACTTGACAACCTCGCCATCACTGTATATTGGTAGAAATATATCACTTCATGGACCAATTCTGCAATAATAGCAATTGCTAAAAACACATTGAATAACCAAACCCGAGCACATTGCCATGCTTCATGTGCCGAGTCCACAGTATCGTAACAGCGACATCTATAGTTTTGGTGATTTTAAATGAATGCAGTAATGCGCATTACATCAATCGCAGTGAATCCATATTGTTAAAATGTAAAATTTAGATTTAATCGAGGTCTTCTTGACATTCAGTTAGATTGTGTACAAAGAAAAGAATGTTGCATCATTTTTATGACAATGTTAAATCGTGCATTTTGTATGGCACTGTTCAAAGAAAAGATCAGAATAAGGTAAATTACATTCGACCGCTGAGATATTACACAGCATTACTTTCAACATTATTGCGGATGTTTTGCAATATACTAATTGTTTAGAAGTATAAATTTTTCTTTAAAAATGCAGGTATTATCTCATACGTTTTTTATTGTCATAGGTCTATTTACGGGAGACCAGGATAAGATATGACGCGTATAGTATCCTATTCTAATGTTAGGTTCGAATTAATGTTAAAATGATTTGCAAATTACAAAAATTCATCATTGGGAGTTTGATTTTTACTGATTATTATTTAAATTCACATTATATAGTGGTAAAATCTTGGACTAGTTAAAAGAATTACGTTGAGGGGACTTGAGATGCGGCTTTTTATGGAAGGCTTCTACTTGCAGTAAATGATTGAAATGAGTTGATTTTGAAAAGCGAACTCTTTACTAGACAAGTGACAATACCAGAAGTTCGAATGGTAAAGTGTAAAAAGTAACGACGACAATGAACAAGAGGACTATCATTCTTTTAAGGTAACCCTAGCATTACACCTTGCTGGCGGAAGAAGGTACAGTCGGACTCAAAAATTTTTTGGAAAAAACTTTTTCGGTTTTTTGTTGCAACATTTTTTAAGTAGCTATAATAGTTTTGTTTCGACATTTTTTCCTTAGTTCAAAGTTTCACATTAATTTAATTGATAACAATTCAAAAAATGTATAAATTACGCTCAAACAAAAAATAAATTTTATGAATTCAAAGCAAAAATTAAAACCTTTGATTCAACAATTTAATCATGAAGAAAATGCTATAAAATTGATTTTTTTGTTTCATGACTGAAGAAAAATAAAATTTGGTTTGCTAGCCAAGCTAAATTTTGTTCTAGAAAAGAAACTAGTTTCACTTTTTGCCATGAAATTGAAAAAAATGCATTTAGCGATTTCAGTTTCTTTCACTCTCATAACTGTCATCATTCATAACCTCAGCTCAAGTCACTCAAGAAGTCTCAATCCCAAGAATCTTTTTGAACTGATTGACCGGTGGCAAATAAAAACGACTAGAAAATGATTCTCCCTTATCAAGCATGGCATTCTGGATTGGTAAAATCTTGATGTGAAAAGTATATTTCATTGGTCGAAAAGACGAAAATATTATTTATTTACATGTAACACAAGAAATGTCCCCTCTCCAGTATTTTGATGATTTGGTCCTAGCTTTCAAGTTTGGACTCAATAGATGCAACGAAAGAGAGGGAAGTTCCATCAGGGACCCCATAAACACTCGTGATAGTTTGGGAATTAAATGAATAAAATTTACGTTTGCTCTGAAAGCAAAAGTTGTTTCTTATCCAATCTCACCTACTTAAATTAGTCTCCTTTGTCACCACCTGTTGTTTACTATTAGAATAATATCCTCTAAAAATTTAAGAAAATGATCCTGTTGGCAACCCAAGTCGCGGGATCTGATGCGATCGCGCCCACAATCGCTTGCGCCCTTAGGCAGTGCCTACCCCTGCCTTAAGGTAAATCCACTACTGAATACAAGATAATGCAACTTTTCCTGTTAATATGTTTCTTTGACCCAAATTGTTAAGCTTAATTTAAATTTCAAATTTGAGCAATATAATGAAATTACACCATTTAAATAAATTTTGATGAAACTTGGACCATAAATTTTGCAGTAACACATTTTTAACTAATGTACATGCGCCCCCTTATTTATAATTTAAACATCAGATGAATGTTTAATAAAAATGACATTTCCTTTGGTTTGTGTGTATTTTTTTGAGCCAGAAATAAAAAAAATTGAAAACAAAAACCATGCAAAACCTAGTCTCAACTCTTGTTAATCAAAACCAGTTGCATTTTTTTGACCGTGTATAACCGAAACTGTGTAATTGAAGTACCATGTTAATTGAGGTTTACCAGCATAGGTAACTTCAAATTTAAACTCTAATCTGGCCTGCTGAAGAATTGACAACTTCCAATGTGGTCTGTCGAAGGACTTGTAATCACTGATGTGGCCCACAATGGAAAAAGGTTGGGCGCCACATGCTCTATGTAATCATAAGATGGAAGTTCCTGTTCATAACAACTCATGAGTTGTATGTGAGGATGGCCTTATATAAAGAGGTGCTAAATCAAGGTCTGGCTGTACTTGTGTTTAGTTACAAATGATGCTACGTAATTCCACAGAGATGAAGAAGGTGTGTAGCATGGAGCATCCTATATTTGAATTTATTTCCTGTGCAACACAAAAACTATGATTATGCATTCAGGAGTTAATTTAGGATGTCATTTATTAAAAGTAAAATTTTATTTTTTATTAAATATGTAAAAGTGTATCACATTGCCATTGATTCTTACATAAAGCCAAGCTTTTAAATTATACCAGACATAGTAATAAAATCGAAAAGTTAAATACTTGCTTAAGGTAACTACCAATGAAATTTCCAATGAATACTTAAATACTTAGTATTAAATTTAAAGCTTAATTTATACAATAACAAAGTCATTTGCACATTGTTCCATATTTTCATAATAAAAGTTTACACTATCAAAAGAATATACAATAGCATTTTTCAAGTTATCATTCTTGCATTTCTGTCCAAGTGAGAAATTTATAGCCAAACATTCTTACAAATTTGTCATGAGTATCGCCAATAAAAAATTTTCTAGCTGCAATACATCCATTTTTATGTTATGGAAAATAGGAATGCCTATTATTACAACAGTAAATGCAATTGTGCTATATTTTCTTATAAAAAAAATGTTTAATGAATTATTTTACTTAATACAATTAGGTTTTCAAAATACCTTACTGCTCAAGTTATTTTACATGTTTAATACTACGTAAATTACAATACATTGTGTTTATCCCACCCACTCTATAATGTTAATACCAAATTTTTTGACACGAGACAAATTGTTTATATGAAAAGTATTGCTGGAAAAAGGGGCTTAATTTTGAATCAAGTTGTTTCACTTGAGTGAAACTGAACATTAAATGATTCACTAAGTCGTGTTTATATTTTTTACCTTTTCTAGTATTTTGTTACTTTCTGCCAATGTTAATTGATACTTTAATTTATGGTACTGTGGGTGGAAGGAAACAATCTAATTTATGAGCAGTGGCAGATCCAGGGGGAGAGGGGGCGCTCAACCCCCTCCCCCCCCCCCCCTCCCAGAGATGAAGCAGAACCGAAAAAATATTAGCTTCACATTTATGAATCGGCCAAGTAAAACTTGTAAATTGTAATTTCATTATAATCTTGTTTTATTTAATTGTTTTGTATCAAATGAAAAAGAATTAATGTGAATAACTTTTCAATTACTGTGAAAAAATGGATGTAACTAGTATATCAACACCCCAAAGACATTTTCTGGATCCGCCGCTGTTTATGAGGAATAGTAAATATGTAATACTGTTTTATCATTAGACAATACTCCCACTGAAGCTATCTATTAAATCTGTCTGCTTGTTTAAAAAATATTGTGGTCAATTTTAAACTCTACAATCATATAAAATAAAACTAGTAATGTCAAGATTCTAAAAACTGATGAAATAGGCGACTCTTAATGAAGTTATAGAATTCATATTCCAGTTTTAAGGATGATTGTAGACGACTTCTTAAGTCGGCACTAATTCCACGAGGCCTTTTTCTATTCATATTATGATGAGGCTCTGTAACAGAATATGTCAAATTTGATGGGTGAAAATAATTGAAAATGAAATATTTACCATTATATGACTTAATATTAAATATAAGTAAAAGCACAAAAATAAGTTTTTCATCAAAAGCTGATTGTAAAGTCAAATCATGTTATGGCCAATGCTCCTCTATAATTTAATCTGTTCAACTGGAACAGTTGAACTTAAATTGACCACTATTTATCAGTTTTATTTTGGAACCATTATTCTTGAATCATGGTCATTTATTTCATAAGTAAGGAATAAACAAGGGAATGCCAAAACTTGAGAATGTAATAGTAAACAAATTTGTCATTCCTCAGGTCACTTTAAAGTAAATTCACATAGCATTATCAACATTTTTGCAATCGGTTTCCATTACCCAATAATTCTTTGAAATACATCTCCTGAACTCCAGCAAAAAATCTTGGCAGTTTTTTCTCCATAACTGATAGTGTGACATTTATTTCCTCTAAAATTCCAACTACAACATAATAACGGTCAACATTTGCTTTTGCTTCCTCTAATGCCCATTGGTCATTAAGAGCCCTGCAAAATTTTTATAAATGAAAAAGTTAGCTTGAGCAAAACTTTATATCAGATATTTAAGACTAGTTTACGGAGATAAGCAGAAAACTTGAGATTTTATTTTTTAGCATTTTAGAACAAATGAGGTAAAAAATAATTGGAAAATAGTTCCTGTACACTTTTATTTTGATTTAATTTAGAATGTTTAAAAATGACAAAAGTTTTTTCTGTGTAGATTCATTGTCTAAAAATAATGTAGAAAGAGTTTTGAAATGCACTTACATACACCACTTTTCATGACCACAAAAGTATGGTATGGTAAGGTCATACATTTCACCATTTATAAATCTGCAGTTCACATCTTGACCTGCTTCAACACATTCTTCAAAAGAACTATAAATATCTAAAATACATTCATTTTTGTATCAGAATGTTTACTTGAACAATTAATAAATCAATGGATTGCAATAATTTCTTACCGTTGTGACCTGTACTTCTTTTACTTAATTCTTTTGCATAATAAAAGCGGGATGCTGCTTTCTCCACTGGATCTCTAATTAAATTTATCCAAACTGGCGTTGAATGATCAAAAGACGAGAAGTTGAGCCAATAAACATGTCGATCAAAGCTTAGAGGCAAAGCATCTTTTTCATGTTTTATTACTTCTTCAATCAGTTCCTCCTAAGATAGAAGAATTTAATTTATTATAGTGCATAAAATTAATTAACGGGAAAAATATTTTGAAATATTCTACCTGCTGCAACCTTTTAAGTCTTCGCATGTTACCGCCTCCTAATCGGACATGCTTAAAACCATTTATTCCCTGTAACCACTGCAATAGAAGCACAAGCATTTCGCTTCCACACTTTGGGACTCGATTAAAAAATAGAAAATCAGGATTAACTCTCCCGCTAACATATCCTAATTCTTCCAAAGATTTTGTCACGTGTCGTGATGAAGGCATGTTTGTTGAAATTTTTAAAATGTCATGCATGTAAAATTCTTTGTGTGCTGTACCACTATCAATTATTGATGATCTAACGCCAGTGGCTTGTGCTTCTTGCTTTCTACTATTTCTTAGCTCTGTCCCATGCGAATTAAAATCACTCGAATTCTCGTTCATTAAGAATTTATTCGGAAACAGTCCATGATTTACGTTTTTATGGCTTCTTGTATTATGTTTAAACTTTTCGGCACTTTCGTAATTCGCAGATTCAGAAACGGAAACAAGTGAAGGCAGTATTATGTTCGACACGAAAAAGGACGCGTATAGTAGCAGAACAAGAACGATTGCAATAGGGTAAAGTCGTCTGAATTTCATTGTATCTTAATTAGGCTTTACTGAATATAATAATTTAGAAGACATTCTCTACAGTCACAGTATATGGCTGCCAGCTACTTTGAAACTTGCTATCCGCCTTTCACTCCCAAATTATAATGACGTAATCGAAATCATAATGATAATGTCCGATATCTATTACCTGTCATACTTGTCAAGACTTAGTATTCACTTTTATATAAAACGTATCTTCTACACGACACATCTCCTGGTCTCTGCGGTCGCAACGAGAGGTCACGCGTAGTATCCCAGCATCCGTTTATTAGGTCAGCTAGAAAGAGAACGGGGATGGTTGAAGTGAGCATACTTTCGCAGGCATCAAAGAAAAAAAGTCCACACAAGTCACGAACATCTTCGGGAGATCCGCTTTCAGTCAGAGGTGTGGCGCATCATTACGAAGGATGACCTTTATTCAAGCGGTTACTTATTTTTGAGTAGCAATTACGTTTTTCTGTTATTTTACTCGTATAAGTTGAAATAAAAAAACTAGAAAGTTATTCTCACTTGTGAAATTATTATTGCTTCATTCCTTTATTTTACTCTAAATGACCTACATAAACAGGAATGGGGTTCGCGGCTTTTTAAATTTGGTAAAGTGGTTACTCGGATACATGCGGCTGCAATATAAAGCTTTAAATTTTTTTTTTCGAATTTCAGGATTATATGACTTACTCAGCTCGGTTTGAAAATGAACCTAGATGACCCGAAAGGAGCAAAATCACCCGATATTAAAGAGAAGCTGACGCTGCACGTCAAAAGAAGAATCTCCGGTGGGGTCAATGGTTTAAAGGATGAAACAAATGGAAAAAATTTGGAGGTGACAAGTGGTGATGACGAAGTCCTATCATTGGTTGTAAAAAAGAAATCTAGCAAAGGAAAGAAAAAGAGGGGGCCAAAACTAGCCAAAAGAGCGAAAATAAAAATTGAAGACATGGGCACAGACGACATGTCAGAAGAACGAAGCGTTTCATATGAAAATACTGGGGTATGTACTTATTTAATATTTAAATGCCATAAAATTGTACTTACAGCAATTTATGTGGTCCTGATTATTTTAATAGTGATAATATAAAGTTGCATAATGCAATGGTAAAATTATTATGCATTTTGCAGTAATCACCATAAACTAAATAGTTGAATTAATGAAACAGTTTTGTATTACTATTCAGAAAAATTGTTTTTTTTTAAATCACTTAGTGTAAAGAACCAAAATGTGTTTTATAATAGGCAACTTCAACTGTCACAACTAGTGGGGAGGGAGATGAATTTACGTCAACTGGTACTGAGGATACTACTCCTCCAGGACTAACCACTCCACAGAAGGATTCACCTGAACCCTCACTCCAGCCAAAGAATCCTGGTGATTGTAACAGTAGCCGTGGAGAATCTTTTCTTAACAATTCTATATTGAATGAAATTTTGAACGAAAGAAAGAGGGTAAGTCTCAAGCCTCTCCATTGTTAATTTTTATTTATTTATTTCAACAGGCAAACCCAAAATACATAAGGTTATAATAATTGTCAAAAGGTAAGGTAGTAAATAATGGAAATGCTGGGAATAATTAGGATATACCATCAGCATATCGATAGAAGTTATAATAACAATTATTACTACTAATAATAAGTAGGTACATAATGCATATAATAATATAAATGATAAGAGTACAAAAACATAACACAATTTGTAAATAATATATGTAGCATGTACTAATAATAAATACATACATAATGGAAGTATATGAATAATAAGAATACAAGAATTATAATAGATGTGATAATATGTGATGTACTAATAATAAATAATAATGGATATATCTAGGTCTTCAATGTGGGAACATTCTGGGACAAATTGATGAGATTTCCTATTATCAGGGCTAGTGTTAAAGTAAATGGTGGACTGAGTAATATATTAGAGCTCGCATCCTTATAAACTTAATTGGAAGGAATTTCATATAAACTATTTATTGGTATAAGTTAGGATCTTCCTGCCTTTTTCAGCTAAAATTTTGATTAAAAAACACTAATTTTAGTTGTTCTTAAACATTGCAGCAATTAGATCAGACCATACTTTGGTAAATTCATGGCTCATGAGACTTGGGACATCTCAAACATAATTTGCTCTTTTGCTGTAGCTATAAGGTGCACAGTAGTGAATTGTTACTTGCTGTAACAGTACTTGGATTTAACTATCCTGTGCCTAGGCTATTAGGCAAATAATTTCTAATTATATTTTTATCTCATTGTTGTTTTTACTTTAATTAAAAAAAATTAAATTCTCAGAAAGTAATGTAACTTACTTCCACCAAATATGCCCAAAATCTCACAACCATGGTTTTTACTCTTCGAATCATCATCAGCATGATCATGGTCATTTTGGGTGTATTCAGGGGAAATTTTTGTGCTAAGTTAAATTACTTTTTTTAAGAAGTAGATTTTATAAAATGCATTTTCATAAAGTTACAACTTCCTTGCTTAATTTCTTTCTTTATACATTTTTCTGTTGAAAGGGATATCTGCACCTACTGAATATGTTACTTTATTCAACATACAGGCCATACATTAACACTTTATATACTCTCATGTCGCGAGGCATCACAAGCCTCTCCATCCATACAAGCACAACAAACACCAGCCAACCTTTCCAATTGGCTGTTAATCCCAGCATGCCATACGTTCTAACCAACACATACATAAAATTTCCTCCCAAACATAAATAAAACAGGTAGGGGTATACACGGGTTTCCCGTAGTACAGAAGTGCTTTTCGTCAAATTTGCCGTAGTATTATTGGATACTAATGTATTTGCTTTAACATCAGGAAATTATTTTTCTCATATTGTGGTAACCCTGCTTTTTGATCCGTTTTAAACACATTTATTTTGTTTTCCCATTCTATACTCGCACTACAAATGAAATTTCTTTTAAATCAGTTCAGCCAATACCTTCCAAATTCAAAGTTACAGAAAAATTCTAACCTTGATATTGTGGTAGCTCTGTTTAGTCGACCCAGTTGAAATATGCTATTTTGATTATCTATTTATATGAAGATTATATATAACATATTTGGTTCAAATCCATGATGTCACTTCTCTAGAAATTCGTGTAAAAGAAATATTATTTTACTTTTCATTGTAGTAGCCCTGCTCTTTAGCTCTGCATTAAGCATCTTGATTTCATTATGGTATGTCGTACAAATCTTACAAACAAAATTTAATTGAAATTCATTCTGCCAATTTCTTCCAAATCCTTAATTACTGAAAGATTTTTATTTGTAATTGTGGCCCCCTGTTTAGCTGATTCAGTGTAAATATTATAATACTAGTAGTTGGTGCTTTCATTCTGCAAGCATATCATCTCAACAAAAAAACATTCATTTTTCATATTTCATGGTTACAAATATATTTTTATTCTAAAGGTTTCACCCTCACAGAGATTTTTGTTTTTCCCTTATGTAAAAATAATAGATTAAAACAATCCCCATACTTTGTTACTTTAGGAATTTTATACTTTTTCCTTTATGGAGTACTGATGCTACACATTTCTGCCAAATTTTAAAGTTGTAGTACTTCTAAAAGTGAAATAATATTTTTCCAATTGTTTAAATTTTAAACATTTTTAACGGCCGCCGCAATATGTTTATGGAGAGATTCAAATGTTTATTTGTGCAAATGCACTACTCTGTACATAACTTGAAAATTTCAGCTTCCTAGCTCATCCGGTAATGTCTAAACAGTTATCTATTTGTTTAAATTTTAAGAATTTTTAACTGCCAAACAAATAAAAATATCAAAATTTGTATAATCCCTATTTTGTATTTTTACGAATCCTACCGCTAAAAAAATTTCAGCTCCGTAGCACATTCGGAAATACATAAACCTTGAAAATTTGTTTAAACAATTGCGAATTTTTAGCTTCCGCATTGTTGCACTTTTTCAAGATTGTCGTTTTTTCTAGTCGGTTTTGCACAAAAGCCTACCTAAGAAAAAAATTTCGAATCTCCAGGTCATCTGGAAGTGCCTAAACATTAGTATCCTCCTCCTCTGTAAGAAACGTCGATATATAATGATGGTTTTTTATATATGTGTATATTATAAGTATTAAATTTGATTAAAATTGATGCAGAGAGTTCAACACAAAAACGTGTTAAAAGAATTATTTTAATTCTTGTATTGTGGCAGCCCTGCTTTCTATATCTATACCATAAATCTTGATTTTTGCTTTTTATGTTGCATGCCTCCTTATAAAATTTCGTTGAAATCGGTTCACCCAATTCCTTCCAAATTCATAATAACCGAAAAGTTTAACTTTGCAATTGTGGCACCCCTGCTGAATGGATCTGGTCGAAATATGCCATCTTGGTGATTAATTTATGTGAGTATTCTATTTACCAAATTTAGTTGAAATTGGTTCAGCCAATTCTTCCTTGATATATGCGTACGAACAGACATCACGAAGGTAATAGTGCTTTTCAGCAATGACGAAAAGCACTAAAAAGAGAAAGAAAAAAGATATAGCATCTTAAATTGCTACATAGTTATAAATCAAAACCCAAACATATAAAAAAGAAAAAGGTATAAACATCCTTAAATTGCTACATATTTACAAATCTAGACATTGCAGCAACCTTCTTTTCCTAGTTAAATGATGTACGTTATCTCTTTGTTCTGCACTAGGTGAGGTAACCTCACTGTCATTAATTACAACTAGAAGATTTGTTGCAGTTGACTCTGGTACAGACACCAGAACAGAAGAACTCAAGGGTTCTAAAGTCTTATCTACTAGTTGTAGTACTACAGTAGTTTTATCATGAAGTACAGGAGTATTACTATATCAAGGTAAAAGACAGATATAAATACACTTTCTTTTTACAATCATCAAAACTCTCACCTGCAACAAGGATATCATCTAGGTAAGCCGAAACTCCATCTATCCCATTTAACATTTTATCCATTACAGACTGAAAAATTCCAGGAGCAGACAAGATACCATAAGGTAGGCGGGACCACTCATACACCCTTTATGAATTATCATAGTTAGGTATTTACGACAAGATGATTCAACTTCCAGTTGTTAACACTTGACATACTCGCATGTCGCGAGGCGTCACAAGCCACGCCGTCCATACAAGCACAACACATGCCAGCCAACCTTCCCAATTGACTCAATACCAGCATGCCGTGCATTGTTACCAACACATACATAACAGTATCCATTCAAATCCCAGCACCCAGTGCAATGACACAGGTTGCCCATCCCAGGTTCTTGCTTTGCATATTACTCTAGGAAAACAGCAGTTTTCTTATTTTGAAAATTAATTGGTTAATTGTAGAAGATTAATTATTTGTAGACATATTTGTTATTTTCCTATCTTAAAATATGTTTTAACCCTAAGCTTTTCTGAAAAAAGCTTAGCGTACTGCGAGCCATTTTGTGGAAATCTGCCACCCCTAGAAAAGTGCCACCTAAGGTGGTCATCTCTCAAACTCAACTTGCATAATGGTCCTGAGCATACTTCATTGTTGTTATTAATATCTGCATTGCAATAAGATAGATTGTAATTATTTTTACATAAAACATTTTTGTTGTAAAATATGCTATAATGATCAGGTTTTATTAGATAAGCTTAGCATACTTCATTGTGCTGTATGGCATCTAAGTATTTTATTCATGCACCATTTATATTTCTTATTATTTAGGCCCTGTTTGAATCTGTGGAGGTGCTGGAATATTTAAGGAAACGTATTCACAACTCATGAAAAACCACATAGACATACTTCAAATTATTTAATGAAATTGGAACTCAAAGTGTACCTAAATTGTATGTGCTAGCTGTAAGTGTTAATTATTGATGTAATCAGAAATCCTTGATGTTTTTTCATATTCTTTGTACATATGTAAAATGCTTTTTTGAAAGTATACAATTAAAATATTTAATACTTCCTCTGAAGTTATTGTTGTAAATAATCTCATCTTGCTAAGCAAAGAATAATCAATACAGACATTTTATAGTTTTTAATACAGTGTAACTGTAACAAGAATTTCATTATAGTAAGTAAAGACACAGTCATTGTCAATTTCATATGTTACACCTACGGAACAATAACGCTTAAAATGAGGAGTTTTGCAGCAACTTCACCATAATAAGGGTATTCTAACATGCAGCGACTTTTTTTTCCTGAACTTATTGCACAAACTGTACTTGCCAGTACGTTTCTGGAGATATTTATCGCTCACAATCCATATACCACCCTTAGGCTATAGCCACAAAATCAAATGACCTGAGTTGAAGGCAGTCTCACAACACCTGATTACCAGCTATAGTGAAACCTGTTTGCAATTCTGACCTTTGAGACAAGAACCTCATAAGACGAGACCTGTGAAACATCATATGAGCAGGAAAACTGTAACTTCAGGTTGCACAGTTCCCATCTAGGTATGTTATGATGAGGCTTATTTTAATTATGTGTGAGGTAACTTAAATGTGTTCATTTGATTTGGTTAAAAAGCTAAATTGTAAAGTTACAGTTGTCCCAAAACCTTCATACTTATACACACCTTCAGGCTTTAATTTTCTTTTAAAACTTAGTGCATCATAATGATATTTGTATGTAGAGGTTAGGATACCAACTTCAAGATTATTTTAAACATTTTCTGATATTATGAGTATGAATACAAGTATCTTTCAGAATTTTATAAGTTCTTGCTATAGCAAGGTTACACTGTATTTCAGTAGTGGAAGAAAAAAATACAGCACTTTTCCCTGATGTTAAAGAGCATAATAATATTCTCACTGTATTTAATTTGCAAATTAATTTAAAAATATCTCCAAGTGACATGCATGATAAATTTACCTGGTATTCAAAGATGTTTTCATAGAAATCCTAGGCATTCTTCAAGTAGCATGAAACAATGTCACCTTACTTAATTGTACTCGGGATAACTTTTATTGCAAGTACAGGCATCCCTCGTTGTAGTGCGCTTCACTTAGTGTGGTTTCGTTATAATGCTCTTGCTAAGTGTTGAATCATTGACACATTGTTTTGGTCATATATTACAAGCACATAACTTTCTCATAAAATTTATTATGCCTAATCAGTATTGCTAGGTAAGTTACGACTAAATTAAACATTATTAAACTATCCAATCAGCAAAAAATGTAATATCTTCTATGGTTTCTTGGTGCTATTTTGATGGCAGCTAATCTACATTAGACTTTGTTGATATCATACCATTAAGAGAAAGTTCATTTGGACAAGCTTTAACACAAGGTCGCTTGGAACTACCAGAACCAGTTCATTTTCCTGGAGAGGAGGATGATTTAAATTTTTCTTTCTACTTCTTTGCCAATGAAGCATTTCCTCTTAAGGAAAATATAATGAATCCTTACCCTCAGAGCAGGTAACAAATGATAAATGTATATACAACTATAGAATTTCAAGGGAGAGAAAGTCTATAGAATGTGCTTTTGTTATGCCGACCTCAAAGTTCATATTATTGGAAATGACAATATGCAGTAATGTTTAGAAAATTGACACAATTATTCAGGCTGTTTGCATTTTACATAATTTTGTATGTATTCAGGTAGGAATCTTTTCTAACCCTACATTTTCACAGCAATTTTCGGAGACAAATATTACACCTTAATCAAGACTAGAGAGTGTGAACCACCGAAGACCATCTATTTCAGCGATTGAACTGAGGAATTGTCTCTGCCAGTACTTCTTACAACCCTAAGGAGCATTGCCTTGGCAACAAAACTACACAGTGTGATCTTTGTTCATTATATTTTAGTGTAATACAGGCTTCTACTGTACTTCATTGTTTATTATCACTTGCTAAAATGTTATAAAAATTTCATTTTCTTTGCATCTTGTCTTTTAAAAAAGTTCCAAACAAATTATTATACTGCTTACTCAAATTATTTTAAAAATAAATTATTCTTGAACTTACCTGGCTCTGACAATTCTCTTGATATGATTACCCATGCCCAACCCTGATCACTTCTATTGCTGTACTCCGCACTAGTGTGGTCATATAAACACATTTGTTTCTCAATGAGAGAAACAAAAAGTATGTTGAATTCTGGGTCATCTTTCATTATAATAGTCTTCTTACAGGTCTCCAACACTGGTAAAAGATCCTGTTGAAATATACTTTAAAACTATCCCAACTACTAAAGAATATGAAGTGGCACGTAACAAAAATGGAGCACGTTCCACTCTTGTTTGTGACACGAATGAATGGCATGGCATGCTAGATGTCACTTCTGAGTCATGTTAGTCCAGTGGGCGTTTCCCCATTTGTTTACATTGAATGCACTTCAAAATGAGTGTCACTTATCAGATCACTTGCCAGATCATGTGCTACGTTACTTCAGTAGGTGCTTGGCCTTAGGGGTCCTGGGGCCCTGGGCAAGAGAGTTTAAATTTGATGACCTATAAGCAACTTAGCAAGTCTGACATTTTTGATTTAAATTTCACTTTACCCTTCCTATTAAGCTGCTATTAAAGAATCATAACACATTCATTGTAATTAATATTTATTACAATTATATTGGAGAATATTACATAATATATTAAATCAACATTACAGTTACACAAGTCATAACTAACTAAAAAAGTAAGATGCTGTTACTTGCACATGCAATGATCTTACCAAGGCAAAAAGTAGCTTTACATCATGTATGGAAACTGATACTTCATCCACAAAAAGTCCATGCCTCTTTCTCACACACTGCTTCTGTAAATTTTTTCTTGATTGTATCATAAAATTTTCCAGCAATGTTTTTAGCAACTTCTACTGCTTTTTGAAAATCATGATCTCTATATACTCAGTCATATATTCATGGATATCTTCCAATAATGCCAATGTGACATCTAGCTGCATATCTATATTTTGCACGAGCTTGATTATTTAATTTACTTGAGACAGGATGTCATACCAGATAATTGTGCTAAGAATAAATGTGAATGATTGTAGCTCAGCCAAAACACCATTTCTTCAGCAAAGTCACACCAAGGGCAGGGATAATTCAATAATAGTGGAATTTCTATTCCAGAAGCCTCAAAGTGTATATCTGCTACACTTGTAATGTGATGCTCCCGTTAAGTATCAGATGGCATTTTCACTGCATGTATCATAGATGCTATTAGGATTCTCCATTTTTTGTTGGGGATGCAAAGAGACGATAAAATCTGTGCAAATTTACAAAATATGTAGAAGCTATTTTGCAAGACAGTGGTATCACATAGAACTAGGTTTAAGCTATGACATCCGCAGGGAATGTAAATGGATTTAGGGTTTGGATATAAAAGTCACTTTTGACTACCAACATGTTTTCTCTTCATTATCATACTCTTGACCACTACAGTTACCTAACGGTAAGATCAAATCTCCAAGTTTTTCAAGAAGATCCAGCTCTACTAGTCATTGACATTTATATATCCTACAAAATGTGATGACTGGCTGTGGCATTGCCGAGTAAACAGGTGTGGCCAAGAAGTTACATTTTCTCTTGACATAAACGAGAAAATGGTAGTTAGATCCATACTTCCATGTAGGCTGCAGTAATATATTTTCTCCTATTTCAGAAGTGAATGAAAAACTCCACCTTTTACAGATGCAAAACAGTTGAAAAAAGTTTTCATTATGTGGTAGTTAAATCAATCAATCTTTAATCAATAAAACATTTGCAAAATTTGGGGGCCTCCAAAAGTGCTGGGCCCTGGACAGTTGCCTGATTTGTCCTCCCCTAAGGCCACCCCTACTTGAGTGTGTCCATAATGAGGGGCGATATGAGGTATTTTGGCACCCCGGGTGAGAAACCCCTCCAGTGCCCTCTTCTGTAAATTTTTGTTAAGGTATTTATAAAATAACTTGTTCATTTATTCATTGCTCCATAAAATAATTGATAATTAAAAGTAAAAAGAATTTGATCTAGATTGCAGTCTGTTACACAAATTAAATTGGTATCCAACACTTATTCATTTGTAAGTAATGTGTAGATAGTTGATCTGGTTAGTGCCCCCAACATTGTCACTCTGGGCAGCCACTCGGCTCGCCTGTAGCTCGGGCCAGCCCTGTACATAATATCCATATCTGTAATGGGTTTACTAAGTTAAAAAAAACCTAAGATTTATTTTTGCTGTTAAATACTTCTAAAATAAAATTATTGCAGCAAAAAGCACTTTTTCAGTTGATTTTCTTTTTCAAAAGCCAAACAGAGTTAGAAAGTAGATTACACTTATCAAGAAAATTAAGAAGTCTATCATGATACACATTCAAAACTTTTGAAAATTGGGACAGTAAAGAAATAGACCTGTAACAATGAGGTTGTTTACAATCTCCATTATTATTAACCAGTCAACTGGATATGCCGTATATATTCGTCCTATGATTTTCTCACCCAATCGCTATGGGTATGCCGAAATAGTTCATCATGTGGCTTGTATATCACATAGCGGTATCCTTGCACTTTACTTCCCTGCCGATAGATGGGGTATACCTCCTCATGTCGTAAAAATATAAGGGTCTTATGAAAGGCCTGCATCTGTCATGTGGGGTTGCCTATTATTGCTCCTGCATAGGTGAAAGCGGGAGTTTAGATTTTTTTCATGCATACATGTTTACCGTCAGGTTCGCATTCCCTTTACCTCATGTGGGGTCCCAAAATTTATAAAACCCCCTCCAAGTATCAGTTAACGTTATAATTAAAAAAAAACGGATGTTAAAAGAAAAGTAGAATCAGTCTTAGTACAGAAATCTAACCAGTGTTCTGTTGAATGTTGAGAGGCTCAGTTTTACTTGAAGCATATGCGTCACAGTTATTACAAAGGGTGAATTTCATTTTACGTGGTAATATAGTGGTTGAGATTGATTTTTTGGAGGGTGCAATACCTTGCTACAGTGAATATGTTTTCCATTTATTTAGGATTTTATCATTTTATTTTATTGAACAACAAATGTTTATTTGCTGTTTTTATGTATTTGTTTGATTTTTAGCCTTTTGAAATTTTTTATTTCATCAATTTTAATATGATTTATAGCAGTAAAACATATTTCATGACTAGAATATTTCATCTGGATATTTTTGTTAATTTAAAAAGAAAATTATTTTTCTGTAATGTTTATAATTTTAACATGTAATTCATCATTAATTATTATTTATTTCAATATATTAATAAATATCTAGTAAAACCCTTAATTATTGTCATGATTATAAAACCTCCTCATCCGAAAAAAAAGTCTCCACCAGCTGTGTCCTGGCAAAATTAAATACCCAGATGACTGGTTAAGAACAGGAATTGCCCTAGAAACTTTGAATGCTTCAGGAAAAAAACTCTAAGTGACTCACAGATAAGGAATAACAAGGGTTCTAGAATTGATCAACTACATGATTTAAGGAATTTACCAGATACATTATCATAGCCAGCTGAGATTTTATGGCTATTCAGTGAGAGAATATGAAGAAGCTGATTTCTATCACATGGTCAAAGATAAATGGAATTCGGGTTTGTGGCACTATCCTGAGAGCTAGGGTGAAATGAGACATGGGAATGGCTACCAATGCTCACTGTTTTTAGCAGAGATATAGTAGAAACACGTTATAATGCGAGTATCAGGAGGCATAAGAACATCCTCACCATAGGCAACCCGCTGTATATTGGGAATTACGTATCCAATGGTTGTGGAACTATTTTGCCCTATTTATATAAGAAATTTAATTGCAAATTATATAAAAATGCAGTCAAACTGTAAGGTTGTGTACTATGTGGAAGCTGTAAGCTGGTGGTGGAAGCAACTGAGCAGAATATCAAGATAACAAATTGATGTGGCAGTGTCCCAAGTAGAGGTGAGTACGCTCAGCTGGGCAGAGCATGCTACCAACAAAGTTTGTTTCCTATGTGAGAAACTGGAGCAGGGATGGGAAAATTTTTAATGATACAGGCTACATTAGCAGTTCTGGTTCCTTAAGTGGGCACCGTTAACATATGCAGATCCTTTGGCAGGCCACATTAGGGTTCACATTGGAAGTTGCTTGAGATAATGCAAAAGATTCTATCAGTGAAAATTGATAAATAATAATGTTTTAGCATCAATACTTCACAAAAAAAAGGTTTTTCAGTCCTAATTTTAGCCAACAAAAATGAAATTATCTGTATTAGACTTCATGGTTTGCTTTCATAAAATACTTTCACGGGCTGTAATTTCCCCACCCCTGAACTACAGCGACCAATACGATTTGAGGGAAAACCAGTGAATACACCCAACATGGGGAAAAGTTCAGGAGAGATTTTTCGACTGAAATAATTTTTGAAATGAAGTAAGTTACACTTACAGAAATGATAAATGGAGGGAAGATTTTTTAAGAACAGCATTTTGAAAATCTAAGCTGGCAAAGGCTTTTCAAAGAATCAGGTTTGATTTTTTTGTATAGAATTTCTGGCTAATCAACCTCTTGGATTATTAAAACCATTACTCCTTCCACACCGATCACAAGGGAGGAGGGAAACCCAGTACCGGCATTACCCTACTCTTTATGAAAAGCAACAAGGGGCCCAACAGTTTAACCTTCAAAGCACACAAGTAGGGGATGGGATGATCCCAGATTGAAAAATCTGACCTCCACCGGATTCAAACCTGGAACCGCTTTGTGGAAGGCCAATGCTCTAACCACTCTGCCAATGCCATCCTGTCAGGTTTTGATGTTTCAAAAATATTTTCTTTTTTCTGCATGACCATGATCTGCAGGACTTGATCCATTAAAAATTATCACAATTTCTCATGAAATATTTTTTTTAGCCATTTCCCAGAAATATGGCAAAACTTATTTGGAAAAACTGAAAAAACTTCACATCAGATTGAAATATTGTTGCTCAAATACTTAGCATTTAAAAAAAAATTATTTTGGGGGACATGACCTGCGATAGTGAGGCATGTTGTAACAGGGTTCTACTGTAAAATAATTAGTATTTGCTATTTCTGCTGAATATTTAAAACATGGACATTGTGAATGAGTAAAGTAGGTGAAACACTGTCTTATTAACAATCATAAAATGTTATTCTACAAGAGCAACATCACTTTTATAGTTGTTGATCAACTACAAATTTACTAAATTTTCAAACATATCCTGGAAGCTTTTAGAGATGGAGCTCAAGTTGAAGTCATGTATACCGACTTAATTGGAAAGTGGGGCCACTGAAGGTGATGCTCATCCAGAGCACTTTTTCCTTCAGCAACCATCCTGTTACTCATAACTTGTAGCATGCCACAGATTCATCAGTGCATGAGTATAGATTCATAGAAGTCACCATGTGCTGATGAGTATTTGGAATTAGTTGAACCCTCAGACAGAAGATGAAGTGTCCTCGTGATTTAGACAGCAAGACACCATCGTAAAGGATGATGTGTCCCAAGGATAGTGACAAAGAGTGAACTTGATCCGAGGAGGATGGAGATAAAGGATTCTTTGTGATCGACAAGCAGAGGCAAGTGAATCAGAACATAGTAGTCTAGCAGAGATGAGGGGAAGAAGAAGGAAGCGGACTAAATAGGGAGCTGTGGTCATCTTATTTCACTTGGAATTAAATCCAGTTTATTTCTTTTAAGTCATCTCATTATTTTCCTTCACCTAACCCCTCAGTCCCCTAAGAGGCAACTGCTTGACTCTGCAAGGAGAAAATGTCGCCAATATCCACAGAAGACTGAGGATACACCATCCTCATCATGGATCCACAAGCAAAAAGGATGGTGTATGAAGCTAAAAGTCATAGAATTTGCTTAATAATGGAATAAATGTCCTTCGGTGAAGGAATTTGTAATTAGTGATAAATTAATGCAACACTGAAGAAAGAATGAATCCAGCATTATGAAGATGCCCAAAACCAAATTCATCGTGAGAATAGGCATGAGTCATTGGCCTGAGATTAAGAAATGTACTGGAATGGATTCTTGAAAGCCAGCAAAATGGCTGCATAGTCTCCAGAAATGCAATATGCTCATTTGCACTAAAGTGGACCAAATCAAATCCTAAATGGAGCAAATATTTCAAGGCAACAATTGGTTGGTGTACCCGTTTTATGGAAAGAAAATTTCAAGTGTTGAGTCAGAAGACTAACATAAGATCAATAGGAAATTATCGAAAGATCTCACTGACAAAGTCATCAGTTTCCAGAAATTTATCATTAAAAATCGACAAAATCTCACATCAGGAACATGGACAAGATGCCCATGAATTTTGATATGCCCAGCAACTGAACTGTTGAATTAAACGGGTCAAAAAGTCCTAGTAAAAACAACAGGGCATGAAAAAACAAGATTCACAAAGGTACTATGCTGTATGGCCGATGGAACAAAATTAAAACCAATGGTAATTTTCAAACGAAAAAGTACTCCAAAACTAAAGATTATTGAGGGGTTTTTGTTCATTTCCACGAAAAAGATTGGATGGATAAAGATGGAGTGAAACTGTGGTTTGAAAATGTGTGAGATAAATGTCCTGGTGGCATATGCAAAGAACGTACCTTGTTAGTGTGGGGCATGTTCGAATCTCACTTGGCAGATGAAATCAAGAAGCAATTAAAAATAAAAAGCACTGACATTGCAGTTCAATCAGAGGTTTTGACCTCAATCATTGGACATCTGCATCTACAAGACATTTAAGGATCATATTTGCTCCCAGTGGAATATGAGGATGATTGACAGAGAAAAAAGTTTCACAAAGAGTAGAAATATGCATGGTGTTCCATTATATGTTTGTGAGTGGATTCTAAAATCGTGAGATGTAATTATTTAAGAAACTATAATTTAAAATTTATATTAACTTGTAATACATCATTCAATACATTATGCAGTCATAGTTTATGTGCTTTGATAAATTATTAATAATTTTAATATTTTATTTATTAAAATGTCATTTAAATATATAGCTGTTATGTATATAAATTTATTATTTTAATTACTAGAGATTCAAGGGTTATAAATATTGTGATAAGAATTAGAATCTACATTCTATTCCCTTAAAACAGTACAAACCCTGCTTTGATACCACAATTATACGATATTTTAAAGTACCAAAGAAAATAAATCTCTCCACCATGGATTTGAGACTTCCTATGTAAATGAAATAGGGGAAGGACATTCCCAAAATTGAATTCAGGACTTCAATCTTCGCCAAATAAAATATGGCCCCAAGATCAGCTCAGGTAGAACAAACCTCATACCGAGTTTTATGAAAATCGGTCCATTGATTAAAAAATTGTTAGACGGATGGGTACACACCAGGGCATCAAACGGAAATATTTTTCGCTCCGGTTCACTCAAAACACAAAATTTCCATTTGGTTCCGATTTTGCTTCAGCAACCACCATTGAACCGGTTAACTGGGTTAAGTGCTATGCTACAACTTCATTTAGCGCACAGATGTCTCTGAACATCTCCCTTGTGTTAAGCGAGGCATGCCTGTACTTGAAAAATCATGAGAAAAATTCTGGTGATCGAGTCTGAGAAACATTGGCTGCATGACAGTATATTCAACTACTATTCTATATCAATCGTCTGTAATTCAAGGTTTGCATTTTTATACTCGGTGTATAAGTCGCTCCCAGTGTTTTCTAAGATTTTTTATCAGTTCAAAGGTCAACTTATATATATATATATGCCAGAATATATGGTTACAATTATTTTTTCAATTTATTTAATATTTATTATATGAGACAAATAAGATAATGAATCACCAATGGCAGTAATATTAACAAAATTCTATCAAAGCATTTTCTCACTTTAAAGGTTTTATCATGCATCACAAAAAATTAGTATTCTTTTTTCAACATTAACCTTAACAGTGTTTAGAAGCATTTTAGATATAACCACATGATAATGCATAAATTTCGATAATGCAAATATAATATGGTTATTAGTGAAGATAAAATAATGGAAAACCTCGTAACATTACCAGTATTCAAAAAATGTGCCAATACCTATTAAATGTAAACCACAGATTTTCATGAGAAAATTACAAGGTGCATGTTAGTATGGCTTTTAAAAATAAAAGTTTAATAATTAATAATCATATTAAAACATCTTAAAATTGGTCCATTATTTTCACTAAGGAGAAAATTATGTACATGGGAAATCGATTGCACAAAATCAATTATACAACTGACTAGTTTAAAATTATATTTAAAAAAACCATGTTTTCCAAGCAAAAGCTGCAAGCAAATAAAAATGCAAAATTGTAACACAAAACTCTTTTTCAGTGAAGTTGTAAAAAATCCAAAAGGGAGCAGAATTGTTTTTCCATGCTTTAGGCATTATCGACCTAATTGACCTTTGCTGGATGGGGACGGAAATTTGACATTATCTGCATATTATATTCAATAAATGTAAATTCCAGATTAAGTATTTGTAGTAAATAGACTTGGAAACCAGTATGACTTCTCTGGTTTACTTTGAAGATCAATCCATGCTAGCCCTTCTTTCACCATATAATCAAGAGCCATCTTAGCACGCTCCTCTTCCCAATCTGAAATGAAATATCCAAAATGGAAAATTACTACTCAACAATTTAATATACGAGCAAACATTGATAAAATAACTGCTTTCCATTATTTTATATTCTTTTACTGAATACTTATAAAAAATTCGATACCAATATCCTGAAGTTAAAGAATTTTAAATTTAATTTCAATGAAAATCCTAATGAAAGTATTGCAAAAAAGTCAGAGAGACCAAATGCTGCATACTCCCCATGAAAGGATTAAATTTAGGATTCCAAGTTTGCCTTTGCTAAGCACTTAAATCACCTCAAATAAAAAAATAATTACCTTTTTTACGTTCTCCATATGTAACATAAGAGAAAGTATTGTTTTCGTGAAAAATTGAATTTGAGATTTTAACATAAATACATGTTTTAAGGTCCCTTGAGTACATTTTCAATATTTTCTCAATGATGTCTGTGTGCGTGATAGAAATTTTTTGCACAGTCTAACTCAATAACTACTTATCAAATCAGTACAAAACTTAATATGTAAGACTTGTTAGAAAATCAAAAACTGATTAGATCTAGACTAAAATTGATCAACTGCAAGTGGAAGTTTACTCTTGACATATTTCTATTTTTTCCGTGTATCTCCTTAACCTCTTGACTGGGGGAAGCAAGAGACAAGAAGTGCACTCCAGTTGGGGAGTCGAGAATGAAATATATATCTTTTTTATATTACCTCGTACCATATATTTCTTTTTTAATATATAAAGGAATTTGTTCATATTTGCAATAATGTGTTAAAAATTCGTAAAGTAACTAATTGTTTAAAAAAATAATTTGTTAATAATGTTTAAAAGAATTTAATCAATTTACAATAACGTATTAAAAATTCTTCAATTCACAATTTGTTATTAACAATTAATTTAATTTAATTTTAATGCTTTTTGAACCAAAGTTTTTCTCAATGTTTTCAGACGAAATAATTACAAAGCAGTAGTCCATATGCTATTTGATATTGAGGAAAAATAGAGAAAATTCTTTATAACAAAAGATGTGAAATAACAATAAAACTGTGGAATTAGTTAAATACAAAAGTCCTAAATATGATGCAGCGCTTACACACAAAGTCTAGGTACCCCACAAATAATTCAATCAATTTAAGGTAACATATTAAAATGTGTAAAATAACAATTTATTATTATCACTTTCTTCTAAAATTTTGGGAATATCTTCATCTGAAATCTTTGGCCATTTACTTGTAGAAGCCATTTCACGATATTCACTATTAGGACTAAAGTCTATCAAAGATTTTTCAGAAAAATAAATGGAAAAGTTACACTGAAATTTCCCAATGCTAACCTGTTGACTTTTGGTGCTCGTACTACTAAGTTCACGGGAAAACTAACCTTTATGAAAAAAGCGCATCTCAAAAATGTTTCTGCAAGGGGCAGTGGGAAATATTTGTTAGCCCTGGTAAACCAGATGTGCCAAAGAAGCAAAATGGGTAAAATTCCTGGTGTCCCAGTTTGCATGTTCATGTATAATAGATTTTATTGCACATTTAAGAATTGCGAATCAGGAGGTGCACCAGTCAAGTGGTTAAGGAGTTAACTGATGTAAATATTTGTCATTGTTAAAGTTGTAGAAAATATGATTTTCTACAAGTTTTGTTTGAAACCTTTTTCATAAAATGGATTATTTAAGAGATATTTTGATAATCCGTCTGATTTTATATAAATACGTTGCCAAGTGATACCTTAGTTTCTGTTGCTATCACAAAATTTTCTAGTTGTTAACAGCTATGCCTACTCTGCCAAGAATTTCTATTGTGATAAAAGTTATCCCAATACCATCTAGCGTATATTTTGTAAACAAATTTTCTTGTAAATATTGACAGCAGTCCCAGTGCTACCAACTGTAATTTAATCGCACATCAATATTTTGGTATCTATAGCAACAAATAACAATTTTGTTTACTTATTTTTTCAATATGAATGGTTACTCAAAGTATTTTTCATTGTGAAACTTATTCAAAGTGCTTTAAAATTATTCAAGAGTGTTATTTCCAATAGTTATTACTGAGATGACTGCTGTTGAGAGCAGCTTGTAGTTACTATTGTAATCATATTCATCACTATGTATGGAGAAATTCATGTGATGGATGCATCAGATTTTCTTAAAATACTCTCATTTGTTGTTCATAAAAAAAAGAGCAAGAAAATGAAATGCATTCTTATTTTTTGCCAATAAAGGAATACTCAGCATCCCATTCAGAAGAACAAGGTACAAAATGTAACAGCTAAAAAAGCATAAAGGAGTTTAATCAATATTGACTTCAAGAAAATGTAAAAATGCTATATTATTAGGAGTTATTATTAAATATTGGTAAAACAAAAAATTAATAAGTGGAGATGAAGTAAATAGAATTATTTGTAGTGTTTGTAACTTTTAACAATTATTTAATGGTTAAATGAGCTGAATTCGAGAGTTAAATAGACAAAAAATAAAAATGAGAGCTGTGAGATAAAAGTATTTTGAAATACAGTATGAACAGAGAAGTTATCGATATAATATTTCTAGAATAGATTCTGAGAGAGATGGATTACTATCTATATATTAAAAATCTTATGTGGCCACCACATGACTTTCTCCATATCTGTAATATTTCTAAAAATTCCAAATAGATTAAATGATAATAAATATTTTAAGGAACTGCAAGAAAAATTTAAAGACTTTACAAAGAACAGAAATAAACTAAAACCGTAGCCTTCTGATATTGAATATAGCCCCAAAGCTCCAACAATTAAGAAAATAAAAAGGAGCGTAGTGTTTACAATAGTCGCCGGTAGGTGGTGTAATTGTGGCAGCTAAAAATTTAGTTTTAAAAATATCTCTTCAACAATGCATCATATGGGAAAATGTTTTGAACCAAGGTTCTAGAAAATTAAATTTTCTACGAGTTTTATTCCAGTACTGTTTTACATTCATCAAATATTAAATATAAATGGAATATCTCCTTAACAATGCGTTCTACGAAAAAGTTTCAAACATAAGTTATAGAGAATAATATTATTTATGAAGTTTATAATAAACAACATTTACATTTATGAAGATTTAAAAGTTATTTGCCAAAAACCAAAACATGACTAGAGTAAACATCTACTTCCGGTTGAGTGATTGTTGCCAAAACCTAATCAGCTCTTCATTATATAGAACTCTTTCTAAATATCAAATTTGGTATTGATATAAGTGTAAGTTTTTGAGTTAGAGCACCCACAAAATCCTATCACATAAAGACTGACAGACAGACACACAAACATCATCGAGAAAATAGCCAAATGTGTTCAGGGGACATGCATTTCCATTGAAATCTTGAATTAGATTTTTTTCATGAAAATATTTTCTCTATACTTTGTATATGGAGAAAGTAAAAATGCAACATCATTTTCAAGTAATTTATAACTAGGAAGCAAAATACAACGACGAAAACATGGAAGAACATTACATTCGCGGCAGAGTAAATATACTAACAAATGAAATTAAATCTGAAAAGATAGAAATTGTAGTTTATAATTAACCCTGGATTACTAACCATTCATCTGGCAGACGACAGCCAAAACAAATCTACTCCCCCTACTCCATATTTTTGAGTTCTTGGTTTGGCTTTTTTTGTAGCCACATTTTAGCTTGTGTTCTTCTAGTGTGACTGTTTACACAAGGGATTATTTGCTTTGATATTGTGCTACACAACTGAATTCGTCTCACAGATGAATGGTTAGCCTAAACATTACTTGATCCAAAATTAAGTCGTACTCTTAAGTTGATGATCGCTAATGTTCTGCAAATAGAGCTGCCTCAGGAGAACCAGAATAAGGGTGAACCAAGCAAATGTTCGATATGTGCATTTTGTCTTTCTAAGAAGAGGAGAATTACAAGATTTCACTGCAGTGCATGTTCACACACTATTTGTGGAGAACATAGTAGAAATGTGCTTGGAATGCTGCGATAAAATTTCATACAGTATTGTATATGTAAATGTACCTGAGAGTATTAAAGTATTGTTATGTATTTAAAAAATTTAAGTGTATCTTTTTTTATTAAAACTATTAGTATTAAGTAGTCTGTTAGATGAATGGTTAGTAACCCCGTTTGTCAAAGGAAGATTAGTAATCTAGGCAGTGGCGGCTCGTAGCTAAAATTAGTGGGGGTGCTGCTCCAGAAAATTTTTAGCCTTTGTTTTAAAATTGTGTAAAAGGAAAAAAACATGGATAAAAAGAAAATTTATTTCTTGGGGATGCAAGGCCATGGTTAAAGTTTTCTGTTAAATAAAAGAACCGAAAAAAAAGAATCAAATAGAATAGCTGGAAGCAGAATAATAATCTAATTCTACACTCTTCTACACTTTATCACATTCAAGAATATGGTACATGGTTTTTAAGCACAACACATGCTGAGTAAAAAAAACTTCCTTCCACCATCACGCCAGAGCCGGCACTGCGAGAGCAACAGTGCTCTCTCTACCTGGCAGTCCCGCCTTCCTCCCCACCCCCTCTCCTATGTGTGCATGCGCACAACAGTCAAACACCACGTCGCTGGCACTGTGAAGCGCACAGTTCCATACAAAGATTTTTGTATCTTTTTCATAAACTGGAGGATGGCTACTGAAGTACTGACATTAAGCTTAAGGAATATATATTGTACTACAAAAATAAAGAAAGAATGAAAGAAAAAAGGACTCATTATATTAAATGTTATCGATAATATCAAGTGGAAATAGGGGGTGCTGCAGTTCCGCAGTGCCTATACACGAGCCGCCACTGAATCTAGGGTTAATCCTGCAAGAAATGTTATTTCTGCATATGAGGAATATGGGTTTTATGCTACATTACCCATGAAATATATTTTATGCCAGTAGCACTAATTACTCTAACATCATTTAAGATAATCTGAACAGAGGTTTACAAACGAATGTTGATTATAATCTTGAATGGCAAGTCCTTCAGTTACATGGATGCAAGGTTCTACTGCTCTCACATTAAGCTCTTAGAAATGTATGGGGAATTTTTCTTTTATTGACTGAATATAAATTTACCCCATATGTTCAGCATGGTAAAAATTAAGCGTATTCTTGCATGTATTGTTTTTTGTTCATATAGAACCATAAAATCTGAATAGATAAGTTAATCAATAAATATTAAAACTGATTAACATGAAATGCAACTCACGTAATCGATTTATGACATCTGAAACAGTTATTCCTGAACAGGTAGAAGAATCAGTTCCCATCTCAGCTATACCTAGCAGAGCTGTATGATCGATACTTAGCTCAGCAGCAACAGATTGGACAAGATATTCTTCCTTTTTACCTTGTCCAACACGTATAACCCGAAATCCACTGCCAAGCATGTATAGCTTGTTTGCTGCTTGAAGCAAGTCATCACTGTATATTATAAATAGTAAAGGGAAACATATTCTGAGAATTATATATCCTACGGCAACATAAATTCCAGAAAACGAATAGTTGAACTAATTTACCATGTGATCTCTTGATGCTCTTTCCTTTTTCCTCTGGCTTTGATCAAAAGACTCCTCAACTCATTAAGGCGTATTAGACCACCTGTTCTGTGATTAGTGGCTAGACAAACTTCAACTATTTGCACACCAAGTTCGTAGTAGAAATCTCCAATTCCCAATACGGACCAAAAACCTAAAATTGATTTCCGGAATCATTAAACGATAACTTATGAAAGCCCAGAGTAATACAGAACAATATTTTTCAATGCAAATTTACCTTTTCTAGATGCCAAAGGATCGACACCAATTGAGGCACACATTTCTTGAAACTGTCTCCGAAATAGCGGGCTTCTTTTTATCTCGGACCTATGTTTTGTCGCGAAATCTTCCAAGTTAGATCTAAAGACGCCCAATTGCTTAGACATCTGAAAAAATAATCGTTCAAGATATTGTTTTCTTAAAGAACAACTCAATGAAAACTGGAACTTACCAGTTCCAATTGATTTTCTTGTATCTCAGTTCCTTTATCTCGGTATTTTTCTTGTTCCAATTTCTGTTTTTGTATACCACCAATTCCTGCTTTTCGCCGCATTTTATATAGCTAGTTTCGGGGAAAGCGAAACGATACTTACAAGTATGAAAGTTTTAAAGAGTAATTTATGTACGCCAAGGAAACAACATTCGATTTATTTACAATTGTGACGGCAAATGTCGAAATTAGTAACTCATTTTTTCATGAAAAATATCAGTGTGCTGCTGACATCTGCCTTTAAAGTAAATCCTAAAATCAAAGGAGGGAAGTTTAAAATGATAAAATAATAGACGGAAAATTTTCATTTTAATCTATCTTACTTGTAAATTTGCTAATTTTAGATTAGTAAAAAGTACATGTGAAATGTTTGAAGTAAGATAATAAAACTCGGGATTTATTGATTTGTTCATTTTACAGCTATAAAAAAATAAGATATCCATGTAGTAAAAAAAATGTCAGTATCAAATACTGTTTTGGATCTAACAACATAAAATAAGTGAGATAAAACCCTTGCTGAGAATCTACCAGTGAATACAATCTATAAAACATTTTCTGTATCTTTATCTTTCACATGGATTTTACTTAGTTTTTGTTATTACTTTCTCCATATACGAAGTATAGAGAAAATGTTGTTCTCATGAGAGAAATCGAATTCGAGATTTCAACGGAAATATATATTTTAAGTTCTCCTAAACGTATTTTGAGTATTTTCTCGATGAATGTCTCTGGGTGTCTGTGGCCGTAATTTTGTAGGTGCTCGAACTCAAAAACTACTAGGAGATCCGCGGGATCTTTGACCTCGCTCAGCCCACTTAGGACTGATTGGGGGAAGGAATCACATTGCGCGCCTCTGGGAGACCCTGTACATTTTAGAGAAATGTTTATTGGACGTTTTCTTCATCCTTTGATGTTTTCCGTATGTATGCCAAATTTCGTTTCGATTGAATAAGATTTGGAAATTAGTATGTTTGCCCGCCTATACAAATCCACACGGTTGATCCTAGAGTCACCAAACATGGTATGCTATCTCATAGGACCAAAAGAAAGAACGTAGGGGGGGTTGGAAACCGGTGGGGTCTTTGAAACCTCATTGTGTCCACAGAATAGCATTTCCATAACATTAACACGGGAGTAATACGGGAATAGGTGTAGTCATTTTGTAATTTGAACATTAAAACCTAGACCTAGAGTCGTAAAATTCATACTGATTTACAGTGCCGTAACTAAGGTATGGCGAAGGTGGTATTTGCCATAGGCGCCGCTTGCAAAAGGAGCCAAATGTTCCCACAAAAATGCCAAAAGTTTATTTTCCAATAAATAAATGTTAATTTTACACTCAAATATTTAAGTTATTGTTAATAAAAAACGATTATATTCTTTATGAAAATGTAGCAAAAATCATATTCTACGCACACAAGTTGTTTCCTTAAAATTTTGCCATAGAGGCCATACCTCCCAGTTACGCCTCTGCTGATTTACTCCTAATAGTATAAACAATATTATTCAGGCCATACAATTTCATCTCTTGATCGAAAACGATCAAAAATTACATTTGAGTACGAAAATTGTATGGATTTTTATGCATTTTCATAGAATATCATCATAGTTACTTCTAATTGTTGGGGTTAGTTTTTTTTCATTTTAATAGTAATATTTAAATGGTTTTTAAAGTTACAATGCCACCCAAAAAAGCCACGTTTAAATTGCAGTAAATCAGATGCGCAAAGAAAGGCTGCTTCGAGATCATCAGAAACACAGGGACGCATAGAAAACAGAGATTACGACAAGAAGCATTTCAAAACTCTTTTCCAAACGAAAACAGATAGAAGCTTAGCATGTTTTAGCTAGACTATTGTTAGAAATTAAAAAAATATTTATAACTCTCTAATGTGTACACCCCCCCGCGCAACGCCGGGCAATTCTGCTAGTTTTTATATTATATCGTATATGTAATCGACCTATTTAATTTATGATATCGTAAAACAGAACAAACGAAGTTTTTTTAAAATCTACTTTAAAAATCTTACTTAATGTGACACTTGATCTTGGCGTTTTCTACTGATTGCACTGATATTAGGACGCCTCTGTGATAAGCAGACTCTCTTTCATCTTCAACACAGTTGAGCCGTTCCATTTTTCTGCATTTAATGATATAAGAGTCGAGAACCCCAACTCACCCAGATAGGATGTAGAAAACTGCATCAAAACTGCCAAAGCTTTTTTCGCAATTTCTGAATATTTTTCTCAAACAGAAATCCAGAAGATATCCAGCGACAATTCGGCGTACTTGATTTTCAGAGTGCGATTAATTGAAAGAGAAGCTAACTTCTTCTTTGGAGAAGTAAAAACATATAAGTCGGTTGTCACTGGTGTGAAAGGGTTCCCAGTCGTATTTCTCTGTAGTCAAGGATGGAAAGTAATGCTCGATATTGTGCTCTAGAGTTGCTAAATGCTCCACCACGAGAGCAACAATTTCTTTCGTATGGGTTTTTTGAATCAGAAGAAACATTTCAAGATTACCTAGCTCTTTTTCCAGATGACTATTTTTCTCTGCAATGCCGTAGAAGTCAGGATGTCATTCTGCCCTTGCATGCTGGTGCTCACACTATTCAGATACCTAAATATTTCTATAATCCAATGTATATTGATAATCTTATCTTTGATAAAGACGAATTTTAATGATATAAATTTATTAATACTTCGGTTTTTTATAAATAAAATATACAGTAAACCCTCTATATTCGCGGATGAAATTATAAAAAACTGATTAATCGTTTCTCAGACGAAGGTGACAGTTGGAAAACGAGTTATCTCGGGCTTGTCACTTCGGGGCCCAGCATTTTACCCCGAGTTATTTCCGAAGTGTCAGAGAAAGTATTACTAGCACGTTTCAATCTTAGACCAGCAACTTCTGAGAAAGACAGAGTGAAAGATGGAAATCACAATAGAAAATCAAACGCGCGGGGCCTCGTTCTGTTCGCCTAGTTCCGTTGTGTGGTTCTTCATAAGGCGTTGTCGTTTCTTAATTCAAGAAAGAAGCTCACCTCATGGCAGAAATCAAAATTGAAAAACAATGTTTCGCCAATAACTGTTGAAATATTGGGAAAAATCATATGTCCATTTCGGCTAAAAAGTAGCAGTCATACGCGATTATTCACATATATTACATTCTAAAAAAGAACTCTACTTTTCGAGAAAATGAAACATTTTCTACACATACAGACAGTATCGATGATTGTGACAAAGACTACATTACATTGAGAGATCGTTGTTGGGTTTGAAGCGTCAAGCTGTGAAACAGATGACAATTAAAGATTTCTTTTAGAATAAATGCAGAACATTTGCACGATAAAATAGTTTGTTGTATATTTGTATACACAGTAATATTACTTGAAAATATATGTACTTTTGAGCATAGCCATTTTTAGTATTCTCGTGTTTTTGAACTTTTACATTTTTTCCGCTTTCATAATTTTCTCGCTTTCCTCGATTTTTTCCTCGGTCCCTTCAGAAACGATATATCGAGCTTTTACTGCATATTATTATGTCGCTCATTGAATTATATTTCATGGGTTGCTTAATCGCTTAATGGCTTACTTAAATGGCCCCTGGAGCGTAATTAGCGCACCCCACATCTTCGTAAAAGTATTAATCTAATATTTTTACCGTTATGCATTAGAAGTATAAGGCAATTCCTTCATAGTTCTTAATTAAAATAACTAATATTCACGAAAAGTTAACTCCTATAAATTTTTGAATCCTAAAAATTATCAACCGATAGCTGTGGCTCATTCGAACACAGCCCTCTCAGAGCAGAAAATGCACAGAATGCATAAACATTTCATTCAATGACGACTTCAAGTTGTTCGGAAATAACATATGGAATTCCAAAACAAAAGCTAGATTAAACTATTCTCGAAAATTCCGCGAATTGTTATAATGTTCATAATTTTTCTTAAGAGATTTAACATAGAATGGAAATATCGGTACTTTTCAGATATAGGAGCTATTTTGAAAGCTGAGTGGTGTTTGGGCAGGTTGGTGATAACAAAATAACCCATCCCAACTCAACCTTCGAATATCAGCCTTTATAACCGAGAAGTACCGAAATTTTTAATTAACATATTCTATAAATTACTTATATTTGCTTTTTCTGCTGCCTTCGTGATACAACGAACGTAATTATTGCTTATATGCAGCATTCGACCTTTGGCAACCATGTGTTTCTTTTCTATCTTTGAATCATTTGTGTACAAAATTCATCCTTAGTGTCTGGTTCGCCATGTTTTCAAACTTTACTCTTGTTGCTTGGCAATGCTCCTTCTAGTTGGACCCTTAATTTTGTGGAAATGTGCCACCGTTGTTAGAGGATGTTGAGAAAGAGAAGGGAAGAAAGAATTAGTAGAGGAACGGGTGGAAGGCATCATTAGCAGACTGAGAGAAACGTAATTCGCATCCAAAAATTTAAAAAAATATATTTCAAGGTTTCCCCCACCAAGAACTCCAAAGACTCCAACCATCTTTTACAAAACGTAAGATTTCTTATTGATGGTTCTGGGAAAGATAATTATCCATTTCCTTATATAAATCGGCGAGAGAACAAACGACTTTCATAGCAACCAAATTTTCATGCAATGAATAGTTTTGTGATTCGTATATCCTATAACTACCATTTAAAATACTATGTTCAGTGAACCTCTTTGTCTTTATCTAAAATACAAGCTAAAATTCACCTCTTAAGTCGAACTGAAAGTACTCATTTACGGAGGCTCAAATGTCTCAACAAAATTATAATGTTAATTTATATAATATTGAAAATGATTTTTTTACAATATTCAATGATTTTATCGTCATTTTACCGCGCTGTCACGCGGAAAAGGCCGAAAATTGTATTCCAATGAAGTATGGCTCACGAAGCAATTTTTTTATAAATTGGTAATGCATTATCTGCGTGGAAATATTCTTAATTTGTCGCAAATTGGCCTATTAAGGATGTTTTTAGTAGAATGAAAGAAAAGAATATACACGGTCTTACCACCTGTGAACTTTCTTAGTTAAGATTCTCAAATTTATCCATGGTTCATAATAAGGGTAACGTGAGAAACAATTTGAAATTTTCCTTTGATCATTCGTGTTTCTCTTAAAATTTACAATAGAAATTAATTTTATTGTTATGGAAGCTTAAATCTTATCAATAATGCTAGATGAATCGGAATGCTGTAACTCATCAAAACGTGTCATTTTTACTGATACGAGTCCTCATCAGAGAGATTCTTTAGTTTCCTTGACTAACGCCTTTTGATCGGATTTCTCAGTTTGAATTGGATTTCAAAACAGCTTCGTAGTTGGAATGTTGCCAAATTCTAAGGTTGCGGCAATTTTCATAAATATAGCTTGAGCAATAAAAAGCTCCAAATTAATCGCAGAGATTATCTAACTTAAAATAAGAGTAACATATGTTTTCGTAACTAGAACGTTTAATGGGAATTCTATTCCGTTTGCTTTATACCAGGGGTCGGCAACTTTTTATGCATGGCTGGCCACATTCGTAGTTGTGAATCCTTCGGAGGGCCGCATTGGAAGTCACAAGACCTTCAGCGGGCCGGATGACTGTTTATATCAGAAGTTATCTACAGATTCTGTGGTCTCATATTATCGAAAATCATGTATAAATGATTTACTAGCGTTAAAGCTACATCAGGGAACGTTTTGATACTATAATTTCACTGAAAAATATAAAATAGTCTATTTTAAATTTTACCGACCACTATTTCATCATATCTTCGCGGGCCGCATGAAGCGCTCTCGGGGGCCGGATGTGGCCCGCGGGCCGTATGTTGCCGACCCCTGCTTTATACAAAATCGCACAATGACAAATATATTCTGCGATAGAATCAATTTCATTTGTAATAAATTGTATACGATTACTATAGCGGTTAACAATAAAGTTATAATTTTGACAATCTATGACATTATACTAAAAAATAATATACTTCATTAGTTTTTATCCCATGCTTTCGCAAAATTTAACCAATTATGAAATAATTGCCCTAAGAACGAGGCATATTTTAAAAGCAAGGAAATGAAGTTAGGATCACCGATTTTAATGAAATTATTCAGTTTACATTCTTCTGTATGTTTCCATCTTAAAAACTAATTCAAATTCGGTTTTATCTTTTCTGATCTTGCGAGATTTTGTTAAAATGTCGTTTCTCTGATACAGTTTGGTGTGTTAACATTGTGTTGACTTTCCCAAGGGCGAATTCTTAGTTATTCTCCAGATACTTAACTTATTCACTCCGATGTGTTGGAGGTGGAATTCACCTCCTCGTTTAAACGCTATTAATTGTTTCAAGTCCACTCGCGAGTGATAATAGGAAACTTCAAATAATCGGTCGCCATTCTGAAAACGAGTGTTTACGTTGTGCGCCAGGGGATGTGTCCTTAAATTATTTTAGTGGTTTTAGATAAATATTAAACATATTAATTAACAACTCGGAATTCTTTCCATTATAAACCACGCCACAGTCTCAAAATTTATTATTAAATGACTGAGAATTTTTTAATATTTCGGCGGCCGTTTCTGTGGTTCTATTTCTAAGAGTATTTATATCCATCATATTTATGATTTTAATATAAGGAATAAAAGTTATTACCCTTGGGAATACCTCGGAGTCAGAAAGAGCCCTTCCAAGTCTGAGAGATGGAAGGAAAACCTTTTGCCACGTCATGATGTTGGCTGTATAACAAAAGTTCAGACAAGTCGGCCAAACTCAAATGCTTCCGCTGATGCGTTTCGGCAGCAAACCAATGATCCACAACAAAAATTAATCTTCACGGAGAGTAAAAACAATCCAAATAAAAAATCTATTCATAAAGGTTTTCGCACGTTACGCACTTTGATGAAGAATCAGCAATCCCCTACTCTAATACATTTTCTAACCTCCAAATCAAACGCTTTCAACAGATCCGCTTCGCGACATAAGACAATGCTCTTGGCATCTTCTGATACACTTCTGTCACATTAAGATACTTTCTCTGACACTGTTCTAATGAAGGTCAAGTTGTAACATATGTCCAAAATTCTTTTGATATATTTGGTATTTCTAAGGTTAATGGTTCCATAGCTACTGAAAATGGGTGCAATAACTTTTTAAATCTTAGTAAAACCGAAGTAATCACTGAAGTATAAATTATTAAAGGATTAAAAAATTTTGTGGTATAGTACAATATGTCAGTTTTGTGATTTTTTAAGATGGAATGCCACCAAGTAAAGGCCAATACAGTGAAGTTTTTGAAGTAATAAAAACTGAGAAAATGTGTTCCATGAGAGTAATTTTCTTGTATTCATGTACACGTAATTTCTGCTTGTCTTGATTCAATAATGCGGGCGAATCTAATAACAGGTGACTCGAATAAGCGGAGCCTATTTTATTACCTTGGGAAAGTATATATTTGAGTTCTGAAAATTTTACAGGGGCGGATAGGAAAACGTTCAAAATTTTAATACAAAATTGTTTGCGTTCTAAACTTAAATGCCATCAATAAAATTATCCAAAAAAGTATATTTTATGTAAAATATATGTTTATGCAGAATGATGACGCGCAATACGCAATCACCGCTTCTTTTTGACTCATATACGGGAGAATATATGTAGAGTTCAAGACTAAACGAACAAAAAAATCGAAAAAATCTAAGAAATATCATTACAAAAAAAATGTACTATGTATCTTATGTTTTTGTGGAAGATACATAGTACCTATATTTTTATGTCATGACGAGTAAATTCCACAAAATGGAGCTTGATTTATCGATGAGCTAAGAAATATCGTTGGATTTAGGCATCCCGAAGTTTAAAGTGTATATTACATGTCCTACATTGATTATATTCATTGGGAAAATAAATATTGAGAAATAGCTATTTTTTTCGACGAACAGCCCAAATGACCGAACGCTAACTTTAATTTATTTTCAAACGGGGAATTAATACGACGAAAAATGCTATTAATGACGTAGACTTATTGTATATCGAATAAACACGAGTCCAAGTACAGCGCTGTTAATTTGTTGCATAAACTCAAGAGGTGTTTAAGTTGAAATTACCTATATTGATCAACAACAATTATCTACTTCACTATTTAAGCTTCAGGAATCAACTTTGCTGTTTGTACATTCTATATCGAGCTGATTTTTAATTATCGAGAGCAACGAACTTACTTGTCTCACTCTATTTCTCAAGCAACCACTCTATTTGTGGATGCCTGAGAAATGGAATGAATCACACGGAAGCCAATTATATGCATCAAGCTGCATGCTATCCCTCACAGCATTAATGAGAGAGAATGCGAGTCTGCTGGTTAATTTCAACCTATCTTTCCATTTACATTTTGACATAGCGATATAGCAAGATAAAAGGATATAGCATCGTTTAACAAACATCTTATAAATTCAAATTCATAAAGATACATTTACTAAATTAAAGATGGTTTGTTTTGATTTCATTATATGACCAAATTGTTGTTGAGCTTTTATGGCACAGGCAATCGATTATCTATGCCTAATCTGTCATTGTAATTCATATTAAACGTTAGTCTTTTAGTTAAGTGTGTGCGTGTGTTGGATGGCGAATCAGCCTTGTGGACTGTTATCGTCTTATGGTTAAGTAAAATTGGAAAAAAGAGTATTGCCATGCTGAGGAAACTTTATATTATTTACTCTGTAAACACCTAACGATAATTCAGCATATATACATTTTTCCTAAGGAGCAACCATGACTTCTTCTTCACAAGAAATCTCCAGAATTAGATACTTAAGTACAGTGTGATGTATGGTAGACAGCGGGGAAAAGGATCCCGCGTTTACCTCTCCCGCTTTGGCGCTCCTACTATCCATTTCCTTTCGAATCATAGATCAGCAATACATAAACTACTTTTTAATTCCATGAAAGTTTGCTCTTTCTTTCATTTCATTACATCTCCCCTTTTTTCAACGAAGCCATTTTAAATTACAACCCCAACGCAAAAATCTCAACCCTTCTTTGGTCCACGACGTAACCCTTTAACTTCTCCGCAGGTGAAAAAGGGCCCGTGGATTGGGTGCTATGAAGATCTCCCGGGGAATCGATAGTGGCGAAGAGGACAGAGGGCAAAGGGGATACGAGGCAGGACGGAAGACCCCGCCGCACTCATTCAGACAGCCAGTCAGTCTACCGGGGGCGCCCATTCTAAAAATATTCCCAGGCAGTAACAGCGCCCTCTCCCTGCGTCGCTCCCTCCTCGACCCCTTTACCCTCCACCCCACCCTCCATGACACTCCCTCCCTCGATCTTTCCCGCTTTTCCCAGCCGAGTGCACATCCCAACATCTCATCTTCTCTCTCCCTAACTCCCATCCCTCCCTCCTCCCCCGCACCTTCCCTTCCTCCCTCAAAATACAGAGAACTCCTTCCAACGCACCTTCCTTATCGGCCTCACTCCACATCTGTATCGCAGAGAACTTTTCCTGCCGTTTTCGAGTGGGAGTTGGGTCAGATGGAGTGAGATCCCTTTCTCATCCCTCTTAGCCCACCTTTTTCTTTTTCTCCCTTCCCTCCCTTTCTGACTCCCACTCGTTCTCCCCTCTTCTTCTCCCACCTCTGATGTAAGGCGTAGTAAGAGTAAGCTCGGAAAAAAATCGAGAGCGTAAAGGCGGTTAAGAGGGTAAAAGGGGAGAAGGGAAAGGACCTTTGTTTTAATACGCGCGACAGGAATGCTGTATGGAGTCAGATTGGAATTTTTTTCTCCATGAGGATGCATTCGAACTCGTTCGAATAACATGTGGTGCCGCGCGATGGAATCAACAGTCACGGACAGGAATGCGATAAACTCGTAAATTACGCGTTAAAAAGATAAAAGTTCCCGAATCCATAACTGTTAATGTCCCCACTTGGGGTCGAGAAAATAAAAATTCGCCTTTCATGACTCATTCGATGCGTTATGGATTCGTTTCATTTTCTGTTAGTAAAAAGAGCTCATAGGTGTAAATTATGTGTATGATTTTTGTGTGATTTATGTTTTATCTCTTTGAATCACAAAAATGGTTTAAATTTAGGATCTCCTCTTCCTAAGTATGAATGACACCGAAAATTCCCAACTTTCATAATTTTTACCAATGCGGAAAATATGAAAATCGAAAAAAAAACAATTATTAAAAAAATGTTTTTCGAATCTTTCCACCTGACATGAATTTTATAACATTTTTATTTTCACTTTTCATTTTTTTCTACGATAGTTTTTGTGCTATTGTATTTTTTAAACTTTGAAGGAAAGACTCGTGTTTTATATTAAGATCGTCCCATTTTAATTAAAAAGTTATACTCACATTAATCTAATTCGAGAATTCAGACCAAATCTTAAAGCAGCATTTTGATCACATCTCTTATCTCATGAAAATTTGAAACAATTTTACCAGGTAATTGCCATGCATCTAATAACGAGAAAAAACAGTCGTACGATCATAGTCGAGAATTATGTCATGTTTCGCTCCTCCACTACTATAAATATTTATTCGTCGGACGTATCTATTGGTTTACCTTCCAGTCAAGGTGATTTACTTTCGCGGAATTCAGAGTCCTGGAAAGAGTGAATGCTTCGACTGAGGGAAGTACATTGTCGAAGGTTGCAAGCAAAATCGGACGCGCATATTGCGAGGAGGTGGCATTATAGAAGAGTTAGGAATGGTGGCGCCCTCTTGGAGAGTAAGAACTGAAATAGCTGGATCTGTACCCTGTCACAATGCCAACAATGGGGTTCTGGCATAGCGCTCCCAGATATCTACAGAAATAAAAGGAACCGTGGACACCAATCGTTGAAAATTCCTGGAGATATAGCTCGAAAACGCACGATGCGTCCATGTTAGAAGGCTTTATGCATTTTATGCAAACAGATTGAGAAAAAATGATTTCTTTCCCATTAAATACAATCAATAGTAGTTAAAAGTTTCATTTTCAAGTGTTTTATTAAGTAATTTCAAATGGTGGTTTCATAAAGAGACAATAAAGCGTTGGTAAATTTGATGCAACGAGCAACTTATTTTAAAGCAGATTACTAAAAATTATTGTTTAATATACATGAAACGAATTTCAACTTCTGTGGGCAATTGTTAAATAGATTGCTTAAAACTGATCTGAAAAAATTATACGCTCTTCCATTTAAGAAATTTGTCGGGCTTATTAGTACATGCGGCACAGCAGAAACTCCAATGGATGATGGCAAAAATTGTACTTAAATATATATATATTTCGTAAAAACGAAAGAACTTTATTCTGTATTTTCAATATACGAAATTATCTTCTCAAAATAGTTATAATAAGTTTTTCAATGTTTTCGACCTCGATTTCGGAAGTTGCATAAAAAGTGTTTTTTTTTAGTTTTTAGTTAAATAGGTTAAGTGCTTTTGATATTATTTCCAAACTTATACGTGACTGAAAGCTTGTGCGAGATGGAAGTGGTGCTAAGAATAAGATAAGGTAGAGAATTTCGTTAAAGGATATAACAAAATCAGTTTCTCTCATCTATATTTTTAGACTAATCCTTAGCGAATCCGATCTGAAGTTTTATCTTATGCAATCACTTTATCAACGCTCAATTATTATTTCATTTAATAAGAAAGGAATGCTAGAAAATGAAGAGATTTTTGAAGTTTTAGAAACAATCTTGTTTTTCCTCGTCTATACTTGGTTGCATCTCGTACATAATTAAAGAAATGTATTTCACATTTTTCTGTGATATAAACATATACAAAGGAAAATGCAATTCTCAGGAGAATTAACAATTAATACTTACGAATAAGTATCCAATAAAATTCGAAAGGGAATTGTAATAAATTCATACACTATATAAAACCTTAGCTCTTTTTTTAAACATTCTAAATAATTTCACAGACTTTGTTGGATTGCCTATACAAATAATGTATGAATATATAAAAATGAGTTCCTTTATCAGAGGTCATCATTTGTAAAAGATAAAATAAAAATCTTTAATGACTTGAAATAAAGGACCTGCAGCAGTTTCATTTTACAGCTCTGGATTAACATTTGCCCAGACATAAAAAACAAAAAAACAATACAAGGCTGAATAACACTAGCCCCTGGGAGAGTGTTACTGTTTTCCAAAACTCTCAGGTTTTACAGTCACTTGTGGTCAGCGGCGATCGAACTGAGGAGGAGAATAGAGGTTGCCTCGAGAGGGGTCGAGAGGAAGCGCGAGAGTGCTACGGAGGGGAGAAATTAGATGTGGAATGGGCGAGCGAGGGAGGGGGTGATTGGCGCCCCGTCCGTTGTTAAGGTAAAGTGTCGATGGAGCAGAAAAGGAGGTCGGCGCTGAGAGAATGGATGGCTCACCGGCTCTCTTCCAACGCTAGAACAAATTAGGGTCGCGGGAAGCAGAGTAGAGATGGTATTTCAATCACGTCATATCCACAAACTAGACGGAAGATGAATATTTTCGCAGAATTAATCCGACCAAATCGGAGTATATTTTTACAAACAATGTCAAGTACTCCGTCGATTATAAACAAGAGTGGAAAGATGCACACATTATTCATGCGAAGCAGAGGCGTTCTTTACGATTTATGCAATCATGCCAAAAAAGATCAATATTAATGGCTTAGTATAATGCCTACGAACTGAAATGCCAGTAGTGACGCCAAGGAAATATCGAATTTTTGATTCACCGAATTATTTCCTAATCAATTGTAAGTGATGAAACAATCGACAATTATTTAAAACTTACCTCACTCGAATAGTAGTAATGTAATCTTTATGTTTACGTTCATCCCTTCGTCGTAAATTACCCATTTCTTTTCACTTAAAAACGCTGTATTTAGGTAAAGAAAATAGACGTATTTACGTTCATTTCTTCGTTGTATATTACCCATTTCCCTCTATTTACCAAATTTTGCCTGTGCACGAAATATAATTAAATGTAAATAGATATTTATTGTTTATTTCAGTTGCCACAAAGATTGTTTTCGTTGATAAAAATTAAAAACCACGGGAAAATTTCCAAATTCCAAAGTAAACTACAATTTTAAAGATCGATTTTCTTGAAATCGGTTACTCCTTCGATAAAAATGTACTGAGCAAAACATATGCTATTTAACTAAGTCTACAAAGTCGCCGAAAGACTTTTTTGTTAAAAGTGATATTGTACGAGATATAGAGAAAAGTTCATTTTTTGTCACCAGTAAAGTGGCACTCCCGATTAGGTCACGTTAACTATTTATATAATTTTCTTAATTTATTTGCCCCTATGTCCTAAATACCAAATTTCACCAACATCCGCCCAGTAGTTTCCGAGATGAAACGTGCTGACAGACGGACACGACCTAAGGCTTTTTTTACTTATTGTAAAGAATGCCTAAAAACTATTCTGCTCCATAGAACTTACAGACATATTTTTAAGGATTTTTCACATTTTTCGGCGGGTTTTATAAATATATTACACGCATTAATTTTGACTCCAGATATAAATGAAGAATGCTCAAAATGGAAATTAATAATAATTTATGACCACAAAACTTAGTATCGCAATATTCTACACTGTTTTATTGTTAAAATAATGAAGTATAACAGAAATTTAGATTCTTACGGAATACTTTTGCAAATTACTAAATATAAATTTCCTCAATGCTGAGATGTTCTACATTCATTTCTTTGGGAGCAACGGATATTCATTTTATAATCTACCAGCATATTTAATCGACAAAATTGAAATTGTCTCAAAAGTCGAGTTTCATACTTTACGGCGCGAAGAATCCACAAGTCCCCTCATTTATAAAAGAGACCAGCCTCTACGAGGTTGTAGCTCTATTTTTAACTCTAGGACAGGGAAATTGGCCGTAAATTCCTTTGGAAAGGCTACATTTCAGTATATTTTATTTTATATAGTTTGCTACATTTCATATATTTTATTTGATATAGTTTACTTAATGCAGTCATAAAAAATTCTCCGTACGGGATGAAATTACATAATACTTCACACTTTAAGAAATTATTAACACACATAGTCATATGACAACTGGAAACTTGATTAGTTTATTAAACAAAGAAAATAAATGACGCTTTAAAAGGGAGAAAAATGGTAACTTAATAATATTTATCAAAATGTGTTGCTTGCTGCTGCTATGAAAATTATACATTAACGTAAAATCGACGGACTTTGTGGAACTCCTTACATGAAAGTATTGATTCATTGTTAAACTTTTGAGAAGTTTAAGTTGAAACAAAATGAATTTCACCGACAGTTTATTTTTTAATTGTATCTATTCTTTTGTATTATATTTAACTCGCTATTAAAAATAGCGAGTTAAATACAAGTATTGAAGTTTAAGGAGCGAATGGCGATGAAATTATGAATAATTAACACATGCAATTATAATTTTATAGGCTTACATCTATGACTACTAAATTCATTCGCTTCATAATTCTTGAAACATCCATTTTTAAGGGCAATTGCAATAAAATTGATCTCTTACAGAGTTTATGAGGAAATCGAAATAAGTCTAGCATTACGAAATTAATAGCTAGAGATGTTTTTATTGTATTTTTTTCATATTATTTGCAGCATCTTTACATCTTGATGGGAGAAAAGATTGAACCACCAATGACAGCCGTCGGATATTATCCGTTTTTAAAAAATTACATTTGGCTTAAATATTAATCATTCAATTTTAAATTAGCGAAAAATTCGAATTCGACTTAGTCATCCATTATTTATTCCTGAGCACCTGGACAACTTCTGCAGATTCTATTTTCTTTCACACTGACGGGAACGAATCGGCTTGACGTAATTTGACAGGCGAAGAGAAAAGCAAACCCAGCCAACACCAAGGAGAGTCGGAAAAGGGATAATCAAAGTTTTATATTTATATATGCATTAACGAGCTTGTTTACAGTTACTTGTGTCCAAAATCGAGATATCAGAAATACCGCCAAGATTTTAACTGTACTCCTGCATCTATAAAGGAATTTATTGATAGGTGGTGGTGATGGATCGGTGGCCGGAACGGACCATTTGAGAAAAACAATGGGTTAGGCAATATAGATTAGAATCAACGCATGTGTTTCAATATCGATGACGGGAAGATGTTTGATTGCCGCCATTTAAGAATTAAGAATTGACAATCATGTCAAGGGCCTAGTATTTAAGAGAGAGTTATAAGTATTAAAATTAACGTATTCTGATGAAATTGATTTTTAGATTCTGCGACAACATATTGAGAGATTTGGGTCAACATCCCTGCAGGGAAGTAGTAAGTACATTGACCGATTGTTAAGTCCTTAATCTAACCAGGATTCAACATATTGACAATTATAATGTGGTAAATAAGCTTAAGCGAAACTACTACATTTCCATGTGAACGATTTTCTATTTTTGATATGGTATAGCATACTGGAAAAATTGAAAATTAACCTAATTAAAGAGCATATAATTTTAAGAAAAACCTGATATTTGTTTTGAAATATTTTCTTTAACAAGTTTCCCCTGGAAAATGGAAAATGATGGTATTGTTGTAAGGCATTTCACGGAAATTCTTCTTGTACATGAAGTTCTGTGACAACAATTAAGTTTCGTGTACCCCTTAGTGACTGTGTTTGTATGTGAGAACCGAAATACCAGGTGCAATGCCAAAGAGCTTATTCAAACTAACCGTTTAAACTTCCCAGTCTGCCTTCAAGAAATTTGGCACGTCTACTGAGAAGTACAGCCTGGTAGAGTGCTACATCCAAATCTTGGAGTTCAACTGCAGTTGCGTTCAAAACAAACGGAGAAACATGGAATCTATAAACTGTTGCTTTGTTTGGATGATCATGACCATGAAATATTGATCAATATCAGAGGCGATATTCAAACTCTATATACACCACAAACTGCTAGTTTTTCACGAGTTTTTGTTACCACCTAAACGTTTGAGATCCCTACAATGAAATGAAGGCGCCATCTCTAGAAGTAGCAACTTTAAATAAATGGTAGATTTTTGGATCTATTAATGAACGCACTCTTACTTCATTTCTATTTTATTGCTAGCTAGAACTCAGTAAATCTTCCATTACTCTCATTGCTGCATTTATCCAGTCGAATATGACACGAAAGATGTGCGTCTTAATAATACTGCATATAGAAAGATACACGAACATATAGTATATCCCAAAATAGGGAAATACCTCCTCATGCCAAAAGGCGGATATTATTCCGCCAGTTCCACTAAACTTAAATCCAACTTTAGAGCCACTTCTTATTTTCCCCATTAGAGACAAACAATATGCAAGAAGCATAAGCAAAATATATCTAGCTGTCCACACGTACTATATCAACCCCAGACAACGCACGTAACACTTTAACACCGTCTAGGAAGAGGAGCAAATCCACACGGAAACCTGAAAACATGAAGGTACTTCCTTCTGCTCCACACCTCTTATTTTCCTCTTTTCCTCCTATTCCACCACATCACGTTTCCTCCTTCTGTTCCTTGTCCCTCTTCTCATTCCTTGCTCTCTAACTCTTTTCTTCCCCTCCCTCCTCCAGCTCCCCCTCTTGTTCTTTATTTATCTTTCCTCCCTTTTCTTCCCCTCTTCTCTCCTCATCGCACCTCCGTCCCATATTAATTACGACTTTGGAGGTGGAAGGCAATTCCGCAGCTAGCAAATGGGGTTATGCGTGGGTGGAGATGGCGGCGAGGGTGGATGATGGCATAGAGAAGGGGAAAGGGGGGAGAGGGGAGGTAGACAAGTGGCTCTCCGTCTTCTCCTGGCTCCTTACTCTGTATTCGGAGGGAGGGGCTGGGGGCCACTAGTGGCAAAGGTGGGGGGTGCGAGGGATGGTCGGAGGGATGGCCGAGCACGGTTGGCCGTGTCATGGCCCGGGCCACCCAATGGAAAGGAGCCACGCCCTTTCCTCCCTTTGACACGCTCCCGCTCAAATAATAAAACCCCTCCCCAGGCGACTCGACGTGGGTGGAAGCATATATATTCCACCCGAGAGACACTGGCGGAGGTTGTGAAAAAGGGTTTGGGGAGGGGACGAGAAAGTGGGGAGTGGGAGGATGTAGGCACCTCTTTAGCTGACCTCGGTTGCATTCAAGGGCGGTGGCGCAGATTGAGAGGGGCGAAAGTCAGCGAGTTGAAAGCAAACGACGAAAGGAGTTGGAGATAAAATGGGATTCTTGTTCCTTGGTTTTAGTGGGAATACAATCAAAGTTTTGATACTTGGAACCGTAATGAGAAATTTACAAACAGAATAATTGCATTAATTACGAGCGAGTACAATGTTTGCTACTTCAAAATCGACGTTATGGGTAATAATTACGTGTTATGAAAGCTTACAATCGATTCAAGAACACTTAAAAATAGATTTTCGGTGAATTACCACTGAAGATGGCTGCTTTGTAGTTGAAATGTGCATGTGGTTTTTATAACCTTGTTGTGGCTATTGGAGATACCTGAGACAAGTATTTTTTTAATTGCTTGTTTTTGAATTTTTACAGGCATAAGACGAGCTCGATATTTCTCCGTTGAATCATCATCGGCGTTTCATTAAAAATACTTGTATATTTTGCACACAGTTCAAATTAATGTATAACTCAATAAAATGAGTGCTTAGCCAATTCCTACGTTTTCTAAAAGAAAACCTCCATTTTATTGAGATTGCTCATATTATATTAATCAATTTTTCCCATTAGAAATTGAAAATCAGGAGAGAGATGTTTTTCCCTCACTCTTAACTTGAGAGAATCGTATTTTACTTTATAGACTTTAAGGTGGACTCAAGGATTTTTGTATTTTAGCCCTTGGTGATCATAAATCTAAACCAGTGATTCTTAACCTGTGGGGAGCGCCCTTCTAGGGGGCGTATTTCAGGGGGAGGCGCGAAGCATTTTGAACCCAAATCAGTTTTTCCTCAAATTTCTACCTCTCTTTTGTTTCTAATGCTGTCTAATTTACCCTCTTTAACATTTTTTCATTTCTATTGTAACTATATAGATGATATGTCTTGTACTGATGTATTCAAATGCTCTGCCAACTTGTCACCTTCATAACAGATGTAGTGCAGACGAATGGATTTATAATATATAAAATTAATACATGAAAAACTACACGGATTATTTTAGGCTATGACAACTTATTGCCAACTGCCAAAAAATAACGCTAGATTGTCAGCTGTACTGAGTTGTGCGTCGAAACTAAAATGAGACATTTGAATTCACTAAACAAACAACTCAGCTCATGCGCTGATGTAAGCAGACAGAAACCCGTCATAAAATCTGATGTGATCACTACATGACTTTCTCCATAACTGTAATATTTCTAAAAATTCCACATAGATTTAATGATAATAAATATTTTAAGGAACTGCGAGAAAAATCCAGACCTTACAAGAACAGACAAACTCATACCGTAGCCTTCTGATATTGGACATAGCGATGAAGCTCCAACAATCTGTAGATATTAATAAAAGGCAATGTGTGTGTGCTGTCTAGCATATCTCCAAAACCAAGAAACTTTGATTTTTGGTAGGGAGAAGAAGAGGGGGGTGCCATATCCCATAAGATAACACGAAACACCGATTTTTCGACTTACAGGCTTTTATTCTTTTGCATATTAAAATTAGAAAGAATTGGTCTACGATCTTCGGATTTCAACTGTTTTAAAGAAGAATAAATAACGTCTCTTATTCATAACATCGCATTTTGCCTACGACACAAAATCGCTCAAGTTCTACATTTAAATTATATTTATTTGAAAATTTAAGCTTTTTAACGAAATGTTGCCTTGCCGACCATATCATTGTTAAACCTCGAGATTGTATTGTCGCCTTAATCCTTATACTATATGCCTGATTTGATTGCTTTAATATGAGAGGGGAAGAAAGAAAGGAGAGAGACAGAGAGGGAGAGAAAGGGAAAATTAAATCTTCCATAAATTAAAAATAATTTTTGGCGTTTAAGAATTTTTTAGCATAGTGTATTTCTTTGTCATACAATTTCTATTCGCCCAAAACTATTTTTACTCTCTGGAACTCAATTATGTGAATTTTATATTGCTTACTTATTAGTGCATTTAAAAGTTGGTTTCATTAATTTCTATTTCAATTTTGTTTTAACTTAATACTTAATTCACGTATACACGTCATATTTGACGGGCAATTACGCTAGTATATATATATATATATATATATATACCTGGACTGGTAAATTATGCTAAAAGTTTATTTGCGGGAAATATCTCAACTCGTGTTCTGATTTCGCCATTTAAGTGTTACATTGATTTTTTACTTAAATATTTTGTCGCAAAATATAGTTGATTTGAAAGGCATTTAAACAAGAAGATAGAAATAGATCAGATCCTTTTACAACAAAGAACTCTCGGAAGAAAAGGCGCAAAGCTACGCCTAAGCGAACTACAGAATGTTTGGGGAGGGGCAAAACAAACTATTGGAATAAGCGCAAATATAATTGGCCGTGCTTCTGTGAGTTGGCTAGACGGGCTAGACCTTTGAGCGTCGAATAAGCAACTTTCCTGCCGTTGACAGTGAATGGAGGGAAAATTGAAGGGCAAAGGGAAAAGTTTGTGCTCACCAAAGAACTCAGAGCTGGGGAAAGATTAACGGGCTTTGCCAGAAATCCGGTTATGAGTAACGTTCTCCCAAATTTAACCCAAAGTTGCGCCACAGTATAATTAGATTGCACAGCTATAAATTGTAATCAGGTAGGTGGGCGTGCGGAAATATTTATTTCAACAAATCTTCGTTCCTCATAGGTGAATACGCACACATACAGGCACGCACATGTAATCAATAGCTCGGAAAATTTGAGTAGATATTTTAATTTGGAGAGAAAATCATCAGTTATACGAAATTAGTGCAAAAACTGGAAGGAGAAAAAATAGTGAAGAAACTTAATAAAGGATTAAATTTTTATCCTATATGTTATGAGTATACTATAGGGTCTTTCATTTTTTATGACATAAATAGCAGAGAGATCAAATATTATACTCTTACTCCGTAAATGCTTTAACCAAAGGAACGAGTGAACGTAGAACTCTGCACTGCATTAAATTTATTTATTTATTTATTTTCTTAATACGGTGAAGTTGAGGCCACATGCCCCCTTCTTCCACCCAACCGTTTTAATAGACAACTAGGGGCCCGTTGCAGTACTTCCTGCAAACATCTAGAGACCCTTGCGTTAAGTTACCCAATGCGATAGTTCCTATGACAAAAAATTTTTACAAAGAGAGTTATTAGTTGAACAAATTTTATTGCCCCTCTTAAAATAATTATATAGCTCACACCATTTTTATAACCATAAGCACATACCAACATGATTTATACTACCGGTACACAATATTTCTTGTTTTGTTTAATATTTCTGATGGTATGTTCTGTGGTTTGTTTAATATTAAGTAATCAATGCACCGGCCACGCGTCAATACCGAAAGAAATTAATCAAAAACATTATCAATATAGTAATTTGCTTAAAATGCAAAATAAAACTTGCAAACGAAACGATATTTTCAGTGCATGCGTAAAATATCTTTCTATTTGAAATGTTAAGTTGTCCATTATTACCATGCATTGGAATCGTTTCTTTTCTTCGCTACGTGTTTCATTTGTTTTTTATTTACACGAAACTTTTCACATAAATTTACTATCGGTTATTGCCCTTGATGCGTTTGTTTCATTTTAGGCTTCGTGCAAATGCACTTGAAAGCCCAAGTCTAACAATGCAAAAATCCGATATCAACAATTGAAATGTCGAAAAATCGGAGTAAATCGAATATAAACTAAAAATATGAGCAAAAACGAATTAAACAACATAATAGAAAGTAAGAAAAAGAATCTTCATTTCATTTTACGTGAAATAGTGCAAATCTCGAGTCAATCGATCGTAAGATATTTTAAAATGTTAAAGACTGAAGGTCTACACATCGTACTCCAGCCGATTATGTGATTATCAAATGCAAAGACGAAAACTTTCCTGATATCGTACCCATGCCTTTTCGGGAGACGACTTCCCATTTAAAAAGTGCAAGAGTTCGCGTCGAGTATTCAAGCGAAAGATTGGTCGAAATCGAGCCGACCGTTCTTGATTTATTTGCGTTTATACTGGGAGATGACGTCACTCGATGCTTAATCTGTTTTTGTCCTTCACGCGTTTTATTGCAAGCTTATTTTTAGTGCAAATGCACTTGAAGCCCGAGTCTAACAATGCAAAAATCTGAGATGAACAATGCCGGCTAACCTAGCAACCTCCTGTTTGAAATGTCGAAAAACCGGAGAAAATCGAATATAAACTTAAAGTATGAGCAAACACGAATTAAACAACTAAATCGGCGGTAAGAATAAGAATCTTCATTTTTTTCTGCGTGAAATGGTGTAAATCTCGAGTCATAGTCTTGATCGTAAGATATTTTAAAATGTTAAAGAATAAAGGTATACACATCGTATTCTAGCCGATTAAGTGTTAATCAAATGAAAAAATGAAAATTATCCTGGTATCGAACCCATGCCTTTCCAGGGGACGACTACCCACTTAAAACCTGTAGGAGTTCGGTCCGAGTATTCAGGCGAAAGATTTGTCGAAATAGAGCCAACCGTTCCCGGTTTATTTGCGTTAATGCCGGAAGGCTTCAGACGCAGGCAGGCAGGGACGCGTGCAGAGACAGCGGTTATAATATACTAGTGGCCTGTTGCAGAAATTGCTGCAATTTGAGCTACAAAAAAATTGATTATTGTTTATTATATGTTTTATTAAAGAAAGTTGCTAGTTTATGAAATGTTTTTACAGTAAGTTGCTAATTAGGTAAGCATAGGCTTTACGATATATACGATTCGTAGGAAACTGTACAAAATGAGGAATTGAAAAGGTAACAGAAATGTGAAGGTGGGAAGAAATGGCAATCAACATAAAACCTCTTTGTACACAACGTTCTTAGTGTAGACAGAGTCGTCGTTTCCTATTTTACCTTGGTGGCTTTTTTCGAGGATTTGCAATTTTACATCGGCGGCTGCCTTTTCCCGACTGAATGCAACGTACAGCTGCCCGTGGCTAAATACCCATTTCGAAAGGAAAATCTCAATCTTTTCAAATGTTTGCCCTTGTGCCTTGTTAAGTGTCATCGCGAAGGACAACCTGATAGGAAATTGAGTCCGAATCAGGCGGAAGGGCATAATGGCATCCGTTGAAATCAATTTGATTCTGGGCAGGAATATTGTCTGACCTTTACCCGGACCGGTGATTAGTTTCAACATAAGCGCTCGGTCCATCATTCCCCGCACAATCATTCGGATACCATTCACCAGCCCTGAACCTAAGTTCACATTGCGGATAAGCATAACAACCGAACCTAACTTAAGTTTCAGTTTATGAGAGGCAATCCGGACGGCGTGATGGAGTTCAAATATTCCAACGGAAGGTTCAGTCTGAAAAATGAAGAGAACAACATGTAACTTATAAATTGTATGTTAGAAGGCCAGATTCAAACTACGACTTGGAGTTAGTTAATGGTATTTAAACTATGCGAGGAAAGGTTGAACGTACTTATCCTGGTCGCTGTCTGTTTGTATGAGATCCATGCTGCAATATTCGCGATGCTCTTCTGGGAGTAAATCCAGAACTTCTGCATTCAATCTGTCGCAGTCTTCATTGAGGGGACAGACAATCGCGCGAGTTGAGTATTCGCCAGCTCGATTACCCCTTTCGACGGAATCACCGAATACATGGTGAACAACAGAACTGGTAGAAATGTACTCGTTAGGAATTGTGTTAATGTCCTCGCCGATTTCGCTTCGGAGTTCACCGTTACCCAAACGTAACAGCCATTCCGAAAATGACCGCTCCGTTTCCCCGGCACGCATATTTTTTGTCAAGTGTATAATTCGTATGGTGCTCCACAGTCGACTCCTTTGTATCGAAGACTCAATGATTTGAACTCTTCCAGCATGAGGTACTACCGGAAAAACCTGTCTGAAGTCACCACCAAAAACAATCACCTTTCCACCCATTGGCCAGATTTGGCATAAAAAGATCTTTTAATGACACCTTGCTCGACTCTCTAGCTTGAAGTTGAGGGTTCAAAAATTCTAAACTTTAGAGAGTTTTGGGGCTTTTTCCGTTGAACTTTGAATAATCGCTTTATTTTCCACCGTTAGGACTATATAAACTTTCAGAAGTCACTTTTTCCAGTTCTCTAGCTCAAGCACAACTCTCGAAATTTGAAGCAACGGAGGGTGCTATTTTCTTCTTACCAAAGTCAAAAATTCTAAACAATAGAGAGTTATAGAGCTTATTTAGTTAAACTATGAAGAATTGATTTATTTTTCCCACCGTTATGACTATAAAAGTTTTTAGAAGACACTTTTCTCGGCTCTCTAGCTGCACCACAGCTCTCGGAAATTTGAACCAACAGAGGGTGCTATTTTCTACCTACCAAATTCGAAAATTCTAAACTTTCGAGAGCTATTGGGCTTTTTTCTTTGAACTTTGAAGAATTTCTTTATTTTTCCACATTTGCAACTATATAAGCTTTCAGAAGACACTTTTCCCAACTCTCAAGCTCAACTGCAGCCCCTGGAATATTGAAGCAACGGAGGATGCTATTTTCTTCCTACTAAATTTGAAAATTCTAAACTTTCGAGAGCTCTTGGGCTTTTTTCATTGAACTTTGAAGAATTGCTTTATTTTTCCCGCCGCAACGACTATATAAGTTTTCAGAAGACACTTTTTCCAACTGTCAAGCTCAACCACAGCTCCCGGAATTTTGAAGCAACGGAGGGTCCTTTTTGTACGAAATTTCTAAATATTCTGAACTTTCGAGAGCTTTAGGCCCTTTTTCGTTGAACTTTGAAGAATCAGTATATTTTTCCCGCCGTCAATACTCAATATAATTTTCGAATGCTCATAACCCTTAGTCTCGATATTGCGGAATTGCCTCATGGGGACATCAGTTATTGATTTAATCGTTATAACCATAATAAAGGACGTTTTATAAGTGAAATTTAGCATTTTACTGTTTCTGTTCTAAGCTTTTGAAACTGAAGTCCGCGTTATATCAATTGCCTCTTATTCATTAAAATTATTCTTAAATGGCCACAACTAAAGGAGGAAGTGATGGATAGTAGATCAGAGGAAGTTAGGTATTGCTGTATCGATCAAAATCGTTATGTACGAGGCAAAAAGAGTTGCAGAAGAAAAAGGACTAGTTGAGCGTACGTATTGTCATTACATATGAATTTCATTTATTGTTTATCCCATCATATTAAAATATCATCTTGAACTTAAGTTTATTTAAGTACAATCGGTAAAGGGTATCTATACGTGCGATGTGCTGCGCACTCCGACAGCTTTAATTAATACGACTGCTGAGTTCACTCAGGGCACATTTATCTATACAAGTTTCGAAGGAATTATTTATGTTTTAGATCATCCCTATTTATTTTATGAATGAAGTTTATCGAAAACGTCATATTTAACTGTTATCACGCCTTAATATTTTCTGTAAATGTTGCCGGATACGGACTTAATCACGGCTGGAAATGATACACGACGTAGCTCTTTGTAAATGCCTTGGTGAACCAAAATACGTTTTTTTCTGAAAAAACTTCTAAAAAACCGATTTGCGTCTTATACCCCGGTGCGTCTTATATGCCGCGAAATACGGTGTGTATATATATATATATATATATATATATATATATATATATATATATATATATATATATATATATATATATATGCATATTACTAGCCGTTTTCTAACCATACTCTATGGAAACCGAATTTCACAACCCATCAGTTGCAGATGTCGGCTATAATCCTCTCTATAATAAGAGTTTTTGCGCCCTACTTGTATGTTTTTTATATAATTTATCCCCTAAACATATTTACTTAATGATTACACGACTAAGCCGAAAATAAAAATTGTAGGAGATTTGAATTAACATTTTACAAAGCAAACGTTTATTAATCTGATTAATGTGCAATGCCATTACCTAATTCAAAATTCAAAAATATATGCTATAAAAGGACGCAAAAGATTTCAGTCTTAATTTGTTAAGAAAGGAAATACGATAGGAATCCAGCGTTAACACGGATCGGAAAGAGAATTAACAGGAAGCGCCCACTTTTTCAAATTCAACGTCAAAATCTACTCGATAAGAGCCGCTGTACAGGTTAATAAGAAAATATTAATTTAAAAAACTACTTTAAAATACAGTGAAACCTCGATTTATAGCATTTCAAGGGATCGTGAAAAATAAATCGATGAAAGCGGGATTATAATGAAAGAGGAATAGTATGTACAAGTTCAAAAACACGAGAACAAAAAATGCCTATGCTGAAAAGTGTGTATATTTTCATGCAATATTACAGTGCATAAAAATGAACAAAATATTTTATCATGCAATTGCTCTGCATTTATATCCAAAGAAATCTTTCATTGTAATCTGCTTTTCAGAACTTGACGTTTTAAATCCAATCCAACGTTTTAGAAACGATTAATCAGTTTTTAGGATTTAAACAACGTCAATGGATTCTGTAAAAATTTTTCTTAAAAAAGTTTTAATTCGTTCATATGAATTTATAATCCAAAATAATCAAGGGAGGCCTTAGAGTGCACACTGTTGAAACGGAACCCCAAGAAAAGGAGAAAATTACGATTAATCGAGATAAATTGTAGAAAAGGACCAAAAAAATCCAAACGGTTAATGCGGAAGAACGATATTTCGAGGAACAATAAATACGATATAATATTGATAATATGGGAGTTTTGTATAGCCTATTAAAAGTGAACGATAGATCCGGAAAATTATGGAGAGGGGAACTAAAGATCTAAGTTTCACTGTAATTAAGAAATTTATTTTAAACCTAGGAGGCATGGCTCGGCACACATTTACACTGGAGGGGTAAAAAAGACCCATTAGTAAAATTGTATAATTTCTCTCATAAAGTGGATTTTAGTTTTTTAAAACGTTAAGTAGCACAAAATATTTATATAAATTCATAATATATGTATATTTTCTCCATTCGCTTGCATATGCGGTTCTGTATTTTTCAATTTTATTAGATGCCATCCATCCTTGCCGAGTTCTCGTCATTGAATCTCAAAAATCTCCTTATTTCTTCAAATCGATTTAGTGACATGAAAGCTCTGTAAATCGATTAATTGGATTCAGAAGAAATCTCTTAAGGATTTTTCCAATGTGTCCAGTTCATCTGAAGATGTAGGCTGCCATGTCTTTCCTTTGCTGGCCCAAACGAGTCTTAATTCTTGATTGGTAAATACTCCGATTTATTCTGATGATTGTCTCCAAGCGCCAACGGGTATAAAGATTGGTAGATTTCTGTCCTTTAATCCATCAACAAGCCGAATGATGCTTTGAAGCGCAGTATTTCTAGCCAGCCGGACAGGATCTCTGTTTCACTGTGTGCCATTTGGTGCGATTATGAACTTGAAAGGTCATTTTATATCTTTTTCATCCAATTTAGAATCACTGCTACAGTCGAAACAGTCGTCTTGCTCTATGGCCTCCCAGTTCAGTGGTGAAGTCGTGTCCGTCTTCCGGGCCAGCCTCGCTGTTTGACTCTTCACCAGGGAAATATTCCTCCTCGATCCATTCGGCAACTTTCTTCGAAGTTAGTTTGCCTGTTGAACTAATTTTTGAACGTACGAATATTTAATATATTCTCCGTGAATTTTCAGAAATTACCGATTGGGATTGCAAAAATTGCATCTTTTTTATACTTTTGTTTGGCTAATCCTCACCCTTATTCATCAAAACATTATATTGAAATGCATCGTTTTCCTTCAAAAACGCATAAATCATTGCTAAAGATACATGAACCAGGATAAAAAATGGCGGTTATAAAATACCTCACATATGAAAATGTGTAATGATGATGTATTTATGTTGGTTCACAAATACTAGTCAAGATTAATTCTTCTAAAGACTGGTTTTAAATCACAAAGGAGATGCCCGAGGCACATCTAAGTCCACAAACGATATGTTTAAGAACAATTTTTACATGTGGCTGGGTCAGGAATACCCCACGTATGTATCCAGGGGTCAAAGAAGGATCTAGTAAATAAACGATCGCTTGATATCTTTTTCAGAACCAACCATTCACAATATTATATTTTTGGAAAATAATTCGGATAAATTAACTACTGCGCTCGAAGGTCGCCCAAGCACATGGTCGACGACTATGAAAAAACGAAAAGGGATAGGTGATAGACGTTTATATCTATAATTAAGCATAACATTCCAAATCCACACATATCGCTACCATCGGCTCCACTTCAATGTACAGTTATGTAGAATTGTCTGACACAACGCGCATCTCCGAGGTCGCCGTAGAAGTTTAAATATTTTTTTCTGGGACAACAAAACAAATAAGAGAATTAGCGTTTACAAAGATAATTAATTATATCTTTCTGATTTTTATACATATATATGTTTATAAAAACTAGGGGATCCGCGGGATCTTTGGCCTCACTCAGCCCGCTTAGAGCTGGTGGGGGGAATCACAGGTTCAATATTATTATCGTCTTCGTAGTTCTCCTGCACTTCATACAATGAGGATGTGAAATTTGAATAGAATTGAAGGTGCTGCCCTCAGCAGTAAAATATATATGAAAGAAATGTAAATCTAAGAAACGCACCAAATAAGGAACTAATGGTAAATGAACCTGAGCCTTGTCTCATCATTGAGACAGCAGTTATAGTAGAACAGACAAACAGACAAAGTGCACAGGAACTCAACAGGAGAGACCGCGCGAACGCAAATTGCGCGCCTCTAGGAGGCTTCCCGTACATTTTAGAGAAATTTTTATTTATTTTCTTCATCGTTTGATGTTTTCTGTATGTACGCTAAATTTCGTTTTGATTGGATAAGATTTAGAAATTAGCGCAATGCACGATCGCAAATTGCGCTGGAACTAACTATAAGGGTGGTGTTCTAGAAAAATATAGACAGTCGACTCTAAGTTATTTGTACATGCACACGAAGTTTGGTGAAAATCAGACAACCGAGACAGCAGTTATCGTAGAACAAACAGACAAACAAACAGGCAAACAAACAGACAAACAAACAAAATCCACAGGAACTCTACAGGAGAGACCTCGCTTCGCTCGGCCAAAAAAAACTAAATGCCGAGGAAATAAATTTTTCTTTACTTTACTTTCTTTACTTTGCATTCTCACTGTCCCAAATTTTAGACAAGAAGTATCAAGCCGGTCGGCTGGTGTTTTTAAAATGAGTATAAAAGAGGTAATTTTAGTGTCAAACATCTATTTTCTCGTAGAATGACCTTTGGAATGGAATGACGAACTCCTGCTCATTCAGAATAAGGACGGCGCAAAATATTTATTTGAGCTATCTACCAAATATGTCCGTCGTACAAATAGGAATTATCATTGCTTTCAGTAATAAAATATAAACACTCGCATATTCCAATCTAAATTTCTAAATTACTTCGACGTGTACATTATGGCGATAATAAGTAATTTTCTATTTGAGATAATTTAAATTTGTTCCCAGGAGATTGAATTGAGTCCGAAGAACGTGTACTTTCGAAACATTCTGTGGAGAGTAATTGAGTTATGCTGAACGACTCGCAAAATTTTGCTCCATAAGGACATATCTCTTTCATTTATTTATTTAGAAGTAGCTCATAAACCGCACTTTACAACCATTTACTATGGACGCAACAACGACAACGAAGATGAACACATGCGACCATGCCCTCGCCAAAATTCGAACCTGCGAACTTAATATTTGGAGTCGTTATATCAAGACTGGCCTTCATTAAGATTAAATTATGTGGGTTTAAATAACAAAAAATCATCTTAAAATAGGTTTTTGTCGTGAAAACATATATACTGAACTTGCATTTCCCAATAATTTTAGTATTATCTTACTTAATCACTCAGGAGTTATCGGCAGAAAATGTTACTGCCTTTGTTCCTATATTAATATAGGCAACCCCAGATTTAGCGTCATGATTTATTCTTCATTTATATTATTGTAATTTATAGGGTTGCAGTGAATTGAAGTACGTCTCTCATGTCATTGACTTACGGAAGATTTCTTCACAAACATACATTGGCGCTAAACGAGGGGAAGGGGGACGCTATATCGGGAGTTGACTGCACTTAATTACTCTGATTGTAAAATGTTATCATAAAATTAGTTTAACTAGATATGCACTTTTATGGACATTATTATTAGCTAAACATGTTGAATATTTAAGGCGAAAATCCAGCGTTTATCAATTATTCGCATTTTCAGCTGTAGCACTAAAATTTTGTCTAGTTCGGAGGTTCTTAACCTGTGCTCCGCGAAGTGGCTGTCGGAGGTCCGCATTAATGATTTATAAAGAATTGAAATGGTAGAAGCGATTGTGATGACGGTACTGTACCAGCAGTCCAAAAGGGCTAACAGTTGGAAGACGATAATAGATCCCGAATACAGAAATACGATTTATAGTGACCGGTGGTTATATTCTGCTCTGGTCCGTAAATGCAACAATGTTCATTAAATCTACCCTATCTCTGCATGGACGATTTAATTTTCTTCAATTGGAAATGTTTCGTACAATGTATTGTTGGTGCATATTATTTAATCGATTATGAAATCGCATATCGAAGGTTCTGATAAAGTTTTAAAATATTATTAAGATTTAAACAATAGAAAAATAACAAAATGGTAGAGTGCAAGATGATGCAGACAACATAGAAAATAGCCAAATGTGTTCTGCCGTTAGATAAATGATAATCTGTCTCATATCTGGAACGAATGCTTCGATCGCATTACTTTAAAGGACCACCTGCTAACAAAGATAAAAAGAATGAAAAATATCAAATGAGCTGGACCAATCCATGATTTAAATTTTATTGAAATATAAGAAATGTCGAGGGCTTTTTAAACATCCAGTATTATTATAATTTATATTTCCCGTAAGATGTGTTCTTAATTACAGGGAAAGTTGTGAATAGATCGATTAACAATGCCTGCATGAATAATATGTTAGGTTTATAAACAAAAATATCAAAATACCACATTTTTATCCATCCCATCCTAAATTTAAATTGGGAGTTCTTGTTTTAAATATACGTTTAAACAATCTTTGTTTAGCCTTAAAGAGAGATAAAAATACCGAATTGACTTTGCGATCAAAATAAAACTTGCTCGGAAGTAAACGAGCATCCTTCTTCCCTCGAAAAGATTTCGTTATCGCGCTTCCCTAGCGTCAACACAGGAGGAAAAGATGAAGAAGAAAACCGAGGGAATCTCGAGGAAGATGCAAAAACATTGGCACGGCAGAAAAGGGAAATGTGAAGGCGAGGAAAAACCGAAAGGCTTTCCAGAAAGATATCTCATTTTCCAGTGAAAGAGCAGTCGAATTTTGGGATGAGCGCAGAATTTTTACAGAAAACATGGGGCAGCTGGACAAAACGACTCTGGACGAAACACAGCTCTCGTAATCTAACGCTCTGGGACGAATCGGGATCGTATAGGAGAGACGGGAAGGGCAAGAAGTAGGATAGGGGATGGCACCCGAAAAATAGTCTGCTGTCATCCGGACCGCCCAACCCTTTAGACGAAACGGATGAAAATCTCTCGTAATTAAAAGAATCACTCCTCATCCCCTGGAAGGAAAAGGCTCCGGGAGCGCTCCAACGGTCGCCTTCGGGAGCACCAACTGGATGAGAAGGCACCTGATACGGACGGAAGGAAACAGAATCGGAGCGTCTCTTTGGGGAGAGAAGAGGAAGGACGAAGGGTGAGGGAGGTGACGGAGGGAGCTTCTGGGTGTCTAGTGGTGCGTGGGTGGGTGTCGAGCGGGTAGTAAAGGGAAGGGAGAAGAGGCAGAGGGAGGTTGCGTATCGAGAGTTTGCGAGGAAGGGGGGAGGTAGGATGACTGCGCCGGGCAGGCGTTTCCCAGTCTCTTCCCGCTCCCGTGAAAACAACTATAGTTTGGAGTAGTAGGGTGAGGGAACGACGAGGAGTGGGGGGAGGGCGTCTCGCGGGGGAGGGAGGGGAAGGGAGGAGGGCGGGGTTCCGGAGGCGGGCGGCAGTCGCACGAAGGGTGAGCGTTGAAGAAGTCTCCGGCGCACTCTTTTGCCGACCCTCCGGCGGATCAAGTACCCGAGACATACAGGGAGAGTCACACAAGTTTAATTCCCGCAGCATCTCTTAACAAGAACCAGAAATGGTGAGTGGTTTCAGTAGGTCTCTCCGGAGACGCTACAGACTTTGAAGTGACAGAGTCGTTGCATTTCTCCAGTCTATTTCTTATTTCGTCCGTTTCACCGAGAGGAAAGCGGTTTAAACTTTGGAATCTTGGGACGTCATGTGCTTGGTTCGATCCAGATCCGATATCGAGTCTGTTGATAACGAAGCCGTGGAAGATTTTCGATTGTTTGGCCACGTGGTCGACTATCTCTTGATTTACGCAATGGAAGTGTCAATATTGATCTGGTCTCTCTTCGAGATACTGGATATGTGATCGACGCCAGAGAGAGCCTTTTGCCGCATTCGACGGCATATTTCTCAGTCTACATCACTTTCCGAATATAAAGATGATTTATGAGTTAGAAACTGTGCGGAATACTTTAAAGGTTAAGTGAATAGAGATACGAAATTATGAGTCGAGTTCTTTTAGATTGACATATTTTTTCATTATGTTATCGAACTTTGACAGATGCAGATAATATACATTACCCCGCAATATGCATAAACAGGATTTAAAATGTTTTCTAATAATTTATTTTAAATTAAGTTAAGAGAGAATTTAGACAGCTATACTTTTTCTTTTGATAGGATACCATATGAAAACTGAGTCGAGATAACGGGACTAGATTTTGGAAAACGATAACGTGTGGCTGTATGAACTCATTTCCACGTCATATTTTTCAATACAATGTCTGATCAAGTTCAGAATTTTCCTCTTCCTCCAGTTTAAAATTTACGTTAAGCATTATGTGTTCATGCATAAAAAACTTCATTTACCCACATTTAACCCTCATTGTCTTGAGATTTAGTGAGAGGTTTTTCTGCTGTACCTCAGTGTTGTAAGGTTAGCTACTCAGTCCTTCCTCACACGAAATACCCAAAATCGAGAGTGGAGAATTATAGTGACTTGGTAGCTAGGGTTGGTAGAAGAACTAGCTCGATTCCCATTTAAGTTCAGAATTAATCTTCTTCTCTACAGTGAAAGTTACATAAATAAAAATCATATAAAACGGCTGGTTTAAGTTCATTGAATTTTAGGGTGGACGAGCTGTCTAAAAATTTGTGTTTGCAAAATAACAATAAAATATGACAAGTATTATTACTCACATCATTACCTAGTTAATGGATTATACGTCAAAATAATAGGTGTATGATACAAACAAGTAATAGAAGATAAACACGAGGTTGATAATTTCAATTCGCCTATGGCTGTCAAATCCTTTTAAGCTTATCGAGAGTTTGCTGCTTAATTTAAGAATAAAAATAATTGTCAGGATTAGATATAGAAGATTAGGCTTCCTAAACGACAAATGCAGAAATGGAGGGATATATGCTGAAAGATTAAGGTGTTTAGGCTGTGAGAAGTGAAAGGTATCCAAATACCTTCAACCTTTGTTACCCATAGAAAGGTAGACGACCGCTATCAAGTGAAAGGGTTTGCAGGCGTTATTCCAAGAAGTTATGCCTCTGCCAACTAACCGGCGTTGACTTCTTGGCTCGGCTGGACCGACTTCCGAAGTTTCTTCACGACGTATTTAAGGGATCGAGTGACAAAAACTACGTGCTATTTCTATTTGCCACCAATTTTTCAATGCGTATGTCATTAAAATGGGAGGTAGGAAATCCGATTTTTGCTGAATTACAATAAAATGCCACGCATTTTTGCGATCATTTTTACTTTATTTTTCTAGAAATCAATGAAGTCTCTGTTTCCATGGTGATGACTGTTTCTTCACTAAATAAATGAACACTTGTTGAAGCAACATGCTTCCTCTGATGAAACATTTTATAGTTTGTCTTCTGTCTCAAATAACGGGGAAAATATATGGATTTTAAATTGCTTTTAGTCGATTTAAACAATTCCATTTCTTAATTAAACTATGTCAGCTTTTATAGAAAATGTGTGAAACATGGACTTTGATTAAAATAGAAACAAAGACTTAAATCTATTTATGGCACCAGAATAATATACTCTACACAAAGGAAAACGGCTTGAAAATGCTCCATATTGAATATATAGTATACTTATATATAATAATGAATTTAAATAATCTTTGATAAGATGAATAACATCAAAATCTGCATTTAGATTTATTGACATGCATATAAGATTAATCGGATAGCAGTTTTTCTCGTGAGATTTACATGGGTAAGATTAATAAATTAAAATAGTAACTGTATGATAATTAAAAATTTCTTTGAAATTTAAAATAATAATATTGTAAGACATGTTAAGCAAGTATCACAACACTACAAGGTTTTAATTATATCCTAGTATAAAATAATTTCTACTTTAATATCCTACCATATAAATATAACATTTCCAGATTTAACGAGTCATTCACATAGATGTACTATTGAAATTACTTTCCCATCGTAATAAATTATCGCAAATAGGAACAGTATTATTTAAGCAGGCGGGAAATCTTGAATCGGAAGCAGTGAATTCTATAGGCAAATGTATATTAGTGATCGGTCCATCAAATTCGAATACTGCGAGAGATTTTCGGATGTAAACAAGCACAGGTGTTTTTCACGTTTCTCGCTATAGGTGCCATTGTACCACACCTGCGGTCTCTCATCGGAGAACACTCCGAACGTCCTCTATACATCAACTAAAGGGGTAGCGTGCCGTATTTTATCGAGATGGTAAAATAAACATCCTCCAGCTTTGAGTCATGAAAGAAGCTGCGCTAAAATTAGTCCGAAATAGCAAACTCGTGGATACCACCGGGCCCTACTGGTTGTTCTCTTTCCCTTGGGCAATGCCCAATATGGCTAGAGTCATCTGAACGAAAGCTCAAGAAGAGTTTTGTACTCTCGCGAAATATGGGACCTGTCCATCCGACTGCTGCGCGGGAAATAAGTTTTCTTCTTTAGTGTTAGAAGAGATGTCAACCTCCGAGAGTTCTCAAAGGGCAGTTTTTTTCGATCGCCCTCTTATATTCATCGCGCTGTCTCGGATATTTTTTTCATTCGAGATGCCGAGAAGAGATATCGTGGACGTCGGCGCGTACACCGTTTGTGCGGAGGCCCGAGGCGACAAAAGAGAGCTTTCGCGCGCTCTCGCATTCTATCCCTCTCGCTCGGCTTTGCCCGCGAGCCCAACCGATTCCCTCGCCTCTCCTTCCCTCTCCTACTCCGCCGTCGTTTGTTTGTTCGATTCCCTCCATAAAAACCAAAACGGTGAGTCCAAATTTAAACGCTGCTCCCCGTGTCGGATAGTAGGCTGACTACTGCCGTTCCCCGGCAGCTTCTGCTGCTGTGGGAGGAGTAAGGAGGGGAAGGGAATAGGAAGAGAACGTCTCTTTCTCTCTTTTTCTCGGGCGTGGCAGCGCGTCGCCGACGAGGGCTTTTCAACAGGACGAAGATGTCCAGAAGGGGTTCCCAAGCTTTTTTAAGTATGGCAGGAGTTAGTGCCCTCCAGCGGCCAAGGATATAAATTGACTTGTGGTTTGAAATTGGCTCATTCTATCTGTGGCTACACGTTATATGTTTTGAAGAATAAAAGAAAAATGTCTAGAATTGACTAATAAAGATAGGCACGTAGTATGACGGAATAAATAGGACACTCTGTTTTGGTGTATTTTGAGGAATTTCAAATTAAGCAATAGAATCTTCAAGTGTTGATATCACTAATAGGTCAAATATTTATAGAAACTCTGGAAAACTCATCAAACGTAATTTCCATACGCTCTCACGCATATATTCTCTTGTGTTCTAACTACTTATATGTCAGGGAGCTGTGTTAAAAAATTAAATTTTGGCCTAGCTATTTATTATTTAGTTAACACCAATCCTACTTACTAGAAACTTTCATAGGAAGACCTTCTTAAGTAGTCAAAACAAAGAGGATAATGGGGCCATGAAATCGCCACGCATTTATCATAGTCATGAAAAACAAATACCTTAGTACATTGGGAAACCATTTACGAGGCCGCAAAATCATTGTATCCAATTCTATATTTAACACGCCGATGTAAACTCTCAAAAGATTTATTTTTCGCTGATTTAACGACCGTTGCGAGATGTTGCCTATTAAATGGCAATCAACCAAATGAAAGAATTTTTTTTACTATTGCTTTTAAAAAGCTAACAAAATGGATGATAGTGGATGAAGTTATGGATTAACTTTATTTCTGACCAGGCAGTCAAATATGAATTGCATTAAAAAATTCAGGATGAATGGAAGAGAAACCATATCAACGGAACATGACGTAGATTTCGGATTAAACGTGTTACTTTTTTTCGTTGCGTCTAGATATATTACCATGTATTGCTGCATCTGGAGTAATACGTTTTTTATATATATGTACAAGTCACGATGTGATGCAGATGAATAATTCATAAATCATTTTTTCCCGCGCCTGCTTAATAATCGTAAAAAATCATGGCGCTGGTACGATCCCATATTTGGAGTTTGCATTTCGAGGATTATATAATATTAATTGTATAGTATCTCATCGAATAAATTCTAATGTTAAAATGTTCTTATCGTTAGATCACCATTTTAACAATCTATATATCAAACGCAACGCTTTTATAATAATTATTTTAAACTAATTAAAAAGTTTTATTTTTGCGTATCGAGGCCTATTTTTCTTATAAAGTAATCTACATTTTGTTTTGATTATTCCTACCCTTCATGCTCTCCAAAAAGAAAATGTAATGAATCACAGTGAATAAATAAAAACCTCTTAATTCTCCTTCGCGACGACTACCTATGATCGCGACAAACGGCGGGCAAGTTCTAAAGGAGAGAAGGAACGCAGAGAACCTATGTATCTTTGGAACTCACTTCGGAGACTTCTAAATGAAACTAATATTTTGTGAGATTTCAGTCATTGACAAACTCGCACATCCTTCCTCCCTGTCCCGTTTTTCCCTTCACTATGCATATATTTCTGTAGCGGGATTTGACAAATAAAATGGCTTTCTCTTTGTCCAGAATGCTATTGTTCCTCATATTTGACCCAATCCAAAATTTGTCATCGACTTCTAGCTAAAATATTCCTTTTTTCACTCAACAGGAGGACCTACCGCCGGAGCAAATCCTAGGTGAGCCCCAGAGGAAATCTTAAGATGAACGAAGGATGAAAGGAATTAGCCTAGAACTTAGTGCTCAGAAAACGGCTGTTTGGATGTGCAGTGAAAAGGCAAACGGATTTGAGTTGGAGGTGGAAACGGTCCTTTCGTCCAATAGAGGACCTTGCCTTTTACGCTCGAGATTACAAAATCCACTTTCATTGCGAAGGAAATATGTTTCACGACATTCTTGTAGTCCTACACAATTTCATCTTAATGATGGTTACTAACTGTAAAAGGAGATGCAATTGCCAGCTCACTTTAACAAAAAGAGTACTTCCAAATAACTATCTCGTTAAGAAAAGATCTCCGACTTTCCCGGCGAATTGATGTGAAGAAATTCTCTCGGGCTTCCAGCCGGGTCATGATGCTGTCGTATTCCGATGTTTCAATAACACACTCTGTTATCATCCTTGTTACGAGGATATAAACCCTTGATGATCCGGCCTCAGCACCTCAGGTTCCCCTGAAGATGATAACCGAGTGTGTTATCGAAACGTCGAAATACGACAGCATCATGACCCGGCTGGAAGCACGAGAGAATTTCTTCATATCTCGTTAGCTCTCAAACCTACCTCAAGTGCATTCGCTTGTATTTTATTGTCGTCAAAAGTGGCTCATAATCCACTTTAATAGCCTTTTCACGATTTTAATCAATAGATGTCTATGTTTTTGCAATCGTCTTGAAATGATTGTGCTTCATCATATTGTCTCTGAAATTTCCTCAATGTCATAAAACGGTTCTGATTTCATGAAAACGCCTAAATGGTGCAGAGAGAAAATATTGTAAGGATACTAAATGAGAAGTATATAATATCTGACAAACGGCAATATAAACTAACCAAAATACTAGAAAAACATCAACGAATTTTAAATGACACATGCCTGACGCTGAATCAACATCTTAAGGAAACTTTCATGAAAAAAATCTAAAGATTTGACCCATATTATATGAGGTTTGAGTTCCATAAATATAGGTTCGAGAGACGGTCGCATCTACCCAAAGCAGGAAGTTCAAAGATACAATCTCCCATCTCCTGAGCAGGAAGAGCTGAGATCAAAGTTCCAAATCCTCCATCCAAACTCTCACGCCACCCGGTGTAAAAAAGCGATGAAAGGTGCAGATGCAACCTCCATTGGACTGCAGTGAAGAAAGGAGAATTGAAAATAACTCGGTCATAACCTCACGTCCTCTAACGTGCTCTGAAGAGAACAGAGAATGTTTCCGTTGGATGGCTATGAAAACATTACAGGAATCGAAGGAGGATTTTCGGCGCGATACGATGGATAGTAAAAGAAATCTGCGCCGTAACGTTGAAATTTAGAGCTAATCACCGTTCTCGGTGAAAATGGAACCATCCAAGCGTGCCAAGGGTTTTCCCTCTTCTCGAAAACGATTAAAATCGCCCAAAACGGCTAGAGCCACAGTCGCAATAATATCAAAAGCGGAAAGGGATCCACAAAAACTACCGCCGAAAGGAAGTGCAGCTATATCCTCGCCACAGGGAGACGGCGATTATGGCGGGAAGAACGCAGCGGCGAGAAGAGGAGGCGGGGAGAGGAGGGGATGAGTAGGCGGCAGCATTTACCAAGAGCTAGATGCCGACCTCATTCCAAACCCTCTCACTTTTTACTACCATTTTTTCCATTTTGTTTCAACCAATCCCATTGTCTTATATCCTCAGCTAATTGGCATCGAAACACCACCCACGCTCAACCGCAAAATTTACACGCTAATACACACACGCAGGGAGATTAAATCTTTTCCACCACGCCACGCAACGCGGTAGCGACGGTCTCATCTTGTTTACAGCACTCGAGGAAACGAGGGTGTAGGGAGTGAGATGGGATCGCTTCGAGAGGGAGAAAGCCCTCTTACAAAGAGCCCGTGCTCTTTTCCCCGCTCGCGGGAGTCACTGGTGGAGAGAGTAGGGAGGGAGAGTGAGTGAGAGAGAGAGGATGCCCAGAATAGAAAGCTCACACTACCTCAAGAGGAAGGGAGGAAACGGGAGAGGGGGACGAGAGAAAGAGGCGTTGTGTGTGTATGGTGGGTTGAGAAGCGATAAGGATGGAGGAAAAAATGGAGGGGGTGAAAAAGAGGCGATAAAAGAAACGGGTTGTGCGGAGGAAGGAAAAGGAGGACGTGGGATGAGATGGTGAATGGAACGGAGAGCGCCCTTGTTAACTCCTCATCTTTCTTTCTTTCCGGGAAAAGTGATGCGAATAATTTCGGAAACATCTGCGAATTTTAAACTGAATGCTTCGAACAAATCGGCATGGAAACAGTCAGCTGTCGAAATCGCCACCGCAGACAGGGATGCCGGAAATTACCGAAAAAAGTATCATGTTACGAGATACTGATTCCAGAAAGAAAGATACAAAAATCTAAGCCCAAAAACTTCACATTAACTTCCATAATCAGGCAAGCTAAAATATGAATTATCCGTCATAATTATAATAACAAAGAATAGTTTAAAATACGAAACTAATTAAATTAATATTTACCTTGTGGAGGTAGTTTTCGATGACATGGAGATCGGGAACTATTAACGATAATACCATTAACACTGCGAACTTGGTGCATCTCTTAGCTCCACTACGGCGCCGCATCCTCTTAATAATCCCGCCAGAAAGAAATGTCTCTTCCTTCCCCGTTTTGGATTCTCGCCATGGATCGCACGGGTTGGCCCGAGAGTGACAAGACAGCCGACAGCCTCCCTCGAGGGAAATCCACAGTCTGCTTCTCGGCAGGACACGAATACTGAGAAAACTTAAAATAAACAAAATTCGCCCTCTGGCTCATCCACGATTTCTGAATGAGTAGAAATCGAGATTTAAACAAAATGAGACAGAATTGAGGTGAATTGTTTTATCACGAATTGATTATATATACAATCAATATATTCACGCACGCACACACACGTGTGTGTATATATATATGCATACATAACACTCCAATTTTGGCCAAACGCCCATTTATGTATGTAAACATGTAAACACGCACAAAACAATGCAATTGAAAGGAGCGATGATTCTTTCCTCTAAATGCCGAATGTTGTGTTGAGGCTCATCTATTTAAGAGACCCAATTAGTCTTCGTCCTCCGTTATAGGCTATTACCACAAAAGATACGCGTCAATAAGGGATAGCTTTTGGAACGCGAACTTAGGGCGAGCGACTTGCGTCAATGGAGAACCCACTGAAGCGAGAAACCTATTTCTACAGGACAAAGGCTGCAATTTAACGCGTTCCGCTTCTCCGTAGATAACGATCTTCTTGGCAATTAAGGCGTGCATGAGTGCCAAAACATCTTCTCTTCTACGAGCTAGGGGCGGAGACGCGAAGGAGGGGGGGAAAGAGGCGGTTTGGAATGGTGCACCAAGAGTGCTGCAGATGAAATACGTCTAACCTCGGACAAGTAAGCAAGTCTTGCGAAAGAAGCATTTTTTGAAAAAGTTATCCGGTTGATGACGCCGCTTGGTGGTTAACTCCCTTGGGAAGGGATACCTCGAGGAATTCCTCCCACTCCCGTTCACCTCGCGGCCAAAAGGGACGTTGGGAGTGATGGCCAGCTAAACATAACAGAGGGTCGTCCATCTTCCTCGGACGTGTTGACTCGAGTCGCAGCCTTGCGGATATGCATCCGTCCGAAACGTCAAAGCAGTGCGGAGTTGCAGATTCAAAAGGCGCAGAGACCGACTGGGAGTCCCACGCGATGCCGTTGAACAGCTGGCTTCGGAGGGCGGTGGGAGTATGGGGCAAGGGATGACGCACGGTGCGAAAGATCCTGGTGCGGATACACGCTTCGTCCGCAAAAGAGACGGGGAAAGGCTGGATAGAAAAAATGGAACCCGAGAAGGGCATGCGAAAAAAATTTGAGACGATATTTGAGGAAAATGGGCTGTAAAAGAAATCCGTCAGGGAAAGAAACTCATTTGGCCAGCGATATAGGGTTTACTGTTTCTGCGATGATAGAGATTAATATATCACATTGGGAATGGAGTTTTTTAATCTGGAAAAAGGCCAGTCGCTCATTAACTCAAAGATCCTTGCTAGGGTCGACTGTAAAACTGGCATTTATTTTATACGAAGACATGATGAAAGAGCAATGGGCGAATGACGTGTTTATTTGAGACAGAAAAGGAAAATTTATTTACAAAGGTGATCTATACCCGAGCAAATATGCCTTAAATTATGATATCGTCATAAATCATTTAATAACTTAATATTCATCGAACAAATTATGTAAAATGAAACAAAAAACTTGCGTTGTCGCTTTCGAGGATGTAAATATACATATGTTATACATTACTGGATGAATTGGCATAACAATGAAAATTCAGCTTTATATTTTACATCAATAAAGTTCAATTTCAGAAAATCAACGAGAAAAGTTGGAATGAGCTAGTGTTAAGCGATTCTACAACCAAGATTTTGGTCTAATGATTTTTGTATTTTATTTCAGTGCTGCGTAAAGCTTTTGATGGCTTTGACCAAGGAAAGACAGGCAGCATTTCTACAGACATGGTTGCAGAAATCCTTAGGTTAATGGGACAACCTTTCAACAAGAAAATCCTTGAGGAATTGATTGAGGAGGTTGATGCTGACAGTGAGTCAATATTTCCAAATTCCAATGGACCAATAATTTACGATAATTTTCAAATTAATAAAAAGTAATTTATATTTCATTATATTCTAAAATATTTGTAGTGGAGTACTGTTAAATGTGTAAAAAATCTTCCACTTACAAATTTAGTTTAATGAACAAAAATTATTTAATAGTTGCTAATTTTACTCATGTGAATCCCATTGAATAGCTGACTAATCGCAGTTTTCTTAAGTCATATGATAATTTACCATCGTTTTCCCTGCAAAAAGTTATAATTAAGTTTCCCAGCCTGTAAATAACAAATCATCATTTTAAAAATTTTGCTAGTATCTACCAATAATAATAATTTATTCACTCTGTTGATCCATAGTACATGAACATATCGTTCAATTTCGAAAATTTTCTGAGGGCATCAAGTTATATTTCCAAGAAAATTAGCAATCTGTTGCTCACTATGCAGTAAATTCAATCCAAAAATAATGCTAATGCATCTTAAAAGTTAAGATATGGTGTTAAAGAGTTAATATTTCAATTAAAAGAATTGCTTGTTCAGGTCATTTGTTGTTTGTTACATCGGTGTATCTCAACCTTTTGCCATAAAGTACCCTTAAAAAAAATTGTACTACCCCAGGAAAATTTTACAGGTTCAAGTGACCCCTGCTTAATGCATTAAGTGAAAATCCTCATTTAATGGGGGTACTAAAACCCTTAAAGGGAAATAATTTTACAAATGGTAATTTTGGGCCCACATTCAATGCAAAAAAATATTATCACCGGATTTTATGATAATTTATTAGAAAAACAATAAAATCACATGGTAAACAACATGACAAAAAATATATAATTAAAGCACATATTCTAAAAATTTCTCCTGGGACACTTATCAGGACCTATGGGCCTGTATTAAAAAAAGGCCAGGGTCAACGGCTTGGTCTTTTTCCACTTATTATGCAAAACTTGTCAGTAACATTCAAGTAGTGCATTGCAGGCCTGCTTCAATTTGAATGACAACTGACAAATTAAAGTGGATAGGCAAGAGATTTTTGCACTTGCCTAATTAAATAAACATATGCTGATTTAAATATAAATTGATTGAATAACTACTTCATAATCCCTATTCATAATTTTATCACAGGGTCTTGAAGCGAAATACAATTAATGCATTCTATCCCCATGGGCATAATAATGCATGGAAATCCCAACCATCCTTAAATCTCCATTAAATTGCCCACTAAACAATTTTGCTTTACTCAGAATTTTATATACAACTTTTTTTGTTTGTATAAGCAAAATTAGGATGTTATATTATTTATATTATGTCGTCGCATTGATGTACCCCCGAAATTCTCTTGTGTACCCTCGAGGGTATGCATACCTCATGTTGAGAAACACTGTTACATAATAGTATGCAATTAAGTTTTGCATTTTGTTGAATTAATATTACAATTTTATAATAAAACATGCAATGATATTAAATACAAAAAAGATATAAAAGTAAATTCTTAATAGTCTGTAAAAGTGAAAAAATAAACCATTTCTTCTAAATCAGTAACAAAAAGAAAATGAAGAAGGCATTTTATTGATGATATTAATATGAAAAGGGCATTGGTGACTACTATAAGAGATATTGGTGTTAAAAAGTGTTCAAGTTTTAGTGATAAGAAATATTAATGGATCTTTAAAAATCCTAAAATTTTCGATTTTTAAGTTGCTTCCTTCAGGAATTTGGTACATTCAAAGACAGCTAATATATGTTCAACTTTCATTAAATACAAAAGAATTAGCAGCAAAAAATTTTCCTGTTATTTTTATGAACCAAAAGTTCTGCAAGATCTCAACGAGACAACTAAAGTTGCTTAATTAATGTAATTGTTATCTATAATTTTTGTGGAATTTGAAGAACACCCTGTAGTGGATTACTTTTCCATGGATAGGCGCTCAATTGAGTGTTGAATGAATGTTTCATGAGGGAAATTCTAACTCCCAAAATGTCCATTCCATTCACTGCTAATTTTCGTATTATGAGAAATTGAGTGCAATTTTCAGAAAGATAAAATATTCAAAACTTTTCTAATAGAATCTGGGAGGTTGGAGTTTGAAGAATTCGTCACCCTTGCTGCAAAGTTCATCGTTGAAGAGGATGCAGAAGCCTTGGAAAAAGAGCTGAGAGAAGCCTTCCGTCTCTATGACAAGGAAGGTGAGAATATATTTCATTTGGGGCTATATTCATATTTCTAAGTACTTTATCCTTCTATGCATCAATACAATTTTAATTGTGATAATTTCAGTCTCATATATATGAAGTGTATTTAAACATAAATGTTATTCATTTTACCTTTAATTTCTCAAGGAAATGGTTATATTCCAACTTCATGTCTTCGTGAAATTCTTCGGGAGCTTGATGATCAGCTGACAAATGAGGAATTAGACATGATGATTGAGGAAATTGATTCTGATGGGTCAGGAACTGTGGACTTTGATGGTAAGAAATGTAAAATCATATAAAAGTAAAATGTTAACCATGGCTTAGATTTCAATGGCAGTACTTAATATTTAATTGCCTAATCAATATAGTTTTTGTGTTTTAGATAACTAAAATGACTTTCATATATGTTAATCTAGTATTAATAGGGCAATTAAACAACGACAAAATTTACAAATACCACTCACAACAAAGTTATGATTTAAAAAGATGCATTCTTTGCTTTCCATGTGATTTTTGAATAATTCATAGTATAAGGAGTAGGACATTAAATTCTTTAATATATTAAAATACTCTTAAGAAAATATACCCGCATAGTAACTAACTTGTAGAGCCATGAACATTATATAAAGTTTACGGCACATACCATTTAATTAAACAAAACATTTCTATTTTCAGAATTCATGGAGATGATGACTGGAGAATGAGCATAGAAAGGCAGACTTTCTTCTGATGAATGTGTTGTGAATAAATGTGACAGTTGGGATGAAAGAATCATATGTGTCTTGCCTCCTAATGCAATGCTCGAGCTGAAAATGATGTATTATCTAAAAAAAGACAGCATTTTCCCTTCATCTTAACAGTTTCTGTTTCATTTGGGTAATCAATGAAATGCTTTTGTATGAGCTATGTTGTCTTTATTTGGACTAATAGAAATATAATTTTTGGTAAATTTTTCACTCATTTTAATAAAGCAGTTTATTTTCCTTAAGTATGCTCTAACATGAGATCATTTTAAAAATGGTTGATATGTACACCATTTGGAAATGTGCACACATCCAAAGGAAATTTGATGATGGACAACTTACCAGCCAGAATTTGTAATGCCATCACTTAATACATGTTATGATGTTCAATGCCAATAAAACTATTAAACACTTTCATTGTTTGAATTAATATAACATCCATTATTTAAAAGACAATGAAGTTTTTCATAATATAAAGATATATTTTTAAGAGATGGTAATGTGTTGTAACAGTACCATAGCTAGGGTGTGGAGGTGGCATTTGGCATAGCTGCCACTTACAAGAGGAACCAATTGTTTCCACAAAAAATGCCAAAAGTTTATTTTCCCATAAATAAGTATTAATTTAATACTCAAACTTTAAAGTTATTTTTTAATAAAAATGTTAGTATTCTTTATTAAAATGCAGAAAAATAATATTCTACATAGCTTTGATGTTTCCCAAAATATTGCCATTGGCACCATATCTGCAAAAGTGGAGTAATTTATCAATAAGGTGTAATATAAAATACAAGATATCAAAGTACAGTTGCCTATAGCTAAATTACAAAACAAACCAGGAAAAATACCATTAAAGATGCCAACTAGGTACAAATCCTACGCTTCACAGACAATGACTAAAACATATAAAATATTTTGATTATTGATGAAAGAAAAAAGAAAATGGAATTAGTAAATTACTAACAACAACTATGCTGTGGTATATTCTTCTGTTACTGTATTTACCTGAATATAAGACTCAAAACAGAAAAAAGATTTTGACCTAATTTCTCACTGAATGTATTTGGTGTATATTTCAAACACACGTATTCAGTATAGATGTACTAGTTCATTCATTAATTGAAATGGTTTTTTACAAATTTTTTCTGAATTTTTTTAAATTAAGACTTTATTAATTGAATTCCAGATTGTAAGTTTGCAAAGAAAAGTACAATTATTTTAATTATGTTTCATTAATTTCACTTCTTACGATTCTATGACAACTCGTCGCGGTCATTTCGTCGTCATGGTTAGTTCGTCGTGCGTCAATACATCGCAACACAAACTCATTGCGCGTCAATTCATCTCTCGACAAATTCGTCATGGTGTCTCGTCTTTCAATTTGTCTAGCGACGAATTTGTCTTGCAATGAATTGACGCGCGATGAGTTTGTTGTGCGATGTATTGACGAGCGACGAGTTTATCGTGTGAGAATTGATGCACCACGAATTGAAGCGCGGCTAATTGACACGCGATCAATTGACCGCGATGTGTTGAGGTTATATGACTTCGTACTCGAATTTAAGACGACTCCCGATTTTTGCAATTTGAAATTTGGGGAAAACCTCGTCTTGGATTCGGGTATATAAGGTAATTCCTACATTATAACAATTTTACATCTGCAGTCATAAAATGCAACTATCGGCAGTACTTTCTGCAAATAATTAAGGAACCTTGCGTGAAGTGGCCATATGCGATGGGACCTAAACTGAAAATTTTCTCTGAAAAATTAATTTATCAGAGAAGATTTAATAATTAGGAAAGGATTGAAAAATATCTAACAAAGATTGAACCCATGTTCCTGATTTTATGTGAAACAGTTACCATAATAACAAAGTATGATTTGAAATGACCTCTATCTTTTAAGGAGAATTTTTAAGCTTATCAAAGTTATGAAAACAACAAAATTTATTTATTTTACAGAACATAGTGTGAGAAACTTCAACTTGAGAAAGATGTGGCAGCATGTGGTTGAATGCATTAAGTACAAAAATTGGAAAACTTTAAAACACCTGTTAGCGGCACCATCTCTCACATGGCCGAATAAGACTAGAGGCAACAAAATTTACAATGTAATACTTAAATAGAGAATTGCTTCAAAATGGTTACGTAAACTAATGCAACAGTATAAAACCTTTTGGCTAGATTTATTACGGTTTCTTATCTGTCTCAGCAAAGGACATAACTTTTACTGCAGCTTACTATGTGAATGATTTGCCCACCCCTTGATTAAAGAGAGGATATAATGTGGAACTTCCATAAGTCTAATTTCAAGGGAAAAAAATATTCGAGTTATAGAAAATTCGACTTATGGAAATATGTTTTTCCCATAGAGATTTTGCCCGGTAAAATTAATTCACTTCGAGTTATGGAAGTTCCACTGTATATACTGTCCTTATACAGTCTCAAACTTTGGTGTCCAGACTTTTTGCAAAGACAGTAGGTACACATACTAAGCATTAAATCATATTTCTATAATGCAACAAACACTGCACTAAATAGTATCTCATAATTTTAAATTGATTTTAAAATATCAAATTGATTAAATGTTTCACAACTATAGATTAATTAAGTCAAAAAGTTTATTCATGTCCATCACTTTTACATACAAACATATCTGACAAAATAAATTAACAAAGAAATAAAATACGAAGGTTGTAAAATTTCTTAACAGCTATGTCATCATCATTATGAATAAAAATGGAAAGTTGAGCAAAAAACAGATTGAATGAAATGAAATTTAAGAAAAGTTGAGATATTACATTGACTCAAAAATGATTCACGAACAATATGTCATATAAAAATATGTATAGTTAACAAAGAAAAATGCTCCAAAAGTTTAATGATTACATAAAGGAGTAACTGAAGCAGAGATGTTGAAAGGAAAATATGTAACACACATATTAAAGAATATCAGGATATTAAATTCATGTCTCCTGTTATTATTTGTAGAATGAAAGCATCTAAGAGTTGCTTAACAAAATAATATGCAGAGTATAATTAATTTACATTGCTGCCAAATTGGATTTTGACTAGTTTACATGAAAATGTATACTGTGTCTGGATAATTTGGTAGCAAATAAATAGTATTGTGCTTACCAGAGACAATTTAATGCACAACCAATATGATTACCTCAAAATATGGCGATTCACTTGAATAATAAATATTCATTTGATTTGGCTGCTCAAGTTCACAGAGCCAAAGTATTTCCACTGAAAAGCATTACAATTTGCAACATACCACTTCACGATATGTTAATACAGTCCATAATTAATGACATGCATTAAAAGTTTTGTCTAAAAATGTAATATAGGACTTGGTACACTCTTATTTCTTATGAACTACAAAGTGATGAATGTAACATATGAACATAATGTTTTTATATAAGGAATTGTACAGACTAATTATGTGATGTTATTAGATCTAATACTAATTATTAGACACAGCACCATGGTGATACACAGAATATTATATTTGTTTGCAGGAGCTTTTTAACAGTTTGTACAACTTTCAGCTATGATGAAATTTTGATTTAAGGATAAACTAATGGCACCAATGAGACGATACAAAGGTAACTATTTTTTATAAATATTGGACAAATAATATATTGCCCTAGAATTTATGCATTTATAATAATAATGCTTCTGTAATATTGAGAGGTCAAGTACAAGATAAGCTGATTATATTAATAAATATCTATTCCTATGCAACTAGGATATAGATTTACAGAATTTGTTGATTCTGTATGTTTTTATATAAACCAAGGTGATTCATACAAGTTTGATAAATAGTGTATTCAAGTATAAGAAAAAGGAATATAAATTTTGTGCTTCATAGATTATTGGTGTTAAGACTTGCACCTAAGTATATCAAAGACTGGTCACTCCCTGGAGAAAGTGAAGTATGAGCATAAGTTGAAATATTTTGTGATGAAAAAAGCAACAACTGCCTTATAAATAACCTTGGACCTGAGATGAAAATTTATTATAATTTGTAAGATAATTCTCATGAATTCATTATTGTTCAAGTTCGAGTTTCTTTTATATTACACACATTTGATTGTGCTTCCATTACTTTGGGTAATTTACTAGCATTAGGGTGGTCAGAAAATAAATAATCGTTTCACTACATTGAATAGCATCATTATTATAATATTTCAAGAGATGTGTTCAACTATAACTCACATAACTAATATAATTTAATTTTTTTGTAATATCAACCTCTCCGCCATTAATAGCTTTACCAATATGCTCCCAGATCTTTTAAGTTATAAGATATTATTCCATGGTGAAATACTATCACTTAAAAAGGAAGAAAATTTTTAATAAATCGATTAGAATTAAACACATGCTCATCAAAAATGTCATTTGATACTCTAATCCTGGTAATATCACAATTCTTAATGTTGCCAATTATAAGGAACCACAACCCATTTAAAGCTCTCTGGCCTTAGAATTTCAAAATTTCTCCAATTTTCAGATACTTTTAAGAACACTTCAGGCTAGTTTGTAGCAGTCTAAGATACATTTTTCAGGTAGATCAGTGCTTTTCAAACTTTTTTTATGACCCAGAAGAAGAGAACAATGTACATTTCAATGCACCCCCAAAGAAGATGGGAACCTTCTTACTAAAATTGTTATAAACTTGCAATACAATATAAGAAAACCACTTACCTAAAAGAGTAAATAAACATCACAATTACTTGAAAAATGAAGTAGTTACAAAGTAAACATAACAAGATTAGAATTAGCAACCTAGTTTATCATATTTACTGACTCAGTGCTGGATTTTGACCTGTAATTTGAAAAATACTTATCTTGACAACCAATAATTTGCTCACCAGCCATATTAATTTTGCCAAAAAAGAGTTTTCAGTTTGACATACTGTTTCAAATTAAACTATTAATTTCATAATATTAATTTTCTTATACATAAAACAACACTAATATCAAGTGATGGAGAAGGGCTTCAATAGAGAGATAAATTTTTGGTCATGTAAACATATTCCCACAGCACCAACACCAAAATATATATTTGAGGCAACATATGGAATCATGCAGCATTTTTAAATAACCACAACTTCTACAGTAAAAAGCCCATAATTGACAAAATTAGTCAGACAATGGGAATTAACTTGGAAGAATTTTTTCTCCGATAAAGAAGTATTGCTATCACAGATAATATTTACTTACTATTCATGCACCTTACATAAAAATATAACTTTTTATAATGTGCAATTTTGGTATCAACCAGTAATGTATGATAATGGACCTTACTTTACCACAAATTTAAACCCTTACAGCTAATCTCATTAGTTCAAACTCGCTTCTTCATACATCACCTGAAGAAATACAATTTAAAGGAGTAGACATTTTATAGCTATAAACATGAAACTAGAGGGTTCACATTGCATGAAAGGCTATATTGTGAAATGCATAGTAATTAAGAGAAGGCAAAGACCCTCTTTTTATTGGTTTATTATTGAATTTGCTCTTTAAATAGACAACTATATGCTTCAGATAAGATTTACCTGGTAATTTTATCTTTTTAACAGATAGCTGCCTCTTGATTTGTTTAAAAGCCAAATGTGCCCTCTAGAATTTTTGATATAGGACAAGCAAGTGCATACAACTAAATAGAGATGAGGTGAAAATTACTTGCAAGTTAACATAACTTAATGAACTTCTAGGCCATAACTTCTATTTTTCTTGAATGACATAATCAAAATAAATTGGAAAATATACTCTGGTAATAGATGCCTCATATGATACATGTGATATACAGTAAATCATCGATTATCCCGCGCCCTTAGTGGAAGGGGTCACAGGATTCTCAAAAACACCAGATAATCACATCAAAGTTTTAATACAGCTTATTTTTGAACATTCTTTTACAGCATTGTGTTCTACCCTTCAGAACAATCACATGGGTATCGCATAATACAAACTACACAATGTAGTTAGTGATATGGGATACGTTTTTGCTGGATCGCTGAACAAGTGGTAGGCGGAGAAGGCTATTTGCTCTTGTAACCAAGCCATTGCTTTGTCAGTATTTTAGCTAGCCAGTCAAACTCAGATTACAGAAAAAGAATTTTTGATTACCAAATAAAAAAACTGAACTACACGAATAACACTGATTGCTGAGGAATCCTCAAGAATAATGGGTACACAAATATTTCAAAAAAAGAAAATGCATAGAAGACAATAGTGAATGAATTTGTCTGAAGAAATGTGCAAGAGAAAGGCCATTAAAATCATTCACTAATTGTATACATATAAGGGAGAGAAAAACTCTCACAGGACGGAAGAAGCCCTACACATAAATGAGAATTACGTACAATTCAGCTACATACAAGTCAGTATGTGTAGGTATGATTTTGCCAGGGATTATAAAAAATATGCATAAACAAGTTTTACATATAACTGGGTTACATATAATGCAGATCCTACTGTACAACTCGCGATCATCCTGAAAAGTTTTGGCATCATGCGGTGCACTATCGTTGGACTGATACTGCTTTTGATGTGATTCTCTGGCGAATGCAGAATTACTCGAAACTTTTGCCAGATCGGCCAGGACTGTTGGAAGCCAAATAATTGGTCGCTGAATAATTGATTATCTACTGTATAACCTTTTGACTGAAAGCAAAAAGCTCAAAATTGTGTTAAAGTTGGCAATTAAAAGTATTCTTTACCACTGTGAGGCAAAAAGTTTGTTATAATAGGTATACAATACTCTATAAAAAACCAATTATTTAAAGATATCACATCCTGTACCCAATTTCATGGAAAACTAATGGAAGTCATTACTTGTGATGGCATTTAAATTTTATAATATTGCAATTTGAAAACTCAAACATGCACAAAATAATTGTACTCTCATTATATATGTATTTGTACTACAACTTTAACTTTGCCTAATATAGTTAAAACTTTGGTAATATTTCTTCCAGTGATTAAAACACTTGGCAATAAATTCTATTTATACCTTGAAAAACATTGGAAATTCATTAATAATATCACGAACAAGGTGCTGATCTGATGAACTGGAAGTAGTGTCTTCACAAAAAATGCGAGTGAAGCATCGAGACAAGTCGTCACGTCGGTGGAGGTGTTCTCCATAGCCACAATTTCTTATCACCCTGCGGCACAGCCAAAGCCACTGACCTCTCCTCTGAGACAAATTTGACACAAGTATTAGCCTATGTTATTCTAAAGCTGAAACCTTATTGAAATACCCATATACAAAGAATTCAGCACAAAAAATGCAATGGTAAAGATCATAAAATGTATCAATTCAAAATTGGGATTAAGAAACTTTAAAAAATCTCTGCATTAACAAGTTAGAAAAATCATTGCTGTCACTTTAAAAATGTACTTGATAGATGGATATTAGAAAATTGAATGGAATATACTCATGAAATTACTAAGAATGCTTTGAATACATATATGTGCTTTGAAACATTTCGTATGGACAGAATATATATCATGCACCAATTTCAGAACCACCTTAGACTAAGTACATTTAATGCTTGCAACTTAAATATCAGAGAATTTTCCAGGAAGAATATGCAAGTACCATCTTTGCTAAAGTAATACCCACTTGCGTGTTATGCCCACATCCTCTTTTTTAAACTAAATATCTAGAAAAAATAAAAATTCATGCAATGCCTACACTGCAAGTTTTGAATGTTGATTTACAAAGCAACATCTGTGTAATAATCTATCAGGGCATAATATGATACAATTAGGGTAAAAATGATTTATACCAGCAGTTGATTATAAGATAAAAGAACATTTTTTGAAAGGCTACACAATTTGACATCAACAAAAAGTAAACAGAAAATAAAAGTGAATGATATTTGCCTCATAACGTAGCATCTCAATGGTTTTTAGTGCTCAACTCAAAATGTGAAGTAAGTTACAAAGCAACTTTTCCATATTTTTCTGACCACTTTTATTTAATCAAAATTGGACCTTTCTGCGACATTAAGGAGCTAGACTCCAAAATAGGTTTTCAAGTTGTCTCTGTGTAAAATAATGGCAATGGATGTCAATTTTTCATGATTACGTACGTTAAAAAGTACTAAAAATCATTTTTAGAAATCACTTCCTAAATATTTGCTTTTTGCAGTAATTGTATCATAAAACTCGGTTTCAGATAGATTATTCAATCAATGTTACCATAAAATATCAACATCAAGATTTCAGAAGTGCAGACATTACATTCCAATTTTCCAGATTTTTAGTTCTAAAAATGGGGGTGCGGCCATTATACGCATGCGCGTATTACATGAGTAAATACGGTAGTTGCACATCTTAATTATTCTTCAATGAATGCCACAACGCACAATAACACTGACTCGATCTTCACTAAGTAAAAGCATAAAAATAACAAAAGAATTAATCGCTGCCCTTTGTTGATGTTCAACTGCTTGAAGTTGTGGCAGCATTGGCAGCTATTTTTCGAAGTGGTGCCAATGGCTAGTATGGATAATAGATCATAGTGGGCAGCACAGGTGCAGTACTTTTGTTATCAAAAATAAAATATTAGTGCATAATATTTTTTGAATTCCGCACCCCTCGTCAAGCTGCACCCTGTGCCTGAGCACCTATTGCATCTGGCTAGTTAGGGCACTGTTTAATTTAATCGTAACTTACTTACAAATACTAATTTGGCATAATAAATGTTTTGAGAAAGTTATGTATTACATGCCTGCAGGTATTACACGAGTAAATACGGTATATGTTGGGCAGTGATATTTTTGTTAAAATCGCTTAAGCTACAATTGTATATGCAGCATCAAAGTCTAAGAATGGCAAGAACATTGAGGGCTGGGAGGAAACAAGTGGGGAAGAGATAAAAGCCTACCTGGGTGTATTGGTCTACATGGAAATATATGATTTGCTCCAAACCAGAGATTATTTTTCAGATAAGCTTATTGATTGTACCATCATAAAGAATTGCACAACAGGAAGGGGGCTTATGGTTTTATTCCATAATTTTTATAAATCTCCCTCAAAATGCCAGTAATCTTAGTGTAGCAATTTTCAATGCTGTATACAGTGAAACTTATGAAAGGTGGAATCTGTATAAGGCGGAAACCTACCAAAGCCAGAAATCTAGAATGATACCATACTTCATAGGAATGCCCCTCTGTAACGCAGAACCTGTGAGATGCAGACGGAAAGGATTTCTTCTAGTAAGTTTTGTATCAAAAAGTGTAACTTGAAACTGTAAAAGGCAGATGGAAAAATCACTAAGGTTTGAGGTCCTTTGGTCTGGATGTCGGTTTGTTTGCCATTCTATTCATCACGTGCGGTACGATGTATACCTCTATTGTTTGAAGGCACTTTCCCGTCTGGCAAGCTGGGAAAACCTGGAGTAATGGGTTTTAGTAGGAGGTGGAGGAGGACTGACCACCGCTCTGGGTCATGTCATTTCGTGCCTTCTCAAGACACAAAAATTCTTCCCTTTGCATTGCTTTGCCCATAAATGGTTTAGTAAGTATTTATGAGGATGAAGGGGGAAGGCAAGGAAATTCTTCCGGGAACTTGGTCCCTGAGCATGGGATTCAGCCATTATGCTTCCCAATCAGTAGGGATTCCTGCTTCCATGCGATTTTTGGCCCAAAGAGTTAGGCTAAATGGTTTATTGTCTCGTATCCCCATGCTACATTAGTGCACAGCTCTTTGGGGAAAACCAGTCAATGCATTTTGTGGTGAGAAAAACTGGAATCTGAGAAATGTTTTCAGTCTATGGTTGAAACCAGAAGTGTTCCCTTTGGTGTGATTAAGTCCTCCTTGAGTAGTGCGATCATTCACATATTTTTTGAAATCCGAAGTGAGTATTCTGTTGTCTCAAGAGCTACCTTGTGTGGTTTGCCCATCTAACTCTCTCCTAGCAGCGCATTACAGTTTCGGAAAGACGAAAATCATCTGTAAGTATTCTTTAAATTTATTTGGAGATTCTATGGGGAAAGAAATACAATAAAAAGTTTTCTCATGTTTTTGCTAATTGTATGTGGGGAAATATTATTTCAGACCAAAGATGAAAATTTTGAATTTAAAAGAAAAGTTTAATGTCATAAAAATGATCACTGAAGAAAAAAGAGCGTTAAGGAAGTGACTGCTCATTTTAAATGTGGAACATTCCTATTCCATGTATGAATGTGAATTCTATTAGCACGAAAAATTTTGTAAATATTTTTAACCTCTCTATGGAGGAAAACCTGCTAAAGCCAGAAAAAATGTTCGGTCCCTTGATGTTCTGCCTCTCAAAGTTTTCACTGTATATCAAATATCCTACCCAGTCAATTATAAGTTCTGACCTAGGTTTGACAACATCCCCCTTCCATCAGTACCTACTAGGTGGAAAGTCACTTGTTTGCAGGTTGTGAACTTCATGTATACGAATAAATGTATTGTATTAATAAATTAAATGTAATTAATTGTGTATGTATAAATAAATGCATGGACATGGAATCGGGGTCGGGGTGTTATGTGCAGCATTTAAAACTTTATAGTCGATTTTAAGATGAACTCGAATGCTGAACCTTTTTGGAAAAAACCTCATTTTTCTTTCAGGATAATAAGGTCAATTGCATGGGAAAGAGTTAATTAGCGTGTAAGATATAACTGAGTATCAATGGAAGAAAGAAGTGAAATAAGAAAAAAGTTGGGACTGTATTAACAGACTGTAGCCTTTTAAGAACTATATTTCCAAAATAAAAGTTGAGATGCCAATTGCACTATATCAAAATTGCACTAAACAAATATGCACTAAATCAGGGGTTCCCAACCTGGGATACGAGAAGCTTGTCAAGGGGGTATGGAGAATATTTGGTAAATAACTAGAATATCCTAATTGAAATATTCCAAAAGTAGTAGTGTTAGTGAAAAAAGTTGTGGATTGGAGAGAGAATGGCGAGGAGGTGGCAGCGGGGTGGGAAAGGGAGGGAGCGCAGTAGTTGTATTATTGGGACTGTTAAACAAGGCATAGTTTCATTTATATTTGCCATCCTGAGCTCAGGTAACCATCGCTGATCATAAATTCTAACCGTAATTATCTGCCAAGATTTGCAGGTGTGAGGGATAATGGAGCCCCTATTATCCACTCGTTCAACCCCAAAGAAAGAGAAACTAATGGCACTGAGGATGTGGTCAACTCATGAAGATCTAATCAGAATATTTTGGAATTTGATAACCACTGCGAAAGTGTTTACCACTTTAATATCAGTGGGCGTCCAGTGGCAAGGTGTGTCCGAGTGTACTTTTTCCTTGTAGCTGGGGAAATTAGATATCATCAAGTGTTTTTAAAAGACCGACTTTGCTTTGTTGCAAATTTGATGTCTCAGTATTTAGGTGAGGTAGGTGAAAACATGATATTCATGAGAAGTTAATAATCAAGAGTAAAATTTCAATAGAGCCAATTGTATAACCAACTGTGCTTAGCAGTAAAAAGCCAATCTTTGAACCTCTGAACTGGCTTTTGTATACCGAATTCGGACTTTCATACATCGGCTGACCCAACATTTCCAAGCTATTGAATGGTGGCGCTGCCTGTCAGCAAAACCAACAAACATTTCGGCTTTCCTTTCGAACAGGGACATCAAATAAGCGTGTACTGTGCATGCGTGAGATGTGCTGCCAACTTACAAAGCAAATACGTAACATGCGACGAAAAATATTGCTGTCTCGCTCAATCTCCCTTGGTTTCGGTCGGTGGTTGCATCTCGTGCAATTTTAACTTTTTCAATATGACACGTTTTATTAATAACCACGATTTAGCTAAATTACCTTTGCAAGGATTTATGGCATATGGACTGCAAAAACAGGAATGCGGATCCTTATAAGCAGTTACTCGAGGGTATCAAACTACTTCATCCTGTTGATTAGGTAAGTTTTCATAATTTTTTTGTGCAGAGCTTGCATAAAATAAGTTTTACAGTCTACCTTTGAAAAAAAGGTAAATAGATTCTTTAAAAAATTATTAAACTATTCTATCTTTTAAGAATTTGTGAACCCTCGAAATGTAGATATTGTTTAAGTTTGCAGCTGGGTATAACATTAGAGTTGTATCTTTTTTGCTGAATTACATGGATTAAATCTACATTTCCAAAAGTTGCATACATGTAAATATTGTGCATATTTCTTTCAAGCAGAAACATCTTTCAATTCACCAGCTTAAGCTTTTATGACTAATTACTATTTCGCTTAATTTTAAAAATTTAAGGATAGATCAGGATTTACATACACTAAAAAAAATATTATTTTTTGCAGACCCAAGGATTGACCATGTCAAAGAAATGTTACCAGGATTCATATGTGCAATATGGGTTTACTTTTGTGCTTGATAGAGATGGTTTGCAAAAACCACAGTGTTTAATTTGCTCCAAGATATTAAGCAATGGATGTATAAAGCCGTCAAAGATCAGAGAGCACCTTCAGAATGTTCACCCCGGACATTCTAACAATTCCGAGTCCTCATTTAAAATAAAACAAGCCCAATTTGGAAAGAGTGTAACACTCCATGACCATAGATTTATTCCCCCGAAGAAGCCAGCACTGGAGGCCAGTTATTGCGTTGCGTTGAGGGTTGCCAAAGAAAAGAAACCACATACAATTGCTGAGACATTAGTGAAGCTGTGTGCTATGGACATGGTTGAGTTGTGTGGTAAAGAAGCAAAACAGAAAATTGCACAAATTCCATTATCAAATAATACAATTTATGACCGGATTCGAGACATGTCAGAAGACATATCTGTACAGATAGTGGAGGAAATCAAGAAAAGTCCTGCAAAAATTGGTTTCCAGTTGGATGAATCAACTGATGTTTCTGACTGTGCACAGCTTCTTGTTTTTGCTCGATATATACATCAGAATGAAATTAAAGAGAAATTTCTTCTTTGTAAACTCTTGAAAAAACAACAAAGGCAGTGGACATTATGGATATAATGAATGATTTTTTTGATTCAAATGGTCATTCATGGGAACTAGTAGAAGCAATTTGTACTGATGGTGCTCCTGTTATGGTGGGAAAAAAATCAGGTTTCACCGCTCTAGTTAAAAAAGTGAACCCAAATGTAATTACCAGCCATTGATCCTTCAATGCTATGCTTTAGCATCGAAGACACTTCCACATAATATGAAAGCAGTTTTGGATGTTGTTGTTCAAGTTATGAATTTTATCCGAGCAAAAGCACTGAATCACCATATGTTTAAATCTTTGTGTGAAGATGTTGGATCAGATCACACTGTACTGCTGCTTCATACAGAAGTACGATGGCTATCCAGAGGAAATGTCTTAGCAAGGGTTTTTGAACTTAGAAATTTAATTGAAATATTTTTATGTGAAAAAGAATCCACATTTGCTTCACATTTCTATGATCCTAACTCAGGCATACCTTTCTGATATTTTTGGAATTCTTAATATAGTTAACATTTCACTACAAGGTATAGACATCATTCTCTTGGAGGCCAAAGAAAAGATCAAATAATTTCAAGAAAAACTGACTCTTTGGGGAAGAAGGGTGGAGTCTGGTAACTTTGCAAATTTCCAATCTCTTGATGAAATCACTTCAGATTCAGTATATCAACTAGAACTGAAAGTTCGTGAAAGCATTAGGTAGTGCATCTGAAAAATTTGAAAGGGATAGTTGAAGGAATAATTCCTACTGACCAAATGAATGATGTTTGGATACGAAACCCTTTTCATATTGAGTTAGAAAAAATCAGCGACAACGACCCAGCGAAAGACAAGCTAATTGATCTCTGCATAACCAGAAACTGCAAATTGATTTCCAATCAATGAAGTTACTAAATTTTTGGTGTACCCTTGGAGAAGCATATCCCATTCTTACTAAACATGCTCACAAGGCTTTAATTTCATTTATAACAACTTATCTCTGTGAATCAGGATTCTCAGTCCTGTTCTCAATCAAATCCAAAGCAAGAAACAAACTGGAGGCTGAACATGATATGCGGGTATCTTTTTCAAAAACTATACTGAGAATAAAACTGCTGATTGACAAGAAACAGAATCAAGGGTCTCACTAATAAATTTGACCGTGTTCTGATAAACATTTAACAACTTTATAATACTAAAAAATGTTGTCATGTACCGAATAAAGTTTTCTTTATGAAAAATTAATTAATCTGTTTATTTAATTTCTTATGTGCATATGCATGGTAAACTCGAGAATTTATTTCCTTTCATATTGAATAGGGGGTATGGGAAGGTTTACTAAAAGCCAAGGGGGTTCGGGGTCCGAAAAAGGTTCGGAACCCCTGCACTAAATGATGCATGGCTGTACCTTAGTATGATATGTCAAAAACTTGTTCTTCATCAAATTTCAAGAAATGCCCTATCAACTCAACTATCAGGTTTGCTCCTAGACGCCACAAATCTCTTGAAGCTGTAATCTAATCTAAGCCCTTGTTTCTATTTAGAAACCTTAGTCCATACTAGTAAGATTCATATAGGGAGATAAAAAAATTGCAGTGCACTGAGGTTTTCCATAAATAGGTTCAGTTGCTGATCTGGAAGATACATCAAATTGCATGTTGCAGAGCCTTACAAAATCGTTTTACAAATTATCCCAGCAATCATTTTGTACATTTATTACAAGTTGTTGGTGCTTGCATATTGCAAGCACTTAAAAAAATCACCATACACCAACAATCTAAACTTGTACATAAACCAACATGATCTCCAGAGCAAGCTATTTATAATGAATATGTATCACACTAAAAATAATAATAATATTGAAATATGTGGAATATTTTATGTGTTAGGATTAAGACGTCACCATATGTTTACCTAGTTGGTTGACATTAATGATATTATGTAATATAGTCCATTGATACCCATTAAAAGCATTAAATCAATGCCCTTGAAGTATGGAAAATCAATTCTCATTGAAAGGCATTGGAGATGTTAATATATATACAGTTAATATTTTTCATTGTTGAAAACCGATAGTTTTCATAAATTTATGATCAAAATCAAATTTTTATGCAAATTCAGCATGGATTTGAATTTTGCCTTCAAGAAAAACAAACTTCATTCTTTCATCCACAGTACAGTGCATGTCCCAACTTTGCATCAAAATTGTAAATACTGTATTTCTTGACATATAAGATATACTCTTTCTCATAAAAATGATCCCCAAAATCAGCCTGCATCTTATATGCCAAAGGCAAGATTATTACTATTCTCAATATTGACACTAACCAACACACTCATCCACAAAATGGAATAATTGGGTCATTCAGCACAAAAACAATAAAATATAAACTGTTAAAAATTAATAGTGAAAAATTAGTTAATATATACAGTAATACCTTATGCAATGTGAATTCTGAGGATGCATTTTTATTATTACACTTTAATGTATGCTCACGGTGATAGGTACTTAGAGACGAGCTAGGGAGCTGAAATTTTTCACTTATTTAGAGGTTACTGCAAATGCAAAAATACACATTTCAAAATTGCCATGAAGATGTTATTGCGGCAAAAATTTTTTAAAATTTAAACAATCACAAATATTATTTCACTTCCAGATGCGCTACAACTTTCAAATTTGGCAGAAATGTGTCGCATTAGTACCCCACAATGGAAAAAGTATAATATTCTTAACAATGCAAAATTTCAGGGATTGCTTTTTCTACAGTATTGTTCCATAAGGTTAAGAATGAAAATCAGTGCAGAGGTGAAAAAATTTAAATTAAAAACTATTTCTAATAATGAAATATTTCTCTGAAAAATTAATGTTTTTCAAGATGAGATGAAATACTTGCAGAATGCAAGCACCAACTACTTGTATATGTATATCCTATATATGTAAGAAGCAGCTACTTAGAACGATAAGTTCTACATTGTATACAGTAATTAAAAAAAAAATAATTAGAAAAAATTCATTGTACTGCAACTTTTTGATTACCTTGTAAAATTTATTTCATCCAATACCATTTAACAGTGATAAATAAACTTATTTCATATAGGCAACGTTTTTATGTCATTGAATCTATTTGAATTTTCTAGCCAGATAAACAATGTACATTTCTTTAAATCTCTAATTCATACCTAAATTTACACTATTTATAAAATGCAATCCTCATACTTGGTCATGCATCAAGTAATATGCTTGTGAATTTGAATTTAGTCTTCATAGATAATGTACATAAAAGTTATAGTAAAATTGTTCAAAAACTTAAAAACATTCAGCTTGAATTAACTTACAATAATACAATTTATAAATAATTCAATGTGATTTGTTTACTGAAATAAATGCAGAAACAACATAATTACCTGATCTCCTGGAGATAAATCAGATAGTTGCCTGACTAGGATATCTATGAGTACTTTGGTGTCATTGGTGTAAAATAAAGCTGCTGTGTGAGTGTCTCCAAAAAGATCTCCAACCAACTTAAGCACTGAATGTGTTTGATAAGGAATTGAATGACGAGCTGATGGAAAGACACCAACAGGATCCTCTGAAAAAGAAATTACTTCAGCTAATGGAAATCTAGATTTGCATTACAGTGAAACCCTTATTTAGTGTTTCTCTGGGAGAATAATGTTTTGTAAACTAAATTGGGGTAAACACTAATAAGCAGTTACATACTATTATAGCAGGTAGCTGCTAAATATATTGCAGAATATTTTTAAAATATCACTTTCTGCATGTATGAATTTATAGCAAATTCTAAACTTACATTAGGTGCATGCAACGTATATGACCGCTTTAAGCTTTTTTAAAAAAATTATCAAAATATTTCATAGATAAAAAATTACCTCAGACCAACTTCTTCATGACTCTAGAAAAAATTAGGGAGAAAAAATGTTATTAAATTTCTTAAAGGTTTTCGGTTATTTTATATATATATATATATATATATATATATATATATATATATATATATATATATATATATATATATATATATATATAAAACAACTTACGGAAAAGGAAAGGTAAAATGAATATATGGATGTCAACAAGGTGTTGGGATGAGGAAACCCAGTGAGCACTCACCAATCAGACGACTTCAGGTTGGCGAGGCCCCGGGGATGTCGAAGCGACACACGTAAAATAACACAAAAACACAGAAACATCACAAACGTAAAGCTTTCGGAACTCTCTGTAGCTGAAGAAGGAGTAGTTCCGAAAGCTTTACGTTTGTGATGTTTCTGTGTTTTTGTGTTATTTTACGTGTGTCGCTTCGACATCCCCGGGGCCTCGCCAACCTGAAGTCGTCTGATTGGTGAGTGCTCACTGGACATCCATATATATATATATATATATATATATATATATATAAGAAAAAAGCCTGTCAATATGATGGGAATGAATATATTATTTATTAATTAACTTAAAATCATGTAAAAAGACAATAATGGGGTCTCAATTTCGACAATGGCATGGTTGTCAAGGCAAGTCCTCTTTAAATTGCTAAATGTTGCCAAAAAAAATCATTTAAATATTATTTAATCAGCAATAAGAAGAAGAAACTTAGTTTATTTTCCTTTACAACGGTTCCAGTTTGAAGATCAAGGGTAAATTTTTCTGAGCAAAAGAATGAAAGATAGCATGTCGGTAAATTAATTTTTGTGTTACCTTATGGGAAATAGAAATTATCAAATTGAGTCGAACCTGGGTATTTTTGCCTATGAGGATCCTGAGGAAAAATGAGGAGCCTATACAAAATTTGGTTGACCTGGCTGAAGAAAATGTTGAGATATTGAGTCCTATTGACAAAGTGACCAAGAGAATACAGGTTTTATAGCGTTTGACGATTTATAATTTATATAAGCATTATTCACAATTTTTCAAGAAGCATATCAAAAAAATGTTTACTATTGTATATATAGAAGCCAAAATATGACATTTTATATTTTAAAAATGATAAAAACTGCCAAAATTTTTAGTTTCTCTAGCATTTACAAATTTTCCAAATTTTTAAACTAACCCATATATTCCAAAAAATTACTAAATATCGATCAGTGGCATTAAAATATATGCTAAACTATAGTTAACTTTGAATTATAAACGTTTTTTTTTTTCTACTAGCGTACACGGTGGACCAAACGTATATGAGAAAGTTTATGCAATGTATATTGCACCGTTTATTTATTTATATAGTGAAGGATCGGTTACAATATTAATAATTCTAATTCACTTTATTAATTCTGGCTTTATATATCCCTATTGTTATACAGAATAAGCTCTTTTTCTACTTTGATGATTAATAATGCCCTGTAAATAAGAGGAATGTGGTACACCTCATATCAGAACAACACCTGCATGAAGAGAATCACTTCATATGGCCATTCAACTACATCCGAAATTCAAATTAGAAATGCAGCAGTGTTGCATCCTATTGCAGGTGACCTTAAGATGCAGCACTCCTCACAGAAAATTCTTCTCCGTGTGGCCACCTAGCACTGTTTACATTGGATCCATTTCCCATCTGAATTCAGATGTGAAAAAAACACTCTTGTGGCCATAGCCTAAGGATTGCTGTAACTGTATTAAATCAAGATAGATTCATGAAGTGGTTGAAAATTTATCACACTAAATCCAGGTAAAACACTAAATCGAGAAACATTAATTTACTGAAAATAATACATTGCTTAAATGAGATGTTTGACGGGACAACAACAAATAAACACTAAATGAGAGTAAACATTAAATGCAGGACTTTTAAATCAGGGTTTCACTGTATGTCAATAATACAACATCATATTGTTACTCATGAGCATCTGCTGGGGGAGACAAGGAAGTGGCAGTGGCCCTCCTCTGGATCAGACCTGTGTCAAAGGACAATAATCATTGAGGTCTAGTTAGGTCATGGGATTAACAGTCATTTTTTTCAGGTCAGGCAAGCAGATGAGTACTCTCTGGAATACGCTTGAAACAAATCACTAAAATATTAAACCTGCCAAACTCAACTGTGGGCCTATCCCCTTGCCTCCTCCTCCCCTCCCCACTCTGGAAAAGTTCCAGCAGATGCCCATGTTGTTATCAGTAATAAAATATGCCAACATGAAAAGTTACATTTAATTTGCTCAAATATATTGATGTTACTAAAATAAACACTAACGGTACCTTCTCTATTGACAAGTAACAGCGCCTTCTCAGTCAGAGCTTTGGCACAAGTGCGATTCTTAAGTACACTCAGTACAGGATTTCCTATGGTTTTATCAGGCATTTCTTCAGCTATTGACATATGTAAATATTGCTCTTTGAACTGCAAATTGTAGGCAAGGAGCAATGTCAGAAAGAGATCAGGTATTTCATGTTCTTCCTTTCCTGACTCACTGTTTACATCTATTTCTTCTTCTAATCGGTCTATTAGGAAGCTGATAAAATCCTCTCCTAGGTGTTCTAAGGGAGATCAAACATAACAATCACAAAGCTTTTTCTCTTTAAAACAACATTATCACTTCAATTTGCAATTATCAATAACTGACCATAATGGTATATAGGCATTGCTTCTCCAATGGAGAATATTCGAATGAGAAGGAGAGCACTTTGCTTTAGGCGGGCAACATCAGTTGGATTGCTTTTCATATCTCTAAATGCAAAAAGAGAAAAACAGGTAAAAATGATCAAAACATTGTCATCATCAGCTATTTTCAGGAAGGTTAAGTGATTTAAGTCTTTAAGTAAAAAAATATGAAACTCGTTTGATTTTAGAGAATATAAATGTAAAGAAATTATATGAAATTGTTTAAAATATCTACATAACTCAATTTACTTAGCTTGATTATGACAAAGTGAATATAGCTAATTTTAAATCATAAAAGTCAAAAATATTTTTAAAACTATTTAACCCTTTGCACTTAGATTTTTTTCTCCTTTTTACTGTTCTTTATTCATATTTAATTTTTAAATACCATGAAATGGCTGCCATGATATATATGACTACATTAATTTAAAATAAATGTGCATTTTACTTCAATGTTTACTTTGGAAAGGCAAATTAGTACCATTAAGTATATAATTTGGTACCAATAGAATTTCAGTGTATGGTATTTTCTGGAGCAATATCACACATCAATCCTCAGTTTGCATTAAAATGTGTTGCATATTTAAACTGTCCTTTTCTTTCTCCTGATACATTTCTGTAGAAAGAAACTGCATGTTCATTCCTTTTCTGTGCGCTATGTCATAATTATACATTGCTTCCAGCCCAATCACTGCTACAGAGTTGTGCAAATACAGATTCTTCTTTACTACTGAAAAATGTCATGGTGATGCTTAAATCCTCTGGCACGTTAAGGAATTCACGTTCTGATAGGAATAAATATTTATCCTTATAGAATAACCGTGACATAAAAATATCACAGTAACACTGCTGACTGGCATAAGAAAACTTTTAAAAAGTTATTTTCAGCATGCATACATGTTAAGTTCTTCTCTACAAATGAGCTGCAGCAAGCACTAGCAATTCTGAGTAAGACTTGACATATGAGGCCAAAGGGTTAAGCTGATTTGAAATATTTCATTTTAGCAATTCTGTAAAAGTATTTGCTTCAAAGGATTTTCTATGTAAAATGCATACCAACCTTGCCAATTCCATGGGGAGCACTGAATTAAGCATGAGAATGGTGGGAGTTTGATGCAAGTCACACATTAGGGAAAAAGCTTGGAGAAGTAGACGTCTAATCGACCATCTTGTTTCCATCTGGAAATACTCAATTAAAGATGATATTCGACTCAGTCCTCCTTCACAAACTACTAGCCTGCAAACATTTGCATCTGCATCTTCCTAGAAATAAATTGTTCATTTTATGAATTAAAAAATAACAAATATAAAAGACGCACAGCATACAAATACTATCAATTTCAACTGCAAATGCTGAATTTAAATGCCACATTCTGATGCAATTTAAATATAGTCATAAAAAAATCTGATGCATGACATGACTTTCTCCATACCTGTAATATTTCTAAAAATTCCAAATATATAGGTCAAATGATAATAAATATTTTAAGGAACTGTGAGTAAATTCAAAGACCTTACAAAGAACAGACAAACTCATACCATAGCATTCTGATATTGGATATAGCCACAAAGCTCCAACAATGAAACATAAAAGGAACATCATCACTAAGACGTAACTAAGCATCAAGTGTTTACAAAAGTTGCCTCCAGGTGATATGGTGATAGCAGCTAAACTATAATTTTTAAAATATCTCTTAAAAATGCATTATATGAGAAAATGTTTTGAACAAAGGTTGTAGAAAATTAAATTACCTACAACTTTTATTCTAGTAATTTTTTGCAATGATCAAGTATCAAAGCAAATATTTGGAAAAAATCTGATGTGGCCACCACATGACTTTCTCCATACCTGTAATAGTTCTAAAAATTCCAAATAGGTTAAATGATAATAAATATTTTAAGGAGCTCCGACAAAAATTTCAAGACTTGACAAAGAATGGAAATAAACTCAAACCGTAGCCTTCTGATATTGGATATAGCCACGAAGCTCTAACAATTAAGCATAAAAAGGAGCGTTTCTAACAAGGAGAGGCTACGACCTTTGGTTCACAGATTTTGATGAAATGTGACCAGGTGATTCACTATCAAAAATAAGGAGACCCATGTCTCGGGGTTTTTGTGAAAGGGCCCTGAATTCAAGAAATCAACATCAGAAATATGAAAAAAACATCGTATGCAACTAAATAGGTTTCATTGTTGATAAGAAAGGGAATGGTTGAGCGGATAGCATGCCTAGCTGCTACGGCATGGGCCTGGGTTTGATCCCAAATATTTTCTTTTTCTTTTCTTCTAATTTTCCAAGCGTTATTTAAAAAGTAATATTCTCCAGTAAAAGTATGCTGTGTAATGTTCATTTGGAGATAATGAATGCAGAAACATATAATAATGGGCATTTAAAATATTGCAGCCAATGAAACAATGGTTCGTAGCATGAAAAATGCCGTTGTGCAAGAATGGTCATCTATTATTATATATTATTAACTTTGTTATATTAATTATAATATAAGCTTTGCCTTGACATAAAGCCATCGGAAGAGAAAATAACGAATATTATGAATTTCCTTGAATATTTTGCATACATTAACATAAAAAAAACACGAAAGTTAACTGTGGAGACATTAATAAAGAAATTAAAATGCCCATTATTATATGTTTCTGCATTCCTTACCTCCAAATAAAAATTATACAGAGTATTTTTACCAGAGAATATTACTTTTCAAATAACCCTTGAATAATTTGAAAAAAAAAATATTTGGGATCGAACCCAGGCCCATGATATCCATTTGGCTATTCTCTTTCTTATCAACAACTCAACAATGAAACCTATTAACTGGGATACAATGTTTTTGCATATTTTCGACACTGATTTCTTGAACTCAAGGGCCCATACACAAAAACCCCAACACATGGGTCTCCTTATTTTCGATACAGAAGTCTGGTCGCGTTTCATGATCCTTGTAAGACAAATAAGCATCAAGTGCTTACAGTAGTCACCAGTAGGTGGTGTGATGGTGGCAGCTAAAAATATAGTTTTTAAATATCTCTTAAACAATTGTATGTGACTCAGTGGTGGAAAACTCCTTCAGCCAAAAAATTATAGGAAAGTCCCTATGCATTTCACCCACCAAGTGGGCATCCTCAGGGGAGAACCTGACCTGGCAGTGAGCAGGGTTCAACTGCAATTTTTTGGCTGAAGGAGTTTTCCACCACTGAGTAATCAGAGCCAAAGTGTTCGAGCTATCCACTACTGAATTGTATGTGAAAATGTTTCAAACAAAAGTTGTAGAAAATTGTCCTACAACTTCCATTCAAATACTTTTTTACATTCATCAAATACTAAAGCAATTATTTATAAAAAAACAGATGTGACAAGAGTAAACACCCACTTCCGGTTGACTGATTTTTACCAAAACTAATCAACTCTTGTCCCTTTATGAAAAATGTCAATTATAAAATTTTGCATTGACCTGATTAATACTTATTGAGTTCGAGCACCCACAAAATATCTATTACATACATACCCACATACACACACCATCGAGAAAATTGTCAAAACGTGTTCAGGAGACCCCAAAACCTGTATTTCCATTGAAATCTTGAAATCCATTTTTTTCATGAAAACAATAATTTCTTCTATACTACACATGGAGAATGTAAAAATGGGTGACAAGAGTAAACACCCACTTTTGGTTGACTGATTTTAAACAAAAACTAATCAACTCTTGTCCCTTGAATAAAAATGACAAATATAATATTTTGCAATGATTTGATTAATAGTTTTTGAGTTAGAGCACCCACAAAATTCCTATCACATACACACATACATCATCGAGAAAATGATCAAAATGTGTTCAGGGTACCTAAATACTAAATTATGTTCTGTAATGTTTTTAGCAAAAGATATTTTTTCACTATATAATAGGGATCAGAACTAAGAGATGATCAAGATCCCTTGCATATGCTATTGGGAAAAATCCTTTGCCTCCCCTTTCTCCAATGTTCACTTTCTAATCAATTTCGAAGAGGGCAAATACTTTTCCTCTTCCATTCCCACTTCAGCCAGACATAGAAGATTCTTCCATTGACAGCCATTGTTAGAAAGGTGAACCACACATAGCTGAGCTGCATACATTTTGGCATAATGAATAAAGAAACTTTTTTTAATCCCTAGGTTACTTGGGAAGAATTTTGAAATGAGAAAAAGTCTGCTATGACCAGGAATCGAACCCAGGTCTTCCACTTGCCGGGCGGATATTCTACCACTGAACTATCATAGCAGCTCAATTTTCTCGTTTCTTAACGTGGATGTTTTCTTGGTTGGGACAGAACTAGCCAAGCTAGTATCAAACTGCCCCAATGGATGTCCTCGAAGAAAACTCCTCCCTCTCAAATGGTGAGATTGACAAGCAAGAAACTGATGAAATAAAGTGATCCGAAGATCCTATGCAGACAGGCATAAGCTGTAAAGTTGGGAATAATTTTGAAATGAGAAAAATGTCTGCTATGACTGGGAATCGAACCCGGGTCTTCCACTTGTCGGGTGGGTATTCTACCACTGAAGACACGGGTTTGATTCCTGGTCATAGCAGATTTTTTTCTTGTTTCAAAATTATTCCCAACTTTACAGCTTATACCTGTCTGCATAGGATCTTCGGATCGCTTTATTCCATCAATTTCCTAGGTTACTTGTTCGGAAAGTAATTCAAAGGAAAGACATCATATTATTACTTAGAAAGAATTGGGTCAAGTTTGGAGTGACTCAATACAAACAAGAGTATCACTGGTGGTACATACATTGCACAGCAACAATTTTCTCACAAATTGAATCGAGAGTGATGATTCGAAACCTAATTGAATCAGGCAGTGCATAATATATAGGAAATGAAGATTTAAATAAAGACTAGATCTGATAGAAAATGACGTTTTTATTGCAAGTACTCCAACAAATGATTAACAATGATTAGAAAATGTTGTAAATATTAAGAACAAAAGTCGAAGTATGAGTAAAATTATCCTTGCAAAACTGTCTAGAACAGTAAATCTTTATTCTTTTGAGCCGAGATCAGTGTCTTTGCATAATGTTTGGAGAGGTTATACTGTATGTCAGTTAATATTTGTCCACCTACTTAATTAACCCTCTCTGATGAACAATTAGTGCATTGAATAGCGAGTAAATCATGTGCTGCTCTAGCCAACAGTGGAAAGGCCTTATTGTTCTCTTTCCAGTAACAGTGTATCACCACCATGATCGATTATTGGTTGCCTACAATAATCGTCAATTTCACTCTGAAGTCTTGCCAAGACTAAAAGTTGGCTGCTTTTAAAAGTTTCTCTTGTTGTGTGGCATGCACTTTTTTGAACAGTGAATCTAGAAGACTCCCTCTCCTGATTTATAATTAAGGCTGCATACCTTCGGTATCAGAGCAAATGTTTAATTGCTTTTCTACATTTTCAATTTCTTGGTCAATTCTGTTATTTAAATCTGAAACAAACTTTTCTAAAAACTCTGTTGCCGTTTTAGCCTGGGATTCAATAAACAAGAAAATTTTGAATCTTGGATCAACAAAGTTGCTGCCAGGAGGTGGTCTTTAACTGCTTCCCTGACGATTTTTTTACAATATAGGATCTAAAAAAAGTCATATTTTTTATTGCAATTTCGAAAAAATCATAATGATACAATTAAAGAAATGCATTCATTTTTTAACAGTAAATTTTAATAAAAATGTTATCGAACTTTAAAATTTTTATATTATTGATAGATACGAGGTACTTGAACTCGATTCATATTTAAAAGTTACATTTCTTTGGTGCAAACTACAAAATTAAGAAAAACTTATGTATAAAACGTACTTATATACAACATAAAACATTTCTATGCAATAAAAAATACATATATATATATGGTGTAAATTATATATACACTTATGTAATAAACATGAAACAATAAAATAATATACAATAAAAAATAACTAATAATAGGTAAAAAAGTGCTAAATATTAAACATAACTAATTCACATATGTAACAAATAAACTGAATACAAAATATACAACATTCATATATTTGAACTTCAATGATAAATTCTAAAACACGGCACCACGAATAACGGAACATTACACGTCGCACAGTAGAAACGGCTCTCTTTCCTTATCCGCTTCCCCCAGGCGTCTCGCTTTCGTCTACAGAATGCACACTGCTTCATGGGGTTCTTCTTCTTTTCAGTAGTAGTAACAAGGTAACAGAATATAACAACAAAAACAAGAGAAAAATAAAAATGCTACGGAGCAGAAACGGAAGGAAAACTGCTAGACGTATTCACTCGAAAGCTGTATGAATAACTGACCCAAAAATGTCTTTGAAAAGCCGATCCTAAAGGGTGCATACTTATCTCGAGGGGCATCACCAAGGAGGGGAGGCAAAGGACCTTCCAGGAACTGAGGAATGAAAGAGTGGGTGGGCAAAACCCTCTCAGGGCGAATGACCTAGCAATGGAAAGTGTCCTTGGTAGGGTAAAGAACATCTCGAGTAGTATTGAAACAACTGGGTTGTAAAGAGAAATTTTGGCATCAGCGGTGCAAATGACCGTGTGAGTTCAGTAGTCCGATATTTCGAAGAACCCGCTTCGAGAAACCCTTCGAGAAATCTAATCTGTCTCTCTGAGTGACCTCTAACGGTCGGAACGTAAACTACTACGAAGGATCGAAAAAACTCGGTTGCGTTTCTAAAGGAAAGGAAAAAATACAGCGGCCCGAGTATACTCAGGCTTGTCAGAATTTGACCCTCGCCTCGATCCGAGTATACTCGGGGTAATCAGGGAAGCGGTTAATGAGATCAAATCTGTTATTCAATTGGTTTATAAGCTCATCACGAAATAATTTTGCACCAGACAATGGTATTGCAATCAGATCTTTTTTTAGAACAGAAATGCAAGGAATAATAAGACTGATGCTGAAATCTTTTTCAGTACTGAAGATTGCTGTTGCCTCTGCTGTCGGTCTGAAAAGTGGGAGAGAAATTTCTAGAACTTTCTTTAGTGATTGACAGGAACTTTCGCACAGTTCTGTTTCCTGCTACATTCAACAAGTGAAAGAGAGATTGCAACATCATTTCCATGCATCCAATCAAGTAGGTTATATGTGCTATTGAAGTGGAGGTTTTGTCTCCTTCAATTTTTGATCGACCTAATGTTTTCTAAATATGCTTTGACTAACTGTTCTTTATTATTTTCTGAACATTCAAGGCTGCACCTATGGAAAGCTGCAGAAGGTGAGCAGCACAGCCTTGCCATTGAATACCAAGACTTTGAGCAGTGCAAGGCATTGTTTTTGTTGTAACTACAGTAGCAAAGAAGATTGTAGACAGCTCAATGCTAAACTTTTCCAACTGATTTTGAGTGATGTCTTCAGTTGCAGAAGCTGTGTGGTCAGCATTCAAATTCTCAAGATTTACTATTGACAAACATCAAGATTGCAGGGTTCACTTTGATTCAGGTATGTAGTGCACTGTAAGAATCAGGTAATTGGTTTTGCTCAAAAATGTAATTTATATTGCTATGATTGAGTCATAAAATGTCAGTATGATATTTTACTTACAAAATAGATAGCCTAAATCTCAGGTACATGAAATTATAGGGAAGGTCAGAAAGATGTCACAATCGCTGGTACCTACTGTAATCAATTTAAAATATGCACTAATTTGATATAAAGGTGTGACAATTGAGGCAGCAAAGCTCGCTTGTTATTGTTATTTCCTCTCTAGGCAGAGCATTGATGGCCAGAAACCATATAATCAATCTGCGAATGGAGAATGCATTTGCTTTCTTCCAATGTAAGCAACCAATATTTGAGAATTAATGCTATCATCACAATCTGGAATTAAAATGAGATAACCCGATTCGATTTGATTTTGAATCGATCTTTTTGATTTGAAACAAATCACCAATCTCGATTCTATTTCCCAATGAATGTTGAAGCTTCGCAGGTCCCTAACAGCAAGGTGTTTAAAGGTTAATGCATCAAATGCTAAATGTTTCAGTTTGATAATTTTTAATGACTTAGACATAGTGATTCTATATTTTACTATAATTAATTAATTTCGTTCTTAGCACTTTTTATGAAAAAAATTGCTTATGTATTCAGTTTGTCTCTCTCTCTCTGTCTGTTCGGGCAATATCTCATGAATCCTCCAACTTGGACAAGCCAAATTTTTAGGGTAGATTGGTAAAAATGAGGGCTACATGTGGCATAAATCAGCTGGAGAAGAGTAAGTAATTAATGTCTTTTTCCAACCCTATAGTTTCATTTGTACCACATAAGAAAAGCATATTGGCACATGGAATTATAAATTTGCATTTTTAAATTAGTTAAAATTAAGATAAGAGCTTGAAACATAAGCAGTTCTATATCTGAAAGACAGGTTTATATTTTTCATCTCAGTAGATAACTGTTGATGCTTTTTAATGACATCATCTGCCATTTCCTCTTGAAAATATGAATATAATTTATTATTAATTATAACTATGATGAGGTTATAGAAAAAATCATTTGAAAGTTGCTAGCAGAATTACCTTATAATCTAAGATGAAAAAACTTATGTATTCCAAAGTAGGCATATTAAAATTTGATGTAAAAATAAAAAACTGCAAAGAAAATCCACAAGTTTTTGGATTCTCGAGCTGCCACTAGCACAGATAATTCTTGAACTGATAATTCATGAATGAATAGAAAAGAGAAAAATTGGGGAGGGAAAGGAGAAGTGAAGGCAACGAAAAGATCCTTTAATGGTTACCTATTGCAGCAAAAAGTAACAGTTGGTCAGACTTCACCCTCCCCTTTGTATCATGAAATTTGTTAGCAGTCACTAGGTCAGCAGTTTCCTTACTTACCGAGCCCCCATTCACTTAAGAATTCTTGCTGTGCTCCCAACCCCTGACTTAGGTAATATGATGCCACACTAGCTGTTCAGTGTGTTTTTAAACATTTCCATATCTTAATTGCAACAGTGCAATATATCGTAATATAACAAATAGTGAATGCAACAGATCAGAAATAGTCAATTTTGAGATACCGCAACACAGAAGTGATGTAGCACTTTGTTCTAAGGTATCAATTTAGTTCATTCCCCATATTTTTTGTACGATATCACCTCGTTCTAATATTCCCAGATAAGACAATTGTTATTCACTTGACTAACAACAGCCAGGAAGAACTTTACACGTAAGCAATGGCGATAGATTCGGATGAGCATTTTAAGTATGATAATAATCCAACAATTGCACTTTGCGATGGCAACAGTCTCAAGAGTAACGAGTGAGCATGATCCATTCTCTCATTTGGCTGTTCTCAACTAGGGATGGTGATTCGAAGGGAGTGGAGAGAAAGTTAGTTATGCCTTGCGTGGCATTACGGAAATGCTGTTTTTGCACCAAGATGACCAGAACAGCCTATGTTTACGATTTTGTTTTTGTCGAAATTTGGTTACATGGAGATGGATTAAATTTCTGAGACCAGGTTCAGCCTTCGCTTCGCTATGAGAGTCTCATAACTATGGATGTTCATTATAGGGAGGCTTAATGTATGCATTTTACATGTTCTGGGGGTAGGACCAAGATCAGAGTTCCTTATACGGAGGTTATAGGGAGGTAAGGAGGTTTTAGTGTACCATTTTTTCCCTTCCTTACCTCCAATAGTAAATATCATAAAACTCAACATACCAATATGGAAATGAGCTCAGAAACACATTGTATGATGGGAATTTCATCCTCGTGTACAGCCCAACTACGTTGTTGCTCATCTTCTCGCACAGCAGCCAGTTCTCTCAAAAGTTGACGTAAACGCCGTCCATCATGGGACTCAGAAAGGAGATCTGGTCGTAGGCCCCACCAAACATCAGTAGAGGTGGATTTATCACTAAAACATAACAACTTATGATGAAGAATTTTACAAGTACATATTTCTTAAGTAAGTCAAGCTGCTATATGCCAGCCTGTAATAAAGAACTTTTTTGTGGATTAAACATATACACAGAAGGGAGGAGGGAAGCTCAAACCTGACATTAGCCTACTTTTTGGAAAAGCACCATGGGGTCAGTGCACTGCTAAACATTCTATGTGAAGGATAGAATGCTGGCTTGCATGTTAGTCTCACAATATACAAGAAGAGAGCAGGGCAAGCCTAGGTTGAAAAACCAGCCATTACCAATTCCAAGATGGTCCTGCTGCATGGAAATTTAGCACACTATCCACTCCATCACAGCTCCTCAAGAAAATATTACTATAGTAAAACCTCGTTATTTCGAAGTTCAAGGGACCACAAAAATATGACTTCGAATTATCCGGGTTCGAAATAAACGAACTAAAAAAATCGAAATTTCTTACGATCCTCTATTTGGACAGTAAAATCGCAATACATATAGTCTTATCTATCTGTTCTGCTACAAAATGTATTGACCTTACAAGTTTGTACACATGGCAAATTCATTAACAGAGCTGAAGTGACCACTTAATTCATGATTCACGAACACGATCGCATGTGAAAAATAGGATCGAGTGAACATCCCAATTTTCCTAGTTTGTATTTCAATTTACTCTTTTACACCACGTTTTGAAAGAAGACTTTAAACTGAGTGTACTCGGCCTAAAGATTATGAAAATGTGTGCTAAAATGATTGGGAAAACGTTTGTGTGAAATATTGTCTAGATCAGGGGTGTGCAAACTAGGGGGCGCGACAAATGATGCGAGGGGCGCGATTATAGCCATGATTTAATTTTAACTGTAAGAAAATTTAGTTCTTTTTTCATATTTCATATCTTTTTTGTTTACAATGTTATATTTCTGTAGTCTTTCGTATTTACGAGAGTAACATGCAGGGAATCCCCTCACTCTATTCAACGTGACCGTGACTTTGTTTACAGTGCGCGTTATTGCACTACACTGCAGTACGTTGTCGAACAAAGGCCGTCATGTGAATACGTCTATCGAAATGTGCAATGTTTAATTCTGAACCGGTGGATTTATTCTTTATTGTTTTACAAATAAATTTAATAAAATAATTGTCAGTAAGAATGCCATGAATCAGAATTGAGAGTGGCGATTTCTTCAATAAACCCGAGACTGGACGAAATTGCCAGTAAGAGACAAGCCCACAGATCCCATTGAATTAAATCTATTCATACAAAAATCAAGTGTTTTTCTTTTTTTTGTGCTTTTCTTATTGTTATTTTAAAATGTGATATTTATTTTTGTATTCATATTGCTGTATAATTTCATTAATTTAGTGATATTTGATTTTATTCCTATTAGAATGTTCATTTTGTGTATTTATCTTGAATTATTTTGTTATTTTCAGTTTTAATAAAATATACCATTTTTTGTAACATACTATTTCTCAAAATTATCATCAACATAAAACCCCTCCCAAATACCAAATCTTGATAGAAATCTTGCCAGCCATGGTATGGGGCCCAAGTTTGTATTTGAACAAAAATTGGGGCGCGGCATGAAAAGTTTGCGCACCCCTGGTCTAGATAATAGATAGGAACCATAACATAGTAATTATCTCAAATTTTGTTCAAACTTTCCATGATATCAGTACGGTCAAAAATAATTAATTAATTCTTTATTAGCTCTAGGCAATTTCATACATTGCATTGTAATTATATTTTAATCCATATTACACAGCTGTAATAAAATATATGTGCTCTCAAAATAACGTGGTCATATTTTGATGATTTTGCAATTATGTACTTAAGAATTCTTTCTGCAATACATACTCAAAGCATTCTCCCTTTGGGACTGCTGGTGAGGGGATTTAAATTCATGAATTGCGTCATGCAGGCAAGAGGGAGGGGTAGGGGTCAAGCTTAGCTTAGCGTGCCGAGTTTAAGGGAAGGGAAAACTAAAAAGGCAAACATAAGCATGACGTATTTTATGGACGATTTCTTAGAATTGCAGGAAACACTCTTAATCCCTCAGCGTCCTGGTACCCAGTACGTTGGACAAAAACTTCGTATGCGGTCGTACTGGGTAGCCGCGGAGATTGCTAATTTCTCTATTTTTTGGATGCAATAAATTTTCTTAAATCTGAAAAACCTTGATATATTTCAAAACAGTAACCTTGGACCTTCCTATTGTGCTTAACTCAGCAATTTTTACTGTTTTCTTTTTACCTATATTATATGTCAAATTTTGTGATTGAATTTTAGTGTAGTTATGTGAATTGTGGGTTCTAAAAGCCCCTATTCAATGCTGAGACTAACCAAACCTCTGCACAAAAGCTACTGTGTGGTGGAAGGGGATGCAGGCACTGTTTATCTGCTTTGTGATGTCTCTCACTCTTGAAATGAATATTTGAATATTTTTTCTTTTGCGTCAACACTTGAGAGCTATATGGAAAGGGAGGAGGAATGGTCTTCGGATCTGGGCTAGTGCTTGGTTCAGCATTTTTTTAGAACAATATAATGAGAGTGAGAGAGAGAAACACTTATCTGACATCAATGCACAAATAAGCTCATTCGAAGATATTTACTATGCTACTTCTTGAGCGAAAGCATGATCACAGAGCACGGGACGTGTTTGGATCGCACAAAAAATATTCTCTTGCTGCTCTGAGGGAAACATTTACACTGTACGGAGGCAGTTATTGTTCATTATTTTTCCGTTGTTACTTTGTTTAATTTCTAAGAGATTAAAAGAGTCGAAGTTATCACCTCTTATTTGTTTGGTTACCCTCATCGCAATTTCCGAGAAAAGGGATTAACCACATGGTGATACCCATGTCAGCAGGTGTGCGGTAGGAATTATTTTGGTTGCACTGGTTTTCCCAGAGATCCCTTTTCATTCTTGTAAGTAGGCCCTACGAACCTGAAAGACGACATTCCTCCCGCACCCCCAGTTAAGAATCCCTGATCTATATTAAACATCTTGATTTTGTTTTTATATGTTGCTCACCTCCATAATACAAAATTTCGTTGAAATCGGTTTGGCTAATTCCTTTAAAATTTACAATTACCGAAAACTTTTATTTTGCAATTGTGTCAACCCTGCTGAGTCGATCTGGTCCAAATATGTTATTTTGGTTATGTATTTATGTGAAGATTCTAAGTACCAAATTTGGTTGAAATTGGTTCAGTCAATTCTTCCCTGATATACCATACTGTCCCGAATATAAAGCGGCCTCGAATATAACATGACCCTAAGATTTTTGGCAAGTTTTTCAAGAAAAAACTAAACCTCGAATATTACGTGACCCAAAACAACCTTCAGCCAATCTAACACTAGTTCCTTGTTCATCCATCCCTTCTGCATGCGAAAGATTACGCCTGACGGTAACTTTACCTTTGGCATCCTTTTATGATTTAAAATGATGTAGGAAGTCAGTTTTCACTCATCGGCCGTGACTGCAAGCATAAAAGTTACCCTTGATTTCTCATTTCTGCTAATTTTAACAACACTGATTTAGCAATAAATTTAGGATTGTTGTTTATTTAGATGTTATATAATGAAAAGTCAATATTTAGATTGCTGTATAACTTTTTTTAATAAGTATTTTAATCAGATAATTGCTTGTGGATGTTGCCAATGAAAATTTTTAAGAACCTTAGACCTCTGATGACGTAACTTTGAGTCAAAATGACATAAATCAATACACAGGTATTAAATGATCAGCAACGTAACTTCATATTGACATAAATCAGAAGATACCTGTACAACAATTAAAATTATTACTCGTGATGTTTTCAGTATGGTGTCATAAGTTTTTGCTAATTATACTTTTCACTCAGAAACTTTTAAGTCTTTCAATTTATTCAGGCTTTATTAAACTGATCCAAAACCCATACAAATGCAAGAAATAAAATACATCCCATGCCAACAAACTCATCACTAAATATTGTGTCAAAATTTCCAAGTGAAGTAAGGCTAAAACATCAATTTTTGGGCAAAAGAACAAATTTTACTTAATATATAACAGAACTTCATTCCATTCTTGCAACATAGTGTTATCATAATGGCATTTTTTCTTGATTTAACATTTTATCTAGACTTCTAATAATAATATGCACGCAATGTAACAGAAAGGAAGAATTGGACGTAATATTAAATAAAAACTGACTGAAAAGTAATATTCTCCATAAAACTCCTTGTAACAGTACATGAAACTGTATTACATTACGTACAAGCATATGTGCCACAATTCACCTGTTTTTAAGACTGCATGTAGATGACTACTAGATTGCTTCTCAATTTAGATAAACACACATAAATTGTAAACATCTCAGATTATCCAGGATAGATCTGTTCTGTCCAATATTAGGTTTCTGAAAGTTTAAACTTAATAATTTCCCAAAAATAAAGGCCACTTTTAGATGAGAATACTTTGACCCTAACAACTGAATGATCAACTTTTAAATTAAGGAATTCAATTTTAACTTAATCATAGAAAATTATTCATACTAACTTAATATGACAATAAAATAAAGGTTTTTGATTTTCACTGGAAGATAACTTTATAATACTTCCTATAATTTGTATGGAGTTATGAAAAGCTGGTAAATTAAATTATACATATACTGTATCTGCCCGAATAGAAGTTGACCCCAGATTTAAGCCGACTCCCCAAAAATTTCCACCAACTATTGGCAAAAAGTAAATTTCGTAGATTTTATGCTTAACCCTTTCAGTGCCATGCCGATTTTGGTGGGCATGTCCAAAAGTGCCATGACTATTTCAGCAATTTTGCTTCAATCTCTAACAAGGGAAGCCCACAAGGTGTGACACTTGCATCAGATTGAGACTTTGCAGAATGAAAGTATATGCAAAATAGTGGACTCCTATTTCTACCTAGATGTCAAATTGACGTCGTTTACGAGAAAATGCCCTTTGAAAATCGCGATCTGAGAGTCAACGAAATAAGAAAGGTAAAAGTCCCTTCTTAGCCAAGAGCATTAGTGTAGAGGAAACGAGCTGGATTTCAAATATTTTTGCCGGGGTTCAATTCCCAAAGGGACCAAAATTTTTTCCATTGATTTTTTTATTTTTCTGCAATTTCCAGCATATCGTCGATAAAACTTGCAAAACATTTAACAAAAAATTATTCCATGCATTATAACTACTAGTGTCTTCAGCATAATTCTTCACGAACATAATTTTATGGATCACTACCCATTCGCTTTATAATCATGATCAATACATGAAGAGATTTGAAAGGAGGAATACAGAACAATGCATCGAAATAACTCAACAATATTGTGACATAATTATAATTATAATGACAATAATTGACACCAGCAACTGATAACGAATCCCTTTAACAACAACACTGTAACTTTAATAACAACATTATAAGATGAATAAATGCTGAAGAAACTAGTAGTTATAATGCATGGAATAAATTTTTTTAAAATGTTGTGCTAGTTTTATCAACGATATGCTGGAAATTGCGAAAAAATCAAGAGGAAAAAATTTTGGTCCCTTCGGGAATCGAACCACAGCAAAAATATTTGAAATCCAGCTCATTTCTCCTACACTAACACTCTTGGCTAATTAACAAAGGACTTTTATTGTTCTTATTTCATTGACTCTCAGATCACGATTTTCAAAGGGCATTTTCTCATAAACGACGTCAAGTTGACACCTAGGTAGAAATAGGAGTCCACTATTTTGCATATAATTTCATTCTGCAAAGTCTCAATCTGATGCGAGTCTCACACCTTCTGGGCTTCCCTTGTAAGAAAAATCACATACATGCTATTTATTCATAGTCTTGCCTGATTCTTTCAGTAACTGCAAAGATGATTACAAATATTAATTATATTAAGGGAATGTTAGAGTTCAACTTATGATTTTTTGTTTAAAAAAACTGTTTTTAATTTTTTTAATGAAAAAATGAAGTCAATTTTATATTGAATCAAGTAGGGTATTGCATTATTTTTGCTAGTATATTTAACTTATTTTCATAAAGGCAAGTCATCCAGGTAAAACATTGCAAAAACCCACAAAAAATATTAAAAAATGAAATTACAGAAAAATATTATTTTGCATAACTGCAATTTTAGCACTTTTTCATCAGTCTTTATGAAAAATTACATGCATGCTATTTATTCATATTTTTAATTGTTTCTTTCAGTAATTGCAGAAATGATATATAAAACATAACATTCTATAAAACTATATACTCATAACATTTATTTATAAAATTCAAAAAATATTTTGCTATGATTTTACATTTGAAAAAAAAATCACAAATAACTTCTAGAATCTCAAAATTTTCCATCTCTAAATAACATTTGTCATAAATTAATGAGTTTATATAACAAAGCAATTCATCAATCTCAATTCTAACAGTGGAATTAGAAGCCTATAGAAGCCACTTTGAAAGAATAGAGGTAATATTTCGCGAAATTGAAAAAATCATAACTCAACAAAAAATCAACTAAAACCAAAAAGAATGGAAGATACGTGAACTACGTAGTCTCCTCTTTCGATTGATACCATCATATTTTGCCATCTGTCATTTGCATGTGGAACTATTATGAGTTTATGCTTACTCAGCATGGTCGACGATTTATAGTTGTTGGAACTTTGCGCTTAGGAAGCAAACGACGATATATTGTCGCATGGCTCTGAAAAGGCTAAGTGTGCTGGGCATGTATGCACAACCTAGAATACATTATTCAAGAGCAAAGAAAAGACTGGGAAATGGTTTAGTTGTTGACATTTTGAAATATTACTCCACTTAATAATTTTGCGTTGTTGAATAATGTTCCATAATCAGTGACGATAATTTCATTCATCTTCATTTTCACAAAAGCTCAAATGAAGCAATAGCGACCTCACCAAGATAATTTTTAATCCAAGTCTATTTCCAATGAAATAAGCGTTTACACTGCCTTAAGAAATTGCATTTTTATAATTATCCAGGTTCCACGTAAAGTTTTACCATAATTCAAACAGTTGAGCATCCAAAGCCATCATCACATTTTGCATAGTCAATGTATGCAATTTTAATAGATTCCATGAATGAGGTTTTAACATGCATATAAACATTACAATGGCTATAGCAATAACTACAGTAGCCAAGAAAAACTAACAGGAACTTCTTTTAATGGCTAATGAAAAATAATACAAATTGCTAACTATTCTTAATGATACATATGCTTAGCCCTGAGAAACAAAAGAAAATATCCAATAGCATTTAGAAATGAAAGAACAGATAACAACAGTAACAAAACACAGGTACTGCTAAATTCAATATTCTAGCTTTATTATTTATTCATTAATATTCATCATAGGTCAAATATTTACTTTACATCATTTGAACGCGACGGCAATGAGAGACTGCCATCTATGGGTGACTATGAGACTTAACCCTAACCCCAAATTTTTTTCTCAGACTTGCATTTAAGCCGAGGTGTGATTTTTTCATGATAGATTTTGACAAAAAACATCGGCTTATATTCAGGCAGATACGGTAGTTTTCGCGATCTTTACATCTGATGTAGCAATATGCCCGCTCGCTATAAAAATGCAAATTACTCAATAAAGGATTGAGATACGTGTTTGAAATTTGGCAGGAATTCTATTCTATTCACTTATTTTAAGATGATGATGAAAAAAAATCTCAAGAAAGTCCTGGGTTTGACACCAAAGAAGACATTTCCATTTCCCTTAAAATAACATGTAAACAACGACTTTTCTACATGCAGGCTTTTATTATTTTAGAGATCTAAATTACAAAGAATTAATCTATGATCTTTGGATCTGAACCATTTTGAAGACAAACTTATAAAGTTTCTTATTCTATTCATCTTTTTCCGCATACAGTTCAAAATTGCTCATGTAAGATATTTATTTCACATATTTTGGAGAAATCATGCCATTTTAATGGGGTGTTGCCTTTCCTACCAATTAAATTGTTAGACCTTGCAATCCTATTGTTATTTAAATACTTATGGGTGAAATCATGCTGTGAAGGCTTTAATACAAGAGAGAGAGAGAGAGAAGGAAGGAGAGGGAAATGATTTTTTTAGCAACCAAATTAAACAACATTCGTAAATTATTATGTTGAATATACATTCATATTCTTTTATAGAAGAATATACAACAGACAACTGAAAATGTATTTTTGTAGCTGTATTATTTGAAAAAGGTTAGTTTACTGAACTGTTCTTTTTAAAAATTTATTTAGGATAATGGATGACAGTCAAGAAAAACTTGAAGAGAAATATTTTGAAATTTACATTTTTGATATATTATTTTGACCCGTCATATGATGGGCTATTACATAGAAATAATGTATCTTTCTTACCTAGAACCTGTATCCAGACACGAATTAGAGGCATCTTTTGACAATGTTCCACTTTCTGTAGTCTGCTCTGCAGTGGTTCTAAAATTGGAGATATGTACAGGAGGAGGTGTTAAGAGTAGATCAAGCACAGCACTCAAAAGAGAGGAAGACAATGGTTGAGAAGAGCAGCCTGATGCGATGGATTCTTGTAACAGGGTCTGCTGACGTTCCAATTCCTCAACAACAACTTGAACAGCAACTTTGGATAGGTTATGGCTTAAGCGTGTCTGATGTCGTACTTCCTCAACCAATCTGCAAAATCAAAGAGTGATTAAATTTTCAGTAATGTTGTTTTCAAACAAAGTAAGTATTTCTTCAACACTGATAGGGGCTACATTCCTGAAAATCACCATGAATGTAAGAGCTAAAGTTTATTGGAAAAGGAGAGTTATGGAGGCGACTCATGCAGACCCATGCAAACATCCATGCCAGACAAGAAAACTCCATAAAAGTGAAATTCACCGTTAGTTATGAAAAATAAATAAAAATTACAATAAAAAGATTAGTTATGAAGAATAAATTGAGTATTTATTTGCAATAAAATACTTGACTGAATGATCAAGAAAACGATTACACATTTAGATAACAATGATGATGCATGTTGGGTAGGGTTAGAAGGATATCAAGAATGATGGATAAGAAGAGGACAACTATTTGGACCACTTGCATAAAACTGCTCTGATGCAGAGCTGAATTATGACTGATTCTTATGCACTCGGACATTTATTCACAATATCAACAGATTTATGAAAAATAAACAAAATAGAAGAGATCCTAAGCAAGAAAGATACACTGTAGATAAAAGCCCTCTCAGCAACAATCAAAATAATCATAAAAGCAGACAAAAGAAAAACTAATGCTACAAAATTTTTTACCTTAAAAGATAGAAAGACCATTAGACAAAAAACCTAAAGATCAAATTCACCTAAAATGACTGTTTTTAAATAAATAAATAAACCGCAATACACATTGCACAAACTATCTCATATACATACATATATGCATTTAGTTGACTGTGTATTCTTATAAAAGAAAAATGCTTATAAATCAAAGTTAACCATAGTTTAGCATATATTTTAATGCCATTGAACGATATATAGTATTTTTTTGGGACATATGGCTTAGTATTATTTGTAGCACCAGGCTGTACGATTGGATGAATTTAATCAAAATCCTTATAGCCATTTTTGAGAAAAATGAATTTTTTCAAAATATCCAAGACACTTAAATGTGGTGCAATATCATTCATCTCTTCCGAGTAACTATTATGAATGATATTATCTACAAATATGAGATATCATTTGATTTAGTTTAACTGTCTAGGCCATGGGTTGCCAAACTTTTTATCTCAACGACCCCTTCGATGATGCCATAAAAATCCGGAGACCTCCAGTGAAAGTTTTGATATTAAACCCTTTTCAAATCTATTTTAGGAAAGGTTTTTGAATAGTAATAATTACGGTAGTGTATAATAGACTGTATTTTAAAAAACATTTACCATTAATCAAGTAACATGATATTTTTATACTGAACTAAAATTTATTTTTATTGTGAAGGGTGGGCTTGGTGCTTTTTTACTAGACCATTTACATTGGGCTCATGATTTGTAAGCTTTAATCTTAAGTCTCCTCTTTCTTCCAAGTTCAACATGTTTCGCTGCCTAATTATAAGTGTGTTAGCATGGCTAAATCCAGCTTCAACCATATATGAAGTGGGGAATGCTAAAATAAAAGGTAGTACTGTTGCACAAATTTTAGGATATCTAGTATTAATTATTACTCATTAAATTTTGAATATAGGTCAGCCAGATAAAACAAATGAACTTTACATATCTGCAGCTCGCCACACACAGAATGATCCATATCTTTCAAAAACTCTATGGTTGATCTGTACAGATCTTCAAGTCTTTGAAGACAGTGACCCCTTGAGAGACACCAGACTTCAGTGTGCAATAGTAGGTGATTATATAGCTGTCTCGTCATTTTCTTCGCATAACCTGGCAAACAAACGTGAATGTAATGGATTTGCTTTGATTTTATTAATTGCTTTTACACGTACTGTTAAGGAATTATGCAATTCAGGAGTCAATTGTTTTGCCACAAGATGTTGTCTATGAAGGAAACAATGAATAGTGCATATATTAGGAATTTTTTGTTTCAGAAGGGAAGCAAATCCTCGATACCGACCTGTCATGGCAGGTGCTCCATCGGTAGCAACTGCACAAATATTTGCATACATTGTAAAATAAAGCACAACCGAAACTTAAAAACAAAATAATGAAAGAACCAATTAAATTCAGAATATGATTTTTCAAAATCATATCTGCCGGATATCCGCCCGGCAAGTGGAAGACCCGGGTTCGATTGCCGGTCATAGCAGACTTTTTTCTCGTTTCAAAATTATTCCCACCTTTACAGCTTATGCCTGTCTGCATAGGATCTTCAGATCATATTATTCCATCAATATCTTAAAGTGTAATTAATCGAAAAATCTGTTATACAAAACTTTAGTAAACTTATGTTTCGACAAACAACATCACGTGACTTAACGGTTTTCAACGGTCATCCGAGATAATTGTTAATTAAAATATATCAAAGAAAGTGCATGAAATATGTTTTTTAACAACAATTATTGGCGAAATTTTAGATTCTGTTATTTTCTATTGAATATTAAAATTTCTAAAAAGCCTCCTAAAGACCAATTTATTTCTCACCAACCCACTAACGACCCTTTAACTCTCATCGACCCCCTGAGAGTAGGTATCGACCACAGGGGGTCAGTACCGACCACTTTGGCAAGCCCTGGTCTAGGCTGTAGTAAGACTGAGTGGATCATGGGGAAGGTGTGACATCAGAGGGCTTACGTAAGGTAGCTTAGCGTAAATTGTAATGTCACTGAACACCATATAGTGACTTTTAGAGATATATGGCTTATGTAATTATATTTGTGACAACAGGCTCTAAAATTGGATTGATTTTAATCAGATTCTCTGAAGACATTTTTGAGTAAATAAATTTTTTCTAAAAATCGCCAAGAATAAACTACCTTTAATTTTGGATAATATAATTTTTATCAAAAAATCTGATGTGGCCACCACATGACTTTCTCCATATCTGTAATATTTCTAAAAATTCCAAATAGATTAAATGATAATAAATATTTTAAGGAACTGCAAGAAAAATTTAAAGACTTTACAAAGAACAGAAATAAACTCAAACAGTAGCCTTCTGGTATTGGATATAGCCACGAAGCTCCAAAAATTAAGAAAATAAAAAAGAGCGCTACTAACAAGGACTCCATATGCATCATGGAACACCAATTTCAACGAGAGTGTGGCAGGATGTTCTTTGCGTTGTAACTTAAAATACAACAAAGTGAGAAGGCGTGCCTCTTAAGGGCTTGCGAATAACGCAGAGAACAGTGCACGCGGTGCAATATATGAGCCTACTATAAGCTTCTTTCAACAAATGCTGACATAGCGTAGTGGTAAGCGACTCTGACTCGTGCGCAGGGTATGGTGGGTTAAAGTCGACATGCTGGCAAAAAAATTTTATTTTGTTTTTGTTTATTACTTTATGATTTTATGCTATTATTATAAATATTTATATACTGACATATTCTATGTTATAAAAATGTTTTCATTGTGGATTTTGGCAGAAAAGGTTACTTATCCTATATTAAGGACAAATATGGAAATATGTAAAAGTATTGTAATGGCGAGCAATGTGTTTCCATTTAAATAAATAAATAAACATTTGTTGGTAGATATGATTTTAAACAGAAATAAACGATTTATCAGTGTATCTGGTTGTAATGAGTAAATATTAGTGGCAATTAATAAAATCTAATTAATTATTCACAGTAAATTTTTTCATTTTGAAGAATCCAATCCATGACAGAATCAAAGAAATGCAACCAGAAAACCGTGTAATCGATGACAAAGAATTAGTGTTGGCACTGGAGATTGAACCAGATTTCATGGAAGTTAAAAGTCAAGAAGATGAGGATGAACTTTATGAACCGTTAGAAGAGAAACCTAGTCAGGGTGGTTATATTTCTCTGGAATATAAGAAGAAAGTTGTTACTCTAGCAAATGGTCATTCAAAGTGGAGTTTGGCAAATTTACAAAAGAAAGGATGCAGACTGCTGAAGAGGAAAGATTAGTTGAAAACATTAAACGAGGTGGAAGTGTATGACATGTATAAAGCAATTAACTCATGGACCATGGACTGCTTTGATGAGGCGAGGGCTAACAACGAGCAGGTAACCACAAGGATGTTACAGCAGTAGGCCATGCAAGCTGCATTTCAATTTCAACCACAAGACTTTCACTTCACAGCAAGCACACCTTGGGTAGAAAAGTTCAAAAGAACACACAAGATTCGCCAGTGGAAGATCACCAGGTACATAAGCGAAAGAGATGCTACAACTACGGAGGAAACCTTGGAAGCTGCCGAGAAGTTCTGAAAACAAGTTAGTGTTGATTCCACGGTTTGACCCAAATTTAGTCATTAATACTGACCAAACAGGATGCCAATACCAATCTAAAATTGACAGGACGCTGACCCACAGAGGATCCAAAATGGATCCAAAAATGGATCCCTCAGGTATTTAAATACTCCAGAATGCATTGTTATTTTAATTTATTTCTCAGAAAATATTAAAAATTAATAAATCTGAAAAAATAAGTAATATTTAGCATGAACGGTTTGCAGTCTATTGATTTTTTTAGATTTACTTTATAATCTCAATTATCTATCATACTCACAACTTTTTTCTGCAATATTGGATAATGTGTGATATACCGTATATACTCGTGTATAAGTCGATCTCGTGTATAGGTCGACCTCAGACTTTTTCATAATTTTTTTTTTTTCGTATATCTCATGTATAAGTCTATTCCAGATTTGCAGGTGTAGTAGAACGAATTTTTTTGTATTCAATATGCATTGATCAATTAAGTTCCATGTTAAGTTCCCTTTAGCCCAATATAACTACGTTGTGTTAAAGTAGCAGCGAAGCAGTCTGTTGTCTCCTACAGCACCACTGCATAACATCAAAAGTCATTACATTGTATACGCCTTTGTAATAGATCGAATAACTCGGGATAGACTTCGTATTTCATCCCGGTGCTCATTCAGAAGCTATCTTTGTAAAGGAGAACAGGGAACAAAGTTGACATTGGACTGCCAAGGATAGGTGGTGCCAAAATAGACGATAAATCAGTGGAATGATGTACTACATGGTTCTAGGAAAACCCTATTTTGCACGTTTTTGGAAGAGGAATGGAGGAATCTACCCCTCAGAGAATGCAAATATGAAAGTGGAAGGAAAACCAAGAAAACCCATAACCAACCCAACCTGGTGGAGAAGCGTAATATTTCCTACATTTCAAATTTCCATAATAAGTAGGTATAAGTACGTAGTACAATATCTCGGTGAGGGCAATGTGAATGTGGAAGGAAAACTAAGCCAATCCTTAACCAACCCAATCCTGTGGGGAAGCATAATATTTCATTAGTTTCAAATATCTGTAATACAGTAAACTCTCGTTTATCCGGCACGCATGAGGATTGGGGTGTGCCGTTAGATCGAATATGCTGTTAGATAGAGAGGTAACTTAGAACAAGCAATTTTAATGTGCGCTATCATAGAAAAATAAAATAAACAGTTAGGCATGGATATAATAAGGGCAAATACTTATAGCTAGATACATTACTCATCAAATTAGTTATCTGAAGACCAATACAGGATGCAGAGAACACAGGGGCAGTAATACTTTGGCTAATTTGTGAACTTTGTATAATTGTCCAGTCCAATGTAATTATGATAACTTGGGCACAACTTAATGTAACTGATCTTATTTTAAACTTATACTACAATAATTATGGTACATATTTACACAACTGCTGCGCGATGCCAGATAATGGTGAAAGTATGCCGCTAGATAAGGTGGTGAATTACAATGAGTTGAATAGAAATATGCCGTTAGAGCAAGAGTGCTGCTAGATAAAGTGCCAGATAAACAAGAGTTTACTGTATGTAGGTATGAGTGCATAGTACAAAATCTTGGTGAGGGCAAATGTGAATGTGGAAGGAAAGAATGCAAAAGGTAAACAAAGTGATGCTAGCACCGCCAACATTATAATAAAGAATATTACATGTCCCCCTTACATTACAAACCTTAAAATCTTATATTTACATTTGTCTTCTGTTTTTCCGCTCTCTTGGCATTGCCAATGCTAGCGTTTTCTTGTTTACCTTTGCCCCGGGTATGCGCACAGTACCATAATTTTTATATCATAAATACTTCGGCGATATTAATTTAATCTGCATTGCCTTTCCATGAATCACCAATGAGGTGTTTTTATTTACATGTTACGGAGTAACCATATTGTGCATGTCTTGCTGCCAGTTTTCTGTCTTGCCGCATCACATTACTGAACATTAGGTTTACCAAAACTGATTAATTATTTTCAAAGCATCAGAGACCAACTTAGGATCACCAAATCATATGGTAATTTATTCTTTCTATTCATCAGCATTTAAATATTCGATAGTTATTGATACAGTTAAAGTATAACATGAGTGTAGATTCCATCAAATTTTAATAACCGCAGGGCAAATGATGTCATGGGTTTAAACTATCGAAAATATTTCTTGTGTATAAGTCAACCCCCAAGGTTTTCACTAAAAATTTTCTCTTAAAACCTCAACCTATACACAAGTATATATGGTATTTCAAAACATGGTACGGCACACAGAGGAAGATTTCCAGGGCAGTTCCTACATTGTTAGGCTGTCTCCTTCCTTATGCAAACAACGCACTTCCTTTGTCTGACTCTTCTCTTGCCTGAAGAGGGATTCTCTTCTGAGAAGTGACATCCTGTTAGCCGTGTTGTTGCTGTGTGAATGTGCGTTGGCCTTACCTTTTTCTTTTTGATTCCATCCTCTTTAAATATTTGGCAAATATGCAATCAATGATTCTTGTATGAAAAAGTAGTTAGTTTTCCTGATTGCCTTTTTGATAATGAAGAATATACATATTCACTACTGCAACATTCAGTAGATGAATGAATAAATTTTTGTACCAAACACAAGATTTTTTTCTTTCTACTAAAAAGATTCAAGCAATTGGTCTTTTAAGTCCATTCCACCCATGTATTTATTATAATCAATTATACGATTGGGTTTTTTCACCTCATCCTTACCATCTACGATCACTGTTGACATAGTGTCACCATGCTTTCTCACCTCTCTCTTGTCTCGCCACTTTAATGCCATCAGTTTTCCACAATGTGCACTAACTGTTTCCCCTTTCTTTATTTTTGTGGGAATTCCTTTCCAGTTCAACTTTACTGTGTCAACAGCATCAGTATGCCTATCAACTAAACTTTGAAACAAATCAGGACTAGAGTAAAAGTTTTCCATGTATATACACCGACCTCTATCAAGAATATTTTCACATAGCGTAAGAACAACCTTATCAGATAATAAATCATTGTCTCTTATGCATTTGCTATTTCAGATCCTTTGCCATAATAAATTATAAAATTTAGCAATATCCAGATGGATCACATAGTAGAAAAATCTTCGCCCTGAATCTAGCAGATTTCAATGGCAAATACTGTCGGCAGAAAAGTCTGCCCTTCCTCAACAAAAGAGATTTGTAACACAGAAACCTCCCTGCCGAGCAAATAAACAGCCTGAAATTTTGCTGTGAAATAGTTCACGATGTTAATTATCTTGTAAAATTTGGGATAACTACAGATTATCTCTCTGTCATTATTATCCACAAAATGCAGAAACAACGATAGAAGAGGAAATATTTCCTCAGACATAATATTCGGTAAAAATGAGGTTGCAAAAAGATATTTACGGGTGAAATATATCTTTATATGTATTTGGTTTAGAAATGATGCCCATTAGAAGATACATTCCCAACAGAACTCGTATTTCATTAGGAGAGGTGGGATATCACTTTGAAAACTTCAAGTTATGTAATGAAAAAATGTTCTTTTTCTCTTTCACCAAATACCAGCTTGCATACCGATTGGTCTCTTCAACAATTAATTTTATAAGATCATCGTCAAAAAACTTTTGAATTACTCTAGTGGGCTATTACTCAAAATTTTAAGGTTCACAGCACTTTCACATTCACAATCAAAACAAGAAACTACATTTGCACTATCAATATCATTCCAATAAAAACACAGGCAGTCAATCCATTTTGATCTTTTAATCTCTCATAACTAACATCCTCATCTTCAATTTCACTTTCTGAAGTTAACAAATATCCTTCTGAAATCTTGCTCACAAAATAAACAATATTTTCATTGTCAGTTTCATCACTAACAATTAAATTCAGAACTTCTGCATCAGTAAAAAACTTACTTGTTAACGTCATGGTCATGAACTGAATGAGGGGAAATATATTCATGAAAAAATTTTCAAGTAGTAAGAGTTATTTAAGTAGTAAGAGAGAAATAACGTTTGTTTAGGAACATTACAAGAAAAAAAAACCCCTTCCATCTGCATCTCGCAGGCTCTGCCTTACAGAGAGATGGTATCAGCATGGTATCACTGGTGCAATTTTATTATCAATTTCTCCCTTTGGCAGGTTTCCGCCAAATACAGATTTTGCCTTTCACAGGTTTTACCGTACAACAAATCTGCTTAAAATGAGGTCGTGCAAAGTGAGGTATGGCTGTAGTAGAGTTCTTCCTTGATAAATTTGAGAAACTTTTTCAAATACCTGTATGTAATCTTTGGCAAATCAACTCCATGGAGGACATCAGTTATACTTTGGCATGCTCTATCTTGAGCGGCATTATTGGTTACTTCAGTATGTTTCTCTGAATTCTCATGGGCAATAATAGGTCCAGAACTGCAGTTGCCTAGAAAGCATTTTACATATTGTTAATACTAAAGCAGACTTTGTTAAACAGTCAATTTAATTACTATCTAAACAACTAAAATCAATGAATCAAACAGGTAATACCGATATCTAAATTTATATTTGCTTTAGTATTAATTCAATAATTATAAAACTGAATCAACTACCAACTACATAGAAAAATTATGGCAAGCAAATGCTTCAGTTTAACATCACTTTTTTGTGGAAATTAACTTTACCTTTGAAGTTTATCAAGCTTGCAATAAATCAATTATAGTGTTTTTGTACAATATACATTGAAAATCTCAAGAAACAAGTACTTTTTCATAGTATTAGTTTTACACATTGTAAATGTTTCATAGAAACTTTTTTAAGTTTCAAAAACAACAAGATTGGAAAAGTCTACTCCATGTCGGAGTACACAGTCTCCAAAGGACTTCTTTACAATTTATGTTATCATATTAAAAATAAGGTAAATACTTATGCCTTAGTCTATTGTCCTAGCACTGCAAAATGATATATCAGAAGTGATGTCAAGGAAATATTGAATTTGCGATTTACCAATTTATTTTATAATCAGTAGTAATTAATTAAACAATCCAAAATTACTTAAACCATGTCTTACTTGAAATAAGCAGTAGTAATCTTTACATTCATGTTCATTACTACATAGTAAATAAGAGCATGGGAGAGAAAATATGGATTTTTAATTGTTGTTTGCTGAGAGAACCATCTTAGCAATCGATGTAAACAAAATATGTGATGTTTTGGTTGGGATTTTCTTGAATTTTTATCTCCAAAACTATAACTCATAACTATATGGTCTCACAGACTTTCTTATAGTAAATGTTGTCCTCTATCCAAATAATCTTTTAATCCATACCTTACAAATCATATAAGAGCATGGGAGAGAAAAATATGGTATTTGTTTCTTGATGGAAGCCATTTAACGAGATAGGAGTATACATTTATTTAAGTGCTTATATAAAGTGGAAGTTCTAATTGACGGATGCTGCTGAAAATCAGAATTTGTTGATAAATTTTAATAATGATCACTAATACCTAATTTAATTAAATCAACCCAGTAATTTCAGAGATTAAACATTCAGATGGTTGGAGGCAACGCACAGTGTGTCATTTGGCCAATCTAGTTGGACAAAAACCCATTTTTGAGTTGTGATTGTATGCATCTTTTTTCAAATGAATATATTCATAGAACCACCGAGTACATCGCTGATAACTCAATTATCATGTTGGCAATGATGAATAAATTTATGGGAGTGCCAACTATTACCTTCGCGCTTCAGGCAGTTGTAATTTGACTACCATACGTACTACATGTTTAAACTTACAAGGACAGGCTACGACCTTCAGGTCACAGATTTTGATGAAATGCAACCAGGCGATTCTACATCGAAAATAAGGAGACCCATGTCTCAGGGTTTTTGTGAATGGGCCCTAGAGTTCAAGAAATCAGCATCAAAAATATGCAAAAACATTGTATCCCAGTTAATAGGTTTTATTGTTGAATTGTTGACAAGAAAGAGAATGGCTGAGCAGATAGTGTGACTAGTTGCTATGGGGTGAGCCTGGGTTCAATCCCAAATATTTTCTTTTTCTTTTTTCAAATTATCCAAGCATTATTTGAAAAATAATATACTCCAGTAAAAATACGCTGTATAATTTTTATTTGGAGGTAATGCACACAGAAACATATAATAATAGGCATTTTTAATTCTTTATTAATGTCTCCATAGTTAACTTTCATGTTTTTTCACGTTAACATATAGAAAATATTCAAGGAAATTCAAAATATCCATTATTTTCTGTTCGGATCGCTGACCGCAAAGGCAAGGCTAATATTATCAATAATATATAATTGATATAACAATAAAGTTAATAATAATAATATATAATTATAGATTACCATTCTTGCACAACAGCATTTTTCATGCTACGAACCATTGTTTCATTGACAGCAATATTTAAAATGCCCATTATTATATGTTTCTGCAGTCATTACCTCCAAATAAAAAAATTATACAGCATTTATTTTTACTGGAGAATATTACTTTTCAAATAATGGTTGGATAATTTGAAAAAAAAAGACAAAGAAAACATTTGGGATCAAATCCAGGCCCACACCATAGCAGCTAGGCATGCTATCTGCTCAGCTCAGCCCTTTCTTATCAACAACTCGACAACGAAACCTATCAAGTTGCATATGATGTTTTTGGATATTTTCGACGCTGATTTCTCGAACTCAAGGACCCTTCACAAAAACCCTGAGACATGGGTCTCCTTATTTTTGATGTAGAATCGCCTGGTTGTATTTCACCAAAATTTGGGACTGGAAGATCATAGCCTCTCCTTGTTAGAAGAAATATGATTTTTCAAAATCTGTAAAATGGAGCATTTAGACTCGGGTATTTAATATTATTTCTTATAGTAATTTTTGAATTTCAATCACTGTGACAGAGTGAGGAAGGCTAACAAGTGAATTGCTTCACAATGAAATTTTTTTTGAGATGCTTTGCCTTTCACAAGGCTAACCAAAAAATCACCATGCAATACAGCAGAAAAGTGTTTATTGTCATGTTATAGATATATTACAGTTTACAAATCTAATAGTATGGTGCAAAAATATGTGGAACTAATAGTTATTCTGTTTTTCAGTGACTGAGTGCTCGATTATGAGAAAAGGCATTTTCGAGGTCTGGAAGCGTAGTGATCAAAAGATGCAAAGTAGTGACATATTTAATTATATTGTGAATATTCTTGGCATAGAAGATTCTTGTGAAGCTGTAAAAATAGCATAAAGTTAACTATTAGTCAGTTTTCAACCAAAATTGATGATCAGTGGAAGAACAGTGGTAGATGCCAAGAAACACAGTGGCTTGAAAATGACAGTATTTTCAGATGAAGTGTACTCCTCCATTTCAACTTGAACATCAATGTCAGAAGTGACCTCAATACTTAGAGCTTGCCCTTTGAAAGGTTTTGGTGAAAGCAGTAAAAAGAGTAAGAGAAGAAAGGTAGAAACATTACTAGAATTGCAAAGTATGGAAGAGCATGCTTTTGTGACTGAGGTTAGTTTGTATGCTTCTGGCAAAAGAGATGCCACAAAAATTGTAAATTAAATGGCTATTGCATCACCAAAAGAGCTACAGAGATTATAAGAGCCAGACATATGTCTTCTATTCAACCTCTGCCTATGACAAACGAGGAAGCCTTAGCATTTTACATTGATCCGAAGCTCACTACACATCAGTATAATGTCGCGAGTATACACTACCAAAGATTTGTTGTCGATGGTAGGAATTCATAAAACTAAATATAGGTAATGTAATTATTAATGGATTTCTTTAAATGATAATACAGGAAATATTTTGAACCGAATTTCTAATAGGATTGAAAAAATAACATATTATGACATTTATTAAAATTTCTTTAAATAAAACCAATTTTCAGAAAAAATTCAAAACTACTATATGTAGTTAAAAAAAATTGCATTAAAATATAGTAAAAACTCATTGCAGTTCATGTAAGTATTTAGTTCATAGTAAGTTACTACACATTTTTCCATTGATGGTAAATCGACTTCATTCACATTTTATCCTGTTTTTACACATTAATAATAATAAAATAATCCAATTATTAAGTTCAATTCTATACGTTTTAAATAACATAATTTGCTCAAATATTTCAAGTAAATTTCTGCAAATTCTATATGCATTATATGTTATTATTTCGATTTTCCTCTTATTTTCAGGAAATATTTGGATAATCATTTGGCCTCTCTGATAATAATTATTTGAACAATATCATTATAAATAGCTGCTTCTTACATACATAGGATATATCATATAAAACCTAAGGTACTAAGGTACATCTGGAAGTGCCTAAACATTAGTATCCTCCTATCATATCATATAACATACTAGTAGTTGGTGCTTGCATTCTGCAAGCATTTCATCTCAACATAAAAAAAAATTCATTATTCATATTTCATCATTACACATATATTTTTAATTCTAAATATTTCACCTCCACAGTGATTTTCGTTTTTCCCACATGTAAAAATAATAGTTTAAACAATCCCCAAATGTTGCAATTTTAAAAATTTTACACATTCTTCATTATGGGGTACTGATGCTACACATTTTAGCCAAATTTTAAAGTTGTAGCACTCCTAGAAGTAAAATAATATTTTTGTAATTGTTTAAATTTAAATAATTTTTAACGGCCGCTGCATATCGTATGTGATAAAATTGAAATGTTTATTTATGCAAATTTACTACTCTGTAAATAATTTGAAAATTTCAGCTTCCTAGCTCATTCCGTAGTACCTAAACAGTTATCCAATTGTTTAAACTTTAAGAATTTTTAACTGCCAAACAAATTAAAATATCAAAATTTGTATAATCCCTATTTCGTTTTTTTAAGAATTCTACTTACAAAAAAAATTTCAACTCCGTAGCACATGCGGAAATACATAAACCATGAAATTTTTTTTAAACAATTGCGAATTTTTATCGGCCGCATTGTTGCACTTTTTCAAGATTTTCGTTTTTTCTAGTTGGTTTTGCACAAAATCCTACCTAAGAAAAAAATTTCGAATCTCCAGCTTATCTGGAAGTGCCTAAACATTAGTATCCTCCTGTTATCATTATATATCGACGACTCTTACAGAGGAGGATATAACAGGAGGATACTAATGTCCAGCCCAAACTACAAGAGCTAGAGAGCTCAAAGTTTCAGTTTTTGTAGATATGATGGAGAAACGTACAGATAAAATGAGACTTCTTACCTAAGTGACATGAGTTCGACTACAGAAATTCCGAAAGTTGCGTTTTTTCCCATAAGAAAAGCATTGCGCCATTTTTGTAAATTAATTATGGGCACTTACCGGTAAACTAGAAAAATGAAATTATCAGTGTTGCTAGATGGCCGCAATATCTATTAGGAATTATTGTTACTTTTGCTTACAGTGTCTTGGGTTCGACTCCAGAGACCCCGGAATATCTCCCATAAGTTAGCATGGGAAAACGTAATCTAGTGTGTAGACCAATCTAATAAGTTTAGGAAGCTGAAATTTTGCAAGATTATAGAACTTTTCTCATAACCAACTATAAAAATGGAAAATTTTAAAATTGTTAATTTTTAGGGGTTGTTTTAACCCCATTTGAACATTAAAGTTTAATAATTTTTTAGGTTCTACGGGATGAGCTAGGAAGCTGCAATTTTCAAATTATTTACAGAACAGTGCATTTGCACAAATAAACATTTCAATCTCTCCATATATATATTGCGGCAACCGTTAAAAATGTTTAAATTTTAAACAATTAGAAAAATATTATTTTACTTCTAGAAGTGCTACAACTTTAAAATTTGGCTCAAATGTAAAGCATTAGTACCCCATAATGGAGAAAATGTAAAATGTTTAAAAATGCAACATTTGGGGATTGTTTTAAACTATTATTTTTACATGTAGGAAAAACGAAAATCGCTGCAGAGGTGAAATCTTTAGAATTAGTAGAATAATTTTAATGGTGAAATACCTGCCTGAAAAATTAATGTTTTTTCAAGGTGAGATGAAATGCTTGCAGCATGCAAGCACCTTCTACTAGTCATTATATATCGACGACTCTTACAGAGGAGGATATAACATACATATAACATATAACAGGAAGATACTAATGTTTAGGCACTTCCAGATGTGCTGGAGATTCGAAATTTTTTTCATAGGTAGGATTTTGTACAAAACCGACTAGAAAAAACGAAAATCTTGAAAAAGTGCAACAATGCGGCCGCTAAAAATTCGCAATTGTTTAAACAAATTTTCATGGTTTATGTATTTCCGCATGTGCTACGGAGTTGAAATTTTTTTTGAAAGTAGAATTCTTAAAAAAAGAAATAGGGATTATACAAGTTTTGATATTTTAATTTGTTTGGCAGTTAAAAATTCTTAAAGTTTAAACAAATAGATAACTCTTTAGACATTACGGAATGAGCTATGGAGCTGAAATTTTCAAATTATTTACAGAGTAGTAAATTTGCACAAATAAACATTTCAATTTTACAATATATGAATTTCGGCGGCCGTTATAAATTATTTAAATTTAAACAATTAGAAAAATATTATTTTTCTTATAGAAGTGCTACAGCTTTAAAATTAGGCTAAAATGTGTAGCATTAGAACCTTATAATGAAGAAAGTGTAAAATTTTTAAAATTGCAACATTTGGGGACTGTTTTAAACTATTATTTTTACATGTGGGAAAAACGAAAATCGCTGCGGAGGTGAAATCTTTAGAATTAAAATACTATTTGTAATGATGTAATGTCTGTCTGAAAAATGAATGTTCTTTTAATGTGAGATGAAATGCTTGCAGTATGCAAGCACCAACTACTAGTATGTTATATCCTCCTCTGTAAGAGTCGTCGATATATAATGATAACAGGAGGATACTAATGTTTAGGCACTTCCAGATGAGCTGGAGATTCGAAATTTTTTTCTTAGATAGGATTTTGTGCAAAACCGACCATAAAAAACGAAAATCTTGAAAAAGTGCAACAATGCAGCCACTAAAAATTCGCAATTGTTTAAAAAAAATTTCAAGGTTTATGTATTTCCGCATGTGCTACAGAGTTGAAATTTTTTTTATAAGTAGAATTCTTAAAAAAACGAAATAGGGATTATACAAATTTTGATATTTTAATTTGTTTGGCAGTTAAAAATTCTTAAATTTTAAACAAATAGATAACTGTTTAGACATTACAGGATGAGCTAGAAAGCTGACATTTTCAAGTTATGTACAGAGTAGTGCATTTGCACAAATAAATATTTGAATTTCTCCATAAAAATATTGCGGCGGCCGTTAAAAATGTTTCAAATTTAAACAATTGAAAAAATATTATTTCACTTCTAGAAGTACTACAACTTTAAAATTTGGCATAAATGTGTAGTATTAGTACCCCATAATGGAGAAATATAAAATTCCTAAAATTGCAAAGCTTTGGGATTGTTTTTATCTATAACTTTTGCATAAGGGAAAAACGAAACTCGCTGCGGAGGTGAAATATTTAGAATTAAAAAAATATTTGTAATGATGAAATATGAAAAATGAATGTTTTTTATGTTTAGATGATATGCTTGCAGAATGCAAGCACCAACTACTAGTATTATTATACAGATCATAGTTTACAAGGCTATAATACTTATAGAAGAAAAATAAAGTTCTTGGCAATCAACAAACAAAGGTATAGTACTGCATATGCATACAACACAAAACATGATGTAGTAAGCCATTATTCCCAAAATAATAATTTTGTCCGCCTTGACTGACCAAATCACACTGCGCGACATGCCCATAAAGCATTCCGCTACTATCGCTTCGCTGGTAAAGAATGCCTAATAAGGCATTTTGCTAGAAGATTTTATAATGAAGAATTGTAACATAGAGTATTTAAAACAACGACTTTAGATATAATTTATAAACCTAACTAAAAGGCAATCTGCAAGTATTAAAAATTAATGTGCCTTAGTTCTTACCTTCTGAAGCTGAAGGTACAGGTGATGAAGAGGGTGTTTTTTTCTGAGTCAGACAGCTTAAAGGAGAGCTAAAAAAAATAATTTAGATTTATTTTTAATTCTGAAAGTTAAATGAATGAATACTTACATCATAACACAAGGAAGAAAAAAGATGGAAAAGTATACTCCATAAATGGAATACACAGAGATTTCAAAGCAGTTTTTAATGGGAAATACGTATGAAACGGCGTCGAAAGATTGGGCAATTCTCAAATTTTTATCTCCGAAACTATAAGCTGTAATATGTGGTCTGAGCAACTACCTTGTAGTAACTGTTGTTCTCTATCTGAATACATATTTTAATTTATACCTCACAGATCATATAAAAGAATGGGAGAGAAATATATGTATTTTTAATTATTGTTTGCTGAGATATCCATCTTAGTGATCGATATAACAAAATATGCTATGATTTGCTCAGGATTTTCTCAAATTTTTATCTCTGAAACCATAACTTGTAATTATGTGGTCTCTCAGACTATCTTGTAGTAAATGTTGTCCCTTATCCGAATAAATGTTTTAATTTATACCTTAAGGTATGTATGTACACACTGGACAACATGGTTTCAACTCAGCAACTTTCAACACCTTTAAAAATATAATAGATGTTGGCTGGGTGTTGAACGAATGTTGTTCAACTTGTTGTGCATGCACGACTTCTTCTTATTGCAGACCAGTATTCATCATGGCCTCAACAAGTCAGGAGGTAGCTGTCGCTTGCTGTGCTGCTTATGTAATTATTGCAAAAAGAAAGAAAAAACGTCATTGGTGGAAAAAACAATTTCTGAACAGTGTGTATGGTGTTGGTCTGATGACCAAACTGCAAATGAAGGACAGTGGTGCACTTTGTAACTTTTTGAGAATGTCAGCATCAGATTTTGAACATCTTTTACTCTTGGTTGCACTGTTAATTCAGAAGCTGAACACGAACCCTTGTGCTGCAATAGTGCTATCCATCCAGCTAACAGTTACACTGAATTTTTTTAGCAACAGGAGGAAACGTCTGCCATTCAGCACATCTTTAACCCTTGGAAACTAGTAGAAATCGCATAGTGTGAGATTTGGAGAGTACGGTGGATGTTCTAATGTTGGCATAGCATGTTTTACAAGGTATTATCAAACCAAAAGGGAACTGTGTGCCGGTGCATTGCCATGCAGCAGAATCCAGTTCTTTTGTGTCAATTTTTCCAGTTGCTTTCTTCTGATTGCATCTCTGAGCCAACGGAGAACTTCAATGTACATTTCTTTATTCACAGTTTGGCCTTCTGGTATAAATTAAAAGTAGACGATGCCCAGGGGGTAAAAAAAAACCTCCAACATCACTTTACCTTTACTCCTGATCATTTGGAATTTTATGCCTCGAGGTAACCTTGGTGACTTCCACTCGGTCGATTGCCATTTTGGTTGGAGATCGCATGATGATGTTATCCAAAAAACCTTCTCCATCAGACCTCTTGATTAGATCACCCGCTAATAGCATCCGTGATTCCTGTTATTCCACTGTCAAATTTTAAGGAACGATTTTTTGACAGACCCAGTGCATCTTCAAGCATTCATGAAGGATGGTGTGGCAACTTCCAACTGAAATTTCAACTAGTGGCAATTGTCTCCACACTTTGGCCTCCATCACTTCTCACAATCTCCTCTACATAATCAATGTTTGCAACATGGGTTGAAGTTGAGGGAGACCGTTGTGAGGGTCATCTGCAGTGAACTTCCAACTGAACTACAAAATAATTACTGTATCATCATCATAGGTAGTCTGTCTGTAGACAGGTCCGTGATTATTCATGGTTAAACCTGGTTCTCCATATACTCCTATTTTCCTCTGTCCTTTTCATATCTTGATAACTCTCTTTCCCTTTTTCTATATACATATATATATATATATATATATATATATATATATATATATATATATATATATATATATTAACTAAAGGAAAAGAAAAGGTAGTGATGAGGGTGGCAACAAGGTGTTGAGGGAAGCCCAGCGGACACTCACCAAGTTGAGGACCAAGCTGGCAGGCTGCTGGGGGCGTCGAAGGGACACGTAAAACACACGAACACAAAAACACATGCAAGCTTATCGGGCCTAAGCCCTTCTTCAGCGAAAGAGTAACGTAAAGTGACACACTGGGCGGGGAATGACAGGGTGATGTGGGAAGGTTGATGATTGGAGGAGGTGGGGAGTAGGAGGGGTGGATAGCCAATAAAGAGGGAGTGTGATGAGGTAGAGTCCGAATAGTTACAAAGTAACAAGGAAACATTGTAAGGGGGCTAATAGGGTTAGCGGAGGTTGAGGCCAGGCGGAGAGAAAGAGTCGAGAAGATGGATATGTGCTAGTTCCCAGTGTCGGAGAAGGGGGGCAGGAGTGTCATAGGGTAAAGCGCGAATAATCCTAACATTGTAGCAACTATTAAAGGGAACATTGTGGGTATTAGCATGTAATGCAACTGGGAGAGAAACGCTATTCCGGTGACCGTATATATATATATATATATATATATATATATATATATATATATATATATATATATATATATATCATCATAGGTAGTCTGTCTGTAGACTGTGATTGTTTTTGGTTAAACCTGGTTCTCCATATACTCCTATTTTCCGCTGTCTTCATATCTTGATAACTCTCTTTCCCTTTCAGATCGTCTATCAGCTGAAACCTTTTCCTACCTCTTTCCCTTTTTCCGTCTAGTTTTTCTTCTAACACATCTTTAATCATACTCTCTCTCCTCAGGTAATGTCCAACCCAGTTAGCCTTCCTCTTTCTGATAGTCTGTATAATAATTCGCTTCTCTCCTATTATTCTTAGCACTTCATCGTTTTTCATTCTATCTGTCCATTTTATCTTCAACATTCTCCTCCAAGTCCACATTTCAAAGCTTTCCAAGTATTTGATGTCATTTTTCCTTAGCGTCCATGTTTCTGCCCCATACAATGCTATACTCCATACGTAGCATTTTATCAACTTCTTGCAGATATCTTCCCTTATATTCCCTGTAAGTAGTTGTTTCTTTCTCCTGAAAGCCGCTTTTGCTTTTCCTATTCTAGTTCTGATCTCATCCGTGCATTTTGCTTCTCGTGTAATGATGCTTCCAAGGTATTTATATTCTGAAACTTGTTCTAAAGGCTTTCCCCCAATACTTATATTCAGATTCTCTTCTTTACCCGATATTCGAATGACCTTGGATTTTTCTGTATTTATTTCCATACCGTATTTTCTACCTGTTATCACTAGTCTATTTATCATTTTTTGTAGCTCCTCTTCCTTTCTTTCTAGAAGTACTTGATCATCTGCGTATTTTACTGTTCTTATAATCCTTCCTCCAATTTTGAAATCCCCTGTGCCTTCTAAAGCTTCTTGCATTAGACATTCTCCATATATATTGAATAGGGTTGGCGATAGGCAGCAGCCTTGTCTTACTCCTCTACCGATATTTATTCCGCAGGTGTCCACATTCTCAAACCTGACCTTTACAACTTGATTCACATATAGATTTCTAATCAGTCTCCTGTCTTACCAGTCTATACCTATATCCTTTAATATCTTCATCAACTTTACCCAATTTACTCTACCAAAGGCCTTCTGCCTAACTACTCCTATCTAGTTCCTCGTCCTTTTCTGAAACCAAATTGATCTTCCCCTAGTATTTCTTCTGCCTTTTTCTCCAGCCTTTTATTAAGAATCCTCGTGATGATCTTCGATGTGTGTGACAGAAGGCTTATAGTTCTGTAATCTTTACACTGCATTGCCTTTGGCTTCTTCTTTAGAGGGATCTTTGTTACTTCTAGGAAATCCTGAGGCCTCTCTCCCATGTCGTAAATCTTATTAATTAATTTCATGATCGCTTTTAGTCCTTCTGATCCTATGACTTTAAGTATCTCAGCCGGTATTCCATCGCTGCCCGTGACTTTCCCCTTCTTTAGTTCCATTATCGCTTTTTCTACTTCGCTCTCCATAATACTTGGTCCTAAGTTTTCTTCTTCAATGTTTTCCTCATCTTCCAGTTCTATTTTTGCCGCTCCTGTCTGTTTGCTGTATAATTCCTTAATGTATTCTTTCCAAACCTGTGCTACATCCTTTGTTTCTGAGACTATCTTCCCATCCGTATTCATAATTCCCATACCATGAATTCCATTAGATTTCCTATCTTCTAACTCAAGTGCTCTAGTGTACATCATATCGTACCGTCCTAACTTCTCCATTTGTTCTATTTCATCACATTTTCCTTTTCTCCAATTTTATCTAGCTTTATCTGTTACCCTTCTCAACTCATTGTTCATACGCCTATAGTTGGCTCTACCTTCTTCACTGTTAACGTTTTTCCATTTTCGTCTTTCATTCATTTTCTACAGCATTTTCTTCGTGATACATGGTTTTCTGATTTTCTTCTCTTGTTTTCCAATCTCTTTATCCAAGGTATCCTTAATACTCGTTTTAATTTCATCCCATTCTATATCAACGGTCTTTGGTTTGTTTTCCAACTTTCTTAGGTTATCTTCCAACTTCATGCTGACTACATTCTGCCTTTCTTTCAGTTTTTCTAGGTCCCAGGTCTGTCTTTCTCTTCTCGTTTTTCTTATTTGTTTGAGCTTTGTACTCACGTCAAGTATTAGAAGGCTGTGATCTGAATCAATGTCCGCTCCTTGAAATGCCTTGGCGTTCTTTATGCTGTTCCTGAATCTTTGTTTTACAAGGATGTAATCTATTTGGCATCTCATTCTATCTCCTGGGCTTTTCCATGTGTATAACCTTTGTTTATGGTTTTTGAACCATGTATTAGTCACTACAAGGTCATTATTGATGCTATATATATATATATATATATATATATATATATATATATATATATATATATATATATATATATATATATATATAATTTTGTAATTGGAGAATCCTACATCAGAAAATATAACGCAATCATGGGATGCTGCCATAAAATTGTATTAAAAAATATTATTGTATTTAGATTTCAACTTGGCCTTTGTATATAATTGTGCTTAAAAGAATGGAGCTTATTTTTACAGCCAATATCATTAAAATTCACTGCGAACATGAACAAAAATTAGTTTATAATGTAAAAAAAGCGTATTTTTTTAGGCCTTCAACCAGGAAAATTTTAATTTACCGTGATCACTTCGTACATTACAGCTGTTCAAGAACGACAAATATATGAGTGAATTAACGTACGCTATATAAATTTCGATTCAACAGAATAAATAAAAATACCACTCCGATTTTTATGCCATATATGATACTCAACGATAGAAAATAAATATATTTTCTATGGTAAAAAAAGAAAACAAAATTGGTTCTTAATTTCTTAGACTCCCTAACAAAGAAACATTTCAAGCTGCGCTCACTTTTTCATTGCTGAAAACGGTGGCATCCCCTGATTTAATTGAATATTATCTCATGTTTGTGTTGTTTGTAATAAATTCTTATATATATGAGAATTGTAAAAGTGTGAAATTCGATATTCTCCAGAGGGTCATGGACCTCACAAAACCGCTTATGTCTCTATATGCTTGCTGTAACAATTTAAGAGTCTCAGATGGAGACTTCTGTAGTAACATACAAAATTTGATGTTAGTTCGCCGTTCAATAACAGGCATTTTAACGTGACCTCACTCAAAAATCGCAACACGACGCTCCAACATGTATGACTCAACACAAACAGATTGTCAGCCAGCTGTCCGCATGTAACTAGTCAGAACTTGCATACTACTTCCTGATAGGTGTTGCTTACATGACATGACCTGTCTCTCTCTTTCGGATTACCGAAAAAATTATTACGGTATAAATCTGGGAACTTTTTGAAGCTACCTTGTATGTTGAGGCTGCTTGCCTGTTACATAGTATAATTCTAAAAAAACAATTTTGAAAGATAATTTTATGGATTAAAAAAACAGGCTGTTTCTTTTCAGTAAATGAAAAGAAACCAACAACTTTTATTTTATATTGTCAATTTGGAAAAATCTATGTAATTTTTTAGGTTAACAAAATTTTGATGATTTTTTAATAAATTAGTTAAATAAGCCCATAAATGGAGATTGCATCAGGTTTTTGAATCAGGAGCAAGGTTTTGTAATGGAAACCATACTATTTCTAAAATTTTAATAATCTGGCACCTGGAACAGGAACTAGCATATCCCAAGTGCTATCTATGTTTATAATCTCAAGTCTACAAAAGCCTTCTTCTGTCCCTTGGTGGCTCTCTCTGTCATGCTATAAAAATGCAAATAACTCGATAAACGATCAAGATACATTTTTGAAATTTGACAGAAATGCTCGATTCACATATTTTAAGGCAGTGGTTCTCAACCTTTTCTTGTTTGCATCACCCCATTTCAGTTTTGCGTCACCCTGTTTACAGTTCCATTTCCTTCAAGTCAACTTTGAAGGTAATTTGGGCTTTATCTAACATGAAAAGATAAAAACTTATGCATTTAAAGAAGCAGAGGAAGGTATTCGTCTGGTTTTATTTATTATTATAAGCCAGAATATGATACACTGTGAATTTATCACATATTTGCATCACCCCTCAATAACTCTCGCGTCACCCTAGGGTGTGATGTCACCCCGGTTGAGAACCACTGTTTTAAGGTGATAACAAAAAAATAATCTCAGAAAAAGGCCTGGGTTCGACTCCAAGGAAGAAATTTCCATTTTCCATCAAATAACTCGTAAACATCGACTTTTCAACATGCAGTCTTTTATTCTTTTTGAGATCTAAATTAGAAAGAATTAATCTACTATCTTCGGATCTGAACCATTTTGAAAACAAACTTATCAAGTTTCTTATTCTGTTCATCTTTTTCTCTCTAGTTAGAAATAGCTCATGTAAAACGTTTAATTCACATATTTTGGGGGTAATTTTGCCATTTTAACAGGATGTTGCCTTGCCAACCCATTACAATGTTAAACCTCGAAATCCTGTTGTTATTTCAATCCTTATGCATTCAAGCATGCTGTGAATGCTTTAATAAGAGAGAGAGAGAGGGAAATGATTTTCATAGCAACCAATGTAAACAACAATCATTGTGTTATATGCGAGAAGAAATACATTTTAATGTAGAACATTAATCATTTGTATATTAAAATCACTTAGATTCATTGTAGGAGTTCGAGATTTGAAACAACAAATGCCTAAAAGAACAAAAGTTTGTTTTCCTATCATCGATTTTTGAATAATAGCTTCGCATCACATCTATTCACGAAATTTCATTAAAATATCACCCGTTGAATTTCAACGGGCATCTCCCTAGTATTTAACATTCTTTTACCCTCTTCTATCAAATTATCATCTGTAAAATATTTTTCATAGAAAAATCTCAAGCTGAAATTTTTTGCAGTATTTAGGCAAGTGATAAACATTACATTTCCCTTACTAACAGAAAATTTAAAATAACATATAACACATCAAAGCAAATCTTATATTAAAAAAATCAATTGAAAAGGAGCCCATTTCATAAGTCAGATTTTTCTAACTACAACGTAGTTTACTTGTTTTATTCATGCTATAAATAGAAGGACAATGAAGAAACACTACATTTATTTGTGCATATGAGCCCTACATTTCCACAATATCATCTTCATGAGACATACATACCGAGGTGGGGGAGGAGCAGGCGCTTTCTTCTTTTTGACACTATGATCGCCATCAGCATCTATGGCCAAAGCTTCAAGCCTTTCCCTTAACTTTCGAGCAATTTCTTTCTTCTCTCCTTGCACACTCTCTGAACTAATTACTCTTTCATTTCCTTGAGTACCTTCTTTTTCTGTCTCATTAACTTCAGGTTCATGATCAACACTTTTTAAACATTTATCAATGAAATCCTTGAAGAACTGCGGAGTAACCTATTTAACACAAACAATAATATCTTAATCATTTAAAAATAATAAAAACTAATACATTTTATTATGACAAAAATCATGCATCTTCAATGGAAATTCTAATAACATCACCTCAATTGCTTTCACATAATTGTAAGGAATGTACCCAACTTGACCATTAGCATTCACGACTTGCCACCAATTCTTCTGTTTCACATTAGATTGCAACAGGACAAAAAGTTCGCCTTCATGAAAGCTTAGGGTTTTGGGAAGAGAAGCTTTGAAGTCATAAAGTGCTTTCAACATTTCTGAAAATTTTTTGCTGAAAATAATGGCATAGTTTTAGATAAAATGATTTCATTTATTTTTGCATATTTATGGGAAGATAATGAATTATAAACTGTAGAACATTTGGTTACAAGACAATTATAAAAATTGAAAAAGGTAATTGCCAGTAACCTTGTAATGGGAGAAACTTCCATCACAATACGGTGTCATTAATCCTATACAATACATACACATTCACAGTGCTTTTTTCAAGCTGAATGCAACAGTGCATCTTTTTAAAAAATAACAAGTAGTTCTGGAAAGAACTAATCCACCTACTTTTCTTTCAACAAGGACAAACGAACCAAGAGATATGTTAAGAAAACCGACAAAAAAACAAAAAGAAGCAAACTAATTCAAGACCAACACAACCCAAAAACCCCTTTCCAAAGATGTCATAAGAATTACACAGGACGAAACGTTGTTTAAGAAAATAAGGAAGAACCAGCCAACAGGTACATTAAGGAAACTGATGGAAAAACAAAAGAAAACAAACCGATTCAAGACCAACAAAAACAAAAAATGAAATTATCTTACCAAAGATGCCATAAGAATTACACGAGAAGAAATGTGGTTTTTAAAAATAAGGACAAACCAACCAAGAGATACATTAAGGAAACCGATGAAAAAACAAAAGGGAACACACCAATTTAAGACCAACAAAAACAAAATTCTCTCACCAAAGATGCCGTAAGAATTTCACAAGAGGAAGTGCCGTTTTGTTTACAAAGTCGGTATGGTTACTGATAACAATATACAGTATTCATATTTTTCACTGCGATTCCAATAGGTATGAATTGACCTAAGGGTCGGTTGTTACTTCGATAGCTATGAATCGAAACACAGCTGGAATGTGCACTTGGCTATGCTCCAGCCGAGTTCAGCAATAACCATCACCATAGCAACAAATCGAAAAATGGCTTTCAAAATGTTGAAAGAAAAGTTTTTGAAGGAAATTCAAACAAATATGAACAAAAATCAAAATTGTACGATCAGACTAAGAATCTTCACTTTTTTCCCCTTAGAACAGTACAAATCCCACTCCGCTATCATAATTCTAAAATATTTTTAAATGCAAAAGAAAAACTCTGTGCAAGACGGATTTTAGATTAACCATGAAAATTAAATAGGGAAAGAACTCATCTGGAATCGAACTTGGGACCTGTAAATTTGGAATATAAATAATGCTCCGGAGGAAGTCTTCGAGAGCACTAGCCTTACACCAAGTTTCATGGAAATTGGTCCATTCATGAAGATGTTAGTGAGGGACACACATACACACACACAGAGAGGCGATCTCTTACGACTACTTTCCATATTTTGGAAGCTAAAAATTGGTTATAAAAAAATAATCCATTTCAGCATTCTTGGAAAATGACCAATGTTGATTGATAAAGTAGATGTTCATACTAAGAAGAGTATAAGACAGTTTAGATCATTCTATCCCTGCCTTTTTAAGTCCTTTCTCTGCCAGGTGGTATCTTAGATAAGTTATTCTTAAACTTTCAACTGTCACGGCCCCCTTGGATATTATGTGGCCCACTTTGAACAGAAAATAGCAAACATAAGAAACTTGAATACAAATTTTATTTTATATAACTATTGATAATTTTTATAACATTGCATTTCCTAAAATTCCTGATAAAAATTTATTATTCATGAAATTTTTATGTTTTAACATTTCACCTCGTCCAAAATAATTTTGTGGCTCCCTGGGAGCTGCAGACCCTAGTTTGAGAAACAGTCTTAGATCAGCACTGGGAATGTCATTAATTTTATTTTCTCATATATGTACCTAGTATATAAAGTATTTTAATTGCAATAAAATTGACTTCAAGATTTTGATGGAAATACACACTTTAGGTGTCTTTGAGTCCAATAAAGTGGTTTTTGCCATGGTGTCTGTGTACGAGAGGCCTTAGCACTACATATATAGTTTAACGAAATTGAATGATATTTTGTATTTAGACATAACATTACTCAGAATAGAAAATATGAACGATAAACCACAACAATAACGGGTAGTTTATTGTTGTTGATTTTCACAAAATGTTGATTTATTCAAAAATGGCTCTAACAATTTTGACTTTGATTCACTTAGTTATGGATCTTGGTGTCATTAACGATACCAAATAAGCCATATTTCTCAAAAAATAACTACCATATATACTCGTGTATAACACATAGTTTGAAGACCAATTTTTTAGGTCGAAGTAGGGGTGCGCATTATACATGGGTAACACTTCTGTGCAGTTAAAATAAAAGATTGAAGTGTACCTACCTCGCACCAGATTCTCATATTCTGGGTGAACTGAGAGGAAGACCATGCTAATTATCGATAACACAGATATTAAATAAACGTATCAAGCACCTAATTACTTCCTTGCAATTGTATTTCCATCCTCTCCAAATACTCCACATTTCAATAGCTAATCAGCTGATTGCTGTAGTCTCCTGCAAAATCGTCAGGTAGACTTCCCGTAAAACATGTATTGAAAACAAAAAAGATATATAGTACATATATGCAAATTGAAATAATTTTTTCAGATAATGAATGTTATATATAATTATCAATGTAAGTAATTTAAAACTCATAGAATTCATCTTTCTCATCATCTTCAGCAACAAATAACTATGCAAGGAAGGCAACCGCGATATGCAACAAAATTTAAGATTTTGTATTAAATATCTCTAGCCATTTAATATTCTGTAAATAAGTGTTACATGTAGTTTGAAAATTTTTAAATAAGGTGATATGTTTAAACTTCATTTAACATTTGACCTTTAACCCTTAAGCATTGTCTTGTAAGCAAATTTCCGCAACTCTGAATTTTTTGATTTAAAAAATTAATTTTCTGAGGTTTTTACGTCAAGTCGGATACTGTAGTTAATACCCAACATGATTCTAAAAATTTTTTCTTATACCCCTCAAAATCTACGATGTGCGTTATACACAGGGTATATGAAAAACTCGGTTTTTAGGCAAAAAATATGGGTGAACATTATACATAAGAGCGCATTATACACAAGAGGGGGTTATACACACAAGTGCATTATACATGAGTATATACGGTATATAGCGTCAATTAACATTCTAATACTATATCGATTTTTATGTCCAGCTCTCTCAGTTATCTCAACAATATTTGTCCAGCAATAATGCTTCATTGCCAATGTGCCTTCACCAATCCATATAACACTTGATATTTATGTATAGTATAACTATTTATTGTTTGATTTTCACATATATGAGGTAATCAATATATTAATACTGTTTACGTGCACAAGACATTTTCTGCAGTTTTGTTGTTTTTGTAGCAGTATGATTTCCTTTCAGTTTGGAAAGAGTGTAGTGAGATGAGATGCATATGAGAAAGTTTGTGCAATGTATATTGTACTGATTTTTTCATATTCCAAACTTAATAAATAGAGTAAAACATCAATTATCCGGATTAAAAGGGGTGTTAGGGACATGGATAATTGAAAAACATAATAATCCATATGAGTTTATTTTAAGTTATTAACACGTTGTTATGACCCCAATGAGACGCCATAAGAAGTATCTAGATATATTAGATGCATAAATATATGGACTTAACTAATTATTTAATTACTTGAATAAGCTTGTAATTTTAGTTTGTTATCATTACTGCCACTTTTTGATCTTAATGCCTCTGATGTAACGTTGGGTGCTTACAATGTCCGTAAAGTCAGTATCGTCTTAGTTTTCAAAATATGCTTAAGTGTCTCAGCTGCCTCAAGTGTGTATTTGTTACTCACATGCCGAGTGTATTGCAGTTCATCATCGCTTTCCATGTCCTTCAATATTTCTTCTGTAGTAGAGCTAGGACTGGCAGTGGATTTAACTCCATTTTGCAGTAATTCTTTTTCATTTATGATTTGACTACTAGGTTCATTCTCATCAATTTTAACCACTTTAATATTAGTTTTAACAACTTCTAAACATCCTTCTACATCTTTTATCAATGTTGACATACTTTCAAGATCCACTTCTTCAGTTTCTCCAAGTATTTAGTGTCATCTGTTTCTGGAAGAATTTTTCTGAATGATGTTGGATGTTTTTGCATCTCCCCAGATTTTTAAACTGAAAAAATCACACCCCTTATACTGAGCATTTTCTAAAATGGAAGGTGTACATATTTACTTTCTCCATACATAGTATAGGATAAAGTATTGTTTTCATGAAAAATATTTATTTCAAGATTTCAAAGGAAAAAATATTATGAGGTCCCATAAACACGTTCTGATGATGCCTGTGTATCTGCATGTGATAGGAAATTTGTGGGTGCTCAAAAACAATTGATCAGATCAATGCAAAATTTCATATTTGACATTTTGGTTAAATGTAGCTAGACGGGGACCTCATGGCGTTCAATCCCTTGGACTCTCATTAGTGAGCAAGACATTTTGAGGTGCCCTGAACACATTTTGATCATTTTCTCGATGATGTCTGTGTGATAGGAATTTTGTGGGTGCTCTAACTCAAAAACTATTACTCAGGTCAACATGAAATTTTATATTTAATATTTTTATGCAAGTCACAAGAACTGATTAGTTTTTGGTAAAAATTGGTCAACTGGAAGTAGGTGTTTACTCTTGTCACTTATCTGTTTTGAAATATTTGCTTTCATATTTGATATATGTAAAAACGTACTGGAATAACAGTTGTAGAAAATTTAACTTTCTACAACCTTTGTTAGAAACATTTCCCCATATAATGCATTGTTTAAGAGATATCTTAAAAACTAAATATTTTAGCAGCCACCACCATGCCACCTACTGACAGCTATTGTTAACAATTGATGCTTAGTTACGTCTTAGTAACACTCTTTTATAGTTTCTTAATTGTTGGAGTTTCATGGGTATATGTAATATCAGAAGGCTATGGTTTGAGTTTATTTCTGTTCTTTTTAAAATCTTTAAAATTTTCTCTCAGTTCCTTAAAATATTTATTATCATGTAACCTATTTGGAATTTTTATAAATAATACAGGTATGGAGAAAGTCATGTGGTGGCCACATCAGATTTTTTGATGTTGTTGCGCTGTGCTGTAGTATTATTGCAATGCAATTCCTTTGAGAAGTTTTAAGTTATTTTTATAGTTTGAAGTTCGTCACATTTCCAGTTCACAACATGACTCTTCTTGAGCTTCATGTGACAGGGTTTAATAGCAGCTCTTCAAACAATTACTTCCTTTTGGCTGAGGTGCTGAAATAGGTAGTCAAATCAAATTCATGATTTGTCTAATTTCCCCTCAAAAATTATATCTGTAGAAAAATGATATGTATTAGATCTTACTAAGCCAATATATCCACATGTATGCTTATACAGATCGAGACAAAGATGAGTATCTCCAGCTGACCAATGTCAAAAACTTCTTTCTAAAAATGCTATATTTTGAAAAAATATGTAATTAAAACACAAAATGCAAGCAATTTCGAACTGAAGGCAAAAATCAACAAAAAGAATAAGAATCTATATTTATTTTTCTTTAAAATTGTTCCTGTTCAAAGATTGTACACCAATTACTTCTAATTTAATTTTGCCAAAAAATATAAGCCTGCATGTCGAAACATCAATCTTTACATGTTATCTTATGGAGAATTGAGATGATGGTCTAGGGTTGAACCTGGGACTCTTCTGTAAATGAAAATAGTTTTCCTGGCTGGCAGAAACAGAATGGCGTTTACAGCATTTTTCTATGACAAACTGTTCAAGAGATAAAAGGGGGATGGACAGACTGACAGACATTGAGTAATTATATATGAGTATATAATCAATCTCAACCAAAGATGTAATCTTATTACGATGTCATAATCTCAAAACAAGAAAAAGAAGGACCATATGTAATTTTCTCTGTAATTCTTCCCTCACTTGTTTTACTTGCTGAGACCTTCTGCTCAAGTAGCTCTGAAACCAATACAAAAAGGAGACTGTAATACCATATTCCTTCAACTTTGCCACCAAATGCAGATGACTGACTTTATCAAACGTCTTTGATAAGTCTAAATAAAAGTGTCCACTTTCTCTCTATTGTTGAAAGCATTTAGAATGTAATTTTGGAAAAACAATAAGTTGGTAGCAGTGGAACAACGAACTACAATATCAAGTTGTTCAGCAATCATAATATACTAGGGGCTCCGCCCCTATCCACTATGCATGTCAACCCCATGATAAGCTCTGCAAGGACAATTCCCTCGCTGCTCATGTTCATCTCCTCCTTTCAGCTTATATTTAAAGTAGAAAATTATATTAAGCCCCATTTTTGGGCTTACTCTTAGTAGACAACATATTACATTCATTTTTCTGCCAATAAAGGGTTTGCTTCTGGAACCTCAAATGTGAAATATGCTAATTCAAACATTCCCAAACAGTTGGTCGCAACAAAATTTTTCCAAAGATTATGTAAGGAGGAAAGAAGACATTCAGCATGAATGGACAGCAAGTTTGGTGTTCCTGAGGGAGAAGTGGCTTCCATATTTTAAAGGCCATTCTAAATACTCATTCTTACTGTTAAATATATCATAGCATAAAAATAGCTGAATGTATTTATTGAAGAATATATCATAATTTCAGCATACATATTTACTATTCACACTGGGACCTTGCGTCATTCATGCCCTAATCATCATTCATTCACTCTCTTTTACTTCTGCTAGTAATTTCACATAGTTTGTTCTGTTGCCCTCGCCTTGTCAGATTTTCATTTTCATGAATGCTTCCTTTAGCCTCTGGAAAGACAACGTATTCTATTTGTTTATTTTCATCAGAATTGTTATTGCAGTTTTAGACTGGTAACGTGCATGCTCTACATTAAGCAGTACGTAGAAACTGAATGTTTTGTATAAAAGTATCACCCCTCCATCATCCACACCCGCATTACCCACCTCACACCCATCACCCTTCCAAAAATGTTGCATATGCAATCCTCTCTCTTCCATCCTTTGCCCTCATTTACCATGCTGCCAGATCTTCTCCTCCAGCCCTTTACCTTTACTTTACTTTATTTGAAAGGTGTCCATGTCGGAGTACACAGTTTCCAAATGTGTTCTTTGAGATTTCACAATGTTTGGAATATTTTTTCGTTCAGATGAGTATTTAATGCGAAGCTAGCAAAGTACACTGTAAAATATAAATGTAAAGTTGTCGTATTTATAGTCAGATTTTAACCAAAATTGGAATGTCAATAAATTTTTAGCAAAACTCATCAATACCAAAATTTCATTAAAATACGTCCAGCGGTTTCTGAGTTGAAATGAACATTGTAAACTACATGTAGGCCTTGATGTAAAGTGGTTGTAATTGTTGTCCGATTTCAACCAAAATTGGACTTGGTTGACCAATTTTACTAAAACTCCCCGATAACAAATTTCAACAAAATACGTCCTGTGGTACCCGAGTTGAAAAAAAGGAACGTTGTAGGTCTTCATGTAAAGTGGTCATCATTGTTGTCCGATTTTGACCAAAATTGAAATTGATTGACCAATTTGAGCAAAACTACCAAATATTAAATTTCATGCATCTAACAGTTCCTGAGTTGAAACAAAGGAGCATTGTAGGTCTTCATGTAAAGTGGTCGTAATTGTTGTCCGATTTTAATCAAAATTGGAATCTGTAGGCAAATGTTAGCAAAACTCCTCAATATAAAATTTCATCAAAATACGTCCCGAGGTCACCGAATTGAAACAAAGGAACATTGTAAACTACATGTAGATCTTTATGTAAAGTGGTCGTAATTGTTGTCCGATTATAACCAAAATTGGAATTGGTGGATCAATTTTAGCAAAACTCTTAAATACAAAATTTCATCAAAATACATCCAGTGGTTCCCAAGTTTTAACATATGGATGGACGGAATTGATCTCCCCTGTATGCGTTCACTTTGTGCAAAGAAAATCACAAAATGCTATGTCAAACCATTCTCGATTTATATGGAAAAAAATCAGTTTTTTTTAATTCCAATTTTTTTTCATATTTAAACTCAAAAATTTTGTTTTTGGAGTTTCCTCATTAATTGTGACCCAATGAGAGGCTTCATGCAAAATTTTAGGATCTTAGGTTGAGGGGTTCAGTCTGGAGGCTTTCTTCAGTCAGTCAGTAACAACCATCCATATATAATGGAATAATAAAAATTTAAATACAGGACTGACCGTGTCAAGTACAATAGATTAAAAAATTTCTGCCATACTTGATTGAAATTGGATGGTAGGTTTTTACAGCAATCTATTTCCAGATTTGTAAATTGGGAGTTAATAACTAAGTTAAGGTGTTCAGGATATTCACCTGATGCCCATGATTTATTAACCTTTATCGTCCGGCATTTAAATCCCAATTGTAGATCCAGCCAGCCAAAATTTAATTAGGCATTTAAACCAATTCCTGCAGACTTTTACATTTCCCTTATTTACTCTCATAATAATAAATATAAATTAACAGAATAAAAAGCTTTCTGATGATAAAAATTACTCAATTTTTATTTGTTAGTCTGAAATGTTTATGCATAGGAAAATAATTAAAAATAGGTTACACTTATGCATGAAATACAACAAAGTATTTTATAGATTTTTCAAATTTTACAATTATATTCACGTTTATTAGCAATTACAATTGAATTTATTTTGTGATATTCTTTAAAACAAGGGTAAACACACAGTCCTACATCATACTTAGAGCATCGGTAAATAGTACGAGACTCTTCACCATGTGCAGAACACACTCGGCTTCTTCCATTGGATCCTTTCTCGACCTAATGTTCATTATCTCTCATTTCAATGCGACCTACGTTTACTGATGCCGGCAATGGTCTTCCTTGAGAGCATTTGGGTGTGAGTTCTCTTCCCCTAGCCTCTACTAAAAGATTCCTTGCAAGAGCTAGTCAGAAGTCTCGATGAGATGTTTCTGCTCCACAGGATGAGTGGATAATCCAGCTATTCAGCATCAGAAACTGAATTGTAGCAACAGCTTGGAGGTCCAATGCAAGTGTACAGGATTTGTTTACGTCTCAAGGAAAGATAAGCAAAGATGGCGTAATACACTTCCATTGCTCTGGAGTGTTTTTAGGAATGGCGATGAAAGAACATGGTAGGAAGGTCTGACCCCTTTGAGGGGGGAATTTGTTTACACTTCAAGGGAACATGAGAAAATACAAATCAGAGCTTTTCTATTACTCCTAAGTAGTGTGAGGAAGAACGATGATGCATTTAGGTTGCCAGAACCTCTCAAGGGGCGAGTATTAGAAAAGAATAAACAACTAGTTCCTTAAGTTTCCCTTTGCCCAATAGAACCTACTTTATACCGGGAACTTATGTTCCCTTTAGGACGATCAAGGTTAAACAAAATCTGCAGCAGATGAGCTAGGCCGTGCTACAATATTTTAGTAAAATGTGGAACACCAACTGATTCAGGGTCCATGTTAATACTGAGAGAGTTGAGTTAGTTAGCAATGACATGAACTGGGATATAACAAGAGGAAATGCATACATTTCTTTAAAAAATATAACTAGGAATATTTGATGTATTGCTATGATACACTTTATTAAAATGATTAGCAAACAAATTAGCTATGTCATCAGTATTACAAGCATTACAGTTATCCAGAAAAATAGCATCAGGCATGCCATTTTGTTTCCTGCATGAGTTTACGTAACTCAAACAATGTTTTACGGTGCTAGATATTTAGATTTCATTGTTATCAATTTATTTTATGTAATTAAAGCTAATACCTCTTTTGCACTAAGCACAAAGTTTAAAATATTCAGTATAATCTAAATTTGAGTTGAAAATGTTATACTTCGTGTGTTTTAACTTTTTGTTAAATGTCATTTGCTTAATTTCTCTAGAGAACCAAATTGTAAACAAAGAACTTCCTAGCTTTTTAAGGGGTGTGTTTTTATTAACACGGTTTGTAAAGATATAATTAACTTGGTAAAAGCTGAATTAATATCAAGGTTATGAATTCCTCCCAGTTAAAGTTATTCAGAGACAAGTAATGGCTCAAAACTGAAATTTTTGTCAGATACACATATAACACCCTGCATAGTTGTCACTAGTTTGCAGTCATGGTTGTGATGAAACAGGAAAGTAGGATGATATCCTCCTGCAGAGAGCAAGCTATCTAGAGTTTCTTTTGTGTTCAGCTGATCAAAGGAAGATAAAACCAAATCTAACAATTTTCCATAGGAATTGTGAATATTTCCTTGGTTCAGATTATAAAAAGAATTAAAGATGACTGAGCATGTGGAGATGTGTGCAAACCAACTCACCAGTAGCCTAAAAGTAGAGGGTAAGATCTCTTTGACTGCGCTACATTGAGAAGTTTCTTCATTTGCCTTAGAATTAGGTGGTATGTAAACAGCTCCTACAATAAGGATTATATGTGCTAATTTTGTTTAAAAAATGTCTTCTACAGCAGGGTGCGGAGTTGGAATTTTGGAAGATCAGAGCCTGCAATGAAGATGGATTAAGGAACCACCGCCACATAATTTCTAACTTGTAGTGGGATAGGGGGTGTAGTGGTTAGGATGCTGGCTGTTACCCATCTGCTGCTCAAAAAGGCAGCAGGCACAAATCCCACACAAGTAGGATTTTTTCCGAGGTCGCCTGGCCCCGTGTGTGCGGTTTGAGGAGACCACACAAATTCAGCATTCCATCCTTTGGCCCCCCTGGTGCTTTTCATAAAGAGTAGGCTAATGCCAGCACCGGGTTTCCCTCCTCACTTGTGTTTGTACAAATGTCCAGTTGAAGAGTGCAAAATGACCATAGCCATCGATGCACTTAAAAATCAATTACTACTACTTCTAGGGGGATCATAAAATTTTCTGAATGTGCAACAAGGTGGTGCAATTTCAGTATCTAAAATATCTGCATGTAGATTTGGCTCTGTCAGAACGTTATTACCAAAATCAGAAGAGAGAACAATAGCTGTCAAATCAAGTAACTTCGATATTAACCCTCTGATTCTGATAATACACGGACAAATACCTGTTATTGACTAGTTCTTTGGAAGTTTTTGTTTAAAATATTTCAAATTTCACCTGAGTTGCAAAGATTATTTTGTTGATTTTTAAAGTTAACCATGTAACTTCTTTCGCAATGAATTCGGTCTCCGGAGGCTGAGGCCTCTATGTTGACATTCCACATAACAGAAGATATTTCATTTTGGAAAATTAAGTTATCGTACTCAAGTGTCAAAAGTCATTTCAAAGTTCTTGGTTTTTCGCAGGCCGGTTTCCCCCAAAAGTGAAATACGAAAGTTCGATGTTGTAATTGCAGTAGTCACTTTGTTCACCAATTCACTAACTTTTTCCTTATCATAAGAAAATTGATCAGGTATATTTGCTGAGCTAGACTCATCAACACAACAGAGAATCTAATTTTTGGTCCTTCAATTATGATCATTTACCTCGCCGACAATTCACATTAATATGAATCTTTTTGAAAATCGTTAGTTTGATTTTTAAAGGGCACTTCTAATATACAGCAATGAAGTCTATTACAAAAACTTAAAAGAACGAACAATCCCTTTGTTTACCACGAAGGTTTAGATATTGAGTACTACAAAATTAATGAGACGTAGTGATGCTATACCACATTAAATTAACTTAAAACACGCCAACAACAATTATGATTATCCACTGGTTTCTCGATTACGAAGAAGCAAATCATATTTTTAAGTAAATCAGATTTTCTTTAGAAGTTAATATGTAGTTGGTTTTAGTACTTCATATATCACTTCAGAAGGTACAGCAAAATCACCATAAATTACGAACAAAAGTACTGTATTGGCCTAAATTATTTTATATACCACAATGCATATTTTAACAGTTTATTTTTAGTATATTCTCAATAATAAGCTAATTGGTAGAATGAAGATAAATTTCTCGAACCCAATTATCTTGAGAGATCACGAATCATAACAGCTAAATTAAGAATCTATAATAAAGAATCAAAACTTTTCTACTCACTGCGAACAGACTCCTAATATTACTCATGACAATTAATCCGCTGATTTTAACGCATAAGCGAAATTAACCATTTCGGCGTATTTATATACGACATAATCGGATGTCTGTGCAGTTCTATACAATATACCATATACGATATATCGATAGTCGGAGTGACCAACAACAGAAATATAACCTGTCGAAAGTTTATTTATTGCAAATTATACGAAAAATACGCCATTAAGAGGCGTAAAAATATTTCGATAATTTGAAATACGTCGAATTTTATCATAATCAATTATTTAAATGGCATATAACGGTATAGAGAAGTGATAAATGCTACTTTTCACGTTGATGCCCATTCCTCATCAATCAACAACCAAAAAAGGAACTGAATACGAGAAAAACAAAGTGTTGGAGATCATCAATAACAGGTAATACATAGCAGATATTTTTAAAATTTTTATGTGCGTCGCTTAAGCCTTTCAGGTGTCAATTTTTCTTTCATTTTAACATCCGAAGAGCAAGCATTAACTATCAAATTACGCAATAGACTTTAATGACTTTAATTATGGATTGTGAAGAAATAAAAGAAAGTAGGAAGCCAGCAATAATAGGTGTAATTAACCATAACCATATATTTCTACGTATTCTGAAGTATTATTATATAACCTACCATGTTTAGACTATCCATTATTTTGTGTCAATTATGCACTCGCGCAAAATCGAGTCCAGTCATCGTAGTTAATGATAGTAAACGAATTAACTACGAAAGTAAAGAGATTAAGATTAATAACAGTGATTGTGGACTATTTAATAAGAGTTTTGATGTACTTTTTAAGTATGTACCTGTAACCTACCATAGCATATTGAAAAAGTTCCGATACGCTACCTGCTTAACCCTAAAATGGTAACGCAATTTTTTAGGCGGTTATTGGTAACGCTGCGTCAGTTTGACTCAAACTTGGAATAAGAAAATATTATTATAAACTATTTTTAAATGATTTTTACTAACGTTAAAATGAAGTTAATGTTAGAAATGTGTAAATTAATTATTAGAGCACAATATTTTTTGGTGCTCCCCACAGATAGGCTTCTTGCCAAGTATGCAGAGAGTGGATGTTTTCCTTCTCTTGGCATAATGGCACAAATGACAGTACTTTATTAATATTTGTCGCTCTGTCGCTTGATGTTTCAGGAACCTTTTCACTCTCCTAAGGCTTTGCAAATCAGCTTTCAGATCATTATTTAAGTTTGTCAAACTGAGTCAGCATTTTTGCCATTGGCACGTCAGCCCTTATTCAACTCTTGCATAAATTGTAGCCGGTAAGAGTGACCGGAGAAAAATAACGTGTTGCCCCTTTGACAGCACATACACAATAGGGTGGGTCGAAAAAAGTTTTTTTTTTCGAAATGCGAAACTCCTACTCCCCTCAAAAGTTGTTTTGGTGCACATAATACGTGGTTAAAATTACGGCCAAATGCGACAACATCTTCAGGTTCCGCAACGGCCTTGAATTTTTGGAATATCAGTAAAAAAAATTTTTTGAAACTGCGCATATTTATTTTTTCGGACTTTTGATGCAAAAATGAGTCAAATCGTTTTTCCGGTCTTCACTGGGACCAGAAAGATTATGCCATCGCGTAACAGTGACGTGAATGAACGGGACGGGGATGTCGGTGACGCCAAAATCGATTAATTTCATCAGGGTTGTAGGGCACTAGAAATATTGTGCTAACGCGCTGCTCTTTGCTAGTTTGATACTACCCAAACTCACTACGAGGAGGTGGCTGCGCATCGAGTATCGCCCATGCCCACCCAGCATCACACAGCATCGCAAGAAGGTTCTGCCTCAAACTGAGGGAAAGTCACATTCAACTGCCTCAGTTTTCGCAAGTGCGAAGGCTCTTTCCAATTGTGCCAGAGAACCCGACAGGCCCTGAAGTCTCGCCATCCAATGTATGTAGCATATGATGGAAAGGCCATTAATTGAAATGCAACATGCATATAAGGCACTGAGAAGGTCTTTGGAGTTTCTCCTCTAGGCGACGGATGACACCTTTATGTACTCCGGTGTTTGTCAGTTTTCCATCACTACCAATGCAGGTTAGTACAGATTAGTCAAAGTTCTTTTCCTGGAGAAAGTCATCTATGCCACTGCTTATGTTCTTTGCAGACTTTGATATTGGAATGACGTGCCCTTTATAAGATGATCCAGGTTCTTCCACTAAAGAAATGTGCTTCTCTCATTGTTTTCTTCGGTGTGACTTGCCGTCTTCTGTCTTACAAATATGCAAGGTTTCATCTCTTCTGCCATCGAAGTATATAGGTATGTAGCACGAAGTTTGTTACTTTAAGGATAATGATGCTGTTGAATTACTGCACGGCTCTTTCTGCGTTCTCGCCTTACTTTACTCTTATCAATGACTGGAAATTTCCTTCCGAAGACCTAGATTTTGGCTGACATCATAAATGACGGAAGAAGCAAGATCAACAGCACTTTCTTGCGGATGTGGGAAGTGGTCTCCTTACTTGTGAAGCGGTTGTAGAAGTAGATGGAGTAGAGTTACAATAGCCTTCTTTGGTCGGTGGAAATCGGTGATCGTCAACATTTATGACAATTGTTGATGAATCAGAGGCAATATCTGTTTCCAAAAACTAGATATGGGAAAGCTGGAAACCTCATCCATGTATTTATTTTTTACGGCTGAAGAACTTTCAGTTTCTTTTCGAGCACGTGTATTTTGCAACTGCAGTGTTAGCTCTTCCTCTTCTTTTATTGCATCTCTTTTCCTAATTTTTTTGGTGGTTTTAAGATCAATCCCACTCATTACCATAGCTCTATCAGATCTCTGATCTTTAAGGAAGGCAAACCTCTTGTTCAGGTAATAAGTTCGCGTTTGCAGCGGGTGAAATCGGTGCACTTGCAGGCCGCTATGTCAAATGGATGCTGCGCTTCCTTACAGTAATATTCAAGCCTCTTCCTATAATTATAATAATTTCTTTTACAGCTTTTCGTTAGCTTCTGAATAGTATTGTGGTACTTCTTGATTCTCTCTGTTATGGCAACATGAGAAGAAATAGCCTTTCTTCCAAATTTCTTCAACTTTTGCAACAACGACATTTAGAATATCGGCAACCGAGGGGTCTTTTCTAGTGCTTTCTTCCTTCATGCTATTCCTTACGAAATAGTAGTGACGCATGACGTCTTGGTAAATTGGCAGCACATTCACATTCATCGCCTGGTAACGCCCTAATATTGGAGTCAATCTGCTTTTGTGTTTGGGCCATTTTAGCAAACTAATCACAACTAAAAACTGTAGCACAACTTCTTCCTATCTGCTGGTGAACTTGCTCACTCGGACTGCGTGAGCAACTGCAGTGATCAGGTAGCAACGTGATAGAGAGTTGGAGAGGAATCGAGTGGGGGTATGCAACGGACAAATAATGTTGCCATGTTGACTCTATCCGTAATGTCTAGACTGTTTACTGTAAAAAAATACGTGCCCCATGCAAAACAACAAATTACTATTATCATTATTTTTATTTTACGTGAACACTCGACGTATCATTGAAATGCTTCCAACGCCGAAAACTGGAATAAATTTAATGGATTTTGGAGCCTTCGACGCTCCCTTCTCTGTCCCTCTTAGGCCAATACTCTTCAACTCCATGGTCTTTATGTGTCCAAGGTTGAACAGGAGAAACGATTCAACGCATCCTAGCATCAAAACTTCGAATAGAAAATTATCCAAGCTATTTCGAAAACATGCTGTTTTAAAATAATATTTCGAAACTTCAATGCCGTTGCGAAACCTGAAGACGTTGTCACATATTTTAATTTTAATATAATTTTAACCATGTACTATGTGCACCAAAACACAACTTTTGAGGGGGGTAGCGTTTCACATTCCGAAAAAAACTTTTTTCCACCCACCCTAATAGATAGCCATAGACAACTAACTAGAGGAAGCACTGCTAAGAGAGGAGGGAGTGTGTTTGAACACGAACAGCGTTAGACATTTATTTATTTATTAGCAGGAACTCAGAGACAGCCCAAGGCCAATTACACTGAATATCAATAACGATTTAACAATATTGAAATAACAACAAAGACAATCACATACAACCATGACCAAGGCGTGATTCGAACCCGCGACCCTAGCATTGAGAGCCAGACGAGCTAGCCACCCCTCTGCCTTCTTTCGGAATGCGAGTCAGAATGACTCACGTTACCATTCTAGGGTTAACGATACGTTCGACGACGAGCTTAGACAAAGATTACGAGAAACCTACGTAGGGTAGGTGATTGTTTGTCGTTATGAAAATAATGCATTATATTTAACGTGTGTTGGCATAAAAATTTATTACCTACCATTCGTAGTTTTTATGTTACGTCGAGTTATCTAAAAATCTCGCGCATAAGTCATTTTGACAAGAATATATTTTTTTCTGAAAATAATAACGGCATTAGCGAAATAAATTTTTCCTAGATAATTTAATATACCATTGTACAGTCGCGAGCATAGATAATTTAAGTTCAACTTTGCGATGGTGGCTGTTGACCCGACGATACCGTAGGAACTGAACGTAAAGATACAGTAGTCCTGTTGGAGGGTGGGAAGGGGTTCGAGGGTCAGTTAATGGTATACTAGGAGGGAAGGAAGGTTGCCAAGGGAGGTAAGGCGGGTGAGGAACGTCCCTATCCTATGCGACGTCTTACAGTAGAATGGGGGAAAGTAGGGAGAACATTTAAGCTAAGAGTGAAACGAACATCTCTCGTGTTTACCTGGAGAACTTCAAGGACGCAATAGGGGGGAAGAGGAAGGGGGAAAAAAAGAAAATGTTTAAATAGATTATTCTCTCGTAGTTGCGGTTTTTGCTTGGATTCAAATTACGTGTTTAAACTAAGCTTTCGTCCTATTCTCGACAAATAGAATTTCGCATATGTGATACTAAGTTCTACCTTTCTAATTTTTTGCTATAAACTCTTCTTCAAGTGGTTGTGATTAAAGCAAAAATAACTCGTCCCTCTAAATTTTCTTAGTTAATAAAGTAACAAAGAAATGAAAAAAATCCCAAATAACTTGCTTTAATGTGTTATTTGCAGTAAATAAATAAACGTCTCTCTTTTTCATTCTTGTTGAACAAAAAGCAGTCTTCTAATATGATGTCCACCAACCATCATTATCAAGAATAGTATTCACTCTTCCATTCATTGAATTCACAATGAGCTGACAAATGTCAGTCCTCCTCCTAATGCTGTCACAAACTTCCCGAACATGATTGGATAGAGCCTCTGCTGTTCTTTTCCGTCGAGGTTCTCAGTCAGTCAGTACCAGAGCACATACATTTTCGATGGGATTGAGATCCGGAGATTTTGATGGTCAGTCGAAGACTGAAATCTCAGGATGAGTTCGAAACCAATCCTTAGTTCTACGAGAAGTGTGCACACTGCTGTTGTCTTGTGTGAAATGTATAATAGGCATTTCATTTTCCGGGTAGATGGCACGGACGCTGGGTAGCATACATTCATCTAGGACATGGACATATTCTTCCGAGTCGATACCTGAGCAAGTTCTCCGGGTCCATCAGCTGATATCCAACCCCAGAAGGCGACGCTTATTCTACTACTCCTTGCAGCAGTAGCAATATGCTAGAGATCGTAGCGTGTGTTGTCGGGGCACCAGAGATGGATTCGTTTATCTTCGTCCGATGAAAACACTTTGTCATCGGACCATATCACCAAATTCCAAAAGGCTTCGAACATGGTAATTTGCTGCAAAGGAATCCAATGCGAGAGGCCCGAGTTCGGCCGTAATATTTTCCTTTCTCGCTGCCGTCCGATAGTGAAATCCCGCAGCATGTAGACGCCTTCAGATTGTCGTGGGGTGCACTTCCAGGTTGAAACCCCGGCCAATTTTGGCGGCTGAAGCAAACGGTTCCTTCTTAGTTGCCTCGAAAATTTCATCAACCACTTAAGGAGTTGTCTTTTTGGGCGGTCCAGGTTTTCGGCGAGTTTTCAAGCCTTCCTCTCCCTCTTGAAATCGAGAGATCCAGTACCTTACAACATGTTCTCCCCTTCCAATGGCATTAGAGATGTCAGATACAGGACGTCCAGCTTCCCATATTCCCACAATGTGACCTCGGGTAACCTCTGAACTGTAGGCCATCCTGGTGTTGTACTGAAAGCTTTTTCTGTTTCGAACCACTGGACATGTGGATAACATTACTTGACCTTCCTCCGCCACCTTTCCTCCTTCACCCACCACCATACCTCCCTCAGAAACCTTCCCTCCCTACTAGTATACCATAACCTGACCCTCACACCCCTTCCCACCCTTCAACTGGACTACTGCATGTTTACATTCAACTCCTACGGAATCGTCGAGTCAACAGCCACCATCGCAAAGTCGGACTTAGATTATCTATGCTCACGACTGTACACATCATCTGAGTTCTTCCCTTACATTTTACATAAGTGTAAATTTTTATCTAATGCAGTCTTTAAGTTATAATTTGAAAATAAATAGCACCTACTTTAGTGTTGGAGGATTCAGATTCTTAATTGTGCAGGCAGCCATGGGCCAGGCATATTTGCTGCCCGAGTGCAAGCAGTTTATTCCATCCCTTATGAACTTATAAAAGCACTCTGGCCCAGATTTTTTTGTTTTTAGATTACAAATTGTTTAATTTATGAAAATCTATAGTAAACTAGGGGCTTTGCCCCTGGCACCTATAGCTCCCAACTCCGATTAGTTATTAATTATTGTTAATAAATAATTTCAAATATTTCGTATTAAATGTCAATTATTATTACATTTTATTGATCACAATGTTATAAGAGGGCATTCAAATCATTATTATTTGCATTACTTGAATGTGAATTAAGTCATTCAAACTTTTTTATGGTTTAAGAAACAAGCTTCTTCTAAGAATGACACTACATAAATAATAAACAGAGGTTTGCCAAGGCTTTTAATAATTTTACCAATATTTAAAATTCATGCATGTATAAGAGTAAATATTACTTTTTCATATTTCTACCATTTTTAAAGATAAAATTCATAATTTAGAGTATCGGTAATATTTCTCTTTAAAACTAATGAAAATATTGAGTATTTAAACTTTTTGACCTCATTATCTGCTTATGTCATGGTTAACATAGCTTAGAACCATAATCCATGGCTTTTGAATATGAAAAAGTGACAATTTCTGTCTTAAGAAGCGACACATATGGCAGAACAAGAACTAGGACAGTATGTTCCTTGGGACAGCACTGACCCAAAGGCAGCACTCTATAGCCTGCTATTTGTATGAAAGAAAACCCCTCCAAACTTTTTGACACCCTGGGTGGCCACCCGGCACACTGAGCAGATTGGGTCTCCGGGAAAATGGACAAAATCTTGGCGGACTGATGCCGCCCATGGGCTAGTTCCTCTTCCTCTTTGGATACATGCTGAATTAGCATGTGTTCAAAGAAAATAACCTATTCTTATAATGTTAAATATTATTAAAGTATATGCATATAATACTACGAGATGAAAAGACAGAGTTGCTGCCCCTCATATGTTGCCGCCTGGGTGTGATGCACCTATAGGCTGGCGCAGGCATCTAGATTTTTGGGTATTCAAACCATTCTTAATCAGAATGTTTACATAAGAATTCTGCTGAGTATCATCATCAACTGAGCCGGGTGTAAGTTAACATTTTGAAAAAATTGACTTAGGCACATGCACATAATCCTTAACCTTCGTGTTTATTTTGAAAGTGAAGGAAGTCATTAGTTGCACATGTGGCCACAGGAAGCAGCACACCATTACCACACTAAACAACAATGAACTGCTGTTTAGAATCAGAGTGGTATAAGTCAGTGGGTTTATGTTTATATTATGTTTTAGTGTAGTTTTCCTGGCTTTTTATTGAATTTTGTTTGAGCATTCATTGTATTACTCTTCTGTGATTATTTTGAAAGTTTTAGTGTTTAGTGTAGTTAACATATATCATTTTTAAATTGCTTTTACCATGACAATATCTAATATTAAAGATTATTCAAAACGCATATTTTTCAACAACTTTTAGGTTATGGTGACATTCTTTTAAGCATAATTTCATTTTTATAGTTACCTTTCAATTGTTTTTCAGAGAGTTTTACCTTCAAAAAGAGTTGTATGAACAATTATTAAGATAGAGAACATCTTCATAAATAATAGCGTAGGCCTATTCAAATGTATGTCTGTTGAAGTGGAGAAACATGTTAAACAGTGATACAGGATCATAAATTGTTGATGATGTAGATTTAGATCCAGACGTTGTTGTAAGTAGTGATGAAGAACAAACTACAACAAATATTATTGATGAATTGGATGAAAAAAATGCAGTGGAAAAACTTGCAAATAATAGGCATACTGTATGAGATGTACATTTGTATTCCACTGTAGAACTTCAGAATAGTTTTGAAGCAGATCCTGCTAATACAGAAATAGAGATTAATAATGCAAAGAAAAGTTAAAAAAGACAGGAACCATGAGACAACTGTTAAAATACTGCAAAGCAGTTACACAACTCAGGTAAGAGTTATTTCAATTTAAGTGATCACCAATTTATCGAAAAAAAAATTGTGGATATTCTCTGAAACTGTACAAAAAATTGTAACTATAAAAGATTAACTGTGGAAACAGTGTTTGACAAGTTTTGGTTGATCGGTGATTTCAAGCAACAAAATGCTTATTTATGTGGTTTGATTCAAAGAAAATATATTACACAAAGAAGGCCATGGAAAGGGAGGGGGAATTGTTCATGGTGGCTCAAATAAGTATTTTCTTAAACTGAGGCAGGGCTTTTCTGTCCCAGTTTGCAAAAAAAATACTTTCTTGACACCTTTGGTTTATCTGATGGGTGAATGACCAGAGCATTATTAAAGGTGTCCCAAGGCAAAGAACCAGGTGAAAATTTGAGATGAACGAAAAGCTGTTCATCTAGAAAATTTTCTATTTTTCACTGTGAAATTAAAAATATTTTCAAATTTGTTTGCTTAAGATATTTATGAGGTGTTATATTCAATAATTTTCTTTGAAAATTTATGAAGGTGTTATATTCAATGAATTTTGTGACATGAAGAAGTTTTTATGTTGAAGATTATTTAAATAAATGATATTGGCATAAGTCATTTTTTGCATTCATTTATTATTTACACTAAATATGATAGTAGTGCAAGTCAAATTTACCCTTTAAAAAGCAAATATTTTTAAGAAAATACCCGATTTTGCTATATTTCATGATACATTAACTCTTTTACTGTAGAATATCAGTAACCAAAAGTTTTCATCATGCTTCTTGATTTTTCTGTGAAATGGTTTTAAAAACATTAAATTACTCAAAATGAAGTAAATTTGGCTTACACCACTATGATTCTCACCAGCTCAATTTATAGTGAGGGCAAGATCAAGCATAATTTAATTTTTTATTAATGCAATTAATCATCATGTATTACTTGATCTTCCAGAAGTTTATATAATGTTATCAGTTTAATTACTACTGAATTTAAATCACAAATTGTAATGGAAATGCTATATAAAATAAAATATTGAGGGGGAAATCAACCAAAGAATCCTCAACAAATCATGTTGTTTGTTTTTAATTATATAAACAGTATATTCATTTTGCAACAACTGCATGTAACCACAAATGCTATTGATGGGATAAACCATTATAAGTTTTTCATGTATGTAAAATTATTTACACAAGAATAACATAATAAATGAGCAATACAAAAATCTTATTTAATGATACACTTGCTACAGTGAAAGTGATGAATTGGTAAAGATAAGGCATATGAATTAAATCTTACTCATCTCCACTCTATCTAATTTGTTATCAAGATAACTTTAGTAGTATCCTGACAAAATAAAAATACTACAGGTTTGTACATACTTGCAACAAAAACCTGAAAGCTTATTCCAAAGAATAATAAAAATTTGAAAATATACTAGGAAGAGGTAATATCAAACTTGCACACCTTTGTCATCCCTTCATCTTACATGTTTTTTCAGACAATAAAAATAAGAATCTTTGGGATAAATGGTAAACCTAACCATCTGGATCATGAAGAATGGTTGGAAGAACTATGTATCCACATTCATAAATTATAACCAGGCTCACAAACATAGTATAAAGAGAAATTAAATAGAAGCCGTAGTAACGGTTTGCTTTAAATTTCATTGCAGAAAATGCAATTAGAGAGCCTGCTAAACTGATGAATACAAAGGCAGTGAGTAAAGGAGCAGGACCTGCATAAGATAACTGTAGAGAAAAATAAAAATTTTACCCAAATTAGAAAGCAATACAGAAAAATAAGATCGAATACCAGTGGCGTAGCATACTAATAGCAAGCTGATGCAATGAACCAGGGCCTCCAGTCAAGCAGGCCCCTACAACAAAGAAGCATTTCATCAAAAATTATTTGTATTTTATCATATTGATTTTTAGTGCATTTTATGAATATGCTTGTTTTTACTTTGTATGTCTGTGAAATGGGTTAAATAAAATAGCAAGTAACCGGTAAGAGACAGAAGACTGACATTTGCAGGGTGTTATGCATCCTATGATGCCATTTATTATACTGCCAAAGAAATTTGTTGGAAAAATTGGTGGACAGCAGGGAGTGCCTTTAAAAGTTTCAAAATAAGATTCTGAGCAAATGGTTAAAGATAGAAAGTTAAAATTTTCACTATTTGTATGACCTTTAATGCCATTTATAACACTGCAGAAGGAACTTTTTGAAAAATTAAAATTCTGAGCAAATGGTTTTAGAGAGAAAGTTAAAAATTTTAATTAAATTATAAACAACTTTGCCATATAATTATATTAGCGTATTTTCTGGTCTATAACGCGCACCTTATAGATAACGCGCAAGTGATTTTCTTCAAACCTGGTACAAATGTATAGATAACGCGCAGTAAAAAAAATCGATTTGAAACAAGCGCTTCCTGAAAAAAATGAATCAATTAAAATTCAGTTGTTTTCACTGTACACCACATGGTATTATGGAGTCTTGAATTAGCTTGGCGTCGGTATTGAAAAAGTTTTTAATTTACCATGGAAAACGAAAATATGCAAAAGCGAAAATCATACACTTCGCAGTTTAAATTAGAAGTCGTAAAATTCACTATAGAAAAAGGAAATCGTGAGGGTGGAAGAAAGTTTAACGTAGGGGAATCAAGTGTACGAGAATGGCGTAAAGGCGAATTGGTGCTGAAAATGTTGCATCGGAAAAACCGAGCAATGCGTTTTAGAAAATGCTTTTGGCCAGAACTCGAGGAAGAATTGTATGAGTGGGTGATACGAGAAAGGGCAAAAGGCATTAGGATTTCAAAAACAAGGGTCTTATTGCAAGCAAAATGCATTGCTCAAGAGATGGACATCGTGGGCTTCAAAGCGTGTCCTTCCTGGGGATTCCGTTTCATGAGGAGGAAGAATTTATTTTATTTTCCGTTGTATAATGCGCATGATGTTTTTTTCCCGATTTTTATAACGCGCGCGTTATAGACCAGAAAATACGGTACTTAATTTATAAATAATTTTTAGTTTACAATTTAATATAATCCTCAATAAATAAAATTGCACTTTTTCATATTATGTCAGCAAATGAACTCCAAATTTTTTTAATTCGTTATTTTCTGTAAATTATTTTTTACCATTCCAGTTTATAGTTCAGGGTATCCCCAAGGTGTTTGTCAAGAGATAGAAACATGTAATTGTTTTCATTTATTGCAATATTTTTGGTGATATTTGTCTAAATAATTGAAAATCATTTGCTACTGCCATATCATTTTGAAAGTTGAAAGCTGGTCCTATTGATGGATGATAAGATGATTGATCATTGAAAGGTTGGTATTTTTGTATAAAATAATAATTTCATGCACCAAAAAATTTTGCATTGGGGCGATAAAGAATTTGCTACACCACTGTCAAATATAAAATAAAATTTTATGCTAGCAATTTCTAATGTTGATGAAATTAGTCAACTTTTTTTTTTGAAAAATTAGAAAGTTAATATTCAAAATAAATCTTTTCTGAAAAATTCAAAGTGGTATTTAAAGCTCACCTTTATAGGACTTCCATCATTTTCAACAATTGCTATGGTAAAAGAAATACCAATTCCTAAAAGTGTATCTAGTTTTTATGAAATTAAGGAAAATTTTGAAGCCAATTTAGCAACTAAAACTAACAAGATAATTTGTGATAGTTTATTGAAAATAAATACTGATGTGGTGGTTTAAAAATATTTAAACAGATAATTATAGCATTTTAAGGATACTGAATAGTGGTCCTCCAAAACAAGCAGAAAATCCCATTCGTTCATATCCCTGTCGAGCTATAGAAAGGTCAGTTATGAAATCTGAAATAAATATATCATATTAAATTAGTTTAAATCAAAAATGATTTTAAATTTTAATTAATTGGCTCTACTGCAGTTAACTTCAATCAAATTGTGCATGAAATAGTCTGTAAAGACATTTCACTGACCAAATGCATACTATGAAGTTTTTTATTTTAATTGTTTTATAAATTTTTATCCAGTTTAATTATTTTTATTATATCACTAGTCTAATTGCCTGTCAAATATGGCAGGTATGTGTGAATTAAGTATTAAGTTCAAATTGAAATAAAAATTAATGAAACCAACTTTTATAGGTACTAAAAAGTAAGCAATAAATATAAAATTCATGTACGCCCAAAATTATTTTAAATTTATATAACATTTAATTTTGTTCCTCACAACTACTTAAAAATAAATTTACAAACTTTTCTATCAGTAATCGAGTAAATACCTCAGGCCAGCAAATGGGTGTTATACTTATAGTATCAAAGTATATTTTCTCTCTATATTATAACTGCACTAATGTGTGTTACAGAAACTATTTCTTACTTTCGTATGAGCTAGAATGTCAAAAAAATTCCGACTGATCATTCATGACTTACAAAGAGGAAAAATTGCGAAAATGAAATTTTTTAAGTTCAAGAGACCCCAAAAAAAATTTTTATTCTAGAAAATCCCATTGAAGGTTTGTTGCCATAATGTCCGCTTTGAAAGCATAAGACGTAAATGAGAGTAAGACATCTTTCGTTTGCTTTTAAAAATTATTTATAATTGTCCTAGAAATTAGAAACTTGAACCAAAGTACGTGCAAAAGAACGTAAATTTATTTTCCTACCGCAGATTTTTAAATACCATTCGAATTGACTCAAAAAATTGTTTTGAAGACGAAAATTTTAAGTTTATCGTGAATAAAATATTTCATTGTCAAGAACAACCAGCATTGTTGCCGTACTCACAAAATTATATAGGACCGTATTGGGAAAACGGAGGAAAACGGGAGTATGGGGAAAAGAAATAGTGAACGAGAGGAAGGAGAGAGAAGAGAGGGAAAGGGGGAGGGAGAGAATGAAGCAGAAGTTTGAGAAAGCGAGAGGTCTGGTTGGAGGAAGGGATATAGGGAAGTAGAGAGAGAGGGAGGGGAATGGGAGAGAGAGAAAGAGAAGCCCAAACATATGGCTAAATATAATTTTCTACCTTAAATATATGCCGAAATGTGGAGGTTCAAGGCTGTACACGGGCAGCGGACGAATTCACCTCACGGATTGAGTCACGGGGTTGACGCGCGTAGGGGCGGAGCCCCTAGTAATATCAAAAGTTGTTAACACTAATGTAGCGGTTTCTAGGATAAACAATTTGTTTTGTTTTTGTTTTTTTGTTAATAAGGATCTCGAATACAACAATCCATTCAGTCGTCATGGGAACCTTTCACTAAAAACGCAATATTTGGACGAAATATTGAATTCTTAAGCAAAATTCGAGCGATTTCGAATGGAAGGCAAAAATCTATGATAAGATTAAGAATCTAGGTTTGTTTTTCTTTAATATGGTCTCTGTCTGAAGATAGGTCAATTACTTCTAATTTAATTTGGCAAAATAAAAAGAAACCTGCAAGTGAAAAAAGGGATTTTTAAGCGTTCTCTTATGAGGATTTGTAGAGAGCGTTCCGGACAAATGTACCAACAGAACCTGGGCTTTTATTATAACAACTAGTAGAACCAGGGCCGGATTAAGGCATAGGCTAAGTAGGCCAAGGCCTAGGGCCCCGTGCGAGGCGGGTGCGGGATTTGCCTAGCGTGCAAGGGAGGCGGGATCCCTAGGACCTCCAGAGAGATAATGTGTTTGCCGCTCCCTGTTTGATTGGTTCTAATTATTAGTCACCACTGTTAGCGGTAACTAAGGAAGAGTAATATTTTAAAATGTATGTAGTTTCGTGAAAATGGAAGAAAAACCCTTTAAATGTGGTATAGTTGGAAAACGGACTTCTTTGAAGGTGCAACGGGTGTTCATTTTTTCTCTCAAGTCCGCTGCTTCGATTCCAGATGCGTTCAATTTGTCCATTTGATTAACATGTAAAATGTAGTCATAAACAATTTTAAATGTCTCAAAATGGGGATATCATAGCAGAATTTGCACTATTTTACGCAGAAAAGAATGTAGATTCTTATTCTTATCGTCTATTAACTTACCTAATTCGAATTCACTCGAATTGTAAGATTGTAGCAGAATTTTCCAGATTTTTTTTCACATTTCCAAAGAAGGTTACCAAGGTTACTGGCATTGTTGTCACCGGTGTTTTCAGTGCATTTACACACAGCTTAAACTCAACAAGAAGTCCAAACCAGGACTACGTAATTCAGACTGGTTTCCCAAAGCTGACGTCCCAAATTGATTACTTATATAGACAGGAAATGTTTCATATGTGTTAGTCATTCCAAGAAATTCTCATACCATGAATACCATTTGTAATTCATAGTTTATCAATTTTAGAGAAAAATTGGAAAATAAATTAATAGAGCATTATCGGGTTGAAAATACTAAAAGCAATATCAAAATCTCTTTCTGACCTTACATTTTGCATGTATTTTTTTTCAAATAAACGAATTTAAGAAACGTTACTGTTTATACGCTAATGCATATGTATGGATCAACTGTCCATTGCTGAAGGGTAGTCAAGTGGAAAAGAAAATAACCCATTTGTTCATTTGTCTATGCTCAAGCTGAGTCCGGTAACAATCGTCTCCATGGCAACAAATATGTTTACTGGATTAAAGAAACCTTTCAATAGCAGAGTTTATTTTACCAAGAAGAACTCGATTTTGTATGTTTTGCATCTACTTGTTATAATATTAAAAATAATGTGTTATACAAAGTCGTTTCAGCATTACATAAATAACCAAGTACCAAATTCACCCCCTCCCCTCCCACATTTTTCAGTTCACTGAGGCCCTGCACTGAACCCTGGCCTAGGGCCCAGCAAACTCTTAATCCAGCTCTGAATAGAACCCACAGTTTTAGAGTGGAAATTTTTGATAAACCTGTAGAAAATATGCTGATAATTGTAAACATTTTAAATTAACTTAAAACATCAAATTAATTAATAAACATTCACCTTTATAAAAGTACATTAACTTTAATTTGTATAAAAATTTCTCTGGAACATTTTGTATAACTGATTTTCCAGCCGGTTTTATTAATTTCATTTGACTGAAACTTCTTACTCTCATCAAAGCTACATATGTCCATGTGAAAATATTGGCTGTGATAAAATGAGATTAATTTTTCCCAATGTTTGACCCAGTGACTTGTTTATTGTTATGGAAAATACTGGTCTTATAGGAATTTTCCTTTGCTTCAAATGGAATGGTAAACCTGAATCATTACTTGTACTCCAGTCCTTGTACCAGTAACCATGACTGCCTCTATGACGCTACTATGAAGTGACTTTCAATAAGACCTGTCCCATTACACAGCCCCATATTCGGATTGAGATTTTATAATAGAATAATCGGAATACCAACTTTTGAAGTTAATTCATGCAGAGGTAGCCCAGATATATTTAAACTGTTCAAAAATTCAGTTGGATAGAGTTTGGTATGTTTTGAATCATCTACACTGTCTTCTGCACTTTAATATACTCTTCTGGTACCAGAAAATTTGTTCATAATGGTGGTATTTATCATGTCAACTTCTTCACTTCTAGGTTTAATTATTGCATTTTTTATGATCAGATTGAAGAGTTCCCTCATTGAATCCAAGTTTGTGTAAATGGCATTAATCATTTCGGAGAGATTGAACAATTGTATAATACACTGCTCTGGAATTTCCACATATGATTCATATGATCCAATTCCTTCACCTACTTGTGCTACGTACCTACACCTACTACCCTACACACACAACAATACATTTACTACAATGAAGAAAATACATTCTGATGTAATGAGTCAGATGACTAGCCGAGTTGTCCCTCTAGATTTATGGAGGGTCAAGGGAATGGACCTGGGACATTTAGAGGGTCTTCTCCTCCCTCTGCTGCATTCTTCTTGGAAGGCCTTGGGTGGGTATTGTTTTGCCACATAACTCCTTTAACAAAAGGGTACGAAAAAGCTCCCTTAGGACCAGAGGTGTACCTAGGTTTTTTGCGCCCTTGGCAAGTCCATGGCTCCGCGCCTTTTAATTGTGACAATTTTGGTAATTGGTAAAATCGTAATAAATAATAATGTTTTATAATTATATTATTATGTTATTATAAAATATATAATTAGTTTGTACATTTATATACATCAAATCGGTTTTAGCTTTGTTCAACAGATTATTTGTAGCTGTGAGAGAACTAAGAAACACTTAGTACATAAAGTTACAGATTCATAGATAGAAACCAAGTAATTCTAGGAACAAAAAATAATTCTATAAACATAAAATAATTCTAGGAACATAAATTTATTCGAGTACTTAAAAGCTTGATTTTTCTTGCTTTATCGTTAGCAAAACTAGTTATGATTTCATTGAAATCTATATGACTAACCAGTTCATGCTCAATGGAAAGGAGACACAGAGATGATGTGCATTCTTGTCCCGATGTCGATCTCAAATAATTCTAAACAAGTTTTAACTTACTAAAACTCCTTTCAGCCGTGGCCACAGTTGCTGGCATAGTAAGAAATATTCTAAGAGCTAGTTCAACGTTTGGGTAGGTTTCTCGCAATTCCCATTTAGCAAATTCATTTAAAATATCTAGATGATAAATATTATTGGGGTTTTTGTACTGTAGTAGTTCAGTAATTTGGTGTTTAAAGCATTTTATTTCAATTTTAAATTGGTCCTGATTTATTTCTGAGTATTTTTTCTGTCAATAAAATGGCCCTCGATTCTAAATCCACGCTTGTCATTGAATGAAATGCTTCGCCGGTCAAAAAATTAAAGTTCTCTGCAATGTTTTTAAGAGATTCAACTCTTACATTTAACTGCGTTATAACAGAATCAATTACAGAGAAACAAGTATTTTTTACTGTATCGAAGTTCACTGATTCGTCTTCAGCAAGCTCACCTGACATTTTCTTCCGTTTTGGCTTTCTTTTTTCAGTTGGGTCTATTTTCATGTTGTTACAAACGGCCTCGATTTTAATAAAAATATCGTGGATCTCGTTATTTCTAAGATCTTTTAAAGCCTCTATAAGTCCTTTAATTAATATGGATGATCTATAAACATCCTGATCTTTTTTTTGCAATGATAAATTGACTTTATTTAACCTTACTAGTATCAAGTACCACAGGTTTAAAAAGGTAACAAACTTGTAGCTATTAACTTGATGGTGCAATGATTTAGTAAGAGATAATGTGTCACCAAGTAAATGATCATCTTTCATCTCTCCCAAGATTAAAATAATTTGTTCGAGTTGCTCATATACGGCACTAACAGCTTCTACTTTTGAACACCATCTGGTGTCGCTGTGTCTTTTCAAACAAATTATAATTACTGATGCTAGTTTTTGCAATCTGTTAGAGGACAAAGAAAAGAAATTGTATAATGACTGTATAGTTACAAAAAATGTTACAATATCTGCATTAACGCTAGCCGCATGTATGCCTACCAAATTTAGAGTATGTGCACAACATGCAATATACCGAGCACGGGGATTCTCGTTTTGGATTATGGCTTGAACACCTTGGTACTTTCCTAACATATTAGCGCCATTATCGCAGCCTTGACCACGAATATTTTCAATTAATAGGCCATCTTGAATAAGTTTTTCCTTAATATCGGATGCAATGCCTTGTCCCGTTTTTTCTGTTGTATTTATGAAATCGATGAACCTCTCCTCAATTGTATATTTCCCTTCAGAAAATTTTACATAACAAATAATTTCTGTTAATTGATCTTTGTGTGATACATCTGGAGTGCTGTCTAATATTATACTATAATACTTAGCCATTTGAATTTCTTCTATTATTTTACAGCGTTTTTTTTTATGCCAAAATATCAATAAATTCATTTTGAATTTTTGGCGATAAATATGGTGTTTAATATGACATTCAAGAAGATTTTTCATCTCAAAATCAAATTGGCTAACAAATTTTATCAAATTTAAAAATATACCACAATCATTTTCTTCGAAATTACTACTGTGTCCACGAAATGCCAGGTTATTTTCAGCACAGAACAATATACATTTTAATATTATTTTCAAAATATGACGCCGTTTCGATATTTCATTATTCAGTGCTGCTTGTGCAAGGACATCAATCAGTCCCCCTTTTTGAAGATCTTTTTCTAAAACTTTCCATTTCGTAAAATTATTTATGTGTTGTAATGAATTCTCATGAATTACAACGGATGGATTTAGATGTTTCCAGTCCTTAAATCCTTCTGGGTTACAAAAAGAAACATTATTGGTGTCAGATATAAATAAAAGGCAAGGAAAACAATATATTGCGTCTTTGTTCCTACAATAAAATAACCATTTCCTCTCTTGTTTTTCTAAGCCTGTATTCTTAAACTTCCATGAATTTTTGAAACACCGGCCACCAGTGACGGGATATGAATTCAACACTACATGCTCCGTACCGTGTAGAACTAAAAGAGATCTATTTTTTTGGAATTAAGATTCCACGTGGTTGGATCATTAAAATTCACAGATTCTTGTTCCTTATTAGTATCATTGCAACCATCATTTTCTTTTGCTAACTGTTTGTCTTCTTTCTTCCAATTTTCGAACTCATTCAAAACAACATCAACATTTTTGGATTTTTCTTTGACTATAATCCCAACACTATCATTTGCGTCATTCTCATGCGAACTTTGTTCATCCTTGTTCTGAGCTTCAGATTTAAAGTTACTTATTTTAAGCCAGTTTTGTAAATTAGCAGAATGTTTTTTTGCACTCGCCTCTTTTATCAGTCGATTTATATGGTACTCATGTCCGCTTTTTTTCGTTGGTGGCATATCTAAAATTTATAAGGGTTTAGTTTTAGTTTATTTATGTTATAATTTTGTTGGCGCTTGTCTGTATTTTGGATTTTTAATTTAACAAATTTAAAAAATCCCAAAATAAAGACAAAATCAAAAATATATGTAAATTTTATCACATGACAAAAATAAATTTATATTCTAAGATGGATAGGACTACTGATAGCTTATATGATGTTTTCGAAAAGTTTGTCTTTAGAGGCTTTGTTATCCGGATTGATGGGTACAAAGCCATCCTGCTGTAGTTAGACATTTTGGGTCACAGCACCAGATAGTAAATTACAGCAAGAGATACGCTGACTCTAAATGGCAAATAACAAATATAATAGAAAATGTATCGTCTGCATTTCAAAGTAAATAAAAGCTGTGATTGAAAAGTTCGTACAGTGTTTCTGCTGCTGATTACTGCGTGAAGTTAGATTGGTGCAGTGGCGGCTCGTGTATAGGCACTGCGGAACTGCAGCACCCCCTATTTCCACTTGATATTATCGATAACATTTAATATAATGAGTCCTTTTTTCTTTAATTCTTTCTTTATTTTTGTAGTACAATATATATTCCTTAAGCTTAATGTCAGTACTTCAGTAGCCATCCCCCAGTTTATGAAAAAGATACAAAAATCTTTGTATGGAACTGTGCGCTTCACAGTGCCAGCGACGTGGTGTTTGACTGTTGTGCGCATGTGCACATAGGAGGAGGGGTGGGGAGGAAGGCGGGACTGCCAGGTAGAGAGAGCACTGTTGCTCTCGCAGTGCCGGCTCTGGCGTGATAGTGGAAGGAAGTTTTTTTTTACTCAACGTGTGTTGTGCTTAAAAACCGTGTACCATATTCTCGAATGTGATAAAGTGTAGAAGAGTGTAGAATTAGATTATTATTCTGCTTCCAGCTATTCTATTTGATTCATTTTTTTCGCTTCTTTTATTTAACAGAAAACTTTAACCATGGCCTTGCATCCCCAAGAAATAAGTTCTGTGACTGTAAGTGAACTTCAACAGCTTAAGTTTTCACAGATATCTCTCCATGAGAAAGTTACAGTTAAGAAAAGAGGTCGTTCAACACCTGATATTCTAATATCTAATCCAGGCAAAAGCAACAACAAGAAATATATTCGTTGCTTTAATTCTGAATGGTACCAACGGAAAAGTTGACTTTGCAGCTGTGAAGTAAAAAATGCACTGTTTTGTTTTGTTTGTTTTTTTTGTTAAGATTTTATCAAGTTCCTGGATAAATTTTCTTTTTATACATGTTTTTTTTCTTTTACACAATTTTAAAACAAAGGCTAAAAATTTTCTGGAGCAGCACCCCCACTAATTTTAGCTACGAGCCGCCACTGGATTGGTGGTTTTCGAAGGACAGAAAGACTGTTTTATACTGAACAAAACTCCATTCATTGCCTCTTTCTCTGGCGTTTCAGTTTGGTCGCTTCCCCGGATTTTAGCTCGTGGAAAATGAATGAAAAGTTGAAACAAAGAGTTAGCATCAAATTTTGCCTCAAAACAGGTTAATCGGCTACGGAGACTGCTGACATTGGCTTTCAGGCACAATTCTCTTGACAAGAGAGGGATTTTTAAGTGTATGCCAAATTTAAAGATGGCCGAGAATCTAAGACGATTCCCGTTCTGGTCATCCATCGAACTCCATAACCGATGATAACGTCGTCCGGGTTCGAAATCTCGTGTTCAGCGATCATCGATTGACAAATTCGCTCGAATGTGAAGACAATGCTGTTAGTATTTTTTTAATCCTCGAGTGTCGTTAATCGTGAATACACTCCAAGAAGTCAAATAATTAATAAAGAATCCCACAAAGGTGTTTTGGAAGATTTCGGAAGAGGGTGAGGTTGAAACGGCGTAACAAGAGTACTTCATCACGCAAAAGCGCCGGCCCACTGTGCGCTCTTTGTAACAGAATTTCTGGCGAAATTTCAAATTCCTATACTCCTGTAACCCCCCTATTTGTCGGATTTAGCCTCTTGCAACTTCTACCTTTTCCCAAAACTAAAATTTCAGCTAAAAGGAAAACAATTTGATACTATCCAAGTCATTCAGGAAGATTCGGAAAAAAATCCTACACGCACTGAAGAAAGAAAATTTCCAAGAATGTTTCAAAAAGTATAAAAACCGCTGGAATCGGTGTGTGCAGTCTCAAGGGGTCTACTTTGAAGGGGAAAAAATCGAATAGCCTGTAAGTATTCCTCCTTAGTAATTATTACGCTACCGTACGAACTTTTCAATTATGCCACGTATACGTCACGATGTGGTTTAAGAAGAGAGAATTTCGTTAATATGTTTTTACAAAAAATCTGCGAAATCTATATGACATTTAAAGCTTTTTTTCATTTCAATAAATTGATATTTAAAAAAGTTATTTTCTTTAATAAATATACATTTTCTGCTATATCCCATAAAAAAATTTATAATATCCCAAAATACAGAAAAGCGACATTTTGTGTAACTCATAAATCACAATTTCCAGGATTTACTTAGTAAATATTATTTAACCGAAAGCTGTAAAACTGTACAGTGATATATTAGTAACAAATGTATTTTTATTAAACTAGAAATTATTTAACTATGCAAGGATAAAAAAATAATATTAAATAAAAACATGATTTACTTTTTTGAACTCAAAAATCTGTTGATCGTGCATTTTGTATATATCCAACTCTCAGGATGAAAATACTCTTTTACAATAAATATAATGTCGCAGTTTTTCAGTCTAATAGGTGCATGTGGACCGGTGTCGCCGGTTCCAGACCTCTAGGATAAATGCGAACAAACTGAGTATCATGAGTCGAACTTCATTCCTGAAAGAGTCGTAGGTTACCGAGCTTCGCCATAGGAAGGCCAAAGTAAGCTTAAAGACATTCTAACTTTAACAATGATGGAAGCATAAACGGAGGGAGCATTCAAATAAGCGATGCAGCTATGTAAGGTGAAAAATCTTTGTATCATTTACGTTGAGTGGCATTCCTCTTCTCATGAACTACTAATTTGCCCTCTGCTTGCACCTAATATTACTTTTATCTTAATGAAAGTATAACATGGTCACAAAATTTGGAAACCTTAGACCTACCACCCTAAATGGCCAAGATATGCCGATAAAATCCTCTCGCGGGTCGCAGTTCAGGCCCTTGGTATAAAGTAATAAAACTTTAAAAAGCTGAAACAATGAATTTGGAAAATAATTATTTATCTCTGTCTATGGTTAAAATCTCATTAGAAATATATGAAATTAACCTTAAATAATGAAGATATTAGGTAGGAAACAGATATAAGGCTATCGTCCCCGTTGTTTCAATTTTGAGCTCCTTCCTTCGAAAGTAAATTAAGAAAATAATTTTTTTTCGCGTACTTTGTTCGGCGCCCTTCTAACCACGGCGCCCTTGGCAATTGCCCCGATGCCAAGGCATTGGTACGCTACTGCTTAGGACATCTGGAGGAGGATGGGTTCCTTGACCCTTCCAGATTGAGGTGGATGGAGGACGCTTCCTCTAAAGGCATCATCATGGATGGGAGAAAGGAGTGTCAAGAACGAGAGCGAGGAGAGCAGTCTGAGGAGTCGGAGAAGAAGACGGGGTACGGCACCGCTCGGAGGCCATCATTCGCAGAATAAATTATAAAGCAGATTTGTATGTTTCTCTCTCTATCTCTCTCTCTCAACGTCCCCAGGGCAAGAACCCTTGCGAGGTCCTGACCCTCAGTATACCTCAGGTGGCGGCGGCAATCATGCTATGCCCATTCGCACGTTGCACTATAACTTCTAATTTCTATAATTATAATCAAATTTCATATTTTATTTAAAACAAATATCATAAAATAATTTAAAAAAGGTAAGTTAGTGTTAATAGGTCAATTGTAAAACCCACATGTACTTATTATGTGTTGACTTACACTGCTTTCTTAAGTACAGAATAACTAAATAACATTACAATAAGAGTAATACTTAAATACAATAATTAAAAATATTCTTAATAAATACAATGTAATTTTATAACTCACAATAGCGATATAAATGTCAATTATTACTATAATTATGATATGCTATTCTTTTAATATTTGAAACTGAAGAAATAGCTTGTTATGTCATCTTATTTACATGGATAATTAACTGACCTTGAATTTATTTCAATGCCATAGGCTTACGATATTGAGTTTGATAACAATATCAGTCACCATGAAAAGGAAAATGTTTTCATTAAAAAAAGTCAAGATTTTTTAGTTTATAGCTCAATTTTGGAAAAATTCGATCTGTATTTGAAATTTCACCAGAGGAAAATGAAACTTCATAACTTTCTTTGTCCTAGAGTTCAAGTCCTGACTTTGTATGACGAATTTTAGTCATTTTAATGTACAAATAAAAAATAGTCTACACTCATCTCCATGTTTTTAAATGGGGAAAATGAAAACAGAAAATATAAAAAATAAAGTAATTAACTGAATCAGTTTAAAAACCTACCTACCCCCCATACTCTTTATTGCAGATAAAATGACACATTCCATTTGTCTCTATGTTATGTAGTTTTTCAGTTATAGAATTGCATATATACATACTTATACTTGACTGGACACTACTCAGATGCTAAATTATTTATATACTAGCTGGCACGCATCACATACGTATGTGACGCAAATCAAGAACAGCCTTCTTGTTAAAGAAATAAAACACTTCATTTCATCTAACTATAAAATTTGCATTTTTAAATAATTAGTATGTCAAATTTACTTTTCATTAATTTTAATAATGATAAATGGAAAAATAAAAGTAATATAATTAAGTTAATTGAATTAAAAAGTTAAGTTAAAAACTTCAGGATATATTACATTCTTAACTTTGTTATTGTGTCTGGATAAAATTTTTAAATTTTCTTGCCATCGTACTTGTGACATGGCGACATACAGCTGTCCATGTGCAAAAACCTGATTTTGTAAGAGTAATCCCACGGTATCAAATGGTTGGCTTTGACTTTTATTAATTGTCATGGCAAAGGATAACGTTATTGGAAACTGATGATGCTTCATCTCGAACAGAAGCTCACCATTGCCTGTCAGTGTCACATTGAATTTAGGAAGTATAATAGCTCGGCCTTTATTATTTACAGTCGTAATTATGCATTCAATGGTGTGCTGACCAAGATATTTCACATTTAAATGTGTTCCATTGCACAGACCCTTCCTAATGTTAATGTTGCAAAGAAGCATTACGACACCACCAATACTGAGACTTAATTTATGTGGTGACATTCTTTGTGGGGTAAGCGAATTTAAAAATTCTGTTGAAAAGTTAGCTCTTTCATCTTCTGTACAGTTGATGACCTCATCAATGCTAACATACACTGCTTCATGTTGTCCTGGAGCCAAAGTCATTCTGTCGAGGATTTCATTGTTGATCGCAAGGGACTTGGCATTCTTGGGAGCTAATATTTTTATTCGACTTTCTCCAACACTAAAGAAAATGTTTACATACCTATCGACATATAGAGGTTAACACTTTATTATATAGTTAGTAAGCTTATTAATGATTAGTAACCTTATTATTGATTAGCAACCAATTGAGATTAAAATAGTTAAAGATTTTTTTTTCTAATTTTCATAACCATATTTCATAATGAGCAATAAAATATTAATTACTTTGTGCTGCCATCTGTATTCTGCAATTCGATATTAAAAAGTACTAACATTTTTATTTACAACATTTTAAAGAAAATGTTTATATATCTATCGACATATAGAGGTTAACGCTTTATTATAGAGTATGATGATATAGTATGGTTATTATCGTGTATGTTAACAATGACTGGTGCATTAGCACTGATGATACTTAATGTGCATTTGATGACATAAACATCATCTAACAACAAGAAAAGATCTAAACTCAATTGAATTGAAATAATGTTAAGTAATTTATAATTACAAAAAATATCACATTTCATATGCTGACCAACTAACCTCCAATGCTGTTTCCCCATGCCAAGACCGTCAAACCCAGCATAGTCTCATTCATTAAAAAGACAATTCCAACAGAGCGAAGCACGTTGATGATTTCATTGGCAACCATATAGATCAGAATAATGGATCCCACAAATCCCAAGAATGCAAAGGCCTATTTAAAAATTAAATATAGTTTGAAACTGTATAAAGTTACATATCTTATTGTTAGAAATATATTACTATGAAATAATGACAAAAACAAACATGGAAAGGTATTTTACAGTGCTTAGAAATATAATATTTTTAAATTTCAGCACTTTTAATAATAATAAAAACCTTGTATAGCATAAATTATACAAATATTATTTGATTATACTTCAAGCAATAATTCATTGCCTTGCAATACCATGAATGATACTCATCAGTTTTTATGCTATTTTGAATAATTACACTGTGGTATCGAGGAGGGCGATCCTGGCGAGAAGTGAAGTAGACAATGATGGAAACTCCTAAACATATCACAAATAATAAAACCCAAAATGGTAGAATAATGCCTTCAATATTTGATAAAATATTATAATGAGTACCTGAAAATGAAAACAAAAATATTAATGTTAAAAACTAGTTGTTTATTAATCATTATCTTTACTGGGTATATTGATTTTGACTATAATATAAATTACTCAAATTCAGTTATAATAAGTATTTCTTAATTGATTTAATTAATACATATTCAAATATATTTTTAAAAGCTGGATCAAAAATAACTTACAGCGGGTTGCAAAAACACAAAAGAGTGGTGTGGAGACACAATGGAAGGCGTTCAGTAATTTACACCATCCATCTTTTTCTGACGTGTAGTTTACCACAGGGATAAGCAGTTTTAGAAAGAAAATGATTGGCATCTGCAGTTGAAGAATTAAGTATCTTAATATTTCAGCTATATTTGTCCATCACATAAAGCTTATAGTTGCACACCTACCCTCAAAAATAAAAAAATGCGAGAACACCAATTTGAGTCTTTCCATGTCTCTCTATCTATAGGATTAAGTGCCTCCACAGCATCCTTCAGCAAGTTCTTAAACGTCTCCTCACTATTATCTCCTAAAACATTAAAAACTATTTGACAGCTTATGTGAATTATATGTGGTTCATATTACACTTATTTTCAAAAGATATGGATAAATAACATTTAAAATCATATTTGATACATGTACTTACGATTTCTTCCCAGTAGGGGTGTTGTGGAATTTGAAATGGGAGATTTAAATTTGTTTACTTCATGTCTAAATTTTTCTATTTCTTGAGATCTACCAATTGATGCCAGCTGACTAATTTGTTCAGCATGAACAGCAAGATCCACTAATTTAAATGAAAGTAAAATTAAAATTTATGAGCATAAAAATTGTCTTTTAGTATAATTACTCAACATGACTTGAACATTCTGCTAGAGAATTAGATATTATGGTAAACACATTAATTACCACACACAGAAGACTTAGTTGAATGATAGATATTTCCAAGGCTATCCAAAGAAGCTCTTCTATGTTCTTCTTCAATAAACTGCTGTAGAGGGTCATTGCCTTGAAGAGAGTTGTGTTCATTATATTTCATAATTTCTTATAAATGAAAACTGTATAAAAAATAACCAGTAAGTTTTTTAGACTTTTGTTGGTTAAAGATACATAAATTAAGTTATTTGTTTTATTGGAATATTGTTGCTGAGTACAATATTTACCTCCAATAGTTAAGGAAGGATTGAAAAAACTAGATGCAGATTTCAGCAGTAAAGTAGCTGTCATCTGCAATGATACACAGGGAGTAAATTCTAAAAAAAAAAGAACCTGTTATGGCTGTTGGGGCTACATAATTGATTAATTGGATTTCAGCCATAAGGCCATATGTGTTATTTTTCATCAATTCCAGCCTAATTTGCCCTTATATATGCCATAAAAAAACAGCAAGTAGTCCAAATGATAGTTGTGCAGCAAAACACAAGCATAAATCTCAATACATATATGCATTATACAGAAGAATTGTTGAAAAAAATGGATAATGAGACTTCAGTAATATATGAATATATGACATTAGCTCATCTACAGTTTATGAATTAAAAAAGAATAAAGTTGCTTCAATTCTTTGCTGATAAAGACCCAAAGATAGGCATGGTAAGTGTAAAAACAAGACTAAATGAAAATGCAGTGTCTTGGGTATGGCACTAATGACATAGTTTAGGGTGGGCCACAGTGAAGGGCTAAGCATCAGTGGACAAATGGTAATGGAGCAAGTCAAATTATCCATATACAACTTTGGAGTACAGATATTATTTTTAATTGCAGTAAATGTTTTTTTTCATGCTTATTTATTTTCTCTTTGATGCAAAATACTGTTTATAGGTATCACCACCCATAATCTTGCAAAATCCAAGATTGGGCATGGTCCAGGTCCCAAGATTGCTGGATTTTGAATGGTTGACTGTATTAAATTTTAATTTAATGAATGTAGTCCTTAAAAAGACTTAACAATTTCATATTCTATAGCATGAATATAATTTATTCTGCAAACATCACTATTATTTAGAAATTTTGCAATCAACCCTAATGGCATATTGACAACATCCAATTGAATCAAAAAAGACTACTTTTCAATGTTGAAACCATAATAAACTTACCCCTACTGGTCCAGCCTTTACAAGCTCTTCCTCCCAAAACCACAGTGATATACACCAGATAAAGAAGCATGAAGCCTGAAATAAAATTTGAGTGGAGAATTATGCTGGCTTGGTATACCCTGTTCCACCTTTAGAAGACAGTATTATGATTATAGTGTGTGCTGCTGCCAAATTTCCTTGGCATTAGAGGTAGTGTTTATGCCTTTGTTCTGTATTAAATGTAAAATAAATAAAACTAATAATTTAATGTAGATCACTGGAAGCCAATAGATGTTCATGTTTCATCCTAATTATTGGTTAATTATATTGCCTAAATATATTTGGTAATATATGCATATTATTTTCGTGAGCTGTTTGCAGCATTATAAATTTAAAACAATAAAAAATTTGTCAGAGTAATTTAAAGTTAAAAAGAATGATATTACCTTTATGAATTACTATCTTCACTCATTGAGAATACTCCTTCCCTAGTGGAGTATGTCGAAGGCCACTTGCTTTAAACTCTCATACAAGGCCGCTTCATAGCATCAGGCATTGAGTCCTTCTCCCTTGGAAAAATTTTCAGCATGTGTCTCATTCCTTCTTTCATGACACGTAGATTTTACCGAGGAACCAAAGGTTGACATCTATTTACCATCTGCCTTAGAAAGATTGCAGTGAAAACCTCTCGTCTATTTACTACAGGGTTATTAAATCTCCTTGGTGAGGATTTGCAAACAAATTTTGGCCTCTGTGTTTACTTCCAACAAAACCTCTTTCTTCATAGATAGAGAGGTTGAAGGCAGGTTTTTTTTATTAATTTCTGCATCTCATTTTTTCAAGGTATTTTTTTGAGACTTAAAACTGCTTTTGAGATTAAAGCAGAAGAACCCATAAACCAGCATTGTAAAGTGTTATATTTTTAGATGCCCATATATACAAAGTTTACTTAATTATCCCTTGGTTATAGTCAGAGTTGCATTCTTAAAATTGTGATATTTCGCAAAAATTTGTTAAGCAAGGGAGTTTTTCCACAACAAAAAGCTAAAAGAGTAAAATATGATTTTATGAACCCTGAACAAGATCTTACGTAATCTTTTTGTCATAAAGACCTTTTGATTTTGTTCCAGATTCAAATACTAATTTTTGTGGAATCCGATTGGTTTTATTATTTATTGATTGATTTTAAATTACCGTATTTCTTGGTATATAACATGCACTTTTCCCCATAAAAATGACACCCAAAATCAGCTTGCATCTTATACCACAAAGGTAAGATTATTACTGTTCTCAATACTGACACTAATGAACACACTCATCCCCAAAATGGAATAAATGACAGTCATTTGTTGCAAAAACAATAAAATATACATTATTAATAATTTATAGTGAAAATTTTTTAATATATACAGTAATACCTTATGTAATGTGAATTCCTAAGATGCATTTTCATTATTGCGCTTTAATATCCACTCTCAGTGATACAATTTCAGCACATTTGCGATGTTTTAGTTCCTATTGAGCCCATTGGATAGCACGATTAATACCATGGAGCAGTAGAATTTCTGTGGATGTCATAAATATTTTATACATATCTAGGATAAATAACGTTACATGTATTGAGATCGCAATGGCTACAAAAGTGAAAAGATATGCCTATGCTATTAGTTATAAGCTTCAGGCGATTCAATATGCAAAAACAGATGGAAACCAAGCAGCAGCACATCATTTCGGCCTACATCCTACAGAAAGAAATGATCCGTGAATGGAGAAAATGAGGAAAAACTGAAGCTGATGGATAAGAGAAACAAAGTCTTCGTAAGGTTGATCTTAAATGGCCACAACTAGAGAAGGAAGTGATGGATAGTAGAACAGAGGAAGTTAGGTATTGCTGAATCGATCAAAATCATTATGTACGTGGCAAAAAAAGTTGCAGAAGAAAAAGGACTAGTTGAGCATACGTATAGCCAATAGGTACCTATACATATGCATTCCATTTATTATTTATCCTATTACTATCGGTAAAGGGTTCTATCTATATGTGCGACATGTGCAGTGCACTCCGACAGCTTTAATTAATATGACTGCCAAATTCACACAGGGCACATTTAGCTATACAAGTCTCGAAGCAATTATTTATGTTTTAGATCATCCCTATTTATTCTACGAATTAAGTTTATCTAAAATGTAATATTTAACTGTTAGCATGCTATAATATTTTCTGTATATTGTGCCAGGTACGGACTTAATCACAGCTGGATATGATACAGGAAATGGCCCTTCCTAAATTCTTTGGCGAACCAAAATATTTTTCTTGAACCCAAGGGCCCTTTCACAAAAATCCCAAGACACGTGTCTCTTTATTTTCAACTAGCTGCAGCGTTGCTTGCAGCATCAATAAGATATGTGCTTACTTCCACCCGGCATGGTAAATTATGCAATGGGTGGATTTATTTTTAGAAATGTATCCCAAAATACTACAGATCCCCCTGCAGGAGAACTTTTTAACTATCTCCGACGGTCCCACCTTTAAGGTTATACCAGTTTGATGTTCGGCCCTGAGATGGCAGTAATAGAAAGATGCGTCACAAATATTTTCTATTAAAAATTTCTGTTCAAATTATGTTTTGCAACAAATGCTGCTATTAGATATTCGTACTTTTTATTTTAATGTTTTTAAAAACATTAATGCAATGCAAAGGAAATCAAGAATACGCATGGTAAAAAAATGCATGTCAAAATACTACAGTGCCTCCTGGTGATGAACAGTTAAACTATCTCTGACAGGTAAAATTGCATGACACTAATATTTTCTGAAATAATGCGATCCGAAGATCCTATGCAGACAGGCATAAGCTGTCAAGTTGGGAATAATTTTGAAACAAGAAAAAAGTCTGCTATGACCAGGAATCGAACCTGGGTCTTCCACTTGCCGGGCAGATATTCTAGTTCTGTCCCAACCAAGAAAACATCCATGTTCAGAAATGAGAAAATTGGTCTGCTAAGATAGTTTAGTAGTAGAATATCCGCCCTGCAAGTGGAAGACCTGGGTTTGATTCCCGGTCATAGTAAACTTTTTTCTCGTTTCAAAATTATTCCCAACTTTACAGCTTATTCCTGTCTGCATAGGATCTTTGGATCGCATTATTCCAACAATTTCTTGCTTGGCAATCTCACCATTTGAGAGGGAGGAGTTTTCTTCGATGTATCTCTTTGAGGACATCCGTTGGGGCAGTTTGTTACTAGCTTGGCTAGTTCCGTCCCAACCAAGAAAACATCTGCATTCAGAAACGAGAAAATTGATCTGCTAAGATAGTTCAGTGGTAGAATATGCACCCAGCAAGTGGAAGACCCGGGTTCGATTCCCGGTCATAGCAGACTTTTTTCTCATTTCAAAATTATTCCCAACTAATATTTTCTATCTAAATCTTCTTTTCAAATTAGGTTTTCCTACAGTGGCTTATATTAGATACTCGTAGTTATTTAATTTTCATGTTTTAGGCGATATTTGCAAAAGAAAGAAGTATAAATACTTTTAATGAAATTTCAATAACGTAGTTAACAGGCCATGGATCAGTGTTGTCCAATAACCACTCGGGGACAAAATATAATTGTAAACTGCCACAGTGCGGTGACCCAAGATATTCGCATATTATAGATGTGAAGTGTCATCAGTCTTTTCTGACACACTGACAAAATGCACTTAATATATAGTTATAGAATCATCTGGTCGCGTTTCATCAAAATCTGTAACCCAAAGTTCATACCTCTCCTTGTAATTAGAAATAAAGTTTCTTGCATCATCAGCCTAACTATCCCAGCCACAACTGTTGCCATGGGCACCAGGAATAAGGTTCAATCATTTAATAAATGAATCCTTCAATCTGGTATTTTCCCTGAACAACTAAAAATAACCAAAATTGTACCTATTTACAAAGATGGAGATGCACTTGATATGGGCAACTACCAACCCATTTCTTTCCTTTCTATCTTCTCCGTAGTATTTGAAGATGTCATGCATAGAAGGATTCTGTCTTTTCTACAGAAATTTAAAATTCTTTCTGCTTCTCAGTTTGGATTTCTCCAAGGCAGTGAGACTGTCATTTATAAATTTATCAACTTAATTCTTAATGGTATGAAAATATCATTGCTATTTTCTATGACCTGAGCAAGACTTTTGACAGTATAGATCACAGTACCCATCTCCATAAATTAATTAAGTCTGGTATTTCAGGTTCTACCAATAATTGGCTGAAATAATTTCTCTCCAATAGAACATAATTCATTTCTATTTATTCCTCAGCAGCTCAGTCCAAAGGCACATCTGAACAACTTAGTATAACAAGAGGTGTGCTGCAGGGATCTAATCTGGGGTCTTTGCTCTTCCTCTTATATACAAATGACCTTACCTACTACCTAAACTATGGTGAGTTATTAATGTATGCTGATAATACTAATCATCTTCTTAAAAATTGAAATAATATTTACACTGTTGCACAACATGCTATTAATAACATGGTGAGCTGGTGCAGCAGCAACTCTGTCTTCATCAATAAAAAGAAGTCCCCTTTCATTCAATTCTATCCTCTCCAAAAAAAAGGTATCATTCTGTCCTCTTCTAAAAGTTACTGAACCTTCGCTTAAAGGCTCTTCCATCATAAAATTTCTTGGAATCCACATTGATGAATCCTTACAAAGGGGTACCCACATTAACTCCTTGTGTAGTGAAGTTGCCTCTGGGTATCACCTTCTCTGGAGACTTATGCTTCTCTCAGTCCAAAAAACTGCATTAGCTGTTTATCATGCCTATATTTACAAGTTACTCAACAATCTGCCTGCAGAAATTTGAAATGGAACTTGTCTCATTGAATTTAAAAGAAAATTCAAACAATACCTTATGTTAAATTGTTATTACATTATTGATGAATTTCTTTGTAAATGATGAATGTATATGTTTGTATGTTTCTATTTTTTGTACTTGATATATGACTTGCCTCATACATGTGCACACTTATCCTGGAACAAATAAATTATTATGGCATTCTCAAAAAATATAATTTTTAGGATGCAACGATAAGTATTTTATTTGGTGAAAATGAATATGTCGGCCAATTTGATTCATCAATTGAACATTTTAAAATAGCATTAAGAAATAGCGAGATGTAAACAAATTTCCATAAAGACAGTGACATAAATATTAACTTGTTGAACCTAAGTTTTATCTACAGCTTTTTTAAGGAAAATTATACGGAAAAATTTGCTAGCTGAATGTTGTTTTTACTACAATTAAACAAATTATTACTTGAAAAATTAACAAACACCCTTACCTATGGATTCCCACAAGGAAATGTTTCCCTTAAAAAATACGTAAAAAGCCCAGAATGCAGCTCCTATGTAGAATATGCTATCTCTGAGGAATGGCTGCTCCATTAATTTAAACGGGCAGCATATGCATATTGTACCTGCTATTACAGTGGTAACAAACATTCCTGATCCTAAAAATTATGAGAAAAAGATTTGAAATTCTTGTAACATAGTTTTGTGAAAGGTTAGAGATTCATTTATTGAAATCCATATTTGAAAATCTAGACACCTTTATTTTTATTAGCAAAATAACCAACCAAATAATTCTCCATAAACTAGCTCTGTTCTTCCTGAGCGTGCTCCAGCTAGAGCTGAAAATATATCTGGAGAACCATTCCCAAAGGCCAAAATAGTCACTCCAGCTAGATTTTCAGAAAGGCCAAGTATTTTAGCTATCACAGTAAGAGCAGGGCAGAACCTGTTGATGAAAGCAAAAATAAAGTTATATGACAATGTTACTGAATCTAATTAAATCAATTCTTGTGCTATTATCATTTAAGCACCATTTACAATGGAATAAAACTAATGGCATTGTGAAAATGTTAGCTATGGTAATTTTTCTCCACTAAGGATGCATACATTAAAAAAGGCTATGTTTTAGATGAAGTGATGCTTAAAGTCAATTTAACCAAAAACATGCCATCAATCAGCAATTCTCAACATTTTGAATCTTGTCCCACAAATCATTATATGACAAAATTTGGATCTCAATATGATATAAACAAAACCACCTTTTCCAAGAAGTGAAATTTTGCATTAAATACATTTTAGTATTATATTAATCATTAAAGGAAATTTTTAAGAATATTAATTATTGTAATAATTTAGTTGAAGAAAAGTTATATAATAATTACAGTATTTTTCAGCATATAAGATGCACTTTTTCCCCATAAAAATGACTCCCAAAATAAGCCTGCGTCTTATACGCCGAAGGTAAGATTGTTACTGTTCTCAATACTGACACTAACGAACACACTCATCTCATCACAAAAACAATAAAATATACATGACTAGCTAAAATTACTCGGCGTTGCTTCGGTTTTTAAGTCAAAACAAAAAATATTGTGGAAGATTTGAGAATAAAACCAAGTAAAGAAACTAAGTTAATTTTTATTGTATTGCTTGATGGCATGCAATATTTCTTGTCTTCCCATCTTTTGCCCAAATAAATACATTTTTCCTGCATCCTTTATTGATAAATTTGGTGACTATTTTTTATCAAATAACCATAATAAACAATCGATGGAATCACTTTTAAAATATAGTTATTTCACTCAAATTAAGTTCCAGTGGAAGATACTGCATGTTATTATGTGGGTATGAATCTCAAAAACATTAAAAACTTGTATTATAATTTAATAAGTGTAATTGGCTTAATTGATTCATACAACTGTTCAGTTGAAAGGAAACCAAAATGTACACATAGCTGTTCAAGGGAGGAAGAGTTAACGATTAGAAATGTTGGTCTAAATAAAGAACTGTTATAGAAGTTTTCTTATTTTACCCTCTGAGATATCTTTCACTTAGTTCATTTTCAATGTTAATGAAAAACATATTTCGCTGTCTACTAGGTTTGGAGAATATGCAGAATACATTACAAATTTTTAGAGAACAAAAGCACTTAAAATTGCTCATTAAAACTGTCTTCCACTTACCTTTTGAAATAATTAGCCAGATTTATAGTTTTTTTGGTGATTGCCCTTCTTTGAATAACCTTAGTGTTTCTTTCTTCCCTACTTTAGTTTATATTAGGTATATCTGTGTGTCAACACCGAGAAACGTTCAACCCGCCTTCAATCGGGCATATCAAAGCCCAAAAAGCTGTGACTAGATCCTATGCATTCCACTGGTGACTCAGCAGCAAGTGCTTCTACCTTGATATTATTTTACAGTAATATCCAGTCTATTAGGAATAAGGTTTTTCCCTTGAAGTTCTTTTTACAGGAACTAAAAAGTGATATTGTTTTACTGTCTGAACACTGGTGATGAAATTGACATTTTATATATAAATGGTTTTAATCTACTGTCAAAATTTTGTCGATCTTCTTTTAAATGCGGCGGTGTTGCAATTTACGCCAGATCAGATCGGACTATTTCATGCTTGCATCTTGATACAAGTATTGATAAAGATTTTGAATGTTGTGCTGCTATTTTAATAATTAATAGATTAAAATGTTTTGTTTTTTGCCTCTGCCGTTCACCTACTGGCTCTTTCCATGTTTTTTTGTCTGTTTTAAGCGATGCTATTCAGCATGCACTTTCAAAGGAAGTGAACAACTTATTGATTTGTGGTGACCTGAATGTGGACCTCTTCAAGGACTCGCCAGAAAAAATTGATCTTGAAAATTTGTTATTCAGTTTTGGTCTCAGTATTAGGAATAATGAACTTACTCGTATATCAACACAATCTTCTACTCTTATTGACTTAATCGTTTCAGATGTTCCAACCACTGATCTTTCTTGTAAAACCATATATACTGATATTTCTGATCATCTAGCCCTCAATGTAAAACTTAATTTACCTAGCTTTCCTGCAAATATTAAGCCTGCCTATACCTTCAAACGGATCTTTGACCAAACTTCAATTCAAATGTTTTTTTCAATGCTATCCCGGGAATTGTGGGAAGAAGTTGATCTTGCCCAAGGTGTGGATGCCAAATTTAATTCCTTTTTAAAAACTTTTAAACTGTATTTTAATGCAGCCTTCCCTGTAAAATGCATCAAGCAGAGGCCACCTTCATCCAAGCTGAACTAGTGCATATGAGCCTGTCCTTATATAGCCTACCCAGGAAATTCAAATATGATGATCCTGGTTTAAAAAGGAACTATCAAAGTGATTCTAAAAGATTCAAACTGTTGGTTGCTGAATCCAGGAAATTAGCCAACGATAATTATATTATCTCATCTGATAATACTGCGAAATCTGCCTGGGCAATCATTAAATCTAATACAAAGAGATCTGCCCACAACTCAAGTTAAAAAAATATCTCCTTTAACAATGAAGCTGTATCTGACACTGAAATAATTGCTAATAACTTTAACCAGCAATTCTGCCAATATCCTTTAGTTAATCCACTTCCTAATTATCAGTATGAGCCTTATTGTTATATGCCTACTTCGTATTCTCATACTTTATTTTTACATCCTACTGACCCTTATGAAATAATTAAGATTGTAAATTCCTTTAAGACAAAATGGTCTTGTGGTTTAGATGAAGTCCCTATTCCGGTGGTAAAGGCTGCTATTAAATTTATAGCCCCTCGTCTTGCTGATATCATCAACCTTCTTTTTCTGAAGGTTGCTTTCCCTTCAACCTTAAGTTTGCTGTGGTAATTCCTATACCCAAAAAAGGCACTTCTTCTAGTTCAGGAAATTACCATCCAATTTCTGTTCTTTCAGTATTTTCCAAAATAATTGAAAAAGTTTTCTACTGCCGTGTAGTCAACTTCTTGGAGTCTTACCATTGGCTGCATGATTCTCAATATAGATTTCGGGAATCCAAATCCACTAACTCTGCCCGTTTCCAATTTATTAACAATGTTTATCATGCCTTAGATGAAAATCTTTTCACTGTGGGTATTTTCTGAATTAAAAAAAGCATTTGATAGTATTAATCATAATTTATTAGCTTGGAAACTCAAGAATAGTGAAATAATAGGCAAGGCCTTAGACTAGATTGTATCTTTTCTGACCAACAGACATCAAATTGTCAGATCCTCCCATGTTAGCCCAAATGGTCATAATACTGCTACTTCTAGTCCTTTAAAAGCTATCTGTAGAATTCCACAGGGATCAATTTTGGTCCCTTTGTTATTCATTATTTTTATGAATGACCTCTCATACACCTTATCTGACAGTAAACCCTTACTGTATGTGGATGATACATCTTGTCTCATTAATTCTGGTGATAAACCTATGAACGCAACCAACATGGAGAGGTCACTGTCAATTAAATTTCTTAGTTTGGCTATTAGTGAAGACCTTAGCTGGAATGTCCATATTGATGCTATTCTTTAAAAAATTTCAATTGGAATCTTTATGTTGCATAGACTTGTTCATTATTAGCATTGATACGTTGAAATTGCTATATTTTGCCAAAATTCATTCATATCTTTCCTATGGCATAATTTTTTGGGGTCATGCCAGTTATGCCAACAAGGCTTTTCACTGCAAAAACAGGCGATTAAAGCTATATGTGGGGTTTCCTATAGAACTCATGGAAAACCACTGTTTTCTTCCTTAGGTATACTTACATTTCCATCAATGTACTTTTTTAATTGTGCTATTTAATTGTGCCCTGTTCTAATCAAACCAGAAATTTTATGCTTACAACACACGTTGTAAAGGTGACATCCACATTGAAAACTATCGGTTGGATACTTGCCAGAGAGGCACTCATAATGCTGCCTCAATTATTTATAATAAGCTGCCATGCAGTGTTAAATTTGCAACAACTGTTTCTTTGTCCAAGAAACATTTGAAGTGTTTCCTTCTTAGCAAAAACTTTTATAGTATACAGGAATTTTTTGAACCCTTAAATTAGCATGTTTTCTTGAATAATAATAATAATTAATTAATTAATAGTAATTGAATACCCTTGCAATTTGTTCCATTTTTTTAGATTTCATACTACTTATAAGATTCTCCTTTGTATGCGTGTAAATATTATTTAAGTGTTCTATGTTGTTTATTTTGTCTCTCACTTTAGTTTTATTGTTGTTGTGAATTTATGACTTGCTCTATGCCTGTACATGACCAACAGAGTTAAGAAAAATTTAATAAAAAAGTAAATATGTTATATATATCAGCAATGAGGTCAGGCTCAACTCGGTGGAATTTACTCATATTGAAAAAAGAACTTGGTTATTTCCACAAATTGTGGAAATAACAAAGTTCTTTTTTCAATTTAAGTTAATATATTATTTGTTTTAGTTAATATTAGGTATTGTTTATTATGGTTGTAAAGTAGATCGTTAATCCAACAATATGCTCATCCCATGTTATTTAAATGGGAAAAATTAAAAGAGAAAAACATTTTTAAAGATATTTCTGCGAAAGTTGTAAGTTTTTATTTATCGTAATTATTATTGATAAAAAGTTTTTATTTATCTTAAAAACTTTTTATCTTTATTCATTTAAGATTATTCTGAAAACTGTTTTCCCCATGATAAGGCCAATGAAAAACTTGTTGGTGATCAACAGTATTACTCCTACTAGTATCTAAAGCTGAAGTACTCTGAACTAGAGGTATATTTTCGTTGATTTTAAGCAATATGAATGGATTAGTCAGTATTTTCATTAATGAAACAAAAGATACTATCAAACCTCTTACTACTTATATACCAAACATTCTTATGTTGGTCACTGAGTTCTCTACTTTTGACTGCCATTCTTTCAACTGTAAAAAGATTAAAGGTTAAAAATAGAGACACCCACATCACTCAACAGCTGTTAGACACTTTTGCAACTTTTTACGCCCATGCAAGTAGAAAGGTTATCATAATTATATTATAGAGTTTATTCATATTAAAGTATTAACTATATAAAAGTTGGTTATAAAAATTCATTTTTATATCTTCACTTATTTTTTTCCACTCGACTACCCTTCATCAATGGAGAGTTGATCTGTACATAGCATATAAACAGTAACATTTATTAAATTCGTTTATATAATATTTATCATAGGTATCGATCAGCTGTGTTAGTTTATAAAAAACCATTATAAATCAATGTTAACCATAGTTTAGCATATATTTTAATGCCACTGGGCAATATATACTAATTTATTTTGGGACATATGGCTTAGTTAGTATTATTTGTGACATCAGACTGTATGATTGGATGGATTTTAATCAAAATCCTTACAGCTATTTTTGAGTAAATCGAATTTTGTTTCTAAATATCCACAAATAAAGTACTCTTAATTGTTGTACAATATTGTTCAACTCTTCAGTGTCAATTACGGATGATATTATCAGCAAATATGAGATATCATTCGATTTATTTTAACCGTCTAGGCTGTAGTAAGGCTGACAATGAGTGGATCGTGGTGGTGTGGCGTCATAGGACTTGGGTAAGGAAGCTTAGCATATATTGTAATGTCACTGGATGCTATATAGTGATTTTTTGAGTCATATAGCTTATGCAGTATTATTTGTGACATCAGGTTTTACAATTGGATTGAATTTAATCAAATTTCTCGCCGCCATTTTTGAGTAAATAATTTTTTTATAATTGCCAAGAATAAACTACTCTTTATTTTTGTGCAATATCATTTTTATAAAAAAGGTCCAGCAAAAGATGATATATTGCATAAATATGAGATATCAATCGATTTTATATATGCATTTGGGCCCTAGAACCGTGAATAGACAGACGGCATGGTGAAAACCACTTTTATGGACTCAGGGACACCTATATCGATTTTCTTCACCATTACAATATGTACTTTCTATAAATAGGTACTATGTATATGAGAATTAAACAAATAGGTAAATGTTTAGACACTATGGTATGAGCTAAGAAGCTGAAATTTTCAAGTTATGTACAGAGTAGTGCATTTGCACAAATAAACATTTGATTCTCTCCATAAACATATTGCGGCGGCCGTTAAAAATGTTTAAAATTTAAACAATTGGAATCATATTATTTCACTTCTAGAAGTACTACAACTTTAAAATTTAGCAGAAATGTGTATCATTAGTACCCATAATGGAGAAGGTATAAATTTATTAAAATTGCCAAGTTTTGGGATTGTTTTAATCTATTATTTTTACATAAGGGAAAAACGAAAATCGCTCCGGAGGTGAAATATTTAGAATTAAAAAAATATTTGTAATGATGAAATATGAAAAATGAATGTTTTTTTATTTTGAGATGATATGCTTGCAGAATGCAAGCACCAACTACTAGTATGTTATATCCTCCTCCTCTGTAAGGAACGTCTATATATAATGATATATCCTCCGTAAGAAGCAAATATTTATAATACGAGTTGTCGGTGCTTGTATACTGCAAGTGCTTAAAAAATCACCTTACACCAAGATCTAAACTCGTAAATAAACCAAAGTGATCTCCAGGCAACAGCACTTCAGCCACGTGGAGCCTATATGTATTAGATAATAAGTTCCATGAGTTCTAGTAGAATATTAAAAATTTTCCGCGAAATTAAGGCAACTATCCGTAATTTCCAAATTCTCTGGCAAGTATTTCAAGTTTCGTGACTCAGATGCATGAGCAATAAGAATAATCTTCATTAAGGCTACCCAAATACTAAACTTATGGAAAAATTAGAATATTGTGTGTCAATATTATGGCATCATCATCAGTGACTTTAGCACGTATTTGGCTTTAAAAAAACGCGAAATAGGTATGACACCATTACATTTAACAATTGAAAGGTTAAAATTTCTCGAAAAACCACGAAACAAAGCATTCGAATACTTTTCATGTTTTACTAAATTTCTTGTGAGTAGATATAATGACGTCATCATAAGTTTACGTCGTAATTAAAATCACTGCCATAATCTAATATACAAAAATGAATGTGTGTATGTATATATGTATGTTTGTATGCCCCTTATACGTTTTTACACCGTTGAAGCTATCGAATTCAAAAGTTTCATGGGTCATTCTATGGACAAAAGGAAGAACTTGGTCTAGGTTTGCAGACTGTGGGGTCTCTTATACCCCATGGGGTCAACAAAATACTATTTCCATAAGAATGCATGGGAAATGGTGTGGAGAAACCCCAAAAGGGTACAAATGGATTCATGCCTAAATATAGTCTATGTATACTTTTAAAGTGAGTCAAATGATTTTTAAGGAATATTAGAACATTGTTATCTTTTACCATTAAACTTTGAAAGATTTATCGCAACATAAATCGAAAATCCACTTATATTTGTTCGGTTACCAAGATGTTGTTTATTGTTTACGTTTTGGCTAATAGTATTGACATAATCCACATAATTTTATTGCTGCTTTAAAGGCTTCGGTGAATCTATCCATGTGGATATTAAGCAAGACTTGAATGTTTAAATATGTTAATGGCAAAACTTTACAATACAATAGGTAAAATATTAAATGTTAATGTAAACATCGCTTGCGTAATTAAGGAATGGGGAACGAAAATTCAGGGCTTATGGTGCACTCGGCGTAATTTCTATTTTAATAAAACTGCTCTATTATGCCAAATATTCTTGGAAAAGCAGTCTGCCTCGATTATATGATGAGATTGAGATACATACACCCACGAGCACAAATTTGACTACAATTTTTCAATGGTTTCTTTAAGTGGTAGTTAAAATTCCGTGTGAACCTCTTCTCCGAATAACACATGAGAAATTTGGGGGCACCGACAGCGCGGAACCCCGAGAAACAAAAATCATTTGCTACTTAATAGAAAATTCTTTACCGAGCGATTTTTTTGGCATTAATATAATTACGCATTACGTCTTACTTAATATTCAAATGGATAGATGCACCGAAGTCTTGAAAGCAGTAATAAAATTGTGGATTACGTCAATACTATTAGCCAAAACTTAAACAATAAACAACATCTTGGTTACCGAACAAATGTAAGTAAATGTATCCATTTATATTGCGATAAATCTTTCAATGTTAATGGTTAAAGATAGAAATGTTCTAATATTTCTTAATAATCATTAGACACACTTGAACATTATTCATAGACTATATTTAGGCATAAATCCATTTGTATCCTTTATCTTGGCGTTGGGTATTCTTCCTCTATGGGGCGCCATGGCGTGGATTTTTCTTGCATTAATCTTTACGTGGCTATCTTACTTTAAGGACAACAAATAAATTTAGCTTTGTTGCCGCCTGGATAATGTTAATAAACTTTGCGCTTAAAGGATAATTTGGAGCGATTTAACATGTAATGCGACTAAAAACGAACAGAATTAAAATATTCAGTCTTTCATGCGTAAAATAAGCGATTTCTCGTGATCGTAAGTTAATATTTAGGTATATTTATATCCACATAATTGAAGGGCTGCATGGTATTTTCGGGTTTCTCCACACCATTTCCCATGCATTATTATGGAAATAGTATTTTGTTGACCCCATGGGGTATAAGAGACCCCATGGTCTGAAAACCTAGACCAAGTTCTTCCTTTTGTCCATAGGATGGCCCATGAAAATTTTTAATTCGATAGCTTCAACGATCTAAAAACGTATAAATAACATACATACACACACACACTAAAATATTTATAAGACTAGTGTTTTGCCTGTCATATGACGGATAAATAATAATATTCCCTCCATCCCTCTCGCCGTCCCTCTCCCTCCCTCTCTCTTTCCCTCCCTCTCCCTTTCCTTCGCTCTCTCTGCCTCTTTTCTCCAATCTCCCCCCTTTCTCATTCCCTCTTGTCACAATTCATAGCAATCCCTCGTTCTCCGTCTCCTTGATCTCTTTCCTCCCGTCCTTTTCTTATTCTATACCTCCCTTACTCTCTTATGTACCTTCCACTCTATAGTCCTTCCTTCTTATCTCTCTTCCCACACCCCCTTCTCTTTTATTCTACATCTATATAGTCGTTTAGATAAGCAAAAGAATCCGAAATAAATCCCAGTCCCATTAGGATTACGTATTTTCGCGAAAAATTCTACGATAATTTAAGGCAACCTATGCACTCGTATATATTGCACGTAAGCGGGTTGAGACAACAATTGATTCTCGAAGATTAACAATGACGTGGTCGGCAAGGCAACATTAAAAGCCGATATTTTTCCAAAATATGTGATTTAAATGTTTAATACGAGAGATTTCGAACGGTAGGCGGAAAAAGATGAATAGAATAAGAAACTTCATTAATATTCCTAAAACAAAGTTTAAATTCGAAGATCGTACGTCAATTCTTTCTAATTTTAATTTCTAAAATAATAAAAGTCTTCACGTTAAAAAGTCGATTTTTACGTATAACCTTACGGGAAATGGAAATCGTCGAAGCCGGGTCTTTTTTCTTGTTTTTCTTTTGTCATTTAATTTTTATATCTGAATAAAACATTCCTACGAAATTTCAACCTTCCACCTAATCGGGCAGTTTGTAAAAAACGCGTTAAAAGTGCCATTGATGAGTCAATAGTTAGACACAGAATGGCATTGCGATTTTATTATGTATGATTAGGATATTTTGTGTGTTATGACTATCGTGTCATCATCCGTGCCTTTTAGTATGTATCCAGATAGAAACTTAATTTAAAATTATCACGTCGTTATATGTCTACGTCGTTGGTTGAAATCAAATGGATTATAATGCAGTCTAAGCATTAAATCAATGCTCTTCAAGTATGAATAATCAATTCCCACTGAAAGGCATTGGAGTTGTTGCTATGGTAGTACATATTTTTCATTGTTGAAAACCGAAAAACCTTTCATAATTTTAATTAAAATCAAATTTTTACGCAAATTCAGCATGGATTCAAATTTTGTCATCAAGAAAAAGTTTTAAATAATTTAAAAAAGCAATTTTATATAGCCCTGCACAGTTTTCAATGCTTTTCCTATGGGTGTTTAAAATTAGACATTTGAGTCAATACACCCCTTAAATAAAACAATGTATGGAACTTCGATTTTTTTCTTGAAGTTGTACTTATTGACCTATATTCATGCCAAATTTCAGCTCTATAGCACTTCTAGAAGTACCTTAGGTTTTATATGATATATCCTATATATGTAAGAAGCAGCTATTTATAATGATACATATATATATATATCCTCCGTAAGAAGCCATTATTTATAATAGATATACATAATATCCATATTCTGTCCGTCCGTTGGTCCGTCCGCCGAAACGCTGCTTTGATTCATAATGATTGTGAGTGAAATCTGAAGCTCGAACGATATATTTTTAACGTGTTTTGATAAATTTTCCGACTAGATAGATGATTGAAATTTGGTAGGAATGTTTGATTTTTATAATAAAAGTCATTTACGAAAAATTAATTCCCATGAAATACCCGGGTTCGACTCCAGGAGATAATTTCTATTTCCCATAAGATAACACGTAAAAATCGATTTTTCGATTTACAGGCTTTTACTCTTTTGCAAATAAAAATAAAAATAATTAACCTACAACCTTCTGACCTAGACCGTTTTAAAGAAAAATAAATAAAATTCCTTATTATTATCGTCACATTTCGCTTACTATTCGAAATCGCTCAAGTTATACGTTTAAATCATATTTGATGGAAAAATTAAGCTTTTTAACGATATGCTGGCTTGCCGGCCGTGTCATTTTTAGCTCTCGAGATTGTATTGTCGTCTCAACCCTTATACGCACTATATGCGTAAGGAAAGCGTGCTTTGTATTTTTTAATGCGTGAGAGTGAAGGAGAGAGAGGGAGTGAAGGAGAGAGAGGGAGTGAGAGAGAGAGAGAGAGGGAGTGAGAGAGAGAGAGGGAGTGAGAGAGAGAGAGGGAGTGAGAGAGAGAGAGAGGGAGTGAGAGAGAGAGAGAGAGGGAGGGAGTGAGAGAGAGAAGGAGTGAGAGAGAGGGAGTGAGAGAGAGGGAGAGAGAGGGAGAGAGAGTGAGAGAGAGGGAGTGAGAGAGGGAGTGAGAGAGAGAGTGAGAGAGAGTGAGAGGGAGTGAGAGAGAGTGAGAGAGAGTGAGAGGGAGTGAGAGAGAGTGAGAGGAAGTGAGTGAGAGGAAGTGAGTGAGAGAGAGAGGGAGTGAGAGAGGAGAGTGAGAGAGGAGAGTGAGAGAGGAGAGTGAGAGAGGAGACAGAGAAAAAGGTAGAGGGAGAGATAGATAATGTTCTTTATTAGGGCGAGATTGAGAATAGCAAAGTGTATTTTTCCAGAGAAGGAGAGAGGGAGGGAGAATGGGAGGGAGGAGGATTGGACAGATGAGGATGGGGGCGAGGAAGAGAGAAAGGGAGGTAGAATGGGAAGTGCCTTAAATTTAATGCCTAATTCACGATAGGCATTTACGCTAGTAATGAAATAATATCATTTACTTACATATTGTCTGCTGTCGTTCCAAGTGCGATAAATAGGATCATTATCCAAAAAAACTGAAACAGAATATTAAATTAATGTAATAACATTCTTTCGAGATTTAATTTAATAATTGGTATGATATCTTCCTAAATAAACGCGTATAACGTACATAAATTACTAAGCCGAGAGACTGATGATTTGGTCCAAGAGAGCAATAGAGAATCCTTATGTAGGAGACGAAAGCTTCGCCATCTGTACAATCGAGTGTTGTCTCCACGAAACTGCATTGCGCTTCTGGTGGTAGATTGTGAACAAATAAACATTTTTCCTGCAAAACACAAAGTCATTATCATTAGGTGCGAGTTAATACAGCAAATTTATTCGATAAAATGTACCAACTACTTATAAATAGCGTCAACTATTCCAAATTTGTGTTAACGTAAAATCTGTTGCGAGATCAGATGTAGAAAAACCAAACTATTGGTTCGATTCCCGGTTAAGTACAGGATTTTTTTCTCCTTCTCAAATGTCATAATTTAGTATAGCTATGACGGTTTAAATCATAATGTTTCTCATAAACTCAACCAAAGTCTTGTAAGGAAATACCTTTTGTGAAGCAATGATAATAAATCCCGGAACATGCTCTGCCTCACCTGATGTATAACGGGTATGAGCGTACACTATTCCCGTGGGATTTTAACACGTAAACGTCACGGCTCCGCGCAAGGTTAGCTTCCGTCTGAGATTGAAAATAAAATCAAGCAGAATGAAGTTTCTGTTCAGTGCCTTTGATGACCCTTCTTCGCTAAGCAAGTTAAACTGACGCTAGAATTTTCTTTCGTAAAATATAAAAGGAGTGTAGCTATAGATCCACCGCTGCAAGCTACTTTCCATTATTTACATCTTTTTCAAGTAATTCATTTTCGCATTCGCATTAGCAGCAATTATCATCGTATAGTTATTGACTTATACTTTCAATGTTGAATTTGTCAATTTTGAAACGCGAAAAGTACACGAAACTATGTCTAGCAGTCAAATTTTCGAGGAAGTATTTCCCAACATTCTATCTTGTTATTTGGTTTCGTTCTATTTCCGAGGACGTCTTATCAACGCTATCTCTTCCCTGGTCAGTCATGCAAAACATTCGCATTTAGGGGTCGTCTTAGTGCGCAATCGAACTAAGTGGTCAAAAACGAAAACATTTGGGATTGCAAGTGCAAACTTAAGATGGTCAAGGTTACCAAGCACAACCACGTGTCTGCCTTTTTATTTTACAGATTCATACGTCGGAGGCAATTGTACCGAAATACCAGTATCTACACTATCTTATAAAATTATCTGTAAATTGACGATTCAGTTCAGGTAGTATCAAAACTTTCACTTTTCACAGCAGACATCTAACTCCTATTACCTTAAATTTCTTTAAAACTAAATTCAGTTGTGTGAAATAATTCTTTCATAGATGTCTCGCGTCCGTTCCAAGAATGCCAATTTCTCTAATTCGATAAACCATTCACAAGTCCAATAACGAACCTTGGGTAACTGGTTATAAAAGCTTGATTTATTCGTTAACTTATACATTTGACTTACCTGGATTTGGGTGATGTTTACTTGAAGCGGAGGTATTTCAGATGTATTCATTTTAACAGCTCTCTTGGCACAAAATCTGTTTTCAAAATTACTGTACGTGGAATGACTAACACGGCGCACTTCATGAATTATCACCCAATGGTAAATCCTTTCAAGCTATCTATAAATGAAGGAACTAAAAGAAAAACATGAAAAAACGTCTCGATGCATTGGCTATTATCAGAATAACTATTCAAGGGCTCAAAAGTCACCACGCAAAATAATCTTCGTCGAAAAATCCCAGTTATAACATTGCACTTGAAACAAGCGACTCACTTCTCAATCTCTTCGTGTATAATCCTAATGTTTTCTTTTTGGCTGTCTCATCTAATCAAGCAGATTGACTCACCGCACCGTGCTACTCGGTGCCGACTCGATAGTTCCACGAGCTGTGGCCAAACATCATCTGAAGATGGCGCTTCCGCTGCAATCGGGAAGGCTACAGTGCCTTTTTATTTTGGAAAAGAGCCAATGGTCGCGTGGATGTGTTCTGATTAGTACGTGTGGCGCGTAGTATGTAGTAATGGCGCGGCGGTAACACGTGCTCCTTTATATTAATTTACATAAAATCACGACTTTGCCTTCGAAATTATTATAGAGAATATTGCCACGTTTCTTGTGACGAACAAATATTGATTTATTTCGCTACAGGCATAGCTTAATCTTATCAGGGTTGTCAACAAAAACGAAACTTTGTTCTAAGACCCTCTCAGGGTCTATGGGCTAGTTTTTTGTCAATTAGATTATCGGAAGAGTTATTGACTCTTATATTCCGACAGAAAAAATAGAGTGGTTTTATGAAGACTGAGAAACGCCTAAAATATTCATTAAATACATAATTTGTTCAAGCCATACACTTTTAGCCCAAATTCCAAATACATGCAATGTCAATGAAGAAAGTACATTTTAAACCGACTAACACAAAATGTGGGGACCTACACAAACATTTCGTGTTTAAAGTTTTGATGCTAAATTTTCAATTTTAAATATGTAAGTACACAGATAGACTAATCCATGATACATGTCAATGGTGGGGCATAATTATCACAATGATTAATGACAGTAAATTGCAGTCTATTGATTTATTTAGTATATAATTCTTTATGATAGTACTAGCAACTAATTTTTAGTAAAAATGTAATAAATTTATTCAAAACTGAATTATATATTTTTTATATATAATAGCATAAGTCTCTCCCAATGAGGGGTGTTAGGTTTGTGAAGAGGAAATGCAGTTGAGAGAAGTGAGCGTGTGGAAGAGCCCTCTTCTCTTAACCGTCATGTCTCATTATCTGAGGTATTTCATATTGAATTTTATTCTTCTAACCGGAAATAATTTTCGCGTTAAACGATATTTTCGTCTTATCCTTTTCTCGTTAAACGAAGAAATCTATTATATTAAAAACGCTGTGTCCGTGTGTATGAAGCTTTATATGGGGTTAAATAGGAGAATAAGAAAAACGCGTATTACTCAAACACTACCCATTTTTTCCTATTAAATTTTCAGGTATTACTTGCCAACACTATTCGATTCCATGAGCCTATATTTCATACATTTTAATAACATGGGAAGAGATGAAACGTTGCGAGCAAGCCTTTCTAAAGTTGAACAATAAAATTAGTCAATTGAGATACGAACTCGGGACTTGGATGTAAATGAGGCCAAAAGAATAAACATGCTTTTTACATCAAGGAGAATATGAATCCACGCCTAATTTTAGTTCGGTGGTGAAGTGGCAGGGAGGGAACAGGGTGAGATAGAGAGGGGCAAGGAAGTGGCAGAGAGGGAGAAGGGCGGGGGCAGGGAGGGTTAAGAGAGGGGCAGGGAGAAGGCAGATTGAGGGTAGGGAGGGGAAGAGGAGAGAGCTGGGAAGAGATAGGAGGGGACAGGGAGGGGGCATGTGAAGAGGTAGAGAAGGGCCAGGGAGGGATATTAAGAAAGAAAAGTGTATTAAATATTACATTCGGTTTAGTGTTTTGCCAGTCAATTTTGCCGATTGTGTTTTAAAGAGAATGTCATGTGCTGATACTTTAAAATCAACGAATTTCTTACGATTCTCTTTTTTCTGTTATGGATCGTTTCTAAGTTTCCCGTTGAATTGTAACAGGCATTTACTCTAGATATTTAGTAAACAACGATATTCTTAAAACAGGAATCTTTGGTCGTTCTCAGTGGCGTAGCTAGGTTCTCCTTCGCCCGGAGGAAAGTCACAGAAATGCGCCCCCTTCCTTTGCTCCCTGAACAATTTTCCAGACAAATGTAATTTGGGGAATGTGATAGCAACCCAAGCATAATATATTAGTATTTTAATTCGGCATATATTATAATATTACTATTGTTTATAAACAGAAACGTTGATTTTCGGCCCATGAGTTTGCGCCCCTTCAGCCTCTGCTCCCCCCTCGCTACGCCACTGGCCGTGCTGTGGGATGCCTTTATGTCGTCGAATTTAAAAAAATTGAGTTACTTAATGCTCACTTTTTAGTTATACATACTTGCTGAGATTATAGCGCGTAAATTTTGCGCACCACGGGCAGCTAAATGTGATCAAATGTCAATATGCTTTCTTTTAAAAACGTTAGTTTTATCTATTATATATATAGACGTTCCTTACAGAGGAGGATATAGCCATATGATATATAGGAGGATACTAATGTCTAGCCCAAATTACAAGAGAGCAGAAATTTTCAGAGTTTTTAGAGGTCATAGAGAAACCTCCAGAATAAATGGGACTCTCACCTAAGTGATATGGGTTCGACACCGGAAATTCCGAAAATTGCTCTATTTCCAATAAGAAAAGCATTGCGCCATTTTTGTAAATTAATTTCGGGCTAGAAATAAGCTAGAAAAATGAAATTTTCAAACTTTGTCTACTAAAATATATGAGAACATAGCAATACATAAAACTTAACAGAATGTCGAATCATTTAATGTGATAAAGGTACAAATAAAAATTAAGAGGCATTATTTCTAGGGCAAGTGTTCGCAACCTTCGGCTAGCAATTTTGAGATGTATCGTCTTACCAGTTGATTCTCTTTGTTTTGATAATTTAATACATTTATCGTAGAATTCAGAGCGGCTTTTGTAATTTTCATATAAAATATAAATAAAAATATTTTTATTAGAAGATCTTACGTATATGTTACCAGTGATAACATTCATTACAAAATAGATGATTAAATAAAAATTCTACATTTAATTTATTGCTGTTTTAATTTTAACGGAAGTCTGTACAATTAGTATTGCTTCACAACCCATCCTAAAGAACTGTGTATTAGAAGAAAAATAACTTCTTGTCTGTGTCAGCTCTTGGACTTATTATCGCCTTAACTTATACGACACTGCATAGTTGGGAAGAGGGAAACCCGGTACGGCATTAGCCTACTCTTTACGAGGAGCACCAAGGGGACCAACTGCTTAAAAGTCCCTTCCGAAGGACAGAGCGCTGACTTGCGCGGTCTCCTCAAACCACACAAGTAGGGTATGGGACAAGTAACTACTTGTATAAACAGAGACTAGCAATGACCGCTATAACACGATTGTCTTAGGACACTTCCAAATTTAAGAGTCACCGAAATTTCGAAGAAAACATAGCCATGGGATGTAACTCCAACCCGTCCAAAAGTACCGTTCCGTTTAAGACAAATAGCGGCTCATGTAGACATAGCTTAGCAACAGCCGCCATAAACCGATCATTTCTTCGCACGCTCGTGACAGCGTCCTTTTATGCAGTAGCTCTCACTCAATCTGAATATTTTTTAATTGCAAGTTCTTCGATGGATTTGCTAGATCACTTTAATAAGGGAGAATTGTTTTTACTTTCTCCATATATAGGGGATAGAATTGTTTTCATGAAAAAAATCGATTTCGAGATTTTAACAGAAATACACGTTTTGAGGTCCCCTGAACACGTTTTGACCATTTTCTCGATGATGTCTGTGTGTGTGCGTGTATGTGACAGTTTTTTGTGGGTGCTCTAACTAAAAAAATATTAATCAGGTCAACGCGAAATATTATATTTAACCTTTTTTATGAAAGTCACAAGAGTTAATTAGTTTTTGTTAAATATCGGTAAACCGGAAGTGGGTGTTTACTCTAGTCACTTATCCGTTATTTTGAAATATTTGCTTTAATATTTGATGTATGTGAAAAGTTGTAGAAAATTTACCTACCGACGACTATTTTTCACAATTGACGCTTTGTTACGTTTTAGTAACGCTCCCTTTTATTTTCTTAATTGTTGGAGCTTTGTGGCTAGGTCCAATATCAGAAGGCTATGGTTTGAGTTTATTTCCGTCCTTTTTAAAGTCTACATTTTTCTCGCAGTCTCTTAAAATATTCATTATTGTGTAACCTATTTGCAATTTTTAGAAATAATACAGGTATGGGGAAAATCATTTGGTGGCCACATCAGATTTTTTCTCATTTAAATACATAATTGGAAATAAAACTATCAAGAGTAAAATGTTGTTATCCATCCAGAGCATAAAGTTTGACTTTATTTGGAGCACCGTAAGTTCATTCAGATTCATTGTTTGGTATATATATGTAAGTAAGTGTCCGCTGGGCTTCCTTCAACACCTTGTTGCCACCCTCATCACTACCTTTCCTTTTCCTGATATATATATATATATATATATATATATATATATATATATATATATATATATATATATATAAATGGATGTCAACAAGGTGTTGGGATGAGGAAACCCAGTGAGCACTCACCAATCAGACGACTTCAGGTTGGCGAGGCCCCGGGGATGTCGAAGCGACACACGTAAAAGAACACTAAAACACAGAAACATCACAAACGTAGAAGCTTTCGGAATTGTTCCTTCATCAGCTACAGAGAGAGATGTGATGTGATGTTTCTGTGTTTTAGTGTTCTTTTACGTGTGTCGCTTCGACATCCCCGGGGCCTCGCCAACCTGAAGTCGTCTGATTGGTGGGTGCTCACTGGGTTTCCTCATCCCAACACCTTGTTGACATCCATTTATCCATTTTACCTTTCCTTTTCCGTAAGCTGTTATATATATATATATCCACTGGGTGGAGGCATGGAGGTGGAAGGGTAGTGCGGAAAGGTCGAGGATTGGAGGAAACGGAGGGGGTTGGGGATGGGTAGGGTGTTGGGAGAAGACAGAAAGGGTGTGAAAAGCTATCGAAGGTTGAGGCCTGGGGGAGTGAAGGAGTTTAGGAGATGGATATGCGAAAGCTCCCACTGACGGAGTTGGGGAGCCGAAGCATTGTCGGGGAGAGCGCGAATGACTCTCACTGTGAAGCAGTTGTTGAACTTTAAATTATGTTTGTTCGCATGAACGGCCACCGGCAGCGGTCGTTTGAGAATGACGCTGTTGCGGTGGCCATTCATGCGGATGTTGAGGGGATTGCTGGTGAGGCCAACATAAAAGGCGGGACATTGGGTGCATCTCAGGAGGTAAATGATATTGCGGGTGGTGCAGTTGGTGGTGGAAGTTATGGGGTAGGTGATGTTGGTTGTGGGACTGGAGAAGGAGTTGCAAGGGGGGTTTATTGGGCATGTTAGACATCGGGGTCTACCGCAGGGGTAAGATCCGGCAGGGTGTAAAGGCGTGGGTGCTGGGGGTTCTTTCTTCCATAGAATATTTGCCAGATTAGGGGGACGGTGGAAGGAGAGCATCGGTGGTCTGGGAAATGGGATCTGGTGAGGGGAGGATGAGAGGATAAGGTGGGCGGCTTTCAGGATGTTTTTCAGAATGTCGTGGATGCCGGGGAAATACAGGGTGGTTAGGGTGAGTTGGAGGGTGGAATCGGTGGTGGTGTGGGTATTGGGGTGGGAGTTAGGGGTGGCGGGTGCGACTGCCCGCCGGATTTGGTCTCGGATCAGATCCGGCGGGTATCCGCGCTGTAAGAAGGCATATTCGAGGGTGGAGCAGTACTCGGACAGGGAATCTCTGTCCGAGCAAATTCTCCGCCCTCGTCGGGCTAGGGCATAGGGAATAGAGGTTTTGGTGTGGAGGGGATGGCAGCTGTTGAACTGGAGATATTGAAGGCGGTTGGAAGGCTTGAGGTGCACGCTGGTGTGGATTTTGTTTTCCCGGATGGAGAGATCGACATCCAGGAAGGTGATGTTGGAGGCAGAGGAGTGGTGGGTGAAGGAAAGCGTGGGGTGGGATGATAGGCGTTGTAAAAAGGATTGTAGCGAGTCGGGTCCATGTGTCCAGAGAAGAAAAATATCGTCAATATACCTCAGCCATAGGAGTGGTCTGGGGGAAACGTCAAGAAAGCGTTCCTCCCATTCACCTAAGAAGGCATTGGCATAGGAGGGCGCCATGCGAGTGCCCATCGCGGTACCTTTTATTTGTAGATAGTGGCGCCCTCCGAAAGAGAAGTTGTTTTTTTGGAGCACCATTTCAGCCAGCTTCGTTAGGAAATGGGAGGATGGTCTTGTGTCAGGTGGTCTGGAGTCCAGTAATTTTCTCAGGGCGGACAGTCCTTGGTTGTGAGGGATGTTGGTGTAGAGGGAGCAGACGTCTATAGTGGACATAATTGTGTTAGGTGGAAGAGGGGAAGGGAGTGCTTTTAGGCGTAGTAGAAAGTGGTTTGTGTCTTTGATGAAGGATGGGATTTGACGGACGAGAGGTTGTATGTTGATATTATAATCATTTCGTTGGAAAGGATTTAAATAACGATTTCCTGTCATTAGAATAACAATTTCTCAAACTCATGAAATGCGGATAAAATAGTCGCCTAGATCCTGAGTAAATCGGAAGATAATCTCGTGTTGAATGAATGTAGAACTGTCGAAATTGGGACATTTTTCAACCGGTGAGCCGCGAAAATTTTGAATTTATTTAAGATCAATCGACCATATTTAAAAAATATAGCAAAAACTTAATATTTTGTAAAAGGCTAACGTAATAAACAAATAATGGAAATTTTAACAAATTACATTATTTGTAAAAAATAGCCCGCTACATTTAGCCAATTAGAAAATTTTAAAAACGGGATCTGAGTTTTTATGAACGAGAGCGCTATGGACTTCATCTAGTATCAAGTGGAACGGCGTTCCCATGCGTTCTCGCCCAGTTGGAGCACTGCTTTTAGCCAATAATATAATATGTTCTCCTGCGAGTATTGATATATAGGTGGGCCGCGGAAAATTTCTTGTACTTTAGGTGGGTCGCGGATAATTTCCTGTAGGTTATGAGGGCCGTATCATTAAAAAAGGTTGGGAAAATGCTCTAGGCCAGTGGTATTAAAAATGTGGACCAATACCCAAAGTGATACCAGAAGGATCTTAAAGTGGTAACGGGAAAATCTTGGTATTATCTTAGTTAGCTCATATATGACAATCTCTCATCAACTTCACCTTTCACTTTCATTAAATTGCTTAAATATACTATTTGGTGGTTGTACAGAAAAACTTCAACTTCAGCGCGATGATTTTTATGTAATTTTTTCAGGAAAATTTCTTTTTTATGAAAAAGTGAGGAGATACCATGAAGTTGATGAAATTGTTTAAAAGGTACATGCGAAAAATGTTTGAATAGCACTGCTCTAGGATACGGTTCGCATTTTGCTTAGCAAACCAAAGTTATGGCAAACAAAACTTTTATTTACTAGAGTTTTAACATATTAAACAATAATTCTTTTATGGCTAAAGCCAATGGATCAATTAAACGTATTCTATTTAATTTATAAATTGCATTATTTTGGAGTATTGGTGCGAGTAACAATTTTAATTATCATTACCATATGTTAACATTTGAATATAATAAAATTTTGACTAAAAGTTATACTAAAATGTATTTACAGATATTTAAATCAGAATAACCTTTTGAACAACAGCCCACATTCAACAAGACATCATAACGTGTTTTCGTAAATATTCTATAATAAATGTTTAAAAAATTCTCGTGGATCACCGACAACGCAGCTGTGATAGCTTATTTTTTATATTTAAAATACAGTAAAAATATGGGATGAAGAAAAAACGATTGTATCTACAGAAAAATTAGGAAACGATTTGCTATTATTATTATATATGTTTTGATTCCAAGTTTCTTGCAAGTTTATAATTTAAATAGGTATTTCCGAATAGTTACGTTATTACGAACGACTGGAGATATGGTCTCGGATGCAGTATTCAATATTAATAAATCATGTATTTTCCTGATAACCTTTGTATGTACTATCCGACCAACGAAAGAACATCAAATTTCGACTTTCCTCCCGGACAAATTTTAAGTGACGGATGATTTATGAAGGAAGATTTTAATGGGCATTCATTTTACTCTTTCAGATGGAGTTTCTCTGAAGACAAGTTGGAGAGTTATAGAATAATGTATAATTTCGAAGATAATTATCTCGATTATCATTTTAAAAGTAGCCTTTTGATTAGAAAAGGTGGACTCATTCGCGTAGAGTGGGGCCGGACCATTTTATGTCACCATAATACATGCAGAGCTTCTATTATCAGTTCTTTTGAAATCATCGTTGATTAAAATAATTAATAACAAAATCGAATAATAGAATACATTTAAAGATTTGACTGAGTTAAAAATAATTAAATATCCGGAAATGATCTCAAACTTCACTGAATCGGCCTTAATTTTGTCAACAATCCCAGTAGCAGTAGCCACGGTAGTAAAATCGTACTATACAAGGAAAAATTATGTAAACTTCGTATATACGGGCAGCTAAAAATATAACGCTTAACAAAGCTGGTTTATGGGTTCCTCCGTCTTGCTCTCAAAAGCAGTTTTGAAGCCGCAGAAAAATACCCCGAAGAAATGAGACGCAGAAAATAATAAAAAAATCTACTCTCGACCTCCCATCCTGTGAAGAAAGAGGCTTCGTAAGAAGTAAACACTACAGTGAAACTCGTTTATTCGTTTTTTTCACGGGATGCGGAAAAAAGAACGTATATGTGAGAAAAACGTTCAAGAGAGATATTTCTCGTAATTGCGATTGAACTGCAGTAATACTCCTTGCTGAATGCCATTAATATGTACTTTACGGTACTTATGACGCGTGCACAGACGCACCTACGTTAGATCGCACGCCAAAGCCAATGATGGTCAAAGTACTTAAAGATGTGCACAGCATGACCACGTCCGCCTCGAGTTCGATTCGGATCACTTGAGCAAAATGGGAAGAGGAGTGGCGGTAAATAGACATAGTTCTGTACATATTGTTTTAGCAAGACAAACTTTATTTTTACGGATTCTCAGCATTTTTTACTTGTATTCTGAAGTACGTCATGAGGAAAATTTCACAATAGTAAAAGTCACATCCAATACAAAGAATTAATACACTTTAGATAAACAAAGAAATGATGTTTAAAAGTCTCCGTACGTATCCAAGACAATGCCCGGGTAAATTTTTAAAGAGAATAACAAACAAAAGCTCAAAGAAATCGGTTTCTTAATCTTCGTGGGTACACTTTTATGCGGACGGGAAGCAGAACAGTACATTGCAGAGGTGATAGGAGACTAGTTTTCCATTTACGTTCAGAACATCATAACGTCGCCTAATGACACTAGTTCTTGAAAAATCAGCTATCAATCATGTATAATCGAGAGGAAATGGCCGCCGGGGAACGTAAATTGTAATGTAAAAGTGAGGAAAATGTGCAAATGAATATCGCACAAAAGAATCGTTTTTACATGGAGAAGTGTTCGGTTCCGCGTGGATATTACGTATAAGTGAAAAAAACGTACATGTGAGAAACGTATAAAGGAGTTTCCACTGCATATATAATAATAATTTGTCTGAAGCGTCCAGCCAAGTATAAGTATGATCTTTAACGAAAAAAACTACACAACATAGAGAAATGTGGAATGTATCATTTTAACTGCAACAAAGAGTATAGGGTGGCAGGTTGGTTTTTAAACCGATTCATTCGACTAATTTATTTAGTTTTTAATATTTTCTGTTTTCATTTTCTCCATTTAAAAACATGGAGATGAGTGTAGACTTTTTCATTTGTACATTGAAATTACTAAAAATTATCGTACAAAGTCAGGACTTAAACTCGAGGACTAAGAAAATAATGGAGTCATTTTCCAACGATGAAATTTCAAATACAGGCCGAATTTTTTCCAAAATTGAGCTTTAAACTACAAAATCTCGAGTTTTTTAAATAAAATTTTTCCTTTCCATGGCGACCGATATTGTTGCCAAACTCAATATCGTAAACCTATGAGATTGAAATGAATTCAAGGTCAGTTAATTATCCATGTAAACAAGCTATTTCTTCAGTTTCAAATATTAAAATACTAGCAAGGGAAAGGAAGAGAGAGAGGCATGGAGAATGGGAGGAAGAGAGAGATAGGGAGAGAGGATGGGAGGAAGGAAGAGAGAGAGGGGGAGAGAGAATGGGAGGAAGAAAGAGAGAGATAGAGAGAATAGGAGGAAGGGAGAGAGAATGGGAGGAAGGGAGAGAGAGGGGGGGGAGAAAACAAGGGGAGGTGGAAAATGTATTTATTTGTTGTAAGACATTGTAACTAAATGGTTTGTCACACTCTATCGACGTTTGATTATTCTTTCTTTCTTTGCTCTTCGTTTTTACTGCTTTTTTCATTTATGTTCTTCTTCACGATTTTATCTTTGTTCTTATTTGTTTGTTCCTCATTTTGCCATTCTTCTTTTCTGTTCGTTCTTTATTGTAATATTTTTTGACGTTTCTCAAAAATTTCCGCAGTAGAACTGCGGGCTCTCTACTAGTTACATTAAAAATAAAAGATCGTAAAAAATTAAATGAACTATCATGAAGCAAGACCGGCTCAGTGCATTAGCACATCCAGTAAAGAAGCCGAAGAAGTGGTCCGCTTGGAAACATAATGTACAATTTCTTATTTCGCGTATGTGAAAGCTAGCAGTAAATGTTTTTCATTTTTTTTAACAAGTCTTTCCTTGATCATTGTTTACATTCATATATATATATATATAATATTATAATATTTTATATTTTACTCGTGTAAAATATATTGACACCCTTACAGTTTAATTATAGTAGTCACGCAGATTTTTTGTTTGATGATATTATATATACTTTATAGAAAGAAGAGTTTAATTATGTGTAATTTTTATTGATAAATAAATTTTATGTACGTCGAGATTTGATAAATATTAAAAACTAACATAGGGATAACATAAGAACTTTGTGGGAAGACCCTAATTTAACGCTGCGGCACTAGATGTCCACCGATGCTCTCTAAACCTCATTCTCCACTAGGGTTTCTGAGGTGTAATATTTTCGCCACTCACTCCGGATTTATTTTTGTTAAACTGAGAAATATACAGCACGTTGTATTTTCGATCTCAGGAAGTAGATAAGGACATTTATTGGCCGAGCGAAGCGAGGTCTCTTCTGTTGAGTCCATGTGCATTTTGTCTGTTTTACGATAACTGCCGTCTCGGTTGTCTGATTTTTACCAAACTTCGTGTGAATGTACAAATAACTTAGACTGCCTATAGTTTTTCTAGAATACCACCCTTATAGTTCCTGCGCAGTTTTCGTTAACGCATTGCGCTAATTTCCAAATCTTATCCAATCGAAACTAAATTTGGCATACACACGGAAAACATCAAACGATGAAGAAAACACCAAATAAACATTTCTCTACAATGTACAGGGAGCCTCCCAGAGGAGCACAATGTGATTCCCCCCACCAGCCCTCAACATCAAACTATGAAGAAAACGTCAAATAAAAATTTCTTTAAAATGTACAGGGAGCCTCACAGAGGCGCGCAATTTGCGTTTGCGCGGTCTCTCCTGTTGAGTCCCTCTGCACTTTGTCTATTTATTCGTTTGTCTGTTCTACTATAACTGCTGTCTCAACGAGGAGAGAAGGTTCAGGTTCATTTGCCATTAGTTTAGGGTGACCATATTTCAAAAAGGCGAAAACGGGACATTTCCCGAAGTTTACAAAAAAACAGACAAAACGGGACAAAATTTTCGCAGGATTTTTTATAACGAAAGTTTGGTTTATTTGAAAGAATTGGAGCAATTCTGTAGGCAGGAAAAACATCGACACATTAATAAAATATTTAGGTAATGATGTGTGGAGTTAAAAGAATTATATTAACTTGGTCAAATTCCACACATTCAATTATTACCAAATAATAATCCAGTGATCTGTATCCGGGCTCGGTATAATTTCTTCGGTTCAGCGAGTTTTTCTCGACTTTTAAAGAAATAAAATACAATATGAAATTTTCGGGAAAATTTTCACTTTTCCGATTCCGATACATTGATGTAATATTTTTATCATTATATACTTTGTTATACAATAGGGTGATCAGATATTAAAAATTAAAAAACGGCCTACACGTAAATTTTAATTCAATGAAACAACTCGTTCAAAAGCATAATTCCAACTGGGGCTAAATAGAAATTTAACTTAACAATCCCGAAATATAGGTGGATGAACAACAAATTAATTTGCTTTTGGAATATTTAATAAGTTTTATTTGCAACTAATTTGCCAGCTGATGTTGAAGGAGTTGGTTCTGAATCTGTTATGAGAGTTGTTGTTTTGTACTTTGCGGATGAAGATATCTCTTGCAGTAATTTGGGATTCTTTGAAAGCAAATTGTAAAAGTTGTTGCTCGAAAGTTCCCGAAATTAAGCTTTTGTCACTATCACTGCTTTGATGTTTCCAACGAGGAAACAATTCTTTCCGTCTGTCCACAGCATTTGTGATATAAAACATTCATTGTATAGCTGAACTTGTGCCGAGAATAGCTAAAGCAAATTCCAAATCATTTGAATGTTTTTAACGAAATCTTTCACCTTGCACAAACCATCGTTCGACAGTTTCAGTTAAAGTGGTTGTCCATTCGGCAATTTTGCTTTTAATGATATTCGTAACATGGTGGTATTCATCAAACGCTCGTCTTCGTCTAAAACTTGCATGATATGCATAGGATTAATTTTTCGTTTAACCTTGTATATTAAATGGCCTTCTCGGAAATACGGGACAATTGGCATCCCGTTTTAACTTTATCGGGACAACGGGACACTTAACTAAAAACGGGACGTATGGTCACCGTACATTGGTTCCTTATTTGGTGCGTTTCTTAGATTTACATTTCTTTCATACATATTTTACTGCTGAGGGGCCGTCCATAAATGACGTCACGCAATTTTGGCGGATTTTTGACCTCCCCCTCCCACCCTCGTCATATTTCGTCGCAAAAATTCAGTCCCCCCATATATGATGTCACAAAGCTTTGACACCTCCCCCCTCTCTCCAAATAAAAATTTGCAAATCACTTTTTATTTATAAAAACACAACAATATAACATTGCGTTCTGAATTACATAATACTTTCGGTCGTAAATATCATTGAATGGGCTTGTTTGTGCAATGATGTCAGATAAGTTTTTCTCTCACTCTCATTACATAGTTATCAAGAAATGCTGAACCAAGCAATAGCCCAGACCCGAAGACCCTTACTCCTCCCTTTCCATATAGCTCTCATGTGTTGACGCATAAAAAATAATCATCTCAAGAGTAAGAGACGTCACAGAGCAGATAACCAGTGCCTACATCCCCTTCCGCTACACAGTAGCGATGGGAAAGATCGTTCATTCCCTAGATCTGACTAACGAGTCGTGATTCATCTCCATGATTCGTTCACGATGATTCGTTCATATGAACGGTCCCCGAGCGCAACTCATCCCTAGATGAATCTTTCATTAAATACTCGTGGAGAACAAATCTCGTAAATCGCTCTCGTACGGCGTGGACAAGTGGGATCTCCCGCATCGTTCACGTTTCATCTTTCCGCAAACTCATCAGAATGATCCCATGAAGGATTGTACTTCTTTTATTTCTTTAGTCCTTCGTCCTTTATTCCTAGGAAGGAACCTTTTTTCCTTTAGCCCACTTTATAATGTTGGTCTGAATCTGTCTGTCCGCTTCATAACTCAGCTCCCGTAAGTGTTAGAGAGATCAAACTTTGTGTGAAAACTTAATTCACATATTAATTTGGAATGATGAATAACATCCCCAAAAGAGACCAGGGTTAGACTCCTGGGTATAGTATCTATTCCTCATAAGATAACTTAAAAATCGATTTCTTGACGCGCATGCTTTTACTCTTAGGCAAATTGAAATTACTTAATATAAAGATACGATCTCGGAATAAAACATGTAACTAGCTAAATGAATTAACTTTATATTTTTAAAGACAATCCGAATCCAGGCTGAATTAGAGTAAAATTAGGTTTCAACCATAAAAAATGCTAAATATCATGGTAACGAGGTAAAAATGTAAAAGCCTAGTTTGAAAGCTGTCGTGCCGCGAAACTCTGTTCATCTTTGAAAGGGTGCCGCGCTTACAAAAAGGTTGGGAACCGATGCCCTAAACGCTATGACCCCTAGGTCTTTTTAATATATACGTATGCACAGGTTGATGCATAATTGGGGAAACATATGCAGAAAAATTAAATTAAAAATTACATGGGTATTGTGGTGACCGACTATATACGTGTGTGTATATTTATATATTTTATTCAAAAGTGAATGAATATTCTGCTGTTAGAGTTTATGTGACTACATAGAATGATTTTTCATTTTAAATACTCACCTGTGCATACAAGACAATTTCAATCTCACATGTAAAAAGATGAAAGAAAATCGTTTTTATTAGTTAATCTAAATGACTTTCTCCACCGACTGTGCTGTGAGAGCTAAAGTGAGCGAAAAAGGAACTAAGTGTAAGTGAACGACTGGTCGGCTGCGAGAGGGGAAATACAATGCGCGAGAGGGGGAGAGGGCGACAGTCATCTTGAGAGCGAATGATCGTGAACGACTCGTATTCATAGCGTGATAGCGTTAATGGCTGGATGGCGGCGTGAACGATTCGTTCGCGAAGTGAGAGTTACTTGCTCACGGATCTCGAAAGTGATTAGTTCATCGTGAACGAATCGTTCATGAACGACCCATCACTACTACACAGTAGCTTTAGTAGACAGGTTCGGTTCGTCTCAGCGGTCTCAGCATAGAATAAGGGTTTTTAGATGCCACAATTAGCGTAACTGCGCGAAAATTCAACCACAAAATTTAACGCATAATAAAGGTAAAAATAAATGCAGTAACAATTGCAGAATTAAGCACAATAGGAAGGCCCAAGATTACTGTTTTGAAATATATCAAGTTTTTTTCAGAATTAAGAAAATGTATTGCGTCAAAAAAGAAAGAAATCTAGCGATCTCCGCAGCGTACTCAGTACGGAGGACGACCGCAGATAAATTTTCGCCGAGTTCATAGGACGACGTTGAGGGGCTAAGAATGCAACTAACTAAGATTATAACCAAGGAAAAATTATGTAAACTTCGTATATACGGGCAGCTAAAAATATAACGCTTAACAAAGCTGGTTTATGGGTTCCTCCGTCTTGCTCTCAAAAGCAGTTTTGAAGCCGCAGAAAAATACCCCGAAGAAATGAGACGCAGAAAATAATAAAAAAATCTACTCTCGACCTCCCATCCTGTGAAGAAAGAGGCTTCGTAAGAAGTAAACACAAACCCAAATTCGTTTGAAAAACCTCAACAAGGAGAGTTTATGACGCTTAAATGAATAGACGAGAGGTTTGCACCAAGATGTTTCTAAGGGAGATGGTCAATAGGTGCCATCTTTTTGGTTCCTCTGTAAAATGTGCGAACTATGAAGGAAAGAACGGAATTATTCGACGGGAGAAGTGCCGAAGATCTTTCCCAAGGGAGAAGGACCAAGTGTTTGACACAATGAAACGGTCTCGTGTGAGATTATAAAGCAAGTGATTGTTTGACGTGTTATGGCCTCCGACGCACTCCACTACGGAAGGAATGTCCTCAATGAGTGACGTGATTAATAACGGTAATATTATTCTTTTAAACTGTAAATTACTCCGACAATTTTTTATATTTTAAAATGATAATGTTGCAAATAGCTCACGAAAATAATATATTTAATTTTAATTACCAAATATAATTTAGCGATATGATTAACCAATAATTATGATAAAACATGCACATTTATTGGCATCCAGTGATCTACATTAAATTATTAGTTTTATTTTTTTAGCGTTTAATACGGGACGAAGGCATAAGCGTATAGCCCTGGGGCAGTGGCGGATCCAAGGGAGGGGCGATGGGGCGATCGCCCTCCCCTTGGACGGCCCCTTTGCTCTCCACTGGTTGCATTCTTAAATTCATTCCGCACAACATACTTTGTTTCTACACCGAAGATTGTCTGTATGAAAAGCGAAAGATAGATTCTGATGGGAGTATGAATTTTCAAAATGTTTGGTTGTCGGCAGAGGCGGAACCAAGAGGGAGGAGGGGTAATTGCCCCAATTACCCCGATCGCCCCACTTGGAAAGTTTCTGGATCCACCCCTGCTCTGGGGAAATTTGGCAACTGCGCGCGCCATAAGCGTAATGCTGTCGACTAGGGGTGGAAAAGAATATACGTACGTAGTTTTATCTGGTAGATGGCGCTGGTGTTATTTTTGTGACGTCAAATTTTTCAAACCCCCCCCTACTTCCCATCGTCACGTATCGTCACACAAGTCGGATCCCCCCCCCCCCTCGGTGCGTGACGTCATATATGGACGGTTGTCCCTTAGGACAGCGCTTTCAATTCTATTCAAATTTTGCATCCCCACTGTATGAAGTGCAGGAGAACTATGAAGACGATAATAATATTGAACATGTGATTCCCCCCTCCCCTACCATCCCTAAGTGATCTGAGCGAGGCCGAAGATACCGCGGATCCTCTAGTAATACAGGTTTCCCTCTCTTTATGCGGGAGCTGCGTTCCAGTAAAGTGACGCATAAAGCGAATTCTCATAAACAGAACCCATATTTACATGTTAAAGACGTTCCACAAGCAATCCGAACTCCCCTTCAAGATTCTCTTCTTTCACTCCATAACGACTTCTTATGCGCTAAATACAAACTTAGAACAATTAACACTGTAAATTATACTCGCCAATAAAAGGAAGCAGACGAGCACAAGTGATGGCTGTTGTGAGTGACATAATAGTGAATGTTTAAAGTGCTGGAGGGTTGTCTTGGCCCAACGCAAGTTCCGCGGGCAAGGAAACAAAAAACAGTATCACGCTAAATCTTCGTCTCATCTACACTACAATATCCACTCCAATCTCATCTCTTTTACTGTAGTACTAATACGCACAGCATAAGACAATGAGAGACTGAATGGTCGTCTTGTGGTGTAGTGGAGAACTTTCGTTCATTTTTATTACACTGGCCGTGTAACCGCTTAAGAGCGAATCAAAAATGCGTAAAAAGAAATTCCAGTAGCAATAAGTTGTCGTATAAAGCGAACCCGCATAAAGAGAGGAAACCTGTATTTATATTGAGTCAATAACTGAGTCATGGCTATAATTTTTATCAGGAATTTGAGCTTACGATTACTTTGTTTGACCGCAAAAACGAAGGAATGAGTTTTAGTACAATTCGAGCATACTCGGTTATCCCGCCATAAATATAACAGTTGCCTATCGTAATTCAAGACGAAACCGTAAGTCCCTAATGTTGCAGTATCATAGCGCTTGTGCAATCATAATAAGGTGATATTTGTTTTTGCCAAGCACGATAGCGTTTTATTTTGAAACTGGTTTACTATCGTTTATGTAAGTTGGCGAATCTTGGAAAAGTACATAGTGAAGGATCAAGCGCTCCTGCAGCACTGATGGTGTTCTGCTCCTGTTATTACTTCATGCGTTACAAGCTGTTTCATATTTTTTTTGAAATGATAATGGTTAGGTTTACTTATATGTGTAATTTACGTGAAAGGATCGTGTAATACATTAAATTTGTCATCAGTCTAAATTTTACGTGCCAACAATGGAGACTCTCAGGTGAAATTCATGTAACACTGCAATTTTCCTTTAAGCTATTAGTCACATTAAATCTAAAGTGAGTTTTGTATTGTTAGGCTTTATATGATCACATGGAATGTAGCTACACGTCCTCCAGAGGAAGATGTAACTGCAATGCTCGGTCTTGGAGAACAAATTGGCTGTTTTAAGCTGCCGGACATATACGTTGTGGGGTGTGTATTAGAGAAACTATAGTTAAAATATAAAAATAATAATATTATTTATATATTATTTAATTTTCGATTTTCCAGTCTCCAAGAAGTGAAGTCACAGCCTCAGAATATGTTAATGGATGCATTACTAGGTAATCCATGGACAAATACCTTTCGGTAAGTTCATTTAGATCGTTCATATTATATAAATAAATTTTCACTCATCTAATAATTTCTATTTTCGACTCTATTGCCAGTTATACCTACCATAAATTTCATTTTTTTAGGGAAATAATTAAAAATATGTGATTGTATATAGACCATTTATTATTCTTTCTGGAAAAATAAGTTACTTAGGATGTTGGAAACTGGGTTATATTTCGATTTTAGAGAGTGCATTTGGTTAGACCTGAAGCTAACAAATGCACAAGTATGCTGTTAAGTAAAGGTCATCTTCAGAGGTGCTTTTGGTTCGGTATGCAATGTCAGATTTTTTTTAATTTATATTTTTCTCTTTGCAGAGAACCCTTGTCACGTTGTGGGTATATTGTTGCTCGAACTATTCGCCTTCAAGGAATTGTTATGACAATTTTTGTATTAAGGGAGCATCTTTTGAGAATACGTGACATGGAAACTCTTTATACAAAGACTGGCTTTGGAGGAATGTGGGTAAGCACACTAAACTAAGAATTGGTCATGTCCTCATTAAATGGACATTGTAGCTTTTGGGAGTGATCCCTTCGTCAGCACAAGATATGTATGTGTGTGTGTGTATACACACACACACACTCGTTAATTGATTAATTCTGCTAACTGGTTCCTCTTTTACAGGGAAACAAAGGAGCAGTAAGTATAAGGTTTGGTGTAAGTGGGGTATCAGTTTGCCTTGTCAACTGCCATTTAACTCCCCATGATCATCTACTTGCTGAAAGAATTTCTGACTACAACATTATTCTTGATGATCAAGTTTTTTCAAACCAAGAGACAGCAAATATATTCTTTCATGAGTAAGTGTTTTACATAAAAGTTTTGTAATTAGAGATTCATTCTTTGCTATGTTAAATTTTGTTTTTGGAGAATACATTGTTGGAAATTAAGCAAGTATCCTCTTGTTAATTGATTATTTATATTTAATCTGTAGGAATTATTTATATCTATCCGTTCATTGTTTTAAAAATAAATCCTTTATAGATGTAGATCTTGCATTAAGGAATGATTGGAAAAATTCAGAGAGCAAATTTAAATTCATTGCGAGTATAGTTAATAAACTTGATGTTAAGTAAGGTTTGGTAGTAAGAGAATATTTAGCATGTATTAGTAATGGGACCTGCATAAATATTTAAAAACTACTGAGAAACCTCTCTAATGTAGTATCTTTGATGCCAGGATTTTTAGGCATTAAAAATTTCCTAAATTTCAAGAGCCTATGTTGAACAAATAAGTCAGCTTTGGAAAGCTTAGAAACATTTTTTAAGTAAAAATCAATTAACCTTTGTTATAACTCCATTGCTAATACCCTAAATTTTCTTATCCTACATTCTACATTGAAATTGTAAAAATTTCACTGCACTGACTGTAGATTGGTGTCAGTATTTATTTTTGTATTTATTATTTGTAGCTCCTATGAAAGATAAATATCTGAAAAGAAAATGAAAACGTTATATGTACTGGATCAATGAGACTGTGTTCTTAATAATAGCAGAGGAGGTCTTATAATATGAGTCACCATGCCTACCCCTCCATGGTATAATTAGTGAATTCTATTTTAAAACTTGAGAGTGCAGGCATCCCTTGTTATATTGTGCTTCACTTACTTAGTGTGGCTTCATTATAGTGCTCTCACTAACTGCTGTATCATTGACACATTGTTTTGGTCATATATTACAAGCACAAATTTCTCAAAACATTTATTATGCCAAATTATTGTATTTACCTGAATCCAAGACTGTCAAAATAGAAAAAGATTTTATGATCTAATTTATCACTGAATGTGTTTGGTGTATATTTTGAACACATATTCAGTATAGGTATACTAGTTTGTTCATTAATTGAAATGGTTTGTATCAAATTTTTGTTTGAAAAAAAATAATATTTTAATTGTATTTTTAAAATTAAGACTTTATTAATTGCATTCTGGATCATTAGTTTGAAAAAAAATTTCAGTATGTACAATTATTTTATCTCATGTTTCATTTGTTTAAAAAACATTGATTAAACACGTAATCATACTTCCTACGGTTCTATGAAAACTCGTCACGGTCAGTTCGTCGCATGTCAATTCATCGCATGAAAATTTTTCACATGTTAATACATTGCACGACAAAATCATCGTGCATCAATCCATCACTCTACAAATTCATTGTGAGACAAATTTGAAGGAGAAACGCCATGACTAGTATATGGCAGGGGGAGGCAATATTGCACACAAGTTTTTATATTTTGATAATACAGAATAAGTTGCAATTCTCTTTGAAAATTATGCGAGACACATTGGATGGTGTATGTCAAGGGGTGACTCCTAACCCAACAAGTGTATCTCCCTGCTGTACACCAGTCATGGTGTCTTGCCTTCTAATTTGTCTCGCGACAAATTTGTCTTGGAACAAAATTGTCACACGACAAATTTCTCTAGCAATGAATTGATGAGCGATGAGTTTGTTGTGCGATGTATTGATGTGATCAATTAACCATGATGTATTGACAGGATATGACTTCGTACTCGAATTTAAGACAACCCCCGATATTTGCAAACTGAAATTTGGGAAAAAACCATCTTGATTCGGGTAAATATGGTAGTATTTGTAGATAAATTACGATTAAATTAAACATCATTAAACTAGTCAATCAACAAAAAATGTAATCTATTCTATAGTTCCTTGGTGCTTTTTTGATGGCAAGTACTCTACATTAGATTTTGTTGATATCAGGAATAATAGATCTTACTTATCCGATTTCACTGCAACAAGTCACCTTCATTTATTTTCTTATCAGTATATTTTACATGTAGGGCTTATTAGCTTCTCCTTTAACTTCCACTTGGTTAGGAATTATTTGACAGTAATATCCTTGCATGAAAGGGATTTTTTAAAGGCAAGTTCACATTTTAAAATATGTTACATAGTTGTATGTGCAAACGTGTTGGGATGGCCACACTGAAGGCACATCTAGTTTAATTGGCAAGCTGGCTACTCTTATCTTAATATGCAAAAAAATCTCCACGAGGAACAAACAAACTCCCTTCGCCCTTGTTTAGTTTTCTGTCTGTGATTATTATGTCGGTGGAATTATTTTCTATTTTTTTGAACCCTCGTATTGTTTGTAATGAATCAAAACCATGATAGTACATGTTCTATGGATGTTTCTGTAAAGAAGGAAAGAGAAATTTTTTTCACTTTCAGTGAAATTTGACATAATTTGATGAATTGAAGTTAATATTTGCAAAGCCTTGAAATTATCAGAATTTACGACTAGATAAAATGCTGTATATTTTTATATGTTCATTAAAAGCACATCTTTATATGTTTTAATTGTTTCACTGATTTAAGCATGAAAATAAGTATTCCTTGTATTGGAAATTCATTAGCATTAGCAAGTAAGGTCACTCTTTTGAGTGGTATATAACTAGTTCATTGTTATTATTTAAAAGTACAGATGAAAGTTTAGCTATGCAGTGATGAGTTATGGCTTAAGTTTAAATAATATAGTTAGCTAGTTACAACTTTGTTCATAAAGCTATATGTCATTTCTTCTGTTTTAGCTATGTATTTTGGATTGGAGACCTCAACTTTCGATTGAAGGAAGAGGCTGGAACAGCTGTGGACATTGTCAGTAAACTTCAAATAAAAGCAAAGCCTAAATGTGGATTGGTAGCTGATGGTGTTAAGAAATCATTTGATAAAGTTAAGGACTCTGTAGATAGTGATTCAGGAGATTTGGATAATGAAGGCATTAGAATGCTTCTTGAAGAGGATCAGTTACACGAAGTGATGACTTCTGGTGCTGCATTCTCAGAATTGAGAGAAGAACCTGTTACATTTCCTCCAACTTACAAATTTCTCTTCCATTCCTCTGAGTATGATTTAAAGTGAGTTACATTGTTATATTGTATTGCTGAAAATCTTGGCAATCTTATATATATTTCTCTTACTTCGTCTGCAACAACTTCCACCACCCGCCACCAGACTGCACCACTAACTGACTGTAAAGCTATTTTTAACCAATTTCCTGAGTAGGTAGAAGATTGAAATTTGGTAGGAATGTTTGATTCTTATAATAAAAGCCATTTATGAAACGAAATCCCAAAAAGAGACCCGGGTTCTACTCCAGTAGATAATTTCTATTTCCCATAAGATAACACAAAAATCGATTTTTGGACTTACAGGCTTTTACTCTTTTGCAAATTAAAATTAGAAATAATTGGCATTTTGCCTACAATACAAGATCGCTCAAGTTCTACATTTAAATTATATTTATTTGAAAATTTTAAGCTTTGTAACGATATGTTGCCTTGCCAACCATGTCATTGTTAAACCTCGAGATTGTATTGTCACCTTAATCCTTATACCATATGCATATAGGAATGCATACTTTGAATGCTTTAATATGAGAGAGAGGGAGAGACAAAATTAAATGTTTCATAGATTAAAAATAATTTTGGGCGTATATGAATTGTATGGCGTAAGGTACATATTTCTTTGTCAAACAATTTCCATTTGCCCAAACTATTTTTACTCTCTGGAGCACTCAATTATGTGAATTTTTTATTTATTGCTTACTTTTTAGTGCATATAAAAGTTGGTTTCATTAATTTTGATTTCAATTTTAACCTAATACTTATTTCATACATACCCATCATATTTGATGGGCAATTACATTAGTAATACATTATTTAGCTTGTTTTCACCTTTAACCCTGCACTGGTCATGTGGAGTGTAATTTACACCTCCCCCTTATAATTTTATCAGGTGTTGCTTTATTATCAATTTCATCATTCTTGTTTCTTGTTTACCTTCATAAAATACTTTTTTAGAAACTTTTTATAAAGGAAGTTTGGTACTAGTTTCATATTCATCGAATTCTGCTGATGTTATGATGATGGTGACACAAATTTTAAATGAATATGTTTCCATATCTCTATGCAACAGTCTAATAAATGAATATATATATATATATATAAGGTGCACTTTTTCCAGAAAAATGACTCCCAAAATAAGCCTGCATCTTATAGCCTGAAGGTAATTATAGCCTGGTGCATCTTATAAGCTGAAAAATATGGTATCATCCAGATATTTCAGTTTTTATTCAGAGTCACTTCGAGCATAGAAGTGGTAATGTCGAGGTATATTCTCTTCATTGAATTTGTATCGACGTTATTTATTCTCAATTTTTTAACATCCTTCAACGGTATGTATTTTACAGTTTTTCATGTTAAAATTTGAAAATACACTTCCATTTATTGTGCAATATTTTAATAAATTGATGTGGATGTTTTAGATTTCATCGCTATTTCTACGTTGAATCACTTTGAGTGTAAATTGATGACTTTACAACAAAGGTACTTCACCACTATTTCTTCAATACTAGGTACCTCATTCTATTCATATAAAAGGTATATTTTATTTTATTTATTCAATAATTCCACATACAGCTTCTGTAGCCATTTTGCAGTGGAATATGTTAACAATATTTTAAAGTTGAAAATAGTTTTTCTGTGATTTTCTAATCAATAGAAGCAAAATGGCATTTGCATTATTTCTCTACAATAAACGGTTCTTGAGATACAGAGGGGGAGAGATGGACAAATGGGTGGACATTTGAGAAATTATAAATAGGATTATAGAGAATAGTTTGTCATAAAAGAGTTTGTAGATTTTATTCACATTCAAAATGATTTAAAATAATAGAAACCTACAATTAAAAATAAATTTTCTTTTGTTAAGAAGCTTTCTCTCACGGGGTATATTTTATAACCCACATGACCAAACGCATTACTATAACATGCGTGACCACTATAGAGTTAAACAGGATTGTGCTAAATTAAATTTTAAAAAAAGATATCTATTAAAATTTTTATGGTATTTCTTTTATTATAAATGTAATTAGGAATTCAATTTTTATAGTAGCAGTTGATGTATTAACAATATTTAAAGATTAAAAACATGTTTTGCAGGTGCCTCTATATTCTGATAAAGTAAAAGTTATAAGTTTCAGTTAGTCTGGTTATGATCAGTAAGAGTTGATTACTCAAAAAGCCATAGAAAAAAACAAGGAGAATGTAAAATTCACATTTTTTAAGGGCTTGATATAATCATATGTGCATTCAATCAATCCTGCACAAAATTTAGGATAATTTGATCCATAACAGGGACCCTTCCACACAATCTCACTATTGGAATATTTAAAAATTTTAACTAAAAAATATGCTGACTTCAATTATTGATAATTAGATGTTTAAGTCCATATGAGAAATCCTATTTATGATAAATAATCATGGCTATCAAAAGTACATATTTAAGTGCAATTAGTGTGTGCAGGTATGTTGATAGATCCCTGGATAGATAAATAAAGACCTATCCAGGGATCTATAGATGTACATGCACATACTAATTGCACCTAAATATGTATTAGTGATATCTGCATTGTTATCATTCTTTCTTTGTAAGTCAACATTCTTTTTATAACAATTTTCAGGCGCAGACCATCATGGACAGACCGTATTCTTTATCGAGTGAATGAAAATGCATATGAAAACCTAACCTTAGGTGCAAAACTAATTTCATATAGGAGCCATCCTCAATATCTTCAAAGTGACCATAAACCAGTCTCTGCGCAATTTGAGATAAAGGTAGTATATAATTATATATTTTTATTATCTATTTTTACTTGGTCATTTCTGTTAGTGATGAATTATTAAGAAATATTGTCATTTTAAAATTTGAAAAGGTTATCCTCCATTTGATTACAATAATTAAACTGAGCACACTTTTAGTACCATGTGACACTAAAAAAATTATATATATATACACAGAGTTACTGAAATACGTGGCAAGATTTTATGGGCATAATCTATGAACAAAAACAAAGAAAAAACCTATATATACATGGATCCATGGATGCTTGGTTTTTGAGTTATGACAGAATTAATTCTCATATTCTGGAGGGAAAGGTGCCTACAGAGAGACCTCCCACATTACACACCTTCCTTCACTAGATTCAGCATTTACTTGTGATTGCATCGTCAACTACCACAAACAGCATTAGTGGACTGATGTCAATCCACATGAAATTCTGTACTCGTGACACCAGCAGCAGTTTTCAATAAATGTATGAGTGGGCGTACTAGGGGATCGACTGATTGAGCTTTACTTCATCCAGCACAGGCTGACAGGAGCAGTGTATTTGGAATTTTTACGAAACAACCTGCCAGAATTAATGGAAGATGTCCCACTACAGACAAGAGCGTGCATGTTGTGCAGTGAGAACATTTTTGAATGACAGGTATCCACAACGATGGATAGGTCAAGGTGGGCCCACTGCATGGCCCTCAAGACCATCCGATTTGAACCTGATGGATTTTTGTCTGGGGGCACCTAAAGAGTGATGTGTATGAAATGCCTGTGAATGACATAATGGAACTACAAGGGAGGGTAGCAGCCACATGTGAAGTTGTTAGTAGAAGAGATGGAGTTTTTGAGCGCCTGCGATTATCTCTGATGAGACGGGCAACAGTTTGTGTGGAGGTACAAGGCTGGCATTTCGAGCGTTTGTTGTGAATTGTTTGCAACTTTACTGCAGTAATCTTGGAATAAACTGTAGTACTTGTACTATACTAAATGAACACTTTCATGGATGGCTTTAAGCATTCTTTTTTCTTGTCTCCTTCTTCCTTTCTCCTTTCAACTATCAAATGGGCCACATAACACACTATCTGTAGGCACCTTTCCCTCCAGAGTATGATAATTAATTTTGTCATAACTCAAAAACCAAGCATCCAAAGACTCATGTTTATATAGCTTTTTTCTTTGTTTTTGTTCATAGATTACGCCCCTGAAATATTGCCACGTATTTCAGAAATACCCTGTGTGCTTCACATAGTGTGGCTTCATTAGAGTGCTCTCGCTAATTGCTGAATCATTGACACGTTGTTTTGGTCATATATTACAAATACATAACTTTCTCAAAACATTTATTATGCCAAATTAGTATTTGTAGGTAAGTTACGATTAAATTAAACAGTGCCGTAACTAGGCAGGTACAACAGGTGCTCAGGCATAGGGCGCAGCTTGACGAGGATTGCAGAATTCAAAAAATATTATGCAGAAATATTTTATTTTTTATAACAGAAGTACTGCACCTGTGCTGCCACACTTCAAACAGTTGAACATCAACAAAGGGCAACCACTAATTCTTTTGTTTTATTTTTATGCTTTTACTTAGTGAAGATTGAGTCAGTGTTATTGTACGTTGTGGCGTTCATTGAAGAATAATTAAGATGTGCAACTACCGTATTTACTCATGTAATACCCACATGCGTGTAATGCCTGCATCCTCGTTTTTAGAGCTAAAAATCTGGAAAAACTGGAATTTGTGTAATGTCCGCACTTCTGAAATTTTGATGTTGATATTTTATGGTAACATCTGAAGTTGATTATGATGACACAATTACCGCAAAAAGCAAATATTTAAGAAGTGACTTCTAAATATGATTTATAGTACTTTTTTAACGTACATAATCACGAAAAATTGACGTCCATTGCCATTATTTTACACAGAGACAACTCGACAACCTATTTTGGAGTCTAGCTCCTTAATATTGCAGAAAGATTCAATTTTGAGCCGTTGCAGATTCTTATGTTATTTAATTTAAAATGTGTAATTTTCACTAATTTTGTGAAATCACACTAACTCGGCCATTTTTCACCTAGAAAAAAAGTGAATTTTATGGAAATAAATGTAAACCGTTCATGCTCAAAATCAATGCCCCAGACATCACACAATACCAAAAATAAGCCTGTCACTAAACGCAATATGACTCAGTTACATAGAAGCGTTTCTCACATTTCTGCGGATAAAATGTATCACTTACAGCTTTCAGAAAGCACAAACGAACAATTCCAACAGCTATGTAGTGACACATTTCCATTGCAAGATTGTGTTCTTTGCATTTATACAGAGTAATAAAAGTATATTCTTTTAGGATTACGTAACATAAAAGGAACGCAAAAAATGCAGTTACAGTAAAATATGATTTGAGCATGTCACGAATTGCAAGGCAATCTAACTGTATGTATTTATATTTAATTTAAAATATATGCAGTTCAGTTGTTTATTTTTCTTACGTCACCTTTTCTATGAGAATGAACTGTGTGACATTTTTTTATTTACATAGAATAGTTACGTGATTTAGGTTTACTACTGACAGCTGGCAACAAACTTAAAAAATACCTAATAAATATTGTGCTTATTATGTTATTCCATGCATTTTTAAAAATAAGGCTTGGTTATAAATCAGGGAAATAAAATGCACAGCATATTGAGCCTACCGAAGAAAATGCCTACTCCTTGCACCAGGTGCACAGTACATATTAGTAAACATTTCGCGGGTGGTCTACCCTCAAAATATGATGGGGCAAATCTCGTGTAATTTCCGCATTCCCCTTTTTTGATGGGAACATTTGGAGGGAAAAGTGTGGGTATTACACGAGTAAATACAGTATATGGGTAAAAGTGTACCCCAAGAAATTCTGAGATATAGATAGCACCACTAACAAGTTGTACCGAGAAAGTAGTTGTCTTAGATATTCTAGTTTCGAACCACCTACTATTCCTCAGAGTCATTAACCTAATTTGTACGCCTTATGTACTGATAAGGCAAACTGTCTTCAGCACTTGTGAGATTTCTTTCCGCCAATGAAACAGAATTACAGGTAGTTCCCGCTTAACATGAGAGATACGTTCCTAAAAAGTGTTGTGTTAAGCGAATACATAAATCCCATAAGAAACTAAATAAAATGCGGGAGAGACGTGTTCGAGCGAAAGAGATCGTCATATCACAGTAGATATATAAATTTTTATTTATACATAAATATACTTAGAATATTCATTAATTTATAATTTGCTTCTGCAGATTCGAAACAAAATTTCTCGTAATACTTTCCGCAACTTTAACTGTGAAACTGATGAAAAACATGAAGTAGAATTCACAAAAGTTGATATTCCTTTCATGGGGACAGCAGTGTCTTGTCACTTATTTCGTGTGTTTTAGTCTAGTGTTCCCTCATTTGTATACAGTTTCTCTTTGAATGGAATGTAAAAAGTTTGAATCAGTTTCTCTTTTTCCGACATCGCGACTTGGACCATGAAACTGATGAAAAACATGAAGTAGAATTTGCAAAAGATGAGCATGTGAGCCTGTGAGTCATACCTGGAAACTATCAAATCTAAAAAGTTTTCATTATCTTAGTGGTGGCTGACATCTGCACAGGGGGCACAGTGGTAGTTAGCAGCAAAGAGTACTCTTCACTGTAAACAGACCTGTCTCTCTGTTTTTTGTACTTTACGTGTATTGAGAAGCCTTGTTCTTTTCCATTGGCAAATTTAAGGCAATAAAACAACTAAAGGATCACTTCCTCGGGTTGAGGTCTTGCTATTTGATATTCGTCATAATCATGATATGTCTTATGTTTTGATACTGTTTTTGGTTTTACATCTACAACTACAAGCGTGCTTTTTTTGCAAAAGGCATTACAATCATTTGTGTATGGTTTCTCTTTTTTGTCGTTCACTCTTTCATGGTAAATGTCACAAAAAATGGCTATGCAAAGTGTTACTTCGACTTTAGACTGCAAATTATATATTATCTAGTATTTTACGAATAAATATAAATTAATATACCTGTTGCCGTAATGACATTTTTTAAATTTAACTTTTACGTAATGGATCATGTTGCAACTCGTGTAAAACCAGGAATTCTTCGTGTAAAATGAACTGTTTCCCCAAATGGTAAATTGTGCTAAAGCAAATTTCATGTTAAGCGGACTCGTGTTAAGCAGGAACTACTTGTATTTGAAATCAGCTTCTACTCTTCTTTCACTTGGGTGTCAGTAGTATTCTTTAGTCAATGGTTGTGGTTACAGTGAATTGTTAGTGAATATTTAAATTGTATTAAAAATTGAAAAAGTATAGGTAAGTTTTACAACTTAATTCTGATTAGAGGTTAAGACTAGACTTCTGACTTCAAAATTAATCCCATGCTTTATTCAAGTTCTATAGCAAATGTTTACTTAAAAATTTCACACTTTATGTAAAAATGTATAGTAGTAAATTAGTAAATAACACAGAGCTAAAGAGCACCTACTATTTATATTTAAAACTGTTATGAATTATCTAAACTTGTTATTAACAATTAATAATAAGCTTCCGGGCTTCCCCTTGTTTCAGTGCAAAAATGTCTAAATGACCATCAGGAGCACAATATAGAAAAAAGAAAATTAGAAAAGAAGAAGAGTACAAATCAATGTCGATCAGATGGAAACAATGTTTATATTGAATCCTCAATTTTACGAGATGAAAATGGAAATAGTACCAAATCCAGATCTGACACAGAATCAGTTGATGATTCTGTGAAAATGTCCATCGATCATACTATGTTTACTCAAAGTATAAACCACTCCTTAGGCCATAAATTTATTGGAAGAGCCAATGCATTTATGGCCTAAGGAGTGGTTTATACTTTGAGTGAACAGCCATAAGAACCAAGCCTCCAATTAATACTATGTTTACTACACAAGATGATGATATTGAAAAAGGAGAAATACACCACCTTTTTGAACTTCACGTGCTTGCGGTTCGTGAATTTGGATTTTTTATGACCATTACTTGTGTTTTGCGCATATTATTTGTGTTTTGCGTCATGTGTTTACGATGACAACACTTGTGAACTCCATCTACTTTTTTGTTTCTAAGTTCATTTTAAACTCGAGCACCCTAGAAATGGACATTATTATTATATTATATTTATAATGCTCGTTATTAGCAGTTTTCAAAGTAAACAAATGTGATAATCATCAACATAATTCTTTTGTAGCTCAGTTTAAACTTCACTGCAGACAGCTATTTTTGATAACAGTCGAAGTTGCTGGCATCTAGTGGCCAAATTAAAAATTATAGGCTAATGGAAATGCGTCCTGCGTGTTTAGTTTTTCACAACTTTTACGAGTATGACATTGAAAATATTCATTCTTCGTGTATGCGGTTGCTGGTTTTTGACTGAAATATTTAATGATTTAATGCTATTATCTTTGTATTTTGAATGTAATTTGAGGAACTGTTGTTATGTTAGGTTTTTATTTTTTATTACGAATTTTTAATGTAAATCTAAGAATTGCTATCATCTTGTAACGTAAGATTTTCTGCTGCATATTTTGAACGTGATTACTAAAAGATATAACTTTCTTATGCTAGGTTTTGATTTTCTGTTATGCATTTCTAACGTAATTAGTAAAAGAAATATAACAACTTTTTAATGCATGTTTTTTTTGCGGCTTGGAAATGTTTGTTGCAGAATCCAGGAAAACATTCCATTTCAGTAGTTCAATTTAAATTAAACCATTCATTGGGATGCCATTCCGACATCGGGCAGCAATGTAAATGCTTACATCATCACTAGACATGTTTTATTTACAGTTCTTGCATAATAAAAAAATTGTTAAAATTCATAATAATTATTTATAGATGGTGAATTTTCTAATAAAGCGACTTTAGGATAGTACCAAACCTCGGGTCTGAGCCCCATGAGGGTCCTCGGGCCCCGGAGTAGCAACCCTCACTGCCCCCCTTCTTGTCAAGCCTGCTTGCAAGCAGAGTAATGTTGGCTAGCAACATATAATACAAAAGCCAGAATCTCAATAGTCAATATAGTAATTTTTAAGAAATAATTAATAAATTAACATGCACATTTAAATGTCTTTTTTAAATTATCTCATGCATCCTTGCCTATGGCACCAAAATATCCCAGGCCCCTCCCATGCACCAAAATATCCCAGGCCCCTCCCATGCATGTATGTGTGCATTCCCAAATCTTTTTTCTGTTAATCTTATCTACATCAAACAATTTTTAGGTACTTAGTGATTATGAAGATCGCCTAGTGCACTTTCATCCTGTTGGTACATGGTACTTGGATGAAGAAAACTTTGCATCTTTTGCTTTAGCTGATGATGTGAAACCCACACCCTGGGATTGGATTGGTGTTTTCAAGGTGACCATGTCATACATTGTCATTTATTCTTAAATTTGTGAAAAATATGATTTATTATTTTAAGACCTGTAATTCTTTTTTTATCTAAATCAGTAAATTCATTTAATTCTGTATATAGTGTGACTATTTAATTTCTTACTATACCATGCTATATAAGGTTTAATCAGAATGATGGTGGATGCCTTATGCAGATAAATGAGTACATGCTTTAAAAAATTGATACTTTAACAGTAAATCTGTAATAAATAATGGTGGGAACTATGGTGAAGTTTAATATGATATAAGATTACTCCTAAACCATATAATTCAATGTTTAGAGAAATACTAAGAGAGATGGTAAGAAAAGAAAAAGATAAAACTACAAGGAGGGGAATTTAAAAAAATAATTAATTAAACAAGATATTATTCCTTGCCACTCGCCCAAAAGGTTGTCTGCCCCTCTATTTGTGTGGTTTGAGGAGACCGCACAGTCAGTGTTCCATCCTTCAGAAAGGACGTTAAGCCGTTGGCTCCCTTGGTGCTCTTCATTAAGAATAGGCTAAGCCGGCACTGGGTTTCCCTCCTCCCTTGTGAGTGAGTTCAGTGTGGAAGGAGCTATGGCTATAATAACCCAAGAGGTTGGTTAGCCAAAAATACACACTCACTCACACTCATGCACACACTCAATCACAACTAAATTCTAAAGATGGAAATAAGGTAGATCAGACAACAGTGGTGTAACTAGGAGCAGAAGGGTTCATGGTAGTTGTGGATCTATAATACTGCAGAGTCCATGACTGTGAGGGCCAATAGACTAAGGAATCCCTGCAGGTCCATCTATATCTGTGGTCGGCAACCTTTATAGATGGTGGGTCAATGAATAGTTTTTGGAAAATACGATGGGTTGATTAAAAAATTTGAATGAAAAGAAAAATCAAATCTGGATGTTTATACAAACTATATTTACTAATTGATTTACTCTTTTATTTTCAAAACATAAACCCTTCTAAACATGTTTATCTTTGTGGGTCACCCAAATAGTGATGGCAGGTCACTCATTGACGCATGGGTCATATATTGCTGACCACTGATCTATATCCATGTACACTACTCCCCTGATATCTACGAGGAATGTGTTATGTGAGAACATTAAGGATACCATATTTGCGGATACTGGACTTATATTTACATTATATCAGGGGGGTTAGATTCCGGACCTCTATAGGCTACAGGTGTTACCTTTTCACATGCCTTAACCCTGAGAGGTGGCAACTCTATCTATGGCCAGTACCCAAGAAATACACTACTCTGATTTGTATCTGGATACAATGTATAACCAGCTCCAGGATAAAGTGGAAAACCTACTTTCACTTAGCATTGAATTTATTGTCACAAGTTGTGACATTCCACATAAAAATGGTTTCGTTTTAGTCCTTTTTCTCTCTCTCAATGCATCCGTAAAGAACTGTAATTGTCCATCTTAAAAAGAATACTTTGGTTTTTTACCATGTATAATATGCACCTTAAATTTTGGTCAATTTTTCATGAAAAAAATTCATATTATATATGGTAAATTATGGTAAGTGGCATACTTGGCTTGAAAGAAAAATAACAAATATCGTAATAGCCTCACGTGTCCGCAAACTTAGTTTTGTGGATATGCAAGTTTTAGCTCACGTACGAGTAGCAATAGGATATAAAATGATGCGGTTGTGTGAATCTGCAGATAAAGAACTCGTGGATGCCGGGGGAGACCTGTATTACATTAAACATAATGAATTATTTTCATGGGGGGTAGGACGGTGGTGTAAGTTAGTAGTTCTGCCACTGGCACCCCTCGCATAACAATTGCATATGTTCAATTAAAACTGAAACCTACAATAAAACATACCAAGCTGCACTTATTAGGTGTTCTTTACCAGTTATAGTGTAATGCCTTATGTATACATCTTGTCCATCTGTTGTGACATTCATCTCCTAAACTGCTGGGTGGATTTTAATTAAAATATATTTTTCGGGCTATAAGACTTTTTTTTCCAGAAAAATGACTTCCAAAATCAGCCTTCATCTTATAGTCCGAAGGTAAGATTATTACTGTATTTAATAGTGATATGAACCCACTCATCCCCAAAATGGAATAATTCATCACAGAATCATTAAAATATACATTATTAATAATTAATAGTGAAGAAATTGTTAATATATACAGTAAACCCTTAGGCAACCTTAATTCAGATGGCACATTTTCATTGTGCTTTATTATTGTCCATTCACAGTAATTGCAATTCGGTGTGTTTGTGATGTTCAGAGTCAAAATGTCCAAAACGTAAATGTCCAAAATACATAAATGTTCAAATTTAATAAGGCCTAAACCAATTAGTCCAAAGTAATAAAACCCAAGATACAAAAATGTCCAAATAACAATAAGAAACATCCACAACAATTAAGTCCGAAAATCAGAAACTAATGTATATCAATGTGTACCAATTGAATATTTAAGAGCCATGTACACACGAAACAACAAGGAAACAGAATTTTCCATGTAAATCAAATGGGAAGGATAGTTCCTGGAATCGAACCCGGGACTTTCAATATTTGCAACAAAAACTAACCTCGGTAGCTCGGCTCCAGTAGCAGGAGATTTCCACCAAGTGTCATGAAAATCTGTCTATTGGTGCAAAAGTTAATAGGGAGGGATGGACAGACAGACACAATGACAAAACTAAAAACTGAAGGTGACAGGAAAAGAAAATTAGTCTTCATAAGCTTGGTCCTAAATGGCCACAACTACAGGAGGAATTGAAAAAATGGATAGTAGAACAGAGGAAGTTAGGTAAGGCTGTATTGATCAAAATGGTTATATAAGGGCAAAAAGACTTGCAGAAGGAAGAATGACTAGTTGAGCGCACGTATTGTTATTACATATGCATTCCATTTCTTAGGAATTAAAAATCTCATTATTCACTTAAGTTTAAGGAAGTACTATTGGTAAGGAGTGTCTATATGTGCGATGTGTGTGGCGCACTCCAGCAGCCTATTAAATAGGACTGCCAAGTGCATGCAGGGCACATTTAGCTATAAAAGTTTCGAAGCAGTTATTTATGTTTTAGATCATACCTATTTACTTCCATGAATTTAGTTTATCTAAAACGTTATATTTAATTGTTACCATGCCATAATATTTTCTTTATATGTTGCCAGTTACAGACAATCACACATAGAAATGATGCATAACGTAAACCTTCCTAAATGCTTTGGTGAACCACAATACTTTATTTTCTGAAAAATCTAAAAAATTGGGGTTCATCTTATAGCCTGAAAAATACAGTAAGTACGAGTGATCCTTATTAAAATTTAATGCCGAATTATGATTTTGAACTGCATCCATCAATTAGAACTTCCACTTTATATAAGCGCTTAAGTACACTTATACTCATATCTTGTTAAATGATATCCATCAAGCAACAATTAAATGCCATATTTTTCTCTTCCAAGCTCTTATATGATCTGAGGTATGGATTAAAATTTTTTTTGAATAGAGGACAACGTTTACCACAAAAAAGTCTGTGGGACCACATAATTAGGACTTGAAGTTTCGATGATAAAATTTCAAGAACCACCCTATTACCATATTATATGTATTTCTATAAAGAACACCTTTGAAATCTTTGTCTATTCCATTTATGGAGTATACTTTTTCATCTTGCTAATTTTTATCAGGGATATGGTGAATAGGTTAGTTTGTCCAAAAGTAATGATTAACTGGAGAGACATTCAGATAAAAAAGAGAGATCGCTAAAAAATCTTAATTTTTCTGTAGTTGAAAAAATTCGAGGGACTCCCTGGGCCCTAGACATTTCATCAACCATGCCACCTTAGTGTTATGCCGCTGTCACACACAAACCTCCTAACAATGGTGTGAAATCGGGGTCCCTGGCACGGAATAATTTCCTGTAAACCCGATTTATTCCTTCTTTCCATCTTTAAAATTTAGTTCCATTTGAATGATTGAGTGCATGCATGAGTATGACACCAATTCCTGGCTGTGTTAAATTAAATAATTTATATTTTAATTTCACCACCTTGTATTAGTTTCATCTTTTTCTTTTCTTATCATCTTTCTTATTGTATCTCTAATTATTGAATTATATGGTTTAGGAGTAATATTATCTCATAGTAAATCCAATTTGGTTAGTATCATATCTGGAATACCATTTAATTGATTTTGTCTAATAATTATTTGATTAGTTGGGTAGTAATAATTTTTTCTAATGAAAACTTAAAATGAGTGTTCATATTTCATTTAATTTTCATGTAGATACTAACAAAAATTAATTCATTTTCATTTACCAGGAAGATTTTGTTAGTATAGAGGATTATGTGAGTTATGTATATGTACCAAAGTTAGTAGAGCCATTCAATACTGTGCAAACTGAAGTAGCCGAGGAGGCAGCTGTTGAGGCATCTGATGCGGCTTGTGGAGTTGTGAAAAATGGTAAGAGTAAAAGAGCCTGTGTAGGATTAAATTAAAAAGTGACTTGAACTCAATTCTGAATAGTTGTCGTGATTATAAAATTAACTTGTATAGAAAACACAGATGGTCTTTTATTAAGTCATTGTAGCCCATCAGTACATGCATTATTTCCTATATTGATAATTTTCTTTTGCATAAAAATTTCATTGATGCACAAATTTTCTTTATCATTACTAAGTTTTCATGAAATAAAGACCTTGATAGAAGTAGATACAAAGCTATCTTGAGAATTTTTGGACAGTGTGCTAATGGTTGAAGTAAAAAAAGTAATTTTTGAAGTATTTTCACTGTTTTAACTTAAATTGAATATTCAATATTATTGATTACACTGGTCAACAAAGATTTTGTTAAATGTAAAATTTCAACTGTTTCTTATGTGTTTTTAGGTGCTGATTTCAAAAATGAAGTCAGAATTTTTCTATCACCCACCATTTTTGTGTAACAGATAATAATAATATATATATATAGAAATTAGCATGTAAATAAATATTACTTATTGTGTTCATAGAAAGAAACATGGCTAGTTTGTAAATGTTGGTTTGTTTATGTGTTGACTGCTAACATGAGGTCATTGTTTGCACATCACCATAGTCCAAAATCTATGAGTCATCACCTTGGATCTCTTTGCTCTCAGTTGAGTGTCAGCTTTCATTTGTGAAACATGCCTAGTGTCTGTGAGTTCTAGCTAAGTGGTGAATATTTTTAGTGTGTAGTGTGTTTTTTAAGGGAAATGCCTCGAAATTGTAAAAGTCACCCAAACAATTTTTACTATATTTGTGATGATTTAACTTTTAAGGCACAGAGGCGAAATATTACCCCTCTAGTTAGTAAATCGTATGAGCTTTATTTTGGATGTAAAGTAGATGATCAGGACAAATCTTGGGCCCCTCACATCTGTTGTGCTTCATGTGTAGCACTACTGACTGGCTGGCTTAAAGGATCCTGTCACATGCCATTTTCAGTTCCCATGGGAGAGAACCTAAGGACCATTCATCAGATTGCTATTTTTGCTTGAGTAACATATCTGGAATTACATCTAATTCTAAGCATACTGTAAAATATCCAAATCTTCCATCAGCTATCAGACCTGTATCCCACGGTCCAGAGCTTCCTGTACCTAAGCCACAAGAAACATTGACCTTGAATGAAGAAGATGATGGTGATGTCAAGACCCAGAGTGACTCAGGAGATGAAATACAGAATGACCCAGCATTTATGGAAAGCCTGACTTCTTCTAACCCTCACTTGATAACTCAGTCTGAACTCGATGATTTGGTTCGTGATCTTAATTTATCTAAAAGTCAAGCAGAACTTTTAGCTTCAAGATTAAAAGGATGGAATCTTCTTGATCGGGGCACTAAAATATGTTTTTTCCGTAAATGTCAACAGCAGTTTGAACATCTATTTTCTAAAGAGGGAGATCTAGTTTATTGCAATGATGTTGATTCTCTACTGGAGGCCTTGGGACAGCAGCACAATCATCAGGAGTGGCGTTCGTTCATAGATTCCTCAAAGGTGAGTTTAAAGGCAGTCCTGCTTCACAATGGAAACAAGTACCCATCTGTTCCACTAGCCTATGCTGCTCACATGAAGGAATCGTATGAAAACCTGAAACTTCTGCTAACCAGTATCCAGTATAAAAAGTATTCTTGGCATGTCTGTGGAGATCTAAAAGTGATTGCTCTGTTACTTGGGTTACAGCTTGGATACACCAAATTCTGTTGCTTCGTGTGTGAATGGGATGGCAGAGATAGACAAAACCACTACATCAAAAAGCAATGGCAAAAAAGAGAAACACTCACTCCAGGAAAGAAAAATGTAGTTAGTTGGCTACTGGTTAGTTCTAAAAATATCTATTTACCGCCACTACACATTAAACTAGGCTTGATGAAAATTTTTGTAAAAGCGATGGATCATAATGGACGTGGATTTCTCTTCTTGAAAAATAAATTTCCGAGAATTAGTGAGACAAAAATCAAAGAAGGAATATTTGTGGGTCCTCAAATAAGGGAACTGATGAAGGATGCTTTGTTTGAAAGCCAACTGAATGAAACTGAAGCAGCTGCATGGGCATCTTTCAAAAAAGTAGTCACTAACTTTCTGGAAAATTACAAGGCAGAAAACTACAGGCAACTTGTGAGTGAGCTTCTTGTGGCCTACAGAGCAATGGGATGTAATATGTCTCTAAAAATACACTTTCTGGACTCCCATTTGGACTTTTTTCCGGAAAACCTCAGGGCTGTGAGTGACGAACATGGAGAACGCTTTCATCAGGACATGTCTGCTATGGAAAACCGCTACCAGGGAAAATGGAGCCCAAAAATGTTGGCTGACTACTGCTGAACACTTAAAAGGGATGTTCCTCAAGCACAGTTCAGCAGACAATCCACATCAACCACATTTTAGGTTAGTAAATATATACTAATTTTTTTTACATATAATAAAAATACCTTTAATTTGAATGACATACATCTTTCGATTACTTAAAAACCCTGGGTGATAGAAAAATCTGGCAAACAGATTTGAAATCAGCGCAAAAAATTCTATAAGAATCACCATCTTCTTACCATGTTACAAAAAAGTTTTATTTTGTTATCCAGTGTTATTTGAGATGGTAAGAGCTGATGGATAGCAGGGGAACAATTCTCCCTTGATCAAGAATTGACCCTGGGTCTTCCACTTGAAGGAAGGATATTCTATCATTTGTTGTTGCTATCATTGATAGCCTTACCTCAGCCAGAAATACCCACTACAAAGACAAGACAGTTCATTGGTAGAATATCTACCTGGAAAGTGAAAGACCTGGGTTTGATTCCTGATTAATGCAGAGTTTTCTCTTCCCATCCATAAACTTGTAGTGTTATCTTCATGCATAAAAACTTAAGACCTACACTTTCCATAATGTTTAGCTGGTTATGTAATTGACTTAGTCGTTAAGTGAGGTAAGCTGCTGTAGGCATGGATCTTAGTTGTCTGCATGGTGGGGAGAGCATCAATAGGTGTCCTTGAAAAAAACTTTCTCTGTAAGCAAAGTGCATACAGAAATGCTCTCATTGTCATGCTGCTTGCAAGATTTTTTCACCTACTGTGCTTTTTTCAACTCTGTAATCACTGTAAGAAACTTGGTAGACGCATTTTCAGAATTGAATGTTTGGGACAGTTAACAGATGGTAAATTATACCACACATAATATATTCCAGAATAAATTTTTAAATAGTTATTGTGGCCAAATTTGTAAACCCATTTTATTTTTTTTAATCTTTGGAATTATAATAGATATCATTGTGGTTTTTTTTCAGATAATAGTGTAAATCCCTTAGTTTCAAGATATTGAAAGGTGGACAGTTCAATAATGTTCTGGGATAGTGGTACTCTATTTTTAAAATGGTTCCTCCAGAATTGCTACTCAAAGACACTTCAGAAGAATATTTCAAGTTCACCAAGTCCCATCAAATTATGTCATCAAAAGATATGTGTCCAGATTCTGAGAGAATGCACCACCCTCTGACCACACACTGCTAGAACTGAGAGAAACATCACTCATTATCAGCTGGGAGATGAACTCACTGTTGTTTTCAGCAATTTCCAGTAAACTGCGTATGAAATGCAGTCGTGACTCATCATCAGTAGGTTGCAACTCCTGGACTAACTGAATTTTATATGGAAAACAATTCAAATCACATTGCAGAACTCGTCTTAAAGATCTTATGGACAATTGAAGTTCCAAAGATCATAGTCTTGTTGATTTCAATGGACTGTTCAATATGCTTTCATGCACTTGTTCAATGTTTCTTTCAAGTCTGGCAGTGTGGTCTACCAGAGGGTTGTGCATCTGCCAAAGTGCCATCTTCAGGGAATCTGGACACATATCTTCTGATGGCATACTTTGATGGGGCTTTGTGAACTTGAAATATTCTTCTGATGGGTCTTTGAGCAGCAATCCTGGAGGATCCATTTTAAAAAGAGTTCCACTATACCAGAGCATTCTTGAACTGTCCACTTTTCCATGCCTTGAAACTCAGGGGTTTACACTATTATCTGAAACAGAAACCACGATGATATCTATTATAGTTCCAAAGATATTAAAAAATAAAATGGGTTTACTACTTTTGCCATCCCCTGTGCAATTTTGTTATTTTTTTGTCAATTTGAAAATAGTTAAATTTAATGAAAAATGTTGGAAATGCATGTAGATTGGTAGACCAGTCTACCAATCAGAGAGAAAGATGCCATTTTTACTTTCTCCATACATATATAGTATAGGAGAAATGTTGTTTTTATGAAAAAAATTGATTTAGAGATTTCAACAGAAATACACATTTTGAAGTCCCCTAAACATGTTTTGACCATTTTCTTGATGATGTTTGTGTGTGTATGTGATAGGAATTTTTTGGGCACTCGAACCAAAAACTATTAATCAGATCAACGTGAAATTTTATATTTGACATTTTTATTAAAAGGACAAGAGTTGATTAGTTTTTGGTTAAAATAGGCCAACCGAAAGTGACACTTGACTCTTGGTCTCTTTTTCTTTTTATCGATTTTCTCCATTAAAACTTAATAATTTATAATAACATTAAATTTAAATACTGTAGATAATGTTATTCTATACAATGTTTGTTTGAAATTATTTTTCCTAGAATGCATTGTTTAGGAATTGTTTTGATTTATTTGGCTTTTGTCAAATATCTCCTTTAAGACTGCATTACAAGTAATGTTTGTAAATAGCAATGTTGTAGAGAATAATATTCTCTGCAACTTTTGTTTGAAACAAATTTTCGTAAGACCTGTAATTTCGGAGATATTTATTTTAATCGTAGCTTACCAGTATACACATGCTAAACAAAATATTTAATAGAAACTGATTACGAAAAGAATTATGGTCAACTTATTACACAAAATAAAAATATTAGCTCAAAATTGCATTTGCAAATATATCTTAAACAGAAAAATGATCTTTTCATCAGCTTGACAACAGGAAATAATTTTGCCTACTGACTCTTAATTCAGCATTTGAAAACCAAGCACTACTGGTTTGTTGAAACAATTTCTTCCGTATTCATGTGCCATTTTTTGTTGATTGTTTATTTTCTCCTTTGTCTTTGTTTCATCTTTCTTTGTTCTTCTCTTAACCGATTTCATCTGCCTTTGGATGAATAGTTGCAAATTTAGGTATTTTACTATTTCATACGTAGCCATAAGTAGTGCAGATATAGTCTTAAAAACTCATAAATATTTGTCTTTAGTACAGTGCATAGGAGATATATAATGCAATCATACTTTACATAAGAATACTAAAAGTATAGAGAAAGTTGCTCGGGCCACATCAGATTTTTGAGAAATATGTTGAGGATACTAAATTCTGAAACAGGAGTCAACTTCAGTATTTCATTGGTAGAATATCTGCCCAGCAAGTTGAAGACCTGGCTTTGATATTTGGTGAAGACAGAATTTCTTTCCACTTTTTCAGAATGTCTTCATGTCCCGCATATGAGTATCTATGGCCTAATTTGAAATATGAAAGCTTATTTTTTTAAAATATGATACAGCTACCACATGACTTTTTCCATACCTGTAGTATTTCTAAAATTTCCAAATAGGTTAAATGATAATAAATATTTTAAGGAACTGGGAAAAAATTTTAAAGACTTGACAAAGAACAGAAATAAGCTCAAACTGGAGCCTTCTGATACTGGATATAGCCAGGAAGCTCCAACAATTAATAAAATAAGAAGGAGCGTTACTAAGACGTAAATAAGCATAAAATGTTTACAATAGTCGCTGGTAGGTGGTGTGGTGGTGGCAGCTAAAAGATTAGTTTTAAAAATATCTTTTAAACAATGCATTATATGGGAAAATGTTTTGAACAAACGTCATAGAAAATTAAATTTCCTACAACTTTTATTCTTATGCTTTTTTACATTTATCAAATATTAAAGCAAATATTAAAAAAAAATGGATGTGACAAGAGTAAACACCCACTTCTGGTTGACCAATTTTTACCAAAAACTAATCAGTTCTTGTACCTTTAACAGAAATGTCAAATATAAAATTTCGCATTGACCTAATTAATAGTTTTTGAGTTAGAGCAACCACAAAATTTCGGTCACAGAGTTTCGAGGAAATAGTCAAAATGTGTTCAGGGGACCTTAAAACATGTATTTCCATTGAAATCTCGAATGCCATTTTTTTCATAAAAACAATACTTTCTCTATACTTGGTTTATGGAGAAAGTAAAAATATTTTTGTGCATACTTGCTTAGATAAATATAAATGCCCCACCTAGGGACGGGATCAAAATTATGCACCAGTTTAAAAGGTTTATTTCAGGGGCTGGCAACTAAATTAACATGAAGCCACTTTTTCCAATTCAATATAAGAGCTGCATGACAGGTGAATAAGACATCTCTTATTTAAAAATATTCAATTCATATTTCAGAACGTTATTAAAAGTAAATGTGAACTTTTAGTAATTGATGTATCAAGTAATGTTATAGGTGCTTTATATGAGAGAAGTTGATTCAGGGAACAGTACCTATGTCCTTAAAGAATCACTTGATGCTCACGAGCTTTAGGTTGCTGTTCTCTGGTTTATTAATTAATTGCTTCCTATTTGGACAACTTTTCAGCTACTACTGCTAATTAATTTGACATGTCTTTCCAGTTTTGCAAGGTATATTTGAGTTAATAATTCAAATAATATTTCCTGAAAATATTTATAGAATTTGTCTAGGAAGCAAACATTCATTAATATTCAGTATAATTGGTTTGGAATAAATCCTTATCCAAAGTAAAAAATTTGCTTATGGATATTAAAAATTACATTATGGTGGCTAGAGTAGTTAGATGTTTCATTGGAATAAATTTTATCTTAACAATTTCAATAATGTGGGAGTGGTGGTGGAGTGGCTCAAGTGCTGACTTTCCACAAAGTGGGTCCAGATTCGAATCCAGGTAGTGGTTGTTTAATCAACCTAGATTTGCCCTGCCCCCTACTTGTGTGATATGAGGAGGACATGCAAGTCAGCATTCTGTCCATCAGAATGGACGTTGACCAGTATAATAACCCCTTGATGATATTTACAAAGAGTAGGCTAATGCTGGCTCCAGGTTTCTATCCTCCCTTTTGTGCGTGAATGTGCTGTATAATCCATGATAGTGATTGTATGACAGGCTGGCCACCTATCTGCATAAAACACAGAGGAGCTAAGTATCCATGAGTTGAATCTTGGACAGGCAACTGCTTAAAAGTAGAAAATGCATAAGAGAGAGAATTTATATTCTTGATAATATTTTAGATCTTGACTGAAAAAGCCCTTATGAAAAATTTACCATGAAATTTGAATTGTTGAAAATTTTATTGCATTGACAGAAGATACCAAAACAGAGAGCTGTAAAGGAGGAGCTAAGTCAAGAAAACAGAAGGCATGGATGAGAGTTTCTTTTCCTGACACATCTTTGCAGTCAACTGGCACATACCAATTGTTATATCTCACGCAAACCTCATCAAGTGTCCTTGGTATAAGTGGACCATTTAGAGTGGAGAGGAGAGACAATAGAAGACCTTTTGTTAGTAAGGATGATTTAATTCAAAGGGCTCAACACCCTTCCTCAGCCCCATGCACTCCCTCCCGGACAACACTTGACTGACAAAGGGAAAGCCAGCATAGGAGGATATCACCTTAGGATGTCCCAGCTGGTGAGTAAATTTCAAGTTGTATATGTCTCATTCTTCTTAACCCTTCAAGCCGGTGGCCCAAGTACATACTTAGCCAAATGACATCAGTCCAAGGGGTGGTGGAACTAGTACATACTCGCCAAATGCAGATATTGTATAAATTGCAATTCTTTCCCCATCAAATAGTCATTCATGAACCTGTCGACATACTTAGCCAAATGACATCAGTCCGAGGGGTGGTGGAACTAGTACATACTCGCCAAATGCAGATATTGTATAAATTGCAATTCTTTCCCCAACAAATATTCATGAACCTACTTGTGCCACAACAGACTATCGATATGTGATATTCCAATAAATCACAAATTTCCTGTCAGTTTGGAGGTTTTTATACTTCGTTAGAGGAAAAACATAGCGTAAATTATGCTATCTATGCTATCCTCGAACAAAGTATAAAGACCACCAAACTGATGGGGAATTTGTGATTTACTGGAAGATCACATATTGATGGTCTGTTGTGGCACAAGTAGGTTCATGAATGACTATTTGATGACGAAAGAATATCAAGTTACAAAGGTGTTAAAATTACATATTATGCATGTTTGCATAAAGCTAGTTAATTCGAAAAAAGAGCAACAGGCTGGCTTGATAGCTTAGTTGGTTAAAGCACCTATCTGGCAAGTGGGGAGACCTGGGTTCGATTCCTGGTCAAGTACATAATTTTTCTCCTTCTAAAATGTCAAAAGAAAGAATATCAGTTTATGCAACATCTGCATTTGCCGAGTATGTACTCGTTCTACCACCCCTTGATCCAATTTCTTCTGGCAAGTATGTGGGGCACTGGCTGAAGGGTTATTCCATAATTAAATATTTGAAATGGAGTGGACAAATAACTAAACTATGACCAAATAATTAAAACAATGAAGTTTTTGTTACTCAATGCGAATTTAAATACCACTCCTGAAACAAACTTTCAGACATTAAATACGGGCTTGAGGGGTTAAGTATTGAAAATAAAAGCTTTTCATCTTCTAAAGATGATATTTATGTTTATAGTATGATCTTGCTTGCACAGTAAAACCTGTGCGAGGCAGAACCTCAAGGGACCGGCCTATTTTTCTGTCTTTTGCAGATTTCTGCCTTATAGAGATTAAAATAATTTACACATTTTCTTTTTGGCAGATTTTAATTAGAAAATAAATGTTTTTGCGGGTCTCCGTGGAAATAAAAGCTATAATCCCAAAAAAAAGTTGCTATAGACAATAAATGAGGACAAACTTGAAATTGCATGCAGGCAATTACTAAATTTATTATCAATTTATAATCTTCCATTAAAAATTTTTTATGCATCGAAACCGGTCATCTATATAAATAAAATTGTAATTGTCTGTTTGTTTAGGCATCATGCAAAAACAGCTAGACCGATCTTCACGAAACTTTACAACATATCTTAAGGTCGATCCAACTTAGAGCTTAGGCTACATGCCATATCAGAATTTCAATCAAGAGGGGGTTGTGAGGAGGGGGGTTGTGAGGAGAGGGGGTTGTGAGGAGAGGGGGTTGTGAGGAGGGGGTTGTGAGGAGGGGGGTTGTGAGGAGGGGGGTTGTGAAGAGGGGGGACAACTCAAAAATCAGGGACAGTGTGCTTACTATTGATTTTATGACAAAAATTGTAGGAAATAAAATTTAGGAACGTTTTTGTTCTATGAAATCTTTTGATAGGATGATTATAAACTGAGATATGTAGGAAAAATCATAATTATGCTTTTCGAGCTTTTTTTAGGTCGCTGCAGGCAGGCTCATCTCATTCCCTCAGTACAGCTCTAGCTTTCATAGTGTTCACATCATTCTTTTACGCTCTTGCTGAGACTGTTGAAACTTGTGAGTTCCGAAATATATCAATATATGTTATTGAATTGATTTATTTGAGTTGACCGGGCTTTGAAATTGGATTTAATGATTACGTAACAATTTTGTGAAATATGTTATTACACATACAACACTGAATTGATTTGAATTGAATTGGTTTCAAAAACGGATTTAACCATTAAGTAAAGATTTTGTGTTCATAACTGTATTGATTTATTGGAATTGATTGAATTTGGCTTGAACTGAATTTGATTCTGATGTGATAGTAAAACCTGTTGATACACGTTGATTGATGTATTGATATTAGTTGACCAGGCTTCTGCAGTGTTATTATTTGTATTATATTTGTTCTCATAAAATCATTATCATTAAAAATTTATAAAGTGCCTTCCCGAAAATGAACTAATCTTAGTGGTAGATCTGCTGATGCAAAATGAATGCATTCATTGCGTGAGTCCGAAAGTCAGTCTCAGAGGGAGAGTCGTTTGAATTCCCAGAGAGACAGGCAGGTGGCTTCCCATACTTTAGAGACTGAGACCCAATGTGAGGAACGCCTTGCGGCCGATCGAGTGAGGCATGCTCTCTCATGGGTCACCAAGTCTGAGGCCGAACGTGAGGAACGCCTTGAGGCCAATAGGGAGAGGCATGCACTGTCCCGAAAAATTGAGATGCCAACTCAATGTGAGGAGCATTCAGCGGCTGACCATTGCAGGTGTTGATTTGAGATCCAGCTGTTTCTCACATAGAGTTTTATGTAGTGTGCTCCAGGGTGAGTAGCAGCAAGGATCTTTTCATATGTGCCCCGGATGGAAAGACTCATGACGTAGTTTACAGAGAAGCATTGATATAGGTAACATGAGCAATGCCGGGTAATACAGCTTTTGTTTTTGTGTAAACTGGATAATTTTATATTTATCCATTATTCCTTAAACTCATCCTGTGTGAAAAATGGGTATTTCAGCTAGTTCTTATATATGTAGAATAAGCCGAAGTGTGATTAAACTGTGTTGATTTAATGTTTATTTTGCTTTTCATTTTAACAATGCCGCATTATGATGGAATTCCACCACGTCTCAGCCTTCCATTGATTTTAAAGCATTTTAAAACTTACAGTTAATTGCTCTCTATTGGAAACATGAAAGAGTTACTGGGAGAGACTTTGATGATTACACCATGCAAGGAGAGTTCTTTAGGCAGCAATGCACACATTTCAGTTTTCAACAAGAGACTGAAATCACATTTGATAAATTACTCGGACTTCAATAATTCTCACCAAAGTTACATTTACCCTTGCACCCTGGTTTTCTCTAACTTCCCAGAAGAGACCCCTCAATCCGGTTGAGATTAATTGCTGGCAGGCTATATTTGCGGTACTGAATATTTCTCAAATATGAGCTCTCGACTTTTTATCTTGAAAGAAATTTTTTGACTGTGGTCTAATAAGCAAAACACGATGCAGTGCATATTGCCACAGAAATTAATAAAGAATGAAACAAACCAATTGCTAAGGAAGGATACACAAAGGGGAAACAAAACAACAATTCGAAGAGATGACCATGCACGTCCACTCTGACCGACTCGAAGAGTAGAAAAAAAATGTTTCGATCTTTATTTCATATTTAAGAGTGGGTAAATCATGCACATTTAATAGATGAAAATGAAGCAGAGTCTTTATAGAAGACAATAGTGTTCTTTATTATTCAGAAAAACAGATGGGAGTGCCGAAAGAAATTATTTTTTGAAGGTGTGTACTGGAACCATCACGTGGTGAGAACTGCGAATAGAGTCTACCTCCTGGGTAACCATGATGTGGTTAATTTCAACATTTTTGCACATTTCGTTTGCTCAATGTATCTTCTAAATTAATTAGGAAAAAAGTTTCCCACAGATCGACTTTTTCATGTCCCAAGTAATGATTTTGGAGAAATAACAATGTTATTAATTTTTTAAAAGATTTTTGATAATTATTATATATTTATCATTTATATAAGCGTGATAAACAATCCTTCAAGAGGCATGACAAAAGAAATTGACTGTATTGGATCAGTAGAAACCGAGATATGACATTGTATGTTTAAAGATGCATGAAAAACTTACCGTGTTCACTTTTTTAGTTTTTCTTATTTTTAATGACTTTCTCGAATTTTTATAAAATCACGATATAAATAATCAGGTTCAGCGTAAAATTTACTACGATTGAGTGCCATAATTTTACTTAAATGACAGTATCACCAAAATCGCAACAAATATGGCAACTGAGCGGGATTAGAGAAGGACAGCTATAGGGAAAAGCAATGGAAAAGAGAGAGCTAGTGATAGCCCATAAGACATCATACTGTCAACTAAGTGTGGAATGCGCTATAGCTCCCAATGCAAGGGTCGCTGGTTCGAATCCTGTCGAGGGCATGATCATTTGCATTTGTCATAAATCTATTATAACATATGTAATTGTGGTAAGCTGTTAAATAAATTATTATTATTTAATTTTTCGTTTAATCTTATTATTATAATTGTTCTAACTGTTAAAATTTGTGAGTTGATAATTGATTCCATGAATCTCTTTGTTTCAGGCTGCTTACAGTACAACGCAAAAGAAATATAAAATAAGTTCCTTCCTCCTTGGTCATTCTTAATTGACTAAGAGTGGAATTAAGAGTAAATTACATTTGAAGCTCACTAATAAACTTGTGGGATATTTTTCAAGCTGTGTAAGCCACAGAAAGCAAGTAACCAGCAAGTTTTTTACTGTCTTTTTGGTCTTGAAGAGTAGATAAATGCGGAATATTGGGTTGTGATGCACTACTTAACATCTGTAAAGTGTAGTTTAGTATAAGTTTCAAGTTGTGATGAATTTCCTTAGTTTCATTCCTATCAAACAAAAATATACATTATGGATCAGTCAATTTTTATTGTGCAATATTTAAAAAATTATTAAAATAGTTTATTTTTGCCTGAAATTTTTAAGCCAAGAAGTTATGAAATGAACTGGCTCTTTGGTACTTGAGTTATAAATCTTTCTATTAACAATGTATGCATACATTTTAATTATGTCACTTTGGTCTGGGAGTTTAAAAAATATAGTTTTATTTTTTATGAAAAAGATCTCAAAAACTGATTCCAGTTGATATTTTGAATGCAATAACTATCTGAAAAATTCTAAACTTTTTCTAAATATTGTTTATTTAATTTAGTATTACTTTGAAAAAAGTAAAAGCTATTGCCTTAACATTTTATTTCTAACATCTAATGTAACAAAAAATTACTGTTACCCATTATAGGTATTGAAATATCAGTAAGTAGAATCCTTTGCTGTGCATACTCATAAAAATATGAGTAAAGGTCATTTAGGTTGTGTAAAAAATTTTCAAATTCAGCATTCCATATTTTAAATGACAATATTGTACAATCAACTTCGTCAATGAGGGAACATTTGTAGCACTTGCTGGGTATTGTCCATGCATGTTGTTTAATAGCAAGCTATGAAGCTTGTTGGTTTCCAAAGATATATAGTTTTGTAGTTAAATGAAACAGTATTATTATCAGTTTTATGTAAATATATGAACTTTCCTAAGATAATTATGATGCTCTATAGTACTTAGGCAAAGTAATTGATAATTTGCAATGTAGAAAAGTTGTATTTAAAAAAAAGGCTAATTTTATAAACGTCCTGATCAAGCAAAAAATCTGTGGATAGTTGATTGAGTTGTACATATGCTATAATGAAGAAGTCAGAGCAATTTAAATAGGTTTAAGATGTTTTGCTTGAAAATGTTTGTTAAGGATACTAGGAGATGCTGGTTGTTTATTTAGGAATGTTGAAGAACTTTATTATTTGTTGTAAATTTTTAATATAATTTATATTGATCTATTTATTGAACCATTGTTTTTAAAAATTGCAATTAAGGTGTTAATGTGAAGTTCCTTGGCAGAAAAGTTCCAAGTATTTATGCTTAACTGATATTTTTCAGATTTTTTACTACAACAAACTTGATGTGTTGATTTATTTAAATGCTAAGGAGAAGACCTGAATTAAATTATTCCTTTTCTATGAATGTTTCATGAAGCATAATATTTTGCCATGGGGTTAAATGAAGATAATTTATCGGATTAACATTTCTTCTAAGTAAGCAGTTATAGGTCTGTCACATTCATAAGAACATGTGCGGACTTTGGCCACGCATGGAGGGCAAGTTCCTCCGTTACGGAGGGTAAGTTCCCTCAGTCATCTTGACTACCCCACCCCACCACTAGCCCATCCTACTCCTCCTTGGGTTGTCAGTTCATCAGTTTACAGTTGACTGCCTAGACGAAGTTTTGTGAATATTTGGCAACAATGTAGTTAGAAAAGGACAGAGACAGCTATATCCCATGTGGTAAGGAAGGGCAAGAAGGGAGGGTGCCAAGTGGAGTGAGGGATTAGGCCATACCCACAGTACACCCAAAATGTTCTTTTGATCACGGCAGACCTATAAAATTTGTGGTATTTGGAAGTGTTTTATTGTATTTGAGGTGTATTATTAGTGTCTGAATGAAGACAACAAAGAAGTATTTCAAGGAAAATATATTTATCTGATTTATTATGAATGTCATAATTTCTTACCACTGTGTTGAAATTGGTAAATTGCTAGAAATTGAATTTGTTAGACAAATGGAATTAAAAATTATATTCAAATGTATGAAATTGTGATTCAGTTTAGTAATTGGATAATTTTATCTTGTAATATAATTCATTTGCCACATTAAATCATGATACATATTAAGGTAAATGTTGTAGCTAATTTATTTTTATCTGAATATAGAGGCTTTTTATACTGGTTCAAACTGTGGCAGCAATCTAACTATAAATGGCAGAATATCCCCTTTTAATAGTGTGCCTTAAAACTGCCATTCATTATAAGATGAAAAAGAAAAAAATTAAAGCTTTCATGTTATGTAAATTTAATACATGGTGACTGTTCACTCTTGATTTATGCTTTATGTGTGTGGTATTTTGGTGATGTCAATTTGAGGTGGTTTTTGTTTTGTTATGTCTAACATGTTGAGATTAGTAAAACCTTTTAAAAATATTGAGTTTTATTTATAAAATTGAAAATTACTGAACATTATAGTTCATTCACAGGCAGTCTTAATAATTATTACAAAAAATTAATAAAATTTACCTTTTGCTCACTTCTTTTCACCATCCCAAGTAAACTATTCTCTGCAGATGTTTTGCTCACACTTCATGTCTTTCACAAATAGAAGTTTTTCCTAAGCGAAGAACACAGATTTAATCACTTTAAAATTAAGGCCACTGTATGTATTTTTTGAATAAGTATTTCACTTACATTTGTCTTGGATCTTGATGTATTTGATTTTTGACCAACAAATGCTTTTTAAAAAGCAAGTCCTTAATAATAATCAATCCAGATACTATATTGTCTTATCTTGATCATATCTGCTTCAAGCATGATTTACCATTTCATCCATCATCACAAAGCACTAAACTGATTTCATCACTTGTTGAAAAACATTTCCCAACCTATTGCACCATTCACATAATGCTGCAGGAATGTAGTTATTTTAAAGATCATCTCTCTGGTCAAAAATTCATTGCAATTAAATTAATACTTAATGAAACATAACTAAATTTAGTTTCAATGAGTGTTGGTTCATGGTAGAAAGAATTTGAGCATGTTTTAATACAATATGACAAATATCTTTGAACATATGTTTTAACAGAGGAGTGGTTTCTCCATTTAAATTGTTTTCTACTTTGTTCATTTAGTAATTTTGTCACAAATTAAAAATGAGCAATTAGTTCATTTAAGGAATTATAAGTCAATTTGAATTTAACACCCCACCTTGAGCAACTAATACATCATTCCCGAATTTATTCCACCTCTGTGGAAGAACACATTGGGGTTGCTGGAGAGTGTAGGCTCCAAGGTGGTGTATACATTTCCCTCCTCTGGTTTCATATATAACCCTGCAGAAGAAGAAACTATTGGATAAAATACTTGTGATTCTTTTAAAACTGAGTAACTGAGATTTATTCAGAGTACTAGTTAACTAAATTTTGAAGTTTTTGAAACAATTTTTTCCTGTTAAAGAGATTGAAAGTCTTTTGTTATTTTATTATAGAGAGAATTAATGCTATGGGAATTCTAGTAAAATCAACTTAATATAGTTAATATTTTGAGCCATATATTGACGAGGTACTGAGATACTTTAAAAGATATTCATACTCCTCCCTTGGTTTGCATTGCATTTGAAGAATTGATGGTCATTTTATTTCTATATTTATCAAAATTGGCCCATACATTGAGCCATTCATGTTAAATGCGGTTTTTATCACTTCATGATTGGTAAATAATCATTTCTTTCTTCTCAGTATATTTTTTTAATGAAACAGAGAATTTCATTTCCTTTACTCAAAGTATACAGTCTGCTGGTAACCATATTTAATTTTAATAACTAGATCAAAATTATTTACAAAATAAAGTTTATAAATTGCATTGTGTGCACAAATACTCATACCAGTTGATTGGTTGTTTTGACAATAAGTTACTTTTTATGCATTTATTAAAAAAAAATAATGACTCATTTTCAAAGTAACTGTAAACCCAATCACATCATAAACTTTCAAATCAGTGGTATGTACAAACATTTCCATAAAGTCAATTTAATCTGCCAATAGAACAAATTTTTAAGTTAATTAAACTATCAAATACTTTAGAATAACAATACCCATACTTTTGCATGAGTTGAGCAGAAGCTAATGTGGAAGGAGAATAGAAAAATTTACATAGAAATATTAGAAAATTATAGTCTATGTGCATCCTTTTACATGATAATTTATTTTCCATTAAAATGTATATTACAAGAATAAGGCAAAGAATTTATTTTTTAAAATGTTAATTTACAATCACTGCTATTAAAAATAAATAATAAGGTTATTGGGAATATTCTGCCAAAGATGGCTGAGTGAAAATGGTGAAAGGAAACCGACCTGTCTTGGGTGTTGGTTGATGGTGCCTACTGAGATGATTTGATTTGGATTGGTGAAGGTGATGTGGATAAATGGGATAAGGATAGCAGTGGTACACCCTAGGATAACACAGTGGGTGGGGAGGAGGTGGGAGCAAAGGCATGGGGTGAGGAGGGGAAAGGGCTTGAGGACCAGCGACTGGGTGAGGGTGTAGGTTGGGTGGAGAGAGATGGGATGGCGGAGGGCCAGCAACCAGTGCAACTCGATCTGTAATGGGAAAGAGACATCGAAAAAAATAGGAGGATGTGTCCACATGCAGAGGCAAAGCATCACTGGGATTTACTTAATGTGTGGTATAAGTGAGTATAATACATACTATTACTAAAAGTGCAAAATACATGAAATGTAAATGAGGTATAGTTTACTATTACAAAACTCAATATATTATCTATACATCTTCCCTAAATGAAGAGAAATGGAAAAGATGAGATATTATGGATTTTTTTTAGGTGGCTGCATGATTTAATTGAAGGAGCTCTTTTTGGGATCAGATATCAAGTTTGAACTGTCAAGAAGTTGTTCTCAAGGCCAATGGGATATTTTAACAAAGTAGACCAAGTAACAAACAAAAGTAATTATAGTTGGGAGCACGAACAAAGGTGGGTGAGTCATGATTACTGCACAGAGAGAGAGAAATACACGTTACATTGCTGCCAAACCACCAGCCTGCATGAGCTTATGCTCGGAAAACAACGCATGATGCACAAAGTCCTATGCCACAAGCATTCATCGTTTGCTCTTGACAGCTGGCAACATTGTAACCAGTTGTACGTGTTGAATCGTCTGCATGCTCTGACTCGTTTTTGAGGTACTGATACACTTTATATACGATTTCTCTGGCTTGTTTGTGCAAAACCTTGCGTTTAATCCCTTCGCCCTCTATTTTAGAACACCACAATATGGTACTATTTAAATCTCAATCGTAAAGCATGCAAATAAACACAAAAGTAAGTACTGCACACCAAGAGCCGCTGTAACTGACTGATGCTGATTGGCCATGTGAAGGAGCGAGAGAAACTACGTGATATTCCTTGCCTTTTGCACAACCAGTTGCCACCCGCCTTCGTTCGTGCTTCCAACTGTAGTAGTCTTTTAACATATTAAGAAAAGTTGACTTTGAGTATTTGGTTATGCTGAACCATTCAAATTCTATGAAAAATCCTATTATTAATTATTTAATCTTTTGATAAAAAGACAGGAATTCTCATATAACAGAAAAAAAGTGGGCATAGGTTTATTAATAGATGGTATTACTTAAAAATACTTATCAAAGTATGACTTTATTATAAAATATTAGGGGCTAAAAATGGTTCAATGGCTATCAAATGCTATTTTGAGTTGATAGATATTTTATGCAGCCATATTAATCATTAGAAAATATTTAATGAGTGATTAAATTAACAATCATTCCCAGATTTGCTTTGCTTTCACAATTGATTCATTAACAATAATTCAAAATTAGATCCTGGTTATCACTTGAACATATCCTATTTTGCATTTTTTATATAGGCAGAAAATTATGAAAAATATTTTATTCTCAAATATTAATTTAAGTAACTGCAGATTAATGAGAAATAAAATACGGATAATACTTATTATTTGATATTGTCACTTGCAAAAACAGAGCAAGTAATTATTATGCAATATGAGCTAATGCATATATAGTAACATGTCTATCTCATTCATTTATTTTCAAATCATCTAAAGCTTAATTGAAGAAGATAGATATTTTAACTTTTTCATTAATCTTCTTTCTGTTACCTATTCAAAATGAAATCAGTATTTATATTACATTCCCAACATATTCCTTTGTTTAATTAAAATGGTTTCATTTATTCTTTCAGGATAAAAATTCCATCTTTTCCTTGAATTAATGTCAAATGATTATAGAAATGAATAAATCACTGAAAACTATATCTACCAAGTCTATTTACACATTCATGCAGATATATGAAGAAAAGGTATCCATTTATTATGCAGTTGGAGACTGAATTGTACAATAATTAAAATATGTCAATGAATTCCATTTAATTGGATTACAACATTATTGTTTCAATTCATTCAATTACCTAAAATAAGTATTTTGGAATTAGACTGTTATGATTAATGAAGTACCTTTTCTTTATATTGTCTTGCAAATAATCATCCAATCCATTTCATGCAAATTCAGAAAATATTACGAGCTGTGTGATTTTGATAATTATCATCCTCTACAAAGTTATTTGAACTTGTAATTCTTCACCCAATTTTAAGTTTGTACTCTAGATCTCACTACTATGTGCTGTTATAAGGTTCTGATATTATTAATTGCAAAGTTTGTTCTCCACCCACCAAAGCTCTACCATATATTTTATGGTATACTTATTACTATTTACAAGAAGTCACATGCTATTTACACACCTTTACACACCTATTAAAAACAATTATAAGAAAAAAGTGAGAGATATATGAACTTGGGAAGTTATAGATACAAAAACGTAGATTTTGACTAATTTTGATGGTATACTGTTGCTATAAAAGGTCAGGGTTCTTACAACAAATAAAGTTTCTCATTAATATAAATTGAAGATTTTATAAATTATGGTAAAATACTGTCGATGAAATTTACAATTAATATAGATTTTTGGAGATGAGAATATATTTCCTGAAACGTAAATTTTAATTTCCTGTGTAATTTTGATAATCATGGAAAACAGCTTTTCGATTACCCTGTAAAAATAAGGTCAGATGTTGAGATAAATTAGTGTATTATTTGTTGAGTTTCAGTATAGTGGAAAGAATATTATAACATCCTTCATTGAAAAAAATATTTAAATTTATGTATTCAAAAATAAATATATTAAACAATTGTCCATTCCATTCTTTTGTGCAGTATAAATGCTTTAAGTGCTCATATTTGAATAGCTTATTTTATATAAATGTAGTGCAAACATTTTGGGGAGAAATCAAATTCGATTATTCACTTATTTCTTCGTAATGTCAAATGTGTAATTTTAATGTTTTTATTAATTATCCTTATCAATGGATAGACATTCTCAAACTCATACATTATTAATTGACAAAAGAATTTGCTTACTTGTTTATGCCCAAGGTGAAAACAACTCAAAACAATACGTGTGAAGTAAATATAACTTATAACATATTGTATTTAAATTTTCATCGATTAAACTGTTAACGAATTGGAAAATTTTCTTTGTCATGGATGTTGGATAACATAAATATAAGTCTCGAGGTAGAAAATGAGTGAAATTATGTGAAACAGGTAAATAATCCGGCTGTTAATCAGTCGCTTGTTTAATGATATTTTAATTATCATATGCACATGATTACAGATCAAGTTAAATACAACTTGTATTTTTTAATCTTTTGTAACCTTATATTGCGTTCTTCAAAATTGTGCTTTCTCATAACTGATTACGTTTTCGGAATGTATACGCTAGATTAACCCTGGAATGCTACCCATATTACATTAATGCTACCTGGGGTACTGGTGTACCCCAATAAAAATACATTTAAATAGTTGCAACAAAAAATTCATTTAAGAAAAAATTCATATTTTTTGATTTAATTCATATATAATCTTCTTCTAAATATTTAGTAATGAAAAAATATTCCATACAGTTGGAACAGACTTTTTTCTTTAGTGGGTTAAACAAATATACTTATTGCAGCACACACACTATGTTCGGCTCTTCCTGTCCTTACTCGGGCAAAACAAACATCTTCCTAAGGATGTATTCCTTGGTATTTCTGGTACCTGGGATGAGTCAGGGTTCGCAACTCGCATTATAGTCTCATGGAGTTGGCAGGGTAAATTTTTACATTGTGAGCAGGATATCATATGAGGTGTGATTAGATCAAGAGCAAGTTTTTAAAAAAAAGGAACGTCTCTTTTTGATCTGATCTTTTCCTGAAATGTTAGATAGTAGATAGATAGTAATGTTAAAACACAACTGTAAGCAAACATGGTAGAATTTCTTTGCCTTTTTCCTGTAGTTATGAATGATTCCAGAATTTCCCTCTTTTCCTTTCCGAGAGTACCAACGGCAGTCACTTGGTAGTCATCATGAAGTTTCTGAACTATTTCTACTAATGTGAATCAGTTGTCCTGAGTACAGTTTCGATTTGTCCCATGAAATGATGAGGTCAATTTTGTTGCATAGTATTGTGCAACTGGCATATTATTAGGTGTAGAACCTTTGCCGGTATATAATTCTGCATGTAATATATAAAACGTCTTGGCAGCAGAGCACATTATTATTTTTATGCCATATTTGTCTCGCTTTGAGGGTATGTACATTTTAAATATCAGCACCCTCGAAAGCCCAACAATTTCTTCCATATCTGTGTCCAAATTTTACAGTTTTTTGTGCTCTTTCCGAGATGCCATAGTTAGAAACTCGCTCCATATAGTTCAGAAAAATATAAAGTGATACTACCAGTAATGAAAATAAATAAGTCGCTATGATGATAAAAACAATTAAAAAGGTACCTGACACTAATGCTACCCAGGGGTACTATGTACCCCGGACACTATATATCACAGAAAAGAAATCACGTGTACACTCACCAATAGTTACTGCACGGCTGTCAAATCAAACTAGGAAACTGTGGGTAAACACAACAACGTAGTGCCATCTATTACGAAAATATTTAATCTATATGCTTCGTGGGGTACACCAGTGCCTCGGGTAACATTCCAGGGTTAATTGAGGAACAGATGTTAATGTAAAACGTATTTTCATATTGGGAGAAAAAAAATAATCATCTCAATGGAAACCATAATATAAGAATGCAAAAACTATTTACTTATCTATAATCTTGAATGTTCTAGCTATAGAAATTGTATCCCTAATAGATTGTGATTTTCGATATATTATCGCCTAACTATCGCAAATGCCAAAATTAAAACCAAGATATACATAACTGTATTAAGTTCTATTTCTATAGCGATACAGTCAAACTCTTAGGAAGGTAAATTAAAGTCACTAGGTAAATATAGCTGACAATCATTTACGTTTTCACAGAAAATTAATAACTAAAATGATCTGAGAAGCCATAAAAAATAAAAGCTACACATTTTCTTCGATTACATTAGTTTCTAAAACTTCCGCTCAATTCAAAATAGAATGATGCGCATTCTATTCCAGATACTATAAAATACTGTGTTTTACAGTAAAAATAAATAACCTTGTTGCCTCTGAAAAATGAAAAGTTAGACACTGAAGTATATCAGCGATATCTGCAAAATATTTACCTCCGAAGACGCTCGGTATTAGAGAAGGCGGTAGCTTGTAGACATGGCTGGGACACGTGCCATCGCCGGCAGGGGCATGTCCCTTACCCGTGCCCCCGCCCGGCTTGAAGTGGAAAAAGCTGGGCGAGTAGCGAGCGCCGTACAGGGCCGAAGGGGCCCGGGAGAGAGATCCGTCGTCGTCATCGTCGCAGTCGTCCTCGTCGTCCATCGTGAGTCCGCGGCCGTATCTGGGCACGGACATCCCCCCGGGAGGCATGGCTCCGGCAGCGGCCGCCCTCCCCACCGCGGCCATCCTCCTTCCTCTCGGCAGGAACATGACGGCGAATACGGCCGCCGAGGTCGCCAGGAGACCGGCCGCGAGGGCGGCGTCCCTGTGCCTCGGCGGAAGGGCCAGCCCGGCTAGTGCCCAGGCCAACGACACGGGCAGAGAGAGCAGCGAGGCGGCGCAGATGTATAGCGACTCCCTCCGGTTCTCCCTGACCCTTCGGCACCTCGCGGATGCCGCAGAGACGGCCACTGCCAAGCAGGCGACGTAGCACAGGGAGAGAAGGAGGTGAGGGTAAGGAGCGGAGCAGGCGGGGAAGGGGTCGTCGTCCGGTTCCTTAGCAGCGGAAAGGACGATCTTCGGAGGCACTCTGCTGCTCTCGACCACCCTGGCTCTCTCGCCGCCGCTGTCCTTCCGCTCCGACCTGGGCATCCACTTATTCTCTTCGTTGACTACGGCATCCACGCGCACCACCAGCCTCTCTCCGGAAGGAGGCCCGACCTCTCTAACGGGAGCTCGGACGATACCGGGAGATGCGGCGGGGGAATTGTTGCGTGACCGCCCGGATGAAGGCGGGCGGAAGGAAGCGAAGAGTTCGGTGGGACTGGGAGACGCCCTCGCCGCCGGAGAGTCGCCTAGGAACTTGGACATGTTGTGAGAATACACGGCATCTGGGAGAAATCCTCCCCCGTTTTCGGAGAAGAGGGGAGAGAAGGAGGGAAGCGGCGTCGGCAGGACCTGGAGGACTGCGGGCGGATGCTGCACGAGCCATTGAATACCGATGGCCGCTTGGACGAGAACGGCGAATAAGAGGAGGGAGGCTTGGTAAGGGGCGGGCAGGTAGACTCCGCCATTGAGGCTCAGAAGGAAGACGCACTTGACGAGGAGGGCGGAAAAGACGAGGGCGGGCGCCAATCCGGCACCCAAGCGCACGGCTCCGCATGTAGTGGGGGTAGGAACCAACGATACCACACCTTGAAAGCGGAAAGTTGCAAAAAAAAATTTAATAAACCTCTAACAGATAAATTCGAAGAACAAAAGAGCGTAGAGTTCACCTCAAATAAGAATATAGAACGATTTTTTTCGGCGAATATTGTCTAGTTATGCTAAATTAAAAATTATACAAAAAACAATCATGCAATAACGTGCATTTTCTAGGGCATTATCACTCTATGAAAAATATGTGTAAATCAAATCGCTTGCATATTTGTAAGTCTGACAGGAAATATAAAAAACTAAATGCATACAATAATAGTAGATTTTAGTTATTTAGAATTACAGTCAAACTCCGATTTAGCGCCACCGTTTGTCCACCACTGACATTGGCGTTAAAGCGGAGGGGGCGGTAAATCGACGTATATGCTTGGTCTGTGTAATCTTAAGATGGAAATTCTGTTCACAACGATTCATGGGCGGTATGCGAGAATGCCACTATATAGAGGGGCCGCTAAATCGGGGTCTGATTGTACATGTAAACATATTTTTGGTGTTTCCTCCTCGGGTAATACGTTCAAGGACGACAGATTTCTTACCGGCGAGTGCCGTTGACGCCAGGAGGCCGATGAGGAGCGCTTGTCCCAGGAACAGGTGCCTCCGACTCGATGCGAGCGGCCGCCGACGCCACTCCCACAGCACCCAAACCTCGAAGGACCCCATGCAGATAAGACATACGGCGGATACGCAGAGCAGGGGTAGGGCCCACGCCTCCCTCCGCACCCAACCTCTGCTCGCTGATGGCCCGATACGGGATGCTGTCGGACAGAGCAAACTATGCTTAGGAGCAATGTTTTTATAGAGATCATCACCGTAGCGTAAACATGATCTGACTGAATAGGAAGTGCGCCTCTCCATCCGATATTCTTTTAATTTGTCACTTGAGAATATTCATCGAAAGGTGGAATGGTTGCTATCAAATCTCTACCAGGCTAATCGATATATTTACATAAAAATGCAACCATATTCTTTGAACAGAAAAAGTAAGTAATATCCACCCACCGTGCTTTAAAGACTGACAGTACTCTATACTAGTTCAAGGAGACGTCCCTTACTTTATAAATTTTCAACAAATGAAACTTTCGTCAAAAATATTTATTATATGGGCACAATTAATAAGTAAAATGACGGATTGGGTTATCGAGCGTTCGTACATGCCCCAATGAGCCGATAGTCCACAAAAAAATTAACCACATAAGTACACTTGCATTTACTTTATTTACATTTACTGTTCTTTTTGAATAAAAAGTTATTAGTGGAATATTTTTATTTGGCTGCCGTATATTTTTTAATAGTATAAAATAATTTTCAAAGAATTTCTCTTGATAAAAAGAAGTTTTGATAAATGTTTAAAACAAACAAACCTCCTCCATTTTAGAGGACGAACGATCAAGCCACTCATTTATTTTCAGATCTATTTGGCCTTAAGATCATTGAAAACTCCCTATAATTCATTTAAAAGTTTATTTTAAATTGTAATTGTAATTTGATTTTAATTTGTTATTGTAAAATAAAATTATGATGAATATTTCATATGAGAAAGACAATAATTCCATATTCGATCGTAAAGATGCTTTCTTTAAAACCAATGAATGTAAATGAACAAAAAAGGATGGACGGACAGCCAGAAAATAATGTGATTAAGGAAGGCTTACATTTTTAGAGGAAATATGCTAAGATACAGCTCAATACCGACCAGCGATCAAAATTGTCTATTACCCAATTAAAAGATTATCCTCAGTGGTAAAAATATAGTTTTTAAATAATAAAAGTGATTGATTTATAAAACATACACATTGGACTCATAAAAATTTATGAGGCCCACAAATACAAAATTTGGGTTAAAAAAAGACCACAATACTCGATTTGCTATCATTCCCAATTTTCACTCCAGCATTCAAAATCCATATTATGATGATTTCAGAATGGAAAATTACTAATGGCATTAGAGTTTAACACTACAATAACCTTAGAAGAATGAAGCGCACTTTCATGATTTTCAAATAGACCTCGTGAGGCACAAAACAATTCATTGATGCGTCAAAGTTTCCATTTAACAATTAATTAATTAACGTACTTGATTGAGTTTTTTATTGGACAAAAGTTAGGAAAGGTAGTGAACTTAGCTGTAGTGCTTTCTTTTGCAAAGGCAGCTTTCCTTTTACGAGAGAGATACTATACCTCAACGCCTAAATTGGCACCCTGAAGGAGGGGAAGTGTAGCTGTAACGGGAGGGTTTTCTGCCACCACTAGGGAAAGCTGACAAAACCCCTGAAATTGTTCCTTAAAAGTTTAGGCAATTTAGGACACTTAAGGAGGCACTTTTTCCGAGAATGTCTTTTATTGTTGTTGCAGGGTTACCCGAGGAAGATGAAAAGAGCTTGTTAAGGGTATGAGTAGAAAGTGGCGGATATATTGACTCGGACACATCGCAGAAATTCGTCTTATGAAAGAAACGCAGGAAAAAAATATGAGACACCATTATGTCCATCACAGTTTATTATAACAGCTTTTAAAAATATCCTTAAATGGAACTCATTCTTAAAATTCAAAACTGTTTTATAGCATCACAACCTCGGTATTGGTAAGAAATATACTCATGTATCCTGAACACATTAACGTGGAAATAAACCGTAAAGCGTTTGCTTTTAAAAACAGATATTGATACATTTAGTATTCAAAGAAAACGCAGAGATAAGGGATCGTTATCATTCATATCGCGAATACTATTTCAAACGTAAAATGCCATTTTGAACAAAGAGAAGTAATAAGTTGACAAGACTCTTACGCCACATCCAAATTTTCATGTTTACTATTTTTTCCTTCTTCGCCCCCATTCCAATCTGATTCTTGATTGCATTCGCAACACATCGAGACTTCCGTTAAGTCGCACGAGCGAAAAGGATAGTATATGGCCGCCGACCTACGTACGCACGCACGTAGCGACATCCATGGAGAGATCATTCGCATTTCCTTCCCCCTTCTTCACCATCCCTCTCCCTCCCTATTCCGCGCCCAAACTCACGCAACTCACCCCCTCTCGCGTTACGTATCATCGGGAGTGGGAGGAGGGAAGATCGGCTCCCCTTTGGAACCTGTTGAGGCGCCTCCTCTCCTGCACTCTCTTCCCATATCCATTAACGACTCCCATTGCGTCTTCGCAAGAATTGCCTCCCCTTCTCTCTCTCGCCAATCCTCACCATCATCCTAAACTCCCTCTCCCGCCGCGGAAACCGCCAAGAGACCACAATCACCGGCATCATTATCGCTCCCTTTTTCTCCAATCTTTCTGCGACTTAAGCCCTTATGCTCTCTTAAAGGGCAAGCAACTCTTAAACACGGCCTTTTCGCCGCGCGGCCGCCAAAAGCAGTTAATCAAACGCTGGACGCCCTTTATGCGTCGGTTGCGTTTCTTAGCGGCCGTAATGCAAGGATGGGATGTGGGAGGAAGGGGCGAGGAGGCAAAAAAAGAGAAGCGTTCCAAAGGCGATTCGCACGTCGGGTCGCTGTCGTTCCATTTGATGTTCTTTTCGGTCTCCATCGCGACTCTTCCCCGCGATCTCAGCACAAGGGGGAAGGGGAGACTGAGGATAGCGAGGCATTCACCGGGAAATTAGCGGTTAATTGGAAGATTTCCTTTGAATATGACAAGGCAAACGGCGGTGGTTAGATACGAAAGGGAATATAATTCCATATCTGTTACAGATGAAAGGAAAACGACCTCTACGAAGCACCACAAAAATGTATTGCCCCGCCAACCTGATGCCCACCTCCCTGAAAACCTTGGGAAAAGTGGAGTCAATGACCGTTAAATTTGAGTTTAATCTCCCGTTTAATTGTAACGAGGATCTCGAAGAAACATTTTCTTAACAGAGAGGTTCAATTATCGAAGAATTGCCGCCGCCTTTGTGATTACACGACGGACTAAGGCGCTTGCAAGGCATCCGCGCATCATTCTTCCATTCGAAAGTGTCACTAGATTATCCTCCCATTAGAGGCAGTTTCAGAAAGAATTTAATTAAAACCGCGGTGTAGTTACAGTGGGCTTATTACTCTGGGACGAGATAATTTTTTATGGGTAGGGATCATACTAAATTACGGATATCAATTAATGTCACCCTCATGCTATTATTTCTTGGTTGTCGTTTTTACCGTCCGCGACAATTAGATATTCAACGCGATGATTTAACATTTATTTTTATCTAATCGAAAATAATCTCAGGAAAAAGGTGGTTTTTAAATTAGGCTGTATTTATAAACAATTTGCCAAGTAACGCCAAACCCATATGTTTCTTTCAATTATTTCTTAATGATATGCCATTGCAATGGGATGATGATGAAAAAATAATTCAAATTTTGGCTGCAAGATAGCCATTATCAGTGGTGATTTACTGATTGTTGATTCAGGATCTCTCTTAGATTCAACGATCGATAAACAACCACTGAAAATAGCTGATTCCTGGCTGAAGTGCACAGATTTTCCATCTTTTTTGTGGCTATCAGTGTTGTCTTCATTATCTCGATGTTTCATTTTTAGGGCATAAATAGGACTATATACGTACATTATGAGGGCGTTTTTACGGAAGACGTTCGCACATTTTCATAGGCATACAGAAGGAGACATTCAATTAAAAACGAATATTGAAAGGAAAGTTGTTAGACCTGTTAGACTTTTTCGAAGCACACTATTAGAGAACTTTCACAGAAGACGTTCACACACTTACACAAGTGAATTAATTCAATTAAAAATGGACAACAGAAGCAAAGCTATTATTCTAATAATTAGTCCAGTCTTTCGAAATGTATGTAGGAGGTTCACAGGGTTCAACCTAATTTCCAAAGGGATTCGAGTGGCGTGCTTGATTCGTTAAGGAGTGGCTAAAAATTCATTACCGCCAGAGGTCGAATTTGGAGATGCCATTTATGGAGATGTAAAATCAGCCTAACATATATCGATTGCGATGGAAGATTGATTCTTACGGTTTATAGCAAAATTTAATATACAAATAAAAACCGACTGAATATTACTTGAATTTTTTGTCTAATACTTCTGAGGAGATAAGCCACAAACTGAATACTAAGAAAACTTTACTGGTAGCATGCCTTCAACATAGGCACTGTCATCACCATTATTGGCGGGGACGACGATCGCTGGTACCCCGACGGAGCGGTCTCCTCTCGCGGAGAGGTTGGCCTCGGTGGTGGATGTCGCTGGCGGCGCCCCTCCTGTTGCATCTCCTCCCCTCCGCACCACTCCCATTATACCCACAACTTCCGTGGTCAACTCCACCCTCTGGATGGATGCGGTGGGAAACGGAGGTCCGTCGCTGCTGCGTGGAGACCAGAACGCCCTGAGACGCGGCGGTGGTCGCGCCGAGTCCTCTCCACCGGATCCTCCGGTTCCGACGGCGAGGATCAGGGCGACTCCGAGAAGGATACCGGAAAGCGAGGTGCGCAGGAGAGGACACTTGTCCTTCGTGATGGCACCCATGTCTGAGAATGTTCGGCCTCCGAAATGGGTATCGTTCCTTTTTCTCTCTCACTCTCTCCTTCTTCCGAGAGGCCGAGAAGGCAAGTGTCTCTTCTCTTGCCTTCCCAAACCCCGTCCTTCCGTCCTTATCGCGGCGCTGAGATCTGCGGAGGACGTCCCATGTGACCCTTCGGGGGTCTGAGATCAGCGGTGGTCATCCGAGGTAGTGGTGGGGGGGCGTCGCCATGTCTCCCTCTCCCTCGTACCTTCTCCTTTCTCTCTTGCTTTCCCTTTCTCAGGAGGAAACCTTCGCACGATTTACCTGCAAAAAGGAAATGAGACAATGACTTGAGTATGCTGCTTTAAGAGGGGCGACGACATTTCGTTTGGCCTTCCCCATTCGCAAGGGGCGATTTTATGGTACCGCGGTGCCATTTGGCGAAACGCAGATTTTCCCGTTCTTACTACCCTGCTGGGATCGAAATTGTTTTAGATTTAACCTTTCTGTATTAAGAGTTGAGCTGCTGCAAATTCAAATGAGGTTAATGTAAGCTTGAAATGATTACAAAAGTCGCAACATTTAATTTAATGTTTGAGGAATGAGATGTCCGAAAAAGAAAAGAAACGTCTTTTTTCCGAGAATAGTCTTCAAGTATTAAGCAAAGCTTTGCAAAAACTTTAATGAAAAATCACAGAAAAATGTGTTTATATATTTGGGTCAGTTCACTACTACGCTCTAGTTCATTATAATATTTGACCTTGAGCTTTATTTATTGTCATGCCAAAAGCTATCCGTGCTGGCAACTGCGTTGCCACATAAATGGGAAGGACTCTTAAGTGGGCCGAATTGCAATACGGGAAATTAGCACTAATTGGTGTGATCCTGTCAGAGCAGCAAATCATTCCAACTTTTGGAGCGGTGCATTGCGTGCAAAATAATAACCAAACCTCTTGCGGACATTTCCGAATAAATTTGGGTAATCTTTTTTTAATTCTCAAACCAAACCGAATCGCTTTCGCATAAAAATCTGGTTCGGTTCAGCAAATTATTGCCCTTTGGTATGGCTCGGTTTGATACTCTGGATCCTGCAATAGTTGCAGGCAGTAGACGCTTGTTGACTGCACCGTGCACCATAATCCACGTTCAGTAGCAAAGGCCATCCTTAGAGGCAGATTTACCCTATAGCATAATAAAAATTAATGGCTTAAGGAAAAGTCGAAGAGGAGGGAGTCTTGAGACCTCAAGTGAGTTTAGATTGGGATTGCTATCGCATTTTCTCCATCCATAATGGCATCTGCGCTTTAACAAACCCACTTTTCACCAGGAAATTATGCAGTAACAACTTTGTTCAGGGGGTAGAACCTCCCTCCGCTTTTAAGATGGCAGTGCAAGCGAATTGTTAATTTACAGCGAGAAATTGCGTAATTTTTCGCCATCAGGTCCTTCATCTTCCCATAACATGCGTATTTATTTCAATGACGAATTATAGCTTAAAATAATTCAAAAAAGTATTTTATAATCAATAACTAAGATAAGTACTTGTTTCTTAAGTGTCTATTCTTAAGTGCTTATTTTTTAATGTGCAGCAGGCATATTCCACCGCGCCATGTCAACCTAGTCCTTTTAACAGCAAATTTTATTGCGCGTGAGTTATTGAGGATAAAAATAACCAGCACACTACTCTCAGAGGTAACGGCCAGCAAGAGCTTCAACTTCAGCATCATGCAGTCCAGCAAGAATTGCAGCGGTAGTCATGAGAGATGCAAAGTTTCCTAGTCGGGTATTTCGATCTCGTTGATTTTCAGCACGGTGCTATAGCCTCTAAAATCACTCGGGTTCGTTTAGCGATTGAGCTGCAGGCGTTCGGCCTCGGGACGTTGCTGCCGCTGCTGGCCTCGCACAGAGTCATCAAAGCGCTGCACGGCGCCGTCTTTTGACATCTGCTGACATCCTCCAGCTGCAAACATTGACGCTGTTAGGCTGATTGGTTTGCATGTCTCTGCCGTAGCATTGCATTTCAGATACTCAGAAGGGCTCGATAAACGTAGTGATTACCACCGACGCCTTTGTCGTTCTGCTCGTAATACATTCTGCTGGTAACATTTCATTGGGACGATAATGTTCCATTTTTTTGTTAGAAATGAGGGTAGAGATTTCTAAAAATTAAAAGAGTGCGTTTTAGTTATCTAAAAGGGCGTTTAGAAATGTTTAAAAATTAAAAATTTTGTTATTAAATAGGTAAATTAGTGAAGAAACGCAATCCTCAAATTTTACGTCATGTCGCTAGCTATTTGAAGAAAGGCAAAATAAGACTAACCAGTATTGTAAATGTCATATCTTAAAATAAGGGTCAAACACAATTATTTACAAACTAACCCCAACTTATACAAAGAACACTAGAAATACTTCCTATAAATCAAATTCGCAGTTTTAAAATGTCTAAAGGATAGCATCATTATTATTCACGATATATTTACAATAAAATTTAAACTATACCGTTTCTCTTTCGGCCGCTCAAGATCAACTCCCTTTGCAGGAAGACAGCTGCCATCAATTTCCATCTTTACGCGCCCTTTAATGGCGGCCACAGTTTACTACAAGAAATGCAGCATCAGATAGAGAGGTGTTAGTATACATCACGCAACTCCGCGGCCATTCTCATGGAACGCCATCATCCTATCGGCCGCTCCTCCAATTTGCCGCCTTCACCTTATTCTACCTAATCTCTCGCATGCTCACGAGCTGTCCTATTAACGAGGAAAGCTCTTGCAGCCATAAATTCGCTCTTTCATGTTTTCTTATAGCCTTACCTCGAAATCACGAAGTTATTCCATAACTTTGAAATTTTCGCGACGGTTAATCGTCTTGCAAACAAAGGACTTGAAATTTATTCAGTCTAAAATTGCGCATATCAGATTGGCGCCTAAATTCAGGGAAAAATGAAGAAAAAAATAACTAGAATAAGGTCAGAATATAGATATATTTAGGAGAATCATAGGGAAAAACGGAAAACTTCCTATGAGCCAAAAGAAAAGTGCGTGATAGCGTTTTGGACGCGGCTTACCATTATTCGAAATGGGAGTGGTCACTTTTCACGTCCTTATTAGGATGTTATACATGTAATAGTAAGGGAAACGCTGACTCAGCCTTGGTACTGAACATACGACGTAGGCTAAAATCGTTAACGCTAGCCAAATTTGTCTGAAACGTGAGAGCGTTCCTATGTCTTGCTGTATCCTTTTAGTTCGCACTGTCTTCATCAAGTTCCGTATTAGCGCACGAGAATACACATTATCATTTTAATTTGCGTTAAAAATATTTTATAATGCTCGTTATATAATGCAGCTTTCTTCAACCAACATCGTTGGGGTGAAGCAAATTTTTCCGCTCAGACCTCGGGCACCGGCGGCCCGAATAACCGACCCCACCATCTCTTCATCATTCTCCTCTCACCGTCTACGTCCCAAACTTCGCCACGCATGATGAGAAAATGCCAATCCTGCCCCTCCTTCACATCCCTCTTCCTACTGTGGCCCGGCATCTCCATCATCATCCGCGGTCATAACCCCGCAAATTCCCTCCTTTTATTCCCGAGCCATCCCTGCCGAACAACCCCACGACGGCCTCCCTCTTTCCCTTTTCACTCCCCTCCCCCTCTCGACTCGTACTTCCCCGCGCTCTTCAAATGATTTCTTAACAGGAACTGCATCGCATTCGCCACACCTCAACCAACGCCCGTCCACCTTCCATCAAACGTCACCCTCGCTTTCTCACACGGCTCCCTTTCTTTCAACCCCCCTCCTCTGTCGCGTAAAGGAAAAAATAGGAGTGAGAAGGGGAGAAGGAAGAAGAATTTTTTTCCCGGACAATAACGCATATAATGGTAGCACGTGCTTATGTGCATTGTGAAGAGGGATGCCACTTCTAGCCGGTGGTCATCCTCTTCACCTCTCTCCTCCTATCATCAGTCCTCCCTCCCTCCATTCTCCCCCATACTCACGTTCCCTTTATTGTCCGGCCGTGGACCCGTCTCCCAGGCTTCCACCCGCGCCGCTCCCCATCCCACCCTCCTTCCTTCCCCGTTACGCTCTGGAGGGGTCATCGACGTGCAGAATCCTCCCCACCCCACTCCTTTACGCCATCCTCTCCTTCCCTCTCTCCCTTCCGCCCTCCCGTCCCTCGACACATCGGCCCCTCAGGGGAGAAGAGGGTGAAGATAACCCAGGATGACCGCTCCTCGAGCAGATCTCGACTTTAGTTTAGATAGGAATTATTGTAAAACCCAAGGAGCTATCGGTGAATTATAATCAGTCAGCGAGGGAAGGGAGAGAAAGAGAGAAAAATCGGCGTCTTTCGGGATGAATGGTTAGAAAGAAAGTTCTTTGTGTTCGTCCAGGGAATGTGAGTTATTCTCATCGCCTCGCATGTCTCCTCGCGTGGCTTCTCATTATAGGATGCCGCTATGTTTTTCCTATTATGGGGTATTCTATAGGCAGTCATTAAAAATGAGGAGCTAGTTTCTTCACAAAGCTGTGTACGCTTCAGATCTCCTCACAAATTGAGTTTTATCTTTGTTTGGTTATGATTTATGGTAGCACATGTAACTTATTTGAAGTGCCTTCGCGAAATATTCAACATTCTGAATTTACATTAAGTGTAGATACAAGCTAATGGATGTAACGACTCTAATTTTTTCGGAGAATTAATGAAAACATAAAACCGAGATAAAAATTACAGAGCAGCGTGCAAGACTTTACTCGAGTCTTTAAATATTTGCAAGTAATTTTATTAAAAAATACTGATGTACTAATAGAGATGGGTCTTTTATATGATGAAATATATTTTAACGAAATTTAGAAAAAAGTATTCACAGTGAAATAAATAGAAATGACATATAAAGAAAAAATATTTGGAGACTTTAACGCTTGTCGAAACTTTACGATTCTGTGTTAAATAAAATTCTAGGATTTTGAAAGTGGTATATTTAAATTTTATTACAGCAAATTAAGGGATAACATTGATATTAGAAACTATAAATTTGATAATTTCTCTGTTCATATTACTATGAGTAAACAACTGGATGCAAAATAAAGCCGCTAAAGCATATAAAAATTTCAACTGATATATTGCAATTCAGAATTCATCTTGAATAAATATAAAAAATGGCATTGCATCATTCCGCTCTGCGAGGATCCACGCATGCATGTGCATGCAAAGATAAATTCTTTGAGAGATTTAGAATCTATTAACGTATTTTCCTACCGCTAGAGGCAAACAGTTTCATAGATTTTTGGTGAGATAGAAGATATTTATTTCATTATGCAAAATATATCAACAAAGAGAGATATGGATTTGTGATAAAAATGACGTTGAAGAGAAAGCAAACAAGAAATGCAGTCGTATGAGAAAAAAGGAAAACTCAACAGAAAGAGATTGAAAGAAAGTTCACGAAGAAGGTAGGTAAGAGACGAAGAGGATGAGGGAGAGAAATTACGGGGAAGATGGAGAGAGGGAAAGAAGGATGGAGCGAGCAAGAGAAAGAGTTCGGGAAGCGAGATTGACGGTAAAAATAGGAAAATGAGTCGAGTGCAGAAGACGGGCACGTAAAAAAATAAAAGGCGATCGTAATGAAAGAACGAAGGTCTAAGGAGTAAGAATAGGAGGAGAGGATGGGTGGCTGTGGAATAGTAGGATGGTAAAGGGAGGCGGGAGAGAGCGTGGGTGTAGTGGAGAGAGCGTAAGTGGAGGAAAGAGAGGAAGGGTGGGGCACAAGGAAGATTAGGAAAAAAGAGAAGGAGTTGAACAATGGAGGATCGGGGGAACGACCGACGACAAAGGATGGTATCGGGGTGAAGATATTGGGTGCACGAAGCAAAGGGGGAGGAGGAGGTTTAGGAGGACAGAGCGGAGATGTGGAGGGAAAGAAAGAAAGACGAGGAGATGTCGTGTAGGATGGAGCAGCTTGGTAGGAAGAGAACAGAGAGGAAGAAAGGAAGAAAGCGGAGAGAGTTTGGATATTGAGAAGATGAGTGCCGTTTTTGAAATCTGGAAGATTTTAATGGCTGCAGGGAGATCAAGTGATGAGATACAGATCGCATTGAGGCATTAATATTTGTACTGAATTGAGACTGAATAATCTCGGTCCATTCAATTTGCATCTTAAGACATTAATTATAATCGATAGTCATTGTCTTGGTTCCACAGGGCAGAGGAAAATGTTGCAGCTTAGTAATAACCGGCCTATATGTTGTCCCGAAAGGATAATGCATACCTTAAAGGTTAAGCATTATAGTTCAATTGAGACAAAAATAAAGTGACCACGTACAACTTGTTACTCCCACGCATAGCTATTCTTGATATATTTGTTTAAAATGATGTGCTTAACTTTTGACGTTTCTAAATACAGATTACCACACATGAGATAACCGAAAAATCCCTCTCAATTATGCAAGTAAAGGTGAATTAAAGTAAACATATTTAAGGAAACTTAAAAAATTGAAATAATCAGGCACCAACTCTACGGCACCTTCTTCTATAAATTATCACTTTCATTGAATTATTCTAGTTTACCGATGAGGATTATGCAATGTACAGCATCTTCAGAAAGTAAAAAGAAAATCCGTGAACATCGGAATTTATTCGGAGATACGAAACGCCCCGTTTCCCCATCTCTGTTTTCACCGCTTGAGGGTTTTCTACTTAGTATGCGGTCGTATTAACCTCTCTGGTTACGTCTCCAATGTCAAGGAATGAAAAAGAAGGTGGTCGGAAAAGGGACGTGTGTTTATGTGATACGAATGAGAAACGGGAAGAGAGATACATACATATAAAGGAGACCAATGGGATATTGAAGGTTCGGCTAGGAGAAGGAAAACCGAGTGACATTTAATTGGAGATTACACTAAAGAGACAAAGTTTTAATAGTTGATTGGTTCTTCGTTTTTTTAAAAGGTCGAACCTCCATTTCCGCATCCCTCGGTTTCTGCTGCATTCCCGTAGTTTGATTTCGAAAACGACCGTTTGATTCTACGGAAAGAATTGGATAAAAGCTCTCACGGTTTGGACGAACGAATGGAGAGAGCGGATAAAAACTAGGAGATGGCGGTGGATTGCTGGAATAGCTGGAGGCGAGGCTGTGAAGGAAGGGAATAGAGAGAGAGAGAGGGAGAGGGGGGGGGAGAGAAGGTAATTGAAAGACGCCGGGACAGAACGAATCTTTTACGTCCCTTTATTTGAGCGAGGATGGTTAATTACCCCGGCATACAATTAAAGACGAGTGCATTGGTTATGCCGAAACGCAAATCATTAAGTTTAAAAATATTTTGGTTGTTTTTGTTCTCCGAGTTAAATAAATCACAGATAGGAGCTTGAAAAATGAACTATTTTCCAAAACGAGTTGTTTTTGTAAGCATCACCAAGATACTTTTATCATTAAATTGGGAATATTTGATAATAAGAAGAACGCCTAAACAAAAATTTTAAATGAGATAGAACAAAAAAAGCTTTCTTGGTGAAATAAATTTCAATTTAGGATCGAAACTACTTAAATTTCGAAGCGGGTCAATATGATGAAAGATTTTATCATTCGATATTATTGGAAATTGAGTGCATAGCCGTACTAAGGGGAAGGCCACATGGGCTTTGACCCAGGGCCTCACTTTAGAGGGGAGCCTCAAAATTTGGAGAAGGGAAATAAAACAGAGACCCAAAAGTCAGAAAGACTTATGAACTATTAGACATAGGGAAAGACAGAGAAAAAATAGCCTATTTGGTTTTTTACATTAAATTTTTAATAAATACATAATATGAAATCGTGAGTTTACTTTATACTTTTTATTTATTTAATATTTTAATTTTCAAGTATTTCTTTATACCTCCCAGCCACCCACCCCTTAAATAGCGTAATACTGTATATTGTTATTTTATATGAAACCAGATACCTATCTATCTATCTATAGTAACCGTCGCAAAATTTTACAATCAATGCAAAAATTTGATAAATGAGATGTGCTTTGCAAAAAAAGTTAGGGTCATCAAATGCCTTATGACGGCCCTGATTGAGTGTTATAAATTACTTTTCAGTTCAACATAAAATATTAATCGGCTTTTAAAGGACTAAACATATTCATTAAAATCGGAGGAGCCTTGAATCTACTCTTAGAACCCATTCAACATAAACAGAGGTGTTCAACGTAAAATCAAGATTTGGTAATTATGAAAAAATAATGAAAGAAGTTACAAAATCTGAACTAATACTTCTTGAAATGTACTAAATGACTTGAACATGAAGTAGCACAGTACATTAAAATAATACAAAAACGACCTATATTAGCGTAATTTGTTCTGGTTTCAGGATTTGTCTCGCTATAGTTTCAATTCATCTACGGAAAAAAATAAATTTTTATCTTATTGGATAATTTAAACTCCATAGAAATGCATTAAATGATACTCTTAAACGATCGTTAGCACTGGTTCAGTGTGTCTGTATCTACGAGTAAGTTAAAAAAGATATAAAATTACTAAATATGGATAACATTCTCCTGATTGATGCTATAATGAGTCGAGGACATCTTGTTCAGTTACCATTCTAAAACGTGAGAACTCAGTTTTCATTTGGGTTACTTCAGTTGTAATTTATCGTTCAGTAATCTCAAGATAACTTCCCTCGTTATATTTTGACGGCCGAAAGATTTTTGATCGCTCCGTTTCGTGAGCTTAGTTTCAAGTGTGGAATGATGCCCTGATTGCGTATATATAAGCAGAAAATCAAACTTAGGATATTTCCGACTCCATTTTAGCCGTTAAAAAATGTAAACAAAACGATTTAAATGCTATTAATGGCCACGTCGATTTTCATAGATGATAAGATATATTCAATCAAAATTATTTCAAGATCTTTGGTTGTTTAATACCAAAGTTTGGAGCCGTTTCGACAGAATTGGAGAGAGAAATAAAACAGCATGAATATTTATAGGCAACCGAAAACCATGATCCCCACCATAGAAGACTTATGCGCAATCTTGATCAAACTGCGAATTATTCTCTTATCCCTTTCCAAAACCCAACAATTTTTCCCTTCCCGCTCTCCTTTTTTCCCACTCCTTCCCATTCCCTATCGTCTCCGGAACCGCTCTCCCAGCCAAACCCACTGCCCAACGGAGCCCCATTCCGCCTCGCCCATTATCCTTCTTGTATATCTTCCCACGACATCTCATTATCCCATACCTCCTCATTCCACTCTCTGAAGGACCCTACGTCTCCCAAAGGCACACTTGCTCTCCCATCCGCCAAACCATTGCCTCTATCGCGTTTTCCCTCCTTTCCACAAATCCAATTCTCCATCTTTTCCTTAACGCAGTAGCTTTCTATACGGCCACTTTTCCGCTTTACTCCTGTGGAGTCTGCGTGTAGCTGTGGGTGTGTTTGCGACTGGGTCCCTGTTGAAGTTTAAACACCCCTAAACCTACGTGTGCCTGGTGCGTGACTAATCTGCGTGTGTATCTGGTACTTCTGGCGTGTATGAGTGATTATTTTTTCCCTTTTCTACGGTACTAAGGAGTCCCTAATTTTAATGCAGCTATTTTCCGTAGTGCTCTTTCCATCTCTTTACTCATCCTCTCAACTTTTCTTGCCCTTTCTTTCTCCCGTCCTTCATTTTCGAGTTATTAGTAGAACGGCGGGAGAACAAGGACTTCAGAAGGCTATAGAAATGGAAAAACAATATGCAAGGAGAACAACACGCGAAAAAGGGATAGACATAGGGAGGAATGAGATAAAGGTAGGATAAGGATGAGCTGAAACGTTGGTGGAAAAGAAATTAAGAAAACGAAGGTATATGAATGTGAGAAGGAAAGTAAATGTGTGAACTAAGGAAAGAGAAGAGAGAGAATGGGAAAATAAGAGGAACGGGAAGTGAGAAATTAAAGAAATCGTAGAGGATGATAGAGGGAAGATGGGAGAGGCATGAGGGACAGAGAGTTGAGGGAAGGGGGAAAGGAGCGGGCGAAGGATATAGGAAAGGTTTGGAAAATGCTGGGGAAAATGGGTTTGAATAGCGTGTTATGGAATGAAAGATAGGCGATAGAATCGAAATAAAAAATGTGAGGAGATTGAGAGTAACGGAGAGTGAAAGGCGGAGGAGAAGGGGAAGGAAATTACGTGTTCGAATGGGGGAGAGGCGGAATGAATATGCAATCCCTACGAGAGGATGGCTTTTAAAACGAGTGCGGGGCGTGTGGAAGTGGAGTATAAAGAGGCGGTGGGGAGGAGGTTTTCTTCCTCCGCAATGAGGGGGCAGAGAGATTCGAGGGATGAAAAAATAAAGTTAATAATTGACCGAATACCGTTAAGGGTGGCACTGTGCGCGGAGAGTCTAAGGGGACTACGTGAAAAAATCTAATCAAAGATATGTTCTTCGGTTTGAGTTCGTCTGAGTAACGGAAGCGTCATTAAAATGTCGAATCATCGAATCATTTCCATCTTTGAATCTCTCTCGGACAACTGAACCTCGTTTCCAGGACAACCCTTCAAGAGATGATTTACTTATCCGCTTTGATAGATGTGGAATTAATAGAGCGTCAATTATGAAAAATATATCATTCAAAAAGCATCGAATTATTAAAAAGGTGGCAAAGCCATTGCTTATAAATGCTGATATAAATTTAGAATACAACAGATGACGGCTGCCTTATAGCCGAAATGCGCATGTTTTCCATAATCTTTTTGTGGATACTGGAGATACCTATTGTGTCAATTTAAATTACACTATATGGCGCATATTTCGTTTTATCTACTATCAATCCCGTAAACATTTAACGAGCGTATGAAAAAACTGAATTGTGATTTTAAAGTACAGAAAAAATGTAAAATTAACCATCTCTTAAGTTTTGTTATTAAAATAGATTAAATACAGCCCAGACACACACAAAAGGAGAAAAATGAGCAGGTAAAACAGAAAACTAAGGCAAGCTTGAGGGTAAAATTTCCCTTTTGTATCAGGTGAAGCGATGACGTACTGGGAAACTACGCGAACGCAGGGCACCACAAAAAAGGACCACACAGTGACCCGTGATGGGGCAGGGATGGGTTCAAGGGACTCTGTGGGAAGTTGAAGCCGATGCAGGGCGAGTGCTGAGGTGAGGGAGGGAGGGTGGCGTAGGGGTTGGAGGAGCGGAGAGGAAGAGGAGAAATGATAAGAGGCAGGTATCGCGGGAATAGAGGGACGAAATATATTCTGGGAAAGTGAAAGCCAGATGGAGTGATAAAATAGGAAAAGGATTCGCTTCGTCCATAGTTATGCAAATATTAAAAACGGAAGGAAAAAAAACTCGAGGATATTAATGCTTGTTTCGGCTGCGAGAATAAATTCATGGTTTTCCCCACCCGTTAGAGATTCCATTGAAATTACTGAGTTTATAAGGGGAAAAAATATGCTTGAGTAAGATATTCATCTTGATTACATACAATTATGTAAAAACAATATTTTTGGGCGTGTATACAAATAATTCACAAATAACCGATAGAATGTTTAACAGGTAGCTAGTTAAATTACCAACATTAAAATATAAGAATTTACAAAACATTTAAAAATATTTCCTTTTCCGTGAGCATAAAATTCAGCCAATGATTCGATTTCACAGAAAACCACTGAAGAGTCAAGTTCATAAAAATTATGTTTATTGTCCAAAACGGTTGTAATATTGCATTATTGGTAGAGTTAGTTATACAATAAAAGGCACCTTAGATATGCGTTGACACTATTTTGTGGACATTAAATTTATCAAATGCTGATATGGAATAGAGCCACATTTCAAGTCGAGCTTTACCTTGTAAGTAAACCAATAAGTTAACCCGTCTTTCCTACATTTACTCGAATATATAAAAAATAAACGATTAAAACATTTTGCAGATTAAAATTTATGGAAAGAACCAAAACGAATTAAAATTCCTGATTGCCTGGAATCGCACGAGCGGTATATTCGATTGCTAGCCGATAAGCGCACAGACGATTGCGTAAGGGAAGGTGTAAGAGCAGTGAGAGTGTGAGAGGAAGACCTCTCTTTTTATTCACCAGGCGTCACAGGGCGGAGAAATGCTGCAATGAGGAATGTGGAGTAGCCAAATAGAGGGACGCGGGCGAGCGAGCACCGTGTTCCCGAATAGGGGAAGGAGAGATGCGAGAACTAGAGGGATTAAAAAAATCCTATCAAAAATTGATATTTTTTATTTCCCCGTTTATTAAAGGCTGATTGGGATGCCAATGAAGTCACTTCCTTTATATATTTTTCTCTGTCTCTTTCTTTGCCCATCCTAAACGAAACATCGAAGCTCGCTGGTGACTTTTCTGATTTGACGATGTTGTCATTATTTAAAAAGAACTTATACTGAGGTAGGAATGGGCTATATAGTGATAATAACGTTATTGGTCTTTATCGTTTCTGAAATGTTTAGTTTATATGAAATGTAGAGTTTATATGTAGATGGATTACATATGTGCTGTCTTCTTAATCCGCGGTATTTTAATACGCATTTAGTCAACGTTGAAGATCTAGTAAATTCTCTATAAGATTATCATATATGAAATATTGCTTCAGATGACCTCCATGGAGATACTTCCAAATGGACTTTCAAATTACATACAATAGACCATGCTGTAGTTACGTATACTGAATAAATGTGCCGGTCCTATTCTTAATTCGAAATAAATCTCATATAGCTACGATTCTCCATGATAAAAATATTATAACTTACGTAAAAATCGCGCCATTTAGAAATCGGAAATGAAGCATAAAATCGGTGCATTTATCCTTCGCAACATCTACAATAAATTAAAAGCACCGTAATGCTGTCCCGCGACTCCAACAAAGGGAAAAAAAGAATCCGGCACGTTGATCCATAAAGACGTCAAAACTCAAAGGTGAACGCACTATATATATAAACATATAAAGTACCTGTTGTTTGGAGAGATGAGAACGGGAGATGAGTCTCGGGTGGCTAGACTGCCGCGAGGATGGACAGACAGACGTGCACTAAGGCGTGTGCGGGGGAGAGAGAGAAACAAGAGCGAGATGAGTTTGGGAGGGGGCGGGGAGGGAGGAGAGAGAGGCAGAAGAAAGAGCGAGGGGCGGGGAGGGAATGGAGAAATTTTGGGGAAGGCCTGTCTCGGAGAAGGAGAAGGGGGAAGGGGAGTGTCCCACCCCGATCTGACCAAAAAGGTCGACGACCGCGACCCCTTCCTCCATCCCCTAGCCGCCGTCGCCGCCGCCCCCGCCGTCCCCCGCAAGCCACGTCGTACGTACCGGCCTCCGCTCACGGTAAACCCACCCCTTGTTTCCCACCCGCACGCTCGTCCTCAAGACTCCCTTACCTCGCGCCACGCTCCACTATATTCCACCCGCGACTGCAGCCGCCCCCTTCCCTCTCCCCCCCCCATCGGATTGCCGTGTCCATCGTCCCATTCCCCACCTTCTCCTCCACCCGCCGCCGACTTTTACATCTCCTCCTCCCTCGCGTCTCTCCACCGCCCCCTCAGCTAACACTACCAACGCAGAGACGCTGCCACCCTATTACGCTTACACTATAACTCTCCCTATGTCCCACACACACTCTCCATATAAATTTCTTCCCGCCCTTTCTTTTTACCACTCTCATTGTTCGGTATATCTTCTCGTCCCTCAATTTCTATCCCTTCCCTTAAATTTTATTAATTCGTAACATCCGTTTCTTGTCTCTTCGTCTATTAACATCGATATTTTCCTTTTGATATCTTCGTTGCATTTTATAATTACATATTCCTTGGTATTATTTTGCTTTCTCATTTCTATTCTCAACGTTCCTAATTAGTTCCAATCTTCGCTATCATTATATATGTTTCAATACAATTCTCTCTAAGTTATCTTATTATGGTGTTATTTATCTTTCATCCTTTACAATTTCCGTCTCATACTGTCTTTTCCTCTACTCTCTTTGTTTCTATTTCTCTTCTCTACCCTCTCTCACACACGATACATGGTCCTTTCACTCTTTTCTATTTCTCACACACCCCTTCCCCCTTGTTTTCTTTCTCTTTCGATCCCTTTCTCCCTCTCCCTATATCCCCCTCTCCCTTTCCGTGGGAATTTTGATGGCGAAGCGTAGCCTACTAAAAGGGAAACCGAAAGAGATTCATTGCGGACGAGGCGATCGATCTTCGCCCGGCGATTCCTTTTTAAGAGAACTCGCGCGTTTTTGCGATCCCCTCTTTTTTGTTTCATGTGGACGTGCTGGAGTGGACGTCTCCCCTATAACATGCAAAAAAAAAGAACTAGTAGAGATCTTGAGAATGCTGGATTGGGAAGGGATTCGCTCTTCCTGGTTATACGTGTGGAATCGTAAGGGGTTTGTAATGCCAGGGAATCCGTAGACATTCCTTCATTTGGCCTTTTAAAAATATTTTTTGATCTCTCACACAAAACATGGTCACAAAGCCAGGTTACCTTCGAACTTTTATCTGTTTTTTAAGAAAATATTTATTAAATACTATTAGAGAATATTATCAGAACTTTTAGTTTTAGGCATTCCCCAAAGCTGTCTAATTTCTATAAATACCTTATACAATAAAACTTACCAATAAACTTCGTTGTTTAATACTGGCAAAGGCACCCATTATAATATTAAAACTTTATTATTTTAATTGACTACTTAAAAAGCTTTAAATAAATAAAACGTTGTTTTAAGTGGATTCCAATAATATTTAAAACACTAATGTAGTTTTTGAAACAACAAGCAGCGTATGTAATTTACCGGAACCTGCTCATTTTACGTTGTTTGATATCATCTTTATACAGAAAAGCAGAAAGACGTAGGAGCTCGCTTTTTACGAATGGTTCTTACACTTTACGCACTTAAGTATCCAAGGGCTTACAACTGGTCGTCTTTCAACAAAAATATAGTGACTTGGTCAACCAAGAAGAGGAGTTGGATACACTCTCTTCGTGATGCATCGCATGTGACACGTCGGATTGCCACGCGTCAAAGAGAGAGAGAGAGAGATGTAGACTCTCTCGCCGCACACGCCCTCCAAAGGAGATAAGAGGAGGTGAGGAGGATCCCACCTCTTTAGTTGCATCTAGGAGGCGTCTTCATCCCTGAGGCACATCTCCCACCATCTCCCGCCTCTCTCTCCATTTCTCTCTCTGAAATCCCTGTTCGACACCAAACATGGCCTCCGCATTTTCCCCAATCCACACACCCTTCATGTCTCCACTCTCCTTCCCTCTCCACTTCTACGCCATTATCTATCCTCTAGCATCTATTCCTTCATGCTTTGCATTCTTTTACATCCCTCGTTCATTTCCCGCCCCCACCGGCGAGCGCTACGTGACCTCCGCGCCTCGTGGCGCTGTCATCGGGCGCACGCGCATTTGGAATCGTAATGCTTTACTTAGCTCTCCTCTTAGTGTCGCCACGTGTCCTTAGTAAAAATATTCCCGGTACGATTCTCAATTCCGGGAATTAATGCGCAGTCATATGGAGCTTGTCATCTATAAAAAATAGTTTACTATGCACCGCGGATGTTTCTTTGAAAATAGCTTAAAGAATGAGAACTTCCTCAGAATTCACTAAATAAGACGAGCCTAAGGAAAATTATACAGGTAAAAATGTTTCGTAATATTATCGAATCTCGTATGGGGAAGCTAAAATAGCTTTTAGAGGCTTCATAATCTCTCGCATTTCCTGTGTAGTCATTGGTCTAGGAGGGATATCCATCAAGTCCTGTATCATTCATTATAACCCTGCACGGCGATTCTCATTTCGAGCCCACCCATTGTCCAAGTGGCCACGCGGTGCAGTTAATGAGTAGGGTTCGAGCGCGGTATCAGGGAATCGAGGGGGCCGTAATGGACAATGCCTCAACGATGGCAGGTGGAGAGGGGAGGGGTTATTTTCAGAGGCTCGGCGGGATGGTATAGGGGAAGAGGCTCAAAGGGTAGCCTGGAAACAAAGAGCTTTAAATTATTCCTAAGCCCAAGGGTAGAAAAGCTTTCATGAAATGATCGAATTATTGTTTTTTCCTCAAATAGTCTCTTATAGCTCGTCAAACTAGGCACGTATATCACAAGCCATCCGAATAATTTTAGAGGGAGAATATGTCGGAGAGAATAATTTCCTCTTCAATATTTTCACATAACAACGAACGGCGCGTTTATGGACGACACCCGAATATTTTTTCAACGAAATAAGTGTACATTAACCCGATTTCGGTAAAAACAAGATTGGAAAGGTGTACTCCATGTCGGAGCACAGAGAGTTTCCAAATGCGTTCTTTGGGATTTCACAATATTCTCAATATTTTTCGCTCAAATGAGTATTTAACGAGAAACTAGCGAGGTACGTTGTAAAATACATGTAAATCCTTATGTAAAGTTATTATTGCCCGATTTTAACCAAAATTGGAATCGGTCGACAAATTTTAGTAAAACTTCTTAATACCAAATTTCATCAAAATATGCCCATTGGTTCCCGAGTTGAAACAAGAACATAGTAAACTACATGTAGGTCTTCATGTAAAGTGGTCGTAAATGTTGTTCGATTTGAACCAAAATTGGAATCGGTCGACCAGTTTTAGGAAAACTCCCTAATACCAAATTTCATCAAAATATGTCCTGCGGTTCCCGAGTCGTAACATGCAGATGGACGGAAACGACCTCCCCTATATGCGTTCACTTTGTGCAAAGAACGCATAATAATTGCGTTGGATTCATCGCTTAAAAAGATAAATCAATTTTTTATTAACCCCGAAAAATGAGCTATCGTGAGCAAGAGTTCGAGTATTTTGACTGTGAATAATGCAAATGCTCACTCTGATTTATCGGCTGCCTATTTATTACGTGCATGGTCCGAGACTGCGAATTTTAAGCGGCGCGCACACTTTTCTCGTATTATTTTCAAATTCAAAGAACCGCTCTCGTACATAACGTGCTTCCCAACAGTAGAAATCACTCCATTTTCTCCGAAAACTTCCTTGCCTCTGGGTGCACCTGGAGCGAGAGTCAAGGTTGTTCCAAGTTAATTGAATAGGCGTATAATTTTAAGGGTCCAATCCTTTGGGTCGGAGGGATTATAAAACTTCTGACGCGACGCATGGGACATTAATAAAAAGAGTTGTCCATTTTAAATGAGGATAAAAAAATAAGCAGAAGGGTGTGGACGGAAAATGAATGGATGGAGCGCGAAGAGGGAGGAAGGTAGGAGAAGTAACTACGACATATAAAAGGAAAGGATCGGACAGAGTCACTTTGATTACTATGGATAGAAATTCGGTTACATTTCGAAAATAACAATATTCACGATGCGGTTGGCCCATTAACAAAAATAGTTTTCAATTTTATATTTAGACCGCTTTTTAAAAGATATTGTCGAGCTAAATTGGTTTATATAATAAATAATATGACTATAAATCAGGTGTCCCCAAACTACGGCCCGCGGGCCGGATCCGGCCCGCGAAAGCGTTTTATCCGGCCCTCGGAATTTTATTAAACATCATAAAATCAGTGTTTCCAATTTAAGGCCAAATATCAATCATGTAATTTCATCAACAAATTATTTGCATTAGAATTTTTTCTTACATTTATTCACGTTTACTTATAATTATATATGCATGTATGCTTAGGTAATTATGGAATAAAATATTTAAAAATTTGAAATATGTTTTTTTTTCAATCCGGCCCTCCCAGTACTTTCAATATTCATATGTGGCCCTCCTCTCAAAAATTTTGGGGACCCCTGCTATAAATGACCAAAAAATAATGTAAATGTACCTCATGAAATTCTTAATGGAGATTGTACCGAAATTATGCCTGCTTTCATCTACCGCTATTACATTTATCATGACAAATTTGTTTCGTTTGGTTTACAATGTAACAATTTCTTATCGGTCTGAGAAAATGAGAAAACTCAACGAATAATTGACACAAAATAAAATACTCTATGGAAGCCTTAACTATGTGGAATTCCATACTTCGGAACAAATAAAACGGTTTGTGTTTTATTTGTTTCGAAGTAACACAAAATGTTTTCAACAGCGTATAAAATGATAAGTTGAACAAAAATATTAATTCAGAATGCAATGACGGAGTTATATGTGCATCTACATCTACATCTACATTATACCCTGCAAGTCACCTTTTTGGTGGATGGCAGGGGGTGCAGTGCACCAAGGGTCCATAGTTTTCCTAAGTTATCTTTTTCTATTATGGTCTCTTATCGTCCTAGGGAAAAACGATCCTCTATATCGCTCCGTTCTACAGTCGATCTCGCGAATCTTATCCTCACTGTCCTGCCTTCCGAGGTACGTCGGGCTTCTGATAAGTCCTACTACCTCATTCGCTAGTCCTTCCGACATAAATTTTTCCAGTAGTTTAATTCTAGCCTGCAGCCTACGTTCCTCTAACGATGTCCATTTCAGATTTTCTATTAATGATGTTACGCTTTGTTTACTATCGTAATTCCTCTTTACAAATCTAGCTGCCCTGCGCTGAACCTTTTCTAACACGTTAGTGAGTCCCTTTTCGTAAGGATCCCACACAGCTGAAGCATATTCGACCTGCGGTCGAACCAAGGATAAATAACATATTTCTTTCACTTTTTCGGAGCTATTTCGAACTATTCTCCCTATAAAGGCCAGCTTTTTGTTAGCGGCACCTATCAATCGGCGAATGTGGGTGTCCCACGAGAGATCACGATGGATCGTGACTCCGAGGTATTTAATCGAGTCTGAAACTGGGATCTCTACTCCGTCCAACGAATAATTATTATTCAACGATATACTCTTGGTTCTCCAGAAGTTGATGACACAGCTTTTCTTTTGGTTTATCTCTAACTGCCATTCCTTACACCATGCAGAAATAGCTTCTAGGTCATTTTGGAGATACTGGTGGTCTTCCGGATTGCTTATTTCTCTATAGATGACGGTGTCGTCCGCGAAAAGCCTAATTTTACTTCTGACTACTGAGCTGATATCGTTTATATAAATTAGAAATAATAACGGACCAATTACACCACCCTGTGGAACGCCAGAGACAACCTCCACTAAGTTCGAAGATTTTCCATCTATAACAACCATCTGCTTCCTATGATTTAAAAATTCACGGATCCAACTAACGATTTTAGAATTAACGCCTAAGGTTTCTAATTTCGTTATTAACTTCCTGTGAGGTACCTTATCAAAGGCTTTCCTAAAATCTAAGAAGATGGCATCGACCTGCTTATTCTTTTCTCCGCTTCTCAGTAAACAATTAACAAAAAGACCGAGCTGAGTATCACATGACCTACCTTTCCTGAAGCCGTGTTGACAATCATCTAACAATAAATTACTATCAAGAAATCGCATTATGTTGCTAACGAGTATATGCTCGAGAATCTTACACGATATCGAAGTTAAAGAAATCGGTCTGTAATTTTCTGGGTTCTCCTTGTCGCCGCCCTTATGAATTGGGGTAACGTGCGCTAACCTCCAGTCGCTAGGGACCTCTGCGCGAGAAATGGATTTCTCGAAGATTATCAGAAGAAAAGGTGCTATTTCTTCAGCTAATTCTTTTAAAACGCGAGCAGGAATTTCTTCGGGGCCAGTGGCTTTGTTATGTCTGATGGAACTTAATTGCTTTGCTATTCCCGCCTCAGAAAATACTATATCGTCCATCAGGTCCCCCCTTATTACGGGTGCATAATGTACGCAGTGGTCGCTGACGGCTGTGAATGCTTTTACAAAATGACCGTTTAACAGGTTGGCTTTCTCTACGCTATCATGAATAACGGCACCCGAGTCATTACGCAGGGAAGGTATTGTAGAGCCTCTACCTTGGACCTCTCTCACATAGGACCAAAACGCTTTAGGGTCCTCCTTCAAATAATTACTTAATACCTTATTCCGGAAGTTAGTAAAAGCCTCGCGCATAGTAGTTCTCGCTTTAATGCGGGATTCCTTATACGTCTTAACTTTAGTTGCTCTATATTCATCGGATGATGTAGACGGCATATTTTTTATTTTCGCGTGGCTTATTCTCTGACGCCTAAGCGCACTCCTAACTTGCTTATTGTACCAACGTGGCTCTTTATTGTCGACCTTCAATTTAATTGGAATGTACTTATCGATACTCTCTAGCATTATATCCTTGAATAGTTTCCATGACGACTCAGCACCTGATCGTTCGGTCATATCACGGAAGCCAGGTAGTATTTCTCGTAGGCGCGACCTGAAGCTTGAAAAGTTTGCCCTAGCAAATATATAAAACTTTCTTTGAGGCTTGAGGTGCCTATCGATTTTCAACTTACACTCTGCATATACGGCCTGATGATCACTTATCCCATCTTCAATGGTGACTTTGTTTATTCTTTCTGGGACGTTAGTTGCTAATAAATCTAATATGTTTCCCGATCGCGTTGGCTTTCTGACTAATTGAAGGAGAGAGTGCTCGCAGAATGTTTCGATTAATGCCTCACAGGATTCGCGTTCTTTACCTCTAGATTCGAAACATAGATTTTCCCAATCAATTGAGTGTAAGTTAAAGTCACCACCGACTATAACGATACCATCTTGATTTATCAGTCTAAGCTTTGATAATTGTTTCTCGAGACTTAAAATACAATCTACACCAGCGTTAGGTGTCCTGTAAAACGAGCATATGAATACCTTTTTGGAGCCATCTTTACCTATGCGGCACCAAACACTCTCGATATCCTCGTCACTTATCGGAATCTCACTGCTATCGTACTTATCGCTAACCGCTATGAAAACTCCACCGCCCGATCTATTAGCGCGATCTTTTCTATAGACACGATAGTCTCTAGGAAATATCTCCTGACTCTGAATCTCATCCGTTAACCAACTTTCTGTGCCTATCACGACGTCGGCCTGCAGACTGCGAATAAGATGCTCGAACTCTGCAATTTTCCTACGGATGCTGCGACAGTTCAGTACGACGACGTTTAATTTCTCACTATCACTTCGCATACTAATCTCACCCTTGACTTTCTCTTCCACTCTAAAACTACATGCGCTCCCACCACAATCACTCCCACGACTGTATGGCGTCGCATCAAAATTGGAATTGCGACCCGTCGCGCCCTTTACGGAACAGTCTATCAATGACCTATCGCGAAATTGGTGCTGCATGTTACGCTCGGTGTATATTCTATCATTAGATAATCTTTCGGGATTCTTATTTTCTACAAATGTATCGATTATCCCCTGACCCAAAACTGACCTACACCCTGCCCTACTCTCTAGCCTAAAAAATCCCTACTGTGCTCGAGAATCCTACTCGCTACTCTCTGAGCCGATTCGGGCGTGTAGTGAACACCAGAGTGATCCAGTGGTGCCCTGCACGATTCGATAATCGGTCGTAGGTCGACGAAGTCCACTCCCAAGTCCCGACAGAAATTCCACAGCCTTCGGTTCAGACCTTCAACTCTACTCCAAACCTCAGAACCGCGGTCAATCCTAGGGACTATACTGCAGACAGTAAGCCGCACATCGGAACCCGACTCCTCTCGGACACGAGCAACCTCAGAGGCCAAGTCCTTAAAAGAACTTAAAATCTCCTCGGACCCGCGCTTCGAGGCGTCGTTAGTCCCAACATGGGCCACCACCCGCAGCCGAGAGCAACCTGTCGCCACTACCGCTTCTCTCACCGTGTTGGTAACTTGCGGCACCGTGCCTCCTGATATACATCTGGAGAAGACCCGCTCTTCAACTCCCTCCCGGCGGGCACTGGATAACAGGGGTGCCATTACACGCCGAACGTTAGAGCTACCTAACACTAACAACCCTCCCTTCCCAACCCGACTCACCTTGGGCCCGGCCTCCATCGAAGAGACGGGAGTGGGTACGGGCATCTTTCATGGTTAAAGACAGCGAATGACTATTCGAAGTACGCAAACTGGCTCATTTTCTTTTGAACTAATAATAGTTGAACGGAGAATTTTGTCAGGGAGCACTGGAATTATGTCCATACATGCTGGTGGTGTTTTTGAAATCGTTACACTGTGAATTTTGTTGAAGACAGGAGAGCGATTAAAACCATCTTCCATTCCCGTTGTTAGCGTTCTTTACATGTTTCTCAACCTTTTTTGAGCCGCGGGCCCCCTTACGAAGTCCCGCTCTTTCTGCGGACACCCTCCCGATGAAAAATTCATACATTTTCCTTTCATTGTCTCGTTTTTTCACTTTGAAATATTAATCAGATCAGTACGCGAGATAAAACATGTTATAGATAAAAATAAACATCATCATCAACCTACTCAATTCGCGGACCCCCGAGAAACAACGCGCGGACCCACGGTTGAGATACACTGCCTCACATCACGATTGGGGGAGAGAGAGCTGGACACGTGGCTGTACAAACTTCTCCTCGAGAAATGATTTAAACTGTAAAGCAATAGCTTCAGAGAAAAGCTGGAAGAAACTAGGGGCATCCCTACGATGGATAACATTTGCACAGACCAAAGTTCGTATGTATTTAACTAAACCCAAACCTTGTTTTTAAAATTTTTTATATCGTGAGCATATAGGCAATTAAAATAGTTATCATAATTAAACATAATTAAGTCTCACATACCAAGAAAAAATAAATTTTCAGAAAAACAGTGAGAAAAGTTTTAGACATCGTCATAAAAAATTATAATGCAGTAGTTTCAACTTGAGCATCGTACCAGGTGAGTGCTTTTCTAAGTATTAATTTTGTTTATTTCACTTTGTTTTTACATATTGTCTTATGTACTGTATTATCATGTATTATTTGGGCTGCAAATGGTACAAATGTGTCACAAAATGTCCGCCAGGAACGTTACCCCAACGTTTATCTTTATGTCTACGGAAAAGTACATACATAGGTTTCGCTATACGTCCTTTCGTTGTACGTCGCAATTTTCAGAAACGCATCTCCGACGGATTGCAGAGACTTACTGTAGATTTTACTGTGACTTTCCTTGATATCACTGTAGCCTAGGGAAGTATACCACTAAGAAATACATGATCCGAAACGGTAAAGCCATCAATCGTAGTTAAAATTTTCCAAACTATTATTTGATTGCCAGAGAGAAACGTGGAGACAATGGGTGGGCAAGGCGAAACCGATGAGGATTTTTAAGACTACTCTAAAGAGCCTCGATGGAAAAATAATCTGATTTTATGGCAGGAAAGGAAATCGCCATCATAAAATGAATGGTTTCAAAACGATTTTATGGGAATTGGTTATTGCAGGAGGACACGAAAGTTCAGTAATACTATAATTTTTACGGGCAGAAAACAGGCTGATTTTAAAGGTGTGAAAATGGAAGAGGGTGAAATGGGACCCGGGCATCATAAAAACAGCATTATATTTTATTTGTGAAGTTATTTACGGCTCCAACTCCATTACATAATAAAAGTAATAACGCTAACAAACTTAATGAAGCTTCATATACTAAGTAAAATTTCATATTTTTCAGAAAAACAGCGAGAAAAATTTTATTCTTCGTGGTAAAATACTTCAAAGTTTAATATCATTCAAATGGGCAGATAGGGAATGCAGAGACATAACAGAGATAACAGATATAACTACATATTTACGCACGAACATAAAGAGCCAATGTAATGCGATTGATTAACAAATTATATCTTGTTGACAAATTATACATACAAATATTACTTAATAATAGAGATATATCCCTTTAATACAAGTTGGAAAGATAGGATAGAAGTTGGAGTAAACGTTATGCTGACAAAATCATCTTTTATCTTTATTAAATTTGATTCTATAAGCTCACTTTTACGACCAATTTCACAGATGGAGCGAATTGCATCTAACTCCACCCCAAAATTCTATTTTAAATTCGATCCGATGAGCCTATTTGAATAATAATTCTCGCTTCTCCGCACCCGCGTCGGTTATTCCATCCCTGTTAGCATTATAGAAGATCTTACAGAAGTTTAATAGTCTGGTATCCCTCGAGATTTTAGCGCACGAACGAAAATGTTTGGGCTAGAATATGGATCGCAATTACAGAACAAATGAAATGTGAGGATGTAAAATACATTGTGGGTGGTAGGGTATTCTCTAGGATATGTTAAAGAATTCCGGAATGGTGTGAATGTTAAGAGAAGGCCGACGTTGAGGTTGAAGGGTCTGAATAAGGGACCGAGAGGCGATAATTGGACGAGGGAATGTGGCTATAAATAAGATACTGGAAATGTTCCTTTACAACTCTGTGTGTTTGCGTGCGGTAGGCGAAAGAGAAGCAGAAATGCTACACCAGTTTTCTTAAAACTATCGAAAACAAAAGAATAAAAGAACGCATGGGAAGAAATCTGAAAAAGTAATCACTTGGGAAAATATTATTTTCCCGATTGAATCAAAGAAAGGCTTAAAAAACTCATTTTACTTACTTATTTATACACCAGTTCCAATCTCCTGTTTTGCCTTAGGAATTGTGTTAGCACATCGGGATACTATTTAAAGTTATAATATTTTCACCTAATAATTTTCAACAAATGCATGAAAACGCCTTAAAGCAGAGATACTACACCGGATAAGTTTTGTGCCTATGGTATTTACCTAAGGAATAAAATTAATAAGTAAGTTTTTACTTAATTTTTCTTTCGATTTGTCTACGGATATAGATACCAGATAGATTACATATTAGTCAATGAAAGATTTAGAAATAGCATTAAAAATGTGAAAATACTACCAGGGGCAGAGATCGATTCCGACCACAACCTTTTGGTGGCAAATAAACAATGTAGACTGAAGAGCGTTAAGAGAAACATAAGAGTTAACAAGAAATGGAACTTAGAGGAACTCTTTAAGAAGAAGGAGGCTATCATGACTGAGCTGGAGGAAAGTTTGGGGGAGAGAGCTGAAGAAAATAGGAACAATGTAGATGAGGAGTGGAGATACATCCATAGCAACATTAAAGATGTAATGGAAAAGAAGGTAGAAAAGATAACGGGTGGAAGAAACAAAAAACCCTGGGTCACAGCAGCCATGCTGCAAAAAATGGAAGAGAGGAGAAAGGGGAAGAGCATAAACACTGAAGAAGGCCAAAGAAAGTACAAGGAGTTAAATAATGCTTTAAGAAGGGAAACAGATAAAGCCAGAGAACAGTGGATAAATGAGAAATGCGAGGAGATTGTCGAATGTGAAAGAATTTGTAGAACAGACCTCATGTATAGCAAAGCAAGGGAACTATTCAAGAAAAAGGCAAGAAAGATAGGACGTAAAGGAACAAAAGTGGTAAAATAGTCTTGGAGCCAGACAATATAAAGAATGACTGGAAAGAATACATTGAGGTGCTGTATGACAAAGAAGGAAAGCCAAGAAATATTGAATTAAATAAAAAAGAGGATGTAGAAAAAGATCAGCTAGGACCAAGTATTCTCAAGTCTAAAGTTAAAAGAGCAATTGATGACATGAAAAGAAGGAAGGCTGTTGGGAGCGATGATATACCAGTGGACGTTCTTAAGGTTTTGGGGTCGAAAGCAGTTAAGAAACTCACAAAATTCTTTAACCAAGTATATGATACTGGCATATGGCCTGAAGATTTTTTAGATGTTGTTATGGTACCACTGGAGAAAAAGAACAATGCAAATTACAGAACTATTGATGGAATAATATGATCCGAAGATCCTATGCAGACAGGCATAAGCTGTAAAGGTGGGAATAATTTTGAAACGAGAAAAAAGTCTGCTATGACAGAGAATCGAACCCGGGTTTTCCGGCAAGTGGAAGACCCGAGTTCGATTCCCGGTCATAGCAGACTTTTTCTCGTTGCCTATCTGCATAGGATCTTCGGATCATATTATTCCATCAATTTCTTGCTTGGCAATCTCACCATTTGAGAGGGAGGAGTTTTCTTCGATGTATCTCTTAGAGGACATCCGTTGGGGCAGTTTGATACTAGCTTGGCTAGTTCCGTCCCAACCAAGGAAACATCAGCGTTCAGAAACGAGAAAAATTGATCTGCTAAGATAGTTCAGTGGTAGAATATGCACCCAGCAAGTGGAAGACCCGGGTTAGATTCTCGGTCATAGCAGACTTTTTTCTCATTTCAAAATTATTCCCTACAGAACTATTAGTTTAATTTCTCATACAGTTCAAGTTCTAACCAGAATAATAACCAAAAGAATTGAAGGTAAAATAGAAAAGGAGCTGCAAGATAATCAGTTTGGTTTCAGAAGAGGAAGAGGGACTAGAGATGCTATAGGATGTATGAGGATGATGATAGAAAAAGCGATAGAAGTCAAGAAAGGTATGTATTTTTGTTTTGTAGATTAGGAGAAAGCTTTTGACTGAGTGAAATGGGATAAAATGTTGGATATTTCAAATAAAATAGGAATAGATTGGAAAGATAAAAGACTGCTTAAAAACCTTTACTATGATCAAAAGATTTGAGTCAGGGTTGAAGGAGAAGAAACAGAAAGTACTTCAATAGGGAGGGGAGTGAGGCAGGGATGTTCTATTTCACCAACGATATTTAATATTTATGCAGAAACAATAACAGATGAAGCGTTGATGGAAGAGAAAGGATTTAAAATAGGAAGTGAAAGTATTACCACCATTAAACATGCAGATGATCAGGGATTAATAGCAGAAGACGAGAAAGAACATCAGAAGATGACAGACAGACTAGTGGAGGTTGGCCAACAATATGGAATGAAGATCAATGCTGAAAAAACGAAAGTCATGGTGGTTTCAAAGGAACATAAAGAATTAAATATAATGGTAAATGGCCAAAAATTGGAACAAGTAAGTAGTTTCAAATATCTTGGCAGTATTTTAGCGCAGGATGGAAGTAGTACACAGGACATCAGGCATATTCTGACGGAATGTTTGGATCTGAGAGGACAGCGGCTTGCCTTTCAGATTCCCGAGCAACTCCATCAAGCCCTGGGCAACGATCCATCTGTTACTAGCCGAGTGTTAGAATTTTTTAAGCATACAGGCCTTTTTAACAAATTATGACAATGCCTTAACTATTTATTGCAAAACATCTGAAGGACAGCAAAAGTATTTTTTATACAAAGTGTAAGTGTAAGTAGCAGGTACTGGCGCCTATAACTCTAACTGTTGGTGCGCCAATAAACACACACATACACATACAGGACATCAGAAGTAGGATTGCAATGGCAAAAGCAGCATTAAACGAGAAGAAGGAACTTCTCACAAGCAAGAAAATAAATTTAGAAACAAGGAAGAAATTAGCAAAATGCTACATATGGAGCATAGCTCTTTTGGTGCAGAGACGTGGACGGTAAGGAGAAAGGAGGAAAAATATTTAGAAAGTTTTGAGATGTGGGTATGGAGAAGGATGATGAAAGTGAAATGTACAGAGAGTAAGAGGAACGAAGAAGTATTAGAAATGGTGGGAGAAGAAAGGATGCTAATAAAAAAAAATCAGGAAAAGGAAAGCAAACTGGATAGGGCACACATTGAGAAGACAGTGTTTACAAAGGACGATCTTAGAGGGCAAAATTAGCGGAAGAAGATGAAGAGAGAGAAAAATAATAGGAATATTATAGAATATAAAGCAGGAATATAGTACTTATAGAGATATAAAAGAGGCTTCTAGGGAGAGAGAGAGATGGAGGCAGCGATTCAGTTGAAACCTGTCTTCGGACAGCAGCATGATGATTATAGATAAAACATACCTTTCGATGCCAATGATTTTCTAGAGTAAATAAAAATTGGAAAACCATTTTAGCTAAAGCTTACAAACAATAAAAATTTTCTAAATGAAATAGAAGTTGGAAAAACTAAAAAATATATTAGAAAAACATTACTTGGGAAAGGTTAACGCCAAAATGCGGCCGTAAAGAAATTCAAACAGTGAAACAGTCATTACCTGTCTGAAATCACATCAACTCGAAGTTCTGAGAATATATTTCTACAATAAATTCCACTTGCCGTGGTATTAACTTTAACAAAGTATTCCTGCCAGTTTAGACTCGCTGCACTGTCTGTTCTTTGTTTCACTTTCCTCATGCGGAGAAAAACCGCCAATTTCGGGCGCAAAAAAGCGGTAACTATTATACGAGTGCCTTAACGCAATATATGTGATTTTTTTAAAAACAAGGCTGAAATGCCCTCCGGCGCATGCCTTGAAATTGTGCGGCAGATGAAAATTAAGGATGCATTAATTCCAACGGAGACTTTTATGTAGGGGACCGAGAGGAAAGAAAGTGCTGCATCTCTAAGGTCAAGGCGCGTAAAAAGAGGGTAGGGTTACGGTATAAGCGGACGGGAGACGGTGTTCTCTTAGTGTGTGTGTGTGTGTGTGCGTGCGTATGTGTGTATGGGAGTAAAGAAGAGGAGGAGCGACAGGGGTCATTTTAGCGGGGTTGGTTCGCATTGGGAGGCTTGAAATTCAAGCGGTTCACTCTCACTCGCCCCGCATGTATTAACATAAATCTTCTAGACCCTCAACTCTCTACACGCCCACGCGCACGTACGTACGAACACTCACGCTGCAATTTCAAGAGCGTATGTGTATGTGTGCGTTTATGGGCAAGTAAACTTGCCTGCTCTTTCCAAGTGAGAGTTTAGCCGACGAGGAAAAGATTCGTCTTCTAACGGATAGGACAAAATCTGATCTAATAAAGTTAGAAAAAGCAAATTCCTCGATAAGATAACCTCATGACTCTTCTCCCTCCCCATCTTCCCACGGCGCCTCAACTCTCTTCTTTCTCTCCATAAAAATTTTACGGAATCAAACGTGTATATGAAAAACATACAGGGATATACTCCTCCACTTCTGCCTACGGACGCCACACAACGCGCGCCAGACTTCGCCGTAATTCACAGACATGCTTCTCCATGCTCACTATCTCTCTCTTCCACTACTTTTCCTTTCTCCCCACCCATGTTTCACTTTCACCCTAGTTCTTTGCCCCACTCCTCTCTTTTTTCCTTCCCATGTCTCAACACCTACTTCTCCTACCTATTCCATTCCTTCGCTTCTCCCCTTTCCCTAACATTTTTTCTCTCTCGCTTTTCCTTTCTTTTTTCCGCTTTCTCTCTCTGTCTCCCACCCTTTATATATCTTCCCGTTTATTCTCTCCTCTTATCTCTCTTGCACATTAGACATACGCGCGTACACGCGCACTCGCACTCACGTATTCGACTCTTGCCCCCATCCCTCCTTTCATTCTCCCTTTATCACTCTCCCTCGCGGCGTGTCTTTTAATCTCCCGCATCCTTCCAACGCTTCTCGAGCATCACTCGCTCCATTTAAGTTCATGATATGAAAGGGATGCTGTAGTTATAGTGGGATGTAGTTGTGTAAAAGATGAGGTATTTGGTTTAAATGGTAACTAACTGAAAAGAATAAACGACGGCCAAGGAAAGACAAAGAGAAAATAATTAACATGCATTAGTGGGTGAAAAACAGGTTTTAGTAGCGGCAGTATCACATTTTAACGGAAAATTCGAAGAATTATTACATCTAATAATCCGTATTATTTTGAATACCTCTTGCCTCCATATGAAATTTTGGCCGTGCATTCAAAGGAAAACGAACTAAAGACAGTACTTATGAAATTTAAACCTAAATTACTGTAACGTAAATAAAAAGTATTGGTTCAGGTCAGTGCCGTAACTAGGGTATGGCGAAGGTGGCATTTGCCATAGGCGCCGCCTGCAAAAGGCGCCAAACGTTCCCGCAAAAAATGGCAAGGGTTTATTTTCTCATAAATAGGTAATAACATAATACTCAAATGTTGAAGTTATTGTTAGTAAAAAAGCTATTATTCTTCATGAAAACGCAGCAAAAATCATATTCTACATAAACAAGGTGTTGCCTTAAAATTTTGCCATAGGCGCCATATCTTCCAGTTACGCCTCTGGTTCAGGTAATGACATTTCTCTAAAAAATCTACCGTTAACAGCATTGAACATTTCTTTCGCGACAGAAAGTACAGGCTAAAGATATATTTTGTTTAAAAACCAGTAGTAAGAATTATTTAAAAATAACATTAAAAACTTCTCTAGAGAAGCCCAAGAGCTAAACTTGTGTAATGCAAAGAACTTTGTATTTATTTCAGATTCAGTGATTTTCTTATGATAGCAATTTTAATTCAAAATTGAAACACCATTTGCAAAATATAAGGATTTTAATTTCGAGTATATAGTAGAACCATTTATGCTTTATGCGGAATACACCATATGCGTGCACTTTGCTCCACATAAAAAGGAAGGATATTACGGAGATCAAAATAAGCAGAGTCAAATAAATGATAATCATGAAAATAAGGAAAGAAAAATGGGGGCGTCTCTATATTTCAGTTTGAATGGTGATGGAATGGAAAATGAAGAAAAATATAAGTGTACAAACAAAATCCACTCAGCGCAAAATTGGCTAGACTTCAAAATAGAAATAAAAGAATTGTTAAAAATAAATTATCCCAACCTGCTGTGAGGAGAAGAAGGGGGATCTCTAAAGGTGAGACAGATAAATCTCGATAGCAAGTTTAATGGAACCTAGCTAAATCGAAAACGCCCAAATTTACTTTTTCAAAACAACAAATTAATTTATTGTTCCAATCCAATAACAGAAAAATCCCTTTCTTGATTCGCAGCCATACATTGGTGACACACTCGTCCCAAGATCCAATAAAAACATTCCAAGATGTCCAAAGATGACTTCACCTCCAGAAAATTTGCCGAGGAAATTCGAGATGGCAATATAGGCGTTTCGTCAAACAAGATTCACAATAATCCGCTCAAAGTCCTCCCGTTTACGAAGACAAGCGTTGGGATAATAAAAGCGGATTTTATCACGGGGTACCTCTCGCAGATGTCTTTACCTCTTTCCGGTCGTCTATAACAGTTTCCTATCTTATCCTCTATCCCTATCATACCGTCTCGAGCGGTGTCTTCGATCGCGATTCCAATCCGAACACTCATTCCAAGCAAGGGACCTTAAAAAAATCCGGCGAAACAGGAAAACTCGTCCAAAGAAGAAGGAAAAGTGTTTACGCCAGAGAGCGTCGCAAAGGAGATTCTCTGCTATGTGAGCAATTCCATTAGGTCCTTTCGAAGGATCTGCGACCTACTATCCCCTATCGTTAGTAAAGGGCTAGGTAATGTGCCTTCTTCTCAATACTAAGGTCACGGGTTCGAATCTCTCCATGTTAATGAACAGCTTGTCTGTGTTACCGTTTGCAAAGAAAGAGCGGTTTAGTAGATAATAAAAATAAATATAATGTTATTGGTTAACTCCTAAGTAGGCGACTATAATTCCGCTTAATTAATAAGAAAACGACATGTATAATAATACCTTAAAGAGCGGTTAAACCAAAATTTACCGTATTTAAAAATCGACCGAGTAATTTTTTTAATAGATTATATGCCGGATGCACTAAACCTTTTCGTTTATTATAGCAGAAAGATTGTAAATATGGCTTAAGAAGACAGTTTTTGTTTTGACGCACACCATAAATTTACGTTATATTATCAAAGTGTTTCGTTCCCGAACGTTTTAATAGGTTGCTGTAGCCTTTTGGGAATCTTATTTCTCGACATGTTTGGACTATTTTTGTCATCTGCGCACTCTAAAAAAGCCGAAAGCTAGATTGGGTGTAAAATTAAATTTAATTCTTTAAAATTTTAAATCGAAACTACTTCGCGACAGGGTATGACAGCTAATGATAAGACAGTGACAGATAATACGGTTTAGCGGGAAATTTTTTCGTAATTTACGATTTCTATGGTTCTGAAAACGCATTAAATTTTATTTTAATAATTATAACTTTTATGTTATTTTGTGATAAATGATACGTTAATTTTGTTATCTTATTAAATAATTTATGCCTGTATTCCTTAATCTTTGTGAATTAATTGCAACCTCTTCTTAAAATTACATTTTGAATTATAGTAAACTGATGACATATTGTAAAATAAATGTGTTTAAAAGGTTTTGTCGACTTTATTATTTTAAAATTTAAAAGAAAATGACGAACATTAATATTTTTTTGTTATAAGTGACCAAATGAAAACTGCTATACATGCGATGCATGTAACAGGCTCTCTACTAAAACTATAATAAAACCCATAAATAAGATGAGCATTTAAATCATGTTTGTAAATACATAAAGTGAAAATTGTAAAGTGATGCCGCGACACTTTAAAACAAATAAGCACGAAAATTGAGGCATTTAAGAAACAAAAAGTCAAAGTTAAAATTCCAATTAATGCGTTACAGAATATTTCGACATAAGAAACACCACATGAAAAAGGCACGACTCACTCTAATTCAGTTTAAAGTGTAGACCTTTTGTCTGTGAGGACTGCATTCGAGAAACGCATCCTTTCTAACGGCCTGCTTTTTTAAAGCATTATTCAAGCGCTTTGTATCGCAAAACAATATGCTCCGGAGAAAAAAAATTCCTTCACGTGTTCTGTAAAGTCGGCATGCATAGAATACCGTCGTCTGGGGAGGTCAAACTCACGAGAAACAAATGAAAATTGTGTGGTTTGTACCCGCGGTATGCTCTTATGACGCTACAGTGCTAAACTCCGAGACAAGATGACCCATAAATCACCCGAGACCTCTCCGTCAGATGCGCCGGTGCACGAAGAGAGGAGTGGTGTGAGGAGAGATGCAGGGCCGAGGAGGAGATGGAGGAAGGGGAGGAGAAAAAGGAGAGAGAGAAAGGGAAGATGAGAAGAAAAGCTCGAAAGGAAGGGTTACGAGTCGTGCAGGTGAGCATTACCTGGTATGAATGTCGTGAGAAGTTTACGTAAAAAAATAAGAAACTTTGTGGTCATTTTTCCGCTCGGACGAATTCATTATTTGTAGGATCGCCTTGTATAATGGTTTCAGAAAGCAGGATATAAAATCTAGATCTAGCATAAGGATAGAATATTTTCGTAATGTAGCGCAAAAAGTTGAACTTTTTAAAATTATACTGGGCCGATTATATATGCTTAAGTATGCATCATAATTTGGAGAATCGTAAGATAATTAAGATATACCTTCAAATTATTTAACGCCAATTGATGCGCAATAAAAATATAGAATAATTTGATCATTGCAGAAATTATATCGTTATCACTGAATTAATACATAAGCAACTCACAAGGCTGGTACCTTTAATGTCATCAGCCAAGTTGTTGACACGGTAGAGCAATATATAGTATTTTTGCAATAGAATTTCTTTTGCTATGAATGCAACTAAGCACAGTCAAAATCTATGTAAAATGATGATTTAAAAGTGATTAATGCATTTCGACAAATTACAGCCGTCAGGATATTTTTTATCACAATCTCATCGTTGGGGTTATATGATTTTATCTCTTTTGCTTTGGAAAATATTTTTCTTTGAAAGATGCCAGGCGCGCAACGCATGCTATGCCGATTTATTCAGTTTTTAGAGAAAGATGGACATAAGAGCGCCATATGGTCGGCAATATTAGCATCACAGCGGAATCACGCGTACGGGAAGGAGAAATGAGGAGAGGTTGCTAGCAAGACAGCGCGAGGGAAAAAATAGAAAGCGGAGGGTAATGGGCGAAGTGGAGAGATAGATAGAGATGGAGGGGGAAGTGATAGAGAGGAAAGGAAAAGGTTCGCGGGCGAAAGGCGGTATATCATAGGAGAGGTCTTCCTTCCATCGAGGGATGGAAGAAGGGAGGAGTGAGAGAGGGAGAGTGAAGATGAGAGCTCTGCCATCTCATGCATCGCCGACTCCTACAGCGGAGATTTCAACGAGCGCCTGAACAGGTAGAGGACGCGTGCTCTCACCTGCAGAGGTGCACGAAGGTGGAGCAGTAGACGACGGTCGATCTCCGAGCATTTTGAATAGTAAGCTAGAGGCAAGACTCATTATTAAATCACCAACATATGAATATATATTGAAATGGAATGAAAAAAGATTACCGAGAAAAAATATCGTAACAGTGAGTGCCATCCAAAGTGAGGGTGGTTTTCATGGACGTGGGTCATCCGGAGGTACGCACCAGTCCAACAAGTGGAGCGGAGAATTTCTCAAGGACGACAATATAAATGGTAGAAGAGAGAGAGTGCATAAAAACCGAGATAGGGTGGATTGGTCGGTGGAAGGTTGGGATCGATGGAAAGAGGGAGAATTACGTGTAATGCTTGGTTTACGAGGAGGGTGCGCAAAGGGAGAGAATATTACGATGATGCGAAGAAAAAAGGAAGTGACTTAATAAAGCCGTCGGAAGCTGAGCGGACACTGTGTCTTCGACCATAAAATCCAAAAGGGCTGGAATATAATTAGCGAATGTATGGTCGGGTAACTTGGAATCGTTCATCGTGGATTATCGTCAAACCACCGTATCGATACAACATATGGTGACATTAAAAAAGCCACTAAATCATATTTTAAACTATTAACGATTCGGTAAATTGCGTAGAAAATTATCGGTGACAAAAATATTTTTAAAATTAAAATTTAATGGTTACTTGTCAAGAAATACAGAGAAACTATAACCATAATTCTAATTTAAATAAATGTAATTATTGCAGAGAAGTGATTTTATTATGGAAAAACTCCGCTAATTCTGAAATTATAAAATTCTTTTATTATTAATTGTATTTTACTATTACGCTACGATTCCCAAAAACAAGTTACAAAGGTGTTGAAATTACATATTATGCATGTTTGCATAAAGCTGGAAATAAATTTTGAGATTTTAGAAGGAGAAACATTTTTCTGCTTCTAAAATCTCAAAATTTGATTCCCAAAAAATATCCGTAAAAATACGAATCGAACGTAGTACACAAATATAAAAATAAAAGGTAGGAAATAGATGCTTTACTCTTTACATCCGTATACAATTAAGTTGAAGATTAAAATAAACTAGTTTATATTCATCGTATAAGTTTTGAATGTCTATATTAATAAAGTAAATAATAGGGAAATAGAAAACGTAGTATATACTAGCAGTAGTTGATTACAGGTACTTAATTTTAAAAGGTAAAGTAAAATTTAATTCCTTACCCTTTACTTTTAACGACAGATTGGCTGTCTAAATACACATTTACAGTGATATCGTGTGAGTGTATGATCTAAATATATAAAACGCTACGGCAATGCGTGGCACGCTGGAGGTGCCGAGCTATGAGAAGAACTTTGTATTGCTAAACACAGCTGATACAGTTGGCATTGAAATATATTAGATGTTTGAATTATAATGATAGTATTGTATTGTAAAATCTGAATTAAAGATTATTATAATTAAGTAGATATTACGACTATTTACAAATAAATTTGCATAACCTATATATATTAAACCCTTAGATATTATAATATCTGAATTGCTTCCTCAGAACAAAAGTAATGGCTTCAAGAGCAACACGTTACGCTGATTATAATGCGAGAAGAAGAGCGGAGCGAACAAATCAATCTGTTGAAGAAGCAAATAGAAGAAGGACTGAAAGAAATCAAGCGGACAGAGATCAAAGAGCTAATGAAGATGAACAACAAAGAGAAGAACGTAATCAAAAACAAAGAGGACGACAGGCTGATCGGAGTTTGGAATCGAGAGAAAATCGACTAAGCAAGAGAAGGCAAGTTAAACGACGTAGATTAAATGAACGTGCACCGGACATCGAAGCAAGAGATTCCGTTAATACAGAAACTGTTCTCATACCCCGAATACCACTTATCCCATCAGATACTAACATGCCTTTTAAATTTAAAAGTAAGCTATTTCCTTTAAGATTAGCTTTTTCTATGACTTTCAACAAGTCGCAGGGTCAGACTTTTGACAAAATCTGTCTTTACTTACCAAAACCAGTTTTTAGTCATGGTCAACTTTACGTAGGTCTCTCACGAGTAAGATCATTTGACTCTCTAACTATTGTATCAGCAAATCAAGAGATCAAAAATTGTGTATGAAGAAATTTGTGATACTGAACAATAATGTACTAGCGCGCAGATACTCTGCGCGGGTAAAGCTAGTTGAATGAATTTGTGTTGGTGTCTAGCCGATTCCTGTCGCGGTTGGAGGACAAACTTCTACATCAAAAAGTACGGCCCGCCGGTGAAATACGGCGAGCAAACTTATTCCGTACGGCTTGCGATTTAATATAATAGATTTTTATATATGAACAATTAATAAGCAAATTTATTTTATTTTTTCAGGTGAAAATATTATTTTCTGTAATATGAAAGCCGTTACACATGTAGCAGTTTTTAATGGAAAGAATCAAGGTGCGAAGGTGCGTTGCAACCGTTTTTGGACAGTCTCTGGGATGCTGTCATGCATTAAAGAGCTTTTGTGTCAATTGAATCTTAGTCTCAGAAATGGCCCTTCAAGAAAATACTTTGGGAACCCCTATTCTGGACACATTTGTACCCGACCTATCAAGTCTCTCTGGCGTATTTATGCCCAGTAAACCTAAATAAATTATTTTAATAACTTATTATGTATACATATTTTCGTATTTTGTTTTTTTTTTCCTCGATTCATTTTCACTTATTTTTATTATGGTTCTCTAGGTATCACAAATTAAATCTGAGGGGGAAACATTTCCAGATTTGACTTGAGTTTTAATTGTAAAAATTGTACATAAGAATAATTCACAGTATTAAAAGTATTGTATTCTTTATTATTACTACCGAACGATGAATGAACCAATGACGACGGAAAATGGCTATCGTCATGTCTAGGACTTTCTATTAGAAGAATCTGTGAGAGAATTTTGGACGAAACCAAGTCGATTGAAATGTTAACATACGGAAAATATTGCGTCATATTAACATTGATTTATTTTTGCACATTTAAAAACATTCGATTGTGATAACGAAAAACGCGACGAGAATATCCGGTGATACATTCTAACGTTATTTGTTCCTCTAAATGATAGGATGTGATTACATTGAGGAAATGCTAAGCTCACATTCTTCAGGAAGAGACTCATATGGCAGTGGAAAAGAAGCAAAGACTTCCGAAGGAGAAGAGAAAGAATGCGAAATTCTACCGTAACCGCTACCTCGTGTCTACAGGTTAAAAGTGCAAGGAACGATAAAAGGAAGAGATAGAAGGGAATGAAGGAAGAGGGAGAAGGAGCATCAGGTAAGGATTTTCTGTCGGATTGTCGGCGAGAAAGAATTCGCTTGGAAACGAGCTACCTATTTATGCATACAATACCACACCTTTACGACGGAAGAGTGGTTCCCAAAAAAGTATTTTCATTTGAGTAGAATAGTGAATTAATAGTAATACATGGAGTTTAAAATATTTTAAAGGCTGGTCTTTCTGACATCGAACAAATCAGAGATTTTTTGGCAACAAAGGAATTCAATTCCGTGTTTTTTTATAGATTCATGCTCCATTATTTAACGGATGAAAATGTTCCCGGATTTAATACGAACATCGCAGTAAACTTGAAAAAATTGAAGCAAACCGTCCAACTTAACATACTCATTTCATATCTCTCTCGAAAATATAAGAGTCTGCAAGAAAGAGGACCGCGAGAGAAAAGAAACGAACGGAAAAAAGGAAAAATTCCCGAGGACTTGCCCTCACGGCAAATTTGCGCACATCCTGGGAAGCGTGCGCTCGGTAGAGAAGAAGAAAGAGCCATCCTGTTGGGATTCCGAGGTAATAACAGGTGTCCAGCCGAAGAAGAAGAAGGCTCGGAAAGCTGAAGTTTTCCACCGTGACTTATCCTTTAGCCATTCTTCTCTCGCTCTCGTCTGCCACGAAAGAGATCCTTACAGGGGGAGGAGAAGAGGGAAGGGAAAAAAGGAAATGGAGAAAGGCACGTTCGCCACTCCGAATATTCCTCAAAGAGGGGTAACTGAGATTTGGAAATACTAAGAGGTGTACTTTCAAGTCTTAAATCTAACCATCACTCTTGCTGACATGAGCATGTGGCACTAATTCGTCATCGCGAAACTAATAAAGCGCGTTAACTTATTCGCATCCATCTACAGATCTCGTGTAAAGTAGTCAAAATTCAACCAATGCATAGCTTTCTTTAACTCATTCAGTCATCAAATTAATTCTTAATTTGCTTTTTTAAATTTCATTATACTTTGTTAATTTAGAGTACATAAAAAGAAACTCGAGACAAATTAAATATAGGTAAAGGCGCGTCTAAGGAATCATAAAAACATAATACAAAAAATAAAACATCAATGCATGTCACAGAAAACAATTCCATCCTCCGTCCAATTTAAGCGGGACTAATTTCTGTGTCACAATTTGAATTAAAATTTGAAATTTTATTGAATTGACATGCTATGTTTAGTGTTCTTTTAAGATGGTCGTCACCAGGCCCAGCCAATAGAGAAAATTGCTGGGGGTAAATGGATTAAAAACAAAGAAGATAGCGCTTTGGGGGCTGAGGACGATGAAATTAAAGGAAGAAGGAGAAATAACTAGATGAATACAGAGATTAAAGAGAATAAGCTCCGAGAGAGGAATAAGTTCAAGAGAGAGAAGAGTGCAGGAAAAGATACTGAAATGAAGGGCAACGTGGTACGGATTGCGATCCACGAGATCCGATCGATGGATGAGGAAAGGCACGTGAGGCGAGACGAAAGGACTGGGACGCGACAATGGCGCGCCTCGTATAGTCTCCTTCGTAAAGTTCTCAGTGAGAGTAGTTTGAGCGTTACGTAAAAAAAGGATACGGAACAGACGCAAAAAATTCTAAGAAGAGGGATGAATAATAGGAGGGGGAGGATGTGAACGATAAATTGGTTCGAGGAATGATTTATGCACCATCCGGGTCTCCAGTCCCTTGCCTCCCTATTATTCTTTCCGTCGATCGATTCAACGGGAGGATTTATTGTCTAGTGTGACGGAAGGCGCGTCATGAAACGTTAGGCGGGTTTTGAACCAAAGACCGCCTGGTCTACGGGGAGACGTTCGCGGTCACAAGTGGAAAGGAGTAGGGGAGATGGTGTTGAGAGATATGGGTTTGGTATCGGAGGAAGAGATTGAGCGAAATGGGTGCGGAGGAAGGAGGTGGAGGAAGAAAGAACGAGAGAGCGGTGGAAAATCAAAGGGAAGCTAATGGGGAATGGAATTAACTGAAACTTTCACTTTAATTACAGTTTCGCTAAAATCTCAGCAACGAAGAAATATGAACTCGATGAAATGTGAGAGAGTAATGAGGTTTTTAATACCTGCATTTGTCCATAGTGACGGGAGAAAGACACGTTAATGTTTTCGGTGACATTTAATGTGTTTTTACGAACTAATTGGGAGAAAGTATTTAATTTTCTGGACGGATAATTAAATAAACCATCTGAGAACTTTTTACATTGAAAAAGGAAAATTAAAATTTTATTTCCACTTTCTTGGGGCTTAATATTAGAAGTTGGGAAAATTTTTGGTTATTCAATAACAGGTCATCTTTTTGGAAACCATAATATGCATGTGAGGCATATAATTTACTTGGTGATTTTTCCTTAATAAGTATGAATTAAATTGAAAGGAATCACGAAGCGTGAAGCAAGCAACAAAGCAACATAAATATTTGGGAAAAGCAAAATGGACATGGCAAAAATCATTTTCACACAATTAATTATATATTTAATTAATCATGAAAATTTTAAGTTACATAAATGCTTCGGAAGGTATGCCATTCATTATTACTTGTTTAAAAGTGAAATAGCTACGTAATTTTCTAATGATTCGAGATTTTAAATTTAAATTAACTTATAAACAACACTTCAACGCCTTTTACTATGAGTACATCAACGATAGCACGACTATGCCCAGAGTAGTATTTGAGCACACAACCATACCATTGGAAGCAAGACTCGCAAAATAGATTTATACTAAGGCTGGCGTTTACTACTATTGTGAACTTAAATTACATTCGAGAGTCATCAAAGTATTTAACATTACAAGAATGAGCCGTGGCATTTTGACTTGTGAGTAATCTTTGTTTAATTTAATATAGATGCTTTATTTGTCATTTTTATTATTTTTTTAGTCCAAAATGTATATTCCTAATGATGGAGATAGTTATTTTTTTCTGTTTCACATTAAATATCATATCTTTAGCAATGTAATACTTTAATGATTGATTATCGAAATTTAATTTACAGAAAGCGATACAATGAGACACATAAAGCTACCCAAAACAGTATTTCAGTTTTAAATTCCATGTCGATGAGTCTACTAGGATGCAATTAAAAAACCGCGAAAAATATCACTTGCAAAAAAACGCTCCAGCTTTCGCTTTCCTCACAATGCCTAACTCCCGATGGGATATATATATATATATCGTACGATCGGTTGATGGAATTCTTTCGATAGAACGAGGGCATATGGCGGTTGCACACGATCGGCCGTCCGGTTATCTCAGCCCCCAAGGGTCTCCATCTTATCCCCACGCGAAGGTGGAATCCGCGTTGCACCCATGAGGCGGTGGCCGCAATGAGGGAAAGTGTGGGTGGATGAGGAGTAGGATGGAGGAATGCGTCTGGCCGAGGCATAGGAATAAGATCCGCAGTCGCTCGAGACGATATCAGCCGTCCGTGCAAACAAATCATATCACTCGCGCCGGTGGCTCTAACAGTGACCATGCTGCCATTTTGACACTATCTGTCGCTCGGAGAAAGTGCACGAGAGTCGGGCAGCCCATATGGGCGTAACGCGATCGCAAATGTTTTCCTAGGAATGCTCGTCGTTGCCTTTAAAGGCATTGCGAAATGATTTCTCTTGGTACCTTGACCCTCCAATACGAAGAGACTGCAATAGATCGCTTCTAAAGTTCACGTGTATTGTTTTGACATATTTATCGCACTTCATGATAAGTAGTGTCGCGTAAGAAGAGGAGAAGTGGATTTACAGACATCAAAGATAATTATTTAATATATGCTTTAGAAATACTTGTTGCCGATTATCTCTTAGGTGATTTCTGCTACAGGAGACCGATGTGAAACACCTTTGAATAGTTTGAGTACTAGATACTCGTAGTAACGATAAAAAGAATCAGTGTTATTTTTTACGCTACAAGTTTTGATTCACTTAAATATCTGCCCAAACATCAATACTTCATTATATTAAAAATAATATTTCTTAACTGATTAATTTTTGTGAAAGCTCTGGTACGACTTGATTACACTTGGCAGGATTAACACATCTCTTGCAGGAAACAAAATAGAAATTTAAAACGATCGCTAAATATTATCGAAATTTCAAAAATAGCGTAAAATAGGAGCTCGTTATTAAGTTTAGCATAGTTTAAGATAGCGGTACAGAAGCAGTTAAAGGGAATCTTTGGTTATATGTTTGGTAGCAGAAAATTTGAAATCGTAATTCCCGTAAACCTCATTGCTGTATTCTAAAAAAGACCTATACTTTCTCACTAAGATTGAGATCGAATGACTTTGACAAGCGACATAAACAAAGAATAAAGATGAAAGCTATAACACGGTCGCGTCATACGCGAATCAAGACGATCCGTAATGCAAAACCGCGGAAAATATTCTACGCCCACTTGAAGCACTTGAAACGCTACCGATGGAACTCAATTTCTGCAGAGACTAAGGGAAAGAGAGGATGTAGTGCTCCACCGATACATCTCCGCAGGGTGAACAGACTACGGGACAACGGAATGGAAACCTATCGCGCCGAAAACCTCTCGCCCCACTGACCCCGGACAAAAAGCGGTTGGCCCTGGTACGGCGACGACGGCGGCGTAGGCGACTCTCCTTCGATGGGTGGACGGGAAGCGATGCAACAGGATCGGGGGGCTACCGCAAAGGAGGGCTCAAGGCGTTATCGGGAGGAAAGTGGGGGCGGAGACGGAGGGAGGGATAGAAGGCGGGTTCGCCGCGAATTGCACCGCACACTCGCGGGGGCGGAGAAAAATGTGTGCGGCTCCAGCCGGTTGCGTTTTATGAGGCAGTGACGCGAGAGGGGGAAAGGGGGAGTGAAGCGTGGGAGGGCGTGGTGGACACTTTCCTATTCACGGCTTCTCCCACCGCCTCGGCCGCCACCCCGCCTTCTCCCTCCTCCTCCCAGGGGCTCCCTCGCCCTTCCCTCCACGTACCTACAAACAGGGCGCCGCCGCCGACCGCTACTCCCTCCCCCCAACCTCTACTCCTCCCACCATCGCTGGCCGGCCGCTCCTCCCGATCCTCCTCCACCTTTTCGTTGCCTCCTCTACCTCTCCCTTCTTTCCTTTCTCTCCCTCCCTCCCCCTCTCTCCCCCGCATCCTCCCTTCTCCGCATCTTAAAAACCCTTCTCAACACATCACGCGCCGGCGACATGGGTGGCAAATACCTTACCTCGATCTTTTTTCTTTCGTACGGGGTTGAGTTTATAAAGGAACTCCGCTGTCGTGTCGCAAAGGATGTGTCGCAAGGGGGGGAAACCGATTTATTTCCTTATTTGGCTATTCTCTCAATGGAGAGGGTTTTGCACTTAGTTAAGTTGCAGCGAGAATTTTCATTCTATTCGAAGCAAAAAGGAGAGAAAAAATTGGGATGCCATTCAGAAACGTCCCATTAAAAACAGTGACACTTGAACGTGCCTTTTATAGCTCGTTTTCGGTGTAATTCACTGTAAAGGACACAAATAAGTTAGCACTTGTATCCACGGAGAAATTTGAATACCACGTGGGACCGTAACTGTTGTACAATTAATTATTTTATCAATCTCCAACAAGAATTTTAAAAACGTTAATGTGATCAGGTAGTACTGGCAGACGTTGAAAAAATATAAATATTCAAAATGACATACCTATGTTATTCCCCTCCCGCCCTTTATATTTTCCCATCGCGGTATACAATTTGTATTAATGAAAGGCAATGTGTGTGAGTGGACAGCATATCTCGAAAATCAAGAAACTTAGAGACTTTAAACATGGTACACTTATTAATGGGACCATGAGGATGTGCACCTCGGGGCCAGAATTTTGATTTTTGCGGGGAGGGAGGAAGTGGAAGGGGGGCTATTTCCTCTAAGATAACGCGTAAAAATCGATTTTTCCACTTACAGGCTTTTACTCTTTTGCAAATTAAAATTAGAAATAATTGACCCACGATCTTCGGACCTAGACCGTTTTAAATAAAAATAAATAACGTTTCTTATTCTTATCGTCACATTTTGTCTACGATATAAAATCGCTCAAGTTCTACGTTTAAATAATATTTATTGGAAAAACTGAAGCCGTTTAACGATATATTGCCTTGCCGACCGTGTCATTATTAAATCTCGAGATTGTATTGTCGCCTTAATCCTTGTACTGTATGCGTAAGGAATGCGTGCTTTGAATGTTTTAATAAGAGAGAGAGGAAGAAAGAAAGGAGAGAGGGAGTCAGAGACAAAATTAAATGTTCCATAATTTAAAAATAAATTTGGGGTATAAGAATTGTATAGCGTAACGAATTTCTTTGTCATACAATTTCTATTCGCCCAAAACTATTTTTACTCTCTGGAACACTCAATTATGTTAATTTTATATTTATTGTTTACTTTTTTAAAGTTGGTTTCATTAATTTTTATTTCAATTTGAACTTTTACTCTCTGGAACACTCAATTATGTTAATTTTATATTTATTGTTTACTTTTTTAAAGTTGGTTTCATTAATTTTTATTTCAATTTGAACTTAATACTTAATTCACGCATACCCATCATGTTTGACGGGCATTCACGCTAGTAAGTAATATACAGTAGTAAGTTTTAATTAGCTGATTTTTTGTTTATTTCCAAATCCGAAAGTTACTGATAATTTGAGAAAACAGAATTACTGATTATATTTAAAATATGAACTATCAAGCTCACCTTTTGGCTTGAATTCAGTTGAAATTCGAGAAATATCCAATAGCAAAAAACGGTTGGGCCAAAATGAACGTAACAGTGTAATTTAAATAAAACAAAAAATCGGCCGCAATGGAAAATTTTATCTCCCTCTTGAAAATCTCTTCAAAGGTTTGTTTCGCCTCACTTTTTTTGGGCACTAAAACTCTCAGGCTGCTCCATGCATAAGCTCCGCATTAACATTGTTCGCTTTTTCCTCCCTTCATGGATCGCCAATTTCTTTCCCATAGGGGTTTCTTCAAGAGGGCACTGAGGAACGTGAGTTATGTGAAGAAGACTTCTTTTTATTAGCTGGCTTCCTTTCTCACATACCCCGATCCTTACCCATGAAGGAAAAGAGTCAAGGTTCTATCCTATGCCCTCGTAGTTCGCCTCATTCCAAAGGTCGAAGCCGAGGGCCGCTACCTCCTCCTCCTCTTTTTGTGTCTTACGGGGAGAGAAATGGAGAGAGGAGGAGAGTGCATTTCCCACGTAATCCTGTGGCATCACTCGCATGAAACATTACGAGACTTTATGCTTGACTTCCTCATTAACGTCCGCTCTTCCATACTTATAGCATTCATTTACTTCCTCTCCTTTCTTCTCTCTTTCCATTCCATTATGATCACATGCGTTCGTCCGCTCTTACGGAACTTTCCAATACGCATTCCATATTCATCTTGAGGAACTGGTTTCAACGGTCCCGATCCGAAATTCATTAAAATTTGGACGCAAATGGCTCGCACACGTATGTGAATTAGTGCGAGGCGTATGGTGATTTTTTGTTTTTGAGTAGCATTACTTGGCCAGAGAAAATTTCCGCCGAAACAGATTTGTAATTTTATTGTTATCTTATATAAAAGACGCGCGTTTGATGATTTTTTTATTATTTGTGAGATTAATAGCATAAGATTCGATTTGCAAATAATGGATATTCATGGATATTTCATTGTTTCAGAAGTTACTTAAAACATTTTATTTCTTTTTTTAAGATAATCATTACATAGATAAATACTTTGTCAAGAATTTAGTTGTCTGCCTTGAAAAAGCAAAATAAAACTGCATATTCGATTCATTTTTTGGGGAACTGTCATACTGTATGCCAGCTTAACATAAAAGTTTTTTGAATCGCGGGACTAAGGCGATAAAATATTAACGATAAAAAGAGATAATATAGAGGACAACTATAACTAAACACACATGTCACATGAAATCCTCTCAGAGAATTTCACCACACGCATTATATCTGCGATTAAAGAAAATATCCCCTTCTTTAAATTCTTTTGAGCAATTGTCACACATAGAGGCACTTTAAAAAAGCATCTTTATAGACGATTAACATCACGAAAAAACACTTATATAATACATATTTCATGACGCATTCAAAGCTCACGCACGCGGCAACTTGCATACCAACTCACCAACTCATTCGCAGCGTATTTCAAACCCACGTACGCCTCTTCGCCATTTTCCTCTTCTCTCTCTCCTTCGCCTTCTTCTCTCCACCCCACGCCCTCCGCACCCTTCGCCACTCTCCGGCATTACCACACCGCAACCCCTAATCCCCATCGACTTCTCTCACCCCCTAACATCCTCCTCTAATCACGTCCGAGTCGTTCACCCCTATCCGCCGCGTATATCCCCACACCTCCGCCCCTCCCTCGCCTCCCTCCACCATAACTCCCACTCCGGGATGGAATTCACGGGAACCGACGCCCCACCGCCCTATCCTCCCTTCGACCCCCCCTCCCGCTCCTTCCTCCGCTATACCGCCTCATCCCTCCGCTCCACGAAGCCTCCTTTCCGCCCTGCATCAACACCCTCGCCGCTCTCGCCTTGCAGGATGACTGACTCATTCCATCGCTCTCGAGGGTTGATGGGGTGCAGACTTGACTGCGGTGAATTCTTCGCGTGCAGTTGCCGAGAATAACAATGAGACGGTCAGAATGCGCGTCTAGGCGAGAATAATGGGCCAACGCGGTCTAGTCTCGTAGGATCTTAAAAAAAAAGAAAACCTTTGAGGAAAACGGCGGAGTCCGCTTCGCCTTCGTTTCCGGTACTCGTAAAGAGGTGAGACATTAAAATAACAAAAGAACGCGGTTTCGTCCACGTGCAGAGGAATTATATTTCGACGCGACGCCGGAGTGATGTTTTCACTTTTAGTGCATCGACTCGTGCGTGCCAGGCCTAGTGGTCTCGCAGGTGGCGGCTTATCCGGGGACCTATGGGTTTATTGCCCTCCAACCATTTCCTTGTACGATTTTCGAAGTTGAAAGAAAGAAAGAGAGGGTTATCGTGTATGTTTAAAATAATTTCAAATGTCATGATAGGGGATTTATTTTGAAAAAAGCCTTAACCACATCGATTCATTTCCTCGTATGGAATTCTCCCATTAACATTGACTCGTTTCCATACTAAAATTTTATTGGGTCAATAAAGATAGCGCGAAATTATATCATTAAATCAGAAAATGATTTAAATTAGAAATCCTAAATCCTTCAGAACAATCCGTCTAGCATTGAAAAAACGCAACTGGTTAAGTAGTAACGTTACAGTAACCAACGTTGAATCAGCATAATATGTCAAATCAGCTCAAATATGTTTATGTAATCTAAAATGCACGCATTTTTCGATTAATTAAAATTTTAACTTTCTAGGTTAAGAAATTCTCCTTCGCCGTTTCCGCTCAGAAAAACAACTCGGATTTTCTAAATCAAGACCTATCACCGACATTGCAAGAAATCGATATCTTAATGGGATCGGCAAAGATAAATTACGGTGATTTCTTTCCCTGTCGGGAGAAGAACGGCAAATTCCGACGCGATAGGCGCACACCATATTATGCCCAGTGTATGTAAGCGATCTGATATCGTCTGCTGCGGAGGGAAGCGCGGGATATTGGGTGTTAATTAACCGCGACGCTTCATTTGAGAATCCGAGACCTCGCCAACTCGTGATTTACGGAATTGAGATAGGGTAACCGCGGGAGAGGGCTCTGTCCCACGGATGCCTCATCCTCCTCCCACGCTTTCTCCTCCCAACATCACCTCCTCTCGGAAGTCAACGCAATGGAGCAGAAAGTTGATTCACGGCTCCAGATTGGGTGGCGCGAGTGATGCCTCAGTTTAAGAGAGAGCAACGGATGGAATTAGATCGATCCCTGAAACTTTCCTGAAACGCTGCCTACGCTCTCCGAAAGAATGGGCAGTAGGTGGAATAGACGAAACACCGATGTTTTTTAGTCTTTTTTGCTTTCTTATTCATCAAGTTTATTATATAGACTTTTAGTAGCTTAAAAAATTAAAGCGAGATTGTAAGCTGGAAATAAACAAACGGAAAAGTCAAAGAGAAAAATACCAGAATCCTGATAAGAGTATAAAAATCATTGATATAAAAGAAAAAGGGGTGAAAATGAAGCTCTGAAATTTTTTGAAGGGTTACCTTGTTTCGATCCTATATGATAATAAGAGACCAAAAAGACAATTCAAGAACTGTAATATTACATACCTACTGTTTTAAACTTATGTTGATGTATGCGTGTACCTATGAATTGGAGTGGAGTACATTCAAAAACTTATAGGAAAACAAAAAAATAGTAGAATTTGGAGTTGACAGAAAAAATTGGGGAAAATATTAGTTATCAAGAACCTCAGTTCTGTAGGTTCCATTTGATCTGTATTCAGACATTTTTATGAGTGTTATAACAGTATAATTCAAACTAAAGATTAAAGTAGAGGGAGGATGAGGTGATGGCGGAGGGTTCATCCCTTTGATGCCTCTAGGCTACGAACGGGGCCACACGGCCGCTGCGGTCGACGACCACCGATCCTCCGCGCCGGAAGGCAGATCACGCTAATGCAGTTAACTTAAGAGGCTTCGAGATATGCGAAGCCTCATATGGAGTTCCGTTCCCGTGGGATATATCTGGGACACGAGTGGCACATCCAGGGGAGGCACGTTATCAGGATCAAAGAATTTTAAAACAAATAAAAATTAACATTTTTATGTGGAATGTATAACCAATGCCGTCTCTTTTATTGGTTTTTCATATTCTAAGGCATGAAGTCCGCGATGAAAATGATGTATAGATCAAGATACGTATTGACGTTATAGCATAAGCGGACCCACAGGGCCCTGCTAAATAATTAATCGTATCAGTTCTAGCGTTTACCATCCAATTGCTGACAAATATAAAAAAGATAAGCAAGAAGCTTAGGTATCCATCTAGAAAAGGGTTAGAAAGAGGTAAAATGAATAATTAAAAAATAAATAGTAGAGGTTTACCCGTTAACTGAAGTTCTAGCGTGTTTGCGTGTGCGAGTGAACAGTTTTTTATTTTTTATTTAATTTTTAAAAAGTTTTGTTACTTGTTTCTTTTCTACCCTTTTATGGTGTGCGGATAGATCTTAGGATACTAGATTGTTATAGACATTACATTCGACATAACTTATCTCGTTTAGAAAAAATTACCTGAATTTCCATAGTTTCGAAAAAATTAAAATGTCTTCTATCGAATTAAATTAGAATTCTCAAATTCTCAATGCGAGATAATTATCTTCTTATGTCTCCGTGGCGATCATGATTACTTGAAAGTTAGTGTAACAAATTTTCACTGCAGAAAAACGTTAATATTTCGTATTGTTCGCGTGTTTAAATATTAAAGCACAACAATTAGAGAAAAGTGATCGACAATGCAGTCGTTAAGTCATAAAATCAAGCACGAAATAAATTTGAAATTTTGAAATTTGAAATTTGAAATAAAGTTGAACCTTGTTCACTACCAAGGCAGGTTCTCCCCTGAAGATGCCCACTTAGTGGGCGAAATGCATAGGGCTTACCCTACAATTTTTTTGGCTTAAGGAGTTTTATACAACTGTTCAACTTGGAGCCAAAGTGATTACGAGCTACCATCTACGAAATAAATAAGCAAACAGTAATTCTAAATTGAACGGACATAAATAAAATTTTAAAATTTGAAATTACTTGTATAATTATTAATCGCTTTCTTAAGAATAACCGACCGTATTGGGAGTGTTCGTCTTAGCCATGCTCCTTTCCTATAGCGTAATTGAAGGCAGAGAGAGGAAAAAAGACAGGATGTGCTGCACTGAGCCAATACCAAAAGCACATCTTCATAAATATTGATGGGCGTGGCTGCTTGCGCGAGAGAGAAATGAAGGAGAAAGGGTTGGGAGGGGAAGAGTAGGGAAAGGAGCGGAGTATGTGTAAGAGGGTGAAGAAAGGGAGTCGAGGGCGGCGGGGGAGACAGTGAAAGCCGAAGGGGCAAGCAATAGAACGAGGGTGGAGGTGGGTAGGGTGAGGGGGAAAGACCGCTAAGAAGTGGGCGTCCGTAAAGGTAAGAGGAATGGAAAAACAGAGAAAAAGAGAGACAGAGAGAGGAGGAGCGCACAGGTCGAAGAAGGCTTAGGACCGCATATTCCCTCCTTTGTTTATAGGCCGCTGAATCAGCAATACGGATATTCAAGGCACGACTTACCGCCGTCGCCTGCTCACTCCTCTCAGCGGACGCGCATCACGCGTCTTCAGGACAGAGAAGTTCTGCGGTCCCGCGTTCTTAATGGCGAAAACGAATCGGGTTCATCCGCAGTACTATCTTCATGCGAGAAGTGAAGCCTAAAAGAGAATCGCCAGGAGTGATATGCAATTTCTAACCACGGCTTTTAGCCGATTAAGATTTTAATGATACAGATAATTATTTAAAAATTTGTTTCTCCCAGTTGACCGTAGATGTGCTATGTATTTAAATCCTTCCTTTTAGCAAGAGAAAGAAAATCTCAGATAAGAGCCGCTTCGCATCAAGTTAAAATCGAATAAGTCAATTACAGGTAGCCATCTCGTTATAGCTATGGATTCGTAACATTCATATTTAGAATGTGACCATTTCTTCTCCGAATAATTTGCATACTCGTGTTTACCCAGACATTTGACAAAATATAACTAAAAGCTTATCAGCCGTTCACAAAGCATTAGTTGCATAGCTAGAGGCATTACACTTAAAATAAGAGGCTTTTATAGAACGTCGATCAGTTTGAAAACTTAGGGGTGTGAATTTGCATGCAAAACCGCCCGCAGTATGTAGCGCGGGTGTGGGAGTAGAATGAAGGTAATGAGAGGACAGGAAAGTAGAGATTATCGCGAGTGTTTGGAGAGATGGAGTGCAGAGAAATAGAGCGAAGGAGAAATGCAGCCTCGGGAGTAATGTGTGACGGCAGAAGGGGAAGCACAGATGGAGGAAGAGAGAAAAGGATAAGCATTTCAGCGTCGAAGAGGATGATAAAGATGCGATAAAGCAGCGTGCGTAGGGGATGACGACAGCGAAGATAAATTGCTCCGGGCTGAGAAGATTGGAAGGGCAAGGAGAGGGTGAATAGGTGTGAGAGGGAGCTGCAGGTAGTGAGAACGGGGGCAGAGAGAGTGTTGGACGAGACGGTTGATTAATAAGTGCGGCCGAGGAAGCAAAAAGGGGGCGAGAAAAGGGAAGCCAAAGAGGAGGAGGAAATGGAGGCTCGCGAGAAGGCGCGAGGAATTTGCGTATTGGTGGGTGTTAAACGACGGCTTTCATTACAGGTTAATACGCACGTTTAGACGCTAACGAGGGACAGATTGTTACAGAAACGTCAACGGTCTGCGGCTGCATTCGACGCCGAAACTTCAACTTTGAGAAGCAGAGATGCCAACGGATTGGATATGAAAGACGTGCGAAAGGAGGAAGTCATAACTTAGGAGAAGAAGAAAGAGCCGAAAGAAAGATGGCGAAGGAATGGGTGTAAAGAAATTGAGAGGGATGTGGGAGGAGAAGAGGAATAAGGAGAGGATGGAGGTGTTTGGGGAAGGAAGGTGGAAACCCTGGGCCAAATGCTTGTCAGTATCGCCGTCACCTCATTCAAATGCAAGGGTCGCTATCTTACAGTTCGAATCTCTTGGGCGGGTGAAGAGGAGGTTAGAAGTGAGGGAGGAGAGGGGAGGGATAGTGGGTGGAGTGCGTGGAGTGGAGGGAGAGCGGAGTGAGGACTCGATGGGATGAAATAGCCCTTAAAGAGTGTAGGTGACGACTGGGGATATTAGCGTAAGATTTGCAGCCTACAAGCTTAAGATGAAAATATACGAACCAATACACTTTTTGGGACGTAGAAACAACATTTTTCGTCCGCAAGTATGTGACCTGTAACTATTAAAACACCCTTACATGTACTTCGCCACTCATTGAGAATTTCTCACTCAACGAAAGAGATGAACACACTTATCACTTACCAATTGTATTCGTAATGGAACCTAGTTCATTTAATGGCGCAATTTGAAGATGATTCTTAGGTTCATTTTGACTAAGAAGATACGGTGAGAATTTACGCTAAACCATTAGCTCGATTCACTCAATCTTGATCAAAATATAGATACCCATTCCGATTAAATTGATGTATATGAATGAAAATGGTAGTTGGCATTCAAAATATATATTACTGCGATATTTTACGAGAGGGAAAAAAAATGAGATCGGACGGCGAGGATCGTATGATGGCGTTGCAATCAATCAACCTTCGTAGCAGCGTCCACCCTCACAGACATCTCTCGCCGGCTCTTATCGTGCTCCTCCCCGCCCAATTCTCCCCTCCGCCTCTTCCTTTCTCCTTCCCGGTGAGTTCTTACGCCTTCTCCATCCTCTTGCCTTTGCCTCCTCGCGTCATTCATCTCCCTTCCTTCTAAATCCCTTACACTCGCATTTCTTTTCCTCCCCACTCTCTCCGTCCCCTTCATCCCCGATGCGCATAACAACTGGACTCGGTCTTTCCCTTTCTCTCTCTCTAACTCACTCACTCTCCCCACTTCTACGAGATACGTGAATTTTACGATTGGCTCAATATAATACACAAGGGGAAAATTTTCTTTATTAATCGAGGGGTTAAATTTACTGTTTAATTGGATAGTTTGAGGTTTTAAGGCGAGCATTACGAGAACTAAAGAGCGTAGAAAAAACGTAAGTGAGAGCTTTGACATGAAAAAATGAATCGTCGAAGTTGAATGTTTGCGCTATCATAGAGAGAATTGGCCAATGCGACGTAGCGTAGGAAAAACAATCCTAGGGAAACATTACGCAGAAAATGTGAATAAAATTAAATTAAAGGATCGGCCTTTAAAAAACGAATTTAATGCTCTTCAAACTAATGCAAAACCATATCCCTGAATTTTATAATTTACATAAGCGAAATGTCACGTGAAACTTGGTTCGTAACGACATTTGGAGTTTGAGCGTGAAACAAACATTAAAGAAATTAAACGCAGTGGAATGATATTTTACAAGGCTACGACAGGAAAAACCACGGAAACGGAAGAAAATTTAAAAAATTACAACTTTATCACTTTTATTTATTGCCACCTTTTCCCATTTCAGCACCAGTGTTTCTATCCAGTATCTAAGAAGACGAGTTTCAGTTAATAGATTCGTTACACGTTTCCAGGCGAGTAGAACATGGGAAAATATTCCGAATTTGCATTTGTCAGCATGTTTCATGCGCCATCCAGACGATAACTTAATATGTCCCCTTTACAAATGGCACTAAATCTTTCCGCTTTCCGCGCGCCTGCCTCTTCTTCATTCGTCGCGAACGGAGACTCGCTTTTAGCCATCAAGCTCGCAATTCAAACTCTGTGAGATATGGCCCAATATTCAATATACATCCTCTCCACGGATATCCTCTGTTCCCCACGGAGCTTTCTCCACCTCCTCCGACCGAAGCAGCGACCTCTCTTCCTTCGTTCGCTATGCCTCGCATTCGTGGATGCCTTCTCTCCTTCCACAATTCCTGCTTCCCATTCTCTCCCTGCTACCATCCTATATTTTCCGGTAAATGATTGGCAATGTATTGATTTTTAAAAGGTCTGGATAGTATCTATCCTACTTTTAGCACGTTATATTTTTAACAGATAAACTTGATTACGTTATTACTTTGTGATACTGTCTATCAGATAGAACTTCCGTCTGTGTTAAAGAAAATATATTCTTTAAACATTCTTTTCATGATGAATAAACTTTGACTAATTATTAGTCTCTGTATATTAGAAATTTTCGCAATTCAAAATTGAAAACATTTTGGAAATAACATTTTACCATTTAATGCTCAAGGACACAAGTTTATAAGCATGCAAACTCCTTGTATAGCTTTACGATATAGCTTGAGATCTTAATTTAATTTCTCCTAGAAAACAAACCTATTGATTCAGCGGATATAGTTATACTCGTTTATTTATGAAGCGACAGAAAAGGAAATAATTCCAATATTACTAAAGAATTGAAATTTTCTGATGGAATGTTAAAAGAAATTTCTTTTAATCAAATAAAAAAAGCTTTTATTGCTCCACCTGTCATGAAAAGATAAGGTAGGAACACAGCGAGTAGTGAAGACGCTTGGAATTAGAACGTTAGCGGAGATATTTATTCCCGAGAGGAGTGATTTTGTGTGATTAAAATACATTTACTGAGAATTCGTCAAATTCATAGTCTCATTCATATTTGAAAAAGATTGACCGAACTCGCCTTGTGGCTGGAATCTATTTTCGGCGAATGAACACACAACGACTGCTTTGTAGCTAAAATACGCTATTAGTTATCCGAGCCTCTTTTTGCCTATTGCAACTATCTAATTTTTCAATTCTTTTTAAGTTTTAAATGGTTAAGTTGATTAAATTGCCTTTGATAATTACTGATGCCATCCCTTACTTAACTTTGCTTCAATAAAAATCGAAACTGATCTTCAAAATGTTTAGGAAATCGATTGAATTCTTGGTTGAATCACACATACTTATTTTTACTTTACTTTATTTTATGCAAATTAATTCGATTCTTCAGGAAGTGGATACATTTTCAGGCATTAACACAAATTTGTGTAAGTCACTAACGATCGCCTCTTAACGTTCCCGCGGAAACAATTCCTTAGAAAGCATTAATGCCTCCTGACACCTTATAGCCTACTTAGGTTCAAACTGAGCCACAATCAGAGAGCTATAAAATTAGACTTCGTTTCGCGGGATATAAACTTTTAAGCGTCCATCACGCCTCTGTTTGTCTGCAAAACCATTTTCGCAGCACTTCAATCGGTAGCGCAGTCCCCATCCCTCCATTTCACTATTTTCCGATCGCGTCTCGCTAATGACCAAGAGGCACATAAAACACATTTTCTCCGCGCGTAATCTTTGTTATCACTTCCCGCCGAACTGCCTTCCAATCCCCTTAAAAACCTCCTTTGGGCATTTAATCTTCCACGTTACCGCAAAAAACCATCGTATTTTCTCTCAATTCTCCTTTCCTTCGCTCGTATTTTGCTTCGCATAATCCACTAAATCCCACTTTCCGCCCAATTACGATAGCGCTGCCCGCGCCTCGGCCGCGAACACTTAAACGTCGTTTCGAGAGATCGGATCCGCCATAAGCTCAAAGCAGGGTACTATATTTCACCCTTCTGTTTTCCATTCCGAGTCCCGCTGTCACCCGTTCCTCGCGAGAACGGGTCCAAGTTTGGAACGCTTCAATTATCTTCTTCGACAGGTGAGGATTTACTTCGCAGCAACTGCATGGAAATGTCTGCAAAGAGTGCGGGGGTCGCCAACCGAGTAAATATGGATTTGCGAAGTCTCCATTTAATACTCGCCCTTCTCTCTCCCTTTGGAATGCTCCGTGCCGTTTCGCCATTTTTTATATACGCCACCGGACACGGTATAATAACTTGGCATTCACAAAAATAATGACTCTGTATTTGTCGCACCTGTTTGGTTTTAATTTACTAGTGCTTTTATTGGATTCAACACGCTTTTTCTCTTCAATCATGATAAATAAAAGGTTTCAAAGGGTAAGAAAATAAAATTTTCATACACGATGAGTAATAATAGAATTCCATTTGATGACCCTGAAATTTAACCAACATATAGGCGCTTTGAAGCAATCTGTGACAATTAAAAGTTATTCAGTAACAATTCTGAACACTTTCTCATTGTATTTTTTTATTTGGCGTTCGGGAAGAGAAAAGAGATAATAATAACCCAACTCTGAATCTTAAATTATAAAAGATGCACATATGTGTACTCTTATATTTTGATGAGTATACGTGTACCGTCGATATGCTTACGTTTTTTCGCTCAGCCAATTTTTGAAAACAAAAAGTAAAATATTTTTCCCCTATCCAGCAAGAAAAGGCATGAAAATTTGCAAAAAATCTAAGCCAAATTAGCCGATTAAAAGTTCATTGAGAATAATCAAGTTATTCATTTAAATATAAAAACTGAGTAAGAAAAAATTAAAACATTTGCACGTTAGTAGCAGTGAACTTTCTTTTATTTCCTGCTTTGTAACCAACACATAACTTACTTGGTATCTCTGAAAGTCAATGATGCAACGTGACAAACAATAAATTCTGTGATATTGGACAGTAATATTTCAGAATACGGAAGGGATAATATATGTAAGTAGCAGTCTTAAATGAGAGGTATATGATGGAAATATGCGTGGATATCATTCTGAAGATGAAGAATGAGAAATGGTGATGCATGGCAAAAAAATCATAAAGAAGATAAATGTAAATACAACAAGTAAGAAAAGAACTGATGAATCAGATAATAAGGACGAGTTTTTTTATTAGAACAACGTATACAAAACGAAAATTTACCGGAGTAACGGACTAGTTTAGATCATTAATAAGGGTTTTTAAAAATCCTGCCAAAAGACAAGCGGATAAACGGACGGACTCCAAAATCAATAGGTTTCATGACTGTTTCCAGCCAAAACTATCCTGAAATTTTGGTAGTTCTAACGTGAACAGTGTAGAAGTAATTTACTAATTCAATTTTCTATTGCTCATTGTGCCCCCACTACACCCCTTCATTTGCTCCTGGAGTCTTTAAATTACAACGGCGGGAAGAACTTACAGCCATGAACAATCCCTCATAATTTGGTTGCTCTAACTTGAACGGCATAGAAGTAAATTCAAGAATAAGCAATTTAAAATGTACTTGCCTCAGGTATCTCCAATAGCCACAAGGTTAAAAAACCATATGCGCATTTCAGCTATAAAGCAGCCGTCTTCAGTGGTAATTCACAAAAAATTAATTCTAAAAGAATTAAAAGAACTAATCGAAGTAGTTCACTGGACACGGAAGTGTGACGGACTGACGGACAAGACGATTACATAGGTGGATTAAAAACCACTGAATATAAGGGATTGGAGAGCAAAAAAAGAGCTAACAATTTTATGGAACAGAGGAAATTTTGGCTACAACGATTAAAAAATATTTAGTTTGAAGTTCAGCGATGACAGGAGAGTTAGAAAGGAGGCAAATATTTTGAATATGCATGATTCGGAGGATCTCGTAAAATGGTAAAAACCACAACCGGAAAACATAATTTTCTCTGGGGAAATTATTTTTAGATACTAAATTATCGAGGAAAAAACTAAACTAGGCTACGGAGAAGGCATTCAGACAAGCATTTCTTATTAACCAAAGACAGGCGAACGGCATATTTAATTTACGTATTTATCTACATAAAAAATTCATCATTATTTTAGCATTAGTTTGCATGCCCACACATATTTGCACATATACATACGGAGAATCATATAATTATTTAATTTGTAATTTGTAGATCGACTTCAACTGCGGAAAAAGCACGAAAAACAAGGTGACTAATCAATCGCCATCAACAGGACTGTAAAGAGCCTTCGTGGCGAGCACCGGCAAAATAACCCATCCGCGCGCACAAACAAACCGCCATCACCTCCGCTCCCTCCCTCTCCCCCTCCCCCACTCCTCCTTCCTCCCCGCTTCTTTCCCCCTTCTCCCGTAAAGGAGTTTCATCCCCATCGACGCGGACGAGAGTTATTGCCCTTCGACGACTCTTACACTGACCCTACATTTCTCTTCCTTTTAACCATTCCCTCCCACGCACCATCGCCTTTTATCCCCCACCTCCCTTTCCTACCCACTCCCCCATCAACCCACTCGCTCTCTCCCTTATAAAACCTCTCTCCCTCATCTCCCCGCAATACCTGAGCACGCGTGCCGGAATGCAAATGGATTTGGTTCCGAAGGACTGTCCGCCCACTGCCCATCCTCACACCAACCAACACATACGCACGCACACACACCCACACACACAGACACACACACAGACACACTTATTCTTTCCATCTTTTTTCTCCCCTTTCTTTCCGTCTCCTTCCACCCTCCCTGTTACGCTGCTCCTTCCCGTAGCACGTGCTCGCTCTCGCACGGAACTCTCTCGGAGGAGGTCCTCTCACGCCCCATACCACCGCCTTGCCGAGGAGTGGTTGGAAAGAGAGAGAGGAGGAGGTTGAGGGAGGTATATGCGGTTGGGTCACCTGAGGTCACATGCAGGGAAGGTAAGGGAGAGAGTGAGGAAGCGGGAGAATTGGAGGAGGCGACGCCGTAGGAAGAGGAAGGAAGAAGGAGAGGTGTGGGAGGTATGCGTGCATTAACGAGATGGAAGAAATAACAACTTCACGATAGGATCGGGAGAAAATCAACTCGGGCGTTGCAGATGTCTTTAATTCTCCCTCCGTCTTTGCCTCTCTCTCTCCATTCCTCTCTCTTTTCCTAGATATATCTCCTCCCTCTATCTCCTTCTACCTCCCGCCTCTCCGGTATTCCCTCTCCACCCCCATTCGCCGCAAATCGTGGATTGATTGCGGCGCGAAATGACGTTCCGATTGGCGGATTGGATTTCCTGTCACGCTCTCTGCGGCTACGGATTAAGTGCGCACGACAATCAACGCGGCTCAAGTGTGAAAGGGGCTTCGATCTCGTCGGACCGATAAAAAAGGCTTTTGTAACGGGGGTAAAATATTGCCGACTCTGCGCCGCGCTGTGTTCTCGACCCTGTCACCGTTATGAAGGATTACTGAGCGATGTTTCCGTATTTGGTCTGCTCTATGATTTTCTACGACGATTGCTTGGTCTGCTGAAGGGGAATTATAGAATTTGGGGCTTAAATTTAATTTTATTCATAAATTTAATTACCCAAGAATTTTTCTATAGAAAATACAGCATTGAAAAAAGCAAAACTTCCATGGAAACAGGTTAATCTAAACAAATTACTTAAAAATCCCAGCTTTAATTTTTTTAATACGCAAGAAAACTAGAGAATTAAAAGGGATGAGTGAACATATTAACAATGGGTTATGTACGGAACGATAATGCGAATCAAAAAATTCGATCGGATTGGCTTTTCAAACATTGAAATATAAAAGGGTCGAATTTCATAAAGGTTATAACTAGGCTTGGTAGGATTCGACGTTTATTTTTTTTAGAAAATCGACGAATAAAATCGACGTTTATTTTCCCGAGAGGTTTTCGACGAATATCGACGCTTAAAATTACTACTTAAATATAGGGCTGACAGTTTTCGACCTTTTAATTCAATGATTTAAATTTACTTTTTACATCGAAATTCTACGTAAAATTTACGTTTATTTGACAATTCTCTGATTATTTATTTAAATTTTTATATTATATAAATTCTTGAAAAATAAGTTCTTCGAAGATTGAATCGTTTTGGCTCTACATGGCGGTAAATTTCTACTATTCACTTTCAACAACGTAAAAAGTATATTTAAATCGTTAATTTGATCTTTTACTAATTAAATCAACTTTAAACCAAGAAAATTATATTTGAGCCGGCCACGAGATTTCGCGGGCGTTTTTTGGATTTATGACAAAATGTCCATGAACTAAGTGTACTACGGGAATCTAAACCCTGTACACAACGTGTTAATGCGACATGCAGCGTCTATATATATTAATAAATAAGTAAAGATGGAGACTACGGCGAAATTGATGTTAAATAGAATTAACTCCTTGACCGTAAAATTCAAAATTAGAGACACACGATGAAAAAGTGGGGGGGGGGGGGGGAGGAGGAAAGGCAGGAAAATCCAAAAGACAATAAAGATTATAAACTTACAGGTTTAGGGGTTGTTACTCCACGCCAGGAACCTGATGTCACTCACACATTCACTCACTCAATCGCGCAAGCACTAATCCTAAAGGTGGAAAAGGAACCGGAACCGGGTTTGCGAGAAATTACTCTGCGCCAGGGACCCAAAAAATCACACCGTTGCTAGAAGGTTTGTGAGTCAGTACGACCGCGACAGGGACCTACTAAGCAACCACAAACACTCGCACACGTACACGCCAAGAGGTAAAGGAAAAAAGGGGGAAGGAACGGGGAAATAATACTAGGTTTACGGGAGATTAAACCACGCCAGGGACCTAGTATCGCACACAGTGGCCTGTATGTGCCTTCCGGCAACGACAGGGACCTAACAGACAAAACAGTCACACACGCAAGCACTAGAATACAGGTACACAAGACCTCTAAAAATGAGTTAACGTACTAAATACGTATTTCGAGAGCAATGCTCTCATCATCAGTAGCTGATGTATATATAATCAAAATCAAAGTGATGCAAAGGAGATGAAACCGAAAAGAGCTAATAATTAATGAGAGTGTGTGAGAGGTTATCACTTGGAAGAATTAGCGGTGAGTGAAATAAATCGAGAAAAGATGACATGGGCGGACATGCGGAAAATATTGTTCGAAGAAATATGACAATTTGAGAAAGATTACAGGTTAAATATATAAAGTAAAAATGTTATGATTCATAAATTTTTGAGTCATAAAACTGCTTTTAAAATTTATCTTTTCAAATTTTAAATATTTTCTTATTAGATTGGGTAGCGTAGAATTAAAAAAAATATGTTGAGACGGATTAATAAATCTCATTTTCACATTTTCCAAAAACCTCAACGTGTCTGTCTCTCCGTGTATAAACTAAGGTTAACTGTTATATCGTTATTTCACAGGTAATCCGAGGTAAGATTCAATGAAGCCTCATTTAAGTGTCAAAGAAACGTTTTCTATTATACACTAAGTATCAATTCTATTCGTATCGTCTCATTACCCCATAATAATAATATATTATCATATATTCTTTAGAAAAATAGAAAAAAGGCACGTGAAAGTTTATAAATTTAGTTAAAAGAATTTTATGAAAATACTTTTAAAAAAGTTGATTGAACGGAGAGGTAAGCAAAAAATTTACACAACCGCATTTTCATTTTTAAAGAATACGTGCAGAAAATCCAAAGTAACGCATGGCGCGAGAGATTATAAACAAGAGCAAAAACCGAGGGTAAAATTGGACTATAAATAGAATGCGGAATAGAACATTAGCGAAAGAAAGATGAGATAGAAGGCGAAAAAGAAACAGGAGAGCGTGCAAGAAGAGAGGCGAGGTAAAGGAGGCCTCAATAGGAGAATTAAAGCGCTGGGATCGAGGAAATCTTTGGTCCGATAAAAGGGAAGGTGAAAAGTGAAAAAAGCGACGCGGGTTGAGAATGGGTAAGAGAGAGAGGGACAGAGGAGGAGAGAGAGGGACAGAGGGGGAGGGAGGGACATTGAGGGGGAGGAAGAGACAGAGAGGAGTAGGGAGAGACAAAGAGGGGGAGGGATGGACAGAGAGGGGAGGGAGAGACAGAGAGGAGAGGGAGGGACAGAGGGGGAGAGAGAGGAACAGAGGGGGGGGGGGAGGGCGACTCTTCGACAGAAGGTGGCAAGATGGGTGTCCGGGAGGAAAACTAGGAAGGAGAAATGGTGGCTACTGGAGAGGCTTAGTGGGAGGGTGAGATGGCACGAAGCACCAGAGTGAGAGTGATGACAAAGGATGGGTTAGAAGTGTAGAAAGAAGGAAGGAAAGGAGAGGGAGAGAGAAAGACATGGGAGGAAAGCTTTCGGCGGGTAAAAAAGACGGTCGAGATATTTTGTAAAAGGAACGTATTGGATAGAAAAGGATGGATCGATAAGAGAAGGAAAAGGACAGATTGCGAGAAAAGATGTTGAAAAGTTGAAAAGTGAAGCAAAACGAAAAAGGCGGTAAATCGAGAGACATCCTCGCGACGATTTGTTTGCAACTACTACGCGAACCAAGATGGATCTAGTCGGCTGGGAAGTTTTAACGACCAAAATATCTCAATGTCCCAAAGGATATTTATCTTCTTACGCACTCGCGAACGGCGAAGAGAGAAGTATAACCTTTGAAGAAATCTCGGATTAAAGCGCGGGCTTAGAAATAAGATGTGTCCGCGCACGAGTTGAGGTAATTAAGTAGTTTTCCTTGCTCGAGCGAACCTCAGAATGCGTTCAGTCATATAAATTGAGTGAAATAAATAAAAAAGAGAAATGTGTATATTTTCTATAAATTGTCCTCGCCGAGAGTTTAGATATTCTGATTGTATGGCTGCTGCTGAAAAATATATCCTAACCTAAAAATGTTTTAAAAAATTGTAGAACACAGGAAGAGTGCTCTGAATCTGAATAAATATCTGCAAGCCACCGCAATTGGTGTTTGGCAGGGGAAGAATGTTATTATACTCTTTTTTATGCTTTTAATTAAGAGGTAGTGGTAAGAGTGTCAGGCGATAGATAAGGGATACAGTGAAAAGTAAAAGTTGACAAAACAGTTTCAATGATCGGCGTGAATAAACATAATACGTCTTTAGAATAGCTCAAAACCATTACAGACCTAAGAAATCTATTCCTTCGAGAGCATAAAAGATTGAGGAAAGAGTAAAGGACGAAGTAGCATAAAACAGAACTCGAAGAAGGAAGAGAGAATTGAGAAATGGGGATAATCGAGAGGAGCAAAAATTAAGGAGTTTCGAATGGAGTAGTATTGTACGCTGAAAAAGAGAAGAAAAAGAAAATTACGATTGATGAAAGAAGTATTGAGAACGAAAGTATGGGGAGTTTAAACGAGAGGTCAAGAGGACGCCGTAAAAGCACAGTGAGCCGGAAATGAGGATAGAGACATGCGAAACGAAGAGACGGGTGTGAACGGATGGTGGGTTGTATGAAGGGGGAAAGTTGAAGAGTTGAGGAAATGAGGGTAAAAACTACACCAGGAGAAGGATGAGCGAGGAAAAGAGAGCATTGGAGCAAGGAAACAAAGATAAAGAGGAAGCGCGGTGAAAATCGAAGCGATTGGCAGTGGGGTATCGAGATGGATGGGAATTTACGGTTTGGATTGGTAATTGAGGAAAAGGGAAAAAAGAATACGATGCTGTGAGGATCGATAAAAGGGTTAAGACAAGGGCAGATTCCACTCGAATAGACACCGGGAATCTTCTCACTAAATGACACGACTCGGATTTTACTTTAAATAATCTTCGACCGCGGTTATAATATTTACAGCTTCGCTTTTTCAGTACAATGACTGACACAAGCTATTTACTGACAAGGTAACCTTCCCAATATCGAGCTGCAATTAATGATCTCTCAATATACCTTAACAATTAATGAAATTATCTTTGGTTAAGGCAGTGTGTGCTATTAATTAAAGCTTGAAAATTGAATATGCAATTACAATTTAAATGAATTTGAATTGAAATTGAATTTCATATACTTAAGCGCATATCACAGTTCTTATAGAGTATTAGATATACTGATTGCTCTTTCCCGTATTAAAATTTTACTTATTGCAATTTCGGAGTTTCTACTGACGAAAATATTTCCTTATCTCCACTTTCGGCAATTGAAACAATTTACTGCGTAGCTACATACAAATTTTCAACATAGTCTTTCTAAGATTTGTAAGTTAAAATTTAATAGTGTAATTCATTGGAGAAAAATAGTCTGCCAAACGATATGAAATATTGGTTCGGATTGACTGTAAATGTTACGAAACATAAAATTTTGTCTTAAATAGCCATAGTAGAGCGTAGTGAACAAGAACTCTTACAGCCTTGTTGCTTGATGAGAAAAGAAAAAGAAAGAAAGTTGGGATAGAGAGAAAAAACACGCTTAAGGTTATTTGCATATTTAATGAAAAATGGTGGGATTATTTTATGGTAAATACCAATAGATAAATAGTAATATATGGTAGTAGTAATAGCTCAGTAGGTCTTTTTAGCATTCGTAGTGGGTATCACTTATACAGCAATAATTATTCTCCATAAAACGATACTTATTAAGTGTTATATTATCAGGTAATTAACAAAATGATATTACATGTTAGAAAAAGTTTCTTATCAGTTTTTCTTCATGTTTTGAACTGCCGTGGTAACAATGGACCATAAGTCTACATTTTAATGCCTTCCCACATCATCCTACCAACCTTACATGCTTAAATCATTATTACCGTTTCCTACATAGTTCTATGCGCTATTATTGGAGCCAATTTTGTTTCTCTTTGAACATCGAAATTCTCGTTTGAATTATCCAACCCCATTCCTATGCCTTAGACCACAAATGTCTAAGTTAGAGCAGATGGCCAGAGTAAGCACCGGGGAGGAGTGAGAAGTCTACAGCGATGCGATCTGTAGGCCTACGAGGTTCAACTACGAATCGCACAGTCAGCGCAGGTCGGTCTCTCTCTTTCTCTCTCTGAATGCGGCGTCAGCGGCACCTGCGCAAGGCTCACTTCCTTCGCACGGCTCTTGCTTTGGTTCGATTGTTCAGAGATCGAAGCAAGTTTAAAAAACTGCACGCTAGCTAGGCATACAACAAAAGAATCCTCCCGGAGATAAAAGGACAACGGTCTCTAGAGAGCCCTAACAATGGAGGAGTTAATACCGGTCGGACGTCTATATCAAAGAGCGATTCGCGCGTTGAAATCACCGATTGCTGGAGTAGCCGCAATTTATCGGGAACATTTGTTAACGATATCAACGTGTCACACGGCTTCACTACCACTCGGAAGAGGTAATCGGGGAGAAAAATAATACATTTAAACTGTTCGTCATTTTATTCTCTGATGGGAAATATTATTCGTTGATAAAAAATTATCTTCACTCTAGTTGATAAATCAATGAAGGATCTGAAAAAGTAATAAAATAAAAACTCGTCTTAGTGATCCGCATGTTACTAAAAGATTTTTATATCCTTCAATAGCATCAAAAAATTATGGAAATTTTTTTAAATAAAAACAATTCTTCATAAATAATCATTTTATAAAGACTAAAATCGCAATTAGAAAATAAACATTGAGATAAAACTACTTATTTCTTAGTAGTTTGAAAGAATATATGTATATATAGAAGAGAATAAAAATTCTACGGACACTTCAATAAAAGTTGCAGCATGAGTTCGAGGTAGGAGGAATGAGATGAAGAGGACATTGAGAGGGATGAGGCGTAACGATCGGATGACATAAGGTGAGGAGGAAGAAGGGAGGGAAAGGACGTGGGGAAGCGGAAGGTACGAAATGGCAGCGTGACGGAAGGAAAGGGGTGGTATGGTGGATGCAGTGGAGTAGGAGGAGAAAAAGGAGCAGAGGGAAGTAAGGAAGAGAAAGAGGTAAAAAAATATACTGATAGGCCGGTGAGAAAAAAGGGGGAATTGAGTATATGGGGGAAAAGAGGGAGGATGTGAAAGAAGACGAAGCGAGAGAAAGAGGATATGGATGGGAAACGGAAAGTACGTCGATGGGAAGGGCTGAGAAGCAGCAGACGCATGTCTTAGATTGAGAAAAGAGAATAAAAGAAAGTATAAGGTGACGGTAGACGAGGAAGAGACAGTGAATCATTATTAAATATGTATCCTCTAACGCAACCAATGATTTTCACGTTAAAACAAAAAAATAAAAGTAATTCATTAAAGACATCAATGCGTTAATTGAGTTATTTAATTTGTGGAACATTTGAAAATATAAACAGATTGGCGTGTGGTATAGAATTAAGGTGAGAACAAATTGTTTAGAGTAGGAAAAGAATATAAGGAAGAGTGAGTGGCGAGGGCAAAGGGGAACGGTCAACTAACTATGACTACGGATCTGAATAAACTCAGCATAATACCAAGGCGTCGCCTATCTGAGAAGACTCTTAGGAGATCAGGAGATGTAACTTAAAATGTGGAAAGTCATTTAGCGGCGGAGGAATCGGGTGTTATCTACGTGTTAAAAAGAACGAAAGAAAGAGGACAGGAGGAAGCGGAGGTGAGACATAAAAAGAGCAAAAAGAAACGCTGGATGCAGGAGGAATGGAAGGAGAAGAATACGTAAGGAAAGGGTCATTCACACGTGCCTCGGGTGACTCACGACACGGCCGCAACTTGGATCTCCTCTTCTCCCTCTCCCCCTTGAACTACAGCACGCAGCATCACTCTCTCTATCTCTCTCTTTCCCCTATCTCCCTATCGCTCTCGTCCTCCCTCGCGCCTATCCTCCTATACCTCCGTATTCATTCAATTTCCTTTGAAATATTTTTTCTCTCCTTACACACACACCGTCTCTTTCTTTCCCTCCTCTCCCGTTCCGTAAACCTCTCGCAATTTCCCATCCCTCTTCTTCTTCTTCCTCTCTCCACAGTCCTCCGGCCATAATTCGACACCGGCACTTTTTTGTCGCGCGTAACGCCGCCTCAGAATGGAGGCGTAGAAAAAAATGCGTGATCCGGGAAGCATTGGGGAGCAAAGAGAGGAAGAAAGCAGGAAAGAAAATAAGAAAGAACGCGGGGTTAGACAAAACAAAGCGTAGGACGACACGAAAACACTTATAATTAGGTGTGGAGAGGATGGAAGATAAGAAACGGGGGCGAAGTTAGAGGGGGGAAGAAAAAAAGTGGAGAAGATGTAGTGAATCAAAAAGCAGTCTCTGAAGTTATACGTATTGCCGTGAAGAGATTCAGAGATTGGGTGCGAGGGACCGAATGATCCATTACCGAGTTAAGAAACTTACGGAGCGCTCACCATAAGGGAAAAGGAAAAAAAGAGAAGGTCGGAGTGGAATGAGAACTTTGAGAGGCATGGAAGAAATAAAAATAAAAGCTCTAGAATCTGCTGAATCATGTACCTTGAAGAGGAGTTTTCGCGGAATAGTATTAAATAGCATTTTTTTTACTTATTGTTTTCATTACCTTGGTGAGAGTGCAGTAACCATGCAACTGTGTTTTAAAACTATGAATCGACATGTCACAACATAAAATGTGTATAATCATATGTAATGGCATCTCCAGTTATGGGTTATGGTAAAAACTGCAATCGCTCGAAAGTGCTTATGCTGTTAATATTTATTCTGAACATCATTAATGTTAAATTTATCTTTAATATAACTTTCCCAAAGAAAATATAACTCAATATGACATTTAAATCGACATCGGAGAGCGATCGTGTCTTTAAACATATTTGTATAGCGCTAATTAACAAACCGTCGAGTACATAATGATAATGTCAATTATTATAAAATCGATAGCTAAAAAATAAAGAAAAAATCCTGTATGACTTCAATACGGATAACTAGTTTTTCAATAGTTGCTTACACATAATATGAAAAGATAAATTTATTTATTCCATCTATATTATATAGAAGGAATATTATGCATGTATTATTATGTATCAAAAACTTCCTTAAAAGACAGCCATAAAACCGGTTATCGCGATAGATCAGCTGCGACACATGTACTTATTTCTTCACATTTCGTGCGAGATCAACTTGCTAATTACCACATGGCAAATGCGTGTTTGCGACCCATGTAAAAAAATTAATTAAACCTAACTTCTTCTTCACACTATCTCAAACGATATCCGATAATCAAACAATCGAGGAAAAATGGGAAGAACTGAATTGATTAAAAAAGCCGCAATAGGGAAGCCTGAAAAGAATTAAAACCGAAACCATTTTCGCTCGACAAAAGCATTTTTTTAAATATGCGGCGAAGATAATGGGCGTGAGATAATCTTCTCGTAGGACGTTGGCACGAGCACTCTCATTGTATGCTGCACAGGTGGGGGTGGGTTGTCAGGCGATAACGAAAAACAAAGGATTTATCAAAAGGCCTCGCCGGCGGATATCGATAGAATAAGGGACGTGTATATATGTATGTACGTGTTTGCATTTATGCTACTCACACATAGAAATAGGATGTATGACTGGATAAAGTAGGAGGGGAAGGTATGAGAGAATATTCCCAGAGGTTCATAAATCAGAGGAGGCGAGAAATAGAATATCGGATGGACTAGATAGAGTCATGGAGGTGCAGATGGCGGCAAAGGAAGGGAAGAAAGGTTGGAGGCTACGTCGAGGCATAGTATATGAAGGGGGGGGGGGTATGAGGTCGCATTAAGCGATTAAGCCTTCTTGCCCTCGAGACAGTTGCGCGAGGGATCCCATTAAATATGAATCATTATTTTCTCTTTACTTTATTATGTCGCGTAATTATAAACTCGCCGGTTCCTCTCGAGTGCAAGGGAAAAATAAATCCAAATAGAAATTTGATCTAGAATCATTGAGTGACTCGTAATAAAATTTTATCGCTTACGTTTTCACGAAGAATATAGAATTTCAATTAAAAAAAGGTAAAAACTTTCCAGCTAATGGCATGTTTTTTATTCAGGTTTGGGTGAAGTTATTTTTCCATAGAAGACACACAGTTTGGTAAATGCACATGTAAGTAAAACGGCCAGTATAAGACAACATTAAACAAAAGACTTGGAGCAGAGAGGCAGGCAAGAGTGTCACTTTTCATGCTGCTGAGACATTAATTCACTCAGAGCAGGTGCATATCCTTAAATTCCCTGACGCATAAAACCATTCCGTGTGAATCGTTTCGGAAGAATTTGTACAAAATAAACCGGATGAGGCTCCGCATGCGGTGAGAGAAAGTGAAAAAGACACGAATACGGCGATGACGAAATCAAGCCGATAAAAGAGAGTGCGAGTTGTCGAAAAATCAACAGAACAAAAATTATAAAAGCATCAGAATTATAGGTTTATTATTATTCACAAGTGAGAAAGATTAATGATAAAGACGATAAATTCGAGACGTAAAAAAATTAAGGAGCTAAGGGGATAAATGGGCGAGAACAAAAACCAAGAGGAGTTATGGAGACTATTTTTGCTATCTCTGAAGGAGATCGAGAGATATAAATTCGAACCGCGGCGAGCCACTGCTGCAGAGGCAGCGGTGCAGGTACGACGACACACGGTGATTCAGAAGGAGGAAGAGAGCGAGGGGGGAGAAAATGGTAGAGGGAGAGAGTAAGAAAAAGAGAAAAGCAGGGCCATAAGCTACCTCGGGTCGTTCTTTGTCGCCACCGTGCACCTCATCCAGCGGGCAATTAAAGAAGCACCGTCCCTGACATTGAAGTAGTGATGGCAGAGGCTCCGGTCGCTCCAGGGACCGGTAGAAGAGAACAGAGGATGGCGCTGGAAGGAGGGGATGGAGAAGATGGTGTGCGTGTAGGAGGGGAAAGACTTAAACAGGGAGTCGGAGTGTTGGAGATGGGAGAGGGAGGAAAGGGTAATATGATTTCTCTGGCTTAATCCTGGGTGAAAATGAAGACTCGCGGGACATTAATTGACCACGCCGCGTCATATGAAAGCGAAATGCGTCCCCGCTCGGGAATTACTACCCTTCCTGATGCTCTCGGAATATTGCAGTCGGGAAGATGTATGCCGTTGGTATCGCAGCCTCCTCCCCTCCGTGCGATTTTGCCTCTTCGGAGTAATGACTACGGATAAACTATTCGCCGCCTTCGTGCCCGGTAATTCAAGTTCTTTTTTCCTCAAATGTTAGGTATTAGCGCCGATGGAATGCTTTTAGACCAGTGGCCGTAAATATTTTCGCGGAGCGAGTTTATTTTTTACGGACTTTGCCAATTTCAAATTCTTTCCGGGGATGCATTTTTATTAAAAAATGCGTATGCGAAGTTGAGAAAGTTGTCGGTGAAGGAGACCAAAAATCCGGGATGAGCACCACAACTCTCGCGGAATCATATATAATACAAATAAAAAACACGCTCACAGATTAACTATTAAGATGATACATTATATGTTCTTAAGCCATTGTTTATGTTGTAATGCGTTACATAAAAATATTATTTTGAAATACCCAACTATATTCTTTGAATTAGTAATAACTACTGTTGATGTTTACATTTTTCAGCATAGATGGAAAACAGAATACAGAACTGATGTAGCTTAGAGGAAAAAATGTTTAATATGTTCCCCTGACTGGCATTTATGATTAAATGAATATTTCATAACCATACTTAAAGTAGCAATTACTTTTTGTGAATTGAGCAATATATTTAAAATGAATATATATATAAATTAGGTAAATTACTCGACGTGAAATTGTTGCTCCAAATGTCTCAAATAATAGCTATTTCAAGAAATACAGAGAAATTTAATGGCTAGATACTCAAGCTCATTTGGAGTTGCTTCAAAAGCGCAAATAACTGCCATAACTATTCATAATTACTTCCTCCTCACAATATGCACGCAGCGGGAGGAGCGACGCACAGTTTGGAATCCGCCTATAATAACGAAAAACTTTTCACTCGTCTTTTGATGGGAAAACGAGAGGAAAGGAGTGTGCAGATTGCAGGATTAGAAATCGCATAAAAACCTTTATCGCAAAGCGCGTCTGGCGCGGTTTTGGATTCCCACATGCAGGGATAAAACGACCGCGGGCAATAAACGGGTACTTTGTCGGAGGGGTTGGTTTATTTGCGTCGGACCGCCACACGAGAGGGAGAGAATGTTGTAGAGAATGAGGGGCAGGGAGGGAGATAGAGGGGGAGGGAAGGAGATAGAGGGGGAGGGAGGGAGATGGAGGGAGAAGAAGTACCTCTAACGCTTAAGAACGAGTCGGAAAATGCCGGCGTAATTATCGCCCTCTCGCATCAAGAGGTTCTCCGAGGACCGGAGTCCCTCATTCTTCGCCGATCCATTAGTATGCGGTTTAAACTCTCAACATGTAACCCTCCGCGATGGACATTATTCCAATTAATCACCTTCTTTGTCTTGTGGGATCGAGGATTAACGGATGCTCCCATGGGCGACAGCGACGAAGGGAGAGAGAGAAAACAGAGTGAATATGCGAGCGCGGATACGGAGCGCAACCCTATCTTCATTTGTCTTCGAGTGCGATGGCTCACGGAAGAGTTGCAATTTATCTAGCGGAATGGCAAGGGAGACAGAGAGTGTATGGCAGGTGCATCGAGGGTGGGATAGAGATCGGTCTTTTGTTACCCTGGGAGGTACGTGACTGAGGCGTAGAGGGGAGGGTGGGTGGGAGAGGGCGGATGTTGGGGCGAGTTAGAGGATGATTTAGAGAGTAGTTGAGATTGGTTTTTAAAAAGAACCGGAGAAGGGGTTAGGTGAGTGGTTTGGCTGGAGGAGGGGAGCATGCGGTCCATAAGAACAGGGTTAAAGATGACAGGGAAATGGAGGGGATGATTGAAGGTGGACATGCAACGGGTAGCAACTGACATGGCCCTCTCGTGAGGATATCGCCTTAAGGACTAGGCGATGGGAAATGGCCAACCGTATCCGAACATGCAAGGAGAAACTACAAGGGAGAACAGTCGAATCAGTTACCTATATAAGTTATTCGAAATTGCTCGTCAATCGTACCCTATTAGGCGCTTTTATCATAACCACGATAGCTTTCATGCACTGCACAAACGGAAATAATCCGTTTCATTTATTTTAAATGCAAAGCGAAGGCTGAAATTTTGACATTTTTCATCCGATAAATATAAATTACTAATAAAATGCGTAGAAAATATTAAATGTTGAGAAACTATCCATATTTATACGGTAGGTTTTATTTAAACAGATTTAAAATCTCCGACAGAAAAAGCACTCTAAAATTAATTTATTTTTGAAATATCGAACGTGAAATATCATTTCCATTGTAAAAAAGACAAAAATCCTTGTTGAATCAAGATGTGACTTCGTGTTCTGTATGAACTGGCGAGAAATTATAATAGATGGAAACGAATCATTTTCCAGGAATAAAAACTAAATAATGATTAGGTAAGAAATAATTCAAAACAAAAAGTCGAATGAGCAATGGCATTTACATATTTAAAATTAAGGTAATGTGAAAACGTTGGGAGAACTATATCTCAGCTTAAGTTTAAAAATAATGAAATTGTGGCTCGCACTTCTTATTTGCGGAGTTTTCGGGGTAAATTTACTTAATTTAGTAAACATTCTAATAGACAGTATCCATTCATTAACAACATAAAACAAATGACGAAACTGCCACTTACAGCATAAATATGAATAGCATCCAAAACTCTACATTAGGAACATAGCTTTCGTGAGAAAATAGTGTTGAGAGAACCAATCTCTCATTTTCATCCATTAGCGTTTAAACTTTATTAAGGGGAGAATTTTTACGCGAGATTGTGTAAAAGAACGATACACAAACGAGTAACAACGAGGTTTCTCATTCAAACATCAGCCAACGCCAAGAAACCAACAACAAACATCAACTCTTAAATTTTTCTTTACTTTTTTCCCAAACCCAACGACAACGGGATGAAAAAATACGAAGCGAATACTTTTGGCGCGTTTAATATACTCCGCATCTCGGATCGGACGCCCCTTTCTTTTAAGGCGAGGAGAGAGAGACAGAGAGAAAAAACTTAACCGTAATTGGATATGGATAGGAGAAGATGACAAGTACAGAAGGGACTACGAGGAAAAAGGAGGGAGAGAGGAGGCAGGAGAGGGTGAGAGAGCTTACTTGCGAGAAGGCTATCGGAGTTAATGCGGTACATCCGCCGTTCACCTCCGTGCCATCTCCATACCCATCCATCCCTCATCCCTTTCCCTAGTCTCATCCTTCCCGACCCTCCTTCCATAGCTCTCCCTCCTTCTCTTTCCTCATCTCCTCTCCTTTCCTCCCTCATCACCATTATTTCTTCACCCCCTTTCCGCCCTCTTCGTCGCCGCCGACTCTCTTTTCGCTGCCACCGTCTTGAGCCTGCGAACGCCTTTTTTCCCATCTTTACTCCCTCTCTCTCGCTCGCTGCTCCACGCTGTTGACCAGCTCGTCCTGCTAAATTAGCCACAATGCGCGCTTTCCTCCCTTTTGATGCTCCTACCTCATTCATATATTCGTTTCCCTAATTTCATGGTCTATGGATGTCGAAAAATCTTCGAGTGCCACGCTTCTCTAATTACTCAGCGTTGGCTTGGCTAAATAGCGTATCAAGACGGTTTGTATCTAAGGAGTTATATCGCTAGTCCCCTCGTACTTTTCTCAAAATATTAAAAAAATAATGGGAATAATTTTATCGAAATTGAATTAAAATGTTATTGTGTGAGTAATACAGAAGCCGAGGAGTAATTTAATAGCAGAGAAAGTGCAAGGCAGAGAAAAATATGAGCACCTTGTGGAATATAATATTATTGATGATCGCTAAGTCTTTGAGTCGGAACGACAGCTTCGAGTTTGTATGGTTTTGTCTTATTTGGCTTCATTATTCACATTTAGCTCCAAGGATCGACGACTAGTAGTATTATGAGATTAGCATAAAAACAAAATTAATCGCTTTATAGAACGATGGACGTATTTTGAGAAAAAGGAAGGCGACTTGTTGTAGAAATACTGCTTATTTTAAATACTTTTATTATTTATGATTTCTTTTAATCTCAGTCGCAGAGATTATAAAAACTGTATATTGTATAGATGCTACTGTAAAAGATACTTTAACATTTTCTTTAATTTAATTTATAAAAATAAATTAAAGTTAGGGTTATTTAGATTTGAAAGGGGACGAGTTGGAATTTATTAATTATCTGGCGAAAGTGAGACATTAATTTCTCTGCATACCTGCATACCTTACATACACAACTGTCATTGTAAGAAGAAATCATCATGAATTTCACTGGTTCACTAATTGCTAAATATGTGCACACATGACAAACACCACATCACGGATAACGTATGTTCGTTTCAAATTAATATCCTCACCTGGATACGAGAGAAAGCATGTGTTCAATGAATGCGTTTTCGGTAATACGATGAGTTGTGGTTAGATATATTTATGACAGTAAATTATTACGACTAATTATAATTTTCATTAATTAACTTAAAAAATCGATTTGTTATTACTAGATTTATGTTTGGTACAAGCATAACAACTCCAGCGGAGGCATGATTTATGGTCGATATTAGTTTTTGCGTTATCTTTTAATTTCAATGTCATTTACAAGAAGAAAGAAGTTCCCCTTCGCACGAGCATAAAAAAACTAGTAGAAACCTTGTACTAACAAACCAATGTCACGGCCAGACCATAACTACTAAATTCTCTCGGAGAATTCTATGGGAGGAAAAAGAAAATAATTCTTCAGCGAACAAGAGGCAAGTCAAACGGTGGGTACATTTATGGGCGGCAGCGAATCAAACAGACGAGAGCATGTCGACTCTTTCAACATCCACGCAAGAAAAGCAATTTTACTCGTTTTAATTACACGCGCCGCTTACGAGTCTCTTTGACAATACGAGAGTTACGGCATTATAAACGCTCGGATAAAGACGGCGGTGGCATCTGCGATGGGATAAGAGGAAAAGATAAAGATAGCGAGCGTAATAGTTTAACACAAAAGGGGTTAATTCAGAAATATACCACGCTCAAAAGGGCAAAGAGTGTTTAACACGAGTTGGTTCGAAAGCGGGTTAGTTGGGTCGGATACAGTAAATGAGCGCCGCAGTCTCCTTATTGTTGGGAGACCAACGGACAGATAATCCACTCGCAAACTGGCTTTCTTTAAACTTGCGACAACTCCCAATACCGCAGCAAAAAACAACATCCTCACTCCTCCCCCGCTTGCTCTCTTCTCCAACGCCTTCTGCTCTTCTGACGCCCTAGACAAGAGTTTCCCTCCACCCTCGGGATTCTTTTAAACGGCCATTCTTGAAGCCCCTGGCTCACTTCCAAGCATTCGTTCACATCCTCCAGACGCCTCCAGACACATTTCCCTTTCTTCCCGCATCCCCTCGCCATCTTCCGTTGACCTCTTATCCATTCCCTCCCCGCGCACTCTTGCACGCGCCTTCCCATCGCTCACACCCACAAGGTCGCCCCCTCTGGTGGGCGTTGGTAGGATAACACATCGGGGTAAAAAGGCTACTCTTAAGGATGCAAAGCGAGGGAGGGAGGTGGAAGGGGCTGAATCAACCGACGGATTGCGACGGAGGGAAGGAGGAAAACGGAAGAAGTGGAGAGCCGGCGAGGTTTTGCAGAAAGGCCTTCGTAGTCTCCCGAACCTGTCCAACCAGAAGCAAGCGGATACACCTTTTATGTGCCCCATGCTTCGATTGCTGCTGGCCAGATGTCGATTCATTCAGCTTTTCAATTTGCACCACGCCGCCAACGCCTCGCTTCCCCTCCCGACCGCCCCACAGCCTCCACGGTTACCGGTAGCAACTATATCCTTCCCGTGCGCTCTTTCTTGCTTCCCACCCCTCCTCTTTCTATCTCCTCCCTTTCTCGGCACACTAGCCCCTTTCCCATTATTTATGAACTCATTCTTTTTTCTCCCTCCTGCAAACTCTCTCTCAATCCGTCCTTCTCCACCAACCACCCTCGCCACCTTCATCGTCCATTCTCTCCAAAGGGGAGTCTTCAAGGAAGACCAACCAAATACAATGAGATCCCTGCTCTCTCTCTCTCCCTCTCTCTGCTTCTCTTTCCTATTGGATGTCCCAAGGTTGAGGGTTGGATGGACGATGGACGTCTTGTCTGCAAGGCGTGAGGAACTTTGAGCCGGACGAGTAAGCGCAGCAATTCGTCGAGGACGACATCCTCTCTGTGTGGCTAATTCCGAAAGGGAAAATACGCTTTGAGAAATGAAGCATCCTTCGGTAGGCTGCTTAGAAACGGATGCGACAATAGCGATCGCTGATTGCATTAAAAAGCCACTTTCCAGTGCACGTGGATGTTTTGTCCTCTTTTGATCCGGTAGATGGTGTGGTATTTCTTAAAATAAGTTGTTTTATAAGATGTTGGGTTATTTTTACATGGCCTTTTATGTGCTATAAATGAGAAACTTATAACGTACGGAGGGAAACTATTGTAATTTGAAATTCAAATACGACGAGTTTCAGTAGCTCAATTCCCCTTTTATTTATATTTTGTTAAAATGCTATCGGTTATATAAATACAAAAATCATATAATTTTTACTATGGGTCGTTTTTACAATGAAATGCCATTTAACGCTTATTATGGCGCGCCATAGTAATAATTCTTTAATAATTTATCGAAAGAGAAAAAATTGCATTCAGGCTGTAGACAGGACCTTCAATCTAAAGCATCTCTCATGCACTATCTAATCTCAAAACTATACTATTACCTGAAATACGTTATAAATTTACACTTTCAGAATGGGGTGAAAATTAATTTATTAAAGTGAATGGATTGCAATTTTAAAAGATAAAATCTCAAGCATGAATTTGTCACTGGATCTTAAATATATGAACAAAAAAGAAATCTTCAAGTCTTTGATTTATACAAAGGTATTGTAATAATAAAAATTATAGTAATAAAAAGATATTTGTATAAAGCGGTTATATATAGCTCCATTCTTTCTGGAATTACGGTTACCCCGAAGTTCAGAATTATATCATATTAATTAATTGATAGGCGATATGACGTACATAACTCCACTTACTTACGTACTTAAATCCACTGAAATCTTTTTTTCATTCGTAATGATAATAAGAGTCAAACGAATCTCTTTCTCTTCTCTTACTGGAATGTAGGCGGTTCTTGATACACACTATTTCGAAATTAATTTCACTAGTGAACTATGAGAGATTACACGAGAGGAGTCACATAGAAACTACGACATCGACTTTTTCAGTTTCTTTTTTCTGACCTTAAACAATTAGTATTTAGAACCTTAAGCTGTGTTTAAGTATTATTATATTCATGTGGGTGTTTTGAGATGAAAAGTAGCACCAACTGTTTCACCGCGGGGGACAAAGAGATAGTAAGTACAGTTAAAATATTAAATGACTCTACAGTTGAAAAAAGAAAAATAAATTGGTATAGTATTAACACCACAAAAATTTCAACGCGGTCGAACTTTACTTAACTGTAGCACCTTTAAGTTTTACTTGTTTTTGTCACACTCTCATAATTGCCAAAACAATTTGTCTCAACCATCACCGAAGTTTTGTCTTTTAAAACATTTGTAAAAGATATAAATCTTGTTTTTCTACGACTAGAATATCTTTCTCCATTCTTCAATAGCACAAAAAAGACTAGCATGATACCAACTTTCCGCATAATTTCAAGTAGCGCACTTTAGAATTGGTACTCGTTAGCGAGGCCATCGACATCCCTCGTTAGCATCTAACTTAACCCCCAAGGGATCATTCCTTCTCCTCCATCCTCCCTCTCTCCCTCGCAAGATCTCATTCCCACAACTCCGCATCTCCACCCCTGGCCTCCCAAGCTCCTAACACACCGTATCCTCCTCCCTCTCTCCCTCCCTCCCACCCACCTCCTTCGTTCCCATCCCCTTCCTCATTCGAGAACCTTTTCCTCACTCCTCCCTCGATTGTCGAGTCGTGCACCGGGAGGGGAACTCACTAACGAGCACGAGGTCGCCATGGTGACGCCGGAGTTCACTGCACCAACTCCGAAACCTTGGCAATGAACTCGCCAGCGGTGCGGGGAAAGTGGTGGTTACAAAGTGGGATGGGGCAGGGAAGAAAGGATGGGGAGAAAAGATAGGAGGAGGAGAAAGAGAAATGGAAACACCGCAACATAACTACACTCACTTTCGTGATTTACGAAAGAAAGGGAAGCAGTGGGCAATTGTAAATATTGAAGGCCTCCTGCTTTTGTATTAAAATCGCTTTATATGGTTCATTTGTAACATTAAAAAAACTTCTGGGATTTTTAAAAAGATCTCGGAGGTAAATTATGCACAATCCCAATCTTCTGTAAGGTGTGGTGTATCTATGTATCTCAAATAATTACTTTTTATAAGTACTACTGCAAAAATAAATGGATGAATTTTCTCAGGAAGACCAAAATAAGGTAGTAATTATGGTATGAATCGATTGAACTTATGGCTAATAATTGCAATAATCCTACTAGATTGCTCAAAATGCTTGAGTAACACTCCTTGAAAAAATTGAATTCTCATTTACAGAGCAGTGAAAAGTTGGTATCGATCGAGTTTGAACAAACTGCGAAGCAAGAATTAAATAGAATAAATTTTTATATATTTATTTTAACTGGAGTAATGAAACAAATAAGACTTACCGATTAGGAGGAACAGGAAGAAGTATTTTATTTTTCTGGCCACTACTGACTTGATGTCCTAGAAGTAAACAGAAAAATATAATTTTATTGAAATAAATTGCATTAATTTAACACATAATTACATTTTAGTCTGAAATCTTTATAACATTGGCAGTGGTTGTTAGTCATTTAATTTTAAAGTTACATTTTGATTCCATAACTAGAAAAAATAAATGATTTTTGCATTTTTAGAGATAAAAAAGTAAGCACGCTTGCAAAAAATACAAAATCTTCATTATTTGAAAGTAAATGTTAACCACATGTTGGCGGTGGGATCGACTGCATTTTTATATCACACCAATTCGATACGCGATACCAAATGGAAGAAGAAGATGAATAAAAGGCAAAGCTCTGATTCATTAAAAACAAAAACATTTGAAGAGTTGCACAGAGAGAAAAAAATAGTGAAGAGCGCCTACAATTTGCCGTTGAGAATCTCAAGAATGACCAATTACGTATCTCATAAAAACAAAAAATGTTCCTTAATCAACGATGATGCCTTGGTTTCTTTGGTGCTTTCCTTAATGGACTACGCTAGTTTTTCTACGCTATTTGTGTACAATAGACCACAAACTTGATGAGTGACAGATGGTATGATTGCGTCGTAAAATGGTTTATCGATACCACTCTATTACGTCACAATCAATGATATGACTAGATTTTTTATAAACAAAATTATAACTTAAATATTCCTCATAATCGGTTAATTTTCAGATTTTAAGTTCTATTAAATGTTTGATAGTCTTTTATAAATTCTTTTTTTTTAATAATTCTCATATCAGTTAATTTACAATGACAGCAACGTTAAAATTATATCATCATAGAGGTTCTTTTTCAGATAACGATGTTTCTAAACGGATTTCATAGATACACAATTTATAGGCATATTCTCATCACTATATCTTCTTGACGTCCTTTCGTTAACATCCTGGAAATATCATAAGTCATTAATGTGTAAGATTCTTAACTTATTTACCAAGTAGCGGCATTTTAAATCTGTATTCTTTAAAAATTTAATTAAACTATTTGGGTCAATTTCTGAGTACAGTAGAGTCCCGATAATCCGACCTATGATTGTCCGACATTCCGCGTAATCCGACATAGCCATAGGTAGCTCAATATTTGCGGCGAAAAATTATCGGAAAATTCGGAAGAAATTTGAAATTTAATGCAAAATTTCGTTATCTCATTGACAACGAAGGATTGTTAGCTGAGCAGATATATAACTGCGATGAGACAGGCTTAAGCTATAAAATGCTGCCTTCAAAAACTTTAGCTTCTCGGGCTGAAGCTTCAGCTCCTGGGTATAAACGAAGTAAAGAAAGAGTGACGATTATAGCCTGTAGTAACGCTACTGGTAACCACAAATTAAAACTCGTACTTATTGGGAAGGCCGAAACACCACGAGATTTCAAAAACATAGCTCCTACCACTTTTGTATAAGTACTGCTACTGATGTTATATTATTGAGACGCTGGCGCGACCTCGCCGCAAGGAAGAGAAGCAAAGCCTGGAAACAATCACTCAATTTTTTAAACAATAACTTTAACTTCAAATAATAGTTTTGTACTCTATTATGTTAGTTGTAATGTAGAATAATGATTAATAAACGTGATTTCATACTTATGTTACGCTTCAAATTGTTGTTTCGTTTCACCCCGTTCTTTTCCGTGTAGTCCGACATTTTCGGTAATCCGAACACTCCTCTGTTCCGTTTAGGTCGGATTATCGAGACCCTACTGTAGTTGTGCATAATATTTTTCAGTTGTGAAAATAATAATTTTTTACAGTGAAAGTTCAAGAGTATAATACGCTTGCTTTGGCAAGTCTTGTAAATTAATTAACAAAAGAGTTAGTTAAACTTATCAACAATATTTCACTATCATATAAAAATCCTACCTTATGTTTTCAGAAACAGCAAGCATCGATTCATGACAAAGGTGATCAAATTAACCCTTTTCGTTGCTACCGATCGATGAATTACCGCTGAGGATGCCTCATTTGTAGCTGAATTCCGCATCCTGTGTACTCAACCATTTTATAGACAAAGGACTCACCTTGATCTTCTACTTGATACAAGACATGAGTTCCATAACGCATTTTTGAACCACATCATGCAATAAATTGCTTCAAAACGACGTCTAGAAAAATACACTAAAGTTAAAGTGGCACAATTGGCCAGATGAGGTATAAAAAAATCTATCCCCTTAAGCGGACGAATCGAATAGGAAAAGAAACGCCATTAACGGACCCGCCTTATGCTTGATTGAAACTGTCAAAAAAAAAGCCAGATCCGGATGAAGTGCTGCGTCGCGTTTTTTTCCCCCGACGTGGACGAGAATTTTAACTGTAAACAGTTTGTTTCCCACGTCGAGCGGCAATCGCGGCGACTTTCGCCCCGATACCAAAACGCGATCACCTCGGTTCCTCGCGTCGTGCTCCACTTCCGCCAGATGTGGATAATTCGGTCGGCGGGCGTTTCCCAAAAGGGCCGAATAACGGGAGAGACGATGACGCCTTTACACCTTTTGACGGGATTACCGGCGAGGCGGGAAAAATCGGAATTCCCACCGTGGCCAATCGAGAGCCCCCCACCGCAGCCTCATCCTCCGTCCTAACCTCCGCAAGAGATGAGATGACGAAAAACGGGATCGGACCGATTGTTTACATTCGGAACGGAACGCGCGGTTTGTGTCTCAATCTATTCCGGTAAAATGCAAAGGGTCGAATGGAAAAAAATATCGCGACCGAATAAAAAGACAACTTCCCTTCGATTATCGATGGTTTTTTTATCATCGTTCGCTCTGCGATTTATTTGGTGTAAAAAATTTAATGAAGATGATGACGTCTCTCTTCTTCTAGATGTTATCGAAATTATAACAACCGTTATGAAGGGATGAGTGTTAATTATTTTGATCAATTAATTGTGACCCAGAGTAAATTAGCCGATGACGCTGTAATTTTTTATTGGCATGATTTAACATTTATTAGCTTCTAGATAATTGCTCGTTAAAAGTGAACGGGGAAAGTCAAATAAAATAATAGATCGTCTATTTTTTATAATTTTGTTTCAGTTACAGGAAATATAATAAAACTGCATCTTACCTACCTATCTCTCCACTCTTTCCTCGGTGCACTGAATCCCTTCCTTTCATTCTCTGCTTTTTATAAATTTTACCATCGTTGCTGATTATTTTGATGTTCAATGTAAAAGACGTTAGTTTCATTTTGTAAAGTTTAAATAAATAAATTTTAAATACATAATACCTTAAAAAAGTATCACGAAAACAATATCCCAAAGCAATGACTTTCAATAGATTCATGATTCCAAATAGTTTATGTACATACTATCAAAGCAATTAAATGTAATATTTGTTACATTTTACGTACCCTATCAAATTAGTTTATAAAAATTTGGCTTGTGTTTGTAATGTAAATATTCGTACATAGTAGAAGCTACCTCGAAGTAATAGCTACTTATAAATATGAAAATTAATAAAGGTTTTTTCTTCTAAATATTCTCATAATTCGTATAATTCCATAACTTTTAACATTTGTGGAAATTTGTGAGAATAGTGATTCGAGTTTATATAGTTTACGTAGAATAAAATCGAATGTTGAATAGTCGAAACAAATATAAAATGGATATCCTTCCATATATGTTATTTATTAGCAAGCATACTGACGTTTTTCAAAGTTGTCTCCGAGTTTATTTTTCGCCAAAAAGTTTAAATTTCTATAATATCAAAATCGCAAAACTAATCTAATTTTGCGATGAAAAGAATGAATCAGATTTACAGGCAATTGAGACAAACATTCCTCGCGTTGCCCGTTCTTTTGTGGGTACTTTCTCAACATAAGATATATATAAATGGGGGCAAAAAATAAAATGGTATCTCCGGACTATGCCTCAATTTTAGACTCGTGTTTCGCGCATATTATTGCACATGATTCCAGAACTCATTACGTAAGAAATCGACTCAGTAATACTAGTTAAACGGATTCCATTTGATAGTGATCAGGACAAACGACTCCGACTAATATTAACGCTTAGAACAAGCCACTGGGTATCGTCTCTGTCCTCTCGCTTTCAATTAGATTTATAAAAACTTATATATATATATATATATATATATATATATATACATACATACACACACACACACACACACACACACACACATATATATATATATATAGGTATATATATTTGACGACTCGAAGGATTAAAATGACAGAAACTGGGAGCAAGATGTTTCTACTTAAAGGCTTTTAACGCCCCAAATCGCATCATAATGTTGAGCGAGTGCGACACGTAACAGAGGTAATCGCGGCCTAATTGCGCGAATCCATCCAAGCGGTGGAGAAAATTGTAATTGAGACGTTTTAAACCTCGGGATACGGATCGGAGCAATCATCGCTTTCCATTCCTGAGGGAGGGGATTGAGGAGGGAGAGGGGATGGGTACAACGGAGACGAGGGATAAAAGACTTACATCTGAATCACCCACCTTCTCTTCTCCTCCCTCAGCCTCCTCCCCTCTCACCCTCCCTTCCCTCCCATAAGAAATAAACGATATCCCCGCGAGAGTCAGACGCAGTAAAGGAGTCGAACGATGAGAGGGAACGCGGCGACGTTAACCCCGGGGTAACGCCCTCTCTTCGCATACGAGCCATTGACTACTATTCCTTCCCTATCGCTTTCTCCCTCTCCTTTCACTCGCTCGAAATTCCGTTCCCAAGATCGCTCCATCTGATGAGGATTGTGAGGGAAAAAGAGGAGAGAGAGAGAGGGCGATGGAGGAGGAGAGGAGGGAAACGGAACGAAGTCACCAAGTTCTTCTTCTCGGAGGAGAGAGAAGGCGAGAATCATTATTTTTTGGAGATCGCAAGGTCATGTTAGTAATCCGAAGTGGGTTGAAATTCGTAGGAATTCGCGGGTAAATGGTAAAACGAAGTTAAGAATAAATTCGTTCCGCTGCTGCACGAAGCCCTTCCCATGAATTAACCACGCAGTACTATGGATGGCCCCGTATCTTACTCGTTACGCCGAAAAATTCTTTTATTTATTCCTTATTTCTTTGTTCCGTCTTCTGCTTGGTCTTCATTCCTCCTCTCTCGCTGTCTTCTTTGTCCTGATCTGAAGTTTCATTTGTGCAAGAGGCCTTGGGTCACAAATAAAAATAAGAAATTCGACCCACTCCTTTGATTTAGAAAAAAGTATAAAAGGCTGCGCTTTCTCGTCAGTTGGATGAGTTTTGGAATCTTTAGTCGAGAGATAGAAACGTCAAACTCTCGTTTCGTAAGAGAAATACAACGGACCGTCCCATGCGTGCGATAATTCACTAATCAGCAATCTCTTATGCGTTTAAAATCGGTTAACAGCTACTTCGGCGCGTCGGGACAGGTGTAACTCCCAAATGAGGGTGAAAAAATCTCCGTGATCGGAATAAATTATCCCTTCCCCTCCGCTACCTCTCTCTGCCAATTGGTGAGTCTTTTTCGCGATCCATTTTCGATCTGGGAAAAAAAGCGAGCGGTGGGAGACAAAAGTGGGCGCTGCCAGACGGGAATCCGAATTGGGTTCCGCATCACCCAAGTGACGCAAAGGTGCCTTTGGAGAGAAGGGGGGAATGAAGAAAGCTAGAGGGGGAGGGAGCGATGGGCGGCGATAGGAAAGTCATTTGTTGCTCAAGGACGTTACTCTTCAAAAGGTAAGAGGGCGAAAGTGACAGGTGAACGTCGGCGGTCATCAGGAGCGACTGGCGGAGAAGAATTAAGGCAAAATGAGAAGAGAATGAGGGTCGTGATTGAATGAAAGATCGAAGAGGACGTGGGGCCCAAAATGACAGGATGTCGCTCAAGAAAAAGTAAGTTCTACGATCTTTTTTTTTAACGCTGGCGTAAATGACTGTGTCATTGTCTGGAATTTGATTATGAAATTTGGTCATTCCAGATAAAGGTTTCTTTGAAGAGCGAGTCACGTTGGAGGCGTATTTTAAAAGCGTCCAAGAGGTGGACAAAGGAGGGGCTGTTGGCTAAAACGGAGCGCCAGAATTTCCAAAGTGACACGCGAGTAAATACGTGAAATCCAGCAATAAGAACAAGAATGTCACAATTGTGTATTAATTTTAATTGTGGAATGTTCATTGTAAAATAAATACTAGGATGAAGATTGTATTACTCATTCTATCTCATATAAAACTCCATCCCGTGTCCATAATGAACAGAAAAATACATATATTTATGCATAAAGCGAATAAATAATTTCTGACGTATCATGTTTCACCATTTTATGACACGCAAAATACAATCCAGGAAAAACATTTTCAAATGGTATCTCACGCTTCTTAAATAATAAACTTCATAATCCCGAAATTAGGAACATGAAACTTTACTTGAAAAGGTGTTGCAAAATTCTTAGCGATAAGTTGAATTCATTACTTATATTAATTATTTGAAAATACGCTTAATACACATTCGCATAAAATAAAAGGCTATACTAAAATTGTAATACCATTTCAGCAGTTTAAAGTGGTAGAATATTTCAAAAAGATTTTGTATTTAATATATTGTAAAGACGAACAGAGTAATTTTTCAATGGGTTTTCCATCATTTATTCGTAAAGTATTTGCGAACGTAGAAGAGATCGCCATAATAAGGAAATGTTGAGTGGACCCATTTTAGGAAAATATCCTTGAGTTGCAATCGACAAATAAACACGAACAACCGTCGCAGTGATAAAAAAGCCTTTAATACGAAAAATAAACCTCATACCGAAAACTTTTCAGTCGATTTTCTTTCGAAGTCGGAGGAAAAAGGTTTGAGGAGATTCGATCCATCTCTAAATAACTTATCCCTCAGGTTATTTACAGAAACCGCATGATATTCTTGTCCAAAGACGTCTGGTGAAAAACCTGTTTCCCAACAGTCTATTAGGTTCAAAACAATGCACAAGCGTAAATGTGGTCGGGGAGAGAGAATTCGAGAATACGGCGAACAAAAAATGAAGGAAAGGGATGAAAGGGGCGACAGAAAGGAAGAGAGAAAATATTATGAGGAAGAAGAAAAAAGGAGACGGTAAATGATACGACCATAGAAGAGGATGAAACAGGTGCTTCTTATGCAAAAAAGAATAAGGAATACCAGAAATAATTGTTAATTAGAAGGATTATAATATAATTTTGGAAGAAAATGACATTTTTCGATAATTTACAACTGGAACAACAAGTTATCTCTAACATATCTGCATCTGAGTTAAGGAAAAAAAAGGAATTTAGCAGATTCAGTTCGTCATCTGAATTCATGTGTGACCGTATTGATTCTCGTTTTATCTTTCTTATTTCAACCACCAAAAGCATTCAATTAAACTCTGTTCAAAAACATACAAGTATTACCCTAAGAAAGAAGATATTTCTAAAAAAATCATTTCTGAAATAAACAAAAATTTTAAATTCGACTCCAAAGTAAATGCACCAATATTTTACACCTACTTTTGTTTTAAGTCAGTTCAACGTCATCGATATTAAGCGTGAAAACTCTGGAGAAAGGTGGTGGGGTATTATTATTCAAGGGTCCTAATTTGATTCCTAGTGTTGCCTTATCCGGTGCATACATATTTTTATGTTCTCTCTCACCTGTTTGTAACTTTTCTCTATCTCAACTTCAAACAACCCCTCAAGAAGTTTTTGAATTCCTCTGTAAAATTTCCCCCTACCGTACTCCGGGCCCTGATGGTATCAGCCCTCTATTTCTTCGTAAATGCGCTTCTTCTCTTTCTATTCCTCTATGTATTATTTTTAACCGCTGTTTCTCTCTGGGAACTTTTCCCTCCCAGTGGAAATCTGCTAACATAATTCCCATTCATAAGTCTGGTTCAAAATACGATGTAACTAATTACCGTCCTATATCTATCCTCCCTATTGTCTCTAGTATCTGTGAAAGAATCATCCTTAACCGACTTTACTATTTTACATCCCCTCACCTATCAACTAGGCAACATGGTTTTCTTACTGGCCGCTCTTGCCTAACTAATTTAGCAGTTTATCAACACCATTCTGTTGATGCCATAATAAATAGGGCTCAGCTAGATACTGTCTACTTGGACTTCTCAAAAGCTTTCGACTCTCTAGATCATAAATTACTGACTTATAAACTTAGTCAACGGTACAATATCCATGGTAATTTTCTTAATTTGTTAAAAAGTTTTTTAAATAACCGCGTACAACGTGTTGTCTTAGCTGGAATTGCCTCGGATTGGTTGACTGTTACTTCAGGAGTCCCACAAGGGAGTGTCTTAGGACCTTATTTATTTAACTTATATGTCGATGATCTGGCTACCCTCATCCCTTCTCCCAAAGCAGATATATTGCTTTATGCTGATGATTGCAAAAATTTTAAAGTGATCTCCGGTATGGCTGATTGTGTATCTTTCCAATCGGCACTAAATCTGGTAGTTAATTGGTGTGATTTCTGGAAACTTAAATTAAATTCAAATAAATGTAATGTAATGTCCATCTCTCTTCTTAAAAATGTTATAAATTTTAATTATACACTAAATGTTGTTCCATTGGTTAGAGTGTCCAAACAGAAAGACCTTGGCGTAGTCTTTGATACTAAACTTGGCTTCTCTGATCATATTTTGAAAATAAAAAATAAAGCAATGTCTCTCCTGGGAATTTTATATCGTTTTACGGACATTACTGATCCACTGGCTCTTAGATTGTATTTTTCTTCTTTTATTTTACCTGTGGTTAACTACTGTTCTCCTATTTGGTCAATGTCTTCTGTTTCCAACCTTGCCTCTTTGGATTGTGTCATTAATTTTTTTCTGAGAATTGTTAAATCCCGTGTGCCCTCCTTTCGCCAACTCTCTAATAGTAAGATCTTATCTTCCCTTTCTTTGGATTATCCCTCTGTTCATCGAACTAAGTCTGATCTTTCTTTTATATACAATATACTAAACTCTATTACTGACTGTCCTGAGTTACTTGCTCAATTTAATTTCCGTGTTCCTAATAGATCTACTCGCTCTTCTTTCTTATTTTACTACCCCACCCCCAGAATTTCACTTGCTAAACGTTCTCTTTTCTGTCGTCTCCCCTCCCTTTTAAACTCACTTTCCCCTAATGTAGATCCTTTTTCAATGTCCAAAGAGTCTTTTCTTAAAAACGGAATGTCATGTTGTCGCACAACTTAATTTTATTGACTGCTCCTGCATACACTTATATTATATTGTATTTCATTTTATATTATTTGTACTTTATTTTGGTTGTTATGTTGTTAATTTTTGAATGTTTAATTTTCACTGTAAATTGGCGGTATCGCTGTATGTGAAAATGATTAAATAAATAATGAGAGAAGGGTACAGAAGTACGGCGCTGATACTTCACAAAAATAGGTAAAAGAGCATCTCTTTGTTCATTTCGGAAGAGTAGGTCAATGTTACATTTCACACTTCCGTCGATTTCTTGGATGTGTATATATAGGTAAATGCGCAGTTGAACTTCAACGCCCTTCTTTAGTTCTATACTTAGCATCCGCGGCAATGAAAGTCCGATTTTGGCCTATGCCGACCAGAAATTAAATATTCATAAAAACGGCTATTTAACAACGTACCTATTTAATCGTTCATTTCTAGGCTTAATATGTTTATGTCAAAAAGCTTTAAAATTTTAAATGTATTCAAAAGACACCTTCGCTTACAATTTTTGTCTAGGTCCTCATATGTTGGTGAAATTAAATCGAACAGCCATGAATCAGTAAAGCGCACCATAACAAATATGTCGTCTTCAGTGCCAATTTATCGATATTTGAATCTATAAAGAGAATTCTTTTTAGAATGAACGATAGTTAGATACATAGTTTCAATAATTACCTCGATCGTCGATTGGATTCAAGCAATAAAGTGAGATGATTTTTTACATGAGTTCTTGGATGGATTTAAAAAATTAACTATCGGAATTATATTCTCAATAAACTTGGAAAGATAATATAACTACATTCGCTACATGATAAAAATACATGCAATATTTAAAATGCACAATCCGTCGAAAGTAAACTGCCGCATTATTAATTAGAAAACTATTAATCAATTTTCAACGTTGTCGGTTGATTCGTCTAATGTGGCGAGTGGTGAATGTATTGCAAAAGAAGTTGATAAGATTGTACGAGATTAGCATTTATGGCGTAATTCTGTAGCCACCAAAACATTATTTATCGTCGTATTTGATTTGGCTGCATTCAAAGCTTATTTACTGGTTGATTGCTACAATTTATTTATTTAACCTAAACTGATTCTACAATTATGGTAATTTAACTAGATAATGTGTTTATCAGACACGAACGGCCAAGAAATAAAATGCGCGTTTTTTTACTTTATATTATAAAATGTTTACAGGTCCATAAAAGCACTGACGTAATCCAAAAAACCACCTTTAACAAATTCGCAAACAAGTTTTTGTGATATTTGATTGCCTTTTTCCTTTCTAAGGAAACGCATTTTAGAATTCTTGGCAGAAACATTCCCGAAGTGCGGCTCTAACCAACTGTAAAAGGATACTGTTAACGTCAAAGAAGGGTTCAGGCAACATCCGCTCTGTCATCCAAACATGTACCCAGATCGACCATGAGACCGTCCGTATCCAAGGGAAGCAGATGAAGGGAGAACAGCATAGGAGGCAATACGATCGGGTAGTGCGAGGGATGGGCTCTGGATAGATGGACAGAAACAAGCAGGAAGTGACTGACATTAGGAAAGTGAGGTTGGCGCTCATGTTGAAGATGATACAACAACAGGTGGTGGGATGATATGAATGAAGAGTAGGATGGAGCTTAATAGGAAATGGTGTCTCGACCGGTTTGATAGTATGCTCAGCTTACATGCAAATATTTAGAGAGGCTGAGATTCCCTTCTTTTGCCGGAAGCAGAGCGAAACGAGAAAGGGATGCGGGAGGGAAAAGAGAGGAGAGAGGGTAGCAGGAACAAAAAGAGTGGAAGAGAAAGAGAGCGGAGAGAGAGAGAGGGATAGGCGGGCAGGAAGAGAAAGTTGGATAAGACGGAAGTTAGACGAAGAGGAGGTTGGATGAAGGGCGAGAAAGATAGATGGAGAGGGAGGAAAAGAGCAACTTAGATAATGAAGATGTGTAAAAACATGAACAGAATAAAAGAAACGTTAATGAGAGGGGTAAAATAGAAAAGATTGAAGAAAAAACGAAAATATGGACAATGAGATATTAAGAAAGAGAAGAGGATAGAAGGAGGGAAAGAACGCTGAGGATAAAAATTAAGAGACTGATATGAAGGAAGAAAATGAGACGTCAGGGAGTTTTATTTTACCCCTGGGAAAGAGCTCCCTCCCTCTAGCGGAATCACCGCCAAACTGTCTCCACATTCCGTCAACGACAGGAAGTGCAAGACGAGTATAGACCCGTGAGAAAAGGGTAGTTTAAAATAAAAAGGAAACTGTCTCGCAAAGAGGCTAAATGATATAAAAAGCGACTGTAAGGAGGTTGCAACCGATTCGGGATTCTTAATGTGTGCTAATTGAAAATTTCCGACACGGCGTACTGCTTCTGAACATTTTACTTATACATATTTGATGTCGATTGTAATGTACGAAAATCGTATTTCTATTTTAAAAAAACTTTTTATCTTTTACGACAATGAAGTAATTCGATTTTTACTCTATTTTTCGAGCAATTATAATCAGTTATCATCCTCTTAACCTCTCGTTAATTATTCATGCAGAAGCGCAAGTATTGCGGATGTGGCTTCAAAGGGGCCGCATAACGGCGGTGCAAACATCTCACTTCGCTCTAATTACGCAGTTATGAAGTGCAATCGACAGAACTTTTACCCACCGTATAAAAGTTCAGGTACGCTACTGTATTTATGCATAGATCATTAATAAGAAAAATTATAAATGAAAAGATACATTCCAAACTAATGCCACTACCATACAACTAAAAAAATTTAAAATTCCCTTTTCAACTGGTTTGTGGAAAGTAGTTATTTATCATTTGATAAAGCGTAGTCCGTAATTTATTGTTTTGATCTAAACACAAGAGCTACTATATAATAAAATATTTTAGAAAGAGGTAATTATATTCCACAACTCAAATAGTCACTGAGTGGTCCAAACGCCGCATAATATCAAGAAAGCAAACCGAATCCTAAACCCAATTCATTTTTAAGCAATGACGGATTCAAATGTAAACAAGACTTCGTGACAGAATTGCCAGGTTCAACAATCGGATAAATCATGAGTTTAGGCTCAAGGTAAAACGAAACGGCTACTAAATCAAGAACATGAAACCATAACTTTTCACCGTCACCGTCACGAGGACCATTAAAACGTAATCCCAGCCTTCAAACTGACAAACTCCAAAATCGAGATACATACATTTTGATGTAGCTAACCGAGAAACACGGAATGAATTTTAATCCCAGCGTAGTCCTTGATCCCAGAGGAAGAAAAACTCGTTGAACTCGACAAAGGTAGAGAGAGATCGGAATGGAGGGAGGAGGAGATGGTCAAGGAGAGAGAGAACGCTTCACCCTCTCCCTCTCCTCATCTCGTAGCCGCCGCTCGAAAATTGAGTAACCAGGATGAGATACCACAGTTCGCCTGCTGGGTTAGTAATGATGTACGGTAAAGGCTATGAAAATATGGTGAGGTCTGGCGGACATAAACTCACTTGTTCTCATCATCAATTTCATAAGTAAAAAATGAATTAACAACTGTAATCTAAGGTTCTTTTTACTTTTATCCCGCCGATACATCTTTCTCTATATATATATATATATATATATATATATATATATATATGTGTGTGTGTGTGTGTGTGTGTGTGTATATGTGCTGTCTGCGTGATATTTTTGGCTGCTTTTTTGTTACAAATCCTGCGCAGATAACTTCATCTTTGGTAATTCTACGGCCGAAAGTATGCCAAAAATTGATTCCGAAGCATATATGATATATCACGATCCTTGTAGATGGAATAAATCTTTTTGGTGAAATTGAATCACGTCAAGTTGGGCGAACTTCTATCAAGTATGTTTTATTAATCGTTGTAAATCAAATGTCGTGTTTATTTTTTTGTAAATATTGTTTTTTATGAATTATTAATGAGGTGATAAGGTATAACCGCATCTATGGCGATGCTAATCACATCATAATAGACTTTATCGAGTAATAGAAAATAACGCTGGAAGAACAGTAAATTAATATTATTTCCTTTGTGTCAAAATCAGGAGACCACACTAAGTGGCAATATTTTCAAAACCACTAGGCGGCTAAATCGTTCTATAAAGCTTTCAAAGTGAAAAACTTGACTTATTGGCGAAACTTAAAGCCACAGAAATGAAAAAAAGTCGAAATTTGAGCCTAACCGTGAGAGGAACAGTTGAAACTCCAATTAGCGGTATTGATGGATGCGGTGAGATATATACTACTGCACAGCTTCTTGGAATCCACTGTAGACCTTAAAGGGATGGATGGAGGGAGGTTGTGGATTCGGTAGGAGGAGGACTAAGGAGTGGGGAGAAGAGAGGAAGGGAGGAGGAGGAAGTGAGGGGTGAGTGGGGAAGGGGGGAGGGAAGTCTCCCTCCTTCCATTTCCCCAACGCCAAAACCACGTGTTATCTCATGGTGGCTGGCGCTGCGACCGCGAACAGGGAACGATCGGTCCGAATCCTCTTGGAAACCGCAATCACCACATACGTATGCGGCATTCTTCTATTTGCTTGTCGAAGCTTATGAGTTCCCTTCATGCGATCTTAGACCTTACTGAAGCAATGATACGGAAATGGCGGCGATAAAAATTACTTCCCACAACTAGTCCCTCGACAGAAATCAAACCGACGAGGTTGACGGTGATCAGTGAGGTAATGTAATAGAGGTTTGGAGTTACAGAAAATTATAAATGTTTCTTATTCGTTCGTAAAATAGGGATCGGATTTATATGTGGCCACTACCTATATTGTTATTGCCATAAAATCGAGTTTTTCATATTACTATTTAATATAATCTTAATCGTACATTATCAGTAACTTTTATATGCACTTCTATTTGATAATTTGTGTATTTGTGTTCTTGTATTCAAATTTCAAATAATTTCGAATAATTAAAAAACGGATGAATCTATTTTAACAATTCTTTCAGTTTTAAACAGACCGACGCCAAAAGACGTTTATGGGTAACATAACGGTTCGAGTTCGATTCCAGGGTTTATTTAATTCCTCCATTTGAATAATACGGGAATTGGTGCAGAATATTTTTAATTTACACTTTAAAATTACTGCAAATAATCGTACAACCTGGGACTTCTGCCAATGAACGCCTAAAAGAATTAATTTTCCTACCGTCGATTTTCAAATATGCGTAGATTTGATGCGCAGGTTTCTTTTGAACGCCAAAATTTTATCTTTTTTTATGAGAAAATCATTCGTCGTCAGGAGGAACCCTATTACTGTGTATTTAGCAAAATTACGTACATTGCATTGGATTATATGGAAAACGAGAACTATATCGTGAATTCAAAGTCATAACCGCTGATAGTAAAATTTGACTGAACAAAGTATGAATATATAAATATGGAATTGAGATGCTCCATTACAATGTGATTTTAAGTTTTATATTAAATTCACCAAAGTAAGGTCTATATCATGCTTTCTCGAGTGAGATGTCTGGATGGGATAGAGATCTCAGAATAATAGAGCAACAAAAATCCTTTAGCAGAACTAGAAAGGCTTCGAGCTTCACCCAAGTCCAATGAAATCTTGTAAATAATGTAACCTAAGCTAATGTAAATATAAAATCAACTTAATGCATATAAAGGTATTATCTATATATACGTTATTTATAAAAAATATTTTTTATATTATCACTTGTTCTTTGAGTTGTAGGGTTATTAAGCCACATAAGAGATAAAAACACCTTAAAGTGTGGACTCAAATAAAAAGCCGTGGATAAGATAATAAAGGCTCAATAAACTTCAAAAATGTATTCATCGAAAGTAGTTTTATAAAACTTACTAATATAAATTACATATTCGGAAAAATTTATCCAAACATGAAACAAGCTTCCGGTATGAATAGGGCCATTTGAGACATGAAACACATCCTACAATGAATTACGATTCAACTTCATGCTTATGCGTGATAGGAAGGCATAAATTCGTGGCAATGACCACGCAAGGCCACTTATGTAAGATTTCCAAAAGGACGACGACAATTATTGCCATCCGCTAATTCCTGACCTTGAATCATTCTTTTTGAAAGGGACAACACATATATATTACTGACAGACAAAGGAAGACGTCGATTTTTATTTCGCACATGACTGCAATGTCTGATGTAAACGTTTTACCAATTGTATTGCATAACTAATGCAACTTATCCATACAGAGACGAAGAAGTTTCTTATTTAAAATATAAATCGGTCCGAGTAAAAATTAAATTATTTCATACAAATATCTGAGAAATCTTCAATTTTGAGAAAGAAAAAATTTAAAAATAATTATAGATATTCTGTTGTGGGTTGATCTCAATGACTTCTTTTGCCATAAACAATTCTTAATACAAGCAATGATCGTTAAATTAACTATGAGGTCCAGCGCTATCATCTCTAAACTGAGGCTCAACTATGTATTATTGGCAAATAATCATGAGGAGAGGAAACAAATCTTAGTATCCTTCCACCGTGTAATTGAAATGTGGATAAGGTTGCTCAGTTTTTCATGGCTACATGAATTACATAGACGTCTTCCTTTTCTTTCTGTTGACTACAATGGCGACACGATCAAGATAGCCCTTCCATAGCCACTTTCCGTATTTTTTTTAAAGAAGACTAACTTTTGAGGCAACTCTTAAGGGAGAACTGTCAAGCGCAACTCGATGAGTAGGAGTACTCATTTTTATACGCACTTTTCGCATTAAAAAAAATTGTGAGTGTATATATAGCATCAGCATATGGTGTCAATTTGAATTACCTGTACTCTATATTTGATTTGAACCATTAAATGAGCTACTTAATTTATTTTTAATGTACATTTCAATTTAATTTCCTTGGTACTTTACGACTTTAAAAGCGGAAAACGCTTAGAAACGCCCTACATAAGAATCAACAGTTATGAAGAAAATGGTTAATTTTAATCTACCAAGCACATCTCATAATTTCCACCACTTAATTATGTTTGGAAGAATCCTTTTCCATCTCTCTCCTCCCTTCGCGTCCGGACATATATTTGATGATCTTAGATCGCTGGCGACGCATTATCTTTTTGATGCGAGAGATGATCCCGAGATCATAGGTTAGGCGAAGCAGTCCGGAATCTCGAATCTCGGATGACTTCAAAACAAAAACACGAGGCACAGCGTCAAAACTCCCCCATTATCACCTGGACACACAACCCGACTCCCATTCTCGCTCCACTCTCGGCCAATTATCTCGGTTGTTTTTTCCTTTGGAAATTCCTTCTGTCCACAGCCATTAAAAGAAGTCCACTCCTCCTCCCCTCCATCCGAGAGGCATCCGCCTCGCTCCCTGAATTCCCTCGGACGCTTCCTCCTCCTTGATGAGGCGGCAAGCAATGGAGGAAAAGGAGAGGGAAGAGGAGGATGAGGCGTTGGACGAGGAGGAGGAGCAGGAATACTTTCTCATGGAAAGAGCGATGCGCATTAAGTGGTCGTGTTTTGTTTAATTCCTAAGCCGAAAGAGAAGTTGTCGGCTATTCCGGTTTCGCTCCTTCTCTACGCACTCATCGGAGCCTTGCTTCAGTTGACGCCGCGCATTCCGGAAGCCTATAAAACGGCCGGATTGAAAAGAAGCCGGAGTTGAGGTGTTGTTTTTTATGAGATCGAGAACTGGTTATCGATAGGTGTAAAATCTGATTGATCTTCAGCGAAAGAAGGCTTAAACAACCATGGTAATTCCACTTTCTTCCCATGTATGGTGGTGATAAAATTGCACTTACGCTAATGCTCATGCAAAACTAAGCGAAGGGGTTGTAAAAGGGTTCAACGCAATCTAAAATCTAACATTAAGTTTCTCTTTAGTGTACACAAGGGAACTGCTCTTCAAAAGTTACCATCTTGAATCTATGAGTAATGCTGCAACTTCTCAATAGAACGGATATTTTGATATATCAGATACATTTTGCTTGGTTTAATTAATACTCTATAAATTTATTTCCTATGACGCACTCGGCTAATAAATAATTTTTGTCCCTGTGAGACAATACGCTTAAGTATGAATGTGCAATTCTGGGAACGAGTTAATTTTAACATAAGTGTTCTTAACGCAATATAAAACTCTGTTATTTCCTGTAAATATAATTGCCTTGATCGCATATAACCTTTTAATTGCCCATGAAAGTAAATAACCTAAAAATTTTTAAAGTAAACACGAGAGAAATATTTTTATGGATCTGCCAATCAATTTTATACCTGCCTTTGTAGGTAATACTCTGAAACGATAAACATTTTGGTTGAAAATAAAAAGTTAAAACTAACCAAATATATAGAGAAAATTTGTGCAAACATGAGTTACACTCTTCTTGATAACTAAATAATTTTATAGTATGATAATGAAGAAGGGAGATCTACGTTCTTATTGCATGATTCATGTTTTCTTTCTTATAAGAATTAATTCGTTAATATTGTATTTCCACCCATTTTTATAAATACTTATAGTTTTAATCGAGTCAAAAATTAATTATCTCTTGACACAACCAACGACTTTATAACAACGAAAATACCTTCATAAATATCAAGCGTAAATAACACCACAGCTCAATAATTTGATATCCGCGTCCAGCACGCTACATACACTCGGATCAATCAATTAAACCTAACATCACCAAATTCAGGCAAATAAAAGATACGCATAAAAGTGTGCCGGGAGAATTTGCGTAACGCAGGCAATATTCGGGCGATCCTCCTTCATCTTCCCTCGGATGACGTGCGCTTCCTCCACCGGACAGCCAACCTCTAATCCTCATTTTGCAGCATCTGCGTCACGGAAATTCCAGCCCACTAACTAAAGGGGTCAAGTACGAACCTAATAAAAGGGTTCGGAAATTTCTTTTTTATTCCGAATCCTTTGCTTTTTCTTACTTACCCCACTCCTACATTCTCCCCGTTTTGCGTTCCATACAATCTCTCGTACTCCTCCCACTTTCAACTCTCGCTGTTCTTTTGTCGCTCCTCCGAGCGTGTGCCGCACACCGGGACGTCACCGTCGATCACTCGACCCCGATTCACGCTGACGTCTCCGATCGAACGCCCTTCTATCGAATACGCCAACGCGTGCGACCTTTGATCCGCCTAACACGCCCCATTGACGCAATCTCTAGCATTAAATAGAACCCTATTGTGTATTACGAGAGGCGGAATGACGGAAACAATAAAGTCGAACGATACTGAAACGAGCGCATTCACTTATCACGGCGGAGTAAACGGATCAACTCGTGACTAAATTCTTTACAAAACGCTATATCTAACGTTACGAAAATGCTTTCAATTTTAACGCTAATTTCGCCAAATGTATTTGCTTAGAATTATGAGTGATGTTCGTCGCTATGATAATATGCGATTTCGTGATTGTACACATGTTATTTTCAATAGCCATTCTAAAACATTGAAATTCTCTCGATTGGACTTAAATCTGAAGAAATTTCTCGCTGATGAGAGACACTGTAAAAACATTATCTACCTAAATTCCAGAATAAGCAATTGAGTAAATAAGTAGGGATGTGCGCGGGTTTCCCGTGTTACTTAAGTGCTTTTCGTCAAATTCGCCGTAGTGTAATTTGCTTTGAAATCAGAAAATTATTTTTCCTTATATGGTGGTAGCCTTGCATTATAGATACGCTCTAAACATGCTCATTTCATTTTGCCATTCTATACTCGCCCTACAAGCGAAATTTCTTTTTGAAATCGGTACAGCTAAAAACTTCCAAACTCTTTGTTACAGAAAAATTCTAACCTTGATATTGTGAGAGCCCTGTATAGTCGACCCTGTTGAAATATGCTGTTTTGGTTATTTATTTATATGAAGATTATCTGCAACATATTGGATTAAAATTCATGCTGCCAGTTCTCTATAAATACGTGTAAAAATATAATATTACTTTTTATTGTGGTAGCCCTGCTCTTTATCTCCGCTTTAAACATATTGATTTCATTATGGTATGTTGTACAAATTTTATATACAGAATTTAGTTGAAATCCGTTCAAGCAATTCCTTCCAAATCCGTAATTACTGAAAGAATTTATTTTGTAAGTGTGACACCCCTGTTTGGTTGATCCGGTTCAAATATGCTATTATGGTTTTGTATATATGTGTACAATACAAATTTTAAATTTGGTTAAAATTGATGAGAACAGTTCAACACAAATACTTTAAAAATAAATCTTTTTATTACTTGTATTGTGGCAGCCCTGATATCTATATTAAAAATATTGATTTTGTTTACTAATGTTGCACACCTTCTTCATAGTTAATTTCGTTAAAATTGGTTGGGCCAATGGCTTCCAAATTCATTAATACCGAAAAGTTTAATTTTGCAATTGTGGCACCTCTGCTAAGTCGATCTGGTCGAAATGTGCCATTTTGATCTTATATTTATGTGAAAACTCCATGTACCAAATTTGGTTGAAATCGGTTAAGCTAATTCTTCCCTGATATATGCGTACGAACGGATGGACATCACAAACATAATAGTGCTTTTCAGCAATGACGAAAAGCAATAAAAATTGAAAAATAAGTGAGGATATAAAATTAATTTTTATAACCAACTTTCATATAGTTAATACTTTAATATGAATAAAGTATAATATAATATAATCTTTCTGCTTGCATCATGGGCGTAAAAAGTTGCAAAATTGTCTACCAGCTATTGAGTGATGTGGGGGATATTTAACCTTTAATCATTTAACAGTTGAGAGAATGGCAGTCAAAAGTAGAAAACTCAGTGGCAAACGTAAGAATGTTTGGTATATAAGTAGTAAGAAGTTTGATAGTATCTTTTGTTTCATTAATGGAAATACTAACTTATGCATTCATATTGCTTAAAATCAATGAAAATATATGGCTAGTTCAGAGTAATTCAGCTTTAAATGCTAGTAGGAGTGAAACTGTTGATCACCAACGGTTTTCATTGGCCTTTTCATAGACAAAACAGTTTTCAGAATAATCTTAAATGAATAAAGATAAAAAGTTTTTAAGATAAATAGAAACTTTTTATCAATAATAATTACGATAAATAAAAACTTACAATTATTAGCAGAAATATCCCTTAAAAACGTAAGAATGCTCGTATCAATGCAAATCCACATTAAAATAAAGTGACTTCTATTACACCACGAACAATGACAATAGTTTGTTTAATCTCGTTGCTATTATGGACGCTTGTAATTTGTTCAGATTCGCTTCAACAATATAAATACAGAAAAGGAAAGCTAAGGTTATATACTACAAATAATGTGATAACTGTTGTCAAAATGATGAAGTTATAAAAATAAACAACTAAAAAGCAAACAATTTTTAAAAATGCCACTAATGCTATACGTATATCTATCTTCCCACACAAATTCAAATTAACATTTATCTTGTGCCTGAGGTGACTAAATCACTCGTGTTACGCTTTAGGTGAGGCGGTTCGAACCCTGGAAGCAGCTTTGAATGTTTTCAGATTAGAAACATACAAATAAATATATGATCGAGAGCCTGTGATGCTTCGCTGTCACTTTATTTTGATTTTTTAAAAATAATTAATTTGATCGGACACATTTATTTTACAAAAGATGTAAACTTCTTTCTTCGTAAATAGGACAGAAGATTCTATTTATTATTAACCTGTATTAGGATTAAGGATAAGTAAAATTTAATTTTTATTTAATTTTACTTTTCCAAGTGATGTGATAAATAAAAATAACTGACCTTTTAAACTTCTTTCTTCGTTAATATTACAGAATAAACCGGCTCAACATAAAGACATAAATAAACATGAATGTAAACAAACAAAATGACGTAATATCGTCAAGAGGTGCTATTTTAATCTTATACCGTTTAAAATGTTTTTCGCTTGACTTAAAGAAATTAATCTAATTAATTTTTTAAACGATGCTACGATAACGAATAAAATGGTTCTTTAATTCAAAGGGGAAAGGTTCTCTTATTCTTTAAAAATGTTCGAAATCCATGTAAACAAACAAAATGACGTAATATCGTCAAGAGGCGCTATTTTAATCTTATACTGTTTAAAATGTTTATCGCTTGACTTAAAGAAATTAATTTAATTAATTTTTTAAACGATGCTACGATAACGAATAAAATGGTTCTTTAATTCAAAGGGGAAAGGTTCACTGATTCTTCAAAAATGTTCCAAATCCATGTAAACAAACAAAATTACGTAATATCGTCAAGGGGCTCGCGAGTATACACTCAATATTACCAATCGCTCAAATGAGGTGGCCATGGTAACTCACAATTCTCATCGTTTAAAAGTCGCGTTTTTTCGTATTAAAAACGGATTTTCCGGGAAATTCGGAACGGTATGAAAATAAATACAGAAAAAAATCAAATCCAAATCCAATATAATATAAGAAGCCATATATATATATATATATATATATATATATATATATATATATGGATGTCAACAAGGTGTTGGGATGAGGAAGCTGAGGAGCTGAAGAAGGAGTAGTTCCGAAAGCTTTACGTTTGTGATGTTTCTGTGTTTTTGTGTTATTTTACGTGTGTCGCTTCGACATCCCCGGAGCCTCGCCAACCTGAAGTCGTCTGATTGGTGAGTGCTCACTGGGTTTCCTCATCCCAACACCTTGTTGACATCCATATATTCATTTTACCTTTCCTTTTCCGTAAGTTGTTATATATATATATATATATATATATATATATATATATATATATATATATATATATATATATATATATAAAGCGAAGTTAATATAAAAGTTGGTAATAAGGTAATTTTCTCCAATAACCATAACAGCACTATAAAAAACCAAATGCGCATTTCGGCTACAAAGCAGCCGTCCTGAATGGTGATACACCGAAGGTACGATAGATTCTTATTTTTTCTTGTTTTCTCCTGTTTCCAAATTTTCCAACATCATAGCATAAGTATGATCATATGATCCATTTATTCCATCTATTTCTATAATCATGTTATGACTATTGGAGATATCTGAAACAATCGGTTGATTTTCCAATCTTTGATGCTCAAGTGTTTATTCTGTAAATTTTTTTCATCCATAAGGTGAGCTCGATAATTCTCTAGTGAAATGTCTACCAGGTTAAGTAAAATGGCACGAAGAGGAAAATTAGCTTCAAGATTTTTTCCTAATAAAAATATTTACATTGCACTACACGTTTGAGCAAATATTTAATATGTGAAATTATTTTTCCAATTCACCGAGAAAAAAGCCATATGGTTTATTTCGAAGAAGAATTAGGTCGGAAACGCGTCGGGCCAAAGACCGCATGATATAGCGATCTGACTACAAATGTTGCGCTAACAGATGGTCTGGCAACGCGCTCCGCGACAATGAGTCACGGTTTCGAGTCATTGTGCGCGCGTTTTCCGCCGTCGCCCATTATCACCAGATCGTAAGGGGAGATTAGTCATAGTCATAAGGACGGATAATTTTTTAACGTGGGCGGCAAGAACGCGCAAAGACATAAGACGATGCAATCAAGAACGGCGGGAGGGAGGGAGGGAATAGAGAGAGAGAGAGAGAGAGAAGAGGGGACGAAATAAAAAAAGTCATGATTGTGTCGTGGAAAGGGGTTGAGGGAGAAGGAGTCTCGTGCCTCGGAGGACGCGTGGGCGACCAGTGGCCTCCTTTGCTCTCGTAAGTATTACCCCCTCTCTCTCTCTGTCCTGGTCGAATCTCCGGCAAATTAAACAAAAGAGAAGCGACTCTGGCAGAAAGATTCCAGTTTCCATATACGGATGGAACTTTAATTTGCTGAGAGCGTCTTTCCCTCTCTGCTGCGGCGCGAAAAAGTGATGCCGTTCGGGTGTGAGAGTGCGTGTACCTTTTGCGTGCCTGCGTGCTCGCTCTTTGCGAGTCCTCTCGCATCTTCCAGCGAATACTGCGAATTTCACAAAGCGCCCGATTCGAATCGATGGGAACAGTACGAATATATCGAAGTGGGAGAAAGAAGGGCGTCGGGTGAGGATGAAATGAAATGCTTGGCAGAAAATGAAGAGAAAAAAGATGGGGCGGTGGAGTGAGCGCATTTGCAATGGGCGGAGTATTATTTTCTTTCTTGTTTCAGAAAAAAGTTTTCCTTTCGCGTAGTTCATCTAATCATGTCTGATTGATCATCATACCAAGTTTCGTATCATTCAGACAGTTGTTGTGAACTAAGGGCGAAAATTTCTCTAAAATTTAGTAGTATCATATTGTATGAGTATGATTTGTAAAATCAAGCTTAAGTATATTCATTTTCGAAGTTATGTATCAGCCTTTAAATTCTAGAGCAGAAGTCGGCAACCTACGGCCCGCGGGCCACATGCGGCCCCCAAGAACGCTTGATGCGGCCCGCAAAGCTGTAATGAAAAAGTGATCGGGAAAATTTCTCATGGGCAATTTTATATTTTTTGAGTAAAATTATGGTCTCAAAGCCTTTTTGGGTGAAGTTTTAACGCTAGTAAATTATATAGACATGATTTAGTTCATATGAAATCACAGAATCTCTAAAAAAACTTCTGATTTATTCGCTCATCCGGCCCGCCGAGGCTTTCTTGACTCCCAATGCGGCCCTCCGAAGCATTCCCAACTGCAAATGTGGCCCGCCATGCAGAAAAGGTTGCCGACCCCTGTCCTAGAGCATTGCTTGAAATTCATACGTCATGAGAGAAGATGACAAGTATCTATACATATTTGGGCCCATTCTTTAATTAAACATTAGTTCGCAACGCCTACGTTTTATTACTGTCTCAAATTTACTCTCATGGTGCATTTCTTTGAATAACGAATTCTCACAGCTCCAGAAAAACGCACGATATGTATCAAAGCGAAGTTTTATTTCGATGTTCCGCGGAATTTACGTATGGTCGATCCGAAACGGGTCGAGTCATACCGTTAATCAATTTAACGTCATCGATGAAAGTTCCGCTTCGGCAAGTTACCTCATACTACGTGAAAATATGCGATATAAGTTGGAATCTCGGCAGACGGTGTATTACAGTAAATCCTTCGCGACAGAAACATTAGTCTTATGTATTTCGATCCCCAGGCACCCTCTCTTTTTTGATTCACGAACCCGCGCCACGGAAGTTCGACCTCTCTCACCCGCTTCTCCCTATCCGGCGACTCCTCCCACTCCATCATCTCCATTCCGCCACCTCCTCCGCTACCTTCCTCGCCCATCCTCCTCCTCTCGCTTGCCTCTCACGTGGAGTTGGCTCTCGACTCCGTCCCTCACACACACGCACGCTTACACGCTCATGCACACACGCACGCACACAACCACGCGCGCACCCTAAAACACACGCGGCGGTGCCTACGATTCCCTCCTCCACAAATCGCCGAAAGCGGAAAATCCAGTCTCAGGACCGGGGCTCTGTAACGAACGCTTCTCCCGCCTAGATTTCCGTTCCGAAATTACGCTGACGGGCCGTAATTTTCTACCGCGCGCCCGGGTCACAGCGGGGGGCATCCCTTCTGCAGCCTCCGGGGATGAGTAACCGGGCGTTCGCAGGAGAGGCGTGGAATGGAATGGGGAGGAGAAGAAAAGGAAGCGATAGATGCTTTTGAGGGAGACGAGAAATGGAGAGGAAATGCCACCGGAGAGACAGTGAGAGAGACAGAGAGAGAGAGACAGAGAGAGAGCCCAAATTGGTCAGAAGAAATTCGATTTAATTTACATGAATGGATCTTAAAGGCGATCGCCAAAATCGGTTTCCATTTCCTACTGCCGGAAACCTAAATTTTATTGCCGAAAAATCGATAGCTGCATTATGCGGCTATGGCATAAAAAGGGTATTCCTAGCATCATTCGGATGCATTAATTCTCCCTTCTGCTGATGGTCAAGGGGGATGACGGAAATACTGTCTCGTGCGGACCATAAATTTCCAAACTTTCAATAATGCTCGACTCCGTAGAGCCGGCTTGCTTAAAAAACTACCCATAAAGATTTATGATTAATGAATGCCCAATCGCTCTATCTACTTTCGACGGTAATTAGCTAGTGACGGCACTAATAAAATTCGATTCGCTGTCATCGTAAAAGGTTGCCAAAGATCTAAGACTCAATTTTTAGAAGAAAAAGATAAACGCATCCATCTGCTAGTTTAGTTCAGCTCTGATACCGCTTGGCTGAAACACAAACGAATTGTTGAAAAAACGCGATAAAATTTTTAAGTGGATATTTTCTTACAGCTTTAGTGAAGCAATGTATTAAAGAGTACTTTGTTTTGATAGATTTCTGTATTTTTTCAATTAAGGTATATGCAGCATCATTAAACAACAGATTACCGTAAATACCCATGTGTAGGACCCAGGTAGGTTTTTGGTAAAAATTCTAGGAAAATTCAATGTATCGGTATATAGGACGAATAGGTATTTTACCAACCTAGATCAGTCACATAGAAGCGGATTTGGCATTTGCGAAAAATGCGCGCGCAAAGGACCCCAAACGAATTTCACGGATTTTAACTTGTGATTTTTAACTGCGCTTACATTATGCATGTACATTCCTTTGTGTTAAAATTTCTTTACCCCTTCTATTAAAACTCTCTATAGCTCGTTTCGCATAGAATTTTACATTTTTATGACCGGTTACAAGTAATTTTATTGGTTATGGTGATATTAAAATATTGTTACGTATTCTCGGCCATTCTTTCCGAGTATTATGAAGAAGCAAAGAGGTACTCGTGGAATACTCATTTTATTTTTAATGGCGGATCTCTCCAATCTCCAACAAAGCAGATAAACATAGCAACTAAAAACATCAAGTCGTCGAAGATCTTAAAGATCGGTACATTGCTTGCTTCCCCTCCCGGTGAAGATCGTCCCGATCTTCTGAAATTCCATTCCCAGCGTAAGGGCGAAGACGATGTAGATGCACCACCTTGAATTTGGACCGACAGCTCCGGCGTATGCCGTAGACCAGGTCGTTAATCTTCTCCATAACTGTGTATGCCTGTGTATCCGTCTGTAGTTTTGGGGACCGACCCTTCCTTCGAAATGGGTTGAATAGCCTGATCGCCCTCATTGAACCCTCCGCTGTTTGTCAATCGGTCGTATCTGGCCTTCATGCGATCGTTCTCCTTTTTCAATCTTCCTCGCGCATAAGTGTGGGCTGTATAGATCCGTTCCTCTAAGTCCCTCGCGTAATCTGAAGTGGGTTTTGGCTGGCCTGGTGACAATCAAAACATTAGATCTGCAAGCAGACGGATGTCCCTGCCAAAAATCAAGGATTCTGGACTTCTCCCCGTAGTTTCGTGTGCGGCTGATATGTACGCCATGATCAGGAAGAGTATGTGGTGGTCCCAGTCCGTCTGGTGCTCGTTGACGTGCATCCGAAGATGGGTCTCGAGGGTCCTGTTAAAACGTTCGACCACCCCATCGGACTGCGAATGCAACGGCGTCGTGCGCGTTTTATTGATACCCAACAGCTTGCATACCTCGGAGAAAATTTGGGATTCCAACTGTCGTCCCTGGTCCGAGTATAGTTCAAAAGGGACACCGTAGCGGCAGACCATAGTTGTCATCAGTGCTTCTGCTATAGTCGGAGCCTCCTGATTTGGTACTGCTATCACCTCAGGCCATTTTGTAAAATAATCAATAGCAACTACTTAATATCGGTTACCCTTGCTAGTAACCGGAAACGGACCTGCGATATCGACGGCTACTCGCTCGAACGGTATCCCTACATTATATTGCCTCATAGCTCCGCGAGTGCGCAACTGCGGCCCCTTATTCGCCGCGCAGTCACTACACCTCCTACAGAATTCTTGCTTCGGGGCAGTATAATCTTTCTCGCACCTTTCTTAACGTTTTCGTGACTCCAAAATGTCCTCCACTACATTCTGCGTATAATTTACTCAAAATGTCTTTAACCATTGACCTAGAATTGCGATTTGCTCTATCTATGGTCTTCCCATTGGGAGATTCCCAGATTCGTAACAGCAACCCATCCCGCAGCCTCAAGGACTTTCATTGCGCTCAATACGATTTGGTAGTTTCTCCAAAGGGCGATATCTCTTCCCAAGTCGGTTGCTCATCACTTTTCTCCTTCCAAGTTATTATTGGGGCTAAATCCACATCCTCTCGTTGCTTCTGACTCATGGATGTCGCGAGTGCAGCGCCTTCAGTTTGGACGACAGTTGTGCGTCGCAAAGTGGCTTCCTTTGCTACAGCTCTACTGCAACTCCCACAGTCCTCATGACACGGTCTTCTCGATACCGCATCTGCATTACCATGTTTCCCACCTTCTCGACGCTTAATTTCGAAGTCGTACTGTTGCAATCGCTCAATCCACTGGGCTATCTGACCTTCTGGGCTACAAAAATGCAGAAGCCAATTCAATGCGGCATGACCAGTTCGTATGAGGAACGCCTGACCATATAGGTACTTGTGGAAATGTTCTATGCTCATTACAATAGACAGTAGCTCCGTTCTGGTTACGCAGTAATTCCTTTCTGTTTTTGACAACGACTTGCTAAAGTATGCTATGACCTTTTCTTCTCCCTCTTGCTCTTGAGATAGTACTCGGATAACTGAGTATTGGGGAAGTGCATAGCATGGTTTTCAGTTGCCCAAAGGCGTCCGCACACTCAGCGGGCCAATAGAATTTTTCCTCTCTCTCCGTCAGTCGATGCAGCGGCCTTGCGATTTCAGCGAATCCTCTGATGAATCTCCTATAATAACTGCAAAGTCCCAGAAAGCTACGAAGTTGGTGAATATTTTTGGGAACAGGCCACTTCTGTATCGCCTCAGCTTTAGACGAGTCCGTACGCACTCCTCGTGTGGAGACGATGTCCCAAGTATTTCACTTCCTTACGGAGAAGCTCGCATTTTCTTGCGTTAAGTCGTAGATTCGCTCCACTAATTCGCTGGAAAACTTCTTCCAAATTATTAAGGTGCTCTTAAAAGGTTCTTCCAATCACAATGATAACATTTAAGTATATCATGCACGTCTTCCAAGCTAGCCCTCGTAAAACCTCCTCCATCAGCCTTTCGAAGGTAGCAGGGGCGTTGCATAATCCAAATGGTATAACGTTAAATTGATATAAACCAGCCCCTATTGAAAACGCCATTTTCTCGCGATCTTCCGGTCGAACCTTCACTTGCCAATATCTACTCTTCAAGTCCAGCGTGCTGAATCAACCAACATTCGCAAATGTGTCTAAGGTATCATCGATTTGAGGCAGAGGGCAACAGTCTTTCTTCGTCCACTCGTTTACTCTACGATAGTTTACACATAATCTTGTCGGGCCGTCTTTCTTTTGTACGAGGACAACGGGCGACAACCAGGGGCTTGACGAAGGTTCTATTGTCTTGGCGCTTCATTTCCATAATTATGTTCTCCACCTTTTCCCGTTTTGATAAGTAAATCCTTGGTACTTGCTTAATCGGGGGGTGGTCTTCTGTATTAATCCGATTTTCAATCATCCGCGTACGCCCAAGTTTTCGTCCTTCACTTGCGAAGATGTTCTGGTACCTGCAGAGTAATGCTTCCAATGCAGAGCGTTGCGAAGGGTTTAAACCACTGGCCGTTTCTCTCAGCAATTTTTCTAGCTTTGGAGGCAATGTCGGAACCTCGCCCTCTGCGGACTTGTCGATCCGACATTTTCTTACCAACGTAATCGGTTCAAAATACACTACCATTGTCCCCTTATTTATCTTCTGCGGACTCCCTTGAAGATAAATAACTCAGAGCGGCACCTTATTTGAACATTTCACAAGGCTCTTCCCCATAAGCACTCCTTTAATAACAGCAATATCGAACGAGGGTTCAATGAATCCAATGCTCCCTTCTGTCTCTGCTTCTACCATAGCCGCTACTATCTTTTCGTTTCGAGCAGGTATTGTGACGTCATTACTCATAACCACTCGACATTTACTGCCAATTCCCTCAGAAGACTCCAAGACCAATTCTTCTTTCCCTAGTTTAAGTGTCTTATTTGTCAGATATATCTTCGTGCGTCAGTCTAAAATATACAGCCAATATTACTTCGTCAATTATATTAGCAACGATTACTTGATGGGTAAAGGTCGTACTACTAATTTTTATGCCCAACTCGATCTCTCCGTGGACAGGAACACTATCTCCCGTGGCCGTTAATAGACCGTATTTATTTGGAATATCGTTCCATTGGCACTTTCGAACGACGTCTGGCCTCACAATCGTTTTTGAGGCTCCAGTATCAATTGTCAGGCGGCACAGTCTTCCATTTATGCTTCTTAATAGAATCAGGATTTTTCCGCTTCGTTTAAGCCGCGTCACCGATACATCCATCGTAGGGACTGTCGAGGAGAAGGCCAGCTTACGTCCCCTAAGTCTGGCGGAGGCTAGTTTAAAGGTTGTGAGTTATCATGTTTGAAATCATTACGCGCTCTTTGATATTCATTGCAGTGAGCCCGTAAGTGTCCTAACTTCCCGCAGCCCCAACATCTCATTTTTCGGCCGGAAGCAATTTGGCGTTCGTCTCTTTCCACCATCGCGCTGGATGCACTCCTTTTAAATTGTATTGCTGTATTCACGTTCGGTTTCTTCGGGATGCATTCGATAGATTCTACCGCGATTCCTGGGCGGTCTTGTCGTTTCAAACTCAAGAGCATGAGCCAGCGCTTCATTCAGTCTTATGAAGTGTGTCCGCGGCAATGTCCTCGACGATTTCTTGTGAGTAGTGCGACTATGCTAATCGGACTAACCGCCGGGTCTCGGCCGCATGCCGCTGTAAACTTTCTCCTGGTTTTTGTACTTGTTGTTTGAGCTGCGCTTTATAAACATGTTTCAGGTGAGTGTCTCCGTAACGTAATTCTAGTTCGGCGGCAAGAATCTCAAAATCTTGCTACTTTTCCTTCGGTACGGACTGCAGGACGCTGGAGGCCACACCTCGAAGAGAAGTTAGTAAATTTGTTGTCTTAGTTTGATTTTTACCATTTGTTTACGATGGCTATCGCTTCAAACTGATTCCTATACACACTCCAACACGTTTTTCCGTGGAATGTAGGTAATTGAGTCGCCGCAGTTCTCGCGACCGAGATGGCGCCAGAGTGCGGTATACTAATTTGGTCTTCGACCGCTGCCAAACGGTCTATTGACGTCGTAAGTTCCATCCTTAATTTTCCAATTTTACGGCTTAATGTTCCTATTTTATCCTTAGAATTACTTTCTTACATGCCTTATTATATTGTCACTAATAAACCTATTCTGCTCTTCAACCGCTATCTTTGTCTCTTTCACACACGCCATTATCGTAGACAACTGCTCGTTCTGTTCTTTTTCAGCACTACGCTCACCTTCATTGTGGAACGAAATTATGTCGTCGGCTCCCGATGCAGCGAACAGGAATGTTTTAGGATATATATATATATTGCTTTCCGTAACCTCGAAATCAGTGAAGCTTTAGTGCCAGACGTCGGCAAATTCCGTTACCTCAACTCCGATTTCAGGTGCGTTACTTTCAGGTCCATTAATTTGTTTTTTTCACTCATCTTCTTCTCTACCGCTGGAAGAATCCCACTTCTGACACCAATGTTACGTATTCTCGGTCGTTCTTTCCGAGTATTATGAAGAAGCAAAGAGGTACTCTTGGAATATTCTTTTTATTTTTAATGGCGGACCTCTCCAATCTCCAGCAAAGCAGATAAACATAGTAACATAAAACATCAAGTTGTCAAGCAAATAAACATAGCAACTAAAAACATCAAGTCGCCGAAGATCTTAAAGATTGGTACAATATATTTCTGTAATTTATATATTGAGTTTGTCGCATTTTCATTTGCGTCTTGTACACGGGTATTTGCGATATTTTCCAGTAAGCTTAAACTCCATACACCCATGTAGAAAAATAAGAAATAAGGCGCAATTTATTTCAATTTATCGATAGGAATTTCATCTTGCCTGCTCGCAGTGGATAAGAAACGAGTACGGGAGCATGTGGACTTCGATTGGAAATGACATTTATAACGACCGAGTATTAGAATGTTTGCGCCGGCGGTAATTACTCCAGTCGAATGCGTGTGACCTGTTTCTGTCACTTATTATCACTTCCGCCTAGACTTTGACGTAAAAAGTGTCTATGCGACGGCTTGTTGTAGATTCAAGGGTCATATGTCAGTTCTAGGACTGAAGACCATAGATCTGGATAAACAGAACCGATAAGAGGACATCGCTTAAGGGAAAGAGAAAGTTACTAAACTCACGAAGTGTTGCCATTATGATGACAGGTGGATTGTCAAATATCTTAGTAATAGTATTAGGATTATAGTGATGAACAATATGATGAAAATTAAATTTTCGCTCGGTGATCAAGTTCTATAAATTATGATTTACTAAAATACTACCTTAAGATTCTTTTTCATATTATCAATTCTTCTATTCCAGATAAAGAATTATTGTCGGCACAGAATACATTTTTTCTTTTCCTTTTAATCGATATTTCATCTCATTTCAATTTAAGATATGCCTGGCCCCATAGTTACCCACTTCACCCATCCCAATGGTTGAATCTTTTGCGAATACTTATATATTGTTAAGTAAAAGAAATACGAGATAATTATTTCATGGAGTAAAACCTGTATTAAAAGACACCGATATTTAGAAAGAATAACTTTTGAAACACGATAAGAATGTAAAAATATCCTCAGTTAATGTGGAAAGAAGTCGAATAATAGCTTCGTAACAATTCTTCCATATATTGAAAATGTAGTTTACAAAGATTTTCGGAAGCAATTTATTGATCTAGGATCTAGGAGATCGAAAGCCTACTATGCGGCTGGACTTTTTCCATCGTTGCGCTATGGCGTTCAGATCGAACTTCACGGCCTCTGAAGGAAAAAGGAGCGGGTAAGGTAGGACTTACAGGAAGACCTTCGTCGCAACTGCACGCCGACTCGGAGTTAATAGACCAAACCGCCTTTCTTCCGATACTCAACCGGGCAAATAAACGCAACCTAGATGCGCAGTCGAATGCAAACACTTCGACATGTGAGAGAGACATGGCACGCTACTTGCACGATTTCGTACGGACCGTTTGCGCCTTAGACGCGGTAAGGCACCGTGTTCCTGTGATAATGCAAGCAGAAGAACGACCGCGAAAGGTTTGCTTAAGAAATATCAGGCCATTTATTTATGCTCATGTATATTTTTCGTATCGTATTCTCAAAAAATAATTTCTTCATGACAGATGCGTTTCGATCTCAATAATTAAGGTGACCAGATGTCCTCATTTTGGAAGGAAAGTCCTTTTTCAATGACTGTCCTCCCTAAACCTTTTCTCCTTCAATTTCCTAATTTTTTAAACATTTCTCTGCCTTTGTCCTTCCTTTTACTCATGCTACGCCTTCTTTTAAGTTGTGTATTTGTGTTTTCTCAAGTAAATGGCTATAGATGTAGAAGTAATCCTTTCACAAATATACTTACATTTTCATCGTTTCACTGTGAGAGTAAAGAGTCGAGCTAAATTTTGTGAGGTCGCTTCAGTCGAGCATAAGAAATTATTAGGTTACTCAAAAACCAGGTGGTTGGCTTTAACGCCTGCCATTACTCAATTATTTGAACCGTTAAGGTTATATTTTTAAAGTTTAGATAAATGTCCCAAAGTTGTAAAAGATTTTTTTGAAAATCCATTAGCTGAAATTACTCTGCATTTCATGCATAGTAAGGCAACATTGTTTCAGTCGAATATAGAGCAAATTAAAAAAAAAAACAATATGTGCAGCTGAAGTAACGTCAATTCTTCACAGTTTTAATGATCAATTGGAATCCAGATTAAATATGAAATTTCTACCAGTAAATGCAGATAATTTATTGAAGAAACTAGAAGAGAATAATTCAACAGTTAGAGGGACGTTCATGGGTGAGATTCAACTATTTTATAGAAATTGCCTTGATTGTTTGATCAAATGGACAAAATTTCTGGATGAAATAAATGTTTTTAAGTGGACTTTATTAACCCTTCCTCTGCCAAGGGGGGTAACTCAGTTACTCCAACGACATTTTTCTATTTTTAATGGTTATTTTTGGTATTTCATTCATATCCCCTCATGTATTCGTTTTTTACCGTCTATGAACATTGCTGTTGGATTTTGTGTAGATTTGAAAATTTTTTAGAGCCACTTTTTAAATGAAAATTATCGAGGTAACTGAGTTAACTTCCTTGGTAGTTTGTCATTGTTTCATTTTACTTTAAATACAGTTCCGCTATACATATGGCTACATAATTTATTCAGTCTATCGGTGTAAAATGCAAAATAATACATTTTGGTGATGAACAGCCGTGTGCTGAACTACAAAAAATTCTTATGTGCTAGTGTGTTATACTGAAAGGCCGTTGTAAATCCAAATCGGTATCGCGTTTTGTCTGGTTGTGTTCAACATTCAAGGTAACTAAGAACTTTTTATTGCAACTGCGATGTCATTATATAATATTAATTATTTTTACAAATATTTATTTTCTTATTACGCGTTTATGTCATCTTATATTCTTCATGTTTGAAATAGGTAAGAGTTTTTCAAAACATTTTGGTTATGGGTAGATGCGTGTTGGACTACGAAAGAATGAACTTATGTGAATGTATGTTACAGTGCAAGACTATTGTAAATACAAGTCAACTTAATGCTCTCCTCTGGTTGTGCTCAACACTCAAGGTAGCAAAACTTTTATTACAATTGTGAAGTAATTACAAAATATTCATTATTTCCTTTATAAATATACACTCTATATTATTTATTTTATATAGATATCCTAATATTAACACATTTATCCCAATAAACAACTATTTCTGACAAAAGAATGGTGGGGTAACTGAGTTACCCCCCTTTGGATGAGTAAGTTGTGAAGTACCTTGGTAGAGAAAGGGTTAAGAACACCAACAGAGTGGGAACAAATGGTAGAATCAATGACATTTGTGAATAAAGTGTCTCATAAAGATTGATGACAATACACTGTTTGATGAGGTTCGGAGGCTAAATGAGTATGGCTCAGCTTAGAAGTTTTCTGAATGGTCTGAAAATAAAATAGAAGTTGACAAAAGATGGGTGAAAATATTTCAGTTTTTTAAAACCGAATATCTTCCTTTATTGGTTGAAATGGCTTTATGTTTACCTGGGAAAAATGCAAGTGTAGAGCGTGTATTCTCGTTAATTAATGATGTGTGGGGAAGTGTAAAGAGCAGACTTTCTTTGGAAACATTGACCTCAATCATAATGATAAAAGTTAACATGGATTATAGCTGCGATCAATTTTCAGAAATGTTAAATAAAAAACACGATCATTAGAAAAAGATCCACAGAAATGACGAATATTTCAATACAAAACCATCATAGGTCATTATTAGAATAAAAATACTTCATTTTTAAAAACATACTACATATTTCAGTCTCTTGAGAAAAGATTTGTTTCAATAAATATACATTTTGAATAAATATATTTTCAATAAATGTTAGCTCATAGAAAATAATTTTAAAGCAATCAGGGCATAATTTATAATAAATAACAATTTTTAGGATTGAATCTATTATTTTCAATTTTAATTGCTTTTGAACTTCGTTTAAACTTTTCCGTGTTGGGGTTTATTTTTCTCGAATGTGTAGAACAAATGTAATTACTGAATACTTACGTTTAAAATTTGTGCAATTCAACTTTGAGCTTCTGAAATTGACATTCCTTCAATGCGATTTGTCATTATGTAATTTGAGTGTTTTACTGTGAAAAATGGTCTCTAAAATTATGTAAAGGCACTCGTTATTTTTATTGAAAGCTTACAGCATTTTTTTAAGTAAAATATTTCGTATGTCATGAGACTGTTGTAATGTATGTTCTTTTACAATCTTTATTTTGTTTAAAAAATATGAAATAAAGCATAGAAACAGTTTTTTTGTCATGAAATGTGTCCTTCCTTTGACCTTCCTTTTCCTTCCCTTTGTCCTTCCATTTTGTAAAAAAAACAGGATCTGTCCTCCCTTTTGGAAAACATATCTGGTCACCTTACAATAAATGAAATATTCATGTAGTATTCCTTTAAATAGGAGAGTTGGGCAATCAAAGTTGAATATGTGAGCGTCGCTTGGACAACCTTCAGGAAATCACCTCATAATTTAATAAAAGATATTTAATTCATATAGAATAAAGACACCCGAATTTTCTGAGGCATTCATCGGTCAGTCAAGTCACTTTCCTTTCGCAGGAAAGAGTTTTTGATTCAAATGTAAAATAATTGCAATCTTTTTAATAAACAATCAAAATATTTTTAAGACCAAGAAAGTCATGAATTTGTAAAGGTGCTTTTACGTAAAAAACTGAAAATGAGTCGTATTTCACAAGCTTAACGGAATGCATACAAAGCATTAATTTTTTTCACTTGCATAGTCGGTTACACCACTCTCCGAAAATATTTGGATATCCTCACGTTTTTAATTAAACTCACACGAGGAAGGGATGCAAGCACGATTTTCCCACAGTGAGTCTCTCGATGTTTTATGAAAAGAACGCGTGACCAATCATAAATTATCTCAGTCACCACGAAAGGATGTGTTTAATCAACGCACGAGACGCCTTCGTAGCTTTTGACCCAAGAAAACGAACACACATCAAAAGTTTTAATTGCATGCAAACGAAATTAATTTGAACCAATAGGACAAAACCTCATTAGGCGGCGTATAAATTGGATAGCTGGGCGCAACGCAAAAAAGTAAAGGAGCGGCTCACATCTCGTAAATATCATGTCGCCTAAAAAAGAGTCGCGGCAACTAAACGAACCATTGTATGTATCTGGAGAGGACGAAAGGAAAGAGTGAAGTGACTGTCTTTGCGTTCCGTCACGATAAAAAAATAGAAATAACGTTTGTGAAGAGAGAGGGGTGAAAGAAGAAGGAAAAAGCAGAAAAACCTACAAAGATGGCGATGAAAGCGAACTTAAAAAAAATAAAAATCCACCAAGATCATTCTTTCCGTTCATTCGGACAGAGGGAGTAGAAAAACAAGCGAAGGAAAAGAGAAAGAGCGAAAAATGAAGAGAAAAAGGTGTTGGAATGGGTATGAATCCAGATTGGAGCATACGAGTATAAACGAGGTAAGTATAAATATGAGTTCATACGGAGCAGAGGAACGGAGTAGGTACAACGAGCGAGATGAGGCGGAAAAAAGAGGCCCAGAGGCAAGGAAGAGATGGAAGTCAAACGTGTTTCAAACCATTCCAGTCACTATTATCTTTTCTTCACGTCGTCCACTCAGCCGAAGTAACATCTAACAAGCTAGAGACGCGAAATTCAGCGGTAGAGATGTACGTTTTATCGAAGTAGGGATGCTTAAGAATCTTTCCAAAAAACTTCAGGGAGACTTTTGGCACTCGCACTCACTTTACGGAGTAAACATTAAGGACAAACAGTTTTCAAACTTCGCATCTCCTCCTTCTTCATGCATTCCCTCCTTCCATTTCGCACTCCAAAACTATAACATCTTCCTCCGTCTCCCCATTCTTCTCGCGTCATACCCTCCGCCTCTCTCCCTTTTATTTTCATGTCTTCTATTCGCCCCATTCTCTCCGTCTCCCCTCCCAGTCACCGAACCTCTCGCATCAACTCTCCCCTCCTCAGCCTCTCTTACTTTCCGACCCACCTCTCCTCTCATTTTTCACTCTCTTTATATCCCTCTGTTCTCCTCCTCCTCTTCCCAGACTCCTCTTCATCCTCCTCGCCTTCTCCCACCACTCTCTCTCTCCCTTGACTCCTTTCATCGGGAAAGAAATCCTTTGGAGAGGGAAGTATATAAAAAATGAAAATAAAATAAATATCGCGCGTATATAGATTCGTTTGCGTTTTTTTATGTCGCCGTCTCTCTCTCCTGGACTGGTTTTTTGTTACGTGTGGTGATAGTGAATGTGTTGAGACGGAGAATACGAGAGTGGGACGATGTCGGGCTCGAGAAATTGGACCAAAGGATGCGGCGCTGGAAGGGAGAGGGACAGGGAGAAAGAGAATATGCGAAGAAACGGATGGCAGGTAGCAGCCGAAATAAAGGAAAAGGGGGCCCATGGTTCGGCGATTTTTAAAGGATTGAAGCAACAGAAGCGATTTACTAGAGTGGAATTAATCGGGTGGGAGTACATAAACATATCGACTAATGTGCTTCTGTATGGAAAGAAGATGACATATTTTCCATAGCATGATTTTTTCTTAATACAGAAGTATTATCATTTCTTGGAATAGTTTATAATGCTATAAAGCGAAATGTCATATATATCTCTTATTTTCCATAAGAGATTAATTATTATATATTTGAATCGACTAATGAAAATAGGGGATCTTTATAAATACCCTTACGCACCATTTTGTAAATATATGTAAAAACATAAAGCATACATGTAATTAAAATATAAAATATTCACTCAAAAAAGTTTAATCAAAATAAATGCTTGTTTGAACAATAAGAAACGCGATCACAACACTTTCTCTATATACAAATTATATTTCGTAAACCCTTAGCTCAATAATGTCGCTGGCTGAAACAATATATATTTTTCGAGAGTCTCCACCCAATGCAGGTGATTGGGGAGTTAGTCGTATCAGCTGTTGGGAACTCTCTCTGTCGACCGCCTCCCCTGATCGAGGATAGTGGACATGCAAGCGACTGACCGCCGGCCTTTGGGTAAAAGGCGGATAGATAAAAAAAGAAAGAAAGGGAGAATGAGGCTAAGGAATGATGGGAATCGGGAGAGGTCGAAGGATTTTTGAGGAAGAGATGAAAGGGTATAAGGAGAGGAAATGTGTGAGGAAGCGTAAACGGAGCGGAGAGGTTAAGAAGAGAAGAGAGCGAGCGGAATAGAGTTAGAGAGAAAAAGAAAAAGTTTTAGAGGGAGAAAATCGAATTTGGGAAAGATAAGAGGTTCGAAGCAGTCGAACGTAAAGGAGTGAAATGTTAGGGATGATGACTTGAGGAAGATACGGATACTTTTAAAAAAATGGAATATGGAATCGCGAAAAAAGGAATAGAATTCTGGCGGGACGAGGGGAAGGGAAAAGAGGTGTGAGGAACGCAGGTGGAAGAGGGATTTTTTCGGGATAAAGAAGCGGGACGACCGTCCCCCACTAAGGCAAAAAATATCCAAGTGATGTTAATCGCGGCAGACGTATTATAAGAAAAGGAGCATCGGGGAGGAGAGACGGTCGCCACCGGAGGCGAAATCAGAAACGAGGCGAAAAACAGCAAAGGGCGTTAAGGAAGAAGTTAAACATCGAAAAAAAAAAACGCCGCGACACACACACATCCATGTGCGATATAAAACAACCCCGACCCCTCTACAACCTGGATGAGCAGACGAAATGTAATCCAGAAAAAACCGTCGATATAAAAACATCGAGGTTGAAGAAGGAAAGGAGAGGAAGAGAATGAGAGAGCGAGATCTTCGAGAGAATGGAAGATTAGGAATAAAAGAGGCGGCATGAAATAAGTGCGCCATAAATTCAACTAAGGAAAGTTTCTTCCGAGCCATCTCCTGTCGAGAAGATAATAAGGTTTTTACTCTTCGGTATTGTTCTCTCATTCTATCTCCCTCAAATTCCATTACTTCTTAAGCCCATTCGAGATTACTTGATTGTGGATGAGTGATAAATTATAACAACACACACTCTCACTCTCTCATGACTGCGGGCTAAATGATCTTCCAATCCTCTGCAATGGTTCGAAGCACCTTAAGCTCGTGAGGGCCAAGACCTCTATGGCTACCCAAGGGGAGAGATAAGAACCAGGAAAAGCGGAAAGAAAGAGAGGGAGAGAAGGTGGGAGAGATAGATTGGGAGAGTGAGAGAGGGGGAAGAGAGGGTAGAAGAAGGGGGGTCAGAGAGGAAGAGGAGAGAAAAGGCAGACGGAAAGGGAGAAAGGAGGGCTTCAAGTACGTGAAAGGATGAGAACAAGCGTATAGGGAAAACGAATGTAGATGAAAGTTCTAATAGGAAAAGAGGAGTTGGGAAGAAAAGAAGGCGGAGAGAGGTAGATGGTCTGAGAGGGAGAATCTCACTGGAAACTGGAGGGGTTAGGGCGGTAGGAGAGCCGGTGGGGGAGTAGGGATGGATGGAGGAGGTGGTGTGAGGTAAAGGAGATAGGCAGGTGGTGAGAGGGAGGGGAGAGACGGGTCGTGTTGGACCCTCGTTAGCATGCAAGGGAGTGGCACAGGTCGCGAAAGGGTATGTGACAGACAGACCCAAGGGACACGGGGAGAGGAGGGGCAAAGATGCGAGAGGAGAAGTGGGTGGGAGGGAGGTCTTCGGGGGCAGACAGGGCAGTTGAAGGCGAAGGAGAAACAGGCATGTCTCGAGAAGAATCGGGTCGGTAAGATGAGGTTATGTTGTTTCTTTAATTTTATTCTTCCTTGCGACAAAAGTGAGGCTAGAGAAAAGAGTTTAAGAAGCGGTGCGTTTGATTTTACTCGTTCAGACGCAGAAGAAATTACGGATTTTGTTCTCCGATAAATAGCGATTTGGTAACGACACAAAGATGACGCCACTGAGCCCAATGTTTATAATAGCGTTGTTTCGCAACATAAAAAAACCAAGAAAACATCAGCTTTCAGAAACGAGAAAATTGATCTGCTACGATAGTTTATTGGTAGAATATCCGCCCGGAAAGTGGAAGACTCGGGTTCGATTCCCGGTCATAGCAGACTATTTTCTCGTTTCAAAATTATTCCGAACTTTACAGCTTATGCCTGTCTGCATAGGATCTTCGGATCGATTCATTCCATCAATAAAAAATAAGACAAAAGCGATCAGTTTGGTAGTTAAGTCAGGAAATTTTTCCGAAAAATAACATAAATATTATCGTTGCTAAAAGTAATGAAGGATACATTTATCTGAAGCTATTACTTTATCTTGAGGTGTTTTTCCACGGATTTAAAGACTGGTGATTTCCAAATGAGAAGCACATTTAAATATTCATTATCATGGCGTGTATCCAGGCTAATAGGTCTAATGATAGAAACTACGTAATTCCTCGGTCACTATTGCTAGGCGTTAATTAAATATACCTTCAAAATATACATATTAGCAAAAAATTCTGCAAATTGGTTTCGATGTATTACACATGAATGTGCTGAGAAAAATTGAACATCTTCGCTGAATGAATTATCATTATTTATCATGTTAGTAATTGCAAATGTTCATAGAACGAATCGATAAAAATTTGTAACTAAAACCACGAAAAGTGCATCTAACAAGATTTCAAGTAAAATCGGCAGAGAGGACTCAAAATTCTGCAATATGTTGTTATAAACAATCTACTTGCTGCTATTATGATAAGAAACGATTTAGCAAACGTCTGTTCGTACTTACATGCCCCACGATGTTGGAGAAGTTGACAAAAATAAGGTTGCACAGAGACGTCGACAACATAATTTTCAATCTAAAAGCAGTCAAATATTTAAATGCTTGAATATTTTTACATCCGTTACATGTTTTTCATTAACCTATGTCGCTTTTTCGACAAGTCATGCTTTTCTGTAATTAAACTTCAGAAATTTATAAATGCAGAAGACAAGAATATCAGTTCTAGAATTAATAACACATTAAATGCATACAGAGACATTTAAAGGGCTTATCGATTAAAAACGCGAAAAAGCATGCGACATTTACTTAGCAATGCATTAAGGAAAACTCTCTTCAAAACGCAACGTAAAAAAAAATAACTGAAGAATACCATTATGACAGCCGACAATCGGTATCGGTAATACGATGCGTCAGCTGTTTCGAATCGACTGGCAATTTCTTTTCGGATTGCATGAGGAAAACGATAAAAGTATTCAAAATGGAAAAAAACTCCACGAAGAAAGGAAAAACGAGAACGCGAGTTAAAAAAGAACGTCATCCTTGAAAGTTTAGAACGAAGTTGGGGGAGAAGGGTTGATTAATATCCATTCAAGCAATAATACCGGGAGCAGCAATCGCCTCTGTCGTAAAATGTTGGCTTTAACACCTCCGACCTTTTCCCGCAAGAGTCGCCTGGCGGGAATAGTGAGCTGAGATGGGCGAGAGGCGTGGGTGTGTGAGAAGGTGAAAGAATGAGAAGGGAAGTGGAAGAGAGGGAGAGTGAAAAAATAGAGAGTGGAAGAGAGAGAAAGAGTGGAAAGAGAGTGGGAGAGAGAGTTGAAAAGAATGGGCGCCTTGCGGGACGCAGTGCGTGGGGATGCTGAGGGTGTGGGGGTGATAAGGGGAGTAGTGGTGTCGGGAAGGTAGCGGAGATGGAGAAGGGGTCGAAAGCTTGTTCGTGGGGTCGAAAGGGAGAGTCGATTGTGTGGTGGTGGGTGCGGCGGAGGAAAGAGGTCCCTCGGTTGGTCAGTAACTTTAGCTGGGATAGGGTGGCGGGGAGAGGAGGGGCGTGCACGGCGACACAGAGGACGACTGAGGGATCGAGTGTCGCAGACGACCAACGGCGGTTGAAGAGTCGCGCAGAAACGAGACTCGTCTATCTCTCTCTTTCTCTCTCCCTATGCCTAAGACCTGCACATTCTAAGCAAGAAGAGGCATCATGGGAAGGACGTGGCAACAGACTGTGCAACGCGAACCGCAGACTGAATAATAAAAGATTTCTCAGCAAATTGCAGCTGAAATTCCATCTTCGATGGCTAAGAAGATGAGAGTTAATGTTGGCAGTCATCAATACGTCCAAGAATCGTGGAGTTTGCATTACAGAACTGTTTGATAAATTCGGTAACAAATAATAATAGCAATGAACGTGTTTGTGTATATTAATTATCAAAGATAAATAGATTAAAATATTAAGATCAATTTAAACAAATAGTTATAAGTAATCCAGTTTTCCATTTTAAAGAGATGAAAAAGAATATTATTGGATTACTTACAATATTATATAGAAGGTAGTTCCCAAAGATTTTTTAAACGAAGAAAATAATACACATAATACTCCCGACTAAAATACAGTATTATCAATAGTACTATATAAAAGAGGAAACATCCAGTGCTTGCTTAATAGCTTCAATAAAAACGTGAAAATATATTATGATGTTCCAAGAAACAAATGTACAACGACCTTAAGAAAAATTCTCATCAGTTTGGAAAGAGTCAATGAAAAAATACGGACTTCTGCCATATTAAAATAGATTTGCGATGAAATAACGAGGACGCGGCCGCCCAAAATTCTGGCATAGAAACAAAAAATGAATGGTCGAAAATTTCCCATGTCCTGAGAGCATTAAAACGTTTCGCAAGTTGAAATCTCCGTCATTAAGAAGTATAACATAAAATGCTTGCAACGCTATCATAACTGTTTTGACGGGAAATTATAAAAGGAAAAACTAATTGTGTAGCAAGAACGTATGGGAAAAGAAAACGAAAGGAGTGGGAGGGGACATAAGGCGGCGGAGAAAACGAGAGTAGAGGCCAGTTTTGGATCACGAAACGAGGAGGCAGCGAAACAATGGGAAGAGAGAAGAACATGTGGAGCGTCGGTCGTGGAAAGAATGGAGGGGATGAGTGGGAAGAGATTCGGGAGAGGGAGGAGGTTGTCGGAAGAGGAAGCGGAGAATGAGGAAGTGGCCAGTCCGGAATAATTTTTGGGGATTACGGAGAAGCGGATCGCTAAGAAGAGAGGCGGCGAGCGTCGAGATTCGGAGAAACGTACGGGTCAAGACGGGAAAGAGTGTGAGAGAGAGAAAACATAACAAAAAAGGAGGAAGTGGAAGGGAAGGGCGGGTAGGAATGAGACACGACTCATGGAAAACGAAGTAATAGGAGAGGAGAAAAGGGAGGAGGGAGGGGAATGAGGAAGAGGAGGTATTTATCGAGACTGTTTCGGATAGGAGAGGAGGAGAGTGGAGAAAGAAAGTGTAATGGACAAAGGAAGTAGGGGTCGGATATTCGAAGGGAAGCATAAAAAAGCTTAGTCGAAAGGGGGAGTGTAGAAAAATGGGAGAAACAAATAAAAACAAGGAAATGGATTTAATGGTTGGGTTTGTTAGGACTGGGGAAGCTAGTTTTAGGTGGACTTTTCAGTTTGGTTTGTATTTATTCAGAAATAAATTAGAGATAACAAAGAAAAGATTTTAAACAGCTGATATAAACAATTGAAAGAAGTAATATAAGATGTTTAAAAGTTTATGGAATTATATTATGGAAGTAATAACTTAAGAATAGCAAATGAAAATCTCTCTGCTATGACTCGTCAAAAAGATCTTTAGACCTAATAGAAATTTGTAATAGTGTGGCTTATTGCCATAAGATATTTTACAATTAGCAATATTTTTAAATTAGTTCAAAATAAGTTAAAAAACCATATAATAAAAAATGTTTCCTTAAAATATTTTAAATGGAACGTTCACTCTCTCTCTCTCTCTCTCTCTCTCTCTCTTTCTCTCTCTCTAAGACCATTAATCAAATGGAAGATAGTATTTAAAACTTTAAAATATAAACAACATATCCAAAACTTGAATTAAAAATTAACGGCTCGCTCTAAAAAATAGCGTGCAAACCAGAATGCTGAAATCTGAAACCTTTTCTTTGAATCTGTTCCCTGACTACAGTAAAAATAAAGAGGAATTATGAAGTAGTTTTTATGAAAGAGATACGACTAGTAAAATTAATAATACCTGAGTATCTTTTGAAAGAAAGCGTAAATTGGCAATTTAAATAATAAGTTGAGCTGGGTTAGGGGGTGTACTTAGTCTACAGCAGCAGGGGCTGGGCGAAAGGATGTCGCTTCTTTCTTAAGGACATATTTCAGCTAAAAAATCATTCCAGCGGCAGGAGTCAGGAGCAGCAAATGTATTATGCAGGCAGGGGAGTTGGAGCCGAGCAGAGACAGATTGATGGGGAGGAGGAGATGGTTTGGGATGAGGGAAAGTGGTTTGGGGAACGGTGGAAGGGAGAAAATAGTAATGAAGAGGGATGAGATTTCCGGACGATGGAGGTGAATAATAATGGGTTACAGAAGACGAAAGAAGATTCGGATGGAATGGTTGGGAGGATTGTGGGGTGAGAGGAATAACGGAGGCCGATGGAAAAAAGCGAATGCCGCCAAATACATTGCCCCCTGCGCGACCTGTCTCAGAAAGCAATGGATGAAAAGCTCTCGATATTTTTCCCCAACCGGAAATATTTCTTATTGTGCGGACAATTACAATTACATGTGCTCGTTACACACCAATTTCCTCTTGCTTTTCCATGTAATGTACTCATACAAAAAACCTTTCGTTGATTTCGTCTCTTCCAAATTCACGGTTACGAGAAACCAGTTTTACTCGCCCGATGAAGTCACCAAAATTACATAAAGGATACGTGCGTACCTTTATCACGAGGTGACATTCAAGCGTCTCTTGCAGGCAATGTTTTATTTTTAACTCTTGCGTGAGTACATTCTTTCATCGTCCATGTGAGTCCTGCTCAGAGTAGATTAAAAACTACCTAGATAAAGCACTTGTAAGGAATTTATACGGGATTCTAGTGCGTTCAATGGGCTTATATTCTATTTTAGTTAAAATTATTAATTGGTGACAAGTATCGATGCACTTAAAATTTACACATTTTCGTCCCCATAAAATTGAGAAAATATGGTTAAGTCCCTTTATAAATAATTAGTGAATATTGTTAATATTTGAAGACCTCCTAATCACGCAATATGAATTTGCGCACCTTCAAGTCCTCCAACCAAACGAAATTCCTCAGAATCTAGAATATCTAGAGCTAAGTGACCACCGAAGAGGAATGAGAAAAAGGCTTGTTGGCGTCTGTGGTCCTTTCCCACACGGTCAGCAGCATCTTTTATCGATTTTCCTCTCGAGGTCAAGAATGACTGTTGACCATCGCAGCCGTTCTCAACCCCCTCGCACCTCCCTCTCTCTCTGCCTCTTCCCCACCCCATCCCTTACCTGGCCCGTCCGGCGTCTATTGCCCCCACATCGTGCATACTCCCGCCCCCGTCCCCCTACTAAGGAGGAAGAGGTCATATTCACGGACTCCCGATGGCCCGAGATGATGGGAAACGAGCGACCATTCCGAACGAGAATAAAGATCCGGAAAGACGCGCACAATGCGGCACTTATCCTTTCCCAAACGGCCTTGGAAACAATTCCAGTCGCAATCATCTTCTTCATATTTTCTTCTTTCGCCGATTTCAGCGCGCACGAGTGAGTCGATTGCTCACGACTGAAATTGGCAGAGGGAGAGAGAGAGAAAGGGGGAATGAGAGGAGGAAAATGGGAGAGATTGAATTGCGGTGCACGACGGTTCCTTCCGAGGAAAGTCGTGCCGGAGACCGATGCCCTGAGGGAAGGTTAGAGAAAATAAACTTTAAGCTGCGATGTTTCTATTCCTCCTCGTGATCGAAATATTAGAACCGTTGCTTTACAGCGATGCATTAACCATTTCGATCGGACGAGGATTTAAATCGGAAGGAGATTGAGTCAAATTTAGGTTATATTTAAGTGATCGTGGTACAGACCCCGAGCCACTCTCTGCTTATTGAAGAAAAGGAGAGCAAAGGGTTATGTTCATTGAAGCACCTGCCTTCGTCGCCGTAATCCATAAGAAGGAAAATGTTACTCAACCACTTGGCCCTAGAGGATTTACGGATGGCGACGAGGAAAGCAATTATGATAAAACTTAATCCACGAGCACCAAATAATTCTAAAGTAGTCGCTAGTCATCAGATTGGGAGAAGAAGATTTATGGTGTATATTTCATCTTTGCTCATTGCAGTTGTGATCGGATAAAAATTTATCAAATAATTCCGTCATGTTTTGCGAACAAAATCTAGGAGAGTGAGGAAAGAAACCAGAAATTAAGTTATACCCTGTAAAACAAGAATAACGCTCTAAGAAACCGGAATGCTCCTTTTTCTGCTCCAAACTACCGTATTATGTTCAACTTTCGCAGCGAGAGCAACCCACTACCAAGTTTCCACATTAACGGAAGCTATTTCTAACTAATTTTATCCCTCAAAAAAAGATTAAATGCGTTTCATGGTAAGTTCGGAAGCAAAAAGCATGAGAGGCTGCCCCAAAAAAGAAGTAGAAACCACCGTGCTAACTCTACCGCTGAAAACAGCCAAGAACGTGGAGGAAAGGGAAGGGAAGATGCGACGGGAGAACGGAGGGTGGAAGAAAAGGATTAAGCGAATGTAAGTTAGAGGAGAAAAACTCATATATGGGTTTTAAAATGTCAAACTAACCTTATCTATCCCATATTTTTTTCTCCAACTCGGTTATCACCGTTATGCATCAATAGATATCCCCTGTCTACCTCTCCCCACCCCCTCTTTCGACAAATACCATCCTCACGTACGCGATGAATTAAAATAAAAGGAAACTAACTCCTTTGGAGTTTCAACTCTTGTTAGTCTCCTGCCCTTCCTCTCTCCCTCCGCGCATCCAGTATCCTAGGCCGTTTCCGCCGTCACAACCGCCGTGCACAAACCACGAAGATATTCCCACTCACCCCTCCACGTTACTCGTGTCCGATAGGCTTGACCGCCGAGTTCCATCCTCTCCTGCAACTTAACATGCCAGCTGTGGATATACGTTCACTCTCCCTCTCTCTCTCTCTCGCCATATTTCCCTTCCCCGCTCTTTCTTTCTCTATCTTACCTTCCCTCTCCAGAGAGAGGGCGTTTTTTAGCATACTAAGTTGCGGTTCCTTTCAAGCGGCACATACCAGTCTGAATCCGGTGAAGAGCATTTGTTTGTTTGTTTTTTTAAGTCCAAGGTATTAACCAACTCTATTGATCTCGAATTTCCATTCAATGCTATATAACCTCCTTCTCATTTAATTCGATTTTCAATCTCATCTCAAGTTGAAGATTTATTAGAGCTTCACTTTAAATTTATTTTTCGAATTATTATTTAACTATAGAAACACCAAATCGTTTCTAAGTGTAAAAGTTTCTACTAGGAAGAAAATATATTATTCATGCAATAAATCAAATCAAAACAGTAACATGCGAAATCTTATTCTAGAATGGGCAAATATAGTGAATTTAGATTTTCGTATCACCATAGCAAGCAATTATTCACAAGAAATCAAGCTACCAAGCTAGTTCATGCTTATCAGCAATCATTATAGTGTCGCATTTGGAAGAAACTGTAGTTACGCACAGCATCCGCATGGAAATATTACAGTTGTGACATACAAAATTAATTGCAAATGCTTCATCTAAGGGTAAATCTGTAAAACCTTTATCTGTATTTTTTTATATTCACAGTGATTTCATTGGGGAAATTTCTTCATAAATTCTCGAGCGTCAAAACTTTTTCTCACTCAACGAGAATCTTTTAATTCTGATTCTAAGGTGGCGTCACTCGAAGATTGCCGGTCGATAGTTATGGGACCCGAGGAATATGAAATCAAATTAATATCCGATCAAGTTCTCCTCGGATCCTTTTTTTATCTCTAAAGCCTACTTTATTCTCTCCGGCTCATCCATTACATTCACGCCATCCATCATAATCACTGGAGGACTCCCTCCATCCCTTGAGTGGCCCTTCTCTTTTACACCCCTCCACTCTCCATACCTCACTCCAAACGGCCTTTTATCAATCCGCTGCGTTTTCTTTACCTTTTTTATGACGCGGGGGGCGTGGCGATCCTCTCGATTTAGAGGTGTCGAGTTCGAATTCCGCCGAACATGAATAGGGTCATGTCATTAAAGCACGCCTCTTCCACTCGCTTTTGTTATTTATACATTTATTTATGCATCGTTTATTCATTTTTATTTTCCCGTGCGCAAGAATTGCCGCATCAATCTTTTATATGAACAGGCAATAAAATTACTGCTTTTGCTTGAGGAAAATGCGTACCTCTCCGAATACCTTTTTGCGACTTTTGTTTGAGCCGTAATCGGTGGCATTTTTCTTCTTCCAGAATATGTACTCCGATTAATAGATGCTTTATTAAACTCTAAAACAATATAGAGATGAAATACACACGAATATTTATCGACAGAGATACAGAAAAAATGTTATGTGAAATAAAATTATTATTCATTGAAAATTTTTCACGGCCATATAATAACAGTGAAATAATTACGAAAGATTAGTTATTTATTTAGGTAGCGGTAGAGGTAAAAAAATTAGCGAACACGGTTGCAACATGAGCTAGGAAAAACTCCGTAGCCTCCTTTATCTCTTTACATGCCTGGAAATCTTTTTATTCCTTTCTGGTACCAGGCTACCAGTCTGCTCCAGACTCCTCCCTGAGCCCTCGATGAGCCCATTCTCATCCACGCATCATGATACATCAATTATTTGGGTCAATCTGACTGGACAGCACCGACCGATGAAAGTCTACGTCCCCCAATTCCACTCTCATTATCCTTATATCTCACTCTCCTCTTTCTTCCTTCTCCATCGCACTCCTCCATCAATTCCCTACCTCATTCTCTTTCTCTACCTCCCCATACGACCCTTTCTTGCTTTATCTTTTCCCTTGCCTTTTTTCCTTCTCTGCATCTCTTACCTCATCAATCCTCCTTTTTCTCCAATCCTTATTTCCAGATTTCTTTGCTCTAAGTCGATTCAAAACGAAGCGTCCGAATCTCAGTATAAAAATTCCCGTAAATATTAAAATAGTTTTTATCTTGCAAGCTATTTCGAAATGGATTTCCATTCAGATTTATCCATTGCGTTTATTATGAGTATGTGTGTCTTTTTAATGATTTTAAGAAAATAGGAACATTCGTAGGGTGAAAGAAAAAGTTTTTAACATTTAGGTAGGCGATTAGATTTCGCATGATGCAACCGTCGAAGCCTCTCTCAGATTTCCTACTTTCTCTCTCAAATATTTTTAGCATGATTATAATATATTCAAATTATAATAAAAATTTTCGTAATTATATTTAATAATTCAATATTTTTATGATAAAATTAGGTGAATTTTTGTCTTACGTCTCTCTTAAGGGCAATTGTTGTTTTATTTCCGTTCGAAAAAAACACGTGCATTTAGATTGATCATTTACATTCCATTTTTAGATCTGAGATTTAGTCTCTTACTATATATTCGAGGATAAATATTAATGAGAGTAGCTGGCTTACATTAGATTATTACACAGGACGTTCGATCGACCGCATTAATTTTAATGGAGCGTGCCTTTATAGGGTTTCAAAGAAATGAAATAATTTATGTACGAAATATCTGTTACCATCATTTATCGTTAAAAGAATAATAGATAGTATCGTAAAGGGACGTGCGAAATGAGAGAGTGTGGGGTGAAAGGCAAGAAATCGGCTGGTTCATTTATCCAATTATCCTTAAATGGTGTACCATCATTTTGCGTACCGCTGTTTTTTCAGAGAATTTTCACTAAGCGAAACTGACGAGAAAGATGAGAGATTGAAGAGGGTGACGCAACGCCACTATTAAAATAAATATCCGTGTTCGCGAAAATATATGCGGGCAATTATTTTTATCGTTATTCGTAGCGCAGTACATTTCAACGGTTATTTGATTCGAAGTTTAAACGCGCATCAAACAAGCATTCAACGAACCTTTAATCAGAGAAGTAGCAATTAAATTATGGACCATGATACTCAGTTCAGTTCAGTGTGCTTTAGAATGAGCGTTGACTTATTAAAACCTGTTAAACCGACAATAATCCCGCCTTTGCTTTGGGTTAAATCGACAGGTAGGGACATAAATTTTGTCTAGCTTCGAATAGTTATACCAGATAAAATTAATGAACTTGAATACAGATCGGAAGATTTTATTGACTGAAATTTCCAGATAAAAATCAGAAACAAAAGGAATGAGTTATGTAATAGCAGAGCATATATCTGTCCATCCTAACCTCTTCGAATTCCATTCCCTATCCTGCAGTCCTTCAACCTGCCACAACTCATGCCAATCCAGAATCCCAAACAGGGCCTACGGTCCACTGCGAATCTCTGCACAAAAGAATTTACGTGACGCACACATATCTCACCTCGCATACCGTTGTCCCTTTCCTCCTCTTGATACATTCGCACCCTGCTGACCGACGGCGGTCTGAAGAGGCTCTCACCCTCGCCGTACGTATAAATGATGGACCGGCCTCGCGGTAAATGAGGAAGAGAAGAAGAAAGGCGATGGCCGAAAGGAGATTAAAAAATACTTTTGGTTACTGCTCGGCATTAGGAAACCGAGAAACCTTTTTAAAAAATCCTCGAATGAATGAAGAGAGCCAACTCCACCTAATCCATTGCTGCATCTCATCCACTTTTAAACCGCTTAACCACTTCCAATCCCATCTTACTCCTCCAAAACACTCTCACACCTTTGCTGGTAAGGTGCTTCATAGTCTGGTAGCTGAATTTTCCCACATTTCCACCACCTATTCATGCTATTCACCGCGAGTGACTGCCTTGTTTAGGTTTATTTATAATCGTGTGATTTCAATTGAATAATAAGGGGAGATGACTAACTGCAGTTTTATTACGAACGGATATAGGTGCAGTAATAACGCTGGAAATATTACAATGAAACGCCATACAGTAGCACTGGACGTACTTAGCGGGACTTTCTTTTCCCTATCGGATATCGACAGAGAGGCACATTCACTTGCACCGAGCGAGATAATAATATAAACATAACAAATGATAGAGCACAAATAAGTCAAAGAGAAACGAGTGAATAAGAACTATCGTTTAAGGAACCGTAATATAGGCGAAATGCACCCATAATAACGAAAATAACGCCCTATTAGTAATTGCGTTCGTTATGAAACTGAGATAGGTATTGACGCCTGGATTATGGAATACAGACATACGAGAAGAAAGATCCTTTCGGGAAGCCAACGGTAAAACAGCTTTGCTGCCGTTTCAACGGAAACTTATTGCGTTATCAAAGAAAAAAACTAGATAGATTCTATTCAACCTCAGAAGGGACTTGAAGGGAGAAAAATTCACTCTTTAATTGAGAGAATATTACGATTCCACTCCCCACCGCAAAACTCACCGACCCTCCATTAAAGCGTTTTTCTTTTACTATCGATCGCGATCGACGTCCAATTTCAAAGACATTAATGTCGTCCGTCTTCGCTTGAGGAGATTACGAAGCGACCGATCTCCTCTTAATTGTTTCAAATTCGACCGCCGCTGCCGCATTATCTCGCCGCTCTGATCTTTTGAAAGGAATCGGTTTTGATGCTTCGCGATGAAGCCGACATTTCCAGCCCAAACAACCCTCCTTTTTCTCCATTTCTAATCTCTCTTCCACTTCTCTTTCCATTTCCCTCCCCGCATCTCTTTTCTCCTCCGTCCAACGTTGCCTTTTTTGTACGAATTTTCGTGTTAAGCCGATCGACTTTTCCGGCCGAGTGCAATAAATCATCCGAGGCCGGGTGTAAGGCAATGCTTCGACTGCTGCCCATAGAAAGCTTCGTCGCAAGCACCGCGGAGGTATAATAATGGTATGTCTATCGATGCTATGTTGCGAAGTCTCCGTTGGCAATACGTATGCCCAGAGATGCTTGATTGATATTTTGGCGTACCTTCGAATGGAGGGCATGACTGTGCGCTGAGAATGGAGGGAAGGAAAAGGAAGAGAGAGAGAGAGGGAAGGAAAGAGAAGGAGAGACTTCATAGAAGACAATTCATGTTACATCATATCGTGAGCGCTACGTATAACAGACAAAAGTTGGAAATCGTCATATATCCCTCCAGTGTCGTTTTTGATTGAATACGAATACTTAATTGTAACGGTATTCCTAAATTCACCACAAGAAATAAATAATAGTTAATAAATGTACGGCTAAATACTTCGATTCTGATAATCATATACGGACGAATTTGATTTTTTGAGAGCTAACAGACTATCCAAGATAAATATCTCATGTTAACACAAATAGTAAGAATTGATGGAGCACACTATATGAAAAAGCAATTCAAGCTTGGTTAATGTTTCTCCATTACACATTTCTATCATCATAATAAGAATGAATAAGATAATTGTGCAAATTAAAACCAAGCAAAAATGGGAATAATACTATCATACACTATAAAAACAGAATGGATACCTTGGAAAGCAATCAGAGAAAATATTAATTCGTATTTTTAATATTATTCATAGAAAAATCAATAAATCATTACTTTACAATGCTCACTTGACAGCAGATCGAAAAATAAATTAGTATAAATAAAATATAGACGCTATATCTTCATAGCTTAGTCTAACGTTGAGTACGTGACAAACTAGAAAAAATTCAGACTTCATATTCACCAATAATGTTTAACACTTTAACACTCTAAAGGGTTCATCATTCTCAGGATCTTCAACAAAACGTTTGCTATTAAGGCCTAAGTATTTTCCAGATTTATCTCGATGAACACCTTTTAATGCAGCCGCGTCAAAATCGTCCGTCTTCGAGATAACGTTCCTTTAATGCGTTGCGAAAGCAATAAAACAAAGTTTTGCCGCTACACCGAGAGAGAGAGAGAGAGGGAGAGAGAGAGGGAGAGAGAGAGGGAGAGAGAGAGGGAGAGAGAGAGGGAGAGAGAGGCAGAAAGACAGACAGACGCTCTCACGTGCTGCATCCTGGAAAAAACAATTCTTCCTCCCATTTCTCCTTTCTCTTATTCCCCCTTCACACTACCTGTGAGGAGAGTAACTTGCGAATGACATGCGACACTGAAAACAAGTGACAACCAGACAGCGAAAATAAAACAGCGACGGGAAAAAGCTGAAAAAAGAGACAGACGGAAAGAGAAAGAGAAAAGACCGATTGAAGTGGAGAGAGGAAAGGAGGGAGAGAGGAAGAGTGAAAATCGGGAATGCTAATCGAGAGAGTGAGACGGAGAGAGATAGAGAAACGGCGAATAAGAGAAAGCAAAAAGCTACAAAAAAGAACCCCTTTAGCACATACATGTGTACAGGATGTTTGCGATCATCATCTGTCCGCTGCGTTTTTCAGAAACCATTTCGCCTGAAGTAGTGAGAGAAGAAGAAGGCGTTGTGGAATGGCGGCGAGAAGGAAGGAAAGAGGGATAGAGAGGAGGAAGAGAGCAGAGAAGATGAGGTTGATAGGGGAGTGGGGTCGGTGGAAGCAACGCGCTTAATTACCTCCGCTTCTCTCATGCTCTCCGTCCGAATGCACACACTCCTCCACTCCTGCCTCTGCCGCCGCCTGCTGGGCATCCGACATCCTCCATCAGTTAATGTCATTCCTTATCGCCGAAGTGATGCGTGGTCCCAAAGGAGAGCGAACGGAGTGTGGTGGGGCGAGGAGGAATCGAGGAGACGAGAGGCGATATTGGTGGGAACGGCGAGTCGGGGGAGGCGTGGCGCTGGGGAGAAAGAGTTTAGAAGGCGCTTGACGGGTGATGGGTGCCATCCTTTGGGGATGAGACTGCGATAGTCACCAGGGACGGATTCCTTAGCGAGTAAAGGGTTTGAATAGAAAAGATAGAGGAGAAGTGGTGGACGTGAAGGTGGGAGTCGAGGGGAGGGGGGATGAGGGGGAGGGGAGAGGAATAGGAGGAGAGGAGTAGGAATATGCCGGAATAAAAGGAAGAAATGTACCCACGGGGACAAATGTATGTTTGAAAGCCGAAAAAAAGACGCCCATATGAATCGGCCGTGTAAATAATGATTGGGAGAGAAGATAAAAGTGAGTTCCGCTATTTCTATTCCACAGGTGACTCAAGAGAACCATACGTTATTCCCAAAGTTCTCAAGAATTTGTTAACTGTATTCAAGTCCCGTAACCCTTTCCATCCTTATCCAGTACCAACCCTAGCCTCCGCCCATCCCTAAATTACTCCATCGTCTTTCTGCCACCTCTCTATCTCACCTCTTTCTCTCTCCCTCCTCTCTCTCTCTCCCTCTCTCAGACCTTCCATTTACCAAAGCCAAAAGCTTCGCCGCTTGAAACAAGATCCTCGTAAAATACTTTCACAGCCCATTTCCTCGCCTAATTCACGCGTTCAATCGTCTATAGGTGCATTTACATCCTAAGGGAGAAAAAAAACGGAAATGGTGTCGAATAAAAAACTGTCGCTCTCGCTTCCTCTGGAGAAGTACGAGAGGATTTGAATAATTTGAAGATCAAAAGAAGCGGAACGTCCTTTCCACCTTGGGGGAAACTTTTTGAACCACCTTTCGTCTAAGACTTCTCATGCTTTGCGTCTCCATAATGTCGTAGTAGAATTAATATGTTTCATACGAACAGATGGGTGAAATACGACATCCGCTGGTTGGCAGGAAAGAAGCAGTCGCTTGGTTGTTTAGCGATTCAAGTACGATTCAACGGAAAGGTAAATGCAGACGCCCACTACGCAAAAATTGGCAATGGCACAATGTTTGAAAGCCAAGCTTAGGCGAAAATAACTTAAAACCAGTTATTTACGTTCAGCTGAAGAAACATGAGGTGATGCAATAAATACCTTTTAAACACTTCATCCAAATTGTCTTGGGTTGACAGTCATTATTTTATTATTATAATTTGTTGAATGTATTTTGCATTTCAGAAACTGCATACCTCAAAATCATTCTCGGCACTGCGTGTAAATATGTACAGCCGACCTCCGACAACTGGAACCTCAAATGAAGACAAGTTCGAGTTATTTTGGAATTTTAGGCAAAAGAAATACATTACAACCTATATGAACAATCGCAGGAAAGATATCTCCTTCGAATTATCAAAAAAATATCCGAGTTGTTGAAAAATGATGAAGGAGAAGTAGGATTAGGCCTAAAAATGAAATGCACTTTGAGTTGACGAAAACCAGTGTTTATATTTATATCTCTGTTTGTTATGTAACCATTTTTCCCTTAGCAGCTAATGCTCGAGTAAAAAGAACCTTGGCTCAAAAAGGAGCAAATCGTGACTCAAAGTGCGGGGATCGTCTTCGCCGATATTGTCCACGACTACCTACCCGGGGGCGGAGGGAATTTTATCTACCGTCATTCCAACCTCCAAAGACATCTCACTCCAAGCCCTCTTCCCAAGGACGCCATCAAGCACCACTTTATCTCTCTCTGAAATTACCTCCCCCAGCTGTCGACGCCGCAAACCTTCCCTCTCTCTCTCTCTCTCTCTCTCTCGCTTCTCTGCGGAGGCGGCCGAAACGAGACAACAAGCAAGTCGCAACGGAGAACGACTCGTCTCTCGGACGCACGCGTCCAACACTTCTTTAAGCGTGTCGACGAGAGTGAGTCGCGACAACCACCGAGAGCGGAGCGACGTTCCAAAAGTGTGTTTCCGGGTTAATCTTCAGAGTGAGAGAGCAAGCAGGGGCGCTCCGGAAAGAGGCGGGGAAGGGCGTGGTGGTGGGAGGGGTGGGTAGGAGGGGCGGTGGGTTTCATGCGTGGCCGCCCCCATCCGACCACTTCCCCCTCTGCACCAGGACTGCCTCTTCTTCGGAATGGGGAGGAAAAAGTGGTGAGATTGGAGGGAGTGGGGAGCACTCTCCCCACCTGTTGCTGCTCCTTTTCGTCACCGCGGAAGACGAACGCGCATCGAAGGCCTCGCGCGAGTGGGGTGCAGCGAGAAAAGAAAGGAGGATGCGTCGGAGGTCTGAAGCACATCATAATTATCCGTGGATATTTCGCGGAGTACCTAGGGCGGACGGATCTGCTCCAGTTCCGCAACAGATCCACTTGAAGCTTCACAATTTTTTTCAATTACTGGTTCGAGTTATTACTGCCGGCTGGAAGAATTTAGAACTCATCTGGCAGAATAACGATAACAATTTGTGGAAAAGTGGCCAAAGAGGCCGTTAAGCATGCTTAAATAATACAATAAAATATTATGAGCACGGGATAAGATAAATAAGCAAATAAATTACCTTATACATTGAAAATTCTGAAAGGGTTTTCAATCACAAAATGCCCTCTTCAAAAAGACGTAAAAATGCCAATAAAAATAATATACTCCAGCTGACTAAAATTCAAGGCCGAGTATTTGGGTTAGACGATTATAACAAATGCAAACTGAAATCTAGGAATTCTCTTCCTCTTGTTTTTCTGACGGGACGCGATGATTTTCTCTCCTCCGGTCATTAGTTTTCCTTCCTAAATAGCCATATAAGCTGAAAAAGGAGGTCGAGACGAAACAAGCAAGCAGATCCTGTGAAACCGCCACATCCCAGAAGAATGTATACAGTTCAGGTTTCTTCTCTCTAAAACAATTTAAAATTTTTCTATGACCCCATTCCTTTTATTGATCAACTCGCACGACGTATCAGACGCATGAATCAGTTCGCTAAGTCCTCGTTTCCGGACGTGGAAGTTTTCAACATGATGCGCGAGGGACAGAGATGCGAGAGGGGTAAATAGAGTGCGACTTCATTTCGTCACCTAACAATAATGGAAGCGTTGGAACCGAGGGAGATACTGTCGGAGGTTGCAAAGGACGCTCTCGTATTTGGAGCGAGACGCGCTGAAATCAACGCAGAGCCCTCAGTAACCCGGCGACATCAATCTCGACTCATCCTTGAACGCTGTGCCCAACGTGAGGCGAAGGGGAAAGATGAACGAATGTCGAAGCTACTTTGTCCCCGATGGAAATGGTCGGTGCGGAACATTGGACCGCGGAAGAAACTATGGAAGAGGCTTGTCTAATGAGGGATAAGGGGAAGGAGGGTGAGAGGGAGGAGGTGAGAAGAAGGGCTAAGTGCTTTCAAAAGTGGGTGAACTGACTCACAATGCAGTTTCCGCTGACTGCGCCTCGCGAGAAATTTTCCTTTGTCTTTCAATTATAATAAATCCTGTTCGTCAATTTGAGATGGTATTTTGTTGGGTGCTATTAAGCGAAACAGCTGTGCTAGCCATGAGAGAATGGCTTAAGATAGGGTTTCCTATCTTTTTCCATGTGATGAACAAGAAGTTATTTTCTAGAATATCAAGCGAGCAACGTCTTTTCATAATTATGAATAATCATAAATGAAAACAAACCGACGTCAAAATTATTACTGATGTGTTTTAATGCAGCTAAGAAGAAAAGACAACAAATTCCATTTCTGGCATTCGTGAGGACAATTTGAGCATCGTAGAGGATCACTGTCACACAGATCAAGAGCACCAGGTTGGGAATCCTTGATTTAAGATCTGAGAGGCAAGTATGCCCTTCATAACATTTAGGTCAATCTTTTGCTAATAACATTTTACTAGTTACACTTCCTTCACGCATTAACATTCCAGAGGTTAAAAATATGCCTTTGCAGTTTATCATTTTTGAACATACTGTATTATTATCAGCAATTAAATGTTATACGAGTATGAATTGCATTCAATATTACCTACAAAAAGTATTATCGTCATCAGAAAATCGATAAATAAGAAACGTCCATATGAGTATTCAACTTTGGAATCAAAATCAAATTAGCATTTGACCTGGAAAAATTAAAAGTACTTTTTGTATATTCAATGATCTATCAATTAATGTCTCACAAAAGAGATAAAAAAATCTTGGGGAATTAATTTAGTCTTTTTTATCTTAACTCTATACAGTGTATCCATTTTTAATTATTGTCCTGTTGATGAAAATAAGGTACCAGAAAAATAATTACTATATATTAATTTATTTTTTGGTGAAATGTAGCTAAATGACTTTTATGTTTAAATGTAAATCAATAGAAACAAAAAAGTTAGCAATCGCGTTTTTTTTAACCCGGGAGGACGAGCGTCTGGGTAAAAATATTATCTTTTACCCCATCAGCATTATAGGAGCCTAACCCTCAATGCCTTCCACTTGGACTATCCCTGTTATTTTTAGAGTGTTTTGTTATTCTTTCGACCATTTCATTAGGAGAAATTGAGACTAAAAGCTGAGTGTGAGCATTTTTTACACGCGCGTCCATGTGGAACGAAATTAATACAGAAGAGATTTGGTAAAAACTAACTAATTTTTTGTAATATTGTACTACAAATGTGTAATGTATATAAGATTAACTGGATTTCCCGTTAATGATATTTAGTTTTATTACTTTTTATAACAGAACTAAAGGGGGAGTGGATACCGTAGGTGAAACATATTCAGTGTCCAGAAAATCATCACGTTGGCCGCTGACGATGCTTTATGGATTTATAACCACTGCAGGAATTAATGCGTTAGTGATCAATAACACTAACGATTTATTTGACGCAATGTATAAAGCTCTTCGACATTTGGGTAGAAAATACCCAACGCGCGTCCTTACGTTGCAAAATACGTCGCGCATCCTCCAGGGTTAAATAAGCAAACGTCAGAGGGTAAATTGTCGGATTCGTTATTTTAGACGAAAGGTCTACAAGAAAGCATTCTTTTCTCTGGCAAGAGAGAATGATTTTTTCAAGCAAAGCTCGAAAAAAAAACCAGTGAAGTTTAGAACACCCTTCATTTCCCGGAAGTTTCCATAAATAACATGGTAATTTTTACTGCTCGAAATTTAATCGTAATCCACTTCATAAATTAAAAACAATAAGAGGGATGCAGTCCGTTGCAACAAAAAACAATCGTTATGCATCACCTGAAATCAAGTCACATTGACGTATATTACGTTATAGAAATAAATCTTCGATCTTTCTTTCAAGATACGGAGTGGATCCCAGCGAACACAAAACAAAACAAACGAAATATAAAGAACCGCCCATCCCGTCAACCAGCCGAGACCTTTACGATCGCTTTCGAGATATAAACCAATGTGATGGAGGGCATCATTTGAGTGCGACCGTAAGGAACTGGTAAAAAATGGCTCTATCACTGGGTGCATAGGGAAAGATAGAAGGTGATTGGTTTGTCTATGGACAGAAAGACTCGATATGAACTCCTTCCATACATAGTTCCTCTTGGAGTTTCATCGCTTCCAAAGGGGAGTCCATCAATCCACTCCTTCATTCAAAACTGTCCCGTTGTATTTGGAAACCACTCTCTCTCTCTCTCCCGATTCCTTTGTCATGCACGCGCCTTCGAGCACTTCATCGTCCGAACCAAGCGAGCAAAGCCATATGTCATCTTTCCCGGAGCGGGAGATAGGGAAAAAACCCATTACCTGGCTAACAACCACGTCTTGCCGCCACGCCGAGGAAAGACCTTCAATTTGCTTCGATACAAAATGTCCCATCAGTTGCATTGGGATAGTGTTTGTTTGGACGGTTCCTTAATCGTCATACACTGACGGGAATAAATCTAAATGAAAGGAAAATTTCAGAAGAATTTCCGATCTCATTTTATTTGTCTCTAATTCCCACAGTGTTTTTAGGCATTTTACAAGATGTCTGTATAAAGTAACCATGGCCATTTATGAAAGATTTTATCCACGGCAACGTTCATTTGAAATTACCATATGACTAGAATACGGAGGAAAATTCCCAATAAAAGAATGAAATGAATGTGGAACTACATGATTATTTGCAACAGAATTCAATGGATTGGACGAGTAAATATAAGTTTTTTACGAGCTATTTTTTCCTCATTTCCTTCCAAACAAAACTACATGAGCCAAATACATAATATCGGAGAAAAAATTTGGTTCGGATTAAAGTATTTGTTTTAAAGAAACGATATTTAAATTTGAAAAGTTTTTTTCACTAGAAAAGTTTTAAAAAACGAGTAGTAATATATTTGCAATAATTTCGCACACGGCAGAAGACGGATGTCTTCTCACCAGACCATAACAACCAGGCCCCCTTTAAACAGCAGATGCAACGTCTAGTGATTGAATTAGTTTGAAACTTTCACAATCACCAAGATAATTACTCTGTTCAATCTTCGATGGCGCCTAAGGTACCATATTTCCCGACTCTTAGTTCATCAACCGATTTCACGTGGACGACACCGCAATGCGAACGAACCGAGCAACTTCGCAGATTTCGTCATGCGGTACGCCGAGAAAACAGCCGAACGACTGTCATCAATGAAATGGAAATTAAAACCGCCGAGTCGTTCTCTCTCTCCCCGCTTTTCCTTCTCCGTTAAATCACTACAGGTGCCGTAAAGAAGGATCGTGGGGAAAACAGGAGTAGGCGGACGCGTGGGCAGACAATACTTAGACGCCTTATTACTTTTGCTTTACCACGGAGGAAGGGAGGAGTTTCAGTCTTCGTGTCACTAAGACTCCTTTGCAAAGTCGAATGACGTAAAAGGATGGTGGGAGTTTCATGTCTCTCCTCCCCCGACCCCCATTCTCCCTCCCTTCCCTCTTTCTCTTCTCCAGCAAAAGAAAAAGCACATCAGTCGCACCCAGGAGGAGGAGAACCTTGAGGTCTTTTCACACGCAACGCCCTGCACGTACAGTGCCACCCCTTTCTCTCCTACCCCTTTCTCTCCTACCCCTTTCCAGCCTACCCCTTTCCTCCCTACCCCTTTCCCCCTACCCATTTCACTCCTACCCCTTTCCCTCCTACCCCTTTCCTTCCTGCCCCTTTACATCCTACCCCTTTCCCTCCTTCCCCTTTCCCTCCTTCCCCTTTCCCTCCTACCCCTTTCCCGTCGCTTCATCCGCCATCCCACACCCCTTTTCCCTTATATTCTCTCTCCGAACCTCCGGTCGTCCCTCTTTCCTTATGTCCTCCGCAAGTCACCTCCCTTCCTCTTGTTTCCACCTCCTCCATATTTTCTCCCCCTAACTCTCTCTCTCTGCAGCTAATTTCCAGGACCTATTCCTAAATCCACCTCATTTTACTAAACCACCGCTCTTCTTCACAGGAGCAGCGGCTCTAAACCGGTGTGTAGCGAAGATCCGGGAGGTGTGTCGCCAAAAACTTTTATAACGGCTTGTAAAAAACAAAGAAAAAGTTTGTTTAGCAGAGTTTTTGGCTTTCTCTTACGCCACGATTAACAACAAAAAATAATGTTTAGGCTAAACTCTTCATTATTACACAATACTCCTCCTTTATTTAGTTATGCGGATTGTAGTGTGCAGTGTGTCGCACACATGAGCATGGACCATCTAATGTGTCGCGATGGAAGAAAGGTTGAGAACTGCTGCACTAGAGAGTTATGAAGCTCGTCTTATGGCAGAAAAAAAAACTTTTTGGAAACTACTTTCTGTGAATCACCACTGAAGATGGCTGCATTGTAGCCGAAATGCACATATGCTTTTTCATAACCTTGCTATGGCTATTGGAGACTTAGATAATTATTATTTTTTTTTTCATTTTTTGATATTGAAGTGCTTATTCTTGAATGTCACTGCTCTTCGGTCCACTTCTCGATAACTATACCTCTGCCTTTCTGTAACCTATCTCCTCTTTCTTGTTTTGTCCATCTTTCTGCCATACTTTCCTGTACTGTTCTGTCTCTCCCTTTCTCCCCATCCCTTCACTGTGTTCTGTTCTCTCCAGTTCACCTATCCGTTTTTCCATCGGTCTCATCCTCTCTCCCTTTTTCTTTCTCCATTCTATTACCATCAAAGTTTTTCCACTCTTCCGTTAGACCAATCACACCTTATCTCCAGACAACCGTTCAACCTCTCCTCTAACTCCGTAAGCGAACCCTACCATCCTCCACCCCTTCCCCATCACTCTCCCATGATTCCACGTAAGACACCCTCTCTCGAACATACGTGCAGTCCCCGAAGAAAAGTCTCCTAGTGTCTTCACCCACGCGCTGTACACGACCTTCCCTCCCACTTCCTCTTTCACTCCCCTCTCTCCCCCTTCCTGTCGTCTCTCTTTTCCTCTCATCCTTCCTCCCACCGCTCCTCTCTCTCTCATTATTATCTCCCTCCTGGAAAGTGCAAAGGTAGATACCCTTTGATAGTGCGCCCGACAGGGAAAGGAATCCCATCCTGGTTGTGATGGCGGCGACGGGTGAGACGTAAGTTTTTGTAATGATACGATGCATTAAAGTCTCTCTCTCTTTTACGATTTCTAAGAAGGATAATTTTTTGATACGCAAGATTTTCTCGTAAAAAATATTGGCCGCAGCAAAGAGCGGCATATGGTGGATATAAATTAAATTAGTCATGTTTTAACACGTTTCTTTCGTTGAGTGTTACTGTTATAGGGAAAAGAACAAGTGCATTCACGGATTTGTCGGCAAATAAGTAAAAAATATGGAATAGCTGTTTATCAGAGAAGTGCTAAGGTCTTATTATAAGATAATAACCGTAATTAAAAATATTGTAAACTAACAATTAAAAATATAAATTCTTAATAGTAAACTCTTAGCTTTTTTGGTTTAATTTCTTTTGGCTTGAGAATTGAATGTAATAATAATTTATTCAACATAAACAGGTCTCCCAATTATGCACGTTATAACAGATTTAGTGACAAGCACATACGGCTATACCCTCGGCAGGATTCGAACCAGCGATACGCAACCCACAACTCCACCAAAAGCGGCAATATCTGATTATCGATTTTGTCTTTTACGAAGCTACAGAATTTGTTTCTAGTTTTCATTGCTATATCCTTCGCCTTCTTTGTAACTACCCAAGATTTTGTTTCATTACGCAAGATGCTTTCTGAACTCTTCGTATTTTAATTTATAAAAACGGTGGTATTTACATTTATTAGGCGTTCTTCACCAGCAAAGCGGTAGTAGCGGAACGCCTTATGGGAACGTCTAGTCCGTCCGTCCGTCGTAACTTTCATTTCCTGAACCGCTGGACGGGTTTTAACTAAATTAAGTACGAGTGATCCTTATTAAAATTTATCGCCCAATTGTGATTTTCAACTGAACCCGTCAATTAGAATTTCCACTTTACATAATTACTTTAATAAACTCATACCCGTATCTTGTTAAATGGCATCCGTCAATCAACAATGAAATACCAAACTTTTCTCTCCCTAGCTCTTATATGATCCGTAAGGTATGGATTACGAAGTTTATTCGGATAGAAAACAACATTTACCAGGAGAAAGTCCGCGATACCACATAATTACGAGTTATAGTTTTGGAGATAAAAATTCGAGAAAATCTCGAGCAAAACATTGCATATTTTGTTTAGATCGATCTCTAAGACGGTTCACTTGGCAAACAACAATTAAAATCCATGTTTTACTATCCCACGCCCTTATATGATCTTTAACGTATTGATTAAAAAATGTATTCGGATAGATAACAACATTTACCACAAGAAAGTCCGCAAGACAACATAATTCGGAGATAAAAATTCAAGAATCATTCGATATCGTTTCATACGTATTTCCCATAAAGAACGCCTTTGATATCTCTGTGTATTATATTTATGGAGTATACTTTTCCATCTTGTTTTAATCGTATTCCTTTCCTGCGTGTCATATGCACGTTTTATGCAATTAAAATTGTGAGTTTTATTGCCATCTCTATAACTCATATTGGTCTTTAATTGGCGCTTATCATTTCCTTCAATTTACTTTTCTCTTCATCAACACTTCTTTCGTTTTATTTTCTCACTTCCTCTTTTTCTGTATTTATTGTTTCTGATTCTTTCCTCACATTATCTCCTTCCATCTCTTCTCCGTTTTACATTTTTTAATTGCTTTTCCATGCACCAATTTTTTCTTAAGTGAATTTCTATTTTCTCTGCCTTACACCTTCCTGTTCCGTTTCATACTGTCTTCTTGTGATTTCATCTCCATATTCTCTCTTACCTTCTTTTTTCTCCTCCGATTCATCATAACTTCTACTTCCTGTTTCTCTTTCTGTCTATTCTCTCTCTCTCTCCACGTCCTTTCAATCCCCGCGACCTCCCAATCACCGACGTTTTTTCCCCTCACCCAACCTCTACGAGCAGACTAACTTCATGTCGTGTGACGTCACCTCACCTCCTGATTCCACCCCTTTGGAATTGAAAGAGAGGAAGGGAGAAAAGGGAGGACGAAGGCGGTGGAGGAAGAAGACCCTTATTTGGCCCATGGAAGGACATTGTTCTTTTCTCATTCTCCACCCAACGCACATCTCCAACCTCCGACTCTCCCATTCCTCCCTATAGCTCTCTCTCTCTCGCACGCACACACACACACTCTTCTCTCCTCGGTTCCCTTTCGTGAATCCCGCCCTATCTTCCCGGATCCATCTCTCGCACCATCTCCATCCAACAGGTGTTCGACCCCTAATATTACACACCATACACTCCCTTTTCCTATTGCACACTCATTACTTCCCCGAGCCGTGAAATCACGCTCCATTTGCGTCGCCTGGAAAACAATGCGATTTGTGAAAGGCAGATTAGTTATTAGGCGTACCGTCAACGCTTTCATACGCCCCTTCTCTGAAATAATAGTAATAACCGAAACAAGTTTTCGGAAAATCATTTCTTGATTGCTCGCGATGAAGATTTTTAAAAATCGTACTCATCAAATGAAGAGATGATAGTTTAATGGCAATATATTTTTTTATCCGCTTAATTTGTGCCTGGGCAATAATTTCACTGAAAAAATTTTAATTGGTCATTCAGAAAAAATCTCAAATATTCTCAAAATCATAAATTTGTGGTGATTAATGCATCAACGTACCTCAAGGTAAATTAAGCAATATTTTGTACAACAGTAAAAATATGTATGAAAACTGCAACGAATAAAACTGATATGCCTTCAGAAAAATAAGATGTTATAACTGCGACGGAGTATTTAAAAATTTTCATTATTTTCTTATAAACATTTTCTCATTTGTACCATTCTTAGCCCTTAATCATGATAAAAGTTCTTTGAAGGGCCAAAGAGAATTTTTATGAAATCAAGAAAAATAAAACGTCATGTTTTGCATTTCGTATCAAATCTTCAAAATGCGTATATATTGACTGATGCGTAGCCCATTATGTCAAAGAGAACAAGGAAGATGCTATAACTCTTATCTCGCAGAATACACTGACCAAATAAGTGTTAATTCAAATAGTCAAACACTACAGAATTACGTCCGCCGAATTTATCGCCTCCGGAACAAAAACCTCTTCGCCACTCCTTTCTCGGCGTTGCTTACACGCAACCCTAAACCTTTCCTTTACCCCTTTCAGGCATATCCGGAGATGAGGGCCGTCTTCACCTTTTATTCCTCGAGATCTCAGCGCACCCTTCCCTCACTCGTCTCTCCCGCATCTCTCCTCTCACCCCGCTTGTCTTCCATTTCATTCCACATCCGCCCTTCTCTTAACTCCTATTCTCCCTACCTAGAGGACGCGTTTATGTACGAGTTTGGAATGAGACAACGGGAGGCCGTAAGAGGAAAGTAAAGGGGTAAATAAAAAGGCGCTCTCCCCAGGTTCTAACCCACGCGCCCCTCCCTCGCTGCCCCCTCGTCCTCCTCTCCCTTTTCCTCGCCACGTCTCCCTCCATTCCTCCACCAATGGGATTTGCCCGCAATAGATGAGGATGCCAAGACTGAGATTCATCCAGACGCGCATCAGACAGTCATGCGCCGATTATCACTCTTCCAGAGAAAAAAAGTAAGGACGAAACTAATGACGGTGTCAGATTTAAAATACGACTTCGAAACCAAGTGAAAGAAAAAGTGATGTCGATATTGAAGTCCGAAAGGGTTATTTAGATTGTCAAGTTTAAAATAACTGCGCGATTAATTTAATTGAAAATACAAAAAGAATGGGGAAAACTCTTTAATTTAAAGCAGTAGAATTTATTTAGACAAAATGTTAAAAGATGCCTTGGCGTCAAAGTAAATATGATCAATTTAATTTGAGAAAAAGAGAGAAAAATACAATTCTGCTAATTATTTTTTAGCAAGGAAAAATATCGAAGATAACGACGCGATTTTAACTGAATTTTGAGCATAATAACATACTGTTGAAAAAGATCCTGAAACTTTGAGGAAAGATAATTAAAATAAATGTTACTTTAGGCAAATAAAACAAACTAAAATTAACGGACGAGAAGCGAGTTGAAATGGTCGACGGTTTAAATGTATGAAAAAGATTCATAAAATGCTGTCAATGTTCTTAAAGGGTCTAGCCCAGTGTTTTCTGGGATGACGCTGCTGACTCTTAGGGGTGCCGCGAAAAGCTTTGTTTTGTATATAAATCAACGATTTGGATGCGTTGATAGGTAATTAGGAAAATAATTTTGCTTCTAATAAATTGATTATAGTTTAGTACAATCAAATGGACGCGTCCAAAGGTTGCAATACCCGTAAGTAAAAATATAAAAACCTTGTTTCAAGACTGGGGTGCCGCGAAATCCTGCCTATCCTTGAAAGGGTGCCACGCCTATAAAACGTTTGGGAACAACTGGCCTAGCCTTTTATTACGAAAGAATGTGACTGATTCTTTCGAATACCAACTTAGTCCCGTAATAAACAAGAAATGGTTTAATGATTAACACGTGGTAGTCACCTTCGTTCTTAAGGAAAACCTTTCGGTGAGAAAGAGAATGCTGTTAACTCACATAACCGTCAAGATGATTTCGTCCCCCAGTTTTTATGTTATCCTTTACCTTTTTTATACGTAATTATGCACATTTTCCTGCCCGTGTGTATTATGTATGATCAGATTAAAAGACCCCTTTCATTGGGCGACTTAAATCACGGAGCAGGGAAGAATAGAGAAAGTTTCGACATTTAAAGAAGCAGTGTCATCTATCTTCAAAATCAGGATCTCCGCCTTTGGCGTCTTAGACAGACAATTCTCTACGGTACACACCCTTCCAAGCTCAAATTGATCGGTCACAGTGATTTCTATTTTGAAGCTCGTATAAAAAATTATTAAAGAAACATTGGACTATAATTCAATATCAGTGGTTGGAAAAATTACCGATTCATCAAAGAGACGATCAGTGAAATTAAATGTCACCTTTTATATGCTATCGCATTCTTAATAGTAATTGGTAAAATTATTTAAATTATGATTTATATGGTTGCATAAAATGTTTAAAATTGAGTTTCACGCATAATCTTTGAGGCTGCTTCCTAATATAGCGTTCACCTGCTTAAATTATGAAACGTTTTATCAAACTTATGAGCTACTAAGCGTTTGCAATATGTAAGTAAAATAAATTTCATTGATGGGTAAATCTTTCTTTGATATGATTTTGATGAAAACTGCAGCAGATGAGAGTAAATTAATAGTCACATGGAAAATTTATTGATATGTGCAAATTTCATATTAGTAAAAAAAGAAAATTAAAATTTTCATTTCAACTTGGTAGTAAGGTTTTGTAAGTAAGATATTCTTGTAAAATATATAAATTTTGTCATGTGCTTTCCTTTATATGAATAAAAATACTTGACAACAAGAATTTATAAAATGAGTACATATTCTCGTTCAAGCGATCTCCAAAATGTTTTATTTTAGAACAAATTATGTAAATTATTTTCGGTGCCATAAAAGCGCTCGTTAGAGCGAACTTCCCCTTATCGATCATAAATATTATAATAGAATGTTGCTGAATTTAGTCGCAAGTGCAAATAATTTTTAATTTTAAATATAAAAATAAGATGCCGATAGATTGTAAGAGAGCAATTGTTTTCAGACCTGAATCTGAATTAACAGTTGCATAAATGTTATATGTTTTTCTAAATAAACGATTGGTTTTATGAAATGATGCAGTCTAGCATGCATGACCTCCCAGCTACGAGTTCGTATCGATCCTCGCAGCTATTGAGAGACTCCTCCATCTTCCTGGCTCTCTCTCTTTTCCACGACATACCCTAAACTGCTCCCCTCCGCTTTAGTCTTCTCTTCTCTTCGGCTCACTCTTACGTTCTCGTTTTGAAAAAGAAAACCCACTACCCATCCTATCCCTCTCACGGCCCTCTTAATTACCAATCCCACCTCCCATATCCGCCTCTTCACTCCTCCTCCTCTTCACTCTCCCTCCCGCTCGAGATCTTACCCTTTTTCGACAAGATACCCACGTACACACACGCGCGTGAATCCACCATTCTCGCGGGGACCATTAATCATCACAACTTCCACGGATTCGCATCAGATGAGGAGAAGGCTTTCGCGCACGTACCCTCCCATCCCTCCTTCCCTCCCTCCCACCCATCTCAAACCCTCTTTGTCGTAAGGGAGGTGGAAGAAGGCTCGAGAACGGGGAAGGAGGAGGATGAAAGGAGAGGAAGACGGTGATGGATAACAAGGGAGTTTTTTGAAGAAAGTGCAGGAGGGAGAGAGAGGGTTTCCTCCCTCGCTCTCGCGGAAGAATTACTCTGAAGAAACCGCCTCCTCCTCTTCCACGACCGCGTAAAACGGCTCTTTCTCTCTGATATAGCGTGACACCCATCTTCCCCCCTCCATTAAAGAATGGAGATGATTGCAGTTTACCATCGCTAAACACGCCTCTTAAAGGGATACTCGTAGCTTTTAACAGGGAAAGCTGTAGCCAACATGTGCTAATGAGGAGGAAGAAGAGAACATCTCAATACAAGAAAGGGAAAGGGAACTTCCTCCTGATCACGATCGCAAAGAGTGCAGTAGTGGAACCGCTCCGTTGGGCTTAGTGCGTACGCCCCTTTTCGCTTCACGGTGGTGTGTGGGCCAGTTGACCTTTAAGTTCCCCATCCTCTACAGATGAGTAATGAATAGCTCATTGTTGCTAATTATTAACTCGCAGAATAATCACTTAAAAATAATTTATCTATTCAGAATACAGGTACAGTGAATATAACTCGATGTTTAGGAGGATTAAAAAACTACAGTCGTACGGAGCATTAACATCCGTGATGAACATTGTATACTGCTTGTACAATATGTGAATATAAGCTGACAAGGGGTAATATATTTGTTTCCTGCGACTTCAACGCCACATGATGATTAATCGTAGTTTCAGGTGAAGGTTTCCTTTATTACTTACTTTAAATTTACTTTTTGACTCACTGGCAATTGTTTAACAACTGATCAGTTATTAAAAAGACTCCGTGATACACGATAAGCAATTTATACAAAAGATTGTTTATTGAGTATTAATTCAAAGAGACATTTCCAAGTCGTCATCATTCATCAACATGATAAATTTTATTTTTGGGATATCAGAATGACACGCTTCTATCACCCATTATTAACTTTTTGTCAATTAATTTTTATAATTATGAATCCGTGGATTATTAGAAAATATTTTTGTATTCTTTCCTGCAGGAGCCCCAAGAACAAAGCTTGGCTTGCAGTAATTAACCTCTTCTTCGATATTTCTTTAGAAAAACACCATTGAACGGTTCCACTGACAAAATAGAGATGCTTTCGAGGAGTTTCGAGAGAGGAAGAGAAATATAGCTCACACGTTCGTTAAGACAACCTTAAAAAAATATTTCCACTTTCACCAAATACAAAAATAGTTTTGATCGAGAAACTGTTCCATGAAGGAACACAAGGCGGAAATGAAATAGACGTTCGTTACGAAAGTCTATGGATAAAGCCGAAAGTATCGACGCCTGTCCGTGCGCTCAGATATACCACTTCTCGAAGCCCGCGGAGGAGGGCAGAGGTGAAGCTCCCGACAAAAAATGCATATGAGCCTTCTCTTATCTTTTCTTTAGAAATCTTTCAAAACCCTTTATCCCTCTCCACCCTCGTCACAAACGCACTCTTTCCGCCCCTTGTCTGCCATCCTTCTCTCTCTCTCCCGCCCACTCTCTACCAACCGAATCTCTCGCTCTCTCTCTTCCCGCCCCCTCATTCTTCTTACGCTTTGCCCCCCTCCCCTCCGAAATCTCGACTCCCGCACCAAATATTATCTCCTTTTCTAATCTACCGCTCATTCAATCGCCATTCATGTGGGGCCCTCGCTCGCTCCCGTAGCAGTTTTAGAGGTCCATTGTTTAGAAAAAAATCACAAAAAACAGACGACCTTCCTTTGTCGTACAAAAAAGTCTGGTCTAGGATCCTCAGGAGTATGAGGCCTTACGTCCGGCGCAGAGACATGACCGGAATATTTCATAGGTCGCGTACCGTAGGGAGCGAGGCGGTCGGTTGAAAGGGCGAAGTGGCTCGCATCCTTCTTCGCCCGTTTCCATCCTCCCGAAAGACTTTTGAGACATTTAAAGTATGCGCGTATGCATCCGACCTTTTTTTCTGCATATTATTATCGATTTTGATTCGTGTCGCCATTTTTGCCTCTGCCGAAATTGAGAATGCAGGTATTGTTCCTCGAAGGCTTCTTCAAGCGGGAATGAACAATAAATAAAAATTTAAACTTGCATAGGCTAAACTTTGGCAAGATAAAAAGTCCCTAAAATATACAAGTTGTCATATATGTTGCAGAAAAAGGAAGTGGCGAGAAAACATTTAAGTTCCGTTCAATTTCCTTCGACCTCTGGAGATAGGGTAGCATAATTTATAGCTGCGTCGTAAAATACGGAATTCGATACATTTTTAGCGTCATAGTTGATTGATTGGAATAAATTATCCAGAGGAGATGGCTACAAATGCTGAAAGATAAAAACCAGATAAAAATTATTGAGTGGCACTCAACATCCGGGTTATCCTCCTCGTGAATTAACAGGGATGCGAGAGCAACAATAACAGCGATACATCGTAAAGCATCTCCTTCCTCATTAAAACAGCTGCACATTCTAAACGCGATTAATTATTAAAACTTTCACTCGACCTGCCCGCATATTGAAATGCTCTTGGTCGGCTTCGGGAACCAACTGTTTGGGTTAATGGCAGTTTTTCCGACATTCTTGGAACGACCAGGTGTGGACATTTTTTACGATGACTGTCCACAGTAAAATATAACCCGAATAAATAAGCGTTCGACGCTCGGAGTAGACGGCATCGCAGACACCGCCCGTCGTCTTAACAATCGCTCGAGGTTACGCTGCATTAAAAAAAGAGGGGAATGGCTTCTGAATCCATTACGTGGAACAATGCCTCCTTAAAAATTCCCAAGGTGCCTTTGGGGTGGAAATGACAACTACACCACTGAGTGCAAGGAAGGCTAATAACTCGATTGTATTCATATATCCTGAGATGGCTTTTGTTGCTGCATTAAAAAAAACCTTTATGTCCCTAAGAGAGAAAGAGATATGTTTAATTGCCATCCACTCCTTCATTGTAGTCAAGGGACACCAATGGCACCCAATTTTAGAGAGAGAGGATCTCTCGGAATTATTAGTGCGAAAAAGAAAGTATGTACTACTGATCTACGCATTTTGGTAAATCTTCTCCAAGATGGCGTGAGGTGGTATAACATCGGTTCACATAGAAATGCGAAAAACAGTGGCACTGTCAATTTTGATAGGAATTTTTACAGGGTTTAATTATTTCTGCCATGTGTAACATATGTAACAAATATCTGACGAAGTGGTTTTAGTAGAATGTTTACAGCATCGGGTTTAAAAATATATTAATGTAGATATTTGTAAAGGATTTGAGAACTTTCTCTCAATGCCATTTAAGATTACGTTTATGCACTCGAAATAATCACGATCTAACTATAACATTCGCTCCATATAATTCAAACATTGAATTTACATGAGGAACTACAAGAAACATGACAGTTATAATATACGTGTAAAAAAGATATCGTTTGAAAGTTATCGAGAAAAGAATGTGATTTAATCGGATTGCAAAACAAATTAAGGTGTCCTAATATTTATAGAATTTCATGAAAGGAGTTATTTCCTACAAATTCAAGTTTATAGGAATACGAGCGGAATTGCCCGTTGAACATCAACGGGACTTTGTAGTGCGATTAAAATATAACTTCTGAGGTGTGTGTGTCTGATTATTGTACATTTGTAATTGTTTGATTAATTAATAAATTCCTGACAATCATTTTAATTCTACCAAAATATGAAGCACTTGAAATTTATTACATTCTGGCATCAATATACGACTTGATTTGCCACTCTTTGGCTCCGTCATTCTTCCTCTTCGTATGTTTACTGAATAATAATATTCTTCAATTATTGACGTTGCAATCTATTAAATTTGACATTGAGCGAAGCAGATAACGTAATTCTTTCGTCTATTTGAAGGTTTTATAGACGCTAATTTAATCGGAGGCAACAATGCGGGTCGCCTTGACAACACCCGGAAAGAGTACGAAAAAGCCATAAAATTTCGAAAAGAAATGCGCGTTTCTGACAAATTCTTCCGGGTAACATCTAAACATTGCAAAAATAAGATATTTCATAGTTTTAGCCGTCGAATAAAACAAGAATGGAGAAATTCGGTCTATATTTACATATTTTAATGAATGAAGGAAATAAACCTTGCACCTTGAAAAATCGAAAATCCCGTGTAAACTTATGGGAAAATATAATAGTCTCCCGGAGTCGAATCCGGGACTTTTTCCGGGATGTTTGATTTTTCTAGAGACCACCTCATGGAATGATAACAATTGTGAGAGTTTCAGCTCTTAATTCCATTGGGAAATGTCCAAAAATACCGGGACAGACAGACAGACGGACACTTGAGAATTATTATATAAGGATAAACTAAGTTTAAGCAGCGAAGAAGCTAAGATGATAGATATTCAAAAGTTAAGCTATTCTTCTATATGCAATTAGTTGTTTTCAACTACAAATATCTTCAACATTTCTAAAAATTGCCTAATATCCTAAATACATCTTTTTATTTCTTAGCCTTTCAATATTCAGTTTGATCACTATACAAATCTTTCGCTACTATTTTAACAACACTTCTCGAACCAAGAAGATCTTATCCATTTTTCGCCTTATGACTCTTATTCTTCGTGGCTCCAGCTAGCTATAATTTAATGTTATGTACTGAACTTACGATTCATCAAGATTTCAGTTTCAATTGTGTCACAAACCCAGCCCTGGTATTATACCATCTTTTTAAACAAAAAATGCACCTACAAAAAAGTTTTATTTTTGTAGAAATGATAAATTAGACTTATGCAAAATTAAAGCCAAAGGAAGTATCGTTGTGTCATCGAAATAACAAACGGAAATCCTTCGTTCACGGATAATAAAAACGGGTTATAGCGGTGTATTACGTTCAGTAAGAGATTTTTTCATTGGAAACAACATAACCGAAATAATCGTCAATTAAATTCAAGATCATTTCATGAAAGGTAGAAATGTGCGTTATGTAAACTCTCGCTTTCTTCAAAAGAATATCGGTTCGAGATCTATGTGGCCACGAAACGGATAGACGTGGATGTGGAGCACGAGGAAAAGGAGAGCAGGAGTTGGGTGGAGGAAGGGTGAGCATCCGAGAAAGAAAGTAAAAACCAAGGAAGAGGCACGCATTTCACTATCTTCCCAGAGCGCATAACGGAGCATTTGAGGTCATGGTCGAGACTGCGAGGCATTAATATGCATTCACTCTCACATGAGAAAGCCGCGAAGGGCACGCCAATGCAGGGCATTGCCTCGCGCGAAGGGGATGTCGCTTCAAGTGAAGCAAAGCTATGAGGGAAGTTTAAATAATGGCAAGTTGCAATTCAATGCACATTTGCGTGTCGGGAAATGATTTTTTTAGTTTTTAAGAAACAATTAACTTGATTCTCCTTTTATTTCGGGTGACGACCGCGTACGTTGTCTTTATCGGAATAAATAGAGACAATGCACGCGGTCGTCACCCGATAGGAATAGGAGAATCATGCAAGGAAACACCGGGGAAGCCTTCGTAGCAAATAATTAACTTGTTGAGAAACGTTAAAGATGACTTTAAGCCGCAATCAATACTGATAACAACCACATCACGATCAAAGTTAATAGTAGTTGTTGGAGTAAGCAATTCAGTTTTACTTGTGAGCGCAATTCATTTCATTATTCTCTAGAGTAGCAGAGTTTATAATCATTAATAGGGTGCAATTCCATTCCTAATCACAACTATTTCCAAAATAAAGGTTTAAATAAGATTTATGATTGTACATACTATTAAAGATAGTCTAAACTTCCTAACATGAATTTTCGATAACATAAAGTTAGTATTATTACTCAATAAATAGAAACTTTAGTCCTGAAAGTTTCTGTGGGCGGAATATTTTCGGCGATCATCCTAACTAATTAAGGAAACATCTAGTAAGGATTCTCGATTTTTTTTTCATAGGATTGGGGAAAATAACACAGATTATGGGGCAATACAGAGGACAAGGATGAGCAACTTTTTCAAAACTTATTCAAAATAAAAATTAATTTTAGTTTTTACTACACTTGATAGCTTTATTTTATTTTGTTTTACAAAGAACGAAATTAGCTTTATCGAGGTTCTACTACATTTCCTTCAATAAAAATATAAGTTACACACTTGTTTAGATCGAAATTTGAGGCTCAAATTTTTATTTGATTGACGGCGAAAAGGCATACAGATAGAACGGATAAAGGAATAATTTTTAAAAGTCTTTTTGTGTGCCAAAGGGTGTCATAGTTAATAAAGATTCTTTATAAAATGTACTGTGGATTACACCGGATGCGCAGACTATCTTAGAAGAGGGAAGCACATTCCATTGCTGAATGTGATGTCATCGCTATCCGTAGCATTTTTTCCCAAGGAGAGGTAGAAGCACAGAAGTCGTTAATTTACTCTCCAGACACATACGTACGGTCCCATACCTACCCTCCGTTAGTCCGAAACGTTACTTAGGTCTCAAGCAGACTATACATATTTCCTATTCCGTAAAAAATAGCGATAAATCAATGGTGAAAGAAACAATCGAAAAAATATCAATTAAAAACTCCACAATAAAATGTAATAGGTCATCTGCACCTCATAAGAAACTTGCAACGTCCAATCAGCAGTACAAAATACTTATTATGGAGTTAGGAAAATAGTTTTGCTGATGAGCAATTTCCCGAAATCATGCGAAACAAGTAATTTTTTATGAGCATGGCGGTTCGCCTTTTGTTGTTTGTGTATTATCTTACGGATTATGGTATCACGGACCAAATAAAAGGTAAAGTTCTTCACTGAAATAAAGTAAACTTCTTCCAAGCATAATCGTTCCGAGTAACACATCCGATATGTAATCCTTAAGTTAAGTTAAGACAAAAGTTTTTTTGTTCCTTCCGATCATTTTATTGAGCCATGAAAATAATATAGGTATATCTTTGTTTCTAACTACATTGTGTTTTAAGTTAAAGGTCTAGGACAACTAAAATATAAAAATGTAAATTATATTAAGATATCTCAAGATTTTAAAATGGTTATAGTTAGAATATTTAAAACACAAAATTACATGGCCGTTATGATAAAACAATTCCCTGGGAGAAAAAAATGACCCCGCGCTCTACTATTTTTTTAAGCATAACATAAATAAGAGTAATTATGTAAAAAGCAATGACATTATATCAGTGAATAAAGTATGTACGCTAAACGGTATTGAGTTCATGGGAGTATGCATTTTGATCACTTATTCATTTACAGATATATTATCCTTTCAGTAAATAATTTATGAAACACTTGGGATTAGTCACTTTCCATAGTTTCAACGAATTAAAAAGCTCAGCTTCAGTTTACAAATATTGTTCCCGTATATAAATTCAAAAAAGAACAAATGTCACTGGCGATCTCTATCGTTTAATCAAGAAATATAATATTATCCGTCAAAGGAAAAATAAGTACCAATTTCACCACCAACCGATCCAACCTCTCATAAAAGTACAGACGGCGAGAACGAAATAAAAATAGGATCACCCGAACGCAACGAGCCAGAGAGGGAAGGAATAAAAGGCAACGCCAGAGCACACACGCGCGCTCTCGCACATCCAAATACATACGATACGTGCGCCTTTCAGAGTGCGAATGCAAATCTGTCCCCTTCGTCCGTCTCCGCGATGTGTGGATAAAGAATTCATTCGAAGCGGGAGAGGAAAGAGAGAGAGGGAGAGGAGAAAGGAGAAGGCGATGCCGCTGGTTGTTGAGGTAGGAGGTAAAAGAGAAGATAGGATAACGAGATAGTTACGAGAGAGAGAGAGAGAGAGAGAGAGAGAGAGAGAGAGAAAGAGAGAGGACGGTAGGTTTGACTCCGTCCCACACTATATCGACGCGACTTGTACGAAGCACGAGAGAGAGGTAGAGAGGGATGGAGAGTGCGGGAGTGAGGGAGGGAGGGAGAGCGGGAGGAAGAAGGATGGAGATAGAGGGGGAGAGGGAGGGAGAGAGTGGAAGAGTGAGATAAGGAGGGAGGGAGGAGGGAGGGAGGAGGGAGGGAGAGAGAGAGGGGAGGAGAGAAAGGGAGGGAGAGAGAGTGGAAGGGGGAGCGAGAGAGGGAGGGAGGGAGGGAGGGAAAGAGATAGATAGATATGCGTCTTTATTTGAGCAAGATTGGGAAAGGGAAAGAGAGAGGGAGAGATGGAGGTAGAGAGAGGGAGGAAGAGAGAGGGAGAGAGAGAGAGGGAGAGAGAGGGAAAGAGAGGGAGAGAGAGGGAGGGAGAGAGAGGGAGGGAGAGAGAGGAAGGGGGAGAGAGATAGGGAGGGAAAGAGAGCGGGAGTGACAGAGCTGGAGAGAAAGAGAGGGAAGGAGAGAGTGAGGGAGACGGAGGGAGAGGGAGGGCGAGAGAAGGGAAGCCAGAGAGCGAAACGGATGGGATGAAGAAAGACGCACGGTTGAAGGCGAGGAGAATGAGGCAGACTGACAATTGACCGCGAAAAGGGTGTGTAACTGGAGAACATCGGGCAGTCAGAAAGAGAGAGAGAGCGAGCGAGAGTGAGGGAGGATTCGGAGGGTGAAAGGGAGGAAGTAGGAGGGGTACGTGAGTTATACACTGTCACGTACTCGCGAAAAGATAGCCGGCCATTGTTGTGAGATATACGCTCTCGCCCCCGCGGAGGGGATTACCCCGTTCGTCTTAGGCGTATGAAAAAGCGTTTCACGGCGACGTACGTACCGCTCCCGACCCCATCCTCCTCAACCCTCCTTTTCTCTCAGTCCTTCGGTGCGCGCTTCATCGGGCAGCGAGATATCTGGCGATGACCAAGTGCGGTAAATACATGGGTCGAATCTTTCCATTGACAATGAGAGCACGACTTCATTGTTACTCTTTTCGAGAAATGCGCCAGAATGTTTAAAACAAACTAACATCGCGCAGGACTTGCGCGCTAAACTCAACGCTCTGCGTGGAGTCTGAATTTCCAATGGTGTGTTTTGCATATGAGAATGACGATGAATTTCCCTGGAAAACGAAGTTCATTTTCCTTAGAATAGTGGGGTAGAAAATACAGTGCTAAATATCTCATCGTTACCGGTCCTGGGTCATAAATACCAGTAAACCAAATCGAATAGATTAATTTTATAAGTTTCAATGAAAATAAAGCAAGTATACGTAGAATATTATTTTTTAAAGATAATAATGACAAATATTACTAGCTGTTGATTTCCTGTGCTTCACAGAGACAATTCTTGAGTTTCACCATTCTATGAAATAATAAGGAATAGAATAATTTAAATTGGTAATTATATTCTAAGAGTTAGTTTGGAAATATTAATTCGGCGATGATAATTTATTAAATTAATGTTTTTAATGTAAATAAAACATACATTGGTCTCGATATAATTCTTTGTTTAAGCTGGTTCCGAGAAACTGTTAAATCAAATTTCGCGGCCATTTCATTCCTAAAACTGGTAAAAATTTAGCTTTGGAGGTTCTTTTCGGAGTGATCAAATTCAATTTCAGTAAAAGCAAATCTGACGCTGAGATAAACATCACCGAGGGGACGATGAAATAAATAAAAACGGCGAGTGAATTCCCGTTGTCGTTCCTGGCGCCGCCGTTACAGCAGCGGTGATAATCCTTTTTAACGCGATGGCGACGTAAAACGGTGAGATAGGGACGTCGCGAAACGTCAAGAGTCATCCGGCAAACGAACTGGTATTTGGAGCTTGAATGAAGGGAAGAGGGGAAGAAGGTTTTGACATGTTTCCCCTTCCCTCTCTCTTCTCACTCCGCCAATCCCTCCCTCCCCATTCCCCTCCTTTTTTCTCCCTCTCTCTCTCCCGTCTCGTTCCCTCCTCTCCCCCATCCCTCTCCGCAACCTCGCATGCTCGAATTAATTCCGTATGCAGGCATGCAGCCAACATCCTTTACCGAAATGACACGCGCTTAGCGGCGGGCGTCTCAGCGGTGGCCGCAACCCACGCCCGCTTTTAACCAATTATTTATCGCCTCCGACTGGGACGCGGAGTTAACCCCGCCCGTCGCGCACGGAGCTGCCAATGCGGAAGGAAGGCACGAGAAAAACAAAAGATTTGCAGTTATGTAGATAAACATGTCAAGGGGAGGGAGAAATAAAAAAAAACGGTCGAGGCACGACGCAAAATAAAATTTCGTTTTTTTACGCGGGAATTAGAATCGGGGAATAAAAACCGAGGAACCGTTTCAAACGTTATGCATTCTAATATTTTGATGATTTTGAAGATTTTAAAAACTAAAAATGACATAACAACCACAACTCGAGAGTTCGTCCGATGTTGAGGTATAATTTTCCTTGTCTTGTGCGAATAATTTTCCGCGTTATTTCCATTCGCATTATGGAAACAGCTTCTTTTAGGCTACCGAGAAATTAACTCCAGGAAACCAATTTACAATTAACATTAGCTAATCTATTTGAAAGGCAAATTCAGATAAACGAGTTCAGGTTATAAATTACTCGCATGCAAATGGAGCTGAGCGAACAACACGCGGAATACATTTTTAAAGCAAATATAAGGTCCCCGGAATAATTGTCTTGTACGGCTCGTAACGCATATCAACGGAGCGGCGCATCGAGATTTCTGCCAAGGGAAAGAAGGGAAATAATCACCGAATCGTAAAATCTAATTTGCTGAAGTAAAGAGTCTCTCGTGAAAGACCGCTAGGTGTACAGCGTTATGGCACGGGATCAAATAATGGTGCCATAAATAACAAAAAGGATTGGACGGAGGTCGGCACACGGTGATCTGTTTTGTTTTTTTTTTCTCTTCCGTCAACGAGTCGACTAATTTAACGCGAGATTCGGAATGAAAGAGAGGTTCCGTAAATTGAATGGTGCAAAAAGCAACCTCTGATTCGAGAATGGTTTTAACGCACGAGTGTACGGGTAATAGGAGGGCTCGGCGAGGGAAAAAAACGAGTCCCGGGTGGTCCGTTTGCCGAGTCCTCCTGCGGTGGCGATGCAGTTCTTACTACGAGCATTAGCAGCGCACTCTCGTGACAAAAGAGGGCGGTGGAGCAAGTACACGGACGAGGTGACTTACAATATCCCCCGACTCCATAGGAGACGTTAAATTCCGTTAAAAAGGAGTCGTAAAGTAGGGCGACAAACGCCGCGCGTTTTATTGGCAAAGGAAACATTCGGCGGGAAGGCGTGCAGAGGAGCTGTTCTGAACCTACGTTCTCTCTGAGATCTGGTTAACAGAGCTGTAAAACTTAAAATGTGGGATTTTTTCGCCGAGAATCGCAACGAACACCTGCCATCTTATTTGTTAAACACGTGTGGTTTTGGGAAAACTTTTCGATTTTTCGACCGAACACGTAAAATCTTCTGAAAATACCAACGTGGGACGACAATGTGCGTCCATTAGGAAAAACTCTAAACTAACTCTTTAAAAGTTATTTTTTTTAAGTAGACTTTTCTTTCCTCTGAGTGTCCCTTCAACATATCATTGTGCAAACATGTATCACATACCGTATGTACCCCAAGCTAAGACGAGATTTTTTTCGCTTTTTGGAATCTAAAAAGTGTCTTAAAAGTGCAAACTTAAAAAATGATCATACTGCTAGTTTTTTCAACTCACATGACAACATTGAATTTTGTAACTTTGTAGGATCAATAATTTCCAAGTTAAGGTATCTTGAACAAATTGGCTATAATAAATGGCTACTTCTGTCCCTTTGTCCTTTTGTAACGCTATAAAAATGTGAATAACTCGATAAAAGATCGAAACATATTTTTGAAATTTTACAGAAATACTAGATTTGCATATTTTAAGGTGATGACGAAATAAAATCTCGAAAAAAGTCCAAGTTCCGACTCCAAGGTAGGCATTTCCATTTCCCATATGATAACACGTAAAAATCGACTTTTTGACTTGCGGGCTTTTATTCTTTTTGAGATCTAAATTAGAAAGAATTCACCTATGATCTTCGGATCTAGCCCATTTTAATTAAAAACTATGAAGTTTCTCATTTTGTTAAACTTTTCTCGCCTACATTTCGAAATTTCTCATGTTAAATATTTAATCCACAAATTTTGGGGAAATCTCGCCATTTTAACGGGATGTTGACTTGCCAACCCATTACATTATTAAACCTCGAAATCCTATTGTTATTTCAATCCTTATGGATGAAAACGTGCTTTGAATGCTCTCACAATTAGTACGAGAGAGAGAAGGAGATAGACATTTTTTTCATATCAACCAATGTAAACAACATTCGTTGCGTTATTTACGAGAAGGAGTACATTTGAATGTGGAATATTAATCATTCGCATATTAAAATTAGGTACTTAGAATCGCGTAGGAGTTCGAAACTTGAAACTACGAACGCTTAAAAGAACGAAAGTTTGTTTTCTTACCATCCAAAGAAAGTCAAGGTATATTTATGTTAATTTTTTATTTCACAAAAACCTTTCCCGTTGAATTTCAACGGGCATCTCCCTAGTCAATACGTAAGTGATTTGAATTCAATTCAATTCAATATGTAAACAAGACTGCCAGACTTTTGGTTACCATGCCCTCTATTTCCTATGATTTTGGAAATTATGCAGTCTTTTCTAAAATTACACAATTTATGGTAATTATTAATATGTAATTACAAACTCCACTTTGGAAGGCTTGACATTTTGAAAAGATTTCATAATAAAAATAAAACAATTATTGTAATTTCTACAGAATAAGAATTTTTTTATTTTTATAATTACTTTTAATATTTGTATCATTCAATTTTCTATTAAAAACATTATTTTTCGTTGAAATTTAATTCCGTGTTTGGGTATCGTCTTAAATTCGAAGTCGCTTTCGGTTAGGATAATGATAGCATTTAAGCGCGTAACAATTTTAATAAAATAATATTTTAGAATTAAAAAAAACTAATTGTTATTTTAATCATAAATATTGTGTCCATGGTAATAATAAGTTTCATTTCTCTCGTTTATTTTTAACATGCAGTAATGCAAATGGGAGATATAAAGCCCATGAGATTACCTCTAGTAATTACGTTATTAGGAACGCAACTCCGCAAACGTAAGATTAAGTAACGCAACTCTCCTCTTTAGCTCTCACAACTTCAAGGATAGAGCCAACACGAGATACCTCATCTCTGTCAAAAATCTTCCATAAAAGAAAATTACCACCTATAAAACACCCGTCTTTATTGACAGAGTGTAATGGAGAAAGCAATTTCACTTTAAACACGTAATGGAAGCGAAATTATAAGTACGTCGCGGGAGGAATGGAAGATGATTCAATACCGTCCACCGCTTAGAAATCGATTCTTCGGGACGATTCCCATATGTATTTCCAAAGTCTGGGAGCCAAGGAAAGAGGGATTAAGTATGCCAGGCGGATCCACATTTCAAATCCATGAACCTCCTCCATCGCCGCAGTTATATGCTCCGGCATGGCACCCTTTGCTCAAGAGGACAATCGAAAGCTCTGGAACACGGGTTACTATGAAGTAACTAGCATAATTGCCGTCAAATATGGCAGGTGTGGATTAAGTATTAAATTTAAGGCACTTCACATTCTTCTTCCTTTTCTCTCTTCCTCTCTCCAATCCTCCTCCCTCCCCCTCCCCTTCTCACTTTCTCTGGAAAAATAGACTTCCTAGTCTCAATCTCGCCCTAATAAAAATCCTATTTCTCTCTGTCATTGTCTTCCTCCCTCTCTCTTCCTTTATCTATCTTTCTATTACTATCACTCTCTCACTCTCTCTCCCTTCCTCTCCCCCTCTTTCCTTCTCTGGAAAAATATACTTCCTAGTCTCAATCTCGCCCTAATAAAGAACATTATCTATCTCTTTTTCTCTATCTCCCTCCCTCTCCCTATAAGGGTTGAGACGATAATACAATCTCGAGGTTTAACAATGACACGGTCAGCAAGGAAACATATCGTTAAAAAGCTGAAAATTTTCCAATAAATATGATTTAAACGTAGAACTTGAGCGATTTTGTATAGTAGGCAAAATGTGACGAACATAATAAGAAACGTTATTTATTTTTCTTTAAAACGGTCTGGGTCCGAAGATCGTAGGTCAATTATTTCTAATTTTAATTTGCAAAAGAATAAAAACCTCCAAGTCGAAAAATCTGTTTTTACGAGTGATCTTACGGAAAATAGAAATTATCTACTGGAATCGAACCCGGCTCTTTTTTGAGGATTTTTTCGTAAATGACTTAACTATAAGAATCAAACATTTCTATCAAATTTCAATTTTCTACCTACTCGGAAAGTTTGTTAAAATAGCTTTACGGTCAGTCATAAATATTTCTCGATTTTTTTTGTGGCGTCATAACTTACGTAATCACTGTTATACAGAGAGATACAGAAACACCGAGAGAAATATCTGGTCTTTAATTATTATTATATCTCAAGGCGGGCTCTGATCTGCATCCGCTTTCAAATTCAAATCCAAAAAACCTCCCACCGATTCCATCGCTTCATTCCTTCCTTTGGCTAGATATTGATTTAAAAACTAAGCAAAACGGAGGCGAGGTATCCTATGCGAGGGACTGAAGCGAAAGTGAGGTGAAATGGTAGGAAAATACGGGAGGGGAGAAAGAGGTGGATGCCCGTAAGCATGATGCATCGGAGAGAAATGAGTGATAAAACATCATGCGTTACCGGTCTACACCGAGTGCCATAAATCGCGATCGTGTGCACGCGAATACTGACGTGACCGGAATGGATTTTTTTCGAGTCGTATAATATCTCGCATGATCCGAACGCGGTCGTTATCTCAATCAAGACCCTCCGTAACTCACGGATCAGGGAATGGGAAGGCGTGCCGGGGGACGACTTGCAACTCCGTGGCCCCCGCTAACCGCTATTACGAATTGTCAATAAATACACACATACGGCAACAAGCTCATGACAAGAGTTTATATGAAATTATTCGCGACGGACGTAAATTATTCGAGTAAGCCGATCGAAATAAATTGAGGCGCCAGGGGGAAGCGTAATTAGAACTACTAAACGGAGACATAAACATCAGTTTATATGAAAATCATCTAAATTCAGCTTTCAAATGTGTACGTTACTATAGTTATGAAATTAATAATAGGGAATGATGTGAAAACCGAATACTGTGAAAGAAGCAAACTTGGTAGTTTTATCCAAACTGATAACATTTCAACTCGTTTAACTGTGTGGGTTGTCTTGGGCTATTATTGACCAACATATTTACGGTGTTGGAAAAGAACTTTACTGCCGTTCAAGGACTATAACAATTTCCATATATCTTCGCTCCCACAGTATAACAAATTATAACGATACATACAGTTATATTACACAAAAAATCCATATTGAGTGATAATGTATTTGCTATTAAGCAGATTACTACAACTATCAAGACAAAAATTACATTAATGGTAAAAAATATATCAAATATAAACACTAATTTGCATCAAACAAAAAACTAATTCCATTGATTCGACGTAATGCCTATGTATCGCGGAACAATATAAATATTCCTATTTTGGGCGAGGCCAACCTTGTTCACATTTCGTCGAGTTTTCGATACATGTCATCAAGTCACGTAGTACAATGTTCCTCAGACCGTTATTTCATTTCCATTTCAATGGAAAGGAGCAGTCGGGCTTCCTCCCGCCCATTCGTCTCGCTCCCACTCTCCTACTCCGTCTGTATTTTTAACCGTGGCTTCCCTTATTATCCGTAAAGAAAGCCCAGCTTCTCAGATACTTATGCCCCATTCCCAACTCCTCCTCATCTCCTCTCACCAAACAACACCGCATACTTGAAGCGCCGAGACGAGGGAGTGGACGACAGAGAGGGAGTCGGGGAGATTCGAGAGAGATTTAGGGGTGAGTGCGTGGAGGAGGGTTGTGTTCGGAGGATGCGGTTTGTAGTAACCGGTCCAAGGTGGCGGAGTAGGGGAAGAGGCGTGGGAGAGGTAGGCGGCCGAAGGGTCGGGGGAGGAGGTTGGAGGAGATTAGAGAGGGAGAGAGAGAGAGAGAGAAAGAGAGAGAAAAAGAGAGTGAGAGAGAGATTGTTGAATCCCAAAAGATGTCGATTTGCTTTCAGATGGAGAAAAGTGGACGTGGCAGATCGCGAGATTGCGTCCCTCTACACCTATCATTTGTGGGAAGCTTGGTAACCCTTAATGAGGACTACGATGTCCTCTTCTCTCGACGACCAATGGGTGAAAAGGGAGAAAAGAACCCCCCTTACATAAAATTCTGGAGTGGAAGACTGCCCAACCACGTGAAGAATGTTATACTATTGAAAATGCTCCTCGGAATGAAACCTCCTTTTCTTTACTTGGAGTTGGGTTAACGTGATAGGACGAAGACCAACTCGATAAACGTTTTTTTTTGAGATGACTCCGGCAAAGAAAGAAATTCTTACTTTTCCTCTAAAGCTATAGAAGGGCTCGATAGCATTTCCGCGCGACCGATAAAATATTCTTGTCACGATTCGAATTTTATCGGCGTTTCTGGACATTCTGTCATGTGCATCAAACGGCAAGATGAAATAAAGAGAACACCTAATGTTTAGCCTAGTTTAATTCTTTCATTTGCATTAAATCAAAGTCTGAATGATTTCTTTTTGTTATTGTAATTAACTTATAGGAGGCAACGTGTAGCAAGACAATGAGGTGAAAATAAATTAGTGATAAAAAAGTGAGCACACATACCTAATTTAGCTATATTATAATATCATTATTTTGATTCTATCAATGAGGTAGTTAATTTTTAAGCAAAAATAAATAATGTGTATCTAAAGAGATAATATTTTAGATAACTGATAATCAACCTATGGAATCTTTTTCCTGTAAATGGCGATAATTTTTAGTAGTTCCTATTACATTCGATTAAGCGCAAAAATTACTTAGTCCTTTTCCTGTAAAATCACGGAACTAAGTCAAATTACTACTTGATTAATAATTATGACTAATGGCACGTTTAGTAAATTATTTGATAACATTAATACAGGCAGATCAGTGTCCTTTTCATCCACGTAACACTAACTTCGCTCAGCATAAATTTTCTTTTGTTCTTTCCTCCAAGCACAACTCATCAAGAAAGAATCAGATGGCTATCCGAGTACAAAGCAACGCCTCTTGAATAAAATATTATCGAATTATAAGCGAATATGAATCTAATTCGGATGTCCGCCGAGGCGGGGTTGAAGGTGGCCGACCTTGGGAGGAACCCCGCATCTTTCCCTTTCAGCGATTTTTTCAGCCTCCCCCAAGGTACTTATGGGAAAATTATGGGCAAGGAGATATCGCAGACGACACGGCTTATCCCCTCTTTATTTCGCGGGTTTATAAAGGGACGCAAGAAAACCATCGAGCCGAACTTCACCCGTCATATGCCCTTAACCCGCAAGCTCTCTCAGCCGCACCGGCGGTCGCTAAGGGAAACCACTCCCAGCCCGGGCAACAATACGGTAAGGATAAATGTCCTCGTTCGAAGGCTGGATTCTCCGTTAAAACGACTCGGAAATTAGAAACCCATGCAAATTTCCTTCCCACACTCGCCTTCTTGCGAGAGACTAGCAAAGATTTCATTTTACACACCACCAAAGGGAAGATTCCCTCGCGGCATTCCTGTTAAGAGAGGTGCATTTGCAAGGGAGGGAGATGGAGAGGTGTGCGAGGGACGTCGGTGAGGGAGGAAGAGGAGGTAGTTATTTGTGGTCTTGTTTATATTATTGGCGCAGCTGGCGCAGCGCTCGGGGAAAATATAGAGAGCGACTCACTCTGTGCGCATCGTGCGAGACTTTCGATTTGGTTCACGCCGTAACACTGACACACTTCCAACTCGTAAAAATAAATGGGTTCGCAATCTCTTCGAGCATAAAATTGTTACTGCTAGCCATCAATCTTCTTCCGAGAGCATTTCCTACTCGGAATAGCCAACGACGCTCTCCTAATGTATTATTAATGAAAGTGCTTCGCGCGACGGAGGATAGCTTCTAGTGTTCGACTGTATGCGATCGAGTCTATTTCAATTCACTTTCACTTGGTTAGAGGTTCAAATAACGATCGAAGTTCCGGATGATTCATGTACATCATTCATAACCAAGATTTTAAAATATTTTTTAAAACGTGCATTAGTCGTTCCATGCTGAAATATTTTGCTATTTCTCCCATTCATTTGGCGACGGATTTTTATATTAAATTTCCAATATATGACTCATTTACGGACGGTTTACGATTGAGAGAAACATTTTGAATGCAATCCTTACACAATATTAAATAAACTGAAGGTCAAGTGGAGGTACACATTTCAATAAATGAGAAAACTAGACATTTTCCCGTCAAAATCTCAGCCTAAGTAAGCACTTATATACTGGGAATATAAATATTTGTACTAATTAAGATCTAAATACTAAAGAAATAATCAGAGCGACTGGTTTTTTTAAGTTTTGAAACAATATTTTTAAATTTTGAAAAGAGGATTAAATTTGACAAAGACACCAGAATTCATCATTATTCGAAGTACTTACTGAATGAAATCAACTTATTAAACAATAAAATGGCAATAAATATATTCTAAGGTTATCCTAGAAAATTTCATAGAAAGATACTTGCTTCATTTGGTTGATACAAAATCTGAGCCAGTAAAAGTAAAAAATTTGACTCACAAAAATTAAATAGAAACGCCGATAGAAACTAACGGAGTTCAGTGAATAAATATTCAGCGAACTTATTTAGCGCCAAACGAATATCGATAACTATTTGTGATAAAGCCAATAAAACTTTTTTCGCCATCTTGGGGGCGAATTGCGAATTATAGGGATAGGAATTACTAATCCATTGTTCTTGCACAGACTAAAGACTGCGTGCGAATATACGATACAAAAAGTTTAGAATAATTAAAAGTTTGTAAAATATATTCGGCAAAAGTGACAATGATAGAAAAACGCGTACTGTACCGAACAAATATGGCAAACAATTATTAACACGTTTCGATTTTTCTTATTTTTTGTTGGTCCGAGTCTCCAATCTAAAAAGATACGACGCACGTAATTTAACTCACGCATGCTACACAAAAAGGCAACAAATAAAAATTATAAAAAGGTCCGACCGATCAGCCGGCTCGACAAAAAAGTTAAAAAACGGGTGGCGTAAGAAAGAAAAAGGAGAATAAGACAAGACAGGATGCAATCGAGAGTTTCACCCTCCCTCCTCATCTTACCTCTATCCTTATGACGACAATCAAAAACACCCGAATAAGAAATTTAACCGGCGAAATGAGAGAGGCAGTCGCGGAGGACCAGGCAATATACGGCCGCATTAGTTACGCCCTCGCACCGAAAGACGAAGAGGCGAGAAAAAAAAGAGCGAGCAAAAAAAGAAGCGCCCCCTCCCCCCTCTAACCCCCGACAACGACCTCCCCTCCTTCCCCACCCCACCGATCATAACACGGCTCCGGCACCAGAAGGTGTTTCCCTCCCTCCACCGCGCCCCTTCCGTTCCTCCTCCCCACCCAACCGCCTCCCGAGATTGTAGGGGACGGGCGCAATAAAATCATAGCGCCGGGTGGGAGTGGGCGTGGGTCCTGAATAAGTCTAAGCGAAGTGCGGCCTTGGAGGAAGAGGCGAAAAAGAGGCACCAGCTGCAGCGTTGGGCACCACACACGGCCGCGCGAGGGGCTGTTTCTCCTTCCCCTCTTCCTCCGTGGTTCCGTTCGGAGAGATGGTCAAAATCCCGTGACCCAGGCCGTCCTCGTGGGCATTACCGCGCGCATAACTATACACGCGCTGAATACGGGAAACAGTCGAATTTTCCTTCGTTAAGTCTCGCCGAACCCTTGGGGATGTGAAGACAAAAGGAGGATGACGCTTCAATCCGCTATTCTTTTATTCGTCAAGGACGCGGCGCAGGGAAGGATACGCACGAAATTTTTCTATCCGCGCATGATCATCCCGGATGGAGGAAAATTGAGAGGAATGATTTTCTGTCAATGTTGAGGAATGAGAATGAAGACGTGAGTCAGAATGACCTTCGATGGTCAATCTGTCGGATAATATAGAAGGGTATTTTCTAATGACCTTCGCGATAATTTCTGCTAGTATTCCTGCCATATCTCTTTGAAGTTCAAGGCTAATACGTGAAAAACAATAAATAACTTGGGAGGTATTGAGAAAATGGAAAATGGGCGAAGAAATGGCGTAGATACTGACTATAATACTAATACTATAGTACTAGCGTAATTGCCCGTCAAATATGACGGGTATATGCAGATTATGTGTATTAAAATTAAGGTACTTCCCATTCCTCCTCCCTTTCTCTCAGCCTCCCTCCTATTCTCTTCCCTCCCTCTCCCCCTATTCTCTCTCCCTCGTATTTTTCCTTTTTTTCTTCTCATACTCCATCCTTCTCTCCCTCTTATTCTTCACCATCCTCTTTCCTTCCAATCCTCAATCTTCCTCCCACCCTCCATCTTCCTCCCACCCATTCTCCTCCCTTTCTTCTAAAATTTAATTAGTTTTATTCGGAGGAAGTGCAATATATCCTCCTCAAAATAGCGCCACAAACAGACAGTAATTTCTATAATTACCATGTCAACCTTAAATAAAAAATTCTGATTAGCTCATTATATAAATTTCTGCAAATTGTCAATTTTCTATCTACATCATTGATAGAGCTATTCGCGTTTTAATAGCTTGTCACTCAGACCAACGGACTGAAAACTTAGCATTTTATTATAATTTTTGTGATTCTTTAATTCTTTTAAGCCTCTCTTTCTCTCCCTATTTCCAAAACCGTCCTCAAGTACTCCATTCTTCTAACTCCCGTAACCTATCGCACAATCCTTCGCGCTATAAATATTTTACATGCTCGGTTTGTTTATTAAAACGTCCAGCAAATACCTCCGATTTTCATACCGTTTCTATTTCAACAATATTGAATTTAGCTCATCATAACGATTGAAATCTTTTTAAATAGTATTTCAGGTTTTTAGGTATACCTTCTCGTAAATAACGCAACGAATGTTGTTTACATTGATTGCCATGAAAAGATTTTCCCCCTCCTTTCGTCTTTCTCTCCTTCTCGTATTAAAAGCCTTCAAAGCACGCTTAAACCCATAAGGATTGAAATAACAATAGGATTTCGATGTTTAATAATGTAATTGGTTGGCATGGCAACATCCCGTTAAAATGGCAAGATTTCCCCAAAATATGCGAATTAAACGTTTAACATGAGGAATTTCGAATTGTAGACGAAAGACGAACAGAATAAGAAACCTTGTAATCTTTTCGTTAAAATGGTTTAGATCTAAAGCTCGTGAATCAATGTTTTCTAATTTGAATGTCAAAAAGAAGATAAACCTGCACGTCATAAAGTCGATTTTTACGTGTTATCTTATGGAGAATGCAAATCACCCTCTGGAGTCGAATCCTGGAGGTTTTCGTAAACTTTTCTTCGTCACAGTATTTTCATATCCGAGTAGATTATCTCTGTCAAATTTCAAGTTTATATCTGCATATTTGATCGAGTTGTTCGCGTTTAAGAGCTTGATATGGACAAACCAACGCCGCCTGCAGACATACCTGGCGATGCATCTCCGTCGCGCAGACAAAGATATCAAACGTTTTATATTAGAAGATTGGTCGTTAAAAAACAAGGCTTAGATTCTCGGGAAAAAATTCCATTGTAGTGAGAAAATTAACGGAGGTAACAAGTTAACAGCTTCAAGTTTATTAATAATTATATAGATAATATCCTTATTTTGTTGGTCCGCCCGTCCGTCTGTCCGTCCGTCAGTTGGTCCGCCGGAACACACTATAGAAATTCCCATAAGAGAACACTTAAAAATACCTCCTTTTCACTTTCAGGCTTTTTTCTTTTGCAAAATTAAATTAGAAGTAATTGACCTACGATCTTAACACGGGGACCATTTTAAAGAAAAATAAACATTCATTCTTATTCTTATCGTCGACTTTTGCCTTCGGTTTGAAATCGCTCAAATTATACTTTTAAATACCATTTATTGGAAATTTTTAAGCTTTTAAAATATATGTTTTTTTGCCGACCGTGTCATTGTTAAACCTCGAGATTGTATTGTCGTCCTTATACCATATGCGTAAGGAAAGTGTGTTTTGAATGCTTTAGTACGAGAAAGAAAAGGCGCCCGAATTATTTATAATTAAAATCGTGTTTTTCATTAATTTCTTTTCAGTTAACTTCCCATTGAAAGTTTTGATAATTAACTATTTTTATAGTTATTTTCATAGTTTTTTGCAGTGCATCTTATAATTAACTGGAGTTATAAATTCGCATCGCATGTATGAAGCATGCAAAAAGCCATTCCTTGACATGCAGACCTTTTTCATTTACATTTTAAAATATTTCAAGGATGAGGTATTTAACTTAGTTATAGCGAAGAGAAAAATTAAAATCTCATTCGTAAATCTCCAAAAATGACGTTTTAATACGATTTTTCACGTTTTCACGCATTTTGTTTATATTAGACCACTGCTGTCCCAATTGATGAATTCTATTCTTGGCCTCATAATAAATGCACCAATTTAGTGCTTTAACACGGGCCAGACTTTTATACATGGGTATAACTTATTTACCGAATCTATTAAGTAATTAGAGGGAGGAGAGAATAGAGAATGGGAATGAGCAGAAACTGAATAAGAGGACGTAGCATTTGTATAGGATTAAAAGGAGCTGCAGTACAAAAATAACAATAATAAATTATAATTGATTATAAAAAAGTTATACTATTGAATCATGCGCCATTGCCAAATGGTGGGAATTCATAAAACTAAATATATGTTATTTTCAATGGATTTCTTTAACTGATAATAAAGCAAATATTTCGAACCGAATTTCAAATAGGAGTGAAAAAATAACATTTTATGGCTTTTATTTAAATTTCTGTTACTAAAGTGATTTTTCTGGAAATTTTTCAAAACTAATATAGTTAAAAGAAAAGTGCGATCTTAAAATATAGTTAAAACCCATTGCAGGTCATGTAAGTATTTAGTTTATAGTAAGTCACTACAAACTTTTCTTTTGATGGTAAATTGACCGTTCATTCACATTTTATCCTGTTTTTACGAGTAAATAAGAGTAAAATAATTCAATTATTAAGTTAAATTCTCCACGTTTTAAATACATTAAATTTGCTAAAATATTTTAAGAAATTTCTGCAAATTCTTTATGCATTATATCTTATTATTTCGATTTTCCTGTTACTTTCAGCAAATATTTGGATAATCATTTGGCCTCTCTACTAATAATTACTTAAACAGTATAATTAAAACAAAGATAAATTTCAAATCTCTGATTTGATTGGGCATGAAAGCCAAATCAAATCATAGCATATCTTACTAATTTTTCATATAGAAATCATATATACTTGGAATACTTTTATGATAATCCCATCAGATTTTACGGGCAATTACTCTAGTAATTATAATAATATTATTATAAGATTATTATTATATCATTACTAGGGAGATACCCGTCAAAATTCAACGGGAAAGTTTTTTGTGAAATAAAAAATGAACATAAATATACCTTGACTTTCTTTGGATGGTAAGAAAACAAACTTCCGTTCATTTAAGCGTTCGCTGTTTCAAGTTTCGAACTCCTACGTGATTCTAAGTACCTAATTTTAATATGCTAATGATTAATATTCCACATTCAAATGAACTCCTTCTCGTAAATAACGCAGCGAATGTTGTTTACATTGGTTGCTATGAAAAAAATTTCTATATCCTCTCTCTCTCGTACTAATTGTGAGAGCATTCAAAGCACGTTTTCACCGATAAGGATTGAAATAACAATACGATTTCGAGGATTAACAATATAATTGGTTGGCAAGGCAACATTCCGTTAAATGGCGAGATTTCCCCAAAATATGTGGATTAAACGTTTAACATGAGAAATTTCGAAATGTAGGCGAGAAAATATGAACAGAATAAGAAACTACATAGTTTTTATTTAAAATGGGCTAGATCCGAAGATCATAGGTGAATTCTTTCTAATTTAGATAACAAAAAGAATAAAAGCCTGAAAGTCAAAAAGTCGATTTTTACGTGTTATCATACGGGAAATGGAAATGCCTACCTTAAAGTCGGAACTTGGACTTTTTTCGAGATTTTATTTCGTCATCACCTTAAAATATACAAATCTACCATTTCTGCAAAATTTCAAAAATATATTTCGATCTTTTTTCTCACTTTTATAGCGTTACAGAGGGAGCCACAAAAGGACAAAGGGACAGAAGTAGCCTTGATTATTGTTAGATTATTATATTAATAATAATGATTTCTCCTTATTTCTGCTATCTCTCTTTGAAGTTCAAGGCTAATTCGCGAAAATGGTACATGCATAACTTGAGAGGTGTACTTAGGGAATGAAAAATGGGCGAAGAAATAATGCAGATATTGACGAGTATTTGGTCGTTTACAAATAAGGCTTAGATTCTGGAGGAAAAATTCAATTGTAGTGAGAAAATTAACAGAGGTAGCAAGTTCGCAGTTGGAAGTTCATTAGCATCTTACGTCAAATTAACAACACGAGAATATGATTAGCGTGCATTTATATCGACGCGCTTCTCGCCATGAAGATAGAGGATCCAAAAGTCATTCTGGCACGGTTCCTATTAATAACAATGAAATGATATCAGCAAAAAATCTCACGTGTGACCTCAAAAATTTCTCATGGAAATCCTACCAGGGAGCAAGCGCTCGAAACGGTAAAAATGAGAGTACTCGGTTTATAAATGACCATAGCCACGCCTCTGTTCCTCCGAAGTTTCGTAATGACGCTTAAAATATACAGACTGCGATAATTTTATCATATGAACTAGACTTTCATAACGCCATTCCCGCGTGTATTTATTCTGCTAGAGGGACGCGAGTGGGCGTGCGGATACATGCTCCTCTTGTTCAGGGACACGCGACGAATTTAATTGCTTCAACAAAGTTGAAGGTTGCAATCATTAACATGTCTTGAATTTATTTATGGACCTTCTCTCCTTTTGATAAACCATATGGTCAAGAAGTTTTGTCTGAGAAATAGATCGTCAAACGCCCATCGGTAAAGTGACTCTATTTGAGGAACATATTTTTCGCGATCCTCTTAATCGAGTTCTCGGTTTCGTTCTCTCGCACGATTAAATACAGGAAATTTTAAATAAAAATGGTATCTTTGAAAAATACAGCCCCGACATCGCGTAGTGTTTTTCATTATTTGATAGACCAAAATGGTCGCCTCCTTTAGGAGCCGTCTTGTTTCAAGTGTTTTATAATCGGACGATGGCGGTTTTAGAAATAACGTGATGACCGACGCTTCTGAAGAGCAAACTTTAAGAATTCTTTCCAGCGGCGGATAGCTGGGGTAATTTCTTCTTGGGCTTAGGTGAGATAAACTCGCCAATTTGTTTTTTAAAATATTAGTATCTCCTAAGGTAACATTAACACGGAAGTAAAATTTAAACAAATCAATGAAGGAAAATGGGGAGAAAATATTAAGTTTAAAGTTCTTCGCGTCAAAGAAAAGCGGCCACAAATAACGAAGGTATCATTTACTTGAAAATCGTGTGGAGAATAATTTTCATAGATTTTTGCAATTAGATACTTTTTCTAACAAAATATTTCTCTTTCGATTTAGTTCGCCATTTTTCTTATGAAAGAAGATGGATATAAAAAATTTCCCGTTGCAGATCGAAGTTTCAACCGATTGTAGAAAGGGTTTTTGAAATTAATGTTTATGGTTTTTGCTGTTTCGGCCAGCTTTAAAAAAATCAACGACTACGATCTAAGTCACATGTACCTCGATACTTCCCTTGCTTATCTCACGTGAAAATCAAATCTTACGACAAGTTAGACCAGCGAGAAGCTTGCGAATCACTCCTCGCTCCCAAATTTATTAACCTCTCGCTCCGCATAAAACGTGCATAAAAAGCGGAGCAGGCGTCCTGAATTTTCGATCCGGGACGGCTAGCATAAAGAACGCGGGCAGCAGGAGGAAGAGGGGGGAGGACCACCCACAGAGGAGCGGAAACTGGACAAAGTCATTCGATAGCGACGATATTAATACGACGACGGGTGTGGGACGGAGTGGGAGGATAAGAAGAAACGGAGGAAGAGAGAGTTGGGTAGACGAGGAGAGTAGCGACAGCTATAGGTTTTCTAAGTGCGTCCGAGGAGAATGAAAGCGAGATGGATCGAGGGCCGCTGAGGTGTGCTTGAGGGTAGCGGATTGGAAGGCGGATTGTGGTATGGGGGACGAGAAGAGTCCTCGAGGGGGGAGGGGGAAGAGGGTGTGGGTCGACTGCATTCCTAGACGGCAGCGGACATAATGCATCCATCGGCGAGGAGGTGTGTGCGGGGGGGGGAGGCGTCATAGATGGACGGGAGAGGATGGAGGGGAAGAGTGCGGTTGACGGATGGTGGAGGGCGGTTGCTGTGCGGGTTGACGGCTGGCGGCTGTTGAAGTGTGAGAGGGGAGTCTCTGGTGAATGGGTTGAGAGAAGGGAATGACGGGGTTGGGAAGGAGGCGGAGAAAAGAGGGAGGGAGAGAAGGTTTGTGGTGGGAGAAAGTGTAAAACAAGTAGGGGTTTTGAGAGGATAGTAGGGAGGCGAGTAATGGAGGAGGCGGTGGGACGGGGGTGGAATGGGAGTGGCCGGGAGACGAATGGCCGTGCTGGCGAATGTGGGCGGATGGGGGAGGAGGAGGCGGCGGCGGCATAGAAGGGGCGAGAAGGAGTGGCGGAGGATCAATTGTGTGGGAGTAAGGTAGGTGGAGGGAAATAAGAGGATAAAAGAGGAAAGCGTGGTGGGATCAAATGAGTGGAAGCGAGGCAGAGCCCGAGATAACGAGGATGGAGAGAACGAGAGGAGACGCACGGGAGGTGATTGAGGAAGGAGAGACTGAGAGGAGATGCGTCGAGTGTAAATGGAGAGTGATAAGAGGGAGGAGCGGTTGAGGACCGGAGGAAGAAGGATATGTTTCGCAGCATATGCGGTTTAAGGTTAAGGTGATAGTGATGGCGTTCAATATGCATCAGACGTAGGTTTCCTGCAATTCATCCCTTTAACTGTAAAATGTTTACCTTAATCGAGATCGTCCAAAATTAATGCAATTCGATACTATCTCTCAAGCATAAATAAAATGGAAGATGCATATTTATTTAATTAATGTTGCGATTAGTAACGGAAATTTTACGAATAGTTTCGATAACTATCAATGGAAGTAGTTTTAACTATTATTCTCCGGTGAAGCGCTCGCCAAAATTAAGGATAAATTGCAATCCAGTCAGTCTTGGAAGTAAATGAATATCACCAGACTATTCCGTAAAGATAGGATCATTCGTGCAAAATGTTTAACCCGATATAACTAACAGTATACGAAAGACGAAGTCTGTACATCGCAAAAGCTGACAAAATAGAATCAAGAATATTTTTCAGTTTCCGTTGAGCTAATTAATACCAACTTCCCGAATATATAACGATGAGAGAATCACACTTTTTGTGCATGAAGAAATATTTTTCTCGAAATCGTGGGAATTAGGCGGTGGAGGAGAGAGTAGATCGTGCGGAACTCACCAAAGATTAGCGAATATCTCCAGGGGTGACGCAGGAATTAACATTCATAATTTTCTCGCGAAACTCCGAAAAAGGAAAGGGGATACGCATAAGTCTGCGTGAGGACAGGAATGGGAGCTCTCGTATAAATCATGAAACAAAACTAGAATCCGAACAATGGAGCTGTCCGTTACAGAAAGGGGTGTGGAAGTACTAAAGGAAGACGGAAGAGTAGGAGAGTGAAGTAGGTGAGAGTATGTAGCACCAGTTGTTTCGTAATAATCGCCTCTGGTGAGAAGGGGGATGATGGAAGAGGAGTTGTGCTGGGAGCGGGTAGGCGGGACGAAGGAAAGTGTGCTCTCCCCCCTCCCTCACTCTCTCCCTCTCTTTCACCCTTCCACGACAGCATCACGCCCTAACACGCGACACTTCCCTCCTCCTCCTCCATCAACGCAGGCAGCACATCAAAGAACTTTTCCAATTGTATTTTTGAAAAGGAGCGTAGGCGAACTCATCAGACACTGCAGCCTGTGTGAGAGCGGGGAAAGGGAACCCCCGAATGATCGCGATAGACACGACCCAAACCATCTTTCCAGGGCCACCCATCAACTCTCGAGCAACGTTCTCCCTCCCTTCACGGCACGCGGGCTCTCGCAGTCGATGTCGCCAGGAAGAGGCTTTGGGGGAGGAGGAAGAGGCGACGGAATTTCGAGACGCCGTGGGAGGCTACGGCGAGGGGTGCAGTGCCTCGCCCACAAAAGGATACGCCCCGCCGTCTGCAAAGGGTGTGTGCAATAAGGGGTTGGGTGGGGGAAGGGAGGGGGCGAAGAAGGAAGTTTGAGAGGAGGGAGAAAAGGGGTCGGCCCTGGCCTATTTCCAGGGGCACAGGAGGTTGACTCCCTCGCCGAATCGTGAGAGGCTGGGATGAAGCTAAAGGGGAATGAGACGGAGCAACGAACCAGATGATATTCGAAGCGATAGCACTGTACCGGAAGGCGGGAAAATGATAAAGGTACCGGCATAACGCCATTTAACGTAAAAAAATCCGTAGTTAGGCATGCAATGAAAATGAATTTTAGGCACCAAATAAAAAATATATTCTTCGCTTTTTTCCAAAAATAGTTCTTATTTTTTTAAGGATCTTAATCAGCTGTTATCTTATAACTGAGTAAATAGGATAGACGAGATTTCAGCATAATTATAGTAAGATGCATTTGAGAATAAATTATAATTATAAAAATTAATTCTACCCCACGCTCTGCGGAAACGCCAATCTTAACGTAAGGATTAAAATCGCTACATCATCCTCCGTCGATCCTTAGCGATTTATCTCTTCGATCGAATCGCTACGAGTGGCAGTCTGACAGCGAAAGGGGAATGATTTCAAACATCAAAGTAGACTATGCGCCTTCGACATACCGATGCTATGCGTAACAACGACTGTACCAAGACGCATTTGTTTCGCTACAAAGAGACCGTAATGTTCCCTTCCGCTATGATGGGAAACGCATCGTCTCCGAGGGATGGGGGATATTAACAGCAGCGCGGCAAACAAAAAAACTTTAATGGGCCTATTTGCAAAAAATACTCCACCCTATTAAGGTCAGGGGAATATCGTCAAAGCCGTGAGGAATTTATCATGTGGTTTCACGCTTCGCTGGAGCATGTATCATCCAATTTGTACGCAATAGAACGTTCTCAAAAGAGAAACCAACGAAATCTGCCGCCACTCCTTTTGGCGGATGAACGACGTAGCGAAAAGAAAAAATAAAGGAATTAGGTTGCGTCCGATAATTCACCTTAAAAGAAAAGTTGTATTATCATTTAATGCACTGGGGGATTCTAAAAAAATCGTTTCGGACGCATTTCGTTGCACTTCAGTTACAGTCTTTTCTCGAAATATGTCATAGTAACGCAAAAATCTAAATCTACGTTAAAGATACATCACTTATTAAATTAATTATCTACGCAAGAAGGTATTTGGAATGTGCGAATTATGAAAACTTAAACAATACCTTAAGTAGTATTTTTTTTATTATGAAACGTCAAATACAGAATTTCTTTAGATACCGAAAAATAGATTTATTTCGCAAGTAAAAAATAACTATTAAATAGCTCACCTTTTATATGTATGCGAGAATAACTGTTTAGACTAAAATATTGAAAAATATTAGAGTGCTAAATCCATGAGGGCATTTTTTATTTCAAACACCGACTGGTAATCCGTCTAAAGTGGCATAAATATGATTCGATATAAATGTTAACCGCAACTTATTCTTTTGACGATTGATTTCATATTTCATAAATTACTACCCAATGTCGGAAGATAGATGGTGGAGAAGTAAGAATCTCTGTTAGGTAGGGTTGAGTTCGCATCTAGAGAGAGGCAGATTTGTATACCTTGGTTACCCTAATTCCCACATATGTACGCTGAGAAGTAAATAAAACACCTCTTGCTTCTGAAGGATATTTAAAAATGTACTGAGATTTAATGGCTATATTTGAGAAATTGTTTTCGTTATTTTTCTGTATAAACGCCCTAAAGCTTACGCCAACAAATCATGACACTGACAAAGCCAAACATATTGCAACCTAATAATGAGAAAAACAAATATTAAAAAATATTTTTTGCTGCAGTAAATTAAATGTGATGCAAATAACAGTTAAAAGCATTAAACCGTAATCGAAGTTACGGAGAAAAGTATTCTCATGACCAGGAATCGAACCCGGGTATTCTACTTGCCCGACAGATTCTCTACCTCTGAGTATTCGTTTCGAGCCATGGCGAGAATTTTCTCCTTCTCTCCCCCGACTCTCGTAATCTAATACGTCCTAATTTGCCCATAAAATCAAATTTCCGCCTTCCATTTCGACGAATCCCCATCGTTAAAATTACCTATATTCCGCTTAAGACGGCGGGAAAACAGCTATCACCAAAAGAGAATCTGCAACGATTAAGCGAACAAAAGCGCAGGAAAAATGCAAGAGCATTCCATCCCGTGCACGCATAAGCACCAACCGATCACCGAAAAAAGCGAACCAAGAGGCAGAAATAAACTCAAATCGAACTTACCCCTTGCCGATTGCCTCCAGGGCAGCCAAATTCTTCCGAGCCGGGGAAGAGCGAGGGAGGAAAAATGGGATGATCCAAAGGAGTATGTGGCAGGGAGGGCTGGAAACAGGTAGCTGGAATGCACGGACCAGGAGGATAATGAAAGAGAAACAGATGAGATCGGAAGGTTGGTGGTGGTGGTGGGCGGAGAGGGAAGTGGACGCCGGTAAATGGAGGTTCGATGCCCGCAACGAGGTGGAATAAGAGGCCACCGAGGGTAGGATCGAACGACGGCGGCGGTTCCGGAGGAGGTGGAGGAGAGCCTCGAGCGGGTGGCCGTCGGCTGCAGTGGTTCGATCGCGGGCCGTGTGAGGGAGGAGGGCGGCGAGCCACCGAAAAGAGCAGCGGGTTCGTCGTCGATCGTAGTAGTCCGGGTCTCCGGCGTCAACCCTTCGGCAGATGGATCTCTCTCTCGGTCGGCGCCCTCCTTTCCCCGTGCAAGCAGCCGCAGGGGTGGACGGAGCGTGGCGCGCTTAACGGTCGCGTGGAAGCCTTTTATTTCTCCCTCTTTCTCTCTCCTCTTCGCCTCACGTGTTTGATGAATTTTCTCTCGGATGTGCCGAGTTTTATTTTATCCTCTCCCAACGTACGCAAGCTCGCCTTCGGATGAAACGCCCGTGGCCTTTAAACACGCCCACGAGACCGGGGAAAAAACATCAACGAGAGTGCGCACGTGCTCTAAAAAATAGACACGCGGTATTTTTGCCTTTGCCTTTGCCTTTTGCCTTTTCTCTCTCTCTTGCTACTCCTTCCACTTTCGACTATGCCACTACCCTAAAAATAGGTGACAATCCTTTCGATCGCAACCGTACACAGGATAAGACAAATCGGGAGACCGTGGTCGGATGCGCCTTTTAAAAATACCCTCGATTAGACGTTAGATATTTATTGGCGTGTAAATAAATGTTTTGTCCGTGTATATATTTCTCTGTTCTCTCTCAGAGAACCCGTCCCTCGCCCTCACTCTCCTCCCTGCGGTGCCCCACCACCACCACCTCCTTCCAGCATCGACCGTCTCGACTGATCCGCGGCGGTCCACTGAACGGAACTCACATCGCCCGGGCGCTTCTCTTCTTTCCCTCTCTTTCCGCCCGCTACGGAGTCGGAGGGAGGGTCGAAGGGGAAAGTCACGTGGTGCCTCTTCGCGCACGCGCTGAACACAGCGCGGGAGTTTGGGGAGATCGTTGGGTTCGGCGGCGGCTATCTGGAGAAGGGTTGGGGGATGCGAAACTCGGTTGAATAGTCCGTGCTCTGTCGTGGGGTGTTCCCTAGCTCTCGTAGGTGTGGAATAAGGACATGAATGCGAAAAACCTCTCCCCTCAGATTCTCTCATCAATTCAAATCAAATGAAAATTTATTTTATCGACAAAAAATCTATCCTCAATCAACCGTGGACTAATTAATTTTCCTAGGAAGTTTTTTGATGTGAATTCTAGAGGAGAATGCGGCCGAGCCACAGGTGACGGACTAAGTGGTCTTTCAATATATTTGATCAAATTTCATTCCTTTATAAGAGTTCCAGCAATCCTTTTGGAGCAGACTCTCCTCCATCTACCGGTTGCCAGAGAATTCCACCATCTTCCCTCTTCTACTTGCCTCCCACATTACCTCCCCCCTGCTCCTGCTACGCTCACCCCCACCGCCAACTTCTATACCTCCTCCCCTCCTCTCACTCCTCATCGGTCGCCTTGTCAGACTCCTTTTCTCCTTCCGCCCCCCTCCTATCCCCCAGTGAGCCCTCTTCCACCTTCGCCACCCCGACCAACCCGTCTCCTGAAAGAAAAAAATCGCCACCTCGAGTCTCCTTCCCGAAGCGTTAGCCTTCTCCTCCATACGTCTCCTACATCCTCGAACAACTTAACAGGCTATCTAACTGGCTATGATCGGGTTGACTGGAGGGTTCGGTTGGCACCCGTAGATTTCCAGGTGCTGCGATCAAAAGAAGAGGATTCACCCTCCGAGGTTGCGGGTTGGGTGTTGGACTTGGATTTCTCATTCCGATTTCTGGTAAGATTTTCCACGAGTTACGATTGGTTGGATGGGAAATAACGCTTCGTACTGGCCAACCTTGTCCTTGTAACGCCTGCTTTCTATCCTACTCTACCCTTCCCTCCGCACTCAGACTAAAAAGTAATTTTAGCCTCTTTTCTCAATTTCAATATAGTGTTTTCAGACATTCGGGAAGTAAATGAAAGTCAATTTTCATCTTCAATCCCTCCGTAACTGACAGTGAAAAATTATCTATTTTGAATGGATGTCCGAGTGATTTTCTTTGCGGTTAAAAATTCGCTCAAATTGTACGTGCTAGCCTACGTAGATTTAACAAGTTTAAAAATGATTTTACACATGTAAAACTAATTTCATGGTATTTCTAAATCGTTCATCATTACGGGGAACTTTAAGAGATAAAAATAAAATATCCTCCAAAGCTTCGTAGCATATGAAGCTCATTTACTCAATTATTTTGTGGCTGAAATAAGCATAGGGTTTACTAATGCACTTATAGCTACAGGAGTTAATTATATTAATGGCAAGTTGACTGTATAAAAACAGGCGAATACCAGAGAGATGAAAGGAATTAAATCATCGTAACTCCAAAATTGCAATTTTTCGAGACAAAAGAAATATCAAGGCACCATAAAATGAGAAACATGGCCGTGAATACAACTTGTGCCCCCATGGTTTTTTTTACGCCCGTTCTCATGCCATTCCGATAACATTAAGTGGGATGTAAACGAATTCGGAGAGGTCCAAAATGTGCGAGCGGATACTTTTTAAAGCTCTCCCATAGCATATGTCCCATCCATTATCTGAATAGTATCCCTTTTTTATCGTATCTCCTTGGCATTGGCAAAAGCATTTCACTTCCGTTCGAAGAACACCCTTGGCCAATTCAAATCACGGCTGAATTTGCATAGAAAGCTTATCTCGTGAACTTCAACAGGCGGACCGACTGATATTTTGAATAAGAAATTGCAAGGCACGTGGCCGATACTCATTTTTTGCTACTAAACTCAAGATGAATGTTTTATGGCATTTAAATTATGAGGTGAAAACGAGCTCTTAAAGGATTTTTTTTCTCACCAAATGCCTATCATCTTGTTATTTAAAAAAAGCGAGCTGTGTTTTGTAAGGCCAATTTTAAAATGATGCTGTAGTCCTTAATTAATAACATTCATTTCTCAAAGTGATAGGTAAATTTATTTAGAAAAATAGTGCTTATATCATATACGATTGATTTAAAAACACTTAAGATTTACTTGAAGACAACATTAGGTTGAAGCAACATATATCGTCATGATAGCTAAGTTGATAACATAATAGCAATTAATATAATTTTTTCAATAATAAAATGAAAGTGAAAACCAAAACCAATGTAGTAAAATGAGCGGATATATGATTTCATTTTTAGATGCTTACGCTACACTTATGAAAGTTATAATTAAGTATTAAGTGGACAACTTATGCCCACTAAACTAGTTTTCAAGAAAAATTACCTGTCATTTAAGTTAATCTAGTGAGTCCATCAACTATTCTGCGATTGTAAAATAATTCCCCTAACCTTTCAATTGATAAAATTTGATTAAGTTGAAAATCAATATGGACTCAATTATATGATCCCAGTAAATATATTTATTCATTCTTTACAATATTAACTGAATCCAATAAGTGAACCGTCCATCTTGTTCCGGGAAGGCCCTTCTTATTAATTTTTTAATATTGAAATCCATCATAATTAAAGTTGTAGCCTCAGATAGTAATTATAAAACTACTGCAGCTTTGAAATTCAACCTACCTCCTCTCACGGGCACGATGACGTTGAATAAAGTGCGGTAACTAATTGGCTTTGAATGACTCATCAAGCCTCGAGGACTGGTGTCGAAAGCAAATAAAAACGAACTTAAGGCATCGTTCCAACCTGTCATCACAAAAAACTGGGCATTCAGAGAACATCCTAAATACTTTCTCTGGAATGGTTATAACGGCCACGAATTTTTGCCTAAGGTATACGCAAACAGTCGAGATGAACCGAGGAGGGATTATACATTCGAATTCGGAATATTTTTTCTACTTTACGTAAAAGAGACTTAGAACATACACTTTACATCCTTAGACTGAATTACTCGTGGAATGAAAATAGTTGTTAAATCATATTTTTCTGAAGAAGTGCTCTAAGTACAAATATTAGTTCCATAATAAAAATCATTTCAATGAATCACAAGCTAGTTTTGTCAATTCAAATTGTCTAACTCCGCATGAAAAACAAATTCTGAGTCAGCTGAATAACTTAAGACTTCAAATTATAAAGAAAGAATTATTTCCCCACATTTTTATCAGTTTTTATCGAGAAACGTGACCTAAAGACAGGTCGTAGCACGTTAATTTACGAAAAAGACGTCACGTTAAATGCCAAGCATTTCCAGCGGACCTTTTTTTACTGCCGGCGGAAACATGAGAAGAACGTAAAAGCCCGTCGGCAGAGAAACCACAGAGCGGACGGAGGCGAGCATAACCCAATCCGAAATTAAAAAACGAGCCTCGGACACGAACACAAATTCCCTCAGTCGCGTGCGTGGAAGAACTCATTTTAATTTTCCGAACTAGCACATAAAGCCCACGCCAGACAAGAGAACACCGAGACATGACCCGCCGTGATCAAAGGTTTTCGCGATTAGATTGACCAAGTGACCGCCTCGTGAGTGCGATAGAGATTCAAGGAGATTATAAAAGGTAGAGCATATGAACCGCGGCGTACTTTGTGAGCGACGGCCCCCAATTTGTCAACGAGCGAGAGAGTAGCGTCGGCGGCGCGTGGGTGAAAATTGTCGTGAAATTGGCACCGTTTCGTTGCGGCAATAGGGAGTCAGGGCAATGCAGAGGGAGGAGGATAAAGAGACTACCTACCTCCTGCCCTCACATTTTCTCCTGATATCCAGCCTCCGCTGGACCACACCTCACCCATCGATCACCCCTCGGCCACGCCCGCCCCGACCCCTTCTCCCCACTCGACCACTTCTCCCTCCGGCACGCAAACTTCCCCCCTACCTCCCTCCACCCACTCTCCTATCACCCTCACTCCCATCCGACTTTCCCCCCCACGCAACATACCGAACGCTAAGGAGACGCCCACGCTCGACCCCGCCCCCTTCCCTGCCGTGCATCCCTATCTACTCACATCATCACGCATAAAGCTCCCTCTCCTTCTTTCCTCGGAGGACCATAACGACTCCGACCCTTTTCTCCCGTGTGTTTGACTAACGTCCCACACCATCTCTCCCTGTCTCCTCCCCTCCGGCTCCCGCAGGACCCGCTGGATAGAATCCATTCAATCTGAGAAGGGCACTGCTATTCACTCGCCATATGACTCATGTCATGTCTGAATTTCGAACTTGTGCACGCGCCCTTATTACCACGTCTCTCTTACGGTTCTATTTGTGTGCGATACCGCTTATGCGACCACAGTATCCTTTAATCGAGGAAAGTTTGCGAATTGATTTGCGGCGATTTACATGTTACTGGGAAAGCTATTCATAAAATACGGCTGCCAAAGAACAAGTAAATTATAGGACAAATAAAAAAATGAAACTGAAAATTTAGTAAATGCAAAGAATATTTTAAAGTTGTCGAAATATTGGCTGCATTTTGAGAAATGTTTAGAAGTAAGCTTTTTTATCTTTGAAAATTATTTACTTTAAAAAAAAACTTTTCATCGCAAAATTAATTATTTATCTTAGTTTTGACAGTGAAATATTTGCAAAATTTCATTGAGGGCATTAGAAATAATTGAACAATGACTACAATTACTGACTTTATTAATGAACTAGTATTTTTCTAATGAAATGAGCATGTTATAGCACAACTGAATTTCTCGGCGAAATCAAAATGAATACATAATTTTATAACATATTTGAGTTTCTGATGGAACGAAATAAATCTCAGTTTTACTAAGACATAAAATATACTGATAGTATAAAGATATATCGAAAGGAATAAACCAATTCCAAAAAAAATATCGACTGAGGGAAAAAAACGGTAAATTTCATGCGTAGATTTATGGACTTGTGAGAAGTCGTAGCAATACGTAACGGATTAATGAGATCTTTATAAGGACGAGAAACAAAATTCTTAGCCTCAAAAAGACGCATATTATATATACATAAATACATATAATCCTTCTCATCTCCTGAACTGAGCTTGTATTCCTAAATATTTCCAACTGCATCGATTTAAATCCGTCGATATTTCTGCTTTCCGTCCAGCCAATTGTCCTCCACAACCCCTCCCTACCTCCCGCGCTACTCGCATAGCCGCCTCCCCTTCCCCTTCCGCTCGTCCCTCACGGAGAACACGATCCAACTTTAAAAAAAACAAATATACCCAGTATTTGCTTAGCACTCCCACCTCCTTCCTCCTCCTCCTCTTCTCTTCCTTCCCTCTCAAGTACTCCCACTCCGCCTCTCCTCTCTCCCTCATCACCTCCCGACTTGCTCGCTCCTCAACCATTATCGACCAACTCCCATCCTCCCCTACTCGCCCATAACAACCTCCTTCCCTCTATTCCCCTCTCTGAGGAATCCCGCACTTTAATATACGCCCACGATCAGATTCTCACGCACCCAGATGCAACACAGAAACACACACATATACCTGAACAAACCGAGACGCGAGTGAAAACCACACGGCAGGCGCCGCGCACACACGCGTCCTTCCTACCCCTACAACTGAGAGGGAGAGAGAGAGAGGAAGAGAGAGAGAGGGAGAGAGAGAGAGGGAGAGAGAGAGGGGAGAGAGAGAGAGGGAGAGAGAGAGAGGGAGAGAGAGAGAGGGAGAGAGAGGGAAAGAGAGAGAGAGAGGGAGAGAGAGAGGGAGAGAGAGAGGGAGAGAGAGAGGGAGAGAGAGAGGGGGAGAGAGAGAGAGAGGGAGAGAGAGAGAAAGAGAGAGAGAAGTTTAAGGGATGAGGGGGCGGGTCTGGGGTGATTTGGAGGCTGCGGAGACCATCTACGCGGAGGAGGTAGACTGTGGGTGAGGCGGCCGGTCTGAGGGGGGGGGGGGGGGGCGGGGAGGAGGCGGGAAGGAGTGAGCGGTCTGGGCGAGTGGACGGGAGTCTGGGAGGACCAGACCACTTTCAGAGACACGGGAGGAAGGAGGGGAGGAGGGGAAGATTATATTGAGGAGCGGTAGAGGTTAGGGTATAAGTGGGAGAGGTTAGAGGGAATTGAAAAGCAGACGGGGAGAGGAATGGGACAAAAAAGGGGGAAAACCGCTTTTTTGTAGGAATTGTTGGAAGTCAATGGCCGAAAAGGATTTTTACGTCTGGTATTATAGCGGGCGCAGTTCCTTAGAGAGTGCCAGAAATGTAAGCTAAGCTTGCATTGGTTCAAATATTCCAAATACTAGACGAACTAGACTAGACGAATCTCAGATGTATAAATGTCTTCGAAATAAAATGATTTAATAATATGTGGCAATTTTTGTCTTTGAAAATTATTGAATTATGACTAAAAACTGACATTAAACTAATGGCATAATGAAGTTTACTTTAATGGAATTCTTAGCTGAAATTTTAACTCTCATAAATATTCTCGGTTTGGTTTGTGATTCCTGTTGATTACATTAGTTATTTTACATACATTTCATAAAGTGAAGCTAATTTCTCATGGTATGTAAGATTTTACAATGGTTGATTTTTAAATAATTTTTCTCGAGGTATTTATTGTTTGTAAAACACCAGAATTGTTTTCAAAATACAACTCAAAATTTCAACTAATATTTAGTTCACGACAAACATCTGAAATAGAAATTACCGTTGACTGTTAAAAGGTTTTGCTCCAAAACTTCCGAGGCCCCAGCTCGAACAGAATACCTGTATCATTTAATTTTTCCAATGATATGATACTATGTTCATGATTTGATATAAAATCGATGTTATTGCTCTCATCCTTTATGTTTTAAGCAATCGATATCTCTGCGCATTCCCCAAGCGTTGGCGACTGAAACCTTGAGTTTGCTATATCGTCTCTCGGTGCTCATTTGAAAATATGGCATACAGTTTTGAGAGTATAAAAGCCGTTCCACGGCGGACGAAAGCGATGTGTTTGGTTATATGCGCCCATATTAGGGAGAATGGAATGTAAATGTAGCTTCAGATTTTGCTACCTTAGGAAGTTCAGAATGTAAATGCTTAGGTCGACCATAAATATGAGGTAGTAAAGTATCAAATTCATCGAAAAACATAATACGACAAGAAAAAGAAAACCAGATATCGGCAATCTGTGCACCCCGGAATAAAATACAACTTCAATCTTTGGCATCACAAATCCGCGTACTCAGGACATTAATGAAGATGACATGAAAAATGATACTGAGAATGCTTTTCCCTCGGGCTGATAAACAGGAAAAAATTTGAATAGTAATGTACTGGTCACCACTGGAAAGAAATTAAATCCCGGCGACTCTTGCAATCATTCGCTATAATGAGAGCTAGCTTTTTCTCCTCACATTACCTATTAAATTCAAAGCGGCGTATTACCTCGCAACCACATACATTTCCGGCAATGATTCTTATGGAATTGATTGTCGTAATACACGAGGTGAGTCGCAATGAAGCAATCGGGTTCGAATCACGTTCGTTGCATAAAAGTAGAAACTTCCAAGTAGCGAAATTATGAGTAAAAATTAGATAGGATTATAAACTAATGAGGAAACCTAAGAGTTCATCAGCTATAATTGCTCCAATGATGAGCGCTTGTAAATCGAACCTGTTTCACAAACTTCCATTATTCGTAAATAATTTAAACTCAGAAGAGAGAGAGCATGACGTTAGTGGAGGATTAAGTCATTCATATCCAACAAAAATTTTTTGCGTTATAGAAAATACTCCTCGGTGAATTTTATTTTAATACTGATATATTTGACCGTAACACAGTTCGGTCTAGGGAATGTGGAACAAACTTAGGCTAGTTATATTTCAAACAAAAATATGTGATATGTCGATAAAACATATTAATCTATCAGGATGGCATAATGCTAATTTAAGCAAATTAGGAAAATGTACAGTCAGTAGCGGATTTGAAATAAGGCCCAAATAGGCAATGGCCTAAGGGGGGCAAGATTAGACTTTTAATGAATTCAGCTATTATGATCCGCAGTCGGACGGATGGACAGACAAACCATATACATGAACGATTCTTTTAGGAAACAAGTAAGATACGCCTCCTAAAGTAAGTGTGCATTCGGCGTGGAAGGAGTAATGGCTATAATAACCCAAGAGGTTGGTAAGCCAGAAATACAAATAAACAAATAAGCTTCCTAAAGTAAGAGGTGGAAACACGTTTTCTTAAAAAATTTCAGGGCTCTGGTTTGTCTCCCCCTTCGGGAAGGAGGCAACCAGCACCGTTGGAATGTAAATCTTCACTAGACATTTCCATGCGTGAAAACTTCATTTCATTATCTTCAGTAGTTTGTCTACAACAGAGGCCTCAAACTCGCGAACCGCGGGCCACATTCGGCCCGCGTGGTACATTGTGGCTCGTGAAGTAAGCTACTTCATACTAAACTGCCAGAACTAAAAATGTATTCCTTGTAAAATATCTCACAAAATTCTTTATAAATAATTTAAGAAGTTCAAGGCGTGCATTAAATCAGGACCTTCAAACTATCCGCGGTATATTGCTCATTCCAATTTATTTATTATTATTATTATTTATAATATCCTGCACTGTTGGGATAAAGAATAACGTTCTTTCCGCTGATGGTGTTTCTTGGGTGTCCGAAGGACCTATACCTTGGTGCTGAATCTAGTATTTTTATAATGAACTAGCGTAATTGCCCGTCAAATATGACGGGTATGCGTGAATTAAGTATTAAGTTCAAATTGAAATAAAAATTAATGAAACCAACTTTTATAAGAACTAAAAAGTAAGCAATAAATATAAAATTCACATAATTGTGTGTTATAGAGAGTAAAAATAGTTTTGGGCTAATAAAAATTTTATGACAAAGAAATACATTATGCTATACAAATATTATACGCCCAAAATTATTTTTAATCATACTATATATAAAAAAAATCAGTGTCTGAGGCGGTGTCCGGTCATGTATAAGTATGTATAGATGTGATTCTATATCTCAAATACTACACAACGTAGAGATAAGCGGAATGTACAATTTTAACCGCAATAAAGAGTATAGAGTGGTAGGTTGTTTTTAAATGGATTCATTCGACCAATTTATTTTTTCTTTTTCATTTTTAGGCGTTATTTACCAGCGAAGCGGTAATAGCGGAACGCCTTATGGGCACGTCTCCGTCCGTCCGTCGTAACTTTCATCTCCTAAACCGCTGGACGGATATTAATTAAATTAAGTATGAGTGATCGTTATTAAACATTTTCGCCCAATTGTAATTTTTAACTGAATCCGTCAATTAGAACTTCCACTTTACTTAATTACTTTAATAAACTTATACTCGTATCTCGTTAAATGGCATCCGTCAAGCAACAACGAAATGCCAAACTTTTCTCCTCCTAGCTCTTATATGATCTGTAAGGTATAGATTAAAATATTTATTCGGATAGAGAACAACATTTACTACGAGGTAGTCCACGAGACCACATACTTACGAGTTATAGTTTCAGAGATAAAAATTCTAGAAAATCCCGCGCAAAACACCGCATATTTTGGAAATAATTTTGAAACGAGAAAAAAGTGTGCTATGACCGAGAATCGAACCCGGGTCTTCCACTTGCCGGGCGGATATTCTACCACTGAACTATCGTAGTAGATCAATTTTCTCGTTTCTGAATGCGGATGTTTTCTTGGTTCAAAATCATTCCCAACTTTACAGCTTATGCCTGTCTGCATAGGATCTTCGGATCACTTTATTCCATCAATTTCTTGCACGGCAATCTCACCATTTGAGAGGGAGGAGTTTTCTTCTATGTATCTCTTCGAGGACATCCGTTGGGGCAGTTTGATACTAGCTTGGCTAGTTCCGTCCCAACCAAGAAAACATCATTCACACATCTGAAGTTTCTCGATCATCCTCGCGTAACGCAAGAAATGGTTACTTTGTAAATGTGATTCATTTGTACCTATCGATCAAAAGCTACGTACCTACTTTGTTTTCTTCATTCAAGGAGATAGCGAGAGACAAAACTAAACAGCGGACACATGAACTATATGAAATCGATAACAAAATTATAATTTTCTAGTTTCTGAACTCGTTAACTGTTACTCTGGATATAAAATATAATTTGAGTTGACGAATTTTCCCTATAAGGCTATTTATTTTACTACATACATGTAAAAAAACTACTCATATTTTCACTTTTTCGTCCGTCCGACCATCCGTGGTAAGCTAATATCGAGAAGTAACATTTGTAGAGCAACCAAATTCTCAGAATACGTTTCTAATTTACCTGGTAAATGTAAAATTTTCGTGACACTTTCTGTACATATTCTGTGCACCATCAAGCACCATCAGCACCAAAATGGGGCCCGGGCAGTATCTCGGTTTCGATTAGTGATAGACTTGCCAAATTTTCAGGATAAACATTTCTCAACATGGTCTCAGAATACAAAAACTTGGTTGGTGCTTCACGCACCATCATGCAAACCAACACCAAGATGATGCTCAGGCAGTATATCGCCAGTTAAAAATCATAGGGTAGCCAAAATTCAGGATAGGTTTTCTTATCATTGTATTAGAAAAGTAACACTTTGATGGTGCTCCGTGTACCAAGTGCACCATTAGCACCATATTGACGCTCAGGGAGTATGTAATTCCTTTTTAACTATAATTCAGGTTCATGTAGCAGATGTGGGGCCATGTCTGGGAAGACTATCTGTCTTTGCGTTCGACCCTTATTAGAGAGGATTAGCGTCCCTCGCTCGGACTCGAATCCCGGACCCTTGCTCGGTGTAGTCTACCCTCACAGCGGGTGGTGAAATTACCGGTCTATCATTGCAAAATGGCAATACTTTTTGCAAATATGGCGATTGAAAGTTACAGCATTGCATTACGGTAAAAATACTGATTATTTGCGTTTTTTAAACGAAATTCTACGATACATATCAACGGAGCAAAGAAATGAGCGAAGTAGAGAGGGTGGAGAAGGAATGAAACTGAAGGGAGAGTAATTACAACACGTACAGTGACTCTGTCCTTCCCGCTATCCCTTTCAAATAGTCTCCAGGAAACAGAAAATATTAAACATAAAACGACTATGAAAATGATTGTTTTCATTAATTTTGGTCTATGTTTCATGACTTTCTCGGCATTTCACATATTCTTCTTTGGAAGAAATAGGAACAGGGTCTGCTAGACGTTTTTGTTGCGTTTTTCTAAGAGAATAAATAGACCATCAGGAGATGTCAAATGAAAAATGTCTCATTTGCGCAAAATATGAGAGTTTCAGACCAGATATAATTCAAGTGATTCAATAAAGGCACTAATACTAATAAAAAAATACGATGAAAATATTCATGCCGTTTTCTATGAACCCCCATATCGCTTTGAAATGAGGAAATTCGAATGATTCTATAAGTTCACGCTTTTGCAGCATGCGGTAAAGCTTGATCCCCGTTTTTTGGATTTTACTCGCAAAGAAATCTAAAATTAACTAGTGGATCAATTGATCAGTGACCTCACTAACGTTTAAAAAACTAACATCTAAAAAGTAATTAAAATTATTTTAATTGAGTTTAATTCACGTGTGCATTTCATTCATTGATCTTTATTACAAAAACACTCAAACTCCGTAGTTAAATTTACTAAATCGAAGATTTTAGACGTACATAAATAAATCAAAATTTATAAGCCGTTGAACAACTTTATAAGTAGGGTAAAATATCATAAAATGAGTATGAATTTTGTTATGAATAATATAGCTAAGCAGTACTTAGTTCGATACGGGACATTTGGCTAGAATTTAATAACTCAAAATCTCATGCATAGCAACCACCAGTTGAAGAGTCAAAATTTTCACAAAAAATTTTGTTTTAAAATTAAATTTGAGCGATTAGTAGTTGAATTGGATAATCAATTATAGAATATTAAACCTTGTTTACCTAACTTCAAAATAGTTACAGTCCGATGATAGTAGTACAATTTTTTCTAATTTTAACTTGCAAAAGAATAATAGCCAGCACGCCGAAAATATCGTTTTATCTTTTGGGAAATATAAGAGCCCGAGTCGAACCCAGGACTTAATTCAACATTTTTTTTTCTTCATTACCTTTTAAGGCGTAAGTAAAGCGTCCCTACCAAATTTGACTTAACCTTAATTTCAGGTAATTTTAAAGGAGGAAATTATATAGCGCTTATGTTGGTACCTCTCACTCTCCCTTCAGTTTCATTCCTCCTCCACCCTCTCTACTTCGCTCGTTTCCTAGCTCCGTTGATATGTATCGTAGAATTTCGTTTAAAAAACGCAAATAATCAGCATTTTTACCGAAATGCAATGCAGTAACTTTCAATCGCCTTATTTGTAAAAAGTATTGCCATTTTGCATTGATAGATCGGTCATTTCACCACTCGCTGTGAGGGTAGACTACACCGAGCAAGGGGCCGGGACTCGAGTAAGAGCGAGGGACGCTAATTCTCTCTAATCTAACGCGAAGAGTAGATAGTCTTCCCAGACATGGCCCCACGTCTGCTGCATGAACCATAACTCATTTTATTTAATTATCATTGACGCCCATTTTTATTATAATTAATTTGGTTTGAATGGAATGTTTTATCAAATGAGACCTCTGGTGAGGGATGATTTTCTTGAGCAAGAACACCCAAAGAAACGGTGAGTTTTTTCATTGAGCTCGAAAAAAGGTTTTTTTGAGGAGTCTAATTTGGATTGGGATAGTGGAGAACACCCGAAGTAGTGGAGTTTGCTTGAATTCCCGGAGAAACGGCTAAGGAATACCAATTTTTCCAATGTTTTATTCGAAAAAGAAAATTTTAAATTCTGCAGAATCGTAGGAGCGGCTGATGAGGTGATGATGACGGATCCTAGGGTGACCTCTGATGAGGCTTTTGTGAATGCTCTGACTCGGTGCGCAATGAACCCACCTTTACAGAGTTACGAGATACATCTACATCTACATATTACCCTGCAAGTCACCTTGATGGTGGATGGCAGGGAGTGCCGCGCACCAAGTTCCTAACTAATTATTATTCACTTATCTATTGTGGTCACGTATTGTCCTAGGGAAAAAGGACTCCTTATACCTCTGCGTCCTACTATCTATTTCGCGAATCTTGTCCTCATTATCCCTCCGTCCGATATACGTTGGTTGTCGAATAATATCCTTTATTTCATTTACGAATATCTCCGACCAATATTTATCTAGAAGTTTAAGTCTCGCCTCTAGTCTACGATCTTTCAACGATGGCCAACTCAACTCTTCAATGAGTAACGTAACGCTCTGTTTTTTATCGTAATTCTTTTTCACGAATCTAGCTGCTCGCCGCTGTATTTTTTCTAAATCCTTTATGAGTCCCCTCTGATATGGATCCCAAACCGCTGCTGCGTATTTCATTTGAGGTCTAACCAAGGATAAATAACAGGATTCTCTCACCTTTTCCGTGCTTTTCCTGACTATTCTACGCACAAAAGCCAACTTCTTATTTGCCGCACCTATCACTCGTCTTATGTGGGTGTCCCAAGACAGGTCACGATTCAAGTCTACCCCGAGGTATTTCACGGATTCCGAAACAGGAATGCTCTCACCATCTATTGAGTAGGTAAACACGGACGATGGGCTTCTAGATTTCCAAAAGTTTAGAACGTTACTCTTTTTATGATTGATTTCTAGCTGCCAGTCCTTGCACCAAACAGATAACGCATCCAGATCATCCTGAAGCTGACGATGGTCGCTAGGACCACTAATTTCTCTATAGACTACGGTGTCGTCCGCAAAAAGCTTGATATTACTTTTCACAACTGAGCTGATGTCGTTTATATAAAGCAAGAAAAGCATAGGTCCGATCACACTACCCTGCGGCACTCCAGAGACTACATCTGCCACACTCGAGGACTTACCATCGACGACTACTTTTTGTTTTCTATTCCAAAGGAAAGCGCGAACCCAGTTAATGACTTTAACATCAACGCCAAGATTTCCCAATTTTAATAACAACTTACGGTGGGGAACCTTGTCAAAAGCTTTTCTAAAATCAAGGAACACTGCATCGACCTACTTATTATTTTCGCCGCATGATAAAACATCATTCACAAACAGACCGAGTTGGGCGTCACAGGATCTACCTTTTCTGAAGCCATGTTGAGAGCTGACTAAGAGCGATCTACTCTCGAGATAACGCATTGTGTTGCTAACAATTATGTGCTCCAAAATCTTACATTATAATGATGTTAGAGAGATCGGCCTATAATTTTCGGGGTTTTCTTTGTCACCTCCCTTATGAATGGGTGTGACGTGTGCTAGTCTCCAATCATCAGGAAACTCACAGAGGGTAAGGGATTTCTCGAATACTATCCGAAGGAAGGGAGCTATTTCTTCTGCTAGTTCTTTTAATACACGCGCGGGAAATCCTTCTGGTCCTGGGTTTTTGTTGGGCTTTATCGCACCCAGTTGCTTCGCTATTCCTGCTTCAGAGATTTTAATATTATCCATCCGAGTACATCCATCGGGAATAAGATTATCTTCAAGTCTATCTCCACCTGCCGTGAACGCCTTCGCGAAGTAAACGTTAAGTAGATTAGCTTTATCCTCCCCATCGTGAAGGATGTCTCCGGAATCACATCGCAGGGAGGGTATTGAAGGACCCCCTCCCTTGACTTCTCTTACATAGGACCAGAACGCTTTTGGATCCTCCTTCAATTTTGTATTTAATACTTCATTCCGGAAGGTGTTAAATGCGTTACGCATGGTTTTTCTCGCTAATACGCGGGCACTGTTATACTCATGGACTTTAGCTGTGCGATACTCATCGGAAGCGGTGGTAGGTATGTTTTTCAATTTTGCGTGTCTACGCCTCTGTCGTCTTAAGGCAATCCTGACTTCCTTATTAAACCACCGAGGTTCTCTCTTATCAGATTTTAACTTACTGGGGATAAATCTATTGATACCTCTCCTAGTATATCCTTAAATAATAGCCATGATGGCTCCATACCTAATCGTTCTGTCTTTTCACGATAACTGACAAAGTTACTTCTGAGATGTAAGCTGAAACTTTTAAAGTCGGCCTTGGAGAAAGCGTAACATTCCGAAGGGGCTTAGGATGTCTTTTGAGCTTTAATTCGCACTCCGCATACACAGCTCGATGGTCGCTAAGTCCCTCCTCTGTGGATACCTTAGTTATCCTATGCGGGATGTTAGATAGGAGCACGTTTAAACGATTTGTGCCGTTACCGCTGATATGGAGTGAAGGACTAGTTATGGCGAGCATCGCGTTTTACATTGCATATAATTGACATGTAAACAATTTTTTTGCATGCTGTAATAATAAATTTAAAAATTTAAACTTTTAAGAGTAACTAGCAAATTGTGTGTTTAAAAATTTGGATTTGGAACGTAACGTAGCATAGTGGCCTATGGAAAAACAAGTTTCAAGATACGTCGATTCGAGATACGTTGTGGTTTTGTGGGACGTATACAATCAATCAATACAGATCAATTTTCTCGTTTCTGAACGCGGATGTTTTCTTGGTTGGGACGGAACTAGTGGTAGAATATCCGCCCGGCAAGTAGAAGACCCGGGTTCGATTCCCGGTCATAGCAGACTATTTTCTCGTTTCAAAATTATTCCCAACTTAACAGCTTATGCCTGTCTGCATAGGATCTTCGGATCACTTTATTTCATCAATTTCTAGCTTGGCAATCTCACCATTTGAGAGGGAGGAGTTTTCTTCGATGCATCTCTTCGAGGACATCCGTTGGGTCTGTTTGACACTAGCTTGTCTAGTTCCGTCCCAACCAAGAAAACATCCGCGTTCAGAAAAGATAAAATTGATCTACTACGATAGTTCAGTGGTAGAATATCCGCCGGTCAAGTGGAAACCCGGGTTCGATTCCCGGTCATAGCTGAATTTTTTCTCGTTTCAAAATTATTCCCAACTTTACATCTTATGCCTGTCTGCATAGGATCTTCGGATCACTTTACTCCATCAATTTCTATTTGATTTCGATATGAAAAATCAGTAAGATATGCTAAATGATGAGCCCCTTGTCAAAATGAAGTAATAATAAATAAATAAATAATAATATTCCCTCCCTCCCTCTCACCGTCCCTCTCTCCCTTCCTTCCTGTCTCTTTCCTTAAAATTCTTAAAATTGTGATATCGGAGCGAGGTTTGTACTGTTCTAAGGGGAAAAGAATGTAGATCCTAATTCTTATAGTTGAATTATGATAATTGATCGTATTTTCTTGAATTTCTACTAAAACATAGCGTTTTTGCGTTTTAAATCGCCATTTATCGGATTGTTGCCATGAAGACGATTATTACCGAACTAGGCTTGAGCATAGACGAGTGAACAAATGGGTTATTAGGCGTTCTTTACAATCAAAGCGGTAATAGCGGAACGCCTTATGGGCACGTTTGGTTCGTCCGTCCGTCGTAACTTTCATCTCCTAAACCGTTGGATGGATTTTAATTTAATTAGGTATGAGTGATTTTTATTAAAATTTATCGCCCAATTGTTATTTTCAACTGAATCCGTCAATTAGAACTTCCACTTTACTTAATTACTTTAATAAACTTAGTATACTCATATCTCGTTAAATGGCTTCCGTCAAACAACAATGAAATATTAAACTTTTATCTCTCTAGCTCTTATATGATCTGTAAGGAATAGATTACAAAATTTATTCGGATAGAGAACAACATTTACTACAGGAAAGTCCGCGAGGCCACATAATTACAAGTTATGGATTCGGAGATAAAAATTCGAGAAATCCCGAGCAAAATATCACATAGTTTGTTTATATCGATCGCGAAGACGGTTCTCTCAGCAAACAACAATTAAAAATCCATATATTTCTCTCTCATTCTCTTATATTATCTGTGAGGTATAGATTAAAAAATTTATTTAGATAGAGAACAACATTTACTACAAGGTAGTCCCCAAGACTATAGTTAAGGGGATCAAAATTTGAGAATCACCTAAACTTTCGGTACCGTTCCATACGTATTTCCCATTAAGAACGCCTATGAAATCTCTGTATTCCATTTATGGAGTATACTTTACCATATTGTTTTCTTTTCCGCCCGTCTACTCTTCAGCAATGGACAGTTGATCCAGACATATTACCGTATAAACAGTAACATTTATTAAATTTGTTTATTTAAAAATGCATGCAAAATATAATGTCAGAAAGAGATTTTGACATTGTTTCTAGTATTATAAACCTGATAATGCTCTATTAATTTGTTTTCCAATTTTTTTCTATCATTGATAGACTATGAACTACAAGTGGTATTTATTGTAAGAGAATTCCTTGGAATGACTAACGCATAGATACTGAAACATTTCCTGTCAATATAAGTAATCAATTCGGGACGTCAACTTTGGGAAACCAGCCTGCATTAGTCCTGGTCTGGACTTCTTGTCTAATTCTATATCTGCCTTACTCTCTATGTACCTTCCATTCTATATCCCTCCCGACATCCCCTCTCTCTTACTCTGTATATCTATACGTATAGTCGTTTATATAAGCAAAAGAATCCAAACTAAATCCCCGTCGCATTAGGATTAAGTAATTTCGCGAAAAATTCTACGATAATTTAAGGAAATCTATGCACTCGTATAATATTACATGTATGCGGGTTGTGACAACAATTGATTCTCGAAGTTTAACAATGACGTGGTCGGCAAGGCAACAACCCGTTTAAAAGTCGATACTTTCCCAAAATATGTGTTTTAAATTTTTAATATGAGAGATTTCGAACGGTAGGTAGAAAAAGATGAATATAATAAGAAAATTCATTAATTTTCCTAAAAAATAGTTATAACTTGAAGATCGTACGTCAATTTTTTCTAATTTTAATTTCCAAAAGAATAAAAGCCTGCATTTTAAAAAGTCGCTTTTTACGTGTTATCATACAGGAAATGGAAATCGCTCCCCTGGAGTTGAACCCGGGTCCTTTTTCGTTTTTTTTTCGTCAATTAGTTTATATATCTGAATTAAACATTACTGAGAAATTTCAACCTTCCATCTAATCAGGAAGTATGTTAAAATTGCGTTAACAAGTAGGGATGTACACGAGTTTCCGTGGTACAGAAGTGCTTTTCGTCAAATTCGCCGTGGTATAATCATATACTAATGTATTTGCTTTGAAATCAGAAAATTATTTTTCCTTATATTGCGGTAGTCCTGCTTTATTGAATCCTTCTAAACATGTTCATATCGTTTTGTCATTCTATACTCGCCCTACACACGAAATTTCTTTGAAATCGGTTCATCCAATACCTTCCAAAATCATAACTACAGAAAAATATTAACGTTGATATTGTGGTAGCCTTGTTTACTCGACCTGGTTGAAATATGCTATTTTGGTTATTTATTTATATATGAAGACTATATATATCATATTTGGTATATATAGTCTTCATATATATATATATATATATATATATATATATATATATATATATATATATATATATATATATATATATATATATTTGGTATGCGGTCAGGTCTCTAGAAATACGTGTAAAAGAAATATTATTTTACTTTTTACTGTGGTAGCCCTGCTATTTAGCTCCACTTTAAACATCGTGATTTCATTATGGAATGGTGGACAAATCATATTTACAAAATTTAATTGAAATCCTTTCAGCCAATTCCTTCCAAATCCCTAATTACTGAAAGAGTTTTATTTGTAGTTGTGGCACCTTTGTTTGGCTGATTCAGTTTAAATATGGTAATATGGTTTTGTATATATGTGTATATTATAAGTATTAAATTTGGTTAAAATTGATGTCAACAGATCAACACAAATACGTGTAAGAATAATTTTTTATCCCTTCTATTGTGGCAGCCCTGCTTTCTATATCTATACTAAACATCTTGATTTTGTTATTTCATGTTGCACACCTACTTTATACAAAATTTCGTTGAAATCGGGTTAGCCAATTCCTTCTAAATTCATAATTACCGAAAAGTTTAACTTTGCAATTGTGGCATCCCTACTTAAGTGGATCCGGTTCAAATATATCATTTTGGTCATTAATTTATGTGAATATTTTGCGTATCAAAATTGGTTGAAATCAGTTCAGCCAATTCTTCCCTGATATATGCGTACGGACGGACGGACATCACGAAGATAATAGTGCTTTTCAGCAATTACGAAAAGCACTAAAAGTGCCATTGATTACGTCAACGTCTCATACAGACAGAAAGAACAGACAGAACTTTCCATTCTGGAAAGTAGGCTAAAACTTTATTCGGATAGAAGACAACATTTACCACAAAATAGTCCGCGGGACCACCTAATTATTACGACTTATAGTTTCGGAGAAAAAAAATCGAGAAAATCACAAGCATAATATCACATATTTTGTTTATATCGATCGCTACGACAAATCCAGATAATCTTCCTGAGGAGGTGAGAGTCGAAATGAAGAGCATAAAAATGGTTAAGGTGCTGAACGGCCAGAGGTACTTTGGCTCTCCGAGTAGGAATCCACTTTAGCGCCCCCTTTGCTTCATGTGATTTTCATGAAGACATTTTTAACTTGCGTGTTAATTTATTTAACGGCAGTGTGACCAAATAATAAGAATGGAAACAAATAAGAATACAAATGAAACAGATGCCATCGAGATAGCCTCCTCCTTCAGCGATATCTATTGCTAACCAACATCTGCGTTCTGAAACAGAAGAGTTATTCTGCTACGATAGTTCGATGGTAGAATATCTGCACAGGGAGTGAAAGACCCGGGTTCGATTCCCGGTCATGGCAGAACTTTTCTCCTAATTTCTAATTAATCCCAACATTCATCCACTTGCATATAATATGTAGAAAGACTGAAGACGGTCACTGGTCCCGGAATTTGTGAAGTTATGGCAGAACTATTTATATAAACGGCAACTTGCACGTGTGATATCCTTCCCAATATTTCTACATCATGTCTAAGACACCCTTAAGGCATACGCTCGTTTCTAGGAGTAATTGATTTGGTCAACGTTACCGATACATATTTCTAGGCGCGGAAAAATGCCATACAACTTTAGCGACTGGTTCCTTAAGAAAGAAAAAGCGTATTCTCATCCCATTTTCCGCACGTCACTCGCACAACAAAAGGGGTTATGACAATGTTTCCACTTGAAATAAGCCCATCATCAAGCAGCTTCGTTTTCTTTTACGGCGGGACAGTAGCGGATTATCCCCATGCGAATAGACGTGCATCGTACGCGAAATGGTTTCTCGAGGAATTAATTTTACCCGTGAGGGGGAGTTTTTATCTCCATCCTCTATCCTCCTTTCAAGTATTCGCCGCGCTCATTTCTTTCGCATGCATCCGTGAAACCGCCTTTCCTGCTAACCTTGCGCATGTTGGCGCCGCAAAAAAACTTATCGTGCCCATCGATCGCTTGCGGAACCGTATCCTTTCCCACCCACTCCTTACTCATCCCATCCCGCACCCGTTTGAATGCATTATAACTCGGTTGCGGGGCAACGCGCCTCGCGCACGCACATGCGTAATCCCTCCTTTCAGACGTCAGTCAACTCGACAGCCGAGAGTACAAAAGAAAATAATGGTATTTCCACGATCCCCTCCTGCTCTCCGCGCTCATTTCGAAATTTCGCCGCACCCTTGTGAGACCGCTCTCTCCCGTCCACGTAACCGGCGCATCTCTCCAAATAAAACAAAATCATAATCATCCGTGCGATCTCTGTGAACTGGAGGAAAAGGGCTGGAGACATCTGCATCCTACATTCGGAATGCACAATTCTTCTCTTCGGGGAGCATTTATGCTCTTTTCGCAAAAGAGGGGAAGCGTTTCGTTAAAGCAAATGAAAGTGCGTCACTTTCATGACTTCCCCGCGTTTAAAACTTAACTTCCTTCGTTTCCGTTCCCCCTGCAGGCCGGCTGGCTGCACGAACGCAACGTTCCCGAGCGCTAAATGACTTAAAGTGGTTCAGTTGTCGAGCATTTTACGGAAGGATTTCGCGTGCACTTTGCAATTCAGATTCGCTTTCACGCCCGCGATTAAATGCCGCTATGCATTGAATGACGAGTATCGAAATATGATTATCCATGAAATCGTTTATCACGATGAATATTTGCTACCGCAAGAGGCGCTTGTGAATGAAAGCTCTCTTCTGCTGCTGTGATTTGCGCCTTCATTTGCATTTTTCTACTCAATTTAAAAATTTCAATATCGTTGGTGAAAGAGGGCGAATAAAACACTGATGGGGATTCCTTTTTGCAGCTATTTTCATGCTTCAAAGCCATTTAAAACTTTACTGAGAATTTTATAACTGCTGGATGAGTTGAATATTATCAAATAAACCCTATCGGGAAGAGAGTTTATTACGCAGAGGGCTCATAGAACATCAAAGTAATGAATTTAGTTGACCTTTTTCAGTGGTACTATTTCTTGTTTATTGAGCTCGCACAAAAAGAACCTAAAATCCAGCGAAAAAATATCAAATCGTATGAATGCAAAAAGTAATACGTGGAATATGATTGAAATAAGGCGCAGTTTACGTCTTCCCAGTCTCGCCATCATCGGAAGGTATGACTTTACTCACACGTCACCGCCTATGGCCTAACCTGCCAATCAAAAAACCAAGGTTCCGATCGATTCCATCCCCGCCCCCTTTTCTCTCTCTCTCTCTCGCCATGCCTCCTCAACTGCAGCCTCCCATGTTCTGACAAATCGGCTTTGTCGCGGACGGCAGGAGGTCCATCTCTCTCCTCCGCCGCAGTCCAAGGAAGAGGCGGCAGGTTTTTGTTGTCTGTGGTAAGGGGTTCGCAAGGGAGAAGCAGGAGGAGAGGGAGATCTTTTGAGGCTCTGCGACGCCGCAGGGTTCCCGACTCACCCGAGAGCCTCTCGGAGAACACCGTGGAGGGTGGCGACGGCGAGACGGTGGGGAGAGGAGGGGTGTGAGGAAGACACCCACGGGGATGGGACGACAGAAGGGGAGCGAAATGGGATTCTGCGTTTATCTCCCTCATTCCCACACGCATGCACGCGAGCGTACGCACAAGCATGAGGGCAAGAGGTGTCTCAGAGGAGTTTCTCAAGGGACACGTCCGAGGCTCCGAGGGGAACGTACGAATGGAGCGCGAAGGCCGAATTTTTGAAAAGGTGGACGGTTAGATGAGGTAATTGTGTCCGAAAAGGGAAGGGAGAAAAAACGATTTGGGTGTAATTGAATACAGGAAAACATAGTTTTTATTCGTTTTGTGGAGCGTTGCGAAAAAATTCGAGTCGAGTCGTTGATACTACAAAAGGCGTGGAAAAGTTGTGCCATGGCAGCGTGAAAGGGCTTGTCCCTGGCGTCTTAAGTGTAAGCTACACTGGTATAACAAGGTTTAATATATATATATATATATATATATATATATATATATATATATATATATATATATATATGAAAGAGAACAGAAATTCTTTATTTCTTTTTTATCTCCGAGAACAGACCATAGAAAGTCAGTCATTAAGGCCTATTTACCCAACGGGTGGCACAAGTTATAAACGAAGCTATTTCACAGGCCGCATTTGAGATTGGCAGACTAAGTTTCTTATGGGAAGCCATCGGAGCATAACCAACGCTCCAAAACATGATATCGGGTGAAAATAAAGAAGTGCGAGTTTTTTTCTTCGGTTGAATCAAATCTCACCATAATTAATCCGCGAACTAATTATGTCTAATTAACGAAGTGCTGTTCTTGTATAATTAATTTTATACTTAGCGCAAGTCAAAGCTGAGATAGATAAAGTAGATCAGCACTGAATACGGCCATTTTTTCGCCAAAATGTGTACCTGATTTTTTCAAGCATTTTATGGCAATTGGCGTCATCATCAGTGCCTATTTAAGAATGGTGATAAACAAATCAATCATAGAAGAATAATTCCTCGTATAGCTCCGGATTTGCCAGCTCAAAACATGTTTTAAAATAGCAAGATGTAGAAAGGAAAACTTGCATTTGCCGATTATACAATTTGAAAAATCACCGACATGATGTTGACACATAATTGATGCAGTATCATTGAAATAAATTTTCTCTGAATCTCAAAGTTAAAAAGACCGCCTATTACCAAAGTAGAGCGTTATTACATCCCAAGATTAGAATAATGTCAAAAGTTTCTGGGTTTTCTCTTTTTCTTATATAAATCTTTTTGTGTCGATAAATTTTATGCTATCAATAAATCACAAAAAAACAGTCAGTGGAGTAGATAGAATTGATTGGAGCCCTGGGCGAGATTTTACCAAGGCCTTTGCATTCGCTCTATGGCGGGGTTAAGGATGGGCTACCCGGGCGATTATTTTGCCACAACTTGCGGGGAATAATTTTGAAACGAGAAAAAGGTCTGCTATGACCGGGAATCGAACCCGTATCTTCCACTTGCCGGGCGGATATTCTGCCACTGAACTATAGTAGCAGATCTATTTCTAGTTTGGCAATCTCACCATTTGAGAGGGAGGAGTTTTCTTCGATGCATCTCTTCGAGGACATCCGTTGGGTCTTGTTGATACTAGCTTGGCTAGCTCGGACCCAACCAAGAAACCATCGGCATTCAGAAACGGCAAAACTGATCAGATACGATAGTGCAGTGGTAGAATATCTGCCCGGCAAGTGGAAGACCCGGGTTCGATTCCCGGTCATAGTAGACCTTTTTCTCGTTTCAAAATTATTACCAACATTACAGCTTATGCCTATCTGCATAGGATCTTCAGATAACTTTATTCCATCAATTTCACAACTTATGGGTTGAATTTCTCGTTAGTTAAAATACGTAAGTTAGATGGGCAACTATAGTGGCCAAGTAAGTTTCAACACACGGTTTAATTGTGCAAAGTGGATAAACCTATTCGCCACTTAGATTATATCAAAGCATTAGTATCGTATTTATTGGAACAATCCACTCTTTTTTGATTCTCGTACCCAAATTTTATTATTAAGCTCCTGAGTCCCCTCGCAGCTCAGCGAGATGCAGTTGTTTTTCACCGCCAATATAGAATTTGAGTGAATTTTTTTCCTCACGCACTCATTCCAGAGATCTATGTATAACTAATGTTGTGATAATAAAGACGAAAATTGTCCCCGTTTAATTCTCTACTGTCCATAAAGTCTCAGAACGACCAAAACTGAAACTCGACTGCTCAGTATTTTTATCGTTCAGATATATTAAATCCGTAATTCATCACTTCAAGTGAATCGGCACTTCGCAAACGAGATTTACCGATGTCATATGAATGCTTGTTTTTCCAGCGGGGAATTATATTGCGTCAAATTTTAATTGTATTGTTCTAACGAGGCCATAGCTTCAGCATCTCGTATGATGTGTTCGTTCAGCAAAAGATATTAAATGGGAGAATCTATAAAAATTGAACCGACAGACTCTGGCAAGGACAAAATTGGTAGATATAATTTGTTATTTTTGAGGTGTATTAGATTTTACACAATCAAGCGATTTTTAAGGCTTGGCGACAATATTGACAGAGAATTTGAAAATACGATTCCTGAGCTAAGGCTAAGGTTATTTAAATCTGAGCTAAAGAGAGTCAAGAAAACTGAAGCGATAGAAGGATGGATTTATTTCAAGCAATGCGAGAATAAGAATGGCCAATTTTCTCCAATGTATATTTCATAAAACTTTAGCCTATTTGTAAACTTGACTCTTTTTTCTCTAATTACAGCATTTAATAATCGTGAATTCTTGGCGCACAAATATTAATTTTTACCGTATGCCGTTGTTTACGACGGCCTAAACGCCATTCGATCGAAGCTGGCGGAAAGGGAGAATCTTAGGGTTCTTTTCCTGAGAAGCGACGTTTCCCTACCTTTTCTGTTGTTTCCCAACGGTGGAAGAAGCCATACTCTCCCGATGAGAGAAATTTCTCTTGACGCACTAAAGCACACGCATAACACTTCACCACAGACTGACCACATCAGATGACAGGAGCGTGAAAGATTAAACTTGGGAAGGAGAAAGATGTGAAACATTTTGGGGTTCACGATATTGGAAGTGGAAATAATTGGTGGGATTTATAATCGCGTTGCATCTGAAATGAGAAAAGAAACGAAAGTCACCGGCATTGCTTTGACGGGATAAAAGAAGAGACATCTTAAAAATACTAAGCGTAATCTTTAAAAACCTTGTTCCAGCCAGGGACGTTTTAATTCTAACAAGAAGTTAAATGAAAAATGTTATTTACAGCATGGCGAGTTCTATCTCTCACAAATTTTTATCGAAAAAGTAACAGGTTTAACACTTAAAACTAGTTATTTATGTTGTTACCTTCATTCTCCTACCTTGTTAAATAATTTGTTAATTGTCTGTTACTGCTGCAGAAAATATTTACTATCTTGAGGGAGTGCATTGCCTTCGTCACATCAGAACACAACCACGTCTCAAATAAAATAGAGCTAACCAAAACGAAAATATCCCGTCAAATCATAAGACCTCATGAGTTTTCTCCTTTACATTATGGAGGTAAAGTATGCGGTAACAAAATCCAAGAATGGGAAGAAATGCTCGTCCATCGGTACCTCACTTTTACACCGCCAAATGCAGACCGATAGACCGTATTGAAAGATGCTTGTCGAATAATTTTTTTGACAATTTATTTTGATAACTTATAAGCCAGAATTTTTAAAAATAAAGCAGCCTGGGTTAAATTTATAAAGTATAAATAATATGAGAATAATTTTGAAACGAGAAAAAATTCTGCTATGCCTGGGAATTGAACCCAGATCTTACCACATGGCGGGCGGATATTCTACCACTTAACTATTGTATCTGACCAATTTTCTCGTTTGTGAACGCGGATGTTTTCTTGGTTGGGTCGGAACTACCAAGGTAGTATCAAACTGCCCCAACGGATGTCCTCCGGCTAGTTCCGTCCCAACCAAGAAAACATCCGCGTTCAGAAACGAGAAAATTGATCTGCTACGACAGTTCAGTGGTAGAATATCCGCACGGCAAGTGGAAAACCCGGGTTCGATTCACGGTCATAGCAGACTTTTTCTCGTTTCAAGATTATTCCCAACTTTACAGCTTATGCCTGTCTGCATAGGATCTTCGGATCGCTTTATTCTATAAATAATATGGAAAAAACATTGCATTCCAATTTTGTGAAATTATTCATTGCTGACCACTGTATAGTAAATGGTATATTCTATTTTGCAAAAGAAATTCACAACTATTAATACTTGACATCGATGTAAGAAAATCGGTGTGGGTTGGCTTCATCGTAAATTGAGTGAGTAGTCTGGCTAATTGATGTAATACTATATTTAATCACACATAAACTTATAGAATAATAATACAGGAGATCAGATGAAAGTTAATTTAAATACACTCTTCTCGGAATACGTAGACACTCCCACAAAAAATAATCAAACGCCGATTTTTATAAAAGCGAAGGGACCTTTTTCCTATTACAGTAGAACTCCGATTATCCGAACGCCGATTTAACGAATGCCCAATTATCCGAACCCAAATTTTAAATTGCGCCATTCTTGTGCTATGACATTCGGATTCACCTCACAGCGATGAAAAAACTTTCTTCGGTACTCCTGCATTCGGGATGCCCTCATTGCGTTAAAACACTCGAAACACCCCCCGAGTGCTCTCCCTTGCGTAAATACCGACACACTCTGCTCTGCACACTTTAGGCATCACCCCCATGAATGGAAGGACACGTGTTCTCAGGTTATAAATGCTATTTATGACTGACTTCTCGTTCTTTTGGAGAGATTAGGGAATATGAAATAGTAATAGTAATATGTCTGGCAGTTTTTAGACATCTTTTTTGGTTGTGTTCTTTCCAATTTTTTTCGTACATATCTGGCTTTCAGCATTTTTCTTGGATTTTTTAGGCATTCTTTAAAATAAGTAAAAAAATAACGCCTTATGGTCAGGTCGTGTCCGTCCATCCGCATGTTTCATCTCTGAAGTAAACAATATCTGCTGTAAATACCTAATTAGTTTAATTTTCTTTGGTGCTCACGCAACATTTGGAAAATGAAGGGGAATGGATTATCTACGACGAAGAAATGAACGTAAATACGTCTATTTTCTTTACGTATACAAAGCGTTTGTAAGTGAAAATATATGGGTAATTTACGGCGAAGGAATGAACGTGAACATAAAGATTATATTACAACTATTCGAGTGAGGTATGTTTTAAATAATTTTAGATTGTTTTATTAATTACAACTGATTATGAAATTAGTCGGGGAATCAACAATTCGGTATTTCCTTGGCATCACTACTGGCATTTCAGTTCGTATATATTATACTAAGCCATTGATATTTATAATTTTTGATATGATTGCATAAATTGTAAAGAACGCCTCTGCCTCGCATGTATGCACGCATGATGCGTGCATCTTTCCTCTCTTGTTTGGCAAATTATAAATAAAGTTATTATTATCTTCACAATAATACCATATTTACTAGAATAATTTACGCTGTTTTTTCTCAAAATAGCGTGACTAAAACTTGAATACCTTAAATTCGCGTGTTTACACCTGCCGACCAGTAGTGGAAAATTTTTACACGACTACCGCACGTATTCGTACCTATAACATATAAAGAAGTGTGCTATGTGCTAATATCAAACAGAAATGGTGTTTTTTAACTCATAGTTGCCCTTTCTCTTTTCCAATTATCCGAATTTTCGATTATCCGATTCACCCTTGGGCACAATTAATTAATATTGTCCGAGTTCTACTATATATAACATTAACAGGGATGGCCAGACATTTGAGTCTGTGAGCCGCACATAGTATGCTCAAAAATATTAAGAGCCGCACTCAAGTGAGAACTAGCGAGAACTGTGATAATGGTTTGAAAATACAACAAGGAAAACTAAGGAAAGAAATTTGCAAAAACTTGTTTATTCTTTAAAAACTCCAAATAAACGGCACAATATACATTGCACAAACTTTCTCATATACGTACATATATACGTTTGATCGACTGTGTGCGCTTATAAAAGAAAAACGCTTATAAATCCAAGTTAATCGTAGTTTAGCGTATATTTTAATGCCATTGGTCGATATTTAGTCATTTTTGGGACATCTGGCTTATTATTATTTGTGACATCAGGTTGTACAATTGGATGGATTTTAATCGAAATCCTTATAGCCATTTTTGAGTAATAGAATTTTGTTTCAAAATATTCTAGAATAAAGTACCTTTAATTGTAGTGCAATATCGTTCATCTCTTCAGAGTGTCTATTATGAATGATATTATCCATAAATATGAGATATCATTCGATTTAGTTTAACCGTTTAGGTTGTAATAAGATTTTGAGTGGATCGCGGCGGAGGCGTAACGTCATAGGGTAGCCAAGGTAGCTTAGCGTACATTGTAATGCCACTGGACGCCATATAGTGATTTTAAGAGATATATGACTTACGTAGTATTATTTGTGACATTAGGCTCTACAATTGGATTGATTTTAATCAAATTCTCCGCAGCCACTTTTGAGTAAATACAATTTTTCAAAAAATAGCCAAGAATAAACTACCCTTTATTTTTGTGCAATATCATTTTTATGAAAAATTGTCTGCAAAAGATGATATATTGCACAAATACGAGATATAATTCGATTTTAGGTACGCGTTTGGGCCCTAGATCAGCGAACAGACCAACAGACGGCATGGCGAAAACCACTTTTATGAACTCAGGGACACCTAAAACATGTATTTCCATCAAAATTTCGGAGTCGAATTTTTTCACGATTACAATACTTTCTCAATATACTACGTATATGAGAAAGAAAAATAAGTTGCATAGATTCGGCACGTATTTAAATATGCCTTCGGGAGGTTAATATAAAACTGAATCGGAGAAAAGATGGATAGCATTTCCCCGCGAGCCGTGTCTTGTTCCTTTGCGAAGATAACCTGGTTTCCCTTAACTAAGCTGACGGCTTCGCAAGACTAATTCTGACCTTTATAAGTTAGACAGTAATTTTTTTAACAAGAATCCGCAAGGTTGTATTACAAAGAGGCAATTTCACATTCGTGTTGATAACATCTCTAAAATTAAATTGCTAAATTCTGATATAAATGCTAAAACTTCTCTATATTTGCGGCAAATATATGAAGGAAAAAACTTGAACGAGGACGACGCAAAGAAAAACTAATTACAAACTTTTCCGAAAAAGTCGAATTTGCGCTCATTAATTTTTAAGAAATTAATAATTGTTATCATTGTAACTAAACAATGTAGATATTTAAGATTAACATGGATAATAGCTTGAAGTTATATCAGATAAGGAAATATCCGCACGAACATCATTTTTAAATATGAACGAAAGCATAAATGAGCGGATAAGAGACAACCTACTTACTTATAGTACCTCTAACTATGACTCCGGATTCTCAGGCCCTTTTTGGCTCCTCCCCCACCCTCGGATTTTAACGGACCTAGTCCTTGCCGTTACTACATTAAATCCCCTTCATTTATCCATGGCTATCGTATGCTCTGTTTTTCCTTTTCCCACCTAATGTCACTCCGCAACTTTATGAGTCTTTGCGAGATGATTTTTTTCTCGAATCAATATGCACCAAGTGCGCAAGGTTGTCGTTACGATCGTCGCGCTTTCTTTCCTTGTGCTGGCGTCCTGTTTGATGGCATGGCTATAATTGTGCGAGTACTCGAACTAGGTTTATTCACATTCAAGCTTTTTCGAATCTCCTAAAGCTCGAGTCCCCAGGCTTTATCCTCAGATTCCCGTGCGATTGTTGCTGTTGTTTCTGCATATCGTAAGAGTAATGGCGATCAACATCATGTGTATACAAAGATTTCGAAGGCGTTCTTTATAGGAAATGCGTATAAAACGGTGAAGGATTGGGCGGTTCTTGAATTTTTATCTCCGAAACTATAAGTAGTAAGTAATATGGTCCCGCAGACTTTTTTGTGGTAAATGTTGTCCTCAATTCAAATAAATATTCCTTAAAAACGTAGGAATGCTCATATCAATACAAATCCACATTAAAATAAAGAGACTTCTATTAAACCACGAACAATGACAAAAGTTTGTTTAATCTCGATGCTATATGGACGCTTGTAATTTGTTCAGATTCGCTTCAACAATATAAATACAGAAAAGGAAATCTAAGTTTATATAGTACAAATAATGCGATAACTGTTGTCAAAATAATGAATTTATAAAATAAACAACTAAAAAGAAAACAATTTTTAAAAATAAATTATCATTATATATCGACGTTTCTTACAGAGGAGGAGGAGGATATAACATTTAACATATAACATATAGGAGGATACTAATGTTTAGGCACTTCCAGATAAGCTGGAGATTCAAAATATTTTTTTAGGTAGGATTTTGTGCAAAACCGACTAGAAAAAACGAAAATCTTGAAAAAGTGCAACAATGCGGCCGCTAAAAATTCGCAATTGTTTAAACAAAAGTTCAAGGTTTATGTATTTCCGAATGTGCTACGGAGCTGAAATTTTTTATAGAGGTAGAATTTGTAAAAGAACGAAATAGGGATTATACAAATTTTGATATTTTAATTTGTTTGGCAGTTAAAAATTTCTAAAATTTAAACAAATAGCCAACTGCTTAGGTACTACGGGATGAGCTAGGAAGCTGAAATTTTCAAGTTATTTACAGAGTAGTGCATTTGCACAAACAAACATTTGAATATCTCCATAAATATATTGTGGCGGCCGTTAAAAATGTTTAAAATTTAAACAATTTAAAAAATATTATTTCACTTCTAGAAGTGCTACAACATTAAAATTTGGCAGAAATGTGTAGCATTAGTACCCCATAATGGAGAAAGTATAAAATTCTTAAAATGGCAAAGTTTGGGGATTGTTTTAATCTATTATTTTAACATAAGGGAAAAACGAAAATCGCTCCGGAGGTGAAATATTTAGAATTAAAAAAATATAGGTAATGATGAAATATCTGTCGGAAAATGAATGTTTTTTCAAGGTAAGATGATATACTTGCAGAATGCCAGCACCTTCTACTAGTCATTATATATCGACGTTTCTTACAGAGGAGTAGGAGGAGGAGGATATAGGAGGATACTAATGTTTAGGCACTTCCAGATGAGCTGGAGATTCGAAATTTTTCTTAGGTAGGATTTTGTGCAAAACCGACTAAAAAAAACGAAAATCTTAAAAAAGAGCAACAATGCGGCCGCTAAAAATTCGCAATTGTTTAAACAAATTTTCAAGGATTTTGTATTTCCAAATGGGCTACGGAGCTGAAATTATTTCTAGAGATAGGATTTGTAAAATAACGAAAGAAGGAATATAAAAATTTTGATATTTTAATTTGTTTGGCAGTTAAAAATTCTTAAAATTTAAACAAATAGGCAAATGTTTAGTCACTACGCGGCGAGTTAGGGAGCTGAAATTTTTAAATTATTTAGAATTTTGTCTATGTAAACGAACAAACATTTCAATGTATCCATAAATTTGTTATTGCGGCCGTTAAAAATTATTGAAATTTAAACATTTAGAAAAATGCAATTCCACTTCTAATTGTGCTATAAATTTAAAATTTGGCAGAAATATGTGGCATTATTAACCCAATGTGGAAACAGTATAATATTCCTAAAATTGTTAAAACTAGTGATTGTTTAACTCCATTATTTTTCCATAGTGAAAAAACGAAAACCGATCCTGAAGAGAAATCTTTAGAATTAAAGAAATATTCCTCATGATGAAATATCTCTTTGAAAAATTAATGTTTTTTCAAGGTGAGATGAAATGCTTGCAGTATGCAAGCACCTTCTACTAGTATGGAATAATTCTATATATCTATCTTCTCACGCGAATTCAAATTAACATTTATCGCAGCGAAAGAAAAATCATTTCACTAATATCTGGTGTTTTCAAAAGAAGTTGAACGGGAAGCAAGATATTTGTGCAACCTGCGAGGTGTGTCTCTCCACCTGGAGGCGTTTAACACAAGATATCACACTCTCAAACATACTAAAGGTATAGTCAAAAGTTTTGAGTGTAGATAAAACTTTTAAATTTTTAAACAAGATTTTTATTTAAAAATAATTTTATCCGAATTACAAAATAATAAAACCCGAAAATTACCCGAGCTTGAACTTTTTTTAAAACCTCGAAAAAACTTATTTATACCCGATTTTAACCCGAATGAAAAGGAAAATAATAAAATCCGATATTTACCCTCCGAATGAATTTTTTTTTACCCGAAAAATCCATAGCCTTGTTATAAGTGATATTGTACGAGAGTTAAAGAAAAATTAATTTTCTGTCACCAGTAAAATGGCACTCCCGATTACGTCACGTAAACTATTCATATCATTTTCTAAGTTTCTTTGTCTTTATGTCCTAACTACCTAATTTCATGAACAGCCACCCAGTAGATTCTCAGATGAAACATGCGGACGGAAGGACGGTCGGACACGACCTGACCATTAGGCGTTCTTTGTTTACTTTTTGTAAAGAACGCCCAAAAAGGAACTTAAACGTAAAAATTACAACTACTCAATTCAATTGAGGGATCTTATAAATATTTTTCGATTCTTTTGTTAATTACAACTGATTAGTAACTCCTTAAGCGTCGTTTAACATCAATTTCGCCGTAGTCTTCACCTTGACTTATTTACAACTGATTAGAAAATAAATTAAAATTTAATATATCTCTGGCACAATTTCTGATATGTCATTTTGCAGTATTTAGTCATATTAAAGTTACTTAAGTATGTTTATTAATGCACCAAATTAGGAGAGGAAAAAATTTTAGTAGACAGAGAGATGTAATTGGGTAGTGGTGTTTCGCTGTTTTATGGCGTGCGTTCGTTTAAATTATATCGTTAACTTTCAAATACCCCATTACACGAAACGCGCCTTTTTGTGATACAATGTACATTTTCCTAACTTGTTACAAATCTATGAATTTGACATTTCGAGCCTTTATCAGAAATCGTAAGCTCATGTTTATATTCAATTATTTGTAATTAAATGTAAAAATTGCAAAAAATGCTTACATTAGATATCTTTGATATCCACAACAAGATTTTATAAAACCAAATGCACCTTTCGGCTACAATACAGCCGTATTTAGCAGAAATTCACCGAAAGTAGATTCTAAAGTGAAAAAAGAACTGCAAAAGAAGATTCCAAAAGCGCTTTTTTAGAATGTGCACGTAAAATTTCGCAAATGACATTTGAAACATACCTAACGTAGCTACGAAGCTGTAATATGATATTTATTCTTTTTCGAAAGTAAATTTAGCGCATTTACGCTTCGGTTTCATTGTTATAGCTACATAAACAAAATGAAACTCTACCGTAGTGACGTACCCGTATAGATAGTTCATAAGGATCATTATATATCAATACTCAATGTCTGTCCGTCCGTCTGTCCGTCCGTCCATCCGTCAGTCTGTTCGTCCGTCTGCCAATCTGTCCGTCCGTCCTCCCTTTTATTTCTTGATCAGTTTGTCATAGAGAAATACTGTAAACGCCATTTTGTTTCTGCCAACTAGGAGACCTCGGGAAAACTATTTTCGTTTACATAAGTGTCCCGGATTGGACTCCGGGAGACGATTACATTTTCCCATATGTTTACACAGGAGTTTCGATTTTTCAAGGTGCAAGGTTTATTTCCTTCATACATTAAAATACGTAAATAGGGACCGAATTTCTCTGTTTTTACTTTATTCGGCGGCTAAAACTACAAAATATCTTATTTTTGCAATGTTTAGACGTTACACGAAAGAATTTGTAAGAAACACGGGTTTCTTTTCGAAATTTTATGGCTTTTTCGTACTCTTTCCGGGTGTTGCCAAGGTAACCCGCATTGTTGCCTCCGATTGAATTAGCGTCTATTTAGCCTTAAAATAGAAGAATTGCGTTATTCGCTTCGCAAACTGCGTGTGGGCTGTGGGTATTTTTAACTATGATGATTTTAAACATGCAGATTTCTGACTGACTTCGCAAAATTTTTGTGGGTACCACTAGTTTTTTTAACCCTGCTAAAATGACAATGGACAAACGGTCGAACCCCAAAATCAAATAGGTTTACTCATGTCTGTCACTAGCCAAAAATATTCTGAAAATATTAACTTTCCACCTATATTGTTAGTCCTCTAATTCTTTTCTTAAGAAAGTTTGAGGTCAATTGATTGGTAGTTTTATTGTTTTGTCTTATCTTCATAATCTATTCTATCGAAATTCATTTCGAGAAGCTATTATTTCGTCCGCATATGTTTTTCTATTCACATCGTACCTAAAAAGCCAAATTAACCAGATATAATCTTCAAAATCTGATGTCAGCTATTGTGCTTTATAATTCTAAAATAAGATGCACTAGCACACATTTTTAGAAACACTTAAAATGAGCTTTTATAATGATTGCAACCTCTTCTAGAAATATTCGTAACCATTTCTTATATTTCCCTTTAACCCGATTATCTGTATTAGAGCCGTTTGTTATGGGACAATCTGTTCGAAATCTATAGTATATTCCAAAGCCCTCAGGACGAATCATAAAAACGAATGAAATAATAAAATAAACCTCAACAGCGTCAACTTGAAGAAATTCATGTTTGCTTGTAAACTTTGATGTACGTAAACGTTACTTTTAAACCATCAACGGCGGACCCAAAGTCTTTATCGCCGATTGTAAAGATTTAGTCGTTTCATTATACCAACCAGATCCTATAATTTGAGGGCAGTGAAAATATTTTTACAAAAACAACCATAAATACGCCCCACTAAAATCCCTGCATGATTAACGAGTCCCTGTCACCAATAACATAATGGCCGCTTTGCTCTATTGGGAGGAGAAACTTTCTCTTCCGAAGCACCGCGCAGCTTACCATTAAAAGGCCACCGCAGCATCTCCCGAACACTAGACAAGCGGTTACAATCCCAGTTATATATTGCCGTCCGTGCCTATCATCTTACGGTTTTATTTTCTCAAGGAGAGAGAGAGAGAAGCATGCGAGAAGCGAGGAGAGAGTGGTCCACACAAATTTTCCGTGATCGTTCACAAAATATACATCTGTTCCGTTTTTCTGATTTGCGATCCAAAACACGAAATTATAAACCCTCGCAACCTTCAATTTTTCCTCGTGGAGATAAAAATTCAATAATGAGAAAGTATTAACATCTACAAGAGCAGAGAGGAAAGAAAGACCGTGGAAAAGTAAATCGAGAAAGGAAAATGGGACGCTACGGACAAGAAATGAAGAGCGCGGCAAAGGAAGTGCGCAAAGGAAAGAAATAGGGAGACAAAAAAAACTAGGAAAAAACATTTGAGTAATAGCCGGTTCCGAATAGCGACATAAAACCCCGTGGTGGGAGAGAAAAAAATGGGGGGAGCGGAGGAAGAGAGGAACCTTATGTTTGGTACTCCTTACGAAAGGGATTCCTCTGCGACCCAATCTCTCATCGTCCCTTCGAAACACCTTCAACAGCCATGCGCTCATGGGAATGAATAAATAATTACCACGAGTTGGAAAAAAATGAAGCGCGACGAGCGCGGACTCACATTCACGTGCAGCCGTGCCTTCAACGCACGGGATATTTTCTTCCCTCTCTCGTCCCTCCTGTTCTTCCTCTCTCTCTTCCTCTCTCTCTCTCTCTCTCTCTCTCTATCTCTCTCTCTTGCTCAAACAGAAGGCTGAAGGAAACGTGAGAGGTTTTTCGATTAGAAAATATTAATATATGTCTCTTTGGTGGGAGAGAGGGGAAGTTCAAGGGAGGGGGAGGGCTGGGAGGCGTATTTAGAGGGAGAGGATAGCTGAGAGTGGTGTGGGATGCGTAGTGGGGATGTGAGAGAGAGAAACGTCGTCTGGGATATTCCATCTGTACTGCTTATCTATCCATTCTATGCTTTGGAGGGGGCTTTCAGAACACATCCGTCACATGCAATGCTTTCTTAGATCGTCTCGTAGAATACCGAGAATCCACGTTTCAAAATCCGACGCGAAGCGCAGGCCATTATTCACTTTTTTCTCGCTTTTATATTTATAATTATTTAGATTTATGCTTTCCTCCGAATGAGAGTGAGGCAAATAACAGTGATGGATGCCGTTGACATGATCGCTGTGATGAAGCATTTCGGTGGAGCCGGAATTACGCCTGATGAGGATCGGATGTTGCTTTGAGTGGAATGGGTACATATAAAGGGAAAAAACCTAGTCCGTGGAACCACTACGATTACATGTTTCCTTAAGGCATACTGATTTAATAGAGTCGTGTTAAGAGTGTCTGGCCTCCACATAAGTAGAATAAATAAGAACAGTATTTCATGCGTCCGTAAAAAATACACTACGGGTCACTCCTTTGCTTCATGTTTCCAATCAAATGTCACTTTATTCTAAACTGCTTCAATTGAATGTAAATTTAACTAATTTTATATTTACCCTTTCTACTAATGGATGAATTAATGGTACTCTCAATCTTTTAGTTTGTAAAAAAACATAGGGCACTACCTCCGAAATAAGCGATATGAGTTTAAAATTATTAATGCAGTGAACTAAGATCCTTAAATGCAATCTTGCGTCTTAAGTGGTAAATAGAAGTAATAGTAGAAAAGAATAAAATAGTTCCGACACAAAAAGTCAATCGTGATTATTTAAAAATCTTAAGTTATAATACGCACACTTAGGAAAATGTTGATAATATTAATATTTTGATAATATTAAGAACTTAACATTTCAGACTTTCCAAATTACATGCAAATTACGTATTTTTTCTTCTTTAGGTCGTGTTTGAAAAATAGTCTCCTTCCTTCCATTTTCCGTCATTATTAAAAAAATATATTTAGTACAAGATTATAAACAATTTTAGATGTTGATATCTGAAGCGTGATCCATAATAATGAAAAGCTATAATTATTGTAACTCCTGAAAGGCATAGAATGTTTTCATTAGTCTCAGAATACCTTGCTTTCATATTTGTTTAAAGGTTTACCATAATTAAAAAATTAAAAATGAAATAATTTAGTACTATTGATAAATATAAATACATAATTAGTATTTCTGGTTTTTAAGAGGATTCTATTTCACAGTATGAATTGACTAATGGAGAAGGAAACTTAGTTAAATGTTCATTTTCCTAAATGATTTTCTCCCGTGTGTTATCTGTGAAATGGGTTTCTCAGTGAAAGAGTATTTTTTTACAGTTTAAATTCGCTCATTCCTTTCAGATCACCAAAGATAAGGAATTTCTTCGAAGATCGCTAATCCTGCACACTCCACTGAGTCGTACCATTACATTCACATCACATCTGATCAGTGGTTCACCTTGTGTTACAGCTCTGGCCATCATCTCGTTGCTCAGGTCTTCATCTTTCTATTCTACGTCAATCTGCATAACAATCGGTTATCATTGGTTCAATTGCACGGTGCGTGGTCATAAGCTTTTCGATTCGAATCTTTCATAAGGTGAAGGTCAATGAGCTTGATCAGTTTAAGAGATTATGCCGTACACACAAAAGACTTACATTGTATCCACATACTTTGTCCACGCTCTAAGAAATATCTCCTTTTAATGAGTTATTGAACAGGTGAAAGACGGCTAAGGTTATCAGCGTTCTTGGTGCTATTTCTATCAAGTTATTAAAAGTCATGCGCTGAAATTATTGAAGGTTGTATGAGCTTCAGTAATTAATTCTGTATTTATACTGCCTTGACATTGACCAGAAGTAGCCTGATTTACTATAAAACGGATAATTTGAAGTTCAAATATATACTTATATATATATATATGTGTGTGTGTGTGTGAGAGCGCACACACACATGCAGTAAGAGCAAAATTTAAAGTTATAAATTAATATCTAGGGTATTTAGTTAAGTTTTGGAACTAATGGGGTTGGTAAAAGAATGTCCACATTCTGTGGAGATTATTCAAAACAGTTTGTTAACCAGTTACGTTATTTTAACGTTTAAATTGAGATGAGCGGAATAACTTTATGCAGTTTGGAAAACTTACTTCCAGAAATATTTAGATATCAGACTAAAATGGCCGATAAAAGCTCCTTTCGGTTCTGAGTCTAATTTTTTTTCGAGATCGCAACGCTAAACATGCCGACGGTCTCGGAAAAAGGTCGAAAAAATGACAGGAGGTTGCCAGTCGTTTATAATTGTACGTTGACATGAGACGGTGGGAGGGAATCTGCTAGGGGGGTTCCGGGAACTTCCTGCTGCTGCTACACACACCCACCCGCATCTCGTTGGCGGAAAAAATCGCGCCGCCACGGGGCGGAGGCCATGGAATGGAAGCCGGTCGTGATGCGGAGACAGAGGCAGACGGAAGGGGCGGGGGAGAGGTCGAAGGAGGTGAAAGGAGGACGGGACTCCGGCGGACGCGTAGGAAGGGGAGGAGGAGCGGGAGGTGGGGGCGGGGAAGGGAGGAGGGGCGGGGGGCAGAGCCATTACCGACAACTGGCAGAATAATTCACAAAGGCGAAACACGAGGGCATAATTCCTGCGGCAACGTGCTTTTAACATTTTTTTAACGAGGGAATCGTTGAAATCGCAGCGGCCTCCCTCCCCTTCTCCTCTATCCCCACCTCCCTTTCCCCCCACCCGGTGCAAGGGCCACGTTTACTTGTGATAGTGTAATAGTCTACACGAACCCCACTATCAGTACTGACACGTGCAATTAAGAATATTCCATCGGAGCGACTTGAATATGCCACGTTCAATGAGTCTATCGTCATGTTTTTGTCGTGACAGTATCCGTTTCTCTAGGGATGTGGTTAGCCATCTGTCGGTGTGTTGAGTCACATAAATAGCTGAAATCCGAAAACGGGATGCGACCGAACGAGTATTCTGTCAGACCATGCGAGTGGAATAATTTGGAAAATAAGAAATCATGCACCATATGGAATATCAGGTATTCGTATGAAAACACTAAGGTGGAAATTTCAAATCAGTTATATTCTAAAATCACTTAAAAGGTGATGATTTTTTTAACCGGCGAAAAAGCAGTTTAAACTCTATTCGTTTCACAAATATACCGATATTTACAAAACGAAAAGTCAAATTTAAAAAAAGTTCAAAACCCCACTGTTAATTCTACCAATATCAATCTTGACGTGTATTCTGAATAAGTTAGTAATAAACTGAATAATAAGTCTAAACCAAAAGGTTTCCTAATTTCCTAAGTGTATTTAAATTAATCCTTTTAATGTGAGAATTTTGAAAAAAGAAGTTTTCTACAATGGAGCACTATTTTAGTGACGTTAAACCGGAATTAAGCATATACGGAATTGTGTCGGAACGCGTGCAAAGAGCCGGCATCATAAGAAAAGATCCCACGCGATTTGGTAATACGTTCTATCGCACTGTTGCGTCACTCGAGCATCGTTTACAAAGAGCGAGATAGATTACAGGGCGGCACATGGAGAGAAACCGGAAGATGATGAGCATAGTCGCTCAGTATAAAACAAATTATCCCACGAGAAATTGCCTCCTTCCGGAAAACGGAGAGGAAATGTCACTCTTTTAGGAAGAGTGAAAGAATCACTCGCGAAGTCACGGTCAAAATCGTACAAAGTATAAATTGAATTACGAAGTATTTGTGCCGTCATGTTTCTCCATGCGTAGCCACATTTAGGAATAGGGTGATAGAATAAGTGCGGTTTAAGATTGTCTTATTAAGAAAAGTTTTTAGGAAGCGATATGAGAGAAATATATTTCAAATAGAGTATGTCGCATTAAGATATGTTAAAATGAAATTGATTTTAGTACCGGGACATCTCATTAATTGAGGATAAAGTCGGGATGGAAATAACAGAAAGGTATTTTATTTGAGCCGGTACAACAATTTCTTTTACCACGGCAGCAGTAACTCTTAGTGTGTACTATGATGAATGAAGCATGCGATTAAAAATGTTCACAAAGCGACATATACAAACTTGTTGCAGATTGACCATCGATAGTTTTCATATAAATGAAATAATTCAGTAAAATTTCAGAATATTTCGTGATGATGATGTGTTATGAAGTAGTTCCCTTCGTAATGGGATGAAGATGTTCGTGCTTCGTACCGTAGGTATAATGGAAGCTTTTGCTCAGGATAGAGGCTAAATAATATTAAATTTTGCGGGTAATGTTATATAAAATCCCGTAAAAACATTTTTCTCCAAGTAACTAGTCAAAATATTTTCAACTTTCTCTTTCTTGGAAAATGGATGAAGAAAAGTAAATCAAAACACTGCAACAATGATCTCGTGTGAGAAGAAGCGATGACGCATCATTTAAGTCATTCAAATCGACGAGAACACTGCCCTGGTCGAGAGAAACGGCGGAAGGCGCGTAAGCGTGAGAATTCGTTTCCGTTTCCCACCGCGAGAGTACATGCGTGCGTGCTTACGCAATGACTAGGCATGTGGAATAGCACATTCTGTTACTCAAGCCCATTCATCCATGCGAATGTTGGGTGCTTTGGATAGTAACAATGAGATTCGCGACGTGTATTAAGAAACCTCGGAAGTCAAAGCGGATGATTCCAAATAAACTCTGCTTTACCACGTTCGTGCTCTTGCTGACATGGGAACTTCACCTCGTGATTTCATCGGCAGTGAACACAACGCCAACGACCCTATTAACTAGCTCACATTTTTTAATTTGAGATTTTTATCAAATAAAGCCATCTGAATATTATCCCTGAAGCTTTTTGCAAGTGTTTATTAATTATTTTAAAACATTCCCAATGCGTTATCCCAGATAAGTTTTGCTAGTCATTCATTAGAACGATATTCGAGGACACAGCTTTACTTCTTATCAACTACATTATTATCAAGTTACTATCGCAACGCCATGAGTAAATTTCCGGAGAAATACCATTTTGCGTTCAAGATCGGTCGTGTTTTTGATATTATTGTTTTATAAAATTATATCTTATTCCAAACTTCATAATATTATTATAATAAAGAGAAAATTTTTAATGTGGGAATAAATCTTACGAAATAACTCAGGAAATTAAAAAGAGAAATCACCCCAAGATTATTTGGCCTGCTCATAAGGAAGATGGTTCGATAAGATAGGAGGACAAAGCAAAACATTCAACTATTATTATGATTTACAATGGATTTTTCAAGTGAACATGATAAAGAAGGTAGTTAGATTGAGAAGATAAATCTGTTTTTTTCGTATAGATCGATTATATAACAATAAATATGACGTTTTCGGAAAGCATGTAATTTGCACACATTTGAAAAATTTATCAACTGAAGCAAAATCTCATAAATAATTTTATCCACAGAGTCAATAGAAGTTGGAGTAAATAAAAAGTGGAGTTGCGAGTAAAACGTCTTGAAAATTTCTCGCTCTCTAATCAACTAAAAAAATATTAAACGATAGTTCAACAGATCCTGAGGTAATCTTCAAAGACATCAAATGATAAAGGTATAGTTCTAAAGATTACTTCAGTGATAGATTAGACTCAACTGTAATGAAAATGAAATTTATGTAATATCTTATTGAGGGGGTCTCAAACACGCGGCCCGCATACACAAGTTAAAAAACTGCGGCCCTTTCAATAATTTGATTCTAGTAGGTACAAGTGGGTGGAAGAGAATGCGTGGACAGGATAATAATGTAGTGACAAAGTGATATGAAATAATACAAAAATGTTTAATAATTAGGAATTGTGTGAAGAATTGTTATTAATTAAAATATATACCACTTTAATTCAGGTGCTATTTTAAGTTTCAACAAAATTCTTAGACTAATTTATATGATATGCGGCGCATAAAATATATCGAATATTTCACTTGCGGTCCTCCATCTATTTTAAAAAATATACATTTCCCCCCATGCAATGTAAGTTTGAGACTGTTCCTATAGGTTCGTGGCCTTGTTAGAAGAACAGCTAGAAATAGAACCATTAATATGTTGAAATTTGGTATGAACAACATTAAAAGTTGTCGTGAGAAATTCATTTTCGACGGCTTTAACTAATGAGAACACAAGGGTCAAAATGAACTTCGGCATGTATGTCGTTAATGAATATATCATTCGAAACAATGAGATAAATGGCAGGGCCACTGTCCACATTTATGCCGCTTGATATTGGGAGTATTTAAATGTCACTAATTTAAACTGATATTATGTGTTTGCCTTTGGTTAAAAATTTCGGCTCCGCATAGCATGAAATAGGTAAAATTAAATCACAGTACCATTTTCCAAATGTTTTCTATATATTTAACGCCAATCACAATTTGATGTATACGAACAAAAGTCACTAAATCGCGGAAAATGTCTAAAACTGTCTACCTATTCTGATGTGGAGTAGACCTTTAAAATTTTGTTACTCGTTTTTATTTTTTATAGATGCGAGGAAGCGGTGGAGTAAAATGTATTAAAAGAAGCGCTGTGATGAAAAGTTTGGAAACCAATGCTTTTATCGACTTTAATCAATACACACTACAATGCCGAAAAATATAGCATCCAGCAGTAATTTATAAATTTATAGATGTATTATTGTTTTTTAGATGGTTAACAATTTTTTGGCCTTTTATGAATAATATTGGAAAGATAAAAAAATAACCCAAACAGTAATATTAATCTTCGTTATAGTCTCCAATGTTAATTATTAATCACTAATGGCTGACTTTTTTATTTGCACAAACTAAAATTTATTATCTTATCCACAGGGCATCTGAAACGCGTGAGCGAAGCCATCCGTTTCTTTTATTGTGGAAAGAGTTAGTTCCACAACAAGGTTTAACGTGTTGCGCTTATAACCTAGGCCTAGCGAACGTACCGAGGACGAGTAATTTTGCTGTCAGTTTTTGTCGGAGCAATTTCCCTTTTAATCAGCCCGAAATCTCTCCTTTCACGCGTTGACGTTCGCCAACAATAACAGGTGATGGTACAAAGGACTGCATCGCAGATCGATGGATCGATAGTCGGAGAGAGAGAGAGAGAAGGAAGAGGGAACGAGCAGATGAAGACGACGCGTCTGGCATCTCATCGCAGTCCCTGGAGGTCGAGGCCCTGATTCAGGGGCAAGGCCGTGCAAGCACCCACCGGGGAAGATTCCTCACTCCCAAAGGCACGCGCGTGACTCTGCACACCCTCGGGTCGTGATCATCATCCAGGATGCACACTTGTGGTGGCCCACCCTTTCCCCTTTATCCGCACCTCCTTAGCCCTCTTCACACATCCCATCTCTTTCTATTTATCTCTTACTCCGTCTCTCTCTTTCTCTTCTACTACCGACTTTCTCTCTCTCCCTTTCCTCTCTCCGCCGCTAAATCCCGATTTGTTCCTCCTCCGCCTCTTGCCTCCACCCTCTTCCTACCGCACCAACGCACTTGGTTTCCTCCGACCCACCCATGGCTCCTCGAGCGGAACCTCCAACTCCGTCCAAAGTGAAGGTATTACAGTAGCGGTAGCAGTGGGAGGCCTCGAGTCAATACATAACTCGGATTTCGGGCAAGAGGGGGGGGAGGGAGTGGTGCGAAGGAAAGGTAGAGCAACTGCATTACGTGTTTAAGAGTGAGGCGAGGAAGAGGGGGGGGGGCAAAAAAATTGCTTATCTCCGAATTTCACGCTCGGACTGCTCCAGTGTCGTCTTCGGCGGAAAATTAATTAGTGGGTCCCATAAATTGGTAAGGTTCCAATGGCAGCAGGAAACTAAATGAATCGGGGAGAGGGGAAAGAGAGAGAGAGAGAAGAACTGGTAGTAGCATGAGTTACCTTGGAATGTGAGAAAAAACTTCTTCCATAATTTCATTAACTGTAATATGTGCTAATTCATGCATAAGAGCAGGTATTCGGAAATGAATGTAATGACTTTCTACTTTAATGAATATACCTCATTAATAAAATTATTTTTTATAGTAATTTACTGAGAAAATGAGAAATATGGAATGCTTTTCTTTCAAAAGTTTCGGGAAAAAGGCTTAAATGGATTTTTTCCGTTGTATCGTTGGAGATTTAAAAGACTTGGTTGAATTAAGACAAGAGTATAAAGATGGAGACACCATGCGTGCATACATGCGAGGCAGAGGCGGTATTTACGATTTATGCAATCGTGTCAAAAAAGATAAATATTAATGGTTTAGTATAATGTCTAAGAACTGAAATGCCAATAGTGAAGCCAAGAAAATATCGAATTTTTTATTCACCGAATATTTTCCTAATCCGTTGTTATTATTAGAACAATCGACAATTACTTAAAGCATACCTTATTCGAATAATAGTAATATAATATTTATGTTCAAGTTCATTCCTTCGTCGTAAATTACGCATTTATTTTCACTTACAAACGCTGTGTATACGAAAAGAAAATAGACGTATTTACGTTCATTTCTTCGTCGCAGATAATCCATTTCCCTTCATTTTCCAAATGTTGCCTGCGCACGAAAGAAAATTTAAACTAATTGGGTATTTGCAGCAGATATTGTTTACTTCAGTTGATACGAATATTGTTTTTGTTGACAACAATTAAAAAACACGGGAAAAGTTTTTCAAGTTCAAAGTGACTACGACTTTAAAGATCGATTTTATTGAAATCGGTTACTCCTTCAATAAAATGTACTAAACAAAACATATCCTATTTTACTAGTTCTACAACGTGGTTTAAATACTTTTTTGTTATAAGTGATATTGTACGAGATATAAAAAGTTCATTTTTTGTCACCAGTAAAGTGGCACTCCCAATTAGACCACGCAAACCATTTGTATAATTTTCTTATTTTCTTTGCCCCTATATCCTAAATACTAAATTTCATCAACATCCGCCCAGTAGTTTCGCAGATGAAACATGCGGAGGGATGGACAGACACAACCTGACCATAAGGCGTTCTTTTTTTACTTATTGTAAAGAACGCCTAAAAAGGAAAAATTTGGTTATTTTAAAAACATATATTGTTTCAAAAAACAGAAAATATATTTATTAACTAAACGAAATGTAATTTACCTAATTGATGGCAAAATCAAATTGGTACTGTATAATGATGCAAGCATTTTAAATTAATTAAGTTTTTGCAATATCCGTTGAATTGTATCTTATGTAAATAATCATAATTTTTGGCAAAGGCGTGGTAAGAAGGTTAACAAAATTAGGAATGAAAATCCTAAAAAGATAAATGAGTATTTCTACCTAAGCGGGTACACGTTGCGTTGCGGAAATTTTGAGAACGATGACTAACTTATGATGTACTATTTTATTTTTAATTTCGTTTAATCTTAATTTTTATTATTATTTCATTATGTGGAAGAAATAATATAAAATATTTCTCCTGAAATAATAATTTATTTTACACTTAATATACAAAGTATATTGAGCTTATAATAATTATGTCTGGAAGGATTTTTTTATATAATCTCATATTCTATCTGCCTACAGACCTGTAAATTGAAAAAGGTTTTGAGAAAAAAGAGCTGGATTGGAAATACAAAATAAAAAAAAAACAACTTCGACAGCGAAAAAAAACTCGAGGAAACAAAATATAACGAAAGCCCCGGATAGTTTTTTGGGGCCATTTTTATGGGTGCCGCCTTTTAATTACAGCTTCCGTTTCCTCTCAAGGTCTTCCCCATCGAGACTGAAACGCTGTTTTTTGGAAGAAAAAAAATTCTCTCTCGCTCGGAATTTTCAAGTCACCTGACTCCGGCAATCAATGCACCCGTTCGGAGATCCACGTCCAGGCAAGGATAAGCATTATGGACTCGAGTCGCTCACCATATCTCGGAAAAAATCTCTTATTCGACATCTTTTACTTTCCCTCCTTATACCTCTCCTTCTCTCTCTTTGGTATTTTGAGATCACGGGATGCGCCTCCTCAGCATCCAGCTCCTCTTATTCCACCGCACTCATCAATTCTCTCTATCTCCTTCCTCGTGTTCAATATCTTTTGTGGACGCTTTCCCCGAATACCATTACTATAAGCTATCTATTTAAAATGTTAATATTTGCTCTGTAGTGTAAATTGGTGTCAGTTAAAAGTTTTTATTGAAAATGGTCTTTGAATAGATGTTTCTCTAATGCGTAACAAATCGTATATCTTTATTTACCAATTTATTTCTGTTTATCTATACGAGTTTTCGGTGCTTGCATACAGCAAGCGCTTTAAAACTCACCATACCACAAGATCTAAACTCGTACATATACCAACGCGACAGCATTTGAACTACGCAGAGGCCATATAAATAAGATAATAGTTTTCATTTTCCGCGAAATTAAGGAACCTATTCGGAATTTCTAAATTCTCTGGCAATCGGCTCTCGTCCAAGTTTTCGAATTTCAAGTTTCATGGCTCAGATCGCTCTGCTTCAGGAATAACTATAATTAAGACAATAGCCTATATGCAAAACTAAAATTTATGTAAAAATTAGGATATTTTATGTGTTAGGATTATGGCGTCATCATTCGTGCCTATTGGTAAAAATTAATTTAAAATTATCAAGCCATTATATTTACTCTCAGTTACTCTATCGCTGAAGAAGGGCATACCCGATAAGCTTGCGTGTTTTTTGTGTTCGTGTGTTCAACGTGTCTCTTTGACGCCCCCAGCAGCCTGCCATCTTGGTCCCCGACTTGGTAAGGGTCCGCTGGGCTTCCTTCAACACTTTGTTGCCACCCTCATCACTAGCTTTTAATTTCCTTAAGTTAATACACACACACAGACATATATATATATATATATATATATATATATATATATATATATATATTACATCGTTGGCTGAAATCAAATGGATTATAACGCAGACTAAGCATTAAATCAATGCTACTGAAGTATGGAAAATCAATTCCCATTGAAGGGCATTGGAGTCGTTGCTATGGTAGTTCATATTTGTCATTGTTGAAAACCAAAAAACCTTTCATAATTTTATGATTAAAATCAAAGTTTTACGCAAATTCAGCATGTATTTGAATTTTGCCTCCAAGAAAAATAAACTTCATTCTTTCATCCACAGTACGGTGCATGTTTCAACTTTGTATCTTAAATGTAAATAATTTAAAAAAGCAATTTTATGTAGTCCTGCACCGTTTTCAATGCTTTACTTATGGGTGTTTAAAATTGGACTTTGAGGTCAAAAAACCCCTTAAATATAACTTTTTCTGTAATTTCTGATTTTTTAGAGGTTGTACCCAATGACTTATCTTCCGTCCAAATTTTAGCTCTGTAGCTCTTCCAGAAGTACCTTATGTTTTATATGATATAATCCTATCTCTACCATAAATATTTTGAAGAATTTTTTTATGTTTGTGCATTTATAACGCAACAACTACAGAATGTAGAAGTGTAGAAGTAAGGAGAAGGTACCATTTGAACCAAAATAAAAAGCTAAGTAAAATGGGAAGGTTTTTAAAGCAATTTGAACTACATTTTTGTTTTTTTAAAAGTTTTTCTTTTAATTTTTCCCATTTAAATAACACATAAATGAGCGCGTTGTTGGATTAACAATCTACGTGACAACCGTTATAAACAATACCTAATCTATCTATATTATTATAGCTACTTGTGCCTCACTTACTCACTCACTGACCCAAAACTCTTAGGTATCGTACTTCTAGAAGGGCTAGAAATCTGAAATTTGGCATATAGGTAAGTCGAGTAACACAACCGACGAGAAAAATCGAAAATCACAAAAAGTTCATATTTAAGGCGTCTTTTTAACCCCAATGTTCCATTTCAATACCCCATAAGAAAAGCATGGGATTCAGTGCAAGGCTTTCTAAAAATGCATTTTTAAATTACTTTAAATTGAGATACGAATTCGGGAAAAGAATAGTTGTCTATCTAGAAGAACGGAGTTCTTAATTTTTGAAAGCAGAATTCAAATACCTACCGAATTAGCGTAAATATCCGCTTTTAATCGAAAAAAGTGTGAATTTATTCCTTTTTTCAATAATGAAAATCTTTAAATACTATGGCAACGATCTCAATGCTTTTAAAGGGATTTGTTATCTAATATATTATAACCGCTGTCTCTGCGTGCATCCCTGCCTGCTTGCTTCTGAAGCATTTCGGCATGAACGCAAATAAATCGGGAACGGTCGGCTCGATTTCGACAAATCTTTCGGCTGAATACCCCTACAGGTTTTAAGTGGGTAGTCGTCCCCAGGAAAGGCATGGGTTTGATACCAGGATAGTTTTACTTCTTTCCATTGATTAACACGTCATCGGCTAGAATACGATGTGTAGACCTTTATTCTTTAACATTTTAAAATATCTTACGATCGAGACTTTGACTCGAAATTTATACCATTTTACGAATAAATAAATAAAAATTCTTATCCTTACCACCGATTCTGTTGTTTAGTTCGTGTTTGCCCATATTTTAAGTTTGCTCCGGTTTTTCGACATTTCAAAAAGGAAGTTGCTAGGGTAGCTGGCATTGCTCATATCGGATTTCTGCGTTGTTAGACTCAGGCTTCAAGCGCATTTGCACTAAGCTTGAAATAAAACGCGTGATGGACAAAAACAGATTAAGCCTCGAGTGACGTCACCTCCCAGTATAAAAGCAAATAAATCAAGAACGGTCGGCTCGATTTCGACAAATCTTTCGCCTGAATACTCGGCGCAAACTCTTGCAGGTTTTAAGTGGGAAGTCGTCTCCCGAAAAGGCATGGATACGATATCAGGAAAGTTTTCGTTTTTGCAAATGATTATCACATAATCGGCTGGAATACGATGTGTAGACCTTCAGTCTTTAAAATTTAAAATGTTTTACGATCGATTGACTCGATATTTACACTATTTTACACCTAAAAAGAAATGAAGATTCTTATTCTTACTTTCGATTCTGATCGAATTCTGGTCGACGTTTACTGACGTGACGGAAACGGACGGTGGCGTTTCAGAAGCTTGGGTAGCGTGATAACCATGCTACTAATTACGATCGCCGTAAGTTGGCGTCAACGTCGACGGAGACGGGGAGAACCTAGTCGAAGTCTAGCTTTCCCGTCACGTTGTTTCACGTCAGCCAATCAGGTAAGACCGCATGGAATGATATTGACAATAATCACTCCACACGGTCAATTAATATTGACAATGCGTAAAATATTTTTAAACTCTACAATACTTTTCTATCAATATTTTGTATTGTCAATGCCATCAATAATTCATTCACACTATAAATATTATTGGCAATACTTAAGTATTGTCAATAAATATTGATCGTGTAAACGGCCCCTTACTGTGGAATCCATCTTGCTGTGGGTTAGCTGTGTATTTACGAGTTTTCACTGTTTCTGAATAATTCGCAAATTCATAAGAATGAGCGAGGAAATCCTTATTGAATAATATGCCTCAAAATTTCAATTCGGGTTTGTACAATTTTTCTTTATAATCTATGTCGCATCATTTTTACGGAATACTTTTTATAATAACAAAATATAACAACAGAACAAAATAATAACAATAATAAAAGCAGTTATAACACACTTCACTCACAATCCACTTGCAACCTACTCCATGAACGCTGTTTCGTTGAACAATCAATAGTTGACGCTACTGTTCCCGTCGAACATAATTAGGGTTACCAGATGCCCAAAGGTAGAATGGAGGACACACGCGGAAAAATGGAGGATAAAGGAGTAAAAAGCCGGACATTCACTTCCGAGGAAAAAAGACAGAAAGAAAGGTGAAGGAGCAACAAATTAATTCACAAAGGAACCAATAGAAATAACAAAAATACTCAAAATGCTTATATAGTGTAATAAGAATGAATTTTATTTACTAATATACTTCTCAGAAGAAATTATCTTTCTAAAAAGATCTTCCTTCTTAAGAAGGTATGAATGGAAATCTTTACAAGAGAAGTTTCTCATATTACACTGGATTATAATAATTCCCTTTATTGTTTTCAAGGACAATATATTTCTTTCCTGGGCCCACTGATCATTTATTAGAGAAAATACCCTTTGTATGTTTGCATTATGTCCTTGAATGCAAAAAACAAATTCGCATATTTTTAAAAGCTCAGAATAATAGTTTTTATTATTACAGCTTCTAGAAAATGAGCTTCACTGTTCATGAAAAGGGACATCAAAGAAACGATCGTCTTTGTTTTCCATGAATAACTTAAGATATTGATCAAGTAACTTCTTTTCATCAATAATTATTTCCTTTTCCTTGAAATAACTCAAACACGGTATCATATCTTCATATCTGAAATTTTTGTTCTTTAATTCCATCCACTTAAAACATTGAAATTCCTCAAATTGATTTATTCACTTTTCTAAATGAAGAATGCATTCTTGATAAACCAGCTGCGTTTCGTCAACAAAACTCCGACATTCTTCACCCATACCCTTTGCCTGTAAGGTTTCAATAATAAAAAAATATTCCCGAATCCTTATTTTTAAAGATACTAATGTTGTTTTAAGCAAAGCAACAATTTATAAAACAGTTATTTTCTCTTTTTACGGCCTCAGTTTTGTTTTGGAGACCAAGAAACGAAGGTACAGTTCAGAAATTTCACTTTCAAAAAGGTTTTTATCAATATTGGCGGTCGAGTAAGAGACAGGAAATACTGTTTATAGCAGGAAAGAACTTCAATAGTCTTTCTAAAGCTGGTGCTAAATTAAGCTATCTGGTCTTACTGGAAGATAATAGTGGTCGATAGTTAATTTCTATGAATTTACAAATTTCTTTCAAAGCCTCAGTTCAAACAGTATATACAGAAAAATAATTAAATATCTTGAAAACGAGATATTCCACATGAATTTTTAACACATCTACACCATGTTGAATACAGTTGTGGAGAAGATGAGCAGGACACCCGATACCAATAACTTTCCTATTCAGCATCTCTCTAAGGCATGAGAAAACATTGTTTTCCTTCTCTCTATTCACCCCTCCAAAATTTACGTTTTCATTATCACCTGTAAAGGAAACACACTTCAAAGATAAACCAAATCTCTCCAGAGTAGTCAACACATACTCTGATATGGACTTCGAGGTTTCATCGGGAGTAGCAGTTCATTCAAGCACTTTTGTTTGTATTCCACCCTCTTTCAAATCAAAATACTGCACAAGGATTGGGAAGATTTTAAATGGGTCATGATTGCTGGCATCTGTTGCAACTCCGAAACAAGATATTTCACTCATTATCTTCAAAATCAAATCGATAGTATGTGGAGCGATCACTTTATTCACTATTGCCTCAGTTTTCGTTCTTGCCCATGTTGTGTTGAGAGCAGTTTCCGAGTCTTTAAATAATTCTCTTAACAGACAAAGTGCAGTACACAGATTTGAAAGACTGATGATATTTCACCATATGGAAAGCCATGTTTCCCTCAGCGGCACATGCTTTTTTATTGAAGGTTTTTTATTGGATACAGAAGACGTCACTTTTCCACATGAAGACGAAATTTGTATCATCTTTCTGTTTTTCACTTTGAATGTGATGCTCCAAATCAAAAAATCCCTTATTTGCAACAGAAACGTAACAATCACAAACAGAACACTTTGCCTCATTTTCATTACGCCCGATATCGAAACAAGGTAACTTTGATTTTAGATTACTGGAGAATATTCCCTTCCTTTTAAGTGATGCCATTCTTAATGAGGGTTGAGTTGACAAGCCAAGTGGCAACACTGTGTTTGTGTTCTTTGTTTGTTTTGCATCGCACCTGACTTCATTCTACAACTTGTCACTAATTGTCAGTTCGCGTTGAAAGTGTGTGTTAGAAAGTTGTATCAATTTCAATTTTGCGGCTCAAAGGTTTTATCTTCCACGCGAATTTGCTGAGGTTAGTTAAGGTTGCGATACGAGTAGTGTTGGCGACGGAAGCTAAAGAATGTGATAGAATTTTCTAGTGTATAGTGTCTTAAGATTTTATAGAATAATCCCGTAAGATAGAATATTCCGGAAATGATTAGTGAATGGTAGTACAGGAACATTCTCGAAGGTTCTAGATATTTCGATATTGTATGCGTATAGAAAGTTCTCGAAAGTCCTGGAAAACTCTGGAAAAGTGTCGAATGTTCTAGAACTCTGTGAAAGACTATGGAACATTCAAGAATGTTCTAGAATGTCATGGACCTGTATTCTAAAATGTTCGATTAGGGAACGTTCTGGAATATTGTGGATACTACCATGTATTCTGATTGGTCGAACCCCCACCAACTTCCACTATCCTGGGACTATATAAGCAGAGGGCTCAGCCCGCAAGGACACAGTTTAAAGTAAGATCAAGAGAAGAGATCAAGCGAAAAGAAATCACAGCGACCTGCGATAGTGAAAGCTGATTCTCGTAGAGTGTTAAAGAGTTGTGTGTGAGTTACTATTTAAGCTAAATGACCACGTGACTATTACTCATTATTCTCTTATTTTTTAGAAATTACCGATGTCTGACGTCAACAAAAAACTGAGCGGGTTCCAGAAAAGAGAAAGGAATAAGGAGAAATTGCAGAAGGAAAAAGAGCTTCTTCGTAATGTTCCTAAGTTGGACTCGTTCTTCACCTCTTCCAGACCTAGTACTAGTACCAGTGCATCAGCCTCTGGCGATTGGAGTGACGACCGTCAACCGGCAAGCGTGTCTGACTCTGACGAGCTACCTCAAATTCCTCAAAACTTGATTTCCGAAAACCCCGCAGCAGTCATTGGAGAAGATTCTGGTGAACATCCTGAATCGCATGCGAACACATGTTTTGCGATTCCATCATTTCCATCTGTTAGTGACGATCCTGCCGAGTGGATACTGGACGATGCCGATGCCACACTCGAACACTTCGTACAAAATGGCGTGAAACAAAATATGGATGCAGATTTATCTTCCTCGAAGCGCCAGTACGCAGATACAACCAGGTATCTATCCCTTTCACTCTTTTGCCGAACATTGCCTAATGGTGAAAAACGACCTCGGCCTTGGCTAGTATTTTCGAAGAGCAAAGGTACCGTGTTTTGCTCCCCTTGTAAGATGTTTGGAAAATTGGGGTCGCTAGCTAATGATGAAGGGTACAACGACTGGAAAAATGCAGGTCAGAGGATGAAGGAACATGAAAATTCAGACGATCACAGGTCAGCATGTGCGACGCTGTCAGCGAGGAAGAACGTTGGCGGTAGAGTTGACAAGAGTCTTGTTCTTCAAACGGAAGAAGAAATAAAATGCTGGCATGAGGTTTTGAGGCGTATTGTGGCTGTTGTGAGGCCACTGTCTTCACGCGGATTGCCGTTTAGTGGTTCAGAGGAGAGATTTGGATAGAGAAACAGTGGGAACTATGTCATGACCCTAGAACTTTTGGCTGAGTTTGATCCTTTTCTGGACATGCACATAAAACGCCACGGAAACAAAGGATGCGGCACAACATCATACCTCTCGTCTAGAATATACGAAGAAATTATCAACATCATGGCAGAAAAGGTCATAAGCACGATCGTGACTGAGATAAAGCATGCCAAGTATTTTTCCATCTCGGTCAACTCTACTCCTGACATCTCCCACGTGGATCAACTTTCATTCATAGTACGATATGTGTCTGCAGAGGGATGTCCTGTCGAACGATTTATAAGATTCATACCAAATTGTGGCCATATAGCAGTAGACCTGGCTAACGTCGTTCTCGAGACCTTGAAAAATCACGACTTGGATATCGCCAACTGTCGCGGACAGTCTTATGGCAACGCAAGCAACACGTCGGGTGTATATTCCGGTCTTCAAGCGAGAATAAAACAAGTGAATCCTCTTGTAGTTTTCGTCCCCTGCTCGGCTCATTCACTGAATCTCGTCGGATCATGTGCTGCTGAGTGTTGTGAGGCTGCTATACCTTTCTTCGGTATTTTACAGGAATTGTACAATTTTTTCTCGGTCTCGACACACAGATGGGAAGTTTTGTTATCTCAACTGAAGCCAAATTCAACAGTTGTGAAGAGCCTTTCTCAGACAAGATGGTCTGCTCGGGGTGACGCCTGCCGAAGTCTCTGTTGCTCCTGGAATGAGATCATGGCAGCTCTTCAGATAATCGCCAGTGACACAAGTGAAAAACCATCTACGCGTTCTGAGGCTTCAGATCTTTTTAATTCAATTGACTTTCTGGAAATGTGCTTCCTGACCCTGCTGTGGAATGATATCCTGGAAAGATTTAACAAAGTGAGCAAATCTCTGCAATCTGTGAACATCGAACTGGGTACGATCGCTGAACTTTATCGGTCCTTGGTAACATACCTAGAAGATATAAGGAAAGTCGGTACCTTTGATCATTATGAGTCGAAATGTGGAAACAAGCGGTGAACAGAACTACGCATACGATATGAAGAGGAAACGTAAGCGAAAGGTCCAGTTTGACGAAGTAAAGGAAAACGAGGTCGAACTCTCCGGCAGGGACAGATTCAGAGTTACCGTCTTCAACGTCATTATCGACAGGTTGATTGCAGAACTACAGAAAGGTGGCTCTGCTTACGAGAAGTTAAGTAAAAAGTTTGACTTTCTCACGAAGCTACATAGTTTGGAATCTCAAGACGTCCGTGGCGGAGCACGGAACCTGGAAGCCTTCTATCCGGGGGATTTGGACGGTACTTTGGAAAACGAGTGTCTGCACCTGCGAGCTCATTTGTTGTCCGCTGAGGCTACAGGGGGAAAAGGGTTATCGTCACTGGAGCTATACAAGTACATCCTGGAAAAGGGCTTTTTGGACATTTACCCAAACGTGGGAATAGCGCTCCGGATGCTGTTGTGTACACCAGGGTCAAACTGTTCGACAGAACGGTCGTTTTCAGCGCTAAAGAGAGTAAAGAATTATTAAAGATCTACCACAAAAGAGAAAAGGCTTAATTCACTCTCTGTGCTGAGCATAGAGTCAGAAATAACGCAGTCTGTGGACTATAGTGAGGTCATCCGTTCCTTTGCAGAGAAGAAAGTTCGTCGCGTGGCAACGTAATCTTGTAATTATATGTAAATGTAAAAATTATAATGTGTAAAAAAGTATAGTTGGTACTTGTCTATTTCATTTCTAAATCTGCTTGTCTATTTTCAAAAGTCAAAGTACGTTAAATAAATAAAAAATTAAAGTAGTTTGTTTTTTGCTAAATTGCCAAAAAGGGGGCCCCGACTCTGTTGACTGCCTAGGGGCCCTGGGTCTCTATGTCTGGGCCTGCCAGTAGGTATTGTTTATGAACTGTAATTGAACATGGTAAAGAGGGGGGCGAGAAGATAGTTCTATTAGGGGAAGGGCGGCTTTGTAATGTTTGGAAAGCGCTTCCTTAAAGAATGTTTCCTATGAATGAAGATACGGTAAAACATTTATTTTAATGGACTGGCCAATGGACTACAAAAAAGTTAACTGCAACTGCAATTTCATTAGGAACAGAATTGCACAAACTTTCTCATATCTGTGAAATACGGCAAAAATAAACTACCATCCATTTTTGCACAATAAATTTTATTTAAACGAGGCTTCTATTCCAGGTGATAGTCTATATAAATGCGAAGTTTCATCAGATTCTGTGTAACCGTTTTGTCTGTAGATAGATAGAATTTCAAATAGCATATTTTCGGTTTTATAGGAATTTATGTATATTCATCAAAATCTTGAATGAAAAATTTTTCGCAATCACAATACTTATGTTTACTTCGTATATGAGAACGTAATCAGCTATGCAGAATTTCCCAGAAGCCCAGGAGTAGGAAAAACATGCATCGCGATACTTCAACAGCATACAGATCCTCAAGATTGGTAAGAAAGAGCCGAAATATAAAATATGGTGCATGAACTAAACTAAGTAATATTACTACAAATATCCGTTAGGCGGGTTTCGTTTCAAACGCAAGCGGCTGTTAGCTTCGTTCTTTCCGTCCTTCCATTTGTACGCATGTTCGTTCTCGGCTTCGGCAGAGCGGGTTTTCATGAAATTTGGTATTTAGGACTTTTGGCCAAAGACAATGGCAAAAGTGGTTAACATAGCCCAATCAAGGGTGCCACTTCATTGAAAACTAAAAACGAACTTAACTCATATCTCGTAAAATATTAGTTACACCGAAAAAGTCTTCATATAAAATTTGTAGAACTAGCCAAATAAAATATTTCTTGCAAAATACAGTTTTACCGTAGGAGTGGCCGTTTTCAAGAAAATCGAACAAGAAAGCAGTAATTCATTTTGAACTTGGAAAGATTCATATATGGATTATTGTCAACGAAAACAGTCTTCTTAGTAATTAAAGTAAATAAGATCAGCTATAATAAGGATAATATGTTTAACTAGGGGCCCTGCCAATACGCGCTAAGCGCATCAACCCCGTCCTCAGCTCGCTCCAGGGACATTTTAACGATCAACTTCTTAGCGCAATGTTATCTATAATAATTTCTTTATATCAACTATGACAACGTCGATTTAATTACAAAATAGTAATAGTTCGAAAATTTGACGGTAGGAAGACTGACAGCGCCGGGTGCTGGAGAGGAGGGGAACCTCTCATTGTCACTGGTGTACTGTATGCTGAAATCATCAACAATGCCATTTCCCTTGACGACGAAAGATTAATCCGAAAAAAACGCGAGATTTTCGTTTTCAAAACGAATCTGTGGATCGATTCGACGCGTATATAAAAATCGATGGTAAGAAACTGAAGTTCCATTCTTTTAGGCGTTGTTTTATTCAAGTCCCATATTCGTACGACGATTCTAATTGATTTTAAAATGTGATTGAAAGTTATGCGGTGTAGCATCTCAAAATCTCACGCAGCAGCATCATTATGTTTTTATGGTATACAGCGTTATACATGATGATGATGACCACCATTACGTTTTTATGATATGTAGTGATATCATTACGTGTACTTGGAGCGGAAGGAAATGGATTGTCTACTACGAAGAAAATAAGGCAAACGTAAATATTACAGCTACTCAATTCAATTGTGGTATGTTTGAAATATTTTTCGATTGTTTGATCAATTACAACTGATTAGAAGATAAATAAGTAAATAAAGCTATAATATTTCGCTGGCATTATTTCTGATGTGTCGTTTTGCAGTATTAAGTCATACTAAAATTACGTAAACACGTTTATTAATGCGCCAACTCAGGAGAGAAGGAAATTTTTAGTAGACGGAGAGAGATAATCGAGTCGTGGTGTTTCGCTGTTTTATGGCGTTCCTTCTTTTAATTTGTACCGTTTAGTTTCAAATACTCCATCTCCCGAAACGCGCCTATTTGTGATACGCTGTATAATTTCTTACTTGTTATATTTTTACTTTCAAGCATAAAGTTTTAGTCATTTAAAACGTAACTTTAGAGCCCCCCTTATCCGAACTAATTGGAAACACACATGGTTAGGGTAAACAAAATCCAGATTATTGAACAATATAAAAAACATTTTTGGAACACGATATAAGATTCATATATCTCTAATGTATATATTTTACTATTAACAAAATAAATTACAAAAATGTCTGCATAAAATGTAATGATATAATGTAATCTGTAAATTATACAAGTGTTATCTATGAACATGGATAAAATTAATGCATTGTTTATTTTTCATGTGGTTATTTCGCCACTTATTTGGTAACTAGAGCCTACATTGTTTTAACGGGGGGGGGGAGGTATCGCGTGAAGGTGAGATTAGTGTTTAAATGAGAGGCTTAATAGCTAAGTTAGCATTGTATTGCCCATAACATATATTTTGCATAAAAATATACTTTTTTGGATAATCGATACTACCAAAATTACATTTAAGTTTAGAACACAATCAATTTTGTGTTAAAATTTTTAACGTTTCCCTTTTCATCCCTGTTGAGTTTTCATAACTTTTCAAGAATAAGTGGCATCAATGTGGAAATGTACGCTCAAACTTTCAGCTTTCCATCTTTTACACCTTCAGATATTTTGTAAGTAGAACAATCGGAAATTAATTAAAAACATACCTCACTTGCGTAATAGTAACGTAATCTTTACGTTCAGGTTAATTCCTTCGTCGCAATTCATCGGTTCTTATTCACTTACAAAGCGCTTTGTGCGCACGAAAGAGAAATTATTTACGTTTATTTCTTCGTAATAGATATTCCATTTCCTTTCGTTTACTATGACCTGCATGCAAACGAAAGGAAATTGAACGCACTTACGTATTTGTATATCTTGTTCACTTCAGTTGCTATGAAGATTATTTTTGTTGACAACAAATTAATAAAACCGCATAAGAAATTTTATGTTCAAAGTTAATTACGACTTTCATGTGGGATTTTTCTCAAACTTTTGGAGAATAAGTGCCATTAATGTGAAAATGTATGCTCAAATTTTCAGCTTTCCATCTTTTACACCTTCAGTGTTATTTAAAAAAACAAAATTTTAAATGGATCCAATCCGAATTTGTACATTTTTCAAAACTCAAATCTAAAGATAAATAAATAGCAGCAATATTGAAATCTACGCTCCAAGTTATAACTATTCATCGATTCCGGTTTTCCACAATTTCAATTTAAGCAAGCGCAAAGACAAACTCCAAAGTGAAACTATAAAAATGGAATTTATTTATGAAAACTAAATGACTCATAGCCGATTTAAATAAAACTTTCTTTTTTGTTTATGTAACACTAAAATTAAAACAGTTTTAACGTCATCTTAATATATGCAATGAAATTTCGATACAAATTTTTGGAGCCCAAGTGTAAAGTAAATCCCATGTTAAACGTTACCATGAAATTGTCGTTAAATATTATTATTCTAACGAATACGATTCTTACACGAGCTAAAACTATACAGTTCTAGTTTATTAATATTTAAATCAACTTAATCTGTGAACTTCATATGAGTGAGGATTACCATTAATATCAAACAAGGCTTTTAGAAAATAAAAAACGAGCTAAGTGCGATTTTTCCATGTCCTTTTCATTAGAACCAAGTGGTTATACCACTAACGCCAAGTGCCGAGAGAGTATGCCCAATTTTATCACAAGAGTGTTACATAACTTTCTTTGAACAAATCCTTTTCTCCACCTCTCCTCACCAATTAGTCACGAATAAAATTATAAGCACAGTGAAAAGGTAAAATATGGGACGCATAAATTTATGCATTATATTACTACCGCTTAAAAATTAAATCGCCGCGGGATAAATAACAAAATATCGTGAGATATAGCGATCGGCGTTTTTTTGTTTGGCGAGGATATCCGACGTAGAGGCATTTTTGAGCGCTATTTTGGAGGAAAGATTTATCTTCGTAAAACGAATCTAGTAAATCAAGTAACTCATTCGGATTGAGACGTTGGGAAAACTTTATGATCGCACACAGCGTTGCACTCGCCTTATATGTAAACCCTCTCCTTCATTCCGGCTCCCTGCACTCCTTCCCCCCCTCTCTCTCTCTCTCTCTCCCTATCGCTTTCACTTTCCTGAGGAACGGCGTCCATCAAGATAACCGGATTCCGTTTCCGGAGGTGATGAGCAAAAGAGACGAGCCCATAGGAGTAAACGGACTCGATACGCCGGGGAGAGGGGAAGGGAGGAGGGACAGTAGGAGGGACTGGACGATGTGGAGGAAGTGGAGTGGAAGAAAGCGAGCGAAGGATAAATACGAGAGTGAAATGAAGGAAGAATAAAGGGAAAGGGAGAGAAGGCGGCAGGGAGGAGGAGAAGAGAACTATTGACCAGCTTGGGAGGTCGCAGTAAGACGAAGGAATGCGTCTCATGCGGGCACCGAGACGTGAGACTAAGACTGAAAAATGAGAAGCTTCGTTCCATCGTGTCGCACGAGACGATCAGAGGAAGGGGAGAGGGCGGCAATCCCTCCAAAAACGTAATATTTCTAAGGAGTCACAGAGAAAAATACTTTGCAAGGCGGTTTCGTAACACTTTTTACCATTTAGAAGATATTAGTTGCCTAAAAGATTTATTTGGAAGATTCATTCTGTGAGTAGATCTCTTTGACTTAAACGCCATTAATACATATATTCCATTATACTGAAAAGCCACCAGAGAATTTTCAAACTAAGAGATTATAAAAAAATTAACAGGTGTGAATCCTTAACGACGCACCAAAATTTTCAGAGAGCCGATGTCACGAGGATTTGTTTTAATTGGCATAGATCAATCGGTATAACAATATTTTAAAATAATTGCTTAGTCATAAAAATAGATTTATATGTTTCTGCAAAAATGAACTACCACAGGTGGTATATAAATTAAAAACTAGCACAAAAATGTTCGAATCCATTTTTATGTGATTAAGACCGATTTTTGTCGCCAATATACTGGTTCTCAGAAAGCATTGAAATTAAACATTAAACCAATTAATAAGGGTCGATTTGTCTCGTTAGTTACAGTTTAGTTTCTAAAAATTGTGTTTTACAGATTATTTCATATAATTTCGCTTTACTATAATTGGAAATATGCCTTGTCTTTAATAGAATAAAATAAATGAACTCCTTATATAATTCGGAAAGGCAGTGATAGACAAAGATCATAAGCATATAGTTGATATTTTCCGAATCGTTGAGAATAACTTTTTTGTTAATAAACCTTAATAGAAGATTACATGATGCAACAATGGGTCATTTTTTCGAGTAGTTTTCACATCATGAATTATATCATTTTAGCTCTTAGCTCATCTGAAAATCTATTAAAAGAAAACTCTTTCAAAGCCAGTGTAAAAGCAGAACGTTCAGTCAACTTAACAAAAGTAGAAATGTGTAATTCATGTCAGTTTGTACATATTACGAAAGCGTTTTCTGCGATATCAATCATTTTTCTGATAATTTTTCATAATTTACTGTTAAAACTCCAAAAATTGAAAATGTCTCCTAAGCAACCATTAATAACCGTAAAGTTAACGAGATAAACGTATAAGTTCAGTTAGGGCCTTATGTAAATGGAAAGTTCTGTGGATAATATTAACCAAGAGAAAACTTGCTCAATAATTTTAAGTGTAGATCACACATACCGAATCTCATACCAAATAACCAAGTGGTTCATAACGAGAAAGATACGGCAGACTTACGCGCCCCACCCTATATTCGATCACATCGTGCAATCCATACAAAGGACATAAAACTGACCGACAAATAATGATTTCTTATAGTTTCGATAAGCCCATAACAAGCACTATTATGATCATTAGCCATATTAGTTCATTAACAATCATATTACTTTATAAATTTTGCTAATAATACAACGCGCACTCAATTAGAGGCAAAAAATTAGTTTGGTGAAAGAGTAATGCAAAAATTAACATAACTTGGCAAACTTTCTGCACTTTCTATCAGCGAGTGAAATTGACCCCCGAAAACTATTGCTATTATTTTATTTTTATAGGAAAATTTACTTTCACAGTGAGTATCTATCTTTATATTTCTTTAAAATATTAGTTAAACTTTAGCTCAACAAATATTCCTCAAGACCGCTCTTCGAAAAAAAAAGTCGGAGTTTGTTATTGCATTCACCTGGCGTAATCTCAAACACCAACAGAAAACTAACACGGGCCAAAACAACCCGACACTTCTCCGAGCAGGAAATAACACCGTATTATAGAGGACGTAATTCATGTGGACGAAACCGTGAGTGGATTTCACAAGGACCGCCTAATTCTATTTTCTCCCGCTCGCCTCCGCCTCTCGCCCCCAATCCTCCTTCCCCTTCCCACTTCATAATCATAGGAAGAGTTCTCAAAGAGGACGTTAACTCTTAAGGCGGGAAAAATAAAAGAGAGCTACGCCTCTATCAACTCCTCATTCCATTCTCACCTTCACACTCATAGGAAGAGAGCTTCATACGGTATCTGTTCCAAAACATCTAGTTTCTCACACTCTCCCTTCTCAACCGACACCCGCTTTTCCTCCCACGAAATAACCGACCCTTCTAAAAAGAAAAAAAACTCACGTGAAAAAAATTCCCCCTTCGTGAAATGATATCGCTGCGTTATTGCCGCCCGGCGAGTCCCGTGTCCCTCTCCTTAAGGAAGAAACGGAGGGAGAGGCAAGACACACACGAGATGGAGGTGAAAAGAGAGAGAAAGAGAGGAAAGACAAAAGGCAACGAGACCCCTTCCGTGATCCTAGCACGGAACAATGGAGCAGAAACAAACCCTTCGATCATGAGCTTAAACTCACGCACGCGAGTGGGACGGAAAAGAGTGAGGGCGAACGGGGTTAAAGAGAGACAATAGACGACAGAAGGTGCCCAAGTTGTACGTGTCCTCCTCCTCCACTCCTTCACCTTGAACCGAGGGATTTTTCGCTATGACGATTCCCTCGCTCGATCGTAAAATACGCTCTATAGCGTTATAGACGAAAAAGAGCTCCGCGAGATGGAAAATATACGGTCACTAGCCTCCCATCTCTCTCTCGTCTCCCCCTTTCTTATCCTCGACTTGTTTGTCTTTCGCCTCACTCGGGGCACGGCGGAGGCGTGGGGGACGAGAGGAAGAGGGAGGGGCAGAGGGTGGAGCGAAGGATGAGGGGATAAAGGGTATAGAGATGGATGCACTCCGACAAAGGCGAAAGAGATTTATGAACTTTAAAAGGGCACGAGGTACTAAAGATGACGCTGCCGCCGCGCGCGCATTATCGGTTTAAAGGATCAGTTTTTGAGTTTCAAGGCAAATGCTGCGTGCCCACGTTTCCACTGTATTTTTATTTGCACCTGAGGAGAAAAGTGTACGTCATCACGTGAGGGTTTTGCACAAATGCCCCCGCAGACTATTACAAGCTTTTACAGACGACAAGACGAAAGTGATTTAAGGGGAAAATAATGTTAGATACTTCATAAATGTCATGCAAAAGATTTTTCACGGCGAAAAACTACAATTACGAAGATTTAGTAGTTACCATCTACAGTAAGTAAATCAGAATTCTTCTGCATTACTTCACTCTCTATGTTTGACTATGAACATACCATAATGTTAAAATTGCGAGAGTAATCCTAATTGATTTTCATTGCATAAAAGATGAAAAAACCTTAATTCCTCAGTCAATTTAAGTTGAATGATACATTTATATGATAAATAGTTCAAAATCTAACTGAAAATTAAAAAAATCGCATACAAGCTGGCATTTTATTAATATAAAAAGTGCCAAACAACACCTCTTTGTATTTTTAACGTAAACAAACAAAGACATATTTGACTTGAAGTAGTACCTGGACGGAATGAACGAATAGTGACTGGAAATATAATGTGCGCGTGCCACGGATGTTGAGGCATGGAAAACTTAGCCAGACTAAGAGCGAGGGAGAGAGAAGAGGCTTGTTTTTCAGTACGGAGGAGAAATACTGAACGAAGCGATCAAAACCCCACGCATGAAAGGACGCGTTGATGTGTTTGCGCCGACAGCAATGTGAAAGGAGGAGACAAAATACCGATCCTTATCTTTTTCCTTCGCTTCCTCATTACGAATATTAAGCGCGATAGACTGCGACTGTTTCGCTTTGTCACCGTAGATAATAAGAGAGAAAACAACGCAAAAGTACGAAATCGAGCAAAACCATTCTGCGATTACAGAAACGCAAGTGCTCTCCGGATAGCGAGGACCGATGATGAAACGAGGGAACGAATCAAGGCGAGGAAGCGAACTATGAAACGGTCTGAGAACGCGGACGAGAGAGTCGTGAGGAGGCGAGATCGCCGAGAGGGTGAGGAGGGCGCTCACAACATTCTCTCGAGTCATTCGTGAAAATTCTCAGCATTCGTGGAACGAGGAAGGAAAAAAACAGTTTAGCCAATCGGAATTGCTGTGCCCATCTCATCTTCCCATCCCTTCCCCACGTCTACTCCGCCTACTACAACCCCTCAATCTTATTTCCTTTCTCCTCCTCCCTCTCAATGGGAGAGACGGTTATCAACTCCTAAAAGGAAAGGTGCACTCTCCTAAAGCCAATCTGATAAGATCCTCCGGTTCAATACAATTATTTGGTTGATTGGTGCCCTCCGAGATGTTTTATTATTGGAGATACCGGGAAGAGAGGAAACCCTTAATTTTGGCCGCTGTAAACAAACGGAAGCCTAGTTTAGCGGCGCTTTTAATGCTCGGCATGTGGTTTCCATGGCTTTTTATGACCTTGCCTGGAGAGTGCGCAAGAATAGATGTACGTGGCATCGTAGTATGCCGCACTTACCCTGTTTATCCCAAAATCCCTACTCTCTTACGCATTCTCACCATTATGATTTTTTCTAAAACGTTTCTAGCCTCAAATGGTTCCATAAAGCAGATTCGCATTTTAGTTACAAGACAGCTAGCTATCTTATAATGATCATAATATAATCGAGCGATGAGATACCAATGAAGACCCAACCGTTTCACTACTACAGGAGTAAGAGTTGATCAATTGAATTCGAGGCATAAGGTGAGATTAATATTTTTTTCTAGTACGAATAGATTTTTGCTTCGGTTAAATCTTTTTGTCAAATACCTAAAAATATTTTAATGAGCTTAGCATGATTTAAAAAAATGGAGATCATTCTATGACAGGAAATAGAGTGATGCACAATTAGCGCAAACCAAGGGGAATGATCTCCAAGAGCATGTTAGATGGAAAATCTAAGAACAAGACATTTCCATTTGCCTATCAGTAGGACCAGCTTTTATCTGTCAAATGAAAGCTCTGTCAACTGGCAGGAAGTATTCAATCATGTCACATGATATTTTATATTTTTTACTAAAGTAGATGAGCATCGTACGTAGACAATCGAATCAAAATGCCATTGTTCACTGCAAGCACTTAACGAAATTGAAAATTATGGCTCACGCTCAAATGTAATGCATTTTCCGTATGTGGAATAACAGGATGCAAATAGAAATTTGACCATTTGAAGAGCCGCCGATTGGAGGTTCATACATTTCTTATGAAAGTATGTTGGAAATAACAGTAGACCATTAAGAAGATTACAAATTTACAATAAAAACGAAATAACTATCATCTCAAACATAGATTGCCGAAAAATAAGGATTGGAAAGAAAATTATAACTTTGGTAGGTAAAGTTCCAGAGAAAATTATGAAACAGCCATATCAGAAAACTGTTGTATGCAATGGAGTATAGCAAGTTTATTATTTCTATCGAGAGAATACAGATGAACGTCTTGATATGGGAGAAACTAGATGGAATGTTAATAAATGAAGTCTATACGAACTTGACTGTAAGGGTCTTCACTTGGTGGTACTACATCTTAAAAAACACGACAAAAATAACTTTTACGCTACCACAAATTTAATTTACAAAACTCACGACCCAGATTTCGATGCTTAGTATCATCATCATCACCTGATGTAAATTAAATTTGTTTTATTGTAAAAGTTATTTTTATCGCGTTTTTGAAGTTGTGTGCATTAACGCATAATTCTGAACATATATTTTAACGTAGAGATGGAGGAAGTTCAGAGTTTTCTCCTCCTCTACGTTGGAATTAACGATTTGGTCTTTTCATTTAATGCGTTTATTTTCAATCTACAACTTAAGGATAGAAGGGTGGATGCGATAGCCACTGTATCTGCACATCTTTCCGAACCAAAGGCCCTTGAATGATTCGCATCTAAAAAACTTAATTTGAAAAATACGGAAAATTTGTGGAACATGCTTAATATTACTTTATTCTTCACTACGAGACTCAAAATTTTGTGTTAACAAAATTAATAACTGACTGTAGCACGAAAAAAATTCAAACTGTGCGCCATGCACATTGGAATGTTTCGACCTTGCCTTCGGTTAATCTTATTTTATTCGATGTATATGAATAAATATGTAAATTTTCGCGATAAAATCAGATTCTTGTTTCAATTTTACCAATACCGGTACGTTGTTTGCAAAAGAGAGATAAATTTCAATGAATTTCGTATTGCCTATCCAGTATTATAATGGTCTATAATGTTTGTCCACAAATAACTCGCATTAACAAATTTAATTTTATACAAAAAAATCATTTAAAATAAATTTAAATTTACAACAATCTGAAGATATTTGAGAAACTTAAATTTCAATTCCTTTTAAACGCTCAGGTTCTTTTACATTATTCATTAAGATAAATAAGAAGTTGATTTAATGATTAACACCGAGGAGGTAAAAATTTATAACGCGTTCCGTATGATATATCTCTGGTTTGGTTGTCATTAATTAATCATAGGAGTTGTGTTTCCTAATGAGACTTTACGTAAATAAATTATGTGCTATAAAATGTTAACTATCGAAAAAGTACTGGCAACAATGCTCTTGGATTTGATTCTAATTGCATGCCCTCGAAGCCACATTAATCTCCTAAAGCAACGGAAGAAAACATAATGACCAAAAAACAAGAACTCCAAACCAGGACTAATGCAAGCTGGTTTCCTAAAGTTCACGTCCAGAATTGATTACTTATATTGACAGGAAATGTTTCAGTATGTGTTAATCATTCAAAGGAATTCTCATACCATAAATACCACTTGTAGTTCATAGTTTATCAATGATAGAGAAAAATTGAAAAACAAATTAATAGAGCATTATTAGGTTTATAATACTAGAAAGAATTTCAATATCTCTTTCTGACATTATATTTTGCATATATTTTTTATATAAACCAATTTAATAAATGTTACTGTTTATACGGTAATATGTATGGATCAACTGTCCATTGCTGAAGGATATTCGAGCGGAAAAGAAAACAAGTAAAGGTATAAAAATGAATTTTTATAAAAAACTTTTATATGGCCAATACTTTAATATGAATAAACTTTGTAATATAATTATGATAATTTGCATTGGCGTGAAAATTTTCAAAAGTGTCTACCTACCAGCTGTTGAGTAATGTGGGGGTCTCTTTATTTAATCTTTTTAGAATTGAGAGAATGGCAGACAGAAGTAGAGAACTCAGTGGCAAACGTAAGAATGTTTGGTATATAAGTAGCAAGAAGTTTGATAGTATCTTTTGTTTCATTAATGGAAATATTAACTTATCCAATCATATTGCTTAAAATCAACGAAAATATACTGCTAGTTCAGAGTAATTCAGCTTTAGACACTAGTAGGAGTGAAATAGTCGAATATTTCATATTTTAGTCACCTAACTTAAATGACAAAAATAATAAATTTAACTTTTCCTAAAATCACATCAACAATCCATATAAGACACTGTATAAATATAGTTATCTGAAGAATTGCTAAGCTACAACAGAACACTTTATAATGTTTCATTTAAATTTGTTCAAATTAACATCCTTGACAACAGTATTACCTATCTTAAATAGTGAATAAAGACAGAAAGTATTTAAGATAAATAAAAATTTATAATTATTAGCAGAAATATCCCTTCAAAAACGTAGGAATGTTCGCATCAATACCAATTAAAACAAAGTGAATGCTATTTAAAGATTACAGCATTAACAATTACAATAGTTTGTTTAATCTCGTTGCTATGATGAACGCTTGTCTATCTTTCCACGTGAATTCAAATAGGTACACATTTATTGCAGCGCCAAGGTAAGTATATATATATATATATATAAAGCGAAGTTAATATAAAAGTTGGTATTAACCCATTTGTTCACTCGCCTATGCTCAAGCCGAGTTCGGTAATAATCGTCTCCATGGCAACAATCCGATAAAATGCGATTTAAAACACAATACCGCTATGCTCTACTATAAATACAAGAAAATACGACCAATTTTCAAGATTCGGTGATAAGAATTAGAATCTACATTCTTTTCCACTTAGAACAGTACAAAACTCGCTCCGATATCAATATTTTAAGATATTTTTATGTGTTAAAGAAAACATCCCTGCACTATGGATTTGAGATTTCCTATGTAAAACAAATAGGAAAAAAACGTTCTTCGAATCGAACCCGGGACTTCAATCTTCGCCAAATAAAATATAGCCCGGAGGTGAGCCCGGAGGTGAGCCCTGGCAGCACGAGTCTCATACCAAGTTTCATGAAAATCGATCCATTGATGCAAAATTTGTTAGTAAGGGGCACGCATACATATACACACACACAAAGACAGGACAATTTCATAAGGCTGTGTTTCCTTTGGAAACCAGCCCAAAAACTATTCAACCATTGAGAATTTAGTCGGAAGAAAACAGAGCAAATTTTACTCTTGTAAAGCAACATTTTAATATAGTAGCTAGAATAAAAACGCCAACGGCATATCTGTTTTTGCAACCGACAACTAGCATATTAAAATGTTGAATCAACCTCTAAATACATAAATGTATGCACTCATTCATGAGTAATAGTGCATCTTAAAATTTTATTGAAATCAATACGATAATAAAATAGAAAAATTTTGTGGCAATGCGAGCGCACCGGGGATCGGGGATACGAATTTCCGAGGAGAAGTTTGCCGAGATGCGAGCACAACAAAGATTTCTCGATTGCCTCTTCCAAAATATGTAGACTGCGCAATTTTTTAATCAGAAGCGCGCATAAAAATCCGACGCGGGCAGCGCCGAGGAAGAGGGTAATCGCAAGTGCGAAGTCTCCGACTTCAGAAACGATCTCACTTCCTCCGATTGTCCTTATGCGGTTTTCAAATTGCTCGAACCTTTCCGGGAGAAAATACGATAAATAAAATGCTTTTGCGGCTCATAGTGCGGCCATCACTCACGTTGCATCCACGAAACCTCCCAAGCACCTGCTGGTTTCCTTGGCGGGGTGTAAGATGGCGGAGTGGGTGGAAGTCGAGGGTTTTAAAAGGAGGCGGCCGAGAAGGAGAGGGGGTAATGACAAAAAGCGGCGCCCTTGTGTGTGCGGTGTGCAGGCAGCACTCGTTGTGTGTGAAAGTTGCTGCAGAGCGTGGGGTGAGTGGGGGGGGGGGGGGGTGGTGGTTGCGAGTGGCGGCCCCGACAGAAAACCACTCGTAAAACCATGGAAGATGGCCCATCAACGCCCTTGGGAATCCTCCCCATCTACTCGCACACCTATCCTCGCGTCCTCCGAGCTATGTAAATCCTAAGATCTCCGCCAACATCACGCTCATTCCCTAAACACATTCGAAGAGGGTGAAACATATTATTCTCTCCCACCTTTGCCATGCAACTGCACGAAAGCGGGCAAAGTTGCAAGAGATAGCACGTTTTGTTCGAGGCAGATGTCCCTTTATCAGATACCCTTCCTAACCTGCCACAACTTTAAAAAAGATAGAGAAATACTTTAAACACATAAAGGGAAACTGTTTTAGAAAATATGTACCCGCCTTAAAAATTATAAGTAAATTCCCCTTTTGAAGAAATTTCTTTCTTAGAGTAAAAAAGTTGCACAGAAGCAGATTTACCACGCGACACAACTTAAGTCATCAGTGCGGCGATACTTTTTGTTCGATGACTTCGTGGAGTCATGCCAAAATGCAAGGTTGCTATTAACACTGAAATTTTATGTCGGAAGCACTAAATGCATCGTAATGACTAATTTTTCGTTTCAGAGGTAATTGGAAGGCTGATTTTTATGCATAATTATGCGCCTTTTTAATGCCAGTTGATTTTACACGCTTTGTATTCCACTTGAGCATAAAAACCACTCTTCTCACCCTGCACCCTACTTTTCCACAGTGCGTATCTACCTTCCCTCTCACCCGTCCTTCGCTTGGCCGCCATGAGACCCAGAGGCTCTCTCGCGTCCCGAGTTCGACTGTTGGCTTCTGCCACGGCGTTGCCGGATTGAGAGCATGCTGCGGAAATTGCCAAAAGATGCAAACTCATCTCAATACCTTGACCAACGAAGCGAAACCACGAAAACGTTCCTGCGAGTGCATTGGGCGCTTTAGATATAGGCTGGCGGTGAAGAAGACGTTTTGGATGAAAGGGGTAAAGGCGAGTCAGATCACCGAAATTAAGGTTTCGGTCATCGCCATCGCGAGGAATCGAATTAGTCGCAGTGTGACGGTAAATCGATCGCCGTCGCATGAGAACGCGTGGCGAAAAGATTCATCACTCCGAAGCAGAACTCAATCCTGCAAAACATGATTTGACGCTATTGTAAAAAAATATCTCGCTCGAGGAATTTATAGGAAAATTTTTTATATCTAATATACGATATGGCAAGGGCGGCTCTTTCAAAGTTTATATGCTCTTCGAAATTTTGAATGCCCTACATATACCTACCGTAATTTTACGATTAGAATGTGTAATTCAATTGTTGAAGTCAAAGTTTACCATAAGTTCCATTGGATAAAAGAATAGGTTTTTGTTTTATTATTATTTTTATATGCTAAAACAGTTACATTATGTGTTGAATATATATATATATATATATAATGAGCTCATTACATGTTACTGCGGCGCTTCAGCGATGTCTATTGCAGTATTGTGGCTCCTGCTCTGGCCCAGGTTGGCCACCCCTGCTATATGGCAAAGGCGTCGATAATTCTTAAGATCTTTTTGATTGGCAGTAAATTAATGATAGTACTAGAGGAATCAAAATGTTGTTTAACATTCGAAATATCGGATATACACTTCATGGGATCGCAAACAAGATATATCTGTAAAAATATTTTTTTAAATTTAGAGGGAGTAGTAACAAATTGTCATGTAATGTGACGAACGTAAAGATATCCAAAGATGAGTGAGCAATATTCACGTCTATAAAAGCTTCCCCGAAAATCTTTCGGCATATAACTTTAATCATATTGTTTCTTTGGAATGAAACTTCTCAGGGTCAATACTGACATTTTAAGCTCAAACTAATAATAACAGCATATATTTCTTTCTGTAAATGGCTGCAAAGTCTGCAAATTCTCTTTAACTCTCAAGCACGCTGCCCGTGTAGAATGTTTATGCAGACCACGGAATAAGATAATTTATACTATGATGCCTCTCAAACTCAAATGCATTTCTTACCAAATATTTTAAGTGATCTAAGATACCCAAGAAATTGTACCTTCCAAAATATTCGCAGTTTATTTATCATTCCAATTTAAAATACTCTACGAAGTTACAGAAGAATAATCTTAACATGAAATGCGGCCTGTGGACTTAGTGCAGTATTTTATGCGGAGTTTGAGAGCTCTGCTCTACCGACGTATTTTATGATTTCTTTAGCAGAATAACACTTACCCTCAAAGACTTCGTTTACAATAAAGTAATAAATATTTGAAGATTCAAATTTCTTTGGAATCATTCATTTTTATCATCGATTGAGGAAAATATTATTGTGAAGACTGAATTATTTCATATACCTACATATAAAGGATGACTACTATAAAAATAAATGAGAAAGAGCAGTGTCTTGGCGGATTTGTTCCATAAAAATGAGGCCAGCAACCATATTATTTTGAAAAATGATAATCATTAGGTGAACAACTTCTGTACTTTTGAATGACGAGCCGATCGTGCTGAAATTTTTATGGCCGTGAATGTAAGGAGTTATCGAAGAGGAGATAGTAATCGCATTGAAGTTCATCATAGATGCATATCCTGCGCGAAAAATATCTTATCTGAGCAGCCATTAAAATCATAAAAGGTATCTTCAGCAGATATCGAGGAAGTGGTTTTTAAATAATCGATAGGCCTTAGAATTTAAACAGGTTTACGGTAAGGATTAGCCACAAAATAAAGAGAATCTCAGGCTATGGTTGAGTTGGCGATTCGGATCTTTTTACCATAAAGGGCTCTATAGAAGGTAAATAAATTGGTTGTCTGATAAGCGAGAACTATATATGTATTTCTAGAATTAAGCGATTAAGATGCCATATTTTTACACAAATAAACACCAAAATGTTGAAGCAAGTGTAATCTCTTAACCATTTTTCTCACTATAGAATATTCTGTGAACCTATGAATTGATAATCGAATTTTAATAGAGAAATATGTAGTATGGAGTATACATGATCACGAATGGTATATTTAATAAGATGCATATATTCATCTTTTCCAAATACGTAGCTATTTATTTCTCCGGTTACCATGACATGGCTGCAGAGTACGTAATTTCATATGAGATAAAAAACTGTTTTAGATTTATTTAAAGATAATGTATGGAGCTGTTGACCTTGTAAATTTAATGTAGTATTCACCACAAAGCTTTTGAACAAAAACAGAAGCATTCTTCTTCGATTTACTTCTCTATCACTTCCATAGAAAGAACAAAATATTAATTTTGATACTTTTATCGTCACGTATACACATAAATTAAACAAAATTTTGAGATTTTAGAAGGAGAAAAATTCTGTACTTGACCGGGAAGTACAGAATTTTTCTCCTTCTAAAATCTCAAAATTTAGTTTCAAGTTTATGCGAACATGCATAATATGTAATTTCAACCACTTTGTAACTTGTAAATTAAACAAAATGGAAAAGTATATTCCAAAAATGTAATACAAAAATATTTCAAAGGCGTTCTTAATGGGAAATACGTATGAAATGGTATCGAAAGATTGGGGGATTCTCGAATTTTTATCTCCGAAACTATAAGTTATAGATACGATCATATAAGAGCATGGGAGAGAAATATATGGATTTTTAATTGTTTTTTGCTGAGATAACCGTCTTAGTGATCGATGTAAACAAAATTTGTGATTTTTTGCTCGAGATTTTCTCGAATTTTTATCTCCGAAACTATAACTTGTAATTGTGTGGTCCCGCTGAGTTGTATGTGTGTATATATATATATATATATGTGTGTATATATATATATATATATATATATATATATATATATAGACTTAAGGAAATGAAAAGGTAGTGATGAGGGTGGCAACAAGGTGTTGAAGGAAGCCCAGCGGACGCTTACCAAGTTGGCAGGCTGCTGGGGGCGTCGAAGAGACACGTTGAACACACGAACACAAAAACAAAAAACACGCAAGCTTATCGGGCCTATGCCCTTCTTCAGCGATAGAGTAAATGAGAGTGACCATATATATATATATATATATATATATATAAGTTAGTTTCATTAATATTTTATTTCAATTTTATTTTTACTTAATACTTAATTCACGCATAACCGTCATATTTGACGGGCAACTACTCTAGTCCCCCCTTATAATAAAAGGCTATGTTGGTTGGTTGATCCATGTCACGCTCTTAAAACGAGAATAACTCGATCAAATATGCAGATATAAACTTGAAATTTGGCAGAGAAAATCTACTCTGATATGAAAATGTTATGACGAAGAAAATTTTACGAAAAACCTCCAGGATTTAACTACAGGAGATGATTTCCATTCACCATAAGATAACACGTAAAAATCGGCTTTTTGACGAGCAGGTTTTTCTTCTTTTTGAGATTAAAATAAAAAAGAATTGACTCACGACCTTTACATTTAGACCATTCTAAAGAAACCGCTATAAGGTTTCTTATTCTGTTCATTTTTTACCTACAGTTAGAAATTCCTCATATTAAACGTTTAATTCACATATTTTGGGGAAATCTTGCCATTTTATCGGGATGTTGCCTTGCCTACCAATTGCATTCGGAATCCTATTGTTATTCCAATTCTTATGGGTTTAAGCGTTCTTTGAAGGTTTTAATACGAGAAGAAGAGAAAGACGGAAGGAGAGGGAAATGATTTTCATTGCAATAAATACATTCGTTGCGACATTTACGAGACGGAATACCTAAGAGATGAAATACTAACTTTGAGAAGGAGAAAAAATCCTGTACTTGACCGGGAATCGAACCCGGGTCTCCCCATTTGCCGGATAGGTGCTTTAACCAACTAAGCTATCATGATTCTCCATTCTCGAATTGGGGTATTTATGCCCGCATGCATAAAAAGTCTTCTCAACACCTTTGTTTCTCTTTAGATGAAATACTATTCAAAAAGATTAAAAATCGTAATAATGAGTTAAATTCAATATAAATGAAATGGAAACGGTGTGAAAACCTGTGGGAGGTGCTGGACGTTTTAATAAACAAACCGAGCATGTGAAAAATTTATGGAGTGAAGGATTGGGTGATAGGTTACGGGAGTTATGTAGAAGAATGGAGGACTTGAGGACGGTTTGAGAAATAGAGAAAGAAAGAGAGGTTTAAAAGAATCACAAAAATAATAATAAAAGGCTATGTTGTCCGTACGTTGGTCTGAGCGTAATGTTATTAAAACCAGAATAACTCGATCAAGGATGTACTAGAAGATATAGAATTGAAATTTGGCAGAAATTTATGTAATGAGCTAATCATAATTAGTTTACTTAGGGTTGACATGGTAATTTAAGAAATAACTGTTCGTTTGAGGCGTTATTTTGAGGGGGGATATATTACACTTCATCGAATAAAATAATAAATTTTGATTTAATGATACATTTTATGTGGACTGAAAATTAAAAAGTATATAATTCACATTATATGTAGCATGTTCCAGAGAGTTGAATTATATTCTTGGTCTCATATTAATGCTTAATAAATGCACCATTTTAGTGCTATAATACGGTTCAGGCTTTTATGCAATGGCATAACACATATACTGAATATATTAAGTAGTTAGATGGTGGAAGGAAAATGGAATGGAAATGACCAGAAATTGAGAAAAAGGAAGAGGACCACGTAGAATTAAAAGGAGCTGCAACACAAAAATAACAATAATAAATTATAATTCATTATAAAACATGTTATACGATCGAATCATGCACCATTGCAAAACGGTAAGATTTCATTAAACTAAATATAACGTTTTTTAATGGATTTCTTTTAATGATAATACAGAAAATATTTCGAACCGAATTTCTAATAAGATTTAAAAAATAACATTTAATGCTTTTTTTAAATTCCTTTAAATAAAGCCAATTTTCTGAAAAAATTTCAAAATTACTATAGTTAAAAGATAATTACGATCTTAAAATATAGTTAAACTCATTGCAGTTCTTGTAAGAATTTAGTTCACAGTAAGTTACTACACATTTTCCTTTTATGGTAAATTGACTTTATTAACATTTATCCTGTTTCAATTATTAAGTTAAATACTATACGTTTTAAATCTTATAAATATTTTAGTGTGTGCGTGGATGTGTGTATGAATGTATGTATGTATGTTTCTTATACATTTTACACCGTTCAAGCTAGCGAATTCAAAAATTTCATAGGCCATCCTATGAACCAAAGGAAGAACTTGGTTTAGGTTTTTTTATACCCCATGGGGTCAACAAAATAATATTTCCATAAGAATGCATGGGAAATGGTGCGAAGAAACCCCAAAATGCCATGCAGCCCTTCACTGATGTGGATATAAATATACCTAAATATTAACTTACGATCACGGGAAATGGCTTATTTTACGCACGAAAGACTGAATATTTTAATTCTCTTTATATTTTGTCGTATTACATGCTAAATCGCTCGAAGGTTTTCTTTAAGTGCGAAATTTATCGGTTTAGATGATCATTTTCCAGGCGGCAACAAAGCTAAATTTCTTAATTGTAGTCCTCTTCGAAGGGAGATAGCCACGTAAAAATTAATGCAACGAAAATCCACGCCGTAGAGGAAGAATAGTCAACGCCAAGATAAAGGATACAAATTGCATTTCCTCCGAATAAAATTTATAAAATTTAATTTAATGAAACAATATTTTATGTAAACTGAAAATTTTAAAAATTGTATAATTCACATTGAAGTATGTACAAAAGAGTTAAAATAATTTTGGCAAGTTAAAGTTGTCTAGTGTTACCTTTAAGAAATTAATATTCTTTTTTATGTAAGATTTGTATCTACGTATATCACTCTGAGAGAGATAGCAACATTTTTGAGGGGAGAATGAGGAGAATGTGAGGGAGAAAGTGGGGAGAATTAGAGGGAGGAAGAGGGAGAATGGGAAGAAGTGAGGGTGAAGAATAAGAAGGAGAGAGGGATGGAGAATGGAAAGGACGAGAGAGGAAAAATACGAGGGAGAGAGAGAATAGGGAGAGAGGAAGGGAAGATAATGGGAGGCAGAGAGAAAGGGAGGAAGAATGGGAAGTGACTTAATTTCAATACATAATCTGCACATACCCGTCATATTTGAAGGGCAATTACGCTAGTTATACATACAGTTTCGATGATCTATCATCGTAACGCTGACGTCATCAGTTAACGTTTTAACGCGTTTTTACAAATTTTCCGATTGGGTGGAAGGTTAAAATTTTGCATGAATGTTTGATTCAGATATAAAACTAATTGACGAGAAGAAAATAAGAAAAAAGACCCGGGTTCGACTCCAGGGGGCGATTTCCATTTCCCGTTAGATAGCACGTGAAAAGCGACTTTTAAGTGCAGGCTTTTATTCTTTTGGAAATTTAAATTAGAAAGAATTGACGTGCGATCTTCGAATATGAACTATGTTTTAGGAAAATTAATGAAGTTTCTTATTCTATTAATCTTTTCCGCCTACAGTTAGAAATCTCTCATATTAAACATTTAAGTCGAATATTTTGGGAAAATATCGACTTTTAAACGGGATGTTGTCTTGCCGACTACGTCATTTTTAAACTTCGAGAATCAATTGTTGTCTCAACCCGCATACGTGTAATATATAAGAGTGCATAGGTTGCCTTGAACTATCGTTGGATTTTTCGCGAAATTACGTAATTCTAATGGGACTGGCATTTAGTTTGGATTCTTTTGCTTATCTAAACGACTATATGGAAGTAGAGTAAGAGAGGGGGGGATGTGGGGAGGGAGATAGGAAGGAAGGGATATAGAATGGAAGGCACATATAAAGTAAGGGTGGCATAGAATTAGTCTATTTTTCGAGAGAAGGAGAGAGAAAGGTGGGGGAGGGAGGATGGAAGGGAGGGAAGATGGGAGGGAGGGAGGATGGGAGGGAGGGAGGATGGGAGGGAGGGAGGATGGGATGCATAGGAAGGCTGCTAGTCAACTGGTGAGCGAGGTGCTGCACCTTTTCTGAAAAAATGGCGATAAAGTTCAGTGAGATTTATAACTCCAATATCTCGTAAGTTAACAAAAGAAAACCTCAACATAAATCACATAATTTTTCATGATGCACTCATAACGAGTTAACATATAGGTATTCATATATGTCGTGTTATTAGCATTATCTTTAACAATGTCTGTTATCAATCTCACCAGTTTGACTGGGTGAGTGAGCCAATGGACGATTTGTGTAATCAGCCCCCGGACTGCAATAGGCAATTAAGAGTAAGAAAAAGGAATCCGCCACACGTAAAATTATTTGCTAGCATATTAATTGCACTAGAACTTCTGCATAATTCATATAATGTTTCATTTGGCGAAATATTTGAGAGCCAATAAGCAAGCGGCAAGAACATGAAATACTTAATATCCTAACCAGTAAACTTAAACTAAATAAAGGTGTGGGTTCTTTTTAATTCACCTCACACGACTATAATTTTGCAATTTCATTTTCGCGTATTACAATAGTTTCTTGACTAAGAAAATACTCAGCTGAGGCTGAAAAGAGACGAGAATTTGAGAACCGATGTATCCTTACCTTTGGCTCTCCATCGATGGTAAACTCGTTTTGCCTTCAGGGTAGAAGTTCCTCTTTACACGGACAGGAATGCTTCACTATATCACTTCAGAATGAATGAAATTTGCAGAACGGGATAGTTGAAAAGCATTCGTGACAAGAAGAATTTTTATGGAGATGGGGAGAGAGTTCTCACATGAAGATAAGCAAGATCAGTAGCAGTGCAGTTTTGATAGTTTTTTGAGTGAGTTTTGACGACGATAGGACCGGAGATAGGCGGTGATGCATGGATGGACGCAAAACGGAGTAAAAGTAGGATGAATGGAAGAATTACACGTTGCAATTGTGACGTTATGAATGCGCCGCACCTGAAATAGAAAATAAAGGCTTTAATAATTGAAACTCTATATTAGCTATGAAAACCGGTTTATGAAACTTTATAGTTATCACTATTATTTGATCATTTTAACTGTTGATTGGAGTCAGTGACATGATTTACCAGGTTGTTTGCTTTGAACAACTTAACACAACATAAAAAATCTGATGTGGCCACCACATGACTTTCTCCATACATAATAGCAATGAATGTGAGTGAAATATTACTTACGAATTGCTCTCAACAAGTGCTTTCTCAATAGTAACTATCAACAATTACACTTGAGAATCATTTTTAAAAGCTGAATGATTTCGGCAATGAAAAATATTTGGAATCATTTTTCACAACGAAAACAATAAGTAAATAAAATTGTTATTTGCTGCTATGAATAACAAAATATCGATGCGCATCCTATTAATAATGTCAAATTTTTGCGCGAAACATTCGCGAGTAAAATTTCCGTTGTCAGTATATACAAGAAAATTTGTTTACAAAATATGATCAGATTCTGATGGTCAAAATCGGGACAAAATGAGTTTTGAAGAAGAAAATGAAGTACATAATCGAAACAAACCAGGATAGTGGGAATTTAGATATTTTTGCCCACTTTCCAGAATGAAAATCTTACTTATAGTTTTCCAGTTCTGTCGTTCTGTCTGGTCGGTCTGTTTGAGACGCTTTGATTTTTCAACGTGCAAGGTTTATTTCCTTCATTCATTAAAATAAGTAAATATGGACCGAATTTATCCGTTTTTGCTTTATTCGACGTCTATAACTCCAAAATATCAATCATTTTTGCAATGCTTATATGTTACACGGAAGAATATGACAGAAATACTCATATCTTTTCGAAATTTTATGACCTTTTCGTACTCTTTCCGGATGTTGCCAAGGCGACCCGCATTGCTGCCTCCGATTAAATTAGCATCTATTAAGCCTTCAAATATACGAAAGAATTTACTGTATTCGCTTCGCGGTTTTTATGAAGCATCGAATTTATAGTTGTAGCAACGTCAAACTTAAAAGACTGCAACGTTAATAATTTCAGATAATAATTATGTAATTATTCAGTAAACTGCGTGTGAACTGGGCATTTTAAATGATCGATCAAAAGAAAAAAATCTTCTTTATTTCAATCCTGGAATATTACCATTTTCGTAAAGGAGAAGCAATTAAAATTGCACATGTAAATTATAAAAACAAACATGAAATTGAAAATGAAGGAAGAAATTTTACATGCAATGTAGTTTATAAGGAAATTAAAAAAAATAAGAATATTTACGGTGTTATTTATTGTTACTGTTGTTTAAAATTTGTTTACATAATATATGCACGTGATTAGATTTGAAGTAGGCACCTTTAAAATTAGCTATTTCATCGAAGGAAAGATAAGTGAAATTACTTTGCCATAAAACTTGATTTAACGAAAAAATACAATAATTATAATCGATTTTGAGCCGAGATATTGTATTATTTTATACTTAATCCCGTCATATTTGACGGGCAAATCGGCTAGTAGGTTTATAGTGTCTTCGTTGTGTCTGTCTGTCCGTTTGTTCGTCTGTCTTTCCCCCTATTAACTTTTGAACCAATAGACCGATTTTCATGACAATTGGTGAAAAACTCTTGCTACTGGGGTCGAGATCCTGAGGATAGTTTTTGTCGCAAAGATTGAAAGTTCCTGGTTCGATTCCAGGAACTATCCTTCCCATTTGATTTACATGGAAAATCTGAAATCCCTCGTGCAGGATAATTTTCTCTTGCACATTAAAATATCTTAGAACTGTAATATCGGAGCGAGTTTTGTACTATTCTGTGAGGAAAGGAATGGAGATTCTAATTTTTATCGTAGAATTTTGCTTATTGATCGTATTTTTCGAATTTTGCGTAAATACTGGCGTTTTAACAGTCTTTATAACTCATTATGAGAGTGTTACCATTGCAACAACAATTGTTGGACTCGGATTCGATAAAGTGTAGTACACACACGCGTTATTTTTGCCAAACAAATACGCGTGATAAATTTATTTTTCCGTTAGAATGTATTGTAATATTTTATAAGGCTAAATTATGAAATTTGGGAACACAAAGAGCAACTCATACGCTGTGATTTTAAAGCTAACAAAGCCAATATAAGTAATTGCTACACCACATTTAATTTTAAATAATTATGTTGGAAAGTAGGCATCATTAGTTACGTTTGGATCATCTTGTTTTAAATTGTTCTTCAATTTGAAATAAAAACGTTTAGAAAAGGCAGTACAATTTTGTTTATTGTAATAACAAATAACTTTACACAATTATTGCATAAATGTGCAATATTACGATAAAATACATCAGGAGTCGAAGGTTTTTCCAATCATATTTTAGACTACTTTGGCCTGCCTTCATCGATTTTTGATCATTTTCAATTGAAAGCGTGGGTTCCTAAAGGGCATCGCATCTACACCCTACATCAAAGGAGAATGCAACGGCTCCGCAGATTGCAAACACTCTCGTGGTGGTCGTGAAACGACCATTTTACCGGCGTTCAAATAAAAATCTACGAATATTTCCGCTTGGAGGGGTTCCGCCTATTAACCCATAGGAGGGTGCTCCGCAAGATGTCGCAGTATGCGCCTTCATAATATACTACATTAACCAAGCTTATCAAAAGTAGCAGAGAAGGAAGAGAATTGTATGCTCAGCTGTCATTCTTATTTTCTTAGAATCAGCACTTGGTTTTTCCAACACTTGAAATGCGAGTTCCTTGTATGGATTCGTATTATGTAGACCTTCAAAATAAGTTCATATAAAATAAGATGAAAATACTGCTGTGTAATGCCTTACGGTTACAATTCCAAAGTACCCGGACATTTATTCGTCCCGAAAACATATTCGGGACCCCGGGACAGAACAGTAAAAACCGGGATGTCTGATAGACGGTATCGGGATCATTTTGATCGGGATTAAAATTACCGTTGTTTGCACTGGAATCGTTATCAGCAGTCAGAAAATTTCATCATAGCAGCGGAAGCAAAGTTATCGGCTAGCGACATTCATTGTACTGAACAAAAATTCGTCGGACAATCGACAAATTATATCTCCGATAATATCCGTCCTATGAAAAAATGTCTCAAACGTTCTAATTAGAGTCTTAAATAGAGAGTTTTATGCTGATTTTATTATTAGTTTTTAGTTAAAGCGCCCACAGATTCATTATCTCACAGACACGCACAGGCAACATGGAGAAAATTGTGGAAACGTATTCAGGAGACCATTAAACGTGTATTTCCGTTGAAATCTCGAATTGGATTTTTTTAAGAAACCAAAACTTTCTCTATGCTGCGTATGGAGACATTAATAGGGTTTAAAGAAAAATCGACAATTGTTACTATCTAAACAAAGCAAAAAACTAAATTGTGTAAAGCAAGAGAAAAGACCGCATCACAATTAATATTTTCTATATAAAATCATTGGACTTGTGAGTTGCCAATGCAAATAACCATTGTAATTAAAATTATATAGTTAAAAGCGTGAAAAATCGCCTTTTTTTATTTCAAAATAAATTTGTTAAATAGAAATTAACTCCTTAACCGTAAAATTGAATTGAATTTTATGGTTAAATAGTTCATTTCTATTTAACATCAATTTCGCCGTAGTCTCCATCTTTACTTATTTAAATTAAATTTGGCCAATTTGAAAGGATTGTTCATGGTTGGGTTTTGCTCCCAAGGTGACATTTCTAGGCCCGTTTCGTTTCTAACGTAAGCGCCTATTAGTTTCACTCTGTCTGTCCGTCCGTACGCATGTTCGTTCTCGGCTTCTACAGAACAAGTTTTCATGAAATTTTGTATTTAGGACTTATAGCCAAATACAATAAGACTCTCTCTTTTAATAGTGATTGAATTCCCGGCCAAAGAAAATAAGCGTTCACTTTCTGTTGAAGCAGGCTGAATACTTTTAAAGCACTCGAGAAATGTGTTTTAGGTTTGCTGGAATCACGCCAGTATTTTCATATATGTTTATCTCTTTTCCTATTGATCTGTTGTTTAAATTTTCATACACTGGCATTGTTTTTAGAGCTTTTTCTATATTACTTCTCAGCAGTTCAGGAAGAGTGTCGCCACATGCAGACGTTTTATTTTTCAGTGCAGCAGCTGCTTCGTTTTCATCATCCGATAAATTTTCCGAATCAGACGAAACTGACTTACAGATGATGCTACGATCGTAGTGAAACCGGTCGTGCAAAATTAAATTTGTGGAAGTGACTAAGTTCTTTCTTTTTCATGGTGACTTACAAAAAATTTAGCTGCATATTTTCGCGGGTTTTTACAATATCATTCTTGGAGTTCATTTTCAAGAAACTGTTTGACCCTCCTGATGTTTTCAGTGTTTGTGGATTTTGTAAAAAAACGTAATTAGAGATACAATATTATTATTTCTTCTTTTATTAATGAGGTCCTTTATGGCGATTGAGATTTATTTTGCGAAAGCACTTTCTTTAGCAGGTTTCGTTACTTAGGCTCGAGCCAAGTGTATATTGGCGAGTAAGCTCAAACTATTCGGCTCGAGCTAGCTCGAGCCAGCAGCTATAGTAGTGCATTAACAGATATTATTTCCAAAACTTTTGGCTCAGATAGGATGAATGTCGCGGCTTTTCTCCACGTAATAAAGTACGGAGTGGAAGCAATTTGAAAATTGCAAACATGAGTGAACCGAGTACCTCACATGCTTTCTGTTGTGCTTTCAAGCAGCTCTGGTGAGATTTCATGTTGTGCAGTGTGCAATTTATTAACGAAAAGTTTTTCGTCGAACAATTTTTAGGCAAAGGGTAAAATTATCCAAACCTCGCCTAAATTTAAATATAAAAATTAAATCATGCACAAGACATTTTACAGTAGATATTTATAATAGTGTCGAATGGTTGACTGGATGTGAGAGCAAAGCAAAATTATTTTGTTGGCCGTGCTTGCTTTTTTCGAACGAAGAAAATGTTCGGACTAAAACGGGATTTTCTGATTTAAATAATCTTCATAAGGTAATAAAGAGACATTCGATAAGTAAAGAACATTTACAGTCAATTCTATAAGAAAATACATTTGAAAGAGCTCGAATAGAATATGTTTTAGGTAAGCAGTTGGAAATTACTCATCGCCAGCATAACGAAGCAGTAAAGAAAAATCGGGAAATGTTAAAAAGACTTATTGATATTGTTTGTTTTTTAGGGAGAGCATGAACTTGACTTTCGTGGTCATGAGGAATCCAGTGACTCTGTAAATAAAAGTAATTACGTGGACTTGGTGGAATTGGTTACTAAATATGACGAAACTGTGTGAAACCATTTGGATCCTTCCACAGTGTTTCGCGGCACGTTCAGTGCAATAGAGAATGATTTAATTTCTGGTGTTGCCCAAGTCGCACTGCAAAAAATTAAACAAGATGCATTCGACTCCTTCAAGAACAGTTACGAAAATTATTTCTACATACCTGCTTTTCGTTCTGAACTTTCGGTTATATATCAAATAGAAAATACTGATAAAAACAGCGTTAGCGATTTATATCATTTCATTAATGAAAGCGGATTAGACAAAGCTTATTCTCAATTGGCAAAATTATGTGGATTAGTATTGACAATATCTGCGACCAGTGTCTCAATTGAACGGGGTTTTTCAGCTCTCAAACTTATCAAAACATTCGTGAGAAATTTCACAAATCAAGAAACACTCTCTAAATTATCAATTCTATCAATCGAAAAAGTCCTCATCAAAGAACTTTCTCAAAAACCCGTTCTATGATGGCGTCATTGCAGAATTAGCAAAGGATAGAGGAACTCCGCATTTCAAATAACAAGGTAAGATCTGATTTTCATAATTAATTGTTTTCGTATAAAAAAATCTCAGGATTCGCCACTGGTGTCGAGAGACTAAAAATGCAATTGACGCTGCGAAACAAAAGCTTCCGATTAAGCACTCACTCTCGAGGAGACTGCTGCCAAGGAAATAACATTAAAAGATGAGAGAATGAAAAAATTGAAGGTGGTGATTAACTATGGATATGCCGGATTTTTATAACTGCAACCTCAGCGATTAATTTTTATTTTTGAAATTTCAGTTGTACAGTGCCAACTTAGGTCTTGTGTTAATTTTCAGCATTTATGAGATAAAAACATCCCAATTAGTACACTATTAGGTTAGTAAAGAAAAAAGAACAAAGAGAATTGAAGAAGATAAGCTATTTTTCGGTTAAATAACCTGAATGCAAGAAAAAAGCTTATTCTATGAAAGGTAATTGAATTATTTTAATGTAATAAGTTAGCCACCAAACAAGATTTTGCCACATTTTGTTCACATATAGACAATGCATTTTTTGTTGATTACTAGAGCGTCTTATAGGTACGGTGTTATTGCTAGCCTTAGATATACACAAACCTAAAAATGGCAACTCGAAAGAAAACTCGCTACAATTACTCATCGAGGTCAGAGAAGACCAGGCTATGGTGAGGGGCAAGGAGAGACATAGGAGAGAGAGGAGATATGGAGGAAGAGTTTAAGAGGGAGGAGTTAGGAAGGATGGAAAACATTAAACCCCGCACGATGAGGAGTAACTAAACCATTTGGACGGAAGGGGAGGAGTTAAATTTTAGGACGCGACGAACCACTTCATATCCTCTTCCTTGAAATTCAACCTGGCCATAAAATCCACCACGGCGGCCATCCCTTTTGGAAGAACCAGGCATAGGTTCCACGACCGTAACCCTTTCCAACCTCTCCTTTCTCCCTCTCTCTCCTAACGTCTTCTCTTGCATCTTTCCTTCCCTCCCACACCCACCGCATCGCCCGCGGACCCACCCCTTTTCTCCTCCTCCATTAAATATCCTCCCCCACGGACGTCTGAGTATAAGAGTCCGCCACTTCGCTCGCTGACAGTGATGGAAATACGATTGCGGAGTGAGAGAGAGAGAGAGAGAGAGAGAGAGAGAGAAAGAAAGAGAAGGGTCCTCCCTCTCTCTCTCTCTCTCCCACTCTTCCACTCACTCAGTCATTTCGCCACACCCTTTAATTTTACGGAGTCCGTACCGAGTCCAAGCGGTTTCGGGAGGAAAGAGGATGGAGCCGTGGGACAGTGCAGAAGAATAGAGTAAAAGGAGAGAGAAAGATAGAGCTTGGGAGAGAAATATAAAGGGAGAAACTGAAGTGGAAGACCACGGAGAGGAAGTGAGAGAGCCACAATTCAAGAAGTCAAGAATGGTAGAAGATTGAAAGAAGAGAGATCAGAACTGGATTAACGCGAGCAGAGGGGAATGGTAGGCAAGTGTAGTTTCTGGACTTACACATTCAGGTGAGATCATTATTTTATTTACAAACGTGTGATACGATACTCTCACGACACCAAGAATCCTTGAGATAAAGAAATCCCCTTACGGTAGAAAACTATCACTTTGGCTCTTTAAAATCTGTTTAATTGCTGTTAAATCGGCCACCATCATGAGTTGAATGCGTACATACAGAATATCACTAGATGGCTACACTGGTATGTCGTTAAAAGTTATTAGACGGATGATCACGTTAGATTGTAAGATTTTCGTAGCAGATAGCGTTGACAGATGGTACTTTCTGGAGTGGGTGTCTACTAAGAATTTCGACTCGAGCTTCTTCAGGAGTGAAGTGAGCGGCAGTTGTCGTTGCCGTCTTAAGCCGCGTACACACCAAGACGAGCAGCCATGAACGAGCAATGCTCGAAGAGCATTAATTAGAGTGTGGAAGTCAGTCCGATCAAGAATGAACATGAAGGAGCATATAACGTTTCCTTCTGGCCGCTGGTGTTGTTCCGACATTCTCCTCTCGCTGACCGATTAACCATTTTTGGCTTAGGTGGAATCTGCCGTCTCGATTGAAGTTCAACGGTCGTTTGGCGATTTCTGTTTCAACGCGGATTATACGTACATGGAAAATAAAATTCATTTCTCGCGAGCACTTTTCCATCCTTAAATCTCATTATTTGCCCCAGTCCTGGTATTGAGTGCTCCTCTATGGCTATATTATGTTCTTCCAGGCTGGACGTACCCGGTTGCACAATGTAGCTTCTCCAACAACTGCAGGGATCCTTTTACACTCCTATCGGTAAGGGAGGCATTCGGCCTTTGGCGGATGGTAATGCCTCTTTGATTTTAGTGACCGCGCCAAAGCGAGCAAAAATATCCGCCCTGCTTATCATCCTGGCAATGCGTTCCGTTGCCCCGAAAATGTATGGCAGGCTGACGTAGGCTATCGGTTTTGATTGCTTTTCTTATTATTTTCGTTTGGTTTTCATTGCCCGTTTAACGAAGGAATTACTAAATCCGTTGTTCTTCAGGGCCTTTAATTGACGTTCATCCTCCTTTATGAGAGATTCGGCAGCCGACATGGTTTTAGTTCGGCGGATAAACAGCATTTATAAAGATAAAAATATTTAAATTAAGCTCGTATTAATGCATTCTTATCATGCTCTGCTTACGTATATGCAGTTGAAGAGAAACAACTGATTCAACATTGGAAGGAACGTTAAGAAGTAAGAAAAAACCGAGTATTTCCGCAAATTCTTCGCCTTTCAAATTGGATTCGTAATGCGATAAGTAGAATATTTAAATTCATTTTTTAGCCTACTTTCCAAAAAACGGAAAGTAGTCTTATGGAAATCGCTTCGGTGTCCGTGTGTGTGTCCCTCCCCCTAATATCTTCTTCATGAATGAACCGATTTCAACTAAATTTGGTGAATAGAATCTTCACATAAATTAATGACCAAAATGATATATTTGGACCGGATCGACTAATCAAGGCTGCCACAATCGCAAAGTTAAACTTTTCGGTAATTATGAATTTGGAAGGAATTAGCACAAACTATTTCAATGAAATTTCGTATGAAGTAGGCGTGCAACATGAAATAACAAAATCAAGATGCTTATTATAGATATAGAAAGCGGGGCTGCCACAATAGAAGGAAAAAAAATTATTTTTACACGTATTTGTGTTGAACTGTTCTCATAAATTTTAACCAAATTTAATACTTATAATATACACATATATACAAAACCATATTAGTATATTTGAACCGTATCAGCCAAACAGGGGTGCCACAATTACAAATTAAACTCTTTCGGTAATTAAGAATTTTGAAGGAATTGGCTGAACGGATTTCAATTAAATTTTGTATATAAAACTAGTACAACATACCACAACAAAATCAAGATGTTAACAGCGGAGCTAAAGAGCAGGACTACCACAATAAAAAGTTAAATAATATTTTTACATGTATTTATAGAGAACTGACCTAATGGATTTTAACCAAATATAATATATCTAATCTCCATATAAATAAATAACCAAAATGTCATATTTCGTCGGGTTGACTAAACAGGGCTACCATAATATCGAGGTTAGAATTTTTCTGTAACTATGAATTTGGAAGGTATTGACTGAACGGATTTCGAAGAAATTTCGTATGTAGGGCGAGTATGGAATGGCAAAACGAGATGTATATGTTTAGAACGAATCAAAAAGCAGAGCTACCACAATATGAGGAAAAATAATTTTCTGATTTCAAAGCAAATACATTATTATACGATTATACTACAGCGAATTTGACGAAAAGCACTTCTGTATCACGGTAAACCTGTGTACACCCCTACATGTGATATATTAAAATTGCATTTAAAGGAAAGTAGACGGATTAGTTCTTTCCAGAACTACTTGTTACTCGTAATTTAGTCCATATCCCGTGATTCTCTTTTAATTTTGCCATATTGTAAATTGCGATGTATTTTTATAGGGAATATAAAAATATTTACGTTGGGGGTAAACAATAACCTACACACAGTCGAAATTCCATACTCAACTGGAAGTACCTAAAACATTTTAGCTATTTGGATTTAAAGCATGACATACATACATGCATAAACCCCACTGTTTTGACCTTTGCTTGGTGGTATTCCATCTTTAAAAAAACCACAAAAATGTTTTTTTTTGTGATTTTTACATACATGTAGGTCAAGTTAATATAAAAGTTGTATAAAAACTACACCCACTTCACTGAAATCCTGAGAGAATTAACCATATCGGAGAACGAAATACTGGTGAGCTTTGATGAGATCTAACTTGATAATTGCTTGATGGAATATTGGAAAACATTTTATTAGAAAAAAATTAAATGAATAAACATGGAATATCTTTAGTAGTCTTAGAATGTTCGTTAATTATTTGTGATGATTATTCAACGAAAAAGTGATAAGTATTCACTACGCGTTTCAAAAATACTATAAATAAAAGACCATTTTTCCTCGATGTATGCCAGGGGTACGTTCTTAAAAAAGCAGGCATTCACGGAAGACATTCCTAAAAATCTCAATTTTATAGAAATTAATGCTTTCCTGACTCTGAAATTTAGTCCAATAATCCGTGTAAACGTAGAAAAATCAATTATTTTTAAATTCCACATTTCATAAAATATATCAATAGTATTCAATAAGTAGACGCGACGGCAGAAACGTAAATGCAACAGGTGCCGAAACCACGACCTTATTAGAAGATCCCACTCAACTCACTTATTGTTGCTTCTTCATCTGAATGAAATTATCTTCCCCTTCAAAAGCGTTAGTGATAAGATAAGGTGATTCTAATAAACATCGGTATAAATTCGCGAATATTTTCACAGTATAATCAGCAAGTATAATTCAAAACACTTTCGTAAACTCCTTTTTTTTAGAATTTGCTTGGAAAATATGAAATAGAATGAAACATGCTCCTATTTGATGGAAAGTTTTAAATACCCAATCCAAAATGTGAGAGTTCATTAACCTTCACGATGAAACATGGAGCCTTAGAATATTAAGAGAAAATGCTTAAGGTAAATTTAATTTTTTAAATTAAACCTGTTTTCCAAAAATAAAGTGAAAATAACTTAATGCCCTAATAAAACCCACACGTTTCCCAAAATTTTGGATTCTTTGATAAATCTGAAAAACAAAAACGAGTAATTTATTCATGAAAATTCCCCGAAACTAATGCCGAATAAACGAACCCACGAAGCAGTTGCAGATAAGGATAAACCCTATTCCTCCAATGAGGAAGGAAGCGAGAAGGACCGGAAATGCCGAGGATTTCCCGGGATATTGGGGAGGCAGGTAAGGTCTACCCGACCACTTAGTTACCTCTGGCCTTCTGAGAATCAGAAAAAAGGAATATTATCATACGCAACAACTCTGTAAGCATAACATTGAACTAAGCTGGGGGCAACTGAAGTCAAGGTTGAATAAAACGAAGAGGAAAAATTGTTTGGTTGGATGGCGTGTTAATGAAAGGATGAGCGCAATTGAGAGAACATTAAGTTAAAATACAGGACTTAGAAGGGTTTTCCAGAAACAATCCATCTGTTTCTCTGAATGAGGTAATGAGATTTTAAAGATATATCATTACGTCAGCGCAAAAATGTATTTGGAGCATTTCAGCTAATCTGATTTTAATACAACCGCAAATCGACCAACTTTAAGTGGACTGTTTGTTGTTTCAAATAGTCATAAAATACGCCAATTAACTTTAGTACATTTTTATATTTTTCCTAATCAAATCAAGTTATAATGTCTGTTATGTAAATAGGCAGGAATATAGTGTAACATATGTGTATATTAGTACTCCTAAAGAAAACCAATTTATTCGGCTACTAATAGCCCGATGGTGACTGTGAATCGAAATCATGGTAGTCTCTTTTATTTCGTAGTGGAATTTGTACGAAGTCATACATGTAAAAAATCTGTTTTTACAAATTTTATTTTTGAGTTTTCAATAGGTAGACATAACGTGAGGAAATAAACAACTTTAAACTTATATAACCTTTTATTTGTTACATATTTAGTCATTGTTTTTTTTTCTTTAGGTTCTCAATTATTGACTAGTGTAGATGTTATTGATTAAAGATGTATCAATAGGCTTTCATTCATTGCACGAAAAATGATTTTTAACGGGCCAGGCAAAATGAAAAGTATTAGCTCGTTTAACATCTATGGAAGCCTTTGTTATGTTTTAAATATGTTGAATCCTTATGAAATATTGTAATAAGTAGAAAGCGTCAAAATATTTAGCCAAAATTCAAATACATAAAATTAGTCACATTATTACAAAGAAGATAAATCGGGAAATGACGGGCTGTGATGGAGAAAATCGGAGCATTACGCGATTTTTTAGGTTTTTGGTTCTGTGCGTATATTTAAATAAGAAATAGCTATATATTTGGGAAATTTTAATTATAATTTTTTATATCCATCTCTGTCTTTTACTTTCAAGTAAAAACTGACACGTAGAAATACTTTCGAATTGAACAACTTATTTTCATAAATTATTATTTTTCAAACCACTCATATGGTTGAAATGACTCGACTAGGGAACTTTAGAGCATGATTTGATTTTTGGGTAAAAAAACCACGGGTCGAGTCATCTTTTTGAAAAAATTCTTCAGGTGAAACTCGCTTGTGTCCTACTATAGCGTGGTTGTTCCTTTCCCGAAAGCTAGGTTATATCGGGCTTCTTCCGAAATTATAAATTACGTAGTAAAATTTCATGACGATCCCGAATATAATGACATTACCAAATACACCTTAGAAAATCTAAAACTAAAGGAAAGTTCGGTAACCTCGATGCAAACGCCTCGGGTAATATCCCAAGTTTTTAGATGCACGGACATAAGACATCCGAATAAGGAGCGTGGGTCGGTGAGCCAGTATTTGAGAAGAAGCCATCCCTACCATCCAAGCGTGGCTTCGGGGAAACTATTGCAGGTGGGCCTTTCGAATTTTCCTCCCACAGAGGAAGCAACTCCCAGAACTCCCTCTCTCCAGTCTCCTATCTCATCTCCACTCGCCTTTTAACCTCCCCTCCTCCTCCTCTTCAATCACCGCCTTCCACCTCGAAGCAGTTTTCACGTTTAGCATTAAAGTTGTGGTTTAGGCGCGGAAGAGGTGAACGTTTCCGTGAAGACGGGAAGGGAAAAACGCTGGTGTCTTTTAGTGCGTGTGCGGATGAAAGACGCACGTGGAGAGTGAGGGGAGTGGGCGAAGAGGGAAGGATGGGACGTGGTGTAAAGGGATTTTAAGAGAGTAGGAAATAAAGAGACGGAGGAGAGAGAGAAAATCTATTATTACCACGGAAGTACTGCATTTCTAGTTTCCTAGTTTTTTTCCTTCTCAACAAACCATATGGTGACTCTCTTACTATTCATTATTAACATTTTATCCATGAGACGAAACTAAGTGACTGAAGGTGCTTACTGAGTTAAGCAAAAATAAAATCACCCGGGTTAAACATAAAAGCGGCAAATTTATCTCAGCGATAGAGAGATTCAACCGTAAAATCTAAAAAAAAAAAAACAAATTAAATTCTGTAAATTCTCTAATCATTGCTAACAATGACTAACAAGTAGTAATGCATGCAAAATGCGTACCATATATTAGGTGCGTTACTCCTAGAAGATTTAGAAATTTAAATTTCGATTTTTATCCCGATTAATGCTATTGCCCTGACTGAGAGGTATGATTAAAATTTTTCCTCGTCTCGCCGAATTTTTGAATTCTTTTAAGAGCCTAATTGAATGGAGTTCTTTCATAGAATTATTACTACTTGTTAGTCATTGTTGGCTATGGCAAATGGCAATTTTAGAGGATTTACAGAAAATATTATTTTTTAGTTAACACATTCAGTCACCTAGTTTCGTCTAATGAACCAGATGTCAATAACGAAGAGTAAAATATGTAACTGAGCGACATGACTCGAGAATGCCAATTTCTTCCAGTATTTTATTAAGTCAAAATTGGCAGAAACTATTGAATACTATTACCCATAAAACTAAGCTTGCTATAAAAAATCTAACTCATACGAAATTTTCATTTTGCTTTTCTCTACAGTTGCTGAAAATGTATCCTTTTCTTGGATGAATATTTCCGACGTTAAAACAAAAAGTTCATTAATCGTTTTCATCGCAGCGGCTGCCCTGATTGGATGATTTGACCAAGTATGTTATTTTTTAAATCTGATATGGTTTTAAGAAAGAATTTCATCTAAATCTAAAACAAATTACAATAGGACTTTTTTCTTTTGAACAAGAAGGGCGTCTAAAAAATTAATGATATTTTTTCCTTTGATAAAATCCGATTCTTTAAGAATAATTTTCACATTAAGTATAATATTTTATCGATACTGTATTTTAAACTGAAATCCACATGGAAAATTGTGTAATACTATTTTGAGAGAACACGGAAATCAAACTTCTTTTATATAATAATATTACTCACCCTAGCGTCCCAGTTATGTAGATCATTTGAAGGGTAATATGCAAATACCAAACTAAATGAATTGATATCATGAGCAGGGCTCGACAAATTATGCCAAGTCCTACTCGCCAGATGAAAAATGTATTCGCCACCCCAAAAAATGTGATTTTTTAAAATGTCATTAACTGGTCGTATCTGGTAGCCAGCTGGTAATATCAACTCGCCACTGGCGAGCGGGTGACCGTATTTGTTGAGCTCTGATCATGAACATACATAAAATTCCAATAGTTATTTTGCTGAAATGTCACGCTTAAATTACAACACAACAGTTGTCTGTTCTGGAAGAAAGGGTAATTTAAAATATCAAATAAATATGAAAATTGAGGTAAAATTCAAGCTGAAAAATCTAAATACCTCCAGGAGGTAAAACGTCTTCTCTGCATCTCCAAGGTTGCAGTCATAACAGAGCTTTTCTCATCTCGTAAATGCACGAGGAAGATGGCTTGTAGCTGGGAAGGAAGACCTCTGTGACCTTGATGACCTCTGAAACACTTTCTCTGCATGGCAATAAGCCTCTTTTCTTCTTCTTAGATGGGACCCAAAAAGATAAACGTTTTGTTGTAAATATGACACGGAGAGAGTTGAAATATGGAGATGCGAACATGACTATGAAAGAATCGGGTACTTGGTAATAATATTCAGTCGCAAATAGATCTTAATCGGGATGAAGTGTTATCGCGTTTTAAGTAGGCATTTAACCCATAAACGGAAGCCTTTTAACTATGGTAGTTTAAGCTCTTAAATTTTTGTATTTATCGGAATAGAGGCCGCGGTTTTTATCCTCTCCAAAGAGCTTGAATATTGTACCTAAAATCACATACTAAGAAAATGGGTGTAGTTTGGAGCGATACTTGTTACCATGCACGCATTGGTATCATATCACGAGTCACTCCGACATGATTAAACCTTTTATCAAATAATTCAGCATTATTTTACTCTATTTTACGTTAAAAAAGTGAAAAACTTAGAGGATACATGCATTACGAAATTTATCTTATCATATAGGGATGATGATGATTCAAAAGTCAGTTATTAAGAGGCAGTATCAGTGCTATGTGCTGCTGGAACTTGACTAAATATTAGAATAAGAAATAATGTAATAAACAATCTGATGTGGCCACCACATGACTTTCTCCATATCTGTAATATTTCTAAAAATTCCAAATAGGTTACATAATAATAAATATTTTAAGAAACTGCGAAAAATTTTTCGACTTTACAAAGAACTGAAATAAACTCAAACCATAGCCTTCTGATATTGGTTAAAGCCACAAAGCTCCAACAATTAAGAAAATAAAAAGGAGAGTTACTAAGACGTAACTAAGCGTCAATTGTTAACGATAATCGTCGGTAGCTGGCGTGGTGGTGGCAGTTAAAAATATGAGGGTGGTTCAAATGAAAACAGCAAAAGTGAAAATAAAAATGTTTTATTAAAACCTTTGACAAAATACTCATACTCAACATCACTTTTCCTGCGGATGGTGTCGCTTTGAATTTTGTTGGCTTCGGCGAGCTTGGATGCCGCCATTCTTTACTTGCTCGCTTACTCTCAGGCTGAAAGTGATTGACCCATGTCTCATCCCCAGTCACTATGCGGTTCAAGAAATCTTCCCCTTCAGCTTCATACCGAGAGAGAGTAGCACAGAGCAAGCGCCAACACGTTGTTACTTCAGGTCTTCAGTGAGTTACCGGGGCACCCACCTCGAACAAACTTTATTGAATCCAAGCTCTTTGTGTACAATATTGTGAACAGATCCAACGCTGATGCTCAATTTCTTGCTGATTTCTTTCACTTTAATGCAATGGTTTCCGCGAATGAGCCTGTCAATGGTGTGACTACGCGATCATCCTGCCCTGGCCGAGCAGCGTCTTCCACATCTTGTACACCATTTTTAAACTTTTCAACCCATTTATACACTCTACTAGGTGATAAACAGTTATCTCCATACACATTAACCATCCTCCTGCGTATTTCAGTTGGTTTTATTCCTGCGTTCAAAAATCGTATAACTGATCTCAACTCCAACTTGTGCAATGTTCTATACGAGATGCTATATTTATATGGCAAGAGGTACCAAATACCACAAAATATCCCACCAAAATAATAATAACAATAACAAAAATAACTAACAACAATAGCAATAACAATAATAATAGGATTTCATACTTTTTCCCACTTTGTTTTCACTTTTGCTGTTTTCATTTGAACCACCCTTGTATAAGATATCTCTTAAACAATGCATTATATGGAAAAATGTTTCAAACAAAGGTTGTAGAAAATTAAATTTCCAACAACTTTTATTCTCATATATTTTTAAATATATCAGTTATTAAAATCGATATATCAAAATAACGGATGACAAGAGTAAACACCAACTTCCGATTGACCGATTTTTACCAAAAACTAATCAGTTCATGTCTTTTATAAAAATGATAAATATAAAATTTCTCGTTTACCTGATTAATGGTTTTTGAGTTAGAGCACCCACAAAACATCTATCACATACACACACACATCGAGAAAATTGTCAAAACGTGTTCAGGGGACCTCAAAACGTGTATTTCCGTAGAAATATCGAAGTCGATTTTTTCATGAAAACAATACTTGCCCCTATACTACGTATATAGAGAAAGTAATAAAAATAATCGATTCACTCAGATATAGCTTGAATTACTGCTTACTGAATTTTTTATTAGAAAAGCATAGTGTATAATAATAAAAATTAGGAGCCATCCTATAATTGAGGTCGGCCTTTATTCGGGTAAATACGATTTGTCCCTCCACGAAATATATATGATTTGCATTGTACGAGTTTTGTAACACGGTTCCTGTTTTATTTATTGATTGGTCAATGATTAACTCTTTTTCAGATTATTTAAATGGAAAAAGGAAACATTCCTGGAATCAAAATCATTCTCTTATCATGATCCCGTCTAAAACTTGCAAGGTGTCGTGACGGGTATCTGCAAGACCGGATTAAGGGGGCACTGGAGCTCGGGCGCATAATTTTTCGCAGCTTCCTCCCTCCACCCTGCACACAGTGTCTCGGGCCTCCGTGGGGTCCCTTTTATCACGGGGTCCTGGCGCAACTGCGTCTCGATTAATCCGGCATTGAGTATATGGAGAAAGACTGCTCGAAATCGATTAGGCGTTCTTGATATTTTCTTATTAATTCTAAAAACCTTACACATTGATAGACATATAGTTTATAAGCATTCAGGAATACGGACATTTTAAGTTACAAAAGGATTTCATATGGCAGCTATATAAATGATTTATTTAATTGAATCATTTTTCATTCCTTTACTACAAAACATGAATTCGACGCAATTAAATCGTCATTCTAATCACGAATAGGCATCACGGTTTTTAGGTTCATGTGCCACCAGCTGCAGCAAAAAAATATGGCAATAATTTGGTACTTTCCAACTAGTCTTAATAAGATATCGTTTATATGGCATAAATTATGAAAAACTACTTTTTCCCAGCCCTTTGACTCGCTGCTGCAATTTTAATATTTAAAAATATACAAAGGGAGTCCATAAATTATCTAGCAAAAAAGGAATTCTGAGATACTGTAATTCTAAAAATACTTGTTATTCTCTTATTTACATTAATGTAGTAACCATGTATGTCGAGGTCTGATATTTTTTATTTATCGCCGATTAATTTCTCGGAGATATAATTTAAGTCAAATATATTGTCTTTGAGTTGTGTCATAATTTCCGACCAATAAGCAATGCTGCAACAATATTGCTTAACAAAATCCCAATAACTAAAACAGACTGAAGTGTGATATAGCTAGCGTCGAAACTGAGAATGCCCACAGTGTATTCAAAATATCTACCTACTAATCTAGTTAATTTCACAAATACATATATAATATAAATATATCTATTAGAGAAAATAAGCTCTCGATTTTCGAAACTGAAATATAAGTAAAAAAGAAAGATGAGTTTTGGAGGTCGTATACGAAATATCTGACGACTATACTGGAATTCAACCATAGGAATTGAAATGTTGCTAGTTACCATTAACTGTAAGTTATAAATTTCTATGGTAAATGTGTGAGAGAAATTTATCGAGTTTAACGCAAAGTTGATTCCGAGTCAAAAATTACAAATCTTAAATATTACAATCAAGGCATGAAAACTTTGTTGACTGAGAATTACACATTGGAAATAGATGCCATAAAACAAAAAACTGTAATTTTAAGATTATAATTATTAAGTAGCAAAAATTTTCTACTCACGTTTTTTGGTTCGTCAACATAAACATTTTAAAAAAACGAGGCGTTCACTTCCTCGCATAACGAAAAGACGCTGAAAGATTAAAGTTCTTTTTAATGAACACGCCTCAAACATGTGTTATTATATAGGCTATCTTTCATAATATAAATTGACATTAAAACAGAAGCTATCGATGTTATATCACGAAAAACATCTTAAAAGCAATCTGTTTCACGCAATTGAATTCATCCGCAGTCTACAATTACTTTTCCACTTTGTCACCGACGGCAGCACAACTGTGAAACAAATAACGCGCTATTTTTGAACGCCTGAAAATTACATCTATTAAAATAGAGCCGCGTATCTTAAATGCTGTAATACATGCGTAATTTATTAATTGAAAAGTTGACTCCAATAATTCATCTTTAAATTATAGAGTTCACAATGAATATGAAATATGCATTCGAAATCTTGTTAACATTTCAAAAAGCTCCTAGTTGTAAACCAATAGCAAAAATATATTCTCTATTTATCACTTCAAAATCATTTTGTTCCAAAATAATGCCAAATAATTTAATAAAGTCAGATATTCCAAGAGCAGGATGATTTCAAGTATCAAAATTTGACATAAGAAAAATCCTACAAAAGATACTTTCTAATAACTTTTGATAAAAACACCAATTGGGGAGTCAATGTAAAATCTAATCCAATTGGTTCAAACTTTAATTTGATTTATTTTCAATGCCTTTACTTTTATTTTAAGCTTGAAAGGACCTAAGTAACTGGGTCTCATCCTAGTTGCCATAATGTTTAAATAGTAGTTATAGAACATCATGAATTCTGAGGATTACTCCTTAATCAACTGTATCTTAAGTTTGATAGTTCAGAATAGAATAGCCATACTAACATTCAATTTATTTCACATCCTGAGAAATATCAATTTTCAATTTGAAATTGACCAAATCCCAACTTTACCGTATTTGTAAACTGAGAAAATTTATACACCAATTAATAAAGTGTAAACAAATATTTTGTCAAAAATGTACCACAAAATCAGCTAAAATGAATAAAAATATATAATATATTTATTTTCAACAAAATATATGTAGATTTTTAAAAATCATTGATGCAGTCATTCAGTTTTCCAGAAGTAGGAAATAACAAAGCAGAAAAATACAGACTGTATCACATGATAAAACGAGTCACATTGATGTAACTAAATATACATGGAACCATGATCTTTAATCATCTTCCAAAAGAAGTCTGATGAGATCAGGATCGCAACAATTCTCTTCTTCCAGGCGATGAGGTTTTCCCCATCGTACTAAAGTAGGCACTGATGACAATCGAAGACGTTCATCCTTTCGAAACACACAGTTTGGATCTTTCCACCTAGAAAATGCAGTATCTTTTAAGTTTTCATGTCATCATGATGAATAAATGAAAACAAATTAAACTATACCTTACCTTAAAAAACTTTATTTTTCAGGATAAGCAATTGATAATTCATAACTAAGTTTCTATGATCCACTTTTATAGAAATATGGATGTTAGAATTATAGAAAAGAAGCTATGTTCAAAGAAGTACTGAATTTTCTTTATTTACATTATAAACCTAAAAGTTACCAAGCTCAGTGTTGAATCAAATAGAGCCATAATTAGAAATGTGAACAATAAACTTCAGGTTCAAAGGAAATGGTGGCACTTCTATTGCCATGCTACTTGTATTCATCTCGGTGGATACATAATAAGATATAAAGGAGACGTATGAAGATATCTTCTGCAAGGGGACAAAATATATCAGTACCTACATATAACCGAGTTATAAAAAAATTGTAAAATAAATTAGGTAACGAATATTGGCATTTCAGTTAATAAATAGTTTAACAAAATTGAGGCATTTTAAATGCAATTTATCATCAACGAAAACCTCGTGAATTACGCTCTAATAAGAATGTTTAAAAAGGCTTCTGATAGCACAATAAAATATTAACTCACAAAATGCATCCATCTGGAAAAACATTTAGCACCGAGCTTGGCATGGTAACAGCATTTTCAAAAACAAATAGCGAGCCTTACGTTTTTACTTCGGATTATTTCCAGCTTGTTAAGTAACCTGACCACGAAACATTTTGACTAGGTAAACACACCTACAAGATTATGATACTATGTGCACCGACTCAACAATGGATTATCTTATAACAATATTTCTGTATATATGTATTCGAGTTTTTTTGAAGACTTACGTAGCTCTATCGCCTACCCCAACATATATAAAGGTAGTGCTATCATCTATAGTTTCCAAAACTTCATTAATCACGGGCTCAGCTGAAAGACGGATGAGAGTATGGTTATTAGCAAAGTATAACGTTGAAACAAATTAACTTAAAAATATATCTAAAAACGTTGTAGGTAAAATTTACCAGTAACACAATCAGGACACCAACTTTGCCCGTCTCCTGATTTAGACCCACTAAATAATATGAGAATAGAATTTGATTTTGATTCTAGATCCTTGACCAGTTTACTGAAGGCTTCGTAGCCTTCCGCAGAATGCTTCACCACCATATCTTATTCCCTTACTCTAAACACCACACAGAATTGCAATGAATTCAGATAAGACACAAACGACACAATGTACATGTTGTATAAGACACGCATCTACAAAGGAACATGCAACGATGCAACTTCCATTCAAACGCCATCTCTTGGACAGATGCGACAAATAGGTCAAAAATTTGAATTCATTTTGTGGAAACGAAATTAAGCAATAACATTTTACAGGGATTTTAGTTTAAGTGAACCTTAGAGCCATATTTAGTCATACTGTTATGACTTTCTTCGAGATATTGCGCAATATTCATTGAGAAATACGTATTTGAATAACATCGTTATTGAAGGGACTACTAAGCTGAGATTATGAAAGAAGTTCCGATAATGATCATTCACGATACCTTCTACTTAAGTTTTCTACTTACACAATTATTATGTTCGTGATCAATTTCCAATCGCCCGAGTTTAAACTTATACGTGATACAAGTTACTGTGTCAATTTCTGTAATTGATTGTCTAATATTTTATCCACTTAAAATACAAAATTTTCCTTTGGTCACTGTTTCCTAAGAGGTTATGCCAAAGATTCAGTTATGTATAATTCCAACGTAATTAACACATAATCAGCTAGGTGCGGTCTTTCAGACAGCAGGGAAGTTGTATTCGTTTGTTAGTACCCCTAGAAAATATTGGGAAGGCCAATGTTTACAGTTCCTTCTTATCCCCAACATGGCTCCACCCTCTCCCTTTTGGGCCTTGATTGAGTAGAGTTACCACCTTGCACTGAATTCTAATCCTGACATTCCATCTCCTGGATCAAGATAACTCAAACTTGAATTTACTTTATAACCAAAGAGCTTATCTTTCAGCCTGCATACAAGCTTTTCTTTTAATGTACACATTATTTCATGTACTTCTGAACTCATAACTTTTGCATTCTAGTAATAAAATAGCTTTGGCCATAATGAACAGGAAATGGTGTGCAAAGTAAAGGTAACACTCAGGCAGCATCAATCAGGCTTTGGTATCATCCTGAAGTTCATATTTCTGATCCTGTACAAAACTCTAAATTACTGTTTCTTCATCTCCTTCCTGTAAATAAATTTTTATTGCTGGCCAAGAATTTAAAATGTGCTCCAGAGCCCTGAACAGCTATAGTCACCTTGTTGGTGCATGCCCCAGAACATCCTTATACCCCATTTCCAGGAAATCAAAACATTTTTGTAATTCCTCGGACTTTTTTGCAATGTTGGAGAATTCAGAAAATATTTTTAGGGCTGAATTTTCCAAATGACGATACCTTGCATGCATTTCTGGCAGTGTTATATATGAAATGGCAATAACAATTACATTTCAAAATTGAGTAATTCATAGTGGTGAATTTTTGAAAAACTGAATTATGTTTTCTATTGTTTACTGATGCATTATCTCCTGTGTAGGAACTTACATTAGCAATATCAAGTCCACAATTTTTAAGACAAGAAGTCAGTTGGTTTGCAATAGCTGCTAATGATTCACTGCTGCCTTCATAGAAATCAATAATTTTATTCTAAACTCGCTATTTAAATCAAAATATTTGACTGTGATTGGAAAAGTCTTATGATTCCCCTTGTTGGAAGCATAACTAGCCAGAGAACAAATAGGGATGTGTATGGGTTTCCAGTGGTACCTAAGTGCTTTTCTTTTCTTTGTATATATGTGTTCATTACAAATTTTAAATTTAGTTAAAATTGATGTGAAGTTCAACACAAATACTTGTAAAAAGAAATTTTTTTATTACTTGTATTGTGGCAGCCCTGATATCTATATTAAAAATATTGATTTTGTTTACTAATGTTGCACACCTTCTTCATAGTAAATTTCGTTGAAATTGGTTGGGTCAAGTCCTTCCAAATTCATTATTACAAAAAGATTAATTTTGCAATTGTGGCACCCCTGCTAAGGTAAACTGGTCAAAATATGCCATTTTGGTCCTATATTTATGTGACGATTGTATGTCCCAAACATGGTTGAAATCGGTTCAGCCAATTCTTCCCTGTTATATGTATATGAACAGATGGACATCACGAAGATAATATTGCTTTTCAGCAATGGCGAAAAGCACTAAAAAGGAACTGCAGCCACAGTGCCAGTTTTCATATCTTGAAGAGTCATCTCTATGGAGTTGGGTGTTAGGACATTTTCTACTATCGCTTCTGCCTTGGTTCTTCCACAATGGACTTTTTTTGCAATAATGGAATCTGAATATAATAGAGAATTAATCTTCATAACATAAGCCATGCTAAGATAGCTATGATGATGATTCACACCATGAAAAACTTGAGTCAATTCCATCATAGCTACCATTAATTCTTCAGAAGTACTTTTCTTAGGCATGAATGATGTCAAAAGTTGGATACAAGCAACAACTTTTGTCAGTTACACATTTTTTACTAGGTACTTAGATGTGTTTTGGCTGCCTTTTCACCATAAAGTTTAATAATAAATCTGACATTACATGTAGAACAAACTGCAGTAGTTTTATCCTTTTTTTACCCATTTGGATTCACTTTTATTTGTCTAGGCATCTTGAAATGTACTCTCATCATTGCATTCTTTTTTTGATAATTTTTGTTATTATTGGATTCCTAAAGTTCCAGGCTTTTGCTTTTCATCTCCTGATTCCATATGGCTGGGTAAAAATTCAATATTTTTAACTAGAAAAAATTTCACTTAAAATGAATTTTGAAAGTATTGAGGAAGATGAGAAGGAAAACAATAAAATAGTAACCACACTTAAAAGACGGAAAAAAATTGTATTTGAGAAAAAATAAAGAATCTACATACATAAAATGCTATGGCAATGCGTGGCTTGCTGGAGATGCCAAGCTATGAGAAGAACTTTGTATTGCTAAACACAGCTGATACAGCTGGCATTGAAACATAATAGATGTTTGTATCATAATGATAGTATTGTATTGTAAAATCTGAAGCTAAATCTGAGATAAAGCATTAGAAAAGATTGGGAGGAAAGAGATAAAGACGGAGATGGAGAAAAAGAGGGAGAGCTATGGATTGTGACAGGAGGGAATGAGAGAGGTGGGAGAAAAGAAAGGCAGAGAGAGGGAGGGAGGGAGACAGAGGGGGAGGGAGGGAGAGAGAGAGGGAGGGATGGAGACAGAGTGAGGGAGAGGGGAAGGGAGGGATGAGGAAGGGAGGGAGAGAGGAAGGGAGGGAGGGAGACAGAGAGAGAGGGATGGGGAGATCATTTGACACTCTTAACTATTGTATCAGCAAATCAAGAAATAGAAAATGCATAAAGAAATTTATGATACTGAGCAATAAAGTACTAGCATGCAGATACTCTGCGTGGGTAAAGCTAGTATTTAAATAAATATTTTATAATTTTTAATAGAATGAAGTGTTCAAATCCTAATTGTCTAGAAAAATTGATATTTTTTATGAAAATTTATATAATTATTATAAAATTCCTATCTTTAATCCAAATCACAAAAGAAATACATTTTCTAGTATGAAAGCAAGCTATTGACTAAAACGCAATGAAATAATTAATACGTTGGAAAATTAGAATTTATTTACCTACAAATTAAGTTACTACCTCTTCATCATTCTGACCTTAAGGATTTGTTAAAAATTCGAGAAAATGAGTTTTAAACCTGAGGTTGTTTCAAATCTGGAACTTTCCGATGAATAAATATTAATGATACATGGGTATACATACAGAAACCAATTTGATACCCATAATTTAAAAAGAAATATCATAATGCTCACTCTATATTTCGTATTTACAAGATAAAAATCAAGAAGCCATTTTTCTTGTACTCACCCAGTAATAAATTTTTTTAATTATTAGCGATTGAAAACTAAATCTACCAACAAATGAATTTCTGAAAGGAACTATTTGAGAGTTCTCTTGTATATTAATCTATAAAAACAGAACAAATAATTTCTATGATCTTTTCTTTCTTGATACGTCCACTGTCTACATGACAATTATATTTAAGAGATTCCTAGGATTTGATTTTTGAATGAAAGTATGGTGTTACTATTTTATCAAATACAAAGAAGGATAATTGAATGATTTACAAAAAGTTTTGTGAAAATCAGTTTGAAACTTTCCAATGGAAAATTAAAAAATATATCAAATTTTTAATGTCTAATATTACTTATGGTTTTACCAAAAGAGAAACAATGACCAATCCTTGAACTCTGAAATGACTACCCAAATCTCTGAAACAGCAGTAAGCCCAGAGAGGTGGTAACTCTAGTATTCATATTATCGCATATGAGTCCTAGGTTAATTGCATGATGTTGCTGTAAGGAAATGAGAAGCTTATAATCTAAAAATTAAATAAAAATTAATTGTAATATGGAATACCAAATTTAAAAATTTTCATATTAATTCAGAGTATTTTACCGGTGACCAGGAGACCTGAAGACAACTGCCAAAACCTGGAGACTCCAGGTCAAACCCAGAGAGGTGGCAGCTCTATTTGTGAGACTTATGGAGAGAAATAAACTATGCAGTCAGAGAAACCATATCTAACGGATTGTGTTACAAAAGTAGAATACCATGGTTTAGTTTGTTATAGCTAACCATCACGGGCTATCAACTGTAATTGCTGTGAATGACATTAACTTTGAAAATAAGTTGCATGATGCTTTAGAAAATAAAAGTGGACAGGTCAAAAAGTGATGAAGAGGCTATTTTGAGTTCACATGAAAATTTTTGAGGAAGAAATGAAGAAAATGGTGAAGGAGAAGAGGAGGATATGAAAAATAAACTGCATTATTAGCCTCCTTTTCAGAATGGAAATAAGCTTATAGTTTTGTCGTTGTGTCTGTCTGTCCGTCCCCCCTATTAACTTTTGAACCAATTGACCGATTTTCATTAAACTTGGTGGAAATCTCTTTGCTACATGGGCCAAACTCCCAAGGATAGTTTTTGCGAAGATTTAAGTCCCGGGTTCGATTCCAGGAATTATCCTTCCTATTTGATTTACATCGGAAATCTGAAATCCATTGTGCAGGATAATCCTCTCTTGCACATTAAAATATCTTAGAATTATAATATCAGAGCGAGTTTTATACTATTCTCTGAGGAAAGGAGTGAAGATTCTAATTTTTATCGTAGAATTTTGCTTATCGATTGTATTTCTTAGACTTTCGCGTAAATACTGGCTATTTTGCAGTTTTTATCACTCATTACGAGAGTGTTGCCATAGCAACAACTATTGTTGGACTCATAATCGGTATATTCTAATATGTAAATGTGTTATTTTTGCCACACAAATACGTGTGATCAATTTAATATTCCGTTCCAATGTATTTGTAGTATTTTATAACTCTAAATTGTGAAATTTGGGAACACAAAGAGCTACATATCCGCAATGACTTTAAAGCTATTACAGCCAAAATAAGTATTAAATAAATGATTAAATGGAAAGTAGGCATCATAAGCTCTGTTTGGGTCATCTTGTTTTTATGGTAAAAATCGCTTTAAGTGGTCCATTTTTGAGCCAAAAAGAGCTGTTCGGACTCCACAGCACAAAAATGTGCTCCAGCTTCCCGGGTTGAGACCTCCATCAAAGGCACTTGAGTATAAAGCTCATTCCTTTGGAACCTTGGCTTCAGTGATGAAATGATGGCACATAGTAATATGGAATAATGTAAAACTAACGAAGATGAGAATATACTAACAAGATTCTTCTTCCTCTCAACTTGAGAACACAGATGTGACTGAGATGAACTCTTTCCTTGGCTTATTGATTTATTCGACTGTGATCAAATTGACGCCCTCTTTGAAATGGATGGAACTGGCCTACCTTTGCTATAGATGCCAGAAACCAGTTGACCTATAATGTACAAAAAATCTGTAAGGTATGTGTGGAAGATTAATGAAAGCCGCTCTCTTAAAAACTTAAGATTTCACCTATAGTTGATTTTTGTTTTTTCTTATTAGTAAATTTATTAATTTGCACTCTGTGCTTCATATTTTGATAGATTTGTGAGTTAGATTACTTTAATAATAGAATTTTTAATTGTCTTTTTTTGAGTTGTTTTCTTGCACCTCCATATAAGAAAATATTTTATATGGTACAGGTAAACTCATGTAAAATAACTTAAACATATATTTGAAGGATAGACTTCAGTAACAAGAAAATGTGGCTGACTTTATTTCCTACTAAAATTAATACTGGTAATGCTTTGTGGTCTGTAAGACTGCACCCCACTGGTTATGTAGCAAAATTCCACCTAATTGATTAAGGGGTTAAAAAACTCACAATCAGTATTATTTCTTTTGAGTGGAATTACATAGATTCTTAGTAAGCAATTAAATTTAAAAGAATTAGGAGAAAAACAATTATAAAGAACGTATTTTTACACCGGTTGTATAGATAACTATTATAGCTTTTTACTATTTATTTGAAATATTAATGTAGATTTTTCAGTTCAATAAATGTTTTGATTGTAAAACCTTTTTAAAATCTAGCCAAGGTACAAATTAAAACTGACAATAAACACATGTAAGATATTTTGAGTTGATAAATTACCCTTTGGAACTAAATTGCAATGTATGTACTTATTTTGAATTTAAATTTGAAACTCATAGAAATACATGTGACACGTTATTTATTGATAATTACATTTGTATGATCTGAGTCACATATAGATATCAGATAAAGGAATCTTATAATACATGATCAAAGAAAAATGCAGTTAAAATGGCATAATGTTCAATAATTTGTAGTCTCAGATTTAAAGGTGCTGCAAAGACTCAAGAATGAGTTTTAAAATTGGTCGCTTATATTCGTACTTACTTTATGCTGCAATCACATTACCTGTTCCTACATTCTTCTGTCAAGTTCTTTTCACTAATTAGTCACATTAATGTTTTGTTCATGACTATTCCACACTATCATTCCACATTTTTCATTTCCAATGTAACGCTTACATCTTATATTGTTATCACTTATGTTTTGTTCTGCAGCCAACTTCACAAACTTTCACTTTCCATTAGGTTGTGGGATAGGGTTGGGTTAGTGGTTGGGTTGGGATTTCCTGATAATAACAAATCTGCATTCATCTGTGAATCATTGCCTCAACTTCCATTACTCTGCAAACATTTGAATTATTATTTTCTTCCTCTTTGAGAGGTTGATGCTACTCAGTTCACCTTTTGAGTTCTGGAGGCACTACCATTGCTGGTGGTTTAAAATTAAAGTTGTTTCGGTACTCGTAATGTATTTATGAAGAAAATCACAATTCAAGCACAAATGCTGCTGATATCTTCAGAAGTCCTAGAAGTCGAAGCACATCTTTGGTATCAAGGTGATCTGAATATTAGGGTAGCTTTTAAAATTCCATTTACTATTGCTGTTCTGTTTCAAATGCCATAACCTTATTTCTAAAAAAATGAGAACATTTTATTATCTTGTCCCACAAACTTCAGACTGAGTCTATATTTAATTCTTTTCACAATCTTCCATGGCTCTTCTACAGCAAGACATCATCTTTGATGATGCCAAAACTGTCCGAATAAAATAATCTTAATGAGAATTCTCTAAATGCAAATTTTGTCTGGAAAAATACCTTTCATTAAATTAGTTATTATTGCACTTTTAAGCACTTATATGTAAAAATTACAATGATAAAATTATTAGTAATTCTGCCATCTAATTACGTCATTTACTTCAGGAATTGAGATATGCGTAATATTTTTCTAAAAGAATTTCTTCTCTTGATAAAAAAATTAGGCCATTACAATAGAATTTTAACTGAGTTTAGCACACTCTTCACTTTACTTGTAGACAGCCCCTGGGATAATTCAGACCACATCACACAGTTATAATAAAATTAACCAGTCAGATAAGATTCTTTTAATTTATTTTACATCTTCATCTTGCCATTAATCCAATCAACATATGAAGATACACGAACATACACTCCAGGATATTGTTTTGATCCACAGCCAATTCCTGATGATACCACTCCTATCACTGAATGTCTCCCATCCTTCCCCTTGACAACCAAAGGTCCTCCAGAATCACCCTGAAATAAAAACCTCATAAGAATACTAGGAAAATTTTTATGTAATTTTAACTGATATATTTCTAGTATTATTAATTTTTTGGATTGAACCATCTGAAATGTTCTCTTATACATAGAAAATAATTAGGTACCATAAATACCTGCTTATTGGACATGCCCACCTATATGATGCAAGGAGGTTTTTTTGGCTCATGTTATAGGAATATTTAATATACCTGCATATAGAATTAATATACATATTCTAGCAAATGATGTGTCACAAATATTTTTTCATTTAATGGTTAAACTCATTAAGTGAATTATTGAATGTCTTTTTAAAAAGGGGAAATAAATAAATAAAAATGTATGCCCTTTGTCTCATAATGCAATATTTCTCAACTGGTGGTCCGGTAATTTCTTGGAGGTTCATGACTTGAGTAGGAAATGATGTTTATTTTTATCTATAACTTGTTTGATTCCATGTACAGCTCTGAATTATATTTCAAAGTGACAAAACATGTCAATGCATGAAAAATGTTTGAAATTTTCATGAGGAGGGAGTATTTAAAAAATGTAGCAAATTTACGCATTAATGAAATGGCCAATTACCAGGAATTTCTTACTTTTTAATTTGTGATTTTTTTATTTAATTTGTTTTTATGGTATCTAAATAATATATATCTTCTAATGAATGCATCTAAGCAATCAATAATTCACAGTTTGCTGTCATTTGATTTTTGTTTCTCACTGAAGACATCGCTTGGGAAAAACAAGAAGTATTATGTACCTGTGTATAGAGAGCTCCCCATTTTTGAGCAAATGAACTTTGGAAAAAAATGTGCATAATATATATGGGTATTTGGGGCAATTAAGGATGAAATTTTCAAAAAAGTAAAAAATGAAAGATCTTTAATAGAACTCATTATAATAATGGTAAGATAATATAAAATATAATTTTTAAAGGTAACAGTAAATCTAGTTGCTACTGTTAAAATTCTCATGCACATGCTTTTTAAATTTGCATTATTTGAAAGATAAAATGTATTTAACACTTAGCAGTTCAAAGACAGTCATTTATCCTTAAAAAATCATGTTATATCTGCTTTTATCAGTAAATGTTCTCTTCAGTTTATAATTTTTGCCAATTCCTTCTCAGTATCTATGCAATTTTCATAATATGTATATTGGGACCTCATAATTTATGAGCTCGAAGTTATGATGGAGAAATTTGGCACATGATTATGCTAGTAGATAATAATTGCATGATTAAACTGTATATAAAATTCATTGAGATACCATTACAATTTGTACTGCAGAGGGTTTTTTTTTAATATTTAAATTCTTTCATACTCAGATATTTTTATTGTAACATCTGTAGATAATCAATTTTGCTCAAAGGATTGTCAGTATGACAGATAAGAGCATCATAAATTTTGTGTAAAGCTACCACACACATTCATTTTTCTGTACATCCTTATTTTTTGCACTAAAGACAAAATCAAAAAGAAATTATTAAATGGAATTCTAGATTAGAGGCATTAATTTATATTCATTAAATCATTTGGAATAATCTGGAAATTAAAAGGAACAAATAGTTTACATCTCACTTTCACAAATAATAAAGTGATATAAAGCATTATTAGAAATCAAGATATTTAAGATGATCAAATTTCTTGCTCTTTTGTCAGTAAAATGGTCCTCCTCTTGTTTACAGTCAAGATTATGGTAGCCATACCATTCTCGAAATTATATTTCTGAAGCTAATACTAATACAGTGTGTGCTCGATTAACATCATTAACTGATTCCTGAAAATAGCAATGTAGAACAAAGCAAAATTAAACAAATAAATATTTCTCATAAGAACCCATGTTATACAATATAATAGGTTCCAAAACCTTGGGTTAGAAACACCTTGAAACAAAGAAATACCTTATATACTGTATTTTACGGACCTTTATGGTTCCACATATGTTATGAATGGTATCAGAGCATAAATAAATCAATAAAACCATACAGTAACATATAAATGGCAAAAATAAACAAATAGTGCGACATAACTACATTTCAAGGTGTCTAAAATTGGAAAAGGCTACATTTCACAATAGTACCTTTAGTTACAAGAAAAAGGAACTATGTACTACCAATTCAGCGAAATGTAGTCATACGAACAAAAGCATACAAAGCATTGAACCATATGAGACATTAAATATGGCCAATCGAAACAACCACGACCTTAAATGCAGCCTGCCGAGGTACTTGGAAACACTAATGCAGTCCAAAAAAAAAGGTTTCACGCCACTGCCCTAGGGTTGCGCGACCTATCTCCAACACTTCATCCACTCCATTATCAACCGTATTGTCCATGGTAAATATTGTCTCCCCTCATTTTGTGAAGCATCTGCCACTGTAGCATCTCAAAACATTTTTAAATTATAGAGAGATACGACAACCCAAAACAGTTTTTCCACTCAAATAATGCGATCCACAGCAACTGGAGAAGTGCTGCGTAACAGATACGCATGAGAGTCATCTATGCAGTATTTTTTCTGTGCATTATTTCAGAGCCGAGTCAGATTGATGTTAACTCAAATCATCAATGACGTTAATTCGAATATGGGTAGTAATTTTTGAATGATGTTAATGTGAGTCAACATTAATCAAAGCGACGTTAAACCGAGAACATACCATATAGAAAAAAAATCCTTGTCTTACATTCATATACTATACTAGGTAAATTTATAATCTATGACTGCAATTTCAAGTTTTTTAAAATCATACTCTTGCGCAAGTATTATTAACTTTTAAATAATATTAAATAAAATGTCAGAGATTAAGCAAAACAAACCTGGCAGGCATCTTTTTTTCCTCGTCTGTCTCCAGCACACAGTTGGGAATTTATAATCCCTGACGGATAACTTCTCTTTGCCACTGGAGCAGCTGCAGCTACAGAATATGATCGAGAGCAATCATCATTGCTAAAAACAGTAACACGGACCTCTTGTAAAATTGGACTTCTGTCTCCACCTGTTGAATTTTAAATTCCAGTTGTTTCTTTATACTTTGCTTAATAAGATTGAATAATGAATTTAGTTGAACTTTCATGAGATAATGCTAAATCATTGGTACTATGACATAGAAATACATATATTTGGCACAGTGAAAGTTGACTCTTAGATAATCCACACACATATATAGCGTAAAGTTAATACAGTAAAAGTCCTCATATTTTAATTCCAGTTATCTGTTAATTCCTGTTATTCGACTACTTGGGCTTTGCCAGAACATAGTTCATGCAGAGGCAACCAACGACAGTTTCAATGGCATAACTCTCATGTATTGGTGAGAAAGTGAGAGGCTTCCCGTAAAATTTAACTCTTAAAGATTTTGGAGGCACCACTTCACCCATTACTTCTGCTTCTATGATACCTAAGTAATGAATGAGCCAAACAGGCTTCTTTCTATTTTTCCTCATTATCTGACTTGTTCTTTTATTCAATCTCGCTCAGATCCCAATCATGATACAAAGACTATAGTTACTTACAGGCAATATAAAAATTAATTTTTTAATAAAATATTTCCAATTTTAAGGCTAGATTTTTAAATTTAAATAAAAACACAAATTCAATTATATGAAAAACTTAATGAATGATTATGTGAAATGAAATTTATCCTGAGTAATAATTTATCAACATAACAATATGGTTACAAATATAAGATTTTAGTAGTTAAAAATTAAACTCTTTGTTTTTTCTTTAAAATGGTGATAAAAGTAAAACCTCATATCTGGCATTTAAAAATGTGGAATTCTCAAAAATCCTGCACTTTTTTAAATTTTAGATTTGAAAAAAAATCAATAGCCTAGCAATTACTCCATTACCCCGGGGCTTCATCAATTGTCAATGTTTTTCCAGCCTCATGAGCTTCAGGCTACACCAACTTACAAAATTATTCAGTGAATTTTTTACATTCATAGTTTGTTTTTAGGTAATGTTATTGGTACTTTTGTTGAAATTTGCCTTGACATTACTACAAAGTAACCTCAGCTTCTCAGCTCTTCTCATTGCTTCAAAGTTTTATGTATTGATGGACAAACTAAGTGAAAACATGAATGATTAAAAAAAGCCTAAAAATACAATTTCTTTAATTGAGGTTCCTTATTTACAAATTAATGAACCCACTTTTATGATTCTTTGTTTCAAGTTAGGTACACATGAATTAAGTATTAAAAATCCAGAATTTTCAAAAATTCTGCAAATGGTAGGTCTCAAGGTTGTCGGATTTATGAGGTTGTACTTTATAATCATGCATTCTTTGGAAATGAATGTCAATATTTAGCCAAGATTACCAAAAGATAAGTGCCCCCAGCCAGTTAGAATAGCTTCTTTTCCAGTATATGTACTGCTGACATCAGATGCTTGTGAACTGCTAGGTGGAGGGAGACATATTGTTCTTGCACCTTCAGGTCGCCTTAAGTCAACAGGCCTTTCCAATGTCAGAACTGCTATGTCATTGTAGTAAGATGGAGGACGATAATCAGGATGCATTGCAACATCTTTTATTCTTATCTCTTCACCTTTACCCTCTCCTGATCTTGTATTTCGGCGTAGGTCAACTTCACCCACTCGTACTACTTCCGGACGCCTGAAGTCATTGATTGCAAAATATGGATGGATTGTTTTACATATGAAAAAAACATAAGCAACATCAAACAAGTAAAACTATGCTACACATTGAAATGAACAAGCTACCTCCTAAGAAGATATTTATAAAATGTAGGATTCTGTACAAAATAGATATCTCCAAAGTCATCTCAATGAAATATCATGCCTTTTTGCATGCAATATCTTAGAATCAGTGGCATAACAATAAAGTGACATGGGTGGCCAAATGTCATGGACCCAGGGGGATCTCTGAAATTTTTCCGAATATAGAAGAAATAATTTTTTAATTTCTCTTTTTATCCTAATTTCTGAATGACTTTCCAGTTAATCATTATTTTGGATAGAATAATTTGAAAAGTCTGACCTTTTCAGCATATTCCTGACAATTGATTAATAAGTGCAACTTGATAGGCTTTACTATGGATTTCAACTTAAACTGAACATGTGTTTGTTGGTTAAGGGGGTAGGGGGAGAGGGGCCACAAATCATATTTTGCTGTGAGCCCTTCTGCTCATAGTTATGCCACTGCTTAGAATTATAAGTTAATAATATCTCAAGGCCTTTTAATACCTTCGTCTGGCACAGTGGGCAGCTGTAAGAACTGTGTACTGGCTTAGCAGAGATCCACCACAAAACCACTCCACTGATCCACTATTTGTATATTCGCCAACAGCAACCTGGCAAAAAATGTACAAGCTGCATCAGTAATGGCAGTATAAATATTTCCTTGATAACAGACAATAGAAGATAATGAATAAAATGGAAGGAAAAGTGTTTCCCTTACTGTCCATGGAGACTGAGAAGCAGAGGGGAGAGATATGCCCCCTATAGCTGCACCTAAAATTTGTTGGCGTCCATAACTTCCTATGATCCTTGCCTCAAGTTTCTCATCTTTTTCTAGCAAACCACAAACTGGTAATGGATAATAAAAATATTAATAATTAATCTTATGTTCTGAATCAAATTGCATTGTAAAATAACAGTTTATGGCACCAAAAGAGAAATAAAATCATTTATTGTATATTTATACCTCCTTTTCCATCAGGTTTAGTATTAACTCTTAGAGTGAGGTCAATATTAGGTTTAATTGTATCTCTCTTTGATAGGTGAGAGGGTGTAATAGCCTCAAGATTCTTATCTCTCTTACTTGGAAGTGTGGTGGGAGGTTTGCTTTGTGGTCCTAGTCTGAAGTTTGGACAGCAAACATAAGGACCATCAAATGGAATGGTTTCATATTTATTTGATCCCAAGCTGAAATATAAGATATCAAAACATATAAATAAGAAATCTGGGTAGCCTTATCCCAAATATTGGGCCAATAGAGATAATAAATTTCCAAATTTATTTCACCATTTATGAGCAACCAGTGTCTATGCACAATCTTATATGGGAACACTAATGATTTGCCATTAATAATCAGAATCTCAAGGTTACTAGTAATTAATAAATACAGCTTAATAGAACAATATCTACAATTTCAAATTTCATGAAAATCTGGAAATTAAATTTGAATTTTAACTATCATGTAGCATGAATATGTTTAGAAGCCTCTAAAAGCCAAATATGAAGACCAAGATTTTCATCAGTGATCAACCAGTGAATTCATCATGTATTAACAAAGCAGTATTAAATTAACATGTTAAAATGCCATGTAGAATTTTAAGAAATTTTACATGACAACTTAAATTTTATCATAGTCTTATAGCATTGTATAATATTGTTTCAAGAATATTATATAAAATTTTATATATTTAATCATTATTACTAATATATATTAAATAATTCCTTCCATTTCTTATTTGAAGTAATTCTGAAATTTCACTGTTTATATGACTAAGAACTCCTTATTTAACTTCATACCTATCTTTTAAAATATAAATACAATTACTCAAACTTATAGACGAAATTACCTGTTTTTATTTGAACAATGCTTCTATAAAATACAGCAGAACTGTGCTATAATGACATTCAAGGGACTGGCAAATTATTGCCATTATAACCAAGGGTTATAATATCTGAGGTTGCATGGGAACCCAGAATACAACAGACCCCAAATTCAATAATTTATAATATAATCTTAAATTTTAATACTTAACACAATACATAATAATAGCAAAATAAGTATGTAGAACATAATACAATAATGTTAATGCTTCTGATTATTCCATGGTCCATTGGCTGAAGAACACTTGTAGTGTTAGAAGGTGGATAACAAGCTTAATGTTATTGTATATTAGCTCAATAAATTTTGGCTTAAACAAAGTAAAACTCCTATAGCCAAAAAAGGATTTAAAAAACCCTATGCATTTCACCCACGATGTGGGCATCTTCAGGGGTGACCTGATCTTGACAGTGACAGGTGTTCAACTGTCAACTTTTTGTAACCATGGAACCATTTCAAAGATGAACAGAATTTCATGGTACCACTGACTTGAAACAAAGTTTATATATTTTTACATGAGTATTACAACCTTTCTTGGTACCACACCATAATCAATTTATTAGAGAAAAATTATTGCCTTAGTTACCTATAAACACATCCAAATTGTTAATTCATTTACTATACTATGTTTTTTGCAGCACTCCTAAAAATCAGCTGTGGCAACCCAGTGTGCCACGGCATCCAGGTTGGGAACCACTGCAGTACAACAACTGCAATTCTCAATTCCATATAAATTTACCAACTCTTCAGCTTCTACCTTTAACATAAGCCCACTTATCAATATGTTTAAGTTTCTTTACTGCATATATCACATAATTAAAGTCTCATCTACATAACACCAAATGGATTACTTGATTCGTTTCACACTTCAACTTGAACTATCCACAGCACTGCAAATTTTCAGTTGATTAGACCAAATTGTACAAACTGTAGAATTGCTAAGTTTAAATTCTTTCCACGCTACACTGTTGAGCCACTCTCAATTCTTCTGACTATATCAATGTAACCTTTCACTGCATTTCTCAAAAAGGGATGGGAGAACAAATATAGGCATTTAGAATTGTGATAGAGTAACCAGTTCCAATTTCAAATACACTGCCACATATTTAATTTACAATGTATACGAATCTCCAGCATAGAACGAAAGATCAACTATAACTTACTATTGAGTGGAGGTGATGCCATTTACAATGTTTATTTGTGACAATGTTCAGGAAAATAGTTTTTATTGACTGGCTGGAAATAAACATTTGAGTTTGTCACCATGTATAATATGCATCCTAACTTTCTGATTGATGTTTTGCTAAAATGCATAATATATATAGGCAAAATTACAGCTCTTACTAACTTTTATTGTCACTGTAACTTAGTTAGTTAACTCATAATAACTGAGGTGAACATAATGCATTAGGAAACTGGGACAGGACTTGTAAAAGATGTCATTATATCAAAGTTGTCATATTAAACGTGATTGTTATAATTGAGTTTTACTGTATTAGCAGAAATGACATGCTTTGTAAAATATCACTTGAAATACTCCTTTACTTAGGTACTACCTAGGTGAAGTTACACTGTAACATCATCAAGTACACTAAAAAGAAGCAAGTTCAAGAGAATATGTATTCCCTTCAGGAAGATGATAGTGGTGGGAAAGATAGGGGTGAGGAGTAGGGAGTGAATGAGTATGGAGGTTTTAAGAAAGGTGAAGAGGAAACTGACAAGGATGGAGGTAGGGGGGAGTTTTTCTATGAATAGAATCAGTGGCGTAACTTTTGGGGTCCCCAGTGCATCATATTATTATTTTTTATATGATAAATAACCTTTCAATGAGAAATTACTTACTAACCATTGATAAAAGCAAGACTAAGCAACTTTCAATATGATATGATTGTACCAAATGACTTGCACTTATTTTGACAAGCCTTGCCAGAAATATTGCAATAATTGAAAACAATTAGATTTAGCGCTCTCTCAACAAACAGAAAGATTATGATAAACATGGGGATATCTCGAACTAAGAGTTGGAATGATTAAAAATAATTTACAGAATATAATGAGTTAAAAACATTAATATGACGTTAAAAACATTAATATGACAAAATACAAAAATTTTTGATGAAATGCTTCTTTTTTGTTGGGACTCCCTTGACTGGGGTTCCTAGTTCATTGTAATGGCTCACCATTATTATCCTATGCCACTAAATGGAATACTAAAATATGGAAAAATTAACCATAAGACAAGGTAGAGAAAAGTAAAATAGAAAATATATTTGCCAATAGAAAAACATCCTTGGAGTTAGGTGTGGGTCCATTTTGGAAATGGATGGGGGGAAATGGATGAGAATATCATATCACTGATCAAATTGCCATTGGAAATATTTTGAATTTCTATTTTTTTCCATGTTCAAAGCCTCAGATCTTTGTTTTGTTTGTTTGTGTGTATTTATGGCTAATCAACCACTTGAATTATTATAGCCATAACCTCGGCTCTTTGTTTTCAAGATGTAAGATAGTCGATGTGAAGGAGCTGGTGTGGTAGCACAGATGTTTTGTGAACTGAGAGTGAGAAATAATAAAACTTCTTTTGTGAGCTTTCATATGAAACTTTCATGGAACTTTTGCCCATTTGTCCCATTTATTCTGTTACACAGTCTTCTCACCGTAATTTATAAACACCACTTCCCATTAAAATGTCCACTTTATCTATAATAAGCAAAAATCTATTTTTTAGATTTATCACATTTATAAAAAGCAACTTTGTATTTATCTTTAAGGAGTAGGTTAGCTATCTTGTAAAATAAATTACCAATACAATTAATTTTGCACCACTTCATGGGATCTGGCAATGCAAGTTTGATTGGCAAAAGCCAGTGAATCGTTGAATTGAAAGCTGCTAGTTTGAGAAAGATTTGAAGACTGGAGGAAACTGGGATGATGTGGTCAGTGTAGAAGGTTATCTGTAGATGGAAAATTCAAGCTTTCCATTTACAATGGGGATGGTCAAGGCCAAGAACTCTATTTCCTTCTCTTTCTAGGGTGAAATGTATGTTTTGATGAAGTGATTTGAGAATATTAATAAGTTGCTCTACAGGATAAAACCTTTTACCCAGATTCCACTTATCCAGAAATCCAGTTAACTGGCTATTTTCAAAATTAATGCATTTTTCCAAAATTTGTTAGGAGTAAGAAATTTAAATTTGACACCTTGCTAGAAATTACCAGACTCACTGGATGCACTCTCATGCTCCAAGCTTTCCTTTTTTACAGTGCCTTGTTTGTCTGTTTTTATATTAGTGTTAAAAATCTCCTTTCCTATTTTGCCCCATAAAATGACTAAAAGGACATAAAATAATTCTAGTTGTTCTGCTAGTGGAACCGAAGCCAGGGATTTCAACCATTTTTTGATGATGTACTTCTCTAGATCTTTTTTGAAGTCTAATACCCAATAGTATATTTTTAAATGGTAAGAATATGAACAAAGCTTTTGTATTAAAATAAATTACAGATGTTTATAAATGTCAGCAATGAAATTCAGTATGATACATTTCTATTTTTAACATAATATGGAACTGTTAGTGACTTTGTGCATGAAGAAAGACCTATCAACATCTCAATAAATTATTTAGCATGATACAAGAAATAATTTTCTATTTCAATATCTCTTTCTCTGTAAAAACCTTCCAACAACATTTTATAATGTTTTTCATAGTTGTTAAACACACCCTTTGATTCAAAAGTCATGCATGAAAACTGAAGTAGAAAAATTATAATCTTTGATATTTTTACATATTCCTTTAAAATGCTGCATGCACCCTCTGTTGAAACCCCATGCTCTAAGCTAAACCTTTTAAAAATATATTTAAAAATAATACAAAAACTAAAGTCATTTTCTTGTCAAAAATTGATTTCTTAATAATCTAATGTAACACAAATATATACCTGCAATACTGTTGATTTGGCTGAAATCTTATTTGAGGGCATTTACTCAAATGAACACATTCTGATGGGATGCCATCTCTATTTTTGGAGCAATTGAGCAATTCAATAGATTCCTTTTTTGGAAAATCACTTATTGTTTCTCTGAAATCAAAATCTCTGTCCTCATAATCTGGATTTCTAGGCCATGAATGACCTCTATGTCCATTCACAAATGATGCTGGAAAAAAGTTTATATCATATAAATCACGAGACACTGAGGTATGCATTGTTATATCAGTTAGCATATACAAAGAGTATGAATTTGAAGTTAAATATAAATATTCTCACCCTTGGTGCTCCATCAGGTTCAAGCAAAAAACGCAAGTAAAGGAATGTGAATGCTATATTCAACAAATGCCATGTTATTCCATAAGCTTAGACTTCACTACAGCTATTTCAAAAGAAAATCATTGAACTTGCCATATGGTTGAAATCAAATTGACAGAGCATATAATAAAATGAGTTAGCCATAACTTTTTGGGATTTCATGATGATTTGCTATATAAAAACATGCAGCTTCTTAATAAGATCAGAAGATGATAATAGAAAGGTTTTTACTTTTTTCTTAGTTTTTTGGCTGTTTTCCAAAGAAAACAGCCTTATGAAATAGTTCTGTCTGTGTGTATGTATGTGTGTGTGTGTGTCCCACTAACAATTTTTGCATCAATGGATCGATTTTCATGAAACTTGGTATGAGGCTCATGCTGCCAGGCCCCACCTCCGGGGTATATGTTATTTGGCAAAGATTGAAGTCCCGGGTTCAATTTCAGAAAAGTTTTTTCCCTATTTGTTCTACATAGGAAGTCTCAAATCCATCGTGCAGAGATGTTTTCTTTAATACTTTAACAAGAAGTCCAAACCAGGACTAATGCAGGCTGGTTTCCCAAAGTTGTTGTCTCAAATTGATTATTTATATTGACAAGAAATGTTTCAGTATCTATGCGTTAGTCATTCCAAGGAATTCTCTTACCATAAATACCATTTGTAATTCATAGTCAATGAGTGATAGAGAAAAATTGGAAAACAAATTAATAGAGCATTATCAGGTTTAAAATACTAAAAGCTATGTCAAAATCTTTTTCTGACATAATATTTTGCATGTATTTTTAAAAATAAATGAATTAAATAATTGTTATTGTTTATACGCTAATATGTTTGAATCAACTGTCCATTGCTGAAGGGTAGTCGAGTGGAAAAGAAAATAACACATTTGTTCACTCGCCTATGCTCAAGCCGAGTTCGGTAATAATTGCCTCCATGGCAACAATTCAATAAAATGCGATTTAAAACGCAATACCGCTATATTTTACTAGAAATTCAAGAAAATACCAACAACTACCAAAATTCTGTGATAAAAATTAGAACTTACATTGTTTTTCCCTTATAACAGTACAAACCTCGCTCCGATATCACAATATTAAGATAATTTAACATATTAAAGAAAACATCTCTGCACGATAGATTTGAGTCTTCCTATGTAAAACCAATAGGGAAAAACGTTCCTGGAATCGAACCTGGGACTTCAATCTTCGCCAAATAAAATATACCCTGGAGGTGAGCCCTGACAGCACGAGCCTCATACCAAGTTTCATGAAAATCGGTCCATTGATGCAAAAGTTGTCAGCAGGGGGCACACACACACTGACAGGATCATTTCATAAGGCGTTTCCTTTGGAAACCAGCCTAAAAATATCTTAAAATTGTGATATCGGAGCGAGGTTTGTACTGTTATAAGTGGAAAAGAATGTAGATTCTAATTCCTATAGCAGAATTTTGATAATTGGCCGTATTTTCTTGAATTTCTACTAAAACTTAGTGGTTTTGCATTTTAAATCGCATTTATTGGATCGTTGCCATGGAGACGATTATTACCGAGCTGGGCTTGAGCACAGGCGAGTGAACAAATGGGTTATTTTCTTTTCCACTCGACTACCCTTCAGCAATGGACAGTTGATCCATACATATTAGCGTATAAACAATAACTGTTATTAAATTCTTTTATTTAAAAAAAATTCATGCAAAATATAATGCCAGAAAAAGATTTTGACATAGCTTTTAGTATTTTAAACCTGATTAATTTGTTTTACAATATTTCTCTATCACTGATTAACTAGGAGCTACAAGTGGTATTTTTGGTAAGAGAATTCCTTGTAATGACTAATGCATAGATACTGAAACATTTCCTGTCAATATAAATAATCAATTGGTTTGGACTTCTTGTTTTATAGACTATGTCACTCCAATAGCAAAAAGGAGGTTTGGGAAATAGATGTCTATTTTGGTTACAGAGTGAGTGTCAAGCGGTGATTCATTGATAATAGATTTTACTATCAATTTACTAAGTTAGATTTCACTTAAAGTGCAACAACACTGATGGTGTCTGCTTTGTAGCCAAAATGAGCATTTGACTTTCTCAAACTTTTTAAGGCAGTTGGTGAGACATAGTTTATCAATTTACTATCATTGGATTTCTTAATAAAAAATCAACCCATCTATTTGTAATGTTGCTTGAGAGTTTAATGCTGTAATTGAAGTCCAATTTCTCAATTGCATTAATTAAAACAGGATGGTGAGGAGGAGTGCTTTTCATCCCATCAATTCAAGCAGTGGCATAACTGCAAAAGATATACCCACCGGCATCGAAATCATTGGACTTGCTATACTATTCATTTTCCTACAACCATATTTACAATTATGGATCTTTAGGCCCCATTTTGGTTTGGCACCTCCCCTGAAATTGCTGAGGCCAAATCATAATTATACTCCTGAGCTTAAGTACTCATGGTGATCCTATCCATATCACCGATTACAGGGAAATGATAATACATTAATGTACAAATAGACATCCTTCATTTAATTTTACGGTATTCTCATTTGTATTTTTACTTTATGTACTTGTCTAGAACATCAACTGCATTATATCAAGTGATTTAAGAGTGGGAGCTGTTGACTGGGATCAACTCACAATAAAAAATACAGAACAGCAAGTAAGAATTATGGCATGTAAGTCAGCTACCTATATTTATAAGCGTCCACACAAATGGCTTCATAAATTGGTAGCAGTAAATTGCTCAAGGCGCTAAGGAACCTCAAGTAACAAAAAATGATGGCAAGTCTCAAGAAGAGCATCTTTTCCTTTAAGAGATTTAACCTTCACCTCTGTTGGACAGTAGCAGGAAAACTAAGATTTTATATAACTTTCTATATGGAGGAGTAATTTCAGCATTGTGTTTAGACTAATATTGTCGTCAAATAATAGAAAAATTTAGTTCATTTTACTAAGAGCCATAAAAGCAGAGAGGTTAACGTTTGAATTAAAGAAAACTAAACTTTATTGCATAAACAAAAATGTTGAATATGTACTTTTTAAATCCAAGTATAAAAGTGTAACTTAATAACGGGTAAAAGCACTATTTTTTAAAATTGTTTATCGATATTTCATTGTACTGTATATTACCTGTTCTGACATATCCTATATAATATTGTATGATCATTGGACAAATAAAATATACTATATTATTATATTACAGCCATTAGTAGAAACGAACATTTTATAATTTTTAATACGATTAGTTTTAGAAGACAGAGATGCAGTTCTGTTTAATTTTTGATAATGAAGCTATCGCATTAACTCCGGACCGTACAATCATAACTGAAAATTTTTACTAAGCCATTCATCTTTATCGATTTAATGAAATAAACGTGTTGAATGAAGGGCATCCATTTAACAGCATTCAAAGAAACAAAACCGGAAAATCCTCGAGTCGTTGCACCCCTGAAGATCAGGGAGCACGGCTTGCAATAACGACCTTGAGTATCAAGCGGTCGAAATTCAAGAGCTGGTTTTATCCAGCTCTATAGTGAACTTTAAAAGTGGAACAAAATAGTTTGGAAGGAGAGCGACTCAATGACATCCATGAAATCGGCTCACTACTATCACGATGAATGCGAGTCTACAAGAATGAAAATTTCTCTCGACTCAATGGAATTTATGCGATCTGTTAAAATAATTTTTCGATGTGAAACTCCTCTTTGATCGTATTTTTATTCAATTTCAGAAAATCATGAGTTTTAAAGAAATGATATGATGATATATGTCATTCTGACAAAAAATGTCAGATTTGTACGAGTCATATCAATTTCTCAACATGACAGATCCATAGAAATTGTTTATAATAAATAAGATTTATTCGACCATCATCATCTAACATTTTTAATGCTCTCTCTTCGACGATAATTTAACTCTCCGAAATTCTTTGATATCGCTCTTGGCGTTTTATAGATTTAACTCTCGAAGATGCGCGATGCGACGCTAGCCAAGCGTCGAGAGAAAGCATATCAAGAGGGTCGCGAAGTTTCGTTTATTATCTCACTTTCAAAGCCGCAGACAAAATTTCACTCAGAAAAATTCTCATTATTTCAACTAATTTTCTATAATTCTTTACACCAATTCCTCTCTACCAAATCGCATTACTCGGCGAGTTTAAATCCCATCGAGAATGGAGCAACGCGGAAAAAAGCTCCGAAGAAAAATGTATTTGTTTTTTAATACATAATGATTTAATGTCAAAATGCCCAAAGAAGACAACTGCCTTGAAAAATTGGCAAAATAATGCAAAAAAATCTCGCATGTCTTTATCCACCTCTTTTCCAGCAGATAAAAATCTCTTAAATTCTGATCCGTCGTTCTTAACATTCTTCAGTTCTCGAATCTCTCATCCGCTAGGGTCGGGTTCGAATTCGACTCGAGAATATTTTCTTAAAAATTATCTCCGGTTGCCATCTTTTAACGCCATTCGCAAGGACAACGACAAAGAGCGTGTGTCGACACCTTGGTCTTCGCCACACGGCGTGAGGCTCAAGCGTGGAAGCCAGTTAGGCCAAAGAGGGAGACTCCGTCACAATAACAGGACGGCTGAAGTGAGTAAATGAATACTTTAATTCATTCGCTAGGTAAAACGAAATTACCAACGAAAAAAGTCTACATTCCTAAAGGAAAATTCTATATTCAGAGCTAGAAATTATTCCGTGAAAATCTCAAACAACCTCAAGGAATCTGTTGACTAAGGCTCATTTATCGTAACTCTAAACTAAAAGTTACTCCTAATAAAAAGGTTATTTTTCGAAAGATGATGCACAAATACTCTTCATTTTCATCTTACGCTTTTAAATTTAGAGTATGACCAAATTTCGGAGCTTCAAATCGAATACGTACACGTAGGTTCCCACACGATACCATCAATGTGAATGTGAATACAATGTAGGCTTATTCATACCCGAAACACAAGCTTTTCCTCTCGACTTCCGTTAATTACTTTCCTTAATTATACCATTTTCAGTCGAATTTACTTATCTGAATGAAATTTACATTTTCTTAACATAATTAGAAGTTGACTTCCTTTGTTTCTTCTTTTTAAAAATTGATCTCAGAATTTCCTATTCACTTTAATAACAGAATAAACTATGACCTGTCTTAATTGCTTTTGTCAAATGGAAAAAATCGAGGCCTAATAAAAATTGAGAAAGTAACGTTTCAGTATGAAATGAGGCACAAAAGTAAGATTTCATCGTAGCCTTCTGATTAAATTAGATTTATGACCATGAGAGAGGACAATGATTATTTACGTAAATCATAGATCTTCCACTCCGTGAAAACCCGCTATATTTAAAACAGATATTTTATGGGTCTCCTCATAAACATGCCTTAATGAACTATTTTTTGTTATGGTTCCTCTCGCATAACTGAATTGATTAATGTAAAGATTTAAAAAATGGTTATACGAAAAGAATAGATGGAAAATCGTCATAAAACTATCCTGGCAACCGACGTCGGCGCGAAAGATGTAAAATCCATTCCGCAGTAACATGCGTGTATGCGAACCCGTATTTCAGTTCCGATTGAAAAAGAAAAACCACCACCTTACGAACATAGCCAATTAACGCGGAGGCACAAATTTAATAAACTCACCAATATTCAAAAAGATGAAAACGAGGACCGGCACGACGATCAGCATCAATCTTCGATATAACATCTCCATGAGTCGGCGCAGGAATGTGGTGTCGAGGAATGCAATTGGTCCGCTCACGGCGACAACTGCGAACTCTACCAGCAAAGGCCTTAACCTAGCAGATTGGTTCCACAATTGCGCGAACAAAAAGCGTCCCAACCCTTCGTTAGCTGTCTGACATCTATCTCCTTAAACTTTTGGGCTCCACACTTTGAATCTTGCCTCTCTCCTTCCCCTTCAAAATCGCCTCTTTTCAATGCGTCATTGAGAGGAGCCGGGGATGAGGTGCAAGGGAGGGAAAAGTGGGGAGGGGAGATGGGGCGGAGGGCGACCTCCAAGAGAAGATGCGGTGCTGCTCCGAGGGCGACTGCGGGCTAGGCGTCAAGGAGACGGGGAAAGAGGCAAATAACAACGGAATCTCGCTAAGAGACCCGCACCGCAGACGGGAAAGGTGAAGGAACGCCGGCTCCCGAGCGCTCGAAGAAGCACCCGCTGCGGGAGGGAGGCAGCTTCACAAAGCGAAATAAATCGAGACGCCTCCCTCTCATTCTTGCGTCTTAAAAGGCGTTTGAATTGAAATGCGCTACAACCGCAAAGCGTGAAGTCCAAGGACGGGAAAGCCACCGACCATTCCGAGAAGAAAAGTGAACATCCCGCAGGTTTCGAGAGAAAAAAAGTAGGAAGAGGAGAATGGGAAGGAATACTGGTTTGGAGCTAGTGTCCGGATGTCATAAACGTTCCACTGCGTCATCGATTTAATGACGTACGTTCTTTAAACAAGCGAGAATCGAAATTAGCTCCGTGGAAGATATTGAGGTTGCCGCCTGTGCGTCACAGTTATATATTAAACGAGTGTATTTAACTTTGTTTACAAACAAATTCACAAAAATCCGTCGCGAGACGATACTTAATTCCTTCATGTAAAGTTAATGTATGTTACCCGTAACTGTTTCTGTGAACTTATCTGTTACAAAATAATATATTATGTGCTAATCAGAAAATATTAATTTCTGATTTTTAGGAATAATAGAAAACAGGAACACCTCCCAGTATGCTAGTAATTGATACAGAGAGGAGAAATTTAAGTTTTAATAATGTTCAGCTATGTAAGGCTGGGCATGATCCCGGTTTTACGTTAGAGGGATCGTAAAAAATAAAATCAAAATAAATATCTAATTACTATGCCTTAGAAGCAATTACAAAATGAATCTAAATACGGAAACCTACGGAAAAACTACGTATTAAGGTCTAAAATACTTTGAAATTAATTAGGATATCAATAAAAAATTATCAAAGGAGATCTTTCTTGAGAAGTCGCCTCAGTTATAACATGTATGCCAAATCTCTGCAACTTCAATTCTCTCAAATACTATTCGAACTAATCACTCATCAATACAAAATAAAAATGAAAGCGTAAAACTTAGCGAATGATTTTTAATCGTCCCTGTCGCCTCTTTATGATTACGTTGCATGAAGCTATCAGGAATGGTAATCTACGAAAATCGTAAAAATACAACCACAGCCTTAAACGCGTTCCGAAAAAACCTCGCGGTTGACTGATTAAAACGCAAACAAAATCTCAAAACAACTCTTATATCAAGAAATCTTTAGAATCCATGCATGAAGTTTCGGAAATGCCACTTATAGGGCGCTTAGCGACGGCAGAGGTCAAGAGAATGGAGGCGAGAGAAAGCAATATTAGTGGGCGTAACGGAAATCCCCTGTCCCGCATCCCCTCCCCTCCCTCCTCCACTGAGAACTCTGGCTACTCTGCAGACCGCGAAATTTCCCCTCCTTCCTCGAGCGCGCGCACTCTTGAAGAAAGATGCTGGGGAAAACCAAAGCGGACATGCAGCCTAGTATCAGGAAACCTAACTAATTTAGCCGTAATTGAACGGAGTTTTTTTCCCCATGTCTGTCCTTGTGGCGCGACGGGCGCTTTCGCTCTGTCCCTCGTTCTTCTAAATTTAGAATTTATTTATCTGCAGGTTGACGCGATTTAAAAGGTTGATACCTCCGGCGGCCACGTGTCCGTTGAGAGGTCTTTTTGCGGAAGAGAAAGCAACAGCGAGAGAAAATTTTAATGCGGAGTTGCTGAACTTCCCGAGAAGAGGTCATAAAAAAATATGACTACTCGACAGAGCCGTTTACTCAAAATATGTCTCTCTTTTGAAGTAATTTTCCGCCGATTTTTTCGAAAACCTTCCATTAATTAGTCTGAACACGGAAAAGTTACCGACTCAAATCGATTCATTTATTTTACGCTAAATTAGCTCTTATAAACATACGCAATAAGAAAGAATGAAAATTAAAATTTATGAAAAATATTTCTAATATTATGATTCAAATCCGCATATGCAATTATGAACCTGCTTATTTCTTGAAAATATGATTGTTGTTTAAGGCTGATCTTCATAATCGAAAGTAACGTCAACAAATAGTACATTTTTAACCGGCAATACTTTAAATTTCTGAGCCACGTCTTGCGAAGAACTTGTTTCTTAATGAGTTGTTCAAAAATTGCAAGAAAACTTGAATTCTTTCCAGATTTTATCTGACGAACCGAATTCAAGCGAAATTCAAAACACCTAGACCGTGGCCACAAGGTCATTCTGCTTGATTACCCTTAGAAGCGTTACCGGAAGCTCTGAAAAGAGCAAATTCCGGATCTTAGTTTCACACATCGATTTCTTGGAATGTATTTGTTCCAACTCAATTGCTCCACCGTATAATCAGTGAAAACGCGTTACTCCACGCTCACGACTTAAACGGAGAGCAGACGAAGGCGAGCAAGGTAAGCATTTATATAACTCAGGGGTGCCCACTATTTTTGGGTATAAGATCTACGTTTCTTACGTTTACCTAGCCGAGATGTATTTTTTCCACAAATTTAAAATAGAAATGATATATACAAGTAGAACTTTTAATTATCTTTAATTAAACAAAAAATCAAATTGACATTTTTAATGGTATGCCATAGTAATTTCTAACTGCGGTAAAACCACATTTGGCCCGTTTTTTTACTATCTCCATATGGGGGAATAGTATAGAGGTAAGCATTGTATTCATGAAAAAAACCACTTCGAGATTTCAACGGACATACACGTTTTGAGGTCCCCTGAATACGTTTTGACCATTTTCTCGATGATGTTTGTGTGTGTGTGTGATCGCTTTTTGTGGGTGCTCTAACTCAAAAGCTATTAATCAGGTCAACGCCAAATTTTATATTTAACATTTTTATAAAAGTCAGAAGAACTGATTAGTTTTTGGTAAACATCGGTCAACCGGAAGTGGGTGTTTACTCTGGTCATCCGTTATTTTGAAATATTTGCTTTAATATTTGATAAATGTAAAAATGTATTGGAATAAAAGTTGTAGGAAATTAAATTTCCTAGAACTTTTATTCCAATTATTGTTTAAGAGATATCTCATATTCTTAGCTGCCATCACCACGCCACCTACCGACGACTATTGTTAACAATTGACGCTTAGTTACGTCTTAGTAACGCTCCTTTTTCTTTTCTTAATTGTTGGAGTATTGTGGCCATATCCAATATCAGAAGGCTATGGTTTGAGTTTATTTCAGTTCTTTGTAAAGTCTACAATTTTCTCGGTTTCTTAAAATATTTATTATTATGTAACCTATTTATTTAATATTACAGATATGGAGAAAGTAATGTACGTCAGATTTTTTTGTTTGGCACTTGCCTCAAGCCGGCTCTGGAGGCTAGGAATCTATATTACTAGTTTTTGCAATGGAGGCTTTAATTTTTCTCTTATATCTATTTTTTTTAAATATTTCTTATCAGAAATTTCATATACTTTTTGATTTTTAGATTGTAAACAAATTATTTATTAATTTCTCGAGAACGACCAAAAATGGCTCGGCGATCGATGTTATGGGCACCCCTGTTTTACCTGATGGATTATAGGATGCAATATTTCTTGCGCAATAATTCTCATACCTTCACTCTTGAAGCCAATTGATTGAAAAGATTCATCCCACCTGACATTTCTGAAAGCTCGTCATTAGCATAAAGCGTAACAATAAAAATGTGGAAATTAAATATTCGAGGCTTACTAAAGTTAGGAATGGGCCCAACTACGGGGCAGTAAAATATTTTAATACTGTCCCAGTGAGTATCAGGTCTCTTCCTCTTACAAGCTTCAAATTCCATGTAAAAATGTTTCTAATTGAGCATTCCTTTTATTCATCAGAAGAATTTCTGAATTGTCACTGGAATGTATTGTAATTATTGTAAATTTTTTGTTTGTTTGCTGATAATGTAATACTCAAAGAGTGTCTACAATAAACTATCTTATCTTACTCTCCGATGGCAATTTGCTTTATTGTTTAGGTTTTCTTTTGATTTATGACATATCTGTGAAAAATATTACCGTAAAAACACCAAAAACGCAGATAAACCGCTTTCGACCTACCAGATACTGATTGTGATTATAAAGGGTGCCACAAAATTTAATACTATATCAGGATTTTTTATTTTCGTAAATTAAACTTTATTTTTTAAAGCTTTTGATTATAATCTATTAAAATGAAGGTAGACAATTTAAATAAACAAATAAATTATTTACTTAGAGGCTGGAAAATTGTGTCGCGGCCTCTTAAACTATCTATTGTAATACCCTTATGACCGTTCGAAAAATTAAACAAATATATGTTACTAGCGCAATTGCCCGTCAAATATGACGGGATTATCATAAAGTATTCCAAATATATATGATTTCGATATGAAAAATCAGTAAGATATGCTATGATCTAGTTTGGCTTTCATGCACAATCAAATCAGTGTTTTTGAAAGTTATCTTTGTTTTAATTATACTGTTTAAGTAATTATTAGTAGAGAGGCCATATGATTTTCCAAATATTTACTGAAAATAAGAGGAAAATCGAAATAATAAGACATAATGGATAAAGAAGTAGCTGAAATTTACTTGAAATATTTTAGGAAATTATAAGTAAATGAAAACGTATAAAATTTAACTTAATAAATGAATTATTTTATTCTTATTAACTCGTAAAAAACAGGATAAAATGTGAACGAACTGTCAATTTACCATCAAAGGAAAATTGTGTAGTAACTTACTTACTATTAACTAAATACTTACATGAACTCAAGGAATTTAACTATATTTTAAGATCGCACTTTTCTTTTAACTCTATTAGTTTTGAAAATTTTCCAAAAAAAACACTTTAGCTATATAAATTTAAATTAAAGTCATAAAATGTTATTTTTTCAATCCTATTTGAAATTCGGTCAGAAATATTTGCTGTATTATCAGTTAAAGAAACCCATTGAAAATTACGTGACCTATATTCAGTTATATGAATTCCCACCACTTGGCAATGGCTCATGATTCAATAGTATAACATTTTTTATAATCAATTATAATTTATTATTGTTATTTTTGTACTGCAGCTCCTTTTAATCCTATACAAATGCTATGTCCTCTTCCTCTTTCTGCTCATTCCCAATCTCTTTTCCTTCCTCCATCTAGTACTTAATAGATTCAGTAAATAAGTTATACCATGTTTAAAAGTATGACCCGTGTTAAAGCACTAAATTGGTGCATTTATTATGAGGCCGAGAATAGAATTCAACAATTAGGACACAGTTGCCCAATATAAATCAAATGCGTGAAAACATGAATATATCGTATAAAAACGTAATTTTTGGAGATTTAAGTTAATCACCTCGGCCACCAGATCCTTGAATTGGCGCTGCAATAAATGTGTATTACAATTCGCGTGGGAAGATAGACGCATCTATCATAGCAACGAGATTAAACAAACTAATGTCATTGCTTAATAGTCTCTTTATTTTAATGTGGGTTTGTGTTGATACTAGCAATCCTACGTTTTTTGAAGTGATATTTCTGCTTGTAATTGTAAGTTTTTATTTATCGTAATTATTATTGATAGTAAGTTTTTATTTATCTTAAAAGCTTTTTATCTTTATTCATTTAAGATTATTCAAAAAACTGTTTGAGTTTCATTAAGAATTACGTCTGGAAAATCAAGGTTCATGTAAGCTTTTGATGAATTTTAATATTATTATTAAATTCTTATTGCTCCTCTTATAATATTGCCTTATACATGTATTTTATTATTATTACATTATAATCACATTCATATTGCTCTACTACTAATAATCATTAATGCGATCTTCTTGGAATAGTTTACATTGAAAATTCATTTTAAAACTTCTTTAGATGACTATATTTATGTAGTATGTGTCATGAACATAATTTTATTTTTGGAACTGTTCACTTGCCTTATTTTTTACTTTGGATGAAATATTTTCTAATTATAGACTTCCAAGACCAGTTGTTCTTGCATTTTTCTAAAAGCCCTCACATTTAAATACCATATTCCTTTTTCTTCAATATTTAAGATAGGTAATGCTGTTGTAAAGGATTTTAATTTGAATAAATTTAAATAAAACATTTTAAAGTGTTGTGTTGTAGCTTAGCAATTCTTCAGCTAACTATACTTATACAATGGTTTTATATGGATGGTTGATGTGATGTTAGGAAATGTTCAATTTATTATTTTTGTCATTTAAGTTAGGTGACTAAAATATGAAATATTTGTCTCCCTTCTACTAGTACCTAAAGCTGAATTACTCTGAACTAGCAGTATATTTTCGTTAATTTTAAGCAATATGAATCGATAAGTCAGTATTTTCATTAAAGAAACAAAACATACTATCAAACTTCTTACTACTTATATACCAAACATTCTTACATTTGTCACTGAGTTCTCTACTTCTGTCTACCATTCTCACAACTGTAAAAAGATAAAAGTTTAAATAGAGAGACCCCCACATCACTCAAGAGCTGGTCGACACTTTTGCAACTTTTTCGCCCATGCAAGCAGAAAGGTTATCATAATTATATTATAGAGTTTATTCATATTCTTTCCTCCCTCCCCCACTCTTCCACCTCCCACTCCATCTTTCTCTCCTACATATACCCTTTTGGTTTTCTCTGTATCACCTGATGATAACGCTAAGCGTCGAAACCTAGGTCGTGTCCTAATAAAATAGTGGAAAATTACAAGATTTTTATTTAGTAATCAATATGGAACTATTCCACCACATCATGCCTTCAACGGTTGAATTAATTACATACCTAATAGTAATGACAAAGAATAAACGAAAAGAGCCAAAAGGAGGGAGAACGGCAGAACGATTAAATACATTGTATTGCAATAAATAAAAACATCTTCCAATGCTCTTCTTGCTCTCTTAAACACGATCATAATATAATCCCTTCCACTTCATTTACCTGCTTTTCAACTATTTGGAGAAATTTCTCTATACGATATACTTTTCGATATTTCCACATGCATATTTTACATTGATGCGAGTTTCGTTCCTAAAGAATATCAATTAGAATTAATAGATTTGCAATGCAATGATGAGTTGCGAAAGATGTTTTCAGCAATCGAAGATAAAATTGAGTTTTATAACAAATTCATAACAGCTGAAAAATATTCAGCTTTAAGAAAACATGCTTCAAAAATTGTTAGTCTTTTTGGAAGTACATATCGATATGAAGCTTTTTTTCAAAATTAAAATTTTCAAAATAAAAAACAAGAGCTTTGACACAAATTTGGAAAATCAATCAAGAATTGCGACATCCAAAATCAATGCCAAACTGGAATATCACATCAGAAGTATGGACAACCAAATTTCTCATTAGTAAATCTGTAATTCTTTTTTTAATGTGTTTTTGTGGCTCCTTAAAAAATACATTTTTTTTCAAATGGCTCTTCACTTGGTTTGGGTTTCCCGGCCCTGATCAATACGAAAACAGTGATTCAGTGTCGTATATATTATTTATAGAAACTATAGATAGGTCATACCTTGTAATTTTCGAATTGTTCGTTCGAGTGTTTCTCAACCGGTGTGCCGCCAGACCTGGACGAGTGTGCCACGGAATTTTGAGAGAAGCGGGAGAACTACACTGGAAAATGGGAGCGGTGTGCCGCCAATATTTTTTTATTTGTACAAGTGTAACGTGGAATGACAGTGGTTGAGACATACTGCTTTACTTATACGACTCTACACAGAAGGGAGGAGGGAAAGCCGATGCCGTCATTCGATTACTCTATAAGAAGAGCATTGAGGGGGCCAACTGCTTAACGTCACTTCCGAAGGACGAAGCGCTGCGCGTTATCCTCAAATCACGCAAGTTGTTGGGGTTGAACAATCCGACCTCCGCCGGATTTGAACCCGGGACCGCTGCGTGGAAGGCCAACGCTCTAGCCACTCCACCACCGTAACCCCTTATTCGTTTGTGTAACATAGAATTGGGGAAACATCTGATGCCGTTAATTAACTACCTCAATTGTGTTCAGGCATTTTAAAAATCTTTTTGCTCAAATTGGAGGCAAGAATAATACCTTATACGAATGAAATTATTATCTCGTCGTTATTATTCAGTTCTTGCGGGCGAATTGAAAATTCCTTTACGAGAATTTAGTGTTAGTTGGGTTCTCACTAACAAGACACTTTGGAAAAATTGTCTAATTTACGGAATAAAGAACTTGAATATCTGAGGATCATATATTGCTGTTTGATAATTTTTCATGGGAGCTATATTTTTTCAAAAATTTTCTAAAATATTTTTTGTGGGGGCATAAATTCCGTGCTTATAAAATTCCTCGTTTGCGCAATTAATGGATTCGAAAATTCTAATGCTCTATTTAAATATTTCGCGCCTCAACTTAAAAACTAAATTAAATGCATTGAACGTGACTCAGATATCGTATATCGCAATATTTTCGCTGAAATTCAAGAGTAAGTGAAGATTAGATGTATACAGAGCCGTTGCGTGGAAATCTACCGCCTGAGGCATAAAGACAAAATACCTCTCCAGTTCACGACATAATGGTGCAGAGCGAAGGTGACACTGCTATGTTGTAGAAAAGTGCCGCCTGATGCGTTCGCCTCTCAAACTCACCCCCCGCGACGGCTCTGAAATTATAAACCAATGACGTAATTAATTTGAAAGTGTTGTCTCGAAAGAACTTCGATTTCTAATGACGCATAAACGCTTCCGAAGCCTTAAACACATTTCTCGAACAGACTGTTCGTTTAAGTTTTCATTAATTGAAACAAAACTATCTATATTCTCAAGAGTTTCTATTTCAAGAAAATTTACTGTTTGTATTTTTGGATTATTATAGCCATGACTCCTTACACACCAAACACACACACAAGGGAGGAGGGAAACCCGGTGCCGGCATTAGCCTACTCTTTACGATGAGCACCAAGGGGCCCAACTACTTAACGTCCCATCCGAAGGACGGGGCGCTGACTTGGACGATACCTGGTTGAAAAATCAGACCTCTGCCGGATTCGAACCCGGGACCGCTACGTGGAAGGCCAACGTCATAACCACTCCGCCACTGCCGCCCCACTGCGAACTTGGTGATACAATGTCCCTCTTTATTTCTAGCTTGTCTTCATGTAAAATGCATTGCTAAATAATCTTAAGCCACATTTTGACCTCGACTCGTAGCCAGCTGGTTTTAGTCGCGCTCTGAAAATATGGCCAAGTTATGAGGAAAGATTTTTTAAGAAAAGTTAACGCTGCGCGAATCCCACGGAATCATCGAACCAACGGCTAGCGTAGTGAAACGCTCATCTTTCTACCAGCTCAAGTTATATCAATCATAGATTAATAATATAATATGGATCCGCATTGAAAAATTATTTCCTCGAAAGGCCACTTTTCATAAAAAAGTTTGCCATGCCGAAACCCAAGCCATTTGTATAAGGAAGTAGTAAGGAGTCGAAAAAAAACCCGAAGCGAGGTGGTCACTCTTGACGTCTTCGTTCCACACCCTTTTCTTTACGTCAACAGAGGGCTAACAAACGGATTTTTTTTCCTCTATACCCATATTACGTCAAAGAAAATATCTGACGGAGTTTTTTAACTAAATAAAAATGGAACTGAATCACACATCACGCAGTAAAAATATATGTCAGAAGTTAGCTAAAGAAGTTTAACGGTAAAATGAACCTCAGCAGAAAAAGGAAATCTATTTTATATTGACTGCAATAATATTATAAAGAAAAAATCATTTCACATAATAATGATGGACTTCTTCAAAATTTATTGGATACTGACTATTGCATTTATTCGAGCTTAAAGGAACCTATTACGAAAGAAAAGAGCTAAATCTATTCACTAATCATTTTATCATACTTAATGCCTGAATTGCGGATAGTTTCGAGCAAAGAATTTGCCGTCATTGGAGGATTGGTGATTGTTAAAACTTAGTACACAATAGCTCAAGGAATAATCTCTATTTAAAGCAAATCCATTCGAAGTCCTGACCGGAAACATTTATGCAGTGCATTAAACACCTTTTTCTTATGTACTTGGCCTTTGAATACGCTTAGGTTCAACCCAGTGAAAGCTAACGAAGGACGTATTACGATTATGATACAAGCACTTCTTAGCGAAACACCATCGATCGAATCATACTTCCTTTTTTGGGCCATTCAGGCATTCTTTCGCATTGTCAAAGAGCTTAGGTGGGTGTGGTCGTAGTCACAGAGTTAACTTGAAAACAGATAACTAGTCAGTGAAGTAGCGGCTTATTTTAAAGTCTGACCTCGACAAAACATGTTCGAAAGCGGCCGTATTTTTCCCAAAAGAAAATGAAAAGTTGGAGAAACATGTTTCATTTGAGAGCGCAATGCCAGCAAATATGTACTGAAACTTTCGCATTTGCATAAGTTGGTTGAGGTTAAAAATGCTCCGAGGAGTGGTCATTTACAGAAGACAGCTGGGAAGGAAGAAGGAAAAGGTTGGTCTTTAGCGGGGGAACTTTTCCACCACCCACATCGCAACCTCTTCTCCGCAGAAAAAAATTAACAGGAAGAAAGGAAACGGTATTCAGATAAGATTCGCCATGAAAAACGTTCTGCACAGACGAGTAATGTAAATATAGTTTTGATACCAAATATAACGCCTCCGAAATGACCGGCCTTATGCATTTGCTATCACATGCATCTATCAAACTGCTCAATTCCTTGCCATAAAAATCAATGACTAAACTCGAATCGCTAAGGAATGTGCATTGAACGCGCATCACAAAAAGCTTAAAATGCAACTTCATTCAGTAAGTTACGTTTTAATTACAAAACCTATGATGTTTTCAAAAACTTACGTAAGAAATCTTTCAGGATCCATAAAAAAGAAAGTTATTAACGAAAATTGCACAGAGAAACGTCTCCAGATACTTAGAAGATATTAAGTTGATTTATTGGTAGTATTAATTATGAAGCTCCCAGTGCAGATTAGTTCTACAATTACAGAAATCTCCATATGATATACCATAAATCTGTCTCCATTACCTTGCAATAAGAAAATTAGACTTTCTGCAGTTGAGCTTCATTTTGTTTAAAAGTATTTGAAATGTTGCCATTAGGATTTCTCTGCAACTTACCCTTCTTACAGTTTTGTGTGACTCCACAACTCAAGTTAAATCCATGCTAGTTTTCAGGGTTGCAAAAACTGCAATTAAAAAAAAACTAGTTTCCCACTTTTGGAAGGGAATCACCATCTTTTTCTATTCAGTCATAAATACTGGAATGAAGATGAATGCATGGAGTGATTGCTTTACATTGATTTTGTTATTCCACTTAATCCTAATACAATAATTTTGAATGTACATTCGCACGTACGTAAACAGGATTGAAATGTAACCATGGTTTCACACACATGTAATAATACTAGGAAGTCTATTTTTCCAGAGAAAGAGAAATAGAGAAAGGAAGAGAGAAAAGGAGGAAGAATGGGAAGTGCTTTATATTTAATTCACGCATACCCGACATGTTTTACAGGCAATTACACAAGTAAAGGCATAATTCAGAAATAATGTTGCCTAAGTAACATTAAGCAGAACACAAACATACTGACATGCAAATGGTAACTGCATTGAGGAAAACATAAACTCTCAGCATATGAAATGTTGATATACTACTTGATGAGATAAGCTGAGTGCAAAATTCAAAATTTGCTTTATTTTTGTGCTTGACCACTTCATGGTTCCTTCTGTTATATCAGTCAAGCAAAATAGCTGAAAAATTAATTCATAAACGGCTTTAACATGGGTATTAAATTCACTCAAAACAAGCTTAATATACTCTTAGTTAGAGCTTCTAAACCAATTTTTACCATACCCAGTTATTTTTAAAATTTTCTTACTATTCGTTAACCAGTTAATTATGTCTGATTAATCGATTTTTTTGAAGGGAGAAAAATGCTTGCCATAACCAGTTTTCAAAAGCCTGAGTGAGAAGAATTTGTTGGAATAAATAGGTATTCTTAGAGGACCCTTCCAGGCCTATGTTATTTCATAAAAAAAACAAAACATAATTTAAAACACCAAGATTTATGAACTGTTGGAATGGATTTTTAGGGAAACAACAAAAAACTATTTTTAAGATCGTTTATTTGTTTTTTAGTACACCACAGGACTGGTGGGTTAGTAGTGGGGTATTCAGTATACTTCTACAGCCGGTGAATGAGTTTTTTCTGTGTCCAATGAATTTCCAACCAAAATTTGAAATTCTATAAAATACGAAACACATGAAGCTCTCGTATTCCTGAAATATTATTTTTTTTAAACATTAATAAATATTTTTTTGTTCTTTTAAGCTTTTGTACAAACAATAGTTATTTTGTACATATGAAACATTGAATGTCGTTATTGACTTAAAACTATCTGACGACATTAAAAATAAGTTTGATTTGAAGAAATGGTGGGATAAGCAATAGAATTGTTTGCCAAATTTAAGTATTTTAGTGAATCGTATTTTTGCAATACCAGCGACCAGTGCTCCATCAGAGAGGTGTTTTTCATTGGCGGGAAATGTTGTTGGTGAAAGAAATGGTTCATATCCCGCAAACATGGATGCTGTCCTATTTTTAAATAGTCATTTTAAATCTCAGGGTACTATTAATTAATGGTTCCTTTTTTCAATTAAATTATTTTGTAAAATTTGTAAAAATAAATCGAAGATACTTTAAATACATTTTTCCGATCTTAAAAATTAATGTTTATGCATTTCATTTTAATTTATACAAAATAAATGACTGACTCAGAAATAATATTTTTCTTTTTTCACGATTTATTGCTACGGATTTGTGTCTCGAGGACCAGACAGTTAAGAAATATGGGTTGGGTCAGACAAGTAGACCTTCTGTGTGAGTGCGAGCCTGCAGGTACGGGTCGGGTGCGGGTTAATATTCTGCAGGTTCGGGTCGGGTACAGGTTACTAGTCTGCAAGTACGGGTGGAAAATATCATACCCGTGCAGGGCTCTAATGCACAAAATGCTCCTATGAACATTATGTTGTGTACCCCTGCCTAGGGTAGGGTTAAATGTAAGAATGGACCTTATGGTCTAAATTTCGCCCGAATAAAGACGATTATCTATCTATCTATCATACATGCACGAGACAATGTAAGTAAATGAAGTTTTTATGCTTGAACACACAATGCTGAACTGCCCAGAAAGTGGGAGATTTGGGTTCGATTACTGCTCAAGTTCCTTCTCTACATTAAAATTCATGTATTATATATATATATATATATATATATTGACCGTCATATGACGGATAAATAATAATATTCCCTCTCTCTTTCCTTCCCTCTCAGTCTTAGTCTAATGCTCGTGGTAGCCTGACGTGCCTTCAGGTCGCTCCGTCCCCTTTCACTTTCCATTTTTAGCCATCCTGACCGCTGAATATGCCGCCGAAGGCTTTAAAGAAGGTCCGATAGCACGGAGTTCCGTGCTATGATGGAAACGGTTATGAAGACTATGTCTTCATTTCAAGATGAACTCAGCCAAATCCATAAGGAAGATACTCCTAAGAGAAAAGAATCCCTTTCATCCTTAGAGGAAAGATTCAACAGCTTCCGAACAAAAGTGATGGAAGACGTCCGCCGTCTCTCTGACCGCCTTAGTGATCTAGAGAAGAAATGCGTGGAATTGGATGAGAGACAAGACGCCTTAGAGCAGTATTCCCGACGCAACTGTCTTCTCATTCATGGTGTAACGGAGAAGGAGAATGAAGATTGCTTACTTCTAGTGACTAAATTCTTCAAGGACGAAGTAAAAGAAGAGATCGACATGCAGCGTCTTTCCAGAGCTCACAAAATCGGTGTTCCCAGAAGCTCCAATCCTCACCCCAGAGCTATCATCGTCAGGTTTTTATCCTATCGGGAAAGAGACAAGGTGTGGAGAAACAAGAGACGCCTCAAAGGTACCAATTTTCTTGTCACCGAGTCGCTTACCTCTACGCGAAAAAAGTTATTGCAAGAGGTAAAAATGTTGACAGGATCACGTGGGGTCTGGACACAAGACGGGAAAATAGTTGTCCTGCATGACGGCAGCAGACGGTTTATCTCCACCATGAGAGATTTAGAGGCATTGAAGCGGGCCTGGCCCTCTCAGAAATCAACTCCGGGGGACGGACGTCGCTAAGTAACCTTACGAGCAAGACTTCGGATTTGCTTAGAAACTGACAAAGACCACTACGGCATAATCATTAGGTAACATCTGTCGTGCGTACTGCATTGTGCTACTTGAGTTCCTGTTTTCCACTAACTCCGTTTTTGTCATCGCCTGGCATCCCCGTTCCTGCATTTGCTGATTCTCGGCTGTTTTCCGTGTTCCTGAGAGAAGAAAGAAGCTCCCTGTGCGTTTCCGTCCCCCCTTCTTTAGCAGCGACTTTCTTTTCTTTCCTTCCCTTACGTGGCGTTCCAAGTGAAAATTAGTGCCTGTGTATATTAGTGTCTGTTTATACTAGTGCCTGTGTTTATTAGTGCCTGTATTTATCTGTCTCCCCTACATCCCTAGTTCTCCCAAATTAATTCATTCATAGCCCCTCATTTCTCTAGTGTCAGTTCTCCCCACAGTGTTTTCATTTTCGGTTCTCTCTAGTGCAATTGCTCCCAAAATCTAATCCAAAGAGCCCCTATTTCCCAGTGCTAGTGCTCCACGTAGTGTTTTATTTCAATCATCTCACCAGTGCAAATAAGTGTCTGTAGTTATCTGTGTCTCCCTTCCACCCTTAGTGCTCCCAAAGCCGTTTCCCAATAGCTCTTACTTCACAGTGTTAGTGCTCCACTAAGTGTTTTATTCCACTCACTCGATAAGTTCCTTTAGCTCTCTAGGGCAGTTCTCATATCCCTACAGTGCAGTGCTCGCGCCTTCCTGTGCTCCTCTGTTTTCCTTTGCAATTAGTTTATAACTTATCCTTTACTTGACCTGTGTGCATTTTCCTGCTTTTTCATTATACATTGCAATATTGTATTGTGTATTGTATTCCTAACTTTGCGCATCCTACTCTATAAAATATCCTCACCTATGTTTAATTCTTCCCCTGGAATCTTGCCCACTAATAGCACTTCTTTCCCGTTCGTACCTCCCATCAGTAGACCCTCCCAGCAGGACGTTATGACGCGCATTAGCTCTTCTGACTCTCCACCCCCCGCTGACCTCCCTTTCCCCCGCTTTTCCCATTGCACTCAAAATAACAACACATGCCCTCTCTCGCCCATCACCTCTTCCCGTCCCACCATATAACCTTATTACGCATGGTCCTCACACTCTCAACCCAGAGGCAGCAGAATTCTTACCCCCCCTTCCATTCCACTCCCGTCCCCACCCCCCTCACTACCTGCTATACATCCAGCCACAATCCGTACCTACTTTAACCCACATGCTCCTGATTTCATTCCTTCCCTAACTCAACCGCGTCCTTCCTTAGACCCAAATGCCTCTGAATTCTACCCATACGTATCTCCTGGTTCCGCATCTTCTAATCTTCTCCCTATCACTAATAAAAGCTTATCCTCATATTGCAATTCCAATACAAAGGCCATTCTATCTGAACAGTTTAAGCTCTTTCCACGCTCCCTCCAGATCTTATATTTAAATGCTCAAAGCTTAACAGCACATACCGAAGAACTCCGTGGTATCCTACCTAACAATAAAGTACACATCATCGCTATTGCTGAGACCTGGTTGAAACCATCTATGTCTTCCTATACTGTTAACATTGACGGTTTTAAACTTTAACGCAACGATCGCGTTGGCAAAGGCGGCGGCGGTGTCGGAGTATATGTAAGAAACGATATTTCAACTAAATTTATTGAAAGTAGCGAATGTAATTACAGCAAAAGACCCGAATTTCTCTTTCTTGAATTGAAAATCTATTCACAGAAAATACTTTTCGGTATTTTCTACCGTCCACCCAAAATTGGTCATCTATCCGATATTGATGAAGTCATCTCTAATCACATTAACGATTACAATCATTTAATAATTACTGGCGATTTTAATGCCAATATACTCGCACCAAACCCTGATTCGACATATTTATATAACTCCTTCAACTCTCTAGGCCTTAGTATTCTACCTCTAAATGCTACTCACCATACTCCTACTTCCTCTACCCTAATTGATTTAGCCGTTACCGCCAATCCTGACAAGGTTCTCGTGCATGGCCAACTCTCTGCTCCGGGAATCTCCGCACATGACATAATATACATTGCATATTCAATAAGGTGCCCAACTCACAAGCCAAAATATATCACCTATAGGGACTTCAAAAACATCAACAATGAGAAGTTAATAGCTTACGCGTCTGCCATGCCTTGGTATTCTATTGAGTATATGGACGACATTAACGACAAGGTTGAGGCTTTCAACAATTTTGCACAGTCATTAATCAACACTCACGCTCCACTAAAGACTAAAAGAGTCTCTAAGCCCCATGCACCATGGCTCACAACAGACATCAAACTGATAATGAAGAGACGTGACAATGCCTTCCGCATTTTCAAAAATACAAAAACACAGATCTCATTCAACCAATTTAAAAAACTAAGAAATAAAACTAAGCAACTTATCAGAAACTCTAAAACTCGGTACATTCATTCACTGTCCTGTCCAAATTCTTCACAATCTGCTCTATGGAGTAACTTAAAATTATTTGGTATTGGAAAATCTAAGGATACACAACTTCCTCCTCATATTTGCCTTGATACACTTAACACTCTATTCACCACTCCCCCAACTCCTGATGACAACGAAATGAAACAGAATCACATACACCACCTACTTCAACACACTCCTCCCACCACAGCATCACCACCATTCCAATTTTCTCCTGTAACTCAGCTGGAAGTACTGAATTGTTTACGTAAAATCAAGTCCAGAGCACAAGGTGCTGACGAAATTCCAATAGTTTTCCTTCATAAGATTATTCATCTAGTTCTACCCATCATCACTCATATATTCAATTGGTCGCTTATGCAAAACAAATTCCCATCGCAATGGAAACTCGCCATAGTCCGTCCCATACCTAAGAAAAGTCTTACTTCTGACATAACCGACTTTCGGCCCATCAGTTTACTTCCTGCATTTGAAAAGGTTTTACATGAACATATCACATATTTTCTAATTAGTAATAATATCCTCGATTCTCTACAATCAGGATTCCGAAAATCACACAGCACTACCACAGCACTCCTCAAAATCACAGACGATATCAGATTAGCAATGGATAAAAGAGAAGTCACTATTATGACTCTTCTTGACTTTAGTAAAGCTTTTGACTCTGTAGATGTAAACATACTTCTAACCAAACTGCGCCTCATGAACTTCTCCTCAGATTCCCTAAACTTAATTAGTTCTTACCTGAATGATCGCCATCAAAAGGTCGTAACTGACAATCATTCCTCAAGATGGATTAAAGTGACATGTGGCGTACCACAAGGTTCCACCCTCGGGCCACTGCTCTTCTCTCTGTACATTAATGATATATCTTCTCAGCTTGCTCACTGTAAATACCACCTTTATGCTGATGATCTCCAAATCTATATGCACTCTCGCTCTATTGATCTTTCTCTTATCATTGATAAAATGAACTCACTTCTTTATCCAAATGGAGCAATGTAAATTTCCTCAAAATTAATCCTTTAAAAAGTCAGTCTATTATTATTGGGTATCCCAAACTTCTCTCGTCACTAAACTTCTCAGAACTTCCCCCAATTCTGCTCAATAACTCTGCCATTCGTTTCCAAAAAACTGCAACCAATCTCGGGTTAGTATTCAATGACACATTGACCTGGACTGATCATATAACTAAAATATGTAATACTGTTAACAGTTCACTTCACTCACTTAAAAGAATTAAAAGCATTACCCATTTCTCCCTTCGCAAGCGACTTATCACCGCTCTTGTCCTTCCTCACCTCGATTACTGCGATACGGTCTATCAAGATCTATCTAACGAGCTATCTCTAAAATTGCAGCGTGCACAAAATTCTTGCGTAAGATTCATTTGTGATCTCCAAAAGAGAGACCATGTCACTCAACCTCTATATACGTTAGGCTGGCTTCGCACTGAAGCTCGTAGACATCTTCACCTCCTCTCGTTATTTTACCGAATTACAACTCTTCAAAACCCGCAGTATCTGAACTCCAAATTTTCCCAAATGAACTCTGTACACAACGCCAACACTAGGGGCACCAATCTCTTCCAGATCCCACATCACAGGATGGAAATTTATAATAAATCCTTCCATGTTACAGCTTGTAGACTTTGGAACGCCCTACCTACTGACCTCCAAAACGCAACATCTCTCCACATATTCAAACATAAATACTTTAAATTGCTGTTCTCTGCCCAAAATTCAGGTCAGCTTTAATATTTTCTTCTTACCTATTGCAAGACGGCTTCCTTCACTCTTCCTTACTTAATGAACATTAATTAATTTCTTCGCAGGTTGAGTTCGCAAAATGTACGCCTCCTTCGACTGTTACCTTTTCATTGTCTAGTGTCTACTAAGTTATAGTGTTTCTACTAATTCTCATTGTTTTATATCATTCTGTATTGTTTCATACTATTTTATACTGATTTATATCATTTTGAATTCTTTTATACTATTTTATACTGATTAATATCATTTTGTATTGTTTTATACTATTTCGTATTACTTTATTTTATTATGTATTGTTTTATATCATATGTGTAATTTTATATAATTTCCTTCTTTATTATGTTATGCATGATCCAACAACAATCTCCACATTACGTTAATACCTATATATGTATTTTTTATGACGGTATACAACGATGCTGTATATACGAAGACTTACTGTACATACTCCTTTCTATTTAATGTTGTATTACTATATTATAATATGTACACTATCTAGGGTTTTCGCAGGTTTTTCACACCCCCCTTCTCAGTGGGTGTTTTCCTGCATGGGTTTTACTAGGGAGGACATGCCTGTTTTACCTAGGTTTTCCCCACAATCTCTAATCTGTCTTCAATTTTATATATATATATATTTTTTTTACTCTGTATGATTTAGGTATATACTGTTTATGTTATGCGTATTGTAATATCTTACTTTACCATTTTATATATTTATTATATTGACGAAGGGTTAAATGTAAGAATGGATCTTATGGTCTAAATTTCGCCCGAATAAAGACGATTATCTATCTATCCCTCTCTCTCCTCCCACATCCCCTCTCTCATTCCCTCCTGTCCCAATCCATAGCTCTCCCTAGTTTTCTCCGTCTCCTTTTTTATTTCTTTCCTCCCATCCTTTTCTATTATTTGAAGTTAAAGTTATTGTTTAAAAAATTGAGTAATTGAGGTTTGTTTCCAGGTTTTGCTTCTCTTCCTTGCAATGAGGTCGAGGATTTTGAAATTCATACCACATTTACCCTTTATAAGTAAGTTACATTTCTACAAAAACTCAGCTTCATATTTCACTGACCACATCACTAAACACTTGACTGAAAATAAGTCAAATTAGCAACTTTGCACTCTGCGGCTAACTTTAGAGCTTAGTAAGTCTTAGAAAAAGTATGAATTCTTCACAATTCTTTGTGTGTATTATACATTACAGAGAGACTTACTGTGTAAACATGGAGACCTGTACTATTTTATTCTTGCAAAGTGTGAACATTCAAAAAACTTAATTTTATTGATTAGCAATAAGAAATTCCCATTTCATGGGCATATATCAGAAAAAGCAAAAGCCTTGACCCCATTATGAGGTTGTATTTCAAAAGAGGAGCCTAAACACTTCTAGTGTATGAAATGTGGTTCCTCTTGCTTATTTAGTTCTTTAGTAATGAGACCTTGAAAATGCTCGAAAAATTTGCAGTGGCAGAATTATGACATGCACACCTTTCTGGATACCATTTCTCAGAACTGTTTAGAATTAGGAGATTAATACTTGACAGGCTTTCATGTGATGAATATAGCTACATTTGTGTCAAATATGATTAAAATCTGAGATGGTCGTGTGAAAATGATAAAAAATTTGCTGATTTGGTATGGAATGACCATATAAAGAGATAAAAAACCAGGACCATCAGTCACTGCATGAAGACTTAAGAGCCATTTCAGCATGGTGCAAAGAATGGCAAATTTAAATTAATTACACTGTATCACAGTTGCGTTCTGGAAAAGCAAGAACAAAGAAGTAGGTTTTGAGTATAAAATAGATGGAATTAATAATCAACCAGCTGAGTACGTAAAATATTTAGGAGTAACCATTTGTCGAGATCTTTTGTGGGATATGCACATTCGTTGAGTTATACGCATGGCCAACAAGAAACTGGCTTTCATAGGTATAATAGTACGGAACACTACAGAAAAACTACGTGAAACATGTTACTTATCAATGGTTAGACTACAAGTGAAATACACCCCCAGCATATGTGATCCGTAGGAGAAGGGAAATATAATTCAATTAGAAAGAGTACAGCATGGAGCAGACATATTCATAAAACAAAAGTACGAACATAAGGAAAGCGTCACTTCATTATTGCCAGATTTGAATTGGGTACCACTGGAGGACCATAGATTGAATTCAAGGTTGAGGCTTCTAGAGAAATATAGGTTGGAATGTCTAAAAGAGGAAGTTGTAGGAATAATTGAAGCACAAACATATATAGGTAGAAGCAACCGTGACAATAAGATACGTGAGATCGATTGTAGGACAGAGCATTATCTAAGCTCGTTCTTTCCGAGGATAATACGAGATCACAATAGAAAATTTTAACCTGCTAAAGACAATCTTTAGGTAGGTTTTGGTGCATTGCACCCCGTGCCACCCACCAATTAGGTGAATTGCAGTGTAACATGTAGATCTAGATATTAACACTAAAATTTTTTGTATGGCTCCTCTTATGACTCACTGCTCTGAATCGTTCTTTAAACTTTAGTGTAATTTCTCCAAAGGAAGTCTTGGTTCGCTACACTCGCCATTAATATTGTGTTGAGTTGAAAACATGATGAATTTAAACAGAAAAGTTAATGAAGCTATGTAAGCAATCAAAATGTTATCACGGTTTTATGAATTGAAAGAGACAAATGAAAAGACATCAAACATTATTCACTACATTGAGGACAACCTTGAAAACATTTCAAGTTGGCACATATGACACGAAAATATCCGATAATTTTATCAAGCCTTAAAAATATTATAATACATTTACTTTGCACTAAGTACATAGTGTGTTGAATACTGAAATTTAAGATCATATTATAAATAACTGAATTTGGAAACAATATAATTGTTTCCATGTAACCTCTGATGTTATAACCCTGTCATAACAACAATAATTTCTCAGTATCTTGAATATTATTATAATCGAGTTCTATTATACATTTTTATATGATGATAGCTCTCCATGCAAACATATATGTTTTTTCATTAACCCGACAGTACTCACGCACATTTTTGTAACGTAAGAGGTCACGCGGGGTGTCTGACACCTCACGGATATTTAAAAAAAAATATTAATCATTAATTTTCAATACATTTTTCATCTTATACGCCTCTTGATCTTTTTTCAAATAATTAAAATTTATTTTAAGTCTAGCAATACCAAGGGAGGGTGGTGGCTTGAGAGGCCCACAGCTTGATTTTTAAAATTTAAAAAATGCATATTCATAAGTAGTGAAAAAAATAATTATTGTTAAATGCATTGTTTAGAACTAACTGACAGTAACACTATCTCAAAATAATCATGTTTATTTTTCACATAATTAATAGTGGGCCTCAAAGGTTGGTAATCCTAAAGGGTTGAACTTTTTGTCACATGGTGATGTTGGTATGCATTTCTCATCTTTATTAGTTCCATATTTGAACAACAGAGCGCACTGTAATTGGTTGTCTTAACAGTTTATTTTGTTGGCTTTTTTCTTCTCACTTCCGAGTCATTTTCTGTTCATGAACACCACGAGAAGACGTTTGTTACATGAAAACTCTATTGAGCGGGAATTGAAAGAAATTTGTAATCAGACTTGGAAGCCAGTGAAGAAGAAGACAGTGTTCAACAACTGGAAATATTAGTTTCTGAACTTGAAAGTGAGCTTATGTCTGTTTCTACAGCATCAGTTTTCGACGATGGTAGCAATGCGAGTAACTCAAATGGCACCAATGCCAATACATCGCAAAAACTGGGCGAGTTTACAACACACAGCCTTCAAGATTTTCATGAAGAACAGTGCAAAATATTGTGTGGGAGAAAAGGGGGTTGCGTATATATACTGTGGTGGAAGATAAACCACTTTTGATGTTGTCAACTCAGTATACAGAGGCAAATATCATTGATAATCCTAAGAAAACCACCGAAATAAATCTAAACTACAATGCAATGAAAAGATGAGTAGATACAGTCACCCAAATGGCAAGAAAATACTCTACAAAAAGACGAATGAAAAGGTGGCCCTTGTCTGTATTCTCATTGACATCATGAGCATAAATGCATATACAATTATTTTACTGAACTTTCCAGACTGGAAGGACAAATTTCCAAACCGCTGCCGAGTGTTTCTCTTGAATCTAGACCTTGAACTAATCAATCCATATGTTGAAAGGGTAGCAAGGAACTTGTAAAGGCTGCAGAAGCCAATAATCATGGCTATGGAAGGTATTCTTGAACGTCAACTAGAATGTACTATACAAGTTCCTACACCAGCTCAGCCAGAATGCTGTGGTAGGTGCCACATCTGCTGCAGAGAGGTTAAAACTAAGGAAATGAAGTACAAGCTTGGAAAGTCAACTGTTATGTGATCATGGTGCAACAAACGTGTGTGTGGGAAACACAGCTCCAAAAATATAGTGTATGTGAAGTAATAAGTGTTCTGATGATTCAGAATGAAAAAGAGACATCCGAATGAGAAAACTTGAGACGTTATTTTCATTATCTGATGTTATTGTTGTGTAATGAGTGAAATACTTTTGAGAAAATAAAACACTTTGAAGGGTAGTGAAAGATACAATTTAATTTTGTAATTGGAATATGTTTTCAGAAACAGATAGTCTCCTGCTGTTTTTTTTGTTGTATATTTGCATACTATTACAAAAACATGTTAATTGATTAGTTAATCTTTGGAAATAAATGAAAAGGCATGTTCAGCGAATATTATTTAACATAAAAAGAACATTTTTATTTGTGGGCCTCGCAGGCTCCCTCCTTGGTAATGCACAGAACAATAAATGCCTTGGTATTGCTTGGGTTAAGATGTCAATTATTTAACAAAACCAGGAGAAAAATTAAAATTGTGGAAAATACTTTTGTTCTTACTTTTATGAAATTTTATATTTTGTAATCAGTAAAATAACTGCTCAATAGTGATTCCAATGATGCAAATAGTAACAATAATTTCACAATAAAATGCATAAACCACTCGCAAAACCAAAAGCACAGAGATTTCCCCACAATGCTTTGTTGCACCGTCTAAGATACTAGTCTAGGATACTAGTTTTTTAAGGCAAAAATAGTAGAAGACACATGCCACTCTAGCTATTGAAGGGTAGGAGTCATAAAACCTAAAAGTAAAGTAACTCGGTCATAAAACATAGGCTGGGGTGTCTACAGCACCCTGTGCGACCACTCCTGGGTTAACATGTGTGTGACCTTCTTGCCATTCTGCATTGAACTGATAAATTAGAATTCTCCAAGTTATAAAATGGTTGTTAAAACCAAATACAGGTATGCCTTGCTTAGCGCAAGGGATGTGTTCCGGAAGATCTATGCGCTAATGGAATTTATGTTAAATGAACAGTTTATGACATAGTACTTAATTCATTTTTACTACTAAGAAATTTTATCATCCGTATATACCGTTGTAAAGCTCTGTTTTTAAATTAAATAAGCAAAATATATTTAAATACGTATTAATATTACTGAAAATAATGTTAGTTTATTAATATTTATTATTACAGTAGAAATTGTTTTCCAAAGATTCAAATAACGGAAACATTCAAACACGGAGAAAATATAATGCCAAGGAAATATTACATTTTTGATAGTATACCAATTTATTTTCTATTCAGTTGTAATTAATCCAACAATAAAAAATTATTTAAAATATATCTTACTATAAGTAGTTGTAATCTTTACGTTTATTACTTCGTCATAAATCATCCATTTCTTTTCACTTACAAAACGCTTTGTGTGGCTGAAAGATAAATAAATGCACATATTTACATTTGTTTCTTCATCCTTGATAATACAATTTCATCTGTTTACCAAATGATGCATGCACACAAAAGGAAATTAAAGTTTCGTATTTATAATATATCTTATTTACTTCAGTTATTACGAAGATTGTTTTCGTTGACAACAATTAAATAACCATGCAAGAAATTGCCCAAGTTTAAAGTGAATTACGACTTCGTTTGAGTTTAATGATAAACAGAAAGTTTGTTTGTTTTTTTTTGTTTCTAGTAAAGTGGCACCCCCCAATTGGGTTATGTGAACCATTTATATGCTTTTCTAATTGCTTTTGCCCTAAAGTCCTTAATACCAATTGCCATAAAAATCCATTTGGTAGAAGCCAAGAACGAACATGCATACAGATGGATGGAAAGAAACCAATAGGCATTCAAGCTGGAAGTGAAATGTACCTAAAAATTCACTGCATTTAATTTGTTGATATTGTTTATTTTTGCCATATCTTGGAAAAATATTTTTTTGTTTGGCATGCTGTTTACAGCTTTAGACATTCATTATCCAAAATAGTTCAGGTTCCCACCATTTCAAATTAACTATCTTCTACTGTATTACTAATGATTAATTAAAATTACCTTTCCGCTATTTGCTGTTAAATTTTAATTGGCACTAGAAATGAAGCAAAATAACTATGGTGCATCATAATTGAATTAATAATGTCAAAACTGAAGACCTTGGATGGTGATCGGCCAGCGCAAACAAAAACAAGTTTTAAAAAATTGTAAAAGCAGAATCCAAAAGAGCTTTTTTAGAATTCTCACTTAAAATTTCGGAATACTTAATGTTTATGCATTTTCTAACCAACTTCAGATTTAGCTATCAAACTGCATAATTATAATGTAACATTATATTTTCATTAGAGCTAAACATTTATAACAAAACAAAATTCAAAATCAATTAAAAGTTAAGCAGTTTTAATATGATCTTGATCCATTTTCTCGAGTAAACTAAACGTATTTGCGCTTTGCTTTTATTGCTGTAGCAACGTAAACAAAACGTAACTTTACCATAGTACAGCCCTGTATAAATAGTTCATAAGAGTTTTCTTGAAATTCTGCAAAAAGGCAAATGGCCAGACAAATGCACTTCAAAATCAATAGGGCTCATGTCTGTCACTATCTAAAACTACTCTGATAATCTTAGTTTCCCAGTTTTTCTCATTACTTCAAAATTTTGCCCATGGATAGACAAAATGAATACAACCGATTTTTTTAAGTGCTAAATAAAATGGAACAGGTATATTTTTATGTAAGTTTAACATAAGTACCAACATCAAAATAACATAAGAATAACAGATGAATATTGATTAAGAAGGTTAAAATTCAGTCACGAACTTAACCTTATCCACCCAAAGCAAATCCCCAACCATCCCAACAGTAACGTTACATCACTGCTAAGGACCGTAGAATTACAGAAAACCAATGTAAAAACACACAAACAGGAGGCCGGGTGGCCTTGGAAAAAATTCTACTTTCGTAGGATTCATCCCCGCTGCCCTTTCGAGCAGCAGGCTATCTTTAATTAGAGTATAATACAAAACTGAGTACCATTGGAACAAAGAAGTGAAGGTAAGTAAGAAAAAAGTTGGGACTGTATTAACAGACCATATCCATTTAAGAACTTTATTTCCTAAATGAAAATTGAGATGTCAATTGCGCTATATCAAAAATGTGCTAAATGAGACATGCCTGTATACATTTCGGCTACAAGGCAGCCATCATCAGTGTTAATTCACAAATAGTCAATTCTAGATTCCATTAGAATATACTATTGGTTTATTACCATTGACGATGGATAACTTGCAGTGGAAATGCACATTTGGTTTTCATAACCATTTTATGACTTTTGGAAAATTCCAATTTATCAGTAAGATCTTAGCCATAAGATGAACTTGATAATTCTTTGAATTCTGCATAGAATTTTGTGATTTACCTAACATAGCCCATCCAACACCTGCTAGGTGATAGCAACAGTATTTGTAAACATGCAAGCAAACATGGAATTAAGACTCCTAATTTTGGTGGCAAAATAAAATATTGGATTATTCAAAGCTATGAATTTTTCATCTCTAGAGTTTCAAATTAACAATGTTTTCTTTTAGATAATTGTTAAAAACATACATATGATTTAGTAGGGCAAAAAAGTTTCAAACATTAAACTAGAGCAGAAAATATTTTACCACACCTTGTCACAAGAAACTGTTAACATTGATTCATGAATTTCTTCCTTCTAAAAGCTTTGAAGTAAACAAAATGTTTTCACAAGCAAGATATAAAACTGGTCTGCAGACTCATACTACATCAGTGGTCCTCATAACAAAAAGTTACAGTGGCCATATTAAATATTTTTAAAGTATTACTTGGGTTAGAGGTGGCTATTTGATTGTTAGGAGAATTGACAATACCCTTCTGATTTTAGTCCAGCCACTTAGTCTGGAAGCAAAAACAAATACATACACAAGTAAATCATTCATAACCATTAATAATTATAAAGATTTTAATAATAGTTTATACGGTTGCTGTTTTTACATTTTCAATTATAAAATAATGAGAACAATAAGATGGAAAAAACATTGCATAATGCCACTTTTTCTGATTCATAATGTCAAAAATGAGAGAAATGATGTATCAAAGGAAACATACAAGTACTATGAGAAATCAAATTAGATTTTATATGACAACAATCAATGATAAAAAAATCACTAATAGTATCATATGACTGATAAAATTCAAAACAAAATGTAAGACAAGCGATTTACATTTGTTTTGATTATACTTATGATGAAAGCCTAATTTATTGCACATCTCATGATCAAACTGAGTTGTCCACAGGTTTTTCAAGGGGACATGTACACCTTTTCAGCACATCACCAACACTTTGTCTAAACAAATAGCTAATTTGTAGACATTTTCCATTTCTTGCCAAATAACTTAGCAAACAAATGGCTACAAAATGTCCACACATGGGCAATAATTAGTAAGAGATGAGCAAACCCTACTTCCCCTTAGCTTTCTCTGATTCTTGGCGAGCCTTTTTTCCTTCTGTCAAAGCAAGTCTTTCTCTCTCTGACAAATGAGGTAATGTTTTTGTAACAACACCAGTGCCTAATGTAATAGATCCATCTCTTAACGTAAATCTCTGACCCTGCTCTACCACCATTGGTCTCAGAAGTTTTAGGATAAGCCTGTAAAGAAATGGGAATTATTTGTCACAACCTTTCTCAACACTTTTAAAGAATTTAAAAAATTATGAAATGTACAACAAATATATTTTGTTCTCTTTATACATTAAAATATATCATCAATGAATGCATTTAGTAGGATAATCATAAGAACAGGCAAAACATTTTTTCTCAAGCCTAAATCACTAACTTGGCATCTTCTCCTGGCATCACCATCTCTTTCTCAGGGATATTTACTTGAGTAGCACAATCCCATGTTTTAGAGAACATCTGCATTTGGACAAATGACATAAAGGGCTTTGAACGACCCCCTTCTTCCTTGTTCAATATGTAAACCTGTAGAAATGAGAAAATGATCAACACTTTTCAACCTAGGAAAAGTTAAAGAGTAAATTCGAGTGTCCAATGTTAACTTGCTGAGCAAGTTATTTTGAAAAATTCAATTGTAAAATATATTTTATAATTCTTTCAATCAAAGCAAAAGGAATTATTTTTAATTCTCTCAAAATTTAAGAACTGTAATTAAGAAAGATGGATACGTTTCACAAAAGCTTTAGTTGCAAGAAAATTTGCTAATGCAACAACCGAATATTCAGCTGCCTGACAATTACCCATCACATAGCACAAAATTCAAATTTTTTGTAACTAAATAATAAGCAGTGTGAAAATAAACTTTTAATTTTTAAATAAATTAATTATCATGTACCAGGGTTACCATATTTTTAATTTTATTCCCTGGACAACAGAACACAAAAATCTGGACAAAACTTGAACTTTTAAAATTTTAATTTTTAAGGACAAAAAATTGTACTGTGGTGTTATATAAATAAAAATATAAAATGCAATAATACTTAAAATTTTGTGTTATTATGACTCATTTTCTAAAACAATTTTGATGATGCAGACTAAATATGTAGCATATAATATATATTTTTTAAGAATCACAATTTTTCATGCATATCTTGAATAATATATACAAAAATATTAACTAAACCTAACTTTACCAATTAATTTTGAAATAAAAGTTAAACTGATTATTAAAGAATAATAATATGACATTATATTATTACCACGGCTTGTGGGATTACTTATTTAAAATTAAAAGCAAAATGATCGAGTCAAGTGTTAAAAATGCAATTTAACATCTTATGATGTAATTAGGGCTAAAACGTTAAAATCACAAATTGCATTACCATCCCAAATTGTGTAGGCGAATTCTTGAATGTTACTACTAATTCTAAAAATATTTCCCATAAATTAAGGTAAACAATTTCAAAAACATACAATAGAAGGAAATAATTACATTCTGAACAAGTGATAAAATCCTGCCCGTATGTCCCTGGACACCCTAAAAAAGAGGACGTGTCTGGGAAAAATCGGACGTCTGATAACCCTACATGTACTGCCACCTTGTTTACTAACCTGAGTTTCAAGATGATCGTATGCTTTAGCAGTTCCAGGCTTCACCATCATCATCCCTCTTCGGATATCATCCCTTTTAACACCTCTCACTAAGGCACCTAACTGATCTCCAGCCTGGGCCTCCTCCAATATTTGATGGAACATTTCAACACCTATTAAGATAAATGGGTAATTTTAGTCCTTAGCCTCTTAAGTGGGTATGACGAATGTATTCATCATACAAAATTTTCCATATAACATAATGGGTATGATGATTATATATCATATGTATTTACCCCTAATTTAAGTAAGCTGTCAAAACAGAAAAAAAATTGACCTAATTACATATGATTCCTGTAGCCTTTCTTCAGTAGAGGGTCAGCAAGTTCCAAAACAGTTTTAAAAGTTATTGGTTCATCCTTATAGTTTTCTCTGTACTATGTAGCACTAGCAGAAATTATTATTGGACTCCATAGTTTTCTTGAAAATCATAAGTCTTTGTATTATACAGTAAAACCTCTCATTAACGAACATCAAGGGACCCAATTTTTCATCTATTCATTATTCAGAAATTCGTTGATCGGAGGTTATTGGGCGTTGCATAACTTCAGGGGCGCATTGTCTGTTGGATTATACGGGAGCAACGGGGTTATCCAAATGAAGGCATATGCGCAGATACGGCGTAACTCTACTAAAATACACCCATTTTCAGGAAACGGTATCACATAAGTTGAAGATATTCAAAATGCGCCCGCAATGTTTAATAACCAGCCATATTGATTTGAAGCTCCGACGACACAATGGGCCACTTTCATTCATCTCCTTTTGCAATGTTTGACAGTGGCAAGCACCAAATATTGACAGCAACGCCACTTTTTAACACCCATTAATAAACTACTATTTGACCACCACGGCGCGGGTTGCAAATATTTCAAAACGAAATGAATGAAAGCAGCATTTTCCTCAAAGAAAGCACTAACTGTCATTGGCACTCCAAATCAAGACTCCAATCAATATTTTTCACTAACCTTCTTAACAACACTCCAGCTCCGTCTCTGACGAATAAATTAGCTATCACAAAAAAGTGTATAGGAACCACCTCACCACGATACGTACCTCATTGCTACGATCTTTCGTTGAAATTCCCTTTAAATGGATTAGGGGATTAATTTAATCGGGAATGATTTCAAATACAACACTTTTTTAAAAGATCTATTTAAAATGCATCAACATTTTTTAATAAACGAATCTATTTTTTTCTGATTCAAATTCTTTGTGAATTCTCAGGAAACGGCAGTCTCCACTTCCCTAAAAGCATGCATAGCGGCATTACTACAACTCTCGGACAAGATTGTCACTGGCGCGAGAATGCCGGAAACACAGGAAATACGTCATCATGCTAGAAAACATGCTATGATTGGCTTGATGTAAGCTTAACGCTAATTGGCGCATTGGCGACTGTTTTCAATCGTTTTCCGTACGTAAAAAATGTTTAGTGAGCAAAATTTCGTTCTAAAGAGGTAAATATAAACGGAAGTGACGTATTTTTCTTTCGTTGTTCGGAAGTTTTCGTAGTACGGAAGTTCACAGTAAAGAGGTTATAATTAGGGATTTTGTATACCAGTTTGGCGGGACCGCCGTCAATTGTTCGCTATCCGGAGGTCTTCGCTATAAAGGGGTTCGTAAGGTAGAGGTTTTACTGTATTAGTCATCATCACTCTCTATACTCACTTCAGCACTGTCCTTACTCTATCTTTAGCACTCCAAACTTTGTCCACAGATTCCCAAGTATTCAGATTAATGAGTATGATAACAATCAGCCCTTTTTTTCTTGAAAAAATGTACCACTATTAATATTTGATAAGCTTCTAAAGCTGGGCTTGAAAAATCCTGGGTACCAGGTCACTATGGTGCCTAAGATTTTAATGCTGGCACCTAGTAGTGTGAGGAAATTAGTAAGTTTTTAGGGCTAATTGTGGAAGTAATTAGTATAGAAATTATTTTTGTGTATAAATGTTGGTATTAGCATCCTAAACAACACACTAAAAGTCCCCAATGGTAGGTGCTGTGCTAGCGCCGCCATCTTGAAAAAAATAGCCGCCGGACTGCCAAAAATGCATTTTTCACAAATAACTCCAAAACGGCTAATGCTATGGCAAAATTTAATAGGAATGAAAGAAAATGACAAAATTTCCTATAAGATACACTCATTATACAGTTGTTGACGTCAATTTATCACCCTTAAACAGCAGCCAACATTACTGACTAAAAAAACTGAACACTTGAAGTGCTAAAATCAACAATTATGAGCAATCAATCGTCTATTTATGTCTTGAATAGTATATTTTTAGTTTACCCTTTTCCACACCACCCCAGAGGTAGAGTATTAGGCGCATTTTTTGTAGTGGTATCCACGGTAGGCCTAATCCAGTCATTTTCAAATCATTCAAAGAATTTCAGCTCCCAGTAGCACCCCGGCTTCTTCTTTTAACATAAGAAGTGCTGGGCTCAATAATATCGGACAAAACTTCTTTTTCAGAATTTGAACGATCTGCATAGATAGAAACTGTCTCTATGAAGGAGTTGTCTTCATCGGAATTTAAGTAGAAATCAGGTTTGCAGGAGTTGTCTTATCAGGATTTAAGTCAAAATCGGGATAATAGTCTTCATTTGGATCATCAGTGTATGTATGCATCAAAGATGTCACTGTACGTAACAAATTGTAACCATGCAACCCTATGTAACAGAAAGTCTCCATCTAAAACTGTGGATTTTCTAGTGATGAACATGCGATGTCAGTTGACTTAAAAATTGTATATACAGCAGATTTTTTTGTTTTTCTTAAACCATTTTCATCAAAAAGACACAGGGGCATTGGAGGAAGTTTGTAACTGAAGCAGTCGGAATGATTTTTTAAAACTATACCTCACAGATCATATAAGGGTGTGGGATAAAAAAACATGGATTTAAATTGTTTGCCGAGAGAACCACCCTAGAGATCGATGTAAACAAAATATGTGATGTTTTTTGCGGGATTTTATAGAATTTATATTTCCGAAACTATAACGGCAGCAAACCAACGACTTGGTTTTTTCTTTATTATTGATTCTGTTTTGTTTCAAAGATATATGTATGCATATATAAACTGTTCATAAATGTATCTAGTTTTCCTTATAACCTGTCTCTGCATGTAAAGAATTTATTTTTTAGTAATTTTTAACGAATTTAAAGAATATTTTCTTTCTTGATATACTAGGTTATCTTTGTCTTTTTTTTGGGCGATTGCATTATTAGTATTATTATTCAAAATTTCAGTGTTTTCGAGGAAGCATTCATTCAATGACAGAAACAGACTACCACCTAGTAAATAGGAAAATGTGTTTCATATATTTTATCTTCAAACTCAATATCCTAATCCGAAATTCTAAAGTATTGTCGGATCTCGCATAATTTTATATTTTACAAGTAGTTGACTAGGCAGAAATAACGAGTTTAATAAAGTATAAAGTAATAATAAGTTTTATGTCATAGTAGTAAAATTTGTGAAGTTTGGAAGTGAAAATTATTAACAAATCTGGAAATTGAATCTGGGTATTGTGCTTACTAGTCAACTGATTTAGCACCGAGCAAATAACGCAACATGGTTATAATATTTCTCAGTGGATATTTCAGTGACGTCACAGCAAAATGCACATGAATGTTCAAGGATTTAAGCTCAGGCTTCCCTGCATTTGCAGGTTTGTCATGTCATTTTCACTTTCTACATTATACAAGTATTGTATTCGTGCAAAAAATTAATTTCGAGATTTCAACAGGGAATACACGTTTTAACGAAACTGGTCTATATTGGATATGCTTACCAAACAAAACATTACCACATGATGATAACTGATGATGATATAAAATGATATAAAATTTCCCACTGGCTCAACGAACAATTTAAACAATTGCCCCTCACACAGGAGTCGAACATTAAAAACAACACCCACTTCATTAACCGGATCAAAAACTCGTACCTTACAGAAAACGAAATTCTTGTCTCCTTTGACAGTTTCCCTCTTCCCCAGTATCCCCATAGAAGAAACTTTAAAATGTTTAGAAACATGGCTCACAGGACAAAACCTTACACAAAAAACAGTTACCGAGTATGTACAATTAACACACCTCTGCATGAACCAAAATTACTTCCAAATCAACAACAAAATATACCGACAAAACCAAGGAACAACAAAGGGAAATTCCCTCTCCCCTTTCTTAGCCAACCTGTTCATGAATTACTTTGAAAAATAATGCAAAGACACTTTCACTTATTTCCCAGAATCATGGTTAAGATACGTTGATGACATTTTTGCCATATTCGACACATCACCGACTTCTTAGGAAAACTTAACGAACAATACGATTCCATTAAATTTACATATGAGAAAGAACATGACAAAACACTTCCTTTCCTTGATTTACTAATAAAAAGACATGGCAACCGGCTTTCAATATCTACCGGAAACCCACACACTCAGACACATATATTCCACAAGATTCTCACCATCATATTGCACATAAGTTAGCACCATTTCACGCCATGATACAGAGGCTCCTGTACATCCCTCTTTCCAAAATTGATTTTCAGAAAGAACTTACCCACATAAAAACATTGCGACACTTAACGGGTACGACAATCAGATAGTAGAAAATATTCTACGAAAACATAAACACCGCCTCCATGTCAAAAATGACACAACTCTCACAAATACTAACTAACTAACAAATTCAAAATACATTAAAATACCTTTCGCTCCCGGTGTCACCAACAAACTCGGTAATATTTTTTCAGAACACGACATTAAAACTGTACAAGTTAACAATAATAAACTCACCAACCTTCTTCACAACCCAAAAGACCCAACAGCGCCGTTACATAAATCCGGAAACTTGTGATAAGATATATATAGGACAGACAAAATGTAATATAGAAACACGCTTGAAGGAGCACCTAGCTCACTTCAGAAATAATAGGATTAACCTTTCGAGTGCAGCCTCCCACATACAGAAAACCAACCACCCTATCACCATACAGAATTTAACGCTTTTAAAGTCAATATGCGAAGAAAACAAATTAGACGCATATGAGAGCCTCTTTATTAACAAATTTAAAACAAACGTTATGAATATTGATCGTGGCTTCCTACCCTACTCCCCCCTATACAGTTTAATGGTTCCCCCTTCCCCTCCCCTCATGCCAACTTTCACTTTCTCGTCAACGGTCTTCAAATTCCCGCACTCAGGGGGACCGTGCACTTGCTAACGGAGCTACTGAGGATGAAGGCTTGGCCTCCAAAATACGTACATAGCACCAGTTCTTCCAGCTATTTCCCCTTTTTACGGTTGGAGTTTAATTTCTACAAATTAGCTCATGAAACTGAAAGAGTGCTTCGGGTCACAAAGATCAAAAACAACGGTTAACAGTTTTGTGTTGTGTAAATGCTGCTGGAACTCTTTTTTTGAAACCTTGTGTAATTGGAACTGCAAAGAACCTCATGCTTTTTCAGGAATTGAAATTTCTAATTTACCCGTTCATTACTACAACAATAAATCAGCTTAGATGGTCGGAGAAATTTTTAGTGACTGGTTTACAAAAAAATTCATTCCATCAGTGCATCAGCATTTGAAATCCCTTAATCTGCCACAAAAAGTTTTTCTACTTTTGGACAATGCCCCTAGTCACCCAAGCGAAGACATTTCAACATCAGATGATAAGAACATTTTTGTGAAATATTTGCCACCAAATGTGACAGCGCTGATCCAACCGATGGACCAAGAAGTGATTCAAAACTTTAAAATGATTTATAAAATAAACTTGTTGCATAAATTAATTATGGAAGGTAGTGATTTATTGACATTATGGAAAAAAATAAGTGTTGGATGCGATTTACAAAATTTTGACGGCGTGGACATCGATCAAAGACATAACATTCAAAATTATTTCGAAAAATATTACAGAAAAATGATGAACTTCTTGGTGACGACAATAATACTGACAAAGGAGCATCCGAAGGGTTCAATGATTTACAACAGATTAGTGGTTTTGAAATGTTAGATGAAGAAGCAGTTTTTGAGTGTATTAATTCAGACAAAAGTTTGACCGGTCATGAAATGTGACAACGAAATAACACGATGGGTTATGAACGAAGACGAATCAAGCCCAACTCCAAATGAAGACCCAGAAGAGAATTTGCTGCTGAGAAACAAAATCGGTCACAGTGCTGCTTTGTCTCATGTGGAGGCTCTACTTGCCGATAAGATGATGCTGCATAACTTGCACTATATATACATAACTATGCACTACCATTCATAGGAATGGCAAACTTCTTTGCTTTCCTATTTCAAAAAATAATAAGTTTGTTTAAACTATGTACCTCTATAAATATATAGGTATTATGTATTAATATTTCTGCAATTATATTGAAATTTGTCATATTTTTGAGTTTTTCTTTCATTTTGCAGATTATCCATGCATGCATTAATTTTTTTATGTTAAGGGGGAGGGGGAGGCCAGCTGGGGCATTTTGCACATGGCAGCAAAACTTTGAAGGGCACCAAAACTATGAAAGGTGCAAAAAAATCAAATGTGTTAAGAAAAAATGTGTTTCACTATTCATATTTTAAAAATTAACTGAAAAACTTTTTTCTTGCTTTCCCCTCGGAAAATATGACAATTAATTTTGATGTATCTGATTTTGAAACCACACCTTGCTCAACTGAAATTGTCGCTAGTCTGTTTAATCATCCTTGAGCGGTTGTTGATCTCAAAGAGATCTTGATTTGTTTCAATTTGAAAAAAACTTCTTTCACTACTAGCAATTGACGTGGGAATTGTTAAATATACATGTAATGCAACCCATGTGCATGGCATTATGTCCTGAAAATTGCATATATGAATGAAGTGCAAAGCTTGTTGTGAAGCAATTTGGCTTCCTTTTTTGAAAAACCAGAAAACATTTTCAGTTCATCATAGATTCCTTTGCCGTCGATAATACTTTTGACCTAATTGCCCATGTCATGAATCATAATGTACATGAATAAAAATATAACAATCTTACCTTTTATGTAAAGATTCGTTGCCGAAGAAAGTTTTTTAAAAATTTAAAGCACTTAAAAAAAACGCACAAACAAAAAATGACAGCTAACTTTAAAGCATCAGATCTCGGTCGATAAAATATTTATCTTTAAAAATTTATGCTTATATAACATTTGAATCATTGATAAGGAGAACTGTATCAAAATATTTGACTATTCATCAATAGATGGTGCTAAAATTATTTTTTTGTTTCATGCGTTACGAAAATGGAGATTTCCGGACATGGTCCTCAACATGTTAATTTAAATAATTTATTAATTAAACTTTTCTTTTTTTATTTAAATAATTAAACGTTTCTCAATAAAATAAACTTTTTTAAAAAGGAGACTAAAATTTTTTTGCCTCGGGTGCCACAAAAGCTTCCACCACATATTCAGTAGTGAAATGAGTCAAGATGTGTATCAAAGCTGAAGGTCGCTATTTTGAACATTTATTATAAATAGAACTTTACAATGTAAGAACTTGTTCCAAAAAAACAGCTTAAATAAGTTCAAGTCATCTTGAATTTCAAATAACTATAGTTCCGTAACCATTGAGAATTGTTTGTATGACATTTCTGACTGGGAATGGCCTTAGGAATAAGTTCCTGAAGTATTGGCATAAATTCACGAATCACCCTGAATAAGCTTCTATTTTGTAACATTTTTAATGCCGAAAGTACCACCATTTGTTAGTTATTTGAGTTTAAAGTTGCAGCCGATATATCAGCTACATCAGATTTTTAAGATGAGAAAGTGCAGTCGATATATCAGCCACTTCAGTATCAAGGGGTTAACAATGTAGTGGATAGAATACTCTATTCTGTTGTATATGCTACAAACATTCTCATTCCAGTAATGATGAAATCGATTATTTCATTTTTATAACATTTATTAATTTTTGGAATGAAAGGTGCCAGTTCAAGTTTCTGATCGTAAATAAAAAATTAAAAAACTTCCAAATCTCTTGTAAAAACTCAATGAAAATTATGACACATTAAATCCAGATACATCAAATATCTTACCTGTTACTGTACTTTTAAGGACCTTGTTGTACCCAATAAATTCACATTCATTTCCCTTCTTTAAAACTCCTCTTTCTAGCCTTCCCGTAACCACTGTACCTCTTCCTGGAACACAAAAAATCCTATTTAAAAGGACATCAATATTTACTTTCATCAATTAGAATTAATGAAAGAAAAATTTGGTTTATGCAAAAGTATAAAAATATTAATTAAAATGCATTCACTCATTGCATATCCTCATTAAATTCACAATATTTTATTGAAATATATCACCTGGAATGGAATACACATTTTCCACTGGAAGAAGAAAAGGCTTGTCCAGGTCCCGAATTGGAGTGGGAATGTAGGTGTCAATAGCTTCAAGTAGCTGCATGATTGCATCAGCACCTATTTATAAAGGTAATTTTGTCTTATAATATACAATAAATAGCTGAGACTTATGAAAAATTTGTTTTTCTTTTTAATGTAAAATTAATTATTCCTTTGAATTTTTTGCTGTCCTTTGGCCAAAGACTTGAATGGAATTGATGAATAAACTAAAACAAAGATACTTGAACAGAGTTTATCATTTTATTGCCAGTTTACCTTGTCTGATAACATTATTAGCCTACTTTCCAGAATGGAAATAGGTTTATAGTTTCTACATTGTGTCTGTCTGTCCCTCCTATTAATTTTTGAACCAACTGATCAATTTTCATGACACTTGGTAGAAATCTCTTGCTACCGAGGCCAAGATCCTGAGGATAGTTTTTGTTGCAAAGATTGAAAGTCCTGGGTTTTATTCCAGGAACTATTCTTCCCATTTAATTTACATGGGAAATCTGAAATCCAATGTGCAGGGTAAGTTTCTCTTGTACACCACCATTTTGAACTTCGAATAATTGGTTCCTGAAAACTGACACGAAATGCAAATTCGCAAAGTGCAAGTTCTATTTTTCCATAAGACGCAATGTTATTAGAAGAGTACGATTCCCAATAAATCTAAAAAAATTCACTTTTTTATCATAAATTTTTTAACAGAAAGTAAAAGAAAACAACAGCAAATGAAAACCTTGCATCATAAAGTGAAAAAATTCTATTAATTATCTTCAAAACGCATAATAGTAAATGAAAACTCGGCATTACAAAGCGATTACACTTCTTTCGGCACTTTTACAATTTACCTACACAAAATTTCGCATGTGATTTTCGATCTTCTTTAGTTCATTCCAAGGAAATTCTTTAATTTAAATTGATGAACCACTGAAATGGAATGTTGAGTACGTGATGCACAGATGTATTCTTGGGTTCTGCAACAAACATTTCCAAGTCACAAAAAAACACTAGCATTAAAAAGTGGTAACATTTCTTTTATTAATTATGTTTGAAGTGCGTAACAGAATATAAAAAACTAGCCTAAGAAAGTTAGTAAAGAAATGTGCAATTTAGCAACAAAGTAAGCATACCAGTTCTGAGAAGTTCTCTACAGAATAAAACATCAGATGATTAGAAATAGGGATAGCTATTTTGGTGTTGAAATTAACTTCTGCTTTACTGAATGCTTTCTGGATAAAGGAGATTCCAATAAATTTGGTAGAATAAGTTTTTCATTATACAAACGAATACTGTATATTACAACATATAAGCCAACCGCCAATTTTTGGCATGAAAATGCATGTTTAGGCATATACTCTTTATGTAAGTTGACCTTCCTCTTTCACTTAAGAAAACTTTTTCATGAAATCTTTCTGCAGATGAAATTGAGGTCTGATACAATTAAAGTTAAAAAAACACAAATTAAATATCACAATGAGGAAACATCTTGATAATAAGTACCTGACCTGATAATTGGGAAATGTGGAAAATTCCGACCTTGAAATACATGAGAATTCCCCAACCTTTAAATGCATGACATGATATCAGGTAAAATTATTAATTTTATATCTATTGTGATTTACATTAAAATTTATTCAAAATAACTACTAATACTCTCATCATGTTCCTGCTGACCAAAAGAATAAAATACAAAACTAATTTCAAGTTAAAAGTTGTAAAATTTGTTTAAACCTCAAATAACTGTGAATAAAGGAGAGAATTCAGTGTGTGTGAAAAGCTGGTGCAAGGCTAGAGAAAGAAAGAATCTATCATGATGAAAATGTTTAAGACCAAATGTAGCAATGGGATAAGCAGCAGTCATTGACTTGCAATTCCAATTCTATACTCGGCATATTAAGTTGGCCCTGATTTTTAAAAAGACATTTTAATGCCTTAGGTCAACTTATATGCAACAATATATACAGTATTCATTATTTCATTTGAGATATAACGATGAAATATTAATAAAAAAATAATCCAAAAGATCTTTTCAAAATTTTTAGAATAAAAAGAAATACTAAACTCATCCGAAACCACTTTACATTATACTGACCAATTTCAGGTGACTTTCCTTCAAGAGCATGCAAGGCAGACCCCTTTATTACAGGAACATTATCTCCATCATAGCCCATTTCTGTCATCAATTCTCTTATTTCCATTTCCACAAGATCAACCATTTCCTGATCAGCAGCATCCACCTGTAATAAAGTAATACATCAAGCAAAAGAGAAATAGGGAATCAAATTAACAATGAATATGAAAGCCTGTTTAATAAACATTACTTAAGCAAACTGTTTACTGAAACATTCTAATCCAAAAGATATACTGAAGAAGCAGAAACAAACTGAATTGCATGAATCACAGGAAAAGAATAGATAGAACACCCAAAGCCAATAAAAACATGGTTTTCACAAAATTAACTATACATAATTCAGCTATAAAATCACTATCTTGGCATAGCAGGATGGTAACTTTGTAAAGGAGGTATTCATTGATAATTTTAAAAACAATTTTGGCACTGGCTTAGGAGCTATTTATAATAAACATTTCCACAGTTGAATCTCAAACATGAACATTAAACCTTCGGTCCCTGTCAGGTGATTTTATGTAATGGCAGTGCAATATCACATTAATGTGATATGTGATTTTGGCTTAAGGAGTTTTATACAACTGTTCAACTTGGAGCCAAAGTGATTACGAGCTACCATCTACATTAATGTGTGTTTCACTGGTGTTTCATGATTAACACAGAAATGTCCAAGATGGTGGCAAGCGAGGCGAAAGCTATCTGTAGCTCCTGCTCGATATTATTGAATAACCAGGACCAACTCATTTTTTGTGGTATCTGCAATTGGCATTTCCATGCTATATGTGTGATAATTTTTTTGTGAGTGCTCTAACTAATAAACTAATGGTCAGAGCAACACAAAATTTTATATTTGTAATTTTTATTATAATTTTTGGCTGAAATCGATAAATGGGAATTGGATGTTTATCGTTTTTGGCAAATAACTATTTCAAATCATAAATATAGATGTTACTTATTATAAAAGTTATATAATATATTATTCTCTAAATTTTTTGTATTTAACAAATTTTTGTAGAATGTATTGTTTAGAAGATATTTAATTTTTTTGTAATTTCCTAATAAACAGGGTAAAATGTTAATTATTGCTACAGAGGATATTCACAGGCCATCTCACAACAAACTAACACTTAACGATACACAATATAAAAAAGCATGAAAATTTACGGCGAACATTGTGTAACCACAGCTAAATTCAGAATCAATCACAACAAATTATTTTTTTATTATCTGAAATGAAGATAATTATTTATTTTGCATGTTAAATAAATAATTATGTTAATGAAGTCAGATACAGAGATTTGAATTGATGAATATTTGAAGGACTTGGGGGACATTTTCTGGGAAAGATGTGTTTTTAATTTTTAGCTAAAAAGAGAAATAAAATTTAAAATTATTTTAGGAAATCATGTTTTGCATGCACTAAAAAGTAAATAAATTGCTATTTCTATTTTGAGGAAAAGGTAGATCCCATCCCATTAAGACTCCAACAGTTCAACCCTTATAATAATCTTTTGATAATTACCTCCACAGTTCACTGAATATTCCTAGATCACTGATATATTTCGTAGGGCTCACGAAGAAGTATCCTGAAGAAATATTCAAATCTCTGTATAGAAGTACAAATGAATAGCTAATGAAGATTGGCAAACATAAAAGCAATATTTATAAATACAATTATTGCATCAAGTAGCGATGATACGAAAATATTTAATAACAGTCTTTTAATAAGAACCTTCCAAGTTCACTGAATAATATTTAGTAGGACTTAAAAAGGAGTATTCCGAAGAAATATTCAAATCAATTAGAACTGCCAACAATAAGCTGCTAAAACAAAATCAGATCTTAAACTCACTAACAGATGGCAGATAATATGTTGCATTTACATTAAAATGGAAAAGGGAATTAAATCTTATTGTTAGCTTATGTGTGTTTTGCATTGAAATCTTGGATCAATTTTTTAAAATTCATTCCTTCACACCTATCGTATTGGAAGCTGAATTCGTTTATATTTTAATTTCATATTAAAAGAAGGCTTGCAAGAAAATATTAAACTAAGCTACAAATATAAATAGATAACTTTCATTAAATTTACTAACAAATGATTTAGTGTAATGGTTAGCATGTTTGGCTATGGAGCTGAGGTTCGAATTCCAAAATTGAAAGACATTTTTCTGGGCTAATTTTTGAAAAGAGATGAAAGCAAACATTATATACATAATATCCTTATTCTGTCTGCCCGTCTGCCAGAACGCTCTATAGAAATCCCTATAAGAGAACACTTAAATATACCTTTTTTCACTTACAGGGTTTTTTTCTTTCACAAAATTAAATTAGAAATAATTGACCTACAAACTTTAGACGGGGATCATTTTAAAGAAAAATAAACATAGATTCTTATTCTTATCTTCGACTTTTGCTTTGGTTCGAAACCACTCAGGTTATACGTTTAAATCACATTTATCGGAAAATTTTAAGCTTTTTAAAGATATGTTGCCTTGTTGACCGTGTCATTGTTAAACCTCAAGATTGTATTGTTTTCCTTATACTATACTAGTAGAAGGTGCTTGCATACTGCAAGCATTTCATCTCAACTTAAAAAAACATTCATTTTTCAGACAGATATTTCATCATTACAAATATTATTTCAATTATAAAAATTTCACCTCTGTAGCGAGTTTCGTTTTTCCCTTATGTAAATATAATACATTAAAACAATCCCCAAACTTTGCAATATTAAGAATTTTATACTTTCTCCATTATGGGGTACTAATGCTACACATTTATGCCAAATTTTAAAGTTGTAGTACTTCTAGAAATGAAATAATATTTTTCCAATTGTTTAAATTTTAAACATTTTTAACGGCTGCCGCAATATGTTAATGGAGAGATTCAAATGTTTATTTGTGCAAATGCACTACTCTGTACATAACTTGAAAATTTCAGCTTCCTAGCTCATCCCGTAATGTCTAAAAGGTTCTCTATTTGTTTAATTTTTAAGAATTTTTAACTGCCAAACAAATTAAAATATCAAAATTTGTATAATCCTTATTTGGTTTTTTTATGAATTCTACTTATTAAAAAAATTTCAACTCCGTAGCACATGTGGAAATACATAAACCTTGAAAATTTGTTTAAACAATTTCGAATTTTTAGCGGCCTCATTGTTGCACTTTTTCAAGATTTTCGTTTTTTCTAGTCGGTTTTGCACAAAATCCTACCTATGAAAAAAATTTTGAATCTCCAGCACATCTGGAAGTGGCTAAACATTAGTATCCTCCTATATATTATATGTTATCTCCTCCTCCTCTGTAAGAAACGTCGATATATAATGATAATGATGCATAAGGAAACCATGCTTTGAATGCTTTACTATGAGAGAGAGAGAAGGCGCCCGAATTATTTATAATTAAAATCATGTTTTTCATTAATTTCTATTTAGTTAACTTTATATTGAAATTTTTGGTAATTAATTATTTTTATAGTTATTTCCAGTTTTTTTTTCAGTGCATCTTATAATTTACCGGAGTTATAAATTCGCATCGTATATATGAATCACGCGAAAAGCCATTCCTTGACATGCAGACCTTTTTCGTTTACATTTTAAAATATTTCAAGGATGAGATATTTAAATTACATTAGTTATGCGAAGAGAAGAATTTAAATCTCATTCGTAAATCTCCAAAAATTACGTTTTAATACGATTTTATACGTTTTCATGCATTCGATTTATATTGGGCCACTGTTGTCCCAATTATTGAATTCTATTCTTGGCTTCATAATAAATGCACCAATTTAGTGCTTTAACATGGATCAGACTTTTATACATGAGTATAACTTATTTACTGAATCTATTACGTAATTAGAGGGAGGAAGGAAAAGAGAATGGGAATGAGCAGAAACTGAGAAAGAGGATGTAGCATTTGTATAGGATTAAAAGGAGCTGCAGTACAAAAATAACAATAATAAATTATAATTGATTATAAAAATTGTTATACTATTGAATCATGCGCCATTGCCAAATGGTGGGAATTCATATAACTAAATATAGGTGACGTAATTTTCAATGAATTTCTCTAACTGATAATACAGAAAACATTTCTAACTGATCATGATCCACAGGGTTGAGCCTGACCTCATTATTGATATTTCTAACTGAATTTCAAATAGGATTGAAAAATAACATTTTATGACTTTTATTTAAATTTCTTTAACTAAAGTGATTTTTCTAGAAAATTTTCAAAACTAATATAGTTAAAAGAAAAGTGCGATCTTAAAATAAAGTTAAAACTCATTGCAGTTCATGTAAGTATTTAGTTAATAGTAAGTTACTACACAATTTTCCTTTGATGGTAAATTCACAGTGTTTTTTACGAGCTAATAAGAGTAAAATAATTCATTTATTATACTATAGATACTATACTACAGATTTTAAATTCTATACATTTAAATAACTTATAATTTGCTCAAATATTTCAAGTAAAGTTCAGCCACTTCTTGATGCATTATATCTTATTATTTCGATTCTCCTCTTATTTTCATCAAATATTTGAATAATCATTTGGCCTCTCTACTAATAATTACTTAAATAGTAGAATTAAAACAAAGATAACTTTCAAAAACACTGATTTGATTGTGCATGAAAGCTAAACCAGATCATAACATATCTTACTGATTTTTCATATCGAAATCATATATATTTGGAATACTTTCTGATAATCCTGTCATATATGACGGACAATTACGCTAGTATACATATATAGAAATATATGTTGTGGCAAGTTCATATAAAAGTTACCGTATTTACCCAAAAGGAAGATGACCTTGAATTTAAGATGACCCATAAAAAAATTAGGTTCACTTACAAAAAAACTTTTACATATATTTATAACAAGCTAACATTAAGAGGATGAATAAAAAACTTACATCTTCCTCTCCTCTGTCCTGTTCATTCATCACAACTTATTCAAATTCAAACAAGTCGTCTTCCATACCATCCATGGAATTTGATATGCAGCATTTCTTGAACCCTCTTGAGATACTATTGGGATCTATTTTTTTCCATGCTGCAATGATCCAATTACAGAGAAGTGGTATACTGGGCTTCTTAATTTTCCCTGTAGGAGTTAATGCATGGTCCCCTGCCAAAAGCCATTCTGAATAAAATGACTTTATGTAATCCTTTAAGGGCTTCATCATTACAACATCTAGCACTTGAATTTGTGTTGTGTCATACCTCCTGGTATAACTATAAGGTCAGTATTCATATCATGAAGGGTATTTTGAACTTCCTCTGTATGGTGGCCTTTGAACGCATCTAAGACGAGCATTGCTCTCTGCCTTAAAAGTGCCCCAGGTCGTCTATTCCACACTATGCTTAGCCACTCCTTCATTAAATCAGCTGACATCCATCCTTGGCCTCGACATTTAACAATTATGCCATTTGGTAGTACTTCCTTAGGCACTGTTTTGCGTTTTAAAATAACATATGGCGGCAACTTTGTTCCATCCGCTAATATAGCCAGCATTTCAGTAATGCACAGTTTTTCATTCCCGAAAGCTTTTATGATGATATTTTTTGCACCTTTTTTGTTGACTGTGTAATTGGATGGCATGTCAAAGTAAATGGGTGTCTCATCTGCATTACCTATTTGGCTCAGAAGGTAATTGTGACATTTCTGCAACCGAATTACATGCCTCAGGAAAATTATTAGTTTGTCCATGAAGTCAGAAGGTAGACGCTGGCAAAGTGAAGTTCTTCGTCGCAGGTTAAAACCATTATGATGCGTCATATGCACACACCATCCATTACTAGCCTTAAATTCTTGGTGTGGAATGTTTTGCGATCATGCTAATTCTTGGGCTTTCAATGATATTCTGCATCACCGGTTTACCATCCATTCCTTGAATACGCACAAAGTTTGCAATTTCATCTTCTAATGCATGAAATCCGCCTCGTTTTGGTCCACTAAATGATCTCCGAGTTGAGTTAGCACCTTCAAGTTTCTCTTTCGCTTGTTTCCACCTTTGCACATTTGCTTCCGCCACATTATATTTCCTCTCTGCTGCACAATTATTTGTTTCTTCAGCATAGCGCACCAACATTAACTTAAAATTTCTGTCGTAACTTCTTCTAATTCCTTTCGATACATTCCCTCTTACCACAGTTCTTTTTTTCTCTACATGATCTGCCACTTGTTTGGGTATCTTATTTAAAAGTTATAAATAATAACTTGTCACTATTTCACTTTAAAACTCAGAAAAGCATCTATTACTCAAGTGCTCTCGTAAATTTTCTACACTCTGAAACTCACGTCCACTTTACGTCTGCCGTTGGCATACCAAATGCAAAGCATCATGTTTAAATTGTAGTAGATACGTTTAAATTGTATCAGTCTTGTTCACATTGTATTACTAGACACCTTAATTGGTGCCTACATGACTTTTGTGTTTTATATTATGCATGGAACCGCCCAGCTGTAGTCATTTTTTTTCAACTTGTCACGCGATTACCTACCCAGCTCTAAACACTTCCCTACTGCCGAAGTGGAACCATTGGTCTGTGGAAGCAATTTTAAGAAATTTGGCCTTAAATTTTTAAAGTATTGTAGTAATTAATTAAATATGATGCATTACTTTATGCAATAATAAATATTTTAACGGACATATACTTGACCTCTGGGTGTTTCATGGTGCATTTAAAATAGGGGTGAATTCTCACCTTAAATTCTCATACTCCATTCTAAGACGATATCTGATATGTATTTTTAATGGCATTTTTGTGAAAAAACCTCGTCTTCCTTTCGGGTAAATATGGTATTAAAAATGAGATTACTTGTGTTACAACCTGTAAAATTTAATTTATTTAGCAGTGCAGCTATATCTTATATTAATTTTCAAGCTCATCTTTTTCTCAGAGACATTTTCAACTAAAATTTAGAATGTTTATTTACTATATTTATATACTGTTTTGAATTGCAATCTCCATACCTATAACCTCGAAAAATACACAAATAAAAACTTCAATTTCTGTAAGAATCCACTTACAATACCAAATTCCAAGCCGACTCAAGGATTTCTGATACAGTAAAATCCAGTTATAAAGGGAATATTAGAAGACATAAAAGAGCACCTGTGTTATAGGCAACCCACTCTATATCAGGAATTACATTTTGAAAAATTGTGGAACTATTTTTTCTGATCTGTCCCCATTTATATAAGTAATTTAACTGCACAATTATATAAAAATGCACAATCTCTAAAGTTGTGTACCATGTAAAAGCGGTAAGTGGAAGTGACCAAGTGGAAAATCAAGATAACAAATTGAAATGGTAGCGTACCAAGTGGAGGTGACTATGAGTGGGCATATGGAGCACATGCGATCAACGAAGTTTGTTTCCAAAGTGAGCGACTAGGGCAGGCATAGAAAAATGGGCTGCATTAGCCGTTGCAGTTTCTTAGGCAGGCCATATTAACATATGCAAATGCTTCGGCAGGCTGAATTAGAGTTCACATTGGAAGTTACTTGAGAGAATGCAAAAGATTCCATCAATGAAAATTGATAAATAATAATATTTTATCATCAAAACTTCACAAGAAAAAGTTTGCTGGCCCTAATTTTAACCAACAGAATGAAATTATCTGTATTAGATTTTACGGTTCACTTTTATGATGGTATCACAGGTCACATAAAATGCTCTTGCAGGCCATAATTTCCCCACCCATGGACTACAGCAACCATAGTGATTTGAGCGACTACCAGTGAATACACCCAATACATCTAAGAAAGCTTAGGAGAGATTTTCTGACTGAAAAAAGCTTGGAATGAAGTAACTTACAGCTGCCAAAGTGATAAATGTAGGGGAGATTTTTGAAGAAAAGCATATCGAAAATTGAAGCTGATCAAGGTTTTCCAAAGGATAAGATTTTGATGTTTCAAAAATATTATTTTCCAATTTCTTCACGACCACGATCTATAGGACTTGATCCATTTGAAAATTATCACAATTACTCATGAAATATTTTTTTAGCCACCAGAAATGTGGAAAAATCTTTTGGAAAAATGAATAACCAAACAAATGTTACATTAGACTTATTCTTTAAGATTGGCCTAATAAGGATGGAATCATTGATTCTGAAATATGTATTTAGGCATTCTTTAAAAAAGAAATACATTTCTATGGTTTATTGCTCACATGATTCGTGCATGTGTGAACAAAGGTCCCTGGAGTAGTTCCCTTAAACCCGGAGTGTGTGAGATTGTGTGTGTGTTTGGTCCCTGGCATGGAGTAATTTCTCCTAAACCGATGTGTATTTGTGTTACTTCTTTTTTAATTATATTTTTATGGTTATAAGGAGACTTCTCTATTTTTATTTTACTGTACAGATTTTTGTTTGAATACTTTGCATCTTTTTGAAATTTTTTTGGGGCACATGACTTGACCTGTGATATATCCAAATCTGTGATATAGAGAGGCACGTCATAATGGGATTCTTCTGTACTTCATTAACCTTAAAAGAGTAATGCCATGAAAAAAATGATATAACACTTCATATGAAATGAGATAATTACAGTTATACTGTCTGTACATGCATTTCATTTTTCTTGTTTAACAGAACAGCATCACACAAAATATAACTTTATTTTCATAAAAGAAAACCTTGAGAGTGCTCATAAAACAAATTCTTTTCCTCAATGCATGTTCTCTATTTTTCTTCAAATAAACTATCTTACTCACTTTGTTAATAAAAACTACAATATGTCCAACACCAATCTGCTTAGCAAGTAAAAGGTGCTCACGAGTCTGAGGCATTGCTCCATCTGTGGCAGCTACTACTAGAATTGCTCCATCCATCTGAGCTGTACCAGTTATCATATTCTAAAAAAAATAAAAATTTATTAGTTTTATATCAGTCATTGCACACATTTCAAGAGGTTGGCATAATAATTCACAATACAGGCATCCCTTGTTTAACGTGGTAGATACGTTCTGGGAAAATGCCATGCTAAACAAAAATGCGCTCAAGGAAAACCACTTTTCGATAATACATGTAATAATGATAAGATGCATTCCTAACTCAAAAATTTTCACATATAACTCCACAAAAATTTGTCATGCTAAGGTTTTTCTGGATCTAATGCCAACAGTAGTCAAGTTGCTAAAAATATTACCGTATTGTCCTGAATATAACAGGGTTTTTCCAAAAAATTAAATTTTAAATGTAGCCCCTGCATTATATTCAAGTACTAGTGATTTTAAAAGATCGTAAAATCGTGTTTCGAAAAATCACTGTACATTCCACACGTGTTTATGAGATACAAGATACTTGTTACATTGTATACACATTAGGCCTACATTACATTGTACTTGAAAAGCATCCGAGGCAAGAATAGATTGAGTTTAATCGGCGGCTGAACCCCTCAATAGTGATTGAATTGAAGCTATAAGTGCGTCAGCGTATTCTTTGTAACTAACATAGCGAGTTTTTACCCATTCGTTATTTTAACAATGGGTGACAAAAAGGGTGTTGATCATGTAGAAAAAAAAGGTAGGAATCCGACAAAGTTATCACATGAACTTTAAAATAGTCGTAGCTAAATCGGTTGTTAAAATCCACCAGAAATGAGAAATCAAGGATAACTGTTAAGCTTGCAATCACAGCCGACGGGCAAAAACTGACTCCTACATAATTTCAAATTGTAAAATGATGCCAAAGGAAAAGTTACCATCAGGTGTAATATTTCACATGCAGGAGAAAGGGTGGATGAACGAGTAACTTGTGTTAGATTGGCTGAAGGTTGTTTGGGGTCGCATTATATTCAAGATTTAGCTTTTTCTTGAAAAACTTTCCAAAATTCTTAGGATCGCCTTATATTTGAGGTCACTTTATATTCAGGACAATACGGTACATTGCAATAACCTATATAAAACATTTAAAAAACTTTTAATGATTTTGTAAATTAGCTCTTTTTTTTAAAGCATTCCAACCTTCCAGAACTTGCCTTTAAAAATTTCAGTGGATGTAGATTTACTGTTTATTTTTTAAGTCTTCAAAGAGGCCCATGGCTTTTTTTTTAATTATCAATGTGCTCAATGGATCACATCATTGCGTTTTGTCTTCATTCCAAACAATTAACATAGCTTCTATTTTCTCCATCACCAAACTATGCAAATGCTGCAATTTAGTAGCTGATAATGGCGTTACATCGTGACTGCACAACTTAATTTTTCCTTATAAATTCAACCAACCCCATTGAATTAGCAATATCAATCACACGATCAACTTGCTCAAGATGCTAAGTACTGCAAGTTTCACTTCTAATTGATACTTTTCCTCTTAGCAGCCGAAGGAGTTGAAGATGATCTCTTTGAGGACATAATGAGGTTTAAATTACTTTTAAATATGAATCACCAATAATTTTACTAATTCACGGAGCACACATGTAATGAGTGATTCTGACTGCATAAATAACTTTTAAATATAAATTACAAATAACTTTAAAAATTCACAGAACACATGTAAATCATTTTTCAATGTGTAACACAGCAACATACTGATATTGAAGAAGAGAGAAAACCCTCAAGTCTCTATGGTATTCCCTGCACCTAGTTTGGGAGACAGCTTAAGCAGTTTTGTCAACACTTGAGTGACCCCTTCTTATTCACAGCCCCATTTGAGTCTTTTGGAAGGGACTTTAAGTCCTCTTATATGATCTGTGAGGTATAGATTAAAAAATTTATTTGGATAGAAGACAACATTTACTACAAAAAAAGTCTGCAAGGCCACATAATTAAGATATAGTTTTGGAGATAAAAATATGAGAACATCTCAAGCATAACATCACATATTTTGTTTACATCTATCGCTAAGACGATTCTATAGGCAAACAATTCAAAATCTATATTTTTCTCTCAAGGTCTTATATGATGTGTGATGTATAGATTCTAAATTTTATTCGAATAGATGAAAACATTTATCACAAAGAAGTCCATGGTACCACATATTTACAACATATATTTTCAGAGATAAAATTTCAATAACCGCCCAATCTTTCGATACTGTTTCAAACATATTTTCTATAAGAATGCCTTCGATATCTCTGTGCATTCCATTTATGGAGTATACCTTTCCATCTTATCTTGAACAAACATCAATGCTACAGAGGGCCTTCTAATAATGGCTGGTTTAAGCTAAGTTCTCTTATCTTTCGTTCTGAAACTGAATATCATCTCTTCAATGATACTGTTGTGAAGGAGCCAGTTTGCTTTTATAGCTAGCATAGCCAATTCAGTCAATAATTAAAGCGTTCTCTGAAGGAAAGTTAACTTTTTCACAACTACTCTTGACCATTATGGTGATGATTAGATATTATTTTGGCATGATCAAGGGATATCTTGATATTATCTTTAATGTGATATCATAAAAGTTCCTTTCAGCAGCAATGACCCACCAGGTAAAACACAAAAGGAGTTTCATCTTCAGTGCATGGAATTTCATGATTTGTGGGTATATTAACGTTTTCTTTCATGAAAGCTTTACTAAAATTGCATTCACAAAATACTGTATTTTCATTTTCCCTGTCATAGGCATTACCCATGAGTGAGTATAAGTTGAATGTACCCCTTTGCAATAGCAGAAAATACTTTGTCCTTCATAAAGACAGTGTTTGCCATCAAGACTGTCTTTCCCACTGCGTGTGTTTGCATTGGATGATAACAGTTTCGCCGGCATTCCAGTCGATTTCTTCAGGTCGAAGTGTTTGAGGCAGAGATTTGTCCACTTTATATAGGAGGTTTGGAGAATCAGGCAGCTGTGATTGGTCCATACTGTGCCAGCCAATCAGGTGGCGAGGTGGCTGGAATACCCTTTTTCATGTGTTGGATAGAGGGTAGCCGTCGTCTCTATTGAAGTTTGTGGGATTCTTAGTGATCTTTATTGCTTCTCGTATGAGCCTTGGAGAGTAACGGCTCCCATTGGCAATCACCTCGGCATCTTCAAAGCATACTGTATGTCCCGGTTCCGACCAAATGTATTCGGTAAGAGCTGAGAGGCAGAACTGTTTGTTCTTAGCAGCTATCTGATGTTTCTGGAGGCTCCAGCTAAATCAGGCTCAACTGAACTGGATGAGACTGGACACTCTTGGTGTAAACCGACCCTTAGAACCACCCACTAACAAAAGATGACAAATAAACCACATTAACACATTGACTGCCCATTGGCAGCTAACTGGCCATCGATGACTTTTGCAGGAGGCCCGTGTCCAGTTAAGTGGCCATGGGCGTCAGTCCCTTTCCGTGATCTCCCTATGCTTGGGGCTAGCTGGTTTTGTTTCATACTTTCACTGGGCCTTTGGCAAGCTCCAATATTTCCTTCAGTGGTCATAGTTTCTATTTCTATCGCAACGTTAGAATACACATATCAAAATCTCAGTCTAGTTGCATCAAAATTACAGTACTTCCACTATGAACTTTATATATGAGAATGTAAAAAATGTCAGAGCAAAACATTTCTCCATCATGATCAAGATCACTGTACAATGACTTTGGTTAATTTTTACAGTGATTATAATTAATAATTTTTCCTGAAAGAAAAATACTTCAAGTGCCTCAAATTCGAAAGGTTTTAAATCAGAGGTTCTTAAGCTTTTAAATTATAAATACCTTAATGTAATCAGCATGACCTGGACAGTCAGTATGGCCATAGTGTCGGTTAGGAGTGGAGTATTCCACATGAGCAACATTGATAGTAATTCCACGAGCCTTTTCTTCAGGAGCATTATCAATTTCTGCATACTGTTTTGCTTGGGCCAAAGCCTTATCTGCAAGAACTAAATTAACAATTCAACATTATTTTAAATGATTGTTTCAAATTAATCAGATCTGACAAAGTGTGATATATTGACAAAGCTGTATTAACCGAGAGACAATTGCACCAGTGCCCCCGTGATCAGGGAGTGCCACAGGAGTCCCTGGCCCTATCAGTCACAGGTGTATCTGATGGGTTGGATTAAAGGAGGGTTTAACTTTGCTTTAATGCCCCCCTCCCTGGCTGAAATTGATGATAGCACCTCTGCCAATAGAAAAAGATACTACTTAGGAATGCACAGTCTGGGTAAGCGGGTAATGCACTGCATGCCATCATGATAAATGAAGAAAGAGATATTTATAATTAATAAGTATAGAGCAAGAACTCAACCACTAAGAAGAAAATGGGATGTGTAGAATCACTATTAGTGAAATATGAGAAGAGGGAGAGAATAGGAAGGCAATGGGAGAGGAGGCAAACTGTCATTCTTACAGCTGACTTGTGGAAAAGGGAGAAGAGGGGTAGGTGACAAGAGGGGAAGACTTAAGCTGGCAAGAAATGTATATCTATTCGATCAGCTTTTGACCATGTTGACACAGTTATGGCAGTGGAAGGCAAGTCATACTATGTGAATATTGGTTTTTCCACGTTTCAGTTTGTTAATGACATTGAAAAGAAGTACTTAAAAAATTCTGTTATCAAGAAAGACGAATTGAATTAATAGACAAGTAACTTTTGTGATTGTATTTTCTAAAATTTAATAAATTTATGAACTATTTTAAGTTTTATCTTTAGATTATGCCTATCCCTTGCTTTGTATGGTACATGTGTTCTTGAAAAAGATGTTGTAAAGTGAAATCATGTAAAACATATTAGGTCATTCCATAGGAATGCTTAACCTTTATCGTATGAAAGGGAAGTTTCCATTAAAAAGTAGAGTTGAAGGAATGAAAGGGAACTTAAGTTCCCACGAGTTTTGTACTCGCATATATTTGGTCCTAAAAGTCATCAGGCTCAGGTTTCAAGTTCATCGCTCAAAGTTCTCCACATGGAATGAGTCATAGTTCTGGTGTAAGCTTACTGTGGAGAATAAACAAATCATTGTGGGAATCCTCTCACTCTTTTTTTTCACACCCAGCTGGATTACCTTATCTCTGTCAAAATCATTCAATTTTTCACTGATTTTGGAGAGGAGAAAAGCATTGTTTGAACTGGGATACAAAGTTTCAGTCAATTTGAGGAGATGGGTGACAACCAAATCGGCATGTAAACGAGTATAAATCACTATTCTTATTTAATTTTTCTAGAATTGAAATATATCTTCTTTGATGAAAAAAATTAAAAGAAAATTGTACATACAATTTAAATCATCATTTTTTGTTTATAAGACGCCTTTTATTTCAAATTTTGATTTACGATAGTATAGGAAATAAGGAAAAATATCCAAAGGCTGCAGAGTTTTGTTTAAATGTCCCTGAAAAACTCTGCCCACCAGCACCTACAAATTGGATTTAAATTCCATACAATAAAATTTAATATAATGGGTTATGCATTAAATATTATATTAATGCATAAGAAAATATTAAAACTTATTTAATATCAATTCAAAATGTAAACACTAAAACAAATAATAATAAATCATTTAAAAAAATATACGATTTAAAAAATATGAATAAATTGTGAAAAATAGCAAAATGTATGAAGCTCCTCATATTCTAGTATAAGGTGGAATATGTGGTAAAGCATACTAAACTTGATGTCTAACATCCACTGACTGCATAGTTAAACCTGCACAGTTCGCGCGACTATCGAGTTCCCCATCAGTTTTTTAAGAGCCATTAGCCCAAAAGAGAACGCTACCATCGTGCAATCTAACCAATACTTTCGCAAGTGCTGTGCCCTCTTCCCGCAATACAGTGTGAACCAGCGGACTTCCGATCTGACGTCACTGACTGGCAGCCAGGAGAGAGAACGAGGAAGGAAGGAGAGAGACTTGCAACTGAACCAGCCTGCGGTCGATTACTTTTCGTATCGTTTGTTATCCCTCCAAGTGGGCATTTCTATTAAGTATCTTACTATATTTCTGCTTTGTATAATGTCACTCCAATATAGTTGTAAGCTTGCCATTTTGCCAGTGTATTATATTTGATTTCCTGTTTGGCAGCAGCAGTGTCACCGAAGAGGTATCGTATCATTTTTCTATTTTCAAGTACTTTGCGGATTACGAGAGATTAATGTAAAATGAGACAGTTGCATCTCATTATTGGAGGTCCCACCGAGATCTGAACTCGGATCGCTGGATTCAGAGCCCAGAGTGCTAACCATTACACGATAGAAGAGTATAGAAGATTACCATTTGGGCTCTGTACTAGCCCCCAGATATTTTTAAGATTGATCGATAAGGTTTTAGGGGACTGAAAATATAATTGTGTATTTCCTTATATCGATGACTTATGTATCAATTCTGAATCTTACGAGGCACACCTGGACCACATCGGCAAGGTACTGCAGAGACTCCACCATGCAGGTCTCACTGTCCAACCAGACAAAATGAAAGTTGCTCTGTCAGCTGTTAACTTCTTGGGACATCAGATAACATGTGGTACCCTGCAGATAGATCCTGAGAGGGTGGAGCCTATAATGAATTTTCCGGTGCCTACTTCACTGAAACAGGTCGTTTCCTTCCTTGGTATGTCAGGTTTTTATTCAAAGTTTATTCCTAATTTTGCAAAATTGGCCGCTCCCTTAAATGCTTTGAGGAGAAAGAATGCCACTTTTCATTGGATGGATTCCCATTCTGATTCTTTTGTGAAACTTAAAAATGTCTTGTCCTCTCCTCTAGTTCTTAATTTGCCTAATTTTAATGCAGATTTCCATCTCTTTGTGGATGCTAGCAATATTGCTTTGGGAGCCACTCTCAATCAGCTGATCAACGGTAATTTTAAACCGGTGGCTTACGCTAGCAAAACAATCCCCAAGAGTCTCGTCTGTCCACTTATGAATTGGAATGTATGGCCTGTTGTTTCGCAACTGAAAAATTTAAGCCATACCTGCAGGAAAGACCATTTCATTTGTATAATGATCATGCTGCTCTCACTTGGCTTTTTAATCACCTTAAACAATTAGGTAAAATTGGTTGTACGGTTTTAAAACTGTCTTGTTTCCGTTTTACAATTCACCATGTATCTGCTTCTTGTAATAGGGCTGCTGCTTGCTTGTCTCGGGATAGAATCTTGGATCACCATTCTGATCCAACCCTGTTCATATTTCTTGTCTATTGCAACATGTTCCATTGTCCTTTACCAATATTCGCCATCATCAAGCTTCGGATAGAGACATTTGCAAAATAATAGAGCAAATCAGGTCAGGGAAACCATTCCCAATTATTCCTTGCAAGGCGACTTACTACGTCACCATTCCCTGGGCTCTAAGAAGCCTCGTGTTGTAATACCTCTTGCTTTAAGAGAGATGATCTTCCAATACTTTCATTCTTCTCTTATTGGTGGTCATCTAGGCAGTGCAAAAACTTATGATAAAATCTCCCGTGAGTTTTGGTGGTTAGATATGAGAGTAGATGTTTTGAAAAGGGTTAAAAGTTGTCATGACTGTCAGATAACTAAACCCAGAAATTGTTTATCCCCAGGTCATCACTCAGCTAATTTCTCGACTTATCCTTGGAAAAGAATATTTATTGATTTTGTTGGTCCATTACCCAGAAGTCAATTTGGTCATGCTTATGCTTTAACCATAATTGATGGCTTTTGCAAATTTGTAATTATTCAACCGGTTAGAAATTCAACAACTAAAGCTGTTGTTGATATCTTAACAAAGCTTGTCTTTTCTAAATTTGGGGTTCCCAAATATATTGTCTCAGATAATGCTTCCTCTTTCAAATCTAAATTATTTTATGATGTGTTTTAGCCTAGGGATTAAACATGTTTATACTGCCCCCTATTATCCCAGGCCCAACCTGCAGAAAGAGTACACAGAAATTGAAATTATGCCTTATCTGCTTTCACACGTGATGCCCATAATAAATGGAATGCATTCCTACCTTCGCTGACATTTGCTTTTAATTCTACAAAACACTCTTCTACAGGCGTTTCACCTGCTAAGGTATTCTTGGGTCATGAGCTACCACACCCATTGTCGCTTCAATGGGAATTGCCAAACGAGTTGGCATCAGCTGATTGTAACTCAGCTTCAGGGCAGGAACTTTGGAATAAGGTGCTAAGTAATTTGGCCAAATCACAACAGTGTTGCTAGCAAACATAATGCTAGACATTCTCCACAAGCCTTTTCACCAGGTGAACAGGTTGTGTTTAGAGCTGTTCCTAAAGTTTCCAAACTTAATAAAATGTACGCCAAAATCTCTCCCCTATGGGAAGGACCCTTCGTGGTCAACAGCATAATCACTCCTGTAACTCTCTCTTTAAGGAACCCAAATTATTGCCGCATAGTAAATGTTGGCCAAGTTAAGAAATATTTTCCTGCCAGTAGGCAATAATGTTATTTTTGAATATCACGTGCCAATGTTCTTTATATTATGAAATATTTTTCTGCCACTGAGCAATAATTAGTTATTTTTAATTATTTTGTATCAGTGTTAAAGGAAGTTATCAAATATTTTGTGGCCATAAGGTAATATTTGTCATTCTCACTTACCACATACTATTGTTAATCAATTTAAGAAACTTTATGTTGGTATCAAATAACAGTTTGACATTTTTTTGGCTTTTTGGTTAATGAATCACCCACTTTATTCAAATGTTCAGAATTATTTTGTTTTGTAAGCTTGTTTAGATATACAAGCAAGAGAGTGTCCTTGGGTGATTGCATTCTGGGTCTTGTTTTTCATTTTCCACTTGGAGGTGATATTTTTCCTGTCTTGTTGACAGAGACACTGATTCGTATGAATCATTATTGTTCCTTGTTAATGTTCCGGCATAGAGAATTAGCGACCTCATCGCCCAATGATTCTTATCATCGCAACCAGCCCCCAGATGCAAATCTGGTAAAATAAATTGATATCTAGTAGGCCAATTGCCGCAATACTGCTAAATGCAGTCACATTTTCAGGCATTATAGATGGTCTACAGACATCTATGTATGTCGGCATGACACAAAATTCTTTTAATAACCTTGCCATGTTATGTTCGTTGTTAATATTTACCACGGTTAGTGTACACTAGCCCCAATTGGGCTAAGATACCTTAAAATGTTTCTCTATCTATGTACTACCATAGACAGTGATTTTTTAAATTTTTTTTTTATACTGTGAAATTCTTGGGGCTCTACTTAAACAATGTGAGGCAAGCATAATCTAATTACCAGCCATCCACTTATTTAGTCTCTCTAGTACTTTCATAACTGTTGGCCAATGCCAGGATTGGCAACCTTTTTTTCTCGTCTAATGGTTGCTCTTAATTTTCAATTTTGCCCTGTTGGCAAATAATATTTTCTTATTAATTTGTAACTTTGTAATAATATTGAGTTAGTGTACTTTTGAACTTTTGTGATTATTTTTGGACTCTCAAGTTGTGCTTCAAAATGGTGCGTCTGTAAACTCTGGAGTGAGACTTTAGTTTGATATACGAAACGCTGAGTGAACTCATCAAAAGTGGGGGAAATGCAGCATTTTACCCTCTGACAGTTTATCGAGTTCCCCATCAGTTTTTCACAAACTCCAGCAAACGACGCACCCCTGCAAACGTACGCACTTCGGCAAAGGCTCGTACTTTGGCAAACGAGAGTACTTTGGCTTTGTGGATACGTACAGAGTTTCTTCTTTTATAGCAACAGACATTAGCCCAGAAGAGAATGCTACCATCATGCGATCTAACCAATACACTTTTGCGAGTGCTGTGCCCTCTTCCCGCAATACAGTGTGAACTAGCGGACTTTCGATCTGACAATGTCGCTGACAGGCAGCCAGGAGAGAGAACGAGGAAGGACTTGGAGAGAGACGTGCAACTGAACCGGCCTGCGGAAGATTTCCCCGACAGTCGATTACTTTTCGTATAATTTGTTATCCCTCCAAGTGGACATTTCTATTAAGTATCTTATTATATTTCTGCTTTGTATAATGTCACTCCAATATAGTTGTAAGCATTTCCTTGTCATTTTGCCAGTGTATTATATTTGATTTCCTGTTTGGCAGCAGCAGTGTCACCGAAGAGGTATCGTATTGTTTTTCTATTTTCAAGTACTTTGCGGATTACAAGAGATTAATGTAAAATAAGACAGTTGCGTCTCAATGTTTTTTAGTGCTTGGGTATTGTTTTAAAACCATGCTAAAATAAAACCAGAGACTGCAATTTGAGGGATGTCAAACAGCTTATCCAAAATAAAATATCACTGCATGCCACTGATGTAGTGCCAAGGTAACGAACCTCCAACCCAAACAATAGGAAAAGACTGCATTGAAGACTAAAACCAATCTAACCCAACCAGAAGGCCAAATAAAAAATTGTAATTATAATGATTAAAGATGTTATGTTAAGTAATTAATCAGTAATATTCTTGTTGTTATAAATATGACATTAATATGTTCAAATACATTAATAATATATATTAATATATTGCTGTTAGGAAGTTCTAATGTATTAATATGGTTGTAGTTGTTAACAAGTTGTTCTTATTATGTTCAAATGTGATTGTAATTAAAAGGCTAATTTTCATTTTGATAAATTGCCAGCATAAACAAACAGAAGAAGCACCAAAGTTGTGGGAGCTGAGGGAGATGGCATTAAAGCAAAGTTAAACCATCCTTTAATCTGGCCATGTATATAGAAATGCTTCTCAACTGAAAAGTGCCAATGATGACATACTGATGTCTAGGTTAAATATTTCATTAGAATGAAATATAGCATAAGCATAGCATGTAAGTGCCCATTAAATCTAGGGTCTTTAATAATTTTTACTTGATCGAAATTTTAGTCGCACTATTACATAAAAATTTAACCTTATTCATAGCGTTATGGTTGTTTGACTCAAGTTTCATTTTGAACTAGAAAATCAGTGGCATTGGTATAATATATAATATACTCTTTTGCTATATTGCAATTTATTATTTTTAAACATTTTAAAATCGTTAACAAATTTGATTTTCAACAAGTGACAATTTAATAAGTTGCAATTTTCAGTATATATACTTAGATAGTATTGAACAATAATTTATTCAACCAAATTTAGCAATAAATGCATAAGTGGGTGTGTCATTAAAAGCCAGTATTACTTGTAGAACTGAAATGCAGAATAAATACGGACATATTTTGAAAAAATTCAAGTAAGAAATTCTTCTACAAACAGTTCATTTATCAGAATTATACTAAAGGTTGAAAAGACTATAAAAATAGAAAAGGTATTAACCAGACCCACTGATGGTGGCACCGTCGATGACGAGAAATGGTACTGCTACCGGAGGCAGCAGTGATGCTGTCAATGGCATACTACTACCATAAGCATTTTGGAACAGTAATAGTGGAGCCGTAAATGGCAGGAAAGCGGCGAGGTATAGCAGTACAACGTCATACACTTGGAAGCACTCCTTGTTCCTACAGAAACTTCACACTTGCTTCCTTTCTGACTGGCAATTCGTGATACTTTTCGAGGAGGCAGAAAGAATAAAAAAAAAGAAACGAACCAAGATGAGTAAAAGCAGTGAAGATCAACTCAACCCAAGTCATATGTGGGAACAAAGTGAACGTGTACAGGAAACCAACTCGAAACTACCTAACTCAATCCAGGGATGGAAACAAAGTGAACGTCTATAGGAAACCAACACAACCTGGGTGGCTGAGGAGGACAGGAATTCCTCTAAAGCTAAGTATCATATTTCCTTAGTTTGAAATTCCCGTATTATGTAGATAAGACGTTGTATTACCATTTCTCTTCGACGGCGCCACCGCCGGTGGGCCCAGTTAATAGACAAGTACAATAGAACACAAATAAGTGAAATTATCACGTAATTATCACGAGTTAAAAATGTTACGAATTGTTCATCAGCATAAATATGACTTAATGGGAGTGAAGATAATATTAACAATAGTGGGATCTAGAGAGTGCGGGATAATTTCGTTAGTCAAAATAATTTACCTAACCTTAGCATAAAATCAGCTAGTATTAAGGTACTAAAGTCAGACATAACCAACAAACTTTACCTTTAGTAATAGCGGCGGTCAACGTAGTTTTACCATGGTCGACATGACCTATTGTCCCAACATTGCAATGCGGTTTATCCCTCTGGAAAACCTTTTTTTCTACGGCATAATTTCTTCTCAAGGTAGTTGGAAGCAATATTTGTTGAACTCTTAAATTATTCGTCTGCACAAAGATGAATGGAATATTTAAAATAAATACAACAAATACCTTTAGATATAATTACTATGGCAAGTAAAGATTCACATTCCAAAATATAAATTGGGTTGAGTCGAATAATTTACTTGCCATATACTTAGAATAAATTAATAAAAGTGCTTACACAGTGCGATAGCTGTCTTAACTTAACAATCTGCCTAACAGCCTTTGGTAGCACTGAAAAGAGGCAATGACATCGTTTAAAGAAGGATAACTTAAGTTATAACTTAAACCATCAGTGCAAACCCACAGAACAAGAATCTGAGTAACAGTATACCAATTCATAGATATGGACATTTTAAAAAAATCTATACAAAAAAATCCAGAAATCGGAATTGGTAAGGGTATCGGCTCACGTGCATCTCTTCTTGATTAATTTACTTATAGCTTAACAAACAGCAATAATGTAATAATAAAAGTTCGAAATTCATTTACATACAATGACCATAAATGTATTACGGCACATAGCAATATAATCTCTACCTGTGTTGCAGAAAATTCTAGTAATAACCAAAGACGCCATGCTTGCGTATGGCTTAAATATCGATGGTCACTTGTCGAGTTAAGGAGTCTGCGAATGCATCTGATTTGAAAAGTAATAACGAAAAGTTTGAAATTTTGTAGCAATTCATTTTAGCAGCAGAATTACTGTTATTCGTAAAATGTCTAACACGTAATTTTTTAATGCTCATCATAGGAACATTTTAGTCGAGGGGTTTAGGTGTCCCACCGATGCTTAGTGTCTTGGAATTCCTGGTTTTGGTTCTTCGTTTTTTTGTTGGGATTCACTCTTCCTTTTCATTCCCGTCAGGCAACCACATTGTGGTAATGGATCCCACCCTAAAACCAACAGAGCTTAGTGACTCTAATTGTAAATCTCGTGGAATTGGTAGATCACTCACTTTGACATCCGATTTGAACCCCTTGCCCCTTATAAAAATATAATACATAAATTAATTTAACATTATGGTATACTTGTTCTTATGACCCGAAAAGTTCGATTAAATTGCCATTTTGCAAAAATAAAATACGTACATTGATTATACGTTACAGTACACTTGCTCTTTTGTCCCACTGTCCCTTGCTTCTTTGTCGTAGTCAAAATCTCACCCCATGCAGACCTCTACAATGAATTCCTAGTGGATAAAATGATACTTGGTTTATATATTCAGGGCCGGTCATGAGGCTTTTACAGGGGTATGCGAAGGAATATTTGGCCGCCCTTTCTAGCTTAACCAAATGCAGATATTTCTCGATTTACGCGTTATCACATATACGCGATATTTTTCTTAGGACCATTATTTAGCTTTAAAGCACAAATTAAGAACGTTCATAAGTTGAATACATAAAGACTGCTACTCAGAAGCCTCCACCTAAATGTGGTGGCACACACCTAGGACCGGCCTTGTATATATTTTTTAGACTCGACAAAACAATTTGTTCCTTTCATTGGTCCGCTGTGCTTTGACAAAAAACAAAAGCCCTGAAAAAGTACATGCACCATTAAAGAAGTGCATCTATAAAACCTAGATAAAAGTTGTTTCAGTATTTAAATCCAAGTACAACTCAACAAGTCTTAAGAAATATATAAAGCCATGAAGGATTGTTGAGATGATTACCTGAATCTTCATCACAAATTATTTTCCTTGTGCAAATAATACCTTATTTACATTAATTGATTAATTATGCACTTCAAATTTCTAGGTGTCTATATTGATCCTATTTTGAAATGGTCTTATCATACCTACCGACAATTTATGTAAAAAGCTAAACTTGGCGTATTATATCCTATCTGTCCTGAAGCATTCACTCAGTATTGAGGTATTAAAAAAAGTGTACTTGGCTTATTTTTATTCACATATTGCCTATGGCATTGTCTTCTGGGGTTTCTCTTCCCAATTAAATGAGTTTTCAAGACCCAGAAAAAGGTAGGGTTAATGTACCATTCAGACCCTATTAGTGATTTAATGTCTGTTATTTGAGATACATATGTAATTATTGTTTTCTTTTTAAGATATTTTGACGTTTCCTATGTATTATTTTGTAATGCCTTTCTGGACAAATAAACATTATTATTCAAAAAGGCAACTCATTTCAGATTGTCATCTGCAAGTTAGGTAGAGTACTATATGTAATCCCATTCTCACAAAAATAAAAGTTTTTAGAACCTTTTAAATTTTAATAAGAGAACATTTCAAATATGACATGAAATGCAATAAAATATAAAAACAATTTTTTGCCAATATATCCCTAAACATTTTGTCTGCTTAAGAAGTTCTTAATTATATAAAATAAAATCAAAAGTCCAAAGTAAAATTATTAAAAGTACAGTGCTGTTATATTTTTACAATTCTGCAAACAATTTATTTCTATCATCTGTCCATAATGATTTCATTAAATTAAATGTATCTGTTCAATATTTGTATTTTCACAGAAACTGTAAAAAAAACTAACTAATGCTCCAAAACTCAGAATTGCGTTCTGGATTATCAAATTCAGATATATCTTTCATCCACTTTTCATTAAACAACCTTGGGAAAAATGTTTAGAAGTAATTCAATAACAAAAATGTGCAATAGACTCAGGCCAATAAGGAATGCTTGTTTTCAAAGAAAAACCTTTTTTGTTCAAATATACATTTATTAGGAACTACAATTTTTTTGTAAAAAATATTTCCATTTAAAATAATTACTAAATTATATCTACTACATTAAATTATACTATACTTGGTTAAATAATTTGAATATATAAATTCACCTAAAATATAACCTAATAAAAATAGACTTATGATAGCTAGAGTTCCTCTCATAAACTAATGCCAATCTTAAATTCATTTATGTAGAGGCAAATATCCAATCAATGGTTTTATTCTGGTCCACTGTCTGACTCTTATCTGATAAAAGATTAGTCCATATCAGTGGTTTAAGAATTTTTTGAGAGGATTCTCTTCTTCTCTTAGTTCCACATTAAAGTCGCCACATAATATTACATGATCATTTTTCAATAAAGTTGAAGAATGGTGATCAAAAAATTATAACATTTGTAGTGATTTTAGGCCCTTTCTACAACACAATATTCACACATATCAATCATTGACGTGCAAACAATGTAATTGTTGCAATTATTGAAGTTGATCTGGACGAAGCCATCTCATTATTAAGATAAATGGCTGTTCTGAAAGCCGTTCTTCATTGTCTGGAGCAGGTAGTTAATATATATAATATATATATATATATAGTATAATAATTATTTTTTGGTGATACTGATTGAGGCTGTCTCTGTTAATGCTTCGAATAAACAAATTATTTATGGCACCCTAACATTTCAAACTGATTTGAAATTTCTATAAAACTTAGCTTGACTATACTTAATTCCGTAGATTTCACTAGTCATGTATTACATCACCACCACACCCTAAGACCAAAATATGAAATTTACAGCCTGTTCACAATATTATTTAAAGTTTACAAATTTAGCGCCCTCTAAGGGTGGAAATTCAAACTAATGGAAGATTTGTAAAAATTTTTCATCTATCTCTTAAAACAAAAAAATTGAATATCTACAGACAGATGGATGACATAGCGATAACAATAGCTTGTTTTTTACATTTTTATGCATTCTTTGCACAAAGTGAATGCATATAGAGGAGGTTGTTTCCATCCATCTGTCCGTATGTTTAACCTCTGAAACTGTTGGATGTACATCGATGAAATTTGGTATTTGGGAGTTTTGCTAAAATTTGTTGACCGATTCCAATTTTGGTTAAAATCAGACAATAATGAAGACCAATACAACAACAACCACTTTACATGAAGAACTACATGTAGCTTACTATGTACTTGTTTCAACTCGGGAACTGCAGGACATACATATCTTGATGAAATTTGGTATTGGGAAGTTTGACTACAATTTATCAACCGATTCCAATTTTGGTTAAAATAGGATTACAATAATTACCACATTACATGAACTACATGTAACTTACTATCTTATAAATATTTTAGTGTGTGTATGTATGGGTGTATGTATATTCTTTATACTTTTTTACACCGTTGAAGCTATTGAATTCAAAAGTTTCATGGGCCATCTTACGGACCAAAGGAAGAACTTGGTCTAGGTTTGCAGATCGTGGGTTCTCTTATACCCCACCGTTATAAAAATTTCATTTATAAGAAGGGATACCGTTATAAAATTTTCATTTATAACGGTATCCCTTCTTTTTTCTTTGAATGGAGATGTCTCTGAACACAGTGAACGTGAGGAGGAACAAAAAACACTTCCACCAACTTATTCAACCCGGTGGGGACGAGTAAATTTTCCTTCATGTTCAAATTTCCCTTCACAGGCCTAACCAAGTTCCAATGGAGTACTGCTCCACGTAATTCCAAATCTTGCCACATTCAGCACCTTGTAGTTTCATTTATTTCCCCTAGATAGTCGCTGCAGAGGTGGTGCCCGTGAAATGCCAAAATACCAAAATTTGCTATTGGGAAGCTTTACTAAAATATGTTGACTGATTTCAATTTGATTCAAATTGGACGATAATTACAACCACTTTACATGAGGAACTACATGTAGCTTACAATGTACTTGTCTCAACTCGGGAATGCAGGATATATTTTTATGAAATTTGGTATTGGAGACTTTTACTAAAATTTGTCAATCTCAAAGGATGCATTTGGAAACTGTGTACTCCGACATGGAGTACACCTTCCCATCCTTGTTTAAAATGAGCTAAAATTATTTTTAATTGCATAACTGTTCAAATAATTCTGAGTTATCAATATAAACTCCTTTCCCTATCAAATAATAAATTCATTTTTCAATTTGTCCATACAGGAATAATACAGTGTGTCCTCGATTAACGTTGTTAATTCTTTTCTGAAAATCACGACAGAATGAAACAACATTAAATGAATCAATATTTTCCATACGAACCCATGTTATACATCATACTGAAGACCTTCAACATTCGTGAGGGTTCCGTTCCACGAACATCGCGAATGCCTGAATTCACCAAATAATGGCTCTACTACCTAATTTTCCCCATAAAATAGGGTGCTGGTGGTGTAGTGGTTAAGATGCTGACTGTGCTTCTCACCTGCTGGTCGAAAGGGCAGAAGCATGAATCCTACGAAAGTATGATTTTTTTCCCCCATTTGTGTGGTTTGAGGAGACCATGCAAAGTCAGAGTTCCGTCCTTCAAAAGGTACATTAAGCCGTTGGCCCCCTTCATGCTCTTCGTTAAGAGCAGGTTAAAAGCGGCACCAGGTTTCTCTCCTCCCTTGCTATCCAGCTATTCATTGCACTCCCTCTTAGATAACCATTGCATGTAGGAAGAGTTGAATCGGCTGGAGACATACATTGGTATTCCCATAAAATTATGTTATTCGCTGTTGTTCTCCTCTTATCAGACAAAATTTGATGCCATCTTTTTGAAACTTCGTTACAGTGGGAATGCTTTAACAATTATTTTTTCAAATGAAAGCTTCTACCAATCAAAATCAGTGTCGTAAGCTTTCTACCTAAGAAAATACCAATACACGATGTAATGATCACTCAGAGGAGTCTGTTTGAGGAGGTCCTGTTGATGAGTGTATTCGTGCCTTTAAAAGCAGTGATCTTCAAGTTGGAATGCAGAGAAAGGGAGACATTTGGTACTGTGGCAACAATTTTTCCATTAAGTAGCTGCGTACCTATATCTTGAGTAATAATTCGTAGTACATCTATAATCCTATAAATAAAAGAGAATATTTCTGTCTATGGCAGCCATAACTATTCAGAAAATAAACGTAGGAGCTTCAAAATTTGGCAGCAGCTTCAGGTTGATCCTGAGAGTTGCAGTGCCAAAACTAATTCAAATCGGCCCACGGGGGCTCAAGAGTCCTCACTGTTTTTTCGAAGATATCACAGCAACCAATTGACCAATTTTGATGAATTCTCCACCAATATCAATGTTTTGATGACACATTTTCGAGCCTAAAATGGATAAAATCGGTCTACGGGGTCAAGGATCATAATATAAGGGCCGATCCAAATTTCACGATTTGAGGGGTCCCCATGAAACGGTCAGTCCAAATTTCGGCAATGTCCGTCCGTCCATACGCATATATCAGGGAAGAACTGGCTGAACCAATTTCAACCAAATTAGGTAGGTACATAGAGTCTTCACATAAATACATGACCAAAATGGCATTTGAACAGGATCAATCAAGCAGGGGTGCCACAATTGCAAAATAAATGGGCAAACTGATTTCAACCAAATTTGGTACATAGAATCTTCACATACATTATTGACCAAATGACATGTTTGGACCAGGTCGCCGAGCAGGGATGCCAAAATTGCAAAATAAACCTTTTTGGTAATAATGCTTTTGGAAGGAATTGGCAAAACCGAATTCAACCAAATTTGGTGCAGATAATTTTCACATAAATTCATCATCAAAATGACATATTTCGACCCGATTAACTAAGTAGGGGTGCCACAATTGCAAAGTTAAACTTTTCGGTAATTATAAATTTGGAAGAAATTGACCCAACCGATTTCAATGAAATTTTGTATGAAGGAGTTGTGCAACATAAAAAAATAAGATTTTTAGGATAGTTATACAAAGCAGGGCTGCTACAATAAAATTAATAAAACATTTCTTTTTACAATGTTTGTGTTGAACTGTCCGCATCAATTTTAACCAAATTATAATATTTATTATGAACACATATATAAAACCATAATAGCATATTTGGACCAGATCAACTAAATGGGTGCCACAATTACAAATTAAACTCTTTCAGTACTATGGATTTGGAAGGAATTGGCTCAACAGATGTCAACTAAATTTTATATATAAGATTTTTACAAAATACCATAATGAAATCAAGATTTTTACAAAATACCATAATGAAATCAAGATTTTGAAAGCCGAACTTAAGAGCAGGTCTACCACCATTAAAGGTAAAATAACATTTCATTTACACATTTCTAGAGAGTTGTCCGCATGGATTTTAACCCATTATGGTATATATAATCTTCATATAAATAACTGGGTCGACTAAACAAGGCTACCACAATATCAAGGTTAGAATTTTTCTGTAACTATGAATGTCGAAGGTATTGGCTGAACTGATTTCAATAAGAAATTTCGTTTGTAGGATGGTATAAAAAGGCAAAATGGAATGAACATGTTTAGAACAGATCTAAAAAGAACGGCTACCACAATATAAGGAAAATTAATTTTCTGATTTCAAAGCAAATACATTAGTATACAATAATACTCCGATGAATTTAATGAAAAGCACTCTGTTTGAAGATATCTCACCAACCAATTGACTGATTTTGATGAATCCTACACCAATATCAATGTTGAACCAAGAAACATAGAGACTTTAAAACCTGGTATACATACTAAAGAGATGTTGAGGATATGCACCTCAGTGTCAGAACTTTGATTTCTTGGGGGGAGAGAGGTATCAAATTTGAGTCTCTATTTAATTTGTTCATACCAATTAAAGGGGAATATTGGTCACTTACCTTGAGAGTACCTTGAGTTTTGATTAAAATATTACAGAGTGATATGTGGATGAAAAGCCCAGGCAATTACACTAGTAATATAATATTTCATTTATTAGAAAAAAATGCAATAGGACAGGGGTGACAAAAGAGAAGTTTGCCTAGGGTGCAGAAATGTCTAGCACTGCCCCTGCTAACAAGGAACCTTGAGGGTTCATTCGCGAATAGTCGAAACAGTGAATGTTAAGGGCCTATATAATTGGTTCAAAAACCTTGGATTCAAAACCTCTTGAAGCACAAAAAGTTGTTATATACTGTATTTTATGGGGCCATGTATGATATGAATGGCATCAGAACATAAATACATCAATAAAACCATACATTAATATAGAAATGGCATAAAATAAACAAATAGTATGACATGACTACATTTTAAGGTGTCCAAAATGGGAAAAGGCTACATTTCACTTTAGTACCTCTAGTGACAAGACAAGGAAGAGTATTGCAGAGGAAATTATGTAAGGCACTTTATTTTGATTTAGGATTATGGCATCATCATAAGATTACATCTTTGGTTGAGATTGATGGCCTCATTATATAATCTATAAATTCCCTTTAAAAGCATTATATCAATGCTATGAAATAAATGTTTTCCATTTAAAAGCAGTGGACTGATTGCTATGACAGTTTTATTTCCCACTGTTAAAAATCAAAAATTTTGTTTTTTTTATTAAAAACTAATTTCAACAGCAATTTGAATTTAGTCTTCTAAAATAATAAACGGCATTCCTTTAGCTATAGAGCTGTTTAAATCCAGAGCTCTTATCTTAATTTTAACCAATTTAAAAATGCAAATTTATAATGCCCTGCATTGATATCCTTTTCTTGTGGGGTATAACTGAAACTGAGGGTATGGAAAAAGACATTACCAGCAGCTGATCCTAGATCCACAAAATTCTGCCATGTGTAGCCCTCATATAGCCCAATCTACCCTGAAAAGTTGGCTTCTTCAAGTTGCAGGATTCCAGAGCTATTTCCTGAACAGATGGATAGACAAACCAAATACATTTGTTTTTCAAAAAAATGCTAAAAAAGGAACTATGAAATGCCAATCCGGCGAGATGCAGTCGAATGAATGATAGAGAACAATGAGTTTTTATTCGAGTCATGGACACTTCTGTGAATGGAAGTTCATGAGATGACACTGCTAGAAAAGAAATGCAAAAAACAAATTATTTCTTGCAGCAGTTACTGTATAATTAATGAAAATCGAACATAATAATTTTTATTGAACTGCGGCGTTAATTTGAATATGGACAGTAATTTTGGAATGATGTTAACACGAATCAACTTTAATCGAAGTGATGTTAAACCGAGGACACACTGGGGTGGCGGTGTGGTTTGAGCTTTGGCCTTCCATGCAGCAATCCCAGGTTCAAATCTGATGGTGGTCAGATTTTTCAACCTGGGATAGTCCGTCCCGTACTTGTGTGATTTGAGGAGACCATGCAAGTCAGCGATCCATCCTTCGGAAGGGATGTTAAGCAGTTGGTCCTCTTGGTGCTCTTCATAAAGAGTAGGCTAATATTGGCACCAGGTTTCCCTCCTTCCTTGTGTGTATTCGGCGAAGAAGGAGTAATGGTTATAATAATGGAAGAGCTCGATTAACCAAAAATTCAATACAAAAAAACCAACAGAGGACACACTGTAATCAATTCTGTTCATTAAAATATATGAAATCCATCTAAAAATTTCATTCAAATAATCTAAACAGTTTTCACAGATCTGTGATACGTAGGTTTTCCTTTGAATCAACAATTCCTTTCTTTTTTACAATTAAAAAAATTTATTGACCTTTAATGGCAGAAACTTTATTCTTTTCTTTCTTTCAAAATTCTTTCACTGATTTTAAATATACCCATCATTTCATCAAGTGAATTTCTTCATTTTCCACTATTTTAATTTTTGTATGAACTGTAAATGTATATTATGGAGCATAAGATGGAGAGCGCAGATCATAAATCCCTATGCAACAGCCATTTACTGGAATATTGGAGAAATTATAAATCAGGAAAAATTCTGCCATGTTTGGGATTCATACCTTGGGGTGCAGGTTGGATATTCTATCACACTATCACTATTCTATCACTATTGCAGCAGACTAAATTTCCTGTTTCAGACCATAACATTTCTTGATTCTCTCTCATCTATGGAAAATAATGGTACATACTTACATACTATGATACCATCAAATGAAACATTGATGGTATTTTAGTTCACCAACTAAAAAAGTTTTCTCCATCCAAAATGTTGGAGGGAAATAGCCGGCAGTACATTTAATGAAGGGAAAGGATGGACAGATAGAGATTGTGCGTGCAATGTTTGGAAGAGTGAGGAGGGTGATTTAGGTGAGGAGGGTGATTTAGGTGAGGAGGGGGTTGAGTGATGAGGCTTGTATACGATACATTCAGTGTATATGCTTTTTAATGCATACATGTCACCAACAATCCTGACGGAAAGGAAGCAAATAGACAATCAGCCATGAAAATATGAAATGGTATGGGCAACAGAACAAGCTATGCTAAATTACTAGTAGAAGCATAAGGGAGTGAGTAAGTAATGATAGGAGGCATGAAGGAATTACAGGTTTAGGGGGTGTTACTCCATGCCAGGGACCTGAAGTCACTCACACATTCACTCACTCAATCGCATAGGTAAGCACTAATCTTACAGATGGAAAAAGGATAAAAAAGGAGCTGGGTTTGCAAGAGATTAATCTCTGAGAGTTTGTATGACTGTGACAGGGACCTACTAAGCAACCACAAACATGTGCACATGTACACACCAAGAGGTAAGGGGAAATAAAAGGAAAAAAGAAAAAGGGGAAATAATACTAGGTTTACGGGAAATTAAACAGCACCAGGGACCTAGTATCACACACGGCTGCCTGTAGGTTTATGTGCCGTTCGGCAGTGACAGGGACCTAACAGACAAAGCAATCATGCACACAAGCACTCAAACATATGCACACAAGATCTCTAATATTGAGGTAAACATACTACATCCCTTTGGCCTTTGCATTTTAATTTTCCGTAAACCTAGTATATTTCCCCTTACGTCTTGGTGGGTACATGTGCCCATGTTTGTGGTTGCCTAGTAGGTCCGTGTCACGGTCGTACAGACTCGCAAACCTTCTGGCAATGGTGTGATTTTTGTCTCTGACACAGATTAATCTCTCGCAAAACTAGGCTCCTTTTTAGCCTACTATCAAAAAATGAAAAGTAGTCTTATGAGATTGCCTTGGTGTCCATGTGTATGTCCCCCTAATATCTTCTTCATGAATGACCCAATTTCAACTAAATTTGGTACATAGAATTTTCACATAAATTAATGTACAAAATGACATATTTAAACCAGATCGACTAAGCAGTATATTTAAACTTTTTGGTAATTATGAATTTGGAAGGAATGGACTCAACCAATTTCAATGAAATTTTGTATGATGTAGGCATGCAACATAAAATAACAAAATCAAGATGTTTAGTTGCGATATAGAAAGCAGGGCTGCCACAATACAAGGGATTAAAAAAATCATTTTTACACAAATTTGTGTTGAACTGTTCATATCAGTTTTAACCAACTTTAATAATTATAATATACACATATACAAAACCATATTAGCATATTTTAACTGAATCAGCCAAATGGGTGCCACAATTACAAACTCTTTCAGTAATTAAGGATTCTGAAGGAATTGGATGAACAGATTTCAATTAAATTTTGCATATAAGATTTGTACAAAATACCATAATGAAATCAAGATCTTACAAGCAGAGCTAAAAAGCAGGACTACCACAATAAAAAGTTAAATAATATTTTTTGCGCATATTTCTAGAGAACTGACCTAATGGATTTTAACAAAATATAGTATATTTAATCTTCATATATATAAATAACCAAAATGTCATATTTCAACTGGGTCGACTAAATCAAGGTTAGAATTTTTCTGTAACTATGAATTTGGATGGTATTGCCTGAACAAATTTCAAAGTAATTTCATTTGTAGGGCGAGTATAGAACGGCAAAATGAGATGTTTAGAATGGATCAAAAAAGCAGGACTACCAAAATACGAGGAAAAATAATATTCTGATTCCAAAGCAAATACATTACTATATGATTATACTACATTGAATTTGACAAAAAGCACTTCTGTACCACGGGAAACCTGTGTACACCCCTACTTGTGATATATTAAAATTATATTGAAAGGAAAGCAGGCAGATTAGTTCTTTCCAGAACTACTTGTTTATTCTTTTTCCATCTTTAGGATTAGTGCTTGTGCGATTGAGTGAGTGAATGTGTGACTTCAGGACCCTGGCGTGGAGTAACACCCTATAACTTGTAAGTTTGAATTTTTCATTTTCTATGACTTTTCACCTTTCTCCTTTTTTCTGTCTCTCTAATTTTTGAACTTTACGGTTAAGGAGTTAGATTTCTCATTTAACGTCAATTTTGCCATAGTCTCCAGCTTTGCCTATCTGCCAGATTAATAAGGTATATTAAAGTTCCCAGAAGCAAACCCTTACCTGACAGAGAAATGAATGTGATATGAAATGTGTCATCTGATTAGAGAAAATCCAAAAATTGGGCTAGATATAGTTTCTACCTTAACCTTTAAATGCTGAATGTGCCCGTATGGGCACACAAAATGCAATAGCTCATGGACGTATATTTTTATAATATTTTTTCAACATGTTGCTTTCCCCTACAAAACAGAAATATTCAATTCTTCGTTATTTTTACAATAAAATGCTTTTTATTTGAAAATTTTAGTACCAATAATTCATGAGATATGTAATTTTTCCATAAAATGAACAAAAATTCTCCAAATTAAATCCGGTGTTTAAAGGTTAAACATATGCCAAAAGGAGGGAATTTAGGAATACACATGGGCAATGGGTGAATTTGCCTCATGGAGTGAAACATGGGATTGACATGTATAGAGCATAGGGACAGAGCCCCATGGGTTACAAACAAAAAATTCCTGTCATGACCCACAAGAACATATAAGGGCTTACTTTAAAGTATATTAAATGCATCAAGAACTCCCAAAGTAAATGCAATGGAAACAAATTTTATTTATACATACACAGATTTATTAACAAAAAGTAGTCTGAATAGAGTGAATGTGATATGTCGAAAAATATTTACATGCTAACATATGATATACTGCCTCTTTTTAAGTAAAATTTTATCATTCATTGAAAAACTCAAGTCATTTCATCAGACCATAAACCTGAACTACCATTACAGTTCCCAAAGTCCCTATTACAAACAAAAAATGCTGAAGCAATACAAAATAGTAAAATCCAAATTTAACGCAATGCACAATTATGAACTTTTTTACTTATTAATATTACTTATGGACATATTTTTTAAAAGATATGACAAGGCAAGAATTTTTCTGCAAGCCATTAAAATACACAAAAAAGAAAATTGACAATAAAAAAGGTATGTGCATTATTAAGGCAAACTCTTATCAACTAAATGCTGTCAAACAAAACTGAATATGACAGAAAATCAGGGAATACTTCCTTAAGTCTACTATCACAGGGATAATAATAGTCTATATTTGATAAATATAAATGAAGTCATTGTCATTCAGCACTCTCACATTCATTTCATTTATTATGGCATAATTTAAAATAATTTTACCATGTCTCTTTATACACAAATCAATTCTAATTGCATTCACCATATGACAATGAAGAGATTCATTAAGTTTCCATTGTTTTCCTCCAAGTATTTGATATTGTCACCCTTTTTCTAACATAACATCCATGAACTTGAATAACAGAAGGCTAAAAATTGTTGCTTCACATCAGGGCCATTGCATGGAAATCCGTCACCTGAGGCAAAAAGGCTAAATACCACCCCAGTGCATGATACACAAATGCAGATAGGTGGGGACACTGTGACAATGACGCCCATAGAAAAGTGCCACCTGAGGCAGTCACCTCTCAACTTCACCTAATGGGACGGCCCTGCCTCACATTTCATTCTAGATAGTTTCTACTTGTTTAATAGTGATAAGCACATTTAATGGGATAAAACATGATAGCTTAAATAAGCTATTAATTCCAAAAATCGATTTCTTTCTCTGCTTCCTGCAATATCAGGGATCAATGTGCTAAATAAAAGGCATACATTTGGTTTCTGCAATAGTCTAATATATACATTTGTCTGGATAGGCAGTATCACACAGTATTTTGGGAAGTTGTGTTGCCATACTATGTTAGGTTACACATGCTCATTTAAGCTGGTTCTTGCTGGGTAAAAGCATTTCATAGCCTAGGTAATAGCAACCAACGATCTTTTAAGAGAAAATTGCCAATGAAAAATTATGAGGATTTTAAGTGAAAATACTTGAAGAATACAAAAGTTTTATCGCTCTTTCAATTTATTTTTTATAATAAGAAATGGGTTAAATAGTAGCAATGTATGGCCAAGTTATTATTCTGATGTTAAGTTCAGTGATACTATTCAGTACATAGTTGGCAAAGAGATCTACATTTTTGTAGTATTTTCACACATGCCATCTACAAACATTTCAATGGAAATTTTCTGTACTAAATAATTAATTCTTGGCTGTTAAATAGATAATTCAGCTTGTAAAAAGTTGTTAAAATTGCAAAATGTAACCTATGTGTTTCACTTGGTAAAACTTTTTTCTGCTTGTACTGATGCATGCCAACTAGCATTTTCTAAATTAACTGCAGAGGCTTGTAAAATATCTATCAAGTGTTTACTTTGACTTAGTCCCTAAAAACTTATCATCAAAGAATAAACATATAACAAAAGGAACAATGGTGACATAAATCATAAACTTCAGTAACTGAGACACTAAATGTAACAGGATAATTTCAAGTTTCTGCTTTGAAAGTAAGAAAAAATCTGTTAACAGGAATAACTATGGGAATACTTTGGCATACAAGATCATTATCCAAGAGCAAGTAAATGTGTTTATGGTCCTACTTGATAGAATAATGTTAGCATTACCTCAATATAAGCTCTATCACAGCTTTTTATGAGAGAGCACACTTCAAAAATCCATGTTGTTTTATGAATTTGGCAACAATCACATTTTATATTTCATTACAAATTTAAAGGAAGTCTTTATATCATAGAAAAATAAAATTCCAATAATAACCTTTCATCAAGTAAATTAACAGTGTAGAAAAATAGCCATATAATAAATCAAAGAATGATAATACAAAAGATCTATTTTCTATAGAAATTCAAGTAAAATGCATCACATTTTCATATACAGTATATCCTTGATTTAATGGACTAATTGGGGAGATAGGGGGTCCATTATTGCCGAAAGTCTGTTAAATCCGAAAGTTCATCATATAACGAAGCAAATTGCGCCTAAATGGCCACATCTTATACTGTCAAATGCAGTACATTAGGAACTGTTAAACAAAAATAATGTTCATATAATGCGGTAAAACTGTTAAATTGAATTCGAAGAGCATGTATAATTACGACTTTGAAATTTCCATGCGCATGTCATCCACAGTCTCCCACTCTCGCCGCTTCACTTCTGACCAATGTAGTTTTTTTTCTATTTACGTAAATATTCTATAAACAACACCACCTTTTTTATCAACTTAAAATCACAAAAAACTAATAGATTGGAAGTTGGCAGTCTGAAGATTTGGAACATAAACATCGCCGCGGCAAGTACGAACTCCTGCGGGAAATCCTGTGGCACCGAGAATTGAACCAATGTATCCCTAAGTGCAGTATAACAAATTAATTCATATTTCTATTGCCTCACTCTGCCTCTTTTTAATTTTATCGCTTGGTGCTCGATACCCTTGCCAAACATACTTTCCCCTAGAAGTTTCGTCGATGGTCCAGGCGGGAAGTTCAAAGTGGTGAAAATGTTATGGCAAAAACTGAAAAGTATAGAAAACAATCAGACAGGAACCAAACGTCAGGCAATAATGCTCTTTGCGAATGAACTACCCTTGGCATCGATGGACAGTGATTGGTCTGAAATCTCGGACAAAGCGATAATAAGGAGTGGATTCTCAGCGACTGGACGGCCATCGGCCATGAGTCCGTTAAATCCGAAGTTCATTAAATCAGGGTCCGTTAAATCGAGGGTTTACTGTATTTTGAATTAAATATTGAAATATATTACCTTTTGGCACCAGACACTATGAAATAGTTAATTTAAGATTTAATACTTGATTTTTCTGAACCATATCCTGGTAGAACATACATCAATTCCTGCTTGGGCAAAGATTGTCATCATTAAAATTTGAATCCTGGGCTATCTTTGATGGAACTTGAAGACCAAAATCAAATTGCCCATCTTGACTTAGTTTCTCAGGACCCATCAGAGCTTTTTTCACAATGAATTTCCGGACAGCTCCAGCATCTACAGTTGACATAGTCATTCTCCAACCCCAAACTACAATAGCCATTGGCTGGGAAGTAATTAATATTTTAAAAAATCAGTTGAATACAAACAAAAATAACAATATCATATATTATAAAGAGATTTATAAAGAAGTTACTTTTCTATCTCACTAATTCTTAAATAATATAGAAAAATGAAATTTAAAATTAATAAACAGTTACTCTGGAACAATTTTTAAAATTTGAAAATCAAAGTAAAAATTTACATTTTACCCCAGAGTAAATAGTTATACAAAGAAGATTATTTGATTAAATTATTTTTATGAATCTGGTCGAGTTTTTAAAGAGAAAAGTTAAATGTCAAACAATCTTATTACCAATACCAAATTGCTAAAAAATAAATGCTAAAAATATATATTAAAGCTAAACCAACAAAAAATTTAATACTTTACTCACTCTTTGTTCATCCATCAAAGTGTATGGCGTGATGACATATCGCCGTAAACAGCTTTTAACCACTTTGCGTAATCTGTTAACTTCAATGGGATTTGCACAGGGATGATACAGCATGACAACAGCACCATGCTGAATAGATATTATGCATTAACATTTTAAAATAACAAATAAGAGGCAAAAATAAATGTACTAAATGACAACAAATTCTGCTAGGAAATATTTCATATCTCTCTATCTACTAAAAAGGTTTTTTTCTCCCTCACAGCTGGAGGATATACAAGCTACAGTACTTCTAGAAGGGCTACAGACCTTAAAATCTGCATGATGATAGATTATTGGGTACAACCTAAAAGAAAAATCCAAAATTCCAAAAAAAATTAATTTTAAGGGGAGTTTTTTCACCACATTGTTTCATTTCAATCTCCCATAAGAAAAAACATGAAAATTAATTCAAATTAAGATTTAAAACTCAGGACATAAACATCTATAGCTGAAGGAATGAAATTTATTCTTTTCAAGACTACATATAGTCAAATCCATGCCATGTTGGCAAAAAATTTTTTCAATAAGAAAAAAGAAAAAAAATCAACTACCATGGCAATGAGCCCAACCAATGCTTTTAAATAGGAGTTGACAATCTATATTGTAATATTTTTGATTTAATGCTTTTTAGAAGGGAATGACCATATTTTTGGGCTATAACACATACCATGATTTTTAGTAGATTTTTCAGGAAAAAGTACCATATTAACCCGAAAGGAAGACAACTTGGAATTTAAGATGACCACAATAAAAATCAAGTTCTATTCAGGAAAAAATTTTATGATACCAACTCTCAAAATAACATATGGTGGTAACTTTGTGCCATCCATAACACATTTTTTCATTCCTGAAGTTTTTATGATGTTTTATGCACTTTTTTCTATAACTGTGTAATTGGATGGGGTGTTGAAATAAATAGGTGTCTCATTTGCATTACCCATTTGGCTCAGAAGGTAACTGCATTAAGTTTGTCCATGTAGTTAGAAGGTAAACATTGGCAAAGAGAAGTTCTTAGCTGCAGACGAAAACTTACACTTATACCTTGTCATAATTTCCCTTTATGATGTGTCAATTCAGTCCTAAGATTTGGGGTAACTTATTTAAAATTGCCAAAAATAATAACTAGTCGTCACTTCATGTTAAAATTTAACAAAGTTTGTACCAATTGTGCACTCTCATTGAGGTTATACTCTTCAAACTGCATGTGTATATGGTATCTGCTGCTGGCACACCAATCAAAAAATAACATGTTTATATTGTAACAAGATACACGTAAAATGCTAGCAATCTTAGTGTAGCAATTTTCAATGCTGTACGTATCCAAATTCCTATTCAGCCGATTACAAGTTTTGATGTAGGTTTGTCAACATCCCCCTTCCACCAGTACCTATGAGATGGAAAGCCACTTATTTGCACATTGTGAACTTCAAGAATATGAATGAATGTATTGTATTAGTAAGTTAAATGTAATGTATTGTATAAATAAATGCATTTTCATGAACAAATTGCCATTGGGATGTTCTGTGTGGTGTTTAAAACTTTGCACTTGATTTTAAGATGATCCCTAATTTTTTAGGCAAATTTTTGGAAAAATATCGTCTTTCTTTAGGGTTAATACAGTATTTTAGTTTGCCAAAGCATTTAGGAAGGGGCATGTCATACATTATTTGTAGCATGATTAAGTCCATATCTGGAAACATTTAAAGAAAATATTATGGCGCGACAACAATTAAAAATAACGTTTTAAATGAACTTAATTCATGAAAATAAATAAGGATGATCGAAAACATAAATAACTGTTTCATAACTCATATAGCTAAATGTGCTCTGCATGCAGTCCTATTAATTAGGCCAGTGGAGCCCAACCTTTTTACATGGCGGGCTGCATTGGTCGTTGCGAATCCTTCGGTGGGCCACATTGGAAGTTGCTGGGCTAGATTAGAATTTAAATTGGAAGTTACCTACAAATTCTTCGGTGCCATTTAAATGAAAATTAATTCTAAATAATGTTTTTATGGTTGTGATTTCAATATTAATTATTTTAACATCAAAACATTCATAAAAGGTATGAATTTTTGTGTTAAATTTTTTGAATTGCTTCTTCATCATAGCTTCGCAGGCCACACAAAAACTGTTCACATGATGTAGGTTGGGTACCACTGAATTAGGCTGTCCGAGTACACTGCACATATACACACACCTTACCAATAGTACTTCCTTAAATTTAAGTTTTAGATGAGATTTTAATTCCTATTTCATGGATATGTAATAACGATACGTATGCTCAACTAGTCCTTTTTCATCTGCAACTCTTATTGCTTTGTACATAACCAGTTTGATCGATACAGCAATACTCAACTTCCTCTGTTCTACTATCCATTTTTTCACATCCTTCTCTAGTTGTAGCCATTTAGGACCAAGCTTACGAAGAGTATGTTTCTCTTTCCATCTCATTTTCTACATTCATGTTTTATTATTTCTGTGGGATGTGGACCGAAATGATGTTCTGCTGTTTGATTTCCATGCATTTTTGCATATTGAATCACCGGAAGCTTATAGCTAATAGTGTTTGCATATCTTTTTACTCTTGTAGCCATTGCAATCTCAATACATCAAACAATATTTATCCTAGTTATTAATAAAATTTGATGACATCTATCAGATTTCTAATGTTCCGTGGCATTAACTACTTCCAACAGGTTTTTTTTACAATATAAGGTCAAAAAAAGTCATTTTAGTTTAAGAAAGATCACAGGGAGACAGTTAAGAAAATGCTTTCTTTTCTTTTTTAAAAGTTTATTACTAATGTTAGTGAACTCTGAAATATGTAATATTATTGAAAAAATCAAGGATATGACAATTTCAATTTCAAAACTAATATGTATAGCTTTAGTGGTAAGTATATCAGAAAGCAATAACATTTCGTACAAACACATTATAAAACTATTGGATTGTCCTTCATGATCTATTTGGAGTATGAAAATCAAAATTAAAAAACAAAAATGGTATAAAATGGAAAAATCACCAAAAATTATATATAATCAACAAAAACGATAAATAATAATGAAATACGAAAACAACAATGATAACAAACTGTTATGGAGTACAAACAGAAGGAAAAATGCTGAACATATTCACTTGAAAGCTCAATGAATAATTGCTGTGAAAAGGTCTTCGAAAAACCGATCCCAAAAGGGTGTGTTCTTATCTTCAGAGGTAAAGGGAAAGGCCTACCAAGAATTGAAGAAAGAAAAGGCATCTGGAAAACCCACTGAAGATGAATTATGTAACGGTTAACAGATTCATTGGTAGAATAATGGATATCTGAATTTGAAATCGAAGCATTTGGGTTGTACAGAGAAATATTCGGCTTGCGTGGTGAAAATGACTGTGAGTTTACTATCACAGGATTTTGAAAAACCCACTCTGATAAATCAAAATTGTGCCTACTTCTGACCCCTGATGGTCAGAAAATAGTCTTCTAGGAAGGAATGAAAAAAATAGGTGGAGTCTAGCAAGGGAAGGAAAAAATACAGTACCACAAGTATACTTGGGTTTGTCAGAATTTAATATCAACTCGTTCTGAGTATCTAGGGTTTAACAGGGAAGTGGTTAATTGTACTATTCAATGGGCTCATTATGAATTAAACATCACAACAAACATTTCAAACGCACTGAAATTATAATCACTGTGAGTGGACATTAAAAAGTGCAATAACGAAAATGCTTCATTGGAATTCATGTTGCATAAGGTTTTACTGTATATATTAACAATTTTTTCTCTATTAATTATTAATAACATATACCGTATTTCTCGGCATATAAGATGCACTGGGGTGTAAGGCGCACCCTGGTTTTTTATAAGATTTTTCAGGGAAAACCATTTTGGTCCACCAAGGAATTTATGAAGAGCCATGTCATGTATCATTTCCAGTCATGATTAAGTCCATATCTGGCAACATTTACAGAAAATATTCCAGCATGATAACAGTTAAATATAACATTTTAGATATACTTCATTTGTAAAATAAATAGGGATGTTCTAAAACATAAATAATTCGTTCAAGTCTTGTATAGCTAAATGTGCCCTTTGTAAGCTTGGTAGTCGTATTAATTAAAGCCATAAGAATGTGCTGCACACGTCACATGTATAGATACCCTTTACTGATAATATTTACCTAAACTTAAGTTCAAGATGATATTTTAATTTATGGGTTAAATAATAAATGGAATGCATATATAATAATGATACGTATGCTCAACTAGCCCTTTTCTTCTGCAACTCTTTTTGCCTCATACATAACGTTTTTGATCGATACAGCAATATCAACCTTCCTTTGTTCTATTATCCATCACTTCTTCCTCTAGTTGGGGCCATTTAAGACCCACTTTATGAAGACTATGTTTCTCTTATCGCAGGGGTCGGCAACCTTTCAATGTAAAATAACAATTTTTTTCTTTTTCAACCTATTCAGGGATATGGGAGCCACACAGATCAGAAAATTATTGAGAGGTTAAAAAAATAGTTTAATTAAAATAACTGATGAATGATATAAATTATAATCTATGGAACAGTATCATGCTTGATCCACATACTTCGAACACGCAATTGGACCAAATATTTATCTTTGATTGCCAGTTATTCATACATTTTTTAATGACATGAATGGAACTCTATCGCTCTTCTAGTTTTATTAACGATATACACTAGGATGGATCGTTTTTCAATTTAAAAAAAATTGAAAATGCCTGACTTGGCATGGGGTGCCTTTCGCGACATTCAATATGGGACAAAAAAATGTTTTCGGTCAGACAATTTTTAGAGGTGCCCCACCACGGCTGAAGATTACAGATAGCGTTTTATGCATCTTTCAGCTGTTTCTGACCAGGTTGTGCAGCTCTTCGCTTGTTTGGATTTTTTTTCAGTACCAAACTACCCAGAACTTACAACGGGCAGGTGGCTACACTTTGAGTTCCACCCATGCCCACCCTACCATATGCACACTTTTACTGCTTATTTAGGCTTTTTTCTTTGTATTGTGCCTTTGTTTCGAATTTGGGCATTTCTTTCCATGATATCAGTTGTGCCTGAATAAATCCATCTCATGCAGACTGGCCATACACTGCTTTTGAAGCTTCCGTAACCATCTTTATTGTTTTCTCCACAGCTTGCGTGTGGCAAGGCATCTTGAACAGAAGCCAAGTAGGCGGATCTTCCTTGCTTGAAATGGCATGCTGGTCAGCATTTGTAATGGAGTTAAGTATAGGAGGGTTACTGTTACCGGAGACCACATTAGGAGTTTGGTGTAGTCCTGGGCCATGTAATTTAGAGGAGGAATCCTAATCGCCCAAACTTTCTCACTCTTTTCTTGTCTTGCATTCAGAATATGACCGTTTTTCTTACAGACTTCCTTGTATCCGAGATCATTGTGAGGAGTAGGTTTTCAGGATGTCCAAAGAAAGTGTTCCTTTGAATCACTGGATCAATTATCTTTTGAACATATTCGCTGAGAAACTACTACTCATGGATCAGCTTCCATAGGTGTCGTAAACAAAAACAGAAAATTACATACATGTTGACAGTTTATACAATTTGAAAAATAAAAATTGATAATATTGGTTCATTGGACCTTGTTTGTATTAATATGATTTCTTTCGGTCGCTGAAGGTTTTTAAAAAAGTTAAGGTGACTTCTGCTGTTGAAATTTTTTCAAGAGTTACTCTATGTTGGGTGCATATGCTGTAATTTTTATTTTCAGGCAAGACTCGAGACCCATGTCTGTCAATTGGCTCCTTAGTTTACCTTTGATATAATTCATGTTGGAGAACACTTGCTCACAGAAGTACGTCGAGCCAAAGATTGTGTGAAGCCCAAATGCATATTTCTTCAATTGACTATAGCTATCTGGAAGACAATTCCAAGCCTCAAATACAAGTTGATCTTGTTTTTTAATATCATCCACTAGAAGGGAAAAGATTGGAGACCTCTGGGATAGACATTTTGCACTTCTGCCGAGAAAGGGAGTGGCGAGGGCAAGGTCGGTTTTGTACATAAAAGAAGCCGCTTGCTTGTCTTCGTACATCTTGCAGAGATAAGCCTGAGGAAGGACACTGTTATTGTTTCGCTACTGAACCGCAAATTGGTCGGTTCCCATTGGGGTCATTTTCGAGAAAAGGGTGGAACACCAGGGAGAAACTCATGCTAGCAGGTGTGCAGAGGGAGATTTTTCAGGTGCCCTGGTTTTCCCGCTTACCCCATTTTTGCATAGAGGCTCTAAAAGCTTCGAAAGACGAGAGTAGATTGCAATAAACATGTTTCGTGACTGATAAAAGCTAGGGAGCTTAGTTAACTTCTAAAGAGCCACAAAATGTATCCAAGGAGCCATTTGTGGCTCCGGAGCCGCAGGTTGCCGACCCCTGTCTTATCCGATCAGCTTCAGTTTTTCTTCATTTTCTTCAGTCAGATAATTTTTTCTGTGGGAGGTAAACTTAAATGACATGCTGCAGCTCGGTTTCCATTCGTTTTTGCATATTGAAATGCCTGAAGCTTATAACTCATAGTGTAGGCATATATTTTCACTTTCATTGCCATTGTTATTTATCCTAGATATGTATAAAATATTTACAGCAACTGCACCAATTCTACTGTTCCATAGCATTAATTGTGCTATTCAATGGACTCATTAGGAACTAAAAAATCGCAAACTTGCCGAAATTGTAATCACTGTGAGCGGACTTGTATTAAAGCGTAACAATGAAAATGCAGCCTTGGAATTTACATTGCATAAGGTATTACTGTATATATTAACAAAATTTTCACTACTAATTATAAATAATGTAAGGTTTCCCTCTCTGTGGGTTCACTTTATGTAAATTCGCTATTATGCGACAAACTTATTGCTACCGGAATTTCTTTTTATGCGTCTTTGATTCAATCTTATACGGTTATACATCCAGTGCAATGCAAATGAAAGAAAGTTCTTCACTACACCACAAGGCGACCATTCAATCTCTCATTGTCTCTTATGCTGTCCGTATTAGTACTACAGTAAAAGAGATGAGAGTGGAGTGGATATTGTAGAGTGGAGATGAGACGGAGATTTCGTGCGATACTGTTTGAGCATACTTGAAAAGTTTTGCTTCCTTCCCCGCGGAACTTGCTTTGGGCTAAGACCACTTTAAACCTCCACTATTATGTCACTCACAACAGCCACCACTTGTGCTTGCCTGCTTACATTTATTGGCGAGTATAATTTAGTGTTATTTGTTTTAAGTTTGTATTTAGCGCATAAGAAGTCGTTATGGAGTGAAAGAAGAGCATCTAAGTGTGGAGTTAGAATTGCTTGTGGTACATATCCCTATCTTTTAAATGTAAATATGGGTTCTGTTTATGCGAATTCAGTTTATGCGTCACTTTCCTGGAATGCAATCTCCACATAAAGAGAGGAAAACCTGTATATTTTATTGTTTTTGCAACAAATTACTGCCAATTATTTCATTTTGGGGATGAGCGGGTTTGTGAATTCCACTACTAAATACAGTAATAATCTGACTATCAGTCTATAAGATGCAGGCTGATTTTGGGGATCATTTTTCAGGGGAAAAGTGCATTTTATATGCTGAGAAATACTGTATTTTAATGATTTTACGATGAATGGCTGGCAACTATTTCATTTTGGGGATGAGCGGGTTTGTGAATTCCACTACTAAATACAGTAATAATCTGACTATCAGTCTATGAGATGCAGGCTGATTTTGGGAGTCATTTTTCTGGGAAAAAGTGTCATATAGCCTGAAAAAATATGGTATTAGGATATTAAATAATCCCGATGATTTCAATCAATGATGTCATACTTCAAAAACACAATATATCGTATTTATTAAAAAACAATTACTTTTTAAATTATTTGTATAAAACGAATGTCTGGCTCTCCAATATTACAGACGATGCATTCTGAAAAATTGCCAGGTAATGTGAATCCATGTTATGTGAAGCTAGCTTTACATAGTGAAAGGTTGTGTTCTATACCCCTTCAGTTACCCTTCTTCAGATCCAAAATTCCCAAACCTCTCTCTGATATACACATAGCTACAAATAGAATGATGTTGTCAACTGTATAAGCTTATAAAGAAAGTACTCGGGTCATTCAAAATGCCTATTTCTCATTCAGCAATCTGGAATCCCACATCCAACCAAACCACATTAATGAGATCCATATCTGCCTTATCTGAATTTTTTATTATTCACATTATTCACATAAACGCTACAATTGGGAGCAGGTCCCGGTGGCAGCGGGTCCCCATCACAACTCAATGCATAATACCCAAATTACATAATAAAAATTGGGTTTACTTAATACAAAAATATAAGCTTTTTGATACCATTTCCTATACACTACTTCTTAACTTCAAGTTACAGGAACTCCCGTCACGACAGCTTAGGTATCACTCAATACATAATGCCCAAATTACATAATAACAATTGAATGTACTTAATACAAAAATATAACCTTTTTTGATAGTGGTTCCTATACACTATATACAACTTCTTGACTTCAAGTAATAGGAACTCTCGTCACAACAGCTGAATATTAGTGATTGCATGCTTTAAAAACTTGTGTTATAGATGGGACAGTTTTTATGAATATGTATTCAAATATTTATCAAATTCATGTCAAAGTATGAGGGATGTTCAGAAAGTAACTACCGATGAATTTTTAAAAGCATTTATTATTTCAAACAATATCCTTCATGTACGGTTTATAACTACTGTGTCACATTTATTTTTTGACATAATCGCCCTAACGGTTGAAGAAATCTGGGCTTAATAAATCTGAACCACACATGCACTGCCATTATCACATCCTCATCACACCAGAAGCATTTCCCCTTCAGATATTTCTTTAGGGGTCCAAAGAGGTGAAAGTGCAAGGTCTGGGCTACAGGGAGGGTGCTCGGGACATTCGCAAAGCTTTGTGTTCGGCTGTCAGTGGATGGGGCACCCATCGTGACGACACTTTGTGATACTGCAGCACATTGTGGATAATGTGATGGGCACTTCCAATGGACATGTTTGCAATGTTTTAAACCTCTCAAATGGTCAAGTGCCTGTCTTATTGGATTAAGCCTTCAACACATGCCACATTATAGTCTGTTTGCAATGTTGACGGTCTGCCATTTTGCCGCATATCTGTCAGGGTGGACCGACCTGTAGCAAACTTTAAGCACCATCCTGACACACCACGAACACTGATAGCACCTGGATCATACACTTTTTCCAATTGCCGGTGAATTTCTGCGGCCGCAATGCCTTTTGCCCACAGAAATCAAATCATAGCACACATTTACTTTGACCACTCTTCCAAACGCATTGCCATTTCAAACTGCTAATGTTGCATTGATAATGGCTTCACACTGCTCTCTCACGGCCTGTTAGTGAAATGTAGCACGCTCAACAAAGGCATGAAATTTAAAATCTCCAATTTCCATTAGTTTGTACAAAAACACCATCAGTAGTTACTTTCTGAACATCCCTCATAGTTTCAAAATAATGGGAAAGTGAAGTAAACCATCAGGAGGGGTTTGGCCCCATAAGGGGCCAGGGGCAAAGCTCCTTGTATTTACTAAAATAATTCAGACTTGCTGGCCTATCGAAACCACCTGCACCTCTCAGCAAATTACTTATATTATGAAAAGAGTAAAAAAGTGAATAATACACTGTAGTCCCATTAAATAACTATAATGTATTTATACTAGATATTTAAAATTTAAACAATTAGTACATACTTTATGAAGTTTATATTCCTTTAAAAACTGCTATATAATTCTCCTAAACTTCTACTTTGAGATTAAATTTTCCATACCTACTATATTAAAAAATCTGATGTGGCCATCTCATGACTTTCTCCATAGTTGTAATATCGTATTTCTAAAAATTCCAAAAAGTTTAACTGATAATAAATATTTTAAGGAACTGCAAGAAAAATTTAAAGACTTTACAAAGAACTCAAACTGTAGCCTTCCGATATTTGATATAGCCAGGAAGTTCCAACAATTAAGAAAATAAAAAGGAGTATTACTAATTGTAAGATGTAACTAAGCGCCAAATGTTTACAATAGTTGCTGGTAGGTGGCATGGTTAGGCAGCTAAAAAATATAATTTTTAAAATATCTCTTAAACAATGCATTACACAGATTCCTTGTTTTACGAATGTTCACTTAATGAATTTTCATGTTAATGCATTTGAAAAAGTAATACTCTATTTTTGGTGTATGCAATGAATTTTTGCTACAACAAAAATATGCCTAGCGCGCTAACCTGCACAACTTATGCTTGAAGGGAGAGGCTGCAGGTGCTGATGCTGTAATGGCTGAATGTTTCCCAGATGAAATGAAGGAGATCATAAGGAAAGGGGGATATTTGGCTAAACAGGTGTTTAATTTAGGCGAAACGGGTCTCATTTGGAAGAAGATGCCATCTCGTACGTACCTACGTATCCAAGGAGGAAAAGTCTGCACCAGGCTTCAAAGCATCAAAAGATTGTCTTATGCTTCTCCTTGGAAGAAACTCAGAGGGTGATTGCAAGCCTAGGCAGATGTTAGTTTAACATTCGAGGAACCCACGGGCTTTGAAGGGATATAGTAAGATCGATCTTCCCATGGTTTGGCGATCTAACTGCAAAGCTTAGGTAACAACCAGTCTCTCCAAGACTACATCACATCCTACTTATCCCCTTTCATCACCAAATACTGTGTCAAAAACAACCTAAATAATAAGTGCTTACTGATTATTGATAACACCCCTGGTCATCTCATCCAATGTGAAGACTTTGTTGTTGTGTTTTTGCCTCCTAACACCATGTCATTAATTCAACCAATGGACCAGAGGATCATTTCAATGTTCAAATGATATTATACACGCTATGTATTGAAGCAGCTCATCATGGAAACAGATGGCAAAGACAAGCAATCAATTTGTGATTTATGGAGAAATTACAACATCAAGAATGCATTAGATAACATACAGGAATCGTGGAAGAAGTTATGGACAGAATGTGTTCATCAATTAATAGAGGTTGAAAGAGAACAAGAAGTGGTTAACAGAGAGATTATTAAGTTGGCACAAAAAGCAGGATTTACAGAAGTTGATGAAGATGACATGAATGATTTGTTAGAATCTACACTGAGGATTTGACAAACGATGACTTTATAGAACTGAGTGCACAAAGAGCCGATCAGGGAAAAGAAGAAAATGATTCTCAAACAGCCTCGACAAAATGTCTTATTGTGAAGCATATGTCGCATGCTTTTATGCTAATTGAGCAAGCTCGAGAGATTTTCAAAGAAGATGACCCGAATATGGAACACAGCCTCGGTATAAGCAGAACAGTTGAAGAACTTTGGTACTCTAGGGAGCTCTATAATACAAAGAAACAACAATCTAAGCAGATGTCACTTGATACTTTTTTTAAGCTAATGCAGGGATGGACAAATTTTTTTAGATCTAAGAGCCAGCCCAAAAATTTAGGTGCCATAAAATTTTTTTCACCTTTAACGTTTATAGTGCTACTACTAGGCTACTAAAAAAACTCATTAAATTGTACAAATTACATTTAATACTACAAGAAATGGCAAATGCTTAATGCATATTAATGCCACATATGATAACATTCTGACATTAAACAATACTCTCATTTACATTATTTCTCATTTGGCCTCTTGTGGCCATTCACATGTCTTGAAGTTTTGGAATTGAAGAACCACTGATCCACAGCCTTTTGAGGATTAAATTTCGTCAGTGATGGTCCATTCATTTTAATCATCATTAGGTCACTTAAAGTTTTTGGTTGCAATAATGATTTAAAGCTGTTTTTCACAAGATTCATTTGGCTGAATCCTCTTTCACAACACAGAGTGGATACAGGCAGCACAGACACTATGTACAACAGTTTTCCTAAAATTGAGAATCTTTTATCATTTGCCAGTGCTAAATCAAGAAGCTCACTCAGTTTCTTCCCTTTGCCTAGGACTTTGAATTCATACCACTCATTACAGAGCGCTTGTTTACACTCATTGTTCACATTTAGTGTTGAAAGTTGTTTGTTGACATGTTGAGCCAATGTTAATATATCACTGACACCAAAATCTTCCAGAATGCTTCCAGATAGTCAGGTAAAAAGTATCAAAAACTGTGGTGGACCTTTCAATGTTTCCCTGATGCAAAAATCTCTCTTCCAAGTATTTGACTGCATGTTGGATTAAATTTTCTTTCTCAGACTCAGAAGAAGACCTTGTAGTGCTACTGAGCCCATGTAATTGTACATCTTGGTATATACCCTTCAGGGAAGTGTTGGTAATGAATCTCTCTTAATATTTTCCTGGGCTAAATTTCAGATATTCAATTTATGCCATTGTGTTTTTTTACATGCAGTTCAATTGCGCTAAGAAAAAGTTGTTCCCTTTGAAACAAAAGTATTGCGAAGTAGTCCAAAAGAAAATGGAGCATGTAAACAAACTTGAAATTGGTTAGTTTTCTTAGCAGATTCTTAGCAACAGCAGAAGCAATGCATTCTTCTGCAGTGACACTGTGACACATTTCCAATCTTTCACAAGAGCTGAGAGAGCCCCAACTTTGCTGGCCACCCATCTTATATTATGTAGGTATTGAAATTTCTTTATGCTACATTGAAGACTTTCAGCTACTTGCTTTAGTTATCCCATTCTTTATGGAGAATACTGATAAAAAATTTTACAGCCTTTTGAGAACTGAATCATAATCATCAATATATTTCCCATTCTTTACTGAACTTAACACACTCACATTTAGTCTGTGTGCAACACAATGGACACTAATCACATGGTCTAATTTTTTGTATTAGACCATTTTCTGCTCCAATCATACTGGCTGCACCATCAGTGCCAATATCAATCAGCTTACAACAGGACAATCAGTCCAAAAGTCCATGCATTTCTAGTTATTTTTGAATGGCATGTAAGCAGCCATCTGCAGTTGCATTGTCAAGTGGTAGAACTAACAGAAACACATCTCTCACTCCAGTGTTCTTTATATACCTTGCATATAAGATTTACTCTTCAATGCCAGCTGTGTCAGTGGATCCATCTAACATTAAACTCACATACTTAGCATCCTTTAATCCACAAATCAGTTAATTCAATATCACATTTGAAATGTGTGAAACAAAGTCCTTGCATCATTTTTTATTACTATACTCCTCTCGTACTTCAACTCCTAATTTAGTATTTAACTCTAACAGGCTTTCGAAGTCAAAAAACGGCTTATAGTTCTTTGCAATATAGTATGCCACATTAAAAACTATTTTCAAACGGTCAAAAAATTTTTTATCCATCTTTTTCATGCATACAACCAAGGGTGTATCTTCTGGAGCCAATAGTGTTGAGTATGCCATTACACATTTTTGATGTTGGAACTATTTGTCATGCTTCTTAAATGTCTCCAATTTGAAAGGCCCTGCAAAACCTTTCACTGTATTTGAATTTTGATCTGCAATACTCAGAAAGTAAGCACATTGCTCACATATTACTACACCTGTCCTGTGGTTAAATTTAAGCCATGGAAGTTCTTAGCACCTTCCTTGAATTTTCTTCTTCCGTTTTGAAGTTGGTCTCTTGAAGGAGAGTCTTCTATCTACACTTTGGCCAGTTCTGCTTCACTTTTGCTTATTGAGGTTAGTTCAATAACCTGTTCCATTGCACTTTGTGAAGATTATTCATCTTTTTTTTACCAGAACAGTAAAAATTTTTGTAAGTCTCGTATGCTTATTTTTTTTTGTCTCTCCGTTGTTGCTGAATGCTTCATCCTTGCGGTATTCCCAAATATTAAATTATACTTTAAGGAACAGTGGAAGTGCAAAATAAAGAACTAAACACAATGCGTGTGACTACAAAAACTGTGAAGTGATGGACTCGATCGTGTTGAAAGTCAAATGAGTCGTTACAATATTTCCATCAATTCACCTTTCAATCAGCACCTAAGCCTATCTTCGCACAAAAGGAGGAAACAGAAGTCACCAATCATATACGTCATTACATGATTGCAGACAAATGCTGAACATCAGTTTTGCTGCCGGAAATGAGCAGATGAGGGATGCAGTCATATTCTGCCGGGAATTTCAAAATAGCAAAAGCATACAGAAATCAAGAATAATTACTGTCGAAAATACAAGGCGCCACCACGAATTTTCTAGGTGCCATGGCGACCTGGCACCCAGGATTTGTCCTACTCTGAGCTAACGGACCCAGGGACTCCTCATTCATTGGCATCCAAACTTCAGCCAACAATGTCTACAAGGTTTTTAATCACCACCCGTCGATGACAAATAGCTTAACTTCATTTTTGTTCCTTTTTTTCTTTTATACTGTTTGTTTTAAATTACAATTTCAAATTACTTTTCGTTCATTTAAATCAATAAATACATTTGTGTACTATTTTGACCTTTCTTTATAATTATTTATGTACAAATACCCTCCCTAAGGACTGCATAACCTTACAGAGGTGGGAGGGTTTGTGTACTCTTATGAACCAAAGAGCTATGCCGGCGGGAGATAATTCTCCTGGTAGGACCATCCAAGCCGGAAAGGTCTGAGGGGAAGAGTCAGACTAAGAAGCAGTCTTGGGGGTTTTACATCCTACTGTGCAAGGGCAGCAGCTTGCGCAGTACCTCTGTAGGTGGTGATCATGTGGATTTGAACAGCTACAGATGGGTAATCACTCTGTGAAACTGCGATGAGGAAAGCAAGGGGAAACTACCTCATTATATTTTTCATGATAGGCTGAACAGCTGCAAATACCTCTATGGATCTTTCTGGGGTAAAATATTCCGGAGGTAAAATAGTCCCCCAATCGGATCTCCGGGTGGGGACTACCCTAGGGGATCCACAGAGGAAATGTAACATTAATAAGAAAGCAAGTAGTGAGAAATTAAAAATAGGCACATGGAATGTTAGGACTATGAATTCAGGGGGTAAACTAGAGAACTTAAAAAGGGAAATGAGAAGGAATAATGTAGGTATAGTAGGTCTTAGTGAAGTTTGGTGAGAAGGAGAAGGCGAGATAAATTCAGACGAATTTAAGATTATTTACTCGGGAGGGAGAAAAAGGAAAGGGGAGTAGGGATCTCCACCATAGTAATGGGAGACTGGAACAGTGTAGTCGGAGAGGGACAGGAAGATAACATAGTGGGAAAATATGGACTAGGGAAGAGAAATGAAAGAGGGGAGAAACTTGTGGAATTCTGCCATAGAAATAGATTGATTGTAACTAATACATGGTTTAAGCATCACCAGTGGAGACTTTACACATGGAGAAGCCCAGGAGACCAGAGACAATACCAGATAGATTACATATTAGTCTATGAAAGATTTAGAAATAGCATTAAAATGTGAAAACACTACCAGGGGCAGATATTGATTCCGACCACAACCTTTTGGTGGCAAATACACAATGTAGACTGAAGAGCGTTAAGAGAAACATAAGAGTTAACAAGAAATGGAACTTAGAGGAACTCCTTAAAAACAAGGAGGCTATCATGACTGAGCTGGAGGAAAGGTTGGGGGAGAGAGCTGAAGAAAATAGGAAGAATGTAGATGAGGAGTGGAGATACATCCATAACAACATTAAAGATGTAATGGAAAAGAAGGTAGGAAAGATAACGGGTGAAAGAAACAAAAAACCCTGGATCACAGCAGCCATGCTGCAAAAAATGCAAGAGCAGAGAAAGTGGAAGAACATAAACACTGAAGAAGGCCAAAGAAAGTACAAGGATTAAATAATGCTTTAAAGAAGGGAAACAGATAAGGCCAGAGAACAGTGGATAAATGAGAAATGCGAGGAGATTGTCGAATGTGAAAGAATTTGTAGAACAGACCTTATGTATAGCAAAGCAAGGGAACTATTCAAGAAAAAAGCACGAAAGATAGGATGTAAAGGAATCATGAACAAAAGTGGTAAATTAGTATCGGAGCCAGACAATGTAAAGAATGTCTGGAAAGAATACATTGAGGTTCTCTATGACAAAGAAGGAAAGCCAAGAAATATTGAATTAAATGAAAAAGAGGATGTGGAAAAAGATCAGCTAGGACCAAATATTCTCGAGTCTGAAGTTAAAAGAGCAATTGATGACATGAAAAGAAGAAAGGCAGTTGGGAGTGATGATATACCCGTGGACGTTCTTAAGGTTTTGGGGTCTAAAGCAGTTAAGCAACTCACAAAATTTTTTAACCAAGTATATGATACTGGCGTATGGCCTGAAGATTTTTTAGATGTTGTGATGGTACCACTGGAGAAGAAGAACAATGCAAAATGTTGTAAGGATTACAGAACTGTTAGTTTAATTTCTCATACAGCTAAAGTTCTAACCAGAATAATAACCAAAAGAAGTGGATGTAAAATAGAAAAGGAGCTGCAAGATAATCAGTTTGGTTTCAGAAGAGGAAGGGGGACTATAGATGCTACATGATGTATGAGGATGATGATAGAAAGAGCGCTAGAAGTCAATAAAGATATGTATTTTTGTTTTGTGGAATGGGAGAAAGCTTTTGACGGAGTGAAATGGGATAAAATGCTGGTTATTTTAAACAAAAAGAGAAATGGATTGGAAAGATAAAAGACTGCTTAAAAACCTTTACTTTGATCAAAAGATTAGAATTAGGGTTGAAGGAGAAGAAACAGAAAGTACTTCAATAGGGAGGGGAGTGAGGCAGGGATGTCCTATTTCACCAGCGATATTTAATATTTATGCAGAAACAATAACAGAAGAAGCGTTGATGGAAGAGAAAGGATTTAAGATAGGAGGTGAAAGTATTACCACCATTAAATATGCAGATGATCAGGGCTTAATAGCAGAAGGTGAGAAAGAGCTTCAGAGGATGACAGACAGACTAGTGGAGGTTGGCCAACAATATGGAATGAAGATTAATCCCAGAAAAATGAAAGTCGTGGTGGTTTAAAAAGAACATAAAGAATTAAATATAATGGTAAATGGCCAAAAATTGGAACAATTAAATAGTTTTAAATATCTTGGAAGTATTTTAGCGCAGGATGGAAGTAGTACACAGGACATCAGAAGTAGGAGTGTGATGGCAAAAGCAGCATTTAACGTGAAGAAGGAGCTTCTCACAGGCAAGAAAATAAATTTAGAAACAAGGAAGAAATTAGCAAAATGCTACATATGGAGCATAGCTCTTTATGGTGCAGAGACATGGATGGTAAGGAGAAAGGAGGAAAAATATTTACAAAGTTTTGAGATGTGGGTATGGAGGAGAACGATGAAAGTGAAATGGACAGAGAGGAAGAGAAATGAAGAAGTATAAGAAATGGTGGGAGAAGAAAGGATGCTAATAAAAACAATCAGGAAAAGAAAAGCAAATTGTATAGGGCACATATTGAGAAGACAGTGTTTACAAAGGACGATCTTAGAAGGAAAAATTAGTGGAAGAAGAGGAAGAGGGAGAAAAAGAATAGGAATATTAGATAATATAAAGCAGGGATATAATACTTATAGAGATATAAAAGAGGCTTCTAGGGAGAGAGAGAGAAATGGAGGCAGCGATTCAGTTAAAACCTGTCTTCGGACAGAAGCATGATGATGATGATGTACAAATACAGTGTCTCAGGTCACCATAACTCTAATTACTATATTTAAATTAATAGGAAATTCATTTTCGTTTAATGAATTTTAGCTTAACAAACAACTTTTAAGGAACGCATCCCTTTTATAAAAATGGGGAATTAGTGTATATGGCAAAATGTTTCAAACAAAGGTTTAGAAAATTAAATTTCCTATAACTTTTATTCCATTGTTTTTACATATATCAAATATTAAAGCAAATATTTCAAAATAACGGATGTGACATGAGTAAACACCCACTTCCGGTTGATCTATTTTTACCAAAAACTAATCAACTCTTGTCACTTTCATAAAAATGTCAAACAAAATTTTGTGTTGACTTGATTTATAGTTTTTGAGTTAGAGCACCTACAAAAAAATCTGTCACATACACACACACACAGACATCATCGATAAAATGGTCAAAACGTGACCAGAGGATCTCAGAATGTGTATTTCTGTTGAAATCTCAAAATTGATTTTTTAATGAAAACAATACTTTCCCCTACACTATATATGGAGAAAGTAAAAATAATTATACTGCTCTATATCTTTTGTGTACAAGACTTATATTTTGCCATATATATTACTGAAAATTACCTCCAAACTATGAAGCCATCTTTGCAATGGTACAAATTTGTACTCTCCATATCTTGGCCATAGAGGTCGATGATCTCCACTGTAGAGATACAAGAGCAGGTAAACATGAGGTACTCTGTAATGCAGGGATGAAAGTTATTTCATTTTCTTCCAAATGATTTTGAGAAAAATGTACTCACAATGTAGGTATAGGTCTGTTGTAAAAAATCGGCTTGTTCATACATATGTGACGAGGCTGCAAATGGAAGAATAGAGGTAAACATAAAATAATGCTTTTATCATCAACATCAACTGATTTATATCATTTTAATGTTATTACAAAGCAGGATTTAATATAAACAAATTAATAGAAAATCAGGATCATGAGTAGATCCATCTTCATTGTAAGGAATTAGATGTCTCACATCAAAAGGAATTTTTCCAATTAATGAAAATCAAGAGGTTAGGCAAAATATGTACTCACAACATACAAGGTTGGTATTCTCTCCATCTCTATAAGGGGAGGCAAATCTCTGTTAGGCTTAAATTGGTATCCAGGATTATAACAAGTGTAGTTAACAGGAGAATAATTCCAGTCAATTTCAAGATTTGTCTATAAAAATATTAAAAAAATACATTAGTACATCAGGATAGTAATAAATTACTGGAATGATAAATTTCCTTTAATAATCCTGATATTTCAGTAACATCATAACTTTCTTTATGCAAGTATTTTCTTGTCTTAATGGTCAAATTTGTAGGTTTTGATATTTTTGTGCAGAAGTTAACTAATAGCTTTCTGTATTTATTTAAAAAATTTCACATAGCTTTAAAATGCCATTTTACAGTGAAATATAAAACAGGAATATAACATAAATAAATAACAATCAATCACAATCAATAACAATAATTAATAATATCAACATATAGTATCACTTACTTGAAAACTGAGAGAATTGTTTCATGAAGGAGGGAAGTGAGAGGCGAAAAACATCAAGATCAGATCGGAGGGAATTTAATAAGGACGGAAGACGGAAAAAAAGAGAATGCTGGATCAAAGAAATCCTAGGGGTATTAGTGTGAAGAAGGTGTGATAATCGGGTTGATCTAGAAGGCACATGAAAGTTGAAAAATGATAATAACTCAGGGCAATTAATATGACAATTTAAAATTTTGTGAAGAAAAGAAATATCTTGCTTATGATAACAGGTAGAAACATTATCAATAGCTGTTGTAGAGAGAACTGTATCTTTAGTAGAATAACGAAGAGAAGGAACATGTATTCTAATAATTTTTATAAAAAAGTTCATAATCTGCTTGAGTGAACGGAAATTAGTTATGCAGGATGAGGACCAAGTTGGTGAGCAATAGGAAATTATGGGAAGTACGATAGAGCAGAAATACATCCTCAAAGCCACAGGATCCCTCAGCTCCGTGTATCTGTAGAGAATGCCAAGAAGAGAGAGAGCCTTTCTCTTCATCGTGAAAATGTGTTCTGAATAGTTTAGTGTCTGTCAAGACACCTAAATCTCTCTGCAGTGTCACCCTTTTTAAGGTAGTTCCATTCATTGCATAATCCCAGAGAATGGGGTTTTTGCGAAGAGTGACAGTGAGAACACTGCATTTAGACAAGTTTAGTCGCAATGGCCGAGTATCACATCAATTTGTTATATTATTAATCGTATTTTGAAAGAAAAGACAATCAGAGAGAGAATCAATTGGTTGAAAAACTTTACAATCATCGGCATATAATAACATTTCAGCTTGAGAAGTAGATACTGAAATCGTTGTCATCTATAAACAAATTGAATAAATAAGGGCTAAGGACACTGCCTTGGGGAACACCAGATGATATCATTGACCAGTCAGAAGGATCACCACAAATACTAAAACATTGTCTTCTATTAGTTAGTTATCTAGAAATCAGGCTAAGGAAACAACCATGAACACCAAAGCGGTGTTGGAGTTTATGTAAAAGAAGTGTGTGATTTAAGGAATCAAACACTTTAGTGAGGTCTAAAAATATGGTTTCTAACTGAGATTTCTTACTATTGTGTCAATGGCATGTTTCTGAAAAACAGCCAGGTTAGTTAAACAGGATCGGCCGGGAAGAAAACCATGCTGCTTTGACGAAATATAGGGTGATGTAAAATAATAAAGGCGAATAAGAATAATTTTTTCACAAACAGAGGAGAGAATGGGAAGGATGGAGATTGGGTGATAGTTAACAATTATGGATTTTGAACCGGATTTATGAATAGGAACAACTTTTGCAGATTTCCATTTGGTGGGAAAAATTCCTGCCGAAAAACAGCAGTTAAGGATAATACTTAAAGGGGTAGAAAGAGAGGAAGCACATATAACACATATAATATATCACATAGAAAAATAAAATAATCATAATTATTTTATTTTAAATTGATTATTTAGAAATATCCTATAGAAAATCCAAGCATATCAACATTAATATAGCCTCTATATTTAAATAAATAACAACAGTAACGAATAATTTTCTCATATTGAGTATAAAGTTATCAGGTATCACAGTACACCATGAGTATATTTTTTCTCACACAAAATTCTATGAATTAATTTAGATGATTACATCAAAACCAAACGGCCAAAAACTACTTAACCAGTTACTGCCTGAAAGAATTCATACATTCAGGTTTATTTGATGTTGCTACTGATCACTTTATTCTCATCTGAAACAAAAATTCAATCATCTATATAATGACTCATAACTACCATATATACTTGCCTATAAGACAAACAATTTTGGAAAAAATTGATGCCTAGAAGAAATGGGATTGGTTTATCTGCAGGTTGTCAAAAGTAAACATTTTAATCATTTACCTTGTTTTTTAATGGGCCACATAAACAACAGTGCTCCAAACCATGCACATACTTATGCAAATAATAACTATGCTGCTGCACATACATTTAGTGACAATGAGAAACAAGTACAGGAATGGTGTAAAAGTAAATCGGCAATAGAAGAGATGTCAAGAATCAAGAAAGCAAGTTGCACTATTGTTAAATCATTCCCTGAATTAGAGAAAGCACTCAATGATTGGGTTATTGAAAGCTGACAAAACAGATACATTGTCACGAAAACTGGAATTTGTCTGTTTTGCCTGTAAATGTTGAAAGACGATAAATACAAGTCAGAGAAATCACCCAAGTTTGTAACATTGAATGGTTAGTGCACCTGTTTCATGAACAGATATGATCTCTGTCTCTGATAGCAATCAAAGATAGCACAAAAGCCACCAAAATACCTCCAAGTAAAAATTGAAACGTTCCGGAAGTTTATTATCAAAATTTGAATACAAACTACCTCAAGTCGAAAATATGGATGAGATGCCAATTACTTTCAATTTTCCTTGTAACAGAACTGTTACCACTGCGCTTTTTGTGTCATCATCTTGGATTACAGGAATTGGCTTATACATGGGTAATACAGTTTTCATCTGGAAACTTTGGGGATTGGCTTATATGTGAATGGACTTATAGTTGAGTATATATGGTATCATAATATCACCAGATAGAATGGTAGTCCCTTTATGGCTCTAAGTCTACTCATAATCATAGTTCCCTCTAATTTTTTCCATCAGTGTGCAGAATGAATATCGCTTTGCACGCCTACATTATGCTGTTACGTGGATAGTCTCCATACAAATATAATGAATATTACTTTGTGATTTTCACACGTGAATTAGATAAATAAACAATTAAATAACAGTTAATAATAATCATTACATTAAATCAATTTTATAAATATGAAAATCACTTTATGGAAAGCATTCTTGGCTGTTTTAAAAAATTTATCAAAAGATAGGGTAACAAGTAGGGATGTACAGGTAACTCTCGTTTTACGTACTAGTTAGATTCCGAGAAAGCATTCCTAGATCAAAAGTAGAATTAGCAAAATACTGTAAAATGTATAAATAATAAATGGCAATTGAATATTTTCCTTAAGTTAAAACAAATCCTCTTTGTCATATAATCTCCATACAACTCCCTCCAATTAAAAAATCATGTACAATTCCTGCATTTACCAGCAGCTAGACACCCTATACATTTTATATTCACATATGCATATTCATATTTTTACTGTATAAATGCAAAATAAGGAAGAAAGTAATAAATATTTATTTTTACCTTAACGAAGATACATAGATATTGCACTAACATTTGATGAGATGGCTTGAGGGTGACAGAGGTTACATGAGGGAGGCGGGATTGTCTGGATCAGATGATGACGAGGCTGGTGACAGCCAAAAGCATGTGTTTCTCACTGTTCCTCTATCAGCATTCAAGGGGCCATGTGTTGGCAAACACAACTCATGTTCAGACAATTTTGCAGAATATTATGACAACTGCCAACTGAAATCCCAAATTTTGCAGCAATTTCCTCAACAGTTTGGCATCTGTCACTTCTCACGATCTCTCGCACATGGCCATGTTTGCATCATTTGTTGATGTCAATGGGCAACCACTGCACGGATCATCACTGACACTGTCACGACCTCCTCTGAAATGCTTATGCCAATGGTACACTTGGCTGTTTTATCGCCATGTCATCGTAGGCTTGCTGTAGCATTGTCAATGTCTGTGATGGTAATTTCTTAAGTAACACACAAAATTTGATGTTCGCATGCTGCTCAATCATGGACATTTTGCACTGCGATGCGACACAATGCACACATGAGTATGCTGTGAGTAACCTGTCCGCCCAAGACCTGTCGGGACTTGCATGTAGCCTCCTAGCAAGTGTTGTCATCGTATGCCCTGATGGTTCCCTTCACAAGGTAACAGACAGTTTTATATGATACAATTCCGGGAACCTTTTGAAACTACCTTGTACTAATGCTTACTAATGCTTTGAAAACTGAAAAGTTATTTCTCCTTGTATTGTGGTAGCCCTGCTTTTTAGATCCATTCTAAATATGTTTATTTTGTGTTGCCATTCTATACTCGCCCTACACAAAAATCTTTGAGATCAGTTCAGCCAATATCTTCAAAATTCATAGTTACATAAAAATTCTAACCTTAATATTATGGTAGCTCTGTTTAATTGCCTGGTTGAAATATACTATTTTGGTTATTTATTTATATGAAGATTATATATACAATATTTGATTAAAATCTATATACTCAGTCCTCTAGAAATGTGTAAAAAATATTATTTTACCTTTTATTGTGTTAGCCCTGCTTTTTGGCTCCGCTTTAAACATCTTGATTTTATTATGATATGTACAAATCTTATATACAAAATTTATTTAACATCTGTTCAGCCAATTCCTTCCAAATCCATAATTACTGAAACAGTTTAATTTGTAATTGTGGCACCCATTTGGCTAATCCAGTTCAAATATACTATTATGGTATTTATATGCGTACATTATAAATATTAAATTTGGTTGAAATTGATGTGGACAGTTCAACACAAATACGTGTAAAAAGAATTTTTTTATTACTTGTACTGTGACAGCCCTGCTTTCTATATCTATACTAAACATCTTGATTTTGTTTTTTTTTATGCTTTACACCTCCTTCAAACAAAATTTTGTTGAAATTGGATCAGCCAATTCCTTCTAAATTCATAATAACCAAAAATTTTAATTTTATAATTGTGGCATCCCTGCTGTGTGGATCCGGTCAAAATATGTCAGTTGCAGTTGGAATTAGAACATAAGGTATCATGTCACCTCATATATATATATGCACACACACACCTTATTATTGAAAAAACTAGAAATATCATATTAACTTGTGATATAAGAGTTAAAAGCTGCTCATTTAATAATAACCATATACTAAACTGTTATTTTTAAAAATTCATTCATTGTTACTGACATGAGAACTTGAGCAAGATGATACATATTCCTGGTCTAGAATTTTTTCTTTCCTGTCTTTAGAATTATTCCAATTAGATATTTGAAGTCATTATATTGGTTTACAATTAACTCCTTTTCCTCCAGGGTATTGTTTGCAGATTCTTTCACTTGACTAATGTCCAAAATACTCCTGTACTTGTCAACTAGCTTACTAATATTCTCAGTGTTATACTCATCACTCATTCTCTGCAGTGAAAAAGAACTAAAATCGAAATCTCCCAATTCATTTAGCTCATTCTCTGGAAACCTCTATTTTGGTGATTACACAAGATTGATATGAAACGAAGAATATTCCATCACTGGTGGCCGATGAAATTAAGTTTTTAACATTGTTGCTCAAAGGTACTGCTGTACCAGCTTCTATTGTCATAAGGAAACTTTTCTGAAAGCATTTGGTCAACTGTGCTAATTCACACAATACATCATTTGCATTCAGAGTTATGCAATAATTGCTATCAAAAAGCTTTTTCAAGCAATATTTTGCAATGGGATCATTGTCTTCTAACACTTCACAATCAAAGTAACTTATCAGTGCATCATAATTTCATATTAAAGCACTTACAGTAAAATATCTAGAAACTCACCTTACTTCATTTAGAGGCTTAAATGAAAATTTCATTTTCAGTGACATTTGCCATTTCCTCAAATTCACCTCTTCGGACTGAAGATCTACAAAAGATGGTATAAATGGTTCTCAAGAGTGTTTCGATCTCCTTCATTGTTGGCACATCTTTCCAGGCATTGACCAACCCCACTTTTTAAGCAGTGGCAACACCATTTTTCAGTGGGGACCCTACCTCCTGCCGACTTCTTTGGTAGGCTGGATTATGATGCCCTCAATATGTCTTTTACCGACTGTAGGAGGCAATGCAATCTCTTATTGGAAGGGTTAGGAGATATAATTTGCCAGAAGGATTTTGTGCTCTGGTATTTCTAATTTTTCCTTTTGCTTGAACAGATAGCTTCTAACAGGTAGGTAGCACAACTTGTACTCAAATAATAGAAACATACAAAACCTTGATGATAAGATGTCTCTGGCAAGTTAGGACCTGGAAGCATTGTAGCCCGAATAGGCACAACTCTGTATGCAAGATACACACATACAAGAAGATACACACAGTGTGCATGCTCGAAAAATTGAGAGAGTGGCACTTAAAATACTATTGCACAACATGCAGTTTAGAGGGAACCCTGTCCATAACCATTAATTAGATTCCAGGTATAATTTAGGCAACTTAATTTTGGAATCACTATGAACTTGAATGTATCAACGTCATTAAACAGATTAGCACAGGTTAGTAACAAAATAGGGGGTGGCTATTGCCCCAACTATCCCCTCCCCATTTTCAATCTGCCATTCCCAACTACACTTTATTCTGGAAATCTCTGCCCTTGCCAGAATCTTTCTATCCCTTGGCCTATGGACCTAATCTGTTACACATAATGAAAGAATTTTACAAAGAATGGATTTAATACGCATCCAGTGGAGGGCAATGGAGACAACCAAGAGGGGGCAATCGCTGCTCCCCCCTCTTGGATCTGCCAGCGAATGCCTCCATAATAGGTTGAAATATAAAAAAATACCTCATCTTGAACATGAGAAAGAGCAAATGAAATTCACTACACTGATTCATAATAATTTCTATGAACTTATAGTGATCCTGAACATTAATGCGATTTAGAGTTTATGTTTTATGCTTATAAAGCATTTAGAAGTTAATATATATGACGGCATAAATTAAAATCTACATAAAAACAAACCTTCCCGTCATCACATCCACTAGCTGCTATACCCATTGCAACTCCATGATGGGGGTCATATGGAATTTCATAAGAGAAGAATGGATTTGATGAAGTTTTTTTAATTATAGATGGGACTGTTATTCGTTCCGGGAGCCATCGCCCAGTCCAAGGTCCTTCTGTTGTAGTAGTTGTAGGAGGTTGACTAATGTATCTTCTACAAGAAACAGTGAACAGTCCTTACAATTTTAACATGTAGTTCATCAAAAACTGTACTATTAAATACCAGATGGTATTACTTTTCTTAAGGCGAACTTATCACAACAATCATTACAAAAGCATTATAGATAATTCTAAACCTTACCTTTGTAATTTATTGATATTGTATCTTAAAAACCAATCATTTTTTGTCCAAGTGGGCTCAGTTACTTGATTTTTGGGATATACTAATGCTGATAATGGCAAATTTTCTTCGCCATAAACTGAAAAAATACACATATCACAATTTAAATAAGTCCAAAAAATTATATTTATAGGAGCATTCAAAAGACAACTCCAAGCAAAACTCATTTATCAATTGGTAAAATTTTAAAAGCGGTTTTTGTTGATACTATAATAATCAAAAATATCATTTACCTCCATATAAAATTGAGGAAACTGTCAACTGTACAATAAATGTCCACATTATCATTTTTCGAATATAATCTAACCTTAGAGTCGCTACAGTTTTTTTTCAATGGAATGATAATTCGGAAAGATTTCGGTAATACTGCATTGAATGGCACAACTGGTACGTGAGAAAAACCTTAAATAAATACTGTAACTGATAATTGAAACAACATGATATTAGCCAGCCATACACGCGCGTAATTTACGCCAAATAAATTATTACAACGCCTATGTGGCTTCTAATATCTCTCTCATGCGGTGTTCCGAGAGTATTTTGTTATGAGTAAATGCCGCGCGTACTTTGATCGTCTTTACTTCTCTACATGAACAGAAATAATTGTCCGAAGGTAATAGAAAATAATTTTGTGTGTGCTCAACTTTTATATAGAAATAAATATTTGACAGACAAATTAAGTAATCCATATAATGAAAAATGTCTCTCGTACAACCTTGCATCGGTTTCTAAAAACTACACTCCAATACTAACCGATGGAACTTTCGATCTGATATCTAGGTAATCCTATCATTTCTTGATGCATATGGAAGAATGATATAAAAGAATATCTAGTGCTAAATATTTTATGACAGATCAACCAGACCTGTTTAATTAGATCATTTATTTTAGAATCAACAAGGAACCCGTTTTATGATCAGATTTGAATTTCTTTTAGCGTACCTACAAATACATTGACTAACATTAAATAATTTCTACAGGTCATTGGTTGAATAAGATAAATATACTAATATTTATGATACTAAACTTTTAATATAAATAAAAACATCTCTCGATCTCGATACCTGAAATTGCTGAGTTCAGTTGCATATCATTTAATTCAGTAAGAGTTGTTTTTAATGTCATCAGGGGCGACTCCTCTTTAGCGCCCATAGGGGCTGGGCCCCACCTGTAGTTGTTTTAACCAACCGAAAAAAATTAAGTTTAAAATTTTGTCGAACTCCTGAACGTTTCCATACAAAAAATATCCAAAAAATTTAAAATTTTTAATTAAAATGGCCCCACTTATACTGGCCCTGAACGTATTTTTTTATAGCATTGTTATTTTGACAGCGATTTTCACCGGCTCAGAATATAGGCTCTTGGGCCAGTCGCAATGAGTCCCAAGAATTCATTCAGTGTATTTCAAGAAGCTGAGACGTGAGTGAATACGGTACTGTGAGAGTTATTCAACTTTAATATTGGTTTGCTGTTAAATTTAGAGTGATTTATTCTTTAAATCTATTAAAGAACCTGATTTTTGAATGATAACAAGCTGCTCGATACATTTTAAGAAGTATTAAAATTTATAGAAATCGTCTTAGTGATACCTGTATCTACAGCTGATGCTGAACGTTGTTTCAGTGCTCTGAAGCGCATAAAAACGCTTCAAAAAAATTCAATAACACAAGATAGATTGAACGCTCATGCTGTACTAACAATTCATAAGGACTACATAAGAGAAATTCCTCAGTTTAATCAAAAAGTTATTGAGAAATTCATTCATATAAAAATAGAAGAGGAGAATATTTGTATAAATAAATGTGAGTATATAGTATATTTTGTACCATTCGCATGTATTTTATAATTAAATCGTGCCTACTGTTTATTGAGTTTCATTAGCTTTGTCCCTACCTGTTCATATGATCACAAGCCACCACTGCTCATCATCATTATCTGATATATAAAAATGAATAAAATGAGTTTCTTTCCTATAAGCACTGATAAATATTTTGTTCTTACGATATTTTCATCAAAATTGAATGTTTGCATTTTCTACATTTATTTATGATAAAAACTGGCAATAATTACCGCTAGAGAGATTGTAATACAACCATCCATGGGCATCAGCAGGGGAGGGCAAAGGGGAGCACTTGCCTCCCCTGGAAATCTGGAAATGTGAATTTTCTAAAATCTTTAAGCCTAAAATTGCTATTTTTTGTAACTAATACAGTTAATAAAACGACACTTGATATGATTAAATGCATTCTAAGAAGCCACACACATTATCTAAAAAAATTCCAATGGCGCTCTTTCAAAGATTTTTGCCCCCCCTAGAGAAATTTCTGCAGATGCAGATGTCATATATGAGAATGTAAGCTGAAATAAAAAGTAAATAAATCTAAATCACTATATTTTATTCCTTTATTTGAATGGAAAGATTATAAATAAGTAGATTACAATGAATGAGATTAAATAAAAACATAAGACAACTTTAATTTTCAGCATTGAACCCAATATCTTTTATTTTTTGGGCGGCATTGCATGGGGCATTGTTTTGAGAGTGGATGAATATCTACTCCAATTCGTGCCCCTACAAAATTATACTTCCTTCCCGGGATACGTCTTGTTGGCCATGGATTAATTTTATGATTCTTGCCAAATATTGCACAGGTATAACTGTCATGCTGCATTGATGATCCTTTAGAATGAAAACAATTTCATGAATAAATGTGCAATGTGAATGTAAGAGCAAATAATGTTTTAGATTTATTTCAAAATTATCAGTAAAACTTTGCTATGCTTTAAAATTACATTCTTAAAGTAACAATTCATGAGAGGTGATGACAGATTTTAATAGTTTGGGAACCGCTGATTAACTGCATTCATTACAACTACCGTATATACTCGTGTATAACATGCAGTTTGAAGGTCGTAAAGTTGGGGTTTGCATTATACATGGGTAACACTTCTATGCAGCAAAAAATAAAAAATTGAAGTGTACCTAACTCACACCAGATCCTCACTTTCTGGGTGAATTGAAGGGAAACCACGCTAATTATCGATAACCCAGCTGATACACATATTAATTAAATATATCAAACACCTAATTACTTCTTTACAATTGTATTTCCATCCTCTCCAAATATTTCACATTTCACTAGCTAATCAGCCGATTGCCATAGTCTCATGCAAAATCACCAGATACACTTTCTGCAAAACATGTATCGAAAACCAAAAACATAATGTATATGGAAATTGATATACTATTTTTAGTTAATGAATATATATCATTATATATAGACGTTCCTTACAGAGGATATCATTACATATAAACGTTTCTTACAGAGGAGGAGGAGGATACTAATGTTTAGGCACTTCCAGATGAGCTGGAGATTCTAAATTTTTTTATGTAGGATTTTGTGCAAAACTGACTAGAAAACAACGAAAATATTGAAAAAGTGCAACAATGCGACCGTTAAAAATTCGCAATTGTTTAAACAAATTTTCAAGGTTTATGTATTTCCAAATGTGCTACGGAGCTGAAATTATTTTTAGAGGTAGGATTTGTACAAAAACGAAATAGGGATTATAGTAATCTTGAAACTTTAATTTGTGTTGCCATTAAAAAGTCTTCAATTTTAAACAAATAGGTAATGTTTAAACACTCTGATGAAATATCTCTAGGAAAAATTAATGTTTTTCCAAGGTGAGATGAAATGCTTGCAGTATGCAAGCACCTTGTACTAGTTATATATATAATTAACTATATAAGCAATTTAAAACCAATAGAATTCATCTTCTGCATCATCTTCAGTACCAAATAACATCTTCACAACCCAAAAGACACAGTAGTGCCTTTGCAAAAATCCGGAATTTACATGATTTCTTGCGGAACATGGGATAAGATATATATAGGACAGACAAAACGAAACTTAGAAACATGCTTCAAAGAGCACTTAGCACATTTTAGACATAACAGGATTAACAATTTGAGCGTAGCCGCCCATATACAAGAAAAGAACCACCCTATCACCATCCAGAATTTAACACTGTTAAAATCAATATGCAAAGAAAACAAATTAGACACCTATGAGAGCCTTTTCATTAACCAATTCAAAAAAACCATTATGAATATCGATCGCGGTCTGATACCTTATGCCCCCCTCTACAGTTTATCGGTTCCCCCTTCCACTCCTCTCCTGCCCACTTTCACTTCCTCAACAATGGACAATGATTTAAATTCACGAACGCCAAGCGATACACCCAACTTGACAACAGCTACTGATGATGAGAGCTTGGCTCTCGAAATAAGTATTTAGCGCTCTCTTCTTCACGCTAAATTTCTTTTTGTTTACAGTTGGAGCCGAATCTTCAGTTCACAACTTTACTCACCGTAGTCTCCTCTTCTATTTATTATCGCGTATACATTGAATCAGTAAGAAGATAAAGAAATCTTTTAGCTGCATCCAATGCAAATTTTGGGGTTGACGTCATGGAAAAAGTAGCCTCTTGCTAAATCTCATTCTATCAGAATTACACCCACACATGCTGCATATGAAATATTGGGTGAACATTGAATATATTTTTAGTCAAAGCTTCATCCTAATATCTTAATCTAATCATCAGTTATGGGTTTTTATAGTAATTTTGAGTACAACCCTAAAGAATTACGCATCTTTGTCAATATTAACTGGTATGATTTTTTTGTCTGATTCAAATATTACTCATAAATACTGTTATGGCCATGGCATCTTGCATAACAGGAATTGCCAACAAGTAGCATTCAATCACTAAGACTTACACAGACATATTCAAGTATCCACTTAAAAATGATTGCTGTGGTTATGATTTTGATTTAGATACCTAGGTGTGTAGGATATATCATTAATGAGAATATTTATTCGATAACACTCAAATAAATTATTTGCTAACTTGGTTATTTCCAATGCCATGGCAACACCCTCACAAGCAATCACATGTTTTCTCTCTCCTATGTAAAATAGCACCCTCATGACAGTTATATTTTGAAAGAATTTTTTCAGGGAAATCCACGTGCCCACTGTGGGTATGTCAGGTCTAGGGCTCTTTGAGGTGGATTTTGACCTCTTTCACCCAAATTTGCCTATCTTATACAATGGAAAACAGTGTCGAAGATTTATTAAATGTGCTATTTTTAACTTGAAACTATTCTGATTGTATGAAAATTGTGGTAGTAGGTAAACCTTGTTCTACTCTTCCAAATCTGCTTTGTAAGCACAAAGACACAAAATCTGAATATACAAGACATTTATCTGTTTTACATTATGAAACTGTGGAATAGTTGTAAGTTAGATCTGGACTATTTTGTTGGCTGTGTTTATTGCTCTCAAAAGAGAAGGGTGTATGGAATAAACATGGGTTTTCCGATCTTAACCATTTAGCAATAGCACTGCAAAAGCATCCCAATCACATGTTCAGTCCTTTCTGAATCTTAAATTGTTTGGAAAACAATAAATTGACAACCAACGAAAAATTGAAATAAGTCAACATAATGGCCAAGTGAATAAAAATAAACATATTTTTAAAAGGCCTGTTGATGCAATATGCTATTTATTAAAACAAGAGCTTACTTTGTGAGGTCATGATGAGTCTGAAGATTCAATGAATAGAGGTAATTATATAGAATTTTTAAATGTACTCCACAACTATGAGCCTCTTTTAGATAATCATTTAAGTACATTCACTGTATTTAAAGGAACTTCTTCTACTGTACAAAATGATCTTATTAAATCTTTATCTAATGTCGTTAAAGATGCAATAAAGAATGAAGTTGATTGAGCAACATTTGTGGCCGTTATATATATGTGGCTTAAAATTAGAAGTAGCTCTTACAATTAGATATTGCCTGATGCTGTGCTGGTTGCATAAAATTTTATATCTTAACTTTATGCCCAACACAAATGATCAGGATACACCACTGATAGCCACCCTATTCTCTAAATTATTATAATTTTCATCCAGGGCACCAATCTACTGCAGTTTTGCTTTGCATATAAGGGTGAAACCACTAGATATATATGTACCATTAAAAGTATTGATTACAAAATTATGTGCTTTACTAGATTGTCTAATAAATTACCAGCTGCTATTGGCCAAAGCATCTTTTTCAGTATTTTTTGATCAAGTCCTTTTGCTTTTGCATGTTTTCCTTCATACATCATTAACCTGGTTAAATTAGCAAGTTTTTCCCTTTCCTTATAAATGACTGCTCCCCACATTCCAGCTTAAAAAAAGAAAAAGAAATGCATAAATAAATACAAATAGCAAAAGAATAAAGTATGAAACAGTAAAAAGGTGTTGAACAAATGACCACTTTTCTGAGCTCTATTGCTTACCTAAAATTTCTGTTACATGATATGGATGATCCCGCATAATGTGGAAAGTCTGATTTGAAGCAATCCACTGATTCACAGCTGCTAATTCTCTATCTGATGGGAGGCTATCCAAATCTCTTGAAACAAACATATCAACTAGAGGATCTGCCATGGGGAGGAATCGCCACATGTTGCCTTGGCTTCCTATGAAAATTATGTTATTAAAAAAATTATATTAGTTAAAGCAAATACATATTACCTCAAATGTTGGTATGCTGCATTATTGATTAATCTTCAGAATTTAATAGGTACTCAAATCAGGATAAGCAATTGGATACTTAATATTCCTCCTTTTTTAATATGTATGATTATTTAAAAACCTGCTCACATTTTATCTTTATTTTGTCAGCTTGTAGTAAAATGTTTTCCTTTCCTTTTCTAATTTCACTGGCTGGTATAAAAAGTTGGCAACCAACATCCTACTCAGTGACTAATTCACAGTGCCATCCTTTCGTCTCCCATTTTTTTGCGTTTTGCTTCAATGATTTTTGCACCTAGTTTCATTTTACATTTCTGAGTTGAAGCCTTGTTGGATTCATTAAGCAATTATAGATAATTTTCAATCCACTTTTAGATGGCATACACTCTGTTTTCCAAACAATGTCCCTGGTTTCAGTTTATACAAATACACTTATATTGGAATGTAACTGTATAAGTAGTTTTCAAATTGATTACAACATTGAACAAATAGGGGTGTACACAGGTTTCCCGTGGTACAGAAGTGCTTTTCGTCAAATTCGCCATAGTATAATCGTGTATTAATGTATTTGTTTTGAAATCGGAAAATTATCACTGGCGCTGGGCTTATGACAAAATGATCGCCCTGCCATTCAAAAGTTATCTTGTGTATATAAGTCGATGAATTTATGTGGACTCGATATAAGGACTGAATACAGGAGTACTTTACTCTAAACTCACTCTTTAAAAATGAGTGAACATTCAATAGGGTTAATAGTTAAAATTGTTATGATGTTATAATTATGACATTTAGCTGCGTATTCAAGCTGTCTTTTATAACTACTTACCTACAATTTTATTAAAAACTCAAAACAATTTAGGACATATGATTGGAAAGCAATAAAAGAATTTTCGAGTAGAAACTGAAACACGTTATATGAAATACCCCCTCAATTAAATAAAGAAGATAAACACTATGTATGTGCAGTTTTTCTCTGCATGAACGATGATCCCCTCAGCTTCAAAAAGAATTTTTTTTTTGCTGAATGAAGTATACTATCTTCCTATCTTCAGGTATCACACTCTTCTGTTCACACACTGTTGAAGAAAAGCGATCATTCTCCAACGAAAGCACAAGAGATTTAAGAGCGTTGTACTATTTTGAAATGAATATGAACGTTAACATAAGAGGGGGATCGTGAAGGAGTAAGGAAAGCTAGTTTTTGGAAAAGCTATTCCAAACCAATTTAAAATAGATATGGGATTTTCAAGACTCGGTAAGAGGGAGAATTTAAAAAATGGTAGACACCTGGTATTCTTCCAGTGAAATGATTTATGATAAAGGTCGATGGTATTCAGGGGCAGACCAAGGTATTTTGATGCCCTGGGTGAGAAAGTGCTTCAGTGCTCCCGTCTGTAAATTAAAAAAAAAATATTTTTAGAAGAACTTGCCCATTTATCCATTGCTCTGTAAAATAATAGATAATGAGAGGAAATAGGAAATTCATGTAGATTTTCGCCTATCCCGTGATGTAAATTTGTTTTCCAAAATGTATTCACATGCAAGTAAGATATACATAGATGATTGATTTAGTGCCCCCACTACTTTGTCGCCCCGAACAGCCGCCCGGCTTGCTCCTATCCTTATGGTACTTTACGAAAGGATTGCTGCTTTAGCTGGATCTCCTTGCAAGGTTCGGGATAGCAATTAACAGAGTAATGCCCCACCTTCTTGCAACTCCTATGGTGAACCCATTTTCGGTCGCCAATGATACGTGTTATAGCGTCCTTGAGTCATGCAACTGCGTATCGCAAGAAATCGGAAGAATTTTGCGTTGAAAATTTCGTGTCATTTTAGTATCTCCCACTTTCCTTTTTCACTCTGACCAAGGAGGAAACATTCCCAAACAGAATGCACAACTCGAAGTGCAACAATATATAGATACAAATACCTTAATGGGAAGGCGCCACGACAAGTTGGCGCCCAGGTGCGTTGCAACCACTGCGCCACGGGTAGGTGCGCCCCTGGGCACTTGTCACTTGTGCACATAACTATAAGGTTTGAAAGCTGAAAATGTCCAGAAATAGAAAAGTTTTAAGAATACAGAAAAGTACAAATCAGTGGTATACCAGAAAAGTTCTCCCCTAACCACAGATTTACATTCCTCCATATAAGGCATCCTAAGCTTATGTTTCCCACCATGTGGATAGAGCTGGCATGAGGTACCGGCAAGCCAGGTAGAAGTCAGGGGCATCAAAGCCATGGAGGAACTATCCTAACCAACTATTTATACATTACCTGCAAGTGAATAAATGTTAGATACCAATTTAAATATTGCAACAGGCTGGAATATTGATGGAATTCCTATCATTTTTTTTTATCAATAATTTTATAGGGCATTAAATAAATTATCATGTACTTTTAAAATATTTTAATCAAAATTTATGGCAGTGGTTTCTCGCACAGTGCACCAAAATACCTCGGGCTACTCTTGGTAGGGGTGTCCAATATGCCACTGGTATACATTCAATTTAACCATATCCATACCTCCTGCAAAAGATTCAGAAACTACCCTTTCACTGAAATAAATATTTAGTTGATATTGAAATATTGCACCTATGTAAGTTGGAATGAAACTTATTTATTACAACACATGACCGTAATATTCTATGGAAGGTGCTTACTTAAATTTTGCCATAGGCACCAAATCTTCCAGCAATAATTCTATACCCAAATTTGGTTTTGTCTAGATTGAAAAATAATCTTTTATTAATATTCAATCAAAATGTGCTAATGCATCTATGGTATCCTACAGTTATGTATACATTAACTGAAAAAAGTACAGTATCAAGTGTAAGCCAAACAATTTAATATCTGCAGTTACTTGATGAAAATTTATTAATTATCTCAACTACTGAAGGTGTAATCTTGTGGAATAATTCCATAACAACACTAATCATAATTCATAAGGGTTCATAATGAATATTTTGATTCATTCCTCACAAACATGAAACATTTAACAGTTCAGTTGATATTTTAATAATAAAGTTCAAATCAGGTTCTGAGGTATTAAAAATTACAGAATTATCAAGAACACATTTATATCTTCTTTACAGAAATATATTCAACTTATGGGCACAAAATATCAAATATCGTCAATAAGATGTAAGATGATGAACAATAGTAAAAATGTTTAGTAGGCAGATGGTTGAATTTATAAAATTTCTAAGTTATAAGTTACAATTTCATAAGGCTGAGCAAACTTACAAATTCTAATTATACCACATTTTTTATACCATAACTTAATGGTGCCTAAACTATGGCCTGCAGGCTACAACCAGCCTACTGACTGTTTTCATCAGGCCTACCATGAGTTAAAGTTTTACACTTAAAAGACATTGTAAGGTTAAATGAAAATATTAAATTATAAAAATAAAGTATTTCATCTATTCCGCTGTTCACATTATAGATAAACATTCAAAACGAATCAGGCAAGACTGGCCACCAATCAGTGGCATACACTAGTGGATCTGCAATAAGGCCATAGTAGGCAATGGCCTAGAGGAGGCAAGATTTCAGGATGACAATAAAAATATGATTTCAGGGGAAGGAATGAAAACAATTAACATCAATCTGACTTCCGATGAATTAGACTAGTGTTTCCCAACCTATGGTCCACAAAGGTTTTATTGGTGGTCCGTGGAGGTTTCCAAAATTAGTTTATTTTTAGGTCGCACCCCATATTTAGCTGAAATTTTTTTGGGAAAAATTAAGCAAGTTTTACATTATCACAGGTGTTGAATATTTTCAATAATGGCATTTTTACTTGAACATATTCCCACTTATTCATATCTCCTGATTACACGTCTCTGCCATCCGTAACTTACACTTACTGATCATATTACCTCATAAGCTGAGAGTGTTTGTGCCATTTGGAATTTGCCTGCCTGTATACTTGAAAATGGTCAAATAAACTACGTATTTACACACTTTTCTTAGTTGTAGATAAAGTAGGTAGGTTAGTGTAAGTAATGAGGTGGTCCACAGGGCCTGAAAGGGTTGCTGAAGTTATCTGCGGGGTTCAATAGTTGGGGAAATGCTGAATTAAACTATTATGATCTGCAGATAGATGGACAGACAAATCAAATACATGAGCGATTTCTTAGGAAAAAAGCTCCAAAAGGGGGACAGAATAATAATTTGGTCTAGGCGAGGGAAATTTCCTAACCCACTACTGATGGCATGTCCAGATATTAGTAAAGGGAGGGTTTTCAAATCCATAACTCACTTTCAAAAACGTTAATCATCAATGATGCCCATAGAGACTGAAAAAATTAAAAGTGAAAGATAGAGATATACAAGGTTTGCATTACTACACTCAATTGCTATTTCTTCTTCATTCGCTGATTTCATGGAAATTGCATAGGTTTATAGAGCCCTCCTCTCTGACTATACCCAGGCCCTACAAGAGGGGGAGCCAGGAGGGATATTTGGCCCGGGCCTTAAGCTCGAAGGGGCCTCAAATTTTGGCACTTGCTCGGGGATGAATTTTTGCACTTGTGCAGGAGCGGAAATAAATTTCCTAATTTTCCTTGAGGTTATTCTCTCCATTTATGATGGGAAACGTGCCATGTTGTTTATCTACTATCTTCCTTCATGAAACATAGGAGGAGTGTGGAAGGTGGGGAAGGAGGCTTCAATAAATGTGCTGATCGTTGTTAAGCAGCTCTCTGCCATATAATATCCTCCCCAAGAAGGTTTAAAGATAGATTTCAAAGCACGCATTGGCCAAACCTAAGACAATGTATCAAGTATGGTCGACAAGGGTGTACAAGCAGTTACGAACGAGTATTATTCAAACGTTATTTTCTTCAGTTGTGGAAACCACACATTAAATCTAATAGGTGTTGACTATGCTCAATCATGCAATGAGGCAATTGTGTACTTTGGAACTGTTCAGCAAATGTACAATTTCTTCAGAAGCAATCGACAAAGGTTGGAAGTTGTGATGCAACATCTTCCTGTTACACTGCATGGTATTTCCAAAACAAGGTGGTCTGCAAGGATTGATGGTATTAAACCAATTCAGCAGTATATGAATTCAGTGAGAAAGGCTATAAATGAGCTCAAAGGTCTCAATCTCACAGCACAGGCTTTAGCTGAGCTTCAGTATATTTTGAAATATGTCCAAATTTGAATTTATTTTGTCATTTTTGTGGATGAAACTACTTAAATTGATCCATCAAACTAATCCAGTAATTGAGGCATGTGATGCTACACTTGGTGTTGAGAGGGATAATATTGAATGTGTTATCAATGGCATTCAACAAATTCGTGAGCAATGAAATGTGATACTTGCAGAGTTTAAATCAGCAGCCCAGAATATTGTCATTCCACCTGATTTCTCTGCCAATCACAAATTATATTGGAATTAAAATAAAAACTCCTGAACTGTAAAATAATCCATATGAGCACACACATGTTAATAAGAAGAGAAAATGGAAAAAAATTAAAATGATACAAGTACTTATCGAGTTTTCGAGATTTTTCCGAGCGAGTATGTATGCTTTTCCTTTCCTTTAGGCTAGTTTTTGACAACTGGTCCCTGTAGGCAATCGCTCATTTATTAATATTATATTTAAGTAATACTAGTGCTTATAGACGTCATTGTGTAATTACTATTAAAAATAATTTTCATCTATTAGATTTTTACTATCATTTAGATAGGGGTAGGGTACCAAAAAAAAGTTTGCCTAGGGCGCCAAACTGCCTTGCGCCGGCCCTGCATGTGTACTACTTCCATCCTGCACTAAAATACTGCCAAGATATTTGAAACTACTTACCTATCCCAATTTTTGGCCATTTACCATTATATTTAATTTTTTGTGTTGCTTTGAAACCACCATGACTTTCATTTTTCTGACTTTGATCTTCATTCCATAATGTTGGCCAATCTCCATTAAACTCTCTGTCATTCTCTGAAGTTCTTTCTCATCTTCTGCTATTAATCCCTGATCATCTGCATATTTAATGGTGGTAATACTTTCACTTCCTATCTTAAATCCTTTCTCTTCCATCAATGATTCTGTTATTGTTTCTGCATAAATATTAAATATTGCTGGTGAAATAGGACATCCCTGCCTCACTCCCTTCCCTATTAAAGTACTTTCTGTTTCTTCTCTGACAACCCTGACTCTTAATCTTTTGTTCTAAGTAAAGGTTTTTAACCAATATTTTATCTTTCCAATCTATGCCTGTTTTATTTAAAATATCCAACATTTCATCCAATTTCACTCAACCAAAAGCTTTCTCCCAGTCTACAAAACAAAAGGACACATCCTTATTGACTTCTAGTGCTCTTTCTACCATCATCCTCATACATCCTATACAGGGCCGTATATATGGGGAGGGTTTGAGGGGTTCAAACCCCCCCCCCCCCTTACGGATTTTCCTTTCTTAAGAACCTAAAGAAATAATAACTTAGGAAAACACAAAACGTTAAGTTTTTAACTGCAATTCAGATGGGCAGATTTATTCTTAGGCACATGAGGCGCTACTTAGTGACCTAGAAAGGTCACTATGTTTGACCATTGGAGAGGGGAACATTTAAGGGTGACTCATAGGATGAAGGAAGTGAAATAAACTGCTTAAAACATACTTCATCAGTGTAGATGGGTTGCCAGTTGATAGCTCCGCAAAATCACAATCAGAGCACTTTCAAATCGCCCAAAGTCGCACATTTCCATCAATTCGTTGAATAGTAGGAATACTTCTATAATTTATTGTGGGATTTACGTGTTTGGAGCCACAGGAATGCTAAAATAAATTGAATTGAAGAGCACATTCTTTTATATCAGAATGTTTATCATTCGTTTATGCGGGAGACATAAGAGCAGGTGGAGCATTCTGTAAAATATGTGTATTGTTTGCTCGTCAAGTTGGAGGCAGAGGAGATCAAGCATTAGGAGAGCAGCCTATCTAAACTGGAAGAATGCGAAAGAATATTTTGGAAAACATGAGAAAACAAAATATCATATTGAGGCTAGTATGCATGCAGATAATTTTCTAAATGTTATAAGTGGAAAGCAAATTGATATAGTGTGTATGCTAGATTTCGAAAGAAAGCATCAGATAGAGAAAAACAGAGAAAAGTTACATTCTATAGTAGAAACCATAATTTTATGTGGTCGCCAAGAACTTGCTCTGAGAGGCATGAAAGATTCAGGTTCCATTTCTCTCCATGAACCAGACTATAACGACGGTAACTTTATGGCTCTTTTACGATACCGTGCTAAATCGGGAGATATTGCACTTTTAAATCATCTTTCTACATCCTCTGGCTCCCAAAGTATGTATACTAGTCCAACCATTCAGAATGAAATTCTTGAAATTTGTAGAGAAATAACACAAAATGCGATTGTTTCTTGAATAAACGATACTAAATGTTTTTCATTATTGGCAGATGAGACACAAGGCATATCCAGGAAATAACAGCTAGCAATTTGTTCAATATATTGATAATAAAGAAATCCTAATTCGAGAAGATTTTTGTGTTTCATTCCTGTAACTGATGTGACTGCCTCGGATTTGGCTACTATCCTCCTGTCCACATTGACGCAAATTGGAGAAAATCTGGACAACATGATTGGTCAAGGCTATGATGGGGCTGATGTCATGAGTGGCAAGTACAGAGGTGTGCATACATTAATATCAGAAAAATACTCAAAAGCACAATTTGTGCATTGCAGTGCCCATGCTTTAAATTTAGTTATGGCATATTCTTGCGATTTGTCAGTCATTAGAAATTGTATTGGCGTTATTAATACAGCTGTGAATTACTTTCGTCTCTCTTCTCAGAGAAACAATATTCTAGAGAAAATAGCAAAAGAAAATAAAAGGCTAACTCATTAAACAGTTCTAGGTTTATGTGAAACGAGTTGGTCTGAGAAACATAACTCTGTATCCCATTTTTTGGAATTGTATTCTACAATAGTAGAAGCTTTGCAGCAACTTCAAGAATCCGGAACAAAAGAAACCTCTGATATCAATTATTATTCTCTATACCTAGTGCAGAATTTGTAGTTGCATTATTGACATTAAACAAGATATTTTCTTATAGTGTAAATTTATGTAAGTCTTCAGAAAGTAAATGTGGATTTAGTAGAATGTTGTGAGCACATTGATTTAATCATTAATGTGATACAATCAATGCGTATAAACAGTGAAGACTCATTCAATATCTGTCGGCAGAAAGCATGTTCCCCAACGTTGGGAGCAAATGAACAAACCCAGAGTAATTGGAAGACAATTAAAGCGTTAAAATGTCCCATTAAATGATGCAAATGAATATTATCGGCCTAATTTATTTATACCTTTTTTTGATCACTTTTCAGCTGAATTAAAGAATCGCTTCTCAAAACATAATAAACTAATAGCTAAACTGCAGCTACTGCTTCCTACTAAATGTAAAAATGAAAAGTCAGAAAATTTCCAACAGACTTGTAAAATTTATGGTGAAGACTTTGGACGACTTAAAGTAGAATTTGAAATATGGCAGTGTAAATGGAATTTGCTGTCAGAAGATGATTTGCCAAAAACCGCGTTAGAGGTGTTCAAAGTTTGCGATGATATGCTTTTTCCTAGTATAAAGAAACTATTAAAAATTCTTGCTCCCTTGCCCTGCTCTACAGTAACCCCCGAAAGATGTTTTTCTTCTTTAAGACGCCTTAAAACCTGGCTTAGGAATTCAACGGGAGATGAACGTCTAATGGGTTTGGCATTGATGAGTGTGCATCACAGTGTGCCTTTAAATGTAGATGATATTATATCCAAATTTGCTTTAAAAATAGAAAAAAGAATTTGTAATTTAGACAATAATTTTTATTTTAAATTAAAAAAAATAAAATGTATTAAAATATTAAAACTTTGAAATTATTTTTCATTAAACCCCCCCTTTACTAAACTGTATCTACGGCCTTGATCCTATAGCATCTCTTGTCCCTCTACCTCTTCTGAAACCAAACTGATTATCTTGCAGCTCTTTTTACCAACTTTTATATTAACTTTGCTTTATATATACACTAGTAAAATGAGCTTGCATTCTGCAAGCAATTCATCTCACATTGAAAAAACATTCATTTTTCAGACAGATATTTCATCATTACAAATATATATATATTTTTTTAATTCTAAAGATTTTACCTCCCCAGAGATTTTCGTTTTTCCCTTATGTAAAAATAATAGATTAAAACAATCCCCAAACTTTGCAATTTAAAGAATTATATACTTTCTCCATTATGGGGTACTAATGCTACACATTTCTGCCAAATTTTAAAGCTGTAGCACTTTTAGAAGTGAAATAATATTTTTCTAATTGTTTAAATTTTTTACATTTTTAACAGCCGCCGCAATATATTTATGGAGACATTCAAATATTTATTTGTGCAAATTCACTACTCTGTAAATAACCTGAAAATTTCAGCTTCCTAGCTTATCCCGTAGTACCGAAACAGTAATCTATTTGTTTAAACTTTAAGAATTTTTAACGCCAACATAAATTAAAATATCAAAATTTCTGTAATCTGTTTTTTTTATACAAATCCTACCTCTAAAAACCCTAAGGAATTCTTGGTCCTAGCTGATCTTTTTCCACATACTCTTTTTCATTTAATTCAATATTTCTTGGCTTTCCTTCTTTGTCATAGAGAACCTCAATGTATTCTTTCCAGACATTCTTTACATTATCTGGCTCCGATACTAATTTACCACTTTTGTTCATGATTCCTTTACGTCCTATCTTTCTTACCTTTTTCTTGATTAGTTCCCTTGCTTTGCTATACATGAGGTCTGTTCTACAAATTCTTTCACATTCGACAATCTCCTTGCATTTCTCATTTATCCACTGTTCTCTGGCCTTATCTGTTTCCCTTCTTAAGCATTATTTAATCCTTGTACTTTCTTTGGCCTTCTTCAGTGTTTATGTTCTTCCACTTTCTCTGCTCTTGCATTTTTTGCAGCATGGCTGCTGTGATCCAGGGTTTTTTGTTTCTTTCACCCGTTATCTTTCCTACCTTCTTTTCCATTACATCTTTAATGTTGTTATGGATGTATCTCCACTCCTCATCTACATTCTTCTTATTTTCTTCAGCTCTCTCCCCCAACCTTTCCTCCAGCTCAGTCATGATAGCCTCCTTGTTTTTAAGGAGTTCCTCTAAGTTCCATTTCTTGTTAACTCTTATGTTTCTCTTAACGCTCTTCAGTCTACATTGTATATTTGCCACCAAAAGGTTGTGGTCAGAATCGATATCTGCCCCTGGTAGTGTTTTCACATTTTTAATGCTATTTCTAAATCTTTCATTGACTAGTATGTAATCTATCTGGTATCGTCTCTGGTCTCCTGGGCTTCTCCATGTGTAAAGTCTCCACTGGTGGTGCTTAAACCATGTATTAGTTACAATCAATCTATTTCTATGCTAGAATTCTACAAGTTTCTCCCTTCTTTCATTTCTCTTCCCTAGTCCATATTTTCCTGCTATGTTATCTTCCTGTCCCTCTCCGACTACACTGTTCCAGTCTCCCATTACTATGGTGGTGATCCTTCCTTTTCCCTCCTCCTCCAATATCTCTGTAATCTGTTCATACATTTCATCTACTTCGTTGTCGCCTTCATTAGTTGTTGGCATATACACTTGAATTATAAGCATTTCCACTGGCTCCATCTGAAGTTTTACGGCTATTAATCTATCATTAACTGTCACTACCTTGCTAATTCTTTCAGCTATCTCTTTTCTCATTATAATCCCTACTCCCCTTTCCTTTTTCTCCCTCCCGAGTAAATAAGCTTAAATTCGTCTGAATTTATCTCGCCTTCTCCTTCCCACCGAACTTCACTAAGACCTACTATACCTACATTATTCCTTCTCATTTCCCTTTTTAAGTTCTCTAGTTTACCCCCTGAATTCATAGTCCTAACATTCCATGTGCCTATTTTTAATTTCTCACTACTTGCTTTCTTATTAATGTTACATTTCCTCTGTGGATCCCCTAGGGTAGTCCCCATCCGGAGATCCGATTTGGGGACTATTTTACCTCCGGAATATTTTACCCCAAAAAGATCCATAGAGGTATTTGCAACTTTTCAGTCTATCATGAAAAATATAATGAGGTAGTTTCCCCTTGCTTTCCTCATCGCAGTTTCACAGAGTGATTACACGTCTATAGCTGTTCAGATCCATATGATCACCACCTACAGAGGCACTGTGCAAGCTGCTGCCCTTGCCCATGGGGATGTAAAGCCCCCAAGACTGCTTCTTAGACTGACTCTTCCCCTCAGACCTTTTTGGCTTGGATGGTCCTACCAGGAGAATTATCTCCTGCCAGCATAGCTCTTTGGTTCATAAGAGTATACAAACCCTCCCACCTCTGTAAGGTTATGCAGTCCTTAGGGAGGGAAAAATAAAGAATGAAAAAATAGAAAACCAGAAAATAATGTTAGAAAAATGCCCAAATTAATATGATTTTTTAGTCCAGTTACTTTTTCTATGAGTTCCGAATATGTGGATAAACATTTTCATGAAAGTGAAGAAAAAATAAATTATTCAATAACTTCAGAAGTTGAAAGAGAGTAGATCGAGGAAGGAAATAAAAATGATGACAGTAAGGACATTTTACTTGAGGGAGATGCTGGTGAAAATAGAGTCAATGATGAAACATTTTCGTCTGATCCTGTGTTATGGCCAAATAATGCAAATAAACTGATTAAATTTTGGGCTCAAAAAGGTATTCCAAGCAAGGATATTGCCAGTCAAGTTTTTTGGCATCCAAGAGGTATATTTTAAATTGAAATTCTTACCATTATTGTGGAACATTTATTTTTATTTAAGAGACATGATGGTGAAGTTGTCCAAACAGACTAGCTTATGTAATCATCTTCATCAGGAAATTTATATTGTTTCTTCTGTAAGTTGTTCTCTCATAAACATTCTTCCAAAGACAATTTTATGAAAGGGTCTAGCGACTAGGCGCATGGCAATAGGGATATTTTGTCACGAGAAAGGTAAAACTCATTTGGCTTCAACTGAATGCAGGATAGGAAAAAATTCCAAAATAAGCAGAATTGATGCATGTCTTAAACAGCAATTAGAAAACGAAAAGTGATATTGGTGGGAAGTACTAAGGTACTAAACAATAAAATATTTGTGCGAGTGTGGATTAGCATTAAAAGGCAACAGTAATATTGTAGGCCAACTAGATAATGGAGATTTTCTTGGTGCTTATAGAAAAATTTCATTCGTTTTTAGCAAAACATTTATAAAATTATGGAAACCCTGGTAGAGGAAATATTTTCTATATATTTTCAACCGCATATGAAGAGATTGTATTGCCAAAGGGAAGGAAAGTTCTTGATACCATATCCGCAGAAGTGAAAACTGCCAAATATTTTTCCATAATTGTCGATTCAACTCCTGATATGGCACACTGTGATCAATTAAGCTGCATATGTAAATAACGACGGCAATGTTGAAGAGCGCTTCGTGGGTTATGAACCACTCCGCAATCATGTGGGGCAATGTACTGCTGATCATGTACTCCAAAAAATTGAGAGTTTAGGTTTAGATATACAAAATTCACGCGGACAATCTTACGATAATGCTGCAAAAATGTCTGGTAAATATGAGGGACTTCAAGCACACTTGAAGAGATTAAATAAATATATGGATTATATTCCATGTGCAGCTCACTCACTTGATTTAGTTGGAGTCAATGCTGTTGAAAGCAACTGTACTGTTGCAGATTTTTTTTAGTTTTTTTTGCAGACATAATAGAAATTTTTGTGTTCTATCTACCAGTAGATGGGAAAAACTGTGTCTAGGTTAACAAGTGGCAGCAGTGATAGGCCTGTCATGCTTTAAAGTTTGAGTGGTACGCAATGGGAAGCCAGAGCTATTTCAATGAAGGTTCTATAACACAATTCTGAATTGATTTATTCACGCCTATAAAATATTGCAGATGATTCTTCTGAGAAATGTACAACTTGTGATAGTGTCAGGGCATTAGTAAAGAAAATGAAGAAACTAGATATTGCCTTCATGACTGTTCTATGGAATACTGTTCTTAATGGATTTGAAGCAGTTAGTACAGAGCTTCAAGAGAAAACTTTAGATGTAATAATAGGAGTAAAACTCATGGAATCATTAGCAGATTTTATTGGTGATTTACGTGATCAATTCGATAATTTTGAACAGCGAGTGCTTGGTCTGAGTAAAGTGGTAGAAAGAAATTATAATAGTCAAAATAGAATGAAATGAATTTGCAAGCTAATGCCAGATGAAATGTGTAACAATCTCAAAAATTTGGGGTTGTATATAATTATCCAATTATTGATAAATTATTGACATGTATGAACTCACAACTTTCTGTTTATCAAGCGACAATTAAAAAATCTGCAGATAAATTTGTGCTTGCCAATTACAAATTGCAGCACTGAATGGGCATTTTCGAAAATGTCAATGATAAAAATGAATTACGATCATTGATGCTCAATCCTCGTCTTAACGTTCTAGCTTTGATGAGCATTGAAAATAAAATTCTTTGAAGAATAGATTTCATTGAAATAACCAATGATTTTGCCAAAACTAAAGCTAGAAAGGGTAGCATGTAGACCTTTATAGCTGTATTTTTGTATTATTTATTTTTCACAGTTTATTATTATAATTAATAAGTTCTGAAAGTTTTTATTTAATGCTTAATATTGTTTCATTTATTATGCCAGTTGTTTGTAAATTAAAAGTTTTTTTTCAAGAATCTATTTATTTTTTGTATATTATTTATTAATTAAAATTTTATATACCATATGCAGTTGTTTGTAAATTAAAATATACCAAAATTTATTGAGAAGGATAGAGGGGCCCCATTTTGATCTTGGCTCCAGGGCCACAAATTGCTTAATCTGGCCCTACCTGTCCTAAGGAATTTTTCTTCTTTTCTTTCCTGAGAAAAAGCATGGGAACTAGCCTCTTGGCATATAATATTTTGCTTGGTTTTCCCCCAAATTTATTTCCTTCCGAGTTTTGTCCTATGCCTATAGTTGAACGTCTGACTGTGATCATGCTCAATCAGTTTTTCATGAAGGATGGATTATAGCTCAAAATTTCTCCAAAATCTCAGAGGTTCCAACACAATCTCCTTGTTATAAAGAACTTAAATGTGGCAACCCTAAACGTGTATCAAGTAAGTGCTTCTATTTCTAAAATTTAAGTATTATTTTTTCATTTCTCTGGGCATGCTATACCCAAATATGATTAACATCACTCTATTGAGGGGGTGCTGGTGGTGTGGTCGTTAGGACGCTGGCTGCTACTTGCCTGCTGCTCAAAAGGGCAGTGGGCATGAATCCTGCAAAAGTAGGATTTTTCCGAGGTTTCCTGGCCCCCTGTTTGTATGGTTTGAGGAGACTGCGCAAAGTCAGCATTCCATCCTTCAGAAGGGATGTTAAGTTGTTGGCCCCCTTGGTGTTATTCATTAAGAGTAGGCTAATGCTGGTACTGGGTTTCCCTCCTCCTTTGTGAGTATGTTCGATGTGGAAGGAGCTTTAGCTATAATAGTTCAAGAGGTTGATTAGCCAAAAATACACACACACACTGTCTACTGATTATCGTAATGTGCATGTGCAAAGAGGCTGCAGAAATTCTTACTTTAATTATGCAAAATAAACAGCAACCGATACATTTTCAACTTGATATGCAGAAACAAAAACTAGCATTTGAATAAAGAGAAAGACTTAAGGCCATGATTGAATCAATATTTATCTGTGGTCAACAAGTAATATGTCTTTGTAGATATGGAGACAGTGGACACATTGCACTTGAAGAGCCTCCTGAAAATGATGGAATCTTCAGAACCGCTGTCAGACTTCAGTCTAGGGTGAGCCCAGATATTAAGAAGTCATTAGAAGTAGCACTTTAAAATGCTCAGCACAGCAGCCCAACAATTAAGAACAAAGTAGTTAATGTGTGCAACAGTCTCAAATTTGGAAAAATTTGATGTGGCCACCACATGACTTTCTCCATACCTGTAATATTTCTAAAAATTCCAAATAGGTTAAATGATAATAAATATTTTAAGGAACTGTGAGAAAAATTTCAAGACTTTACAAAGAACAGAAATAGACTCATACCATAGCCTTCTGGTATTGGATATAGCCAGGAATCTCCATCAATTAAGAAAATAAAAAGGAGCGTTACTAAGACGTAACTAAGCATTAATTGTTAACAATAGTCGTGGGTAGGTGGTGGCAGCTAAAAAATTAGTTTTCTTAATATCTCTTAAACAATGGGAAAATATTTCAAACAAAGGTGGTAGAAAATTAAATTTCCTACAACATTTAGTCCAATATTTTTTTACATTAATCAAATATTAAAGCAAATATTTTTAAAAAATCTGACGTGGCCACCATATATATGACATATATATTGCTGGGGAGAGATTGGGTGGCATGCATGCAGTGCAATTGCAACTTAGTGTTCATTTATATACACAAAGTAGGAAAGTGGGAGATGAAGAAGATCTGTGAGTAGGAGAGGGGAGGCAGAATGGTGAAGTAGAGTTTTGAGTGGAGGCAGAATGGTAAAGTAGAGTTTTGAGTGGAGGCAGAATGGTGAAGTAGAGTTTTGAGTGAAGGCAGAATGGTGGAGGAGAGATTGGGCCCCTCATGTGTCGCTGTTCGATTCGTGATAAATCTTGCACCTCCCCTGGCAACTCAATGCACCTCCTGCTTTGAGAATCACGGTCCCAAATGCAGTTATTCCTGCCCTAGAAGAAATAAATCATTAAACTGACATTAAATCAGCAAGTGAAGCCAGCAACTTACTGAATTCCATTAAACAAGCAAATTTGTGCATCACACATCTCTGTCTACATGAAGTTTATTCATAGTATGCAGCATTGTACTGTATTGTAAATGGAAATTTTCGATATTGCCAATGCAGTAAACCACACAAAAGAATTTATTGCAGGGTTGCACATTTACACATAAATGCAGAAATTGATTTCTACAAATATGAGAATGGTGAAGATTATTTTAAGTTGCTACATATGTCCCATTTTTAGAGGCATATATTATCAATTTGGAGGATTGATTCATCAAGCACAAAAATATATAGAATTTTTCGTGTTATAAGATGCAATTTTTGCCAGAAAAATTATTCCCGAAATCTGCCTGCATCATATAGGGGTATAGAATACAACCTTTCACTATGTAAAGCTAGGTTCACATAACACAGATTCAGATTACCTGGCACTTTTTCAGTATGCATCCTCTGCAATATTTGAGACATTCATTTCATACAAATAATTAAAAAGTAATTTTTTTAAATAAATACAATATATCATGTTTTAGAATTATGGCATCATATGTTTACATCGTTGGTTGAAATCAATGGGATTATTATATATCTTATTACCATTTTTTTCAGGCTATAAGACACTTTTTTCCAGAAAAATGATTCCCAGAATCAGCCTGCATCTTATAGACTGAAGGTATTATTATTACGGTATTCAGTATTATACTCAGTAATCCACTGAACCCCAAAATGAAATCATTGAAAGTCATTCGACACAAAAACTAAATACACATTATAATAAGCATGTAATAGCAAAAAGATTTTTAATGAGTACAGTAAAATTTTATGCAATGTGAATACCGATGACGCATTTTCATCATTGCGCTTTATTATGTTTGCTCATCATCATCATCATGCTTCTGTCCGAAGACAGGTTTTAACTGAATCGCTGCCTCCATTTCTCTCTCTCCCTAGAAGCCTCTTTTATACCTCTATAAGTATTATATCCCTGCTTTATATTATCTAATATTCCTATTCTTTTTCTCCCTCTTCCTCTTCTTCCACTAATTTTTCCTTCTAAGATCGTCCTTTGTAAACACTGTCTTCTCAATATGTGCCCTATCCAATTTGCTTTTCTTTTCCTGATTGTTTTTATTAGCGTCCTTTCTTCTCCCACCATTTCTAATACTTCTTCGTTTCTCTTCCTCTCTGTCCATTTCACTTTCATCATTCTTCTCCATACCCACATCTCAAAACTTTCTATGTATTTTTCCTCCTTTCTCCTTACCGTCCACGTCTCTGCACCATAAAGAGCTATGCTCCATATGTAGCATTTTGCTAATTTCTTCCTTGTTTCTAAATTTATTTTCTTGCTTGTGAGAAGCTCCTTATTCTCGTTAAATGCTGCTTTTGCCATTGCAATCCTACTTCTGATGTCCTGTGTACTACTTCCATCCTGTGCTAAAATACTGCCGAGATATTTGAAACTACTTACTTGTTCCAATTTTTGGCCATTTACCATTATATTTAATTCTTTATGTTCCTTTGAAACCACCATGACTTTCGTTTTTTCAGCATTGATCTTCATTCCATATTGTTGGCCAACCTCCACTAGTCTGTCTGTCATTCTCTGAAGCTCTTTCTCGCCTTCTGCTATTAAGCCCTGATCATCTGCGTATTTAATGGTGGTAATACTTTCACCTCCTATTTTAAATCCTTTCTCTTCCATCAACGCTTCTTCTGTTATTGTTTCTGCATAAATATTAAATATCGCTGGTGAAATAGGGCAACCCTGCCTCACTCCCCTCCCTATTGAAGTACTTTCTGTTTCTTCTCCTTCAACCCTAATTCTAATCTTTTGATCAAAGTAAAGGTTTTTAAGCAGTCTTTTATCTTTCCAATCTATTCCTATTTTGTTTAAAATACCCAGCATTTTATCCCATTTCACTCGGTCAAAAGCTTTCTCCCAATCTACAAAACAAAAATACATACCTTTATTGACTTCTGTTTGCTCATAGTGATTACAATTTTGGTGCATTTGCAATGTTTGTTGCAATATGTAATTCCTAATGAGCCTGTTGAATAGTGTGATTAATGCATGGAACATTAGAAATCAAATAGTTGTCAAAATGTTATTAACAACTAGGATAAATGACGCAGGTGTGTTTTCTTCCTTCTTGTTAGAAGGCCTTCATCCAAAGTTGTATCCAATGGATCTGCAGTGGAGGATGTGGAATTCAGCCTTGGTTGTCCCTCCTTGGGATGAGCCAACCTTAGGCTAAGTTAGTGGCGCCTTCTCTTTGATGGAGGTTGGTCCTCCTCGAGGCTGGTGGAGGCGCGTGGGCATTTATATATGTCCCAGGGGCAGGTTTCCGTGTCTACAAGCTCCCAGATAAGCTCAGGAGCTTTCTCTTGCAGGCAGTCATAGTAAAGCAACGCCGTTTCCTTCAGTTGCTCCTCAATGGGAGTGGCACCTGTCAACATGTAGAGCACCTCATTGGTGGTGTTCCATCTGAGATGAAGAAGGCACCGAAGGCAGCTCCGTTCTGGTCGTTGGAGTTTCTGGAGAGAAATATCCCATAGATATCCGCTCCAGGTCGGTGATGCATATGTCAACGCAGGGTAGATGACCGCGTGGTACAGATGTACTTTCCTCCTCAGAGAGATGAGGTCCAACCAAAATATCGGAGCGAGACGGATGCGGGAAGAGATGGCTTTGTAGACCAACTTGACGGCATGCTTCTTGAAGGACAGGTGTCTATCAAATGTCACTCTAAGGTACGTGATATCCTCCTGCCATCCACCTCCATGATGTCGATCAGGATGCCGCATGTTTCTTTCCGCTTCCCAGGAGAGAAGAGGATCACTTGCGTTTTGGCCGGATTTATCACCACTCGCCAAGTGGAGTACCAATCCAGGAGCTTGTCCGTCGCTGTTTGAAGGTGGCGGGCCGCCATCCGCGGATTCATGGACCTGGTTGGAAGGGGGTCTCCAGGTAGATGGCCAGATGTGTCACCTTTTCCTCCGAGGTATAGGCTAGTCCCTGTGGGGTCTTCAACGGCGAATCAGCCTCCAAAGGGTTTCCAAGTCGATTTGCCAGCCGCCAGATGGAACCCTCCTCGTAGGAGAGAGAGGCCATCTCGCAGCGGAAATCCTTAATCCTGTCCTGGATGTGGCGCTCCATCACCTTGACCTGCCTTTTAAGGATAGGACAGCCGGTCTTCTGAAGTTTCCTTCTGAGCCTGTTCTTCACCTTGATGAGCAGCAGGATCTCCTTGGGTAGGTCCTGATAGTTGGACTGGCGGCGAAGCTTAACTGGAATGGTCGCAGCGACAGCTTCTGAGATGGATGAGCACGTCAGCCATATCACAAATGATATGGCTGACGTGCTCATCAATGTGTTCAGGAGTAGATAGTTCAGGAGGTTTCTCCGGTAGCGAGTCGACCAGTTGTCTCCGGAAAGCAGACCAGTCAGCGCAGGTGAAGTCTGGGAAGGAAGAGGGCAGAAGCTGTACCGGGAGGGTACCAATGTAAGCGACAACAGGATAGTGATTGCTTCTGAGGCAGGGAACCGAGTAGACATTTGTAGAAAGATGACTGTCAGTAGTTAGGAAAAAGTCCAAAAATTCACCTGAACTGGTGGTGTGGATCCTCATAGGGGCAACCGGCGCAAGGATCTTGACACCGCTCCCATCAACCCAACTGCGAAGGAGACTGTTCCGGTTAGCTGCTCGAGAGTTCCAAGACTCGTGCTTGGAGTTAAAGTCGCCTCCTGCTATAAGTGGAGTCCCTGGAGAGAGCAAGTGGTGAAAATCATGCGCGTGGAACCTTCGGTTGGGAGCTAAGTAGCAGGAGACCAAGCAAATGTCACCCTTTAACGTTGACATCACCGCAGCAGTAGCCTCCAGCATCTTCATCTTCGGCAGCGTGAATTCATATGCAGAGATATCATCTTGTATGAGGATGGCCGTTCCGCCTGCCAGTGTCAGAGACAATTGCCTGTCCGTCCGGAAGACGCAGTAGCCAGTGACACTCCATCTCTGGGCCGTCCGCAGGTGCGTCTCTTGAATAAGGGCCACTGCAACATTCCTCTCCTTAAGGAAGGCAAGCAGTTCTGGCGTCTTAGTAGTCATGCCACCATTGGCATTCCAGGTGGCAAGGACGAGGCCAGAAAAGGAATGTTTAGCAGCGAATTGACTGCGCTAAACTGGATAGTTGGGCTATCACATTCCCAAGGGCCATAAGCTGTTGTTGCAGCACTGACATAAGGGACTGCAAGGTCGTAAAAAGAGTTGTGAGCGCCTGTGCCAGGAGGGACATGTCAAGCTCCTCAGACGGCAACTCAGCTGCTGGCTCTGGACGCGGCTGTTGTCTCCGGCGGTGGAGAGGGACATTCATTTCCTCCACCGTTTCCGAGCGTGGGGCGGCTGCAGGTTGTAATGCAGGAAACTCCAGTCATTTCCACGGGTGCGGCTGCTGCTGTGGAGGAGGACGAGGGGCGTTTCCTCTTCCCCAGGCGTTCACTATGCCAAGAGTTAGGATCGGTGCTGGAGTTATGGCTGTAGCTGGAGGCTGCAGCGCTTTGGGAGCAGGTTGTTCCATCTGCTGAGGTGGTACAAACCACTTGCGGTGCTCTCTCGCATAAACTGGGCAGGAACGTGTAAAGGCTCTATGCGGCCCACCGCAATTACAGCAGGTAGATGGACCTTCCTCAATCGGCTTTTTACAAGCCTTCCCCTCATGTGGGCCTATGCACTTATAGCACCTTGGTGCCGAAGTGCAGAAGAGCGACAAGTGTCCAAAGCGGTTGCATTTGAAACACATCTGTGGCTCCTCTCGCTTGTAGCGCTGTATGCAGACCTTTGAATTGCCCAGGGATGTCCAGCGCATGAAAGGTCTTGGGGTCCCAACCCGGAGCAGTGGCATGGGTGGTGATGACGAAGATGCCGAGGGGTGATTTGTTTGCGCGTCTGATTTGGTGGACCTTGAGGACTGGAACTCTCACATCCTCCAGAAGTTCTTTAACATAGTTGTCATGCATCCTGGCATGTAGGCCCCGAGCGGTAAAGCTAAGGACCTTATCTTTCCGACCGTCCCAGATAGAGAATTGAGCCTTCTCATCCTGGAGCATTTTTTGGACGCTGGAATAGTCGTCAAGGGTGACCAGCTGGAGGTGGGTATAGTTCCTCCTGGACGTCACATTTCACAACAATTCAGCTTCCGTCACTGATACTTTGTTTTCATTCCATAATAAATACGTAATCGAAATGATAATGTAATGGAATGTGATAAGCGTACACAGTTAATCTTAAAGACTAAACAGGAATTCACAGGTAAAATTAGCATTTATCTCTATGAAAAGACGAGTGAACGACACGTTTACTTATTTCCCATCACGCCGTCAGCTGAGCAGCTTGGAGCAGCTGGGCCAAGCTGGGCTGTCTGTGATCCATGTGACACATTAAATACTCCTCATTGGCTGCTGGAATTTCAAAGTACTGTTCCAGACTTTTTCATACCTGGAGGGGTGGGCCGAACTAGCTGATTATTGTGACCGGGCAATAACTATTTTAAGGTCGCAATGAATTGCCCGCCACCAACGAGAATTGTGATTTGGGCAATAATCATCCGTGAAATAGCGCAGGCAATAATTGCGAGCCTGGAATGTTAATAGCAGTCTATACAAAAGAATTAAGGACTGGTTCGGTGAACTTGGGAAATTCTAGGAACAGGTTTGCACGAACCGGTGCAAACTGGCTGAATCCCACCAGATGAGATCATGAGATCATATCTATCTCTAATATGAGAAAACAAAACAATTAGAGACATTTAGCATACTTTGTATTAATTTGGCAAAGAGGCGGCGGGCGGAATGTGGCCTATCTCTATTTTAGTACATTAAATCGATTGCGGAGTTCCAACTGAAATTCTTCTTTTTGCTCTTTTAGCACTTGTGCATTGATGATAGGCTTAGGCTACCTTATCAGCTTTTGTCTTTCCAACTTACTATTGAATTTTATCCTACATTGCACCAATCGATGGTTGCTTCCTGTTTTAAACTGATTGAGGACAGAAGTCTTCTACCACATGCCTTATATTGACTAGTATGGAGTCAATTTAATGTTTTATGACAATGGGTTTGTTCCAGATCCATTTTTTGTTGGGGCTCTTCTTTAAGAAGGAGTTTATTATGTAGAGGCTGGTACATTCGGCAAAGTCTACAATTTAGTCTCCTCATTCGTTTCTGTCTCTATAGCCTCATTTTTCAACTGCGCTATAATCTTCCTTTAGTTCTTCTGTCTTCATGTTGAAATCACACTCATGACCACTTTTAGATGGCATAATGACATGACCATTACAAATGCAAAACCTTCATTAAATACACTTACCTTCATGATGGTTGGGTTGGGTAGATTTGTGCTGCAGTTGTTATTATTAATCGTTCCAGACAATGAGTATACAACTGATTTACCACTGATTTGGGTTGGAAAGGTTTTTTCAATCATATTTACCACTAACTTGAAACAATTAATGTCGACTAGAATTCCTCAACTCATAAACAGGGACAGTTTCAGTGGTAAATGATGATAGCAGTTGCATACAGAAGTCACTTTAGATGGACGGAAGAATGAATCTGCATTATTAACATAGAGGTGATGCATTGGTCAAGTTTTAATGTGAAGAGAATATTTCATTGACTGAAGAGAGATGAATATATTTTTTGTTTACTAATTCCAAGACCCAGAACTGAAGTATTTTCCCATATCCTGCAGATGCGGGCATTAGGGCATTTTCATAAGCTCTGATTTAATAGATTTTTTCAGTATGGCCATTCTAGCAAACGACCTTTAATAAGAATCCTAGCAGCATATTCCTCTGAAAACGAGAGATCTGCCCCCATGGGATCGACTGTATTTACTTTTATTGTTTCGTTAACATTGTCTCCCAAAAGTATCGTCCGATTTCCTGAACCCATCCGACAGCCACAAGGATGTCCTCTTAGGGGTAATAATAGTATCTAAGGCCAGTTCATGATAGCATATCTTGAATCTCGCCTCTTTTGGAACATATTTGCATATGGGGTCATTGATTTGCGCAAAATTCATAAAAGCAAAAAATTATAAACTAAACATTCAATAACCCAAGATTCAATAATGTTAAAGCACAAATTTGTAAAAAAGAAATAGCTGTAAGTATTGAGAACATATAGAATCACTTTGATTATGCTGGTCAGTTGGTGCCCCTCGCTGTTCTTACTTTGCTTACTGCCTAGTGCCGGCCCTGTATACAGGTATCCCTCGATTTAAGCGTGTTTGTTTTATGAGTTTTTGCATATATACAATTTTATTTTTAAAACCATTTCTTGATATACGTGTCGCGCATTTTCATTAATGCAATTCAGTATATGCACATTATCTACCCTTAATAGTTTTATTATTTATTAAATATTTCATAGATTCTTGCCCATCTACTATTTACCTTTGTCTTCTGTGCAGTTAATTCATTGCAACTTATGACAGAGCAGGGTTTCCCAAGCAGTTCCTATGGTGGTGGAATGCGTTTTCTTATTCCCCTATTTGAGTCAACAACACACTTGAACTCACTCTTTTTTGTCCTGAAGAGGGATTCTCTTTTAGAAAATGATATACTGTTAATGGTCATCAACTGTATGGGGGAAAATCTTCGCAAGAATATTCATTGAGTTGGGCGAGGAGAATATATTTGTATAGGAAAATTCACTGCTTGAAGGATTTTTGAGAAATTGTGATTTATGGCAGAAACTCAACACACAAAAAATTAAGGAATTGTAAAAATGGACATTGTACTGGATGCCATTTGTTGTACTACATGCTTAGTGGGTTAAAACAGACAATAAATGAAATTTGAAGATATTTCTAAGTAGAACGCATCTACTCAGGAATGTAAACAATGCCTATTATATTATTTTCAATGTGAAAAGTATTTTCGATTTATACGTTTTTGCTTTACACGATTTTCAGAAAAGCAACTCTTGCATAAATTGGAGGATACCTGTATATGTTCATTATGTATGCAATAAACTTATTATACAAATAATTCTATGTATTATTAATTACTGATAGTCCCAATTTCAATGTATTGATTGACACATTATGTTTCAAAATTTTAAATTAAAAAGTTCTTATTTATGTGCATTGAAAAAATTTCACTTCTGGAAATTAACCTCCCAGCCTGGCTGAGGCAACTGCCCCTTTGCAAAATCCTGGTTATACAACTGCCTATAATGTGTCTTTCAATCTGAAAAGATTGGGCACCATTGTCATAACTGATAAAAATCATGGTGGTATAGCTTACCTAAAAGATTTCCAAAACCAGGTATATAGCCTATGTAACAAAAATCCAAATTAGGATAAATACATTGTAAACGACACAGTATTTCATGAGGTGTTTCATTAACGTTTGCATTGTGTGTATTTTCTTTTGATGCCTCTGAAAAAAATAGTAAAGATAATATCTGATACATATAGGAAAAATCATTCAACAAAACCATCAAAAAATTATGACATTAAGTAGGGTAATGTACTATGTAAATATTACCTGTCCAGTTTTTCTGAATAAAGTTGTTTAAGTTTTTTTCTGAGACATAAATATTTTCTTCTAAGGATTCATTTAACTTCAGTGGTGGGATATTATGATAGACCCTCATGATCCAATTATGATAAAACTTTTCCATAAGTTTAGCATTTTCTTCTATTCCCTACAAAAGTAAAATGAAAATTATTACTGGTTCATGTTTAAGATACAGAAAGTGTATATGATATTTACCTTGAAATAGTTTCTTCCATTAGAAATGTCACCATAAAAAGAGAAGGAAACCACATGCTGGTGAGGACCTCTACGTGATGCTGCATCATTGCATGTTGATTGAAATTCATGGTAAAGATCTGTATAGTTTTCATTGCCATTAGAGATTTTTTTCTTCTTTACTAGCATGTTCCAATTAAGGCAGGCATATACTGACTGCTGCAAATTAATTGCTTTCTTTATAATGGTTTGACACAGCATTAAAAATTTTTCTGGATTTGTTTCTCATAGTTTGGCTACAGTTAAAATTTAAAATACAGGAAAAATTTTTATTACTTAAGTATTAGATTGCCAAGTTACATTTGATTTCATAGTTAAGAGATAATAAGAATTATTTTTTCATTTTAAGAAAAAGGTTATTCTATACAGTAAACTGTCGTTAACACTAACTCCAAGGAAAAATAAAATCATGTGTTCTTGTTAAGTGAATTTGTGATTACCAAATTATGTAAGAAAAACAGTAAAAATATCACAATTTTCTGCTTAAAAATGTGTACATAAATATAACACATGTAATCGGGGTACCCTGTTTCTGTTAAATAAATTGTTATAATTATTTAAAACGCATGATTTGGACTAATATTCAAATGAACATAACATTAAATTTGATATTAATGATAGATTTCAATCAGTGGTGTAGCTAGGTTCTCTTCCACCCTGGGGGCAGGACACAGAGATGTGCTCCCCTCCCTTTGCTCCCTGTACAATTTTCTATTGAGAATGTGATGGAAACCCAAACATACTATACTAGCATTTTAATTTTGCATATATTGTCATATTATTATTGTTTATAAACAGAAACATTAATTTTCAGTCCATGAGTTTGCACCCCTTTAGCCCTGCGCCCCTCTCTGCTCCCCCTCCATATGCCACTGATCTCAATTATCTGCGAGTTTAAAATGTCCAAATTGAGATTAAATGATGTAAATGTGTTAGTTTTAATTTATTTTTTGACTGGATGACATGCAAAATTCAAGGATATGAAATAAATTTACTTATATGTTCATTGCACTACATAAGAAAAGTAGCTATCTTAGAATATGTAAATAGTTTAGCTAGGTACATTAGGTACATTAAAGTTATCTCCATAATAAACAACAAACGAAGCATTCCTAATAGTACTCAATAATTATAAGAATAAAACTTTTTTATTTTCCCCAGATGCTGCTTTTAAAAAATCACTGGTTATTTGTTGTCTCATTACTGGGTGAGAGCATTTCATGCAGTTGTGTATTATTTTCTCTAAGACTGAATAAATAGGGAACCAACCTCTGTTGTGTCTGCAATGCACTGAATAACAATGCAGAGATCAATTCATCTCTTGAAGGTCACTGTGATTCCTCATCTACACCATTATCAGAAGATTCATGAAGAGTTTCTTCTACAGGCATTGGATCCTCTGGAGGAGCACAAACAGCGACATTATCATAAATTAAGAAAAAAATCATGAAATATGAGGTTTGAAGGTGGCAACAACATGTTGAGTACTATCTGCCGCTCTTCAGGCTCCTAGATTTCACTCCTTACAGTTTGTGCTAGTTTGTCTAACATAAGTCAGATCTTGTCTAGTCTTACTGAAATGATTTTTAAGGTTTTGGCACTCATACTATCCCACAAAGCTGATATTCCTTGTATGGACTGTAGAACATTCCAGTTAGGCTTTTTCTGGTTTGTTTCTATCCCTTGAATTGCAGTCTTTACAAGATGTAATATTAAGTACCTTTTTAGTGAAGGCATGATAGCTTGGTTGAGAGGCTGAACTCTGCTTGTGGTATTAAGTGCAGCCTTCCTCCATTGGAATCCAATGATCCATTCCTGAAATGAAGTAGCATCAAGCCAGGCTTACTTGTTGTAGCTGTATTCACATGGTAAATGATCACAGTTAAAACAATTTAAACATATTGGGTTCTTGGGTTTTCTTTTGACTAACAATTTTAGTTTTTCTGCACCATTTGCGTTGCAGTAGGTCACTCCTTGTTCTTTCTGCGACTATGACAGTTAACATTTCTGAGATTTAACGAATGATCTGGTATTAAAGAAAATGCCCATTTCATCCAAATTGAAAATGTCCCAATCGGAATATGGACTTTTCTTGGATGAGAGATTAAAAAATCAGGATCATTGATGACCTAATATGGTGATACCATTTCGGCAATTTTTTTATATCTAAATCGTGTAGGTATTTCCTTATTGTTATTGACCCTTGCAGCTACAGCTTGATCGATACTCTCTTTATTTTTTATACATGTAGAAAGTGTTAACTTCAGAATTTTATATTTTCTGTCATTCATGTTTTTGAGTATTTTCATTTTTGTTGCAAGTTTGTACTCAGGCTTGGCCTGCGATTTATCTTGATGGGGTGAAGATCAAATAGAAAATATCAATTTTGTTTTAAGACATTCAAGAATCCACCCAAGTTTTTCGAGTTCCACTCGTAGGAGCGAGAGAAAACACTTATCTCTCTGCACAGCCATGTTCTTGCAGGCATGGTAAACAGCGCAAAAGCGCAGTAAACTCTCAGTAAAAAATCAAAACAAAACTGAGAATAAATATTTATTTATTTATAGCTGTCCTAATCACTGAAATCTCCTAATTCACAATCACTGCCCTCACTGTTTTCAAATAGTTCATCCGCGATCTTGTGTTCACTCTCATCGTCTGCGTAGAGACAGAAATGGATGAAATTTTCATCAAGGAGACGTAGGTAATATACTCGTAAACTCTTTCGCTCGGCGACAAAGCGAGAACTGTTATTCCAACCTACCAGATTTATACAAAATGTGTCGTTGAGACATATTTTAATACATTACCTTTAATTACTGAGTCAGAATGTAACGTGATATCCTCGTAAACTCTCTCGCACGTATATCACTTGGCGGCAAAGCGAGAACTGTATCGATACTGTTAATAATCTAGTGAAAAAATAAACTGATCTTTATACAAAAAATTAGAAGCGTATTATATACGGTGATAAGACAATTTTCACATTTCATTCGTATAAACATGGGTGCGTATTATAATCGGAAAATTACGGTAATATGTATGGTAAAAATGAACGAACTTAGAAAGATTATCATATGCGGCTCTGAGGGCAATTTGGCTTGGCCACCGCTGCTATATACCTTAATAATTGAACTTCAGGGGGCTCCAGTATTCGAGAGCCCAGATGCCTTGCATCCACCGCAATTCTGCCCTGCTTAGAACCCCACTGCATCCGCTTATTGAATGATTTACACAATGATTTACTCTTAACGCGGAAAACAAAGTTATATGGCTCTAAAATATGTTTGACTAAACATATGATAGTGTTAACCAATTACTTGAGTTCTTGTTTCCAAAATTATGTTCGGAGTTTGTCTTGAGAGAACTTCGTGTTAACAAACCAACTCATACTTTAATCAATGCATTCAGGGCCGGTGTAAATATTTATTCGTGCAAGTCGAGTTTTCATGTTAGCTGAGTTCGTAATAACGAGAGTTTACTGCATATAAAAGACAAGGTGTGTATGTTTTAAAATAATTCTATTCTTGAATGTGCATTTTCTAACGAGTTCCACTTATCTTACATCATCGTAATTTTTACCTCTATATGTGTTTCTGATAATTTGCATCTATCAAAATTAGTTTCATTAACTGGGTCTTTTTCTTCAAGTAAAAAAACATGGTATTCCAAAGGTCCATATACATTAACGGTGGTGCATGCAATTAAAAAAACTATTGAAAGAGCGAGGAAAATTTTGCACGATGATCCTGAGATGTTCAAATTCTGTTCAATCGAAATAACAAATTAAAAAATAGTCACATTTTTCCTCCAAAAATCCTTAAAATTATCATCATTAAAGATTTATTTTATTATGAATAATATTGTACTTTGGTACATACCATTGTTTTAGAAATAGAGCATGCCCATAGCTATTCAAATGGTGGATGGGATTGCAATGCATGAATGCCTTAAAAGCATATTTGTCCTCCAGTTGCTCTCTTAAATTGTTCCTAATCGCATCGTTTCTCTCCTTATCTTATCTTTTCACAAATTAAGAGAACTCTTTCTCCTGAAATTAGAAATTATGTTTTTATTATAGCTCTATTATGTGCTATTTAGATTGCCGCCCTTCATTAAGCAAATGTTAGTACAGATTCAGAAAGGGCAGAGCATATGAAACAACTCGGCCTTTTTATGAACAAATTATTGCGACGCGAATTCTAACAAAATACCAGGTATGCATGTAGTTTTCATATTTTTTCTTCTCTTTTACCACCTATTCTCTATGAATTTTAAGATTATTTCATCGAATTTCATTGTACCCCCGGAACAGATATTTGGTTCATTCGTTGTTTTTATTCAAATGAAAGAAAATCGAAAAGAATTTACACGGAATATGAATCAAAAGTGATTTAAAATACACCCAATCCCCGACTAACATTAATTTTACCAAGACAATTTCGACTAACACGACTGCAGTCATCTACATCGAAAAATACGCTGGAGTTTATGGTTCACATATTATTGGTGGTGGAAGTAAGAAACCGAGAAAAGTTATATCGCTAGAGCGAAAACTAGATTTACTTAAGCGCTATGAAGAAACACGTGATATCGTTCGTTATTCAGATTGTAACGTTGCGAACCATCCGCTTTATCAGCATTTCTCTTTTGTATAAATGAGTTAGAGCTATGAAACATACATAAACAAATAAAGAACAGAAATCATTTACCAAAGTATAGCCATAATAAAGGAATAAAATTAAAAATGTCAATCAGGTTAGGATGCTGGAACGCATTCTCCCCTATTTGTATTATTTCTATGCTTGGTAGAATTCGACGTTTGTTTTTTTTAAACCGACGTTTATTTTCCCGAGATAATTTAGACGAATATCAACGCTTAAAATTATTACCAATATATATAGCTTGCAGTTTTCAGCATTTCAATACGATGATTTAAATTTACTTTTTATTTCGAAATTCTTAAATTTTTAATGTTAATATTACAAAACACTCAATAAGGAATTTATTGCAATAATAATAATAATAAATTTATTAATCCAAATATCGAGTATTACATCTATATAGGACAAGTCATGTATATAGTATAACACAAAAATCATTGTCATGTAGTAAAATTGAAATATTCATTAACGGAATAAAACAGTTTGCTCTGTAAGAAAGTCCTAAATTTTTTACGAAATGTGGAAATTCCTTGGATAGCTTTGAAGTCTCCAGGTAATTTGTTAAACAAGAGAAGCCCCATTGACTTGGGGCCCAAGACAGCTGCTCTTGTTCGTACAAAGTGTCTGTGAAGGGCATTAAGTTGCCTCGTACTATGATGGTGAACATTAGATTTTTTTTCATACAGGAATGAATTTGTCTTAGCATGAAGTAACATTACAAATATATATAAACATGACATTGGTAAAATATTAAGTTTTTTAAACAGGGGACGGCATGGCGCGTCATGTCTCTCATTTGCAATAAGGCGAATTGCCCTCTTTTGAATTTTAAAAATAACATCAGCATGAGGGGAAGAGCCCCAAAACAGAATACTATACAAAAGATGAGAGTAAAATTCACCATAATATAAAATAATCAAAACATCTAAAGATACGCTATATTTAATACTCCTAATAAGATAGCAGATAGAACTGAGCTTGCTACTCAGATTACTAGTGTGTACATCCCATGAAATTTGAGCGTCGATTGAAATACCCAAGAATTTTGTGCTTTGGACCTGAGGGATCAATTTGCCCCCTATGTCAAGGAATATGTTATTACAAAATTTATTTTTGTTTGCAAAATACATCAGTTGGGACTTATTCACATTCAGCTTTAAGAAGTTATTTTGACACCAATTGTTTAAGAGCTGAGCCACAAGTTTACCATTATTTTCCAGACTATCAATGCTAGAAGATGTAAGAATGACATTGGTATCATCTGCATAGAGTATAGGGTTAGCACCTTTTACTGTCTGGATCCTGTCAGGGAGATCATTTAGATAAATAAGGAATAGTATAGGGCCTAGGACGGAACCCTGGGGAATGCCCTAAGTTGCAACTTTACCAGGAGAAAATATCTTAAGCCATTATTCTTTATTACTACATGCTGCATTCTTTCCTGGAGATAAGATTTAATCCAATCATAGGGTATACCCCAAATTCCAAAACTAGCAAGCTTTTGCAGGAGTAACTGGTGGTTGACAGAGTCAAATGCTTTAGAAAAGTCAAAGAACATTCCAAGGACTTCTATTTTGTTATCCAGCACAGATAGTATATGATCAATTACCCAAAAGGTGGCTGAAGAAGTTGACTTATGTTGCCTGAAGCCATGCTGAAAGGAGGATATATGCTGGCGTGATTCAAGATATGAAACAAGTCGTTTGTAAAAAGCCTTTTCAAAAATTTTTCCAAGTTGATTTATCATTGATATGGGTCGGTAAGAGGTCATATCATGGGCACTTCCTTTGCTCTTATACAGAGGAATGATTTTGGCAGTCTTGAGAGGTGCTGGAAAAATTCCTAGCCATAATGATTCATTTATTAATATAGTTAAATGAATAATTTATGATGATGTTGGGTAATTTATCTATGCAGGCACTATATTTGGATCCAAGGTTCTGAAAAATATTTTTAAGTTCAGGTTCTGTGCATGAAAACAGAAATAAGGACTTACAGGTACTAGGAATGTTTGAGGAGGCATCCGAGGTTAATGGATTTGTAGAAACAGATTGATGAGCAAAGAAATTAATAAAATCGGAAGCCAGCTGGGAGAAGTTGGAGATAGGATTACCTGAAGGATCCTTGAGTTTGAGTAAAAATTGAGACCAACCCTGTTTTTTCGATTCAATTATAATTTTCCAAATTATCTTTGATTTATTGTCAGCATTCATAATTCTGTCATTATTAAAGGAACTTTTAGCAGAACAAATAATTTTTTGGTACTGTTTTTTTAATACTGAGTATTCGGTTTTGACTTCCGCATTATTGTTGGTTTTGCAAAAATTGGCAAGTTCTTTGATATACAAGGACATCTGTCAGATTTCATCTGTGATCCATCGTTTACGAGAGTGCGATTTATGCCTTTTCCTGTATATTATAGGGAATGCTGTGTTGAAGTAATACAGGAATTTATTGTAGAAATTACCAAAACTTTCATCGAAATCATTAACATCATAAACATCACACCATTGCTCTGATCCAAGGTACTTTAAAAACTGAAGAATGTTTGAATTATGAAAGGAGCAGCTAGGGCATGCCTCAACTGGTGGCATGGATTTGAAAGGAAAAACTGCAACAATAGGAAAGTGGTCAGAGAGGTCCGACATAATTATTCTGGTTGTCACTACGTTAGACTCATAATTGGAAATAATGTTATCAAGTAAGGTTGAGGAATGATTAGTTTTGCGAGTGGGCTCATAATTATGAATCACTAAATTATAAGATTGCAGAAGGTTGAGGAATTCATTTTTGTTGCTGCTATGGGACAGTAGGTCAAGATTAAAATCACCAGTGATAATCAGAGATGGGTTGGGAGTGGAATTATGGAGAGAATTTAGAAGACTGTCAAGTTTGAGTAGGAAAACCTGGAAGCTTCCCAAAGGTGCCCTATAGAGGGTACAAAGAATAAACGAAAAATCATTGACAGTTAAACTTACATTGCAATATTATTTTATCTTTTACTTACAGTAAAAAAAAGTATACAGTACAAAGTAAGAAGTATATTTATATCGTTAATTTGATCTTTTACTAAGCAATCGTGACATTTAACCAAAAAAATCACCACATTTGAGCCGGCCACGAGATTTCGCGTGCTTTTTTTGGATTTATGAGAAAATGTCCAGGAACTGAGCGTAGTAAAGGAATCTAAATATCTAAATCCGGTACAACATGTCAATGCGACCTATGCACAGCGTACAATCCGGTACCATAAATATTTTGAAGAATTTCTTTGTTTGCTTGTGCATTTATAACGCAACAACTACATAACATAGAAGCAAGATTTTAACCAAAATAAAAAGTCAAGCAAAATGAGAAGGTTTTTTAAGCGATTTGATCTACATTTTTTATTTTAAAAATGTTTTTCCCCTTTAATTTTTCCCATTTAAACAACACGGGAATGAGCGTATTGTGGGATTAACAATCTACTTGACAACCGATATAAACAATACCTAATATTAACTAAAATAAATTATATTATATACATAATATCCTTATCTGTCCGTCCGTCCGCTGGAACGCTCTATAGAAATCCCCATAAGAGAACACTTAAAAATACCTTTTATCACTTGCAAGCTTTATTTCTTTTGCAAAATTAAATTAGAAGTAATTGACCTACGATCTTTAGACGGGGCCCATTTTAAAGAAAATTAACATAGATTCTTATTCTTATCGTAGACCTTTGCCTTCGATTCGAAATCGCTCAAGTTATACTTTTAAATAAAATTTATTGGAAAGATATGTTGTCTTTTCGACCGTGTCATTGTTAAACCTCGAGAATGTATTGTCGTCCATATACTATATGCGTAAGAAAATTGTGCTTTGAATTCTTTAGTACAGTGGTTCTTAACCTGGGGTGCACGCACCCCCAGGGGTGCGAGGCATTGTTTCTAGGAGTGCGAGGTGTTCATCTAGAGATTTTAAAAGAATTAATTTAAATAGAAACAAAATAAAATATACAACGAAACATTTTGGAGAAATGTCATTTAATTTGTCACAGCCTTTGAAAAAACGCAAGTCATTATAAATGAGACGATTATATGTTCATGTCTTCGAAAGAAACATTTGCGCATGAGGGCGCAGCTTATACCCTTGAAGGACGCCAACCGTCTGCTATCCCCACCCTGCTGCGAAGCACTCGCCTGCTTGAAATCGGTGTTTCTGCATTAGCGACACTGTTCAAAGATCTTGTAATCATTACAATGTAATGCAAACTATTACAATGTAATAGTTGACGTCGCGAGGTGATATTTTTATTTGAGGTAATTTATGATGTAATAATGTATTCTATTCGGTTGAAATTCAGCAGAACTTGAAGGTTAGGATTCAAGTCTTGAAAGCAGCCCGAAGTTCTGAAACACATAGCATTTTCAATTAATATACTATGCACTTATGACTTCTATTTATAAGTACGGGTATTTCATGCGAGGACTTCCATTCTCAAATAGTAACTTGGCTGGCTTAAAACATAACCTTTAATTTTTAAAATTCTGTTAATTTGAAATGAGAGAATATTTTTATTTTTCAGTACCCTCCCAATGTCGAAGAAACGCCTTCGAATGTAATATTCGATATGGTTTCACCTGCGTCACAGATAAAGACAGCATCCAATGACCACAATGCATGCTGTGCTGCACGATATTTTCAAATTCCAATCTTAAATCGTCAAAATTTTCAGAACATTTCAACAAGCAGCATGGTGGTGATGCAGCAGGACATACTTTTAACTCCTTGAAAATTAAAAGGGCAAAATTCGATTCTGGTGGTACTATTACTGGATTACTGCTTTTACACATGCATCTGTTACAAGCATCTTATAAAGTTTCGTATCTGTGTGCAAAAATGAAGAAAATTCACACAATAACTTAAGAATTAATAAAACCGTGTGCACTGGAAATAGCCAATATAGTGCTTGGCTCAGAAGCATACAAGAAAATAGAACAAATTCCTTTCTAATGATGTATTTCGCTCGAGAATTTACGATATGAGTGAAGACATTTTAAGTCAAGTGATTAGGGTGGCCAGACGTACCCCATTTCGGGGTATAATACCCCATTTACTGAATTAAATTTATAAAATACCCCCTTTTTTAAATCTGAAATGGGGTACGAAAAATACCCCTTTTTAGTGTTTTGGAAATAAATTTTTTTCTGTGTTCTGTATTAAATAAATAAATATTGAATATTGCCTTTACTGCAAGTGCCACTAAGTAAGCAAAATGTGAGCGCGACAAATCATATAATACCAAGTTTAGGTAATTATATAAGAGGAAAGAATTAGCGGAGGGTAACTATTTTGTTGAAATGCACGCTTAAAGACTCGAAAAACTACTTTTTATCCTACTTATATAGAGCGTTATAGGATATTTATATTATGCTTACTTTGTAATGTTCGGCAACTGTCACAGGCCCGACAAGAAATGAGTAAGGGGTCCCGCGGTCTCTACTTGAGATCTTTTTTATCTCATTGTATTATCGTGAGGGCTTACGCAGCGAATAAAAGAAGATTGTGTACCATTAATTCTCCAGAAGGAATTTAGAGCAAAAAAATAAGAGAAACTTGCCGGTGTGATTTTTGCAGCGAAGTGTGAAGCTGAGAGTTCCTGGCATGTGCTTCGGAAACTATTTATATAACTGGATTGTATCGGATTTTATTATGATCATTTTGATATAGGTAATGTTTGAAGCCAATTATTGTTGTAATAATTTTAATAATACTATTTTTCCGGTTATTTATTAATACAATAAATTCTATAAATATTACATTAACCCTTGTTTTCACAGAATGTCCTCTTCATTGTCATCAGATACCGAAGAAGAAAAAATACAGAGGTTAAATCAAAAGAAGAGAAAACATTAGAATTATTTCAACGACGAGTGGCAGGGAACTTACGCCTGGGTGATTAAAGGAAGAACTGCTGGTACAGCGAAATGTGTATGGTGCAATTGTGGATTTTCCATAGTAAATGGAGGTATTTATGACCTTAAAAAGCATATGCTCAGTAATAAGCATAAAAAAGGGAAAGCATTAGCTAGTAATAATCAAACTTTAAATTTACTTTTCATTTCCTCGACGACGTCATTAGTTTCGACTGAAGAACAAAAGATTGTTGCCGCAGAAGCTACGTTTGCTTATCACACAGTGAAACATGCGCATAGCTATCGATCATCGGATTTCATGAGTTCATTATTCAAAACATTATTTAGTGATTCAAAAATCGCTTCTCAATTGACATGCGCGCGAACAAAAATATCTAAAATAATAACAAATGTTTTAGCAAAAGACTGCGTATCTAAAGTTGTCGAAAATTTGAAAGAAAATCATCCATTTTCAATTGCAACAGATTCGTCAAATAAAGGGAACATTAAAATGTTTCCCTTAATTGGTAGATATTTTTCTAAATCTAGTGGAGGAGTTCAAACAAAACTTTTGAGTTTCTTTAACAGGCAGTCAGAAACTTCAAAGGATATTTCACTTTGCTTACTTCAAAAGTTGAAGGGGCTGAATTAAAATCCCGAGAACATTGTTAGTTTTTGCGGTGATAATGCTAATGTAAATTTTGGTATTAATCAGAGTGTATTTAGAGAATTTTAGAAATTTAATAGGGATTTAATAGATATGGGGTGTCTTTGCCATGTCTTTCACAATGCAACAAGAAATGCTACAAGCTGTTTATAAGTTGATATAGAATGTATAATTTTAAAAACATGTAATGAATTTAGTTCACATAGTAAAAGGTTAGAAAATTTAAAAGAACATTACGAATTTTGCGATCTAGAATATTCAGATCTAATGCGTCACGTTCCTAGAAGGTGGTTGTCGCTCCTTCCAGCAATAGATAGGCTAAAGAAAAATTTTGAGCCATTGAAAAACTATTTTCTATCTTTGGAAAGATGTCCACCTATTTTGCAAAAATTTTTTCGAACGAATTAGTTGAAGCCTACCTTTCTTTCTTTTCAAATGCAGCAACCTGTGTCCAAAACGCAATTTGTAATCTAGAGCATGATGGTCCAATTATAATAGAACTATTTAACTTAATGTTCAATCTAAGAAACTCTCTACTTTCTAAATTAAATGATCATTTTTATGGATTCGTTGCTATACAAAAATTGAAATCTTGTCGCAACCCAGTAGAGATAGATTTGTTTAAGAAAAGAGCGGACGATTTTCTGAAAACTTTAATGCAGTGAATTAAAAAAAGATTTAGTTTTGAAAATAATAAGTATGAGTATCTTAATATATTCAAACTACATGAAGTGGCACATTTTGATCTTTTCTTAAAAGTTATAGATTGATTTGCTATATGAAGAGTACGTCCTGTTAAAATTGTTCCATAAAAATCCTAACACAAAAGAACTAAAAAATATCACAGATATTTGGATAAAATTTTTAAATGCATACGATGTACCTAATATAGAAAAAAATATTAATTTTGTTTTTGCTTTGCCTCACTCAAATGCAATGAGTGAGCGAGTATTTAGCTTAATGCTCAACTCTTGGAAAAAGAATAGGAACAGATTAGACCTAAAAACTGTTGAGGGAGTATTACTGGTAAAAACCAATTACAATATGTCATGCAAAGAATTTTATGCAGTTGTATTAAAAAATGAAAAATTGCTAAAAGAAATTCGCTCGAATGAAAAATATTGTTAGGTAAATACTTCTATTTTGATAAAATAAATCAGGTTTAATAAATTTATATTGTAAATAATTATGCAAAACATATTATGATAATATTTGAAAAAGTTTACGTTAGTGTTCATAACTGTCATAAAATAAAATATTTAAATTTTGTTTAAAGACTTGCTATAAATTTGACTAATTGTGCCAAAATTTGACTAAATCTGTGTTCCATGCACTTGTATATTGTGAAAATCTACAAATATAAAAAATAAAGTATTCTTATTATAATTGTTCGTTCTTTATATTTGATAGTGCGATTATCCCAAAGCCCAATAATGAATGCCCCAAAACCTAACCATGAATACCCCAAAACCTAACTATGAATGCCCCAAAATCTACCTATGATACCCCAAAACCAAATTTTTAATCTGGTCACCCTACAAGTGATAGAAGATATAAAAGCCAATCCTCTGAAAGTGGCTATCCAACTCGATGAGTCTACTGACGTTAGTGATTGCTCTCAACTGATGGTGTTTGTGCGTTATGCAAAGGAGAGGGATTTTGTCGAAGAATTTTTGTTTTGTGTACCACTGGAACTTGAAACAACAGGAATTGACGTGTTCAATCAAGTCAAGGGCTTCTTTCTCAAACATGAATTGTCAATAGATGTTGTACGATCAGTTTGTAATGATGGAGCCCCCGCTATGTTAGGCATAATTCAGGTTTTGTTTCTTATATGAAAAAAGAAATTCCGAATGTTGTAATTAACCATTGCATGTTACACAGACACGCACTTATGGCAACAACTTTACCAGAGAATTTGAAAAATACACTGTCTAATGCGGTGAAAATAGTAAATTATGTTCGAGGACGGGCAACCAACCATCGTTTATTTCGTGCTTTCTGTGAAGAAATTGGTTCTCTTCACACGGTCCTTCTTTTCCACACGGAAGTGAGATGGCTTTCTAGAGGTCGAATGCTCAGCAGAATATATGAATTGTGCGAAGAAATAATTCAGTTTCTCAAAAACCAAGGGAGTAACTTAGTTGATGATTTCAACAAGAGAGATTCAATTCCTCGACTGGCATATTTAGCAGACACATCTACTCATCTTAATGAGTTGAACACGTCTTTGCAAAGATATGGCATAAATATCATAAAGAGCAGAGAAAAACTATCAGCTTTTTGGGGAAAACTCTCAATTTGGATAAAACGAGTGCTTGATGAAATTGTTTCCGAAGATGAGGGGCATACAGTTGCATCCGATATAATAATTCATTTGCAAAAATTGAGAGACTCTTTTGTAGGATATTTTCCTGCTAACAGAGTCATTGACACAATTCAAAAGTGGATATTGGATCCTTTTATTTTTGACCTCTCTTGTATAGACGACAGTAATTTACTGCAAGATGACATAAATGAAATAAAATCCAGCTTACACTCAAATGCAATTTTAAAAAATGACGTTAGAACAGTTCCGCTGTTCTCAACTGAAGACATTTCCAAGCAAGATGCAAGATGACATAAATGAAATAAAATCCAGCTTACACTCAAATGCAATTTAAAAAAATGACGTTAGAACAGTTCCGCTGTTCTCAACTGAAGACATTTCCACGTTTGGCAAATGCAGCACTTCAGTGTCTTATGCCATTCGCCAGCACCTACCTATGTGAGGTTGGATTTTCATCGCTACTTAACATAAAAACAAAGGCCAGAAACCGCTTAAATGTAACTGATGATATTCGAGTGGCTCTTTCAAAAACAGAGCCACGTATAATGAAAATAATAGAAGAAAGGCAAGAGCAGAGTAGTCATTAAAAGATTTTCTTGTAATTTATGAAATTGAGAAGATGCTCTGTTTTTTGACATGTGATTGCGATTCTTTCATTAAATAAATAAAATGTTATTATATATTCTAATTTTTCTTTTTCAAATCCTTAAACTTGTTCCCAAGTCTTTTTACACAGATAGATGGACTTAGTCGAATTTTATTCTTCATCGCTCAACTGTAACTAAGACTGAGACACACACTTAAATAAAAAATCAAAGATATTTTTTCGGGGGTGCGAAAGCATATTCTGAAAGTCCAAGGGGTGCGGGGAGCTAAAAAGGTTAAGAACCACTGCTTTAGTACGAGAGAGAGAGAAGGCGCCCGAATTATTATGCGTCCTTTGCACGAAGTGAACGCTTATAGGGGAGGTCGTTTCCGACCGTCCGCATGTTAAAACTCGGAAAATTGGTCGACCGATGACAATTTTTATCAAACTCGAACAACAATGATGACCACTTTACACGAAGACCTACAATGTTCCTTTGTTTCAACTCGGGAACCGATAGGCGTATTTTCATGAAATTTGGTATTGGAGAATTTTGCTAAAATGGATTTACCGATTCCAATTTTGGTTAAAATTGGACAACAATTACGACCACTTTACATGACCTACACATAGTCCACAATGTTCCTTTGTTTCAACTCGGGAACCACTTGTCATATTTTAATAAAATTTCGTATTGGGAAGTTTTACTAAAATTGGTCCATCGATTACAATTCTGGTTAAAATGGGGCAACAATTACGACCAGTTTACATGAAGACCTACAAGTAGTTGACAATGTTCCTTTGTTTCAACTCGGGAACCACTTGTCATATTTTAATAAAATTTCGTATTGGGAAGTTTTACTAAAATTGGTCCATCGATTACAATTCTGGTTAAAATGGGGCAACAATTACGACCAGTTTACATGAAGACCTACAAGTAGTTGACAATGTTCCTTTGTTTTAACTCGGGAACCGCTTGATGTATTTTGATGAAATTTGGTATTGCGGAGTTTTGCTAAAATTGGTCGACCGATTCCAATTTGGTTAAAATCGGACAAAAATTATTTTTTCTAATCGTCCTAATCTCCCCGGGATGTGAAGGAGGACGGAATAAATAGAGAGGGAAGGGAGTCAAAGTGGGGATGGTGATAAAACAGAATGAGTAATAATATAATATGTTATTCAAATCTAGGTTCGTACATAATAAATACAGATTGTTGTATTTGAACTTGATTGAATTTCTCTTTCTTGGAGACGTTTTACGTTTTGAGTTTCAGCGGCCAACTTCTTTATTATGTACACAATATCGCAAGCACTCCTCCAAAATTACGGAAACGGGAATCAATTTTTGTATCTTTATCTATATAAGTGCATTTTATTCTCTATATGAATCTTCCCTTCTCACTCAATGCTTCCTCAATCCCTCGTCTCCTCCTTATTTCTTTCTCTTCACCCCCCTTTCCTCTCAAGTCTTTTCCTACTGCTCTTCTTTACTGTCTCTTTCCCGTAGTTATTCCTACCAGTCACTTATGTCCATTCCTTCCTATTAATCAATACCCAATTGGAGGACATTTTATTAATTAGATATAATTTTGGTTGCTTGGGGTAAATATTACTTTGTGTACACATTTGTCGTCTTAAGAAAATGTATGTAATTATATACTGTATGGTATTTGTAATATTAACATCTAAATTATTGTATTTAAAAATAGTTAAGTTGCTCTTCTTTGAACAACTCTCTATGAATTACATTTTACATTCAAATGTGAATCATTATTACTGTACCTGTTCAAGTACGTACACGAGTACTGTTAGAGCAAATTGATTATGGTAATGAGAGTATCTGCTTATATTGGAATCTGGAATTTTAAAATCAATTATATTTTGACTTTTGAAAGAATAACAATGGGTGTACATCAAATTAAAGACTACAAAATATATAACATTTTAATAGACTTCCTAAGCGCTAAACAGGAAAAAATAAATTTTAAATTCTTATTGAACAGTATTAGATGGAGTCGTATAAAAGGTGGTGCTGTTTACAAATTGAATACTAACGAAAAATGTATGAAGGGAATTCATACAATGTTTTGCTGTTCGTTACATGGTGGGAGGGGGCGCTTGCGCGTTGTTACGTGCGGATACCTATTTTTATCCTATTGACTTGTGATAGCGAAGACATATTTTGTTAAATAAAAAATAACATTGATTAATAAAGATTGTTTTGGAATTCTCTTGAAAATTTCCCCTAAAATTCAAAGTTGGAGCGAAAAAAAAACGGTTCAGTGGCGGTTGCTGGAGCGAAAGCGGAACCGAACAGAAATTTTTGTTTTTGTGAAGCGGAACGAAAACCGGAGCGAAAAGAATTTCGGTTCGATGCCCTGATCTAACCCGCTAAATTTTGCGCTTAAAGGAAAATTTCCAGCGATTTAGCATGTAATACGACAAAACATGAACGGAATTTAAATATTCAGTCTTTCGTGTGTAAAATAAGTTAATATTTAGGTTTATTTAGTACTATCAGATGTACCCGGCTTCGCCCGGGATATTAAAGCGGCACAGTATTTATTTTGTTTAAGGTTCGAATAACATAACTGAAAAATAAGTCCGAGAACGAAATAAAACAGATACCGGGGGGTTAGAAAATAATCTAAAATAGTAATATATCATCATACTTTACCTTTCGTTTATAATACTTCCTTGTAAACAATATTTTTTGTTTTTCCTCGGGGTGCTAAGATGGCTAAGTTACGTGGGCTAAAATCTAAAATAAAAATCTAACCTAACCTATCTATCTAATCTATCCTCAACTTTGGCACAAATTTAACACACAAAAGGACAGGTGCACCCTGGGTAGGGTGTCCCTTAAATTTTAAAACTGAGAAAAGTAACTTACTCAACGTATTAAAAAATGCTTTGTGGTTAGAAAACGCTTCTGTTTGAAGCGTTTTAAAGTAGGAATTTTTTTAGAGGTCTCTCATGGGGCCTAAATGCAGTAAGATTGAACACTTCACTTTTGGGGTTAGAAATACCTGTGTCATGGTAAATCGGTCGAGTTACGGTCCTTTAGGAAAGAAAAAAATTTCAACCGATTTGACGTGTCTCTAACAGTTTGGGCGGAAATATCCATTAAAAGCGCGCGTCCGAGCGCCGTGGCCGGGCGGCGCCGGCGCGAGCAGCGGCTGCTGAGGTGTGAGAGGGGAGGGGCGTGCGGGCTGCGCGCAGAGAAATACGACTGGCCACGTGACGCATGTGACCTATCCAGCATAGTGTAGGGTTTGTATTAGCGTTATGTGCACCATAAGCAATGCATTTTTTGTATCCACACCTTACTCACAGAATGTGCTAATAATAAAATCGACAATTCTGTCGGAGGCTTCGTTAGTTAAGGATTCAATTTTTAGTATCATAATCTGAATTTCTTATTGCTTACAAAAATATTAAACAACTAAAGGCAAAACTTTTTCAGTTTTGTGATTGCTAGCATCCGTGGATATTCAAAAACACTGTGACTTGTTTAATTCTATCAGTAATTCATTTATACAAAATAACCCAATAACATTTTTAATTAGAGGGGTAGACGTATAGAATTTAACTTAATAAATGAATTATTTTACTCTTATTAACTCGTAAAAAACAGGATAAAATGTGAACGAGCTGTCGGTTTACCATCAAAGGAAAAATGTGTAGTAACTTACTTACTATTAAATAAATACTTACATGAACTTCAATGACTTTAACTATATTTTAAGATGGCACTTTTCTTTTAACTATATTAGTTTTGACAATATTCCAGAAAAATCACTTTAGTTAAAGAAATTTAAACAAAAGTCATAAAATGTTATTTTTTCAATCCTATTTGAAATTCGGTTCGAAATATTTGCTGTATTATCAGTTAAAGAAATCCATTGAAAATTACGTGACCTATATTTAGTTTTATGAATTCCCACCATATGGAAATGGTGCATGATTCAATAGTCTAACATTTTTATAATCAATTTTAATTTATTATTGTTATTTTTCTACTGCAACTCCTTTTAATCCTATACAAATGCTACGTCCTCTTTCTCAATTTCTGCTCATTCGCATTCTCTTTTCCTTCCTCCCTCTAATTACTTAATAGATTCAGTAAATATGTTATACCCACGTATAAAAGTCTGACCCGTGTTAAAGCACTAAATTGGAGTAATTTATTATGAGGCCAAGAATAGAATTCAACAAACAGCTATTTCGAACTATTCTCCCTATAAAGCCAGCTTTTTGTTAGCGGCACCTATCAATTGGCGAATGTGGGTGTCCCACGAGAGATCACGATGGATCGTGACTCCAAGATATTTAATCGAGTCTGAAACTGGAATCTCTACTACATCCAACGAATAATTATTATCCAACGTGATACTCTTGGTTCTCCAGAAGTTGATGACGCAGCTTTTCTTTTGGTTGATCTCTAACTGCCATTCCTTACACCATGAAGAAATAGTTTCTAGGTCATTTTGGAGATACTGGTGGTCTTCCGGATTGCTTATTTCTCTATAGAAGACGGTGTCGTCCGCGAAAAGCCAAATTTTACTTCTGACTACTGAGCTGATATCGTTTATATAAGTTAGAAATAATAACGGACCAATTACACTACCCTGCGGAACGCCAGAGACAACCTCCACTAAGTTCGAAGATTTCCCATCTATAACAACCTTCTGCTTCCTATGATTTAAAAATTCACGGATCCAACTAACGATTTTAGAATTTACGCCTAAGGTTTCTCATTTCGTTGTTAACTTCCTATGAGATACCTTATCAAAAGCTTTCATAAAATCTAAGAAGATGGCATCGACCTGCGTATTCTTTTCTCCGGTTCTCAGTATACAATTCACAAAAAGACCGAGCTGAGTATCACAAGACCTACTACAAGTATATGCTCGAGATCCTACACAATATCGAAGTTTAGAAAATCGGCCTGTAATTTTCTGGCTTCTCCTTGTCGCCGCCCTTATGAATTGGGGTAACGTGCGCTAACCTCCAGTCGTTAGTGACCTCTGCGCGAGAAATGGATTTCTCGAAGATTATCCGAAGAAAAGGTGCTATTTCTTCGGCTAATTCTTTTAAAACGCGAGCAGGAATTTCTTCGTGGCCAGTGGCTTTGTTATGTCTGATGGAACTTAATTGCGTTGCTATTCCCAACTCAGAAAATACTATATCGTCCATCAGGTCCCCCCTTATTTCGGGTGCATAATGTACGCAATGGTCGCTGACGGCTGTAAATGCTTTTACAAAATGACCGTTTAAGAGGTTGGCTTTCTCTACGCTATCATGAATAACGGCACCCGAGTCATTACGCAGGGAAGGTATGGTAAGGCCTCTACTTTGGACCTCTCTCACATAGTGCCAAAACGCTTTAGGGTCCTCCTTCAAATAATTATTTAATACCTTATTTCGGAAGTTAGTAAAAGCCTCGCGCATAGTATTTCTCGCTTTAGCGCGGGATTCCTTATTCGTCTTAACTTTAGTTGCTCTATATTCATCGGTTGATGTAGGCGGCATATTTTTTATTTTCGCGTGGCTTATTCTCTGGCGCCTAAGCGCACTCCTAACTTGCTTATTGTACCAACGTGGTTCTTTATTGTCGACCTTCAATTTAATTGGAATACACATATCGATGCCCTCTTGCATTATATCCTTGAATAATGACCATGATGACTCAGCACCTGATCGTTCGGTCATATCACGAAAGCCAGGTAGTACTTCTCGTAGGAGCGACCCGAAGCTTGAAAAGTTTGCCTTAGAAAATATATAAAACTTTCTTTGAGGCTTAGGGTGTATATCGATTTTCAACTTACACTCAGCATATACTGCCAGATGATCACTTATCCCATCTTCAATGGTGACTTTGTTTATTCTTTCTTTGACGTTATTTGCTGATAAATCAAATATGTTTCCCGATCGCGTTGGCTTTCTGACTAATTGAAGGAGCGAGTGCTCGCAAAATGTTTCGATTAATGCTTCAGGATTCGCGTTCTTTACCTCTAGATTCGAAACATAGGTTTTCCCACTCAATTGAGTGTAAGTTAAAGTCACCACCAACTATAACGATTCCATCTTTATTTACCAGTCTAAGCTTTGATAGTTGCTTCTCGAGATTTAAATACAATCTACACCAGCGTTAGGTGGCCTGTAAAACGAGCATATGAACAGCTTTTTGGAGCCTTCTTTACCTCTGCGGCACCAAACACTCTCAATATCCTCTTCACTTATCGGAATCTCACAGCTATCTTACTTACCGCTAAGCGATATGACCCCCCCCCCCCCCCCGATCTATTGGCGCGATCTTTTCTATGGACACGATGGTCGCGAAGAAATATCTCCTGACTCCGAATCTCATCCGTTAACCAACTTTCTGTGCCTATCACCACCTCGGCGTGCAGACTGCGAATAATATGCTCGAACTCAGCAATTTTCCTACCGATGCTGCGACAGTTCGGTACGACGTTTAATTTCTCACTATCACTTCGCATACTAATCTCACCCTTGACTTTTCCTTCCACTCTAAAACTACATGCACTCTTATCACAATCACCCCCACGCCTGTAAGGCATCGCATCAAAATTGGAATTGCGACCCGTGAATTCAAGGTTGGTATTCTCTCCATCTCTATAAGTGGAGGCAAATCTGTTAGGCTTAAATTGGTATCCAGTATTATAACAACTGTAGTTAACAGGAGAATAATTCCAGTCAATTTCAAGATTTGTCTATAAAAATATTTAAAAAATACATTAGTATATCAGGATAATAATAAATTACTGGAATGATAAATTTCCTTTAATAATCCTGATATTTCAGTAACATCATAACTTTCTTTATGCAAGTCTTTTCTTGTCGAAATGGTCAAATTTGTAGGTTTTGATATTTTTGTGCAGAAGTTAACTAATAGCTTGCTGTATAATATATCACATAGAAAAATAAAATAATCATAATTATTTTATTTTAAATTGATTATTTAGAAATATCCTATAGAAAATCCAAGCATATCAACATTAATATAGCCTCTAAATCTATATAAATAACAAATGTAATGAATAATTCTCTCATATTATGTATAAAGTTATCAGGTATCACAGTATACAATGAGTATATTTTTTCTCACACAAAATTCTATGAATTAATTTAGACGATTACATCAAAACCAACCGGCCAAAAACAACCAGTTACTGCCTGAAAGAATTCATACATTCAGGTTTATTTGATGCTGCTACTCATCACTTTATTCTCATCTGAAACAAAAATTCAATCATCTATATAATGACTCATAACTACCATATATACTTGCCTATAAGACAAACAATTTTGGAAAAAATTGATGCCTAGAAGAAATGGGATTGGTTTATCTGCAGGTTGTCAAAAGTAAACATTTTAATCATTTACCTTGTTTTTTAATGGGCCACATAAACAACAGTGCTCCAAACCATGCACATACTTATGCAAATAATAACTATGCTGCTGCACATACATTTAGTGACAATGAGAAACAAGTACAGGAATGGTGTAAAAGTAAATCGGCAATAGAAGAGATGTCAAGAATCAAGAAAGCAAGTTGCACTATTGTTAAATCATTCCCTGAATTAGAGAAAGCACTCAATGATTGGGTTATTGAAAGCTGACAAAACAGATACATTGTCACGAAAACTGGAATTTGTCTGTTTTGCCTGTAAATGTTGAAAGACGATAAATACAAGTCAGAGAAATCACCCAAGTTTATAACATTGAATGGTTAGTGTACCTGTTTCATGAACAGATATGGTCTCTGTCTCTGGCAGCAATCAAAGATAGCACAAAATCCACCAAAATACCTCGAAGTAAAAATTGAAACGTTCCAGAAGTTTATTATCAAAATTGGAAAAATTTAAATACAAACTACCTCAAGTCGAAAATATGGATGAGATGCCAATTACATTCAATTTCCCTTGTAACAGAACTGTCACCACTGTGCTTTTTGTGTCATCATCTTGGATTACAGAAATTGGCTTATACATGGGTAATACACTTTTTAGTTTTCATCTGGAAACTTAGGGGATTGGCTTATATGCGAATGGGCTTCTAGTCGAGTATATAAGGTATCATAATATCAGCAGCTAGAATGGTGGTCCCTTCCTTTGCTATTCATGAATATTTCAAAGATATGTAGAATTTACATTGGAAATACATATTGTGAGATATTATACCATTTCACACATCTTTGTGTCTGAGGGAGAGAGAGTGAAGAAGAGAGCTTTCCAGCACGTGATCTTTTGGGAACCAATAGGAATGAAGTAGGTGGAGCCTCCCCCATCGGTTGCTCAGTCTCTCTCTGGCCTCCGTTGTGTATACATCGAGGCTCTGAGTGCTGTATTGCCACGTGCTAATGCCTTCATTGTCCAAACAGTCAAGCCCCCCCCCCATCCCAGTACCTTACCGCAGGCATCTTTCTCTTTCTTCTGAGCTCTCCGCAACGTATTCCAGTTTAGTAGGTATGGCAGCACAGAGTTTGAGTTCTTCAGCGAGGAAACATATCCTTGCTAGAAAGTGGGGAAATGTCTCTCCACCTCCTAGCAGTGGAAACACACGAGCAGTCCCGAGTATATATGAAATGTCAGCCGCAAAGATAAATGAAACAGACTATAGTTAACACGGAGTAGGGCACAATGGAGATTTATTGATCTCTAATTCTAAAAAAGGCTTTACTAATGAGGGCCACTGCAATGAGGCTGAAATGAGCGTATTGTTTTTTCAAATGTTTTATAGCTCTAAGACTACTCATAATCATAGTTCACTCTAATTTTTTCCATCAGTGTGCAGAATGAATATCGCTTTGCATGCCTACATTATGCTGTTGCGCAGATAGTCTCCATACAAATATAATGAATACTTCTTTGTGATTTTCACATGTGAATTGGATAAATAAACAAATAACAGTTAATAATAATCATTACATTAAATCAATTTTATAAATATGAAAATCACTTTATGGAAAGCATTCTTGACTGTTTTAAAAAATTTATCAAAAGATAGGGTAACAAGTTGGGATGTACAGGTAACTCTCGTATTATGAACTAATTAGGTTCTGAGAAAGCCTTGGTAAATCAAAAGTTCGTTAATCAAAAGTAGAATTAGCAAAATACTGTAACATATATGAATAATAAATGGCAATTGAATATTTTCCTTAAGTTAAAACAAATCCTCTTTGTCATATAATCTCCATACAACTCCCTCCGATTAAAAAATCATGTACAATTCCTGCATTTCCCAGCAGCTAGACACCCTATACATCTTATATTCACATATGCATATTCATATTTTTACTTTATAAATGCAAAATAAGGAAGAAAGTAATAAATATTTATTTTTACCTTAACGAAGATACATAGATATTGCACTAACATTTGCTGAGATGGCTTGAGGGTGACGGAGGTTTCATGAGGGAGGCGGGATTGTCTGGATCAGATGATGACGAGGTTGGTGATGTTTCAGGTGTAACAGATTCACCTTTCTTAAAATATGAGAGAAATGACATTTGCTTTGCATTCATCTTTTTTTCTTTTAAGATTTCTGAATCGCATGTCAATGAAGCAAGAACATTTCTCTTTACTTTTGCACTTCTTTCTAAGTCTGGATCATCTTCATCCAAAATAGCCAAACCTTCATCAATGAGCTCAAATGCTTTTGATAATCTTCTGCTAGTGAGCATGTGCACTTCATTCTCAGCTGCCACTTCCTACTCCTCCTGTTCCTCCTCCCGCTGTTCACTTTCAAGTTGAATTAAATCTTCATTCATTAAATCTTCCTGAGGCAAGTTAGGACCTGGAAGCATTGTAGCCCGAATAGGCACAACTCTGTATGCAAGATACACACATACAAGAAGATACACACAGTTGTGCATGCTCGAAAAATTGAGAGAGTGGCACTTAAAATACTATTGCACAATGTGCAGCTTAGAGGGAACCCTGTCCATAACCATCAATTAGATTCCAGGTATAATTTAGGCAACTTAATTTTGGAATCACTATGAACTTGAATGTATCAACATCATTATACAGATTATTTTAGAATCAACAAGGAACTCGTTTTATGATCAGATTTGAATTTCTATTAGCGTACCTACAAATACATTGATTAAAATTAAATAAGTTGCACAGGTCATTGGTTGAATAAGTTAAATTTATGAATATTTATGATACTAAACTTTTGACATAAATAAAAACATCTCTGGATTATCAATACCTGAAATTGCAAAGTTCAGTACCATATCATTTAATTCAATAAGAGTTGTTTTTAATGTCATCAGGGGCGACTCCTCTTTAGCGGCGATAGGGACTGGGCCCCACCTGTAGTTGATTTAACCAACAAAAAAAAATTCAATTTAAAATTTCGTTGGACTCCTGAACTTTTCCCTACAAAAAATATCCAAAAAATTTTCAATTAAAATGGGCCCACTTATACTGGCCCTGAACATATTTTTTTATAGCATTGTTATTGTGATAGCGATTTCCACTCGCTCAGAACATAGGCTCTTGGGCCAGTAGCAATTTGCCCAGAAAATTCATTCAGTGTATTTAAAGAAGCTGAGACGTGAGTGAATACAGTACTGTGAGAGTTATTCTACTTTAATATTGGCGCATAAAAATGCTTCCAAGAAATTCACTTACACAAGATAGGTTAAACGCTCTTGCTGTACTAACAATTCATAAGGACTACATAAGAGAAATTCCACTGTTTACTCAATAAGTTATTGAGAAATTCGTTCATATAACAAATAGAAAAGGAGAATATTTGTATAAATAAATGTGAGTGTATAGTATATTTTGTACCATTCGCATGTATTTTATAATTAAATCATGCCTACTGTTCATTGAGTTTCATTAGATTTGGCCTCACCTGTTCATATGATCACAAGCCACCACTGGTCATCATCATTTTCCGATATATAAAAATGAATAAAATGAGTTTCTTTCCTGTAAGCACTGATAAATATTTTGTTCTTACGATATTTTCATAAAAATTGAAAGTTTGCATTTCCTACATTTATTTATGATAAAAACTGGCAATAATCAGCACTAGAGAGATTGTAATACAACCATCCATGGGTGTCAGCAGGGGGGGGGGGCAAAGAGGGGCACTTGCCTCCCCTGGAAATCTGTAAATGTGAATTTTCTAATATCTTTAAGCCTAAAATTGCTATTTTTTGTAACTAATACAGTTAATAAAACGACACTTGATATGATTAAATGCATTCTAAGATGCCACACACATTATCTAAAAAAATTCCAATGGCGCTCTTTCAAAGATTTTTGCCCCCCTAGAGAAATTTCTGCAGATGCAGATCGGTTATATATGAGAATGTAAGCTGAAATAAAAAGTAAATAAATCTAAATCACTATATTTTATTCCTTTATTTGAATGGAAAGATTATAAATAAGTAGATTACAATGAATGAGATTAAATAAAAACATAAGACAACTTTAATTTTCAGCATTGAACCCAATATCTTTTATTTTTTGGGCGACATTGCATGGGGCATTGTTTTGAGAGTGGATGAATATCTACTCCAATTCGTGCCCCTACAAAATTATACTTCCTTCCCGGGATACGTCTTGTTGGCCATGGATTAATTTTATGATTCTTGCCAAATATTGCACAGGTATAACTGTCATGCTGCATTGATGATCCTTTAGAATGAAAACAATTTCATGAATAAATGTGCAATGTGAATGTAAGAGCAAATAATGTTTTAGATTTATTTCAAAATTATCAGTAAAACTTTGCTATGCTTTAAAATTACATTCTTAAAGTAACAATTCATGAGAGGTGATGACAGATTTTAATAGTTTGGGAACCGCTGATTAACTGCATTCATTATAACTACCGTATATACTTGTGTATAACATGCAGTTTGAAAACCAGATTTTTAGGTCATAAAGTAGGGGTGTGCGTTATACACGGGTAACAATTCTGTGCAGGAAAATATAAAAAATTGAAGTGTACCTAACTCACACCAGATCCTCACTTTTTGGGTGAATTGAAGGGAAACCACACTAATTATCGATAACCCAGCTTATACACATATTAATTAAATATATCAAGCACCTAATTACTTCTTTACAATTGTATTTCCATCCTCTCCAAATATTTCACATTTCACTAGCTAATCAGCAGATTGCTATAGTCTCACACAAAATCACCAGACAGACTTTCCACAAAACACGTATCGAAAACCAAAAACAAAATGTATACACAAATTGAAATAATATTTTTAGTTAATGAATATATATTATATATATAATTAATGATATAAGCATTATAAAACCAATAGAATTCATCTTCTGCATCATCTTCAGTATCAAATAACTTCTTCACAACACAAAAGACACAGTAGTGCCTTTGCAAAAATCCGGAATTTACAAGATTTCTTGCGGAACATGGGATAGGATATATATCGGACAGACAAAACGTAACTTAGAAACATACCCTATGCCCCCCTCTAGAGTTTATCGGTTCCCCCTTCCCTTCCTTCCCTTCTCACTCCTCTCCCGCCCACTTTCACTTTCCCAACAATTGACAATGGTTTAAATTCACGAACGCCAACTGATACACCCCACTCAACAGCAGCTTACTGATGATGAGAGCTTGGCTCTTGAAATACGTATTTAGCGCTCTCTTCTTCATGCTAAATTCCTTTTTGTTTACATTTTGAGTCGAATCTTTAGTCCACAGTTTTACTCACCATAGTCTCCTCTTCTATTTATTATTTCATATACATTGAATCAGTAAGAAGATAAAGAAATCTTTTAGCTGCATCCAATGCAAATTTTGGGGTTGACGTCATGGAAAAAGTAGCCTCTTGCTAAATCTCATTCTATCAGAATTACACCCACACATGCTGCATATGAAACATTGGTTGAACACTGAATATATTTTTAGTCAAAGCTTCATCCTGATATCTTAATCTAATCACCAGTTACGGGTTTTTAAAATAATGCCGAGTACATTTTGATGCCAACACTAGAGAATTACGCATCTTTGTCAATATTAACTGGTATGATTTTTTTGTCTGATTCAAATATAACTAATAAATACTGTTATGGCCATGGCATCTTGCATAACAAGAATTGCCAACAAGTAGCATTCAATCACTAAGACTTACACAGACATATTCAAGTATCCACTTAAAAATGATTGCTGTGGTTATGATTTAGATTTAGATACCTAGGTGTGTAGGATATAGCATTAATGAGAATGTTTGTTTGATAACACTCAAATAAATTATTTGCTAACTTGGTTATTTCCAATGCCATGGCAACACCCTCACAAGCAATCACATGTTTTCTCTCTCCTATGTAAAATACCACCCTCATGACAGTTATATTTTGAAAGAATTTTTTCAGGGAAATCCACGTGCCCACTGTGGGTATGTCAGGTCTAGGGCTCTTTGAGGTGGATTTTGACCTCTTTCACCCAAATGGTATCGTTTTCATCCCCACTGCTGGGTTTTATTTGGATGGACTTTCTACAAAGAATTCACACTCTCGAAGAGACCCTGCAAAGAGTGGGCAATGCCTCTCTTCCCTACTGCTCATCCATTCTGCTCACTTTCCTTAACCAAGAGAGAGAGAAACTCTCTTCATGGCAACAAAGCACCTATCCAGGGAAGAATACCCTCTTTCCATTGTCTATGGCACCCCATCCCTTCAATCTGCTAGTGGGCAGAGCATAGCTAATATTATTCTGTATGGACTATAGCTACCAGGGACATATATTGAGGGTGTGCTAGGTGTGCAGTGCACACCCAATGAATCATGTATGCGATATTTTATTTTTCAATTTAATCCCTTCTGCCCGAAAATATTATCACTGCAAAATTCTTAAAATATGGGCTATGCACACCTCCTAGGTTTGAGCAGAGCAGCAGTGCAGGGTAGAGATAGTTCGGTTATGCAATATAGATACCGGCCTAGAGAGCGCTCCATGATTCATCAGCTCCTCTCATGGAAAAACATTTAAGTGGAAGAGCCTTGAATTGTGTGATCTGGGCTAACGCACACTCTCTAGCTCTGAGAAACCTTGAGCAGAACAGCTGCACAGTGGAGAGATACTTGGCTAATGAATTGTGGATAACAGCCTGAATGGCATGCAGTGTGTCAGTAGCTAATATAAAGGAATTTGCTGTTAGTAGTAAACGAGCTGTCAGGTGAATATGGCATTGATTTACTAAGTGTTCGTTTCTTGTGTTACAGTGTTTATTAAATTTGCGTTTTGTACTTGCTTTTTTTATACATATCTGTTATTTTTTGACACTCCGAGTTATTTACCTATCTTAGGCTGCGTCCATGCTGACGCTCATCGCTCAGCGACGAGAGCAGAGATACCAGCAGTGAGCCTAGCGCATAGCTGCGATGAGCGCTGTCTACGGCCATGCTAGAGAGGAGCATACTCGATCACAGCTTCGCCGATAGTCGCCGGTATCTTCTGCGTGAACCAAGTTTTGCGTTGCGTATTTTAGCGATAGAAAACGGGAGATCTTTTTCAGTGCATCCTATAAATGAAAAAAGGAATAGTCTCGGCGAATTTCTCCACCTTTTTCCTGAACTAAAGAAGCATCCAAAAAAATTCCAGGAATATTTAAGGATCTCTGTCTCCACTTTCGAAAACATTTTAGGGAAATTGTCGCCTAAAGTCGTTTGTAAGTGGAGTAATTGTGTCAAACAGGATCTAATGCTTCTTTCCCCTATGTTTTCGTAGGAGATGAGGCCTATCCATTAATAAGTAATTTATTAAAACCATATCCTAGAGCTGATCTCACTGAAGAACGTGAATACTTCAATCAGAGATTATCGAGAGACAGAAGATGCGTTGAAGGTCGTTTGGCATAATAACTTCTAAGTTCAGAATTCTTTGGAAGCCAATTGAAACATCGCCTGAAAATGCAGATAAAATTATCAAGGCTATTTGTGTCCTCCACAACACAATTATTGACATGGAAGGTTTGTCAGCGAACCTCGACTGAGTCGCAGAACTATATATCGCAACAAACCTGAGCAGTAGGACGAGGATGCAATACTTCCAGCAGACAGGCAAGATATGTAAGAAATATGTTCAAGGAGTACTTTACTACACAACAAAGGGCATAATATTTAAGAATTTTCCCCAAGTTACAAGAAATTTATCGGTGTTATAAGGTCTGCAGAAGCTCCAGAAAGACATACTATATTTCTTTGTATAACTGTGCTTTTTTCTATTTAAGCTGTTATTTCATTTCGTATATGACATTAGCTCATGTATGAAACACTAATATCAATTTTGTAAAGTGAATACTCAAAATGTGTCTGAAAGTATTTCAAATCTCTCAGTTCATTTCTCATCAGTAAATAATATATAATACTATATTATAAAACTGCAAACATTGCCCATTACAGTTATTTCTCACTTGCAGTCCCCATTTCATTTGCTATTTCGTTCCATGCTTTGTCAAGCATGAAACGATTGTGGTGGTTAGGATCGTCCTGTTTCCACAAAAGCGATCGCGATGACACAGGATTTATTAATTTGTCAACTTCCATTCTAAAAGAAATAAACTGTTAAATATAAAATACCAATAAAAAATTAGATGTAATTATGCATTTTATACGTATTGCAAATATATTTCTACTTACCTGAAATGTTTAACTGGAGGCGTTCTTTCCTACAGTGCTTAACGTGTTTTCACCTTTAATGTTTGCGCGCGCGCGTCTCGACTATCAGCGCTTACTAGCTGAGAAAACAAATTTAAATGTCATCGCAGCTATCATCGCTGGTCAGCAGCTATGAGCGCCGCTTGAGTATGGACGCCCCTATTTAAAACAATGTATTCATTTTACAAGCGCAGCTCTGAGCTAGGCTATGAGCTAAGCTGTGAGCGTCAGCATGGACGCAGCCTTATACAATGGGAAACTGTGTAGAAGATTTATTAAATGTGCCATTTTTAACTTGAAACTATTCTGATTGTATGAAAATTGTGGTAGTAGGTAAACCTTGTCCTACTCTTCCAAATCTGCTTTGTAAGCACAAAGACACAAAATATGAATATACAAGACATTTATCTGTTTTTCATTATGAAACTGTGGAATAGTTGTAAGTTAGATCTGGACTATTTTGTTGGCTGTGTTTATTGCTCTCAAAAGAGTAAGGTATATGTAATAAACATGGGTTTTCTTCTCTTAACCATTTAGCAATAGCACTGCAAAAGCATGAAAGATCCCAATCACATGTTCAGTCTTTTCACAATCTTAAACTGTTTGGAAAACAATGAATTGACATTTTAATTGACAACCGACGAAAAATTGAATTAAGTCAACATAATGGCCAAGTGAATAAAAATAAAGATATTTTTAAAAGGCCTGTTGATGCAATATGCTATTTATTAAAACAAAAGCATACTTTGTGAGGTCATGATGAGTCTGAAGATTCAATGAATAGAGGTAATTATATAGATTTTTAAATGTACTCCACCACTATGAGCATCTTTTAGATAATCATTTATGTACATTAACTGTATTTAAAGGAACTTCTTCTACTGTACAAAATGATCTTATTAAATCTTTATCTAATGTCGTTAAAGATGCAATAAAGAATGAAGTTGATTGAGCAACATTTGTGGCCGTTATATATATGTGGCTTACAATTAGAAGTAGCTCTTACAATTAGATATTGCCTGATGCTGTGCTGGTTGCATAAACTTTTATATCTTAACTGTATGCCCAACACAAATGATCAGGATATACCACTGATAGCCACCCTATTCTCTAAATTATTATAATTTTCATCCAGGGCACCAATCTACTGCAGTTTTGCTTTGCATGTAAGGGTGAAACCACTAGATATATATGTACCATTAAAAGTATTGATTACAAAATTATGTGCTTTACTAGATTGTCTAATAAATTACCAGCTGCTATTGGCCAAAGCATTTTTTTCAGTATTTTTTGATCAAGTCCTTTTGCTTTTGCATGTTTTCCTTCATACATCATTAACCTGGTTAAATTAGCAAGTTTTTCCCTTTCCTTATAAATGACTGCTCCCCACATTCCAGCTTAAAAAAAGAAAAATAAATGCATAAAAAAATACAAATAGCAAAAGAATAAAGTATGAAACAGTAAAAAGGTGTTGATCAAATGAGCACTTTTCTGAGCTCTATTGCTTACCTAAAATTTCTTTTCCATGATATGGATGATCCCGCATAATGTGGAAAGTCTGATTTGAAGCAATCCACTGATTCACAGCTGCTAATTCTCTATCTGATGGGAGGCTATCCAAATCTCTTGAAACAAACATATCAACTAGAGGATCTGCCATGGGGAGGAATCGCCACATGTTGCCTTGGCTTCCTATGAAAATTATGTTATTAAAAAAAAATATATTAGTTAAAGCAAATACATATTACCTCAAATGTTTGTATGCTGCATTATTGATTAATCTTCAGAATTTAATAGGTACTCAAATCAGGATAAGCAATTGGATACTCAATATTCCTCCTTTTTTAATATGTATGATTATTTAAAAACCTGCTCACATTTTATCTTTATTTTGTCAGCTTGTAGTAAAATGTTTTCCTTTCCTTTTCTAATTTCACTGGCTGGTATAAAAAGTTGGCAACCAACATCCTACTCAGTGACTAATTCACAGTGCCATCCTTTCGTCTCCCATTTTTTTGCGTTTTGCTTCAATGATTTTTGCACCTAGTTTCATTTTACATTTCTGAGTTGAAGCCTTGTTGGATTCATTAAGCAATTATAGATAATTTTTAATCCACTTTTAGATGGCATACACTCTGTTTTCCAAACAATGTCCCTGGTTTCAGTTTATACAAATACACTCATATTGGAATGTAACTGTGTAAGTAGTTTTCAAATTGATTACAACATTGAACAAATAGGGATGTACACAGGTTTCCCGTGGTACAGAAGTGCTTTTCGTCAAATTCGCCATAGTATAATCGTATATTAATGTATTTGTTTTGAAATCGGAAAATTATCACTGGCGCTGGGCTTACGACAAAATGATCGCCCTGCCATTCAAAAGTTATCTTGTGTATATAAGTCGATGAATTTATGTGGACTCGATATAAGGACTGAATACAGGAGTATTTTACTCTAAACTCACTCTTTAAAAATGAGTGAACATTCAATAGGGTTAATAGTTAAAATTGTTATGATGTTATAATTATGACATTTAGCTGCGTATTCAAGCTGTCTTTTATAACTACTAACCTACAATTTTATCAAAAACTCAAAACAATTTAGGACATATGATTGGAAAGCAATAAAAGAATTTTCGAGTAGAAACTGAAACACGTTATATGAAATACCCCCTCAATTAAATAAAGAAAATAAACACTACGTATGTGCAGTTTTTCTCTGCATGAACGATGATCCCCTCAGCTTCAAAAAGAATTTTTTTTTTGCTGAATGAAGTATACTATCTTCCTATCTTCAGATATCACACTCTTCTGCTCACACACTGTTGAAGAAAAGCGATCATTCTCCAACGAAAGCACAAGAGATTTAAGAGCGTTGCACTATTTTGAAATGAATATGAACGTTAACGTAAGAGGGGGATCGTGAAGGAGTAAGGAAAGGTAGTTTACGGAAAAGCTATTCCAAACCAATTTAAAATAGATATGGGATTTTCAAGACTCGGTAAGAGGGAGAATTTAAAAAATGGTAGACACCTGGTATTCTTCCAGTGAAATGATTTATGATAAAGGTCGATGGTATTCAGGGGCAGACCAAGGTATTTTGATGCCCTGGGTGAGAAAGTGCTTCAGTGCTCCTGTCCGTAAATTTTTGTATAAATATTTTTAGAAGAACTTGCTCATTTATCCATTGCTCTGTAAAATAATTGATAATGAGAGGAAATATGAAATTCATGTAGATTTTCGCCTATCCCGTGATGTAAATTTGTTTTCCAAAATGTATTCACATGCAAGTAAGATATACATAGATGATTGATTTAGTTCCCCCATTACTTTGTTGCCCCGAACAGCCGCCCAGCTCGGTCCTACCTCGGGCCAGTCCTTATGGTACGTTACAAAAGGATTGCTGCCTTAGCTGGAGCTCCTCGCTAGGTTCAGGATAGCAATTAACAGAGTAGTGCCCCACCTTCTTGCAACTCCTATGGTGAACCCATTTTTGGTCGCCAATGATACGTGTTCTAGCGTCCTTGAGTCATGCAACTGCGTATCGCAAGGGATCGGAAGAATTTTGCGTGGAAAATTTCGTGTCATTTTAGTATCTCCCACTTTCCTTTTTCACTCTGACCAAGGAGGAAACATTCCCAAACAGAATGCACAACTCGAAGTGCAACAATATATAGATACAAATACCTTAATGGGAAGGCGCCCCGACAAGTTGGCACCCAGGTGCGTTGCAACCACTGCGCCACGGGTAGGTGCGCCCCTGGGCACTTGTCACTTGTGCACATTACTATAAGGTCTGAAAGCTGAAAATGTCCAGAAATAGAAAAGTTTTAAGAATACAGAAAAGTACAAATCAGTGGTATACCAGAAAAGTTCTCCCCTAACCACAGATTTACATTCCTCCATATAAGGCCTCCTACGCTTATGTTTCCCACCACGTGGATAGAGCTGGCATGAGGTACCAGCAAGCCAGGTAGAAGTCAGGGGCATCAAAGTCATGGAGGAGCTATCCTAACCAACTATTTATACATTACCTGCAAGTGAATAAATGTTAGATACCAATTTAAATATTGCAACAGGCTGGAATATTGATGGAATTCCTGTCATTTTTTCTTTATCAATAATTTTATAGGTCATTAAATAAATTATCATGTACTTTTAAAATATTTTAATCAAAATTTATGGTAGTGGTTTCTCGCACAGTGCACCAAAATACCTCGGGCTACTCTTGGTAGGGGAATCCAATATGCCACTGGTATACATTCAATTTAACCATCTCCATACCTCCTGCGAAAGATTCAGAAACTACCCTTTCACTGAAATAAATATTTAGTTGATATTGAAATATTGCACCTATGTAAGTTGGAATGAAACTTATTTATTGCAACACATGACCGTAATATTCTATGGAAGGTGCTTACTTAAATTTTGCCATAGGCACCAAATCTTCCAGCAATAATTCTATACCCAAATTTGGTTTTATCCAGATTGAAAAATAATCTTTTATTAATATTCAATCAAAATGTGCTAATGCATCTATGGTATCCTACAGTTATGTATACATTAACTGAAAAAGTACAGTATCAAGTGTAAGCCAAACAATTTAATATCTGCAGTTACTTGATGAAAATTTATTAATTATCTCAACTACTGAAGGTGTAATCTTGTGGAATAATTCCATAACAACACTAATCATAATTCATAAGGGTTCATAATGAATATTTTGATTCATTCCTCACAAACATGAAACATTTAACAGTTCAGTTGATATTTTAATAATAAAGTTCAAATCAGGTTCTGAGGTAATAAAAATTACAAAATTCTCAAGAACACATTTATATCTTCTTTACAGAAATATATTCAACTTATGGGCACAAAATATCAAATATCGTCAATAAGATGTAAGATGATGAACAATAGTAAAAATGTTTAGTAGGCAGATGGTTGAATTTATAAAATTTCTAAGTTATAAGTTACAATTTCATAAGGCTGAGCAAACTTACAAATTCTAATTATACCAGATTTTTTATACCATAACATAATGGTGCCTTAACTATGGCCTGCAGGCTACATCCAGCCTACTGACTGTTTTCATCAGGCCTACCATGAGTTAATGTTTTACACTTAAATGACATTGTAAGGTTAAATAAAAATATTAAATTATAAAAATATGGTTTTTAATCTATTCCTCTGTTCACATTATAGATTAACAATCAAAATGAATCAGACAAGACTGGCCACCAATCAATGGCATACACTAGTGGATCTGCAATAAGGCCATAGTAGGCAATGGCCTAGAGGAGGCAAGATTTCAGGATGACAATAAAAATATGATTTTAGGGGAAGGAATGAAAACAATTAGTCCGATGAATTAGACTAGTGTTTCCCAACCTATGGTCCACAAAGGTTTTATTGGTGGTCCGTGGAGGTTTCCAAAATTAGTTTATTTTTAGGCCGCACCCCATATTTAGCTGAAATTTTTTTGGGAAAAATTAAGCAAGTTTTACATTATCACAGGTGTTGAATATTTTCAATAATGGCATTTTTACTTGAACATATTCCCACTTATTCATATCTCCTGATTACACATCTCTGCCATCCGTAATTTATACTTACTGATCTTATTACCTCATAAGTTGAGAGTGTTTGTGCCATTTGGAATTTGTCTGCATGTATACTTGAAAATGGTCTAATAAACTATGTAACCAAGTACACTCTTTTCTTAATCATAGATAAAGTAGGTAGGTTAGTGTAAGTAATGAGGTGGTCCACAGGGCCTGAAAGGGTTGCTGAAGTGATCTTCGGAGTTCAATAGTTGGGGAAATGCTGAATTAAACTATTATGATCTGCAGATAGATGGACAGACAAATCAAATACATGAGCGATTTCTTAGGAAAAAAGCTCCAAAAGGGGGACAGAATAATAATTTGGTCTAGGCGAGGGAAATAAATTTCCTAACCCACTACTGATGGCATGTCCAGATATTAGTAAAGGGAGGGTTTTCAAATCCATAACTCACTTTCAAAAACGTTAATCATCAATGACGCCCATAGAGACTGAAAAAATTAAAAGTGAAAGATAGAGATATACAAGGTTTGCATTACTACAGTCAATTGTTATTTCTTCTTCATTCACTGATTTCATGGAAATTGCATAGGTTTATGGAGCCCTCCTCTCTGACTATACCCAGGCCCTACAAGAGGGGGAGCCAGGAGGGACATTTGGCCTGGGCCTCAAGCTCAAGGAGGCCTCAAATTTTGGCACTTGTTCAGGGATGAATTTTTGCACTTGTTCAGGGGCGGATTTTTGCACAGGAGCATGAGGTGTAAGCTGGAGGCCTCATCAAAAAGAGGGCCTTACCAAATGTCAATTTTAGCCTAAAAAAAGTTTTTAGAGTGATTGCGCATGTGTGTGTGCTTTTTTTCCTTTAGGCTAGTTTTTGACACCAGGTCCCTGTAGGCAACTGTCCTGCAAACTTGTGTCATTTTAATTTCTTTCCATTTTCTTTTCTCATTGATGTGTGTGTGTGCTCATCTGGATTATTTAATGTTTCAGGAGTTTTTTTTATACCATTTTGTTCACTGTTGTCTCCAAATTCCATTTTCAACATGTTACCTTCTAAATTTGATGCTGAGCAGCACTATAAGATCAATCCCTTCTTTGTCATTATTGACTCTATTCAATCAGGTCTTAAATGTCGATTTGAGTTACTGTCACTAATTAGTGCATTCTTTCAATTTCCTTGGCAGTTTAACAGACTAAGTAATGAGAATATGCAGTCTGCAGTGGAACAATTTCAGAAAAAGTACAAAAAGGAAAGGATTTCAGTGAAGAATTGATTTTCCTCAAGTGAATATGTTCTGTGAACTTTAAGTTGGATTGTAAGCCAAAGGAATTGCTACAAGAAATACTTGAACTTGGACTCTCTGGGGTGTTTCCTAATATCACAATTGCTTTGTGTATTTTCCTTAGTTTGCCTGCATCAGTGGCTTTGTGTGAATGCACTTTCAGTGTGCTAAAGCGGATTAAGAATTACCACTGTTCAACCAGGGGGCAAGAGAGATTGGTTAGGCTCACAATGCTTAACATAAACTATGACATTGCATGTAACATAGATTTTTCATCAATAATTAATAAATTTGGAGAAACAAAAGCTAGAAAAGCATTTCTTAAATAAAAAATTATTCAAATAATTTATTAGCTTGTCTATTTATTTATTTATCCTTTTATCCATCAAAATATCAACAATGAATATTGAATAGGACATGCAGGATGCTCAAGTATTATGTAACCCAACTTCACCAGTTTTTTATAACTAGCGGTGGATTTATGCCTCCTGGGGCCCCTGGTGCTAAACATTTTGGGGCTCCTGGCGGTAAACAATTGGGAGCCCCTGGCCCTAAGCAGTCAGGGGCCCTGCAATCTAAATGTATAGCGAAACTGCTCCTAACGGCTGCCCTCCTTTGTGGCACCTCTTACTTCATGGGGCCCCTGGTGCACGCCATGTGTGATCCCCCCTAAATCCACCACTGACTTGGAAGACGAATCGTGTTTTCACGTCAAGTCATGAAGGAAAATTCAAAGGCTGCGTTGTGAAGATAAAGGAAAGATGATAAGCAGATTTTTTTTGTCAGTTTGGGGGCCCCTGGGCATGTGGGGCCTGAGGCGTACGCCTCCTACGTCTGTGCGATAATCTGCCACTGTTGATAACTGATATAATCCTGCATAACCCTCTCTCCCCTTAATTATGTGATGCACAGAATTTTTCATTTTGCACTCACTTTTTTTTACATTTTCTAGAGGGTCATTTCAATGTGGTCTTCATTATTGGCTGGGTAGAAAGCACTGTAAGTGAAACATTTTTTTGGATTATATCTTTTATTTAAGGGGTCAGAAGATTTTATGAAAAAGTGCTATACAGTGCAACCTTGAACTTCCTACCCCCAATGTAACCTGCTGTAACCATTCAGTGAACCCTGATCACCAAAGTGGATTATATAATGAATAAACACTTCCTTATGGGAATTTAAAAAAAATTTAATACAGTAAGGGGCTTCAAAATCTGGAAGTAGCCTGGGTCTCTCCGAGTCTCTCAGAGGGCATGCCTGTACCACGTACATCAGAGTGCACCTCTAGTCTGTTCTGAAGACAATGATGCATGCATGATTCAAGTGGTAAAAATGTAACTGCAGATTAAAAATAATTAAATCTTGATCTGTTTTAAATAAATGAAATTTTATCATGGAATGAAAACATAACCAAAGTAAAATAAAAACTTTCATCCAAGGAGGGTTTAGCCCCCAAAATTCCCCTAGATATGACACTGCCACCAATAATCCTTTAGTTTCTTTTAATTATTCTTCAACCAGATTTTGTCTTACATGTAGATAAGTGACATAGTGAGGGGGTGGTTTTGGTGGCTCAGACTGCCTCTTTTTGATCTCCCAATGTCTGTTTATTTATAAATTCAGTCCCAGGAATAGCTAGATTCACCAAATTAGGCATCCTATTTTATCAAGTGGAAGTTCAAGGACTATATCTACATCCTATTCCAAGGGTGCAGTCACTCTGTTGGCACTGCCAACATGCTGGCCTTGACTTCAAATGACTAAGCTTAAGCATGTAAATAGTTGATATTTGATCACTCCCTCTCTGTTAAAAGGATTGACCATTTTTTTCCCATTAGCAGTTACCACAAATGACTTTCATTTTGGAAAATTAAAACAAATATACTTTCATGACACATTGCCTGTCATCTAGTAATGGAAGCATTAAATTACTAAGAGATAAGAATGTCAAAACAGTTGAGTGCATGAGACCATCACAGTGATGGTACAGTCAGTACAGGCCCAGTATACCAAGGCCGTCTCTCAGATGGTTAGTCCATTGGATGGGTTAAATGGGATGGTACTGTCCAGTATGCAGTACTGGCATTTTAAATTTCAATTTTTAGCATATTAGCAGTTATAATTTCAATTTTTAGTTTGGACAGTACTACCACATGTAGAATCATGGATTTTGAAAGGAAGAAGATTGGTAGACAAGATGGGTTGTCAGAAAATGGAATGAAAGGAGGGAAACCCATATCAATTGATATAAAAACTCATACAACAAAAATGTTTTCTGTTTTTTTAATTTCTTATGAGTTTTGTTATATTATTTATCTATTTTTTCATTGAACCAAGTAACTAAATAAATCTTTCTTTATATTATTTGTAAACATTGTTCACTGTCATGTCCTGAGCATTAAGAATATTGGCAGTTATTTTATCCACTTACAGAACTGGTTTAAAGTACCCGATGTCCATTCCAACTTGTGCCAAACAACTTTAGTTTTCAATGGAAATGTAGGCAAGATTTCCTTCATTTTATTTATCGTTCTCCCAGGCCAACCTGTGGTATATGTGCCACACACTGCTCTTTTTGATGCAGCTCCCTAAACCAACACTCTCTTATATAAAGTGTCTGATATGTCAAAGTTGCTCATGATTTCAATTACTGAAACTTCATGTTTATTTATGATAATTTTTTTGCAATATGAATTATAAAATGAAAGTAAGAACAAACTTATTCATCAGTACTGTGGCTCTGCCAATGTTGGGTTTTATATTGAATTGGAAAAAAGTGACTCTTCTGGTTATGTCAGTTGCTGACTCCTGTCCAGTCAAGGCTGGATTATAGGTGGAGCCATGGCTCCAGGGCCCCTGACTTGTAGGGTCCTGGCCAAATTATTTTTTATCTAGTTAATCGCCTCAATTGATAATTTTACATAATGCAGATAGATAGATATTTATTCAGTTTAAAACATGTGAACATGTCATACATCATCAAAAGTAAGTAGGTACATCATTGCAATTTATATGCCAATGCCATGGCACCCTAAGAAAAACTCATCAACAGAATACAGGGGATTAGTACATAACAACCATTCCTTAACAATATTAATACAATGATTGGTTGGTTTCAGTCTGACTTTTTCAGGTAGACCATTATATAACCTCAGTAAAATTTTCATTCTATTTTGTCATATGTCATAAACAAATAAAAAAATGTAACCGTAGTTCTGTGCCATACAGACTCTGTGCAGGCTGTGCATAGCTTTCATTTCTTGACTACTGCAGATTGTGGTGTACAGTGCAAAGGTGTGGTGCATGTTCTCGGTTGATGGTTTCTTGGCATCTCTCTGTGTACTGTGTCGGTGAAAAATTGTGGCATTACATCATTTTCTAGGATTTTCTATGATTCACCCACCATGAGCGCTAGATTTCATAAATACTCGGCTACTAATAACTCTCGCATGTTATCTTCTAAATAAAGATACATTTTGCAAAAGTTAATTTTTAACAGTGTAGAGGAAAGATATACGTCACTGTTCTGTTAATTTGTTCTGCTCAAGCAGGAGTTTGTTCGCATAAAGACAGTCTCTCTATTTTTCACTCATTCAAAAAGATAAATTTGGCAAGGATGTAGCTCGTCAATATTCGTGGTTTGTACATTTTTATTTTCCTGAGTTTTACTTTTACAAAACTATGCTTTTCATAGAAAAAATTGACTTTGTTATGTTAGGGTGACTTTTAACTCTAGCTGCAGAATTCACATGTTTTCCCTGCAGGCTGATAAATACTGGTACAGCAAAGGTGAAGGTGTTCTGTCAAGTCCAGCCTGCACATCCACAAATTTGCAGTTCAGATATATTGTCATTATTATTGATATTTTTATTGCATTGGATTCAGGTAACTTTAATTAAAATTACTAAGTAACATTCATTCAATATATGCGAAATACTTTGTCTATCAGTATCAGTTATCTGTTTATGTAAAGTTCATTTAGTTAATTGATAAATAATTTTTATTTTTATCTTTTATCGTATTGTTTTCTTGTACAAATGATAGGTATTAAATAAGTTGGATTTATTTTCAGATGACCATTACATATTGTTTTCTAAATTACCAATTTGAATAAAGAAGATGGAGAGAAAATTTTGAAGTGGTAGTGAGAAAACAAAAATCATCATCATCATGCTACTGTCCAAAGACAGGTTTCAGCTGAATCGCTGCCTTCATCTCTCTCTCCCTGGAAGCCTCTTTTATACCTCTGTAAGTACTATATTCCTGCTTTAAATTCTCTAATATTCCTATTATTTTTCTCCCTCTTCCTATTGTTCCACTAATTTTGCCTTCTAAGATCATCCTTTGTAAACATAGTCTTCTCAATATCTGTCCTATCCAATTGGCTTTTCTTTTCCTGATTGCTTTTATTAGCATCCTTTCTTCTCCCACCATTTCTAATACTTCTTCGTTTCTCTTCCTCTCTGTCCATTTCACTTTCATCATCCTCCTCCATACCCACTTCTCAAAACTTTCTAAATATTTTTCCACCTATCTCCTTACCGTCCATGTCTCTGCACCATAAAGAGCTATGCTCCATAAGTAGCATTTTGGTAATATCTTCCTTGTTTCTAAATTTATTTTCTTGCTTGTGAGAAGCTCCTTCTTGTTAAATGCTGCTTTTGCCATTGCAATCCTACTTCTGATGTCCTGTGCACAGGGCCAGCAGAACAGGGTAGCAAAACAGGCTACTGCCTAGGGTACCAGAGATTGAGGGGCGCCATGAAGAGCCAATGATTTGATTTCACGGCACTGTATGTGTGTCTGTATTATTTTTTAAGTAATGTACACTTATCTTTCATATTTTATTGATTCACTTTGTTATATTTTTCACATGCATTTGTGTTGCATAAACCTTTATATTAAAAATGATATCAATGCCTTTTCAATGCTGTGCACTACCCCTATTCTAAAAGTATAAGAAGAACTAGCATTCTGAAGATGTTGACACACCAACTAACTTACGAGCCTAAAGTTATGATTTGCTTAATCTCTTGCTAAATGATATTGTTCTTAATGGCCATTTTTTACTGCTATTAATTAATTAAAAAGTTCTTATTTATGTGCATTGAAAAAATTTAAATTCTGGAAATGAACCTCCCAGTCTGGCTGAGGCAACCGCCCCATTGCAAAATCCTGGTTATACCACTGCCTATAATGGTTGCAGAAATGGGCTATTTGTCTTTCAATCTGAAAAGATTGGGCACCATTGTCATAACTGATAAAAATCATGGTGGTATAGCTTACCTAAAAGATTTCCAAAACCAGGTATATAGCCTATGTAACAAAAATCCAAATTAGGATAAATACATTGTAAACGACACAGTATTTCATGAGGTGTTTCATTAATGTTTGCATTGTGTGTATTTTCTTTTGATGCCTCTGAAAAAAATAGTAAAGATAATATCTGATACATATAGGAAAAATCATTCAACAAAACCATCAAAAAATTATGACATTAAGTAGGGTAATGTACTATGTAAATATTACCTGTCCAGTTTTTCTGAATAAAGTTGTTTAAGTTTTTTTCTGAGGCATAAATATTTTCTTCTAAGGATTCATTTAACTTCAATGGTGGGATATTATGATAGACCCTCATGATCCAATTATGATAAAACTTTTCCATAAGCTTAGCATTTTCTTCTATTCCCTACAAAAGTAAAATGAAAATTATTACTGGTTCATGTTTAAGATACAGAAAGTGTATATGATATTTACCTTGAAATAGTTTCTTCCAATAGAAATGTCGCCATAAAAAGAGAAGGAAACCACATGCTGGTGAGGACCTCTACGTGATACTGCATCATTGCATGTTGATTGAGATTCATGGTAAAGATCTGTATAGTTTCCACTTACATTAGAGATTTTTTTCTTCTTTACTAACATGTTCCAATTAAGACAGGCATATACTGACTGCTGCAAATTAATTGCTTTCTTTATAATGGTTTGACACATCATTAAAATTTTTTCTGGATTTCAGTTTCTTATAGTTTGGCTACAGTTAAAATTTAAAATACAGAAAATATTTTTATTACTTAAGTATTAGATTGACAAGTTACATTTGATTTCATAGTTAAGAGATAATAAGAATTATTTTTTCATTTTAAGAAAAAGGTTATTCTATACAGTAAACTGTCGTTAACACTAACTCCAAGGAAAAATAAAATCATGTGTTCTTGTTAAGTGAATTTGTGATTACCAAATTATGTAAGAAAAACAGTAAAAATATCACAATTTTCTGCTTAAAAATGTGTACATAAATATAGCACATGTAATCGGGGTACCCTGTTTCTGTTAAATAAAATATTATTATTTAAAACGCATGATTTGGACTAATATTCAAATGAACATAACATTAAATTTGATATTAATGATAGATTTCAATCAGTGGTGTAGCTAGGTTCTCTTCCGCCTGGGTGCAGGTCACAGAGATGTGCTCCCCTCCCTTTGCTCCCTGTACAATTTTCTTGAAAAATGTAATATTGAGAATGTGACGGAAACCCAAACATACTATACTAGCATTTTAATTTTGCATATATTGTCATATTATTATTGTTTATAAACAGAAACATTAATTTTCAGTCCATGAGTTTGCACCCCTTTAGCCCAGCACCCTCTCTGCTCCCCCTCCATATGCCACTGATCTCAATTATCTGTGAGTTTAAAATGTCCAAATTGAGGTTAAATGATGTACATGGGTTAGTTTTAATTTATTTTTTGACTGGATGACATGCAAAATTCAAGGATATGAAATAAATTTACTTATATGTTCATTGCACAACATAAGAAAAGTAGCTATCTTAGAATATGTAAATAGTTTAGCTAGGTACATTAGGTACATTAAAGTTATCTCCATAATAAACAACAAACGAAGCATTCCTAATAGTACTCAATAATTATAAGAATAAAACTTTTTTATTTTCCCCAGATGCTGCTTTTAAAAAATCACTGGTTATTTGTTGTCTCATTACTGGGTGAGAGCATTTCATGCAGTTGTGTATTATTTTCTCTAAGACTGAATAAATAGGGAACCAACCTCTGTTGTGTCTGCAATGCACTGAATAACAATGCAGAGATCAATTCATCTCTTGAAGGTCACTGTGATTCCTCATCTACACCATTATCAGAAGATTCATGAAGAGTTTCTTCTACAGGCATTGGATCCTCTGGAGGAGCACAAACAGCGACATTATCATAAATTAAGAAAAAAATCATGAAATATGAGGTTTGAAGGTGGCAACAACATGTTGAGTACTATCTGCCGCTCTTCAGGCTCCTAGATTTCACTCCTTACAGTTTGTGCTAGTTTGTCTAACATAAGTCAGATCTTGTCTAGTCTTACTGAAATGATTTTTAAGGTTTTGGCACTCATACTATCCCACAAAGCTGATATTCCTTGTATGGACTGTAGAAAATTCCACTTAGGCTTTTTCTGGTTTGTTTCTATCCCTTGAATTGCAGTCTTTACAAGATGTAATATTTAGTACCTTTTTAGTGAAGGCATGATAGCTTGGTTGAGAGGCTGAACTCTGCTTGTGGTATTAAGTGCAGCCTTCCTCCATTGGAATCCAATGATCCATTCCTGAAATGAAGTAGCATCAAGCCAGGCTTACTTGTTGTAGCTGTATTCACATGGTAAATGATCACAGTTAAAACAATTTAAACATATTGGGTTCTTGGGTTTTCTTTTGACTAACAATTTTAGTTTTTCTGCACCATTTGCGTTGCAGTAGGTCACTCCTTGTTCTTTCTGCGACTATGACAGTTAACATTTCTGAGATTTAACAAATGATCTGGTATTAAAGAAAATGCCCATTTCATCCAAATTGAAAATGTCCCAATCGGAATATGGACTTTTCTTGGATGAGAGATTAAAAAATCAGGATCATTGATGACCTAATATGGTGATACCATTTCGGCAATTTTTTTATATCTAAATCGTGTAGGTATTTCCTTATTGTTATTGACCCTTGCAGCTACAGCTTGATCGATCCTCTCTTTATTTTTTATACATGTAGAAAGTGTTAACTTCAGAATTTTATATTTTCTGTCATTCATGTTTTTGAGTATTTTCATTTTTGTTGCAAGTTTGTACTCAGGCTTGGCCTGCGATTTTTCTTGATGGGGTGAAGATCAAAAAGAAAATATCAATTTTGTTTTAAGACATTCAAGAATCCACCCAAGTTTTTCGAGTTCCACTCGTAGGAGCGAGAGAAAACACTTATCTCTCTGCACAGCCATGTTCTTGCAGGCATGGTAAACAGTGCAAAAGCGCAGTAAACTCTCAGTAACAAAATAAAAAAAAACTGAGAATAAATATTTATTTATTTATAGCTGTCCTAATCACTGAAATCTCCTAATTCACAATCACTGCCCTCACTGTTTTCAAATAGTTCATCCGCGATCTTGTGTTCACTCTCATCGTCTGCGTAGAGACAGAAATGGATGAAATTTTCATCAAGGAGACGTAGGTAATATACTCGTAAACTCTTTCGCTCGGCGACAAAGCGAGAACTGTTATTCCAACCTACCAGATTTATACAAAATGTGTCGTTGAGACATATTTTAATACATTACCTTTAATTACTGAGTCAGAATGTAGCGTGATATCCTCGTAAACTCTCTCGCACGTATATCACTTGGCGGCAAAGCGAGAACTGTATCGATACTGTTAATAATCTAGTGAAAAAATACACTGATCTTTATACAAAAAATTAGAAGCGTATTATATACGGTGATAAGACAATTTTTACATTTCATTCGTATAAACATGGGTGCGTATTATAATCGGGAAATTACGGTAATATGTATGGTAAAAATGAACGAACTTAGAAAGATTATCATATGCGGCTCTGAGGGCAATTTGGCTTGGCCACCGCTGCTATATACCTTAATAATTGAACTTCAGGGGGCTCCAGTATTCGAGAGCCCAGATGCCTTGCATCCACCGCAATTCTGCCCTGCTTAGAACCCCACTGCATCCGCTTATTGAATGATTTACACAATTATTTACTCTTAACGCGGAAAACAAAGTTATATGGCTCTAAAATATGTTTGACTAAAACATGTGATAGTGTTAACCAATTACTTGAGTTCTTGTTTCCAAAATTATGTTCGGAGTTTGTCTTGAGAGAACTTCGTGTTAACAAACCAACTCATACTTTAATCAATGCATTCAGGGCCGGTGAAAATATTTATTCGTGCAAGTCGAGTTTTCATGTTAGCTGAGTTCGTAATAACGAGAGTTTACTGCATATAAAAGACAAGGTGTTTATGTTTTAAAATAATTCTATTCTTGAATGTGCATTTTCTAACGAGTTCCACTTATCTTACATCATCGTAATTTTTACCTCTATATGTGTTTCTGATAATTTGCATCTATCAAAATTAGTTTCATTAACTGGGTCTTTTTCTTCAAGTAAAAAAACATGGTATTCCAAAGGTCCATATACATTAACGGTGGTGCATGCAATTAAAAAAACTATTGAAAGAGCGAGGAAAATTTTGCACGATGATCCTGAGATGTTCAAATTCTGTTCAATCGAAATAACAAATTAAAAAATAGTCACATTTTTCCTCCAAAAATCCTTAAAATTATCATCATTAAAGATTTATTTTATTATGAATAATATTGTACTTTGGTACATACCATTGTTTTAGAAATAGAGCATGCCCATAGCTATTCAAATGGTGGATGGGATTGCAATGCATGAATGCCTTAAAAGCATATTTGTCCTCCAGTTGCTCTCTTAAATTGTTCCTAATCGCATCGTTTCTCTCCTTATCTTATCTTTTCACAAATTAAGAGAACTCTTTCTCCTGAAATTAGAAATTATGTTTTTATTATAGCTCTATTATGTGCTATTTAGATTGCCGCCCTTCATTAAGCAAATGTTAGTACAGATTCAGAAAGGGCAGAGCATATGAAACAACTCGGCCTTTTTATGAACAAATTATTGCGACGCGAATTCTAACAAAATACCAGGTATGCATGTAGTTTTCATATTTTTTCTTCTCTTTTACCACCTATTCTCTATGAATTTTAAGATTATTTCATCGAATTTCATTGTACCCCCGGAACAGATATTTGGCTCATTCGTTGTTTTTATTCAAATGAAAGAAAATCGAAAAGAATTTACACGGAATATGAATCAAAAGTGATTTAAAATACACCCAATTCCCAACTAACACTAATTTTACCAAGACAATTTCGACTAACACGACTGCGGTCATCTACATCGAAAAATACGCTGGAATTTATGTTTCAAATATTATTGGTGGTGGAAGTAAGAAACCGAGAAAAGTTATATCGCTAGAGCGGAAACTAGATTTACTTAAGCGCCACCCACAGCCGAGAGCAACCTGTCGCCACTACCACTGCTCCCACCGTGTTGGTCACTTGCGGCACCGTGCCTCCTGACAGGGCCGGCGGAAGCGGGCCTGCAAGGCCTGCGTTGCAGGCGGGCGCCAAGCAAGGGGGGCGCCTAGGGTGTCCCTTAAATTTTAAAACTGAGAAAAGTAACTTGCTCAATGTATTAAAATATGCTTTGTGGTTAGAAAACGCTTCTGTTTGAAGCGTTTTGAAGTAGGAAATTTTTTAGAGGTCTCTCATGGGGCCTAAATGCAGTAAGATTGAACACTTCACTTTTTGGGTTAGAAATACCTGTGTCATGGTAAATCGGTCGAGTTACGGTCCCCAAGAACGAAAATTTCAACCGTTTTGACGTATCTCTAACAGTTTCGGCGGAAATATCCATTAAAAGCGCACGTCCGAGCGCCGTGGGACCATGGGGACCGTAACTCGACCGATTTACCACGACACAGGCATTTCTAACCCAAAAAGTGAAGTGTTCAATCTTACTGCATTTAGGTCCCATGAGAGACCTCTAAAAAATTTCCTACTTCAAAACGCTTCAAACAGAAGCGTTTTCTAACCACAAGGCATATTTTAATACATTGAGCAAGTTACTTTTCTCAGTTTTAAAATTTAAGTTACACCCTAGGGGCGCCGCTTCCAAAAACTTCGGCCATAAATGTATCATATTTAATAAATAATAAATACAACTCCACACGTCCACACCCACGGAGATTATGGTGTTTTATGGCTTGAATCAGCATGAGTGATTTCAGTAAGGAAACAATAGTTGGAAATATATACAAAGTAATACATTTTTGAAACTTTGTTGGCCGACGGTGCTGGGTGTAGCCAAAGTTAGCTAGCGGACGACTATGCCATATAGCGTAATGAGAGTGGGCCTTCAATGGTTCTAACTGAATTCACAGTGTAAATGCACGTATCGCTATCTGCTATGTCGAATTAACTGCTGCGGTTGTTTTATAAGCGACCAGTTTAATAAAATTTTATATCTGATATCTGCATAACATTCGGTAAGTTGAGAACGTACTTACTTATAATTCATGTTTAAATTTATTTGAAAATAATTACAAAATACCCAGTTTTTTTTAAATAATCCAAAATATCCAGTTTTAAAATAGGTGTTAGAATTAGTGTTAGATTAGGGTTAGAGTTAGCATTGGTGTTGTGTATATTTTTTTATTACTCCTAACGTTTTGTTATAGTTATTTTTATCATGTTTTTAAAAACAGTGGACATTTTGGAATATTTTTTAAAAAACTGTGGGTATTTTGGAATATTTTTTTTTAAACAGTGGGTATTTTTGAATAAACCCCAATTTATTTTTATTATTAAATTTCAGTCTAAAAATTTAATTAAAAAATGGAATCGAAGAAGAAGTTATCCGGTGCCCAGAATTGTAAACGTAAGGCCGCGAAAGATGCTGCCATTAAAAAACAAGCCGGTACACTCATTTCATTAAAAAAGTGAAGAATACTTCCGACTTACAAGGGGACCTTACGACATGTTGGTCGCCGATTTGGTTGAAACTTGGTGAGCATGTAGTACCTCCTTAGAGATGAAAAATGCCAAAGCAAGACGATGCACCTCTCAAGCATTCGCGAGATATTCACGATCAAAGTTGGCAAGCGATATAGCGTTCCATTGTAAATCTTACTATGACTCCTAAGCTCAACAGAAGGTGGTGGCCTAGGTGCCTAAATCCTCGGTTACGGAAGCGTGGGCCGGCAGTTCGGTCCCAGCACGGGTATTTTTTTAAAAAATTTTATATTTGATTTCTTTCACGTTTTTCATTTTTTTGGGTTTTACAATTTGCTGGAAGTTTATTTGATTTATAATTACATTTTCGCTAATTATGCAAAGCGAAAAAAATTTTCTTACGAAGTTAAAAAAAAATTATTTGCATCACCATCAAAAATTAAATGATGATAACTGTTCATGGTCCGTTTATTACACATATTCAACACTTTGTTTTTACATGAAACTAATGTTTCATTGAACATTATGACTGTAGAATTACTAACCAGCAGTTGCTGAAGTCTTTATTTCAACCCCAAATATCGTACTTTTTTGAATTTGGATATAATGTTTGCTTTAACGTTTTATGTGGTTTTGGTTTTACAATTAGAAGTTGTTTGATGGATAATTAAATTTACTAACTAATAAAGGTATTATAATTATTAGTTAAACCAGATGTACTACAGATCTGTGGTAAGTTTGTTTTGTCATCTGTGAGAACGAGTCTAATGATAAACGAGATACCCTGTAGTGAGGGTTGTGCATGATTCATATATTTGTTTCGAAATCATTTCATCCTTGAATGTTCTTGTTGTTGTACCATCTGATGGTCAAAGGTCGTGGCCATGGTCAGTTACACGTCTGTCCTCCATAACTACTCGCAGAGACAGCACGTGAAGCCTTGATTTAACGAAAACATAGTGGAAAGAAGTTCTGTGTTACAGAAAAAAATATTTTCTTTTGTGAAAGATTGGCGATATTTGCTCTTCAAGCATGTCGTATTCCACGACCCTCGATCAGTCGTTCATCAAAGAAGAGCAAAAAGTGGAAATGTTTAACGCATTTAAACATTGCCAAATTCTGCTAGTGAACAGTAATGTGATATGTGAAGATTCCTCTTCTCCGATCTCGAAACGTTCATTGGCAATTGGAGCAGAGATGTTTAACCGTATAATGGATATGCATGGAGAAATGCAGATTATTGATGATGAAGAACTCACTTTACATGAAGAACCTGATGTGGATGGTGACTTCGAAGAATGCGTGGGTCATTGCAATGATGGAGACGACGATGCCGATATGTTGGAGGATAAGGATGATGAGCTGTATGAACCGGAAGAAAAGATAAGCAGATCCGATTATGGTATTATTCCATTGGAACATAAGAAGAGAGTAGTTTCATTTGCCCTTTCACATCCGAAGTGGAGTTTGGAAACTTTGAAGAAGAAAGGGTGTTCGTTTTTAACGAATAAGCAGACGCTAAAGCGGTGGGAGCAGGACATCATATCAAGTGGATCCAAACAAGACAAATATGCTGCAATTAATATGGGGTCGATGGACAGATTCGTTGAAGCTAGAGCCGACTTTCAATCCAATCCAATATCAATTCCACTCGACAAATTTTCGCTTCACTGCAAGTGACTCGTATTTACATAGTAAATAAGGAATGTAGATTAAATTATATAACAATTTACCGAAACTTTATTTATAATATAATATAATTAAAAAATTTTCATGTTAATAGGTGGGTTGAAAAATTCAAGAGAAATAATCGGATCCGGCAGCGAAAAATAACTCGGTACATCAGTGAAAAGGATGCGGTGACAATGGAAGAGACATTGGAAGCAGCTGAAAATTTTCGTAGACAAGTCAAGGCAGTCATCCCGAAATTCGATCTCGATTACATTATTAATGCCGACCAGACAGGATGTCAATATCAGTCTACAACCGACAGGTCTCTCACTCATCAAGGAGTAAAAAGTGTTTTCGTTCAAAAAAAAGTTTAAACAAAATTTCTCATTCTTATACTGCCCAATATGCCTTAACTATGTCTGGGAAATTGCTTCCATGGGTTTTTTTGTGCCTTCAAGAATCAGGAGATAAATTTGGTCCTGTAGTCCAAAAGAAAGGTGATCATTTGACGAGTGAGTTAGGAAATGTAATTGCATCATGTTCGAAATCTGGCAAGCTAACATCAAAGCTTTATAAATTCTTCTTACAGAATATTCTTCTTCTGTACATCGAAAATAGGCAGTTTCTTCTTCTTGATGATTCTTGGGGAGGTCAGAATAACCTCGCAATTTACAATGAAGTCTTTGTTGGCGATAATGATGAATCAACGTGCACAGTTAAAATTATTCCGCCAAAATGCACTCCACTCTGTCAACCTTGTGATGTTTACTTTTACAGGCAGATTAAAAATTTCATTAAGCGGATGCAGAATTGTTCATTTTTAATTGAACAGAAACGCGAAATATCATACATGAGGATGCAATTAAAATACATTCGTTGATTCATCACCAATTAAGGGCGCCAGTATTTCGTGATATGATCAGTTACGCGTGGTTTGCTTCGAAGCTGACAAGCGATAGGAGGGTTTTTAAGAATGTGAATGATGTGTGTTTTTCAGCAAACTCTGTTAAAAATAACTGCGCCTGTCAATCGACTTGCTTAATAACGTGTGCCTGGTGTAAGCTAGATCTTTGTTTTTCATGTTTCTATGATAACTACCATCCGAAATATTGTACATCTTCAAATAATATCAATAAATAAATGTGTGAATTATAATATGCAATGAAGCATTAGTTTCTTGTAAAAACAGTGTTGAATATGTCTAATAAACGGACCATGAGCAGTTATCATCATTTAATTTTTGATGGTGATGCAAATAATTTTTTTTAACTTCATGAGAAAATTTTTTTCGCTTTGCATAATTAGCGAAAATGTAATTATAAATCAAATAAACTTCCAGCAAATTGTAAAACCCAAAAAAATGAAAAACATATGAAAGAAATCAAATATAAAAATAAAATACCCTCACTGGAATCGAACTGCCGGCCCACGCTTCTGTAATTGAGGACTTAGCCACCTAAGCCACCGCCTTCTGTTGAGCTTAAGAGTCATAGTAAGATTGACATTGGAACGCTATATCGCTTGCCAACTTTGATCACGAATATCTTGCGAATGCTTGAGAGGTGCATCGTCTTGCTTTGGCATTTTTCATCTCTAAGGAGGTACTACATGCTCACCAAGTTTCAACCAAATCGGCGACCAACATGTCGTAAGGTCCCCTTGTTAGACTGTAGCCAACTTGACACATCATCAGAACCAATTGTTGACGAAGGGGCATCCAACCCAAGTTCATCGGCCAGATTAAATGAGAATATTACAACGACAGATGAAGACCACGAGGAATTAATTTCTGAACCAGATCTCGAGGTAATTAAAAATTATTTAAATCATGACATGGAAAACGTCTTAAGTGAAGAATCGTTTCGAGATAATTCGGAGAAAGACATTGTTATAAATGATAAATCTTTAGTTAATGGAAATTTAGAAGATCCAGCAAAATGGCGAAATATTGACGGCAGATTACGAATAGTTTTATCAGAAATGGGACCTATTCAAAAGAAAAATGTAATATATCCGAGAGATACGAATGAATGTAAATTTAGCGATACATATTATAATAGCAAAATGGAAAACAGAGAGTTGGTAACACGGACATGGCTAATTTATTCGTTAACCGCAAATTCTGTTTTCTGTTGTTCTTTTAAGCTTTTTACACCCGCTGAGAGTAGTAGCCTCGTAAAAGGATATGATGACTGGGGAAACATCCAAAACTTTACATAGACACGAGACTAGTATGACTCACATGAAAATTTTTTAAATGGAAGGAACTTCAGAAGAACCTGAAAAATAAAATAACTATTGACTTTCAAACACAAAACATGCACGAAATGGAAAAAAACATTGGTCAAGTGTATTAGAAAGATTGATAGAATTAGTAAAATTCCTTGATGAACAACATTTAGCTTTTCGAGGATCATCAGATACATTATATCAAAAGGATAACGGAAACTTTTTAAAATTAGACGAACTGTTTGCTAAGTTTGACCCGGTTATGGAAACCCACGTTGAAAAAGCTCTACGGCAAAAAGGTTGCGTTCACTACTTAAGTAAAGACAGTCAAAATGGAATATTGCAAATTTAAGGCTATGGAATAAGGGATAAAATTTTATTGTCAATTCGAAAGGCTAAATACTATCAATGATCTTGAACTGCACACCTGACGCAAGTAAAACAGAACAGATGAGTATTATCATACGTTTTGTTTTCTACACCGATGGAAAAGTCGAAATCAGGGAAAACATTTAGGTTTTGTGGAATTTGATGACTCTACCGGCCACGGTTTATACGAAACCATAATTAAATTATTGGAAAAATGGGACATTCCCATTGAGGATATGAGGGGTCAAGGGTACGAATATGAAAGGGAAAAGAAATGGGCTTCAAAGTTTGCTCTTAAACACAAATGCTCGTGCCTTTTACGTTCCCTGTGCTGCGCATACTCTAAATTTAATGACAAATGACGCAGCAAAACTCAATGCAGACAGAATTAGTTTTTTTGCAACTGTGCAAGAATTATATAATTTCTTTTCATCTTCTCCGAAGCGTTGGACAATTATTTTAAAGAACATCTCAAACTTAACATTAAAGCAGCTTTCAGACACCCGATGGGAAAGTAAAATTGAAGCAATCCGGCCTCTACGATATCAACCAGGAGATATTTATGACGCGCTATGAAATTATGGACCATGAAAACTTCAATAAAGAAATACAACATGAAGCACAAAGTTTATGTGTTCAAATAAAAGATTATAAACATATTTGCTCCTTGATAATTTGGCATGCTATTCTTAATAGAATAAATCCTGTCAGCAAACAACTTCAAGATAAAAATATGCACATTGCACTTGTCTTAGAATCAATCGGCAATTTAAAATCATTCGTATTGGAATATCGATCAAATTCATATTACAAGAATGTTCTTGAAATGGCAAAAAAAAAACTCAGTGAAGATGTGGATTGAGAACCAGAATTTAAATCTATGGTTGAAGTTCGCCGAAGAAAAAAGAAACGTCAATGTTTTTTATACGATTTTGGATACTGCTTGGGCATCGTTGAATGAACGTTTTGAACAACTGAAAATCCATAGTGATCATTTCAGTTTCTTACATAATTTCTCAGAAATTGATAATGAAAATCTAAGAAAAAACTGTAATGATTTAGAGAATCTTTTAAAATATGGTGATAACAAAGATATAAATGGTACAGAACTCTATGACGAGATAGCTGCTTATAAAGACATTTTCAGTAAAGATAAATTAAAAATTCAAAACCCTTTTGATGTTCTTCAGTTTATTGTATCTAATAATTTATCCTTTCCTAACTTAACGATTGCTTTAAGAATATTATTGACCATTTCTGTTAGTGTAGCAAGCAGTGAATGTTCATTTACTAAATAAAAATTAATTAAGACGTATTTACGAATGAGTATTTCACAAGAGAGGCTTGTGAACCTTGCATTAATAGCGATTGAAAATTATGTGTGTGCTGAATTAGATGCAAAGGAATTTATTTTTAATTTTGTAACTATGAAATCAAGAAAAATAAAAATTTTGTGAATAAACTTGTTTCAAATAAAATTTTACATTTGTTTATTTATTCTAATATTCTATTCATGCTACACTAAAATGTGCAACGTATATTTTTGGGGGATTTTTTTGTAAAGGGGCGCTCACAGCTATTTTGCAGACGGGCGCTGAATGACATGGCGCTGGCCATGCCTCCTGATATACATCTGGAGAAGACCCGCTCTTCAGCTCCATCCCGGAGGGCACTGGATAACAGGGGTGCCATCACACGCCGAACGTTAGAGCTACCTAACACTAACAAACCCCCTTCCCAACCCGACTCCCCTTGGGCCCGGCCTCCATTGAAGAGACGGGAGTGGGTACGGGCGTAATGGTACGGGATTAATTGAGAGCACAATAGGGGAAAATGTAAGAAATCCGTGCGGTAACAGAATTATCGAAGGCATGGGGATAAACGATTTTCCATGCAACAATTCCGTAGATAATGCGTGCGACCTTAACAGCGCTATAAACCCGACGTTAAGTAACAGTAGAATACATTCCAAGCGTAGAAATAGTCGACATAGTGGGAAGGATAAGGAGGCAGTAAATAATAATAATTATAATCTTAATAATAATAACAGTAATAATAGCTCAGTAGAGCACGAGGAATCGTTACGTAGTCATAGCGAGAAATTAAAAATCATTACGGTTAATTGTCGCAGCATTCGCAGGAAGGAGGCCGAATTTGAACATCTTATTCGTAGTCTGCGTGCTGATGTAGTTCTAGGCACTGAAAGTTAGCTTACGGCAGACATAGCCAGTCGGGAGATCTTTCCTCGTGACTATAGCGTATACAGAAAAGATCGATGTATCCGGTCGGGAGGTGGAGTCTTTATAGCAGTTAGCAATAAATACGAAAGTTACCCAATACAGATTAACGACGACGAAGTCGAAAGTGTTTGGTGTCGTGTAAAAGGAAGCGACTCAAAAACTATAAATATATGCGCTTTTTATAGACCCCCAAATGCGAGCGTGGAAACTATTCATTCTCTGGAGAAACAAGTGGCGACGCTAAATTCGTCTAATAAAGATAAAGTCATTATAATCGGGGGCGATTTCAATCTTCCGTCAATAGATTGGAGGCATAATTGCTTTTATCCCGGAGGTAGAGAGCGTGAATCGTGCGAGGCGTTACTAGAAACTTTCGGTAAGCACTCATTGTATCAATTAGTGAGATTTCCCACGAGATTTAATAATATATTAGATTTATTTGTTACTAATCTTCCTGAGCGTATGAATAGAGTATCTGATGCTGAGGGAATAAGCGATCACAAGGCAGTGTACGTGGAATTTCAGTTAATTATTGAGAAACAGATTAAGGCCAAAAGAAAACTTTATGTATTCGCCAAAGCCGATTTCACAAGATTTAGGTCTTTTCTGCGAAATAAATATACTAATTTCTGCAATTTAACCGATAGTGCAGACGCGGAGGAATCCTGGTGCATGTTCAGAGATATGATGCGAGAGTGTACAGATAAATTTATTCCGAGCAAACTGAAGCGTGATAGTGCAGAACCTAGATGGTACAATCAGGAAGTAAGAAGCGCTCTCCGACGTCAAAGAAAACTCCACTCTCGCGTAAATAACACATCCTCAACAGCTACGGTCGAACAGATTGCAATAATAAGGCATCAATACAAGGAGGCGCGCTCCATAGCCAGAGTAGCAATGCGTAATGCGTTTAACAATTATAAAAAGAAGGTTTTACAGGAAAACTTGAAAGAGAACCCAAAAGCATTTTGGTCTTACGTCAGGGAAGTTCAAGGTAGGGGCCCCACTATTGCGTCACTGCGGTCGGAAACGGGAAACGTAGTTCACGATAGTATGGATAAAGCAAACCTATTAAATCATCACTTTCAGAAAGCTTTTACTCGTGATGACGATGAATGTGAAACCCCTATTCCTATGCGTCAGGGCGATTCGATGGAAGATTTGGTATTTTCGAAAAATGGCATCGCGCTCCAACTTCATTCAATTAAGCCAAATAAATCTCCTGGACCGGAGGAAATTCCCGCGCGTGTAATGAAAGAATTAGCTGCTGAAATCGCGCCGTATTTGAAAATTATATTCGAGAAATCCATTAGAGAAGGAGTAGTTCCTAAAGATTGGAAGGTGGCACATGTTACGCCCATCCATAAGAGTGGCGACAGAGAGAACCCCGAAAATTATAGGCCGATATCCTTAACTTCATTATCGTGCAAGATACTTGAGCACATAGTCTTTAGCTCTGTAATGCGCTATTTAGATAGTCATTCATTGCTTAGCGGATGCCAACACGGATTCCGGAGAGGTAGATCATGCGAAACGCAGCTCGGCCTGTTCGTGGACGATTTGTTGCGATGCGGAGAGAAAAATACTCAGGTCAATGCCATATTCATTGATTTCAGGAAGGCGTTCGATAAAGTATCTCATAGGAAATTAATTGCGAAGTTAGGACAATGTGGTATCAATTCGAAAGTTGTCGGTTGGGTGAGAGATTTCCTCTCGAATAGGGAACAGATAGTTGTCATCGATGGGAATTACTCGTCCCCCGTTAAAGTTGCTTCGGGTGTTCCTCAGGGAAGTGTATTGGGCCCTCTGCTCTTCTTAATCTATGTAAATGATATGTGCTCGGTTGTTCGTAGTAAAATTAGGCTTTTCGCCGATGACACCGTTCTATATAAAGAAATAAAAAATCAGGAGGACCATCAATCTCTGTGTGAAGACTTAAGAGCCATTTCAGCGTGGTGCAAAGAATGGCAAATCGAAATTAATTATACTAAATGTGCCGCAGTCACGTTCTGGAAAAGTAAGAACAAAGATTTAGGTTTCGAATATAAAATAGATGAAATGAGTATTCGACAAGCTGAGTATGTAAAATATTTAGGAGTAACCATTTGTCGAGATCTTTCGTGGGACATGCACATTCGTCGAGTTATAGGCGCGGCCAACAAGAAACTGGCATTCATAGGTAGAATAGTACGGAACACTACAGAGAAAGTACGCGAAACATGCTACTTATCACTGGTAAGACCACAAGTGGAATACGCAGCGAGCATATGGGATCCGTACGAGAAGGGACACATAATTAAACTAGAAAGAGTACAGCGCAGAGCAGCCAGATTTGTAAAACAAAAGTACGAACATAAGGAAAGCGTCACCTCTTTATTGAGCGATTTGAACTGGGTATCACTGGAGGACCGTAGATTGCACTCAAGGTTGAAACTTCTAGAGAAATATAGGTCAGAATGTCTAAAAGAGGAGGTAGTGGGAATAATTGTGGCACCGACGTATATAGGTAGAAATGATCGAGACGATAAAATACGTGAGATCGATTGTAGGACGGAGCGTTATCTAGGCTCGTTCTTTCCGAGGACAATAAGAGATCACAATAGGAAATTTCGAATTGCGTTAGACAATCTTTAGGTAGGATTTGGTGCATTGCACCCCCTGCCACCCACCAACTTGGTGAATTGCAGGGTAACTTGTAGATGTAGATGTAGATGGTCCTGGAGTCGTGCTCCGACAACATCTCGAACCTATTACTGACAGGAAGAGGGTCCGCCGAAGCATTCCCAACTCCCTGCCTCCACAGCACCACCCCACGATCGCCCCGAGTGGACACCACTCTCCACTCATCGGATTTCCCAGCCCGAGGACTCTCAGCCCGCGGTAAGGAGTCAGAGACAACCCAGATCGCTCTACCGGCTACCGCACCCAGGCGAACCCGAGCCGCCAATTTGGCGCGGTGAGTTTTCAGGGATGACCCCGCACCCCCCACACGAACCAAGGCTGCCTCGGACCTTTCCACCCTCTGAAGGAGGTCCGTGATTCGAGCCCTCATGGCCTCGCAACCAGCGGCGCACAAGAAGGAGGAAACGGAAGTCCTCGGTGAAGCCATCCTAAACTCTTACCTAATTTATATACTAACGCAAAAGAGTTACAATATAAAAACAAAAGCTGAAATGGGACAAGGCTAAAGAATTTGATCTGTTTTAACGCGGGGACGCTCTTCGTGTAGCGTACGAGAAAGGGTCAAACGCAGGTATAAAGTAAAAGGCGTAAACAACACAAACAAGGTTAGATCACGCGCAGGAGATGATAATACACAACAACGAAAAACATAAATACTATGGAGCGTAAAAAATAAAACAACCTTACAAATGTAACGAGAATATGCTAATACACAATAACTACTATGATATAAATATTATTTTTTAAAGGGGAGAATGAAATTTCTAAAAAAAAAATTACGAGGCTTAAGAGTTAACTATTACGGCAGAGAAAATAAAAACTATAACGAAGACGTTATAAAAAAACTAATTAGATAACTTAAACGAATGTTAAATAAAATTACCTAAGGATAACAATAGAATAAAGTAAATTGCTAGTTCTACTTAACACTACAACTACTCTTGTCGCTCGAAGATACGTAGGAGCTCGCAGGAGCAAGTGAAAGGCACGTCTGTTCACTTCAACCGCCAGGTGATCGTGACGATAAGATACCTGAAATCGATTGTAGGACGGAGCGTTATCTAGGCTCGTTCTTTCCGAGGACAATACGAGATCACAATAGAAAATTTCAACCTGCGATTGACAATCTTTAGGTAGGGTGCATTGCACCCCCTGCCACCCACCAATTAGGTGCAGTGCAGGGTGACATGTAGATGCAGATACTTTGGAGGTATTCCATTTTCCAGGTTAAAGAGTGATCTGCCTGCCTCTCAGCGTCTAGAACGAATTGAGTTGGGATCGCTAACTGCACTGCTGCACAACGATGGCTGCTTCCGAGAATTTATGCATCGGGGAATACTGCCAAAGAGCCAATGAAATGTAGGACAGGATGAACAAGAAAATGACTTGCATGTTATTATATGTTATTTCCTACACTTTAGTATACGTCATTGAAATGCACCTCTGTAAAAATAAGCCACTGTACAGAAAATAATTTTTTTAGCGCGACAAATAGCTGGCCTTTATAGGGAGAATAGTTCGAAATAGCTCCAAAAAAGTGAAAGAATTATGTTATTTATCCTTGGTTCGACCGTAGGTCGAATATGCTTCAGCTGTTTGGGATCCCTACGAAAAGGGACTCACTAACGAGATAGAAAAGGTTCAGCGCAGGGCAGCCAGATTTGTAAAGAGGAATTACGATAGTAAACAAAGTGTAACATGATTAATAGAAAATCTGAAATGGACATCGTTAGAGCAACGTAGGCTGCAGGCTAGATTTAAACTACTGGAAAAATGTATGTCAGAGGGACTAGCGAATGAGGTAGTAGGACTTACCAGAAGCCCGACGTATCTCGGAAGGCAGGGCAGTGAGGATAAGATTCGGGAGATCGACTGTAGAACGGAGCGATATACATCTACATCTACAAGTTACCCTGCAAGAATCGTTTTTCCCTAGGACGATAAGAGACCATAATAGGAAAAGATAACGTAGGAAAACTATGGACCCTTGGTGCACTGCATCCCCTGCCATCCACCAAAAAGGTGACTTGCAGGGTATAATGTAGATGTAGAAATATAAATTTTGTATGATTATTTAAAAAAGATTCTTAAAAAAGAGGAAATCTCATTCGCTGTAAGTAAAAAATTCGGAGGAAATCATGAAACAGACCCAACGACCAACGAAACCAGTTGCTCGTTAATTCTCGGAAAGTCTCCCCTTGGGGGGTGGGGGACGACGGAAGACGAGGTCAGACTGAAATGATGTGAATAGGCGAGGCACCGGGACATATTTCATTACTGCTATCCTTTTTACTTTCTCCACATACACAGAATAGGGGAAAGTATTGTATTCATGAAAAATAATCGACTTCGAGATTTCAACGAAAATACACGTTTTGAGGTCCCGTGAACACGTTTTGACCATTTTCTCGATGATGTCTGTGTGTATATGTGATAGCTATTTGTGGCTGCTCTAACTCAAAAACTATTAATCAGGTCAACGCGAAATTTTATATTTAACATTTTTATAAAAGTTAGAAGAACTGATCAGTGTTTGGTAAAAATCGATCAAACGGAAGTGGGTGTTTACTCTTGTCACTCATCCGTTATTTTGAAATACTTGCTTTAATATTTGATAAATGTAAAAATGTATTCGAATAAAAGTTGTATAAATTTAATTTTTCTACAATCTTTATTTGAAACAGTTTTCCATATAATGCATTTTTCAAGAGATATCTTATATTTTTAGCTGCCACCACCACGCCACCTGCCGATTACCGTTAACAATTGACGCTTAGTTACATCTTAGTAACGCTCCTTTTTCTTTTCTTAACTGCTGGAGCTTTGTGGCTATATCCAATATCAGAAGGCTATGGTTTGAGTTTATTTCTGTTCTTTGCAAAGTCAACAATTTTCTCGCAGTTTCTTAAAATATTTATTATTATGTAACCTATTTGGAATTTTTAGAAATTTTACAAGCATGGAGAAAGTCATGTGGAGGCCACGTCAGATTTTTATAAAATGAAAATGAGTATGAATTATCACCTAATATAAAACGCTTGATATCTTGGTCTGCGCGATGTGGATGCATCGCCGGTTGGCCGGGTATGTCTGCAGGCGGCGTTGGTTGGTCCATGTCAAGCTTTTAAAACGCGAATAACTCGATCAAATATGCAGATATAAACTTGAAATTTGGCAGAGATAACCTACTCCGATATAAAAATACTGCGAATAAGAAAAATCTACGAAAAACTTCCAGGGTTCGATTCCAGGGGATGATTTGCATTCTCCATAAGTTAACAGGTAAAAATCGACTTTTTGACGTGCAGGCTTATCTTCTTTTTTAAATTAAAATTAGAAAATATTGACTCACGAGCTTTAGATCTAAAAAATTTTAACGTAAAGATTACAAGGTTTCTTTTTCTGTCCATCGTTTTTCGTCAAAAATTAGAAATTACTCATGTTAAACGTTTAATTCGCATATTTTGGGGAAATCTTGCCATTTTAACGGGATGTTTCCATGCCTACCAAATACATTGTTAAACCTCGAAATCCTATTGTGATTTCAATCCTAATGGGTTTAAGCGTGCTTTTAATGCTTTTAATATGAGAAGGAGAGAAAGACGAAAGGAGGGGGGAAATCTTTTCATAGCTAATAATGTAAACAACATTCGTTGCGTTATTTACGAGAAGGTATATCTAAAAACCTGAAATACTATATAAAATTAGGTTACAATCATTATGATGAGCTAAATTCAATACTATTGAAACAGAAACGGTATGAAAATCGGAGGTATTTTCTGGACGTTTTAATAAACAAACCGATCATGTAAAATGCTTATAGAGTAAAGGATTGTGCGATAGGCTACGGTAGTTAGAAGAATGGAGTACTTGAGGACGATTTTGGAAATAGGGAGAGAAAGAGAAGTTTAAAAGAATCAAAGACTCACAATAATAATAATAAAAGGATAAGTTTTCAGTCCGTCGAACGGACTGAAAACCAACGCGTTGGTCTGAGTGACAAGCTATTAAAACTCGTATAACTCGATCAATGATGTAGATAGAAAATTGAAAATTTCCAGAAATGTATGTAATGAGCTAATCAGAGATTTTTGTTTAAGGTTGACATGGTAATTAAATAAATTACTGTCTGTTTGTAGCGCTATTTTGAGTGGGGATATATTGCACTTCCTCAGAACAAAACTAATTAAATTTTAGAAGAAAGGGAGGAGAATGGGTGAGAGGAAGATGGAGGATGGGAAGAAAAGAGGATGGTGGAGAATAAGAGGGAGAGAGGGATGGAGAAAGAGAAGAAGAAAGGGAAAATACGAGGAGAGAGAATAGGAAGAGAGGGAGGGAGAGAGAATAGGAGGAGAGGGAGGGAAGAGAGTGGGAGGGAGGCTGAGAGAAAGGGAGGAAGAATGGGAAGTAACTTAATTTTAATACATAATCTGCATATACCCGTCATATGCCAGAGCCCACTAGCGCGAACCCCGTCACTCCGTCCAACGTTCCGATGGCGTCCACTCCAGCCCAGGGCGAACGATCTCCATCACAGTCACCTAGTCGCCAGGGGAGACATTCTCCGTCCCTCTTTTCAGAAGACCCGAGAATACACGCTCTTACCGAAAAGGTGGAAACCTTGACGCAGCATATTCGAGTACTACTGGAAACCAAGGCCATGGCTAATCAGTCAGCCTCCTCGGCTTCCGCCTCGCCATCAACCTGGGCCTCACTACGACAAAGCGAACCGTACCGCCTGATGCGGAGGTCCTGCAATTGGCCCTAGTAGTAAAGTCCTCGATTACACTGAACAAGTTCCGGCCCCGCGACCTGCATGAGGCCTCGAACTTACTCAACTTACTCATCCGTTAGTGCCTGGCTGTCGAAGGGTAAGGACGAGCCTTTCACTTCCTTCTGCGAGAGCTTCTGACCTTCGGGGGACCGGCGCTTTAATAGCAGTAGCTGTAGAGTACCTGTAGCAGTTGTCCTTCCGTTGCTGTATCGTTGTGTAGCAGTAGAAGTAGAGTTGAAGTAACCATACTGATAAGTAGAACTAACATTTATTTTTATTGTTTATTGTAGTATCTCTGAATCCCAATATCGTTATTTTTCAGTAGTCATATTTTTCTTGCTTTAAAAAAAAACTCATATTCAAATAGTAATTGTTTCAGTTAGAACTCTACGCTCTTTGTGTACTAACTTAACTTGTTTTAACTTGATCATCGATGTTGGTGTACTAACTTAAATTGTTTTAACGCTTGCTTATGTGTCTGTCTTGCCTGTTCGCTAACGTTGTTTGTGCGGTGAGTCAGCGTTTCCCTTTCAGTTTTTACCTGCGTTCCTCTCTAGCGTAGACCTTAGTCCACGAATTAGTAAGTCACTTAGTATAACCCTAGTTTGAATCTTAATTTAATTTGTAGCTAGTACAGATTAGTGTTTATGATGGCTTCACCTAGGATTCCCGTTTCCTCCTTTCTATGCGACGCTGATTTCGAGGGAATGAGATCTCGAATCACGGAGCTGGTAAGAGTGGTTACGGACCTCCGTCGGAGGGTGGCAAGAGCGGAGTCGGCCCTTGTTCGTGTTGGGAGAACGCATCCATCCCCGAGAACTCACCGCGCTAGGATGGCGACTCGGGTGCGCTCGAGTGCGAAAGTCGGTGGTGTGATCGAAGGTGTTTGTGGGACCTCTTCGGGGACGGGGGTCGCTTCAATCCTGAAACCCAAAGATTGGAGAGTGATCTCCAACCGGGGAGATCGTGGGGTGGTCCTGCGAAGGCTGGGAACTGGGAATGCCTCGGCAGACCCTCTTCCAGTTTGCAATCGGTTCGCGGCGTTGTCGAAGGACGACACTTCGGCTGATGCTCTCGCATCCGCTCCCGTCTCTTTGGCGGAGGCTGGATCTATGGGAAGTTGGGGTGGGAAGGGAGGGCTCTTAGTAATAGGTAGTTCTAATGTCCGGCGTGTTATGGCTCCCTTGCTAACTCGGGCCCGCCGGGAGGGAGTGGCTGAGCGGGTGTTCTCCAGGTGTATACCAGGAGGAACGGTTCCCCAAGTGACGAGGGCGGTACGGGAGTCGGTGGAGTCAACGGGTTGCTCTAGGCTGTGGATGGTGGTCCATGTTGGGACTAATGACGCCTCGAAGCGCAGGTCCGAGGAGATTCTAAATTCTTTTGAGGACTTGGTCGCCGAGGTCACTCGTGTCCGAGAGGAGTCGGGTTCTGATGTGCGGCTCACCGTTTGTAGTATTGTCCCGCGGATTGACTGTGGTTCGGAGGTTTGGAGCCGCGTGGCGAGGCTAAACCAAAGGCTATGGAATTTCTGCGTGGTTGTCGGATCGTGAAGGGTACCCCTAAACGGCTCTGGAGTCCATTACACGACCGAGGCTTCACAGAGTTTACCGTGTAGGATCTTCGACCATGGTAGGCCTTTTTTAGATTAGAGAGTAGGATAGGGTGTAGGCGTAATAGGAGATTTCATAGGGTCATCGAGTGTAATACAGTTTCTGGTCGCGAAGTGAGAGGGTCCACCTGCAGAAGCCATAATAGAGCAGTTAATGCTTCAGGCGATAACGAGAAATGAAATATTGTAGTTTTAAACTGCCGCAGCATTCGTTGGAAGTCTGCTGAACTCGAACACGTAATTCGCACGTTGCATGCTGATGTAGTTATAGGTACGGAAATTTGGCTCACCAAAGATATCGCTAGCCAAGAAATTTTTCCGAAAAGCTATATAGTGCACAGAAAAGACCGTGCAAATAGAATAGGTGACGGAGTATTTTAGGCAATAAGTGAAAAGTACGATAGTCGTCAGATCCCTATTATCGACGAAACGACCGAGAGCGTGTGGTGCCGTTTAGATAAGGATAATTCGAAAAAGACATATTTATGCTCATTTTACAGACCACCTAATGTCAAAGTTGACTATATTTTAAGTTTAGAGAGGCAATTAGCCGATCTTAGATCTCTTATGAACGACGGTTATGTGATAATTGGAGGCGATTTTAACTTACCGTCAATCGATTGGGAAAACCTATGTTTCGTCACGGGAGGTAAAGAACTCGAATCGTGTGAAGCCTTAATTGACACGTTTCATGAATATTCCTTAATCCAGATGGTACGAAAAGCCACGCGTTCGGGCAATATTCTCGACTTGCTTGCTTCTAACACCCCGCATAGGATAACTAAGGTATCCACAGAGGAGGGACTTAGCGATCATCGAGCTGTGTATGCGGAATGCGACTTAAAGCTCAAAAGACTTCCTAAGCCCCTTCGGAATGTATACGTTTTCGCCAAGGCCGACTTTAAAAGTTTCAGCTTACATCTCAGAAGTACCTTTGTCAGTTATCGTGAAAAGACTGAACGATTAGGTATGGAGTCATCATGGTTATTATTTAAGGATATACTGGGAAAAGTTATCAATAGATTTATCCCCAGTAAGTTAAAATCTGATAAGAACGAACCTCGTTGGTTTAATAAAGAAGTTAGGATTGCCTTAAGACGACAGAGGCGTAGCCACGCAAAATTGAAAAACATACCTACCACCGCTTCCGATGAGTATCGCACAGCTATAGTCCATGAGTATAGCAGTGCCCGCGTATTAGCGAGAAAAAACATGCGTAACGCATTTAACACCTTCCGGAATGAGGTATTAAATACAAAATTGAAGGAGGATCCAAAAGCGTTCTGGTCCTATGTAAGAGAAGTCAAGGGAGGGGGTCCTTCAATACCCTCCCTGCGATGTGGTTCCGGAGACATCCTACACGATGGGGAGGAAAAAGCTAATCTATTAGACGTTTACTTCGCGAAGGCGTTCACGGCAGGTGGAGATGGACTTGAAGATAATCTTATTCCCGATGGACGTACTCGGATGGATAATATTAAAATCTCTGAGGCAGGAATAGCGAAGCAACTGGGTGCGATAAAGCCCAATAAAAACCCAGGATCAGAAGGAATTCCCGCGCGTGTATTAAAAGAACTAGCAGAAGAAATAGCTCCCTTCCTTCGGATAGTTTTCGAGAAATCTCTTACCCTCCGTGAGGTTCCTGATGTTTGGAGACTAGCACACGTCACATCCATTCATAAGGGAGGTGACAAAGAAAACCCAAAAAATTATAGGCCGATTTCTCTAACATCATTATCATGTAAGATTTTGGAGCACATTATTGTTAGCAACACTATGCGTTATCTCGAGAGTAGATCGCTGTTAGTCAGCTGTCAACATGGCTTCAGAAAAGGTAGATCCTGTGACACCCAACTCGGCCTGTTTGTGAATGATGTTTTATCAGGCGGCGAAAATAATAAACAGGTTACGCAGTGTTCCTTGATTTTAGAAAAGCTTTTGCCAAGGTTCCCCACCGTAAATTTTTATTGAAATTGGGAAATCTTGGCGTTAATGTTAAGGTCATTAACAGGGTTCGCGCTTTCCTTTGGAATAGAAAACACAAAGTAGTCATCGATGGTAAGTCCTCGAGTGTGGCAGATGTAGTCTCTGGAGTTCCGCAGGGTAGTGTGATCGGGCCTATGCTTTTCTTGCTTTATATAAACGAGATCCGCTCCTTTGTGAAAAGTAGTATTAGGCTTTTTGCGGACGATGCCGTAGTCTATAGAGAAGTTAGTGCTCCTAGTGACCATCGTCAGCTTCAGGATGATCTGGATGCGTTATCTGTATAGTGCAAGGAATGGCAGCTAGAAATCAATCAGAAAAAGAGCAACGTTCTAAACTTTTGGAAATCTAGAAGCCCATCGTTCGTATTTACCTACTCGATAGATGGTGAGAGCATTCCTGTTTCGGTATCAGTGAAATACCTCGGGGTAACCTTGAATCGTGACCTGTCTTGGGACACCCACATAAGACGAGTGATAGGTGCGGCAAATAAGAAGTTGGCTTTTGTGCGTAGAATAGTCAGGAAAAGCACGGAAAAGGTGAGAGAATCCTGTTATTTATCCTTGGTTAGACCTAAAATGGAATACGCAGCAGCGGTTTGGGATCCATATAAGAGGGGACTCATAAAGGATTTAGAAAAAATACAGCGTCGAGCAGCTAGATTCGTGAAAAATAATTACGATAAAAGCAGAGCGTTACGTTACTCATTGAAGAGTTCGACACAAAAACGTGTAAAAATAATTTTTTTAATCCCTTGTATTATGGCAGCCCTGCTTTCTATTCTATAATAAACATCTTGATTTTGATATTTAATTTTTCACACCTATTTCATAGAAAATTTAGTTGAAATCGGTTTGGTCAATTCCTTCCAAATTCATAATTACCGAAACGTTTTACTTTGCAATTGTGGCACCCCTGCTTAGTCGATCCGGTTCAAATATGTCATTTTGGTCATTAATATATGTGCATATTCTATGTACCAAATTTAGATGAAATCGGTTCATTCATCAAGAAGATGTTACGGGGACACACACACACGGATTACATTTCGACTACGTTTTGAGGTCCCCTGATCAGGTTTCGACCATTTTCTCGATGATGTCTGTGTGTGTGACAGTTTTTTTGTGGGTGCTCTAACTCAAAAACTATTAATCATACTAACGTGAAATTTTATATTTAACGTTTTTATGAAAGTCACAAGCATTTATTAGGTTTTGGTAAAAATCGGTCGATCGGAAGTGGGTGTTTACTCGTCACTTATCCGTTATTTTGAAATATTTGCTTTAATATTGGATAAATGTAAAATTATATTAGAATAAAAGTTGTAGGAAATTAAATTTCCTACAACCTTTGTTTGAAACGTTCTTCCATATAATGCATTCTTTAAGAGATATCTTATATTTTTAGCTGCCACCACCACGCCACCTACCGAAGATAATTGTTAACAAATGACGCTTAGTTACGTCTTAGTAACGCTCCTTTTTCTTTTCTTCATTGTCAACCGGAAGTAAATATTGACAACGATTCCAGAGCTAACAACATGTAATTTGCCATATAAATATGGAGAAAGTCATGTGTTGCCCACATCAGTCTATTTTCATATACAATTAATTCAATCACTTCATTTTTACTTTCTCCATACGTAGTATAGGGGAAAGTATTGTTTTGAGGTCCCCTGAACGCGTTTTGACCATTTTCTCGATGATGTCTGTGTGTATGTGACAATTATTTTGGTAGTACTGGGTTATCCCGAACCCTGTTTAAAATGCTAAAATGCTCTAATATTTTCATTGCACCCGAGTATCCGAATCTAACCCCCAACCACTTAACCCAACCCGGAAGGAGGAAGAAAATGGAACGAATCCAACCCCCACAACTTAACTTGGATTCGGATACTAGAGTACAATAAAAATACATATTATAATATTATGTATATATATATATATATATATATATATGAATGTCAACAAGGTGTTGGGATGAGGAAACCCAGTGAAAACTCACCAATCAGACGATGTTGACATCCATATATCTATTTTACCTTTCCTTTTCCGTAAGCTGTTATATATATATATAACGATACGGAAAAAGAAATAATATGATAAAATAAATGCAACGAGAGGTTGAAAGGGATAGGAAGGAGCATATATATATATATATATATATATATATATATATATATATATATATATATATAATATAATAATATATAATAATATATATATAATATATATATATATATTATAATAGCATTATACTTTCTCCGTACGTAGTATAGGGGAAAGTATTGTTTTCATGAAAAAAATCGAATTCGAGATTTCAACGGAAATATATGTTTTAAGGTCCCCTGAACACGTTTCGACTATTTTCTCGATGATGTCTGTGTGTGTGACAGTATTTTGTGGGTGCTCTAACTCAAAAACTATTAATCATACCAACGCGAAATTTTATATTTAACATTTTTGTGAAAGTCACAAGCATTTATTAGGGTTTGGTAAAAATTGGTTAACCGGAAGTGGGTGTTTACTCTTGTCACTTATCCGTTATTTTGAAATATTTTGTGAAAATATAATAGGAGCCTACGGTGTAAAGTATGGAATTAAAAAATAAACTCCTGAACCGTAAAATTATCCCGAGAGACAATCACTCGTAAATAAGAAGGAAATTTAAAAATTTGTTAAAATTAAAAAAAATTTAAAATTACTTACAGGTTTGAAAGATGAACGTCTGCTGGGACCTTTTTGTCTAAAAGGAACAGACACACACACACACACAACTGCACAATCACTCGGTAACTCGCAAGACGCTAAATACGCATTTCGAGAGCTACGCTCTTATCTTCCGTGCCTAAGATAGAATGACTGTTTTTCGTGTTATCTGGGGTTTTTAAATTTTCTTGGTAGGAGTGGAGGGGGTAGGGGTTGGGGGAATTCTTAACGTTCAACGTGTAAAGGGGCGAGTGAGGGATAGTTCCGCGGTCGTTATTCATAACCTTGTCTCCGTATTTATTTATGTAAAGACTTTCGTAAGCGTCTAGTTTCCAGTTCGCTTGTGTGGATTTTAAAAGGGTCATGTTTTCGATTTTAATAGGGTTATTATATTCCTTTATATGTAGTGGAATTTTAGTTTCCTTTGATGTTTTTTCTCTCTTTGTCAGTGTTCCCATAAATGAAACCTTATAATTTCTCCAAAAATGGCTCACAGTTTAAAACTTACCATTAAAAACTGTAGAGGAATTAGTACGACTTACACACCTGTGCATGAACCAAAATCTTTTCCAGTAAATAACAAGTTCTATCAACAAAACCACGGTTTTACCATGAGAAACTCCCTTTCACCGTTCTTAGCCAACCTATTTATGGTTAACTTTGAAAAACGTTGCAGAAAATCCTTCACCTACTTCCCACTTTCATGACTAAGATACGTAGACGATATATTTGCGATATTTGATACCTCTAATAACAACGTAATAGAATTTATTCAGCAACTAAACGATCAATATGCCTCCATTAAATTCACGCATGAAATAGAAAAACAAAACACATTACCTTTTCTTGAACATCTAATAAAAAGAGAAAACAACAAAATTAAGCTCGGGATTTACCGTAAACCGACACATACAAGACACAGACAAGTATATTCCTTCTGATTCTAATCATCATATTTCACACAAGTTGGCCCCATTCCACTCAATGGTACACAGACTCTTACAAGTTCCTCTTTCTAAAGTTGATTTTATTATAGAATTAAAACACATAAAAAATGCGCTATAAATCAACGGATCAGAGAATAGAAAATATTCAACACAAACACAAGGTCAGCTTTTTTCTAAAAACACACATTACCCTCACAAACACGCCTCCCAAAAAAAATACTTAAAAATCCCCTTCGTCCCTGGTATCAAAAATGGTTTATCGAATGTCTTCGCAAAACAAAACTTAAAAGCAGTACTAGTGAATGAAAACAAACTTTCAAATTTACTACATAATCCAAAGATACCTACACTAAAAAAATCCGGTATATATAAAATCACTTGCACAGACAAGTCTATATAGAACAAACTAGACGTAGGCTGGAAACTAGATTTAAGGAACATCTTGCGCATTAATATAATTATATTATATAATTCAACTATTAATAAAAGCCTTAATCTGTTGGTTGGAACTCTATATGGGATTTCCCATAAGAGGGATCTAAAATATAGCTCTTTCACACTTGCAGACTTATTTTTTTTTGCAAAATTAAATTAGAAATAATTGACGTACGATCTTCGGATAAGAAACATTTTAAAGGAAATTAAATAAAGATTCTTATTCTTATCGTAGATTGTTGTTTTCGAAACGAATTCGCTCACATTAAGCTAAAATATTCGAAAATTTGTCAAACTTTTGCATTTTTATTGAAGCGCTCCCTTAGCGATCAACAGCATTGTTGTTCATACAGAAAATCAACATATTTGTTGAGTCCATAATAGCTAATTTTTTCGGAATAAAACGTTAAAGATGTTGTTAACTTAGTTAAAAAATTGTGTTATCTTATTATCTTCCTATTAAATATAAAAAAAATATATTAAAGTGAAAACCTGTTCATCTATCTAATCTAACGTTCGTATAAGTGTCAGATTTAGCTCACTTCCTTCCGATATAGTTGAATATATTAAGTTCCAATATTTCCGTTGAATTTCAACGGGCATTTACGCTAGTTATAAACATAATTCGTTTAATAGATCTAGCGTTGCAAAACATATAAAGGAATATAATAACCCGATTAAAATCGAAAACATAATCCATTTAAAATCCTCACAAGCGGACTGGAAACTAGACGTTTACGAAAGTCTTTTCATAAATAAATACGGATACAATTTTATGAATAACGACCGCGGACCTATCCCTCACTTGCCCCTTTACACGCTGACCATTAAGAATTTCCCCAATCCACCGCCCTCCCTCCACTTCTACCAAGAAAGACTAAATACCCCAGATAACACGACACAGTCATACTATCTTAGGAACCGAAGATAAGAGCGTATTTAGCGTCTTGCGAGTTCCCGAGTGATTCTGCAGGTGTGTGTGTGTCTGTTCCTATTCCTCTCCTTTAACCAGTTTTAGACAAGTTTGAGTTTAGTTCCGTTCCTTGAAAAGTCTAAAATTGTCTCACAGTTTCTTAAAATATTTATTATTATGTAACCTATTTAGAATTTTTAGAAATATTTTAGGTATAGAGAAAGTCATGTGGTGGCCACATCAGATTTTTTAATAGAGGTCCAGGATAGCCAAATAGTACCCAGATTTTTTGTGGGTACTCTAACTCAACAACTTAATTAGATCAACGTGAAATTTTATATTTGGCATTTTTGTTAAAGACAAAAGAGTTGATTAGTTTTTGGTAAAATTCGGTCAACCGGAAATAATTGTTTACTCTTGTCCCTTATCCGTCATTTTGAAATATTTGATATATGTGAAAATTTACTGGAATATACGTCGTAGAAAATGTTATTTTCAGCGACCTTGGAAACATTTTCCATATAAACCATTCTATAAGAGATATTTTAAAAATTAATTTTTTAGCTTCCACCACCTTCCGGCGACTACTGTAAATATTTGACGCCTACGTCTCATTGACACTCCTTTTCATTTTCATAATTGTTGGAGTTTAGTATCTACATCCAATATCAGAAGGTTACAGTTGGAGTTTATTTCTGTTCCTTGTAATAATTTCTAAATTTTCTAACAATTCCTTAAAATATTTATTATAATTTAACCTATTATAATAAATAATAAACACTCCAACTACAGAAATAAGTGTAATGCAAGTTATTGCGAGTAAAAGTACTAGCCTGTAAAATTCAACTTGCATCCACAAAATACTGTAATATACTGTATATCTCACTGTATGTCATCGACTGCAAGCCACGTAAAAGTAATTAATACGAAGCGTTTCCATTTTTCGAGAAATAACAAAAAGATAAGACAAGGGGATAGAGAAAGAGCGATTTGAACAAGACCTTTAGTAAAGTGCGAGATATACTGGCATACAGGTTTTTCCGTGCAAAACCTTTAGCGGAGGCTAGGGAAGAACAGGTATTAAAAGAAACGGCCTATGCGGCCTCTAGCAATCGTGGAAAGGAGTAATAAAAAGAACAGAAGAACATGCGTCTAAATGAGTTATTTTCAACGCGCGTGGCTCGTGCTACTTCTTGGAAACCTATGAAAAAGGGAGGTGGAGACAAATTGCATAGAGGAGAGTAAAATTGCTTTTCCGGGCACTCAGAATCCACGGAGTCCCTGGCGACCACCAATTATGGCATCCCTTCTTCTTCCCGCTCTAGAAGAGTCACAGTACCGCCATTTCTAAATCAAATAAAAATAAAAATATTCCTACTCGCATCCTTTCATGACTACCGCACGCGTGCCGATTTCGTCGCTAGAGAAACCATTGTTGTTATCGGAGAACAAATGAGAGGAGTAGAAGAAGAAGGGACTGGATGATAAAGACTTGGCCGGATTATGGCCTAGGTCCTAGGGAACATAGGCACTGTGCCTAGGGCAACGGAAGGCAACCTTCGGCTCCGGAGTCGCATATGGCTCCGTGAATACACACTTGTGGACCTTTAGAAGTTAGATAAGCTCCCTAATCTTCATGCTTATTCCAATCGCTCGAATTAAAAAAAATATTGGAAAGGTTTTCACTGCGCGGCTCACATGTATTTTGAAATGAGATAAAAAATGGGTAATTTACGTCAAAAGGTTGCCGACCCCTTTCCTAATGCATGCGGCAAAAAGGGCATATGAAAAGTTAAAGGAAATGTATTATTAATTTTTTTATACATTGAAGTTCACACCATGTATTAGTTCTAGTTATTTGGCAATTATATTAAATACATGTAAAATAAATATTGCCTTGCGATTGTTCTTGGCAATTTTCAGAACATCTTGTAAAAGTGGAAGAACGTTTTCAGGTTTGAGCAAATAAAAAAATATCAAAGATTGACAAATCGCCAAAAGTCACAATTTGGGATTTTTAGAAATGTTATAGGTATTGAGAAAGTGGACACATCAGATTTGTATCATTTATTAGTTATAGCCCACATTCTCCTTATCATCAAATTTCAAAATAATACGTTGGCTTATTAATAAACATTAAATCTGTGGAATATAATGATTTTACTTATGAATAAGGTAATATTTCTGTATTGAAATGAAAAATTTTTTCTTTTAGTCAATCTTTTAAAACGCTCTCGGTCCACACGCATTTTACTGAATAATAAATATCTGCAATTATTTACGTTGGAATCTATTACATTTGACGTTGCTAGAATAATAATTTCGATGCTTCATAAAATGCGCTGAGACGCCACTGTCTCATTTACATTAAGCTCTCGTAATTCTTGATATACTTAGGATAGAAAAAACGATACGGTACCTCTTATGTGACAATGCTGCTGCCAACAGGAAATCAAATATAACACAATGGTAAAGTGAAAAGGAAATGCTTAAAACTATACTGGAGTGAAACTATACCAAGCACAATTATACAGTTGATATACTCAATAGAATTATCCACTTCGAGGGATAACAAATCGATACGAAAACCAGTGGAACAACAAGGAAAATTTCCGGTGGCCGGTTTAGTCTGCTCTCTCTCTCTCTGTCTCCTTGCTCCAGGCCTGCACAGTTTTCAATGCTTATCATATGGGAGTTTAAAATTGGATATTGATGCCAAAAACACCCCTTAAATATAACATTTGCTGGAATCTCGGATTATTTCCAGAGATTATACCAAATGATCTATATTTCTGCCAAATTTCCTCTTTGTAGAACCTCTAGAATTGCTTTAGGTTTTATATGATATATCCTATATAAATCCTATATATATCCCATCTCTACTATAAATATTTTGAAAAATTTGTTTGTTTGTTTTTGCAGTTATGACGCAACAACGACAGGACGTAGAAGCAAAATGAAGGCCTCATTTTAACCGCAATAATAAATTAAGCAAAATGGGAGGGTTTTTTTAAAGCGATTTGGACTACATTTTTCATTTAAAAAACGTTTTTCCTCTGTTAATTTTTCCATTTAAATAACACGGGAATGAGCGTATTCTTTGATTAACAATCTACTTGACAACCGTTACAAACAAAACGTAATATTAACCAAAAGAAATAATATAGGTATACTTATGATAAACTAAAGTAGGGAAGAAAGAAACACTAAGATCATTCAAAGAAGGACAATCTCCAAAAGAACTATATATCTGGCTACTTGTTTCAAAAGGTTAGCGGAAGACAGTTGTAATGTGAACTTTTAAGTGCTTTCTTTCTCAAAAACCTTTTTATATATTCTGCATATTCTCTATACTGAATAGACACCGAAATTTGCTTTTTAATAACAATGAAAATTAATATGTGAAAGATATCTCAGAAGGTACAATTTGAAAACTTCTATAACAATTCTTTCATTTAGACCAAAATTTATAATCGTGAACTCTCCTTTCCTTGAATATCTATATGTACATTTTGCTATCTTTTCAACTGAACATTTGTATGGATCCATTAAGCCAATTGAACTTATTGCATTAAAAGAAAACTTTCAAATTTGAACCAACATACATTTTATCGCCTAAATGTATTTCAAAATCTGGGAGCTCATTCTGTTTCGTAGATTTGAGTTTAAAATATTTACGTGACAAAATTGACTCCCAAAATCAGCCTTTGAATGGGATACCGTAGAGTTAAGCTAAATTTGATAACATCTTCAAACGTGTTTCCACCGGCTGCATTCCTAGAACCAATTACTGTCCAAGAATGAACTGTTTTTGAGAATAATGACCACATTATATCTTGCAGTATCTTTCACTGGAACTTGATTCGTGTGAAATAACGATATTTTAAAGTGATTCCATCGACTGTATATTATGATTACATGAAAATATATAACGAGTAGCCTAATTTGTCGCTAAATGTGAATTAATATTATCTATTATATATTTTGAAGAGGTTGTTGGTTTGTGCAAAACGGAAGTCATATTTCCTGAATAGCTACAAATACCAAATTTTGAATTAACTGAAATTAGTCTAATGCGCTAAGTTTTACACCGAAATATTTTATGTAAAAGGTTTATGCAATTATTTTCGTTTATAATGGATTAATTAATTGATGAGTGACATTATTATATGCATGACTATGACAGGCGAGTGCAAGCGCAAAAGAAACTAAGGGCCAAATGGATTTACGACTTCAAGAACAAGGAAAGTGAAAGATATAACAGAAGGCACAATAGGATAACTTCTGCAACATTTCTTTAATCTTTACCAAAATATAATCTCCAACTTCTTCCTTTCTTAACTATATTGAAACTTTGCTTTGTCTTCAACTGAACATTTGTATGGATCAGTTAAGCATACATTTTACATTTAGATTATAATAACACTTTCCATGTCATACCATCACACTTTTTATCGTCAAGTTCGATTTCATAGTCCGGGATCTCATTTCCTTTAGTAAGTTTGATTTTAAAATACTCACGTAACGAATTAAATCCAAAGAACCAACCTTTGACTGGGATAACGTATGGTTAAACTAAATTTTAATATATATTAAAACGTGTTGTACCGGTTGCATCCCTAGAGATTGCAGTTCCCGCCAAGGGTTTTAATATTTTTGAGATTCATGACCATATAAAATGGTACAGTTTCTTCCACCGGAGATCAATTCGAGTGAAATAACTATATCTTAAAAGTGATTCCATCGACAATTTATTATTATTATTTGATAAAAAATACACAGTCGAAACATTTATCGATAAAGGATGCGGGAAAAATTTATTTATTTGGGCAAAAGATAAGAAATATTGCATACCATTAAGCACTACAATAAAAAATAATCTGGTTTCATTACTTGGTTTTATTCACAAATCTTCCTCAATATCTTTATTTTGACTTAAAAACCTGAGCAACGCCGGGTGATTTCTGCTAGTATCCTATATGTGTAAAAATCAGCTATTTATAATGATGTTTCATAATAGATTCGCGGCCCGCATAAAATGCCCTCGAAGGCCACGTAAGGCTCTTATGCCCACCCCTGGACTAACCTCTAGAATTGAAAATGTTAAGTTTATTAGATTTGGATGTGTGGCATTTTTTTCCGGTCAAACAAATTATAACCTGATTTATTCTCAAAAATCAACAAAAATTAACATGAACATTACATACTGAGTAAAAACAAGAAAATTTTGTTTAGTTATTGCTAGTAAAGGTACTATCCTGAAATATTTAACTTGCATCCACAAAATACTCTCACTGTATGACTTCGACGACAAGTGAAGTAAAAGTAATAAATACGAAGCGCTGCCCTTTTTCGAGAAATAACAAGGAGATACGAGAATGCGATGGAGAAAGAGCGATATGGACAAGACCTTTAGTTAAGTGCGGGATATACTGGCATACAGGTCTTTCCGTGCGAAACATTAACGAAGGCTAGTGAAGAACGGGTATTTAAAAAAAAAACGGCCTAAGCGGCCTCTAGCAATCGTGGAAAGGAGTAATAAAAAGAACAGAAGAACATGCGTTTAAATGCGTTTTTTTTTCACCGCGCGTGCCCCGTGCTACTTCTTGGAAACCTATGAAAAAGGGAGGTGGAGACAGATTGCATAGAGGAGAGTAAAATTCACGGAGTCCCTGGCGACCACCAATTATTGCATCCCTTCTTCTTCCCGCTCTAGAACAATCGCGTACCGCCATTTCTAATTCATATCAAAGAAACAAAACAAAAATATCCCTAATCGCTTCCTTTTATGACTACCGGACCCGTCCCGATTTCGTCGCTCGAGAATCCATTATTATTATCGGAGAACAAATGAGAGGAGTAGAAGAAGAAGGTGCTGGATGAAAAAGACTTGGCCGGATTATGGCCTAGGTCCTAGGGAACATAGGCACTGTGCCTAGGGCAACGGAAGGCAACCTTCGGATCAGGAGTCGCATATGTCTACGTGAATACATACTTGTGGACCTTTAGAAGTTAGCTAAGCTCCCTAATCATTACGCTTATTCCAATCGCTCGAACTTAAAAAAAAGGTTGTACAGGTTTTCACTGCGCGGCACATATGTATTTTGAAATGAGATAAAAAATGGGTAATTTACGTCAAAAGGTTGCCGACCCATTTCCTAATGCATGTACTTAAAATACACGGCGAACAGAAAACACACACCAAGTAAGCATATATGTGTAACATTAAACTATTTCCATAATAAAAGCATTGGAGACTCAAATGGGGTGACTTTACCATCCAAATCCAGAGTTCATACCACACTTCTAAGTAATTTAAAAATGCACACTCATATCAGTGTTAATCAAATGGAGAAAATAAACGTAGCTGGAATTGAACCTATAAACTTAAGATGATGATGAAAAGGAACAACCCATGCATTTTACTGAAACTATCTCATGGCTCATTCTCTTGGAACATCTCTTCACCACCAAAGAGCTACAAGCTTGCTTATGAACTTCTTTTACAAAAAGACGTAATGCATGATACAAAATATCAAACAAGTAGGGATGTACACGGATTTCCCATGGTACAGAAGTGCTTTTCATCAAATTCAGCGTAGTATAACTGTATACTAATGTATTTGCTTTGAAATCAGAAAATTATTTTTTCCTGATATTGTAGTAGCCTTGTCTTTTAGATCCATTCTAAATATGTTCATTTCATTATGTCATTCTATACTCATCCTACAAACAAAATTTCTTTTTGAAATTGGTTCAACCAATACCTTCCTAATTCATAATTACAGTAAATTCTAACCTTGATATTGTGGTAGCTCTGTTTAGTCGACCCGATTCAAATATGATATTTTGGTTATTTATTTATATAAGATTATATATACCATATTTGGTTAAAATCCATCAAGTCAATTCTCTATAAATAAACATATTGATCTCATTATGGTATGTTGTACAAATCTTATACATAAAATTTAGTTGAAATCTGCTCAGCAAAATTCCATCCAAATCCATAATTACCGAAAGAGTTTAATTTATAATTGTGGCACCCCTGTTTGGTTGATCCTGTCCAAATATGCTATAATGATTTTGTATATGTGTAAATTGTAAATATTAAATTTGGTTAAAATTGATGAGGGGAGTTCAACATAAATATTTGTAAAAAGAAAATTTTCATTACTTGTATCATATAAAACCAAAAGAACTTCTAGAGGTGCTACAGAGCTGAAATTTGGAATGAATATAGATCATTGGGGACAATCTCTGGAAATAATCCGAAATTCTAGAAAATGTTATATTTAAGGGGTGTTTTTGACCTTAAGGTTCAATTTTAAACAACCATAAAAAAAGCATTGAAAACTGTGCAGGGCTGGAGCAAGCAGACAGACAGAGAGAGAGAGAGAGCAGACTAAACCGGCCAGTGGAAAATTTCCTTTTTGTTCCACTGGTGTACGTGTCGTTTCTTTATCCCTCCAAGTGAATAATTCTATTGAGTATATCTTCTATATATTTCTGCTTTGTATAATTTCATTCCAATATAGTTGTAAGCATTTCCCCTTCACTTTACCATTGTGTTATATTTAATATTCTGTAAGCAGTAGCATTGTCACATAAGAGGTACCGTATCGTTTTTTCTATCCTAAGTATATCAAAAATTACGAGAGCTTAATGTAAATGAGACAGTGGCGTCTCAGCGCATTTTATGAAGCATCGAATTTATTATTCTAGCAACGTCAAACGTAATAGATTCCAACGTAAATAATTGCAGATAATTATCATTCAGTAAAATGCGTGTGGACCGAGAGCGTTTTAAACGATTGACTAAAAGAAAAAATCTTTAATTCAACACAGAAATATTACGTTATTTGTAAGTAAAATCATCATAGTCCACAGATTTAATGTTTATTAACGCAAATGGCCAACGTACTAGTTTGAAATTTGAAGATAAGGAGAATGTGGGCTATAATTAATAAATGATAAAAATCTGATGTGGCCAATATCTCAATACCTGCAATATTTCTAAAAACTCCAAATTGTGTCTTTTGGCCATTTGTAGTAATTTAATAAATTTTTATTCGATTCAAAACTGAAAATGTTCTTCCACTTTTACAAGATACTCTGAAAATTTCCAAGAACAATCGGAAGGCAATATTTATTTTACATGTATTTAATATAATTGCCAAATAACTAGAACTAATACATGGTGTGAACTTCAATGTATAAAAAAATTAATAATACATTTCCTTTAACTTTTCATATGCCCTTTTTGCCGCATGCATTAGGAAAGGGGTCGGCAACCTTTTGACGTAAATTACCCATTTTTTATCTCATTTCAAAATACATATGTGCCGCGCAGTGAAAACCTGTACAACCTTTTTTTTAAGTTCGAGCGATTGGAATAAGCGTAATGATTAGGGAGCTTAGCTAACTTCTAAAGGTCCACAAGTATGTATTCACGTAGACATATGCGACTCCTGATCCGAAGGTTGCCTTCCGTTGCCCTAGGCACAGTGCCTATGTTCCCTAGGACCTAGGCCATAATCCGGCCAAGTCTTTTTCATCCAGCACCTTCTTCTTCTACTCCTCTCATTTGTTCTCCGATAATAATAATGGATTCTCGAGCGACGAAATCGGGACGGGTCCGGTAGTCATAAAAGGAAGCGATTAGGGATATTTTTGTTTTGTTTCTTTGATATGAATTAGAAATGGCGGTACGCGATTGTTCTAGAGCGGGAAGAAGAAGGGATGCAATAATTGGTGGTCGCCAGGGACTCCGTGAATTTTACTCTCCTCTATGCAATCTGTCTCCACCTCCCTTTTTCATAGGTTTCCAAGAAGTAGCACGAGCCACGCGCGGTGAAAAAAACGCATTTAAACGCATGTTCTTCTGTTCTTTTTATTACTCCTTTCCACGATTGCTAGAGGCCGCTTAGGCCGTTTTTTTTTAAAATACCCGTTCTTCACTAGCCTTCGTTAATGTTTCGCACGGAAAGACCTGTACGCCAGCTATAAGTAAACGTGAATAAATATAAGAAAAAATTCTAATGCGAACAATGCACCTGGTTTATATTGGAAACACAGATTTTATGATGTTTAATATAATTTCCACGGACCGGATTAAACCCTTTCGCGGGCCGTAGTTTGGGGACACCTGCACTAGACTGTACCGAATCCGAATCCAACAATAGTCGTTGCTATGGCAACAATATCGTAATGAGTGATAAAAACTGCAAAAATATCAGTATTTACGCGAAATTCTAAGAAATACAATCGATAAGCAAAATTCTACGATAATGATTGGAATCTCCATTTTTTCCCTCAGAGAATAGTACAAATCCCGATCCGATATTACAATTCTATGATATTATAATGTGTAAGAGAACATTACCCTGCACAACGGTTATCAGATTTCCCATGTGAATCAAATGGGAAGGACAGTTCCTGGAATCGAACCCGGTACTTTCAATATTCGCAACAAAAACTATCTTCGGGAGCTCGGCTTTAGTAGCAGGAGATTTTCACCAAGTGTCATGAAAATCGGTATATATGTGCAAAAGTTGATAGAGGGGACGGAGAGACAGACAGATATAACGGCAAAACCATAAGCCTATTTTCATTCAGAAAAGTAGCTTAAAATATTGAAACGGTGCAGGGCTATAAAAAATTGCTTTGTTATAATTATTTGCAATTAAAATACAAAGTCGAGACAAGCACTGTACTGGGGATGAAAGAATGAAGTTTATTTTTCTTGAAACAAAATTCAAATCCATGTTGAATTTGCGTAAAAATGTTACTTCAAAATTTGACAGCAGCTTCAGGTTGATCCTGAGAGTTTCAGTGCCAAAAATAATTCAAATCGGCCCGCGGGGGCCCTAGGGTCCTCATTGTTGGTCCAAATGTCGGTTTTTGGAAGATATCTCATCAACCAATTGACCGATATTGATGAATTATCCACTAATATCAATGTTTTGATGAGATACATCTTCGAGCCTAAAATGGATAAAATCAATCTACGGGGTCAAGGATCGTAATGTAAGGGCCGATCCAAATTTAACGATTTCGTGGGTCCCCCCATGGAACGGTCGGTCCAAATTTCGGCAATGTCCGTCCGTCCATACGCATATGTCAGGGAAGAACTGGCAGAACCGATTTCAACCAAATTTGGTAGGTACATAAGAATCTCCACGTAAATACATGATCAAACTGACATATTTGGACCCGATTAACTAAGTAGGAGTGCCACAATCGCAAAGTTAGCCTTTTCGGTAATTATGAATTTGGAAGGATTTGGCAGAACCGATTTCAAAGAAATTTTGTATGAAGGAGTTGTGCAACATAAAAAAACAAAATTGATATTTTTAGAATAGATATAGAAAGCAGTACTAGAAATTTTCTTTTTACAAGTGTTTGTGTTGAACTCTCCGCATCGATTTTAACCAAATTATAATATTTATTATGCGCACAGTGCCGTAACTAGGGCGGGGCAAAAACTGTTAATGGTAGGTTGTGAGTTTGCATGGCACAAGGACAGGGGCGATTTCACAGACATTTCCAGACATACGCATAGCAGAAACTATAAATTTCGATGATGTTATTGATGAGGTTGTTGCATTAAAATCACGTAGAATAACTTTTTAATATTAAATATTTATACTTTGTGTATTTTTATTATGTATGTATGTACAAAATTATATTTATAATTATGTATTTAAATTATGTACATTTATAGTGAGAAATTACACCATTTATAGTTACTTTTATGTATTAATTGTTCGCCCTAAATCCATATAGTAAAAAATATACGTATTCGAGAATTTTTTATGGAGGGGGAGCATATTTTATAGTTAGAGCCGGGTGCTAAAATAGCTAGTTATGGCGTTGTGTACACATATATAAAACCATAATAGCATATTTGGACCGGATCAACTAAACAGGGGTGCCACTATTACAAATTAAACTCTTTCAGTAATTATGGATTTGGAAGGAATTGGCTCAACGGATGTCAATAAATTATATATATATATATATATATATATATATATATATGATTTTTAAAAAATACCATAATGAAATCAAAATTTTTAAAGCGGAGCTTAAGAGCATGGCTACCATAATTAATGTTAAAATAATATTTCATTTACACGTATTTCTAGAGAGCTGTCCGCATAGATTTTAACCCAATATGGTATATATAATCTTCATACAAATAATAACCCAAATAGTATATTTCAACCGGGTCGACTAAATAAGGCTACCACAATATCAAGGTTAGTATTTTTCTGTAAATGAATGTCGAAGGTATTGGCTGAACCGATTTCAATAAGAAATTTCGTTTGTAGGGCGGGTATAGAATGACAAAACGAAATGAACATGTTTAGAACGGATCTAAAAAGCAGAGCTACCACAATATAAGGAAGAATAATTTTCTGATTTCAAAGCAAATACATTAATATTCGATTATACTGCGGCGAATTTGACGAAAAGCATTCTGTTTGAAGATATCTCAGCAACCAAAAAGACGTTGAGGATATGCACCTCGATGTCAGGACTTTGATTACTTGGAGGGGAGGGAGGTATCAAATTTGAGTCTATATTTAATTTGTTTAAACTAATTAAAGGAGAATATTGGTCACTTACCATGAGAGTACCTTGAGTTTGGATGTAATTATTACCGAGTGATGTGTTCATAAAAAATTCTAAACTCTAAACTCAGGGCAAAGCCCGGGCAATTACGCTAGTACAGTAATAAACTAGGCATGAGATGTCGGTGATAATTGTTACTGAATATTTTTATTTCACATATTCTACAGGTAAATATTATTACAAAGTGCTTACAATATGTGACAAATAATGGGAATTTTGATTTTTTTCTCATTTAAATTTTATTGAGAAGTTGAGCGGTAAGTTTAAAGAAAGTAGATAGTAACGCAGTTTACCGTTAAGCATACGTAACATCTGGTTACGATTTACGAGCGTAGAACAGAAGATCGAAAATCACATGGGGTTAACAGTGCGGGGGGTAAAATATTCAAGTGCACAGAATTCATTCTTAATTTTCTGTAACTATCACGATATGTATCACAAACTTCCTTTACTTGCTGAATGCCATATTATATTGAACTCAGAAGGCAATAGGATCGGGAATAGCCAGGCAAAATATTACCTCCGACACAAAGCAACGATACAGACATTTCCTTGCATGACTAGCTCGATTAATTCCGCAACAAAGATACAACTACAAAGACCAAAGCTCATTCAAAGAAAACAATGAAAAGATACGGAGGTCGCAAAACATAATGCTGACGGGTAAATTTGTTTCCTGCTCAATGGAGGAGTAACCATGGCGTTATTCAAACTTTCCTAGATGGAAAAATGACGATTTAGGATTTAGTAAGACCAATACTTCCAAGAATCGTAGATGTATAAGAGTAATTTTAGCTGTACTATCAGAAAATCTGAATTTTTATTTGGATTTTTTGTCCAAAACGACGGGAGAGTCTGGAAAAGGCCCTAAAACGAGACTCTACCGGCTGAAACGGGACGTATGGTCACCCTAGCCTTAAGCCTTCGACATCGAAGACTAAAGCTATCGATTTCGATCACTGTCGAGGAAGATCGGCCCACCTGACAATGAGTCGTGAAGACAGTCGAGATCCCTAAGGTTACGCACAGGGAGTGTTTACATAGGGCGAGAAACAGATCGTGAATAGTCGTTCGAGACCGCTTTCTCGACCCGTGTAAACCCGCACAGGGCCGTTTGAAGATCTTCGTAGCCCATATTTCAGAAAGGCGAAAACGGGAAGTTTTCCGAAATTTACAAAAAAACGGGACAAAACGGGACAAAATTTTCGTAGGATTTTCCAAACGGAAGTTTGGTTTATTTAAATCACAACATCGTTTGAAAGAATTGGAACAATTCCGTAGGAAGGAAAAACATCGACAAATTAAAAAAATATTTCGGTAATGTGTGTTGAATTAAAAGAATTAATTTAACTTGGTCAAATTCCACACAATCAATTATTACCAACTACAGATGCAAGTAAGGTTGCCAACAATGTCATTTTGACCTGGAGACTCCCAGTCTAGGGATCTGTATCTGGGCTCGGTATAATTTCTTCGGTTCAGCGAGTTTTTCTCGACTTCTAAAGAAATAAAATACAATATGAAATTTTGGAGAAAATCTTCACTTTTACAGTTCCGATAAACTATTGAAATATTTTTATCATTACATACTCTGTTATACAATGGGGTGATCAGATTTTCAAAATTAAAAAAACGGCCGACACGTACATTTTAATTCAATGAAACAAGTCATTCAAAAGCATAATCCCGGCTGGAGCTAAATAGAAATTAAGCTTAACAATCTTGAAATACAGGTGGATGAACAACAAATTAATTTGCTTTTTAAATATTTATTAAGTTTTATTTGCAATTAATTTGCAGTTAATATTGAAGGAGTTGGTTCTGAAGCTGGCATGAGAGTTGATGATTCATCCTCTTGCGCAGACGTTTTGTAATTTGCGGACGATGATATTTCTTGCAGTAATTTGAGAGTGTTGGAAAGCAAATTGTAATAGTCGTAGCACGAAATTTCCCGAAAATAAGCTTTTGTCACTATCACTGCTTTGATGTCTCCAACGAGGAAACGGTTCTTTTCGTCTGTCCACAGAGCATTTGTGATAGAAAACACTTTCTATAGACGAACTTGTGCCGGGAATAGCTAAAGTAAATTTCAAAATCGTTTTAACGACATTTTTTCACCTTGCACAAACCATCGTTCGACAGTTTCAGTTAAAGTCGTGCTCCATTCGGCAATTTTGCTTTTAATGATATTCGTAACATGGTGGTATTCATCGAAAAGCTCGTCTTCGTCTATAACTTTCAAGATATGCGTAGGATTAATTTTTCTTGCAAATTTGTTTATTAAATGGCACTCTCGGAAAAACGGGACAATTGGCGCCCCGTTTCAACTTTATCGGGACAATGGGACACATAACTAAAAAATTGGACGATCCCGTTAAAAACGGGACATATGGTCACCGTATGATACCCTGCAAGTCAGCCCTTGCCATCCACCAAAAGGTGGGTGGCAGGGGGTGCAGTGCACCGTGGGTCTCCAGTTTTCCTACGTTACCTTTTCCTATTATGTTCTCTTATCGTCCTAGGGAAAAACGATCCTCTATATAAGTGGTTCTCAAACTTTCAGTTATCGCGATCCCCTTGAATATCATACGGTTCCTTTTTAATTGAAATTAGTAAAAATTAGAAACTTTATTGCAAATTTCTTCATTTTTGTAACTGATGACAAATTTTATCACATCTTTTTTCCAAAAATTCCCTGATAAAATTTTAATGTTCGTGAAAACTTTATTTTTTGACATTTCATCTTCCATTTAAAATAATTTTGCGGCCCCCTGGGGGTCCACTGACCATAGTTTGAGAAACTGCTCTATATCGCTCCGTCCTACAGTCGATCTCACGAATCTTATCCTCGCTGTCCTGCCTTCCAAGATACGTCGCACTTCTGATAAGATCTAACACCTCCTTCGCTAGTCCCCCCGGCATATTTTTCCAGCAATTTAAATCTAACCTGCAGCCTACGTTCCTCTAACGAAGCCCATTTCAGATTTTCTATTAATGTCGTTACGCTTTGTTGACTATCGTAATTTCTCTTTGCGAATCTAGCTGCCCTGCGCTGCACATATTCTATCTCCTTAGGGAATCCCTTTTCGTAAGGATCCCTCACAGCTGACGCATATTCGAACTGCGGTCGAACCAAGGACAGGCCTGATAAAATGTTACTCACAGGATGACATTGGAATTTATTGTAATAGGATGATTAGGATTTATGCTTTCTGCCAACCACTATCTATCATAGAGTTTCCTTACACTATGAAGACACCACTATCACTTACATAACCGTCATGGATAAATTTTATAATGTCAGAAGCTCATTATTTACTTAAAAATGGAAAACACTCAATTACTCTTAGAATATAAGCAATCCTTACGCGAAATATATACATAAATCAAATCGCGCTATTCGCTCAAAAATATAATTTTTAATACCCTACCTCGTGTTTCCAAGGTCAACATTCCGAGGAAAGGCAAACTTCTGTTAGTCACAGGTGCGTTTCAAACCCTTTCCAATGGTGAATCAGCTTGCTCGATGAGGGAAAACGATGAGTAATTCCTCCAAGGGAAGTTGCAGTCCAAAGTTGAGCGCCTGGAGGCCTTATTATACTGCGTGGTTGACTTCGAGATGGATCCGTTCACAGAGGCAAGTAAATAGAAGCTGAAGTGAAATTTGTCTGAGAATTATAAAGTTAGTTGATACAAAAGGTTCCTTCACGTCAGAAACATCAGGTTGGTGATAGAATTGAAAAAAAAATAGATCTTCGAGATGAGGTAGAATATTGCAGTAAGTTATTTAAGGAAAACCGTAGCTTAAAGTTTTACAAAATTATTCAGTAAAGGTAATACATAGGAAAAGTGATTTGTCTATAGCGCAGAACATTTGTGTATCCGTACTACGGTGATTTGTTCCCTTTCGTTGCTTTGGTTTAAATTGGCAACAACCGCAAGCAGATAATTCGGAGTGCAGATGATATTCACAGCGTAGCGGTTTCTGAAACTTGATTGTGCCCGCACTTTCCTGTTACTTTGTGGAATTTCTTCCGGGAGATACCGTTTTCATCGATCGTGATTTACTCTGACGAGAAAAGAAACATCAATTTTTAAATATAACTTTACGAGGAATAATACTTACCTAGTGGAATCGAAAGCTTGTTACGAAACAAGAAGGAAAAGTATACTTCATAAATGGTATAATCAGATCTTTCAAAGGCGTTCTTTACTATTTTATATAGCAACAGGCTTTTGTGTTTATGAAATGAAAAAGTTATCCAAGGAGGCCTGTGAAAAGTTAGAAAAAAAGTCTATTGGTGAATTTTCTTGTTTTTGATCATCCCCTAATTCCCATTTAATGACATTTATAGAGATATGGGTAAAGTAAATTTAAGCCCTTATTTAAAGTGATAGTTCTGACTGATATGGCCCAAATTCATATTTGGTTGATGAATTTGAATGGCAATCCCTCATACTAAATTTAACCAAAATCCATGGAGCTATTCAAGAGGTGAAATATGTGACAGACAGACCATAAGGTGTACTGTCACTTCTCTGGTAAAGTACGCCTTGGAAGGATTATATCAAAAGCAAGTCAGATACAGTTTTTAGAAGTTATCTCATATTTACAAAGATAAATTGTATGTTCATACTTAGGAAGGATCCCAATGAACTCATCCCTCATAGTGAAACCAGTCTGGCAAAATACATAAGGGTTATTTTGAAAATTGTGGCTAATTTTTCAAAATATTAGCACTGCTAAATCTCCAATTTATAGCTAGTATAAAAATGTCGCAGCCAAATATCTAACCTCACAGATTTTAAAACAGCTTCTGGCAACTCATGTTTTGATGCATTGATATTAAGAGTAATATCTGACTTCAAATAGATTTAGAAAATAATAAAGTAGAAAGAAAGGATAGTGACCTCTTAACAAACCAGAAATCATCTTATGGTAGAGTGCGATTAGCCATTAACTTTAACTTATGTTCTTATAGTTTTGATTTCTCATGAAAATATTCAACAGATTTTTGTAAAAGTCAATACTGCTGATGTGAAAATTCTAATTAATTAATTTTTTCTCTCTCTAACTAAGTTTTGCCATAGTGAGATTAAAAGTACACTAGTTCTGTAAAATCATTTCTCAGACCTTTACATGAAGGGGCATAATCTTCCAAGAACTATACAGAATGATGAGGCAACTAATTAATGGTCTTCAAGACTCCTGAAGCTCGGGAAATTATTGAGCATATTTTTCTCGACTCTTTATCAGATTAATGAAATTAGTTTTTTAAATTCTGAACTTCTAGACCTCATCTTATCTGTTTGAGATGATATTACTTTCTCAGAGTTTATCCCCTATTTTCATATGATTCTTTTTTATTTTGATTCCATGGTATATAATAATAATATAACAATATATTTTGGAGTTGATATTAAAACTTGACATAATTCTTCCAAGTATATGATTTAAAAAGTATAAATTAGAATCTATTTTGGCTAACCTGTTAAACACTTACTGTGTCTATTTTATTTTAGTCATAAGGTGAGATTAGTAATTTCCTATTATATATAAATATCTTATGGATTTATTTACCAAAATAGCATATTAAAATCTTGGTCTTTTTTCTGACTCTTTAAAAATATTTATTATCTGCATTTTTAAAGCCTATATACTGTTTTTAGTTAGATAACCCTGAAGGAAATGTATGCTGTATTTGGTCCAACTAAATAAAAACTGTATTTTCCAAGTTTTACTGTCGGAATTAAAACACTGTCAGTAAAAAAATGTTTCCGCAATAGCTATACAATTTTTATTCTTTTTTGTAGAATTTTTAGACTTGGTATGACTTACCACCAGTTATTGCAATGTTTGCTTCTCAGGAGCACCATTTCCAAATTGACTTCACATTTTCTAGCCTAATATTATATTTTTATTTTTAGCATTATCATTCATGATCTGAAGAGTCGACTCTGACCATAAACAAACAAAGGATTTAGCGAGAAGAACCAACGCTAAATGCATATTTCAAGAGCCAAGCTCTCATCATCAGTAGCTCTGGAAGAAGTCGGAGTCGACTCTTTAGGTCATAGTTTCACTCGCCATAGTCTCCTCTGTTATTTATATTATCATTCATAATATTTTTTTTTATTAAAAATTTGTTCCATTTTATATTTTTGTTTTAAACTTATGGAAACTTTTTCTGGATCTTGTGTGTTATCTGCCATCCATATATGCAGTGCCCTTCTGGTGGCAGGATATGGAACTAGTGCAGGATACTACTGCTTGGGCTACAACATACTCCAACTCTCCCTCCTGGGTTGGATAAGTTAGTTCAAGTGTTTTGGTTTTTTCTCACATTCACTATCCTGCCCCCCCTGAGGGGGGTGGCACAGTGAATGTGGGTATAAACCAAAAACACTTGAACTAACTTACCCAACCCAGTCATATCCTGCACACTTATTCTTTTTTCCTGCAGCTAACCTCAATGCAGTTCCATATCTCGCCACTTCATTCCATTAGGGTGCTGCATATATTAACCTAAGTGGGTGGCAGATAACAGACAAGACCCCTTTTTCTTGTAAATCATTTCCTTTATTAATTTAGTTATCCACTTCTAACTTTTTTATTCTTTACTGTATATTTTCAGTGTAAAATTTGTGAACCTATTTCATTTTTTCTTCATTTTTTTACTGCAATTAATGACATTAATTTCTTAAAATGAAAGATAAGAAAAATCACCTTGTAAAAAACATCACTTTATATAGCACCAATACAACTCAGGTCTCAACAGTTTAACATCATCTTTCTTAAGTAAAGATGACCTTTTACTGTTTAACCTGGGTCATATTTCTGCTAAATATATTGGTTTTTTACAAAGTGATTTTTGTTATCTTTCATTTTAAGAAATGGAACTCCACAAAGTTATGGCTATACAAATAAGTTTTATTTTATGATACATATTAATGTATAATTCATTTTTATAAATTTCCTCCTTTTATCTATGGCCTCCACCTGTATCATGCAAATAAACACAAGGAGCATGCATGCTGTTTAAAAATCATTTCTTTATGCATGAATCTTCAAATTTAAAGTGGGTTTGGAGTTCATGCCTTATCACAGCAATCAATATTGAAAAATAAACATCACAGATTCTTCAATAGAGAATTATCAAGCTCTTCTTATGGCTACAGTAAAATAGAGAAATAACATGTAAAAAATCAAATGTATGCTTCATAGCCAAAATGCACATGGTTTTTCATAACGTGTTTAGGCTATTAAAGATACTTGAGTGTTTATTTGGTTTTTAATTACTCATCTTATCTATCGCGTATTCTGATTTTTTCATTTTTGCTATTTAAATATATAACAGAGCATTTTCAAATGTAAAAAATATGTTTCTCAACTAAATGTTTATGATATACTAGCAACCAAAACACAAACAATGATTTCTTTATAATATTAAATTCACATTTTAATTTTACTGGGCATTTTCTTTTTCAGAGAATGGTTAAACGAGCTAATATGAGATCTAAATGGGTAGAAAAAATTGAAAACCTACATACTAAGGCCAAAGAGATGATCATAAATAGGGAATCATACAAACTGGAAAATAACACTGATTTATCATCCCAGGAAAAGTTTGACAATACCAATTCAGACACTGGTGACATATTTTCCGAGTTCTGTTATGAATCCATCCCCATTCGTAGTCCTAAATGTTACAAACCAAATGATTCTATCTTAAAGATAAATTCAAAATTGGATTTAGCAAATGAAAATGGCACAGCATATAAAGAGAATGTTGCAGTACCTCAGAAAAAACCTCAGCTAGAAACATTAAAAAGGCCCATTCTCAATATCGCAGCAAAAGAGATTATTCCTCTGCCTCCCCTGAAGTCAACATCAAGTACATCACTGGGTAAGTAGTCTTTAAATGCAATTTAAAATAATAGTTTATTTCAATAGGGAATTTTATTTGGAAAACAAGCATTTTAATTTATGTGACCGTGCTCTGATTTGGTCATCAGCTCAAGCTAATATTTATTCTGACGCATAAGATGCATATGCATACGAGTTAAAATTCTCCAAATATTTGTAAATGTTAATCAATAAACTTAATATTTTATGATGTATGGTCATAATATATGTATTTAGTTATAAAATTTGGAACATGAAATTCAGAAAGTTTTAATATTTGATCTATGGAATAGTGTGTTTTTTAGAGCAATGGATGAAAAAACAGACGCAAGGATAGGATGGAGTGAATTGATTGCTCTCTCATCACTAGGTTTAGTAACCCTCTGCAATGTATATACAGTCGTATCTCTCTTTGCACGACCCTATTTTAAGTGGATCCATAATAGTGCGAAGCAGGCCCATGCATACCAGGTATTAAAAAAACAAAGGCGGCCAACAATTGAGGCAGTGTAATCATAAATATATTAGAAATTCCATTTTTGCAGGCTTCAGGATTATAATATAATCACCTTTGAATCCCCGTTTATGGTCAGGATTTGACACACTCATAAAAGAAACCCTCTGAACAGCACACCTTTTGTGTTGCTTATTATGGCGTTATTATTTCTAAAGAAAGGTATCTTTCTGAATAAAACTTCCTCTGATTTATTTAGGATATCATCAGACCCATGTTAACCATAAGGCAAGCTAGGCTGTTGGAAAGCCTCACTCAACACTTTTGTGGTCAATACTTTGCAAGGAGGGATCTCCTCAACACTTTGGACATCTTCATCAGCAACTTTCTGCTTCTCTAAGTGCATAAGGTCTTCATTCGTAAATTCTTCTGAATGAGATGCAAGTAACTCACTGATATCTTCAGCTGCGATCTCCATGTTGAGATCCTTATCCATCTGAACAACACCCACAGTCCTCTCATCAACTGTATCTGTGAAGCCTTGGAAATTAAAAACAAAGTCTGAACATAATTGATGCCAAACACCATTGATATTTGATTCCTTAACCTAATTCCAAGCCTTGCTAATGTTATTAACTACATGGAAAGTGTTGAAGCCCATCAAAATTCCTTCAATGTTGGACATCCTTCCTTCTCAGTTGCCTTGATTTAAACAAAATTTAACCTGTCCCTAGATGCTTTGAACCCGGGCATCGTATTTTCTTCTCTGGCTATATAATTTCTCATGGGAATTTTTTCCTATATAAACCCATTTCGTCTACATTAAATACTTGTTTAGCATCAAAATTCCCTTCAAAAATAATGTTAGCCAATAGTTCTGGGAATTTACTAGCTGCCACTTCATCAGCACTAGCAGCTTCACCTGTCACTTTAATATTGTGTAACATCTTTGAAACACATAAACAAAACTTTGCTCAAAGTAAACATTTCACCCTTAGAGCCCTCACCATGTTGTATCTTAAGGTCCTCAAAAAGACTTAATACTTTGGTCTGAATTATGGATAGACTAATAGTCACATGTTGCTAGGTTTGGTCCTCTATCCAAATTATGAGGAGTTTTCCATCTCTGCAATAAGTCTGGATTGGTTACTAATAATCTTTGTCTGCATAAGGGCTGAACAATTAGCCTCATTCAAAATTTGATCCTTGTCTTGGATAACTGAAATTACAGTCATATGGGACATATCCAATGCTCGACCAATTTCAGTATTCGACTGGCCACCATCAGAATGCTTGATTATATTTAATTTTATTTTTATAGTAAGAGGCTTTCTACTATGTTTCTTACCAACATCTCTATCACTGCACTTTCTTTTATCAGACATGGTTAAGGGCTAATATATATGCATATATATCAGGTATTGATGAATGAAAGCCAACAATAAGCTGTTTTTTCAGTTTATTGGCATGTTTTTATTAATATTACGCTTTAGTTTTCATGTCCATAGATTTTATCCTCATTGATAAAATTTTATGACAAATTTTCAGAAACCTATCTGTGAAGTAAAGTGAGATATGGCTGTACAGTAAGTCCTCAACACAATGGATGTGTTCCTAGAAAGCACCATGTTAACCAAAATCATGTTAAACAAAAATGTATTTCCCATAAGAAATAATGTAAAATAGGGAGATAATGTGTCGATAGGGATATTACAGAAATGTAAGAATTAAGCATTTATACTGTACATTATTTTTATTGTGTATTAATATTATATGTACAGTAATAATTATAAATGCAAATAGAGTAAGTAAATTAAATAATATTTAATACAAATAGTTGTCATCATGGAGTAGTTATTCAAGATTCTATGGTGGAAGCAGGGGCTGCATTATTTATGTTTGAGGTTGATATTTGAAAGTCAATTTTTTGTTTCTTCCTAGAAATGTTCAAGTGATAACTATTTTGATTGACTCGTTTTTCAACTTAAAAAGTTGTTGATAACAGCACATAGCATCATTAATTGCCCTGGCTAATATAAAGCTGCATTTTTGAGAAGCAACCCATGAGTGATAGAGCTTTTATCCCTATTTCTGAGCTTAACGAGAATTTAGCTTACTATATGTGAAAGAATGTCCCAGAATATAGCAGTGTCTATGTAGTGTGAAAAGTGTTCTCTAATCGGTTAACCAGGTTGTAGCAAAAACATTAAATGAGGGCTCACTGTATCAGAAAATTGTTTATGAATTCTCCTGTTGTAAGTTTATTACATGAAACTGCATTATGCTTCATAATGCAGTCAAGATTATGGTACTGCTGATAGCTAAAAAACTGGAGCTAATGTTTATTTTTATTAACTGATTATTTTTTAATGGAAGTATATATTTTTGAAGACACCATTCTTGTAATTATAGCTATGAGGATCCAGCATTTAATTTCAAAAATTAAATTACCAAAAACTAAGATTTTTATATGAATTTTAGAAAAAAACATTATACAATTTTCTTAAATGTTTTTATTTTGTAAACAGGTCAGACTTTCATCCCTGAAGCAATCTCCACTCCAAAAATAAGTAAAAGATGTACAACCAATTCTTTCAAAAAAAGTCGAGAGCCCATGATTTTCAGTTTAACTAGTTGTAATAAAGATCCACAATTACTTTGCAATCATATTAACAGAGGAGATTGCATGATTAAGGAGAATCAAAGTGCTGGATTGACAAAAAATGAGCACATTCTTCAAGAGAAAAATAATTATGTAGCAAAGTCTTTATCCAGCAAACGACTACCAGTAAAATCCAAATTTAAGAAGAAAAATGAACCCAGTGGGAGTGGAAGTGATTCTGTAACTTTTGACGAAGCTATGAATAAAACTACTATTGGAAACTTAAGTCAAATGAATAATATTGATACTGAGAGAGAGGTCAGATCAGAGACTAAAACTGCAAATGATGATTTTGGATTAGGTAGAAGTAAAAAAGATACGAAGGATGAAAATTATGGTTGTGATTTCACAAATGCTCAAAAGTTAAATGTTTTAACAAATGCAAGAGAAAATACAAAATGCACCCTGCCTAGGGTTTGTAAAGTGAATTTAGAAGATTTAGATGATATGGAGGATCATATAAGTCAACTTGAGATTAAAGTGAATGAGTTGAAAATGGAAGAATTAACTTTGCCAGGGATAAAACAGGCCCACATCATGACTGAAGTTTTACCCCTGTCTTATATTCAAGAACTACCAGAATCAAGTATTACAGATAAAAATGGGAACTCCCATGTGGACTATCCTAAAGAACTGAATGTTTTGGAGGAGAAAACTAATATGCAGAATGCAGAAGATAAAGTAAAAGGTTCAAATCCCAGAGTAAAAGAAGATTTGGGAGATGCATTTACAATACTTCCACAGTCATCATCTGTGTCAAATAAAAAAGAGTGCACAAACTGTGAAGAAACTATTTTGGCAGCAAATAAAACTGAATCATCAGAGAAAAGCTGTGTCAATAGCCAGAAATATAGCACTATTATAAATGAATCAGAGTGGGATACAAGTGATATTAGTCATGAGGTAAATTACAATACCCTAACAGAATTGTCACTCAACGATCAAAGCCTTTATAGCTTCCATTCTACTGATTTTTCCTTTTCCTGTTCTTGCTCAACCTCAGTTAGTCAGTCTTCTTTCCCTCAGGAAATCCAAAGTGAATCATTGCCATTTTTACTTCTTCAAAACCTGAGCTACAGAAAACAGGTTAGTAAATGTGATGAACTCCTTGTTCTTTCTTACTAAAAAAATACAGTTGTCCTATATATTGATACCTATGAAATGTTGCTATAAATATTTTTTTAAGTAGCTGATAAAGTAAGTAATATTTTTATTATGTTTATGATTAAAATTACATTATAACTACATTTCAAGCAGTTTGATGATTGTTTTTCAGAATAAAAAAGATGCTAGCAAATCAAAATGCACAAGAGTTGATAATATTGATAGTGCTGTTAATTGTGATAGTGACAATGAACAAATCAATAGGAGAGAATTTTCCCAAGAAGAGTTGAAAATGAATCATTTACATAGGAAGGTTTCTACTGAGAGTACAATCATGGAGCAAGCAAGCAAAGCTCTTTCTTTTTGTTACTCATCCCCTGCATTCCTTGATTCTCCAGAGCAGGTTGAAGGAGAAAGATTGCTTCTGTTATCAAGTAAGGTTATTTAAAATATTTGATCTTACTTTGAAACTCATATACAAATAAACATATATTCAATTCAAGATTAATCTTTCAGCTATCAGGAAACAGGCTGCTCTTGATGAGATACGTCGCTTGGAAGTGCAAATGCCCTCATTCTTTCAGAAAACTGATTGCATTGAAGTTAGGATAGAAAAAATAAAATTATCTCTGAGCGATGACTTTATACACACATTGTCAACTTCAAAACAGCCAGGTAAGTTTCATCTTTCTGTTTTAATCTAATCTGCTGGTTATGAAAATTATCATTTATGAAATAGATTAGCTCAAAAATTTGCTACCAAAATATTGGAAACAGCCATCAGTTTTTCAGTAAGAGGATAAGATAAATTTTATTTTAGAACATAAACAAAATTCAAAGTTAAAAGAAAAGCATTCTATGCTACTATACAGAGAAAATTAAGGAACTGAAAAAATTATTTATCACTGTATACCATGGCATATAAGTGGACCATTAAAACTTTTTAAAAAATTTCAAAAAAATTATAGCTGACATTTATACCAAGAAATAAAATACGAGCCTTAAATTTTAGGTGAACAACAATGAATATGGCTTATTAATGTGAAACTAGCTTAATATTTTATTCCTGTTCATTGGGTGGACATAAAAGGGTTGCCAGTTAGAATGAAAATTAGGTACTTCAAATTGTAATAGATATCAATTAAAGATACTTTGTGCAGGGCCGGATTTAAGTTGTTGGCATCCATAGGCACTGTTGTCCGATGCACCTTTCTCTCATTAAAAATATAATAGAGTATTATTTAGATATGATACAAAAAAGTATTTGAGTGTTGTTTATATATATACAGTGAAATCTCAATCTATCATTCCTCCATTGATCATTTTCTCACATCCATTATTCATTTATTCAAGTCCCAGAATAATCCCATACAAACAAAGCTAAATTATATCGCATTCAATGATCTTCAAAACATCGTTTTCCCATATTGATCGTTCAGAATTTCTGGATCTGATGAGACAAATTTTCCCAATTCATCATTTTTTTATATACCATATATACTTGTGTATAAGTCGATCTCATGCATAGTTTGACCCCCATCTTTTTCATAAAAAATTTTGGTTTTTGGATATTTCGTGTATAAGTTGACTCCAGATTTTCATGTGTAGTAGAACGAAATTTTTGGTATTCAATATGTGTTGATCCATTAAGTTCCACATTAAGTTCCCTTTAGTGCAATATAACTACATTGTGTAAAAGTAGATGCAAAACAGTTTGATATCTCCCACAGTGCCACCGCATAACATCGAAAGTCATTGTATTGTATACGTTTTTGTAATTGATCAAAAGACTTGGGTTAGACTTCGTATTTCACCCTAGCGCTCATTGTAAAGGAGAACAGGGAACAAAACTGACATTGGACGGATAGATGATGCCAAAATTGACGATATAGCAGTGGAAAGATGTACTATGTGGTCCTAGGAAATCCGTGTTTTGCACATTTTTGGAAGAGGAAAGGATGAACCTACCCCTCGGAGAGTCCAAATATGAATGTGGAAGGAAAACCAAGCCATCCCCTAACCAAAGAACACCGGTGGGGAAGCATAATATTTTGTAAGCTTCAAATTTCCATAATGTGTAGGTATGAGTACGTAGTACAATATCTCAGTGAGGGCAAATGTGAACGTGGAAGGAAAATCAAGCCAACCCCTAATCAACCCAACCCGGTGGGGAAGCGTAATATTTCGTAAGTTTCAAATTTCCATAATATATAGGTATGAGTGCATAGTAGAATATCTCGGTGGGGTGCCAGTGGTGTAGTGGTTAGGGCACTGGCTGCTACTTGCCTGCTGCTTGAAAAGGCTGTGGGCACGAATCCTGTGCAAGTAGGATTTTTTCCAAGGTCGCCCGGCTCCCTGTTTGTGTTGTTTGAGGAGACCGTGCAAATTCAGCATTCCGTCCTTTGGAAGGGATGCTAAGCCATTGGCCCCCTTGATATTCTTCGTTAGGAGCTATTCATTGCCTCTTACCTCTTAGATAGCCATTGTGCATAGACAAGAGGTGAATCAGCTGGGAGCATACATTAGTAATATCTCGGTGAGGGCAAATGTGAGCGTGGAAGGAAAGGATGCGAAAGGTATACAAAGCAATGCTAATGCCACCAACGTTACATTAAATAATTTTGCATGTCTCCCCTTACCTATGTTGTTTCATTACAAATCTCGAAATCTTAAAATTGACGTTTGTCTTCCATTTTCTGCCATTCCTCCTGGCATTTCCATTTCTCATCACTTTCTCAGCATCACCAGCTCTAGCGTTGTTTTGCTTACCTTCACCAGCGCTAGCATTGCCTTGTTTATCTTCACCTCAGTTGTGTGCACAGTACCATAATTTTAATACTGTAAATACTTCCGCGATACTAATTTAATCTGTGATGCTTAGAGGTAGGCGTTGCCTTTCCGTGAATCACCTATGAGGTGTTTATTTGTTTACATGTTACACAGTTACCATATTGCGCATCTCTCTTGCTGCCATCACATTACCGAATGTTAGGTTTACCAAAATTGCTTAATTATCTGCAAAGCATCAGAGATCAACTTAGGATCACCAGATTATATAGTAATTTATTCTTTCATATACATCGCTATTTAAATATTCGATAGTTATCGATACAGTTAAAGTACAACAAGAGTGTAAATTCCAGCAAAGTTTAATAACTGCAGGACAAATAAAGTCATGGGTTTACACCTATCAAATATTTCTCATCTATAAGTCAACCCCTGAGTCTTTTGCTAAAAATTTGGTCTTAAAACCTTGACCTATACACGAGTATATATGGTAAATTGATTACACAGATTTGAATATCAGGGCACAAAAAGTTGCCTATCAAGTTGAACATCGCATTATCGAACTTCATGTTGACAGCGAGGATTGGAAACATCACATATTGATATCCACTATGCTTCATGCTCGCTCGGGCCGAGAATAATGCATCGGAGCTATTTTGAGATGCGCCTCTGATACCCCTGGCCACCTGTATTGGGGAATCACCACCCTTGTAAATTTCAGAATAGACACAATTTGTTTGACAGTGATAAGTTTAAAAGGAACAAGATTATTACTTAAGACCTAGTATAAAATATAATGTTACTTAAAAAAACTTAAATTTCTGAACCGAACTAGGAGTTCTTGATTCTACACTTCTGAGCCGAAAAAGTATTGATGATATCATCATAATTTAGTAAAATTGATAAATCTTTTTTAATCGCTTAAGTTGAAAGATTGTTTAATCGATCATGGGCCATGGTTAATCGTAAATAGTTTTTAATTCTTCTCAATGTGGAGAACGATCGTTCTGCACTGCAATTTGTAGCTGCCATACACAAAAATATTCTTAATACAATGTCAATGTTTGAGAAGACATAATGAATATATTTTTCATGAATAAGTGTGTACAGGGTCAGAAGTGAAGTAGTTATATATTCACTTGTTCTGGAACTATTAGCTAGATAAACATGAAAATGAAGGCATTCTTCTATAAATGTTTCTTCCAGATCTAACAGGTAGGTATTCAGCAAATTTTGTGCCTTTTCTGAAATTAATGGTTGTTCCATATAGCATATTTTAGTAAGAAACTCAAATGGATCTAGGAATTTTTTGTAAGCTTCACCACATCTACTAAATTCAGATGTCAGTCCATCCAATATAGACAAAAGTATTCACTTGAAAACTCTCTCTTCCAGTCATTTCAGTTTTGTTACCTTGCACTTCAAAGAATGATTTTCTTTTCCTTATTTTTTGAACATATTCCATGGGTCCAGAGAAATTCATAGTGCTAAGTTCAATTTCATCAAACCTTTCACATATATTTGACACAAATTTAGTTAGTGAGGTGTATAGTTGTGCTAGCATGCTGATATCGATACTAACAATAAGACTTGGAAGTTTTTTGCTAACTGCTCTGAATCTCTCCAGTATTATATTCCATAAATTACACAAGAAGGCCGTTTCCAGATTGTCTTATTTATCTCGCTATCCCAAAGCTTTACAACATGTAGTAGCTTTCTCTGATGAATCATTTGAGATTGTTTCTAAAGCTTGGATTATTTCGCTTCAAGACTCATGCAGACTTTTGCAAGCATCCCCTCAGGTTGACCATCACATTAATGATAAGCACTTTACAACCATAGCTTTAGGTTTAATACATGACCAAAGAACTTCCCATCAATGCATTGATACTACAAAAAAATTATAAATTTCTTGTAAAATATCAAAGAATAAAGCTGCATTTAGATTGCTATCTGTGGATCTTGTTCCAACAAGATTAAATGAATGAGCTGAACATAGAACAAACACAGCAAGATTATTAGTTTGTTTAATTCTTGCTTGAAGTCCAGTGTACACTCTGGCCATATTGCTACCATTATCATAAGGCTGTCTGCGACAATTACCAATATCAATTTCTCGTAAACTTTTTAAAATGACTTCTAATTCCTCAGATTTATGGCCAGTATTTTGTATAAAACACAAAAAATGCTCAACAAGAGTCCCATCTTCCATAAAATACCTAATAATGAAAGCAAGCTGATCTGTATGTGATATGTCTGGCATAGAATCAACACTAATAGAAAAATACTTTGCCATTGATACTTGACTAACTCTCCTTGACATGACACCAATAAACTCGTCACAAATAGTGGAAGACAGGTTTACCAAAATGAGATATGTGTTCAGCCAAGAAACTGTCAGATTTTCCAATTAATTCCAAAGCCACCATATAATTGCCATTATTTAGAGACCCGAAAACTTCTTCATCTCCTCTAAAAGGTAATCCTCGAGAAGCTAATGAAACTACAACTGCTACAACCCTATGTAATACTTTTCGCCAGTACGTCATTTCTTTTTGGAGATGAAAAATCAGATTAAAATCAATCCGACTCAAATGGCCTCTTTCCTTCAAATTAATTATGCACGTCTTGTAGACATGTGAATTTTCATGCTCACAAACTCTTCTTGCCGAATTTTTCGAATCATTGTATTCTTCTTTAAAAAACACCAATTAACCGCCAAATTGTCTACATGGTCCACAAAAAACTTTACCTGTGCTAACAGAATATATTAACCAGTTATGTGGCTATTTTTCTTTATTTAACAACTGCCGTTCAAATACATTTTTTGTTAAAAAGCGAATGTAGTTAGAATATTGTCTCTTTGAATTACTGAAATTGGCCTCTAAATTCTGTTGAACAACATTTTTAGCCACAAAATCCCTAGTAAAATCATCTCCCAGAAGACAGGATCGCTACTTACAATTGAGGTTTGAACATGTTGCATGCCTACTTCTTGTCCTTCGTTATTATCTTCCTCAGCAAGCATTTCAAATTGGGATGATTCATCACTTTTGCAGAATTTATCAGATTCACAGATCAAATCCTGAGCTGCAGATACCAATTCTGATTACAATATTGGAGAAGATGATGAATAAGTAGACAGGCCAGGCTTATAAAAGAATTTTTCCAAAGCACCTTCCTGTTTTTTTAATGTATCCAATCGTACTTCCTTCCTCTTCTTGTTTTCCCAACTTCAATGTTTTTTCTTGGGCACCATAATTATATTAACGGATAAAAACTTGAAACATAAGAGGCATTAGTGCACAAGTAGCTAAATAAACTTAGTAAAATATAAAAGCACTGGTAGGATAAAAACGACAAAATACAGAAATATGAAAAGCTGCTTTACAACTGATTAACTAAATACTTTGTGTGGTTAAATGTTGGCTGCCTTATAAACTGCTCAGAAGGAGGCAAACGTTGATTTATATAATACCAGGATCATGTTTATACACTGTCACTCAAAGTGAGATAATAAGCATCTTAAATTTTGTAACAAAGTAGTTTACATTACGTGAGTTAGCTTAAAGATGCAACCATTCATCTCAAGGTCAACTCCGCATAAAACTTATAAAATACATATAGTTTCAACATTGTTTAAAAAATAATACATGATATTGAAAACAGTGGTGAAAAACTTATCCATTGAAAATATATTTTGCACCTTTTATGATTAGACGCATTTCATAATTTGAAACATTTCATAATTTGGTGCCCTAGGCAGTTGCCTATGTGTAAATCTGGCACTGACTATGTGACATCATACATTTCATGTGAACATAAGAGAATTTATTGCATATTTCCAGAGAGAAATTTCCCACATTTCCTGTTTATCAAATCAGCTACTCATTGTTGATATGCTTATTTCTATATTTTATTCCAAATTTTTATCATACAGGACCTCTATTTTGTCTGAAAAAAAATTTCATGAAACATATTTGTTAAAAGAAAAGGTGGATTGACTTAAACAAGAAGTATATGCCTAAACATGTGTTTTCATGCCAAAAACTTAAGTTTGGCTTATAGAGTGGGTCAAATTAAATGCTGTGATGTATGGTCATTGTATTAGTCAGTAAAGGTACTACATATTCTGAACAGATGTTTTATTTTAGTGATAGATTGTGGGTGCATGGTATAAATAATTTCATGCATACATTGAACATAACAACTGTAAGAAAGAAAGGTGTTGAGGTGACTTGTTATGCATGCTCTCCTTCTCAAAGTTCTAAATGACAACTGTAGTTTGACTAAAGTCATATATATTGTACACACATATACATGTGTGTATGTATATATGTTACCGTTAAAACCCGAATACAGTCAAAACTAGTTTTCTCAACTGCTCTACAAATATTTTTTTAAAAACATAATAGTTTTCAGGTTGTTAATTCATTATCCTTTGATATAATTCATTTTGGTGCTATAAAATGCTCATTTCCTGAAGACTATGATTGATCTAGCAGGATAATCTTGTAACCCCTCAATATCCATAGACCAGTATCTTTTTACATGGTTTTAATATAAATGGAGGGGCAGCTGTATATTATTTGTTGAGGATTTAGATACAATAAAAAATAGCTTTGTGTAAACATTTAGAGATAGATATTCATTTATTCTTATAAGTAACACATTACAGGACTTATAAACACTTTTCAACCAAATCATATTAATTTTATAAATATATATTTGTTTTTTAATGCACTACCTTGGGAGACCCAGGTGCAGTGCACCCACCACATCCCCTAGAATAGCATTTCTCAATCAGTTGAATGCAAAGGTCATTTAGGCGGGACGTTGGGTTTGGAAAATAATTATTATAAAACTTTTTGCCAACAAAATTACTGCAACATATAATGTCCTTAAAATTTTCCATCAATGATTAATATGCATTTAACATGAAATTGATTTCTTGAAAATAATGGTCTTTTGTTTTTATCATGAAGGGATCTGGGTTTTTGACAAAATGGATGGTTGGATGTGAGATGCAGATGGTTGAGAATCTCTGTCCTAGAAGACCTACTATGGTTATTAGCACTTTTTTGAAAAAAAAATTGTTTATGTATTCGGTTTGCCTGTTCATCCAACTATTTGGGCAATATTAGGTGGATCTAGTATCAGCTGCAGAGGAGTAATCAATGTCTTTTTCCAACTCTTTAGTTTCATTTCTATCCTCCATAAGAAAAGCATGATATTGGTGCAGGGCATTATAAATCTGCATTTTAAAATTAGATGAAATTAAGATAGAGGCTCAGGACATGAATAGTTCTATAGCTGAAAGACTGATGTTTATGTTTTTTGAAACACAATTCAAATTCATGTTAAATGAGAGTAAATAATTGTTTTTAATCTAAAAAAAGAGAAATTTTTTTATTTTTAACAGTGAGAAACAAAACTGCCACAGCAACGAATACGCTGCTTTTAAATGGGAAACATTATTACACAATGATGATATCATGGTTTTAAAGGGACTTTATAGACTATATTCTGAGGCCATTGATCTAAGGGCAGAAACTATTAGGGGAAGTGCATATTTTTTATTTTACATATTTTATATTTATTATTTTAATACGGTAATAAAATGTGATAGAAAAACTGTTAATGTGACGTTTATTTAGAAACATTAGAAGAAAAATGTTTTATTTTAACTCAAAAGGGGGGAGGACATAAACCTATAAATTCCTAAGGGTGCATGATTTGTAAATTCACTACTGCATTTGCCCCTCCTATTATGGGATTGTGCTTTTCAGCATTTCTTCCAAACAGTTCTTTCTCTTAAGAAGGAAAAGTCTCCTAGCACGCATTTTATTATTTGCTTTTATACTGTAAAACAAAATCCTCAACCTCATTCTCATCTAACTTTGTAATAAAACATTTCAATAATGAACCATAGTGTCTACACCCGTCTTAGAAGCATTGTAATCAGGGTCCCAAGCAGGATTGCCAACCGTCCGTAAAAAAGAGCAAAAATGGGACGTGTCTGTAAGGTCCGTAAAAATGCTAAGCCATTTCTAGAGGTTTAAAGCAGTGGTAGTCAACTTTTGCCGAGACGGGCCACATTAGTAGTTGCAGTTGCTTAGGCGGGCCGCATTAACAGATGCAAATGCTTCGGCGGACAGCATAAGAGCCCACATCGGAAGTTATTAAAAGTATGCGAAGGATTCGATCAGTGAATGTCGATAATTAATAATATTTTAGCGTCAAAACTTTACAGGTAAAGCTTATATGGCCCTAATTTTAACCAACAAACACGAAATTATCTGTATTAAATTTCACGGTCCGATTTCATAATGGCATTGCGGGTTGCATAAAATCATCTCGCGGGCCGTAGTTTACTCACTTATGGCGAGTTATCAAATTAAATTAATAAATCAATTGAATTCAAAGCAATTCTTATGATCGAAACTAATAAATCATTCTCCTGGCACCGAATTAAAGATAAGAAAAAACTGGATGCATGGTACCTGTAATTCCAGTGAAATTTAAGTCTATTTCGCTTTAAAAGAGTTTTTTTGTAAGGCTTTTCAAATCCCATTGCTTGCGACTATACCGAATTATTCGTTAGTATATGATTTAAAATATTAGGAGTTAAATTTTTATCTACTCTGAAATCATCATCCTGTTTCGTGAAACTAATGCTTTTCCGCTATGGCAGGCCTTACTTCCTCTGGAGGAATAATTTAAATAACCTTGAAATTGATAATGATAACTTGGTTGTAAACCACAATCACATAAGAGAGAGTAAATGGCCCTCGAGTGGACAGAACTTGTTTATTAAAAATAAAATGTTCCAGAAAATGCTTAGTTGTATGGTGGACGAAGGGAAATAACACATTTCCGCATAAAGATACCATTATCAATACTGGCTCTCACGGTAGTATCCGTTTCGACGTTTTGCCTCATAAAGGTGTGTCCCCACTTGTCGAACGAACATAGACGCACGCGAACGAACAATGATGTTTGAGAGACATCCGATTTGGAGAAACTAATACAAATGGCATCCAAGCATCAAACTTCTTCTTGCCCGATTTATATTGAGGGCTTTTGGAGCAACAAAAGATGCGGTGACGTCGTCCGACCACTCCATCTCCGTAGACACTGAACCCTTGGACAATTACACGTCAGCACGAACACGAACGAACATTTCTCTTTGATGTACCGACGGACGGCGGATCGTTGTTTGTTCGTGGTCGTTCGCGTTAGAAGACACGTCCACACTATTCGTCAATGTGCGTTTGTATGCTCGTTCGCCAAGTGTGGACGCGGCTTTAAGAGCTCAGGTTTCTATAAAACAAATTATACTTCTTCATGCGTCATTTACGTTCCTTATTGTTGACTACGTAAATCGCACTAGCATTCCACGCTTTTAAACACAAAAATGGTAAAAATAAAGAATATGTAATCTTTAAAGAGTTTATTTCCTCTTCCACGGTCGTTAAGTCTTTATTCTTTCCCATGTTGTTGCATATAATCCTATTTTATTATTTTCATGAGAAAAGTCGTTTTTTAAAGCCGCCTAACTTTCCACTATTGTCTGAAATTTCCAAATGTGCCTCGCTTCCTAAGTGTCATTCATGTTTATCTTCTTTTTAACACGATTTTTTAATGCGCTTATAGTTTCAATTTGGCGTCTGTGTATTGAAGTTGACACGAAACCGTTAACGATAGAGAGCTGAAACTTGGAGCGTAGATTTCTTTTGAAAAATATACAGGATCGGACAGGAGCCCAATATTTTTACTTTCTCATATACGTACTATATTAAGAAAGTATTGTAATCGTGAAAAATTTCGACTTTTAGATTGTGATGGAAATACACGTTTTGTCCCTGAATCCATATAAGTGCCCTATGTCTGTTCGATGTTCTAGGGCCCAAACGCGTACATAAAATCGAATGATATCTCGTATTTGTGCAATATATCATCTTTTGCAGGCCCTTTTTCATAAAAATGATATTGTACAAAAATAAAGGGTAGTTTATTCTTGGCGATTTTTAGAAACATTTCATTTGCTCAAAAATCTTACAGCCTGATGTCACAAATAATACTAAGCCATATATCCCAAAAATTTACCAGTGGCATTAAAATATACGCTGCTAAGGTTAACTTTGATTTATACGCGTTTTTCTTTTATAAGAGTACAAAGTCGACCAAACGTATACCAGAAAGTTTGTGCAATGTATATTGCGCCGTTTATTTGTAAATATCTCCGAAGGTATAAAAGATGGAAAGAGTAAATTTTAAACGTATATTTTCACACTGATGCCACTTATAAACGAGTCTGTAGTGGCGGTATAACTACATAAAAATAAATTAAGATGAGCCACATTTTACGCATATAAGAGATGATCAAATTCCAAATTATCCTTAGTTCGTCAATGGGTGAATCTTCACAGTGAAATAAGACAAAATATTATCAAATTTAATAATAAAAGAAATATGGAGCTTCATTTGAGGATCCAACATGAAAAAGCGCGTTTTATTTATTGAGGTTTATTTAGAATTGTAAACTTAATTTTTTATAAAGTATATTCATGCTCTTACACATTTTAGGTTTCTAATCTATTGACTAATGATATGAACACACTACATTACTAAAAAGGGATCTTCTGATGCTCTCTAATTTTTCCCGATTAAAAAAAAACTTTATCCAGGTTCATGGAATGCTCTCTATGTACTCTTACTAGTATAAGATTTGGAGAACTTCCATTGGGTTTGACATTTTACTTGATAGCTGTTGGGAAGTCTAAATATGAATCAAAAGAGTAAATAACAAGATGAAAAGATATAATTCTCTGAGCTAATGAGCAAAGATTTGAATGGGTCACCTCCCATTTTAAAATAAAAAATATCAGGAAGAAACTCAGAATGTGTACCTAGTTAACTCTTTAAAAGTAAATTTTACATTTCCTGAAATTAATGACCAGAAAATATATACAAAAAGAGTATTGTAATTTCATAGGTCAACTCTTATTCACTTTTACAAAATTACATATTTGCATGAAATGTATTAAATGTTTTTATCAAGTTTGTCAACTCTCCTAGTGTAAATTGTGTGGTATAAACATAAGTAGCATATAACATTATGAAATTGATTTAGGCACAGAGAGGAGGGGGTGTTTTAAAGCACTTCGCAACTATAGCAAAAGTTAATCTTACTCCTAAATTTATCTCTTTCATTATCATATGAACCAAGTGTCTCCATCATTTTAATGCCAAAATTTGGTAAATATTTTCCAAGATGCACTTATAACATTCGTTTTTCTTCTGGCTTTCAGCAAGTTATTATTTTGTGTGCTTACTGTCTCATCAAGACACTGTTTTAAGTACAGATGTTGCAGTAGCAAAAAAGGATCAGGTCTCCATTGAATTTCTACCAACAAACTTTAAAATTGAAGGACAATGGTGTGATGATTTTTGGATTTGCTTGCGTGTATATGCATTAAGAATACCACAGCTAACATTAGAAAAGGGCAACAGAAAGATACTTCAAGGAAAAAGTAATAAAGCTAACATAGAAAAACATGTAAGTACAGATAATGCTACTCTATTATTCTTAAAACTTGTAATTTTATTAAATACTTTTAACTCCATGGTAGTATGATTTTCTAAAATTAATTTGCAAGATTATGAAAAATAGTATTTGGTATCACATTTTATTCTCTCATAGTGAAGCTAATATTCTTATCTGCTAATATCAACTATGTATAGAGCATTTACCAATCCTGTTTTTATTAAGATTTAATTTCAAACTACTACATCCTTATTACAGTATAATATTGTTTTTGCATTTACATGTATCTATGAATGTTTTTGAAATAACCTACTTCTGCTAATACTAACACGGATGACATTATAACTAAATTTTTGCTCATTATTTGATAGAGAGAGAATTAATTTATGAATAAATTATCCAGTAATCAATGAGAATGGATGGATTATACCAACAATTGTGGTGTTTCTTTTCCTTCAAGGCTTCAACCAAGTGTCAACCTCAGTGTTTAACTTCATGTAGTACAACGAATTCTGAATTTAACTTAAATCGTGTAAGCAATCATGCCAGAACACAGCATATTATTCACATTCCTTCTTTTGTTCTGATTGCCCGAGCAGAAATGCATCTACCAGATAATTTGCATTTAAACTCCTTTGTCCTACAGCAATATGAGGTAAGGTAGTAATTATTAAAATAAAATAACTGTTCAAGTTACAAAACTATTAATAATATACTGAATGATAAAACAATAAAGAAATGGCTGCAAATTAACATTTAAGTTACCATTGCTATATCATAAGCTTTTTTGTAATTGAAACCTCGCTCTTGGTTTATTTAAAAAATATTTAATGGCAACTAATTTATAGTTTATTGTGCATGTATACACACACTATGGCTGAAAATTTTAAGTAGATGCAATACATTTCACATCTTTTCTCAATTTTCAGACATATTGTGAGAATGGACACGACTTTAAGATTTTGCATGATACCGCACACATAAAAATCAGATGTGCATTCAAGACTACAAGTATTGACATTACTACAGAAAAAAGTATTTCAAAACAATACAAAGGCTTCCTCACAAGATTTAATATGATTAGTGGAAGTGGAGCATGGCAGAGGGAATGGTGTTGCTTAAAAGGAACATACTTATTATCATGGAAGTATCCAGAAGATGAAGAATGTCTTGTGAGTCTAAATTTTAAAAATATTATTCTTCCTTTACCATTATCCTGATGGAAAATGTATCATTTCTGAGTGTTTCTCTAAATCAACACATCACCAATTTCACAGCTTCCACACAGAGTGATGGATTTAAAATTATGCACTGACAAGATTTTACCAGTGCCGCGCATAAAATGTGCACGCAGAAATACATTTTCAATAAAAATGAAGGCAGAAGGTAACACAGCAATGAGATATTCCCTTCAGTTGCCAACAGAGGGGAATTCAATCCTGGGATCAGAAACAGAGTAAGGCAATTTATAATGTCAACTTCACAATCTTAAGTCATAAATTTGTAAATTAACTTTATTCAAAAATATGCTTAATCAATTTCAGCAAAAATATTTGAAATATGTGCAACATCAGAATCTTTATGTATCATGTGATATTAATTGAAGGACACAAAAATTTTGTTAAAAGTATATTATAAATCAATAAGGCATTATTTTATTATTGAATTAATTACAATTCACAGGCACATCCTGTCAGCAGATACCAGAGAAGAAAGGGATGACTGGTGCACCAAACTGAACAGTATTTTACTTTCTCTGCAATCATGGAACATTATTCCCGACTACTTTCAGTGCAAATGACTAATTGCCTGGATTAAAGGAGCTATGAACCAAATGAGCACAATTTTAACAGCGAACATAAGCAGATGTAAAATTGAAATCTAGCATGTGAATCATACAACCTTCATCTATCATATTAAGATATTACTTTTAACGGCTTTTTAGACTGACTAACTTAAGTGTTAATATTTCATGCAACATATGCTGTAACATCTTTTTTGTTGTTTTAGCAGAGTAATAAAAATTATTTAAATTATACTTAATGCACTTATGAAATAAGTAAAATGCAAAAACGTTCATCAAACTCGAAGAACAAATCTGTTTCTAAAAGCATAACGAATAAATAAATCCATTAAATTCGAATTTAATTACACCATTTAAAAATGCATTATTTAAAATGGGCAGTGAAAATGAGATCTTATGCTGCAAACAAATATTTTGATTACACAGTGCTTGTTTTAAACAAATGTATCTTTAAATTGTATAAATAGATTTGATTAAATAAATACACAGAGCACACTAACCACGTGCACCAGTCACAATAATGCAGTCTTAGTTTGCAAGTAACAAAACAGAAGACAATATCAACATAATATAAATCTGTGTGTTCACAGTATTGCAGCAGTATTCTGGAAGCAAAATTTTCATGAAATATCAAAGCAAATAATTTTAACAAAATTCATTCACAGGATTTTAGAATGACCATTTGTTAATTCCATTTCATTGGTAATATAAGCAGTAATCGCCACCTTCGATAAGTGTTTTGACATTCTTTGATGGATTGCACTCACCTTTAAACAACATGACTGATTAAAATCAGAAAGGCCACTGAAATTATTCAGCTGTCAATTAATCGCACAAATTTGCATTAGGATTACCTTGTTGATAAAAAATCGATATTATGTTAATCCTTAAGAAATGTCAATTGATGTCTGTCAATAATAACTTTTCAACAGAGAATTTAAACAGACAAAATAGATATTAAAAATCACAGTTTTGTAGGGAGTCACTTTGAAACAGTAGCACTATTTACACTCATTTTTCTTTAAAAGCTTCCGAAATCCACAACTCGTTTAGAGACATCACTTATTCACAAGATGCGATAATTCCTAACATTTTCTTTCGGTTATTAATTAATAAAAATTTATTCTGTGACCACCAACGTGGTTCTCCTGAATCTTATGGATTCCTTAAAACTGGTTAGTGTTCCTCCAACAACTACATAAGCCATCAAAGCAGTAATAACCATGACAATATAGGCTGGTATCAGTGTTAAAAGGTACCGTTCCCTTCGATTAAGAAGAGTAAGGCATGATACAAGCATATGACTTCCAAGAACCCAGAGCAACTGAAGGTAATTGTTCTTGTCAACTGCAGAGAAAAAAATCACACCCCAAAATGTATGTAAAAGGATAATACAAAGTGCAGTAGCTGCTGATGTAACGAAAAACATGTCTGTGCCATCACGTAAACCCATTGTAGCCGGTCCAATTGCATCTGCTAGCACATTCACCAAGGAAAACGCTCCACTCATTACACCAAAGCCAAGACCTGAAACATAAGCTAACACATGTTTGCTGTTGCTGGCGTGTGTCCCCACATCCGTCACGCGCCGCAGTCCCATTTCTGCTTTACACAAAAGTTTATATATGAGAAATCTAAACAGTTCTTGGAATAACACGGAAAACACAAGTCCAAACGCTAGGTAACTTTTAAGTGGAATAACAAGGAACCACAAAATGGACGAAAGTAATAATGCCAACAACCAGAAAAACGCACTCGCAATCAAAATGATAATCCTTATCGGATCTTTAGCAATTGTAAACGTAAACATTGCAAGTGGGGGTCCAAAAGCTATGAAAGTGCAGCCAAAAAATTCCATTAACGTCATGGTGGTTATAAGATGATTTGGACTAACAATTTGGTAAATCTTCTCAAAAATAATTCTGTAACAAAACCACCAATTAAATATCGCAGGGTTGTTAAATAAAGTTAATTATATATTGCTTCAGCTGAAAGGACAGTATAGCCGTAGAAAAGGAATGAATCCAGGAGAAACCAAAAGGCAAATAAGCCAAATTGAAGTTCATCTGAAAGAAATAGCTAAATTTTAAAATTGATCCTCAAAATAAAGCAAATCAATTAATATCCTAATTATAGCACTAAAGAAGTAAATATTATTCCAAAAACACAAATCGTACCCGTTCTTTTACTAATATGCAACAGTTAAACAAATACGTTAACTGTTTTTATATCCTCACTTATCCTACTGGGTACTACGCCCGTGCGGATGGAAGAATACTGTAAAGTATAATCCTCTAGATACAATTAATACACTTCCAATTGCATCAAGCAACATGACAGACACCGAGATTACGATGATAACATCGATCTGCTTCCGACCATACCGAATAGGGCATTTGGGATTACTATCGATATTAATTCGATATAAACTTTATATAAGACTGCCTACATATGTGACGTCTGAAATGATACGCCATCTCTTGTCGAAAAAAGAATTTGAATATTCGCAACCGTGTTATCGTTGTTTATTTTACTGTTCATGTGCGTATTAGTGCCGATAATTAGAATGCTACATGTTTTAGTTTCGTTTAGTAATACCGAAATAACCGTTCAGCAAATAGTAATTTATTTTAAAAGTATTGGGGTGAATAGCAACATTTAATTCCTGGTAGGAAGAATAAACTGATTTTTTCGAAAGAGCTGTAGATGAAAAGAATATTCCTACAAAGGAAGGTTAGGTAAACTGCCATTACTCAACGAAATGATATTTGATGTATACACGATTTACCTCCCATTGCGGTAGTGTTGAATATCATGGAGGTTACTTCAATTTAAAGTTCACATTTAACTAGCCAAAAATATATATTTTTAAAAGTGCGCAAATCCAGAATTGTGCAAATAGTAGAACGACTCTTTTATTTTCCTAAAAAAATTTCATTCTTCATTTTATGTGGTCTAAAAATTCCTCCTACGTTGGAATGCATTTTCTTTCTGAGAATTACCTACAAAAACCAAAGTCATTTGCATTTTTTACTAAAACATTCCAAATATCAATAACGACTGTAATGCACTAATGTTATGTCATTGAGGAAATTTGACGAAAGTTTAAATCATCCATATAAATCAATTACAGTTAAATTTCAACAAAAATAATTTTTACTTTTCTTAGAAATGCATCTATACGCAATATCTTTAAATAGAAATCATTAATAGCAAAACAGATGAAATAAAAAGAGATAAATGAGATGCTCAAGAGACGTAGGTCTCTGTCATCGGCAGCCGTGTTAATAAAAGTATTGCAAATATATCAATTAGCATTACGTATCTACTTAAGTTAATGGAACAAAGATGCACTTGGTGTTCTAATAAATATTTGCTTAATTTCTTGCGACTTCGATTTAGTACGTTAAAATAACAGAGAGATAGTTGGAATTAAAGAGACGTGGAAAGTAAAAGACATCATCCGCCTCAAGAGAGGGCAATAATTTTTTTATTTTCGGGTTTAATTACTCATAACTACAGCACTCGAGTGAATTTTCCCAAAATTGCGTTTTTGAAAATTTCGCATGTAATCCATTATTTCTATGAAAAGTCGTACAGTCGAACCTCCCAAATCCGGCAATCCATTTTCCGGCACTACCCATTTTCCGGCTATTTATGGAAAATGGGTGAATCCGGCAAATCACCCGAAATTCGGCAAATACCGGACAGTCCCAGGCCAAACACTACTATACAATATGTAAAATGAATTGCAGTATTGAAATGCAGTATTTTTCGCATTTTTTTCATTTATTAAAACTAAAATTTATATCATGATATTTAATAATTACATATAAATAAATTAGCGTACCGGATATAGTGTGGAATTTAAGATATTTACTGCCACACCTGTTGTGTGAGCCGATATGGGAACCGGTTGTATCACCGGCGGAAAAAAACCTGTGTACAGGTGACTATTATATGACCACCCGAGATCCGGCAAACTCCAAGATTCGGCAAGGCTCAGGTTCCAAAGTTGCCGGATTTGGGAGGTTCGATTGTATACGTTTTAACACTGTAACCATGGGGAGAGTTATAATTATCGCCATGAAGTATTTCTACTCTTGTTATCGATAGTGTGTGTGTGTGTGTGTGAAGAGAAAAATTAACGTGCATCGCAGGTAAAGGGTTATAACAGACTATCATAATTAAGAGTTAGTGAGATATTATTATTATAAGTTCTTTAACATGATGTAAAGGTAAATTCCCCAACAAAAACGGTCAATTGGCTCTTTATAATTACTGTGAGAAAATGTAGTTGCTCTCTTGCTATTTATCTATTTAGGTTACAGCTTTAGTGGTCGCTGGAAAAGATAGTTTCGCCAATGAGATAATACAATGGTTCTTAAAAAATGGCAAACAAAACAAAAAACTCATTATCTTAGTACACTTCCGCATGAACGACAAGCGTAATAACAAGTCCCGCAAAACGTTTTACTTGGAAATAAAATATGCTGCTAAGAAAAATATAAAACTCTAGAGGAAATCTTGTTGAATATTAGTAGTATATGCAGCTGATAATGATCAAGAAAAATGTGTACCTAGGGAAGAAATCGTCATATACAAAATTTAAGCGCAATGTAGGTTATTTCCTCAAATGGTCAAGGTCAATTGTGCATTCTAAAGAAGCCTAGTTTATGTTTCTTAATAGACCAAAACCACAGGCGCCGACTTGAGAGAATGGGTAGAGGTTGAGCCAATGAATGAAGATGTTAACCCCATCAGAGTTCATACGAAAGAGATCCGAAGCACTGAATAGTTAAACTCAAGTGCTTTGATTGCCATCTATGATACGCATTCTTACGGCCTTGACCAAACAATCGCTACAAATTAAAACCTTTCTAGCGGCAATTAGGTGAGATTCCGAAATCACGGCGGCTATAAAACGAACACCAAAAAATAGAGGACGAATATAACTAATAATAATATTGGAGAACACCATTTATGGGTGTCCTTGTACCATCAGGTTGGAAGAATAAGCGTAAGGGAGTGAGGAAGCGACGCTCGGAAGTTTTCCCCATTCCATTTCCTTCAGCGTGCCTTGATTGATAGGTGGAAGAAAGATAGGAGGGGAAGAAGACAAACACAAGGCGAGAGGTATAAATGAGAGCGGAATTAGAAAAAAGGATTCATTCTGCACCAAATCAAGAACACGTGCATAGCCAAATAGTCCAAACTTGTCTCGCCAAGGTTAACATTCATTTATAAGTTTTAATGTTGCTGAATAGCATAATATCAGAAAGTGCTCAGATTAGAGGCTGAAATACCGATTTTGGATATCAAAAAGCGTATGATCATTAATATACGATTTATAAAATTGATATACTATCGGTCAAGTTGGTCGATGAGGATAAAAGGTTCAACATTAATTTCAAGATCTTGAGGTATTTTAGTAAGGATTCGGATGCATCGTAAACATTTAGAATCTCTGTGAGGAATTTGAATTATATAAACCGCCGGGATGTTTCATGCAAAGGGGCATTTCATAACTACAGCCATTGCAATTTTTACATTTTGGATCGTGCAGAGTAACTCACAACAGAAGTTTAGATTATTTTCAATTTTTCAACCACTGTTTTCCGCCCCGGTGAGAAGAACGCCAGATATATACTCTTTAGAAGTTCCGGAGAAAAAGTTTACGGTCTACTGGAACGTCCCAACATTCATGTGTCGGAAGCATGGCATTCTATTCAACTTATCAGAGTTCGGAATTCTTCAAAATGAAGACGGTGACTTCAGGTAAGTGGTTGTTCTCATCCTACTTATTATATTTATCTGGTTAACAAATGAACGATGTAATATCCAAGGTAAGATAAAACACATTTATTCGTCAAAAATGTACGATGCATGATTTGAAAAACGATAAAAAAGCACATAACTCTAGGATACCAACAAAAGCGTATTAATGGCATCAAAATCGAATGATGAATGATTAAAAATCCTTTATCTCATAATGATAATATTAAGTAAAATGATTACAGTATTAAAATTGATATACGACATCTTTTCCATTTATAGGGGATCGACAAGTCTGATAATGTACGATCCTGGCGTATTTCCGGCTTTGGTTGACGATGAAGGCAACGACCCTGGTCCAAGCAAGAGATCTGTGACTGAACGTAATGGTGGTGTGCCACAAAGGGGTAATTTGACATTGCACTTGAAGACTTTCAGGGCAGAACTAGAGAGCATGATTCCTGATCCGAATTTCTCCGGTAAGTTATACTTTTTCGTGATTAAGTCATTTTATAGGGAAAATAGAAACGGACGCAAATTATTATGCGCTGGAGAAATTTATTATTATAATGAAATAGGTTTGCGGCACAATCAAACAATTAGCTAATATTTTTCTTCGATATTCCTCAAGGTTTTCCTAATAAATAACTCAGAGGGCAAAACTGAAGATTATTCACCCAGACTTAAGGATTTCTAACATAATAATTTTCAAATTGATAATTAAAGTTCTGTATTATGTAAAGGATGCGTTAAATTGCTTGAGGGCCTAAATGGCCCGCAAAAAGGAATTGATGCATGACATTTTTAAAACTCTCATGTTTCACCTTTAGAAAGAACGAAAATCTCTCGAAATGTTTTCTTGGAATGAATCCTCATTTAAGCTCAGCGAAGGGATATATTTCCATTGACTGGCAAAGCGAAACGTGGAAACAATATAAAACGACTACAGTTATGAATGTATTTGGAATAGACGTGATAATCAGAAGCTATTGAAACTCCCCTTGTTTTAAAACGATTCTTCTCATGAACATTCAAGAGTTGATTACAGACCATCAAACCCTGTGGTTCTTAACCTTTTTGTCTCGCGCCCCCATTCTTATCTTCTAAGACACTCACACCCCCCCTTCTGATCTTCTAAAACCTTCAAGCTCCCCTCCTTCACCCAGAAAATTTTCTTTTGCGTTTTTAAGTATTTTCATCATAAAACTATTAGTAATAGTAAACAATTTTTTGACAGGTTTCTAACCATGGGTTTCTAATAATTGTTTTTAAGTGAGCTGAGTTCTACTGTTTCTATAGTGAATTCTAATGTATAATTTTTGTTTTGACGCATAATTCACAGCTGACAAGCTAGCATCATTTTTGGGCAGTCAACAATAAGTCATCATTGTCTAAAATAATACGCGTAGTTTTTCATGTAATATTTCTACGTATAATAAAACCATTCGTCTGCACTACATGTTATTGAGGTGGTAATTTGACAGAATATTTGGACTCATCAGTACAGACTTATATAATCTAAACAGTTATGAAATAAATGAAAAATATTAAAGCAGGTAAATTGGACAAAACTAGAAAAATATGAGAAATGGAAATTTGAGGCAAAACTGATTATGATCCAAAATCCTTCGCGCTCCCCCTGGATTCCTCATACGCGCCCCACTGATCTAACCCTAAGTACCTTCCAGAAAGAATTGCCGAGCTCACCTGACGGCCGAAATCAAAACTCAAAAGCAATGTTTCTCCAAAATTAAAAATATTGGGAAGGTCAGATGCGCATTTCGGCTACAAAGCAGCCATCGTAAGCGGCGATTCACCCATCGTAGATTCCTTTTAATGGTTATTGCATAAACGTTGCCTTTCAACAAGGTAACTAAATGATTATCTAATCAATTTTATAGTCGGAAGGAACTTGGCGTCGTTCGCATATTTATTTATTAACTTTTTGCGCTCGAAGATATGAAGATATAAATACCGATGTGCCTCAACCATGGGCATCCGCTGGAACTTTTCCAGGGGGAGGGTCAAGGAGATAGGCAAGCTCCCACAATAGAGTTTGGTGGGCTTAATATTTTAGTGGTTTGTGTCAAGTATATGGCAGGGGGTCCCTACCTACTAGCCTGATCTCAGAAAAATTACGGCGTTAATCCCCTGACCTAACCAGAGATCAATGGTTGTTTTACCTTGACACAGGCCTGATCCAGAGGTCAACTGACCCCCTTGCCCTCCCCCTCCCCCCCCTCTCCACCAGCGGACGTACATGGCCTCAACATTAACTTGGTTAATCTTTAACCAAAGCAGTTTCAATTATGTGAACGCACGTTTGTAACGAAAAATTGGCATTCAAGAAAACGATTTAAAAAATAAGCACTTTTCTTAGATTCATAAGTACAATTAATTTTTCAAGTGCTCATTCTTAACTTCGTTCTCAGCTATGAGACGAGAACAATAATTCTCCAGTGAATCAAAGATTGTGATGTTAATATTGGAGTCGTAGATATCAGGAAGATACGAGTATGCGAGATACAGCCTAAACATAAATCTCAATACCTATCATAAGAAAAACATTCTCAATTAAGAAAGCAAACGGAAGTTTGAGTTTGTAATTTTATTAACATTGAAAAAATAATGACGTCTTTCATAAACCACGCGTCTCACACTTTCTCATTGTTTTCGTTTATCTGGTATTTTTCTGGAGACGATTGAATCGCAGACACTGAGACGATTATCGTTTTGTTGCAGAATAATCAATGTATGGACGAGATGAAAAACTGTTTTCTCCTTTTCGATGACGTAAAAACATTGTGACATTTACGAAATTTGTCAATGCGTCAATTTAGTCGGAGAGTTCGTTTGGCAAAAATTTGGCATACGACCATTGTGAATTTTTTATCGATTCTCTGAAAAAGGACATTTAAACAATATACTTAAGAGAAATAAGCCACTCTTTAGGCCGCCTTTATGTCCGAGTAGCAAGCTCATTCACGACTGCTACATTATCAAAACAGTAGATTTTCGCAGACACTGTTCCTACTATTCCAGAGGTGGGCAACATTTTATACATGACAGGCCGCATTCGAAGAAGCGAATCCTTTGGCGGGCCGCATTAGAAGTTGCCAATGCTTGGGCGGGTCGGATTAGAGTTAAAACGGAAGTCACCTAACGATTCTGAGGCATCATGTGAGTGGAAAGTGTAAATTAGGGTTTTCGGGTTAACAATTCAATATTAAATGTTTTACTAACATAGTTTGAATTTAAAAAACATGAACATTTCTATTAAGTTTTACAGATCTCTTTTTCATCATAGCTTCACGAGCCGCATAAAAAAATAGATCCGAGGTTGCGCATTCATGCCCTAGCCCATTGGTGCCCAAACTACGGCCCGCGAAGCTATGGCGAAAAAGTAATTTGAAAATTTCAACACACAAATTCATAAGTTTTTTTGAAGTTTTGTATAATAAAACTTTAAATATTGAAATGTTAACCATGAAAACCTTATTTTGGCTTGATTTTCACTTATATGGAACCTCAGAATGTATAGAAAACTTCCGATTTTAAGTCTAATCCGGCCCACTGAAGAATTGACAACTTCCAAAGATGAGAACAAAGTCAGCAATGAAGCAATTAAATGAAATTTTATGAAGTAAACTATGTCGTTACATTTAAGTATCTTATTATCATTTGACAATAATTACTTAATTCTGCAATTAAAAGTAGAATTTTACTTGAACTACATAATGAATACTAATAATAAATTTAATGTATACAAGTAATTCTGGAAAGAACTAATTCACCTACTTTCCTTTCAATACAATTTTAATATTTAACAAGTAGGAGTGTACACAGGTTTCCCGTGGTGCAAAGTGCTTTTCATCAAATTCGCCATAGGATAATTATATACTAATGTATTTACTTTGAAATCCTTATACTGTGGTAATCCTGCTTTTTTTTAATCCTTTCTAAACATATTCATCTCGTTTTCCCATTCTATACTCACCCTACAATCGAAATTTCATTGAAATATGTGATCCTTGGTCAAAAAGGTCCCCACCATGCTGTTTCCGTAGTGTATAATAAGTTTCCTTATAAAGAATTCATGTTCTATGTCTGTATTAAAAAAATTCCTTCTAAGTCTACTAACAAGAAAAGCTTATTCTTTAAACGATTATATTTATGACTGTTTGTAATTATTTTCACTACCTTTTTTCCTGACTTCTTTGTCTGTATTGACCCTAAGAGCAAATAAATATTACTATTATTATTAACCATTACCTTCCAAATTCATAGTTATAGAAAAATTCTAACCTTGATATTGTGGTAGCCAATGGAAATATGATATTTTGGTTATTTATTTATATGAAGATTAATTACACTATATTTGGTTAAATCCATTAGGTCAGTTCTCTAGAAACACGTGTGAAAGAAATATTATTTAACTTTTTTATTGTGGTAGCCCTGCTACTTAGTTCCACTGTAAACCTTTTGATTTCATTATGATATGTTGTGTCAATCTTATATACACAATTTCATTGAAATCCGTTCAGCCAATTCCATCCAAATCCTTAATTACTGAAAGAGTTTAATTTGTAATTGTGGCACCCCTGTTTGGCTGATTCGGGTTAAATATGCTAATATGGTTTTGTATATAAGAGTATATTATAAGTATTAAATTTGGTTAAAATTGATGTTGACAGTTCAACACAAACATGTGTAAAAAGAATTTTATTATTCCTTGCATTGTGGCAGTCCTGTTTTTTATATCAATACTAAACATCTTGATTTTGTTATTTTATGTTGCATGCCTACTTCATACAAAATTCCGTTTTAATCGGTTGTACCCATTCCTTCCAAATTCATAATTACAGAAAAGTTAACTTTGCAATTGTGGCACCCCTGCTTAGTCGATCCGGTCCAAATATGTCATTTTGGTCATTAATATATGAGCATATTCTATATACTAAATTTGGTAGAAATCGGTTAATTCATGAAGAAGATGTTAGGGGACACCTGGGTGATCTCATAAATCTACTTTACATTTTTTGGAAAGTAGGCTAAAAAACCATTTGCTAATACTGAAGCATTAATTATACCAGTACAGGAATAGGTATGTACATAAATGGCAAGCAGCTATCTTGTAATGAAAAAATAGTTAAATATTTAATTTATTTAATAAACATTAAACTTATCTCATTTATATAGATTTTCTTTGTGTGGCCTGTCAGGCAAAAAACACTTTTACAGGACCCCAAAGTATATACTTCCCGCAATACACCTGGCCAGCCAGCTAATTGTAAGATGTATGTACTCGTATGGCCCGCATGCCAAAACATTTCCCAACCCCTGATCTATACAATACTACGACTAAATGTAATCTTGACCAGTGGCGGCTCATGTATAGGCACTGCGGAACTGCAGCACCCCCTATTTCCACTTGATATTATCGATAACATTTAATATAATGAGTCCTTTTTTCTTTAATTCTTTCTTTATTTTTGTAGTACAATATATATTCCTTAAGCTTCTACTACTACTTCAGTAGCCACCCCCCAGTTTATGAAAAAGATACAAAAATCTTTGTATGGAACTGTGCGCTTCACAGTGCCAGCGATGTGGTGTTTGACTGTTGTGCGCATGCGCACATAGGAGGGGGGTGGGGAGGAAGGCGGGACTGCCAGGTAGAGAGAGCACTGTTGCTCTCGCAGTGCCGGCTCTGGCATGATGGTGGAAGGAAGTTTTTTTTTACTCAGCGTGTGTTGTGCTTAAAAACCGTGTACCATATTCTTGAATGTGATAAAGTGTAGAAGAGTGAAGAATTAGATTATTATTCTGCTTCCAGCTATTCTATTTGATTCATTTTTTTTCGGTTCTTTTATGGATTTCATTTTTAAATGAATAGATCAAGCTTGAACTGTAACAATTTAAGTTAAAGTAAGTAAAAAATGTTTGGTTTTTTTTGTTAAGATTTTATCAAGTTCCTGAATAAATTTCCTTTTTATACATGTTTTTTTCCTTTTACACAATTTTAAAACAAAGGCTAAAAATTTTCTGGAGCAGCACCCCCACTAATTTTAGCTACGAGCCGCCACTGATCTTGACATAGCCTATTCTCGGTTATCTAAATCTCTGAACTGTTATAAGTATTTAAGCATTATTATTATTTATATATAATTATATTTATATAATTATTCAATAAATTATCCCAGGATGCAATAAATGTTAATGTAACTATATTTAAATGTGCTACATATGTGGTTCTTGACTAAGGCCTTATAGTCAATTGATGAATACTTGATGACTTTAAAGGCATGGTGTTTTGATTACTGTTCCTATATTGCATTTTTATCTTTATATTTTTTCTTTGAATCTTTATAATTTTCTTTGTTTATATATTCCTCTTGTTCCACTGACGTTATCTATTGTGCTCTAAACCATTTAATGATAATAAATTATTATTATCTGTTCAAAAAGACAGGAGCTTCAGACAAAGAAAACAGAAGAAATTGTAATTTGTATGATTATATTAAAGGTTTTTAAAAAAATAAATCAAGTACTAAACATATTTCAGAATGGAGTCTTTCTGAAAATAATTAAAAAGTGTTCAGCAAAATCAAGGTAGCCATTGGTCTAAATTAGATGTTACTATTAAGAAAAGGAGACTTAAAAACAAATTTTGAGGCTAACAAATTTTAAAATGCATTTTTCATGTTTCTCAGGAGTGGCAGTCATAGATTTTGAATTTTGGCGACCAGCATGGAGAGAAAACTGGGGTACTTTACTTCCATACCGTGACCTATCACGCCAAATTGTGAAAAGACGGCATCCTACATGGAGTAAAGACCAAATAGAAAATGAGGTATTGTATGTGCCCATGTTGTTCAATGTATAAATAATAATTTTAAATACTGCTTGGTTTTAAATTCAGTAATATTATATCTTGCAGAAATAATAGGATTTAAAATAAACAAGAATGGAAAGGTATACCCCATGTTGGAGTACACCGAGTTTCCAAATGCATTCTTTGAGATTTCACAATCCTGAAAGTTCTTAATTGTTGTGAAGTTTTTTTTAGGTATTTGAAGAATAGTACTCCATGTCATTATGCTTACTTACACTAACATTAAAATTTATTATTACAATTGAGGAAAAAATGTTTGGTGAGAATGTGTATTTTTTGCTCTGGTTGCCTGTATACAGGGTTCTCACATCTTCATCTTTTCCACTTAGCAATCATTTGTTGTCTTCCCTCCTTACAGAGCGCATGCTCTTCTACTGTAAGTTTTTTTCTCTTGGGAATAATCAACAAATTTTTTATATAATAAAACAATAAATTACCATCATATGTTTGGGCAATTAAGAATGACAAATGGTTTATTGTTTCAAAGTAAACAATCTTTATTGCAACCAATCTAAAGAAGATTAGCTATAATTATGTAAATACGCTAACTTCCTTTCATGCACACACACAGCGTTAAGTGAAAAATGGATCATATATGATGAAGAAATGAACGTTAAAACATTTTTTTTACATTTCATGCACAAAAAGGGTTTTTAGTGAAAAAAATTCATGATTTGTTATGAAGGCATGAACAGGGCTAAAAATAATAATAAAATCACTTATAACCATATTTTTACACAAAGTTATACCTGATTCTGTTAACTTTATGAATGAACATGAATCTAAAGATGACATCATAGCCATTAAAGTGAGGTTTGTTCCAAATAATTTTTGATTGTGAAATGATCTAAACAAAACATATAATTAATGGAATCAGGCATGACTTTGTGAAAGTAGGCAATATTATTAATATTAAATAATCCCTTAGTGCTTTTCCAAACTGTGGGGTTTATTTAATACTAGTATTTGGTGCTTGCATTCTGCAAGCATATCATCTCAACATAAAAAAACATTCATCTTTCATCATTACAAATATTTTTTTAATTCTAAAAATTACACTTCCACAGCGATTTTCGTTTTTCCCTTATGTATAAATCAAATATTAAAACAATCCCCAAACTTTGCAATTTTAAGAATTTTATACATTCTTTATTATGGGGCACTAATGCTACACATTTCCACCAAATTTCAAAGTTGTATCACTTCTAGAAGTGAAATAATATTTTTCTAATTGTATAAATTTTAAACATTTTGAACGGCCGCCGCAATATATTTATGGAGAAATTCAAATGATTATTTGTGCAAATACACTACTTTGTACATAACTTGAAAATTTCAGATTCCTAGCTCATCCCGTAATGTCTAAACAGTTATCTATTTGTTTAAATTTTAAGAATTTTTAACTGCCAAACAAATTACAATATCAAAATTTGTATAATCCCTATTTCTTTTTTACGAACTCTACTTTAAAAAAATTTCAACTCCGTAGCACATGCGGAAATACATAAACCTTGAAAATTTGTTTAAACAATTGCGAATTTTTAGCGTCCGCATTGTTGCACTTTTTCAAGATTTTCGTTTTTTCTAGTCGGTTTTGCACAAAATCCTACCTAGGAAAAATATTTCGAATCTCCAGCTCATCTGGAATTGCCTAAACATTAGTATCCTCCTATCATTATATATCGACGTTTCTTACAGAGGAGGATATAACAGATAACATACTAGTAGTTCGTGCTTGCAGACAGCAAGCATTTCATCTCACCTTGAAAAAACATTCATTTTTCAGACAGACATTTCATCATTACAAATATTCTTTTAATTCTAAAGATTTCACCTCCGGAGCGATTTTCGTTTTTCCCACATATAAAAATAATAGTTTAAAACAATCCCCAAATGTTGCAATTTTAAAAATTTTACACTATCTTCATTATGGGGTACTAATGCTACACATTTGAGCCCAATTTTAAAGTTGTAGCACTTCTAGAAGTAAAATAATATTTTTCTAATTGTTTAAATTTAAATAATTTTTAACGGCCGCCGCAATTCATATATGGTGAAATTGAAATGTTTATTTGTGCAAATTCACTACTCTGTAAATAATTTGAAAATTTCAGCTTCCTAGGTCATCCCATAGTACCTAAATAGTTATCTATTTGTTTAAACTTTAAGAATTTTTAACTGTCAAACTGCCAAAATATCAAAATTTGTATAATCCCTATTTCGTTCTTTTATGAATTCTACTTTTTTTTAAATTTCAACTCCATAGCACATTTGGAAATACATAAACCCTGAAAATTTGTTTAAACAATTGCGAATTTTTAGCGGCCGCATTGTTGCACTTTTTCATGATTTTAGCTTTTTCTAGTCGGTTTTGCACAAAATCCTAAATAAGAAAAAAATTTCGAATCTCCAGCACATCTGGAAGTGCCTAAACATTAGTATCCTCCTATATGTTATATCCTCCTCCTCTGTAAGAAACGTCTATATACTAGTAGAAGGTGCTTGCATACTGCAAGCATTTCATCTCACCTTGAAAAACATTAATTTTTCAGACAGATATTTCATCATAACAAATATTCTATGAATTCTAAAGATTTCATCTCTGCAGCGATTTTCGTTTTTCCCACATGTAAAAATAATAGTTTAAAACAATCCCCAAATGTTGCAATTTTAAACATTTTACACTTTCTCTATTATGGGGTACTAATGCTACACATTTGAGCCAAATTTTAAAGTTGTAGCACTTCTAGAAGTAAAATAATATTTTTCAAATTGTTTAAAATTTAAACATTTTTATCGGTTGCCGCAATATATATGGAGAGATTGAAATGTTTATTTGTGCAAATGCACTGTTCTGTAAATAATTTGAAAATTGCAGCTTCCTAGCTCATCCTGTTGTACCTAAAAAATTATTAAACTTTAATTTGAAATGGGGTTAAAACAACCCCTAAAATTTACAATTTTTATAGTTGGTTATGAGAAAAGTTCTATAATTTTGAAAAATTTCCGCTTCCTAAACTTATTAGATTGGTCTACACACTGGATTGCGTTTTCCCATGCTAACTTATGGGAGATATTACGGGGTCTCTGGAGTCGAATTCAAGACACTGTAAGCAAAAGTGACAGTAATTTCTAATAGATATTGCGGCCCTCTAGCAACACAGAAAATTTCATCTTTCTAGCTTACCGGCAAGTGCCCATAATTAATTTACAAAAATGGCGCAATGCTTTTCTTATGGGAAAAAACACAACTTTCGGAATTTCTGGAGTCGAACTCATGTCACTTAGGTAAGAAGTCTCATTTTATCTGAAGGTTTCTCCGTCATATCTACAAAAACTAAAACTTTCAGCTCTCTAGCTATTGTAGTTTGGGCTGGACATTAGTATCCTCCTATTATATATACCCTCCTCTGTAAGAAACATCGATATATAATGATAATGATGAATAGACAAAACATGATCATTTTTTTATTAGGCACAATCAACAAATTTCTTCATAGAATAAATCAGTAAATTGCTATCATATGCTACAATTGCATAAATATGTTAGTTTTCTTTCTCGTACAAACAGCCCAAGTAAGTGATAAGAAATGATATGCCAGATTCTGTTAACTATATGAATGAGTGTGAACCTAAAATTACATCACAACCTCTTAAATGGGATATGCTCCAAATAATTTTAAGTTGTGAAATGTAAATTTTTTCTTAAAATAAAACAGTAAATTACCTTTGCAAGTTTGAATGCTTGACCACGACAAATGTTTTTTTGTTTATATATAAATCTTCATAGCAACTGATATAAACAAGATTTGCTATAATTACGTAAATATATTAATTTCCTTTTCTTGAAATTTATCGTAAATCTTACATTTTATGGGAAAAATTATTTGGCAAAAAATGTGTATTTAATTATTTTATTCAACTTTTGTTCTCAACATTTTTCGCTCAGATGAGTATTTAATGCGATGCTTACGAGCTACATTGTAAAATACATATAGGTCTTCATGTAAAGTGGTCGTTATTATCGTCTGATTTTAACCAAAATTGGAATTGGTCGACAGATTTTAGAAAAACTTCCCAAATACCAAATTTCATCAAAATATGTCTAGTGGTTCCTGAATTGAAACATGCGGACAGATGGAGACGACCTCCCCTATATGCATTCACTTCATGTACTGCATAAAAACCATAAGTTAAGGTCATAATTTAGCAGCAAAAATAGTCTCCAAAGTTGTTTTTATAAAACTTCAATTAAGAATAATATTTGTCACTATAAAAAGGTATTTTTTTACATAGGCAAAGAAAAAGTTTGAAATTAGTGCCCAAAAATTTATGGAAGAAACTTTAAAGTCAGCAAGAAGACTGAGGCCAAATGGAAGATGGGGTTATTATGCTTTTCCATACTGCTTCAACTTCACGCCAAAGAATCAAGGACCTACTTGTGCTCCGGATACAATGATAGATAATGATCAGTAAATATGGACAATAATTTTAGTAGACTAATTTCAAAATTTGCCAAATATAACAACCCATTTCTGCAAAATTAATTACACCTATATAAATTATTTTGTTCAGTTGATATTAATTGAAACAACGCAAACAACATAATTTTGTTCATAAAGTAAAAACAGCATGCTTAGCTGACTAAATGAAAATTGTACCTGGTACTTTCTCCTATTTAAATTACTGATTAAAATGATTTAAATACTTATTGTTATCTAATTTTCAAATCATAAGTAGGGTATGGATTTTTTTGTTTAAAAAAATGTTCATTCAGAGGGTAATTATCAGGTTTTATTATAAAAAACCCAGTAAAATTGAGTTTAAATAAAAACATTTAAAAATTTTCGGGTATAATTTGAGCTTTTATGATTCACATATAACATCTGCATGGAAAATGTTTCTTTGGCAATATTACTCCATTCAGATGTTTGTAAATGACACAAATGGCTAAATGGGTGATCAACATCATAGCTACCTGTTGGCATGCATAACAATGTTAAGGAAAACTTATTTAATTCCAAATCTTTGATTTGAGATGAGGGTCCTAATAAAGAGACCGCGACTTAATCTGCTCATTCACATCTCCATATATGCCCAAAAATTTGATGTTATCAGCATCCGGGACATACACAGATTTATCCTAAGAATTCAATATGGTTGTCTTTCTCCAGAAAGCTTTAATGGATGTACAGAGATTTCTATTAACTGTAGCAATCCATTTTAAAGAAAGAACTTCCGAAAACTCTTTTATAGCCATAGTAATTGCTGTTGTGCTCGGGTGTTTTTTCATAACACTGGCTTACATACCTATTTCTAGCTATTTACAGGGAAATTCCATTTGCTTCTTTAAGCGTATGTTGACAATGCAGCCAATTTGATGCATTATTGGCACTTTACTTTCAACTTGTTTTTGTAAATTAATAATTGGTGCCAATCATTCCTCTAAATGGGTAAAGTGTATAACTATCCATTTTGACTAAAAGATTATATCATTGATTTATACTTTATTTAATATCTGCTACCTCCAAGTATTTAAAAAATTCATGTTAGGAACTTCTTCTACTGTTAAAGGACTTCAAATGAATAATGCAGTGTTACAAAAATTAATATTTTCAAGATTTTTCTGCTATAACCTGAATTTTAAAAAATCATTCCGAGGGGATAAACTGGTAAAAATCGGATAGAACCAGAAAAATTCATACCCAAATGATATGTTTAAGTACTTATATGTTAAGTTCAACTATTATTATTTGTGTCCACCAATCAAAAAAGTATGCTCTCTCTTATCAATTTCTTTTTCCACAGACTAAGCTGGCTATTTGATGCAAGCACAGCAATCTTTCCATCCACTTACCTTGAAAGCAAAAGGTTAACAGAAGAGGAACATTATGAATTTATCTATGGTCGCATAGGGGAAGCTAAAAGAGTTACTAGGAAATCATCAACACCTGTTTATCCATATGTTTGGTACAAATACAGGGACTCTCCTGACTATCTGTCTAAGGTAGGTCCCTAATTAATAAGTTAAAACTAAAAAAAACTTGGAATTATCTCCAGGTCTTTGTTGTGTAAAATTTCTATTCATAATATTCAGGTGAATTAGTTTTGACGTACAGAAAAAAATGCTTTTCAAAGCATGTCTCCACAACTTAATTACATTATCCCTTATGTTGTTGGGATGGATGAGTGATTGGATGACCACTCTTGGATGAAGGCATAGTCTTTTTTCACTATCAATGATAGAGAAACATTTATCCTGGGACACCATTTGCCAAACAGATTTAGTTACATTCTGTTGGATAGAGCAAGAATACCAAAAAATTATGGAAAATAAGATTGGTTCAAAGATGAAGAAGACCTAGGAAGAAATGGATTGATGAAGAGGGATATAGAAAAATGAAGCTTGATTTGGGAAGAATTGAAAGAAGAGAAAATTTGGGAAGACAGGAGAAAATGGAGAGCCATCATCATGAGGCCAACCTCAAAATAGGAGAATGATTACAAAGATAGGCAATCGTATAAGCACAAAACTTAAATTGACTAAATTACAAACCTATCAAATTATGAGGACTTTTCAAACTTGGTATGATGATAGATCATTCAGTAGACAAATGGTAAAATTCAGAAATTCCTTAAATGTTATGCTCTCCGTCCCATATTTGTCTCAATATGTCACAAGAAAAACATTAATATCAGTGCAGGGTATTATAAAAGTGCATTTTGAAATAAGTAATAACCGAGATATATACTTGGGAAACAAAACAGGTCTACAGCAAAAAAAGTTTTTTTTTGGTCATCAGAAAAATTCAAATGCATTCTGGATTGGCAAAAATCTGTATTAAATCAAAATATGCAACTTTTTAGCAAGGACTAATCACTGGACAGGCAAGGTAAAAAACAATGAGCTAAGAACACCATGTCCACTGCTAGCAACATAACTCATTAGATTCAACCTGTTCTTATGTGTACTTTACAACCAGGATACCTGGACACCTTCAGCCTATAAGATCTAGGTCAATTTTAGGTAAACTTTTTCTGGAAAAAGTAATACTTGATGGCCAAAAATACAGTGCAAGAATTCCTCATTTATCCAAAAGGATATGTTCCTGAATAGTGTTCGTTAGGTGAAAAATCTTAAAACACAAATGACTTTTCCTTTAATTTAAAGGCAATAAATAGAGATGTGTTCTGGTAAACCTAGCAAACTCATGTAGTAATATCTCATTATCTTTCATAAATTAAGAGTACAGTAAAGCAATGTACATAAACAATACACATATTATAGTAAGCAGTTATCTCTACCTTAAATATTTTGAAGAATTTGTTTGTCTGTGCATTTATAATGTAACAACTACAGAATGTAGAAGCAAGAAGAAGGAGCCATTTTAACAGCAATAAACAGTTAAGCAAAATGGGAGGGTTTTTAAAGCAATTTGAACTACCGTATTTACCCGAATCCAAGACAAGGTTTTTCCAAATTTCAGCTTGCGAAAATCGGAGGTCGTCTTAAATTCGGGTATAAAGTAGTGTTATGGATTTAATCGACGTTTTTTGAACATATGAAACAAGATAAAATAATTATATCTACTGTAATTTTTCATTGAAAATGTAATGATCCAGGTTTAAATTTATACAGTATTATTTTTTTAAACTATCTTTTTTATCAAACAGAAATTGGAAACAAACCTTTTCAATGAATGAACTAACTATACTGAATACCTGTGTTCAAAATATATGCCGAATACGTACAAATGACGTGTTATTTAATGAAGTAGAGATCTATTGAATTTTATTTTTGAACGATGACATTCAGTGAACAATTATTACACGAACGATTCCCAAAAGCGAAGTAAACTTTCCTTGTCTACTGGCGAATATCATTTCGCAGATGTCAAAACAAATGATGGCGTAATTCACCAGAATTTCTGTAATTAACATCTAATTATGCTATAAAAAAAGGTGCAAAATCTGCAATAATAAAAACAACAAGCAACAGAAAAACGCGAGTTACATTAATGTTGGCTGTTTTAGCAGATGGATTAAAATCACAATCATATGTTTCCTAAAACAAAAACAATGCCTACAGGAATTATAGTCAGATGTCATGATAATGGATGGATGTCAAAATAACTTAAAAGAGATTGGTTATACATAGTCTGGAATAGAAGACCAGGAGCACTATTAAGAAAAAGAGTAATGCCTGTATAAGATACCTTCAAAGAACACAACTCCTGAAGTTAAAGATTCAGTTAATGCAATGAATACTTATCTTGTAATAATACCTGGAGGAATGAAATCACAGCTAATGTTCTTGATGTTGCTGTTAACAAGCCATTTAAAGATAATTTAAATGGTTTATATTCTGAGTGGTTATTGAGTGGAGATCACCCTATAACACCAAAAGGAAACCTACTATTTCAATGCTCGGCCAATGGATATGGATCAAGGCATCATGGCAACAGATAAATACAGAAGTAATTGTGAGTGCATTTAAGAAGTGCTGCTTATCCAATGCCATTGATGGAAGTGAAGATGATGTTTTGTGGAAGTCTACAGACAAAGTTCGCAATGATTAAGATAGTGAGGGTGAGGAAAACAACAAAGAGAGCATAGAGGGTGATGATGACTGGTGTATAGTATGAAGACCTATGATATCCAAGAAAATTATGGGACCCAATAAAATTTTTAATTTTTGCAGGAATCAATGTATGTATTAGATCATAAAACCTTTTTTCTGTTTTGGCAGTCCAGAAAAGGGAGGTCATCTTAGATTTGAGGTCAAATTAGATTCGGGTAAATACGGTAAATTTTTTATTTGAAAAAATGTTTTTGTCTTTTAATTTTTCCCATGTAACTCTTTCGTGGGCAAATTACTTCTATAGGTTCTAGGACACAATCAGTTATTCACCACTCTCTCATGCCAAGACAGCAGAATGCCCAACTTCATATTATTTACAAAGTTAGAATAGAATATGGTAGATGGCAGCACTAAACAAAAGCGGGATACATGGTTCCCACGAACCCAGATAAGGAATATATTTGGTGGGAAGTATACTTCCCACAGTCCACAAAAGGCTTAAATAACATAGGAATGAGCATATTGTTGGATTAACAATCTACATGACAACCATTATAAACAATATGTAATACCTAATATTAACTAAAAGAAATAATATATACCTAATATAAACTTAAGTAGGGAGGAAGAGACACTAAGGTTATTCAAAGGACAACCACAAAAAAACTATAAATCTGGCTAATTATTTCAAAAGGTAAGTGGAAGAGTTTAATGTGAAATTTTGTGCTTTCCTTCTCTAAAAATCTTTTATGTATTCTGCATATTCTCTATACTTAATAGATAGTGAAATGTTTTTCATTAACATTGAAAATAAATAAAGTGAAAGATATCACAGGAGGTACAATAAGAAAACTTCTATAACAATTCTTTAATTTAGACCAAAATTTATAATCGTTAACTCTTCCTCCCTTGAACATCTCTATGTACATTTTGCTTTCCTTTCAACTGAAAATTTGTATGCATCAGTTAAGCCAATTATACTTATTAGATTATGAGTTGTCGGTGCTTGCATACTGCAAGCGCTTAAAAAAATCACCCTACACCAACTTGTAAATAAACCAACGCGAACTCCAGGGCAACAGCACTTCAGTCACATGGAGCCTATATGTATTAGATAATAAATTCCATGAGTAATAGCAGTATATTTACAATTTTCCGTGAAATTAAGGCAACTCTCCATAATTTACAAATTCTCTGGCAATTGGCTGCGTCCAAGTTTCGTGACTCAGGTCACACTGCATGAGCAATAAGAATAATCATCATTAAGACACCCTATACATAAAATATTTGGAAAAATTAGGATATTTAGTTAATATTATGGCATCATCATCCATGCCCTTAGCACATATTTGGATAAAAAATATCGATAAATAGGTAGGACGCCATTATATTTAACAATTGAAAAGAGTTCAAGTGTCTCGAAAAACTACGAAACAACATTAAAATCCTTTTCACGTTTTACCGTCACTGCTATCAGGGTTGCTTCTCATATTGTGATTCCTGATAGCCCTGGAGAAAAACAAACCTATTCCCTTCTTCCTAGAGTCGATAACCCAAATTTAATCATGTTTGTGCTTTTAGTAGTACGTGAGAATTACAATTATGTATGATACCCTCAATAACAGTGCATGATACAATTAGTGTTTTGGATCCAGTAAAACCTTACATATTATCGGAAGAAAATATTGATGATATTTTCATAATATGCACGATAATGAAAATTAGAGTTATATGCTTATGGGAATAAACTTGAAGTTAATTCAATTAAAGAAAAATGAAAAAAATATATTTCCATAACTCGAATAACTTTTGCTTTCCTTTGAGATTCGAGTTATAGAAGTTCCACTGTATATATACAAATATTTAAAAATATATTTCCATAACTTGAATTTTCTATTACTCGAATAATTATTACTTTTCCTTGAGATTCGAGTTATGGAATTTGAACTCTAATTCATTATGATGGCATTAATTTCCATTAAAATCATCAAGTCTATTGCAATGTAAATTGCTTAATGATGAATAAATACTAATAAACTCACTGCAATCGTAACATATAATATCAGATCCCTTTAAAGGCATTGAGGTCGTTGCCAAAGTATTTAAAGATATTCATTGTTGAAAAGAGGAAAAAATTCACTTTTTTCCAATTAAAATCAGATATTTACACTAATTCAGTATTTGAATTGTCTTAAAAAATTAAGAATTCCATTTTTTCACATAGACTATTCTATTCGCAAATTCGTATATCAATTTTAAGTAATTTAAAAATGCATTTTTAGAAAGCCTTGCACTGAATCCTATGCTTTTCTTATGGGGTATTGAAATGGAACATTGGGGTTAAAAAGACCCTTTAAATATTAATTTTTTGTGATTTTTCTCGTCGGTCGTGCCACTCGACCTATCTACATGCCATATTTCAGATTTATAGCCCTTCTATAAGTACCTAAGAGTTTTGCGTCAGTGAGTGAGGCACAAGTAGCTACATTATTATAGGTAATAACACTTTCCATGTAATACCATGACACTTTTTATCACCAAATTCGATTTCAAAGTCCAGAAACTCATTTTGTTTCATAGGTTCGACTTCAAATATTCACGTGACAAATTAGACCCACAAAATCAGACTTTTCATGGGTAACGTATGGTTAAGCTAAATTTGAATAGGTATATCTTCAAATGTGTTTCCACCAGTCGTATCCCTAGAGCTTACAATTCTTGCCCAAGTATTTAATGTTTTTGAGATTCATGACCACATAATATGATCCAGTTACATCCACTGAAACTTAATTCAAGTGAAATACCTATATTTTAAAAGTGATTCTATTGATTATATGATAAAAACAGTCGCCAAATTTATAGATCAAGGATGCAGGAAAAATTTATTTATTTGGGCCAAAGATGTGAAGAGAAGAAATATTGCATAACATTAAGCATTAAAATAAAAATTAACCTGGTTTTATTCTCGAATCTTCCTCAATATTTTTTGTCTTGCCTTAAAAACTTAAACAATGCAGGGTAATTTCTGCTAGTTGGATATAGGTAATTGTAAAATATAAGAAAAAGAAAAGATCGATGGGTGATGAATCACAGCTGGCCCTGAAATGATGAAAATTTGCTTGTTCGGAAAACTACGCTGTTACAATGTGAAAATATGCTGGACATTGAGTTCAATGTTCATGTTTTTGATAAAACATTTGGTGAAATTATTGATGATGGTTCTCATTTTTGCAAAATAATACATTTTCTACTGCATGCCAAAAATTTGCTTTTAACGAAGTTTTGTTATTGTAAAAATCATTTTCCTAAAACCAAAAGTGATCACTAATTTGTCATTTGCATTATAGCAAAAATTCATAATTGAGGAATCCTATACACAATATTTATACATCTTTATGAATATAATAATTAATTTTTTCATTTTATAACAAAAGTTCTGACAAGTTCTTCCTGATATGCAGGCAATTGGAATTATAAAGACTGATGTTTTGATCACCAAATACCCTTAGAAAGCTATCTAAATTACTAATATTTAGGGAATAATTTTTAAACGAGAAAAAAGTCTGCTATGACCGGGAATCGAACCCGGGTCTTCCACTTGCCGGGAGGATATTCTACCACTGAACTATCTTAGCAGAACAATTTTCTCATTTCTTAACACGGATGTTTTCTTTATTTTGTTGATTTTGCTTGTTGTTGTTGCTTTACTTTATCATAGAATTCATGAATATTTGCCTCTTTGTATATGGTTATATGAAACCAATTGTATTTTTAGGCTTTATTTGTTTATTTTTGGCTTACAGTTTTTCTGTCAATGTGTTCAGGTGAAAACTTTAGAAATGTTATTTCCTTCATTGCCTGAACACGTTTAATAGGATTATCATATTAGAGAAATGCCTTACGGCATTATGATATTTAGCATGAGACACCGGACCAGCTTAAAACTGGCCATAGTCATCTCAGTGCTGGAAGAATGACCTTACGGTCATTTTGACCCACTATCATTATCATGAAGAAAAAATCTGTCAATGAAACAGTTCTTTGTACACATCACATAGCATGGTATCTGTCACATAAATGATCACAGAGCTGACAAGTGCAGTTCTTATCCAGCACATGGAACCTTTCATTAGTACATATTAAATGGTGGAAGCCATGAACCACAAAGCACGTCACTAGATGTCTTAATTCATAGTCTGCATGCATCCACTCTGATGAGGTCATAGCATCCGTGGCGTAAAATTTAGTCAATATATCCTTTCTCTTATGTTGTTGCTTCTGCAGTAATGCTTCATATGCAGCTGTACATGGCACCTGCAGCTGGAGTCGGAGATCCTCCATATAGTAGGGTTCCTTTGACAGCACATATAAAAGACGAAAGAGTGTATGCTTTGACAAGCATAGAACCTTCTTCAAATATATTGCCTTCACTCTCTCAATTTCTGCTAGGTTACTTTTCGTAAGATGTTCCCACATGATTTCTAAATCATATGAGATAACCGGGGTTATCTATACCTTGAACAGTTTTAAAGCAGTGTCCACAGAAAGCTTGTTCAGGTTTGCTATATAATTCATTGCTAGGACTGCTGTGGTTACTTTTTCCCTTACATGTAACATATATGTGGTCCCATTCGTCTGCAGGGTTATTCCCAAATACTTGAAGGTATTTGCAGCTGTAAGCCTCTCCTTTCTGTGATATATCACATCCATATCTGCTAATCTTCCCCCTCTCCTAAAAGTCATTGGCACCATTTTCTCTCTGTTCAGCTGCAGCTCATTTTCTGGGGCCCACTCAGTCAAATGTTTAAAGGCTGCTTATAGTCTATCTTGTGATAATGCTGCTAACACCATATCATCTGCTGTATATATATATATATATTTTTTAACACCTTCAGTGTATATTGCCTCTAGTGGCTATAATAAATAGTAAGGGTCTCCCTGTAAGACACCATTTGTTTGTGTTAATAATCTCGACTTTATAATGCTGTCATCAATTAGCACATAATTAAGCACCAATATGCCTCTTATTTACCTTGCTAAGAGATTGTCTCTACCAATTACAGCTTCCATCAATCCCATCAATTTATTTCTATTCAACATGTCAAAGGCCTTGGAATAGCCTACAAATATTGGATGTAACTTCCCTTTTGGCAATCTGAGGGCATTTTCTATGTCATTTTGTAGGCATCTAATGACATAAATTGTAGACCGGCCTCTTCTGAAGCCGAACTGCTCCTCTGGTATCTTATCATCCACCTGCTCTGTAAGTCTCTTGGTCACCACCTTTGTCAGGATCTTAAATAGGGCACATTCAAACTCAATGCCTCTATGTGTTTGGGTCACCAATGTCTCTCTTTCCTTTATATAGGATCTTGACTAATGACTGTCTCCATCTTTCCGGTATGGTGCTCTGTATTAGGCACTGATTGAGAAGACATGTCCAGGCCTCGCCGAATATGGGCATGGAACTTTTCAAACCTTAATTATATATCTTGTCTGGACCAGCTGCTTTTTTATCCTTTGTACTCCTAATAGCCTCTTCTATTTCTTGTAGTGTAAATAGTTCTGGGATTTCAATTTCCAAGTCTGGTTCAGTATTCATGTTAGGTCTAGTTTCCTTAAATTGTAAAACTTGTCAAAAGTGCTCTTCTCATATTTCCATGGGATATGTCTTGGAAATTTTTAGTTTTATTTTAAGAGCTTTAAATGGATCCTGTTCCACTTTCTCCACTAGTTTCCTTTCTTCTATCCTTAGGTATTCTTTCCTTGTCTCTGTTATTAAGGCCTTGTATTCTTATTGCTTATCTGCATACTCTTGGAGGTCAGGCCATTGTGATGTTTGCCTTGCTTTGTGTAACAGTGCTGTTTCCTTTCTGACCTCATAGCAAGTTGCATTAAACCAGGGTTTTTCTCTCCTCTTATTCAGCTTTACGGTGGTGATGGCATTTTGTACAATTCGTTCTAATTTTCCGAGGGCTTTATCTACTTGACATTTACCTATGATCTTCAGTATTTTGTGTATCTCCGTTGCAGCTTCAGCTATTTTTTGTGGTATAAGCTTCCTAGATGTTTTGTTTGATTTGATGTCAAGGGAACAAGTATGTCGCCCAAAGTGAAACAAGTTTCCAGTGGGAGATGCTTTCTAACAGTAATGTTTCCCAGTGCTTCTTGGTGGATTGGTTTTATATCTTTCAAATTGCTAAGTACCAGATCTATGGTGCTGCTGTCATTATGGCTGATATATGTTTTGTTTTTCTCATTTATTAGTGACAGCCCTTCTCCTTCTAAAACCCCTAACACTGCCGCTGTTTTATTGCTTATCATATCGATATGACAATTCAGACCCCCTGCTATTATCACTGGTTTGTTTTTTTGTATTTTCTATGGCTGTGTTGATTTCATCTATAATATCTTGCTCCTGATATTCAGGCTGAAAATATACAAAAGTGAGCATATGTTAGTTTTGACCACTAATATGTTGTCTTGCGTAGAACTTTAAACGGGCACAGTCTTGGTTTTAACAAGCATGTCTACCCATCTCGCCTTGAACTGCCAGGGTGTGGAGTACATAAAACCCAGGTAAGTACCATACTTCTGTTAAGAAGGTCTCTGTAAGGACTATGATGTTGTATGACTCAAATATATTTGCAGCAATTTAGTCGCATTGATCAAACCTTCTATTTTCCATATGGAAGTATTAATTCTAACCTCATTTCCCTTTACTTTATTTGGCTTAGCAGAAATGAAAGGGCCAACATACATACATATCTGGCTAAAATGCTGAATCATACATCAGGTCCTACAATTTAAATGGAATACCTACCTCAAAGGATTTACTTTACCCTTTAGTGTGTAGCTCTTCACATTCTATTGCCTTTTCTATTCCATTCTCTATTGAAATACAGTCAAGTCTTCCACTGTAGTGTCGCCTCCACACCTTCCTACATATATCCAGGCTTTTTTTTGTTGTTCTTAATTTCCCTTTCTCTATGCCTCCTGTACCAATAGTGACTGTTTTCCTTTCACCTTTCTTCATTTCTAGGTTGGGGTCAGCTCCTTTGTTTGTGGAGTTACTATCACTGCTAGTAATAAAATTTTCATTTTGTTTGTTTTTTCTTATGCAGTCCTTGCTCCCACGGGGCACCATTGTTCTCTATTCCTCTGTCTCTAGTTGGGTCTCCTTACTTTCATTTGTTTTATTTTATTTTTACAACTTTCTTTTGCCGGCATCTGATGTATCTCTCCATTAACGTACTCATCTCTCCGACTTATTTCTTCTGGCTGTTGTTTGCCATGTGTCATATTCAGCACTGTATTTAGTTTATCTTGCATCATTGCCAGATGTGTTTTGAAGGACTTTTCTATACCTTCCATTTGCTTTTACAGACCCTTATTTTCCTCCTAGATGATTGCTTTTATAGTGGAGAGGTCTTTTTGCAGCTGCCTTATATCCTCATTACCAATTTTAGGATTTATGTGGCCTGTGCTAGGTTATGTTTACATATGCTGCAAAGCCACATCAGGTTACATTTTTCCCTTTTCAGTATGTCATATTCTCCAGTGATTATGCCGGTACAGTCTCTATGAAACCACACACCGCTGTGTAGTCATCCTAAACATATTAAAAAAGAAACACTTATGCAACACTAATAGAACATTAATATAACATTTTGACTACTAAAATGACTTTAAAATCAATTAAAAACCTGTCCACTTTCCCGTTCCTGTGCCTCAGTCCGCCAGGTAACAACCTCAAAAATTTTCAAACCTAATAAATTAATTACATTTTTTATACATTGTTCTCATCAGCAATGGACTTACACCCGTCTCCATTGGAGTGATGCACGAAAATGCCTTTCCCAAAAAACCTTTGACATTTAAAGTAATTTTCAGGAATGTAACCCCTGCAAATGTGGATGACCAATTGTATATAAAAATCAATTAGGCATAGTGAATAATAAAATTATAAAAAGTTATAAGATTAATTATAATGTTTAATCCATTGGTTATCTTTTCATCAATTTAAGGTGGATCTTTTCAACTCTTTGGCAGTACCTAGACTACTGAATGCTGATGGAGTTATGATGTGGGGAAGTGGGAAAGATGTCGATACAGCTGCTAAATGTGAACGTTTGCTTAATTATGCTCAAAAAACTTTGGGTCCCATTGTAAAATATGTCTCTAATTTACCTCAAGGAAAGATAACTTCCATAGATATTGAAAGACAGGGCCGAAGCATAGGGTCCATTGGAATGGTGGGTGCAATGCAAGTGCAGCAGCTACGTGATGAATTTCTATCCTCTAATAATCTCTTCTCATTAGATAGTTGGGAAAAATAAATTTTGTATAATCTATAAAAAATAATTTAACTGAACATGACATTTCTATTTAAGATAAAGATGAATAATAAAACTAAGTAAATTCGACTTTTTATTAACTTTTAACTTAAAAATAAATTGAAATATGCCATATTAAAGTAAACTATCAGAAATGCAACATTTCTGAGGTATCACATTAATGAACTTAGGCTCAACTTTGTGGAATTTACTAATCATAATCACAGAAAAAAATAAGCAACTTTCACAAAAAGATGAAAGTTCAAGTACTTTTTTCTGTAATTATATGGTATTATGGCTACACAAATAATAATACATGTATATGAAAAATTCTTTATAAAGAACAAAAGGAAAATGTTTACAAGGGATAAACTTCACTCTTAAAATTAATTGCTTTGGTTTATTTTCAATGATTTAAATATAAATTTCATGAGAAGGAAAAAAATATACACAAGATAAAGTGAGGTTGAACTTATAAATCATAGGTCAAAAAATAATGATGATCATTTTGAATGAATTGATTAAAAGCTTTCATTAAAGACAATCACATCAATTAAAGTCTCAAATAAACAATGTTTATTGAGAAATATATATTATTTTCAAATCCATTCTTTCAAGTGACTTAATGATTGTGTGAACACAACCTAGTCAAAGAAGTATACCTCCCAAGTGACACTCATATTTGTAAATTCTGAAGAAAGAATTTTACTTATGATGCTTCAATTGCAATTTTTTGTCTTGGTTCTTTTTTCTTCTTCTTTTCAGCCTCAGCTTCTTCTATTTCTGAAAAATAAATAGAAGTATGAAAAACAAATATACTGTATCTGCCTGAATATAAGCCGATGTTTTTTGTCAAAATCTATCATGAAAAAAATCACCTCTCGGCTTAAATGCAAGTTCGAGAAAAACATTTGGGGTTAAGTCTTGTAGTTACCCATAGAAGGCAGCACATCTCTCATTGACATTGTGTTGAAATGATAGTAGTATATTTTGTGTAAAGTAAATATTTGACCTACGATGAATATTAATGAATAAGTAATAGAGTTAGAAAATTTAATTTAGCAGTAGCTGTTTTGTTACCGTTGCTACCTGTTCTTTCATTTCTAAATGCTATTGGATATTTTATTTCCTTTCTCAGGGCTATGCATATGCATCATTAAGAATAGTTAGCAGTTTGTATTATTTTTCATTAGACATTAAAAGAAGTTTCTATTAGTTTTACTTGGCTATTGTAGTTATTGTTATAGCCATTGTAATGTTTGTATGCATATTAAAACGCTATTCATAGAATCTATTAAAATTGCATACATTGACTACGCAGATGATTATGCAAAATGTGATGACGGCTTTGGATGTTCAACTGTGAATTTTGGCCAAACTTGAAATGGAATGTGTATAATTATAAAAATGCAATATCTTAAGGTAATGTATGCTTATAATTCATGTGTATATGCCAACAACTAATGCTGGTGATGACAAAGCGAATGAAATGTATGAACAGATTACAGAGATATTGGAAGAGGAAGGAAAAGGAAGGATCACCACCATAGTGAGTGAGTCATGCTAGTCACTAATAGACATCTTCAATAAACATTCCCTTATTCAGGTAGTCAGAGAACCCACGAGAGAGGACAATATATTAGACTTAATAGCACTTAATATCCCTGAACGTGTTTCTGAAGTAGTTATTGAAGAAGGAATCAGCGATCACCGAGTAGTCCGAGTTATCTTGAACATAGCATTCGTAAAGTATCGCAAGCCTAAGCGAAAAGTGTACATATTTAAAAATGCTAACTTTGCGGACTTTAAAGAGAAACTTATTAAAGATTACGCAACTTTCAGAAAATTAGCAAGCACGAAGAACGTTGAGGAAACTTGGAAAGCTTTCTTATCAGTAATTAGAACAGGTATAAATACGTACATACCAAGTAAATATATTACCGATAATGGAGAACCTAGGTGGTATAATCGGCAGGTTAGATGTGCTCTCAGGAGACAAAGAAAGCTTCACTCAAAACTTAAATGCGCCAAAAATAATATGTCACAGGAGGTAATAAATACAATTTCAAACAAGTACAGAAATTGTCGGACTTGGACTAAAAAGATTATGCGCAAGGCATTAATGAACTTTAAGAAAAAGATTCTCTGTGAACATCTAAACGAAAATCCCAAAATCTTTTGGTCTTATGTTAGAGAAGTTCAAGATCGACGCCCAACCGTAGCACCATTAAGAAACGACAAAGGAGAGGTAGTTTACGATAGCATTGATAAAGGAAACTTGTTAAACTCATTTTTTCAAAGCGTATTTACGACCGAAGTGGAGAAAAGGAAGGTCGATCCACCCGAACCAAGCGAAGAGAAGATGAACGATATACTTATATCAGCGAAAGGTATAGCAGAACAGCTCAAAATCATAAATGCAAATAAATCCCCGGGACTGGAAGAGATACCAGCTAGAGTATTAAAGGAATTAGCGTTAGAAATAGCACCTTATCTCGAAACAGTTTTCAGTAAGTCACTTAGTCATGGCGTTATACCTAAGGAATGGAAATTAGCGTTTATAACTCCGCTACATAAAGGCGGGAAAAAAGACGACCGAGAAAACTACAGGCCGATTTCGCTAACCTCAATATCTTGCAAGATTCTAGAGCACATCATCGTTAGTTCTGTGATGGACTTCTTAGATAGCCAGGACTTGCTCAGTAAATATCAGCACGGTTTTAGGAAGGCAAGATCTTGTGAAACACAGCTCGCTCTGTTTGCACATGATATACTACGATCCGGTGATCGAAAGACCCAGCTAGACACGGTTTTTCTTGACTTCAAGAAGGCATTCGATAAAGTCCCTCATATTAAGTTATTGAAAAAATTACAAGCCTGTGGAATAAATCGAAAGATAATCGAGTGGATCAGGGACTTTCTCAATGATCGGGAACAAATGGTAGTCATAAATGGATTTAAATCAGATTCGGTCAGTGTGTCCTCCGGCGTTCCACAGGGAAGTGTCATCGGTCCCCTATTATTCCTTATATACATAAATGACTTAGATAATGTTATTACAAGTAAAATCAAGTTATTCGCGGATGATACGGTAGTTTACAGAGAGATTAACAGTCCTGCTGATCAAGCATTACTTTCTAACGACCTACACGCAATTCTCGAGTGGTGTAAAGAGTGGCAATTAGAGCTGAACTTAGGTAAGTGTTCCGTCATGAGATTCTGGAGAAACAAAGAAATTGAGGCGATGAATTACAGTATAGAAGGCGTACATCTAAAATTATCCGAATCCGTCAAATACTTAGGTGTCATTTTAACAAGTAACCTCTCGTGGGACACACACATACGAAATATATCCGGGAAAGCTAAGCAAAAACTAGGATTCATCAAACGGATAGTAGGTAAAAGCGAAGAAAAAGTCAAAGAGACATGTTACTTTTCTTTAGTTAGACCGCTGCTAGAGTATGCGTCGAGCATATGGGATCCGTACGAGAAAGGTTTAATCACCGAGTTAGAGAAAGTGCAGCGAAAAGCTGCTAGATTCATCAAAAATTGTTATGATAGAAATATAAGCGTTACAGGCTTGATACAGGACTTAGGATGGGAATCACTAGCTGAGCGTCGATCACGTGCTAGGTTAAAACTTCTTGAAAGATTTAGAACGAGTACTTTCTCCAGCGACGTCAAAGAAATAATAAGAACTCCCACCTATATCGGTAGAATGGACCATCCTCGTAAAATAAGAGAGATAGCCTGTAGGACAGAGAGATACAAAGGCTCATTTTTCCCTAGAACGATAGCTGAGCAGAATAAAACTTGCGATCAAAAGTAACCTCGCGTAGGGGCGTAAACCAAGGCCTAATTTTGGAGTTTTCCCCTTGGTGTTAATACACCCCCTGCCACACACCCTTGCGGTGGCTTGCAGGGTAAACTGTAGATGTAGATGCATAGTAATGGGAGACTGGAACAGTGTAGTCAGAGAGGGACAGGAAGATAACATATTGGGAAAATATGGGCTAGGGATGAGAAATGAAAGAGGGGAGAGACTTGTGATATTCTGTCATAGAAATAGATTTATTGTAACTAATAAATGGTTTAAGCACCACCAGTGGAGACTTTGCACATGGAGAAGCCCAGGAGACCAGAGACAATACCTACCAGATAGATTACATATTAGTCAATGAAAGATTTAGAAATAGCATTAAAATGTGAAAACACTACCAGGGACAGATATCGATTCCGACCACAACCTTTTGGTGGCAAATACACAATGTTGACTGAAGAGTGATAAGAGAAGCATAAGAATTAACAAGAAAAGGAACTAGAGGAACTCTTGAAGAACAAGGAGGCTATCATGACTGAGCTGGAGGAAAGGTTGGGGGAAAGAGCTGAAGAAAATAGGAACAATGTAGATGAGGAGTGGAGATACATCCATAGCAACATTAAAGATGTAATGGAAAAGAAGGTAGGAAAGATAACGGGTGAAAGAAACAAAAAACCCTGGGTCATAGCAGCCATGCTGCAAAAAATGGAAGAGAGGAGAAAGTGGAAGAACATAAACACTGAAGAAAGCCAAAGAAAGTACAAGGAGTTAAATAATGCTTTAAGAAGGGAAACAGATAAAGCCAGAGAACAGTGGATAAATGAGAAATGCGAGGAAATTATCGAGTGTGAAAGAATTTGTAGAACAGACCTCATGTATAGCAAAGCAAGGGAACTAATCAAGAAAAAAGCAAGAGAAAACAGAAAGGAATCATGAACAAAAGTGGCAAAATAGTCACGGAGACAGATGATGTAAAGAGTGTCTGGAAAGAATACATTGAGGTGTTGTATGACAAAGAAGGTAAGCCAGCAAATAGTGAATTAGATGAAAAAGAGGATGTGAAAAAAGACCAGCTAGGACCAAGTATTCTCGAGTCTGAAGTTAAAAGAGCAATTGATGACATGATAAGAAGGAAAGCTGCTGGGAGTGATGATATACCAGTGGAAATTCTTAAGGTATTAATCCCAGAAAAATGAAAGTCGTGGCGGTTTCAAAAGAACATAAAGAATTAAATGTAATGGTAAGTGGCTAAAAATTGGAACAAGTAAGTAGTTTCAAATATTTTGACAGTATCTTAGCGCAGGATGGAAGTAGTACACAGGACATCAGAAGTAGGATTGCAATGGCAAAAGCAGCATTTAACGAGAAGGAACTCCTAACAAGCAAGAAAATAAATTTATAAACAAGGAGGAAATTAGCAAAATGCTACATATGGAGCATAGCTCTTTATGGCACAGAGAGGTGGATGGTAAGGAGTAAGGAGGAAAAATATTTAGAAAGTTTTGAGATGTGGGTATGGAGAGGGATGATGAAAGTGAAATGAACAGAGAGGAAGAGAAATGAAGAAGTATTAGAAATGGTTGGAGAAAAAAGGATGTTAATAAAAACAATTAGGAAAAGAAAAGCAAACTGGATAGGGCACATATTGAGAAGTGTTTACAAAGGACGATTTTAGAAGGTAAAATTAGCGGAAAAAGAGGAAGAGGGAGAAAAAGAATAGAACTATTAGAGAATATAAAGCAGGAATATAGAATCTTACGGGGAATGAAAATCATCCCCTGGAGTTGAACCCAGGATGTTTTTCGTAAATTTTCCTGTCACATTTTCATATCCAAGTAGATTATCTCTGTCAAATTTCAAATTTATATCTGCATATTTGATCGAGTTATTCGTGTTTTAAGAGCGTGACATGGACCAACCAACCAACGGAGCAACATAGCTTTTTATTATATGGGGGGATGTCAACAACTAAACCATTTCCCACTCTTTTCTTTGATCTCGAATAATATATTCTAGGCCATGCATGTATGCCTGACACACTTCAGCATAAAATCTACAAAATTTACCTTTTTGCCAAAAAATGGTGGAAATTTTTGGGGGATCGGCTTAAATCCAGGGTCAGCTTCTATTCAGACAGATATGGTAGGTGTTTTGGAATACAGTGAAATCTCATAAATCATACTTCACAATAATATACTTTTCAGATTAATTTACTTTTTGTAAATCTCCAATGTGTCATATAAGCAATGTAAAAATATTTAAAGTACTTCAATGTAATGTATTTTTCAGTATTATGTAGGAATTTGTGAGGTCCGGAAAGAATATTTTGTCACTATAGAATATACTCTCATCTAAGGCATTACAGCACCAAATTATCAAAACCTCAGGGAAAAGTGGAACTTCCCATGTAAGAGCTTCACTCTATTCTGAAATTAATAAAGTTTTCATTGTAAGAGCCCTCATGCCATTTTATTATGGACAAATACATTGGCACCATGATTCAAAGGCATGGAAAGCGGACAAAACAAGATATGCTACTCCAAGATCTGAATTACTTGATTTTATTAACAGAAAAATTAGTATGAAGGGTCGAATGCCATCATTACAGTCATAAAATCTCGTCCGGGAATTACACCAGTAGCTTTACTCTCGCACTCTCTTGCAATTAGTGCCAAGTAAATGCTGACACCAGCTCAGATTCTTCGAATAAAAATGCAGGTGACAAAGAAAAATTATGCCGAGTTGTCTACATATTCCCTTACTTTGTCACCCCTCTTTTTACTCCTTTTCCAAGAAACCCACTAAGTCTTTCCCACTCCCTTATGCAGGTGTTTGAAATTATTCAGCATGGATGCTTCAACTTCACTTACCATCTGTTTATTATTTCAATGCTGGGGTACCGGAACACAAGTTAAATTAAATTATCAAATTTATCTGTGAAAGAGTGCTAACAGTAGCTTAAACTCGCCAACAGTCGTTTTTGTTTTAAAGTGAGAATTAAATTTATGCATTGCACAATGCCATTATGAAAGCCAACAGTGAAATGTAATGCAGATGATTTCATGTTGTTTTATTAAGATTAAGAGACCTGCAAATCTTTTCTACTAAACTTATGAAACTAAAATATTCTTAATTATTGACTTTCACTACTAGGAATCTATGCATTTTCTCAAGTAACTTTCGATCTGAACCCTAATATGGCCCACTGAAGCATTTGATTCTGTTAATGTGGTCTTCTTCATAAAACGTTTGTCCCCCAAGAAGCAATAGATATTTTGAGCATAATGTACTTTCAGTATTACATAGAGAAATGCATGTTCCACAGACATACTACTTCGCATCAAGATTTCACTGAACTTTTCATTTTGGATTGAAAGAGATATTTGTTTTAACATGGATTTTGGAGAGCATAGGATGACATGTAGTAGGCCAGTGTTTCTCAGCCTTTTTGGGGGGATGGAACCCTTTGGAAACGGCACCGCATTGCAGAACCCCAAAATATTCATCACACAAAAGCATCTGAGGAACATATAATAATAACAAAGTAAACAAACCATACAGGCAGGACCGACCCAAGGTATGTGAGAGTTGGATGGCTGCCCCAGGTGCCAAAATACTGGTGGTACTAACCCAACCATCTATATATACATTACTTGCAAGTGAAAAAATATTGGATACCAATTTATATCATGGAACAGGCGGGAATCTAGATGAAATTCCTTTTACTATTCATTGTCAATTATTTCATGGAGCAAATAATAAATTAAAAGTTCCATTAAGAATATATAAAAAAAAAATCATGGAAGAGAGCTATAGAGTAGTGACCAGAATCTTAGGAAACCAAACTGGGACATAATGGCGATGAATATACACTATAAATTCCATTTAAAAGTATTATATCAATGCTAAGTAATAACATGATTTGCATTTAAAAGCAGTGGACTTGTTGCTATGTCAGTTTTATTTCCCATTGTTAAAAATCAGAAAATTTTCCCTCTTTTTTGGATTAAAAACAAATTTCTATACCAATTCGGCACCGATTTGAATTTAGTCTTAAAAAATAATAAACATCATTCTTTTAGCTATAGAAATGTTTTAATCCTGAGCTCATTCTTAATTTTAACTAATTTAAAAATGCAAATTTATGATGCCTTACACTGATATCATGCTTTTCTTATGGGGGTAGAAATTAAACTACGGGTTTGGAAAAAGACATCAATTACTCTCTAGCAGCTAATCCTGGATTCACCAAAATTTTGTCATGTCGAGCCCTTATGCAGATCGCCCTATCCTGAAAATTTGGCTTCTCCAAGTTGCAGGATTCCAGAGATAATGCCAGAACAGACGGATGGGCAGACAAAACGAATACATGGAATATAAAAAAGTGCTAACAAAAAGCTATATAATTTTTCAATTTCTGTGGTCTTTTATGCAAATTCAAATGTTGAAAAATAGGAAGCCCACCAAAAAATTTACTAAGCCTGTCAACCTTTTCTTGAATCTTTTGAAATTACATTTTATCATCATGTAAAATTGATTTAATATGATCCATAGAAATACAATGTTTATAATTATTTGTACATAGTTTGTATTTCTTATAACATGTAAGTAAGCTTGTGTTAAAAATCATAATAAATTATGGCAGCTTTTCCAGCTTTTCTTTTGAAATAAAAACCTTTAGTGCTTCAAATGTTTTCAGTATATGATCAATCGCTAGGTATAAACATAACCAACGAGTTTTCTAATGGAGCAATAATATTTCATTTATATATCTACAAAATAACTTTCTATCGCACAGCTTGTATTGTATAAATTGAAAAATGTGATAATATTTTTGCAACTATTACTTCCACATCACAAGACAATTTCTCAACTTCAGAGTGCACTGCGTTATGTACAGCATTAGCTGAGAACCCTAGATTCTGCAAAATAACAAAAGCATGCCAGGGCATTTACATCACGGAGATGGCCATTTTTAAATCATGCTTTAGGGGTTAATAGTAAAAAATTCTTCATGTCCAATAGAAATACATCATAACACAAAGAGCAATCAGCTTTCTTATCATGCTTGATTTTTTTCAAGGTATATTTTTTGTAAATTGTCTCTAAACACATTCTTCCTTTTGCCTATGGTAAATATTTAACTTCGTCTAATTATAATATAAATTGTGGCATAGCTATAATTGTCAGCAATAATTTATTGGGTGTTCAATATAGAGCAATATGCATTACACAAACGATACAGGTGTATAGGCATCACAGAACTTGTTGGAACTCGCGTGCGCGAAGCATGACGTCAGGGAGGGGAAAGTGTACGTGGAAGGGGTATGCAGATGGAGCGGAGGGGAGAGAAGAGCGCATGGCAGGCAGAGCTGCCAAAATACTCGCATTATCCCTGGAGAGGGCGCGCGGTCTTTTCGAGTGGAGTGAGTGAGAGAAAGCATTTTAAAGTTGGCAACGAAGGAATGCGACCGCAGGTACCCTGGTGGACACACGCGGAGACTGCCTTTCTCCCCCGTGTCGAGGAAGTTTTTAGACAATGAACCCTTCCACTGAAAAAGGTCTTCTGCGCAAGTGCCACCAAGTTCTGCGATGCGTATACTAGTAGCCAGCACCCACTATGGTTTGCGTGTTGCGAATTAAGTCACTCGTGCAATCCCAGCCAAGTTGTTAGTGATGGGAATAGCAACACAGTAATTCAGTTCGATACAATATTGCGCAGAAGAGATAAAAGCACAACTAAGAGTTGGGCAAAGACATCATTATTGGAGGCAGGTATATTGTGGATACGAACACCAGTTACAAATGATTCTATTATTTCTTGGTTGACATTTTCCAATATAAAGTGATTCTAACTAAAGACATTTATGAAATTTAGTGACGAGGAGATTTTGTAAGGCAGAAACAAAAAAATCCGCGAGAAATAAGTGTCCTGAAGATTTTTTTCGGAACACCGGGACATTAAGTCAAAATCCAGGATGTCTGGTCACCAGCGGGGGATTTGAAATGAGGCCAAAGTATGCAATGGCCTAGGGGTGGCGAGATTTTAGGGTGGGAATAAAAAAATTAATATTACACCGATTTTCAATGAATTAAACTATTATGATCTGTAGACAGACGGATTTACAGACTAACGATATACATGAGCGATTCTTTTTAGAAAAAAGTGCTAAAAAGGGGATGGAAAAATAATTTGGCCTAGGGGAGGGAAATTTCCAAATCCACCACTGTTGGTCACCCTATGCTAGAGTGGTTTCTTGCCAGGGGCCTCCTCCCTGCATAAAGGAAAATATTACAATATGATTCAAGATTTACAAAATTGTAATTAAATTTAATTAATTAATCACTGGGTTGCTGCTGCTATGGAAACCCAAACGGAGGAATAAATTTCGAGAGAGCACACTGCATTGCCATATTCAGATTTGTACTTAGATTGTTCCACATGTAAGTTGTTAGTTCCATGAGACATGAAAATCCCTTTCACAAAGGTAGATGTTTGGGAACTGAATGAGTTTTTGAGAGCCTCCTCAAAAATTACACAGGTATCACTATTTGTGAACAAGGATACCTAAAACTCACCTGTCACAATTGGATGTTTGAAAGAGGTTATTTAAAGTAACATCAGCGTGGAGTAAGCTTACTGGAAAATGAGTCAAGAATACAATGTGCACCTCAGTAAAACACAAGGTATAAGATGAAGTTTTGATAGAAATGTTAAGTTAATGATGGAGCATTATGCTGAATTGCTCAATTGTGAGGCCGGGAGGAAATATAACGTGACAGAGGCAAATGTAGAACTAGGGACTGCAATCCTGATGGAATTTTTCAAATCCGGGATTAGGATTTTTCCAATCCCGAGATTGGCTTTTATTACAATTATACATACAAATCAGGAACATAATTCCCGATGCAAAAACAGCTAATAGTTATTTATGCCTTTAATATGTTGCATTTTTTCTGTAGTAAGTGAAATAAAAAAGAAATGATGAATGTGTAAATGTAACACATGAGGGTGTAAAAACAAAATGCTTATGTTACATTTTAGAAACCTTAATATACAAACCTCAGTACAATGAACACCATTGGTAAAATGAAAAACAAATGCACACACATGCCATAGTATATAAAAAATTATGGTTTAATTTTAACTAAACTTGAATCATTGGATATTTATTATGTAATTGTAACATTTGTAATAGAAGCATTGATAATAATGCAAAATTATTGTTCTTTATCAAAAATAAGCATTATTAATTGGACCCCAACTCATATTTCAAAGAGATTTAATTGTAGGAATAATTTTGAAACAGGAAAAAAAATTCTGCTATGACTGGATATTGAACCCGGGTCTTCCACTTGCCGGGTGGATATTCTACCACTGAACTAGCATAGCAGATAATTTTTCTCATTTCTTAATGATTTAAATGTATTTGAAGTATGCTCTTAAAAAGCAGAGTGCATCTAATGTTTTATTGCTCATTTTTTAACTGTAATTCATACAAAATATGCCAGCAGATGAAGACGCTCTTTCAGATTCTACATTTGTTAGAGGAATAGAAAGCAACTATTCATAAAGGAAGTGTAATTTTTCACATCTACATCCACTTTCACAGAAGAGATTCAGCTCACTTATGATTGCTACTGTCAGTTCAGTGGAGCTGGACTTGCACTATATAAGTATCAGATGTAGAAGTAGAAAAAGCAAAAACCAGAAATTTTTTCGAGTACACTTTTGGAGTATTTGGATTTTTTCCTTACCTAATCATTGAACATTTACCTATATACAGAACTTGAACCTTTTACATCTGCTGGAAATACCATAAGGCTTAAAGTAAATGGGAAAATTTTCCTGTATGTGAAATTTCTGATAAATTAAAATAGAAATTCGAATCCCAAAATCCCAGGATTTTCATGTTCCTAATCCTGAGATTTCGGGACTAATTTTGGGCAGGATCCCAGGGTTGCTATCCCTAAGTGTAACCAAGCAACAGAAACTTAAAGGAGCTAACTGAACATGGAAATCATTTAGTGGACCCAAACGAAAGTGATTTCATGAATTAGGAGAAATTGTCAAATTTGTGCATACTCAAAGAATGGAAACGGAAAACCAGTGTTGCAGGAAATTATTAAACTGAAAACTCATGAATTAGCATGTTCACTATACATAGCACGACAAAAATTCAAGGTTAGTAATGGTTGGTGTATATGGATGATGAGTTGTGATGGTTTTTGCCTGCGAAGAAGAACTTCTCTTTCTGACTACATGGACAAACTTTCCAGAAGCATGTAATTGTGTTGTGCAAAATTGACGATTACCTTCTGAATCAAATGGGTAATGCAGATGAGACACCTATTTATTTCGATGTGCCATTCAATTACATAGTTAACAAAAAAGGGGCAAAAAATGTCATTATAAAAAGTTTGGGGAATGAAAAAATGTGCATTACTGTAATGCTGGCAGTGTTAGCAGATGACACAAAGTAACCACTATATGCTATTTTCAAAATTAGTATTACAAACTTTTTTCCTGAATAGACCTTGTTTTTTAATGTGGTCGTCATAAATTCGAAGTTGTCTTCCCATTGGGTTAATATGGTAATTCAATTGACAGGTCAGATATGCTCAACTGGAGCACCCTGTTGATAACTCCCCTCGGCAGCCAGCATACCTCTGAATGAAGCAAGAATGATTTGTACTCTGCGCACATGTCATCAAACAGCTTTTGGAACACACAAACATATTTCCCTTTTCCACCAGCTTTGATACAATTCAGTTTTTATCACATCTTTCCACACAGCCTCAAGTTCTCCTTCTGCTGTAGCTAGCCGATTTCCTGCAGTAAATCTTTCACAGCAATTGCATCAAGATGAATGATGCAGTGCTTAAGAATACAGTGAAGGGCAACTGTTTCAATCATGGTAATTACACCAAAAACTTTACCCCCATCACTGTTGCTACATCTGTGGTAATTTTCTAAAAACTTGGGGTGTGTTTTATAGCCCGAAAAACACGGTAAATATTTGTTCCCATCAATTTTATGACCAATTCTGTAATAATTATGTGCACATAACGTTAGAATTTGAAAAAAATTATGGGCTACTTTGTCAAGAAATCATGGCCAAGTTATCCAGAATTTATCTATTTGGCATGCAAGTGACAAAAAAACTAAAGATCTTATATTGTCCTGGTTATGTTCCAGTTTTTCTTCCCCAGAACACATTGTGTCCCAGTTTTACTTCCTCAGAATCTGGTCACCCTGGCATTAACAGCAGAATCCACAATATGGATTTTCTTTGGAGGTTCCTGCACAACTGAGTCACTTTCTATCGAGTTTTGTTTTTCACTCTTTTCCAAGGGCTGAGATGAAGTGGTCCCAGTGAGAGACAATTAACTGGCAAAGGCAACAAGACTCCTAAGAATGAATTAAGCATTGGAACTCACAGAATACAGAGTTAATTAAGAAATGCAAAGTTGGGTACAGGATACTATAGGGCACGTGAGCTAAAATACATGCATGAAGTATTATGAAAGTCTACCACAGCAACAATAAGCACAACACGAGTCCCCAGAATCTGAGAAGCTGCCAGTCTGTGACATTATATAAATTTAAGTATATCTACTAACATTAAAATCTAATTGCAATAAAAAAAACCATATATAAATAATATGTGGTTTCTTTTGACATATGGTATAAAGGCAAAGAAACCAATCTTTTCTATTATATATGCACATATTTTAACAGAATCCCTGGACCTTTTGAGTGAAACCCTACGGTTCCACAGAACCCAGATTGAGAAGCACTGTAGTAGGCCACCTTTGGAATTCTGGAAAAATTTGTGGAATTTTACTTAACTCTCTCCCATACAAAATGTTTTAACTATACGGTCATGCATACTTTTCAGCAGTTGATTGAAACAAAATTAATAATTATAAAATGTGTGATTTCAACATGAGAAACTGGATGCGATTGATGGTTGTGACATGTTATTACTGAAACTTGCTGCTCAAGCACACTCTTACTCTAAAGCAGCTACCAAATGTTCCATGAAGAATAGCCACCTTGAGGGATGGCCAGCTAAAAAGGACTTTACTAATCAGTTTCATGTTAAAAAGGAGTCAGTTTGAATCTAGAAAAAATGTTTGGTTAGAAGGTTGGTCATTTTTAGAAGCATGGTCTTACTTTCAAAATTTATTTTTGCTACAAATAATTAAGGGGAAAATTTCTTCCCGAGTTCAACCAAAACCATATTGTAATAAGGCACATTATAATGGGTTTTTATTTAATTTGATTAAGAAACTTCATTAAATCTGTCACCAAGGTGTTTTGCTAGATTACCTTACCTGGTATTTCAGAAGGTACATCAGGGAGCTTCATAGGCTCTTCCTCACTTTCAGTGATTTCTCTTAATTCATTCAGGACATCTTCTTCATCCTCTGTTGTAAGTGCTCCACTAAGCAATTCATCAATTTCCTATAATAATGGCCATTCAATTTTTAACAGAACAAAGATTTTGAATAATAACAGTGAAATCAAACTTTCAGGGTTGTTTTCAAATTTTAATTCAATTTTAAAGTTTTTGCTGTTTTAATTCCTTCAGCAACAATAGGAAAAATCAGCTTTAAAAATACATTATCATCAATGCTAACCAAAAGTAATGTTCTCGTGTCGACTCAAACTATTTTTTAAACAAGAGTTGGATGTAATAACGAAAAGGCGAAAAGGCAAACTCACCCTTTGCTTTTCTACTCCCTCTCTAGTTTCCTCCAATATTCTTTCCACATCCTCCACGGATAAAATTGCATTAACCTTTTTCAAAGCTTCATTTCCTGCTTTGAGTCCATCCAATACCTAAAATAAATAATGAGTTCGCCGTATTTCAGGTTTTAAAACATCGCAATTTTACTTGAAACTTGAAGTGATGATAAATAAGTTATAAAAACCTGGATTTCAACTTGAGAGAATTCCAGATCTTGAACTAAATGCTCTAAATTCTGCAACAATCCATCAGTTTTCTCAAGAAGTTGCTCTTGATATTTCTTTTTCCTCATTAAAAGTAAAGCCTTCCTACAAAATATTTATAAGTTATATTAATAGCATTTATTTAGCAATAGCTATTTATGTAGTACAATTCAATACAAAATAAATCAAGTAGGTACATGTAGGTATATATAATTATTTCACAACCTTTGTTAAATTGAACGAATAAATCGCTGTTTGTGTTACAAACTTACTCTTTTTTACCACCCTTCAAAAGTTTTCTTGCTAGTTCTCTGTCCCTTTCCAAGTTTCCCTCAATTTTCTTTTGGTGCTGTCGTATTTTATCTCTTTGTTGTTTTAGTTGCTATATTAACAAAATAAAAATTTTCAATTATTAATACGAGTGACAGGTTTATTCAGCCTCTTCATCAGTTAGATTAAATTATTATCCACAGATAAGGGCACTTATGCTCCCTTTATTTATAAATATAACCGAATAGAGATAAAATAAGTTATTATAACCGACTATTAATCTAAAGGTATTATGTATAGAAATACTGACCAAAACTGCTTTGTCCTGCTCTGTCACGCGACTAGCCGTTTTTTTGCTTTTTCCAAATAGAGCTCCCATTTTGTGTTTAAAACCATTAGATCCGATATCACCGGGAATTAATTTCCGCGATGATACCTACTTCGAACAACATCCTTCATCTGGTATCTGCGAGACGAATGTGATTCCTCATTTGTTTTCACCAAAATGTCAGGGGATATGAAATGTAATTCTTTATTACTGCGATCATGAAATGCAATATTTTTCTAGTAGTTCATAATTGTATCAATCTTACCCTTGTGTTTTCGTACCAAAGTGAAGATATATCTGATGTACCTGTAATTGCTGTGATGCGTGCGGTTAAAAATATAGGATTCCACAGGTGTGTATCTTTATCATTTGATAGGATTGTAATTAAAGTCACCATAGTTGTATTACTTTTAATTGGAGAATTTAATTACATCCGCGTTCAGTAACAGGGGAATTAGTCTACCATGATAATTCAATGGTAGAATATCCACCTGGCAAGTGGAAGACCCGAGTCCGGTTTCCGGAGACATTTTTTCTCGTTTCAAAATTATTCCCAACTTTCCAGCTTATGCCTGTCTGCATAGAATCTTACGATCACTTTATTCCATAAATTTCTTTCGTTATATGGTTTACATCAACACGAAATGTATATATTGAAGTCGGCAATGGCTGAATTTTTTAAATACCTAGTAGCTTCAAGTTTGTGGATGAAAACATTTTTCAGAGAACTCGAAACTACGTTTGAGGCGGATAATTTACTAGAAAAGTTCATTTACTGTGAATGGGCGATGAGGGAAAGCATCCCTAGCGGAATTTATGTAGATCCCGATCAGCTCATTGACTTGGAGCGATCAAATTTAACGCAGCATAAAATGAAGGTAATTGGTGCAGTAAATGTTGAAACTCCGCAACACAACTCTTCACCTCATGAATTAATGATTTTCTTCAATGAAACTTTTCTCCAGTCTAAGAAAATAGGTAAGTAAACTGTTTTTCAAAGAAAACACTAATGACTATAGTTTACTAAAAGTTAACGTTATTTACAGTTGTAAAGTTTCCATTTCATTTGAGATACCACAAGGCTAAAAGTGGTGGTGGATACACCTTAGTAAAAATAAGGAAGCCATGTTTACTAGCTATGTGTGATGAAAATCTGCCGCAGTCTGAAAGCATTGAAGCCCCTTGCTTTCAAAATTCTAGCAAAGAATGTGTTTGGAGTGTTATTCCATTTAAAGAGGTAATTAACTTTTGTAAGTGACTTACTAGTAAACTATGATTTCACTGTTCCATTTTCCAGAATCAATCCTAGTTTTTCGAAGATTTATTATCATTTCATAGTTTGACGTGTAAGTCAGAGCATATAATATTAAAGTTTCTTTTGTGTTACGATTGTCAAATTATTCCATTAAATGTCAGGATCTAATCATTAAATCAATTAAGAAAAGTTGTCATTGCTTCAGTAGCTAACTAGTATACTGAATTACTTGAGATAAACCTAGGAAATTGTTGTATTGTTACTGGCAGAAAATGGAAATGTAGGGCTATGCCATGCTACTAGTTCCAGATGGTTAAAACAAATTTTTGCGTGTTTCTCTTTTGGAGCGACTGAGGCATGGATGCTGAGCAGGGTCACTCCTAGGCAGGTGTGAAGCCCGGGGCCAATCGGCTTCTGCACGGCCTTGTTAACATTTACCACCAAATTTAACTTAAGACTTTCCTTGCAATGATATCGAAGTGCAGTCGCCCCAATTCGCCCTACCCTAGGGATGGTCATGATACTGGGAATTAGACAGAATAACCCATAGTGTATGCATGTGTGAAATACAAGTATGCCAGTACTTTTTCCAATCAGTTTTTAACTGCTGAGCGAAATGTTTATTTTAGAATGAATATGAACTTCTGTTATAAATGATGCATTCATGTCACAGTTGGGTCCAGTCTATAAAGTACTGGAGGGGCATCTGTTATGCTAATATATTGGGGGCACTTCGTAAATGATATAAGCATCTGTGCATTACTGTATTTACCCAAATCCATGATGACTGCCATGCTGGCTGTCAAAACAGGAAAAAGATTTTGACCTAATTTTTCACCAAACATATTTTGTGTATTTTGAACACATATTCAGTATAGGTATACTAGTCCATTCAGTAATTGAAATGGTTTGTTACAAATTTTTGTTTGAGGAAAACATTTTAAAAATGTATTTTTTTAAATTAATGCTGTATTAATTGAAATCTGGATCATAGGTTCGCAATGAAAAATTTCAGTAGATACAATTATTTTATCTTGTTTCATTTGTTTAAAAAACATTGATTAAACGTGTAACCATACTTCCTATGGTTCTACAACTCGTCGCACGATGATTTTATCGTGCGATGTATTGACACGATGAATTGACTGAAATGTGTTTATGGTATACCACATCATACTTGAATTTAAGACGATCCTCAATTTTTGAAAACTGAAATTTGGAAAAAAAACCTTGTCTTGGATTTGGTTAAATACGGTATTTGCAACTGGATAAATTCAAGTAACTGATATTGTTGAGCAGGCCAGCATCTCAATGACATTTATTTAATGTTTCCACTTGTTTAAAAATAAACAAATTATAATGTCTATGAAAATCATTTGAAGAGGAGTGGGCGATGGAATGGATCCTTGCTTGGAGCAATTAACTGCTTTGGTCATAGTATGACATGTTATTGTGAATGTGTAAAATGTATCAGTATGGATTAGTGATGTAAAAGATTTTTCTCATGACATATTTTCCAGTTCACAGAATGAATTTTATAATTTCCTTAATGGTTTTCCCAATTCTGCAAATGTGGTCAGTTGGTTAAACTCAAAGAAAAAGATGAGAAGATTACGATCCCAAAGATTTCAAGAAGTTTTGTGTTATAATTGGTTGCCCAAAAAGTAATCTCTTTATTTGTTCTCAATCCATATTCAAGGTGTTTACAGAAATTTTTCAATAGTTAAACATTGCTCCTTGGCCTGTTTGAGGTATCTCTGTCTATCCTCATGTAAGAGCTGATGCTGCTATCCAACTTATTCTACCATCTATACATGCCTTTTTCAACTCTATAAATCTCTATAGGAACATTTTCCGAAGAAAGAATCTGTTACTCATCTTCATTATGACCATTATCATCACTACTGCCCTTGCAAAAAGTGTAGATACCCAAGTTGGAGGCGGTATATCTCGAAAACAACCACGAAGATTTTAATGGGATGAAAAATAGCGGATAGAGAATTTATTTCTACGTTAATTGATGTACATCTTAAATTTTTAGTTTCTGTTAAAATATTTTATATTGAGCTATTTTATTTTTATTTCATCTCACTTATAGCTAATTCTGGCATAGTAAAACGGGGGAAGAGAGAAGGCAGCGCATGCTGTTGCCACCTCATCCATATTCAATGCACGTCTGGTCATGTAGATGACTCACTAACATAGAAGATGTGGCAACAGTGCATGCTGCAATTTCTACTTTCATTTTCTCTCCCGCCAGTTTTGCTAAGCCAGACGTAGCTATAAGGCGGAGGCAAAATGAAGATGAAATAAAAATCGGTATAATTTTGGGAAGTATATTCTGAAGTTCTTTTTTACATATTAGTAATATAGGCATTTGTTCGGCGACAACAGTATCTCAGTAACTTTGAAAACAACCAAGAAATGACGAAGATAGCAGATTTTCAGAAATCTAACAAAATTGGGCATTAATGTTGTTGTTATAAAATAACGCTTCCAGATATATTCCTTCTAGTTTTAGGTCAGTGCTATTAAAATTGCAAGTTGATACATTGTAGGGTTTCAGAGATGTAAACACTGAAATTGGTCTTATCGGATTTCCAGTGCTAAAAACTATTTTTCTTCAAATACAGCCCAATATCAAATATTGAAACAGAAACTTAAAATATAAGATGCACATCAATTAACGTAGAAATAAATTCTCTACCTACTACGTTTCATTCCATTAAAATCGTTGTGGTTGTTTTCGAGATATACCGCCTCCAACTAGGGTATCTACACTTTTTGCAAAGACAGTTGCCATTTAAAACTATCTAAGGGTTGTTGTCATATAGAAAAGTTTCTTCAATTATTCACGTTTCAGAAGTTTTAATTCTTTGTGGCTTTTAAGTACCTAAAGCAGGGTAACTCAATCTTTCTGCATTCACAGACCACCGACCAGAGAAAAATATATCTGTAGACCATAATCAGCCATATCTTTTGTTGGAGTCTATTGTCAGCGTCCAGCTCCTTGACCATTTTGGATAGCTGTTACTATCTCATCTTTATCACAAGTGTCTGAAACTTTAACTTTTTTTTATCCTACTGTAATTCTTTGGGCCACTTGTGAAGAACCTCTTATCTAGATAATTTTAAGACTCGAATATCATTAAAGAAAATTTGAGGACATTACATTTGAGGAAACTTAATAAAGCAGACTAATTTAGTAGTCCCCTGGGAGATATAGGGCTATGTTTTTAGGAAAGTAAGCATTACACAGATTTAACATCTCATGGAAAAAAGTTGCATTTGTATAAGTTACAAACTTTTCACATAAAAATGTTGTGTTGCCGAATCAGGACTTCATATATTCAAATTTTATATCTGCTGGGCAAATAAGTGTGATAATCATTTAACTGTCTATACTCTAATCCTGGTTGGACAAGGGCTTACGTTACTACACTTATGGTGAATTAAGAAAATTTAAGATGATGGTATGTTCAAGGTGTCAGCGATCATATTATTTGATGGAAGTGAAAATTAATTTACAAAGCATTTAGCTCCTATAATTTTATTTGCATTTTAATGAAAAGGTAATGTAAATAAAAAAGAACCGAGAAAAGACCTGGTGATGCTGTAACAGGCGAAACCGGTCGCAATAAATTTGTCTAGTGGGAATTTACAAAATTATTTTTATTTAAATTATAGAATCTTTCCACAAAGTTGAGCCTTCCCAAGTGGAATATGCTAATGAAAAAGCATAGAAAAATGATACATTTTGACAGTGCAAAAACCAAATTAAATTACCATTAGATTATAGCTAATTCTTTTGTCGAATGAAATTAATATTAATTAATTAATATTAGTGAAATAACCACATTAAAATTTTATCGTAATCTTCATCAAAGCTTCATATTTATTATTATGCTGAAAATTACCTTTTCTTTGGGTTTTATTTTAAAAATTAACTTTTTTTACCTATATTATTAGTTTTTCAATTAGTTTACCCCTTGAAGCTGTTTAATCATTTTTAGTAACATTAACTTTTCTTGTGCTGCATTTGTTAATGATTTACTTTCCTTCAGCCATTGGAATCAACAAAAAGTAATTTTTGAATCAAGTCATTCTATTAAAAAAAGCACTTAATACACATTTTCTTATTTCACAGAGCAATGAAGACATAGTAATTGAAGTTCCCGTGGGCAACTTGGATCATAACATTATTGTTTCAGTCATCACTATCTTGGTAATTATAATAGGTTGTTTAACCATTGTTAAACCTTTTATAAGATGCATAAGGCAATAATATATACATTTGGTGAAAATAAATGCTTTGAAACATTATATTATATATTTATAACATTTTCATTAGCTTCTTTAATATCCTTTTTGAGAATTTCCTTTTTCTTTAAATCATGTGAGGAGAAAAATGATGCTTTTTCCACCTCTTGCCAAATTTTGTTTTGCAAATCACCATCTACTGGATGTTCAAAGGCATGGACATAGTTTTTCACATTACCACATACATCTATTTAATTAGTCAAGGAATCAATCTAATTCAGATAAATACAAACTATGCAAATTATTTTTAAATACAACTAGAATGGTTCTGGACTTAACAGATAAGGTTCAGTGCTGACTCTCTGGCTGCATGAACTTGTTAATTTAGAGAAGAAAATAGAATACATACTATGCATTCATGCTTTTGATTAAATATGAATTATGCAGTCACTATCACTCATGAAAACCAAAAATGAAAGTATCGTAGACTGCTACACTTACCTACTTGAACAAACCTGATTCAACTTTTTCCTTGGAAAATTTCACTAGCCAAATAGCCATTGTTTGTGAATGGCAGAAGCATTGTTAGTAATATCAAGATCTTGAGATGACGCATGCAATAACTGATATAAAATATTTGTTTTTGAAACTGAATAATTTAAATGGTATTAGAGAATGTATTCAAAATGTACCAAAGCAGGATTATAAGAATTTACAATTGTTTATAAAACCCACAATGTCAATATTATTATTGTTTATAATAATATCATTGGAGCTTGTTTTAGTGCAGCTGGCTTGCGAATAATTTTGAAATGAGAAAAAAATTTCTGTTATGACTGGGAATTGAACCCATCTTTTCCACTTGCCAGGCAGATATCCTACCACTGAACTATCATAGCAGATTAATTCTCCCATTTTTGAATGTGGATGTTTTTCTTAGATGGGTCGGGGCTAGTCAAGCTAGTATCAACCAGCCCCAATTGATTGGAGAATTTAATTACATCCATGTTCAGAAACAGGAGAATTAGTCTACCATAATAGTTCAGTGACAGAATATCCACCTGGCAAGTGGAAGATCCAGGTTTAAATTTTTTCTTGTTTCAAAATTATTCCCAACTTTACAGCTAATGTCTGTGTGCTTAGGATCTTATGATCATTTCATCAATTTCTAACTTGGTAATCTCACCATTTGAGAGGGAGGGGTTTTCTACAGCAAATCTCTTGGAAAACGTCTGTTGGGGCTGGTTTATACTAACTTGGCTAGCCTGGACCCAATAATGAAAAACACCCACATTCAGAAGAAATCTGCTATTATAGTTCAGTGGTAGAATATCTGCCCTGCAAGTGGAAGACCTGGGTTCGATTCTCAGTCATAGCAGAATTTTTTCTAGTTTCAAAATTATTCCCAACTTTACAGCTACATAATTCCTGTCTGCTTAGGATCTTGTGATCATTTCATTCCATCAATTTATAGATGACGTAGTTAATATAAAATTTTCTGGTTTGAAATGAAGACATCAGATTTTTTTAAACAAACAATTTAAGAGCAATTCCCATAATACACAACTACTGTGCTTACTTGCATAATTACCTCCATCTCATAATTTCCTCCTCCCCGACTTATGAAGAGTAAATAAAAGATTTTTTTGGACCACAATTTTCACTTGTACTTTGACTAGATGTTTCTTTCAACCGTACATACATCCATATGTTGAGTTTGTATCTCATTTAAAATAAAAAACCTCACTCTTGCCATGCTGAATGCATTGCATTAAATTGCTCTGTAACAACTTTGGCCTCCTTTACTTTGAGATGATGGTTTATCATTGTCTACTCTGTGTATGACTCCCTTGAAAACATTGCCAAGTTTTGATAAAATAAACAGTTCTTATTAACCAGGCTGTGCAGGTACAAAATGCCTATAAATTTTTTAAATGCATCATTAGTATAGTTTATTCTGAAAAGCCCACTTTCTGTCTATAGGGAGAAAACTACATATTTGCCCCACCCTTGTTGTAGTGTAAAAAATTGTGTGAAAAAGTTGGAAAATTATGCGAGTAAATACTGATACAGTATGCCTTCTGCACAATGTTACTTCAGAACTCATCAGTTTATGAATGACTGCACAATCAAATAAAAATTATAGGGTAACTTTATGTATAAGGCAACCTTGAAGCAACACAAAAGAAAAATCATTATAGGAACTAAAACTTATTTTTATTTCAATACCTCTTACTTACTCTTAATTTCAAGTTGTAAAATACAGGGTTGCTACAAATGAAGTACATATACACTTTTAAAAATTAATTGTGAACACATTATTTGTCCTACAAATATTATATTGGTATCATTGAAAGACATAACTCAAATATTTTTTTCACTTCATAGTTTTATTTCCCTTTTTCACTTCACCTCATAGATGTTCAATGTGAGCTTCATTTATAATTCTAACAACATCCAAGCCTGCCCATACTCTTTCGCTTGCACAAACATCCAGTTTCTTCAAACGGTTTATGCCATGCATAAATGCTTCTCCTTGTTGGTGGAACTTTGTTTTTTGTGTGATAACAATGCTGCACTGTTGTAACCAAATGAGTTTTGATAAACCAGATAACCTACTGCGCCTTTTCGACTTGGTCTACCATTCTTCTTTAAAAGCGAAACCGCGGTGCATTTGAGAACTAAATCATTTGCCAACTTATGAGAGAAAAATATTTGAGTTATGATTTTCTATGATAACAACATAATATTTGTAGGGCAAATAGTGTGTTTACAATTAATTTTTAAAAGTGTATACTTCATTTGTAGTAACCCTGTATATAAAATTTCAGTCTTAAAAGTTTGTATTGTCAATCACTGTCAGCAGCAGTAGATATATTGTCCTGATTACAATGCATGAATTTTTCAGCTTTTATAAAAAGCATTGCCTTATAATAAAACCAGTAAGATAGTATGAGCAAATGTGGTGTTAAGTTAGTTTGAAAATGAAGTAAAAAGAAATGAAATTTTTTTTAGTGAATACCATAAAATAATTCACTTATATATCCTAAATTCCCACATACAGCACATGCGTTATACAATAATTATTCCTTAAATCGCATGGAATTTTACAATACAAGTTGTCTGTTGCACATTTGTAAAGATAACTATTAATAAATTTCACATGGTATCTTCCAAATAAAGATTAAAAAGGAATCAAAGTGCTATTCATTACATATTACTGTGAATTAATCATGGAAATTTAGGGTATTTCAGAAAGAATCTACCTCCATAGAAAAAACTCTACACAGTTGTAAACCACAAAAATGAGATAAATTGAAACATTAATATGTATCATAAATAAAGGATACATCCTTTAACAATATCTTCTGGAGCTGCATAGTCCCATCGTATTCCAGTCATATTCTTATAAGATTTCATCAATAACCTTTAATAATAAAAGCAAATTTGAGAAAATAAAAGCATAAAATTAATTTGTTACAGAAAATGTACCTTGCAACCTAACTTTCAATAAAAAATAAATAATGAGCTACTATGCATGTGTGGCAATCAGCTGGAGTAATTCACTAAAGAATTATTGAGCTCTTCTTCCAGACCAACCTTCTACAATTTGTGAAATTTAGGCAACCTCAGTTTAAATAAAAAAGATAAATTTCATAAGAATTTAAGATCAGGAGTTTATAAAATGGTATGCAATTGGGAATATTTTGGGTACTCTGGAAGAAATTTTAATATTAAAGGAGCATACTAAATGTTTTCACAATAAGTCTCGGACTTTGCACTTTGTATCTTCTAATACAAAACAACCATTCATTGGACTTTAATGTCTCAGTTTTATACTTCCACAAAAAAGGACCCAAATTAGATTACTTGGAACAAATTGCAATCATTCACCACATACAAAATTCTCACACATTAGTGAATAATCATCTCTTCCCCTACCACTCCCCACTGCTTTAAACCATTAGCCATTTATCCTTCCCCTCTCCTACTATACTCCCCCAAAACTCACCTCTGATTGGTAAGTAGTGTTTGGTTACTTTGTATGCAACTCCCTTCTGTTTGTTTTTACCGATTACTATGTATGCAAATTCTTTATCTTTGTGTTTATTGGTTAATTTATATGAAATTCCTTTCTCTCTGATTACATTAGTTTTTACCATCCCACTGTATGCAAGTCTGTAAAAATTGTGGTATATTAACCAGATGATGACATAGTTACATTGAAAGCTGGGCATGTTATTGAGTAATATATTGGAATTTTTACATAGTTTGTTGTATTATTTGTTCCGAATTATGGAATTTCATTAAATTAAGGCTTCCTTAGTGGATTATATTTTATATTTAGTCATACTATTATCCAGAATTAAAACTTTGAAGAGATGAACAATATAATGGAACAATAAAGGGTAGTTTATTATTCCAGATTTTCACAAAATTCTGATTTATTCAAAAACTAGTGAATTACCCATTGCTACACAACTTCAAAATTTGTAAGCTTATAAAATACTTTTAAATTAAAAAAATGCTTCTAGTGGGGATCACAGTACTCCCATGTTATTAGCGAATACACTAATCATTGAGCTATGGAATCTAACAAACAAAACAATTTAGGTTGTTAAAACAAAAAGTACACAGTACTCCCATGTTATTAGCAAATACACTAATCATTGAGCTATGGAATCTAACAAACCAAACAATTTAGGTTGTTAAAACAAAAAGTGATGGAAAAATATACTTTACAAAATAATCAAGTTAAAATGTAAATAGAAATGCCTTACACTTATTCCAGTATTAATGAAATGGTGAAACAAAATCTCCTGGAAGCTCTGGAAATCCTGAACAAAATAATCTTAAAATAAATTCATCAAAATGTGTTAAAAATGTACTATTTTGAATCTCCAGTTGCCATAAAAAAACCTTAAAATTTAATCTTGAGGTTTAACAATGACTTGGTCAGTAAGGAAACATCCCATTAAAAACCTTAAGATTTTTCCAATATATGTAATTTAAACATTCAATTTTAACAATTTCGAATTGAAGGCTAAAATCAACAAAAAGAATAAGAAAATTTATTCATTCTCCTTTAAAACAGTCCAGGTCCAAAGATGGAAGGCCTATTATTTCTTATTTAAATTGAAAATATTTAAAGCTTGCATGTAATGATTTTTACATGCTATCTTATAAGAAATAGAAATTATACCCTGGAGTTGAACTTGGGTCTTTTTTGGATTTTTTCTTCAATGCCTTTTAATATCTGAAGCAAACATCCCTTTTGGTTCCTCTCGCTCTCTCTGAAATTCAATATCCTTTAATAAAATGGCGCGATATTTTTGGTGGGCCACTATCGTACTACATATCCTTAACATCAGATTTAAATTGATAATTAAAGCTAATTTAAATGATGCCAAAAATAAACAGGAATGATAAAAACAATAAACTTAAACAGAATTATTTAAATGACATTTGAAATATTTATTAAAAAAGAAAAAGATTGATATAAATATCTCAATGTGATTTTTGAATGTGCTTTTCAATTAACAATTTCTCAATATTAGAACTGATTTTCGAAATCAATAAAAGAAACAAACTGCCCACATGAGTGTCTGTTAAGATAGATCTATATTTGTTTTTAATAAAGTTCATTGTTGAAAATGTATGTTCACAAACGTAGGTTGATCCAAATTTGCACAAGGTCATGCAGTTCAGAGTATTTGTTTTCGGGAACAAATTTCCAAAAGGCTTATAAATCTGGGAAAGTGGTGACTCAAAAAGCTCGCGAAATTTTGCTATGAGACCTGAGTGATTCTTAATTTTAGCAATTTCTAATTGGATTTTTTGTGGATATTTTTCTATTTCACTGTCCAACATAGAGAATGGATTTATGAAGAGAGAGACATTGTTTATTTCATCTTCGAAGTCTTCGAAACGTAAACTAAACGAATCATATAATGCCAAAATAGCCTATTCAAGTCCAAACACAAATTATTACTTCCAATTTGGAAATGTTGTTGAGTTGAAAAGTGATTGTTTTTTCTGAGATATACTCCTAGAAAATAATTTCAGTTTAGCCTTGAAAGAATTTACAAGGTTAAACATAGTTGAAAATAAGCAATTGAGAGGATAAGATAGATAAGTGAATCAAAACAAATGTCAGGTTTTGGTTCCACTCAGACAAAAAATATTTTTTTTCGGTTGAATGCCTGACTGAATACCCCAGCCATACCAAATGTCATTGCAGGCCACTTCTTGGCCCCTGGATTGGCCACCCCTGCTTTAACCTTTAAACGCTGGATTTATTTTGGAGTATTTTTGTTTATTTTATGGAAAAATCACATATCTCATGAGTTATTGGTACTAAAATGTTCAAATAAAAATCATTTTATTGCAAAAATAATCAAGAATTGCATACTTCTGTTTTGTAGGGGAAAGAAACATAATGAAAAAATATTATGAAAAATATACATCAGTGAGCTTATTGCATTTCGTGTGCCCATACGGGCAAATTGAGAGCGTTAGCCTAGACCCTTTCCAACTCCCAGACTCTGACCTCCCCACGGCCCAAGGATGTCAGAAGTGGCTGAAGCTCGTCTTTCACCTCAAGGTCGCAGTGCTCAATAGCTACATTTTACTGAGGCCGGGGATGAAGAAAAATGACACATTGGCAGCTTCGCCTTGCTTTTGTAAGGTAACTTGTTGAAGAAGAGGCGTCAGCTATTTCCTCAAAAACTTCCCAAAAAGAAAGACCAAGTGTAAGCGAAAGAAAATAAACATTGGCCTGTCAGAGAAAGGAAAATACACACGGACGGGTAAAATGCAAAATATGCGATTTTGGTCTACATATTTTCCTGTTTTGAAGAATTCCACACAAAGCAGGATCTCTAAGCGTAATGCAGAATGAAATTCGTATCGTAATGCATGAATAAATGAACTATAAAAATTATCACTGTTTTTATTTAATTTATCATTGTTATATTATAGAATTAGGCAAGATTTGCATTCTTTTACTATAAAAGATGTAATTCCCTTATTTCCCAAACGATTTATTAAATGACGTTTTATATTTGAACGTTTTATCACTAACAGTTCAAGAAATACAAGATATTTTCTGATCGAATGCAAGAAAACTTTAAATGGCCAAAATTAAATCCGGCAGCGAGTCAATTAAGGAACATTTAAATTTGGCATTTAAAGGTTAAACCCATTTCCTATAGGTACTGTACTGATTTCTACTCTTTTCTTATGGAGGGTAGAAAAGAAACAATGGGGTGGGAAAACACCTTAAAGAAATGAACATTTTTAAAATTTTCCCGTCGGTTGTACCAAATGATTTATCATTGTGCCAAACATCAGATCTGTAGCTCATCTGGAAGTGTCTAAAAGAGGTATGACAGGCAGCCGGACAGACGGACACTTGAGAATTATTATACAGTCAACTTCGGTTATAACGGATCGCCAGGAGAGGGTGGCAAACATCCGTTATAACCGAAATCCGTAATATCCGAGGTTCGGTGAAATTACTGTATTTTCCGACGCACTTTTTTCAGAAAAATGACCCCCAAAATCAGCTTGCGTCTTATACGGCTAAGGTAAGATTATTACTGTACTCAATACTAACACTAATGAACTCATCCCCAAAATGTAATAATTGGCAGTCATGTCGCAAAAATATTAAAATATACATTATTTATAATTAATAGTAAAAATTTTGTTAATATATGCAACAATACCTTATGCAACGTGAATTCCGAGGACGCATTTTCATTATTACGCTCACAGTGATTACAATTTCGGCGCGTGTGCGATATTTTAATTCCAAATGAGCACGTTGAATAGCGCGATTATGCCACGGAACAGTAGAATTCGTGTAGATGTCATAAACATTTTATACATATCTAGGATAAATAACGTTACGTATATTGGGATTGCAATGGCTACAAGAGCGAAAAGATATGCCTACACTATAAGCTTCAGGTGATTCAACATGCAAAAACTCATGGAAACCGACCGTCATTTCGGTCCACCCCCCACAGAAAAAAATACTCCGTGAATGAAGAAAACGTGGAAAAACTGAAGCGGACAAGAAAAGAAAAACATATTCTTCGTAAGTTTGGTCTTAAATGGACACAACTAGAGAAGGAAATGATGGATAGTAGAACAGAGGAAGTTTGGCATTGCTGTATCGATCAAAATCGTTATGTACGAGACAAAAGGAGTTGCAGAAGAAAAAGTAGTTGAGCGAATGTATCTTTATTACACATGGATTCCATTTATCATTTATTCCATTAAATTAAGATCTCTACTTGAACTTAAGTTTAAGTAAGTACTATAGGGAATGCCGCAGAACTCCGTTATAACCGAAGATCCGTTATACGGAAGACCGGTATAACCGAGGTAGTTACAGTGATATAACATAGTAAAATGGTCGGGGAATGTAAAAATATCCGTTATATCCGAAGATTCGTTATAACCGAGGCCGGTATAACCGAAGTTGACTATATACGGATAGTTCGTCAATCTCCATAAGTAAAAGGAATGATGTGTTTTTTATTTAATATATTTCGTGCATTAAAATTGACCTTATCATATGTATACGTTGTTAGTTGAAACCAACAGGTTTATAATGCAGGCTATCAATTACCTATTAAAAAGCGTTAAATCGATGCTATTAAAATACAGATTACTAATTCCCATCGCTCCCATGGTAGTTCACTCCTCTCTTCCATCTTTTTAATGATCTCCTCTGTTATTCAGGGTTTCCTAATCTTCTTTGATGTTATTTTCCTCTACTGTTTTATTCATGCTTTCTACAATACACATTTTCATAGTTCCCCAGTTGCCCTCGACCATTGTTTTCCTACCTGCATTTTCTAATAATAAGGCTTGTATAACAGCCTCCTGATAATCTTTCCTCTTTCTTCCCTTGAGCACTTCTGAATCCCATTTCTATACTCGATTCACTTTTCTATTTTTTAAATTTCAAATGCGACTTCATGACCACCACATTGTGATGTCTGCATCTGCCCCCAGAAAACTATGAGAGTTCAATACGCTATTCCTATATCTTTGTCTGACCATGATATAATTAATCTGATATCTCTTTATGTCTCTCAGCATTTTCCAAGTACATCTTCACCAGTTGTGATGATTAAAGCATGTATTGTTAACTATCAATTTGTTTCTTTTACAAAAATCTATCATCTTCTGCCCTCCTTCATTCCTCTTTCCTAGGCCAAAATCCCCAACCTCACTACCGTCCTTGTCTTGCCCCACTACAGCATTCCAATCCCCCATGACTACCAAGTTCTTTTTTGTCATTACTTCTCTCATTATTTCCTCGAGTTGATCGTATAACTCATCCAATTTCTCCTCACTGTGATCACTCATGGACATATATAAATGTACAATCAATAAATGCCCTGATGGGCAGTCCCATACACGCCATTAATCAAATTGATATTTAACTGTGCCGTGTTGTATGGGGTATTAGTTGAGGTGGTCTCCCATTGCCTTTCTCAACAGTGTTTTAATGTTACACCATCACTTAATTAGGCCAACTCACTGGACACAGACTAGAGGCCAGCACGGTTATGATATTTACCACCTGTATCTGCAGACTATTGACCCAAACCATACCCGCAATAAGTGTATACATGCCTGGGCCAACCCGTACCCGCAAAGGCCACTGGACCGACCCGACCCACAAAAGCATGCTGGCCAGACCTGATCTGCATTTGTTACCTGACCACTTCAACTTGAGACATACAAACCAGCAGCAGTAATTCATAATAAAACAGACATTTAATATCCGAGTCACATACATTTATTTCATATAAACTTAAAAGCGATTGATGCATAAACACATTTTTTGTAAATTGAAAAAATATTAAAATAATCTAAAATCCTATTTTACAAAAAATAGTATTTACAAAAGATATTTTATTGATAAAACGAAACATTAACTAACACTAGCCTTAGATTTATAATGGCTACTTAAAATAAACGGTGCAATATACATTGCACAAACTTTCTCATATACATATATACGTTTGGTCTCACTACACTCTTTGCCTCGAAATTAACTCTGTGTTTAGCAAATCACAGCCAATTATGTTAATAATGCATAGCAACAGAACCAAAGCAACTGACACCATTAACCTCTCACATCTAATAACTGTCACTAATAAGCGTGTCGTTAAAAGAGAAGTACGGAACTTTAGACTAGGGAATCCCCGGGTTCCCCTCCCCTCTGATGCATGAGCTGAGCGTCTTGTACAGAAATAATGCCACTGGACGATATATAGTAACTTTTTTGGGACATATGGCTTAGTTAATATTATTTGTAACATCAGGCTGAACATTTGGATGGATTTTAATCAAAACCCCTATAGCCATTTTTGAGTAAATTGAATTTTGTTTCAAAATATCCAAGAATAAAGTACCCTTAATTGTTGCGCAATATAGTTTATCTCTTCAGAATATCTTTCATGAATGATATTATCCATAAATATGAGATATCATTAGATTTAGTTTAACCGTAAGGCTGTAGCAAGAGTTTGAATGGATCGCGGCAGATGCATGACGTCATAAGGCTTAGGTAAGGTAGCTTAGCATACATTGTAATGTCACTGGACGCCATATAGTGATTTCAAGAGACATATGGCTTACACAGTATTATTTGTGACATCAGGCTCTACAATTTGATTGATTTTAATCAAATTCTCTGGAGCCATTTTTGAGTAAATCAAATTTTTCCAAAAACCGCAAAGAATAAACTACCCTTTATTTTTGTGCAATATCATTTTTACGAAAAAAGTGTCTGCAAAAGATGATATGTTGCACAAATACGAGATATCATTCGATTTTATGTAAACGTTTGGGCCCTAGAACGGCGAACAGACAGACAGACGACATGGCAAAAACCACTTTTATGGACTCAGGGACACCTAAAACGTGTATTTCCATCAAAATCTAGAAGTAAAATTTTTTCACGATAACAATACTTTCTCAATAGGTATACTATGTATATGAGAAAGTAAAAAACTTCATCCACATTTGCAGGATCTAAACCGTTCCTTCTTTCGCTCACAATCTGTCCTGTCAATCCTTTCTGATGGAGCACTGGCCGCTGGATCATGAAAATACAACTTACTAAATGACAAATATGGAAAATTATTCTTTTGCTCATCCCACCATTTCATCAGGTCAAAATTATTAATAATGGCGTAATGTTATTTAAATCCCACCCAAGATCTGGCAACTCTGATCTTATCCTTTCTTCTGTCAATGTGGGTGTTGTATCCTCTGGTAGGAACATTTTTGAAAGTGGCCATGACTTACTGGAATGTACGCTACCCCTCTCCTCCCCTCAAAATTCTCAGTCCTCCCCACCCACCAACCACAACATCAGGGCCTGGAATAAGATGGACTGGCCAGGTGTAAACCATGCCCTGTCCCTCTTGCCCTAGGACCTCCTGCAGCTTGGATCCCCTGACGACGCACTTTTGCTAATGTACTAGACCCTGAATGGCGCAATCCAATGCAAAGGATTTCCAAGAAGAGGTGCCTCTGGATATCCCTGAAACTGCCATCACCCTTAGGAACAAGGAAGCTGCTTGGAGGCTGAAAAGATCTTTCCCCAACGTCCACACCAGCAATGCCTTTGTGATACTTTGATGAAGAGCCAGGTCACTCCTCAGGTGCGACTTGAACAATTTTGTTAAATCTATCGTGTCTGATGTAAAAGAAAATTCAAAAAGATTCTGGATGCTAATCAACTTCAGAATAAAATCCTCCAATCCTCCCGTATTCCACCTCACATGTTTTCTGGCCCCAACTCATGTTCAGCCAACGAGAGATCCACATTTTTCAACCAGTATTTTTCATCAACCCCCTATCCTACCCCTCTGCCCAAACCCTATTTGTCCTCAATCTCTTTTATCTCGACCTCTCATGAAGTCTATGGCCTTCTGTCTACCCTACCTCCTAATAAAGCCACTGGTCCAGACAACATCGGCTCCTTTCCTTTTGCCATACTGCATCCACTCTCTATCTGCCCATTTCTATAGTTTTTAATAGATTTGTTACCGTTGACTCCTCCCTGAGTATGTGGAAGACAGCTAACGTCACTCCAATCATGAAGGGTGGTCCCAAAGATCATGTGGAGAACTATCACCCAATTTCCATCCTCCTGGTTTTATCTATTCTCTTTGAACGTATTTTCCATAACCACCCTCTGTCCTTCACTTCATTTATCCTCATCAACATGGTTTCCTTCCCAGTGGCTTACGTCTTACTTATCTCTCTGTCCTCCTTCACCATGGCATTCAAAGAGTCTTCCCAACTCGACATCTGTTACATCGATTTTGCCAAAGCTTTCAATTCTATAAACCATAAACTTTTTACTCATAAAATAGAAAACTGCTACAATGTTCATGGCCCTTGGCTATCCCTACAGTCTGATTTCTTATCTCTTCTTCAACAGCATGCCATTCTTGATGGCATTTCTTCTTCTCCCATATCCGTTCCTTCTGGCATCCTGCAGGGCAGCGTCCTTGGACCACTCATGTTCACCTTATACCGGGATGATATTGTGGATGCCATCATCGCTTGCAGCTGCAACATTCTTTTATATGCAGATGACTGCAAAATCTTCCAAAAGGTGGATAATTATAGCGATAGTGAATCTCTCCAAGTTGCACTTGATTCCATAAATAATTGGTGTTCTCTGTGGAATCTCAAAGTCAATCCTGCAAAATCGATTTTCCTAACCTTCACGGCCCGTAGAAATCCTATACCCACATCCTACCTATACTCCAATCAGGTAATCCTCTCTTCCACCTCACATAACGACTTGGGTGTAACTTTCGATTCTAAACTTATGTTTGCTAACCACAAAGAAAATCACATCCAAGACCATGTCAATAGATGGCCTCCTTCATAGAATCACTGAACTCAAGGATCTCTCAAATCCATTTTTACTGCCTGTTTATTACCCCTTCTCAAGTACTGTTGCCCCATATAATACTCAGTCACTCCATCAACCCTCACTTCTCTTATCTGTCCACTTAACTTTTTTCTTGCAATAGTTCGATATCATGTCCCAAATTTCCACATCTTAACGTGAGATCAAATTTTTTCTACCCACCGTTTAACCCCTCTCCCCTTCAGATGCAAAATTGCAGATTTGAAATTTCTTTACCTTGTAATGAATGGCTGCTGCAGATCAAATATCACATTTTTTCTTCTTGCTCCTCCCTGCCCTACCCGTAACTTCAGATTCCTTTTTACTTCTTAATCTTACATTTCCTCTGTGCATTCCCTAGGGTAGTCCCCACCCGGAGATCCGATTGGGGGACTATTTTACCTCCGGAATATTTTACCCCAGAAAGATCCATAGAGGTATTTTCAGCTTTTCAGCCTATCATGGGAAATATAATGAGGTAGTTTCCCCTTGCTTTCCTCATCGCAGTTTCACAGAGTGATTACCCATCTGTAGCTGTTCAGATCCACATGATCACCACCTATAGAGGTACTGTGCAAGCTGCTGCCCTTGCACAGGGGGATGTAAAACCCCCAAGACTGCTTCTTAGTCTGACTCTTCCCCTCAGACCTTTCCGGCTTGGATGGTCCTACCAGGAGAATTATCTCCCGCCGGCATAGCTCTTTGGTTCGTAAGAGTACACAAACCCTCCCACCTCTGTAAGGTTATGCAGTCCTTAGGGAGGGCAGATTCCTTTATCAACCCAAATTCCACCTCTCCATATCCCAAAGATCCATGTTTTAGCGTATCCCCAGTCTTTCAACTCCCTATTGTCCTTCAATCCCTCCCTCAACTTGTTTTCATCACTTCCCTCATACAGTTCTGCAATAATGAGAAACTAGCCAATAGTCATTCTCAGCCCATTTCCATCATCATATCATCTAACATTTTAATAATTTTTCATTGTTGTTATAAATGATTGTTATTATTATGTTATTGTTAATAATTTGTTAAAATATCAACTGTAGAAAGCCAAGTCTGGCTGTTTTTGGATAAGTATTAATAAATAAAAGATATTTTAAATCAATATATGCAGCCACTTTGTCAGGAGAGAGAAACTGAAAAGAGGTGTTACGAATTTTGTATCTTATGGCTGGTTGCTCTCCTAGCATACACAGATTTGATATCACAGATTCCATTTCATATCCTTTCTCCTTTTTAATCTCATCAATGCTTACATTAACTTTCTCATAGATTTCAGACCTTTCTTAGGTTTTTAACATTTTCAAGCTCTTTAGAAGGGGTAAAGAAAAACAGAAAATGTATGAATATGCTTAGAAAGGTTTTTGGTAGTGTTTCCATAACCGGGTGGAAGATAAACAAAGCAACAGTAGTTCTGTCGATGGCAAGAAAGTGATGAGAAATGGAACTACCATGGGGAAAGGTGAAAAAGCGGAGCTTAAATGTCATACGTAAATATAAAGAAAATAGCAGATGAGTAATATCACAGAAGATGAACGGAACCCAACCTGAGGGGGAGATCACAGTAAATGTATTAATACCACTTAACCAAACTTACCTAACCCGGGGAGCCGAATAGGCATATGCCTTGTACTGATAGCATTTTACATTTTAGTACTATTTCTTGTCGCTTTCTTGCAATCAACCACTACCGTCTCTTTGTTTACTTTCTACCAGGTTATGGAAATAGATCTGGGATTTCCCTAAAGCCCTATCTTCCGTGGAGGTCACTGTTCCATAAACTTAAGTTTCCTTCCCCAACATAGTGAATGCATTGTGTATGGGTCAATCCTTGTGGGTTATCCAGGTAAGGTGGTTCTAATTCCATGCATCCTGTGGAATATTTTACATTTTGTCATTGATAGAAAATGTATATTTGCTTGTGGAATGGTCAGATCCAACAGACAAGGTCTTCTTTCTTTAGCTAGCAATGATAGAATGAATCAAGGAGAATATGACTATATAATCACCAATGATGGAATTCTATATAGTGAAGGGCAATGGAGTGTGTATCTTCTGTCCAATTATACGAGCAGAAAATAAAATCAATAATGCGAAAAGTATGGTTCTGAAGTTGAAGTCAATGTGCCCATAATTTTGAGTGATTATAACAATCACATGGGAGGTGTGGATAAACCCGATATGCTATGGTTACTCTACGAAATAAATCAAAAATCAAAACAAGTAGGGATGTACATGGGTTTCCCGTGATACAGAAGTGCTTTTCGTCATATTCGCCTTAGTATAATTGTATACTAATATATTTGCTTTGAAATCAGACAGTTATTTTTTCTTATATTGTGGCAACCCTGCTTTTTATATCCATTTTAAACATGTTCATTTCGTTTTGCCATTCTAAACTCACCTTACAAACTAAATTTCTTTGAAATCCGTTCAGTCAATACCTTCGAAATTAATAGTTACAGACAAATTCTAACTTTGATATTGTGGTAGCCCTGTTTAGTCGACCCGGTTGTTATTTATTTATATGAAGATTATGTACATCATATTTGGTTAAATTCATGCAGTCAGTTCTCTAGAATTACATGTAAAAGAAATATTATTTTACTTTTTACAGTGGTAGCCCTGATCTTTAGCTCCACTTTAAACATCTCGATTTTATTATGGTATGTTGTACAAATCTTATATACAAAATTTAATTGAAATCCATTCTGCCAATTCCTTCCAACTCCATAATAAGTGAAAGAATTTAATTTGTAATTGTGGCACCCCTGTTTGGCAGATTCAGTTTAAATATGCTATAATGGTTTTCTATATATGTGTACATTATAAATAGCAAATTTGGATAAAATTAATGCCGACATTTCCACACAAATATGTGTAAAAAGAATGTTTATTTTCTTGTATTGTGGCAGCACTGATTTCTATATCTATACTAAACATCTTGATTTTGTTTTTTTATGCTACACGCCTCCTCCATACAAAATTTCATTGAAATCTGTTTAGCCAATTCCTTCCAAATTCATAATTACCGAAAAGTTTAACTTTGCAATTGTGGCACTCCTGCTGAGTCGATCTGGTCCAAATATGCCATTTTGTCCATTAATTTATATGAATATTCTATGTACCAAATTTGGTTGAAATCCATCCAGCCAATTCTTCCCTGATATATGCGTATGGACGGACATCACGAAGATAATAGTGCTCTTCAGCAATGACGAAAAGCACTAGAAATGGTGGAAGAGGTTGTTTTATAAACTGATGGAAATGACCCTTTTCAATTAGAGAAAGAACTGATTCTGTGAATATTATATTGGCTAATGTTGTGATTTGTTCATTTTCATTCTAAAAATATCATTAATTTTAATAATTAATATTTACTTTGCAAATTTATCTGAAATTTTGATTATTGTAAGTAAGGGGGTATTCTGAATTTGTGACCTGAGGGGACGTCCGAGTCCCATGTTCAATTATGACATTTCTGCTAAACAAAAAATTGAAATAATTTGTACAAATATTTAACAATAGAGTATGTCCTTGTTATATGTGAACTCGATTTATGAGAATTCGCTTATACATGATCGACAAAACAGGGAACATAAATCGATTTACACAAGCGGTATTTGCTTTAACACGATTTTGTAGATGGGATTCTGTATGGGAAAATAGGATTCGATTTATGCTATTTCAATATAAATGATGGTATTTGGCAACACATCAATCACATAAATCGAGGACTATCTGTACATAAAAAATTAATTCATTTTAAAAGTTTGTAAAAAATTAATTTAAAAAAATCAGTCAGTGTGTTACACTGGTTTTCGTAACCACACTGGCACTTGTTCTGTCTGTACTAGCATGGAATCACTATACCGTAAAGACCTGCATATAGGATGCACTTTTTTCACAATTTTCGAAGCTAAAAAGTAGGGTGCATTTTATACACGGGTACATAATATTTCATATTTTTCTCTCTAGGAAATATTCGATGAAAAATAAACAGCTGCAAACTAATATTTATAAACAATCAAAGTGTTTTCCTTAAAACAAAACTTTTTAATATGAAATAAACTGATGTGGGCAACACATGACTTTCTCCTTATTTATATGGCAAATTACATATTGTTAGCTGTGGGATTGTTGTCAATATTTACTTCCGGTTGACAATTAAGAAAAGAAAAAGGAGCATTACTAAGATGTAACTAAGCGTCAATTGTTAACAATAGTCTTCAGTAGGTGGCATGGTGGTGGCAGCTAAAAATATAAGATATCTCTTAAACAATGCATTATATGGAAAAATGTATCAAACAAAGGTTGTAGAAAATGAAATTTCCTACAACTTTTATTCCAATACTTTTTTACATTTATCAAATATTAAAGCAAATATTTCAAAATAACAGATAAGTGACAAGAGTAAACACCCACTTCCGTTCGACGGATTTTTATCAAAAACCAATCAGATCTTCTAACTTTTATAAAAATGTTAAATATAAAATTTTGCATTGACCTGATTAATAGTTTTTGAGCTAGAGCGCCCACAAAAATCTATCACATACAGACAGACATCATCGAGAAAATAGTCAAAACGTGTTCAGGGGACTTTAAAACATATATTTCCGTTGAAATCTCGAATTCGATTTTTTTCATGAAAACAATACTTTCTCTATACTTCGTACATGGAGAAAGTTAAAAGATTGCACTTTTACAAACAATAGTTGTAAATACAAGTTGCCTCCCTACATGACCCACAAGTTTAAAGGTGAGAAGTGCACAGGTGGAAAATTATCCAAAGATCGACTGACTGTTCTGATTTGTTCAAATATGACTGGAACTGAAAAAAGAAAACTCTTAGTAATAGGTAAATCCAAGAAGTTTTAAAAACATTAAAAATCTTCCAGTAACATACCGAGCCCACAAAAAAGCCTGGATGACATCATACATTTTTGAAGAAAAAGTGCGTAACTGGGACAAAGAGCTTAGAAAAAAAGATTTTGCTGATTTTAGACAATTGCCCATCACATCCCATTCTTCTCAACCTAACCAACATCAAACTGGTATTTTTACCACCAAACTCAACTTCTGTTCTCCAACCTATGGATCAAGGTGTTATTAGAAGCTTTAAATGCCATTTTAGAAAACTTTTAATATTGGAAACTATAAAATCTATTGAAAGAAAGGAAAAGATTCAAATTTCTGTTCTAGATGCCATCCGATTCATGAGCAAGGCATGGGATAAGGTCACATCACAGACCATCAATAACTGTTTTAAAAAGGCAGGACTTAAGCCCACGCAAGTTGAGGAAGACACCGAAGAAAATGATGACAATATTCCGTTATTAATGTGGTTGAAGAAACACAACTTGTGTGGACGATTATGAGAACATGGACAACAACCTTGTGACTGCCGAAACGCCAGCAGATGAGGACATTCTCGAAGCTGTTAAAGAAAAAGAGGCTTTCAAAGACGACAGCGAGGAAGAAGACGGTGGCAGAGGCACAAACTGCTTTAAAAACACTTTCTTTGTTTTATGAAACCAATGACATCGATCCCAAGTTTCGATTTTATCTTAGTAAAATGAAAGACATTGCTCATAAATTTCAACTTATAAGAAATTTGAAACAAACGACATTGGGAGACTTCTTTAAAAAATAAAAATAATGTATTACATCAAGACTTTTTAATGATGAAATTATTTTTCTATTGAATTAATTACAGAGTGCATAAATATATCGAATAAATATTGTTAATCGTTTATTCGTAAGCTATGGTTATTCATTGTTGTCATTATCCCTTTTCCATCTATGTGCTTGTGCGTGATAAATGTACTTCGTAAAAGTACAAGTAATAAATATTATGTATTTGCACAAACGGATATAACAAGTAATGGTAATAACGAGCAATATTCATTGGTCCCTTGAATCTCGCTATAACAGAGTTTCACTGTACTTTACAAAGGAGTCCACCTTTAGTAAATGTGTGTGTGCCATTCGCCATCCAATCGACCCACTTGTTTTTCACTGCCAATTTAAATGGCTTTTTAACAGCAATGTCTATAGGCTGCAGGATCAATGTCATTCCCTCTTGGATAATCACCAAATTTGTCTTCATTTCAAGGAGTTTCTTTTTTACTTCGGGATGTGTGGCATCAGAATGCATCTAAGAACAAGAGAGATCTTTGATGCATTCTACCAGACCTTTTCCAAAGAGTCTCAATCCAGTCACTGGTGATGTTTTCATCAAACCAACCTTGCTGTTGCACTCGGACTATGCCATGGGGAAATTCGCATTTCGGCATTGTTTTTCTTTTAAAAACTACATACGGAGGCAGTTTCATCCCATCCGCCATACAGGCAAGCATGACAGTGAAACGATTTTTTTCATTTCCTGTTCCTCTCATTGTGACGGTTCTTGCACCTCTCTCATTTACCGTTGTATCAGACGACATATCAAATGTTAATGGTGTTTGGTAGCATTGCCCATTTGACTAACTGGAAAATTGAATTTCTTTCTTAATTGTATTATATAGGACTGGTATGCAATTAATTTCTCCTCGTGATCTTCGGGTAAACGTTGACTTATCGTAGTATGTCGGCAGGTTGATAAATTGTGTCTTTTGTAGAAATGATGACACCAATGCATAGACGCTTTGAAGTCTTTAATGGTTAATTCTTTGGATAATCTCAAAGCTTGCACATGAACAGCTGATGTGCTAACACCCAAGCAGTCCCTTCTTGTATCTCTTATCCATTTCAGCAAGCATCCTTCCATTTTAGGATGGTTTGCTTTACTACAGTGGTTCGCCTTTTTGGTCTTACCCATATTTTTTATTGTTTCTTCAGCCTTTCTCCATTTTCTTATAAGACATTCACTGGGCCCAAATTCACGTTCAGCCGCTCTGTTATCATGTTCTTTAGCATACTGACACAATCTTAATTTATAATCCATTAGTAAGTGATTAATAATCCATGCTGTCATATGTAAGTAGAAATGTAAGTTTGTTTTACGTACGTAGTAATACTTGAAGAAATTTACCTGCGAATTAGCTGGGTATCGCAAAAGTAGTATCAATGTAATTTTTAATCTTCAAAACGTCAAATAGGTAATTGCGGGAACTCAACAGAGGAATAACCATACCTGCTTACAGTTCAACATTTTGTTTCTAGATGGCTCTCAACCTTCTATTTCGCCTGAAGCATCATTTGGAAGCACCATGAAAATTATAGTCAATATTAAGGGATGGAACTTAGAAGAAATTTTTATCAATAATTGAAATAAATAACTTTTTTAAATTTAAGATATTTTATTTTTACTGCAAGTTTCACAGATGATTGCAGAAATTTTTACCGAGTTTTTTATTTCAATTGGGTAGAAGTCACGAAAATCTGCTCCATTTTATTTCCTATATTGCTTTCCAAAGTGTTTTACTATATCCTGTAATAAGTATTTTCAACATATGTAAATCTCGTAATACAAATACTTCAGTAAATTCACTTTTTAGATCATACTTAGTAGAAAGAATATTCGACAGAAATCATCTAATAGAATGGATATGAATCTTTTATTGCAACTTACTGTTTATTCCTAGAATTTTAAGAGAAAACCTTGCATCCTATACACGGGAACAGAAAATTCTCAGAATTTGAGCCGAAAACCTCCCTGCATCCTATATGCAGGTCTTTACGGTATACCTGACCTGACACTTTTGATGTGGATACCTACGGGTCAGTTTGTTTATATGTATGGAATCTGTCTAATCACCATCTTGGATTATTATAGCCATTACTCCTTCCACGCCAAACTCACATATACAAGGGAGATGGGAAACCCGGTGCCGGCATTAGCCTACTCTAAACAAAGAGCACCAAGGGGACCAACTGCTTAATGTCCCTTCCAAAGAACAGAGCACTGACTTGTGCAGACTCCTCAAATCACACAAGTAGGGGACAGGACGATCCCAGATTGAAAAATCCAACCTCTGCCAGATTTGAACCTGGGACTGCTACATGGAAGGCCAGTGCTCTAACCACTCCACCATCACTATCCATGGGTCAGGTCAGACAAGTTGTGGGTATGCAGGCCTATAGTACAGATGCCTTTTGCAGCCACCTCACTGAGGCACAGAAGCTGTGTGGACTACTCGAGTCTGGTCCCTACCTATTGACCTTACTAGCATGGGTGACCTTACCAAGAGCAATTGCTCCAGGTAGTGTAGCTCTCAAGGTCCACAGAACACTCGAGCCCTTCTATCGCTTCAAGGTATTAGTCCAAAGAAGGGACTGATAATTAATGTATTAAATAGTTTAGCGCGTTCTTATTATTTGCCAATAACATCATTCGAATTAAACGATTGTTTTAGTGCTAGAAAATTTAAAGCTGCCAAAGTCATTTTGAGTAGCCCATGTACATATTTCAAGAATGATCATATGAACTAATAATGTATAATATACATTAAGAATAACATGCAAAATGACAACTAAATTAGTCAACAGAATTACAAATCACTCTGGATAACCTTTACGGTTCACCGTAACCAGAAACGTGATAAAAACGGGTATTTTAAACCAAAACATTGCAAAGACTTGAGATAAATACTTACTTGTGTTTATTCAAGATTTCTTGGTCTTCCTCTGAAGGAATTATTTCATTTCGTATTTCTCTTATTCTTGCTTCCAAAGTTTCCTTCTCCTTCAGTAAGTCTGCACATTCACTGTCACATTTTCTCTGTGATGACCGAAGTTACTAATGATATATGTATAATTCTTATTTTTAAACCGACTCGACCAATTTTCAACAAACATTTTTAAAAACTTACGATTTCTGATCTCAATCTCTCAGCTTCTTTTTTAGTTTCAGCTATTTCTTCGGTCTCTTTTTTAAAGTCCTTGCTAAGTTCTGAAAATAAATTTCTTATTAATAATGAGCTAGACACTAAAAATGAATCTTACTAACAAAACTCACCATCTTCTTTGCAACCGTCTCCCTTTGCAAATGTTAATGCATTCATTGAATCAAAGACTCTAAGACTTTCCTCTGAAGTAAATAGGAGAGATGTATTTCTAGCGAAATTCCATATTGTTTCCTTTATAGCCATAACTGACAATTTACATTTGCTGTAATTAATGTTACAGAACCAAACCTTTCGCGAAACCGCGAAGATTCCGGCAAGAAATCAAATCCCCAAAAAAGTAACCAATCAAAATAATCTTTGTTCATATATTGTTTTCAAATCGTTATTTGTGTTTTTATTTAAGATGATTTAATTAGAAAATTATTTTAAAAATAAATTTATTTCAAGAGCAATTTAGATTAATTTATAATACATAAAGAAGGTTAGGTTGAAATATTCAAACAATGTTTTTCGTTTCTCAGATGTTTCTTAGGTCTAAATAGGGGGAAACTCGAAGCAAATGCGCAATCATATTTGATATTTTAAATATTAATTTCAATGTATGTTAATAGATTAATTATTTTATACCCAAAGAAAACATTTTATTTCCTATTGAAAAATAACACTACATTAGCAGCTAAACATACTTTATTGGCAAGAGTATTTTCTTCGAAAATTGGAGAAAACCAAACTGCAGGTTTAGTTGGTGTGTATCCGTTATATCTTACTCTAGCCATCTTCCTGTTGCAAGTAATAGTATATATTTATATTATTCCACAGTGATAGGAGATGAAATATTAAAGGGGCAGGTTGAGGACAGTAATACTAACTTCATAGCCAAAAAGCTTTATGGACTTGGAGTGAAGTTGGTTAAGGTTAGTTATTTCACATTTTCTTCTACGCCTCATGAATTTTTCGAAATCATTCTTAGTTCAACTTAGTTATTATTAGCGTATTTCGATCATTACCCGTAACTTTTAAAGTTCTCATTAATATTATTTTAATGGAATTATGCTTTCTATCGCATTGCTAAAACCTTGTCGATGTATTTTAGATGTAATTTTATTTTATAATGGAAAGCGGCTGCTTGCTAATGATTGTATTCGTTGATATTTGAGACAAATAAATATTGCAAGTTGGAGCATATAGAACAAGTTTGCTGCAGTTGATGAGCTTCTGAGCTTATATTTTGTTTGATTTGACGAGTGCAATGTATTTTTTTTAAGGTTTCAATTGTTGGTGATAATGTAGAAGATATAAGCAATGAAATAAAGAAGTTTTCAAGTAGTTTTAAGTACGTGATAACAACTGGTGGAATTGGTCCAACCCATGATGATGTGACATATGAAGGTTTGTCTCATATCTCTTTATAAAAATCTTGGTTTAAAAGTTTTTGCATTTATTTGTGTTTTTATTTTAGCTATAGCCCATGCATTTGGTGAACCGTTGGTGCCTCACCCTGAACTTATGAAAATCTGTAAAGAGTTTTTCCAAACCTCTGATTTGAGCTCACCAGCTTTGAAGTTGGCTCATGTAGGTGTGTTGTAGATGACTTTTGTACAAATATCTATTTAAGAACGATTATGTGTTATTAAATGTTTGATAACCTATTGTTATCAATTCCAAAACTAACAATCATATATTGAAATAATTATTGTTAAATGGAAAATACTTGATTCTTTTATTTTTATACATTGTATGAATGCCAATGTATAATTCTTTTATGTCTTATTTCCATCACAGATCCCCAAATCTGGAGTATTAAACTATGGGTATGACAAGAAAAAAGGTGTTCGAAGTTTTTATCCAACAGTTTCAGTACATAATGTATACATCTTTCCAGGTGTATCTCAGCTAATGAAGAATTCTTTTAATCTACTTTCTGAGGTTAGTAAATGTTAAATGTTGTTTTACTCAATCAAATGTATCAAAAACGTTTGGTTAGGTTACAATCAGGATTAGGAAGTGAACATAAAACATCATAAAATGGCATCCATATTATAATCAAAATACCAGTCAGACTTAATCCCTTTTGTTAAATAAATCCTATCATATCAGACGTAATTATTTATTGGGCATATTTTTACACCCTCTTATTGTGCTTAATCTTTTTGGTCAACATAAAAATATTAAAAAATTTGGAGAAAAACATTCTATACCAGAAATTCTAAGTACAAGAAAAAATTAGTAATTGGAAAATTCATGGACTGTTATATTGTCACTAAGGAAAAAAATGGATTGCTTCTGTTTGCTGTATTATAGTCTTTTTAATATTTATTTTCATTTTAAGACTATAGTTGACTATCACTATTACTTATGTGAGTTTTTAGTGCTTGCATACAGCAAGCAGTTAAAAAATCACCTGCATCAAGATCTAAACTTGTAAATAAACTAATGTGATAGCATTTGAACTATGCAGAGCCCATATAAATAAGATAATAGTCTTCATTTTCCGTGCAATGAAGGCATCTATCCAGAATTTCTTAATTCTCTGGCAATCAGCTTGCATCTAAGTTTTCGAATTTCAAGTTTCTTGGCTCAGATTGCCGTTTCAGCCAGGCCATCAAACCGAAATTTTTTTCGCTCTGGTTTTTGTTCCGGTTCATACAAAACAAAAAATTTCGGTTCCTGTTTCGCTCCAGTGCACCATTGAACCAGTTCGAACTGGTTTTTTTCAAGAGAATTTCAAAATAATCTTTATTAATGAATGTTATTTTTTATTTAAACCAAATACGTCTTCACTATCGCAAGTCAAGAAGACAAAAATAGGTATCTGCAAGTAACATTGTGCAAGCGCCCCCTCCCACCATGTAATGAACAGTAAAACATTATGAATTCTCTTACATTTTTTGCTATTCAATTTGTAAACAGCTCCTTTTATACGACTCTGTCTAATGCTGTTCTATGAGAATTTAAAATATATATTTTTTCCTTTTTAGCATGTATAAAATCTATTAAAAATGTTATTTATTTTTTAGTCTTTAATTTGATATTTTGATGTAAAACCATTGTTATTATTTCAAAAGTCAACATTTATTTGATCTTACAAATCCATTATAAGCAGATACTCTCATTATCGTAATCAATTTACTCCAACAGTAATCATGCTCATACTTGAACAAGTACAATATTATTAATTCACATTTGAATGTAATTCATAGAGAGTTGTTTGTAGAAGAGCTACTTAACTATTTTTTAAATACAATAATTTAGATGCTAATATTACAAATACCATACAATATATAATTATATAAATTTTCTTAAGATGACAAATATGTACACACAGTAACATTTACTCCATGCAACCAAAATTCGATCTAATTAATAGTGTCCCCCAATTGAATATTGATTTATAGGAAGGAATGGATATAAGTGACTGGTATGAATAACAACGGGAAAGAGATAGTAAAGAAGAGTAGTAGGGAAAGACTTGGAGGAAAGGGGGGTGAAGAGAAAGATAAAGAGGAGACGAGAGATTGAGGAAACATTGAGTGAGAAGGAATGATTTATATAGGAAATTTAATGTATGTATATAGGCAAATATTAAAATTGATTCCCATTGCCGTCATTTGCCTATTTCTCTGAACATCTGAAAACAGGCAAACTTATTCTGCATTTCTGAGTTAAACGTACATTTCCTTTTCCCCATTTTTATGCCTAGGGTAAAATGGAAATGAAAAAAGAACTAATATTAAAAAAACATCTGATACTCTTTAAAGGCTTACTGTTTTTCTTGATTTTGGACAAATTTTTTAAAGCCAGGAAAATGTTTGATAAAGTGATTATGTAATTGTGGTGTTTCCAGCTGCACACAAAATATATTATGATTGGTTCAAAAGATCTCTCTTTTCTCTGTACAAACATTATTCATCATACATCAGATAGAGCAAAATAAATTAACCATGGTGCAAAAGAAATAATTCAGAATATCAGGAACCAAATAATCTTTTATGCTACATTGTAACAATGACAACTTTCACACTTGTTAAATCAAATTCTACTATTCATTATATCACTATCAATTAATTAATTGTTATACAAATCACACCCATCGCATAGGGCTTTGGTATTGAGAAACATTTTCAGTCACAGAAGAAAATTGATTGATTTTTCAAAAATATTTTTAATTTGATAAACCTTTTTCAGAACTGAATACCGTAAATACCCGCGTATAATGCACACTTTTTTCCCCGAAATATTTGAGTTAAAAATTAGGATGCGTGTTATACGAGGGTATATAATCTTCCTATTTTCATTTGACCCCATATTTCCACAATTTCGGCACAGTAATTACTGCCCGGGTATCCTCATAATTTTATTGGTGATTTTTATGTAAAGTAAGATAGATAATAGTTAAAATTTATTAACTAATTCTATAAACATACATTAATTAGATGTGAAAAGAATGAATTCAGTATTTATTCATTTTAAATGCCAAGAAATTCTTCGTCACTGCACCATTCTTCTTCGATGCTGTTATCGGAATCGTCATCTTATGCATGACGTCACCCTACACCGGCACCCTGCTTGGTGGTGAGGTACTGGTGCTACTTACAATTAGAAGCAATGGCAGCTGATGCCTTTGAGTATGCTGGAAGTTGATGCATCTTGTAGAACTAAATAAAGTTATCGTTCTCTACCTTTCTCTCAGCATTCATACGTGATTTATTCTTGATTCTTAGAGTCTGTAGTTAATTATGGTTATTTGCCATCGTGTTTATGTGCTCCAGAGTGTTCTAATAAGGGTAAAACTGAAGGTTAGGTGAACCCATCCTCCTCAGGCGTGACAAAAACGTATGTAAAAAACATAGAATTATCGTCATTCCTTCATTTTATTAGCTCAAATAATGTCATATGCCCTACTATGAAATTAATATAATTCGATTTATTGTGTATATCCTAATATCACCTTGTAAGTAAACATAGAGTATGTAATGATTGAGTTAGCTGATGTTCTTTTGGAATGTTATTCCAAAATTTCATTTCGCACTTTCATTATGTTACCAATACATAATACCAATAATTCGATCATTGCTTTAGAACACATTACACCATCTACTTTATTCTGGAACGGTAATGTTAAAAAAAATCTGTGTGCACTATATGCGGGTATATAGAAAAATCATAGATTGCGAGGCTGAAAATCCCTCTGCGCGTTATACGAGGGTGCGCATTATACGCGGGTATTTACAGTATTATGAAAATATTACACATACATTTCAGAACAGATATAATGAAAATAATTGGTAGAACAGTTATCCTGTTAACCCTCAAGCACTCGTGCTATAAACTGTGACATGAATACTTGAGCTGGGTAAAATTGACCCATTTATTTTAAAGCTTAAGAAAGAATGATTAGATGGCCAGAATATTTTTTAAAATGTTTGTAATCCTAAAAATATCTCAATACTAAATAACAAACAGCTTAATTAATTTTAAATAACTCATCAACAATTTATTTAGAAATATTTATTTCAAACTAATATTGTGCTCAAGAAAAGCAAAAAGATGTTGTTTTACCTTGTTCTGGATTGTATTAGGTGGTCTTAGGGAGGTTCCCAGGCTTTCCCTGCCGTTGCCAGGTTGATATTTTCCAGTTAATGTGCGAATTTCTATTGTGCCTAGAGTGTCCTTTCCAAGTTATTTGCTCTATTCCATCTTTAAATTTTTGATTCAGGACCCATGAAAGCATTTAACACGTTTAACCCTTAAATGCTACACTTAAAAATATCACACTGCTACTACACACAGGTGAAATTTCACCCAGCAGCTTTTGTATGTGGATTTAGTATGAATAAATGTTTATAACAAGTATCGATGTTTTTATTAAAAATGTTCATATTTTGTACTGCACGCATAAGTAGTGCAAAATTAGTAATGATACAAAATGAATTTTAACAAAAAATATTAAAAATCATTTTGAAGAGCTATCTTCTTATCTATTTTTAATACGGTTTTCACAGATTATATTGTGATGCTGACCACAAATAAACTGCTTGCATGATGTGCACTTCACCGAATATAGTTTGTGTCAACATGATTATCTTTTTTCGCAGTGGCATTATATAAAAGTCCCAAAAGTGCTTTGAACTCCATTATAGAAAGATCTCTTAGACAATGACATGCTATTACCAAGGTCTAAAAGCAAAGTGACCACAGTAGGAGAAGACTTAGTGGAAGGATCTAAGGAGGGACGATGTTTACTCCATACATTCTTGAGCTATAAGTAAACACAGCTGCTCTGGGTATTTTTTCACCCATAGTGTAGCATTTAAGGGTTAAAGCATCATCAAACTCAGCCACTAGAAGAATGAAGCTAGACACATATATAAGTAAAAAGATATGAACATTTAGAGTTGGTTTGGGTCAATTCGACCCATACGCGAGTACTTGAGGGTTAATGTTATTTAGAACAGATACCCTCTTTATGTAATTTAGAACAGATATCCTGTTAATACAGGCATGCCTCATTTAGTGCTAAAGAGATGTTCTGAGACATCTGTGCATTATCTGAATTTGCACTAAATGAAGTTTGCCACAGCACAACCCAGTTGATGTTTAGTTTTCAGAAATTTTACTATTTTTGGGGTGTTAACAGGATAGTACCCAGGGCTAAAAATGGTAATAAAAGCACTCATAGCCATGCTTTTACACAAAGTTATACCTGATTCTGTTAACTTTATGAATGAACATGAACCTAGATGATTACATCATAGCCCAGCATTACTTCAAGCTCCACCATTATTTATTACCTTGGAGTGAACAAAAAAAGATCAAAAATTGCAAGCAAATATGTGCCTAGGATAAACTTTTGCTATAATTGTATAAATACGTTAATTTTTCTTTCTTTAAATTTATTGTAAACCTTATGTTTTACGGGAAAAATTATTTGACATAAATGTGTATTTAATTATTTTGTTCAACTTTTGTTGTCTGTATTTTTCACTCAAATGAGTATTTAATGAAATGCTTGCTAGGTTCATTGTAAAATATATGTAGGTCTTCATGTAAAGTGGTCGTTATTATTGTCTGATTTTAACCAAAATTGGAATCTCAACAAATTTTATTAAAACTCTCCAGTACCAAATTCCCTCAAAATAAATCCAGCGGTTCCAAAGTTGAAACAGAGGTACGTTGTAAAATTCATGTAGGTCTTCATGTCAAGTGATCTTTATTATCGTCTGATTTTAACCAAATTGGAATCGGTCGACAAATTTTAGTAAAACTCCTCAATACCAAGTTTTATCAAAATACATCCAGCAGTTCCCGAATTGAAACATGTGGATGGACAGAGACAACCTCACCTATATTTGTTCACTTCATGCAAAAACGCATTATAACAATCGCGAAAGTTCAAGCTGTCATGAACCTAATCTAACCCAACCCAAATACTCATCTACACGAACCCTACAAAAGTTAAAATTACGAATGAAGGTAAGTGGGAAAATGTTTGGACCGTGATATGTAAAAGACCGTAGCATTGAGATTTATTTTTAAAATTTTCAAAAAATTTTAGTCCTGAGATGCAAGCCATGCTATATCCAAAATACGCTAAATGAGGCATACCTGTAATAGGTAGAACAGATATCCTGTTAATATTATTTAGAACAAATATCCTGTTAATATTATTTCGAACAGATATCCTGTTAATATTAGGTAAAACAGATATCATGAAAATAATAGGCAGAACAGGTATTATAAAACTATTACAGATTCTTTTTAGAAATTAATACGGATACTTTTTAGAAAAGTTATTAAGAAAATGATATGGATATTTAATTGTGCCTATTATGTAATAACTAACTGTTCCAAAATACCTGTTCTGTTATTTTTGGCACGTCCCTACTGTAAAAACCGTGAACAGGGTCAGCCTCTCACCTCAGAGAGATCCACGCCTAATGGTTAATGTATTTTCGAAGTTACATTGCTTATCATTATCGTCATATTAGGCATTGATTAATGCAAAGAAATTATCTTGAGCCAGTGTAATTAGCAGTTACTTTCTTCTATAGATACATTCATATACGGTTGTGCCTTTAGTCCTCTCACTATCACACTCCCAATTTGGGGAAATTTTCGTATTGGAGGTCTCCACAATGTTCGTTAACCCCTTTGTGCTTAGCATATTATGTTTGATATCTGCCACATATTCCAATCTGCAGAGATGAAATTGCATTGCAAATGGTCTCTCAACCTCCTGGATATTCCCAGTAACTTCATTCTTCTTTATTAGTAACACATGCATTGTATTAGCACCTAGCTTAAAACTCATACATATTTAATTGGAATATGTGTTGCATCTGAAGTCTCAGTTGCAGTAGACTAGTTATATGATAGTAGGTACTGTAATGCACTGCTATGCATTACCTTTTTGAATTTCGCATGCTTGTGGTTTGCAAATTTGCACTTCGTGACAAAATTTTTTATGACAAATACTTCTGTTTCACGCTGTTTTTTCTGCATTTTGCATCATGTGTTTGTGATGCCAACAAGCGTGAACTCCATCTACTTTTTTGTTTCGAAGTTCAGTTTAAACTTGGGCACCCTAGAAAATGACCTATAAATATTATATTATATTTATAATGCTCATTATTAGCAGTTTTCAAAGTAAACAAACATGATAACTCACAGCTTAATTATTTTGTAGACCAGTTTGAACTTCACCGCCAATGCTGCTATTTTCGATGATGAAACTTTATTTTAAAATCATTTTGGAATGCAATGTTTTCATTTGCTATTATCTTGTAGATATTTTGAATGTAATTTAGGGAAATGTTATTTTAGTACGAAGGCTTCCACGGCGTGCTGTTGATATGGTGGTGATTCCCGGAAATCACCACCATATCGAAATGTTATTTTGTTAGAGTTTCATTTTTTTATTACGAATTTTTAATGAAAATCTAAGAAATGCTATCATTTTATAACAAGATTTTCCGCCGCATATTTTGAACATGATTACTAAAAGAAATGTTACTACCTTATAATGCTAGTGTTTTTCTATAAGCTAGATGATTCTTTATGATGGATATGAGAGTTTTTTGTAAAAACATTTTATTCATTTATTATATTTTAGTATATATTGTAAAAATAATTTTGATTAAAATATTATTTATAAAATACAGTTCATACATTTAGATTTCACTGAATTATCTTTTTTAAACTACTTTTTTAGGATTTATTTGGAAAAGATAAGAGCCGATTCCACATGAAAGAATTATTTTTGTTTGCTAGAGAAACTGATATTGCTGATAATTTAAATGAGGCAGTTGCGGAGTATCCATCTGTTACATTTGGATCTTATCCCAACTTATTTAACAGGTCTGTATTATGTCTTTATTTTTGTATTATGTAATTTGAGAATGTATTAAACTCTTTGATGTTTCCTCTTTTATTTTCCTTTGGCTTTTATTCATTCATGTTTCAACAATTAAAAAAATAAAACTTAAGAAATGTTATGTTTATAGCTATTATGGAGTTAAACTGACAGTAGAATCAGTGGAGGAACATTTAATGGATGAAGCATATCAAAAGCTGAAATCGTTACTTCCAGAGGGTAAGATAATTGTATTGTTTTGACTGTTTTTGTTCTTTTAGATTTACTTTAACTTGATCTATATTTTGACATGTTAAAATCATAGCAACCAATTAGTAGGTTGCGCTGTAAGGAGAATGATCCATTGGTATATGATAAGCAGTTGTTTTAGATGCAGATAGCTGAATCTACATACCTGGCTTCTTTATTTTTCAAATACCTCCAGTTGCTATCACAATTAGATTTATCACTTTCTGCATTAAAGAAAAGGCTATTTTTCTCTAGATATAAAACTTTTAAAATTTGTTTCTTAGAATCCATTGACCAACTCTCTGGTTAATGTTATTCCTCCACTTGCTTTATGATCACTGCTATTTCCTCTTCGCCCATTCCTTCAAAAGTGAAACCAGGATTGTAGCCAAAGGGGTGTTAAAGCGTTTGAACTATTTTTGGGTCAAAGTATGTCTTTTTTGGTTACTCAGCCAGGTGTGCTTTTGAAGGTAAATGCCAATGTGGCTGGACTTTTCGCTGAGGGACATTTTGCCGACAGGACAATATGCCGACAGGGCAATTATTATTTGTATATCATCCAGTTTTCTTAATTGAATCTTTGCAAGCAATCTAGTTAACCCTTCTCAGGAGTAGTTATATTCAAATTACATGAAATTTTTCTTACTTAAAGTTAGGAGTTTATTAGATAAATAACATTTGCAACTCAATAAATAATCTAATTAATTTGATTCAAAAGCATTACATAAAATGTTTCATACTTAAAGTTTATCAGGTACTTTTTACCTTTAAAATATCAGAAACTAATACAATAAATTTACCTATAACGTATCATAGATTTTAAAAACACTGAAATACCATATGGGTTGGGTTAAGAATGGAATTGATATAATTGGGGTAATCATGGCTTTGATATCAACTACAGTCCCTTCTTTTATTTGTAATCCCCCAAAAAAGGAGAATAATTACACCCCCTACCCTCCAACCCAACCCTCTACTCCAACCAAACCAAACCCATCCCAACTTGAAAAAATAAGCAATAATAATATTTTAATTGTATTTGTTTCATTTGTTTTGCAATTTTGTGGTCAAAATCTTAAAATAACATTTGTGGGGTTATAAATTCTATGGCAATTGACGCATGTCCAAGTTTTCATAAGGGAATTTTCTTTAACTAAAACCACTAATAAAGAGTGTGCATATAGAATTTTTTGTTGCTTTATAGTTTTGTGAATTTAAAATTAAGGAAAAACATTCCAAATTAATTTGCATTTATGCCTGATAACGTTTTTTTCAATTTAATAGGTTTAATTGTAAATTATGACAGTGATCCCATTGACAAAGCTTATTTAAAAATTCAAGATCTTTTGAATGGAAAACTTCCCTTAAGACAGGAATTTGGAACAACAGTTAAAGAATCTGTCAAAGATTGCCTGAAAGTTTTAGAAGAATGTACAAGAAGATACAGGTCAGTTACAGAAATGTATTGGCGATTTTATTGATGAAAGTACATATTTTCATAATAGTTCATGTTATCATTAACTTTGGAGAACTTCAGAGTTTGGCATTAGTTTTTAAAGCAAAAATTCAAAAATATTATATATATATGTATATACATTTATATTTATTCATTTTGATGTCAGCTATAATTTTTAAATATAAATATTTTTTTAGTGTCTGTAGGACAGGGGTCTCAAACTCATACCAGTGCATGGGCTGCATGAAACCTCTCCACCAAATCCATAGGCTGCATAAAGGCACTGTATGAAATCCACAGACCACATGCCATACTTTCCCAGTCCTCACACCCTTTCATATTCTTTGGACATCACTCTCCCCTTCTACACAGGAGAAAATTAACTCAGCACTATGATGTGGTCTTAAACCCATTCTTCATAATACACTAGATTCGACATCGAGGGTTAGTTCCTTCTGACAAGCAAGAACCACGCTGGAAGTGGGAAAAATATTCTCCTGTATCTCAAATGTGCAGGGTGTTATAAATGGGAATTAATAATAAACTGTTAAAAGTGCTGATTTAATACACTTCTTAGATTATTTACAAAGATTCACATGAAATATTTTGTAAGAAATACATTTGAGTTTGAGCTGTGTAGTATAGAATAATTTACTTTGTGGGCCACCAGTTTGAGACCCCAGCTGTAGGATCTGTGTTTTGGTAAATGTTATTATCATCAGGGCCGGCGCATGGTAGTTTGGCACCCTAGAAAAACTCTTTTGGTGTCCTACTCTAATGTAAATGTTACTAAAAATCTAATAGATGAAAATTACTTTTAATATCATTTACACAATAATGACCATAAGCACCAGTAGTACTTAACCTGGCAGTACTCACACACATTTCTTGAACCCCTCAAGCCCGGAGGAGATTTATTAAATCTCACCTGTATGGCCGGATGAGGTTTTTAAATTTTCACGATTACGTTGCAAAAACATTCCAGAAAATTTTTAAAAACCATAACTTTATAAGTTTTCTCTGATTTTTTTGTGGATTTACGAAAAACATGAAATTTGTAAATATCCATTTTTCATATCATATCTTACAAACAAACATTGTTGCAGTAGAAGAGAATGTATACCAACCGCTAATTTTCCGGTCCGCATTCGCACTTTATATATAACATTTAGCACCGGGAAATCTATGAAAGATATTGATGCACAATCTTAATAAAATAATAACTTAAATTAGTAACTATTTTATTCTACGAATCTATCCATCTAAACCAATTAGGTGAAAAGTTTTACGTATCTTAACTTCATGTCTTGACTGCAAATTTTTAAGTAAATGTATATTACTGATTTATTAGAAGTCGATTTATTTATAATATAAACGTTTTAGTTATATAGTCATTATTCTTGGTCATTACAAAAGTCACATAGAAGAAATGATTACATTTCGTTCATTGGAAAGGGAGATATGACGATGTATACATCAGAAATGAATTTAGATGCAAAAAAACGGAAAACTTTCAAAGGTTAAACTAGCTTATTAGTCTTTTCCAAATATTTTTAGAAAATTTACACATGAGTAATTGGATTCAGCAAGAAATGCCTTATAGTTTAGTAAACACTTCTAGTAAAATAATGAGTAAATATATGGAAGAGCTTCTCTGTTCGTGATTTTTGATGACGTGTCCTCTTCTTGCTCACTCGCTTCATCGCTGCTTAGGCCCCACTAGATAGCACAACAGAGAAAGCCCTTGTCTGAAGAGGAAAACAAACCCTACACCTTCTTTCAGATGACAAAGAAAAGGAACCCAATTTTGTGGGTTCCCTTTCCTCAGTCCGTAGGTCAGTGGTAAAAACTAAAATTCTATCACAAAACTAAACATATATTATATGTAAACAAATACATACAAATAGATATACACAATTTCTTGCAATTCCTCTCCGAAAAGAACAAATGCTCCTTCTCAACTAACTTGCTTTGTGGATGCAAAAAACCTTAGTAATCCGAACCACCTCGAAGAGAACAAAATAACAGATATTGGTTGGCATTGACGCTCTCCTATGCAGTGAGGAACGAAGGATCACATGGTCATGAAAGCGAATGTATATTGAAATGATTTTACTCAACCCAATTCCATTCTTCATGAGTTGCATCATAAACATTTCTAATAAGACGTTTTCCTTTCTTTTTTTACATGCCGACGATGACCTTTGTCGCATGACATAAGCCAAATGGCTCCACCAGGAAAAAAAGAGGAGAAAAATCGTGCTCTCCTTTGAAAAGACACAATTGCTACATTGCATTTCAAACACCAAGGAAAGGTTCCTTGCCGCATTAAAAAGTGATTTTTATACGGAAAAACACTCATATTGTAGCAAAATTGAAAATTCCATCGCAAAATTCAACGTTGATTATATATTTTTTAAAACAGAAAAAAATACAGGACAAGCATAGATAGGAAGTACAAAGCTTCCTCTTTCAAAATATATATAGGTTATTTAGATTTAAAGAAGTCTATAGTGTCAAAAGATAAAAGAAATTATGGCTGACGCAGGACGTAATAGTACATCTGACAGCCGATTGGACAGTTTTCGCAGGATGTAATAGTACGTGTGACGGCATTTACGGATTAATGTAAGAGGTCGCAAGGATATTTTTGTTTAAAAAATTATTAATCATTGACTTTCAATAAATTTTTCATTGTGTATGTGACTTGATGTATTTTCGATTAATTAAAATTTATTTTAAGATGTCAATTATTTAACAAAACTGGAATAAAAATAAAAATTGTGTAAAATACGTTTGTTCTTTTATGAAATTTTATATTTTGTAATCAGTAAGTAACTGTTCAGTAACGATCCCAGATCATAAACAACAACACCAACAATGCAAATGGTAACAATAATTTCACAATAAAGCAAAAACCATTCACAAAACCAAAAGCCATTCACAAAACCAAAAGCATGGCGATTTCCGCACAATGCTCTGTCGCACCATCTAAAAAAACGTCCGAATTCAAAGAATAACTATAGGATACTAGTGTTTTTAGGCAAAAACAGTTGAAGGCACATGCCACTCCAGCTACTGAAGGGTAGGAGTCATAAAACCTAAAAAGTAAAGGAACCCTTTCGTAAAACATATGACTAGGGTGTCTACAGCACCCCGTGCAACCACTCCCGGTTTAAACATCTTTGTTTTGTAAAGAATTATTTCTTATTTTCTCAATCAAGATTGGCAGTAAACCGGAGTACTAATTTTTATAAAATGAAGTAGTTAAAGTCTCTTCACTTCTGGTAAAGATAATTTTGCTTTTAAAAATTGTTTTATAAATTTCCGAGAATTCGCCGAAAAGCAAGGAGGCACTGATAAGATTTAAGGCCTGTATCCGCTTACTCCAACCTGGGAAAAGTGTGCATCATGGCTACAAAATTTTCTTTTAATAATGTTTCGGATCGTGCATTCTTCCTTATTTGTACATTTAAAGGGGTTCTTTTGATTCGAATTAAATAAACAACTAAATCCAAAATCATATATTTACAAAGAGAACAAAATGAAGAACAAACAATATAAATAGCAATAAAAAATGAATGTAGATGCATACAGTAGGAGAAAAAAAGAATGATTAAATACATTGTTTCAGTAACTAAAAATGCCGAGCTACACTTTCATCGATTCTTAACACGGGCACTAATTTGTGTAACCACTTCTCCTTCCTTGCCACTAGAATGACTATGTATAACCTCCTTCCATTGTTTCGCTTTCTTTTACACCTTTTTTTATTCTCACTGCAATGTGCAGGTAGGTGAGGGATGAGTAGCGGTGCTTACGCTCTCAGCACTCTCTATCTGATTAACCTTTATCGTATGGATTTAAATCTCTGCTGTGGGTGTTCACAGCCGGATTTTATTTGGAGTATTTAAATCAAAAATGTATACCTGTAAACAAATATTCATAACTTACGAACAAATTGTTAGAATTAATTCAAATAAAAAACATATTCTAGCCACAAAGTTGCACTATAGCTGGAATGTATTTTCATAAATGTAAGTTTCGAAATATAACAAGAAAAAATATATATTTTGATAATATAGGAATTTTTACATACACAATCTTAAAAGGACACTTTTATGTGGTATTCCTCGAAGCAGGATATTATGCAGTCCCACATCACATTTTCCGCACCAGAAATTGGTACTAGAGTCTTCCTCTCAATGAACGCAATGATTTTCCCTTAGTCGGCCAGTGCTTTTTTTCTTTGGCCTCGAAACACCCCAAACTAACAATGGGGGACTTAGGTCTTTCTCACAGGGCAGTGTGGGCAGGAAGAGCACTCGAACCTTCCTCCTTTAAGTGTCTTACATGTGCAGCTGTTCAGCTTGACAAACTTCCGGTTGCGGATTAGATAAAGAAGCCGCAACATAATAAAATATCATCGCAAACACTTACAAGCAAAGCAAATAAACAATAAAATACCTTATGAGAGAATGAAATCTCGTCGAAAGATAACTCATTTTTAGATTTTGTCACAATTTCTGTTCTGGCACTTGTAGGCACCTCAGCAGTTGAGTGCAGTCCGAGATGTTCGTGACCAGTGTGTTTATTCTCTTTGTAAACAATTTATTCATAAGCTTACTTTGTAATACAATCTTAATCTCCTTGGTTTTCTAGTGCCTCCATTAGTCAAGGACTCACCTTAGCTAGTCGCTGTTAGATCTTTGATAGGACAAGGAAAAAGAGTCCAAGTGTCTATTAGTTGAAAACACTATGAAAAAAAATTATTTCACTAATACACTACTCCCCCGTTATCTGCGAATTCATATATCTGCAAGTTGGTTTTATCTCCCATTACCCAGTATTCGCGAGCAAGGTCTCGCATATCCGCGAATCTCTCCAGCACGTTATTTTACGTAACCTCTTTAAGGACTGAGTTTTTTATAAACATTTTGTTTAGTAGCAATTAATAAATAAAAATTGATCATTTACGATTATTTATTGTACACACAAGAAATGATAAAATAAAAATTGTAAAAATAATTATGACTTTTCCAATTAAAATCATTATTATTAGGTTTAGTTTTCCATTTTCTTTTGATTGGCTGTTCGCTTTCACTATCGTTATTTCAGACATTAGGAGTAATGTCCCATGCTATTTACTACATATGCCATGACTTGGCAATAAATATGTATTAGGAAACCTTTTTACTTTTGATAGCAGTATCTCTCAGATAAGTGGTAATCGGTATATACTTATAGTATCTGAGTCATATTCTTTTACAGTATATAATATAGTATTTAATATTTTAGTTTTCCTTTTAGAACTACGAACATAGGTAACAGTTCATAGTTTTCAAAGCAAAGGTAAAAATAACGCAGATACACAAGGCTATTATTTCTTTCATCCCTAGTAAAATACGTTGCTAATAGTAATTTACTCAATGTAATATGATTTCTTTTATAAAAAATGGACAAATTCAATTATTCTTCTTTAATTACTGTATGAGGATACCCAACCTTACTTGAGACAAACCAGAACGAATGTAACTGATGAAATATTCTTCAAATTCATATAGGTGATATTATCTAGTACTATTACCAGTAAAAATAAGTCAAAAATAGCGCGAAAAATTTGTTGAAATTACTTCTTTTGTATGGTGACTCTATCCTAAGATATAATGTAAACATAAGGCCTAGTATCTACGAATTCGGTATCCGCGACATTTTTGCAGAATGCATCCTTTGTGGATATCGGGGGAGTAGTATATCTGGTGTATTTTCAAAAGAAGTTGAATGGGAAGCAAGATATTTGTGCAGCCTGCGAGGTGTTTCTCTCCACCTGAAGGCATTTAACACAAGATATCACACTCTCAACCATACTTGAGGTATAGTAATACGTTTTGATTGTGATAAAACTTTTAAATTTTTAAACAAGATTTTTATTTAAAAACTATTTTCTCCGAATTACAAAATAATAAAACCTGAAAATTACCCAAGATTGAACTTTTTTTAAAAACTTCGAAAAATCTGTAACGTAACCCGAATGAAAAGGAAAATAATAAAACCTGTTATTTACTAGGGATGAGCTATACTGTTATTTACAGGTACCTAATATCTTGGTATCTGTTACGAGGCAGTATCTGTTCCAAATGCCTGTTACTGATATATCAGTTTACGGAGCTGGTTCTGGTACTACCTACCGGAGAATGCTCCTTCCGATACCAGTATAATTTATAATGCTTCTACAACTGTTGGTTCGCGTACTTATTTTACGTATTTACAAAAACTTAATGATCATTTATTAAAGCTTCAATAAAGGAGTAATGAAAATACTTAGGGATAATAAAAAGTTTATTGTGCTTCATGCATCAGATACAATAAGTGAAAATCCCCTAAATACATTACTTTCAATTAAATGAATCTTTCACTTTTTAAACATAAACACATAGTTCTTCCATATCATATAAGTAATATCTATTATATACATTTAAACAAATTTTCACGATTTATGTGCTACGATGTAGACATTTTTTATACTTATAGGTAGGATTTGTAAAAAAAAACAAAATATGGATTATAGAAATTTTTATATTATAATTTGTTTGACTTTCAAAAATTCTTAAAATTTAAACAAATAGGTAAATATTTAGATACTATGGGTCGAGCTAGGTAGCTGAAACTTTCAGGTCGTTTAGACATTACCCTATATATACGAATAAACATTTCAATATCTCCAAAAAATTGTTAACTCTTCAGATGCAGATGCCCTTAAACCATTGGCTTAAAGAGACGGCGATTCGCCGGCTGGTTGAAAATGCCCTTAATGTAAACAGCCGGCGAATCGCAGGTTTTGCGCAGCATCTCCTTCTGACTCATATATCTTTTAAACGAAAGCAGATAACGCTCTGCGTCTTTCTTTATTACAAAGATAAGAAGTCGAGCTTTAATTTGATGGCAGGTTTGTTTAGATGAAAGAAATCAATTCTCATTCTAATGAAAAAATAAACAGTACTTTGCCGCGTTAGCTCATTTTGCGTCAGGCAAAGATGCCAGGTGATGGCGTATTCAAACTCCAATCTCTGATGATGCACTTATATTAGTCTTTTTTTTCCTTATTACAAAATCGAGATGATAAAGCAAACATCGTATACAAACACTTGGAAAATCTCATATGATTGCAATTTTATAGTTTGTTTAAAAATATTAACTTTTCACTATTGTTGACATAACTGTTTATTTATACATTTTTAGACAACTTTTCCTACATAAATGTAATTAATATGTATTATTCTAACAAAATGTAAAATTTCAACTTGATTGTTTACTAAGTTCTCCAGAAATATGTGATTTTGTATTTAGCGATTTTTTAAAAAATAAATCCTAATTCAGGCACAGAAATCCACGAAAAAAATCTGATGTGGCCACCACATGACTTTCTCCATATCTATAATATTTCTAAAAATTTCAAAATAAATTACGTAATAACAAATATTTAAAGAAACTGAGAAATTTTTAAATATTACAAAGAACAGGAAAAACCATAACCTTCTGATATTGTATATATCCAGAATGCACCAGAAATTAAGAAAATAAAAAGGAGTGTTACTAAGACGTAACTAAGCGTGATTGTTAATAATAGCCTTCGGTAGGTGGCGCGGTGGTGGTAGCTAAGAATATAAGATATCTCTTAAACAATGCATTATATGGAAAAATATTTCAAACAAATGTTGTAGAAATTTAAATTTTCTACAACGTTTATTCCAGTGCATTTTTACATTTATCAAATATTAAAGCAAATATTTCAAAATTACGAATAAGTGACAAGAGTAAACACCCACTTTCGGTTGACCGATTTTTACCAAAATGTAATCAGCTCTTCTTCCTTTACAAAAGATGTTAAATATAAAATTTCGTGTTGATCTGATTAATTGTTTTTGAGTTAGAGCGCCCACAAATCCATCAACTGATATTAAATGGTATCCGAGTATTGAGTATCCGAGTATCGAGTATCCGAGAATTGAGAACAGACTGCTATTTTAGATAATAGGTATATTCTCGCCCTTTAAACGGCATCTGTTAATGGTGGAGCGAGGGTGACGGCTTGGCGGGGAGGAGAAATCCTCACCCCACCCCTGTGATGAGTCCTCTTCCTCGTGGCGTGAGAGGACAAATTGTTTGTAGTTCAAGTCACCCCCTCCCTCTCTAGCCATTGCAGGAAGATAGAGAATGCGCTGTGGTCAGTGGCAGATCCAAGGGATGGGCGATGGGGGCGATCGCCCTCCCCTTGGACGAGCCCATTGCCATCCACTGGGTACATTCTTAAATTCATTCCGCGCAACATTCCTTTATTCTTCACCGAAGATTAAGTCTGTATGACAAGGAAAAGAAAGGTTCTGATGGGGATAGGGATATTCAAAATGTATGGTCGTCAGCAGAGGCGGAATCAAGTGGGGCGATCGCCCTCCCCTTGGGAAGTTTCTGGATCCGCCTCTGGCTGTGGTGCGTGAAAGCTTGCGAATAACAAAGGCGAGTATTAAGGATTGACTGGTATCGAGTATGAATGCAAACAGATATGGTCCAACGGTCTGTTTCAACCTATTATTTCTTAACTGATATTCCAATAACAGATATTTTGGGAAATAGATATCACTGATATCTGTTCCTGACCGGTATCTGTTACTAAATACCAGGTTGATATATATTGCTCACCCCTATTATTTACCCTCCGAATGAATTTTTTTTAACCTGAAAAATCCATACCCTAATTATAATGCATGCACAGCCGCTGGACCCTACAAAGCAGCGCACATTTAAATGCATGCTAGTCCTTTAAAGGTTAAGTTTATGACTAAAAATAGATTTAAAGTTAATGTGAAGGAAAGATGTAGTATGTACTCTCTCTCTCTTTTATGAGAAAAATAAGTGTAAAAATATATTATGGCTATACAAAAGTGAAATCAAAACATTGGCTCTTCATGGTGCCACTCAGGCTCTGGCACCCTAGACAGTTTCCTGATTTGCTACCCTATTCAGCTGTCCCTGATTATCATCATCTGTTGAAAATTACAAAAATGGTTAATTGTTTTCTCTTCCATTTTATTGCTTATGATGTTTATTTCTTTATCCAGTCTTCATTCCAGTAGATTGAGGTTGCTGCCATAGAAAATCTTTTATTTCTTTGTATGAAATAAGAGAAAATTAGCTAATTTAATTATTTTTAATATATTCATTATTAAAAAACTAAATTAATAGTAATCAACAAGTGATAATTTTTTATTTAGTCCAAAGGAAGTTGCCATTTGTTTTTCTGGAGGCAAGGACAGCACAGTTCTGCTTCATATGTGGCATGCAGTACTTTCTCGGAATATTGCATCATGTGCCAAAACATCAATTCAGGCTGTGATTGTTGAAGAAAATAGTAGTTTTCCAGAATTAGATACGTTTGTGCAAGAGGCAATGGAAAGGTTTTTTGCTCTCATTTTCTGTGGATAATTTTTATGGTTATTTTTTTATTTTTAAAATCAGTATTTTTATTCAATGAAACTATATTTTTCCTAACAGATATAAACTGGACTTAGTGACTGTTAAAGGAACACTTAAGTCGGGCATTAAAGAATATTTAACTTTAAGACCAGACGTCAAGGCATTGATTTTTGGTGCAAGGATTGGTGACCCTGGATGTGGTAGGTATATATTAAAAGTTGGATTTTCAAATTTACTTTTAATTTTAGGAAAATTTTTGTTAGTAACTTGCCAGAAATGGTGATGATTAGAATATCAAGAATGGAAAATTTACTTATTAAAATGCCTGTATATTCAAAGTAATATCTGGAAATTTATGAAAACTCATAACTAAAGTATTTTATTGATTCCACTGATTAATATCCTCAAAACTGTAAAACAGTATCTAAGCCAAAATGCATCATTGGTATCAATGTGGATAAACAGAATAGATTAACAGTCAAACATGCTGTTGGTATTGACAAGAGGGAGCTATAGTTAAAGTGTTTTGGTTGGCTACCAGTTACTGCTATGTTTCTATCTTTTGTTTCTTTTCCCAGTGATGATTATCAATTTTTTTTAGATGGATCTGAAACTAGAGATGATGCATAAAAAATGCTGGGACCATAATAATGGACCGTAGCATTTAGGAGTATTATTTTAAAAATTTTAAAAAATTAAAATTTTAATCCCGAGATGCCAACTGCATTATATCAAAAATGTGCTAAAAGAACATGCGCATCTGTATTTCTGTTGAAATCTCGAAATTAATTTTTTTCATGCAAACAATACTTTTCCCTATAGTACTATGTATGGAGAAAGTAAAAAATTAATTTATTAACAATTTTTCATGATTAAATTTTTTAATCAAAGGTTTTAATTTTTGTTTTGAATTCGTAGAATTTATTTTCTTGAGCTTAATTGATACGTTTTTTGAAATGTTATCATGAAATTAATATGTGAAACTTTGAACTAAAGAGAAATGTTTAAATAAAACAGTTATGGCAACTTAAAAAATGTTTAAACAAATGCGGAAAATATGATATTTTCCAAAAAGATTTTTTTTGAGAAACTCACCTCCTATTTTGTATGAATTCTTAGTCTCGATTAACATGATTTTGGATTACACGGTGTTTTCATGGAACCAAATTACCGTATTAATGGAGGTTAACTGTGGTGGCTAATTTCAGTTGTATATTTTGGTATTGACATCTGCAACTTTTTCATCAAAACTCTGTTATCTGTTTTTAACTATAACTTTCCTTTGTTAGATCCATTCAAAAGAATTACAGGTATGCCTCATTTAGCGCATGTTCTTTTAGCACATTTTTGATATGGCGCAGTTGGCATCTCACGACAATTTTAATTTTTGAAAATTAATAAAATAAACTTCCTAAATGCTACTGTCTTTCCATACCGTCCCAAAATTTTTCTCACATTCATTTTTACTTCACTCTAATGATAGTAATCCACTCTAATTAAAGACAAATTTGTGGTTGTTTATACGTTTATTAACTTCTCTCTATTTTCCCTCATTCATTTTTACTGTTTTTTACATTGATTTGCCACAATTTTGCAGTGATGCTAACATTGGAAGTCTAAATTTGTTAACGTTACTGTTGAGATGTGTAGTCTTGGGTTTGCTTTAGATGGGTTTTTGCTTGGGATTGGGTTAGACAAAAAAAATCTCTTAGCAAATGTTATTAGAAAATTGTGATTTTCCATCATAAAGCATTAGTTTTTTGAAGCTGCTGTAGACCAGTATGTTCATTATAAATAATTATTTAAAAATAATTGTCATATACTTCATTTTCTTGACTTTAAATTACTGTACATACTCGTGTATAATGGGCTCTCCTGTATAACATGCACCCATACTTTTTGCCAAAATATCCCAACTTTTTCGTATACCCTTTGTATAACTCGCACTAGATTTTGAGAGATATAAGAACAAAATTTTAGAATTATATTGTCATGTTAGGTATTAAATAGAGTACCATAAATAAATACAGATCCTCCATGGGTTATGCAAGCCTGGACATATGTAAATCCGACTTTACGTAAAAACCTCCAGAAATAAATTTTTAAAATCTGAAAATTCCGTATTGTGGAAATTTGCTTACCATGCAAAACATTTCAGGCTTAAAGGTCAAATTTTAAATGAAGTTTAAAAATGTCAATTTATATTTAATTTATTAAACTGCAGCCTTCCCTCATTTTACGAACTTCTGTTGTACGAGTTTTTGCTTATATGAACTGAGTGATTTCATACCTATTTTTCGATTTGTGAACAAATTTTTGCTTATACGAGTTCATTATGTTCGCATGAAAATCCTATTTTTCAAATATTGAATAAATTTTTGCTTATACGTGCTCTATCCGCTTCAGGAAAGTTCAAGGAAACTTGGTCGAGTTCATCAGATTGCATCACGCTGTTCTGAATAAGAACCATCATCTCGGTCTCAGTATGCTCGTTGCCATTCTTTGTGAAATTTGGTTCAATGAGTGGCGTGCATTTTTATCTCTTAAATCAAGATATATTTTTGTGAATCATGGCTCCTAAACATGCCAGCCTTTCAGGTATTGCAAGTGGTAAAATGAAAAAAGAGAGAAGGGCTTTAAGTGTAGCCCAGAAATAAAATATTATTCAAAGATTGGAGAAAGGCGAGCAGTTGAAGGACATATGCACCACATTTAACCTATCCTAGGCTAACATAGGCTAATACCGCTAATATGTAAGACATCATAGGCTAATGACTAAGAATGTCATTTAAATACATTACGATATCATTATTTGTTTTTTTCTCAATTTGGTATAATTCTGTATTGTTTTTAAGTGAACTATGGGATATTTTTTTTATTTTGACCTTCGAAACCAATTAAAAATTTTTACATAGGAGGTAATGTGAAACTAAGTTTTCGCCTAACAAACAGTTTTGGTAGAACGAATTAAGTTCGTAAAACAAGGGAAGGCTGCATATGTAATACTTATTTTACAGAATATTAAATGGCTAGAGAAATTTAATGACCGTATTTATTATGAAATCTTAAATTTTTTTGAGTATTGCAGTTGACTTCCTCACATAGTTATTTGGTGCTGAAGATGAGGAAGGTGAATTCTATGGGTTTTTAATTACTTACATTGTTAATTATATATAATATATTCATTAACTAAATGAATTTATTTTTATTTTCATATACATACTGTTTTTTGTTTGATGTGTTTCGTGAGAAGCCGACCTGGCAATTTCGTGGGAGATTTCAGCAATCAGCTTATGTGCTAGTTAAATGTGGAATATTTGGAGACGATGGAAATACAAATGTAAGGAAGTAATTAGGTGTTTGATATGTTTAATTAATATACTAGTAAAAGGTGCTTGCATTCTGCAAGAATTTCATCTCACCTTGAAAAAACATTCATTTTTCAGAGAGATATTTCATCATTGGAAATATTTTTTTAATTCTAAAGATTTCACCTCTGCACCAATTTTTGTTCTTTCCTTATGTAACAATAATAGAGTAAAACAATCCCTAAAACTTGACATTTTTAGAATATTATACTTTTTCCACAGCAGGGTACTAAAGCCACACATTTCTGCTAAATTTTAAAGTTGTAGTTTATCTAGAAATGAAATGAAATATTTATCTATTTGTTTAAATTTTAAAAAATTTTAACGGCCGCAACAACATATTGATCGAGATTTTCAAATTTTTATTTGGGTATGTGCACTAAGCTCTAAATAACTTTAAAATTTCATCTCCAACGCAACATTATTTTTTTCACAATTCTCTAATATTTCCTGTTTTTGGATTTTGACGTCGTTATAAGTTGACACCGTAGTTTTAAATCAATTGCATTATAATACAATCCACTGATTCTCTTTAGAAGCACTAAATTAAAGCTATTATTATATACAGTTCATCAACCCCATAATTGAAAGGAGTAGCTTTCTTTTATTTAATAACATATATCGCATTTTTAAATTATGGCATCATCATATGTATACATCTTTGGTTGAAATCAATGGGACAATTAGAATTTCCCTATTAAAAAGCATTAAAGCGAGGCTATTATAATATGGATTGCCAATTCCCATTGAAAAGCATTGTCCTGGTTGCTATAGTAGCTGAAGTTCTTTATTGTTGAGCATCTGATTTTTCCGATTAAAAACATTTCTTCATCAATTTGGCACTGATTTGAATTTAGTCTTCAAAAATAAGAAACCTCATTCTTTTAGCTATAGAATTGTTTTCGTCTCTAGTTTCTATCTGAATTACAACTAATTTAAAAATGCAAATTTATGAAACTCTTCACAGATTTCTATGTTTTTCTTATGGAGTATCAAAATGGAACTTTGAGGTCAAAAATACCTGACTAAAAATTAAAAAATTTGGAATTTTTGATTTATCTGGTTGGTTGTACCTAATAACCTATCACCCTGCCAAATTTCAGGTCCGTGGCATATCTAGAAGTACCTTAGGTTTTATATCATATATATATATATATATATATATATATATATATATATATATATATATATATATATATATATCCTATATCCTGTCTGTATCCTATATCCTCCATAAGAAGGAGCTATTTATATTAGATGTAAAAGCTGGATTATCGGCAATTAGCTTGTTTTCCCCCTCAATTACCCCAAAAAGCGAGAAACTGGTGCAGGGTAGGTACTCTTTAATTTTTTATTTTAACTGCACAGAAGTGTTACCCGAGTATAACATGCAACACTACTTTGTGACCTAAAAATTTGGTCTTCACACTGTGTGTTATACACAAGTATATATGTTAGTATATAAAAATGTCCTATCATTCTATAAGTTGCTAGATAAAAATTGTAAAATTTCTGAAAAGTTAAAATCAACTGGGTTAAGTGCTATGTTACAAACTGTTCATTTAGCGCAAATTCTGTTAGAGCACAGTTATCTCGGAATGCCTCTCTTGTGCTAAACTAGGCATACCTATACTTGATTGTCTGCTTCACCTTCACTTTTCATTTCTATTTCTGCATATCAAATAACAGTTTGGAGTGTTTATGGTCCTGATATTATGATATAATTTTCCTTTGTGGCTCTAAGTTGCATGAATATCTATTACAGAAGTGACCCTGAATAACAGGTTTTAACCCTTCAGCGACGGCCTCTGTGCATGGTATGGACCCATGCCACACTGCTTTTAATTTGCTATACAGAGATAAGTTTTTAATTTTTTTATCGATTGGCTTTCACATTATTATATATAAAGGTTTTCACCTTAAGAAGACGTTGAATACATTATTTTTCTTAATGTTTTATTATGCAAAACTAAATTCCGTCTGCTGTGTCGACGTCTACTCCACTGGTTGACACGAATAAAAATGATTTGCACTATTTTTTCACTCTTAATTTCTATCAGTTTTCAAAGATTTATTTGTCTCTAAATCACTCAGAAATTAGCTCATTCTTTATGTAAGGAAATAATTCGAAGAAAGTTGATACTTTTCATCAGTAAATCCTGTCTTCAGAAAGAATACGATCAAAGATACAGAACACAAGGCGAGTGTTCGCAATCAATAAGAATTAATAGTGGTCAAGGTAACTAAGGCATCATGAGAAGAAGGGGAATAAGGGACAGCTAGAGATGTTTCACTCTCGTTTTTATAAATAGCATCCATGCAATGTTATTCGTAAACAGTTCTTGAGTGCCATGTCTGTGTTTGGGAGAGATAAAGAAAGTGTGAAGAGGCTCTCAATAAGTGCATCTTTATGAGAATGGAGTGACTTGCTGCTGTATATAGAGAACTCAATCGCATCATTTGAATGGATGGGAACAAATCGAGCACGTAAAGCAGTGAATAAGTGTTAAACATTTGTGGAATAAACTTTTATTTTTCTTCATGTGATAATACACAATCTTATTGTAATAGAATTATATAAAACATGGTATAATAAATGCACTATAATGTAAATATTCTGAAAATTTCATGTAAATCTGATTATCAGGTAAAACTTTATAAATGTTTATAATGAGCTACATCAAAATTGGCCATTTCAATTAAATACCTGCCGGCTGTAAGGTAAAGTGCTATTTAAATCTAGCCCATCGCTGAAGGGTTAATGTACATACAATCAAACTTAATCATGGTAAGAGTTAGAGCATGTCAAACTGGTGGCTCACAGACCACATGCGGCCCTTTACATACCTTACTGTGGCCTGAATGCTAATTTTTGTCTTAGCTAAATTGTTTGAGATTTTACATAAATACTTTATTTTTGTGATAAGGAGAAAAAAGTTTTTCATAGTTGCTGATGCACAATAAAACTTGCTTTCTATGCTATTGTTTTGTAGCAAAACAGACATCGTCTTCTAGATAAAGTCTATTTTTCCAACTCTGGCCCTAATTAATCTGTAATCCTAATGCAGCCCTTATATAACATCCACCGCTTTAATGCAGCCCTGATCCCTCTTTGAGTTTGACATGTCTGAACTAGAAGATGAGAAATTTTTTGTAATATCCATGGACTAGAGAAAATTAGTTGAACAGAAAGGAAAATGAATGAGGAAGTTTTGAATAGAGTAGGGGAAGAGAGAACCTTAATTAGAATAATAAGGGACACAAGAAATGGGTAGGCCAAAATTTGAAAGAAAACAACCTATTGAAAGAAGTCGTAGATGGAAGAATGTTAGGAAAGAGGCAAAGAGGTAGGAAGAGTAAAGATGCATTAGATGCTATAAAATAAGGCATTGGGCATGAGAACTTGAAGAGAAATGCATTGAATAGCAAAGATTGGGTTGGGTGTGCCTAGGTGGAGATTCATGTATGAATGGATGGTATTTTAATGAAATGTAGCTTGTTTGATTTATTATACAGTGAAACTTGTGAAAGACAGAATCTGCATAAGGCGGAAACCTGTCAAAGGTGGAAATATTGGAATCGCAATGTATAATGATCACGTTTTTCTCAAGTAAGTCCCTCTGAAAGGCAAAACCTGTGAGACGCGGGCAGAAAGCATTATGTGCAGCATTCTTGTACGAATAAGTTGAATTTGAATCTGTGAAAGGCGGAAAGAAAATTTTAAACAGAAATGTTTTCAGGTAGTCTGGTTCGGGTTTTGTGTTGTTTATGGATCACGCACCACTTGCGGTCCAAAACCCTTTTTGCTTGAAAGACCTTTCATCCCAAGTGGTATAGCAACCAGGGCCATTAACAGGAATTACGGAAGGAACCCCACGCAATGCATTTGGATAAATAGCAATTGCTGTCAGTATTCATTAAATTAATCAGAAAGGTTTATGGGAAAATACACTCAATTTAAGATGTTAATTTTTGTGTAGTTCTATTGAAAAAATATTCCTTATTTTCACAGACCCATGGATAAAAAACTGAAAAATTTAAATCTTAAAGAAAAGATTAATGTTATTAAAATGGTCACTGAGGAGAAAATGAGCATTAAAAATGTAACCACTCATTTAAATTGTGGAAAAACACAAATTTACAACATCAAACAAAAGGATAAAGTAATGGAGAAATATTTAGCGAGCAGCAGACATGATTTGGCCAGAATGGAAGTAAGGGACACAAAGTATAGTGAGCTAAATCGCATTGTGTTTGCGTGGTTTGCAACATCCAGGGCAAAGAACTTCCCTATTTCTGGTCCAATTCTACAAGAGAAAGCAAAAGAACCTGCTGGAATACTTCAGATAGATTGTTTTTCTGCATCAAATGGGTGGTTGCAAAGTTTTAGGAAAAGACACAACATTACATTTAATGTCTCCTGTGAGGAAGCAAATGACATTAATAAAAATGAGGTAGAAAGTTGGCACAGTAGATTAAAAAAAATAATTCGCAATTACAAACCCAAAGACATCAGAAATGTTGATGATACAGCTTTGTTTTTCAGAGCTCTGCCTAATAAGACCTTGTAGATGAAAAGAGAAAAGTGTTCTGGAGGTCGCTATTCAAAAGAACAGTTAACTGTCCTTTTGTCGCATTTTCCGATGGAAAACTAGAAAAACCATTAGTGATAGGTAAAAGTGAAAACCCACGATGTTTTAAAAATTTAAAGAAGAACAAACTTCCTGTGGAATGGAAATTGAATAAGAAAGCATGGATGACAAGTGCTATATTCGACGAATTTTTGAACAAATTAAATAAAAGAATGGAAAAGGAAAATAGGAATATTCCTCTTTTTCTAGATAATGCCACCTGCCACCCGAGAATTCAACTATCAAATATTCAGCTAGTTTTCTTGCCTCCTTGCACGACATCCGTTCTACAGCCACTAGACAATGGAATCATACAGAATGTAAAACTTAATTACAGGAAATTGATGCTTCAGCATCTTATTGCAATTATGGATGATTGTAGGAGAGTCTCGCAATTAACTGCAAAAATTGATATGCTAGATGCAATTACATTTTTAAGCCGCTCAGTGAAGTATGTGAAAGACATGCATAAGAAAGTGTTTCCGAAACTGTGGGTTAATTTTTGATGATAACGTTGATTGTGAGGAAATTGTTTGCAATAATGGTTACAGTGAAATCCAAACTTTGATTGAAGATATGCATGAAGATGAGGTTAGTGTTGTGAATGCAGAAAGTTTTGTGAATATTGACAATAACTTTTTCACAGAGAATGATGAAATTGACATACAAGTTGTGATAGAATCTCAAACTAAGGACACTGTGGTAAGTTCAGAAGATGAACTGGGGGGAGAAGATTGTGAGAAACAGGAAACACATCATCACAAGTGTTAAGTTACATTAATGCTTTAAAACATTATGCCAAAATGAAGGGGGAAAATGACTTTTATGAAAAAGTTCTGGAGTTATGGTTTTCTTTCACCTGTATGACAAAATCACTGAAAAAGAAAACAAAACAATTGAAATTGGACAGTTTCTTCAAATAATTTTTAGTGATGCTTTGCCTTTTTGTAATATTTGTTTTACATATATGTAGAATCTATAAGTGTCTTTGTTTAGCTGGTTAGGTCTTTATAAAATATGTATAATTTCTGGGCTGTGAGTTTTTAAAGGAAAATGGTTTAATTACAATGAATTTAGTTCTATGCATGACTTTTTTAATATTTCATAAAAAAATCCATGTCCATTTTTTTAAACCTGTCTAAGATGGAAAAACTGCTTAACCCGGAAATATTGTGATTCCGCCTTCGACAGGTTTCACTGTAGTTATAAATAGTATCTCCATGAAAGTTTTTTCTTTTTATATTTAGAGGCTTTGCATAGTTTTGTGGAAGCAAATACAGTGTGGCCTCCTGTAATAAGAATCTATCCAATGTGCAAGTGGAACTATGCTGATGTTTGGAACTTTATGCTCTCTCTTAATCTTCCATACTGTCATCTTTATGATATAGGGTAAGTTATTTATTCGACTAATTTTATGTTTTAATTTTATAATTTAAGTAATGAGCTTTATAGTAGCAAATGATTTAAATCCAAGTACAAGGCAGCAAGGGAGATGAGATTCACACTTCATGTATGAATATGTGCAAGGCAGAAGTGTTCTTTAGAAATTGTGTAATCATGTAATAAATGTAATAGTTTCCGGCATTACTAGGTGGAATTGCTTCACGACAATGAAAATAAAAAAATGTAAATTCCACATAAATATATTTACACAACCAAGGTTTTGTTGCTGTTGATGTTGCTCAGAAATGAAACCTTTGTTGTGTGAAATATATTTATGTAGATTTACAAATTTTTTATTTTCATTGTTATTTAATCATTTTAAGTAACTGACTCTACAACTTTAAATAGAAGCCTTTCTTGATATGGCTAATGTTTTTCGTACAATATATGACAGAAAGTTTATTTTTAGCCTACTTTCCAGTATGGAAATAGGCTTATAGTTTCGTCATTGTGTCTGTCTGTCCCCCCCATTAACTTTTGAACCAGTAGTCCGATTTTCATGATACTTGGTGGAAATCTCTTGCTACTTGGGTTGAGCTCCTAAGGATAGTTTTTGTTGTGAAGATTGAAGTCTCGGGTTCAATTCTGGGAACTATCCTTCCCATTTGATTTACATGGGAAATCTGAAATTCATCGAGCATGATAATGTTCTCTTGCATGTTAAAATATCTTGGAATTGTAATATCTGAGTGGGATTTGTACTATTCTCTGAGGAAGGAATGAAGATTCTAATTTGAATGATGCTTATTGATCATATTTCTTAGAATTTTGCATAACTAGCATTTTTGCAGTTTTTTTACTCATTACTTGTGTTACCATAGCAACAACTGTTGTTGAAGTCGGATTCGGTATAGTCTAATACATACATGTGTTTTTTTGCTGTACAAATACACGTAATCAATTTAATATTCCATTTGAATGTATTTGTAATATTTTATAACGCTAAATTATGAAATTTGGGAACACAAAGAGCAACTCACCTGTGGTGATTTTAAAGCAATTAAAGACAATATAAGTATTAAGTAAATGATTAAATAGAAAGTAGGCATCTTAGGTTCCATTTGGATCATCTTGTTTGTTCATAGAAATGTGGTACCCTTGCTTGGGTTTCTTTACTGAAAAAGTCCTTAATACCTAATTAATGTAAGATGAAAATCCACTTGATAGTTTTGGAGCTATGATGTAAAGTTCAACCCTGCTTGGGTTGCGTAAACGCTTTATATCGTTTTCTTATTGATCTTGTCCAAAAAGTCTGTAGTACCAAAAATCCTGAAAATTAACTCAATAGTTTTGGAAATGAAACTTGCAGACAGACAGATGGACATCACCTAACCATAAGTTGTTCATTTATAGCATGTTTTCTAAAAGCAAAAATGTGCTAATGTGATCACTCTGTCTGTGGCCAATCAACTTTGTTCTTTTAAGACACATTTGTAAATTCTTTTTAAATTAGATAAATCTTATTAAACTATGAATTTTCTATCAATTGGATTTTAAGGGGGTATATATGAGTTAACACCTTCAAAATTTACAATTTTTTTTATTTTAGTTTTTGATAGCTGAATCATTTTTCTACAAAATGCTGCAAACAGCATCCAAAAGTATGAAAAATTACACTGCCAGCAAATATTTATCTCTTAGAATGCGCAGTAGTCTGACTCATCAGGAACGTCATAACTCGGCGGCTGTCTGCCAAGCGGATTTGTGAAAAAGAGAAGAGGGGAGTAGAAGGTATATGAGGGCTCAACACGTGACAATAGAGCGTCGAAGGTCACTTTGTGTATTTTGGATCAGTTGCGTGAATGTTTTGCATGTGTTTAGACCTTTTTCGAGGTATTATTTTGGCGTTGTATCTATCACAAGCTATATTGCTGAAATGCATCCGTACCGTCCTCCCAGGATAGGCGATAAGAAAGGGAGCAAGAGACATTATAAAAAACGAAGATTTTACGGAAATCGATTTACGAAAGTAGTAGATGAAGCTCGTGAAGAAATAACTTTGGCATCGAGTCGAAAGCTACACCATAGTGATCCCAGCCCTTCCACTAGTTATCCGAGTGAATTCAATCAGAGGAATGAAATAATTGATTTTGTTCTCATATTCGGTGGATTGAAAGAGTGCTTACGATGTAGTAGGTCTGCTGGAGAAGTAAGCATTAGTCAAGAAAGTGTGCGTGGACTAGGATTTCAACTTGTTGTGAATTGTGAAAACTGTAGTGATATTGCCTGTATACCGTCATGCCGGCAAATTGGAAATCAAGTCAATCAGTACTGCGTAAACAGGAAAATGGTTCTTGCAATGAGAATGCTGGGACAAGGACAATCAGGTGCAAGAACATTCTGCTGTATTATGGACCTACCATTATCTCCCATACAACAGTCCACCTATGATAGTATCGTTAAAACAATGTGATGCCTCAGAAATTGTGGAGGAGTCGATTGGACGTGCTGCCATAGAAGAAATTGCTCCAACAATAACTGACGCAGACGAAGTTGAAGATGGCATTGCCGTTTCTTGAGATGGAACTTGGCGAAAATGAGGATTTTCATCATTGCAGGGTGTCACTACTGTCATTGGGATCAAGACAGGCAAAGTTATCGACTTAGCAGTAAAGAACAGTTACTGCAAAGAATGTGAAGTATGGGAAAAGAAGTCGGGTACAGAGGAATACATGGAATGGCTTGACAATCATAAGGAACACTGTACAGCAAATTACGAGGGAAGTGCCGGAGGTATGGAAGTGCAAGGAATGCTTGAAATATTTGATAGATCATCAGAAAAGTATGGATGTAAATATCTTAAATACATTGGCGATGGTGATTCTTAAGTGAATAAGGCTGTCTGTGAAGCTAGACCATATGGAGATGAGAAAATAGAGAAGAAAGAATGTATTGGTCATGTTCAGAAGAGAATAGGAACAAGATTGAGAGCTCTAAAAAAAGACTTAGCCGGGGTGAAGTTGTCGGACGGAAAGGGGATTGGCGGACAGAGAAGACTGACTACAAAAATGATTGATAAATTAACAACATACTATGGAAATGCTATAAGGGCAAATACCACCAGTTTAAATGATATGAGAAATGCTGTATGGGCAACTTACTATCATTATAGGTCCACAAATTCCAATCCGCAACATTTCTTATGTCCCAAAGGAGAAGACAGTTGGTGCTGCTGGCAAAACACACAAGCCAGCAATGACTCTAACTTTGAATTTTCAAGTGAAGTCGAAACAGCAGTAATGGATGCCCTTTTGCCTGTATATACTGCATTATCTGATGAGGAGTTACAAAAAAAATGTATCGGCGTTTATAACCAAAATAACAATGAATCATTAAACAGTAAGATTTGGAAACTCGCACCAAAACACTCATTTAGTGGCTTAAATACTTTATTAACAGCTGCAAATATTGCTGTTGCAACTTTCAATGATGGTGGAATGGTAATTGTGAAAGTAATGGAGGAATTGAACGTCATTCTTGGCACCCGTGCAATCACAGCCGTTGTAGAAGAGGACAAGCGGCGTCTGTCTGTCACTGCATCAAAGAGGGAACAGTCGACGTTAGAGACACAAAGAAAGAGAAGGTGCATAAAACAGGCAGCAGAAGAAGAGGCATTGGCTGCTGAAGGAGAGGAGAGGAGAGTGGAGGGCTGAGGACTGTGTCAGAGAGGAGGGGTGGGAAAGCTAAAAGCCATCATCGCATTTTGTGTAATTGTTTGCGTAGTCTATGTACGTAATTTTAATAGATTCCATGAACGAGGATTTAACATGCATATAAACATTACAATGGCTATAGCAATAACTACAATAGCCAAGTAAAACTAATAGGAACTTCTTTTAATGGACAATGAAAAATAATACAAATTGCTAACTATTGTTAATGATCCATATGCATAGGTCTGAAAAACAAAAGAAAATATCGAATAGTATTTAGAAACAAAAGAACAGGTAACAACGGCAACAAAACACGAGTACTGGTAAATTCAATATTCTAGCTTTATTATTTATTCATTAACACATTCCGTGCGGGCACAAATTTGTTTGCCATTCCCAGTGACGGTATTTTTTTCTAATTTTGCTAGTATAGACATTAAAGGGCTATAATTATCATAGTTATATATGATATCAAAAAAATCGGCTGTCAATGAAACGGCTGCTTCCCCTGCAATGGTTAGGGAACAACTAAGAGCGTTGCAGTGAAAAAAGGTCACCCCGAGCATAACAGTAAAAGTAAATAGCATCCCTAGACTGATGACTTCATATGAAGTCACCCGGCGGCGGCGGAGGGGACGCATGACTTCATATGAAGTCACCCGCACTGAATGTGTTAAGAAAACAATTTTAAAACTTTAATTGACATAATTTACATTTAAAACAATTCTTTACCTAACATTTTGGTAGCACTATCTGAAGGAAAAAATAGGGTAACATTTGTAATTATAAATCATGAAAATGATAAGTTACTACATCACGGAACAATTTCTCTGCCTTAAGATTATTGTACTGTAAAAGTTATATCCAAACAGTTCAGTTATAGGTAGGTAGGTAGGTATTCGATTTTAGGTGCTTCGACAGCTAGGGTCATTTTGCACCTACAGTTCAGTTATATCAGTATGTATTCCATAAAAATATTTTTTGAGATTTAGTTTAGGCTTTATATGTTTATTGTTACTGTTGGCATCTAAAAAATATGTACCATTTTTGGCATCTATATTTATTATTTAAGGTACATTTTTAACTTTTGGAATGTGAGACATGAATTTGGCTTACTTGAACTTTTTGTGCATGTTTACATTAGCTTGCAGTTTTTGTTAGAAAGTAAATATTTTTAATTTATGCATTTCTTCCTTTCAAATTCTTATATTATTAGTTTGAGGAACAACTGCTATTACATAAGTGAGGTGCCAGATGCAGCGTGCCAAATTAAAATATTGCAATTTTTCGGATTTTTATGTCGAAACCTTAAAATGCACAGTGTAGCAAGAAAATTAACGTAAAAATGAAATCTGTGCAATACTGAAAATACGCTGTGAGAATCTTCATTAGGTGAGGTTTTGCTGTACAACTTTCCTCACTCAAGGCAATGAAAGAACTGAATGATCTTAATAATAAAAAAGAATTTGAGTGCTTGAGAAGAAAAGAGCGATGAGATTCACACAATGCATTTGTCTATTCTTTCAATAAGATTATGCCCTGAGTATGACTCATACATGCAAAGAACCCCTTGACTCAATCTAGAAGCAAGGCACTTGAAACCATGGCGAGACTACTTTTACAAACAAATATATGAGGGTCCAAAACCCATGGGAACTTTAGTTCCCCTTCGATCCTTACACTCGACATTTTAATAGAAACTTAAACCTGTGGTTTTTGCACACATTGCCCACATTGCCCACATCTTGTACCGGCCCTGCTTACAATGTAAATGGACACATTTTGTACACATCAGATTGTCTATTTTGTGCATTGTTGAAATTATTTTATTTTGGGCAAAAACCTCTCAGCTGATTAAATGGCTGGTTTGAGAGAGGTCAACATTGAAGCCGATGTTAGCAAAGATGATTCTATTTGTGATTCTGAAATTTCATGTGATTCATATATTAGGAGTGGATTATCTAGCAGTGATGTTTGACGTGATAGTGAAATAGAGGAAAATGCAAAGCCCTGTGTTGGTGTTAGGGCAGGTGACAATATAGACTCGGGAAAATAACTTGTGAGTGAGAGGGATGGTGCATGTTATATTGAGCCTGGTGATTTTGTTGGTAACATTGGACCTATTCATGACCTACTACCTGGGTCAATTGAATTATCAAATTATTGCCGGTAACATGAAGAGATGCCCATAAAGCAACATTTTTAAAATACATATTGTATTCACCCGAATCCAAGGCAACCCCGAATATAAGACGACCCTCCCTTTTAGCAGGCTGTCAAAACAGAAAAAAGATTTTATGACATAATTTATCACTGAATGTATTTGTTGTATATTTTGAACACACGTATTCAGTATAGGTATTTCTGTTCTGTTACAAATCTTTGTTTGAGAATTTTTTTAAAATGTTTTTAAAAATTAATACTGTATTAATTGAAATCCACACACCAGTCATGGTGTCTCACCTTCCAATATGCCTCGCGACGATTTTGTTGAGCGATGAATTCAGGTGCGATGAGCTTGTTGTGCGATGCATTGACGTGCAATGAATTTTTCGTTTGACAAATTGACACGTAACAAACTGACCATGACTGGTTACTGTAGAACCTTGGGAAGTATGGTTATGCGTTTAATTGATGCTTTTTAAAACAAATGAAACCTAAGATAAAATAATTCTATCTACTGAAATTTTTCATTGCAAACTTACAATCTAGATGTCAATTAATACAGTATTACTTTTTAAAATCATACTATATGTAAAAATAATCGAGTGTCTGAGGTGGTGTCTGGTCAAGTATAAGTATGTATCCATAACTCAGTAACTACATAACGTAGAGACAAGTTGAATGTGCCATTTTAACTGCAATAAAAAGTATAGGGTGTTAGGCTGGTTTTTAAACCGATTCACTCATGTACTTTATTTATTTTTTAATATATTCTGTTTTCATTTTCTCCATTTAAAAACATGGAGATAAATGTCGACTATTTTTCATTTGTATATTAAAATTACTAAAACTCATCGTACAAAGTCAGGAATTGAACTCGAGGACAAAGAAAATAATGAAGTTTCATTTTCCTATGGTGAAATTTAAAATACGGATGGAATCTTTCCAAAATTGAACTTTAAACTAAAAAATCTTAAGTTTTTTGAATGAAAAGGTTTTCCTTTCCATGGCGACCAATAAAGTTGTCCGACTCAATATCCTAAGTCTTTGGCATTGAAATGAATTAATTATCCATGTAAATAAGAGATGGCATAACAAGCTATTTATTTAGTTTCAAATATTAAAAGACTAGCATATCATAATAATAGTAATAATTGACATTTATATGGATCTTGTGTGTTATAAAATTATATTGTATTTATTCAGTAATATTTTAAATTATTGTATTTAAGTATTACTTTTGTATGTTCTTTAGTTATTGTGTACTATTTAAACCAGTGTAATTCAACACATAATAAGTAAACATAAGTTTTACGAATGACCTATTAACACTTACTTACCTTTTTTAATTATTTTACGACATTTGCTTTAAATAATAGAAGAAATTTGATTGTCAGAAGTTATATTCCGGCCTTGGCAGAAGGGTGGTTAGCATGTCTAGCTCCCAATGCCAGGGTCGCGGGTTTGAATCCCGCTGAAGGCATGGTCGTATGTGCTTGTTGTATATCTATTATGACACATGTAATTTGGAGAAATCTGTTTGTGTTAAAAAATGAGTAATTGATTGTTGAATCTATTTTCTTCATTGTAGTAAATGTATTGTTTGTATAAACAAACACTCATTGAAATAATTCATTGTTGAAAGAATCGAGCTAATAGGTGGATGTTTCAGCTGATAGTGTGATTCATTCGCTGGTGTGTACGTATATATCTAGCATACAGTGTTTATGCGTAGAGAATATTGTTCTCTAAAACAGAGTCTTTTGTGACCTTCAGTTTTGTTTTTGGTTTGTTTGTCATTTTTCTCATTGGTTTGCTTCGCTTTGTTCATTGGTTTGGTCTCTCATTTTATTGGTTTATTTGTTTTGTCATTTGGTCATTTATTTGAATGATTTGTTTATACTGTTTTGTTTGTTTGTTTTGTTCGTTCATTTTGTTTATTTTATTTCTCAAATACAAAGTATTTGGAGAAAGTGTTGTATTCTTTGTAGTGATCATTCATGTTTTTGGGTTAATTAATTTCTATTGTTTTATTATTGTTTCGTTTTGGTTTGTTTGTTTCGGTTTATCTTTGGTTCGTTTGTTCCATTTTGTTTTTTGGTTTGTTCTTAGATTTACTGTTTTGGAAAAACCAAAAATATTGTGTATAAAGAACGTTACACGTTGAAATATTTTTCATTGATTTTTTTATTTTAACCAAACATTTCGTGATAAATAAAAGTCCTTTGTAAGTGTTATATCTGTAGACATTTACTTCTTCTCTAAGAAACTTCATATTTTATACAGAAAATACAAGCTTGCCATACATTTGTCATCCCTGGCCTAGTGGTATTGTTTATATCATTAAAATTAAAGATCTTTTTTCATAAGTTTCTTAATTTACAGATAATTTATATATAATTAAAAATATTTATTTTTATATGCAATAAATACATTGAATCTTAAATAATGGCCAATTAAAATAATAATACATTTTTTTTCTTAAAATGAAATAGTTACACTTCTTTGGGAAGTGCCAATGAAACTTTACCAAACCCAAGACTGGCTGCAAATAAAATAGTCTATACAATTGGAGTGAGAAGAGGTTCTACACATTATCCAGCTTATAAATTAACTGACTTGAAAGCTGAGAGACTTGGTCGAGTAAATAAATCATATGCATATCTGTGATTCCATTTCAGAATGTCAAAACTAAGAAGCATGTAAGTATAAAACTTAATGTACTTATCAATTTTTTATTTCATGGTAAGTTATGTTTTTCGTTAATTAAATAACGTGGTTATTATATATATGAATAGCATGCAGAATGACTGCTTCATGCAAAGTTAATATGAGGAATTTCACTTCTAAATAATTAGATACATCACCTTTTTAAAGCAAATTAAAACCCAGCATTACAAAGCGATAACACTTCTTTCAGCAATTGTCCAGTTTACCTCGGTGACATTTTTGCACGCAATTTTGGATGTTTTTTTGTTCATTCCAAGGAAATGCTTTAATTTAAATGGATTAACTACTGAAATGGAATGTAAAGTACATGATGGACAGATATTTTCTTAGGTTCTGAAACAAACATTTCCAAGCATAAAAAAACTAGCATTATAAAGTGGTAACATTTATTTTATTAATTACGTTGAAAATGCATAACAGAAAATCAAAACCTAGCGTAAGAAGGTGATAACATTTCTTTTAATTGTTCAAAATACTTCACAAAAAACCAAAGCATTAAAGTGGTAACATTTCTTTTAGTAATCGCATTCAAAATACGCAGCAGAAAATGTACAATGATAATAACAAATGAAAACATTACGTTCCAAATTGATGGCATTCCTTTAAATTTTAAACTAAAGTTTCATCATTGAAAATAGCGACATTGGCGGTGAAGTTCAAACTGATCTACAAAATAAGTTGAGAGTTATCATGTTTGTTTAATTTGAAAACTGCTAATAATGAGCATTATAAATATAATATAATAATAATAAGTCCTTTTCTAGGGCGCCAAAGTTTAAACTGAAATTCAAAACAAAAATGTAGATGGAGTTCAAACTTGTCATCGCAAATGCATGACTCAAAATGCAAATAATCGGCGCGAAACAGAAGTAATGGTCATAAAAGATTTTTTTGCTAAGTGTCAATTCACGAACTGCAAGCATGCAAAGTTAAAAAAGGTGGTGTATTTAAAGAGGTTTTTAGGCTTAAAAACTTTATTGATATGGGGATGTAGGAAAAATGGCAACTGTGCAGTCTGAAGCCATAATTTAACTGAAGGCACAGTTGTACAATGAGTAAATTGTACATGCATGTGCATGCCCTTACCTCAAAAACAAACAAATTGTTATAGAAGGCTCCAGTTTTACTAACTGCGAAATAGTCATTTATGCATGTATGTTGTTGTGCCCCCCCCACATCAGAACTAACTTGTTAGTTTTTTCATCTGCTATAACAGTGGTTGGCAACCTATGGTCTGTAGGTCATTGAGTGACCTGCCATAATGATTTTGGTGACACTCAAAGGTAAACATTTAGAAGGGTTTATATTTTAAGAATAAAAGTAATTCAACTAGTAAATATAGTTTTTATAAACATCCAGGATTGAATTTTCTGTTCATTAAAAGTTTTTAATCGACCCATCACATTTTCCAAAAACCATTAATTGACACATTATCAAAAAAGGTTGCCGACCATTGTGCTATAGTATGACTAGAGGTTTCCTCCTATGCTAGAGGCATAATCCTGCTGTGCATCAAGATGTAAGGTGAAAAACATTTCTTTTGTACCTCGTTAGTTTACATGTATGTAGATTTTAATTATTTTTTATTTTCAACCACAGTTAATATAGTTCTAAACTTATGAAATTTCTGAATAGTGTGATAGTTCACTCTAAGAAAATAACATCTATTATTTTTGTTAAAATTTTTTGTAATAAAACTTTCCACAAAATTCTAGTTTGTTTTCCATTCCTATTAGTTCATGTCTGCATGGATGCTCGTAAGCACAGCAGCTCTGGAACTCTTAAAAGTTGAAAGTTAAAATTCATGGTACATTGCATGTTAAATAATAATGAAAGTTCCCACATGTTCAGATCACGTGGAGTTCATGCCAATGGAGTTGCTTTTTCTGAATCATCTCCCTGCTTTGTTCATACATCATAAGAACCCCTATTATTGTTTAATAAAAATCTAATTGAGGTGATATTTACCTTAACATCACAGCTTCTCCCTTTGATGAATTCATTTTCAGAAATTTGACTTTTTCCAATGTGTTTCTAATTTTATCCAGATTAACCTCAAAAATTGTTCAGCCATTCTAAAATACTGTGTTTCTCAGCATATAAGATGTACCGGGGTATAAGACGCATCCCAGTTTTTAGAAGTTTTTCAGGAAAAAAAGTGTTTTGGTTCACCAAGGCATTTAGGAAAGGCCACGTCATGATTCATTTCCAGTCATGATTGAGTCCGTATTCGGCAACATTTACTGAAAATATTAACGCGTGATATCAGTTTAATATAATGTTTTAGATAAACTTCATTCGTAAAATAAATATTGATGATCTAAAACATTTATAATTGCTTTGAGACTTGTATAGCTAAATGTGCCCTGCAAGAACTCGGCAGTCGTATTAATTAAAGCTGTCGGAGTGTGCCGCACACATCGTACGTATAGGTAGTGCCCTTTACCAATAGTACTTACTTAAACTTAAGTTCAAGATGATGTCTATTATAAATAGCTGCTTCTTACAGAGGATATAGGATATAATAGGATATATATATATATGATATAAAACCTAAGGTACTTCTAGATATGCCACGGACTTGAAATTTGGCAGGATGATAGGTTATTAGGTACAACCAACCAGAAAAATCGAAAATTCTAAATTTTTTAATTTTTAGTGGGATATTTTTACCCCAAAGTTCCATTTTGATGCTCCATAAGAACACCACATGACTTTCTCCATACCTGTAATATTTCTAAAAATTCCAGTTAGATTACATAATAAAAAATATTTTAAGAAACTGCGAGAAAATTTTACATTACAAAGAACAGAAATTAACTCTGATATTGGATATAGCCACAAAGCTCCAACAATTAAGAAAATAAAAAGGAGTGTTACTAAGATGTAACTAAGCGTCAATTGTTTACAATAGTCATCGGTAGGTGGCATGGTGGTGGCAGCTAAATAATTTAGTTTTTAAAATATCTCTTAAACAATTAAAATTAAATTTCCTACAACTTTTATTCCAGTATGTTTTTAAATATATCAGATATTAAAGCAAATATCTCAAAATAATGGATAAGTAACAAGAGTAAACACCCACTTCTGATTGACCAATTTTTATCAAAAACTAATCAGTTCTTGTGACTTTCATAAATATTTTAATTATAAAATTTCGCGTTGATCTGATTAATAGTTTTTGAGTTAGAGCACCCACAAAAATGCTACCACATACATACACACACGAGCATCATCGAGAAAATGGCCAAAACATGTTCAGGGGACCTCAAAACGTGTATTTCTGTTGAAATCTCGAAATAATTTTTTTCATGAAAACAATACTTTCCCCTAAACTATGTATGGAGAAAGTAAAAAACATGGAAATCTGTACAGTTTAATAAATTTACATTTTTAATTTAGTTATAATTCAGATAGACACTCAGGACAAAAACAGTTTTATAGCTAAAACAATGAGGGTTCTTATTTTTTAAGACTAAATTCAAATCGGTGCCAAAATGACAAATAAATACGTTTTTAATCGGAAAAAAGGAGATGCTCAACAATAAAGAACTTCAGCTACTATAGCAACCATGACAATACTTTTCAATGGGAATTGGCAATCCATATACAGGGGTATCGGCTATTATAAACGCATTATCGGAAGTTATAGACACATTATTGTTAGTTATAAACAAAGTATCGGTAGTTATAAACATTATTGGTAGTTATAAACAAAGTATCAATAGTTATAAACAAACTGTCAGTAGTTATAAACACATTATCGTGAATTATAGACAGAGTATTGATAATTATAAACAATACTAACCCTACTCTATAATGGAAGAAAACTCTCAGGAAATAGTAAATGAAAATAGAATACAGAGTGAACTAAATGATTCAGTTGCTAGAACAAGAAAGAAAAGAACCTCAATAACAGACGAAAAAATTGAAGTATTTAAAAATATGAGAGAACAAGGTGAGTCAGCGGTTAAAATGGCAAATAACTTGGGCGTATCTGTGTCTGCTGTGTACGAACTAATGAGGAAAATACACGAAGCTGAGGAAAATATGGAAGAAGTTGATTTAATATGGAAGAAGCCTGGACCCAAACCGAATCAGGTTTCTAGATTATCGGACAAAATATGTGAAATTATTCAAGCCGACTGCTCATTGACACAAAAAGGCATTCAAGAAAAGTTGAGAGAATATGACTTCATCTGCACACAGTCTACTACATCGACAAATCTAAAAAATATTGGCATTACAAGAAAAAGAGTGAAAAGAAGAGTTTCAAAATCAACAACACCTGAAGTTTTATCAAAAAGGAAAAAATATTCTCGTGAAATCATGAGGATTCCATCAGGAAGAATGTTATTTCTAGATGAAACTGGTTTTAATCTACATAGTACCAACAATTATGGATATTCTCCTAAAAATATAGATGCTATCAAAAAGGTACCAACGAACCGTGGGAGAAACATAAGTTTGATAGCTGTGCTTGCTATAAACGGAATTAAGAATTATAAAATAAAAGTGGGTTCTTATAACAGAATATTTCGTTGACTTTCTTCAAGACTGCAAATCAAAGAATGTTTTTAAGGAGGGTGATATCGTTATTATGGACAATGTGAAGTTTCACCACAGCTCTGAATTGATTACTTGGCTTGCCGCAAATAATGTTTGCTACAAATTTCTTCCACCTTACAGTCCGCAATTGTACCCAATTGAAGAGGTTTTTAGTGTGCTTAAAAGTAGATACCATGCTATCCGTCCTACTCCTGAAACGTCGTTACAGCTCCAAGAATATGTCGCAAGATGCATTGACAGGATGAATAATGATAGTACATTACGTTTTGAGGCTTTTTATGGCAACATGTTGAGATATTTGGCTTTTCAAGGTCTTTCATTTAAATAATTACATATGTACATTATATTTTTTCCTTTTCAATTCTCCTTTTTGTTCATTGCAGTATGTATGTATCATATCTTATATGTATACTACAAAAGTTAATTAATTGTATGTATTTAACAAACATTTTAAAGGAAAGTGAATGTTACCTAATTATATTTACAATTACTTGATTGTGTACTGACTAAATATGTATGTACCTACTATGTATAATTCTCTACAGGTATGAATTCTTTTTCATTGTACATATTATACAATGTATTCACTATTATGTACCTACGCATCATTTATCGTGCCGCCTTTAATCATAGAATTGTACATTGTATCATTAAATAAACACAAAATTAACGGAAATCGGTAATTTATTCTATTTAATTTTCCTTTATGAATATTTATGTACTGAAAAGGAGTTGAGTTCATTTATCGGTAACAACTCACAAAAATTAGTAAGCGAGAAAGAGTGGCTGAAAAAATATTTTCATTTTCATTAGCATTTGTGTTTTCCATATTTGTCCAATTTTTTACATATTCCCTAAATTTTAGCGTTATGGCCAGGTTTTGTTTATAATTATCGATACTCTGTCTATAATTCACGATACTGTGTTTATAACTATAGATAATGTGTCTATAAATTTCGATACTGTGTTTATAATAGCCGATAATCCTGTAATAATAGCCTCGCTTTAATGCTTTTTAATAGGGAAATTCTAATTGTCCCGTTGATTTCAACCAAAGATGTATGCATATGATGATGCCACAATTTAAAAATGCGATATATGTTATTAAATAAAAGAAAGTTACTCCTTTCAATTATGGGGGTTGATGAACTGTATATAATAATAGCTTTAAATTTAGTGCTTCTAAAGAGAATCAGTGGATTGTATTATAATGCATTTGATTTAAAATTACGGTGTCAACTTATAATGACATCAAAATCCAAAAACAGGAAATATTAGAGAATTGCGAAAAAAAGTAATGTTGTGTTGGTGCTGAAATTTTAAAGTTATTTAGAGCTTTGTGCACATACCCAAATAAAAATTTGAAAATCTCGATGAATATGTTGTTGCGGCCTTTAAAATTTTTTTAAATTTAAAGAAATAGATAAATATTTCATTTCATTTCTAGATAAGCTACAACTTTAAAATTTAGCAGAAATGTGTGGCTTTAGTACCCTGCTGTAAGCTACAACTTTAAAATTTAGCAGAAATGTGTGGCTTTAGTACCCTGCTGTGGAAAAAGTATAATATTCGAAAAATTGCAAGTTTTAGGGATTGTTTTACTCTATTATTTCTACATAAGGAAAGAACAAAAATTGGTGCAGAGGTGAAATCTTTAGAAATAGAAAAATATTTCCAATGATGAAATATCTCCCTGAAAAAAAGAATGCTTTTTCAAGGTGAGATGAAATGCTTGCAGAATGTAAGCACCTTTACTAGTATTATATCGTGGGATAAATATAAATGGAATACATATGTAATAAAGATATGTACGCTCAACTAGTCCTTTTTCTTCTGCAACTCTTTTTGTCTCGTACATAACAATTTTGATCGATACAGCAATGCCAAAGTTCCTCTGTTCTACTATCCATCACTTCCTCTAGTTGTGGCCATTTAAGACCAACCTTGCGAATACTCTGTTTCTCTTATCCCATCAGCTTCAATTTTTCTTTGTTTTCTTCAATCACAGATTTTTTTATGTGGGAGGTGGACCGAAATGATGTGCTGCTGCTTGGTTTTTGTGTGTTTTTGTGTATTGAATCACCTGAAGCTTATAACTAATAGTGTAACCATTACGATCTCAATACACGTAACATTATTATTCCTAGATATGTATAAAATATTTATGGCATCTACATGAATTCTGCTGTTCCATGGCATTAACCCTGCAATTCAACGGGCTCATTAGGAACTGAAACATTGCAAATGCGACGAAATTGTAATCACTGTGATCGGACATATTAAAGCATAGTTATGAAAATGGTCCTCAGAATTCACATTGCCTAAGGTATTACTGTATATATTAACGAAGTTTTCCCTATTAATTTTTAATCATGTATATTTTATTGTTTTTGCAACGAATGACTGCCATTTATTCCATTTTAGGGATGAGTGTGCTCGTTCGTGTCAATATTGAGAATAGTAAAATCTTTCCTTTGGCGTATAAGACGCAGGCTAATTTTTGGTGTCATTTTTATGGAAAAAAGTGCGTCTTATATGCCCAGAAGTACGGTTCTCAAAAAATGTGGGGTTGCTAAAGTACATTGTTCAAGTTTTCAGTTCACCGTAAATTTATCTGTTAAGATTTAAAATATTAACAACACTTACTTTTTGATTCTATAAGAATAAAATCTTTTTCAGTGAAATACAGTTAATCCTCCTCATTCATTCTTCTGTGACTGGATGTATACAGTTGGGCCACAAAGTCATACAACTAGTCAGTCATATCACATGTGTGCCCACATTCATTCCATTTGAAGTATGAAGTACATTTCCAATGGAAAATATATTTAACTTATATATTACATCTACTGCTGTTGCTATTTCAGAGAAAATTTTTATAGAAACCCACATATTTAATCCTGTTAGTTATTTTGAAAAATCAGGAATGATGCTTTTACAAATATTTATAATGAAATATCAACTTGGGATTTGCTAGTTAGTGGCTCTTCCCTCGGGGGTCACCATAGTCTACACATTAAAATTTTATATAGATGAATAAATGATATATGATTAAACAAATTTCCATTGTAGCATTGCACTGTACTCGGCCATGTTTTTAATTTTTCTATATCATAATACAGGGTTTCCCAAACTTTTTTCGTTGCGTACCCCTATGAGCCTTATCAATCAAATGATGTACCCCTTAAAAATTGCTACAAGTTATATGCATCAAATTAATATTATTTTTCACAATTAATATCCATCCTCTTACTGGAATACGGGAAAAATGGTTGAGAACAACCCCTGCCCTACATAATAACATAATTAGACAACAGGTTTCTAAGTAAGTGTCACACACTTCTACTTTTCATGATTATTTGCAGTAGAACTCTTTTCCCAGGTTCATTTGCTGTGTAATGATTCTGTAGTTAAGTGTTAATTTTATATCAAGATTTTTAGCTTTTTGGCATACAGTAAACCCTCCACATTTGTGAGGGTTATGTTCCCAGAAACTCTTGTGAATGTGGAATTCGTGGATGTTGAGACCATAATTCAATGGGGAAAATGGGGTTAGGTTCATGGCACAAAAAAATAGCGAATGAAAAGGTAAATATATAAGAACATAGACAAAAATCACTAAATAATAGTATACTATTTATTATATAGTAATAATAATACTATGGTGATGAAGTCAATCCAAATCCTCCAAGGAGAGCGATTGGTGGGTTGTAGCTGGCTGAGGTAGAGAGTTTGGCCTGAAAAAACTTGGCGATGGTCATTTGTTTTGCTGTTTTTTTCAGTTTCTTTTGAATTTAGAGGTAGGGACTGGATGTAACCTCAATCTTCCTCATATATTTGAAGCTCCTCTCCATTACAGGATCGCATTCTACCACTGTGTCTATCATTGCCTGCTGCAGTTTGTCGTACCATCCCTTACTGACTTGAAAATCACTGGATGGTCCTGAGTCCTCACTCCTCTGCCCCTTAAAATGATCAAATAGCCTATTTGCCTTAGTACGAATGTTAGAGTCACTCAGAAATATTCTTCTGGGTTTGGTCCTCAATCCACAGATTAAGTGTTTTTCATTTGTTCTATTGTTTTATCTCGCACTTGTGACACCATTTTTGCACTTATCGGAGCACAACCTAAAACTATCCCTGATCACCTTTTCATTTTACTTCATTGACCTTATTTGTAGACTCGTTTATTCCATAATGTTGGCCAACTGGGGATGCACTCTCACCTGTAGCCAGTCTGTCTAACACTCAATTTCTCACTTAAGTGCATCACTTTCTTCAGCCTTTTTGGAGTAGAAGCACTTATAGCGACTTGCTATAGCTTATGCATGATTAAGAGCAAGTAAGGGCAAATAAACCAAATAAATGACAAAAAGTTGTGAGGGATACTATGACACTTGCACATGAGCAGTGTTGCCAGAATGAGCTGAGGTTTTAGTGCTTCCCCGGTCACCAGATCGTGCTGTGCGGCCAACACTCAGCTGCATGATCACTTCAGAGATATACCTACTCCGTGTTGGTGCAGTGCTTCTCATGTCCACATTGGTTCATTTAGTATACATATGCTATAACTAGTGGTAAACTTGCAAAAGAACAATAAATGTGAGTCTGGCAGTCATATTTCAAGCCGTTTTGAAAACATAATGGTAAGAAACATTTAACATTGGAATAAAGAACACGTAAAAACACACTAAATAGGATGTAAAAAATATGACTGCAAAATATGATATGTACTTAATAAGAAATTCGATATGCTATGCTGAGCATGTTCGTGCTATATCTGGCAACACTGGGTCTGAGACTGAAATAGAGAGGAGCAGCATGCAGCTATGTACCAGTGTACCAAGCTATTGTCTTGCGACAATTGCATATTTGCAAAGCCAAGGGGTCACGAATGTTGAGTATGTAAACATTGGGTACATTCCAAATTTGAGAATTTCGTGAATGTGGAGGGTTTACTGTATTTAGTACTCCATTTATTGAAGGAATGTGAAGTTTAATTGCTATATGCTCTTAAGTTGAGGTTTCTGATGTACATCATTAAAAGTAATAATTTATGTTTTGAGCCATGTGCTTAAGAATGATACTGTCATACAAAGGTTTGCTTTCTGTTGTAGTACTTTCTTTAGTATTATCTTCTTACTGCTATAAGAAATACATTACTGAGAGTTGGTGTCAACTTTACTAAGTATTTTCTGAAAGTCGAAATAATGGAGCATAAATTGTAATTTGGACAGTTTAAAACGTCTGTAAGCCAAAAAAGGTTCAAGATTGATAAATGTTTATTATGTATAAGGGATTTTATGAGTAAGTAGAACTTTGAACTACAAAAAAACTGAATTTTAATAATAAAAAATTACACCATCCACCATTACGTAAACTTTTTGAAGTACCCCCTAATACCTATCAAAGTTTGGGAAACCCTGTCATACTCTATGATAATCTACATATAAACTTAATTTCATATCTTGCTTTAATATAGATGCCATAAAAGACATAATACAGACAAATACATGAGTGTTGCATGTAAATATTTTAATTCTGCTTAAGATAGTAATTCATCATTGGCATTACCTTGATGTCTGGTCAAGTGTTTCATATGTTATTCAAGTTTTGCCATCATTATTTTAGGGTCTATAAAAATAAAACACTGCCAGATGGATTTTTTTATATGGAATGTATAAGTTTGTTTTATTGTAGGTTGACCATTTTATAAAGTTTTCATTTCTGGGTATAACTTTTTTAAAGAAATTTAAAATTAGGAATATTTTTTTCCTCCATCCAAATGAAAATTATTTCATTGACAATAGGTAGACAATTATTTTTCATTATCATTCCTCTTATTACCTGATGAAACTTAAATCATAATTGTAGAAATCATCATCAGAAATTCTTAATTTTGTCATTAGCTAAAAATGACGAATTAAATTTAGTTGGTAACTTCATTTGACTGTTCAGTAACAACTGCAGCGATTTTTAGGGCATTGTGAAGGATATATTATACATTTATCTTGACAATATACATCAGCTCCAGCTTGTCCAGCAATGTCACCCATTGCATCACATGTGTCTCTGCAAATAATTATTGCAGTATTAGTTAGATAATTTCATTGTACAAGGGTTGTCCGAAAAGTAAGGTACAATTTTTTGTGAGAAGAGTTTTAATCATATCTTTATGAAACTACATGACAATCAAGGTAGATATCTGTGCTGCTTTTCAATGTAGTCACCTTTCCTATTAAGACTTTTGTCCCATCGTGGGATGAGATTATCTATACTCTGCTGGAAAAAATCAGGACTCAACCCTAGCAGCCAACGACTCACTTCATGTTGCACATCCATGTATGTGTTTAAGTGATTACCAGAAAGATGCCTCTTTAAAGGCCCAAACAAGTGAAAATCTGATGGTGTCAGGTCTGGGCTATAGGGTAGATGCTCCAACACCTCCCACTGATTGTGTTGCAACATGTGTGTGCAGCAGTATGAGGGGTGGCATTGTCATGCAACAAAACCACACCCTGTGTCAGGAGTCCTGAATGTTTGTGGCAGATTTGTGCTTTCGATCTTGCCAGTGTTTGACAGTAGTGGTCGGCATTGATTGTGGACTCTTGTTCCATAAAGACAATCAACAGGATGGCTCCACGATCCCGAAAGATGCTTGCCATGACTTTCCATGTTGTCAATGTGGTTTTGACCTTTTTGGATACAGGGGATCCAGGGTACTTCCACATCATCGAATCTCTCTTTATTTCCAGGGTGTGATGATGCACCCAAGTCTCATCTCCTGTCGTAATCCTGTCGAGAAACTCATCACCTTCACTACAGTAATGAGTCAACAACTCCAGGCTCACCCCCATGCATAGTGTCTTGTACTGTTTTGTCAGTTGCCTCGGTACCCAGCAGGCACACACTTATGGAATCCAAGCTGCTGGGTGACAATCTTGTGCACTTGGGCAAATCAACCTCCTCTGCAATTGTCGAGTTTTCATGCACCTGTCAACATGCACCACTCAGTGCACATGATGTTGTCTTCGATTTTGCTTGTTGAAAGTCACTAATGTTCACATGTCCATTTTTAAATTCATTACACCAAAAACAGACATGTTTCTTTGACATCACATTCTCTCCATACACAGACACAAGTTCTTTATTAATATCACTTGGTGTAGTCCCTTTTGCATGCAGAAATTAAATTACAGCACAGACTTCTACACCAAACCATACTTCTAGTGGCACCGCCAATGCTAAAGAGATGTCAGATGTAAACAGTATACAGCAACCCAGTGGTGAGCTGTAGTGGGCTCGCAAGATCCCATTGTTAAAATTTTTTAAATTTGCAAGTCCATTGTTAAAATTATTGTTTATTAGCTGTTCTTTACCAGCGAACTGGTAATAGCGGAACACCTTATGGGCACGTTTGGTCTGTCTGTCAGTCGTAACTTTCATCTCCTAAACTGCTGGATGGATTTTAATTAAATTAGGTATGAGTGACTGTTCTTAAAATTTATTGCCCAATTGTGATTTTCATTTGAATCTGTCAATTAGAACTTCCACTTTACATAATTACTTTAATAAACTTATACTCGTATCTCGTTAAATGGCATCCGTCAAGCAACAATGAAATACCAAACTTTTCACTCCCTAGGTCTTATATGATCTGTAAGGTATAGATTAAAAAATTTATTCGGATAGAGAACAACATTTAGTGCGCATGTTTTGTTTACATTGATCGCTAAGATGGTTCTCTCAGCAAACAACAATTAAAAAATCCATATATTTCTCTCCCATGCTCTTATATGATCTGTGAGGTATAAATTAAAAAAATTATTTGGATAGAGAAGAACATTTACTACAAGATAGTCCCCGAGACCAGATAGTTACGACTTATAATTTCGGGGATACAAATTCGAGAATCGCCCAATCTTTCAATACTTTTTCATACGTATTTCCCATTAAAAACACCTTTGAAATCTCTGTGTATTCCATTTGTGGAGTATACTTTTCCATCTTGTTAAGCATGTTTCGCTTTCAGCATAAGCACCTATTAGCGTCGGTTTGTCCATCTGTCTGTCCGCCTGTTCGTTTTCGGATTCTACTGAACGAATTTGTATGAAATGCTATATTAAGGACTGACAGTTAAAGACAATAAGAAACTCACAAAAATAAATCACATAAGCCAATCAGGGGTACCACTTTACTGGTGACAAAAAATGAACTTTCCATTATATCTCGTAAATGTTTGGTCATTTTAAAATAGTTTTTAAATAAACTTGTAGAACTAGTAACGTAGAGTATTTCATTTCCTCTACTATTTAAATTTGACCAAATATTTATGAGATATAACGTAAAGTTCATTTTTTGTCACCAGTAAAGTGGTCCCCCTGATTTGCTTGTGTGATTTATTTTGTGATTTTCTCATTGTCCTTGACTGTCAGTCCTTAATATCAAATTTCATAAAAATCTGTTCTGTAGAAGCTGAGAACGAACATGCGGATGGATGGACGGGCAAACAAAATGATGCTAATAGGCATTTATGCTGAAAGCAAAGTGCGCCTCAAAAAGAGGGGGGGGGTCGAATACAATGCGAGCCCATTGTTAAAATATTCATAGTTCACCACTGCAGTAACCCCATCTCTTGAGGGTTTTCCGAAACACTATACTGTTACCATGATTGTTGTAGTTTTATAAAGATATGATTTAAACTCTTCTCACAAAAAATTGTGTTACCTTACTTTTTGGACAATATGCATTTATTACTAATCACTTTGGATGACATATTAATAGTTGACTATAAGAAAAATATTTAAATGAAATATTCATTCTTATGTGAAGTACCATATTTGTCAGAATGTGATGTTCTTGATATAATGAACACATTTATTTAAATCTTATGATAGTACAAAATAATAATAAAAACAAATGATAGATGTAGCAAGAGTTAATACTAATATCCATCTGATTGTTGCTATGGATTAATTAGAAGTGATAATTATATGATTTTTGAATGTTCAGATGCATTAAATCAAGATTTTAAAAGATATCTTGAACTGTTTATTTAGCATATTTTGTTCATTACTTACGGGCAGTGGCAAACATCTGTTGGGCAATTAGGAGGATATCTGAGACAGTTGGTCTGACACCAATCATCCATTCCAGGAATTTGTGTATAGTGATTGGTTGGAAGACATACCTGAGATCTAAATAACAAAAAAAATACATCATAACTATCAAGCAGTTATAACAACGCATTCTTTACAAAATATATTTTTATTTATATCTTTAGCCTATGCATTATTATTATTGTTGTTGGTGGCTAATTTTTATCCATGTAGTATTTGAAAAAATACAAGTATCACTTCTCGAAGGCATTTCAATCAAATGATTTGATGTATTTTACCCATTCCACTCTAATATTTTTTCAGCTCTTTGTAGCACAATCCAAATCATATAAACGTTGTTCCTCTAGAAGGGTTTTTTAGTCTGCGGACTCCTACTGGAACATCTAAAATCACACGAACCCCTTGAACACGTGGATTGGACATTCAACAACACCCTGAGGAGTGGAAGCACGTGTTATTTGCTTTGAAAGACCTTGAGTAATGTTTCCATGGCAATAAAATCCTTTTAAATTATTACTAATTAAATAATTATCACTTCTCTAAATCAACATAAAACTATTTTTTCTACAAGTGTCGCAGACCTGCAGGCTTTCGCGGACCCCTATTTGTGTAACCCTGCTATAGATTAAATGATATTTAATGTATGATAAATATTTTATATATAATTTTATACATTTCAGAGAGTTTTTCAATTCTAAATATCCACGATGTTTGATGTTGTTTCCAGATTAATTTTCATCAAATTCCCTCACAAAACAATTATTTCACCACAGATTTCAGAAATGTAAAATTCATTTTTGGTAATTTTGTATCCTAAGCTCCTTGAATCTCCAAAAATTATGAAATTATAAAATTTGTTATAGTCTGTGTTAGATGCTGACATTTTAATTATTCTCTTCTAAATAAGTTGTTTTTATCTGAAATATTTCATAGTCATTTGCCCTCCAAATACATGATGAAATATAAGATAACAGGAGGAAATGTCATGACAACCTTTACATTAGAATCAGTATTTAGTGTATCTAAAATAGTCCTGGCTAGCAGTGTACCAGGAAAGGTTAAATAACTAATGTTGTATAATGCAATGAATATAATTATAAAATTATTGCTTTTAACTGAACATTGAAATGGAGCACTGTTAATTATTGATATCCTAATTAATATTTTTGTCTTTGATAATTTTTATGAGAGAAAAATCTTGATTTATCAAGATATTTTCCATTGATGCCATCATCAGTGTTCTGCAATATTATCAACAATATATAAATTTTAATTCCATTAGTATTTAACATTTATTGCTTAGTTTGGATTAATGTATAAGCTCAAATTACCTGATAATTAGAGGGAGGACTACATTTGGTTGTCGGGCATCACGATAATACAAAAGGAATGGATTGTCATTTCTTGAGAAAGAAACGAGAGCATTTCCCTGTGAGTACGAAGATGGGAAAGAATAGGAGGCAAATGCATCCTGTGGCTGAAGACGCTGTAGGAATAGGAAGGGGAATGAGAATGCTGGGGGCAAAGGTGGGAAGCCTCCACTGCTTGTCACTATAGCAACATCTGCGCAGTTGCGAAAAGTCTCTGGTCGGCCACATCCCACTGCCTCTGTTCCATTTGGGCATGTCCCCCACATATTTCCTAAAAAAGAGAACAGTTTGATGGTGCTTTTTATCCTTATATAACTCAAATTATCTATATTAAAGAATTCTCCCTTTAGGGAAATTATCAAATTGCTGTCTGCAATTTTATTTTTATTCTTGGATATTCTTCTGCTGAAAATGTTCTTATCTGTTAATTGCAATGTATTTCAATTATTCATGCTGTTTATGAGACTGAAGTATTATCATATGTTATTATTGGATTTACCTGTATAATATGTCCACTGAATGACGCATTGTGTACAGGTTACAAAGTGAGGTAATCGGACTTTGTATCGAAATGTTTCTTTCTTCTTTGTATCCAAAGGAATATGGAAACCTACTTCACGGTGGGTCCCTGTGACATAAAGTGGAAACCTGGAAGAAATGATAATGGTATCAAAATATCTTCTTTAGTAAATTTTTCTTTGTTGTTAGATGATCTAGTTTTATAAAAGCAGGAAAATTAATGTTTTGGATTTATCCAAATTTTTTCTTTTACATAATTTTGGGAAATTGTTTTCTGATGGAAATATTGGGTTTCTTGTACCTGATAAAAGAAAGTTTACACCATGATATTTTCTTTTACATATGTTATAAATGTCTTCATAACCTTTAGATTGACCAATTTTTGTTATAGTTAACCATGTATTCATATGGAATATATAGTTTCATTTTATGAATACATTATATATATATATATATATATATATATATATATATATATATATATATATATATATATATATATAAATCCAGAATAGTGTTTTACTATTATTAAATTTGTAGAACCATCCACTGGTTTATTTTTCTTAAGATATTAAAATGAAAAACCAACCTTTCAAAGCATGATTGAGTGGCTTCAACTTCTGGGTCATTATTTGGACATAGATACATCTCAAATCTTCCCCAGTGGTTTGCTGTTAACTCCACTTCCACATGTATTTCCTGTATTTGGGTTAAATTATATCATGTCATTCCTTAACTTACCTTAACATATTGAGTTAAAGTTATATATAAATCAAATTCTTTTTTAAGTTTTAATGGCACATGTCATATTGAGCTGCTAAATATTTGCATTGAAACAACCCAACTTTATTTTAATTCTAAACATAACTGAAGCAACTATATCATGGAAAATAAAGGAAGGTGTTAAGGCTGTGTTATATAATTGCATTTTTCTATCTTCAAACATTTTCAGCATTGCATTTCCTTTGTAGGCAATCATTTATATGAATGGAGTTTTGACTGAATGGCATAATTCCTAGTTGAGAAGTTATGAAGCCATCACTGGATTTTAAAGTTTTGTGGTAAAGGAGTGATGAAGAAACAATTAACTAAAAATTAAGGATAATGGGTTGATATTGCATTAGCAACTGAGGAAGTCTTGGATTGTTTTGTAAGATATCATATAATTCTTTTGGAAAATGTAACCTATGTTATGTAAAACTTTTATTAACCCTAGAACTACCAAGGGGGGAGGGGGGCTCAGAGACCTACAACTTATTTTTTCGTAGGTTTCTCTTTTATACACAAAGGAAAAGTGTGGATATTTTATTGCATTGTGCAGAGACTTATGTAAAATAATTATCTGAAGTTTCTCATCAATATTGTCATATTTCAATTTTCTGCAAATTACATATTTAGTCATTGGCTGCATGCCTTGACACGCAGGTAGCCTAACTTATAGGGCACCATATGCGTGGAAAGCACAGTGTGAAGCGCACTATTTGTTTAAACTTTTGTGTCAGATGAATCAGATTAAATCATTTTTCTAATCAATTTGTTATTATTTCTGTAAATACAATCTTACTGCAATATTAATCTGATCTTGAAAACATAATGAGGAAAAATGTAAAAGAATTGTTTTAATGTAAATATTTGTCTTTATTTACATATAATTTCAAATAAATTACTAAAATTGTGTAGTTGTATTCCTATGATGTTTTTAAATATGTAACAATAGGTTCGAAACATTACTATGACTTTTTATTGTATTTTAGATGGTGGGCCACTGAGACCCTTTGTAGTCCATGGTAGTGAAAATCGCCTGGTAGTTCTAGGGTCAATATAATTCAAAGTACAAAAACCTGCTGTCCAAAAACTGGAATTATCTGAAAACCAGATATCTACAAAAATATTCCATTTAAAAATTCAATACTAGTTGTGGCTGAAAAATTCATTTGAATTCCATGCTGGGTTTGTTCTGAGACTGTTTGTTGTGTTTCTGAGCTGTGCTGCTCATTTTTTTTTGATTCAGCAATGTTCAGGGATGCATATCATAATACAGTATGTTGTGAAACATTTTGCAATTTTATCTGTGAACGGATATTTAGCTTGTTGAAAATGCCACCAGATAGCCCCATGAGTAATGTTGTAAAGGGAAACCATCATTCCTAAATGTATAAACTAATCTCTTGAATTGCACAGTTTTGCTTTATATGTTTTTCTTTTTAGATAACGAATTTGAATTTCACAGCATTCATTTTCACATTGCTCAGTTTCAGAATGGTCTCCAAGTATTAAAAAACATTAGATGTTTCAGTTGGATTCAAAGGTTATAAGAAAGATTAAATAAAGAATTTCTTAATACATTATACCCAATTGGATTGTTGCATGTTGAACTTAAGATGACACTCAAAGGTAATATCATGTTTTTATGTGGTGAAACCTTTCTTTGCAAAGTTTCCCTTTATGCAATCCTTTCCAGGAATATACATACCATCAGGGATGCCAACCACTGAAAATTATCTTTACAGATAATATGGAAAAATTTACGGGCAACTTTCTTATGGAAATTTTTTGTGTAATATTAATATGTCTCAAAAGGACAAGTGAACAATATTCAATGCTGTCATTCATACATTGCAACAGAAATGTTATTAACGTTGGTTTAATGCACTTATTTGGCTTAGAGAAACAGGAAATTTCAGATGTGTTCAGTAAAAATTCTTGTTTCATATTTTTAATTTGTGCCCATTGAAAAAGAAAGGTTCTTTTACCTTTAAAAATATAACCAAAATGAGAATATATAGGATAAACATTTTTTAAATCAGTGGTATTCAACTTAAAGTGCACATATCCCTGGGGATATGTGAGATCTTCCAAAGAGATACGATATTAAGGATATCTAATCTAAAATAAATGGCGCATTATACATTGCACAAACTTTCTCATATACATTTGGTCGACTGTGTACGTTTATAGCAAAAACGCTTATAAATCAAAGATAACCGTAGTTTAGTGTATATTTTAACCCTCTCCTGGTCAAACTAAAATCCCCCTATTCCCTGTCATGGACCCTATATTTTGCCAGCCTCCGGTGTACTCGACATAAATTTGCATATTACTTTATAACTCAAATAGTACGCATTTTATTCAATCAAAACTTTTATTAATTGTTTAGGAGATATTATTGCTTATATAGCGATGTCTCCTTACCTTATCATCTTCTTAGTTATCCACTCCAACTCCTTTTTCTTGGTGGAACTTCAAGAAACAACCGGTTTTGCAAAGAGGTATGTCACAATTTTTGCACTTCCATGTGGTCTATTCTTTTTCCAGATGCTGTACATCTTTAATTCATACTACAGTGAGCACACACCTTTTTCCTGCCTTCTATTTTCATTATTTTATGAATTAGTTGAGATGAAACTGTACTAGGTGTTACACATCTCTTGCAGCCCCCACATTCCGTGATGAGAAATTTCCGATCATCTGCCTATATAATGCTTTCCTGTATTCCTTCTGAGTGTCTCTGTGCTTGGATTTTGATGGTAGATTAGATTCAACAAACAGAATAAAGCTGTTCACAATCGCAGTGTTGATTACAAATCCAAACAAATATTTCCACCATTTTTTTGTCTTTCTACCTAACGAGTAGCAACATCGTTTTTGGTCTGCTCTATCAACTCCACCCATAAATGTTGTATATTGGGCAACTGCAAGGGGAAAGGAAATAACCATTTGTTCTTTACCCTTGCCTGTTTTTCTTGTAACTTTCACACTCACTTCAGGGTCACAATTAGTTGACAATACACAAATATACCGGTTGTCACACCAGACTGTAGCTGTGACACCATTTGATTGTAAACGTTTACTTTCACCTCTCTTTAGTTTCAATGATTTTGTAATTTTCAACTCCTTGGGCCATTCTTTACAAATTGGTTGAGTAGTGGCACATGCGTAAGTATTGTTTTGCAAAAGATATCTCATAAGTTGTACGCTGGAGAAAAAGTTATCGAAATATACATGATGATGTAATCCTAAAAATTCATCACCACCTGACTTCTGAGAAGCATTCCTTTATTTCTATGTTCTTTTTTCCCTAAATATACTTTTGCTTTAAGTACATACCCTTGCGGACTAGCGAGAACCCAAACCTTGAACCCCCATTTCGTCGGTTTATTTTTTACGTATTGTTTGATGTGTTGACGCCCTTTGAAAGCCACCATGGCCTCATCCACTGCCAATTCCTTCCCTGGCCTATATTTTTCATGAAAATGATCCATTATGTCTAATATTGGCCTAACTTTTTGTAGCATGCCATACCCTACGTCACCCAATTGTTGTTCCATCTCAATGTCACTAATGTGAAAATATTTGGTTAATTTTTTGTAACATTTGTATGTCATGCAATTTTTTACGAGGGGACATTCAATGTCAGGGTTGTACCAATAGTCTGTCATTTCTGATAAATCATACACTCCCATGTAGATAAGGATCCCTATATATGCAATAATTTCTTCAGAGGAAGTCTCAAACCATTCCCGGTTAACCTTTCCTGCCATTTGCTGTCTACAAGCAGCATATTTATTAGTACTATTGGAAATTATCTGAAATATTCATTCACCTCCTAACGTACTTAAAATACAAGAATTCACTACTACCTGGTGGTAAGTTATGAACTGGACCAATGTTTCCAATAAAATCCTTGGGAAGCTCAAAACACCTGTCCTCTTTCCAGTCAGCTGATTCAGATTGGGCTTTTTCTATCCCCTTGGAATCACCTCCTCCAACAGCTGGAGCAATCACTATCTCTTCTTTTAGATGGAAATCTATAATTTCGTCTTCTTCACTTGAACAATTACTCAATACATCATCAAAAGAAGACTCAGAGTCACTATAGTCTTCCTTATAGACTTCTTCCATAACGCTCTTACTAAGACCAGCCATGGGTACAGACTGAGGGGCATTGATATAGAAAACATTCCAAAATTCATTTCAAGTGCCTATGGTCATGTGGTAAGGATCAACAGGCTGTTTACAAATGGAACAAAGAAGTAGCTTACGAGAGCGTGTTTCATACTCTTGCTGATGGTGCAGTTTGGGGCATGAGAGGCCTGAAGCGGAGATTCCGAGACAGGCACTTTGGCCCGGAGAGGGTTAATGTCGCTGCTCAATATTTAGTAATTTTTTGGGACATATGGCTTAGTAAGTATTATTTGTGACATCAGGCTGTACAATTGGATGGATTTTAATCAAAATCCTTGTAGCCGTTTTTGAGTAAATTGAATTTTGTTTCAAAATATCCAAGATTAAAGTACCCTTAATTGTTGTGCAATATCGTTCATCTCTTCAGAATGTCTATTATTAATGATATTATCCACAAATATGAGATATCATTTGATTCAGTTTAACCGTTTAGACAAGATTTTTAGTGGATCGCGGCGGAGGCATCATAGTCATAGTGCTTGGGTAAGGTAGCTTACCATACATTGTAATGCCACTGGACGCCATATAATGATTTTAAGAGATATATGGTTTATGTAGTATTATTTGTGAACGGCTCTACAATTGGAGTAATTTTAATTAAATTCTCTTTGAGCCATTTTTGAGTAAGTGAAAAGTTTTCTAAAAATCGCCAAGGATACCCCTAATTTTTGCGCAATATCATTTTTATGAAAAAAGGGTCTGCAAAAGATGATATACTGCACAAATACGAAATATCATTAGATTTCATGTATGCATTTGGGCCCTAGAACAGCTTGGCAAAAACCACTTTTATGGACTCGGGGAACTAAAACATGTATTTCCATCAATATCTTGAAGTCTTAATTTTTTCATGATAACAATACTTGCTCAATATACTACGTATATGAGAAAGTAAAAATAGCAAAGTAAAATCTAATAATTATCTCATGCATAAAATATATGTAAATCATATAATTAGGAAGCACATATATTTGTAGACTCGACCTCATAATAGCGGAGTTTGTTAACTTTAAAATATATTAGAGAACACGAATTTTTTCAAAAATATTTTAAGGGGTACACCAAATAAAAAGGTTGAATACCACTGCTTTAAACCTCGGGAAATTTCTTAGCATTTTTACGGACCTTTTTTGCTTTTTTTATGGATAGTTAGCAACCCTGTGTACCATGCAAAGCAATGGTTGGTATATATATTTTACAGAAACCAGAAAAATCTGAAAACGTAACCTTAGACCCAAGGTTGCAGGGTTTTGGACTTTGTACTGTACCAAAAATGTATTCATTTTAATCCCTTCAGTGAACCTTCAAAAATAGGTTATGATTTATTTAATTTATTATTGAAGCTTAAAAATGATACCTCATTGTATGAGCTAATAGAACCAATTAGTTAATTCATTTAATGAGAAATCCTGAAGTAGCTTCTTGAATGGACTTTTTAAAAAAATTTAGTTACCTGTCCAATGCTGTAACGACGTCCAATTATACCTTTTGCATATTGTCCACCAGCCTCATGGGGCTTAGGGTCTGACAAATGCCATGGGTCACCACATAAACCACACTGACCCTGGTTCTGCTCCCACTGCACTGCGGATGAAGAAGGAGAGGAGGAGAGAAGCTGGGAAGGGAGCTAACAAGAGATTTAACCTATCCTGTTAGACTGCCATATTGAACAATTTATATTTCAAAGAATTGAATGAAGATTTAGAAAAATTAATTTAGTGAGGTAATCAAATGTATCTCTTTAACAAATTGTTTATTTAACTGCATAATACATTCAAGGAATGTATGGTGAATTTTATAAACTGAATTAGGAAAACAGATACTATCTATGTGGTGTTACATTTTTAAGTTATGATAATTGTATTAATTGATTACTTATGTAAGCTGTTCTCAGTAATGGCAATTATCATAAGTAAATGGTAATTTTTACCTTCCTAAAACAAGAAGTCTAATAGGATCTTGAAGTGATGAAAAAGTTGAATTTTTATAATGTTGCCATTTTCATTTTATGGCATTATAGTTACCATATATGCCGGCATATAAGTTGACCTTTGAAGCTCAAAAAAAATTCCGAAAACTTAAGGTCGACTTATATGCCAAATATGAAATTTTACCCTTAAATAACAGATTTAAAAACATTGATATTTACGAAAACATTTGATCTTATGACATAGGTGATCGCCATTTTGAATCAGCTGCTCCATTGTTTACATATTGTCATTTATTTTAGAAGATTTAAGATAATTATTTTTAATAGTTAATAAAAATTTTAACTTTTGTTTTTATTACTGAATCTCAAAAATATAAACGATCTATTTTCAATTACAGGAACAAGTAGAAATACATTCTGCCAATAGAGGCAATATGATATAGGATTGATCTTTCTTAAATTAAACATGATTTAATAACTCAAAAATTGACACTGCATTTTTTGGAAAAGGTTACATTTAGGTTTTAAAAACAAATTTTCTCGTATTCCTCATTTGAAGTTTTTTTAGCGAAAAAGTGGTGGGTCGACTTATACAGCGAATAAGTCTAGTTGAGTATTTACAATCTGAAAAATCAAGGTCAACTTATACACCGGATTGACTTATATGCTGGCATATACGGTAACTAAATTATACTGAAAATAATTGTGTATTACTGTAATAACACTTTAAAATTAGGTTTATTTGGTTTTGGTGGATTTATCTAATTCACTCACCTGCATATCCACCACAGAATAGCTCATTGTCATTGTAGTTGACTGGGTTGGGAAATCCAAATCGCCACATACTATTCCTTGCTGGAGGATCCATTAACCTTCCATGACCCTCTCCTTCCCTGGCCGATAATAGAACCAACAGCCCTGCGACTGCCTAATGTGCATAAATGTAAGTAATGTATTTTCACATTCCATTTTAGAAAAATAGTGTTGTTTAACCACTTCATTCTTAACATCTTGTGGAAGATGTAATTATTTGGTGTTGACAATGAACTAGGCAATGTTCCCAAGACATTTCTGTGTTAGTATGACATTGCAGTGGTTTCGAAACGGAAATGATTCTAGAGTGATTTGATATGCTTTTAAAGATAATTGTATAAAACCGTTATCCACTGTCATTAAATGTAATTACAAGAGCCGGCAGGATGCTGCTTAACCCTTATTGTATAACATTTAAATTCCTGCCGCTTCGTCTCGCAGCCAATTTTATTGGAATAGATATATATTTTATGTTTACATTTGTGTAAATTATCATATCTCTGGACATCACATCATTTCACCGAGTTTGGATGATATCATAAGCTGATGAATTCATATAAGTAGACTCAGCGCCCAGTGTACATTTAATGAATTTAATGGCCGAGACCGTGGGATTCCATAATGAAACCAAAATTAACAGTAAAATATTTTTAATAACTGGCTGATTCGGCACAAATAAATACAAACATGACCAGTTTCAGTGAATGATCACCATCATCAGGTAACAAGCATTGAAAAATAGGCAATATATACCAAAAAGAGAGGTGGGGAGATGAGAATTGGGGGAAAGGAGAGGATTGGCTAAAGGAGAGTGAGAGGGAGGGTTGGATGAAAATAGGAGTCAACGGTGAATAGTGGGTGGGGAAGGGAAAGGGAAATCATGAACAGAAGATAGAGAGTGCTATGGTGAGGGGGGAGGAGGTTGAACATTGGTTCGGGGAAAAACTACTAGATGGGGAGGAAGTGCTGACATGAATAGTGGGGAATGAGAGAAGAACTGGTGATCATTTACTAAAAGTATCTTGGATTAAGTTTGTAATGTATAATTTCCATTTTCTCAAGCACATTTATTCTGGAACCTTTTTCTACTAAGTGTACGATTTTAGGAGTAAAGGAGGAAGAATGATTGCAGATGAGTAAATGTTTCGCTAATGAGAATCGAATGAACCGGATTTAAAACACCTCAAATGTTGGCTCTAATTTGAAAATTTCTGCCTGTTTGTCCAATGTAAATAGTGTTACAATCGTTACACTTTAAAAGGTACACATCGGATTTCTTCATAACGTCAACTTTGTCCTTACTATTGCTGAGAAGTGATTAAGGTTTATTTTGTTTCACCAAAACACCTGCATTCAGAAATGGGAAAAATTATCTGCTAAGGTAATTCAGTGGTAGAATATCTGCCTGGCAAGTGGAAGACCCGGGTTTGATTCCCAGTCATAGCAGAACTTCTCGTTTCAAAATTATTCCAAAACTGGTAGTGTTTGTGTGGAATCAGCCAAAGTTATTAAATATATTTTAGTGTTAATTTTGGGAACTACATTTAATTGCTTGCGGGGCTGTCAGTGCCTACATCTGGTGTACATTTAAATGTGTGCACAGACGATAAGGACTCAAGGATTTAATATTGCAGAAAAATTTTCATTTTTAAGATGGGGACTAGAAAGTGTGTAAAGTAAAATAAAATATAAATTATATTCAGAAAGAAGTATTTGAATAGAATTTTCAAGTTGATTCTAACATTGATTTTGTCTTAGCAGCTTAAAGACGTCGCACGTATAGATACCCTTTACCGATACTACCTACATAAACTTAAGTGCGAGATGATTTTTTAATATAATGGGATAAATAATAAATGAAATGCATATGTAATAACGATACGTACGCTCAACTAATTCTTTTTCTTCTGCAACTTTTTTTGCCACGTACATAACTATTTTGATCGATACAGCAATACCTAACTTCCTCTGTTCTACTAACCATTACTTCCTCCTCTAGTTTTGGCTATTTAAGACCAACCTTAGGAAGACTATGTTTCTCTTATCCCATCATCTTCAGTTTTTCCTCATTTTCTGTATTCATGGATCTTTTTTTTCTGTGGGAGGTGGACCGAAATTATGTTTTGCTGCTCGGTTTCCATGCGTGTTTGCGTATTGAATCACCTGAAGCTTATAACTAATACCGTAGGAATATCTTATCACTTTTGTAGCTATTGCAATATCAATACACGTAGCTTTATTTATCCTAGATATGGTGAAAATATTTTTGACATCTACACGAATTCTACTGTTCCGTGGCATTAATTGTGCTATTCAACGGGCTCATTAGGAACTGAAACATTGCAAATGCGACAAAATTGTAATCACTGGGATTGGATGTGTATTAAAGCCTAATAATGAAAATGCGTCCTCGGAGTTTGACATTGCATAAGGCAGTGGTTCTCAACCTTTTGGTGCTCGCAGCACACTTTGGATATTCACTTTTTTCGCAGCACACTGGAATTAAATTTGAATGAAGAACTAGGATTTATCATAAAATTACATATATTTATTATATTATGTTGTATGTATAATCGACCAAATTAAGTTATGATATCATAAAACAGAACTAATGAAGTTTTGTTAAAAAATCTATTTTAAAATTTTACCTAATGTGACACGAGCTTGGCGTTTTATAATGATTGCACTGATATTAGGACTTGTCCGTGATAAGCACACTCATTTCATCTTCAACACAGTTGAACTGTTCCCTTTTTCTGTATTTAAGGTTTGTAAGTGTTGAGAACCCCAAATCACACAGGATGTAGAAAACTGCCCGAGCTTTTTTTCGCAATTTCTAAATATTTTTTTCTTACAGATATCTAAAATATATCCAGAGACAATTTGGCGTACTTGATTTTCAGAGTGCGATTAGTTGAAAGATAAGCTAACTCTTCTTTTTCGAAGAGAGCAAAAACGCATAAGTCAGTTGTCACTGGTGTGAACAAGTTCATTACCCAGTCGTATTTCTCTGTAGTCAAGGATGGGAAGTAATGCTCGATGTTGTGCTGTAGAGTTTCTAAAGGATCCACCACAAGAGCAACAATTTCTTTCGTATGGGGTTTTGGAATCAGAGGAAGCATTTCAAGATTACCTTCTCTAGCTGTCTTTTTCCAGATGACTTTTTCTCTGCAATGCCAGTAGCTTATCCGTAGAAGTCAGGATGTTTTCATTTCGCTCTTGCATGCTGGTGTTCACACTATTCAGATACCTAAATATATCTGCCATATATGCTAATTTGGCACACCAAATTTCACAGCTAATATATTCACAAAAATCCCTCTGTTTCAAAAAATAGTAACATCTCTTATTTAAGTTCATGTACACGAGCCAGCACTTTCCCTTGACAGCCATCTTATTTCTGTGTGTAAAACTAAATATTCGTATTGCGAATCCATAGCATTACAAAGCTGTTTGAAGAGGCGAGTCTTTAGAGATCTTGATTTCACAAAATTAACCATTCCGACAACTTGGTCTAATACAGACTTTAAGTCAACTCCTAATGTCTTCATCACTGAGCATTGTCCTAACTATTGCACGGCACGCAGGGAAAATAAGTTACTCAGCTATAGTGTGGGGCTTCATTTTTTGAGATATGATTTCTGCTACCTGGTAAGAAGCAACTTGAACTCAGTCAGACACTTTAACGTTTTTTTTTCGAAGTAACTCGCTTGTTTAGAATGCAGTTCCGTCAACCTTTTGAAATAGTTCAAATCTTTTCCTCCAAAGTGTGCATGTTTTGTGGTGAAATGTCGCTTCAATTTGTTGGGAACCATGGCTTCGTTTGATAGTTTCTCACTGCACACAACACACATTGCAACAGGACAATCTTTATCTCCACACCAAGAAAAGCCCAGCCTCAAATAACTGTCCATATACCTTAGAAATCTTACTTGGCTTGGTCCCGCTGGTACTGGGTTTTCCTTTAATATGTTCTTCATATTTTTCACAGTTACGTTTTCTTGTAATAAATCTGTCCATTTTTAGAGGCGCAAGTTTTATAATTATAAAACAGTGTATTTCGTAGGTGTCCGGAAGACCTAACCCTCTATGTTAGGCTTACTATACGTCCCGGTTTGGTTGGGACAGTCCCGGTATGAAGGGTCTGTCCCGGTGTCCCGTCCGGTTAGCAAATTTGTCCCGGCTGACACTGAAATGTCCCGAAATATCCCGGAATGTCTCGGTTAGGCCCGCTGTTCACTAGAAGTAGAAATACGCAGCGAGAAATGTGTATATCGAAAACATTGTATCAAATGTTATCAATTTTGTCGACCGAAGCGAGAAATGCATCGAGCAACTCTTATAGTGGTTCGACAGTTTTTCCTCCACCACGCATCCTCGAAGACTCTTGACTGACTATTGAGTGTTTGTCACTTGGCTGAATCCCTTTGTTAGAAGCCGAACTAAGCGAGAAACTCTTCCCATCTCATTGTCAGTACAGTGCACGCTCCGTGTGGCTGTGAATTTGAGAGGTGGGTGCGGTTATAGTTTTTGTTCTTTACTTGGCTAAATTCTACTATGGGAGATCACTTGTTTAAATTAATAAAATCTCCATACAAACTTCTCTGTAGAAATTCTAGCATTCAACAACTATTTATTGATCTCCATCCAATTCACGCCTAGCAGTTTTTAGATATCTCTCAAACCAGTAATAAATTAACAGCCTAATATCTTCTAAACTGATTCGTGAATTGTTAGAGTCGCGAACTTTATCTTATAATTCGTCTTGTAATTTTTGATTATGAATTTTCAACTTTAACTTCTAAGTTTATACACATTCACTTTTATGGAATTTAAGTAAATGCATTTTGTCAGCATTTTTGGCATTTATATGACGTTTTAAGATGCTTTTAATTTTTTGTTTACTTATGTAATTTAGGTGTATTTTAGATCTATCACTATTTCACTTTTCTTTCTTTTTAATAATCACTCATCTTAATCTTTGTATGATTTTAATCATTAACACATTTATTTACAATTTTCATAGTATTTTTATTATATTATAGATTAATTTGTATACGTTTCTTCTTCTTCTTTGGTGAATCTGTCCTCGGACAGGTTTCATTTAAACATAAACAACATAACTTCAAGTACATATATGTTTTGTTATTTTTTCAAGTGAGACCCCAAAAATGGACATTTTTTGCTATTAATTTCTGTTATTCTTTAAACACTGGTTTCAATGTTTCCATTAGTTTATTTACCACATATTCTTTACAAGTTAAATTTCAGAAATTCCTTTATAAAATCTTTATTTATATTCGAAAAAGCAGCCAGTTTACAGCCCTTTATAACTTTAACGATCGACTAAGTAACAAGCTGGGGCATAGCAGACGCCCCCGCCTAGCGGGGGCCCAGGAACAAAGAGGAGCCCAAAGCTAGCCAATAGGAAAAGATTCCATTGAAAGATTCTACTTCTCCGAAATATCGTGCATCGGAAAGCATGCAGTTTCCACCCCATTAAAATGACAATTTGATCTACTTATATTTTATACTAAAATGTTATTGTATTTAATTAGCATTTTTAAAGAAACCGTCAAAATGTAACTCTGTTGCTTCAAGTGTTATATATTTAAATGAACTAAAGAAATCATGGAATTTAAATGGCGGAACCGTGCAACTATCACTGCCCAATGACTTTAAACACATTCAGAACCATGGCACCGGATGACAGACATCATCCGTTATTATTCAAGTTTTCCCGGGGCCCCCGAGGAATTACTTGGTGGGCCAAGAAGGGTTCAGGTACTTCACTGATAACGAGATTCGAACTCGGTACTCCAGAGTTTGGTACTAAAACCCACCGCCAAAAAAGCAAGTAATAGCTTTATTTTGTAATTACAATAAAAGAATAAAATAACTGTACACCATTAGTACAAGTTAGCTTTTATAAACAACGTCCCGATTTTGTCCCGGTTTTAGTCTCTTCAAAACTAGATATGTCCCGGTTTTGGGACATTAGAATATGGTAACCCTACTCTATGTCGAATCTAGTATTTTTGTAATGAATGGATTTACCGCATCATAGGGTTGGTACTATTTCCCCCCTTGTGAAAGGGGAGAGTGAATGTCCAAATGATATGAAAAAGTGTGACAACTTGGAAAATGGAATGCGGCGAGCGGATTTTGTACGGTGCATTAATGCGGTCCGCGGATTTTCTGGGGAGCCTTCTTGTGGCTCGTGCACCGATGTGGGTTTGAGGCCCCTGGGATAGAAGGTAAAAAAAATTGCATAGTGTTTTTTTAAAAAGCAGAATTTTATAGTTTATCGCTATGCTACCTAGAGGTCTGATCGGGCCGAAATTTTCGGCCCTGGCCCTACCCGACCCGAGCCCGACCGTTGTCAGTTTCGTTGTTACCCGATCCCGACCCGAAGCCCGATTTTTTCCCGTCCTTCCCCGCTGGGCCCGAACTCAGTCCTTAAGGCCCCAGCGTTCAGAAAAATGACGAGGGGGGCAAGACACTTAAGGCGTGCACGCGCATTCATGTAATATAATTTACCTTCAAATTATAAGGTAAACATTGCATAAGGAAATTGCAACAAGTTAACTGGCGGTGTTACTAATTGATTCTAGACTGTCAACCATACAAAGTTGACTCACCAAACGTCAGAAACGCTGATAGCACACGACTGCTCTCATGAATCGCTACTGCGCAAATGTTTTTGAAGGTTGCTATGTAGGAACAAGATCGAATCCACGCTCTCGCTACTCGTTCATCGCTCCTGCACGACACACCCTGCCACGCTGAAGTTTCTTGTACTATTTGCGCTCGTGGAGAACACTACTAGGGCGTTCTTCGCTATAAGTGACAGCAAAAGGAAATTCATTTGCGCGACTTTTCCACCACTGCAGTACATTTTTCAGCTCGAATTTTCCCACTTCAAGTTGTGTGTATCTTTCTATTTCATCGTCGTTATTAACGATTTCCATAGGGGCGTCTTCGAAAGAGGTATAGTCGAAAACCTTTGACTTCATTGCTGCGGAGGGACGTCACAGAATCACAAATTAATACAAATTTACGCCCGACTTCATTCGATGCGCCACTATTCTCCTTTGTCACGTAAATGCCACTTTTTAGTTTTGATTTAATGTCGTTTTCACTCATTTTAAAACCGAATAATAATGGGAGCTTCAAAAACTGTCCAAAGTATAAAATATGTCATCCAAAAGAAAATGCGCCAAAGATTACCCATAAACAGATTCGTTACGACTATCGCTCAGTAAGCTCAATGCCCGACTGACCGACTACGCTTAGCTTACATGCAAACAGCAGCAGAGGGACTTCCCAAAGAGGCAAGCAGAAATGGTCAACTTAAGGCCAGACGAGCACGCGAGAAATGAGGTTGAATACTGCTTTAACCAACACCTACGAATCCAAATAGTCCATCACTCCCTTCATCTTACACATCGGTTCTAGTTCTCTTTGGTTGCATGGTGAGGGAGCAAAGCCGATTGTGATAGGGGTCCCCCTGCGATAAACCCCGTGGGTCTTCCAGAGCGCTAAGATTGCTCTTTTGCCTCGCTGGAAACGGTGGAACGGCATTCTCTTACATCTTTCGACTGAAATCTGAGTGAAGTTAAGAGGAAGGGTTTTTGCTGAATCTGAAAATTGTAAGGGGAAGATTGAGAGAGATAACAAGCCACTTCTGGTACAACAACAGATGTGGTAGGAGAAACGCAAAAGCGCTATGATAGTATGCGAGTTACCTTATTAAGTGGCCCAGTTTTCTATGTGGATTCAATTTACCAGGAAATGGCAGAATAAACGTCTTCCATGATAAAAAGGCGCAAGCAGTTGTGAAATGTACACACGAATTTATTGCGTTGGGTTTTCGCTCAACACTACTCGCCGGTTACCATGCCGTTTTAACCGATTTCTAGCCATTTACGAGTGTGTTCAAGTAGTGGGACAATCAGTACGACTTGGAAAAATCCCACGGTGCTCTTTTCCATTTATCACATTATTAGGGGAAAATATCTTGGTTATAGATTTGCTCATGATTTGTGGAAAAAATAAAATATACGTCTCTACAGGAAAATGCGTATTCCACTACATTCATAGTCTGTAATAATACATAAGTATGCATAGTTTTTATGAAATGAAATATTAATTATTGACTAAATAGCCTTTTTTTATCAATTAACAAAAATAATGCTGTCTAATAAACGAGGTGAATTTTATAAAAATGGCAAATCGATCAGAAAAAAACTCCGAGTTGTCACGGAAATCACAGCTCGCAAATGTTTTTTCACAAGCCCTTGCCTGAGACAAACTCGCAGTACCCGGCCCTAAGGCCGTGGCTCGGCCTTTAATCCTACCTACTCGAAGTATATTTTTTATTTTTAATAAGCATAGGCATTCTTGAGTTTTGCCGGGGTATTATTATTAGATTCTAATTGTAAGTCTAAAAATCTGATATGGCCACTACACGACTCTCCATACCTGTAATATTTCTGCTCATTCCAAAAAGGTTAAATGATAATAAATACTTTAATGAACTGCGAGAAAAATTCAAAGGCCTTACAAAGAACAGACATTAACTCATACCGTAGCCTTCTGATATTGGATATAACCTTGAAGCACCAACAATTAAGCATAAAAAGGAGCGTTACTAAGACGTAACTAAGCGTCAAGTGTTTACAAAAGTCGCCTCCAAGTGGTGCGGTAGTAGCAGCTAAAAAATATAATTTTTTAAATATCTCTTAAAAATGCATTGTATGGGGAAATGTCCGAACAGAGGTTGTAAAAAAATTAAATTTCCTAAAACTTTTATTCCAGTAATTTTTACATTGATCAAGTATTAAAGCAAATATAAAAAAACGGATGTGACAAGAGTAAACACCCACTTTCGGTTGGCTGATTATAATAAAAAACTAATCAAGTCTTGCCCCTGTAATAAAAGTGTCAAAAATTCGCGCTGATTTGAGTTATAGTTTTTTAATTAGAACACCCACAAAATTCCTATCACATACAGACAATGGTCAAAACGTGTTCAGGGGACTTCAAAACGTGTATTTCCGTTGAAATCTCGGAATCGATTTTTTTCATGAAAACAGTATGGAGAAGTAAAAATGGGTTCGATATGTCAGGAGTATTCATAGACAAAATACATAATATGATTTCAAAATTTAGTGTTCGTTTCTGATTGACGATTTTTGTAAAAAGCGAATGACAAAGGTAAAGATATAAAAGCCTGCTTAAAATTTTGTTTCTCGGTAAAATGGAATTTTATAGTTTCTACGATTCAGTGAATCATGAAACAATCATTTTTAAATATTAATGTTAGAAGGATTTATCGACCCGTTACAAATTCGCGGACTGCATCAGGTCCGATTGGTCCAAGTACAGAAGTAGGTGAAATTGGCATATTCTAAAATATATAGCGGACCAATGCTTTTGTTAATACACCTACTTAGAAGCAGCAGAGGGCTGTCTTTTTGGGCAGTGACAGTTAAAAGAAAAAGGGAATTCGCAAGTGAACATTTTTCTTAAGACTTTCTTCCCTGATGAGTAAGTGGTGGACAATATTAGCAGTGGAATCTACTGACTTTTCCATGAAATGAAAATTTTCGTACAATTCCGATGTTTTATCATCAGGTATAATTTAATAGGCTATTTTTTCAGATTTGAAATTTCCCATGCCCAACCGCCCGGTCTTACTCAGAAATCCTTATCTGAGATTTATCTTGAGAAACTTTTGAAAAAATTTTATATAATAAATATTTGTTTTTCGAAGATGCATTTGTGGCTACTGACCTGAACTAATTGATGCCATTGTTTTTGTCCCACGGGCCTTATCCCTGGGGAGGTGGTAGTCGTCGTGTTGGCCATCCCGCACTGCGACAGCGCCTGCGGAAAAAGGCAAACATTCCGTTAGAAATATTTCACAGCCAAAAGAGAGTATGATATAAGTACAGTTTCTTTATAGATAGACTACAGCCTTGGCGTGACGGAAGAGCTTGAGTGTTCCCTAGATCACTGTTATTCAACCAGTGGGAAAATCGTCTGGTGAGGAAGCAATGTTTCGAAAATAATTATTATAAAACATTTTCTCAACAAATTTATTGCAATATTTGATGTCTTTAAAATTCATATTAATGATTAATGTAATACTAAAATGCATTTAACCTATACATCTATAGTTGAGCAAATGAGAGCCAAGGAGAATAGCGGAAAAGTTAAGGAGTTAACGGGAAGGAAGAAGGGAAATACGTTGGCCACATTTAAAGACCCATAGGGAAAACTATCAGTTGAACCGGAAGTAGGGCTTCCAAGCCGGTTTTTACCGTACCCGGTTAACCGGTTATTTAGGAATTTGCTTACTATTCGTTAACCGGTTGTGTCCAATTAACCGGATTTTTTAAAGTGAGAAAAAATGCGTCAATCAGTTTTTAAAAAACCGAGTGACAAGTATTTGTTGGAATAAATAGGTATTCTTAGAGGAGCTCTCCAGGTATATTTCATTAAAAAAAAACAAAAGATAATTTAAAACATCCGGATTAATGAATTGTTGAAATGGATTTTTAGGGAAACAACGAAAATCCATTTTTAAGATCGTTTATTTGTTTTTTGGTACATCACGGGACTGGTGGGTTAAGAATAGTCATGGTTAAGGCGAGAACTTTCCCTACGCACGCGGCGTTCTCCGTGCATCGACTTGTAGTCTCCAGCGGCCGCTGCCCATCAAAGCAGTTGACTTTTGGCTGTCAGTTGGATAACCTTTTCAACGCAATTGCAAGTATTCAGCCTACTTCTACAGGCAGTGAACGACTTTTTTCTATGGCCAATAACTTTTCGACCAAAATTCGTAGTTCTATGAAATACGATAAACATTATGCTCTGATATTCCTGAAATATTTTTTTAAAAACATTAATAATATCTTTTCTTGTATTCTTTTGTGCATTTTTACAAACAATTTTTTGTACATACGAAACATTGAATGTCGTTTATTTGTAAAGATTATTTTTAAATCATATAAAATACCTAACTTGTTATTCTTGTAAGTATTCCGTTCAAAATTTTGTTGTACCAAACATCGAATGAGCTTCAATTTCTTTAAAAAAAATTATTTTCAGCAAATGCTAAGCAGTTTTTCTTGTATTCCTTTAAAATTTGTTTAAATAAACGTCTAAAAATTAATTGAGGGTTTCTATTTTTACCGGTTAACTGGATAGCTGATGATATTTTAACCAAAAACCCGGTTAGCAAAAATTCCTGTTAATTGGAAGCCTTAGCCGGAAGTTGCGCGGCAAAGATGAAAAGGTTGCATTGAAGCATTATATGGAAATGATTTGAAGCCAGGATCTACTGGGATCGAGAGGGAGGAAGATGTGGACTGTGATAGTATTGGCCCAGAAATATTGAATAGTGAGATCGAAGAAACTTAGAGATATAGAAAACCGTGTCCGATAATTTGACTCCCGGTAATTTCATTCCCAGCATTTTCACTCCCGGTAAATTCGCTCCCGGGAAATTTCACTCCCGGTCATTTCACTTCCACTGACGTCATTATTTTTATAAATCAGCACTGAATGTAACATTTATTTATAACTACCGTATGATTAACGTAAATACTAATAATACTAACAGCCTTTAAAACTCTGAATTTCATAAACGTATTGATAAACGTAAGTTAAAAGTAGAGAACTTGAAAAGGCAATTAGCATTAGATCCTTCTGCAATTACTATTGATTTTGTTAAGCTTTTAATTTAAAAAATCCGATTTTTTCGTACGGAAATTCAGTAGTGATTCGAGAGAGGGTGCTTTAATTTAACAGCTTGAATGTTACTTTTATTTGAAGAAGTTGCTATCATTGAATGATAAATACACTATTAAGTCAAAATAAATACATTTTATTCGGGAAATTTGCAGTCATTGATATGATGAATACACTAACCTGTTTAAAGAAATGTATTTATGAAAGGAGACTCTAATCATAAAATGTTAAAAACACTTAAAACATCATAAAAAATACAGTTATTTAAGAAAGTTTCAATCATTGAATGATAACCTCACTAATTACTTTAAACCTTAAAGAGATAACTTTAAGGATGTTCCAAATATTGAATGTTAAAAGCAATAATTATCTTTATAAATATGATGTGGCCACCAGATGACTTTCTCCATACCTGTAATATTTCCAAAAATTCCAAATAGGTTAAATGATAATAAATATTTTGCGGACTTGATTATTAGTTTTACAAGGGGAGATCACGTACCTTGGGTCGTCGATTTCGACGAAATATTTTTGGGTGGTAGGATACTTAAAATAAGAAGACCGTGTATCGACTTTTGATTGAATGGGACTTAGTTTCGGCAGAATCATTTTTTATTTTCGCAGGATTAACTGTGACTAGATATAATGCAATAATAGGTCAACATTGCCGATCAGGCGGGTTGGCTGGGTGCTTACCGTACTGACTTCCGAATATTATGCCTCGGGCTCAAATCCCACGTAATATCAAGTTTTTTATCTTTTTAATCCACTTTATTATTTTTTATTTATTATAATATTATTTATTTACTTCATTAAAATCGATGCACAAGAGCGTATTGGTAAATATTTCGATGTGAATTGTAAATCTAACGCTACAGGAACGAAGATCGCAGCTGTTGAAACGAAACGAATAAGTATCACAGTGGAGTAAAGATAATGCGAAAGGAGGAACGTGCTTGGACAAATATAACATGATTAAAAACTGTACATGCGACAGATTTTGCAAAGCAAGGAAAAGGAAGGACCAAGTTATATCCAGTGTGGGTTCGTTAGCTGCAGCCTATCAAGATACATCGCTGGGGTTCACTTTCACTGCATCTCGAGCGTGGCTAATAAAATTCAAGAAAGAATTCCGAATTCGACAGCGAAAAGTTACAAATTACGTTTTTCAAAAAGATGAAACGTCTTTGGAAGAAACTTAAATAGCTGCCGAGATTTTCCGAAAACAAACATTGCGCATAATACCCAATTTGACTACGTCATTAATACCGACCAAACTGGTTGTGAGTACAGAGTTGATGTGGAGCGAACCTTGACTCATCAAGGCGAAAAGGCTGTCCAGAGATATATCAGAGACAGGAACAAAATCACGCATTCATACACGCCACAGTATGCGATCACCGCCTCAGGAAATTTGCTACCCAAAGTGTTTCTTTGTATGCAAGAACCTGGAGGAACGTTTGGGCTTCGAGTGAGCAGAACTGTGAGGCAGTTGGAGGAGTTCCAAAGCGTTGTAGTTACGTGCTCCAATTATGGTAAAACGACGACAGAATTGATTCAATTTTTTAAAAATAGTTGTGAAGCCTATGAATGCTTTTCTTGTTTTTACGACAGTTATCATCCAAAAACGTGTACACACACTTCCCCTTCAAGTGACGAATAGCACGAATCTAACAGTTATGTTCTGTCGGACGTCAATTCACATCGAAATAGCTACCAATACGCTCTTGTGCATCGATGTTAATGAAGTAAATAAATAATAATATAAGTAAATAAATAATAATATAATTAATAAATAATAATAAAGTTAATAAATAAATAATAATACAATAAATTAAAAATAATAAAGTGGATTAAAACAAAAAAAAACTTAATATAACGTGGGATTTGAACCCGGGACAAAATATTCCGCTCACAGACACACAGACATAATCGAGAAAATAGTCCAAACGTGTTCACCGGACCTTAAAACCTGTATTTCCGTTGAAATTTCGAATTCGATTTTTTCATGAAAAATACTTCTCTATGCTTCGTATATGGAGAAAGTAAAAATACGTTTATCTGGAGATGTAGCCAACTTTGAATGTGAAATTAACAAATCAGCTTAAAAAATGCATTATATTATGAACTTTCAGTCATTAAAAATCAGATTTACTAAGCATGTTTAGAAGAATCATTTAAGCCAGTGTTTCTCTACCTGGGATTCCCGGACCTCTAGGGGGGGCCGTTACTTGAGTAGGACATGATGTTTATTTTCATCCACGACAGTGATGCACAACCTGTGGCCCGCGACTCGATTTCAGGTGGCCGGCAGAGCCTTCAAACAATTTTCACTTTTGAATTTTATTAACCCATCAGCTTACTTAACCGTCGAATCGTTAGGAAGAAAAACTATTATCGAAAGCTGAAAAAGATGGCTTTAGAATGGTAAAGCAAACTACCATAAGTACTTAAATTGTCTATATATTGATAATATGTTTTAATAAATTGCGTGGCACTTCGCAAATTAGCATTTTAAGCCGTTTGTCCACATCCTTGTTTTCCTTCATTTCGTTCACTTCACCCCGATCAATGAATTTATTTTTATTGAGCCAAACACTCTTCTTTCTTCAGAGTTAAAATTAATTTCCATATTTTCGGATGCATGCATAATACGGAACTTCGGAATGCGTTGTTATAAACCCCTCCACATTGTTGTCTGCTCGTAGCATACCTTCTTCAGCTCTTGTATGACCATTTCAAGTGTCAACTGGAAAAATGAGTAATTCTTCTTCTTCTATCAGCTCGACCTCTTTCGCATCCAATATAATTCATTTCGAAATATGTCATTAGTTCTTGAGGAAGATCATCGTCATCAACGAGCTCCTCCAATCCATCAATATCCTCTTCAATAGGTAGAAATGCTAGAGATATAAAGCATATAACCTTTAAGCTAAAACCTGTAACTTGGTGGAATTTTTCTTTTAAACCTATATCAACCACTTTCCGGTAAATATTCTAGGCAAGGTGAAACAGGCAACAAGTCACAGAAGCGGTCGAAATGTTGAGGAAATCTGCTTATGTAGGATTTTTCTGTCCATCATCAAGCTTTCAAGATTCACCCCTGGACGTAGTTCTAATACTTTTCTGAAGAATCGATTGTACGTATCTTCTGTCTTGTTTGGAAGAAATACAAATAATCTTGGAATGCTGAATTACCCAACCTGAAAGTGAAGAACGTACAATTGATAAAATATATTTGGGAAGCATTTAAAAGTTCCGTCACCTGCCCAATGTTTTATTTGTTCTAGGTCATCCAACTCCTTTTAGGACGGAGCGTTATCTAGGCTCGTTCTTTCCGAGGACAATACGAGATCACAATAGAAAATTTCAACCTGCGATAGACAATCTTTAGGTAGGTTTTGGTGCATTGCACCCTCTGCCACCCACCAATTAGGTAAATTGCAGGATAACATGTAGATAAGTGGGAAGAGAGCTCAGCACCACGTTATTGGTGGGAAACTTGCGAAGAGACGTAGCAGATAACGTAATGATAAATTTCCAATAAATGCATCGTTATCAGTAATGAATACATTGTAGTTCCATCAATCAGCTGATTATATTAGTTTATTGCTAGGGACTTTATCATCAGTCGCAATTTTGAATCACCTTTTGAGAAACGATAATAAAAATTTCTGCCGGCGAAAATTATTCCGTTTATTCGCTGCTTACTTAGAAGTAATAAGGACATTTCCATTTATACCATAAAAAATGGATAGTTAATTTCTGATGGCATGCATAGGAAGCCTTAATAATATTTTCAGACAAAATGTTAAACCATTAAGAATGGTAAAGGTTGGTGGCTTGATTAACTTATGGCTCTATTTACATAGGCGGGAAAACTCCTTCAGCCATAAAAGTTTATAACTGCCCGATGCATTTCGCCCACTAAGTGGGCATATTCAAGGGCGTACTTCACACGAAAGTGACTGAAAGTCACTGTCAGTCACTGTTGTGTGAAGTACGCCCTTGAAGATGCCCACTTAGTGGGCGAAATGCATCGGGTAGTTATAAACCTTTATGGCTGAAGGGGTTTTCCCGCCTATGCATTCAGAATGGTGTTAATAATTAAATTTGTAATTATATGTACTATGCCTCAGTAACTTCTTCATATCATTGAATGTTCTTATTCTTGTTTCTTTTAAGAACTAGAATAATTTTTAGTGAATTATGGAATAATTCTAACTAGAATAATATTTTTCTTCAGAAAAGTTAATCCTGATATCACCGAAAGCTCCTTGATAACATTTGTGGTTTATTAAATCTTATAGTTATTATAAAATTAAGAATTAGCTCAATAACCTTTGAGATTATCAAGCGAAACTCAAATTAATCAAGAGAGTTTCATTGTTGAATGCATACGATGGAAAAATAATCCAAATATCCGGATATTTCCTCTGTAAACATCTCTGTGTGAAATTCTAGTACTCTATAAATTCATATGGATTTTTTTTTCTGGGATCAGTATTTAATATTTTTAGTACATCTGAAAATTTCATTGCGCTAAAGTTAAGGATTCAATGCGGATTTTGGGGAGTTCTAAGTTAGATACGGTACATATTTACATCACCATAAGGTATGTATTTAGTAAGAATCTTTCATGGCTTTCACGGCCACTCCTTAGCCTTGAGTGTCTTCCGGGCGGTCTATAAAACTGCTTTTTGCTGACATGTACCACATTAACTCCAATCACCGTTTACGACCATTATATCGTCGAGGAATATAGTGTTAGTTTTTCCAATTGATGCCGTAGTATATTATGTAAATACAATATATGTATAATCAAAATCATTCCACTTGAAAAGTTTGCTTTTCTAAGTTTGCGGAAAATGCTACGTAAACTTGAAATTGGAATATTTTACCTGTTTTTAATTTTTTTCGAGACTTTAATGGCGGCCGATGAAGACAATTTCCTTCTATTCCTTCGTTTTTTATTTGCGGTTTTTTCGAGCTTCCTATACATTCTCACATTTCATTTTATTCTTCGGCATTTCGGACGAAATTAACGGTTTCGTTGCTCATTTATCCGTCGATCTAAGCGCGTACTCGATATATAAATCACCCTCATGCTGTGGAGCAAAAACCGCCGTACCGCGTGAGACACGGGCTATTCCCCGATCCGCCTCCTCGCTCGCTTATCCATTCCACACTCCGTTTATTCACGCATCACCGACTCCTTTCCGACCTTCATTTGTTTTTATCCTCTCGTTCCTTGGCTACTTAGTCTCCCGCCGCTGTAAAGGTCGCGCGCTTTGTCGCACCTCCGTTCACGCTCTGCCTACACGAAAGAGTTGCTATTGTGGGACTGATTCTTGGTTTAAATTGCATCTCGGAATCTTTGCGTAATCTAGCGGAGGAGCGGTCGTTATACCTATCCCCATTGCAATTCGAGACAGGCTACCGCCCACTCGACATTCTCCCCTCCTCCAGCTTTGTAAACCACGTCTCTCGCCAACTTACGTGTAAGTCCGTTGGATGCCATTTGTCAAGCGACGTCTGTTCGGTCATCGGAGGATACTCCGTCTCAGTCTCGCGGAGAGCTTGTAAACCTTGCCTTGGAGACGTATAAACTAGATTTGGGACTTTATTTATTTTGAAAATGGGCTGACTTTATACAGCGAGAGACTGATGAATCGGCTCATCCTACCCTCATGCTCAAAATAATACGACCGAAAAAATTGGACGGGAGAACTGTGGAGAGGTGACAGAGAGATTGTGAGAGCTGGATAATTAATTAAAACGAAACGAATAGAGATGGAGTCGCGCGGGAAAGGTGAAAATTAGAATGGTAGCATTATTTCCTAAACAAAAAAATCGGGAAAAAACTTGGAAGTTTCGGTTTGTTGATCTGCGGACTTCTCTCTCATCTCCAAGGACGACTCGTGTGTAAAGAGAGAACGAAGAGGAGTGAGAGAGAGAGAAAGAGTAGGAGATGGAGGAGGAAGGTTAAGGGGAAGGACGAAGGGCTGAGCGGAGAGGGGAAAATCCAGCGATCTTTGGCAAAGAATAAAACTAAGTGGACACGGAATGCGAGTACGTGGAACATTGGACAAGTGGCTGGTGAGCACGACTGCAGCTTTCGCGGTATTATCAAGGGGGGCGCGCTCGTGATGCGGAGCTGCACGGGTGCACAAGGCTACTCGCTTTCCGTTGACCTTTGATGTGATAACGAGGCAAGGATGGCCTTCGCTCCAATTGATCGCACGATTCTAAGCCGTTCTCTGTCCGAATTGTCTATATTAAGATTCGGGAAATTTTATAAAGTATACACGTGAGATTGGCCATGGAGCGTTTTCTTGAGCGCCTGTAAAGGGGATAAGTGAACCGCTGCAAAGCATTATTCTGCGATATTCATCAATCCACTGGGAGATTGGCGTTGTCGGAAATGTGCAGCATTGTTTACTGCATCTTATATAAAATCACTCATTAAGATTCCTGTTTTATTGTTAATGCCTCCTTGGTTTTCATATCAGTTATAGGATGATATTTTAGAGAGAGCTTTTGAATCGTTGCATGACAACTAAACTACGGAATTAGGTCGGAAATTGTACTTTCACGCTTTCTTACTTTTAACAAAATCTTTTTTATTGATTATTTTTGACTGGCGGTTAAATATATGACGTAAACATAAACCTTATTTCAATCCGGTATGAACAGAGAAAAATTTCAACAGGTGGTGGTAATGTCCGATATATACCTCCATTAACACCAACGGCGTGTACTCGGTGTGTTATGCGCGGAGTGACATATGCATTACGATCTCATGGTTTGAGAATCCGCATTGGAGTTTACAACTTGCACCAGTCATTAATATTCAGCCCCCGCGGCAAACATCTTTTGTGATACTCGAAATAAAATGCCAACAGCAAAGATCCATTCATACCATCATGTTATTCAAGGTCAAATTAACGATCTCACCTCATCCTATGTATAAAAAACGGCGCAGGTAACTTATATAGACATTGAATACTTGGGTGAGCTATAGGCACATTTTAACGACCTATAAATTACCACTGCAGATGCCATCTTTGTTGTTGAAACCCTTATAACGGTTTACACGAACGTTTCATCACTGTAGGATCTAACTACATAATTTAATATTTGATTTATTATTTGTGAATCATTATGCGATTCGTAATATTTTCGCTCATTGTCTTTAAATCAATTGAGAAAAATATTGCTTAAGCTGTTGTTTAATTTTCAGCCGCATATCCTGATTTTATTCTTTTTTTACGCGTATTAAATTGTTTATGTTAACGCCACGGTATGGCAGCATTATATTCGGTGCGCTATGTTTAAAAACGTATTTTGGTACATAAGAATGGTAAGATAAATAGCACCAAAATGAAACTTTTATGTAAAGTCTGCACGCTACTCAGTGTGATATAACTAGATTTTCCCTAGCATTTTCAAAAGTTGCACCTAAAGTAACTATCTATTTTATTTTTTGAGACAAGTGAGCAGTAATTCAAATAATCGTCAAAGTGATGGGATTTCAATAGAGAATAACAATTTTTTACCGTAATGCCTCTCGTGCGTAATATCGTCATCATATTCCCAACGACTCGAGCTTCTTTAACGAGGGAACTAATCCTTCCACCTCAAAGGAATAGATTATTTTTTCTTGTCTGTACGATCATTTTATACATGCTTTGTTAGTTGTTCAGGTTTCTCACATTATATCTCCCTTAACGCTACCTGAGGTGGTCTTATCTCTTTATTTGTTTTGGTTTGTAGTCCCATTAGTTGTTTAAACATAAATCCTTATTATTTTCCTACAGTAACCGAAAAATGATATTTACATCACTAAGTGCTTTCAAAGTTAATATGTCACTTGGTAGAAGCCAGTCACTTTCCTCAATATTATGTCAACGGACCTTCGTTACCGAGCCTTTCATCTCGGGCGCACCATTTGGATAACAAAGGTTCCATCGTTCGTGCTCGTTTTGAGGCGCGAGAGAGGTCTCCCGCATACCGGTCGAAGAGAGATAGCGATCGAAGGTCATGGATCCAGAGGCACACTTGCGGTTGATGCATTGTCTCGGTCGATTGGATAGTAATGGAGGCACGTTCCACGGCGAAGAGATCCTTTTATTCTTGAATAGTGAAGCTAACCACCTAACAACAAGACGGAACATTAGGGCTAATCATGAAATCGATCTTAAAAGCTGAAAATTGCATACAAAGTTGTAGCTTTATTAAGGACAGGGGGGATTATGTGTTGGCATAGAAAGGAAATGAGGAAATTTGGAATAAAATTATAAATAAAAAATAGTAATAAAATATTATGAGCAAATGGTGATAGAAATAGGAAGAATGTCGGTTAGGTATGTTTATTTTTCTATCATAAAATTAGTACAAGACATTTTAAATCTTTTATGTGTTTGATAGAGCAGTCATTACAGGGAGTTTTTCTAAAGTTTACAGGCGGAGACTGTGACTTACTCTAGATGCTGTGACAATGAATTGGAATAATTAATTCAGAGTGACGGAGAATATTTAAGGAGTTTTTCAAATTAAGGACAATGAAATAGTTGCGAAAGTGCCGGGGTTTTGAAGAACTCTTTACCGTTTTAGCTCCAGTCTTGAGTACGAATGCTCGTCTCATGCTACTCTTCTTCAATCTCCATAAAATGTATTGAAATTTTCCTATAGTTTTTTCCAAAACAGAAAAAAATTTATAAACATCCAATGAACTTCGCTTATTATACATGTAGTTTCCCCCTCATTCTGTGCTTTTTATGACGCAATTGTTAGTAGTTGAGGAAAATTTTTAATAACAATGTTGGATTAATGTTTTTTGTGTTAGAAATCAGGAAATCGTTAATTTTTTACAGAATATATTCGAATCTTAACTAAAACTTATTTTAGTTCATTTAACCGCTGAATTCTGTATATGGCTCGGGTTGTCGTGAAAATTATATTTCAGGTGTACAATTTGTACCTTCATACGAGATTAATTTCGGTGGCTCGGATGGCCCGTTCAACTCAGTTATCGTTTTCCATATTTGGGCTCAACCTTCCCCTTCGGCGTGCTTCATATTTGCATCTATTTGCATTCCCTCCCCAGACGCTGAGAGAGAAGGCGCCGGCCGACGTGAACTCGCCACTCGAATCTTTCACCCCTCCTTCGCTCATCAACCTGTTGGCGTTGCGTATATTCTCGAGTTTGAAGAGAGAAGAAGAGTGAGGTAAAGGGGGAAGGACGAAAAAGGGGAGATAGAAGACAGACGAAAATGAAAAAAGAGAGAGAGAGAGAGAGAGAGTGAGAAACTGGGAGAAGACACGTCCTTTTTTAATGTGTATGCAGCTTCGAAACATAAAAGTAGGCGTTTACCTCGGTATTAAATCATTCGCGCGGGGAATACTGCGTGGGATTGGGTGCCACCGCGTCTCTATGAGACAGTTAAGGGAAACCAGATTAAAATTAATGGGTACCTACGCTTGAAAAAATTAAACGTCTTCTCTGATTCAATTTCTTCGGAGAAGGTTGTCGGACGGTTTGTTCACTAGAGAGAGTCACCATGGTGTTTATGTATGGAACATAGAGATTTACTATTATTTTTAAGAAAAAGCAACTTAAAATGGCCTAAAGTAAAGAATTATCGGAATACATGGAAGAAATTTACGTACTTTAGATTTGGTAAAGCACAAGCTTCTTCTTTTATATGCTTAAGTAAAAGCAACATTTCTTTATTGCTAAAAATTTGGCATTAAAGCAGTCACACGAATTTTAACACTTTGATTGAGGCTTCTCAAGATAAATCAATGATTTATTTCATAATCTGTTACCAATCCTATATCTTAAACTGAGAAGTTCAGATTGAGATACGCCGTAGTGTGCCAGACTTCTCTATTGGCATAGTAGGTGCGCAGACGTTTATGGTTTCCATAAATGTTATACCTTCTTTGAACATTTTGCTACTCGCATAGAAGTGAGGAAGAGGAATGTATTTACTGGAAGGCGAATCAGTAAGGTGCAGTGACTGAGGCATTAACCTGTGGGCTTCGGAGCTGATAATATTTTTAACGCTGTGTGTGAATTACGCATATTTATGAGATAGAGTTGACATTTTATAGCTCATATTTGCAACCCTTGGTCTAGCACAAGGACTTTTAAACCTGCATTTTAATGACACGCTTTACCCTCACAAGTGTCGTATCATATTTGGGCATACTATATTAGAATACTTGCTAGTTTAATCAGAAGTAATACGAATCGAATTTAAGAATTCATGGGACCATGTGTCAGCTCATTTTAAATTCTTTCTGAATGATTCATAATTGGGTATATGTCAGATGTCCACAAAATGATTTCTTGCTGTATGTGAAAGGTGGAGAACAATCATAGAAAAGCTTACACATAGGAAACAAAAAAAATGTTCAAGTCATAGAATGACATTATTTTTGTCGGAAGTTATTTTTAGTTAAAAAATTTTTAAAGAATTTTTGTGTGAAAATGTACTCCCCAAAAATTAACTGGCTCTCCATGCAGATTACCTTGTCACAGTGAGTGCAAAAAATCTCAAGTCAAAACAGGAACGCATGCTGAATGTAATTAACACTCTCAACCTGTTCGTCACGCTGATCGCAGATTCGCTATTAATTGACCTCGAGGTCATCGATACGACTCCAGAGCATTTGTGTAAATTATTTCCGGGATTGGTAATTAATTAAAACAAAACTTATCGGCCCTTTCTGAAGATGCTACTACTATTTATTACTAGCTTGTGTTGATTCGACACATTTTGATATCATATCATGGCACGATTCATGAATACTTTAAGGAAGAAGGGAAGGAAAATTTTATTCATAGAGAAAGTAAAATGTTGCATAATTCACGGTTTTAGGACAACAGTGATAATAACATGAAAATATAAGCTTGAAATGATTATTAAGCAGGCGTTAATGATTTTCAATTTTAACTGAAATTCTCAGGGATCCGTTACATTTTATGCATTGAAATATTTTAAGAAGATTTTCAGTTTATTACACAAATAGACCAACCCGGGCTCGATCCCCGGATTTAGACTTCCGGAAAAACCTACCCGATCCAATAAGTTTTGAAGTTCTCTCTCTTTAAAAAAAAGATATGCAAACCAAACTAATAATTTGTGAAATAACTATGTATTTTAAATTAAAACTCAAGGAAAATTCATAGTGAGTTGCATTTCTCCATTTCTGCAATTACAAAATTTTGGGCAAATGGATAAGGCCAGTTGAGCCGGACTCCAGAGTTGTCCTAGCTGTTACCCTTCACCCAATGGCGATGCACACGATTTTATGTGTACATTACATTACTTAAATCCTCGCCATTCTTATCCTACTATTGATGTCTACGTAAGCGTGAATATAATCACAATTATATGACTTTTGGTCAGATTTCATAAAAAATACCCAAAGTTGTGCCATTATAGTATGAATTAAAAACGTTTCAGACGTTATATGTATTTAAACTTCACATAAATGGTCCAGCTTGTAAGATAAACATGTAATTAATTTAGATAGAAGAAATAGAGCAGTATACCAAAAAATTAGTTGGCAGGGTGTGTTAAATACTAATGCACATAACTTGAGAATTTGAAATAAAGGAGCAAGGTAATTCCTTACAGGTTAACCGTTTGATTGTATTGTATAAAAGTTAGGATTAGATCGCTCATTTTTTTGTTTGAAACTACACGTCTGTTAAGTCCATTCTATCCATTCGAATCGCGCTTCAAACGTCTCAACTGCGGCGAAAATCTAATGAAATAAATCGATTCGTTTTGAAGGGAGCAATGGAGAACTGAGCATAGGGGTTAAAACCGATGTTCTGGCCAAGTAACTGTCCATTTAGTTGAGATGAAAACTTGATCCATAACTGGTAGGAGTAAGAATTTCGGGGTCATTGGCAATCGTTGGTGTGACGTGTAGTCAGCACGTGTAGGATACTGAAAATGTGAAAAACATTTAACCAGGAAGAAAATTGTTCATTCTTCCAATCATTTTTTCACGAACTCGTTAATATGAGGTACTACTACGGCATATTTTTGCCTGTAAATTAAAAAAATATTTTCTCTTGCGATATTACAGAGTCCTTGGTAGTATCAGCTTTCATTGTATCTTGTAAAAACATTAAAGATTAATTATAGACATTTTTAGGCGTTCTTTACCAGCGAAGCGGTAATAGCGGAATGCCTTATGGGCACGTCTGGTCCGTCCGTCTGTCCGTCCTTCGTAACTTTCATCTCCTAAACCGCTGAACTGATTTTAATTTAATTAAGTATGAGTGATCGTTATTAAAATTTATCGCCCAATTGTGATTTTAAACTGAATCCGTCAATTAGAACTTCCACTTTACATAATTACTTTAATAACCTTATACTCATATCTCGTTAAATGGCATCCGTCAAGCATCAATAAAATACCAAACTTTTCTCTCCCTAGGTCTTATATGATCTGTAAGGTATATATTAAAGAATTTATTCGGATAGAGAACAACATTTACTACAAAAAAGTCCGCCAGGCTACATAATTACGAGCTATGGTTTCGGAGATAAAAATTCGAGAAAATCCCGAGCAATACATCACATATTTTGTTTACATCGATTGCTAAGACGGTTCTCTCAGCAAACAACAATTAAAAATCCATATATTTCTCTCCCATACTGTTATATGATCTGTGAGGTATAGATTAAAACATTTATTCGGATAGAGAACAACATTTACTACAAGATGGTCCCAGAGACCACATAATTACGACTTATATTTTCGGGTATAAAAAATTCGAGAATCGCCTAATCTTTCGATACCGTTTCATACGTATTTCCCATTAAGAACGCCTTTGAAATCTCTGTGTATTCCATTTGTGGAGTATAATATTCTATCTTGTTTGATAAATAGAAATCTTTTGCGTTGAGGTACGTATTCAGAAGCATAGAAAGTACCTGCATAAACAGCATATAACAGCCAATATGGCACACAAAATATCGCAACTCTTAGGGTTTGTTGCTAAAACGGCGAAGTGTATCACAAGGACGATTGCATAGACACTCGGAACATATAAAATCTAGCAGAGCTTATAGAGGTAAATGTGAGACGAATGCGTCCCAATAGATTCGAAAGGGTTAAAAATATTGAATATAGGTATAGTAGGAGTAAGAGCTCCTCGAGGTTTTTCCTGTGGAAGATAAGGCAATCAAATTAAAGTGAATATTTGTAATTAGATTTTCAAATTATCCTTCATATGCACACGTAAATTTGATATTCATATATGAAATTATATGCAGTGGATGGACGTCCTTTTTGGTCTTAATATGTGGTCATTATGAATTCGTGGCAGGTATCGATTACGCCGGGCTCTATTTGACCTTCTGTAATAACTGAGGGCGGCCAGGTGTTACTCGGTTTATGTAAGTCTTCTGCGCTGAGTTATTTGCAAGTAGGAAAACATTTTTTCCAATAATTCCATCGAATTTTTGCAATATGCGTTGGATAAAACGAGTCATGAAGGCTAATTGCTTTCTCTCGGAGCTCGGTAATTGTACCTATCACTTAAAACGTAATATATCACCGGTGGTTAATTACGTGGAGTTTAGATGGGCGATGGGCAAATTCTTAAGCTTCAAAGTGATGTGGGAGTTTTCGATTGATGTGATTAACAATGGTGGTTGTTTGTTTGTTAATGAGAAAGAATAAATATCGGACAAAAATGAATAATAGATATTCTATGAGCGGAGTAGTTAACAGATTCGAGATTCAGCGATGAAATGTGAAAATAAATATAACTAAAGCTGAAGCATTAAAATATTGAAATTCCTTTAATCCCAGTTATATAAATTCGTATTGCTTAGTTTTGTCTCATAGTGACATAAGAATTTAAGCATAAAAATCCATCAGCTTTAAAATTAAAGTCAGAGGGTATTCAGATGAGAAGTCATTGACAATTAAGCACTTATATTTATAAAGTATTGTCGTTCGAGATACTGGTTGCGTTTTCAACTTCATAAGCGTTCCGCTTCATCGAGTGCTCACACAATAGGCTCGGAAATCACAGCTAATGTCAAATCTGCGAATATTAAATTAAAAAATAATTTGGGAAAAAGAAAGGTGAGGTATGCCATTCTTAGGGAGGCACGTATCCATATATAACCATGGTTTATATCAGTCATGTAAACCTCGAAGATACGTCCGAACCATATTAAAGCGATGAATGTCATAGAAGGGCCGCATTGAAGCGATGGATGTTAGAAAAGGGCCGCAGTTTTTTAATGAGGGCCAGAGCTGGAACGATCGACTAGTTAGAACTCGGCTAACACGAACACTCGGTTTACACGGACACGTATTTTCTCCGGCCATAAATGTATAGTTTAATGTGTGTGAGTTGGTTGGTTAACAGAAAATTTGATTAAGACGATCTTCGAACAAAATTCTGGAACCAAGAACTCAAGAAATCGGTTAACACGAACACCTGTTTTAGTCAAACGTATTTTAGAGCCATAAGACTTTGTTTCCGGCGTGTAGAGAGGTTATATGTATAAACAGTTTAATACGCAGATGCAGTGAGGTTCTAAGAGGATGATTCAGCAACTGTCTTCATTCCTACCTACCTTGACACTTCAGTCTTCTTTCATCTTTCAAACAGAGGACGACGTTATAAACGCGTACGGTTTCATTGTGTCGAACAGATTACCCGGGAAGAAAGGAAGGAAATTATTTTGTCTGATATCATCATTCCCGATGAACAACGGTGTGCCTTGATGCGATAACAATTCAGCAATTCTAATGAGGATATACGATTGCTCAATGCTCAAATTCGCAAGGTACTGTGAGATTACTGCGCTTCTGCGCCGTTTACCGCGCCTGCGGGAGACAAGTGAAACATTTCTAAAATTCCATCTCGCTAAAATGCTCCAGCATCGTTTTTTATTGTCTATGTATTTTTTTCGTCGATTCATTAAGTCGACAATTTTTTCTCTTTTCCGTTGAGATGTTCTCAAATTAAATCTCGTCCAGGAAACTGCTATTCTAAGAACTAATAAAATCGCATTGCGTCGAAACCTGGCATAAAAATGAAGTGCTGTACGTATTTCCACCATATAAATTGCACTTCATCTCCTCCCACATCTTTCCCATGTTGTACGCATCTCTTTCTCATACTACAATCTCTGTCTTTTCTTTCCTTACCGTAAACCAGTGATTTTCAAACGTAGGGTCGTGACCCCCAAGAGGGGTCGCGAGACAATTTTGCGGGAGTCGCGACTCGCGAGCAGTCTTCGCTATGCCGCTTGATTTTTTCCTCATTCTCTCGATCCTTCAAATTTAATGTTTAGTTTATGTTTATGTTTTGTTTGATTGAGAGTTGGAATCTTAACAATAAAGCATTTGTTAATTTACTACACATATTTATATAAGAAATATAATTATACTATACATAATATCCTTATTCTGTCTGTCTGTCCTTCCGACCGCCGGAACGCTCTCCCCATAAGAGAACACTTAAAAATACCTTTTTTCACTTGCTGGCTTTTTTCTTTTGCAAAATTAAATTAGAAGTAATTGACCTAAGATCTTTAGACGGGGACCATTTTAAAGAAAAATAAACAGATTCTTATTCTTATCGTCGACTTTTGCCTTCTGTTCGAAATCGCTCAAGTTATACGTTTAAATCACATTTATTGGAAATTTTTAAGCTTTTTAAATATATGTTGTATTGCCGACCGTGTCATTGTTAAACCTCGAGATTGTATTGCCGTCTTTATACCTTATGCGTAAGGAAAGTGTGCTTTGAATGCTTTAGTACGAGAGAGAGAAGGCGCCCGAATTTTTTATAATTAAAATTATTGTTTTATTAATATTGGGCCACTGTTGTCCCAATTGTTGAATTATATTCTTGACCTCATAATAAAAGGACCAATTTAGTGCTTTAACACGGGTCAGACTTTTATACATGGGTATAACTTATTTACTGAATCTATTAAGTAATTAGAGGAAGGAAGGAAAAGAGAATGAAGAAATTGAGAAAGAGGAAGAGGACGTAGCATTTGTATAGGATTAAATGGAGTTGAAGTAAAAAAATAACAATAATAAATTTTAATTGATTATAAAAAATGTTATACTATTGAATCATGCGTCATTGCAAAATGGTGGAATTCATAAAACTAAATATAGTCACGTAATTTTCAATGGATTTCTTTAACTGATAATATAGCAAACATTTCGAACCGAATTTCAAATAGTAATAAAAAAATAACATTTTATTCGCGATACGCTCTGGTGTTTTGGAACGCAACCCAAGCGTATTGCGAGATATACCTGTATATTTCCTTTTTATTTTGTTTCCATACTGACATTTTTTCGTTATAAACATTTTCAAATTGAAATTATCGTGAAATATTAAGTATGATAATGAATTATATCTATATATTAATAGCGTAAAAAATTAAATTTTTAAAGCGAAAGTAACAGTCATCTTAATGTGTGATGCATCAAATTAAACGTCTTGACCTGCAGATATGCAGGAAAATTATAAAATTGAAATCGGTCATACCGTTGGCGAGTTATTGAAGTTTTTTGTGACCGGCTAAGCTTTGCTCGACGTAGTTGTAGTGGTCGATGTTAAGGTGGCGTTCCTAGCGGACACCAGTAGAAGGAAATAAACCTTGCGGTCGCTGAGCTTCTTGGTAATGTAACAGAAGACTTATTACCAAGAAAATATTTTATGTAACCAACCAGTCAATTTATCGACGGGCAACAACTAGTCTTTTATCCGAATAAATTTTTTCATGTATAACTCACAGATTAGTGCGTTTGAAACGCAGAAATAATCAACATTACATAAATTTTTTGGTCAAAGCAAATTCAATAATTCATTATCATGCTTAAAAATCAATTGTACTCAAAATTACACACGATCCGGACTCAACTTGAGAGAAGATACATTCTATAATTTAAAACAGTTAAACAAACTTCGCAGTCTGAATAATACGCATCAAACGAAATTGTGCTTAAAATTACATACAATATTTCTTACTTAACTTGAAAGAAACCACATTCCATAATGGAAATCAATAATATATCTCTGGAAAACCCTTACGAATAAATAGGATTATTGGTTTGCTTGGATTATTACGTAATCGTATGCTTACATAGTGAATTGGCATGAATGATAGTTCCTTATCTTGTATTTATCCCAATAAAAAGGATTAATTCTATTCTAATATAGAAAAAATTACAATTTTCCTTATTAAAAGCAATTATTTGGGCTAATACGGCACGGATTTCTATTTACTCTTACAAGGAAAGGACACGGTATTGGGATCTCGGATTTTTATGAAACTTGGTGGGTGTAAGTCATTTTACGCACGATTGTTTCAACAAAGTTTAAATTATTAAATCGCATATTCTTCATTGATCTCGGCACACGCTACATCCTATACTTATGCTTATGAAATGGAAAGGATCCCTGAAATTATTTTTGCGAAGACTTCCTCCGAATACTTAAAATAGACCCATTATGCGGAAGTATATCAGGCAAAGGAATGTTGAAAGTATAAAGGAAAATGATCTGGGAGATTTAGTAAAATTGGTCGACCAATTCCAATTTTGGTTAAAATCGGAAAACAATTAGGACCACTTCACATGAAGACCTACATGTAGTTTACAAAGTTTCATTGTTTCAACTCGGGAATCGCTTGACGTATTTTATTAAATTTGGTAATATAACACCACAATACAATTTTTTGTGCTTAAAAAGTTAAATTTTTAAAATCCGGGTAAATCCGGATTTTTGTGTTTTGTTGTCCGGGAAGTATGATTAAAAATATGTTAACTCTACCTCAGCAGCAACTTCACTGTACGACATGATGTTTTGAACTGGCGAGTCAGTGAGAGGTCTGGACGCAAACTTTGTTTGCGGACTGTATCTGGACAATCGGCCGACAGTCCGCAAACATAGTCCTCAAACTGTTTGCAAACATTTTTTGCCGATAATGTTTGTAGGTGTGTACGAGGCTTAACAAGTGAGATATTTTTAAAAAATTACGCCTATTATATTTCAATACATAGGGAAAAAGAAAAACTAAATATTGTAAAATAGTTTATTCTCGATAAAATAAGCTAATTTGTCATTAATTACATCACAATGTAAAACATTTGGATGGTAGTCAATTTAACTTTCATCGGTTGTCTATGTTTTGAGTAATACCACTAAGATATTGCTCCAGGCTACGCTTATCATAATCCGAAACAATTTTTTAAATACGTTCCGCCGCAGAAATGTGCTTCTTTTGCCCTCTATGATGTATTCCCGCCTCAAATTGAGCGATCTTCAGCTCTGTCGGATATTACTCCTTTTTCAGGCACTCAATAAACTTCCGAGTAATAGGGTGGCATGAGGCTATGAGCGACGTGAAACTCCTGTGCCATCCCTAAATTCTGTTTTTTGTCTTTGGAAGGTCTTGAAGAGTTGCCTCGTACTGATTTCAAAGCTTGACATCGTACATTGGAGTTCTACGAATTCATCCTCTCCGCAACGGTCGCCCAATCCAGTTATCTTCGAAATAATCTGTCGGTGGAGCGAGAATGCGCCCATTTTATTCGTCTCCAAAAAAGGCGCATTCATAAGATAATCGAATGACATCTTCAATTGGAACAAATGCGAGTGCAAAGATCTTTCGTACATTGAAGGAAAACTCCCGATTTTCAGTACTTTGGTAACATTTTCTCGTTTCAAAAATTGTTCCATTTTTTCTCGTTTCAAAAATTGTTCCAACATTTTCTTAGGTCAGATAATCCTTGAATTTGCCGTCGAAGACACTGCTTGAAACGAAAAAACATCCTCTCATTTCAGTATTAGGGAATAATTCTTTAAAAGCCTTAATCTCTTCTTGTTCAAAATTCGTCATAATGGATTTAGGCACTAGTCCAGGTTTCATCTTACAGATGATACGAAGGGCCTTCAGGTAAGTCTCCGAGGACTTGTTTGGAAGAAGAGCGTAGACTAATGGTATAGTTGTCCCGAATTTGATAGCATGAATGGTCCAAAGCTGAGTAAAATGAGGAGGTGCTGGTTAAAAAGTCTCATCGCACATCCAGTGATCCGCTTCTGCCAGCGCGTCAAAATTCTTTTCCGTCGCAAAGATTAATATCTCTCCAGTAAATAGCAAAGCCTCTCGGAAATATTTAGTGGTATCCAGACGTTTCACCCAAAGCACTTCACTTCAAGTATTCCTAGAACTACATTTAGTTGGGACTAGCTATGAATAAAGAAATGACACGGAAATTGCTTGACAGAAGGATTGTATACACATATGGAAGAAAATATATAATGTGCGTAATTTTTAAAAATCTCACTTATTAATATCTATGTAGAGGTACTGTCCATTCGAGGTTCCGTCCATTCGAGGTTCTGTCCGCATACGTGCCCGGCACCGTTTGTCTGGCTTGAGGAGACCGCACAAAGTCAGCGTTCTGTCCTTCGGAAGAAACGTTAAGCCGTTGGCCCTCTTGGTGCTCTTCGTTAAGAGTAGGCTAATGCCGGCACCGGGTTTCCCTCCTCCCATGTGGGTTTGGTGTGGAAGAAGCTATGGCTATAATAATCAAGAGGTTGATTAGCCAAAACACACACACACTTCCTTAATACAAATTTTTGTTTAAATCGGTTTGGCCAATTCCTTTCAAATTCATAATTACCGATAAGTTTTATTTTGCAATTGTGGCACCCCTGTGTCCAAATATGTCATTTTGGTCATTTATTTATGTTAAAATTCTGTGTACCAAATTTGGATGAAATCGGTTCAGCCAATTCTTCCCTGATATTTTCGTACGGACGGACGGACATCACGAATATAATCGTGCTTTTCAGCAATAACGAAAAGCACTTAAAATGTAAAATTTTTGTGTTCAAAAGAAATCTAGGCATGGAAGTGCATTAAAAATCGATGGTAAGAAAATGAATTTTCATTCTTTCAGGCATTCTTTAGTTCAATTCCCAAGGTTGTACGATTATTTTCTGTAATTCTAACTTGCAAATCAAAAATATGCTGCACTAATTCCCATGTTATACAAATGGAGGAAATAAACGGTCCAGGGATCTAACTCGGGCCGTTATATTACACGGTGATTACCCATAATTAAGTTATTATGTTATTGTTTTTTGAATCGAGTATTAAAATATTCGAACTTCATAGAAAATAGTTCTTACTAAAGTAACGTTGCTATGGCCCCATTTTATTTCAGACTGCTTCGTATAATTTGATGTAGGGGTATAAAAATCTTCCTTTTTACATATAACTATCTATGATAGCAGGAAGCAAATAAAACTTTCTTTTATGGGATGTAAACGCTAAAACTGCCGCGTGATTTTCGCATATGACATCAGACTCAGAGGCTCAAAAGATCTTATGCGTAATTTTTCGATCACCTTGAGCGTTTTGTTTATCGCTGCAGCAAAGGTCAACCTCCGCTACAACCGGGACCCCTTTAGTGGATGTTTCGAGCATCGCGAAAGACTTGAATAAACGGTGGGAATATTTTATTTTCCCGCGGTCAAAGTTCAACACGTTTTGGTCGTCGCCCCTCCCCAACGATCTTTTTCATGCGGGTTCAATGTCTCCCTCCTAACCCCGCTCCGGAGCATAGGAGGAGGTGAGAATCCTCTTGACGGGTGGATTCGTCGGACACTCCTCTTGAAAATTTATTGGTAAACGATGGAATCCTTTACGGGATTGGAGGTTCTTTATACCTATGGGGAGGTGAAGGTGTGGTCGAGGCCTGAGATAACCGACGGGAAGTGAGCTACGGTAGAAAATAAGGGAAAGGAGCAAAAAACTAGTTGTATAATACGTTATCCAAAATGTTTGAGAGATGCCGGCAGCTGGACCTCGGCGGTATTTCATCCCCGCAAGCGATTCTGAATACATGGGATTCTTTTTTCACTCCCGTTTCGCCTTTCCGGGGTAGTGCAAGAACCTGTAAGAAAAAAAACAAGCGACGTTGGTGGTTGGTGATGGGAAGGGAGATGGAATATGAGGAGGGGAGAGAGAGGGAGAGGGAAGGAGGAGAGAGGGTTGAGGCATTCGAGAGACGGCTGGGCGTCTTGCTGCCAATCGCTTCCCTCTTTCACGAAGAATTGCCTTTCCTACGTCATCGCTAAGGAATCTTTTGCAAGAATCACCAGCAGAGTGATGATGGCTATCTCGGGGAAATGCTGCATAACCGGAGTTTCTGGCTTACCTGGTTTTTTTATTACTTAATTTTTTCCCTATCAAAAATTGGTTTTATAAAACTGCTTATAGCGGGATAATTAGCGTATATCCCATCATAAGTCCGAGATAGATCTAACGTGATTCGTTTCCAACAAACCGAGCAAAATGATTCTGAATGACTTTCGTGGAGCACGCATCTGGTTGCAAAAGATGAGACACATGTCTTTTAACTGCACTATAACAGCGATCCCGCAATTTCCAAAGGTGTTCTTTGTTCATAACCTCTTGCCGCGGGGTATCCTCGGGAAATCGGATCTTAAGGTCCCTTAGGAGTTCCCGTACTCTGGGGAATGGGTGTGCTCCTCCTTCCCCGCCGTCCCTCGGCGCTGGCAGCGGTAAAAACCGCATGAATGAATAATTGAATATCTCGTATCGCCTTAGAGGCTACTGTTTTCAGCTGGCGTTTTTTTAAAACCGCCCGTTGACTGACTCTATTGATGTCGTGGTTATTACAGGGCTCATCGCGGGGAGAGACTTTCAATCGTCTTTTATTGGTCCCTATCGGTTTTCAACCGCGTTTTTGCAGTTGACCGAAAGGAAAGCTGAATATTCATGCAGTCATTTTTTTATTAGTAACTATTCGAACTATGAGTTATGTGATTTTTTCAAATGTACTTTCTTCCTTCTGATGTGATTGATTGTCGTCATCGGTTGAGAATTGAGACTTGTCTCGTACATTTGGTGAACCTGGTAATAGAAAAGTTGAAATGGTATATTGATAGTATTTACCAGATTATTTTCCCTTAAAGTGACAGGTGTGCACGTAAAAAGTCTTAGTAATTAAATCCTCACTTCATTTAACATTCTAAATTTATTTCTACAAATATCTTTTGATGGTTAATGATTATTTCCAATTTTTTTATTTGCTTCTAAAAGTGAAAAAATATGAATTTTATAATGTAACGAAGAACTAAGATACATAAATGGATTAGATTTGTTGGTTTTTAAATTTCTTAATATTACTTTCTAAAATGTTTTTAAAACGGTTGGATCGGACTCTTGGTTTGAGCGATCAAATTATATTTAGTTGTTGCTCAAAAATCACAATTTTTTACCTAGAAAAAATTCTCTTAATATCAACGGAGGAAAATAATATTCCACAAAGCATTTTTGTTTGAAACTTACTTAAATTTGATATAAAAGCCGAATATTCCAGCTAAGACTATGACAGTAGTAGATACCTGTCGGTTTTAGCGATTATTTTCACGCATTTTCTTTTACTCTGTGGTCGACATCTACGCGCATTATCACCATTATATACTAATTTTCGCTGACATAAACACCAAATTCAGGGATGGTAAATTTTTAGAAGAATTGACGTTTGTAGTCAGTATTTTATGCTTATTATGCTTTACTGTTATCGGCAAATATTATTCATCATTTATCAATATATTTCCATTAATCATTTAAATAGCTGTTTTGCTAAATTAATTTTTAATAGATATATTTTTTACATTTCAGCCACCTATGAATGGCGTTATACATCAATAATTATGTAATTTTGCCGGGACGTTGGGATTGCACGCGAAATATTTTTCCCCTCTATGGTAAGTAATGAATGATAGAAACATCATTTCACTTAAGTTCAATGTCAAACTCGCGTAGTTATAAACTCTACTCGACCTAAAACGTTCAGTCGGTTTCCCCAAGTTGACGTAAGTTGGCAGCAAATAACCAAGGTATTTTGGCAGCATTCCCGACTTTGAAAGTCGAAAAGTAAGTGAAAGAGTGAGACTGAATTTCACGCTGCGCTCAAAGGAAAGAAATAAAGTTGATCCATTTACCTTACCTCTGAAAATTACGTCACGAGCAGTTGCAGAAACGAAAGTTATGGCCTTTTGGAGGATATTGTTGTAACGCCTCGCAGTAGCCGTGATCTTATAGGGTTAGTACTTTTCGTTGTGGCCGTAACAACCCAGATTTGAATCCTGGTCACGCAATTCACTGAACCGATAGAGGCATGAATTTTATGGTGAATTTCATTTGAATCTCTGATTTCTACAGCATTAGAAGAATGACATTTTGCTGAATTTTGATTGCGTTTTGTTGACACTCATAATACAGGCTGTATTGGAATGCTCAATGCAATACTGATATGTTTCTTCCAACCTTTTCTATCTGTTTTCACTCTCATCTACGCTTGGATGGCTGCAGTGCCCCTTACTAGGTGATAGATCTCATCGTTTAGGTCGAGGAACTTTTGCTGAATTTGTGAAAACGCTGATATGAAGCTCAAAGAAGGCAGGGTGTATATTCTGTTCATTCAAATCTTTTTATAGTGATGTAAGAATTGGGAACATTAGGTACGAAGGTGTGGATTCTCTACAGACGGACCCCTAGGACAATTAAAACGTAATATAGGTTAATATAAATAATCCATTACGATGACTAATATATGGTATCAGCCTTCTCTTGTAAAAGTGCGTTTATATTCATATAAATACCACTTACTAAGTATGTATGCAAAATTGATTTAACATACCATGTACGCTCGACCAGAAGGTTCAAACTAATCTTGATTTCGACAACATTTTAATTGTAGTCGGAGTGCGCAACGGATAAATCCTCTTCGAGATAGTTTAAAACAGCGAACGTAGTTAGACCTCAACAGGAAAATAGACCGGTTTAATTTATTTTTGGCAATAAAAAAGTCCACATTAAAAGGAGAACCTTCGTGAACTAGAAGTTACTAAATTGAGCTTTTCCTCTATCAACAGTAAAAATTACTCTTTATTGTGTAAGCAGTTTATCGGATATGGTATATTTACCTGCACAATAACACAACCGATATAATCATGTATTATGGTGTTTTCATCGTTTTTATTGCATAATAAATTGAAAATACATATATAAACGATTTTTTGCATTGGCGGTAAATAAAACGTTCCTTATAGTTATACACTTTTGGTACTACTATCAACAATAACAACGTACCTGAAAAGTAACTTTAAGTTTTTTTACTTCACTCGACGTTTTTATCCCTTTCAGTTTTATCAAAGCCGGTTATTTAATGCTGAGGACGCAATTACGTAATAAAAGATAAACTAACCGGAACCCTTAAATAAGAGTAAACTCGATTTTCTAAATAAAAATCGCAGTAGTGCATATATCCGTAAAGTACTCAATAAAATACATCTGGTTCGTATAGATAATGAAGTGACGTAACGAAGCTGCATCGTCTCAATAGAAAGTCCAAAGATCGAGTTTCTCTGGCGCGCTGAGAGAATTGAAAGTGGGTTGCTTTCAAAACTCGAAAGTCTCAACGCCTCGCAGTAGCCGTGATCGTATAGTGGTTAGTACTTTGCGTTGTGGCCGCAACAACCCAGGTTCGAATCCTGGTCACGGCAGTGGTCAAACACTGTGACGGCAAGAGGCAGATTTTTTAGAAGTTAATTTTTAAAGCATTTCCTGTGCAGAACTTAATCTTACCCCAATATTTAATTATTTAAATTTTCATTATTGTTTTTAGTGAACTAAATGGTAACGGTCTTTTGTATCACTGAAATTACGAAACTATTTCACTTTTGTCATGGTTACCATCCAACTACACGTGAAATTTGTTCGAGTACACTTTTGGACCGTTCTTAGCAAAGTAAATTCGATTTTTCTATTCCCCAGAGACTTAAAACTAGAATTTGGGAATTATTTATTTGGTTTATTTTTTGTTTTAAATTTTTATCAAGATAAGTTTTATTCTTCCAATGAAATAGTTTTCACGTCATTAAGTAAAATCTTAAAGAAAAATCTCTGTATGCTCAACTTTTAATTATTTTTACAATGATTTTAATGCGTCTTGCTAATTAGTTATTTTAAAATTTTCTTTTTATATTAAAGTCTTTCTATTTTAGAATGCATATTTTTCCTAAACTAATTTTGATTTATAAAATCTATAACTTTTAAACGAGCTTTTTATTTTTTTCGTGATTTTTCTCGGAATGAGATCGATCAAAAATCGTTGGAAGTTTTAAAAGAATTACATCTGTCGGAAGAATAGAGTAGGGAATTACTGGTCCATAAAAGAACACATTATCTTTAATATTTAGATGCTGGGAATCTTTAATGCGTGCACATTAAATTTATTAGCTTTGTTTTAACGGAAACGAAACAATTTAATAAAAGTGCATTTATCATTTTTCTTCCGGATACTCTGATTCTTTTGGCTCCATTCTGACCCATTTCATAAAATGCTATTATTTCTCTTTGTCTAAGCTGAATGAGCGTTATCGAGATGGCCCAAGAACCATTTTTCGTGCCGTTTGTTTCCTCACCGTAGGCACTATTCAATTTGTTACTCTTTTGCAGGGCTCTTCCACCTATTTTAGTTGACTTATCCCGTTTTTTCAATGGTCACGTACCCCTTAGTACATTTAAAAGTGATAATTGAAATAAATAACACTTGTATTAGGATAGATAAGTCATGTTTGTAAGGCTGGAATTCACAGTTTTGGCTTTTTAGGCGTTCTTTACCAGCGAAGCGGTAATAGCGGAATGCCTTATGGGCACGTCTGGTCCGTCCGTCTGTCCGTCCTTCGTAACTTTCATCTCCTAAACCGCTGAACTGATTTTAATTTATTTAAGTATGAGTGATCGTTATTAAAATTTATCGCCCAATTGTGATTTTAAACTGAATCCGTCAATTAGAACTTCCACTTTACATAATTACTTTAATAACCTTATACTCATATCTCGTTAAATGGCATCCGTCAAGCATCAATGAAATACCAAACTTTTCTCTCCCTAGCTCTTATCTGATCTGTAAGGTATAGATTGAAAAATTGATTCGGATAGAGAATAGCATTTACTACGCGAGGCCACATAATTACGAGTTATGGTTTCGGAGATAAAAATTCGAGAAAATCTCCAGCAAAACATAGCATATTTTGTTTACATCGATCTCTCTTAGATGGGTCTCTCAGCAAACAACACTTAAAATTCATGTTTTTCTATCCCACGCCTTTATATGATCTGTGAGGTATAGTTTAGAAAATTTATTTGGATAGAGTACAAGATTTACTACAAGATATTCCCCGAGACCACATATTTACGAGTTGTCGCTTCGGAGATCAAAAATAGAGAAAATCTAAAGCAAAACATCGCATATTTTGTTTATATCGATCGCGAATACGGTTCCCTCAGCAAACAACAATTAAAAATCCATATATTTCTCTCCCATGCTCTTATATGATCTGTCAGGTATAGATTTAAAAAAATAATTTGGATAGAGAACATCATATACTACAAGGTGTCCACGAGACCATATAATTACGACTTATAGTATTGGAGATAAAAATTCGAGGAATCGCCCAATCTTTCGATACCGTTTCATACGTATTTCCCATTAAGAACGCCTTTTAAATCTGTGTAATCCATTTATGGAGTATACTTTTCCATCTTGTTTCCGTTTCATTACGTTATTCTTAGTAGAAGTAGCAGAACTTTTGATTACGTAATCATACATAACAGATGAAGTAAGAAGAAAAATTGCAATCTTCAACACTTTAGCGTATCCCTTCAAAAATCTTGAAGCACCCCTAGGGGCACGTATGCCCCCAGTTGAAAACCTGCTCTTATTCTTCTCTATGCCCAGTGTTAATGTTTTTTTACTCGCAAAATTACAACTTCTTACGTTTTTAAATTAGTCGTATAAGCCCCCTCTCATTCTTTTGTAAAAACTATTCTTTGTGATTCTTCAATATATTTACGTATTTTTGGTATGTTTAATCGCTGTGTAACCGCTACGTAAAATGTCACGAACTTTTTCTCCCAATCTGTTGAGCATCTATCCGGAATTTCTAAATTCTCTGGCAATCGGCTCGTGTTCAAGTATTTGAATTTCAAGTTTCATGGCTCTGATCGCCCTTTTTAAGTAATAACTATAATCATCATTAAGACAGTAGCCCATATGTTACACTAAAATTTATGTAAAAATTAGGATATTTTGTGTGTTATGATTATGGTGTCATTATACGTGCCTTTTAGTACGTGTCCGGATAAAAAAATTAAATTAAAATTACCACGTCATTATATGTATATGTCGTTGGCTGATATCAAATGGATTATAATGCAGTCTAAGTATTAAATCAATGATCTTGAAGTATGGAAAATCAATTCCCATTGAGAGGCATTGGAGTCGTTCCTATGGTGTTACTATTTTTCATTGTTGAAGGTCGAAAAAAATTTCATAAGTTTATGAATAACATCAAATTTTTACGCAAATTCAGCATGGATTTGAATTTTGTCTTCAAGATAACTAAACTTCAATCTTTCATCCAGAGAATGGTTTATGTCCCGACTTCGTATCTTAATTGTAAACAATTTGAAAAAGCAATTTTATATAGCCCTGCACAGTTTTCAATGTTTTTGTTAAGGATGTTTAAAATTGGACATTGCGGTTCAAAACAACCCTTAAATGTAACTTTTTTATTGTACTTGAGAGGCGTTTACAGTTTTATTGGCCATTAAGCATCCAATTTCTTACAAAAGAGCATAACAAATTTTATTTTCCGTTTTGGGTCTTATCCTCTCCAGAATCATTCTCTCGTGTTGTTCTCGTTCACGACTCTTTCGATCACTGTCGCGTTCTCTGAATCTATAACATTTATCTAAATTTCTGTACACATGTATCCTCCGAGCGGCGGAAGTAGAATGCAACCGCTCGATCACCTCTCTCGGAGGCACGTACCGTTCGCCTCATCCGATTGGATGCCGAAGACGTTTGTCGACCACGCCCAAGATACCTCGTCTTCCCAGGCCCCGGCAAACGGCAGTCCCCGGTGGAGCCTTGACCCTCGCAGCCTACTCTCTGCACTGCGCAGTTAGCCCATCTTCAATAGGCGCTTGCAGCCCTCGAGTACCGCTTAACTTTTGGTGTATGCTCGTTTTTATGAATGTACGATATAATTACATCTTTAAGTTATAGATATATTGATGGAATTGTCGGAATCCGGACTTAACTACGTGCGCCCTTAGTGCTTCGCTGGTGAAACATTAAATTGACCGGCGAAGTTTTTCGTATTTGGAAATCTTTCTCGAGACAACGTGCGAAATCCATTGCACCCAAACTCTTGAAATGCACCTCAGAAGATTTCGTATGATTTCAATAGTATTAAACATCAGCTCAAATTATTCTGCAAAAAATTGGTTATTTCTCAAGAGTTTTTATCTACAAAAATAAATGTTTTGTGATTTATTCCTTATTGTCAGGGCCAGACCTAGGCGTGTGCGCCACCGCACTCGAGCGGAGGCCTCTGAGGGGCGGCCTTCAGGTCGCTACTAGATGTGTTCCACTTATAAACGTATTTAACTATGTTTTAACGCTAAATAATATTGAATAAGTCTTATCAGGCGTATATGGAATAGTGCATAAACCGAACACACGTAAATCGAGGGATATTTGTATTTGGTTTAGCTAGAAGTCAAATTTTCCTTCGCACACCCCGCAAAAACCTTAGGATGGCCCTGCGTGTTACCCTCAACATTTACATAAATCTTATACTTGGTCCTGTTTACTGGATGGTACTTGGAGAGATCGAAAATGAAAGAAACAGGTACGAAGATTGCACGATGCAATTAAGAAAATGTGACAATTTTAAAATGGCACTGGAGAGTTAATTAAAAAGGTAATAAATTAAGGGCGATGAGAATCTGTAATAAACGAATGGAGCAGTGGTGAGCAACCAATGGACCGCGGGCCGCATGCGGCCTCCGAGAGCTTTTTATGCGGCTCGTAAAATTTAACACACAAATTCATATCGTATAAACTCAAATTACGACTTGAGACTGAAATGTTAACCTAAAACTTAACGTAAACTTAATTTTCACTGGTACGATACCACAGAATATCTAGTTAATGTCCGATTTCAAGTCTAATCCGGCCCGCCGAAGAATTGAGAACTTGTAATGCGGCCCGCCGAAGAATTCAGAACCGCCAATGCGGCCCGCCATGTAGAAAAGGTAGCAAAAAGAGGTCCCCAACCAGAGATGGAAATGGCAAGGTACGCGGAGGTACGCCGTACCCATAGTTCCTGAGGGCCAAAACAAATGATCGCGTAGGTGTTTGCATGTCTTTCATTCTTCGACTCATCAAGATTCTTCTAAAAGAAGTAGCAGTACATACGCAAGAATTTGTTATTTGCAGTTATAGTTGCACAAGAATAACCTGGAACAACCAGTTTGGAACAAAACGCATTTTTATTCCCAGTCCCAAGGACGTGTGTTGGGGACCAAAGGAATTTCATCGGAGGAGCTTGACATAGAGAAGCAAGTAACCGTGGTAATTTTAATCAGGGATTATTTCAATCATTGATGTGTTAAAGTGCTCTTCTGGATACATTCGGAGAAACTTCTACTAACTACCTCCAAGTTATTTTGTATTGAAATGTTATCATTATGTCTCAATGATTCACCAATTACACTGACGGAAAAGTAGAAATCGAGTGTTTGTATAAAGAATGATTTTCGCACCACATTAGGTGAAATAAAAGGGATTTAAAAGTGGCCTATACGCATATTTTTTGATAATTGCCATCATTAAATTCGTGAGACGAAGCGGAATGTTGGAAAAAAGTCATTTCATTTCCGAAATTCTTGGATTCGAGCCAAACTTCTCGGAACGCAACTCTTAGAGATCGCTGCTGTATATTTATATCACTGTGTTTGAATTCTTGAATATCCTAAAAAGAAGAAAAGATAAGCATTGGAAAAACTCAGTAGTTTGGAGAATCGTCCCGTATTATCACTTTCAGATCTAAATCACGCAAGGGTGTTATGGCCGTAGGCATAAATGTCATCAATTAGGCAAGAATGGCTCTGAATTAGCGTTAAAAATCTCCATGGGCGATGGAAGCACAGTTTGACGTTGGTCAGTCTTGAAAAAACTCGAAGCAAGGTCATTACTTAAGTTTTTACAATTCACTATTTTATATCCGTCTTGCGTCATTCACAGCCGAGAAATATTTTACGGTATGTTCTGACGTGATTGAAATACCATTCAATTAATGGTTATCAATCAGATTACTTTTGAACAGAATATAAATAATTGATTGCATTATAATGTTATCTTCTGCGAAAGCGATTGAACTCATTTATCTTCAAATCTTCTCAATAAGTTCAAAAATCATTTTATAACATAAGTTATTTGGTTCTCGGGAAATTTCAGTGTTTGATTTACATGTATTTTCGCAATCAATTTTGAATTATTTAATCAGAAATACCCAATTTACGTGTAAACAAAAAGTTAAAATAACTCTTTTGGAACGTTTCAGACTCACGCATGAGACTTATTCAGATGTTAATTTTGGTATAATGCAATTCTTAAATATTTAGGGTAAAGATGGAACAAGATTAGCGTCGAAATCTATAACGTCGATTTTTCTGTGTTATTATTATTTAGTTGCGTGAGGCTTTTTTCTTGAATATATGCGTAGTATATAGAGAAAGTATTATAATGCCAAAAAATCCACTTCGAGATTTTACGGAAGTACTCGTTTTAGGTGTCTCTGAATCCAAAAAAGTGGGTTTTGGTTCTATTTTATTATACCCCATCCAATTACGTTCTTTAGGTTTCTTTTCTGTTTTATCCCCTCCAAAGATTTTCTTTATTTCATTATGGAATCTTGTTTGCTTTATGTTGTGCACAACTACAGTTGTTGCATATTTGTACCTAATTTTGTTATTGTATTTTTTGTGTCTACCACTTAATCCAACACAGGGGGAGGAAATAGAACGAATCCAACCCCTAACCACTTCACCCAACTTGGGGAGATGCGGGGGTTTAAGGGAGCGGTAGCTCCCTTTATGGACACCAACAAAACCTCAATACAGGGGTTTAAGGTGAAGGGGGGTTTGCGAAACAATTCTTCCACGTTCACATTTGCACTCTCCATCTGGTTGGCTTGATTTTCCTTCCACGTTCACATTTGCACTCTCCATCGTAAAAATTAAATAATAAGCCTAAGAAGTAAATAATTACAGGGGGAGGTAAAACAGTAAAGATACCTAAAGCACATAATTGGAGGGGGGAGTATAACAGAATAGAACCCTATTTATGTTTTATTGTAGTAATGTATTATGGGGAGTATAATAGAACAGTACCGTAGTTTTCGCTGTACCGCCTGTCCGCCTATCTGTCTGTACGGGGACCTAGCGTCTAGACCGTTCAACGAAATCAAATTATATTTCGTATTTAGGCACAAAAACTATGAAGATATGAGCGATATAGCGCAACAATGAAGGGTAGCTTATTCTTGTTGATTTTCCCAAAATGTCAACATATTCAAAAGTGGCTCTAACGATATTGGTTAAAATTCACTGAGTTATAGAGATTGGTGTCATCGACAATTTTACATAAAAAAGGACTATATAGCGCACAGCGACATTACAATATATCGAATTTATGCCCAACTCTCTCCAGTTATCTCAACAATATTCGTCCAGCGCCTATGTGCCTTCTCCAATCCACATAATATCTATGTATTGTATAACTATTTACCATGTTTGATTTTCACGTATATGAGGTAATAAATATGTTAATACCATTTACGTGCACAAGACGTTTTCCGCGGTTTTGTTGTTTTTGTAGCAGTAGGAGTTTCTTCCAGTCAGGAAATAGTGTAGTGAGACCAGATGCATGCGTAGTATATGAGAAAGTTTGTGCTATGCATATTGTACCGAATTTTTTAAATCTTGTTTCTAGTTTAATAAAACCTATTTTATCTTAGCAATAGTCATCATAAAAGGTTTCATTCGGAAATTTTTATAAGAAAATTTAAGAGCGTATTAAGACCCAAACCTCTATGTTTTTCCGGAACTATTTGCTTCATTAAGTTAAAATAAGCTAAATAACCATCTCGCGTTTAAAAATTAGCCCAAAATTACGCATCGATTTGCTGCTATGAAAGAGAAGATCAGTTCTTTTGTTCATCGCCACGCTTCTCATAGACTTGAAGATACGATTCATTAGCTTTTTATGAAACTCGTTTCTTTTCTCTTCCACCCAAAGTTACCTTCGAGGTGGGAAAGGTTCCGAAAGAGTCGCGTGAGGCAAGGGGTAATGGAGGGAAGGGGCACAATTAAACGAGGTGAAAAGGGATGGGAGATCGAATGTGATGCAGTCATATGAAACTGCAAATTCGTCTTTGGGATGTTTAACAACAAGATGATCCAAATAGAACTTATGATGCCTTCTTTCCATTTAATCATTTATTTAATACTTATATTGGCGTTAACAGCTTGAAAGTCATCGCGGGTATGTAACTCTTTGTGTTCCCAAATTTCATACTTTAGCGTTCTAAAATACTACAAATACATTCGAACGGAATATTGTATTTATCACGCGTATTTGTGGGGCAAAAATAACGGGTGTAGTTATTAGAATATACCAAATCTGAGTTCAACAACAGTTGTTGCTATGGCAGCACTCGTAATGAGTGATAAAAACTGCAAAATCGCCAGTATTTACGCGGAATTCTAAGAAATACAATCGATAAGCAAAATTCTACAATAAAAATTAGAATCTCCATTCGTTTTCTCAGAGAATAGTACAAATCTCACTCCGATATTACAATTCTAAGATATTTTAATGTGCAAGAGAAAATTACCCTGCACGATGGGTTTAAGATTTCCCATGCAAATCAAATGGGAAGGATATTTCCTGGGATCGAATCCGGGACCTCAATCTTAGCAACAAAAACTATCCTCGGGAGCTCAGCCTATGTAGCAAGAAATATCCACCAAGTTTCATTAAAATGGGTCTATTGGTTCAAAAGTTAATAGAGGGGGACGGACAGACGGACTGACAGACACAACGACAAAACTATAAACCTATTTCCATTCTGGAAAGCTGGCTAAAAATGGGAGGATGGAAGTGATGGGATGGAAATGAATTGTGTCCATTAAAGAAGTGCGAATTAAATCATTTTGATGAGAATGGCGGCGAAATAGTTACATGCAGGATGGAAAAATGCTCAAGAAGGCACTTATTCATTCCACCCCGTCTCTTGTGCTGTGGAATTCTTTGAAAAGAAATATCATTTTTTTAATTTAATACACACACATCGAGTTATAATGATTCTAAAGGCAAATTTCGACACCTGCTAGAAGTTGTTTAGTAAATTTATCTTGCATTCTAAACGTCTTTAAAATTATCAAGTTCCAAGGAAGATAAAGCTTTTTAATGCCGGTTTAATCGAGCTTTTATTTCGTCGGTGCCACTATGGTCTAGATAAAACGTTTAGCGCGTTTATATTCTCGGAAAAACTAACGCTTGAATGTTGCTTACTAATAAACGAAGGATGTTTATCTAATAAAACTAAAGTAATGATCAAATCCTTAGTCTGAACTTTTTACGTATAGTTTGAATGATTGCTACGTTGAACTGATTTTCTTCCTTCGAGAATAAAATATGTTATGCGCTGAAGTAAATTATAGCATATACTTTTGCATGTGTTTTATATAGGATTTTCGTAACCATTTTCTTTTGTAGCATATGTACGACATTTGATCGAGGCGAAGCGTATTACGCAGATTGAAAATAGCCTTCGCCTGCAACTCAGTATGTTTTTTCTATTTTTTGAAAACTCTACGTCCGTAGAGATAAATAAATAATTCGCAATAAAAAATCATTGTCATGCCGGGAACTCATAATTACTTTTTTATCTATCATCGTGCTTAAGAGTGCTTGATTTCTTATTCTTAAACGAGAGAAACGGCCTTGCTTGAGAAGCTTATAAGAGCGGGAAAAGCGAGGTAACAAAAAGATGGAAAAAGTAAAGGAAATGACCTGAAAGGTAGCAGAGGCTCAATGTGCCGAGTGATTAATATGGTCTGTCGCGTCTCAGGCGATGATGAGAAATTGATGATAATGAGCGAGCAACCAGAAGGCCTCGCTTTTGCGAGTATTGCATTTCCGTTGCTTGCCTGGGGACGGAAACCGCGGCAGAGTGAAAAGTTTGAGATGAGCTTATATACGAATAGCGGCGGAAATGCCGCGAAGGTGGGACAAGAGTGCATCTGGGATATTAGGAGGCGGATTTTTAATTGAATGTCGCGGAACGTGGGGTGAGGCTAATCTTCCTTCCAGCAATCAGTCTGGCATCGAACCGAGGCCTTGTGTCAGAGAGTTAAATTATTGATTGCGAATTAAGCGAGAAATTCAACACGGATGACGAGAGACAAAGTGTTGAACTGCGAAAATATATTATATCATTTGTTCCAACTATTACTATCGTCTAATCCAGAGGACAGCAAGCGAATTCGCCAAAAGAGGCACTTTGGCGTAGTTCTTTTAGTTCTTTTAATCCATGGCTCATGAAGAGCAGTACAAGCGTGAGGTGGTTCGAATCCTGCTAAAGGTAATATATTTTTCTGATGTAAAAGGGCTTGAATAAAAATATATAAACCTCGGTGCTTGCAAACTGCAAGCGCTTAAAAAAATCACCATACACCAAGATCTAAACTCGTAAATTAACCAACGCGATCTCCAGGGCAACAGTACTTCAGTCACGTGGAGCATATACTGATGTATTAAATAATAAATTCCATTAGGAATAGCAGTATATTTATAATTTTCCGTGAAATTAAGGCAACTATCCGTAATTTCCAAATTCTCTGGCAATCGGCTCGTGTCAAAGTTTTGGTATTTCAAGTTTCGTGACACAGATCGCAGTGCCTGAATAATAAGAATAATCATCATTAAGACTATACCCTATACATTAAATTTATGGAAAATTAGTATATTTTCTGTTAAGATAATGGCATCATCATCTTTAGTTTGGTGGTTCTAGGATCAAGCGTGTGGATCTGTATAGCTGAACAAACAAACAGACAAACACTTTAAATTATGGTATAGATGCGGATTAATGCAATGTGAGAATATTTAATGCATCGTTTTGTCCTATTTCGAAAGAAGATATAATGATTAAAACTCTCGAAGAAATAATAAGTGCAGTCGAAATCATGTCACTCAATTCCTCTTTATCTCTGGAGACGAAAAAGATTAACTAATAATAAGACTTGCATGCGAACAAAGTTCGTTTGATTGAATAATAGCTACGAGACAAAAATCTTAGAATTTAGATTACTGTGAAACCAAAGGCCAATGCTACTAGATTATTTGCGTGATTGATGAAAACTAATAAAATAATATTATAAATTTAATACAGTTGAACAAGTGTCGCTCTATGGGAGTGCTTTAAATATTATTTCCTTAAAAAAAGGCCTCATGCCGTTACAATGTTTTATCATTGCCGTGACCAGGATTCGAACCTGGGTTGTTGCGGCCACAACGCAAAGTACTAACCACTATACGATCACGGCTACTGCGAGGCGTCGATATTCGAAAGTTTTCAGACCGACCTACTCTCATTCGATCAGCGCGCCCTTGAGCTTGGACGATTCTTTTTGCCGCCCCGGGCAACAGGGCCGCGGCAGAACTTCCTAAGGACGGCATTATACCACTGTCACTGCCGATCTTTACCTATGCGTCGTGATCCGGAGCAGTGTTTATATTTTCACATCATGCGCCCAGAGGCGGCCTACAAATTCATATTGCCGGCTTTTTACAATGTCATTCGATAAAATAATAACAGAATTTTGCTGCGTAAATTCGTCTTAGGCTGTGCGTCGGGTCACCGTTCAGTTTTCGGAGATACTTGTTAGTGGGCAAAAGATCGAAATTTATCCAAAACGTTTGGCTGTTTGATCACTACGGATGTTACATTTCATTGTTATATGTTACAAACATTTCAAGAAAATTTTGAATTCAATAAATCTAACAAAGATGTGCGTTACAAACCCAAAACCATTTCGGGTTCTCTGACTCGTATTGAAACATTAGCAACTGCCCAACTTTTTTTTACTGATTTTTGAGCACACATCTCCATTATCATTGTATATACAGTCGAATAACATGAATATTATGAAAGCGTATCAAAATATTGAAAGCACATTTAGAGAGCTTTCTGAAATATGGACAAGTTTTGAACAAATGTATATAGCAGCTACAACAATTTGTAGCATCTGTATATAGATATAATCGTTGAAACAGGCTTTAAAGAAAAATCTGATATGGCCAGCAGATAGCATTCTCCAGAGTTTTAGTATTCATATGTAAAGTATGATCGCATTAAATATCTTCTTATGGCAATGCATGAAATTGTATAATACCTATATTTGCAACTATCCATCCAAAGGTTATGAAAAGAACAAAGAAAGATGAAACAAAGGCAAAGGAGAAAATAAACGCACGCAATCAACAAAAAACGACACATGAATACGGAAGAAGTAATTGTTTCAACGAACCAGTAGCGCTAGGGTTTCAAATGCTGAATTAACAGCCAGTAAACAAAATTGAATAAAAATTTCTACTTTACAACAATAAAAGTTGCAATAGGCAACAAACATCATCCTGAGATAACCGGACAGGTTTTGCCACGTCTAAATAACGGAGAAAGTTTTGCCAAGTTCGCAGCGTTAAGTTTATGCAATAAAAAATAAGCAACAATATTACAGATATGTTACAAAATAAAGGACAAAATTCTCCAAATTTCTCGAGAAATGAATCACAGTTTCTCGGAAAATTCTCGATAAGAAATTCTTAAGCAGCAACCCTATTTGTAGTTAATTTTTATGAAAAATAAACATCGACATTAGTGACACAAACCTTGAAAACTAACAAGCCTAATAAATCGAATTAAAATAAACGTCGATATTTGTCGTGAATTTTTAGGAAAAATAAACCGATTTTATTCGTCAAATTTCAAGTAAAATAAACGTCGAAAACTACCAATCTCAGTCATAACTGCCAGTTTTTCTCCTATACGAGAAGATACATCTAACTGAGGTTTTCCATTGAGCGAATAAAGTGTTAAATAAATAGCTTCTTTCGACTTAACTACGCGAAAGCGTCTACGCGCTCTGCCCGTTTCTGCATCTCTGACGCACTTCGTCGATTTAGAAAACAATCCTTTAAATCCTTCCTTTCCATATGCGTGCCCTCGCATTGTTCCTCGTCTTTTTACAATCCTACATTATTGCCTCTACCGAAGCGTGGTTAAATGAGTAGAAGTCGCATTAAATACAGTATATTTTTCAGTACCATCGATTCGGCCTCATTTGAACAAGAAACAAACACAACATAATTATCTCCTCTTAAGTTCTTGCTCCCTCTCAAAGGGAAAACAATATTTCTGAATTGGTGGGATTCATTTCATTGGCTAATATATGTAATGTATTCAAGATCTGATATATTCGTGTGTATTATTGTCAGGAATGCAGCCGTTGAGTGAACAGCACCAATTGTAAGTGGAGGATGCGGTGTAGTGTGGTAGGCGTGTCTGCCAATCCTTCGATTGCTTATCTGGGTAGAAAATTTGGTTTTTTGTTTTTCGCTTTTCACGCAGGATGTAGAACTTCGCAGTATTAATTTACCAATTTCAATTCTTCATTGTAAAGCTGATTTCCATGTAAACGGCCTTGCGATATCTCTTTTTCACATTTTTCCTTATACTGCGTTGAAATATGAGAATTCTTTTTACAACTTAAACCACTTTTCACATTCCAGGTTAGACGCGGCTGCAATAACCTATCTCCCTACGATAACCCTGAGTTACTTTACTGGTATTTTCTACAAGTATCTTCCTCGTCGTTGTGAAGCGATATTTCGACTTTTAGGAGAAATCGTTCGTGGTTGGAAGTGCCTCAAGAGGAACTTCTGCCACCGTAGAGGATCAAAGGCCTTCCTCCAATTAAATAAAGGTACGAAGACTCGGAGTAAATGGGACATATTCCTCCAATTCTCTTTTCCTTCCAGCTTCATTTGACAATAAAGCAAGAAGTAGCGATCTAAACAAGGGCCGGATTAGGAGGTTCCATAGTTTTAGATGCAGCTATTACTGCGAATTCAAATCTTAATTTAGCCCAGTGGCGTAGGAGATAATGTGCAGGTCCCCCTCCAAAACAAATTCGAAGTCCCAGAAAAAAATTTAAGGGCCTCACAAAAAATATGGATCCCCCCGCGCGGGGGTTGCGGGGGCTTTCGGTACGCCACTGATTTAGATATATTAAAATTTAGATGAATTCGTAGATTTAACGTATAAAACCTCTTTGACCTTGAATGTTGAGCAATATGTATTGGAAATAGGATGTCTTTTCTCGCTCTGAGTTATGTTTTTATGCCGTGTGTCAAAATATAATTACGCATAGGCCTTTTTCTTTGTATTTACCTGCGTTCACTGACCTATTGTATGCTATGGAGAATATTCCGCGTGCTCGCTATGGAAAGATTATTTTCACGTTATTAGCCCTTTTTCGAGTTCCGGATGTAGTTTATTGTTTAAAAAGTTTTAATAATCCAGCCACGGCGTGTTTATCTGGCTTGGTGCATGAATTGTTCTCTAGCGTAGGATTAGGTGCGTGGAATTGTAAAATTGCAATTTAAATATTCAGAAATAACGATCGAACTCGAGATCTGTATATTTTAACAAATGACGGAATGAAGTTCAATTCATTTATTGCGGAAATCAAAATTCGTGAATAATTAGACAAAAATCAGCGATGAATTGAAAAAAATACACTATAATTTTTTCAATGAGAAATTTTTAATGACATTACTACCATTCACATTATTATCTTGTTTGAGACTCCGAAATAGTACATTTCTGACATCTGCCGACGACTTAATAACTTTTTAGATCAGAAATATTTTATTGTCAACAATAAATGTGAAAGTGTTGATCTGTGGGCAATTGGAATTATGAAGGCATGCGATCATTTTGAAATGATATTTCTTTTGATTGCGACTTAAATAGTTATTATATGAAATTTAACTATTTAAGTAGGATATCTAAAATTAGTTATTTTGGTTTAAGCAATTGGGATATTGACTATTTTACGAGTGGTATAGTACATTCCGTTCGATAGCGATCTAATACTCATAACATATTCGATGGTTCCCTAGATTTAAAAATTCTTATAAATGGAAGTGAAACGAAATTTCAGCATCCATCATTTTAACATAGTAAAATAATATGGCACTGGATTATTGATATAATGTAAAGAATGGATAACAATGAAAAATATAACAAACAGCATGGAACTATACTTTGAGAAAAAATGCGAATAATGTGCACAAGAAAAATGTTGAAAACCATTGACAAAGAAACACAAGCTATTCATCCACATTTTCAAAAATTAAAAATTCAGTAAAATTGAGGCATAACCTAATATAAAACGCTTGATATCTTTGTCTGCGCGACGGGGATGCACCGCCGACTCGCCAGGGATGTCTGCAGGCGGCGTTGGTTGGTCCATGTCAAGCTCTTAAAACGCGAATAACTCAATAAACTATGCAGATATAAAATTGAAATTTGGCAGAGATAATCTAATCCGATAGGAAAATACTTTGACTAAGAAAAATTTACGGAAAACTTTCAGGATTCAACTCCAAAGGGTGTTTTGCATTCTCTATAAGTTAACAGGTAAAAATCGACTTTTTGACGTGCAGGATTATTTTCCTTTTGACATTAAAATTAGAAAAGATTGACTCACAAGCTTTAGATCTAAACCATTTTAACGAAAAGATTACAAGGTTTCTTAGGCTCTTCATCGTTTTTCGTCTACAAATCGAAACTCCTCATGTTAAACGTTTGATTCGCATATATTGGAGAAATCTTGCCATTTTAACGGGATGTTGCCATGCCTACGAATTGCTTTGTTAAACCTCGAAATCCTATTTTTATTTCAAACCTTATGGGTTGCGTTATTTAAAAGAAAGTATACCTAAAAACCTGAAATACTATTTTAAAAGATTAAAACCGTTATAATGAGCTAAATTGAATATTGTTGAAATAGAAACGGTATGAAAATGGGAAAAATTTGCCGGGCGTATTAATAAACAAACCAAGCATGTCAAATGTTTATAGCGTGAAGAATGGTACGATACGTTACAAGAGTTAGTTAGAAGAATGGAGTACTTAAGGGAGGTTGTGGAAATAGGGAGAGAAAGTTTTAAAAGAATCAAGGGTTCACAAAAATAATAATAAAAGGCTAAGTTTTCAGTCCGTTGGTCTGAGTCACAAGCTATTAAAAGATGAATAACTCGATCAATGATGTAGATAGAAAATTGAAATTATGCAGAAACTTAGATAACGAACTAATCAGAAAATTTTATTTAAGGTTGACATGGTAATTAAAGAAATTACTGTCCATTAAGGCGTTATTTTGACGATGGATATATTACACTCCATCCGAATTTAACCAATTAAATTTAAGGAAAAATAGAGGAGAATGGGTGGGAGGAAGACGGAGGGTGGCAAGAAAAGAATAGGATAAAGAATAAGACGGAAAGAGGGATGGAGAAAGAGAAGAAGAGAAAAATACGAGGTAGAGAGAGAATACAAGGGAGGAAGAATAGGAGGAGAGGGAGTGGGAGAGAAAAGGGGGAAAGGTAGGTAAGAGAATGGGAGGAAGGAAGAGGAAAAAAGAGGACGTATGGGAAATACCGGGTAAAATTTCTAGTTCAGCATACTCTATTACGTCATACTCATTTTTCATTGATATCTTTACGAAGAGGGATGAAAAATTATCGAATAATATTCTAAATAATCCATTCGAAAGGATATTAATATTTTGCCTATTTATTAAATTAAAAATTGAAAAATGCCACAGCTGCAACAGTGTTGTTATGGCCACAACGCTAAGTACTAAACACCATACGATCACGGCTCCTGCTGTGAACATTTCGAGAGCGAAAGGTTCTAATTCTCTGGTAGAAAAAAGATTTGTTTTGACGGGGGAAATTTCTAGTTCAGCATATTCTATTACGCCGTACCCAATTCTCATAGGTATCGTTTCCGAGGTGTATGAATATAAACGAATAATAATCTAAATTACGCAATCGAAAACATATATATATTATGCAAATTTATTACATTAAAATAAAAATAAGCCCAAGTTTCAATAGTGTTTGAACACTGCCGTGACCAGGATTCGAACCTGGGTTGTGGCGGCAACAACGCAAAGTACTAACCACTATAGGATCACGCCTCCTTCGAGGCGTTTGGTTGTGAGCATTTCGATAGCGAACGTTTATAATCCTCTCGTAGCAAAAATAAATATGATTTGATGGCGGAAATTTCTAGTTCAGCATAATTTATTACGCCTTACCTAATTCTTTATCGATATCTTTACGTAGGTGTGTGAAAATAAACGATTAATGATCTAAATTATCCATTCGAAAACATATAAATATTAAGCAAATTTATTAAATTAAAATAAAAATATGCCCCATCTGCAACAGTGTTTGAACACTGCCGTGACCAGGATTCGAACCTGGGTTGTTGCGGCAACAACGCAAAGTACTAACCACTATACGATCACGGCTCCTGCGAGGCGTTGGGTTGTGAACATTTCGAGACCGAACAGTTCAAACTCTCTCGGCACATATACAAGAGATGTTCTGACGGGGGAAATTTGTATTTCATCATAATCTATTGCGCCATACACAATTCTAATGGATATGTTTACAGAGGTGTATGAAAATAAACGAATAATTATCTAAATTACGCAATCGAAAACATATAAATATTATGCAAATTTATTACATTAAAATAAAAATAAGCCCAAGCTGCAACAGTGTTTGAACACTGCCGTGACCAGGATTCGAACCTGGGTTGTTGCGGCCACAACGCAAAGTACTAACCACTATACGATCACGGCTCGTGCGAGGCGTTGGGATGTGAACATTTCGAGAGCGAACGGTTCTAATTCTCTCGTCGCAAAAACATGAGATGTTCTGCTGGGGGAAATTTCTATTTCAGCATAATATATTACGCCTTACCGAATTCTCATGGATATCTTTACGAAGGTGTATGAAAATAAACGAATAATAATCTAAATTATTCAATCGAAAACATATAATTATTGAACACTGTTTGAACACTGCCGTGACCAGGATTCGAACCTGGGTTGTGGCGGCAACAACGCAAAGTACTAACCACTATAGGATCACGCCTCCTTCGAGGCGTTTGGTTGTGAGCATTTCGATAGCGAACGTTTATAATCCTCTCGTAGCAAAAATAAATATGATTTGATGGCGGAAATTTCTAGTTCAGCATAATTTATTACGCCTTACCTAATTCTTTATCGATATCTTTACGTAGGTGTATGAAAATAAACGATTAATGATGTATATTATAAGTTCGAAAACATATAAATATTAAGCAAATTTATAACATTAAAATAAAGATATTCCCCAGCTGCAACAGTGTTTGAACACTGCTGTGGCCAGGATTCGAACCTGGGTTGTTGCGGCCACAACGCAAAGTACTAACCACTATAGGATCACGCCTCCTTCGAGGCGTTTGGTTGTGAGCATTTCGATAGCGAACGTTTATAATTCTCTCGTAGAAAAAAAAATGTTTTGATGGCGGAAATTTCAAGTTCAGCAGAATTTATTACGCCTTACCTAATTCTTTATCGATATGTATGTATGTGAATAAACGAATGATAATCTAAATTTTTCAATCGAAAACATATTAATATTATGCAAATTTATTACATTAAAAATAAAATAATCCCCAGCTGCAACAGTGTTTGAACACTGCCGTGACCAGAATTCGAACCTGGGTTGTGGCGGCAACAACGCAAAGTACTAACCACTATAGGATCACGCCTCCTTCGAGGCGTTTGGTTTTGAGCATTTCGATAGCGAACGTTTATATTCCTCTCGTAGCAAAAATAAATATGATTTGAAGGCGGAAATTTCTAGTTCAGCATAATTTATTACGCCTTACCTAATTCTTTATCGATATCTTTACGTAGGTGTGTGAAAATAAACGATTAATGATCTAAATTAGAAATTCGAAAACATATAAATATTAAGCAAATTTATTACATTAAAATAAAGATATTCACCAGCTGCAACAGTGTTTGAACACTGCCGTGACCAGGATTCGAACCCTGGTTGTTGCGGCCACAACGCAAAGTACTAACCACTATACGATCACGGCTCCTGCGAAGCGTTGGGTTGTGAACATTTCGAGACGAAAGCGTTCAAACACTCTCGGCGCAAAAACAAGAGATGTTCTGACGGGGGAAATTTGTATTTCATCATAATCTATTGCGCCATACCCAATTCTAATGGATATGTTTACAGAGGTGTATGAAAATAAACGAATAATTATCTAAATTACGCAATCGAAAACATATAAATATTACACAAATTTATTACATTAAAATAAAAATAAGCCCAAGCTGCAACAGTGTTTGAACACTGCCGTGACCAGGATTCGAACCTGGGTTGTTGCGGCCACAACGCAAAGTACTAACCACTATACGATCACGGCTCCTGCGAGGCGTTGGGTTGTCCACATTTTGAGAGCGAACCGTTCACAGACTCTCGGCGCAAAAACAAGAGATGTTCTGCCGGGGTAAATTTCCATTTCATCATAATCTATTACGCCATACCCAATTCTAATGGATATGTTTACGGAGGTGTATGAAAATTAACGAATAATTATCTAAATTACGCAATCGAAAACATATAAATATTATGCAAATTTATCACATTAAAATAAAAATACGCCCAAGCTGCAACAGTGTTTGAACACTGCCGTGACCAGGGTTCGAACCTGGGTTGTTGCGGCCACAACGCAAAGTACTAACCACTATACGATCACGGCTCCTGCGAGGCGTTGGGTTGGGAACATTTCGAGACCGAACAGTTCCAACTCTCTCGGCACATATACAAGAGATGTTCTGACGGGGGAAATTTGTATTTCAGCATAATCTATAACGCCTTACCCAATTCTCATGGATACCTTTACGGAAATGTATGTAAATAAACGAATGATTATCTAAATTATTCAATCGAAAACATATAAATATTTAGCAAATTTATTACATTAAAAATAAAATAATCCCCAGCTGCAACAGTGTTTGAACACTGCCGTGACCAGAATTCGAACCTGGGTTTTTGCGGCCACAACGCAAAGTACTAACCACTATACGATCACGGCTCCTGCGAGGCGTTGGGTTGTGAACATTTCGAGACCGAACAGTTCAAACTCTCTCGGCACATATACAAGAGATGTTCTGACGGGGGAAATTTGTATTTCAGCATAATCTATAACGCCTTACCCAATTCTCATGGATACCTTTACGGAAATGTATGTAAATAAACGAATGATTATCTAAATTATTCAATCGAAAACATATAAATATTTAGCAAATTTATTTCATTAAAAATAAAATAATCCCAAGCTGCAACAGTGTTTGAACACTGCCGTGACCAGAATTCGAACCTGGGTTTTTGCGGCCACAACGCAAAGTACTAACCACTATACGATCACGGCTCCTGCGAGGCGTTGGGTTGTGAACATTTCGAGACCGAACAGTTCAAACTCTCTCGGCACATATACAAGAGATGTTCTGACGGGGGAAATTTGTATTTCAGCATAATCTATAACGCCTTACCCAATTCTCATGGATACCTTTACGGAAATGTATGTAAATAAACGAATGATTATCTAAATTATTCAATCGAAAACATATAAATATTTAGCAAATTTATTACATTAAAAATAAAATAATCCCCAGCTGCAACAGTGTTTGAACACTGCCGTGACCAGAATTCGAACCTGGGTTTTTGCGGCCACAACGCAAAGTACTAACCACTTTAGGATCACGCCTCCTTCGAGTCGTTTGGTTGCGAGCATTTCGATAGCGAACGTTTATAATTCTCTCGTAGCAAAAAAAAATATGTTTTGATGGCGGAAATTTCTAGTTTAGCAAAATTTATTACGCCTTACCTAATTCTTGATTGATATCTTTACGTAGGTGTATGAAAATAAACGATTAATGATCTATATTATCCATTCGAAAACATATAAATATTAAGCAAATTTATTAAATAAAAATAAAAATATGCCCCAGCTGCAACAGTGTTTGAATACTGCCGTGACCAGGATTCGAACCTGGGTTGTTGCGGCCACAACTCAAAGTACTAACCACTATACGATCACGGCTCCTGCGAGGCGTTGGGTTGTGCACATTCCGAGAGCGAACCGTTCAAAGACTCTCGGCGCAAAAACAAGAGATGTTCTGCTGGGGTAAATTTCTATTTCATCATAATCTATTACGCCATACCCAATGCTAATGGATATGTTTACGGAGGTGTATGAAAATAAACGAATAATTATCTAAATTACGCAATCGAAAACATAATAATATTATGCAAATTTATTATATTAAAATAAAAATAAGCCCATGCTGCAACAGTGTTTGAACACTGCCGTGACCAGGATTCGAACCTGGGTTGTTGCGGCCACAACGCAAAGTACTAACCACTATACGATCACGGCTCCTGCGAAGCGTTGGGTTGTCAACATTTCGAGACCAAAGCGTTCAAACACTCTCGGCGCATAAACAAGAGATGTTCTGCCGGGAGAAATTTGTATTTCAGCATAATCTATAACGCCTTACCCAATTCTCATGGATACCTTTACGGAAATGTATGTAAATAAACGAATGATAATCTAAATTATTCAATCGAAAACATATAAATATTATGCAAAATTATTACATTATAATAAAAATAAGCCCCAGCTGCAACAATGTTTCAACTCTGCAGTGACCATGATTGGAACCAGGGTTGTTGCGCCCACAAAGCAAAGTACTAACCACTATAGGATCACGCCTCCTTCGAGGCGTTTAGTTGTGAGCATTTCGAGAGCGAACGGTTCTATTTCTCTCGTAGCAAAAATAAATATGATTTGATGGCGGAAATTTCTAGTTCAGCATAATTTATTACGCCTTACCTAATTCTTTATCGATATCTTTACGTAGGTGTATGAAAATAAACGATTAATGATCTAAATTATTCAATCGAAAACATATAAATATTATGCAAATATATTACATTATAATAAAAATAAGCCCCAGCTGCAACAATGTTTCAACTCTGCAGTGACAATGACTGGAACCGGAGTTGTTGCGCCCACAACGCAAAGTACTAACCACTATACGATCACGGCTCCTGCGAGGCGTTGGGTTGTGAACATATCGAGAGCGAACGGTTCTAATTCTCTCGTCGCAAAAACATGAGATGTTCTGCCGGGGGAAATTTGTATTTCAGCATAATCTATAACGCCTTACCCAATTCTCATGGATACCTTTACGGAAATGTATGTAAATAAACGAATGATAATCTAAATTATTCAATCGAAAACATATAAATATTTTGCAAAATTATTACATTATAATAAAAATAAGCCCCAGCTGCAACAATGTTTGAAAACTGCCGTGACCAGGATTCGAACCTCGGTTGTTGCGGTTACAACGCAAAGTACTAACCACTATAGGATCACGCCTCCTTCGAGGCGTTTGGTTGTGAGCATTTCGATAGCTAACGTTTATAATTCTCTCGTAGCAAAAATAAATATGATTTGATGGCGGAAATTTCTAGTTCAGCATAATTTATTACGCCTTACCAAATTCTTTATCGATATCTTTACATAGGTGTATGAAAATAAACGATTAATGATCTAAATTATTCAATCGAAAACATATAAATATTATGCAAAATTATTACATTATAATAAAAATAAGCCCCAGCAGCAACAATGTTTCAATTCTGCAGTGACAATGATTGGAACCAGGGTTGTTGCGCCCACAACGCAAAGTACTAACCACTATACGATCACGGGTCCTGCGAGGCGTTGGGTTGTGAACTTATCGAGAGCGAACGGTTCTAATTCTCTCGTCGCAAAAACATGAGATGTTCTGCCGGGGGAAATTTCTATTTCAGCATAATCTATTACGCCTTACCCAATTCTCATGGATACCTTTATGGAGGTGTATGAAATTAAACGAATAATAATCTAAATTACGCAATCGAAAACATATATATATTATGCAAATTTATTACATTTAAATAAAAATAAGCCCAAGTTGCAAAAGTGTTTGAACACTGCCGTGACCAGGATTCGAACCTGGGTTGTTGCGGCCACAACGCAAAGTACTAACCACTATACGATCACGGCTCCTGCGATGCGCTGGGTTGTGAACATTTCGAGACCAAAGCGTTCAAACTCTCTCGGCGCATAAACAAGAGATGTTCGGCCGGGGTAAATTTCTATTTCATCATAATCTATTACGCCATACCCAATTCTAATTTATATGTTTAAGGAGGTGTATGAAAATAAACGAATAATTATCTAAATTACGCAATCGAAAACATATAAATATTATGCAAATTTATCACATTAAAATAAAAATAAGCCCAAGCTGCAACAGTGTTTGAACACTGCCGTGACCAGAAATCGAACCTAGGTTGTGGCGGCAACAACGCAAAGTACTAACCACTATAGGATCACGCCTCCTTCGAGGCGTTTGGTTGTGAGCATTTCGATAGCGAACGTTTATATTCCTCTCGTAGCAAAAATAAATATGATTTGAAGGCGGAAGTTTCTAGTTCAGCATAATTTATTACGCCTTACCTAATTCTTTATCGATATCTTTACGTAGGTGTATGAAAATAAATGGTTAATGATCTAAATTATAAATTCGAATACATATAAATATTAAGCAAATTTTTTACATTAAAATAAAGATATTCCCCAGCTGCAACAGTGTTTGAACACTGCCGTGACTAGGATTCGAACCTAGGTTGTTGCGGCCACAACGCAAACTACTAACCACTATACGATCACGGCTCCTGCGAGGCGTTGGGTTGTGAACATTTCGAGACCGAACAGTTCAAACTCTCTCGGCACATATACAAGAGATGTTCTGACGGAGGAAATTTGTATTTCATCATAATCTATTACGCCATACCCAATTCTAATGGATATGTTTACAGAGGTGTATGAAAATAAACGAATAATTATCTAAATTACGCAATCGAAAACATATAAATATTATGCAAATTTATTACATTAAAATAAAAATAAGCCCAAGCTGCAACAGTGTTTGAACACTGCCGTGACCAGGATTCGAACCTGGGTTGTTGCGGCCACAACGCAAAGTACTAACCACTATCCGATCACGGCTCCTGCGAGGCGTTGGGTTGTGAACATTTCGAGACCGAACAGTTCAAACTATCTCGGCGCATATACAAGAGATGTTCTGACGGGGGAAATTGCTATTTCAGCATAATCTATAACGCCTTACCCAATTCTCATGGATACCTTTACGGAAATGTATGTGAATAAACGAATGATAATCTAAATTTTTCAATCGAAAACATATAAATATTATGCAAATTTATTACATTAAAAATAAAATAAGCCCCAGCTGCAACAGTGTTTGAACACTGCCGTGACCAGAATTCGAACCTGGGTTGTGGCGGCAACAACGCAAAGTACTAACCACTATAGGATCACGCCTCCTTCGAGGCGTTTGGTTGTGAGCATTTCGATAGCGAACGTTTATATTCCTCTCGTAGCAAAAATAAATATGATTTGAAGGCGGAAATTTCTAGTTCAGCATAATTTATTACGCCTTACCTAATTCTTTATCGATATCTTTACGTAGGTGTATGAAAATAAACGATTAATAAACTAAATTATCCATTCGAAAACATATAAATATTAAGCAAATTTATTACATTAAAATAAATATATTCCCCAGCTGCAACAGTGTTTGAACACTGCCGTGACCAGGATTCGAACCTAGGTTGTTGCGGCCACAACGCAAAGTACTAACCACTATACGATCACGGCTCCTGCGAGGCGTTGGGTTGTGAACATTTCGAGACCGAACAGTTCAAACTCTCTCGGCACATATACAAGAGATGTTCTGACGGGGGAAATTTGTATTTCATCATAATCTATTACGCCATACACAATTCTTTAGGATATGTTTACAGAGGTGTATGAAAATAAACGAATAATTATCTAAATTACGCAATCGAAAACATATAAATATTATGCAAATTTATTACATTAAAAATAAAATAAGCCCCAGCTGCAACAGTGTTTGAACACTGCCGTGATCAGAATTCGAACCAAGGTTGTTGCGGCCACAACGCAAAGTACTAACCACTATACGATCACGGCTCCTGCGAGGCGTTGGATTGTTAACATTTCGAGACCGAACAGTTCAAACTCTCTCGGCACATATACAAGAGATGTTCTGACGGGGGAAATTTGTATTTCATCATAATCTATTACGCCATACCCAATTCTTTAGGATATGTTTACAGAGGTGTATGAAAATAAACGAATAATTATCTAAATTACGCAATCGAAAACATAATAATATTATGCAAATTTATTATATTAAAATAAAAATAAGCCCATGCTGCAACAGTGTTTGAACACTGCCGTGACCAGGATTCGAACCTGGGTTGTTGCGGCCACAACGCAAAGTACTAACCACTATACGATCACGGCTCCTGCGAAGCGTTGGGTTGTGAACATTTCGAGACCAAAGCGTTCAAACACTCTCGGCGCATAAACAAGAGATGTTCTGCCGGGAGAAATTTGTATTTCAGCATAATCTATAACGCCTTACCCAATTCTCATGGATACCTTTACGGAAATGTATGTAAATAAACGAATGATAATCTAAATTATTCAATCGAAAACATATAAATATTATGCAAAATTATTACATTATAATAAAAATAAGCCCCAGCTGCAACAATGTTTCAACTCTGCAGTGACCATGATTGGAACCAGGGTTGTTGCGCCCACAAAGCAAAGTACTAACCACTATAGGATCACGCCTCCTTCGAGGCGTTTAGTTGTGAGCATTTCGAGAGCGAACGGTTCTATTTCTCTCGTAGCAAAAATAAATATGATTTGATGGCGGAAATTTCTAGTTCAGCATAATTTATTACGCCTTACCTAATTCTTTATCGATATCTTTACGTAGGTGTATGAAAATAAACGATTAATGATCTAAATTATTCAATCGAAAACATATAAATATTATGCAAATATATTACATTATAATAAAAATAAGCCCCAGCTGCAACAATGTTTCAACTCTGCAGTGACAATGACTGGAACCAGAGTTGTTGCGCCCACAACGCAAAGTACTAACCACTATACGATCACGGCTCCTGCGAGGCGTTGGGTTGTGAACATATCGAGAGCGAACGGTTCTAATTCTCTCGTCGCAAAAACATGAGATGTTCTGCCGGGGGAAATTTGTATTTCAGCATAATCTATAACGCCTTACCCAATTCTCATGGATACCTTTACGGAAATGTATGTAAATAAACGAATGATAATCTAAATTATTCAATCGAAAACATATAAATATTTTGCAAAATTATTACATTATAATAAAAATAAGCCCCAGCTGCAACAATGTTTGAAAACTGCCGTGACCAGGATTCGAACCTCGGTTGTTGCGGTTACAACGCAAAGTACTAACCACTATAGGATCACGCCTCCTTCGAGGCGTTTGGTTGTGAGCATTTCGATAGCTAACGTTTATAATTCTCTCGTAGCAAAAATAAATATGATTTGATGGCGGAAATTTCTAGTTCAGCATAATTTATTACGCCTTACCAAATTCTTTATCGATATCTTTACATAGGTGTATGAAAATAAACGATTAATGATCTAAATTATTCAATCGAAAACATATAAATATTATGCAAAATTATTACATTATAATAAAAATAAGCCCCAGCAGCAACAATGTTTCAATTCTGCAGTGACAATGATTGGAACCAGGGTTGTTGCGCCCACAACGCAAAGTACTAACCACTATACGATCACGGGTCCTGCGAGGCGTTGGGTTGTGAACTTATCGAGAGCGAACGGTTCTAATTCTCTCGTCGCAAAAACATGAGATGTTCTGCCGGGGGAAATTTCTATTTCAGCATAATCTATTACGCCTTACCCAATTCTCATGGATACCTTTATGGAGGTGTATGAAATTAAACGAATAATAATCTAAATTACGCAATCGAAAACATATATATATTATGCAAATTTATTACATTTAAATAAAAATAAGCCCAAGTTGCAAAAGTGTTTGAACACTGCCGTGACCAGGATTCGAACCTGGGTTGTTGCGGCCACAACGCAAAGTACTAACCACTATACGATCACGGCTCCTGCGATGCGCTGGGTTGTGAACATTTCGAGACCAAAGCGTTCAAACTCTCTCGGCGCATAAACAAGAGATGTTCGGCCGGGGTAAATTTCTATTTCATCATAATCTATTACGCCATACCCAATTCTAATTTATATGTTTAAGGAGGTGTATGAAAATAAACGAATAATTATCTAAATTACGCAATCGAAAACATATAAATATTATGCAAATTTATCACATTAAAATAAAAATAAGCCCAAGCTGCAACAGTGTTTGAACACTGCCGTGACCAGAAATCGAACCTAGGTTGTGGCGGCAACAACGCAAAGTACTAACCACTATAGGATCACGCCTCCTTCGAGGCGTTTGGTTGTGAGCATTTCGATAGCGAACGTTTATATTCCTCTCGTAGCAAAAATAAATATGATTTGAAGGCGGAAGTTTCTAGTTCAGCATAATTTATTACGCCTTACCTAATTCTTTATCGATATCTTTACGTAGGTGTATGAAAATAAATGGTTAATGATCTAAATTATAAATTCGAATACATATAAATATTAAGCAAATTTTTTACATTAAAATAAAGATATTCCCCAGCTGCAACAGTGTTTGAACACTGCCGTGACTAGGATTCGAACCTAGGTTGTTGCGGCCACAACGCAAACTACTAACCACTATACGATCACGGCTCCTGCGAGGCGTTGGGTTGTGAACATTTCGAGACCGAACAGTTCAAACTCTCTCGGCACATATACAAGAGATGTTCTGACGGAGGAAATTTGTATTTCATCATAATCTATTACGCCATACCCAATTCTAATGGATATGTTTACAGAGGTGTATGAAAATAAACGAATAATTATCTAAATTACGCAATCGAAAACATATAAATATTATGCAAATTTATTACATTAAAATAAAAATAAGCCCAAGCTGCAACAGTGTTTGAACACTGCCGTGACCAGGATTCGAACCTGGGTTGTTGCGGCCACAACGCAAAGTACTAACCACTATCCGATCACGGCTCCTGCGAGGCGTTGGGTTGTGAACATTTCGAGACCGAACAGTTCAAACTATCTCGGCGCATATACAAGAGATGTTCTGACGGGGGAAATTGCTATTTCAGCATAATCTATAACGCCTTACCCAATTCTCATGGATACCTTTACGGAAATGTATGTGAATAAACGAATGATAATCTAAATTTTTCAATCGAAAACATATAAATATTATGCAAATTTATTACATTAAAAATAAAATAAGCCCCAGCTGCAACAGTGTTTGAACACTGCCGTGACCAGAATTCGAACCTGGGTTGTGGCGGCAACAACGCAAAGTACTAACCACTATAGGATCACGCCTCCTTCGAGGCGTTTGGTTGTGAGCATTTCGATAGCGAACGTTTATATTCCTCTCGTAGCAAAAATAAATATGATTTGAAGGCGGAAATTTCTAGTTCAGCATAATTTATTACGCCTTACCTAATTCTTTATCGATATCTTTACGTAGGTGTATGAAAATAAACGATTAATAAACTAAATTATCCATTCGAAAACATATAAATATTAAGCAAATTTATTACATTAAAATAAATATATTCCCCAGCTGCAACAGTGTTTGAACACTGCCGTGACCAGGATTCGAACCTAGGTTGTTGCGGCCACAACGCAAAGTACTAACCACTATACGATCACGGCTCCTGCGAGGCGTTGGGTTGTGAACATTTCGAGACCGAACAGTTCAAACTCTCTCGGCACATATACAAGAGATGTTCTGACGGGGGAAATTTGTATTTCATCATAATCTATTACGCCATACACAATTCTTTAGGATATGTTTACAGAGGTGTATGAAAATAAACGAATAATTATCTAAATTACGCAATCGAAAACATATAAATATTATGCAAATTTATTACATTAAAAATAAAATAAGCCCCAGCTGCAACAGTGTTTGAACACTGCCGTGATCAGAATTCGAACCAAGGTTGTTGCGGCCACAACGCAAAGTACTAACCACTATACGATCACGGCTCCTGCGAGGCGTTGGATTGTTAACATTTCGAGACCGAACAGTTCAAACTCTCTCGGCACATATACAAGAGATGTTCTGACGGGGGAAATTTGTATTTCATCATAATCTATTACGCCATACCCAATTCTTTAGGATATGTTTACAGAGGTGTATGAAAATAAACGAATAATTATCTAAATTACGCAATCGAAAACATAATAATATTATGCAAATTTATTATATTAAAATAAAAATAAGCCCATGCTGCAACAGTGTTTGAACACTGCCGTGACCAGGATTCGAACCTGGGTTGTTGCGGCCACAACGCAAAGTACTAACCACTATACGATCACGGCTCCTGCGAATCGTTGGGTTGTGAACATTTCGAGACGAAAGCGTTCAAACACTCTCGGCGCATAAACAAGAGATGTTCTGCCGGGAAAAATTTGTATTTCAGCATAATCTATAACGCCTTACCCAATTCTCATGGATACCTTTACGGAAATGTATGTAAATAAACGAATGATAATCTAAATTATTCAATCGAAAACATATAAATATTATGCAAAATTATTACATTATAATAAAAATAAGCCCCAGCTGCAACAATGTTTCAACTCTGCAGTGACCATGATTGGAACCAGGGTTGTTGCGCCCACAAAGCAAAGTACTAACCACTATAGGATCACGCCTCCTTCGAGGCGTTTGGTTGTGAGCATTTCGAGAGCGAACGGTTCTATTTCTCTCGTAGCAAAAATAAATATGATTTGATGGCGGAAATTTCTAGTTCAGCATAATTTATTACGCCTTACCTAATTCTTTATCGATATCTTTACGTAGGTGTATGAAAATAAACGATTAATGATCTAAATTATTCAATCGAAAACATATAAATATTATGCAAATATATTACATTATAATAAAAATAAGCCCCAGCTGCAACAATGTTTCAACTCTGCAGTGACAATGACTGGAACCAGGGTTGTTGCGCCCACAACGCAAAGTACTAACCACTATACGATCACGGCTCCTGCGAGGCGTTGGGTTGTGAACATATCGAGAGCGAACGGTTCTAATTCTCTCGTCGCAAAAACATGAGATGTTCTGCCGGGGGAAATTTGTATTTCAGCATAATCTATAACGCCTTACCCAATTCTCATGGATACCTTTACGGAAATGTATGTAAATAAACGAATGATAATCTAAATTATTCAATCGAAAACATATAAATATTTTGCAAAATTATTACATTATAATAAAAATAAGCCCCAGCTGCAACAATGTTTGAACACTGCCGTGAGCAGGATTCGAACCTCGGTTGTTGCGGTTACAACGCAAAGTACTAACCACTATAGGATCACGCCTCCTTCGAGGCGTTTGGTTGTGAGCATTTCGATAGCTAACGTTTATAATTCTCTCGTAGCAAAAATAAATATGATTTGATGGCGGAAATTTCTAGTTCAGCATAATTTATTACGCCTTACCAAATTCTTTATCGATATCTTTACATAGGTGTATGAAAATAAACGATTAATGATCTAAATTATTCAATCGAAAACATATAAATATTATGCAAAATTATTACATTATAATAAAAATAAGCCCCAGCAGCAACAATGTTTCAATTCTGCAGTGACAATGATTGGAACCAGGGTTGTTGCGCCCACAACGCAAAGTACTAACCACTATACGATCACGGGTCCTGCGAGGCGTTGGGTTGTGAACTTATCGAGAGCGAACGGTTCTAATTCTCTCGTCGCAAAAACATGAGATGTTCTGCCGGGGGAAATTTGTATTTCAGCATAATCTATAACGCCTTACCCAATTCTCATGGATACCTTTACGGAAATGTATGTAAATAAACGAATGATAATCTAAATTATTCAATCGAAAACATATAAATATTTTGCAAAATTATTACATTATAATAAAAATAAGCCCCAGCTGCAACAATGTTTGAACACTGCCGTGACCAGGATTCGAACCTCGGTTGTTGCGGTTACAACGCAAAGTACTAACCACTATAGGATCACGCCTCCTTCGAGGCGTTTGGTTGTGAGCATTTCGATAGCTAACGTTTATAATTCTCTCGTAGCAAAAATAAATATGATTTGATGGCGGAAATTTCTAGTTCAGCATAATTTATTACGCCTTACCAAATTCTTTATCGATATCTTTACATAGGTGTATGAAAATAAACGATTAATGATCTAAATTATTCAATCGAAAACATATAAATATTATGCAAAATTATTACATTATAATAAAAATAAGCCCCAGCAGCAACAATGTTTCAATTCTGCAGTGACAATGATTGGAACCAGGGTTGTTGCGCCCACAACGCAAAGTACTAACCACTATACGATCACGGGTCCTGCGAGGCGTTGGGTTGTGAACTTATCGAGAGCGAACGGTTCTAATTCTCTCGTCGCAAAAACATGAGATGTTCTGCCGGGGGAAATTTCTATTTCAGCATAATCTATTACGCCTTACCCAATTCTCATGGATACCTTTATGGAGGTGTATGAAATTAAACGAATAATAATCTAAATTACGCAATCGAAAACATATATATATTATGCAAATTTATTACATTTAAATAAAAATAAGCCCAAGTTGCAAAAGTGTTTGAACACTGCCGTGACCAGGATTCGAACCTGGGTTGTTGCGGCCACAACGCAAAGTACTAACCACTATACGATCACGGCTCCTGCGATGCGCTGGGTTGTCAACATTTCGAGACCAAAGCGTTCAAACTCTCTCGGCGCATAAACAAGAGATGTTCGGCCGGGGTAAATTTCTATTTCATCATAATCTATTACGCCATACCCAATTCTAATTTATATGTTTAAGGAGGTGTATGAAAATAAACGAATAATTATCTAAATTACGCAATCGAAAACATATAAATATTATGCAAATTTATCACATTAAAATAAAAATAAGCCCAAGCTGCAACAGTGTTTGAACACTGCCGTGACCAGAAATCGAACCTAGGTTGTGGCGGCAACAACGCAAAGTACTAACCACTATAGGATCACGCCTCCTTCGAGGCGTTTGGTTGTGAGCATTTCGATAGCGAACGTTTATATTCCTCTCGTAGCAAAAATAAATATGATTTGAAGGCGGAAGTTTCTAGTTCAGCATAATTTATTACGCCTTACCTAATTCTTTATCGATATCTTTACGTAGGTGTATGAAAATAAATGGTTAATGATCTAAATTATAAATTCGAATACATATAAATATTAAGCAAATTTTTTACATTAAAATAAAGATATTCCCCAGCTGCAACAGTGTTTGAACACTGCCGTGACTAGGATTCGAACCTAGGTTGTTGCGGCCACAACGCAAACTACTAACCACTATACGATCACGGCTCCTGCGAGGCGTTGGGTTGTGAACATTTCGAGACCGAACAGTTCAAACTCTCTCGGCACATATACAAGAGATGTTCTGACGGAAGAAATTTGTATTTCATCATAATCTATTACGCCATACCCAATTCTAATGGATATGTTTACAGAGGTGTATGAAAATAAACGAATAATTATCTAAATTACGCAATCGAAAACATATAAATATTATGCAAATTTATTACATTAAAATAAAAATAAGCCCAAGCTGCAACAGTGTTTGAACACTGCCGTGACCAGGATTCGAACCTGGGTTGTTGCGGCCACAACGCAAAGTACTAACCACTATCCGATCACGGCTCCTGCGAGGCGTTGGGTTGTGAACATTTCGAGACCGAACAGTTCAAACTCTCTCGGCGCATATACAAGAGATGTTCTGACGGGGGAAATTGCTATTTCAGCATAATCTATAACGCCTTACCCAATTCTCATGGATACCTTTACGGAAATGTATGTGAATAAACGAATGATAATCTAAATTTTTCAATCGAAAACATATTAATATTATGCAAATTTATTACATTAAAAATAAAATAAGCCCCAGCTGCAACAGTGTTTGAACACTGCCGTGACCAGAATTCGAACCTGGGTTGTGGCGGCAACAACGCAAAGTACTAACCACTATAGGATCACGCCTCCTTCGAGGCGTTTGGTTGTGAGCATTTCGATAGCGAACGTTTATATTCCTCTCGTAGCAAAAATAAATGATTTGAAGGCGGAAATTTCTAGTTCAGCATAATTTATTACGCCTTACCTAATTCTTTATCGATATCTTTACGTAGGTGTATGAAAATAAACGATTAATAAACTAAATTATCCATTCGAAAACATATAAATATTAAGCAAATTTATTACATTAAAATAAATATATTCCCCAGCTGCAACAGTGTTTGAACACTGCCGTGACCAGGATTCGAACCTAGGTTGTTGCGGCCACAACGCAAAGTACTAACCACTATACGATCACGGCTCCTGCGAGGCGTTGGGTTGTGAACATTTCGAGACCGAACAGTTCAAACTCTCTCGGCACATATACAAGAGATGATCTGACGGGGGAAATTTGTATTTCATCATAATCTATTACGCCATACACAATTCTTTAGGATATGTTTACAGAGGTGTATGAAAATAAACGAATAATTATCTAAATTACGCAATCGAAAACATATAAATATTATGCAAATTTATTACATTAAAAATAAAATAAGCCCCAGCTGCAACAGTGTTTGAACACTGCCGTGACCAGAATTCGAACCTGGGTTGTGGCGGCAACAACGCAAAGTACTAACCACTATAGGATCACGCCTCCTTCGAGGCGTTTGGTTGTGAGCATTTCGATAGCGAACGTTTATATTCCTCTCGTAGCAAAAATAAATATGATTTGAAGGCGGAAATTTCTAGTTCAGCATAATTTATTACGCCTTACCTAATTCTTTATCGATATCTTTACGTAGGTGTATGAAAATAAACGATTAATAAACTAAATTATCCATTCGAAAACATATAAATATTAAGCAAATTTATTACATTAAAATAAATATATTCCCCAGCTGCAACAGTGTTTGAACACTGCCGTGACCAGGATTCGAACCTAGGTTGTTGCGGCCACAACGCAAAGTACTAACCACTATACGATCACGGCTCCTGCGAGGCGTTGGGTTGTGAACATTTCGAGACCGAACAGTTCAAACTCTCTCGGCACATATACAAGAGATGTTCTGACGGGGGAAATTTGTATTTCATCATAATCTATTACGCCATACACAATTCTTTAGGATATGTTTACAGAAGTGTATGAAAATAAACGAATAATTATCTAAATTACGCAATCGAAAACATATAAATATTATGCAAATTTATTACATTAAAAATAAAATAAGCCCCAGCTGCAACAGTGTTTGAACACTGCCGTGATCAGAATTCGAACCTGGGTTGTGGCGGCAACAACGCAAAGTACTAACCACTATAGGATCACGCCTCCTTCGAGGCGTTTGGTTGTGAGCATTTCGATAGCGAACGTTTATATTCCTCTCGTAGCAAAAATAATTATGATTTGAAGGCGGAAATTTCTAGTTCAGCATAATTTATTACGCCTTACCTAATTCTTTATCGATATCTTTACGTAGGTGTATGAAAATAAACGATTAATAATCTAAATTATCCATTCGAAAACATATAAATATTAAGCAAATTTATTACATTAAAATAAATATATTCCCCAGCTGCAACAGTGTTTGAACACTGCCGTGACCAGGATTCGAACCTAGGTTGTTGCGGCCACAACGCAAAGTACTAACCACTATACGATCTCGGCTCCTGCGAGGCGTTGGGTTGTGAACATTTCGAGACCGAACAGTTCAAACTCTCTCGGCACATATACAAGAGATGTTCTGACGGGGGAAATTTGTATTTCATCATAATCTATTACGCCATACCCAATTCTTTAGGATATGTTTACAGAGGTGTATGAAAATAAACGAATAATTATCTAAATTACGCAATCGAAAACATATAAATATTATGCAGAATGATTACATTATAATAAAAATTAGCCCCAGCTGCAACAATGTTTCAACTCTGCAGTGACAATGATTGGAACCAGGGTTGTGCGGCCACAACGCAAAGTACTAACCACTATACGATCACGGCTCCTGCGAGGCGTTGGGTTGTGAACATTTCGAGAGCGAACGGTTTTAATTCTCTCGTCGCAAAAACATGAGATGTTCTGCCGGGGGAAATTTCTATTTCAGCATAATCTATTACGCCTTACCCAATTCTCATGGATACCTTTACGGAAATGTATGTAAATAAACGAATGATTATCAAAATTATTCAATCGAAAACATATAAATATTTAGCAAATTTATTACATTAAAAATAAAATAATCCCAAGCTGCAACAGTGTTTGAACACTGCTGTGACCAGGATTCGAACCTGGATTTTTGCGGCCACAACGCAAAGTACTAACCACTATACGATCACGGCTCCTGCGAGGCGTTGGGTTGTGAACATTTCGAGAGCGAACGGTTCTAATTCTCTCGTCGCAAAAACATGAGATGTTCTGCCGGGGGAAATTTCTATTTCAGCATAATCTATTACGCCTTACCCAATTCTCATGGATACCTTTACGGAGGTGTATGAAAATAAACGAATAATTATCTAAATTACGCAATCGAAAACATATAAATATTAGGCAAATTTATTAAATTAAAATAAAAATATGCCCCAGATGCAACAGTGTTTGAACACTGCCGTGACCAGGATTCGAACCTGGGTTGTTGCGGCCACAACGCAAAGTACTAACCACTATACGATCACGGCTCCTGCGAGGCGTTGGGTTGTGAACATTTCGAGACCGAACAGTTCAAACTCTCTCGGCGCATAAACAAGAGATGTTCTGCCGGGAGAAATTTGTATTTCAGCATAATCTATAACGCCTTACCCAATTCTCATGGATACCTTTACGGAAATGTATGTAAATAAACGAATGATTATCAAAATTATTCAATCGAAAACATATAAATATTTAGCAAATTTATTACATTAAAAATAAAATAAGCCCCAGCTGCAACAGTGTTTGAACACTGCCGTGAACAGGATTCGAACCTGGGTTGTTGCGGCCACAACGCAAAGTACTAACCACTATACGATCACGGCTCCTGCGAGGCGTTGGGTTGTGAACATTTCGAGACCGAACAGTTCAAACTCTCTCGGCACATATACAAGAGATGTTCTGACGGGGGAAATTTGTATTTCAGCATAATCTATAACGCCTTACCCAATTCTCATGGATACCTTTACGGAAATGTATGTAAATAAACGAATGATAATCTAAATTATTCAATCGAAAACAGATAAATATTTTGCAAAATTATTACATTATAATAAAATTAAGCCCCAGCTGCAACAATGTTTGAACACTGCCGTGACCAGGATTCGAACCTCGGTTGTTGCGGCCACAACGCGAAGTACTAACCACTATAGGATCACGCCTCCTTCGAGGCGTTTGGTTGTGAGCATTTCGATAGCGAACGTTTATAATTCTCTCGTAGCAAAAAAAAATATGTTTTGATGGCGGAAATTTCTAGTTTAGCAAAATTTATTACGCCTTACCTAATTCTTTATCGATATCTTTACGTAGGTGTATGAAAATAAACGATTAATGATCTAAGATATCCATTCGAAAACATATAAATATTAAGCAAATTTATTAAATTAAAATAAAAATATTCCCCAGATGCAACAGTGTTTGAACACTGCCGTGACCAGGATTCGAACCTGGGTTGTTGCGGCCACAACGCAAAGTACTAACCACTATACGATCACGGCTCCTGCGAGGCGTTGGGTTGTGAACATTTCGAGACCGAACAGTTCAAACTCTCCCGGCGCATATACAAGAGATGTTCTGACGGGGGAAATTTGTATTTCAGCATAATCTATAACGCCTTACCCAATTCTCATGGATACCTTTACGGAAATGTATGTGAATAAACGAATGATAATCTAAATTTTTCAATCGAAAACATATTAATATTATGCAAATTTATTACATTAAAAATAAGATAAGCCCCAGCTGCAACAGTGTCTGAACACTGCCGTGACCAGAATTCGAACCTGGGTTGTGGCGGCAACAACGCAAAGTACTAACCACTATAGGATCACGCCTCCTTCGAGGCGTTTGGTTGTGAGCATTTCGATAGCGAACGTTTATATTCCTCTCGTATCAAAAATAAATATGATTTGAAGGCGGAAATTTCTAGTTCAGCATAATTTATTACGCCTTACCTAATTCTTTATCGATATCTTTACGTAGGTGTATGAAAATAAACGATTAATGATCTAAATTAGAAATTCGAAAACATAAATATTAAGCAAATTTATTACATTAAAATAAAGATATTCCCCAGCTGCAACAGTGTATGAACACTGCCGTGACCAGGATACGAACCTGGGTTGTTGCGTCCACAACGCAAAGTACTAACCACTATACGATCACGGCTCCTGCGAGGCGTTGGGTTGTGAACATTTCGAGACCGAACAGTTCAAACTCTCTCGGAACATATACAAAAGATGTTCTGACGGGGGAAATTTGTATTTCATTATAATCTATTACGCCATACCCAATTCTAATGATATGTTTACAGAGGTGTATGAAAATAAACAAATAATTATCTGAATTACGCAATCGAAAACATATAAATATTATGCAAATTTATTACATTAAAAATAAAATAAGCCCCAGCTGCAACAATGTTTGAACACTGCCGTGACCAGGATTCGAACCTCGGTTGTTGCGGCCACAACGCAAAGTACTAACCACTATAGGATCACGCCTCCTTCGAGGCGTTTGGTTGCGAGCATTTCGATAGCTAACGTTTATAATTCTCTCGTAGCAAAAATAAATATGATTTGATGGCGGAAATTTCTAGTTCAGCATAATTTATTACGCCTTACCTAATTCTTTATCGATATCTTTACGTAAGTGTATGAAAATAAACGATTAATGATCTAAATTATTCAATCGAAAACATATAAATATTATGCAAAAATATTACATTATAATAAAAATAATCCCCAGCTGCAACAATGTTTCAACTCTGCAGTGACAATGATTGGAACCAGGGTTGTTGCGCCCACAAAGCAAAATACTAACCACTATACGATCACGGCTCCTGCGAGGCGTTGGGTTGTGAACATTTCGAGAGCGAACCGTTCAAAGACTCTCGGCGCAAAAACAAGAGATGTTCTGCCAGGGTAAATTTCTATTTCATCATAATCTATTACGCCATACCCAATTCTAATGGATATGTTTACGGAGGTGTATGAAAATAAACGAATAATTATCTAAATTAAGCAATCGAAAACATATAAATATTAAGCAAATTTATTACATTAAAATAAATATATTCCCCAGCTGCAACAGTGTTAGAACACTGCCGTGACCAGGATTCGAACCTAGGTTGTTGCTGCCACAACGCAAAGTACTAACCACTATACGATCACGGCTCCTGCGAGGCGTTGGGTTGTGAGCATTTCGAGACCGAACAGTTCAAACTCTCTCGGCACATATACAAGAGATGTTCTGACGGGGGAAATTTGTATTTCATCATAATCTATTACGCCATACACAATTCTTTAGGATATGTTTACAGAGGTGTATGAAAATAAACGAATAATTATCTAAATTACGCAATCGAAAACATATAAATATTATGCAAATTTATTACATTAAAAATAAAATAAGCCCCAGCTGCAACAGTGTTTGAACACTGCCGTGATCAGAATTCGAACCTGGGTTGTGGCGACAACAACGCAAAGTACTAACCACTATAGGATCACGCCTCCTTCGAGGCGTTTGGTTGTGAGCATTTAGATAGCGAACGTTTATATTCCTCTCGTAGCAAAAATAATTATGATTTGAAGGCGGAAATTTCTAGTTCAGCATAATTTATTACGCCTTACCTAATTCTTTATCGATATCTTTACGTAGGTGTATGAAAATAAACGATTAATAATCTAAATTATCCATTCGAAAACATATAAATATTAAGCAAATTTATTACATTAAAATAAATATATTCCCCAGCTGCAACAGTGTTTGAACACTGCCGTGACCAGGATTCGAACCTAGGTTGTTGCGGCCACAACGCAAAGTACTAACCACTATACGATCTCGGCTCCTGCGAGGCGTTGGGTTGTGAACATTTCGAGACCGAACAGTTCAAACTCTCTCGGCACATATACAAGAGATGTTCTGACGGGGGAAATTTGTATTTCATCATAATCTATTACGCCATACCCAATTCTTTAGGATATGTTTACAGAGGTGTATGAAAATAAACGAATAATTATCTAAATTACGCAATCGAAAACATATAAATATTATGCAGAATGATTACATTATAATAAAAATTAGCCCCAGCTGCAACAATGTTTCAACTCTGCAGTGACAATGATTGGAACCAGGGTTGTGCGGCCACAACGCAAAGTACTAACCACTATACGATCACGGCTCCTGCGAGGCGTTGGGTTGTGAACATTTCGAGAGCGAACGGTTTTAATTCTCTCGTCGCAAAAACATGAGATGTTCTGCCGGGGGAAATTTCTATTTCAGCATAATCTATTACGCCTTACCCAATTCTCATGGATACCTTTACGAAAATGTATGTAAATAAACGAATGATTATCAAAATTATTCAATCGAAAACATATAAATATTTAGCAAATTTATTACATTAAAAATAAAATAATCCCCAGCTGCAACAGTGTTTGAACACTGCTGTGACCAGGATTCGAACCTGGATTTTTGCGGCCACAACGCAAAGTACTAACCACTATACGATCACGGCTCCTGCGAGGCGTTGGGTTGTGAACATTTCGAGAGCGAACGGTTCTAATTCTCTCGTCGCAAAAACATGAGATGTTCTGCCGGGGGAAATTTCTATTTCAGCATAATCTATTACGCCTTACCCAATTCTCATGGATACCTTTACGGAGGTGTATGAAAATAAACGAATAATTATCTAAATTACGCAATCGAAAACATATAAATATTAGGCAAATTTATTAAATTAAAATAAAAATATGCCCCAGATGCAACAGTGTTTGAACACTGCCGTGACCAGGATTCGAACCTGGGTTGTTGCGGCCACAACGCAAAGTACTAACCACTATACGATCACGGCTCCTGCGAGGCGTTGGGTTGTGAACATTTCGAGACCGAACAGTTCAAACTCTCTCGGCGCATAAACAAGAGATGTTCTGCCGGGAGAAATTTGTATTTCAGCATAATCTATAACGCCTTACCCAATTCTCATGGATACCTTTACGGAAATGTATGTAAATAAACGAATGATTATCAAAATTATTCAATCGAAAACATATAAATATTTAGCAAATTTATTACATTAAAAATAAAATAAGCCCCAGCTGCAACAGTGTTTGAACACTGCCGTGAACAGGATTCGAACCTGGGTTGTTGCGGCCACAACGCAAAGTACTAACCACTATACGATCACGGCTCCTGCGAGGCGTTGGGTTGTGAACATTTCGAGACCGAACAGTTCAAACTCTCTCGGCACATATACAAGAGATGTTCTGACGGGGGAAATTTGTATTTCAGCATAATCTATAACGCCTTACCCAATTCTCATGGATACCTTTACGGAAATGTATGTAAATAAACGAATGATAATCTAAATTATTCAATCGAAAACAGATAAATATTTTGCAAAATTATTACATTATAATAAAATTAAGCCCCAGCTGCAACAATGTTTGAACACTGCCGTGACCAGGATTCGAACCTCGGTTGTTGCGGCCACAACGCGAAGTACTAACCACTATAGGATCACGCCTCCTTCGAGGCGTTTGGTTGTGAGCATTTCGATAGCGAACGTTTATAATTCTCTCGTAGCAAAAAAAAATATGTTTTGATGGCGGAAATTTCTAGTTTAGCAAAATTTATTACGCCTTACCTAATTCTTTATCGATATCTTTACGTAGGTGTATGAAAATAAACGATTAATGATCTAAATTATCCATTCGAAAACATATAAATATTAAGCAAATTTATTAAATTAAAATAAAAATATGCCCCAGATGCAACAGTGTTTGAACACTGCCGTGACCAGGATTCGAACCTGGGTTGTTGCGGCCACAACGCAAAGTACTAACCACTATACGATCACGGCTCCTGCGAGGCGTTGGGTTGTGAACATTTCGAGACCGAACAGTTCAAACTCTCCCGGCGCATATACAAGAGATGTTCTGACGGGGGAAATTTGTATTTCAGCATAATCTATAACGCCTTACCCAATTCTCATGGATACCTTTACGGAAATGTATGTGAATAAACGAATGATAATCTAAATTTTTCAATCGAAAACATATTAATATTATGCAAATTTATTACATTAAAAATAAGATAAGCCCCAGCTGCAACAGTGTCTGAACACTGCCGTGACCAGAATTCGAACCTGGGTTGTGGCGGCAACAACGCAAAGTACTAACCACTATAGGATCACGCCTCCTTCGAGGCGTTTGGTTGTGAGCATTTCGATAGCGAACGTTTATATTCATCTCGTATCAAAAATAAATATGATTTGAAGGCGGAAATTTCTAGTTCAGCATAATTTATTACGCCTTACCTAATTCTTTATCGATATCTTTACGTAGGTGTATGAAAATAAACGATTAATGATCTAAATTAGAAATTCGAAAACATAAATATTAAGCAAATTTATTACATTAAAATAAAGATATTCCCCAGCTGCAACAGTGTATGAACACTGCCGTGACCAGGATACGAACCTGGGTTGTTGCGTCCACAACGCAAAGTACTAACCACTATACGATCACGGCTCCTGCGAGGCGTTGGGTTGTGAACATTTCGAGACCGAACAGTTCAAACTCTCTCGGAACATATACAAAAGATGTTCTGACGGGGGAAATTTGTATTTCATCATAATCTATTACGCCATACCCAATTCTAATGATATGTTTACAGAGGTGTATGAAAATAAACAAATAATTATCTGAATTACGCAATCGAAAACATATAAATATTATGCAAATTTATTACATTAAAAATAAAATAAGCCCCAGCTGCAACAATGTTTGAACACTGCCGTGACCAGGATTCGAACCTCGGTTGTTGCGGCCACAACGCAAAGTACTAACCACTATAGGATCACGCCTCCTTCGAGGCGTTTGGTTGCGAGCATTTCGATAGCTAACGTTTATAATTCTCTCGTAGCAAAAATAAATATGATTTGATGGCGGAAATTTCTAGTTCAGCATAATTTATTACGCCTTACCTAATTCTTTATCGATATCTTTACGTAAGTGTATGAAAATAAACGATTAATGATCTAAATTATTCAATCGAAAACATATAAATATTATGCAAAAATATTACATTATAATAAAAATAATCCCCAGCTGCAACAATGTTTCAACTCTGCAGTGACAATGATTGGAACCAGGGTTGTTGCGCCCACAAAGCAAAATACTAACCACTATACGATCACGGCTCCTGCGAGGCGTTGGGTTGTGAACATTTCGAGAGCGAACCGTTCAAAGACTCTCGGCGCAAAAACAAGAGATGTTCTGCCAGGGTAAATTTCTATTTCATCATAATCTATTACGCCATACCCAATTCTAATGGATATGTTTACGGAGGTGTATGAAAATAAACGAATAATTATCTAAATTAAGCAATCGAAAACATATAAATATTAGGCAAATTTATTAAATTAAAATAAAAATATGCCCCAGATGCAACAGTGTTTGAACACTGCCGTGACCAGGATTCGAACCTGGGTTGTTGCGGCCACAACGCAAAGTACTAACCACTATACGATCACGGCTCCTGCGAGGCGTTGGGTTGTGAACATTTCGAGACCGAACAGTTCAATCTCTCTCGGCGCATAAACAAGAGATGTTCTGCCGGGAGAAATTTGTATTTCAGCATAATCTATAACGCCTTACCCAATTCTCATGGATACCTTTATGGAAATGTATGTAAATAAACGAATGATTATCAAAATTATTCAATCGAAAACATATAAATATTTAGCAAATTTATTACATTAAAAATAAAATAATCCCCAGCTGCAACAGTGTTTGAACACTGCCGTGAACAGGATTCGAACCTGGGTTGTTGCGGCCACAACGCAAAGTACTAACCACTATACGATCACGGCTCCTGCGAGGCGTTGGGTTGTGAACATTTCGAGACCGAACAGTTCAAACTCTCTCGGCACATATACAAGAGATGTTCTGACGGGGGAAATTTGTATTTCAGCATAATCTATAACGCCTTACCCAATTCTCATGGATACCTTTACGGAAATGTATGTACATAAACGAATGATAATCTAAATTATTCAATCGAAAACATATAAATATTTTGCAAAATTATTACATTATAATAAAAATAAGCCCCAGCTGCAACAATGTTTGAACACTGCCGTGACCAGGATTCGAACCTGGGTTGTTGCGGCCACAACGCAAAGTACTAACCACTATAGGATCACGCCTCCTTCGAGGCGTTTGGTTGTGAGCATTTCGATAGCGAACGTTTTTAATTCTCTCGTAGCAAAAATAAATATGATTTGATGGCGGAAATTTCTAGTTCAGCAAAATTTATTACGCCTTACCTAATTCTTTATCGATATCTTTACGTAGGTGTATGAAAATAAACGATTAATGATCTAAATTATCCATTCGAAAACATATAAATACTAAGCAAATTTATTAAATTAAAATAAAAATATGCCCCAGCTGCAACAGTGTTTGAACACTGCCGTGACCAGGATTCGAACCTGGGTTGTTGCGGCCACAACGCAAAGTACTAACCACTATACGATCACGGCTCCTGCGAGGCGTTGGGTTGTGAACATTTCGAGACCGAACAGTTCAAACTCTCCCGGCGCATATACAAGAGATGTTCTGACGGGAGAAATTTGTATTTCAGCATAATCTATAACGCCTTACCCAATTCTCATGGATACCTTTACGGAAATGTATGTGAATAAACGAATGATAATCTAAATTTTTCAATCGAAAACATATTAATATTATGCAAATTTATTACATTAAAAATAAAATAAGCCCCAGCTGCAACAGTGTCTGAACACTGCCGTGACCAGAATTCGAACCTGGGTTGTGGCGGCAACAACGCAAAGTACTAACCACTATAGGATCACACCTCCTTCGAGGCGTTTGGTTGTGAGCATTTCGATAGCGAACGTTTATATTCCTCTCGTAGCAAAAATAAATATGATTTGAAGGCGGAAATTTCTAGTTCAGCATAATTTATTACGCCTTACCTAATTCTTTATCGATATCTTTACGTAGGTGTATGAAAATAAACGATTAATGATCTAAATTAGAAATTCGAAAACATATAAATATTAAGCAAATTTATTACATTAAAATAAAGATATTCCCCAGCTGCAAGAGTGTATGAACACTGCCGTGACCAGGATTCGAACCTGGGTTGTTGCGTCCACAACGCAAAGTACTAACCACTATACGATCACGGCTCCTGCGAGGCGTTGGGTTGTGAACATTTCGAGACCGAACAGTTCAAACTCTCTCGGCACATATACAAGAGATGTTCTGACGGGGGAAATTTGTATTTCATCATAATCTATTACGCCATACCCAATTCAAATGATATGTTTACAGAGGTGTATGAAAATAAACAAATAATTATCTGAATTACGCAATCGAAAACATATAAATATTATGCAAATTTATTACATTAAAAATAAAATAAGCCCCAGCTGCAACAATGTTTGAACACTGCCGTGACCAGGATTCGAACCTCGGTTGTTGCGGCCACAACGCAAAGTACTAACCACTATACGATCACGGCTCCTGCGAGGCGTTGGGTTGTAAACATTTCGAGACCGAACAGTTCAAACTCTCCCGGCGCATATACAAGAGATGTTCTGACGGGGGAAATTTGTATTTCAGCATAATCTATAACGCCTTACCCAATTCTCATGGATACCTTTACGGAAATGTATGTACATAAACGAATGATAATCTAAATTATTCAATCGAAAACATATAAATATTTTGCAAATTTATTACATTATAATAAAAATAAGCCCCAGCTGCAACAATGTTTGAACACTGCCGTGACCAGGATTCGAACCTCGGTTGTTGCGGCCACAACGCAAAGTACTAACCACTATAGGATCACGCCTCCTTCGAGGCGTTTGGTTGTGAGCATTTCGATAGCGAACGTTTATACTTCTCTCGTAGCAAAAATAAATATGATTTGATGGCGGAAATTTCTAGTTCAGCATAATTTATTACGCCTTACCTAATTCTTTATCGATATCTTTACGTAGGTGTATGAAAATAAACGATTAATGATCTAAATTATCCATTCGAAAACATATAAATATTAAGCAAATTTATTACATTAAAATAAAGATATTCCCCAGCTACAACAGTGTATGAACACTGCCGTGACCAGGATTCGAACCTGGGTTGTTGCGGCCACAACGCAAAGTACTAACCACTATACGATCACGGCTCCTGCGAGGCGTTGGGTTGTGAACATTTCGAGACCAAAGCGTTCAAACTCTCTCGGCGCATAAACAAGAGATGTTCTGCCGGGTGAAATTTGTATTTCAGCATAATCTATAACGCCTTACCCAATTCTCATGGATACCTTTACGGAAATGTATGTAAATAAACGAATGATTATCTAAATTATTCAATCGAAAACATATAAATATTTAGCAAATTTATTACATTAAAAATAAAATAAGCCCCAGCTGCAACAATGTTTGAACACTGCCGTGACCAGGATTCGAACCTCGGTTGTTGCGGCCACAACGCAAAGTACTAACCACTATAGGATCACGCTCCTTCGAGGCGTTTGGTTGCGAGCATTTCGATAGCGAACGTTTATAATTCTCTCGTAGCAAAAAAAATATGTTTTGATGGCGGAAATTTCTAGTTTATCAAAATTTATTACGCCTTACCTAATTCTTTAGGATATCTTTACGTAGGTGTATGAAAATAAACGATTAATGATCTAAATTATCCATTCGAAAACATATAAATATTAAGCAAATTTATTAAATTAAAATAAAAATATGCCCCAGCTGCAACAGTGTTTGAACACTGCCGTGACCAAGATTCGAACCTGGGTTGTTGCGGCCACAACGCAAAGTACTAACCACTATACGATCACGGCTCCTGCGAGGCGTTGGGTTGTGAACATTTCGAGAGCGAACCGTTCAAAGACTCTCGGCGCAAAAACAAGAGATGTTCTGCCGGGGTAAATTTCTATTTCATCATAATCTATTACGCCATACCCAATTCTAATGGATATGTTTACGGAGGTGTATGAAAATAAACGAATAAATATCTAAATTACGCAATCGAAAACATATAAATATTAGGCAAATTTATTAAATTAAAATAAAAATATGCCCCAGATGCAACAGTGTTTGAACACTGCCGTGACCAGGATTCGAACCTGAGTTGTTGCGGCCACAACGCAAATTACTAACCACTATACGATCACGGCTCCTGCGAGGCGTTGGGTTGTGAACATTTCGAGACCGAACAGTTCAAACTCTCTCGGCGCATATACAAGAGATGTTCTGACGGGGGAAATTTGTATTTCAGCATAATCTATAACGCCTTACCCAATTCTCATGCATACCTTTACGGAAATGTATGTGAATAAACGAATGATAATCTAAATTATTCAATCGAAAACATATAAATATTATGCAAATTTATTACATTAAAAATAAAATAAGCCCCAGCTGCAACAATGTTTGAACACTGCCGTGACCAGGATTCGAACCTCGGTTGTTGCGGCCACAAAGCAAAGTACTAACCACTACACGATCACGGCTCCTGCGAGGCGTTGGGTTGTAAACATTTCGAGACCGAACAGTTCAAACTCTCCCGGCGCATATACAAGAGATGTTCTGACGGGGGAAATTTGTATTTCAGCATAATCTATAACGCCTTACCCAATTCTCATGGATACCTTTACGGAAATGTATGTGAATAAACGAATGATAATCTAAATTTTTCAATCGAAAACATATTAATATTATGCAAATTTATTACATTAAAAATAAAATAAGCCCCAGCTGCAACAGTGTCTGAACAATGCCGTGACCAGAATTCGAACCTGGGTTGTGGCGGCAACAACGCAAAGTACTAACCACTATAGGATCACGCCTCCTTCGAGGCGTTTGGTTGTGAGCATTTCGATAGCGAACGTTTATATTCCTCTCGTATCAAAAATAAATATGATTTGAAGGCGGAAATTTCTAGTTCAGCATAATTTATTACGCCTTACCTAATTCTTTATCGATATCTTTACGTAGGTGTATGAAAATAAACGATTAATGATCTAAATTAGAAATTCGAAAACATATAAATATTAAGCAAATTTATTACATTAAAATAAAGATATTCCCCAGATGCAACAGTGTATGAACACTGCCGTGACCAGGATTCGAACCTGGGTTGTTGCGTCCACAACGCAAAGTACTAACCACTATACGATCACGGCTCCTGCGAGGCGTTGGGTTGTGAACATTTCGAGACCGAACAGTTCAAACTCTCTCGGCACATATACAAGAGATGTTCTGACGGGGGAAATTTGTATTTCATCATAATCTATTACGCCATACCCAATTCTAATGATATGTTTACAGAGGTGTATGAAAATAAACAAATAATTATCTGAATTACGCAATCGAAAACATATAAATATTATGCAAATTTATTACATTAAAAATAAAATAAGCCCCAGCTGCAACTATGTTTGAACACTGCCGTGACCAGGATTCGAACCTCGGTTGTTGCGGCCACAACGCAAAGTACTAACCACTATAGGATCACGCCTCCTTCGAGGCGTTTGGTTGTGAGCATTTCGATAGCTAACGTTTATAATTCTCTCGTAGCAAAAATAAATATGATTTGATGGCGGAAATTTCTAGTTCAGCATAATTTATTACGCCTTACCTAATTCTTTATCGATATCTTTACGTAGGTGTATGAAAATAAACGATTAATGATCTAAATTATCCATTCGAAAACATATAAATACTAAGCAAATTTATTAAATTAAAATAAAAATATGCCCCAGATGCAACAGTGTTTGAACACTGCCGTGACCAGGATTCGAACCTGGGTTGTTGCGGCCACAACGCAAAGTACTAACCACTATACGATCACGGCTCCTGCGAGGCGTTGGGTTGTGAACATTTCGAGAGCGAACCGTTCAAAGACTCTCGGCGCAAAAACATGAGATGTTCTGACGGGGTAAATTTCTATTTCATCATAATCTATTACGCCATACCCAATTCTAATGGATATGTTTACGGAGGTGTATGAAAATAAACGAATAATTATCTAAATTACGCAATCGAAAACATATAAATATTAAGCAAATTTATTAAATTAAAATAAAAATATGCCCCAGATGCAACAGTGTTTGAACACTGCCGTGACCAGGATTCGAACCTGGGTTGTTGCGGCCACAACGCAAAGTACTAACCACTATACGATCACGGCTCCTGCGAGGCGTTTGGTTGTGAACATTGCGAGACCGAACAGTTCAAACTCTCCCGGCGCATATACAAGAGATGTTCTGACGGGGGAAATTTGTATTTCAGCATAATCTATAACGCCTTACCCAATTCTCATGGATACCTTTACGGAAATGTATGTGAATAAACGAATGATAATCTAAATTTTTCAATCGAAAACATATTAATATTATGCAAATTTATTACATTAAAAATAAAATAAGCCCCAGCTGCAACAGTGTCTGAACACTGCCGTGACCAGAATTCGAACCTGGGTTGTGGCGGCAACAACGCAAAGTACTAACCACTATAGGATCACGCCTCCTTCGAGGCGTTTGGTTGTGAGCATTTCGATAGCGAACGTTTATATTCCTCTCGTAGCAAAAATAAATATGATTTGAAGGGGGAAATTTTTAGTTCATCATAATCTATTACGCCATACCCAATTCTAATGGATATGTTTACGGAGGTGTATGAAAATAAACGAATAATTATCTAAATTACGCAATCGAAAACATATAAATATTAAGCAAATTTATTAAATTAAAATAAAAATATGCCCCAGATGCAACAGTGTTTGAACCTTGCCGTGACCAGGATTCGAACCTGGGTTGTTGCGGCCACAACGCAAAGTACTAACCACTATACGATCACGGCTCCTGCGAGGCGTTGGGATGTGAACATTTCGAGACCGAACAGTTCAAACTCTCCCGGCGCATATACAAGAGATGTTCTGACGGGAGAAATTTGTATTTCAGCATAATCTATAACGCCTTACCCAATTCTCATGGATACCTTTACGGAAATGTATGTGAATAAACGAATGATAATCTAAATTTTTCAATCGAAAACATATTAATATTATGCAAATTTATTACATTAAAAATAAAATAAGCCCCAGCTGCAACAGTGTCTGAACACTGCCGTGACCAGAATTCGAACCTGGGTTGTGGCGGCAACAACGCAAAGTACTAACCACTGTAGGATCACGCCTCCTTCGAGGCGTTTGGTTGTGAGCATTTCGATAGCGAACGTTTATATTCCTCTCGTAGCAAAAATAAATATGATTTGAAGGCGGAAATTTCTAGTTCAGCATAATTTATTACGCCTTACCTAATTCTTTATCGATATCTTTACGTAGGTGTATGAAAATAAACGATTAATGATCTAAATTAGAAATTCGAAAACATATAAATATTAAGCAAATTTATTACATTAAAATAAAGATATTCCCCAGCTGCAACAGTGTATGAACACTGCCGTGACCAGGATTCGAACCTGGGTTGTTGCGTCCACAACGCAAAGTACTAACCACTATACGATCACGGCTCCTGCGAGGCGTTGGGTTGTGAACATTTCGAGACCGAACAGTTCAAACTCTCTCGGCACATACAAGAGATGTTCTGACGGGGGAAATTTGTATTTCATCATAATCTATTACGCCATACCCAATTCAAATGATATGTTTACAGAGGTGTATGAAAATAAACAAATAATTATCTGAATTACGCAATCGAAAACATATAAATATTATGCAAATTTATTACATTAAAAATAAAATAATCCCCAGCTGCAACAATGTTTCAACTCTGCAGTGACAATGATTGGAACCAGGGTTGTTGCGCCCACAACGCAAAGTACTAACCACTATACGATCACGGCTCCTGCGAGGCGTTGGGTTGTGAACATTTCGAGAGCGAACCGTTCAAAGACTCTCGGCGCAAAAACAAGAGATGTTCTGCCGGGGTAAATTTCTATTTCATCATAATCTATTACGCCATACCCAATTCTAATGGATATGTTTACGGAGGTGTATGAAAATAAACGAATAATTATCTAAATTACGCAATCGAAAACATATAAATATTAGGCAAATTTATTAAATTAAAATAAAAATATGCCCCAGATGCAACAGTGTTTGAACACTGCCGTGACCAGGATTCGAACCTGGGTTGTTGCGGCCACAACGCAAAGTACTAACCACTATACGATCACGGCTCCTGCGAGGCGTTGGGTTGTGAACATTTCGAGACCGAACAGTTCAAACTCTCTCGGCGCATATACAAGAGATGTTCTGACGGGGGAAATTTGTATTTCAGCATAATCTATAACGCCTTACCCAATTCTCATGCATACCTTTACGGAAATGTATGTGAATAAACGAATGATAATCTAAATTATTCAATCGAAAACATATAAATATTATGCAAATTTATTACATTAAAAATAAAATAAGCCCCAGCTGCAACAATGTTTGAACACTGCCGTGACCAGGATTCGAACCTCGGTTGTTGCGGCCACAACGCAAAGTACTAACCACTATAGGATCACGCCTCCTTCGAGGCGTTTGGTTGCGAGCATTTCGATAGCGAACGTTTATAATTCTCTCGTAGCAAAAAAAAATGTTTTGATGGCGGAAATTTCTAGTTTAGCAAAATTTATTACGCCTTACCTAATTCTTTATCGATATCTTTACGTAGGTGTATGAAAATAAACGATTAATGATCTAAATTATCCATTCGAAAACATATAAATATTAAGCAAATTTATTAAATTAAAATAAAATATGCCCCACCTGCAACAGTGCTTGAACTCTGCCGTGACCAGGATTCGAACCTGGGTTGTTGCGGCAACAACGCAAAGTACTAACCACTATACGATCACGGCTCCTGCGAGGCGTTGGGTTGTGAACATTTCGAGAGCGAACCGTTCAAAGACTCTCGGCGCAAAAACATGAGATGTTCTGCCGGGGTAAATTTCTATTTCATCATAATCTATTACGCCATACCCAATTCTAATGGATATGTTTACAGAGGTGTATGAAAATAAACGAATAATTATCTAAATTACGCAATCGAAAACATATAAATATTATGCAAATTTATTACATTAAAATAAAAATAAGCCCAAGCTGCAACAGTGTTTGAACACTCCCGTGACCAGGATTCGAACCTGGGTTGTTGCGGCCACAACGCAAAGTACTAACCACTATACGATCACGGCTCCTGCGAGGCGTTGGGTTGTGAACATTTCGAGACCAAAGCGTTCAAACTCTCTCGGCGCATAAACAAGAGATGTTCTGCCGGGTGAAATTTGTATTTCAGCATAATCTATAACGCCTTACCCAATTCTCATGGATACCTTTACGGAAATGTATGTAAATAAACGAATGATTATCTAAATTATTCAATCGAAAACATATAAATATTTAGCAAATTTATTACATTAAAAATAAAATAATCCCCAGCTTCAACAGTGTTTGAACACTGCCGTGACCAGGATTCGAACCTGGGTTTTTGCGGCCACAACGCAAAGTACTAACCACTATAGTATCACGCCTCCTTCGAGGCGTTTGGTTGCGAGCATTTCGATAGCGAACGTTTATAATTCTCTCGTAGCAAAAAAAAATATGTTTTGATGGCGGAAATTTCTAGTTTAGCAAAATTTATTACGCCTTACCTAATTCTTTATCGATATCTTTACGTAGGTGTATGAAAATAAACTATTAATGATCTAAATTATCCATTCGAAAACATATAAATATTAAGCAAATTTATTAAATTAAAATAAAAATATGCCCCAGCTGCAACAGTGTTTGAACACTGCCGTGACCAAGATTCGAACCTGGGTTGTTGCGGCCACAACGCAAAGTACTAACCACTATACGATCACGGCTCCTGCGAGGCGTTGGGTTGTGAACATTTCGAGAGCGAACCGTTCAAAGACTCTCGGCGCAAAAACATGAGATGTTCTGCCGGGGTAAATTTCTATTTCATCATAATCTATTACGCCATACACAATTCTAATGGATACCTTTACGGAAATGTATGTGAATAAACGAATGATAATCTAAATTTTTCAATCGAAAACATATTAATATTATGCAAATTTATTACATTAAAAATAAAATAAGCCCCAGCTGCAACAGTGTCTGAACACTGCCGTGACCAGAATTCAAACCTGGGTTGTGGCGGCAACAACGCAAAGTACTAACCACTATAGGATCACGCCTCCTTCGAGGCGTTTGGTTGTGAGCATTTCGATAGCGGACGTTTATATTCCTCTCGTAGCAAAAATAAATATGATTTGAAGGCGGAAATTTCTAGTTCAGCATAATTTATTACGCCTTACCTAATTCTTTATCGATATCTTTACGTAGGTGTATGAAAATAAACGATTAATGATCTAAATTAGAAATTCGAAAACATATAAATATTAAGCAAATTTATTACATTAAAATAAAGATATTCCACAGCTGCAACAGTGTTTGAACATTGCCGTGACCAGAATTCGAACCTGGGTTGTTGCGGCCACAACGCAAAGTACTAACCACTATACGATCACGGCTCCTGCGAGGCGTTAAATTGTGAACATTTCGAGACCGAACAGTTCAAACTCTCTCGGCACATATACAAGAGATGTTCTGACGGGGGAAATTTGTTTTTCAGCATAATCTATAACGCCTTACCCAATTCTCATGGTTACCTTTACGGAAATGTATGTAAATAAACGAATGATAATCTAAATTATTCAATCGAAAACATATAAATATTATGCAAATTTATTACATTAAAAATAAAATAAGCCCCAGCTGCAACAGTGTTTGAACACTGCCGTGACCAGAATTCGAACCTGGGTTGTGGCGGCAACAACGCAAAGTACTAGGAGAAATTTTGCGCTGAAATTTTCAGGGTTTGTAGATGTCATGAGTAGGCCTTCGGATAATATGAGACCACTCCTGTAGGATTTTTCGGTTCGACTCCAGGCATTCCAACATTTGAGTTTTACCTGTGTAAATAGCATTGCGGAATATTTGGCAATTAATTTACTGTAATTCTCATCAAGTAGGAGGAATAAAATTTGGTGTGGTGGTTATAGGGCACCAATGCTTGCAGTATGCAAGCACCGATTACTCGTATATGTATATGTATATATATATATATATATATATATATATATATATATATATATATATATATGTGTGTGTGTGTGTGTGTGTGTGTGTGTGTGTGTGTGTGTATTATAAGTATTAAATTTGGTAAACATTGATGTGGACAATTTAACACAAATACGTGTAAAAAATGTTTATTACTTTTATTGTGGCAGCCCTGTTCTTTATATCTACACTAAACATATTGATTTTTTTATATTTTGCACACATTTTTACAAAATTTCGCTGAAATCGGTTCAGCCAATTCCTTTCAAATTCACAATTGCGGAAAAGTTATACTTTGCAATTGTGGCACCCCTGATCAGTCGATCCGGTCCAAATATGCCATTTTGGTCATTAGTTTATGTGAATATTCTACGTACCAAATTTGGTTGAAATCGGTTACGCCAATTCTTCCCTGATATATGCATACGGACGGACGGACATCAGCAATGACGGAAAGCCCTAAAAACCTATGTGACAAGAGAAAACACCCACTTCCGGTTGACCGGTTGACATGTATTTCCATGAAAATCTCGAATTCGATTTTTTTCATGAAAACGTGACTTTCTCTATACTCTATACTTCGTATATGGAGAAAAGTAAAATAATATCATTTAGTTTTTGTTATTATATATTTGCATTTTATCACTTGAAGCTTACGAAAATTATATTCAAACTACGCGTATTTTATTTATTGTATATTTCAGAACATATCACTTATGAAAATACGATAAATCACATTGTCTCAGTTATATCTCGCTTATGTTTCGCCTTTTTCTCTTCAGAGCTCGTCTTTTCACGGCTTCAATCCCTGAAAACATGATCACCCCAGTATATGAGAAACTAAAATTCCTTAAACTGTCTACAATCAAGAGTTATAATGGCTTCGGTCTGTCCTGGAAAAATTCTTCAAGAATCGTTATTAAAAAAAGATACACTCCGAGTTTAGCTATGATTCATTTTGATTATTTTTTGCTATATGTTCAAGTTAGATATTTTGCTGATATATGATGGATATTTTCATACTCGAGAGTTTGTTTTAATTGTACACTATCTTTCAAATATACGTATATTAGGATGATAGTTAACAGTTGGGGAGAGGAGCTAACTATGGCGCCATCCTGGTAGCACATGGCCACATATGTGATTGTTTTACTTTATTGTAGGACCTGTGCCCTCTTCGACATATTTATTTTTTATCTTCGGCATGCTAATGCGTTAATTAAAGTTAATTTGAAAAGAATTTCGTATTACGAGCAACTTCCTTCCGCCCTTACTCGTCACCAGTTACGCAAATTAGCGCAAAAGCACCGTAGTGTGACCTCAGTCAACGGGATTAACAGAAAAAAACAGCTAAGGAGTCGAAGGCTCGTTTACGCGCTAATTGTTACCTGTTATGAAAGAGATTTGATTCTTACACTAAGTTTCGCGGAGCTTATACATTTTTTACGCTTTTTTTAAAATCGCTGATATATTCGGTACATCAGTCCATCTGCCCGTGTACAAAATAACTCCGAAAAAGGCTTATAACTTAAAAAAAATCATTCTATTACGATATAACTTTCAGGAATAACTTGATAGCGCAACTTTTGAATTTTGAGCTGCTTGCCATTAATATCGAAGGCTTGGGTTTCATTTCAGAAGCGTTCATTTGATTAACACGGGGATAAGTATAACATTTTAATCATTCGCATATTAAAATTACTTAAATTAATCGTAGGAGTTCGAGAGTTGAATCCACTAATGCCTAAAATAATGACATTTTCTTTTCCTGCCATCTATTTTTGAATACGCGTCGAATCGATCAACAAATTAGTTTTTAACGCGAAAATTTGACGTAGGTATTCTTCCGTGAAAATCTTTCATCGTCAAGGCGATTTGCATTGTTTCCGGTTTCGTGTAATTGCGTACGATTGACTTGGATAATAACTTCGCATCACATCTATTGACATATTTACGAAATTTCGACGTTGTTTTGAAGTTTAAACAATACCTTGGTTAAGAGAAATAACACGACGGTAACGAAAATAAACAAATATTAAGTTTTTCATTGATATTGTGTTAATGAATCAGATATAGAGATTAAAATTGCTATATTTTCGAAAGCTTTTGAGTGAAATTTCAGAGAAAGCAGAGTACCTTTTTAATCTTTGACTGAAAACAAAAGTAAAATTTATATAAATTAAAATTGTTTTGGAAATATGAGAGAGGTCTAACGTAATGCTTTCCAAAACTATTATTACTTTCTGAAACATTCAATTATGTAAACTTTTTATGTATTGTTTACATTTTAGAGCATATTAAAGTTGGTTTCATTAATTTTAAGCGTTTTTATAAAAAATCGCTTATGTACTCGTTTCATCCGTCCATCTATCTGTCTGTCCGTGTACAAAATAACTCACAATGACGTAAGTAATCGGAATAAATCTCTAAAAAGTTCGTGCTTTAAAAATGTGGGCAACCAACATGGCATCGCATCTGCGATTCTTTCCTCCGATGGAAAGATAGCAGTCGGTGAAAAAAGCGCGTTATGTAACTTGGTCTGCAATTTTTAAAACCGCTTGTTACTTTTAGGCATTGACATAGTTCAAATTTATAATAAATTCACGTTGGAAAATGTATCTTAACCTTAAGAAAATTATGAACAATAGTCTTGCATAAGAACTATTGTTTAAAAATAAATCCTGTCTGTTAAAGATGTATATAAGTGAGGGAACCGCTACTAAAGATCACACGAGTGATTGACATTAATGTATCAGGGAAGGAAACGGGTAGAAACTGCCCCAATCGGAAGTAGAAGACGGACACATAAGGCGAGGGAGGTATTGCACATCGGCGGAAGATAAAAGGAGGCTCGAGGTGATGCGGTGATTTGGAGGAAACACTAATCAGATTTATTCGCATCAAATTGGTCATTCCATTCGAAAGTAGAAGCCGCCAAACTCGCCTTTCCTCCAGGTGTCACGCCTGTTGACCACGCTGACGTAAACATAAGCTCACCATTTGTGCCTCATATAATTGAATTCGCATTACGAGATCGCTCCGAGTGAAAACCTATTGTCGTATCCGTTCGCCGCTCCATCCATCAATCTTAACGGGACCGGACAGTATTACAGGAATACCTGTTACACGTGTTCCGTGAGTTGCGTGCGGAAGGTCGCGACGTTGTATGGGTATGGCTGTGGGAATGGCTCTCGCCTCGCTGCCTTCGAGGACCTCCCTAATGTTGGTGGGATTGGATTTATAGAGCAGTTACCTCCTGAGTGACTCGCTGGTATTGCAGGCATGCGACCAACCCCAACCGTCCCTCCGCTCCATTTCTCATGGCAGGAGCAATGGGAAGAGGCATAAGAAGCTGCGGTGTAGTTACTCCCGAAAAAGAAAAGGGCGTGGCTCAGCGCCGCGGCCAACATCTCCTCCCACCCGTAAACATGCCTACACACTTTCTTTCTTCGAAAAGAATTCATGCGACTCCCCCTTACCCAACGTTCGAAGCATACTAATTTTATCAATTCTTCCGTCTCTCAGAATTCGACCTTCTAATTCCATTTCTCTTATCTCTCCTTAACCACGCCTTGTATTAAAAAATCTATTTTTTCTCATCCGTCTCTCCTTCCATCTTGCTCACGAAACTCGTCGATGACACAGAAGTTTAGAGCTCCGGGAATAAATTACAGAGACGAATCGCGTTCGTCATCACTTCATTTGCTTCGACTCGTTCTCTCTCTCGTAAGTTCCAATGAGTAATTTTATTCATTTCGTCTCTGAATCATCATTTGCATGTGCTTTTGAAAAGGTATGGATCTATTCAATAAATGCTAATGGTAGAAAAATAACACATGGTTTGCATTTGCTGCGAGTGAAACATTTCTTTGGGTTTTGTTTGGCCAGGAAAGAAATCAAGTTCGTTTCAAAACGCGAGACATTATTTATATGCTTAAGGTTGACGTTTTTGATATGGAAATTGAAGGCAACAGCCACTCCCTTCGCTACATCTCGGTCAACCTTGAGGTCATAGAGAAAAACTGCTGTACAAGGTGTTATATTACGCCGTGCGTGTCGGCATGTTTTATGTCGTTCCTCTTAATCACTTTTACTCTATTCCATTGCTGTCACATTTTCATCTCTTCTTGAAGCGTAATGCTATTTGTATTTTCTCTTTTCTTTATTCAATAATTTTTATCTCTTTTCCATTATGTAGCCGTTTATTTGTTTCTTTTATGCATATTACTACCACATCCTCAATAACTTCATTTCGCATCTACCTAACAATATTCGCTCCCTGCAGGCAGATTGTTGGTTTCGTCAGTTCCATTTTAATATCAAGATTTCCTCTTCGAACCAGTTTCAGAGATATACATGGAATTGGTGTGATTACCAAGTTATTCCCAAGACATAGGTGCGAGAAGCGAGCGCAAATTTCAAACCAAACAAGTTTATGCCACTTTTTATTCGTTTTCCTTAGTTTCAGACGCGCGAGATGCAAACCTTACTAATTCGAGTTTGCCTTTCGATTACCAGAAGCTTTTTAACACCAATTTCAAATTATCCAAATGAAGAAAACTAAGAGGTAATTGTTTGTAAAAATTATATCTCTCAGAAATATTTCTGGTCGAGAAAATTTGATTATCGAAAGGCAGAGACGATTTTATAGCCAGACGTTCATTTAAATAGGTCCTAAGTAACCTTTATTACAGGAAAGTCGATAATTTTAATAGGTGGGATTACTTTGCTATGGGTGTGTGTGAATTAAGTTATTAAAATAAAGCATTTGAAGTCTTTATCCTTACTGTAGACTGGTCATGGTTCCGGTCAGTGTTTCTCAACATTTTTGAAACCGCGAACTCCCTACGATGTCCCACAATATCTGCGAAAAGGTTCGTACATTTTCCATTCATTATCTCGTTTTTCACTTCGAAATATTAACCAGAGCTGTCCGCAGGATCGAACAAATCATAGATAAAAGTAAACATCATGTCCTATTTAACTCGTCGATCCCCGATAAATAACGCGCGGAAGGAACCCTAGCGGTTCGGGGCACTCTCGGTTGAGAAACACTGGTTTAGGTCACTCATATCGTACAATTGCGAGCACGTTTTGCTTAGAACCTCAGTTTATAAAGTGGACCGAATCTTCCTTGCCATGGCTGTCTTTTTCTTCCCGCGCTCTTTCATTCTTCTGCTCGTATGTTTCTTTTCTTTAACACGCGCGCTTCCTTTCCCGTTGGCCTTGTTTTTATCCCTCAACGGGGGTCCATCGCCTCTCTCACGGTCTTTTCATCCTCTATTGTTATTCATCTCCTCCTCCCACCGCACTCATCCATCTCCATCCTCTCGTTACTTCATACTTTTTCGTATCCCTCTCCTTTCTCAACCTTACCTAATATCCTTCCTCAATTTCTCCTTTTCTCTCTCCTTTTACTCCACTCCATCACTGACCTCCATCTCCCTACTTCTCCTTCCTCTCCTCTCTTTTGTCTTTCCCTCCTCCCCTCCCTCTTCTCCCACCCTCCTCCCTTTGCTTCTTCCCACTTCCTCCTCTTGTCTGGGTTTCCATTTCGTACAATCCCCCCTTCACCGCACCCCCCCCCCCTCCTTTTACCTTCACTTTCTATCCGAACCACTGAACCGAAACTCCTTTTGTTACACTATTTGGAGTTCAACATCCTTTCGCTGTGTAACTTTCTCACACTTATTCTTCGTCTTGATCTCTTTTTTGAAGCGTCATTTTTTCTATACTTAGAGAAATTTAAAAGGAAAGAGATGTAAATAGCATAGATTAATTTTTAGCAATCTGATCTTGCGCTTTTCCGATTGCCAGATAAAATCTTCGGTGATTACGAATTAAAACTCATGTTCGTTTTAATTCTCTGCACGAAGTTTTTGCCCATATTATTCCATTTTAGTGGCATATTATCACAGATATTAAGAATTTGACAGTTCGAAAACGTACACCCAAACACCCAAGGTAAATTTAATGCATTGCACTAAGGTTTGCCTCTTTTCAAGTACAAAATTCATGTAAAATACTGTACTATGTAAACTAGATCAACATTTAAATGATGAAGAGCCCCAAACCCTGTAAGTGTAGCTCAGGGAAATTGGTAGTTTTATATTAGCTACGGTATTAAGCATACAGTCAGTCTAATCAGAGACTGGGCGAGTAATCATTTTTGCCAAGTTTTTATCAACTGCCTGTCGAGAAAGAACAACTCTGTCAACCATCTCCATGGATTATAAATAATATTTAGTGCCGCATAAGTCAGTGGTGGAAGCTGTTATCAATCATTCTGCAAGTTATACAGATTGCGGCTGATGAACGCCGTTTAAAAAGAGTAGACGTACGAGTTGCCACAGTCGTAAAAAAAATTCACCGCGTGATGCTGAAGCGGTGGAAAAGTCTGTTTCCCATTCCACGCCTCCCTCCCCACTCGAATGGAAGGGCTTGGGTAGAGATAGGCGTTATTTATTTGACAACAGCCACTAAAGTGCAAAAAAGATTCTTTTCTTCCCTCTCTCTCATTCTCTCGCACGAAATGCACGACGCCAAAGACCTTGAAGTGGACGGACGAATAAAATATCTCGAAGAAAAGGAGATACGATTTTGCAAGGAATGCCGGAAATTCGACATCCGAAAAAAATCCTCAGATTTTTTTATCGTTCATGATTTTTATCATCGCCGCGACAACGTGTGAAGACATTAAAAATGCTCTCAATGTTATCGTTAACATTCAAATCACCTCCATATGCTGACGAGTCTTATTTCCTGAAGGAGACTACAAGCATTTTTGTTAATCCTGGCGATCATTTTTATATACTTTCGTATCGCATGCAGCTGATTCATAGACTTGAATGTAATTAAGGTCGAATGCGAAGGAAATTTGAATCGTTTCGTAGAGTATGGAGATGTTCCCCATTTGCTCTCTCCCTCACCCTCGCACTCTGGCACGCAATTGCACAAACTCGTGTTTCCGTTATAAATATACTAACTTAATGCCTGTTATAAAATACTCTTTTTGTATCCAAAATATATTTTTATCCAAAATAGAATTCGTACCAAAACAGAACGTTTTGCTTGCAATGATATAAATACGAACTATTTTGAATTCATTTCCCTGAAAAGGTAAATTTTCAATGGAATAATAAACGGCATATATGTATTTTTATTTTATATTTATTATCTATTCATCATTTATATACTAAATTTTAATAAATATTCTTAGCCAAAAGTTGTATTTGAATTGAAGAATTTGCAGGAAGTACGCCAATTATAACCATCTCTCACGTTCACTTCATTTGTTATCACAGCAAAAACTTTCAAAACAGCACCTAAATGCAAACTCAAACTTTCATTACCATACAAAAAAATAATCACGCTTAATGAAAACTGATAGGTTGACTGAGACCGAAGCAGACGTTCATTAATTATTTACAGTATCTCAATTTTAACATTTAGCTGAATGCAATCAGAAAATACGTTTCTGTTATTATACCGGACATCTATATCGTTCTGCTATCAGAAATTCTCCACCAGTGGTGCTAGTTGGGAGTATTTCAGGCAGAGGCTGCTTATTATTATATTAGATGTCTTCGAAACAAGTTGTTAGAGACAGGTGATTGACAAGTAATAACGCAGTTCTTGCATATTGGAGTGGAAACGAAGATGAGAGATGCGCGCCGAATATCTCCCTACTTCGAGTCTCGTTCTAGGAGGTGGTGGGGGACTATCCTACCCTCCTCACCTCACGTACGCACACACGCATGCCCTGAGCGACCGCGGAACGGGAAAGACGCACGAATCTTAAAAAGTGCCAAAATTGCCCCTTTTGAGAATTCGATCGAGCCGTATCCGCCCAATTTTCGGGGTTTTCACTTGGAATCGCAAATAATCTTGATCAAACATGGTTCGGCGAGTCTTACGCATTTTCCTCCAAATTTTTTATTCTTATTTATTTTGAATTGGCGCCAAAAATACGAGAAGTTGTGACAAATCACAGGTTTTTTATTTCAAAGAACTGGGTTACTGACGAAACTGCGGCGAAAGTGGCGCTTATTTTTATTAATCTCAGATTGGATGAAACTTTACTGTAGCTCTTTCTTTTGCGTAGGTATCAATATGAGAAAATTCGGAATATGATGGGATTAACCGTGACTCCAGGGGCGGATCAAGAAACTGCCCAAGTGATCGCCACAATTGCCCTTTCTCCTTCTTGATTCCTCCTCTGCCGACGGCCATACATTTTGAAAATACCTATCTCCATCAGAATCTATCTGTCCCTTGTCATGCAGTCCAAATCTTTGGTGTAGAAACAAGGAATGTTGCGCGGAATGGATTTGAGAATGTACCCAGTGGAGGGCAATGGGATCGTCCTTGGATCTGCCACAGCCTGACTTATAAAGATGACTTTCACGTAATTATACCGGCGGATTTCGGATGTTATTCAAAAAATCTCGGTAAGAAATGAATTGCGTGAGCGTTGAATGATTATAAATTAATCACGGATGAATATAATGAACAGTTTCCAGATTATTCGTGAAACTCAATTTTATAAATTTAGAATGTCACATAAATTGAATGTATGACTGAAAGCTTAGAGCTTACTATTCTTCTCAGAAATGTCTTTGCACAACAGAAAGATGTTGGTAACAATATGTAGGTTCAGTTTTTATCACTCAGTCAATCCAACTACTAAATATATAGAGAAAGCTTTACGATTGTGAAAAAATTTGGCTGAGAGATTTTGATGAATGTGCACCTTATAGTGGCCATGTGCCAGAAAAAAAAGGTTTTTTTAGATGTTCCGTCTGTCTGTTCTCTTTCGTTACCTAAGTTCTAGAGGCTAAACGATATGAGGACGTTTGCGCAATTATTTTTTCTATTTAGTCCAAAGGAGAATTTCACATCCGGGTTTAACATTGGAGGTTAAAATTTCCTAGTTGAACTGTTAAGGAAATGTGTTGTAAATTTCGTACGCGTCACGAAACGCTTCGGCTGCTTTACCGGAAATCATGCCATATTTATAAAATCCTCTTAATTTACGTTTTGATGATAAATCAACTGTAGTATCATTCTAAGGTAAATATGCGATTTTATAAAATATTACGCTGTTTGATTGTTTCATTTTATTTCGTGACGATGCAAGACGTGTACCTTTACCTCTTAATATTCTTGTCTACTGTTGGTTTACGCACTGTTGGTGGAATCCTACTAAACACACCGACATTGACTGAGAAACTTGTTCTGCTGTAAATATGAAATTTTAACTGTTAAAGTTCTTTGTCCCAATCAATAAATCGATCAGAAAAAAGAAAAGGATCAAAATGTTTCAATCAGTTACTTATGAACATAGGTATTTGCGTGGAAAGTACGTAATTTTATAAGTTCAAGTAAGCTTCACTTGGATTAACAATAAAAACTTAAGGGAAAACATTATTGTGTTGAGTCGGTTAACCTCATAAGGACATCAATATTATCTTAATAATCTTGTGATGGTATTTTTATGAGGTGGTTTTGTCTTTCTCGAGGAACGTATTGCAAGCTCCCACACACCCCAAAGTTCGCTGTGACAACAAAGAGGATGACAGTTTTGTCGCCGTGTCGCACGTCGTCCGCCTACGCAAGCACTCGCACAATTCTCTTTCTCTCTGTCACGCCCACCTTTCATTCTCCTCCAAGTCGGTCAGATTTATGAAAGACAAATGTAAACGTGCCTACATTACAAGATATGTTCCCTTATTTATTTTACTCGGTTCTAGATAGGAAGGTTGGGTTTGATCTGCTTATATCCGTAATTTGTGAAATAGATTCGATATCGGAAGGTCGCTGTGGAAAAAAAACGAGAGTATTCAAATAAAGGAAAAGAATACCAGGAAAAGTGCATTTCAGGCTTAAATCGAGATAACCAGAACAGGTGTGTTTACTCCATTCGAGTCGCGTTAGGAAATATTATATGCTCCAACGAACACGTATAAAATCCAATGGATTAAAAGACAAAGGGTTACGACCGTTCTTCGTTGTGAGAGAGATAGAGAGAGATAGAGAGAGCAATAAACGTCCTTTCCGAGTTTACGGTTATGCATCGCGCGAAATTCTGTGCACATTCCTTAAACATTCTGCTAACGTAATCCCTGCCATATTTATGGAGTGTTTACGGCACCTCACGTGGCAACTTGGTGTCGCTCGCAACTAGGGGCGTGAAATATCTTTTTGAATCTGCAGTTGTGACTGGGCGGTTGTTGGAGAGCTCGCTGGCAAGGTATGAAGACACTTGAGTTTTGGGTGTTCGTGGTGTTGGCTGGCTTGAATGCGAATGTCTGTGGGGAAATGCTCGGCATGACACCCTCGAGTTGGATCTTCATTTGTGCTATCTCATGTTTTTGTTGACGGGCGAGGAAACTGATTTTATTTAATGTGTGCGCGAAGTTTTTTAAGCGATTCCTCATCGTTGTGATACGTAAACGAGCTAAAATGCGCATATAGGTTGTGTACAACCGTGAAAATAATTTTTATCCGTGACCGTATTATATTTGTACGAAAAACAAACTGATTAAGAAAATTATATTTTATTTCAGCAGAATATAATTCGTTAACGCGAAAAAATAATTTTATAGAAATATTGTAGTTAGTTAACTGCAATTTCATAGCCATAAATAATAGCAGTGGTTTGGTTCTTGAAGAGTTTTACCATAGATCAAATAATTATTATAATACAATACTGTATTGTTTTAATTAAATAGTTTTTGTTTTCATCTCATCTAACTTAATTTTCAACTTTGGAAAACTTTTGAAACTTAGAATCAATGCCGTTTGAGATTTGGATGTAACATAGTCCACTTATTCAGGGCAGGCCTTCAATAAGTAGGGGCCCTTGTGCCGTTTTATGTTTGGAACTCGAATATTAATATTAATTTTTAATTTTTAACTTTATTTTAATTAAAAATAAGAGTACATACAATACGAGTATACAAAAACATAAGGAAAATAAATATTAGATCGTTGTTTTTCAGAATATTAATTTCAAAATATACTATCATTTTTTATTTCATATCAAAAATGTTTATTAAAAAAATACACATTTACAGAGGACGTATTATGTAAATTTATTCGATTTTTGTTTTAGTTATATAAATGTTTATATCAAATTCGAATATTCACGTTCCTTAGCCAACTTCCTTTCAATACTTCACATTGCAAAAGCATTAAAACAGTCTCCATCCATCCTAAGAGAAATTTAATGAATGATCGTTCAAACATAGATAACCTTCAATCTAAAGGATATTATGACTATGCTGAGGTAATAATATACGAAGTTAATGGCAATGAAATCTCTTATCGTTAAATATGTACCTAATAAAACACGTTGTATGGCTTTTAAATTACTCGTAATTTACTCCGATGATCGATCATTCATTTATTATTTTGGCCATCTATCTCATTCGTAACCAACAACATATAAAACTCGTAATTTCATTCCCCAAAAGCGTAATAAACTAAACACGCCGAAATATCTTAATAACTAATTTGATACCGTTAAAGAGAATCAGATAAATAAATGTCTCGTTTGAATAAAATATCGACCAATTACTATTAAGGACAGCCACTTTGCATTAAAAGTCAGCATCATCATCAACCTATTCTTATGATTTTATTTAAGTAACCATTGTTATTTAACAGTTGCAGTTAAGATGGAATTTGTGCATTTCACGCATCCGGCGAGATGTCAAATGTAATATGTTTTCGAATTTTGGATAATCACTCCGATGAAGTCGTTTACCGTTACCATTGATGATATGGCACTTTGTTATAGGAAGGAAAAATCGAGTAAATATATGAAAGGAAAAAAACCTTTAAAATGATACTTCGCATTGTTAGATCAACGTTCAGGTCCTCCTATGGAAGGTCTTTAAAAATTATATACCAAAAAATTGCCTCTTGCCGTCACAGTGTTTGACCACTGCCGTGACCAGGATTCGAACCTGGGTTGTTGCGGCCACAACGCAAAGTACTAACCACTATACGATCACGGCTACTGCGAGGCGTTGGATGCTGAACGTTTCGAGAGGGACCCGTTCTCATTCTCCCAGCGCACCAAAAAGAGAGTTGTTCTGCCGGGTGAAATTTCTAGTTCAGTGTATTCGATTACGTCAGACACAGTTGCCATGGATTTCTTTGCGGACATGGATGAAAATTAATAAGGTGACCATACGTACCGGTTTTGGAGTGCTTGTCCGGTGTGCCGAAAGACTAAACGAAAATAGTTTTGTATCGGTTTTGGGATGTTTTATCCAAAGGTTTCGGTAATTCTGACAATCCACAAAAGCGAATATATTGAACATTTGATAATGATCAACGGAACTAAATAACAATACGCATTATTTTCTATACTAGTTGTCGGTGCTTGCATACTGCAAGCACTTAAAAAAATCACCATACACCAAGATCTAAACTCATAAATAAACCAACACGTTCTTCAGGGCAACAGCGCTTCAGCTACGTGGAACCTATAGGTTGTAGATAATATATTCCACGATTTCTAGCAGAATATTTACAATTCTCTGGCAATCGGCTCTTGTCCAAGTTTTCGTATTTCAAGTTTCGTGTCTCAGATCACCCTGCATGAGCAATAGGAATAACCATCATTCAGACAAAACCCTATACACTAAATTTACGGAAAAATTAGGATATTTTGTGTTAAGACTATGGCATATTCATCCGCGACTTTAGCACGTATTTGGATAAAAAATCGCGAAATAGGTATGATCCCATTATATTTAACAATTGAAAAGAGTTAACATTTATCGAAAAATTACGAAACAACATTAAAATACATTTCATTTTTTACTAAATTACGCGTTTTTGTAGATATAATGACGTCATCATAAGTTTACGTCGTAGTTTAAAATCAATGGCATAATCTATACTATAATTTCAACTGTTTGGATGTATATTATGCTATAAAAATCCACATCTTCAAAGGTATCATAACTAAACTTGGCACGATTATTGGGGGCACCAAGGGAAAGGCCGTAGGTTAGTTTAAATTACCGACAGATTTCCCATAAAAAAGTTATTCGCATTTTTTTATTCCCCGTAAGATAACACGTAAAAATTGACTTTTATAAGGGCAGGCTTTCATTCATTTGGTTATATAAATTCGAAAAATTGACGTAAGAACTTCGTACCTGCACAGTATTTAAGAAGAATGATCATTGTTTCTTATTCTAATCGTATTTTTTCGTCTTTGACTCGAAATCGCTCGCTTTTCACGCTTATTCCCATTAATTTGGACTAAATTTGCATTTTTAACGATAAATACCTTGACGACAATGACATTGTTAAAGTCCAAGGACTTAATGTGGTTTCGGTTTATTTATTTAGTTAGTTAGTTAATTCAATCGGAGGCCTTGGCAACACTCGGAAAGAGTACGAAAAAGCGATAACATTTCGAAAATAAATGCGTATTTCTGACAAATTCCTCCATATAACATCTAAAAAATTGCAAAAATAAGATGATTTATAGTATTAGCCATCGAATAAAGCAAAAATGGAGAATATTGGTCGATATTTACGTATTTTGATGAATGAAAGAAAAAATCTTCCACCTTGAAAAATCGAAAATCCCGTGTAAACTTATGGGAAAATATAATTGTCTCCCGGAGTCAAATCCGGGATGTTTGATTTTTCTAGGGACCACCTCATGGGGGTTTAACGATTGTGAAAATTTCAGCTCGTTAGGTTTAGTAGATCCGAAGCAAGAAATATTTAAAGGAAATGGCAGATTCCCAGCCAGCCAGACAGACAGGTTGAGTTTTATATAGATAGAAATAGAGAAGAGATAGAGGCTAGCTGAAAGTACCCGGCGATGCTCGGGCTACGCCAGACGTCTTCGGCGAATAAAATTATATCTGTCATATGGTATCACAATCATTTCAACTTTTGCGCATTTTTTCATGTTCATAAAAACAATACTTTCCCCTATACTACATATGGAAAAAGTAAAAACCCTATCACATACAGACAGACACACAGACATCATCGCGAAAATAGTCAAAACGTGTTCAGGGGACCTCAAAATCTGTATTTCCGTTGAAATCTCGAATTCGATTTTTTCATTAAAACAGTACTTTCTCTATACTACGTATATGGAGAAAGTAAAAACTAATTCTGAGACATCTCTGATACCTATAAATTGGGTCGGGAGGGTCCATAGAGGTCCGGAGAGAACAGGAGCTATGTGAGAGTAAAGGATCGCGCACACTTGTCCGTCACGTTGCTTCGCGTCGCGTCACGTTCCGTCAAAACCGAAGCCTGCGCACACTAGGGTCCAGAGACGTACAGCGGCGGATGGTTGCGCGCGTTTTAAAGGAAACAGATTATAACATTTCAGTTTTAGTTTTCATCAAAAGATCATCGAGTTCGGATGATGAGTTACTTGTAATTACAAGTTTAATATGCGAAGAGGAAGAAGAAGAAACTAAACCTAAGCGGCTTGGAGAATATCATCATCTTTTTCCAGGCCTAATGAAAGATGATAGAAAGTTTTTCCAGTACTTTTGCATGAAATATGAAAAGTTTTGTCAGCTGCTACATTTGCTATAGAGGCCTATATCAGTTGCCAAAACAATATTTCGGCGTGCGATAACAGCAGAGGAAAGATTTTCTGTTTGCCTCAGGTACGTTTTTTAATAATGAAATTTTTATGCATATTTTCGTCATGAATTTGTGTGTGTGTGCGTTCGTACGTGCGTGTATGTTCGCCCGCGCGTGTTCGACCGGCCGAATGAGGTCGAGTAAGCACGAATTCAACCAAAGATGCATCATTCGACGTACGTCACTTTACGCCGATGCGCACACTTGTCCTTCGCGTCGCATTCGGCATCGGAATTTGGCGGAAGGAATTCTCGAGTTGGGATGCCTTCCGTCGTTTGATTGAACGTAAAGCGACGTGAAGGACAAGTGTGAGCACCCTCGTTTAACTACATGTATTTTATCCTCATAGGATTTTGACGTGAAGCAACGTGACGGACAAGTGTGCGTGATCCTTAATAGGATTTCGAGTTCAACAATGCAATCGGTTGGCAAGGCGACTTTTCCTTAAAAACGCTAAATATTTTCAAAATATGATATTAAAACGTTAAATTTGAGACATTTCATTTGTCATTTTTCTTTAATGCAGTCCTAGTCCGGAGATCTAAGGTCAAATACGTGAATTTTAATAAGCAAAATACTATAAGCTTACAGGTCGAAATATCGATTTTTCCATGTGTTCTTATGTGGAATGGAAATCATTCTCAGAAATCGAACGCTGGTCGATTTTGGAATTTTTTTTCATAAATAGCTTTTACTTTAAGAAACGAACATTCCCACCAAATGTCAATCTTCTATCAACTCGGAATGTTTGTTTAAAATAGCATTACATTTCCACTTTCCCACCCACGACGACGACGAAGTAATTTTCATATACATATTAGATTTCCGTCTCGTATCTATCCTGATACATTCTTCGATTTTCTCTTTTGAAATAGGCTTGATTGTTTACCTTCACTTCCTCTTCCCACCACTCAACAATATTGGAGCGGGTCGGTATCGTCGCTGTCCATTTACACCAAAGTTGCTCGAATTTCTCCTTCGTATCGTCTCTATCTAAGACCGCAGTATCCATCTTCGATACAACACTCTTTCATCTTTTGTCATTTTTCCGTGCTCACTTTAAGGGCCTATTTCAAACACGACCGCATGGTGGTCTGAGAAGCACACCGGTCTTACGTCGTAAGTCAAAAGAAGACTTTCCAGTTCTTCCGTCACGTACATTCTGTCGATTCTCGTCGAGTTTTTCAATCCTATACTAATAAACCGTAATCGTTCTGATTTGTCAACTTCAGCTGTGTCGTATTTGATGTTTAGTTTTTGCGCTTCTATTTTCTATAATAATCCAAGAAGTTGGTTAGCCAAAAATACACATACGCGCGCTTTCATTTACTAGCCGGGCAGCAGATGCTTAATGAACTCAAATCTTTCGCTTAGGTTGAGCCATGTTTTGTGTTTATGGAGTAGTTTTAATAAATTCATCTTTATCTCGGCTCATCCTCACAGCACCAAATTTCTTTCGTGAGAAGACATTGAAGTGTCAAGCATTTTTTCCCCACTAAGAGCCTTTCCCTCCAACCCACATTGCATTCTTTCTCTCCTAAGCCTTTATGGAAAATAAGAGGAAGAGCTAGATATTAATAACGAGAGAAACAACAAGCAGAGCTAAGGCGTGTATTTTTTCGAGCCTTTTATCAACCGAATAATTGTCTTGTGTCATGTTTGCCGTACTATCCTCTGCTCGAGCTATGCAATTTAAGTCTCCTGCCAGTATTGCTTGGCCTAAACATTTAGGATAGTACGGCGTTAGCGTCTCGTCAAAGAATGTCTGTCTATCAGTCCTTTTCGTCGATCATGATGGTGCATATACAGTGACTCACAGTGAAAGTCGTACACCCTAGTACATTTTAATCTTTCCTCAAAAATAACTATTCTTTCTTTCGTGAAATGGGAAATTAATTACTATTTTACAAACACAATAAATCTTTATTGAAACTACACAAAATCAAAAAATATAGCAAAAGTTCTCATAGGTATCTTTACGGAGATGGATGAAAATAATCGAATAATAATCTAAATTATCCACTCGAAAACATATTAATATTTTTCCAAATGATTACATTAAAAAATAAAAATAGCCCCAGCTGCAACAGTGTTTGAACACTGCCGTGACCAGGATTCGAACCTGGGTTGTTGCGGCCACAACGCAAAGTACTAACCACTATACGATCACGGCTACTGCGAGGCGTTGGATGTTGAACGTTTCGAGAGCAAACCGTTCTCATTCTCTCAGCGCACCAAAGATAGATGTTCTGCCGCGTGAAAATTTTAGATCAGTATTATCGATTACGTCAAACACAGTTGCCATGGATTTATTTGCGGAGATGGATGAAAATAAAGAAATAATATACGTAACTATCTATTATATAAAATATTTATAATCTGCCATATAATAACTATAAAAATCTCCTTGCCGTATCAGTGTTTGACCACTGCCGTGACCAGGATTCGAACCTGGGTCGCGCGGAGTGCTGTAGATACTCCAGTCCTATGTTTTATGACAGGGTACCTTCACTTTTAAGTTTTATGACTCCTATCCTTCAGTAGCTGGTGAGGCATGTCCCTTCAACTATTTTCCCCTAAAAAATTAGTACCCTATGGTTATTCTTTGAGTTCGGATGTTTTTCTTAGACGGTGCAACATAGCGTTCTGCGGAAATCTCCGTTTTTTTGTTTTACGTATGGTTTATAGGTTTTATTGTGCAATTATTGTTATAATTTGTATCGTTGGTGTTGTTGTTTATGCTCTGGGATTGCTATTGAACATTTACATTACTGATTACAAAATATAAAATTTCAAAATATAACATAGAGAGAATTGAAATTAAATTCATTACGTTAATAAAGCAATATACATATACGATACGATTTAGAATTTTGTATTCTTAATTGGATTAGGGGGCTCGGATTATGTCCTCTAGCAGGCGATAGAGATTATTTTGAGAATGGTTTACCCCCCTGTTTCATGGTCATTTAAGTTACCTGTATCTAAATAGATTTATTTTATTCCAAATGGCATTTAAATATTTAAAAATAAAATTTTATAGAATGTTTGTTTTCTATAAAAATTATGTAATGACGCAGTCTACGGTATAATGTGCTAAGATCTGTTTATTTTTTGGCTTTCATTTAGAAAAGCCTTACTTGAGTGCTCTGGACAGATCATCCCGTAAACAAAGAGTATAGAAATATTTTGTAAACCTAATATCGGGACCGAAATAAATCTTACGCTTCCATAACTGTTTTTTTAAGTCATGTTAGCGAGGTATTTTTGTTCTTTTATGCGGCTGAACGAAAAAAATGTTTGAAAAGATATCCATCGTTTTAAAAGTACCATCATTATAGCAGGGCATCGAACCGAAATTTTTTTCGCTCCGGTTTTTGTTCCGGTTCACACAAAACAACAAATTTCGGTTCGGTTCCGGTTTCGCTCCAGCAACTCTGAACTCTTTCGGGACCACCGACACATATGCTGCGTCCGAGCGAGTGCGCGCACCAGCCCGCCGACGCAGCGTATGTGTCCAAGGTCCCATAATTTCTAACGGCATCCCCATCCTTGCGAATGAGCTGGTAAGGGCAGTGGGCCTCAGTTTCGGCTCAACCTTCACTGCGGTAGCATTGGTCCCGAGTTTTTTTTTGAGTGATTTCTTTCCCTTCATTACTTCACTTTCAAATCGTCGGGTCTTGTGAAATCGCGTTATATGAAGCATTATGTTAATAGGAAATAGGAAGTTTAGGTTCTTGAACTTTTTTTAGAATTTTGTATTGAGCGGTATTTAAATACGTAAAATAATACTATATTTATTAGCATAATCCCGTAAATTCTCGAATAGTATTTACAATATTATATAAAAATTTTACCCAAACGTATTTTTTGTAATTTATTTATCCATATCAGACCCAGAATGAATATAAGGAGTAGCATAAGCAAATAAATGCCTTTAGTTTAGCGGATTAAAAGGAACTTGATGTCATGGATCGGGGAAGCAGTCGCCGCGTCCCGCCGACGCAGAGTATGCGTCCAATTTTATTTTTTGAAATTCCGTACTCATTTCACTTTTAATACATAATAATGACATTTTACATATTATTCATGTATATATCTGCCATATAAAAAATTTCAAAGTGGGCCGATGGGTTAGTCATGTGTGAGATGGTCCCGAAAGTGTTAACCGGTTTGAACCGGCTTTTTTCTCTCCGAGTGAAATATTTGGAGAAAGTTTCAAGAGAATTTCAAAATAATCTTTATTAATTAATGTTATTTTTTATTTAAACCAAATACTTCTTCACTTTGGAATTAAAATTAAAAACTCTTAACCGTAAAATAATCCAGATGAGCACTTACACGTCAATATGAAGATCAAATGGAAAAAAACTTAAAATGGTACAAGTTTGCGGGACGATTTCGCAAATCAAGAAGACAAAAGACGTAAGATGTAAGATGTAACGTCGCGCAAGCGCCCCATCCCACCATGTAACTAACAGTAAAACATTGTATGAATTCCCTTCATACAATTTTTGTTATTCAATTTGTAAACAGCTCCTTTTATACGACTCCGTTTAATCCTCCGATGTCCAGGTGGGGTCACTTAGTGACCCCAACGTTTGTTTTTATTGAATATTTTAGACAAAGTTATGTCGATCACTCGGGTTATTTTTAGCCGCGTTTTATTGCCTTCTTTGGCGTGCTAATATTCTTTGTTTTTGATATTTTTTTAATGGAGAAAAAAATAAATTTTCCTTTGGGGGAACCGAGTTACCCAAGCTGAAAACGTGGATCACATTTGTGTAAATTTTCTCGGAATTAACACAAATCAACTCGATTTATTTTTTAGCATTATCTTAAGGGTGTATTATCTTATTTTTAATAGGTAAACGTGTGAAAATAGTATACAAAACCGGTTATATAGTGATAGTGTAGTGAGTTTCCCTGATTTAGAAAATAATGTTACATTTGTTACTATAACTGACAGCGACAAACGCTTAAAAATCCTAAGTAGAGCATACCACACCACAACAAAATACGCATATATAAAATTAAATGCACTACATGTACAAAATTTGCATAGGAGAGACAAAAAGAATATAAAAAACACGTTTCAAAATAACAAAATAAATAATATGTATATACAGTCAAACTCGGCTATAACGAGCGCCACGGGACCGTTTAGTTTTGCTCGTTATAGCCGTTAAACTTAATATCCGTGAAGGCAAAAGCATGCATGCGTATGGTGAAATAAGACATAAGAAGTAAAAGTGAATATATAAACAGAAAGGTTATTTAGTAAATTTATGAAAAAACCTAAAAATGAGAATAAACTAGAAAATTTAAAGTAAACATACGTACATATAAAATTTACTCACATCTGCACCCTTAATCACTACCCAAGTTCCTCATTTTCTTGTTCGTTGTTAGGTTGTTCTCTAGTGCATATAAAATCGCTTCTTTGTTTTTCCATAAGGTTGAAACCGTAGACGATGATAAATTAAATTTTTTACACACTTCAACATTTTTTTACCACGTTCTAACTCTCGAATAATATCAACCTTTTCGCGAATAGACAAACACTTCCTTTTATGTACGGACATGTTACTCGTTCAAGGGCAAAATCTCAACTGATTTTTGTGATCAACGCTACGAACTTTCTTTGCAAACTGTGAGCATACCAATTCCAGGAAGAGTTAATGAGGAGACGGATTAAACGTGGGATTTCCCATCTTTACGTGGGAAAGGGTGTTGGGTGCATTCGGCTGAGCGACGGGGGTGGGCGCCATTGTACATGCCCTCAGCCCCTTACCCCCTTCCAAACACAACCTCCTGGCTGTAAAAGAGCTGGGGGTTGGGAGGAGAGGACAAAGGACCTCCGCGAGCGCCACTGTACCTGCAAGTTGGGAATTCTTGGTTTGGACGAAGGGATTATTTTTTAACAACAACGCCGCGGTCTTTAACCTCCCCGAGGGATAGGGTGTAGAGGCTGGACTCAAGAACACAAGGTTACATATTTTGGGTCACTATGAGGATTTAAGAGGCTGACCGCCACCGCGTTTGAGACAGTGAGAAGTGGTCAAAGTTTGCTCGATATATCCGTGAAGCGTGCTCGTTATATACGTGAAATATTTGTATGTAAATGCTCGTAAACTTATCTTGGAGGTAGCATTTGCTCACTATAGCCGTGAACTCGTTACAACCGTGCTCGTTATAAACGAGTTTGACTGTAAATAAATAATTTCGTCCAAATAAAAATCGTGCACAATTCTCAACAGAAGTTCTATATACCAAGGATACTATGATAGTTTCATACGTTACCAAAAACAATAGAAGTGTTGTTTTGGTATCAACTCAGCATTTTCATATAAATTATCTGGAGAAAAACCATATACAAGCCTCAAGTTATACTTGACTACAATCCCTGCAAAGGAGCAGTAGATAATTTAGATCGCATGATAAATGAATATAAATACTCTCGCAATACTAAACGTTGGCCACGTGATTATGTTAACATTCTAGATATTGCGCAATGAACGCATTTGTTCTTATCACAAAAGTGAATCATGAGTATGAAAAAGAAAACGTCATTTAGGAAAAGATTATTTCTTCAAGTGTAAGAAATGAATCTAACTAATCCACTCATAGTTACACGTTCACAACAAAGGTTGCCTAAGTATATCAGAAATGCCATTGTGATGACACTGGAAGATGTTACAGAAGGGCAACACCCGAATGCTGATGAGATGCTGTGTCCCCAGAGTTTAGATAAAAATTGCATGTTGAAATGTCGCAAACGTAAATGTTTTCCTTGTAAGAAACACTTAATGACAAAAAAATCTGTAATATGTGGCATATGTAATAAACACACCAGCTAATAATTCACTATGCATTTAAAAAATATTTTCTAGTATCTGTATAGTTTTGTTAATTTAGATTAAATTATATATTTCATTATGATTTTTCAATAGCATATGTAAATATTTATTAATATATTTATGAATAATAAAAACTTTTATGACAAATAAGTTGTGTATACCTCCAAAACCGAAATAATGATGGGGTTATAAATTGACCCCACCTGGTCACTTACGTACCAAATTTGACCTGATCATCCGAGGGTTAATACTGTTATATAGGAATTTAATTTTTTTTTCATTTTAACGCGAATAAAAGCTATAAAAATTGTCATTTATTTTTTTGTCTATAATTTGATGGAAACCGTTGTTATTCTTTCAAAAGTCAATATTTAGATGATTTTACAATTCCAATATTCCAGATTCCAATATAAACAGATACTTAACTATTTTGAAATACAATAATTTAGGAGTTAATATTAAAAATACCATACAATATATAATCACATAAATTCTTTTAAGGCGACAAATACACACGGTAACATTTAACAGAAGTAAGAATACCTCAAAAGCACGACTGCAGAGCGATCCTTTCTGGTTAAGTTTTTGAGAAAGACTACCAGAATGTGAGGCTTCATGTACGTATATGGAGAAGGGATGAAAGTTCATGGAGATAATAACCTTCAACTTTAAGCTAAATGCAAGTTAAGAATCGAGAAACATTTTCACCCTGAACACTCCACGGGGTAGGTTCAGGGGGAGGGTTCCAAGACGATTAACGGCTGTCTTCAAAGTACCACTAAGTTCCTTTCCGCTAGTCTCGTTTAACAGGGTTCTGGTAAACCTCAGCAGGACGTACCCTTGACCCGCTCTCTATGTATTGAGATGTCCATGGAAAATCTTATCATTGAACCGACAGATATTATCACAAAGATGCATCTATCCAAAGGCTTAGGAACATGTATTCTCAAGAAAGCCTTTAGCCTTTGCTTTATTCGGTGTTGAGAAATGAGGCTTTCAAAAAAGACTAATGTTAAAGCAAAAGGAAAAACCCTTATTTCGATTCCACTGTTTATGCAGACCGAAAAAATTTAACGAAATAAATAACTGTTTTTTGTTTTGTTTCGGGTTCAGAAAAACATTTTTTTCCGGCTCGGGTTCGGTTTCACTCCAGCAAAAATAACTGTTTTTTTCGGTTTCGGTTTTTGGTTCGGTTTCGGTACGATGCCCTGCACTATACACAGCAGGTGCATCAGCAGGGTTGCTCAAATCAGGTAATTTAAAAACAAGATTGGAAAGGTTTACTCCATGCCGGAGTACACAGTTTCCAAATGCGTTCTTTGAGATTTCACAATGTTTTCAATATTTTTCGCTAAGATGAGTCTTTAACGAGAAGCAAGCGAGGTACATTGTAAAATATATGTAGGTCTTCATGTAAAGTAGTCATAATTATTGTCCCATTTTAACCAAAATTGGAATCGGTCGATCAATTTTAGCAAAACTCCTCAATACCAAATTTCATCAAAATACGTCCAGCGGTTCCCGAGTTGACACAAAGGAGCATTGTTGGTCTTCATGTAAAGGAGTGGTAATTGTTGCCCAATTTTAACCAAAATTGGAATCGATCGACCAATTTAAGCAAAACCCTTAATTAACAAATTTCATCAAAATACGTTTAGAGGTTTCCGAGCTTTAACATGCGGACTGACGGACGGAATCGACCTCCCCTATAATGCGTTCACTTCGTGCAAAAAAACGCATAAAAACTTGGAAAAGTGTTATACATGAATTTATATCTCTGTTTTGGTTTTTATCTTTATGAACAACATCTAAAGTAATTTAAACTTTTGTGTTTTCTTTCCCTACATCGGCAGATTTATCAGAGCTCTGATCATATAATCCTCATTTTATTAGTCAGACAAAATATCTATCCATATGAGTCGCTGCTCGAGCTTGGGAAAAGGCTCCTCGTGTGAATTTTTCGGGGAAGATGCTGCTAGAGGAGGCGAGGTGGACGGAATCGCCGAGACTGTCTGGGAAGGAGAGGGCAGGCGATGGTGACGGTAGTGAACATTTGGACGTGGGGAGAACAAAAAGGACTATGGCTGATGCATCCACCTGTCCTTGAGTGCACAGCCCGTGTTGGCGCGACAGACTGTAGAGAAAGGGGGGCGCACGGGAAAGCGATCTTCCCTCAACGCGCGAGAGCAGGACGGTAGCTCACGCCCGTAGGCGTTGAAAGGCACGCGTGCCGTTTTAGCGGGATAGGTTAGTAAAAGTGCCGCACGATGGGTCAAACCGGTTCGCAAGTTCAAGTACGCACACGTGCACTCTGCGCCCACGCTGTGTTTTCGGGCTTCGCTTCGGAACGCCTAACGGCAAACCGCCTCATCTAACATCGAATAGGAGAACACGTTTTCTAAGAAATTGCGTCTCGACGGATGATATATTTGGTATAATTCTGTCGTCGCTCCTTTCACGATAATTGAGTTTGATTGGTGGCGGAAAGTTAAATTTTTTTTATTCGACCGTGCGATTTTGACGAGCTCGGCAGTTGGTCCTCTCAGCGGGAGTTCCTGGATATCTTTGACGCCGAATTCGTAAAATCTCTAGGGAAAATCTCACCCGTGGATTTTATTTTGCTTGCCAGTTAGGCTGGAATGACTGTATTAATGTTACAAAGAATTTTATAGAGGAAATGTTCGCGTGCATTAAATAGCAATAAACGCTTGTCGCGTATCACTCTTTAAATTATTCAAATTTAGTTTATTGTCTTGTAAAAAATGTATGCGTGGCCCTGAAATGTCTATTTTTCCGGTTATTAAGGACTTTTACGACCTTATATGAAGCTGTTTATCAAAATTTAGCAGTTAACAAAATGAGTAATGGATTCGCCGGCTGGTCATTGTTCAATTTTATTTGTGTGGATTTTACATTTCTAAAAATAAGTAAGTAATTTCCATCATAAAGTAAACAAAGTCAAGGAATTTTTGATACCATCATAATGCTGTGTACAAAATGAGTTAGAAGTTTATCACTCGCTATTGCGACCTCGAATATATGTTAAATCAAAGAATACTTTCTTTATATCAATTGTACTCTAACTGCAAATCGGGCGGTTTTTTCATCCTAACTCGATTGTGTTCGGAAAAATAACGGTAAATTGAGCTAATGAGGATGAGCCACTTTAATCACAGGCGCCGCTTTTAGAGACTTAGAATCCGTTGGAGGAAAAACTCCACGCGTAGGATAAAGGTGTACTTTTTGTGCTAGTGACATCGTAAGTGGGGCTTTAGGAGGCGTGTAGCCGCGGAGGAGGATTTATGGGTGAATTAAATCGCGTGCGCCCCGCCCGGGGAAGGCGTTCCCGCTCAGCCTCGTCGGAGGGAGGAAAGGATTCGGAAATTACGGGGGAAAAACGTCCGGGAAAGAACCCCGGCCATCCGCACTCACTCTCTCTGCTTCTCTTTCTTCCCCTCTGGCCTCTTTCGAAAGATGAATCATAGAGGGCGCATTGTTTTTCTTTTGAGGTGAAACGGATACACCGAGCCTCCTCGGGTGTAGCATCGTCCGTGAATTTCGACACCTATCACGCGTAATGTGTTCGCTCTTTCTCGGAATCGGTCGGCTCCATCTCTTTCGGATGGCGCTTGGTCTCGGCGCTTTTGTCTTTCGGTGCATGGAATCAGGTACTAACGGAATTTAGCTCATGGACTCAGTAGTTTTCAAAATTAAACGGAAGAGATAGTTATGTTTTTCTAAAGAAAAGAGCATTTAGATGAAATGTTTATGTGTTTATCCTCGGGACACCATGACGCCGGCAGAAATGTTTCTAACTGCTAGGAAATACTTCACAATAGTCCTAAACTAAAGAAATTCAAGCTCTTGCTGTGTTTTTGTGACCTTTTTAAGAAAGTTTTTTTGTATATTGTTCATTATGTATGAGTATTACCAGCATAACTACCTAGTTTTAGTATTAATTCCCCTCATCATTTCACAAATACAGTATGTTAGTTTAAATCAGCGCCATTCAAAGTGAGCTACCGCTATCAAAAGTTGTACCAGACGTCAAAAAACAAAATTGATTTGTACGTTTCAAGACATGTTGATAAGTGCATTTGCCCGAATATAAAGCGCACCCCAAAATTCAAAGGTTGATTTCAAGAAAAAACATCCATAGAAAGTGTAGGAATATAACGCGCAGTAGATTTTTGTAAATGTCATTTTAGGCAAAAAGTGCAAATACGGGCAAATACGATAGATGATGAGAAGGAGTGTAAACACCAAGATGTTAATGAATTTTTTCAAGGTGTAAGAACTTTTAATCTTGCTGATTTTAAAGGAATTAGTATGGAGCCGCATGGCATTAAACACTCCTAGTAGCCCTTCACCCAGAAAGGTTTGCGATATTGTTATACAGAGAATAGATGTATGTGATTTCATTGGATTAGATTTCATTGAATGTAAATAAATTCCACTTAATATCGCTTAAAATAATTTTAATAGATTGACATTACCAATCCTGAGTATTATAACAAAACTATTAGAGTGCTGAAAAGAAAAGTAAGAAAATCGCATAAAATGAAAAATTTAGGATATTTATATTCTAGTAAATATGTTAAATTAACGAAAGACTTGAACAAAGAAAAAATAAGGGCGAAAGAAAAATATCTTATAAATATTTTAGATAAAAGTAACGGCAGTGAATTCTATAAATATCTTAGAAGACGTAGGGAAAACATAGAGAAATCAGCTACGATAAAAAATGCAAACGGTGACATAATCGTAGGAGACGAAGAGAAAGCAAATGAGTTCAACAGGTGGTATGCTAGCGTGTTTAGGAAAACCGAAAATGTTGAGACTTTAGTGGAGAGGGTTACAAAGGATAGAGCGTCGGAAACGGAGTTAAATAAATACACTGGATTGACGCAAGAGTCAAAACACATTAAGATTCGGGATGCGGAAATTTTAAAAAAAGTGGCAAGGTTAAAAGATCGCAAATCTAGGGGACCAGATGATATTGCGGGAGAGGCATTAAAGTTGGGTTCTAGGGAAATAGTACCGTATCTGCGATTATTATTTACTATCACTTTAAATAACGATAGTATACCGACGGACTGGAAGAAGGCGATAGTAATACCTATTTATAAGGGAGGGAACAAAACCAACGTTGAAAGTTACAGGCCTGTTAGTCTAACATCAGTAGTTTGCAAGCTGATGGAAAAAATAATAGCTGACTACTTGCGCAACTTTTGGGAAGTAAATAATTGGCTATGTAAAAATCAGCATGGGTTTAGAAAAGGCTATTCTTGTGATACTCAGTTACTAGGACTAGTTCAGGATATTGCAGACAATTGATAAAGGGGAAGAGGTGGATGGGATTGTAATAGATTTTGCAAAAGCATTTGATACTGTCTCTCATGACATTCTTCTAGCTAAATTATGTAAGTTAAGCATAGATAAGAGAGTGATCTCATGGGTTAAAAATTTCCTTATTGGTAGGGCTCAAAGGGTTAGAATAGGTACAAGTTTGTCAGATTTTGTGAATATCACATCAGGGGAGCCCCAAGGAAGCGTTTTAGGTTCGTTACTATTTCTTATTTATGTTAACGACCTTCCGAATAACATTAATTCAAGAATTCGTCTATTTGCGGATGATTATATATAGGCAAATAAAAAGTGAGGAAGACCGGAAAATTTTACAAGAGGATATCGAAAAGATAGAAGCTTGGATTAGGATAAACAAAATGAGCGTAAATATTAACAAAAGCAAACACGTTACGTTCTCGAACAAAAGACTAATAAGTGAGCGCAGATACAACCTACACGGCGAAATGGTACCAAAATATGATTGCTGCAAGTATTTAGGCGTCCAAGTAGCAAAAGATCTAGGATGGGATAGGTATATTGACAGTATTATAGGAAAAGCATATAAAAACATACATTATGTTATGCGTAATCTTAAAGGAAGTAGTAGGGCTGCGAAGGAAAAGGCGTACAAATCTATAGTCAGACCAATATTAGAATACGCGACGAATGTATGGGATCCGCATGGGATAGGTCAAAAAAGGAAAATAAAGAAAGTCCAGAGGAAAGCTGCGAGATATGTGCTAGGTAGGTTTAAAAAGGAAGACAGCGTCACAGAAATGTTGAAAATTCTGGATTGGGAATCATTAGAAAATAGGAGACAAATTAACAGATTAGGGGGACGGTACCAGGCATACAGCAATAATGAAGCACGGGAAGACTTAAGAAGTAGAATGCAGGTGCTGATTTTTTTAGGGAAAAATAGCCATGACTTTAAAATTAAACTTAGGCCGCAGAAGACAAATACAGCAAAGTATTCGTTTCTAAACAGGGGAATCAGCGAGTGGAACAAGTTACCTGAAGTGCTCTTCAAGCCCTTACCTAAGGACGCGAAACATTTTAAACGTAGAGTTAGTTCATATATGCATGGTAAAAATAAGACGAACTGTGAGGAGGAATATTAGTAACATCAATATCTATGTAACTGTGCCTAAGTGCAGGAAAAGTAGGGGATTGCTTGGAAGGGTGAAGTACGGTGGGGACTTCGTGGGCCCCGTGACCGCTACGGTAGCCGAGATGGCCTTTCATGAACCCACGAAAATCCGCACTCTAGGCACTGATTGTAATTAGTTTGAAATTGTATATTTTTAAATATTTTTTAATATATTTTAATTTTTCTAATATAATTTATGAGCACTTTATTTGTAAAATTGGAATTTTTGAATTATATATTATGTTTTTCTTGCCACCTGGCCGCCTGGCCAAATTGCAATGTTTTTAAAATAAAAAAATAAATAAATAAAAATAACAGTTATTTTATAGAGTCTAATAATTCTTCATGGGAATCTAACCGGTTTACTCGATAATCTAAGGGCAATAATCTTTTCTCAGGTATTTTTGTAAAGTATTTGAAGAATAGTGAATCGTATGCACATGAAAAGAACCAATTGCAGCCTGCAAGATAGAAAGAAAATAGAAAAGAGTAGCGAGTGTAGAAATGATTATCATCATCGTTGAGGATAGCTGTTGTTAGATGCCAACCACGCCGTCCGCTTGCTTGTTGCAGGGAGATAAATGCTTCGGCGTGGGAGGCGGAAGGAAATTAATAGTTGCATTCCTAACGTGTCTCGAATGTATGTTCTCCAAGAGCTTCAAGTACATATAGGAAAAGCGAAATGCCAAAATAAAAACTCCGCAGGAAAGGGAGAAAATATATTGAGATGACAAGGCTACTACGTCGCACGTTTCGACAATGCTATGCAGTCTACTATAGTTATGGCATACATGGAGCATGAGATAACATGAAGATTAAAGAAAGAGCGAGTTTTTAACTGATAGAGAGGTTTGAGATTAAACTTTTCAGTGGATAAATTTAGCTATTAGATTTACGTTAGTGTTGGGTTTTCGGTGAATTTATAGCTTTTAATTACGATAATTTCATAAATACCATTTCCTCCAGACATTAAACTCAGGAAGCCTAATATACTGTATCTGAAGTTTTAATTTGTGACAATGGTGTGACCTAACATCTTTAAGCGACTCTCTTCATTTCATTAAAATTAAGGCAATAACCTGCATGTTTTAAAAGATCTTAAAAACCTCAATATTTGCGATACGACTAAATGGTTTTACAGCGTCACATTAGCTCGATTTGTGTTCTTTTTTAGAAGTATGGGTTGGAAATAACAAGTAGTTGAAATTCATGAACTAGACAAATTGATTCTAAACATTAAATTTTATCGGAGAATCAAACGAAAACCTATGATTTTCTTTTAAAAAACAGCACAAATCGACTCCTGCTTTCCTCACAGATGAACGGAAACACTAAAACAGGATGTGGACTCTGGTGATGCGATCACCGACTTGAGATTTCTTGATAATAGTCTATTTATGGATTGTGGTCGTATGAGAGGAAAGTTTATTTGCCACAATTTCAGAATTTGGGAATTCTAAAATACATCCTAGCTGCATACGTTCGAGACAAATCAATGCCATGGAAAATGTGTGGTGTTGTACATAAATTCAACTATCTAGACCAGGGGTGGGCAAACTGCGGCCCTCGGGCCACATGCGGTCCGCGAGGGCATTTTATGTGGCCCGCGATGCCATTATGAAAGCGAACCGTAATATAAAATAGAGATAATTTCATATTTGTAGTTTACATTAATGCCGGAAAACCTTCTCCAGTGATGTTATGGGGATAACATATTATTTATTATTGATTTTCACTAACAGGATCCCTCGCATTACATCACATTACTTACGATGTGAACCCTAACGTGGCCCTCCGAAGCATTTTCATCTGTTTATGCGGCCCGCCTAAGAATCTGCAACTGTTAATGCGGCCCACCACGTAAAAAGTTTGCCCACCCCTGATCTAGACTGAATATGTGTCTGGAGAAAGGCATTTTAATTTAGAATTTATTTACATGATTCAATCTTTCAGCATTGACACCCCAAGCTAATTTTATTCATCACTGAGGGAAATTTACGAATAAAAGTGGTACCATTTACTAATTATCCGCGCATAATCGCTTCGTTTTCGTCTTTTCTGGAATTATTGCATCCACGTTCCTTATATGACTATCTATTGCATGTTTTATATGGTTTTCAGCCATGGGGAAAGTTCATGCTTGCCTGTTATTCAATTTAAGAGGCATTCTTTAAATCAAACAAAGCAAAAATATTCGAGAGAAGGTCCTACGAAACTGGTTCAGTTTCGTAGGAGTTCTAGCTGTGATTGCTCGTAAAGTTCCATACTTACGACGTCAAGATCGTGTTAATTCAGCTGGAGATGAGGATATTTTGGTCCGACTTTAATGGAAATGAAAAATAAGTTAATTATCTTATTCTTCCCCATATGCAATGCTGTTACGCCGCCGTTATATCACTCATAAAGCTACTAGAGGGCCTGTAGCATGCTCTTATCAACTTAAGGTGCTTTCAATTTTAGTCGTAGATGTTGTTGACATTTAGAAGCTACATTGTTACACTGGAAAATGTTAAATAATAAGTGAATTACATAAGGTTCAATAAACTCAGTTTTTACTAAGCAAATACTACAGCCGATACATTAAAGTGAGGATTACAAAGCATTTAATATTTGTCGAAAATCTCCTCCAAGTACAATTATTTTTCCTACAAACAATTCATTTTTCCCAATTATGTCACGTAGAATTCTGTTAATGATTTCTAAGGTGACTCCTGGGCTATTGGTGCTTCATCACAGTTTATAACATCAAACTCACGTAAAAAACCTTTTGTGGCAGATTAAAATCTTGGTGAAGTTGATCTCTGAAGATCCAGAGGTAAATTGAAGGCTGTGTGACATGTGATACCATATGGAAGAATTATCGCTGCAATCTCATTCGACGTCACATTTAAAAACGTTTTTCTCCATCGGCTTTAATTTATGATATAATGTTGTGTACAAATACGTTTTTCCTGAAGTATTTGATTTGCAGCGTATAATTGTTGTTCATTAAAATTTTGCTACATAGTTGAGGCAACTAATAAATGGTTTGAAGAATACTCTGGAACTTGATCGATGGTAATGTTCATGTCACACTCACACGGCAGAGTAAAAACAACAGAAATGGTTTGTACTCACTTGTGTAAATGCAGTTAATATTTATTCTTTATTTACAGCGAGCATTTGTTGATAGATACAAAACAAATTACATAAAACTGGTCGTTACTAAGATTTCTTTTGAAAATTCAATTTATGAAACTAATAGATCGTAGCAAGAACTAAATTCCAAATACCAATTTAATAGACAAAACTTTAAAACCCTTCAAAGTACGTCAATTTATTTCATTGCAGTGTTAAATAAATTGCTGAATTTAATATTGAAAATAATTTCAAATTAATTTCATTCTCACTTAAATCACTCATCATTGTCACTCTCATTTTATAATCATTACCCGTGCTATGTGCCTCTCATTTATGTTAAATAATCGTACTTTCTGTTCTCGAGTTAAATCATAATGTTCTCTTTCTGATTCAATGAACTTGATTGTATTGAAACTTTAAATGGAATAAAAGCGAAATTTAATATTGCATTTACCGATAATCAAATGAAAATTCAATGTATACAGCATCTATATTAATTTAATTTAATATTAAATGTGCTATATACATGCAAGCTTTCTTTTAGATTTATTAAAAGAATTATGATTTTAATTCTTATCGATACTTATGAGAAGTTTCAATGTGTAAACTGTTAAACGAAGTGAATATGAAAGTTTATGTACTAACATTACTATATGTTGTTGTTAGTAACCATACCATCTCTGTAAATAACTATTGCTATGTTGTGCGAAGACAAACTTGTATAATATTATAATGATAAACTTTTGCATACCAACCTTATCTTCAAATCGTCAAATAACTGACACAAATATGTATGTTAAGTATGCTTGGAAAGCTTTCTTAACGACTTAAACTGCTTTCAAGTTTAGTCGCAGATGTTGTAGACATTTAGAAGCTTTATTAAAGAAACCGAAAAATAGTATAACGTTATCAAATTTCTTTGCTAGAATTCAAAAATTACACAAACAAAGCTTCCATTTTTAAATAAACAAAGCTAATGAAATAAATTATTAACAAAACATTTTGTATACTAACCTTTAGACAAAATAGTATAACGTTATCAAATTTCTTCGCTAGAAATCAACATTTACACAAACAAAGTTTCCGTTGCTACATAAACAAAGCTAAAAAACCTAGGTTGCTATGTAAACAAATAATCCGAAACGATATTTATATTAAAATAATTATTACAAAGGATTTAATATAAAGTATTATTACTTTAATTATAATCTAAACGGAATTAAATCGGAAGTTAGTAATTAAAAACTATTAAATATAGCGAAAATGTAAGTTTATTTGCTAACTTCTTCGACTTTATTATTTTCGGTAACTATGTTGCGGGAAGACGAACTTCTATAATATTATAGATGGTCTTTTTTCTTAACTTTTTCTCGGTCTGCTTAGGCAGTTGAAAAATAAAAACAATTAGTTAAGACTAGCTGAAATTACCTGACGTTGCTCGGGTTTTTAGGTCAAAACAAAAAGTATTGAGGAAGATTTGAGAATAATATCAAGTAATGAAACCAGGTTAATTTTTATTGTAGTGCTTAATGGTATGCACTATATCTTGTCTTCCCCTCTTTTTCCCAAATAAATAAAAATTTTCTGCAACCTTTATCGATACATTTGGTGACTGCATTTTTTATCAAATAATCATAATAAACAATCGATGGAATCACTTTTAAAATATAGTTATTTCACTCTAATTGATTTCCAGTGGAAGAAAATACGTGATATTATATGGTCATGAATCTCAAAAACATTTAAAACTTGGGCAGGAACTGCAAGCTCAAGGGATGCAACAGGTGGAAACACTTTTGAAGATATATTCAAATTTAGATTACCCATACGTTATCCCATGCATAGGCTGATTTTGAGGGTCTAATTTGTCACGTAAATATTTAAAGTTATTAATGAGTTTCCGGACTTTGAAACCGAATTTGCCGATAAAAAGTGTGTTGCTATGACATAGAAAGTGTTATTATAATCTAATAAGTTTAATTGACTTAATTGATGCATAAAAATCCTGCAAAATGTACATATAGATGTTCAAGGGAGGAAGAGTTAACGGTTATAAATGTTGGACTAAATTAAAGAATTGTTATAGAAGTTTTCTTATTTTACCTTCTGAGATAACTTTCACTTTATTCATTTTCAATGTTAATGAAAAACAAATTTCGCTGTCTATAATGAATAGAGAATATTCAGAATACATAAAAAGTTTTAAGAGAAAGAAAGCACTTAAAATTGCACATTAAAACTGTCTTCCACTTACCTTTTGAAATAATTAGCCAGATTTATAATTTTGTTGGTGATTGCCCTTCTTTGAATAATCTTAGTATTTCTTTTTTCCCTACTTTACTTTATATTAGGTATATATTATTTATTTTAGTTAATCTTAGGTGTTGTTTATAACGGTTGTCAAGTAGATTGTTAATCCAACAATACGCTCATTCCCACGTTATTTAAATGGGAAAAATTAAAAGAGAAAAACATTTTTTAAATGAAAAAGGTAGTTCAAATCGCTTTAAAACCCCCCATTTTGCTTAACTTTTTATTGCGTTTAAAATGGCACCTTAATCTTGCTTCTACGTTCTGTAGTTGTCGCGTTATAAATACACAAACAAACAAACAAATTCTTCAAAATATTTATGGTAGATAGTAGAGATAGACATTACCAGTGGCGGCCGCTGGCATAGGGCTATGGAGGCCATATAGGGCCATGGAGCCACTATAAATAATTGTTTTTGAACAGATTGATTTCATTTTTGAGTCTTGAATAAGTTTAATTTGTCGTGAAGCAGCACAATACTCCGGTCGGTAAGAGAATTTACGGGAGGAGTGGGCGGCGATTCCGGCGGGGAGTTCCCCCACTCCAAAGGGGCCACCGCCTAGCTGGTCGGTCACAAGACGTGGAACGCATGTGCACTGCATGATTTTATCCCCATCTCCTACCATCTCCCGCGCTTGAGAATATCTACCGTTGGGGCCAAGTTCAGTTTGGCTCGGCTCGGCCGGCCTTCAAGTTATAAGTTATGCATGGTATTGGGGAGCGTGAATGTTTCAATTCTCCGCAATGAATACGATAAGTGCTTTATTAAAACAGCCGTTTTCTTACGGTGATAAATTCGAAATAAAACGAATTGGAAGACCCCTCCCTAATTTGAATTTAGTTAAAAAGCAACAGTGTGCCAACAAACAGGAAAGGTGTCGTAAATTTAATCCCTTATTTGAAGAACAATTGGCTGTGCGGGTGTGATGAAAAAATGCGTTTTTTGTTTTCTTTGTGTTCTTTTCCAAGGAGATGTCAGCTGGCCGAGGAACAGGATTTCGGACTTGGTACACATCTGGGAAAAAATGAGGGCTCACGAAAAATCTAAACAACATATGAACAATGTTTTGAGTTTATCGTTGCTGGGTAAAACAAATATTTAAAGTCAGTTTAACTCACAGTATCGGCTAGCTATATCTAAACATGACGAACAAGTACATATATAAAAGTAGGTACGTATTAAATTTGATTATAAATTGTATATGTTTTGTGGGGCATTATAATTAGCATTGAGAGAGCATGATGAATCGGATGAGTCGCAAAATAAGGGAGTTTTTCAAGAGTTAATCCGGTTTATTTCTGAGTTAGATAAAGACTTAAAAGTTCACCTTAGTCAATCAGCTGTGTTTAAAGGTACGTCTAAAACTATACAGAATGAGTTGTTGGAATGCATGTTAGAAGTATACCACGAAGAAGTTCGCAAAGGAATTCAAAAAGCAGATTATATAGCATTGATAGCAGATGAAACTACTGACGTGTCATGTCAATTTCAGTTAGTCATTGTATTACGTTACATTGTAGGCGGAAAACCGGTAGAAAAGTTCTGGAATTTCGTTAATTCTGACGGGCATGATGCTCTTGCAATCACAAATTTGCAATTTGCAATTTTAAAACAACTCGACCCCCTAAATGGTGACAGTCCGAATAAACTTATAGCACAAAGTTTTGATGGTGCTTCTGTTATGAGTGGACGTTTAAATGGCGTTCAGAAACTGATAAAAGACAAGTATTCACTTGCTAATTTCGACCACTGTTACGCCCACCATAATCACAGAAATAAAAGATAGATTTCAATTTACTGGACACCTCGTGGCTACGAATCTGTTTGTGGCCGAAGAATTTGATAATTACAGCAAAAAATTCCCTGACACATCTCAGTGAAATAATTGAAAAGTATCCTTTTTTGAGAAAAAAGAGACTGAAGAGTGAACTTCAAGTTTATTACGAAAGAGAGGAATTGAGAGCAGCTTCTGTCGCTAATTTTGGGTGATGATTTGTGTGAAACATTTCAAGAGACAATAAAGCTTTTAAAAGTTTTGATCACGATACCAATGCCGACATCAGAAGCAGAACGGTGTTTTTCAATGACGAAAAGAATAAAGACTTTTCTTAGGAATACTATGAAAGAAGAAAGACTAAGTGCTTTAGGCATGCTATCGTGTGAAAAACTTTTGTAAATAACATAGCTTCAACAGAAAAGTTATTGATTTATTTTCTAACAAGAAAGATCGCCGAATAGACTTTGTTTACCGCTCATTTAAACTGTAAGACAATTTTTTCATCTACTCACTACAGTACATTGTTCGGTAAGTAAAAAATTAAATACTTTTTTGTATTATAAATTTAGGTTTTTAAAACACATGTTGGCCCTACCAGTTGAAACAACCACCGACCGCCACTGGACATAACACCGTTAAATTGATTACAGATTAGTGTGTTTTGTACTACTTTTGGCAATAGATATTTAATTTCATGGATTAATTAATATAAAAAGTTAACGAGATTACTTTATACGACTGGGATTCTGTTTAGGTAAAATTTTGAACGACTTAAGAATTACCAAAAATGTTTTGAGCTAAAAACAAGATATCATGTCATACATAAATATGTGATTGAAAGAAATCCGACTCCACATTCAAAACCAATTTAATATTTTGTGCGCTTCAAACTCTAAGAATAACCCTCTCTTATAACGCTACGTGATTCAACGTCACCACTGACGTTCGGACACCAACCGCCCACATCCTAACCTTCAGAACCTTCCCAAGAATGCGTCCAGACGGTCACTGCGGTGACATTTTTTTCGTCCATTCAAAGGATACGCCTAGATCGAGCCGTATAGCCGAGGACTGTTCGGCGGTCTCCTGTCGCTAGCCGTTCAGGACCAATTTCTTCCCTAAGGATTCCTTTGGAATGCCCCGCCCTCATTCGACCCACGGCCCCTTCTAGTGAGCGGTCCCGGCCCCCAGCAACCATCCGCCGAATCTCACGAGGTCCACTCGATGGGACCTCCGTCCACCCATCCCATCGGCCGAGCCAAGGCCGTCCGGTTCTCACCCCCGAGGACAGCCGAAATACGGCTGCCGTTAACAGATTGTCTATGTGGGGTTTGTGGGTGGATTTTGAGTTGGGTGTGCCCTGCCTCGTATGTGCGACAGAGCGGGAATGGAGAGATGGTTGGGAGATGCGGAGGACCGGAGGTTTTAAAGTTGGGGCTGGACGATTTGGGGTGGGGAACGGAAGTGGAGTTTTACATTACGGATATCTATAGAATGGAGATTTAATGTGAGAAGATTTAGGAGACGTGGGAAATAGTGGTTATAGGAAGTAGTCTCCGGAGTCCCCGACGGAGATGATGGAGATAAGAAAATAAAGTCTATAAGTGGAATGTAATTTTCTTGGGGGTGGATGAGTGTTAACTGGAAGAAGAAATTTCCGCTGAATTAACAAATGTTCCGTTTCGGTCACAATACTAGAATTTTGCGGTGATGTTTGGGCTGAAAGCTATTTTATGATACCGTCAATGCAAAGGAAGCGGTCGTCTAGAACAGAGCAGGAATATTTATACGATATTTAGGCTTTATTTCAAACGCATAAAGAATTGACTAAGTTTTGCATTTTTTATGTAGACACGAATACTTTGATGCATGGAAAACTCATCCCATCATTTTGAGAATTAAAAAAGAATCGAAATACACGCGAAAAACTAGTTTAATAATAAATTTACTTGTAATTATATGTAGATGGAGTTTTTGATAAGTAATTGTTAAAAGCTGATTTTTAAGACCATAGATTTTCATGTTAGATTATACTTGAAAGGACAAAATGAAGACGTAGCGTTAAAGAAAACATCTGTATAAACACTTCTGAATTATTTTCTCGGATGAGTGGGAGCGTGAAGTTGGAATTTTAAATGTATCTATCAACATCAAATCCAAGAGCGAAAGTAAAGTCGAAAAAGTTTTGATATAATAAAAATGCCACATATAGTAAGCCAGCTGTGCATGCAAGAAAAAAAGAAATACTCTGAAATTATTTTTTTTCGTTGGCCAGTTTCGTCCTTGACATTAAGGGGACAATAACCAAACGTCTCCTCTGCGATTAGCATTTCGGCACTCTCTTGCAGGGTCTGAATGACCTCGCTGAAACAAGTAGCAGAAAAAGTAAAGAAGTCTCCACCGTTGGATCTCAGGTATAGGAAGTATAGGAAGATTAATTCTCTTTATTAGTGCTTTTCGTCAATGCTGAAAAGCACTATTCTCGTCGAGATATCCGTCCGTCCGTACGCATATATGAGGGAAGAATTGGCTTAACCGATTTAAACCAAATTTGGTGCATAGGATCCTTATATAATAATTTTCAAGTGTCCGTCTGTCTGTCTGTCCCGGTATTTTTTGGACACTTCCCAATGGAATTAAGAGCTGAAACTTTCACAATCGTTAAACCCTCATGAGGTGGTTTCTAGAATAATCAAACATCCCGGAAATTTTCCGGGTTCGACTCCGGGAGACAATTATATTTTCCCATAAGTTTACACGTGCTTTTCGATTTTTGAAGGTGCAAGGTTTATTTACTTCATTCATTAAAATATGTAAATATGGATCGTATTTCTCCATTTTTCTTTTATTCGACGGCTAAAACTATAAAATATCTTATTCTTGCAATGATTAGATGTTACATGTATTGTTTAAATAATTATTCGTATGCATTGTTAATTGTTGAAAAATGTACTATTTAAATAATCAGTCGTTTACATTGATACTTAATCCATTGTTACAACAATGAGAAGCATGAAGCATGATAAAACAACAGACGTGGACGTAATTTGCAAACACGCAGGCAGCATGCCACTAGAACGTAAGCTAGCGTTCACTGTAGTGTGCTATAACACGCGTGGTATCATTAACTTTTCAAATGAAGAGTATGCGGATATGTACTTCGTGTACGGGTTTTGTGATGGAAACTCTGTTGCTGCCGTTTACGAATATCGACGACGATTTCCACAAAGGAGAACACCAAATCGACGTACTTTTATTCAAGTTCACCGACATTTACGAGAAAATGGCTCATTTCCGTGTGGGTCTTTGAGAGCTGGACGTACAAGTTAATGTGGATGAAGAGGAAAACATTATTCAAATGGTTCAGCGAAGTCCACGTCTTATCGTTAGTACACGAAGAATGTCCGCCCGCCTCAGCGTTCCGCAAATGAGAGTCTGGCAAACATTACACAATGAGGGACTTTATCCATGCCATATCCAGCAAGTTCAGCATCTTCCCCCGGGAATATGGCTAGGCGGTTGGAATTCTGCCGTTGATTAAATGCACACCCCCGCCTGAACCGTTACATCTTGTTCACGGACGAGCCACAGTTTACTCGTGATGGAATATACAACACGAGAAAGTACCATTTATGGGCTCGCAAAAATCCTCACGGAACAGTTGAAAGCAACTTCTAACTCCGTTTTTCTGTGAACGTGTGGTGTGGCGTCATTGGAAACCAGCTGGTTGGGCCGTGCTTCTTCCCGCCACGTCTAACAGGTGCCATTTATGCTGATTTTTTTGGAAAATTAAACGCCGGGTCTCTTAGAAGACATTCTTCTGCAAACACGACTTCAGATGTACTACCAGCATGACGGGGCACCCCCCCCCCCCCATTTTAGTAGGAACAAGAAGTTTCCAAACCGATGGATCGGTCGTGGCGGGGCGCAGGATTGTCCATAGAGGTCTCCGGATCTCACTCCGTTGGATTTCCATGTGTGGGGGCAAATGAAAAACATTGTGTATGAAGCCAAAGTGAGCACGAGGGAAGAACTTATTCAGCGAATTTTCGAAGCTGCGAGGCGCGTTAATAATGCTGCAGTTCTTCGTGCTGTTTCACGTTCCCTACTCAAACGGGTCGGATTGTGCATCCAAGGTGAAGGCGGCCATTTTGAACAGTTGTTGTAATAATGGATTAAGTATCAATGTAAACGGATGATTATTTAAATAATACATTTTTCAAAAATTAGCAATGCGTAAGAATAATTATTTAAACAATGCATTTTTCAGCCATTAAGTTGTACAAATCCAAGTACGAAATAATTTCAATTGCTCTGTAACAAATGAGAATCGGACCCTTGTTTACATGAAATTTTTACTCAAAATCACTTAAGGAATAAGATCCCGAAGTTATGATATAAAGCCGCCGGACACCCTGTGTATATCATTCTATATAGACGTTTCTTACAGAGGAGGAGGATATAGGAGGATACTAATTTTTAGGCACTTCTACATGAGCTGGAGATTCGGAATTTTTTTTGTGCAAAACCAACTAGAAAAAACGAAAATCATGAAAAAGTGCAACAATGCGGCCACTAAAAATTCGCAATTGTTTAAACAAATTTTCAAGGTTTATGTATTTCCGCATGTGCTACGGAGTTGAAATTTTATTAATAAGTAGAATTTATGAAAAAACGAAATCGGGATTATACAAATTTTGATATTTTAATTTGTTTGGCAGTTAAAAATTCTTAAAGTTTAAACAAATAGATAACTGTTTAGAAATTACGGGATGAGATAGGAAGCTGATATTTTCAAGTTATGTACAGAGTAGTGCATTTGCACAAATAAACATTTGAATCTCTCCATAAACATTCTGCGGCGGCCGTTAAAAATGTTTAAATTTTAAACAATTGGAAAAATATTATTTCACTTCTAGAAGTACTACAACTTTTAAATTTGTCAGAAACGTGTAGAATTAGCACCTCATAATGGAGAAAGTATAAAATTCTAAAAATTGCAAAATTTTGGGATTGTTTTAATCTATTATTTTTACATAAGAGAAAAACGAAAATCGCTCCGGAGGTGAAATATTTAGATTTAAAAAAATATTTGTAATGATGAAATATTAAAAATGAATGTTTTTTTATATTGAGATGATATGCTTGCATAATGCAAGCACCAACTACTAGTATATATATATAAGTTTTTACTCAGAAGTTATATTTTAATCACACTACAAAGTCCCGTTGATGTTCAACGGGTAATTCCACTCGTCTTCACACATAAATACATGACCAAAATGATATATTTCGACCAAATCGACTCAGCAGGGGTGCCAAAATTAAACTTTTCGGTAATTATAAATTTGGAAGGAATTGGCTGAACCGATTTCAACGAAATGTTGTATAAAGGAGGTGTGCAACATAAAAAAAACAAAATCAAGATGTTAGCATTGATATCGGAACCAGGGCTGCCACAATACAAGTAATAAAAAATTTCTTTTTTAAAAGTATTTGTGTGAATTGTCTACATCAATTTTAACCAAATTTAATATCTATAATGTACACGCACACATGCAAAACTATATTTAGACCGAATCAGCCAAACAGGGATGCCACAATTACAAATTTAACTCTTTCAGTAATTAAGGATTTGGAAGGAATTGGCTGAACGGATTTCAATTAAATTAAAGAGGAGCTAAGGAGCAGGGCTACCACAATAAAAAGTAAAATAATTTTTATTTTTCAAGTATTTCTAGAGAACTGACCTCATGGATTTTAAACAAATAAGGTATATATAATTTTAATATAAATAAATAACCAAAATAATTCAAACGGGTTGACTAAACAGAGCTGCCACAATATCAAGGTTAGAATTTTTCTGTAGGTAACTAAAAACTTCGAGCTGAACCGCTTTCAAAGAAATTTCGTTTGTAGGGCTAGTATAGAATAGCAAAACGAAATGAACATGTTTAGAACGAATCTAAAAAGCAGGTCTACCACAATATAAGGAAAAAATAATTTTCTGATTTCAAAGCAAATGCATTAGTATACAATTATACGAGTACTAGGACGAATTTCACGAAAAGCACTTCTGTACCACGAGAAACCCGCGTACATCCCCACTTGTTATTAGTGGACTCCTGTCATGAGATGATTTATTCCTTTCGCAACAATATTAAGAACATCTCCTGGGCAGGATCAGAGTAAGGTTCCATATGATCTTCACTAAATTTAAAGAGCTCATAAATTCTTGGTGTAGATTTTCTGAAAGTGTGCATTGAATTACGTTTTTTTAGAGTATTAGTACCTCGAATGCTCTTATTTAAACCCACTGATGGCACTTGAATATATCTTAAAATGGTGTTATTACGCAGCGAAATATTTTACTAGGCATAACATCAATTTAAATGAAGATTGCTAGTTGAGAGTAAAAAATGTGTAGCAAGGCTTTTGCCCAGGGAAACCCTTCGGATTTAATTCTTTCCCGAGGGAAGTATCTTGGTTGTGCTGTCATCTGTGTTATTCGGTGCCCACCCGCCCAAACGTAGATGGGCTGCGGTAGGAGGTAGAGGAAAGCTCCGAGGAAGGGGAGGAGCCTGGGAGAGGAATGGTTAAAGGTGAATGACTCTGAATGAGAAAAAAGGAGGACTGAATGTGGGGAGGAGAAGTGAGACGGATGAGTGTGGTGGAGGAGGAAAGGGCATGTGGAAAAAAACAAGATTGAAGAGCACCATGGAGTGGTCAGCAGGGAAGCAAGAGGTGACTGACTCCAGAAGATAAAGATCCATGAAGGAAAGGTTAGCCTAGAGACAGAAATATTTGCTCTCTCTCGTGGAGAGGGAAATTTTTGGCTAAGCTCGGGAAGAAAGTGTTTACCAGAGTTTCGTAGAATCGACCGAAAATAGTTAGTCAGAGAGTGACGTCATTGGAGGAAGTGGAATTGCGGCAACTTTTTTGAGGATGATGCGAGATTTCTTGCCATATGAGTGTTTGAGGCGAATCTGCGGAAAGATAACTTAGCGAAATGTGGCTGCTGATGTTATGCCAAGTATGCATTTAAGGAAAATTATGCAATTGTTTAAAGGTGGAGGACAAAAATTACTTCAAAAGATCTGTTTTACGGACGGAACGAGATATATTGGCTATGCTAAATGTATAGTATCTACTTAAATAATTAAAAATTTGTGTTACAAAACTGTGCGCAAAGATTTAAATGTATATTATTTGGCAATTCATAACGCTTACTTTAACCTCAATTTATTGCATACGATGTGCATATCATAATCACTTGGTTATAAAATGTTCTGTCATAACAAGCAGGTAGCATAAGATCATGAAATTTCCTTTTGAATGCCTGCTTATTTTGATTTTCACAGTATCGACTTAATAATTCATAAATTTTAGGAAGATTAAACCATAACAGAAGTAAAGATTATAAGTTAACCTTAAATTTAACTTTGAAAACCATTCGTTTAAACCAAGGTTGGGCGACCTTTTCTACAAGGCGGGTCGCATCGGTGGTTGCGAATGTTTCGGCAGGCCGCATTAGAGTTTAATCCGGAATTTACCTAGAAATTCTGAGGTATCATATAAGTGGAAATCAATTCTAAATAAGGATTTTATGGTTAAAATTACAAAATTATAATCTTTACTATCATAATTTTACCAAAATAATGTAAATGTATGTGCTAAATCTTACGGATTGCTATTTTGTCATAGTTTTGCGAACCGCATGGAATTTCTCTTGTGGCCGCATAGATTCCGCTGGCCGCAGATTGCCCACTCCTCGTTTTAAAAAGCTTTTAAATTCGTTTGGAAATAAGAAATTGATTGAAAAATCACCTCTCGCAAACACAGCAAAAAATCTAATTAATGATTGATAACTGAGTCTCAAACACATAGATATTGAAGTAATTATAATCAAATTTAGCTAATTTAGAGATGATGATACTTTTTTTGTTTATTATGGCACAACTTAAGTACCAAGACAGAATTTGACACTCGACGAAAACCAATTCATGGAGTCGGTCGTTAAAGTCTCCAAAACCAAGACGTTTATTCGGACGAACCCATTAAAATTTGTAGCGACATGGTAAGAATTGGACCGGGGAAAAGTTTAAAACCTGTTTCATCCCCTATCTTCTTTCTAGGAAGTAAGTTTTCTTTATTACTGACTTGTGTTATAGACTGTAAAATGTCCTTTATAGCTGACTTGAACGTTAAAACAACTGGGGGCGCAAGATACGAGGTGTTATAATAATAGCGGGGAAAATATATAAAAGGGTTTACCAAATGTGAAATTTATCACGCTCATTTGCGTTACAGGCAAGTTGGGTGCAAAGCCATCAATTTCTTTAACCGGTGACGTATCTTCTGCTGAAAATTACTTTTAGTCTGGTGAAAGTATTTTTTTAGCTTTTTGAAGTTTATTTCATTTCCGCCAGTGATTGATGCTCACGTTTTTGTCCGCGCTTGTTGACGGTGGGTAAATTCTGCGGTCTTAAGATGGTATTGAGTGTCGAGAAAACGCTTCTCCGCCTGACAACCAAATCGAAATTCTTCAATCGATTTTGTTGTATTTTTGGTCGAAAGGTCACTGGGTTCATTCTCCCACCGACTGACTCTTGGATCTCGCAATGAAAACCTTTTTTATGAGACTGAGAGTCTTTTCTTTTAAACCATATTTCGTATAACCCTTTTCGAAAAGACGGCAAGCCATCTATAGTAGGTATTGGGTTGTTAACGCCTTTGAAAGGAATAATCTCTTACATGTTCTTCAGGATACGCTCATCATAAGTTTTATTTCTCTTTGTCGTTTTAATTGAAGAATAAGCGGTGAATGTAATTAATTACGCGAGTAGGCAGGCGACTTTGCCTGAATGTCATCTCCTGTTTATACATATTTATTTGCCACTTACTTAGTCTTAGACAAAAGAAATAATTGAATTGATGCCTACTTTTTATGTAATTATACCCAGTTCTAAGCATTTGATTTGTAGCATAAGAGTCTGAAAGCATTGATGGAAACGTTATCTTATTTTTTCTTTAAAATTCCACTTTTGTGTAACTTAAAATTTAATTAAGTTCTTAGTAATAATGAATAATCGGTGTTATTAGGGCTATAATTCTGGCAAAAAAGAAGTAAGCCAAATGACTTTGGTTAATTTTTTTCGTCATAAAATTTCAGCTCTAATCCGCCAATTTTCACTTAGGCATCGAATTTATGAACCAAGTACAGCAAAACTAAATTTTGACATTTAAATAATTCAATGTTGTGGTATAATTGGAATTTTTTATTTTACTTTTCCAATAGTTAAAAAATTATAAAAATTTCGCCGATGAAGAATAAATTACAACTTATTTTGCTACTCACAAATAAACTGTTTAATTATAAATCGTGTTTAGGAAAACTGATGCAGATTGAATATATGCAACTTTCTGTACTCAGCAAATATATGTTGATAATTTAGATAAACAAACAATTTTCTTTCAAAAATCCTTTCGAGTTTATTCCCAAGCAAAAATAACATTTTAATCGCGATAATCTTTTATTTTGATTTATTTTAACTTCACTACATTTCAATATTTAACTTGCAAAAGCGCATTACATATAAATCAGTATTGAGGTGTTTTGCTTACTGGAGGTTTAGATATGTTCATTACAATTGGTGTATTCCAAAAGAAATTTATGTACACTTATGGCATTTAAAGTAGCTACTTCGGTGCATTTCATACCTTATTGGAAAATGCAGTATTACGCGAATAAATAATCACGATAAAACAAGTTTGTTAATGGACATGTAATCAAGCCTTTTAGCAATGAATATTTCCGACTGGAATAAGATCGTCTGTTGGCATTGGAGGAGCAAAATGTATTCTCTAAATTCTCCTTCATCTCTCTCTTCAGATTTATTCTGAATTAGACCACTCCGCCCTTTGAATTCCTCCTCACAAGTGCGTTAGTGTGTGCGAGAGAAACGATTTCCCCGCGTCTCCGTGGCAGGATGGTGTGTGTTTGAGTGGCGTGGCGCGGAGGGAAGGCTGTTTGCCCTCTCGGGTCACGTCCTCTATCCGGAGGGACCCCACGAGATACCCCTGGCCGACGTGAGGCGCTTAATGACCGCCTAGGCATCAGCCGGAGGTCGGGAAGGGGCGAGAGTGAGATAGAAGTGGAGATTGAAGCAGAACGAGGAGGAAAAGAGAGCGAGTGGCGCGTGCACCACGACCACGTCGCTGCAACAACACGCGGTCGGATCTCGCGGTGATATCCTTAAGTAAGAAGCGTTGAGCGCGCTCCGTATCATTTCTTAAACTTCACGACTTTAAAGTGGAAATATTGCGCCCTTGAGATGGTTGATACGTCGGACGTGGAAATTTAGACTGTAGTGCGAATGTGCGATTTCGCTTACTGTCCTGTACAAAGGTAACATATCGTCTCGTTACATCTTTTGCCGTCGAAATTTGGAGAAAAAAAATAATTGCAGACGGCGTCCGCGATAAAAGGTTGACCGCGGCACTCGTGAAATTTGATGATTTATTTCGTCTAATTCATATTTACTAATAGATGTCGCCTACTAACAGTGAAAGATAAAATGCATGGCAATTATTAGTCTACTTTCCAAAAAATGGAAATTAGTCTTATGCGATCGCCCGGGTGTCCGTGTGTGTGTCCCCAACATCTTCTTCATGAATGAACCGATTTCTGCTAAATTTAGTACATAGAATATGCACGTAAATTAATGACCAACTTGACATATTTGGACCGAATCGACGCAGCAGAGGTGCCACAATTGCAAACTTAAAATTTTCGGTAGTTATGAATTTGGAAGGAATTGACCCAACCGATTTCAACGAAATTTTGTATAAATAAGGCGTGCAACATAAAATAACAAAATCAAGATGTTTAGTATAGATATAGAAAGCAGGGCTGCCACAATACAAGGAATAAAAGAAATTATTTTTACACGTATTTGTGTTTAACTGTCTACATTAATTTTAACCTAATTTAATACTTATAATATACACTTATATACAAAGCTATATTAAAATATTTAAACCGAACCAGTCAAATAAGGGTGCCATAATTACAAATTAAACTCTTTCAGCAATTAAGGATTTGGAAGAATTTGGCTGAATGGATTTCAATTAAACTGTGTATATAAGATTTGTACAACATACCATAATGAAATCAAGATGTTTAAAGCGGAGCTAAGTAGCAGGACTATCACAATAGAAAGTTAAATAATATTTCTTTTACACGTAGAGAACTGACCTCATGGATTTGAACCTAATATAGTATATTTAATCTCCATATAAATATATAACCAAATTACCATATTTCAACCGGGTTGACTAAACAGGGTTACCACAATATCACGGTTAGAATTTTTCTGTAACTATGAATTTGAAAGGTATTGGCTGAACAGATTTCAAAGAAATTTCGTGTAGGGCGAGTATAGAATGGGAAAACGAGATAGGTTTAGAACGGATCAAAAAAGCATGGCTACCATAATACAAGGCAAAATAATTTCCTGATTTCAAGGCTAATGCATTAGCCTACGATTCTACTGAGATGAATTTCACGAAAAGCACTTCTGTATCACGGGAAACCTGTTTACATCCCTACTTGTTATATATTAAAATTATACTGAAAGGGAAATAGGCAGATTAGTTCTTTCCAGAAGTACTTGTAATTAAAATTGTTCTATAACAAGGGTGGCCAAACCGCGGCTCGCTATCAGCATGCGGCTCTTTTAACTTAGAATGCGGCTCTTTCAAATTTCCATTCCGAGGCTTGTCGACATTTTCACTACAGAACAAAACGATGTTGTGACTGGAGACGTGTTGGGGATGCCTATGAGACATGCACTATGTCTAAATTTCTTCGGATACAGGTAGTTTTACTGTTTGTAAATATATGAGTACAGAATTTTTTTCATGCGGCTCTCAAACTTCTGAAGATTATCGTATGCGGCTCCAAGAGTAATTTTGGCCAGCCCTGCTATAGACCAAATTATTACTTTGGATCAAGTTTTCTTTAGTAGCGATGAAAGTTACAAAAAGTCGTTTGTATTCAATCTCGATAAGAAAATATCGTATTATTCTATCGCAAAAAATTATTGAAATGATTGAGAAAAATCTATCACAAAATGTCAAAATTTATTTTTCCAAACGATAGATTAGATCATAAATTGTAGTCTTTAAACTTTTATAAAACCAATTATCCTTATTTTGTCGTCAATTCTTCAAAATAAGGTGCTATGACGTCTAACGCTACAGTTAGAGTGAATCAATATGGTATATTATAAGAAATTGTAATAAATTATTGAAATACAAAATCTGCCAATAAAAAGGAGACCCTATACTATACGCCAGGGGTGGCCAAACTCTTTTAACTTAGTATGCGGCTCTTTTAAATTTCCATTTAGAGTCGTGTCAACGCTTTTCACTGCAGAATACAATGACGTAGTGTGACATTAGATGTGTTGGGGATGCCTAAGGGTAATGCATTATAGATATTTGAATTGTTTCAGATAGAGGTGAGGTTACTATGTAAATTAATGAGGACAGAGTGTGTCATGCGGCTTTTGAACTTCTGAGTCTTATCGTATGCGGCTCCGAGGGTAAATAAGTTCGGCCACCTCTGTTCTATAATAAACAGGGTCGGCTTGATGGCGGTGCCAACGGTGTGACTCCACCGGTGTAGGAATCAGGAGCGATTGAGACGGAAGACCAGGAATATTGTACATAAAGTGATATAGCGTAATAGGATTTTCGGTCATCCCGAAAACGTTTTACTTGCAATGATTTATGATGAACGCCAGAGTGTAAGAGAAAGTGGAGTGGACGGCAGGCAAGACGAGAGAAGAACGGCGCTCCTATTCGTGGCTTTAAAATACCCGATTTGAACTTCGAAACTATAGACTACAAGAAAATAGTGAACTCGGAAGCCTGCCGCTCTTTATCGGAGCCACTGGTCACCCAACAAATGACAGATGAAGATGTCAAGGAATTGGCGAACAGCAGGGAGTGTCTCTTCGGAATCGCGCAATTTCCTTGCCATACTCACCATGGAGAGATATTTAAAGCTACTAACTGAAGTGTCGGCAAAGTTTGCTGCCCAGAAAACCGAGAAGGATTCGTTCTAGGTCGACTTGAATCTCCCCACATTATGTCGAGATTTGTTACTAAGAAACAGTACCACACAAATCCGCGTGTTCACATGGTAGGGTGGTTGGGTTGGGCACGAATGGAACAGTCATGTCCCTATATTGAATTTTGGGTTGTTTGGGCCCCAGAAAGCCGAAACAAGCGAAAAGCTGCATCCCTCGGGTCGTTTCATGCGTATCTTAACGGTTGAAAACGAGGGGTGTCTGGCGGAATGGGAAGCCGTTGACCGATCAAAAAAAAACATTTTCCCTCTTATTAGGCTATTCAAAAGGAAACTTTTCCACGCTAGGCTCGGTCGAAATTTGAAAAAAGTTGTTTTTCGCTCACCCCTAGTGTGTATGTGTATCGAAAATTTTCTTGGATCCTCATTATTGTGTAGAAAATTATGGAAAAATGATGCGATGGATCAAAATGCCCATTAAATTAAATAATTTAATTTTTTCCCGCAAACAGCGTCTTTATATTTCATGGTGGTGTCAGCATTTGAAATTCTTAAAATAGAAACCGTAGCAACAACCCCTGTTTGTATTCATGGTGAAAGGTATTTTATTATTCTTGTCACGACTACCTAATGCCCGCTTGAGATTTCGTGGAACAATGCTTCAGGACAAAAAAGATGTCACTTTTATGATAGAATTGCGAGAACAAATTTATGATTTGAGAATTGAAATATATTTATATTAAATATAAAAGACAACTTCCGTTCCTTTTTTGAAAGAAACTATAAATTTTTGTTATTTATGGACAGTGGAGTTCAATTATTTAATATATAAAGACAAAGGAGCAATAATGTGTGCATGATAAATGATTTTTCTAAGTGTGCATTTTTTATGAAACCTTTTCGATCTGCTTCCATCCAAAATCTCTCTCTCTCTCTCTGTGATGAATCACAGTTGTGAGCTCCGTACGTCATTGGAGTGAATAGCCTCGAATGTATTTGAATAGCTATTGGGCAATATTGGCATTGTGCTGAATTGAAGAGCGTTTTTCTTGAATATAGTGTGAATATCGACACTCTTATCTATAGAAGTTTGCCAATTACGAAAAGTATGTCTATTTCACTCAAGGTGAATAGTGGAATTTTTTATCAGTGTTATGTTTTCGCAGATCCACACGCTTTATTTAGAAAATGATGTGGCATAGTTTTAATGTTCCTGTGGAAGCTATGAAGCTATTTGGCGTTTGACACTAATACATTTTGTCCCCGATAATTAAAACCATAAAGAAATTATAAAAGCTTTCAAGTTTACACAAACTTAAATTATCGAATGAATGCGGGTGGTAAAAAATATCTTATTCTCATAATCTATAATTCGATTTAGAGAAGTTCCAGTTATTGGAGTTTGTTTACATTAAGAGACAGTCTAACCCAGGTGTCTCAAACAGGTGGCCCGGGGGACGTATGCGGTCTACTTGTTTAAAAAGTGCAGCACTGGCGTTAATATGATTCTAATTTAAGTAGGCGAAAGAGAAAACGTGGACGAGATTAATATGAAGTTACAAAGACCTACGAGACTAATACAAATGCTGTGTGATTGGGAATTGTGTGATTGTTTTTAATCAAAACATATACCATTTTGAGTCGTGTGTGTTTATATCAGAACATAATGCTTCAGTCATTACTATGGCGACCCGCCATGTTATGTCGAAATTATCTAGTTGACCCTCTTGTAGTTTTAGTTTGGTATCCCTGGTCAAAACTTTATTGGCTCAATTTAGAGCGGTTTTGTACGTAGTGCGTTCCCTAAGTGTTTTTATTTTTTAAAAGTCAGATATTAGTTCACGGTTCGATTTTTAATTCATATTCATCCTAAAGGTATTGTATTGTATTGTGTAAACGGAAAAAATGATGAAGAGGAAGCTGGATAGCATATATAAAACATCTTTATTTAGAAATTTATATTTTCTCTGCTAAACTATTTATCGCATCATGTAACGCGTTAAGTCAATGTGAGTAGAAGTATTTCTAAAATATAAAAGAATAGCACGGTATAATGGTACTCTGTTAATTATTTAAATGCCATTTTCTGATACAATGCGCATGAATATTTTCTCTCAATAAATAATTAGGTGAAAGTATTGAACATAAATGTAGCACCTCAATAACGAGAAATTTTCTACCATTACTTTTATTCAAATGAGTTTAGAAGGTAATTTCTATAACATATCACGTCTGATGACTTAGTAGGTGAATGAGCTAAAGCAATTCCTTCGCGTGTGAAGGCTAATGTGGCTCCGCCATTATTGTTGTCATCAATAGGTCTTTATTTGAGCGCTTTATGATGTTATTTACACATTACATTAAATGGCATTCACCTTAATTTTTAGTCCTTTTATATTCTAAGTTATTCACATTAATTACCTTGACAATTATGGTAAGTATTTCAGTCTTCTATTTTAGAGCGTGGAAATATATAAATATGATTGGTCGTTTCATCAAAAATTCTTTTTTTAAAATTAGTTGTTATTATCTTTAATTTGTTTGAAAATAGCAAGTAATAAAGCGCATTCTATTCTAATAGTGAAAAGGTTAGTAAATTTCAGAATTTAAATTTTGCTGAAGTCATGGAGTATATATTTATGGGTTTCTTCTCAATCACATCATTATTTCTAGAAAATGTCGCTAACATCTTACGCGTAAATTCCCTATAGTGACTTCGCTGGCATACAGTCATTTCTAAGTATATAAGAAGGTCATGGTTATTTTTAGATCACGTTGTCTCTTATGAACTATAGAAATATGGATAAGACGGATACAATATCGAACTAAGATTTCATATAGGACTTCTCTCTGTTTACTAATGTAGAATGATTGATGGCGACTACAATGAAATTAGTAGTGTTGACGAAGCCTTGGCTCTTTCAAATCGTATTTAAGTGAGCTATGAGTAGGTGAATGTATTTCAGGTGAAATTTAAGCGGATATTTCTCGAAAATCGCATTTGGCATCTTGCCCTGTGGTCGATGTCGACAACATCGTTGGTTTTCCACGCGCCTTCCCTAGTAATTTTCACGCATGAGTTTTTCCTTGTAATCACTCTTTGAAGTGCAGTTGCGCTGAAACCCGCTTGTCGGTGTGCCAGAAGATTGGTCACGTCAATATTGTTTCTTTCGTTGAAATCGTCTGTCCCGTGATTCACGTCGAGAGCTTGTAAAATCGCGAGTGATTATAATTTTGTAATGCTTCGTCAACTGGTTAATTGAATCATGCAAACTTTTCAATGGTTAAATGAGTCCATTAAAAGACGAAGGAAATCTATTGGTTTGAACGATTAGTTTACTTTTCTTGTGTTATCTTTGTTCTTAAGTCTCCATAACATCTATCATAGATTTACCTGATTGCACTATGCTGGGATTAAGTTTTACATATTTCCTGATGCGGATAGTATGATTTGCATGAGATTTAACGGCGATCTTCAACTTTGGGGCACATTGCATTGCGATGGAGCAATATACGATTCTTTTATAGTACATACAGCTTTTGATGCTTATTAAGGCAAAACTTGCATATTTTATCTAGCTAAATACTTGAGGGAAACGGTCACCAAATAATTTAATCAATATAATCCCTAAAATAATTTTTACGCTGTTCCAATACGAAAGTGACAGCGTTCTCAGTTTAGTCTGTCTCTCAGATTGTGTTGCAATTAGTCAACATCACCAGAACAGAAAATTTCCTTTCTAGTTGCCTGCATATCTCCGAAAATGGTTAGAGACTTTTTACTTAACAAATGACGCACCGTTACTTGATGACAACATCGCTAGCTTTTCAGTTTCATGGAGCCTACGGGTATTTTCAGATTTTTACACTTATAGATATTACATAAATGCAACTTGTTATATTTCAAGATACTTTATAATAAATGCATTCTTTATTAGTGTCAAATTTGAGAGATTTTGGAAGTGAGTTTGGTCAACACTATGTTGTAATTATGGTGAAAAAGTAATATATAATAGATCGTGGTGCCCCTCAAGTTTACTTACTGCGCTGCCATGAAAAATCTCATGGAACTAGATCCAACGCGATAACGATCGCCTACATACCCACTAAGAATTCCTTTCTCTCAGATATTTTAGTTTCTGTTTTTCGTGAAATAATATAGCTCGCGAATTAGGAAAAGGATGACCGCCATAGTGGCCTATGTACTTGAAAATGAATAAGCTCTGCAACTCTCTCCATAAGGATGTTATAAAGAGCTGAGTATAAAATACATTTACCATATAATAATTTTTTTTATTATTTCTGTCCCTGAATGCTAAAAATAATGACGGACGTTAATTGCGTCTAATACAGACGTGAGAAATTTGAAAGGGCTCGTATCATTTATTTGTAATAATTCATATTAGTGATGGAAGATCTCCAGAAACTGCAGATTGAGTTATTTCCTTGATGTACGAAAAATTGAAGATAGAATCAAGGTTTCATCCGGACGCGTTAAGTTTTGGCCTTTAAATGATTCATTATCGCGAATGAGAAGATGCCACGGATGTGAAAGCTCACAAACGGTTGGCGTTATCAAAAGTCTCTTTTTTTGACAGGAAGAGAAGTATGAAGTGAGTTCTTCAGTTAATTCTAGAGCGTTGGGATGTTGAAGATGAAACACGCCACCCAAAGCAATGAATCACGGTGTTCACTGATAAATCTGGCGGCGGAAGGGATTTAGCGAGACAGGTGTTGTGGGCCGCGAGGCAGACGGATAAATTTACAGAGGAAATAAAGCGGTGGAGAGAGGTTGCAAGGATAGCTTATGTGAACAGCGAATAGCTCGTGACGGCCATTCATAAGTCTTTTGAAATATATCCGAGTAGCTCGCTTGTTCTGGTTCGATTCAATATGTCGTTAAGTTCTCATTTTTATTTACGTAGGCGTGAGGCTAACGCGGGGCGTTGAAAATCCACTCATCTTTTCCGCAGAAGCGGCAATACATTTTTGATCATGGTTTAGCAAAAACAACGCTTTCTTTTAAAAATATCGAGTTCTATTAATTTTTAATGGATCATGTTTATTCTCGTCCTTACTCTCGTTCTAAAAAAATTCTGGCAATGCGGTAGCTTATATTGTCTATATCTATTCGTATATTGGTATATTAATATTCTTCTACAGTGGATAAAAGTTTGGTGATAGTTTTCAGAGGAGGCTCTTAACAAACTCCATCGACAAAGTTCATTTTTGTTCAATAGTGGGCGATTTTGACATCCTCTGCATATGTTAGATTAATGCGATCAGTATCACTAGGATGACCAAAGCTAAAACATTATTGCATAATTTTGTGACATGCAGGAAAAATTCTTCAAAGAATTCATTATATAAGAAGAACTTTGTGGAATGGGCTCTTTACAAAAACAGAAAAAAATATTTTTGAATTTCTATTATTGCAACTGAAAACCTAAATCCCAATATTTTCGCGTGGATCTAAAATCTTTCCTATTTGTTCAGACTATCAGAAACTTTCTAAACGGTTTATGTAAGATTATTTGTAAATGATCTCAGACGTTAGCAGCAGGTAAAACAGTACTTTGCTCTTTCGTTAGTTACGTGAAATTGCTCCAGTTTACGTCCCTTATTATTTGTGACACCCGCACAGTAATTTACGGATAACTTCATTTTCCCTGTAGAATGTTTAATATAGATAGTAATAAATCATCAGACTCAAATTGTGCAGTAATCTTTACTACTCAAGATTTAAATTCTTTTCAAGACAAATTGCGTATTACTTTCTAAACGTGCGGGAATTCTTCAATGCCGAAGTGATTGAAAACGGCACGCAAATACTTTCTTAGACTCGAATAATTGGCCAAACGTCAAAAGGTTAACAAAGGAGTGAAGCAGCCCAACCTTAATAAGAGAGAATTTTCCAACGCAACCTTCCTAACTAGAACTAAGGGTACGACTATTGGGAAAGAGTGGATCATAGTTTCCCATTATTCTACTCTGTCCAATTGCATGCGTGTAGAATGTCATAGAATAGCTCGACTAGAGTGGGACAGGATGTCACAAGAACACTTTCTCGATTGAGTCTCATCGAATGTGGTTTCTTTACCGATTTAAAACTATTTTATTGGACGATTTAACGTGTCTTTGTAATTGATTGTAATGAGCGCTAACTGAATTCGTAAATACCTTTTACTCGTTGATAATTTCGCAACGTTTGGCTTAAAATGAGCATGGATATGCTACCAAAAGTTTGAACGCGTATAAAAACCTAAACGGAATATTAACTCTTTGATATTTCTCAATAAAGGGAAAGGAATGTTGATTTACATCAATTGAATTGGCGATTGATGAAAAAGTTCGATTTTACGAGGGCGTCCTTTTCATAACTCTTATTAATTATAAAACGGATGATGAACCCGAGCACAGACTTCGTAATATGCAACCGTTTCTGTACGCTGAGAATATACAGCCATGGGCCACTTTTAAGAGGATAATTTTTTATGAAATTTTTATGTTGCGTGTTTCTTTCATTCAATACCTACGCCAATCGATTCGTTTCGAAACAATGAGTAACGTTGGAGATAAGAATAAACGGCACGTTCTAATGCTTCTTATGAAATTTTAATTGATTGAATGTTTTGTGCACCTTGAACTGTTCTGGTAGACTGAGCTGTTGTAAGTTTTTGAAAACGCGAATGTACGGTAAATATAAATGGAACAAATTTCCTCTATACAATATGTTTTATGTTTTTATGCTTGATTTTTAGTAGACAAAGTCATGTAGAAACAAAACAGACCCACAAAATGCTGAATAATCACAAAATCTCTTATTGTTATCATCTTTCTTTGATCCATAAGATCGTGAAAAGCATTTCATTTTTACTTTCTCCGTACGTAGTATAGGAAAAAGTATTGTTTCCATTAAAAAATTGAATTCAAGACGGGAATACACGTTTTGAGATCTCCTGAACAGGTTTTGGCCATTTTCTCGATGATGTCTGTATGTATTAGGAATTTTGTGGGACCTCAAACTCAAACACTATATACGTGAAATTTTATATTTGTCATTTTTATTAAAGGTGCAACAGCTGATTAGTTTTTGGTTAAAGTCAGTCAACCATAAGTAACCTCTTACTCTTTGTCTCTTTTTCGTTTTTACCGATTTTCTCCATTAAAACTTCATAATTTATAACAACATTAGATAAATTTTTAAAAATGTAAAAAATGTTATTTTCTACAACTTTTGTCTGAAGCTTGTTTTCTAGAATGCATTTTTTATGAGATGTTTAAAAATATATTTTTAGCTGCCACCACCACACCACCTGGAGGCAACTTTTGTAAACATTTTACGCTTAGTGACGTCTTACAATTAGTAACGCTCCTTTTTAGGCTGGTTTCCAAAGGAAACATAGCCCTATGAAATGGTCGTGTCTGTGTATATGTGTGCCCCCCACTAACAACATTTGCATCAATCGACCGATTTTCATGAAACTTGGTATGAGGCTCGTGCTGCCAGAGTCCACCTTTGGGCTATATTTTATTTGGCAAAGTCCCGGATTCCATTCCAGTAACGTTTTTTCCCTATTTGTTTTACATAGGAACTCTCAAATCCATCGTGCATAGATGCCTTCTTTAATACTTTAAAATATCTTAAAATTGTGATACCAGAGCGAGGGGAAAAAAATGTAGATTCCAATTATCATCACAGAATTTTGATAATTGATTGTATTTTCTTGAATTTATACTAAAACATAGCGTTTTCGCTTTTTAAATCGCATTTAATCGGATTGTTGCCATGGAGACGATTCTTACCCTTCTATGCTTGAGCTTAGACAAGTGAACAGATGGGTTATTTTCTTTTCCACCTGACTGCCCTTTAGCAATGGACAGTTGGTCCATATATATTAGCGTATAAACATTAACATTTATTAAATTCGTTTATTAAAAAAAATACATGTAAAAGATGTCAGAAAGAGATGTTGATATTGCTTTTAGTATTTTAAACCGGATAATTCTCTATTAATTTGTTTTTCAACTTTTCTCTATCCTTGATAAACTATGAATTACAAATGGTATGACACTTCCTTGGATTGACTAACACATACTGAAACATTTCCTGTCAATATAAGTAATCAATTCAGGACGTCAACTTTGGGAAACCAGCCTGCATTAGTCCTGGTTTGGACTTCATGTTATTTTCTTAATTGTTGGAGCTTCGTGGCTTTATCCAATATCAGAAGGCTACGATATGAGTTTATCTCTGTTCTTGATAAAGAAGTCTGAATTTTTCTCGCAGTTCCTTAAAATATTTAACCTATTTGGAATTTTTAGAAATATTGCAGGTATGGAGAAAGTCATGTGGTGGCCACATCAGATTTTTTAATCATATGATATATATATTTCTTTGCAAAGGAAGTATTTTTATCATAATTAGTAGGTAGATAATAAGATAATAATAATCAGTGTTCAGTTTCAACATTACGCACTCAGACGTAATGAGCATTGCAGAACTGTTGTGAATATTTTCTTGCTTAGGTTTTACAATATACATCCTCTTCAGATGTAGATTTACTACTAAATAGAGATCATTGGAATTACATTGAAGCATATCCAGAGGAACTGCAATTTAAGAGGCAGACAAAAGTTCGAGTGATCAAATTTCGTTTACTTAAATATGTATAGGAAAAAATATCTTCTCCGAGTTAAGGATATTCTAGATGGCTGTGTTACTTTCGAGGATTCATGTTACTGGTCATTATCTAAACGTATCCAAATCGCTAATCCATGTCTATTTGGCTCTTTTCGGAATCTTCCCAAAAATTCATTATGCAGAGTTCCGAAAATTCAAATTTTCACCGTCATCAAGTGTGAAGCGTTAACGTGTATTACTCACGTATGTTTAAAAAAAATATCTTCAGCGGAACCGCATTGCCACGGGAAATTCCTCGGCTGGAGGAATATTACGGTGGGCCAAATCGTTTAATTCGTCAAGGGAGGACGTAGTGGGTCACAAGGATAGAATGAAAAGGAGAGGTAAGGTAATGTTGCGTGGTTTGTGGTATTTGCGGGAAGAGTGTGGGGTGAGTTGGCGCACGAGATGCGGCTTGGAAGGTAGAAGGGGGGGGGGGGCGAAGAGAGGGCAGACGGTGGCGCGGTGGGACGATATTACGAGTGTCGTCGCCGTGCCTTCCAACTGGGACGGATCGAAGGACGGCGCATAACGAAGAAGAGTCGCACGCAACGCGCCGTCGACGCCAAAGCGTGAACGGAATAAGAGAGGGGGCGCACGGGGTTCAACAGAAAGGGATGAGTGAGAAGGGGGGGAGTAGGGCGTGCGTGGCTCGGTGCCTCCAACTTTCGAGTAAAGCGTGACAGTCCTATCGTATTTTCATCTCCTTGGAAAACTCACGCGTCCGCAAGCGCCCCAGACGTCTAAGTCGGACAAGGGTTACTATGCAAGCGTCTAAGTCTCTTTCGAGTTGTGAAAAGCAAGGTTTTTTGTTGGAAGAACCGTTATAATGTGCGATGGAAGTTTAATATTAAAATACATTTTGGAAATATGATACAGAGATAGTTTAATCGCGTTCCTAAACAATAATTTATAAAATTTTCTTTAGCAAAGAACTGGAAAGTGATTAAGAGTCATTCAATCTCGATGCTTTGTTTCAAAAGAATGTTTTTTGATTTTTAATTTCTTGTTAGGTTTGGTATTTTATCTTCAAACCTTTATTGTTTTATTTAAATATGTAATATATGCCATTACTTCATACAAGGTAGCGGGCTATCCATATATCTTTGATGAAAGTTATTCAGTACAACAAACGATTAAAAATTTTAATGTACACGTTAATACAAATAATGGATTTTAAGATTTCTGTGATTTTAAGAATGATAGCATATATAATAGAAATGTATTCGAATTAATTTCATCTTGATAGATAAAGTAATACTCTTCCATCCTTTTTTTAATATCTTGTAATTAATTGTGAGAACTTTATTTTTGGCTGAATTATTTACAGTTGAGTCATAAATGGCTGTCTGATAAAATCATAGTTCTGGTTAATTTCTACCATACTGATTTTTATAAAATTAATTTGAGGCAAAATTATTACAAGGATAATAAATTTTCGCTATAAACCTGAACAGGTATATTAGCTGAGCTGTAATCCTTCTTTTGGACGTCTTTCTTTCGGTAATAATTTCCTGCATAACTGTATGCTTCAACTCATTTGGCAGGTCAGTTCACGGTTTCCTGTGTGAAAATTAATAGTTTTTCGAATGCCTTCGCAATGATCTGTAGACATTTCGACCAGCTGTTGCCGTCTTCGTAAAATTTCGCTAGGAAACCGCGGAGAGACTGCCGAAGGCTAATACGGAAAGCACCCCTATAAAGTGATGACCGTTAAATTAGTGGATCCTGACCCACGTGTTCTTTGCCTCCCTCGCCCCCTTTCCCTTCCCTCTTCTCTTCGTCCGCTGCATTGTCCTTCCGCATGCCTTTTAGCCGTGACCACGAGAGTTTAAGTCCAGGTGCTCCCATCCCTTTGATCCCGCCATCTTCCCGCCTCCTTCCACCTCTCTCGCCCACCCCCTTTCCCCCGGAAGAACACGCGCGCCACCGAGTGAGAGGCCATTGCCCGCCACGACGCCACACCTCCCACCAACTTAATGCACCTCTTTAACATGTATTCGACTCCCTATTCCCCCTTCGCTTTCCTCGAAACTCCTCCTAAAGCAAACTACCGCCCACCGCTAGCTCTTTTCGATAGACGCGTAACCACCACCTCGAAGAAATCCTCCTCTCCAAATTATCGCCCAATTAACGGAACCGCTACTCCAACACGCACCCCATTTCTAGGAGAAATTTTTGCTTCGGGTAAATTAGAACCCTTACCTATAAATTTAAAAGTTTTAATGGGTTTCTTTCGTTTGTTTATACTTTTGCGTGCTTTGGTGACCCATCAAACATTGGTTTTGAGCGTGCTTGTATATAAATAACATTAGGCAGTGAATCGTTTAATGAAACGATGACGATTTTAGCAACTTTATTTAGCAATTAATAATAGAATCAGTCGTATTCATCTTTCTTAAGCAGTTTAAGTCACCTTGTTAGACTTACAAAACCGTTGATTGGTTTTTGCATTATATTTTCTTATAAACAAGTTTATTTTCCTTTTAAAATTAAGAAGACTATAATATTTGAACACCATTGTTTTCCTTTTCAATTTTTGACACTTAAGTATCAAAAATTAAAAAATTTAATACTTTTCTTAGGTATCTACAACAGCCATAAAGAGGTTATTAAAAGACAACATGCACATTTCAGCTACAAAGCGGCCGTATTCAATTAGTGATTCACCAAAAGTACATTCTAAGTATCCTGTTTTCCATTTTTTAATGCTTTATTGCTTATTCTGGAATTTATTTTCAATCATAAATCGTGCTCGATAGTTCTCTATTGAACCATTGTTCCTCCTTCAACGATATCCTTATATATCGTAGATTTAACGTCCTTATTGGAAATGCCAATAAAATAGCATTTTAGCACGCATCTGTTTTCTTTCGTTCTACTCCCGGCGTTGTCGTGTAGATTTTAATTGCGTTTTATCGCGCGAATCGAAGAGAGAACGTGAGTGGGAGTGGTCAGTTAAGGGGATGAGACCGACTGGAACCGTCGATGCGTGACCGTGAAGAATGGATAATCCTTCTTCCCTATCCTTTCAATCAACGCTCCATTCCTCGATTTAGCGTCTCCTCTCCCGTGTGTCATTATCTCGGGGATTGGCACTCACGTAAGAGTTTCCATTTGGAAGTCTCAGTTCAGATTGTACGTTTTTACCGCGGTTCGCCATATTTCACAAGTTGTCAGGTATGAATCACGAGCTCGTTTGGTTAAAAAAAAATCTTTTCGCTCTGAAAGGATCACTAGACTCTCAAATTGAAATGAAATTTGTGCGTGCTTTTAGAATTGTTGGATTTATGAACGCTCTTATGAATCGGTCTAAAAATAATTTCATAAAAATCTTATAAATTGTGTTTTCGGAAAAATATTTTGCGCGGAATGCTTGTTACTTCTTTTCATTAACAGTACTATCTTTCATAGAAAATGTTGTCAATGTTGTCTATTTAGCGCCGTGCAATTTAATTGTTTTTTTCTAATCATCAATTGAAAGTTATTAAATGTAGGTGCTCAAGTTTATCCAGAGCGATATAATTTAATGATCCATGAACTCGACGAAAAATTAATCCCAAACGCATCAACTCTTCAAAACTGTTACGTGACCGCAAATGAAAGAAAGAAAACATTGGATTCGGTATCGGATGAATTTTGACGCGCTTTAAGACGTTTCCAAACCGTTCGCAAGGGAAGGAGAGTGAAACCGAAGTCCATTTGAGGGCGAGCCATCCTTGGCTGGTATGGGGAAGGGAAACGAGAGAGAAAAAGTGTAACGGGTTTGGAGACGCGTAATAGTTCTTTAAAATGCGTCTCACGGCTCCGCCTGCTGCCACTGGGGCAACCGACACTGCTTTGTTCTTTCTCTTCCTCAGAGCGACTCTGTAATGACTGAGCCGGGTTCACTCCTACGCACTCCTCCCCTTCCTCCCTGTGACGCGAGGTTGCTGGAGGGAAAAAAAAGGAGAATTGACGATTCGGGACAAGTACTCCATCCCTGTATCTCGAGTTCCCGGTGAGATTACCGTATCTAGCGGGTTACCTCCTACGCAGGACAGAGACACACACCTCTATTGAATCGCGAGAGCGTGTTTTCCTATCTCGTAGTTTCATTTTCACTGTTCACTCAGGATAATTTCGTTCTAGAGGGTCGAGATTGGAAGATATTCGTTAATAAATTATTTGCAAAAGTTTTATTATCTAACAATTAGTATGCCTTAAGTTTTTGTCTTTCCTCCTCTTGGGATGTAGAGCGCATTAAATTTAGCTATAATAGTTTTTTTTACGGTGTAATGTAGTTTAAGCAAAATCTATTTTTTAGCAATTTTCATTTAGATTCATTAGCAGAGTTAATATCATTAACATTTCCAATTCTCCGGGCAAATCTGTGTAACAAACAGCTGGAAAATTTACCTCTCCTATTAACTTTATTGTAAGACGTGTGTATACACATCAAATGGAGCATTCTTTTCTTGTCATTCTATTTCTACGAATAGTCGCGTTTCAATGGCACCGTCAATTGACGAATACCGTATAACGTTTCGCCACGTGTTTCAATTAAGGTAGAGGATGCGTGAAGGGTGACCTTGGGAACCAAAGGTCAAGGCACGCGGAATCCCTCTTCTATTTCATTTTTTATTCGCGCTCCTCCTTCCCCTCCCCAGCAGGTGCTTTGATTAGTGCACCCATTGGTCCGGGGCGCCTCACAGGACAGGGCGGAGGGTCGATCGGAGTGCAAAAGGAGGGGAAGAGGGAGGGAAGCATACGTGATCTCTCCGGAGTGTGACTCCAGGGAATAGGAGGATGGAGACGGGAGCGTGGTGGCGGAGGTGGTGGCAGAAGGGGGTGGGCGAGCAGTAGGAAAGGGAGGAGAGGAGGAGAGTCCTTTTCGCTGCTCTGACAAGGTCAGCAGCTTGAGGATTCCGTTCGGTCGACGACTTTTTAGCCGCCGGGTTAATCTCGAAAGAACCCGGGGGGAAGACGGTGGCCGCCCGGAGCGTCGGATTTCGGTTCCATTTTAGTCCGAAAGTCTCATTGTCCATACGTGTCCGAAAGAGGTGCCGCAGCTTCTGAAACCTCGCTCTTTCCAGTTCGTTGAGGAACGCCGTCAAAATTCCTCACGCACCCCCGCGTGCTCCTCTTTTCACCTTGAAACAGCACGCTAGGTGTTTTTCGTGATTGCACCGTTTCGAATTGTTGTAATTATGCTGCAGACGCTGTTATCACATGAGTTTCAGAGAGTTTTATTTCGATAAAAGTGGCAAATGAGTGCTGAATTAAAGCTTGAAGTCCTGAGTCTTGAGTTTTAACTCAGATGTTGCGAATTTCATCGGCCATGCTAGTATTTTTTACTATCTCTATGTCAGATATCGTTATAATATAATGATTTTGTCAGTTCTAGTAACACCACGCATTGAGTTAAATTTTGAATTTAGTACCGTCCACTTACTACGAACGTTATCAATATAAATATCCACAGTAATGTTATACTATAATTTATAGTTGATGTGCAGCATACGGTAGATCCAAAAAACTTAAAACCTCTTTTACACATAAACTTTAAAACCAATTACTTAAAACATAACTGCCAAAATTACAGTTGTTGACATTTGGCTATATTTCTCAGATTGTATACTAGGGAGATGCCCCTTGAAATTCAACAGGATTTTTTATATGAAATTTCGTAAATAGATGCGACGTGAAGCTATTATCCAAGTCAATGGTACGCAATTACACGAAACCGGCAATAATGCAAATCACTAAGAATACGTCAAATTTTTGCGTTAAAAACTAATCTGTTGATCGATTCGTCGCGTATTCAAAAATTTATGGCAGGAAAACAAACTTTCTTTCTTTTAGGCGTCCGTTATTTCAAGTCTCTAACTCTTAGGATGATTCTAAGTAATTTTTATATGCGAATGATTAATGTTCTACATTCAAATGTATTCCTTTTCGTAAATAACGCAACGAATGTTGTTAACATTGGTTGCTATGAAAATCATTTCCTTCTCATGAAGAATTTTGATTCGATTTTTCCCCAAAGCCTTCGTAATTTTACACTCCAAGGTTTTAATACTGGATAGTTTTCTACTGCTCCAATACAGAATAAATCATCTTTTCATTCTTCTCTCGAGTCTTTAAAGCTAATAATTCTCTTAATTTTTACAAAATTGTCGGATGATGGCTTTAACCACGTTAATGATATAAAACATATTTTGATAAGGCTGCAATGTACCACGGTGGCATTATTTATTGTATACTCTTTTTGAACTCGGAACAAGTATTAATTAATTAATTAATTAATTAATTAATTTAAGATCTTCAGTCTTCCTACATATGGCTGAGGTTAATCTTCATTAAATTACGTTTAATTTTATCGAATTCTCTGATTATGATGGATGAAGATGTCCCATCCTTTTGGTGGAATATCTTCACATGCTCAAAGAAATATCTCTGGTGCTGTAACTGTTTGCGTCGAGCAAGTTGTTTGTGGCGTCGTATCTTGGTTCTTTAAATTTTTCATGGAGCATTAAATTTTTTAATATTTACAAATATATCGAGTAAATTTACCTTGGTTTAATGCACTAAATCTTCTTCCATCTCGTAAATCCAGTTGTTTTTTTTAAATTTTTTGTATATTTTGTATTTAAACTATTTTTAAGGGAAAGTTATTGTGATTCGTTCGCAAAAGATCTGAAAGATTATTGTGACTGCAGGTAATATGCTTGCCGCTTGTTTTATCAGCAATAGAACAAGTGTCATACAGTGGATATAACGAGTGCTTCTGTCTACTCGAGCGAGTTCATGATAGTGAGTTGCGCGTTGCCTACTGCCACGGAGTCGAAATGGTCTCGACGTTCGGCAACAGGTTCAGATCGACCTTGAAAATCATGGGCCGCAAAAACATTTTTTTATCTCATTTCCGAATAGGTTTATAAATTTGGCTGTTATTTATTTTTGATGTTTTCCATTTGTTAAAACACCCACGCAATTTACCGGCCACTAGTATATTTCGTTCTTTTTATGAGGCTGCTAGATATAATATAGGAATTCAAACTGGTGTCCTTGATAAACGCGAGAATAAAACCCTCTTATCCTATAGTATGTTCATATAAATGCAAGTAAAAGTTATTCTCCTTTTGCCGTCCACCTGCCATCGACCATATTTTCATCTTTCCTCTTTTTTTATTTGATCTTCATTAGCTTAACCTGACCAGGACATTTTCAGAAAACGGTAACATCATAAGTACTGCGAATATAAGATTTATAATTTCAATTGTCAATTAAAATAATGTTAACTGTAAGTGCTTGAGCCGCTTAGCTTAAATAAATATTTTGTCCACATATAAATCTAGTGATATATACATGAAAGAATAATATTTATGTACGATTAACCTACTTTCAAAAATTATTTCTGACATTCTTTGTTCACCACAAATACTACCATGGCATATTTCTTTTTTGTATTGATAACATAAGATGTTTTTTCTTTACTCTTTGAAGCTTGGAGTCCTTTCTAAAACAAATTATGTTACCCAAAATTGCATGGGCCTCTCCATGCGAGCAACTAACCTCTTGGGAGCCGCATTATAAAATCGTCTCATTCTTACCACACCCAAAATTATAAATGACGCTGACATTAACTATTTATGCACGTTTCATTTCGGAAATACCTATTATTGCCGTTTTAACCCGCAAGGGTTGGCATTCATAATTAATCCATTAATTAGTCTAATCGTTGATTTAGATGTTGTTTCCTTTACTTATTTAATTTTATAATAACGATAGGGGCTAATAGGTATACCTTTTTACTATATAAATCAGCGTTACTTTTATCATCACTTTGTTTGGAATTTAAGCGAAATTACAGCAATTTATTTTCGAATAAACGCAAGGACTCCCTTTTGAGGAAACATCAACATGTCCATATGTTAGACTTCGGATTTACCGCAAGGACTCTCGGCTCCTCCGCGGAGGGCGGAGCGGACGCCTTCCTCCCCCTTACCTTTTGGCGCGTCCGGATCCCCTTCTGCCGACCGGTCGATCCGACTCTCGATACCTCGCTCCCGTTCTTCTCCCGCCTCAATCTCGGTCCTTCGACGTGCAGCTTGAGGGGAAGACAGAGCGAACTTCGGGAGCGGCAGTGGAAGTCCTCTCGGAGAATCACTCCTGAGGCGTTATCGGACGACTGACGGACGGCTGCCCTCCGAGCAAAGACGTCCAGGAATCCAAACAAACTCTCACTCGACAATCAGACGTTGTGACGGCGCGACGGCGCCCGGGGATCTGCACCGGATGTGCCACCGCGTGTCTCTTCCTTAGGACGGGTGCGCTGTCGGAGTGTGAGCGGAGTGAGAGAGAGAAAGAGAGGTAGGGGAGTGGTCGATGGAAGAGGGTCGCGCGGTGGGAGATGGGCGGGCCTCTTACGCGAGTGTCGTCCCCCGAGGAAGGATTGGCTGTCCGAGAGGAGGGGAAGGGCGGAAGGGGGTCCTTTGTCCAAAGTTCGAAAGAAAGAGAGGGAAAAATAGGTCGCGTGCGTCGGAGTGAGGTGGTGAATTACTGAAAGACAATGAGGATGTGAGAGATTGAGAGGAACGGAGAAAGAGAGGGAGTGACTGGACGAAATTTATTGGGAAGTGGTGGGCTTCTTTGAGAGCGATGAAGATGCTAATGGTCTCATACGCCGAAGACGTTTCGGGGGGATGCTGGGTGTTGGTGCGGTGGTGGGGTGGGTTTTAGCCGAGGGGAGGAGGTGGTGATGATGGTGGCGGTGGGGAGGGTGGGAACGTGTGTGTGTATGTGGTGGAGAGGTTTGGGTTCTCCTTCTGCGCATGCGTTGTCCAACAGGTAGACGGCGTATGAGGAGGATTGGGTGGTGGAGGGTAAAGTGGAGGAGGAGGTTTAAGGGGGGTGGATATTCTTATTCGGGGGAGTGTGGGAAGATAAAAAGGGGAGGAAGAGAGGCGAGAAGTGAGGCAGGGGGAGAACGAGAAAGGGAAGGAGAGAGCCAGGGAGAAAGCGAAAGAGAGAAAAGAAAAGGATAGGGTTAAGGGGGGAAGGCAGTGACGGGAGAATAAAGGAAAGAAGGAAGCGCCAGAGAGAGAGAGAGAGCCGTACAAAAGAGGGAGAGGATAATAGTTTAATAGAAATAGGATGGAGAGAGGGGCAGAGGAATATAACTGAAAGAGCAGATAGAAGGAAAATGAAAGATAGATTCAGCAATGGGGATAGAGAGGGTGTAGAAGAGGATGAGAGGAAAGCTATGATTCCAATAAAAAGAACCTCCTCTCACTCCCCCTCCCTCCAATTTTCCCACTCCTCTCCCTCCAATTTCCCCACTCCTCTCCATCCAATTTCCCCACTTCTCTCCCGATCTTCATCGATATACGCCCACCCGACCACACCCAAGGGCTTCCAATGGAGTGATTCTTTCCCTCCCTCTATCTTTAACTCCTCGCCGCACTACAATAACCGGATCCTCTTTCTTTCTCTCTCGCTCCCTCTCTCCTTAACTTCCACCCGTCCTCCATCAACAGCGCATTCCCCACTTCGATCCGTACCTCGCATTACCCAAAGACCCTCATGATACATGACCCGAACGGGATTCGATCATTTTTCGCCGCAAACCTCTCATTTGACCGTAAGGACTCGTTCACATAATCCTCTGCTACACCCACGACACTAGTCGGCCTCGGCGGTTGTCAGGCTGGGACTTTTTCCCTACCTCTTTAAGTCCATGGCCCCAACGCGCAACACTTTTGTGATATCACCCATTAAATTTACTATGGTCTATCTTAAACGTCCATAGAACCAAAACCGAAGCGAAGGTCGAAGCGATAAACTGATCGGCTAGTCTCCATCGTTCGTTTCTTGTTTCCGCTTTATTTTGGTGTTTTTGTTTTTGCCAGTTGACATCTCGTTGTCCTCTTCTTGGGTTCGCTTTAATCACCAATTAATTACTCTCAATAAAACGTTATCAATCAAGAAAAATTATTTTAAGCACGCGATATTTAAAAAATGACCTCTAACTGTGCAGTTCATACTTAAATACCGTCAAAGAATTAATAATAATATAATTCTAACTGTAATTGTAATTCACAACTTAAGCAGACAGAATGGATGATCTTAGGTTAGAATCTCATCAGGGGAGTAACTTGGGGGTGCAGATCCACGCAGTGCGTGGAGGGGGAGGGGAAAGATTTTTGTGTGCCCTTAAAATAATGCTTCGAAGAATCTCACCAAATTTAATGAACAAGAAATCAAAGAATATCCACAAGCATTTTAAAGAAATTTGTTGACCAAGGCCTTTGTGACGAACTTCTCTCATTATCAGCGAACACTGTTTTATTTATGGGCACCAAGAAACTATTGAATTTAATAATGATTAAATACAGACTGGCGTCAATCAATAGCAATGTCCCTGCGTCTCCGGTGTTATATTTAAAATTGCTAGTACTGTATCATCAACGCACGCTCAGAAGTAGATTAAAGTAGATAAAACTCAGAAGCATGCAAAATGAAAAACGATGTCGATAAAGAAATTTCTATAATTGAAATTTCGTAAAAAACCATAACTTTTTAACGATTTTTTTACATATGTGGGAGCCCAGAAATTTTGACTTGCATAAAGGCTCCAAACCTCATCCAAATATTCCACTCTCTCAATCTAACTTAGCAAGTCTTGCTGATAAAGCTAAACCTCTCAGCATCAATATGATGATTAATTAATTTTATTACAGTATTCAGTTTAAAGGATCTCTATTTGTGTTGTGATGCAATATAATATTTCCCCATTTTTGTTGACACTTTATGTACTCGTTCTCGTCAGAATATAGGTTATCTTCATATATCTACGCGCCATAAGTTAGAAAAAGTCTAGGTTGGCTTATCTCAAGGAAAGATTAATAAAGTGGAAATTTTCGGAACCCGTCACCATAGTGATTTATGTGGTGCTATGACGCATGACCTTTTCAAGTTTGTGAAAATGAATAATGCTCTCTTTCCTCCGTTTACGTTCGAACAACCTTCTTACTACAGGATTTATTTTGTGTTCTGTTGGTTATTTTCATTTGTGTACCAGGCATAAAGCCTTTTATTCGTGTTGGAGTAGTCATTTTATCTGCAAACAAACAGAGAGACGGAGAATAATTTCTGGTATATACCGGAGTTTTCCTCTCCGTTAGCCCGTACAATGGAGTAAATGCCTCCTAGCATGTTTATTTATTTATTTTTTATTTATTTATTTTAGTCCAAAAACAGCACATTGGCCTTTACATTGGATACACCCAAAACAATATTTTTAAAAAATATATATAACAAAATACCTATACATATCAAAATATATATAAAAACAGAAATTAACACACATAAGATGGATGTAATAAAAATAAAAATTGCAGAAACAAGACAGCTTTTCAGAGACATTCGCCACCTGTGGAGGCACGGAGGAGCGAGGACCTACATGTAATATCCAGCGAGGATGCTACCTTTTGTAAAGCATTAAATGAGGTGGGAATGCGGTAAAAAAGCGACCTTTGGGATATAGATAGCCGGAAAGGCGGAAGATGAAAGAAAGAGCACAAACGAGTGGAACGTGATGGGACACGTAGAGAAAAAAAAGAACAAATATCAGTGGACCTGTAGAGATCATTCACCGCAGTGTGAAGGAAATGGAAATCAAAATATTGCCGCCTGAGATGCAGAGGACGCAGTTTAAGAGCGGCGAGAACACCTTGTTTACTTAGCAAAGTTAGTTTACCACATTCAATCTTGCTATTTTTAATTGAGCAGTTCAGCTATAGTTATACAACCGTAGACGCCCAAAAATTGAAAAATATAATTAATTGTGATAGCATGATAAATACTGACGATTTATTGGACATTTTTTTCGGTTTTGGCTTCAACCTCAAATTCTAATTGCTTCATTTTCTTCTATGAAACAAAAAAATTTATCAAACTCACGCTATAACCGGGATGAAATTGATAATTTATGTAGCTGGGATAGCCATTAAACATTAGGAAATTAATTCAAGAACAAGCAATTTAAAAAATGTACTTCCCTTGGTATCTCCAATAGCCACAAATCTTGTGGGTGTATCCATATTAACTTTGTTTATTTGAGTATTTTATTGATTCAGGATTTATATTTTTCAATTGTTGAAATATATGTTTAAATGGGATATTAAAGTCATATCACTCAACCAGGGTTGCCAAATTTCCGGAAATAAAATTTGAATTTTAATTCTGTAATCTTGTGTAAGGACTTAAGGACGGTATTTTTAAAAAAATCAAATACATTAAGATTGCACTGAATGTAAATCATGTCGCTCTGTCAATGCTGCCAACTCAGTCGTAGCAAAAAATCGGAATTTCAATTCCCGAATCTCCAGAGAGATGCGTGTAATTTATACTACGCCTCTTGTGTGCATTACTCGTATTTGTTTAAAATCTAAAATCGGTGATTTAATCCAGACAACGACTATTTTGTAGGAAAAATGTACTTCTAATTTTCCCAACATCTTTTTGGTTATTTAAACTGTATAAATGACCAATTTTATGCAATTGAGTGAAGGATTAGCTAAAAGAGGAGGAATTTTATTCGTATACACTTGAAAGAATGTTATTTTTTAAATCGAGCGGGTTCTATCGTGGTAATGAGTTGAGTTATAATACAGCTTTAAGATTTAAAATAAGACATATCTACATTTATATAATACCATGCAAGTCACCGGACTGCTGCGTGGCAGGGGGTGCAGTGCACCAGACTTCATAAAAATCTCCAATTCAGTCTTAAAGGTCCTGTTATGATCCCTGATCGTTCTGGGGAAAAAAGCTCAATATCGCTCCATCTTACTGCCTATCTTACGTATTTTACCATTGTTATCATGCCTTTCTATATAAGTGGGAGCTACAATTATTACGATTACTCCCTCAGCTAAGCTTTTCGATCTATATGTCCCTGTAAGTTTCAGTGTAGCTTTAAGTTGGTGCTCCTCTAGCAAACCCAGTTCAAATTCCTTCGGTGCAAAATTTTCATTTTGTCAAAATTCATAAAAGCGTTATATATTTGGTTGTATCAACTTTTTTCCTACCTTATATGACTTCAAGAAAAACTGTGTTGAATCGTTTGAAGAACACAACTTATTAATTGAATAGCAAGATTACAGGGTGTCTATTCTAAAAAATAAATTCAAGGTGTGTAAGAAATTTTAAATTAATTTTTAGAGTCGATTATAAATAGGTACCTACGGACGGTTAGAAGTAGATATGTTTTTTAATTTTTTATTCTAACGAAAACCTATTAGAATTTATCCAAAATTTTATTTATAATGTGAAATAACTCGTTTAATACTTTAAACAATAGGAAATGAAAGTAATATTATTACTACTTTCTTCAGAGTGAACAACCTGTATAATGATGCATTTATACGATAAGTGCAAATTAAGTTGTGGTCCATAAATCAGACTTTTCCTTTTCAGTATTCTATTGCTCAAATTAATCAATTTTAATGATTGTGCATAAGGACTATTTGGAGAATGGGCAGTTTACACTAAATAAAGTTCGAGATTGTTATTGCTGAATAATTTGGCCTAAAAGTTTAATGTTTAAAACGTTCAAAAGTTAATGAAGGACCTACACGCGGCTGAATGCATGGCAGTCACATTATGCTTGTTTACATTAATGTAAAACGTCTACTCATCGGAGGCAGTCAAAGGCCCCGGTGAATGCACTCTAATGTACACGAATGGTAGGCGACCTTCGGATACGCCGACTTTTGTTTACATTCTGATAGAGATGGTGAAAGTAAACAACTTTTAAAGAAATATCGGTTGCTCAAAGCCTCACGGCAGCCGTGATCGTATGGCGCAGAATTCTCAGCCTTTTCTGTAAGACGAGCACTAAGTTTTTTTTTCTAGAATAACAAGCGAGCACCGCTGCATTTATTTTAATTATGAATAGTCACGATTGAAAATAAACCAACGTCAAAGTAATTATTCATACGTTTTAAAAGATTTAGGAAGAAAAGACACAATAAATGCAATTGGTGGTGTTCGTGAGGGCAATTTTGACCGCCGTATATGAGAACCGTCAGAAGAAGAGCACAGTGGGGTTGAAATTCGTAGTTTCTCAACTGCAATCAGAAATTTTACCTCAATAGGCTGACTGGGGCATTTCTTTTTATCTCTGCCATAATAATCATTCCTATTTCACGCTTTCATATAAACGTAAAACATTTCATGGTAATGTTTTATTTCCTATTAATTTTATACAAGGTTTCGTATCGTTTTAAGTTAATATACGTTAGAAAGTTTGATCGAGAAATAAAACTGATAAAAATAAAAATTTGAGAATTTGTGAGAAGATTGTATGATTCAGTCTTTTCCATAAAAATTAACAACGAATACCATCCAACCAGGGGCGGATCCAGAAACTAACCAAGGGGGGAGAGGCGACTGCTCCGATTGCCCCTCCCCCTCTTGATTCCATCTCTGCCGACGACCATACGTTTTGAAAATCTCTATCCCCATCAGAATCTATCTTTATCTTTTCATGCAGTCTTAATCTTCGGTGTAGAAACAGGGAATGTTGCACGGAATGAATTTCAGAATGCACTCAGTGGAGGGCAATTGGGTCTTCCAAGGGGTGGGCGATTTCCCCCTAGGATCCGCCACAGCATCCAACCGTAATTGGGTAATAAATAAAAATTCTTATTTTAATTCTTGTATTAATATTTACCGTTGCCTATGAATTGGAAATAATTTCCTTCGCGAATCGCAGCATCAAATTCAATGACAGTATCAAAATCATTTATTGAAGAAAATCACAAAAAATAAGTGGGTTTTAATATCCACAAGTGAAAATTTCAGTCAAATACCTTGCAACTATTTTTTTTCTGTAAAGATAAAGACTTATCGTGGTAAATCGATCTTTTCCGTCATATCTAACGGTAAATATGTAGGCATCTCTGATCAAGGAGGCTAAGAATGGATCCCAGGACGAGCTGAAATGACATCTCAATATACGATCATCAATTTCGAGGCTACATATGACAGTCGAAAGTGAGATGTAGGTCCAGGATATCATCGGACATCATTGTCGCAACTTAACCGGCTGTGCCGTCATGGAGTCCGGCTGAGAATAAAACACAAGCCGCCTTATCCTTGACCGTCCCCTCGCAACGCCCATTGATTCTGAATAGTTAAGTTCGCGTAAGGACGGGGCTTTCGAAACGGGCGACACTCCACGTACGGAGAGGGTGAGAGATCGACATGTCGGGGGCTTCAAATAGCTTGGAAACGTTTTTCACTATTCTCACGGGAACACTGCGATGCTTAAATTACTTTGGACTCATTTTCGGTTTTTTTTTCTGTACAAATCTAAAAAGCTCTTAATTCCGATTTATTGCTGCGATTTGAAATTTCACCTGATTGTATACTAAAGGGAGTGATTAGCTTTGTGTTCTTGTTTCCACAGTTCGCTGATATATCACAAGAACATATCTACATAATCCGAGACTTCCATTCGCTGGTTTTAGTAGATATTGATATTAATCGGCGCAAAAAGTGGCATCATGTATGGTCTAGGTTAGTGTTTTTCAACCTTTTTGCTTTGGCGACACACTTTTTAAATGATCCAGCTCCCGCGACACACAATGAAATAAAAAGTCAATTTCCTTCGTTAAACCATAACAGCAATACTTAAAATTCTTTATTTAACAATAAAACATCATAAATATAGCAAAAAATATAACAAAATGTTTTGTTAGGCATAAGAAAGACGATAACTCTCCTTAACAAAATTTACTTTTTGTTTAATATAGCCGTTATTAACATTTTCGGCGACACACCTCCCAGCTCTTCGCGACACATAATTGTCTATAAATTTGTCTATAAATTTTTTGTCTACAAAGCATATGATATAATGAGTTACATTGCATATATTTAAAAAACATTTGTCGTTTTAAAAATGACCGGGTCCCTGTCTTAATACTCCACCGTTGAAATCTCCGAAAAGTTATCGTGTCAATTATTCCAAGGTCATCAGCAAAATTTTATTAAATTAATTAATAAATCAATGACTGGGGAAAGTGTTTTTGTTTACCAGCTCATTTTATTCTACTGCTAATATTGAATAATTTTATTTTCATAAAATTATTAATCTCGTCTACAAGAAAAAAGTGGAGTTAAAAATCTGTGATTTTTGTTTTATAATAAAAAATCACGATTTCATTTATTTCTCTGTTTTATATCGAATCTCCTACAAATTCATTGTTTGTTTCTCTGTTTCAAGCAATAATGCTAAAAATTTGCAATTGCAAATTTTTGCAAATTGCAATACCGAAAAAATTGCAATAGATATATGTTATTGGATAAGAATTGAGTGGCTTTTATTATACGTTCGGTTAGAGGTGAAATTGATTCAGGTGGAGGAGTGCTTTTTCGTGTAGTATCAAAAGCACGGATGGCATTGAGTCGACACTACTTGCGAAAGCCTACTGCCAAAAAATCATTTAAGAAGGATATTCTGCTCTATCGAGAAAGGTAGGCGAAGAGGAAGGCGTGGGTGTTCCTTGGTATCCTTCCTCAAACAAGTGCTTGCGTTGTAAGGGGGAGAGGAAGAGTTCGGGTGGGAAGTAGTGAGAGAGAGGATGGGGTGGGAGCGAAGGAAAAGAAGTGATGTCGAGGACGAAAGAAAGACTCTTTTATATGATGTCATCTTATTTACTTCGAGGGTATTTATGCCTTTCCTTTAATTCAATTTTATCTTTTTGTAAATATAAATTCTTATAAATAGGAAAGTTATGCTCACAATCTAGAGCCCATTGGTGTATGATTTGTTAATAATTAAAAATGTTTAACCACAGTAATTAGATGTTTTAATAAATAACAATAAGTATATTTTTAATTATAATTTTACGGAATAATTAATGACTGTTTGGTTGAGTTATAGTCCAGTCATAAAATTCATTACGTATAAAGTTTTTCAAATTGTAGATAAATATTTAAGCTCTTGTGCCCTTCAAAGAGAGTTATACTATTTAAAGATATTTATTTCACATATTCAATTTTTATTGTGTTATTGTTTAATATTTGAATCAATTAAAGGAGTATTTGTAAGTTTTACTGTAAGAATCTTCTATAGCTTTACGCTTTGCTTTTGGCTTAACGTTGGTCTCCCATATTTTTAAGCATATTTATGCCCGTGCATACACAAGGACGGTGAAATTTCAATTATCTGTTTTTATTCCAAATTTTAACATAGTGCTGCTAGAAAAATTTAAGCTTTTTAACGATATGCTGCCTTGCCGACCGTGTCATTGTTAAACCTCGAGATTGTATTTTTCTCTCGGTCCTTCTATATACTACATATGTGCGTGAGGAAAGCGTGCTTTCAATGCTTTAATACGAGAGAGAAGGAGAGAGAGGAAAAAAGAAAGGAGAGAGACAGAGAGGAGAGGGATAAAATGAAATGTTCCATAAATTAAAAATAATTTTGGGCGTATAAGAATTGTATAGCATATTTTTTGTCATACAACTTCTATTCACCCAAAACTATTTTTGCTCTCTGGAACACTCAATTCTGTGAATTTTACATTTATTGCTTACTTTTTAGTGCATTTAAAAGTTGGCTTCATTAATTTTTATTTCAATTTTAACTTAATACTTAATTCACGCATACCCGTCATATTTGACAGGCAATTACGCTAATGATCATTAAACACTACAAGGAGGCCAGGTGGTAACAATACAGTTAATACAGGACGAGTATAATATAGGGTGATTTTTGTATTCGAGAACAATGATAAATGAAAATTCCCAAGATATAAGTTATATAGAAACTTAAAAATTTTTCTAATTAAACTTTGATGATACTCAAAAATTTTTATTAAAAAAATCTCGAATAAAATTTTGAGAGTGACCAGCACCATGCTGGATACATTAACGTGCTCTCCTCAGAATATTTCCAACACAGGCTGCGGCATTTCTTAAATGATACTCGAAATAAAGACCCCGATTCTTGCCTTTAGTTCATCAAGAGGCACCGCTACCTTCTCTCTTCTCACTCGTTCTACCTCGTCCTCTCTACCTTATCCCCCTTTCCTCCTCACCTCCCATTCCCCATCTTTCTCTCCCTCCCCCCTCGGCCTTAAATGTAACATCTGTGAAATCGCTACATAGTTATCATGAAAATAAAAAATAGTGTACCTTACAGAGGATGAAATTCACCGAGGCCCGTTTCAACAAGAGGGAGTTACGAGTCACACACCACAGCACAGCATTAAGGAACTTTTCCTACTCTTTGGAACCATATTGTTTACAAACTATTATGGCCGCCTCGATCCCCAGATTATTTACTTTGGTGATACTTTAAAAAACTAAACATTACACAAGTAAGTATTACAAATCCCGAGGCTCTTGATGATCTAACTGCAAGGATAAGGGATGTCATACAGAATATCTTTTAAGAAATGCCGCAGTCTGTGTGAGAAACATGTGACTTTTATGTACACAGGATGGTGGCGGTCATTGTCATCATTTTATTAAAGATTTTTTTTAAATAAACGTTTTTGAATATCATCAAACTTTAGCCACAAAATCTATATGATTTATATATTCAGATAATACTATTTTTCATGGTTCTCGAGTAAAAAATGATCCTGCATCAAGTTATATAGTAAAGATAAATTTACATAGTCATAATAGTAGAAATTTAAAAAGTTATGTTAGGATTTCAAAGATAAATGGTAAGCCTTCACGGCTACCGAAGTGGTTTCGGGTCCCACGAAGTCCCCACCGTACCAAGCAATCCTTTACTTCTCTCACACCAGTCATTACACATACAGTAGACTCAATTATCCGAGATGGTAGAAAAAAACCAATCCCGAATAATGAAAATCTCGGTTAATCCACCATACATATGAAATGTTCATAAAAATTCAAAAATTTTAGGAAAAAATCGTACCGAAAAAAAAATCGAATCGAAAAAAATGTACATATGAACTTTGTTCATTTGAAATAAGAAAGCAAAGAAGTTTGCTTTTTCCCTTCATTCACCTTTTGGCAAATGGTGCTGCGCAGATTTTTCAGCATTAGTTTCCCAAAAGGGTGCTGTCTTGCTGTTGCTCCAAATAATCAAGCAGAGTTTCAGTGTGGGTTAAAGCAGCGCTGTGACTGATCCTTTGCTCTAGTATAAGGTTGTCTTCTTCCTGGTCCAAATCATCGGCGGCTGTTGGTTAACCTTCGGTAGTAATACGTTGCACGATTTCTTCGTCATTTAATACTACTCGTACATGACCCGCCAAATTTTGGTCTGCATTTAACCACTCGCGCACAGCTTCCTCATCAACATTCGCACATTCACTTATGCTGTGTAAATTACGTAATACTTCAGGAATAGTTTCATTAAAACTGTCCTCAAAACCAAGAAATTCCTCGTTTCCCGGTAAAAGTTTTCGCCATGCTTTTTTTAAAGTTGAGCTTTTTACAGATTTCCCAGCAGCACCAAGTTCATAAATAGCATTCAACACTGTTAATTTTTTCCAAAACAACAGTAAATCATCACCAAATCCTTTATGAACTTTGATAAATTGTTTTCATATTTTGTATCACTCCTTGATCCATAGGCTGGATCAAAGCTGTGACATTCGGAGGTAAATACTTAACAAATACGTTTCCATCTTCGAATTTTAAAATGTCTTCATTCGGATGACTAGGGGCATTTTCTAAGAGTAAAACAAGTAAAACAGTTGATGTGGCATCCGTTGACTCATCAACAGCAAGCGAAAAGAAAAATACACTTGCTGAATATCTCAACAATTTTGATTTTGATATACCTAATTTGAAATGTCAGTTAGACGCCGTTGTGGTGTCATCCAATTCAAGCTGATGGCTTGGAACTTATTTACGCAGTTAGGACAAAATATTTTTGTGGCACAGTAATTAAACATTTTCTCGGGAAATCTCCATCAGTAAGTATGACTTATGTAACTATTGGTTATTACATCAAGAAATGCCGCAGTCTGTTTTTCTATTTTTTATATCTTGAAATTATTTTTCGTGGTCCTCGAATAAAAAACCCGTTTAATTTTCTGCGCTTATTTTTATATAGTTGTTTAATTTTAAAATACTGGTCTCATCAAATTTCAGATGTGTGCCCAACCGTCCCATTAATATTTTGAGTATAAATATTTTATGATCTCATAACCGCAGTAGCACTCTAATTACTATATTAAAAGATACTGAAATCGTAATATTAAATTCAAACTGCCCCTACGAGCGTCAACCCTGCCCTCCGTTCGCTTCATGGACCTCGACGCTACGCGCCTCACATTTATTCTTTCTAAGCTGAAAATAACTTTTCGAAGTTGCTCTTATCAAGGCACGGTTATTTCCTCCGACCCAGCGTTTCCAAAATATAAAATTTCAAATATTTTGTTTCAAGATGGCGGATGAAAATTAAAATAATTTTTCTGGGATCTCCCAGCTGGTAGAAACGAAATGTCGTTTATCGCATTTCTTTACGACAAACAGTTCCTGAAATACAAAAGGGAGCGGACGGACAGACATTTGGGAAATTACATATAGGATTCTACCATTTTCAGATTAATGAGTCCGCTAAAAATTTCCTGCGACAAAATGGATTCTTTTTCATTTTATTCGTGCAATTTTCCAAGATATAACGAGAAATGTCATTTAATTTCACGCTTGGGGAAATTGAAATCAAATTGATTCCGCTTATTGAAAAATCATTCGCCTCGTCTCCATTCGTTCGATGCATAAGTTTGTTTCGACCACGCCCATCATTTGCACCTGCGTGACCGAAACAATTCGAGCCGGTAACGCCGTTTCATGACGGGAAATCGGGTTTTTCCGCCAAATAATCCGCTTCTCCATTTCTTATTGCCCTTTCTTCTCTCCCCATCTCCCCACACTTGAAAATCTCCAATTAGTAGCAGTCTCGTAACAGCTGCGGAACCATTTCTCAAAGTGATCGTGGTAAGAGAAAAACAAGTGCCTTAAAGACCGTTTCCTAATGCTTGGTTGACTGTGGAACGTGGGAGTTACACAAGTTGAATGAAGTGCTTTCCCATCGCGGATTACACGTTGACCCCAAGTCACCTGCCAGTCCACGGCGCGCACGCGCGTGCGTACTGGTTTGTTTGGCCGATGTCAGCAGTTGAACTTAATTTCCACTCATTAGAGAACGCGCTTGATGATTCCGTTACGCAGCAATCAACTGAATAAAAGATAGACGTCTAATGCAACAGGTTAATCGATTCATCGCTTTCGCAATTCCCTTTTTAGAAATCACTGCAATCACTGCATTAACTGCTGTTTCCTAGATTACTGCTAAAATATGTATATCTTGTAACGACATCAAAGAAAATGTATGCAGACTATTTTTTTAAATAGGTGTGAACGGCATGTTATTTTCACTTATTTAGCGAAAATTCTAATCTCATTTAAAAGCATATTAACAATTAAATTTGAAACCGAAATCCGTCTATGGCCCCGATTCCTTTACGCCCAAACCCGAATTTCATGTCAATTCCTTTAAGAAATATTTATGTCTAAGTTCAGCAGTATAGTTTATACGATTCAGAGATGGGCGGTGTTAGATGAATTCGTGCCACCACTAATGACCCGGGAATCCCTGACAGAATCGCATTAACCATTGTGTTTCTCCCAGGGACGGTCACAACCTGGTGGCTAGCTACGGAGGCTGGGAGAATAAAGAACTATTGGATGAAATTCCATGTGACTACGTCATTTCCGGAAGGGAAAATAAAAATTTCCATACACGTTTGCTCAAAAATGTTATGTGTTTATTACATCCATAAAAAGGAACGCTGTTTTATAGTTTCCTCCTACGACTGATGGACCGTATTCACATGCCAATTTTTTCGTTGAAACCCGTATGTTTTCCTTTATCTCTAAGATTCTATTTATACATCTTTGTGTAGGAACACCGATTAAAATCAGGCAAAAGTATGTTATACGTCGCGCGTTTCTTTGTTTTCAAAAAGGTAAACAAATATGATTTTTACGTAACAGGCTGATGCTGATAAAAGAGGCTCTGCATATAATTATGCGGCATTCTTGAGTTATTATCTCATTCTTTGCAAAAATGTATTACCTTATGTTACATAGAGGCCGTTGGGTGTGGTAAATATTCATGCAGTTTCTGATCGTATAATAGAATCCCGAACAACTTCGGCGGATTCTCAGAGTATCAATCCCTCGAATTCCGAGAATTTATATACTCGGATTTATGGGACTTCAACAAACTTGACAGATCTTTTAGTTACACGGAAACTGAATTATTTTTCCGAAGACATTAGACTAAAGGCACGCGGAAATCCGGTGGATGCTTTACCGAACCGCAACTATTTCGAAAGGATTTCAAACATATGTCGTGATATTTTAGTAAGTGTGCAGTAGAAGATAAATTGTTTTAGCTGGACTTCTAGTCGATTTCCTTAGTCTTCATTTCTGAATTATCTTGAGATCCGTTGTAATGCATGTAGCTCTCATTGGGATCAGTATTTACTACTAACTTAAGCCGTTGCGCGGAATGCTTTTCTCATTTGCGGGCTGCCATCCCAGGAAAGTCTTCGTTAAATTGCTCTTCCGTGTGTGTCTTCCTTAACGGCATTCTTTTCCGATGCGCAAGTTGAAGGATAATTTACCATTTAAATGCTTCATAAAATAGCAACTCATTCGCATCATGCATAAAATTCACCATTATTCTTAGCAACAAATGAATCGGCATCATAAAAATATTAGTCACATTAACTTAATTCTCCGGTGAGCATAATGCATGAAACGATTTAAAATTCAATTCAGAAATAATTACTTGACAAAAGAAATATTTCTTTCTAGCAGAAACGCCCGGCTTTGCTCGGGAAAGAGTTTTCTTTTAAGTAGCAAATGATTTTTTTATTATTTATTTTTTTATTGATATATCACTTTTGATGTCATATTACAATAAAAATAATACAGTAAATTTTGAAATTTACTTACTTTTGCTTTTGGATACCCCAAGTTTTGAATGTATTGTATTGTAAAGTTTTACCATAAATATAATTACGCATTAACGTTTTAGTTAATATTCACGTGGATAGATGCACCGAATCTTTTAAAGCAGCAATAAAATTATATGAATTATGTCTATACTATTATCCAAAACGTAAACAATAAACAACATCTTGGTTACCGAACAAATGTAAGTAGATGTATCGATTTATGTTGCGATAAATCTTTCAATGTCAATGGTAAAAGATAACAATGTTCTAATATTCCTTAAAAATCATTTGACTCACTTTAAAAGTATTTATAGACTATATTTAGGCATGAATCCATTTGTACCCTTTATCTTGGCGTTGGCTATTCTTCCTCTATGGCACGCCACGGCGTGGATTTTTCTTGCATTAATCTTTACGTGGCTATCTCCCTTTGAGGAGGACAACAATTAAGAAATTTTGCTTTGTTGCCGCCTGAAAAATGTTAATAAATTTTGCGCTTATAGGATAATTTCGAGCGATTTAACATGTAATACGAAAAAACATGAACAGAATAAAATATTCAGTCTTTCGTGCGTAAAATAAGCCATTTCCTGTGATCGTAAATTAATATTTAGGTAGATTTATATCCACATCAATGAAGGGCTGCATGGTATTTTGGGGTTTCTCCATACCATGTCCCATTCATTCTTATAGAAATAGTATTTTGTTGACCCCATGGGGTATAAGAGATCCCACGGTCTGCAAACCTAGACGAAGTTCTTCCTTTGGTTCAGAGGATGATCCATGATACTTCTGAATTAGATAGCTTCAACGGTGTAAAAACGTATAAAGAACATGCACACACACACACTAAAATATTTATAAAATAGTCAAATGAAATTATGAATTGGTCCGTTAAAAGAGAAATTTTTTTTCATTTCTAATGTGCAGTGTAATTTATCTCAAATTATGTAGATGGAAAAATTGAAGAGGATTCTGAAACAGAAAAAGACTTTAATAACGACAATGCGTCTTTAGCATTCCAAAGCATTGCATGTATGTCTGTATGATTGTTTATTTATCATGATTATTTGAGCGAAAAGAACTATCAATGATTTATATACTCAGTAACTTTCTTTATTATTAGTTAAATTGTGCACCACATCTTTCATTTATCATTTATTTCCTCTTTCATTGTAATTTATCGGAGAAAGGCTGTTTTTAATATACTTCAAAAGGTTGCAGTCACCCAACTGGAGCACAAAACATCCCATTACAAAGATATCAAGAAGCTTAAGAAATTAATGTGCCACTCGTGAAATTGAGAAATTGTTGGTCGTCATTATGGATAAGTGCCTTCCACAAGAAACGACAGGTGAGAGAGTCTCGTAATTGTGGCCGTGCTTTATGTAACAGGAGATGCTGAAACAGCATCCACTTGGTGACCTTTTACGCTCTCTGTTTTGGCCTTCGTCTCAAGTCCCTCGATGTTTTCCTTATAAAATGAGAGCAGCTGTGGTCACGTCATGTTGGTCCTAGTGGTGTTTGCTTCTCTCAAATTTACCAATCTTGCCATCAGTTGTCACATTTGTTGTTTTTCATTTGGCCCCAGATAAGCAAACCACGTTTGTCTTAATAGTGTGATCTTAAGAATTTTTTGACTGTTGTGATAATTTCACGCTGTAAAATTGCAAAATTTGTTGTCACGCTTTCAAGTCGTCGAATTTTAAGTTATGATGTTTCATCCATAAATTTAACTTTAACTTAAGATAATGGAAAAAGTACATGCACCTTATGGCTGTATACTCTTTTGCGCCAATAAATTAATTCTTATTTGTGTTTTTGTACGCACTGCATTACTTACTGTTTGTTTTAGCTGACATTAAAAAATTCGAAAAAAAACCGCGTCGTTAATGTTATTTTCCGCCTTTTTAATTATATCCATGTTCGCTTTAAATTTCCTTTTTAAGCGTTCTAAACAAGAGTAAACAAAGAACGCCTTATGGTCAGGTCGTGTCCGTCAGTCCGCATGTTTCATCTCAGAAACTACTGGACGAATATTGATAAAATTTGGTATTTAGGACATAGGGGCAAAGAAAATAAGAAAATGATATAAATGGGATTGCCACTTTACTGGTGAAAAAAATGAACTTCTCTTCATATCTCGTAAAATATCACTTATAACAAAAAGGTCTTCAAACAATATTGTAGAACTAGTAAAATAGCGTATGTTTTGATCAGTACATTTGCATCGAAGGAGTAGCCGATCTCAAGAAAATCATACGAGAAAGTCGTAATTCACTTTGGACTTTTTCTCGTGTTTTTTAATTGTTGTCAACTCAAACAATCTTCGTGACAACTGAAGTAAACAATTTCTGCTGTAAATACCTAATTAGTTTAATTTCCTTTCGTGCGCACGCAACATTTGAAAAATATAGGGATGGATTACCTTCGGCGAAGAAATGAACGTAAATTCGTCCATTTTCTTTACGTATACACAGCGTTTGTAAGTGAAAAGAAATGTGTAATTTAGGACGAGGGAATGAACGTGAACATAAACATTATATTACTAATATTAGAGTGAGGTAAGTTTTAAATAATTGTCGATTGTTTTATTAATTACAACTGATTAGGAAATAAGTCGGTGAATCAAAAATTCAATATTTTCTTCGCATCACCACTGGCATATCATTTTTCAGTTCTTAGACATTATACTACGCCATTAATATTTATCTTTTTTGACATGATTTCATAAACAGTAAAGAGCGCTTCTGCCTTGCATCTATGCACGCATGATGTGTGCATCTTTCCTCTCTTGTTTGAACTGAAGAAATCAATCCTCGAGATTATTTCAAAAATTTGCTAAAATCTCCGCTACTCTATACGCACCACCGATTTTTTAAATTCACGAAAACTTTTAAATGTTATTATATTTAAGGTAAAAAATCAATTATTGATAATAATTTATTCTACTATTCCTTAACATATACTAGTTCTAATAGTTAATTATACGTATTTACACCATGCTTCATAAGTAATTCACTGGATAGTTAAACTTGGGCAAACAAGAATTTTCGCGGCACTCCTAAAATAACCTCGAGGCACCTCGCTTGAAAGGCACTGTCTTAGGAGTTGTTCAGTCGACTAAAATAACCAGCAATAAATAGAATAAGTGTAATTATGTCCAGTGATAAATTATTTACATTCACTTAAAAATATATATAATCCCTTCAGAAGAATATTTCACAACTCTCTCGGCCTTGAAGACATTTTGTTGATCTCAAACGCGGAGATATATGGCTCCCATAAATAATCTCAGTATTCTTTCGTAAAATAAGACCGCCAAATTCTCTCTGATTATATATATATATATATATATATATATATATATGTATACACACACACACACACACATATATACACACCATAAAACGCCAATGGACAAATTGAGAAAAAACATGAGTCATCCTTTTGAGTTTTGGAGCGATTTAAGGTTTGCCTCTTACAGGTCAATAAAAAGTAGGTTGATGTAAAGGATCTCGAAATTCATAGTTTATACGAGGAACGTGAGTGAATAATGATGCCCTTCTTGGAATGCTGAAGCTGCCTCCGCCACGAATATATTCAAGCGGTCCAAAGGAAGGAATTCCGGTCGGAATCTTTTCGAAACCCCCTGTCGTATTAATTGAGCTCAGCGAAAGAAGATCAGTTTTCTGGACGGATATCTTCGGAAAAGCTAGCCAATAGCTGCTCCTGGATGACGTTTATTCAATTACGGACTAAATCACTGCAGCGTAAAATTGAATCCGGGGTATTGATTGATTCGACCCTTTATTAGGCGAGGTTAGGCCCAGTTATTGAGGAAATTTGGTCATATTATATTTTCCTGTCGAATGTAATGAATTTATTATCAGCAATATATGGTAGCATTTAGAAAAAAGTGAACAACTGTGTTTATATCTTTTTACCGGCGTAAAGATATTGTTATTCAATGTATATTTTTCAAACAATAGCCTTCCTCTATTCAGATATACTGTATGTCGGACTACTATATCTTTGTTAGTGATGCAAATAACTTCAATGTGGATGCGAATTTCATCCATAGAGTAGCCATCGTGAGTTATTAGTCATTCATATTGGAATCTTATTGCGATAAATTTGATCCAGTACGTTTAGTGAGCTCGATGATTCATTTTTAGTGCTTTTCGTCAATGCTGAAAAGCACTATTATCTTCATGATGTCCGTCCGTCCGTACACATATATCAGGGAAGAATTGGCTTTACCGATTTCAACTAAATTTGGTACAGAATTTTCACATAAATACATGACTAAAATGAGATATTTCGACAGAATCGACTAAGCAGGGGTGCCAAATCTTCAAAATTAAACTTTTCGGTAATTATAAATTTGGAAGGAATTGGCAAAACCGATTTCAACGAAATTTTGTATGAATGAGGTGTGCAACATAAAAAAACAAAATCATGATGTTAGCATTGATATCGGAACCAAGGCTTCCATAATACAAGTAATAAAAAATTTCTTTTTACAAGTATTTGTGTTGAATTGTCCACAAATGTTAACCAAATTTAATATTTATAATGTACACACACATATAAAACCATATTTAGATCGAATCAGCCAAACAGGGGTGCCACAATTACAAATTAAACTCTTTCAGTAATTAAGGATTTCGAAGGATTTGGCTGAACTGATTTCAATTGAATTGTGTATATAAGATTTGTACAGCATATAATAAGGAAATCAAGATGTTTAAAGCGGCTCTAAGGAGCAGGACTGCCACAATAAAAAGTTAAAAATATTTCTTTTACACGTATTTATAGAGAACTGAACTAATGGATTATAGCCAAATATAGTATATTTAATCTTCATATAAATAAATAAACAATATATTATATTTTAACCGGGTCGACTAAACAGGGCAACTCCAATATCAAGGTTAGAATTATTCTGAAACTATGAAGTTCGAAGGTATTGGCTGAACCGATTTCAATAAGAAATTTCGTTTGTAGGGCGGGTATAGAATGGCAAAACGAAATGAACATGTTTAGAACGGATCTAAAAAAGGGCTGCCACAATATAAGGAAAAAATAATTTTCTGATTTCAAAGCAAATGTATTAGTATACGATTATACTACGGCGAATTTCATGAAATGCACTGAGGTACCACGGGAAACCCGTGTGAATCCCTACTTGTTTGAGGTTACAGTAGAATTCCGATTATCCGAACCCAGAATTCCCAAATATCCCAAACAAATTAGGAATTAATGCACAAATGAAGTTTGAAAAACAAATCTTTCTGAAAATTTTCCTTTTTTATTGTTTTCTGACTTCCTTTTATTCATATGAAAGTTCATGTAAAAAACGGTATTAGAAGATCAACACAATCATTCGCGACTCAAAGAAATTTCTAAATACAAGATAAATTAGCTTACTCATCGCTCTTGGAGTAGGAAAACCAGTCGTTCCGTCAAATATAAAAGTTTACTCGGCCTTGATCTTCTAAAAATCTTGAGCCTCCTAGAACCGTAAGTTTCGTCATTCCAAAAATTAGATTTTACCCAAGTTTAGTGCGAGGAAACTATGGCCTTTTTGGAAACTTAATTACGCGGAAACGGTACCTATCTGTTAAGAAAATAACTCTGAAGTTATCAAGTGAAAATAAAATAAAGGTAACTGAGTAGATATTTTAATAAATTACGATAAAATATTCTATACAGCTTGAGTAGAAGTTTTTTCAATGCACATAAGGAATTTATAGAAAATTTTTTCGAAGCACGGCCATACATTCCGTTATAATTAAATGATCATAATGATTTAATTGCCGTATTGCAATAAATGTATCATAACTGTAACCTAGTCCTTGCTTATTAATGGCGTTTCCATCAATCTGCATTTCTTACTTTCCTCACCGTCCACCGACTTTTCCATCTTTATTTTTGTCTTCCTGAAGTTGAACTTCATGCCGGCCCAGTCCTTGAAACTTATGCCGCAGGGTTATTTGAAACGACTTCGATAAAACGAAGACGACTCTCTTGATCTTGATGTGCCTTTTATCCGCAATGTTTTGTGCGCTCCAGCAAAAATCGAAATTAATTGCTAACATAGCTATCTACTACTCACGGCTTAGTGGAATCTACAGTATTCTAGCATGTTGACTATAACTAAAGAAGTGATTCCATGAAATGAATTTTGAATCGATAAGTTTCCTGTATCTACTGGCCTTTGTATTTAAATTCCATTAACCTACAATTAATTTATTTTTATTTGCATTAGAATATGATCTCTTTATCTTGCATGAATTCTTTGGCATTGATTGCTAATTATTCGGCATTTCAAACTAATTATTTGCTTCAAACATCAAGTTTGATTCGCCCAAGATTTTTCAAAAATATCCTACTCAGTTTTACTGACTGCGTTGAATAGGGTAGTATTTTAAAAGTGTTTGGCGCTATCAACTTCCATCTCCTGCAGACCACTTTCCTGGTACACCAAGGCGAGGAAAATATGCTAGTAAATCTAAAATGCAACATAATACTTAAGAGTTATAGGCTCAAGATGGTCATCTCTTTCCCAAGTGATTGAAACGTACGAATCATTCGTAGGCCTATTTTATAAAATTCGTTTAAAATCTAGCCATGCTTTCGAAATTAAAATATTTTTCAACTGCTTTATTTGGCATAAAGCATCTTAAAGTAAAATTATACTCCAAACCATTCGTCAATAAAAGGCCACGAAGGTCTTCATTCGAGCAATGCACCTGTAAGAGATCTAAATAACGATCATGATCCTCTACTTACTCACTTTCGGAGAAATCTCCTATACATTACATTCTACCGGATAAACAGGTTCTTCATCTTGTCTCTTGTTTTTTTTTTCAATGTGGTAAATTCGTTTTGTTGCTAATTCGATGCACTCACGGGAGTTAACATTTCTGGTTGGTTGAGTTGGAGAGAGAGAGAGGAGAAGCTTCCCATTCGCTTACTTTGGAAATTACACCCCAAAGGGTCAAAGCAGTTCCCACTGTCGGTTTCCTTAGAGAGGAACCACCGTAAAGGTCAGAATACGTTAATCGTGACGTCACCTTCCCTCCCTTCGAATCGAAGCTTTGCCTGGCGCCCACAACTGGTCAGCGGGGCCACAAATCTCATGCATTCTTCCAAAAGGTGATCTTTTTTCTCCCCCAGATGATGATCCCAGGGATACCTCTTCAAAATGGTCCCTTTTGGTATGATGGTTGCAACTTTCTTGCTGATTTGTTCATTTTATCGGACTGAGCAAGCTGTAATGAATTTTAGTTTTGTTGTTTAACTCGTTTCAACATAGACAGAGAGTACCACGTATATTTTATGCATAAAATTCCGATCATTGAAATCTTATGAATATTTTAGTGTGTATGTATGTTCCTTATACGTTTTGACACCGTTGAAGCTATCAAATTCAAAAGTTTCATGGGCCATTCTATGGACCAAAGGAACAGCTTGGTCTAGGTTTGCAGACCGTGGGGTCTCATGGGGTCAACAAAATACTATTTCCATAAGAATATATGGGAAATGGTGTGGAGAAACCCCAAAATACCATGCATTTCTTTCTATTATGTGGATATAGATATACATAATATTAACTTACGATCACGGGAAATGGCTTATTTTACGCACGAAAGACTGAATATTTTAATTCTGTTCATGTATTGTCGTATTACATGCAAGAGCGCGCCCACCTGGGGTGCAGTGGGTGCAATGCACCCGGGCGCCGACTTGCCGGGGCGCCTTCCCATTAAGGTATTTGTAAGCTATATATTGTTGCAATTCGAGTTGTAGATACATTCTGTTTGGGAATGTTTCTTCCTTGGTCAGAGCGAAAAGGGAAAGTTGGAGGTACTAAAATGACACGAAATTTTCCACGCAAAATTTTTCCGATCCCTTGCAATACGCGGTCGAATGACTCAAGGCCGCTAAAACACGTATCAGTGGCGACCGAAAATAGGTTCACCGTAGGAGATCCCAGGAGGTGGGGGCGCTACTCTGTCAATTGCTATCCCGACCCTAGCGAGGAGCTCCAGCGGAGGCGGCAATCCTTTCGTAAAGTACCATCAGGGCCGGCCCGAAGAAGGGGTGAGCCGGGCGGCTGCCAGGTGCGCCAAAGCATTGGGGGCGCTAACCCGATTATCTATGTATATTTTACTTGCAAGTGAATACATTTTGGAAACAAATTTACATCGCGGGATAGGCGAAAATCTACTTGAAATTCCTATTTCCTTTCATTATCAATCATTTTATAGAGCAATGGATAAATGAGCAAGTTCTTCTAAAAATATGTAAACAAACATTTACGGACGGGGGCGCTGGACCACTTTCTTGCCCGGGGCCGCCCCTGAATACCATCGACCTTTCTCTGGAAGAATACCAGATGCTTACCATTTTTTTAATTCTGCCTCTTGCCGAGTCTTGGAAATCCCAAATCTGTTTTAAATTGGTTTGGAATAGCTTTTCCGAAACTAGCTTTCCCTACTCCTTTACGATCCCCCTCCTACGTTAACGTTAATATTCATTTCTAAATAGTACAGAGCTCTTAAATCTCTTTGAGCTTTCGTTGGAGAAGGATCGCTTTTCCTCAACGGTGTTTGAACAGAAGAGTGTGATATTTGATGATAGGATAGTATACTTCGTTCAACGAAAAATAATTTATTTTTGAAGCTGAAGGAATCATCATTCATAAAAAGGAAAACTTCACATTTTCTTTATTTAATCGAGGAGGTATTTCATACGATTTACCTACTACTCTCATAGATTCTGCTGATTATCTCAATATTTCTAACTCTTCAAAATCTTTCTTTCTTTCTCCCTGTTATGAAATGGAGCTCAAAAATATTGTTCAGAATCTAGGCTCCAAGTTAAGTTCCGGTATTGATGAAATACCTAACTTTATCATTTTTCTTTCATTTAACTTTATTAAGTCTCCTCTTTTGTTTCTTATTAATGGGTAATTACAACAAGGTATCTTTTCAGAACCACTTAAGGCTTCTAAGGTTATTCCTCTATTTAAAAAAAGGTAGTATGCATGATTTCAATTCTTATCAACCTATATCTGTTATCAATCAATTTGGAAAAATATTTGAAAAGGTTTTTTATGGAAGATTACTCTCCTACTTAGAATCATGTAGAATTCTACCTACATATCAGAATGGTTTTAGGTAAAATAGGTCTACTTCAACCGCTTTTTACCAAATAATTGATCACATATTGACTGCACTTGATAATAAGATGGAAGGTATGGGAATGCTTTTTGACTTTTCCAAAGCATTTCATTGAGTGGATCATCAGCTCCTATTGAAAAAACTGCATAGGTTTGGCATACAAGGTTTATCCAATAAGTGGATTGAGTCTTACTTATACAATAGATGTCAGCATGTAATAATTTCAAATAATGGTAAAAAATATGTCTCTCCAGGAAAGGTTGTAACTCATGGTCTTCCTCAGGGTTCTGTGTTAGGTCCTGTACTTTTTTTGTTATATGTTAATGACCTCCCAAACTGTATCCCTCTTGGTAGTGATACTATCCCTATACTTTATACTGATGATACAATTTTATTCTCTCCTCATCTTGTTTTGATGGTCTGTTAAATAATGGTAAGTTGGTTGCTCAGATTTTGAATAATTGGTGTCAAAATAACTTTCTACCCTCAATGATGGCAAATCACAGTTGATTTATTTTTCGTATGCAAATAATAACAACAACACACCTTGATGCTTTCCCTTGTGGGGTAAGCCATGCCATATGTCTGCCAATTACCAACCCATCACCACATGCTTCCTCCACACACTTCTATCCTTGCATATTTCTTTTGCTTCACTTACACTCATACACTGAGTCACACATTTCCTCTTATTCCTCATACTTTTCACATCCCTTTTTCTCAGAGTCTCACTAACCACATCCAACCAAGTCTTGCACGGTCTGCCTCTCCCTCTCTTGCCATTCACTCTTCCTTCATATATTTGCTTGCAAATAAACCTTGTAAAATGCTTTCTGTTGATATTAATGAGAAAGCTATTCCCCAGGTGGAAAGAACAGATTTCTTGGGAGTCTGTATAGATTCTCATATATCGTGGGAAGTTCATATTCATAAATTAGCTAGTAAGTTTAGTTCTATCTGCTTCCTTATAAGGGCTATTAGATCCACTATGTCTGATGATGTTCTTTCAACTTTATATTATGGTGAGTTTTACTCACATTTAGTATATAGTATACTTTTTTGGGGCTCTTCCCTGCATGCTATCTCTATATTTAGGATTCAAAAAAGGGTTTCTCGGCTGATTGCTCATGCACTCATGCTCCATGCCAACCAATTTTTAAAATATTAAATAGTTTGCCATTACCATGCATATACATCATGATAACTCTGATTCATACTAGAATGAATTTAAATGAATATGAGGAAAATTCGATTAATCACAGCTATAATACCAGACAGCATAGTGATTTACATGTTCCCTATGTTCATACTCGAGCAACTGCTCTTGGTCCTAAAGTGGTGGGATTGCATTTATACGATCACCTCCCTCATGAACTGAAAAACATCAGAGAAATTTCTGCTTTCAAGCATAAGTTAATGATTTTCCTGCAAAATAAACTTTATTGTAGCCTCAGTGACTATATGAAGGTTCCATTATCTGTGCAATAATATGCTGATTGCAATTTTACTATGTACTGTCTTTTTTTGTTTACTTTTCTTTCATTTTGACTTGTCCTATATCAATGTACTTTGATCTTTGTGACAAATACATTATTATTATTATTATCATTATTCTTGATGCAGATTAATTCTGGGTTTTCATACTTACAGCAGAGCGGGCTCAAGCTGTATGCATAGCTATTGTATATTTATGGTGTATTGTCATTTAAAAATCACTGGACAATAGAGCATGTGTTAATTATGATAGATTTTTGTAAATTTATGTATGTATTTTTGTGTAGGTCTAGAGTTTCAAGACTTTTGAATAGTTTTTTTGGGATGACACCTGTGGACGATATTATAATAAGTACTATTATAACTTTATTTTGTTGCCACATGTTTTTAATTTCTTCGGCTAATGATAAATATTTTTGGATTTTTTCATTGTGTTTTTTCTCTATATTGCATGTGTTCGGTAGTAAAACATCTATTAGGTATGTTATTTTTTCTTCCTTTTTTATGAGTATGATGTCCGGTCTATTGTGTGGAATCATTCGCTCAGTAATTATGTCTCTGTTCCAATAGATTTTTATGTTACTATTTTCGAGGACAGTTTCTGGTTTATATTTATGCCATGGTACTATATTGCTTTCTATTAATTTGTGTTTCTTGCATAAGGCTTGGTGTATTTGTCGGCATACATTGTCATGTCTTTGTGTATATTCTGTACTTGCTAGGGTGCTACATTCACTTGTAATGTGTTCTATTGTTTCATTTTCGATTTTGCATCTCCTGCATTTATCATTACTTATTGTTTGATCTTTTGTCACATATTTCATGTAGTTCTTTGTTTTTATGATTTTGTCCTGAATGGCTATCTGGAAACCTTTTGTTTCAGCAAACAGGTTCCCATTTACAAGCCATTTATGAGATGCTTCTTTGTCTATGTGTGGTTATGAGAGTTGGTAGGGATGTTTGCCATGTAGTGTTGTATTTATCCAAGAGTCAATTTTTTGGATTTGTGTTTTTATATGATTACTTGTATCATATTTTTTATTTTGTAGTTGTAGTGGTGTAGCGGATTTATCTATTGAAATGATAGCTTTGTGTAGTGGACTATCTTGTCTAGAGAAGAAGAACTGATGGAGATTTTGTATTTGTTCATAGTGTAGGTTTTTTATATCAATGCATCCTCTGCCTCCATCTTTTCTGGGTAAGGAGAATCTTTCGACGGCTGAATGTTCATGGTGAATGTGATACTTTTTACATGTCATTCTGATGAGTGTGTTTAATGAGTCAAGGTCTGTATGTGTCCATTTTATTATACCAAAGTAATAGGTGAGGATTGGTACTGCATAGGTATTTATTGTTTTGATCATGTTTTTACCATTTAATTCTATTTTGAGTATTTTTTCTAGGTGTACTTTAAACTTATCTTGTATTTCTTGTTTTATTGCTGAGTTATCTATTATGGGTTTTTGAGAGAATCCTAGATATTTGTAATATTCGTCTTCACTCATGGCTTCAATTTTCTATCTATCTGTACTGAGAGAATATTCTTCATGTTCTTGAGGTTTTCCTTTTTCTATGTAGCCTGTTTTACATTTGTTTATACTAAAGTTCATTTTAATATCTGAGCTGAATATTTCTGTTATGTGAAGTTCTGATTTCAATTGCTCATTGTTTGCTGCATATAGTTTTAGGTCATCCATGTACAGTAAGTGGTTTATAATGTAATGGCTGTCTTGGTTATGGTTGATCTTGTATTCATATTTCATTCGGTTAAGTAGGGTAGAGAGTGGCTTAAGCGATATGTAGAACCAAAGAGCACTTAGGGAGTCTCGTTGAAATATTCTTCTGGCTATTATTATTTCTGTAGTTTTTATCCTCTTGGTGGCTGTTTGTAGATGTATTTCAGTTCTCCATGTTTTCATGATATCTCTCAAGAAGTCAATAATTGTCTGATCTACTTTGTAGATTTGAAGAATGTGTAGTAGCCATGAGTGTGGGATGCTGTTGAATGCTTTTTGGTAATCTATGTATGCGCAATAGAGGTTTGTTTTGTTTGTTTTTGCTTGGTTGGTTATTGCAGAATCTATTACAATTTGTTCTTTGCAGCCTCGGCAGTGTTTTCTGCTCTTCACTAAAGATTTTGTTGAAACTAAGATGTTGATCTAATTTCATTGTTATAATGATGTTAGTATTTTGTATATGGTAGGTAAACATGTGATAGGTCTATATTTGGTTGGATTTTTTGTATCACTGTCTTTGGCTTTAAGATAAATAAAGGTAATTTGGATATATTATGTGGATTATGTATACAGTTGTTGAATAATTTACCTAAGTTTTCATGTACACTTTTGAGATTATTATTATTATTATTAGTGATTTTCAGCAATGACTAAAAGCACTAAAAACAGTAGGCATATAAGTTTTGACATGAAAATAAATCTGGGATACCTCAGCAAATCAGAGGGTGAAAATGTTTTATTTTCAATGAACTATTAATTTATTTTTTAATTAAATTAATAATATGCGATAATTTTAAATTAATAATTTATTTATGAACGCTTTCGGTATTAAATACAAATTGTATTTACCCCGTCTAAGCCATAAACACCACAAAAGATAAAACAAGATTTATTAGTGTGCACATAATTTCATTTAATCTCATTAGTTAAATAAAATTGCGTTGCGAATTAAGGAAAATTTGGATATTCTTGCAAAGTGCTGTTTCCCCGTTTATTTTTTAACTCCGGAATATACTTCTGCGGCACCGCATGGTGATGGCGTCTGAAGTTCCGCTTCGTCGACTCAGGTGTGAACGGGATAGCGGTGGCCGTAATTCGAAATAACGTTCACGGCTCCGAGGACTGCTGGCTGACAGAGCACGTAGGTCGTTTACATAGCTGAAGTGTTTGTAATAAGAGAATGGAAATTCGATCTTTTTTGTATCGCGGTAGAAAATAAGTAATTAAGAGGTTAATTTTTTCACTGTAATCGTTATAAAAGTATAGAAGTTTTTTGTTCCTACTTTTCATATTGAATTTCTTTGCCACGTCAAATTTAAATTTTTATTTGTTAATTGTCTATAAGATATACATATTAATAAAACATTCCATATGTTAAAATATTTAAGTTTCATTTGCTAGCATAGCGAGTATTAAATAAATTTGATTAATCTAACTTATAGAAATTCATTTTAAATTAGGTTGAAAAGTGCCCTGGAGACCTCTACATTGATTTCCAGCTGTATAGAATTGTTTAAGTTTCATCCAAATAAGATATTTAAAAAGCACTAAAGTTTTCATTCCGCTTGGTGAAATTTGATAACTGTGGTAACTCACAGAAAGCTTTTATCACACGTAATCTTCAAGGCAACCGAGATACGGAGCCGTGTGTTTGAGGGAACAGATGGTGTGATATTAGAGCGCTCGTGTATGGTATAGTAATGGAAAGGGAAAAACTACAGAATAATCCGATTCGGCCAAGGATTCTTGTAGAACAGCAGTCGTTTAAAGGAATAGAGAGGGGTGACGTTTAGATTTTCTCCATATAGTCATTGCTGTTGAAAAGTGAGGAACTTGCGGTCAAGCGATGCGGAGAATGTTGTTTCTCGAGGTGAATTTATGGAAATAGATGCAACAGGTTCTTCGCTGTCGAAAACATTTCCAATTACTTAAGTAAATATTAAGTAATTTTATTTTAGGTTTCATTGTTTTTATGCGATATACGAAAAAATCCAGTATTTCCAAGAAGCAAATGTTAATATACACTTATTAATATTAGCAGTTACGCATTTCGACAAATAAAATAAATTCGCCGCGTAAGTTGAGGTTCAAAATTTAGAATAATGTTAATGGTGAGATGGTTTTTCGCATGACATAATGTTAATATGAGCACGATGTTCACTAACTTCAAAAGGAAATAACTTCAATTGAACCAACGTAAATGTATGTATTTACGCATAGAATTCAATTATTAATGAATTAATCCTTTCAAGTAAGATATATTTATTACATTTAACACTTTTAAATTTAAAATATTGTTAATACCTCACACCCAAATTTTGCTTTCCATTAAGCATAAGCATTAGCATAAGCTCTAAATATACATATTTTCTCATGTTATTAGCATATATAAGTCACGAGATAAAGAATTCATTATAAATTCCTCCACTAGTATGTATGTATGTATGTACCATAGTCTGTCTTAAATAACAAAAACTCGAACCTAAACTAGGTTGATGTGATTTGTCCATAAATTCATCAGAAAATTCAATGATTAACAAAACCACGGTTTATAAACATTTTGATGGAGTTTTTAATTTCTCCATATACTAAGTACCTATAGAGAAAGTATTTTTGTTATTAAGAACAGCAAATTAAGGAGAAAAGCTGTAAAAGAAATTACACTTTCATTACAGGGAGTTTCCGACAGGCCTCCATGTCCGGAAATGATTACTGAGGTGACCGCAAATCCCAACCTCCTGCTAAACCACGACAGAGGTGTGGCAATCGTCTCTAATCTATCCGTGTCGGAATCAATTTGTTTTGCAGGCTAATGCATGAAATGATGGTGCGAAACACCGAAGCCTAGGTAATTTTGACAACTTTTTATGTGGAATTAACAAAGTTATTACAGTGGAAATACATTTGCTTGAAAATTCAGATAGGTAATATAGAGCATTTTCAGTCATAACTAAATTATGTCAGAATATTTTTTATATGGATTCAGTTCTGCTCGCTGTAATTTGTCCCCTATAAATCTCAACTATTCCGTAGCACTTTAAAAATTAAAGGGCGTTAATTTTAGAATGTAGAACGTTAAAGCCGCAAATCCATCAATAAAGTTTTGTTTACCGAACAACGTCGTGAAAAGCATTGTTAGGAATAAACAATTAGAAGACGGTAACACCGATTTAATTGATTATGTCCTCATATTTATTGAAAGACATGTATTAATGGCTTATTTTTATAGACAAAATTACTTTAGATAATACTATTGGCATGATAGACATTTTTGCCGCTGACATAACCGTTGCACGATGGCAGTTAGGATGAATAGAGTATTTAAGGTAAGTTTACTTATTATTTGTGGCTATTTTTCAGAAAAGGAGTTTATCTTTCACTAGAAAGATAATTTCAGCGGGTGCATATTGTTTTGGTAACACAATCCACTTCATCTCTTATTTTGCATATGAACACCTTGAAAATTTAATGTTCGTTTGCAATAAATGGCTCTGGTGTGTTCAAGTCTATCGAATGTATAAAATTAACAAAATTTGAAATCATCTCATTCTTCGTAAATATTTAAAATATTATTTCGACTTTTCATCTTAATTTTTATTTATATAATCAATTTTCGTTAGAATACAATTCCTTCGTTTAGTAGACTCCAAAAATCTTTTTTAACTATTATTATGTTTATGGATAAAAAACATCTCGCATAAATATAATTCCCGAATAATGTACCGAAACCTTAAATTATATTTGTTTAACTCTATTTAAGTGATCTTTCAAAGGAAATTTTGATCTCCGTGATTCATCCTATGTTTTTATCATAATTTTGTTTCTTTGCTTGCTAATAAAGTGTCATTTGCGTAATAAATATGTTTTTATTTGTAGGCGCTCAATACCTCACCATTATTTTGTGGAAATGTCAGAAGAAGAAGGTAATTCTGATGTCATATTATTTACGTTCATCTAAATAATACGATCCAATTTACTTCTATACTTTCGTATCTTACAGCAATTTAACTAAAGATGAATACCAGTACATCCATAAAAGTAAACTTCCAACTTTGCACTTTCAAGAATCGCTTCCTCGCTTGCCGATTCCAAAATTGGAAGATACTGCTAACCGTTACTTAGCCGCCTTAAAGCCCATTTTGTGCTCTAATGACTACGTTTGCTCGGAAAGAATCGTCAGGGAGTTTATAAGTGCAACTGGAACAGGCCAAACTCTTCAAAATCAATTAAAGGATCTTGACAAAGAATGCCCACACAGCAATTACATATGTCAATTTTGGCTCGAAATGTATCTTTGTAATCGCCGTGCTTTGCCAATCAATTCCAATCCTTCCATTCTCTTAGAAAAAGATCCAAGGCCAGAGTTTAACAAACAAGATTTGCGTGCTGCCAACCTGCTAATTTCTTCACTAAGGTTGTATTCTTGGGTCTTTTATTTAATCACTCCAAAAGAATTTTATCATTCATTCCATGTATTAGCTGCTCATCTTGTTGGAATGGAATGTGCTAATTATTTACTAAACTTTAGCAGGTATGAGCACTAATAATTTTAAACAGTTAATTTTCTATGTAATGTTACAGATTTATGAAAAGCTTCCGTGATGGGTTTTTGAAACCAGAGGTATTGCATACTGACCCCAACAAAGTAGATAAGTTTCTATTTAGAACAGTGACTGGTTTATTGCCATCTTCGAAGGCTACGGAAGGGGCTCACCTGTTTAAGGTTGGATAAAATAACTTTAAACAATTATTTTATAATGTATAGTTGCAATAATTCTGTGCTTGTTCCAGAGCTGCTTTAAGGCAATGGTAGGCCCTGGGCAAAGTATGATCTTGGGGCCTTCTCTTTACTTTTTAAAAATAAGAATAGACCTTACAGTTTGATGCCTGCATAAACTTTATTTATATTAACAAAAGCAAAAAGGATAGGAAAAGATTAAACATACATAATCTAAAAATTATCTTGGTTTAAAATTATTTTTCAAAACATAGTATTTAACATTTTATTCATTCAAACCAGAACTATTAAATGCATAACATAACAATGCAAAATATATTTTGTGTATCCTTTGTGTTTCTACTGCTCAGATATGTAAATCAAACTTGCAAGATGAACTAGCCATTAAAGAATTTTGAAATTCTGTAAATAAAAATAAAAACAATCATTTTAATACTACAAATGGAATGGAACTTTTTTTGGCTTTGATTTTTGAAAAATCATCAATGATATCATTAAAGTTTATCAGCTTCAAAATTTAATTTTCAATTGACATTAATGCTTAAGAATTAAGATGATTTTGATACATTGTAGAATGTTACTCCAACTTTATGCATTTTAATATTTAAAAAGAATGTTCTTCCTCAACCATAGACATACTGTCCGATAGATATGAAGGATTATGTCGACGCTTGGATAGACTAACACAATATTCTTTGTACTTAAATATTTTCTGAAGTAAGCACTTTCAGTCTTTGGGTTTTCTTGCACTTCTTGCCCCTACTAGTATAACTGCTGCCAACACTGGTGCTCTTGACCAAACTCTGGAAGGCAATAATTTCATCTGGAAAAGTTTTTTCCAAATCATGTGGATATGCTTGTTGTAGACAAGACTCTTTATTGTGAAGAAGTTCAATGTTTAAGGATGCAAGGTCATCCAGAAATCCATATTTGTTGTTCAGTGAAGATTAGTGTTTTTTTCCATTGTGCACAGAACTGATGAGCAAATCAATAATGTTGTTAGAGATCTCAACCTGAAACTTTTTGTTTCCTTCTAGGACAACAACAGGACTGATAGATTCATTAAAATTTGCTTTTTGCTTTCGAGATTGATATTCATAGTCACCGTTTGGCATCATTGTTTTAGCAGTTGCCTCAATGCCTTCAAATTCATTTCTTAGAGCGCTAATAAAATTTTCAATTGAATTAAGCAAGTTAGTTGCATTGCCTAGGTGCATTGAATTCAACTGCAAATAAATGCTTGTTTTATTAAATTGGACTAAAACCCTGCTTCAAAGGCTACACAAGATGACATTTTCCAATTTTCTCATTTTTAGCATGTGATTCTGCTCAATGATGGGTATCTGCCTTTTCATCTGAGTTAGTTTTCATTTTCTCTAGACACTGCAGAATATTGTTATAGTTTGACTGTAGAGCTTGTACAGCATCCGCATGACAAGACTACTGTGTGTCACCCAGTTTTTTCAATACAAGTAATCTTCCTTCTTCATTTGGTTTCAGAAGCTCAAGAAGCAATCCCCAATGATATGTGGAAAACAAAAAAATCATAAACAGTATTTTTCGGTGTATAAGATGCATCTGGGTATAAGACGTAATCTGGTTTTTAGAATATTTTTGAGGGAAAAAAGTATTTTGGTTCACCAAGGCAGTTAGAAAGGGCCACATCATGTGTCATTTCCAGCTGTGATTAAATCTGTATCTGGCAACATTTGCAAATAATATTATGGCATGATAACAGTTAAATATAATGTTTTAGAAACAATTAATTCATAAAATAAATAGGGATGATCTAAAACATATGTAATTGCTTCGAAACTTATATAGCTAAATGTGGCCTGCATGAACTCTGCAGTCATATTAATTAACATGTTGCATGATACCCTTTACTGATAGTACTTACTTATGTTTAAGTGCAAGATGATATTTTAATTTAATGAGATAAATAATAAATAGAATGTATATGTAATAACGATACATATGCTCAACTAGTCCTTTTTCTTCTGCAACTCTTTTTGCTTCGTACATAGATAGATACAGCAATACCAAACTCCCTCTGTTCTACTATCCATCATTCCCTTCTCTAGTTGTGGCCATTTAGGACCAACCTTATGAAGACTATGTTTCTCTCTTTCCGTCAGCTTTAGTTTTTCCTCGTTTTTTCCATTCACGGATCCTTTTTTCTGTAGGATGTGGACCGAAATGATGTGCTACTTCTAGGTTTCCGTGCGTGTTTGCGTATTGAATCACCTGAAACATAACTAATAACGTAGGCATATCTTTTCACTTTTGTAGCGATTGCGATCTCAATAAAGGCACCGTTACTTATCCTAGATATGTATAAAATATTTATGACATCTACATGAATTCTACTGTTTTGTCGCATTAATAATGCTATTCAATGGGCTCATTAGGAACTAAAATATCGCAGATATTCGGAAATTGTAATGACTGTGAGTGGACATGTATTAAAGTGCAATAATGAAAATGCATCCTCAGAATTCATGTTGCATAAGGTATTACTTTATATACATATTAATAACATTTTCACCATTAATTATTTATATTTTATTGCTTTTGCGGGGAATGACTGCCAGTTTTTCCATTTTGGGGATGAGTGTGTTCATTAGTGTCAGTATTGAAATCAGTAATAATCTTACATTCTGCGCATAAGATGCAGGCTGATCTTGAGGGTCATTTTTCTGGAAAAAGTGTATCTTATATGCCAAAAAATAGAGTAATTTTTGAATCGTGAAAAAAACTTTAGTGCATGTAAGCAGGCACTTAGAGCTTCTTTGCCCACCAGATTGAGTGAGCAATGCATGGTACATATTCTGTCAGCAGGTTAATGTTTTAAATTAATGTTTTAACTCCCTTGTATTTCCCAGACATATTGCTTGTATTGTCATATGCTTGACCACAACAGTCTTTGATTGGTATCTTGTAATCTTCCAGGATGTTTATGATCACACCTGTCAATAACTGGCCTGTGTATGAATGTATAATTGCAAATTTCAGAAACCCCCTCCCCTTTGGTTCACCACTAATTTTATCTACATAATGAATTTTGAAGGATTGATGGTCAACATGACTTATGTCAAGTGTGGAATCCACACATATTGAAAATCATTTTCCTAATTTAATTTCTTTTAGAAAAGTATTCAGTACTTTCTTGCTCATGAAATTAATTAATTCTTCACCGATATTCAATGACAGATATGAGGGATGGCCCTTGCCCTTGTTGCCATATTTTTCAATGTATGCTGTTAAAAATGGGTCAAACAGCTATTAGCTCAAATAAGTCAAGATAATTTCCATTGGCTAGTGAGCCAAACATTTCAACACTTCCACAGAATACCATATCATGTGCAGAAATATGCTTAATGACCGCAAGAACATGCTTCAAAACATTTTGCCAGCTTTTTTCCCCATCACGAACCTGTTTTTCTAACTTAGAGTCAATGTGGCCCTCTGTATGGCATATTTCCAAATAATATTTCACATTTTGTTGGTGTTCGTCACTGTTTTTATGCTGTGCAAGATGTTGTGATGCATGTTTCCAGTCACTGAATTCAGTGTATGACATGGCAGACTTGGAAATAGCAAACAAAAGACAGTAAAAACAGTAAATAGTGTTTTCGGAAGCATGACCATCCACAGCAACATTTTCAGAGGGTAAGGAGATAGGCAAGCTCCCACATTTGGTTGAATTCCCTTGAGACAGGCCTGATCCAGGGGGGGGGGACAACTGTCTCCATTTCCTCCCCCAGTGGACACCCATGTTCAGAAGGAGAATATATAATGTAGTCTCTTGACACAATTGCTCCATTTTTTCCTGATTCACTTCACCCAGTTCTCTTCACTGCTATGTATTTACAGTGAAATCATGCCAGGATGCCATTAATTACAAGTATTCAAGTAGAAAATAGTTCACTTTTGGTCCATGTAGTTGCTGATGCTATATTTTGACCATGCAGTCACTAGTTTCCCATCTACTGATTGTGCTCTTGACATCTAAGAGCACAACACAGAACTATTCAGCCATCTGCATGCTAGTGACATCTGGCATAATTATTGGAAACTTACTATAATATAGACTAAAAAATGCACAGATATATTCTTTAGATATTCGAAAATTGTTCGGAAAAGGTTAAGTACGTGATACCAATGCTCATGAGGTGGGACCCATTAAAATCAGGGGGTCTGGGCAGCTGCTCACTTTGCCCATTGGATAAAATTGCTCTGACTTGTACTACTGCTCTAACAAAGGGTTTATCTTGCCTAATGTACAAGTTATATTTGTTGGGTCTAAACTTAGAAAAAGCACTGATTTATAACATTTAAATAATCAATTAATGTGACTGCATATCTTTAAAAATTTATTATTCTTCGTAAATTAATATAAACTAACAATGATGTATGGAAGGATATAATGATCAAAATGAAGTAATGATTAGAAATACAGCCATACCTCTTATAGGGATGCCTCTTATAATGATGTTTCATTTTAAAGCTCATTGTTTTGGAGCTATTTTTATTATAATAGTTCATTAAAATCCATGAATTGGTGCAAAATTTCCATTTGGCAACACTCTCCACTTTTGTCTGAGCTTTGGGTTCCACAAATAAGGGTGGCATATAGTGGATGGCATTATGCCAGTCAATACCCGACTACACCAGTTTTGAACACTTCTGCAGCCATGTGTTAGCACTGATGTGATATCTTTTTTGCCTTATTTCTACATATTTTTGTGAGCACCTGTAACTCATAATGTCTGAAAAAAGGCCTTCAAGTGCCAGTAACATCAAGCAGTCAAGAAAAAGTATCACTTTGTGAAGGCAAACAAACTTAAGGTTGATGTTGGTCATAGTTAGGGTTTTGCTACATTAACCAGTAAGACCATTCTTAAGAATGAATAAAAGATAAGGGCTTCCTCACAATCCACCACTTTGTTAACTGTGACCAAGGCTACACGTTAAAAAGCATTTTACTCAAGAAGATGAAAATATGCCTAGACATGTAGATGAAAGATTTCACACAGCATCATATACCCTTAAATCAGCTGACCATCATGGAGAGTACTATAAGCATCTTCACCTACCTGCAGGAACAAGAATTAACTTCATATAAATCTCAGGTAAGTTGGGGTTGGTTCAAAGAGTTCGAGTGCTGCACTTACTTGCAAAGTGTGTGTGTCTCTGGTGAGGATTTGATTGCTGACAAACAGACAGTGCATGAATTTTCTGACACCCTCAAGGCTATCATTGACCAGGGCAAGTATTCCCCAGAACTTGTGTTTGATGTCTACTTACTCCTTTTGGAAGCATATGCTATCAAGCAAATTCAAAGGAGTATCTACCTGCCCATAGAAGTCAAACAAGATGACCTGGGTGACAGTCAACATATTCCAGAAGTACTATGTGTCAAGTTTCTGTCATGCAGTGAAGAAGTACTATTATGAGAAAAGCTTGGAGTTCAAGAGGGTTGTTTCTGCTTGACAATGCCACAGGTCACCCAGAAAATCTAACCAGTGGCATACCAGAAAATCTGGGGGGGGCCCACAGCAAATAATATGGGGTCCCCCTAAGGTTAACCTTAATATTTTCCAAGCTGAATTACTTATCAATGCCGATATATTAATGAAGAATTCAAAATATTCAAAATATTATATTATACATAACAATCCTTATAATGCCATAGAGACAGAAAAATTAGATGCATTCATTACTTTGTGACATTGAGTATGCTTATTAACTTTCAGTTATTGGTCGATGCTGGTGGAGCAGTGGTTGAAATGCGCATCAATGGTTTCAAGTATTGCAAGTTTGATTCACAACTGAGGTTGATGATATTTTGCAGATAAAATATATGACAAGTATTTCTTTGGAGAGGAAGTTAAGCCATCTATCCCATGCATTGTACGATGATGGTAAACTTCAAAAAACCCCTTTTCACATGGGACATTGGGTAGTGGCAAAATTTCCAGGTGTAGGAACTAAGCCCCTGGCATCTGTAATTAACCCCCCTTAGGGGTGAGGAGGGTATAAAAAAGCTGACATTTGCAGTTTGAGCACTGCTACATTAGAGTCTAAACAGTGTATGCAGAACTCATTCTTCACTTAAAAATTAAATACACACAACATACACAAATAAGCACAATAATCTTCCCTAGATATATGTGATACTCAAGAAGTGTAGACACATGGGAAAATATATTGGCCTAAGAGTGAGAGATGTGTGAAGGCATATAATCGTAGCCTATATCTTGCACTGGTTTTCATGCTGAGAAATGCCTCTTCTCAGCATTATAAAGCTGTATTTTAGAAGTTGCAATTCCCTTATTTGGGTCCTTAAAGCGGGCATCAGATGCCTTCATCAGTATGGTTTGATTGATTAGGAGCCCCCTAAATCTTGGGGTCCCCTGCATTGAGGGGGCTGTTCCACCTAACATAACTTCCCTTCTGCAGCCAATGGAGTGAGCTTCAAAACTTACTACCTGAGGTGCATATTCAAGCAGCTGATGGTGGTTAGGTATGGTCAAGATCAGTCTATCAGTGATTTTGGGATGTTATTTGTCATAAAAGCAAATGAGAACATCAGCACTTTATAAAAGAAATTTAACAGCACCTCCATGAACTGTATGCAGCACAGGTTTTGGACTGAAGCTTGTCATAACTTCTGAGGGTTTGAGGATGGTGAGCCTGCCTTCATGAGTGATATCATTCAGCTAGCCAACCTGAGTGAGCTAAAGAAAGTAAACAATCCAGAGGAGGTGCTGCATTCTCATTCAGAAGCCCTTATCAATGAGGAACAAAAAAGTGTTCTGTGAAGAATAGAAAATATGGTGATTCAGAAGAAGCTCCATCTAAAGAAACTTAACAATATTCCTGTTGTCAGTTGGCATGATCAAGATCAACCAGGTCCTTGAAAAGTTCTTAGAGAATGATCCAGACTGGGAATGCAGAGCATAATGAAAATTGGTTTTCTCATGACTATTTCTCGCTACCAAGAAATGTTTTGGGAGAAGAACCAGCAGGAAAGAAGTCTACTATAGATGCTTACTTCAAGTAGTCTGCAGCCTTGCCCATGTAGTAGCTCCTCTTTTTATTTATACAATGTGTTAATGCATTTATAGTGCGCACGGTACCATTATAAGTGTTATTACTGATACCTCAATGAAGCCCTCATATATCGACCTTGTATAAGAAATAGCTCTATTGATAATGTATCTCCAGCAGAACAATATTATAATAACCTCTTACAAAGCTGTTTCATATGTTTTCCTGGAATGCATCCCGAGTGTTATAAGAGGTAAGGCTGTAAGTGAATATACCAGTATTATTTCTTTATTATATGTTTCTAATACCATAATTGTTGGCCTATAAGATGCACTTTTTTCTGGATAAAGCCACCTAAAATTGATCTTCATCTATGAATCTTACAAACTTTAAACATTAAATTCAAAGAAGGTTGGGAGATATAATGTACCACCATATGCAATTTTAAAAAGTTCCTATAATAAATTAAGCTGTAAATCACTTCAGTGTTCATGTGTATTCATAATTTTTTTATTATATGAAGTATTATCATTTCTTACTTATCTCAAATTTCATAGTTTTTGTTGGTTGTATTTTCGTTAAAATTTTATAATACTAAAGATGATCTCATATGTTTTTTAGGCTTTTCCTGTTGATATGACTCAATTCAGAAATTTATTTAATTTTTCAAGACTCCCTCAAACATGTATGGATCGTTTATATCAAGATGAACGACATAAACATGTAGTAGTTATAAGGAGAGGGCACTTTTTTGTTTTTGATGCTTTAGATAATAATGGTAAATATGAAATAATTTTAAATTACTTTATAATAATCTACTTAAGTATAGCATTATATCCAAATAATGAGCGATTAATTATTTAAATGAAATATTTCCAAATGTATGTTTATCTATCAAACAGATATAATTAGTTTCTAATTTTTATAGGTGATATAATTACTGCATCTGATATACTAGCATGCCTCAGACATATAATATCTTTGGCTGATTGTACTCTTGGGGATGCATGCCCTTCAATAGCAACTGTGACTACAATGGACAGAGATATGTGGGCTAGTGTTAGAAAAAGTCTTAGAGAATATTCACAAATAAATGCAGATTCTCTCCAGAAAATTGAATCAGCCATTTTGGTGTTAGCTTTAGATAAAGGGTGCCCAAAAGAATTGGATTGTCTTCTCCATGCCTTTCTTTGTGGAAATGGTAGCAACAGGTAAAAATGAAAATTTTCTTCCTTCATAATTGCCTCAAATATGTCTTTTGATGAAATCAATGGTATGCTGAAGAAATCAGAATATTTGATTTTATATTTTTTATTTTTTGAAATGCCTCCTTTGTCGTGATATTTTCTTCTGTCCTTGCTCATAAACTGGAACACTGGCCATCTTTTTCTCCTCCTCATTAACCATTTACATACATGGACAGTCAGGGGCAGATTTATTATTTATTATTATTTGCAGTACGCGCAGAAGTAGGGCCCCGTGCTGCTGAGGGGCCCTGAATTCCAAAATTAACAAAAATAAATTATTAGAACTTTCTGGACCTTTATTCAAGTTTAAGTCTGTTGAGTTCAAACAAAATAATTATAACATTATATTGCTTTCAATGAAAACGTCTAAAAAATAAAGAATTAAAAAAAAACGAAATGGGAGGAAGGAAATATTTTAAAGATCTCAACGAAAATCATTTCTATAGGGTTAAAAAAAATGGAAAATTGTTATGCTTGTAAATTATTTCCTGACGCAAGCAAATGAAAGCATGCATTAGTAGATGAGTTTTATAACTGGACTTGCATATCTAGATTATTAAGTGAACATGAAACTTCATAGACTCATGTAAATGCAATGTGTTTTTTTATAAGAAAAAGTAACTTAACCAAACAAGTTGGTTCATAACTAGCAGTACAATTTGATAAACAATGCTCTTATTGGTGACAAGTATTGAAACGCATAGTTGCAACCGTGAAGCTACTTGCAAGGTTAAGACTTGCCTTCAGAGGTAATGACGAGTATGAGTCTTCGAATCATAAAGGCAATTTCTTAACCTGTCTCGAATACCTGGCTGAATTTGATGATTTTCTCAAACAGCATCTAGAAAATTATCAATACTGTGGTTCTGATAAAACTAATTTTTTATTTCATAAAATTTATGGGGAATTTCTTGTTATCATGGCTGATCATCTCCAAAAATGCTTTGCTGATGAAGTGAAAAATGCTCAGTATTTTTCTATAATTGTGGACTCAACTCCCGATGTAAGTCACATGGATCAGCTTACTGTTATTTTAAGATAAGTGAAACCTAATGGAGAAATCATTGAACATTTCTTTTTTTATGCCTATAAAATCTCATGCATCTGAACATCTGACAAAAACTCTCTTAGAAATGATTGAAGCACTAGGATTAGATATAAAGAATTGCTTGGGTCAAAGTTTCGACAACACATCCAATATGTCAGGCAAATACTCAGGCTTACAAGCAAAACTGAAAAAAGGAAGCCTCACGGCTCTATATTCCAAGGTGGTCTGCAAGAGTCAATGCCATTTTAGCTTTGAAAGAAAGTTGCCATGTAATTTAGAATTCCCTCCATGATATTGCTGTAGCAGATAATGAGAAGTCTATTTCAAAGGTTGAAACTAAATTTTTATCAAAAAGGTTGAGGAATATGAAAATGCTATCCTTACAGTATTATGGAATTGTTTGTTGCAAAGAATTAATGCTGTTAACAAATCACTGCAGTCAAAAGATGGTCACTTATTGATTGCTGTAGAATTGTTAACTTCTTTTAAGGCTTTTGTCATTGAAGAAAGAAACGATTATCCATCTATTGAACAGGATGCAATTTCTTTTACAGAATGTATAGACAATCCCGATTAAGACTCAAAAGAGAAACATTCAAGAAATAGCAAAAAGTTGTTTGATGAAGCCGAAGACAATAAAATTGTTTAAAAAGGGAAACAAAAATTATTCATTGAAACTGTTAGCACAATTTGTAATGTATTAGTTGTACAATTGGAAAACAGAAAAGAGTATGAAATCAGTATGAGACTTATTCCAGGTGATTTTTGCAAGCAAAATTGACAAGGTGAAGAAAAATGACAGCATCAAAAAATTACTGGATGTGTACTCAGAGGACATTGATTCTGACGTATTTGAAGATGAATTGCGAAATTTTCTGCATTTTTCCAACAGTGATAATTTTATGTCATCAAAATTTCCTACCACACTTTACAAGCTCATTATTGATGGTTTGAGTGCCACATTTCCATATGTAGAGACAATCCTTAAAATGTTTTTAACATTACCCATATCAAATGCCACCAGTAAAAGATCATTCAGTACACTTAAAAGAGTCAAAAATTATTTACGTTCTACTATATCTTAAGAGCATTTAATGAGTTAAACAGTTTTAGCAACCGTATGTTCTGCATTGCAAAATGTAAATTATGACGAGTTAATTGACGATTTTGTGGAAAAGAAATGTTGAAAAAAGCACATATAAATTGTTTAAATATGAACATTTATGAATATTTTACAAAAATCTTTGAATTTTATTAATTTTGTTCCAATCAATAAAGCTAATTTTTGGATGAAGACTAGTGCTTTCTTTTTACCTTTATATATAGGTACACATATCATTAATTAATATAATTTCAAACCCATGTTAAAATTAACTCATTCTTTTGCATTTAGCTCCGTCATATTTTCGGACTGTCACGTTTTAGGTAATTGAACAGGGTCTCTAAAAAGGCTGTGTGCAGGGCCCCACTATCCATAAATCTGCCCTTGTGAACAGCATTCAAGTTGGTATTTCTTATTCTGTTAAGGAGGCATTTAAAAATTTTTTTGCATTTTTTTACTAAAATATAGATTAGAGATACTTTTTCATTATTCACTGAGAAAATGCCCATGAAACTAAGTGCCATCCTAATTGAATTACTATTTCTAGGATTTTATTTAATTATAATTAGCTCTATATTTCTACTTAACAGCAAATTTATGCATATGACTTGTCACTTAAATAACATTAAATATTATAGGAGTTATGCTGAGCTATGTTGTTTTTCTAAAGGTGGTTTGACAAGTCTTTTAATCTCATTATTGATGAGAATGGAGAGGCTGGTATTAATTATGAGCAATCTTGTGGTGATGGAGTTGCCATAATGCGATATATCAATGAAATTTACAAAGATTCCACAAAAAGACCTCAGGTGGATGAATCCACAGCCACAAAAGGAGATGCATTGGCTAGGGTTAAAAGACTAGGTAAGAGTGTGCTTTATTTTATCCAGGGATTGAGAGCTATATTTTATCTATAATGCTGCATATCTGGTAATTATATATTTATCTTGTTTCATTAAGTGATTTTAAGATAAAAACATTAATTTTCTAGCTGAATTAAAATGAACATTTAATATATGTATTTTACATTCAGTTAAATTTTAAGTGCTTGCTGAGTAAATTTTATTGAAAATTTGGAGCAATAATGTCACATTTAAAATTAAATTTGGATTTTTTCCTACATAGCTTTTCTGCAGTGGTATTAATAACCCTCTTTGCTATCTTAGTTACAATATGCATTTATGAAGGAAATGGCTTATTATTCTCTGAGATTAACTTTATGTTACTATATGAATCTAATAATCTGTAAGTTAATTTTTAGCCTACTTTCCAGTTTTGTCGTTATGTCTGTCTGTCTGCCATCTGTCTGTCTGTCTCCATCCTCCCTATTAACTTTTGAACTAATATACCGATTTTCATGAAACTTGGTGGAAATCTCTTGCTACATGAGCCAAGCTCCCGAGGATAGTTTTTGTTGCAATGATTGAAGTCCCGGGTTCGATTCCAGACACTATCCTTCCCATTTGATTTACATGAGAAATCTGAAATCCATCATGAAGGGTAATCTTCTCTTGCACATTAAAATATCTTAGAATTGTAATATCGGAGTGGGATTTGTACTATTCTCTGAGGAAAGGAATGAAAATTCTAATTGTTATTGTTGAATGTTGCTTATCAATTGTATTTCTTATAATTTCACATAAATACTGGTGATTCTGCAGTTATTATCACTCATAACGAAAGCGTTGCCATTGCAACAACTATTGTTTGACTCAGATTCAGTATATTCTAATACGTACATGCATTATTTTTGCTGCACAAATATTCCGTTTGAATGTATTTGTAGTATTTTATAACACTAAATTATGAAATTTGGGAATACAAAGAGCTACATATCCGTGATGACTTTAACGCTATTAAAGCCAATATAAGTATTAAATAAATGATTAAATGGAAAGTAGGCATCATAAGTTCTGTCTGGATCATCTTGTTTAAACCTGTGTATAATTGATAGCCTAATTGTTGCTGAACAAATTTAATCTTATTGCTTTGTTTCAACTCTACTTGGCTATGTCACCATTCTAAAAAACTGCTTTAACTTCTCAACATTTGTCTGCTGTTTCAAGGTAAAAATATGCTTGTATCATAACATTTTCAGGATTTGAGATTTTACTAAATAATCAAAAAGACTTTATTAGGTGTTAGTAAAAATATGCTTAAGATCTCTATGACTTAGACCATGGGCATCAATTCCATTAATAATACATACTTTAGTTGTGCAAGTGGTAGCATTAATTTTCTTTTGAGATATTTTTACTTGTCCTATTATATAATCCTATTGGAAAAAGTGAACTGTAATTGTTAGAGCTCCAAAAATATGAACTAGGATGTAGGTACTAATTTTAAATTGAAATTCTAAAATATGGATAGGTATAAGGTTACCATACATCTGGTTTTTCCTGGACATGTCCTCTTTTTTATGGTGTCCAGGGATGTCCAGGCAGGATTTTAACACCTGTCCAGAGTTTAATTATTTAACCCTAATTATATCATAAGGTGTTAAATGGCATTTTCGGCACTTCACTCAGTCATTTTGATTCTAATGTGTAAATAAGTCATCCCGAAAACCATGGTAATAATACAATATGTCATATTTTTATACTTTAAAAATAAGTTAAATTTTTGGTTTTCACAGCATAAACCTTATAACAAATTCCATTTTAAATTTTATTACAAAATTAATTGATAAAATTAAATTTAGAGTTTATATTTATGTATATATTATTCAAGATTTGCCTAAAAATTGTATATTCCTATATATTATATGCATATTTATTCTGCATTATTAGAATTATTGTTTCAGATAACAGATCATAATAACATGAAATTTTAAGTATAATTTCATTTTATGATATTTTTTGTAAATTTTTAAGTAATAAAAATATTTACATTCGACAATTTACCTTAATAATGGTTAATTAAATTTCCTTTATTTATATAACACCACAATATAATTTTTTGTGCTTAAAATTTTAAATGTCCAAGTTTTGTACAGATTTTTGTGTTTTGTTGTCTGGAGAATAAGATTAAAAATATGGTAGCCTTAGATTGGTACTGTTCTCAAAATTATTGGATCCTCAACAATCTATTGATTAAATTGATAGTTTTAATTCTTAAATCCTCTTTTAAAATAAATTCATGGTTTGGTTGGGGAGATAAATATAATATAAATATGTAACAAAATCATTATCTATTATAGAATTTTGTTTAGATGAAAAAATTACAGAAACTATCAACCAAGCAAAATGCAATTATGAAAATCTAATTAGAGAAATTGAAGTAAATACAATCAAATTTGGTGGCTTAGGAAGAAGGTATTGTCAGAAAAACAGACTAAGTACAGACGCAATGCTGCAACTCGGAATTCAGGTTTGTTTTACTTATTATATAATTTTGAGAGATATTTCTAAATAAAAATGATTGTTCATATAATATAGCATGTGAATATTTATATATAACTTAGTAAAATATAAAATTCATTGAATAATTTCTCATTAATAAATCCCTTATTATATTTATTAATTTTTCTGTAATTATTACTGACTTACACATGTCATAATTCTAAGATGACTATATTTTTTAGCTTGCATACCACAGACTAACAGGCCTTTGTTCTGCATCTTATGAACCCTGTAGTACAGCTCTTTTCAGGTTTGGTAGGACAGAAGCTATTAGGCCATGTACTATGGAAACAAAAGTATGTTAAACACAAAGAAATTTTTTATTTAAATAATATTTTAGGAGTTAGAAAATTGCAGTTGATCAATTAATTGATGTACAATTTTTATTCACAGCAATTGTGCGAATCTCTCAACTCCTGTTGTCCTCCAGTTTCACAAATACTTAGAAATATGTTGAGCAATTGTTCAATTGTTCATAGTAAGTTAATAAGGCAGGCTATGATGGGTAAGATATTATCAATTTTTATTTATTTACTAGTATAAAAGTCCATCAATATGACGGGAAGGAATATGTTATTTACCGTATTTTTTGGCGTACAAGACGCTCCCTTATATAAGACGCACCACTAAAATCGCGCCATTTTTCAGGTTTTAAAAATATTTTTCCATAAAACAGATGTTTGTGAACCGTTTCTACGCGTATTCAAAAATTGACAGCAAAAAAATGGAATTTCGTTCCTTTAAGCGTTCGTCGTTTCACGTCTCGAATCCTGCGATGATTTTAAGTCATTTTAATATGCAAATGATTAACGTGCTACCTTATTGATCAAATGGTGCAAATAAACGCTCATGTAATAAAACACATGACTTCAATGTAAACGGTAAGCAGCTTGAAATTTTAAAATAGCGCTGCCATGTTATTCCTGTAAGTTTGATCAAAAAAGAATGTAAAGTGTTTGAGTTATAGGTAAGCATTTTTGTTATTCTAGCAGTTGATCGACAGCGTGATCGAATTTCTGAGCTTATTATTTATAAAGATTGCATAAAAGATCTAAAACAATACAAATTTACATAATTATAACTTTAAAAGTATCTTTTTGTAACTTCTTTTAATTGCTTCCATTTTCTAATTACAGCCATTCCCCGGCTTGCGTAAGCCCCGTCTTACGTAAACTCGACCTTACGTAAACCTTTCCGTAAGCTACAAACAAAAAATTCAAAGTGCGTTCATATTACGTCAGGTACTTTACGTTCCGTATATACTAGAGTATTTAGCGACCTCGCATAATTTGCGATCTCTTGTTTTTTGCCTCAAAATCTTGTTTTCATCTTATGTGTCATGTAATGTGCGAGTTGAAATTTTTGAGTTCTGGTAGCCCGACCTTCAGTTCCCCTAAAATATAGTGCGTTTTCTTTAGTTCGTTTCCAAACAATTTCTATCTTCATAAAAGTAAAGAGAAAGCATTCAAAATATATACCTGTACTTCTAATTGAAAAAATATCTTTTAATTACCTGTATTTACGTATTAATGAAGAGAAAATGAGTGAATAACTGCAGTTATCACAGTTCGTAGCTCACTAGTCAAAAATGTTTTAAGAATATTGTGTTGCGGGAACAGCTAAGAGCCAAACAAATGCCTACCTGCAAGCGCATCTTTAACTATCGCACAATCGTAACACAATAATGTTGCCATAGATGGTTTCAACCTTGCTCCTCTCATTTCTGTTTAAAAATTTATTTACTCATATTATATGGTTAAAAAATTTACACTTGGCAACTTAGTCTAATACCGTAAACGTCAGAATGTGTTGCGGGAACGGCTACCTGATTTTACCGAGGACTTTGCATGTAAACATACATTTATTCTTACGTTTATTTTATGAATTATTGGTAATTTTGTAGATATTTATTTTTCTTTTCATAATGGAGGTTGAAAGATTAAATAAGGTTATATGAGAACTATTAAATCTACATACATAATAATTAGTTACTTAAAAATTAGAAGTTAGTGAGGCACGGCCTCAGATCGAGGTTACGGATGATTTCACTGTTTCAAAAACATACATCATGTAATTTCTGGCTAAAAATAGGTCTCAAAAAGTCGCAAATTACGCGAGTATATACGGCAGTTCGGTGCGTGCGAAGGGATACTGCGTATGGCGGCGGAGAGCCTGGGCGACCGGCATCTCCCATAGATATTAAATGCAACAATGTATTCAAGATCTATGGCATCTCCCACAAGGCACTTGCATTATGCTCAGTCAACCGTTGCCTATCGGGAATATTGCCGCCGTTCACTGCTTGCGAGGCTGGAACTTTTTGCGGTTACTGTTTTCTTTGAGGGATAGCACAGGGTCTAAATAATTTCCTTAATTTCTATGATTAGAATGATTTTTTCCAATGACTTATTTACTGTACTGAACTGTGTGGGTAGTTAGGCGAACTTCGACTTAAGTAAAACTCGGGATACGTAAAGGTTTGCGGAACGGAGCCCTTACGTAAGTTGGGGAATGGCAGTACTAACTTTGCTCGCATTGCTGTTATACATGACCGTTTGAATTTTGTCATTCACTTTGTATTTTTTTTTTCAAATTATCTCATTACTGATTGTATATTCTCCCTCCTGCCTATCATTATTGAAGATACTATGTACCAAATTTGGTTGAAATCGGTTTGGCCAATTCCTTCCAAAAGCATAATTACCGAATAATACTAATAATATTACTGTTAAAACTGCTCTAAGAGTTTATTAGCAATCTATAAACAGTAAAATCTCATTACAACGAATACCGTTATAACAAAAAATTCACTATACAGTCAACTTCGGTTATAACGGATCTTCGGATATAACGGATTTTTTTTTTCATTCCCCGACCATTTTACTATGCTATATCGTAACTACCTCGGTTATACCTGTCTTCTGTATAACATCTTCGGTTATAACGGATTTCTGCGGCATTCCCTAACATTAATTTTCCTCGGTTATAATGTTTTTGACACAGAAGTATCGGAATTTTCTCGCGTCCCTCTTCCCCGGCCTAGCTCACCGACCTCCTCCCCTCTACCCCCGCTTTTGTGCCGTCTCGCGCCCCCCTACTCCGGCGCCTACGGAGGGCCGAAATGAATACGATGATGCGGGCCATAACAACCATGGTGGCATCCATCGAGAAATTCTCGGGCTTTGCCGAGACGATGAATGGCCTCCATAACACCTTGGAGGCGCAGGCCCTCGCTTCCCGAGCACCTCCGGCCCCCACATTGGCCCCCACGACTCCCTCGTGCGCTACGTGCGACGCGGGAATAATTACGGAAAATATCACGCGAAATAGAGAGAAGAAGTTAGCGGAATGGACCTACCGCTTCTCCAGAATGAGCGTAAGGTGTCTCCCCCGGAGAAGAGACAATTAAGCTGTCGGAGTGCGCCACACACGTCGCACGTATAGATACCGTTTACCGATAGTACTTCCTTAAGCCTAAGTGCAAGATGTGACGTTTCAAGCAAGTGTTGGGTGGCTAAACAGGTTTTGTGAACTTTATGGAATTGCATCCAAGCTAATGTGCAGGGAGGTAAATGACACACCTGTAGATAAGGTGAATGATTGGCATGCAGGGGAAATTAAAAAGAGAAGTGCCTTAAATTTAATACTTAATCCAGGCATACCTGTCATATTTGACAGGGAGTTACACTAGTTAAGACATTAAAGTCAACTATTTACATGAGTTCTTTGTCACAAATGGCATACATTTTGTTTAAAAAGTTCCCTTACCAATAGTATTGAGATTTCTTTTAATATTACGAAGTTGCTGTAATTTTATAATAAAAATTCAGAAAATTGAGTTGCAAATAGTTTCTGAGGTTATATATTTTACACTCAGGTTGTTGCAAATTAATCTCAAGTCCATATTTTATTTAACTGATGTGATTTCAATATTAAGGATATTTCATAAAAACACAAGATTTTGTGTTATAGGATTTTAGATAATGTAAATATTGCAAATCTGCAAAATTTGTAATATTATTTTATTATTATTAATATTTCTAAAACTTTCTTTTATTTTTAATGAAAGGACAAGGCTTTGATCGTCATCTTTTTGCCTTGCGCACAATGGCTGAAAGATGTGGTGGTCCTTCACAAATTCCATGTGTATTCCAAGACCAGTCATATGAAAATATTAATCATAATATATTATCAACCAGTCATCTTTCATCGCCTTATGTTCAAGCTGGGATATTTGGACCTTGTAACAAAGATGGATATGGAATTGGGTTGGTATATGTTTTAAATTTTAACAAAAAAATCATTGATTTAATTTTTTGTAATTACTATATTTATGTTTAATCACAATTTAATTGATAGCGTTATATCTCCATAGGTACACAATGCTAGAAAATTCGTTTAATATTTTTGTAACCAGCTTCAGAGGTCATTTATGTGGACATGATCTAACTAATTGCTTTAGATTTGCATGTGAACAAATCTTCAAAATAATTGAGAAAACTAAATAATTATACATTTTCAAAAACTCAGTGTTCCTTCAAAATATAGCATGCATTTAACAGAAAAGCAATAATATTTATATTTTAAATGAGATGTCAGTCACAGTTAAGTACATGTTCTTGTAATACCAATGTTAAAAGATTTATATGTCCTTGCCTTCAAACTGTTTTTCTTGTCAATAAATCTCTTTTGTCTCTTTGCTATGTTAATGAATGAGAAAGCATTAAAAATCAATGAATTCTGGTTTAATTCCATATTTAGAAATATAGAACAATTTTATTTTAATTTTTCCATTTATTTATTGGAATTAGCAATTTCTGGCAGGTTTCCAAAGGAACATAGCCTTATGAAATGGCCATGTCTGTGTATATATGTGTATGTGTGTCCCCCACTAGCAACATTTACATCAATCGACCGATTTTCATGAAACTTGGTATGAGGCTCGTGCTGCCAGAGTCCACCTTTGGGCTATATTTTATTTGGCAAAGTCCCGGATTCCATTCCAGTAACGTTTTTTCCCTATTTGTTTTACATAGGAACTCTCAAATCCATCATGCAGAGATGCCTTCTTTAATACTTTAAAATATCTTAAAATTGTGATATCAGAGGTATGTACGGTTCTAAGAGGAAAAGAATGTAGATTCTAATTCTTATCACAGAATTTTGATAATTGATCGTATTTTCTTGAATTTATACTAAAACATAGCGTTTTTGCGTTTTAAATCGCATTTAATCGGATTGTTGCCATGGAGACGATTCTTACCCTTCTATGCTTGAGCATAGACAATTGAACAGATGGGTTGTTTTCTTTTCCACTTGACTACCCTTTAGCAATGGACAGCTGATCCATATATATTAGCGTATAAACAGTAACATTTATTAAATTCGTTTATTTTTAAAAAATACATGTAAAAGATGCCAGAAAGAGATGTTGACATTGTTGACCTTGACAATGTAATGCCCCATACAGGGGTCACTGCAGTAAATAAATTATTATTATTATTTTAGTATTTTAAACCTGATAATGTTCTATTAATTTGTTTTCCAATTTTTTTCTACCATTGATAAACTATGAATTACAAACGGTACATATGGTATGAGAATTCCTTGGAATGACTAACATAGAGTGAAAGAACAAGTAAGCAACAGGCCCTGGGGCAAGAAAGTTTAGTGGGCCCCCTTAAGTGGCCAACCGTTTCTGTTCGGATTTTTAACAGATATATGCAGAGTCAATCTAATAGACGTTGAGACTTAAGGGGGGTTTTATACCAAGGTGACTGGTAATGATGATTTACCGTAATTGCTCGTGTGCCGCGCGCCCCTTTTTTCCCAAAATCACGGTAAGAGGATGAGGATTCTGAACAGGTTATATACATTGCGAGTGTCGATAGTAAATTCACTGCCACACGCTTGCGTCTACGTTTATACTCGCAAAAGACGAAGAATTCTACGATGTTAATTAATACGAAGGCTTCCGCGGTGTTTTCGTACTCCTACCAAGACTTTCGGGATTCTACCGCGTGTTGTTTCTTCTAGTGAAGATGCCACCTGGAATGGAGGCGAAACAGTCGTCACTAGAAGAAACAACACGCGGTAGAATCCCGAAAGTCTTGGAAGGAGAATTCTACGATGTATGCGCGCGGACCTTCTTTCAGAAAAGGGGAATCGGTGAAGAGGCCGACTTTTTTAAATCCCAGATGTCAACTTATTCCGGTACGAATATATTTTTTCCCTCCGGACTGGACCAAAAAATAGGGATGCGCGTGGTACATGAGTAAATACGGTAATTTTGACGCGAGGGCAACTTTAGTTGCTATCCTTTGGCACATACTTTTAAATGTAACACTTCATACCAAGTTGATGGCAACGCACTGGCGATGTTACGCGGCAACTCGGAGTTCAAACGATACATATTCGTATTTATATATGTTTTATGATTGAACTTACATTCACATAGCGTTAATGTGAAAGAATTACGTTTTGGCAATTGTTGTTAACGTATTGATGCAAATGTTTTTGTTTATTTGAACTTGACCTTTGGTTAGCAACCGGCCCATTTCTAGCGAATCATCAACACATCTTTCAAACTGGCTCGAATTAAATATCATCATCATGTCAAAATTGAATCACTTTGGAATGGAAGTTCAGGGGACGATGACTTTCTAGCGACTTAAGTTGCCGTCATATCAAAACTAAATCACCGTCACGAGTCACCATGGGGTCCGTCCATATAAGGTGTGATAAAAAAGTAACGGGAATTTTTTAATTTCGCGCTCAATTTCTTTTCAATTGAGTTCGTCTTTTTTCCTAGCAATAGCAGCACTGTCTATAATGTATATATAAATTTTCAGCCATATTGGACGAGTAGTTTGTTTCTGACAAGCAATTAAGTAAGACCCATTTTAGTGTGTTCGGCGATTTTTTAATTGTGTAAATGACGGAACAAAGAATTTGCATTAAATTTTGCGTTAAAAATGGAATGAAGTGCAGTGAAGTGGTTCAAATGTTGGAGAAGGCTTTCGGCGAGGATGCTATGTCGCAAACAAGGGTTTATGAATGGTACAAACGTTTCCAAGAAGGCCGTGAAGAGGTTGAAGATGAGAAGAGAGCTGGACGTCCTAGCACATCAACAACTGATGAAAATGTGAAAAAAAATAAAGACATTGTGCTTAGTAATCGAAGAATTACTATAAGGGAGGTTCCTGAGGAAGTTGATATCTCATAAGGCAATTTTTACTAAAGTTTTGGGCATGAAACGAGTGGCAGCCAAATTTGTTCCAAAATTGTTGAATTTTCAACAAAAGCAGAACCGCAAAAACATCGCTGAAGAAATGTTAGCTCAAGTTGCAGACGATCCAGAATTATTGAAACGCGTCATAACAGGTGACGAAACATGGGTGTATGGCTACGACATTGAAACAAAGGCTCAATCATCCCAATGGAAGATTCCTGAAGAGCGAAGACCCAAAAAAGCACGGCAGGTTCGTTCTAATGTCAAGGTTCTCCTTACCGTTTTCTTCGATTACCATGGCATTGTACACTACAAATTCTTACCGCCAGGCTGCATAGTCAATAAGGAGTATTACCTTCAAGTTTTACGTAATTTGCGTGAGTCAATTCGAAAAAAGCATATTATTTTCGTGAGTTATTTGCAGCATTATCATTTTAAAACAATAAAAAAATTGTCCGAGTAATTTACAGTTAAAAATAATAATATTACCTAACTTTATGGATCACCACGTCACTCATTGAGGACACTCCTTCCGTAGTGGAGTGTGTCGAAGGCCATAACACGTCAAACAATCACTTGTTTTAAACTCTCACACGAGACCGTTTCATTGTGTTAAACACTGGGTCCTTCTCCCTTGGGAAAAATCTTCGGCACTTGTCCCGTAGGATAACTCCATTCCTTCCTTCATAATTAGTACATTTTACAGAGGAACCAAAAAGCTGGTACCTATTGACCATCTCTCTTAGAAACATCTCGGTGCAAACCACTCGTCTATTCATTTAAGCGTCATAAACTCTCCTTGTTGAGGTTTTGCAAACGAATTTGGGTTTGTGTTTACTTCTTACAAAGCCTCTTTCTTCACAGGATGGGAGGTTGAGAGTAGATTTTTTTATTATTTTCTGCGTCTCATTTCTTCGGAGTATTTTTCTGCGGCTTCAAAACTGCTTTTGAGAGCAAGACGGAAGAACCCATAAACCAGCTTTGTTAAGCGTTATATTTTTAGCTGCCTGTATATACGAAATTTAAATAATTTTCCCTTGGTTATAGTTTTATTTTTAGTTAGTTGCATTCTTAGTCCCTCAACGTTGTCCTGAGTATCAAGTACGCAGGACGAAAACTTCATATGCGGTCGTCCTGCGTACTGAGTACGCCGCGGAGATCATTAGATTTCTTAATTTTTTTTGACGCAATACATTTGCTTAAATCTTAAACCTTGATATATTTCAAAACAGTAACCTTGGGCCTTCCTATTGTGCTTGCTCCGAATGGATCCGCTGGTTGAAATAATCGTATTAGGATCTAAATCGCACAGTAAGATTTGGCTTCGAAAAATACTTTCACTCTCAGAAAATGGGCAACTACCAGTAGTGATGTAGTAGGAAGTCCATTAAGTACAATGTATTTATACAGCACACATCTTTGTCCCTGTAATTTTATTGTAACTTGCAATCAAACTGAAAATAATCACAATGTAGCATGAAGTACGGCCGCCACTTATAAGAAAATGCATTCGAGTCGTATATATCTACTGTTGCAGCTTGAGTACAGGATAAATTCAAAATGATTTTAATTTGATACTTTTCGGCCGCCTTTAGATTTGGTCGCCTGTGTTTTTTGAACAACGTTAACAAAAGCTGGGCGCGGCTCTGTTCCTGGCAATGGATCATTCAGTAATACTCTTAGACAAAGAAAAAGGTATCTTTTAATTTTAAATTCAATAAAACGATTTTTTGAAAATTCATTCTTCCTATCCCTTTTGCTGTATGGGAGCGTACGAATCCTGGGAGGAAGCTAGCAGTGAAAGGGTTAATGGGATAATGGTGCATCAAGTTTGGGGAGTGAACATAAACAGTGATGCACTCTGATTTTCCCAGGCGTAATGACCTAATTATAGTGGCAATTTGAGAATGTCGGTGTGGAGTGTAACAAAAAAAAACGTCTTTCATATAAAATATTAATTTTGAAGTTAATTAAATCTTTTTTAGTGAAAACTGGTAGCATAAAAATATAGCAATTTTAAACCTATTCCATATATCTTATTGAGTGGCTGATATATTCTTCTCAACCTTTTGTCAAACTCTGAATTCTGTTGCCTATCTATGAGCATTTAACCATACTTCGCAATTGGAGATGCATTCTAATCCACATGTTTTTTCCTATACGGTTATCTGTCATCAAGTTTGACGTGCCCCCTTTATAGGTGCGTTCGCACCATATACATGTATGATAAATACAAATCTTATACACGTATAAATAGAAATCTAGAAAAGTATAGGATTTGTATAAGACAAGTCTAAATGTACTTTCACACCATATACTACATGTATATGACAAAACCATATACAAGTATAAGACTTGACCTAGATTTGTATACGATTTAGTATATACATATCTATATGTATAATACAAGTATAAATTTTTTAAGCGTTCACATTTGGTTAGACAAGTCAGTAGACACTATGTCTTCCAACGAGGAATATCTGACCATTTGTGCTGCTGCAAATTATGTAATTAACAGCAAAGTAGCAAAAAAGAAGAAACGTCGATGGTGAATAAGAAGTATTTTGTGCAAAAGAATTTTTCTAAGTTGAAAGTGAATTACGACTTTCTCATTTGATTTTCTTTAAATCGGCTACTCCCTCGATAAAATATATTGAACAAAACAGATGCCATTTGGTCAGTTCTACAAATTTTGGTTGGAGACTTTTTGTTAATAGTGATATTTTACGAGATGTAAAGAAAAGTTCATTATTTGTCTCTAAATGCCCTAAATACCAAATTTCATGAATATCCGTCCAGTACTTTCGGAAATGAAACATGTGGACAGACAGACGGACACGACCTGAATATAATAATAATAAATAGCGTTCTGCATATCTGCAGGTTCAGGTGCTCCTCCACCTTTCTCTATCCTGTGCCCTTCTTTTCATCTCCCCATACCCTCCTCCCTCCATTAGAATATCCAACATTTTAATTCTTCTTCTTCCTCTTTTCTTTCTTCCCTTTACCGTTCCTTCGATAACATCCTTTAGTAATCCCTCTCTTCTCAAAACATGTCCTATCCATTTCTTTTTCCTAGTCACTATCGTCTCCATCAAACTCCTTTCCTCTTCTACTCTTCCTAGCACTTCCACATTTGTAATCCTGTCAGTCCATTTAACCTTCAGCATCCTCCTCCACACCCACATTTCAAATGCCTCCACCCTCTCCCTGTCTCTCTTCTTCAATGTCCATGTCTCCGACCCATATAGCATCACAATCCAAACATAACACTTTACCAGTCTCTTCCTCAATCCCAAATCCATCTTGCTGTTAAATAGCTTCCTTTTTATATTGAACGCTTCCTTTGCCAAGCCTATTCTTATCTTAATTTCCTTCTCACATTTTCAGTCCTCTGTCAACAACGTACCAAGATACCTGTACTGTTCCACCTGCTCTAGCCTCTCCCCCCTCACCTGCACTTCCATCCTTTCCTCGCCCCCTGTTCTCATTACTTTCGTTTTCTTTCCATTTATTCTCAACCCATATCTGTTCTCCACTCTCACCAGATTCTGTAGCATCTCCCTCAAGTCTTCCGTCCTCTCAGCAAACAGTATCATGTCATCAGCAAACCTAATTGACGATGTAATTCTTCTTCCAACGCTTACTCCTGTGCTCGTCTACCAACACTCCTTTATCATTTCTTCAGTATAGATGTTAAACAGGGTTGGTGACAAACAGCAGCCCTGTCTAACTCCTCTCCCAATCTCGAACCACTCCGTCCTGCTTTCCCCTATCCTCATGGCCGCCTCCTGTCTCATGTATAGATTCCTTATCAACCTTCTGTCTCTCCAATCTACTTTCTTCTCCTTCAGTATTTCCATCATCCTTTCCCACCTCACACAGTCAAAAGCCTTCTCCAAGTCCACAAAGGACAGACTGATACCCTTGTCCCGTTCTAAATACCTCTCTCCAATCATCCTTACCACCCCTATGGCATCCCTCGTACCCATTCCTTTTCTAAATCCAAATTGTTCTTCTGCTACATTCTCCTCCATTACCCTCGTCAGCCTTCTATTCATCACTCTCAACATTATCTTGGCCGCATGAGCTATCAGACTAATAGTTCTATGCTCTCCGCACTTTTTGCCCCTTTCATTTCCGTTCTAACGAACTCCTCCGGCCACTTCCCACTCTCATATATTGCATTGCGCAAGTTGGTCACCTCTTCAATGCCTTCGTCTTGCAGACACTTATTAGATAATCTTGCTTAAAAATTAAAATCAAATTGCGTTATAAGTAAACTTATTTATATTTGAATGCTGTTGGTTATCTAAATCTTATTTTTAATATTCCCGATTTAAAAATACTAGGAAATGTGTAAAAAAAACTATCTGGATCACAGAATAGAAAGCGAAAAGGCCGGCTCCCACTGGTGCACGCCGGGGTGCGGCACAAAATATTCTTTCCATGTTATTAAATGAATCCGCTCCCACTGAAACCAGAGCGCGGCGTGCCTCTGCAACTTCTCTGCAACGGTTTGCGCGGAGACAATATTCTCTGCTACCGTGCAAGGGCGTGATTCGCTGTGCTTCGATGTGCCTCAGTGTGAGTGGGTCTTGCACGCGTGCGCACGGTTTTCGAAGAGCTTCGTTAACATTCGGCAGGAGTCGATTGCTTCCGTCACCACGTGACTCGAGACGCTTTCGCTGCCTAGGCAGTGCCGCGAACCCTCCCCATCAGAAAACGTGCCTCTACGTGCACGAGTGTGAATGGTAGAAAAACCGCGCGGAGGCGCGGCGTGCACCAGTGGGAGCCGGCCTTAAGGCAGCTAAGGAGCAGAAGGCTGAAAAACAAAAAGGAAATTTAAATAAATATTTCAAAGGCGATAAACCATCTGGCTCAAATTTAAATGCTTATTTACCAGAACAATGGATATCAGACTCAACAGAATCAACAAAACCGGTAACTTTGGAATGTTCACAAGTCGAAACGACGCAAGGAAATGATGGCAACGAAAACTCAGGTAATCAATCAAGAAACGATAGGGCTCTTTGGAATTGTTCAAGAAATTTTCAATTTTTTTCGGCTTCTGTCAAAAAACATATTTCAAATTTAACTGTCAAACCGCTTTCCGATACCCGTTGGGAATCCAGAATTGATGCACTCAAACCATTGCGATATCAGATTAGAGAAATTTACGATGCATTATTTGAGATACATAAAAACAATGAAAATAATTTTCTGGAAAGATATCAAGCTCAGTCTTTGTGTAAAAAAATTAAAGATTTTAATTTTTTGTGTTCATTGACAGTGTGGCATAGTCTGCTAAATCGAGTTAATGTCGTTAGTAATATGCCCAAGGCATAGGTGAAAATATTGGTTCTGCATTAAAAGTGATTGAGAATTTATTACAATTTATTTGAGAATTGAACACAGATGAAGGTTTTGAAAAAACTATACAAACCGCAGGAGAGCCGGCCAGTACTTTGGATACTCCAGTGGAATTCAAGGTAGGAACTGAAGTTCGTCGACGGAAAAAGAAAAAACTTTTTGATTACTAAGCCGATGATGAATCTATGCTTAATCCAAAAGATGTTTAAAATTAACTTTTTCAATTTTATTTTAGACATGTCTATCAATTCGATAGAAGAAAGCTATAAACAAATAATCATAATAAATATTTTGATTTCCTTTATGATTAAAAAAAAAAATAAATGAAATAGACGATAGCATTTTCAAAGCACTTTGTACCGATATGGAAATTCATCTAACTGATAAAGATGACAGAGACATTGATGCTACTAAACTATTCAACTAATTGAAGACATTCAAAGACTTCTTTTCTTCAGAACTCCAAAACTTCATTAGAAATATTAAGCTGTATTCAATCAAATAAACGGGAAACGACATTTCCAAATATATTTATTTCGCTTAGAATTTTAAACACTATCGGTATCAGTTGCAAGCAGCGAAAGAAGTTTTTCAAGATTATAAATAATAAAAAACTATTTAAAATCGACCATTTCACAAGAAAGACTGGTTGGGTTGTCAATAATAGCAATGGAGACCGATATTTGTAAGAAGTTGGACATAGAACATCTTATTTCCGAATTTTCTTGCTTGAAAGCTCGCAAGATCTCATGATTTTTAAGTACAGGATTAATAAAATTTTTATAATTTTTATTTGTTTTCATTTTTAAATTTTCGTTTTATAGCTTAGAGGCGCCGCAGAAAAATCTTGCTAGGGGGCGCCAACACTCCTTCCGCCGGCCCTGAATATATTCATTAACTAAAAAAATTATTTCAATTTGCGTATATACTGTTTTTTTTTCGATGCGTGTTTTCCGGAAAGTCGACGCTAAGTGTACAACATACCGGTATACTCGGCCGAGCCCCTTTAAGAATTATTGCGGGCCCGGGTACTGTAGACCCCTTCCACCCCGCCTCTCTTCGGGCCTGATCGTTATTACAGATAAGATAAGATATTTATTCAGTTTAAAACACTTCAATATTTGATTTTAACTATACAAAAGTGTTACTCGTGTATAACCTAAAATTTGGTCTTCAAACTGCGCGTTATACACGAGTATATACGGTAGTATCATGCCCGTTAAATAGCGCAAGTAATGCCACAGAACAGTAGAACTCATGTAGATGCCAAAAATATTTTATACATATCTTGGATAAATAACGCTACCTGTATTGAGATCGCAATGGCTTCAAAAGTGAAAAGGTATGCCTATGCTATTAGTTATAAGCTTCAGGTGTTTCAATACGCAAACACGCACGGAAACCGAGCAGCAGCAAGTCATTTCGGTCCACATCCCACAGAAAAAAGACCCGTGAATGGAGAAAACGAGGAAAAATTAAGCTGATGGGATAAGAGAAACAGTCTTCGTAAGGTTGGTCTTAAATGGCCAAAACTAGAGAAGGAAGTGATGGATAGTAGAACAGAGGAAGTTTGGTATTGCTTTATCGATCAAAATCGTTATGTATGAGTCAAAAAAGTTGCAGAAGAAAAAGGACTATTTGAGCGTACGTATCGTTATCAGGGGAGTCGAGAGCTGGCGCGGGACCCGGTGGAAAGTGTATGACGGGCTCCTTTTATGTGTGTATTTGTGCGTGCGTGTGTGTCCGAATGTAGATATGTGGGTTAAAAAGCAACAAATCATTTCTGAAAATATTGACTATATTTATTGCAAAAATAAACGTGTTAATCTTAAACAGCCAAAACAATTTAATGAATATAACATAAAAATGACACAAATATAACAAGTACACGAGTAAATATGGTATTTAACTTATGAGTAATTATCAATTAAAACATTACTGCTTAAATAAATATAACTATATATAAATAAATAGCTAGCGATTATTTACCATTATTGTTAATCCCAATTATACGTCTTGAAAATGTAAATCCATATAATTTATGCAGGTTGAACTAAAATACTGAATACATACATAGTACATATTTATACCCTATAAATGACTGTGATAAATGGATGCTAACACCAGGAATACTAGGAGATCTCTATTTCGGGCCACTCTAATTTTTATTAACGTCTTTCCTCGCACATCCACTTTGTCAACAATAAAAGTGTACAACATACCGGTATACTCGGCCGAGCCTCTTTAAGAATTATTGCGGGCCCGGGTACTGTAGACCCCTTCCACCCCGCCTCTCTTCGGGCCTGATCGTTATTACAGATAAGATAAGATATTTATTCAGTTTAAATTTTTATTTTATTTTAGAGTGCTAAATTATGCTATGGAATTTTAACATTGTTAATCTCATTGTTATTTCATTAAATTTTGTGGTACTTGTCGACAAGTACCCTGGTTTTTTTATTAAGTTGTTTCATTTAAATAAATATAATTGTTATTGGTTATCGTCGTCCATGCTACTGATAAGCATTAGACGGGAATTTATCAATTGGAATTTGGAGGTGGTGACCAAGAAGCTAATACGGACCTATAAGTTAGGAAATTATACCTAAACCAATCGCGTATATTACAAATAATATTTTATTGAGAATTAATTCTACTTAATGATGATATGACTCCTTAATTCTCCGTTTATATATTTGAAGTAGCCATCCAAACTTTCATTCCGCAGCCAACTTTTTAATTAGAAACCTTTTAAATTTCAAAAATTACATTGGAATCCATCAGGAACTACATGCATCACGCATGATTCCATTCTTACCTTACTTTGAATGCTTGTGACGCGAGTGAGAATACTTTGTAGTCAATTAATTGAATTAGCTCTATTGCTGCCTCGGGGTTACAAGCACGCTCAAACAATGCATGACAACTACATTGTAACGACAATAGGATTGCATGCGCAGCTCCGCCCGCTCCGGCAACACCGTTGTAAAATAACGTAAGGAGTCGTATTTTTGCTGTTGTGCGCTATTGCTAGTTTGCGGTTTTGTGAACAACGCCGGTGAACTCGATGTTGTGAATCATCATTAACGTATCATTCCTTGGTTCTTCGTGTCTTTTGTTGTCAATTTTTGGTAATTAATGTGGTGTTTCCAACGTCCAATACAGTTTGTCATTTGGTTATTGGATTACTTCATCAAGTAGTGAGTATTAATATTTATTATTCATTATATTTTTCGGGATGAGTGGTGGTAGAAAAAGATTAAGCGGGTCGGAGTATAAGAGGAGAGCTCTGGAGAAAAATGAAAAGCAGGATGTCATTGACAAATCTGCCAAAATAATACTTTCTTTAAGAATCCGAATAGGGAGAGTGAGAACGATGAAACGAATCCGGGTGTTCAAGATCATGACCAAAATGGAAATCAAAACGTTAATAAAGGTACAAGTAATTTTAAATGGTACTCCTGGGTTATCCCGGACCTCTATTAAAAATGCTATAATATTTTCATTGCACCCTAGTATCCGAATCCAACCCCCAACCACTTTAACCCAATCCGTAAGTAGGAGGAAAATGGAACGAATCCACCACACAACCACTTAACCCAACCCGGGAGGTAAATGGAACGAATCCAACCCCCAACCACTTAACCCAATCCGGTAAGAGGAGGAAACTGGAATGAATCCAACCCCCAACCAGTTAACTCAACCCAGGGATAGGAGGAAAATGGAACGAATCCAACCCCAACCACTTTAACCCAATCCGTAAGTAGGAGGAAAATGGAACGAATCCACCACACAACCACTTAACCCAACCCGGGAGGTAAATGGAACGAATCCAACCCCCAACCACTTAACCCAATCCGGTAAGAGGAGGAAACTGGAATGAATCCAACCCCCAACCAGTTAACTCAACCCAGGGATAGGAGGAAAATGGAACGAATCCAACCCCAAACCACTTAACCCAACCCAGGAGGAGGAAAATGGAATGAATACAACCCTCAACCACTTAACCCAACCCGGTAGGAGGAGGAAAATGGAACGAATCCAACCCCCAGCAACTTAGCTTGGATTCGGGTACTAGAGAACTATAAAAATATTATAGCATTTTTAATAGGGGTCTGGGATAACCCAGTAGTACCTTTTAAATTATCTGCTAGAGATGTTTAAGAATCATGTCTGCCCTGTACTGGGTTTTGTGATGTAGGTAGCATTGCAACTACTTCCAGCAATACTCCCATTGGACAAGATCCAGCATTATGGAAAGTTAATAATAATGCACGTCATTATGTGTCAAAGCATGGCATAAATGAGGACCTAGACAACATGGACTTTTCACAATCAAAGAGACTTTTTGGTGAAAGATCCAGATATTTTTCTAAAACCTTATTCGAAACGCAGCTATTCAATGTAGAAAAGGTGAAGAGATCATATTTAATGTATTCCGAGAGTACAAGGTTAATTTTCTGTGTTCCATGTCTGTTATTTGGTGGAACTACTAAAATTGGTATGGATGAATTTGATGACTGAAAGCATGGTAGTGAAGCATTTGCCAGGCATGAAAATTCCTCTGAGCATAAGTCATGTGTGTTAGCCATGAAAATGAGAGGGTCAACTCTCAGAAGAACTGACAGTCAATTTCGTATCAAATTGATGAGGAGAAGAAGTATTGGAGGAATGGTTTACAACAAGTTGCAGTAGTTCAGACACTGGCACCTCATGGTTTGGTAATTAGGGGCAACATTGACAAATTTGACTCTCCCCACAGTGGAAACTTTATTATGGCTCTGGAACTTATTGCTGAATTTTATCCTTTTCTAGCAGATCATATTGCAAAATACGGAAATCCAGGTAAAGGTCATACCTCATATTTGTCTTCGTTTACATGTGAGCAATTCGTACAATTAATGGCTGATAAAGTTACCAGGCAAATAATTGAGGAAGTGAAATGTGGGAAGTACTCTTCCAGATATATCACATATTGATGAACTTGCTATTATTCTGAGGCATGTAAAAGAAGATGGGCACCCAGTAGAACGATTTTTGTCATTCCTTCCCAGTGTAGGTCCTAAATCAGAGCAGCTTTCCAATGCCGTCCTCAGTACACTAAAAATGTATGATCTCGAAATTTTAAACTGCAGTGGACAGAGCTATGATAATGCTCCCAACACATCTGGAGCTTACTCTGGCTTTCAGGCTAGAATTAAAGAAGTCTCCTTTAGCTCTTAATCTATCCTCAGCACACTCACTAAATTTGATTGGATAGTGTGCAGCAAGTTACTGCCAGGAAGCCATTGGGTTTTTTGCACTTCTCCAAAATCTTTACATGCTCTTCACTTCCTCCACTCACTGTTGCAAAGTACCAAAAAATCATTTTACAAAATCTAAAAATGTAATGCTAAAGAGCTTATCAGACACTTGATGGTCAGCCTGTGAAGAAGCATGTAGGAGTCTCATGGTCAAAGTTATAGAGGCACTTATGTCCATTGAAGATGATGAAGCAAAGCATCAGGCTACCTCCCCCAACTCCAATGCCTTGAAACTGCAATTCTTTCTTTAATGTGAGGTGATATTCTGGAAAGGTTCAATGCTAATAGTAAACAGCTCCAAGCTGTCAACATTGATCTTGGTGTCATAGCAGAACTGTATGCTTCATTGGCATATTATGTAAAAGATGCAAGGAAAAAGAAAACTTCAAGTTGACAAATCCATGAAGGCGAGGTAGAATTAGATAGGAACTTCCTCATTAATACATATGTTGTTGTATATGACAGATTATTGTCAGAATTAAATTTTAGCAAAGTCATGTAAGAAAACCTCCATGCACGGTTTGATTTTTTTACAAAAGCCACCACCTTGAATCCAACAGATATGACTAAGAATGCTATAAAGCTGTGGGAATTCTACAAGGATGACTTATTGAAAACATTTGTTAATTAGTGTCTCCATTTTCATGGGTATCTTCTGAGTCTGGAGAAAACTCCTACGAGCATCCTTGAGGTGAGTGCTATGATACAAGCAAAAGGATTAAAATGAGTGTACCTATTATGCTCAGGATCTTTCTATGTATGCCAGCTTCCAACTATTCTGCCGAGAGGTATTTCTCTAATGCGATGACAGAAAACTACTTATATTCAGTTATGTCAGAAAATTGGCTCAACTCTTTAGCTATCCTTAGTATTGAATCAGAACTTACAACAGCTGTTGACTACAAAGATGTAATTGACTCCTTTGCAGCTCAGCAACCTCAGCAGAAGCTGCTTTGAGTACCTATTCATCAACCGATGCCATAACTTCAGAATCGCCATTACAGGTAGGCACATAATATATAGGTTGGTACTTATACTTACAAAGGAATTATCCTAATAAATTTTCTCCTGACTCCTTATCATACATTTTGTCATACAACTACTTCTTCTATATCATAGTGTACATAGGGTGGCAAAATCAGTATGGCCCAGGGTACCAGAAAACCTAAATCTGCCACTGATTGTACTCATGCACATCATCCACTTGCTTAAAGTTATTAATATTTTCTCCCACATATTTCAAACATTCCAAAATATACAATGATACAATAGTCAAAATTCTATACTTTGCAAACAGTGGTTTACAGTGTTCTCTCCTTTTAGCACCAGCCATTATCCTGATGCAATTGAATTAGCATCACTGAGCCACCCCAGAGTAATATACCATATGTAACAAGGCCTTGAAATAAGGCCATATATATAATTCTCAGAACTTCAAATTATATAATATCACGTATTTTTAGTATTAAAAAACTTATAGATGACAGTTTAGAGCACATATTAGTAATATGCACTTAAACCACTATCAAAACAGAGCCCTAACAGCTTACATGGTACCTGGTCATTAATGGAAGATCCTTTTACGATAAAAGTTATCTCCTGAGTTTTGTCTTCATTTAAGTGTAAACTATTAGCTTTGAACAAGTCATTTATTTGTGGAAAGCTTGAATGCATCCTATGGTCAAGGATAGTTGCATCCCGATTGTGACACATAAAGGAAGTGTCATCCACAAATTGCATCAGCTTAATATTTAGTGTCATAGCACAATGCATGTCATTAACATAAATGATAAAAAAATAGGAGCCTCAACAGTGAGCCCTGCAGCATACCATATGAGATGGGTTTCAAATCTGAAATGTAGTTTTCCCAAAACACTGCTTGGTATCTATTGACTAGAAAACTTTCACAGAACTGCAGAGCAATTCCCCTAATACCATACCAATGTAACTTCTCAAGTAGGCAGTCATATTTGACAGTATCAAAGGCTTTACTAAGGTCACAACACACCATCTTTACTTACTTCTCATTCTCAAATGCCTCATGTATATATTTCACCACATCTGTCAACATAGCATTAGTTCCTTTTCCCTTCCTAAAACCATATTGAGTATATGATAGCACCTCATTAGGGTGACTATATTTTTTTAGAGAAACTAGGACATTCCCATTTTTAAAAAGAGGACAAAACTAGAACGTTTAAACTTTTTTATTAACAAAAAATTATGAACGTTATATGATTTATTGATAAAAGAGAAATTTCTTCTGATAAAATAAAACACATTCTTTTAAAAATACATTTAATACTTTTAAAAAATTAATATTTTCTAAGATTTTCGGCTCTTTAGTTATTTGATCTTAAAATTCTTGGCATTTCTTTTTCATATTATGTGTAGTAAACAATAAGCCTTTATTTACTTCAAACTGTAACAGGTTTCTTCCCTTTTGTTCATTGAATGTTCATCAATGAAGACCGAATATAGAAGGAATAAATACTATAATTTTTAATAATTCAGAACTTAATTCTAAAGTTTGACAAAAAAACACATTCCTTATGCAGTAGTTCATCAATTTCTTATTTTTCCATGAATTTTATACCATGAAATTAACTGAACAGCCTTGAAGAATGGATAGGGTGACTATATATTTTTTATGAAAACTAGGATAGCAGAGTAAGAAATTAATTTTAGAAAGAATACAAAAATCGGACTATAAATTTTTTTATTGCAAAAGACCAAAAACAGAAAATAGTGGCAAAATAAAATAGATCTTGTTGACATAAAAATTAAATAGGTATTCTTTTAAAAAACATTTAATAATTCATTAAAATTAATATTTACTTGAAGATGAAATTTCTTCTAAAACTTTTGGTTCATTAATTATGTGGTTGTAAAATTCTTCACATGTCATTTGCATATTATATTTAGTAAATAATATTCCTTTAACAGCTTCAATTTTTAATTAGTTTCCTTCCTTTGTCCACTGACTATTTATCAATGAAAATACACGTTCAACATTTGCATTGTGGCCAAATACACAAAAGATGAATTGTACAATTTTTAGTAGCTCTGAAGTTAATTCAGAAGTTTTACATTCTTTAAAAAACATCACCCATTTCTCATTTGCAATTAATGTATTCCATTTCTCATTTTCTTGTTGTGTTTCCAAGAATAACTTTAAATTATGCCATTGATCAAACAGTTTTACATCATCGACTGTGACTCCCTTCTCACAAAGATATTCTAAGCAGGAATGAACATTGTCCCAAGAAGGAATTTCTGCCAAATCGATCCATTCTAAGATTTGAAACTCATCTGATGGTTTTAACCATGATTCAATATATTTTAAAGTACGACCATACAAATTCTCGATTTGAACTCTAAACTGTGTGACTTCATTTTCCTTACCATTTTCTGTTGCAATTTTTAGTATTGAGCACACTTTTAACGGAAGAAATTTATTGGTTTTCCTCTCCTTGAGCAAATGAAAAACAGTCTTAAGGATTTTCCGCACTTCAATTATTTAAATACAGTTTCTTTCAATACGTTTTATATTTCCTTGAAAGACTGACATGAATGAATGAGCGAATGAAAGGTATGCCTCATTCATATCATCTTCAAAAAATGTTTGCAATATTGCTGGTGAATCTCCCAGTGACAGAAAATAGGATTTAAACCCTTCATAAAGTTCTAAAATGCGATTTATGGCTGGAAAGAGAGATAACCATCGCGTTTTGGTATAGTATAAAGGTTGCTTATACTCTTTCTCTACAAAATTGCAAAAGTCCTTTAGTGATTCAACTCTCACAGTATAAATAGATAAATGATTATAGATTACACTAACCAGCTTTTCTATATTGACTGGTAGCCCATCAAAACTATAATGCACAGTATTATTTAAAACGTGTGCTGGACAACCAATTCCAATTAATTTATCATTAAGTTTTTCTTTTAGTTTAAAATACACATTATTTCTTCCAGCTCTTTTGACACCACCAAAGTTAGTATTACAGTTATCACCAGAAAAGGAGATACATTTAGTTATAATGTTCTTTTTGGTTAAAATCTCACATATCATATTTGCAATTGTGTGTGATTGCTCATTGGGTTGAGTAATTATATCTAATAATTTACATTTAGTTCCACCGTTTTGATAGTCAAAGTACTGAATTAAAATTGGGAATATTTTCAGTGAACCATGATTGCTAGCATCTGTTGAAATGCTTATATATGGTATGTGTTTTAAATCATTCATTACAAGATCAATTGTATGTGGTCCAAAAATATTATTTATGATTGCCTCAGCCTTAGTCCTGCCACACAACATTTTTTGACAAATATGTGAATCAGGAAACATTCTTTTCATTTGCGGAATCCAACAATCCAGCGAGCGGTATGATTTGCGATGCATTACTGTATGATATGCTGCCACGCCTTCAGAAGCTCTGATGAGTTTAACATCCTTGTTAGGTACAATAAATTTTTCCAAAACATTTGATGAAGCCGATGCACATCTGGTGTTATGCTTATGTTTTTCAGTGTTCAGATTTTCTTTCAAATCAAGTTTTCCTTTATTTGCAACAGAAGTAGCACTATTGCAAATGATACAGATTACATCATGTTTAGTTTTACCTTTCTTGAATGAAGGATGTTCTTGAAGCATTTCATTAGTTACTATGCACTTCCCTTTTCCCATTTCGGCTATTCTGAAGGGTACTTATTTAAGAAAATAAGAATAATTGCATGAAAATTTTCCTATCTGAAAAGTGATAAACGATAAATTATATTATAGTAATTTTATTTGTAAATAAAAAATGTAAGTTAATGTAGTTTACAGATAATTTAGATAATTTCCACTTCAGGTATGTAATATACTTAGCATATTCTTGAAAAGTAATATATTTATTACTGATTATACAAATTATTTTACACCCATATCTATGTTTATTTACATTATTTCAACATACTTAATGGGCGAACACTGCATTCTATTGAAAATCAATAGCAACTACTTGTCTGGGATACTAGTGGTGATGGACCAAAAAGTGCTGAACATGCACATCACCAGATACAAGCATAAAACGATTATTCCATGTTTATGCAGCAATACTGCATACCATACATTGCTTTCTTTTGAAAAACAGTAGCAACTACTTGCCAGGGATAAAAACATAAAACGATACTTTGATATTATCGATGTTTTTGCTGTGATAGTGCGTACTGTGGTACTTTTCTGTTATAGCCACCGTAACTTCTGCGCTATCTATTGGCGGCCGCGTAAGCTATAACTCTCTCCATTGACGTAGATATGACAGCACGTGTGGTCTGTGATATTTAATGAAAACCCGATGATAGCGCAGCAGTCACGGTGGATATAACAGAAAAGTACCCGTACTGTATGTACCATAATTTGTTTGGGTATCACTCACATTCTTATAAGTGATGCTTAAATGAATACAGAGGGTGTAAAAATTTCAAGTGAATGTAAATCTCGAGTTGTAAATAGAAAAACTAGGACAAACGAGGATGAATTTTAAAAACCCGCGAGGACTTCCGAGGACACCTTAAAAAAGAGGATATGTCCTCGGAAACCCGGATGTATGGTCACCCTACACCCAATGGACCTCAAGAAAGTCTTCTAGCCTTCTTTTGAAAGCACTTTCAAATATTTTTCAATGAATAGGGGTTAAAGTTATGAGCCTATAGTTACCAGTGTCCTTGGTATCTACTTTCCTATTATAGATAGGAACCACTTAATTTACTTTCAACACTTCTGGGAAAGACCCTTCATGAAATGTCTGGTTTATCAACAAAACCAATGGTTCCACTAATTGGGACTCAACAAATTTAATTTAATTTGAGCTCATACCATAGAAATCTACTGCAAATGAATTTCTAACAGATATTAATATTTCATATACTTCAGTAGCATCTACAGGTTTCACAAACATATTCCTATGTACTTTCTCAGCATTACCAAGGAAGTCTTTGAATACCATATCGCTTCTGCCTATATTACTAATTATTTCCTTAGAAGCATTTACAAAAAAGTTGTTAAAACATTTGCAGAAATTTCAGAACATGTGACATTACATATGCATTTCATTTATTATTTATCTCATTATATTAAAATATCATCTTGAGCTTAAGTTTAAGTAAGTACTGTTGGTAAAGGGTACTATCTATACATGCAGTGTGTCTCACTCCAACAGCTTTAATTAATATGACTGCCGAGTTCATGCAGGGTACATTTGGCTATACAAGTCTCAAAGCAATTATATGTTATATATCATCCCTATTTATTTTACGAATGAAGTTTATTTAAAACATTATATTTAACTGTTATCATGCCATAATCTCTGTAAATGTTGCTGGATATGGACTTAATAACTGCTGAAAATGATACACAACATGGCCCTTCCTAAATATTTTGGTGAACCAAAATACTTTTTTTCCTGAAAAACCCTCTAAAAAACCTTAGTGCATCTTATATGTCGAGAAATACGGTAATTTTGGGCGTATAAGAATTTATAGTGCATTGTTTTACAATTTCTAATTTTTACTCTCTGGAACCCTCAGTTATGTGAATTTTATATTTGTTTACTTTTTAGTGTATATAAAAGTTGGTTTCATTAATTTTTTATTTCAATTTTAACTTGATACTTAATTCATGCATACCCATCATATTTGACAGGCAATTATTCTAGCATTTTAATAAAAATTCAGTTGTTTTTTCATCAATATTGTTATTAGGTTAAATGCTTATTAACATTATGACCACTATATGAAAACTTGTGTTTGAAGGATACCATCCAAGAAAATAACATATTAAAAAATTACTTGGAAATATTTTTCAAAACAATTTTATCAATTCAATGACATTTATAAATAAAAGAATTTCATTAACTTCAGTCTTTTGAGGTTTATTTTGGTATATATTCTATTTAATGCAGCACAAAAATCAATGCATGCCATACTTTAGAGGCAGTTCTTCAAGGTTCTATAAAATTTTAAGATAAAGAGATCATTTTCTATTAAAACCATTAAATATATTGAGAACAGCATTAAAACTATCATCGGTAACTTCATTTGGTTCTGGAGGAAAGACTTCCCCATCGATGTAATGTGTGAAGAGATACTCTGCCTGTAAAAAATGAGATTAACTGATACAATTTGTAATTTTTATGTGTAAAAACAATAAATGATAATTAAAAGGAAACATATATAGTTGGTTAGTCATGATATTTCAAGTTTGAAAAGTTATAACTATTTTTATCTTTGTCTAAGTAAATGATACTAATTTTTTTAAACTATATATATATAAGCCTCTCCTCATCCAAAACATGTATGCATTTTGGTCTGGCTACATTACTTCTCAAAATGAGTTTTTCTCTGAATAAGAGTTACAATTTATATTAATAATTAATAAAGAATACATCACATCTATTATATAGTATAAAGCTAAAATCTAATTGTAAGAAACCTTATTGCAAGTTTAAATTTTCATACATTAGTTCGTCTATGCTATGTATTAATAAAAATAAGTTGATCACCAGATAATCAACAGGATCTTTCGGTTTTATTCTGCAAATTTCCAAAATAGCATCCTTTAAATAAGGAAATATTTCCTTCTGTAAGTATTCTCTTATAGGTATGGTTCTAGCTTCCAATAACTCTTCCTCCTCTTTCTTCAAATTTGATGTAATGGTTGCCTGAAATATTCAATAATTGTCTTATTTATGTTACACATGTTAATTGATTCCATATTTATCTGAATGTAAGACAAAATTTTTCCTATATTAGGATTTGAAAAAACAAAGAGGTGCCTTATAAATGCATAATATGAAAAAATTATGCATGGGTCTTACTTCATGGCATTACAGCAAAAAGTTTATTGATACAGATATGAATGTATGATGATGTGAAAGATCAAAAGAAAAACTATGTTGTGCCATTAACATGGGAAAAGCATTTCATGGACCAAAGAATACGTGTTACTAGTCCTGTTTAACATATTTTTCTGTAAATAAGAAGTTCTGTTAGGGGGAACTATAATAATATATTATATGCAGACTAATATGATATATTAGAGAGCATACAATATAATTTTGTAACTTTCATTTATTAGGAAAAATAAAAGTTAAGCTTCATTACTATTGTTACAATGATACAATGTTTTCATTTGCTGTGGAACCAGTAAGTCCATTATTAATATATATTTTATTTTTTATGTCTCACATTAAGCTTGGTAATAAAAATGATTTGAACAAGCCATTTCTTCTAAAGCAACATAAGTTTCCAGGAAAATGAGCATTTGGCTATCAGTAAATAACAAGAATAAACCTGTAGTATGATTCAAGTATTGTTGAATAAGCTTGTACTAACCCATAATCAACTTCATGTAACAATGTCCGGGACAATGACAATTGATTGAATTAAAGGTCAGCACTCAGGTGATAACATTACTAACAGTCTATATTATATGAGGTCTGACCAATAAATATCAAGACTATTTTTATGATGAAGCAACAACATGCTTCAGAGCATTGCCACTAAGTGGGGATATAGAAGCAACCCTACCACACTATGTGAACAAGTTACAACTCACTCATACTCGTCAGTGCATTGCAGTAGGTAGTTGTGTCAAGTATTGTTTTGTTGTCATACTGGAAAATGAATAATGACCATTATTTTCAACAAAGAACTGTCATTAAAATTTATGATAAAATAGAAAAAAAGTGGATCTGAAATTCATGAAATGTTGAAAGAGGGTTTCAGTGAGGAAGCAATGTCTTGCACATGTGTTTTTTTCTGGACGAAAGAATTTTTGAATGGCCAGAAGAGTGTCGAAGATGAACTTCACAGTGGAAGACCGATGGAGGTGAGGACAGATGAAAACATCAAACGAATTGAAGAACTGGTTCAAAGTGACAGAAAAATTTTGGTGGAAAATTTGGGTATGATGAAAGTGTGCCAAAATGGTCCTGAAGAATTATCAGTTGAACAAAAGTTGAGAAGAAAAGTCGTTTATGCTGATTTATTGGAAACCTTGAGTGCTGAACCAGGCGGTTTAGATACCATTGTGACTGAAGATGAATCCTGGATCAATGCCTACGATCCAAAAACAAAAAGGTAAAGTATGCAGTGGAAAACCAAAAATTTTCCCGCCCAAAATAAGCTTGCATCTCCCAAACAAAAATCAAAATTATGCTTATTGTTTTCTTCAATTAAAAGGAATTCTTCTGCAAGAGTTTGTTCCACTGGGTCAAACTTTTAATCAATACTATTACATTACAATTCTGGAACGTCTACAGGAGCATATTCGAAAAAAAAGAAAAGACAACAGATGTGGCCCAATTCATGGCAGTTGCATCATGACAATGCACCTGCACATTCTGCCTTCCCAGTAATGGAGTTTTTGCTCAAGAAAAAAATCACTGTTGGGAAACATCCACCCTACTCACCAGATTTTGTCCCCAGCAACTTCTTTCTGTTCCCCCAAATCAAGAACACGCTCAAAGGGGAGCATTTTGATTATGTTGACGACATACAGCTCTGAATGGGATTTCGGAAAATGACTTCCAGGCATGCTTCCAATCATGGAAAACACATATACAGCACTGTGTACATGTGGAAGGAGACTACTTTGAAGGTGACCATATTCAATTGTAACAAATTTTGAAAATAAATTTTTAAACATTTTTGTCTTGATATTTATTGGTCAGACCTCATATTGTAGAATATTGGAGGAATTTGAAATCAGCAGAAAAATTCTACCATGACTAGTAATGGAACCCAGGTTCTAAAGTTGTTAGGCAGATATTCTACCTCTGAACAATCGTGAAAAATTTATTATCCTGTTTCAGAAAATGGATTTTTTCTTGGTTCGGACTGGACTACTATCTACCTTCCACAACAGAGGACCTCCTTGAGGTACACCAAAGAATACCTACTGCTGTCTAACTGGTGGGATTGCCTTTAGTACATGATGGAAAAGTGTACCATGGATCCCTATGTGATAGGCATAAGTTGGAAATGGGAGAAATTATAAATCAGGAGAAAATGAACACCAGTGTTTGATTCCCTATCATGGCAGAATTTTCTCCTAATTTCTCACATGTTCGAACTTATGTATACCTATCATATAAGGAAGAGCCAAATACAGAGTGAGTAAAGCATGGCTGGCAAGTGTTATATTTTTAATAACCATTTTTAAAATTTACCTCTTGGATTAACAACAGGGTTGCAAAACCTGTCAGAATTAAACAATAAAATCACATAAGTTCAACCAAACCTGCTATATCACATCCCTAGTCTAATATAACATAATATATATGTTGTAATATTATAATTATCTTTGTTTTATAAGATTGTTTGGTTTGTGCATGTCTTTCCTGAAATATTATGCTTTTAAATTTTTTAATCTTAAACTCTTGGTGGATGTTATGTAGTGACCTAGTATCATTTCAACAATGTATAACTATGGATCTGCAATATTGTTACAATATAATTTTTTTTCTATTATCTGCCATTGGGACTGAAAAACACACTGGAAGTTGTAATAAAAAATTATAACATAACCCAAGACTTTCTTTGTATCCTACTTGTAATTTTACATTTTTCTATATTTATTAGCATCTGTCTCATTGGAAATTTGTAAATTTTTCTTCGAGTTGCCTAAAAAATAAATAAATTTTCCAATGTGATCTTTGAGCAAAATGTTCACTCACCCTTACTTCTAGTGGGGGATCCAAGGGATGGGGGTGATCGCCCTCCCCTTGGAGGACCCTATTGCCCTCTACTGGGTGCATTCTTAAATTCATTCCACGCAACATTCCTTGTTTCTACACCAAAGATTAAGTCTGTATGACAAGGGAAAGAAAGATTCTGATGGGGATAGGGATTTTCAAAATGTATGGTTGTTGGCAGAGGCGGAATCAAGAGGGGGAGGGGCATTTGAGGCGATCACCCCCCTTTGGGAAGTTTCTGGATCCACTCCTGCTTGCTTCATACTGATTTAAAATAGACCAAATTCATACTTATAAGAAAATAAAAATACCCATTCTTCCAACTTCTTTCTTCTCTCCAGCTTTTCCAATCTCTCCTTCATAAGTTTTACTTTCAATGCTTCTTCTTCCTGGAGAATTATAAGGGCCTTTTCTTCCTCAGAAATCTTTTCTTCTTCATCATCTTGAGGCCCTACAGTAAAAACGTTAAAGCTATACAAATGGTTTTCAATTGCATCTATCTAACAATTATATAGTTAATGCAATAATGAACATGGATTTTACAGGTGTAGGGTAAAATGACCCCAGACATAACATCTTTGGACAAAATGTATGCATGCACCAGAATAAGTATTACCTAATTATTCCTTCACAGATGTTGATATACTATTCAAAATCAGTCAGATGCATAATTATAATGGCTTTAACAGTAACAATATTTATTGCTCTGAAAAAGTGAAGTAATATAATCCTCCTTGTAAACGTTTTTACATATAACGTCTTTTTTATCACAGAATTTTTAATGACATTTTATGAAAGGAATCATTGCTTTTCAATGTCATTAGCAACCAAAACATGGAAGAACCAATATTCACTTAGTATGACTTGCCTTCTGCCTCCATCACCATCTCAACATTGTCAGAAGCTGATCGAATAGCCACGTACACTGACTACATATCTCACAAGCTTAAGTCTTCCCCTCTCATCAGTTACCTTGCTTCTCCCTTTTCCATAAGTTAGCAGTGTAAACTGTAAGAATGACAGTTTGCCTCCTCTCTCATCACTTTTCTATTCATTCCCTTTTCTCGAATTTCACTAATGGTGATTCAACAAATCCCATTTCTGTCTTTGTGGTTGAGTTCTCATTCTATACTTATTAATTTAATAATTATAAATACTTGCTCCTTCATTTATCGCAAGAACCTGCAGTGCATGGTTACACATAAAAAGGGCAAAACAATAAAGGCAATCATCAATAGGGTGGTCATCAAAAAGATAAAAATAAAAAGGGTGAATGGAAAAAAGGGAGAGCGTCAAAAAGACGAAAACAAAATGGGTGAAAGTAGATAAGGAAAGGGCAGCGGGTATGAATACTGCAAAAGTAGGATTTTTTCCAAGGTTGCTGGCCCCCTGTTTGTGTGGTTTGAGGAGACCATGCAAGTCAGTGTTCCATCCTTCAGAAGGGACATTAAGCCATTGACCCCCTTGATGATCTTTGTTAAGAGTAGGCTAATGCTGACACCAGGTTTCCCTCTCCCTTTAGTGTTCAGTGTGAAGGGAGCTATGGCTATAATAATCCAAGAGGTTGATTAGCCAAGAATACACACACATATGCCTAACTATAATCAGATATTATTAAAATAGTTAATATTTATTATTAAATCCAAAAAATCTGATGTGCCCACCACATTTATTTAGAAAATGTTAAGAATCAAACCCAATCTGGGGGGAGAAAATAGCACCAATCCAACCTCCAACTACTTAACCACATCTGCCATATTTACCAGATTTCACCCTATCAGTTTATGCACTGTTTGACAAGATGAAGGAACCATTGCAAGGCTGATAATTCCCAAACAATGACTTACAGGGCAGTGTCTGCGAGTCGGTGCATGCTATATCAAAAGACTGGTCTGCTGCAGCCACCATGAAGTTATAAGAAAGATGGCAACAGTGCAATGACCTTGGTGGGGAGTACGTAGAGTATGCTACAGTGTGATAGTATGGTTATTGCCATCTCTCAACCTGTATTCCAGGCGAGTCCCAATCATTTATGAATGACCCTCATATTAAGCATTCTTTAAAAGTTCACCATGTTGGATAGTTGATCTTTATTTTTGCATTTTCTCTTGTGATAAAACAGTCAAATAGCAAAATTTTGCTGCTGTATTAAAGGATACTAAAAGAAGCATTGCAAGGGACTCTTATTTTATACTTTTATCCTTTCTAACTCATAGATTTGGAACTGAAACAGATTAAATTCTTCAAGTAGTGAAAATTTGTTTCTGATGTAGCTCTGAGTAATAAGAGATACAAATTCAGCTTATAGTTTGAAAAAAAAATTAAATTCTGTTCAGATTGATTCAACATTTTTTATCTACTGGCCTTGAATCAATTAAACTATTTAACATAAATACATTTGTGTCTAATACTTGCTTGTGCACCAGATGTTAGATCAAAGTCATAAGCTATAAATAAAATATTTAGGATAATGAATGAAAAAGTATTTACTTAAAATCCAAATTATAGATTAAAATCATTTTGTAAATCGGGTTAATAAATACACAAAAGGATAGATTTAATAATCCAATTTTGAGTTAAATAAAGACACTGATTAAATTAAAATTTAATGCTAATATTTTAATGCTTTTGTTTTAATACTACATTTACTAAAACAGCAAATGAAAGTATCAACTCAAATAGCTATTAAGATAATTTTCACTATTTGGTTCATCACATAGAGTAAGAAAAATTTAATGCTAGTCAGCTTACCTAAATTGGAAGGATCTCCAATTATACCTAGCATTTTCTGGAGTGCTTTTTCAAGGAGAGGTCTTTCATCATCCAGCACAGAAATATTGTATGGATAATTGTCTACTTCAGAGAAAAAATTCATAACTGTCGATACATCCATATTTGTAATCCTAGGAATAATAAATTTAAATTCAACAGCATTATTTTCATTGTAAAACATGTAAGGACATATTGGAGAGTTCTTTCTGATCTAGTAGTGAAATAAATATTGATTAATGATGGATGCATTAAATTAATTATTAAACTCCCCTTATAGCTTTTGTTTAGTAGAAATCTACATAACTCTCAGTCATATAATAATAAAATATTGAGTAAACCATACATTCATTTCAGTCACAAATTAATGGTCCTCTGTAGTTTTAACTTTTTAATCAGTAATCAGTGAATTATCACTGAGGATGGTCAGCTTTTACACTTTAATGAGTGACTTAGATCAGCAGTTCTCAACCTTTTTCAGTAATGTATCCCTTTTTAATATCAACATTGTCATGTACCCCATCTTCCTACTTGCATTTTATGATCAAGGTTTTCTTATATAACAAAATAACTATTATGACATTAAATGCAATATTATATTTTAACCACCACCTCAAAAATCACTCTTGTAATTCATAAAGACAATTTATTAATTTATTTACCATATCCTTAAAAATTAACAAAACAAGAGGAATATGGATATGGCTTTCTCGCTGAAAGGATTTACAACCCAGTCATTTGTGTTCTCAGAATTTTCTATTTCTGGAAAGTACTTCATAAAATTATTACTCAAATGTTCCTTGATGATTGTGAACTCTGCAAAACCAAGTTCTATTTCTTTTTCTGCTTTGATATCACTAAGTAACTGGAATGTTGAGATATCTTCTTTTTTAACACAAGCGATCCACATAGTAAGCTTCTTATGAAATCCTTTTATCCTATCTTCTGCTTTGAAAATGTTTCTGTTAAAACCCTACAGTTGGATATTTAATTGATTCAACTTGTTGAATAAATCAGCAAGGTAAGCCAGCTGGCATAGCCAAGTGCCATCTTGAAAAAATTTGCCATATCAGATTTCATTTCTGAAAAGAATCGTTCAACTTCACATCTTAATTCAAAAAAATGAGTCAGAACTCATCAACAAGATAACCACCATACCTCTGCATGAAGTAGCAATGCTGTATGAGTTGATCCCATTTCTTTGCACATAACTTTGAAAAGATGAGAATTGAAGGCACTGCTTTTAATGAGGAAGTAGTAATTGATTTTTTAAGTACATCGATTGCTATGATCATTTTGTGCTGTCATCATCTTGACATACACACAGAAGGGAGAAGGGAAACATGGTGCAGGCATTAGTCTACTCTTTACAAAAAGCACCAAGGGGGCCAACTGCTTAATGTCCCTTTCGAAGGACAGAACACTGACTTTGAATGATCTCTCAAATCACTCAAACAGGGGGTCGGGCAACCTCAGAAAAAATCCTACTTGTGCAGGATTCATTCCCACTGCTCTTTTGAGCAGCAGGCAAGTAGCAGCCAGCATACTAACCACTACACTACCAGCATCCCAACTTTTAATTTTTACTGCATCACCCATTTCATGAAGGGGAGCACTCATTTTCTTGGACACTAATGTCTGTTTATAGATGATGCAGTGAACCCATTTAATATTGGGATTAACTTTTTGAACACACACATACTGGCCACATTTTTTTGCCTGTTATTGCAGGAGCACCATCAGTAGAAATGCTGACACAGCATTCTCATTTTAGTCCGCACTTGTTCTGTATAAAATTATCCATTACATCAAACAGTGTTTTCCAATAGTATGTTCCTTTACAATGGTAAAAGCTAACCTTTCATCCCCAATACCTGATTTGGTATTGTAATATCATACATAAATTATCATCTGAGAATCATTTTACACATCTGTTGACTCATCTAACTGCAAAGCAAACCTTTCGCCAGTCTTGATATCATGTTTAATTTGCTGTACAACATCATCTGACATTTCTTGTATATGTCGGTAAATACTGTCATCTGATTTGGGAATTGATTTGATAGCAGCCACAGCCTCAATTTCCAACATATACTGCTATTACTAAAGCCCTGAGAATAATGAGACTCTCAGTGGTTATGTGAGTCTTCTTTTCCTTTGCTGTAAGTAGAGCAAATTCATATGAAGTTTTTTATGCTCTCACTGAAACCTGTGCAAATGATATTATCCTACCTACATATTAAGCTAGATTTCCAGCTTTTCACTTGAAATAATCTATTGGTTTGTCTTTCAATTCTGCATAGTTATGTAGCAAATGATGCTGCAAAATAGAAGGCTTTATACAACTGTTGGTAAGTGTTGTGTTACAAATAACACAAACTGGCAAAAGAGGCATGGATTGATTTGAAACAAATCCAAATTGAATGTATGATTTGTCATAAAACTTACATTAATTTTAGAAGTCCATTTATTCCTTTCATTCTCACCTTTTCAAGAAGTACCAGATACAGAGGCATTCTCATTGTCTTCCTATTTAGTTACATTGACACTGCCTGCATTGTGCCTATCAAACTCAGAACATTTAACACTATCTGCATTACTAGGCTCAGTACATTACCTTTTTATAATAAACTTATCCATTTTGGGGGAATATATATTTGTGAAATTAATATATTAATTGAATAACTGGCACTTTATGTTCAAGCCGATGAAGTTAAGTCAGGAGGTTACAATTAACCATGAAATAACCCCACACAACAACATCCAAAGCAACACTGAAATTCTGAGTCATTTCATGCTGCTTCAGGTGACATCTCCACAGTGGCACTACCAACATTTAAATTCAAAAGCAATCTTTAGTCATGGTCAAGATATTGCATAGTAACTATCTTTGAAGTGGCTTGTTTATGAATAGTTTTGTAAACAGACCTTGGCTTATATTACTGTCTGATATTTCAAACAGACAATTACGTTTCTCTCATTTGCTATGTATGTGCCAACAAATGTATGAATGAATGAATGAAAACACTTAGCTAGCAGATGAAGAACCATCTGCAGGCAGAGAGGAGATATGTTATAAACATCGTATCTCTTTCATTTCACTTCTTGGAGACATATCAAAATACAGTCCATCTCAGCATTAGTTAACCGTCAAGATATTTAATTAAATTCTACCTGTCAGTTTGAAGGACATTTAAATAAATTGGCGATTTGCCTCTCCATTTCCTTGTATTTATCACTCCCCACCCCTCGTCTACAATGTTAAAACTTTGTATACTAAGAATGTCTTGTGTACTGATCCTCACTCACTCGACTCTCATTTTAAGCTAAATATTTTTTATTTTCCTTTTCTTTCCCAAACATTTTCCCGGGTCTGCATTGATGCACTGTCGGCACCATTGTTACTTTGTACCCTCAGGAAGAAATTTTGTACCACCAGGAGTACATGCACCCCCTGTTGAGAACCGCTGACTTAGATCATCTAATGATATAAATTAAATGGAATAGAGATAAATAAATTATTGATAGATAAATTAAGATAAAAAGTTAAAAATACAATAATGAAAAATGCATGCACCTGAAGTCAATAATATGCTTTTTGAAGTTATCTTCATCATAGCGATTTTTGTAATTTCTCTCTGGTGGAACTTTGGTGGCCCTTTTTAATAGGAGGTAATCATCTGCTTCCAGATTGAAAATATAGCCTAGAAAATAATTTAATGATTACTTTATTTTCTTAATAAAAATAATAATTATTTCTTCAAGTAAATGAATGGTGTCAATCATCTTAGATGCGTAATACTAAAGTTAATTTATATTTATTAAAATAATTAATAGAATAAAGAGATTCTCACCAAAGAGAATCTTCATTTTAACATTTCCATTTGAGATTTGGTATTTTTAATTTGATATTAAAGAGGATTTTTATATCTTGAGAACGATTCAAATCTTGCTTTCTACAGTTAAACCTCATTAGTTCCAAGTAAGGTTTTGACGATTTAATAAAATTAAATTGTTAGAAAAATGGAATTCATTGAACCTATTAATGTCAACTTTCTCTGCTTATGATATTTGGCAAATTGCAATCTTTGTAAATCCTGCCTGGTTAAAATGACCTTTTCCATGCAATCTAAGTATCAAAATCTGGAAATTGTCCTTCCACCTCTTCTGATAAATTCAGACCAGTGTCCCATAGTCCAAACAATTTAGGAAAATTCATTATCAATAATTCAGATCTGAGCGATTAATATCCAAAAAGCAACGTTTACAAATTATCTTGTAAAGATTGTAACACCTTATATATATATATATATATATATATATATATATATATATATGGATGTCAACAAGGTGTTGGGATGAGGAAACCCAGTGAGCACTCACCAATCAGACGACTTCAGGTTGGCGAGGCCCCGGGGATGTCGAAGCGACACACGTAAAATAACATCTCTCTGTAGCTGAAGAAGGAATAGTTCCGAAAGCTTTACGTTTGTGATGTTTCTGTGTTTTTGTGTTATTTTACGTGTGTCGCTTCGACATCCCCGGGGCCTCGCCAACCTGAAGTCGTCTGATTGGTGAGTGCTCACTGGGTTTCCTCATCCCAACACCTTGTTGACATCCATATATTCATTTTACCTTTCCTTTTCCGTAAGTTGTTATATATATATATATATATATATATATATATATATATATATATATATATATATGTATATATAGGACATGTGTTCAATCCCTTTGAAAAAACTAGGATTTTATTATTTTCCAATCATATGCATTTGCATATTTTCACATTCATCTGCAGTATTTTATCAACTCTTTCTTTCCTCCTTGGCACATATTTCCTTTCAGTCCAAGTGTCAAATCTGGCAAGATGTTGTGGAACCAGCCACATTATCCAAATTAAATGTCTTTCAGAGTGAATTTCTGTAATATGGTCTTCACACTTTGTGGTTATCTTGCTACTGACTTGATAATCACTGAAAATGCTTCACTACTTACTCCTAGTGACGCAGTTCCTTTGCTGGAATGTTTTCAACTGCCAATTTGAACATATAAAACCTATGCCTAACTTAAGTGCAATATCCTCAGCTTTTTCTTTCAGCATAGGTCCAGATAACGAAATATTTTTTGGCTTACATCAGAAAACCATTCCAACATTCAACCACTCAGCATTCAACCACTCAACATTCTCTTCCTGCACCCAATTTCTTTCTGACTCATTGCTTTTTTCAATTTTCTTATGGTTTTCAGACACATCAAAAGAGTTGACAATGGAATAGCATGTCATTTATTATTTTTTTATTTTATACCTTTATCATCCTCATAAACCACTTTCAACTTTTCTGAACTTTTTAAATTGTTGCAATTTATTTTTTGTCATATCTATTCTACAAGCAATTTAACTGCTGTGCCACCAATGGATCTTGAGCCTATCTAGGGTTGGGGACAGTGAAACTCGTGAGATTCCTTAGGTCTGTGAGGTAAAATTTTCATCTCACCACTGATTGCCTATAGGCACTTTCACTATAACTTTCTCTGCAAGGGATCATTTTACATGTGTGAACAAGTTGAAGGCATCACAGCTGCATCTACTGTTCTTCTCAAATTACAAATCCAAATTTATTTAAGATAGGGATAAGAATAAGGTGGAATATAAGGTGATGGATCAACAGGAACCATTGTGGGAGACAAAAATTTGCAAGAACTGCTAGTTTCACTCTTCTTATGAAATTACCTCTTTGCAAAAGTCCTTAGGAGAAACAATATATGGATGGAAATATGTACCTAATATGAATGATTACAGTTGTCACATTTTTAGTGAACAAAGTCATTTTGTATCATGCATGAACTTTTTCTTGTACATATTTAGTAGGGTTAAACATTTCATAAAACATCATGGTTCAACTCAGTAGACTCATGAAAAATTGAATTTTATTTTCAGTGCTTACAAAAATGAATGGTTAACTTTGGCTGGAAAAACAACCTGGCAATATATTTGAAGTAAATGAGTAGTTCATAAATCACTGGATTTGATCCCGGCTTTGATTTTAATTCCAGACAAATATATTTTAATCATCATTATATGAAAAAGCTATGATGTTGGTCGGGAAATGTTTGGAACCTCAAATTAGGCCGTTTCAAACTAATGAGATTCTACTGAATTTATGAATTGGGATTAGTATGGCGTCATTCATTTTTGACTAATCACTAATTTTAGCAGTATTGAAGCTTTGTTGTATGTTGACTATAAGACTTTAAATTAAGAATTTAATTTTCGCTTTATGCAGTGTTTGCGCTCTTTGTGTCAAAATCAACATTAATAAATTTCATTTGTAGCATTCTTTTTTTATGCAGTCATATTTAATAAATCAGTTTAGTACAAGAGTGAGAACTTTATAAAATAGCTTTCGAATAGAAGACATGCATATTGTAATGTGATCTAGGTACAGTGAAACCCCTGTTTAAACTATCTTTGGGGGAATAACTTTTTGTAAACTAAATCAGGGTAAACACTAAATAGGAGTTGCATACCATTACAGCAAGTAACTCTTAAATTTATTACAGCAAAATTGCTTTATACCATTGTGCGTATATGAGTTTATTACAAATTTTAAACATACAATAGGGAGAAGGCACCATATATGGCCACTTGCTTTTCTTAAACATATCATAGTTTATCATTACTATTTCACAAATTTGATGGTTATATTGCCTTTTGGCAATAACAATCAAATATTTTAAATTTCCTTGATTTTCAAGCTCAATCTCCAACATGAAATGCTTGAAACACCCAGACACATGAATGATTTTTTTGCATGCAAGCTGACTGCTGAGTCATACTGTAAGTTAGCATTCATTAAGCAACCACTATTCTCAGTGTTCACTCAGTTTATTGCAAAGTGATGTATTTTATTGAAGTTTCTTTAGCTGTTCTGTAGCTAAGGCATAGAAGATGAAAGTGATGGATTCAGCCTATAATCAGTGAAAGACTAATGAAAGGAAAATTTTATTCACTTTTTTAATGGACTGAAGTCTCACTCTGATTTCTTTTTACTTCTATTGAATGTACATCAGTACACTCAATGATCTATTACACTTAGTGAACACTCAACAAAGGAGAGACCATACAAATACGTGATCTCCCATTGGTTCTGAAGAAAAAGTTGCAACTACTTTAAAGTTTGTTTTATATGATAGTTATTGTCATAAGACAAAGTAACAGTCAAATTTGTGATATAGTAATGATAATGGATTTTTGAGATTGACTGACATAATATCTTAAGTTTTCAAAAAATAAAAAAACCTAGTCAGGCATGATGTGACTCCGTGGTCTGCTCGGACACAAAAAAAATTGCTCTTGTTCAAGGTCAGACAAGAAAATCGCAGAAATGAAAATATTTTATTGTTATACCCATTAGGTAAAATAACAATCAAACTTGTGACAGTAATGATACCAGGTAGTTGAGATTAACACATATAATATCTTAAGTTAAAAAATAAATAAAAAACTCAGTTGGACATGGTGCGACTCTGCAATTAGCTTGGATGCAAAAAAATCTGTGATGTATCTGGATTTTCTGAGCATTTCATATCTGACTTTGGATCTTAAAATCACAGAAATGAAAACATTTGATCGTTATTGCCATAAGACAAAGTAGCAAAAATAATTGTGGCATAATAATGCTGCCAGGTACTTGAGATTGATTGACAACTGACTGATAACTTCTTAAGTTTTCAAAGAATATTTTTTTATTTCTATACTGAAAGTTTGATAACAATATTAATTATTGTAATTCACTATATTAGATCTATCTTTACATTCTTAACAAGATGGAAAAGTATACTACTCCATAAATGGTACACAGATATTTCAAAGGCATTCTTTATGGAAAATACTTATAAAATGATATTGAAAGATTGGGTGGTTCCTGAATTTTTATCTCCAAAACTATAAGTAATAATTTTGTGGTCTCATAGACTTTTTTTGTGGTAAATCTTGTCCTCTATCCGAATAAATTTTTTAATCTACACCTCACTGATCATATAAGAGCTAGAGAGAAAAACTATGGTTTTTTGTTGTTTTTTGATAGAATCATCAAATTGACCAATATAAACAAAATATGTGATGTTATGATTAGGATTTTCTTGAATTTTTATCTCCAAAACTATAATTCATAGTTATGTGGTCTTGCAAATTTTTTGTGGTAAATGTTGTTCTCTTTCCCAATAAATTTTTACTTTCTCATATACATAGTATACATATTGAGAAAGTATTGTTATCGTTAAAAAATTCAACTTCGAGATTTTGATGGAAATACATATTTTAGGTGTTCCTGAGTCCATAAAAGTGGTTTTTGCCATGCCATCTGTCTGTCTATTGGTCTGTTTGCTGTTCTAGGGCCCAAACGTATATATAAAATCGGATGATATTTCGTATTTTTGCAATATATCATCTTTTGCAGACCCATTTTTCATAAAAATGATATTGCACAAAAATTAAAGGTAGTTTATTCTTGGCGATTTTTAGAAAAATTTAATTTACTCAAAAATGGCTTAAGTGAATTTGATTAAAATCAATCCAATTGTAGAGCCTAATATCACAAATAATACTATGTAAGCCATATATCTCTTGAAATCACCATATGGCATCCAGTGGCATTACAATGTACACTGAGCTACCTTACCTATGACATCACGCCTCTGCCGCGATCCACTAAAAATCTTATTTCAGCCAAAACAGCTAAATTAAATTGAATGATATACCATATTTGTGGATAATATCATTAATAATAGACACTCTGAAGAGATGAACGATATTGCGCAACAATTAAGGGTACTTTATTCTAGGATGTTTTGGAACAAAATTCGATTTACACAAAAATGGCTATAAGGATTTTGATTAAAATCTATCCAATCATACAGCCTGTCACAAATAATACTTACTAAGCCATATGCTCCAAAAAATTACTAAATATCGACCAGTGGTATTAAAATATACACTAAACTATGGTTAACTTTGATTTATAAGCGTTTTGATTTTATAAATGTACACATTCGACCAAACGTATATGAGAAAGTTTGTGGAATGTATATTGCGCCGTTTATTTAAACTATACCTCACAGATCATATAAGAGCTATGGAGAGAAAAGTATGTTATTTAATTGTTGCTTTATGGATACCATTTAATGAGATATGAGTATAAGTTCTTATATAAAGTGGAAGTTGTAATTGATGGATGTAGTTCAAAATTTCTATTGGGTGTTAATTGGCCGAGCAAAGTGAGATCTCTCATATTGAGTCCCTGTGCATTTTGTCTGTTTGTCTGTTCTACGATAACTGCTGTCTTGGTTGTCTGATTTTCACCAAACTTCATGTGCATGTACAAATAACTAGTCGACTGCCTATAGTTTTTCTAGAACACCACCCTTATAGTCCTTGCGCAATTTGCATTAGCACATTGCACTAATCTCCGAATCTTATCCAATCTAAACTAAATTTAGCACAGATACAGAAAGCATCAATCGATGAAGAAAACATAAAATAAAAATTTCTCTAAAATGTACAGGGAACCTCCCAGAGGTGCTGAATTTGTGTTCACACAGTCTCTTCTGTTGAGTCCCTGTGCACTTTGTCTATTCTACTATAATTGCTGTCTCTAACAAAATTCTTAAGCAGATGGAGCATATTGAATAATATAGAATATTATAAAAGAATTGAAGACAAAAACAAGAAATATTTTACTGCTGAGGCAGCGCTTTCAATTCTATTCAAATTTTACATCTACACTGTATGATGTGCAGGATAACTATGAAGATATAATAGTATTGAACATGTGATTCCTCCCCAACAGTCCTTAGTGGGCTAAGTGAGGCCAAAGATCCAGTGGATTCCCTAGTTTTAATAAAGATTACTCATGCTTAATTTAATTAAAATCCATCTAGCAGTTTATGAGATGAAAGTTATGACAGACGGACGGATGGACATACAGATGGATGGACGAAATGTTCCCATAAGGCTACTACCACTTTTCTAGTAGGGAATGCCTAACAACTATTATCCTAAAGAATAGGCACTTTATCTACCTCTGATTAATAATTCGTTCAAAATAAGAGGTTCATGTTCCCTGATCAGGGTCGTTGCATGAAAATCTGTCACCTGAGGCAAAAATACAAAATGCATCCTCCTCCCCAGTTCATCACATATACCTAGGTGCAGATTAGTAGCAATACTGTTATAATGCTGCCATTAGAAAAGTACCGCCTCTCCAACTCACCTCACATGGTGGCCTTGATCCTAAAAACTAAACAAAGCTACAGGTGCAAGGATAATCGCCTTGTATAACCACTCAGCTGCATCCAAAATTGAATTAAAAATGCAGCAGTGTTGTGATCTATTGCTAGTGGCTCAGATATGCTGCAGTTGTTTGCTCAGATGGAAAATATTTGCAGTAACCCAGCACTATTTACATTGGATCCATTGCCCATGTTTTTTCCCATTTAAACTCTGGTGTTAAAAAATTGCTCAGGTGGTTGTAGACTAATGAATGCAGTAGTAAATGTCAAGTTGCATTAAGTTGTGGTAGATTTTTAGTGAAGTGGTCAAAAATTTATTAGTCTAACTCCAGGTAAAACACTAAATCGAGGAACAGTAAATCGAAGAAAATAATACATTGTTTAAAAGGGGTGTTTGATGTAACTGAAAAAATAAACACTAAATGCAGGGATACATTAAATGCAGGACTCTTAAATTGGGGTGTCACTGTATGTGCTTTTGGTACAACAAAATTGCTCATAGAAAATTCATCTTTAAAAAGATGGCTCTTCCCTTGTTAGTATTGCCCCTTCAAAATTTCCTGAAATTGTAAATATTAAAGTTTTGGCCAAACTGTAGGGAAATGTAGGATAACGTGTGAATTTATTCACGCCTATCTCTTTTGGGATTCTCATGCAAGACTTTGTCACAAAATTATTATTTTACTAGCCAATCCCATCAAAGTTAATAGTTAAACAAAAAGAAAATAGGGTTGATCATAGCATTGTGATATTTTTTATTGCAGTCTCTCCTTTCGTCCAACTGCTTTTGAGCTAATATAGATCTTTATCTTCAAGTTCATTCCCTGTGCAATTGTCTTCAACATTCTTCAGGTGTCTCTTCAATATTATCATTCATTTTAATGTCACTTTACTCTTCAACTGATAACTAATATTATTTATTATAGTTAACTATCCATGACCCAAACTATAGGGACTTGCTTATACCAGCAATACTTCTCTTGTTGCTGACAGTCTAGGCTGATAATGTAAACTATAAATTAATTAAGCAATCAATCAATTATTTATTAATTAATCAATCAATTAAGCATTTTGATTACAAAATCGGGGTACTTTACTTTAATTCAAATGTTTTATTTGCTAAAGGAAAAATATGTTGTTTACTTAACATAAAATGTTTCTTATGGATCATATATAATAGAGTAATGTGCAGCCTCACCACCTGTATCACCACAGTTGAGTGTGACATGACGATTTAGCTCATTATTATTATTTAAATTGGTAATAAATATTGTGTTATGCAAAGCCTTAGTAGTCTAAAAAACTGCCTGCACTTCTGGCCCCTCAAAATCAAATTTTATTAGAATTTGAACATTATGGATTACTGCTACATTTGAGTATAAAATATCATGGTCAAATGGCTTTTCATAGGAAATAGATATTCCAGCCTTGATCATGCTTCTCGATTTTTGTAATAAATTTCCTTTTGTTAATGCAGCAATAAATTAATTAATTAATAGAAAGAAAACTAAAGTTATGAGATTAACCAATTTTGGGAAAACAAAGGTCAATGTTAGAGTGGATGGGAAAAGGTTGGAGCAGGTGGAATTTTTTACTTATTTAAATAGTATTCTGTTTCAGGATGGAAGAAGTGCAAAAGAGATCAGAAAAGAATAGCAACAGCAAAGGAGCTGTATACAATACAAAGAGAGTTATTGATAGGAAGTCTGAATAAAGATATTAAAAGAGATTAGTGAAAACTCGGATATGGGCTGTAGCATTATAGCCAGTACTTGAGTTGGACAGTTCCAGTAGTTAAAAAAGTAAGCTTGAAGCATTATAAAAAATAAATTGAAAATAATATCATTTCTGAATAAGATTAAATTCACTAATTTGAATCATTGTGTTCATAGGTGCTGAGTTTAAAGTGGATGTGACAGCAATTTAATCTCTCTCACTCATATGCCTCTTGAACAAGTGACTATATTCGTGATGTCTCGTGTACATTTTTCAACTTAGTGGAACAAGCCAAAACTTGTTATAGAGATAAACAGTGTTGGAATTGGGTGGAAACACATGGGAACACTATTCTACTAAACAGAAAATGAAGCCCATAGCATTCCTGTTGTTAAAAAATCAGATCAGAATGTTCCATTTACAAGCGTTCTAGTTGTTTAAATTTTACAATGTGAGCACTGAGTATAGGGGTGCAAGACATGGACAATAAGAAAAAGATGTGAGCAGAGTAGAGGTGCTTGTATGGCATTGACTAGAGAAAATTACTTGGGAAGAGATGAAAATGAATGAGAAAGTTTTGAATACAGTAGGGGAAGAGAGGACCTTAATTAGAGTAATAAGCACAGACAAGAAATGGGTGGGTCAAATTTTGAAAGTAAATTCATAGAGAGAAGAATGTAAGGAAAATGGAAGAGGTAGGAAGAGGAAAGGTATACTAGATGTATTAAAAGAAGGAATTTGGTATGAGAACTTGAAGAGAAAGGCTTTGGGTACAGTAGAATAACTATAATGCCACAAAACCCAAGGCCATGGGGAGAAGGCAATAGATTTAGGTGGCCCCTCAGTATTGTATTAAAAAATGAATTGTGAAGGGTGCCAAATTGATTTTTCGCGGGGAGCCAAAATTTTGTAGTTCTGCTTCTGTTTGAATAACACAGATTGGGTTGGGTGTGCTTAAGCCTTTGGGAAGATAGAATTATGATGTATGTATGTTTTAGCACTGTTGATGAATTCCTGAAAAATACCTTGTTACTCAAAAGCACGGCGAATGAAAATAAATTTCAAATAAGAAAGGACGTAATAAAGAAAAGTTCCATTCCTAAGCTTAAATTGCTATACACATTTTAAAAAGTATTTTATGGTACATATTATGTCCAATGGATGGAAAGTCAAAAACTGAACTATGAAGGAACTCATGCAAGTTGGCGAGTCTTATTTTACTTTGTATAAGTGCCAAGGGAACACCTATTTCAATGAAATTGAATATGAGAGATATTCCTTGATCTATACAAAAGTGTAAGGCTTTGATGCATGTTTTAGCCACAAAATAACCATCAACTGGTTGATTCTGAATAAGTAGAAATTGTGTGGATAAGATTACATTGGTTCCAAGGCATCAGGTGTCGAGGATTACTCTGAAGATGAAGAGCAAAACAGGTTGAAAATACTACAGCATCTTAACCACGAAATGTTGTTGCCATGTGAGGGATGCCTTTACAATCAAAGTTCTATAATACATCGAAATGTAAAGAATAAGTGTCCCAAAAATATCACTATTACATTATAGATCCCAACATAATTACAGCTTATTTAGTGACTTCTGTGTTGATTATTTTACTCATTAAAGGAGCACAAAAATTTGACATTGAACTTTTTAAGCTGAATTTTTTATTCATAAAAAACATGATTTAATTTTACATGACTATGATAGTCTATTTAGCTAGTAATATGTAAAATTTATAGAAAATATTAACCTGGCATGATTTTTTTATTAACTTCAAAAGAGATAGGTGCTTCATCCTCTTCTTCTTTATCTTCTTCCTCCTCTTCTTCCTCATTTTCATCATCTTCACTCAGAGAAAATAATTTCTTTGCCTGTTCATAAGTTTCTGGATAACCATCTAATACAAATCCTTGTTTTTGGCATGGTTTGGACAGAAGCTTTTCTTGGAATATTCTTTTAAAAATTTAGATTGTCTTAAAAAATTTTACAGCATTAGCATATGAATAATAAAAATGATTATTTTACGAGACATTTTAGAAAATATATAGCATTTTTCATCGTGATCATTTAACATTAAAGCATTAATTTAAGATATTTTAATTGTTCTTATGATTAAACTCATTGGGGTATGTACTTAACCATCTCCAAGATGACCTTGGTAAAAGTTTCCAGCATGTAACTAACGGCCTGCCAAAAGGATTTTCATAGGGGTCTGTTATTATAAAGGAGAGTAACCCTTTGTTGGTGATGAAGTTGTTAGCCTGCTATGCCTTCATATTGATTTTTGAAATCCAAAGGTAATTGATTTCCTTGCATTGATTGCATTCTTGCTTCGTCAAAAATGGAAGGGACATGACACCCCGCCCATTCTGGAGGAGTCGCAATTCAACGAGGGATGTTGCTCAGCAGGGAAGGATCTTGCACTTTGGAGAGGGATGCAGCATGTAGAGGGGGTATTATGTTACGAGATGGGGTGTTGCACTTCGGAGATGAGTGCCGCGTATCGAAGAGGAGTGTAGTGTTTCGAGAATGGGTTTTGATCAGGGAGTTTCTGTGCTTTGGAGAGGGATGTCTTGCATCTAGGAGGGGTGTCATGCATTGAGTAGGGTTGTGGCATCTTGAGTAGGGTAATTTTAGGGTGTTGCGCTTTGTAGAGGAGAAGTGTCGCAGGGCTTCGCATGTCAAATAGGGGTGTTGCACTTTGGAGTTGTATTGCTGTTGAGGAGGGGTATCACCTGTCCAAGGTCATTCATGCTTCCAGGACAAGTGTTTCTGATATGATCTTGCTAAAAGTGTCCAGCATCTAATTAACAAACTGTTAGTTGTATGAATATAGGTCTGCTTATAATGACAAAGCGGCCTTTTGATTGGTGGTACAGTTGTGAAATCACCTGATATTCTATATTGTTGGTTCTTGTAATCCATATGTGTTCAAATTCCAGATTGTATTTTGCTCTGTAAATATGGTACACAAATGGGTTTAGAAATGGCTGATTTTTGTCAAGAGTTATAGGAATTTATATTAATGAAAAAGCTGCCCCATTGATGCTATAAATTTAATGAACTGACAGTTAATTAACTTGTCTAATTTTTCTGTATATGCCAGCATATAAGTTAACCTTTGAAGCTCAAAAAAATTCCAAAAACTTGAGGTTGACTTATATACCGAATATAAAATGTGACCCTTAAATAACAGGTTAAAAACATTGATATTTACGAAAACATTTGATCTTACGGCATAGGTGATAGCCATTTTGAATCAATTGCAACCATTGTTTACATATTGTCATTTATTTTAGATGATTTAAGATAAATATTTTTAATAGATAATTAAAATTTTAACTTTTGTTTTTATTACTGAATCTCAAAAATATAAATGATACATTTGCAATTACAGGAATGAAGGATAAGTAGAAATACAATCTGCCAATAGATGGCAATATGGTATATGACATCTTTCTTAAATTAAACAAATGATTTAATTACTCAAAAATCGACACTGAATTTTTTGGAAAAGGTTACATTTAGGTTTTAAAAACCATAAAATTTCTCGTATTCTTCATTCAAAGTTTTTTTTAGCAAAAAAGTGGGGAGTCAACTTATATGGTGAATATGTCTGGTCATCTATTTACAATCCGAAAAACCGAGGTCAACTTATATGCCGGCATATACAGTAACTATGTAAATGTTTAAATTAAAGACTATAACACACCATTCACCAGACTCCAAAAATTGAATACTCTGGTTATAAAAGAGCCATGTGAGACGATTATCAGATCTTGAGACAATAAACAGTTAACAAGGAAAAAGTTAACAAAATATGGAAATTTCACAGTTTTTGGAAATTCTTACTTAATCACTGTGTCTTCATCAGGTATAATATTATTAAGCTTTGCATCTTCCAAATGTTGGAACAATTCAAATGACTCATCATAGTCCTCTTCTAATTCATCTTCATCTTCTTCATTCTCATTTCCTGATATAGTGCTACTTTCTTTTATTTCCATCTCTTTTTTTCTTTCTATCTAAAGTAAGAAGATGTTAATAACAAAAGCTACCCAAATAGAGTGATTAGGAATCTTCTTGCAAATTAAATTCCACTGACACTAATGCTCACCATTCTGTTGCTGAAGTCTTCAATTACATTATCATAAGAAAGATAATGCAACTGATAATGCCTACATAATTTATTGGCAAGGAATGTCTTTCCTGACAAAGGTGGCCCATGTATGAATATTTTGATCGGCTTTATAGATAAAGAAAAGTTTGTAAGGAAGTTTATTAAGATAAAAATGGGTAACATTTTCTCTTTTTATTAGCTTGCCTTCAGTCCATGAATTGCAACAAAGTCAGAGACAGTTCTTTCTATTATTTCAAGAAAATTCATTTCGTTATCATTGGGGGCATGTTCTAAATCCATATTTTCCAGAATATATCCAGGCTCCATATTTAAGTTAACAGTCAAGTGGTCATAAGATACTTCCTAGGATCAATTAGAATAATATAAGTTTTTCTTTAGTGAAGTGAAACTCAGTACATATACCTTTTAGCTTAATTTTAACTCCACATAAAAATACATATGTACACTTACATTTATTCCTCTCAGTTTTAGAGCTACTTCTTTTGTTACCATGGCCACTTTCCCTGTTCCAAGCTCTTTACTTATTGCCTTAGAAAAATATTTAATATTTAATGGATATAAAAAGTATTGTACATGTTTAATTACAACTTAGTTACCTTTAATATTTCTCTTAAAGTGGGGACAGCTTCTTCCATAGCCAAAATATACCATTTTTTCTCTGGCATCTCCTCAACTAGATTGAAAATAATGCTGGAAAATCGACATTTGATAATTTAGTGTTTTTCTAAATCATTATAATAATTGAATATTTTAATTATCAAAGTTACATTTTTTCATTTACGGTAAAAATATATATTGATATTTCTTTAGTAAAAATATATTTTTAACATGGGTTACTTAAATATATATATATTAGGGGGCTCCGCCCTCCTGCCTGCTTTGTGGCTCAACCCCCCGACCTACGGCCTTGCGAGGTGCTTCACACCTCTCCATTTATGACTGCTTTATGGCCAAATGCATTTTGCTTGCTTTGCTCATGATTTTATATCCAAGGAATAGGAGTGGGTGCATTTCGTTTATGATTTTATAACCAAGGATGTCAATTTCCCAGAATGTAGCAGTTAAATATTGATTCAAGTCAATGTTTCACCCTTCTTTCAGCATCATTAAACTCTCATACAAAGTCATTTTACTGTAATATATGCAGCTAGTACAGAGTGAGAGAACTACATGCTTGAATGATATGGATAAAAAACTAAAATACTTAATTCCCCTCCATTGTATGTAAAGACAAATGACTTGGTTATTCCTTGAAAATATGAGTTGGATGCAGTAGCAGATTTGAAATAAGGCCAATGTAGGCAATGGCCTAGGGACAGCAAGATGTTGGGCAGCAATAAAAATGGGATTTTTGGGCTGGAATAAAAAATTAATATTACACAATTAAACCACTATGATCTACAGATGGATGGATGGACAGACAAACCATATACATGAGCAATTCTTTTAGGAAAAAAGGGATGGAGAAATAATTTGCCCTAGGGAAATTTACATGTCCACCACTGGGTGGATGAATGAAGATTTAATTTTTTCATAATGAATACATGCAGTGCAAATTATCAATGAAATTATTATCACTAGATTATGAATAAAAATTAGTCAGTACATATTACCTTGCTAAGTCATTAATATGTAGTAATGGTACATTATTATTTTCAGAAGCAAAGCATGGTAGAAAAGGTTCATTCAACCAAGCCAATTCAAATAAAATGCTCATAAGATTTTCTTCTAGCCCATAAACCAATCCAGAAGCGACAACAATTGTTTTCATTACTTGTTTATGCTAAAGATTATGATAGAAGAAGTTTTTCAGTACATTCCAAAGTTTTCATTGCAGGCTGGCCAAAAATTAAAAATTTCATATTTATATTACTAATTACCTTCTTACCAATCCTAATGACTTCTTTCTCAAGGGTCAAATGATTTTTATAATTAGCATGAGCTTTCCTCATTCGATAATTATCTTCAGTAAATGGTACATCAGGTTCATCCTGCAAATAATTGTTTTATAAGTATATAAACCCTATATATTTGTAGAGTAATTTGACAATGAAATCATGCCATTTATATTTCTCACACGATCCAAAGGCTTGGTTTGTGCCCATGTCAACACAGTTGATATCAATATGAAGTTTCTGAATTCCCTTGCTTTCTGGGTTTCTTTGTCAAATCTGGTTTTTTTGTCCAATTCTTCATCTAAGGCTGCAGGAAGAATCAAATGGATGCTAATTAAATTTTAAAATTTAATTCATTTTCTCAATAATGAATAAATATGATAACAGTAATTAGTAATGAAAATGCTATTATTTCTAAAATTTTTGGGATATAATGTTTAATTGTTTCAACAACATGAAATTTGTTGAAATTAGTAAAAATAAATTCTCATATTTTAATCAATATTAAAATTGCCCATTTGTAAAAAGAAATATGGTACTGTTAGCATAACTTTGTGGAAGGTAAACAAAGCGATGCTAGCGCTGTTGATGGTGAGAAAGTGACGAGAAATGGAATTACCAGGGGGAGAAGCGAAAAAGTGGAAGTTAAATGTAAAATATAAATATAAGAGGCATTTCAAGGTATGTAATGAAACAACATAGGTAAGGGGTGATACGTAATAGTATTTATTAGAACAAAATAACAAATAAGAAGTAAATGGCATGAGAAATCATGAAGCAATATCCAGAGGACTGAAGGCTGCAATATCTTGAAGGATTTGATCGAAGGCATCCTTATCACCCAGATGATATCTCCACATGAACTCCTCCATGTAACCAGAAATTTTCCATGTGTTTCACTTTGCTTCTTGTCACAGCCCAAGGGGGGAGGCCACAGCAAATGTGGGAAGAAACCTAAACCACCCAACCAAACTTACCCAACCAACCCAACCAAGTAGGAGTATGCTGCGGACTGAGTAGGCATGTGTTGTGTACTAGTACCATTTCTCACTATAAACAGCACTAGCATCTCTTTGTTTACCTTCCACCCGGTTATGCAAACAGTACCAGAAATACTTATTGTAATTTATAATGGATACATTACAATGGATGTTTGCTTGAATAATGAACAATCCCTGGAATCTATTGCCCTGGATTAATAAACAAGATGGAAAAGTATACTCCATAAATGGATTACACAGAGATTTCAAATGCGTTCTTAATGAGAAATACATATGAAACGGCATCGAAAGATTGGGCGATCCTCGAATTTTTATTCCCGAAACTATAAATCGTAATTATATTGTCTCGGGGACTATTTTGTAGTAAATGTTGTTCTCTATCCAAATAATTTTTTAAATATATACCTCACACATCATATACGAGTATGGACTAGAAATATATGGATTTTTAATTTTTTGCTGAGAGAACCGTCTTCGCGATCGATGTAAACAAAATATGCGATGTTTTGCTCGGGATTTTCTCGAATTTTTATCTCCGAAGCGATAGCTCATAATTATGTGGTCTTGTAGACTATCTTGTAGTAAATGTTGTCTTCTATCCGAATAAATTTTTAAAACTATACCTCACAGAACATATAATGGCGTGGGATAGAAAAATATGGATTTTAATTTTCGGTTGCCTTAGAGATCGATGTAAACAAAATATGTGATGTTTTTCGCGGAATTTTCTAGAATTTCTATCTCCAAAACTATAACTCGTAAGTATGTAGTCTCGCGGACTTTCTTGTAGTACATGTTGTTCTCTATCCTAATAATTTTTTTATCTATACCTTACAGATCATATAAGAGCTAGGGAGAGAAAAGTTTGGTATTTCATTGTTGCTTGACGGATGCCATTTAACGAGATACGAGTATAAGGTTATTAAAGTAATTATGTAAAGTGGAAGTTTTAATTAACGGATTCAGTTCAAAATCACAATTGGGCGATAAATTTTAATAACGATCACTCATACTTAATTTAATTAAAATCCGTCTAGCGGTTTAGCAGATGAAAGTTATGATGGACGGACGGACCAGACGTGCCCATAATGCGTCCTGCTATTACCACTTCGCTGGGAGAGAACGCCTAATAAGTACTCAAAAATATTTTATTCGTGCAACTAATTTTTTAAACAGTGAAAGAATAAATACTTTAAATAAATGGCAAAATTGTAATAGATCTTTTATATATTGGCTATAATGATTAGCCAAAAAACAAACAGATCTTTTATACTTATTGAATATTTTAAATTGTCAACAAAATTAGCTATCAAAAATTAATCTCTCCAAGGGTTTGGAATTTATTCTTCCATGAGTAAAGATTAGAATGCATTTATAATTATTTTTATGGAATTTTTTTATGAGCAACTAGGTGCAGATGTGTACAATTTGGGTAAGCAGCTTAACCCTAGAACTACCAAGGGGAGGCTTCCGAGGCCCACAACTTGTTTTTTCGTGTTTCTCTTTTATAAACAAAGGAAAAGTCTGGATATTTTACTGCATTGTGTAGACACTTATGTAAAATAATTACCCGAAGTTTCTCATCAATGTTTGCATATTTCAATTTAGTCATTGGCTGCATGCCTTGACACGCGGGTAGCCTAACTTATAGGGCACCATATGCATGGAAAGCAGTGTGAAGCACGCTATTTGTTTAAACCATGGGTGTCCAAACTGCGGCCACCGGGCCGCGTGCGGCCACTTTCACGATTTCTTGCGGCCCGCTGAAATATTTTAATTTTTAATGTACTTGCGGCCATTTTCGAGAGAAGATATTCCAAAATATTTTCAATTGTCGTAATTTTATTTGTTGTTTAAATATATATTCATATTGTTTTAGTAATATGGCCAATTAAAGTTTCTTAAGATTCTCCTTTGGTGAGAGTGATTGTGTTTTCGGAAAAAAACGCAGTTCTTTCCTCGCTTGTTATTTATTGTCCCCAGGATGATGATGAGTCATGCACCTATCGTCCTGCCAGCGTTGCTTGATAATGCCTTGTAACACTTCAAACCTCACTGAAAGAGAATTTTCCCACACGGATTTAGGGCGTTGTCGCGGAGCATCTCAAGAGGCAAAAGGTAATACGTCAAAACGCTTAATAAGGGGATTTTAGTTTTTCTGTTATGCCATCTTTCACTCACTCCTACCCTCTCCTCCTTCTGGTATTCACTATGTCTCAGCAGTCACCTGACTTCTCAGTCATCCAACCACTGCTCTTCCATTTCTCTCTCCTTCTTCTTTCCTCCCTTTCTCTTCCTTACTCTTACAAAATTAGCTTGATTGCTTCAGTCGCCCTACGATGTTATGATATGTTGTTCGTGGAAATTAAATTAAAAAAAAACAATTACATAGCAGGGTTGGAAAAGCCTTAGTGTTAAATTATTCTACATGGACGTCGGTTGCTTTGCCATACCCACTGATTCCTACATAAGGTAAACTTTCATATTTTTCCCTTGATCAGGCGTGTCCAAACTTGATACTCTTGGAACCGCATACGAAATTCTTCGTAAATTCGAGAGCCAGAAGACGTCCGAGAGGCGCAGAGAATAGGTTAAAGAGATATAAGGCACAGATAACACTTTTAATATGAATTTTGTAGTGCTAACGTGCCAATTTTACTAATTTATTAGCTTATATCCGTCTTATCGCCGCTAATTACTTTGCCTTTATATCAATTCGAGCCGGAGACTGTTTTTGATCATGATTTATAAATTCGATTGCGAGCCGCAGTTAAGTTGTCCAAGAGCCGTGATTTGGCCACCCCTGCCCTTGATAATGGCATGCTTGGAATAAACTAAGCCTACATTATCTCATCCCATCAAACCCATTTATTGTGAACTCTAATTCTGCACCAGATCCTCTGCAACTTGAGCTTATTGAACTGTAATCTGATATTAAAGCCCATTGTGCTTTTAAAATAAACAAAAATTTTCATTATATTTATATTACACGAGAAAAATATCCAGGTCTCAGAGACCATTCCATAAAAATGACATCACTTGCCTTAGCGAACAACTTTTCCCCCAAATGAAATTCACAAAAAATCGATACCGGTATAATTTGACCGATGAAAAACTGACCTATCAGCTCAGATTATCATCCACAAAATTAATGCATTTACAAATTAACGATGTTTTGAATTAAATAAATTTAAAATACTTTGTAAAAAATTGAACTTGATTAAATAAATATGTATTATAAAAAATAAGATAAAAATTTGTAATTTGAATTAAATGAATTAAAAATGCTTGGAAAGAAAAACTATTTAAGAAATATGAAATATAAAAATTAACAGAAAATTAATATTTAATTGTTTTAGCAAACAAATCCCACAGATCCCCTCCCCTTACCGTGCGGCCACTCAAGATTTTTTCTGGGCACTATAAGGCTATATGAGCATCCATATCCATACGATACAAAAACTATCTAACATTAACCCTAGAACTACCAAGTGGGTGGCCTACGAGGCCCACAACTTGTTTTTTCGTATGTTTCTCTTTTATAAAATCTGGATATTTTATTACATTGTGCAGAGACTTATGTAAAATAATTATCCGAAGTTTCTCATCAATGTATGCATATTTCAATTTTCTGAAAATTATTTAGTCATTGGCTGCATGCCTTGACACGCGGGTAGCCTAACTTATAGGGCACCATATAATGGAAAGCACAGTGTGAAGCGTGCTATTTGTTTAAACTGTTGTGTCAGATGAATCAGATTAAATCATTTTTCTAATCAATTTGTTATTATTTCTGTAAATACAATCTTACTGTTATTGCAAGTTCGTCATTTTTCATAAAGCTTAGAGAGAGAAACACAATTGATAGATAACATACTATTTGCTACAGTGACAGAAAGAACTGCAAATGGAGGGAGACGGTGTGCAACTTTTTAAGTTTAAGGGATAATGGAACCTACTTGACGTCTTTTGAAAGTTGTTTTGGCACTGTAAAATAGAATTCAAGCAACATGTATAATCATCTTTTGTTTGTTTGTTTGTATGGAATTTCTGGCGAATTAACCTCTTGGATTATTATAGCAATAACATCTTCCATACTGAACACGTACACAAGGGAGGAGGGAAACCCGGTGCCGGCAATTATAATTATAAAAAATTATAAAATTAAATTTCCTACAAAATTTATTCCACTACTTTTTTACATTAATCAAATATAAAAAAACGGGTAAGTGACGAGTAAACACCCACTTCCGGTTGACCGATTTTTACCAAAAACTAATCAACTCTTGTTATTTTAATAAAAATGTCAAATATAAAATTTCGCGTTGATCTAGTTTTTGAGTTAGGGCACCCACAAAATATCTATCACGTACACACACACGGAGACAACATCGGGAAAATGCTCAAAACGTGTTCCGGGAAACTCAAAACGTGCTTTTCCGTTGAAATCTCGAAATCGATTTTTCTCATGAAAATAATACCTTCCCCTGCACTACGTCTGGAGGAAGTAAAAATTAGGATATTTTGTGTGTTAGGATTATGGTGTCATCATCCGTGCCTTTTAGTACGTATCCGGATAAAATAATTAATTTAAAATTATCGCGTCATCATATGTATACGTCGTTGGCTAAAATCAAATGGGTTATAATGCAGTATAAACATAAATCAATGCTCTTAAAGTATAGATAATCAATTCCCATTGATAGAATTTGGAGTCATTGCTACGGTAGTTAATATTTCTCATTGTAGAAAACCGAAAAACTTGACCTAATTTTATGATTAAAATCAAATTTTTATGCAAATTCAGCATGGATTTGAATTTTGTCTTCAAGTAAAAACTTCATTCTTTCATCCACAGTGCGGCGCATGTCCTGAATTTGTATCTTAATGGTAAAAAATAATTTAAAAAAAATTTATATAGCCAGTGCTTATAAAATTTCATGCTGGCCCACCAGTCAGGCAAATATCTCACTCGTCAGCTGAAAATCGCCAGCGCCCCGGAAACCCCAAGGCTGGCGAGCAAAAAAAAACACCCTCAGTGCCAAAAATTAAATGTTAATTATTTACACTATTGTTGACCTATATCTTTAATTTCATTTTTTGCAAGATATAACTATCAATATTCAACCAAGTACATTACACAAAATATATTTGTATGTACATCAGTCTACATGACAATTAATATAAAAAACTCATAGATATTATCAGTGACACAATACCATGAGCAAGCAATGGTTCAATGAAACTTATTATTCATATATTCATAGGTGCAACATATCACTTCCAGAGGCATGGCATTTATGATCTTGAACATGTCTTACAGTTTTTGCACTAAAATACCACTTGTCTATGGCCATATCACGTTTAAAGGCATGCACAGCGTAGAGAAACCTCCTGGATGTGCTTGTAGAAGTGGCTGTAGTTAGCTACTTCCTAGCGGCCGCGACATTCACTAAATTAAGTAGCTTGGCAATTTTGAATTTTATATTTATATATATATATAGCCCTGCACCGTTTTCAATGCTTTTCTTATGTGTATTTAAAATTGGACATTGGGGTCAAAAAAACTCCTTAAAAATTAATATTTTTCTGATTTTCGATTTTTTTCGTCGGTTGTGCCACTCCACCTACCTACATGCCAAATTTCAGATTTCTAGCTCTTCTAGAAGTACCTAAGCGTTTTATATCAGTCAGTGAGACAAGTAGCTTTATTATTATAGATTAATACAAGTAGTTGGTGCTTGCATCCTGCAAGCATTGCATATCACCTTGAAAAATGAATTAATTCTTCAGATAGATATTTCATTAATGGAAATATTTATTAATTCAAAGGTTTGCACCTCTGCACAGATTTCGTTCTTTTTTATGCGACAATATTGTAGTAAAAGCAATCCGTAAAATTTGCAATTTTAAGAATTTTTATATTGTGGGGCACTAATGCCACACATTTCTGCAAAAATATATACGTTGTAGCACAGGTAGAAATAAAATAACATTTATCTAATTGTTTAGATTTGAAAAACTTTTAACTGCTGAAATAACCAATTCATGGAGATTTTCAAATTTTTATTTGTGCATCTGCATTAAGCTCTAAATAACGAAAAAATTTCAGCTCCCTAGCTTGTCTCTAAGTATCTATAAATCCATTTGTTTTAACTTTAAGAATTTTTAAAAGCCAAACAAATTAAAATATCAAAACTTCTATAACCCTTATTTCGTTATTGTACAAATTCTACCTTTGTAAAAATTTTTAGCTTTGTAGCACATTCGGAAATACATAAACCTTAAAAATTTGTTTTAACATTTGCAAATTTTTTTCGGTCGCACTGTTGCACTTTCTTGAGTGTTTCGATTTTCTAATCGGTTTTGCACATAGTCCTACCTACACAAAAAATTTCGAATCTCCAGCTCATCTGGAAGTGTCTAAACATTAGTATCTTCCTGATGTTATATCACAAGTAAGAAGCAGCTATATAGAATGATAAATATTTTGTCTGGTGAGTATGAGTGTATGAATATGAGTTTAACATAAATATTCTATTTTTGTAACTCTCATTTTTCAATATAAAATCCGAAATGTTTCTATTAGGCTTAGAAATATCTTGGTCATCTTAATGTGTTCTACGGCTAAGTGTAGGATGGTCTTCCTATGATTTATTTTGGAAGTCTTTTTATGTATCATTGGTAATTACTAAGCCGAATTTCATTCTGTTGTCTTTATATAGTTATATAGAAAACAGCAAAATATTTCATTTATAAGCGACAATAGGAGTGTCCAATTAAAAAAATGTTATGGGAATTATGCGATATTATTAAAAATAGACTTTATACCATATTGCATAATGCATTTTGCAGTAAAATTCCTTTTATCCGGCATGTTCAGTACCATAGGGGTGCCGAATTACATGATGTGTTGGTTGCAGACCTTTGCCTAGATTGTAGGCTACATATGTTGTTTTGAAATGATCGTCTTGGATTAGGTCTAATTAGCACATCAATAATACTTTTACACTTATTATTTTATAGCTTTTAGTTTCTTAATATAAAATAACTTCACTATATACTATAGTTGGGAGCACGAACGAAGGCGGGTGAGACATGATTACATATTATTGTTATAAAATCCGGGTACCCTTGGTCTATAAAACGCAGCTCGCTTTTAGATGACTTTTTGAGGAAAAAGTGCATCTTGTAGGCCTGGAAATACAGTAACTATATTACGACCCACCTGGCGACTAAATACGCCGGATCATTATAAGTGCCGTATTACATGGTATCGGATAAATGGAATTCTACTGCATATAAATTTCTGCCTAATGTAACAGTCATACTACTGAGAATCATTGCATTATTTACGTACCATGAATAGCCCACATAGCTTCATCCACTTGACTTGGATCTTCTGCGATGTCGTAAATTATAAATTTACAATTCAAGAGCTTGGTTAATAGCACACCTCTGTCATTTTCATTCACTATTTCCTTAATTTCTTTCGGCATAATATACTGCTACAGGAAAATTACAGTGTTAAAATGACAATCAGTCATCTGTCAGTAAAATTATAAATATCATAAGGAATGATTTACGTAAGGTGACCAGATCTTCAAAATTTCAAAAGAAGACCAAATCCTCAAAAATAGGACGTCTGGTCACCTTACATATATGCTGTTAAAATTTTCTAATAAAGTTTGGTAAAATTTTAAAATTAATTTCATGCTGCAATTCTTTTTTGTAGTTCTCGCTGCTCGCTGCAGCTCCCTAGAAGCTGCCGCCTGTGTGCGGTGCACACATTGCACCCATAGTAAGCACGGATCTGATCGAGGGTAAATGTAAAAGTGAACGGGGAAAAATTGGAACATGTAGAACAGTTCTCTTAATTGGGCAGTGTTCTTACCTGTGATAGTAGAAGCACCAAATATATCAGAATAACAGTAATCCTAAAATATCAATTTACTTTTGTGAATCATATATTTGTAAAGTAAGCATCTTTTATCGTTTATGTATATAAGAAGATTGATTCAGTTGAGAGTTATTTACCAGCACAGCTTCAGTCATATTCCGACCAGATTGACAGTAGTATGTTTTTGTTTTGTTTGTTGAATAATTGAATAATCGTCAGATTTTTAAAAAGAGGACATTATTTTTAAAGAGGGTGAAATTTTCAAAAAGAGGACTTCTGGTCACCTTAGACTTACGTCCTTAGTTTTAACAGTTCCAATAACTATATATTTTGTAGAATAATCAATACTTTTGGGAGTCTCTAAAGATGTGCTATCATCTGTGGCCTGTATGGGAGCATTGGTAGCCTTTACAGTGACACCTTCAGAAGAATTTCTTCCAATAATATGATCTGCCAAAAACTATTACCCAAATAAAATTCTTTTTATTAAATTCTAATACCTACTTTATATGAAATCAAACTTTCATAATTTATTACCTTCGCTACATGCCGGCCATGGTAGCTATCCACACAATTTATGAATATTTTATTGGGCATGTAAAAATCGGGCGTTTTCTCACCATCATTCTTCTGTTCATAGTTATCAAATATGAAATCAGATTCAGAGCAGATGAGTTTTGGAAGTTGTGACTCGTTTAGGAAAGGCATTTTTCATGCGTTAAACTTTGATATTTCGCGAGCCTAGCAACCACCAATTATATCCCTTGAATTTAAATGCAAATCACACTGATATGAAATAAACAATGATTAATGATGTGGATAACTATTACAAGTTTATTGTTACGTATCGACTCAAGAGACATTCTTAAGTGGAATAAAGATTTCAGTACTAGGATTTGGCTACACCACATTTACCGTCACCAAAAACACGAATATATGGTTGGTGCGACGTACTTATATTTTTTGAGTGAATTCAATAAGTATTGATCTCTGTCACCATCCTTCTCTCTCTGTCCTTCACGCTTTTATTCGCATGAACCGCTAATACAAAATATCCCTCTTAGTAATTCTACGCAAAAGGACGTCTCTCCCATATAATATGACGAGGTATTATCAGGTTAACAGAATAACTTCCAAAAGCTATCTCATGCAATAAAACACTTTGCCCTTGATCAATAGTAGTCCGGAAATGGGTTCTCTACGGTCGACGGCCAAAAATAAATGCAATATCGATTATCAACGCAAAGAAAATAATATTTTTATAATTGAGCGAATATTACACAATCACTCCTATTTTATTAAAATGTTTACTGATCTTCCTCTGCCTTTGACACACTCTCACCTCACCTGTTTCACAAAACTGGAATGCCACCGCAAAAGAAGCATCCTGGGACCATTGCCATAAACAAATTAAAAACTCACATTTCCAAATTCTTTTGCTATCCCATTCCCTTTTCTTCTACAAAGCTTACACATTCGTCTTTCCAACATTTCCCTCCATGCTATTCTCTCGTTCTTCCTCCATTACACACAATGGAAGTTTCCTTATGTACTTATATGAATATTAATTATTTGGTTCGCTTATTGTCCACCGAAGAAAATCTTCAATTTTCTCCTTTTAAAAGCCAAGTGTCAAACATTAAAGCGGTGTATTTGTACTTTTTCTTCTCCTCCATAAAATATTACGGTGTTTTTGACCTGTCTCGAAAATGTATATGCTCTAGTGTTTTTATGCAGATACGTCATTGCCCTACCGTGCAGCCCCCTATCAAACTGGGATTTTCGTACAAACAAGAGGAAGCAAGCAGACCGCATTAGCTTTCTCTTGCGAATGGCATGAAAAAGACAACTTGGCGTCCTTTTCGAAGGAAGCCTGTGTTCGGTATCGGCCACTGCATGAAATGCCAGCACAGATTTTCGTCCGTTAGTTCAGGGACAGATCGCCGATTGTATATTGGCAAAAATCTTGTCAGCGGAACGATTGCTTGTGTATTTATTTACAGTTGGGGAAACTACATATTTAGGTTATGACGCTTTGAATTCATGAATAATTATATGAACTTACTAAACTGAATAGATATAATATCGCATTAAACGCTTTGCCAAGTGCGACTTGTTAAATTCTTCTGAGAAGAAAATTATTTTGCTTTGTAACCACAAAGAGTTCTTAAGCGAGTCTTTAGGTGTTTGTGTAGACGCGAGGCATAATGCATTCAAAACGTCAGGCGATTATTAAAATGGCTAACCGCGTTGACGGGTGATGTGTTGACTCAAAGCCGCTAAGGAACTCGGGAGGAGAGAGGTCAGGAATCGTAGCTTGGGGGAAGGAGCGGAGGGCAGTAAGGGGGCGCTTGCGGTGCCTGGCGGCGAGGGCTCGGGAAGCCGCGAGTGCGAGGCCAAGGGGAGGGACGAGGGAAAGGATCAGTCGAGGGAAATACCTCATCCAACAACACTCCCTTTCACTCCCTCCTCGCTCGTCTTCAGTGGACGCACGAAGGAATTCAATCGATTCGAATGTTTCACGTACATGCAGTTAATATGAATCTCCAGAAGAACTTGGAGTTTTTCTTATAATTATATTAGCAAACTAAGTATTTACGAACATTGGAGCTAAATTATCCTAAGCAATGAGATTATACACGCAACACGTTCGGCGCAGGTAAATTAGGCTAATGTGTTTAAAAATTTAAAAATTGTTTTTTAAAAATGAGTGCTGATAAAAATGAACTTGAAAGGCAAATGGTAGACGTTTTAACTGGCTTCCTCATAATTTAGTTTTGTTTCTACTTAAATAGGCGAAGGCAAACATCTTTTGAGTAACTATCAGTAGCTGCTGAGGTCTTCTAGAATTATGGGAGGAATCTCCAGTTGCTGTCGGGGCAGTGGGGGGAATACGGGAGCAAGCGGAGATGGGACGGCAGGTGGTGGGGGATCTGCCTTGGACCGCGTGATCGCCCAAGCATCAGGGCAAGACAACTGCCTACTGTACCGCCTGGCAGATTATAAAAATGGAGGCGAACTTCTCGAGGCCTTTGCCACAGGAGGACAGCATGAAGTATTTTTTAATATTCACTATCAAAATTGGCTTTAGATTGTACATAGAAATTTTTCGGGAGCTAATTAAGGCATGCTACTATAATTATCTAAGAGAAGAGGGAACAAGATATGTATATTACATGGATAGTAATTTTGATCGTTTTTGCATTTCTTTTTAAGTGTTACATTCCATCATCTTTCATGCTTTTTAGGTTGAAAGGTTGATAAGGGAACAGTTTGGTGTCTTTATGTATGCAGATGGAAAGGGTCAAGTCATCAATCGGGCTGAATATCTGCGTTGGAAATTTCGCTCACAAACAGAGGTGTATTTGGTTATTCTGGATGTTTTAGAGTGGTTTCCGAAGGGAACATAACTTTACTAAATGTTTGTGTCTGTGTGTGTGTCTGTCCCCCATTAACAACTTAAGCATCAATAGACCGATTTTTATGGAACTCGGTATGAGGCTCGGGCTACCAGGGCTAAAATCAGGGCCATATTTTATGTGGCGAAGATTGAAATTTCGAGCTCGATTCCAATAACGTCTTTTCCCTATTCGATTTAAATAGGTAGTTTCAAATCCATCGTGAAGAGATTTTCTTCTATGATACTTTAAAATATCTTAGAATTGTGATTTTGGAACGGAGTTTCTACTCTTCTAAGTAGAAAAGAATTTAGATTATAATTCTCATAATAGAATTTTTATAATCGATCGCGTTTCCTTGAATTTCTTGTAAACGAAGGTGTTTTTGGAGTTTTAAATCGCATTTTGTTGGAATGTTGCCATTGAGACAATCAATGCCAAACTCGGCTGATCATAGACGAGTGCACAAATGACTCGACTATGCTTCAGCCATGGACTGCTCCGACTGCATGCATAGTAGTCTATGACGTAAAATTATGAAGCGAATAGAAAGAAGGAAATTCACTGCTATTGAAAATTTGACACATGCTTCGATTATTATATTGCAAATAATATATAAAACGAAATTTAAAAAATATAAACTAAAGTTTAAAGTTAAATATAAAATAAAATATGCAACATTAGGAAACCAGCCTGTATTATTCCAGGCCTGGGCTTATTGTTTTCTGTTGTGGTGTAATGTGTGTGGTTTTAATACTATGTTTCATTTACTTGATCAGGTCGTGGTTCCTATTGAAACTTCTTTAAGTGCAATGGACCCATTGTCTCGCTGGCATGATCATGAGGCATGTTGGCAGATGCAGTATCGAGGATCTTTAGGGGAAGCCCTGCTCCATGTATTAATCATTTGTGATACTAGGACCCACACGCGCTTGGCAAGAACACTACTCAAGTGTTTTCCTAAGCTTGCATTGGATGTTGTTGAAGGAGAAGAATACCTAGGTGAGCCCTTTATTTAACAGAGAATCAATCTCCTGTAATCTACTTTTAAATGATAAGCAGAAATCGATACAGTATACAATACGCAACTTCCTCACTATACTCTTTCTGAATGGAAGAAACTCATACTGCCACAAAAACAACAAAACTGCGGAAAATGTCTTCTGCACCTGAATGGTATTAATATGTTGATTACCTCATATATGTCAAATCAAACTGATAAATAGTTATACCATACATAAATATAATGTATTTTGCGGATTGGCGAAGTCAGATATACGTTAAAGCATTATTCCTGGACAAATATTTTTGAGAGAACTGCGGAGAGCTGAGCGTAAAAATCGATATATTTAGAATGCCGCTGGACGCTATATGCTTACTTTTGAGAAATGTGGCTTATTCATTATTGCATATGACACCAAGCTCTATAACTGAATGAATTTTAATCAAAATCGTTATGGTCATTTTTGAATAAATCGACATTTTTTAAAATCAACAAGTATAAACTACCCTTTACTTTTGCGCTATGCCGTTCATATCTACACAGCTTTTATTCTCGATAATGGTATGTCTAAATACGAAATATCATTTTACGTTGTTTAATCGTTTAGGCTCTAGAGCCGCGCACAGGCAGACGGCATGGCGATAAGCATATTTTTTGGGCACAGGGTCACCTGAAACGTGTCTTTCCGTCAATATCTCGAAGGCGATTATTTACGCAATATCAATACTTTATATACTACGCATATGAGAGAGTAAAAAAGGACTTCATCATAACGGCATATTTAAATTCCCTCACTTTGCATAGTAACGCCTTATTTATTTGGTTAATTTTTCCGCATTCCCATGAGTTTTACTATAGTATATTATAAAATAACTTCTTTATGGTCAAATAACCTCTATAGAGAAACTATCTCTTCTTGCAAATGGAGGTGTTGTTTTAAAATTTTCCTCTAACAGTCAGAGTACACAGTTTCCAAATGCGTTCTTTGGGATTCCACATGATCTCAAGTTTTTTCGCTCAGATGACTATTTAATGAGAAGTTAGCAAGGTACGTTGTAAAATACATATAAGTCCTTAAGTAAAGTTGTCGTTATTATTGTCCGATTTTTACCAAAATTGGAATCAGTTGACCAATTTTAGCAAAACTCCCCAGTACCAAATTTCATCAAAATACGTCCAGCGATTCCCGAGTTTAAACAAATGAACATTGTAAACTACATGTAGATCTTCTTGTAAAGTGACCGTAATTGTTGTCTGATATTTGCCAAAATTGGAGTCGGTTGACCAATTTTAGCAAAACTCCCCAATACCAAATTTCATCAAAATACGTCCAGCGGTTTTTGAGTATTAACATGCGGACGGACGGAAACGACCTCCCCTAAATGCGTTCACTTCGTGCAAAGAACGCATAATAATGAATTATTAACATTCTTAGGCCAATATTTTAAAATAAAAAGTTTTAATTATTTCCTTGAATAAATTACTATTTTATTAATGTTTATAGAGTTAATTTATATTACAGGGGCAAGTGCACTTCATTTAGCAATTGCATATTCCAACAATGAGCTTGTACGTGATTTGGTTGATGCTGGTGCAGTTATCTCTCAACGTGCAATTGGTATAGTACCTCCATTTTTTAAAACTAGATTATTTTGAATGTTTAACCCACAGCCATCTTAAGATTAGAATTAATTTTATCAATTTTACGTTGAAATATATTTTAAGTTAACTTTATTGTAACCCATTTTTACTTTGACCTACTATATACCGTATTTACCCGAATCCAAAACGTTCCCGAATCTAAGACGACCTCCCATTTAGCAGACTGTCAAAATAGAAAAAAGATTTTATGAACTAATTTCTCAATGAATGTATTTTGTGTACATTTCGAACACACGTATTCAGTTTAGATATACCTACTAGTTCGTTAATTAATTTAAATAGTTTGTTTCAAACTTTTGTTTGGAAAAAGGATTCTTTAAATGTATTTTAAAAATTAAGACTTTGTTCATTGCATTCCGGATCGTAAGTTTAAATGAAAATTTTCAGTAGATACAATTATTGGTACTACTGGGTTATCCTGAGCCCTTATTAAAATGCTATAGTATTTTCATTGCACCCTAGTATCAGAATCCAATCTTAAACCACTTAATTCAACCCAGAGGGAGGAGGAAAATAGAACGAATTCAACCCCCAACCACTTAACCCAACCCAGAGGGAAGAGGAAAATGAAACGAATCCAATCTCTAACCACTTTACACAACCCAGAGGAGGAGGGAAATGAAACTAATCCAACACTCACTTACTTAACCCAACCTGGAAGGAGGATGAAAATGGAACGAATCCAACCCCCATCCACTTAACCCAACCCGGAAGGAGAAGGAAAATGGAACAAATCCAACTCCCAGCAACTTAACTTGGATTCGGGTACTATAGTACAATGAAAATATTATAGCATTTTTAATATGGGTTCGGCATTACCCAAAAGTACCCAATTATTTTATTACGTGTTTCATTTGTTTAAAAAATCGATTAAACGCGTAACCATGCTTCATACGGTTCTATAACAACTCGTCGCGGTCAGTTCGTCGAGCATCAATTAGTAGCATAAAAATTCGTCGCGCGTCAATTCATCTCTTGACAAATTCGTCGCGATACACCATGACTGGTGAACGGCAAGGGAGACGCTTTTTCGCAGAATTATTTTTTTATAATTCGATAATACCAGATTTACGCAAGAAATATTGGATATATGGCAAGGGGTGACACCCAAGCCGTACACCAGTCATGGTGTCTCGCCCTACAATTTGTCTCGCGACGAATTTGTCTAGCGATGTATTGACGCGCGATGAGTTTGTCGTGCTATGTATTGACGCATGACGAGTTTGTCGTGTGACGAATTAGCGTGCCACGAATTGTAGCATGACGAATTGACGCGCGATCAATTGACCGCGATATATTGACGGTATATGACTTCATTCTCGAATTTAAGACGAACCCCGATTTTCGCAAACTGAAATTTGGTAAAAAATCGTCGTCTTGGATTCGAGTAAATACGTACTTCTTCAAATTCAAAACATTTTCTGCTTATGCCACATTATTTTCTTCCTGCTCATTCTTGATATATGAAATTTTCGGTTGGTGAATCAGGAACCTTTTTTCTGCCACGAGACCAACAACGATCAAGGCCGGCTCGTCATACTGACTATGAAGGTCTTGCTTATCTTGGCGAATTTCCCCTTGCATGGGCTGCCTGCTGTGCCAATGAAAGTGTGTATAATCTTCTGATTGATGCAGAAGCAGATCCAGATGCTCAGGATTCATTTGGAAATGTGATCCTTCACATGGTGGTAGTTTGTGACAAATTGGTAAGTTAGAACAATTTCAAAAAACACTAAAAATAACTGATTGGTAATAAAGACCACAAATATCTTTAATTTTTAAGTAATACTAAATGCGCGGATATTGTTCTTCATTTTTATATTTTGGTCAAGCATTTTACACTATAATTTTTATCAAAGTTGACTCACCACTTACTTTTATTATTTTCCTATGTTTAATAGGTATTTTTTGATGAAAAATTAACCATTTTCTTTTTTATCCGTTTATAAATGATAGTACAGTGGAACTTGGTTATAACGAGATCCAAGGAACAGAAGAATAATGCTCGTTATAATCGTTATAGTAGCCACATAATATATACCTATGTACTTTTATAAGTTACAAAAATAAGAACGAAGAACATAAAAATGTATTCTGATTACATTATTAAAGATTTAGTTGATGTAATTATATACTAATTAATTCAAATGTAAAATAGTTTTATCATTCAAAAAGTCTTTTAATGCCATACATATTTTTATTATTTAACAATGTCGATTATTTCGAATTTCTTTTCAAGTAAAATTTGTAAACATTCAACATTCATTTTTTTTAAATTTGGGATTGATATCTTTCATTTTATAAAACAAAGACAGTTTTTAAAGGAGAACGTGCTTCTGCACTGGGTGTCATTTTAACCAGACTCTCACCACCCTCTTCTTCCTCACTGTCATCTTCCAAAACCTCTGGTTGTTTAACAGCAGCTAGAATGTCCTCATCTGTTGAAGATTCTGCTGTCATGATGTTATCATCCATGTTTGTGTAGTCGTCAATCCATGCCATGTCAATATCCAAGCTATATTTTCCCAGCTTCATTGATAATGGAATATTGTCATAATTTTCTTCAGTTTCTTCATCAGCTCCCCATTCAGTTTAGTCCTGATTTTTTCAGTTTAGATGGTCTTTATCCCATGCTTCATTCATACAAGGGATAGCATCTAGAACAGATTTTTGACAGGTTTCTGTTTTCAATCGAGTCTACGATCTCCAGCATCAAGAAGTTGAGTTCGATGGTATAAATATAAATATGAAGTTGATGAGGTTTGAAAGAATGGAATGTGATAGGAAATTTCTAAAATAAGCAAAATTTTCCTATCTTTCTTTTAAAGTTCATTGTCCCAGTTACACACTTCTTCAAAAATTGCAGATGTCATCCAGGCTTTTTTTCTCTTTGATTGGTAGTTGACTGGAAGGTTTTTAATGTTTTTAAAGCACCTAGAATTCTTTGATTTGCCTATTACTAACAGCATTTTTTCAATTCTGCTCATGTTTGAACAAATCAGGACAGTCAATCAATCTTTGGATTGTTTTCCATCTGTGCACTTTTTACCTTTAAACTTGTAGGTCATGTCTGGGGCAGTGGCGGAACTAGGCCGGGGCAGTGCCCCGGGGCCCGGACTCTTGGGGGGGCCCTATTTTCTACCCACCTGATAGTCTATTAGTAGCTAATTAAATAGCTTCGAGAATCATTACACGTATCTGGAGCAGTGGCGTCCGGAAACAGTGAGTTTCCGTATCGCCCGCAACGATAGTTTTCAAGTTTTCTCGGCCAGTGTCACGGCACTGACGCGGACAGTATTATTGCCGTCAGACCGGCAATGTGTATGGCATCCGCATTTGGCAACATGATCACTGTTCGGATATAGCACGGCTGATGCGCGGATGTGTAAATACTCTTTCGGCACTGGTATCACACGGGCCCTTATTTGCCTTCAACGGTTAATCTAATTCAATCATATGTAGCAGCGAAGCAAGATTATTTCAAGGTTACACATTAATTTTAAACCTTGGGGATACCAAGATGACTCGTGAAGGTGATTTGATTTTGGTATGATGGTAACTTAAGTAACTATCGTCACCTGAACTTTCATTTCAAAGTGATTCAATTTTGACATGATGCGATATTTAATTCCCGCCAGTTTGAAAGATGTGTTGATGATTCGCTAGAAGTGGGCCGGTTGCTAACCAAATATCAAGTTCAGATAAACAAAACTATTTGCAGAAATACGTTAACAAGTATTGCCAAAACGTAATCATTTCACTTTAACGCCCTGTGAATGTAAGTTCAATCATAAAACATACATGAATATGTATCGTTTGAGCTCTGGGTTGCCGTCTCACATTGCCAGCGCGTTGCCGTTAACTTGGTATGAAGAGTTACATTTACTAGCATGTGCCATCGGAATGCAACTAAAGTTGCTCTCACGTCAAAATTGCCGTATGTACCGCGGGCCCTCGTGTACCACGCGCATCCCTATTTTTGGGCCAGTTCGGAGGGAAAAAATAAATTCGTGTCGGAATAAGTTGACACCTGGGATTTAAAAAAAGTCAGCTTCTTCACCGATTCCCCTTCTCTGAAACAAGGTTCACGTGTATACTTTGTATAATTCTTCGTCTTTTGCGAGTATAAACGTAGACGCAAGCGTGTGGCAGTGAATTTACTATCGACACTTGCAATTTATATAGGGTGTCCCAGGAGGAAAGGTCAATATTCTGGGAGTTGATAGTATCGGTCATTCTAAGAAAAAAGTTCGTATGGACAAGTGTCCTATTCCAAACTGTTTCCGAGATAGAGCTAGTTGAATGTACAGTTGCAAAATCATTGATAAGAAAGAGATATTACGTACTGTTGCTAATATTTCCTGTTCAAGTGAAAAATTTGTTACAGTTTATAATAAATTTTCAAAAATTTCACCGTCAACATTAATGCACTTTCAACTCGTGTGAAAACATGGCGTGTTGCTCGTCTGAGTTCATCTTGACGTTCCTTTACGCGGGTAATAGCACCCATTATACGATCGAGGAGTTCGTCTCGTGTACCCACTTTTCTTGTGTACACTTCACTCTTCATCCAACCCCATAAACAAAAATCTAACGGGGTTAGGTCTGGAGATGTTGTTGGCCAGTGAATGGTACTGCCACGACCAATCCACCGATTAGGGAAAGTGTCATTTAGATGTTGCATCACAATTCGGGTATAATGAGGAGGGGCTCCGTCATGCTGAAAGTACATGGCAATCCGTGTAGCCAAAGGAACATCCTCTAGTTATTCTGGTACTTTATTTTGCAGAAATTCTAGGTAATTTTGTCCTGTCATACGATCTTCTAAAATAACGGGACCAATCAACATGTCATCGATCATACCGCACCACACATTGATAGAGAAACGAGGTTGAAAATTTGTTACCACAGTACCATGTGAATTTTTGTTAGACCATCGATGAGAGTTACGTGTATTGTTGATTCCGTTACGGGTGAAAGTAGCTTCATCAGTGACTAGTGTTAATGGAAGCAATCTACGATTAGTATGTAACCAATGACAAAATTCTAGACACGTTGCACTGTCCCCTGGGTGAAGATTTTGCACACGCTGTGGGTGAAATGGATACAAGCCGTCTTCATGAAATGTTCGCCATGCACGTGTTCGTGAAACACCGATACGTGTGAAAGTCTTCGCGTGCTAGTAGTAGGGCTACGCTCTACCATTTCAAGAATGTTTTCTTGTTCCTCCACATTTTGTTGACGTACTCGTTCAGATGAAACATGAACACTGGGAAGCGTACCACATTCACGCAATGTATTTAAAACATTGGAAAACACTCTTCGATCCGGAATTCTGCGCATAGGAAACCGTCGATGGCATTCTTCAACAGCAGCAGTGGCACTACCCTCGCAGAAACCGTACACATACAGTATATCTGCATATTCGACATTTGTGAAGATGTGCGGCATTTTTAACAACACTTCTACAATCTCACTACCAACAGTCACAACAGCCAACAGACGCTCAACGCCGTAGTACACTTCGACAACTCTATGATAAGGTGACCAAACGTCCTCCTTTTGGAAGGACAGTCCTTCTTTTTCAATCGCTGTCCTCCCTAAACCTTTTGTCCTTCCATGTCCTCCTTTTTGAACATTTCTCTGCTATTGTCCTTCCTTTTACTCAAGCCACGCATTCTTATAATTGGTGTGTTTGTGTATTCTCAAGTCAACTGGCTATAGATATAGAAGTAATCCTTCCACAAATATACTTACATTTTCATCGTTTCACTGTGAGAGTAAAGAGTCAAACTAAATTCTGTGAGGTCGCTTCAGTTGAGCATAAGAAATTATTAGGTTACTCAAAAACCAGGTGGTTGGCTTTAACACCTGCCATTGAACATGTTACTCAATTATTTGAACCATTAAGCTTACATTTTTTAAGTTTAGATAAATGTCCCAAACTTCTAAAAGATTTTTTTGAAAATCCATTAGATGAAATTACTCTGCATATCATGCATAGTAAGGCAACATTGTTTCAGTCGAATATAGAGCAAATTAAAAAAAAAACAAAATATGTGCAGCTGAAGTAATGTCAATTCTTCACAGTTTTAATGATCAATTGGAATCCAGATTAAATATGAAATGATTACCAGTAAATGCAGATAATTTATTGAAAAAACTAGAAGAGAATAATCCAACAGTTAGAGGGGCATTCAAGGACGAGGTTCAACTATTTTATAGAAATTGCCTTGATTATTTGATCAAATGGACAAAATTTCTGGATGGAATAAATTTTTTTCAGTAGACTTTATTAAGAAAATCGATCGAGTGGGAAAAAGTGGTCGAATCGGTGAAATTTGCAACTCAAGTGTCTCATAAAGATTGATGACAATACTGTTTGATGAGGTTCGGAGACTAAATGAGCACTGCTCAGCTAATAAGTTTTCAGAATGGTCTGAAAATAAAATAGAAGTCTACAAAAGATGGGAGGAAATATTTCAGTTTTTAAAAAACTGAATATCTTCCTTTTATTAATTTAAAGATATTGGTTGAAATAGCTTTATTTTTACCTGGGACAAATGCAAGTGTAGAGCGTGTATTCTCGATAATTAATGATGTGTGGGACTGTGTAAAGAGCAGTCTTTCTTTGGAAACATTGACCTTAATCATAATGATAAAAGTTAACATGGATTATAGCTGCTAGCGATTCTCAGAAATGTTAAATAAAAATGACGATTTTTTGAAAAAATTTACAGAAATGACAAATATTTCAATACAAAACAATCATGTCATTATTAGAATGAAAACACTTCATTTTTAAAAACATACTACATATTTCACCCTGTAGAGAAAAGATGTTTCAGTAAATATATATTTTAATAAATATATTTTCAATAAATATTGGCTTATATAAAATAATTTTCAAGCAATCAGGATATAATTTAGAATAAATAACAATTTGTAGGATTGAATCTATTATTTTCAATTTTAATTGCTTTTGAACTTCGTTTAAACTTTTCCGTGAACACTTATGTTTAAAATTCGTGCAATTCACCTTTGAACTTCTGAAATTGAAATTCGTTCAATACGATTTGTCATTATGTAATTTTAGTGTTTCACTGTGAAAAATGGTATCTAAAATTATTATTTTTCTTGAAAGCTTACATTTTTTTAAAACAAAAAATTTCATGTCATGAGACTATTGTAATGTATGTTCTTTTACAACCTTTAGTTTGTTTGAAAAAATATGAAAGATAGCATATAAACAGTTTTTCTGTCATGAAATGTGTCCTTCCTTTCTCGTTTCTTTTCCCTCCCTTTGTCTTTACATTTTGTAAAAATACGGGATCTGTCCTCCTTTTTGGAAAAAATATCTGGTCACCTTATCTATGAGCAATCACAACAGCCAACTGACGCTTAACACCGATTCACATGCTTCTTACAGTGGGGCATTACGGCGGGAGGGAAGGAAAATACTGCGTGCCAAATACGGAAACTGTTTGGAATAGGACACTTGTCCATACGAACTTTTTTCTTAGAATGACCGATACTATCACCTCCCAGAATATTGACCTTTCCTCCTGGGCCACCCTGTATAACCTGCTAGGAGTGCCGGTGGTGTAGTGGTTAGGACGCTGGCTGCTACTCGCCTACTGCTCGAAAGGGCAGCGGGCATGAATCCTGCAAAAGTAGCATTTTTACAAGGTCGCTCTGTCACCTGTTTGTGTGGTTTGATGAAACCCGCAAAGTCAACGTTAAGCTGTTGGCCCGCTTAGAGCTCTTCGTTAAGAGCTGGCTAAAAGCCGTCACCAGGTTTCTCTTCCCCCTTTCTATCCAGCTATTCATTGCACAACCTCTTAGATACCCATTGCTCGTAGGAAGAGGTGAATCAGCTGGGAACATACATTGTTATATAACAGGGGTGGCCAACCTAGGCCTGAGCAGGAGCCACAATACTGCAATGAACATCACCGAAGAGTCACAATAACATGTAATGAGCCAATTAAATATTTTAAACTCATTATGTAGCTGCTGTAGCATATTACTATATATTATATGCAGCAGCATATAAATCTCTATGAAATTTGACCACTTTGCTCTATGAGATTTTTCTACTTTTAAGTCGAAGCAAAACTAGCCTAAGATATCTCTCTGAGTTGAGGTGACAAAACATATGCTGCATGAAACATCCAGATTTCAGCCACGAGGCAAGGCAATCGTAAACACAAATATAATGACTCATATGTACGAAACGGTTCAAAATAAAAGCGAAGTGACCGGGAAGTAGCGCATTGTAAAGCGCAGGACGCGGGTGGGCAATGTGTTGGTAGGGATAATGAACTGCCCAGTATTAATTCGTAACACGGAGTCATCAAGCTTCGTGCGATTTCATTTAATTATTTATTTGTTTTGTATTTAAAAATATATTTAAAATTATTGAGGCGAGCCACGTTGAAGGTATCAAAGAGCCGCATGCGGCTCACGAGCCGCGCGTTGGCCATGTCTGTTATATAACCTCTTCAGAAACCCTCATGCAAGACGCGCAGTCCATTTTTCTTACCGACATTTTGGGAGAATAGCTTTGCGCGGTACACGAGTAATTAGGGTAAATCACCGTCACCAGTCACCGTGGTATAAATCCCCCCTTAAAGTACCAGCGTCTATTAGATTGACTCTGCATATATTTGTAAAAAAATCCTAACAGAAAGAAATCAATGCAAAATATTAAACAGTCCGAAGTCATCAAAATCAGTACGATTGGTCACTTCAGGAGACCCACTAAACTTTCTTGCCCCAGGGCCCGTTGCTTACTTGTTCGCCATTGGTCTGGGGCAATCTATAAAACACACCGGCTTCATCAGCATTAAAAATGTCACTTTTGCTATAACCTTGTCTTAATTCTGGCCACATGTACCACTTTCTTTTCTGACCATGACACCTTTTTTATGTTTCTAGACAGCCTCAGTGTTTGTAAAAGAAAAAATTTGTGGAGACTACCCTTAACGTTGTTGCACGACGAAGATTTCAAAAATTCTGTGAAAAACATTACTAACTATTTTATAAGCGTTGCTGAAGAACCAAGCGCCAACGCATCTTTAGTTTTGGAACGCTTCAAGAACGAAATTAAGATGTCAGCCTCAAGGCATATAGTAGAAACGCTCAAGAAAGAAACAGCTGCTTTAAAAACACTTGAGAGCGCGGTAGCAGCGCTACGGGAAAAAATTTCTCTACTAAAGACGAAGCAATGTTCCTCGCTCAATGCCGGACAGACCTTGCGGGAGTCTACACTTGCGAGCAGACTGGCAGACAGGGAGCATTACCTTCGAGCCTTCGGAACATCAACAGCAGAAAAAGAAGTCCTAGCTCTCCATCGAGCCTCTCCGGAGCGATGCCACCTCAACCGCATTGCCCACGGAGATTCCGTGATCGACGATGCAAATAAACTCAGAAAATACGTGCGTGACCATTTCTCCGAACTTATTAACGATAACAACAACCAAAACCAGAGAATCGAAACAGATAGAGAACTAGTTATAGAGCTCCCCTCTTTCAGCGAAAAACTAAGTGAATATCTAGATGGAGAATTAAGCAAGGCAGAGTTTACTGAGGCGGTAAAACAACAACGAACAGGACGCTCCCCGGGTTTTGATGGGTGCTATCAAACCTTCTGGGACTCCATTTTCCCCCTTTTTCGAACTATGGTTGCCGCAGCCTTGGGGGAAGGAATACTTCCAAAAAGCCTACGGATGGGAATAATGGTTCTTTTGCCCAAGAAGGGTGACCAGATAGAAATTAAAAATTGGTGGGCGATCACCGTACTTATGGCGGATTATAAAATAATATCCAATGTATAACTAACAGTATACTAAAGGTCATTGAAAAAATCGTTCACCCAGACCAGACGTACTCCATTCCCGGAAGAATGATATATGATAACATTCACGTTATCAGGGACGCTCTGCATTACACGTCCAAAAAAATCTTCCACTTGGTGCTTTAACTCTAGACCAGTCCTCCGCCTTCAATGGGATTCGCCATCCCCATCTATTCAGCGTTTTAAGAACTTTCGGTTTCGGACCAAAAATAAGGGGAATGATCAGCACCCTATATAACGGAGCATTGTCCAGCATGCGAATAAAAGATGGCTTATGGTTGCCCTTTAATGTAAAACATGGTGTGTGGCAAGGAAATGTGTTTAGAACCTTTTCTTGCCCTATGCCGAAAAAACATTGCAGAATATGGGTTACCCCTTCCAGGGAATCCCCAAAAGACACTAATACTCTCTGCATATGCGGACGACGTAACTTTTTTTCTGTCCCAAGACACTGGTTTCGCTAAACTCCAAGAAGGTTTTACAACCTATTTTGAAATATCCGGAGCGAAGATAAACACTACCAAATCAACCGGCGTTTTTGCTGGAAGCTGGAAAATTCGTCACGATTATCCCATGGGCGCCAGATGGTCCAACACAGGAGCTCGATTCTTAGGGGTGCTGTTAGGTCCAGAAAAAGACTTTGAAGAGGAAAATTGGACCCTTTTAGCCGGGAAAATATGCGGTTCTCTCAGGCGATGGGAGATTTTTAAGGGGATAACATCCATCCAAACAAGGTGCAAAATAGTAAATTGCTTGGCCAGAAATTTCATGACTCATGCAATGACGGTACTTAAACCCTCTACCGCTTTTCTTCGCGGCTCAACAAGAGCTTTTAAAAACTTCATTTGGAATGATGATCAATCCCTCCATCCTAACTTTGTCTTCAGCCTGCGTGAAATTGGAGGAATTAGCTGCATGCACCCATAAAGCACTGCAATTTACTTGCGACTTAAATATTTAGCAAATTTATTGTCATGGCAGAACGAAGACTCAGCCCTAGTCATTTTTGCAACACATTTTCTTAGTAAAGGAGCCGAAATCCCTGCAAAAAGCATCACAGCAGCCTTGTTAACTAAAGACAAAGTGTGCACGAATCATGCAGCGGATACTTTCTATGCTTCTGCCCTTCAAGCATGGCACCTCATATCCCCAAAACCAGTTAACTACCCCAACAGCAGGGAAGGCCTACCATATGTCCCCTTAGAATCATATATTTATCCAAAGATAATTACACGAGATATCCCTGTGGATGGCGCTGGAAGTTCATTTTATAGGAGACCTAATTTCCCCGGAAGGCACCCCCAAAACCTTTGACAACCTTTGACTTATACTCTTTTTAGAGGAAAAACTGTGATATAAAAAATGTCTAACAAACAAACATGGATAAAATATTTTTTTGTAGTAATTTGTAAAGTTTTTTTATGTAATATTCTTTAAAATATTTGTCCAAATTATATGTATATGCTGTACAACCTTACGAAAAATGTAAAAAACCTTAACTTTATAACTTTTGTTATCGCAAAATGTAACCAATAAAGTGATGCAATCGGTAAAAAACCTACAGAGTGCATATGAAATCGAAATCTCTCTCTCACTCTCTCCCTCTCTATCTCTCTCTCTCTCCCTTCCCCTCCCTCTTCCCTTCCTCCTCGCCCTCTCCATCTCCCTCTCCTTCCCCCCCTCTCTCTCTCTCTCTTTCCAGGCCAAATGCAATATTTTTCATTAAAATGTCACAGAAACACTGATACATAGACACTCTCACAGGCACACATAAACAAACTTCATTCCAAAAATGGTTAAAATTATGGACTTTAAACCATGTAAATCTGTTGAAAAGTATTAAATGTCAAAAATTTTAACAAAAGCAATAATTTCCCCTATATTTCATATGTGAGGGAGAAAGTACAATAAAATAATATAGTTTTTTAATTGCATTCAATACATCAACTCACCCAGTTCTACTTCTATTTAAAGTAACCATCCACCATCTTCTTTTCGGCAGTTTCTTCTTTTCCATGTTCATTTTCAAAGGCATGGAATAAAACTGGTAGTAAAAAAATAAATTCACAGTAGAAAAAAATATTAGCTGGCAGTAGAAAAAATTAAATGGCAGTAAAAAAGAAAAACTGCCAGTATTCAAGTAGCAGTAAAGAACGCGAAAACTAGCAGTATTTTAATGCAACATGGCAGTAAAAAAAAATAAAATGTCACTAAAAAAATAAAATGGCCCTAAACCCCCTCTTTCTTAAGGCCAAGCAAAATATTCCTTTGAGGTGGAACGAAAAATACTTCAACAAATTTACCCAACCTGGTGGGAATGAGCAAAATGTTCCTCCATGCAAACATTTTGCTTTATTTTCTGCTGCTTGAATACTGCCAGTTTGTCTTTTTTACTGCCATTTTATTTTTTACTGCCTTTTATTTTTCTACTGCCAATTTATTTTTTTTTGTTTGAGAAATACTACTGGAAAAATATTTTTTTTACTGCCCAAATAAATTGTAGCGATTTTCTAATATATGCAGCACTTGCAGTGACAACAATATCTTCACTGTCCAATTAGTGTGGAGGCAGCTGCAAGTAGCAAGGAAAATATTTACTCATCACTTGGCAAGGGATCACGAATGTTCGGCACTCAGCGAATAACGAATGTGTGGAACCAGCATTAGGGTTGTCACAGCCAAAAAAATTTCGGATTTCGGATAATTTTTGTTTTCAGATTTGCAGATAAAGGCTGCTCAACCTGTATTTTGAATTGAACTGAAACGCTATAAATGAGTTCCACTGTAATTTGAATTACGTTTCATTGTATAACTGTAAAGCACTATTCCTACATTTTTATATGGAATCAATATATGTGTGTATGGTATTAATCTACAGGACATGTTTGGTTATGCTCTGAGGCATCCTAAACTTCCAGCAAGTAATGGAATAACAAATCATGCAGGTCTTACTCCACTTACCCTTGCTTGTAAGCTGGGACGAGCGGAAGTTTTCAGGTATATTTTTATAAAATCATTATGTTTCTTGAAGTGATTTTTTCATAATACCAATTAAAAACCTATAATAACTTTTACTGTATGAAAGTAATAACATTTTTCATTGTATAGAGAAATGTTGGAGCTATCAGCACGAGAATTCTGGAGATACTCAAATATTACATGCTCTGCTTACCCACTCAATGCTTTGGATACACTTCTTCCTGATGGTCGAACAAGTGAGTTGAAAATGCAGGTGAAAGGGATTAATATATCTTTAAAATTGTGAGAATTCTCTTCAGATTCAACTTGTACAGTTCATTTTTCCATATAATAGAAATTTTCATTAATCAATTTCTTCTTTCTACAGTTCAAATATTTATTAGTCAAAGTACAGCTTCTGCCTCTGTTTGCATATCTTCTGGGTGTTAATTCATAGCTAAAACTGATAAATTATTAATCCAAAAATCTAAGGCTTTTTATAATAATACCAGAATATCATTTAACTCAAAACTACTTTATGAAAATCATTAGGGTTTGCAAATAACTTACCTATTTAAGTAAAGTGTTATTACATATAAAAAAATAAATTAGTATCATAGCAGAATTTATAATTGAAAATACTGTGTTTCTCAGCATATAAGGTTTTTCAGAAGTTTTTTCAGGAAAAAAAGTATTTTGGTTCACCAAGGCATTTACGAAGGGCCACATCATGCATCATTTTATATCATTTGGATATGCTTGTTCTAGACAAGACTCTTTATTGCAAAGAAGTTCAATGTTTAAGGATCCTGCTCCAAAGGCTACACAAGATGACATTTTCCAATTTTCTCATTTTTAGCACGTGATTCTGCCCCATGATTGGTATCTGCCTTTTAATCTTGGTTAGTTTTCATTTTCTCTAGACACTGCAGAATGTTGTTATAGTTTAACTGTGAAGCTTGTACAGCATCCACATGACAAGACCACCGTGTGTCACCCAGTTTTTTCAATACAAGTAATCATCCTTGTTCATTTGGTTTCAGATGCTCAAGAAGCAATCCTCAAGGATATGTAGAAGCCGAGAAAAATCACAAACAGTATTTTTTGGCATATAAGACGCACAGGGGTATAAGACGCAACCCGGTTTTTCAGAATATTTTTCAGGAAAAAGTATTTTGGTTCACCAAGGCAGTTAGAAAGGGCCACATCGCGTGTCATTTCCAGCCGTGATTAAGTCCGTATCTGGCAAAATTTGTAGATAATAATATGGCGTGATAACAGTAAAGTATAACGTTTTCGAAGAAATTAATTCATAAAATAAATAGGGATGATCTAAAACATATATAATTTCTTCGAGACTTATATAGCTAAATGTGGCCTGCGTGAACTCGGCAGTCGTATTAATTAACATGTTGCATGATACCCTTTACCGATAGTTCTTACTTAAGTTTAAGTGCAATATGATTTTTTAATTTAATGAGATAAATAATAAATGGAATGCATATGTAATAATGATATGCTCAACTAGTCCTTTTTCTTCTGCAACTCTTTTTGCTTCGTACATAGATAGATACAGCAATACCAAACTCCCTCTGTTCTACTATCCATCATTCCCTTCTCTAGTTGTGGCCATTTAGGACCAACCTTATGAAGACTATGTTTCTCTTTTTCCCGTCAGCTTTAGTTTTTCCTCGTTTTCTCCATTCACGGATCTTTTTTCTGTGGGAGGTGGACCGAAATGACGTGCTGCTGCTCGGTTTGCGTGCGTTTTTGCGTATTGAATCACCTGAAGCTTATAACTAATAGCGTAGGCATCTTTTCACTTTTGTAGCCATTGCGATCTCAATACATATAACGTTATTAATCCTAGATATGTATAAAACATTTATGGCATCTACATATAACCGGGCTCAGACAGTTTGCCGCCTGAGGCAAGATATAATATGTCGCACCTTCAATTTTTTTTACTGAGCTCTTTTAATTAGATGTAGGTTGAAAAAGAAGAAAATACGCAATAAAAATGTATTTATTCGTATCATATAATTAATTTTATTTAAAAAATCAAAATTAGGTGCATTTTTTCTAACAAATCCCTCTCTACGAGCCATATCTCTGGAATCCTGCAATTTAGAGAAACCAAATTTTCAGGATAGATTTTCTATATGAGCGATAGACATGGTATAAACTTAGTGGATGTAGGATTTGCTGCTAGGGATTAACAGGAAAAATCGTTAAAAAGTACATGCTGCTACAGATGTAGACAACCAATAATGCATCGCATCTGCTATTCTTTACTTCGTTAGAATAACAGCAGTTGGTGAAAAAAGCGCCTCGTGTGATTTGCTCTGCAATTCTTCCCTCCCATGTTTTCATAAAATTTTCATTAGAGTACATTTAATTTTATCTTACATCCAATAAAAATTTTACAAAAACGAAAGGCAAAATTTGCCAAGTATGTATACCCCTATTTTAATTAAAAATGTCAAGGATTAATATAACTTGATTAGACTATACAATAGCAAAATTGGTGAAAAATGTATTGAAAAAACTTTCTCATACTCGTATACTATGCATCTGGTCTTACTATACTCTTTCTGACTGTAAAGAACTCTTACTCCTACAAAACAACATAACCGCTGAAAATGTCTCCTTTACGTGAATGTAATATTTTGATTTTGACAATTTTGTAAAAATCAAACTTGCTAAATAGTTATTCTATACATAAATATCAAGTATTTATAGATTGACGAAGCCACATATGCACTGAAGCATTATTGCTTGACGAAGATTGTTGAGATAACTGGGGAGAGCTGGGTGGTACTGTGCGTAAAAATCTATATATTACATCTAGGGAAATTCACGTTGAAATTAAACGGGAACGTTTTTTGTGAAATTTCGTGAATATATGCGATACGAAGATATCCTAGTCAATGGTGCCCAATTACACGAAACCGGCAACAATGCAAATCACCAATAATGCGTCAAATTCTCGCGTTAAAAACTAATCTGTTGGTCGAGTCGACGCGTATTAAAAAACCGATGGCAGGAAAACAAACTTTCGTTCTTTTAGGCATTCGTTGTTTCAAGATTCGAACTCCTACAATGATTCTAAGTAATTTTAATGCGCGAATGATTAATGTTTTGCATTCAAATCTATTCCTTCTCGTAAATAATGGAACGTATGTTGTTTACATTGGTTGCTATGAAAATCATTTTTACAGTACAGCCCCGACTCGATGCCCTGAAATGAATACTAAAGGTGCGTTTACAATATGCGAGCACGAGCGAACGAACACAAGCGAACGAATGGATTCGCTGTAATGTGAACGGTGATTGACAGCGAACGAACTCGTTCGTTCGCTCTCGCCGATGTTCGCTAGCAGAGTGGAAACCAGCGAATCATCAAGCGAAGGAATTCGTTCGCAGTAATGCTCGCATAGTGTAAACACACCTTAGCTGGTTCAAGGCCCTCCAGCACAATGGTTCTTAAAGTTTCAATTGTCGCAGCCCCCTTGAATATCATGCGGTCCCCTTTGAAATGAAATTAGTAAAAATAAAAACTTAAATACAAATTTCTTAATTATATATAACTATTAATAGTTTTTATAATATCATATTTCCGAAAATTCTCTGATAAAATTTTATTATACGTAAAAATTTAATTTTTTTGGCATTTCATCTTACTTCCAAAATAATTTTTGTCCCCGCTGGGGGGCCGCGGCGCGTAATATAAGAAACACCGCTCTAGCAAACTTGAACAGACGATACACTGAAAGATTTTATCACTTGGAGAGACCAAAAGAAACCGAACTGCGAAAATAAAAGAAGTCGGGTGTGCACGAATTTGAAAGGGAGGCTATTTAAACCTTAAGTTTATGGTCGGATGAGAGGAAGGAGGGTTTGTATAATGGTTTAAACCCGAAATACTTTTCCAAGAAAAAATCATGCATCATGTGCTTTGCTAAGAAATATAACGGAGAGAGCATAGAATTGAACCGAGATCACTCTTGGTCTTGTTTCTAGTTTTGAAGATATGTAAGTTCTACAATGCGTTGATTTTTCGATTATTGGGTATTATTTATTCCAAATAGTGATTTCCATAGTGGTCAAACTTTGGCGCCCCTTGCGAGAAGCGCCTGAGGCGGGCACCTCACCGCCTCACCTGTCGGTTCGGCCCTGCATCTACACGAATTCTACTATTCCGTGGTATTAATCGCGCTATTCAACGAACGAACGACTGCAATTATTCCATTTTGGGGATGAGTGCGCTTGTTAGCGTCAGTATTGAGAACAGTAATAATATTACCTTCTGCATGTAAGACACAGGCTGATTTTGGGGGTCATTTTTATGGGAAAAAATTGCTTCTTATATGGCGAGAAATACGGTACATTCTCTTTATGCCATCCTGATACATAAATTTATTTAATATGAAACAGTCATTGATTTTGCATTTGCTTTCAGATTGGAATTCTGCACTTTTTATTATTTTAAATGGAACTAAGGAAGAGCATTTGGACATGTTAGATGGAGGTATAATACAACGGTTATTAGAGGAAAAGTGGAAGACCTTTGCTCGAGTAAGAGTAATATATTTTAATTGGGTCAAAAATTTTAGTAATCATTTACATATATTTATTCCAATGAAATATAATTTCAGAGACAATTTTTGAAAAGGCTGGCTATTCTTTTTTTACACCTTCTAACCTTAAGTACTGCTGTTTATCTACGGCCAACTGATCGTAATGCTCCCCTTCTAGGTAAGTATTATGGATAAATGAGCGATTTTACTTCACATTTGATATACCTATAAAGAAATAATATTACATTAATAATTTACCAAATATTTAAAATAATTTCATTTAGTGTTATAATTTTAAAAACTATTCTGATGCATATTAAGCAAAGATTTTCTTTTATGTTTATTATTACATTTTAAATAGAAATTTTATCCAGAATCATTTATTAAATATTTAAATATTGCAGGGGGAACAGAGTGGCAGGATATTGGACGTTATTGTTTTGAAATTGGAACTGTATTAGGTGTACTTTCTTATGTACTTTTTCAACAAGGAGGGGAAATAAAAAACCAAGGTCTTGTTTCATTTCTTAAGCAACAGGTAAATAACTACATTAATAAGGTAACTAGTTAGGGTAAGATTGCAAAGAAAGAGTGCTTACATCTTCATTTAATATAATGCTAACTTAGTTTCATTGGTATACTTAAGAGTTTATGATATTTAACTTACTTTAATCTGTGAACATTATCACTGTTTTTTTTTAGACTTCTGGAATAAATTCCTAGGTATATCATTCTATTTTTCAATAATTGTATAAAATGTAATTACACTATTGCAGACTCACGCTCCAGCCAAGGCAATTTTTCTTGTATCTAATCTCCTCATATTGGCATGCATACCATTTCGTCTTGTAAATGACAAACGCACAGAAGAAGCTATACTATTGTTTGCTGTGCCTGGTTCATGGTTTCTTCTTATGTTCTTTGCTGGGTAAGATATAAAATTGATATTTCTAGCATTTTTATTTATTTTCTGAAAATAAAAAGACATTTTTAGCATTTTGTGATAAGAATTAGATTCTCAGATAAAATCAAGCAATTACTTTTCTCCTTGAAAAGTTATTAAACAAAAATAGGCAAACCTGATTCTCAGATTAAACTAGAATACTTATATTACAGTTTTTGTTTGATTAATCTGATGTATTGGTGGATGTTTAATAAAACAGTGAAATCCATGTCTTATTATAAACACCTATGTGTAAGATGCACTTTTTTCCAAATATTTTGAGCTCAAAAATGGGGTGAGTTCTACACACGGATACTTCCTACTCAAGATATGGATTCCCAAGAAATAACCCTCAGTGCCTCAGTTGAGAAACACTGCATTATGAGACAAAGGGTGTAAATTTTAAATAATTTTTCACATTACAAAGGCATTCAATAATTCAATCATCACTTTTACTGTTAAATGATAAAATATTTGCATCACCAATCATTTGCTAGAAAACATATGCAGACACATTAAATATTCCAAGAATATCTGCCCTAAAACCTTTCTGCATCCTATATGCAGGTCTTTATGGTATGTATTAATTTTTCATGGAAACAGGAAAATTCAAACACTTCAGAATGTCCAGCCATCCAGTTAATCTGCCACATAGTTAATCCAGACACAAATAATTGGGATTGTTCTGTGTGTGTATATATATATATATATATATATATATATATATATATATATATATATATATATATGCATGTGAAGAATTTTTTAGTCATTTTGATATGTTTTTATCACAATTACAACCACTTTTATGTTTAAATGATAATCAAAGAGAAATTCATTCTTACTCTTTGTATTGCAGGGCTGTAAGGCTAACAGGTCCTTTTGTGACAATGGTCTACAGCATGATTACTGGTGATATGCTTACTTTTGGAATAATCTACTCTGTGATGCTTTTTGGCTTTTCCCAGTCATTCTTTTTCTTGTATAAGGGTTCTCCAGCAGCAAAAACTTCCCTATATGGTTCTTATCCTTCTACATGGATGGCACTCTTTCAAATAACTCTGGGAGATTACAATGTAAGAAAAAGGTATTTCCTTTAAATAAATAGCAGAAATAAAAGTGGAATAAGCTGAATAGTAGAGAGGAATTGGTTTCATTTGAAGCATTTCAGATATGTTAAAAATGTGAATAGCTTTTGATTTTTCAAAGTTAATAACAAATAATGCAGTTATTATGGGGAGAAATATTATTTTAATTAATGATTTTCTCTCAATTTTACATAATAGAAAGAAACAAATGGGTTAATGATAAAAAAGTTTATTTTTTGTAAATGGTTTTCAGAATTTTGTTTCATATATTTGACAAGCAATGATAGAGACCATTTCAATTCATTTGAACAGTGAAATAATAAATATGTCCTTCTCTAACACAGCCAGAAAAATTTCATAAATATAAAAATTTTTAATTTCTAATATGCATAGTATAATTTTTTTGCATTCCTAAGTGACAATGTTTTTCATATTTTTATAGTACTCTGAGCTGAGCTATACCACATATCCAACATTGTCAAAGGCAGTTTTTGCAATATTTATGGTTTTGGTACCCATACTCTTACTTAACATGTTGATTGCTATGATGGGAAATACATATGCACATGTTATAGAGCAAAGTGAAAAGGAGTGGATGAAACAAGTAGGTGAATTTTCCTTGTTTAAGATTGTTTATTTCAACCCTTTAAAATTTACTATCAAATTTGTTGATCTCCATGAATTTTTCATTAACATATTGTCCAATCTAATATTTTTACACAAGGCATCCAAGATTAATTAATTTTCTAATAAAATTTTTCTGGTATCTTGAGAAACTTCTTTACTTACTTTTTTACAGTGGGCAAAAATTGTTGTAACACTAGAGAGAGCAGTTAACCAGGCAGATGCTCATCATTATTTGCAAGAATATAGTATAAAATTAGGACCAAGTGGTGGAGATGATCCAAATGTGACAGAGCAACGTGGAGTCATGGTGATCAAAAGCAAAAGCAAAACAAGAGCCAAGCAAAGAAAAGGAGCTGTCTCTAACTGGAAGGTAAATTAGTATACATAGACCTAGAGCATATGATAAATTTATAAAATAACAAAAATAACAAAAAGCACTGGAGTCAAATTGATTTACATTATCTTCGTTTATCTATATGATTGAAAGATTTGGATGATTAAAAATGTGACTTTTTCAAGAAAGAACAATGAGTAAAATTCATTTAACTCTTTCTCTGCTAAGTGAGCAATGGGGACTTTACCTTTCCGAGCTGAAAACTTTGACACATAATGGGCAACCTAGTACTTTTTGGGAAACAAAAATAATACCAGATGATTTTTTTATTTGAGAACCATTCAAAATATTATCTCAAGGTATAAAACAAGTATAAACTTGAAATTGTTTCTGATAAATGTTTGATGGTACTCAAAAATATTATTTAAAAATATCATAATAAAATGCTGAAAAAGGTCACCACATTGCTGGATACATAAACATACTCTATGCAGCATGTTTTCCAACACAGACAACACTTGGGATATGTTCTCAATGGCATCCCTGTTTCTTGCCTTTTGTTCAACAAGAGAATGGAGATATGCCACCACTACCTTATCTGCTCTCTCCTCTCACGTTCCATTCCCTTCACCTCCCTTCCTCTCGCCTTCCATCTTCCTCCATCTCTTATATCTACCTTTTACTTCCCCCTCTGCCTTAAATGTAATGGCCATGTAATTTCTACAATGTTATCATTAAACTAAGTAATAGTATACCTAACAAAGGATGAAATTCAATGATGTTAGTTTCAACAAGATGGAGCCATGCGTCACACATCATATCATAGCATAAAGGAACTTCGGTCGGTTGACAACATATTCACCTGGCTGGAAACCCGGGAACTCTTCACCTCATGAAGGAACTTTTCCGACTCTTTCAGATCGAATTGTTTCTAAGCCATTATAGCCACCTCAATACCCAGCTCCGACATCCACTGATTATATCATTTGGTGATATATTAAAAAGTAAATATTACATATTCTCATACTCTTAATGAGCTAACGGCAAGGATCAGAGATATCATTGAATCTTTAAAGAAATATCACAGCCTGTGTCAGAAAACCTGAAAAGGAAAGGACATTTGTGTATCCAACATGGTGGTGGTCAATTTCAGCATTTTATTCTAAATTTTTTCAATAAACATTTTTGAGTAACATCAGACTTTAATCACAAAAGTTTTCAAGTTTCTATCTAATTTATTTCTTGAGTGTTAGTTTTTTTTCATGGTTTTTTAATAAAAAATCACTCTGTATATTTGTCAATTAGTATTATATAAGGCTTAACCATTGAGGGAAAATCTAATACTTAGAAAATACTCTAGATTATCTAATTGTAAGACTTTGTCATTACATACAGCACTTGACATTAACTTTGATGATTTTGAAATAAAAATATGAGAAAATAGCATATGTTTAGGTTTTGGTGATGGATAAATTATGTTAATCTCCAAGATTGTTCTTGAAGTTCAAAAGGGATTAAGGTTCCCTAAAAATAAAAAGGTAAAAGAGTCAGCAGTATGAGCAGTAGTGATGAATTTAATAGGGAATTATCAAGTTAGTCTTATGCCTGAAAATTTTCAGGAACAAGCACTTAAAAAATGCTTGTCTCAGGTATCTCAAATAACCACAACAAGGTTACAAAAAACAGATGCATTTTGGCTATAAAGCACCAAAAATTGATTCTAAAACAATTTTCTTAGAATCTATTTTCTTTTAGAATTTATTTTTGGTGAATTACCCATGAAGATGGCTGATTTGTAACCAAAATACACATGTTTTTTTTTAATAACCTTGTTGTGGCAATTGGAGATACCTGAGACAAGTATTTTTTAATTGCTTGATCTTGAAGCAGTGTTGAAGATCATCCTCAATGTAAACAGTTTGTCAGTGAAAGAGCTAAAATACGAGACTAATTTTCTTCCTTAACTGAAGTCTGTTTACTATTAACTTCAAATTTTTAAAGTTACTCAAACATTCTACCTCAGAAATGGTTGGTCCTTTTAAATTTAAAGAATATAAAAAATTATAAATTACTAAAATTTGAATTATTTTAACATAAAAAAATAATTAGTTCAATTTTGCATCAGCGTGTGGGAAAGGTGACTATCAATGAACTTCGCAAAAGGGGAATGACAGGAGAGCAACTTAGAAGAATCATGTGGGGGAGGGCATCAATTTCAACACCAACTCACGCCAACCTCATTGCAGCTGCATTGGGGTAATTAAGCTAGAATTGATTTTATTTGTTTCCTTAGGGCTCAAATTTGTTGCAATGCATGAAAGCTAATTGCTATTTAATGAGTCAAAAAAACATGATAAATATTTTAAATAATAAAGCAAACTTTACAGCATGTGAATATTTACCAGCACTTAAAAAGTTAGTATTCTACTGGAAGCTCATAGACAAACAAAAGTTATGCCAAAGCATGTTAACAGTAAATAATTTTAAGGTAACTTGACTGTTTTTTGCTATAATAATTTCTTATGATTTGATTCTGAAAATATTTATATATTATAACATTGTACTGATCACCATGATGTCTGATATATATATATATATATATATATATATGACACCTGAAATTTCTCAGGATTTCAGTGCTAATAACATGAAATTTACTCTAAATCATGCCAAAATGGATGAGCATTCTTATTCTTACTGTCGAATACTCAATCTCATGCAAATTCGCTCATATTTTGAATTTATACTCGAGTTTTGGTAAATTTTTTATCATTTCAATAGTAACATAAGAGTCCATCGTTAGGGGTATTGTTGTCCCCAGTAATTTCAGCGTATATGCATTTATATAGTGTACTGAAGATTGAAAATAAGATTAAAACATGTTCAAAATGACCAAAGATATGAATTAAATGCAAATAAATCGGCCACAGTATTCATGTTATTAATATTTTTTATCTATATGTACAGTAAAATCCTGTTACAACAAATTTCTTGTGGTGTGTGAATAATTTCGTTGTACTGAAATTTTGTACTAACGAATATTGCTAGAAATTATTTTACAAGATCAATTACTCATTCAAATAAGTTCCACTGCTTATTTATAAGCCAATGTAATTTAATTTTTACATTATAATAAATAAAGAAAATAAATATGTAATTACGAAGGTAAAAAAATATGTAAAACAATTTCATTTTGAAAATATATTTAATTTTTTAGAAACAACTTTAGGAAAGCACAAATAGCTAGAAAGTTCAAATATGAATTGCTATTATTTTTTATGAATTAATTTTCTTCTATTTTGATAAAGTCTGCGATTTTTGATTGTACTAAACTTTTTGAAGCGTTTGTCATTAAATAATCATCAATAGTATTAATCTGACCAAAAACTGCATCTGGAACATCACCACAACTGTAAAGAAACTACCTCACTTTTTTAATACTCGAGATCGCTTCTGTGATGAAAATTTCTTGGCTGCTCTGGTACATCAACATCCTCTTCATCATCATTTTCAAATTTAGCCCATTCAGTCTTTGCACATTGCCTAATGCTCTCAATGATTTTGTCATCGGTTAATTCATGAGTAGTAAGTAACTCATTGTCTGCAAATACGTTGTCCATAACGCAGGGGCGGATTTAGGTTTTCTGGCACCCTGGACCATACTGATTTTGCCACCCTACGTACACTATAATATAGAAGAAGTAGTTGTGTGACAAAATGTACGATAAGGAGTCAGGAGAAAATTTATTAGGGTAATTCCTTTGTAAGTATAAGTACCAACCTATATATTATGTTGGGAATAATTTTGATACGAGAAAAAAGTCTGCTATGATCGGGAATCAAACCCTGGTCTTCCACTTGCTGGCTAGATATTCTACCACTTAACTATCATAGCAGATCAATTTTCTCATTTCTGAACTCGGATGTTTTCTTGGTTGGGACGGAATTAGCCAAGCTAGTATCAAACTGCCCCAACAGATGTCCTCAAAGAGATACATCGAAGAAAACTCCTCCGTCTCAAATGCTGAGATTGCCAAGCAAAAAATTGATGGAATAAAGCGATCCAAAGATCCTATGCAGACAGACATAAGCTGTAAAGTTGGGAATAACCAAGAAAACATCTGCATTCAGAAACGAGAAAATTGATCTGCTATGATAATTAAGTGGTAGAATATCCGTCCAGCAAGTGGAAGACCCGGGTTTGATTCCTGGTCATAGCAGACTTTTTTCCCATTTCAAAATTATTCTCAACTTTACAGCTTATGCCTGTCTGCATAAGACCTTTGGATCGCTTTAGTCCATCAATTTCTTGCTTGGCAATCTCAGCATTTGAGAAGGAGGAGTTTTCTTTGATGTATCTCTCATATTCCATCTATATATTATGTGCCTACCTGTAATGGTAATTCCAAAGTTACGGCATTGGTTGATGAATAGGTACTCAAAGCAGCTTCCGCTGAGATTGCTGAGCTGCGAAGGAGTAAATTACATCTTCATAGTCAACAGCTGTTGTAAGTTCTGACTCAATACTAAGGATAGCTAAAGAGTTGAGCCGATTTTCTGACATAACTGAACGTAAGTAGTTTCTCAGTCGTCGCATTAGAGAAAGACCTCTTGGCAGAACAGCTGGAAGCCGGCATACATAGGAAAATCCTGAGCATAATGTCAACATAGGGGTACACTTATTTTAATCCTTTTGCTTGTATCATAGCGCTCATCTCAAGGATGCTCATAGGAGTTTTCTCCAGACTCAGAAGATACCCACGAAAATGGAGACACTCATTAACAAATGTTTCCACTAAGTGATCCTTGTAGAATTCTCACAGCTTTATAGCATTCTTAGTCATATCTGTTGGATTCAAGGTGGTGGCTTTTGTAAAAAATCAAACCCTGCATGGAGGTTTTCATACATGACTTTGCTAAAATTTAATTCTGACAATAATCTGTCATGTACAACAACTTATGTATTAATGAGGAAGTTCCTCTACCTGTCTAATTCTACCTCACCTTTGTGGGTTTTGTTGACTCAAAGTTTTCTTTTCTTTTTTTGTTTCATTGTGTCTTCAAATTTGCTGATGGATGACTTTTTAATTGCTACTTCTACATAAAACTCAAATTTTTCCTTTTCATCTTTTACATAGTATGCCAATGATGCATATAGTTCTGCTACAACACCAAGATCAATGCTGACAGCTTGGAGCTGTTTACTAGTAGCATTGAATCTTTCCAGAATGTCACCCCACATTAGAGAAAAAATTGCAGTTTCAAGGCATTGGACTTGGCGGAGGTAGCCTGATGCTTCGCTTCATGTGCAAGGCTTTTCTGATTTATCTTCTTCAATGGACATAAGTGCCTCTATAACTTCATCCCAGTCTTTATTGAGACTCCTACATGCTTCTTCATGGGCTGACCATCGAGTGTCTCATTAGCGTTACATTTTTAGATTTTGTAAAATGATTTTTGGTACTTTGCAATGGTGAGTGGAGGTAGTGAAGAGCATGTAAAGATTTTGGAGAAGTGCAAAAAACCCATTGGCTTCCTGGCAGTAACTTGCTACACATTGTCTAATCAAATTTAGTGAGTGTGCTGAGCAGGATACATAAACAGCTAAAGGAGACTCTTCTTTAATTTTAGCCTGCAAGCCAGAGTAAGCTCCAGACGTGTTGGGAGCATTATCATAGCTTTGTCCACTGCAGTTTAAAATGTCAAGATCGAATATTTTTAGTATACTGAAGACGGTGTTGGAAAGCTGCTCTGATTTATGACCTATGTGTGATATATCTGGGGTGGAGTCAACAATACTGGAATAGTACTTCACACATTTCACTTCCTCAATTATTTGCCTGGTAACTTTATCAGCCATTAATTGTATGAATTGCTCACATGTACATAGTACTTTAGTACCTGAATCCAAGTTAAATTGCTGGGAGTTGGATTCGTTTCATTTTCCTCCTCCTAAAGGGTTAGGTTAAGTGGTTGGCGGTTGGATTTGTTCTATTTACCTCCTTCCAAGTTGTGTTAAGTGGTTGGATGTTGGATTTGTTCCATTTTTCTCCCGGGTTGGGTTCAAGTGGTTGGGGGTTGGATTCGGATACTAGGGTGCAATGAAAATATTATAGCATTTATAATTGGAGTCCGGGATAACCCAGGAGTACCATTTAAAATTACTTGCACCTTTATTAATGTTTCGATTTTCATTTTGGTCATGATCTTGAACACCCAGATTCATTTCATCATTCTCACTCTCTTTATTCGGCTTCTTAAAGAAAGTATCTATTTTGGCAGATTTGTCAATAGCATGTTGTTGCTTTTCATTTTTCTCCAGAGCTCTCCTCTACTCTGAGACACTTAATCTTTTTCTACCATCACTTATCTCGAAAAATATAATGTATAATAAAATTTATACTCATTACTTGATGAAGTAATCTAATAACCAAATAACACACTGTATTGAATGCTGGAAACACCACATTAATCAACAAAACTTGACAACAAAAGACACGAAGAGCCAAGGAATGATACGTTGATGATGATTCATAACATGGAATTCACCGGTGTTGTTTACAAAACCACAAACTAGTAATACCACACAACAGCAAAAATACAACTCCTTACGTTATTTTAGAATGGCCTTGCTGGAGCAGGCAGAGTTGTGCATGTAATCCTATTGTTGTTACAATGTAGTTGTCATGCATTGTTTGAGTGTGGTTGTAAGCCCAAGGCAGCAATAGAGCTAATTCAATTAATTGACTACAAAGTATTCTCACATGCATCACAAGCATTCAAAGTAAGATACGAATGGAATTAATGTGTGATGCATATGTGGTTCCTGATGGCTTCCAATATAATTGTAGAAATTTAAAAAGTTTGTAATTAAAAAGTTGGCTGCAGAATTAGATATTCAACCCAAACATTTTCTAGGTGTGGTAGCATATTATGCACAGCACAATTGTCAATCACAATTAAAATTTTGTGTTCGGCTCATTTCATATTGGTATCAACTTTTATCAACCACTCGTTAAAGATGCCATGTGTCATCCACACTCGCTGGTTAGCACAATAATCATAAGGAAGGGAAAAAAAATTTAACGCAATGAGGCTTTGCTGATTTTCCAATGATTAACAGCTTCATCTTCTCAGTTCCTGATGAATTGCAACAGAAATGTACCATCAATCATTGCTTGGATTTCTTGTCCCCTCTACAACGATCACCCTTAATGGCAAGTGTGCGATTCTGCAACAACTGATGAAAGATGCCTGTCTCATCTGCATTAAAAATATCATCTAAACTGTAGTCACTAATCACCTTTTTAATTTCCCCTGCACACCACTCATTCACCTTATCTATAGGAACATCATTTACCTCTCCACAGATTAATTTTGATGTAATTCCATACCATTCATGAAATCTGTTTAGCCACCCAACACTTGCTTGAAACATGTAATGTCCAAGCAGATTTGCTAATTCTTGCGCTTTTTGCTGAATGAGTGGACCACTTATGGGAATGTTTCTGGATCAAGCATCTTGAAACCATGAAAAACTGCCTTATCGATGTCATCATAGAGCGCACCATGCATCCTCTTCCATTGTGGTCCCATATCTGCATTTTTTATTTGTTCTTCTATTTTATCATGATCCTTCAAAAAAGTGGATAATGTAGAGGGTGTGATGCTGTACTCTTTTGCTACATCTCCTTTTTTCTTGCCTGAATCTACAGCTATCAGGACTTCTTTATTTCTCCATCGAAAAGTCTGTGTTTCTTCAATCCTTTTTTAGCCATATTTGCAATGTATGGAGTATACTCCACACATTTTTTTGGGTAGTGATTTTTGGACACGACTGACAAAACATAGAGACCAGACACGTTTATATAGGCTACAGGGGAGGATGAAGGGACAAATAAAGTGTTGCTTATGACACTACCTTTGTTCACCATGATAAAATTTCAATACTTTAGTAACTAACCCAGCTCTCACTATGGAATCTGCCAAGAGTTGGTTCTTTGCTAATGAACTTTTGCTGAATGTTAATAAAACTCAAGTAGTATCTTCTCCTTGTGTGATCTACCTCATAATTATGACACAATGAACTCTGTCAAACTTCTGGGTTTTTGGCTTGATTCTAAACTAACATGGAATGACCACATAACCATGATCTGCAATAGACTTTCTCATGTGCTGTACATGTAGAGAAAATTTAAGCCGCATATATCTGATTAATACATTAGGTCAGTATACTTTGCATTTTTTCATTCCCAAATCACATATGGAATTCATCTCTGGGGCCATGCAACAAGTGCAAAGTCAGTATTTATACTACAAAAAAGCATTAGAAATAATTTCTCCTCAAAGAAACACCATAAACCACTGTTTGCTAGCCATAAAATTCTAACCTTTTACAGCTGCTATATCTATGAAAACTTACTACATATAAAAGAAAATCTAGAATCCTTTTCCACCCGAGCACAAATACATTCACATGACACAAGGTCATGCAGTAAAACTGAAATCCTTTGTGTTAGGTTAGATACTTCTCTAGTCAGCTACAATTCTTCTCTACGTTTTTTCAACAGAATACCTGCAGTCGCCAGATCCATACGAGTGAAGAAGTTCAAATCCATTGTATTTTCATGGCTTGCTGAAAAAGCCTTTTATTCAGTAAATCAATACTTTGATGGCGATATTAACATTTCTTATCAAAGTACATAATATATTATTGTAGTCCTTCTTTCTCATGTTCTGTATATATTTATATGCTATTTAGGTTTAGGTCTCTCTTTTGTAACAATCGATCTTTTTAATTGTTTACCACTGACTATGCCTATTCTGGCCTTGTACTGGCTAATGGCTGAATAAATTATTATGGTTATTATGATTATTACTTCTTGTTAAAAACATAAAATTTAGCCAAAATCTGGCATTTAAATGTTCAATTCAAGTGATTCCAACTCGAAGGTGAAAAAAGATGATAGAATAAGGAACAACATGTATTTTTCTTGAATACAGTCCAAGCACAAAGATTGTAGGTCAATTTTTGTAATTTAAATTTCCAAAAATAGAATCCTCTACGCGAAAATTTGATTTTTATGTCTTATCTAATGGGATATAGAAATTATCATCTGGAGTCAAGCCCAGGTCTGTATTCATGATTTTGTTTTGTCATTCCATTTGTATATCTGAATCATCAATCAATCCTCACACACCCACTATTCCTGCATCTACCCCTCCACTCACTCTTACGACACTTTTCCTTCCTGGTATCCACGAAGCTCTCAAAACAATCCTTCATGCTGCCCACCCAATTCTTACCTCTTCCTCCCATCAGTCCCTCTTTATCAACCTTTTTACCAATCCTCCGCTCCTCTCCTTCCGCCGACCCCCAAATTTGGGAAATATCTTGTGGAGGAAGGAACTTCCCACTTCTACCACGCTTCTTGCAATAGGCTCCCACCCCTGCGGAAAACCTCGCTGCCTCACTTGCCCTATCCACCTACCATCATCTTCTTTCTCGAGTCCCTCCACCAACATCACCTACCCCATCACCTCCAGAAGCAACTGCACCACCCGTAACGTCATTTACCTCCTTACCTGCACCCTTTGTCCCGCGTTTTACGTAGGCCTCACCAGCAATCCGTTAAACATCCGAATGAACGGTCACCGGAATAGCGTTTCTCTCAGACGCCCCCTCCCAGTTGCATTACATGCTAATACCCACAATGTCCCCTTCAATAGTTGCTACAATGTTAGGATTATTCGCGCTTTACCCTATGACACTCCTGCCCCTTTTCTCCGACACTGGGAACTAGCACATATCCATCTTCTCGACTCTTTCTCTCCGCCTGGCCTCAACCTCCGCTAACCCTATTAGCCCCCTTACAATGTCTCCTTGTTACTTTGTAGTTATTCGCACTTTCCCTTACCACACTTCCTCTTTATTGGCTATCCACCCCTCCTACTCCCCACCTCCTCCAATCATCAACCTTCCCACATCACCCTGTCATTCCCCGCCCAGTGTGTCACTTTACGTTACTCTTTCGCTGAAGAAGGGCATAGGCCCGATAAGCTTGCATGTGTTTTTGTTTTCGTGTGTTTTACGTGTCTCTTCGACGCCCCCAGCAGCCTACCAGCTTGGTCCTCAACTTGGTAAGTGTCCGCTGGGCTTCCCTCAACACCTTGTTGCCACCCTCATCACTACCTTTTCTTTTCCTTTAGTTAATATATGTATATATATATATATATATATATATATATATATATATATATATAAACATGGATGCTAAGGAAAATGACATCAAATACTTAGAAAGCTTTGCAATGTGGACTTGGAGTAGAATGCTGAAGATAAAATGGACAGATAGGATGAAAAACAATCAAGTGCTAAAAAGAGTAGGAGAGAAGCAAATGATTATACAGACTATTAGAAAGAGGAAGGCAAACTAAGTTGGACATTACCTGAGGAGAGAGAGTATGATTAAGGACGCGTTCGAAGGAAAACTAGATGGAAAAAGGGAAAGAGGTAGGAAAAGGTTTCAGCTGATAGATGATTTGAAAGGGAATGAGAGTTATCAAGATATGAAGACAGCAGAAAATAGGAGTATATGGAGAACTAGGTTTAACCATGAATAATAATGGACCTGTCTACGTACAGACTAGCTATGATGATTTATATATATATATATATTTATATATATATATATATATATATATATATATATATATATATATATATATATATATACATACATATACATACAGGGCTGGGCAGTATTTGAAATACATTTGTATTTTGTATTTCAAATACACGAACAGAATGTATCTTGTATTTTGTATTTCAAATACAAATTTTGAGTATTTTACCATTAAAAATACAAAATACAAGTGCAAAATACTCGTGAAGTATGTTTGATTGCAGTGTTGTATATTATGCTTTGAAGATTATTTTATGAACATGTGACTGTAGTACATGAATCAAACGTAGAACCTACATGAATTCAGAATTCCTTGACCTGAATCAAACAGAATGAATGAAACGATGAACTGAACTTATATTCCCACCCATTGTATATACGACGCAATTTATTGCGATAGCTTGATAGATTATGGAATGCTTAGATGGAGGTAATATTTCTGGTAATCCAAGAGTGAGTGGAGAAGAATCATTTGGACCACCTGCTATCTTAGATGGAAGGTATTTTCAAATATGTGCAGAAGAAGAGGAGACGTTAAAGTAAAAGCTGTTTTCCAGCTTTGCAAAAATAAAGAAACAATCATTAGTGGTACAATGAAATCAACTACTAACTTTAAAACACATTTGAAGGTAGGATATTATGTAAATGAAAAACGATATTCTTAATGACTACTTATGTTCTCAACCTAGTTTTGTGAACCAATCAAAATTTTACTATTTCAGAGACTGCATCACTATGTTCTTGAAGAGTATGAAAACTATAAAATAGAAAATAAAGAAAGTGGGAACAGAATCAAAAGAAAGATTGACGATCCAATTGAAAAGAAACTAAAACAATCTAAGCAGGATGTTTTTCAGCATAGTACTACTTCCCTAGTTGCGAGACCGAAAAAATTTGATCAAAACATTATTGAGTATGTGATCAATAGCATGAAACCATTATCAACTGTTGAAGTTGCCAATTTTATCAAAATATGTGAAGGTAATTTTAATATCATCTGTACCTTGGAACAATGTTATAATAAGTTATAATTATCAACAATTTTTTTAAATTTTAGATCTTGATTCAGAAATCCAAATAATGTCTTGACGTACTTTAGGGCATAAAATTGGTGAATATCAGGTGTTTATATGCGAGAAATTAAGAGAAACCTTGAAAGAAATCCCACATGTATCAACAACAGCAGATATTTGGTCTACAAAGCATAGAAGTTTTATAGGTGTTATTGCACATTGGGTAAGAAAGTTACTCTTTACCCCACATAATCTTCGATTTTAACCTATGCTGCTCTTCTATTTCAACTGCCTTATGATATTCCAAATTACAGTTTTTCTTCTTTCAAACATTCTAGGTTAACCACCACTCATTTGAACGTGTTGGTGCTGTATTAGCCTGCAGAAGATTTAAAGGAATTCATTCATATGACAGTGTTGCTGAAATTTTATTTGAAATTCATTCAGAGTTTATACTAAAACATGATCAGTTAGTCTCAACTATTACAGACAATGGTACTAATTTTGTGAAAGTGTTCAAAGAATTTGGCTTCTCTCTTTCATCTCCAATGGATTTAGATGGTAATTACGTGCTTATTCTTCCATCTTTTAAATGTTTACATTTTGTAATACTTGTAACAATTTTTACCTACTTAAAATTCATATCCCACAGATGATTTTGAAGATGATGAATTTGAAAATATAGAATTCCATTGCTTGGAGCCTCAAAAAATAGGTTGTGAGAAAGACAAAATTTCAGAAATAGAATATGGAAATACTGCTATAATTCTACCTCACCATTTGAGGTGTGCGAGTCACACCCTAAATTTGCTGGTAACAACAGATTTTCATAATGCTCTGAAGAGTTCATCTGCCATAAGGATACACCATCCGGCTCTTTCAAAGTGCTCTGCTTTATGGAATTCATCGCGTCGACCAAAATCTTCTGAAGTAATCAAAGGTTCATTTGGGTGTCAGTTATTGTACCCTTGTCCCACGAGGTGGAATTCACTATATGATTCTATTAGTCAATTAATTAAGCATAAAGATAAATTGAATTTAGTTTTTGAGAAACTCAATTTAAGCAACACATTTAAAGAGGTTGAGATAGAATACTTAGAAGAATTCATTATAATGATGAAGCCAATCGCCACTGCCTTAGATTACCTTCAGGCCCAGAAAACCTGCTATTATGGACAATTATTACCTACACTTATGTCCCTGCAAAGCAGGCTGCAAAATCAGCTGGAAAAAATTTGCGTCACACAGCTGGAATTGCAGCAGCATTAATGAAGTACTTGCATAATAGATTTGAAAATTTTTTCAATTTATCTCCTGAAGTGGATGAGGCGATTTTGGCTTCTTGCTTTCATCCAAGTTTTAAATTGCGGTGGATTCCCGACAGTGTTTTGGACTTTAAATGCAAATGCATCCAAAATCTCTGTATTAATTCCTTAGAGTCATATATTGCTAGTACGTGTGATGATACCTGTGACACTATGAGTGCTGAAGAGGATGACGATTTTTATGTACTTTCAAATGTCAATGAAAAGAAGCAACAATCCCATATTGAATTGGAAGTTATCAGCTACTTTAATGACAAAAATAAATCTCTCTCAAGTTTGCAGAACTACCCCAATGTTAAGAAAATGTTTATTAGATTTAACACAAGTTTATGTTCATCAGCACCACTGGAGAGACTATTTTCTTTTGCTGGATTCATCCATTCACCTGTAAGAGGATCTTTGTCAGACTCTCTTTTCGAAAAACTTGTGTTTCTCAAGGGGAACCAATCATTCAGAGACCCTTGAGAAGTTATGATTTTAAAAAATGTAAAAAACATACTTTGGGTTTACTTGTACAATGTCGGTTAAGGAGACCATCATATTCTCATGTAATTGTTTTTATTGGATTCAAAAGATTAAGCAAGAATTTTAAGTTTAAAAGGGTCTGTTCATGTTTCAACTCAAAGGACAATATGAATGTATTTTGTATTTTCAGAAGTATTTAAAATACTTATGTATTTTGTATTTCAAATACACCTCAACCTGTATTTTGCCCAGCCCTGTATATATATATATATCTGAATCAAAGCATAGGAAATTATTATTGCAAAAACAAAGAAGTTATCTAAAATTACAGACTATGTTAATTTATAAATTGGTAATACAAAGGTTTATGATCTTAATAAAAATTTGGTTCACTGAACATTTTCAATTTGATGCCCTCCAGCATCTAAGCATCATTTACATGTGCAAATGCTGCATACAACTTTCAACTGTAATTAGATTGAAAGCATTACTGATCTTTTTTTTGAGATCTTCAATTGTAGATGGTTTGATAGTATTTACACCATTGGTGTGCAAACTTTTTTAATTGCAGGCCACACAAACACGGATGAATTTTCAAAGTGCCATGCAATTTATTAAAAACATTGTATCAATATATAGACAATATAACTACTTATGGTAGATTGAATTTCCATTTTAAAGCCATCTTTTCCCCCTTCAATAATTATCTTCCTCCCTAATGTTTTCACAGTTAGGTAAGTCAATGGGTTTATAAAATTTAAAAGTGAAAATTGTTTGAATACTCTGCGAACCACCTGAAATTGAGTCGAAGGCCAAAGGTTGTGCACCATTGGTATACACTGCTCTTTAACAACCCCCCAAAGATAAAAATCAATATGAGTAAGATCTGGAGAACATGAAGGATACTCTACCAATCCACGTTGTCCAATCCAATGTCCTACTAAGGCCTCATTCAGATACTGACATACAATTCTGGGTACTCTGGGTATTTTCCGCAGGACCCTTAAGTGGCATCCTGAGTGACGGGAAATGGAACTACATGGAGTTTGCTCTGTCTCGGGAACCCATTTGAGGTTGTTTTTTTCCCAACCAGATTGGGTAAAGTTGGTTGATTGGTTCATTATATTTCCATTTAAAATTTTTAATAAAATGAACACTTTTATGTTCCTTTGAGGAGGAACCAAAAAAACTTCATATAACTTACCCAACCTATGTTGATCCATGTAGTTCCATTTCTCGTCACTCACGGCACCACATAAGGGTCCTGCAGGCAATACTTAAGTACCCAATTCTGTGCCAATGTGGAACAGCTCCATCTTACTGAAAGTAAAACTCTTCACTTCCATAAATATTCTTAGAAAAATTTACTCTTTAAACATCTGAAGATAACTTTCACCAGTAATGGTGCTACTAAAAAAATATTGTCCAATGATTCCATATGAGGAAACAACACCCCAAACTCTCACACCAGGTAGATTTACTCCATGTTCAACAGAAATGTGTGGCTTGTTTTGAGACCAATAAACAGAGTTATGTCAGTTTAGTGTTCTATTAAATGTTGCCTCATCACCCCAAAAAATGTAATTCACAAACTCTGGAGTCTCAATATTTTTTCTAGTTACCCATTCACAGAAATCTGCACATCTATCTAGATCATTCTTAATGTCTTCATCATCTTTCTCAAGAATTCTTGTTTGATACCAAATTTCATTAAAGCTCATCACAGTGACATTGTTAATAAGATGCTTGCACCAGGACCATGTTTTGAGGGTGTGTCACAGTCTTGCAGCATCCAGATCTTCCTTTATTAAAATTTAACAGTTCTCTTGACACTAAATTTATTATGAATACATGCAATAGTTTTCCTTGTAGGTGGGTTTGTGTCAAATTCTATGCACCATTGCCTCTGCACATCACAAAAATTTTCATATTTCCAATATTATTTAAGAATTTGGACTTTCTGTGCCACTGATAATTGGTCACACATCTTGAGGTTTATCTTAAATTAAAGATAATAATTATGATGTAGTTATATGTTTTGGATTATACACACATTGTAAAACACAGTAAGTTCAAAGATTCTTCCTTTATTACATCTTTAGCTGTTTCAGGATCACATGCAATATAAAAAGTAGGTTTAAAGATTCTCTCTTTATTACTTTCTGGATTCTCCTTGGACTCACAGCTCTATTCAGTTTCATTACTTCCAAGATTTCAACCCTACTTCAATTCACAGCTAGACCTCTATTAATACATCCCTCTACAATCCTACATACAAGATAATAAAGTAAATTAGGAGACAATACATATTGAATGCAACATTGTAATGGTAAATAATTACCCAGCTTGCTAACCCAAATTGTCAAATCAATTGAATCTCAATTAACTCAATTACAGCTGATTAGTGCTGTGAACCATGTGTATTAAGATCATGGAACTTTGTATGACCAATCTATAAATAAATAGAGTCCACATTTTGTATTATTTAGTACAATCATCTTATATGTGGGTACATTTTTTGTGGTCTCCCTGTATATATATATATATATACATATATATATATATATATATATATATATATATATATATATATATATATATATATATATATAGTATATTTTTTTAAGTTTTGGCAATATATTACATAAATGAAGAACCCAGACTGATTCTTTTCTAGTAATAGTATATTTGTAATATTACAACAGTGTAACTGCAATAGATGGAGATGCAGAGGGAAGTGGAGATGGACCACCAAGTGGACCAACAGCTACCGATGCCTTAACTGCTGCTTTAGATCAAATAGCTTTTGCACATGATATTGACCTTAAAGGAGCTGCAGCAGGATTGCCAGATCCTCCTCCTGATTACAAAACTTCGATTAGTCCTTCAGCCTCTAACACATCAGTGAAACCTTCAGAACAAGTCAAAGCAGGAGGTAATTTTTAATATCAAAGATTTTATTTTATTTGTAATTAACCCAGCAGCAGTAATGTAATGTGGAATTTTAAATTCACTGCTCATATTCCCCCCCCTGAGCTCCCTTCTTCCAGCATATATTTAAGGCAAAAAATTATATCAAGCCCCATTTTCAGACTTTATCTTAATAGATAACACATTTCATGCCACATTCATTTCTCTGCCATTTAAGAGTTTGCTTCTGGGACTTTCAATATAAAATATGCTAATGCATGCATTCCCAAATGGTTGCAGTTGAATTTTTCAATAGATGAATGAGGAAAGAAGACATTTGGCATGAATGGACAGCAGGTTTGGTGTTACTGAGGGAGAAGTGACGCCCATATTTTACAGTTTGTGCTAATTAGTCCATCGATTGATTCATCTAGATCAGTGTTTCTCAACCTTTTTTTGTTTGCATCATCCCATTTCTGTTCTGCGTCACCCCGTTTACTGTTCTATTTCCTTCGAGTCATCTTTAAAGATAAATTAGGCTTTATCTACAACATAAAGATCAAAATTTATGCATTCAAAGAAGCAGAGGCAGGTATTCTTCTGGTTTTATTTATTTTTATAAGCCAGAATATGATACACTGTGAATTTATCAAATATTTGCATCACCCTTCTACAACTCTCGCATCACCCTGGGGTGTGATGCCACCCCGGTTGAGAAACACTGATCTAGATTATGATCTCATTTGTCCCAATGATAAAATATTTCATAGTATACAAATAGTTAAATGTGTTTATTGAAGAATGTATCTTAACTTCAGCATATATATTTATTATTAATTATATATTATATACTCTGGAGACTTGGGTCCTTCATGCCTCAATGATCACTCATTCATGCCTTTTTACTTCTCACTGTGTTGCCCTTGATTTTTCAGATTTTCATGGCTGTTTTATTAGACTCTTGAAAGAAAGGCAGATAATGTTAAGCCATTGGCCCCCTTGGTGCTCTTTGTAAAGAGTTGGCTAATGCCAGCACCGGGTTTCCCTCCTCCCTTGTGATTGAGTTTGGTGTGGAAGAAGTTATGGCTATAATAATCCAAGAGCCAAAAATACACACACACACACACACACATTGCATTTCCATAATTAATATAATTTTTTCATTCAAAATTGAAGCAAAAAATAATAAAAATTACTGTATTATTCAGGCTATAAGGCACACTTTTTTCCAGAAAAACGACTCCCAAAATCAGCCTGCATTTTATAGAGTGTAGGTAAAATTATTACTGTATTTAGAAGTGGCACTCAGGAACCCACTCATACCCAAAATGGAATAATTGATAGTCATTTGTCACAAAATCATTAAAATATATATTATTAAGAATTAATAGTTAAAAAATTGTTAATATATGCAATAAAACCTTATGCAATGTCAATTCTGATGACACATTTTCATTATTGTGCTTTATTACTGTCCACTCACAGTAATTACAATTTCACTATATTTTTTATATTTGTTGTGATGTTTAATTCCTAATGAGCCCATTGTGTAGTGTGATTATTGCCTCAGAACATTATAAATTTTATAGATGTCATAAAAATTTTATTAATAACTAGAGTAAATATCATTACATGTATTGAGAGTGAAATGGCTATGAGAGTAAAAAGATATGCCTACACTATTACCTAAAAGCTTCCTGTGATTCAGTATACAAAAACACTCTGTAACCGAACAGTAGAATGTCATTTTGGTCCATGTCCCACAGAAAAAATGATCCGTGAATGGGGAAAACAGGAGGAAAAAATGAAGGCAATAGGAAAAGAGAAACAGTTTTTGTAAGCTTGGTCCTAAATGGCCACATCTAGAGGAAATTAAAATGGATAGTAGAACAGAGGAAGTTAGATATTGCTGTATTGATCAAAATGGTTATGTACAAGGCAGAAAATTTGCAGAAAAAAAGGACTAGTTGACCGAACACATCATTATTACATGTGCATGCCATTTATTAGGAATTGAAATCTCTCCTTGCACTTAAATTTAAGGAAGTACTATCAGTAAGGGGTGTTTATATTTGCAATGTGTACAGCACAATCCGACAGCCTAATTAATAGGACTGCCGAGTGCATGCAGGGCACATATAGCTATACAAGTTTCAAAGCTATTATTTATGTTTTAGCTCATACCTATTTACTTTCACGAATGAAGTTTATCTAAAACATTATATTTAACTGTTATCATGCCAATTTTTCTTTAAATGTTGCCAGATATGTTTTCAATCATAGTTAGAAATGATGCACAATGTGGCCCTTCCTAAATGCTTTGGTGAACCAAAATACTTTTTTCCTGAAAATCTTTTTAAAAATCTTATAGCCCAGTGCCTCTTATAGCCAAAAAATACGGTATATCAAAGTAAAATAGTCCATTCAGTAGTGTATGCAAATGATGATAATTATTAATGTACTTATTTAACTAATCCATTAAAATTCCTCCTTGCTTCAGCTGAAGCAAGTTGCTTTCATATTTTGTTATGATCAAGTTTCTTCACAACATTGATTTTTATTAAAAGGATTGCAAATGGATTAAGTTTCTTAAATAATACTGTGTTTTGAGAATCCTCTTATATATAGGGGGTGGGGTGGGGAATAGATGTAACAGAGGGGAAATACTGGGAGAGGTGAAGGAATTTAGTATTTTATTTGTGATACTTTGTAGCTAAATGGTCCATCGCATTCTCTCAATGTTTGACTTATGTTTCATTCATTCTTCATTTGTCATTGTTTTTGTATGCTAATCTTCATGGCTCTTACTTTGTTCTTAGTTGTTTGTTCTTCATTTGCAATTGTTTGTTGTGGTTCATTTTTTTGCTCATTCCTTGCTTCATTTTTTGTTTGTCCTTGTTGTACGTACATTCTTATTTGGTGTTGTCAGTTCATTTGTGACAGAGTAAAAATTTTACCGATATTCTAATAGAGACTGCTCATTCATGATTTTGATATCATAGATTACCTTTCCGGAAATTATATTAATTGTTTTAATGAGATACTGTCTAACACTACCAATTACAAACAGAAAAATGCTTTTTTCATTGGAGCGTTAAAGTTTGTTAAATAAGGATGGAAAGCCAATAAATAGAATACATTGTATTTCAAGATACAGGCCATTCATGATGATCAAGGCATGAAGAACCTGAGACCCCAGAGTGAATAATAAATCATCATTTTAGTGTTGTATTACGACAGGTCCTACCAATCATTGATTGGTTTTGACACATGGTGTGGTGGTTTCCCATTGCCTTCCACACCAAACACACACAGAGGAGAGGAGAGAAATCCTGTGCCAATATTAATCTATTCTTTGCAAAGAGCACCAAGTGGGCCAACTGTTTAACGTCTCTTCCAAAGGACAGAGTGTTGACTTTTGCATGGTCTCCTCAAACCACACAAGTATGGGGACAGGTGACCTCGGAAAAAATCCCACTTTCGTGCCCAGTGCCGCTTAGAATAGCAGGCCAACACCCTTACTACTACACCACTGACACCCCTGATTAATAAATAGTACATACTTGATAAGCAGGTCTCTTCAGGTATCCGCAAGTTCTGTATCTGCAGATTCATGCTTCACACATAAGGGTGGAACCCCTAATTTTTTTATAATTCTTTATTCCATGATTGATAATTCCTCTGTTATTATCAAAAAAAATATTCATACAACAATATCTACAATTAGGAAGCAAACTGATGATCATTCCTATCCATAAATTCACATAACTGCTTTCCTCAGGAAAGTAGTTCAAATGAATTTAAAGTCTTTTAATCCTAACACCAACTCATTGAAAATAGCATTTTAAAAAGCATTGATTTGTTTATCAAAATCGCTGTTAAAAATGAAATAATTTTGATTCAGACAAATTTGAATCAATTTAGACAAATCATTAGCTATTGTAATATAGGTGTTGGCATCAATACATAATTGAACGGTGAGGGATAAAGCTTTAGCAGGGGGAAGACTCATAAAAAGATTACATACATCAAAAGACATCAGTTTAGCCATATGGGAGAGGGACAGATGTTGAATTTTTTCACTAAATGCAGTGAATTCATAATGGTGTGAGTCAGAGAAAAAGCTGATAAATTGTTCACAAAAATATTCAACTAGCTGGCCAGCTTATGGGTGGGAACACCAATACCGGACACAACACCTCCGATGTGGATGTCGGATTTATGTATTTTAGGTAAACCATACAGCTGAGGAGAAAGCGGATTCATGCACATTCATTTTGGGATATCATCATGGGACTAAAGGGACCACTCATGTAAAATATCTCAAATAGAATTTTGAAAAGAGACAGCGGAAAACACATCGAGGTTAGCACTATTGATAAAGGCATAACACTTTTTCACATAATCACTCTTGTTGAGTACTACAACACAGTTGCCTTTGTCAGCCTTTTGTATAATTAATTATTCAGTTTTTAAGGTTGCATGATTACTTCTCACTACACATAACATTTTTTGAGAGGAAAGAGTGGCTTGGTAGGGGGTAAAGCATATTTTCACCAAAGACTGAGTGAGACGAAACTCTCATTTTACATTATTCTCTCGTAATACTAAAAATATTTTAAAATAGTTAAACGATACGATACCCTCGGAGACACTGCTGCTGCCGACCACAAATCAAATAGCATACACTGGATAAATGTCACGAAACGTACTAACAATTATATTGCAGTGACATAATACAAAGCACAAATATAGTACAATACTTAGTAGAAATGTCCACTTGAGGAATCACAAATGATATGGAAAAGGGTTCGACTCGCAGATAACCTTTCCCCAGGTGCGTTTGCTCTGCTGTCTTCGCTCTCTCTCCCGTCTTATCTCGCTCTTCCCCTCTCCTTCACTGCTTCTGCTCATGGCAACGTTGTCGGCTCGCAACTAATGCAGTTCTCAGTAAGGTGCCAGTAGATTGCGCTGCACTCGCGAACGCTAATTGGTTCTACCGTCGATCTACTAGTGTCCTCTTCTGGGCTAATGTCTGTTGCTATAAAAGAAGGCTTCCCACGAAAAAGGGTGCGTCGCATGCAGGGTGCGTCGCAGGCAGGGATCGTCATTTGCTGGAGTTCACCATTGGAAAGAGTTCAAACACAAAAACTTCTGGCGAACACGAAAAACTTATGGGGAACTCGATAAACTGTCAAAAGTAGGAAAATGCCACATGAGCAAGAGTATGTTTTTCACTAATGTTCTCCTTATGTAATGCAATTTCATGATCAACAGCTAAATATTCAATATCGCATGCAGAAATCATATAAATGTTATCATCTAAATTCCATCTTGGTTGATATCAAACGGATTTCCATGACATTGGCGATTGGCATGTCGTGTGATTTATAATGATAGGAATGTTTATATCCGTGAATTTTTTATGTGAAAATACATTTCACATGTATACCCAATAAAAATTAATGTTTTAGTCTGCTTTTTACAGAAACCTACCTTATCCTCTTAAATGTACTTCTATAACTATGCTATAACTCAATCCTTGCTTTGGTAAAATAGTCAATTTAACAGTGGCAAAGGCTCTGGATTTATCATCACAAATGATTACTTAATATATGTTGAACAACAATAGCCATAAATAGCAATGGATTATTTACTGCAGGGCCTATGAAAATCCGATTTTGGCCCCCCCCCCTCAGTTTTTCTGCAAGGAATTTTTTTCAACCGCAGCCATCACATGACATGAGCTATTGAGGTGGCAGTGTCAGGTAACATTTCATTTACCATATATACTCGTGTATAACACACCCCCTACTTTTTGTCAAAAATTCGTGACTTTTTCGTATACTCGGTGTATAGCATGCACCTTAAATTTTTGAGGAGTAAAAGAATGAAATTTTAGAATTTTAATGTCAGGTACCACAAATAAATATGTTAAACTGTTAGGTTACTGCCAGTTAAAACTTTTAAAATGCAATAATGTTGTAAATTAATAAAATCAAAACAAATTTACTGTGAATGTGATGTGCAGCTAAATAATCATATCTTAACTCGAGTACGAGGTTAGCAAAGATATGGTCATTGGTAGATTAAGAAGAACAAAGTTGCCCTTAGCCAGTTTAATAAGTTCCATATTACATCTAGAAAGACATGTCGAATACATCATATGGTAACTTGGCCAAATAATGATGTCACATAGAAAATCGTAACGCCACCAATCCCTCAAATCAAACGATTACATACAATCAAATTAATTTTTTCTTAATCATATATATATACACACTAGCGTAATTGCCCAGGCTTTGCCCTGGGTTTAGAGTTTAGAATTTTTCATGCACATATAGTAATATTTTCATCCAAACTCAAAGTACTCTCATGGTAAGTGACCAATATTCCCCTTTAATTGGTATGAACAAATTAATTATAGGCTCAAATTTGGTACCTCCCTCCCTCCCCCAAGAAATCTTGAATGTCTCTTTAGTATGTATACCAAGTTTTAAGTCTCTACGTTTCTTGGTTCAACATTGATATTGGTGGAGGATTCATCAAAATTGGTCAATTGGTTGCTGAGATATCTTCAAATAGAATGTTTTTCATCAAATTAGCCAGAGTATAATTGAATATTAATGTATTTGCTTTGAAATCAGAAAATTATTTTTCCTGCACTGCTTTTTAGATCCATTCTAAACATGTTCATTTCGTTTTGCCATTCTATATCTGCCCTACAAACAAAATTTCTTATTGAAATCGGTTCAGCCAATACCTTCGAAATTCATAGTTACAGAAAAATTCTAATCTTGTTATTGTGGTATGTGTGTTTAGTTGACCTGGTTGAAATATGCTATTTGGGTTATTTCTTTATATAAAGATTATATATACCATAATGGGTTAAAATCCATGCAGATAGCTCTCTAGAAATACATGTAAATGAAATATTATTTTATCTTTAATTGTGGTAGCCCTGCTCTTAAGCTCCCCTTTAAAAATCTTGATTTCATTATGGTATATTGTAAAAATCATATATATAAAATTTAGTTGATGTCTGTTCAGTTAATTCCTTCAAAATCCATAGTTACTGAAAGAGTTTCACTTGTAATTGTGGCACCCCTGTTTAGTTAGTCCAGTCCAAATATGCTAGTATGGTTTTATATACTATATGTGTACATAATAAATATAATTTGGTTAAAATTGATGCAGGTAGTTCAACACAAACACTTGTAAAAAATTTTTTATTACTTTTATTATGGCATCCCTGCTTTCTATATCTATCCTAAAAAAATTAATGCTGTTTTTTTATGTTGCACAACTCCTTCATACAAATTTTTTTAAAATCACTTTGGCCAATTCCTTCCAAAAGCATAACTACCGAAAAGTTTATTTTGCAATTATGGCACCCCTGCTTGGTTGATCCAGTCAAAATATGTCATTTTGGTCATGTATTTATGTGAGGATTCTATGTACCTACCAAATTTGGTTGAAATTGGTTCAGCCAGTTTTTCCCTGATATATGCATATGGTCAGATGGACAACGCCGAAATTTGGACCGACCGTTTTATGGGGACCCCTTGAAATCTTGAAATTTGGATTGGCCCTTACATTACGATCCTTGACCCCATAGACCGATTTTATCCATTTTAGGCCCAAAAATGTGTCTCATCAAAACATTGTTATTGTTGGAGAATTCATAAAAATCAGTCGATTGGTGGCTGAGATATCTTTTTAAAAACCAACATTTGGACCAACAATGGGGACTCTCGAGACCCAGTGGGCTGATTTTAATTATTTTTGGCACTGCAACACTAAGGTTACCATCCGTCCTCTTTTACCCGGATTTGTCCGGATTTTTTGTCTAAAATTTCTGTCCGGGCGGATTTTTATAAAATTGTTGAAATGTCCGGATTTTTACTTCCTGTGACTTTTTGTTATAAATAAGCACGACGAAGAATGCTGAATTATGTTATTTGATATCTCTTTCGGATACAGAGAGACTATTGGTCAATTCAAATTTTTTGCAGGTGCTAATTAGGCAGGGTTGCGACACTCAATGTTAGAAAACGAGGACAGTCTAAACGTGACCCCTCCAACCCCTCCGCCGCCTCAGTGCATTTTGGAAACCCTTCCCATGCCCTTCCCTTCCTATTGGTTGAAGACGTTGCCAGGCAACGAGCTACGTAACCAGTCGCGTCTCCTCTTCTCCTCCTCCTGCTCCCTCTCCTCCCCCTGCTCCCTCTCCTTTCCTCCCCCTGCTCCCTTCCCTTTCCTCCCTGATCCAATTGCCGCTTTTCATAGGGCAGCGGATTTTCCGTAAACCAAAACGTTTAATTATTCCATAAATTTGACGGAATGATCCTCCATCATTTTTTTCAGTTCTGAAAACAATTTACCCATCAAATGTATGTGTGGGAATTGGTATACACTTCTAAAGAAAAAAGAACATTTTTTACATGTTTATTGCAAAAAAATGAAGGCAAATCAATTTACAAAATATAACAACATTATTGGCCCATTGATCTGTAGAAACAAATATAGGACAATGTCGGCATAGTATAAACAAGAATGGATATCACATAAGTGCTTCTTTAGGAGCACATCATAAGCAAAAATAATACATTCCAAACATTATTGATATAATAAAAGTACATAGTTTCATAGTGTCTTCAATAAAATTCTCCTGAGAGAAATGTGTCAGGCAAAGTCTTCTGGTGCTATAGATGGCCATTCGGTCCATGGACAGGAGCTTAGGATTCCCAACCAGCTTCAACCAAACATCGAATCGACGATTTGAGTTGGAAATGGGATGAGGGAACCTGGATTTATCACATCCTCTTGCCGATCTCGCGTATTTCTCACTCAGGCATTTCTAAATATTAATAAATGAATTATATGCCAAAATACTTACCTAACTCAAGTACCCGTCTTCTGTCCACAATTGGGGCCGCAACACGAAATGCAAACCATAGCGCACTTTTCATCTCACAAGAAGAAAACTGGCAGTCAGTCTAAACAGAAGCTCACAGACGTGCACAGATGCTCACAGAGGCTAATTCAAATGCAACTGCGCGAAATCACGTGAAAGCGCTAGAAATGACGTGAAACCAGTCAAAACCAATTGAAACCACGCAAAACCGTTTGAAAGCGCGCACAACCTATTTCCCCTACTTCCCCTCAATCGCCTCTGGTTTGCTTTGGAAAGCCTATCCAAAGGCAGTCCTCATTTTGCAATCCGAGTGCCCGTCCCCTGCAATTAGGTGTGGAAGACCCTGATGACGCTAACTTCATTACATCGAAACATTGTCAACCTATGCTTACTCCAGAATTCACGCATATATATATATATATATATATATATATATATATATATATATATATATAAATTTTGTAGTGATACAAAATATCTTTATGGTAATTGCATAGAATATTTGGATGAGTGGCTTAAACCTATGGAATCCATTTTGTGTTTTATGTGGATCACACTTAGTACAAAACCAAATTGGAGTGATGTGGAATATTCTGTTCACTATTTGATCGACAAAGGGGTACCAATTGATGACGTTAAGTGTTTTGACCTATTGAACAATCTCAAGAAATTTGTTGAAGGTCAAATTAATAATGAAGACTTTAAAAACATGCTTGAATATCAAAAGTGGGTAAAATATTTTAGTAATTCAAAGAATATTGAATGCCATTCAGAAATGTTGAAAATTGCCCAGTTCTTCTTCGCAATTCCACCTCAATGCAAATGTAGAAAGAGCATTTTCACTAATGCAGTCAGTGGACAAAAGAAAGGAATAGGTTTAATGTTAAAGTATGTGAAAGGTATTGTTTTTGCAGTGCAATTTCAAACATATGTCATGCACTGATACATACTTGAGAGGCAATCCAGAGACTGAAAGAAATTATTTCACAAGACAAATATGAATGGGCTAATTCAAACCATTAGTAAATATTGCTTACATTGTTTTTGTTTGCATTAATAAATTTGTCCTCTTTTATGCCCTCTTTTTTAAATTCCGGATGACCTTTTTGTCCTCTTTTTTCCCCTAAAAACATGGAAATGTCCTCCTTTTCTGTGTACAGAAAAGGGTAACCTTATGCAACACTCAAGATTAACCTAAAACTGCTGCCAAACTTTGAAGCTCCTATGTTTATTTTCTGAAGAGTTATAACTGCCACAGACACAGGCAGCTTCTTTTATTATATATATATATATATATATATATATATATATATATATATATGCATATATTCATTAGATAAATAAAATTATTTCAGTTTGCAAGTGTTAAGGTTTTACATTTTTGTTTTCAAAAGCTGTGTGATAAAATGATAATATTTTTAATTTGCGATGGTTATTTCATACAAAATATTTTGGTGATAAAACATTTAAAATTCTTTTCTCATTGAAATTTAAATATTCTTTACTTTAAGAAAAAATAATTGTCTATGTGTATTTCACGGTAAGGCTAATTGGCCAGACAATCAGCTGTTAAGCTATTTGAATAAGGTATATTTATAGAGGATAGGTTGTAAATATGATGAAAGTCGGTACTTCATATGTTCAATTCATATATTTCAGGCACATTGTCAATAATTTGTGCGGTTTCCCCCTCGATTCGCCCAAAAAGTAAGAATTTGGTTCATGATAGGTTCAATTTCTGGTTTAAACTCTAGAAAAGTATTATCCATGTATAGCATGCCCCCCCTACTTTTTTACATAAAAATTTTGTCTTCAACCTGCGTGCTACGCACGAGTATATTCGATAGAATATCTAAATGCGGTAAATTACCATTCAACACTGATTTATTGTCATGGAAATTTTATCTTTAATTCTGTAATTGCTTGCGAAGCATTGACCTTTAGGGTGAAGGTTTTCATGTATTGGGCAAAGCTCCTTTTGTGGAATCAAGAAAAGAATCTTTTGAAGGGATTAACACCCTAGGATGCACAGTGGGGGAGTATAGTGAATGGGACAGAACTGCATAATCATATTTATCTACCATCAAATTTACATGGCAAGTCAAGAATAATACAAGAGTCATTTACAACAATGCATAAAATATTAAGACAAAGCAGTATACAAGAGTCATACAGCTTAATATAGAGAAGAGAAAACATAATCATCACATAGTTGAGTTTGTGCTATTTAAATAGGTAACTTAATACTCAGGCTAATGGATTTTTTGCACATAAATTCATTTAAATCATAATATGCTTTTTGAAACAGGGTTGATTTAATATCATTTTTAAACTTAATAATGTCTGGAATTCCACTGATCTTAGAAAGTAATTTATTGTTTAGTCCTGCATATAGTATACTTCTTTCAAAGGAGGTTGTTTTATGCTCTATTAAGTTAAATTGGCTATTCTGCCTTGCATTGTGCAGATGATTGAATTTATAGTTGTTGTAAATTTGTGGGTTTTGTTTAACAAATAATAATACCTCCAAAATGTAAAGAGAAGCCACAGTCAGTATTTTTTCAGAGATAAAATATGGCTTGCAGCTTTCTTTTAAGGTAAGATGGTTGAGTGCTCTTATGGTGGATTTCTGTAGCATAAGTACTCTGTTTATATGTGATTTGGGGGAGTTACCCCAGAAGATTATACCATACTGTAGAGTACTTTGAAAGTATCCATAGTAAGCAACCTTAGCAGCTTTTTTTGAGCAGGTCTCATTAATGACAAGCAGCACATTTATTGAAGATCCTTCCTCACCATCCACACTTTTCGGAGCGACATAATGCCCTCAAAGAAATTCAGATGTTTTCAGGGTAGCAAGTCTTTGTTTTGAGCAATGCACTAGGCCTTGGAGACTGGGGGAGGGAGACCAGGGGAGGGAAATGGGGAGAGGGAGATAGAGGAGGTGCTGTTAGTTTGAACATACACACGAATGCACAGCAAAAATAATAATATATATGTATATGTAGATTGGAATGGAAGTGGAAGAAGGAATGGGGAAGGGATAGAGAGAAATAAAGGAATGGACAGGACAGTGGAAATAGATGGAGATAGAAAGAGAGAGGGAGAGATAGGCCAATGTGAAAATAGGAAAGTAAATATTAATAATTTTATTACTTTAAATAGGACCTTATCTTTTATTTGCGAGATTTTCATTAAAATTGATATACCTGTAAAACTGTTTTTGCTCTCATAAACAAGGCAGTTTAAAGTATACTCTAACACAATCATAATATCATAGACAAGGTAGTTTAAAACAAGAAGGAAGGCAATGGTGTTATAGAGGTATTTAGAAGGAATAGGTAGCAGTACATAAAATTTTACTCAGTCACTTGTGGCACTTAAAAATTCAATTTAATCTCCCATTTTCATTTTGGAGAGAGGAATTTAAAATGGGCAAATCGACAGCACAGAATACATTTTAGTGTAAAAATCTTAGGACAATTTTCAGTAAATAGTTAGCTTTCTGTTGTCATCTATTGGCAGAATGTATTTCTACTTATCGTTCATTCCTGTAATGCCAAATAGATTGTTTATATTTTTAAAATTCAGTAATAAAAACAAAAGTTAAATTTTAATTTTTATTCACTATTAATACTAATTATCTAAAATCTTCTAAAATAAATGACAGAATATGTAAACAATGGAGCAACTGATGGCAATCACCTACACTGTAATATCAAATGTTTTCGTAAATATCAATGTTTGTAATCTGTTATTTAAGTGTAACGTTTTATATTTGGCATATAAGTTGACCTTAAGTTTTTGGAATTTTTTTTGAGCTTCAAAGGTCGATTTATATGCTGGCATATATGGTAATTAATTTGAATTATGACTTACCAAATGCTGCAAATTTGACATCAGGGAAATTTTGATGAATTTGTAATAGTAGTTGAATACAAAAGTTATTATTTCTAAGAAACCAATCACTCCCAGAACCAAGTTTTTCCTTCTTAAAAAGTGCACTATTCAAAATTAACTTAATATACTAAGCGAAAGCCATAAAATACGATTTAATTATATCAGATGGAAATACTTACAAGTTATAATTCACAAACTACAAATCTTGCAGTCAAAATGCAAAAAACACTGATACATTCTCAGTACTGGTCTTGCTTCGAACACAACCCTTGTTAAACTAATGCTTAAAAAGCATTCTGCTTTTCCCAATTGGGGTTTGAAAATTTCTTAGAAAAATATTTCCTCAAAATCCATTCATTGTCTCCTTTGCATGCTAACTGACTCCTCCATCTGAATGCTATTTGGAATCCAGGGTCATTTTGCTTTACCCTTCACGAGACAAGAAAAATACCCTGTCGTAACTCTTTTCTCGTTTGATGTGTCTTCTGGTCATCATCCCGCCAGGTTTTGGGACATTACAATCACTGCTTTGCAATCATGTGCTATGTAGCAATCCCTTACCACTTTCAACTCTCAAAATCTCCCAGAAAAAGCAAAAAGTTACATCTTTCACACTAGATTTCCCGCTACCCACAAAATTATAATTTTTCCTGCTAAGTGATTCCAAGACCTGCCAGATTGGCAGCACTGTGCTCAGGTCCCCATTCCTCAAGTTTCCAGGGCTTAGGCCCCATGGGGAAAAAAGAGACAGAAAAGAAGACAAAGGGAGAGAGGAAAGAAAAGCCTCTGAAAGTGTGTCAAAATGGGAACACACGGGAACAAGAGAGGCCATGTTCCGCTTTTTATAATTGGTTGTCAGGGTAGCTTAAAACTTGAGGATAGCATGGATACTGATTTCGTATTAGATCTTAACCATAGCCTACTTATCTGTAGCCGATGAATGTAAATATGTTATACCGGTTGCCGAGGACGATGAATGATACAGCAAGTGCCATTTGCTTTGGTGGGGGCCCCTATGTGTAGCATACTCTCCATACCCCATCATGCCAGTCCTGATTTACCATTCCAGGATCTAAAAAGGTATACAGTAATAACTAAACAATTATCTTCTCTGCATAATTTTTTTTTAATTTGTTTGTTTGTGCAGAAAAAGTCCTAATAACTGATTGCCTAACAAAGTTTGCAAGATTTTAAATTTTGATTTCAGGTAAGCTTCTTTCATTTGCAAAATTCTATATCTAGATAAAAATTTATAATATTGGTTTAAAAATTTCATTTTTAATATTCTACATTACTTTTATAGATGTATTTTAAGAACATGATTTTCAAAGAAATTAAACAAAGGTTTTAAAACAATCATCATGCCAATATGACCACGGAGATCATTCTCAGATCCCGACAGATTTAAATATAAGAGAATAGCCACAGCTAGAGCAGCAATGTCTTCTGAACAAAGACAAATTCGACATTGATCAGAATAACTTGGACAAGGGCAGTCTTTTAAAGTTGAGGTGTTGAAATATCAAACGACTCCTTTGCTCATGATCTAGGGAAGGATGGGGGAAAAATTTATTTATTTGGGAAAAAGATGGGAAGACAAGAAATATTGTGTACTAACAAGCATTACAATAAAAATTAATTAGGTTTAAATACTTCATTTATTCTGAAATCTTCTTCAAATTATTTTGACTTGATTTAAAAACCCGAGTAATGCCGGGTATATTTGCTAGTTCCATATAAAATAAAGTGTGAAATTGATAGAAGTAAAATAATGTCATGACTGTCACATGCACACACCTCATTAGTTTGAAATCAGAAAGTTCAAAGTATGGTTAAATTCAAAGTTGCACTCATTCACCAGCAAACATCACATGGTTTTTAATGCTTTATGTATGTATATCATATAATTTACCATTTAGATTCGAAAGCAAAAATTATGGATGTGGGAAACTTAAATTTAAAAAATTCATGTTAATATAAATAAAACAAAGATTTAATAGAATAAATCCTTTATTGATTACACCATGCACTCTCATTCATGTTTTCATAATATTTTTAACATTATTACATATTTTATATTTTATTCTCAGAAAAATCAACAGGAACAAAAATTAATGAGAGAAGCTCTACATTACCATGGGATTCAGAAGGGAAAAACAGCCAAGAAAATAATTCTAAAGATGTAAGTATTATAGGATAAAATTTAATATCCTTAACATAATTATCTTGGTACATATATCCTGGCTGAGGGTATGCATTACTGGGGGCCATATACTCACAAATCCTATTCTTGTCACTCAGACTAATCATTAGAGGTTTTCTATACTTTGTCTATGATTACGTAGAATTTAAATCATGCCCCAATGCTGATACCAATTTTTAAAGTTATTGAGGGTTGAATCTATTACCAATAGAATTGAATCTCGGTTTTGTATCTCCCTCTGCATCTCTGTATTTATATGGGAGGTACCTTTACAAGAAGCAATGCAGCATAATTTTCATTCGCATTTTAAAATTACTCATTGTACTAATATGATACTCGAACCAAAAATACCTTAAAGATTGAAAATTCCTTTTCCTACAGTTGATTTTGAAATATGCATTGGATCAGACCATATATTTGTTTTGAACATGAAAATTTAATGTTTTTGGGTTAAAAATCTTCCATTGTAAACGGCAGTCACATTGTTGCTCCTTGGACAAATTTTGGACATCGCTTAGATGTTCCCCTCTTCTCCACCCCCTGGTCTTCCTATCATCCAACTTTTGAACTACATGCATGTGATAATAAGTATGAGAATTTAATTTAAATAACAAAGAATGCATCCCTTCCTGTCATATGACTACTATAATCAGAATCAAATGTATGGTTTGAAAAATGTTTAATTTATAAAGATATCAGTGAATGAATTTATTGTATTTATTATCATTTTAAACTAAAAAAGTGAAAAGATTTTATATAAGGTTCACTCATAATTTTTATGAGTAGGAGGAGTTGATGAGAAAGAACAAATGAAAGTGCTATATTTACCTGAATCCAAGACAATCCCCCTTTTTCTGTACTGTCAAAACAGAAAAAAGATTTTATGATCTAATTAAATATGATTCCTGCAAAAATTAAAAATTTCACAAAACTAGGAAAAAATTTTATTTGGTCCCATAATTTTCTTGAATATCATATATCTTTATATTACATCAGTCATCATCACCCTCTATGTTCTCTTCATCATTGTCCTCTTTCTTATTATCTTTATCACTCTGAACTTTGTTCATAGACTCCCACAAAACATCATCTTCACTTCCATCCATGGCATTGGATAAGAGGCACTTCTTAAATGCACTCGTAATTACTTCTGTATTTATCTGTTGCCATGATGACTTGATCCATTGGCAAAGCATTGAAATACGAGTAGGTTTATTTTAGGTTTTTTTGGTATTATGGGGTGATCTCCACTCAATAACCACTCGGAATATAAATCCTTAAAATTATCTTTAAATAGCCTGTTGACAGAAACAACAAGAACTTGAAGCTGTGATGTCATTCCTCCAGGTATTGTTACAAGGTCAGTATTCATTGTAGTAATTGAATCTTTAACTTGAGAAGTTATGTGTCGTTTGAATACATCTGGTACAAACATCCCTCTTTTTCTTAATAGTGCTTCTGGTCTTCTATTCCAGACAATGTGTAACCAATCTCTCATCATTTTTTTGACATCCATCTGTTTTCATGACATCTAACTATTATTCCAGTAGGTATTTGTTCCTTGGGCATTAGATCCCTACTTCATTAAATAATACATCATTTTTACGTAATCAGCATATATTTTAAACACACACATTCAGTATAGGTGTAGTTCGTTCATTCATTGAAAAGGTTTGTTACAAATTTTTGTTTGAGAAAAAGATAATTTAAAAAAATGTATTTAAAAAAAATAATACTGTATTAATTTTAATCTGGATTGTAAGTTTTCAATGAAAAATCTCAGTTGATATAATTATTTTATCTTATGTTTCATTTGTTCAAAAAACGTTGATTAAATGTGTAACCCTATTTTATACCTGAATTTAAGATGACCCCTGATTTTTGCATGCCAAAATTTGGAAGAAAAGCCTTGTCTTGGATTCAGGTAAATACGATATTTAAGGCCCAGATAACCAGCCATAAAAAAGTTTCATTTGACAAACTTGAAAAGAAAAGACTGTTATGTTACAAATATTTAACACATCATAGATTTTGCTCAAAATTTCTCAATTATATTGGCTGTGAATAATATTTTAATTTGTTTAATTCCATTTATAATATCATTTTTCAACATGGATTAAAATAACATTTTTTAATTTATAATAAGCAAAAATGGATACATACAGAAGATCCTCTTCACTTATTAGTTATTGGAGATGGAAGCTTAGAAGCTGAGACAGCAAGAGCTCTGGCTGCAGCTGCTGCAGAAAGATGCCATTCCCATGGTAAATAAAGATTTATTATAGGTTAATTAATTAATACCTGGCTAATTATTGACAATTACTTCATATTATTTGGTTACAAATCTATTCTAAAGATATTTAATTATCATTTCATCGTGATCATATAGTATTTTTTAAACATGTATAATCTAGTAACACATGCTGTTATTGTATGGCTGAAAAGTTGAAAATTTTGTCCAACATCAAATATCATCTACTATCTCAAATGGACTCTGAATTAAAAATTGGACTTATAATGTAAGACTAAAGCTCTTAATTTTACTGATTGAAAATTTTCTCTAAATTTAAAATTAATTATTTTATTCGAGAAATATAATTTATGATTTACTGCTATAGAACTAAGAATAATTATATTGTGATATGATGTTCTTTTAATTACTAACCCATTGAATAAAAAGTAATAACTTAACATTCCTAATCTTATCAGCAGCAAACCAATCTTCACAAGTTTTATCACCTAATAACAAAGAGGAGGCAAATCAAACTATCTCACAAAGAACAACCATCATAGACCTTGAACCAAGTGACAGTGATGGCCTAGAACAATCTGGTGGTAATTATATTTTCTTTAAATTGAACAGTTTTCTGTTGTGAAATGAAATAAGCTAGATACTGTATATACTTGTGTATAAGTCGATCTAATGTATAGGTCGATCTAATGTATAGGTCGACCCCGACTTTTTCTTTTTGTATATCTTGTGTATAAGTTGACTCCAGATTTTCAGGTGTTGTAGAATGAATTTTTTTGTATTCAATACGTGTTTTACATTAAGTACCCTTTAGTGCAATATAACTACGTTGTGTCAAAGTAGCAATGAAGCAGTCCCTTATCTTCCACAACGCCACTGCATAACGTAAAAAGTCGTTACGTTGCATACATCTTTGTAATAGATCGAATTACTCGGAATCCTTGGGATAGACTTCGTATTTCTCATTCTCATTCAGAAGCTATCTTTGTAAAGGAGAACAGGGAACAAAGTAGACGTTCGACCGTGGAGGATAGGTGGCGCCGAAATTTACGATAAATCAGCGGAAAGATGTACTACATGGTCCTAGGAAATTCGTGTTTTACACGTTTTTGGAAGAGGAACGGAGGAACCTACCCCAACAAAGCGACGCTACAATAAAGAATATTAAAAGTCTCCTCTTACATTACAAACCTCGAAATCTTATAGTTACGTATGTCTTCCATTTTTCTGCTTTCTCGGCGTCACCAGCGCTAGCGTCGCCTTGTTTACCTGTGCCCCAGTTATGCGCATAGTATCATAATTTTTATACCATAAATACTTTGGCAATACTAATTTAATCTGTAATGCTTAGAGGTAGGCGTTGCCTTTCCGCAAATCACCGATGAGGTGTTTTTTATTTACATATTACGGAGTTACCATATTGTGCATCTGTCTTGCCGCCATCACATTACCAAACGTTAGGTTTACCAAAATTGCTTAATTATTTGCAAAGCATCAGATATCAACTTAGGATCAACAAATTATATAGTAATTTATTCTTTCTATACATTGATATTTAAATATTCGATAGTTATCGATACAGTTAAAGTACAACATGAGTGTAAATTCCATCAAATTTTAATAACTGCAGGGCAAATAAAGTCGTGGGTTTAAACCTATCAAAAATATTTCTCACATATAAGTCGACCCCCGAGTTATTCGCTAAAAATTTGGTCATAAAACCTTGACCTATACATGAGTATATACAGTAATTTGAAAGTATGATATATTAAAAATGCATTGAATAATTCAATAGCTCTCTTATGACAGGCATTTTTAACATGGTTCTTAGCTTTTGAAACTTGTGGTTGTGACACAGGTGGCACTATCAAAGAAGTTCAAAAACAAAACAATTAATGCAGACTGTTTTCATATTATTATGTTTTAGTGGATGGTCCTCTTCTGGGGCGCAGTGCAAGAATGTACCGTGCACGTTCAAGTAAGTGGCGATATCCCTCTTCTAACCATCACACACAAGTTAGTAGTATTCCTGCTCCAAGTCTCTGTAAGCAGCCAGTTGGATGGCATTGGCCTAAAGGAGGAAAATCATATGAAAAGGTGAAGAACTAGATTATGATAATACTGATATTTTAGAGGAAAACAATTCCAAGTTTTTATAATAAACAGGTTTTATATTACTTATTGAGTAGAAGAAACATAAATTCATCATAAGGTTTGTTTGCATCTAAATACAACATTTTCTAACATAAAAAATCATTTATAGTCACAGAAGATGAAGAATTCTACAAAGTAAATGCGCAACATATTTTGACGATTGAGATGACATTATATTTTTATAATATTAAAGCTGTACTTTTTAATTGAGTTTTATGTTTATTATTGTTATTCAAAATAAGCAGCACTGTCATTAAAAGTTTACTATCAATTTCTACATATACTTTTGTCAGAATAAGTTGGCATCTGGTATCTGTGCTCACCAAATTCATCATGAGCCCTTGATGCTCCCTTAACATAAGAGGGGAGACTACTAAGGAGGATATTTCTGCTAGCATTGACATAAAGAGATCACCAAATAAATTGCACCACACAGGTAGGAGGGAGAAGATGCTTAACTTGGGTGGTGGACCTTGTTTCAGGGAGGGAGAATCAGTGAAGAGGCCAACTTTTATTTTAAATCCAAAATGTCAACTTATTCTGGCATGAATTTCTTTTTTTCCCTCCGAACTGGCCCAAAAATAGAGGTGTGGGTGGTACACAAGGGTGTGCGTTACATGAGTAAATATGGTACAATTTATTCTTAATTAATCACCTTGAATGCTAGGTTTGCATTTTTATACTTGATAAAAGCTTGACTAGTTTTTTCAAAGTGTTTTTATTGCTTTAACGGTTGACTTACACTCTGTGATATACAGTAAATACAACTTGTCTGTAAACCTGTTGATTATGTTTTATCATTAGTTATATATAAGTTATTAACAGTTAAATTGATGAACTGTGTTTTTATTAAATAACATTGAAAATGTGCTATTTTAATATATGCTTAAATAATAAAAGCTAAATTCTTAATATGATTTTAGTGGGGATGGCAGAGAGCAGATTCAACTTCTTCTTCCAGTAACTCTGAAGGTTACATTAATTATGGACTGATAGTAAGTCCAGATATGTCAGTTGGTGGCTGCAATCCATCAAATACAATAACAGAACCTAAAATTGAGCAAAACTATGTAAAGGTAAGTTGCCATAATATAAACATGATTCATATAATGAGGTTAAAATTTATATAATGAATAATAACAATTATAAAATATACAAAAATATATAATTTTCTACAAAATAATGCTTGCCTGAGTCAATATAATGTGCAATCTAAAAAACTATAGAGCTCACTACATTTATAAGGCTATGGCTTAAAATAAAAATATAATAATATATATTATGGATTTGGAAGTAAAATTTAGCTATGAAAAAATGAAAAAGCTTTATTTCTTTTGATTATGTTACATAAAAATGTACCTAATTCATTGAAATCATAATAATTAATGAAATAAAAACTGGTGACTTATAAAGTGGTTGCATAAGAAACCTCTTTCTTTAGAGTGGCAGTCATCAATTCAGCAAAAGAGAGCATACTGGTCATATCCGTAGAAAACTACGCCCTAAAACAACAAAACCACGGGTGAGTAATAGAGTGGCTCCAAAAAAGGGATCGGGTGCTCCAAATCAGCTTCCTATAAGACCTGCAACAGCAGGACAGGTAGATGAGATGGGATTGGACTCTGAAGATGGGGAGCATGCTGAGAATTCAAGTGACAATACTACACCAGGCTGGAGAAGAGATCAATTTCAACCTGTGCCATGGAGCACACAAAACATAGCCAACATGAACACATTACTAGCATGGGACAAGAGTGATGCTGAAGATAAGGATGCTGATGACGACCTTTAAATTAGGTCACATAGCTTTGTAGATGTTACTTCAAGTACTCAGGGCACTAGTTATTGCATTTATGTAACATCCTCAATTAGAGCATTAATTGTTTGCATTAAAAATAAAGTTATAATTTTTAATAGAAAGGTGACTAATGCAAGTGAATTTTGCACAGCTTTAAATTATATTCTTGATTAAACAGTATACTCTCACTTAACCAGTGTAAGCAAAAATTAAATCTGGGTTTATTCCATAAGAAGCAATAACTTAATAAATGAAAATCCCAGTCAACAATTTAAAAAAGTAGAATATTACTGGCCATAAGGACGGGTTCTATTAAATGTTAGAATCTTACCAGAGCCAGGTAGGAAAATTGTGGGACTTAGTCCAAAGCATGCATGCGTCTTTTGCATCAAAAATGTTTTAGTAAATTCAAATAAATAAAGTAACCTAACCTATCTCATTATGACAGTTCAAGAGGAAATTATTGAGCTTGTCTTATGGCTGAAAAAATTCAAGTACAAGCTAGTAAAAAAATAATACTTGTCTCAGGTATCTCCAATTGTCACAACAAGGCTATAAAAAACCAGATGTGCATTTTGGTTACAAAGCAGCTGTCTTCATTAGTGATTCACTGAAAATAGATTTTAGGTTTTTTATAACCTTGTAGCTATTGGGAATACCTGTGGCAAGTATTTTTTAAGTACTTGTTCTTGCATTATGACAGTGTTTGATATTTTCTGACTTTTTAAAGGTACGTACGTTACAAGCATAGCAAATATTTTTTAGATAGTGTGGACTCTATGTAAGTGTGGAGCCTATGTAAGCATGGGGACAGGCGCAGTGGTACCATTGGCAACACCATCAAGCTGGCCCTGAATTTTACCATCATTAACACAGTCTCCGAAGGAGAAATTCACTATTAAAAATAAAATTCCCGTCTCAATTTCAGTGCAAATAATAAAAGTAATAGAAGAGAAATTTTAGTACTCTCTCATTCTAACTATAAATAATTTTCTGTGCAATGAATACATTCAATACATTTTTTTAGACAAAGAACTTCCTTTCATTGTAATGAATTGGAGGTTCCCAGAAAGAGGTTAGTTGAATCAGCAAGTTAGTAAGGTGATTGCTGGTTAAGAGAGAGTCCAGTGTAGTTTGGAATTGTTGAAAAGATTGGCACCCACAATTGCCAAAAAAGCACATACTCTCATTCATGTTAATAAAAAATAAAGTAGAATATATTATAGTTAGCGTTTGTTACCATGCTAAGTTTATTTTGGAGCTTTTTCATTTAGCACATTTTGATAAATATAGTATAAGTTTTCCTGAGTATTTTGGTGTCCTTGAGTGATTAGGTACTTCTTTATTTACAACCCCAAATTAATAAAAAATTTAGATGACTAAGAAAAAAGCATCGCATTATTTTATTTGAACAAAGTAGATAAGTATAAATGTATAATTATAAATGCTATGATTTGTTTAAATAAGCTTCAAGCAACCATATATGGTGCCTTCACCCTAATGTATGTTTAAAATCAGCAATAAATTCATTCACACAATAAAATTATGTCAAGCAATTTTGCAATTTAGTGTTACCCTGATTCAGTGTACAAAAAGTTATTCTCCCAGAGATACATTATATAGAGGTTTCACTATAACTATACCCATGCATAGCAATGAGAGCTTGCAATAATAATTTTAATCTGCTCTTAAAAATATAGTTTAGAAGCATCCTTGTACCATATGAAAGTTTAAAATTAATTAATTCCATGAAATAATTAATCTTTGTCTCTATCACTGTTTGCTTGATTTTACTTTTTTGATTAATTTTTGGCTCTTTTTTGACTAATTTTTTGTTTGGAAGTTTTTCCAAATACACTAGTCTCAATTATCTGAGCCCCGCTTAGCCAAGCTTCCCTGTTAACCGAGGCGGTCCCCTCTAAATACATTGTTGGTTTTAGCTTGCGGTCAAGGTCACAGGTTATTCACCACACGTAAATCATGATTTCTCATGACTTCAGTTGGTACATAGTCAACATAGTGTAAGATTCACAAAACATGCAGCTGCATCCAGCTGCAACAATGTATGTAACCGAGGCATGATCCTCTTGATAGAGGCTCGGATCATAGAGTCAGTCATTGACGAACCTCAGTGAAAAGGAGACATTTAACTACACTTCAATACCCACAGACTTGTCCATCCTTGATAATTTTTTTTTACTTTACAATAGTTAGACATTTTTACCTCTACTGAATAATGAGTGGGGAAAGAAAGCATGTTGTGGTGTCTCTAGAGACCAAATTAAAGGCTATTCAGCGATTTAGGTGGCATAACATGGCACCCAAAAAGCAATCAACCAAAGTTAGGCAGAAATCATTAAAAGACTAAGTAATATCAATAAATTGTTCTTTTAGTTTAGTTACGCATGTATAAAATAAATTTTCTGAACACACATAGACCTATTTTTAATACCTAAAAATGAAACTTCCATTTTATCCAAGTTTATCATTATCCAAGGTTAGCTTGGTCCACTTTACCTCAGATAATTGAGACTCTAATTCAAATCCTTAAGAAATTCAGATGAATCATTGAGCATCTTTCTTGAAGAAAATTTCAGTCCCTTACATTACTCTGGTCCTTTTGAGTGTATCCTCTTCTCACATTGGTTTTTCTTGATGGTTTAGTACACAACAAAAAGGATTATTTTCCTTTCATATTCATTTCCAACTGTATTGATTTAATGGGAAGATTTGATAAAATATTCCAGTTGTACATATATGTAACTGAGTGTGCTGTAACATTGGAGAAATATAAGTTTACAATGATACAAAAGAACTCCTTTGGAATGAACACCATGTAATATAGTAAGAATTTTGTATGACCATAGGCAGAGCTGGTGGGAGTAAGCAAGTGTATTTAATTGAAAAGCATTTTATTATTTAAATTTAAAAAAAGCGTAATTAATAAATTATTTAAATTAGCTCATTGAGGACAATGCCCAAAAATCTCTGTTTTTGTAACATGGGAAACAAAAAAAATAATTTTAGCACCATCTATGAATGGATAGTCAAATATTTTGATACAATTCTCTGTATCAATGATTCAAACTATGTAAGCATAAATTTTTAAACCAATCAAGAATGATTAAACAGACTAGCAACAATTTTAATTGAGCAAGGTGTAGTTTCAAAATCAGATGCATCAAAATTAATTGTCACATTTGCCGGAGAAAGCAAGAAAAGTTTTTCAGTTAATTTTTTTTAAATGAATAGTAAAAAACATTTTTTGTTGACACATTTGATTTTTTTTGCACCTTTCAAAGTTTCGGCACCCTAGGCAAAATGCCCCAGTTGCTCCCCCATTAACACGGTGTTGACCATATGTCTGGTAGAGTAGCACAGCTTGTGGGAGAGTTTACTGTAGAATGGTCATGTACCCAAAAATACATGTAAAAATTTAAAGCTACAACAAAATACTGTGGTCATGGTCTTCATTTTCTTTTTAATGATACAGCAGACAATTAATTATTTCACAAGTGTCATTTTTGTCTCATGAATTTTTTCCAATGGTCAATATTTTTTCTATTGCCGAATTATTCCCCGAAGTCGAATTTTCAGTTCTTAAAATTTATTTTTTATAAGAAAGCAATCTTTTTCTAATGCAGTTTTGTCTTCGTGTTTCAAGATTACATTGCAACGAAAGATATCAAAATAGTTGGAAAAAAATAATTCATTAAGTAAATGGTTGCAAAACCCGCCACAGAGCTCTGCCGCGGCAACCAATAGAGAAGCGGGCCAATCACAGTGACGGAATTGATAATCTGAAAAAGCACTCTCATCCTCTGGGTGGATGTAAACACACTGTTCTCGAAGGAGATTTTTTCAATCTAGCTCCTTGCGAGCGCATGAAATCCACAAGCACAGTTCAAACCGGTTTCCTCAGTACTTAACCCAATCCTCTAACTTAGCCGACTTAGGAGACTAGGAAATAAATTGGAATGAATCTCCGGCCTACAAACAAGACGACCTTCGGAATGGAAGTACAGGAGAGTGGGTAGAAGAAGTGAGGTGCATGGTTAAAGAGTGAAGGAACTCTGCTGAGGAACATTGTCGAGTCTTTCAAATTTTCTCGTGGCGAACAGGCAACATTTGTAAAACGCAGGCGAGTAAATTAGTGTCCCATTGCATCGCCTTCACGTCTTTAGTCGCACAGTATTCCCCATTGCAATCCAACCTCGTGACGTTTATAAATGCGTAGGTATAATTACGCAGATAATTAAGAAATAAATGCAGTGATTTTATTTTTCACGGCTTAAGATAAAAAAATACGCGCTTTTTGGATTCCAACCAATTTTATGGACCTCCTGGTGAAACAATTCAATCATCTCAGCCGGAGAAATTGATTTAATTTCGTTGGCTGCCTTTTCGGACGTCTCGAGTCCATTCCTCAATTCTAACTTAACACCTTCAGTTAATGCTTTTAAAGCCAATTATTGCGAGTCTTTTAGCTCTCGTGTATTCGGTTTGTCTGTACGTATACGTAAATGGCTTCAAACATCGGTGAGCTCTTTCAAGTGGCTATTTATCTGGGCAATACGGTCGATTGTTCTCTCTAAAATTATTTTCAGACTGCATTCGTCTGAGAATCTTTCTTGGATAATACCTTTCCTCTCAGGTTCAAGCGAGGATCGCTTGTGAATTTCAATGGGCGTTGTCTGACTTTAAATCTGATGACCAAGAAAATTTAGAGTAGTTGAGTTCTTAACCCTAGAATGGTTACGTTGGATCAACATGACCGGATGGGTTATGCATTACCTATGTAGTTCATATATACTCACCAACCCTCGGTCCGGGCCTCTTTAGTCTCAGAGACCGGGTACGTAGTCAATTTTTTCCATTGTGTTTCTTTAATATTAGTTTAAACTTTTTCATACGAAAGAGAACTAGAGATTCCATTAGAATATTAAGCCAAAAGGATTAATGGGAACTTAAGGGACCATGACTTCGGGTCTCACATGCATTCGAGAAGTATACTCATACTGTTCGGATTCAGCCAAGGACACCACGATAATTTCGTATGTGCAAAAGAAGGGTAAGGTGGTAATCATAATGTCAACTATGCATCATTCCAAAAAACAGGAGATAAAATGAACATTTTATAATATAGCACGAAGGGCAGAGTGGATGTTGTGGATGAGTTAAGCTCATCTTATTCAGTTGACAGGAAAACAAAATGTTGGCCGTCGGCTGTTCTTTTATCTTTTGAGCATTGGTGGTATAAATTCAAAAAAAGGTTTTGGGAGCTGTGATAAAAACTTTGTTAGACTACATTACCTGAAAACACTCGCCAGGGAACTGATCATAGATTATGTGAAGAGCAGATTGGCAATTCAATACTTGCTCCGACAGCGTCCAAATATTTCTGAAATAATTGGAGACAGTTCCGAACAGTATTAAACGTTTTAAGAAATAAAACTAGTAATTTAATGCACATCACTGGAATCCAACAAATGTGCGTTTTATCGTAATTGTTCGTTAATATCACTGGATAATTATATTTACACTAGAAGTGTAGCCAATCAGGAATTTTGAAATAAAAATTAAGTATGAATAGCCCTATGTTTTTTTCTTCGCGTGGCTTCTGAAGTCACCTTACATTCGAGGTTGCCCTATAATCGGGAAAATGCGGTAATGTAGGAATTACAGTAATTCCTCCGTATTCGCGGGGGTTACGTTCCTGAAAAACACCGCGAATATAGATACTAAAGGCTTATGGGATAAATGGGGTTAGGGGAATAGCTACCACCAGTTTATATAGTAATAACATTGCTATGTATTGTTTTTAAAACTTATATTTAGTATTAATAAGCATAGCCTGTAGTTCTCGAATCTTTACTTCTCGACGTGGAATTAAGAAAAAATATGCGGTAGATGTAATAACGCACCCAATGTTTTTTTCGCAATATTTTAAGGAAAGTTTTAGATAATAATTCGAGTAAATATAGTAGTTCATTTACAATTTAATTCATTCATAAAAAACAATAAATAAATGATGACTCGTACCTTTAATAACGGTGTTGATATCTCTTTATAACGGTAATGATAATTGCGTCGCTGAAAATGTTAAGTTGGACGAGGCTCCCTCCTGTGGATCATTCATTGGCGATCCAACAGAGTAATGAGGAGAACATCGAGCGTTGGCGGTGCTACTTTCGGAGACAGTATTTGAGCTTCTCTTAAAGTAGCTTGTGATTGGTACCTGCTTCAACTTTTTTTGAAGGTCTTTGTAAACCTCTTTATAGGGATTCAGTAAATCTTCCATGCCTCTCTTAGCTTTAATGCTTCGTTCCATGAGTAGGTCAACATTAAACACTGTATCCATAAGTTCAGACGCCTGTTTCATTATCCCTTCCAATGTTTTCAAATTCAACTAACTTACTTTGAATTTGTTGTCACATCCTCCTCCACATCATCATTAAACTGAACAAGTTCATCGAGGTCCCCTTCAGTTAAAGCCTGGGATACACTAGGGGACAAAATCAGCGACATGACGCGGAACATGACGCTCGGCAACACGTGAATGTCCCGGGGACAATGTCGTGGAACAATCTACTTGCACACACTAGGCAGTTCTTGTAGAAATGTCGCCCGAGGAGGTTGTGTTGATTAGTGCTGCGTACATACTAATATCGGGTAGTTTAGCGAAACTTAAGCGGAAGAGAAGGTGGTGGATGCGGAATTTCTTACTACAAAGAGAAGGAAGAGTTAATATTCTAAGTGATTTTCGAATATCTGACGGATCATTTGGAAATTTTACTCGAATGTCAATATCTGATTTTGAAACTTTATTACAAATGATCGGACCTTCAATAGCTAAACAAGATACAATACTACGGAACGCTGTTGGCCCTCATATCAGACTTGCAATTACATTGAGGTACCTGTCGACTGGAGATTCTTATGCTTCCTTATCGTACACCTTTAGAGTGTCAAGACAACTGATCGGTAGAATAGTACCAGAAGTTTGTAAAGAACTGATAAATAAATTGAAAATATTTGTAAAGGTGAGTGAATAAAAAATACATATTACTTATATTACATTTTTATCAATGTTTTTATTTATTTAATAGGAACTGAAAGAAAAGAAATAAGAATACAATGTACGTGTAATATCCTCCCACGCGTCTTTTTTCTTTATCTTATTTCTATAGTCACGGTTTGAAGTGTCCCACAACAACCCATGACTCTCGTAGAGCTCAATGAGTTGAAGCACCGTTTCGTTTCCCCACACTTGGGACATGTTGAGCGGCACGTTGCGAACACGCCTACACTCGGCAACAAATGGCGCGGGACTGACGCGAGGCACGTGCGCTCGCTCGGAGAGCGGGAGCTTGCAACATGTCCCGCGTCACGTAGATGTGCCGCAAAATGTTGCGCGCGACGTTGCGGGACACTGAGCAACGTTGCAGCGTCACATGAATTCAATGTTGCGCGTCAAATTTGTCCCTCAATGTATCCGGGGCTTAAATCTCCACTACGCGAGTCTATAGGTTCTACTATGTCTTCTGGTTGCAATTCCTCAAACCTCCCCCCTCCAATATCATGTGCCATCCTTGCAATCATCATCACTTCTACATCAAATGAAGGAAACCCATAGAGGTTAATGTGAGATTCCTTCCACAATTTTCCCCAACATACGTTTATAGTCGAAGGTTTCACCTCTTCAATTGACTCTAATGTTTTGTATGCAGTGTACAATGGTATAGTTTTTTCCAGGATTCGGTGACAGTCATAGTGGGGTCGTCACGTTCCATTTCATTTAAGATGTAGCGGGATGTGCGACAGGTATAGTAACTCTTGGACGCAGCAATCACTCCTTGGTCTAAGGGTTGGAGAAGTGACGTTGTATTTGGGGTCAGAAAAATAACTTCGATGTTCGAATGTGCAAATTGAATACTCTGAGGATGACAAGACGCATTATCTAAAATGAGGAGTTTAAATGCCAAATTATTTTAAGCTAAATATTTTTCGATTTCATGAACAAAACAATTATGAAAGCAATCCATAAAAATTGCTTAGGTGACCCAGTCCTTGTTTGGACGCCAAAAAACAGGTAGTTTGTGCTTAGTTATCCCTTTCGTAGCACGAGGACTCAGTGAGCTGCTTTTTTTCAGTGGCTGTTGTTGCCCTTAAGCACTCATATAAGCGAAGCGCTTTTTTGCGTATCACCTAGCTAATCAATGAAAATTTTTTTCGCGTTTGATCTTCGCTCCAAATATTAAGGGTATTTTCATCTTCTCGATGACACGATCACGAGCATCGCAGGACACTTAGGCATTTTTAAGCGTACTTCCACTAACCCGTATACTTGCCTCCTTTTTTATTTATCCCACAGTGGATTCGTTGTCCTACCAACGGACGCTACACTTTCGCCTTGAGACAGCTTTTCTAACAATTCAACTTTTTCACTTAATGACATAATTTTTCTTGTACTTAGAGAGCATTTGCATGAAGTTTGGAGTGAATAAATACGTAGATGGGCGTAGAATGTTACTGCGTCAGCTTTTATGCAGCATGTGTACCGCATGACGTTGTATCGCACGGTGTTTTAGGTAGGCGACCGCGAATAAGTGAGGTTTACTCTCGCGAATATTGAAACGTGCTACAATAATTCCTGCGCGAATAAGCGAAACCGCGAATATGAAACCCGCGAATGTTGAACTGCTGATGAGTGAAGTTCTATGCTCCAATAGATCCGGATGAAAAACGTTCATGCTTTCCGCCGTCGCCGTAATACGATTGGAAAGTGTGAGAAATCGTGTCAACAGCGCTCGTCAAGAAATTTTCAGCGGAAAGGGAAATTTACGACCCCTTATTGGCTGGTATTTTCTTCCCCACTCTCCACGGGTCTAACTGTAGACACGCCTCACCCGCACGAAATGCAGGAATGGACTAAGCTAGACATCGGTAAATTGCCCTTTTACATGTTCCTTTTGCCCGCAACAAAGTCCTGAGAGTTTCGCAGATCTACTACATAGACCTACTACTATGTAACCATATGTTACATAGACTGAAAGTATTTTGTTTACAGAGGACATAGCGGCAACTCAGCGTGGTTCCCCTTAGCAACCCTTACCTCCCCTCCGTCTATGATTGGCTGTGAGGGAGGAGAGTCTTTCCCGTCAAGCCCCCACCCCTCTTCTACCCTGATATGTCAATCCCAAAATAATTTCGTCCAGAGTATAGTTATTGATTTGGTGCACACGGTAACTTTCTAACCCTAATTTCTAGCTTCCTGGGGTGCCGGTGGTGTAGTGGTTAGGACGCTGGCTGCTACTCGCACGCTGCTTGAAAAAGTATCGGGTACGAATCCTGCGCAAGTAGGATTTTTTCCAAGGTCGCTCGGCCCCCTGTTTGTGTGGTTTGAGGAGGCAAATTCAGCTGTTCCGTCCTTCGGAAGGGACGTTAAGTTGTTGGCCCCCCTGGTGTTCTTCGTAAGAGCAGGCAAATGCCGGCACCGGGTTTCCCTCCTCCCTTCCCCGGTTATTTATTGCACTACCTCTGAGATACCCACTGTGCGTAGGACAGAGGCGAATCGGCTGGGCATTAAAATTCTAGCTTCCTATCCGAAATAACTCGACGGGTTGTACTTGCCAGACATGCTTCTCGTTGGGACGGTGTTCCTCAAGGTAGTGTCGTAGTGTCTTTGGACCCTACCTATTCAACTTTTTTATTCACGATTTACCTGATTGGTCCCATACCGACCGACGATATGTCGACGAGTGCAAAATTTGTAAACAAATAGATTCGAATTGTCACTTTCAACAATTTCAGATGTCTTTGATTCAATATACAGTTGCTGCGATACAGGGGATCTTAAATTAAATCCTTCCAAGTGTAAGGCCCAAACCACCTCTCTCCGGAAAAACCCGTTCATATTCAATTTCGAATTAAATGGCTATCATTTATTGAGGGTCAATTGACACAAAGATCTTTGCATTGTTGTTGACATGATGCTCAATTTTCCTCATATTAGGAACATAAAAAATAAGACTATGTTCTTTCTAGGACTTCTTTTTAGATTCACCGATATGAAAGATCCCCACACCCTGCGTACCTATTTCGTCTTACCGACTATTTCTAACTTCTCCCATGTGGGCAATGTCAACCTCATCTAATCTTTCCCCTCTTGATAGCTGGTTAATTTCTTTGTTCAAGTTATCAGTCTCTCTTACTGTTCTTAGAGCAAAAAGTGAACTTTTGTTACTTTACAATGCACTGAACTTTACATTTGTCGATTTATCATTTAAATAAAATCGCATTATGACTCAAGCGATTTGTAAGGAGGCAGTTTATTTAGCAATGTTTGGATAAAATCAAGGTCAAACCGTGCGCGTCGAAAATCATGAAACTGACTGCAGTTGACAAGCGTTCGCCTAAGAGTAATTTGATGTTTTCCTATTGAAATTTCGTTGCTCTGTCTTTACCCCACTTTCTAAAGGGAAACTAGCGACCTCTTACGGTCACGGAATTAACTAATCTGAGCTTTAGTCGAGAGGTGACCTTAGCCGTTCGTGCTTGATTAGCAGCGATCTAGGTTGCAAATATTAATTTTGCAGGTATTTCGGCAGCAGTATTTCAATATTTTTAGTTTGCATTTACTTTGATACGTTATTAAGGGACTATATGCGAAGAATTTTCTCTATTGATTAAATTTAATGGAAGGTTTTGGCGAGTGAGAAGGTTATAGTAATGTCCAATATTACTTGAACTTTTGCAGTTCTGCAGACGTCAGCATGTATGTGATACAGCCTTTCTGTAATGAGGCCCATGTTCACGTGGTCTTCTTAAGAGGAGCATCTGTGGCTCACCAGAGAATGGTATCCCACCGCTGGAAAAGTTTTCTCAGAAAAAGTAGGAAAACTAAACTAATACCTTTTCAATGTTAATTGGGGAAAGTTATTCAAGTATAGATGCATAGTATAGATGACAGCCAATGGAAGCAATTGCAATTTACTACTGAATAGGAGAATCACAATGTTGGAGCACTTAGCAGTAATAATGAGGGTCCAATTTTTACATGAGGGCCACCAAAAGTATGCTGGGTGCAACTTAGCATGTTTGTGTTGCATCAATTTTCACTGATTTCTAGATTGTCCAAATTTACTCCCCTTAGCTAGAGCTGACATGTTAGCCATACTGCATTTCATAGATAATAGCATTAATTTTCTGTGGACAAATTCATTAAAAGTAATGATACATTGTTATGTTAATATAGTGCTTTTTAGCTATCAAATATCAGCTTTTTCATAAGGTGACCAAATTTTCAAAATCTCAAAAGAGGATTTTTATTTAAAAAATGAAACTTTTATTACAAAATTCCTTCATTATTTATTATATTTATAAATGCTCTGAACTTTGTTTTTGACAAATCAATATTTTTTCTATTGACAACAATCACATGATTTATATTTAAATTTATTTTAATCACAGACTGGGCAGTAAAACATTTCCAAGTTTTTTCGGTGGTCCTAATATCATTGATGTTTGAAAAAACTTTCCACTGCTGCATTTGTTCTTGGTAGCGCAAAACAAAATTAGGTCATATACAACAGATTTGGATATGGTATGAGCTCCTAATCAAAATGAGCAAAGGCTTTATTAATTAATATTTGAATATTGAATTCTAATGTTCTTGATAACATTTTCCCAGTTTACTTTTTTTAAGCATTGTTCTGACCAAATATTGAAATTATTCCATAGTTGTTGCCCTTTCTTCCAACTATGGCTTCTGTCATATTCTGACCTCAATGACGGAAGTGCGTTTTCATTTTGTTTGTTGAATACTTGAATAGTTAATTGTAGTCAAAATTACAAAAATGTGTGAGGATATTTGTTCACCTTGTTTATTGTTATTAACAAACAAGTGTTACAGATAGGCAAGTGACAACAGTCATCAGAGCAAAAAGAGCAAAAAAGTGTTGCAACGATAACAGGAGTTGCAATATTTTACAAAAATTTCTATAACTATTTACTGCTTTTGGACAGAAAACTATTGTTCACTTAAGCAATTGTAAATGTATACAGAGGTAATTTAGTCAATTTTTTCAAATGAAAGGGTTTTATAGAAATTCAATTCAGAAAAATGATGGAATGACAGCATGAGGGAAGTAAGAATATCATAGTGTCTTGACAACATCCTGTGATTCAAGATTTCTTATTTGATTCCCTTGTTGTTTCAGAAGTGTTGCTCCAAGAGATTCTTATGAGAACATTCTAAACATCTAGTTAACCATACAGCTGACATCATGGATCTGCCTGGACATCTTCTCCTTTGTGATACCAAGGAAGAATATTGGTGAGAGTAATTAATTTTTTTATGAAATAGAACAAATGAGCTTCCTACTTTGCATTGTGTTTATCAGATTGATTGTTGTTTGTGATATTCCCGTTAAAAACTTGCAATGCATCAAGTGGCATTCCATTGTCTCCAATTGATTTATTTATTCATGTAAAAGTAGTTTTATAGAATTTAAAGCATTTGAGAACATTTTTCCAAGATAGATTTTTGGTAATACAGGCAGAAGTTGAAGATGGTTAGAATAATGATTTCTACCTAATGAGAATAACACAATTTTGTAATTTTAATCATGTGTTACAATAAATAGCATATAAATTTCTGCTATATAATTGGAATTTATCCCAAGTATTTATATATTTAGCCAGTGATATTTTTAACTCAAAAATAAAATATATTACTTATTTGTAAGCAGGGGCAGATCAACCCATCGGGCATTCAGACAGGCCTCAATGAGCCATTCACATTTACGCTAAAAGTAGGAAAATTTAAAATTTATGAAAACATTTGTTGAAATTTGCCACAGCGTAGATAATTTCTATTTCCCATAAGATAACATGTAAAAATTGATTTTTAGACTTATGCAGGCTTTTACTCTTTTTGCAAATTAAAATAAACCTATGATCTTCGGATCTGGACCATTTTAAAGAAAAATAAATCATGTTTCTTATTCTTATCATCACATTTCGCCTAGGTTACACAGTCGCTCAAGTACTATGTTTAAATCATATTTATTAGAAAAATTTAAGCTTTTTAACAATATGTTGCCTTGCTGACCGTCATTATTAAACCTCGAGATTGTATTGTTGTCTCAACCATTATACTATATGCATAAGGAAAGCATGCTTTGATCGTTTTAATATGTGAGAGAAGAAGAGAGAGGAAAAAAGAAAGGGGAGAGATGGGGAGAGAGAAAGAAAGAAAAATGTCTTTATTGGAAAGATTGAGGCTAAGTAGAGAGGGAGTGAGAGAGGAAAGAGAGGGAGGTAGGCAGAGAAGGAGGGAGAGGGACAGAGAAAAAGGGAGAGGGTGAGATAGATAGATAATGTTCTTTATTAGAGCGAGATTTAAACTAGGAAATATATTTTCCCAGAGAAGGAGAGTGAAGGAGAGAGGTAGTAAGAAAGAGAGAGAGATAAAGAGAGAGAGGGAGGGAGACAGAGAAGGAGGGAGGGGAGGAGAGATAGATAATGGTCTTTATTATGCCAAGATTGAGACTAGGAAGTTTTTCCATAGTAGGAGAGAGCGGGAGAAGGAGGGAGAATGGGAGCGAGGATGGAAGAGAAAAAAAGAGAAAAGAAGAAAGAATGGGAAATGCCTTAAATTTAATACTTACTCCATGCATACCATCATATTTGATGGGCAATTATACTAGTCATTATATAATGACTTTTCTTACAGTGGAGGATATAACATATATATAACATATAGGAGGATACTATTGTTTAGGCACTTCCAGATGAGCTGGAGATTCGAAATTTTTTTCTTAGGTAGGACTTTGTGCAAAACCGAATAGAAAAAACGAAAATCTTGAAAAAGTGCATCATACTGTTCATGTTAGATATATCAAAAAAATAATCATATTTAATGTTTGAATGAATGATCGGTGAGATGCTGGTTTTAGAATTTTGATCTGGCAATTTAAGTCTTATAAATGACTCTTGCACTAGGCAGAAGTAGCTGTTAATGATGACCTCTTAAAGGCCCTGATTAAATTGGATTACCCCTCTAATTGTAGAAAGAATTGAAGTAAAACTCGGCATTAACTCCTCAACAGTACGTAAGAGCAAAAATCCAATTGTGAATTTAAATGGCTTGATATATATGGGCTGTACATTGTTTGTGAGAAAATCACCAATAAACAACTACATATGTGATTTTAGCTCATCCCTCGGCATTTAAAGAAAACAACGTATGATGTTCAAAAGTTATCCTGGTTAAATACAAAACTTTACATCATCACCCATATTGAATGTACCTTCCCCTTGTTGATTACCACTTATTAAAAAAATCAGGTTCACTTTTCAAAAGTGAAAGAAATAATTGATCAGAAATAAGTTGAAAATGCTTTGGTTTACAGTTCCCTGGAACCAATTGAAAGCTCTAATTGTAAGAAATTTATGGGATCTACAATCTTTGAAAATATTAACCAGAAATACCATTTGTCAACAAAAAAATGTCTATAAGGTTGTAAATGAAAAAATTTATACTTTTCTTAACAAGCAACTGAAAAGAAGGAAATTTTTAAATTCTAGGTAGAGGCTTTACTTACTTTACTTTCATTTATTACCATTCTCATGAATATTTTCCTGTCAGGAGTAACCATTGATTACTATATTCAGTTGGTTTAACTTAATGCAACTATTAACTTTATACGAATTACTAATACAAATACTTATAAAAATAGTAGTTGTGCTTATTCCCATAGATGACACTAGCTGCACCCATGGAGTCGACTCCTAAGTATTAAGAGTTGACTCTTTGGGACTCCTTCGCTGCCCATCCCTAATGTTGACTCTTATTTTCCATTCTGGTAAACCATAACTTGTGAATCAGCCTGCTTGATTTAGTATTGATATATTTAACTAGTTATATTTTCAATGCAGTATATTACTTATTTTTGAACCAAGATTTGTTTGCCAGCTATCAATTTCATAGTGATTTTATGATGATAAATATTCATGCTGTATAAAATGTTAGCTTTGTGGGATGTTAATGAAAACATTTGAACAAAATTAGTGTTTTGTGCCACAATGTCTGTTAATGGTCTTTATAATTTTCATTGTGCTAAATTTATCATTAAAATAGATTCAGGATTTGAGAGAAGTTAATGCAGTTATTGTGAATCAGCTTTACTTAATAATGTTGTCATGGAAACTGTTCTCTGCTCAGCCTAGTGATAACTTAGACCAATTAAAATATGATGGTTCTATGTAATGCAAAAAATATTTGAAAAAATAATTATTTTGAATTATAATTATACATAAACTGTTAATGCAAATAAAATAGAATTTTGTAAATTTCCACTAGACAAATTTATTGCGACTAGTTTTGCCTGTTACAGTATCATCAGGTGACTAAAGCTTATCAGAGGGTTCTATATATGTAGTATACCTATATATGCCTATTATTCATTTAACCCTCCTACCCTCTCCTTCCTTCTCTGTATACGAGGTGCAATCAAAAAGTTTCCGGACGGTTGTAATAAAAAAAATTGGCTTACTGCAGGTCCTATTGAATGTTGACCCCTTGGGCAATGATACAGCAATTCCAGCACCTTTTCAACTTCGCAAAGCACTCCTGGAACTCCTTTTTGGGGATGTTGTCGAGCATGTCCTGCGACTCAGCCTGAAACTCCTCCACATCATCAAATCAGCATCCTTTGAGAACTTTTTTTAACTTTGGGAAGAGAAAAAAATCGCACGGAGCAAGGTCAGGAGAGTATGGAGGATGGGGAACAACTGGCATGTTGTTTTTACTCCAGAACTGTTGACCAGATAGTGCAGTGTGTGCTGGTGCGTTGTCATGGTGGAGCAGCCAGTCCTGCGATGCCCACTTGTTTGGACGTTTCCACCTGATGCTCCTCCTCAGTCATCTCAGAACTTGTGTAATAATGTTGGTTAACTGTCTGGCCTTGTGGAATTAATTCCCTGTGCACAATATCTTCTATGTCATAAAACACAATGAGCATGCTCTTCACATTGCTCTTGACCTGTCGTGCTTTCTTGGGTCTTGGGGAGTTTTTACTTTTCCACTGTGATGATTGTTGTTTCATTTTGGGATCATCGCCATAAACCCAACTTTCGTCACCTGTAATGATCTTAGAAAGAAAGTTTGGGTCATTTTCAAGGCTTTCTTGAAGGTCACGACAAACATTCATGCGATGGTTTTTTTGGTCTTGTGTAAACAGCCGAGGGACAAATTTTGCTGCAATGCGGCTCATGTGCAAAACGTCAGTGAAAATGCATTGAACAGACCCATAGGAGATACCAAGACTATTAGAAATGTCAAGACGGCTTTGCCGGCAATCCTCGTGGATGGCTTTTTGCACTTTTTTATGTTTTCATCATTTTTGCTTGTTGAAGGATGACCAGAACACTCTGAGTCCTCAACTGATATTTTTCCATTTTTAAAACGTGAATACCACTCGTATGTTTGGGTTCTACCATGGCTTCCTCACCAAATGCTTGATTAAACATTGCAAGGGTCTCAGATGCTGATTTCCCAAGTTTGTAACAAAATTTCACACAAACACATTGTTCTTTCAAAGAAGTCATTTTTACGTGCTGAGAAAATCGCCGAAACACTAGGACACTAACACAAATAAAAACACGTAAAAATAAAATGCAGCTTGTTAACACCTTCAAACTTGGGAGACAACTTCACAATGAAGTATACTATGCATCCTAAGTTGCGCAGCTATGTGGCACAAACGAGTGGCATGCCATATGGCCAGTCCGGGAACTTTTTGATTGCACCTCGTATACAAGTTACCCTCTCTTTATGCGTGAGTTGCATTCCAGGAAAGTGACTCATAAAGCGAATTCGCATAAACAGAACCCATATTTACATGTAAAAGATAGGGATACGTTATACAAGCAATCCTAACTCCCCTTCAAGATGTTCATCTTTCGCTCCATAATGACTTCTTATGCACTAAATACAAACTTAAAACAATGAACACTGTAAATTATACTCACCAATAAAAGGAAGCAGACAAGCACATGTGGTGGTTGTTGTGGGTTTAAAGTGTTGGAGGGTTGTCTTGGTCCAACCCAAGTTCCGCGGGCAAGGTGACAATACTTCTAAAGTATGCTCAAACAGTATCACATGAAATCTCCATCTCATCTCCACTCTGCAATATCCTCTCCACTCTCTTCTCTTTTACTATAGTAGTAATATGCACAGCATTAGAGACAATGAGAGACAGAATGGTCGCCTTGTGGTGCAGTATTTCATTTGTATTGCACTGGCTGCATAACCACATAAGAGCGAATCAAAGACACAATAAGAAATTCCGGTAGCAATAAGTTTGTCTCATAATAGCGAATTCGCATAAAGTGAACCTGCATAAAGAGAGGGAAACCTGTATAGAACCCTCTGCTAAGGTTTCATCATCCGATGATGCTGTAACAGGCAAAACCAGTCGCAATAAATTTGTCTAGTGGAAATTTACAACATTCTTTTTTATTCACATTATGAAATCTTTCCACTAAATTGAGCCTTCCCAAGTGGAATATGTTATAAACTGTTAGTGTTTCATGTATTTCCATGAGATAAATATATGCATGCACAGTATACTCTTGAGCTATCAACTAATGATAGAGGATAGAAGAATTTATATTTGAAGAATGTGGGTCATAAAAAAATATTTTAAATGTCTTAACCTATTGGACTCAGATTTTTTCTCCCATTGATTTGGTAGTCCACTCGGATTTAATTTTAAAATACCTTCGTGGTTTGAAATCAGAAAAATAGCTGTACTTTTTTGCATTTTAGCATGTTTATTTACAGTCTCTTACAATTTAAAGTTAATTAATACAGCCAGGCATTTATATTATTCTCTATATTTTTTCATAGTGTATTATTTTTTAAAACAATCACCTGCATGTAGGCTCAGTTTTCATCCATGTTTCACATAAATAAATTCTCTCTCTTCTTCCTCCTGGCACATTCCTGCGTGAAGAAACTGCACAATCTCTATGCTTTGTCATTGGGTGAAGCATGAGACTATGTAAAATCCCATCTAACCACTGCACAGTGGCCGAAATGAGTGATCTGACTTGACAAAAATATGTGTGTTGATATTCTTACTTATTGGGACATTTATTTTATTGTGATAACAGAATGCTATTGAGTTAGATTTTCATACTGATTTACTAAGTTAATTAACATATTATGTTTCCAATTTTTCAGTTATCATTATCTAATATCAGGGATAAAGTATCTAAAATTATTCATTAACAAACATTATATATATATATATATATATATATATATATATATATATATAATTTGCTAATTGTTTTTACTTACATTTCTTTGTTCTGTTTATCCCTCAAAGTGCACACTGGAAAATTATCCGGAACTGCTGTCATCTGAATTAAAGTTACCTGAACTAAAATTATCTGAACTGCTGCTATCTGATGCACTTGATATGTCATTATTGCTATCCTTGATCACATTTGCAACAGGTTCTGCAAGAAGTTGTCGCACTTCATTGGGTAAACTCACTCATTTTTCTCGGCAAACACCTCAACTGGGAAATAACTGGATCAGAAGATACTAGCAAAATGTGCAATAAGTCTGTCATGGTATACTTTCTGGATGATTTCCTTGTGTGCTCCTCTCTGTACCTTTTACAGTCCTTGTTTCTTGCTTTTCGAGCTTCTTCTGACAACTGGCCAATAGGAATAAGAAATGGCTGTATTATTTTTACTCCATGCAACAGAATTTTGTGGAAAGTTACTGGTATGTTATACCAAGAGTATAACTGCAAATACAATTTCATGGTTTCTTTTCTGTACTTATCAAATTGTTCGCAGTCTATGGAAAAGCCACTCGATAAAGTTGTTAAAATGGTTGAAAATTGCCGAATTAGCTTTTCATCAATTCCTGTTATTTCTGCAGCTTGCGCAGGATTGTTAAAAAATCTACGGGCAGTGTTACCATAATTTTTTTACCTTCAATTTGTCTTGGGGCATTCTGACTTGCCAGTTTTAACATCCAGCCGGTACGATATATGCAAAAGGCACTCAAAAAATCTTATCCATGCATGGAGTGTGGGCAGTCCAAATGAATAAACTTTTTTGTTGTTAATCTTTTTCATGCACTTTTCAATATCATTCATTTTCTGCGACGAAGTGTCTGTCAGTGAGATACAAATTTTGCCGTCAACCATTTTCATTAAAAGTTTGTGACAAACAGTAACTTGTGATTCATTTATGGCCACTTGTGTTGGTTCAAGGTAACAGATTTGTTTTTGGATTGCAGCCACCTCTCTTTTGATGACTTCTTGGGTTTCTTTTTCAAACAAAATTTTAATGGGGTGACAAAATCTTGTAGAACATGGTCTTGGATTTTGCCACAAAACCGTCTTTAAACTTTTGTCCACAGCCTGATCACAAGTTTGTGAATATAGTTGCAAGGGCACTATTGATACAGTAAAGAGGTTGGATTCATCAAGACCTGTTCTAACAACATTAGCCGAATGTCTTTGTTTGTAAGTACTTTGTCCACTGCTTCCGTTACATCCCCATTTGAAAACCATTGTCAACCTTTCTTCTCCACTTATTGCTTGTTTTATCACCTCCTCTTGCACAGATATAATTTGCATGATTGTGTGATTCAGCCAAGGCTGTAGTTTGATTTCTGCAGAAACATCGGAAATAGATATTGCTTCTTCCACTGGATAACAATTTACTTTGGCCCTCATTATGGCTTCATAGAATGGGTATAAATCACATCAACTTTGTTTTGCTTGCTTTCTAATCATTTTATACAGTCATTTTGTCATTTTACCCTCTACCATTAATGATAATGCTTCCTCTGGTGTGTAAGGAACTGGCGGCAAAATTGGTGATTTGCAAAAATTTTTTATTTTACTAGCTCTACGTGGTGTGGTTTCTGTTACTTCATGAATAATTTCTGCAGCTTCACGCTCTCCAGAAGCATGTAACTTAACTTTGGCTGCATGAGAAAGCTCTTCTTTAGAGTAGGTTGCCATTAGTGATTGCAGTTTTCTTGATTTTGTTCTAGTAGAACTATCACTGAATTGCTTCCTAGGCCTACCTATATTTTTAGAGTTAGATGGTTTTGCTTGAAGTTCATCACGAGGTATTTTAATATCCCCTCTCAGCCATAAAGTATTACACTGTTCAAACCTGTCCTTTATTCTATGGCTTTTCTTCCATTGCATTTCAAATTCACTCAAAAACCTTACTTTCAGTTTTAAGCTGTATTCCGCACATGATGAGGTGCCCTCTATGCCTAAACATTGTAGAACATAATCATATAGGTTTTTCTTGGTCACACTTCCATTTTGTAGAGCTTCGTACAAATGCTTCTTTGTTAATGAATTACAAAACTATGTAAAATAAAATAAAAATTATTCTTATGAAATCTGCATAAGATTATAATTGTTACAAATGAATATACTGGTATGTACATGGCATATTTTCACAAACCACTTATGACACAGTAGCGATTTGACTAAGGAAAGAATTACAAAACACTCATAACGCACTATAGATTTAACACTTTAACGTCAGACATATTTTCGCACCGTGTCTTCTCTGTAGCGGCCACTTTTTGCTTGCACACATTGTTATGTCGGATTATATTTAAACTTTTGTAATTTCAAAAATACTCAATATTTTCAGGTCAAATTTGGAACGTGCACTAACTACAATATATATTATAACACAGTTTAGTCAAATTTATATTTATTTACATTTATTTACATTTTATTTTTGTCAGATTATTTTATTGAAAATGCAATCCTAATTCAGTCATAATTCCACAGAAAAACATTTTCTAGGTCTCTTTCTAGTAATTGGACACAGTATGGTACCACTCAAAGCATTTGCCTCTATGAAGAGGTACACCACAAATTGCACAAATGTAAGTTAAATAGAATTAACTCCTTGACCGTAAGGAGTTACTTCTATTTAACATCAATTTCACCGTAGTCTCCATCTTTACTTATTTATGCACAAATGTAAGTCATTTCACTTCTTTTTTATGCCTAGCACACACCCGACAGGGTCTTTGAGGATACTTTTTCTTTCCAGCACTGATTATTTTTTGTAATTTATGATTCCGCATATCTATCTACTTAGGAGAATGTTTAGTAGTTGTAAGAGAAACATCTGCTTCTTGAATGTTGGATTCAGGGTTCAGATTTTGATCTTCTAACCAATGAAGTGCAACAGCATGTAAAAAATTTTTATACTTCATTCTTTTCCCATTTAATGATGTGTACACTCTAAATGCGTTGAATAAAGCACAATTCAATAAATACATCACTGCTCTTTTTTCTTTGTCTTTCTCAAGATTGAATAATATGAAAGATACTGGTTGGCACGGCCAACCCCCTTCATGTATTTATTGTACTCTGTCCCTGGTAAAGGCTTCTTGATTTGTTTTCCTGTCTTCCTGTTGGTTTTCTTAGTAACCACCATTTCCGAGGAGTGAATTGTGAAGATCATCCGAACTTCCTTTTTTGAGTTCCAGATTTGCACGAGTGCATCCTTTTTTTCTTCGAAAGGTGGACATTGAGGCAGACCCCTGTTTGTTCTAATTGTCCCACAAATTCTTGTCTTGTTCTCTAGTAGAATTTCAGCTGTGTGCACTCTGTTGTAATAGTTGTCCATGTACACATGATGCCATAAACCGATGTGTGGAGCTAAAACTGATATGATTGTCTCCTCTAACTTCTTCCTTTCTGCACTATATATTTCTAAATTAGAGATATATATCCTGTGGTAGCTTCACATACCATGTGGACAAGAAGACCATATTTTATTATTTTTGCAGGGTTTTAAGTCCGGAATGATAGTCTTTCACGCCATGGTATAATACTTTCATCAAGTGATAATTCTTATTTAGGCTTGTGTACATTTTTAAATTTGGACACTAAATAATTCAAAACAGGTTCAATTTTGAATAATCTATTTGAATGTTGTAAAAATTTTTAGTTGTCAGAGAAGTGCCATGCTTGCCATATTTGACGAAATCTGTCTCTACTCATCATTTTAGAATAGAAAGGAGTCTCATTTGTTGGTTCGGTACTCCAATACTCATCCATAGTATCCTTTCGCACTCGTGGCATTATGAGAATCTAACAATCACCTAAAATCAATGAATATTCTGAACTTGCATCAACAGGTGCAAGCAGTTGCAAAAAGTCACAAACAAGAGACTGCATGTGAATAACTAACACTAACTGCATCTACTTTATCATATCTATAAGTCCAACTATAGTTACATGGATCTGTAGGGTGGCAGCAGAGTACAAGGACACCTAAATACATAGTCCAACATGTGCTGCCCTCGATAGCACGGCTGTGAAACACATAGTGATGCGATTCCTAATGCATAGTCAAATTACGTATTAATACGTGTTCCGACTACAATGGTCAGGCGGCAAAACACGTAGTACTGTTTCCTGACGACAATGTGTTAAAAAGCGGAACTGCTGCATGCTTGTTTTTTGTATTTTTCTTCAAAAAGTGCAAAAATGTGCAAAATATTTTTAATGAATTATGAAGCCAAAGCACCTTGGAGCATCATGGTAAAAAATATATACGCCGACACTATGTTGCAAACCTAATTGAATTGACAGTTTCATAAAATATATTGTCCTATCTGACTATATAAATAAATAAGCTAACTAAAACAATGTTTGGTTAAATAAATAAAGATATATATATATATATATATATATATATATCATCATCATCATAGGTAGTCTGTCCGTAGACAGGTCCGTGATTATTCATGGTTAAACCTGGTTCTCCATATACTCCTATTTTCCGCTGTCCTCTTTATATCTTGATAACTCTCTTTCCCTTTCAAATCATCTATCAGCTGAAACCTTTTCCTACCTCTTTCCCTTTTCCCATCTAGTTTTCCTTCTAACACGTCTTTAATCATACTCTCTCTCCTCAGGTAATGTCCAACCCAGTTAGCCTTCCTCTTTCTGATAGTCTGTATAATCATTCGCTTCTCTCCTATTCTTCGTAGCACTTCATCGTTTTTCATCCTATCTGTCCATTTTATCTTCAGCATTCTCCTCCAAGTCCACATTTCAAAGCTTTCCAAGTATTTTATGTCATTTTTCCTTAGCGTCCATGTTTCTGCCCCATACAATGCTATACTCCATACGTAGCATTTTATCAACTTCTTGCGGATATCTTCCCTTATATTCCCTGTAAGTAGTTGTTTCTTTCTCCTGAAAGCCGCTTTTGCTTTTCCTATTCTAGTTTTGATCTCATCCGTACATTTTGCCTCTCGTGTTATGATACTTCCAAGGTATTTATATTCTGAAACTTGTTCTAATGGCTTTCCCCCAATAGTTATGTTCAGATTCTCTTCTTTACCCGATATTCGAATGACCTTGGATTTTTCTGTATTTATTTCCATACCGTATTTTCTACCTGTTATCACTAGTCTATTTATCATTTTTTGTAGCTCCTCTTCCTTTCTTGCTAGAAGTACTTGATCATCTGCGTATTTTACTGTTCTTATAATCCTTCCTCCAATTTTGAAATCCCCTGTGCCTTCTAAAGCTTCTTGCATTAGACTTTCTCCATATATATTGAATAGGGTTGGCGATAGGCAGCAGCCTTGTCTTACTCCTCTACCGATATTTATTCCGCAGGTGTCCACATTCTCAAACCTGACCTTTACAACTTGATTCTCATATAGATTCCTAATCAGTCTCCTGTCTTTCCAGTCTACACCTATATCCTTTAATATCTTCATCAACTTTACCCAATTTACTCTATCAAAGGCCTTCTGCCAGTCTACGAAACATGCGCAGATATCTTGACTGTATTCTATTGCCCTTTCTGATATGATTCTAACTGCTCCTATAGCATCTCTAGTTCCTCGTCCTTTTCTGAAACCGAATTGATCTTCCCCTATTATTTCTTCTGCCTTTTTCTCCAGCCTTTTATTAAGAATCCTCGTGATGATCTTCGATGTGTGTGACAGAAGGCTTATAGTTCTGTAATCTTTACACTGCATTGCCTTTGGCTTCTTCTTTAGAGGGATCATTGTTACTTCTAGGAAATCCTGAGGCCACTCTCCCGTGTCGTAAATCTTATTAATTAATTTCGTGATCGCTTTTAGTCCTTCTGATCCTATGACTTTAAGTATCTCAGCCGGTATTCCATCGCTGCCCGTGGCTTTCCCCTTCTTAAGTTCCACTATCGCTTTTTCTACTTCGCTCTCCATAATACTTGGTCCTAAGTTGTCTTCTTCAATGTTTTCCTCATTTTCCAGTTCTATTTTTGCCGCTCCTGTCTGTTTGCTGTATAATTCCTTAATGTATTCTTCCCATACCTGTGCTACATCCTTTGTTTCTGAGACTATCTTCCCATCCGTATTCATAATTCCTTTACCACAAATTCCATTAGACTTCTTATCTTCTAATTCCAGTGCCTTAGCATATATCATATCGTACCGTCCTAATTTCTCCATTTGTTCTATTTCATCACATTTTCCTTTTAGCCAATTTTCTCTAGCTTTATCTGTTACCCTTCTCAACTCATTGTTTATACGCCTATAGTTGGCTCTACCTTCTTCACTGTTAACGTTTTTCCATTTTCGTCTCTCATCCATTTTCTCCAGCATTTCCTTCGTGATCCATGGTTTTCTGATTTTCTTCTCTTGTTTTCCAATCTCTTTATCCAAGGTATCCTTGATACTGGTTTTAATTTCATCCCATTCTATATTGACGGTCTTCGGTTTGTTTTCCAACTTTCTTAGGTTATCTTCCAACTTCATGCTGACTACATCCTGCCTTTCTTTCAGTTTTTCTAGGTCCCAGGTCTGTCTTTCTCTTCTCGTTTTTCTTATTTGTTTGAGCTTTGTACTCACGTCAAGTATTAGAAGGCTGTGATCTGAATCAATGTCTGCTCCTTGCAATGCCTTGGCGTTCTTTATGCTGTTCCTAAATCTTTGTTTTACAAGGATGTAATCTATTTGGCATCTCATTCTATCTCCTGGGCTTTTCCATGTGTATAACTTTCGTTTATGGTTTTTGAACCATGTATTAGTCACTACAAGGTCATTATTGATGCAGAATTCTACGAGTTTCTCCCCTCCTCGATTTCTCTTCCCAAGTCCGTATTGCCCGACAACATTTTCTTCCTGTCCTTCTCCGACTATGCTGTTCCAATCTCCCATTATTATGCAGTTTACCTTTCCTCTTCCGTCTTCTTCGTAAATTTCATTAATTAGCTCATAGATCTCATCTATTTCTTCATCGTCATGAGCTGACGTTGGCATATATATATATATATATATATATATATATATATATATATATATATATATATATATATATATATATATATATATACACACACACACACACACACACACATACAAGATAGCACTTTCCTGAATGTACAATATCCATTTTGTTGCACTCACAAATTCACTTTGTTTGAAAAGAACATGTATTAGCAATTACAGCTCATTACCACAACTGAGCTGTGTATCTCAATAGATGGCAAAGAAGATCAAACTTTGTGGGGTTGCCATGCCCAACATTGTTTGACAATGTTACCATTTTCTGTGGATTTTAATTCTACATCTACATTCACAATAATTATATCTTGAACCTGGAAAAATGACTTTTGACAAGATAAATATAACATTTCAGCCACTGTGCACTGCTCCTGATCAGCTTGAGGATGCATTTTCATTATTATTATTATGCTTTTACACACCCACACAGTATTGGACCTCTTATCTGGCAGGACCTGAAATCTGGCTATATTTGGAGATTGTGCCCTAGGTACCAATTTCAAATTAGTGCGCTGACTATTTCTCTGACCTGTGGCCTTGTTTTCATAGCATTACTGTTTTAACACTGCGTTTTCCGTATAAACATTTCCACTGTATTGTGCAATAATTCTAACATTTTCTTACAAGGAAACATATTCGGTTGTCCTTTCCTGTTTTTTATTATTCGTTGTTTGCAGACCCCATGGGGCAATGAACTAAGACTCAGAAATGTCTGCAAAAATATGTAATCATGACAAAAAACGCCCATGGAAGTTCCGATTATCGCGAATTATTTAGTTAGGCAAAGGCTTCAATTTCTGCCTACTCTGACGGTGGAAAACTGAAAAGTACTGTTGAGAATTTTTTCTTATTTTTCTCGTTTATATTTTTTTTACATAGATTCTGAGATTTTTATTGGAATTCGTTGACTTATCTTATTTTGACCATCTAAATACATAGCAATAATCGAAGTTCAATATAAAATAAAATGACCATATTTTTTGATAGATTAGGCGCACTTTAGCTTTACAAAAAGTCAAAATCTAGTAACAATGACTGTGCATTAAATATAAGAAATAAAGTAAACACCTAAAAAGTGACTTTTTAAAAACAATTTTTATTTAAGCTTATTATTATGATTCTTCGATTCTTATGCCCTTTTAACAAAAGATTTACGATATTTTCTCTCATCCTGTTTAACTGCTTATATGCATGTAATTCAGAAAAATTGGATGACTTTGAAAGATTTTTCACTGCTAAAAACCTAATATTTTCAAGTTTTAGATAAATTTCCGGAGAGATTTAACCCATATTAAAAAAATCAGCAGCTTGCAAAACATTGTGTATTCTTTTAGGCAGCATTTCATTCAAGCCCCAAGTTTTATCACAAGTATAAGTATTTTTATTTTTGACCAATATTTTGGACTGCTAGATATTATTATTACAAATATACAATGCAATTGGGCTCTAGACCCGGTGGCAAGATTAATATAATAATAAGAAATATATAAAACATAAAAAGTATGCAAAAAGGTTAAATAACTTATAGGTACAATATGTAATCACATAAGGTCTACTATGTGCTCTATTATCCTCCTGCGTTGAGTTTTCGAGGTTATTTATACATTTCAAGCAGCGTTAAAAATATTAAGATGCACTTTATTTACCACAGGCGCACTATCAATGGGTAAATACTGTATGTGTAGCAGGTTTTATGAGAGGAGGATAAAGATGCAATTATGGTTTCAATTTATTTTTAGAAAATAAATAGGATAGGCCTTTAATGAATAAAACACTTGTATTCTTTATTTTTAACACTTCTTTAATATAAGTATGTACTAAGCTAAGTGCCCTAAATCCAGAAAATCCCAAAATCCAGCATCTGGTCCTGGTCTTGCCGGAAAAGGGGTACTATAATATATATATATATATATATATATATATATATATATATATATATATATATATATATATATATATATATATATATATATATATCATCATAGGTAGTCTGTCCATAGACAGGTCCGTGATTATTCTTGGTTAAATCTGGTTCTCCATATACTCCTATTTTCCGCTGTCCTCTTCATATCTTGATACTTCTCTTTTCCTTTCAAATCGTCTATGAGCTGAAACCTTTTCCTGCCTCTTTCTCTTTTCCCATCTAGTTTTCCTTCTAACACATCTTTAATCATACTCTCTCTCCTCAGGTAATGTCCAACCTAGTTAGCCTTCCTCTTTCTGATAGTCTGTATAATCATTCGCTTCTCTCCTATTCTTCGTAGCACTTCATCGTTTTTCATCCTATCTGTCCATTTTATCTTCAACATTCTCCTCCAAGTCCACATTTCAAAGCTTTCCAAGTACCCTAAATTCCCAAGTATAACGCGCGCGTTATACAAGGTTTTTTTGTCAAATTTTCGGAATTATTTAGTGCGCGTTATACATAAGACGTACTAGTGCGCGTTATGCATAAGAAGTACAGCTTTATAAAATAAAATGCCTTAAAGCGTTCAAATACTAACTTCGTGATATCACTAAATGGCTGAAATCTTTCGAAACTTCTTTCTTTTTGTTCCGTTGATAAAAAAAAAATTTCTGGCATAAATTACCATGCATTTCAATCATTACAGATACAAAATCGAATTTCAGTTACCTAATTATTATTCAACCTAAGACAAATTAAGGCAGATTCGAAGTTATTAGTTGAAAAAAATGTACGCAATGCCTTTTTAAATAAGATAACGAATTCCAAAACAAAACACATTCACATATAAAAATAAAAAAATCACAAATTCTTCATAAACTTTTATTCACACTCGATTATTAATTAACATAACCATAAAAATCTTCTGATTCAGTCACAATTTATATCGTAATCATTCAAGTTCTTAGCCAATGAGTCCGGAAAATTTTCAAGCGAAAAATTATCGCTTTCATCAGATGATGAATCACAATACCCTCCATCCCCCCATCAACATCAGGGGAATAAATTCCCGATACCCTGAAACCATTAATTATACATTCACGGGTTACATCAGCCCAACTTTTCACAATGCATTAGAAAATTTCAGCATAAGAAGCTCGCTCGCTGCATCCTTCCAGACTTTGTATAGGAGTGGAAACCATCTACCATGCATTTTTCCCAGTGCCTCCGTCTTTTCGATTTGAATGATCTAATTATGGAGATGTCCAGTGGTTGCAGCTTTTTTGTTAGACCTGCAGGAATAACTGCAATCTTGGAATATTTCTTCAATAATTTTTTCGAATCATTTACCTAGCTGAATCCAATGCAAGCAGCGATTTTGGTTTAAAAAATGAGCCCTTCCTTTTTCCCCATACCTCAGTTAACCACATTCGCAACATATCGCAATTCATCCAGCCTTTTGGGTTTACGCACACAACAATACCTTTAGGAAATTCCTATTTAGGAATGGTTTTCCGCTTGAAAATTACCATTGGGGGAAGCTTTTCTCCATCAGCCGTCACTGTTAGCACAACAGTAAAGCAGCATTTTTTAGCTCCAGCAGTGCATATTTTTATGTCTTGGGTGCCTTTAACGTCAACTGCAAATTTCGATGGCATGACGAAACTCATAGGTACCTCATCCATGTTCCCTATCTGACTTGGTTCAACGCCCTTCTTTTCCTGCCCAACAAACAAATTAAACTCTTCCACTTTCACCTTCCAATCTTCTGGTAACTTTTGTCCGGTAGATGTAATTGCTCGTACTGTTAAACTATTTCGCTTCATAAAATGATAACACCAGCAATTACTGCCTTTAAAATTATCAATATTTTTCTCGCGAGCTATTTGTATTGCTTTGCATTTAAGTGACACAGTTGAAACTCCTCTTCCTTCACTCCTTTGCGCACAGACCCAGTCCTTCAATTCTTGCTCCAGATCTGGCCAAAACTCCTTTCGTTTCCTTCGTGCCCTTTTTGCCAAAGGTAGAACACTCAACAAATTCTTTTGGGACCGCCACTCGCGAATGCTGGATTCGCCCACTAAGTTTCAGTAAAAATAATGTCAATGTTTTTAAGGAAAACAAAATATCCTTGAAAATACCTCACCTGGTTTCTGTCCAAGAGGAACGAAACTCCGTACTTTCAGTGCCCTACCTTGTTGATCAAAACGTTACAGCCAGACTGCAAACCACAAATGAATGGGCGATGAAGATTACAGGTCGTCTCTCTGTCTGTGAGTCAACAATGTGTGCCCTCCACATTTGTTCCCACACTCAGATTCTCTGACTGTTTATGCTAGCTTTCTCTTGCCCCCTGTCGTACCACCCTTGAGGTCTGGTCCTTCTTTTGTTTTGTGTACCTCTACCCCCCCCCACCATTCCAACACATCTCATGACACCCTCACCACTTCCTTACTCCTCACTCCCCAACCAGTTTTCTTTGACCCTCGAGTGGTCATTGTATCGGAAATAAGAATGGGAAAAATCAGTATCCAGGGGTTTTCTCCAAATGTTCTCCTTCGCACAGGAGAGTTAGGGAAGGGCGCTAAAAGTGTAGCATTCTTTAAAAAAAACGCTAAGCTCAACGATCCCATGTTCTGCGGGTGCCCTGTGCATAATACACAAGTGCGCGTTATACTAGAAATTTTGGAGATATGCGGAAAACAGCCGAAGGTTGGCCTGCGTGTTCTGCATGAGTGCGCGTTATACTTGGGAATTTAGGGTATTTGTTGTCATTTTTCCTTAGCGTCCATGTTTCTGCCCCATACAATGCTATACTCCATACATAGCATTTTCTCAACTTCTTGCTGATATATTCCCTGTAAGTAGTTGTTTCTTTCTCCTGAAAGCTGCTTTTGCTTTTGCTATTCTAGTTCTGATCTCATCCATACATTTTGCTTCTCGTGTTATGGTGCTTCCAAGGTATTTATATTCTGAAACTTGTTCTAAACGCTTTCCCCCAATACTTATGTTCAGATTCTCTTCTTTACCCGATATTCGAATGACCTTGGATTTTTCTGTATTTATTTCCATACCGTATTTTCTACCTGTTATCACTAGTCTATTTATCATTTTTTGTAGCTCCTCTTCCGTTCTTGCTAGAAGTACTTGATCATCTGCGTATTTTACTGTTCTTATAATCCTTCCTCCAATTTTGAAATCCCCTGTGCCTTCTAAAGCTTCTTGCATTAGACTTTCTCCATATATATTGAATAGGGTTGGCGATAGGCAGCAGCCTTGTCTTACTCTACCGATATTTATTCCGCAGGTGTCCACATTCTCAAACCTGACTTTTACAATTTTATACATACATATATATATATATATATATATATATATCTATATATATATATATATATATATATATATATCATTATAAATAGCTGCTTCTTACATATATAGGAAACTAGCTGAAAGGCCCGGCTTTGCTTGGGAAAGTTTTCTTTAAAGTAGCAAACGATTTTTATTATTTATTATTTTTATTGATATATCACTTTTGATGTCATATTACAATAAAATTAATACAATAAATTCTGAAATTTACTTATTTTTGCTGTTGGGTACCCCAAGTTTACCAAACATTCCCCATTCTTTAATTATGCAAGCGATGTTTACATTAACATTTACCATTTTATGTATTGTATTGTAAAGTTTTATCATTAATATAATTACGCATTAACATCTTACTTAATATTCACATGGATAGATTATGTGGATTATGTCACTATTAGCCAAAATGTAAACAATAAACAACATGTTGGTTACCGAACAAATGTAAGTAGATGTATCGATTTATGTTGTGATAAATCTTTCAATGTTAATGGTAAAAGATAACAATGTTCTAATATTCCTTAAAAATCATTTGACTCACTTTAAAAGTATTCATAGACTATATTTAGGCATGAATCCATTTGCACCCTTTATCTTGGCATAGGCTATTCTTCCTCTCGGCACACCACAGCATGGATTTTCCTTGCATTAATCTTGACATGGCTATCTCCCTTTGAAGAGGAGAACAATTAATAAATTCAGCTTTGTTGCAGCCTGAAAAATGTTAGTAAATTTTGTGCTTAAAGGATAATTTCGAGCGATTACGATAAAACATGAACAGAATTAAAATATTCAGTATTTCGTGCATAAAATAAGCCATTTCCCGTGATCGTAAGTAAATATTTAGGTATATTTATATCCACATCAGTGAAGGGCTGCATGGCATTTTGGGGCTTCTCCACACCATTTCTCATGCATTCTTATGGAAATAGTATTTTGTTGACCCCATGGGGTATAAGAGACCCCACGGTTTGCAAACCTAGACCAAATTCTTCCTTTGGTCCATGAAACTTTTGAAATCGATAGCTTCAATGGTGTAAAAATGTATGAAGACCATACATAATACACACTGAAATATTTATAAGATATCATATAAAACTTAATGTACTTGATGTGCTACAAAGCTAAAATTTGCAAGGATGATAGGTCATTGGGTATAACCTTGGAGAAACATCCAAAATTCTAGAAAAAGTTATATTTAAGGGGTATTTTTGACCCTGATGTCCAATTTTAATCACCCATAAGAAAAGCATTGGAAATGATGCAGGGCTATATAAAATTGCTTTCTTAAATTATTTACAATTAAGATAAAAAGCTGGACCATGCACCATACTGTGGATGGATGACTGAAGTTTATTTTTCTTGAAGACAAAATTCAAATCCATGCTGAATTTGCATAAAAATTTGATTTTAATAATAAAATTATAAAATGTTTTTTTGGTTTTCAACAAGAAAAAATATTAACTACCATAGCAATGACTCCAATGCCTTTCAATGAGAATTAATTTTCCGTACTTCAAGAGCACCGATTTGATACCTAGTATTATAATCCATTTGATTTCAGTGAACAATGTATACATATGTGATAATTTTAAATTAATGTTTTTATCCGGATACATACTAAAAGGTACGGATGATGATGCCATAATCCTAACACACAAAATATCCTAATTTTTACATAAATTTTAGTGTAACATATAGGCTATTGTCTTAATGTTGATTATAGTTATTACTGAAACGGGGATCTGAGCCATAAAACCTGAAATTTGAAAACTTGGATGCAAGTCGATTGCCAGGGAATTTAGAAATTCTGGATAGATGCCTTAATTTTGCAGAAAATTAAAACTATTATCTTATTTAAATGGGTTCTGTGTAGTTGAAATGAGGCAGTGGTGGTTTATTTAAGAGTTTAGATCTTGGTGTATGATTTTTTAAGCGCTTGCAGTATGCAAGCACCATAAGCTCATCTATATACATACAGTAGAACCCTAGTAAGAAGTTTTCCAAGGGAGTGGAGGGTTAGAACTTCTTACAGGGAAAAACTTCTTAGAAGGGAAAATGACCTAGGGGTATGCAATATGAACTACACAAATAAAAATGAAAAGATATGCATACATAAGTTAAAGATGATTTTTAAGTACTATTTCAGAATTTATAAATATTTTACTCTGCCCATGGGAAACATTTTTAATCTGAGGATTTCTAATTGCTTAACATTCTTTTCATTAAATTCATTAATAAATACTTCAGACAAGCATAAACATGTGGAAAGAATTTTCATTTGAAGGTTACCTTAATAAATCTCATTTCTGTGGCAAAAAGCTAATCATGTGAATTGTAGGAAAATTATCAACAGTAAAAATTGTCATTTAATGCAAAACAATATATATTAGTCATATTTTAATAAGATTTCAAAATTATAAAAAGGATGTAGAGAGAAGAAAGGTAATGATAATGATAAAAATCAATTACAATAATTACAAGTAGTACAAAACAAAAAATAACTTTAAAAAGTTTATAATTTTTTCAAGTAGCTATCCAGAGAAGACTGCTTCAAATATTTTGGAGAGAGCTTCATATTGAATAAATCAATTTCCCTAACACATTTCAACACTGACTGAGGAACATCGGGAACACTATGAATGAATTGCTGCAGTGAAGAGAAGCCAATCATTGCATCTCGGAATGTTGGTACAGCAGGCTCATCTTCTTGTTCAGACTCACTATCAGTCATGTTTTGATCTTCACTGCAAATACATTCAGTACTTTGCTATTCACATGCGATAACATCATTGTCTACATCAACATAATCATTAAAATTTACTGTAAATCCCAAATTACTCTGTAGGAAATCCCATCCGTCAAAAGGAATCCCTTGCTGTTCTTCATCACTTTCAGCACTATCAACATTTTCTTCTATATCATTATAGAACCCAGCCTTTTTAAAGGAACTAATTATAACAGTAGGGCTCACTGTATCCCATGATGCTGCTAAATAATGCATTGCATCAAACAAAGAAATTTTGAACTTTTCAGTTTTTCCATTCAGTTTTACAAGGGTAAGTAATTTATGTACAAGGTACTTATGAAAATGCAATCTTTAAAACGTTGATCACTCCCTGATCCATTGGTTGCACAACTGATGTGGAATCCCCAGGGAAGAACTCCACATGGACATTGTTTAAGTGCTCATAGTTTTTCGGATGATCAGGGCAGTTATCGACAAATAAAATAATTTTTCTATTCTTTCCTGCCATCTTTGAATCTAGAGCTCTTAAATATTCATCAAAAAGAGCACAGGTCATTCATGCTGTTTTATTGTTCCTGTATTTACATGGAAGTGTTTTCACATTATTGAAACAGCATGGTTTCTTGGGTTTTCCTATCACAAGCAATGGCAGTTTCAATAATTCTCTCCTTACTCAGTTTACCACCATGGCAATTCTGTCCTTTGAATGCATAAGTCTTATTAGGAAGTAGGTTATAAAAGAGTCCTAATTCGTCAACATTAAAAATATCACACTTCCTATATTGTTTGATCAAATCATATAGTTTACTTTTTCTCCACTCATCAACTTGTAACATATTCACACTAGAAGATTCTCTGCAAATTACTTTGTAAACTAAACCATATTTCTTCTTAAATCTATCAATCCACCCATTGGAAGGAATGAAGTCTACTCCAAGCCTATCAGCAATTTTGATGCCCTTCTCTCTCAACAAATTACCATTAACTGGAACATTTGCAGCAGATGTCTGCTTGAACCAAACCACTAACGCCTTCTCCACATCTTCATATTTTCCATTTCGTCTCCTTTTAACTTTACATGAAACATTAGGGGCATTTGAGTTCAACACTTCTTTTCATGACATAATTCAATTTACTGTAGAAACTGCCATATTAATTTTTTTTGCCACCTCATCTCGTGTGCAAGAGGGATTCGATTTCCCCGTTTTTATGACATCAAGTTTTTCTTTTAATGTCCAAGACTTTCTTTTTATTCCTTTGGAGTTCATCCTTCCAACTATAACCATTTAAATTACAAAAATATAATATAATTAGTACAATCAGTACAATTAATAGTATAATTAATATAATTGGAAAAATATAAGTTTAGAAATTATTAACATAATTTCGCTGGTTATAAAATTTTACTGTTACCATATTGACCGAAATATAGTATGATGTTTTTCCCCGAAACATGAGTCTTAAAAGTCACATTAGCACTGTATTTGATCGATTGTGTTTCTAAGAGACCATATACTTGTAGCGTTAAAATAAAACTGTCAAGGAGGGACAAATAATTAGCTTTATTTCACTATTTAAAGACTTAAAGAAGCAAAAATTCTAGGACAATCATCTGCACAACATGTTTTATTTGATTAGTTTCGTCACTTTATAAAACAAAATAATAATTAGTATATAAATTATTAAAGAAAGGCTATGTTGAAATTCATATGGTTTATTTATATGAATGTGTATGCAATTGAGATAAATTGGTAAAGCTCGTTTGCATAATATTTTCATTTGTTAACGCTAACATAAGTCGAAATTGGGTAAAAACTATGCCGATTTATACCTTTAATATAATTACACATTTCAACTTGGTGCTTTTGCTTCTATAAAACGTGTTTAAATAAATTATAAAATAATTTAAATGTATAATGCAGAGAAATTTAAAATTTTTCCTCATTTTTCTGGAAATCCTTTCAAAATACTCGGGATTGCATTATATATGGGCCAATATGGTAGATAGACAAAAATAGGGTTATTCTTTAATGAATTACCAAAAATACTAATGGTAATATACAGAAATAAATAAAGTATTATAAATTCAGCTTTCAACATACCTTAAAAGGTTACAAATACAATAAGACACAGCAACAATCCACTAAGTAATTCAGAACTGTTCAGAACCATCAGAACTTAATGGCAAACGCTTCACTGTGCTTCACGAGGTCGACGCTATCCAATTATGGATATCGATGAAAACAATTGCAATATGTCACTTCCATTATATCAAAATGTTTATAATGTTCAATATTTTGTAAATATAAAAATGAAGAATTTCTATATTTAAAAAACGTATTAAGTGGGAAAATGCCATTATAATAATACACTGTGTATTCTTTATCACATTTTATGCAGGAAATCTTTTTACCCAGGAAACTTCTTACGTGGGAAAATAATACATTATAATATATAGAGTTGAAATTAGGAATTAAGAAACCAAACCTAGTACAGGGGAAAACTTCTAATGCGGGAATTTCTTATCCGGGCTCTATATATGTCTTTCATCATGGTGTTAATGCTTCCCGTTGGTTAAGCGATTTATGGTTTAGATGAATTAAATCTTTCATGTCCACTCACTGTGTAATATATGTTCCACAAAATTATTTGCAGCACATAAGGTGATTATAATTCCTGCATTTTGTATGCTGACACCTAGTAAGAACTTTTAGGGACTTAGAAAACTTCTGTACAGCATTATTCCGCTTTTATTATCTATGATGAATGGTAATTTTGTCGAACTTGTTGAGATGTTGACTTCTGAGAAGGGATTTTTTAAATTTATCGTAAATTAATTATATTCAAATATATAATGAATTACTATTGAATTCATATCTATTTTTCATTTTACCAATTACAATTTCTAAATCCTCCAAATAGGAAATTAAAAAAGGTATTTTGTAATTGCTCAACAATTTTTTTATATTAAAATTCAAAGATATTCATATTTATTGATAGATTTAAAACAGAATGATGTTTTGCTGAATTTACCAAAAATTAAGTTTGGCCATGATAGTTTAATTATTGGAGGGGCAATGTACCATGTGAATGGAGAACTAATAATGCCAGCAGTTTTGATTCAGGAAATGTAATTACTACTTCAGAAAATTAATTTTGAATCATTAATCTACTATACTTACCAGGATATAAGAATTTGAATTTACTTTAAGAACAAGTACTAGTGACATATTTCTTTGAATCCATAATATTTTCTCTTGAATTGTAGAGTTGCTTCCTTCTTGTCATGTGTTGGCTTTGATAACATCCCCGTTTTTAATATTTTAGCATCACTTGGTCTGAATTTGGCATAAGAACAAGTAAACATTTGTGATGCTCTATGCATATCCCCTTTTATTGATTACTGTTAGGTTATTGAAACCCAATCAAAGAGATTATTCTGCATGATACATACAATATTTCAGCTTATTACTTGCCCTTATTAAAATTAGCTATGGTAACTCATCATTTTAAAGATTTATGCAAATCATAAAACAATTGATAAAATGTCAAGAGGAAAAAAATCTTATTATTCAGGTAAATAAAGTGAATGGCATCAATTACTTAATTAATGATACATCAAAAAAAATTTTTGGCTAAACAAGCTTTAATTCTTAAGCACCTTTTTCCTAAATTTAATTTTATAAATTGTGTATTGGTCTCACTGCAACTGGTGAGGAAATTTAGTAATGTCATGAAGAATTTAATGGTGGATGGCTGTAGTAATTGTTTTTTATTCAAATCTGCTGGCATTACTTCTCTTCTATTTATGCAGTACATTGGGCCTATCAATTTGCTATATTGTCAACAAAGTCCACTTGGGCTCTACTTTGTGGAATGATTCCATTTAAATGAAAAAAGAAACTTTTTAAATATCCACTAAAAAGTTTATTAACTGACCGGTTTTGCCTGTTACAGCATCATCAGGCAAAACTGGTCAGTTAATAAACTTTTTAGTGAATATTTAAAAAGTTTCTTTTATCATTTAGTTGCTATATTGTAATCATACCTTGACCAATAGGAGGCATTTATCTTGAGGGGGCCTGAAGATTGTTGAAGCAACCAAGTGAAAAGGACAGCTAGTTGAAGAGTTGCAGCTGTATACAGAATAACTGGAAGCGAGAAAGTTTTGCAGTGTAAGTGGTGCAGTGGAGAGCAAAGGAGAGGATTTTTCACAGGAAATGGTACTAAAAAAAACACCCTAAGTCCAACATACCTAAAATAGTGGCCGGGAAAAGATTTAAGACTTGGTTGTCAGGAAAGTATTCTTTTTTTATTGCATTGCTATGAAATTCTACATTGGTACTTTCAATAAAAATAATAATTGACAAAGTTCATTAATACAAGGACTATTATTTTCATGTGTTCTGCTTTCTTCAAAAAAAAAGGGGTGAGGGAAAAAATCCCTCACCCCTTCATCCCCTCCAAACGTGGGTAAGAGAACAAAGAAGAATGTGTGTGCAGGGCTAGAATAAAAGACGAGATGGAGAGTTAGACCTGTGATGCTAATTTTGGTCTGTTCGCAAAAGAAAATCAATTTCAGTAAATGGAATGGGAAGAACTTTACATTTGGATTAAAAAATAAAAAAATTCATGATTGCTCTGAAAAATGTATTACACTTAGGAAAGAACAGGAAAATATATGAAAAAATTTCTAGCAAATTAGGCGAATGGAGATTTTAAAATAACAGTTACATATTTTTGTTATAAATAACTGTTGAAAAACTTAGAATATTTTTTGGGAATTTATTGGTTGCCAAGAACTTGTTCCACGGTATTTTCAAGAACAATTATTTTGGAATTTTATTCATCGATTGAACTTTCTTTAAAATATTTTTTTAATTGACAATATATGAACTGAGAATCTTGTAAAGACTTAAAATTTTATCCAAGATATGAACTCAGAATTTGGGTAGAAAACTAAAAAATGATTGGAATTTTTAATTCCAATGCAATAAAATAAGGAAAAATCAATTGCATTTTTCACTCCTTGCTTTAAATTTTAGATTTATTAATCATGACAAACTTTATCAATAATAAACAAGAGCAATCAAATTATGAAAGACCATTCAATCCAGATGAAAGTTCTTAATGAATACTCATTACCATTCCACTCACCACCAGTCTGCTTTTGAGAACAAATCAGAATTAGCAATGTCCAGGTAAAAAACTCTCCCCCATCCCATACCCTCCAGCCAAAACTCCTCTTTACTCTCGTACCCAAATGCCTATATTCTGGGAGCAGCTCAGCACAACTCTTCACATCATGGCTTCACTCTTCCAACACCATGCAACATGCTTACTCTGCTCAGTATCCAGTGCAAATGCCTTAAAGAGGAAAAATTCAAAATTTTAGCAAATTTGATAAGAAAATACAGCCTAAGAATTATTTGACTAAAGTTTCCATTTTGGAGGAGAATACTATTACTCCTTTTGGATGACAGACTTTTAAATGTCTTTCAAGCATGCGATATAATAAAATGATTGAAATTTGTAAAGCATAATAGCATTCTGTTATTTGTTTGAAGGTTTAAATAGCCATCACTAGATTCACCAAAACTTTTGGTAAGTACTGATATTATGAATAAAATAAGTTCAAAATATTAATAATTTCATCTTTGCATTGAAGAATAACTGCTTTCTATTCCTTTTCATTTGTTTTATGAATTCAACCTTGATAATATATTTTGCTTAAAGTTAGTCTTTTTGGCAATTGACGTCCTAAATTAATACTAGCATACTGTTCCTTAAGAAATAAATTGCAACTACACCACCTTTTTAAACTTCGCGAATAATTGGTTCCGGAAAAGACGCAAAATGCAAATCCACGAAGTGCAAGTCCTATTTTCCCATAAGACGCCATTTTATTATGAGTGTGGTTCCCAGTCAACCTAAAAAATTTACTTTTTCATCATAAATAATGTAGTTTAACAGAAAATAAAAGAAAACAACCACAAATGAAACCCTAGCATTATAAAGTGAAAAAATACTTTTAATTAACTTCAAAACGGATAATACCAAATAAAAACCAGCATAACAAAGCAACTACACTTCTTTCTGCACAGGTAGTTTACCTCTAAAACAATTTTCTATCTTCTTTTGTTCATTCTAAGGAAATGGTTTAATTTAAATTGAACTACTGAAATAGAATGTCATGCACGAATGTTTTCCTGGATTCTGCAACAAACATTTCTAAGCAGCAAAAAAAAAACACTAGCATTAAAGAGTGGTTCCATTTCTTTTACTATTTACGTTATAAATGCATAACAGAAAACCAAAACCTAGTGTTAGAAAGTTATAACTTTTCTTTTAGTAATGGTGTTCAAAATACGCGGCAGAAAATCTTACGTTACAAGATATCAACTCCTAGATTTACATTAAAAATTCGTAATAAACAATGAAAACCTAATAACAGTTCCTTAAATTACATTCAAAATACAAAGATAATAGCTTTAAATCATTAAATGTTTCCGTCAAAAACCAGCAACCTCATACGCGAAGAACAAATATTTTCAATGTCATACTTGTAAAAGTTGTGAAAAACTAAACATGCAGGATGCTTTTCCATTAGCCAATAATTTCTAATTTAGCTGCTAGATGCCAGCAACTTAGACTGTTATAAAAAAATAGCGCCATTGGCAGTGAAGTTGAACCTGAGCTACAAAAGAATTAAGTCGATGGTTATAAAATTTGTTTACTTTGAAAACTGCTATTAACGAGCATTATAAATATAATAATAATGTCCTTTTCTATGGTGCAAAAGTTTAAAATGATCTTAGAAACAAAAAAGTAGAGGGAGTTCACGCTTGTTAGAATTGTAAACGAATGACGTGAAATGCAAGTAATTGGCATGAAACACAAGTAATGGTCATCAAAAATTTTGTCGCCAAGTCCAAGTTCACGAACTGCAAGCACACGAAGTTCAAAAAGGTGGTGTACCGGCAAGTATAAGTGGAAGTGAACTCTCAAACAATTGCAAGTTGTCCAGCACCTCTAGTTATTTAATCAATTGTCAGTCCTTTTCATTCAATTTCACAAAAATCAAAATTTGTTTCTTGCTAATTCCACATTAAATAAGAGAACATATTTTAATTTATTTTGCCCTGCTCTAACAGTCAAAGATAACTTCATCAAGTCGAGTAAGAAAAAATTTCCAATTTGCTTGAAGTGCCTTCAGTACAAGATCCAGATTCCTCCTTGATGTGGTAAAACTAACACTATCACTTTGATTCAATGTCACTTCTCTATCTCCTGTCCTTTAATACTTGATAAATAATATAAGGCGACTAGATTCCAACAAAATAAACCAGGAAAAAGTAATGGGGCAGACCACACTAATGTTGTAATTGATATTTTGTTATAAAAATTTTAAACTATTTAAATGTATTGTATTAAGTTTAAACCACTGTTCCTTTTCTCCAATTGATACGTAATTTAAAAACAGAAGCCATTATAATGAAAGAAACTACTATTGAACCTGTGAACCCTGCTTAACTTATATAAATTCAATTTAAGCATTGCTTTCTGAGAATGTTTCATATGCATTGAAGCATCTCCAAATTCAAAGATGCAATTTATGATAGGTTGAAGTGAATATGCCTATTGCTGCAAAAATATGCCAGGCCAAAAAATAATAAAATACGAATTTTAAAATTGTTTTAACAAAAATAAAATAAAAATTAAGGGGTTAAAAATTAAAAAAGAAATCTCAAAGATACTTAAATAAATAAATATATTGATTTAAAGATAAATAAACATTTTAAAATTTGTTTCTAATCTGACCTATTTTCACAGCTATGTGCCTATGACATGAAAAAAGTAAGGCAAAGAAGAAAACAATGCTATTAAAAGTATAAATTTTTAACTATTAACTTTGAGCGCAAATAACATTATGAATTTCCTTTTAAAAAGTTTAAGACACAGGAAAAATACTGTTCTGATAAATCCTAATGGGACAATATCACAAAATACAAGGCATATCTCATTAAAATGGGACATCTGGTCACCCTATAAATAACTACCAGAAGAGTGATTTAGGCTCAGGCAAAATAATCTATCTTCACCTTATAATACTTTCTTAAAAATACCCAAAATTACTTTTATCTTCCCAGTGTTAACTGGTTCCTAACATTCTCCATTCTATGTTATCACTAGCATAATTGCCCATCAAATATGATGGGTATGTGTGAATTAAGTATTAATTTAAAAGTGAAATAAAAATTAATGAAATCAACTAAATGTACTAAAAAATAAGCAATATATATAAAATTAAGATAATTGAGTGTTCCAGAGAGTAAAAATAGTTTTAAGTAAATAGAAATTGTATGACAAAGAAATATATTATGCTATACCATTTTTATACCCCCAGAATTATTTTTTATTTATGGAACATTTTAATTTTGTCTCTCACTTCCTCTCTCAGATTAAAGCATTCAAAGCATGCATTCCTTACACATACAGTATAAGGATTAAAGTGAAAATACAATCTCAAGGTTTAACAATGACACGGCAAGGCAACATATCGTTAAAAAGCTTAAAATTTTCAAATAAATATGATTTAAATGTAGAAATTGAGCAATTTTGAATCTTAGGTGAATTGTGTCAATAAGAATAAGAAACATTATTTATTTTTCTTTAAAACAGTCCAGATCCAAATATCATAGGTCAATTCTTTATAATTTTAATTAGCAAAAGAGTAAAAGTCTTTAAGTCGAAAAATCGATTTTTACATGTTATATCTTATGGGAAATGGCATCCCCTCCCACCAAAAATAAAGATTCTGGCCCCGTGGTGCACATCCCCATGATCTTAGTAGTAAGTGTACAAAGTTTCAAGTCTCTAAGTTTCTTGATTTTCGAGATGTGCTGTCCACACACACATTGCCTTTTATTAATATCTTTAGATAACAGAGCAATTCACCAAAATTTGACCCACAAGATTCTCATCTCTATGTTATTATTCAAACTCCTCTGCAAGCCTAATGCATTTTAGACTTCATTTATCACCCTCTTGGTCCTACTAATTTTTTCATAATTACTCCACATCTCTTAACTCGTATCTCACGTCTTACATATTATATCACACTACATGTCTGTTTTCAATAATACAATTTTAATGCTTATTGAGACTCCTTCACATCAACTCAAATTTCTCTTTGGTGTTGTTGCCAACTTGATTCTAAATGCTGCCATATTAAGTAATTTCCAAACATTACTTGCACTTACATAGGTGTAACATTTTTCACTTGACTAAAGATGCGATCCCACAATCTTTAAGTGTGCCTAAATGTCAATGCTAAAGAGAATAACAAATAATGTCAATTTTTACAAATCCAGGTATAAGCTCTCAATAAGCCTAAGTTTTCTCCCAACTGCAGCATCAGGCATTTTTAGCTGTAACATTAATTTGACATTAAATATTTAAATTAAAATAGTGACAAGAAATGGAACCATACTGAAATGATAACACACTACTACTATGCTCTCAACCACTTGACTGGGAGAAGCAAGAGACCAGACGTGCATTCCAGTAGGGGAGTCGGGACTGAAATGGATCTTATTTACATAATTACCTCTTACCATATATTTCTTTTTAAATATATAAAGGAATGTTCACTGTGAAATAAAGTATTAAAAATTCGTAAATTAAATAATTGTTATTACAAATAATTTGTTAATAACAATTTGTAATTTAAAACCCCGCATTTACGTTATCGGAATGTAGGTTTTCCCGCCATTTACAACCTTTTCTTTGGGTCCTGTCAATTTTCCTATGATTCCAATGAAAGTAAAACCCTGTATTTACACTATTTCATTTTAAGTTTTCCAGCTATTCACGCCATTTTACATAGAATTTCCGATTTTTTAAAAGAATTTAGCATGCGATTCCCAACAGTTTTCAACATTTTTCAGATTAGCTTTGCAAAAAAGCAGAACTCTTTTGGACAAAGATTTCGAAAACGGCGGCCGAATAGGAACAGCGCCCCTAGAGGAAGAAATAAGAACGCTTTCTTTTCAAAACAGCACTCGCTTTAGCAGATGCTACAATCCTACTCAGAAACAGCATACTCAGAGACAAATACACAGTAACTCTTTTGGGTAAAAACTTCAAAACCTCATATGTAAATAACACTAGCAGAGCATAAACAGCACACCTGATATGGAAATACTATTTACTCTTTGAACCAAGTATGAATGCTAATGAGAAGATGTTCAAGGTTGGCACTATGATGTTTTTACTGTTTCCACTAAAATTCTGCCTCTTGGCTTCCACAGTTTGAAATTAAATTTAAGTTAATTTGTTGCAATTTAAATTACTGTATTGTCCCGAATATAACAAGGTGTGTTTTTCCAAAAAAATGAGATTTAAAAATGGTCCCCACATTATATTCGAGTAATAGTAATTTTAAAAGATCGTAAAATCATGTTTCGAAAAATCACTGTACATTCCGCATGTCTGTTAAGTGATACAAGATACTTGTTAAATAGTAAACACATCAGGCATACATATTACAATGTACTTGAACAGCATCAGAGTCAAAAATAGATCGAGTTCAGTCAGCGGCTAAACTCAGATAAACTCCTCATTAGTCATTGAATTGAAGCTATCAGTGCATCGGCATATTCTTTGTACCGACCTTAGCGAGTTTTTACCTATCGATATTTTAAAAATGGGTGACAAAAAGGACGTTGATCATGTTGAGAAAAAAGATTCTTCCTAAGTCCAGGTTAACAGAGGTATCCGATGAAGTTATAACATGAATTTTAAAACAGTCTTAGCTTGAGAGGTGGAAAAAACTAACACTATTCAAGCTTCGAAAAAGCATGATGTTCCTTAAGTAAATATACTTATGTCTATGTACAAATTTCCATACATGTGTTCCTTTGTATAATATGTTAACTGCATCTGGTAAAAAGGCAGAATCATTGTAGCACGATTCACATTTACAGAAGTACCACAAGAACTGATTTAAAATAAATTGTATCCCACACAATTCGGCACAGCTATGACCACTTCAGGACATGCTGCTTCCTAAGGGAATGCTTTCATGTAACCCAATCTCAATACTGGCACTCAATCACCCATTTTCAAGGCAACAGAGCGTGGCGTTGGGTATATTATTAGATCTATCACAAATTTCAACTCACCAGATTTCCATGTCTCTTAAATCTGGATGTCTTCATTTCTCTATGTCACATTGTGATCCTTTGTATAATATGATAACTGCATCTGGTAAAAAGAGAAAAACATTGTAGCACGATTCACATTTACAGAAGTACCACAAGAACTGATTTAAAATAAATTGTATCCCACACAATTCGGCACAGCTATGACCACTTCAGGACATGCTGCTTCCTAAGGGGATGCTTTCATGTAACCCAATCTCAATACTGGCACTCAATCACCCATTTTCAAGGCAATAGAGCGTGGCGTTGGGTATATTATTAGATCTATCACAAATATCAACCCACCAGATTTCCATGTCTCTTAAATCTGCATGTCTTCATTTCTCTATGTCACATTGTGTGCCTTCGTATAATATGTTAACTGCATCTGGTAAAAAGAGAAAAACATTGTAGCACGATTCACATTTACAGAAGTACCACAAGAACTGATTTAAAATAAATTGTATCCCACACAATTCGGCACAGTTATGACCACTTCAGGACATGCTGCTTCCTAAGGGGATGCTTTCATGTAACCCAATCTCAATACTGGCACTCAATCACCCAATTTCAAGGCAACAGAGCGTGGCGTTGGGTATATTATTAGATCTATCACAAATATCAACTCACCAGATTTCCATGTCTCTTAAATCTGCATGTCTTCATTTCTCTATGTCACATTGTGATCCTTTGTATAATATGATAACTGCATCTGGTAAAAAGAGAAAAACATTGTAGCACGATTCACATTTACAGAAGTACCACAAGAACTGATTTAAAAATAAATTGTATCCCACACAATTAGGCACAGCTATGACCACTTAGGACATGCTGCTTCCTAAGGGGATGCTTTCATGTAACCCAATCTCAATACTGGCACTCAATCACCCATTTTCAACGCAACAGAGCGTGGCATTGGGTATATTATTACATCTATCACAAATATCAACTCACCAGATTTCCATGTCTCTTAAATCTGCATGTCTTCATTTCTCTATGTCACATTGTGATCCTTTGTATAATATGATAACTGCATCTGGTAAAAAGAGAAAAACATTGTAGCACGATTCACATTTACAGAAGTACCACAAGAACTGATTTAAAATAAATTGTATCCCACACAATTTGGCACAGCTATGACCACTTCTGGACATTCTGCTTCCTAAGGGGATGCTTTCATGTAACCCAATCTCAATACTGGCACTCAATCACCCATTTTCAAGGCAACAGAGCGTGGCGTTGGGTATATTATTACATCTATCACAAATTTCAACTCACCAGATTTACATGTCTCTTAAATCTGCATGTCTTCATTTCTCTATGTCACATTGTGTGCCTTCATATAATATGTTAAGTGCATTTGGTAAAAAGAGAAAAACATTGTAGCACGATTCACATTTACAGAAGTACCACAAGAACTGATTTAAAATAAATTGTATCCCACACAATTCGGCACAGCTATGACCACTTCAGGACATTCTGCTTCCTAAGGGGATGCTTTCATGTAACCCAATCTCAATACTGGCACTCAATCACCCATTTTCAAGGCAACAGAGCGTGGCGTTGGGTATATTATTACATCTATCACAAATTTCAACTCACCAGATTTCCATGTCTCTTAAATCTGCATGTCTTCATTTCTCTATGTCACATTGTGTGCCTTCGTATAATATGTTAACTGCATTTGGTAAAAAGAGAAAAACATTGTAGCACGATTCACATTTACAGAAGTACCACAAGAACTGATTTAAAATAAATTGTATCCCACACAATTCGGCACAGTTATGACCACTTCAGGACATGCTGCTTCCTAAGGGGATGCTTTCATGTAACCCAATCTCAACACTGGCACTCAATCACCCATTTTCAAGGCAACAGTGCGTGGCGTTGGGTATATTATTACATCTATCACAAATTTCAACTCACCAGATTTCCATGTCTCTTAAATCTGCATGTCTTCATTTCTCTATGTCACATTGTGTGCCTTCGTATAATATGTTAACTGCATTTGGTAAAAAGAGAAAAACATTGTAGCACGATTCACATTTACAGAAGTACCACAAGAACTGATTTAAAATAAATTGTATCCCACACAATTCGGCACAGTTATGACCACTTCAGGACATTCTGCTTCCTAAGGGGATGCTTTCATGTAACCCAATCTCAATACTGGCACTCAATCACCCATTTTCAAGGCAACAGAGCGTGGCGTTGGGTATATTATTAGATCTATCACAAATATCAACTCACCAGATTTCCATGTCTCTTAAATCTGCATGTCTTCATTTCTCTATGTCACATTGTGATCCTTTGTATAATTTGTTAACTGCATCTGGTGAAAAGAGAAAAACATTGTAGCACGATTCACATTTACAGAAGTACCACAAGAACTGATTTAAAATAAATTGTATCCCACACAATTCGGCACAGTTATGACCACTTCAGGACATTCTGCTTCCTAAGGGGATGCTTTCATGTAACCCAATCTCAATACTGGCACTCAATCACCCATTTTCAAGGCAACAGAGCGTGGCGTTGGGTATATTATTAGATCTATCACAAATATCAACTCACCAGATTTCCATGTCTCTTAAATCTGCATGTCTTCATTTCTCTATGTCACATTGTGATCCTTTGTATAATTTGTTAACTGCATCTGGTGAAAAGAGAAAAACATTGTAGCACGATTCACATTTACAGAAGTACCACAAGAACTGATTTAAAATAAATTGTATCCCACACAATTCGGCACAGTTATGACCACTTCAGGACATTCTGCTTCCTAAGGGGATGCTTTCATGTAACCCAATCTCAACACTGGCACTCAATCACCCATTTTCAAGGCAACAGTGCGTGGCGTTGGGTATATTATTACATCTATCACAAATTTCAACTCACCAGATTTCCATGTCTCTTAAATCTGGATGTCTTCATTTCTCTATGCCACATTGTGATCCTTTGTATAATATGATAACTGCATCTGGTAAAAAGAGAAAAACATTGTAGCACGATTCACATTTACAGAAGTACCACAAGAACTGATTTAAAATAAATTGTATCCCACACAATTCGGCACAGCTATGACCACTTCAGGACATGCTGCTTCCTAAGGGGATGCTTTCATGTAACCCATTCTCAATACTGGCACTCAATCACCCATTTTCAAGGCAACAGAGCGTGGCGTTGGGTATATTATTACATCTATCACAAATATCAACTCACCAGATTTCCATGTCTCTTAAATCTGGATGTCTTCATTTCTCTATGTCACATTGTGATCCTTTGTATAATATGTTAACTGCATCTGGTGAAAAGAGAAAAACATTGTAGCACGTTTCACATTTACAGAAGTACCACAAGAACTGATTTAAAATAAATTGTATCCCACACAATTCGGCACAGCTATGACCACTTCAGGACATGCTGCTTCCTAAGGGGATGCTTTCATGTAACCCAATCTCAATACTGGCACTCAATCACCCATTTTCAAGGCAACAGAGCTTGGCGTTGGGTAAATTATTACAACATCATTCACAAATATCAACTCACCTGATTACCATATCTCTTAAATCTGGATTAACACCTGAATACTCCAATCCACATGTTTTTTGTATCATGTATCAGAAAGATCCTGTTTATTCATCAAAATTATTTAAGTTCTTCTTGTAGAAATCATCATGTTTAAAATTAAAGAATTATATCTATGTTATTGAGCTTTTCATTAAGCTAGAGATTATCAACACTGACTGAGCTTCTGTGGTCCCCCGTAGCAAAAAGCAAAGCATCTTAAAATTCCACTACCTTCCTTAATCGTATGTAATTTACCTCCGATCTGAAAATTAAATGAGAAATATTAACGTTGTATAAGAAAAGGCTTTGCAAAATGTCTATTTATATCTCATATCAGAAAGAGCCTCTATGTTTCATCAAGGGCATTTCAAGTTTATACATAGAAATCATCATGCTTAGGTTAGTGCAGTAATTTACTCAACCAGTTATTATATAATTTATCAGCGCGGAAGGTAAATACTGCTCATATCGTCAAGTAGAATTGAGAGCATATAAAGGGTAATATCGTATTTAAAGGGTAATAATTTAACGGGCGTAAAAACAATCTTTCATTTCGCTCTCATCAACGTATTCAACATTCTTCGCGTGAAACTGAGGCTCATTAATATCGAAAAAATCTTCTACATGAATGACGTATAAACACCGTCAACCCAATGTGTCGATAACTTATCCAGCCGTTAGAATCAACAATGTTCCAGATAAGATGAATTACCCTTTCGAGTTCGATAGCTTCAACTACTACCTATTTCTATCCCACCCAATACCCCGACTTTTTCATTTGATTTCTCACCTGTTATTTAATATTACAAAAAATTGAAATTGGATATATCCATCAGCACCCTTAATAACTCATTTTATAGTTTCTCGCGTGATAAATTGTTCGAGGCTGTAAAAGGGTACAAGATTAGCTTATGAGGAATTGCACGATCTAGAAATACATGATAATCCGATGTCATTACAGTCAGCTATTTATATACTATAATCGAATCGGGTTATTTTCTCTTTCAACCTGTTTCTAGATGGATATGCCACGGTAAATATGCGTAGTCCGGTAAATGTATACATATCCCGGTTCATATGCACATTTACCACCAAGTTCGGTAAATGTAAGTTTAACATAATTTTACCGTAATGTACCTATTTACCTGGACCCACTTGTAAATGTGGATCAACGTCGCAACACAGGCCACAACTTGGCAGCGTTGCGGTTTAGAAGTACGGTAGCAGTGTCCGGTAAATGTGTAAATTTCGTGGTAAATACAATAAAACTAAATTAAATTTGAACATAAAGGCAAAGTTTACTCGGCCCCACCGGGTTTTTAAGTTAGTCTAATTGTGTTTTTGGTTCCTCCTCACGTTCTGTTCCCCACTCGGTTGGGAAGCATTCATCTGAATATATACCAGTGGAGCCGAACCCTGGATGATTTTTATTATAAATTAACATAATTATTCAAGTGTAGCATGTCTCATTCTTACTCCACTCCACTCTTACTCCACATTTACAAAGGCACATCGGTAAAACAGCACATTTAACAGAAAATGTACGGATAATACGTATTTCTGGAAACAAACATTTACCAAGCTGGTGGTAAATGTGCACATTTACCGGTAAATGTACACATTTCTCGATTACGTACCTTTACCGTAACATATAATTTGCCTACCAGTTCCATGTTCACCAAGCCACGTGGTCCACGTGCCTCATACGGAAAAATATTATTTCATTCTCGTTTCAATAAAAATTAAATAAAAAATTAACGTATAATATAAAAATAATAATTTCGGATTTGTAGTTGGCGACAATTTAAAATTGTAATTACTTATTTTTAATTGAAAATTTACATGAGCAAAAGGTAATAGTTTTCATTATTTTTCATGAAATGATACGCTATACACAATCAACTGCAAATATAAAATGTAAAAACAATAATCAACTATTGCTTCGAAAACTTACAATTTGCTGCTCACATGGAATTTTCACTGGCATAACAAAATCCATCTACCGATACCACTGCACAACTTCTCAATTGACCATTAGGTAACGTCTTGACGAGAATAAACTTTCCTAGATTGTAACAGTTTTAAACTAGGTTTCCATGTGCCTATGTAAGGTCCCTCTACCTGAAAATGTAAATTTAAGCAATTCCTAATAGCCAGCATTACCGTTGGTCATTCCTAAGTTCCTGTTCTTTCCACGTGTTTCCACCAAGGAATTTTCCACGATTGCAGGATTGCAGTCTTTTACCGAAAGTCTTTTGTTTACAAAGAAACCTGTAAATTCCGCTAGATGGGATTGAAATGGCGCCATTTTTGGATGTCTTCTGGTATATAACTTAATAGGTATATCTTCCGTTAGCTTCATTCATCTATATATATTTATTTTTGTTAAATACAAACACATATGCATACATATATAAATATATATATTGTAAAATCTAAGATACCTCTATAAGGTCTAGAAGTCTGCCATGAGGTTAGTCATGGGTTGGCATTTTTAAGAGGTGTTTTTCACCTTATCACGCTCACCCTTCAGCAAAAACTGGAAGTTGGTGCTGGCACTGGCATAATTATTGAGGTGTAATGTGTGTAATGCACATTGTCCTTTATAAAGCGGGATTAAGGTCACGAAATATGGTAAGATAACAAGTAAGTTGTAAATGAGTTGGGCGGATTATTTTCTATTTTTTTCCGCGTTTTTCGAAGAATTACATATCGTGTCAGCGAAAAAACAGCGAACTATGACAATGAAATGTATACTTTGTTTTATGTCATATTAGCGAGAGAAACATTTACAACACCATTAGCGACTGCCGAGTAACTACTAGTAGGAGTGGAAGGGCCCGTGGCAAAATATTATCGATGGTCCCTCTCTTCACTATCAAATACGTATGATTAATAATAACTGTAACCCACTGTAAATCCTACCAACTTGTACTTACTAATCAATTATTAGGAATATGTTGGAAAGATTAGGCTTTTTAAATAACGTGAAGAAAAAAATTACCAAGCAAGAGAATATAGGTATAAAACAAATGAAAGATTCATTTAATATTTATTCGAAATACTCTGCAGTACGTAGTTTTAAATAGCTGTAAAACAATGTGCGGGCATCCATAATGTATTAATTGTAGATGTGAAAAAAATTGTCAGCCTTTGAAATACTTCTTATCTCAATTTTTAAAATTTCTTTTTCCTTGCCTTCATCTCTGCAAAAAAGGTGACATTTTAGCGAAATTAAACTTCTGCTTCTTCAATGGAAAGCAGCGCGCCAGATAATGTAATCTTTCCTACTACGTACTACGCTAGTAGGTTTTAATTATTTTTAGCTTTGAAAAATATCTCTCGACACTTGAAGACGTTACAGGGATAGCCAAAAACATATCAAAGCTGTGCATACCCCAGGGAAATTCATTTATAGAGAATGGTTCTCTTATGATTAACAAATCAGCAAGTTCTCTGATCGCAGAAACATTTTTTTATATGTTCTCTTAGTGTGGATCTCAGGATTAGGAGTTCTTGTATAAATTATAGTGAAAAGTCTTTATGGTATTTTCTGACAAAGTTTGTTGCATCTTTTAGCAATTCAAAGCCAGAAAGATTCTGTAATGAAGTAGGCTGTAACACAAAACCTGATACATGAAAACCTCTGAAGTGACGTTTCAAATTGCTTACGATTATATCTAATGTTTGATAAAAAACCTTCACACAGAACAAACTTTGCAGATCGCTTAACTTCTGGTCCTCACTAAGCTCATAAAAATGTCACTTCAGTTTTTTCAGCCACTTTTTCCAAATTCACGAAGAATCGACAATCTTTCAGCTCTAAAAATTGGTTTCTGCAGTTACTTCATTCATCGAAGAACAGTGCAGCAGTTGACTGATCTGCAACTTTGTAAAAAACTAAAAATGATTTGTTAAGTCTTTGGCTCTCCATTTTCATAATTTTCATTTGAGCAATATAAATAAATTTTACAGAGTTGATCTGTTTTATAAATGTCCTGGGCAGTGCCCAAAATTATTCATTCAATAAATGAATTTTAGCAGACTCAAAAAAGAAAAAAGATTTTGACCTAATTGCTCACTGACTGTATTTAATGTATATTCGAACACATGTATTCAGTATAGGCATAATAGTTTATTCATTAATTGAAATAGTTTGTTATATATTTTTGTCTGAAAAAAAAAGAATTTGTTAAATACCATTTTAAAATTAAAACTTTATTAATTGAATTCCGGCTCGTAAGTTTACAATTAAAAATTTCAATGGATACAATTATTTTATCTTACGTTTCATTTGTTTAAAATAACATCGATCAAACGCGCAAACACGGTTCTATGACAACTCGTCCCGTCAATTCATCGCGCGTCAAAACATCGCACGCCAAACGCATCGCGCGTCAATTCATCTCTCGACAAATTCGTCGAGAGACAAATTGGAAAGCGAGACACCATGACTGGTGAACGGCAGGGGGAAACACTTTTCCACAAAAAAAATTTTATATTTCGATAATATCAGAATTAATCGCAATTCTCATTGCGAATTACACGAGACACATTGGCCGGTGTATAGCCGAGGATGATTCCCAACCCAACAAGTGTATCCCCCTGCCATACACCAATTTATCTCGCGACGAATTTGTCTAGCGATGAATTGACGCGCGACGAGTTTGTCGTGACGAATGGACGCGCCACGAACTGAAGCGCGACGATTTGACGCGCGATCAATTGACCGTGATGTATATATGGTATACGACTTTGTACTCGAATTTAAGACGATCCCGGTTTTTCGCAAGCTGAACTTTGGAAAAAACCTTGTCTTGGATTCAGGTAAATACGGTAAAAAGATGCACTAATGACATAAATCATTTCAATCTGAACTATCTGTGAAAGTAATACATTCAATTCATCAATTTCAAATTTAATTACTGTCTAATTGGCATGGAAATTGTTTTTGAATGAGAAAAATCTCAACTTTTAACAATGGAAAATTTTAGTTAGCATGACTACCTTTAGTGGCATAGCGATGGGGGAGCAGTGGGGGCCAGTTGCCCACAGGCACAGGGCTGAAGGTAAGCAAACCCATGGACCAAAAATTAACATTTGTTTATAAACAATAATAATATTATAATATATGCCAAATTAAAATGCTAGTATAGTATGTTTGGATTTGCCTCACCTTCCCCACATTACATTTGCCTGGAAAATTGTATGGAGAGCTAAGCAAGGGGGGCACATCGCTGTGACTTGTCCCTGTGCGAAGGAGAACCTAGCAACACCACTGACTAGCTTATTAATTTTTCTTTCACCTCAACTTTGGTGCAGACATAAATGTCAGAGAAATGGAACAGTTAATTCAATTAAATTAATTTAATGCAATAAATGATTATTAAAATGTAATATTAAAAAATATAATATAATATCGGTATTAAGCTTTTAATTGCCTAATATGTTTTCATCAGAGCATTTTGTTATATCTGGGACTAAAATAAATTAATCAATAACTTTATTTATTACTAAAGATTTTATCATTTGTACACACAAGAACATTAATCTTTGAACGGCGGAATTTAAATGCCATATTCTGGGTCTGCTGGCCAGATTTCTTCTGCATTTAAATGCTCTGAAACGAGTTACTATTGTTATTTTGTCATAACTTACCTTAGAACAATGATAGAGAGATGAAATAAAAAGCTTTTTATTCCTAAAAGCATACCTATAATATATACTTTTTTTTTAAATAATCAGATTCATCGAGTTCCATTTTTTTGGTGACGAATCAATGGCGCAAGTTAATTTTTGTGGTAAATCCAGAAACAACCTCTGACTCTTCATCGAGAAATGCATTGATCTCCTCATCATTTAGTTCTATCTGCATCTTCAGTGGCAAAAAAGAAACAGGGCAGATAAGGAACGATTGGAAAGCAGGAGAAATTGCAAAGAACTGGTCTAAAACTTTTCTTCGACTAACATCTCCCTTTCCTACTTCCTCTCTATCCCCCTCTCTCTTCTCAGTCTTTCCTTACTCATTGTCAGCACAATGGAACTCCTCTTTTATCCTTCTATTTATCCTGCATTAGTGATGCAGGAAGCAAAAATTATTGTTTCTTTTATTTATAATATAATTTATTTAATATAATGTATTTCACTTTTGTAAAATCTTTGTTGAATATTTTATAAAACAATTCAAGAAATTTTGTTTCTGGGGACCTTTTTGGCATGTTCTTCTCCAAAATAAAGGAAAACAGTACAATATAAATTGCATGATTCTTCTCAAATTCATATCCTTCTAATTAATACAATGCCATTGGTTGTATTTACAGACGGTACAGAGATATAAATGGGTTGCATTCCAAAAGTTCAATGGTAAGTCTTTTGCTCAGAACTAAATTTATCGTAGACAAAATTTCATAAATAGTGGTTAGGTTCTTAGGCCAGTGTACACAAGTCTATTTAACCCACAATTAAGCTAATATATATTGTACATTTGCAATGAATAATAGTAGAAAACAATACTGTTGTAAACTCTAGCTTTGTCATTGGTTATTGTCCTGCTCGTTGAACGAACATGTAACATTGTAATGGACCACTGTGTTGCATAACACTCTGCAGAGGGTGGATGCTATGCTCCACTGCTACAAGTAGTTCCTAAGAGCAATGACTGGTTCATACATATAAGTTGGCGTTCATATGCCCAATTTGTTAAAGTATTGATACCTTATGGACCTTTGTTTGTAAGTAGAGACATATGTAAGTTGGGAGAAGCAGAAAATATTTTCTCCAAGTTTGCAACAGTGCTGATTTTAGTCAGTCTCTTAATGAGAGGCTGCAGTGGATAGAGGGGAAAGAGACGGCTTCTGATTAGGAGGGTCGCTGCAGGATGCATAGGAAGAGCTTGGCAGTTGCTGGATAGATATGTTCCTATGTCACTGTATGCTATATATGTACAGTAAAATGTTGATTATCTGGGTGTGGTGGATTATCTGTGCTAGGGACTTACCCAAATATTTTATAAACGTACATCCCTGTTTTTCTACTACACAACTAATTTCTCTCAATTTTTCAGTCATCTGTTTTTATTGGTACCGGTAATGTAGTTGACTGGGTGTAATCATATTAATTACTAGTTTTGAACTATTTTAGCATATCATCAACTGTTATCGTTTGCTTTGTGATTTAATTTTTTTAGTGTTATTGCACATGTCAGGACAATCGAGTAAATGAAAGTGAGTAGTGTTATCGATAGAAGACAAATTGATAATGGTTAAAAACTTCGATAGTGGTGAAACTGTTTCTAAGATTGCTACAGACTTTTGAAATGGAATTCAAACTGTTCACGATGATATTAAAAGCAGAAGCAAATTAGAAAAATTGGTAATGAATTGTGATAGTGTTTTCTTTGAAAGCTTGGTAGTGATGGGACATTTGAAGGTTCGACTGGATGGCTAAAAAGGTTCAAATAGAAACATGGGATCAGAGAGTTTCAGATACAAGGAAAGCAACTAACAATAAGTGATGACAATGAACAATGAACTTGATCAACTCATACAGGAAAAAGGCTTAGTGAAATATATAATGCAGATAAACAGGATTATATTAGTGAGAAATGCCAACCTGATCTTAAGCCTGGTCTCACAAGAAGAAATCACCCAGTTATAAAATAAGCAGAGAGAGGATAGCAGTCGTATGTTGCGCTAATGCAACAGGCAATGATAAACTTTCTCTTGCTGTTATTGAAAAGTCCAAGTGACCCAGAACTTTGAAAAACCTTATGAACAAACTAACAGTACAGTAGTTTCAACACCAACCTGCGTGGATAACAAGAGACATACATATTTGAAACATGGTGGAAAAGTTTTGTCCTGCATGTCAAAAAATACTTAGCTGACAACAATGCCGGATTAACTCGGGTGCAGTGGCACCAGGGTCCTGTGATAAAAGGGGCCCCATGGAGGCTCCAGACACTGTGTGTGGGGTGGAGGGAGGGACATTCAAAAAATTATGTGCCAGGGTCCCCGAGACCCTTAATCTGGCCTTGGCTGAGAAAAATCTTCCACAGAAAGCAGTACTAACACTGAACAATGCACCTTTTCATCATCCTGCAGAGAAGCTAGTGTTTGATGATGGAGAAATATCCACATTTTTGCCGCCGAATGTGGCCTCTCTGGTTTAATCTATGGACCAGGGAGTTATAGAAAAATAAAGAAGCTTTACAGAGAAAGGTCAATAATGGATTTAATAACCAGAACTGTTCACCCACTTTCATTTTGGAAATCACTCACTTATAAAGGATGTGATTTTCTCAATTTCAAAAGCTAGGGAAAATGTAAAAAAATCCAACATTAAGAAGTCATTCAGAAACATTCTTCCACAAACAAATGATACTTAGAGAAACTGAAGAAGTGGATTTTGAAAGAATGTCAACACTGATAAAACATGTAGAAGGATATTGAGAAGCTGATAAAACTAATATTGAAGATTGGTTCAGAATTGATGAGAATGAACCTGGTAATCAAATAATGAATAAAGAAGAATTACTCCAAAATGTAGTTGAACCAATTGCTAATCCTAGCTCTACTACAGAAGAGGAAGTGGAAAGTGACGATAAACTACAATTTACTGTGCAAATGAATAAAAAAAATGCATTAGTGGCAGCAGAGACACTACTAACGTATTTTAAAAATTGAGACGATACCTACTTGATGGACATTGTAAACATCCAGTGCTACATCAGAGGAATTAAGATAAAAGAGGGGCAGCAAAGAAAACAAACTAAAATTACAAACCTTTTCAAGTAATTAAATAATGAAGTCGATACATTTATCACATTTTTGTATTTATGCAATTAATATGCCTAGATACGTCTTACGGCATCTCATTTGTGTTATAACAAAGTGTTAATAACTTAAAATAAACGCATATGGATTGTATTTTTTAATTACCCTAAATTCCCAAGTATAACGCGCGTTATACAAGGTTTTTTTGTCAAATTTTCGGAATTATTTAGTGCGCGTTATACATAAGACGTACTAGTGCGCGTTATGCATAAGAAGTACAGCTTTATAAAATAAAATGCCTTAAAGCGTTCAAATACTAACTTCGTGATATCACTAAATGGCTGAAATCTTTCGAAACTTCTTTCTTTTTCTTCCTTTGATAAAAACAAATTTTCTGGCATAAATTACCATGCATTTCAATCATTACAGATACAAAATCGAATTTCAGTTACCTAATTATTATTCAACCTAAGACAAATTAAGGCAGATTCGAAGTTATTATTTGAAAAAAATGTACGCAATGCCTTTTTAAATAAGATAACGAATTCCAAAACAAAACACATTCACATATAAAAATAAAAAAATCACAAATTCTTCATAAACTTTTATTCCCAATCGATTATTAATTAACATAACCATAAAAATCTTCTGATTCAGTCACAATTTATATCGTAATCATTCAAGTTCTTAACCAATGAGTCCGGAAAATTTTCAAGCGAAAAATTATCACTTTCATCAGATGATGAATCACAATACCCTCCATCCCCCCATCAACATCAGGGGAATAAATTCCCGATACCCTGAAACCATTAATTATACATTCACGGGTTACATCAGCCCAACTTTTCACAATGCATTAGAAAATTTCAGCATAAGAAGCTCGCTCGCTGCATCCTTCCAGACTTTGTATAGGAGTGGAAACCATCTACCATGCATTTTTCCTAGTGCCTTTTCGATTTGAATGATCTATTTACGGATATGTCCAGTGGTTGCAGCTTCTTTGTTAGACCTGCAGGAATAACTGCAATCTTGGAATATTTTTTCAATAATATTTTCGAATCATTTACCTAGCTGAATCCAATGCAAGCAGCGATTTTGGTTTAAAAAATGAGCCCTTCCTTTTTCCCCATACCTCAGTTAACCACATTCGCAACATATCGCAATTCATCCAGCCTTTTGGGTTTACGCACACAACAATACCTTTAGGAAATTCCTATTTAGGAATGGTTTTCCGCTTGAAAATTACCATTGGGGGAAGCTTTTCTCCATCAGCCGTCACTGTTAGCACAACAGTAAAGCAGCATTTTTTAGCTCCAGCAGTGCATATTTTTATGTCTTGGGTGCCTTTAACGTCAACTGCAAATTTCGATGGCATGACGAAACTCATAGGTACCTCATCCATGTTCCCTATCTGACTTGGTTCAACGCCCTTCTTTTCCTGCCCAACAAACAAATTAAACTCTTCCACTTTCACCTTCCAATCTTCTGGTAACTTTTGTCCGGTAGATGTAATTGCTCGTACTGTTAAACTATTTCGCTTCATAAAATGATAACACCAGCAATTACTGCCTTTAAAATTATCAATATTTTTCTCGCGAGCTATTTGTATTGCTTTGCATTTAAGTGACACAGTTGAAACTCCTCTTCCTTCACTCCTTTACGCACAGACCCAGTCCTTCAATTCTTGCTCCAGATCTGGCCAAAACTCCTTTCTTTTCCTTTGTGCCCTTTTTGCCACAGGTAGAACACTCAACAAATTCTTTTGGGACCGCCACTCGCGAATGCTGGATTCGCCCACTTCGAAGAAACGGGCCACTGACCGATTACCGCGAATCTCGGCATAATTCACATTCCTAACTTTTTCTGCGCCATGTAAGATTTCCTTCTTTTTGGCATTTTTAAATAGGGTTATGGTCCAACGGTGGGTCTACAATTTAAAAAATAAAAAAAATATTAATATTTTTTCATTAGGTTCAATAACTGTGCATTACCAAATCAAGAAATACCGTACAGAAACCGCACCGTTTCTTAGTCAGGTAAAGAAAAATTAAATAGGTAACACTCCATAAATGACAAAGTCAACAAGTTTCAGTAAAAATAATGTCAATGTTTTTAAGGAAAACAAAATATCCTTGAAAATACCTCACCTGGTTTCTGTCCAAGAGGAACGAAACTCCGTACTTTCAGTGCCCTACCTTGTTGATCAAAACGTTACAGCCAGACTGCAAACCACAAATGAATGGGCGATGAAGATTACAGGTCGTCTCTCTGTCTGTGAGTCAACAATGTGTGCCCTCCACATTTGTTCCCACACTCAGATTCTCTGACTGTTTATGCTAGCTTTCTCTTGCCCCCTGTCGTACCACCCTTGAGGTCTGGTCCTTCTTTTGTTTTGTGTACCTCTACCCACCCCCACCATTCCAACACATCTCATGACACCCTCACCACTTCCTTACTCCTCACTCCCCAACCAGTTTTCTTTGACCCTCAAGTGGTCATTGTATCGGAAATAAGAATGGGAAAAATCGGTATCCAGGGGTTCCTTCGCACAGGAGAGTTGGGGAAGGGCGCTAAAAGTGTAGCATTCTTTAAAAAAACGCTAAGCTCAACGATCCCATGTTCTGCGGGTGTCCTGCGCGTAATACACAAGTGCGCGTTATACTAGAAATTTTGAAGATATGCGGAAAACAGCCGAAGGTTGGCCTGCGCGTTATGCATGAGTGCGCGTTATACTTGGGAATTTAGGGTATACATGTCCCCACCACCCGAATTAACACAGATAATCGAAGTTCTACTGTAGTTAACTTTTGAGGCTGATGGTTTATGTGCTATGTTTATGCCATCAAGTTCTATAACTGGATAATTTTTAATCTCAGTCCTTGAAGTCATTTTTCAACACTGAAAATTGACCAGAATAAGCTACCCTCTATTTTTGTGTGTAATGGTTCATTTCCACAAAGCTTCTATCACATTTTGTACACTACATAAATACAAGATTTTTTCATAATATCTTAACCTATTAAGTCCATAAAGACATGTACAGACAACACACTAATGACAGAAGGAATTGCAAAGAAAAAATGGTTTTAAGAAATCTATTAATTTACTGCTGAAACTTGGCAGTTTTCACATTTTTATTTGGACTGAAAATTTGCTCTATTAAACTTATCTATTATTAGGCATTAAGGATGCTGAACAGAGAAAATCTCAAGCAAAGCATCACATATTTTGTTTACATTGGCCAATAAGACGGTTCTATCGGCAAACTACAATTAAAAACCATATTTTTCTCTCTCAAGCTCTTATATGATCTGTAAGGTATAGATTAAAAACTTTATTCAAATAGAGGACAACTTTTACCACAGAAAAGTTTGCAAGACCATATAATTATGACTTATAGTTTCAGAGATAAAAATTCAAGACCCGCCCAATCTTTCAATACTGTTGTATACGTATTTCCCTTAAAGAACGTCTTAGAATTCTCCTTGTATTCCATTCATGGAGTATACTTTCACTTCTTGTTGTTTCATGTCAAAATACCCTCCACTCAGCAAAAACCCTAATGGCAAATGAGATGAAGTCTCACAGAATGGAAGAAAGGTCTAAGACTCGCAAGTGACATCAACCAAAAGTGGCTGAATTTATGTACAGAGAAAAGATACCACATGTGCAGGAATGTTTTACTTTATATAAATTTTTTCTTGTGAGAATGCCAAATAAATTATATTGACATTATAAATAAAAACTGGTACCATATTTAAATAATTGTATTTTTTCATAAAACCACAACTGATCATGGTTTTCTTTATAATATTGATAACTCCCTTTGTCAAAACATAATAATAAAGTACACATTATAAGAAATTATTTGTTTGACTATGTGAAATATTACATCTATTCCTATTCTTTACCAATTGATGAACTATTTACAATATTTACATATCCTTATGGATAATTAAATTTGAAAATATTATTTCACTTTTCACATTAAAGAATGCATTCTAAGAAACCATTATTGTTATAACAAGTAAATAAGAAAGCATAGAGTATTTTCCAACAAAAACTCCCAAAGGCCTAATCTACTCCCTTATTTTCCAGCAGAGCTGAACAGAATAATGATTTGTGAAGCAAAGCAGTCAAATTAATCAAAATTAAACATATGATTAAAAGATACATTTTCTTATGAACTTTTCATCAAATATTTGACTAGCTCAGTATTGTATTAAACCGGTAAACTTACTCATATAATTTTAGGCTTATTACATAAAATATATGAAGAGTTTAGAATGTTTTGTCTCTCATAAGAGTTATATTGACAACAAAAACATTCATCAATGAAATTTATAAATAATCTAATATTTAATTAAGAAAGGCCAATAATTTTATCATGTAAATTCTTTTCACTCAACAATTAACATAAAAGTTACCTTCTAAGTAAAAATGAAATTACATTTATCCATGAACTTTTATCTGGGACAAGTATTATTGTAATACAAGCCAATAAAAGGTCTTCAAATTCTGTTGATAAAACATAAGTTAAATATTTGTAACATATCATTAAGTTAGCCTAAGTATAGTTGGACAATTGTCATTTGTTTTGGAATGAAATCACAGCCATTCACACACATTCTTCTGTTCCACATTTTTGATTTGAGTATATGCTCGAGTTACTTGATACACCATTAATTGTGTATCAAAATTGTTCGGAATAAAAAAGTTCTCATTTAAAAAATCCAAACCAATATATTGAATGACCTTTCCCAGAGATCTCCAACCTCATTTCTAATCAAAACAATCAATATTTTCGCCTTCACCAGCACAATGTTTACTAAATCAGAAAGGAATATTTTTTCCTTTTCTTAAGTCATTTACAAAAAAAATTTATAAAATCTTTGACCTTTTGAGAAAAGACTTCAGAAAGAGTTGTCTGGCTCCTGTTTGAATGCTGCCAGGGTAAATGAGTTCTCATCTCTTCCTACCACCACTCCATTATCCTCCACCTCCACATCTCCATTGCACTCCCCCACAACTTCTACAACACAACCCCTTGGTCCACTCACTCCCATTCGCCTATCCATTTCTTCCACTATAGCAGGAGAAGAGGGTGTTCCTCTATAGTCTCTTAATATCACTACACCCAATGATTGTGCTCCATTTGGTAGAGAATTGGGTGAACTAGGTGATTGATCCACGCCATTGCACATATGAGATTGATGAAGTAATGTGTGGTGTTGTACAGGAAGTTGCATATGGCCATTGCTATGCATATGCAGTGGTGGACTATTTACCTAGAAGAAATCAAAATATTATTACAAATTTTGTTTTTAACTTTTTATACTTCCTATGTGACTGGAACATATACGTATATAGTTATATTGAAAAAGGAAATCATTAGAAAGCATTTTCATAAGAATCCCTATAACACCTCACTAAATAAATGGCGCAATATGCATTGCACAAACTTTCTCATATATGTATATACGTTTTGTCAACTGTGTATGCCTATAAAAGAAAAATGCTTATAAATCAAAGTTAACTGTAGTTTAGCGTATATTTTAATTCCACTGGATGACATTTAGTAATTTTTTGGGATATATGGCTTAGTATTATTTGTGACATCAGGCTGTATGATTGAATGGATTTAAAACCTTTCAGATGATATATTGTCGTTTGCTTCCTAAGCACGAAGTGCCAACAACAATAAATTGTCGACCATGGTGAGTAAGCGTAAACTCGTAATAGTTCCACATGCAAATGACAGATGGCAAAATATGATGGTATCAATCGAAAGAGGAGACTACTTAGTTCACGTATCTTCTGTTCTTTTTGGTTTTAGTTGATTATTTGTTGAGTAATGATTTTTCAATTTCGCTAATATTACCTCTATTCTTTCAAAATGGCTTCTATAGGCAATGATAATTTCACTGTTAAAATTGAGAATGATGAATTGTTTTGTTATATAAACTCATTAATTGATCAGTTGTATAAAACTCCTTAAGCCAAAAAAATTGTAGGGTAAGCCCTATGCATTTCGCCCACTAAGTGGGCATCTTCAGGGGAGAACCTGCCTTGGCAGTGAACAAGGTTCAACTGCGACAAAGTTAGAGGAGAGGTTTAAAACGAAAAACGAAAAAACAAATGAGGGACGAAAAGAATTTTATGCGTCAAGTTCGGTCAATTTGTATAGAGTTTTGTTAAAATCAGTATCTGTGTTCATAACATTGTATCTGTTTTTATAGATATGAAGATTTTCTAACGAGTTAAGTGAATGATTGGCTGAAGTTAACAATGTTAAGTCCTCTATGTGTATACTATGTCCAGTTTCGAGGATATGAGTGGCTACACTTGATTTCTCAAACCGATTGGGTTTGTAATGGGCTAAGTGTTCTTTAAATCGTGTTATTAGTTTACGTCTAGTTTGTCCTATGTACATTAAATTGCAATGTGAACATTGTATTTTATAAATTCCGGACTTATTCAAATTCTCCGTTCTGTCCTTAGTGCTATCTAGTAAATTTTTCAAACTATGTGGGTTCGTGTATGTTATTGTGCAATTCTTATGTTTGAAAATTTTATTCAAGCCTCTGTTTAATATGGGACAATACGGTAGTTTTATATATTTGTTGGCTTTATTGTTGTCAAGTTTGAAAGTGGTGGAGTTGGACAACGTTTTTTTAAGATTGTGTTTCCTTATTAATTTATTGATTAAATTGGGATCAAAACCAAGTTTCTTAGCAGTTAGTTTTATATGTTTAAGTTCTTGAACATATCTATCTTTGTTAAGGGGGATGTTGCACAATCGGTGTGTTAAGAATTGGAAATAGCTGTTTTTTGATTCATGGGATGGAAGGAGTTATTTGGAATATAATTGTCAGTATGTGTTGGTTTCCTGTAAATATCAAACTCTATTTGTTGTTGGTTATTGATGATTAGTAAATCCAGAAATGGTAAAGTATTGTTCTCTTGAAGTTCAAAAGTAAATTTTATGGATGGATATAAGTTGTTTAATTGATCCACGAAGTCTTCTACTTTTTGTTTTTTTAAATCAAAAATTGTAAAAATATCATCAACATATCTAAACCAACATTCAGGAAAATAATGGAATTTGTCTTTGCAAGTCTTTTCAAAATGTGACATAAATATGTTGGCTAAAAAGGGGGATAAAGGATTTCCCATGGTGGTACCTTGTGTTTGCTGATAAATTTCGTTGTGAAATTGAAAAATGTTTTGTTGCATGCATAAGTTAGTGAGCCGTAAGTATTCGTGGACAACTTCATCAGTAAAATTTTGTTTTAATAAAAGAGATTTTAAGATTTGGGATGTTTCATCTAGGGGTACACTGGGGAAAAGACTTTTCACGTCGAAAGAGACCAAAATCTCTGATTCTTTGATGGTTGTATTTTTTAATTTGTTGATCAAATCATAAGAATTAATGACTGAGTGTTTGTCAAGGAATGACATATGTTTAAATTCATTGTTTAGCCAAATAGCTAAATTGTAAGTAGGGCTGTTGATCCCTGATGCAATAGGTCTCATAGAGTTGTCGTTCTTATGGATTTTAGGGAGACAATAAAGTTAAGGTATGTTAGGGTTGGAAGTATTTAATTTGAAACTTAATTTTTTGTCTATGATATTTTTACATCCTTTGATGATGGCTTTGGTTTTATTGATCATGGAATTTAAAGGGTTTTTATTTAATTTAATATAAGGTCCATTGTTTAACATGGCATGGACGTTATCAACGTATTGTGCTTTGTCCATAATTACAATTTTGTTGCCTTTATCTGCTTTGATGTAAAAGCAATCTTTTACTCTAAGTTTTTTAATGGTATTGGGGAAGTTACTATAACTATGATGAATCTTTGTAGGCTTGTTCAGGTTATCTTTTAATTGTAATAAACAAGCTTGTCTAATATAATTTTTTGAATTTTCATCGAAAAATTCTATGGATTTTTCAATGTCAGTAATGAGTTCGTCTATAGGTAGCTTCCTAGGTGGTAATGCAAACTTCAAACCCATATTTAGTAAAGACAATTCTTCCTGAGAAAAAGAAGTTTTGGATATGTTTTCAATGAATTCAAATTTTTGTGAGATTTGATTGGGTTGATTAGCTATGTTTTGTGTATGGCCAATCTGTTTTTGTTTAAGGATATTTAATTTTTTGTCTAAAATTAATGATTTGGTGTGATATTTATGAGAATTGGTCTCGTGCATTTTAATTTCAAAGTTATTCCAAAGTTCGAAGCCAACGTTATTTAATTTATTTGTTATTTTTAGGTGTAAATCGTAAGCCGATATTTCTAATAAACTCCTTTTGGCGTATAGATTCTTAATTTCTAATTGGAACCATTTGTTGAAGGCTAATTGTTTAACTTTGGTCATTATATGGTCGTTCCTGGTTTTTGAAAAGACGTTCATGAAATTAGGGATGACCTTATTATGACATGAATTTAAACATATGTCATTCCTTGACAAACACTCAGTCATTAATTCTTATGATTTGATCAACAAATTAAAAAATACAACCATCAAAGAATCAGAGATTTTGGTCTCTTTCGACGTGAAAAGTCTTTTCCCCAGTGTACCCCTAGATGAAACATCCCAAATCTTAAAATCTCTTTTATTAAAACAAAATTTTACTGATGAAGTTGTCCACGAATACTTACGGCTCACTAACTTATGCATGCAACAAAACATTTTTCAATTTCACAACGAAATTTATCAGCAAACACAAGGTACCACCATGGGAAATCCTTTATCCCCCTTTTTAGCCAACATATTTATGTCACATTTTGAAAAGACTTGCAAAGACAAATTCCATTATTTTCCTGAATGTTGGTTTAGATATGTTGATGATATTTTTACAATTTTTGATTTAAAAAAAACAAAAAGTAGAAGACTTCGTGGATCAATTAAACAACTTATATCCATCCATAAAATTTACTTTTGAACTTCAAGAGAACAATACTTTACCATTTCTGGATTTACTAATCATCAATAACCAACAACAAATAGAGTTTGATATTTACAGGAAACCAACACATACTGACAATTATATTCCAAATAACTCCTTCCATCCCATGAATCAAAAAACAGCTATTTCCAATTCTTAACACACCGATTGTGCAACATCCCCCTTAACAAAGATAGATATGTTCAAGAACTTAAACATATAAAACTAACTGCTAAGAAACTTGGTTTTGATCCCAATTTAATCAATAAATTAATAAGGAAACACAATCTTAAAAAAACGTTGTCCAACTCCACCACTTTCAAACTTGACAACAATAAAGCCAACAAATATATAAAACTACCGTATTGTCCCATATTAAACAGAGGCTTGAATAAAATTTTCAAACATAAGAATTGCACAATAACATACACGAACCCACATAGTTTGAAAAATTTACTAGATAGCACTAAGGACAGAACGGAGAATTTGAATAAGTCCGGAATTTATAAAATACAATGTTCACATTGCAATTTAATGTACATAGGACAAACTAGACGTAAACTAATAACACGATTTAAAGAACACTTAGCCCATTACAAACCCAATCGGTTTGAGAAATCAAGTGTAGCCACTCATATCCTCGAAACTGGACATAGTATACACATAGAGGACTTAACATTGTTAACTTCAGCCAATCATTCACTTAACTCGTTAGAAAATCTTCATATCTATAAAAACAGATACAATGTTATGAACACAGATACTGATTTTAACAAAACTCTATACAAATTGACCGAACTTGACGCATAAAATTCTTTTCGTCCCTCATTTGTTTTTTCGTTTTTCGTTTTAAACCTCTCCTCTAACTTTGTCGCAGTTGAACCTTGTTCACTGCCAAGGCAGGTTCTCCCCTGAAGATGCCCACTTAGTGGGCGAAATGCATAGGGCTTACCCTACAATTTTTTTTGGCTTAAGGAGTTTTATACAACTGTTCAACTTGGAGCCAAAGTGATTACGAGCTACCATCTACTGTTCATTAATTGATGACAAATGTTATTTAGAGTAGGAAAATTTCAAGATTTTAGAAGATATGTGATTTTTTTATTTTATTTTTCAAATGTAAAATCATAGCAAAATATTTTTTAATTTTATAAATAAATATGTTATGAGTATACAGTTTTATAGAATGTAATGTTTTATATATCATTTCTGCAATTACTGAAAGAAATGTACAAATATAAAAAATAAATAGCATGTATGTGATTTTTCATAGAGACTGATGAAAAAGTGCTAAAATTGCAGTTATGCAAAATAAAATTTTTCTATAATTTCATTTTTAATATTTTTTGTGAGTTTTTGCAATGTTTAACCTGGATGTCTTGCCTTTATGAAAATTAGTTAAATATACTAGCGAAAATAATAAAATACCATACTTTATTCAATATAAAATTGAATTTTCATATTTTTATAAAAAAAATTAAAAATAATTTTTTTAAACAAAAAATCACAAAATGAACTCTAACATTCCCTTAATATAATTAATATGTGTAATCATCTGTGCAATTACTGAAAGAATCAGGCAAGAATATGAATAAATAGCATGTATGTGATTTTTCTTAGAGATTGATGCAAAATTGCTGAAATAGCCATGGCACTTTTGGATATATCCACCAAAATCAGCATGGCACTGAAAAGATTAATCAAAATCCTTATAGCCATCTTTGAGTAAATAGAATTTTGTTTCAAAATATCCTAGAATATAGTACCCTTAATTGTTGTGCGATATCATTCATCTCTTCAGAGCATCTATTATGAATGATATTATCCACAAATATGAGATATCATTCGATTTAGTTTAACCATATAAGCTGTAGTAAGATTTTGAGTGTGTCGCGGTGGAGGCATGACATCATAGGGCTTAGGTAAGGTAGCTTAACATACATTGTAATGCCACTGGACGCCATAGAGTGATTTTAAGAGATATATGGTTTATGTAATACTATTGTGACATTAGGCTCTATAGTTGTATTGATTTAAATCAAATTCTCTGGATTCATTTTTGAGTAAATAAACTTTTTTTAAAAATTGCCAAGAATAAACTACCCCTTATTTTTGTGCAATATCATTTTTATGAAAAAAGGGTCTGTAAAAGATGATATATTGCACAAATACGAGACATCATTATGGCAAAAAGAATTTAATGTCAGGTGAAATGCGGGTAATGAGCAGGTGGAAGCTTGCTGTGGATGAGCTGTCATAATAAGTAAATCACACGTAAAAAATAAAAATCTTACGAAAGCATTGGTCATACCCCCTACTCCCCCTCTCCCAAGTCAGCAAACGTCAGCTTTTCCTAGAACCTCCCTCCCCCCTGAGGGGGGTTAATTACAGACACTAGGAGCTTAGCTCTTACACCTGGAAATTTTGCCACTATGTAACATCCCATGTGAAAAGGGGGTTCTTTGAAGTGCACCAACATCGTAAAATACATGGGATCGATGGCCTCACTTCCTCTCCATAGGAATACTTGTCATATTTTTTAGTTGTAAAATATTATCGACCTCGGCTGGGAATCAAACCCACAATATTTTAAACCATTGTGGAGTGTTTCAACCACTGCTCCACCAGCGTAAGTTAATAAGCATACTCAATGTCATAAGCAGAAGTGGTCAAAAATGTGTCGCGTGCCACCCAGTGGTGGAGGATCCAAGGGAAAGCAATTCTCCCCCCTCCCCACCCCGGATTCATCTTACAACCCAATCCACATCTTGATTTTTCTTGACAGCATAACTTTATATTTCAATATTTGACTTTGAACTTATGTTCACTTTCGAAATTATATAATTAAATTTTATATGGGTTACTTGTAATTATTAAAAGTTATCAGGATTGACCCCTTGGGGAAAATCGCCACCCACTTGGGATGTTTTTTGATATGCTCCTGGTGCCACCTAATATTTATGCCAGCTACATAAAGAATTACATGCTACATACATACATATTGTTATTTTATTATTTACTATTACTATTTTGAAAATCACTTTCATAATACTTTAAAGTTATTTTTTCCAAATTGAGAGGCATGCCACTGACAAGAGCTTTACATGCCACCTCTGTCATAGAGTAATGAATGCGTCTTATTTTTCTTGTGTCTCTATGGCATTATAAGGATTGTTTCGCATAATATAATATTTTGAACCCATTTCTCCAAATAGATTAAAGTTAATAAAAGAAAGAGACATTAATATAATTTTTTTATAATTTCATACTTTTCAAAATAGCAGTAACATTTGTGTGAGGGCAGGGAGAATTCTTCATTAATATACAGACAATGATAAGTAATTCAGCTTGGAAAATATTTAAGATATCCATTATTATTTGTTGCAGGGAGGCTCCCAGATTTTCTGGTATACCATTGATACCTGTGAAGTATTTTGACGATTGAGATGACATTATATTTTATAAAATTAAAGCTGTACCTTTTAAATGAGTTTTAAGTTTAATATTGTTTCTCAAATAAGCAATTTTGTGATTAATGGTTTACAATCAATTTCTACCTATACTTTTGCCAGAATAAGTTTGCATCCAGTATCTGTGGGCCCTTGAGGGGCGACTATCAAGGAAGAGACTACTGCTAGCATTGGCATAAAGAGATCACCCAATAAATTGCATCATGCAGGTAGGAGGGAGAAGATACTGAACTTAGACAGACCTTGTTTCAGGGTGGGGGAATAAGTGAAGAGGCTGACCTTTTTCTAAATCCCAGATGTCAACTTATTCTGGCATGAATTTATATTTTTCCCTCCAAACTGGCCCAAAAATAGGGGTGCGTGTGGTACACGAGGGTGCATTGTACACGAGTAAATGCAGTATCTTTGTGCACCACTTTGGAAACGTGTACTATAGGTTTCTATCCCATGGCCTAGAACAGTGATGGCCAACATTTTGATACCTGTTCCATTCAAGTTGAGAAAAAATAGAAGATATTCTTATATGACAAATTTCCATTTTTAGCCTAATTTCAAAAAAATGGGAAGTACAGGTTCCCCTCTCTTTATGCGGGTTCACTTTATGCGAATTTGCTATTATGTGACAAACTTATTGCTACTGGAATTTCTTTATGCGTCTTTGATTTGCTCTTATGTGGTTACACGGCCAGTGCAATACAAATGAAAGAAAGTTCTCCAACCCACCACGATGGTCTCTCATTGTCTCTTATGCTGTGCGTATTAGTACTACAGTAAAAGAGATAAGAGTGGAGATGAGACAGAGATTTCATGTGATACTGTTTGAGCACATTTGAGAAATTTTGTCTCCTTGCCCGTGAAACTCGCGTTGGGCCAAGACAACCCTCCAGCACTTTTAACCTCCACTATTACATCAGTCACACCAGCCACCAATTGTGCTCGTCTGCTTCCTTTTATTGGCAAGTATAATTTACAGTGTTAATTTTTTTAATTTTGTATTAGGTTGTCAATAAATGAATGTCATTTTTTTTAAAAACAAAGAAAACAATTTCAATGAAAAGAAATGAAGTTTAATCAATGATATAATTTCCATTATTATCTAGGATAGCCTCCCATCTAATGACCAGATTTTCAATTCAATTGAAGAACTCGGGTGGTTTCAATCAAAGACTGACTGTCTCTTCATATTCAAATTCTTTTCCATTCAAATGATGCTGAAGCGAACGGAACAGATGGTAATCTGTGGGCGCCATATCTGGAGAGTATGGTGGGTGCGAAAGGACTTCCCATCCTAAGTTCCTTATTTTTTGCCGAGTCAAATGTGCCACATGAGGTCAAGCATTGTCGTGGAGAAGGAGAACACCTTTTCTATTGACCAGTGATGGACATTTCTGATGAAGAGACTGGTTTAATCGATCCAATTGTTGACAGTACAGGTCAGAAGTCAGTGTCTGATGTGGATTCAGGAGTTCAAAGTGAATCACTCCTCTCATGTCCTACCAAATGCAGAGCATTCTGTGGATGGAGTCCAGGTTTTGGGGTGAGAACTGGTTTTTGCCTGCGACCCAGTCATTGTTTTTTACGTTTGATATTGAAGTAAAGAATCCATTTCTCATCCCAGTTCATGACCCATTCCAAAAACGGTTCACGTGTTTGGCGCACGAGGAGAGAAGAAGCAAAGCTGACACGTTGGAGAAGATTTTCATTGAAGAGTTTGTGAGGCACCCAAACACCCCCCTTAAGGTCTTTGCCTAGATTTCTGAGGTGTGTTCACACTGTCTCATGAGAGACATTCAGTTTTGATGCCATTTCATGGGCATTGCCGAGGGTCAGACTCCACAAGCGCCTTCAAAGCTTCGATGTTGATTTCAATATGGCGGCCTCCACCAGAGCAATTTTCGAGGCTGAGGTCTCCAGAACAAAATTTGTTTAACCATCGCTGACTTTCACGGATATCCAGAACTTTTCCATAAACTTCTTGAATATTCTTCATGGTTACAGTAGCGTTATTTCCTTTTTTTAATTCATACAGCATTATATGCCAAAAGTCGGTCATGTTTAAACAAGAATATGAGGCATTGCCTGGGACAACAATAAACATAAACATCCTTTTTACACAAATGATATGTTTAACTGGTTACTAGAACAAATTCTGAAGGTTATAAGAGCTTAATTAATCCTATTCACAAAAACGACATTAATTTCTTGACAACTTAATATTTAGCACAAAAGAATTTTTATGGAGCGAAATGAGTGTCTTGGGGGGAGTTAGGATTGCTTGTGGAACGTATCCCTATCTTTTACATGTAAATATGGGTTCTGTTTATGCGAATTCGCTTTATGTGTCACTTTCCTGGAACACAACCTCTGCATAAAGAGAGCAAAACCTGTAGTCTTATGAGATCGCCTCGGTGTTCGTGTGTTTGTCCCCCTTACATCTTCTTCATGAATAAACTGATTTTAACTAAATTTGGTACATAGAATCTTCACATAAATTAATGACCAAAATGACATATTTGGACCGGATCGACTCAGCAGGGATGCTACAATTGCAAAGTTAAACTTTTTGGTAATTATGAATTTAGAAGGAATTGGCGAAACCGATTTCAACAAAATTTTGTATGAATTAGGCATGCAATATAAATAACATAATCAAGATGTTTAGTGTAGATATAGAAAGCAGGGCCGCCACAATACAAGAATAAAAAAATTCTTTTTACGTGTATTTGTGTTGAACTGTTCACACCAAGTTTAATACATACTTAAAATATACACATATATACAAAACCATATTAGGATATTTAAACCGAATCAGCCAAACAGGGGTGCCACAATTACAAATTAAACTCTTTCAGTCATTATGGATTTGGGGCCGTCCATAAATGACATCACGCAATTTTGGCGGATTTTTGACCCCCCCCCTCCCTCTCCCCTCATCATATTTCATCACAAAAACTCAGACCCCCCCATATATGACGTCACAAAGCTTTGACCCCTCCCCTCTCCCCAAATACAAATTTGCAAAAGATATAATTGGTTTGAAATGGCTTTTTATTTATAGAAACACAACAATATAACATTGCATTCTGAATTACATAATACTTCCGGTCAAGAGGTAGCATCATAAATATCTTTAAATGGGCTTGTTTGTGCAATGATGTCAGATAAGTGTTTCTCTCTCTCAAGTGGTTGACGCATAAAAAAATAATCAACTCAAGAGTAATAGACATCACAGAGCAGATAAACAGTGCCTAGATCCCCTTCCACTACACAGTAGCTTTAGTACAGAGGTTTGGTTCATCTCAGCATTGAATCAAGGTTTTCAGAAGCCACAATTCACATAACTATGCAAAAATTCAACCGCCAAATTTAACCTTTAATAAAGGTAAAAAGAAATACAGTAACAATTACAAAATTAAGCAAAATATGAAGGCTCAAAGTTACTGTTTTGAAATCTATCAAGTTTCTTTCAGAATTAATAAAATGTGTTGTGTCAAAAAAATAAAGGAATCTATCGATCTCTGCGGCACACTCAGTATGCAGGATGCCCGCACATGAGACAGAAAATAATAAAAAAAACCTACCTCTGACCTCCCAACCTGTGAAGAAAGAGGCTTCCTTGGAAGTAAACATACACACAAATTCATTTGCAAATTCTCAACAAGGATAGTTTATGACCCTTAAATGAATAGACGAGAGATTTGCACTGAGATTTTTCTAAGGGAGATGGTCAATAGGTGCCAGCTTTTTGGTTCCTCTGTAAAATGTGCAAATTATGAAGGAAGAAATGGAATTATCTGACAGGACAAGTGCCGAAGATTTTTCCCAAGGGAGAAGGACCCAGTGTTTGACACAGTGAAATGGTCTCGTATGAGAGTTTAAATCAAGTGATTGTTTGATGTGTTATGGCCTTCGACACAACTCCACTACAGAAGGGGTGTCCTCAATGAGTGATGTGTGAGTGATCATTCTTTTTAACTGTAAATTACTCGGACAATTTTTTTATTGTTTTAAAATGCTAATGTTGCAAATATCTCATGAAAATAATATGCTTAATTTTAATTACCAAATATAATTATGCGATAAGATTAACTAATAATTATGATAAAACATGCACATTTATTGGCATCCAGTGATCTACAGTAAATTATATATATATATATATATATATATATATATATGATTAACTAAAATTTCAGTTCATGATTAATAGATGCATTCCAATTATAAAGAAAGTTCATGATGAAGAAATGAACTGATTCATTTTAGTACCTATGCTACATTTCAATTAAAATCCTCCAATGGTAATTTGTGCAGCACAAAGATTCTTACTTCTGCTTTTTGGTATACAATTAATTGAGTAATGAAAGAAACTTAATATTAAACCATTAACAAATTTCAATTAGTAATACAGTACTTATCTAAATGGCTCAATAGAGAATAAAATATTATCATCTTGATATAAAATAGAAATAATAGTAAATTAGTACAATATGAATAACACCTATTAAAAACATTTTACAATGATGATCCTTTAAAGTGATTTCGGGAAAAAATTATATAATTGGAAATAATTTTATATAAAACCTTGCTCATTCAATAAAGATACATAAAGGAGTATATTTTCTGCATTAACTATAACCTTTTTCCACTTATCCACATCTCTTGCAGGACCTATCCTGTCGCTATTTAGAATCACAGCCAATTCTTCCCAGCATTTCTGTTTCGTTTTAGAAGAGACAGTAACTGTGATATTGCCTGTACAAAATGCTTTGTGACTTGACATACTATATTAATATTTCCTGTTGTCTTTCCATAATTTTGGATCCTCAAACCTTTCTCTCCATAATTATTATTTCCAATATTATTGTGTTATTGTGAATTGGCGCATGCACTTTCTGAATGTCAGATGTTTTATTTTTTTCTACCTTCGTTAGCAAACCAATGAATGAAATTTTACATTCTGTCTTAATGATAGATCTCAAGACTCGCAAAAAAGTTCGGTAGAGAGATTGTTTGTTATGTGGTTAACGAAAATTTCATCAATAATGAAACCGGCAATATTTCACCGAACCGTGACGAAAATTTCAAGACTTGCCCCTCAGAACTACTTGTTACTTTCTCATATATGTAGTATATTGAGAAAATATTGTAATTGTGAAAAAATTCGACTTCAAGATTTTGATGGAAATACACATTTTAGGTGTCCCCGAGTCCATAAAAGTGGTTTTCGCCATGCCATCTGTCTGTCTATTGGTCTGTTTGCTGTTCTAGGGCCCAAACACGTACATGAAATTGAATTATATCTCGTATTTGCACAATATATCATCTTTGCAGACCTTTTTTTCATAAAAATGATATTGCACAAAAATAAAGGGTAGTTTATTCTTGGCGATTTTTAGAAAAAGTTTATTTACTCAAAAATGGCTCCAGAGAATTTGATTAAAATCAATACAATTGTAGTCTGATGTCACAAATAATACTACAATACCATATATCTCTTAAAATCACTATATGGCATCCAGTGGCATTATAATGCTGCATTACAATGTGCGTTAAGCTACCTTACCTAAGCCCTATGACGTCATGCCTCCGCCACAACACACTCAAAATCTTATTTCAACTTATATGGTTAAACTAAATCGAATGATATCTCATATTTGTGGATAATATCATTCATAATAGACACTCAGAAGAAATTAAAGATATTGCGCAACAATTAAGGGTACTTTATTCTAGGATATTTTGAAACAAAATTTGATTTACTCAAAAATGGCTAAGGATTTTGATTAAAATCCATCCAATCATACAGCCTGATGTCACAAATAACACTAAGCCATATATCCCAAAAGATTACTAAATGTTAACCAGTAAAATTAAAATATACGCTAAACTACGGTTAACTTTGATTTATAAGCATTTTTCTTTTATAAGCATACAGTCGACAAAATGTATATACGTATATGAGAAAGTTTGTGCAATACATATTGCAGTTTATTTGATTTTTCTTTATCTGAAAAATAATAAAAATAAAAATTCTTTTATTATTTTCTAATCTTAAATTGAATTCTTTTTCTGAAGCGTTGCATTTATCAAAGGTTATACTTCAGTAATATATCTTTTCTGAGTGTTATAATTAAAGTGACCAGATTTCAGATCAGTCAAACTGAGACAAAGTGTTCATTTTTGTTTGTGTGGAGTGTAGGCAATTTTCAGCGACCAACTAGAGTTCAGCTACTAATTCTGATAAAACGAGATGCTGGGCACCATATTACAGAGTTCAACACAAATTCACAAACAATAGAAAAAAGGGCTGTGTGTAATCAGTCAGCCCCCTCTTTTAAATTAAAATTACTTAAGGAAAATCTTTCTGTCTAATAATAAAAAAATAAAGAAATATTCTTAGCATTATGCATTTACATTAACTAGTGAACCATTTTTTCAGTGTTTTCAACACCTAATATAGTGTGATTTTATTTAAGCAATTTTTTTCTCAGAGGAGACCCGTCAAGTGAACACGTCCAAAGAAATTTCAAGAACAATGTCTTTTCTAAATTTCTCCAACTTGCTCGTGAATTTCTAACTCCAAACATAATAAATTATTATATCATCCTTTAATATATATTTTTAGTCCCCTCTAATATAATCTATAATTTTCCTTAAGTAATTTTTATTTTAAAAGGGGGGCCAACTGATTACACATAGCCAAAAAATGAATAAATGATCTGCCATATATTAAACATCAGTTTAAGTAATATAGGTTTACAACGTAAAATTATTATCTATCCAATTCACAGCTAACCTACCTTTAATTTTCATACTTTTTACTGGATGAAATCTTATTTAGTAACACAGGAGTAGATTTCAGAATATTATAGAATTCCAAAGAGGTTTGCTTGAAATTTATTTTTGTCACTAGTGAGGCCTTGAGGGTTGAGACTTTGAGTTGCGATTTTTCAAATGCCCACAACTTATTCATTTGTGAGAAAGCATGTTCATCAGAAGAATTAGTTCCAGGGAGACATAATATGAACTGAATTAATTCTGGTATGTGTTTGTGGCTGATATCAGTCTCTGAAATGAGTGAATAGTTTCACCCAGCGTTGATCTATTAGTATCATAGATGCATTCCAGTCTGATACTTTCTCATCGCTAATGTGCAGTTCAAAACATGAAAACTCATCAAATAGTTCAGTATCAAATTTAGGCTTAACTCTTTTAGTGCCACATGCAAATTTCGGTGGGTATAGCCAGAAGTGCCACGGGCAATTTGTGAATTTTGTAATACCTTAGGAATACCATCACAGTGATATTATTTCTTAAGATAATAAGCTAATTTTTTCAGAAATTGTAAAAATAGTACATTATTCATAATTGCATAATTTTTATTTAAATGAAATATTAAATTATTTAATAACAATAAAAAGTTATTGCATATCACATTGAAAAAATAAATAAGTTTATCACAGATAATTTTCATCTTATATACAATATACACCAGTAGAACTTAAAAATTATAATACCTATATTACTCTAGAAAATCATAAGAAGAAATCACATGGTAATGCAAAAAATAAAATAAATACAGATTTTTCAATCAACCTCTGCAGCCATAAATTTTGAATAAAGAATTAATACAGTGATGATTATTAAGGAAAAATAATGGAGTAATTGCATGTGGCTTTTGGTTCTGACTAGTGTTTCATCTATACTAATGTGCTTGTGAGGTGTGTAGAGACTATGATGAGTTATTATCAGTTCAGTTTCAGTCTATGCCATCGGCCCTAGAAGCAAAAGCCGATATATCGGCCTGTGGCACTAAAAGGGTTAAAAAATGCAAGCTTCAGCACAGCTGATTACTGATCTATGTCATCCGCTTTGTTGTAGGTGAGGCTGATTAATATTCTTATTATTATTTTTGTTTCATTTGCTGTTATTATTTATGTGGTTTAATTTGTTGTGAATTGCTTAATCTTATGTTCCATTTGTTGTAAAAAATTTACATTTATCATCAATATATCCAAAAGCAGTACAATTTTGCATCCCCTAAAGTTTTTGGGGGACAGCGGGACATGCTGCTCAAAAGTAGGACTGAAATCTGGTCTGGTCACTTTAGTTATATTGCCATGTTAGTCGTTTATCAGTAAGTTTGTTTCTTATATCCCATTTTATTTGTTTAAATTTTGATACTGGCATATGAATATTTTTAAATGTAACACAGTATTTTTAGAAGGAATTTCAATGGTGAAATAAAATTCTAATCAACTTACATGGTGTCTCGGAGGAGGACTATTTGCAGCCACCGATGAGACAGAAGATGGTTCACTTCCTCCATTCTCATGATATGCTCCAGGAGCAATAGCACCAGCATTTGTTTGGCTATTTCCTGTTCCTGCTACCTGTGATACATCTCCTGTTGCTCCTGTAACATAAAACTAGTTAATCGTACAAAGTTAATATACATTCACAGTAAACCATCTGAAAATTGTCTTTCAGATGGTTTACTTAAAGAATATATTTGAGGTAACATAGAATTATCTCTTCTCATGATGTTTAATTTTAATACATACACACACACATAAATATATATATAACTGAATAAGTTGATCTTTAAATCATGGATATTCGTTGCAAACATAATTAATGGAACTTATAAATTACTTATATTTTATGAATCTAACATGCTGTCATTAATAAGCTGTTTGTCTTTAAGGAATAAACATATATTGTGTGATATGCCTTCATTATGTCTCAATATAAAAGTTAAAATTTGATCCATCTTAAAAGAAAAATACATACAACTGCAAAATTAAATTTATAATATAATGCATTTTCCTCAAACATTGTGTTTAATTTTTGTTTTCTTTTTAATATGTATTTATGGCTTTACTTTGGTCATCCATTAATCTATCTGCCTGGCATTTGCATACTACTAAAACTGAATTGTGGCTCAGCCAAGACAACTTATAGTGATAACATGTTGGAATACATTGATTTAGTGATGCCATTTATTAATGTGTACAGTTCATTTCTTTCAGTATATCCATCTGCCTGTTTGTCCCAGCTCACTTACTAATCTTTCCTGAACCTAAATGTCAAGAAAGATGAAAATTTCATAATATATCACTATTGTTAGTTCTCTGATTAAATTGTTCATTTAATGTAATTAATTGATTAAATTGGCTTAACCCATTTATTTCCATGTTGGAAAATCTACTTATTCATCATTTGTTCTCATGCCTATGAAGAAAAATGAATTTTACCAAAACATGTTGCTTCTATCAATTTAAATACAGGAAAAGTAATGACTATTCAATGTCAACTTTACTTAAACTACTATTGGATTGCTTCTTCATCTTCTACATTTTTCCATCATGAGCATAACCCCTTAACCCAACTCCATGCTCTCTCTCTCTCTAGTACTGTGGTTTTTTCTTGCTTGGTAAAATTAGAAGTAATGTGATTATCATTTCATTCAGTGATATATATCATTATAGATATTTATATTTCATATACCTACAACATGCAATAAGTGCATTACAATGGCATTTAGCATTTCAAAGTTCAAAAAAATTGCATTTTTTATTATATATACAAATAATAATGATTCTGTAATTCATGCTTCTTTTTTCATTACATCTCTTATGACTTTTTCTTGTTATTTTCTCCAAGTGCTCTTTTCTTATTTCTTCAAGCTACTGATTAATCATTTAAATATAATTTTCTAGTTGATATTCTTCTTCTATCAAACCCTATCATTTCCTTTCCTTTAATCATAATAAGTTCTCATTGTTTTATTATCCTAAATTTTAATTCTATTCATTCTATGGAAATAACTGAAATAAAAAATTCTTGACAAAAAATAACATCCCAAAAATCATGCACACTTACTTTCACACTAGGTCTGTGAGATACTTCTTCATGGTAAGGATTCCAAGATCTCATTCATTATTTATTTATCTTGGCAAGGATGAAAAGAATTTCTGCCTGTCACCATTTTTTATTTAAATTGTAATTTCACCGACGGCAATGAAGTTGAAAGCTGCTGTTATTTCTTCACATAATTATTCCATGAAGGAAAGTAGGTTTTATGTTCATTCCCATTGATTAACACAATAAATATTTCTTGATATAATTTAAAAAGCTTCTGTATAGCCAATAAAGCAAAGCTACACTACTGTAGTGAATTCAATCATTATTTTTTAAATATTTAAACCCAAGAAGTATTTTAAATTACACTTATAAATTATGATTAACTCTTTTTCTCACTATACTGATAAAGCAAAAACAATACCTCAAAATGAAAATGACATTATTTGTTATTATTAGATTTAATAGATAAACAGATGGTTTACATTAAGTAACACAATTGTAGAAATAAAAAAAGAGAATACATTTGAGGATTCATTGAAATAACAGTATCCATCTCACAATGTTATAATATTCATTCACTTATTTGTAACATTGAATACCAAATACATAGGCTCACCTCCAAGAAGCATTTCCTGTAACAGGCTATCAATTCTGGCCACTCCAAATAACTTAGCAAATTGTATCTGTTCAATCATTTGCCATGTGATCGATTGAAGAGCTGGAAGGGCAAGCAGTAATTCTCCAAATCTACCTCTGGAGTCATACTGTCTATCACTAATGTAGTCTTCCAGATTTATCTGTATTTGATAACGGAGACATTTGATTCGTGCTGGCTCACTAAGTCCTTTTGCATCTTGAAAATATGAGAAAAACATAAATTTAGATAGGTGTTTACATAGTTTATTCTGCAAAAAGACAGGGTTTATAATTTACCTTGAAATGAGTAAATTAATTTTTTTGAAATTTTAAAGAATATAATTTTGCTGAAAGTATATAAAAAGTATGCCAATATGGGTTGAAGAAAGAATGAACTGATGTTAGAATAACTCAATTAGTCCTCTAATGTACTGAACTGGATAAAGGATCCATTCTGGGCTTGGTCCACATAAACCAGTAAAAATACAAACAGTAAAACATGGTTACAAAAAGTAAAGTAATGAATATATTTTTATGAAATTAAAAGATAACTAGGGGCTTATTTCAATTGTGTTATTATTAAATTTTCAATATTTCTTTATATATAATTTAGTGTTCGAATTCTTGAATACCCCACATATTTCCATGTGTAAACCGAGGTTCAGGCATAAAAATACCAACTTTGGCTAAGGTTTGGCCTTGTGATTTATTTATTCTCATGGCATACGACAGTCTGATCGTGAATTTTCTGCAATGCATGTGAAAAGGAATTGCTGGATCATTTGGCATGTCAATTTTTACACGTGAGATGAAGTGAATGATTCCAGCCATAAAACCAGTAATGACTTCCAATAATTAATTTAATTATTAATAACATTTAAATAATCAATCACTCATCATTCTCTCTCACATTTTCCAATCATAACCCATGCTATGTGCCTCCTATTTACATTAAATAATGGTACATTCGGTTCTCGAGTTAAATCATAATGTTCTCTATCAGATTCAATGAACTTTAATTGGAATAAAATCGAAATTAAATATAAATACCGATAATCAAATGAAACTTATATGTATACAGCATCTATATTAATTTCATTTAACATTAAAACATAAGACTTTCATTTAAATACTAACTAAAATTAATATAGACCGATACGTAAGTGAAGCTTCAATGTGTAAAATGTTAAGCAAAGCGAATATGAAAGTTTATTTACTAACATTATTAACTACATATATACTGTTGTTAGTAACCATACAAACTCTGTAAACAAAACGACATTTCACACTGTGTAATATAATATACATTTATAAGCTGAACACAACTTCTATTAGTTAAAAAGTGTTCTACCAGGTTACAGCACTCCACTGTTACTCCACACTCTCTACAGGAGGTTTTGTAACCTAACTGTGCTTGGCAAAAGTCACCTCACCTTGTACAATATAATAGAGATTTAGTCCAGTTGTATTTAATCTTTTAGTTGACATAACCCTTTCAGCATTTAATATAACGCTGGTATATATTAAATTTTTCCTGATGTCAAATGATTAATAGTTTTATTAAAATAAATAACTTGTGCTTATGAACATAGATGATTGAAAAGTAGCTGTTTTAAGCCATATTACAAAGGTGACTAAAATGATCTTGCAAAAAAAACAGGCAGTAACTCAAGGGCTGTCTTATGTTAATGACAAACAAACTATTATGCAAAGGTAAATGAAAATATTAAAGTTAATGTTTTGAATCAAACACTCCTTTGTTAGCAACATGTTTTATAATGCTATTAATAGCTGTAAGTTCACATTTCATGGCAAAATCATGCATTAATGATGAAGGAAAAAAATTATACTCTACAAAATGTTTTTCACACCCCTTAAAGAATCTACATATGCCGCCAACAGTATGCTTAATCTCAGCTGAACACCAATCATCTACTCAATAAACTAGTGTGATGTGAAATTCCAAGTTTATGAGACAATAGTAAAATTATTGAAGTTGGATTTTCTTGATTTAAAAAGATGTTTTTCTGCATGAATTTTAAGAGAATTATATTTAAAAACTATCTTCTGCATTACAGAAAGTTTTACAAAAATGTCAGGAAGATATCGAAGTCTATAACAGCATTATCCAAAAATTTCAGTCTGTGATTCTGCTGGTGTCAATAATGTACCTATATAGCTTTCTTGGAACACTAATGAAAATCTTAATTGAAATGCTGTCATGAATACATGAAGATTCCATTACAGTTCATAATATTAAGTCCAGTGATTTAGCCAGTCAAGTGTGGTATAACACATAAATGTAATTAAAGCTATTAATTAATGAAATATAATTTAATTTTATTCATGTCATGTCACTTAAGTAAATACATCTTTACTTACTAGGATCAAAGAATACAATAGCTTTAAGGCATGCAAACTCTGAATCATCTACTTGGACTTCTGCAAGAGGACGGACCAATTCATCCATGATTCTTGAACCAACTCTACTTATGTCCAAGTCTGAAGACATCTCTCCATCTAAAAATAAAATAAGATGGACAGAAACACCAAAATAAGATTCAATTTATGCTGTTGTAGATATAGTGTTCAGAATACAAATGTACAAGACATAAAGTAGACACAAATTGTAAAATTAGAACAAGAATTGATCTTTATAGGCTGAATTGCAGCACCCATTTGAATAAAGTACACCCAATTCCTAACACAAATTCTACCAACATGATTTTGGGTTAACATAGTTTTTAAAGTATGGCTGGTTTTCAACTAAGATGATTGGTCGTTCAATTTAACATGATTTCTCTACAATCATTGAAAGTTCTAGAAAGCAGAAATGGGAACAAGTTTAGACATGTTTGGCTTGCTCTTGTGGAATGCTTAGTTGAGAGAGAGAGACAGAGAAATCGGGAAACAACAGCCAGATGCAGTGAGAGGGAAACACGATAATGATGTAAGAGTAGGGGGGGAGGAGCTTGGCTTTCCGCTAGAGGGGAAATTATGTGGCATCGCCAAACCCTCTCCAGCGAGTGATGTGGTGCACTACGCATACTTGCTTGTGCAGATTCCCCCACCTTCCAGCATCCCACAAGTCAGTGTGCTTCTTTTCAGTCAGTCTTTGTCCACCGTCATGCTGATAACACATTCATCTCGGAACTCTAGTGATCTCATGATTTATGCCATTAATTCACATAACTTTACAGTACATTCACCCTCAAAGTGAAATCCTGGGTTTTAAGGACCAGAGGCATGGTGATGGGAGTAAAAAACCCAGAAAAGTTATACCACTAGAGCAAAAACTAGATGTATTTAAACACTATGAGAACAATGAACGAACATGTTATATTGTTCATGATACAGGTCATAACAAAGCAACACTTCAAACCATCCGTGTTATCATTGTTTCTTTCTGTAAAGATGAGATACACATATGAAATATACATAAACAAATAAAAAACACAAAGCATTAACCAAAGTGTAGTCATCATATAGGAATAAAATTAAAAATCTGATGTGGCCACCACATGACTTTCTCCATACCTGTAATATTTCTAAAAATTCCAAATAGGTTAAATGATAATAAATATTTTAAGGAACTGTAAGAAAAATTTAGACTTTACAAAGAAGAGAAATAAACTAAACCGTAGCCTTCTGATATTGGATATAGCTGCAAAGCTCCATCAACCAACAATAAGAAAATAATGAGCGTTACTAACAAGATGCAACTAAGCATAAAGTGTTTACAATAGTTGACAGTAGGTGGTGTGGTGGTGGCAGCTAAAAAATATAGATTTTAAAATATCTCTTAAGCAATGCATTATATGGGAAAATGTTTTGAACAAACATTGTAGAAAATAAAACTTCCTACAACTTTTATTCCAGTACTTTTTTACATTCATCAAATATTCAAGCAAATATTTCAAAAAGATGGATGTGACAAGAGTAAACACCCACAGACATCATCAAGAAAATAGTCAAAAACATGTTCAGGGAACCTTAAATCTCTAATTTGATTTTTTTTTCATGAAAACAACACTTTCTCTATACTTCGTATATGGAGAAAGTAAAAATATGCTGGAACGCATCCCTCTATTTACATTATCTCTCATGAGAAATTCATGTTCGACAAACACGATTTCACCTTAGACAAAAGGTTTTAAGAATGCATCTAACATGTTAGTTGGGGACTGGGTATATTTCTTAATCTTGTATGTATGAAGAAGATTTTATGAATTCCTACTTCAGAGCTTGTTAAAGTGGTTTTTTCTGTTTCATTCCTTAGAAGTCAAAACTGAATCTTAATCAATTTGGTACAGACCACTTAAAATTGTTTATCGCTGATGTTGATTAACTTATAACTGAAATATATACCTATTATATTTTCATAAAATTATTCTTAAACATATTGGTTTAACCCTCGAGCAGCAGCGCTGGTGCATTTATGCTACCATGAATAGATATTTTCTCTCAGCTAATACAAGAAGAGGCTCTATGAGAAATCCTAGGTATTCCTCAAACAGGCCTTAGTAAACAAGTTAGTAGTCTCTCTGACATCATTACAAGTAATAGATCTCTCTGTTTTCAGTTTCAGCGTAAGAAGTCATATGTGGATCAAAATTGCTTCACCGCTGCCACTCATGTAAGAAAATTTTACTTACAATGTTTTATTTCACTTGTGACTATTTGTGATCACAAAAAGTTTTTGCTTGTGTTATATTGCATGTAGTACACTTTTAAATAATTTGAAATCCATTTGTAGATCTGGGAGGAATAGAGTAATTACAAAATTGGAAGGCCATTAAATACATAGTTTCAAAACTACTCTGGCCCTACTACTCATGTAGGTAAATTTTAGGTAAAATGTTTCCGTATTATTTTGGCTAGCGGCTGGTCTTTCTGACATCATTATGAGCTCTGTGTTCAGTTTGAGTGACATAAGTCGTATTTGGTTCAAAATTTCTCTGGCAACAATCATGTAAGTAAATTTTAGTTACAATGATTTATTACTTGTGGCTATTTGTGCACACAAAAAGTTTTTGCTTGTGTTATATTGTAGTATGTAGTACACTTTTACATGTTTACATTTTGTTGTACAGTATAAATAAAATTTTTTTTAACTTCTACAAATATATTTAGGGATTTTGTAAGATATAGCTAGAAAGAGATTTCAGTAGTGACTTAAGGGAAGGGAAATTTATTTGTGACTTAATATGGCTGGTCTGTTTTAATACATCAACATATTCACATTAAATTTGCTTGGTAGCAGTTTTGCTCCAGGCTGCCACTGGTGTTAGAATATTTGGCACTGCCGCTTGATGGTTAATAGATATACTCTTCAAATACATCTTGTTTACCAACTGTCATCAGCTATAAGAGGGATGTTTCATATAAGCATACACACAGAAACAATTCTAAGTACCTCTTTAACATTCTGCTGTTTAGAAAAATTATGGAATATCTCTATGCAAGATGCTAAGCAAACATACAGATTTATGGGATGGGATGACAATGAATTTACCTGAAACAATGGTGAAATGTGCAGAAAAACTGTGACAAATTCTTGTACTCTGATGAGTATATTTGTATTTGTAATTGCTTAATAGTAATCTCTGGAATGGTCATTATAATCAGTGGTGGATTAAAGGGAGGGCAACTGGGGTGCTAGCTAGCAGGTAATCAAGTTACTTGATTCTGAACTCTGGATGGCCTTCAAATGTGTTGCAGATGTATCATTGTATTTCCATTATAAAAGAGGATGGCAGTCTACCCCAAGAAAAAATAAAAAGGAATATTAAAAAATTTCTTATCTGTTTGCGTCATCATGTAAATCATCATTTCTATTTTTATTTCTTTTTTATCGCTTGCCGGTGATTGGAACGGTCATCATTTCTAGTGTCTTTTTACATTTTCTCTTGGTGTAACATCATATGCAATCTGGATCATATTACCCATAATTAAATTTTGAGTCTACTAGAATGCCCTATATATTGCTCACCAACCTTCTGTTGAATGATATAATTGTTAGCTGTAGATGCATCCCTCTTATTGATCATCACAGAAGCCAATAGCATTAGGGCCAAGATATTTTTCGAATTTATTAGTTATCACCTGACAACTCTTGTGGAGACAGGCAGTATAGAACATCTCTTCTCAATTGTTTGTGCTTGCCATATATATTGGACTCTTTAAGAAACTCCTGTGTGTGCTACTGAATTCACTATCCTCTATCGAAAGCGCACTTGTAAATAGAATAGAAGTGAAAATTTAGTGGCAGGGGCCCCAACAATTTGGTTGCCCTGGGGCCTCCACAACTCTTAATTCAGCCCTGATTATAATACTACATCAAATATCTGTATACTGTATTTGTATGGTTAAATAACACTTCTTAAACACATTAATGTTTGACTGGCACTTGTAAGAGTACTTAAATGTGTGCATGTACAGCCAGAGTCATGGTATATTAATATCAAACAGTGAACCACCAACCTCTGAGCTTGTTTTATACTGATACAGAGCAATTTATCATGAAATGGCAGTTTTGTACTTAATTTTTATATTTTTATAACAGTAGAAAAAAGACTTAAATTTTATTGCTACTATAAGTTAGCTCAACTACCTTTTACTCTCATCTTTTAGGTATTTCATAAAATAATTTTGATAATATTTAGAATAATGTCACTCACCTATAGGATGCCTAGTGATGATGCAGTTGTTTCCCAATAAAAGGACATCTTTTAGGTGAAGTGATCTTCTTGCCAATCCCAGAAGAAGGTGTTCACCTGCATGAGCTCTTAACAGTGCAACCTAAATAGAAGAGAAAGTTATAAAGTATTGCTCAGAAAATAAATGTCAGAATTTCAATCAGAATTTTTCATGAAAATTTCATGTGTGTCTATGCAACCATATAATCCAATTGAATTGTTTTAGAGGAACAAACTAAATTGTATTGTAGTCAGGCCCATCATTAGGGTTTATGGGGCCCTAAAAAGTATTTTTAAACTGGTGCCCCTATACCTAGTGTCCAGACATCCCAGTTTTCTGTGTAGTGTCCTGGCATCCAAAAAACGTTTTGGGATGCACAATTGTCTCGGATTTTGGGTGGCTGTCATTATGTAAAGTAGTTGTTTCCAAAAATTGAATTATCGAAAGGAAAATTTAGTGCAGATACAAAGAGATAGAGGGATTGTTTATTGGTGTCTTATCATTAGTACAATTTTTCTTCGGTAAATGGCTCCAGTGTGGCAGTTTAGAACACAAAATAAGCAATGGACTCTATGTTGTTTAATATCATAGCGTCTCAAAACTAGAACCAATATTCCTTGCAAGATAACTCTAGCATGATATTTGTTAGCACATCAAAGATGGAGACAACCGGATGTGTTGCTCTTAGATTCAGACTCACATGTGCTCTAAATTTAAAACTTTTCGTCTGATCATTTTGTGATTACATAATGTATCCACAAAATGGTCAGACAGAAAGTATTATGTGAACTTGACTGAATAGATGCACGAGTCCTCATTCAGTGAATGTCACCGAAGCTATAGAAATAGTGAAATTCTGTAAGATTGTTCAGACTGCACTTCACTTCTATTCTATTGACAAGCACGCTATCGATAGAGGATAGTGAATTCAGTAGCATACACAGGAGTTTCTTAAAGACAAACATTAGCAGCAAGCCTGCAGTATTTATGCTGAGATCCACTTTCATATCAAAAAACATTTTGATAAAATATTTCTAAACAACATCAAAAGTTGTTAATAAAATGTTAACCTAATTTAAAAAAAAAAGAATGGCTCTTGGTTGGTGCCCCAAACATTTGTAGTGTCCTATGCAGCTGCAATTGTTCCATATACAAGGTGCGGCAGAAAGAACTCCCCGATTTGGGAGGGGCTTAGCTAGGGATGGAGTGGGGGTACAGCGTGCCTTTCGCAACCCCGTGGGGTGGGGGTACAGGAGTGGGGAGTGTGTGTCAGGGAGTTCTTTCTGCCGCACCTAGTACTTAAGTGTGGTGCTGCTTGTAGTAGTTCATTAAGTTTTTTGAAGCCTCTTCCTATATTTTCATGGAATGATCACATTTATTAAATCTCCATTTTATTTATTAGTACATTTTTAGATAAATTAAAAATAGTGTTCTTAGAAATCAAGTACACATACATCTATCTGGAGTTCTGTTATTTCTCATTTTTAATATGTTTATCCAGTGATTTTTTCTAGAAAAAAGGTAAAGTTATTCAGATTAGATTCTTTTCCTAGAGGGTGGAGGATATAAAAAAACTTGAAAATGCAAAATTTTAATATCTTTGAAAAAATTCCTAGAAAAAATAATTGGAATGAATATAATACAAAATAAACACATTACAGTTTTAGATTTTGTAAGAGGTTCCAAATCGATTCATGTTTTTGTTGGAGTAATTTATCGATTTCAAAGTTCCCTTTTTGTATCCTCTGCATCTCACAACCTAAAATAAGTACTCGGACACCCAAAAATTAATTAATTTTTTGATTGACAGTGGTCAATTTTTCAATTATTAACTGAGATTTGACCTTTCAAAATTATAATTTTTTAAACCAACTTTTCTGTTGATGCACCCACTTGTAAAGTGGAGTATACAAGCAATGTTAACACGTTAAGTTCCTGTAAATCAATTTCAACTTCAACATTTTTTAATAGCATTTTTCATCACTTTACTGGCTATGTGAAATAATTATTGCAGTTATTAGGGGCAGCTGAAATGTTCTCAGCCTAAGTAGAAGAGGAATAGGTTAGAGAAGTGTTATTTATATACATTGCAGCTCACAGTTTCATGATATAAACTCACAGCTTTTTAGGCTTCTTCCACATAGTCTACCCCAATTTTGATAAACTTTAATGTTTTCCTCTGTTTTGGCTGACACAGGATGTCCACTGTGGGATCTCTCCTCCAATATTTCTGTTCCCCTTTCAAATTTACTACCCTTTTATTCACAGTTGAATAACTGGATGCAACATCTGCTGCATATTCCCATGGATGTCTTTAGCAACTAAACAATATACATTTCAGAAAAAAGTAACCAATCACAGCTCAGTGCTTGAATTTCATTCTGTCAATTGGAGTTTGCACAACTACACTAAATGATTTACTGAGAATGAAGTACATAGAGTATCATCATTAAACTTTGTATACATTTTTGAAAGATGTCAGGCTATTAGACAGTGTATATAAGTGGCATATTCCTCCCCTATTCCCTTCCTACTTAGGCCGAGAACTTTTCAGCTGCCACTTATTCCTCTCCTTTCAGGAGATCGATCTTCAACTATCATAGCAAATATCATGGTCAGTCCCCTCCATGCTTCACAGAATGAAATTCAATACATCCTACTGAAATCTCACATTGGATTGATTGTAAGAAGTGAAAACTCTGTAACCTAATAGAAAAAAACACTATATTTCAGATGACTATGGCTCGTACAATAGAATTGCTTCTGAGAACTAAATTGTGAAAATATCCAAACCTCTGTAGATGTACATACTTTCCTTCTGATCTGAGTTGTTTATTATATGCCATATACTAAAAAATTTTGCTTTATCACTAGATATGTGATTGTTTTCCAAGAATTCTGAAATAGGTTCTTTTATTTTGATTATTAATAAAGGGCAGGGGTCAGCTCAAGGTATTTTGGCACCCGAGAAAAGAGGAAAAAATGGTCCACCTTGAAAAAAGTATTTTTGTGAAATTCACAGAAAATGATAGATTCTGATTGTAACAAATTAAATTTCCATTTTTTGTGTATTATTAAATAAAGAAAATAAAAATATATATTACAATGTAAAAGAGGCAACCCTAATCATATGGCATCCTATGTAATTGCCTATCTTGCTTATATGGTAGCCCTGATAAAGGAATTTTTCTTTCTATATTATAACCACACTAATGTGTGTTAATTATTTCTTACTTCTGTACGAGCTAGACTGATTATTCATGACTTACAAACAGAGGAAAAATTGCGAAAATGGGAAGTTTTTAAGTTCAAGAGGCCAAAAAATATTTTTTTCATGAAAATCCCAAAAGATTAACATTGAAAGATTGTTGCCATAATGTCTGCTTTGGAAGCATAAGACGTAAATGAGTGTAATAAATCTTTTGTTTGCTTTTTAAAATTACTTATAATTGCCCTAGAAATTAGTAACTAGAACCATAATACATGCAAAAGAAGGCAAATTTATTTTCCTATCGTAGATTTTCAAATATTATTCAAATTGACTCAGAAAATGGTTTTGAAGACGATAATTTTAAGTTCTTTGTGAATAAAATATTTCATTGCCAAGAGCAACCAGCATTGTTGCCGTACTCATAAAATGATATAGGACCCTATTGGGAAAACGAAGGAAGATGGGAGTATGGGGAAAAGAAAGAGTGAACGAGAGAAGGAAGGAGAGAGAGAAGAGAGGGAAAGGAGAAGGGAGAGAATGAGGGGAAGTGGAAGTTTGGGAAAGCGAGAGGTCTGGTGGGAGGTAGGGATATAGGAAAGTAGAGAGGGAGGTAGAGAGAGAGAGAGAGAAATAGGGAGAGAGGGAGGAGAATGGGAGGAAGGAAGAGAGAAGCCCAAGAATAGGGCTAAATATAATTTTCTACCTTAAATATAAGCCAAAATGAGGAGGTTCAGGGTTGCACACGGGCAGCAGACAAATTCACCTTGCGGAGCAAGGCACAGGGTTGACGCATGTAGTGCATAGGGGCAGAACCCCTAGTATTTTTATAAAAAAGTGCCATTACTGCATACTGTTGTGTATTGCCTTAAGAAACTGCATTTTTATAATTATACACGTTCCATGTAAATTTTTACTGAAATTCAAATAGTTGAGCATCTAAAGCCATCATCGTATTTTGCGTAATCACCTGCGTAGCCAATGTATGCAATTTTAATAGATTCTATGAATGGAGTTTTAACATGCATACAAACATTACAATGGCTATAGCAATAACTACAATAATCAAGTAAAACTAATAGAAACTTCCTTTAATGGCTAATAAAAAATATCTGATGTGGCCACCACATGACACTCTTCATACCTGTAATATTTCTAAAAATTCCAAATTGGTTAAATGATAATAAATATTTTAAGGAACTGCGAAAAACATTTAGACTTTACAAAGAACAGAAATAAACTCAAACTGTAGCATTCTGATATTGGATATAGCCCCAAAGCTCCAACAATTAAGAAAATAAAAAGGAGCGTAAAGTGCTTAAAATAGTCGCTGGTAAGTGGTGAGGTTGCAACTAAAAAATGTAGTTTTTACAATATCTCTTCAACAATGCATTATATGGGAAAAATATTTAAAACAAAGGTTATAGAAAATTAAATTTCCTACAACTTTTATTGCAGTACTTTTTTATATTTATTAAATATTAAAGCAAATATTAAAAAAAATGAATAATTTTTTCTCGAACTCGCATTTAAGCCAAGAGCAGATTTTTTCATGATTGATTTTGACAAAAAACATCAGCTTGTATTTGGGCAGATATGGTACTTTTGGTCAAACAAGTGCATATGTAGATTTTTATTAACTTTAATTTTGAAAAAGGCAGTTACTGGCAATGTCAAATATATCATAAAAGCTGTGTATACATTGCTATAGATTGATTCATCTGAATTTAATCATTATTAAATCCAATAGTTCCTTTGTGCCTATTCAGTATTCAACTTCATCCTTCAAAATAGTGTTGATAGCGAGAGAAGTTTGTCACATAGTCCTTGGTCAATAAATTTGTTCTCTTCTCTTCTTTTTAAGATCTATGTTTTTACATGCCCTATCCATTATTTGTAATGTCTTTCAGGACAAATATACTTACTATTATTATACAAATTTCTGCAAATATTCTCTAATTTCACATTCATTCAATTTAGTGAGTCTTTTAAGCATTTTTCAGAGCACACAAAAAGTATGGGGTCCCCACACATTGTGTGAGCCTGCAACCCCCAAATTATGACCCTACATTTATCATAACTTTATGCCTACTGAAGGAACTTTCAAAAGAAAATCATCCCAGAAAATGTTGATGGTTTCATGCATCACTTTACAGAACTCCCTCATGTTTAAGAAATTAGGAGAAATAAAATGTTGTCAGATTTCACATATAAGTGGATTTTGAAATCTTGTGTGTGAATCTTATATGTGGAATCTGACAAATGCTATTTCTCCTGATTCCTTAAACAAAAAAAGGTTGCTTATTAATTTTTATATGCAACAATGTACAGGGTGGTCCGTTTGGGTATTGAAAAATAAAACATTGTGAAAATAAAGCAGGAAGTGGTACAGCATTGTTGCCCATCTAGTCATAAAACTTGCAATTTCCTGTCTTTGTAAGCAATGTGTGCCAAATATTGAGTTATAAAATAAAAATATTTCCATTTCACATTGTTTTTATTTTAGCCATACTCAAACAGATCACTTATATGAGTGGCTCTTAACCTGGGGTACAAGATGCCCTTTCTGGGGGTGTGAGACATGCCAGATTTTTTAGAAGGTAATCATCAGAAACACAAATTAAGCACAGGCACATAAGTAAAACTACTTTTTTAAATCAAACCTATGTATTTATTAACATTACACTTTTTTAATGATTAGTGTAATATACAAACAAAAAATTTGTTTTCAAGTTTTTAAGCTGATTGTACCTAGTGAAATTATCTTACTACAAAATGCAGTGTACCGCCACATTGCAGGGTATTTCTTGACTCATGTGCAGATGGTGATGTGGCAGCACTGCAGCTTTGTTTGAAGTCAGTTAGCCGCTAACTGTTAACCAGCAATGAGTAATTTCATTTTTTCATTTCTGTAACCCTTGCCATGTTGAAGTAATGCAAATGGAACGACTACTATGTTCGTTACAGTTTCACTTCAACGACAGAGAAGGATGAAACTCAATGACCACAATGTGTACTGTGCAGCTTATTTCTTTCAAACACCAATCTCAAACCATTGAAGCTGTCTGAACATTTCAACAAACAGTATGGTGGTGCATCTGCTGGACATGACCTACATCCTGAAGTCTAAGAAGGCACAATTTGATCGTAGTGGACATTTGGGTTTGTGTCACTTGAGAAGCCCTTGTTACAAGCATCCTATCAAGTTGCATATTTGTGTGCCAAGAAAAAGAAGCCTCATAAAATAGCTGAGGAATTAGTGAAAACTTGTGCATTGGAAATGGCAAAAATAGTATTGGGACCAGATGCACAAAAGTAGCTTCAGCAGGTTCCCTTGTTAAATGAGGTGATCCATTCTAGATTTCATGAGATGAGCCAGGATATCTTGCAGCAAGTTATAGAAGATATCAAAGCTAGTCCCCTTAAAATGGGTATTCAGCTTGATGAGTCAACTGACATTGATGGCTGCAGTCAGCTGTTGGTGTTTGTGTAGTATGTAAGGGAGAATGAAATCTTAGAAGAATTCTTGTTCTGTGAACCATTGCAATTTACTACGAAAGGAATCAATGTGTTCAATCTCATCAAAGACTTCTTTTTGAAGCATAAGATAACACTTGACATGTGTGGATCAATTTGCACTGATGGTGCCCCTGCCATGCTAACAAGAAATTCAGGATTAGTTGCCTATGTAAAGAAAGAAGTACCTCATATCATGATCACATATTGTATGTTGCACCGTCATGCACTTGCCAATTGCCTACAAAATTGAAGGATTCTTTTTCTACTGCGGTGAGTGCAGTAAACTTCATCAGAGAATATGCTCTAAATCATCACCTCTTCCATGCTTTTTGCGAAGAAATTGGTGCCAAGCACAATGTCCTTTTCCACATAGAAGTGAGGTAACTTTCCAATGGCCAAATGCTTACTCGAATTTCTGAAATGCATGAAGAACTAAGTCAGTTCCTTCATAACCAAAGCAGTAATTTAGTTGATTGCTTTGAAAATAGAGAGTTGATCCTTGGCCTAGCATACATGGCAGATGTATTCATACACCTAAATGAACTAAACACATCTATGCAAGGGACTAGTGTGAACACAGTAATGGCCAGAATGAAGTTATCTGCTTCTATTCGGAAACTTCGAGTTTGGATAAAACATGTCAAGAAAAGGAATTTCACTAACTTTCCTTTGGTTAGAGAAACAGTTGTTTCGGATAATGAAGGAATTACCATTGCAATTGAAGTTACAAAGCATTTGCAACAGTTGAGTGACTTTCCATGGATATTTTTCCACTAGAGATATTGATGTGGCAAAGAAATGGATACTGGATCCATCCTTTTTAACCTGGATTCCATCGATGATAGTGATTTGATGAAACATGATCTCATTGAATTACAAGCCAATGGACGAATCTGAATGGAGTTTGAGACAATGAAGCTTGAGAATTTCTGGTGTGCTCAACTAGCACTGTTCCCAAAACTGGTGAAGACAGCGCTGGAAATCCTTGTGCCATTTGCGACTACATACTTGTGTGAGATAGGATTTTCATTACTCTTACACATCAAAACAACAGCCAGAAACCACTTAAATGCGAGTGATGCATGAAGCTATTTCAGAAAAAGTTCCTCGTTTCTTAAACAGCATTGAACATAAGCAACAGCAGAAGAGTCATTGAGCCAGTAAAATTAAAAAAAGTAGGTAATTTTTCATGTATTCTTAATTTTACTGTGGAATTAAAATAAATATATAATTCTATCCAATGATTTTTGATAAGGGGTGCAAGAACATATTTTGAGAACCAAAGGGGTGCAGGCTGCAGTCAAGGTTAAGAACCACTGACCTATACCCAAATGGATCTTCCCTGTATTTTAGACATAAAAATGGCTAGAAATCAGAAAAGTCATCCTTAATGTTTAACAATATGTCTAGCTTCATTATAAAATTATTGAGCTTATCTTATGGCTGAAAAGAAATTCAAGAATAAGCATTTAAAAAATAAGTTCTAATCTTGTATATGTCCAATAGTCATAAAAATGTTATACAAAAACAATATGAGCATTTCAGCATTGCTTAGCACATTCAAGAAACAGGCCATCTAAAAACTATAAATGATTTGAAACTAATAACACCCGCAAATTGAAAACTAAATGCATTGGAATGCTTACACATCTTTAAACTGGAACCAAATCCATTAACAGTGATCTAGTCCCAATTCCATACATTCCCCTATGTTTCCTGGTAGAACACATGACACCGATTTCTTAGAAAATCCTTGGGTATACCAAAGCCACACTCCCCAAGCAATAAACTTTCTGCTTGGATAGGTTCAAATAGTTTCCCTTTCAAAAGACATACTCCTTATAGCCCCCTATGTGCACCCTCAACAAACAACCACTAAGAAATTTCCCCCTTCTCTACCGCACACATATAAAAACAACATTTAAACTGCCATGTGTTCTTTTTTAGAATCAACTTTTGATGAATGACCAGAAAAGATGGCTGCATTGTAGCTGTATGTGCATATGATTTTTTATCATCTTTTTATGGCTATTGGAGATACTTTATATAAGTACTTACTTTTTTAAAGTGCATATTCTTGAATTCAATATGTCTAAGTGTTTGAAAAAGAATAAAATTTTACAGGTCTTACCTGGTCATCAAGAGGCAGCTCAGTAAATGCAGGTATATATTTTGCCCATTCAACGAGTATAAGAAGCTGCTGCTTCATTGAATCACATACATCATTTATGTTTGCAAACTTCTTGGAAGAAAGGTCATAGTCACTTGTTGGAGAGCCAGACTGTAAAGGTACAATTTTCAGCATAAAATGAGAAGGATACACTTTACTCACTATCCTTAGATTAGGCACATGAATTTAATTTCAAAATAATTTGGTGTGCAATTATGTATCATTTTTTAAATATTGCTATGGAAAAGTGTTATCAAGTCTTTTTATAATATTTCACAGCAGAACGGCTTGTGCTATATGTGGAATTATATGAATAAATAAAACAATCAATCAATAAAAATGCTTGTACATATTTACCTCTCACCATACTTATCACTTGATAGAGATGATATTTAATTGATATGCAAAATAAACAAAAAATTAAATAATTGAAATAACTGTGTAAAAAAATTGTTTTTATCTATTGGTACTCTAGAAGCTAGCAGGCCAATAAGAAACTTGAGCCTAGCAAAAAGCTTCTCCACACCATGTGTTGCCTCTTGGAAGTAGTAAAAATTCGAGATGTTTCCATAGCAATGATTTCCAACCTTATTCTGATGGTGCCACCCTAAGTCTCCCCACGAAAATTTCATACATTTTTCATTTGTTGTCTCGATATTTAATATTGAAATATTAATAAAAGCTGTGCACAGAATCAAACAAGATATATATATAAATAAACATCATGTCCTACTCATCCTGCAGACCCCCAAGAAATAACACATGGGCCTCCAGTTGAGAAACACTGCCCTAAGTCACATACCAAAATTAATGTTAAATTTTGTACATTTGTAAATACTAGTAAAAGGTGCTTTTATTCTGCAAGCATTTCATCTCACCTTGAAAAAACATTCATTTTTCAGAAAGATATTTCATCATTGGAAATATTTTTTTAATTCTAAAGATTTTACCTCTGCACCGACATTTGTTGTTTCCTAGGTAACAGTAATAGAGTAAAACAATCCCTAAAATTTGCAATTTTAAGAATATTATACTTTTCCACAGTAGGATACTAAAGTCGCACATTTCTGCCAAATTTTAAAGTTGTAGCTTATCTAGAAGTGAAATAATATTTATCTATTTGTTTAAATTTTAAAAGATTTTAACGGAAGTAACAACATATTCATCGAGATTTTCAAATTTTTATTTGGGCTGTACAATAAGCTCTAAATAACTTTAAAATTTCAGCTCCAACACATTACTTTTTTTTACAATTCTCTAACATTTTCTGTTTTTTTATTTTGACGTAATAAGTATACGCCGTAGTTTTAAATCAATTACATTATAATACAATCCACTGATTCTCTTTAGAAGCACTAAATTAAAACTATTATTATATACAGTTCATCAACCCCCATAATTGAAAGGAGTAACGTTCTTTTATTTAATGACATATATCGCGTTTTAAAATTATGACGTCATCATATGTCTTTGGTCGAAATCAATGGGACAATAAGAATTTCCCTATTAAAAAGCATTAAAGTGATGCTATTATAATACGGGTTGCCAATTTCCATTGAAAAGCATTGACCTGGATGCATGGTAGCTGAAGTTCTTTATTGTTGAGCATCTGATTTTTTTCGATTAAAAACATTTCTCCGTCAATTCGGCACCGATTTGAATTTAGTCTTCAAAATAAGAAACCTCATTCTTTTACCTATAGAATTGTTTTCAACCCGAGATTCTATCCGAATTATAACTAATTTAAAAATGCAAATTTATGAAACTCGGCACAGATTTCCATGTTTTTCTTATGGAGTATCGAAATGGAACATTAGGGTCAAAAATACCCTACTAAAACGTGCGCATAACCGGGGCAAAGGTAAAAAAGGCGACGCTAGCGCTGGCGACGCCGAGAAAGCAGAAAAACCGAAGAGAAACGTAAATACAAGATTTCGAAGGTTTTTAATGTAAGGGAAGAATGTAATATTATTTATTGTAACGTTGGCAGCGCTAGCGTCGCCTTGTTTACCTTTCGCATCGTTTTCTTCCATGTTCACATTTGTCCTCACTGAGATATTGTACTATGCACTCATACCTACATATTACGGATATTTGAAACTACGAAAGATTACGCTTCCCCACAGGGTTGGGTTGGTTACGGTTGGCTTGGTTCTCCTTTCACATTTGCCCTCACTGCGATATTTTATTACTCACTCATACCTACATATTATTGAAATTTGAAACTTACGAAATATTTCGCGTCCCCTCTGACAATGAGATGGGTTGGTTAGGGGTTGTCTTGGTTTTCCTTCCACATTCATATTTGCAACCTCCGAGAGGTAGGTTCCTCCGTTCCTCATCCAAAAACGTGCAAAACACGGATTTCCTAGGACTACGTAGTACATCTTTCCGCCAATTTATCATCAATTTCGGCGCCACCTATCCTCCGCGGTTCAAAGTCAAATTTGCTCCCTGTTCTCCTTTACAAAGATAGCTTCTGAATGAGCGCCGGGACGAAATACGAAGTCTATCCCGAGTAATACGATCTATTACAAAGGCGTATACAATGCAACGACTTCTGATATTATGCAGTGACGTTGTGGGAGACATCAGACTGCTTCACTGCTACTTTGACACAACGTAAACAGTTATATCGGACTAAAGGGAACTTAACATGGAACTTAATGGATCAACACGTATTGAATACAAAAAAATTCGTTCTACACCTAAAAATATGGAGTCGACTATATACAAAAACAAAATTTATGAAAAAGTCGGTCGACCTACACAGAAGATCGACTTATACACGAGTATATATGGTATATCTCTGCTATAGATATTTCCTCATCTGCAAGTTCCACTTCTTCATTGTGAGCAACACATGTCCATATTAGTTTGTCACAGTTTTTTTTATTTTGACTTAGGAAATAAAATTTTATGGCAGGCTAGAGATAGCTGGGTAAAGTGATAACCATGTTGCTAGTGTATGATGAAGAATTTCCCCTCATTCTATTTCAACAAACTCACAAAAGCTTTTCAGCAAGTCTACATATTTGCAGATGAAAAAAAATTCAAAATAAATTTTTATTATTAAACTTTCAACATGAAAATCTAAAACTTTTTAAGCATATTTAGTGACATTGTTAATTACATTGCAATTTTCAGCAATTAACTTTGGAACATTTTTCTTTAAAAGTGTTTGCCATAATTCACAAAGGCATTGTCTTCAGAATATGATGATATTTTTTATAATTTTAAATTAAATTGTCTATAATACTTGTTATTTTTTCACAAATGGTGAGTGATGTGTACAGCATTGAATAGCAAAAACGTGGATTAGCTCATACATATACAGTGAAACCCTGATTTAATGTACCTGCATTTAGTGAATTCCCATATTTAGAGAATATTCTTTCTGGTCCTGGCCAAAGTCCTATATAAACAATGTATTATTTTCCCGTATTTAGTGAATCTCGATTTAATGATTAACCTGCATTTAATGTAAAAATAAATTGACCTTTTAAAACTCATACCTTGATTTAGTGTGAAAATGACGCTAGTCTCACGGAAACACGCTGCTCACACCGCCTAAAGGTAGGCTCCCACTGATGTATGGCATGGTAGGAAATATTCTTTCCATGTTATTAAATCAACCCGCTTCCACCAAAGCTGGAGCACGGCATGCCTCTGCAACATTTCTGCAGCAGTATGTGCAGAAACAATATTCTATGCTACCATGCAAGGGTGTGCTTTGCTGCACTTCAATGTGAGTGGGTCTTGCACACATGCCCATGTTTGTTGAAGAATTTTGACTCATTGTCAGTAGGAGTTGCTTGCTTCCATCATCACCGTTTTCAGGATTCTAGTCAGTTCTTTGTGCTTGTCGTCTCTATACTTCTTTGGTTTTCTTCACGTCGTAGCCGTTTCTCTTCTTCCTCGCACAACAGGGCAACAATTATTATTTCTTCATTAAGTATTGTCACAAGCAAGCATACATCTTTCACAATGTCACAAAACTCGCTGCTTAGATAGTGCCGTGAACCCTCATGTAGCAGAAAACGTGCATATGCATGCACAAGTGTGAATGGATCGAGTCATCCGGTGTTGTTCGTCCTCAGTAGAAGGCCATCCTCCACAGTTTCATTGTTAAGGATCTTCAGTGGTGGACAGGAGATTCATCCTTGGGAGGAGCAAACCTGAGGCTCAGTTAATGGTGCATTCTCTTCGAGGGGGGCTGATACTTCTTGAGACCGGTTGAGGTGCATGGGTGTTTGTATATATCCCAGGGATGGGCTTCCGTGACAGCAAGCTCCCGGATGATCGCAAGAACTTTCCCATGCAGATGTTCAAAGAAGAGCTGTGCCGATTCCCGCATTCTGTCCCAGACAGGAGTGGTTCTGGTCAGCAGGTAGAGCACTTTGTTGGTGGCGTTTTGGCATTACTTTGTTCATTTTGTGTTCTCTACATGACTAGTAAGTTTCGTCAACATTATTTCTTTATTGTGTTATTTCACTTGTTTATTGTTATTCCATCATTATAGCTACTAAAAGGAAGAAGCTCACAATAATGGAAAAAGTGGAAATTATTCACGAAGTGGAAAATAATCCAAACATCCAGCGATAGAGGTTGCATGAAAATGTAATCTTGCACCATCATCTTCATCCTGCATTATAAAAAATAAACAAACCATTCTAGACAAAGAAGTGAAATGCGGAGGTGAAGCAAATAAAAGAAGAAAAAAATCTTCTCCATGGGATGAAATAGAAAAGGTGTTGAAAGAGTGGTAGGATTGAATGCATTCTGCCAACCTCTTGATCAATGGCACATGAAGGAGAAAGCTATCAGAGTGGCCGCTAAGTAAAAACTTGAAAACTTCAAGCCTTCAAATGGATGGTTGGACAGATTTAAAAAGTGTCATGGGCTCACATATAAAACTCTTTGTGGGGAAAGTGCTAGTGTTGATAAATATACAGTTGATTACTGGAAGACCGTATCATTGTTGAGGCATTTAGAAGACTACAAACCTAATGACATTTTTAATGCGGATGAGACTGGCATCTTCTCCAACCTTCTTCCTTCAAAAACACTTGCTAATAGAGGAGACCCATACCACAGAGGGAAGAAAAGCAAAGAAAGAATTACTGCTCTATTATATTCTAACTCAGACGGCACCTCTACTGGTGGGAAAATATGCCAAGCCAAGGTGTTTTAAGAATGAATGGACACTGCCATGCAAATATTCCAATAACAAAAATGCCTGGATGACAACGGACCTTTTTAAAACTTTTTTGAGGATGCTAGATGCAAAGATGGGTGCTGCAAATAGAATAATTCTTTTATTCATTGATAAATGTCCAGCATATCCTCCAGATACAGTGTTTCTGCATAACATTAAGGTGGTGTTTTCCCCTGCAAATTGCACAAGTCATTTGCAGCCACTTGACTTGGGCATTATACACTCCATGAAAGCAAAGTACAGGAAGGCTTTGGTGCAGAAAGCAGTATCTTACATGGAGATGAACCAAGAGTTAAAACTCAATATTCTCTATGCAATGCATATGCTAACAGCTGCGTGTAATTCAGTAATGCCTGAACCAATATCCAACTGTTTCCAGCAAGTGGGGTTCAACTGCAGTAATTATATGAAAATTGATGCAGACATAGATGTGATAAATGAAGAATATTGGTTACAAATTGCACTTGACATTAATACAAATTTTGAAGAGTTTGGCATGTGTAATGATCTTGTGGGCACAACTGGACATCGCAAGATATGGAAGAGATCTGAGATGGCAAAGACAATGAGGAAGGAGAAGAAGAGGCAAAACAAGAAGAAAAGTTAGTTCCCACATTTGGTGAAGCAGTTGGAGCATTTGAAGTACTGCAAAGGTATTTAACTTCATTCAATGTGGACAGTACAACTTTAACAAAAATTACTGCATTGGGGCAAGACCTTCTAAATGTTTGCAACACCTGCCAGAAGACACAAACAACTTTGCTGGACTACTTTAAGAAATAACTTTTCTTTTAGGTATGTATGGTTAGTTTTATATTTATTCTCTGATCTGTTTATGGATTCTACTGTTGAAAATTAGTTTGAATATTTTCTTCTTTACAGATGACTGATACAACTGATCATGGAAGGAATGATGTTCACATTGTGTTTATTGAATGTTGTCATAGTTAGAAAAGAGTATTGCAATAAAATTATGTTCATTTCATGTTTTAATATTTAAAAATTACTTTGTTTTTAATGTAACTGTTTATTTAACATGAAATGTATGTGCAATTATAAAAAAAGCTTGTTTATCATAGGATTTTCTGTAGAAAGTTTTTTTTAAACTACCAGTATAAGGATATCACATAATGCAGTAAATATATGAGCAAAAAAGAGTTTCTTGATGCAATTTTGCATAACCCTTATTTAGTGAAAACCTCGATTTAGTGAAAGAAAAACCAATCCCCCAGAGATTCGTTAAATAGGGGTTTTACTGTATTTTGATTTGGTTTTTGCAAAAAATTCATGCTAATGAGATTGACTCTATCATAAGTGCTGAACTCTATGATCCAATTGCTGATCAATCCTCTTTGAGATGATCAAAACAAATGGTTCATGGTCTGTGTGGTAACTTGAATCCTAATTCACCATTCATGAATGATGGTAAATGTTCAAAATAATATCTAATAAAATTTCTTCTTCGAACTCAGATAGGCTGTGACGGATATCCTCTCTACTGCAGAAGGAGACCAGAAGATGTGGGTTACAAAACAATCATTCAAAACAGGAATTGACAGTATGAAGTTGATAATAGATTGGTTTTTTCATATTGTCCCCTTCTTTCTTGCATATTCAAAGCTCATATCAACGTAGAAATTTGCAACTCTGTTAAATCCATCAAATACATTTGCAAATATGTTAACAAAGGATTTTTTTGGACTCGCTGATAAAAAATATGATGAATTCTCTTACTATCAACTTGCAAGATACATTAGCAGCAATGAAGCCATTTGGAGAATTCTGAACTTTCCCATCCATGAAAAGTATCCAGCAGTAATTCATCTTGCATTTCACTTAGAAAATGGTCAGTGTTTCTTTCACACCACAAAATGCTCATCTACAAGCTGATTCTCCAAAATTTACTACTCTCACTGCTTTTTTTCATCTCTGCCAAGTTAATGAATTTGCCAAAGGGCTATTTACCAACATGTCCCAAAGTACTACACTTTGAATACGAGTAAAAAGGAATAGAAAAGACAAACACAAGGGAAAAATGTTGATAGTCATCCTGAAATCAATTCATCAAATGCTTTGGGAAGAGTATATATAGTACATCCTAACAATTTTGAATGCTATTTTTTGAGATTACTACTTCATGATGTTAAAGGTTCAACTTCATTTACTGATATGAAAACAGTAAATGGACAGGTTTTTGAAACATTCAGACAAGCATGCTATTTAAGAGGTCTTCTTGGTAGTGATGAACATTGGAATTCTGCCTTGGCTGAAGCAGCAATGAGTCGAACTCTTTTTGCAACTATGACACAAACATTAGGCCTTTCTAATCCTATGGAACTGTGGAACAACCATAAAGAGAGTCTCAATGAAGATGTCTTATATCAAGCTCAAAGACAAAATCCAAGCATAACTTTCAATGAAGCCATTTTCAATCAATCATTGGTTCTGTTAGAGGACATAGTATACTCACTTGGAGGCAAAGATCTGAAATCCTATGGACTTCCTTCTCCAATTAGAAATTACCAACATGAACTTTCTCCAGAAATATGGCAAGAAACATCGTATGATGCAGAAAAGAGGTTGCCAACCTTTTTTGCATGGATGGCCATATTCATAATCTGAATGCTTTGGAGGGCCACATTGAAAGTCATGAGTGCTTCAGCAGGCCAGATGAGTGTTTACATCCAAAGTTATCCAGAGATTCTGTGGTCTCATATTAGTAAAAATCAAATCTAGGTAATAATTATTGCCCCTTTAATATAAGTGTCAAATATAAAATTTTGCATTGATCTGATTAATAGTGTTTGAGTTAGAGCACCCACAATATTTCTATCACATACATTTACACATAATCTATAAACGTGTAAAAACGTGTTCAGGGGACTTCAAAACGTATATTTCCGTTGAAATCTTGAAATCGATTTTTTTCATCCCCGATACTACCTATGGAGAAAGTAAAAATTATAGCGAGGGCTTTCTGTATATAGAGAAACTATCGTCATCGTAGTTATGTTGATAAATATGCACGTTTTATGAGCCGTTGTGTCTAAAAAAGTGATTTTTGCAATTCTGCCTATATATAGCCTGTTGTCTGTGCACAACTCCATGACTGATGAAATATTTCATTTATACATGTAGGCTATCACCAGGAATAGAAGCTTTGTTAAAATGGACAATATCACGCAACAATTGACTGTAATTTATTTTTGTCAATTTTCACAATACAGTAGAACTCGAAAAAGGTTCGCAGATAAATATAATGTGGGAACTTCAATATTATCGGAGAAAAATAGTGGCTCATTCATTTTTTTGTTTTATTTTAAAATAAACATTCAAAATAATAATCGTAGTGATTTGATTTACTCAAAAATTGCTCCCATGAATGTAAGTAGAAAATCATCTAGCTGCAGAACTTGATGTTATAAACAGCTGTGCATGAATCATTTGCCTAAAAAATAACTTGTATATAGCATCCAATGCCATTATAACATATCAAGTTTTATGCCCAAAGAGCGCCAGGCCACTCCTTCAGCAGAAATATTGTTGTAATGAATAAAATGCGATCAAATATTTTTCGCGCATAATACGCATTAATGTAACCAGTGACATTATTGAATCTACTTGAAGAATCCAGATATGAGAAAGTTGGTGCTATCTGTTACACAAATGTTTGTGCTGTGGATATTACGATTGGTACAGACATAACGCTGTTCCTTCGACATTTTTCTTTAAGACTGTCGACCATTTATTCCTGACCTGTAGAATGGACATTTCAGATACTCACCTCAAGTGAAGCTCCCACTTGCCTCGACAACATTTCTGCATTGAGTAGGGATGCAACAGACAGACCATTTCCTGTCGATTGTTCCTCATAACTGGGCCGGCGACAGCTGATGCGGTCTCTTTCATTCTGCACCGCTAAAGAAGGGTAGTGTTAAAGCCATTGCATGTTTGTAAAACCTCAATGCATTCATTGAGATAGATATGTTCAGTAACTACAGCTAACTCTTAATTATTCCTCCATCTTCAACATAACATTTTAAAAAATACGATCTTTCAGAATTAAACCATCAATTTGAGATATTCTATGTTTTCTGGAGTATACAATTCACTTTGTCCTGGAAAAGTCGCCAAAAATGTTTTTACGTCTTATAAGTTGAAACCAATCCAGTCATAAAATAAATACAAACAGGCACAGGAACAGTGACCGAAATCTTATTATTGGAAAAAGGATTTTAACTTAAAATTTTTTTGCTCTATATTTTTTATTCGGTATATTATAGCGTTTGCATGGACGGAAAAACATCGATTTTTCTCTAAAAGCGTTTATGTATGTATGTACTATGGGGTCCCGGACAAAGGGCCGACAGCCGATGGGTCGACAACCAAAGGTCAGGCAACCAAGAGCCGATAATATCAATTTACAGTAATATATTACTTTTTAACGTAATTTAACCAAATTACAGACTCAGTAGAAGGTTGAAATTTGGTAGTAATGTTTGATTTAAATATTAAAAGCCATTGACAAAAAAAATCCCGAAAAACGTCCCCAGGTCGACTCTAGCGTATAATTTCTATTTTCCTTAAGATAACACGTACAAATCAATTTTTCGAAGAGCAGGCTTTTATTCTTTTGAAAATTAAAACTTGAAAAGTGATCCACGATCTTCGGACTTGGACTGTTTTAATAACAAAAATTTAAACAGACCTTCTGAAACAGTATTTACTGCATACTGTTTCCCATGTTATCATTAATTCTTTTAGAAAAGTGAAGTTTTAAGTAGATTTCAAAATACAGGTAAATGTAACTACTACACTTTCTAATGTAACTAATTTAACGTGACTTATTATAGTAGAAAAACTATTCATCCTATGAAAAAATCTAACAGTCTACCAATATAGAAAGGCTAATATTGGCGAATTCCAGGAGTAAAAACCGAGTGTCAGGAATTGGCAAATTATGGGTTTACAAAAAATGAGATATGGGATAATTTAAAAAATATTTTAGATATCGGAATAGGCAGATATATTCCTGTAAAATATTCAACAAGTAAGATACCCTTGCTAAAGCAAGATGTGGAAGCACGTTTTCTTAAATATTTTCAGGGTTCCTTTTTATGTCCCCATTTGGAGAGAGGACAACCCGCACCGTTGGAATGAAGATACTATACTTTTCCATCCATGAAAACTTAACTCCTCCAGCTTCAGTAGTTTGGCGATTTGAAAGTTTTGAATTTTCCGTCTTTGAAGCCATCTAGCAGAAAATCTATGAACAACTCAGAAAATGAGTGGAAAATTTATAGATTGATAAAAGCTATCTAATTTAAAATGTATTTTCCAAATATCTCTTAAAACAAAAACTGTTGATAGTCCACAGACAGAGGGGCAGGGAAAGTGATTACATAAGCACGCTTTTGCTTTTAATAAAACGTTCTAAAAAGTAAACTGGATCCAGATTAACACAACAAAAATATTAGGAAATTACAGAATAAATCGCATACTTGACACAAAAGAATGCAACTGGGATAAAAATATCAAGACCGTAACAAAGAAGCTGTGAGACAATTAAATAAAGATAAGAAGATAGAACAAGACGAATTCTTAAAAAAAATTGTTGATAAATATAAATCCGAGCTGTTTCTATTAAGAAAACGTACGAGATGTCCTGAAGAAATACAAAGTATGTACGATATAATTAGAACTGATGGAGTCTTTCTGACCGAAAATGAAGAAATAACGATGAGCGGAGTACTTTGTATCATACGCCCACTTTGTCCGCCCCAACTACGAAAACAATAAAGTAGTAAATAACAAGATGTAAAAGTATACTCCATAAATAGAATACACACAGATTTCAAAGGCGTTATGGGAAATACGTATGAAACGGTATCGAAAGATTGGGCGGTACTTGAATTTTTATCTATAAATCGTAATTATGTGCTCTCGTGGATTTTTTTGTGGTAAATGATGCCCTCTATCCGAATAATTTTTGAAATCTATACCTCACAGATCATATAAGAGTGTGGGAGAGAAAAATGTGGATTTTTTTATTGTTGTCTGTCGATAGAACCGTCTCAGCGATCGATGTAAACAGATGATGCAATGTTTGGCTCGGGATTTTCCTCGAATTTTTATCTCCGAAACTATAACTCGTAATTATGTGGTCTTGCAGACTTTTTTGTGGTAAATGTTGTCCTCTATCCAAATATATATTTTTTAATCCATACCTTACAGATCATATAAGAGCAAGGGAGAGAAAAATATGGTATTTCATTGTAACTTGACGGATGCCATTTAATGAGATACGAGTATAGGATTATTAAAATAATGATGTAAAGTGGAAGTTCTAATTGACGGATGCAGTTAATAATCACAATTGGACTATAAATTTTAATAACGATCACTTAATTTAATTAAAATTAAATTTAATTATTATTATTATTATTATTTAATTAATTATTTAATTAAATTTAAATTTAATTAATTAAATTTAATTAAAATCCGTCCAGCGGCTTAGGAGATGAAAGTTACGACAGACGGACGGATAGACGAGGCATTCCCATAAGACACTACTACCACTTCGCTGGTAAAGAACGCCTAAAAACGAGGAAAAGTTCTCCCCATTCGGCAAATATTAATGAAATTTATAAAAGAATCGCTAAAATTAAAAATAAGAAATCCTATGAACCAGACGGTATTAGAGGCGAAGTAATAGAATTCTAAGGACTTGAAATACCTACGTCGAATTTTAATGACTATGAAAAATCCTAAAAATGTAAAGCAGCGGCCATGATATCAATACAGAAAGCGTCAATAAGCGGGATTTTTGGGAGAGAAGCCTCTTGAATAATTGAGGACTTCCTGTGTTTGGGCCATTTCTTAATATCGGCCGTTGGATCTTTTCGGTCCCTTGGGTCATGTCGGCCATTCAGTCATTTTGGCCCTTTGACCCGGACCCGTATGTGTGTGTGTGCGCGCGCCGCGCGTATCGTGTGTGTGTGTGTGTGTGTATAAGCGCTATATATTTGTGATTTTTTTACTAAAACGTTTACCTTGTGCGTTTAAAATTATTTCGAACATTCTCTTTAACCCCCATTGCATATTTTTTAAAAGAAGAAGCCTTCCACAAATATTTATAATTTACTAACAAGTATGTAGAATTTATTAAATTTAGCAAACCGGTACGAGAGTTTATATTCAACGATGGGATCATTCCGTCATTTTTAAAAATAGCAATGGTTGTTACATTCTTCCCATAAAAACGTCTATCAGTTAATTATCAGAAAACTAGATAACAGCTTTTTCCAGCCAGACAAGACAAGCAACGAATGTCACCCTTAACATTAATCTTAATCCATTGCAGGGACTTATGGTGCTTATGTCTATTCCTATCGTAGCTCCGATCACTCGGCGGAGCCGATACTCCCTCTCGAGGAATTCACCCTCCCACGCACGCAAGCACGCGCACGCAAACACACTGAAATCTTATCGTTCTTTCCCTCTCAGCCCTACCCTCAAAGAAGATGGATAAGAAAGAGTGAGACTAGCACTCAACCGTCTCACCATCGTTCTCATTCTCTCGGGAAAGCTTCTTTCGTTCCCCCTTCACCCCTCTCCTTTGTTCTTTATTTCTCTCATTTTATGCTTTATTCTTTACGTGCCTTGTCTTTCTATTCCATTCACTCCTTTCCCGCTCTCTCTATCAGCTATTCTTTCCATCCTTGCAACTCTCGCATTTGTTTTCATTCCTCCTCTACCCACTATTCATCCATCTCGCTTAATTTTTCCCATCTCTTATTTCATCTTTTCTTCATTTACTGCATCTTCTTATACTTTTCCACATTTCTTCTTCTCACGATTTCTCCCCTTTCTCGTCTCTCACTTCTTCATATCCCTCTTCTTCCTTCTCGCTTACGCAATTCTTCTCTTATCTCTCACTATTGAGAAACTCTTACGCAATCCGTTTCTTAGTTTTCACATGTTTGAAATTGGCTGACGGTAACGAAATTATGGAGTGCTTTGAGGGGGAGCCTCTTTTGCGCACGTTATATAGAAGAAAAACTCTCGTTCCGCGAATGCGAGATGCCAAAAGAGCGAATTTTATTTTCGAAGTCTCTCGAGTGTCGCTTCTTTTTTCATTCTTCTTGGATGAGAATCGAACGACAGCCCCTATATAAAGGCACACCGCTCTATCGTTCACTGCAGAGGAGATTTTCGTTCTCTAAGCGCTTCCGAGTTACGCGTACGTGACATCGCACTCGATCCGACCCCACGGAAGTCGCACGCGATTGGGATACAAACGACGACGGATAAATGCTTATTAATGCAATTTCGATTTCAAGCGATAAATATCTTCGTAGCAGACATTTTTTTCTAGTGTTGGAAAAATGCTTCCGATGGAGCATTTTGTTTAGGTTTTCAGACACTGGTATAAACCGGATTTTAAGTATATCCATAGCGAGACACAATTCAGCGATAAGATCCCGGATTTAATGGTGACTCTAGATTATAGAGGTCAACTGAATTTCAAGGAAGAGGAACGATGAAATTAAATGCAGAAAAATTAGTATAAAGTTGTAACCATCGCGCAAAGAAATGAGAATAAAATAATTATCACCTCCGTGTTACCAATTGCTCGCTTCAATGAGATTAAGCAAGATGCGATAATTTAAAAAAAATCCCGGGAAGTGATTGATACTCAGATGGCGCTCGTTTGGGCAGCTACCTTTCGTGTGCCCGTGATGGGATATATAATCAGTTAAGTTTACATAAACGGAAATTTACCGCGCTGATATCTTTCCGTTGAAAAGACAAATCCATTCAGGCAAAACATCTTGACCCTCCATTTCTTCTTTCCTGTTTTCACATTTAAACAAACTGAGATTATGACAATTTCGTGGTCATTTCCCGCCTTGACTTATTTCCCAGGAAATTCTCTCACTTCGCATCTTTGCAACAAATTTGATTTTATGTGGATCGTGAACTCTGTCGTTATTATTAATACGGTCTCTTGGCGACCAGGACGCCGATAATCTTTTCCTTCTGATGAAAGCAGCGGTTTTGCATTTTTCCCGAAATACATCTTTAATTCACGCCGATTTATTCCAAAACCGATGAATTATTTGTTTCAGAAAACTTTGGTTGGAAATATTATTGTCTAGGGCCGCCTGTCATTATAGTAAGGTTAAGCATTTTGCTGAAACGCACGACTTAAATTCCAATTCCGAAATATCAAACACGGTCCATATTGCTTCGCATCTCTTTTTTACTCCATTATTCGTTCGTCCACGCTTTCTCTTCCACCCAATCACAATATCATTAAGTATTGAGAGGGCCGCAATTTTTGAGCTGGTGGGCCACATGAGGCCCGCGGGCCGTTTGTTTGAGATCCCTGGTGTAACATATGAGCTAAAGACACTTTTTAGCAAGATTGTCCCCAAACACCTTGAAACGCAGTAGCGACATTAATTTCCAACGTCCACTCCCCTAGGCAAACCTCTATGCCGGGAAGTGCAGCTGTGAGGAGTACCTACATGTATTGAAACTCTTTAAGGCACTAAAATTTCCATGGAACTATTCGTTCCTTTCCTATCGACGCTCCATATAACTTCTTTGAGCATAATCGATTAACCAATAGCTCAACTGAAGAAAACACGAAATACAATTAATTTAGACTGTCGAAGCAGTAACGAATGCGAAGAAAAACGCTCGTTTCCTTGGCAAAACTCGAACCCGAGGCCTAAAGAGTAAATATTTAATGTACCTTCTGTCCCATTGAGCAATGAAGTCAACTATTCAATACATCGTCGATGAATGCGCGTATTCCCCTTAATACAAGTCATTGTCGGAGTGGCACGTTTACGCTGCGTTCTTGCTGCGTCAGCCCACAATCCTTCCAACAGACGAACGAGTCGTTTCCGGGATTCTCTCACGATCCGCTATATTATAGGCGTTGTGTGGCCACGCTTAACTAACGAGATTCATGAATTTTGGAAAAATGACATAAAAGTTGCCTGAAAAAGATTAACCTTTCGGGATACAGGTAAATCCCGATTTACGTAGATTCGAAGTTTCGTCGCCGATCAATCAATTATGGTGTTTCGATTTACGTCGTTTTGCCTCGGAATTACTTCGTTAAAAGTCTAAGGTTAAATATTTAAATTTTCCGTTGCCATCTCTCTGAAGTTATTATCTGATTAAAATACAGTCAGACCCCAATTTACGGCCAACATTTATCCATCGCTGACATTAGCGCTAAAGCAGAGGTGGCGGTATATCAGGGTATGTGTTTACTTCAAACTTTTTTTCTACCCTCTCAAAAATACGTATGTATTAAGTAGTGTATGAGATTATAGGTAGTAGTAGGATGGAAAATTTACTTTGATTACTGTTCAGCAAAGTCATTTTAAATTCAGTAGACAGGAGAAGATATATATTTTCGTCTTAATTCTCTTTTTGACGTTGATTCTACCGATTAAAACGTCTAAGGCTGCAAATATGCTTAATTACGTCTTTATTGGCAGATTTTCCCTCGATATATCGTAAAATTTTATAAAAATATTTCAGCCTCTTTAACCTTTAATTTTTCACTAGCACTGTTGTCATTTCCTTCACTTTTACTGTCGGAGGAAGGCACGGGCTCCCACGTAATTTCCATAATTCCCCGTTGTCATTTCAGGAAAATTAATTTCTTGTAATTGATTTCGAGGGATGCATCAAGCGAACAAAATGTTAAAATTTATTTTTAGAATATACTCCATTCCAATAATATCTTTAGTTCTCATGATACGTAATGACAGATAATTTCTTAAGTTTACAAAGAATATTTTTTATTTATGTACTGAAGGTTCGGTAACAATATTAACAATTCTAATGCACTTTATTAATTGTCTTTATATTATTGAACACTATTATCATAAGGAATAGGTACTTTTTATACTCCATTGACTAATATTTCGCTGCTTCCTGATAACAAAACAGCGCCTGCGCGAGGAAAATCGCCTCGTGCGGCCAGGTGACAACGTCCGAAATTCGGATTAAAAATGCAGCAGCGTTGCGATCCTGTTGTGGGTGACCCTAAGACGGCGATTTTCCAACGGGGAAAAAGGCCGAATTGTCCTGCGCCGAACTGTCCTTAACTCCCTCTCATACCAATGATTTTTATGGGAAAACGGCTTAGATTTACGCAGCGCTCTTTAGAAACGCATCCTCGACGTAAATCGGGGTATATCTGTACTGGTTATATTTCCGAATTAAAAAAATATTTTAGCGTCCAAAGAGAAACATTGATAGAATTTATCGAAAAATAATAACAAATTTTAGGGGATAAAACTGCATGACATCTTATTTTTAACGATTCAGCGTAGTGGATTGATTTAGGATTAAATCCCATTTTGGAAAAAATCTATCAGCTTCAGTCTAACATAAGTATCAAAAACTATGTATCTTTTGTCGAGACAATTTTAACTAACAATAAGAAATAATCCAGTGATAGTATCACGTTATAATAAACTGAAGCAGAGAGAAGACCAGAGACGATATTATCAACTAAGCAAACACGTCACCATTAAAATTTTTTTCTAAAGTGTTATAGTTCATTAGTTTACCTCGAGATTGTGAAATCAATTATTTGTGTGTTTTTACTGCAAATTCCTTTCTAACATACTATTTAGAATAAAATAATAAATGACGGCAAAGACATCTAAAAATAATAAATATTAATTAAGATTGTATAACTACGGTACTACTTACTATATTTTAACGAACAAATTCTACGCTTGCTGAAAATTGGTTATTCAGCTGTTAATTAGATATTAATAAGCCAAATCGCTTTGGAACAAAAATATTTTACCACTGATAATATAATATAAAGGTTAGATTTGTGCTCAATCTAACATTAGCGGATAAATGAGACGTTCACCATCCATCCTATGCGGATAAATGAGACGTTCACCATCCATCCTATCTTGTAACCGGTATCTTAGTACTACTTATGTTAGTAAGTGCCGAAACGGGCTCTATGAAAACATAAACATTAGAAGTTCTGGTTTTCAACATCACGGAAACACCCGCTGTAAAATTTATTTAATATTTAGGTATTTTTCGTTAAAAATACATATGAATTTACTAAGAATGAATCGAATCTATATTTTTAAATCTGTGATTTCACAAATACAAGTGACGCCATAGCTTTCATTGTTGTTCTAACCGGTTATTTTACGAATTTAACTTATGTTAAGTAGCTCCGGAATTCGCTTAACGTATGGACGACGGAAAAGAAAATTCTTTAACTAAATCTACTACCTCTGCTCCTTGCTTTTCTTTCAAATCTGTTCCGTTTTCTAAATAACCACAGGATAAATAATTTTCAAGAAGCATTAATACAAAGCTATAATATTCCAATGTTTTAATATAATCCTCGCGTTGCATGCGACGGGTAATGTCTGTGAAAGGAATTTAAGCATATTGAGAATAATGTTTGTAAGTATTCTCTATGTACGTAGATTTCACTTGTTAATTACGAGTAGAAATTTTATTTTTAAATGCCAATTGTTTTGGATGATAGCTTGTTTTATTGCAAATTAAACTTGTGAACAAAAATCCTCTTTTATTTGATGGTTACCTTTATAGTAAACATAACAGAGTGGAAGGAAGTAATTTTTATAGGATCTTTTCAAATATATTGAAATGCTTTCCACATAAATTGAACACCTTTTAATAAACGATTAGCCGTTGAAAATAAAGACTTTATATAGTCATTCTGCGATAAAATTTCTAACACATTTTCTCTATTTGAATCAGTAGAATCATTTTTAGGAAGAATTTAGAAAAATAACAAAAATAATTTAATGATCAGTTTTACTTTCATATATTGATCGGAAATAGAATCTAAAATTATTTTGCCATTTTTAGCTATCGCTTTAGAAAATCTCAACCACCATAGAATCAATTATCAGAAAACAGGAATTATTTCAGCTATTTTTATTTTCTCCATATACGAAGTATAGAGAAAGTATTGTTTTCATGAAAAAAATCGAATTCGAGATTTCAATGGAAATACATGTTTTAAGGTCCCCTGAACACGTTTTGACTATTTTCTCGATGATGTCTGTGTGTATGTCTGTATGTGATAGATTTTTGTGGGTGCTCTAACTAAAAAACTATTAATCAGGTCAACGCAAAATTTTATATTTAACATTTTTATAAAAGTTAAAAGATCTGATTAGTTTTTAGTAAAAATCGGTCGACCGAAAGTGGGTGCTTACTCTTGTCACTTATCCGTTATTTTGAAATATTTGCTTTAATATTTGATAAATGTAAAATTGTATTGGAATAAAAGTAGTAGGAAATTTTATTTTCTACAACCTTTGTTTGATACATTTTTCCATATAATGCAATGTTTAAGAGATATCTTATATTTTAGCTGCCACCACCATGCCACGTACCGAAGACTATTGTTAACAATTGACGTTTAGTTACGTCTTAGTAACGCTCCTTTTTCTTTTCTTAATTGTCAACCGGAAGTAAATATTGACAACGATCCCAGAGCTAACAGCATGTAATTTGCCATATAAATATTGAAAAAGTCATGTGTTGCCCACTTCATGTAAGACAGTAAAATTTTTCGTTTAAATATCACTCACAATCAGTAGACATTGTAATGTATTTTTCGGTGCTAAGATAAATCTTCCCCGAGCCATCGATTTCCTATGGTTAATAAACGCCGTGCTATTACTTTTAAGCCATTAAATCTATTGACTCGCGGTCTTAAAATTAGAAAAATTTAGGCATTGAAAATAAGTGGCGGAGTAATGAAAGAAGAAGAGAATTAAAGTTATACTAAGTGAGGGAGGGAATGGATGAAGAGACTGGGAAAGAAAGAGAGGACAAGTAGGAGAAGATACAAGTAGGTGATAAGGAGGAGAGATAAAGAGCGGATTAGTAAGGATAAGAGATAGGGCCGGATGAAAGCAAGGGCTGGGGGAAAGATATGAGGAGCAGATAACGAGGAGATATGCGAGATAAGGAAAACGAAGAGGGAGGAGATTGACAGGAGATGTAAATGGGGGAAGTTTGCGGAAGGAGATAAAAGGAGTAACGAAGATGCGATAATAGATGAAGGACGTGAAAGACAACCAAATATGACTAGCATTACCACTTAAGTACCATTTCATTGGTTATTGCCGAGCCACTTATGTTACTTCTTCATGTTGTTTTAGTATATCTTTCATCTTCTACAGTCATTCAGAAGCGTTACTAAGCAATTTTTTTTTTATTATAAACTTTGCCAACTTACTAGATAATAGCAGAAAATTGCAATGCTATTCCATTTTAAAAATATTTTTCACAAAACTAACAATACTTAGCTAGAAAATATCCCTCATAATAGTTATAGAATAAGATGGTCACTTTGAAAACGTGATATGTATCGATAATTTTCTAAAGCAATTATGGCATTCGCTTAGGGATTGTAAGTGTAACGTAGAAATTTAACGATTTTATCTCAGAAGTTAACATAGCACCTTGGGAGTACGGGGTTAATTCCCCTCCCAGCGATTCTCCATGCTGGCAGTTTATTATCGTATTAATGTACGTTTCGTCAGTGCGTATCTCGTAGCTGATAAAGTCAATTGTTTAAAAAATACATGGAGTTCTAATATAATACTAATAAATTTATGATTAAACTTATAAATTCACTTTTTTATACTGATAAATTATGTGGTAATGATTGTGATAACGTAATAATTATTTTTTATGGATTTTTGAAAAGCATCTACTGATTCTGTTAAAATTTAACGATTCTTTCAAATTTTCATAGGCGAGAAATCTGCCCAAGTCGGAAATATAATTTGGTCCCTTGAGGTTCACAGGTTTTACTCTGTAACAATAATGCCTAAATACATAATTAAGCAGTAATAAACGAAAGCAACACTGTATCAATCAAAATAGCCGAGAAGATGTCAAGACTTGAAGAGGTACAGCGTGAAGAGAAGGGAGGGATTATTTTAGCAAAGAATCAGGAGTCTGCCTCTTCATTTGAAGGTAATTTCCTGTTTTTTTGGGACCATATCTTAAAGACGCAAGGGACACTGGGCATCCTTATTTTAAAAAAGTACGTCATATCGGAAAGACAGTTTATGGATATTTGTTTTCCAATTGGTTTTAGCAACGTTATATCAAAACAGCATAAATCGGGAGGACGTAAATCAAGGACTTATTCCACTGAAAACTATTTGTTGTCACCGAAAAGATTTCTCCTTATCATTTTAATGTTCGCTCTTGACCTTTTTACAAACAACGTACTATTTTCCTTCCAGTGTACTGGACATTTCCTTCTTTTACCTTATTTATCCTTTTCCCTTTCTTCCCTTTCCAATCCTTACATCTCCCTTTCTTCTTTTCTCTCCGCAATCCCTTTTTATTCATTTTCCTCACATCATTTTTCCTTTTTCTTTGCTTTCAACCATTCTATATTGTAACATACGTATTTCTTAAAACTTATTAGGTTACAAATATCATTAATATTATATATATATATATATATATATATATATATATATATATATATATATATATATATATATTCATAAATATTGTGGAATTTGCCCATTATGAGATCTGATGAAAAACTTTGTCACTTCCACACAATTTAATAAAAACGACCGGTTTCGTTACGATCGCAGCGAAACCGGTCGTTTTTATTAAATTGTGTGGAAGTGACAAAGTTTTTCATTACACCTCTTATTAGGTTACTTTTCAATTTCCAAATGCATACACATAACATTGTATCCCATCTCAATCTGTCTTATCGCAAGATCCTTTTGCCACATTTAAGAACATAATCGGAGTCCTTACTCGAAGAATAAAGTAATATTTCCAGTCATATGTAATTAACGCACGCCTTTTCCGCCATTAAATAAAAATTAATTTTAAAACTCAAGAGCTTCAGAGGTGAAAACAACAGAAGACGCGATATCCTGAAGTGTGAATCGATTAATGGGATCATCGACAAAACTCGCCCTTTTGTGCGCATGCAATGCTGCAGGAAAAAACGAATCCGTATTGATGGCTCCATTATTTAGTTTTATATCTTCTTTTTAATATAAACTCAGACCATATGAAAAATGTCATCATAAAATTCAGCACTTTTTTGATTTATTATATCATACTTAGTTAATCACGTCTTAATAGATCTCATCTCCCTGGGTATTTTTCGATACAAATTTTATTTTGACGAAATTTAAAATAGATTAGGATTATTTTTTTGGGTCAAAGTGACCGTCTCCTCAGTTATACTGCGGGAAGTCTCACTTAGTCTAACTTAGTCTAACTTTAATTCTCTTCTTCTTTCACTACTCTGCCATGTATTTTCACTACCTAATTTTTTTAATTATCTATTCCTGAGAGAGGTCTTTATTGAAAATCCCAATTCGATGGATTTAATGGCTTAAAAGTAGCGTTTATCAACCATAGGAAATCGATGACTCGGAGAGGATTTATCTTAGCACAAAAAAAATACACTATGTCATCTACTGAATGATATTTAAAAGTCTCAGAAATCCGCGGTATAACTGGGGATCTTTTTACGTAGACGTAGTCCTGTAAAATGTTAAGTGGCGTAATAATGAACGATTCATGGTTATACAGGAAAGATAATAATTTTCTTGTTTATTGCCACAAACTGTGGATATTTTACATTCCTATCTAGTCCTCCCGCTTTTACTAATTTTATCGAATATGAATTTAGAAATATATAGTGAAAGAGTCGTAGATGCTTATCAACAAAGTTTGCGTTACATGATTAACCCAATGCGAAGTAAAATTTTCTACGAACAGGATGTATGAGTGTTATGTCAGCACGAACTTTGGAACTACTTATATCGGCGTTTTTTTCCAAGGAAGAGATTTTAATGGTGTTTTTTAGTCGGCTATCCGACGACGTATATAAACATTTGTGGCTAAGGAATTTGTAAATACTGCTAACTCATCCAAACAAGAAACCAGCTATTCCAATCACATTTCCAAGTTTGCTATAAAAGTAAAACATTTCCGCAATAAGTAATATATTTCTCAATTTCACTTCGTGGAAATTTCACCTAGAGTTAAGACATTAGGCAATTTACGCTCGTTTAGTACATTATATAGGTAGTTATATTGAGAGAATTTTGGCATGATGAGAGAAATCAGGAAAGAAAGGGGAATAGGTAAAAAGAGAAAAAAGGGGTAACATACTAGGAACAAGAAAGATTTTTGTTTCAAAGGCGAAAAAGTGACGGGGAAAGATAAAGAAAGAGAACCAGGAATTTAGAGGTTTTTTGAGAGGAGAATGGTGTTCAGAAGAGAGAGATGAATGGAGAGAGTGAAAGTAGGAGATGGATGAGTGAGGAGAAAAACTTGACAGTAGATGTAGCAGGAAGAGGAAATATGGGTACAGGAGAGTATCTTATAGAGAGAATAACAAGTTAGGAAAGTGGACAGTGTATCACAAATAGGTGCTTTCCTTGCGATGTTGTATATGAAACAACGACATAGTTTGAACGAACGTACACCGTAAAACAACGAAACAACGCAACCCGATTATGCCTCTCTACTAAAAATGTCTTCCCTCTCCTAAGCTCGTACGTTAATAAACGAATTTACGCAATTTTAGTGTAATGAATAAATATTTCAAAACGATATGTCGGAAATGATTCCAAGGAAATAGGTATTATATTTTTGATTTACCGATTATTTTCTAATCAGTTGTAATTAATGAAACAATCGAAAACTATTTAAAACATGCCTCACTTGAGTTAAGTAATTGTAATGTAATCTTTACGTTCACTTTCATTCCTTTGTCGTAAATTATACATTTATTTTCAATTACAAAACGCTTTGTGCGCATGAAAATAAAATAAACGTATTTACATTTCAAAATTAACAGTACGAAAAAATGTTTTTAATAATAATATTGGTAAATTCCGCATAAATATATAATAATAATAAATAAAATAATAAAAAGATTTTTTCGTATTGTAAATTTTGGTTTGATTATGGAATTCCACTAAGTCTCGGCCTCGTCCATTAACTTCATTGTATTTACATTCATTTCTTTGTCGTAGATAGTCCATTTCCTCCCCCTTACTAGATGCTGCATGCACACGAAAGGAAATTAAACGTATTTTCGTAATTATAACAGATCTTATTTACTTCAGTTGCTACGAAGATTGTTTTGACTACGATTAAATAACCATGCAAGAAAATTTCCAAGCTCAAAGTGAATTAAGATATTCTTAATTAATTTTATTGAAGATAACCGCTGTGTCTCTGCCTGCGTCTCTGTGTCTCTGCGTGCGTCCCTGCCTGCCTGCGTCCCTACCTGCCTGCGTCCCTGCCTGCCTGCGTCTGAAGCCTTCCGGCATGAACGCAAATAAACCGGGAACAGTCGGCTCGATTTCGATACATCTTTCGCCTGAATACTCGGCCCGAACTCCTACAGGTTTTAAGTTGATAGTCGTCTCCCGGAAAGGCATGGGTTCGATACCAGGATAGTTTTCGTTTTTTCATTTGATTAACATGTAATCGGCTAGAATACGAAGTGTAGACCTTTATTCTTTAACATTTAAAAATATCTTCCGGTCGAGACTTGGACTCGAGATTTATACCATTTCACGCAGAAAGAAATGAAGATTCTTATTCTTACTTTCTATTCTGTTGTTTAATTTATGTTTGCTCATATTTTCAGTTTATATTCGATTTTCTCCGATTTTTCAACATTTCGATTGTTGACCTCGGATTATTGCATTGTCGGACTCGGGCTTTCAAGTGCATTTACACTAAGCCTGCAATGAAACAAACGCATCAAGGACAATAACCGATTGTAAATTTACGTGAAAATTTTCATGTAAATATAAAACAAATGAAATACGTGGCGAAGAAAAGAAACGATTCCAATGGACAACTTAACATTTCAAATAGAAATATATTTCACGCATGCATTGAACATATCGTTTCGTTTGCAAGTTTTATTGTGCAGTTTAAGCAAATTACTACAATGACAATGGTTGTGATTAATTTCTTTCGATGCATTGATTACTCCATATTAAACAAACCACAGAACATACGATATGCTGTACCATCAGAAATATTGAACAAAACAAAAATATTGTGTACCGGTAATATAAATCATGTAGGTATTATGTGATTTTGGTTATGAAAATGGTGAGCTATATAATTATTTTAAGAGGGGCAATAAAAGTGGATCAACTTATAACACTCTTTGTAACAATTTTTTGTCATAGGAACTGTCGCATTGGGTCACTTCACGCAAGGGTGCTAGATGTTTGCAGGAAGTACTGCAACCGATCCCTAGTTTTATTGATAACGGCTATTCCTTCCATAAAAATGTACAGGTCGAGAAATATTTTATATGACTATTTCTACAAATGTTGTTTGAGGACTATTTTGGTGTGACTAATATTTTGACGGAAAGTTTGCCCATAAGTTCTTAATGCCAAATTTCATGAATATCCGTTAGGTAGAAGCCGAGAACGAACATGCGTATGGACGGACAAACCGAAGATAATAGGCGATCACGTTGGAAACGAAACGGGTTTAAAAAGGCTACTTATAGAAATAATTTTGTGTCCATACCAACTGTTGCGCTTAACCCAATCTTCATTTTCAAGTGAACCTCAAACTTCGAAAATAAAGTTGCTTTAACAAAGAATATTTGTTATTTGTCCATTAAACAACAGACGTCAAATACTCGTTCTTAAATTTGTCTATCCTTAAATTAAAAACATTCAAGGATCTTTGAATGTATATGCTCCCATTTTTATTCATTCTAAATCTTACTTGACATTTTTATTCTCCTTTTAACGTGAGCTATTTTCGGAAACATTTTAACTCTCCTCTATCAGTCTGCCGCGCCATTTCGTCGCCTCATGATCTCATTCCCTAGATGGCCACAGTTTCGCCAGAAATCCATATCTGTATAATCTTTTCAAATCTCCGCTCTTTTTTCTGCTAATACCGATAATAGTTCACGCAATGGAAAAATATCTCTTCCATTTTACCCTAAATACGCGAAAGAGGAGCGTAACCACATATTTCAGAGAGCAGTTAAAGTTTCCTAAATCACCGTGCCCATCTTAAATTATTATATCTCAATATAATTCCAAATGAAGTTTTTATTTCGTATATTCTCTCTATTTATTCCTTCAATTTTGCATAAACTCACCTTCCTTCTTCATCCCCGCCTTGAAGCACTTTCTCAGCCGGCAGTACCTGCATTGGTTTCTCTTATCCTTGTCCACAACGCAGTTTCGGTTGAATCTGTGAAGAGAGAACAATAGTAAACTAGTTAAGAAGAAAAACATAAAACAATGGGATTAATATTTTGACCAAATGAAAGAATATGTAAAAATAAAGGTTTTCGAATAAATACCGTATTTACCCGCGTAATTTCTCCACTTTTTGCACGATGTTTTACACTAAAACAAGGGTGGGGCAAATATGCAATTTTCCCCGATGTTATGAAAGCAGACATGTTAGAAAAAATAATCATTCATTTCCTCCTCATAATTCAAGTTGAGCAATTACGCGATGGAGGCAATTATGCGAGTAAATACAGTACTAGGAAAGTTATTTTGCTGGTACACAATCATTTCCTTACAATTAACGGAATTAGGTATGAGAATTGAGTTGTTTCAGAGTAATAAGTCTATAGCTATGGTTGTGCGTATGAGAATGATTTTTTGTAAATGAGCGATGCTATAGGAAAGTTCCGCTAAATACAGAGGTTTAAGCGTGTAGTAAAATGTAGTTTACTGGCAATATCGTAAGTATGAAGTTTAAAGCCATCATTGTTTAATTGAAAAGCTTTTAGGTTGAATCAACATAAAATAAAGTTAAAACATTATGAAGTAAAAAATGTCTTGCAGTTTTTTCTAAGTTTAGAGCAGAAATGGTCAAACAGAGCCTGATTAAGAGGCAGAATTTACCAAAGTACTTTTCCAAGGAGCAACAGTAAAGATATGTGATATATGACATAATTGTGTACCGTATTAACTCAACTATAAGATGAGATTTTTATAATATTTTCAATCCGAGGTTTGGGGTCGTCTTATATCCACGAAAAAGGAAATTACTAAACAAAAAATAGCGACAGTGATTATGAATAGTTTAAAATGGTTATATTCAGATTTATCCATGCACTGAACATTGTGATCAGAATATTTAGACATTTAAATAAAAATTAATAATAATTTGGTTTGATTTATTTGATTGTAGTTATTCTGTGAATCATATTCAGGAAGTAAAAATATTATGGATGATGAATCTGCTGGTCCTTCTCATGCCACAAGTAACACACCAGGATCCAGAAAAAAAAACAAGTTTCTTTAACAGTAATAAGGATTAATCGTTGTCGGCTGTTTTAGCTCGCATGACAGCACGTGAGAGTTTGCCTTTTCATATTTTTTGCACTTCTCATGATCTAAGAAAAGCATTAATGGCTAGAGGATTTTGCGATATATCGAAATCTGCCAACTCTGTAAGAAAAATTGTTACGGAATGCAGCCAAAAAATTAGCTGTCAGATGGTTAAAAATTTATCAAATTGAGTACTCAGTGGTGAGAGATTTATTCTAACTTTTGACGAATGGACATCAGTTAGAAACCGAAGTCATTTAAACATAAATATTTTATTAAATAAATAAAATAATAATAAATATCTTGGAACCTTGGATTAACTCGTGCACAGGGATCAATGCCAGGAGAAAAATTGTGAACTTACAGAGACATATTTGCAGTCCAGAGGAGCAGGCAGTTACTCCTATAGATTCTATCTACGTTATAATGTGGAGAAAGATACAAAAATCTTAGCTTCACAGTCTGTCGTTTCACTTTTTTGCAGGAAAAGCTGCATATGACAACAATGAAAATGAACAATATGAATAAAAGTGAAGCTGTAAATCCCTCCCATGATATTGTGTTGAGAGCGGGGGGGGGGGGACTGGGTGTATTCCGTGTTGAGCGGGGGAACCCCCTTCCCTCTCATAACTCAGAAAAACTCATGGGTCATACCTGAGAGAAAACTTCATAGACAAAAATTTTATGTAAGTATAGTTTAGTTTTATTAATAAGGTTTATAAAAATGGTTTATATAAAAATACCAAGTGGCCGAAATTTATAAAGTTTTTCATTCGATGCCATTACAAATGAAAACTTCGATACCAATGTGACACATGCGATTGAAAATTTTGTGACACATTTTTAAAATCAGGTACGTGCGGTGATACAGCGAGTGTCATACAATTCTTCATATGCTTCTCGGAAAGACGATTCCTGTGTTTGGTTTTTATGACATTTATCTGCGAAAATGCCGTCTCGCAAAGTTATGAGGATCTATTCTACTGTGTATACATCGTACATTGTAACCATCAGTCCGCTAACATTGAACCTCTTCGAATTAGAAGGATGCTTTCGATGACATTGCAAAGATTGTTTCCAAACACTTGGTCGCACTAAAAAATGTTTTGAATTTTTTTGAGTGAAATGATATTTTGTATTGACCAACTGAATTATAAAATTAGTTCCGGGAATGCCCCCATGTGCAGAAACTTCTACACTGTAAGCATGGTCCAATGTCGGCGGCGGTCCAATATACGCAACTCTCCCCTATACATTATTTTTTTAAATTTATTTTAATTATTCAAATATAATGGTTTAAAATGTGAAAAAGATGGTTTTCATTCTTTAATAAAGATTTAGCCCAAGTAGTTTGTTTAAATTGATATTCATATACGCAGGTACGAAAAATGGGCCCTACTAAAGAAAAAACAGTGCGCAGAATGTAAAACAGAAGACATTGCGCATGGAAAGAGATCGTGAAACTCAAAACAATTACAAAAGTGGTTCTCTACAGCTGCGACATCGGAATCAGAAGAATCTTCAACATCAAAGCAAAAGGAAACTAATGAAGCTACTAATGCCAGTATATCAAAAACTGATGTAGCTAATGCCGTGATAACAGAAATTAATGAAGCCAATGTTATGATAGCAGAAACTGACGAATTAAAATTACAACAAACTATATTTGATATAGACAAAATTGTGATATCAGAAGCAAAAGCTTCAACATCGCAACAACCTGAACCTATAGAATGCACATCTGTAATACGAAAAGCAAAACTATTTTGTTTAGAGATAGAAAGTTTTAAATTTCAGTAAGATTCGTTATTAGAAAATTTATTATCAGCTTCTTCATTTGATTTATTACAATTAATTAATTCTTATGGTCTTCAAGATGCTTATCCAAATATAGATATTTCTCTTCGTATATTCCTCACACTGCTGTGACTGTTGCATCGCGTGAGCATAGTTTTAGTAAGCTGTAAATAATAAAATCATATTGTTACCTTTTTTATCTGTCAATAAGAAACTCCAGCCTACGTATGGCAGCTAACTGTTATAAATATTTAAAAAATTTGGCACATCCTACTATAGAGGCGCCTTATTTTGGCTCCGCACCGGGCGCCAAATTACCTAGCTACGGCACTTTTGTTAAGTGGTGTCACGAAAGAGACTAGCCGTTAGGAGCGTTTTCACTATATATTTAGATTGCAGGGCCCCCAAATGTTTAGCGCTATCGGCCCCCAAATTTTTTTTAGAGCCAGGGGCCCCAGGAGTAGGGTTGCCAACTCGTGAGGAGTTGATTCCGGGAGATTTCCGCTCCATGAGTAGGGAATTTCGGGAGAATCCGGGAGGTTTCTCAAAGCTAAAAAACGCTTAAGCGAACCATGATACTTGTATACTTATATTGATGAGAAAACATATAAGGAACAGTTAATCTTAATTTTATTTTTACTCTCTCCATATGCGTAGCACAGAGAAAGTATTGTTTTCGTGAAAAAATCGAGTTCGAGATATGAACTGAAATACACTGAGCACGTTTTGACTTTTTCTCAATGATGTCGGTGTGTATATGTGTGTGATAGTTTTTTCTGCGAGCGCTCTAAATCATAAACTAATGGTCAGAGTAACACAAAATTTATATTTGTAATTTTTATTATAATTTTTGGCTGTAATCGGTTAACGGGATTTGGATGTTTACTATTGTTATTGCTTCGTTTTTGGCTAATAACTATTTCAAATCTTCATAAATATAGGTGTTACGTATTATAAACTTCATATAAAATATTATTCTCTATAATTTTTGTATTTAACATATTTTCGTAGAACGTATTGTTTATAAGATATTTAATTTTTTTTCGTAATTTTCTAATAATCACGGTAACACGTCGGGAAAATAAAATATAATAGAATTTAACGGAAAAGGAAAGGGTACAGCATTTTTACTTTCTCCATATAGGAAGTATAGAGAAAGCATTGTTTTCATGAAAAAAACCGAATTCGAGATTTCAACGGAAATACATGTTTTAAGGTCCCCTGAACACGTTCTGACTAGTTTCGCGATGATTTCTGTGTCTATCTGTCGGTCTGTATGTGATAGATTTTTGTGGGCGCTCTAACTCAAAAACTATTAATCAGGTCAACGCAAAATTTTATATTTAAAATTTTTATAAAAGTCACAAGAACTGATTAGTTTTTGGTAAAAATCGATCGACCGGAAGTGGGTGCTTACTCTTGTCACTTAGCCGTTATTTTAAATTTTATCTTTAATATTTGATAAATGTAAAAATGTATTGGAATAAAAGTTGTAGAAAATTTTATTTTCTACAACCTTTGTTTGATACATTTTCCCATATTGTTTAAGAGATATCTTATATTTTTAGCTGCCACCACTACGCCACCTACCGAAGACCATTGTTAACAATTCACGCTTAGTTACGTCTTAGTAACGCTCTTTTTTCTTTTCTTAATTGTCAACCGGAAGTAAATATTGACAACGATCCCAGAGCTAACAACGTAATTTGCCATATAAATATGGAGAAAGTCATGTGTTGCCCACATTAGTTTATTTTATTAGCATTTTAAAATTATTTGCAATAATCGTACGAATTTAGCACTTGAAACATAGGACGAATGAATCAATGATATTTCACTTTCCTATCATCGATTTTTTCATCCGTTTCGGTTCTTGCTACAAATTTATTTGAACGTGGAAATTCAACATTATTTTCTGATGAAAATTTTGGTTCTTTATGATGAATTGCATTTTTGCGGATTTCTTTTCTCTTTTATACATAATTAAATAATATAATAATACAATTTAATACTCTATAATCATGGAGAAAGTCAGATTTGTATAGTACTCTATAGACGCTAGCCAACACCACATATTCAATCGATGTAAATATAAAGTTGCATGAGACCAACCCGGCCCCTTGGTAATGTTGCCAACTCTTCAACAGCATCGTCAAGTATGCAACCCGCATGGCGATCACCTTGTTAAGTGAAAACAGGAGAAAAAGGCCTCAATCCGGGAGTCGGGAGAATCTCTGGAATCTTGTCCTATTCCGGGAGACTCCCGGCGAATCCGGGAGGGTTGGCAACCCTACCCAGGAGGCGTAAATCCGCCACTGCCATACCCACTGCAGGATTCGCGACTTTAATTTGGTTTCAGAATCTATTGCTTCTCCAGCGAAGCTGGCCGGTGTTTAATCGATAATCGGGTTAAATGTATCATCGTTGGTCTTGGTTCAATTTGCTGCGCGGAAGGCATCGATATGTCGAAGGTTAAATGTTGGCGGGAGGGAGGAAAGCGAGTCTTACCTGCAAGTGTACAAATGGTTTTTGCGGACAGATCGGCGAAAGAAACCCTTGCATCCGTCACAGGACGCGGCGCCGTAGTGCTTGCCGGTGGCACGATCGCCGCAAATGGCGCACTGCTGCAACTGGTGGACGTGGAGAGGGCCGTGGGGCGGGGGTGACGACTGCGAGGCGAGGCACACCACCGGATGCGGGGGCAAAGGCGGGGGCGGCGAAGGTGCGCTTGCGGGGGGTGGGGCGGATGAGGAAGGAGCCAAGGCCATCCTCAGCTCCGGATCTGCAAAGGAGAGACGAGATTTTTTAACTAGGATGGTCCAACGAAGGAGCGTTTGGAATCGCCAACCAAGTTTCCAAACACTTCTTTCGGATCAATTAAAGTGGAGCTTTAAATTTGATGTTATTTAAAGAAAAAAATAAGGAAATATCTTCAAAATCGAAACAAGATTTTTTTCAAATCTGAACAGTAGTAATATTTATCTCGTTAAGTTCAAATTCCTCGCTTTTAGATAAAAATTGCTCCATTTCCTTTTCCCTCGCTCCCACTGAATTTGGTTCGTAACATTCCTTCAGAAGAATATGTACGGTGACTAAAACCTCCCTATGGCCGATAATTTTGCCTGTATCGAATTCGTACAATGCATAAAATTATCTTCCTCTTTAATGGGCTTTCTGAATCTAATTAATTGGTTAGATGCAGTGGCGTACCGGAAAATGTGTGGGACCTCCCGCCGAAACAAAATTGTAATCCCGGAAAAAATGTAAGGGCCTCACTTTGGCCATGCCTTCCCCCTCCCCCCGCCGCGCGGGGGTTGCGGGGGTGTCATCTACGTTACTGGTTAGATGGCTTTTTATAACAAAATTAAAAATTTTCTGAAAACTTTTGAAAGGGTATATAAAAACGTTACGTGAATCAAGCAAATAGGCCACAGATGATAAACACTAAGATATATAAAAGATACACGTAATTTAACAAAGTTCTAATCAATTTACTGGAAACGTTATTCTTGGATATTTTTCTTCTTTTCATTAGAATAATAACGTGCGAAAAGTTTTGACTTTATCGGGACTTAGGAAACATGTTGGAAATTGTTCTGAATTAGATAAAAAAAATTGAAAAGGATCCAAAATGTAAACAAGTGGGGACATTAATTACAGGTGAGATGAAAAAATGAATTGCTAAGAGGTTTGTTTACGATCAAGGAAGAATTGCGGCCATTTTCCTTCACGTGGTGGCGACAACTAACTAGCCTATCTACTCGCGTTTCCTGGTAGGATGGGCGGGGTGAGGGCGGGATCGTTTGTAAGAGGGCGGTGCTTAAAGCTACGCCCCACTCCATTGTCAAACCATGAAGCGGGCTGCAGGCGACCTTGACCTAGGACCTGCGCTAAAGAAAACTTCAGCAATTTTCAATACGAGTTTTTGGTTCTTGCATACTGCAAGCGCTTAAAAAATCACCATCCACCAAGATATAAATTCGTAAATAAACCAATGTGATCTCCAAAACAACAGCATTTGAACCACGCGGACGCCAAGTACTATATAATAATTAGACAATAAATTGCAAGAGTTCTCGCAGAATATTTCTCATTTTCAACGAAATTAAGGAGCCTATCCAGAATTTCCAATTTCTCTGGCAATCGGCTTGCGTTCAAGTTTTCGTATTTCAAGTTTCGTGGCTCAATGTAAGCCCTCAGTCTGTGTTACACTAAAATTTATGGTTAAATTAAGATAATTTATGAGTTGTGGCGTCACTGTCCGTGTCTTTTAGTACGTATCCTGATTTAAAAAAATCGCGAAATACGTATGAAGTAATTATATTTTTATGTTGTTATTATCTAATAGAAATTTGTGGGATTTCTGCTTCCACAATTCCTCCTTCATTCCGTTCAATAATTTAAAAGAGTTAACAATTTCTCGAAAAACTTCGAAACAAAATGTTTTTCACGTTTTACTAAAATTTCATATTTTTGGGTAATAACGTCGTCATAAGTTTACGTCTTATTGTTAGTTCATTGGCATTATAATACAGTCCATTGATTCTCATTAAAAGTACTAAATCAGTGCTATAATAATATTATTATCAACCCCATAAATGTTTAAAAGTAGCAATGTGTTTTATTTAATACGATATATCGAGTTTTAAAATAATGACGTCCTCATATGTATACGTCGTTAGTTGAAATCAGCGGGATTATAATGGAGTCATATTTTTTATTGCTAAAAATCCCTTTTTTCCGATTAAAATAAATTTCTACGCCAATTCGGCAAGGGTTTGGATATTAAACCTCATTTTTTCAGCTAGGTCTAGATGTTTTAATCATGAGCTTCTATCTTAATTTAAACTAGTTTTAAAGTGCAATTTTATTAAGCCCTGCATAGATTTCCATGCTTATGGGGGATTGAAATGGAACAATGGGGTGGAAATTATCCGCCTAAAAATTATTTTTTGGAATTCTCGATTTTTCCTGTTGGTTGTATCCGTAGGTCTGTAGGGGTACTAGTCTTTGGTTGTATCCAATGACCATCCTGTCAAATTTCAAACCCGGGACTTCAATCTTCGCCAAATAAAATATAGCCCGGAGGTGGGCCCTGGAAACACGACCCTCATACCAAGTTTCATGAAAATTGGTCCATTTCATTGGTGCAAAGGTTGTTAGTAGAGGACGGACACACACACATACAGACAGGACCATTTCATAAGGCTATGTTTCCTTTGGAAACTACCCTAAAAATGAAAATTAAAGGAATTTTGATGACAAATGTGTCAGGAATTTCAACGTAAATCGTTACGATTCGAATTCGAAGGGACAGTTCTAAGTTCAAGTCTAGTGATCTTGGAAGCTGCGTGCCAGAAAGAAACGAAGGCATGGAATACAAACGTCGCATGACTCAGCTATTTTCTTGTTCAAAGAAATAGGCGCACGAGCGCACTGAACATGAACTACATTTTCTTCAGGACAGGTGAGAGGAGAACATATCACGCCCAAGAAAGTGTGTCCTCGTGAAAAAGTCATCAGTTTACTGAAAGAAATTTTTATTTTTCCACTTGATAATCGCAGTTGATAAATATAAAGTTATTTTGAATATAAGATTCTTTAAATTGCAAGCTCGAAATAAATAGCACCGTGACTAGCTGGCGCCTTTTCATTTGCAAGCATATGCATATTTGAGTGTTTATTGAAGAGAATTTAGTTTCAGGAAGAGCCACCGGATTTACGAGTGGAGTATAGTTCATGGATGAGTGATTTCTTCTGATACAGCTTTAATCCCTTTTCGGTTTGTAATTCCAAAACGATAAAAAGAAAGAATTTGAAAATCGCGATCTTAAAAATAACGTTGGATTTTCACAAATATCTATTTTGTAGTGTTTCATTCTACAGTCTGAATACAATGTCGACAAATTGCCGAGTTTATTAAAATTTTGCGTTATGGAAAAAATCACCATCGATTCGCATTAAGACATTAAAAACTATAAATTGCAAATATACTAGTTCTATAAGAAAGGGATGGCTGTTATGATTTTAAATGAAAATTTACTAAAGCATACCCATATTTATTAACGATAGATAAGTTATTATTTTAAAATAACAGTGACGCTCTCAAAGTGCGTATAAATAGAATGCAAACGACATTAAATTATAATGGCTGTTATCTAAGCAATCTCCAATATTTATTTTATTTTTTCGTCCCACACATTGTTTTATTTGAAAATGTCTTCGCTACCGTTGTTTTAACATCATTTGTATTTTTATTCTCCAACGCCTATTTGTTAATATTTTTCATTCCCATATGGACATTAGCACATTGCGTGGGATCTATATGAAAAAATACGCAATATTTAAACCACTAAACATTGAATTTTACGAAAATCACGATAAAGTGTAATCATAATAAATATTGCGGTATATGTTTTAACAATAGTGTTAATCTATTCAGCTAGAATTCAATGTATAAAATATGGGCAGTAGAGAAATTCCACATTACGATGTTAATTCGTTCCCCGAAGAAGATTTGTTGTACGAACATCAAAACTCCATACAAACTATAAGTATTATAAAGTGTTAATTGGCACCTGGCTGAAGGCCCTCGGACCAAAATTCCTGTACAAAGACGAAAATTTACCTGGAAAAGTATGGGAAATACTGGAAGATAAGTTATGCAGCATATGAATAACTCTTTTAGTGCTGTTGATGCGTTCCTGAAAAATACTTCGTTACTCAAAAACACTAAATGTAAATCAATTTCACATAAGAAAGAATTTAAAAAAGAAGAGATGCATTTCTCGCCCAAAATACCAACACACAAATTTTAAAACGTGTTTTATGGTTCATATTACCTCTGACCGATGGAAAGACAAAAATTGAACTACGAACGAACATGTGTGACGTGGCGAGTCTTATTTTACTTTTTTAAGTGCCGAAGGAACACCAATTGCAGTGAAATTGAATACGAAAGATATTTCTCGGTCTATACAAAATTAAGGCACCGATATATATTTCAGTCACAAAGTAAGCATCAACTAGGTCAGCAGTTCTTAAACTGGGATCCACGGTCCCCGGAGGTCACCAGTAGTAGTGCAGGGGTTCCCCGCAGCAAAGAAATTTGCATGAAAGAGGTCCTCAGATTACCAAAGTTGAAGAAACACTGAACTAACTAGGTGATTCTCAATTAGTAGGAATTGTGTGGATTGGAATACAACGGTTCCGAGGCATCGGGCGTCGAGATGCCGAGGACTGCGCCGACGATGGTTACTTTGAAACTGAAATACATAACGGTATCTTACAACAATGGGGGAAGACCGAAACCGAGCTGAGTACCGCGACTATTTTTTTATAATATAGGCGGAGACCGACGCCAGCGTCGTAACCGCAAATCAGGCACGTTCTGAGAGCGAAACAGGGTCACAATACCACGGCGTCGTAACCGCGAAACGCCGTTGTGCGAGGCGTTACTCTCGCAAGGGATGCCTGTATATATTCAAGCCCCGAATAAATGTATAGTGCTAATAACGGAATTATACGGGCCAAAAATTGGGCTCGGCTGATTAAAGAAATCACAATCGCGTTTCCTTACATCAAAAAGAAAATGGCTAAGATCAAGGCGAATAAATAGATGAAGTGCGAGAATTAAGAAATTGGATGAGCTCATGAAAATATATTAGAACACGATATTTCCTATGTCTGAAATGTCAGTCGAAGAAATACATTTCTCATGAAATATGTCGAAAGAAGACGATACCATAGAATGGGATTAATCACGCTTGATAACTTACGTTCGAAAAACTTGGCAGTAAATAGTTACGATAAAAAACCAATGCGTACCATCTCGGACAAATTTACGGAATTTAAGGAGCTATAGGAAAGAATTATTAGTTTAGATTTAGTTTTTTGGCTATCGGGACTATCTTTATCTCTCTCTTGATTTCCTCAGAAACTTGGTTCGATTAACGAAAATATAGTTTTTGGCCATGAGGAACTTACCATTCGAATATTAAAAGATTTTGCCTTCGAAATCGCACCTTAGGTACTTGAAAATAATATCCGACAAATCCATTTCGCAAGGAATAGTTCCTAAAGTCTGGAAACCAGTTCCGGTCCTAAGGATGTGAGAAGGAAAATTTGGCCACCCCTACTCTTTAACCAAATACAGATATCCCTCGATTTACGCGTGTTGGACTAATGTGTCATCCCATATACACCTGATATAGTTTATTTACAAGTGAAATACATCTAGTAGCGACCTGAAAGCCGCTCCTCAACGCCCCCGCCAGATTGCGGCGGAAGACGTCGCACGTGTCTAGGACCAGCCCTGCTGGAAACCAACATATCGTACCTAATGTAATTACAACATCGATAATCACATTTGGTTATTCTTTAAAATCGCCATTCAGTGTAAAACTCCATTCCCTTCCTTTTGAACGTTTTTGGCATAAACTTGGAGGATCCTTAGTCGATATCACAAGGTAAATTAGCTGCACTGAATTGCCGTTAAAAGGTTGTAGTAAGGGGCGAAGCCACTCTGCGTTGCAACATTTGTGTTTTTAGATATCCCTCGTCGATCGATTCCCACGATGCACGTCAAAGCCACGGGATAAGATGTTTGAGAGATAATATCAATTTCTTGAAGTGGATATTTGTAAAAAATTACATCCCTTTATCTTTAAATCCATCGACATTTACTGTAACAACTCTTTTCAGTGTTTCTTAACTGACATTGGAGCTAAGTGTGACGCATTGATATATGCCCCTTTGTACTTGGGTCATAGTTGCAATAAAGGTTTCGCGCGTCATGTGATAACACTGCCTTACAGGTGCAAAACTAGCATCAATCAGTCGTTCTGTAATTAGGTTGATCTTCCACCTTTAACAGAACTTTTCAATCGCGTCAAAATTATATAATGGAAAGAAAATTTTAAAACTCGATGTGGTTGAGTTTCGTTATTTTTCTATTTGCTCGTTAGATTAGAACAATTAATCAATAAACCTCGGGCATAAAATTTAACTATAATGATAACTCGCATAAAAGTATGTACTTCTTATTGTCCAAAGAAACCCAATCAGCGTCAATAACGATAATAGGAATAAACGACCATCGGGAAAGAAATCTTGATAAAACAATTACCGAGACAGTTTTCAATTTGCCATGGTTTAATTTAATACAATCGGTTAATTGATTAAAGAGCAGATTCGAGAAATTAGTAAAAAGATAACCGCGATAAAATATTGGCCGACGTGGCTGATCAGAAAAACCCTTATCATTCCGAAAGATAAAAATTAGACACCAATTTAAGGTAGTAGTATACAAATAAGCAAAATAACGGCACATTTTAATTTATTGTGCTGTAAATCTTTACCAATGTATCAGTAGAAATACAGTAAAGATACTTGGATAACGTTTACACAAAATGTTATCGGAGAGCATTTGAACAATCAACTAAACATCATATCTGTTTAAATAAAGAATGCTTATCAGCTGTTTCAACTAACCTCGGTGGCGATCAACCGGCAGTCTTAAGTTATGGTCCGTTAGTGCCATGAGATGAACCAGAGGTAGAGAATAATCCAGAGTATAAAAATCTCCTGCTAGTGTCATTCCGTGAGTCGTCGTACGGTTACTATGCTACTATGCCGACATATGTTTGCGATCTGCATTAGGATGCGCCTTAGGCAACAATGCTCTGTCTAAGGACACGGAAATGTTTTCCCCGTGGGAATGACGTCTGCAAGCGTCTCTTTCTCTCTCTCTGCGGGGGGGAGGGAGAGGGGAAAGGGAATGGGGGAGAGAAGAGGGGGGGAGATAGAAGAGGGAGGGGGAGAGAAAGGGGAGAGTAAAGGGAGGACTGGGGAAGAGACGACTGAGTCAACTACTCCCTTCTTGCCTTAGCCCAACTTTGCGGCCAACATACGCTCCATGAATCAGCTGCTTCCCAAAACGATTGGTTGCTGTCCTAAAGAGAGAGAGAGAGAGAGAGAGAGAGAGAAACCCGCGGAAGCCTCCCGTATTCAGAAAAGAGAAGGTGTGCAGGAAAATGGAAGAGGAAGAAGCGATAGTTCGATAGAATCTCTGCATTAAGCAACAACATCAAGTTTTGAATACCGTACCTTTGATTGAAACGAATGACTCAAAATGTTTTCGGGAGAAAAGCTATCATTCCTATTGCTCAGTATCTGCTTTGTATTTAAACTAGAAAACTAATTGAGAGGATAGCACTGCGCATTCTAAATAACAGTGATAATATAAATTGGAAGAAAAATGTTAGTGTAAGGAAACAAACATATGATACTAAGCAAAGCCTTAGTCATTAATAGAAGGAAATATCGGGTATCGCATGAATGCCAATTGAATGTTAAATGAGGATAGGTGAAAGAAATTTGTTTGGGTTGTTTAAGGAATAATTTAAACTCTCATATACATCGGAAGGCTCCACCACAATGAAACAGATGACGGCTGCTCTGCAGCTGAAACGCGCATTTTTTTGCAATTTTTTATGTTAGAACGACGTGGAGATTAGTTTTTCCCTAGGACTACCAGGGATAAAAATAAAAAAGCCAAATCGGTGCATTTTGTTTTGTGCATTGTGCTCTCAACCTGCCATCAATTTGGTTCATTGTAAGGTATTATGTATAATTTATTCAACGAGTTATAAATTATATTATATCAATTGAAAGTTATCGATTTGTGGACACGGGGAAGAATGGTGAAAAAATGGATAGAGTAAAAAATGAGAAGTATTAAGAATAATTGTTGAGAAGGCAATGACAAAACAAATTATTAGAAAGAGGAGAGCGAACTGGATCGGGCATTCCATGATTAAAGATGTTATTGGAGGAAAATTTGAGAGCATAAGAAGAAGGAAAAGGCTTCGGCTGATAGGGAACTTGAAAGGGAATGAAGGTTACCAAGAATTGAAGAAGGTTGCGGAGAATAGGAGAATGTGGATGACTCAGCTCAACATATAATCACGGAGCTTTTTTAGAGCGGATTAACAATGACGATGATGATGTATAAATAGATTCACAAAATTATAAATCAACCTGATGTGTCTTTTCAAATTTTTGAGGAATTATCATGAATAGATGAATTGCGAAGCCATCGGTGGAAAGTCGTAGAAATTGTCATCACTTTTTTGGCTGGATAGCTTTTCCCAGTGGAATCTGATGCTACAGCATTTGTTTCTTGCAGCTCTCCGCATGAGGCTCTGCGTCATAATAGTATATCGATAGAAACGCGTTTCTTTTTGCCGTATGACTAAATGATTTTCTTTTCAAGCTGTCTCATGAGTCATTTCTGTGACAGGATAAATAAATGAAGCTGCTTTCCTCTTACTATCGTATTACTGTACACTTCATAAATTGTAACATCAAAGTATTTATAATGAACGGAAATAATGGTAACGATTATCTTATCAAAGGTTTATCTGAAAAAAAAAACAGCGGAGTTGCAGGTGGTCATTTCAGAATATTCGGTGCGTAACCACCTGCAAACATCATCTTATCTTACGCTTAATGTCGCAAGCAGACTAATGCCAAATCTACTACACATCTTTTCGAAAAAGGTTATAAAAAATGCTTCACATATTTCATTGACAACTACTGGAAATTTTTCATTAGAAACCATTCTAATTTCATAAAGAAACTCGCAGACGTTTATTATCCTCAGTTATAGGAATTTTAACTTCTAAAGTATGATTTAGTTTAAATACAACCCAGAAATTTTAAATTTAGAGATACAGCAATCTCAGGAACAAAAGTAAAATATTGTTCAATGTCACATTAAATTAACAAGATAAAACATCTGCATTTCACCACGGGTTTAAAAAGCTTCATGTAAATTTAATTCGCATTCAACAAAAAGAAGAGGATTTATTTACATCCAGCGTATTGTTATGATAAAAGACATAATATTATTCGAATATGTAAACGTGCGTTATGATTTATTTCTTAACCCGATTCAATAGTGTAATATCTAGCCTACTTCGCGACTGGAATACAATCGATGAATGAGTTGTCTCCGATAGACACAAAACGATTGGAAAATTCAAATGAGAATGTTGGCCACAAAGCACCCTTCGTTGATCTTAAAATAAAATTTTCTCTGGAATAAACTACTGGCGGATTACTAATGATAAAGGCTGCTTTGCGTCCAAAATGTGCTTATGGTTTTTTCAAATGTTTTGTGGCACTCGAAGCTATCAACATCATAAAATTCTTAATACGATTCAACGAGGGGACTACCAATCTAGCCATCATTATCCATCTTTTTATCCTGTCCCTGCACCAATGCAAGCGCAGTTTCTCAGAGACGACGCCGCAAACAGGACACCTCACTCCCTCTGCTGCGACCTTGTCTTCCCCAACACGACTCCTCTCTCTCTCTCTCCACCCCTGAACCCCCTCTCATTCTCTCTCCTCTGACACCTATCCTCACTATCAAGACTGCAGAAGTGTCAAGATCAGCAGTTAAAATATTCCTATTTCTCTCTCCCTCTCTCTTTCCTCCCCATCTCTCTCTTTCCTTCTCTAACTTCTGCTTGCCGAGTAACGAGTTTATTGAGACTCTCCGAAGGGACGCTTCAGCGAACAGAATAAACTGTGCACACACTTCTACGGAAATGGGTCGGAATCCATGCACGTGCGAATTAAAAAGTGGCCAATTTTCGCTAACTGCGACATCTAACAATAATAAAAAGCTACTGCTGTCCCTTTGTGGCTCCCTCTGTCACGCTATAAAAATGCAAATAACTCAATAATGGAACGAGATTCATTTTTATATTTGGCAGGAATGATCGATTTACATATTGTAAGATAATGACGAAAAGAAATCTTGAAAAAAGTTCTCGATTTGACTCCAAGGTAGGCATTTCCATTTCCCATATGATAACACGTAAAAATCGATTTTTTGACTTGCAGGTTTTTATCCTTTTTGAGATCTAAATTAGAAAGAATTCACCTATGATCTTCGAATCTAACCCATTTTAAAGAAAATACTATGAAGTTTCTTATTCTGTTCATCTATTCCCACCTACAGTTCGAAAATCCTCATGTTAAACGTTTAATTCACATATTTTGGGGAAATCTTGCCATTTTGAGGGGATGTTGCCATGCCAACCCATTACATTGTTAAACCTCGAAACCCTATTGTTATTTCAATCCTTATGGGTGAAAGCGTGCTTTGAATGCTCTTACAATTAGTGCGAGAGAGAAATTCTTTGCATTAACAACATTCGTTGCGTTATTTACGAGGAGTACATTTGAATGTAGAATATTAATCATTCGCATATTAATATTAGGTACTTAGAATCATCTTAGGAGTTCGAAACCTAAAACAACGAACGCCTAAAGGAACAAAAGTTTGTTTTCTTGCCATCCAAAGAAAATCAAGGTATATTTATGTTAATTTTTTATTTCACAAAAACCTTTCCCGTTGAATTTTAACGGGAATCTCCCAAGTTATTATATAAAGTTCTTCGCTCGATCTCCATATTTGTACGTGCGTAGAGAATAACGAGGAAAGAAATTCACGTTTTTTGTGGAAGTAGATCGGTTATGCTCGTTAATTACAAAAGAACCGTATAATAAAAATTCAAACTTCGTAGTAAAGTAGAAAGATTAAAACGGAGACTTACACGAAGGAATATCCCTGTAAAATTATACCAAACTTTTTATTTATATGGTACGGTTTTCCGATTTTATCACAAGCCACACTTGATGATGCAATTCGTTGAGACTTTAATTCAAGGAGATTTAATAGCTATTTCAATGAGTATTACAAATTATTATCCCCGGAATGTTAAGCGTGATTAAAATTGTAACGTAAAGAAACACGTGTTCCAGGTTGTTTAATTTTTTGCTGTCTCTATCACCATGAATACAAAAAAGGGAAAGAAAGAGGAATTATTAGTGTACTTTTTTAGTATCGTGTACATTGAGTGAACTCGTCACTCTCACCCCAGGTGATTATTGCTAACGCAAGTAAATTAAGGAATTTCAGACGGTGCCATGACTGTGCGGGCAGAGTTTTGCTTTGACGTCAAGAGGATGATGGCATGGCGAGGCGTGGGACACTCAACACCTTGGAACCAAACAATTTAATCATCTATCCCCATCTTTCTGTCCAATTCTATATTCCACAACCTTCTCCAAATCATCACACTTAAGGGGTGACAGTTGTGGAGTGGTTAGAGCGTTGACCTTCCACGAAGCAGTCACAGGTTCGAATCCGGCGGAGGTCGGAATTTTCAACCTGGGATCGCCCTGTTCCCTACTTGTGTGATTTGAGAAGACCGCGCAAGTCAGCGCTTCGTCCTTCGGAAGGGACGTTAAGCAGTTCGCTCCCTTGGTGCCCTTCGGTTAGAGTAGGCTAATGCCGACACTGGGTTTCCCTCCTCCCTTGTGTGTATGTCCGTTGTGGAAGGAGTTATGGCTATAATAATACAAGAGGTTGATTAGCCATAAATACAAACCAACAACAACAACATCATCACACTCAAAAGATTCAGTTCCGATGGGTGGCCCAATAAGTCTTTCGCCTAACGTGCTATGCATCGAGGTTGGGTTAGTGTGTGGCCGAAGTAGGTGGTGGGGGTTGGAGTAGGCTAGATTTTGAGGAAGAAGTTATTCGTTTTGTTTGGCTCTTCGCATCCGCTGACCACGTGATCAGATGGCCGGAGGCAACGTGACCCATCGCCATTGTAGGCGATGTATAGGCACTGTAGATTCAGGACAGGATAGGAAAGACGCTCACTATTCGTATCCTGTCTAAAAATACTTGAATTAAGCTTCGGGTCATTTAAGTGCTCTGAAATACTTACATTAGCACGCATTTCCTATAATAGAGAGAGCTATAATAGATGGCACGCTATGATGTGTCTGTCATATGCAATATATTATGTTGCTTAAAACAATGGGCCCGATCATCATTTCACTAAATTATACTAAAACTAATTGGTAAATTTTTATATTGTATTCACTAATTTTTCATCTTCAAGATTAGGTAACATTAAAATGATGGTGCTTTTTTCTATTTAACTAAGGCGCTGTTCGCTTCGTAAGACGAATAAAAATATCGAATTTGATGAACAGAAATAATATTTCATAGTTTTGGGACTGTCTCATTTTAAAAGCTTTCCAATGGTAAATATGAGATCATTTCTACAACGGTAGATATATCAGAAATGTTTTTGTATTACAATATTTAATTAGTAAATATTAAGCTCTATTTTAATTGGTTTACTTGACAAATAAAAGAAAAATCATAATTATATGTAAACCTGGTCAATATACTTCCTCACCCGAAAGTTCTTAATTTTAAATATTTTAAGTTGACATTTTGTCACATTTGCTTTGCTAATAAGAAATTAAAAAACCGCAAATAAACAATGAAAATTTACCAGTATTTTATTGGTCAATCAATCAGAATTTTTGCTAATATAATTTGCAACTCTTTGCAAGTAAAGACTATCATTTAAATTCAACCTATTCCAACAGTTAAATATAGATTTTTAGAATTGGCTGCCTTCAGTGTTATGTGAAATTTTTTATGTACGTTTCTATCATATCAGTGCGTGCATGAATTTTATATTACGTAACTATATCAGAAAATGGTTTTCTTTCCATAGTGATAAAGATATTTCCTAACATATAGGCTATAAAAGATGTAAATATTTATTTATATTGTTAATACTTTAATGACTCGCTGCTGTTTTAAATTATTAGGCAACTTTCGATGGCTATAAAAAAACGTCCTTTAGTACAATGATCCCAAATCATGCAAGACAGTTCGACTTTTTATCCTCCTTTTTTGTCAAAGTTAACGTTTTGCTGAACTCGCACTATTATCGGTCAGTCATTAAAAATATTAGTTTTTTTTTATTTAAGAAATCTGTAAATATGCAATAAATATACTTAAATATTTAAAAATTATTTCTTAATTTCTGTAAAACAATGGATACAAAAATTTAAACGCATGATTCATTAGTTTGTGTACAGATTCCGTATTTATCCGAAATTAAGACGACTCGAATATAGGGCGACCCTCCAAAAATTGGTATATTGTAGAAAGAAAAGGTAGTTACCTAATTATAAGACGACGACCCATTCGCAGAATTTGCAATTACGTACAGAAGAACAATTTTCAAGATATATTATTTAAGCTATACCATATAACACACACACGCACACATAAATACACACACACAGACTCACTACAAGGATTAAAATAAACAAAAGTATTACCCCAAGAAATCCATCCCACACCCACTCAGGTTAGTCCTCACTTTCCTCATCACTCTGTTCACATACTATGTCATCTTCTGAACCATCCATATTATTCGAAATCATTGACCGCTAACTGTTGACCTCTTTTACCACGCATATATAAGATGACCCTTCATTTTTCAGATGCAGAAATAGGAAAAATACTTCATATTACATTCGGATAAATACGGCATAGGACTGAGGAACATAAATTGTTCGAAATAAAATTCAATCCTACAACCCTCAGCTACAAATTCAAGTGATATATCTACTCGAAAAAATAGATTTCACAAAAATTTACTTTAAAAACAAATGATCCGTCAATAACTAAAATGAGTAGTACTTATACAAACTCCTTCGTTATATATCCATCATTTAAAACAAACAAATATCCGTTTTAAGGTTAGTGACAGATTTTTCCTCGCTTGACCATGGGCTCAGATAATGGACAGCACTTGAGCAAATTTAAAATATGATTTCAACAGAGAAATCAGATATTATTGATTTTTTAAATCATAAAATGTAGAACGCCCCAAACTTGAACTAGTTAACTTACATTTGGGCTCGTATTAAATAATTTAAACAATCCACATAGCCATAAATATAAAAATAAAATTAGTGTATTATAATTATGAATGACATTTGTATGAAAAGATCATTAACATCGATAACGCTTAGAAAAGCCCGATAATTTTCTAATCGATAATTTGTATTGAATTGGACATTCAACTATCAAATCACTCGTCCATTATTCCTCCAAAAGACTCCACCCTGGCTTCTGTAATTATTTTTGTGACGCATCGCAAACCAGTGCATCTTTAAGTGACGTGACGTTAACGTACGCGTATGCTTTGATAAAATGTAGGGGACAGCAAAGAATTTGCATGCAAGTAAGAGCAAAAATAGATAAGGATGTGGGGAGTAGGTAATTTACAACTGCATCATCAAGAGATGGAAAAGAGCGCTGGGGATTTCACGCGCAGAGCGGTCACCGGGTAGGAGTGGTGGAGGATAATAAAGGTGTTGCAGCATGGAAGGAGATACTTGGGATGCGCACACTCACCCAACATCTGTAGGATCGCCTCCTCTGCACTCTCACTCCTCATCTTCTCTCTCTCTCACTCTCCCTGGATGCTCCTCAAATCTCTCCGTCTCCTTCCCATAGAGTGAGGCGGACGTCGCTCTCGGGACTCGACGAGGGCAACGGCGCCCCCTCGCCTTTGATAACCTCACTCTCTCTCTCCTCTCTACTCCCACTCCTCACCTCCTCGTTCCCCATTCCTACCTCCCCTCTCTCACACCCCTCTCTCTCTCCTCCTCCATCCATCGTATCGTCTCCGCAACCTCCTCCACCGATAAGCTGCCGGCGGTCGACAGAGGGGGGGGGAGGTGGAAGGGAATGTGGGGAAATAATCGAGGGAGGGAGGAGGAGGGGGAGGGATAAAGAGGGGGAGAGAGGGGAAGGGGGAAAGGAGGGAGGGGGGAAGGGAGAGGAGGAGGTCCGCGGGTAATAACTTGCGCGGCGGCGGATGAGAAGGGAGGAAGCGACGCGAAAAAATAAGAAAAATGTATCTATGTCGACATGGATGGCTCCTTGTTATCTGCTCGAAAAAACCAAGGCGAGCTGGTAGTAAGAGATATTCATCTGTGCTTCGTTGGCTCCAGTGCAGAGCCATTGCGCGATTTGAAATATATGCTTCCTGTACATCTTAAGTGCTTCGATTTCTCCGAATTTCCGTCTACAGATAACGAAAAAAATTCTACCGTATTCGGAGTTTAGGAAAAAAGGTCGCGAATGAAGCCAATTCGATTAATTGTCGCTGAGAAAACTGTACTGGTCCATACCCTCACTTTCTCTCTCCTTCCCGCTTCTACTCCCTTTCCCAATCTCTTCCCCTCTATCTCCATAATTCGTCCTCCGCTCTACCTCCATCTTCGTTATCACCTCTCGAATCTTCTTCCCCCTCTCCCTCCTTTCCCACCCTCTCTCCGCGTTTTCTTCTCGCCTCAATCTTCTCTCCTTCAATATTTCTTGTAAATCCATTCGATCGTCTCGAATCTTTTCATTGTCCTCTTTTTTTCTATTCCTTCTTCCCGCAAACTTTTCTCTCTGTCTCTCATTCTCGTTAAACTTCCGCTATCTTTCGAATCCCAAAAATAAATGTCCTCGGTGTTCCTTATCTCTCAAGTATGCTCGGGAGATAAACAACAGTACTCCTATAGCCAACCTCACTGGTTGCTGAAATCAAAACATTTCATAAGCATTTCTTCGAGTTTTCTAATACTTTTCCTTTGCTAAAATTTATTAGAAAAAGTGATAAAATAAAAACAAAGCCTGTGGAAGGGTGCTCTGTTGCTCAAGCTTAGCGAAAGATAAATTTCTTTGCTTGAATATTTTTATATCCCGTGTAATCGCGTTTTGTATTCCTTGCGTAAGATTTGATTGATATTATCGGAGGAATATCGCGAAGAAAAGGTTTTTTTGTTTTAAGTTTCACTCGTTTCGTAACTTTGATGCGGAGTTGTTCCCTTATGGTTTAACTTACTGAATCATGAATAATAAAATACTTTTCTTCTATCAAAAGTTTGGCTATTTTCCTAGAATATATGCCCGGAAAGATATTAGGATCAACCTGATATTAAAATGTTGAGCTATATAATGGAGGTCTATGGTATATAATAAAAAAATCATCGTAATGACGAGAAAAATTGTTGCAGCAAAATGAATCAAAGCAATAAGCACGATTTAAAGGAAACACGCGGTGAGGTTATCCAAAAGAGAATTATCGAGCTCATCTTATGGCTAAAAGCAAACTAAAAAAAGTAAGCAATAAAAAATAAAAATTGAAAAATGCGCTTTTATCTCAGGTGTCTCCAATAGCCATAAAAAGGTTATGAAACGAAGAGTTGCACATTTTGGTTACCAGCCAATTAAAAGGCGCATCTGTTTTTTCACAAACTTTTTGTTGCTATTGGGGGCACGTGAGATAAGTATTTATTTTTTCAATTTTCATTTTCAAGTGGTTATTTTTCAGTTTACGAAGTGATATAAACAAATCCTACTATGATGCCTCTCCTGTCGAGTTGTAAAATAATCAAACAAATAAAAAAATTCAAAATCGGAAAATAAAATGTAGAAAGTTTATTTCCAATAAGATGGAAGGAAAAGAATTTGCATGTAAGCAGAATTAACCAACTTTCAAATGTACTTTTCTTATGCGATCATGAATTTCGAAAAAATATGGAATACCAAAATTTTGTCTTTAATTTCATATATCAGTACTTTGTGAATGAACCTTTTTACGAATTACGAGAAAAACTTTTAAGAACAAAAGTAAAAATTGCGTCACATACATAATAATTACCAGGTTGCTTAAAAATCAAAGTAATTCTAAATTATCAAACAATCAAAATTTGTTTTATTAATTAAACATACTTAAGAGATGCTATCCTTTTTTATAGAAAATGCATCATTTGAACTGAAAGTATACATTAATGGCAAATCTACTCAACTGACATGTTATTCCACCACTCATGGCGCTTCAAAGATTATAGTAAATTCGTATAATAGAAGATAAGTTCACCTCACTCTATCCATCTCTCTTCCCCTCTCTTGAGTGAGGGAATCAATCAAAAGCAAACAGGGTGCACGATAAAATGACACTGCGTCGCTCTACACTTCAACAGATAAAATGCTCACAATATTTGTGGAAAAAAGAACGCGGTCGGTGTAGTCTATCTAATCGTCCTTCCCTCCTTCCTCCTCCCAGCTCCCCCTCCCTCTCTTTAACATCACCTCTGTATCCCTCTCTTCCTTCTAACCACCCATCCCCACTTCTATCTCACTCTACCACTCCCTCTTTTCATCCCTCCTCTAAATCCACGCCCTTTTCCCGCTTACCTGCTTCCCTTCTCCTTCCCTATTACTTTAGTTCGTTTCCTCTCACCTTTATATTACTTAAAAATAATAACTGACGAAAAACAAGAATATTTTTTAAGAAAACAGTAATCACTGTGTCAATCTTAAATGTATTTTATTCTAAATAATCTACACAGCGTGGCTGAAACTTGAATGAATGATTTAGCAGTACTCCTTTCCCTTTCTATGAACTTTATAAAGTGCTTGAAGTTGTGAACTTGAACAATTAAGGGATCATGTGCCAATTTAAAATGTATTGAGATAGAGGTTCTAAAGATTTAATAGTGACGGAATTAATGGATGGGACTATAACTAACATACAAATTCGTTAAAATGGGAAAGAAGGAATTTTTAATTGCAATGGTACTTCATGCGATTCACGATTTTTTAACGTTTAAATTGAGGCATGAAAAAAATCAAAACGCAGAGGTAGACAGCATATGACCTCTTAACACTTTACTATTAATCATCATCGACCACGCAAAAAAAACATTATTTCGTAGTTTTACAGAAAAATATTAGAGAAAAATACATTATCTGCGTCCGATAATGTTTGTGGAAAATGATAATTCCTGACTACTATAACAGCTATCTTGCCTCGCGGTAGTTAGCCAATCGATAAAGAGGTTCGATAGACAACAAGTTACTTTATAGCTTTTCATCAAAACAACTTTTATTATGCATAGCAAATACTATCAATAAAAAAACGAATGGAAATAAGAAAGATATTCAATAAGGAGTTCCGTTTTGTTTAAGTCTATTAATAAATATTAAGTGTTCGGACTTAATCGTGGAAATTAGGTACCAGAGAGTCTTGTTGATGCAAAATTTCGTTTATAGAGATAATTAATCAAGCAAGATATTTTTTTAGGCCAGACCTCAAGTTACATAAAAAGCGTTGAGATTTCCACCGTGAACGTGGAATGAATTAGGCCGATGGATTTGGTCAAGAGTCGCAATAGTACCACGTTTAATAAAAATAGGTCCTGCAAGACCGGCGTTGCTATACTCGTTCAAATGCACGCAAAATGCCAATGAAAAAGATGGAGTTATAAATTATATAAACGCCGGACTCAAAAGCTGCAAAAAAGTGAGAAGTAATCGCGGAAATTTAAAACATCATTGAGGGAAGGGTAAAAATAAATTAATAATTTATGGGAATAGGGCTTTTTAATCTTCTATAGGATACATTTAAAAAATGTCAATTGAGTTCTATGAGCGTCCAATAGCAAAGCTCGCGCTAATATGATTATTTGCAAAAGCTCAATCCGAGATTTCATGCCTGCGCTCACAAATTATATGTATGCGCACACACACAAAAGTAGGAGAAATCCACGTAAGAAGGATAGCAGAAATTAGAAACGCATCTCTCAGGAGATTAAGGAATTTAAATTTAGATTTTGGTTTCCAGTAATATGGCTGCCTTTACTGAACGAAACGATACGAATTTTGTTTCATCTCATTGTATTTTATTTTTTCAACCGAATATGATAGGGTTCTGGCGTAGGATTAAGGAATTTTAACTTCAACTTTTATTTCCATTAATATGGCCACGCTAGTTGATTGGTATGATTCGAACATTATGTTTTCACAACTTACTTGAGCATGAGCAAAAATTAGTGTGTGTGTGTGTGTTGAATGGCGAATCAGCCTCTTGGGCAATTATCGAAAATTAGGAGCCCCGATTGAGTGATCAAATCCAGATGTGCCGTATTAATTCTATTATTTCGAGAAAATCCTCAGATATGTTACACAAAGTTAACTTGATATTATCACATGATTGAAATTTATGCTAGATAGGTAAAGGTGAAGACTACAGCGAAAATGATGTTAAATGAGAAATCTAACTCCTTAACCGTAAAGTTAAAAAATTAGAGACAGAAAATAAACTGATGTGGGACACATTACTTTCTCCATATTTATATGGCAAATTACGTTGTTAGCTCTGGGATCGTTGTCAATATTTACTTCCGGTTGACAATGAAGAAAAGAAAAAGGAGCGTTACTAAGACGTAACTAAGCGTCAATTGTTAACAATAGTCTTTGGTAGGTGGCGTAGTGGTGGCAGCTAAAAATAAAAGATATCTCTTAAAAAATGCATTATATGGAAAAATTTATCAAACAAAGATTGTAGAAAATAAAATTTTCTACAACTTTTATTCCAATATATTTTTACGTTTATCAAATATTAAAGCAAATATTTCAAAATAACGGATAAGTGACAAGAGTATACACCCACTTCCGGTAGACCGATTTTTACCAAAAGCTAATTAGATCTTTTAACTTTTATAAAAATGTTAAATATAAAATTTTGCGTTGACCTGATTAATAGTTTTTGAGTTAGAGCGCCCACAAAAATCTATCACATACAGACCGACAGATAGACACACAGAAATCATCGCGAAACTAGTCAGAACGTGTTCAGGGAACCTTAAAACTGGTATTATCGTTGAAATCTCGAGTTCGAGTTTTTCATGAAAACAATACTATCTCATACTACGTATATGGAGAAAGTAAAAAGGGGGAAAAGGAGGTGAAAAGTCAAAGAAAATGAAAAATACAAACTTACAGGTCGCACAAGCACTAATTCTAAAGATGGAAAAAGAAAAAAAGGGAGCCGGGTTTACGAGAGATTAATCTGCGCCAGGGACCCGAAAATCATACCGTTGCTAGAAGGTTTGCGAGTCTGTACGACCGCGACAGGGACCTACTAGGCAACCACAAACACGCGCACACACAAAGAGGTAAAGGGAAATAAAAGGAAAAAGTAAAAAGGCGAGAAATGATAAAAAAGGGTGGGAAATAATACTACGTTTACGGGAAATTAAGGCGGTGTGATTTTCGGGTCCCTGGCGCAGATTAATCTCTCGCAAACCAAGCTCCCTTTTTTATCCTTTTTTCAGCTTTAGGATTAGTGCTTGTGCGATTGAGCGAATGAATGTGCGAGCGACTTCAGGTCCCTGGCATGGAGTAACACCCCCTAAACCTGTAAGTTTGTATTTTTCATTTTCTTTGCCTTTTCACCTCCTTTCTTTTCCCCCCTTTTTTCCTGTGTGACTCTAATTTTTGAACTTTACGGATAAGGAGTTAGATTTCTCATATGTATGCAATTAAAAAGTATTTTATGGTGTTTTTCTTAAAAATTAGCATTTCTATTAAAGTGTACATAACGAGGGAATTCTTATTTTATTTTTTTGCAGATCGTCATAAAATCATTGATGTTTCGGATGAATTTTGTGAAGTTCTAGATAGTACTTACTCCTAAACATCTTCTTCCTTAGATTTTAAGAATCATGTTCATATTAACGTGTAATCTTTTGACAATATTTGTCATGGACTCCATTTTTAATGCATTATCTCTTTTTATTATTACAAATATTAATAAAGGTAAACATAAATAAGTTCCTATGGTCAACATTTAAACTAGCGCGTATCTACTTTTTCTGACACAGGTGGTGCTGCGGAGGTGGGTGTCTTATATCAAATATGTTCCATATTTTTATTCAAAAAGCAACATTAACAAAAAACACGGGAAAACACTTTATCAATGGAAAATTACTTGCTTTATTGTATTCCTTCTCGTAAATAACGCAACGAATGTTGTTTACATCGGCTGTCATGAAAATCATTTCTCTTTCCTTCTCTCACTGTCTCTCTCTCTCTCTTATTAAAGCACGCTTACACCCATAAGAATTGAAATAACAATAGAATTTGGAGATTTAACAATGAAATTGGTAAGCATGGCAACATCCTGTTAAAATGCTACGATTTTTCCGAAATATATCCTTTATTAGGGGCTCCGCCCCTACGCGCGTCAACACTGTGCCTCGCTCCGCGAGACGAATTCGTCTGTTGCCCGTTCGCAGCCCTGAACCTCCTCCTTTTGGCATATATTTAAGGTAGAAAATTACATTTAGCCGTATTTTCGGGCTTCTCTCTCCCTGCCTCCCATTCCTCTCCTCTCTACTTCTCTATATCCTTCCCTCCCACCAAACCTCCCGCTTTTCCTAACTTCCACCTTTCCTCATTCTCTCCCTCCCTTTTCCCTCTTTTTCCTTCTATCATTCCCTTTCTTTTCCCCATACTCCCGTCTTCCTCCGTTTTCCAAATACGGCCCTTTATAATTTTATGAGTACGGCAACAATGCTGATTGTTCTTGGCAACGAAATATTTTATTCACAAAAAACTTAAAATTTTCGTCCACAAAATCATTTTCTGAGTCAATTCGAATAGTATTTGAAAATCTATGGTAGGAAAATAAATTTGAGTTCTTTTACACGAACTATGGTTCAAGCTTCTAATTTCTAGGACAATTAAAAGTAATTTTAAAATGCAAACGAAAGATGTCTTACACTCTTTTACGTTTAAATCAACTGGAGAATGGAAACTATTCTGGCATCGGACCCATCATCTTATGTTAGATAACTGCATATTTGTCACATGCAGAAACTCACGCCGAGTATTATAATTAAAGTTTCGTCGAAATCGGACTGCCCTATCGCGATTTATTTACCCCGTGATCTACCGCGTGCATGCCGAGTTTGAACGACAAATTGCATCTGAAAGTCCTCTTAAGAAACGTGCTTGGCAGCAGAAATGCTCCAATGTTAATATTATGGGAATTTTTTTAACTTTCAAAATAATTTTTGGGGCACTTAAACTTAAAAACTTTACGTTTTCACAATTTTTCCTTTGTTTATAATTCATGAATAATTAGTCTGAAATTTTTAAGCATTCTAGTACGGAAGTAAGAAATAGTTTGCGTAACGCACATTAGTGCAGTTATAATATAGAGAGAAATGATTAAAACGAGCAATTTAGAAGTGCAGGCGAAAAAAAGACTATTAGAATAAATAACTTCAAAACCTTTTCTTTAGAATGGTTTATGTCCGAAGATCTAAGGTCAGTTATTTATGTTTTATCCCGCTCCTTGATTTTTACATGTTACCCTATGGGAAATGTGTTCCTTGGAGTCGAACCCGAAAGTTTCTTCAAGATTTCCTTTCATCATCGGCTTAAAATGTGTGAATCAAGCATTCTTAAAAAATTTCGAAGGATTATCTTATACCGTTTTTGAGATACAATTGATTAAAAAAGATTACATATAGAGAGACAATGGATAGGCAACGGAAATTATATTAGGGGCGATATGAAACCTAAGGTACTTATAGAAATTCTACAAAACTAAAATTTGGATGGATGGTAGCCCATTGGCTAAAACCTGCGGAAAAATCGAAAAATAGTAAATTATAGTAAATAGGGGAAAAATAATTTAAATAAATCATTGCGGAAAAGAGAAAATTGCGTGTAGGCAATAAAAGTGCAGGAAATAATCTAAAATTAGAAAGGAAAATCATAAATCTCGAGGAAAAGCTTAAAGTGATTCATTGTTTTGAAAAAAGTAAATATAAGATTAATATTCATATAAGTTTAACTTTACAACTACAATTCGTTCATCCACAATCCGGTTCACCCACAATCTGGTTCACTCAGACAAGTTTTAACCCAAAGATGTTTCACCCATTGTTTTTGGGCCATGCTTGTTTAAATGCTAAAAACTCAAACGAATCCAATACAAAAGAAATTATTTACTAATACAATAAAGTCTCAAGTAAATTGTTATTATATTACTAGCTGAAACGCCCGGCTATGCTCGGGAAAGAGTTTTCTTTTAAGTTGCAAACGATTTTCATTATTTATTAATTGTGGTAGCTCTGCTCTTAAGCTCCGCTCCGTTTAGCCAATTCCTTCCAAAACCATAGTTACTGAAAGAGTTTAATTTGTAATAGTGGCACCCCTGTTTAGTTGATCCGGTCCAAATATGCTATTATGGCTTTATACATAATAAATATTATAATATGGTTAAAATCGATGCGGACAGTTCAACACAAACACTTATAAAAAGAAACTTTTTATTACTTTTATTTTGGCAGCCCTGCCTTGTATATCTATCCTAAAAATTTTATTTTTGTTTTTTATCTTACACAACTCCATACAAAATTTCGTTGAAATCGGTAATTCATAATTACCGAAAAGTTTAACTTTGCAATTGTGGCACCCCTACTTAGTTAATCGGGTCAAAGTATGGCATTTTGGTCATGAATTAACGTGAAAATTCTACATACCAAATTTTTTTCTTCAAATTTATTACTGACATAATTAACAAACTTAACTGCAGCTATTTTCACATCTTCAAATTTTATAGATGCATCCATCTTTTAACAAACTAATTTCGTTAATGATCATGCGATGAGCTTTAATGAAATCTTTGTAAATATTTTGAAATTGGAGTGGTGATATTAAATATAAGCATTAAGAGTTCAGCAGTTAATATAGTTTCGTATTCCAGTAAATAATCCTGAAATAAGGTTGCCTTTTGTCTTATATCTGATTTTAAATGAAGTGTTGTTGAATTCACCATTTCTTCCAGTTTTAAGACTAATTCGACATCTTTGGGATATCCAAATTTCCCAAAAATGTTGGTAACAGCTGCATCCTTAGCCCACTACCGTGTTTCTCCAATAAGACAATTTTCTACGTTTTTGATTTTGACTAATTACATTCCAGAGATTCATTCTTATATAAGATGCCCTTATAAAAATTGTTATAGAATTTAGCAACACAAAAAGTGTCGCTGCGGCAATAGAAGATTCCGTGACATCTGATATTACTCAATTTATATAATTAAAATATGTGCATAGCACCATACGTGGACATGTTCGGGTATAGCTTTAAGCATGTATGCAGAAAAACCACGATATTGTCCCTGCATATTACTTGCACCGTCCGTAGAGTTCCCCATACATTTATTCATATCTAGGTTATATTTTTCAATTATCTCTTTTATAGTTTTGTAAAAACTTTCTCCAGTTGAGGACTGTATATTAATCTTATTTAAAAGTCTCTCATGTATAGAATTATCTGCATATCTCACAAAAACAGCACATTTGTCTTGAACAGTTGTCTTGCGTTGTATCGATTTGAATGCTGTACATATCAGCATCTCTGATTTCTTTAGAAATTTGGTTTTTGATAAGATTTCCAATAGATTCAATAATATAGTTTACTGTGCTTTTAGATAAGAAACTAACTAAATTACCATGCCCATGGTGAACAAGCCCATCTTGATTTGCATAATGTATTTCATGACTTTTTTTGAATTGTGCTATTTAAATGTTTTTTAAAAGATTTTATCATATTTACTTAAAAGTAAAGTAATTTCAAAAAGTTACCGTGGTCTACATTGCTCTCATCTAAAGTATACGCTCCGTCATTTCGTTTACTTTTATTACTGAAACCTCTTTTCCCGATCATTTTGACAATGTAAATTACGCGTTTTAATATGTTATGATGGAACAATACTTGCTCTCTTCGCAAATATTTAAATTGTGTCACTACAAACTTCAGGCCGTCGTTTTTCATAAGCATGAAGTGATGCATTGCATTCTGGTCCTGGTACTTGTATTTCTCGTGTCGCTCGACAGATTGGTGAATATAACTCTAGGTAAAAAACCTTTGATAAAATTGCTATCATCAGTTTCGTGTCCGTATGCTAGACAGATTGGGCAATATAATTTATTACTTTCTTCACAAAATGTTAGCCAGTGTCGATTTTTACCAACGATTTCTCTGGCACACACTTCGGAATTAAATGGTATTTTGTGTAAGGGTTGTTTCGGGTGGTATTTGAAAATGGTCCAATATTGTTAGAATGAGGCTTTACAAAAAAAAATATTTTCTTTTGAAATAATGGTACTAGTATCTACTTGTATACATATCTGGATATTTGTTATTAATTTCGTCTATTTCTGACATCCTTTCTTCTCTTTCTTTTACTTCAAATTGAACTTGTTGGTTGTTTGTCATAAGAGTGAGCTTCAGATTGTCCTTATCTTCATTTTTTCCAACAATTTTAGTATACTTACTATTATCTCTTCGTTGCAGAAAATTTTAATTTCTATCAATATCATCTTCTTTCGAGCCACTTTCTCTGGAAATACAACTCACGTGTTCTATTCTTTCTTCACTAGTCTCATTCTGTCGTTCAGACTGTTATCATTTAGATCTTCATTTTCTGTCATGCATTCTTTATCAATTTCTTTATTGAACATATCTTGTATGTTGTAATTTTTTTCCGCTACTGTCTTAAGTTTTTTTGTTTCTTTTTATTCTTATTTTCTCTTGTCCACTTTTAACTTTTCTTTTCTTGCTTTCTTCTGGCTCCATGTCTTCAAAATAATACTGAAAATAAATCACTATTATTAAATTAACATCACGAATAAATAAAATCAATATTTGTAGATCATAAACATGTACATGAAGTACGAAATGCGTATTTGGACATTTAAAGTTAGTTTATGTCATATCAGAAGTGTTAGAACAATGCAATAATTTTTGAGCAACTCTAAAACTTATTTCTTTTGGAAGCGTCAATTGTAACACTTACAAAGTTGAACTTATCTAACTCTTCATGTTACTCTTAAATAGACATTGGTGTGATTACATTCAAAACTATAGCTTCACATTTTGTCCTAGCAACACCAAACTTAGTTTCGAAAAAATTTGAAATCAATTTCTTAGTACAATCCGATGTTTTAAAATTTAATCCACGAACAGCGGTATGATATGCAAAAGTGTCTTCTTTTGCAGCAACAATACGAGCTCCAGCATCTGAATCATTTTTCACAAAAAATGATGAAAGTGATGTTGAGGAGGCTGCCAATGCTACAGATGATTTGTTTTGCAGTTTGTCAGTGTTCTTTAATATCTGCACGTCCTCCATGTTTTGCCGAAAATTCTGACCCGCACTGTGACCATTTAACACGATATCTACACCACAGAGTTTTTTAAAATATGGATATTCCTTTTGCAATTCATTGGAAAATGTACAATTTCTTTTCGGCATTGCAGGGAGTCAGCAATTATTATATATCTTTGAATTTATTAACAAACACGATTTAGTACTGTACTCAAATGTTTTCACTATAAAAGATAGAACCGCAACTGAAGACTATGAAAGTTACAGAATAGCTCACATTTTCAATATTAAAAGATAAATTAAGTTTAAAAAATAAATTAAGTTTCACATTACATTTTAGGAAATTCTGTTCTGTTACGTGCAACAACATTACATGGCAACTTTTCTCTTTCAATTCCGGAAGCTTGGAGTATTTTTATAGAGAGTATACGTTTTGCGATGCGTTTCTTACTTTTTCCAGATGGTTGGAATTACCTGCTAAGATTTTAAAAAAATATTTGTAAATGATATTTAAATGAATTACTTTGATTAGTGCTTGACACAACGTTCTTAAGGAAACTTGAGAGAAAAGATTCTTCCGCTTTTACTTTAAGCAAATACAAATATTGACATGTTAAACTAAATCTACATTCAAAGCTCATAAAATGTTCGGTATGGGTAGACTATTTTCTTAGAATTGAATTAACAATTAACATCTATAAAATGTTATATAATTTCTAAATTTTCATCATAAGAAGGAAAGTATACTTACCACACTCTCGTGACTTTCATAGCAATGAGTTTTTAAAAATGGATTAAACACACGCCCACCCTCAAGGCAAGAATGAAACTTAACGTAGAGATCCCTCAAGCATCAAAGGTATTTAATCACGTCTCTCTGTACGACCAAAGGAGATATAATAGAACGATGAGTAAAGGGACAAACGTTTAATAAATATTAAGCATTTTCTAGAATGAAAGTTAGCAAGAAATTTTAAATTATAATTTATACAATACCTTAATATACGCTGATATATTTACAGGCAGTGGATGTAAACATCGCACTTAAATACACTGCGTAATCAATGATCTTCACGACTATTTTCCTACTCGGCCATCGTGAAAATCGTGTTCCCTACTCTTTATGTTTCAGTCATGTAGCGCGTCAACGGTGCTTCGATCTACATTGTTGCACTTTCACAAAACAATGCAGCACTTAGTATCTTTCTAAAACGCACACGTATCCGACTAGCCCTGACGTTAATTCACACGCAGTATTTTCCGGAACAAAACAGCCAACCGGCAGGGACAAGACCTAAAAACCGGGACTTATGGTAGGCCTACTTATGAAGGAAAACAAACGTGCAAATATTATAGTGAATATTTCAATTATTATACGTATTAGTACGTAGTTAAACAAAATGATGATGATGTGACACTTTTTATTTAGATCGAATAAACCAGGAATACGTCTTGGACTTCCAGGCACCAACAAAAAAGTAAGCGAAAGTAAATTTTTTATCCAATCAATTTACAAACACACCAGAATAATTATTCATATATACACAATATTAAATTCCACCTTCACCTAACTAAAATAAATTATAACTGCCAAATTTCTACATATATTATACAAATTTCATAATTTAGCGTTATAAAATACTACAAATACATTCGAATGGAATATTAAATTGATCATGCGTATTTGTGCGGCAAAAATATCGCGAGTACGTATTCGAATATACCGAATCTGAGTCCAACTATAGTTATTGCTATGGCAACACTCTCGTAATGAGTGATAAAAACTGCAAAATCGCCAGTATTTACGCGAAATTCTAAGAAATTCAATCGATAAGCAAAATTCTACGATAAAAATTAAAATCTTCATTCATTTTCTCAGAGAATAGTACAAAACTCGCTCCGAAATTACAATTCTAAGATATTTTAATGTGAAAGATAAAATTACCCTGCACGATGGATTTCAGATTTCCCATGTAAATCAAATGGGAAGGATAGTTCCAGGAATCGAACCCGGGACTTCAATCTTCGCAACAAAAACTATTCCTCAGAAGCTCGGCCTATATAATAAGAGATTTCCACCAAGTTTCATGAAAATCGGTAAATTGGTTCAAAAGTTAATAGGGGGACGGATAGACAGACAAACAGACGGACAGATCGACACAACGACAAAAATATAAGCCTATTTCCATTCTGGAAAGTAGGCTAAAAATTATTCGGATAGAGAACTTCATTTACCACAAAGAAATCCGCGAGGCCATATAATTACGAGTTATAGTATCGGAGATAAAAATTCGAGAAATTCCCGAGCAAAACAACGCATATTTTGTTTACATCGATCGCTAAGACGGTTCTCTCGGCAAGCAATAATTAATTACCATATTTTTCTCTTCCTATCTCTTATATGACCTGTAAGTTATATATTTAAAATTATTCGGATAGAGGACAACATTTGCCGTAAAACAGTCCGCGAGTCTAATTTCGGGTATAAAAATTCAAGAATTTTTTAAAGTCGTTTTGTACGTATTTCCAATAAAGAACGCCTTTGAAATCTCTATGTATTCATTTATGGAGTTCATATACTTTTCCATCTTGTTTGCAATATAGCCTTTTTTTCTATTCGAACGCTGAAAACAATAATGGGGTGGCGATTCTTCTGAAATATTTAACGCCATTTTCGGTTTGTTTAAAAATTGTAACCCCACTCAAATATTCATAACGTTCGTTTATCTGACGAATCACCAAGCGCTTTAACATTTGTGTTATTTTTATTAGTAATAAAAACTAATATTGACTAAATATTAACCAAATAATTTTATTTTCAACAACCTATTTCGAAACGTGCATTGCAATATGAGGAACATCTCAATCGAGGATCTATTGAAAATAAAATGAGAAAAATAGGAAATTAAAATGCAAATTATTGTGTATGACTTCAAATGCATTTATATATGCACCAAGCAAAAGCCTTCGCTACAAGACTACATACATTGAAAAATCTCCAAATAAAGGAAGAGCCTACAATTTTTTCAGTTGATATCATTTCAAGATTTTTAATTCCTTCATAAAAATCTCGTCTTCACAAACCAATGCATAATATCTTAAAGAAAATTTATTAATCAAATATTTATTTCTTCCTAATCAATGAGAGAGCGATAAGACATCCTGACAATGACGTGCTTCGAAGTGATTACGTCAAGCTTTGACGTGTTGTATCAGAGGAGAATATTACTATCTGTCCATTAATAAATTTAAAATCTTTACGGTATCGCGACGAACGTAAAAATTTTAAACAAGTGCTCTAATAAAAATGTTTTAACCTGAAAAATAATCTGACACTCAATATACAATCATAATACTTCAAGTCAGTAAGGATGGCAACTCTCACGTGCCTGGAATGTTTATAAACAATGCAGTAAAAGTTACTGCAATAGAGGGAATAAATAGATTATAATGACGACGCATCCTAGGATTAAATCAAAGAAAAATTCCTGAAATTTCTATACGGGTCATAAAATCTACGAAAATTGACGGAAAGTCGAATTCGAATCAATTATACGTAAAGATGGGGGCCATGAAATAAATCCATTTTGAGCAAAAACGTATAAACGTGAAGCTAACGGAAACATCCCTGGAATCCACCTTAATTAAATGAATCTATAAAGATCTCTTACCTTCAATCGATTTAAAATAGTCGTCAGCTTTTTTCATGGCCTCCACAGTCTCATCCCTCCATTTTTGTCCTTTTACATTTGTAGATGTTTCTCTTGATTATTCTCTCTCCGAGTTGTTCCCGGTGCATCCTTTCCGTCACTTATTTACATTCATGCTTCTTTTTTATCTTCTCCCTGCACGGCTCAAAAAATATATTTTATTTTTTTATATACTCATCATTCTAGCCTTACACTCCTCTTTCTCTCCTCTCATCCACCCTCGTCTCTCCTTCCTTTCTCTTTTCCTATCTCTTACACTGTCCACGTTATAAGTTTTTCCTTCTCATATATACTTTCTTTCTTTCCGCGTACTCTTTCGCATGCCAACGCTTTCTTTCCCCTCTCATAACTCATTTTTCATCTTTTCCTGATTTATACCACTCCCTCCCTTTCGGCTCACTATTTTCTTCATCTTAAAACCGAATCCTCGCTCCCGTCCTATAAAGAATCCGACCTTTGCCCTTACTGACTCAGGCATCGCTCCGCGTCACGTGCCCTCCCCTTCATTCCCACCCTTCTTTCCCCGCCGACTATTCCTTTCTTCCCCTCCTTTCTTCCTTCCATCTTTCTCATCAAACCTTTCTCATTTCCCCTCCCTCCCTTCCCTCTCCTTGCCTTCTCCGCTTTCTCCCACACCATCATCTTTCCTCCAACCTTCTCCTTGCCCCTCTCCTCCGCACACTCCATGCCTACGAAGAGAGGGTGCGATGTGTTGCCGGGAGACACGCAGAGGGCGTCCGCACGCAAATGAGGCATAATTAAACGAATGACCCGTGATCGGGAACCATAACTTTCGTAACAGCGCTAAATATTGTAGCTTTTTCGCATGGATTCGGTGAAAAAATGGAGGTTTTTTCTTGCCGATGGAGTCCATGACTTCTCTGTTTTGGTTCTCGATTCGAGAGGCGTTTCGTCAAGGTCACTGGGTGAGTGGAAAATAACCGACGCCTTACAAATACACTATCGACAGAAGAAACAATTTGGGCGCAATTCGAAATATTTACTGCTATGCTAAGTTCTGTTGAGCTGCGCGTTAGTTTATGACAGCAATGCACTCAAATTTTTCGCGACAAAGATTTGACAGCATAAGTTTTTGACTTTTTATTTTGATCCACATGTTTTCACTTCATTTAATCTGGTTTTACTTATCGGCTCCACGAATAGCAACTAAAAAGTGTTCCTTTTTTGGATATTTATACAGAGATTCATCACAATTATTTGCCCTGGTATTAAAACGTCAAAAAAGCAAAATATGTGAAAAATTTTGTTCCAGTATTTTAAATGTTATTAACGTTCGTATAAAAAAGAGGTTATCCAGCTAGTCTTATGCATAGAACTCAATTGATGAATTAAACACTTACAAAAGTCATACATAACAAGAGGAAAGATGCACGCATTATGCGAGGCAGAGGCATTCTTTACGATTTATGCAATCACGTCAAAAAATATATAATATATTAAGAGCTGATATGCCAAAGAAATATCGAATCTTTCATTCGCCGATTTATTTCCTAATCGGTTGAGCTTAATAAAATAATCGACAATTATTTATTTAAAACTCACCTCACTCGTATAGTAGTAATATAATCTTTACTAGTAGCCAGTTGCAGCTACGCTTGCAATTAATTGATATTAATCTTACCACATCATTCTAGTGGTACCCGCGCATAATTTTATGTCAGAAGCTATTCAAAAGGAAAACATTTAAAACTCTACCTTACCTTATTTCCAATGATTATTTATCACTGCAAATCAGAAATCTGACTGTTTAAAAGTCACCTTAGAGAGTATTTTCAAACTTTTTACTTTATTATTGCTTTAAAATTGGTTCTTTTTATTGAAATTAATACATTTTTATACACAAATAATTCAACCATCTATTTTATTTTTTACTCGTGAATTATTACCAACATATTCATTGTACTTCACAGTATGTTATTTTTCATTTTTTAATAATAACTCATATTTTCCATATCATCAAATTTTAAACTAATGCGTAGGCCTATTTGCGTTAATAAACATTAAATGTGTAGAATATAATGATTTTTCTTACGAAAAAGGTAATATTCCAGTATTGAAATAAAGTAAGATTTTTTGTAGCCAATCGTTTAAAACGCTCTCAGTCCACACGCATTTTAGTGAATAATAATTATCCGCAATTATTTACGTTGCAATCTATTACGTTTGGCGTTGCTACAACAATAATTCCGATGCGCGCGAAGTGAATGACACACTTCTTTCGTCTATTTGAAGGTTTAATAGACGCTAAATTCAATCGGAGGCACCAATGCGGGTCGCCTTGGCAACACCCGGAAAGAGTACGAAAAAGCAATAAAATTTCGAAAATAAATGCGTATTTCTGACGTATTCTTCCGTGTAAAATCTAAACATTGCAAGAACAAGATATTTTATAGTTTTAGCCGTCGAATAGAGAAAAAAACGGAGAAAATTGGTCGATATTTACGTATTTTGACGAATGAAAGAAAAAATCTTGCATCTTGAAAAATCGACAATCCCGTGTAAACTTATGTGAAAATATAATAGTCTCCCGGAGTCGAACCCGGAACTTTTTCCGGGATGTTTGATTTTTCTAAGGACCGCCTCATGGAGGTTTAACGATTGTAAAAGTTTCAGCTCTTAATTCCATTGTGAAATGTCCAAAAGTACCTTTACAGACAGACAGACGGACACTTGAGAATTATTATGTAAGAATGTTCACGTTCATTCCCTCGTTTTAAATTACCCATTTCTTTTCACTTACAAACGCTGCGTTTACGTAAAGAAAATAGATGTATTTACGTTCATTTCTTCGTCGTAGATAATCCATTTCCCTTCATCCACTAAATTTTGCGTGCGCACGAAATAAAATAAAATAAATTAGTTATTTACAGCAGATATTGTTTACTTCAGTTGCCATGAAAATTGTTTTCGTTGACAAAAATAAAAAAACAAAGTTTTCTGGGTCCCAAGTGAGTTACGACTTTCTCGTTTGATTTTCTTAAAATCGGCTACTCGTTCGATAAAAATGTACTGAACAAAACATATACTATTTGACTAGTTCTACAAAGTCGTTTGAATACTTTTTTTGTTATAAGTGATATTGTGCGAGTAATAAAGAAAAGATCATTTTTTGTCACCAGCAAAGTGGCACTCCCGATTAGGCCACGTGAACAATTTATATAATTTTCTTAGTTTCTTTGTCCTAAAGCCGTAAATACCAAATTTCATCAACATCCGCCCAGTAGTTTCGGAGGTGAAACATGCGGACGGAAGGGTGGACATACACGACCTGACCATAAGGCGTTCTTTTTTTACTTATTGTTAAGAACGCCTAAAAAGGTTAGAAAAGGATATACATTTCTGCTACAAATTTTCCGTGATAATTAAAGCTATCGAAATTTGCAATTTCCTTCAATATATCAACGATATGGAAACTCTAACATAATGATAATAATAGCAATAGATAAAAGATATTTACTTTTAATTTATTTAATTTTACTATTTTTTATTAATTGTTAATTTTAATCTGGTAGGTAATTATGAGGATAACTAGGAAGGTGCGCGTTGAAATTCAACGAGAAGGTTTTTTTATGAAATTTCATGAATTACACGAAACCGGCAACAATGCGAATCACTAAGAATGCATCAAATTCTCGCGTTAAAAACTGATCTGTTGATCAATTCGACGCGTATTATAAAATCGATGACAGGAAAACTAACTTTCGTTCTTTTAAGCGTTCGTAGTTTCAAGCCTTGAACTTCTACCATGATTCTAAGTAATTTTAATATGCGAATGATTAACGATCTACATTCAAATGTATTCCTTCTCGTAAATGACGCAACGAATGTTGTTTACATTCGTTGCTATGAAAATCATTTCCCTCTCTTTCCTCTTCTCTCTCTCTCTCGTATTAAAAGCATTCAAAGAATGCTTTCAAGTAACAATAGGGTTTCGATGTTTAACATGATGGGTTGGCAAGACAACATCCCGTTAAAATGTAAAAATTTCCCATAATATGTGAATTAAACGTTTAACATGAGGAATTTCGAACTGTAGGTGAAAAAATATGAACAGAATAAGAAACTTCATAATTATTTCTTTAAAATGGTTTAGACCCGAAGATCGTAGGCTAATTCTTTCTAATTTATATCTCAAAAAGAATAAAAGCCTGCACGTCGAAAAGTCGATTTTTACGTGATATTTTATGGAAAATGTCTTCCTTGTAGTAGAACCAAGGACTTTTTCGAGATTTTCGAGAAAACGGTGATGACGTTGCAAAGGTGTAATGTAATATGGCAACGGAAGATTAAATTATATTTTACTTAAAATGCTGATAAAAGATTTAATTTTAATTTATTTCCATGCGAGTATGATTGTGTCGTACTAAAATAGGAAAATTTACGCGAAGATTAAATTATTTATACCTCAAAATTAGCAGAGAGTAGGAATCGGCCGATAAAATGCGGTTTATTTCATAAAATGGTTTTATGCATGTGAATTGATGAAATTACTATGGATACATTGTATTTGTGAGCATTCAAGTTCAGAATAGCTGAACATAAATGGAAACATTAATAAAATGCAGAAGTTGGAGTGATTCGTAATTTTCGCTCGAGAAATATGTCACAACTACTCAAAGAAGGTAGAAATCGACCTAATTGCAGAAGAAAAAGTGTCAATGTATTCAACAAGACGGAGAGATATTTTCCGAAGAGATTAGACACTATCAGAATACATGGAAAGCCAGATATGATGCAACGGCGTCCCCTGGGAGATTTAAGGAAACAACAGTTATTGCAGATAAGTTGCGTGTCTTCGAAGTTATCTTCCATGGATCCTGGTATTCATAATTCAAGAATTGCCCTCTTCCTTTGATTCAGTCCTCTTGGCATCATGACAAATCGAAATATACCGTTAGTAATTAAAAATAGTGTAATCATCTGGAGAAAAGAAAACTTCTATTTCAATACAAAAAAACTGATTTTGTGTAATTTATCACAAGCTGATTTTATTCATGAACATCTTTTTATATTAACAAATGTTTGGAACTGTGGCGGATTTCCCCACCCTTTAGGTGTCCCCATCGCCCTTCTTGGATGCAATTTTTAGCCTTTTCTGCACAAAATTCTTCGATTTGATTCCGCAAATTAGATCCTTTGGACAATGCTATGTAAGACCTTGAGAGCGGGAATGATATTCAATGGTCGGCAGTGGCGGATGCAAGTGTTGGATTGGACAGTTTCCCTTTCGATGCTCCCACCGGCCTCCCTCTGGGAATTATTTTGGATCTTCCCCTGGTTAAGAGAAATTAGCTGAATTATCATTGGTTAATATTTCTACGAAAATTCTTTCAGAGGTTAATGCGTTAAAATAATTTCTTTATATTCATATTTTTTTAAAATTCCAATTAATTAAGATTAAATCCAAAATTTAAAAAGTAGCATTCGAGAGGCTATTTACAAATGTTCACAGCAAATAATAAATTTCCGTTGACAAAAAAAAATTCAGTTGTTCTTAAGCCAATAACTTTGTATTTACGAAGGTAGCTCAAGGAGAAAGAACTTAGGATTGGTACTTCAAATGTTCTCATTTTTACGAAACTAATTTCATTGTCCGTCGGAACTCAGATCGCCTTTCCGGTCGGAGAGATATTTCTCGCGTTGCACTGATCGGAGTAATGACATCGCCGTCCTTTGCAAAGCCATATCAGAATAAGGAAAATATGACAACTGAAGTGTGCCAAATCGGACTAATAGGAGAAGCGAGAGAAGATTACTACCATAATTCTCGAATGGTTGCCATGCGACTCGATAACCGCTAATCGGTTCTCAAATTTATTCAGTTCGGCTGAGTTTCAAAGATGACACAGATTCTATACTGAGAATGGAAGTTTCTTCACGAGCCAAATATTTTTCAGCCACTACTTGTAAAACGATTCGACAATAGGAAGAATCATTATCGGTGACGTAAAAAGTAGCAGTTATTTTTCGCATAAGCTCATTAATAAGTTTATTTGGTGACATAATTATGACGTTTCGAAAAAACCTGCATTGCTGTTTCTGAAAGAAGGTAATAATGTACTTTCCTTAATAATATATTACAATTTATTTTTAGCCATTCATATACAGGTAACCCTCAATTAACACGGTATTATAATTACGCGGTTTCGGTTTTACACAGTCGAGAAAATGAAGTTGGTTTTGGTTAACACGGTTTGAGACAGTTTTACACGTTATTTTCACTTTTTTCATTTATGACTCCAAAATATAAACAAAAACCATAGGAAATTTCATTTCTAACTAAATATATAACTGTTATATGGATTTAAAATAAACCGTTGCGTGAACATAAGTTAAAAACGTTACCTTAATTTTATCAAAATTTATTCGATAAGGTGCAATTTAATTATACTGTGCAAAAATAAATTTTAAATAAAGCTAAAAACCTTGCGTAAAAGAAAAGAAATTAAAAAGATTAATGGGAGAACTTACCTTGTCTTGTATTCAGTAGCGGAAATCGAAAAAAATGCTTTTTTCCAAAAGTTTTTTGGGACCCGAAGCCCATATTTTGTATAAATTTGGTCTCGATTAACACAGTTTTGGATTACACGGTGTTTTCGAGGAACCAAACTCCCATGTTAATCAAGGGTTAACTGTATTTACTTTACTTATGTGATTTGCTACAAATTTTACAAATATTTTGCTAAGAATTTGTTTTCAAGTCACATTTTTGTTTGAAATACTCTACAATGATTGATGGCAATGAGAACGTAAGCATGTGGAACAGAGGCGCAATTTCCTTTAAAAGTGTTTTGATATTCATATTTTTTCTTCTTTTTGATCAATTATACAATTTAGGCTCCATTTTAATAATACTAACAAGAATATAAAATCTTTCATGCAAAAATTATCTTTTTATATTAATTTAGAAAATCATACGTGGCGGTAATTAAAGCTGGTCCCACATTTCAGTTCGCGTACACTCACTGTCGACTAGTTAAATTTTAAACATAAATGATATCCAGAGTAAATATATTTGAGCTTTGATTACTCCTAACTGCAATGTACTGCATAGATACTCCCCGTGTTAAGTCGAGTGTACCGTCTGTATTGCCAATTGAAAGGCGCGCAATCACAGCGCTCCGCTGTTGGTCAGAGCCGTTGCTGGGGGTGGAGTCTCCTTCGCTTTTGCGCGGCCGCCTCTTCCCGGCGGACCATTGAGAATGCGCAGCATAGCCAGTCGATGCGACGACACGCCTACTTAACTTAATATTGTACGAAAAGTACAATGTAATCCCGTCTCAAATACAAATGTCAACCCGATCATGTGCTAGCAGTAATTAGCAAAAGAGGGTGCGAAGGAGTGAAAGTTGACGAAAGGTGAATGATCATTTTGCACCTTAAAAGCGAACATATTCTCAAGTAAGTTCGGTGACACACGGTTGTCGCGGGTTTCGGGGGAGACGTGGCGACCCGCAGTATAACATAGGTCCTATGACATTTTCTCTAAATTTTGTATTTTGTGATCGATACAATCAACAAAAGTGAACGCTGACATCATCAATTTATAGCCATTGGATAGGTGTTTTTCGAGTTCTATCTCGAAAATAGGGAAAACCAAGGTTATACTAGAATCCGCGGTATAAGCGATAGCAATATAACTAGGGACTGCAATCCCGGTGGAATTTTTCAATCTCGGGATCCCGATCTCATTTTATTAAAATTTTATAAATAGTTAAAAATATGATTTTAGATGTAAAAACAGTAAAATATTTTATTAATCCCATTTTTATTCCGCAAACCTTTTCCTCCACCGTAATAAGTTAAGATAAAAATCAGCAATCTTGGTGAAATAATAAAATTAATAATATTAATACTCAAACACCCAATTAAAAATTAAACGGATTTTCATTCAAAAGTAAGTGCTATAAAATTCATTTATAAAAAAGATAATCACCAAAACGTTTGCAAACGTATTTTTTAATTAATTGATTAAATAAAAGTCAACCTGGGTTATAGAATGTATATGCTGTAATTGTAACATTAATAAAAATAACAGTAATAATAAATCAGTGTTATTGCTGTAAGAGTTTATGGTGGTACGCCAACTCTATTATGTTATAAATATTTATACGTTTTAAGGTAGGTTCTTAAAAAACAATTTGAATCTCAGGTACTATCGTTCATTCTCGGTCTTAATTTTATACATAAATTACCAGCGGATGAAAACGCCCTTTCAGATTCAACACTTGTGTGGAGAAATAGTGAGTAAATAATCATGTAGACCAGTGGTTCCCAGCTTTTTTACTGGCGGGCCGCATCGATGGTCGCAAATCATTCGGCGCGCCGCATTGGAAGTTGACAATTTTTCGGTGGGCCAGATTACAGAATAAATAGGAAGTTATCTACATGTTCTAAAGAAGTGGAAAGCAAGTCTAAATAAGGTTTTTATGGTTAACATTTCAGCAGTAAAAGCTTTATTGCCAAAATTTTCATAAAATGTATGAATTTCTGTGTTAAATTATTCGGATAGCGTTTTCATCATACCCTAGCGGGCCTCACAAAAACACTTCGCGGGCCGTAGGTTGGGCACCACTGTTGTAGACTGCAATTTTTCACTTCTAAAGCCACCTTCATCTAAGAGGTTCATCTCATGTTATTTACTTTCTCCACACGTAGTATAGGAGTATAGTATTATAGTATAGTATTCGTGAAGAAATAGAATTCGAGATTTCAACGGAAATATGTACACGTTTTAAAGTCCCCTAAGTACGTTTTCACTATTTCCTCGATGACGTCTGTGTGATAGGAATTTTTGCGCATTCTAACTCATAAACTACTAATCAAATCAGTACGAAATTTTATATTTAAGAGTTTTGTTCGTAAATCAAGAACTGATTAAATTTTGATTAAAATTGGTCAAGTGGATGTTTGCTTTTGTCATATTTTTTTCGTTTTGTTAAATATCTCTTTTAGGACTTAATCTGTATAAATATATTATATTATAGATGTTGTTGATAATATAATTTTCTACAAGTTTTGTTTGAAAAAAAAATTATATAACGGATTGTTTAAGAGATGTTTCGATTATCCATCGGAACTTGTTAAGTACGTCGATAAGTACCTTAGTTTCCGTTGCTATGATCAAATTTTCTAATTTTTGATAGCGATTCATACGCTGCCAAGGGTAATTTTAACCGCGATCAAAATTATCCCAATACCGTCTAGCGTCATATTCTACAAACAAGTTTTCTTGTAAATATTGACAGCGATAGCAGTGCCGCCAACGGTAATTTAATCGCGCATCGGTATTTTGTCATCCATACCAACAAATAACAATTTTGTTTAGTTATTATTTTCTTAATGTGAAAGGTTATTCAATATATTTTTCATTTTGAAGCTTATTCAAAGTGATCCAAGTTCAAAAAATGTGCGTCATTTCCGGCAGTTATTCTTGAGATCACTGTTGTCGAGAGCATCTTGTAATTACCATTACCCTTTATGGAGAAAGTCATGTGCTGGACGCATCAGATTTTTGATTGTGGTACCTGCCACAAGGAACGGATTCAAAATAATACCCCAGGCGTGTAATTTTCCTACTATTCACTACAGAATTGATACGTCAAAAGGCGAATTTCAAAGTAAATGTTACTTATAGTGAATATTTGAAAATTTAAAAAATCTCGGGATTTTTATGGTAAAAATTCCGGGATTTCGAGATTGCGATATTTAGCGGGATTCCAGGATTGCAATCCCTAATTAAAACCGAGGAGCACTGTACGAATAATAAAGACCATAAGCGTAGCATAAACTTGGCGTTTCTCTTTAAAAATTTAGAAAATGGATTTTAGATTTTTTCCAGTAAGGTGGAAGCCCTCATACAGGAACACGATTCGAAATCACAACTGGATTACTGAATTTTTAAACTTTTCAAAAAACTAATGTAATTGTGCTACATCATATGATGTAGGAGTAGAAATTTCAAATTTATTTCGAATAATACAGCAACCATGATTAAGGGATATGATTCGATAAGCGTTTTTACCCAATATTTAAATCAAAATTGGCAATCATTATTAAACCGCATGATTCACATATGCCATTTTCCATAAATTTCAATAAAAGTCTCAAATACGAGACGTAAAAATGGATGTTATTCAATGGAAAATATTTTATGGCGATTTTATGAAAAAAGCATCCTGTCAAAAGTGTTTATGACAGGAAATGTTTATTATTTAACATCTGTAAAGATATTTTATTAGCTAAACCAAAACCTTCATTTTTAGCCCTTGGTGTATTAGCAGCCCTTACTTACTGATTTGACCCGAGTACATATTTTTGTCTTTTATATTAAAAGTATGACATTTTATCAAATGTATACGGCAGTAAGGTGTCTGATATATGTGTAAAGACAGATGTGCGAGCAAAATGTGAACAATAAGAGCTTTGTCTTTCATGAAATAGCTTTAACTTTTCAGATAATGTTAAATTTTGTTCAAATAAACTTCATTCAAGAATAATCAAGCGCTCGGCGAGTTATTCTAAAAAAATTTGCATATATGAGCGCATTATAAAGCTTATTAAAGCAGAACGTGACGACAGGATTCAAATTTAAGAAAATTATTGGCGTTTGTTTTAAAGCAAGTGCCAAGTTTCAACAATCTATTTATCACATGGGAAGATGAAGAGCGTTTTATAGTTTCATTAATTCCACAGATTTTAGTAGTTATAGAAATGAAGATTATAAATACGATGAAGTTACGTGCCTACTGGCACGCAGGCTATCCTCTGAAAGCCATACCCGAGAAAAAAGACTAAACTGATAGGTTAGAAAAGTGACCAACACGTATAAAACATTGTGTAAACATAAACAAATATTACTCAATACGAGCTTGAATATTGCACATAAAATGATTTCATTCGTCAAATTATAATGATATCAAAATGAATGCTGTATGCATACTTTAAATAGCTTTAGCACGAGTAGCGCTTAATCTTTATCGATTCCGTGGGCGAGTTAAATGTTCCAAGGACCAGACAAAATAAGAAAGTAAATATGTTGAAAACTGCTCCAAGCGAATTAAAAATTCATTGCCGCGAGCCATAACTACGGCAAATAAATCCTTTTAAATTCCTAAACAGCGTTTTTAAAAAAAATTATCAGCAATTGTAAATGCGAAGTATAAATTCAAATGGACAAAATCTAAGATTGCAATCAGCGGAACATACTTCTAAACTATATTCACCGTTTCATTTTATAATCATATTTATCGCATGCTGAGAACTTCTGCGATCGTGTTCAAAGATATTTATATTGTGGAAATTACATTCTTGTAATCGTGCGCTGGCATTCACTTTATTGCCTACGTAATTGATTTCCAGGTCTGCTGCTTTCTTGCATCTAACGAATGTTTAACTGCTGATTATAAAACACCAATACGATGATTAATATTGATTTTTATCTAACATACTTGAATATTTAAAGTTTTTAAAAGCCCTTCTAAATTTCACATGTACCACTCAAAAAAACTAATAATTAAACCAACAATCCATTTAAGGGTTTACTTTAATTCATCGCTTATGAAAATATTCAAAACATGGCGGATTCCAACCTTGCTATTTTTACTACATTCAGATTTTTTATGATAAATATATGCTTCTAAGAATTTTTTATTTTATTAAATATACAAAATCCTAGAATCTTTTCTTACGAATAAATTATTTGATCGTGAAATTTTTGTTAGGTTTCCTCAATTTGTGTAAATATAATGGTCGCCAAAAAAATTTGTTATATTTTAGTTGAAAATAAAAGTCAAAGATCGCTACATAGCTCTCAAATAATAGGACATAAATTTCAGAGAAAAATAAAATCAATTTCGCTTAAGTATGTACATGAACTACAAAGGTTTGCTATAAAAAATTCCATTCAGTTAGTAGGGAATCAGACACCCGTCAGCAAAAATCACACTTTTTCTAATCCTTAATATATAACTCAAACGAGATGATGATGATGATAAATAACCACATGGTGTTAATTTCAAATTTGAAATAGTTTTACATAATTAAAAGTCCAGAAAGATGTTTTGATACGAAATTATGCCTAGAAAAAGAGCAATCGAGGAAAAGGATTGCAAGGAATGTTTTGGATGGAAAAGATTAAGAAAATGGGATGTAATATAATAAGAAGGGTTTACAGTCAATGGGAAAATAACTTAAAAAGCAGAAGTACCCATACCACTATTTCACGAAATAATATTCAAAGTAGCTAAAGAAACTCAAGGGAAATTGCAAACTAATTCCAGAACATACATCAAATTAGTTTTGTAGCAACATCGTATTCTGAAGGGCGCGTGGTTTCTTCGCCTTAACTTCATTACTACTTTTACTTCCATCCTCTTTTTCTTCCTCTCTTCTTCGTTAGAGTATAAAAATGTCATTCTCTTCCCTTCCCGTCTCAAGGACGAATACCTTCATAATTCACTAGATGATAAACGCAAGTCCGTGACTCGCTTGTTTTTTAACAGAATTTACGCACGTGGGATATTAGATCTCGTACATCATTGCCTAGAAGACGAAGAAATTGATTCGAAGGCCAGATTCTACTATCCATTCCCTCTGTATCTCCCACCGACCCAATGTACTTTGAATATTAAAAATCTTGTTTTATAGAATCGAATGAGTCTAGTGTTGTCTACTGAACATCAAGAAGAGAATCGACCATCGTAGCTAGAGGTTAAACAAAAACAATCCGATAATGAGCTCTCTTTAGAGGAAAACAACTCAAGTTTTAACTGACTGACTAACAAAAAACGCTATAATTAATTTTATCATATGAAGAAATTGTCACTAAATGGAAAACAAATAAGAGAAATCGGAAAAGAGAAGAAGGAACAATAAGTAAGTAGAGCAGGGGGTCCCAACCTTTATGTTGGCAAGGGTGCCTTTGACTTAAAAGCGAAAGCGGCGGGCGCCAATATTTTTACCCCGCTCCCCCAGCTCAACACTTACAGTTCAGCTCGTAGGTATATGTATATTTATAATCTATTTTAAATATTGTTAGTAGGAACATTAATTTTACTCTTAAAAACCATTTCTTATTAAACTTAAAAATACAAAGTATAGAAAATACCAAAATTTCCATTTAACAATAAATCAAAATTAAATTATGAGATTAATTTAACGCTTTACTTAAATACACTGCGATATTTGTTTTGACATAAATACATACGTGCATAGATACATTATATATATCCAAATTTTGTATTATATTATTATTCATTTTTAGATTAGTACTTTCTAGATTTTGTAGACGCTCAACACTATAAGTCAAATGAACTAAAAGTTTTAGGGAGGACACCTGAACAAACCTCGCCGGTCGCTACAGCAAACCTTTGCGGGCGCCATGGCGCCCACGGGCACCGTGTTGGGAACCCCTGAAGTAGAGTAGGAAAAGGAATGGAGGAGTAGAAGCAAAGAAAACAGAATAAGAAAGAAGAGAGAAGATAGTCATATGAAGCTAATAAAGAAAGGATATGCGAGAAAGAAGAAGTATGGAGGATGGAAAAGAAAAGAGCATAAATGGTAAACGGGGTGGGAGGAGAGAGAGAAGCAAAAGACTAGTGGGATAGGAGGGGGAAGGGATCTTAACCACGATTTCCTCACCCACGCTCCTCAGCCCATGGCAACACTATCAGCGGTCGGGTTCAGATAGCAGGGCCAGAGAGAGATAGCGAGGAGGCGATGTGATAGATGGAGTGTGTGTAGATATGGCGCGAAAGGGATGGAGGAGGCTCTTCCATAGGGTCTCCGCTTTGACTCCCCCGAGTAGGATCAGTGGCTTTTAACTCCGGCGTGTGACTGAGAAAAACCCGTTCGGTTACAGCCCCTTCCTTACCACTTTCCTATGAAAACCCTCGCTCCACTCTTTCGCAACGGGACCTTCGTGGTCACACCGACCGATTCGTCTTTCCGATAAGACCCTAATCTTATCGAACGACAAGCAGATAAACTCGGGCAGTCTTTGGTCTGAAAAATGGACGTCGTAGCAACTTTTTCCGTGTTTGGTGTTGAGGATCGAGAGAAGAGCGTGCCAAGTCGAGTCGTTGCGGACGTGGCCAAGGCACGCCCTACGCTCCCGCATCCCTCTTATCTCGCCCCGGCGGCGAAGACTTACCTGAGCTACCGTGCGAAACGGAGACCACGTTCTGCACGATGACTGAAGGCACCTCCGGCGGCGTGGGAGCCTCCGGCGGCATGGCCTGGATGTGGTGTCTGGCGAGGACGAAGGGGTTGCCTTGGGTGGTGAGGTGGTTGTGTCGGTGGTGATGATGGGTGGGGTGGTGCACGAGTAGTGGTTGTTCGTTCATCGAGACAGGACTCCGTGCGGAGGTTTCCGCCCAGAGATGGATCTTGTCACTCGCTGCGCGTTCAAATGACTTGTAGCTTATAAGGCGGTTGTGCGTCGCGCATTCTCATGGTCCACCGCGGAACTAAGAAGCGACGCGGGCGCACTCTCGCGTGGGGGCGGTCAAGCGGACGCGGGAGGCGGGACGGAGGCGGGGCCGAAGGCAACGTCGGGGGTGTGGTGGCGCGGAGGCGGGGACACGAGAGGCAGGAGGGTACTCAGCTTGCTCAGGAGCATTTCCCGCACCCATTCCTCCTTCACTTCCGGTTCTTCTTCGGGGTAACGGACGAGCCTTTCTCCTTCGAGCACGAAGCACGGCTGCACGCGGCGGGAGGGGGGGGGGGGGGGGGGGGGAGGAGGCAGAGATGTGGAATGGATGACATGGTGAAATAGAAAAATTATATTAATAGTATACATCGGCGTAGCCGTCACGTTTCATTCTAACATAGATGACATTTAAATCAATTTAAGAAATGATGGAATTATTTTAAAAGGAGATATTTTATTAGGAATAATAATATGTTTTGTTCTTCGTCATTTATCTCGGCCGCAGAAACATGCTGAGTGAAGTAGGTGGTAAAAAAATGTCTTAAGTAAGAAATATTACAGTAATGATTAAGAAATAAACTATTAATAAAATTTATATCAGAAAAGTTATAGCTGACAGTGGACAGGGAATAACCCACTCATGAAAGCAATATCTACCGCGTGACTTGTTGCTGAAGGTGTCAAGCTTGGAGAATAAACGACATAGGTTGAATTATTTCCTTGAAATATGACTTAAGATTTACATAAATCTTTGTGTGGTACAAATCCATTACGGCGATCACGAGAGAGAGAAAAATCGATTGGATATAAAATATACAGCTTCTTCATTTCCATTCATTAACTTTAAAAAATATAATTGAATGTATGTGAGGACTGTGTACTGTGTACGAACTGCAGGTAAGCATGTTTGAATGGACTATATTCCTCTTCTGGAGGTTATGCATTAAATTAATTTTTAATGTTTATGTTTTTACACTTATTTCGCGAAACCTAATCACTCAAGTAAGTATATATACACACATGCATGTTTTGTTGGGAATGAATAATGGCTTGTCCAAATGAAAGAATCCACCAATCTGTCTGGCAAATGCGGTGAATCACAGGCAAATAATTCCATGGAAATGCAAACAGTCTCCGTTATTTTCGAAAATCGGGTACATCCTGATAACGGCAGCGGTCAGAAAGGGAGAAAGAGGCTGAATTTTCGAAATGTAAGGAGCTGAAACTGCCATAAACACGACTAATGTTAATTTTTGCTGTTTCTATGGAAGAAAAGCTTCAAGGTTACGATAATAATTCATTGAGATAGTGGATGACATCCTCTGATTCAGAGAGGCAAGAAACATAAATATTTAATCGGTTTAAAGATGGCACCTTTTTCAACTGGACGATGCGTCGTCTAAATGATACGGGATTGACTTTTAATAAGCTTTATAATTGTAAACTCCATAGGACTAAATGGCAGTTATTTGATACCAGCCTCCGGAGATGGGCGAATGTAAAATAATTAGGCGTATTGTATAAAATGATTCTTCGTAGAGTACTGCTAGAAAACTGGGTGACTTGAACGCAGGCATCAGAGTCACAATAAATATATGAGAATTCGAGTGACATGTAGGCCAAGAGAAAAGATTGAATATTATACTTCAGATAGAGAAATTAGATTAAATTCATTGTTTTCATTAAAATTCATTGCAGACAAATATATAGCTAAAATTCCGTCATTTTTTCATGTACCTGTACCTAATATGCAATTTTTTCACGAAAAATGATCCCAAAGGTTAGGGTGCGTGTTATATACATGGGAGTAAATGTAAGAATTTTTCCAGCCGTTCAATAACTAGTAGTTATTTTCGGGCACATTGCCACTGATAAAGTGTAGCTGTGATTAATAAACGTTTAGATGGAATTACTTTTAAATTTTTGTTTCAACCCAAAAATAAGAACAATCTTCTACTTTTTATCTTTATACACTGGTATTATGACGGTAAAATTTGAAATTAAAAATGGTTCTTATTATTTCAAAAAATAGTAAATATAGTTCCACTGGGTTGAGAGAGAAGTACAGAATTTCGGAGAGATATATAAGCATTTACAATGTAACAATAATCTAGATGGATTGGGATACTAAATGATGATGGATGAGGAAGACAGAGAACTATCGATTACAAATAACTCAAAAGAAAGTGATACTGAATCTGTCTACTCTAACCTGGAGATAGTTGTGCATTTTCTCCAAAATAAATATCAGTGTATTTAAAATTGTTGTATTGGATCGGATTACGCTCCTAAAATTGCAAGGTCAAATAATTTCTCTCCCCTCTCTTACACTGTTCCATAGTGAAAGTGATATTATTTCTACAAAATATTATTATACATAGAGAGTTGCAGTTACTGACAATAGATAAAAATTATATTCATAATAAAAATAAACTTATGAAATCCTACACATATATGAAAAGGAAGCCACGATATGATATTAATATAGAAAGGATTTTCGTTAAACCGTAATTTGCAATGCGCATGTACAGAACTAAAGTATATTACCGATATATGTATATGTATAAAGAAGCCGACAAAAAGAAAAGACAAATGGTGACTAATAAATATTAGATAACAAAATAACAGCGAATTTCCACTTACGATCACTGGTTTGTAGCCAAAACGCGCATCTGGTTTCCCAATCTTTTTTAAGACAGTTGAAGCTGCCTGATTTCTTAATTGAATTCCAGCTATAAGGTGAGATCCGTAATTATTTTTTTAATCAAATCTATTATTCGGAATAACTTCTACAAAACGTGCGAAGAAATCATTTATTTTTGAGTCTTTCTGTGTTGAATGTGTGTGCGTGCGTGTTCGCAATAGCGTCTACTAGTACGTCCCTGGAACGTTCGAAACCAACACCATCTCCTAGACCAATGTTTCTCAACCTTTTTACTTTCTCCATATACGTAGTATAGGGGAAAGTATTATTCATGAAAAAAATAGACTTCGAGATTTCAACGGATATACACGTTTTGAGGTCCACTGAACACGTTTTGACCATTTTCTCGATGATGTGTGTGTGTGTGTGTATATGATAGCTTTTTGCGGGTGCTTGAACTAAAAAGCTATTAAGCAGGTCAACGCGAAATTTTATGCATAACATTTTTATATAAGTCACAAGAACTGATTAGTTTTTGGTAAAAATCGGTCAACCGGAAGTGGGTGTTTACTCTTGTCACTTATCCGTTATTTTGAAATATTTGCTTTAATATTTGATAAATGTTAAAATATACTGGAGTAAACGTTGTAGGAAATTTAATTTTCTACGAACTTTGTTTGAAACATTTTTCCATATAATGTATTGTTTAAGAGATATCTTATATTTTTAGCTGCCACCACCACGCCACCTACCGACGACTATTGTTAACAACTGAAGCTTAGTCACATCTTAGTAACGCTACAATTTCTTTTCTTAATTGTTGGAACTTTGGGGCTATATCCAATATTAGAAGGCTATGTTTATTTCTGTTCTTTGTAAAGACTAAAATTTTCTCGCAGTTTCTTAAAATATTTATTATTATGTAACCTATTTGGAATTTTTAGAAATACAGGTTGAATATCCCAAAACCGAAATTCCGAAATAATCCGAAATCCGTAACATTGTATTAACTCGCTTCTCAGTCCTGAGTTTTTTTAAATATCTTTGGATAATATGAACAGTGCCGCCCAGTGGTTTAGAAATGATGAAACTATTCAATATTGCCACGTTCATTAAGTGAAAAAATACCTTTTTAGTCCACTTCCATGTCCGTTGACTAATCGAATAATTATTTGCCATTCGATCTCCCTTGTTTACAAATCGCATGTTTCGATTTTAGTCCTGAAAAATGGCTGGCTTTACAGCATTTCCATGTTCATCACAGAAATTACCATTTACAGATGGATTGTGCATGTTTGCTGGTAAATGTACGTTTCGTTTGCCGTCAAATCTTTTTTTACTTGAACACGTATACGTGTCTTCAGATCATCAAATAAGTGAGGAGATGAGAAAAAATTATCCATAAAAAGTTTGTCTAACTCTCCCAGTCAGTTTCTTTTCAGTTGCGTGAATGGCAGTGCGAAAGTGGCGAAGCAGCTCCATACAAATCACAAGAAAAAGAAACTCACTTAGTTATTCCACAAATTGAAACGAAATGGACCTCAAAACGTATATTTCCGTTGTAATCTCGAAGTCGACTTTTTTCACGAAAACAATATTTTCTCCTATACTACTTATGGAGAAAGTAAAAATACATTTAATTCCTTACGCGTGCACGACATATTTATAAGCGGAAAAAATGGATTATCTACAGCGAAGAAATGAACATAAACGTAAATATTACAAAAATGGAATGACTTTTTTTGGACAGTAGAAAGTAAAGACTTAAGCAGTACCTAGGTAACCTTAAATTATACAATTATACAATTTAAAAATCTGATGTCGCCATCGCATGACTTTCTCCAAACCTGTATTATTTCTAAAAATTCCAAATTAGTTAAATGATAATAAATATCTTAGGGAACTGCGAGAAAAATTCAAAGACCTTACAAAGTACAGACATACTGTAGCCTTCTGATATTGGATATAGCCACGAAGCTCCAACAATTAAGCATAAAAACAAGTGTTACTAAGACGTAACTAAGGGTCAAGAGTTTACAAGGTTGCCTCCAGGTGGTATGGGAAAATATTTCGTAAAAAGGTTGTAGAAAATTAAATTACGTACAACCTTTATTTAAAAACCTATTTACATTGATCAAGTATTAAAGCAAATATTTCAAAACATGAAGTCCAAACCAGGACTAATGCAGGCTGGTTTCCCAAAGTTGACGTCCTGAATTGATTACTTATATTGGCAGGAAATTTTTCAGTATGTGTTAGTCATTCCAAGGAATCCTCATTTCATAAATACCATTTTTAATTCATAGTTTATCAATGATAGAGAACTTTTTAAAACAAACTAATGGAGCATTATATGGTGTAAAATACTAAAAGCAATGTCAAAATCCCTTTCTGATATTATATTTTGCATGTATTTTTAAAATAAATGAATTTAATAAATGTTTCCTACTGTTTTTACGCTAATGTGCATGGATCAACCGTCCATTGCTGAAAGGCGGTCGAGTGGAAAAGAAAATAAACCATTTGTTCACTTGTCTATGTTCAAGCCGAGTTCGGTCATAATCGTCTCCATAGCACCAATCCGATAAAATGCGATTTAAAACGCAAAAACAGTTTTACTAGAACTTTAAGAAAATACAATCAACTATCAAAATTTTGTAATAATAATTAGAATTTAAATTCTTTTTCCCTTAGAACAGTACAAACCTCGCCCCGATACCACAATTTTAAGATATTTTAAAGTATTAAAGAAAACATCTCTGAACGGTGGATTTGAGATTTCCCAAGTAAAATAAATAGGGAGAAACGCTCCTGGAATCGAACCCGGGACTTTGATCTTCCAGATAAAATACAGCCAGGAGGTTAAACCTGGAAACACGACCCTCATACCAAGTTTCATGAAAATCGGTCTATTGGTGCAAAAGTTGTAAGTAGAAGACACACGCACACACAGGACCATTTCATAAGGCTGTTTCCTTTGGAAATCAGCCTAAAACGGTTGTGACAAGAGTAACAAGATTGGAAAGGTGTACTCCATGCCGGAGTACACAGTTTCCAAATGCGTTCTTTGGGATTTCACAATGTTCTCAATATTTTTCGCTCAGATGAGTATTTAACGAGAGACTAGCGAGGCACGTTGTAAAATACATCGAAGTCCTTATGTAAAGTTGTCGTTATTATTGTCCTATTTTAACCAAAACTGGAATCGGTCAACAAATTTTAGTAAGACTTCTTAATACCAAATTTCATCAAAATACGTCCTGCGGTTCCCGAGTTGAAACAAGAACATTGTAAACCACATTTAGGTCTTCATGTAAAGCGGTCATAATTTTTGTCCGATTTTAACAAAAATTGGGATTGGTGGACCAATTTTACTAAAACTCCCCAACAGCAAATTTCATAGAAATACGTCCAGCTGTTCTCGAGTTGAAACAAAGGAAATTTGTAAACTACATGTAGGTCTTCATGTAAAGTGATCATAATTGTTGTTCGATTTTAACAAAATTGGAATCGGTCGACCAATTTTAGCAAAACTCTCCAATACAAAATTTCATCAAAATACGTCCAGCGGTTTCCGAGTTTTAACATGCGGACGGACGGACGGAAACGACCTTCCCTATATGCGTTCACTTCGTGCAAAGAACGCATAAAAACCCACTTTCGGATGTTTGATTTTAATCAAAAACAAATCAACTCTTGCCCCTTTAATAGAAGTGTCAAATTCAAATACAAAATTTCTATCACACACAGACATCATCGAGAAAATGGTTAAAACGTGTTCAGGGGACCTCAAAATGTGTATTTCCGTTGAAATCTCGAAATCGATTTCTTTTCCATGAAAACAATACCTTTCCCCTATAATACGTATGGAGAAAGTAAAAATATACAATATTTTCTACAATTATTTTTAGTGCACCATAGGGATGGCCCTGACTATAAGTTTATCGCGATTCGAGTGTTTTCATTCACTTGCCTGAACTGTTCTTTCCGGGTGAACGCACGATGCAGCAATCATGAAGAACACGCTCGCTGTTGTTATTGGAATTGGTTGAGAAAGCACCGGTGCACTTATACGAACCTGAAGAGAGACATTTGGACATTAAGTTTCATACTTTTAGGTATGAATTAAGCTACAGTTTCAAAAACGAGTATAATGTATCATACAGCAGTGCTTCCCAAACTATGGTCCGCGAAAGTTTCGTTGGTGGTCCGCGAAGGTTTCCAAAATGTATATTTTTAGAATGAACCGCATATTTAGTTGAATTTTTTTTTGGGAAAAGTTAATCGATTCTTACACTATCACAGGTATTCAATACTTTATTAACCCTTAGTTTGGCGCGCTGGCGTACAGAGTACGCCAACGCATTTTGAAATGCTGGCAATTTGTAAATTTTGCTTTATATGTTTGTTCTTTTATGTAACCTATGAGTATTATTGCCTGAGTAGTCGAATAGCTTTTTTGCAACCTACCGTGTTATACTACGTTCATAGTTTATAAATAAAATGTATTTTGTAATATGTTTATTATGATGTTGTTTGTAAAACTATTTTATATTTCACGAATTTCTCCTGCAATTTTTGAAAATAATTCTTGGAATAAACAAAAACTAGCCAGACGCCCCTCAGACAGAAACCTGTGTAATACATTTGAACATGTTCAAATAAACTAAATATCCAATTAACCCCTTTTCTTAAACGTAGTTACAGTAAGTACGTTTGTGTAAGAAATGAGGTGGTCTGTAGGGCCTGGAGGGTTGCTGTAGTGGTCCGCGACTAAAAGTATCTTTATAAAATACCCCTCATACACATAAAGCGGTGTCTTATGAATTCTTCTGTAATTATATTCATTACGTAAATGCAATAAGCATGCTTCATTTAAATATCACCAATTTGTTAGTATTTAAATTTTGTTTGCCACATCCAAGGAAAAATCAAGGAAAGAACTGATGAATCAGATATTAAGGGCGGTTCATCTTTAATTAAAACTACACCTCTTAGGCTGCCCCTGTAGTCTCCAGTTTTCAACCGCGGGAAGAACGTGTGGTCATGAGCAATCCCTCAAAATTTGATTGCTCTGTCTTAAATGGTGTATAGGGTGGTGCAGATGACTTGTCACCCCCTTTCATTTTTTGTTTTTAATAATATTTTGTTATTTGTTTCAAATGGCTGATACAAGTATAATATTGAAAACGGATTTTAGTATTACTTAGCTCGTTGACAAACATAGGCTTGAAAGATTTCCACTTAAGACAATCTTTCATGGGTCTTAACATCGTAGGTTTCGGAATACCAAGTTTTATAAGTAGTTAACCGAACGCGGAAGTGTGAGGGACAGACGGAAAGTCGCACTGATGGATAAAACTGTTAAATTAGCGGATTTAATAAAAAAACGCTGCAGATGAGTCGTAGCATTCACTGATGCTGAAACAGTTTTGTTCCATACTGTCGATGATTTTTAGCCTACTTTTCAGAATGGAAATAGGCTTATAGTTCCTTCGTCGTGTCTGTCTGTCTGTCCGTCTGTCTGCCTGTCCCTCCCTATTAACTTTTGAACCAACTTACCGATTTTCATGACACTTGATGGAAATCTCTTGCTATTGGGGCCGAGCTCCTGAGAATAGTTATTGTTGCAAAGATTGAAAGTCCCGGGTTCGATTCCAGGAACTATCCTTCCCATTTGATTTACATGGTAAATCTGAAATCCATCGTGCAGAGTGATTTTCTTTTGCACATTAAAATATCATAGAATTGTAACATCGGAGTGGGATTTATACTATTCTCTGAGGAAAGGAATAGAGATTATAATTTCTATCGTAGAATTTTGCTTATCGATCGCATTTCTTCGAATATCTGCGTAAATACTGTTGTTTTTTCAGTTTTTATCATTCATTACGAGAGTGTTCGGATTCGGTATACTCTAGTACCCGGTACGGCGACAGAGTTTTGAGGCAGGCCACAGGTGTGGCGAATGAGCCAGGAAATTCACCACACTAAGTAAAAACACCTTGTAATAGTATGGTAAATTACCTGATTAAAGAAAAAAATCCCTGAAAAATCTTTAATGACCTTTATTATAGCACACTGATAGGTCAAACACAAAGGAATCATGCATTTTCAACGATTGAGAAAAATCCGTGTGAAATATTGCAATCATTTCCCCTGACCAACTGAAGAACATTCGCTGAATATTTGCACTTAATGCACATCTCAACTTTGCCTCCAAATTCATGTCAAGAGTTCGGGATCTATATTTTGACTTGATCAGAGTTACTGGAGAAAATGTTGATTTACAGAGCCGTGTTGAATCAAACATTGAAAGTGGAATGACTTATTGCAGGACATAAAGCTCCTAATCTTTCAAAAGATATTCCCTTATATCTCCAACAACTCGATCCTGGAGATGAATTTTTTAGTACATCTGGCTTTGGAGTCAAAGCATGTCACCTTCAAATCCACGCTTGTCCAAACAAAGCAAAGTGACAAGTTCCTGAGTCGAATTTTCAATATCGAAGTGGAATGGATCTTTCAACAATTGAAATGCCAAATTTTTTAGCTAAATTGCTCAATCAGTCCACATCAGTGCTGCGGCTTATATTGACCTAAATCAAACGCCTCATTTTTGTCAAGATAAATTATCTACTTTGGAAAGTTCGTGAAATCTTTCTTCTGCAATTGTTCGACGAGAATATTAATTTTGACTTGAACTCTCGAACGCATTGCGCTTGATCGCAAATCAGCTTTATTTTTTCTCTGATGATCAGTTCATTTAAATGAGGCATAGTAGCAGTCAAAAAACGTGAAGTGCCACAATTCAATTTCATTTTTAGAGAATTTCTCGATTTGTCGTTTCTCAACAAGGAAGTCTTTAATTTGAGGAAGCAAGTCTGTGAATCGCTCCAACACCTTCCCACGGCTCAACCACCTCCTATTGCAAGGTAGACGGTATCGTCAAAATAGCAACCATTAAATCCTTTCAATGATTCCACAAATTGTCCATTAATCAGAGCACTGCTACTACGAAGATAATTCACAATGTTAATGACCTTGTTCATCAAATAATTCAAGGTGTCTGTTCCCTCCATTTGCGCACGAAGACTTTCCTGGTGCAATATGCAGTGGAATGAAGGCAGAATGGTGTTAGCGATGCTAATTTCTTCAAAAGTGCAACAAACTCTGATTTTTTCCAATCATCTGTTGTCACTGAAACCAATTTTGTCAAATCCAGTTATTCCTTCCAAAGGAAGTGGTACCCAAAGTACGGCCCGCGAGGGTATGATGAAAAACTATCCGAAACATTGAACACACAAAGTCATTATAATAAAACTTTTAATACTGACCGATCCCCACCAATGTTCTGTTGCAGCTATTAAAAAATTTCCGGAAAAGATTCTTAGAATCTGTATGTTTTGCACCTGCGAAGTTAGTATTAGTATTATCAGCTGACATGCTAGCAATCTTATCGATAAGTCTGCTGCGGTTCAGAACAGATAAAGCAATTGGACACCTTGCAGGACGTCAAGTTCAATAACTTCCACATTCATTCCAGTATTTTCATGAAAATATCTTACTAAGATAGGAATAACTTTTCGATCGTTGTGGTTAGAGGAAGCTGTCTTATGATGATGAGGATTAGGTTCAAACAACGTGGAAATTAGCTTAGAGGTGCAATCTAAAGATCTGAAAGTGTGTGTTTTACGATGTGATGTGCAATTATTGTTTCCTTTGCCACAAGCTCCATTTTAACAGAACAATCTTGTATAAGAAATGTCTTCATTAAAGCACTGCAAGCTACATATGTAGATGACAGTTAACTGATGTGTTTTGATTGAATATGTAATGTGATGTCAGATCTTCCGCCGTGAGCAACGCTTGTCTCACTATTGCTTTGGGTGCAAAATTTTACGCGGAAATTGTCACGTTTTCTTGCCCTTTGCATTCATTTTGACATTAAAGTAAAATTTTGTAATTAAATAATTTTGAACACACTTTAAACAACATAGAACTACAGGCAAAGTAACTAGTACAAAAGCGCCTGGAAATAGTCACCGTCTTTCTCCTCGTATCGCAGTCCAGTCTAACCATTTCTACAGATTTATCTGTAGATCTACAGATTTTTATATTTGTTCATATTCCATATTTTATATACTAAATCTACAGATTTTTCAAAGCAAAGATTATATGTATACTTTTGATTAAAAAATAAGGGTAATTCCGCATTTTACCCTCCCGGAATGTTTATCTTCGCTCATTGCGAATTTCGATCTTCTTTTGTCCTTTGGTACCAGCGAAATCTGATTTCTTAAAAATACGTCCCAAATTATATCCAATTCAGATCATGTGAAGTAAACCTTAACACAAATATAAGTTTAATGTAAGTCTCAAGAAAGAATAATAAGGGTAATGTGACCTTCATTCTTTTGTACCTTCTGTATTTTTATTGTAATGCTTACTGGTTTGATCCATTCAGTTATGATTTGCCGAAATATTGGAATTTTTGGGACATTTCGATGGTTTATGGGGACAATGGGACTGAATCTTTGAAATCGGGACTTTCCCGAAAAATTCGATTCAAGCGACGAATTTCTGGGTACGTCCTAACTCTATAGTTCGAGCAATATATTCTCCAAGTAGTAATCTAAATGACGCGAAATCGTCACTGAAGTCTTCCGTTTTATTTCTTTCTCTGACGAATTATTTTCCTTGTTTGGTCAGAGGCCAAGGCATTTTCTTGACTGTATTTCCTTAGAAATAAATGAAATTCATTTATTCCTACAAAAACGTTTTTATTCCCGAGCCTAGTATGTTATGATAAGAATCTATTTCTTATTGAATACAATGTTTGAAAGCTTTATAACATTTGTAGATTAAATTTTCATTATTATCAGATTCTTTTAATACGTATCTAAATTGTAAAAACTCAAATTATGGATTTTTAATTTATTTTAGATATAGATAAATACATCTCTGTTAATATTTGTTTATTTAATGTTATATATGACATTGGTTGAATTATTTAATAATGTAAAAAAGGGAATCACTCCCATGTGAATACAATTTGAAAAAAATTAAAACTTTTGCTCTCTTCCCCAACGACAATCAAAATGTCAAAATGTAGAAGAATCATTAAATTACTGTATACTCTTATAAAGAAGTACAAAAAAATCTGTTAAGCGGGGGAGGGGGGTTAGGACCCGACACCTCTGCCCTAGTGTACTTTTAAAAATCTGGTCACCTTATTAAAACATGTTTTAAAATTTGCGTGTTTAGGAATTTTGGGCCAGAATGTGTAAGAATTACTGGTCCGAGAGCCGTCAGCCAGGTGCCAATCAATGCCTTATAGTTAGGTTATGAATTTTTCGGATTAAAAAAATAACCGATTCGGGGGAAATTATCGGTTTTTTTTCTATCAAATTCGGGTTAATTCATGTTCATTTAAATAAAAAACCTTAAAATTTCATAAATTAGGGTTAATTCGGGTTTATTTAAAGAAATAATATTCTGTCCGAGTTATTTTAGTAACATCCACAGAAATTTTTAAACAACAATGTTTATTGCTCGCGCGCTCTATGGTGGCAGGTGGAGACGCGTGAGAAGGGAAGGGACAGAATGGGAAGGAGAAACTTTAAGGGGGAGCCGACGTCAGAGCCTATGCGCGCAACACAATTTTGGTTCGCATTAGTCCAAGTTCGCGCATCAAATGCCCACACCTAAACACCACCTCTCCTATAGGTGGCCCCGCCTCGAGGATGGACTCGTCCTTCCGTAAACACACAATGCCTTTTTATTCACCATTACCTTCTGGTTTAGACACTTTAAAATCTGGGTAGTCTGATATCCAATCTGAAGTACTTTTCCGTTTCCTACCATATTTTAAAAAAATTTATATTTATTTAAAAATTACAAAAAAATCTCTTCACAATCTGACAATGAACACTGCACTGTCATTTTATATATTTTTCTTTTCGTCAGAAGAAAGTTTATAACAGAGGTGCACAACTCAAAAGTTGAAACGGACCAAAATCGACCTTGATTGGAACTAGGCGGGCCATATTATGAAAGTTCTATACATAAAAAAATTAAGTACACTATTGTAGATTCAGTAATTACCGTAACAACTTTTACATGCAATTTTTATGCGACAAAAATGAGGTGACAAAGAAATATAATTTACTTAATCAATGGGACCGTTTTTTCTCGCCATTCCACTTACGTATATCTGAAGCAATGCCGGTAGTTTGTGTTCTTAGAATGTCTATTGACCTCGGATCTGTCACTGCTGAACGTAATGGAGCTTTTATTCACACATGCTATAAATATCCATAACAAATTTTACTTGTATTTTTTACGGAAAAGGAAAGCACCAGTTGAGTTAAATCCTGAGGGGCCACACAAAATATGCCGGCGGGCCAAAATTGGCTTCACCATCAGACAATCAACACTACACTGTCACTTTATATAGCTTTTCTTATAGAGAGGAGAAAGTTTAGAATAACAAACTATACAACAAACAAAAATATAGCATACAGTAATCCCTCAGTATTCGCGGGTTCTATATTCGCCATTTCACGCATTTGCGCAGAAAATATTGTAGCAATTTTCAATGTTCGCGGAAGGTAACACTTATTCGCGCTCGCCGACCACAGCACTCACTGCTCGCTCGCTAAGGCACATGAAACACGGCGCAAATCCACTAAAAATCAAAACAAATACATTGTATCTACGTAGTATCTACACACTACATCCAGGGCTGGCGTGATATCTTTAGGGGTCCTTATGCAAGTACGATTTTGGGGCACCCCTTATTTTTATACAATGTGTTCCAACCATGGCCGTCACTTCATCTGGGCTTGTGAGAAGGTGGCGACAGGCGGCACTTTATTTTGAATCGGCACTCTCTGTTCCATATGAATTTGCTGATATGTTTATTTCTATGAGATGGAATTCTCTTTAAATTCCTCAGGCGGTGAATTTTAGCCCTACGGTCTTTGTTCCAACTTTTAATATTATGAGACTTGAAGTTACTGAAGGAGCTCTGTAAAATATTAAATTAACAGGTGTAATTGCCCGTCAAAATAATGATGTTGTTTTAATCATGTATATTTTCAGTAGTATTTCTTTGGTATAACATATCATTAACGGAAAACAGAAGTAATAATTTGACACGATATATGGAGCTAATTGAACGCTATTCGTCTCATGACTTATTTTTCGAAGGAAACCATTAACCTGAAAAATACTTGGAAGCTAAACGCTGAATGCGCGAAGAAGTAGCAAAATATTATCGATATTTCTTCGATGAAAGGCCAAGCAAAGCTAAGGGCAAGGATATTTTAACCCTCTGCCGTTCAAAACGTCTCAGAAAGCCCGAATCTGAATCTTCCCCTGCCGCTCAAAACGTTTCGGAACGTCCGATGCTGGACGCTTACAGTTTTTCCCCGTGTGACACATCACTTGACAAAGCTCATCCGTTGGAAAATGTGAAAATTTACGTCACATAATTGCTACCTCTCTTAACAGCAAAGAATTTATTTTGTGGCCATCAGGTACTGATTTCGTATTTGCATCTGACCCCTTAACGCAGCCCAATCTGTATCGATGTGTATAAATATACTGTGCTCTTACGAAGAACACCAGGGGGACCAACAGCTTAAAGTCCCTTCCGAAGGACGGAACAGCTGAATTTGCGCGGTCTCCTCAAACTACGCAAACAGGGGGCCGGGTGACCTTGAGAAAAATCCTACTCGCGCAGGATTCGTACCCGATGACTTTTTCAAGCATCGGGCGAGTAGCAGCCAGCGTCCTAACCACTACACCACCGGCACCCCCTATCCCTATCCATTATTACAATGCACTGGAATCGTTTCTTTTCTTCGCTATGTGTTTCATTGGTTCTATATTTACACGAAACTTTTCACATCGGTTATTGTCCTTGATGCGTTTCTTTCATTGCAAGCTTAGTGCAAATGTACTTGAAAGTGCGTGTCTAACAATGCAAAAGTCCGAGATCAACAATTGACATGTTGAAAAATCGGAAAAAATGGAATATAAATTTTAAATATGAGCAAACACGAATTAAACAACAGAATAGAAAGTAAGAATATGAGTATTCATTTCTTTCTACGGGAACTAGCGTAGATCACGATCGTAAATTATTTTAAAATGTTAAAGACTAAAGGTCTACACATCGTATTCCAGCCGATAATGTGTTAATCAAATGCAAAAACGAAAACTTTCTTGATATCGTACCCATGCCTTTTCGGGAGACAACTACAGGCTTAAATCCTGCAAGATTTTGCATCAAATATTCAGGCGAAAGATTTGTCGAAATCGAGCCGACCGTTCTTGATTTATTTGCGTTTATACTGGGAGGTGAGGTCACTCGAGGATTATTTCTGCTTTTGTTCTTCATCCGTTTTATTGTAAGCTTTGTGCAAATGCACTTGAAGCCTGAGTCTAACAATGCAAAAATCCGAGATGAACAATATATAGCTACTTGTGCCTCACTCACTTTCTGACACAAAACTCTTAGCTACTTCTAGAAGGGCTAGAAATCTGAAATTTGGCATGTAGGCAGGTTGAGTGGCACAATCGACGAGAAAAATCGAAAATCACAAAAAGTTAATATTTAATGGATCTTTTATAACCCCAATATTCCATTTCAATACCCGATAAGAAAATCATGGGATTCAGTGCAAGGCATTCTAAAAATACATTTTTAAATTACTTAAAATTGGGATACGAATTCGGGAAAAGAGAAGTTGTCTATCTGAAAGAACGGAGTTTCTTAATTTTTGAAAGCAGAATTCAAATACATGCCAAATTAGAGTTAATATTTTATTATAATCGAAAAAAGTACAATGCTTTTAAAAGGATCTGGTGTTGTACGTTACGATTGCAGTGATTTAATGCTTATAATGGAAATTAATGCAGTAATAACGAAATTCCATAACTCGAATCTCAAGGGAAAGCAAAAATTAGTCGAGTTATTGAAAATTTGAGTTACGGAAATATTTTTTCATTTTTCTATAATCGAATTAACATCAAGTTTATTCCCATAAGTATATAAGTTAACTTATACTAATTTTCAATATCATGCATATTATGGAAACATTATTATCAATATTTTCTTCTGATAATATGTAAGATTATACTGTATCCAAAACACTAATTGCATCACGCACTGTGATTGAGGGTATCATAGATAATTGCAATTCTCACGTAGGTACTACTGAAAGCACAAACACGACGACTAAATTTGGGATATCAACTATAGGAAGGAGCGAATAGGTTTGGTTTTCTCTAGGATTATAAGGGATCAAAATAGCAGTGACGGTAAAACGTAAAAAGTATTTTAATGTTGTGTTTCGTAGTTTTTCGATATATTTGAACTATTTTCAATTGTTAAATATAATGGCGACATTCGCGGTATTTTTTATCCAAATACGTGTTAAAGGCATGGATGATGATGCCAATATCTTAACACAAAATATCCTAATTTTTCATAATTTTAGTATATAGGGCATTGTCTTAATGATGATTATTCTTATTGCTAATGCAGGGCGATCTGAGACACGAAACTTGAAATATGAAAACGAGGACAAGTGCCGATTGCCAGAGAATTTGGAAATTACGGACAGTTGCCTTAATTACACGGAAAATTGTAAATATTCTGCTAGTATTCGTGGAATTTACTGTCTAATACATACAGGCTCCACGTGGCTGAAGTGCAGTTGCCATGGAGATCACGTTGGTTTATTTACAAGTTTAGATCATGGTATATGGTGATTTTCAGCGCTTGCAATATGCAAGCACCGACAACTCGTATTAGACACATATATGATATGGGATATATCATACAAAACCTAAGGTACTTATAGAAAAGCTACAGAGCTGAAATTTGGAAGGAAGATAGGTCATTTTGTACTACCTCTGGAAAAAATCCGAAATTTCAGAAATAGTTATATTCCAGGGGTATTTTTTACTCCAAATTATAATTTTAAACACCCATAAGAAAAGCATTGAATATTTTAGAGGGCTATATAAAATTGATTTTTAAAATTATTTATAATTAAGATAAAAAGTCGAGACATTCACCGTACCGTGGATGAAAGAATGAAGTTTATTTTTCATGAATACACAATTCAAATCCATTCTAAATTTGCGTAAAAATTCGATTTTAATCATAAAATTATTACAAGTTTTTCAGTTTCCAGCAATGAAAAATATTAACTACCATAGCAACAACTCCAATGCCTTCCAATTGGAATTGATTTTCCATACTTCAAGAGCATTGATTTAATACTTAGACTGCATTATAATCGATTTTATTTCAGCCAAGGACGTATACTTACGATGACGTGATAATTTTAAATTAATTTTTTATCCGGATATGTACTAAAAGGCACGGATGATAACATCATAATCCTAGCACACAAAATATCCTAATTTTTACATACATTTTAGTAGTAAATAAACAAAAACTCCTTCACCGTAAAAAGGAAGAGAATATGTATTCACACTCACGCTGCAGGTTGCTGGTAAACACCGCCGCAGGACCTAAGTCAAAAAAAGAGACACGCACACGCAGAAACATGCAAAATCCACTCACACAGTAAACTCTTACCAAAAATGAAAACTAGACACCGATGTTTCGACAGCTAAGCTGCCATCTTCAGTAGTGTGGGGTTTGTTTGAGTGCCCAGTCAATTCGCCTCTCTTACAGTACAAATATGTATCTCAGAGGTAGTGCAATGAATAACCGGGGAGGGAGAATGGAAACCCGGTGGCGGCATTTGCCTGCTCTTACGAAGAACACCAGGGGGGCCAACGGCTTAACGTCCGAAGGACGGAACAGCTGAATTTGCGCGGTCTCCTCAAACCATACAAACAGGGGCCGGGCGTCCTTGGAAAAATCCTACTTGCGCAGGATTCGTACCCGATGACTTTTTCAAGCATCGGGCGAGTAGCAGCCAGCGTCCTAACCACTACACCACCGGCACCCAGTGTGGGGTGTAGGAGAGAGAAGGGGGGTATATATACAAATAGGGACCGTTGGGGAGAGGGGAAAAAAGTGAAAGGATTTGGACCTAAGTCACTGTTCATAACCGTGTTTTTGTTTTTATGCATGTAGATGCTTTCGTATGCATCGAGTTTATTGTCGATTGATTTGAGTAAGGATAGGTTTTCTGTGGTGATAGGATGTGAGTGTCAAAAATATGAGTTGCAATGCTTGATTTGTTTATCCTATTTTTTTTAGTGTGCTATGTGTTCTTTAAACCGGGTTTCCAGTTTGCGTCTAGATTGCCCTATGTAAATTTTGTCACACGAACTGCAATTGACTTGGTAAATGCCTGATTTGTGGTGATTGGAAATTTTATCTTTCGGGTTTGTTAGTAGGTTGGATAGTTTATTTTCGTTGACAAAAACCGGGTGAAGGTCAAATTTTGAAAACATGCGTTGAAGATTATTAGTTAGTTTCAGTGCATATGGTAGTTTTATGTATTTTTTCTTTGTGTTTGGGTTCGTGAGTGTGGTGCATGATTTAATTCGAATATTGTGCTTGTGTTTTTGAATCATTTTGTCGATGATTTGTGAGTCGAGTCCGTTGTGTAATGCGCAATTTTTGATAAATGTAAGCTCTATGTAAAAATCTGTTTTCGATTTAGTAGTCTGTGAATCATGGAGTGGAAGGGAGCCAATTTATGTGAGATATGGTTGTGAGAGTCCATAAGAATATATGTGTTGTTGTGTGTAGGTTTTCTGTAAATGTTTAATTACAGTTTGTTATGTTTTCTTGTAATGAGCAGATCTAAGAAAGGTAAAGATTGATTGTTTTCTATTTCGTGTGTAAATTTTATCGTGTCGAATTGTTGGTTGAGGCGTTGTATGAAATTAGGGATGCTTTCTTTTGCTGTGTCAAAGATTGCAAAAATGTCATCTACGTAACGGAGCCAAGTTTTTGGAAAATATGGGAAGAAAGATTTACAAGACTTCTCAAAATTAGTCATGAAGAGATAAGCTATGAAAGGAGAAAGGGAGTTACCCATAGTGGTACCGTCTTTTTGCTGATAGAAGGTGTTGTTGATTTTAAAGAAGCTTTGTTGCATGCACAGGGAGCATTAAACAAACGCATTCTTCTGTTGCTTCCTTTGGAATATTCTTTTCTAATAACCATTTCTGTAGGAATTCTATAGTTTCTTTGAAAGGTATGCTTGGGAATAAGGAAGTGACATCGAAGGAAACTAAGATTTCATTATCTGCAAGTGCGGTGTTTTTTATTCTGTTGATGAAATCTTGTGTATTTTTTATGCGAGAGTCACAATCCAGTTGTATTCGTCTGAGTTGATAGTTTAGCCATTGAGATATTTTGTATGTAGGAGAGTTGATCCCTGAAACTATGGGTCTCATAGGTATGCCTGATTTGTGTAATTTTGGAAGGCAGTACATCCTGGGGACAACCGGGTTGGAGATATTTAATTGAAGATTGAGTAGTTTATCTATTAAAGTGGGGCATGTTTTCAGAGTATTTTTTGTTTTAGTTATCATTTGGTTCAAAGGGTTTTTCGGTATTTTTGTGTAGGGGCCTTCATGGAGAAGTTGATCCACTTTTTGGTAATATTGATTCTTGTCCCAACAGTATTTCCTTTGTCGGCTTTAATGTAAAAACAGTTTTTGGAATTTAATGATTTCACCACTTGATATTGTTACTGGTGGGTGGGTGTGGGTCGTGCTGTGTTGGTGATGTTTTGTTTTATTTTGGTTACAGCCGAATTTCTTATAAAGTTTTTGGTATTTTCTGGGATATATTTAATAGAGGATTCGATGTTAGCTATTACGTCTTCTAGTGGTGGTTTTCTATATGGAAGGGCGTATTTTAGTCCTTTGTTGAGGAGATAAATTTCTTCTGCTTTGAAGGATTCATGTAAAAGATTTGACGACATTGTTGTCTGAGGTTTTGGTATTGGTAAACGGTGTTCGTGTATAATTCTTGTTAGTGAGTGAATGTAGTTTTTTCTGTAATTTTTGTGTTTTGTATTCAGTCTTGTGTTGTATAACAGCGTGCATTTTAGCGTGAACGTTGTCCCAAGTGATTTTTTGGTTGCGGGTTAGGTGTTTGGTGATTTTTAAGTGCTGATTATATGTTTTTAATTCGAGTGTGTCTTATACAGTAAGCGCAATAAAAAGGGCGATCTGAGCAATGAAACTTGAAATTCGACAACTTGGACGCGAACCAATTGCCAGAGAATTTAGAAATTCCGGATAGATGCCTAAATTTCGCAGAAAATTAAAGCTATTATCTTATTTAAATGGGTAATTCAAATGCTGTCGCGTTGGTTTATTTACGAGTTAAGATCTTGGTGTATGGTGATTTTTAAGCGCTTGCAGTATGCAAGCACCGACAACTCATAGAAAATTTATGGAAAATAAATAAATAAAGACATGAACTAAAAATGCAGTTTTAAAACCATTATTCGTGACTTAGGTTTTCTAATAATACCACACCTTAGTTGGAGTATTCAAGTTATCAAACATCTGACAATTTATTTTATGTCAAGAAACTTATCTTTCCTCCATCTAAGTTACTGGCCTTCAAGGCAGGCGATATATGGCTTTGGTGGGCGCTTTTATTGTTAAGTTGATGCGGAATGTGGGGGGTGAATTTATTTCAGATAGCAAAATATATATTTAAAATGGGCGACGAATCAATGAGGTTGAAGATCTATGCTCTAATTGAAATAATAAGCTCCTTGTTCCTGATCATTTGTCGGCAATTCCTTTTAAAGGTCAGCACGTCTTAGGAAGTTGTTAGTTTGCATTAAGATAATTTTTCAGATAGTCAATCTATGGTACATTTTGCGGCAAGCGAATGGATTTTTTTTGGAACGATACAAGTTAGAAAATCTAGTGCATTCATTATTTTCTAAAGCATTTTTATACTTTTCTGTACTGTTATTACATAAATGGATTTTAATAATAGTTTATATAGATAAATATATTTCAACAATGATCTTTTATGTTGAATCCTGGCCCTATTTTGGACACTGGCGCACTAACGAAAAAAATTGACCGCCTATTAGGTTTATAATAAACGCACCACCTGCTTTACAGAGATTCTTCCCTTGAATTCTTTTCCATTTTAACTTGCTACCATTTCCTGAGTCACCTTGCTCAATGTACCACCTTCTATACAACTATAAATAAAGTAGGAGGTAGTAAAAATATATGATACCTCTATAAAAATCTAGTCCTGAAAACCCGTTTTCACAAAAATATTTTTCAGAAATCTTTTAATACAACCCTTTCTGATGTACACTAGCAGAAAGATCCTTAGATGAAGATATTTACAGGTAGATACAGAGGGATGCCATATTTATTTTTTCGGCTCTAACAAGACTTGCTAGCACTGAACATGGCTGCAACAGTTCAGTTAGGTGCTGGAAATTTATTTCTCTGGAAGGATTTTGCAATTTGATTGACAGTTTATTGCATAAAGCTGCATGTTATTCATAATTAAAAACGTATGAAGCGATTTTTTTATTTTTTATCCAATAAAAATGCTCAATTTCTATTCGAAAAGCCAAAGAGAGCTTTGTACCGTTATTAATTAGTACCTCAAAGAAAATAGGCATTCGTCATTAATGGGACATACCTCGTAAAAATAACGTCTTCCCCGTTCATTGCAAACTTCTCCCAAGAAATTCACCGCTACTAGCCATGTCTTGCCCAACTTCCAGTTAGATACGGCCTCCAGGACTTTCAGCTTACCGATGCGTGCGTCGAAGACTTTGGAAATGGGCCACTTCACTGCCGCCGCTCTCCGTTTCCGTCCTGCCATTGTCCCGCAGTGCTCCCACCGGCTCTTAAGTGCGCTGGAAGATTTAAAAAATGGATGAAATACCACAACGATTTCCAGAACCTTTCTTCCCATCATCACCGGTGTGTGTAGTGGTTAGGAAGCTGGCTGATACTCTCTGCTGCTTGAAAGGGCAACGGGCACGAATCCTGCGAAAGTAGGCTTTTTTCAAAGGTAGCTCGGCCCCCTGTTTGTGTGGTTTGAGGAGACCGCGCAAAGTCAGCGTTCCGTTCTTTGGAAGGGACGTTAAGCCGTTGGGCCCCTTGGTGCTCTTCGTTAAGAGTAGGCTAATGCCGGCACCGGGTTTCCCTCCTCCCTTGAGATTGTGTTCGGTGTGGAAGGAGTTATGGCTATAATAATTCAACAGATTGGTTAGCCAAAAAAAATACACACCGATTAAATTGTCTACTTCGGAAATTTTCAAATTATGTACCGCGGAACCATAAGGTTCGTCGAAAGCTTGTTGGGGTTTTGTGAGAGGATGAGCGGGAGAGGCTTGATATGTGCTGCCCTGTTGGTTAGGGTTACGGAAAAAATATTTTAAATATAAGGTTCATATGATTTCAGATTGTTTGCTAACCCCTATTTCATCTGTAAAAAAATACTATCGTGATATTATCTCCCGTTTTATCTCATGTTTTATTATATATTTCTTCAAAAGCTCGTGATAAAAATAACCATGTGTTGAAGTAAATTCTTTGGATAAAAATATATTTAAAATATTACATATAGCTTGAGCGGCCCTTTTGTAAATTTCCATTTTATATGATAGGCAGCTGTGGTTAAAACATACAAACTTACCTCCCATCTTTCATTAGATACCTCTGGCCAATGAGTGAATAGTGCTTTTAAACGTTCATTACAACATTTCTATTATCGTCCGCCATATTCTATTTGGAAGAAGCACGTTAAAATTTGGCCAATGGCAGTTAAAAAATTCTTTAACTTTAAATCATTCAATTGCCATGCATGAAAAAACAAATAACCGTACTGTCAGGACACCGTTTTTCGTTCTGATTTTCCATACACATAAACCAAGCAAATTCAATATATAAGATGTTTTAAAAATAAGAAATTAATTATATTCTATTTACTATGATTAAATAATATTCATAATAAAATATTACTTACGGTTTCGCTTTATTCTAATGGCACCCAAGTAGATTTGTGGCGTCACAATAGCGTGAATTTAAACAAAGCATCGAAAAGGAAATATGCATTATCTTAACTCCTGGAAAATTTAGTTAAACTATTTTGATAATATAATTCATTTCCTTTCCAATTACTAACACGGAATTTGAATTAATCATTGCTATATATTTATAACCATCGTCTCTATAATTAAAGTTCTTATTCCCCGATGCTCACTAGAGTTTTACATTGTTGCCTAACGACCTATGGTAACGAAAACAAACAACAGAATCGTTGAAATTATAAAAGAAAAATAGGGCTATCCCCCGAATACCATCACATACTTGGGTGAGTTCATCACCTAACTCACTACGTCCCACGGGCCAAATCCGGCCCGCCGAGTGTATTCATCCGGCCCACCACGAGTTTAACAATTAAAGGGCAGTGTAACATAAAATGAAAATATAAAAGTATATAACAATATATTTTGTCTTTACCCCTCTATTCTTATAATAGATAAATATATTTCAAACAAATCAAATAATATTGGCTCCCAATTTAACCTTTGAGTTTCGTTAAATTATTTATCAACTATATTTTCACCTGGATGTGGCTCGCGAAGAAGGTGGAAGTGGGGTTTACGGCTCGCGATGAGTGCAATAATTGGTTATGTGGCTATGTTAGTTTGTATTTCTTGCTAATCAGTCTCTTGGACTATTATAGCCATAACTCCTTCCACACCGAGCACATACAAGGGAGGAAGGAAACCCGGTACCGGCATTAGCCTACTCTAACTAACAGCACCAAGGGGACAAACTACTTAACGTCCCTTCCGAAGGACGGAGTGCTGACTTGTGCAGTCTTCTCAAACCACGCATGAGTTATGTGACCCTCAAGCCGAAATGTTTGGGTACCAGTGATCTAACTCATCGTTTTAATTGTTTCGCTTTGTCTCTGCAATAAACACGCTCTACTCTTACAACCCTATAACTCAAAAAATGTCGACGGCTTGAAAAATCGTAGTTAAGACAGTACGAGTAATTTACACACAAATCCGACAGCTGTACATGGGACAGCGTACAAATGGCAAGAGATTAAATGATTCTCGAAATCAACCTTGTCGAAAGTAACCAAACTTTCGGTATTTAAATATCTCTACCATAAATGTCCTAGCGCTAAATTTTTGAGCGTTTTTTTAATGCGCGAATACTTTCACTTGCTTAAGTTGAAATTGTTACAAAACAGTAAATGATAGACAGGTGAAACTTAGAGTGTAGATTTCTGTACTGCTTCCATTTGTTTTTCTTTAAATTTCAGTTATGAAAAATATGCAGAGCTGGATAGGGACCCATTCATTCTTTTAATATCTCCAGAGATATAAAAGATGAAAGCCTGAAATTGTGAGCGTACTTTTCTACATTGACGCCACTTATTCTGAAACAGTTTGAGTTTTGAAAATTTTACAGAGGCGGATAGGGAATAGTTCAAAAATTTAATACAAAATTGCTTGCTTTCAAAACTTGTGTCATTGTAGTATTAATTTTTTTCATATGAACGTTCAATACATACAAAAAGTGTATCTATTGAACGCTCAACTAAAATTGAATACATACAATCCGTTATAAAACAAACGAGGCTCCAGTGACCGAATATGCGACGGTATAACAGCATAAAAAATAAAAAACGTTCTAATTTCATCCATGTTGATGAATATGACTCTACCTGTTCTATTTGAGCTCACCCCGCTGTACATTGTTGCTTAGCGGTCACTTGTTCAAAGCCAGAAAACCGTATTTGAAGAAAATAAACGCAGAAGATTAACAAAGACATTTATTAATCTGGTTTTATGCATTTCTATGACCTACCACAGTTCAAAACCTTTTTATTTATATATACCCAATGAATTAGCGCCAGCTTTCGAATCACTTCAGTTATAATTTGTAAAGTAAGGAAATAAGAATGGAATTTAGCGTTAACAGGTATTATACGTTTCTAAGTATTTCGATGTATCACAATAAAATACCCTATTAGGAATATCATTTATTTTAATGCTCATAGCGCACTCGCACAAATTTGATGGCTGACGTCGCAATTAATCACCTTTAACAAAAAATTACAAAACGAAATTAATCACAAACCTTATGAAATGTAATATGTTTTTTCCAGGCTAAGTAGTCGAGTGGGTTGAGGTCTGAAGAATTTGGTAGCCATTCGCTGGATGTAGAGAAATTTCGTGCATCCTACGTCAAATACTCCTTACTTTTGTCCTATGAAAAGGAAGGAAAATGTAACCGTCCTTAGAATTTAAAATACTGAACTCTAGATGCTAACTTATATGCTGCTCAAATGGTCAGCGTTCACTTTAACACCTTGGGTACTAAGGTTAAAAAATTTTATTTTCTTCTTCCACGAAACATAACAAGAGACCATTAGGTTTTGTGAGAAATCCAACCTTTAAAAAAACAGGCATGTTTTTAAGATAGTTATGTTCTTCTGCCTAGAATTCACTCTGTCATTTTGAGAATTAATCTGAATTTGTAAATAGAATTCCTTCTCGTCCTGTACCCTTTAGTTTCAAATATTTGAAAGAGTATCTGCGATAAAGTGAACAGCTGTCATCTGTTTTTCGAAACTTCAGAAAGGGACGATGCTTTTAAACGTCGATAAGATTAACTTTAGATTTGAAAATTCCTTGTATTGTACGCCTCGATATTCCTAACTACCGTGTTATTCTTCTTTGTGAAAGGTGAGTACTTGGCCGGTCTTCTTAGAATTAAGCTAATTTTTCAACTCGGTTTTCAGATTCGCTACCTAATGCACTCGTAGCGCATAGCGATTGTGAATAATCTATGCAAATACATTTTTCTTTACTTTGTCTGCACTATCACCTGCCTCACTTTTTAGACACGAATTGTCGAGCAGGTCGGTTAGTATATATAAAAGTAATATATTTCATAGATTAGTGTTCTTTACAACTCCCTAGGGGGAATGACGGGGATGATCGCTCTCCTCCTTCCCTTGGATGTCCCCATTGGCCTTCATTGGATGAATTCTTCAAACCCATTCCGCGCAAAATTCCTTGATTCTGCACCGCAGATTAGATCCTTAGGGCAAGAATAAGAAAGATTCTGATTGGGGCAGGGATTTTCAGAATAAAGGCTCTTCGGCAAAGGGGGATTCAAGAAGGCCGAGAAGCAATGTTTCTGGATTCGCCCGGGACTTTATTATTGAGTTTAAATATATACTAGACAACTTAAAAGTATGCTGCGTCATTACGTACTGTCAGAACAGACACAGATCTAAATAAACTAATACAATTAATAGTCTGACGAGTTGCTTTTGAGCACGTTCATTGTTTACTTACGGGAAATCATGTCTTGTTTTCCGTCAGTCTATACTCATACAACGGGCTATGCCGCGTCACAGATTTTGATGAAATATGATATTTAGGTTTTATAGCCAAGTAGAAAACGAAAATCACCTATCCGGGTGGAATCACGCAAATAAGGCTGCCACTTCACCAAAAAACATGAAGTGAGCATTTAGAAATAACCTCCGTAATAATCATCATAGAGAGTATTTATTTCCAGAAGTTGTTGAGCAGAAAAAAATATCCAATTTCTTCTGTGCATATCTTAATAAAACGCCTACTCTTTGGTAAAACTCCGATTGAAAATTTTCAATAGCGTATCTGTATCACATGGATGAATGAATACATTTGAACGTTGTACATGTAGGAATTTTCTTTGAAAATCAAGACAAAAATGACATCTGTACCACCCCACTTAATTGGCACTGCCAATTTTTCACTTACATAAAAAACGGGGTGAAAATGACATATTGAAGTCACATAAATCAACCAGAATGCCATATCATCATAAATAAAATGTGAATGTTAAACTCACATATCCTAAGTTATAACTTTGTTAATTTCTTTGTTTAGAACATTTTAAAAATTAAGTTAGATAGTGCCATATTTTAATCATTTATCTCTATCAGGATATTCACCTTACTAGAAACAAACATAGAAATGTCAATTCCTGAATCTGTTGTATTAATTTTGCCATTTTTTCAACATTTAATTTCGTGACTAAGAGCTCAGCATATATTCGAGTGACTAGCGAGGAATTGATTATATTAATATTGATAAACTGAAATTATTCCATAGTGAGTTTTAAAAAATGGAGTTGAACGTTTTTTTATATTTTGAAACAATATGGAAAATCGGATATATACATGTACAAACCATAAAAAGACAATCAGTCATTTGGAGGATTGAGTGAGTAAGACAGATGACGAAGCATGGGAAATTTTATCTTTTTCTCCATCCTACTTATCTAGAAGCTCTTTTCTTCATATCACTGGAAACGTCAATTCAAGCAATTTTTTGTGAAAAACCAAATGATGTCTTGATAATTATATTTTAGTAGATATGGGAGTATTATCTTGTATTATTATCTGTATATAACCTATACCATTGATTTGTTCATGAAATACGTTAAGGATGGATTGCTAATGACTAAAAAATATTGCTAATTGAAGGAATGATTGATGAAAATGAATGTGAGGCATTAGTTACAAAAACAAACATTTATTATTTAAGGCAACAATACACGAAAAAAATATTTACTTAGTTAGTACTAAGCGAATTTCATGAAATTTTATTTCTTACCCATTGCAAATGTTCACTGATAAAAAGTCATGATGGCCATCTTATTTTACTATATGTATACAATGTTTTTAATACATTTTTGTTAGTGAAAGTTGTGTTTGAAGTCACACTTCTTGATGCACAAATGAGATGAGATGAAATGGTGTGGCTGTTGCAGTATTCAGTTTCTCAGTGGATTCCCTCCAGAGGAGTGTAAGAGCGGTACTGGTAGAGATCAGGTCCTCCATAACCATAGAGCAGCTTGCCTTTTCCATTCTCATCATAGTAGGGATAACGATATTTCGGCCTTGGTAGAGGAAAGAATCGGTCTCAGAACATAAAATGGTCAACAAATTACAGAAAGGACAGATAAGGCATTTAAAAAAGTTGTCAATAAAGACAATTGATAAACATAATGATGATTGAGAATGGGAAGACATTGTCAAAGCATACACTACTGAAATTCCATTCATGCCTTGTCATATTGCTTAAATGTAAAACTTTTCCTGCAAGAATTATCTCGATTGAATATTTACAAGTTGTGGAATCATGAAGACTAGCAAGATATTTTTATGTATCATAGTAAACGTTTTCTAAAAATACACCTGATTGAAAACATAATACACAATGATAATAAAAGTAATTTTGTAACCCAAATGATTATATTTTGATTTTTCTTGAAAAGAAAATTACAACAATACTATTGTGCACTCAAGAGGCCTCAATTCATATATAATTTTTATTTGCATTAATGCTGGCTGGTTGGGAATATTTGAAAATTACAGCTTAAGTCTTATTTAAACACTTTTACCAAAAGGTTATAAACCAGTGCTGCAGTGGCATATAAAACATTGGTGAAATTGGTGCAGTGCACTGATGGGCACAAAGCTATTAAATTGAGGTGAGCTTCATGTCTTGTATTGCGACTATTTTCTTATTTTTAAATGTGCATATATATACAAGTAAAATAAATTTATGAAAATAAAGTTTTCTTTGCACTTGTGGTAATGAGCCTTTTGAGAGAGAAATTTGCTCTGACAATCTTAAACCTTCAATCACAACTGTTGAGTGGAAATGTGCCTCTTGAGACAATAAGAGTGGTTCACAACAAATAGGTGCACAGTGACACTGGAGTAACAAAATGTGCCACCTCTCAAACTCATCTCATGCAAAAGTCCTGCCATCCATACTCCACTGAAGTTGTGTACTGTTGACCTAGATAAGCATAGCAACTTTTTAGGCTGGTTTCCAAAGGAAATATAGCCTTATGAAATGGTCCTGTCTCTCTGTGTGTTTATGTGTCCCCTACTAACAACTTTTGCACCAATGGACCGATTTTCATGAAACTTGGTATGAGGCTTGTGCTGCCAGGGCCCACCTTCAGGCTATATTTTATTTGGCAATGATTGAAGTCCCGGGTTTCATTCCAGGAACGTTTTTTCCCTATTTGTTTTACATAGGAAATCTCAAATCCATCATGCAGAGTTGTTTTCTTTCATACATTAAAATGTCTTAAAATTGTGATATTGAAGCAAGGTTTGTACTGTTCTAAGGAGAAAAGAATGTAAATTATAATTCTTATCATCAAATTTTCATAATTGATTGTATTTTCTTGAATTTCTACTAAAACATGGAGTTTTTGCATTTTAAATTGCATTTTATTGGATTATTGCCATGGAGACGATTATTACCAAACTAGGCTTGAGCATAGACGAGTGAACAAATCGGTTATCTTCTTTTCTACTTGACTACTCTTCAGCAATGGACAGTTAATCCAGACATATTACTGTATTTACAGTGACATTTATTAAATTCGTTTATTTAAAAAAATACATGCAAAATATATCAGAGAGAGACTTTGACATTGTTTTTAGTATTTTAAACCTGATTTGTTTTCCAATTTTTCTCTATCATTGATAAACTATGAACTACAAGTGGTATTTATGGTATGAGAATTCCTTGGAATGACCAACACATACTTAAACATTTCCTGTCAATATAAGTAATCAATTCGGGATGTCAACTTTGGGAAACCAGCCTGCATTGGTCCTGATTTGGACTTCTTGTCTAGACAGAACTCACTGGGTAAACAGTATGGATCAGCTAGCCCTCACACATTGGGCACAGTTGACTGAGCCTCCTATAACCACAAGCATATGAAGTTATGCAACAGCAATATGTAGTGATGATAATATGGGATGAAAGTCAGATTAAAGGCAAACATATACTCTTCAGAACCTCTTTTTTATCTCCTTAAATCATTTCCTAGGCAATTATAACTGCTTGCAAGAATAAAGTGGTATATTTTGTTGCTACACTTTTCAAATGATTGCTCATTACTCTCACCTCTCAAAATACTGGAAATTTGGTGCTTTTGGTGAAAGTGTGCCTTCTGCAGCTGGTACAACTAATAAAAATGACAGCAAAACCTGCAGAAGAAGATATTTAAAAAAAATAAGAACCAGGACATTTTTTATTCAAGAACTATATCAGAAGATTAATTTGAAACATTTCTGAACATTCACCATGGGAAAAATGATTCCTGCCTTTAGTTAAGTAAGAATGGGATGATTAAATTTAAAATATGCTAAAATTAATTTTCAATTTATGTATTAGCAACATCACTGTGAATTTTATTTTTTTTTCTTAACTTTCGCATGTTACAAATGAGGTTTTCCAGTGTAGCTTAAAGAATTAATTCTAAAATATCTTGACTCAAATTGCCCTCCATAATGATGATGCAATGAGTAGCACCATAACTAGAAATTTTAGCGCCCGGGGCAAACTACTAAATATGTGACCACCCATTCAATAAATTATCATTTGTTTAGTTACTATTTGGATTTTTGGCAACCCTTACTTAGTTGCACCTGGGGCAGATGCCCCACTTGCCCTGCCCAAGTTCCATAACTGGCAATGAGTTATCTTTAGAATGAATCCTCACCATCCACTTTCATCTAAAAAAGACATTATTTTAAGCACCTTAACTCTTCACTGCACAGTGTACCATAAATAACATATTCTGTATTCTTACATTTATTATGCTTAAATAGTAAATGTGGCAGATATGGCACATTCTTCAGTTTTCACAACAATTAAATGATTAAAATTTAAAACAGTATTTTTTAAGGATATGATGCCAAATTGGAATTGATTCTAACTTGTAGAATTCACTTTGAAATAAACGGCGCAATATACATTGCACAAACTTTCTCATATATGTATGTATGTTTAATCTCATTACACTTTTTGCACCAAAATTAACTCTACCCTCTGACAGATGCGCTGAGCATCTTGTACAGAAATAATGCCACTGGATAATATATAGTAACTTTTTTGGGACATATGGCTTAGTAAGTATTATTTGTGACATCAAACTGTACATTTGGATGGATTTTAAACAAAATCCTTCGAGCCATTTGTGAGTAAATCGAATTTTGTTTCAAAATATCCAAGAATAAAGTACCCTTAATTGTTGCACAATATCGTTTATCTCATCAGAATGTCTTTTATGAATGATATTATCCATAAATATGAGATATCATTCGATTTAGTTTAACCTTAAGGGTGTAGTAAGTGTTTGAATGGATCGCGGCGGAGGTGTGACATCATAAGGTAGCTTAGCATACATTGTAATGTCACTGGATGGCATATAGAGTGTTCAAGAGATATATGGCTTATGTAGTATAATTTTTGACATTAGCCTCTACAATTGGTATGATTTTAATCAAATTCTCTGGAGCCATTTTTGAGTAAATCAAATTTTTCAAAAAATCACCAAGAATAAACTACCCTTTATTTTTGCTAAATATCACTTTTATAAAAAAATGGTCTGCAAAAGAAGAAATATTGCACAAATACAAAATATCATTCAATTTTATGTATGCGTTTGGGCCCTAGATCAGCAAACAGACTGACAGACAGACGTCATGGCAAAAACCACTTTTATGGACTCTGGGACACCTAAAATGTGTACTTTCATCAAAATCCCCAAGTCTAATTTTTTCACAATAACAATACTTTCTCAATATACTACGTATATGAGATAGTAAAAACTGTACGGTGAAGGGTTAAATTTAATCAGCTTACTTATGAGCATTGATTTACCATAGTCAAAATTTTAAATGGGTTCAATTAAATCCATGTTTAAATATTACTTTCAATAGCTTTTTAAAATATTGATAATTGATTGATTACCTTCATGTATTAAATTATACCACTACCATGATAGATATTGTATGAAATAATTAGTTAGAATATTTAATATTACTGTTAATTATGCAGGTTTAGTGAAATAAACCATTATCACTCAAGCTTCCAAATACAATAATTTAATTCCATTTGGGAAGGCTCGACTTAGTGGAAAGATTCCATAATGTAAATAAAAATCTATGTTGTAAATTTCCACTAGACATTATTATTTACAATAACTTAATTTTGCTCATCAGCCATTACTTGAAACACTGTGAATATGTGCATTTGCTGTCAGAGCAAGTTTTTGTCAGAGCAGTTTTAACTCTAAAATAAATAAAAAAGGATGAAAAAATATAAGCCTATGAAATATGCTTTACAAAGAAATTATATTAGTAATTCAACTGGAGAATACCAGTATTGTCTAGAAAAGAAGCAAAGTTACCACTTGATTCAATAAAAATCTTATAGCCTCACAGACATTACAGGATCTAAAATGGCATGTTTAACACCATTAAAATGGCTGTTTAATTGTTAAGCATGATTTACATATAAATAAATTAACATCAGATTAAAATATAATAATTATACAATTAAAGACTGGAATTAAGTAAATTAGTTTCCTAATAAGATAAACAGATTTTCAAACTGTTTGAGAAGGACAAAATATTGTAATTAATTGGAAAGAAAGGTTTACAATTCCATCTTTTATCATGCATTTTTTTTACCTTCTAAAACAATTTTATTTATTAAAATATTTATGTAATTAAACGTGTAATTACTTAACTGCTTTTCTGATATATTTTTCATTATAAAGTATTTTCTATAGTCCTTATTCACTCAAAATATTACGAAATTCTTCACAGATAAATTTACTTGGTTTATAATAATTTCTGAAAATGTTTCAATAATGATCCTGATTATAATAGCTTTTTTATTAACTTCACTCTCATATTTGTGAGCATGTGCATGTAAGCAATTTTTCGCACCATTTCCATGATTTTTTACAAGTAAAGCATAAAACTTTTATAATAATGTTTGATCACAGGCGAACTCCAAAATTTAAATTCCTAGATTGGAAAATTTTTTGTTTGTCATTTTTACTGCGTTAACATAAAAGTTATTTTTTTAAATTATTGAATTTTAACCAATCCACGTGTTGACAATAAATGAAAATAGTTCTACAGTTAAACTATACTACTATAATATTTGAATAAAGTTCTTCTCTTTGTGTATTTTATTTATTTATTTATTTTAGCTCATAAACAGCCGTTAACGGCCTTTTACAATGAGCGCAATAACGTTAACAAAGACGAACACATACAACCATGCCCTCGGCAGGATTCGAACCCGCGAGCCAGACACGCTAACCACCCCTCTACCAAGGGCGGCGAATTTTGACATTTATTTGCGAAATATTCACATATTTACACGATTCTCTTCTATATTTTTGGTCACTAGAGCTTTGAAAAGCGAAAGACGGATAAAGCAGTGCACAATTGAGTAAAGAAGGGCATGGAAGTGCAAGGAATTTGAAAAGGATCGCATCTTCAAAAACAGGGACCTCTTTTGCCAAGAATGACATCTGATTAAGCTATTACGTATAAAATTTTAGTTAGGAATTGGCAGAGGCATCGCTAAGTAATTGAATGATTTGGAGCGCAAACACACTGGGTCCTCCTCGAGATTTTGATAGTGAAATAATATATTCAATTCAACAAAAAACCGATTACGTTGTGCCGTGTTAACGAAAGTGACTAAAACGGCTCTCGCAATTGCGTTACTTTGGAAAATGATGCAATGATTGACATTCGCGACGTTAAGAGTGTCCGAGTAAAATGTGTTTTTGGTGTCAGATGAAGAAATTAAGCATAAAAAAAATTAAAAGAATTAATTAGAGCAACCAATCAGCCTTAACAATATCGATTTAATTGAATACGATTCATGCAATAAACTTATTAGGGTTGCCTCGAATGGTCATAATGCTGATGGAAATTCACTTTCTCCGGGACAACAGCGTTTCACTTTTCACTTCATGCGTGTCCAGTTTATCAACGTCTAAATCTTTTTCCAAAGAAATACTAAAAAAATATAGCGCTTAGCGACACGAAATCTTTCCAGAAGTTTCGATAGTTCGTTCTTTTTCTCATGCGTCACGCTAGCAACGAGTGAGAACTCGGGTTTCCCCGGATGATTTCACCAACTGTAATTCGAAGTGATAGCGGCGGATGGAAACGTGAATTAAATAGCGCTGCGAACATGATAAATCGAAAAACTTTTCGAAAGTCAAAGAGCAGACTGGCCAGCGGAATCGAATGAAAAGTACATAATTCGTTTCTAGTACGTTCGGTGCGGCGTTCAACCCCTTTTCTTACAATTTCCAAGATATCCCTAGAACTACGCAGGAAGGCCTTCAGTCAAGATTCTAGGTCTGACGGTCTCTCCAAAGGTCAAGCAATCCCTTCCGGAATCTAGTATCCTTAATGCGGTAAGCCGGTTTGACCGTCGCTACACTTGGCAACCACGCAAACGAACGGACCCTGGAATCCTTTTAAATTCCACGTTACACATTTAACATCGCCATGAATTACGCTGTAGGCTCTCTCTCGTTGTTCTAAAGTGAAGGCGACCGAAGAAGACACCTCTGACACTGACTTCTCCATATGATCCGACTTTTGGAAGTAAACTTTTCCACAATATTCAAAGTAATCACTTCAGATATAAACAACGGGTTAAAGAGGAAACTTTAACTAATTCCAAACGTGTCTGCTATTATATGCTTCAAAAATAATTGACAACAAATAGATTTGAGAAATATTATTTCTCGGAGACAAAGATTTGAGGAAAGCCCTTCCATATGCCGAATGAATGCTAATTATTTGTGATTCAGTTGATTCCACTTACGTAGGCGTAAAGATGTTTGATTTAAACGATGTTGCTCTATCTTCATAAGGTCCGAACCTAACCAGAGCAAATCTTCTCGGGCGAAATCCCTGCATACCCACAATTCTCTGAGCAAAAAATAAACATCACTTGCTCGTCAAGTTGGTGAAAATCAATCTTTCGACTTCGAGTCCCTTTATTTAAAAAATATGTATGCCGTCACACTTTTTTCGCTGCAACGCGTAACGTGCGTTATGACAGCCAGAACACGCATCGCCCGTGAGAGGCGAGGAGGAGCTCGCCTCCTCTCTTGGCCGGCGCCTTTATTCCGGGCGCGCGGCCAAATTCTCGATCGCTCACTCACCGTCAGTACGGCGGCCACTTTCAGTATGAGCCCCATCGTGGCAGATCCTTCTTCAGTGCTCGCTCTGCGATATCCGTTGGTGCACTGCTCGTAGACACGGAGGTCGAAACAAAAGATAGCGAGAAGGCGTTACGTACGAGGGCCCTCGCGCTTTCTTTCGGCGTCCCACTGACCTAGAAGGCGAGTAACGGAAAGTGAGTAGGGTGCACGAAGAGGAAGAGAGCAGGTTGGGAGGAGGGGGAGGCCGTGACCAGGAGAAAGTCAATTCCTTGCGGTCTACGTCGGATTCCCTAACCTCCCATTCCACCATCTACAGCACCAATAGGATCTACAAGCTCAAGAGAAAATGCTCTTCATAATTAGTCCCGTAAATTTATTTTTTCGCTTCAGGAGCTCCGGTATTGCGAACGATTTTTTGAAATGCTGAAATATTTTCCATATTTTCTATAAACAGCTCGTTAGAAAGGAATACTATCTTAATTAAAATACAATGAGGTTGTGTTTAGCGTCTAATAATGTTCTTAAACTTTTTGAAGTAGATGCGCACAACGTAATTATGGCGTTGCAGGTGTAACCAGTAATTTTTTTTAGCGGTCAAAAATTACAATTTCCAAAATCCACCAATAACAATCTTTACTGCATCAGGGTAAATTGTAAAATTCGGGGTCATGAAAATGAAGCGCATAATACGCCAGCAACATTGTTTCCTTTCTTCAGAATGTTTCGAAGTCTCAATTTCTCTCAACTTTTCTATTATCCAACGCATTAATTTTTAAAATGTCATTTACGATTAGCACCCGGGGCAAACTACCAAATATGCGCCCCCTCCATAAAAAATTCACTAATACCTATGTGGATTTAGGGCGATCAATTAATAAATAAAAATAAACTATAAATGATATAATTTCTTACTATAAATGTACATAATTTAAATACATAATTATAAATATAATTACATAAAATTACACAAATATAATTTAAATACAGAAAGTATAAATATTTTAATATTAAAGAGTTATTCTATATGATTTTAATGCAGCAAACTCATCAATAGCATCATCGAAATTTATAGTTTCTGCTATGCGTAATGGAACAAGTATAGTAATGAAATCCCTCCTGTCCTTGTGACATGCACAACTTGCGTTTAATAATTAGTTACGCCCGGGGCAGATCCCCGCCCTAGTTATGGCGCTGTACCGCAACCATTTTCCCCCGTGAGCGTCCACTTTCAAAAATATTCTCGTGTGGTCTGCTTTTATGTCATGTGTTGGCACCCTTTAATGAATTGAAACTATTTAGAAGTTAGAATCCGTTGGATGTACTTTTGAAAGGCAAGATCAAAACTTTGAATTTCGATTTTCTTCCTCATCTTTACCGCACTCATTATGAACATCAATTATTTTTTGTTAATACACATTCATTTATAATAGATTTCTTGCAATGACGACCACTTTTTAAAAACACTTTCACTGAAACCTTCAGAATGTAAAAATGTTGTCTTATTTAAGGGAACATTATCGTATTTATCCGAATATAAGTCGAGGTATTTTTACTATTTTTGCATTTGAAAAGTGAAGGGTTGTCTTACATTTGCGTGGTCAAAGAGGTCAAAAATTTGCGGTAAATGATTTTGAATAGTAAGGATGGATCAGAAGAAGACATTCTATAAATCCATAGTAATGAGGAAAATGAGAAATAAACCTGACTGGATGTGGAATGGATTTCTTGGGATAACGCTTTGTGTTTATTTTTGTCGTTTGAATCCTTTTAATGTGTGTTATATATATGGTGTGGCTTAAATAATATAACTTGAAAATTATTTTCTGTACGTAAATGAAAATTCTGCGAATGGGTCGTCGTCTTTTATCCTTCTATAACTACCAATTTTTTGGGGTCTTATATTCGAAGTCCTCTTATATGAGGATAATTACGGTACATGTAATGCAACTTCTACAAGATTAGTACTCATTTCTTGTGAATTACAACAACGGAATAGGAAAATTTTAGATGGTCATTTAATAGGACAAAAAAACTTGAGACAATACTTTTTTATACTATGCTTTCCCCAGTACGAATTTCGCATCGAGAACCACAATTACGACGCAACTTTGTGCATCAGGAAGGCGTACGTTTGGTATAAAGAAGAAAACCAGACCGAGATTGATAGAATTAAGAGCGTGAGCCAGACCGAGAAGAGGAGGAATAAGGCTATATTCAGGTGAGAAAGAGATCGGTAGGAGATGGAAATGAATTGATAAGACTCCACGGAAAGGTGAATAAAGAAGCAGACTGAAGTAGGAAGGGAGAGACGCCTGATAACAACTTGCAATTCTGTAGAAATAAAAACGAGACTGACACAGAGATGTCTAATGAAGTGAAAGAGAAAGAAAATCTATTATACATTTAGATTTTCCGATTCTTAAAATAGTCTTAACGAGAACTAAAACAGTCGTCCCAAAAACATGGAACTGAAGACCAGTAACTTAATCATATACGTAGGGAATGCGGTAACGTGAGGGAATGTGGCCCCTGTGAGCTTGGAGAAAAGGGCCTGAGGAAGTGGTCTCGCAGAAATGGACCTGGACCTGCCTTTGACTTTCAATTTTTGCGAGTATCTATAGGTACAGTTATAGTCACGATGTAAAAAACTCCTCGTGACCATAGCATAAAGAAAACAGTTGAGGTAAACGAGTAGGTAAATATTATGTTGGTCCTAACGAAGAAAGGCGTGCGATCGATATAGTCGCAGAAGCATAAGTGTATGGGCGAGCGATTTCACCGCGCCACATTCCATCTCCATTTGAATAGAAAAAAAGTCATGCGCACAGAAAGGTGAGGACGCATGTATCGGCGGTAATACTCATACGACCGCGAATAATGTCGTCTCCATTTTCGAAAGAGGTGAAAGAGAAATTCTCGGAAAACAATCGAAGCGCGAAAAATTACGTTGGCTTCATTAGATAGGTAACGTTTTATATTAGCAATTGACTTGTATATGTATGTTATTCTAGCGAATCAGCCTATTGGGCTATTATCGATGCTATAGACCCATTCAAGCAGTTGAGACATGGAAACATTGAAAATACGACAATATTTATTTGAGAGACCGAAAATTATTGAGACAAAAAACTTTCTCTAGATCTAAAATCGCAAAGGGACAAAATCTGAGGAAGAAGTTGAGAATAAAATCCATCGAAGAAGTTGCCATTATGTAGAATTCCATAATAGATGTGTGTGTATGTTTAATAGAATAAAACACAATAATGGTTGATGACTTGGTACCATTTCCACGCAAATTTTGAAGTCATATTTTATTATACAGAATTAAAGATGACCCGTATGTAAACATCTACAGTAAACATTACCTGAAAAAAGGCAATTAATGGCTTTGAAAATGTGTGTTCACTGTTAAATAAATATCATTTTTGAATTGACATATTCCTGATACCCTGTTAACAGAAAATTGGAGGAAGAAAGGCCACAAATTGATTTCTCTCAACCCTTCCATAAAATTAATATTATTAAGGGTGTTTTCAACCTCTTTCTAACCCATGCCATTGTAATAGGATTTTACTTTGAGTTCAAAAACTTAAGCGAAAACGTGCTCCTAAAAATGCTAAAAAATGTTAACATGAGAAGTGGCTATAGCAGAAAATAGATTAACCATAGTAGTTTCGCCTGTTTTTGTGAAGATCTCAAGGTTTAGTACATCGTGCGTTGTTTCTTCGTGTGTTTTACTAGATTAGCTCGGTCGTGTTACCTGCTAATTTACGGTTTTCTCAATTCAATGAAAGAATATAAACGCTGGCGGCAAAATCGAATAAAATTCATCAAAAATTGTGTCCTGTGAACATTAACGACAAGTAACTAAAATTGTGCGATAGTTAATGCGGGCAATTCTGTCAAGTCGAACCCGACTGTAAAAAGTCGCCTACCAATATCCTCCTGACCTAAACCCCTTGTCCCTGCTTCGCCACCAAATCAGCCCCCAAAGGTCCGTTGATCCTCTGAAATTCTTTGCTCCACTTAGCCCCAGCCTCAGGGTCGAAATGGTGGCTCTGTGTCTTGTATAACACTGGGTTCCCGGCGACGCTGTCCCTGATGAGGTCCAGAAGGGAAGAGGCACCTTCGCACGGAGGAGTGAGGAGGAGGAGGGAGGCGGAGAAGAATAGCAGAGGCACCTGGCGGAAAAATGGAGAAAGAGAGAGAGGGATGGGCTGGTTCACGACTTTGACGTCAGAGTGATAACACTAATCTTACCACTCCTTCCAATTTTAACTTTCGCTCTCCCGCGATATTCAAAATTTCCGAAATATCCCGTTTTGATGTTGTTCACTTTTTTGTTTATATATATCGGTCTTTTTTGTCTTAAATAAAGTTTAACCTTTATCTAGTGAAGTGCGGTCAGTGAAACCACAATAGACCGGACATCACACTCATCAAAAGAGAAGAAAAATAACATGCCTAATAGACGTTTCACTACCGAACACACCCAATTTCGAGAAAAAACACAATGAAAAAATCCAAAAATATAAATCACTAGCCGAAAAAATTAAAAACATGTAGCAACAAAATGAAGTTATTCTAGTACCTATTATAATATCATCTACAGGTGTCATCCCAAAACAACTATTCAAAAGTCTTGAAACTCTAGACCTACACAAAAATACATACTACATAAATTTACAAAAATCTATCATAATTAACAGATGCTCTATTGTCCGACGATTTTTAAATGACAACACACCATAAAAATACAATAGCTATGCATACAGCTTGAGCCCGCTCCGCTCTAAGCATGAAAACCCGGAATTAATCCTTGTCAAAAATAAATAATAATAATAATAAAATACGGTCTGGGAGACCGCACCTCATTTGCAATGATATCATAATTTCACCCCACTAGTTAAGGCTAAGATCAATTTGTCTCATTCGCCTGCCTTAAGATAATTGCTTTCATTGAGATCCGCCGTCACCGTTTCTAAAATATGAACAATGGATATTATCAAGAAAAATTATTGTGTATTTATACAAAAAGACGGCGAATTCTTAATTTCAAATCTTTTTATAACAAATTTGAAACTTCCATTTATAACACACCACCAATATCTAAAATATCAACTGCATTTGTGTTTGAATTCAGTATCGACAACTCAAGGAGTTTTACACTTAAATTCCGTAGTATAAACGTAACACTAACGTAAGGAGCCGTACGGAAAGCTAAGGCTTGCGTACAACAAGATAATTTTGTGTGATAATAATGACAAACCGATCCGTGTAATTTTACACGGACATTATAATTTAAATTGAATATAATATGGTCATAAACTTTGTCTGGTGAAGTTTGATAGTTAGAAAATGGTTTAAAACCTAAGTTTCCTCTTTTGGAATATATAAGAATATATAAGAAAGGTGGTACGAGACACGGCGAAATAATAATAATAGTAAATAACCAAGAAACTACTTCGCCGTAAAAAGGAGGGAATACTCACACGCTGCAGGTCGCTGGTAACAACGTCGCAGGACCTAAGTCAAATACACACACACGCAGAAACATGCAAATTCTGTCGAAAGTCACTCACACAGTATACCCTTACCAAGAGTAAAAAGTAGACACAAACGTTTCGACAACTAAGCCAAGAAGGGGAAAGCGGTATACATATATACAAGGAGCGGCCGTAATCGTGTTTTTGTTTTTGTGTACGTAAATGCTTTCGTATGCATCGTGTTTACTAAGCTGGTTGATTGATTCGAGCAATGCTAGATTTTCTGTGGTGATAAGAAGGCGAGTGTGGAAAATGTGTGTTGCAATGCTTGATCTGTTTATTCTGTTGTTTTTTTGTAATGTGCTACGTGTTCTTTAAACAGGGTTTCCAGTTTGCGTCTAGATTGCCCTAAATTTTGTCACACGAACTTCTGACGGATAACCTTCCGACCAACCCTAAGGATAAAATCCCCAATCATCGCAAATCGGGCATACACCAGGTTTAGCGCAGTTCGTGCGACAAAATTTATGGAAATCTAGACGCCAAGTAGAAACCCGATTTGCGCGTCACAAAAACAACAGAATAAACGGATCAAGCATTGCAACACACATTTTCGACACTCATCTTCCTATCACGACGGAAAACCTACCATTGCTCGAATCAAACGACCAACGCGCTAAACTCGATGCATACGACAGCATTTACATTCACAAAAACACGATTACGGCCACTCCTCGTAATTGTATCACCTTCACCCCTTCCACACCCCACACCCCTACTAAAGATGGCAGCTTAGCTGTCGAAACATCGCTGTCTAGTTTTTAGCCTTTGTATACTGTGTTAGTGCCTTTCGACGGAGTTTGCATGTTTCTGCTTGAGCGCGTGCGTGTGTTTCTTTTGACTTAGGTCCTACGACGGTTACATACAGGCGAACTGCTGCCTGATTGTGAGAATTCTCTTCTTTTTTAATGTCGAAGGATTTTATTATTAATTTACTATTATAATCTCTGAAGTTATTTCTGATGTTAAAGGCAATCCAACTCGCCGGAACACTCGGAACCGCAAATGCGGTCAGCCATCTAAAAAGACTCCCCCAACCCTATTCTAGCGGCTGGGAGAAAATCTGCTCTCGCATTGTGTGAACTCAAGTTGTTTTACTTCGGAAAGTTGCCAAAACAATATCTGGTTTTTAATACCTCTTTGCAGGTCAAGCAAAAGTAAAAACGTTCTCCTTTTCAATTTTTTTCTCGTTTTCAGAAATAAATTTCTTTAGAGGTAATATCAAAATATTACGTTTACCTTCACCCATTCTGACCTTTCTCGTATTTTTAAATCAAAGCAATCGGCATAAAAATGTTTCCTTGCAATACAATTATTCGTCCATCTTTACATTTATGGGCTTGATAAATTGCAATCAGCACCGCGTATCTGTTATCATAGAAATATTCAATGGTACTAAAATCGAAATCAGCGATGCGAAAACGCGAGAGCGCTGCTTGAAGGAATGACCGTGCACTAGACTGGATTTTTTAGCGAGCGAATACTCTCGAGGCAGCAGATGCCAACATATTGGGGAAAAAGAGGATTCGGATCCTGTGGCCCTTCGCCGATTCTCTTGCCATCCTTTGGAATGTCCAAAACACAGTGGTCTGCTAAAGAAAATGACAGCGGATTCACATGAGTATGTGCCAATTTTCCAATGTGAGCGACACGCAATAACTCTTTCTTGATGCACTTCTTCGACGGTAACCAAACTTAATAACTTAATAGCTTCTAAGGCAGAGGCCTCAAACATGCGGCCTTCTCTATAGTAAATGGTCGGAAAATAGATTGGATGAGAAGATAATGGAGTGTCATAGAGGTAGGAGACATTCTAAGTATGTTTATACCTAATTGTTATATTTGTTGCTCATTACTAAAAATATATACTTAATTGTGGGTTTAAATATCGAACAAACTTTCGTATACTCGATATTTTTTAAATTTATACCGAGAATGGCGCGCCCACTTTTACAACCAAGTGTTACAAGGAAATTTCAAGAGTTTTATGTATTCCTGTATTCTTGTATCAAGCAGAGTCGTAACTGTAAGATTCGACTCTTGTAGAATAGTTTAAGTAAGCGTCATTAAAAAAAGGTTTTGCGGAGTTTTATTGTCCGTTGTAAATGATAAAAATTCCATTGTGGTTGGAAGGTCTGTGATATTAAAACATTGACTATATATATTTTTTAACGTAAAGAGGTTTCTCGTGCCAGCGAGAGTCGTGATTAGTCTTTTGCACGCGACGCCCATGGCGAATGCCACCTACACCACGCCCTAGTTGAAGCCCTAATTTCAAGGCACATAATATAGGTCTAACCTGTCGTGTTATGAAATTGATCCAACGGATAAGATTGTATACAGCAAGGAGCGTGTCAATTAAATACCACAGAAGTAAATTTCAGAGGGAAACGCTGAAACGTTCCATATAAGCAACGTTAACGCAAGTGACTGCCTGCAGAGGTGCATATGTTTTCCTATTTCTGCGATATCTTGCCGATTACAAGTACTTATAAAATCAAAAGTTTCTCAATTTATAGGAAAATCGTCTCAAACTCATACGAACGATTTTCGATCAGGTTTTTGACCGATTAAACTCAGCCCCTCAACCCGATTGAATAAATAGGCCAGTGACATATGAAACCACACGAGGGGAAGTCGGTTGCGCTACACGCACTCTCTCCAAAAACCGCTGATTTGACGAGATAGAAAACGCTTACGATGATTACGTCAAGTGATTCGCCCTAAGATGGAAGTAATGTTCCAAGACTAGCAATTTCAACTTGACGGGTTGGAGAATATTTAGAAAAGAAAAGTTGAATGGCAAGAATCATATTTGCATGCGTGTAAGAATTCACTTTTATAGATATTGGCAAGGGAAACATAATTAAGATTCAAAAGCTGAACTCCATCGACCTTCAATCGCATTGCAAAATACGAATCTCTGTCATAACGAGTATTAGTAATGTAAAACAAATAAAAATTATTAATTATATACAAATCAATCCTGTTGAAAATATTTTTACTCACTGAACTTTTATCGCGTTTGCCATAAGACCATATAAGAACAGATGGTACATAAACGATGTCGAAAAAATTCATATGCGTGCCAAAAATTAATGGAAGATTCGAAAATGTCATTGTACAAGCAATCCACCCGGATACGAGACGTACGCCACAGAATCCGCATTTCTTGGAAAGAGAAACAGTCGCGTCTTACAACTCACGAAAGAGAGAGAGAGAGATTTAAAAGAGGGTAGAGAAAAAACCGAAACCCAACAAGTACAGCTCGAATCCCACACAAAACGTACCGTCAAATTCGCTGTTTGGCTGCGACGAGAGGTCCAGAGGAACTTCATGATCTGCTCACGGTCTCCTCGGGGTCAGGTGGGCAAATGAGAGACCGAGGAGGGATGAAAGGAGAGTGAGGGAGAGAGAGAGAGAGGGAGTCCCCTCCGTGTGACGACACACGAACACACACACCGCCAGCACCGGGAAACTTTCACCTGAATAAAAAACTTCATTAGTTGCCGCTGTAGAGGCGAGAGGAATACTAAATAAGGAAGAGCGACGATTTTACAGTTTCTCAGCGATTGCGGAAAAATGCGAAATTAAGATTTGCGAAGGAATCGAGCGTTTCCGTATCTTTCTTAGTCAAGGCCAGTGCAAGGGTTTTTTGCGCCCTAGTCGAACCTTACGCCTTGCGCCCCCTCGCTCACAGTTAACTTTAAAAAATCAATATTATTCATTAGTATTATACAGATTCTGCATTTTTAATTTCAGATTTAGTCTACACGATAAAGGAGAATTATCTGTCCCTTGTGGCATGAGTCGAATGCGATGTTAACTTCTTCAATCTTAGTTGTTAGCGTTTCTAATCCGCTTGTGCGGGCGGTTTTTCCGTCTCTCTGATGTGCTAATTACAGAAGCAGATAGAGACTTCGTTTTTTCGCCAATCGATTCAGTATTCTGGCTCTTTGTGCACGTTTTATCGGCTGGTTGAATATTCATTCTATCTATTTTATACTCAAAACCTACTTCTTTGTTCTTACATTTCTAGAACGTAACTGCGGCACATTTAGTGTAATTAATTTCAATTTCCCATTCTTTGCACCACGCTGAGATTGCTCTTATGTCTTCACGCAGCGACTGATGGTCCTCCTGGTTTTTTATTTCTTTATATACGTAGAACGGTATCATCGGCGAAAAGTCTAATTTTACTACGAACTACCGAGTAGATATCATTTACATAGATTAAGAGCAGTAGAGGGCCCAATACACTTCCCTGAGGAACACCCGACGCCACTTTAACGGGGGACGAGTATTTTCCATCGATGATAACTATCTGCTCTCTATTCGAGAGGGTATCTCTCACCCAACTAACAACTTTCAGATTGATACCATATTGTCCTAACTTCGCAATTAATTTCTTATGAGATACTTTTATCAAAAGATAAGATGATGCTACGACCGTAGTGAAACCGGTCGTGTTATATTAAAAGTTGTGGAAACTACAAAGTTATCTTTTCATCATTAATATAGATGCTGTATACATTGAAGTTTCATTTGATTTTCGGTAAGTGCGATATTAAATTTCGATTTTATTCCATTTAAAGTTACAATACAATCAAGTATGAAAGAGAACATTATGATTTAACTCGAGAACTGAAAGTACGATTATTTAACGTGAATGACACGCACGTAGCACGGGTTATGATTAGAAAATGTGAGTGACAATGATGAGTGATTGAAGCGCGATTGAAATTGATTATTTTCAATATTAAATTCAGCGATTTATTTAACAATGCAATGAAATAAATTGACGTACTTTGAAGGGTTTTAATGTTTTGTCTATTAAATTGCTATTTGGAATTTAGTTCTTGCTGCGATCTATTAGTTTCATAAATTTAATTTAATTTTCAAAATAAATCTTGGTAGCGAACAGTTTTATGTAATTTGTTTTGTATCTATCAACAAATTCTCGCTGTAAATAAAGAATAAATGTTAACTGCATTTACACAAGTGAGTACAAACCATTTCTGTTGTTTTTACTCTGCCGTGTGAATGTGACATGAACATTACAATCGATCAAGTTCCAGAGTATTCTTCAAACCATCTATTAGTTGCTTCAACTCTGTAGCAAAATTTTAATGAACAGCAATTATACGCTGCAAATCAAATACTTCAGGCAAAACGTATTTGTACACAACATGATATCATAAATTGATGGAGAAAAGGGTTTTTAAATGTGACATCGAATGGGATTGCAGCATATACCATACACCATACTATACATATACCTACCTTACTCTCTATGTGCCTTCCATTCTATATCCCTTCCTTCCTATCTCCCTCTCTCTTACTCTACATCTATATGGTCGTTTAGATAAGCAAAAGAATCCAAACTAAATCCCAGTCCCATTAGGAATACGTATTTTCGCGAAAAATGCTACAATAATTTAAGGCAATTTATGAACTCGTATATATTACACGTATCCGGGTTGAGAAAACAATTGACTCTCGAAGTTGAACAATGACTTGGATATTTTCCCAAAATATGTGATTTAAATGTTTAATATGAGAGATTTCGACCGGTAGGCGGAAAAAGATGAATAGAATAAGAAACTTCATTAATATTCCTAAAACATACTTGATTTAAATTCAAAGATCGTACTTCAATGTTTTCTAATTTTAATTTCTAAAAGAATAAAAGCCTGCTCTTTAAAAAGTCGATTTTTACGTGTTATCTTACGGTAAACGGAAATCGCCCCCCTGGAGTCGAACCCGGGTCTTTTTCGTCATTTCGTCATTTAATTTTTATATCTGAATCAATCATTCCTGCGAAACTTCAACCTTCCACCTAATCGGGAAGTTTGTTAAAAATGCGTTAAAAAGTGTCATTGATGACGTCAGCGTTACAAACCCCACCATCTAGGCCAGTGGTGAGCAACCTACGACCCGCGGGCCGCATGCGGCCCGCGAAGCTATGATTAAAAAGAGATTTAAAACAAATTCATATCACATACAATCACATTACGACAATAAAATATTGATAGTGAAATGTTAACCCTAGGAACCTAATTTAGACTTGATTTTCACTGATACGATGCCTCAGAATCTCTAGTTAATGCCCGATTTAAAGTCTAATATGGCCCGCCAAAGCACTGACAACTAGTAATGCGACCCACCCATGAATTCGCAACCATCAATGCGGTCCGCCACATAGAAAAGGTTGCCAACCACTGATCTAGGTTTTTATCTGATAATATTGTCGATTTTTGTCCGTCCGAAGCATTTCTGACGTCATCGACTACGGTGGCACTTAACGTGTTTGAACAAACTTCCCAAATAAACAGAATTTTGAATTTTCGCACGAATACTGGATTTACATATTATATGGTGATGACGAAAAAATCTCGAAAAAAGTCCTGGGGTCGACTCCAAGGAAGATATTTCCATTTCCCATAAGATGACACGTAAAAATAGACTTTTCGACGTGCAGACGTTAAATCTTTTTAAGATTAAAATTAAAAAGAGTTACCCTACGAGCTTCGGATCTGAACCATTTTGAAGAACAAATTAGTTTCTTAATCAGTTCATCTTTTTTCGCATACAGTTCGAAATCGCTCATGTTAAATGTTTAATTCACATATTTTGGAGAAATCTTGCCATTTTAACGGGATGTTGCCTTTCCTACCAATCACATTGTTAGACATTGAAATCCTATTGTCATTATGGGTGTAAGCTTGCTTTGAATGCGTTTAATACGAGAGAGAGAGGAAGGAAGAAAGGAGAGGGAAATGATTTTCATAGCAACCAAAGTAAACAACATTAGTAAATTATTATATTGAAAGACAGCTGAAAACGCATTTTTGTAAGAACATCCAAGTTATTTACGTTATTTCAGTAAATAAATTCTTTTTTTGATTTTTATGCGGTTGCCCTGGAGATTGCGATGTTTAATTTACGAGTTTAGATCTTGGTATATGGTGATTTTTTTAAGCGCTTGCAGTATGCAAGCACCGACAACTCGTATCCTATATATGTAAGAAGCAGCTATTTATAATAATTCTCAAGTGTCCGTCAGTCTGTCACAGTACTTTTGGACATTTCACAATGGAATTAAGAGCTGAAACTTTCACAATCGTTAAACCATCTTGGAATGGTCCCTAGAAAAATCAAACATCCAGGAAAAAGTCTTGGATTCGACTCCGGGAGACGATTATATTTTCCGTAAGTTTACACGGGATTTTCGATTTTTCAAGGCGCAAGATTGTTTTCTTTCATTCACCAAAATACGTAAATATCGAACAATTTTCTCCGTTTTTGCTTTATTCGACGACTAAAACTATAAAATATCTCATTCTTGCGATGTTTAGTATGTTACACGGAAGAATTCGTCAGAAATACACACTTCTGTTCGACATTTAATGATTTTTTCGTACTCTTTCCGGGTGTTGCCAAGGCGACTCGCATTGTTGCCTCCGATTCAATTAGCGTCTATTAAGACTTCAAATAGACGAAAGAATTGCATTATTCCCTTCGCGCTTTCTATAAAGCATCGAAATTATTGCTGTAGCAACGTCACACGAAATAGATTGCAACGTTATTAATTGCAGATAATTATCAGTCAGTAAACTGCGTGTGGACTAGGCATTTTAAACGATTGACTAAAAGAAAAAAATCTTTTATTTATTTCAATACTGGAATATTATCTTTTCTGTAAGTAAAATCTACATTCTACATATTTAATATTTATTAAAGCAAATAGTCCTACGCATCAGTTTTGAAATTTGATGATAAGGAGAATATGGGCTATTATTATTAAATGAAAAATAACACATTGTGAAGTACAAAAAAAATTGTTTTGGTAACAATTCATGAGTAAAAAATGAAATAAATGGTTGAATTAATTATAAATAAAAACATTTCATGTACTAGAAGTTAATAGCAGTCGTCTGATACTTGAGAAAAAAATGTGATTGATTGTGAGTTCATATTTAATGAAGTGTGCAGAATAATCATTGGAAATAAGGTAATGTAGAATTTTAAATTTTTTCCTTTTGAATATACCGTGATATAAGACTAACATTGAGTAACTGTGCGACATCGTGAGGTCGACTTTTTAGTAAGCCCTGTAAGAAGTTAAAAGCATTTGTTGTGGACACTTGAAAGAACGTGATTTTTTGTGAGCTTCTCTACAATAGCGTGCAACGAAAATCATTGGAATTTAGTTAAGGTAGATTTGAAAATTTTTCCCCTTTGAATATACCGTGATATAAGACTAACATTGAGTAACTGTGTGACAACGGCATTACTCTAATACATTGCTGTAAAATCGCAGAAAATTTAAAAATGCCAAGGGATAGACTATGTATCATTATTTTTCTCTCTAAGTTAATTTTTTAAAGCGCAGGCTTCTGACTGGCTTAACAAAATCTTTTGCTTGTACCACTAAAATGATGTTTTAAGATTAATACAAATTAGTTGCAAGCATAGCTACAACAGGCAGCTAATATATATATATATATATATATATATATATATATATATATATATATATATACAGCTGTAGTGAGGGCAGGGCAACCGGGGCACATGTCCAGGACGCAGCTTCATAAGGGGGTGCCAAATGGAAGTCTTATTATATACTAGATAATATGTGATTTACACAATAATAAGAGAAAGAAAAAGGAAATTTCATGACAAGATGGAAATTGAAGCGCCTTCAATACCTGAAACAACAAAAAATACTCTCTATGATGCAGTACCTACATAGAGCAATAAATTCTCTTCAAACGCAACTGTTGGTACAATTTACATCTTTATATGAAATTGATAATGCTTTTAAATTTTTAAGTTGTCATGTATTTAACATGAACGAAGATGAAATTATTAATTCCTGTAAAAATGCTGCTAGTATGTATAACAAGAAGGGATGTGCATGGGTTTCCCGTGGTACATAAGTGCTTTTCGTCAAATTCGCTGTAGTGTAATCATGTATTTGCTTTGAAATCAGAAAATAATTTTCCTTATATGGTGGTAGCCCTGCTTTATACATATACTCGAATCATGTTCATTTCATTTTGCCATTCTATACTTGCTCTACAAGCAAAATTTCTTTTTGGAATTGGTTCAGCTAAAATCTTCCCAACTCATAGTTACAGAAAAATTCTGACCTTGATATTGTGGTAGCCCTGTGTGGTTGACGCGGTTGAAATATGCTGTTTTGGTTATTTATTTATATGAAGATTATATGTACCATACTGGATTAAAATTCATGCTGCTAGTTCTTTATAAATACATGTAAAAATATAAGTTTACTTTTATTGTGGAAGCCCTGCTCTTTATCTCTGCTTTAAACATCTTGATTTCATTATGGTATGTTGTACAAATCTTACATACAGAATTTAGTTGAAATCCGTTCAGGCAATTCCTTCCAAATCTGTAATTACTGAAAGAATTTAATTTGTAAGTGTGGCACCTATTTGGTTGATCCGGTCCAAATATGCTATTATGGTTTTGTATATATGTGTACACCACAAATTTTAAATTTGGTTGAAATCGATGTGAACAGTTCAATACAAATACTTGTAAAAGGAAATTTTTTTGTTACTTGTATTGTGGCAGGCCTTATTTTTATATCATTATTAAAAATATTGATTTTGTTTTTTAATGTTGCACATGTTCTTCATACAAAATTTCGTTGAAATCGGTTAAGCCAATTCCTTCCAATTTCATTATTATTGAAAAGTTTAATTTTGCAATTGTTGCACCCCTGCTGAGTCAATCTGGTTGAAATATGGCACTTTGGTAATATATTTATGTAAAGATTATATTTACCGAATTTGGTTGAAATCTGTTCAGAAAATTCTTCCATTGTATATGCGTACGGACGGACATCACGAAGATAATAGTACTTTTCAGCAATGACAAAAAGCACTAAAAACGATGTGGATGAATGAAGAAGTTTGTAGTTGAAACACCATCTGCCTTTTATAAAAAGTGTAAAAATTATGCAGAAAAAAATTTAGAATTTCTTTACGAATACGAACTTTTAAGTTCATTTCCCAATGTGGAAATTTTACTGAAAATTTTTCTGACATTTGCCACATCAATTTCAGCTGGTGAGTGCTCATTTAGTAAATTAAAATTGATCAAAAATTACCTACGGTCATCAATGAACCAAGAGACTTTCTGGTCTATTGAATATGACACTGCAAAAATATCGATTTTGATGACACAATCAACATGTTTGCTGCAAATAAAGCTCGAAAAATAAAAATTTAAAGAAATGTTTCTTTATTTTTAATTAAATACTCCTTTAAAAATATGAACTTATAATTTTGTTAGATGATTTTGGGGGGCCAAAAACTTTTCTGCCCAAGGTACCAAAAGTGGTCTCTATGGCTCTGTATATATAAATTAACACTTGGCAGGCAGCCAAATCATTCCTTGTCCAGATATCTAAAATTTGCTTTAACACTCATGATTGGAAGTGACTCTTGATTGTAGAAGAAAATTCAAAATTGACAGTTAATGTTTACATAAAAATCGAAATTAGAGATGAAAAATCCTAATATGAAGACCATTATTATATATATTATATATAATTATTATTATTCAATACTGAAAAATAGCCCATTCAAAATTCCAGTTTTTAATAACTTTAATATTAAATTTTGCAGTATTGAAAAAGCAGTCTTCTTATTATGATTTTTCAGTTGCCATAGCTAAGCTAAGGGCATCTGTAATTTCAATTTGTATGTAAACATTAACAGACAATTTTGAATTTTCTTCTACATTCAGGGGTCACTTCCAATCAGGATTGTTACAGCAAATTTTAGATATGATTTGGCTGCCTACCAAGTGTTAAAAGGTCTAATGAAGATTGTTTTGATTAAATGAAAGGCCTCAAGGTAGCCTCTTGGTTGCCCCAGAGCCCCACTGCCCACACCTAGAACTGGCCCTGCTTCCAATCACTGTAGCAAATACATCAGCTCAGGCCCATAAATTTCATTCAAAACAAACTTTAATGAATGATGAATTTATTGCTTCAATGATATTGCCTTGTGTGGCCCAAGGTGTTCTGCATGTACAGTAGAGGATTTCCTTTGCTTTGCAGTCTCTGAATCTTAGTCTCCAGGTGTTCTAGATTTAAAACCTGAAATCATTTTGTAATTCAGCCAAAAATGCATAAAAAAGATAAAAAAGGGCGTATGATTTTTCCACCAAAAATTCTACTAAAAATTATTTCTCTAGCAAGAGTCAAAGGTTCACAAATGTATATGGATACATTGTTCAGTATTATTTTAATTTGTGTATTTCAGCCATTTTTTTCTAATTTATCTTAATCTTTAATTCATTTGGTTTTTCTGTTATATGACATACATAATTCTCCTGTTTCATTAGAAATTCCTGAAATTCTTTTCTATATACAGCTGTGTAGGGAGTTAGTGACATCATTTTAAAAATAAACTTGGAAGACACATTCAAAAGGAATAATATATATAATGTGCAACTGACAGGCATAAAAAATTACTACATAAAAGCCTACTTCTGTATTTTTGTCCTGGCCTGTTTGTTGTAGCAACAAAAACAAACCATATAAACCTAGCTCATTTGCATAATATTTTAGAGTATTAATTGATGCATTTTGTCATTTGGTAAGATAAAAGAGCAATTACAGCATAATTACTATTATTTATTATCATTTCAGTACATATTTAATTTAATCTACCACTAAGTTGAAATTTGGTTAAAGCTATGATGATTAATATAAATTCTTTTTTGTTTCTGCTTTTATTTGTATCAATGTTCTGCATGTGCATGAAGGTAAATTAAATGTATTTACTCACCAGAATTCAGCAATTATTATATAATTTTTTTCTTTTTGAAGTAATGTAGGATATATTAAGGCTATTTGTTTTAGCAACAAAATTAAATAAACCCTGGAAACCTCTTTGTATAATTGATTGATGTATTTTCACTCAGAAAATAAATAGGTGATTACAACATTTAAAATCGAATTAATTAGTTAGCAATGATTAGCTTTGTAGTTTCTACCATGTGAACCTCCCTACAAAAAGTGATGGCATAGGCTGGACTTTGACATAATAAATAGGACAATAGTAAATAATTACGAGGGCATACTGAAAAGTAATGCCTCCATATTTGTAGAAAATTCATGTAGCAGTATGAATTAAACTGTGTTCATTCCATTAGACTTTCCCACACTTCAGAGTGAAATTTCAGAGTTCTGCCACTAGTGGTTTCTGAATGGTGGAGTGTAACAAGGTGATCAGTGCAGATGAAGCAGCATGCAGTTATTGAGTTTTTCACTGCAGAAAATGTTCCTCAGATTCACCATCGAATGAAAATTGTTTATGGGGACGAATGTGTAGACATCAGTACCGTTCGACATTGGGCTGCACATGTTCGCGATGCACACCACGAACAGCAACCAACGAAGCTCACCATAATCATGTTGGCAAAATGATTAAAGAGAATTGTCATGTTTCTCAGGCAGTAGCAGACAAAATTGGCATTTTACGTGAGTGAGGGCAAGTAATAATTGCTGATTTTGGCTACTAAAAGTTGTGCATGTGATGGGTTTCCCGAGTGCTCACTGAGGAAATGTTTTCACTGTTTTGGATCATCCACTATACAGCCCCGATTTGGCTCCATCCGGCTTTCATCTTTTCTCAAAACTGAAGGAACATCTAGGACATCACTTTGTGTCTGATGATGAAGTCCAGAGAGCAGTGAAGTTGTGGTTCCATCAACAAGATGCACAATTCTATCGTGATGGACTTATGAAACTGTCTGAACATTGGTAGAAGTGTGTGGACCGCAGAGATGATTATGTTTAGATATAATTGTGTAAAGTTATGGGATAAAGTTCAAGATAAGTACCTGTTTTGGTTTCATTGAAATACCTTTTCCTGTTTTCACACAAAAAATTAGGCAGCATTACTTTTCAGCACGCCCTCATATATTTGCTATAAAGAAGCCACCAATCAGACAAGTTTGCCGCTTAAAAATTTCTATGTGAATCTCATAAAAAATCTTTTACATGGGTTCACTAGCAGAAATGCATGTGGGTGCAAGATAAGTGTTCTCCATGAAAATAATTTTATAGATTGTCATTATCTTAAGTAGGTAAAAAGAAATAAAAAGAATAATTTAATGCAAAAAGAATGTATGGCATGCAGGAGCAGAAAATTAAGAAAAAGCACAAGTTTTAAGTATTCTATGTGCCAAATAGGAATGTTTTTATCCTAGCTATAGAGATAACCATGTAAAACTCTTCTATAAAATCAATAAAATGCCAACAAAAGTTTGTAAATAGTTCACACTCTTATAATAAACTTGGGAAAGATTACAACAAATAGGATATAAGGCATTTTTACTTTCTCCAAACATAGTATAGGGGAAAGTATTGTTTTCATGAAAAAAATCGATTTTGAGATTTCAACGGAAATACATGTTTTGAGGTCCCCTGAAAAAGTTTTGACCATTTTCTCGATGTCTCTGTGTGTGTGTGTTTTTTTGTGGATGCTCTAACTCAAAAACTATTAATTAGGTCAACACGAAATTTTATATTTAACATTTTTATAAAAGTCACCAGTTGATTAGTTTTTGGTAAAAATTGGTCAAATGGAAGTAGGTGTTACTCTAGTCACTTACCCACTATTTTGAAATATTTGCTTTAATATTTGATATATGTAAAAAAGTATCGGAATAAAAGTTGTAGGAAATTTAATTTTCTACAACCTTTGTTTGAAACATTTTCCCATATAATGCAATGTTTAAGCGATATCTTAAAAATTATATTTTTAGCTGCCACCACCACGCCACCTATCGACAACTATTGTTAACAACTGACGTTTAGTTACGTCTAAATAATTCTCCTTTTCATTTTTTTAATTGTTTGAGCTTTGTGGCTATATCTAATATCAGACGGCTACAGTTTGAGTTTATTTCTATTCTTTGTACATAAAGCATAAATTTTTCTCGCAGTTTCATAAAATATTTATTATTATTATGTAACCTATTTGGAATTTTTAAAAATATTACAGGTATGGAGAAAGTCATGTGGTGGCAACATCAGATTTTTATTATTGCATTTTCCACAAGTGGGGGCCAATGTACTATTTTCCAGCCATTTAATTCGATCCACAGTGGGTTAAGAGAAGGTTATAGCTGCATGAAGTATGTCAACCTCTGGGTTATAATGCATAAGAGGATAAAAAGTAAGCCTTCCTGAGCAAAGGCACAAGTTCCAGTCAATACAAAAGAAATTTTCATTTAAGCATCAAATGATGTCATATCGCTAGAAAAAATTAACTGCCCAGTACAGCAATGCAAAATTATAAAAACACTCCTTATTAAATGCATTAATTTACGTGGAAATGAGGATAATATGATGAAAAAATCTCATGTAGCCACCACATGACTTTCTCCATACCTGTAATATTTCTAAAAATTCCAAATAGGTTAAATGATAATAAATATTTGAAGGAACTGCGAGAAAAATTTAAAGACTTTACAAAGAACAGAAATAAACTCAAAATGTAGCCTTCTGATATTGGATATATCAACGAAGCTCCAACAATTAAGAAAATAAAAATGAACGTAATGTGTTTAAAATAGTCACCGGTAGGTGGTGTGGTGGTGGCAGCTAAATAATTAAGTTTTTAATATATCTCTTCAACAATGCATTATATGGGAAAATGTTTCGAACAAACATTGTAGAAAATTAAATTTTCAACAACTTTTATTGCAGTATGTTTTTACATTTATCAAATACTAGCTTTAAGTACCCATTGTTTCTCGGGATTCCAATAACAGTTTATAGAAACTTAGAGCATTACGATTTCTGAAAATTTAAAAATCTAACTATGATATTATGATTAATTCATATTGCTTATTCTTTTAATTCTGTCTGTCTGTGTGGGGCAGTTGTCGGTTGTCTATATTACCCATAGGGTCATAGGAAGTAACTTTGCAAAGTTTGGTCTCCATAGGTCAAAGGGTGTGGGAATGTATAGGGAGCAGACAGACAAACAGACATTCAATTATATATATAAGATTAGAGAAAATATTTCAAAAAAAGTGGGGATGTACATGGGTTTCCCATGGTACAGAAGTGCTTTTCATCAAATTCACCTTAGTATAATCGTACACTAATGTATTTGCTTTGAAATCAGAAAATTATTTTTCCTTATATTTTGGTAGCCCTGCTTTTTAGATCACTACTAAACATGTTAATTTCGTTTTGCCTTTCTATACTTGTTCTACAAACGAAATTTCTTACTGAAATCTGTTCAGCCAATACCTTCGAAGTTTGTATTTACAGAAAAATTCTAACCTTGATATTGTGGTAGCGCTGTCTAGTCGACACGATTAAAATATGCTATTTTGGTTATTTATTTATATGAAGATTCATTATCATAGGTAGTCTGTCCATGTACTTCTATTTTCCGCTGTCCTTTTCATATCTTGATAACTCTCTTTCCCTTTCAAATCGTCTATCAGCTGAAACCTTTTCCTATTTCTTTCCCTTTTTCCATCTAGTTTTCCTTCTAACACGTCTTTAATCATACTCTCTGTCCTCAGGTAATGTTCAACCCAGTTTGCCTTCCTCTTTCTAATAGTCTGCTTCTCTCCTACTCTTCGTAGCACTTCATTGTTTTTCATTCTATCTGTCCATTTTATCTTCAGCATTCTCCTCCAAGTCCACATTTCAAAGCTTTCCAAGTATTTGATGTCAGTTTTCCTTAGCATCCATGTTTCTGCCCCATACAAAGCAATACTCCATACATAGCATTTTATGAACTTCTTGCAGATATCTTCCCTTATATTCCCCGTAAATAGGTTTCTTTTTTCTGAAAGCCGCTTTTGCTTTTCCTATTCTAGTCCTGATCTCATCCGTACATTTTGCTTTGCTTGTTATGATGCTTCCAAGGTATTTATAGTCTGAAACTTGCTCTAAAGGCTTTCCTCCAATACTTATGTTCAGATTCTCGTCTTTGCCCAATATTCGAATGACCTTGGATTTTTCTGTATTTATTTCCATACCGTATTTTCTACTTGTTATTACTAGTCTATTTATCATTTTCTGGAGTTCCTCTTCCTTTCTTGTGAGAAGTACTTGATCATCTGCTTATTTTACTGTTCTTATAATCCTTCCTCCAATTTTGAAATCTTCTGTGCCTTCTAACGCTTCATGCATTAGACTTTCTCCATATATATTGGATAGAATCGGCGATAGGCAGCAGCCCTGTCTTACTCCACTACCGATATTTACTCTGCAGGTGTCCGCATTCTCCAACCTGACCTTGGCAACTTGATTCATATATAGATTCCTGATCAGTCTCCTATCTTTCCAGTCTACACCTATATCCTTTAATATCTTCATCAACATTACCCAATTTATGCTATCAAAGGCCTTCTGCCAGTTCACGAAACATACGCAGATATCTTGACTGTACTCTATTTCCCTTTCTGTTATGATTCTAACTACCCCTATACCATCTCTAGTTCCTCGTCCTTTTCTGAAACCGACTTGATCTTCCCCTAGCATTTCTTCTGCCTTTTTCTCCAGCCTTTTATTAAGAATCCTCATGATGATCTTCGAAGTGTGTGACAGAAGGCTTATAGTTCTGTAGTCTTTAGAGGGATCATTGTTACTTTTAGGAAATCCCAAGGCTACTCTCCCGTGTCGTAAATTTTATTAATTAATTTCGTGATCACTTTTAGTCCTTCTGATCCCATGACTTTAAGTACCTCAGCCGGTATTCCATCGCTGCCTGTGGCTTTCCCTTTCTTTAGTTCCACTATGCTTTTTCTACTTCACTCTCCATAATACTGGGTCCTAAGTTGTCTTCTTCAATGTTTTCCTCATCTTCCAGTTCTATTTTTGCCGATCCTGCCTGTTTGCTATATAGTTGCTTAATGTATTCTTCCCATACCTGTGCTACATCTTTTGTTTCTGAGACCATCTTCCCATCCGTATTCATAATTCCTTTACCACGAATTCCATTCGACTTCATTCATTCATTCAACATTCAATATGGCCGCCAGTCAGGGGAAACGTAATTGTAGCGCCTGTTTAATCAATTTTAATGGTTGTGAGACACCGATATTCTGTGGTATTTGTTGCGCACCACACCATATGAAGTACGTAAACTTAACTGAAATTCGATTAAAGCCCTGAGGGAGTTTCCCTCACTTCTTTGGGTGTGCATAAATTGTGTACTTGATCGGTCGTCTACACGGGCAAAAATGGCAGCCGATATTGCAACCCTGAAAGCCGAAGTTAAGCATATATCCTGTGATGCCGGTAGATCTTGGGTAAATCCTTCTACCCTGGATCCAATTAAGGTGAGGTCTTCAATGAATATTCCAGTGAAGGAGCCTCTGTCGACATTTTCTGGTGACGCATCCTGTTCTAAGTTGGATGTCAGCAAGCCATGCCTCGAGTCAAACATAAACAAATCGTCCATTGAAGCCACGAAGGTTTCGGATGATGTTAAAGTCAATGTCGAGCAGTCGTCTGATCCCGCATTATGTTCTGCTGGCGATGGTTTCACTACCGTGGTTGGCAAACGTCGCAGAAGAAGAGTAATAAATGGGTCTGCCGATGCATCCGACTCTGAAATTTCCGGTATACCGAAGATGACACATTTGCATGTTTGGCGCTTGAAAAAAGAAACTACAGCTGATGCCCTTAGTAATTATATAACAAAGAAAACATCAGCATCCGTTGTAATAAAAAAATTAGAAGCTAAAGGCGATTATGCATCATTTCGTGTTTCAGCCGACAGCAGTTATTTTAAGAAACTTATCGATCCTTCCACATGGCCTAAGAATGTTTCGGTGAACACATTTCGTTTTCCCATGCGAAATCGAGTGAACTCCCACTGTCCATCACATCCCCCTTCTGCCCTTGATCCCAGTGCAATCAATTCTGAGGTGAGGCCAAAAGTTTTATCTCCAAGTATATCCCCTAGTGTATTCCCAAGTGTATTCCCTAATGTATCCTCAAATGTATTCCCTAGTGTATCCCCAAGTGTATTCCCTAGTGTATCCCCAAGGGTGCCCCCAGTTTTGTCCAAATCAGTCACCTTGGCTGAGAGTTGCCATCAACCCCAAGTTTCCTACTTAGATGATGCACCAGTAGTAATTCTGAATAGTATCAATCAATTGGGCTTAGTTCAGTGTAATAACACAGTGTCTACTTCCCCCACTCCCATAGTAGAAAACCATAGTGAAGTGTCTACACCTGTTGTTTCTGCCATTTCCTTTGCTGATAGTGTTAAAAAAGCAAGTATTGATCATGCTGGTAATACAAGTAGAATGAATACAAGACTCCAGTCGGGTATCACTAAATCAAAGCAGTTTTGACTAGGGACCTCCAGAACTCATCCATCTCTTTGTGTCTTGCATTTGAATATCCAATCTGCAAAACACAAATCGAGCCAGTTGGAAGTCCTAATTAAATCCATGCAGCGTGACTTAAATATTATTGTATTAAGTGAGCATTGGCTACAGTTAGATGACCTCGATTATTTTCATATTGAGGGTTATCACTTAAGCTCCGCCTTTTGTAGAAACAACCGGAGTCATGGTGGAGTAGCTATTCTGGTAAAAAACAACTTCATCAAATGCAAATTTATCCCTATTGGATTTGTGAATAATTTAGCAGTAGAAGAACATTGTGAATTAGTGGCTGTTGGGTTAGAAAATACTGAACTTGTCATTATCGCGGTTTATCGCCGCCCCAAAGCTGACCTGGATATATTCATGGATATATTTGAAAAAATCCTTCAGTTCCTAATTTTAAAAAATAAAAACAAAGTCATTATCGTGGGTGACTTTAATATAGGTTTTGGTACTAATGAATCAGACTTTCATATAGTTAATAACTTTTTCATGTCTTATAATTTTAATTATTTAATAACAGATAATACCAGGTTAAACAGATGTATAGACAATACATTTATTAATTTCAGGGCTAATACTGAGACCTCTATATTAAAAAATGTAATCTCCGATCATTATGCTCAGGTTATTGAGTTTTCCAATTTAAAAATTGATTCCCCTGAAACTAAGAAGTGGAAAACTATTCGATTGATTTCCGAGGAAGGTTTTTCCCTTATGCAATCTCTTCTCGACTCTAGTGACTGGAGTTTTATTGATAATACCATTATTGACTTAAAATTTAAATGGGAGTCCTTCATGAAAATATTTGTTGATACAATGAATCAGGCATTACCTGAAAAAGTTGTCAGAGACAGAGGGGTAAAGTCTGTTAATACTGGATGGTATACAGCAGAACTGAGCCTTATGCGAAATAATTTGCTTTGTATTAATGATGCCTACAATTATACACCCACCCCAGAATTACTTAATCTTCGTAAAAAACTTAGAACTGATTACAAGAGAGCTATTAGAGAGGCAAAAACAACAGCTAACAATGTAGCTATTATGGCATCCAATAACCCGCAAAAGATAATGTGGCACATAATAAATTCTAAAAGAAATGTTAACTCCACTGGTACTTCTGAGACTGATATCTCTGCTGCGGAGTTCAATAATTACTTTACAAAAGCGGCATATCAAATAACTCAGCTTCTTCCTCCTATAGCGAAAGATCCACTGGATTTTCACAGATATATTCAAACTCCGAGTGTTGAATTTAAGTTTAATGAAGTTACCACCGAGAAAGTTAGTAAAATCATTGATAATATTAGAAGTAGTAACTGTAAAGATATTTTTGGTGTAACTACGAAAATTGTTAAAGCTGTTAAGAATAATATCATCAATCCACTTACTAGCCTGATTAATTTAAGTATAAAATTTGGTTTTTACCCTGATTGTTTGAAAACTGCAATTGTTATCCCTTTATATAAAGGTGGTGATAATAAAATGCCTAGCAGTTTTAGACCCATTTCCTTGCTCCCTATTTTCTCCAAGATATTGGAGAATGTTTTGAAGGACCAAGTTCTGGATTTTTTTTACAAAATTTAACCTATTCAATGACAGCCAATATGGTTTCAGGAAAAATAGCAATACTGCTGATGCAATTAGAACTTTCGTAGATCATATCTTAGAATGTTATACTGTGTCTCGAAAACTGTTTTGAGAGCTGCATATTTTGCAACATTCCATTGTAAACTATTGTATTCAATCTTAGCATGGGGTCACTCTGCAATCAGTAAAAAGATTTTCCGTCTACAAAGAAAAGCCATTAGAATACTGGGAGGCCTAGGGTTTAGGGATGATTGCCAAAATTCTTTTAAAGAGCTGGGTATCCTGACATTTCCTTGTCTTTTTATATTTGAATGTTTAATGTACATTCACAAGAATCTGGATAAGTACTGTATTGTAAACTCTATCCATTCCTATGATACGAGATGTAAGGACAATGTGGAAATTAAATATTCGAGGCTTACTAAAGCTAGGAATGGGCCTAATTACTGGGCAGTAAAATATTTTAATACTGTCCCAGTGAGTATCAGGTCTCTTCCTTTTACAAGCTTCAAATTCCATGTAAAAAAGTTCCTAATTGAGCATTCCTTTTATTCATCAGAAGAATTTCTGAATTGTTACTGGAATGTATTGTAATTATTGTATTTTTTGTTTTCTGACAATGTAATACTCAAAGAGTGTCTACAATAAAATATCTTATCTTCTAATTCCAGTGCCCTAGTGTACATCATATCGTACCATCCCAACTTCTCCATTTGTTGTATTTCATCACATTTTTCTTTTATCCAATTTTCTCTAGCTTTATCTGTTACCCTTCTTAACTCATTGTTTGTACTTCTATATTTGGCTCTACCTTCTTCACTGTTCACGTTTTTACATTTTCGTCTCTCATCCATTTGCTCCAGCATTTCCTTAGTGTTCCATGGTTTTCTGATTTTCTTCTAATGTTTTCCAATCTCTTTATCCAAGGTATCCTTGATACTGGTTTTAATTTCTTTCCATTCTATATCCACGGTCTTTGGTTTGTTTTCCAAATTTCTTAGACGATCTTCCAACTTCATGCTAACTACATCCAGCCTTTCTTTCAGTTTTTCTAGGTCCCAAGGCTGTCTTTCTCTTCTTGTTTTTCTTATTTATTTGAGCTTTGTATTTACAGTAACTATTAAAAGGCTGTGATCTGAATCAATGTCTGCTCCTGGTAATGCCTTGGTCGTCTTTATGCTGTTCCTGAATCTTTGTTTTACTATGATGTAATATATTTGGCATCTCATTCTATCTCCTGGGCTTTTCCATGTGGATAACCTTCGTCTATGGTTTTTGAACAATGTATTAGTGTCTACAAGGTCATTATGCATGAATTCTACCAGTTTTTCCTCTCCTCAGTTTCTCTTCCCAAGTCTGTATTGCCCAACAAGATTTTCTTCCTGTCCTTCTCCGACTATGCTGTTCCAATCTCCCATTATTATGCAGTTTACCTTTCCTCTTCTGTCTTCTTTAAAAATGTCATTAATTTGCTCATAAATCTCCTCGATTTCTTCATCTTCATGAGCTGACGTTGGCATATATACCTGGATTATCAGCATATCGACTGGGACTGCTTTTAGCTTTATTGCCATCAGTCTATCGTTCATTGCTATTATCTTTGTCACGCTTTTCATCATATCTTTCCTAAGTACCAGAGCTACTCCCCTTTCCCCACTATTTCCTCCAGAGTAAACTACCGTGAACTCTTTTGAGTCATACTGTCCTTCTCCCTCCCATCTAGTTACGCTCAATCCTATGTCAACTCTATTTTTTCTCATTTCTTCTTTCAAGTTCTGTAGCTTTCCTGCATTTCTCATAGTTCTTACGTTCCAAGTGCCTATTCGTAAATTACCCTCGACTAATGTTTTCCTCAAGGCAGTCCCCGCCCGGAGATCCGATTGGGGGACTATTTTACCACTGGATTGTTTTACCTTGAGAGAACTCATATTGTCCAACCATATAATCATTACTAGGGATTGTAATGTGGTAGTTTCCCTCTTGCTTTCCACATCACAGTACTGTAGCTGTTCAAATCGTCCCAATCACGCCTACAGCTGTATTAGATATAGACCCAGCACACATCATTTGTTTTCGGCTCTATACCATACTGAAAGTGCTGCTGCCTACTGCCTGGCACCGATGATAGTATTTTAAATAAAACCTCCATTCGTGGGGTTTGAACCCCGGAACTTTGTAATGGGAAGCTGACAAGCTAACCACTACACCACCAGTGCATATGAAGATTATATATACCATATTTGGTTAAAATTCATGTGGTCAGTTCTCTAGAAATATGCATAAAAGAATTATTACTTTACTTTTTACTGTGGCAGCCCTCCTCGTTAGCTCCGATTTATACATATTGATTTTATTGTGGTATGTTGTACAAATCTCATATACAAAATTTTATTGAAATCCATTCAGCCAATTCCTTCCAAATCCTTAATTACTGAGTTTAATTTGTAATTGTGGCACTGCTGTTTGGCTGATTTGGTCTAAATATGCTAATATGGTTTTTCATGTATGTATTATAAATATTAAATTTGGTTAAAATTGATGTGGACAATTCAACAGAAATACTTGTAAAAAAAATTATTTATTACTTGTATTGTGGCAGCCCTGGTTTCGATATATATGCTAAACATCTTTATTTTGTTTTTTTTTATGTTGCACACCTCCTTTATACAAAATTTTGTTGAAATCGGTTCAGCCAATTCCTTCCAAATTTACTGAAAAGTTAAATTTTGCAATTTGGCACACCTGCTGAGTCGATTCGGTCAAAACATGTCATTTTGGTCATGCATTTATGTGAAACTTCTATGTACCAAATTTGGTTGAAATTGGTTAAGCCAATTCTTCCTTGATATATGCATACAGACGGACGGATGGACATCATGAATATAAGAGTGCTTTTCAGCATTGACGAAAAGCACTAAAAACAGATAAGTGACAAGCGTAAACACTCACTTCTGGTTGACCAATGTTTACCAAAAATTAATCAGCACTTCTTTAACAAAAATGTGAAATATAAAATTTTGTGTTGATCTGATTAATAGTTTTTGAGTTAGAGCACCCATAAAATCCTGGTCACACACACAGACATCATCAAGAAAATAGTTGAAACTTGTTCAGGGGACCTTAAAACATGTATTTCCATTGAAATCTTGAATTAGATTTTTTTCATGAAAACAATACTTTCTCTATACTTTGTGTATGGAGAAAGTAAAAAAATAAATAACTGTGCTGTATAAAAATGACAAATTGTTTTAACAGACTGAAGTCATTGAAATCACCTTAAAAATTTTCATTATGTTAACAGGGTATATAGCAATTAATACCTCTGAAAAATGAAAATCATTTATACATAAAAGGTAAAATTATAATGTCTAATAATGATTTTGAACACACAATAAAACATCAAATTACAAATAAAAAGCAATTGTTAGAATGTTGCCATTCATATGTAGAGATGAGTAGGTATGAAGCAACAGAAACTATTCAACAAAACTGTATAATTCAGGTATAGTGATTTTAAGACGTCATTAAATTATCATTAAATTGTGTTTAATACTGAAAAAGTAAGGGGCCTAGCAGCTATTTATCAATTATGTTCTGAGCCTTTGACTTGAAACATTTGTAATAAGCAGTTCTAGCTATTCATAAACTGTAATGAAATGAAATGCCTTTTACTTTCCAAGGAATATAATAAGATCAGTACAATGTCTTTGCAGTCATGGTAACATAAAAATTCATTTTTTAAATCATTAAGAAAATAAAAATGTAATACTTTTACAGCTATCAATGAAATTTTTTTATGCATATAAAATTATCAAAATACTTATTGGCACATTGGCATGGACAAAGACAAAACTTTGCTTTGCTATAAAACTATAAAACATTTTAAGATAATCATGATAAAATTTTCACAAACTATATAAACAATTTTCTTAATAACAACTTTTTCACAAAAAACTGCTTTAAAAGCCATTGCATTGGAATGCATTCACAACAACCAACTGTGAAACTTGCTCTCACTGGTCTTTCCCCTTGAGGCAAAAGATGAGTGAACAACAATTTAAACACCCTTTAATCGACTTACATCTGCCCAAACAGGTTGTGCACATCTTATGTATCATGGTAACAGGATGTTTTTCAACAGTATTTGGAAGTAGTTGCATCATTTTCTTCCTCAGAAACTGGTGACATGCATAAATATGAAAGCTTTTGTTAAGTCACAAAACCCTTAAGTTTAATCTGAGTTATTTCACATCAGTCTTAAAATTATTCCCATGTTTTTGTACAAGAGCATAATAAAAATATCTAAGTATAGGCTATGCCTCACGCTGACAAAAGCTAGCAAACGCATTACCATTCAAACTCACAGTTAACTCAAAATCACACCACACAAAAACCTCTAAAATGATCAGTCCTTAAGGGGCAAGGCACTGTTGTTTTGGCCATCTTCAGGAATAGAAAAATCCAATTCTTCTATCATCTGCAAATGGAATATATATAATATAAGTAAAGACAATTAAAAACTATTTTAATTCATTTCAACTTTGTTTTTAATGTTAGTTTTGTTGCAGATGCAGTTTCCATTTTGATATAATTCAATTTTTATGGAGCGTAGATCATTACAAATGAACAGGATGTATACAAAATATCTTTACAACTTTGATCAGAAACACAAAAATGCAGAAATGACCTATACATATAGGGTTTCTGCCATCTGTGAGAGAAACAGCATGAATCATCAGAAGGTAAGTTGTGATGGCATTGCCACAGAAGAAGGTGCTGTGCATGGAGTGATTTATCATAACAAAACTGCATATGGAGGTCTGAAGAAACTTCCGAACAATGTGTCATAGGCTGCCGCCTTCAAAGCCATTGATACGTGCTTGATATGAACAGTTTAAGGACATGGGAAGACTTATTCATAGGAAAGGTGAAGGTCCTCTGTGTGTATCAAATGAAAATGTGAAATATGTAAAACAAATGTTTGCCCACAATCCATGCAGGTCCGTAAGAGTCACAGTCTGTCAGTTACAAATGCCACAGTCAACAGTGCATAAGGTGTAGCATAAACGTTTATGCCTGCACGCAAACAAGCTGTAACTGCTGAATGTTGTCATGCCAGATGACAGGCCATCCAGGGCTAAATTTGCAAGTTCCATGCTTGACCTACTGGAAAATGACAATGGTTTCTTCAGGAAAATCATGTTCTCAAATGAAGCTACCTTTCATGTATCTAGGAAGGTTAACAAACAAAACAAGAATTTGGAGGTCAGAATATCCTAATGCTGTACAAGAATACGTTAAAGACACTTAAAAAGCGAATGCTTGGTGAGGGCTGTTACCCAATCACCTGACTGCGCTTTTTATCTTCGTTGAGAAAACAAGTGATACTGGAGCTTGCTTGTGCATGGTTCCCTTAACCAGAAATTTCCAAATCGGTGGATTGGCTCAGGCAGAAGCATCTCTTGGCTGGCCAGGTCATCAGACATCACTAACTCTGTAACTTTTTTCTATGGAGATACGTAAAAGACTGCATATAAAAAACTCCGATGGCCAACATCAAGAATTTAAAGGCCAGAATTGCTTCTGCAATTGACACTGTCGGTGTTGGAATGTTGCAACGAATATGGAATGAACTCGAGTATCAATTAGACATTCTAAGAGTTACAAAAAGTGCACATGTTGAATGGTTTAAGTTAAACTTTATGAGTTTTTCTCACAGATGGCACAAACCCTTTATGTGTAGATCATTTCTGTATTTTTGTATTTCAGATTAAAGTTGTAAAGATAATTTTAATACATCCTGTACTTTAAGTTATAAAAGCTTTTGAAATAAATAGCTACTATAATGCCAAAATACATCAAAATCAACCTAATACCACTATGAGGTAACCCAAAGAAAAAGAGTATGGTGAAGATTCCAATAGAAGCTATATTAAAAACCAATACCGAAGAAAATAATAAAGAGACAAAGATATTTTACTACTTCACTAATTGATTATTTTTAAATATTATTATTTCAACACTCTTTAATGAAATCCAGAGGACTGACAAGAAGAAAATATAGCTTTTCTGAAAATAATACCAAAGTTAAGAAGACAAAAATACTTTCTAAATACTTTATTTATTTATTGCATAAAAAACAAAATATTTTTGAATCAATACAACAGCAAAATTACGTTAACAATTTTGAAATTTTAATAAGATGAAGAACAAATTTAAATTCAGATCCTCATAAATTGACCATTTTTACAAGCTCCCTTTGACCTTTAATCTTATTTCAGTACAGTAGAACTCAAATTATCCACATTCGAATTATCTGAATTGAGAGTTATCTGAACCAGTTTGGAATATTAAAATTGTTTCTTTTTAAAAAATGTCATTTATTTTTCTTGAGATATTTATACTATTTCTTTGAAAAGATCAAATCTATAAATATCCTGAGAAATAGTTAACAAAAATTAATAATTAGCTAATATAAATATGTTAAGTTTTTGTTTATTTTGCATATTCATCACTGGCAAATACACTAAAAGCAATGACATTGCTAGGATGAAAGGAAGAATTTGACAACGTATAGCTGCTCTGTTTGAAAAGATTAAGCAAATTAGCTCTTAAATAAGTCATCTTTTAAGCAGGTGCTAGTCATTCAGTTGTTTTAAATTAATAATATTTTGCCTATTACATTACTTTTTACTTTTGTTAATTACTATATTAATATTTTAAAATATATATATTCTTAACACATGAATGCACTTTATGATATTGCAAAATTTATTAATGTCCAATTAATTATAAACACCACCCTTGGCCTCAATTACTCCTGATAATTTGAGTTGTACCATATAAAAAACATTCCAGATAGATTAAACATCACCCATGAGTATAAGACATTAATGTTAAAATTGTAGAGAAAGGTGTTATTAATTGCAACAAATGAGAACCAGAATATGAGCTATGATGTTTGATAGAAGATATACACATCCATGTTATTTTTTGTTATTTGTTAATATGAAGCTTAGCTCTTTAATACCAGTAATCAACATAAATGCTTCTTTCAAATTCAGAATTTAAATATCCACCACCAAAAACGTGAGCAAATGATACCTTTTCTTCTTCACTATCCTCTTTGTTCCTTTCTCAGTAAATCTTCCTTGTTTGACCTGAATAAATATTCATCAAAACTATTACCTTATTTTTTATCAGATATATTTCTTAAATACAACAAATAGATAAAATAATGTGATCAACATATTTTCAAATGATCATTTCAAAAAAATGCAGGATGTCTCTTATAATTTGGAACACATGATGAAGGTTAAAAATTAAAATATATCCATAAAGTCTTAAATTCATTTCTGAGCAACAGAATCATATTCTAGCTATAATTATCATATTTTGGCATGATTACAATGGATCCTGGGTGGAGCCAAAGCTGAGGCAAGTGAGTAAAGTCAAATTTCTTTTTTTTTGGCTTGCATTGAGCTTTTGAAAACAACAATTCTTTAGGTGAGAAGATTTTGCATAATGATGTTTCACAGTTGTATGGCTGAGAAAAATCAATTTTCTTCTTCAATTAATTAACTTACTCATTTACAATGAGTGAATTTCAATTTAATCCTTCCACTGGGTAATTCAACTGTAGAAGACCTGTGATTTGTCATTGCAATCTCTATAGGTAAACTTAAGTTCTAGGTTTGAACTTTTGTTTCTGTTTCCTGTACATGCATACGGTAGTTATCTGATTGCTATGTTTGTTGCAAAGTAGATTCTCTCTATTGTGGCTGAAATTGGTGTTTTTGTATCACTTCAACAGAATTTTCTTTAAATTACAGTTGAAAGTTTTTCTTTCCAATTCTGGATCAATTGGAGTTTTTTCATGTGCATACATACCATTAACATAGTAAAACACTCATATCATATGTTCCTGATATTTTAAGAATTTGTAGAGAAAATGTTTTGTAAATTTCTTAGTTCCTCTGTTTTGTCGTGCATCTCAGAATAAAATGTAAAGGAGGCACAATGCAGTGAAAATATAAAGTAATTTGTAAACATTTGACAAAAATTAATCAAGGATAAACCTTAAATGAGAACTCTTGATTATGTGCAAATAAAAATAGAATTCCTTCTTCAATTTAATATTTAGCTAACTTGATATCAGCATTTTCAATTAGAACATGTATTTAAGTTGGATACCTAATAAAAATTATAATACACCCACTCCCCGCTTGAATGATGTCCCGATTAATGCTGTTCTGCATTAATGCTGAAAATAATTTAATACCATTTTCTGAATTGCGCTCGCGTGTTCCATATTAACGCTCTTCAAAATTTCTGGTGTAATTTATGAAGTCCAATGTGCAGCACCTCGGTGCATTTACAACACAAGACGTCAGTATTTGCAGTTGCTTGATGGTTCTGTGTACACTTTTGTAGGTCAAAATATAGTGAACTTTGTTTAAATGATATTTTACATTTAAATAAAAAGACCATGAGTGATAACCAGTGGTCAGAGTTGAAAAAGAGGAAAAACTTAATTCTCGAGGTTAAATTTGAGGTTTTACAGCGACTAAAAGCTGGAGAGTGCCAACATTTGTTTTTTGTTTATTGCTCCCTTTTTGATTGTTCAGTTTTTAAAATGTAATACCAAGATATTCGAATTCTTCCTTTATTTGGTCTCATTCCATGTTCCTTTATTTATCAAGCACATGTGATAATTCTTTCATGAATTGATATTTCTTTATCGAAGCATAGTAAGGTTTTGATAGTTTCGAAATACAATATTGTTTTTGTCTTATTGGTTGCCTTCTCTTAATTGAACAGTATCTTCAGTCATGATGCTTATTATGTTCCCATTTTCTTTGTGTTAATAAAATTGTGGCTGTATAGTGACTATTGCCTCACCTTGTATATATAAGTAGACGCAGGTATCTTCTTCTACTCTAATTCCTATTCCTTAACGCTCCTGCACGATTTATTCTGCGTGAGATCAAAATATGTTCCATAAAATGCATTCTATTCTTCATTTATATACAAATTTTACTGTTCAATGTTAAATATAATTGCAATGCAAATGACGACCTATTCTACGCTACATAATATAGTTAACAAAGAATACTTTGGTGCATTATTTATATATTACTACCTATTTTCATTTCCATTAACAGAATCTTGGGAACGAATTAAATCTTATAACATCATTTCTTATGGAAATACGTGTTCCGAATAGTGCTGTTTCAGTTAACGCTCTATTTTCCTGGCACCAATTAAGAGCGTTAATTGGGGAGTGGGTGTAATGTTACTTGTACTTGATTAAAAGATAACAGATTCCTGTAAAAACATAATTTAAAAAATTAAAATGAATATATTTTTTTTAGAAACTTACATCCAAGGAGTTAATGAGAGGTTGCAATGGAGAAAACCACAAAAAGAAGCAGGAGTCAACACATAAACACACGAGAACCTTTCAACCCAATGTAATATTGTGAATATCTATTGCACCATGCAACATAGATCAGTTGTCAAATGGGAATTAATGGAAATACACTAAATAAAGCGCCTCTATAGTATTAGAGAGATCCAAATGACTGCTAAATTCACATGGTTATAGGGAAAAATTTCAAGATTTACCTTATTTACCCAAATCTAAGATTAACTTGAATCTGAGATGACCTCTCACTTTTAAGACTATCTATACAAAAAAAATATCGCACCACCTGAGTGCATGATTCTTATGGAAATTAAGAAGGTCTGAAAAATGCCTAACTTCACCTGAATCCTTTTGATACTTTCCCCTTTGCAATAACTAAAGAAGTGAGGACTGCCATTATCGAATGAGGGAATGCTGATGAATCAGTGCCTATTACTTGTTATGATATTGCTATGGACCAACTATGCAAACCTATTAACCAAGAGTTTCCACACCAAATGTAACAAGATAAAATACTGATTATGATGCTATGCATTATAAGTAAGGTATCAATTTTTTGGGTTAAAAAAAAAATTTCATTCGGAGGGTAAATATCAGGTTTTATTATTTTTCTTTTCATTTGGGTTAAAATCGGTTACAGATTTTTCGAGGTTTTAAAAAAAAGTTCAATCTCGGGTAATTTTCGGGTGTTATTTTGTAATTCAGAAAAAATGATTTTTAAATCAAAATTTACTTTAAAATTTTAAAAATTTTATCACAATCAAAACTTTTGACTATACCTTAAGTAGGTTGAGAGTGTGATATCTTGTGTTAAATGCCTCCAGATGGCGAGGAACAACTTGCAGACTGCATAAATATCTTGCTTCCTGTTCAACTTCTATTGAAAACACACCAGATATTAGTGAAATAATTTTTCTTTTGTAGTGTTTTCAACTAACAGACACTTGGGTTCTTTTTTCCTTATCCTATCAAAGATCAAACAGCGACTAGCTAAGGTACGTCCTTGACTATTCGTGGTGCAAGCGAACCAAGGAGATTAAGATTGTGTTACAAAGTACAGGTATGCCTCATTTAGTACATGTTCTTTTAGAGCATTTTTGATATAGTGCAGTTGGCACCTCAGGACTAAAATTTTAATTTTTGAAAATATTTCAAATAATGCTCCTAAATGCTACGGTCCTTTATTATGGTCACAGCATTTTTCTCACCTTCATTCTTACTTCACTCTCTGTTCAGTGATAGTCATTCCACTCTAATTAAAGACAAATTGTTGTTATTTATACATTTATATTTCACTCATTCACTTTTATTATGTTTTATATATTAGTTTGCCGCAATTCCACAATCTTTTGCAGTGACACTAACATTGGAAGTTTTAAACTTGTTAACGTTACTGCTGAGATGTGCAGGGTTGGGTTCACTTTGGATGGGTTTTTGCTTGAGATTGAGTTAGATTAGGTTCATGACAACTTTGACTTTCGCGATCGCTAGTCATTTGTTATTCTGATGTTATTTTTCTGTTGGTACCTATGCTATAGTTACATGTCTGAAGCTGTGGTGGCACCGCTGAATCATAATAACACTTGTATTCCATTTTTGTTTACTTTTGCACTCGCCAATCATCATCAAAGATCTTCGTAATCACGAAGAATTTTAGGAACATGTCAAGGTAATACACTATATTGATATTTTACCAAATATATATCAGAAATATCTATGATATTTAGTATATCTCAATAATTAATACACTTTTTTATAGCAAATGTTATTAGAAAATTGTGATTTGCCATAATAAAGAATTAGATTTTTGAAGTTGTTGTACACCAATAAGTTCATATTAGATAATAAAAAAAATTGTGATATACCGTATTTACTTGTATAATACTCTCACGCATGTAATGCGCGCACCCCCGTTTTTAGAGTTAAAAATTGGAAAAAACTGTAATTCGTGATATGTCCACACTTCCAAAATTTTGATATTTTACAGCAATGTCAGTTGAATAATTTTAAGCCGAGTTTGATGATATAATTATTGTAACAAGCAAATATTTTACAAATGACTTCTAAAAACGACTTTTTATAGTTTTTTAACGTATGTAAGCATGAAAAATTAACATCCATTGCCATTATATTAGACAGAAACAACTCAAAAACCTATTTTGGAGTCTAGTTCCTTGATCTCGCAGAAATTTTCAATTTTGAGCCATTGCACATTCTCAAGTTATTTAATTTAAAATGAGTAATTATCGCTAATTTTGCAAAATTACACTAACTCAGCCATTACTCACTTAGAAAAAGAGCAAATTTGACATAAATAAATGTAAACTGTTCATGCTCAAAATAAATCTGCATGTCAAATCCCTCAGAGATCACACAATATCAAAAATAAACTGGTCAATAGACGCACTGCGACCCGGTTACATAGAAGCATTTCTCACGTTTCTGTGGATAAAATGTATCACTTAGCTTTCAGAAAGCACAAACAAACAACTCCAACAGCTATTTAGTGGCACATTTCCAATGCAAGTTAGTGTTCTTTGCTTTTATACAAAGTAATAAAAGTATGTACATATATTCTCTTAGGATTGCTTAACGTAAAAGGAACCCAAAAAAATTCACTTGCGGTAATATGTGATTTGTGCATGTCACGAATTACAAGGCAATCAAACAGAATTCATTTGTTTTTAATGAAAAATATATGCAATTCAGTCATTTATTTCTCTTACATCACCTTGACTATGAGAATGAATGACACTCTACTATTTACATAGAATATTTACATGATTTAGGTTTACTAGCGACAACTGGCAAGGAATTTTAAAAAATGCATGATAAATATCGTGCTTATTATATTATTCTACACATTTAAAAAAATACCTTGGTTATAAATGGGAGAAATAAAATACATGGCATATTGCATCTACCAAAGAAAACGGATACTCATCTCATGCCAGGCACGCAATGTTAGTAGGCATTTTGCAGGTAGCCCTCAAAAGATGAACAGGCAAATACAGTAAAACCTCTACCTTACGAACCCCTTTATAGCGAAGACCTCCGAATAACGAACAATTGACAGGGTCCCACCAAACTTGTATACAAAATCACTAATTATAACCTCTTTACTACGAACTTCTGTACTACGAAAACTTCCGAACAACGAAGGAAAAAAGTGGTCCCTTCCGTTTTTATTTACCTCTTTAGAACGAAATTTTGCTCGCTAAACATTTTTTTCAGTTACATAAGTACGGAAAACTATTGAAAACAGTCGCCAACGCGCCAATTAGCGTTAAGCTTACAACAAGCCAATCATAGCACGTTTTCTAGCATGATGACGTATTTCCTGTGTTTCCGGCATTCTCGCGCCATTGACCGGTTTGTCCTAGGTGAGAGAAGGTGTAAAAGTGCGACAAGTTATTGAGTGAGAAGAAGTGCGTTAAATATCAATTCCTTTTGATATTTAGTGCTTAACGGTGGTTCACAACGATGGCGGGAAATGCAACCCTCCTTAAATGGAACCTCTTGCAGGCAATGCAACGGCTTTGCATTTCATGGGAAGCCGTCTCACCGTCAAACGTAAAAAACTGCTATGCAAGGGCGGGATTTTTTTGTGATTCCATTGCAAGTGAGGAGTGTGTGGAACCTGAGGGAGAAGGGTGGGAGGAATTAAGGGCAGGTTTAAATTTAAACTCGGCGTCTTTTCAAGATTTTGCCCATGTAGACGACAATTTGTTGACCTGCTCTGTGGAAAGTGAGGATCCCGAAGGGGTAGAAGTGTCCAATATGGAGGAAGACAGAGAATTGGATTTGGTGCGGCCGAAGTCGAGCGACGTATGTGCAGCACTGGATGTAGTGGAAAGATATTTACTCTCATCCGAGAGTTGTAGTGCTGCAGCTATGCACGCTTTCAGGGAAGTGGAGACTGCTGTTTCCCGAGAATTTACGAAGAATTTAAAACGGAAAAAAATAGACTCGTTTTTTAAAAAATGTTGATTTATTAATAAATCTTTTAAAAAAAGTGTTGTATTTGAAATCATTCCCGATTAAATTAATCCCCTAATCCTTTTAGAGAGAATTTCAACAAAAGATTGCAGCAATGAGGTATGTATCATGGTGAGGTGGTTCCTATGCACTTTTTTGTGATAGATAATTTATTCGTCAGAGACGGAGCTGGAGTGTTGTTAAGAATGTTAGTGAAAAATATTGGAGTCTTGATTTGGAGTGCCAACGACAGTTAGTGCTTTCTTATGGGGAAAATGCTGCTTTCTTTCATTTCGTTTTGAAATATTTGCAACCCGCTCCGTGGTGGTCAAATAGTAGTTTATTAATTGGCGTTGCTGTCAATATTTTTTATAAATTTAGCGACTCAACAGATGCTTTAGGATAGGCTCAGCGAGTATCACACATTGCATCCTCGAAAAAAGTCGCATAATAAAAAATTGCAGAGGATGTTTTCGTGCAGAACCTGCCAATCAATGCTAGAAAAAATAACATTGCATTTCCGAGTTATTTGGTGCTTGCCACTGTCAAACATTGCAAAATGAGATGAATGAAAGTGGCCCTTTTTCCCATAAGAAAGCATTGTGTCATTGGAGCTTCAAATCAATATGGCCGATTATTAAACATTGGGGGCGCGTTTTGAATATCGTCCACTTATGTGATACTTTTTCCTGAAAAGATGTAATGGGCATAATTTAGTAGAGTTACTCCGTTTCTGAGCATATGCCTTCATTTGGATAGCCCCGTTGCTCCCGTATAATCTAAAAGGCAATGTGCCCCTGAAGTTATGCAACGCCCAATGACCTCCGATCAACGAATTTCCGAATAACGAATAGACGAAAAATTGGGTCCCTTGATATTCGTTAATGAGAGGTTTTACTGTACTGTGTAATATCCACATCCCCTTTTTTGATGGGAATTTGTGGGGAAAAAAGTGCAGGTATTACATGAGTAAATACGGTACTTTGTTTTCTTGACTTTAAATCAGTATATAAAAATGTTCTATCATTATATATGTTGCAAGATAAAAATAGTAAAATTTCTGAAGAGTAAAAATCAACTGGGTTAAGTGCTATGTTAAAAACTGTTCTTTTAGCGCACAGATGTCTTGGAACACCTCTCATGCGCTAAGCAAGGCATGCCTGTAAGCATACGAATAAATAATAATAAAATAAAATAATAAACAGACTGATTACGAACATCTGGGACAGCACTCAAGTGCTGAGGTGCCTACAAGCACCAGAATAGAAATTGTGGCCATATCTAAAAAAATTTGTGTTTAAAGAAAACTAACAATTTCGGGTTTCACCCAAAATTTTATAAAGGTAATCGGAGGATAAAAATCTGGTAAAAATCGGATAAAACCCAAAAAATCCATACCCAAATTATAAGTTTGCAACAAAAAACTGTACTAGATATAAGTATTTTACCATGTTTCATTTGTAGTAAAAGCATCAACTCAACATGCAATTTTATTTCATATTCAAATTTTATACAACCTTGGTTTTTGAAGGCTGAAATAGGAATTTGGATTCAGGTAAGTATGGTATGTTATGTGCAACAAAATGTTCATTATCTGAAACTCCAAATTACATATTTTGATTAAATATTTCAAAATCTAATATGAACTAGAGAAAAGTAAAATAAAATCAATCCAAGGAAGGTAAAATAGATAAAAAGAGAAATATACATAAACTGAAATAGAACTAATAGTAAGAACAATAAATAAAATGTAGTTATTTGATATAAAATAAAAAAATAAATATTTCAGGTTAAAGGAAATACTGGAGTGTACTTGAAGGTGTAAATGCAATTTAAAATGCTCTATTTAAGATTAGGTTAAGAAACAAAATGCAGAGATGATTGATAGACATACATATACTGATAAATTTCAAAGGTTTATACTTGGATGAAGAAATCAGTATGAGCTCAGACCTGTATGAGAGCATCCATTCCAAAGAGAAAGCCCTCTTCATGATTTCCATATATCCATGGACTGCGATGGTCAATGACGAAGCCATCAGGAAGAGGTCTTGTCTTGGCAAAATCTATGAGCCAGGCTCCAACATTACAGCTGCCATCACCAACACTTCCACTTCTAATACTGCAGTCATAAAGTATGAGGATACTGCTGCCCACCACCTGATGAAACATTACAGTGCAAGCTGTAGCTAGATTATAAGCATAAAACACTCTGAAAAGTGCATAAATACAGTAAAACCCCAATTGAATTGAAATCACTTCCACTGTCCACATTTAAAGCTGTTTGTTAAGATTTAATGGCACATGTGAGTTAACTGTATATCGTGGGCTTACTGCAAAAACTCACTAAGTCATACGTGAATAGTTTGGAGTAATTGGTACTTAGTGAGCTTTTGCAGATTAAAAATTGTATTAAGTTACTTAATACCTAAAATAATTTCTCATTATCTTGATTTTGAAGTGAAATACAAGTTAACGAGTTTGTGCAGGCAAAAGAGCGAGGTTTCTTACATACATAAATGTAAACAACTCAAATTTAAAAAATGACTTAGTGAGTTTTTGCACTAAGCCCATGATATATTCTATTATGTTCTTTAATGCTGTATTTTATTTTTATTTTTTACTTTAATAATAATAATTATTAAAAAAAATTAATTTGTACGTATATATAAACATCTTAACTTGATTACATAGTCAATTGTATTATTTATAATCTATATAATGTATCTATATATGAGGTTAGGTGGTAGAGAGGCCAAACAGGACCTAACCTCGCCAATAAAGGGTCCAATCAATCAATCAATATAAGTTTCCCTCATTTAATGTTTACCTACATTTAGCGTTTAATTTTTACGGTCCCATAAAACTCTATTTAACCTTTACATTATGAGGCTTTTGTCAAATATAGCTCACCTCCACCAGGAAAAAGTTTGGTTTTTGGAGTATTTATTACAAGAGAACTATTAACACTATTGAAATAAAATAAAAACCCTTCCACAGTAAACATATTTCTCTATATAAAAGAAACTTTTATTAGTTTTTAGTATTTGTGATACATTTGGAACTGTTTTCATAGACATTATAAAATGACATTTGAGGTCATTTTCCTTATTTAGCAATTTATTGGAAAAAATATTCATTTTCCGCACTAAAAAATGCTTGCAAAAGTTATATCTGACATATCAACCATGCAAATAATTTTTTTACATATCATAATTATTATTTGATTTCAAGGAATGTGATAAACCAAGTATACTTCCCATTATACTTCTGCATTTGTCATCCTGATGTGATTATTAATTCTGGCTGTACTAACATAAATAAAAAAATTCTATCTATTATAATGCCTGATCTACAAAATTACACTTATTTTAGTGTTCTCTTGAAAAAAAATGCACAATGCATAGAGACTAATATTTTAGGAATATCTTATATGAGAAGATAATTAGAATATATTTGAAACTAGCCATAACTAATTTCCATTATATATTCTGGATTTGAGTCAAGATATTTGTCCTTCCAAAATTGATGACTCAAACATTAAGAGAACTAAACAAATGAAGAGGGAGTTGCTTAGTATTCACCAAACTTGTCAGCAAAAGCAGACTACATTGCTTGATTACTTCAAAAAATAACATCTTTCATAACATGTGCCTAAGTTATTGATTACTTCATTTTATCCTCAAATTTGTTTAGTATACTTAAAGATAAACTTCATTTTTTAATGCTTTAATTTCTTTACAAATTCAACACTGCCCAGACATGTTAAAAGTATAGTAGCATAAATTACTGAATTAACAGACCTTTTATCGAGTAATTAATGTTTGAAATTTGTAATAATTTCTTACATGCATAATGACAAAAAACTTTGCTGTAATACACTTAACAGTTCCTTACTCTAACAGAATGTACCCTCAATTAGAGATTACCCAGATTTCAAGCACAAAAGGTAATTCTCCCAGAGAAATGCTAAATAGGGGTTTCACTTTATTTAGTTAATTTCTAGTCAAGTTTAACCCTTAGCAGTACTTAGGTTCTCTCTGGTTGTATCCTGCATATCCAAATTTATTTTTCTTAAGTAAAGACATAGTTAATGTGTATACCAAAATGATGGCATACATCCACAAATTTCCAGGCAATAGGACCCAGGCCTGCAAGCTTATAGACCAGGGGACTCAAGTACAGTATTTACCTGAATCCAAGATGAGCTTTTTTGTCAAATTTCAGGTTGCTAAAATCAGGGGTCGTTTTAAATTAGAGTACAAAGTCTTATACCGTCAATATATTGTAATCAATTGATCGCCCGTCAATTCGTCATGTTTCAATTTGTGGCGTGTTAATTCATCACACAACAAACTCGTTGCTTGTCTATACATCACTAGATAAATTCGTCGTGTGACAATTTCGTTGCAAGACAAATTGGAAGGCGATACACCATGATTGGTGTATGGCAGGAGGTACACTTGTTGGATTGGGTGTCACCCCTTGCCATACACCATCCAATGCGTCTCGTGTAATTCACAAAGATAATTGCAATTTATTCTGGTATTATCGAAATATAAAGAAAAATATTTTGTGAAGTATGTCTCCCCCTACCATTCACCAGTCATGGTCTTTTCAATTTGTCCCACGGCGAATGTGTCAAGAGATGAATTGACGTGCGATGAGTTTGTTGTGTGATGTATTGATGCGTGATGAATTGATGCACGATGAACTGACCGAGAAAACTTGTCATAGAACTATAGGAAATATGGTTACGCATTTAGTCAATGTTTTTTAAACAAATGAAACAAGATAAAATAGTTGTATCTACTGAAATTTTTCTTTGGAAACTTACAATAGAGAATTCAATTAATAAAGTCATAATTTTAGAAATACATTTAAAAAATTCTTTTTTTTATTAAAAAAAATTTGTAACAAACCATTTCAATTAATGAACAAACTAGTATACCTATACTGAATACGTGTGTTCCAAAGATACACCAAACACGTTCAGTGAGAAATAAGGTCATAAAATCTTTTTTCAGTTTTGACAGTCTTAGATTCGAGGGCATCTTGGATTTGGGTAAATAAATAACTAACTAACTAACAATTGTGAGGTGGGAGGAAATATAATGCACTGGAGGCAAATGTGAGAAGGTGGAAGCAAGAAAACCCGAAAATTGAAGGAGCTAACTCAACAAAATCATTTAGTGGATAAAAACGAGGTCGATTTCATGAATTAGAAGAAGAAACTTTAAAATTTGTGCATAATAAAGAACGGACAGAAAACCAGTGTCATGGGAAATCATTAAACTGAAGCGTATGAATTAGCACAATCACTAAACATCCCATGGCAAAAATTTAAGACTAGTAATTGTTGGCGCATATGGATGATGCGTCGTAATGGTTTTTTCCTGTGATGAAGAACTACTCTTTGCCAACGTTTGCCTTCTGACTACACAGCCAAACTTATTGCTTTCCAGAAGCATGTAATTGCATAGCGGAAAATTCACGATTACTTTCTGAACCAAATGGATAATGCAGATCAGACACCTGCCATCCAATTACACAGTTAACAAAGGTGCAAAAAAGTCATAAAAACTTCAGGGGAGGAAAAATGCGCACATCATGTTATTTTTAAAATTGTATTACAAAGCATTTTCCTGAATAGACCTTGTTTTTTATTGTGGTTGTCTAAAATTAAGTCATCTTCGTTTCAGGTTAATATAATAATTTTTAATGTTAACTCTTGTCTGGCACACCAAAGCACTTCCCATCTCCACTGCATCCTGAAAAACCACTCGCATCAACAACTGAAGCCTTCAATGGTTAAAAAGATTGTCGACTCCAGGCTTAATCTATTAACTTACCAAATTTTCTGGTCTATAACGCGCACCTTATAGATAACACGCAAGTGATTTTCTTCAAACCTGGTACAAATGTATAGATAACGCGCAGTAAAAAAATCGATTTGAAACAAGCGCTTCCTGAAAAAAATGAATCAATTAAAATTTGCTGTGGCTTTCCGTTATTCAGTTGTTTTCACTGTACACCACATGGTATTATGGAGTCTTGAATTAGCTTGGCGTCGGTATTGAAAAAGTTTTTAATTTACCATGAAAAACGAAAATATGCGAAAACGAAAATCATACACTTCGCAGTTTAAATTAGAAGTCGTAAAATTCGCTATAGAAAAAGGAAATCGTGAGGCTGGAAGAAAGTTTAACGTAGGGGAATCAAGTGTACGAGAATGGCGTAAAGGCGAATTGGTGCTGAAAAAGTTGCATCGGAAAAAACGAGCAATGCGTTTTAGAAAATGCTTTTGGCCAGAACTCGAGGAAGAATTGTATGAGTGGGTGATACGAGAAAGGGCAAAAGGCCAACAAGGGTCTTATTGCAAGCGAAATGCAATGCTCAAGAGATGCACATTGTGGGCTTCAAAGCGTATCCTTCCTGGGGATTCCGTTCCATGAGGAGGAACAATTTATTTTATTTTCCTTTGTATAATGCGCATGATGTTTTTTCCGGATTTTTATATTTTTTGTATAGATAACGCGTGTGTAATAGACCAGAAAATACGGTATATGTTTTTACTGCAGAATCTGAGTTTTTACTCCAAACATGAGGCTAAACTTCTAATTCTTAATTTATGAAGATAGGAAAGAATGATAAGAGAGTAAGTATAAAAAGGCTGAATTATTAATCAATTCAAGATTCTTTATAAAATAAAATAAAACAAAAAGATCAATGTAAAATTCCTTTGCCAATGTCACCAGTAAAAATATATTAGCTAATGGGTTTTACTGACATAACGGTCTCCCAAGCTGCAAAATGAGTATGAGAAGATGGAATATTAGAAGCAAAATTGAGTTAGCTTGGCGAGTAATCATGTTATTTTGTCTAATCCAGATAAGAAGAAAAGGGAAGATATAATAGAATTCTATCAAGAAGAAGAAGAAGAGTCGGTATAAATTAAAAAACAAACTATTTTAAGAATTAATAATTCAAAGATAGCTACGTTGTATCAGGAATGTGAATCCTGTGCACTTGACTATTTTATGATTACAGTAATTATCATTATCTTAATGGTTATTAAAAATGTTAATTATACAACCAACTTTTGAGTGAAACATCACAAATACAAAGATATGTGGTCTCATTCCATCTAAAAAACTAGAATAAACTAATAATCACAAAAACACAAGTGAGTCCATTAAGCAGAACATCAGCACATAACACAGCTACCATCAGAAATAGAATACAATTGAAATGAAATTATTAATTCCTCTAAGTTGTAAAACAATTTTTATAGAAATGTTTAAGTTATTAAAGGCTTTCATCATTTGTATAAAATTTTATGTTGGGAAATTAAAGAAAATATATTTTTTTAATAATAATGAAGCTCCTACAATTTTCACTATTAATAAGTACATAAAATTTACAATCATGATAAAGGCTGAGTGATTCAAGTAAATGATGATAGGAACTAAAGTAAAAAATATCTCAATAGTCATCTTATCAACCTTCTTACTTCATGCATTCTGAAGAAAGGTGACTTCTCAAATTTGGAGCGAATTTCTTTCAGCCTCTGAAGAAGCCGATTACGAACCAAAACCCCACCAGGACGGAAAAATGTGGCGAGGGTGGCACTCACATCCTCACGTAACTTAACTTTCTTCAAGTCACCTATAACCTCATGTCCCCGAAGCTGAATTGAAGAAAAGGGTGCTATTAAAAATAAATAAAAACTCAAAATTTAGAAATATGTTTACAACTGACAATGAGAGAGGTACAACCAGTCCCCGACTAACATGATAGATGAGTTCTTAAAATATTTTGTGTAAGGTGAAATTGTGTTAGTCGGACATGAATTTCTCATAAGAATTAATGTAAATAGGGGGCATGTGTTCCAGCATCAAAACCCGATTGACATATTTTTTATTTTATTCCTTTATTATGACTATACTTTGGTAAATGCTTTGTGTTTTTTATTTGTTTATGTATATTTTACACATGTAACTCATTTTTACAAAAATGAAACAATGATAACATCGATGGTTCGAAGCGTTGCTTCATTAAAACCTATATCACGAACAATATCACGTCTTTGTTCATTGTTCTCATAGTGCTTAAGTACATCTAGTTTTTGGTCTAACAACATAACTTTTCTGGGTTACTTACTCCCATCACCACACTTCTGGTCCTTATCATTCATGATTTCACTTTGACTGTGAATGTACTCTAAAGTTATGTGAATTAATAACGTAAATTACTAAATCACTGGACTTCTGAGATGAATGTGTTATCAGCACAACAGCGGACAAAGACTGACTGAGAAGAAGCACACAGACTTGTGGGATGCTGGAAGGTAGGGATAGCTGCATGAGCAAGTATGTGCAGTGCACAATGTTGCTTGCTGGTAAGGGTTTGGCGATGCAGCATAATTTCCCTTCCAGTGGTAAGCAGAGCTCCTTCCCCCTAACCTTACGTTATCGTCATGTTTCCCTCTCACTGCATCTAGCTTTTGCTTCCCAATTGCTGTCTCTCTCTCAACTAAGCATCCCACAAGAGCAGACCAAACATGTCTAAACTTGTTTCTGTTCCTGCTTTCTAGACCATTTCATGATTGTAGAGAAGTTGTGGAGTATTTGTGTTAAACCAAATGACCAGTCGTGTTAGTCAAAAACCAGCCCTACTTTAAAAACTGTGTTAAACCGAAATCATGTTGGTAGAATTCGTGTTAGTCAGGGATTGGGTGTATTGAATTAGTTACCCCAAAAATAATGAGTATAAAAATCCAGCACATAAATGCCTGTTAATACTGACTTATAATATAGCAAACATCATTTATTCCATAATTTATGTTATATCAGGAAAGATAATAATAAAAGAGATACATTTTATTTAAAACAAAGAGAAACTACAATAAGCATAATAGTTAAAATTATAATAATTGTGCATAATCAAAAATAAATGTCTACCACTAGTACTGATTAAAATACTTTTTCTTAAATCAAGATTTCAAAAATTTTATTTTGTATCGTCTTATATTTGGGTAAATACAGTATTGTAGAATATTTTTTCTAAATGAATGATATATTAATTCTTTTCATTAGATTATAGCAAGAAATTTTATAAAAACATTAATAGATAAACATATAAATTGAATAGTGAATAATAAATTTTACTAGCAGTTGCCCATCGATAAATCGACTGGTTGGTTAGATTAAATATTGTCTTGGTAGTTCACCTTCTGTCACATTATCACATTACCATGAAGGTCAGCGACTGCAAGATTTATTTCCTTTTACTAATATATGCTTGGAGTGCCACATATTTCCTAAAGCATCTAATATCCACTAGTAGTGCCACCTTAACATCAACCACTACAATTATGTTGAGCAGAGCATATTCGATCAAAAAAAACCTCAATATCTCGCCAACGGTTTGAGCGATTTCAATTTTATAATTTTACTGCTAATCTGCAGGTCAAGACGTTTAATTTGATGCATCACATGTTAAGGTGGCTGTTACTTCGCTTTAAAAATTTTATTTTTTACGTTATTAATATATAGATATAATTCATTATCATACTTACTATTTCCCGATCATTTTAATTTGAAAATGTTTATATCGAAAAAATGTCAGTATGGAAACAAAATAAAAAGGAAATATTAATGTGACTGGAGCATTAAAAACAGTTATAATTCATTTTCATACCTACTATGTCTTGATTATTTCATTTTGAAAACAATTATAACAAATAATGTCAGTTGTATCTTGACACAAATCTTGGTAGTAAGCCTTCTTGTTTCAACTTGAAATAAACACATTACCAATAAACTCAGTGACTTCTACTATTGCCCGCTAGGGCCACATTATTTCCTAGAGCGCCATCTTAACATCAACCATTACAACTACGTCGAGCAGAGCTTAGCCAGTCAAGAAAAATCTCAATATCTCGCCAACGGTATGACCGATTTCAATTTTATTATTTTTCTGCAATTTTGCAAATCAAGACATTCAATTTGATGCACCACATGTTAAGGTGGCTGTTGCCTTCACTTTAGAAACCTCATTTTATTATGCTATTAATATATAGATTTGAGTCTTAGAAAACTGAGATAGTAAATATCTCACCTTAATAGCCTCAATTCGGAAACCAAGAGAAGATGATGAACTTTGTTCCTCTCGAAATTGCATATACCTCAACTTTGTAACAGTACCAGTATGGTTTTCTTCCTCTGTTGGGGCCAAAGGATCAATCTTCATCATCTGTCAAAAAAAAACAAGATGGAAAAGTATACTCCATAAATGGAACAGACAGAGATTACTAAGTCGTCCTTGATGGGAAATATGTATCAAACAGTATCAAAAGATTGGGCAGTTCTTGAATTTTTATTTCCAAAACTAAAAGTCATAATTATGTGGTCCCTCTGACTTTTTTGTTGTAAATGTTGTCTTCTATTCCAATATTTTTTGAAATCTATACCTCACAGACCACATAAGAGCTTGGGAGAGAAAAATATTGATTTTTAATTGTTGTTTGGTGATAGAATTATTGTAGCAATTGATATAAACAAAATATAAGATGTTATGATTGGGATTTTCTCAATTTTTTACACACTTTTATTGAAGTTGGCCTGAGCGTCGTTCGACATGGTTAATACGTTATATCTCTGAATCCAGTAATGCTAAAGAGCTGAAATTTTGCACATTATCCACATTTGCGGTAAATTTGAACCTTTCAAATTTTGGTACACATCTGACCTTCTGATTCCGACTTTTATTGAAGTTGGCTTGAGCATTGTCATCGTTCAACATCGTTGATTCATTATATCTCGGGATCGACAAACGCTACAGAGCTGAAATTCTGCACACAATCCACATTTGTGGTACACTTTAATCTATCAGGTTTTGGTACGTGCTTCAACAATTTCATTCAAGAATACATAGAAATAAATATGCATTATGTAAATTAGGAATTAACTTGGAAATTTTAAAAAGCTTGAAGACTCAAAAGTAGATAATAATATAAATTAAAAACAGGTTTTTCAATAACACACTTTTATGTTGCACTCAAAAGTAGAAAATAAATTTTTGTTGCCTCAAAATTTTCATCAAAATTTGAATTTTGTAAATTTGGTGCAAAGAATAAAAGTCCGTGGCCTTTATATAAGAGTAGTTTGTATACATGATTTTTTTCTTGGCCATCCACTTTTATTCTTCACGCCAAATTTACAAAATGAAAATTTTGAGGCAACAAAAATTTATTTTCTACTTTTAAGTGCAACATATAAATGTATGTTATTGAAAAACCTGTTTTTTATTTATTTTATTATCTCCAAAACTATAAGTTGTAATTATGTGTTCCAGCGGACTTTTTTGTAATAAATGTTGTCCTATGTTCAAATAAATTTTTTAATTGATATCTTTCAAATCATTTACAAACTAGGGAGATAAAAATATGGTGTTTAATTGTTGCTTGATGGATGCCATTTAATGAGATGTTTATTTAAGAGTTTATAAAAAGTGGAAGTTCTAATTGATGGATGTAGTTCAAAAACCCAATGGCGATAAATTTTAATAAGAATCACTCGTACTTATTTTAATTAAAATCCATCCACTGGTTCAAGGGATGAAAGTTATGACAGACAGATGGACAGGATGTGCCCATAAGACATTCTGCTACTACTACTTTACTGGTCCACGGGTAAAGAATGCCTATAAATGGTAAAAATTAGCTTCCAAGACTTGAGAATAGTTTTACAGATCTCTGTATTTATTAAAATTGAAAGATGTTATTCTGGCTAATGCTGATGTTGTGCTGATTGTTGCGCATAAATTCTTGGACAAAGAGAGGTGAGGTAAGGGAATGAAAGGGCGAGAACTCAGCAGTTGGAGAAGAGGTTATGCAGACATGTCTCGGCAGGAAGAGAGGATGATGATTGAGAGAGGATGCTGATATAGAGAGGATGATGAATGAGAGAGGATGATGATTGAGAGAGGATGATGATTGAGAGAGGATGATGATTGAGAGAGGATAGAACTCAGAGCTGAGACAATTGAGCTTAACCATTTATGAACTGATGGGCCTTGTAAGTCCCATTGCTCAAAAAAACATATAGCTTAAGAAAATTCTAAGAAACTGATGGTCCTCAGATATTGAATTGCTTTGAAGTGTCCTCTACTCCTACCTAGGGGGGTAAAAACACATAACACTCATTTAGGTTCAGCCATGAGGAAGGTTTTTGATATTTCAACTCTTCTAGGAGGCCATTCACTTGGCATTGAAGCAGTAGTTTTGTATTTTGAGATTTTTATCAGATACAGCCAGGTTCTTTGTTGTGAGAAATTTGTAATTCTATTGTGAAGATTTAATTGTGAGGTTGTCAAAATATTTAATGAATCAAATGAATAGCATTTTAATTAACCTTTAAATGCTGGATTGACTTTGGAGTATTTTAAGTATTTTTGTTTGTTTTATAGAAAAATCACATACGAACTAATGGTTATAAAATGCTTGAATAATAAGCATTTTATAGTAAAAATAATGAATAATTGCACGCTTCTGTTTTTTAGAGGAAAGTAACACATCAAAGAAATATTACAAAAAATATTATCCCACGAAAATTTCACTTGCCTTAGTCTACTACCACTCTAGTTGGATGACTGAATAAGATGGGTCACAAAACGCAATGTCCAAATGGAAGAAGAAAATAACAGAATAGCATTACAGGATTGGAGAGCTTGGGCATACATGTGATGTAAATTTGAATACTTTTAGATACTGATCCCGAAAGTTGTAACTTGTATATAAAAAAAATGAAAGCATGTTTATTCTTGGGGTGAGGGATTCGCTCACCACATGACCAATGGCGGGTTAAATTTGCATTATTTGCATGGTGACATTTTACAGCAATTGGTCCAAATAGAAGTGGTAGTGATGGCCTTCTCAAAATCCCCCCAGCAGTCATTAAAATCGTCTTAATCCCCATGAAACATCACAAGCTTTGCAAGTTGTGCAGAAAAGAAGATGTGCTGAGTGCCCTCTTTATAAGTTTTAATTATTCTGAACTTTTGGGATAACTGGAGTTTATCACCTCCCTATTTTATTGCTGTTTGTATCCAGTGTTGTCAATCCAGCAAATTTGTAGCTAGAGTGACTTTAGGTTCGATCTAGTGCCTAAAATAATACTATAGCAACCATTAACAAAACTACCAAATCAATTAAACAATCTAGCTAATTCTAGCTATTGGTTAAAATTGCGGCATCTACGTTCATACTAAACAAAAAAGGAAAATTGAATAATGAAAATGAATAAAACATAAATAAGCAGAATATTCTTTTCATTTGTCTCTTACTTTTATTTTATTGTTTTCTTTTTGCAATTTGAGCCATTAACTACAACAATGGAACAGTGGATATTATTTACAGGAATGGTGGTATTGTTGGCCATATGAATTAAGGAAGAGAGAAAGTGCTTGTTCAAAATAAAATGGGGATTAGTCAATCAGGGAAGAAATTTTTTTTGGAAAGCATGAGTTACTTACTCTATTATATATGCGTGTCGACTATATTTCTATGGATAAAATTTGCTGAAACAGCATTGACATAACATACTCAGAAAAGATTTTGTTGTTAGATAACTGCCATATTTTCAAAAGTCCCAAAATTTTATTTTTGTTGCACGTTTCGCATTAAACGTAAGTTACAAAATAATCTATGGCCTAATGTAACAGGTTTTCCTATTCAGATGCAGAGAGCACTATTGTTCATTCTCTAGCAAATTTCTAGCAACCATCAAGTAGTGATCAAGCGATTTACTGAAAAAGTTAAATTGGCAACACTGTTTGTATCAGCTGTGGCTCTAAGGCAGGGGTGGGCAAACTGCGGCCCGCAGGCCACATGCGGCCCATGAGGGCATTTTATGTGGCCCGCGATGCCATTATGAAAGCGAACCGTAATATAAAATAGAGATAATTTCATATTTGTAGTTTAAATTAATGACGGAAAACCTTCTCCAGTGATGTTATGGGGATAACATATTATTTATTATTGATTTTCACTAACATTACTTACGATGTGAACCCTAACGTGGCCTGCCGAATCATTTTCATCTGTTTATGCGGCCCACCTAAGAAGCTGCAACTGTTAATGCGGCCCGCCACGTAAAAAGTTTGCCCACCCCTGCTCTAAGGAATGGTTATCCTTCTTTGGCTCTAATGAAACTCGCCATTCATTAAAAAAACGAAATAAATGTTTTAGTTATATCTATTATGGTAGAATTTAATTAATTATACAGTAACTGGTTCAAGAAATCATTTGCTTCTTATATTTATTTTTTAGCAATATCAACTCATGAACATCAATTTACAGAAGTGTTTGTGGCTCTCTATAACCTTTCTAGTAAAAACTCAGTTCTCTAAAGATTGTGCGACTACATTTCACTGGATTGGTATTACGTAGTTCTTTTCTCTTATTTCTAGATGCACTACTGTGGGCACATTGAAATGAAGTCATGTCACTATTTGTTCATTTTATGCCATTTCTATGTTAATAATAATTTTATATTGATTTATATATGTTCTGATACCATTCATATCATATGAAGTACCATAAAGCTCCATAAATGTATAAATATGTTAACTTAGGCCACAAAGGTTTAACCCTTTGTGGTCCAGATATTTTTTCTGTTTGGGTACCAGGTGGTCCAAGTTAATGTTGATAGTTTTGCTGAATTTGGAAACATATTATTTTATTAAAAAAAATGTAATAAATGACACTGAAAAATTTACTTTATTTTGCTGCTGTGTTTAAATGCAAGCTCTGAAACGTATTTTTACAATTTATAATTCACCATGGTGTGGTATCTTCTGAAACAGTCTCCAACATGGAGTCCTTTCACATGTTTCACAAATGTAGCAGGTTTCTTTCCTCCTACCTGCCACTTTCCGGTTTGAGCACACCAAACAGTCCTTATGCTTTCCCTCTGGGTGTGAAATGATGATATGCAGCTTCCCATCCAAGCGTTGCTCCCTGTCAGAAGTAGAAGGTCGCCCTCTTCTGGATGCAGAACCACTCCGGAAATCTCCAATCAGTTCCATTAGAAGCCTTTGCCGAAACTGTTTGTGTGTTAGAGATTTGCTCTTTCTATTTTTACTGCACTCCTTGAATAAGATGTATGCATTTACAATGGAAGCCTCAAAACCCCAAAAGAACAATTTCCTCCACCACTTGAGCGACTTCCGTAGAAAGCAATAAGTAGCAGTGTACTGGTCTGCGACATCTACTCCTCCCATATTTTCATTGTACCTAACTACAACACTGGGTTTCATAACCATTTGGATTTCGCCACCCTTTGTCGTTCTCTGGACTGTTTCTGATACTGACGTGCCCCATGTGCTCAATAGTGTAACCACTTTCTTATCACGCCATGCAACGAGTAAGGTGTTTTTCTTTCGGTATGCCATTATTTCTCCTTTTTTTAGCTTTGGCTTCTTCATACATGTTGGAATATCTTTTTTGTTAGGCATTACTGTTCCAGTGAGATGACATTTTTCATCAAGCAATGCAGTAGCAAGTTTTGGACTTGTATAAAAACGATCAGTAAAAATATGGTAACCAGAAGCTTCAGGTATTGATTGTGTAAGATTATTGTAAAGATGTAGTACTATCCTACTTGTAAATGGCAGATGCGGTTTGATCAGTCCTTCTGTGGTAAGTTTTCCAAAATATGGAACAAATGAATATATATAACTGCAACAAGAGTCTGCCAAAACATAAACACGGAGACCCCATTTTGTAGGTTTTTTTGGGTTATAAGTTATGAACGCTATTTTCCCCTTGAAGCCAATAGTAGATTCATCTATAGAAATATTTTTTCCTGGCACAAAGTGTTCCCTGAATCTGTTTTCTAAATAATGGAGGAAATGACTAACTTTCTGAATTCTTGTTTTTAGACTTGTATCTAAGCTGGGCATGGTCTCCAAATGTAGTGCCCAAAAGATTTGTAAAAACCGTCGGCGGGTGAAGATCTTACCGAAAAATGAGATTTTTGAATGAAATGCTTGAGACCAATAATCCTTTATATCAGCGAAAGGAATTATCCCCATGTTGATTATTACACCTAGAAATGCCCACATCTCTTCCTCTATGACATCAGTCCAGGTTAGCCATATCGAATATTGAGACAATGTTTTGGTGCTTATTGTTTTTCTGGCATATGCATTGGTTTCAGCAATGAGTTTCTTTACAAGGGTTTGCGTGAAAAACAATTTGAAAAATTCAATTGGAGTGGTCGTGGCAGCTGGAACTTGCGGACCTAAAGTCTTATTCCCATGTTCAAAACATATCTTTGAACGGTAATTGTCATTATATGTTACATTTTGCCAAATATCATTGTCAAAAATAGCATCATCATCACAACTATCTGAGTCACTAATAATTCTCGGAACATTTGTATGTACCCTTCTAAGAACAATGTCATCATCAGAATCACTTGAAAAAACATTCGATGGACCAGGATCAGCTACGAGTTTTCGTTTTTTCCGTCTTGGCTTGGTCACGCATGAATGTCGTTCACTTTATTCGTTATCACTTTCTTGTAGCTCGTCGAAATCAACATCTATTTCTTGCATATAGTCATCGACACTACTTTCAAATTCATTAGTATCAAACATGGGGTTTGTTTTCTTTACTTTTTTATCCATAATAACAAAAGTTTACGCACCGTTTTTATTACGCGGTGATTGGTTCGAGACGTCACTCAAAGGCACTGACTCATAAAAGTGTCAACATAACTGCCAAGTAAACTAGTGTGAAGAAAAAATATCACGTTAATATATGTAGCATCCTATTCATTATTAATAAACATGTAATTCTTTTCCTTTGCTATTACAACTTACCCATCGTTCTCAGTACGCAGCGATACCGGCGATACCTGTCGAGCATCATGAAGCGTCAGGTAGCGACTAGTCATTTAAGGGGAAAAACCTCTAAAATAGATAAAAATATATATCGGCGTCACTGTCCGGCCATCTACCGTGCGGAAAATAAATCATGTAAATACTTGCAGTATTCTAAATCATTCACAGATGGCATAAATCATCATAAAGTCGCGTGTCGAGTCCACCTCGACATAGGATCCACTAGAATGAATTGTTATGTTGAGTCCACCTCGACATAGGACCGCAAAGGGTTAAAAGTGCATTTTCCTTACATTCTAAACAGTTGTCTTTTATTGTCTTCATTAGTTTCATTCAGATGTTTGGCTTTTTCTTTCATTTTAATTTTTTATCAATTATGAAGCTTATAGAAAGAAATTATTGTGTTATTTTTTACATTCTTAAATCATCTTAGAAAAAATTTAATTTGATTAAAATAAAAGAATTTTTGTAAGTGAAAAATTTCCTACTATGTATTTCAAACCCCAGGGTGCTTTTTTCTGCAAAAGCAAAGAATTTCAAACAAGCTGATCAGTTCATGACACATTCATTGGTGTAACTTGTACACTAGATTTCCATTTAATGACTTGGACTCTGTAACACTGAATATTAAAATTTTCAGAAATAATTGTACCTTAAGATATAGATCATGTCGTGGTGGAGATGAAAGATCTGCTGTTGCCTCTCTCTCAAGAAAAGTCCTCGTTCCTATCTTTATATCCATTACGTAAGGGTCAACAAAACCATAAAGCAGATCTTGTAGTTCAAGGAAGTTCTCTCCTTTGTAAGACACCTAAGTGTAAAAAAGAGAAAAAGAAGCAACTAAGTAATTTATAAGATCAAAATTTTCTCATAATTTTCTATAATAAGCATGCATGATATTAATTCAATAGAGAATCTTTAAACTTGTTTAATGGTTAAAAAAATAGATAAGAACAAAAATAAAAAATAAGCCTTTATTTTTTCAATTTTTGGTTTCACATACATGCTATACTTAAGAATATGCTGAGTAGGTAAATGCACTGGAGAAATACTGTAATTCCCATAAAGCTTCATGAATTCACACCATGACCCTTAAATATGACGTCATGTTACAGGCTGTCTACTTCTTCCATTAATTAGAACACTGATGTAAAGCAAACTGAAATGTATTTTGCAGCTTTATTTCATATTATCTTATAAAATATTAGAAAATAGACCACAAACTTATTTAAGCTGATGGAGTGTTTCTGAAAGTAGTAATGATCATGACTTTAGCAGAACTTTAATAGTTTTATGTGCTCTATTGAAATTAAAATCGCAAACCCTCACATTTGTAATTTAAAGTTTCTTAATAGCAAATATTGATCTAATCTCGTCTCATAAGACCAATAGAAGTGGAGCTGCTTAGTGCAAAATCTTATTCTAATATGTGAGAATGCATTCATTTAAAAAGGCATATTAACCTAGTATGGTATCACAATATTTTATAAGAAGTTTTTTGGTGTGGTGTAAATGTAGCCCATATGAAAAAGGTAGGATATCCCACAATACTAACATTTTAAAAAATTTCCAGATTGTTAAGTCACGTCCAGACTGCTTGTGTTTGTGCTCGTGCTCATGTTCATGCTTGGGATGCTCATTGCACTCGTAGCTGCCCTGTACAAACTGTTGGTGATGTTCCGTGCTCGCAATGTTTGCATAGTTCGTGATGTTTGTACCAACAGATACTTTAATCGACTGTTTTCATCAAGTAAAGCTTTGTTGGGGGTTGTATATATAGGGCAGAGGATGGAAGGAGAGGGAAAGGTTAAACATCTCATGAGTAGGAGGAGGAATTTCCTAGGCTGCGAGAGGTTCTAGGAGTCGAAGGGGAGGTGAGAAATGGAGTGAAGGGCAGAGCACAAGATTGATAATAAGAAAATTGGAACCAATCTACGGAAAATACAATAATTGCATGGAAGTTATAAAGTAGCACAAGTATTTAGGTATTAATTCAATTATAGATTATTTTCACAAAGTAGAACCTTCCCAAACAAATAATAAAATTGATAACTAAAAAGAGAAGAGCACAGCAAACATGTCACGTGTCAATGAAAACTGTCTAAATTGCTTGTGATGCTTGTGGGCGTGCTTGTTGCACTCGCAAACACTTCAAACAAGTGTTTAGGCTGTTTGTCGCTGCTCCTATTCGTGCTCGTGTTTCTGTCCACACTGCTTGGAGTGTTCATTGTTTGCTGTAATCCCGGTGCTCATTATAGTCTGGACACGGCTTTATAGAAAACAATGAGGCACATTTGAACGTTTTAAATTACTTTTCATATGATGATTTATATTTGGTTTGTATCGCAGCCATATTACTGAAGCTAGACGAGTCAAGATTTCATGGATGGGAAGGTTTGGTGAAGATATACATTCCAATGGTGCAGGTTGGCCCCTCCCAAAGAGAGTGGCAAAATATGTGGATATGTTCCTGGCTTGACCGCGATTGGAGAAACCCATGGCTGGAGAGGGCCAAGGCTTATGTAAAATAGGCGGTTACGGAGAGTGATCCTTGAGAGACATACCTTAAATCTTATAATGCATACAAAACATGCTTAAAAATTCTATTTATCGTATTTGTTATCATTATAATTCTAATATATAATAAAATTCTTCGCGGGAGGTCCTCCTGCTCCCTTCCTCCTTTTTCGAGGAGGTTCGCAGATTACAGTCCTCTTCCACCCATTCATAGCCATAAGGTTGGGTTCTATTCCAGCAGCTAAGCCCTCAATAGTGTCTTGCCAACCAGGGTGCTCCCAATATTGCATATATTCATCAAAATCGCTGAAACTATTGATGATATTGGTATGCAGTCTTTTTAAAAATATCACAACCATAGTAATTATTTAAAAAACTGATGACCCTCTTTATTAAATAAGAAAGAAGTTTCTCACAGATCAGCATTTTTAAGCATCAACTTGAAATTTAAGATAATTGATGCATTTTTTATATTTGTTTATGTATTAAAGAAATTTTATCGTATTTAATCTATACTATCTGTTTGATTTTTTTTTACGTCTATAAGGTTCAATTTAGTAATTTTAATCAAATATATTTGTCTTTTCGGGACAGGAATCCATGATTAACATACACACTCGGCTTCAACTAAAAAATATATATAAATGTATCAACTATATAAAATTTTGTTATGAAAATTCAGTCATATACTTGCACTTGTTTTTCCTCCACTTTGATGAAGACAGTGTTTTGGCAAACGATTTAATAAAAATTAGATGAGAAATCTGTAAAATAAAACTAATTTAAAGTCAGTTAAGGGGTACAGATAATGTATACACAACAAATATTGTTATAGAAGCCGTGGTGATCGGGGGCCATTGAAGGAATTTTTTTCCAAAATACAAAATTGAGAAAGACAAATTATTCCCAGAAAATACAAACAATAAAAAATAGCTGTAATGAGGAGAGGAGATAGTAGCCAAGGGATGTTACCAAAATGACATGAGGATTAAATATTAATGCAAAAAATTATGCAGAATAAATAACTGCAAAGAGTAAATAGATATGTAAATATAAAATAGTGCAATCAGACAGGAGCACCATTCTTTGTGTCAACTAGTTACACCTAGTAGAGCTTTCAACTATAACATAACTTTTAATAATGACAATATTTGTTTATTGTTGACAGCCGTGTTGAGAGCTGTGGGTAATTAAGACTGTAGGCCACTTTTAAGAAAACATAAATATTACGTAAATTAAAATGCATGTGGATTTTCTCCATTATTGCGAGTGTTCAGTTTGATCGAAACTATAAGTTTAACATAAAAGAGGTGCAACATTTAAAAAATAATTTAAACTATAAAATGTTAGCAACAACATTTTTCTAAATGTATAGAATATATTTATCCCCTTTTCTATTAGACTGTGATATCGAAATTCACAGAACCTTTATGTAGGCAAACTGAAGAATTTGGAGCGATTTTGCATACATTTAGGGGCGAGCTGGAAAAAGTATGATCTGAAAATGAATTTACTGAAGTATTTGTATTACGAGATTTACCTATGTCGAAACTACTTATTACAGGATATAGTAAAACACTTTGGAAAGCACTGTAGAAGATCAAATGTAGCAGATTTTCGTGACTCCTACCCAATTGAAATAAAAAACTGTAAAAATTTCTGCAATCGTCTGAGAAACTTGCAGTAAAAATATCTTGAATTTAAAAAAGTTATTTATTTCAATTATTGATAAAGATTTCTTCAAAGTTCCATCCCTTAATATTGACTATAATTTTCATGGTGCTTCCAAACGATGCTTCAGGCGAAATAGAAGGTTTGAGAGTCGTCTAGAAACAAAATGTTGAACTGTAGGCAAGTAAGGTTATTCCGCTGTTGAGTTCCCACAATTACCTATTTGACATTTTGAAGATTAAAAATTACATTGATACTACTTTTGCGATAACCCAGCTAATTCGCAGGTAAATGTCTTCAAGGATTACTAGGTACATAAAACGAACTTACATTCCTATTTTACAAATGCAGCATGGATTATTAATCACTTATTAATGGATTTTATTTGTACCCTTATCTATGATAGAAAAAATGAAAGTCATGAGACAAAGTAATGACACTAATTATAAATTAAGAGTGTCAGTAAGCTAAAGAACATGGTGATAGAGCAGCTGATTGTGAATTTGGGCCCAGTGAATGTCTTATAAGAAAATGAAGAAAGGCTGAAGAAAGGATAAAAAATATGGGGAATACCAAAAAGGCGAACAACTGTAGTAAAGCAAACCATCCTAAAATGGAAGAATGCTTGCTGAAATGGATAAGAGATACAAGAAGGGACTGCTTTGGTGTTAGCACATCAGCTGTTTGTGCACAAGCTTTGAGATTATCCAAAGAATTAACCATTAAAGACTTTAAAGCATCTATGCATTGGTGTCATCGTATCTACAAAAGACACAATTTATCAATCTGCCGACGTACTACGATAAGTCAATGTTTACCCGAAGATCACGAGGAGAAATTAATTGCATACCAGTCCTATATAACACAATTAAGAAATAAATTCAATTTTCCACTTAGTCAAATAGGCAATGCCGACCTAACACCATTAATATTTGATATGCCATCTGATACAATGGTAAATAAGAAAGATGCAAGAACCTTCATGATGACAGGACCAGGAAATGAAAAAAATCGTTTCACTGTCATGCTTGCTTATATGGCTGATGGGATGAAACTGCCTCTGTATGTAGTTTTTAAAAGAAAAACAATCCCAAAATGCAAATTTCCCCATGGCATCATAGTCCGAGTGCAACAGCAAGGTTGGTTTGATGAAAACATCACCAGTGACTGGATTGAGACTGTTTGGAAAAGAAGGTCTGGTGGAATGCGTCAAAGATCTCTCTTGGTCTTAGACACATTCCAATGCCACATACATCCTGAAGTAAAAAAGAAACTCCTTGAAATGAAGACAAATTTGGTGTTTATCCCAGGGGGAATGACATCGATCATGCAGCCTATAGACGTTGCTGTTAACAAGCCATTGAATGACCTCCCCTCAGAAACGATAATTAAGGGATTCAAAAAATGTTTCATAAGTAATGCTTTAGATGGAAGTGAAGACGACATATTATGGGAAAATAATGACAATGGCAAGACGACTGCAAAATTAGAATCAGACGAATTTGAAGCTTCAGAAACAAATGAAGTTCACGACAAGTTCCATTTTGCCGATGATGACTCCGATGATGGCAAATTTTTAGGATTTTAGGGAAATTGTTTGAAAAGTTTGATTTGTTTTCTGGATTGAAGATTTTTTCAATGAGCAGATGCTTGATTTTTAAATTTTAGTTATCAGGTATTTCATTTTAGCTGAAGACTCTGTACAGAAAGAACAAAAAATGTTTAGCATCCATGAGTGACTAATGAAGCCGAAATATCTTGTATTTACAATTATTGTTTGTAAAAGTGCAATCTTTTTTCATATTAAAAAGTTTTATTTTAATGAAAACACTTTGATGGTTAATAAATATTAGTTTGAAGCTGTTTATTTTTCATTTTTCATCGAACATTTTGTAGAGAGAAAAACATGAAATATTATGTACCTGTGTAAAAAATGCACTTTTTAGCTTAAAAAATTTTGAAAAAAAAAGTGCGTTCTATCTGCGGATCTTTATGGTAGGTTGTGTGATTATTATTATTATTTTCGCAAGCTAAAATTAGGAAAAACCTTGTCCTGGATACAGATAAATATGATACTTGTTCTTATGTTTTCATACCTTAGAAAATTTTAAGACATGTCACTGCAATGGGATTGAGTCTTAAGATTTTTTTCAGTTTTGCATGATGTTTTAAAGAAATTACTTGAAAAACTTCTACACAATTTTACCCAATATGGTCTGTAAAATAATATTATATGTAGTTTCCATTTGTCTGCATTGTGCATCTATTAATATGCAAAAACTAGAAATTATTCTAATTGGCACCAGTCCATGATAACTTAACGCTGATGTTTTGGCAATTTGGGGGTAGAATTTTAAAGCAATGTCTAACAAGGGAAGAATAAAAAGTAGTGTGTTAATATTTTAAGAGAATACAAGAAGGGAAAACTGTAAAATGCAGGTGTATATTCTGCAATCGGGAGTATGTAACTCATATAGACAGAATGATTCAACATCTTTTAAAATGTGCATAATGTTTCCTACTGTAGTAAAAGAAAGTTTTATTAAAAAAATGTTCCCAAGAAATTGTTTTCTTTTGGTAGTCAGTCTCCTCCTGTTAGTGTGAAATACTCTTCAGTGTGCTTACAGCAATAATAGCTGATAGTGTAGCTCAGACTGTAGATGTTCCTCTACTTACACCCACAAATTCATCTTTGGCAAGTGATATGGGCCCCACAGCATCTCAGCAGCATTGTTTCCAACCTTTCTTCTTTATCGAGTTATACTTTAAAAAAACCAGGATTATTAGGATTTTTGGACAGAATAAGTCCACAAGAGAATACTGAACTTGACAGGGTGTTTGCAAGTAATTTGCTGTTTCACGTTATAGAAAACCCCTATATTGTAGAATTTTTTGGTAAATTGAGCCCAATTTATACTCTATCAGGAAGAAAACACCTGGCTGGACATCTTCTTGATGAGGCTTATGATGAAATACAACGAAAAATTGGTAGTACTATTATTGAAGACGCATCTCATATATTTATTGTCTCCGATGGTTGGAGCAATGCTTGAAATGAAGGTGTCATTAATTATCAAATTTAAAAATCTTCCTGACCGCAATTCTATTTTGGCTGAAATAGTTAATTTCAAAGCGAGTAGTGATACGTTCAACAGAAAAATGATATGGAATGCAGTTTAGTCTATTAATTCAGGTCAAATTACACCAACAAACTGGTGGAAGAGTCTGTTTACTTGTGGAACATTCTGCTTACATCTCGCAGTTCTACTGCTTGTGCTGAGCAAAACTGGTCAGTTTGAAGAAACATCCACATCAAAAACAGAAACAGACTCAAAACAGAAGCAGCTGAGAAGTTGGCAACAGTTTATCATAATCTCAGACTCATGGAAAATATTTCTGAAAAGCATGAAGATTGCTTACATATTTAGAGACGGAATCAGATTCTGGGGAAACAGAGAGTGAGAACATGGAATGTGAATTGCTTTAAAAAAATAACCATAGTGAGAACCCTGAATGAAAAATAAAGTGAAACAGACTGTTGGACACTACAATCCACCTGCTTTTTTTATATGTTACATTTACCAATGCAGTTCATTAAAGTCTGTTACTGTACAAGGAATAGTATTTCAACTTTATATTTTTATCTTTATTTTTATTTTGGCCTAAACTCCAGGTAGTGTTTTTAAATGTCCATGTGAAATACTTATAGGTTATGCCAAAGTATTTAGTGTTTACTTAATAATTTATAAAAATAGTATTTTTTGACAGATTTTTTACAATATTTGACAGGTCAATTGACCGATAATTTTTTGACTGGTCAAAAACCCAACCCTAATTATAATGTCACTGGATGCTATATAGTTATTATTTTTGAGAAATATGGGTTATTTAGTGTTGTTCATGACACCAAGCTCTATAACTGAGTGAGTTTTAATCAAAATTGTTGGAGCCATTTTTGAATAATTTTGCATTTTGTGAAAATCAGCAAGAATAAGAATAATTGTTACACTATATCATTCATCTCTTCATAGTTTCTATTCTGGATAATGTTATGTCTAAATACTGAACACAGGGCGTCCCCATTATAAGTTTTCTCGCACTTACGTAGCTGAAGTTTTAGCGAAAAAATGTAAAAATTACCCGCACTTACATTTACGTAAAAATTCCCTGTTCGTTACGCTGCTTCCTCTACCTGCTGAATGGCACACCCTTGTGCTGGCAAATGGATAGGGCAAGCTGCCAAATGTGCCACACTTAATTTCGAGACCATTCACAGATGTCATAGTTGTCATGGAATTAAGATATTAAGATGAGATGAAAGATCAGACACTTTCCTTATCCTACTCTCCCATGGCTGAAGGTCTTAGGATTAAGGGAGGGGAGAGTAAACTAACACTCGAGGGAGTGTCTCTCTCAAAAAAAATAAACATCTCACACAATCCACAGAGTGGAAAGAGCAGACACACTTTCCATGACGAGTGGCCTGATGAGAGCAAGACGAAACTGCCAATGCCTTGTTTTCACATGACGACAGTAGGACCAAACTGTTTAGGACTCTTGAGGTTGAGAAGATGAAAGAATAGCTTCTTCTTCCACCTTTCCCCCTTACAACATATCCCATGTTGCTTCTCGGCAATATCGCTTTTCATTCCATAAGCATCTGAGTCAGAATCGATAACAATTGTCCCCTCCCTTTCAAAATTGCACATTTTAAACTTCAGTACCATTTGTATAAATAAGAAGGGATGAAAATATAAAAATAAAAATATAATGAAAAGTTAGCAGAATTACCGAGAAAAATATGAAGATTCTCACCAACAAAAATACTTGTAGTCAACTAACACAGTTTAGAGATCAGAAAACAGATGAAGAAGAAAATAATGCTAAAAGCTTTAGGATTCAATCTCCCATCCACTGATAGTGTTATTGATAACCCTTGAGCATTAAATTGCATAGGTAAAGTCTATGTTCTTATGATCCCTAAGATCCTATTTTACATTATTCTTATGGGAGAAAATTCCCCTTTATAAGTGGTTTTGATATACGCTGCACTTTTGTGGTCCATAACCCCAACATATAATGAAGACCCTGTGTATCATTCAGTATCGTTGAACCATCTAGGCTCCAGGGTCTTGCACAAACAGACAGATGGACAGACAGATAGACAGAATGGCAAAAACTACTTTTTTGAACTCAGGTATACTTTAATCATGTATTTCCAACAAAATCTCAAAGATGAATTTTGAATTATTACAATACTTTGTCTATACTATATATATGAGAAAGTAAAAATATCTACTAAATTCAATGAATAATAAAACAAGACTGGAACTTTTTATAGAATAAGGTTCATAAAAATATACTAGGACGGTATATGGAAGAAAAGATTAGATAAACAACAGCTGTGAAAACAACTTGGCTGCATTGTAAAATTGCACCTCACAGATACAGCTGGGTTAACTACTGCATTAATATGAAAATAACTACATACACATATAAGGTAACTACGCATATAAATGTAAAAAGTAAGGAAAAGTTACTGCTGGAACTCACCTCCCGGAAGTAACGAGGCACGACATCTCTAGCTGGCTCCTCTTCATCCTCATCACCTCCTCCTCCTCCCTGCTCACCTTCCCTCCTCCAGAATCTTCTCCTCCTCCTCCTCCTCTTTCCTTCCACAAGAAACACGCAAACATAACTGGAGATTATTTAACCCTCTCCCATGCATAATGTAATAAAGTTTAGTTTGCCCACTCCCACAGATGGTAAAGTCTACCTGCATTTTGATTACATTTTATTGCTCAATATTTGGCAGATCACATCTCTTTTTGATACATAAACATTCAGTGCTACTTGATTTAACCCAATGAACTCGGCTCTTTTTCTCCAAACGCTCGAAGAGGCACTATGTCAACACTGTCTGTTATTGAGAGAAACTCCCTCTAGTATATTTTTCACCTATTCTTAGAATTGCCTGGTTTGGAAGTTTTTTACTGCATAAAAATGTTTCCTTAAGTATGATGGAAAGATGTGAGTCAGTATAAATAATTGTGATTAGTCCACAGTTTCATTATCTCTGACGCAATGAATCAGCCAACAGAAAACACACTTGGTCATACAAGCAAAAATTAAGACAAAACATTCTGACCTAACTCTTGGTAATTTCAGTGACATGATAGAAAACAGTCTCTAATGTCTCTCACCAAATATTTCCAACCAGCTAGTCAAAGTAGAGGGAATGAAGGATGTGTATTGTGTAGTTAACAGAAACAGAGAAAACTTTCAGGAAGGGCTGTGTAATCAGCATCAATAATGCAACTTATATCTATACCACATTGGCTGCTTTCTGCAATTTCAGAGAAAAGTTTCCTGCATGTCATTAAGCAAGTATAATATTAATTTTCAAAACAACAGTTTTCAGGTTCTATCATAAAAATTTCATGGATATCTATTGAATAGATAAAAAGTTATCAAATTTTAAACAAATGTAGTTTCTGATTCTAACCTACCTGAAGATTTAACATGCTCATTCACAAGAGAGAAGGGTAATTAAATTCCATGGGAGAGGGTAAAAGACTTTGAATGATCTTTGATTTATAGCCTTTAACTGGCCTGTACAGTTCATTATTACAGTAAAACCTCTACCTCATGAACTCCTATACAGCAAAGACTTCCAGATAACGAACAATTGCTGGTGGTCCCGCTAAACTAATATATAGAATACCTAGTTACAGGCTCTCTACTCCCATATTATGAAAACTTCAGAGCAATGAAGGAAAATATGGTACTTGCCCTTAAACTACCCACAAATTTTCCTGTAGGGAGTGGCACCGTAGGTGATGAAAAATGGAACCATGTGGAGGTTGCAGTTACCGTTTATTCAAAATTCTTTTGTTTAGCATTAGAGATTAAAGTCGTGCTGGAGATTGAAGTCATGTGAGGCCCTGCCTGCATCAATGTCCCTCTCCATGCCAGTGGAGATTGGGTGCACGAAGTAGAGCAAACTAAAGGTCTATGAGGTACACATATGTACACTATATAGTTCCATTTCACGTCACCTATGGCGCCACTCTCTATGAGAAAATTTGTGGGTAGTTAAAGGACAAGTACCGAAAAAAATTGTCACCTACTCGTATTTGCCTCTTTTAAACAAATTTTCATGCGCCAAATATTTTTTCAGTTACATACACATGGAAAATGATTGAAAATAACAGTGTGCCAATTATACTCCATTCCAAATATGTTTGCCATGACATCATATGTCTTTTATGTGAACCATTACAACGGGTAATGTAGAAGGAGGTAGCGGAAGGGGCTTTGCCGCCAATTGCACCCAAACAACTGCGAGAAAACCTGATCACCACTTTCCCCTCCAAGAGAGTACTGTCATAAGATGACTGGTTAGTGGGAGGAGTGAAGGAATGTAGGAGAAAAAGGAGCATGCGCAGAAAGCCATTGTGCTGGGAGCTCGAGCCCGAGCACGTGAACAGATCGCCCTGGGCACGTGAACAGGCATGGTGACATCATGACAAACACGTTTGGAATGGAGTATAATGTCAAGCTTTCAACAAGCCAATCATAGCACGTATTATAGCATGATGACTTATTTCCTGTGTTTCCAGTATTCTCATGCCTTTGACCATTAAGTCCAAGGTGTGAGAAGGTGCAAAAGTGTGATGTGTTCCTGTATGAGAAAAAATGTGTTAAATATCAATTTCTCATGGTATTTAGTGGTTTCAGTTGCTTTGTCATCGGCCATCTTGATTTGTAGCACTGACGACACTGTTACAATGCTTTCTTATGGAAAAAAGGGCCACTTTCATTCATCTCTTTTTGCAATGATTGATGGTGACAAGCGCCAAATACAACTCTAATATGTAATCTGTTACTTTTTCTTGCATTGATAGGGAGGTTTTGTCTGAAAATATCCTCTGCAATTTTTTATTACGTGATTTCCTCAAAGATGCAACCCACGCCAGGGCGGTCAAATTTGTTATTAATTGGTGTTGATTCTCAAGAAGTGGTGGTACTGCCAATGTTTTTAATCAATTGTTAGCGGCTCAACAGATTCTTTAAGATAAGCTCACAGTTGGCTCATTGAGTTTCACATGCAGCTGTCAAAGACAGAGGAAATTAAACATTGTAGGCATATTTTGAATATCGTCCACTCTTATATGACATTTTTTTCCAGAAAAGGTGTAATGGGCATATTTTAGTAGAGTTCGGTTTGAATATGCCATTTCTGTGTGTTTGCCTTAATTTGGATAACCCCGTTGCTTCCATATAATTTATCAGCCAATCCGCCCCCGAAGTTATGCAACATCCATTAACTTCTGATCAATGAATTTATGAATAATGAATAGATGAAAAATTAGGTCCCTTGAGTTTTATTAATGAGAGGTTTTACTGTAATATGTATGTAATGCATTACCCACCTGTTCACCTTTCTACATTATAAGGAAGTAAACACATACCTGAACTCTAATCTAACTTAACAGGAACCTTAGCCAAAAATGATTATTTTATGTTTGCAAATAACAAATTGTTTTTTACACAGTTCCTGCAGTTATCTGCACTATAATAATCTTTAATATAGCTAAGTTAGCTGCTATGCAATAACTGATTAAGAAAAACATTATAGTATGTATAATTTCTTGTGCCTCACCTGAATCCACCATTCCATATATCTTCTCATAAACTTGTCTCTCCGAAGAGTCACTGCTTTTTTTCCAAATTGTACCGGGACCTGCAGGTGCTAGAAATCCTCTGTGGCCTGAAAGCTGGAACCATGGGTGATGTCTTTTTGTGAATCCAAGCCTCAAAAGAACATCACTTGCTGGGGCAGTTAAATCGAGGGCATTCTAAAAAGGTAGAAAATTATATTAACCAGGCACAATACAAACATATATAACACAGTTTATATGCCAACTGACAAAAATAGTCTTTTTTTGTATGCTACATTTTCTCATGAACCTGTATTATTTTCTCAAAACAAATTAGATGAAATAATAATGTTGCTATGTTCATATTCATTTTCTGCAGTATATCAAAAGAAAATAACATCCAATAAACCTATTGAGAACATAATTACTTTGGCATTTCTTTCGTCATCTAATGTCATTAGAATGAAATTTTCAAAATAGGTTTCACCACATAAAAAGGAAAAATGCATTAATGATATATTATATACAGACTCCAATTCCAAATATAGGTTCACTGATATAGAAAATCAAATTGAAAATATGGAAAGGGAATTGCAAAAGGAGATAATATCTCACATTAAAGAAAAGCATATTAGATTGAGAAGTGATGAGTATAGCAAGCAATACTGAATACAATAAAATAATTTTAAAATACCTTTAAGGTAAGATTTAATTTTGCTTCAAAATGGTTAAAAAGTAATATTTATCCACTAAAAAGATTGTATGATAGAGAACAGGGCTGTCAGCTGTCTTGAAATGTTTACATACTCTTGAAATGTACAAAATAATCCAATTTTATGATTTAATGTTTGAAAATAAGGTCATAAGTGACTAAGAATGATATACAGTTTAGGCAAGTTTTGTTAAACATTTAATATGAATTACATAAATTTTTGAGAGTCAATGTTCTTTGCTCCTTTTTGCTCCCAATTTAATGACTAATAACATTTCTAGAATGTAGCTGAATATTGTGGCTTTATAATACCCGTGTGAATATTTTTAGCACAACTGCTTGAAACAGCTAAATAAATTAAGTAAATGCTTTAAGACAGCGGTTTTCAAATATACAAAGCTGCACCCCCCTCACCTAACAAAACTATCTTTGTGCCCCCTGTACAACATGTTCAATCACAGTTCATAAACAATACCTACTGGACGTACAAATCCCATTAATGCAACCATCTTAAGAAAACATATTGATACAAACAAAATGTCCTAGCCACATGAAGGCTAGAATTTGACAGTTATATATTGTCGGCCTCAAGATTAGGATGGTGAAACATAGAGGAAATATATGTCAAATATTCTGCACCTTTCCAACAGACCCACCATCCCGTTTGGAAATCACTGCTATAAGATATAATCAATTGTATGAAATTTTACGAATTTATTTTTGCATCCATAAATAATTTTTCATCAAAATTCCTGTGGATTCTAAAAGATTTCAGCCCAAATAATATTCTATAGTAAAGTTCACTTTCTTTCACAGTAAGTAATCAATTATTTGCAGTTCGTTTTCACCTATAGTCATCTTGTTAAAAATTTATCAGGTAGATAAGGAAATGAAAAATAGCATGAGCAAAACGCATTATTTAAAAATGTCTTTATCTGCATCTTTATTTAAATTGGTTCTAAGATAACCATTAGGTGATACTAGCTAAATGAACCAATAAAAAAATCTTATGAAAAACAGCAAAAGTTGCTTATTTGGACTTTTTAATGTAGGAAGAATATATTGTACAAAAATACTTATAGTTTTCAGCATTTCATCTCTTACCAGTGCGAGAAACTGAAGAAATGTACTTTCTTCTGAAATGTCAAGATCCTCTAACTGATATTCTTCTCCATCACAAACGCCAACAATCTCACGTTGAGGTCCATTAATTAAAGATTCAGAAGCAACTTGATTCTGATCCACCTTAGTGTGAAAATAGATTTAATTTGGGAAACACCCTCAGAAATGAAAGTAACATATCTCCGCTTAAAATTGATGGAAAATGAATACTTTTTAATCTTTCTTGTTGTAGTGTAATAAACATTTCGAGAGAAAATAGTAACTCATCTAATTTTATTAATTTTCATATACAAAAATATTAAATTTAAAAACCACTATAATAACAGTCTCATATAGAATAGCATGATCTTCATCATACTCACTGGATATTATTATATCAAAGAGCAATGAAAACATTTTAACCAAACTAATGTACTGATATTTTCAATAAAAAATTTTAATAGATGATTAATCTTACTTAAACCAATTATAATACAATCTATTAATTTGGTAATTAGTGATTGAACATTTAAATAGAAAAAATTATAACTTGTAACTCACTGCTAAAACATCTTTGTCGCCATTCTTCTGACTATTGCTCAGCCTCCGTGAGAGGACCTTAGAAAAGAAATTAAACGCATAAGTTTTTGCAACATGAGGCAAAAACTAAGAAAACGTTGACGACGCAATTTAGAAAAACGTACAGCAATTTAAGTACATAACGTCATTCTCAACCATAGTTTCATTAGTTAACATTAAAACCGAAGTACATTTGCAAAATGAGTCACAATTGTTCCTCAAAGTTCGCTAATTACTCAATGTAAAATTTAAGAAAATAGTAAATTAACACTGTCATGTATAATCTTCAAAATATGCTTAATTCAGAAGCAAACAAAATAATTAACCTCATCATTACTATTTATTTTGATTATAACTTCGCAATGATATATTTAATGTAATATTGAACGATATTTTCCACTAATCTCGATAATTTACATAAAAGAATTAACTCATAGTAATATTTGTGAGAAATTTTGCAGAATTTCTGAAGCAATTGCACAGTTAAAAATAGGGCAAATAAATAAATTAAAAACGGATACTAGTTTTCTAGAAGTTGGTATATTGTACAACTGATATGTTTAATATAGTACGTTAAGAAATTAAAAAATAAATACCTCTTTCCACGCTGAACGAAGTCGATATGATGTTGAATAAGTAGGAGGGGGGAATTGTGTCATTGACGTATCCATTTCAAACTGCGATAAATGCATGTAAATGCATGAACCGAGGAGCAGACATGAAGGAAAATCGGAGAAATATTACGGAAACAAACGAAGGTTTCGCGACAGGGTAGATTTTCTCTGATTGGCCCATTCTACGCAGAAATTTAGACCGCGAAGTTCAAAAATAATAATATTGCACATTCTGCTGCGTTAACTATAATTAATGAAGGAAGCGACGCAGTTATCTGCCAAAACACTGCATATTCATTATTTATTCATTCAATTCTTTTTATTAGCGAGGCTGAAGAATTCAGTTCGACTTTAATTGAAACCTATCCAAATTGGTATAAAAATATTTTTAGTGAATACGTACAGAAATAGTTTTTTAAGAAAAAACCTAACTCATAAAAATTTAAAAATGATGTTACTATCAAATGACTTTTTAAAGCAGTTTCTTCAGGAAATCAATCTATGCGTACGTTAAATAAACAGAAACGCAATCACTATTTTCTCGTATTTACATTTTTCAAATAATAATTTTGAAAGCATTCTGTTTGCATGACTAGATGCTTGAAGCTCGGATTTCATATAATATTCTAAAGCATTGTATTATTTTTTATGTAAAATTGTCAAGGAGTCAATCATTTTCATCATATGGTAGACCATACGCATCTCAAACTTAATTCCATGTGATATATCTACATATAAGTTTGTCTGAAATACTTTTAAAAATTTCATCAAATTATAAAAATTTATTTTTAATACGAATTGTCGGAGCTTGCATACTGCAAGCGCTTAGAAAATCATCATACACCAAGATATTAGCTCGTAAATATACCAACGCGATCTCCTGTGCAACAGCACCAGCCACGTGGATCCTATATATATTAGAAAATTAATTCCACAAGTTCTATCAGAATATTTGTAATTTTCCGCGTAATTACGGCAACTATCCGTAACTTCAAATTCTCTGGCAATCGGCTCTTTTCCAAGTTTTCGTATTTCAAGTTTCATGTCTCAGATCACCCTGCATGAGCAATAAGAATAATCATCATTAAGACAATACCCTATATACTAAATTTATGGAAAAATTTGGATATTCTGTGTTAAGATGATCATCATTCATGTCTTTAGCATGTATTTGGATTTAAAAATCGCGAAATAGGTACGACGCCCTTATATTTAACAATTTAAAAGAGTTAAAATTTATCGAAAAACTACGAAACAACATTAAAATACTTTTTACGTTTTAATAAATTTCGTGTGTTAGTATAATGACGTCATACTATGTTTACGTCGTAGTTTAAAATCAACGGCATAATAATATATAATACAATAATTTTCATTTTCTGCGAAATTAAGTCTTATATCCGGAATTTTTAAATTCCCTGGCAATGGCTCGCGTCCAAGTACTTGAATTTCAGGTTTCATGGCTTAGATAACCGTTTCAGCAATAACTATAATAAACATTAAGACAATAGCCTATATGTTACACTAAAATTTATGTAAAAATTAGGATATTTTTTATGTTAAGATTATGGCATCATCATCCGTGCATTTTAGTACGCATCCGGATAAAAAATTAATTTAAAATTATCAAGTCATAATATGTGAGTTCGTTGGCTGAAATCAAATGGATTGTAATGCAGTCTAAGCATTAAATTAATGTTCTTCAAGTATGGAAAATGCTTTGCCATTGAAAGGCATTGGGTTCGTTGCTATGGCAGTTAAAATTTTTCATTGTTGAAAACTGTAAAACTTTTCATAATTTTATAATTAAAATCAAATTTTTACTCGAATTCAGCATGGATTTGAACTTATCTTGAAGAAAAATAAACTTAATTCTTTTATCCAAAGTACGGTGCATATCACGACTTTGTATCTTAATTTAAAATAATTAAAAAAAGCAATTTTATATAACCCTGCACAGTTTTCAATACTTTTCTTATGGGCGTTTAAAATTGGACTTTGGGGTCAAAAACTCTCCTTAAATATAACATTTTCTCGAATTTCGGATTTTTTCCAGAGGTTGTACCCAATAACCTATCTTCCATCTAAATATCAGCTCTGCTGTTTTTTCTAGAAGTACCTTAGGTTTTATATGATATATATACCCTATATCCTATGTATGTAAGAAGCAGCTATTTATAATGATAGCTTATACTGTATACTTTTATAGCTTGATATGTGCACTTTTAATATTACACTAGTTATAATAAAGATTAAAGGAAGCAATTTTTGCATAAGAGGGCATTGCAATCGTCATGCATAATTATATCCTGAAATTTTCTCAATTCTAAAATGGAGCAATACATACAATTTAATTTTCACTAACATTATTGGTTATTTGAAAGTTAAACAATCGTCGGCAACGCACATTCATGAGATAGTTACAAAAACAAAAAACGAAATAAAGGGATTCATTGCATATTAAATCTCACTGCAGCTTTTTTCGAATTGTAACGGAAATCAAAAAAGGAAATATTTGGTGATAGACAGGCCAATGCGTACACATGAGGATTTTATTTATTATAATTGGTTTATAGAAGTACAATAAGATTTATGGTTTATTTATACAAATCTATCAATATTTCAAATGCAATCGACATGATGCATGGGTTTTTCGCACGCACGATAACGTACTGGTGAACTAGTTTTTCCTTAGTCGATCATTCTTATTTTCTGACAAACATCAATGTCTTATATTTGTACGTAATCCTAAAAAATAGGATTAGACGAGTGACGTTATTCAGGCTCTCATAAAGACGTTTGATTTATCTATCCAGTTTCATTTTCGTTTTCAGATTATTTTTCCTGTTTTTCTCTTTAGATCGTTTTTACTATCGCTTATTTCTCTCCCTTCCCCCCTCTTATTATGCGACGAATGAGTCGCAAATATGATGAACACAATCAAACGAAGGAAACATTTTTTGAGTGGCTATCGAACTGTTTTGCAATTTAGCTTCATAATGTAACTTATGAGCGTGCGTCAAAGCCTTTTTATTTTACCTACCTGCGATTTTCGGCTAATAACATAAGCCTGTCTTGTCACAACGATTACGCTTCAAGGACAAAGACGACGTCAGAGGAGAGTGGCAGGCCGAAAGAGATAAGATAAAGAGGAACGACGGGCTCACTACGTAACAACGGTAAAACCTATTCAAAATTCCGCACAATTTGCCAAAAACAAATTAGTGAGGAGGCGAAATATTTTATGCGTACAAAGAAATATAGTGACGTAAAACATTAAAAAATAAACATAAACGTTTTAATCATTGAAAAAGTGCCCAACATATAGCGTGCATTTTGTCAGAAGACATTTATGAAAGGGTGTTTTTTCTGCATCATAATTAAGTTTATGACGTCATATCGCTATCAAGCGTAGACTACTTAAACGCCTAATTTCCTTCAAAAATGTCTTTGGCGTTCATCCACCCAATGCGCGCTTCTTCCCGGATATAATAATGTTCCATTTTGTAGAATTTTTCACCCCTTTCTTATCTCTTGAGACCTTATCCAAAACTGCCCTTGTCCAGTGACAGCCCTATGCTCTTGAAAATTTTCCTCCCGATTGCTATTTCATCTTTCCTTAGACTTTCAATGATTTATAATCCATTGTCTGAGAACTTTTCCTTTTATTTCCTTCTTTTGACTTCATGCGACGCCAACATACGTCATCTTTCTGGTGATTGTGTGACTTGTCTCATGTATTTTATTTTTGTCTTTGTTATTTTTAAGTATGAAAGTATTATCTGCTATTCTTAGGAACTTTTAGGAGCGACATTTATTACCCTGAGGGAAAATATTCTTAAGAAAGAAATTCTTTGCGTATATGTGTACTTAATGTAGGCTATCTTCTTTTTCCACCTATTTATTTTCCAAACTGGATTTAACGGTCCATCCAGACGTAACTAATATCCAACTGTGGGAAGGAGGGAGGGGGCATCATGACTGTCAAAATATTTGGAGAGGCACATCAAAATTTAAAAGAATATAATAAAAATAATAATTTGAAAACAAATGTTTTAACTAACTTGTACTGCACTAGTCAAACAATTGAAAGGTAATTATTTTAAGAGAAAAAATATAAAATACTTTCTTAATTCATATTTTTAAATACAGTGTTCGGCAGGGAGGGGTGGGGAAGAGGAGGCCGAAGACTTATAAAGGGAGGCCGGGGCCCACTCAGGCCCTTTTCTAGTTACCTCCCTGCATCTAGTGCTATTTTCACCAACTTTATCTTTGTTTCTTGCAACTTTCTCGCTTAAATGCGCTAAAATTATCACTGTTATCTCTCCATTGAATTAGCGCTGATATTAACACATCCAAAACCTCTATATTCAGCTTAACTAACTATAGTAGTAATACCTACCCTGTCTCACTATTATCGCAGTTCGCTTCTTTCGCATTTCAAAACTCAGTGACCCAAGGCCGGCTCAAAGGGTTGTGGCGCCGCGAGCCAACTTTGCTTTGGCGCCCCCATCCCTTACATCTAAGCTGAGAAAGGTTTTTCAGTTAAAAAATAAACTATACATATTTTTATATAATTTTATTATTTCATTTAGTTCATTTTATTTAAATATTAAAATAAAAAATATCATTCATGTAAATTAAATTAACAAGTGGCATTAATTATTACATAGTCATTACAATTTCGGCTTCAAAGATTAACTTTTCGGGTCTTTATAGCTGCGAATCTTTGAATCATTTCATCCAGGTCTAAATCCTTGGCGATGGCATGTTCAATTGATAAGGTTGCCAACCCATCCAACCGACCTTGTGTCATCGTGGAACGGAGATCAGTTTTGATTAACTTCACCTTTGAAAAGCTCCGTCCTGCGCTGGTCACTGATACTGGAAACATTACGATAATTCTCAGCGCCATGAAAATATTTGCCAATGACGCTGTCATATTGTTTGAGCGCATGAATTGCAAGATTTTCGTTGGAGAATAATTGCCTTCAAGATGGTTTCGCAAATATTTTAATTCATCGTATAAATCGATGCCGGGGATATCTTTCTGTTCACCGTCTGTAAGCAGAATTTCTAAATCCATACCATTTTTACGCAGCTTGTCGTCACTCATTTCTGTGGCATAATTCACATTGTATAAAAATTGGAACTGATCGTTATGCTTTACGGTCAACTCAAACCTGTCTTTCGATGACTGAATTGCGCTGTCTAAAATGTTGTTGAAAAAGTGAACCCTAAAACTTTCGTTCTCTATGGTTTCATCTTCGTAATCAAACATTCTTTTTCGGCGACGATTTCTTGTTTTTTTCAAATTCTGGTTCAATTTCAAATTCGATTGCCAACTTTTTTGCATCGTCTAACACGCATATAAATTTCTTATCTGCGTAATTTTTAAGGTATTCGTTTGATTTTGAAAGCCGGGAGACAGCTTGCGAGATATTCAAATTTACGTCTTGGAAAGCTTTACTTGTGATGTTTACTTGGCTCAAAATGTCATACCAAACAATCAGGCAGCAATAGAATTCCGTTTTTTAAACTGTTTACTTATTTCTTGTTGATCGATAGCGATTGTTTGTTTTTTTCTGTGGCTCTTTCGATTTTTTGGCGCTCCCTAGATTTCGACGCCCCCTAAACTTCGGCGCCCCGAGCCAATGACACATTGGCCGCCTCTTAAGCCTAATGAATATTAATTAGATAACATAATTATTCACGCCCGTTCTGTAAAAGAATATAAAATTCAATGGAGCGCGCGGCTACACCGCAGCTCATGTTTCAGAAAATCGAAATAAATGTTTACTTATAAGATCATGCATATATCTTCATTCTAATTAACCTCTAGTTCTAAATTCCTATTTTCATATTTATGACTATCTACTACATTATAAACGCTTTAATCGCAAGCGCAAAAGGAATTAATCATATTCAGTAATATGAAAACTATTAAAACAATTAAGTGTTGTCCATAAACATGGTATAATTAACTCGCTTTTTATTTTTCACCAGCTAATTACTAGGGCTTTGTCCCTGGTTTACAGTTTCGAATTTTTCATGCTCATTTCACTCACTAATATTTTCATTCAAACTCAAGGTACTTACTCTCGAGATAAATGACCAATATGCCCACTTAATTGTTATGAACAAATTAAATATAGATTCAAATTTGATATTTTGCTAAGAATATTCAAAATAAGTTGTGTAATTGTACAAAAAATTAACACGGGTCTCTAGTCAGGGTATGATTTGTATGACACACCCGTACCCCTCTCCCCCAAATCAAAATTCTGTTGCGCATCATCATTTTAAACAGGCATATACAGCCAAATTCTGTTATAACGGATAGCCAGGGGAGGGCGGCAAAAATTCGTTATAACCGAAGTCTGTAATATCCGAGGTTGGGTGAAATTACCGTATTTTCCGGCATATAAGACGCACTTTTTCTGAAGAATGACCTCCAAAATCACCTTGCGTCTTTTAGGCCTAAGTTAAGATTATTACTGTTCCCAATACTAACACTAACGAAAACAGTTCTAGTTAATACCTAACATGACAATATAATTCTCAAATTTTGTTTTTTATAGCCCTCAAAAGTTGTACATATGGCATACGAAGAAGTCGAGATATTTTGGCAAAAAGTATGGGTGCGTGTTATACACGAGAGCACGTTATACACGAGTATATACGGTAAATATTCTAGTCCTTTGGAAATTAATGAAATAGAATAAATATCACTGAATGAACTTTATGTTACGGTTTTTTGTACTAAGATGGCTCTTTCAGTCATTATCACTTGTTTAAGTGCATGACAATTCCATGGCAAGTAACTCCAGATAGAGTGGCTTAAACTTACATTCTTTCACAACAGAAGCTAATGTATAAATAAAACAATCCAAAGAAAAGTATTCATATTTCTTTACTGAGTGAGTCTCATTTCATCGGATATTCTATCTCTTCTGTCACAGGATGAAATGTTTTGCGTAAAAAATATGCGAGCACAATGACTATATTTTTCAGCATGTAAGATGTACTTTTTCCCAGAAAAATTACCCCCAAAATCAGCCTGCGTCTTATATGCCGAAGGTAAGATTATTACTGTCCCCAATACTGTTCATAGCGAAAAGTTTGTACATTAACACCTTATGTAACGTGAATTCCGACGAATTTTCATTATTGCGCTTTATTACGTCTGCTCACAGTATTTACAATTTCGGTGCGTATTTTACGTTAGTTATTATGTGTTCTTTGCACGAAGTGAACGCATATCCTATAAGGGAGGTCGTTTTCGTCCGTCCGCCGGCATGTCAAAACTCGGAAACCGCTTAACGTATTATGATAAAATTTGGTATTGGGGAGTTTTGTTAAAATTGGTCGAGCGATTCCAATTTTGGTTAAAATCGGACAACAATGACGACCACTTTACATGAAGATCTAGATGTAGTTTACAATGTTCCTTTGTTTCAACTCGGGAACCGCTAGAGGTATTGTAATGAAATTTGGTATTGGGGAGTTTTGTTAAAATTAATTGACCGATTCCAATTTTGGTTAAAATCGAACAATAATTACGACTACTTTAAATGAAGACCTACATGTATTTTACAAAGTACCTCGGTTGCTTCTCGTTAAATTCTCATCTGAGCGAAAAATATTGAGAACATTGTGAAATCTCAAAGAACGCATTTGGAAACTCTGTGTACTCCGATATGGAGTACACCTTTCCAATCTTGTATGTTTTAGTTCCTAATGGGCCCGTTGAATAGCGCGACTAATGCCACGGAACATAATTGCGGTAGATAAAAATTTTGTAAATACCTAGGATTCATAACGATACGTGTATTGAGATCGAATGGCTACAAAAATGAAAAGACATGTATACACTATCACTTATAAGCTTCAGGTGATTCAATACGCAAAAACGCACAGAAACCGAGTAGCAGCATTTCTGTCCACCTTCCACAGAAAAAATGATCCGTGAATGGAAAAAACGAGGAAATACTGAAGCTGACGGGATAAGAGAAACATAGTCTTCGTAACCACAAACTCACAAAATGGCCACAACTTGAGGAGGAAGTGATGGATAGTATAACAAAGAAAGTTTGGTATCGTTACGTACGAGGCAAAAAAGTTGCAGAAGAAAAAGGAATAGTTGAGCATACGTATCGTTATTACATATACATTCCATTTATTATTTATCCCATTATACTAAAATATCATCTTAAACTTAAGTTTAAGCAAATACTATCGGTAAACGGTATCTATAGGTGCAATGTGTGCGGCGCACTCCGAAACTTAATTAATACGTCTGCCGAGTTTACGCGGGGCACATTTAGTTATACAAGTTTGGAAGCAATTATTTATGTTTTAGATAATCACTATTTATTCTACGAATTAAGTTTATCTAAAATTTTATGCTTAACTGTTATCACACCGTAATATTATCTGTAAATGTAGCCAGATACGGACTTAATCACGGCTGGAAATGATACACACCGTGGCCCTTCCTAAATGCCTTGGTGAACCAAAATACTTTTTTTCCTGAAAATCTTCGTGACGCGCGTCCAATTGGCCGCGATGTAATGGCGGTATACGACTTCATACTCAAATTTAAGACGACTCCAGATTTTCGCAAACCGAAATTTGGAAAAAAAAGCTCGTCTTGGATTCGGTTAAATACGGTAGTTTCTCATATATTACCAAAAAGTCCAAGGGATATGTAGCTGTGGAATCTATAAACCTTAGATCTTAAATTTAAAAATTAAGCAATATACCATGAAGCATTATATGCGCCTGAGTCTTTACATAAATATGGCATCCATCTATATGCTGTGGAACCAGATAAATGGATCAACAATGTGTCAGATTCATTTTATATTTATTGTGTTAAATTATAGCCTACTTTTAAATACTTATATTCTGTTATATTTATACTATGTAAATTAAGATATAGATCATCAGAATAAATAATTAGGTCATTGATTAGGCTAAAATTATATATCATTTTAGTGAATTTGACCATTTATGTGATGAGAATTTAGTTTTGATAGAATAAGAAATTTGCAATGGTAGTGAAAGATAAAAATAATCACCTAATTTTTAAATGCAACAAATAAGCATGTCTACCAATATTCTTCAAGGAGAGATGATAAACCTCGCATGATCAGAAATGAAAGTTGAAATATTAATAATTTCTCTAACTAAAAATATTTGTGTATGTTATGAGCTCACTGATTTCTGGTTCTCTCTATCTTTTCCTCTTTGATATATCTTTTGAGAAATAAATTCCTTTTGGGTCATACTTCATTGCACTTTTTCGCTTGAAATTGTCAAATTCACCAAGTCAAATGTTTTTATTCTTTATTTTTCAAGTTATAAATTAATTTTAAATAAATTTTATATTTCTAAATGTCTTGAAATATTTTTGAGAATTACTAACGTGTAATCAAACACATTGAAATATAGTTATTCCATTTATAAAATAATGTTTTTTATTTTTAAAAATAACATAAAATGTCATTATAGGTAAAAACTTGAATGAAAATGGAATGATTTAAGCTAAGTTTAAATAGGTTAGGTTTACTGATGATTGAATAGGCTTGCATAGTCATCTCATAAAAAATTTTTATTACACCCTAACACATTCACATGCAAGTAATTTCTCATAACTCTGGTAGTTTATAGGACAAACCATAGTTTAAATTGTTAAAGCCATATATAATGATTTCCATTGATCTGCCAAAGCTATTTTATGGTATAAGGATATGAGGAAACAAAGTCTTAAATTTATAAATTAGTAGCATAACAAATATCGAATTGATTTTGCATAATTTTTAAATCCATCGCATATGAATAATTTGGCAATCACTCATGTTTATACTAAGGCCTACATTCATACATATTGATAAAATAATTTTTCCTATACAACTACCAATTTTATTTTCATAAAACTACATATACTACACAAACAGTCTCATAGCATCATCTTTAACATGTAATACAAAACTAGTACAAAACTAGCAAACTATTGTTATGTACAAAATTAGACTGTGAGCATGAGAATTGTGTGATTTGTACCTACCGCACGGTGTTACAGACTAATTTGAAATTATTTCCCTTTGGCATCACTATAATGAAAAAGTTTGATTTCCTAGTATATTTTATGTTTTTGCTCATGCTGCTAAAAATAAATGTATTAAACTATCTTTTTGAATTTATATTGCAGCTTGATTTATAAGGTTCAATCTGTTCTCATTCTTGATATCTATTGATGCATTTCATGTAATAACAAGGATAATATTTTTTATTGGCAGATCATGATGTCTGGAAACAAAAAAAGAAAGACTGTTAAATGACAAGATTTTATTTTTATTATAAAAGTTCTCTCAGGCAAAATGGTGTTTAAAATCATGTAGATAATGATACTTTGCCTTCCTGATTTTAATTAATGCCTCTCAAATTAATACAAGATTTAACATGAGTAATTTCAACTAATGCATAAAAATTACTAAATTGAGGGGGGAGAAACAGGAAGTAACATTTGGAATGTTGAGCATATAACATTTATGGTAAATATAATAAGTATTGCAATGCTTATATAGTTAATGATAAACTTTTAACCATTTTATATATTAATAGGATACTTACAGATAAAATAAAATAAAACAATTTTTACCAGTCCCGAAATATTTTGCCACAAATGAAAATATTTCATTATGCATTCTTAACTCTTCCTTTAGTCATCCTAGTTGAATCCACCATTTTAAGTCTTTCAGTAGGTGATTATTGTCTTCTAAAACGTCTATCCTAACATTTTATTACTTATGGCTTCTGCGTATTCAAGGTCCACCATTGTGCCTGATTTTTATGGGACTCTTCAGGCTTTTGGCTTTATATTTGAATTAAAATAATGCAGAAGAAAACTTACTAATATTGCATTTGAATCAGTTATTTAAACCATTGCACCATCATTAATGCTTTATGTATTACAGTGCTTTGTCACACATCCATAGCAAATCATTAGTTGAACATCAAAGGAGTATCTTATTTTTCATGAGAAGCTTGGGTGGCAGTTTCATGATCAGTTGTAGAGTGACCCAGAATTTATTATATACCGTTCACACATTGACAAAATCATTAATGTAGAAAAATGACAAAAGCCACCAATTATTTTAGCATCAACACCACCATTAGCTGGCATGAATCTATTTACATTTTATTTATGACAGTAGGCCTTATTGGAAACATGTGGCCTCAACGGCTCTAGAAACTATACGGACATCATACACACTGCCATAGTATAAGAAGTTTTACCATCATATTTTTACATATGATGACAAATAAAAAAATGGCCTTCCCTTCAAAGTCATACAATGAGGAATCTCTTTCATTAACAATATTTATCTTGTATGAAACAAATAAATACATTGTAAAATACAGAATTGATTGGTTTACATATTATTAAATTACTTACAAGCCATGCTCTAAAAAAGGATAGAAAAAGCTTATGCTGCATTAACATTGAATAAAACTAAGTATAGAACACACAGAAACTGAGAAGAAGTTGCTGTACAAGAAATGTATAACAGTAAAAATTCATACACAAATGACCATCATACATCAACAACATGCTGCACATATTTTTTTAAGAAAATTTCATTGTTTTTTATTTTGCATTTGCAGGTGATTAGGAAATATGTTATGCTAATATGATGATTTTCAGGTAAAATCAATTCTTAAAACAAATTAAAGTTTGTTCTAATACAGAATACTATTCCACATTTATTGCCAATCAATATCAATACCCCAAAATGAATTTATAAGATGAAATCGAATCAAGTAACTTGTCATGGAGAGCAAATGATTTAACTAATAAAACATGATGATTTCAGAATGAAGGATCTGTGTAAACATTGTCTGCTAGAGTCTTTAAATTACATAATAAATAAATAAGTCTATATAGTGTAGAAAATAGGTTCAATAGAGAAAGAATCATTTTAAATAAAACCTTTAATTTTAATAAGAATTTACTTTATTCATTGAATATTCTTCTGTTCCATTGTTAGAAGAAAAAATGTCTAGAATGGTGATTGTTCTTACGCAGACATTAGTGATTATCAACAATTTTTTATTAGCCAAATGTATAGGCATTCTCTGACAGGAAAAAACAAGTTGTATCATTGTACAAAATTGTTTATGCACCCATTTATTATGTAGAAATTGGTTTCAATATTAAAGATGACACCCGTTTTCATAGATGTTGAAAATAATTAAAACCTGTAAAAATCTCCATCAAAGCCATTGTGCCCTGTACATCAACAAAATGATCTGATCCAATGCAATATGAAATCAATGTGTAATGCCTTTAATTGAATTCTGTATATTTTAAGATTATGTTACAATGATATTCACAGCAAAAATATTATTTGCAGGCAATATTAATATAATTTCTTTGGATGAATAAAATTTTTAATAAAGGTAAAATGAATATCTCACATACAATGCTGATAGACTTATAATTGATAATAATATATTTCTTTACTCGCCTACAAAAGTATAAGTGCTTACCACCTAAATCATGGCTTTTCAAAATTTCAATTCATAATGAATTTCTCAATACTTATTTGAAAAGGAAACTCAATTTTTGTTTTTCTTCAAAAGTTTATTTGAATTTAAATTTCTCATTCTAAAATGTCCACAGTGATTAATAATTACATAATATGGTTAGGGTATTATTATTGAGTGCATAGCATTTTAAATAGAAATATCCATAGGATAGTGAACAATTATATTTTCATCTCAAATATATTTATACCATTTTCTCTGTTAACATTTCCAAGGAAAGTTATAACAGAACAAATCTTAATTAGATATAGCTATTTTTATAATGAAATTAATTGTCAAATGAATTACTTTAGAAAATTATTGCTGATAATATTAAGATTATATATTACAAGTAGAATGCTTGTATTTAGAATGCCATTTAGGATACCCATTAAAGAATGGTCTATATTAATTCTCTGCCAAAGTTCTTCAAATAGGCTATTCATATGGAGTCTATTAATTCTATAAGCACCCTGTTTAATCACCATGTTTTCCATTAACATGGCAAAGGTGAAGATCAGTATGAAAATTATAAAGCTAAGAAAACAAATGGCTTGGTAACAAAGATTACACCTAAAATGGGTATTGAAAAATTAATGATTAATGTTTTAATTTTATATTTCTAATATATTTCCATTTATAGAGATCAAATAATTTCCTTGATCATATGACATTATCTACACATTTGCCATAAATTTAACTTCAAAAAATACTCTAAAAGCTCTGTTTTTATGTAGGCACATCGAAAAAAAGAAAATGTCATGTGATATGTGAAGACAAATCACAAATTGAGCTAAAATTTTTCTTTCTAAGGCAACAGTTTATTCAACATTCCTAATAAAATTGCTCTCATTGACAATTCCCCATGTTAAGTGGTAAGCTCTTGGGGTTATGATATTAAAAAGGAACATTTACATTTTATCTGCATTTTATGCTTTAGATGTATTTTAACTCTTCAATTCCATTCTAGTTTCATAAAGAAATGAGTTATTATACTTTCGGTGTAGTACTCAATAAAGATGGCATTGTTATTAAATTATAATTATCCTGAGGTTAAACAAGAGTTCATCAACCAATTTGTGAGATTCTTATGGCAGGTTATATATAAATGAAGTTTTAAAGCAATGAACATACAAACAGTTACCTGGATGAAGCTATACTTTAATTTTATTTTAGTTCTTTGTGAATTATTTATGATCACCTCTTTATTTATTTATACATGCATTGAAATAGTTCAATATTTTATACTTGTTTTTAAATCCATTCAGAAATAGGTGAAAAGCAATGTTCTAAATATATTTTATTATATATGTTTGTACTATGAGAAAAGATAGATATTTTATGTGCATTTGAAAAAAATTTGAATCAGAGCCAATTGTGATGGGAAATTCCGTAATCTGTTATTTTGGCATTGATGAACTTGATTACAAGAATGGTGAATTGTTATTGCTTCAAAGAATTTCACAAAAAATGCTTTCCCTTTTTTGTATTTTCAGCAAGCAAACCTTGGTTAAATGACCACGACTAATTAAAAATTACAGCCCACATTCATAAACAACAATATCATCTTTGTGTGGTTGATTAAAACCTAAATATGACATGCAAACAGTTGTTTAGATCAAACTTCATTTCAAATACTACATAAGCCAGAAAAATCCACATCTCTTTTTCAAGTTCCTTGTATATAGAAGGTCCCAGAAAAATATTACCACATTTAACAGTACTGCTGAAAATATATATTATTTTATTTGAAATATGATATATCATGGAACATTAAAATATTCACTAAGAATATTGTTTTGATTTCCTTAGTGTTTGAAAGAGATTTCAGCAAAGGAAATGCCTTTTGATCAATACAATGAATCATTGAACTTGCTTTCAAAATTTGAGTAAACATTTGAAGTGTAGTAAAATGCAGGGGAAACATCAATCAAACTTATACAATCATATAATTACATTAAATTTATAAATGAAAGTTAATTTACAATATATACACTAGGAGTGCAGCAAGGGTCGATATTCAGTGAAGAACAAGAATATTGCAAATGAGTTTATCATATTTAAATATGTGGCACTGTTTTCAATTAGCAGATGGTCATTAGTCAGAAAATAACTTACTATATTCTGTAGTTTTCAAGATAGCACATATACCAGACTTAATAAAGGTTAAATTTGAGGTGGAAAACATTTCTTTGGACAATTTCAAGAGCCATTATTTAATGATGTGAGACGCTATAATTTCTTTCATAATCCCAGGACTTGAAAACAATATTTCCATAGTGGTTCATTGTTTCCAGTCTAACACAAACATCAACAATTTTATTTACCACCTCCATTCACTTTGTAAACTTGGATATATATATATATATATTTATATTTACCTATATTATGACCTGATTTACAGAAAATAAAGAGTAATGATTTGAAGCAGTGTGTGTAAGAATTGAGCATGAAAGACTGAGAAAATACACACATACACACACTTATATTTTGTCAATGTAATTAGATGTTTAAATGTGGTAGCCTCTTTCTGGGATGCACTGCTTTCCCCTTCTTTTAGGCTATGGTTAGGGGCTTTGAATATTTCACTGATCCATTAGCATAATGGGCATATGGCATTTTATTCATTTAAAGCATAAAAAGCTGATATTAGAAACACTTAACCTATAAATTCATTTTACAAACAGAATTATTTTTAACTTTAAAAATTGATTATGAGCTGGGGCATCACCATGCAGAGGTATTAGCAATAATAACTACCAATCTGTCAATGGTACAAATAAACATCAGTTACAGTTAACAACAATTATGACCACTTTCACAATTACATAAAAACACATTCTCTGCTATGAATCTCACATTTTGAGACATTTCTATAAATCTCATAGTTACACCTTATTTGAAGGACTTGAAAAAGAAGATTTTATACTTATATATGTCCAAAGATGTTTCTTATATTCCTTATGTTTTCATTAAACTATTAAAATAAATCAAAAAAGTTTCTCTTGAAGTTTATTATTAGCAGTATTTGCAAAATCATCACCCAATTGTGTTTTACACCTCAACTTCCATGTTAAAATTACAAGCCATTCCTTACCAACTTCCTTCAGCCAATCCCCTGAGTCACTTTTCAGTTGTATGCTTTTATGTTCTCTTAAATTTGAGAGGATTGTATGGATTATATTAATTAGAGCAAAGTTCCAACATAAAACAACCGATAACATTACTGAGCTTATCCTTGAGAAGCCTCCTAACTAACATCAAAACGGATTGTCAGTACCTCTTACTAGACAATAAAATCTCATTATTATCACCAAACATAAAAAGTAAACAATATTAAACTTATTTTAAATGAAAAAAATCATATTTTATACCTACTGGATTTATCCCTGATTATGTATTTTATTAGAAAATCTCTGATTCTCAGACATGGACTATGACTTCAATGACATTGATTTTTATTATTTACCAAGCCATGAATCCCATCCTTTGTTTATCCTACTTAATATTGTTTTACTCACTAATGTGGACATTAAAAAAAAACAAGATGAAATAATGTTCATTTTCTATGTAAATATATAACTGAAATATCCAGACTTTCTATAACACTCATGTCTTTTTCCACACTTGCATATTTTTCTATTCATAACATAGAATAAAATTCTCACAGCTTTAACCTAGTCATAACATATTATAATATATGTTCATTTGTCAATAATAATGCAAACCAAAACATCATTGGATTCAATTACAAGCATTCATTTGGAATTTTTTAAATATAATTCTAGCTCACAAAGAGTATCAAACTAATCCCTGCCATCCCCCTATAAGTTATTCAAGTTTATGAAATGTTGTAAACTTTCATCTTTTTTATCAAAAGGCTACAAATCAATGACAAAACAATAATAATAAATATATTTTTCATTGTCCTTAATATATTTTCTTGTTTCCAATCACCAAATTCAACCTAATCTATTAAAGCTTTCTATCAATTATTAATTTTATTCAAGAATAGGACATTTTAGTCATCGCTGACACAAGTTCAACTGAGGTGCAAAATGGCTGTGATGGGGACAAGGATACTAGAATGAGCAGTGAATTTACATCAGGTCAGCACCTGCAATTTTCTTTTTGTTCCTTTAAACCCATGATTTGTGATCGCTATTCTATGCATATTTAATACTGACGGTACATGTCAAAGAAGCATTCAATGTCAAAGTTGTTATTTTACCATAGGGACTCAGTCATCATCCATCAACTCTCTCTGTCGAGCTTTGTAACGACAGCATAATGACATACAGAAGATCCGCATACCCAACCGAAAGTGAGGGCTCATAGACATATATATTAATGACTTCCAAAAAGAATTTAGGATACCAAGCCAAACGATACTGAATTGGAGGAATGGGACTTGGAAGTGAAACCCAGTGAAGTACTCATACAAGCGAATGACGGCGTAAGGAGTCCAAGACAGCCAAAACGAGACGATGAGCACAAAGGACATAATATGGCTAGGATTGGATAGGTTTTCAGTCAGTGCGGTCGCATACTCTTTATCGTGGATTGGAACTCCGTTTCTGATCCTCCTCATAACCATAAATATATAGGAGTAAGTGTACACGATAGTTATGAGGCTGGGTCCCAGCACTAGGATGGCGATAGTCACGGAGTAGGCCATCATGTTTCCCCAGTCCAGCATGCACACGTACGCTTCTCGGTCGAACAGAGGTTTGTTGAATCCGAGCAAAGGGGGACAGCAAAGCATCACTGCCGATATCCACGTGAAAACCATCCAACACTGACAGCGGGTTTTTGTTTGAACGGTCTCGTAGCGAAGGGGCTTCCGTATGGCCAAGTATCGGTCCACGCTGATCCACATGAAAGTGTACACGCTGACCGACCATAATGTGACCTCCACGTAGCCGGCTAGCCGACACACCACGTCACCATAAACCCACTGTTGAGCTATTGCCGGGTAGACGGAGAGAGGCACCACCAACACCCCGATGAGCAGGTCCGCTACGGCCAGCGAAAGGAGGTAGTAGTTGATCACCTCCTTCTGACCTAGATGCGGAGAAAGGGAAGTAGAGAAATGGGTCCAGGGGGAGAGAGAAATGAGATGAGTCCATCGCAACGAAATGAAAGTAACCAGAAAATGATTATTCTGTTTGAATTCTTTAAAAAGAGTACAAATAATAGACAGCCACGTGAGCCATTCGAACAATCGAAATGTCAGTGAATTACCTAAAAGTAAATTTGAATTGTTTGCTTGAAAGGGTAGCAGTCTTTGTCGTTAAGTTTCAATGAAAAAAAATTAGGTAGGAAATGAATCGCAGTTGTTCAAGCATTATTCCAACTTTAACCTTGTGTTATAAGAATGACGATTTAGTTTCTTATATATTGTTTGCATGAATCCAATGGACAAATCATAACAAAGACCATGCACAGAAATAGGCTGAATCAAAAAAATCACAATGAATCTTCTTGCAACTTATAGCAGATATGTGAAATTTCCTTTTGACTTTTAAATTCTATCTCTGAGTTCAACATGAAAAAGTAACTTTTTTCTTATTCACCTTAAACACCTTTCCATCGTACAAATAATTTCATGGAACTTACACATTTAGCGCATTCGTGGCTTGGAGCAGCATATAGAGATAACATTTCTTTGTTATGCACTTTAATCTATCACGCAACTCTAATCGGCTCGGGAATTACTATTGATGTAGTTACTTAAGTTCTACGGTCACTTCTTTTATAATATCTTAGTGTATAATTTTAGGAATTAAATAGATCCCATTCACCCGGGAAATTAACTTTCTACATAACTGGAATCAAACAAAACTATACCATGAAAAAAATTGTGCCTTTAATAATTAACTCCTACTTGAAAGTACGAGAACAGGGTCACGGGATTGGATCATTTAAAAATATAATATCAACAAAAGGGATAAAACGGACATCTATCCATTTTCTGCAGAAATGCGCGATAAGTGATAAGTTTAAAAAATGATAATGTATACATATATATATATATATATATATATATATATATATATATATATATATATATATATATATATAAAAAATATATTTATTGCTTTAATATTTTATTGTGATCATTTTCTACATAAGACAGAAAATAAATCATAAATAAAGTAACAAATCTGAATAAAGTAGATTAATTTATTGCTAGCATTTTATTTGTTCATTTAATGAAAAGGGAATTGATCGCGAATTACCAGGTAGCGCATACGCTACGTGTAAAAACAGAAAGTTCAGCGATACAAAAATGTAGAAAAGATTTAAAATATTTTAATACCTACCGTTATAAAAAAACTTCTTCTTAAAGTATTCTGTCTTATGACAGATCTAATATGTTCGATTGGTTTGATGACATTCATGGTATTGTAGTTTCCCGTCGCATTCCACACCGGACACACACAGAAGGGAGGAGGGAAACCGGGTGCCGGAATTAGCCTACTCTTTACAAAGAGAACCAAGAGGGCCAACTATTTAACGTCCCTTCCAAAGGACCGAGCGCTGATTTTTGCGCGGTCTCCTCAAACCACACACGCGGGTGACCGGGACCTCAGAAAAAAATCCTACTTTCGAAGGATTCGTACCCACTGCCCCTCCGAGCTGCAAACGAGTAGCAGCCAGCGTCCTAACCACTACACTACCGGCATAAAAAAATGAAATTGATATTTTGTGTCGAAAACAAAGGCAGAAAATGAGTCAAGGAAATGCTGTCCAACTTGTGACTGGACGGAGGCCAAAATTCTTATCGACAAGTCACTCGAGGAAACCGCAAGTTTTAGCTTCTTTTCAGAGAGATGAATAAAAATTAACTACTGATATTTTATATTGATTTAACAAACTATGAGAGAGAAGTTATTCGTTTTCATTACGTTCAGTCAAGTCATATTTCTCGAAAAAAATTATTTTCTATCTCTAATCATAATTCCTTAGGAGATGATTTTCCTCAATAACTCTGGCTAACAATTCTCCACATGGCACGAAAGATGGAACGCGGGAAATATGGTACAGGAGAAAGATAGATGGAAAGGGGGCGAAACGCTTTCTCAAGCACGAAAGTAAAATAAAAGACTAAATTCAGTGGAATCATATGTTGATCATATCTCCGATCATTAATTTTTAATAAGAATGATATAGGAGAGGAAACTGACGCTTTGATTCGTACAGATCACGTTTTGATCAGCTAATGGTTGAATAAAGCAGCTTTTTCAAAAGTTTATAAACTATATTTTATTTTTTCATGAACACTAACAAAAAATTAAAACGGCGAATAAAATTCGCATAATATTTAAATTTAAAGTTGATTTTTATGAGTGGCTACATTAAGAGAGTACTAAAAATAGAACGGAAAGGAGCGAGGTTGAAATGAGTTGGAGGAGAAACAGAATAAAATAGGACACGCAAAGGATGGTTAAGGAAAGAGGTGGAAAGAATTTCCTTCGAAGGAGAAAAAGAGAATTGTCATCATTATGACATCGATATTAAACTAAAATTTGTTGATAAATCCACAACAATATGAAACTGGTAGCACTTGTAACAAAGGGATAAAAACACCATTCAATGGTGCTGAAATTCATTTGCGGACGTAATATGTTATTCCATTTTTTAATTCATTAAATAAATATATACTCATTTAAGATATTTGAATATAAGAAGTAATTATTGATAAATGCTTCTGAATTTAATTATAAGGATTTAATGAAGAGTGGATAATACATACAAGGTGGATGATAACACGGTTGAGTCAATTACCACTGACGGCTGCTTTGTAGCTTTAATTTGTGCATGGTTTACTCAATCGTTTTATGTCTAAGGGACCATTAACTGAATTCAATCCAAAAAAAGAACCTGAAAATTCCCAAAAATCAATTTAAAAAATTTGGACAACCAAAAATATAAATAAAAATTAATATTCGGCATAATGTATATCTCATAATTGCCTGAAGTAAATTTTTATATTTGTTTTTGTACTGAATACAGCAGCAAAATTAAATTGTAGGTTTTCTTCAAAGTTTGAATAACCCATTTTATTCGTGTTTTTTGTTTTAAAGGTAAGTGCTATCAGACGGATTTGTCATCGGGGACGAAAGGGATCGCGATCGGAAAATAATATAGAACGAACGAGGGTTTTTGTCCCTCTCAAGGCCACAGCCTAATCGATCGCGTTAACATTTCTTTACCTTTTCAATTAGTGAACGGGAACAAAGGGGAGAGTAAAGGAGAGGGTAGCTGGAACGATGGTCTACTGCTCTCGAAAGAGGACCCTCAATAGTTCAACCGACTCAGGAAAAAAAGGAAGACGCCCCGAGAGCCATCTACCGTAGAAGAAGAGCATCTCGCAGCCGCCGGGCAAGCGTTAATTAAAGCTTTAGCGAGCGAAAGGAATTGGGATGGGGAAGAGCATGCAGAGCAGGTGGACTCTTAACTCCGGCAAGTACATGCAGAATGACCTTTTGCATGGCTAAGGTCTTCCGTCTCCATGCTTCTCGTCCTCTTCCTTTTCTTCTTTATGGCGTTACAGCCAGAAAAGAGCCTTAGATCCAGAATATTCATCCACGTCAGCCTGTTTTCTATCTTTCCTTCCCAGTTGCGGATTCCCATTTCTCTTAAGCCTAATCCTATTCCGTGCGTCTTTCGTGATTTTGGCCTTATTTTTATTCTTCCTTCTGGGTTCGAATATGAGATTTTTCTCGGTGCTCTATTATAATAACTACATTCGATTTACACGGCCTATGCATCTTAACCTAGCTCTCTTTATGAAGGCTATAGTGCCAGTGTCATCAAATTCTCTATATAACTGAAAATTATATCGTCTTCTCCAGAATCCATCCGTGTTTGTCGCTCCCAGTGCCTTTCCTAGAACTTTCCTTTCAAAACAAACCAAATTATCCATGGCCTTCTTCGTCAATAGCCAAGTTTCTGCTGAACGCGTCACTACCGGTCGGATGTGTTTTTTTATATCTTTATTTTATGCAAAGAGTTATATTTCATCACGCCACGATAGATTTAACCGCATGTCATTTCCCCAACTATTAAAGTCCGATAACTTTCTCCGTGTCGCCACCGTTTCTCTCGTTGAACGGTTCGTCGTGAACTTGCCTCATCATTAATTCACGATTTAATCCTCCATTACCCTTTCCCCAGCTCCTTCCACTCTCTCTTCCTCTATCCTATTTGCCTAATTTACCACATTTTATTTCTTCCTTTTATCGAAGCACCTGCTTTTCCCCACAAACACAAAGCGGCACGTTAATTCTGTTACCACCCCTTCCGCCAGAACACCCCTCTCTCTCTCTCTCTCACTCTATGCAAGTTACATCGACAAATCAATATTAGATCATTTGGTTAAACTGGGCCCGTCAAATGGAAAACCTTTGAAATAATCAATGTAGAGATATTTCAATATGGGAATTGTGTGGATGATTTCACGATAAGAGATTCTTTTTATTATTTCCGAATGCATAGTCGTGGAGGAAGATATTGATGCGTATGTTCCTCAAAAAGAAGAGTTCCGCCGTTATTAAACTGGCCTCATTGAGCCCTCGAGAGCACTCGTGTAGGGCAGAACAGGAAGAAGCCATCACAGAACTCTTTTGCGACACGGCGGACCAGTTATCGAAAGGCCGCGATATCACTTCAACCAACCGGCAATCGATCCCACAAAATGCACCCCCTCACTCTCTCTCTCTTCCCTCTTTCTTCCCTCCTTTCCTATCTCTCTCTCCCTCCTTCCACTCTCACATACCCTCCCACGTCACTCCCTCACAAACCCCTTCTCCTCCGGACTTTTAACTTCTGCCTTCCCTCTCCGTTGTCTCCCTCATACTCTCACTCCTCCCTCCTTCCCTCTCTCTTCATCTCTATTTCTCTTTCTCCCGCCCCTCCCACCCTCACCATATCCTACCTTTCATTCTCCCCATCCTTCCTTCTCCCCCTCCCTCCCATCTCCCTCTTTCGCCCCTCTCCCTCTTCTCCTCCTCCCCTTCGTGCCCTTTACACACACAACAGCTGCCGCGGACGCACGTTCGATTGTTTGCCCCGATGCCTTTTTTTGCTTTCTATTGTTGCGCCTCGACCATTAGAGGACAATTGGTTGCTGGGCGACGCCGCATTCCCTCGGTGTTGGGACAGAGCTCCTATGATGGTTGCAGCTCGGGAACAGATGAGCATCGCGCGGTTTTTTCTCCGCCGAGGGCGCTATAGTTTGGATTGTGGGTTGGAACATGAAGAGGGAGGGATGCAACCTACCAAGCCGTCACGTTCAACCGTCCTTTACCCTCCCTCGTCCCTCTCCGCATCTCCCTCACACTCTCTCTCCATCCCTGCATCCTATTTCTTCCTCGTCCCCCTTTCCTCACGCAGATCTTCCTCCCACTTCTCTCTCTTTCTCCTCTCACTCCTCCCTCCAACGGTACAAACAATGCGACCACTCTCTGGGAAGAGCTCCTTTCGAACAAGAGTAATCCCAAAATACGGAGGGCGAGCGTTCATTATTCGACTGAAAATTTCATTTATGGTGTCTTTTAGTTAATAAGGAACTTTTATGAGCAGATTAGGCTTTTACGTCATCGAATGCTGGGTAGCAAGGGCTGAAAACAACCTCGTTACAACTTGCTGGATGAACGGCGATCCGCCCTCCTACTCATAATACCGTTCTGCTTTCGAAGCTTAGGTCTGTGAAATCATAGATCAGTAGTTTTAGCTTGTTCCAGTTGTTTTGTGTGCTGTGGCTATTTTAGTTTCGAACGCTCCTTTTTTTAATTCATACACTTCGAAAAAATGATTTTTAGACAAATTATTTTTGTCTTCCTTTTGTTTACACAAATGAAAATCTGAAAAATAATCATGATAAGACTGAAAATAGCGCCAAAAATCGGGCATTTAATTGTTCAAATAGAAGAAATTACCAATAAAATAACTTGGTAAATTAGAAAGCAAACAATACGAATAATTTAAAATAAAGGGCACTAAACTTCTGGAGACAAGTAAAAAAAATACTAAAATATTTGGTAGCTCGAAAACACGAGACAATGGAAGGTATTGAAGTATTATCTCATTATCATATGAATGAAATGACCTTTATTTACATTAACTAGAAGTTTATAATCGCTAAGTTCTAAAATACTTAAACACGCAAGCCGATAGCGTCGAAAATAAGATTTTAAATATAGATAGACTTAAATAGAATTATTTGAACAAGTTAGGACTTGATGGATGATTATATCAAAACTTCTCCGAGGGCGTATGTGAAGTGGTAAATGTCGAAAATTACGGCTGAGCTATAACACAGACGGGAACAACGAAACTGTGTACAGACCGAGAAAACTGAGAAAGAAACTGTAAAAATTCTATCTCAAGAATGAACAAAATGTGCTCTTAAATGTACGACAGGAGAAAATAAATAAAAATATTATTCCCAGCGTTAAAATTTTTCATCTGAAGATGTGATGGTAAGAATACTCTCTATTAATTCCCGTAATTTATAGAAGGCATGTTGTAAAACAGGTTTATTTTACCGAACTGAGTCATTTATAACATATCAACCATAAAACCGAACTTATTAATAAGAAACTTTTTTGAAAACAACCGGAAGCAATAAACGCTGAATAAAAGGCAGAGGAGTACACGGTTTGGCAAGCGGCGTGAAAAATAAAGATTTAGATACTATATACAACCTACATCAAAATGATATTTTAAGCATCTTTTTATTTGTAGGAAAACGGGACAAGAGAATTTAAATGCACGCATTTTAAGGTCTCTGTTACCAGTTTAAGCCTTCGGGTACGCATTTATTCGTATGTTTAATTAAAAGGAGCGTTACAATTTGAATACTTGTTTATTTTACGAGAAACACCGGCCTCGGCAAGTCTACGAATAACACATGCACACAGTTCTAGATGGAATTGCGGTGGCGAGGGACACTTTTCCATGGCGCCATTCACCCCGCCTTCTCATCTCTGACGCCCATGACGTAGGAGGATGATAGCGAAAAAGGAAAGGAGGGAGGATAAAGGGAGGAGGAAAAAGGAGAAGGATGGGGGAGGAAGCAGATTCATCAGAACAGCGGTACTTCAGCGTCCAGAGAGAAACGTTTTAAATCTCACACTCGACAGCTTCCTACGAAAAAACCACAAGTGGAGCTTTTTTGCGATTCAATTAGGCGAATCGGATCCGCACGGCAACGCCACCTGTTCGCAGAAATTCGAAAGAATTCGCGGAATGGCATGTGAATCAGGGTGAAAAAGCTCGAGAAAAGGGAAGAGGACGGGAGTGATCGATCGCTTCGACAGGGTCGCGGGCGAAAAGAAAGGGAGAAAGCACGCGAACGTGGAAAAGGGAGGAAAGGAGAAGATGCGTCGCGAAGGATTTGCCCAAGTCCGCCAATGCTTATAGTAACTGAAATCCGTTCCCATTCAAACGAAACACCTCCACGGCACACTTTTTCCATCTGCGTACTTTCACTCCCACTCCTCTGTTTTCCTCTCCTTTCCATTCGCCTCCTCCATTTTCGCTCTCCCTTTTATTACGCCATCTTCTGTTTCTTTTCATTTTTTCCCTTCTCCCACTTCTTTCCCTCACCCGCGTTCTCTCTCTCTCCCTCTTTCTCCCACGAGCACACTCTCACCCCGTTGGTTTCCATCCCATTGCATTCTCTCTCACTGGGGACTCGGATTCCTGTGAAATGAGCCCACGGGAGTGAAATATGTATGTGTCGCCGTGGAACAGTGACTGGGGATTCCGAGAAAGGGAAGGACCGCGTGTGGGGACGCGTTCGGAGGACGGTAGTAAAGAGAGAGGGAGAGGGAGAGAGAAAGAGAAAGAGGGAAGAGAGAGATTTAGGACCGGAGAGGATTTGGAATGAGTGCCGCATGGCATTCATCTGATGTTTTTTTTTCTCCGAAGACCATAAAATTGCAGAGAGGCCGAGGCAAGGAGGGTGACAGAGGGAGGAGAATCGGAGAAAGAGGGAAGAGTGGAAGAAAATGAGAGAAGAAAATTCGCGGTTGCCAGAGACAGGATGAGATGGTATAAAGGATGACAGTATAAAAGATGACGAGTAAAGAATTGGAAATAAATTAGGCATTCCGCGTAATCTGAGGGGAAGACGAGAGAAAGAAATCAAAAGAATAAGAAAGAAACTCTTCCACCAACTTCCAACTCTAGTATAATGAAGGGTAAATATCACAGCAGCACCCATCAAAGCGACGGTAGTAATAAGCGCTGCGGCTGAATGTATTTACATTTAAATCACAAAGATATCTACTCCTTATGGAAGGGAAAACGATTTCGATTTAAAATGGTGATGATGATGATTACATACGATTTTCACATTTAAAACACAGGTTCGTCTTGATCAGATAACAAGAGGGAAATTATTTGCAGATCGGAATCGTTCGCAGTAACGCATGAGATAGCAAGGACCGGAAAAAATTAACTTAGAAGAAATTTCTAGCTACACTGATCTATAGGTTGCTATTACATAAATTGGAGAACTTTACAAAGTCAAAATACAGTATGTAAATTAATACATTATTATAGTAAAAAAATATAAAGAATGTCCGCGATAGTCCGGGATGTACTTAAAATTAGAAAAAATTATAAATTAGCACCGCATACTAATGCAATGACCGAATGGTAAATGCATCTATTTGAAGCAAGATTCATGTGTAAATCGACGAAAAATAAACCAGGTAAAAAATAAGGTCGAGGTGCAAGAAGGAAACAAAAGTTATGATACCTTGGGATCTGATTAACAATAAAGAAAAGTAAGAAAAATGTGGAAAAAGATTGAGGAGATTATTTAGGAGGAGAACGAAAGAGAAGGGAAAGTGGTTAGAGAGCGAGGAAAGAGAAGGAACGGAAGGAGGGATTATGAGGGAATGAAAGAGAAGATATATAGGAGGAAAGGTAGAGAAACGAGCGGTGGGCGAAGGAGACGTGGAAGAGGAGAATAGAGAGGCAAAGAGGAAAGTAGGAGGGAATGGAAGAGAAGAAGATGATGAAGGAAAAGTATTAGAAGAGAGGAAGACAAATGAGAGCAGGGGTGGAAGTATAGCGGAGGTGCAAATCACGTGGAAACACTTAAATCTCAAACATACTTCGTTATTCCTGCGTCATCTACAGATATTTAATAAAAAATTGCAGCGCTCCGCAAAATAAATCGTTAATTTAAGACGAATATTTCCTGCAAATTAAAATTTGTGCGGCTATTTAAGCTCGTAATTTCTTGTATCCACAGATAAACAATAGAAGAACACCACTTAAAGCACTATTAAAATGAGTTTTCAGAGAGAATTCTCAAGCACTTTTCTTGGCTATGTTTCAACTTCTTAGATTAAACTGGAAGGGATATGAAGCATAAATTACCTCGCGGAATTCAAAAATGGAATCTCTCCGAGGAAAATTTCAATTTTAACATGCTGCCGCTCGCTCTCCGTCTTCCTATTTTAATCGCTCGCTAAATGTTAACCACGATGTCTCCATCATTTGATTCTACACGCTCATTACTTTTCCAGCTGAAGTTTCGTCGACAATAAGACTGAGGATTCGGCGCGAAGAACGCTTTAAATTTACATCGACAGCGAAATTCTGAAGAGAAGGGCAATAAAAAAACAGTCGTATGATAAAAAATGAGATTCGATGTAATCCGCAATTTAAATGGTTTCTTAAAAAAAAGAATCGGATTCGATACTTATAAAAAATGAACGGCGTATAGGTGGAGAGCGGGAAACTGCGCATCAGGTGCGACTCCCCGCTCAATTGTTTCTGTCGCTCAGAGGCGAAAATCCGCTCATTAATCCGTTCCGAGATTCAAGGGAAACTCTCCTCGCGAGTTGGAATGAGGGGGAGGAGGAAAAAAATGGAGATAGAAGTGGCCGAGGAAAAATTCCGTTCCCAGTCGGAGGAGGGAAGGATAAAGAGAGAGAGAGAGTTCTAGCGTTTTATTTCTGTCGCGAAATGAAAACCGAGAAGGACGAGGAATTGAGATCCATGAATTTTGTTTTTTTAAAACCGACCCATATGAAGCCATTTATGACACGTGTTAGCCGACGCGAAATGTCGTCGTCTTCTTGGCTATGCGGCACTAGAAGGGGAGACAGGCAGGAGAGAAGGGGGAGGCGGGGAGGATGGAGATGGAGGGAGGGGAAAGCGGAGGAGGTTTTTACGAGACGACGGCTGTGGGAGGGTTGGAGTGAAGGAGAGGAAAAATCCTGTCTCTCCCTCTCTCTTTCCTCTCCTTTGTGTTAACCCGCCCACCGAACGAGGCGCCATCTCGCCAGCCACTTAGCTCTGGGAAACAAAGAGGGGGTTAAATCGCACCCACTAACATTTTCTTCTTGAACATGGCGGAACTTCTATCGCCGAAAAAGAGTTCAAAAGTGGAAATTTCGTTTCCGGTCGAAAAAAAGAACCGCGAAAAATACGCGTCAGAAGCGTATCGAACTTTGGCGAACGCATTTTCGTGTCAACGGGCGACGTTCCGGAAAATTGTATCGAAACGGCAGTTCTCTACTTCACGCAAATTCACGTTCCTAAGTTTAGGAGTTTTTATTTTGAGGTCCAGCGCAGATAAATATTCATGAATTTGTCTTGCAATCTTTTCGTTGAAGGCTTGCTTGAAAAATGTCTTATGTGACAGGAAGTTATTCTCAGCTCAGATGAAAGATGAATCGGTAACGGTTTTTTAAGTAAATATTAAAACCTTTAAACCTTATGCCTTAAATATGGAAAAAATGAATTTAGTTTAAAATGTTTGGGGAAAGTATTTTCAAAATTATGTTATCGAACAACGCCAAGAATGCCAATTGATACTATATGAGAATACTAAAAACCTTTCTTAAAAGTACGAAATATGCCAAACACATAAAAGTTATCCGAAATGTAATCTTCTACACAGGAGAGGCCCGAAGAATCTTGGCGAGATAGCATTACAGCGCCCCCTTCCGTAAATGTTTGTTGAGATATTTACAAAGGACATGTTAATTATTCATCGCTCTGTAAACATTATTGATAATGAAAATTTAAAAGAATTGTCATCAAGATTATAGCCTGTTCCTCGATATAAATTGGTATGTAATATTTATTCACTTGCAAGTGATGCATAGATAAATGATCGGGATAGAGCTCTCAAAACTTTGGCTCGTCCGTAGCTCGGGCCGGACCTGCTTCTACATATGTGCTGATATTGACTAGTGCGTCATAAAAATTCATAGCATTCCGCGACGGCATTGGTTGATGTACTTTGGCAAAGGAAGAGATGTTCACATTCAGTTTTAATATACTAACTTGAGAAAATTGTACTAAACAAAGCGCGTGAATCCTGCGCGCTGAAAGAAAAATTTGATATTACGGATTCATGAAAGATTTAATTACAGAAGAAAACGCCTTGATGGCGAGCTTAATTCATGTAAGCAGTTTATTCCACCTTCAAAGGAAGCAAAAAAATTAAATTTTCTTCTTCTGATATTGCTAACTGAAATTAAATTTAAAAAGGCCTTGTTTTAGGTTATATTATATACTAGCGTAATTGCTCTTCAAAAATGATGTATATGCATGAATAAAGTATAGTATTATTAAAATTAAAATAATTCTCATTCTCACCCTTTTTATCATTCCCTATTCCTCCTTCCATTCTCTATTTCTCCCCTACTCTACCTTTCCGAGATTACATACAAAAAACTTACATACAGAATGAATATTAATTCGATAAATATTACTCTAGACAACTTTAATATGGCGAAAACTATTTTGACATACTGGAACATACTATTATGTGAATTTTATATTTTTAGTGCATATAAAACGTTGTTTAACTAAAATAAATTATAATAAATTTCGTTTTTCTGTTTTTAGTCAATATTATAAACTTACTAAAAGAAATTTTATTTATTTATTTTCACTACCGTCTCATTGTTTCTCATTACCAATGTATTGTTTAAACATCAGAATAGCGTCGAAATTTCGTGAATATGTGGACTGATGCGGCACAAATTTATAATCCCAATCAATCATACGCAATTATACGAAACCGGCAAAAATGCTAATCACCGAAACGACGAAAGATTTTCACGTAAATATATGTCGTATTTTGGCATTAAAAAGATATTTGTGGACCGATTCGACGCGTATTTGAAAACCGAAAGAAGAAAAAGGAATTTCATTTTTTCAAGCGTTCTTTATTTCAAGTCTCAAATTCGTACAGTGAGCCTAAATAATTTTAAAATGCAATTGATTAATGTGCAGTACTCATCCCCGTGTTAATAAAATGGAGAAAATAAACGCTTCTAAAATCGAACCCGTGACTTCAATGTGGACGGCGAGCTGCGAAATAATTTCTGTAACCTTGAACGGAAAAGAATAAAAAATTTCTAGTTATTAGCGGTTTTCTCATTCTTCCATTTAATTCCTTATAGCGGTCCGACACAAACCCATATTAAGCCTTTTGTCTATTATAACAAGAAGGAAACGTATACTCCATAAATGGAATACATAGAGATTTCAAAAGCGTTCTTTATGGGAAATGCGCATAAAACAGCATCGGAAGATGTACTTATATAAAGTAGAAATTCTAATTGACCGATGTAGTTTAAAGTCATAATAAGTGTGAATACGACTAAATTTTATTAAAATTCAGAGATTATGCATACGGACGGAGGAGACACGCACATAAGGCGTTCCAGTACAACCGCTTTGCTGGCAAAGAACGCCCGACAATATTATTATAATAATTACTGTTAAAACATTTTCATTTAATGATCGAAGCAAATCGGTAAAAAAGCACAAACTCCAACGACTGCAATTTATTAAAAATTGCTATTTTTGAAAAGCAAAAGTCTCCGAACGACATTACTATAATTATTTTCAATTTAATTAAAAGCACAAAGAGATAACATCGTGTGCTAGGGAATTTCGAAGTGTGGTCAGTTTCTCACGCGAATATTTATGTACGGGAAAAAGGAAACTTCGTCAGCCATTTACCAATTCATTCCTACATTCACGAGAAGAGATATCGATCAAAGATGTGCTGACGTCAACCTCCGCTGTACACCATCGACACGGGAGGAAAAGAGAGGAAGTGGAGATAGGAACGTTAAAAAAGACAGAAAGGCTGGAGAAAGAAGGATAGACATAAAAGCATGACGATACGAGATTTAAAAGGCGACGTGAGTGAATAATAGGAGAGGTGGCGGTTGGAGAAGAGAAAGAGAAGAGAGAGCGGAAGGGAAGAATAAAAGAAAACTGGTAGGATTTTGGGCGATTAAGAGAGATGAGAGTGGAGAGTAAAATGGAAAAGAGGCGGGAAGGGAAGGAAAGCAGAGGGAAAAAAGGGGGAGTAAAATAACATAGCAGTGTAGGGACCCATAGCCAGAGATTTGGAGATGAAGAGGATATAAAGGAGAGGAGGGTCGTCTGTATGTGACACAGAGCCAAGGATCCGGGGAAGAGATGAATCTTTTCGGGTATGGAGATTCAAAATGATAAGAAGGAAATCTGGGTAAAAAGAGGTAGAAGTGAACAGATAACTGTGAGGGTCTACTTTGAAGTTTGAAAAATCTGGACTCCATAAGTTGAGCATGGTTGTGTAAAGGCATGTACTCTTCTTCTTCTCTGCCATTTTGTACATTCACTTTCGAGTTGCCACCAAGTTGTTAGCCTAGTTCTAACGCATTGGAAATAATAATTTTAAGTGGATGAGAAGAGTGGATATTGAATGGAGAGACTGTGTTGGGGTAATATAGAGAGTAGAGATATTAGATGGTGGAGTGGTCAAAAGAAAACGTGGACGGGTTGCGGGACTGTATACTGCGAGCCATAAAGTAAGGATGGGATAGGATCTCAGTGCAAGAAAAAATCTTTGGACCAAAACATATGTGACTCCGTCAGCTGCTGAGTATTCAACAACACTGCAGTTTACTTCTCGTTGATTTCACTATTCCAACCTCCTTACCCTCTGCCACCTCAACATCCACTATTCTGCAGGACTCAAAGATAGGAGAGAGAAATTCAACTGAAGGATTACGATAGCGTGAGAGGGATGGAGATCGTGAGTTTTCCGAAGAAGGAGATGGGGAAAAAGGATGAATAAAAGAGGGATAAAGAGGGAAGGAAAGCAGCTAAAAAGAGAGGGTTGGGTATAGAGATAGCAATAAAAGATGAACAAGATGGGAAGACGCCAAGAGATGAAAACCAAAGAATGAGGATGGGCAGCAAGGAATCAACAAGAATAGGAAGAAGGAGAGATATGTCTAGAAGGATGAAGATATAGCTATTAAATAAGGAACAGAAAATTCAGCTCCAAGAAGCAGAGGAGAAAGGTAAAATTACTCGGAGATTTTTGGCAAATGTAGAGAGGAGGGAAGGAGAAATGTGCGGAGATGGGAAATGGAAACAGAGAGGATAATATTTACGAAATATTTAGCTGGGCTATCTGCTTGATGCATCCATTGCTTTACCATTGGAATCAAACAATATTTATACTTAATCACGATTCATTTAGAAACAAAAAAGTGATCGAAACAGTTTGAAAATAAAATAAATATGAGCAAATGGGCATGAAAAGACTGATAAACAAAAATATTTAGAGAAACAAAAGACTGAATCGAAAGGATATTAAAAAACATTTTTTAAAGTCGCTCTAATAAATCAAAACGACCCTATTTCTTTTGGAACAACCAGCAACCGTGATACGCTGCTGCGTGAATCATCCAGAGCCGCTGAAATATTAAAATTTACACATGGTCGATTTCTGATCGGCGATACAGGTCCCCATTCGGTTGAAATACTGAATACAGTTAATTCTTCATCGGATTTGGGCCGAATTTGGTAAAACTGCTTGGGAAAGCAAAATCATCCAATTTTTTAAAACGTTTTATTGACTACGATTAGGAAGAGTCGGCGGTACCCCAATTGGAAGGTATGTCGATGGTTTATTTTTAACTATTAAATCTCTTTAGTTGTTTCTTAAAAGTTTCATTTCTGATAATTATCCGGGCACCCTTCATTTCCACGGTATAAACTCATATACGCTTTTGATAGACTGAAGATAGGAATTATAATTGATACACTTTTCATGAGCATATAATTTTATAACATGACTATACAGCAAAATGATTTATAGCGTTTCATTTTTTCACTGAATATTTCTCATTTCTTTGATTTAATACCGAGGTGACTTTTTTGTAAAAAACTTCGTTCCATTACATTGCGAGAGATTTTGGCCACGATCAAAACTTTGCATAAGTCGTTCTTGCTTAAACATCTCACCTTAAAACCCGTCCTTTCCTTTGCTATTTTGATATCTTTACTTCCTTGGTCTATAAATGTAGTTTTTCGTGATCAATGATGCGCATTTTTGTAAACATACACTATAAAATATTTTTATTTTGCATTTAATTCTAAAAGATGCTCGCCTGACGAGTAGAATATATTAATTAAAATTTTAACCTTTTCCTTCTTAAATAGTACAATTGTACCCAAGAGTAATAAATATGCAAAATGAATTCATGTGTTGATCTTTTCTTTGGCATGGTGTAGTGATGAAGGAGCAGTTGTCCTCTTGGCTAGTCAGTCCTAATGTACGGAAAGGTAGTGCGGCATTTTTGGAAATATTTATTTTCTGAATTAATATTTCAATTACTTCGAATACTAAATGAACAACAAAAATATTAATTTTAAGATTTATATGTTTTAACAATACTTTTCTAAAATCTTAGAATTTGTAATTAGTGTGGAGATAATGAAAGCAATACCCGACAATGGAAACATCAAATTCCCTTAATCGTGCGTTCACAAGTTTTCTTATCTGTCTAATATCAACTCTCAGTATTTTCAATATTTGACCAGGAAACCTTTTATTTTTTATCCCTATATTCTTCAAGAAGTTTCGCCGCTTCACGAGGCGAATTTATGTTTTCTAGACTGAAAACGGCCCGAGGTCAACACGCATGTATCATTCATCGTATCTCTAGGGTAACTATCAGGAAATGTGTGAAAACATGTGTGCGCTGGATGTCGGATATGACGTGTAATGCAACTAAAGAAACTATAAATCGAATTTTATTTGAATCAAAGGTTGGAACATTGATATCGTGCGTGGATGATTATAAAATTCCGCTATACAGCTACATATTTTCCTGAAATTTACCAGACTTATGGATGGTTAGTAGGAAGGAAGTATGCCCTAAAAATATCTCTTGAGGGCTTGAATGTCCTGTTATGTTTTTTGATCGCCCTAGAACTTTCTTCATTAACAAGGAATATGAATTAGGAATCTGTAGAAGAGCGCTGACTGAACGCTATTTTGAAACTCCTAGAGAAATGTAGATCAGGAAACTTAGTTTAGGAAATGCTCGAAATAAATGATGTACCTACTTGTATAGAAAGGCAGGAACACAATGAAAAATGCCTGAGATTGACAATAGAACGGTGCAGTATTCAGAAATATATTTTATATAATAATTAGAGCTCAAAACAAAATGCATAATATGTCTGCAAGTTAGATTTTTTTAGGAAATCTGGAGCACTGCACCCCCTGCCACCCATTTGTCTGATGAATTGCAGGGTGTTATGTGAATGTAGATGTAAAAGAATAGAGCGCATATTCGATGGTATCAGGTAAGAGCTAAAATGTAGGTAATTACTTCATGGCTGTAACTCCATTTTCGTCAACCTCGGCATATGGGTCCATGTTAAATGACTAAGAGATAACTAATATTTTTCAAAAATTCGAATTATCTAAGAGAAGTTTGTAGGCATCTGGGTTAATAAAGAATTCATACCTAATAAAAGAAAGAAAACGTTTTATTATTAGATTTGGAATTCCTTCACGAGTAAAGTGCGAAATGCGACCCTGGCGGAGACAGATGTAAATTGGAGTTCCAAAGATCTTAAATGGGGCGTCATATGAGGTCGTAAAGGGTTGCTACTAAGCGATGTTTGATAATAAGGAAGGCGTGAGTCACCGGTAGAGAGCAGGGTAAGGAGGGAGAAGGGTGGTTGGAGGGAGACATTAGGAAGCAAGCAATTAGAAAAGGACGGAGGGAAAGTGGGAAGGAAATGGTGAGTGGGCGGGAGCATGGGAGAAATTGGAGAGAGAGGGAGAGAGAAAAAGAGAGGAAGAGAGAAAGAGAGAGGGGGAGAGGGAAAGAGAGAGAGAGCGGGAGAGTGAAAGAGAGAGGAGAGAGAAAGTAAGAGAGAGAGAGAAAGAGAGAGAGAAAGAGAGAGAGGGAGAGAGAACGAGAGAGGGAGAGAGAAAGAGAGAGGAAGAGAGAAAGAGGCAGGGGGAGAGAGAAAGAGAGAGAGAGAGATAGAGAGAGAGAGAGAAAGAGAGAGGGAGATAGAAAGAGGGGAAGGGAGAGAGAGGGAGAGAGAAAGAGAGAGTGGGAGTGAGAAAGAGAGAGAGAGAGAGGGAGGGAGAAAGAAAAAAGGGAGAGGGGGATAGAGAAAGAGAGAGAGGAAGAGAGAAAGAGAGGGAGAGAGGGGGAGGGAGAGAGAAAGAGAGAGGGGAAGAGAGAAATAGGGAGAGGGGGAGAGAGAGAGAGGGATAGAGAAAAAGAGAGGGAGAGAGAAAGAGGGAGAGAGAAAGAGAGAGAGAGGAGAGCGGGTGGACGAAAGCGTGGGAGTTGTAGGAACGAGGGAGGAGAAGAGGTACGTAATTAGCATTCGAGAGCAAGGCTAGAGGTGACGCAGTGTTTGTGGATGACGCTGGAGACATGGCGAAGAGTAAATGTGCGCGAGGAGATGAATGGAAGATGGAGAGATGAAAAAAGGAGGAAATTTCGTCGCAGTTTAGTGACGACGGATCCATTCAGAGAATTTTTATTATCGTTGAAATTCATGAGAATGTCGGACAGATGGAGCGCAATTCTCAAGCCAAAAGTGAAAAAGATAACATCCATTTGTTGGCTTCAGGATTTTATTTTTGGAAATCTTTGGAAGTTAACTTTTGGTCGTTATCATATTCTTAACCCTTTTGGTACTAATATTATCTTTGGTTGCACACTGTTGTCTGCGATAGATTAATTTCGATGGGATTGGAAATAATTTGGAAGTTATGAAAATTAAAAATAATCGATACGCTCGAGAAGTATATTTTTGCGATAGTCAGATAATCAATAATATATTAATTGGAAAGTCACATTTCTTCCTAAAATTTTTAACATTCATTTTTCAGACAGATATTTCATCATTACAAATATTTTTTTAATTCTAAAGATTTCCGCTCCGCAGCGATTTTCGTTTTTCCCTTTTGTAAAAATAATAGATTAAAGCAATCCCCAAACTTTGCAATTTTAAGAATTTTATACTTTCTCCATTATGGGGTACTAATGCTACACATTTCTGCCAAATTTTAAAGTTGTAGTACTTCTAGAAGTGAAATAATATTTTTCTAATTGTTTAAATTTTAAACATTTTTAACGGCCGCCGCAATATATTTATGGAGAGATTCAAATATTTATTTGTGCAAATGTACTACTTTGTAATAACTTGAAAATTTCAGCTTCCTATCTCATCCCGTAGTACCTAAACAGTTATCTATTTGTTTAAACTTTAAGGATTTTTAACGGCAACACAAATTAAAATATCAAAATTTATATAATCCCTATTTCGTTTTTTTACAAATCCTACCTCTAAAAAAAAATTCAGCTACGTAACACATTCGGATATACATAAACCTTGAAATTTTGTTTAAACAATTGCGAATTTTTAGCGGCCGCATTGTTGCACTTTTTCAAGATTTTCGTTTTTTCTATATCCTTCTTCTCCTCTGTAAGGAACGTCTATATATAATGATATATATATATATATATATATATATGTGTGTGTGTGTGTGTGTGTGTGTGCTAAGATTGCTGTTTACATAAATAGTTGAGCATATAGGACATGAAAATCCTCTATCGTTTCTATCATTTTAAATTTCTCCTTCCTTTTATTTTTCATTTACATTTTCCCTTTCAGTGCCGTGCACGAGCCAGCCATCCTGTTGCAGCATGTCTCATCGAAGAAGTCGAGCCTCGCGTATTCCGCCTCACGAGTGCTCCTCGTTTGTCGCGATCCCTAACGGAGTTCTCTAGCTGCATTTTCTATTTCTACGTGAGGGAAAAAAAAAGCGGTAACCGACGGATGCCCTCGAACTCCTTCGCTCATCCTTCCCTAGCCGCTCCTCGGGTCGCGAACTCACCGACTCGTCCTGCGCTACTGCGCAGCAACTTTCGCGTTTATATTGATGTTCTTCTGTTCTCGCGAAACCTTCTCGCGCCAAACGTAGGGTTCTTCACCATTCCTTCTGTCCGAGTAGCTTGAAGTGAGTGAGCGAGCAGACCTCATTAACTGCATCTTGCACCTCTTTGACGTCTGAATGGGAACGTCCGTTAAGCCGACGCTTTCGACGAATCCGTCATTTTCGGATCCGAACCCTCTAGATCGCACGTCGAGTTGAGCCTTGCGGGAAAAAACGATGGCTCCTGAAGGCGATAGCATCATTTTTTTTAAAGAGAAGCGTGAAAAACCTTCGTGATTGACACTCGAAATTATTTTAAGAAAACTTCTTCTCGTGCGAGTTCTGAAATTGAAAGTATCTAAGGCTATTTTTAAGGGAAGGATCCTGATTTAATTCGGGGTATTTCTATACTCCTCGAACCACTCATTCCCTTGGTCGATCTTGTAGAAAGGGACAAAGTGTGTGTCCAAAATAAAAGAGCTTTTTTATATTGTGAGACGGGCTGGTACATAAAGCACGCTGAAATCAAAACAGGCTTTTTCGATATGGCATGAAATATTTATCACAATTTCACTTTCTCAACTTTTAATACTGCGCAGACATTTGATCAACATGTTGACATATCTTATGGAGACCCATAGCGATGCATTTCATAAAAGTTCTTCGGAACGTTCAAGGATTATGAATAATTCATGCGTTTGGTTCGCAAGGATTCCCGGAGTGCATTGGTCGGAAACTTCTCTTTGGGAAACGTGATACAGACATTATTTTTTATAGTTTCTCCTGATTCCTTCTATAAATCTTTCATTCATCTCTGGTGGTACCTTTATGAATTGGTAAATTTATGCCATAAAAGCCGTATTTTATGACTATTATTTTTATCAAATTTCTTTCTCAGCTCCTTGCTCGCAGCACCATATTCTTGTCTACTCCAACACCATTTGTGGTTCATGCAGAAATGGTGATTACCGGATTAAAAGAGTTAATTTATGTAGTATTAATAACCACCATGCGTATCTATAGCTTTATCCACTTTTTAGAATTATACGATGATTACTGGAATAGAAAGAATTAATTTCACTGGTTTCTTTGCTAACCTCAATTTATCATGTGTTTCCGTTGTCCTCGTCGTACTTGCGTTGTATATTTGCTAGGACACTTTTCTACTTATAAACAACTCTATAAATTTCTTTTTAATTGTAAATTTAAATTTAAGCCATAATTCACTGATTTTTAAGGTACTATATATTTATTTATTTTGTATTTTTGTAAATGTATTATAATCTGTATTTCGTAAGAGACAACATCTTCCGCACAATACTTGGCGTTCTTCCATTCGCTCGTCCTTTCTGGATGGTTTCAACTCCTCAATAATACGTATCTTCATTGATTACTTCCAGGGGATATCCGAATATTTGACTGAGAACTCAAAATCACCGTTTCGTAACTCTTCGCCTTCATCCTCACATTGCCGTAAGTTTGCTGCCCTTCGCTACTTCTCTTGAAAACTTGACCTAACCACTCCTCTTTCTCTCTTGTGAAATCTCTGGTGCCTTTGCAATGCCACCGCACCATATTTTACACCTCATTTTCCTTCTCCATACCACTGTCCCTTTCAGCCCTTTTCTTCCTATTTCTCCCTCACACAACACCTTATCATAATCCTTTCTCTATCTTGACCATACGATCCTTAATCACCCTTTTATCCTACCACCCTACGAAATTCAACCATCGTTTTTCTTCCTTCATTCTAATTTTTTTGATATCTTACGCCAAATGTAACTAATCAGGCTCCGTATCTTAACTGAAATTAATTCAAAAGGATATTTAAAACGAAAAGGTAATGTATACTTGTACTCTATAAGTATACCGTAGTCTAAAGCGAAAGTTTTTAAGCAAAAATTCAATTCACTTGGATTAATATTCATAGCTTATAGCTGAAAAGGGAGGATAACGTTCGCAAATGATCTAAGAGAAGTCTGACGCGTATATATATTTTTAAGATGAGGATGGGATCTTTTAATTATCTCGCCCTCGAGAGAGGCGAAAAATGTAGATTGGCATTCTGGGTCACGACAGCCAAGGTGGAAGGGATAAGAGGGAAGATGGGGAGGTGGGGGAAGGAGGGGGAAGGTGGAGAATTGGAGGGGAAGGTTGGGGAAGAAGAGGTGGAGAAGGAAGGGGGAAGGGGTGGTGGGGAAGGAGGGGGAGGGGGGGAAACGGGTCGGTTCGTTCCACCTCGCTCCCCTCCGCTGAGTTCTCGCGGAGGATCGTCACGGAATCGGAACCTTGGGCCATTAAAGGAGGACGCATTGGGATACAGGTGGAGGATGAGGAATGAAGGGAGGAACAGGAGGAAGGAGAAGGAGGAGTTGGATAGGATTGGCCGAGGAAAAGGCAGTGAGGAGGAGGAAAAGTGGATAGGAGAGATAAAGAGGAAATAGCCCGAGGAGGAAATTTGTAGAGGAGATCGCAAACAAGATAACTTATTGGAGAAAATTTAAGGTCGCAATCAACAAGAAGGAGGCTTTTTTCCACAAACGCGGTTATTCAGTAAAAGGCAGTTTATCTCGGAAGGGTTTATTTTTTTACGGATACCTTTTTAATCTCGCGCAATGATCAGACATTCCTCCGCTCGCGTGTTTCTCGTTTTTAGAGGCACAAAGAAAACGGAGTTTTTTTATTTGGTCGGTTGGAGGATAAAAAAGAGAGCTTTCGAAAATGTTGATTGAACCATTTCAAATGTTTGTCTAGTTTATTGACGCAGGGCGGCGGAGTTCAAAAAGAGATACGGCGCCTATCGGAACATCAAAGAAAACTTTCTTGACGATGAGAGAATCGAAGCCGATAAAGATGCTCAAAATATTTTTAATTGAAAACCACGCCGTCGGAAAGAAGGACTGATAGTGACGGATGATTGCAATCGTTCGATATGTGGCAACGTAATGTATTAGAGGGAGAAGGAAACATCGGTAAAAAAGGGAATGCAAGAGGATGAGATGAAACTCGCCGAAATTTAAGATTCGATTCGCTTTTGTCTGAAATACGTTTAGAGAATTCTTACTGTGTAGTTAGCGCTTCCTTCGTTTAGCTTTCTATTTATCGCTCGCTACCGATCTCATTCGTCAATGGCCTCCTCCCTTTTCTGAGAGGACTTATAACCCTCCAATTTTTCATACGGATAGTTCTCTCAGTCGGAAAGAATTACTATGTACTTCTTCCCGTTTTAATTCTTTCTCGATGATGTATAAACAATCATTCATTATACGTTCTTGCTTTAATGATAAAATATTCGCGGGGGAATATTGAAAGTGGATTCAATACATGTTCTGTGCGTACTTAGACCTCGCAGTTTACAAAATGGCGTCGTTTATATTACTTTGAGAGACGGTACTCAACCTATGTAGTTGGTGTACCCTTTGATAATTTTCGCGTGGCATACGAAAATATTAAAGATAATGTTTATTAAACATTTGTCGTTTATAATACGTAGTTGTAACTTTTCAGTCTTATTCCAAAAACATTCCTTAATGCTGAATTGAGTAGAAAAATTATGATCTTTTATATTTTGGAAACTCATTACGTATCCCTAAATCTGCTCTGTCTGCTCTTATGGCAATCTACTTACAAAACACAAGAGGAAAAATGAAATTATAATAGATGTTATATTTCAAATACTAGGATTCTTAAGCTACAGTAATTTATTTTCCTCGGTAAATAAAATAATAACTATTTTTATTGGAATTGCGCAAAGGTATAACGTTCATATAACTTTCCTTAGTAGCTGCGTTGAAAGTCTTAATTATCTCGTTCAATTTTATCCTCATTGTTGAGTGATTTATCGTAATTCCTTAATTAATCATCGATCCATTACAATAGAGTCTCAAAAAATTCTCTGGTCGTAATAAATAGTGTTTAATCCAATTTAAGTGTTCTTAATAACTACCATAAGAATTTATTTAACCGCTCTCTTCCAACAATTTCGCAGTGCTTTTGTGTCGAAACACGAGTCATTCCCTTTAAATCAAGACAATTCCAAGCAATTTTTCGTTGCGAGAGACATCGCCTAAAATGGTGATAAAAATACATAAGCTATCTGGTTAGGGCCGCATTTAAGGATCGACGAATTAAAGGGTACAAACCCCTTAGAAAAATCAATCCAGCCGACTACCTCACGTTTGCGTGTCCAAATCCATGAATGAAGAATTTAAAGCTCTCCACCTCATGGCATTATATAGCGGAACTTATCCAGCGTTTAACTGCGAAAGAGATTATTTGATCAGTAGTTAAACAATACCAATTCCATCATTTTCTCACAATGGAGCCCATCTTGAAAGAAGGTAAAAGAAGGCATTTTCTCTCATCAGGTTCTGTAAAAGGAGCAGAATCCGTTACCTTAAAGAGGGTGGAAATAAATAGAGAGAAAGGGGAGAGAAAGTTTCATAAGTCGAAGGAGGGTTAAAGAAATTGAAACAAAAGAAGAGAGAGAGAGTAAGGAAGAGGGGAAGAGGAAAGAAGAGGGGAGGCGAGAGGACGTGGGAGAGGGATGGCGTGTTCGCGGAAGGAGGAAGAACGGGACTATAAGATGGAGTGGGTGTGAAAGGAAAACAGGGAGAGTGGAAGGAAAGGTTTTGGAGCGTAGAGAGGAGAATTAGAAGAGGCTTAGGAAGAAGAAAAGAGAATGAGGTGAGGGAAACGGAACGAGAGGACAGAGAGAGGGATAGAGAGGGAAAGAGGAACTGGAGAAGGAAAATGAGAAAGAAGAAAGGGTGAGAAGGAAAAGAGAGGCGAGGAGGGAGAGATAGGCGAGGAGGGAGAGAGAGGCGAGGAGGGAGAGAGAGGCGAGGCGGGAGAGAGAGGCGAGGAGGGAGAGAAAGGCGAGGAGGAAGAGAGAGGCGAGGAGGGAGAGGGAGAGGTGAGGAGGGAGAGAGAGAAAGAGAAAGTGAGGAGAGGCTGTAGGGAAGGGAGGGAGCGGAAGGACGTCGTTAGCGGAAGAGGGCGAATGGTGGAAAGGGATGAGCGGAAGATGTACGCAGCGAAGGAGAAGAGGGAAAGGGGAGAGGAAGAGGAGAGGAGGGTAGGAAGCGGAGGCGAGAAGGGGAAAATAAAGGATTGGCAAGGGAATAGAGAAATCGTGCGAAACGTAATCTCTTATTCGCTTTGTCTTTATATTTCAAAGTGGCGCCGGGCCATCGCCGCGTTTATTACGTGGGAACGCAATCCGGTTGAGGGTCGCCATAGATCCCCTTTTTTCTCGTATGCTATTCGCGAACTTCAAAGGGACCGAATACGGGGGGGAGAGAGAAAAAGGCGCACCTCGCTGAAAGTGAAATAATGTGCTCCGAATACGTCCAAAGTTTTGCCTATCTGTCATTTTATTACGTTCCAAAAGTGTGTTATCGTGCTCACCTTATGACTGTAATTCAATTGGTAGTCGGAAAAACTCCGATAGTCATAAAACAACTGAATAAACCAGATTCAAATATCGTCTTCAAAGCATCTGCTTTCGAAGGCAATTCACTGATCTTTGATTCAAAATCTTTTTCTCGATCGCTTATGGCTATCGAATTCATCTGGATTTCGCAATAAAATGGCGGAGGTGAATTTTTTTCACTGTTATAATTTCGTCGTAAAATGTAATTGGATGTATACCAGGTGAATGGTATAAATCTTGGCATTCGATTTATTTTCGAAAAATGCATTTCCTTGATAAAAATATATAGGTATCCTTGGGCATTTGAGCATGACACAAATGAAATTTCATAATCGGTTAATCTTAAATGTAATTCCTCAACTAAATACAAGTACCTGAAACAAACCGTATTTGCGGGCAATCTTGGGATAAAGAGCCTAAATATGCGTTCACCTAAAAGTATTAACATGAAGGTCGGACCACCTCAACATGGCGAATTTCTGACGGCCAAAGGGAAATGGCTCCCAAGTTCCTTTGCAATAATTTTCTCCTGCCTGTAATCGTTATTACACTCGCCTCTTCCTCTATATCCCACTCTCCTTTCCGCAAAAATGGAAAACTCAATCCAACAAAGTTAACGCACGTCTAAAAATCACCTTTTCCCACGAATCACTTCTCGTGGATATTTTTCCTCCAAAAAAACTGTCCTCGTCCGAGGAATGCGCCTCTGCTTCATAAAATCTCTCGCTCTACGCTCCTTCCATCTAACTTTCCCACTCCAACCCCCCTCCCCCTCCATCACGGATATCTCTCCTCCAGAGCCGCCCTAAGCCTTCCCCTATACTCTCCCTTACCCTCTCCTCCCTCTTGCCCTATGCTTCTCCTTGCTCTCGCCCCCACTTCACTCCTTATTTCCAACGACGCAACCGCATCACTAACACCACTCTCCTGACTCACCAACACCTTTTTTCTCTCCTCCTCATCATCTTTCTCTCTCTCTATCCGCTACCTTAACCGTTCCATCCCATATTACGGAGAAAAGAATCCACTGATGATTAACATAGGATTCGATAAAAGTGGAGTTAGGAGGATGGATGACAAGGATTTGAGGATAGAATAGTTGATCAGGGGAGGGGAAGATGAGGGCGGAGGAAAATGTGAGAGGAGGAGGAGGAGGGTGTAAGAGCTCCGTATTTCGGATTCTGACCTTGTGTAGAACAAGCGCTTGATTTAGTGGAGAAAGGATGAGGGCCATATCCGAATAAAAAACTGCGCGGGAGTATATACGTGTTTGCCGGCCATGTCTCTGGCGGTAGTGTATGCGAGAGAGAGAGGGAGAGTCAGAGAGAAAATGAGAGAAGAGAGAAAGAAAGGAATAGAGAGAGGGGGAGTGGGAAAGATAGATGGGATGGAAAGAGAAGTAAAAGGCGGCGTTTGGAAGTTATGGCTAGGTGGTAGGGAATGTAAATTGGAATTTGAGGAAAAAAGGGATACAGAATCTCTCTGTCCCTTCCCTACCTCGCCGTTCTTACCCTTGAAGTGACTTGTGTCGTAAAGGAAAGAGTGCGAAGGATAGAGGGAGATAAGGAGATAAAGATAGAGAGAGGTGTGTGGTCATATGGTTAAAGGTGAAGGGAAAGAGCGAGTACCGATATTTAAGGATAGGTCAGATGCAGGTGAGGGGGGGGGGGGAAGTGAAAATGAGAGAATAAACAAAGATTCGAGGATTTAACATACGACTCGAAAGTTAAGCGATAAAATGCTTCTAAACATTTTCAAATGGTCGGATCATTTTTAAGCTAAATTTAAAAAATTCATCTTGAGGTTAATTACGCAGTGCGAGATTATAGTCGATCACTTTACTAATGAAAAAGCGCGTGTATTTCTTAGAGATTGATCTTTAAATCTGACGAATAAGAAACTGTAACTATTTCATTTCATCGTAAGTCAGCCATATATGTTTTGTAATAAAGCATCGCATAAAATTAAAAATATTTTGAAATCTAGATCAGACCTTAAGTTAAAAATATTCGTAATTTGTTAAACGTAATCAAGTTTACATTAGCACGCCGCGGTTGCTTACACAGAAAATTTTGATTTTTTACCACTCTCCGTTGATGTAAGAACATTTAATGAAAGGATAATGAATTTTAGATTTTAGGTTACCTGTGTTTTCCATTTCAAACACATATACCAATGTATCGGAATGCTCTAGGAAATCAATTGGATTGTGTACTGGTGGCAAGAATAAAAACAAATAAATGAGTTTAATTGGTTCATATTAAATTGAATACTTTGCAAACAGTGAAGCAAGTCACTATTTAATTGCTTTGCAAACGCTTGTGTTTTTTGGCGAGGAAACTAAACATAGAAAACTCGATTATTATCACGGTATATTTACATGACTTTTAATTTGGCCATGTTAATATGGCAATTAACATTTGCAGCAAAAGATAGAATAAATCATCTTGACTTGAAGTATATGCATAAAAACCTATAATGCTGGCAGTGACTGTTCAAATGTTTTTTAAAATTTCTAGGAAACTCCCACAAAATGGTCACAAAAGCCCGTTAAAATAAAAATTCCTAATACTATAATTGGTAATTTAAAATGATCTTCGACAAATTTTTTTTATGTGAATATCGTTTAAGCACCATTTTCGGCGTTTCTCTACGCTAACTTAAAATCGTCCATAAAAATTAGACGCGTTAAATGTGCGAATATCGAGATGGAAGGGCGTAAAAGAAGGAGGAGGGTATGTTCCCTTTCCATTCCACCCCACATTACTCACCGTGATGCGTAAGCAGAGAGGCGATGATGAGCACATTGGAGACAATGATGGCCACTCCCATGACGAAGATGATGCTCGCTTGCGTTAAAGCCTCCAGCGTGAACGGGATTCCAGTTTCGCCGTCCTCGCTCAAGATGATCATGGCGCCATCGCGTCCCAGGAACATTTCAGGCCCTCAGAGGGGGCCCAAACGGGAAGGGGAAGAAACGAGAGGAAAGAGGCGGGAGCAGGAGGAGGAGGAGGAGGGGAGGACAGAGAACGACACGACACGACGCTCACGAGGGCGTATCCGCGCTCACAGGGACGACTCGAGTGGGAGAGGGAGGGCCGCTTGGCGGGGGCGGGGCCGAGGGGACGGCCTAGGAGCGCGGCGTGGCTTCCGCGGCTTGAGTCATCGGTCATCGGAAGGGAACGAGAGCCCAGAGTTAGGAGAAACCGTTGTTTTTTGTGGGAGGGCGGGGCAGCGGGAGGAAAGAAGGCGACCGGCCTTGTCAAGTGTGTTGGGGGGAGGGGGGGGTCGGAATAGAGTGCGTGGTGCTTCACAGATGCTATCCCGGAGTGTCCTCTCCCTTTACGGGAGGTGGGCCTCTGGGGCCTTGAATCGGACGCTCGGCCCCCGCCGTCCTTCTCACTCACGAGAGGCGCGGCGAGAGGACGGCCATCGCTTTCGGGCGATATGGGTCTATTGAGGCCCTCGGGCCGCAATGGGGCCGCGGGAGACGGGAGAAGGAAAGCGCAGGGGGCGGAATGGGGTCTTCCGTTGTGGCGGACCCTTCTTCTGGGTCGGGCCCGGGAGCCCTTCTGAGGGCCGCCCTGCGTTGAGATTTCGTCGGGGCAGGATGTCGCGGGGACCCGCGGATGACCAGTATGGGGGGCCCGCAGCTCCACTCGGCGGGGCTCTGTCCGGAGGCGGGCAGTCGGGCAAGGGGTCGCGCCACCGGACGCCCGACCATTGTCCGCCTAATCGCCCGCTATCACGTGGTGCGGTCCTTTGCCCTCATGGATCTGTGGAGAGAAAGAGGAGTAGCGTCAGAGACATCGGGATGAGAGATGCAACGAGACTTTCGTTGGAATGATGGCCGAAATTAATGTACTCGATTATCGTTGCACGTTAATTAGGATCAAATGAAAACCTACTGCAAAAGTATTGTCAGTAACTCGTGAGAAGTCTAGAAATAATTGGAACAGATTCATTAAGTAACATCTCTAGAGAATAACATAGTTAAACCCAAAATGGTATCGGGGTTTGATTGGATCTCTCCTATTCATACGGATGTTGAATTATTGAAAATAATAAGTTTAAAAGATAAAATTCCACTAATAAAGTAGAATATTAATAACTTTGGTTTGGGGCTAGAAAGCATATCCGCTCCGAAATACTAAGGTAACAATTTCGAATTCTGGTACGGCAATGCATGTGTTTACGTCAGTCTTCGTTAAGGTCGAACCGTCGAATGTAATAAGCCTAATGCTGTTATTGAACGCCTGGATAATAAAGTAATAAATACAAGATTGCGGGTAATACCAATTACCAAAACATACATTCATGAGTCTAATTACAATCTGTTGCAACACAATGCCTATTAAACAAGGGGCTGTGACCACAATTCCAAAATCCTATTATGAAGAGAATGGGAGATAGAAAGGGAGAGAGAGAGATGGAGTGTTATGGAACAATAGGAGATTTGAAGACAAAGGAAGAAAGAGAGGAACACATAATTCGAAGGGAAAAGCAAAAAGAGAAATGGTGAAGGATGAAGAGGTAGAAAAAACGAGAGAAGAGCTCTGATTACAAATTTTTGTTTAAAACTGCATGATTTCGCAAGAGGATTTTCTTATCAAGTATAAAACAACAATTTGAAATTTTTCTTAAAAGATTCAGAAGCTAAGTCGAACCATTCCAGAATTCTCAGCGTCAGATATGAGGTTCACTATTTGAGTACTCAGTGAAGAAATAATCTCATTTGAGGTAAGGACTACATTTGTACCTCTATCTCGTCCACCCTACCCCTTTCCTCTACTCTTTACACTTGAATAAATTAAATGTTACCTATCACTATGACTAGAGAGAGATAGTGGTAGAGAATAATCAACAAAATCTTTTTTGTTGAGTTTTCATTTATAAAGAATTGCCTTTTTTTGACATTTTTATCATTTAACAAGATGATTCAAACAAACTTATGATGTCTACTTTCCATTTAATCATTTATTTATTTAATACTTATGTTGCCTTTAATAGTTTTAAAATTCCCAATTTTCATAATTTAGCGTTATAAAATATTACAAATACATTCGAACGGAATATTTGAATTGATCACGCGTATTTGTGCGGCAAAATAACGCGTGTATGTACTAAACTATACCGAATTCGAGTCCATCAATAGTTGTTGCTATGCTAACACTGTCGTAATGACTGATAGAAACTGCAAAAACGCTAGTATTTACAAGAAATTCTAAGAATACAATCGATAAGCAAAATTCTATGATAAAAATGGAATTTTCATTTCTTTCCTCGGAGAATAGTACAAACCTCGCTCCGATATTACAATTCTAAGATATTTTAATGTGCAAGAGAAAGTTACCCTGCACGATGGATTTCATATTTCCCATTTAAATCAAATAGGAAGGATAGGTCCTGGAATCGAACCCGAAACTTCAATCTTCGCAACAAAAACTATTCTCGAGAGCTCGGCTTAAGTAGCAAGAGATTTCTACCAAGTGTCATGAAAATCGGTCTATTGGTTCAAAAGTTAATAGGGGGACAGACAGACACAATGACAAAACTATAAGCCTATTTCCATTCTGGAAAGTAGGATAAAAGTACATTTTTATTAATATTCTAGAATGTTGGAAATAATGGCTCTCATCGTTCAACGTAGGATCGCAACTTGTTACGAACATGGCTTTCGGATGGTATGTAGCAGAGTTGAGAAATAACTTTTAAAATTCCTCGATTAATAAGCGTTCTTTACTGGCGAAGCGGTAGTAGAGGTCTTCTTCGTCTGTCCATCCTCACGTTTAATCTCCGAAACTACAGGGGAGATTTTAATTAAAGTATAAGTGATTCTGGTTAGAATTTATCACAGAATTATGATTTTGAACGGCATCCGTCAATATGAACTTTCACTTTATATAAGCATTTAAATACAGTTACTCGTTATACTCGTACCCTATTAAATGGCATCTGTCAAACAACAATTAAATAGCATATTTTTCTTTTATATGATCTGTTAGGTATATATTTAAAACATTATTCGGATATTGGACAACATCTACCACAAAAACGTCCGGAAGACCACATAATTACGACTTATAGTTTGAGAGATAAAAAATCGAGAAAATCCCAAACATAAAATCACAAATTTTGTTTACATCGATCGCTACGACGATTCTCTCGGCAAACAACAATTAAAAATCCATACTTTTCTCTCCCATGCTCTTATATGATATCAGGTATAGATTAAAATATATTAGAATAAAGGACAGCATTCGCCACAAAAAATTCCGCGAGACCATATGATTATGACTTAGGTATAGTTTCGAAGATAACAATTCAAGAACTGCCCAATCTTTCGATACCGTTTTATACGCATCTGTGTATTCCATTAATGGAGTATACGTTCCCTTCTCGTTTTATTCTTTTTACTTTCTCCATATACGTAGTATAAGGGAAAGTATTGTATTCATGTAGAACACAGCACATCAGAATCTTTCCACTAATTTGAAAAACAAAACTCTCCTGCGCTGCACTTCATCAACTAAAACAACCGTATGGAAGATGTAATCTAGAAAAAACTGCACATCAATTTGCTGCCATATGCTTTCAAACGCTTTTAATACGTTCACTTTCAGTTTCAGCTTTCAAGTCCATAAATTCGAGGCTTCTGGCAAAGGATTCCACTTGTGAGAAGAACGCCTCTTTTGAACGGAGATGAAGCGCAGTCCTAAACTCATCCAAGCGAGGCGCGTTCTCTCTGTATCTCTCTTCCTCTCGGTGTGTAAGATATTTGCGTGCCATAAAGAAGAGGAAGAGGCTAGGAGCGCTGAGAGCGGTCATCTCGTGGCTCATTTTCGCCGCCTCCTCTCCTTCCACTGTATACATTCCCAGGCACGTCCTCCTGGCTAACGCACATCCGCTTTCATTTTCTAGAGAATCTGTGTTCAACAACTCGGCCATTCGTCCACTCGAACCTCTCTTGGCCGCAACTTTATAGCATTTCTATTATGTGCGCAGATTGCGGCCAGAGAGGATGCGAGATGTTCGGACCCTGTTGATTTTAACTATGTGCAAAAAATTGTCATCCGCTTATTTTGGGAGGAAATTTCTCGGTTTGCCTTTTTATATCTACTGGTTAAATTATTAGGACTTTTCTATCACTACAAGAATACCAACGAGAGTAAGAAATCCACTTGAATTTAGCTGTGAATTCTTTACGTAAATTTACTTCAATAAAATATAAATTATTCAAATAATTCGACCTTTCTGTCGCAAAACAGTTTTCCGTTGCTTGCTTAACAGTTTACCGACGGACGTAAACATTTCTAAACCCGTGAAATGAGTTAAGGTTCCTCAGAAAGCAACACTATTAAAAAGATCGACTTATTTACGAAAGTAATACGGCCATGTGAACTTTGCGTAATTTGAAGACAAACATGGAACTCTCACACGGGCCTAAAATTGCTATGGCCCACGTTCATATTGATGGAATATATCCACGGCACGAGGGAGGTTGGACAGATTTTAAAAAATCGCACGGAGTGATTCCAGAATCAGTTTATTGCCGCAATATATATCATCATCATCATAGGTAGTCTGTCCGTGATTATTCTTGGTTAAATCTGGTTCTCCATATACTCCTATTTTCCGCTGTCCTCTTCATATCTTGATAACTCTCTTTCCCTTTCAAATCGTCTATCAGCTGAAACCTTTTCCTACCTCTTTTCCTTTTCCCATCTAGTTTTCCTACTAACACGTCTTTAATCATACTCTCTCTCCTCAGGTAATGTCCAACCCAGTTAGCCTTCCTCTTTCTGATAGTCTGTATAATCATTCGCTTCTCTCCTATTCTTCGTAGCACTTCATCGTTTTTCATCCTATCTGTCCATTTTATCTTCAGCATTCTCCTCCAAGTCCACATTTCAAAACTTTCCAAGTATTTGATGTCATTTTTCCTTAGCGTCCATGTTTCTGCCCCATACAATGCTATACTCCATACGTAGCATTTTATCAACTTCTTGCGGATATCTTCCCTTATATTCCCTGTAAGTAGTTGTTTCTTTCTCCTGAAAGCCGCTTTTGCTTTTCCTATTCTAGTTCTGATCTCATCCGTACATTTTGCTTCTCGTGTTATGATGCTTCCAAGGTATTTATATTCTGAAACTTGTTCTAAAGGGTTTCCCCCAATACTTATGTTCAGATTCTCTTCTTTACCCGATATTCGAATGACCTTGGATTTTTCTGTATTTATCTCCATACCGTATTTTCTACCTGTTATCACTAGTCTATTTATCATTTTTTGTAGCTCCTCTTCCTTTCTTGCTAGAAGTACTTGATCATCTGCGTATTTTACTGTTCTTATAATCCTTCCTCCAATTTTGAAATCCCCTGTGCCTTCTAAAGCTTCTTGCATTAGACTTTCTCCATATATATTGAATAGGGTTGGCGATAGGCAGCAGCCTTGTCTTACTCCTCTACCGATATTTATTCCGCAGGTGTCCACATTCTCATACCTGACCTTTACAACTTGATTCACATATAGATTCCTAATCAGTCTCCTGTCTTTCCAGTCTACACCTATATCCTTTAATATTTTCATCAACTTCACCCAATTTACTCTATCAAAGGCCTTCTGCCAGTCTACGAAACATGCGCAGATATCTTGACTGCACTCTATTGCCCTTTCTGATATGATTCTAACTACTCCTATAGCATCTCTAGTTCCTCGTCCGAACCGAATTGATCTTCCCCTATTATTTCTTCTGCCTTTTTCTCCAGCCTTTTATTAAGAATCCTCGTGATGATCTTCGATGTGTGTGACAGAAGGCTTATCGTTCTGTAATCTTTACACTGCATTGCCTTTGGCTTCTTCTTTAGAGGGATCATTGTTACTTCTAGGAAATCCTGAGGCCACTCTCCCGTGTCGTAAATCTTATTAATTAATTTCGTGATCACTTTTAGTCCTTCTGATCCTATGACTTTAAGTATCTCAGCCGGTATTCCATCGCTGCCTGTGGCTTTCCCCTTCTTTAGTTCCACTATCGCTTTTTCTACTTCGCTCTCCATAATACTTGGTCCTAAGTTGTCTTCTTCAATGTTTTCCTCATCTTCCAGTTCAATTTTCAATCACACACACACACACACACACACACACACACACACACACACACACACACACACACACACACACACACACACACACACACACACACACATATATATATATATATATATATATATATATATATATATATATATATGTTGTTTATCCTCGCGAAAGTAAACGGCCACTCCATCCGTCAATTGATACGAATCCTTAGTCCTTGCAATTGATTGCCATCAATCAATTCGTTCGTTCTTCTCCTTACCTTCCCACACTTCATCCCTCTCTTCATTTTTTGTTTCAGACGGATCCTTCACCTCTACCCTTTCTCCCCCATGAGGGTCAAAGGATCCGTAGCCTCCTTCTCCTACCCACTTTCTCTTCCGCCCTCTTATCTCCTCCCCTCCACCCTTCCTCCTCTTGACGCCCACTCGCTCTCTTGAGAAAGACACGCTCTGCGGATGGACCTGCAAAACCTTCCACAACCCAAAGGCTAACTCCTCACACACGCACACATACACACACACACACATTCGTTCCTATCTCCTCTTTTTTCCCCCGCGACTGAAAAAACCCTCCTTTTTCCATTACTTCTCCGCCTCAAAGAAGTCAGCCTCCGTAGCAACTCTGCCTCCTCTATACAACTCCTCTGCTTCAGCCACTCCCCGCACTCGTCTTTTGTTGCCCGCCACCTACGTCCCCCTTCAAGACCACTCGCAAAAACCAATGACTTCCTCTCGCACCTCCTCCCCCCCCTCTCCACCCCTTCCTCTTCTCCCCTCTCCCTTTTCCATCCGTAGAAATAAACTCCTCTTAAAAATCTTCGCCCCCTCGATCCATCATTCAGCTCCGTATCTGCCAAACACGTTTGTCTCTAACCCGATAGAGGGACTCATTACCTTCTATTCCGTTTATATCTCAACCCTATTTCTATCTCTATCTCCCTCTCTCCATTTCTCCCACACCATCCATTCGCTACACCTATAATCCCATCCCAAACCACTTGGCCTCCAGCCCACGTATCGCTCTCTTATCTTACTCTCTCCCTTTCTCTCTCCTCCTATTCTCTCCCTCTCTCTCTCCTAACCCATTACCTTTCCCCACTCTCTCTTATTAACCTCTCTTTTTCTCTCTCACGCTCACCCTTTCTATCCACCCACACACATACAAACGCACGCTTCATCGACCCTCTGCATAGAAGTTTGGGAAAAAGTTGAGTAACGGCTTGCGGGGAGAATTCTCTCTCTCTCTCTCTTTTCCCTCTCCTCTCCTCCCCCACTTCTTCCCTTACTCACCCTCTCTCTCTACCGGAGCTGTTTTCCGATGCCATCAATAAATAAGCTCCCATCGGATCCTCTGTGGCTGTTCAATCCCATTCCCCAGCCCCCCTCCGTCCTCCCCTCCTTCTCCCCCCGTTCTCTTTCCATCCCCTTTCCTTCTCAACCCTCTCACTTCATCTCGTCCACTCCGTTCCCTAACTTTTCACTCCCTCCTCAACCTGTCTCTCGCCCTCGCGTCCACTGTCTTCCTCCCAGAGTCCGTCCAATCCCCGTGCCTTCCGCTACTCCCCCTCCCCCACCTCGCCTCCGCCACCTCACTCGCCCTCCTTCCTCGACCTTTCCCCAACCTCCGTCCCACCTTCTCCACTCTGAAAAAGAAAACTTCAAAACCTTCAAAATTCTCTCGCATATTTTTATTACCCTTGCATACCATCCACTTCGAAACTCTTTAAGTCCCGCGAGAAGTTCACCGGCGTCAAATCCCAATCTTAAAGCTATATGCACTATCTTATTTTTCGTTCTGCTACGTTTTTCGTCCGGAAAATGTATTTTCCCAAAGATTTTTAACCGTGTTCTCCCTCCCTCTATCTATTTTCTGTTAAATAAGCTGCTGAAATGTAATCCAGCGCCGGTGTCGTCTTTGGAACGAGGTAGAGTAGTGGAGGGGAGGGAATAAGGCAGGAAAAAGGATTTTAAAAAACAAGAAAGATACACTTTCCATTGAAGAAAAAATGAGAATAGACAGTATCCTGATCTAATCGTTCATACGCCGATTAAATTGTGATGGAAAATTAGGTAAAAATGCTTAAAGATTAAAAATATTTTTTAAAGTATGTATTACTCAAGGAAAAAAATTCAAAATTTGAGCACCGAAATGGAAGCATTAGAAATTAAAAAAGTGAGGAAGAATAGATGCAAAGCGTACTAGAGAGAGTTAATAAATGAGAAAGTAAGGTTCTTTAGATAGACTGGGGAGAAATAAAAAGAGTGGAGGAGAAATAAATAGAAAACTATTGAGCCTACAATCGACAAATGCTAAGAGCTATAACTAAAACATTACTATACTGCATTCATAGTGTTCCTTATAGTTTTATATACACTCTAATGACTCACTCTCAAGCATACTTCCTCGTATAGTTTGCCGCAATTGCTACGTAAGACTACAAACCTTACAATTATCAAACGAATACTGATATTGATCGTAGACGAACAAATTTTTTGTCTCGAATGGAACTAAAATAGCGGTGAAGCAAAGCCAAACATCTCATTACTTGACATGCGACGACAAAATGCAGCTCTCGAAGTTACTTTTATGTATGCATAGGCATGAATAAGTATACTACTTCTCTCTAGGTTCTCGGCTAACCTCACCCAATCTGTCTCATCTAAGACTCTTCTCTCTATTTTATCGTCTCCATCCCTTTCTTTTTTATCTATTCAAAATGAAGTTAGAGATAACCCACAATGAAGAAAAAAGAAAATATTTCAATTTATTTTTTTTACAATTCCACCGTATAGGCAATCGCTGAAATGAATTCATGCTTTCAAAAGAAAATGAGAGAGAAAAAGAGGCGTAGCCAAATGTGTCTGAGCCGATCCGAACGCTTCGATTTTTCGGAAAGCGAAAAAATATTCCGACATCGGTAATCATTATCGGAAATCCCGAGTGACTGCAATTCGGAATTCACTGCGAACATACATCGGCACCGGAGAGGTGGGGATGGGAGTGGAAGACAGCGGAGAAAATTTGTAAGAGTAAAAGTTCCAAGTTCTGCGGTCGATTCCTCAACGAGATCCGAAGTGGCTGCGGGGGAGGAGATAAAAGGGAAAAGAAAAAGTGAAGAGAGAAATAGAGGAAGGAGAGGAGAGAGCGGCTCGAATGAGTGGGCGGCTGACGGGAGGAGAAGCGGGGGAATGGGCGGGGAGGGAGGGAGAGAGGGGGGGGTAGAGATTCGATGAGAGAGGAACCTTTGGAGATCTGCGATGCGAGAATCCCGGCTGACAGACGGCTAGGAAGGGTGGCGACGGAGCGAGGGAAGAATGAGGGGTGCCAAGACTCTACCTTCAGCTGTCTAAGAAGTCCTTAGACGCGAGATTAACTTATACCTTAAACATGAGTGGGCTTCACTTTTGAAGATCAAAAATTTTATCTGCTCGTAATTCTCCGTTAAATATGAATAAATTAATCATACAAATCATTTCACCTCTTACATATCTACAAGACGATATCGAGTATATTACTTGAGTTATATGCACCGAGCTTCCAAGCACGAAGGAGCGAAACTATCACACCTTGCTTATTAACAAAATCACCAAAAGATTTCTAGCTCTCTCTGGACCGTAGTTCAATTCACCTTGTATATAAATGTGGTTCTTATCCAACAATTCACATTCTTGGAGTTAAATTAAATCATGTTCCAAACCTCTCTTCTTATAGGCAAAAATTTTATTTTAGGATGCTTGGTTTTGGTCTCCCAAAATTGCTTCACTACTTGAGATCCGGAATCATTCTACCCCTATGTCTTTGAGACGAGGAAGAGTTCCACATACTTCATAGTTCGTCCTGTTTCTCTCCCTTCCCCTCCACCTCAATCTCTCACCCTCTTTCCCCCCTCCTTCAAGAAGAGGAGAACCCGCAAAGGAGACACCAAAATTAAAACGTGCCTTCACTTGCGACTCATGTCTTTCGGAGCGGCAAAAGTCTTTGTGGCCGTATCCATTGTGCCAGTCGCTCCCTCCTACTCTTCCCTTAACCGCCTCTCCCACCGCTGCTCCCCACTTCACCTCCTCCCTCATTCCCTCTCTCACTCTATATACCACACTCACGCCTACTCTCCGTACCCCTTTAATTCTCGATGTGACCCTGGATCAATGGTGGAAGGGGAGAAAGAGAGGGAATAGAAAAAAGGGAGGGAAGCGGCTGGGATGTGGATTAATGCCACCCTTTATTCCAGTTACGGTGATTAATGCTCCACCGGCGGCTCCCAATGACGTATTCCGGAGTGTAGGAGAGGGGAGTTGGATGCGAGGGGAGAAAAGGGGAACGAAAGAGAGAAAGTGGGAGGGAGATGGGGGAGGGGAGAGAAGTGGGAAGGGACGGAAAGGAATGCGGAGTGGGAAATGCAGGAGGACCAAAAGGGATTAGAACTCAGGAGAGTGGATAAATGAATGTGAAACGGAGAAAGAGAGATGTATATGGTTGATTAATAGATTATAGGATTTGTTTTCGCGTTTACTTACGCCACTTTAGGAATTCCAGCGGAATAAAGTGGTTATCTAGATTTTCATTAGGCTTTAATTGATTTCCTTCGTATAAAAGGCTTTGGGATTCTATAATGTCAATATGTGTAATTAAATTTTTTCTTTGTTTTAAACGTGCAAGGAAATTAAAGTAGTCGAAACGTAAATTAAAAAGTAAAATTAACTCTGTGTTCGATTATCATTTCTCTTAAATGACGTTTTCATGTTTAAGTCATATGATTATTTTACGATTATTAATTTTATGCAGTTGAAACACTGAGTGATCAAACATTTCAGCGAAAGAATTTTTCATTTGGGTTCGAGCAGTTGACGAAAACATCAACCATGAAATCTGTAAATTTCTTCGGATTTTGCGTCTTGACCAGCAAACGTTGCGTGAATTGCATGAGAGATCGTTGCATCTGAAACTCAGGCTACGAACACGGTTGTTAAACCTTTTTAAAGATAGGAATAGAAATGTCAACAACGCTATGTACCTCTCGAATATCATTCGAATTGTAAAAAAAACTACAGACGTAGATAGAGAAACATTCGGTTAGACTTGTAGGTGAAAGAGAAAACACACATATCCTGACGGTAGCAAATACCGATAAGATGTGATACTGGAAATTTTTTAAAAGAGGGGAACTTTAATCGAGTCCAATCAACTTAAAGATCTGAAGCAAGAAATTGCAGCAGGTCCAATTTGGTGATAAAAACATTACTAAAAGGAAATTAAATTCGCTTTAAGAGGAAAGTAAACTTGGTCGCTAAGACTCTAAAATGTATTTTTATCGAAATATAATCCAAAAAACATTAAAATCGATAGTTGTAAACGCATGAAGTTCTTTTTTAAATAAAAACGGAATTTATCCGAATGGGAAAGCATACATGATATTGTTGCAAGGTCGGGATTCGCATAAAAAGTTAGAATCATTTAAAACTGCGATAACGCGTCCATTTTACAATACTCTAATAATTAAGGAAGCGCGTGGTATTCGATTATGTACGGTGTTAGCAAAATTAAACATGACAAAATAGATTCTCTTTAAAATACCAAACACCGTTTTACGAAAACAAACCAATATTCTGTCATTTTAAGAAACAGAAAAAAAGGGACGAAAAGTTTTCAAGAAAAAAATTCCAGGACAGGTGAATTATATCAAGTGCTTTCTTTTTTATGTCCTCTTTTTGATGCTCGGCGAGCCTGCGACAAATGGAACTCTGGCGGATCAAGTGAAGCTAGAGCTTCCCTACATCAAAAAGGCTGTAACTGTGTAAGAGGAGACAAAATTAAGACGAACGCGTGGAGTACATTCTTGGCAAAGCGACTGTAAGGCGCTGGATCCTGTCGAAATAAGAATGAGGAGGATCTACTAAAATAAAATGCTAAAGCGAATGAAAATATTTATAAAGCGGGAGCATAGAATTTAAATGGTAAAGAGTGCCGTGAATTTTCGAGCGGTAAAATGAAGAAATGAACTTTTCAAGTAGTACGCACATGAGAAAAATAATCTTAAAAGGAATCCGAAGTGGAATTCACGAGTTTCTGTTAACATAAAGAAGTGGATGAGAACATGTATAGCACCATATGAATCCAAATAACGTCCCACAGAGTTTTCGCACGCCTAACCAAAAGATTCAGCATGGATCGTAAGAATCTCAAAATATTCGTACGGATGTTAACACAAAGAAAGAGAATGAATTTGGGAATCAAACTTTCAAGATTATATAAAAGAAACGGAGGATTTGGAAGAAAGATCAAAAAGAAAAACGGGATCGTTCGAGGGTCACAGAAATAGAAATAAATGCGGTGAGAAATTGTGTGTTATACTCTAAAATGGTTATTCTCTGCGTGGAAATGTTGTTTGAAACTTATAGAAAATGAAAAATATTAATTTGGCGTATAAGGATAATATAAAATCCAATAAGTTAGTTCTCGCCGAAAAAATATCACCAAAGGCCTTATTTTGAAGCGTCTGCACTAAGAAATTGTAATTTAAAAGAAGGTTTGCAAAATACATATATGAAAAGAGGGACAGAAAGCTGAAGTTGGAAGGCACATGAACATATATTTACACGGAAATATCCGGAGAAAATGAAAAGTGAGGTTTCAAGATAGTAAGTTGAGACTGTTGCAGAATAAGGAACAAAATATCCGTGGCAAGAATATTTATTAGAGGACGGTTGGAGGAGATGAAACTACTGAAACTGCCACAAAGATCAAAGACACGATGAAGCAAAGTAAAAAAATAAAAATAGAAGATATAAGAATAAGAAAGTATAATGCGTTTGAAAAATAATTAAAGAAAAAAGACAAAAGTCAAATTTGTCAAATATTGTACGCGAAGGAGATCTAAACTCTTTTATGGGGTGAATCAACATATAGCCAAGTTTTGTTAAAGCTTATGGTGAGTTAATCTCTATTAAAGGAATGTATATATTGAAAATAATTTATCAGTAAATCTAAGTGGTACAATTTGTATTTGCTGTAGTTGAGTAGGTATTAGTGCGAAGAAACGCGACGATTGCTGAACTTGTTTGGGAGATGAAGTAAATAGATCAAATTCTGGAAATAAGATCATTGTAGAAATGTAGAAACAGAAAAGTATCTGAGGATAATCACGAGAAAAATCCTTAAGTTAATGGGTACTTAGCTCTAGATTTTAATAAAGGATGGGGACACATTTCTGGTAGTTGCTACTTATATAATCCTCCAAGAACTGCGGCCGAAGAGGCGTGAAACAACTATCGGGCTCGTATATATGTGTCAAAGCCATTTGAAGAATTCCCGGCAGTAGTATAAAAAAGTAGAGATATTAATCCTGGAAAGAGTGCGAGGAATCAGCAGATTCACCGTGGAGATGACCTTTAACTGCGAAACAACGAATGGAAAAGTTACGGAATTTCAAGAATGTTTTCAAGGCCGTTTGCATCGCCTCCTATGGGAAAACCCTCAGAACGGATGAAGGAATTGATGATTGGCAAAAGTGCTATGCGAATGGATTTTAAGATACACGCGTGGAATTGTGAGAAAACAGGTATGGGTCAAACGCATTTCCTAGAAAGGGGACGCAAATGACTAAAATTATAAACCATAATTCGGCGAAAGAAATGTTTTTTATGCATATTTAAAGAAAAAAAACCTCCCCTCTTTGCAATTTAAATGCAAGAGTTGTGCTAAAGACACATTAGACCTAGAGGTAATGGAAAATTCACAGAAACGAGCCATGACAATTATATAAATTTTCAAAATCACGAGAAATATCGTTTTCGGTGCAAGCAATAGGGATGAAATGCGCTTTGGAGAGATAAAACTGTTTTGAGGTAAGTAGACTGTGGCTTAAATACGTAACTATAAAGCTTGAAATGATAACGAAGATAGCTTAAGAGTTATAAAACACCAAAACTCAATTATGGAATTTTTGCAAGAATTAATGATTTGAGTCGATAAAAACCAGACTAGATTAAAATAAATGTGTGTATTGGACTGAATCTACAATAAACGGCATAACGAAAGTAGCTAATTTTATTACGCGAATGGTAATTAAGAGACAATCTATGAAATTAGGTTACAGTCGAATAAATTTGATAATTTTTGTTATAAGATGAGGGGAATCAGAAAAAAAAACACGGCGATGAAACACAGAGAGTCATCAAATACTGCCGAGGAAATTGTAAATAATACAAATACAAAGCAAAGCGAGATTAAAAGAACACAAAGCGGCCATAGAGAAAATGAAGAGGCCAATCTACATTTTCCATTAAACGGGCTGCTTTTCATTGTTTACTTATCCAGCAAAAAATGGGCGAGAAACAGAGAGATGTCAGAGCATGGTCGGGGTAAATTTAACCCGATCTCTTTTACTAAATTTACAAATGTCGAAGAAAATTAAAAAATAATGAACATTTTCGAGAATCCGGTACATTCATCTACGGCGTAAATTTCCGCTACAGTTATTTAAATGGCGCTTTAAGGATATCCGAAAACAAAGGGATAAAATTACATTCGGAAACCTAAAAACCGATGCTTTTGAATCCTGTTAACAATGATTTGGCAAAAATACCTCTCCTACAAATTCGGATGAGTAAATATAGCGCCTACTATTTCTAAGCAGATTATCCTTGCTAATTCTCAAGTTGAAGGAGTGACAGAGGGAAAGGGAGAACGGAAGGCGGCGCTTGTTGGTAGGGTGGAGGGGAGAGAATTCAAGGGTGTGGGGGGAAGTAAAGGAGTGAAGATGTAAAGGAGTGAAGGAGTAAAGGAGTGAAGGGGTAAAGGAGTGAAGGGGTAAATAAGTGGGGGGAGTGAGGAAGCGAGGAAATGGTTAGGCCAAACTTTGAGATATGTCAAAGGTTGGGAAACTCTCATCGCGTGAGATTGAATGTGTATCAGGATCGGAGTTGAGAGACTCTAGATTTGAGGATGGAAGCAGAGAGTGTTATTGCGTGCCGGGAAATTACGTTACCGTAGTGACAAGGTCGCTTTGAGAAGGGTTTTATCGGGCGCCGTTTTGCTTTGCTCCGCGAAATCCAATCTCACCAAACGCGACACTATGTGTTCGTAATTGTCCCTTTCGCGAATCAGAATGATTAATAAATTTTCCTTCTAAAATAATAAACAAAACGGGAGGAAATTGAAAATTGTAAATTGTGGGACATGTTGAAGGCCACATAATATTTAAACGGATAATTTATGATATAATCATCTGATACTTTTTTCGCACTGATATCATAACTAGGTGTTTCTTGTTGCAAAAATCGATTAGATTGTGAGTTTACATTTGATATCCATTTTGGTAATAAAAGCTTTTTCATCAATAAAAATATCCTTATTATGAAATCACGATTGTAAATAGTGATAGATATACGAATAATTTATCTAAAAGTATTTTGTAATAAATTTAGTGAATATCAGAAAGGATGTAATCCACGAATAAACTCTATCGAGCCTTTCTGTCCCATAAACAAAGCCGTAAGTCTTGAGCAAAACCGATAGCAAAAACAGCAGCGTAACCAAAAATTTAATTTTGCAAAGAAAGGAGAAATACGACAGTCCATTTTAATCTCACAATAATTGCTCTCGTATATTTTCCGAAACTGGAGATTCCCAATATTCGCTCATAAAAACGGCATTTTCCGGGCAAAGAAAATTAAAATTACACTCCGAAACCGATATCCACGGCCTGCAAATGAGTTTCCCTTTTTTCTACTCCTCCGCCGCCACCAAAAAAAACTGTTCCCGACCCCACTTTGTCTCATAACCTTCCCCGAAAACCTTTCCCTCCCGTCCAGGCATGACCAATCACCACGGCCCGCAATATTTCCTCCGCAAAACTATGCGGTCTTATCTCCTCCTCTTTGACTCCTTCCTTCGTCTCTGCCGTCAACGTCCCCTTTCTTTCCTTCTCTTAACCACCCCCTTCTTCTTTCCGTCGCCCTGCCTCCTCTTCCTCTCTGGTGCTCTCTCCTTCACCTCGCCTCAATCCCTCTTTCCCCTGGCCCTCTCGTCTCCCAGTCCCTTGATCAGAAGAGGAGGCCTCGACTAGTGAAGCGAGCGGCATCTCTGCCTCATCAGCGTCGTCTCCGGGGATGAGGAGGTTGCCACCTCTGTTGGCTCGATAGGGAAATATTTTAAAAATGTAGAGAGGGGGTAGAGATAAAAGGGGGAGATTCTGCTTCGTGGCAGTTCCCATGGGGATGGAGTTCTAAGCGAGAACGCGGATATCGCCTTTCCTCCGACGCAGATAAAAGCATTCCAAAATAGTGAACTGATTCGCCTCCTATCTCATCCTTCCTCTTTCTTTCTTTCTCTCTCTCTCTCTTCCACTAAAGTTCTCTTTCTTTTTCTTCTTTCTCTCTCTCTTTCTCATTCTTTCTCCCTCTCACTCTCTTTTGTGTAACACCGAGTGTTGAAAAGGTTTCATTATTTTTAAGATATATAAAGGAAAGAGAGGGCCTTTTTTGTAGGAAATGAAGGCTATGGAGATTAGGAAATTACTAGAAAAAAGTTTGTTCCTCCAAGCGTTTCTTTATGAAAAGGCTTATAAAAAATCTTGATGCAAATGATGGCTCGGAGAAAAGTTTTACCATTTGGAGGAGAGCAAGAAAACAAGAGAATCGAAAAAAGTGAATTTTCTTGTGTTATTAAATAGTGTAAGGAGATATAGGTATTTAAATTAACAAGTGCAATTTCAATTCCGCGAAGGCTGTCGTATTTTTTCAATTTTTAGCGCACTTAAATACCAAACTCTCATATAATCTGGTGATGTTAATGGGAAAAAGCTACGAACACTATTCATTTAAATAAAGTTCTTGAGAAAAGTTAATTTCAATACGTTTTACAGATACTGACTTCTTCCCAACTCTATAAAAACTCTGATCAGCCTCTCTCTCTCACACTCTGAGACTGTACCTGCATGAGTCTTTATTAAAGCCTTCGCCTGTCATTTTCAATTACATATCATTATTATACACGAATACCCATATATACGGCCATTTTAAACTATGCTATGCTAAATGTTCCCCATTGGGCCTTAAGTTAAACTGCAAAGGCAATTTGTTTATAATTTGTATAAAGAACAAGATTATTTTAGCTCCTGTGAAAAATAGAGCCATACATATAATGAGAGTAACATGTGTGCGTCTGGCGGTTATGTTTCGTATTTCTCAAAAAGTAATGTAATATACCGAATAAAATATTTTATACTTATTATATTAAGGTTTGTTCATAAAAACACTTGAGATATTATGACAAAGCTATATGAGGGTAATCAAAAAGCAATCGTAGAAATATCTGCAGAATAAAAAATGAAAAATAAGAAGTGTTAAAGTAGAGAAACGGTGAGAAAAAGCGTAACGAGGAGAGGAAAATAAAAAGAGAAAGAGAGTGGAATAAAGAGTCGAGATATTCTGAAGAGGAAGGAGGAGCAGTGGAGGTAACAGATGTGTATGACGCGGAAAAGGAAAATGGCAGCCGCAGACACCAACAGAAAAGATATAATGGCGAGTAAAAGGCAAAAAATATGTGATGTTCAGATGGCGCATTATGTGGAGATGGTCGATAAAAACTTCGAAAGCCAGATTCAATTCTTGAAATGATAAAGATGCTCAAGAAAGATTACGAGCATCCAAGCTAAGGATATGTTTAAAACAATTAAACCCATATACAAAAAATGCCTTCTCTTTAAAGCTATATATATATATATATATATATATATATATATATATATATATATATATATATATATGGATGTCAACAAGGTGTTGGGATGAGGATGAGTTCTCTCTCTGTAGCTGAAGAAGGAGTAGTTCCGAAAGCTTTACGTTTGTGATGTTTCTGTGTTTTTGTGTTATTTTACGTGTGTCGCTTCGACATCCCCGGGGCCTCGCCAACCTGAAGTCGTCTGATTGGTGAGTGCTCACTGGGTTTCCTCATCCCAACACCTTGTTGACATCCATATATCTATTTTACCTTTCCTTTTCCGTAAGTTGTTATATATATATATATATATATATATATATATATATATATATATATATATTTCTAACTAGCATTCAATGGTTTTAATTCACATGATGAAAACTCCGTATTTCTACTCATTAGTAGATTTTATAAGCCTTATTGTATAATAAATGAGCAATACAGTAAAAAACGACGAAGTTTCTAATGGCCACAAAGTTTTGAATTAGGGTTTTATTTTAAAGGAATGTCTATTCTTCGTAAGAAAGACTAATATAGATAAAACAATTCAACAACAAATTAAGTACAAGCGAATATAGCATTAGAAGCGTTTTATGGCTGCTAATGATTTATTTCAGGGCCATTAAAAAAACAGGTATACAACAAAAATAATCAAAAATATCTATTATATATTTTCGAAAGTTTTTTCGTCTGTCTGTTAATCAAAAAAATTAAAAAGGAAAGGACAGTATCGATAAAACTTGGCATGATGTTCTTTTATATCCAAAGAAAGAGAAATAGGCATTTTTTCATCCTTTGTTTGTCTGTCTGATATTCTAAAAACTCAAAAACGAAAGGAGATACATCTACCAAACTCGGCATGGCGTTCTATAATATACTAAGGGAGATTGCATGCATGTTTTCATCCCATTTCAAGAGCCCAAGGTAGATTTTAATAAGCTAAAATTGAAAAGATTCAAGTGACAAACTGATCAAAAGCTTTTAAAAAATGTAGAAACAAAAAATCAACAGTCATCATGCCTCGATTAAAAAGACCAGTTTAGGTAACAAGAAATCAAACTCTAAAATGATGGCAACATACAGAGTAGCGGAAAGTTTAGAACAGAGACAAAACCGACTTCAAGCAGACAGATTAAGATATTCGATTAAATTGAATTAAATTAAATCATTTATTCGTAATTTCCCGGGCAACGCCGGGTATGCCAGTTAGTACTAAATATATATTATCTGCGTCTCACGACGCAATCTTCAATTCACGGAGATACGATAGGACTGATAAGTGTGATGCGCTGTTATTCATTTGAGAACTATTATTTTTGAATGGAAGAGGCATTATAGAATTTGCTCACCTTCATTTTATTAAACTTTTTCTTTAACGTTGGGTTTTGTTGTGTTTGTTTTTTGTTGATTTTAAGATGGACAACCGATTAAAACATAAATCACTTTTCTAACAATTGGAATATCGGCTCTTAGGAATTCTTAAATCTTTTATAATCAAGTTGAAGCTTTTCGTTATTTTAATTTCTAAGTTTCCATCAAACGATTCAAAGAGACATTTAAATCATTGATTGGAGAATAATTGCCATTACTATAACATTTTTGCTCGCGGTAAACGAGCAAGGGAAAAAATAAACGTTAGTACGAAGCCAGTTTCGGATTCCAATGCAATTAATTCAGAGATCCACAATCCTGGAGGAGCACACAAAAAGTCCCGATTTGGAGAGAGGGGAGAAAGGAGAATCAGGAGTCTGCGCTTAAGAGGTTTAAAAAATCGCGGAATAATGAGTGTGGATAATATTTCTCGAATCGTCAAACCCCTCTTTATCTCCCCATTCCTTCTTATCCCGAATCCTTTTTTTCCTCACTCACTCGAAGTCATTTCCTACCTGCCTCTTTCCCTTCCCTTCTCGACTTCCCTGCATCTCATTCGTTCCGCGTTTTCTGCCTCCTATCCACGCATCAATTTCGCTGGAAAATCACCTATTAATTTCGTTCTCCCGTCCTCATTATTTGTCCTTCTATCTCTCCCACTTGCACTCTCTGAAGCCACCATCCGCTCTCTTCGCTCTATCTCTTATTCATTATTTGCTACTCCGCTTTCTTATTTTATGCTTTCGTTTTTCCCTTCTCATAACCTTCCTTCCTGTGTAAGCGGTTACGTCTGACTCCTTCGCTCTCTTAGCCTTATTCCGCTGGAGACTTTGTTTCCAAGTACGAGGCAATAGATCCTTTACTCGAAAGCACGCTCGCTTTCGTCTCTCTGACCCTGTCACTTAAGCTGACAGCTAGGACATAAAGACTGGCGCGGGATGGGAAATATGCCTGGATACGACATCAGATTCTGTTTTTCTAGATGCGCTAAACCCTATAGCACTTTAAGGCCTTATGGCGTTCCTCAAAATATACTGACTTGGTGTTTATTCTCCAAAAGCATGTATTTTAACATCAAAGAGTAATTTCTATTGTAAACATGGGAAAATCGTGTAATGCAACCATAGTGCATTTGAGAATAGATATAAATAATAGAATTACAAGAGAACATTTTAGTCGAGAAACGCTTCATTGCTGATCATGAAATCCTCTTAAACAGGTGAATTTTTATAGTTTCATCGTAGTTTTATCTTGATCGTAGAACCGCATTTTTTACCGATTGCACCCGTACTTCAACATCAAATGAAAGTATAGTGCACCAAAGACACCGGATTAATTTCCGTAAAAATTTCTTCGAATTACTTTTCCGCGGCCAACGATTCTTTTCGCGGGAATGACTCCATTTCACGCGGAGTGGACAGCACATCGGCCATAAATTCCTCCATCAAATCCCATCGGGGTTCTCTTCCATACTCTCTCCGCTCCAGATCCCCCTCCACCCCTAACCCTCCACCTCACCCCCTTTCACCTCGCTTTCTCCCTCTCACACGCCTTTACATCCCTCCCTCCATCCTTCTTCCATTCCTCCTCACGTCCCATTCTTTCCTCCCCTCCCCCTCGATTCGGAAGGGAAGGAAGACTTCCACGTTAAATCTCGCGACGAAAGGACAATGGAAAAGGCACTACCAACCTCAAATCCCAAGCACACGCCCCCGTTCACGCCTCTCTCATCTAGAAAACAGCCATCCTTTCACGCGTCGAGATTCGTAGAGGAATGAGAGGTAGGTAGGTATGGCATTGCCCGTGGTCTTCGGGAGTTGAGCTTTATCGAGGGGCGTTAGAGAACAAGGAGGGGGAGGGGCTGTTCTTTTATAGTGGAAGTCTGGTGGTCTTCGGATGAGGGAAGAAGAAGAGGGATAAAGAGAGAAGTTTAGAAAAAGGGGAAGGAAAGGAGAAGGAATGCGTGGATGAAAAGTGAGGAGACGAGGAGGTGGAGATAAAAAAGGAGAAAAGGGAGTGAAGGGAGGGAAGGAAGACAATAGGTACGAGTGGAAGAGAAAGAGGAATGAAAGACAGCCGACGGCAGTTCTCTCCTCTCTTTCATCTCTCTTTCTCCATTTTCCTCCCTCTCATTTCTCCCACTCTGTTTTTCCTCTTTGACAATGCGATCAAACAATGGGCCTGCGCCGTCCTTCGAGATATCTTCCCGCACAACCACTTTTTATTTAAATGCACTTTTCCTACGCGTTGAGAAAAAAGTGAATAAAGGCGATGGCTCGAAAATAATTTAAATTCCACAGTTATAAATGCTTGGTATTTTTTTATGCTTCACTTACTTTTAAGTTTGTTCTTATGACCCCGATAAACTTTCAAGATAAAATAATCCCTGTTATAATAAAAACCAATCTCATTCTGCCATTCAGTGTGTGAGATTTAAGGAATTATTGCGAATAACTCAATAACGGTCTGTCCGAGTTAGACGAAGCTTTCGCCAGATGTTCGGTGCTTACCTATTGCGTGATAGGGGAACTCTCTCTATTCGATTGAATAAGCTCGGTGTTATTTTAAAAATTGGTTTTAAATATGAGAAACGAGTAATTTTCAACAAAAATGGATAATTATTGCTTCTTTACGCGTTATTGGCGCGTTTGAGCTCACCAAATAATTTAAATTTATTATAACGTGTGTAATTGGGTAACCTGTATGCGTTAAATAAAGTATTATTATTATTAAATAAAATATTATTATTATTCTCTTTCCCGCAACCTATGGACCTCCCACAAAACTATAAATTGTTAATAGTCAGCATAATTTTGTATATATGCCACAAAAATTCAATATGTAGAGAAATGTTTAATTATAACCATGGCAAATGTAAATACGTCAGCAGCGATCAGTCCGATCTAAAACAGTTAGGTAAAGCAGCACAGATTTGATAAGAAGAGTGCATTTCCTTTCTTTCATATAAATGAAAACGAGTATGAAATATTTTGAATGCATTTGAAAAAATCAGACGAAAATTTTTATTTTTAACTGATTTATTATCTTCTTCTCTCGCGTGGAAATTTATAATTTACGACATTGCCAAATTAATATTATTTGCAATGAAAGTGCTAATGAATTGTTATTGGAAAGTCGTGGTAGATGTAATCTCATAATATGGAGGGAATCATTAGGGAATGTATAATAAAATTTATACTATTTGGATGATTTAGCATATTTTAATTTGTAAGACTTCGTTCCTTTCTACTTGTCATTTATAACGGGCACCAATTAAAATTAATTTTTTAAGGATCGTTAAATGTTGACAATGAACCTTGGATTTTTATTTAAGTTGCTATTCTCAATTAATGCCTAGATACGGTCTACAACTTGAATAAATTCAATGTTAATTTAAAACTTCAATCATACATTATTTATGACGGGAATTCACACTAATAAATGCAAAGAATATAAAAGACATTAATATGTTTTTGAAATGTATTGAGATTTAAGTGATTTTTTGTGTAAGAAAATTATAAATCAACAGTAGAGGTCATAGTGAAACAAAGTTTAATGCTGAAAATGTTATAAAAAGGTATTTTGAGCGATAATACTTTTACTTTAATATATTATTCTTTTGAGAATGATTAATATGCACGTTAGTAGCAATATGCTTTGTCAAATATTACAATTGTGTTGCCTTTGCGGGTCTTTGCTTAGAATCAGTTTTTGTTTATTAAGATTTTGATTATGTTTTGTTTGTTTGATGGATGTCTGTGATTTAGTTTGCTGATGTTTGTTAATAATTGTGCCTAACAAGTGTGCCTGATGAAATTTTTTGTGTGTTCGTCCACTGAATTGAAGTTTTCAATATCAGTGATAAGGTTCTCAACAGCAGGGTTCTGTTGATAAATCTTAATAAATTTCAATTTAATCTATTTTAATCATTATCATTAATTATTTCATCTATAAAAAAATAATATTTGAATATTTATTCCTCTTTCAGGATGGCGTGCTTCTACCTAGGTTAATAAACGAAGTAAAAATTATTTTTCCTCAATCACATATATCATTATTATCAAATAAATATTTATATTCCGGTTAATTATTGACTGCCGTAAAGAGAGAACATTCCGCGGATCCCATCGTCTTCTTCGTCTATTTTGCTTTCACTATTTTTACTCAATCCTTCTCTGAGATGGATCCAATCTCCCATGAAATGAATCTTTTCGCTTGCACCACGCCCCCTTGCCACATTGAATCGGATGTCCTTTAATGCCGGTTCTTGTTTGAGGATTAACTGCATTGCTCAAGGAATATCAGGCCGATTGATTCTAATGCTTCACCGGTTCTTTGCGATTCGATCTCCCAATTCGAGGCTAATTGAACGCCAATCTCAAATCCATGTCTTTGCCACTCCGGTCAACCGCGTCGAGTTACATCGACCATTCACTTTGATAATTCCAATTTACGGCGCCAAAGGGCTGTCGCCATTCTCTCAAACCTCCCTTCCACCCCGAAACTCTCTGCCTTCAAACCATTCTTCCCTCCCCCTCTCAACCCCTCCTTCCCCCTCAACCCCTCCCTCCCCCCTCAATCTCCCTCCTCCACCTAATCCACTTCCTCCCGGCGGACAGATCCGCCCTTCCTATCTCAAACTTTATCCGTTGGACCTTCATTCTATCTACTTTTAAGGCTTTTCCTCATTCGCTATGTTCTCTCTCTCTCTCTCTACATCTCTCACTTCCATCATTTCTCCCCCTCTCGCAATCTTCCCTTTTTCCCATCCTATCTTTTCCTGCCACATAATCTCTTTCATTTTCTCATTTACCATTCTCTTCTCCTTACCTCTTCCTTTCCTTAACCCTCTCGCCTACTATTGCCCTCGTAGAATTCCTCGCCTTCACCCTCATTCTTTATCTCGCTCAATTTTCCTTCCTGTCTCTCTCTCTCTCTCTCTCTCTCCGTATCTTCTTAGTTTTTTGCAGTCCTTCCGCTCTTTGCTCCCATTTCTCCTTCTCTTCCGTCCACTCTTTGGTTGGATCACTCTCCTCTTCCTCTCTACAATGAGGTAGCACCTCTCCGTTGGGCACATTATATCTCCGCATCCTGGTCATCGAAGCGCTCGCTGCTGCAGATCCTCGGATTTAATTCCGTCCGCAGTCGACCCTCCTCTCTCTCTCTCTTCCCTGGACCGCATCCCGCCCTTTTTTCCTCCTCAATCTCCTGTACCTTGCGGTATTCCCCTTTCTCCCATCCGGACCCTCTTCCTCCGTCACTCCTCCCCTCTCCCTCCCTGTTCGCCGCCCACGCTTCCCACTCCTGCGTGACGATGCCTCCCAAATCGATCCGAGTGATCTCGGAGAGAGCGTAGATGGATGAAGAGGTCGTTCTCGCAGAAAGGGTTGCCGAGTGAAGACGCTGTGAATGCGTTTGAAGGAGACGATTAAGAGCATAAGGTTCCGCAGGGAAACAAAAGCGTCGATCCGCCATCGTTTCCCCGTGATTAATCGATGGCTCGCATTTCAGAGTTAGGAGTTAATCAAGGCGGTCAAAAGAAAGCGTATCAAATATTTTTTCGCGTTCAAAGCGATAATTAGCGTTTTAAAATTCCATACTCTCTGGTTTTTCAAAATTGTGAATGTAAAAGGGGTAAAAGTTTTCCAGTTTTTATCGAGTTTTTGAAGCGCCACCATTTTGGCTTGCATTTCAGAGTTAGGAGTTAATCAAGGCGGTCAAAAGAAAGCGTATCAAATATTTTTTCGCGTTCAAAGCGATAATTAGCGTTTTAAAATTCCATACTCTCTGGTTTTTCAAAATTGGGAATGTAAAAGGGGTAAAAGTTTTCCAGTTTTTATCGAGTTTTTGGAGTGCCACCATTTTGAGAAAACCTGATAGCATATTTAGAGTGTTTAAAGATGTTGACGTTCGAAGAGAGAAAATTGGCGCATTTCTGCCGGAGAGTTCATGGAGTGATGTTTTTTCTTCTTGGAATGCTTCCGAATATCACACAGTGATGAGCATACCGCAGTCTGCTCACGTACTTTTCTTTGATTTTAAGAATCACTCTAGAATCTACTCAAATGAGGACCTTTGGATGACCATAGTGTTCAGTATCGTAAAATTGGTCCAACCGTTTGAATGCTTTATCGCCTCTCATAACAAGTAGTTGCGAATGCTTCATGCCAATAATGAGGCGCTACTTAATAAGTTATTTTGGTGCTGTTTTTGGTGCTCTTATCTATCCTACCAATATTATTGACGTCACTACAAATATTTAAATACTTTTTCTAATACGTTTTTAAGGCCAAAGAAGATCTTTAAAAAACTGATTATCTTCGGATGCCTTATTCCCTCATGCAAAATTTGATTGTATGAGATAGTCTTACAAGAAACGTTCTTAATTGTCCTAATTTATTCCACAATTTCTTTTGGAATATCTTTACATTTTAATTCGTTGTTTTTCTAAATGCACCTTTCGTGTAATGCTATTTATCAAATTCACAATGATGTATCCTTGTATATGTTTTCATTTTCATCATATTAAATATTTACTTATTTTGTTAAATATATGGTCAGTGTCAATTAACACGGAGAAATATATTTACATGCTAAATCATTACATTCTTAGCAATTTAGTATTTTTGTCACAAGAATAAGAGGAAATGAAATTTATTATTCCAAATGAAGAAATGGCATATTTCCTATTTATTATACAATTATAAGAGTTATCTTCTTTCCTTATGAAAAATCATATATGTATATTGATTGCACTGACTCATTTATTAAATGTATTTCCAAACGTAAAAGATGATTACTACCAAAGACTAAATGATACAAATATTTTCAGTGCTATTAACTAATATTTAATTTAGGACTTCTAAAATTTATGCTCAAGTCATTCAAGAGTATTTACATTGAATTTATATTTTTTAAGTGAAACCTAACATGAAAAATAAAAAGTTTTGATAGCAACTACTTATACAAAAAAGAATAAATCCATTATCCAAATATTTTAAAATATTTAACTCATAAAGGCTATTATATGTATAGTTACCGTTAATCAGTAAAGGAATCGATTCGAAGTAGAATCGATCTTTCGGGGGCGATTCTTCGAATGAATCGATTTCTCTTAAACGATTTCTATCGATTCAGAATATCGATTCTTTTCGGAAGATCGCACATCCCTAGCAGTCACAACTTATGGACGACTGCCCAAAAAATGACGCTAGCTTGTCAGTCGTGAATTATGCGTCGGAACAAAAATTAAACATTAGAATTCACTATAGTATAAACTCACACAGTAGAACTCAGCTCACTTAGAAACCTATATCACAAAAAATTGGCCACTGTTACTGATAATTTTATGATAAAACTCTTAAAAACATAAAAGGTAATTTTCTGGTAGAAGGAGAGAGGCGTGGAGAATTTAATAGAACAAAAGAGGAGCATAGGGATCTTAGAAAATCAAAAGGGGAGCCTTCTCTAACGTCCATGTCCTGACACGAGGAACATGAACTTCTATCTATAAGATTTCATTGAAAATAAAAAAAATGTAAGTTCCCTCATTTAAGATAATGTTAAAAATTTTCGCTTTTATTAAATAATCAGTTATTTGGGGATCAGATAGATTTAACCTGGAAATGTCGTAACCTTTAAAATGGTCCAGGCATCACATATCATACGTGTAAGCCAAATCATCACTTCCCCATTGAACCGCAAAGGATCAGCTTGTTTGTTTGAATGCCCAGCCAATTCGCCTCTCTTACAGCACAAATGGGTATCTCAGAGGTAGTGCAATGAATAGCCGGGGAAGGGAGGAGGGAAACCCGGTGCCGGCATTTGCCTGCTCTTACGAAGAACACCAGGGGGGCCAACGGCTTAACGTCCCTTCCAAAGGACGGAACAGCTGAATTTGCGCGGTCTCCTCAAACCACACAAACAGAGGGCCTGGCGACCTTGGAAAAAATCCTACTTGCGCAGGATTCGTACCCGATGACTTTTTCAAGCATCGGGCGAGTAGCAGCCAGCATCCTAACCACTACACCACCGGCACCCCACTTGAAGCTTCTGCGTCAGCCGTGTGCGCCGAGTTCAGTGACCTTGAAGCACCCCTGTGCTGAATACTTTCTCTAGGAGCTCTGCGTCTACGTTCTTTCGTTCATCTTTTAATCTGTTTATATATTAAAAGTTATTTTGTCAATCATTTACATTCATATTGATTATTAACCATCTCGAAAAAAGATTTTCAACTTTTTTTAAATTCTTTTTATTAAAAGCAAATGAAAAGGAAAGAATCTAAACGCGACTAAAGAAGTTGGTTTGAGAACGGGATGTATTACGTATGAAAGTTGACACAGAACTGACGATGTTTCTGGCTTTTTCCCGTCTGTTTTAGGCCTTTTAGGGCATAGGGGGTGAGAAAAGTGATGGCCAAGGGACGAAATAGGTTTTATGCGGGTGCTAAAAGCCCGAGGAAACGAAGTAGAAGCAGCCTTTTTCATCGTTCAAGGTTAGACTAAAAACAGCTTGAAAATATGTCTACGCTATCTACAGAGTACCTAAAACATCTGTTAGTACCACAAAAATCCACGGCACTTCGTTAGCATCGATACGACTGAAAGCGTTTTGAGCAGCGAACGGAAAAGCTTGAAACGCATATATGCGTCGTTAGCAGTCAAAGCACCGCTCTGCCCGCCCGCATATATGCGTCGATAGCAGCGAAAGGGTTAAGCAATACTATTTAAACATAATTTTCGTTGCACGAAGATTAAATATAACTTCCGTTTCACGCATTCAAGCAAACGATTTTTCTTTGTTGCGTGCTTGCGTAATAAGAAAAGATAACGTAGGGACCTTTGGTGCACTGCACCCCTGCCATCCACCAAAAAGGTGACTTGCAGGGTATCATGTAGATTTAGATGCACTTTTATGCCACAATCATTTCGTCGTAGTATATTTGAGGCTTCGGATTCAATGGAATACAAAAAGAACGTCCAATTCCCTCTAGCGAATATGGAGTGCTCGTTTTCGAAGAAAATGAGCCTTTTTGTTCAAATATACATTTATTAAGAACAAATATACGTTTCCCCAAAAAATATTAACATTTTAAATAATTAATAAATTATATCTACTCTATTCTACTATACTCTAATAAAATTTGTTGTTATATAATTTGAATAATATTCAAATTCATCTAACAGACAACCTAATAACAATGGACTTATGATTGCTAAAGATACTCTCGTAAATGAATATCAGTTTTTAATTCATCATTGACACCATCAATAGTTTTGTTCTAGTCCGTCGTCGGATTCCTGTCCGATACAAGATGAAGTCGATATTTTAGGTTTAAGAATTCTTCGTGAGGATTCTCTTCTCCATTTAGTTCCACATTAAAGTAACCACAAATGAAATGATCGTTTTTAAACAAGATTATAAAGAAATTTTAAAGTTAATTCGGATTCAAATTTAGTCTTTAAAAAGATAAGCCTCATTCTTTCAGTTATGAAACTGTTTGTGTCCCGAGTTTCTATCTTAATTTTAAATAATTAAAAAAAATGTAATTTCATAATGTCCTGCATTGATTTCCATGGTTCTCTTATGGAGGACATAAATGAAGCGATGGGGTTGGAAAAACCCCTAAAAATGAAAATATTTGGAAATTTGGATTTTTTTCTGTTAGTTGTATCCAATCTGTAGCTCTATAGCATAAATACTCTGTTTACAATAATAGTTTAAAGATTACTCATTTTCCAAATGTAGCTCCCTGTAACGGTGGAAATTAAAATTAATTACGAATTCATAAAATGCGAATCGTAATATTTTATTAGTATCTACCCAAGAAAAAAGAATTTTTCGTCTATCTCTTAAAACAAAAAAGCTGAATATCTACTGACGGACCGACGGATGGACGACAAACCGATAACAAAAGCTCGTTTTTTATATTTTGAAAACGAGTTTTAAAAAACTTCCATACATGACGGACGAGAGGAATTTGCCAAAATATATGGATAAATGTCTATTTTGTTCTGAAAATTACTAATGAAAGATTTAAAATTTTGAAAAACTTTATAGCAGTAAAATAAAAGAAGTCCATTTTTGCCGATTTCTATAATATAGTGATTTTGTCTATCTTCAGCGAGATCAAAGACAACACATATTATTTATTCATTATTTTTTAGAATTTCATGACGTCCAGTTAATATAGAAATTTAGGCAGTTGCGTTTAGAGTAATGAAAGAAGCTGGAGATTAGACATTGATAGAAGATATTTCGGCTTATAGGGGTTCTTTAAACTGATATTGCTTTTGGTGAAGAAAGATTGAATTCGTTTAACTTCTTCCATTATTGGAAAAAATATATTTCTTTCATTCTAAAGCCGCTTAAATCATATTTTAAGAACGTAAAGACACCATAGGATTACGTAAAAGTTTTAAATAAAAAATTTTCCATTGGAATGTAGCTGGAAGTAGATGTGACGTAACTGTTGCTGCTTTAAATCGCATTAGTGGAAGTGTAAAAGGGGATAAGAGAGAAAGGGCATGGTGGGTGGCATGCGGTTTCACGAGATAAAGGATTTAGAGGACAACGAGAGATCGGAGAGGAAGTAAGAGAAGCGAATTTAACTGGATCAGAAAGGTCAAAGTGATAACCAGCATGCAAGGAGAGTGCGACTTCTTTTGCATCGGGTCACCGCATCGCATCCCACAATTCACATTGAAAGTTTGCGACCTATGGCGTAAGAGTAGTCCATCTCATACCTTCAAATAATCATTTGGGTTGGAGCTTCGACATAAGAGTTAGGGAGCAGGAGATAATGGGATAGAGAGAGAGAGAAGCTGTGGAAACATGTATAGGTTAGATAGAAGAGAGATCAGAAGGGAAGAATGAGGATAGAGGGATGAGAAACAATTGATGATCGGAGATAGAGAAAGGAATGTTGGAAGATAGGATAAGGAAAAGAAAATAGCCCGAATGGAGGACAAAATAAAGCCTAAATGGAAAAGAAAAACAAGAGGCTTGAAAGTGGTGAAGAAGCAAGATAGGGATGGACGACTTTGGAGGATATTGCGAGGAAGAAATGAGGAAAGGGGCAAAAGAAAGGATTTCTGGAAGAGAAAAGAAGAATGTGAATGGCTTGAAGCTAGGAAAATGTAACAGAGGAAGTTTGTTTGAAAATGTAACATTTATATCGTATTATCATAAGTTAAACAAATCCCTCATCGAGCAAAGATATGTAAACAAATACTGAAAATAAGGGTTACTAGAGATGTAGCCGTTTAAGGACACCCGTGAATGGGGCTAAAAATTATTTTGGAAAAATAGAAAGAGGAAAAAAAATGAAATAAAATATCAAGATCAGAGGTATAAAAAAGAATAGAGAAGAAATAGGTTATCAGAACAAAAAAAGTACTGAATTGTAGATTGAAAAGAGGAGAAAAAGCGAGGGATGAATGATAGTGTTGCTTTGAAGAATAAAACATGCCTCTTTTCTGGGAAAAAATAAGTAAAAAATAGTCTCTCTCTAACTTGGCCAGCAAATATTTGTCCTAGATATTGATGCATAACTTTCAGCAAGTCCTATCCCAAGAAACAAAATTGCGGACAATGGGCTATGCAGCAATTCTCTGTAGTAGGCACTAAAGGGTAAAAAAGAGAGTATCCGTTCCTATTTTGCCGAAGGAATGACAACTCGAGACTGACCTTGACGTGGCATCCCTGGAAGATTGTCGTGCTGTTGCATATAGATCGCCCGCATATCGAGAATAAGCCCAGTACGTGCACTGAAAATACTACAGGAGCTGTAAAAATCACTCCCACGCATACTATTCCACGAAAAAACCTGACGCTAACGATATTAGATGCTTGGAGATTTTGGAAAAGCAAACATTTAGGCTTTATATTAACAAAGAATTTCGTATTTATCGCTTTTAGCAGCAATAAAATGTCCTCTAAGGAGAAACATGTTTTTGCGTTTCTATTTTAATGATACTGTTTTCAAAACTTTTTGTTAAATATATTTTTGAAATATTTTGAAAATTTTCGGGATTTCATCATGCTTCTATTAATTTACATCAAATAAAGTTATTGATAATTAATTACTATTTAAACAAATTTTAGTTGGAACGGCAATAATAATAAAGCGCCAAGTAAAAGAACTATGAACTATAAATTTGAAGAAAAGCACTACCAAATAGGAGATCCAGAATCTTATACTGCTTCCATATTGCATATGGCCTCATTATATTAAGTTACTGTGGAACTGATATCCTCGAAGCTTAAAAATAACATGAAAAAGGCGTGCCCAATTTTATCAGTTGCCTGGATTTGTATTCGACGTGATGCATAGGATTTTAACGATCAATTATGCTTAAGTGCATATATATATATATATATATATATATATATATATATATATATATAACGCCAATTTTACTACTGATTGGTTAAATCACCTGAATCACTATTTTGATAAAGTGGTGGCAGAAGGGTGATAGATCAGTTAAGCCAGACTGCAAAGCATGTGACCCAACAACTTGAAGACGGCGAGAGTGGTGGTGCGCTGGAACAAACACGAGGGATAGCGAAAACTACCCCAACAAAACCACAGCGGTCACAGGGACCACACTACGCCACTTAACGGCTGATACCAAATTCTGAAAGCGGTGAAAACATGTTGAATCGATAACCTAAATGCATTAGAAAATATGCAATGGACGGGTGAAGAGATAAAATAGAGAAAGGCGCAACCGTGATCCCTTTTTTACGAATTACGCTTGAAGGAGGAACAAACAGACAAATTTAAGTGTAGGGGCCAAAAGAAATTAACCAACTAGCACAAGTTGCAAGCTGAGTAATCTTGAAAAAGAGGCAGTAGGGAAAACAGATGTCTATGTGAATTTTAATTGTTTTATGGATATATAACAGAAAATTCTCCTTCCTCTAATACCGAAGGATAGTAAAGATATGTAATATTGAGAAACTTTCTCTTTTAGCAACCCAATTCTTATCTTTCAACAATTTATCGCAGTTTTTATTCTGCCTTCAGTCTCCTGTTTAACCACACTGCCAATAATATCGAAATATCTTATTATAGCTCAGGTGCGTTCGCCGTTGGGATTAGTAGTCGAATCTTTAACATTGGAAGACATCCAAAATCTCAGGTGAAGTGGTAAAACATGGAGGGAAGAATTAAGATCCTCACATCGATAAAGAGGAAAGTGAATTACGGGATATAAATGCCACGAGAGACCTGATTAAAAGTCTAGAGAGAAACGACTAACTCTATCCGAGATAACCATATAGATCCTACGAGTCATCACATGATCAAAGAAATTAAAAAAAGTGTTACGACAAATAATCCTATCAGCTCATGGAAAGAGTAATACAACAGTGAATACTCAGATTTATATTTCACATAGCATTAAACTAACCTTGACGATTTTTCTGTCTCTTTTAAATGGAGCACCAAAGTAATTAATAATATAGGCACGCACGCGCACTCATGAAATGTTTATGGCATAGATTCAATCAAACTCATTAACCAACAAATTTTATAGTCGACTTTAATGTGTTTTTACAATTATTATTATTATTTATTTAATTGTCAGGCATGCATAATCGTTTCCGTAAAGGTGTTGTGTGAATAAGTTGCAAATAACGAAATGAACAAACATTTTTCAGGATTGAGTTCATATAACTTGCTTTTCTTTGCATAAGAGCCGATTTACAGAAAATATTATTTTAAACGAATATTTTTGAGGAACGATTACATTATTTGATCATAATATGAATGATTAAGCATTGAAATCTACAAAATTTCCCTTATAACTACTTTGGTTTTATTCGAAAAAAAATATATCTTTCCATCACTCAAGTAATATAGCAGGATTATCAAACAATACAAAAATAAACACATGCAAAAAACAAGCAAACGCCCCTGACTTAATGTTACCATACAACACGTATGACTTATCTGATAGTGTATTGCCTATATTCACGGGGCTTCTCGCAACTGCATGTCTTTGATTCATCGCTCAAAATACGCGCGCGGCCATTAATTTTTTATATAACTTCTTGGAAGCATTTTTTCTTAGGAAATATTTGGAGACAAAAACACATAATTTAGATTTTACATAAAATGCATATCAAAGATAGCCAAATTTTCACTCACTCTGTCAATAAACAATCAGTATTACCTTAATTCATGCTTAATTTATAAATAAAATGCTTTGAGCTTGTATGAGAGTCTCACACGCTATAAAACACTGTGAGAGTGTTCACAAAACTCAAATAAGAAGAATAAAAACAATTCCGTTGTTTGTTTGAGTATCACGAGCGCGTTTTTATTTCTCGTGATGCCGTCGTGATAGGCTCTACAGGTTGTAGTAGCCGTGAGAAAGAACTACGAACGTGATAAGGTCTATCGGATACAAGGTTTCTGATTGATCTTTTTCCTTATTTTAGAAGTGGAGTTTATCGCGACACCGTCATGATTGATTAACTTAACCAAACTGATTAATGAGTAACAAGGTATTGATCGAATACAAATTCAGCTATTGCCGCTGAAAGCGAATAGAATAACAAATTAAATGCCCTCATATGCTAGTAAATTTCGAACCATAACATTAAATTGAATAGGAAGAAAAAACGTGCTAAACGGTACGATAAATGCAAAAATGCAATTATGCAAAACATGAAAAACTTTAATAATAATTGTAGAGATCAACTTCTGACTGAAATTCTATATACATTTTAAATGGTTCCAAAAACTATAAAAATTGAAAAAATCAGATAGCTTTTCGGATACCAAGCAGTCGTCATCATTGCTTGTTCATCGCCATAGGAATATGCTATCGGGGAATCACCATTGAGGGTGTTTGCATCTGGTTCCTCTATTATTTTTATGGATATTGGAATTATGTAAAATGCCCATCAAATTTGAATGTTCCATAAGATTCTAGTTTGAATAAATACATCGAATTTTGGTTCAATGAAATTTGTCTATCAACTTTATTAATCTCCTTAGATGATTATTTTTCTTACTTTTTATTTCTTCTAGATATATTTCCCACCAGCACTAGCGTATATTTCAAACAGCTACTTTTCTTCAATATTAGTAAATGTTTTGTAGAAATCTGAATTTCCAAAAATCTTTAAGATTTAATTGCCGAAATTCACTCATAAACCACCAATGAGAATTTAATGAGATAAAACCCGCGGCAAAATTATATCACGAATAATGCACCAATAGGTCATGCGTGGCATTTTGCGAGCATATTCCGATCATGAATTTTCGGATGATTCTGTCTGAACAAGACAAATGGCGTTTTTAAAAAATGCGCAAGTATGCTTTCGCTATAAGGAAGTAAGCCATTTACAGAGCAACGAGTTGCAATTCTGGCCGACTTCACCTATTTTATATAGTTTGATGGATCGAGAGCCAAAGATAAGACTGAATAAATAGTATACAATTTGGCTTAGCGAGTTACATAAATCAATTTATTGCTATTTTTATGTCCCTCTAATTTATGTACCCATTCATTATTCCGAGCCTTTCAACAAAGTCAGATGGTCAACCGATCGATGAATCGGAAGCGTATTATTTAGTGACATGATATCGATCAGGGTTCAGGTGGAAAGGGTTGGCCTCTGAGGCATCGCATGCAAGGGATTTGGGAAAATGTTTTCAATGAATCCAAGGCCCATACCAAGGTGAATTCAATTGGGACTCGAATTATGATCTCAATATTTTTAGACGAATCTTGATGAAAGTAAAAACAAATTAAATTTGTGATAGAAGTCAAGTTATGATTTTCAAATTGTAATTTTTTCAGCTAACCTCTATTTTCATTACAAATATATATAATTCTTCGAATTACTATCAGTACTCTTTATGTTTATCCATAACAAATTCTTAAAAATTAACAAAACGAATAATTAGATAATATTATTTCACGTAACAAAATTACCGCCGTAGATTATGAAATGAGTACACATTAAAAAGATCGATGTTGTTTTGTAAACCTATCAAACGATTTCTAAGTAAAAATATTTTAATACAATCCTATAATTACCTCATCCGTATACATATGGGAATCTCCAGCAGGGCTTTTAAAACATTATTTATTATAACTTTTTAATAAATAAGTAACAAATATTAATTTGTACGGTTGATACGTTTAAAAGGATTTTATCTCAATAAATAACTAATTGTAAGTAACAGATGATTATTTTCTTTGCATCACATGATTTCGATGTACTTCCTGTGTTGAAACAATTGTCTTTAAGTACCCATGTATATATTTGATACTGTGTCTTTAATATTTGCCGTAATCCATGTTCATCAATTAATTTATCGTTAACAAATGCACTGTAAAAATGAAAACACTCCTTGACAAACATTATGGTGGAAACATCAATTATTTTAAAACTACGAGGACATTAGTTTCTTCTTGTACACTGTTTCTTAAGCAGTTTGGTTAAATTGGGTCGACGTCTTCTATATTTCGTCAATTTCTCCTATAAAGCCTCTTGGTACTTTTTACGTTGGCCAAAATCGATGCTCCCAGCACGTAAAAAATATCTAAGGAGACGTTTTTAATGCGAATTAAAATCAGTTCTTTAGCGGCAGCTTGATATTTTAAAAAGTGCATATCTGTGAATAAGTATTCTCACAATAATATTTAAAAAACGCAAGGTAGGTTTGTCGAGTTAAAGTGAGAATTCCTCATTACTTGGTTTAGCCGTTCATATTTTACATCACTTTTCATTAAATAGAGAATTCTTGACACCTGATATTCGATTGGTTGAACTGCTGAGATTTAGTGATGCACCACCAGCATGACGATCCAACATTGCACTAACAACTTCCTCCAATGCCAGCAGTATCAATTTTATCTACCCATCCATTATTATTTCAGAAAATTGAAGCGCGTTTCATAAAATAATGACATTTAGGCAGTTAATTCATTTTAACTTGACAAGAGTAACATTAATAGTTTTTCCACAATCACATAGAAAAAAATAGTAAAAAGATCTGAATGAGTCGGGAATAATGAAAGTGATTATAAATTTTATTTAGTTAACCGCCAGAAGCAGATCATCATGGAATACATGGAAAGTCATCGCTAAAGCCGTAAATTAACTTGCATATCGACGGAGAGAAATAATCTCTCTTAATATCGCAAAGAGAGAGAGATAAAAAGCTGTAATGGGTTTTGGAATCTCTCGAGTCGTCCCCGTTTTCCCTAGCTGCAATTCTCTTCCTCTCTCCCGCCGTCGGGAATCGCTCGTCTTGGATTCATGCGCGAGTGCTTCGAACGCTCTCGTAAATGTGTCCCGCGGGTGGGCAGTGGCAAATGAACGCACTCCATCGCTTCGAAGGGAGAAAAACGCCACTCGTCACTGCTCTCTTCTCAACGATTCTGCATTTTTAGGAAGTTTTAAGGATTCGCTTGGCTCCGAACAATCCTCTCCGGACGATCGATGGCACGGCAAATGCATTCCGAGCAACGCACGCGGATTAGACACTTAAAAGGATTCGGAGAACGCATACAACTGCCGCCTGGGCGAGAGCGGACTCCGTTGAAGTTACGAAAAAATAGGACGACTCGATCAAAACAATGTCTCTCACGCCCAGAGGCAACTGCACGAATATAGCCGAACGATTTAAAAGCAATTGCCACCGACTTATCCTTAAAAGTTTCCGAAGACAGTATTTACATTCACTGTAACAATTAAACGCATTTCGTAGAAATGTTTATAATTTACTATAATTACGGGAATCAATGGCAAATTTGTGGATTATTTTGCATTCTATTTACGTAAGCTGGTTACAGACTCAATAATTAGAGAATACAAAACAAAGCAGAAAGTAGGAAAGGAACAATGGAAGGAAAAAGAGGAAAAAATGAGAAAAGGAGGAATGAAGAGATGAAGTAAAGCTTCGAGATATTAAATAAGACAGAAGGAAATGGATCGGCCATCGGGATTGGCGTAGATCAATTAAAATATCAGACGGTTTTTGATAGATCTTCTCAATCCATAAGACAAGGCCTTATTTCCAAGAAACCGTTAATTTCTGAATTGATGATGATCTAGTCTTCAAATTCTTCCACAATCCATCACAGCTATAAACGATATCCATTTCCCGCGTAGAGTAGGAGTAAAAACACTGAAACAACGTGGTTCTTCGTCGCCACGCAAATGCCATTAGGAAAGTCTACTCTAATCAGCCAAGTGGGAATAAAAAAGCTCATTTTCCTCTTTACTCTCCCACTTCCTCAATTTCCTTTCCCTGACCGCGGCGAAAATTTAATCAGCAAATTCATGAGATCCTGACAGAAGGAATATTAGAAAATCATAAAATATTAAAAAAATGAAGTGATTTTCTTTGCGATTAGACAGTTTCTTCTTCAACTTAGAGAAAATCGTCTCGGTATTTTGCTATATCGATAATTTTTAAGATACCTAAAACTATTCCTAGTGATCTGACGTATGATTAGCTGACATCAATCAATTTATGTTACAAATGAAAATTATCCCAAGGGTATATCCTTTGAACATAAGATATTTTTGACATCAATCAATTTATGTTACAAATGAAAATTATCCCAAGGGTATATCCTTTGAACATAAGATATTTTTGTTAAAATAGCATTTGAGGAGCCACAATTATACAAAACACAGACTAGTATCGTTTTCACTTTTTATAATACGGAAAGCAACCATTACTGATTGGTACATTGTCTCTCTACCGACACCAGGATCGTAAGTTTGAATCCTGCTGTGGGAATATACGCCTGTATTCATTGTCGTTAAGCATAAGAGCACTTTTAAAACCTGTAGCGACATATACCGATAATGAAGTAACTATCTGAATTAAGTAGAACTCTGCCAAAGTCAGATGAATGCTATAGTTTAAGGAAAAATAACTTATGTCATTACCGTATCGATTCTGAGAAAGTTAATCAAAATTTACGGTCTAGGAGTAATTTATATAATCTCTAATCACCATCATTCATATAATCTAGTTTTTAATTCAATATCAACACCGCAGGAATATTCCGACGTAATGAGAATTTGTTGGAATTTTTGCATGTGACTATCAAATGACATTTTTACTTTTGAAATTTTTATGCTAGTGGATGCCAGTGAAAAGGACTATGGATGTCTCTCCTTGAAGATATTTTGACGCTCTAAAAGCTTTCACATTCATGCTTGGATAACTTCCAGCACTTTTATTTGGACGAAATTCCGCAACAGGAGTTTAAATATCACATAACTCGTCGTGAGAGTGTTATGCACTAACCGAAGGACCTTCCCGAATTTCTCTTAGGCGTAAGGACCAATGTTAGCTGATTCCAAACACATTACTAAAAATTATGCCTTTTACTCCTACATTATATTGCCAAAATATTGTATTTTAATGTTTCTAACTTTTTTTGATTAGTTTCTAACGGCCACCGATTCATTTAATAATTAAAAGATACAAATAAAAATAGGTCACTCCAAATGAAACACTAGCAATTATAAGTATGACTTAACACGTTATGGCTATAAGTTACAATATTTGTTTTGAGAGATATACACCAACCTTCTCATTTACTCGACATAAAAGATTAACTTCATTAGATGATAATGTATGATAGGTTCTTACAATCTTTTGAATGAGATGCTCTCATTTTAATAGCAAATATGTAGTGATAAGTAAATTTGTTAGCTTTGAAGAAACAATATATTTGCTTATCATTTCATATAGTGTTACTCTTTCTTGCCTAATGATCCTTTGCGTGATTTTCTTAAAATTAAATCAACTTCATCGAATTTCGTGATAAATAAGGAAAGTGGTCCTATTATGCCTATGTTCTATACGTTGCTTTTACTGTATAATCATGTGTTATGTAATTTTTAAGTATCGAACCGAATGAAATGATTTTGAATGACTATGACCGAAGTTTTAATTTTTATATAGCTATTAAAATAAATCATACTTTATGCTGTCAAATTTAGGATGCTCGCAATTTCATGAGACATTCTTATCTGATATATTTTTAAAATTCACAAATGGCTTAAGCTATATCTCATCATGCGATGTTTCTCTAAAGATATTTAATTTTATTGTATTATTATTTCCATTATTATATTTTCGCACCATAAAGACCATGTATAGCTTCCACATCTCATTTTAAAACCTAAATCATTATGACCCCGGGGTTAAACGTTTAGAGGGGATCGATGTTCTTGATATTGCATCCGATAAAATGAGTTGCTTTTTTCTTGCTTTTGGATGAAATTCAGCGAAAGATATTTTAGAAAAAGGGTAAATAGGTCGGAAAACTCCGCAAGAGAGATGAAAGAGGTGTTATTCTTCACTCTCACATTTTCTTCGTTTGAGATTCATTTCCAGCCGCGTGCATCTTACCACCCTTACCCAAATATGTCGCAAACCACTCAAAATCCACCCGATTATTTATTCGAAGACCTTAAATCCTCTCGCGTAAACTGCTCCTCGTTTTGTGGAAATGTTTCTCTCTTCTCTCTCTTTCTCTTTAATTTCACTATCTCTTCAACTCCGACATTTTTCCCTCTTGTTCTCCACCTCATTCTTCTATTTCCTCTTTATCTCTCCTCCATTCCTTTTCTCCCTCCCTTCTCTCCCATCTCCATCCTCCCTTTTCCTTCCATCATTTCCTCCCCTTGCGCCATTCCCGTCCTACCATACCATCCTCCACGCCACCTCAAAGCCTCTCATTTCCTCGGCTCCACTCAAATATTCCTCAGCCTTCATCCCGCCCTCCGCTCATTCGTCTTTCTCCCTCAGCCTCATCCTAACCCTACCATTCAACATCCGCCTACTTCTTTAAACCCACTACCTCGTCCCCTTTATTTTCCTCTATCTCATCCTTCTCCTTTTTCTTTCCTGTCGCTCCGTCTCCGTCTTCATCTCAATCTTTTTCGTCCCAATCCGTATTCCGTTCTTTTTCATTCTATCTCCCTTTCTCCTCTCTCCTCTCTCCTCCCTTCTTCCTCTCTGCACCATGGTCCATTTCCTCGAGTCTCATCTCCCCTCAACCACTTCAACAACCTCATTCTTGTCCCTCAGCTTTCCATCTCCAACATGACTTTCGTTCTTTACCTGTTTTATTATATAATCTTCCACGAGAGATTATTTACCCATACTCTCTGCTCTTCTCCATCCTCGTATTTTTTCCCTGTCTCTCCACCTGCCACTCGCACATCATAATCTCCTGCATTCTCACTCTTTCCATCTCCATCGCTCTCTTTCACTCTCTCTCTCTCTCACCCCCGCTACGCTCGCCTCCCACTCCCACCTCAGGCTCGTCGAACTGAGTTCCTCGTTCCTCGCATTTCTTAATGGGGACGGTCCTTCCATCCTCCATTCCCTCGCCTGCTTCAACTTGTGTTCCATTCTCCTGAATTTCTTCCTCGCTCTCATTCTCTCTTCCATGCTCATTTTTACCCTCCCACTCCACGGGCTACGTGCGTCAACCCCTCCCTCCGCTGCAGGTAGGAAGGCGCTACGCGCATTGATTTTGTTTCGCAATTCTCGGTAAAATCGTTTTGAATGAGAAGTACTGTATAATTATTATCATATCAGCAATTCTATTTACTAAAACTACTCGCAAACTCTGTTTTATAAATTTCATTTTTAAACGGACAAAAAATTTCCAAACGGGACAAAATGACCGCGCGTGAGTCCTACGTTACACTAAACCGCGCGTCCTCTTGAGGGTTTAAATCCGACGCAGCCAATGGAATCATCTGATACTTTAAATGCGGCGTTTAGAAACAGTAGCGACTTTAAATGCGGCCCGCCGAGGTACTCGGAAATACAAATGCAAACCCTACTGTCCCTATCCCCTCATATTGTGAAGCGTCTGCCGGTGTAGTGCCTCAAAACCTTATATATATATATATATAAATAAATAAATAAATATATATATATATATATATATATATATATATATATATAACATTTTTGTCCGTTCTCTCGAAATTCCATTTGATGTTTTTTTTCTTATTTCCGTCCATCCATTATTTCTCTCCACCCACTCTTTCATTATTTTCCATAATTCCCTTATCCGTCCCTCCTCTTTATCCCACTTTTACTTGCCTTTGCCCATCCTCTCTTTATTTCTCAAGACATTCCATTTAAAAAAATATCCACTCTCTTATGGTTCATCTCTAGCTCTCATTTCTTTCTCTCCTTCTCTCTTCCCTTCTCCCTTTCTCATTGACTCGCTCACTCGAAGGACTCGAGGTTATTATCCCTAGGTGCCTCAATACAGCCGAGGAAATAAAAACGAAATGAGCGAGGTAAGGATGAAATGAGAACGGGATGCAAATGGAAAAGATGAGGAATGTAAGGGAGCGAGAGAGAGAAAAGAGATGGACGGGAAGTACGAGACGCGGTTTGACAGAGCGAGTCGCCATCCGCGTTTTTCTCTCTCCTCCTCCATCTCCATCTCTCTCTCTCTCTTACTCCCTCTACATCTCTCTTTTCCTCCCTCTTCATCTCTCTCTCTCTTCCTCTCTCTCTCTATCTATCTCTCTTCTTCCCTTCCCATCTCTCTCTTCTTCCCTTCCCATCTCTCTCTTCTTCCCTTCCCATCTCTCTCTTCCTCCTCTCCATCTCTCTCTCTTCCTCTCTCTCCATCTCTCTCTTCTTCCCTTCCCATCTCTCTCTTCTTCCCTTCCCATCTCTCTCTTCCTCCTCTCCATCTCTCTCTTCCTCTCTCTCCATCTTTCTCTTCCTCCCTTTCCATCTCTCTCCTCATTCTCCATCTCTCTCTCTTCTTCTCTCTTCAACTCTCTCTCTTCCTCTCTCTCCATCTCTCTCTTCTTCCTCTCCATCTCTCTCGCGCTTCCTCCATCTACATCCCTCTCTCTCTTTCTTCCTTTCCATCTGTATCTCTCTTCCTCCCTCTCCATCTCTCTCTTCCTCACTTTCCATCTCTATCCTCATTCTCCATCCCTCTTCCTCCCTCTTCATCTCTCTCTCTTCCTCCCTATCCATCTCTTTCCCACTTCATCTACATCCCTCTCTCTCTCCCTTTCCATCTCACTCTATTCCTCCATCTACATCTCTCTCTCTTTTCTCCCTCTCCATCTCCATCTCTTCCAATATAGTCCTTCATGTCTTTCGAGAGACAATTCCGGTCCTCCCATATAGTATCCAACCAAAAGGCAGCCGGACCCTCTTCAAAAGTCTCCTCAAGGCTTCTTGACGCACATCCCGACCTCGAGGGATATTATTCCCTTCTAGTCTCAGTGGCTGCCGTTTTTTTTGCACGGTTAATGAGCCAATGGAAATGGAGAAGGGAGCAAAGGGTAGAGAAAAATGGAGAAAGATAGGATATATGTGCGCGGAAAGAAAAGTGGGGTTGATATAGGTAGGTGGAAATTTACAAGTAACCATACGTGGCTGGATAGAGGATAAATATATTAATGGACGGAAAGATATATGTTGGGAAGGTTATGTTCAGAGATAGGTGAAAATAGATATTGACAAAATGAAAAAACTGATCGATGGAGAGAGAAATAAATGGAAAAATATGGAGCAAAGTCAACTTATAGATCGGCAAAAGCATCGGCAATCGGAGGGTAAAACAAATGAATACTGATAAGAGGATGAGCGGATTGAATGGCATGCAGGACCATAGGAAGGCGGACTGATCGACCGGGAGGGATGGCAGATAAAGATATTCTATTGCGCGTTTTAAGGCGAGATTGCGCTCAATACTATTCCATCCGAGCAAAAGAGATACGGAGAGAGGGATGGAGGGAAAGAAGATGAAGTGGGATGGATAACGGAATGGAAGCAGAAGAAGAGTAAGGAAGTAGATTGTGACGCAGACGAGTCTAGTAAACTTGATCACTTCGCCCGAGGCAAGAAATCGCGCTATAAATACTATAAGGGAAAACGATAAAGGTAAATCACAGAATAAAGAAATAGAGGTAGGGAGCTGAACGTGTGTTTGAGTTCTGAACAGGTGGTGTAATATTAATGCGAATGAATAAGAGAGACATGGAAGTGGAGAATGTGCATCGGAGAAGCGAAAACTGCGGATTTGATATGTTGCATTAAGACTTAAATGTGTGGCACGAAAGAGAAACGCATAACTATAGAACGTGAGTTATGCGGACGGAAGGAGAGATCTATGCAGAAGGAGGATTCGAGAGGGGAATTAAGAATCCGGTGGAGGTATATAGGGGAATGGAATGTGTGAGTGTAGTTGGAATAGAGCTGTTTTTGAGGTCGATCTTCAAAGCACTGGAATATGCGGAATGATTGAAGATACCTGCTAAATTGAAGGCACAACATAAGGCATTGCCGTTTTTATTTGTATGTAAATAGCGTGACGCCTAAAAATGGGAAAAAGATTTTCCCCTCGGTTTTATATTTCGTGCAATGTTTTTACGCATCGGTGTGCTTCGTTCAAAGGAAACTTAAATGCGCACGTCGACCAACATTTTTCTCACCTAGCAACGGCAGCAAGTAACCGCGCTCGGTGTAGTTCTATGCCAACCTTTAAAGCATTTTGCCAAAAGAGAAATGTTAGAGAGGGAATTGGCGTTTTGGGGATTGATGTAAAAGAGTGGGGAAAGAAGAGATGAAAATAATGAAGACACGGAGAACGAAAAAAACGAATGCGTAGAAGGCGAGGGGAGGAAGTGACAGGATGGAGAAGTGAAGAATGGAGTGGAAAGGAAGTGGGCTGTAATTGGAAGGGCCTACAAGAGTACTAGTGTAAACAGAGAGAGAGAGAGAGACAAAAAAGTAGAGAGAGGAGACAAAGGAAGACACGGATTTCGTGTTTCGACGCAATGGCACGAGAAGTGACTTCAAGAAGGGAAGATACGAGGTAAGAAGTGGAGAAGAAGAGAGAGGAAATAATGTAGAATGGACAGAGAGTGGCGAGAGGAGATGGAAGAGATGAAAAGAAAGAATAGAATGCGCGTGTAAATGGAAAAAGGAAAATAAAGAAAGATATAAGGGGAGAGAATGAAAGAGAAAAGGTAGAAAGATAGAGGTGACCTTAGAGAGTGTGTTGTGTTCTGTGGATGTCTCCCGAGAAATAAAGAAGAAAGAAGGTTTTGCGTCGGTGGTCCAAACGGATTCTCGGGCGATGCCAAAATTCGGAAAAAAAAGTCACAAACATTCGTTTAAAGGCCAAATGCCTCAAGTTCCTCTGAATATAAATTGGGAAGTAAGAATAAGATACGAAATGACTCCTTTGTATTACTTATTTTAAAAGCAGCGAAATTGAAAATTTTTGGTCGATTTATATTTTTATTGTAACGCAATCACGCAGGTGAAATTTTCTCTCGCATCAAAAGAAAGGTTTCCGTAATATTTGCTAATTCTTGCAGAAACGCCAACTGGCGCTAAGACAGAATGGAACTATTTCACTAATCCTCTCGCTCAATCGAAATAAAGGGAGCTGGTAGTAAGGTCTATAAAATCCGACCGGTATAATAGCTCGATATCCGTAACGAGTGACAAAATGTTTGTGTAACCCTATCAGCCCCTATTATTGGTCGCGATAGACTAAAGTTCCTCGGGTTTCAATCTCACTCCGTTGCTTAGCATAATAATCAATCTACTACAAGCGAGCTTCCAATGAAACATTTTAATGATTTTATTATAGTTATTTTATTTAACAAGTGGAGTGCAAACCATGAACATGGATAGAATTAGCGCGTTATTTATTTATGGCTATACCGCCACATATTCGATTACTAGGGAGTTGTTTATTTTATAACGAGGGGTACAACGTTAAGATGAGGATTGCATTTAAATGAGAGAGGCTTAATAGCTAAGTTAACGTTTTATCGTGCATCATCATTCTTCACAGGCATATATTTTACATAAAAATATACTTTTTTGGATAATTGATACTTTTAAAATGACATTTAAGTTTAGAACGCAATCAAGTTTTTATTACAATTTTGATATTTTCCCTATCCGCCTCTGTAAAGTTTTTAAATCAAACTTTTCAAGAATAAGTGGCATAAATGTAGAAATGTACACTCCAAGTTTCATATTTCCATCTTGTATACCTTCGGAGATAAGTAAAACAATCAAACATTATTTAAAACATACCTCACGTGAGAATTTGTAACGTAATCTTTACATTCAAGTTCATTCCTTAGTCGCAATTTATCCATTCTTTTTCACTTGCAAAGCGCTTTGTGAGCACGAAAGTAAAATTAACGTATTTACGTTCATATCTTCTTCGTAGTTAAGCCATTCTCTTTCATTTACTAGGTTCTGTATCAACATGAAAGGAAATTAAACGTATTTAAGTATTTGCAGAAGATGTTGTTTACTTCAGTTGCTGCGAAGATTGTTTTCGTGAACAACTATTAACGAAACCGTCTTTTACACCTTCGGAGATAATAAGCAAAACAAAATTTTAAATGGGTCTCAATCCGACCTTGCGTATTTTTCAAAACTCAAATCTAAAGAAAAACAAATATCATTAGTACAGAAATTTACCATCCAAGTTTCAGCTCTCTATCGTTTAGGGTTTCGTCACAATTTCAATTTAAGCAAGTGCACAGACAGACAAATGGCAAAGTGAAACTATAAGCGCATTAAAAAAAGGCACTAGAACGATTGCTAAATTCCAGTGATATGATAATATTAGAATAAAAATAAGAAATCTTCATAATTCAAAAGATCATTTTGAAAAAAAAAACCTAAAATAATTCGAAGTTCAAGCCTTCGATAGGTCAGCAAAAATAAGAATTCTGATTACTAATAATCTTCAAATAACGGCACTAATTTGGCATTTTAACCAGAATGATTATTGCTCTGTATCAAATTCATGAATATGCTCTTTGAATTTATTTGACTACATATCTAGTTATGCATATTCATTCATTCGTGTTCTGTCTTGCGACAGGTCCTACCAATTAATTAATTAATTGGTTTTGACAAGTACTAGCAAAATTGCCCGTCAAAAATATCGGGTATGGATGAATCAAGTATTAAATTAACATTAAAGCGCTTCCCATTCTCCATCCATCTCTCTCTCCCTCTACCCTTTCTCTCCTATTCTCCCTCTCCTTCCCAGCGATTTTATAGACGAGAAATTAAGCAAATAAAATTCGATATTAATTTAATTTCTGTAATGCACTTAATCATTTAAAAGTATTTCAATGAGTACAATTATGTTTAACTAGGTGTGAATTAATCTATAGAAGTGTTAATAAGTCAAGTGTGAACGTATAAAGAATTCCTATTCGAAGATAACTATCTTAAAAATCGACAAATTTGGACTTATGTATTTAGAGATGGATTTACGTTTTCTTGGCAATAAATGTAAACTTTGTTGTTTTATCGTGTATATTTCAATAAAAAAATATCATTAAGGTTCTTGAAATACTTAGAAAGTTACCTAGATATTATGCCAGGCAGGCGGTTTGATAGTTATTATATAAAAACGAACCTCTGAAACGAAATCGTTCATAGAAATGAAATGAAATTTAAATTAACAGCTTTCGTATTCGGATTGAGTCGAACTGCAGCATACACAAACAAAATACTCATATCGCTTTAACTTAAAACATTCTATTGTAACAGTATAAAAATATTTTTTTAAATTTCGATGCAAATACATCAAATATTTTTTCGTTGCAACTCACGCTAATAACTGTACTGTTCAAGCAAATACACTCATCACGACTTAATTTTAATTTGCATAACTTAAGAAATGGTATTCTATGCCACATATTAATTTTAGGTAAACAAGTAATGCTATCCCATATCTAAATCCAATATGACATACATATATAATTCCATGAAGATATCAACAATATGGTTGCTCTGAACGACGACAATAGGATATCATTACAAAGCTATTTCAGCATTTATATAGATATTTTTAATCAACAGAAAGAAAATAAACAGAAGCATATAACCCTTGGCATCTTTTTTTAATTCCATCCGGTATTTTATCCAATTTGTCTTAAAAAAGAATATTTCCATTTTATATTCCAGCAATCAAGCTGTTGCCTATTACCAAATAAGAACGTGACACAGCTGAATAGATTCGCTTTTATATTTATGATTCACAGCATTAATAAATCCGCCTGATTTTAAAGTTCTGAAGGAATTACTCCTTAATAAAACGAATGTTAAATAAATAATTTGATTATTACTATTGACCGATTTGATAAATCCTCTATAATATGGAGTCAATAGAGAAAGCACATCAACAATATTAATATTTATGTTGAACTAACAGCAAAATCGCCTTTTTCATTCTATCTTCAATGGTTTACTACCTAATATTTAATGAACAGAAGCCATTAGGCTTAATCACAGTTGCCGCGAGATGAAAGACAGAATAATAAACGATCAATTAGATTTGGATTGTTAACATTCTGATGCCAAAAATCAGAAATTTAGCTACAGAATGTAGTTTTAAATTTGTCGTCGACTACAAATTTGGGAAACATCCTAACAATCCAAAGACCGCCATGGCATACTAGCGGAATATTTTGTCCATTTTTCAAATGTCAATCAAGCAAAGGTGGAATTATATCAAACCGAAATTCCGATTATACATCAACGCCTGCGACGGAGATTAAAGGATAAACTCGGTCATGAAAAGGCTTCAAGTACCGATGCGAGGCGTTCATCACCTGTCATTTGTATTCCATTGCCGCCATCACGAGTATTTACGGCTTTGGAACGTACAATACAACGAATAACGACGCCATTAAAATGAGCGTCATGAGTGCCGGGAAAGGGAAAGAAGATGGACGCGTCGACGAACTGCAGATATGACCGCGGTATTAAAAAGTATGAGTGTTAAAAGAGAATAACGATCTAAAAATGTTATTTCAGCTAGAAAGAAACTGTTAAAATTTACAACTCGAATTGATGGCGCCCTTTATCGACTCTTTAATTTAAACGCGTTGTAAAGCGAAAAATTTCCTTGGCATATTTTCTTAAGCTTCTATTGAATTTCATGTAAATTAAAGCGCAGCCATTATTTCGTAAAAAAAACCATGCACATTGTTGACGTTGATTACGGAAAACACTTGAGCAACCGCAAGTATATTCTTCTCGTTTTGGTACCTTCTTCAGAATGGAAACGTCCTCCGGCTGCCAGATAAGAATTCTACAGAAAAATCTGAAAAGCACATACATATGCATCAACATATTCAAAAGCCCCATCTGCCTCTTCCTTATCTCTCTCATCGCTCTGATAAATCCTCTCATTCTTCTCTTCACTTTGGATCTCATCCTCCATTTTCCTTAGCGCAGCCACCCACTAATACTACCAATATATGCTTATCACTCTCCCTACCACTTTCCCAATGATCTGCTCTATAATCGTAACCATGCCACTTTCCCTATTCTTCCGACCTACCAGCGTATCTTTATTCCTTCTCCCTCTGTGGCTTCCCGTTCTCACTTTCGCTTTCTCTCTCCCTCTTCTGCCTACGCTACCTTATACAGAGAAACGCTCATTCTTCTCTCGCTAACTACTCGATTCTTTGACGTCTATATTGTGCCTTCCAAATAGGAGCCTCCTCCTCTCCCCTACCATTCAAAAAAATAACTTTACTCCAGTTCTACTTTATCCTTCCTTTCAATCTCCCATCCCTTCCCCTCCCGCATCCTTCCATACCTTCACCTTTAACTCCATTCCCCTCCCTTTTCACCTTCTCTCTTCTCTCTCTCTCCCTCTCCTGCCGTCCTTCTTCTCTTTCCCCTCCTCCTCTCTCTCTCTCTCTCCCCTCTTTCTCTCTCTCCCCGCTCCCTTTTCCCCGACGCCCGCATTCCTTGCCCCTCGCCCGCTCCACTCCCACTGTGTTTCGATCAATGATCCCGGAGTCCTTCGTGTTTAACTTCTCCGAAATCCTCTCTCACTCTCCCATCACATCCACTTTCCCTCTCTCCATTGCTCTCTCTCTCTCCCTACATCTCTCTCTTCATCTCCCTTTCCCTTCCTCTCCTCATCACCATCTCCCTCCAACTCTCTCCCTCCAACTCTCTCCCTCCAACTCTCTCCCTCCAACTCTCTCCCTCCAACTCTCTCCCTCCAACTCTCTCCCTCCAACTCTCTCCCTCCAACTCTCTCCCTCCAACTCTCTCCCTCCAACTCTCTCCTTCCAACTCTCTCCCTCCAACTCTCTCCCTCCAACTCTCTCCTTCCAACTCTCTCCCTCCAACTCTCTCCCTCCAACTCTCTCCCTCCAACTCTCTCCCTCCAACTCTCTCCCCTTCCATTTCCTGTCCTCTCCTCTTCTCCATCCCTTTCCCTTCCTATCCCTTCTTCCCTCTCTCTCCCTTCTCCCCTCTCTCTCCCTTCTCTCCTCTCTCTCCATTCTCCCTCTCTCTCTCCCTTCTCCCCTCTCCTCCCATCTCTCTCCCTCACTATCTCCCCCATCTCTCTCTCTCCCCCCTCCCTCCCTTCAGCCCGCTCCGGCTAAAATGTAAAGGATCACCGCTCGGAATTCTGACGCAGATCCCCATCTCCTGCGTTTCAGTCATCTTGGAAAAAGCCACGACTGCGAGGAAAACCTCGAAATCGGCTTCGGTTTTTTTTATACGCGGGATGGATAGTTCACTGCCGAGAAAAAGAATTATTTCCATTTCCTACGGAGGAGAAAACATGAAAAAAATGTGATGGATACGCAACCACTCCTCGATGACTCGGCGAGATAGTATCCAGAAATCAGAAAGAAAAACGTTACGAAAAATATATGAAACCGAAACACGATTCGGGGATGAAATAGATATTGAAATTGAAGTGATGTTTGATATGATCGCGTGGAATCTTCTGAAGTCCCTACATTACGACGCACGAGCCTAGAAAGCTATTGGTTAACATTCACCAAGGCATATTTCTTCCAATAAAAAATTTTAAATGTAGCTTCATTGAGCATTTATATTAATTACTAGCATCCAGTTGCAGCTACGCTTGCAATTAATTTATACCCTATTAATCTTACTACATCATTTTAGCGTTACACGCGCAAAATTTTGTTAAGTCAGTCAGAAGCCTGCGCGTTAAAAAATTAACTTAGAGAGGAAAATAATGATACATTGTCTATCCCTTGGCATTTTTTAATTTTCTGTGATTTTACAGCAATGTATTAGAGCAGCGGTTTCCAAACTTGAACCCCTTTGATTAAACTTTTATCTTCGCGAACCTCTTGAGTTGTAACAGTTTCGGTGGCAAACCCCTTACAATGGAGAGTAAATTTTGTAAGAACAAATCATTTTGAGCACGTTTAATTCATGAAAAATAAAAAGTTTATACAGCATATAGTATGTAATCATTTACAATAAAATCAGAATCTCTGATATTGTCATCAGTTTCTAGTCAGTACCCTGTAAAATTCAAATATAATTCTTGAAGCATAAGAAAAAGTTCAAAATAAAACCATGCAATTAATTTGAAAGAAATTAAAATATTGGCAAGAATTGTAGAACCAAGAAAGTGAAAAAGACGCCATTACCAAAATTTTCTCGCAAACCCCTCAGATTTATTTCGAGAACTCCTACGGATACGCAAACCACCGGTTTGGATACGCTGTATTAGAGTAATACCGTCGTCAAAATGTCACACAGTTATTCATTGTTGGTCTTATATCACGTTATATTCAAAGGGGAACATTTTTCAAATCTACCTTACCTTAATTCCAATGATTATCGTGGCACACTATTGAAACTCACAAAAAATCACGTTCTTTAAAGCAGGGGTCTTCAAACTTTTTCGCTGGCGTACCCCCTAAAAAAATTTTGAAGACCTATGTACCCCCTCACACCTTTTTAAGTTAACAACTAATATTTTTCGTCATAAGTTTAAATAGTTGCAAAGGGTATAATTTTCGGCGTATTATAAATATTGACATTTTTAAATGAAGTTCTGACATCACTCTTTGAAATGTATCCATTTGACTCTAAATACCATAGCGATTTGACACGCGCCATCATTCATTTAAGAAGTACAAAAACAATCTCTTTAACTGTCGGTAATTTTACACGTTATTTTTTCTCCTTGAACTCGTATTTCCATTCCTCTTTCCCCACAAAATTTTATCCTAAAGTAATATATTTCCATGCTTGAAACTGTTTTACTGATCATACATCTCTGCAAGACGTACATAAATTGAAAATTTTTAATGTTTTTATTTTATGTGGCCATAAGGCTCTAATTTTGAAGTTTTCTTTTGGATTGAGTTATCATTACAATTATTATTAGTACACAATTAAGCAAAACAATATAAATATATTACAAATTTTATTAAACAATTATTAATCATACAAAGTAAAATTTTATTGGCCATGTATTTCTTAATGAGATTTTTCAATTAGTTCATGTATCCGTGGATGAATATTACTTATTGCTAGAATGAGATAGGGTTCAGCATCAATTCTATTTCTATTTTTCGTTTTTATTGATGTAAGTGCTGAGAAACCTTGTTCACATAAATAGGTAGATGGGAATGGAAGGAGTTTTGTTACAGCAATGTCAGCCAATTCTTTGAACTAATTCCGGGTAATATGCCAAAAGTCACAGAGTGATCTACCATCAAAAATTATTTTTAATGACCTGTCAGTTGACAACTCGATTAGGTCCTCCTTCAATTTCGTTGAAAGCAAAGAATTGGAAAAAACCTGATTTGCAAAAGGATTTGTTACCCAGTCATCAAAGCCATTTCTCAATTTCTGGAAAGTATACCAAAAAGGCTTTACCAAGATTTATCATATGACTGTTAATTATACCTGATACTCTTTCGCCTAGTTTAACCCAATATTCTCAGAAAGGGATGGGAAAATCGAAATATTGTTAATTTCCATACAACTTTGCCAATACAATATTTTTTGATAAAACACTTTTATCTGATCACGTGCCTTGAATACATTTTTGTCAAAACCTTGGAGCTGTAGATTTAGCTCATTCAATTTATGGAAAATGCCCGCCATATAACCTAATTGGAAAATCCAGTCCTCATTTTCAATCCAATCAGCCAAATCACACTTACTTTCTTTCAGAAAAAGTCGGACTTCATTTTTCAATTCAAATAAACGTGTTAATACGCGTCCCCGTGACAATCATCTCACTTCTGAATGCAACAATAGCTGGGTATGAGTTGATCCCATTTCCTCACACATCACTTTAAAAAGACGCGAGTTTAACGCCCTACACTTAATAAAATTCACCATTTTAATGGCAACATCCAATGCTCCGTGCAAATCATGACTCAATTTTTTTGCAACTAAAGCTTATGCTTATGAATAAAACAGTGTTCCCAAATTAATTTAGGGTTTAAAGCGCGGATACGAGCAATAAGGCAGCTCTTGTGCCCAGTCATTGCAGCAGCCCCATCCGTAGAGTTTCATATGCACCATTCCCAAAGTAAGCCTGAGTCAACTCGAATAAAAGTATCTAAAGTTTTGAAAATCTCTTCACCAGTTGCATTCCTAGGCAAGTCTTTGCATGCCATAATCTCATCAGTAATGCCGTTTTCTTCGCTGTAATAGCGGACATAAATTATTGATTGGAAATGATAGGCAACGTCCGTGAATTCATGAATCTGTAAGGCATATCTTTTATCAACCGCAATTTCTGCCACAGTCTGCTGGAGAACGTCTTCTGCCATTTCGTGTACTCTACGAAGTACAGTGGTGTCTGAATAGGGAATCGATTTAATAGCAGTAATCTGCTAACATCTTTTTAGCTATCAACAGAGCACCAGATATAATAACCTTTTCTACAGTCGTGTACGATTTCCTAACTTTCGCAGTGAGCAATGCTAATTTGTATGAGGTTTCCAAAGCCAACTTTGATGACTGCATGAAAATATGAAACTTATTTACATTTTTACTAATATCCTCAGCCTTGCTCATAAAATAATTAACAGTTTTATTTTTAGAGCCCGGATGTTTTGTAAATTAATGTCGTTGCAAGAGAGATGGTTTCGTACTATTGTTTGACAATGTTTGGTGACAAAGAACACACAGTGGTAAAGGATCACTGTTATTGGAAACAAATCCATATTTTATGTAGGATTGGTCGTAGTATCGGTGTTTTTCTTTAAACTCAACTTTGGTAGTCCTCGGAACTTCATTTGTTTGAAAAATCTCCACTATATTCGAATCACAGCTTGAGTCTGTTTCCTGAGAAACTGCAACTGCCACCTTACTGCTTCCAAATGGATTCTCATCTCTGTTTTCTTCAACATCCCGATTCCTCTTTATTAGAAATATATCCATGGGCTGACGAGTATTAAAAAATTTAAATCGTACACAACGCCGATTCCTTCTGACCAGAAAGCAACAACTGCAATTTGAAACTGAAAGCAAATTTGTATGAAATACACATGATTAAAAAATTATACCAAAAAGTGAATTTTTACTATCAAAGTTTTAATAATATTAAAATACTATTGAATTCTTCAGATTAGGTAAAAATTGCATCAAACACATTTCTACATTGTAACTAACCGAAAAAGAATTTTTATATTATGTAATTCAGTAACAACGTATATTTTATTAGTGAATAATTTATTTCATATTGTTTCGAATTTCAAAATGATGCGTAGGCCTATTTGCGTTAATAAAACATGTAGAATATAATGATTTTACTTACTAAAAGGCAATATTCCAGTATTTAAATAAAGAAAGGAGATTTTTTTCTTTTAGTCAATCGTTTAAAACGCCCTCAGTCCACACGTAGTTTACTGAATGATAATTATCTGCAATTATTTACGTTGCAATCTATTAAGCTTGACGTTGCTACAACAATAATTTCGATGCTTTATAAAAAGCGCGAAGCGAATAACGCAATTCTATCTTCTATTTGAAGACTTAATAGATGCTGATTGAATCGGAGGCAGAAATGCGGGTCGCCTTGGCAACACCCGGAAAGAGTACGAAAAAATCATTAAATGTCGAACAGAAGTGTGTATTTCTGGCAAATTTGTCCGTGTAACATCTAAACATCGCAAGAATAAGATACTTTATAGTTTTAGTCGTCGAATAAAGCAAAAACGGAGAGAATTGGTCTATATTTACGACTGAAAGAAATCAATCTTGCACCTCGAAAAATCGAAAATCCCGTGTAAACTTATGGAAAAATATAATCGACTCCCTGAGTCGAATCCGGGACTTTTTCCGGAATGTTTGTTTTTTCTAGGGACCGCCCCATGGGGTTTAACGATCGTGAAAGTTTCAGCACTTAATTCCATTGTGAAATGTCCAAAAGTACCGTGACTGACGGACGGACAGACACTTGAGAATTATTATATAAGTATTTTTCCCGGTGATGTTTTCTTCATTTGGACTTTTTATGCCTCTGCGTTACATTCCCTTATCTAACCTTGGAAATACAGGCAACTCTCGTTCAACGAACGACATGCGTTCCTGAGAAGCTTTCGTAGAATGGAAATTCGTTGAACGATCATGATTTTTCCGTTGACTTCCCCGTTAAAACTCCAGATACGTTCCAGACAAAAGATTTTATATTCTTTAATTTCTAATTCTTAGATATAAAAAGTCAGTCAAAGCTACTACAATATTGGATCAACTAGAAAACCGAAGCAACAACAATCGAACATATAAGTATGCACAGTGCCATCTATAGTATATGGGAAAATTCAACTTTAGAATGAAAAACAGAACCTCTTTAAACTCATTGTCGATGGAAGGGGAAAAAAATAAGAAAAATGTTTGTATAGGATTCACAGAGAGAAATTACGATAATTGTGGTCACGGAAATGGCTTGAAAGCAAATCCTCGTGATGTAATTATTATGTATGAAACGCGAGAAAACGAATGTGACAGAACGTAGTCAATCTAAGTCACGGACTGAAGTATAGAATGGCTGTGGGATACGCTGCGTAGTGCACTTCCTCCTTATCGGTACACAAGAGGTTCTTCGAGTCTAACAATAAGTGGATATTTGTAAATATATTTTGAGTAACAAACAGCACGTTGGATGACGTCATATTAAGCCTTTTAAGAAATGCAGACGATAGGAAAAATGCGTGGTAAAGTGGACACACAAAGAGTTCATGGGTAAACAAGACATTCTTTGTGACCCCAAGAGCTTTCGTAAACATCATAGTCTCTTCGATCTGATTGTGAATTGGATACATGTTCTTTAATTCGTTAAAATGAACATAATTTTCTGCGAAAAGTAAAGCTATAAAATTCTATTAATTCGTTAAAGTGAACAAGAGTTACCTGTAATTTATTCCTATTTATAAAGCTGAAATATGACTTTTTTATGGCTCAAAAGCTCTCGATAATGGACTACTAGCTTAAATTCGTTAGCCTATGCACAAATAATAAAGTTAAATCACGAAACACTAAAGATAGACTGATCCCTTATGTTTGCATAACCAAATGAGTCTCATCAGCAACTCGTTACAGAAATTTCTTCATTGTGCATGTTCAATTCGCCATTTTCATCAACTATACATATAGCTGATATATATAGTATATATACATATATATATATATATCAAATATATATATATATATATATATATATATATATATATATATATATATATATATATATATATACGAGTAGTCGGTGCTTGCATACTGCGAGCGCTTAAAAAAATCACCTTACACCATGATCTAAACTCGTAAATAAACCAACGCGATCTCCAGGGCAACAGCACTTCAGTCACGTGGAGCTTATATGTATTAAATAATAAATTCCATGAGTAATAGGAGTATATTTATAATTTTCCGGAAAAATTAAGGCAACTATCCGTAATTTCCAAATTCTCTGGCAATCGGTTCGTGTACAAGTTTTCGTAATTCGTTTCGTCACTCAGATTGCACTGCATGAGCAATAAGAATAACCGTCATTCAGACAATACTTAAATTACTTTATTATATTAAAGAATTGTTATAGAAGTCTTCTTATTGTACCTTCTGAGATATCTTTCACCTTATGTTAATGTTAAACAAATTTCTTTGCCAATTAAGTATAGAGAATATGCAGAATACATAAAAAGTTTTTAGTGAAAGAAAGCACTTAAAATTTCACATTAAAACTGTATTCTACTCACCTTTTGAAACAATTAGCCAGATTTATAGTTTTTTGGTGATTGCCTTTCTTTGAATAATCTTAGTGTCATATGAACATGGGTCCGATTCTCATTTGTTACCGAGTTACGGGCAATTGAAATTATCTTGTCCTTTGATTTGTACAACTCAATGGCTGAAAAAATGCATTGTTTGACTAATTATTCGTATACATTTTTAATTGTTGAAAAACGTATGATTTAATTAATCATCCTTTTACATTGATACTTAATCCATTGTTACAACAGTGAGAAGCATGACGCTTGCACAACAGACGTGGACGTAATTTGCAAGCTAACAGGCGGCATGTCAGTAGAACGTAAGCTAGCGTTCAGTGTAGTGCAATGTGTCACGTGTAGTATCATTAGCTTTTAATAATGCCGTTTACATTTTCAAATTAAGAGTATGCGGATATGTACTTCGTGTACGGGTTTTGCGATGGAAACTCCGTTTCTGCCGTTTACGAATATTGACGACGATTTCCACAAAGAAGAACACCAGATCGACGTACTTTTATTCAAGTTCACCGAAGTTTACGAGAAAATGGCTCATTTCCGTGTATTTGAGAGCTGAACGTCCAGTACAAGTTAATGTGGATGAGGAGGAAAATATTATTCAAATGGTTCAGCGAAGTTCACGTCTTAGTACACGAGGAATGTCCGCCCGCCTCAGCGTTCCGCGAATGAGAGTCTGGCAAACATTACACGATGAGGGACTTTATCCATACCATATCCAGCAAGTTCGGGATCTTCAACCCGGGGATATGGCTAGTCGGTTGAAATTTTGCCGTTGGATAAATGCACACCCCCGCCTGAACCGTTACATCTTGTTCACGGACGAGGCACAGTTTACTTGTGATGGAATAAACAACACGAGAAACTACCATTTATGGGCTCGCGAAAATTCTCACTGAACAGCTGAAAGCTACATCCAACTCCGTTTTTCTGTGAACGTGTGGTGTGGTGTCATTGAGAACCAGCTGGTTGGGCCGTACTTCTTCCCGCCACGTCTGACAGGTGCCATTTATGTTGATGTTTTGGAAAATGAAATGCCGGGTCTCTTATCTCTGCAAACACGACTTAAGATGTACTACCAGCATGACAGGGAACCCCACCATTTTAGTAGAAACTGTACGCTGTATCTTAACAAGAAGTTCCCCAACCGATGGATCGGTCGTGGTGGTGCGCAGGATTGGCCACCGAGGTTTCCGGATCTCACTCCTTTGGATTTCCATGTGTGGGAGCAAATGAAAAACATTGTGTATGAAGCCAAAGTGAGCACGAAGGAAGAACTTATTCAGCTAATTTTTGATGCTGCGAGGCGCGTTAATAACGCTGCAGTTCTTCGGGCTGTTTCACGTTCCCTACTCAAACGGGCCAGATTGTGCATCCAAGCTGAAGACGGCCATTTTGAACAATTGCTGTAACAATGGATTAAGTATCAATGTAAACGAATGATTATTTAAATAGTTCATTTTTCAACAATTAATGTATACGAATAATTATTTAAACAATGCATTTTTCAGCCATTAAGTTGTACAAATCAAAGTACGAGATAATTTCAATAGCCCGTAACTCGGTAACAAATGAGAACCATAATGGAGTAAAACAATCCCTAATTTTTGCAATTTTAGGAATATTATACTTTTTCCCACATTGAGTTAATAATGCCACACATTTCTGCCGAATTTTAAATTTATAGCACAATTAGAAGTGAAATAACATTTATCTAATTGTTTAAATTTAAATAATTTTTAACGGGCGTAATAAAGATTTCATGGATGCAATGAAATGTTTATTAGTTTATATATATTAAACTCTAAATAATGTAAAAATTTCAGCTCCCTAACTTGGAGAGTAGTGTCTAAAAATGTACCTCTTTGTTTAAACTTTAAGAATTTTTAACTGCCAAACAAATTAAAATATCAAATTTTCTATAATCATTATTAAATCCTACCTCTAAAAAAAATTCAGCGCCGTAGCACGTTCGGAAATACAAAAACCTTGAAAATTTGTTTAAACAATTGCGAATTTTTAGCGGCCGCATTGTTGCACTTTTTCAAGATATTCGTTTTTTCTAGTCGGTTTTGCACTAAATCCTACCTAAGAAAAAAAAATCGAATCTCCAGCTCATCTGGAAGTGCCTAAACATTAGTATCCTCCTATATGTATGTTATATCCTCCTCCTCTGTAAGGAACGTCTATATATAATGATGATTAGGTATTGTTTATGACGGTTGTCACGTAGACTGTTAATCTAACAATACACTCATTCCCGTGTTATTAAAATGGGAAAAATTAAAAGAAAAACATTTAAAAAATGAAAAATATATTTCAAATCGCTTTTAAAACCCACCCATTTTGCTTAGCATTTTATTGCGGTTAACATGACACGTTTTTTTCTGCTTCTACGTTATGTATTTGTCAAACATACAAACAATTTCTTCAAAACATTAATGATCGAGATGCGAAAAATATTATTTCTTTTAGTTAATAATAGGTATTGTTTATGATGGTTGTCAAGTAGATTGTTAATCCAACAATACGCTCATTCCCGTATTATTTAAATGGGTAAAATGAAAAGAGAACATCATTTTTAAATGAAAAATGTAGTTCAATTCGCTTTAAAAATCTATTTTGCTTAACTTTTTATTGCGGTTAAAATTGAACATTCATCTTGCTTCTACGTTCTGTAGTTGTTGTGTTATAAATGCACAAACAAACAAACAAATTCTTCAAATTATTTATGGAAGAGATTCCACTTGCAAAGGCAAGAACATCACCTTCAACACTTCATTGATTTTCAAGCGGATAAAATAGATTTGCCCTGTCTTTCAAATTGACTTGTTCTCACAACTCAAACGGAAATAAAAAGGATTTAAACATTTTTGAATTAAAATTATGGCTATTAGTTGGATAAATTATAAACAAAAACTTTTGGTTACTTATATTTTCCCAGATGCAAATTCAGAATTTTATTTTATCTGGAGAAGTAAGAATGAATGTTCTTTCTCTTTCGTCCTAACTTCGTTCCGTCTTATTCAGGGAAAGCTTCTTCCTTCATTTTTCTTCACAACAGGCCGTGTGTTCCGTCGCTGGGTCATTTGTCATATCCCCGCTTGTTACATTTCCTCTCATTTTCTTCGGCCTCGAGCTCTTATTTTTTTGCTTTCCATTATTTCATTGCCAATGTGGCACATTTTCGCATGGCGCGACCGAGCCTATTTTCTTGTATTATGATCGAACTATAACACTTTCCCACACATCTTTGGTAGAAATTTTTCAGTAATCAATAAAAATCCACCTTTTTAAGGCTATTTCTTTAATGGTGATGTACTTATTTTTTAAACCTCGGTTTCTTAGTTTATTTGTCCAAGCCAACGAATATTACGTATATACTAGCTAAATGTGGGAATCATAATTTTCGGTCATTAAATGTTGGCAAAATTACGTTCAGACCATCGGTGATAAAATGCTGGTAATAAATGTTAAAATTGAAAAGGGATGATGCGATTTTAGGATACACAACTACTGTACCGAGAATTTTGGTTTGTGTCAATTGAGGTTTATATCTCATTTATATTTATTCGCCAGAAAAAACTTGAAGGAGCAAAATATTAATTAAAACGCAGACTTATCGAATGCCAAACCTAACTATGGGATAATACATGAAAATGACTCGAAATGATTACACAATGACAGCTTAAAAAACTACACGTTTTTCTGTAGCCGCATGTTATTAATATAAACCATTTTTATGGAAAACTAAGCGAGAGAAAGGGGGGAAATGATAATATCGGCAAGAAAACGATCCCAGGAGTCAGCACCGGGTTCCCCTCCTCCCTTCTGTGCGCACATATGCCCAGCTGATGGCCGTGCAAAACGACCATAGCCGTCGAAGCACTTAAAAAATAAATTACTACTACTAATACGATTCCAGGATAACCAAGTTGGATAAATGCACAAATAAGCACGGAAAAGGGGAAAAGAAGTTATCAAAGGAGGAAAAGGGAGGAAATAAATGTAAAAAGGCACGATGATAGAAAGCAGAGGCATTAATTGAATAAAAGAGGGATGAGGAGCAAAATATTGGCGTGATATTAAAGATAAAAGCAAGAATAAGAGAAAAAGATAACGGTGTAGCAAGTGGACAATCGAATGGAGAGACTGACAAGTAAAATACCCTTCCTAAAGTAAAAGGTAAAAGCACGTTTTCTTAAATTTTCAGGGTTCTGGTTTGCCTCCCTTTTGAGGAGGGGGCAGAACGCACCACTTGAATGTAGATCCTTACTAGGCCTTTCCGTCTGTGAAAACTTCACTCCATTAGCTTCAGTAGTTTGTCTACGATACCCTTTCAAAGTTTTGAATTTTCCGAATTTGAAGCCACCTAGCGAAAACTCTATAAGCAACTTGGAAAATCTAATCGGTGGAAATTTTATTGACCTTTAAGTGCTATCAAATTAAAAACTACCAAATGTCTCTTAAAACAAAAAAAGTCGATAGTCCACAGACGGACAGACAGAGTGATCACATAAGTACGTTTTTTTTTTCATTTAAGAAAACGTGCTAAAAAGGAACTAAGAGAGCAAATCAAAAAATGAAATGCCGTATAAATGAAGTAAGGTGGGAAGCCTGGAGATAGTAAGAGGGAGAAAGAGTGAGAGATACATATTTGTTGTGGATAGAATGTGGATACGGATATCTAGATAGAGGCTGGAAGCTGTACAACGTGTCGCGTAAACAACTGAGCGTACGCCGTATCTTCAGCTGGACGGGAGAAGCCCTTGGAACGCACAAGGGGAGAGTAGCAGGAGGCTGCGTGACAGGTGTATGTGCGTGTGTGTGGGATGGAACAAGGCCCACGAGGACAACGTTTCCCTTCCTCATTCCAGGGCAGTAAATCTAATCTACTCCCGTTCTGTCCCTCGCTTATTCTTCTCTCTCTCTCTTTCTACCCCGATCCCCGCGCTTTCCTTCTCCACCTCCCATTCTCCTCCGCATCCCTACCTTCTCACTCCCCAACCTTCACTTCTCAGCATCAAATCGAGCGCGCGCCGCGTTCCAGGTTCGCCCACCAACTCCCTGCCTAGGTCTACGCAGATCGAGGAAGCTTAAATTAAACCCCGCGTGGTAGACAAGACGTCAACCGACGGATCCAGACTGACTGCGAAGCAATAGGGAAATACAGGGAGACGTAGACAGAAGGTAGGAAATAGACAAAACGGCCGTATGAAATGTAATGGTTTGATGGAGACTACTACAAGAGAGATTGGGAGGCGGATTAAAGAGAGAGAAGAAGATAAGAAAAGAGATTTATCATAGGAGAGAATAATGGAGAGATAGAGAGATTTGGATAGGCAAGGTTGGAGGGAGAGAGATTGAGAGAAGGAAGGTCATAGGGAGAAAGTGAGTAATGAAAAGAGAGGGGGACGTTTGGTTAGATCGAGGATAGTGTTGACGAGAAGGTCGTGAGAGGGCGGAGAACGAGGTACGGGAGTCCGGAGAAGGTGGAGTGGTTTCAGTGAGTGGGTTATTCAAGTGGGTGAGGACAGCGTTCGAGCGATGACGGATGACAGAAATGTACGAGCAATTACACTTTCCGAAAGGGGAAAAGGAAACGTGAATGAATATGCCAAGCGCACGGCGTTTGTGATGGATCAAAGGCGATTGGATAAATTCTCACAGATTTAAAACATTTACAGGCAATTATACGCGTGTGTGATTGGTGAAGTTTTAAGGCTTCAAAATTTCAAGATAATATCACTGCCCATTTTAAGTTGCAAGCATCAAGGCAATCAAAAACTAAAATACAATAAAATCCATAAAATATCGGATGCGACTTTTACAGACTAAGGAAGAGGGGTTCCTATCACTAGAATTTACGTTTCAAACGACAAAGAGAGATCTCTTTCCACACAAAGGGTCTGGGTTCTACTTCCTGCGGTTTCCGTTTCTTTTTCGAATGCGTCTGTACCGATAACTAAATTTCAAACCAATTCCTGTGGAAAGAGCTTCCTTAACACCCAAATCGCTCGCTTCGGTCCCTTCCTTACCTCAGACCCAATGACGAAGTGAAAGCCTGCATCAGCCACACATTTACGCCTTCTGTCACTCCCTCTTTCTCTCAATCTCTTTCCCGGTTCCATTCATCGTCTCTAACCCAACTCGCTCGACCTTAATCGCTTTTGAGCCTATCTCTAGGGAGAGATAAGAGAAACATTGCAGCAAGGGTGGGGAATGAATTAGAGCGATGGGGCAAAGAAGGGAGAATGCGATGGCTAGATGAATGGATGTAGAAAGGAGGAGAGAGGAGTGAAGTGATTGTACAGAATATGCTAACGGATTTCGCATCAGGAGATGGGACCCATTGGTGACTCAGGAATCGTTCAAAATTGGCTTTAATGTAGGTCTGTCTAAGAAATTTAATCATTGAAAGGAACATTTGAAATATTTCCGAGGTTGTGAAAATTAAGCAGTGATAAGCAAAAAGGGTAACTTTCACATTCACGATATCACTACTATCTTTTTATACCTAATCCGATTAAAAATATAGGTCCAACATGAAAGCCTCATTTAAATTAACGGCGCAATATACATTGCACAAACTTTCCCATATAAGTATATACGTTTGGTCGACTGTGTACGCTTATAAAATAAAAACATTTATAAATCAAGGTTAACCGTAGTTTAGAGCATAAATTAATGCCACTGGACGATATATAGTAATTTTTGGGACATATGGCGTATTTAGTATTATTTGTAACATCAGGTTGTACGATTGGATGGATTTTTAACAAAATCCTTACAGCCATTTTTGAGTAAATCGAATTTCGTTTCAAAATATCCTATAATAAAGTATCCTTAATTGTTGCGCAATATCGTTCATCTCTTCAGAGTGTCTATTATGAATGACATTATACACAAATATGAGATATCATTCGATTTAATGTTACCATCTAGGCCTAGGGTCTCCAACCGGTCGATCTTTGTCCCTTCCAACTTCGATCTCAGCCACTTCGAGCGACATTATCGCCAATGCTTACACTCTATACAGATTTTTAACATTCAAGTTGATCTTATTGCAGCTTTGTTTAGGTTTATGGATTAATAATTCATGTGTTTTACTTGAATTTCTTCTTCTACGTATATATTTTTCTTCATCTTATATCTTACGAATTAGTAAATATTCTCTTTTGCTTTTTTCAAGAAGAATTCATCACAGATTGGTAATTTTATTGCAATTTCTACTGATAACATTGTTTATTTTTTACCCTAATCAAAATGAATACCCAATTTGGATTGTTAAAGAAGAAGCCGAAACATATCATTTTCATGAAGATTGGGAGTGTGAATACCTGTTTACGACAGTGAAAGACATTTGTGTTTGCTTAATTTGTGGAACCAAAATGTCAATTCCAAAAAAGGAAATCTTGAAAGACACTTTTCTACAACTCACAAGAAGTTTTTGGTTGATTTTCCTGAAGGATCTGTCATACGAAATAAAAAGGTAAAAGAAATTAAGTATGCTAGTGGGAAACAGCAGTCTTTACTAATGAAAATAACAAACAAATCATTATTAACTACGGAAGCGTCACTTAGAATTGCATACATACTAGCAAAACATCAAAAACCTTTCACAGATGGAGCTATTATTAAAGAAGCAGTAAAAGCAGTGGTAGAACCATTGCTCAAAAATGACAATTATAAACAAGATGTAGTATCAGCTGTAGAAGGCTTACAGCTCAGTCCTAACACTATTGCTAGGAAAATTGAAGTTATTTCATAAAATCTTTTAATTCAATTTAAAAGGGACAAAGATACCTGTAAATATTTTTCTTTACAATTAGATGAATTAGAGGACATGTCTAACACAGCTCAGCTGATGGTATACATGAGGATGGTGTTTGATGATTTTAGCATTAAAGAAGAAATGCTCACTGTCATTCCAATGACAGGAAGAGTTAGAGGAGAAGATATTTATGATGCTTTTAAGAGTTATCTAGAAAAGGAACCTTTGCCAATGACTAAGCTGGCTTGCATAACTACTGATGGTGCACCAGCTATGACTGGGCATAATAAGGGGTTTATTGCTCCTTGTAATGAAGATCCGGCCTTTCCTCCATTCACTGCTTAATCCACCAAGAGGCTCTATGTGCAAAAACTGTGGATTTCACTCATGTAATGGAACTAGTTGTAAAAATAGTGAACTCAATTCGTGGAAAAAGCCTCCAACACTGCACATTTAAAGAGGAACTTGATGCCAGATATGGGGACCTCATTTTTCACATACAGGTTAGGTGGCTGAGCAGAGGGAAGGTCTTACAAAGATTTGTAGATCTCCTTCCAGGGATAAGAATATTTCTAGAATCAAATAAAAAGAACTACGAAGAACTATCTGATGTGAATTGGCTGGTTGATTTAATGTTTCTAACATATATTATGCAGTAGCTTAATGAACTAAACATGAAGTTGCAGGGAAAAGATAAGGATGTGGTGTCACTAATGAGTGCAATCAATGCATTTAGGGCAAAAATTACTTTATGGATTCACAAATATCAAATCATGATTTTCAGCAGTTTCAAAATGTTAAGAAATGGTTGGAATCTATGGAAAACAATGATGTTGAACGTGCAATGTTTTTTGGAGATTGCCTCAGTGCTGAGTTCGATAGACGTTTTCAACAGTTTCAAAAAATGGAAACATTTTTCTTGTTTGTGGCAAATCCATTTTTTGTTGAGGATATAAGTGACTTGTCAGTTATTAATGAGGAATTGCTTTGTGTAAAATGTGAAGAATTTCAAATGGAGGCTGTTTCCCCGCAAAATGACATTCAATTAAAATCAAGAAGCAGGGACAGTGATTTCTAGACTTTGGGTGATAGAAATTCATATAGTTCATTAGTGAATGTAGTGTTGAAAGTGAAATCATTCTTTGGCTCTACATATTTGTGTGAATCTACATTTTCCTTCTTGTAAGTTCTCTCAGTGGAACTCAATAAAAGACTATACTTATTAAGATGTCTTGATTCCTGTCTCGAAAACTGTTTTGAGAGCTGCATATTTTGGAACATTCCATTGTAAACTATTGTATTCAATCTTAGAATTGGGTCACTCTGCCATCAGTAAAAAGGTTTTCCATCTACAAAGAAAAGCCATTAGAATACTGGGAGGCCTAGGGTTTAGGGATGATTGCCGAAATTCTTTCATAGAGCTGGGTATCCTGACATTTCCTTGTCTTTTTATATTTGAATGTTTAATTTATATTCACAAGAATCTGGATAAGTACTGTATTGTAAACTCTATCCATTCCTATGACACGAGATGTAAGGATAATGTGGAAATTAAATATTCGAGGCTTACTGAAGCTAGGAATGGGCCCAACTACTGGGCAGTAAAATATTTTAATACTGTCCTAGTGAGTATCAGGTCTCTTCCTCTTACAAGCTTCAAATTCCATGTAAAAAAAGTTTCTAATTGAGCATTCCTTTTATTCATTAGAAGAATTTCTGAATTGTCACTGGAATATATTGTAATTATTGTATTTTTTTTTTGTTTGCTGACAATGTAATACTCAAAGAGTGTCTACAATAAACTATCTTATCTTATCTTATCTTATGAATGGAATGAAAATGAAGCATCGCACCAGCTTAATAGATAAACATCTTAGTGACTGCATTTGAATTGCAGTATCAACTTACATACCAGAATTTTCCAAAATTGTAGAAAATATGGAGTGTCAGAGCTCTCATTAATTCAATAAATAATGCTTTGTGAAATATAATTCTTCTGTTTTGATGCTGATTAATGGAATTTTATTTTGGTGGATAAAAATGTTATTATCTTTAAATAAAATGTTTTATTGTTCAGAAAGGAATAAAATTTAAGCTGCATTTTGATTAAAATTAGTTGAAGAGGCCAATTGTGACCCTTGTCAGCTATGATTGAGGAACTTTTATGTGCAAGAAGTGAAGCTTTCATATGGAAGCAAGTTCCTTGCAGAATGACATTTGTTTAAAAGTAAGAATCAGAAATAAATGTAGAATTAAAACTGAAGCCATTCTTTGGCTCTACATAGGTGTGTATCAAAATTTTCTTGCAAGAATGAAATGCAGATGAAGCATCCTACCAACTTAACAAACAAACACCTGAATGACAATATTCGAGTTGGAGTTTTCATTAACTCAACAAACACAGATGAATAACGTGATTTTTCTGTTTTGATCTGTTGATATTAATGAAATTTAAATTAATTAATGAATATATTATTATATAATAAATATATATAATTATTTACATATATGTATAAATAATGAATTTAAATCAATTTTATTTAAATAAAGTACTCCCTTGTTCGGAAATATATTAATCAGGTTTTATTCAAGTTTGCATAACTCAAATAAAATGTTGTTTGCAATCAAATTGGTTGGCCATATTAAGCAGAGAATCTCATGTTATGATGCTAGTTTGGATGTCTACCAAAATTTAGGGGAAATCCCCCCCTCTCAGCAGTATTTCTCATATGAAGGCCACTAAGCCACTAAGTAGATCTTTGGTAAGTTACCAAATGATAAGTAGATCTTAGGTGCTAGAAGGTTGGAGACCCCTGGTCTAGGCTGTACTAAGGTTTTGAATAAATCGCGGCGAAGGTGTGATGTCATAGGGCTTATGTAAGGTAGCTTAGCGTACATTTTAATGCCGCTGGACGCCTTATAGTGATTTCTAGATATATATGGCTTACGTAGTATTATTTATGACATCAGGTTCTACAATCGAGTTGATTTTAATCAAATTCTCTATAGCCATTATTGAGTAAATCAAATTTTTCTAAAAATTGCCAAGAATAAACTACCCTTTATTTTTGTGCAATATCATTTTTAAAAAAGGTCTGCAAAAGATGCCATAAATCAGAAGAAAAATCTGCCGTAACCGGGAATAGACCCCGGGTCTTACACTTACCTGGCGGATATTCTTCTATTTTCAAATAAATACTCTATCCGAAACAGTATGGTTCGATTTTCGACCATGGAAGTATATTTCTCCTAATTTCACTACGCTCACATTCCAGCGTAAGCCTGTCGCATAGGGATTTATGACCAGTATGGAGGACGAATTTGTAGGAGAGAAAAAGGGTGGATTGGAGGGTGAGATAGGGAGACGGAAGAATGCGAGGATGCGAAATAGAGGAGGGAGAGATTTATGAAGGAAGTGTGGAATCGGCGGATGGTGACATAAGTGGAGTTAGTGAGGGAAAGTAGAGCGTGTTAGGAGGCGGAGGGAGACGGTTCGAGGCAGAAAGGGAGACAGAGAGAAGCAGAGAGGGAGACTGAGAGAGACAGGAAGGAGGATTGAGGGAATGGGAAATGGATGAGAGAGAAAAGGGAGGAAGAAAGAGAGAGAGAGAGAGAGAGAGAGAGAGAAGGAAATGGCTTGGAGGATCGAGGCCTCCAAGTAGTTTCGAAAGGAACATGTTGTCGAGGGAAAGTTAGCGAAGCAAGATTCTTCGAGTGCGCATGTGAGGGAAAGCGCTCTGGTTGTACTGTTTCTCCGCACCTTTATGGTATTCCATTCTCTCTTTGATGCTCACGGCCGTTAAAGGAAATGGCACTACCTGTTGCAATGGCCGTGTTTTGCCACCACGTCAAATCGACAAAATACGGAATCTGGAATAAAACACGATGCTTAATTATGTAGATTTCACGCCGCGACGGAGAGATTATCTCACAATTATTATTATTATTATTGATTTCTATATTTTTGTAATATTATTCTGAAAATTAATCCATGTTATTTAAAACTCGAAAGAGAAACGAAGAAAATAGCAGATAAACGAACAATTTACGCCTTGAACTAAAAAAAAACAAAACATATAAACGGATTATTTTTATTTTTCATAAAACATTAGGTTACAAGACAGGAAAATTGTTTGATAGATTACTCATGGGAATGTCTAGGAAAGTTGTATATTATAACTCTAAATGTGGCAGATAATTCAAATCGTTCAAATGATTTCATATAAAGAAGTGGCGGAACCAAGGGCTAGGTGGCGATGGCTCCCCTTCGGTTGACCCCATTGCCCTTCACTGGGTGCGTTCTGAAATTCATTTCGCACAAAATTCCTTGATCCTACGTCGCAGTTTAGGTCTGTATGGCAAGGGAAAGAAAAATTCTGATAGGGTTAGGGATTTTAAAAATATAGGGTCGTAGGTAGAGGCGGATTCGAGAGGGGGTTAAGGCGATCGCCTTCCCCTTGGGAATTTTCTAGATCCACCCCTGATATAAAGGAATAATCAAAGTGGGCAACTTTAATAAAATCTTATACAGCAGCAATGCAAATAGCAGGAATTTCATCTTGCAAAGACTAACAACACTCAAAAAATTGTTTTAATGCTTTGATGTTTTTAACAGACACTTCGAACTGCGCTCAAGTCGCATGAAGCGCATAATGGCGATTCAGGGACAAGTGGATATAATGATTTAGAAAGCTTCAAAATGACAACACAGCAAATAAACACTTAATATGAGCGAGCATGTAAACAATATCACAATTTTATAAAAAATGTGGTCCGCATATGTGTCTCGTCAAACGTTTATAAACATTAGTTTATCAAGTTCCACACTTCTTGTAGACCGCCGTGGCCCACCAACAGCATGGTTGCTGTGATCAGTTTTTTTTTACTCCTGTAATAAAGCCGTTAAAGAGAGCAAGTAAACTTTGATTTCATGGCACAGTGTGTCAAATCAGGAGATCTTAGCGGCCAAGGAATTGGTCTGCCATTATCATTAAAAATTCGTCAATAAAAACTTTCGAGCGTTGTTATAATTTTTACATATTCAAATTAATGACCTTTCTTTGAGCTAGAAATTTTGTTGTCTATACCAGTGATTCTTATGCAGATTCCTCAGGCGACCCCTCCGTCCGAATGTCTGTCCGCTGCGGCCTCCCGTGAATATTCGAGAAGCAAAAATAACACTTCAGTTTCCTCCATACAGGAGGAATAACGACGATAAACAAATTAATAATAAAAGTTATTAATTGGTGCACTTTATAAATATAGTATTTACACTATAAATTGTTTTATTTACAGCTAGTTATGTGTATTAAAAACTTATTCAGACAATATGTGATGTGTGCTGCCACGCCGAATTCTCGAAATATGAAAGCAACTCCATCTTCTTCTGCCGCCTCAAAAATAAAACTACCTCAGATCGTAGCCCAAATATTCGACCAAAACTCTTGGCTCTCGAGAACCATCACACAGCCGTGTGAAGAAGGAGCATTTCATATTCGACTCCCATACCCTGGCTTAACAGGCGAAACAAACGTGACTTTAAGTGGTTCTTCTTGATGCAAGTGATGTTCATCATAGCCATTTCTATAACTGCCTTCAAATCACCAGGTGGCGTTTTCGCTACTTGAGCTGTTCGTTATAAAATACAATGAAGGATAGTGCTATTTGGAGCAATTTCGTGCGTTAAGACTTGAAACCATGATGTGACATCCATTATAGTTGCCATACCATCTTTTGTTACACCAGAGTTTCTGGCATGACAATTTATGTTGATTACCCAAATCTCGAACTTTAAGAAAAATATCGGCTGCACAAGTGTGCTCCTTAAGCGGCAAGCAAAACAAAAATTCCTCTTATAAATTATTATCATGCATATATCTCATAAATTCCATTATTTGTGCAACGCTTGTGATGTCTGTGCTCTCATCGACTTGGATACTGCATGCTCGGCTATTTTAACTCCCCAATCATTTGCTCTTTAATATCTTCTGCCACATCCAAAATGGGTCGGCTCACTGTGGAAATACACAGAGAGATCTGGTCCGATAATCGAACTCCTTCCTCACCAAGCATGTTGTGAACTATTGATTTCTCTGATTGAATGATTAGCTCTTAAGTAATGGTGTGTGGTTTCTTCTTCTGTACAATTAGTAAGAAAATCTCTTAACTTTCTTTCAGCGCTGAGCGATGAGTTCTTTGGAAATCACCATAGGCGTTCAACCTTTGCCGCTTTACGTTCTCTTGTATTATTTGACGTCTTTATCCGCCAGTTCAGAATGGTATGTTTTCAGATTACGTTCCAACTTGCTTGGTATAAACGATCTCGTTGAAAGAATCAACATGTAGACAACGCACTGAGCCTTTGTCACGCTCTTTTGAAAGATACTAGAGAAACCAAAACGAATATATGATTTGTTTCAATTCTGCTTATTGCTCATGACGATTTTGAAGGGTGGTTGATGAATGAAACAACAAAAGATAAATCACGAGTTTGTTTATATCCAAAACGTATTCAAATCTGAATGGTGTAAAAGAAAAGTCTAAACTAGAAAATATACACTCACCCGGAATTAAACCAGTTTATACCGGGCGATGCTAGATGTATGGAAACCACCTGCAATAAAAACGAACGTGTCCTCGCGCCGAGAATAAGAACTTAACTGATGCTGAGGATCAACTCCATGTAGGTGGACGACGAATTTAAAAGAAGCAATGAGAGGCCCGGATTCGATTAGCGGGCGAATTCAGATTTTTTCTCATTCTCTCATTCCTTTGATTTAATTTATAGTTTATGCAATATTCGCAAACATTTCATATTAACACTTCCATCTATAAATTAAAACCTGCAGGAATCTTGAAACCTGAATAAAGTCATTTACCTTAGCGAAGACTACAAAACTTGAGAAACACTGGTTTGTTTTTCTGGCTAATGAACCTCTTGGATTATATAATAATAGAGAAATGCTGGTCTATTCCATTTTTAAAAGTCCTGTGTGTTTAATATGTTTGAAAAGGTTAGGTTGAGTATTTATTAATTCTTGCAGCTGGTATCATAAAAATGGTGACCAAAGGTAAATGAACAATAAATTAAACAAATGTGCTACTTCATTGGTTAATAAAATACTAATTATTATAATTTTTCATGAATATTACGCTAAATGAAGTATCTACACTTACATCTGCATAAAAAATGTAAATATCTTCTAAAAATAAATTAAACCATCTGTCTTAATATTCAGAATGCTTATTGACCAAATAAAAAGTTCAAATCCAGAGTCAAACCTCGCACTTCGATACCGTAGAGTAAAAATAAAGCATGTTCGTTATTTTATTCCACTTATTCCCTTTTCCCTCAATCGTACGGCGAGGAAAAATGCCACATACATTCCAAATTCCGCAGAATAGTTCGCTCGTAACTCAGGGATGGTACTTCGTGCAGGAATTAGAAGGGAATATCATACAATTTAAAAAGCAGAGAATTTCGTTTGTAATTTCCAACCAGTGTGAGCTTTGATTCCGTTGCTCTTGACAAAAGTAAACTAGTAATGGAATAGAAGGGAGAAAGAGGAACAATACAATATGTGAACAATATGATTAGCTTAGAGTGAGACACATGCAAAATACCTTCCATATTGAATGACTGAAAGTAAACGAACCATCAAACCCAAACAAAGAGGGAGAAGACGAAGAACGAGAGAAAAGTAAAGGAAGTTCAGTCAATGAAAGACAGAAAAGATAAAAGAATAAGTGCACTTGGTGAAAACTGTAGTCATAAGTTCATTCATATTATTTGAGCTTTTGTCGTTACCACATTAATTATGATTTTATTTCATGATTAATTTGATAGAACACGTGGAACATGAAATCACTGCCGGGAAAAAGAGGTGTTAAAACAAATGGAAAAATAATTTATCGTCTCTAAAAAGCGCTGTTATACGATTTAAAAAAATTTAAGCGATTTACGAATGATTTTATTTGTAGATTCCGTTGTTTAGATAATCATTAAATCGCATTTTATGACCGCCCTATTTTTTCCATGCCGACGTCGATCTGCTGTTTAAATAAAAAACGGTGATTTCTGAATCCAATTACGACTCGTAAATTTCTAAGTTAAAGGTTAATTTCCAACCCACCCCGTTCCAAAAATGCTCAGCAACTCATCCTCTGCTTATGTTTTTCAGTTTTACTATTGTTAATGGTTAAGATAATTCATATAACTTTCCTGCTTACTCTCCCGTCCTTTCCTCCATCACAATTGGTTTCGTTTCGCCGAATGATTCTCATTACGATCTACTTTTCGATTGACTGTAATTAGCAATTAATGCCATTATGCGCCATAATTTTTAACCGTTTTGGTAATTTGTATTTTATCTTCATGGTCTCTGTATCTGATGACATTCCACACTATCTCTTCTTAGCTACCATCGTATAAACTACTTCCATTTCAGCAAAAAGGATTTCTTCCTGAGAGTACTTTTTACTAGAGATTCTACGTAAAATACGATCTAAAAACGTAGAAATATGACCCGAATTTCCTCCACATTCCATAAATCCATGCCTCGAGGCATTCATTTCCTCGGCTTTCATCGCCTCTCTAAATCTTCTTATTATCTCTCCCTTAATTTTCTTCATTTCACTTGTAAAGTCAACCCGACGTTAATGCTCTAGAAAATTTTTCGTTCCATTTTTGAAATAGATGACCTCCATTTTTACACCTTTCGCGGCGCTCTTTCCTCTCTTCAAACACTTTCTCCGTCGCATTTTACGGCCGTCCTATTTCTTTATCACAACCCGCTTTAATCATTCCCTGCGCTATCTCATTCCCACCAGGTGAGTTCTCCCCCCCCCTCCTACATCCCTCGCCGCCGTCCCTCGCTTCTCCTCTCTCCATTTCACTCTCAATCACCAGATTCCTCTCTCTCTACTCATTTTCTCTTTCCAGTCTTTTCTTCGTTGGTTTGCAACTCGTTGACGAGGAGCATATTTCGATTCAGCAGCTTCTCCGCATCCACCACCTTCATATTTCCCCATCCTTTCCTTACCGCGGAGAATTCATCTCCCTTTTTTGTTTTTTTTTATATGCGCAAATTGCACTTACTTTCTATATGCCTTTTTCGCCATGATAAATTTCTGTTGACTTTTTTGATCGGTGCCTCCTCTATAGTTCGCCGTTTATCTCTGGTCTTTTCGAAAAACCTTGTTTGTCTTCTTTTTTGAAATTACCATGCAAAATTCCTCATTGATCCTGTGAGTTTTCCATTCACCATTTCATTCTTCTTGAGCTATTTCTTCGATTCTCTAGACCAGGGTTCCCCGACGCGGTGCCCCGCGGGCGCCATGGTGCCCGCAAACATTCACTGTGGCGCCCGCCGAGGTTTGTTCAGATGTCCTCCCTCAAAATTTTAGCTCTTTTGATTTATAGTGTTGAGCGTCCACAGAATCTAGAAAGTATTAATCTAAAAAGACTTTATGGGTTTGTCTTATAAAATTTACATACAATGCCATACACGGCATGATATGATTTCACTTGTAGTTTTGGTTACAAATTCGTCGACCTCTCGGATGATTTAATATATTAATTTACCTTCAATCGTTGTCGTAAGGTATCCCAGCCCATTTGTAGGGGGTGGAGAACGGTAGTCATTCTTTCTTTGCTTGTTGACGAAGAAGTATTACTTCGTTTTTGTGCTCTAGTCACATATCTGTATTTATTGCTAATAAACAGGTTATTAATTTTCTTATAAGTTATTCGAAGGATTATTTGTTTGTGCGTCATAATCTAATTTAATTAATTTAAAATACAACTGTTTGAAATTAAAAAATATTTTCCAACATATGTATCCTTTTATGTTTAATGAATAATATCAAAATACATAATTTATACATAATATATCTATGCGCCTATGTATTTATGTCAAAACAAGTATCGCAGCTTATTTAAGTAATAGTAAAGTCTTAAATTAATCTGATAACTTAATTTTTATTTATTGTTAAATGGGAATCTTGATATTTTCTATACTTTGCATTTTTAAGTAAAATAAAAAATGGCTTTTAAGAGTAAAATTAATGTTTCTACTATCAATATTTAAAATAAATTATAAATATACAATAGCTAAGAGCTGAGCTGTAAGTGTTGAGCGGCGGAGGAGAGGAGGGTAAAAATATCGGCGCCCGCCGCTTTCGCTTTTAAGTCGAAGGCGCCCTTTTAACATTAAGAGCCATATGCAAAACGTTTTACGCGTACTGTCGTATGTTCCATGTCAAATTAAATGATGCTCACTTTAGAGTAAGACTTGGTCTACAGATACTGACTTATCGTTTTATTATTTAAAGCAACAATTTTGCTGCGCCTCTCTACAAGATGTAAATCTCGAATTTGGATGTCCTCGTAATTATTATAGGAGAGATTTTCCAACGAATTCTCTCGGACACGTTCTATAATTAAATCATCCGTCTGCACTTTGCCGGAATGCACATTATTATGGCGCTGTGATGGATTTAGATCAATTCCCTTAAAATCCCATCATTTGGAGCTGTAATATCGTCGCTTCTCTACGCTCCTCTTTCTGGCATCATTCCAACGTTATAATTAACGTCCATCCCGGGCATATTCTGAGAGCTCCGTAAGGTGACGATAGCGGCATTGATCGATAGCACTGTCCTTAGTTTTTTGACTGTTCAATATGCTGATAAAGGATGGTAATAGGGTGGGCTAGAATTCTGGCAGAAAAGAATAAGTAGACTGCATTGGACACGTACGGTAATAAGAGCCTATAGAATTGCACGAGATGACTCTATGGAAAGCTTGTTTAGGATTCTTGTGAAGAACGCTGACACAGAACACATACATGGAACTCTTCTGGGTACAGTCCTAATATGAAGTGCTTGAGTACAGGTTTTCTATAGAGCGTTTTTATCTAAAGATTTCATTGAGGATTTTTGTAATAAACATTTGTTTAACGCGTTCGAGCTCTTTAATGGAGTACTTTAGCATATTGTATTTGGAGACTGATTGCATTAATTAGTATTCCAAAAAAATTGAGGACGGCTTTTGCATAAGTGGTTCATGTATATTCTTCCAAAAGAGAGGGCACAAAAAGGGCTGGATAGATAAGGATATCTTGTCCTCTCATCTCGAAGACAATCGTTTCGCACCATCGTATGGCAGCCAATTAAGGGAATTTAGACAAAGAGTGTAAAAGGCCGAAAATGTCCAGATGCCACCATAATAATCTAAATACATATGTCTTTTCTATCTCACTGAACAACTATCTCGCTTCAGTTGGAACGCATTTTTACTAATTTAAGAAACGGGTAATACCTATTTGGGAATGGAGAAAATAACAATTCCCAGGTAAATATTTTAACTTAATAACACACGAATTTCTTTTAATTTTTAAGTTAATACACATTATATTTGCAGTGACCGTTAAGCAAAATATCATACATATAAATTAAATTAAAATTATATATGGATGAAATTAAATATTTATTTTTAAAACTGAGCGTACTTGAAAAAAATAAAGGGTACTAACTTCCTATTCAAGATTTAATATCTTCGGGATAACTTGCTGGAATCTATCAATTATGAAAAATATAAAATAAAATCCTCAAAATTCTAATATTTATTCAAGCGACTAAATGCCGCTGTTCCTCCATATTGATACATCAAATAGAGGAGTCTCACTATATGTCGTTTTTTATACTTGGTTTGGATTTTGTTCTTTTGAAGTATCATTCTATTAAAATTATGAAAGAAAAGCCTAATATCTATGGATCGAACCGTTTGGGAAGACTGACAAAACAAGAGCCATATTATTTTACTTCAAGTTTAATACTTATACATCTTCTTTGAGTTATCTAATATTCGCGTTATGGACGATTGAGTTATATAAGCTCGACTTTATATTTAACTATAATTAAGGTGAATACGGTTTAATAGAAAAATTACGATTTAATAAAATGTCAGTTGATTTTATATGAATACTCTTCGTTTCAACAAGTAGGTCAACGACATCTGCATTCATTCAAATTGTTGATAAATACCTTTTCTACTGAGTACATTTTAGCAACTCTGGATCTTACCTCACAACTTCGGTAAAAAGTCGATTAATTTTCGGGACATCTAGATCAGGTCGAAGAAACTTACCTGAAAGAAATAGTAAGTAAAAGTCAATCAAATGAGTAAAAGCCTAATATGAAATAGAAACTATTAAGTAAAGTTACACTTAAACGATGTTTAGTAAGACCACAAAAAGAATTCTATTTATCTGTACTTTTTATATAAACATTTCTATGAATTACATAAATGGGGATATAATTGTTAAAACGTACATCATTTCACAATTCACTGTAATAGAAGCATAAAAATAGAAATTCAGTGAAAATTTTCAATCTGTTAAATTAAAATTTAATACACCCAGAATATTTAAGAAGAAAAAGAAAATGATAGTAGATAGCCAAGTTAAAGTAAAATAATTCTATAGAAATATTGAAGCTAATCAAGGTTCTTGAAAAGTAACAAACTCTGAGCAACCAATAACGCTCTTCTTGACTACCGTCACAGAAATGGATACAGAAAACGAATATAGGGTCAGAAGTCCAATTTCTTAATAAACTTTTTGCGTTGAAATTTATGAGTGGGCAGGAAAGAGTCAGGATTTTGTTCGATGAGAAATGGAGAATGAGTCGTCGGAGGATTCATCGAGTGAGACGACGACTTCTAATTACATGCAGTATCTTCATCCATTTTTCTAGACGAAACCTTTAGTTTCGAATAGATTATTAATGAAAATAAAACAATATGAAGCGTACCAAAATTCAACTGACGACGAAATTTAAAAAAATGCAGGCGGATTAATATCCGTTCTTAAAACATAAAGATACGAGTGTGTGTGTGTCACTCATCGTTCTAGGTCTTTTCGCCCCCGGTCTTTTTCCTCCCGGCCTTTTCGCCCTCGGGACATTCCATTCCCGATGACTATTTGAGGATAAACTTGACTTTCATTTAAATAAGATCAATTGTTTTTATAGTCATTGAAATTAGCAATAATAATTATCATAATAACACAATTATTTAAAACAATTAATAGAGTTACATTTTCACAACCATAAACAATTGAACAGGTTAAGTGTACTACCGATAGTATATGCAATTACTAGTATAAACAATTGAACGGATAATGCGTACCCCCAGAACTGGAAACAATTTAACAGGTCATTTGTGCCGAGAGTAGTATAAACAATTGAACCGGTAAAAAGGTCCGTTATTAGTATAAACAGTTCAATAGGTAATGTGTACCGACAGTAGTAGAAACAATTGGACGGATAAAGAGCACCGCTATTAGTATGAAAAACTAAACAGGTAATGTGTGCCGTCATACATACATATAAACAATTGAACGGGTAAATTGTACTGCCAATAGAATAAACATTTGAACGGGTAAATCATACCGACAGGAGTATGAACAATAGAACGGGTAATGTGTTCCGCCATAACTATGAACAATTGAACAGGTAATGTGTATAACCATAATTATAAATAACTAGCAGATGTACCCGGCTTCGCTCGGGATATTAAAGCGGCACAGTATTTATTTTGTTGAAGGTTAAAATAACATAACTGAAAAATAAGTCCAAGAACGAAATAAAACACAGATACCGGAGGCTGTCTGAAAATAATCTAAAATAGTTATACATAATCATACTTTACCTTTCGTTTATAATACTTCCTTGTAAATAATATTTGTTGTTTTTTCTCCAGGTGCTAGGATGGTTAAGTTACGTGGGCTAAAATCTATAATAAAAATCTAACCTGGATGTATTCCTCAACTTTGACACAAATGTAACACTCAAAAGGATTGGTGCGCACTCTGGGGGTTACCACTTGAAAAAAATCCAAAATTTTCTGCCTGCAATACACACGGGTGAACCATACAATCAAACTTATCTACAATTAATTATGTTGCAATCTATTACGTTTGACGTTACTACAACAATAATTTCTATGCTGCATAAAAAGTGCGAAGCGAATAATGCAATTCTTTCTTCTATTTGAAGGTTTAATAGACGCTAATTCAATAGGAGGCAACAATGCGGGTCGCCTTGGAAACGCCCGGAAAGAGTACGAAAAAGTGAAAAAATTGAGAAAAGAAATGCGCATTTCTGACAAATTCCTCCGTATAACATCTAAAAATTGCAATAATAAGACATTTATAGTTTTAGTCGTCGAATAAAGTAAAAATGGAGAAAATTGGTCGATATTTACGTATTTTGATAAATGAAAGAAAAAATCTTGCACCTTGAAAAATCGAAAATCCCGTGTAAACTTATTGAAAAATTTAATTGTCGAAGACCACCTCATGGGGGGGGGGGGTATAACGATTGTAAAAATTTCAGCTCGTTAGGCTTACTAGATTCGAAGATATTAAGCAAGAAATATTTGCAGGAAACGGCAGACTCCCAGCCAGCCAGCCAGATAGATTGAGTTTTATATAGATAGAGAAGAGATTGATCTGCTAATGTGCACCGACATAAGTATAAACAATTGAACGGTTCCTGTGTACCTCCAGAAGTATAAACAATTGAACAGGTAATGCGTACCACCATAACCATAAACAATTGTAGGGGTAAATTGTACTGCCAGTAGAATAAACAACATAACGGGTAAAATGTACTGCCATTAGAATAAACAATTGAACTGAAAAATTGCCCTTACAGTAGTATAAACAATAGAACGGATAATGTGTACCGCCAGAACTATAAACAATTTATCAAGTTAATTGTACCGTCAGTAGCATAACGTTTGACCGGGTAAATTGTACCTAAGGTAGTATAAACAATTGAATTGGTTGTTGTGTCGCATCAATTTGAACCTCATCCACATATATCTTCATCATTGTATTAGTTATTTTTTGCATCTCACGTTATCCTTGCTTTTCTAAATAGGTTTGCGCCCATTTTTACACCCAACTTCTTCTAGTTGGTTTCCTGAAAAGATAGTTTTTAACTATTATCAAGCTTTACATTTATATTTGACTTTTACTACAGTAAATTATACCACATTCTTTATTATTTTATTTTGATATTTGTATACCACTGATTTTAGTACTACATGTTCTTGTAGATTAATTATGTTGCTGTTACCCTTTTAGAATTATTATTTTATTGTTATCCAATAAGGCAATTAGGTTTAGCCAAAGCAAATTTTATGTAGTGCGATACGAAACAATTGGTTCCTTCGTTTTCTGTAACTTGATTTCAATTACTAAAAAACAATTGATCTTATTTAAATGAAAATAAAGATTTTCCTCAAATATTCATCGGGAATGAAATGTCCCGGAGGCGAAAAGACCGGAGGCGAAAAGGCCGCTCACCGTCGTCGCTCATTGTTCACGGTCAATTTTTCTTTAATGTGAATATGCCTTATGACACATTGACATCACAGTTATCCGTGCTGGCTGTTTGCACTCATATGCACTTTTCGACTCGTATATAATTTGGAAACAACGGCGAAACTTAATTCCCAGGAATTATGCATTCAATCTCTTTTTTTAATTGCCAGAATAGGAATGATCGTGAACAAATAAATACATCCTCAGTTATAATTATCAATTTAATTTTATATAAAATATCGTAAAAGATATAACGTTATATAGATTGGCACACACAGACATATGCCTATCGGAGAGGCCTACCGTCAAAATAAATTTCATGATTTACCTTCTACGCTGTAGTCAATAGCTTGGATTTTCGAAAATTGATTAATGTTTTGCATTCTAAAATAAAACACAGAAAACTTTCAGTCTCTGCATAATGGTCTTAAGCGACACCTGTTGCAAGCTTCCTCTTGGTCATGTCTGAGTATGGAGCCATAAATAAGTAAGACATCCCTGCGCGAGAGGGCATGATGCTCTCAAGACGTTCAAATTGAAAACCGCAGAAGCGTAGATGAATAAACCAGACACAGACAGCAACAAGGGACCGCAGTGAGAACTAATTATATGGGACACGGGTCGTTTACTTTGACTGTGCCCTGCTTTAGCGTAAATAGAATATTTACTGCAACAGTATTTTTAAACTACTTTCCAATATTCAAGTTTAAAAGAACTCTTTCATATCAACTAATTTTTGAAATGCGTTACATAGCTTAAACTCATAAATGCTTAACAAACTTTTTATGCTAAAAAATATTCTATATACAACGGTAAATATTTATTCTGAGGGAAAATTGACTCGTTGATATACATGGTTATACGAACGGATTTATCGTTAATAATTACACTTGTTTGCAGCTGCCTACAACTTCGCAACCAATGGAGGGAGTATTTTAGTGCACATAGTATCATACGCAGCAGCCGAGAACTGTCGATCTCGAAAACCTAGGTTCTATTTCTCTACGGATTCGAAAGTTCAAAGGCCAAACGCAAGCTAAACTATATATGCGCCTATATCCGCAGCAAAACGAAGCACGTAAAACTTCTGAATAGACCTTTCTACGTTCGGTGAGCGGAATGGTTGAAATGGAATCGCTTGAATTTACGAGCAAGAGAGAGGAGAGTGATCCGAAAGATATTCCGTTTGCTTCATTCTTTTTAGAGGCACGCTATCTGACGGCCCCACCCGTCATCCCACCGACTACCGTACCGTGCCTTTCCCACTCCACCGTACACATCCTTCCCCCACCTCCTCCCCATTCCCTCCCCGCCCCTCCCTAGTCACCAGTTCTCTCCTCTCTCTATCCCGTGTGGCAAAGGAGACGCGCGCCCAGTAAGGGAGGGGCAGAGAGCCTTAACGGAAAGGGGCAGGAGGGGTGGAGATAAAAGAGAGGCAAAGGAGGAGTAGGACCAGGTGAACACTACTTTACCCGGAGTAGGGAGGGGAGAGGTAGGAGACGATCCCAAAGCTATGACGTCACGAGCAACAGTTGCTACCGTGAGGAGCGGAAACCCTAACCATGACGTTTCCTGAGGAAAAGGATTGTGTTAGAAGGAAGAGGGTGAGAAGGGAGGGAGGGGGGTAGAGGTGAGGAGGGCGAATGGTGGTGGTAGCGTAGAGGAATGGGAGGAAAAGAAAAGGAGTAGAGGTAGAGTGAAGTATTGGTAGGGGAGGTGGAGGGAGGTTATCTAAGGAGAGGAGAGAGAGAGAGAGAGCGCGTCTCTTTCTTGCCCGTGCAGGAGTGAATAAGCGCCATCCCGTTGTCTGGGCGAGTCAAGTGCGAGAGAGTGTGCGTGTGTGTATTTGCGCGCGAAAACGGGAAAGGTAGATGGAGTTCGTTGTTGGTGGAGGATGAGAAGGTCACGGAGAGGGGAGTAGGGAGGGAGGAGTCGCGTTTCTATGGGAACGACCGGCAAAGATGAGGAAGGATAAAAGGGAGAGTATGTGGAACTTATCCTCTTACAACAGAGACGAGATTGAAAATAACATTCGTGTGTTTTTGCGGTTGGCTGGCAGATGCAAGGTTTCCCCAAGTTTTTCTCTAACAACGGAGTGGGTGAATTTGCTTTCCTTTGAATAAACATATTTCGCCACGTAAACATCACGGTTTTCAAAGCTAGCTATGCACAGAAACAAGGATATTGTTAAAACTTTTGTAAAAATTTTGTAACGCGCATATTCACACACGAATAATTACTTCATAAATAAAAGAAAAGTTGAAGGTTAAGAATATGTAATTCGAGGAGAAGAAACTTTGTATAATATTTCAATCCAATAATATAAAATTCTTCCTTGATATTAATTTATTCAGAGGTAATGTTCGTTATTAAATTAACCAAAAGAATAATAAATGATAAAGTAACCACAATTCTGTAGAAAAGTGTAATATCTGATAGAATTTTTTAATTACGAAACCCATTATAGGAGATGTGTTTGGTTGATAAAATCTAAACCAAATCAACATCAGGTTAGTGGAAGCGGATTGGAGCGAAAGCCTTCATTCGATATTGCAAATCTGTTTTCGCGACCTCGACCATATTCACTGACTATCTCCTTTTATCTTCCTGTATCTTTCCCATCCCTCGTCTTCTCCTCCCATTCCTCTCTCTCTGCCTATCTTCCGCACTTCACCTGCTTGTGCCACCATCCAAAAAGACCCTCTAGCTACAGTCCTCTGATCCTTTCTTTTCCCTTTCTCTCTCTTCCTATCTCTCCTCCATTCTCTACTTCTTGACTCTCTTCTCCACTCATCGCTTCTTCCAAATTATCAACTTTTATTTCTCCCTTATCTCCTTTTCTCATTTCGATCTTTCATTTTTTATTCTTATTCTTCTTCACGTCTCTCTCAATTTTCACTATCAGTTTTTGTTCGCATTTATTTTCTTCACCTTCCATTTAATTCCTCCTTCTCTCACCCATGTATTATTTATTTTGGATTTTTTTATCCGCCTCTGCAATTCTTTCCTCTCAACCAATTTTTAGTTAATTTCAATGCTATGCTTGTTCGATTCCTCTGCCTTCCTTTATTTATCTTTTTCCTTCTCTATCTTTTACTCAACCGATTGCTTTTCCCCAAATTTCCCACTTCGTGCTGCAAGCACTCTCTCTTTCTTTCTCCAATATTTCTCTCTCTCTGTTTTTCCTCCCACTCTTCACTCAACTCTCCCTTTTCCCCGCTCCGCCTCGGCCTCCCGCTCTCATCCCCTCCACCCTTCCTCTCCCTCTTCCCTCTCCGTTCTCCATCCCTTTCCCTTCCCACTCCTTCCTTACCTCTCCTCTCCCTCTCTCTACATCGTATTGATCCTCCCCCGCACCCTTCTCCTAACCAACGATCCCGTGTCTCCCAGGACCGAAATCCAGGTCAGAGGCAATCGATTGACCAAAACTCTTGCAGTCCTTCCCAACACCACCCACGCCTATCCCTATCTCTTTCGGCAAACCCCTCTCTTCTCCCCTCTCCCCCTCCCTAACTTTGCTATCCCATTCACTCGGCATACGCCTCCTTCCTCCCGCACCTCTCTTGCCCTCACTATCGCGAATCTTTCTCCTAACCCTCGCATCCCCCTCCTTCTCCTCTTCCCACTCCCCAGCTTCCCTCATCTGCCACCCCACGCCGCTCGCTACATTCTCGTAATCCAGATCTGGGCGACTTACTCCGGGAATCACCTTATGCTTACGGCATGCAGAGTCCTGACCACTTAGGGTTCGGCGGAGAGCTGTATGAACTCCTGAAACGAAATAAAAGATACAAACGGTTGGTAGTAGTTCTCTTCATTGTCAATCTGTCTGTCTCTATCTCACACACGCTTTCAGGCGTCATCATCCTATGAAGGCAACAGATTTCTGGAATTCCCCATCCACTCCACTTCTCTCTCTCTCTCTCTCTCTCTCTCTCTCTCTCTCTTCCTGTCTTTGAACTAATGCCATTTTTTTCTTTATCTACGCCTTTTAGATGTACTTTTTCTTGCTGTTTTAATTCTATCCCTCAGTTTTCCTTTACTTCATCTTTCTCTACCCCTTTTCTTCAGTTTCTCTTTTCTGCTCCACTAGCAATTCTGTTTTCTCTCTTATATTCGTCCATTTCTTCTCCAGAAGTTATAATCGTATTTCTCTCCATCGTTATCTTTATAGCACGTCGTATTCTTCTCCTTCTCGCCTTTTCTGAAGACGTGTTCTCTCTCTTCCCAACCGTCCAATCCTATTTTTTCTCTGCATCTATCTCTATATATTCAAGCAGATTTATATTCATGGTTCGGACTCCTTCGATATTTTAGTTGTTTCCTCTTGGCATTACAACCCATCTCGCCCCCTTTATTCTCATCCAACGATCATAGTGGAGCCAAAGAAGTGAGGGAATGAGAGCGAAATGAGCGATTTTTGGCGCAGCCGCTCACTGATACCAGCGTTTGGAATTGCTGCAAAAGTGGAAGAAAAATTAGGTCTATTGAATCATCCGAGCATAAAAGGTTACCATTCTACGGGAAAAATTTGAAATCCGTACTTAGGATGTTCTTCTTTGAAGAATGGCTGATCGAAAGAATATGTAAGGTAAACGTCTATCGTTACTTACGTCTATTAGATACTGCGGTAACAAACGGTTATGATATCTAGAACTAATCAATCGCAGGCTGAGTAAAAAGGGAGGTTTTATTTATTAACGTAAAGAATTTTGTAGTTGTAATTTGCTTTTTATTTATCTTCCTGTTCTCTAATAAAGAGATTTTAAAAAATATATACTCAAATAATAGTTTCTATGCTATGAAAGCACTATTTTCTCTTCTTCATTTGCGAGTGCATATAAAATCGCTCAGCAGCTCTTATATGCATGTATTTTTCGATCCTGTTGGTATAGTGAGGAAATAGACTGTAATAAATAGTTTAAATCGAGAGTTGAGACCCTTAGGTGCACTTTAGAACGTTGTTCTGTGCATCGAAAATTTTCGACTATTAACAGTGTATTTTGTCGTTATTATCTTTGGAGGAAAGAGCTATCACGGAAGAAAGCTTCCAATTCGAATCAAATTTAACTTTTTAACGCATTACATTAACCCTCTATCCAATTATTTCCGGTCACCAGGCGTTGAGATCACTGACGACACTTACGTCTTACGTCCGTACGAAATCGGAACGAAACAGCCTGCGGAATAGTTGCGTGACTGAAGATTTAACGGTCCTTTAATAAATTCAGCCGAGAAATTTCCCCATTGTTTTGAAATCGGAAGATCCAATCTCGTCGGACGTAATACTTTCCGTTTATTTTACGACAAATTATAACGAAAGCTGCGGCGTCGCGATAACGCGGGTAATTTTTCTCGGAATGAGAGAGAAATCCATTTTTTCCCCTGAGCCATACTCCACACCTTTGCCAATCTCCTTCCGGTGGATATGTTCGGATAAGTAAAGAGGAAAAAGAGGAAGGAAAGAAGAGTTAAAAGCGACATTGGGGGAAGGGGATAGGGAAAGGAGCGGCGGAGGAGATAGAGGGGGAAAGTGAAAGGAAGGATAGGTGAGGAGATGCGGCAAAAGAGGGGAGAGGAGATGAGGAGGGAGAAGTGGAGTGAAGGGGAGAGCACGTTTTTCGAAGGGAGGGAGAGCAGAGGTCATGGGGTGCCAACGCGCGAGCGGAAAGGAAAATCGAAACGGGGGCGCAGAGGGCAAGGACGAGCGGAATACAGAGGGCGCCCGAGTCTTCCAATAATGTTATATAACCCCGGGATTCAATTTCCTCATTTTTTAGACAACATTTTTTCACCATTTTGTGACAAAAAACGTCGGTCATTATGTTATGTTTTTCATTTAACTAATGAAAGAGAAGTGCTACGGGAATTGAGCTTTACTTTTAATAAATAAAACGTCATTTGTTATTAATACAGTTTAAATATGTTCGTGGCCGTTTTTTGTTTTTTATGAAACATTTTATGCTATGAACTATAGTTTACATTCATGGAAGCTGTTAATCACTCCTTAAAACTTTCGTATTAAGTATTCTTCTTTATTCGTCACTTTCATTTTTTCGTTTTTTTCACAAAGCGCATACTGTAATGCGCTCCCCGCGTTTTTGAGCACTTTTTCCTCTGCCATAACGTATTTTTTCATATGTTTGGTCATTTACATCCCATCATCTCGCGAAATAACGGAAGAGGGCCCTAACCGTAACTTCACGTGTTTGGGAAGATTACTAAATCGATTCATTCTGATGAGGGCGTTATGAGATTGGCTGGTTATAACGTAAATATTTCCAACTAGGTGTAGTTTACGATATAATTTTCAAGTAAGGAGCTATAAAATTTACGTTGCGCTCTTCTACAGTGATAACACTGATAATAAAGATTCGCTACTTTAGACAATCCTACATACGGTCCAATCTTTGATTGGATTTTTAAAGATATTAAGAGTTGATGAAGGAAGTAGGGACACGAGTGAAAAGAGTAGAGAGAGAGAGAGAGTGGGAGGAGGTGAGACTGCGAACGAAGATGAAAAAGGAAGGAGTTGAAGGGAGGAAAGTGAAAGGTAAGAAAGAACGTGGGCGGAAGAGCGTGAGATAAGAAAAGAGAGTTTGAGTGATGGGAAGTTTGGGATAAAATACAAAACAGTTGATGATCTGATACACGAAATACCCCGAAGGATGGAAAGTGAGGGAGAGATTTTGAAAGGGCGGAAGAGAGGGAGGAAACCGAAATATGCGAGTGGGCGAAGGAAGACGTGGATGGAAAAAGAGTGAGGGTTGGAGGGGCGACAGCGTGCGAGGGAGTGAGTGATGCAGTTAGGAAAGTCCAGGAAAGATGCTGGAAGGACAGAAGGCGTTGGAGGGTGAGGGGAAGGGTGTTTGCCCCAGAGTCTTAAAAATAGCTGTGTGTGTGTGAGAGAGAGAGAGAGAAGGAGAAAGAAAGAACCTCTCATGCATTAGGTCTCCTGTCTCCGCCCTTCCCTTTTTCCCTCCCCTGACCCCTCGTGTGGAATCCTAACTTCGTCATATCCATCTCCCTTCCCCCGTGCCCCATCTTTTTTCCTCACGGAGAATCGTGAAGCTGTCCTTTCCCTCCCCTCTCCTCCTTTTGCCTCTCCCGGGGCACTCCTGGCGCGGGGAGCGGGGCTTCGTAAGGTGGCAGAGGGGTCCATGTTAGTGGGGCCTTTTTTCGAGCTACGGATCAAAAAAAAATACTCCAGGGGGTTAGGGATTCCCTTTCTTCTCGCGAAATGGCGAGAAGAGAAGGGAAGGGAAAGGAAGGGGTTTCCAGAATGCGAACGCATTACGCTGCCTTGGCATCACGTGAGAGACTCTTTGGCTCCTTCCGTTCCTCTGCGATGGGAAAATAAAAGAAAATTGCCATGGAGGAGGAAAGGGCGCCTTCCGATGGCGGATTTCTGATTTCGGAGAGAGTCGTCGCGTAGGTGCAAGGAGACGACGAGGTTACTTAATAAGCGCGGAGCGGAAAATATTGGCTCTCGTGATTTAGTGGAGCGATAGTGAAGGCTTTTCTTAACTAACATAGAGGAAGATGGGAATTTTTATGCATCCTTGGCAATCATAAGATGTGGGAGTAACTGCAATAATTATACTGATTACCTTTCTTTTCCTTTATGGTTTAATTTCAGATTTTTCTATTTTTAAAACACATTCTTCGGGAGATGAACACTTTTTATAAGACTTTTTCATAAAAAGAAGTTATCCGATAGCGCAGAATTTTACGCGGAGTTATAAATAAATGTAAACACACATGTATGTAGGTGTATACATATATAGTCTGAAAAGGCTATTTGACGATGACGAAAAGAGAGATAAATGAGCAAGGGGCATGAAAAAGGTCTCACATGCCCCAAACTATCTTCTTCCATCCGCACTCCCTTCCTTTGCCTGCTCCTTTCCCTGGCTGCATACCAACTCAGTCCCGGGATATTGTTATTCGAAAAGGTCGCATACTAGCTCAGTCCCGCGGTTGTTAGAGGCCCATACTAACTCAGTCCCCCACACAGGCACTAGATTCGGTGGACATAAAAAGTAATCGACAAGAGAAATTTATTTTTATAAAAAACATAGTAGGTTTTTCGACCAATGCAGACTTAGAACTTTTAGTTTTAGTTTTCGTTGATGGCACATTTAAAAGTTGTCCAAAATAGTTCTGTCAACTTTTTACTGTCCACTGCATAATGGACGGCACTTATATACCTTTAGTATTTTTCTTGTTTTCAAATAAAAGTGCTGAAGTGTATGTAGGGGTTTTTCTATATTTATTCTCCGAATGCCTTACACCAAGTACATACGCAAATTTCGAGAAAGATACTTTTAGTAAAGACATTCCTAGGGCTGTGAAAAATGGGAAGGAAAATTTTGTTTCGTGATGGGACTGAGTTAGTATGTCCTTCCAAAAACCCTGGGACTATGTTTTCTTTGAACGCCGGAATGAATTAGTATGAACCGCTTTCCCTTTATCACCTCCCCTCTTCCTTCCTACTTTATTTCCTCTTGTCTAATTCCATTCCCTTACTTTTTCCTTCTATATATTCTCAACCTCGTCCGCATAAAGAAAGTTTTCTATCAAACTCTCTTCTCCTATCCTCGCATCTCCTTTTCATTTCATTCCTTCTTCTGTCACTCACTCTTCTCATTCCCTTAACCATTTTCCCATCTTTTTCCTCTCCCTATTCTTCGTATGCGTCACGTCTGTTTTCTTTCAATTCTCTCTCTCTCTTTCCACAAACACCCACTAGCGTATCTCTCTCTCTCTGTTCCGGTAAGGGCGTCTCATTACCATTCCTCCTGAATTCTTAAGGAGGATCACGCACTCAGCTGGGCGCAGAGTCTTTGGCATACGGATCATGGAAAGCGGCGAATGACGGCCCTCCCAGAGCTGTAATTGCTACTTGAGGCAACGGCGAGTGTAACTGGAATTGAATGCTATGTAAGATAAAAGACGGCGGGGGTTAAATGTCGGAAGTTTTGCCTTCTTAAAATTCGAGCGACTTGAATTTCAAAATGAAAGCCAGCAATTGAAAAATAGTTTATCTTTCTATTTTTCTCAAGGTATTACCCTTGTTTTAGACGAGTAAAAGAAACATTTCTCAAATAATTTAGATGTAAACTTATCTCTTGTCAACTTGTCCGGTGAAAACTGTCGACTGTCCAAGATTACCTGCTCGACTAGTCCGTGCCTGCCAGAACAATAACGAAATTTCTCTATCCCGAACTTCTAACGGCATTCTTTTCGGTTTCTTGATGCCTTCTGTATTCCATTCAATTACGCTAGACGCTTAAAGCTGGCCTTTTCTTGCAATTTGATCTGCCCACTGCCAGTTCACGTTCTCACTAATTTAATAACGCCGATGACTTCAGCCCGTTTTCGCATCCAGGTCTTCCTTCCAAGGTCTTTTCAAGTGACCTCTAGTATGCATCTCTCCATGCTCCTCTGTCTTTGCAGGAGATCAATAGCGCCCGGGATTCATTTTTTACACAAAAACTACCACACGTATAGTTTTAAACGTGCATATATATATGCATTTTAAATAGCTGTTAATAATGAAACTTCTTGCCATGTAAAAATTTGTCTTTCAGAGAAAGTAATAAACTGATAATGCATAAAAACCTTCTTATAAAAAGATTTTTTTAGCATTTTAAGACTCAAAGCAAGATGACTTTTGGCGCGCAGGATTTTCGTTTCTGCAATTCCTTCCATTTCTCTCTCTCTCTCTCTCTCTCTCTCTCTCTGTTCAATACCTACAAATTCTATAGTTTTATAAGTTTATTTTCCCCTTAATTCGTCCAGTACTACCGAGTGTATATATTCGGTCTTATGACTCAGTTTATGCCACGCTTTTGATGGCCGAGTTGAATTAATTTTGCAATCTCTCTCCTGGATAATTTTAATCTAATCAATCGCCGCACCGCCCTCCGAATGATAGTCGCCAGATGTTGGACCAGCAACACGTGCACGGTGTTGCTCGATCGGGAAACATGCAAATTATCCGAGTCTCTCGGTTGCTTACTCCGAGAAGGCGTGTAACAGGGGGTGATTTCAGCCAATAAACACGCCACGTGGTCGCCATGGTCGACCAACCTGCGTCATAGAGACACGAACACCGAGCGACCTGCTCTCACAGAGAGACTCGAGCCACAATATCCCACGGTTGCGCGGACGCGATAATCCAACCAAAATCGTTCCCGCGGATGATGATGCTGCGAGTTCGGGGCAATGTGAACGTTTAACCTTGAAATTTATCAGTGTTGAAAAAATTCCCTGCTAGATACACAAAGAAGTTGGCATCTAGGGACGTACCCAGGTATATATCACATTAAATATCCTAAAGAAAGTTATAAGGCACGTGAAACATTATCCATCGATTATAAATAATTGCAAGCAAAACTTAATAGCAAAGATAGGGGAAATTTCAAATTAGCAATCTATAAATTCATTAACGTTACTATAAACGATACACAGCGAGGAGAAGTCGTAATGGCTGGTTTTCCAACTAATGAGCGTGTGCGCGAATCACAGCGGTGGCCTACGACTCTCAAGAAAGCTAATTGCATGTCGCAAGGAGAATTTGCATCTCGCTTTGGGAAAGCCATGTTGTGGGCTCATGACGCACCTAGTAATGCTGCTCTCAAGTTTCCTGTAAGGGAAAGCATCCTCTGTTAGCCATACCGACTGGTCGTTAAACATCCTAATCCTCTTAAAAAAGCGTCGTTTATAACGTTAATGATGAAAGGGCGACAAAAGGAAAGCACGAGAGAATACAAAAGCAGCTAGGAGAGGTAATTTGATTGAGCTTTATTCTAGGACGGAAAAAACCGTCGGTGAATAATTTAGCGAAAGAGATTTAAAAGCACGAAAAACCAAAAAGAAGAAGATAAAAGGGAAAGAAAATTTCAAAGGCGGCATAGTCAAACATTGTCCTGAAATCGGATTAAGACTGCGCGTGTAAAGATCAAATCGGATATTTGGGCAGGATTCTGAACCAAGACGATGGCGGCACGTTCTAAATCATCCCATTGAGCGCCGAAAAGATCACTATCAATAGAATTTTCCAACGAAAATCACCTCCGGTGCTTGATTAGACTTTATTCTATGGTGCTCCAATATAGAACGGCTAACAACCGAAGAAGGGAAGGCAGAGTTAGAGAGACTGAGAAAGATGACTATTTTAAGACCGCGATGGAAATCACTTTAGCAAGAGAACGTGATTCGCGTGGAGGGTGTGGAGTGCGTTGATGAAGTGATGATGACGAGCGAATATGACACGGGCCGGACGATCATCGCAAGAAAGAGGGAAGGTGTGACGGAGTTGAGGGTGACACTGCCACACGCCCTCTCTCTATATCCGATTTCTCTTGTTTCACCTAGCCACAATCCCCTGCGCCCACCTCCCACCCCCTTTGCACTCCCACAATTCCTGCAGTCCTCGTCATTTCATCCGTCGCCTTCCAAAGCTCCTCCGGCGCCGCTGCGGTCGCATTGGTTATTCAGAAAGAGACGGGAGACCAGTGTGTCTGTTGGAAGGCTCCGAAAGAATAAGAGAGAGATGGGGAACGGATGGAAGGAAACATGAGAGTGGTGATGGGGCAGAGGAGAAAAGAAAGAAAAGGTAAGGGGAAAGGGGAGGTTGAAATGGAAACTGAAGGATTGGGCAAACACGAGACCGTAGAGATGAGAGGAAGGCAGGAGTGAATGAGAGAGAGGGAAGGAGAGAAGTGGAGGTGAGAGAGGAGAATTACGTGCAGGAGTGTGGGAAAGAGAGAAGCAGGGCGGTAGAGAAGAGGTGGGTATGGAGAGAGAGAGAGAGAGTGGGGGGAGAGTGGGAGAGAGTGAGAGTGGGAGGAGTGGGAGAGAGGGAGAGACAAGGGAAGTTTGGAAAGAGAAAAGGAGAGAGAGAGAGCGACGTAGAGAGTGTGCTCGAAGAGTACGTTGTTGGGTCGTTGAAAGCGGTAATAAACCGGCATGCGACGAAGTGGCGGTACGCTTCGGCGCTCCCGGATTCCATCGTAAAAAATCCTCAATCCTAGGCAAATAAAATGACGAAGCATGGAAAATTTATTTTTAACCGGCGGCGACAGAACTGAGTCGACGCGGCGTTTACGAATTTCGGAAGTTTTGGAAAACGCTGCGCAAACATAAAACTTTATGAGTTCTCGAATAAAAAGAAGAATCGAACTATTAAACATGGCTCTTATTCTGGTTTTCATGTGAATGAGAAGAAGTAATTGCGAATCCCGATCAAATAATAAAACGGTGAAAAGAATGAAGTAGCCATTTTTGATGCCGTGACGTGCGAGAACTATATGGAAAGAATGAAGAGCGAGAATATCAGTGAAAAAAAAAACAAATAAAATGAGGAGGTGGTGTGAAGAACATAGTGAGGCAGGCCGTTAAAAAAATAATAAAAAAGGAAGAGAAAACACGAACGAGCACTCGTTTTATTTGAAAGTAACAGTGGAAGACGCCACTGGGAGGAAAAAATGGTTCATCTAAATCCATTAAAGCCATTCTTCTAATATTTTGGCAAAAATAAAGAGCAAGGAGCAGATATAGAATAGGAGGGAAAGAGAGCGATATATATAAAGAGAGTAATATGACGTAGTAAGAGAGATGTGTGTGTATGAAGGGAGTGCGAGGAGGGATTCTTTTTTTTCTCTTTTTTATATTCAGAGAAAGGTAAAGAGCAAACTCAGGAATATAAAAGGACGTGACGGCGAGCAGCTACGAGGGAGAGAACAATGAGGAGAGCGGAGATAATGTGTGGCCGAGAGGAAGAGAAGCGATCGATCCGTGCCTCTGGGTGAGAATGGGAGAAGGAGGGGAAAAGGAGGGAAAGAAGAGGGGAAGAAGGAGAGGGGTGTAGAAGGAGAAGGGGAGAAGATGAAGAGGTAAAAGAGAAAGAGATACGAAGACCGTGAGAGCGAGAGATTGAGAGGAGAGGGAGAGAGGAGGGAGGGAGAGGAGAAGAATGAAAATGAAGGAAATAAGAGGAAGGCACTAGCGGAGGCGGGAAGAGGAGGGAGTGAGGGAAAAAAGAGATGGCGAGCAGAAAGGGAGGGATGGAACGAGAGATACATAGAGCAGGAGTGGACAAAGAAGGAAGTATTGTCGGAGAAAGGACTAGGGGGCGGTTTTTTGAGGGAGAGAGAAATAAAGGGGACATCTGAGCGGGTGTTGACAGAAAAGAAGCTTAGAGGAGAGGGGGAGGGAATGAGGGAGGAAGGGAGGGAGAGAGGGAAGGAGAGGGAGTTGTGTGGAGAGAAACGGATACGTTTTAAGAGGGATGGGGATGAAAATTCTTCCCATATTTCCCCGCTCCACTCAAACCTCCGAAAAGGCCTCTCCTTCCGTCCCTTCCTTCCTCTTTTCCTTTGCTGCCACTTCTTATCCCTCAACGCTCTCACCCTATTCATCATGCATATTCCGACCACATCTCCCAAACTTCCCTTTCTCGTCCCCATCCCACTTTTCTCCTCTCTCTCTCCTGATTTCCCTCCCTTCCCTTCGGTTTTAAACCTCTTCCCCTCTCCCATAACTCATTCACTCTCTTTCTCTCCGATATTCCAAACATCCCCACCTTTAATCATCGCCTCACCCCTTTTCCTGCAAAAACCTTCCTTCTAGCTTTTTACTCTTCCTCTACTCATCCCTCCCCCTCGTCTCCTCCCACATCTTCCTTCCTCCCCCTCCTATTTACCCCTTCTGTCCATGCAGATCTTCATTTCGTCCAACTCACCATAAACCTTTCCCTAGGTTTATATGTCATTGGGCTAAATGCCTTCTCCTCGGAGGAAATATCTTTCTCCGACTCATTCCTTCAATGTTCCCTCCTATCTCTGCAGCGGCAACAACAACGCACCAAAATAAGCTCTTTGCTAGACTACGGTTTCATCTCCTCTTAGTTAACGCATAATATTTTGACAAAAATGACGAAACGGAGTATTTAAAAAATATAAAACGCACTTTTTAAATAATTAACGGATATTCTATTCTAAAGATTTTTGCTCGGTTAATTTGCTAGAAAAACAAGAATTTTAAGAAAGAAAGGCCTAATGTGTGACCAGCAGGAATAGACATCGTTGTGCGGTAGTTTGATATCTTTATTAAAACAATTAATATAAATGGTTTCTGTGTATAACCAAAAAGATAATACTATAATAGTGGCATATGGATGTACATCGTTGTGATTTTATTAAACCCGTTTCCGCATTTGAAGTATTTTAGATATTAGTAAGATGAATAACAGCATAACTAATGTTAAAAACGATTACTTTTTATATATTACTTTCTTTTGGTTTATTATTATTTACTATACAGGTTTAGAGAATAAACGTTTCTACGTCAATTCGGCATCGATTTGAATTTAGTCTTCAAAAATAATAATCTACATTCTTCTAGTTATAGAACTGTTTCCGTCCCGAGTTTTCTTAATTGTAACTAATATTAAAATGGAATTTTATAAATCTCAGCACATAATTCCATGCTTTTCTTATGGGGTATTGAAATGGAAAAATGGGGTCCAAAATAACATCCTAAAAATTAATATTTTAGAATTATTCGATTTTTCTCATTGGTTGACTCCAATGACCTATCATGCTACAAAATTTCAGGTCTGTAGCCCTTCTAAAAGTATCTAAACAAGTATATCTAAATATGTAAGAAGCAACTATTTATAATAGATACGTTTAGGTAATAAACACATTAGTAATACCAAAATGAAATTTCACAACTCTAGAGCAATTTCCGTTTAAAGAATTTCACTTACACTAGGAGCAGAATGGTCCACGGCAAAATATTATCGGTGACCCCTTTCCCCCTACCCCATCAATCAACAAATACCTTCAATTAAAACTGAAACCCATTGAAATGCCTATCAAGTTGTACTTTTTAATCAACTATCAGAAATATGCTGAAAGGTTTCATCATTATCACCATGTTGCTGTCCGAAGACAGGGTTCAGCTGAATCGCTGCCTCCATTTCTCTCTCTCCCCGGAAGCATCGTTTATATCTCTATACTTATCGTACGATATTCTTGCTTTAAATTATCTAATATTTCTATTTTTTTCTTCCTCTTCTTCAGCTAATTTTGCCTTTTAAGATCGTCCTTTGTAAACACTGTCTTCTCAATATGTGCCCTATCCAATTTGCTTTTCTTTTACTAATTGTGTTTATTAGCATCCTTTCTTCTCCCACCAGTTCTAATACTTCTTCGTTTCTCTTCCTCTGTCCATTTCACTTTCATCATCCTCCTCCATACCCACATCTCAAAACTTTCTAAATATTTTTCTGCCTTTCTCCTTACTGTCCACGTCTCTGCGCCATAAAGAGCTATGCTCCATATGTAGCATTTTGCTAATTTCTTCCTTGTATATAAATTTATTTTCTTGCTTGTGAGAAGCTCCATCTTCTCCTAAAATGTTACTTTTGCCATTGCAATCCTAATTCTGATTTCCTGTGTACTACTTCCCTCCTGCGCTACGATACAGACAAGATATTTGAAGCTACTTGTTCCAATTTTTGGACATTTACCATTTCATTTAATTCTTTATGTTCCTTTGAACCTCATGACTTGTTTTTCCGGCATTGATCTTCATTCCATATTGTTGGCCGACCTCCACTAGTCTGTCTGTCATTCTATGCAGTTCTTTCTCATCTTCTGCTATTAATCCCTGATCATCTGCGTATTTAATGGAGGTAATACTTTCACCTCCTATCTTAAATCCCTTCTCTTCCATCAGCGTTTCTTCTGTTATTATTTCTGCGTAAATATTAAATATGGCTGGTAAAATAAGACATCCCTGCCTCACTCCCCTCCCTATTGAAGTACTTTCTGTTTCTTCTTCTTCAACCCTCACTCTAATCTTTTGATTTAAGTAAAAGTTTTTAAGCAGTCTTTTATCTTTCCAATCTATCCCTATTTTATTTAAAATACATAACATTTTATCCCATTTCACTCGGTCAAAAGTTTTCTCCCAATGTACAAAAGTACATATCATTATTGACTTCTATCGCTCTTTCTATCATCATCCTCATATATCCTATAGCATTTCTAGTCCCACTTCCTCTTCTGAAACCAAACTGATTATCTTGCAGCTCCTTTTCTATTTTACCTTAAATTCATTTGGTTATTATTCTAGTTAGAATCTTAGCTGTATGAGAAATTAAACTAATAGTTCTGTAATCCTTACAACGTTTTGCATTGTACTTTTTCTCCAGTGGTACCATCAGGAGCGGCCCGAGGAATTTTGGCGCCCCGGGAGAGATAGCACTCCAGCCACCCCCCTCCAGCCCCCCTTCGTTAATGTTTGTTGAGATGTTTACAAAGTACATGTTAATTTATTCATCGCTCTGAAAAAACTATTGATAATGAAAAATAAAAAGGAATGCCATCAAGATTCTAGCCTGTTCGTCGATATAAATTGGTATCCAATATTTATTCACTTGCAAATAATGCATACATAAATGAACGGGATAGTGCCCTCAAAACTTCAGCTACTGAAGATGAGAGCTTAGCTCTCGAAATACGTATCTAGTGAGTTTTTCCAGTGATTGCGCGTTTGTGTGGGCTTTTCTTTTCTATTCAGTCTACCGTCCGACAACAGTTCCCTGTAGGCCATCGTCCTGCAAACTTGTAAGAATAAATACAATTTTTCTCTTATTGATGTGTGATTTCTCACTTGGATTATCTTACGGTACAGGAGTTTTTATTTATTTCCCAAAACTTTGGCGCCCCGGGCAGCCGCCCGGCTCGCCCGTAGCTCGGGCTGGCCCTGGGTACCATAACAACATCTAAGAATCATCAGGCCATATGCCACTATACTTGGTTAAAGAATTTTATGATTTTCTTAACTGCTTTCAACCCCAAAACCTTAAGAACATCCACTGGTACATCATCACTCCCAACAGTCTTCCTTCTTTTCGTGTCATCAATTGCTCTTTTAACTCCAGACTCGAGAATACTTGGTCCTAGCTGGTCTTTTTCCACATCCTCTTTTTCATTTAATTCAATATTTCTTGTATTTCCTTCTTTGTCATACAGCACCTCAAAGTACTCTTTCTAGACATTCTTTGCATTGTCTGGCTCCGTGACTAGTTTACCACATTTGTTCATGATTCCTTTGCGTCCTATCTTTCTTGCCTTTTTCTTTAATAGTTCCCTTGCTTTGCTATACATGAGGTCTGTTCTACAAATTCTTTCACACTCAACAATTTCCTCGCATTTTTCATTTATCCAGTGTTCTCTGGCTTTATTTGTTCCCTTCTTAAAACATTATTTAACTCCTTGTGCTTTCTTTGCCCATCTTCAGTGTTTATGTTCTTCAACTTACTCCTGTCTTCCATTTTTTGCAGCATGGTTGCTGTGACCCAGGATATTTGTTTCTTACACCCGTTATCTTTCCTACCTTCTTTGCCATAGCATCTTTAATGTTACTATGAATGTGCCTCCAATCCTCATCTACATTTTTCCTATTTTCTTGAGTTCTCTCCTCTAATCTTTCCTCCAGCTCCATCATGATAGCCTCATTGTTCTTAAAGAGTTCCTCTAATTTCCATTTCTTGTTAGCTCTTAGGCTTTTTTAACACTCATCAGTCTACATTGTGTATTTGTGACCAAAAGGTTGGGGTCGGAATTGATATCTGACCCTGTAGTGTTTTCACATTTTTAATGCTATTTCTATATCTTGACTAGTATGTAATCTCTCGGGTATCGTCTTTGGCCTTCTCCGTGTTTAAAGTCTCCGCTGGTGGTGCTTCAACCATGAATTAGTTACAATCAATCTATTTCTATGGCAGAATTCCAAAAATTTCTCCCCACTTTCATTTCTCTTCCTAGCCCATATTTTCTCACTATGTTATCTTTCTGTCCCTCTCCGCCTACACTGTTTCAGTCTCCCATTACTATGGTGGTGATCCTTCCTATTCCCTCCTCCAATATCTCCGTAATCTGTTGATAGATTTCATCTACTTCGTCATCACCAGCATTAGTTGTTGGCATATTCACTTGAATTATAAGCATTTCCACTGACCCCATCTGAAGTTTTACGGCTATTAATCTATCATTAACTGTCACTGCCTTGCTAATTATTTCAGCTATCTTTCTTCTTATCATAATCCCCACTCCCCTTTCCTTTTTCTCTCCTCTCGAGTAAAAAATCTTAAATTCGTCTTAATTTATCTCGCCTTCTTCCCACCGAACTTTACTAAGACCTACTATACCTACATTGTTCCTTCTCATTTCCCTTTTTAAGTTCTCTAGTTTCCCCCCTGAATTCATAGTCCCAACATTCCATGTGCCTATTCTTAATTTATCACCACTTGCTTTCTTCTTATTAATGTTACATTTTCTGAAATGTTTAGGCTTTTAAAATCATTCTGTAAAAAAATAAAGATTAACTGGAAAGCCATTCATAAATTAGGATAAAAATAAATCGCTAAAAATTCTTAATTTCTTCTATATTCGGAAGCATTAGAGGTCCCTGGGTCCGTGGAATTTGGCCACCTTCGCCATCTTATTTTTACCTTACTGCTTAATAACTGAAATTAGCTCTCATTGTCAGAGGTCAGTTTTTTAGTTCTAAATGTACACAAAAATTTCAATCATATATCAAACATTTATCTTTTGAATGAACATTTCTCAAATGGAATTTTTCTTACATGCGAGTTTTCAGTTTTTACAGAATATACGTGAATTATAGGTACACTCCTGTGTGTGTGTGTGTGCGTGCGTTTAATTGTCATATTCCATTTCTGAGCGTATATACTAAGTTTAGAAATTCCAGATGATAACATTTAGTGGTAAAATATATTTCCACTTTGAGTGCACTTCTTTTGACCAGGAAAATGTTAATTTTTATATTTATCCTTCGTTTTTCTTAAACATTTGTTTGCATATATTTAAGTAATAGAAATTCAAATAGATGATTCTACATGCTCATAGATTACGTATACAAATTCAATGATCTACAATAGGAGTTTTTCGGTGAAATATAATATAACACCATTTTGTTTATTTCGAACTTTTCAATTCCTATAAATTACATATCAAAAACAAAACAGAAACACGGCTTTCATTTGGAACTCATGCCCACTGGATATAAAAACGATGGTTACGCCTTAAATATCTGAATTTACTCATTCGATTGATGATCGCTGTACATATTCCAACTAAATCCATCGGAAATAATATTAAATCTTGCATAAATTGATCCAATTTTTCTTATACTACCTTCATTTCAAGTCGTGTTTTCTTGTGGAGCCGTTTGTGAGCACAATCTCTGTGTTTGCCCGCCCAACTCTCGACCATCTCTCACGATTAAATACCCTTGTTTTTCCAGAAGAGAAAAAAGAGAAAAATGGAAGAAGTTTCTGCGCAAACATCTTTCCACCTTACCCCTCCTCCCTCCCACCGCTCTCTCGCTCTCTCTCTTTCTCTCTCTGCCCGACCCTCTCATCTCTCCAACTTCACCCCATCCCTTTTCATCTCCCTCTATAACCAAACTATTTCTTTCCCTCTATCTCACACACATTCTCTCAATTACTCTCCCTCCAACGCTCAGCTTTTAACAATTGTCGATCTCTCCACTTTCCCATCCATTCGCTTCACTCTCTTTCGCTCACTGCCCTCCTATTCTCTTCAATTCACTCCGACTTCTTTTCATTCCCTTCTCCTATCCTGGGCTCTCTCACCCTATCTCCTACGCGCTATATCTCTCGGTCGCTGACTTTCTTTCCCTCCCTTTCCCCTCTCAACACCCATCTGGTACGTCGTATATTCCGCTCCTTTTACTGTTCGCTCCCCGTGGACCATGCCTCTCTCTCTTACCATCTAAACTACCACTTCTATTTTTCACTTTCTCTCCCTTTTCTTATCTTTTTTAGAAATAATGGAAGTTTCGGAGTCTTATAGGAGCACATAGCTTCATTCTTTCAAAATCGAAAGTCTTCGCCAAACCCAAAAAATGGCTCTTCAATCTAATATGTCACCCAAGGCACCAAACAAATCGAGTAAATGTATTTTCTTCGTCAAGATCTAAATGCTTTTACCGAGGTAGTAAGATGCCGAGCTGTCTTCTTCTTGCGTTTGAAATTCGACCTTATAAATTTGGGATTGCTTTTTAACAATTCTGAAAATCATTTCATGATTCGATTTTCAGGAATTCTATGTTTACGAAAATGATATTTTGAAATTATTTAATAATTCATAATATATATATAATAATATTCATACAGGCATCAAAGGAATATTCTCTACTTCCTATATATAAGAATGTAAAGGTAAGAGATGATACGGCTAGCAAATAGAAAAAAATCTGATGTGGCCAACACATGACTTTCTCGATACCTGTGATATTTCTACGAATTCCAAATAGGTTAAATGGTCATAAATATTTTAAGGAATTGCGAGAAAATTTTAAAGACCTTACAAAGAACAGAAAAAGACTAAAACCGTAGCCTTCTGATATTGGATATAGCCCGGAAGCTCCAACAATTAAGAAAATAAAAAGGAGCGTAAAGTGTTTACAATAGTCGCCGGTAGATAGAGCCGGATTAAGAGTTCGCGGCACCCTAGGCCAGGGTTCAGTTCAGGGCCCCAGTGAAACAAAAAATGTGGGATGGGGTGTGGGTAAATTAGGTACTTCCTTATTTATGTAATGCTAAAACGACTTTGTATAACACATATATTTTTAATATTATAAAACAGATACAAAACAAAAAATCGAGTTCGTCTTGGTAAAACAAACTCTGTTATTGAAAGGTTTCTTTAACCCAGTAAACATATTACACAGTGTCGTTTGTAATTGAAAATCAGTCCTGTTTGTTGTATGGTTGTTTTCACTGTTAACGACCCAAATTATGACTGGACGGTGAGTACATTTAAATTAAATTAAATTAAATGATTTAATGTCCAATATATCTGTAAATATTAATTTCTGACAGGAATATTATCAGAACCTCCAAATATACCAAAATAGCTGAGACCCGCGCAATTATTCCGCGGAGTTTTTTCGATAAATTTATGAACAAGCGATTATATAACAAGATGGAAAAGTGTACTCCATAAATGGCACAAAGATTTCGAAGGCGTTCTTTATAAGAAATACGTGCAAAACGACTTCAAAAGATTATTGAATTTTTATACCCGAAATTAAAGTCGTAATTATGTGGTTTCGCGGACTATTTTACGGTAAATGTTGTCCTCTATCCGAATAATTTTTTAATATATAACTTACAGATCATATAAGAGATAGGAAGAGAAAAATATGGTAATTAATTATTGCTTGCCGAGAGAATCATCTTAACGATCAATGTAAATAAAATATGCGATGCTTGACTTGGTATTTTCTCGAGTTTTTATATCCGAAACTATTACTAGTAATTATGCGGTTTCGCGGAATTCTTCGGGTAAATGAAGTGCTCTATCCGAATAATTTTTTATCTATACCTTACAGAGCCAGGGAGAGAAATTTATGGATTTGTAATCGTTGTTTGCCGAGATAACCGTCTTAGCGATCAATGTAAATAAAATATGCAATGTTTTGCTCGAGATTTTCTCGAATTTTATCTCCAAAACTATAATTCGTAATTATGCGGCCTCGCGGACTTCTTTGTTGTAAATGCAGTCCTCTATCTGAATAAATTTTTAATCTATACCTTACAGATCATATAAGAGCTAGGGAGAGAGATGTATGGTTTTTTAATTGTTGCTTAACGGATGCCATTTAACGAGATACGAGTATAATTTATTAAATTATTTATATAAAGTGGAAGTTATAATTGACGGGTGCAGTTCAAAATCACATTTGGGCGATAAATTTTATTGAGCATCACTCCTACTTAATTTAATTAAAATCCGTCCAGCGGTTTAGGTGATGAAAGTTACGACAGACGGATGGACGGACGAGGCGTGCCCATAATGCGTTCTGCTACTACCACTTCGCTGGTATAGAACGCCTAAAAATGAATTTTTATAACCACTTCTATATAGTTAATATTTTTATTTGCATAAAAATTGTAATACTAAAATTTTGCGATATGAACCACCCAACTTATACGACAAAAATTTAACAGTTCCTCACATCACATCAAGTCTCAAAGTCTAAGGTAAACCACAAAATCAATTATTGTTCTTCATGCGTGTTTTTCGCCTGGTTTCCAAAGGAAACAGAATTATGTATGTGTATATGTGTGTCCCCTACTAACAACTTTTGAATCAGTGGACCGATTTTCATGAAATTTCGTATCAGGTTCATGCTGCCAGGGTCCACCTCCAGGCTATCTTTTATTTGGAGAAGAGTGGAGTCCCGGGTTCGATTCCAGGAACGTTTTTCCCTATTTGTTTTACATAGGAAGTCTCAAATTCATCGTACAGAGATGTTTTCTTTAATACTTTACAATATTTTAAAATTGTGATTTTGGAGCGAGGTTTGTACTGTTCTAAGGGGAAAAGAATGTAGATTCCAATTCTTTTCACATAATTTTGATAATTGATCATAGTTTCTTGAATCTCTACCTAAACATAGCGTTTTTGCGTTTAATATCGCAGTTTATCGGATTTGCTATAGAGACTATTATTACCGAACTCGGCTTGAGCATAGAAGAGTAAACAAATGGGTTATTTTCCTTTCCACTCAACTATCCTTCAGCAATGGACAGTATAGCATATGAAGAGTAACATTCATCAAATTCGTTTATTTAGAAAAAATACATGTGAAATATAATTTTAGAAAGAGTTTATACATTGCTTTTAGTAATTTAAACTTGATAATGCTCTATTAATTTGTTTTCCAATTTTTCTCTATCATTGATAAACTATGGATTTAAAATGGTATTTATGGTAGAGAATTCCTTGGAATGACTAACACATATTGAAAAATTTCCTGTCAATATAAGTAATCAATTTGGGACTGCCTGCACTAGTCCTGGTTTGGACATCTTGTTGAGTTTAAGCTATGCGTAAATGCACTAAAAACACCGATAATAACAATGCCAGTAACCTTGGTAATCTCCTTTTGAAATGTGAAAAAATCTGGAAGATCCTACTAAAATCTTACAAGTCGAGCGAATTCGAGTTAGCTAAGTTATTAGACGATAAGAATCTACATTCTTTCCTGCGTAAAATAGTGCAAATTCTGCGATGATATCTCAATGGGGGACTGTCAAACATCGGGAATTACCGAAAATTTTATGTAGTTGTATTGTATGGCTATTGTTATAGGCAAATATAAAGTTTTTTCGTTAAATTTTTAACAGATATTTATAAAATAGCAATTTAAAACGGACGAGTTAATGCCGAACCCGATCACATCCGATTGGTAGCCGCAGTTTGCCGAGTGTTTAGTGACGTCAGTGCATGCCACAAGCATGTTAGCCGATGCTAGCCGTGCTAGAAGCCATTGTGCTGATATAGAAGTAGAAGATTGAAAGACATAATTCTGCTGTTTTCCTCTATACTCCGTCTTAGAAGAAACATTGGTAGAAGTACTGCACCTTCCTGCATTTATTTCGCTTTGTGTTTTGCAAAATGGAATATGAAGGGTTTTGTGTAGCCAGATCTGATAATTTGCCCAACGTTGATTGGTAAATGTTATTGCGGTACATTGGAAGTCGTAGGGAGCAATATTCAGATGTTGAAATGCGTGGAGTGAAGGCGGACAGGTTTGTGTTACATTTAATTGATAAAACAAGTTCGATGTAGCGCTTTTATTTTCAGTTATTGTAATGGTACTATTATTTCGACTGAAACGCAGAAGATATGTAAAAGATAGATTGACGTCTTAAAACAGCATTCCCACATTAAATGATTAAAACAACTACAGCTTTAACTAATATTATAGAATATTTATTTATGTATTGTTTCCCATGCTGTCCTAGTATCTAGTAAGTAAAATGCAGTGTAAAGATTACATAACTATAAGCCTTCTGTCACACACATCGAAGATCATCACGAGGATTCTTAATAAAAGGCTGGAGAAAAAGGCAGAAGAAATAATAGGGGAAGATCAATTCGGTTTCAGAAAAGGACGAGGAACTAGAGATGCTATAGGAGTAGTTAGAATCATATCAGAAAGGGCAATAGAAAACAGTCAAGATATCTGCGCATGTTTCGTAGACTGGCAGAAGGCCTTTGATAGAGTAAATTGGGTAAAGTTGATGAAGATATTAAAGGATATAGGTGTAGACTGGAAAGACAGGAGACTGATTAGGAATCTATATGAGAATCAAGTTGTAAAGGTCAGGTTTGAGAATGTGGACACCTGCGGAATAAATATCGGTAGAGGAGTAAGACAAGGCTGCTGCCTATCGCCAACCCTATTCAATATATATGGAGAAAGTCTAATGCAAGAAGCTTTAGAAGGCACAGGGGATTTCAAAATTGGAGGAAGGATTATAAGAACAGTAAAATACGCAGATGATCAAGTACTTCTAGCAAGAAAGGATGAGGAGCTACAAAAAATGATAAATAGACTAGTGATAACAGGTAGAAAATACGGTATGGAAATAAATACAGAAAAATCCAAGGTCATTCGAATATCGAGTAAAGAAGAGAATCTGAACATAACTATTGGGGGAAAGCCATTAGAACAAGTTTCAGAATATAAATACCTTGGAAGTATCATAACACGAGAGGCAAAATGTACGGATGAGATCAAAACTAGAATAGGAAAAGCAAAAGCGGCTTTCAGGAGAAAGAAACAACTACTTACAGGGAATATAAGGGAAGATATCCGCAAGAAGTTGATAAAATGCTACGTATGGAGTATAGCATTGTATGGGGCAGAAACATGGACGCTAAGGAAAAATGACATCAAATACTTGGAAAGCTTTGAAATGTGGACTTGGAGGAGAATGCTGAAGATAAAATGGACAGATAGGATGAAAAACGATGAAGTGCTACGAAGAATAGGAGAGAAGCGAATGATTATACAGACTATCAGAAAGAGGAAGGCTAACTGGGTTGGACATTACCTGAGGAGAGAGAGTATGATTAAAGACATCTACATCTACATCTACATATTACCCTGCAAGTCACCTTGACGGTGGATGGCAGGGGGTGCCGCGCACCAAGTTCCTAACTAATTATTATTCACTGTTATCTATTGTGGTCACGTATTGTCCTAGGGAAAAAGTACTCCTTATACCACTCCGTCCTACTATCTATTTCGCGAATCTTGTCGTCATTATCCCTCCGTCCGATATACGTTGGTTGTCGAATAATATCCTTCATTTCATTTACGAATATCTCCGACCTATATTTATCTAGAAGTTTAAGTCTCGCCTGTAATCTACGATCTTTCAACGATGGCCAACTCAACTCATCAATGAGTAACGTAATCCTCTGTTTTTTATCGTAATTCTTTTTCACGAATCTAGCTGCTCGCCGCTGTATTTTTTCTAAATGCTTTATGAGTCCCCTCTGATATGGATCCCAAACCGCTGCTGCGTATTCCATTTGAGGTCTAACCAAATATAAATAACAGGTTTCTCTCACCCTTTCCGTGCTTTTCCTGACTATCCTACGCACAAAGCCAACTTCTTATTTGCCGCACCTATCACTCGTCTTATGTGGGTGTCCCAAGACAGGTCAAGATGGTTACCCCAAAGTATTTCACCGATTCCGAAACAGGAATGCTCTCACCATCTATCGAGTAGGTAAATACGGACGATGTGCTTCTAGATTTCCAAAAGTTTAGAACGTTACTCTTTTTCTGATTGATTTCTAGCTGCCATTCCTTGCACAATACAAATAACGCATCCAGATAATCCTGAAGCTGGCGATGGTTGCTAGGACCACTAATTTCTCTATAGACTACGGTGTCGTCCGCAAAAAGCCTAATATTACTTTTCACAACTGAGCTGATGTCGTTTATATAAAGCATGAAAAGCATAGGTCCGATAACACTACCCTGCGGCACTCCAGAGACTACATCTGCCACACTCGAGGACTTACCATCGATGACTACTTTTTGTTTTCCATTCCAAAGGAGAGCGTGAACTCAGTTAATGACTTTTACATCAACGCCAAGATTTTCCAATTTTAATAACAACTTACGGTGGGGAACGTTGTCAAAAGCTTTTCTAAAATCAAGGAACACTGCATCGACCTGTTTATTATTTTTGCTGCATGATAAAAAATCATTCACAAACAGACCGAGTTGGGTGTCACAGGATCTAACTTTTCTGAAGCCATGTCGACAGCTGACTAACAGCGATCTACTCTCGAGATAACGCATAGTGTTGCTAACAATAATGTGCTCCAATATCTTACATGATAACGATGTTAGAGAAATCGGCCTATAATCTTCTGGGTTTTCTTTGTCACCTTCCTTATGAATGGGTGTGATGTGTGCTAGTCTCCAATCTTCAGGAACCTCACAGAGGGTAAGAGATTTCTGGAATACTATCCAAAGGAAGGGAGCTATTTCTTCTGCTAGTTATTTTAATACACGGGCGGGAATTCCTTCTGGTCCTGGGTTTTTGTTGAGCTTTATCGCACCCAGTAGCTTTGCTATTCCTGCCTCAGAGATTTTAATATTATCCTGCCGAGTACGTCTATCGGGAATACGATTATCTTAAAGTCTATCTCCACCTGCCGTGAACGCCTTCGCGAAGTAAAAGTTTAGTAGATTAGCTTTTCCCTCCCCATCGTGAAGGATGTCTCCGGAACCACATTGCAGAGAGGGTATTGAAGGACCCCCACCCTTAACTTCTCTTACATAGGACCAGAACGCTTTTGGAACCTCCTTCAATTTTGTATTCAATACCTCATTCCGGAAGGTGTTAAATGCGTTACGCATGGTTTCTCTCGCTAATACGCGGGCACTGTTATACTCATGGACTATAGCTGTGCGATACTCATCGGAAGCGGTGATAGGTATGTTTTTCAATTTTGCGTGGCTACGCCTCTGTCGTCTTAAGGCAATCCTGACTTCCTTATTAAACCAACGAGGTTCTTTCTTATCAGATTTTAACTTACTGGGGATAAATCTATTGATACCTCTTCCTAGTATATTCTTAAATAATAACCATGATGGCTCCATACCTAATCGTTCTGTCTTTTCACGATAACTGACAAAGGTACTTTTGAGATGTAAGCTGAAACTTTTAAAGTCGGCCTTGGCGAAAGCGTATACATTCCGAAGAGGCTTAGGATGTCTTTTGAGCTTTAATTCGCACTCCGCATACACAGCTCGATGGTCGCTAAGTCCCTCCTCTGTGGATACCTTAGTTATCCTATGCGGGATGTTAGAAGCAAGCAAGTCGAGAACATTGCCCGAACGCGTGGCTTTTTGTACCATCTGGATTAAGGAATATTCATGAAACGTGTCAATTAAGGCTTCACACGATTCGCGTTCTTTACCTCCCGTAACGAAACATAGGTTTTCCCAATCGATTGACGGTAAGTTAAAATCGCCTCCAATTATCACGTAACCGTCGTTCATAATAGATCTAAGCTCGGCTAATTGCCTCTCTAAACTTAAAATATAATCAACTTTGGCATTAGGTGGTCTGTAAAATGAGCATAAATATATCTTTTTCGAATTATCCTTACCTAGGCGGCACCACACGCTCTCGGTCGTTTCATCGATAATAGGGATCTGACAACTATCGTACTTTTCACTTATTGCCAAAAATACTCCGCCACCTATTCTATTGGCGCGGTCTTTTCTGTATACTCTATAGCTTTTCGGAAAAATTTCTTGGCTAGCGATATCTTCAGTGAGCCAACTTTCCGTACCTATAACTACATCCGCATGCAACGTGCGAATTACGTGTTCGAGTTCGGCAGACTTCGTACGAATGCTGCGGCAGTTTAAAACTATAATATTTAATTTCTCGTTATCGCCCGAAGCATTAACTGCTCTATTACGGCTTTCGCAGGTGGACTCTCTCACTTTGCGACCAGAAACTGTATTACACTCGATGCCCCTATGAAATCTCCTAATACGCCTACACCTACACCTACGCCTAACAGACGTGTTAGAAGGAAAACTAGATGGGAAAAGGGAAAGAGGTAGGAAAAGGTTTCAGCTGATAGACGATTTGAAAGGGAAAGAGAGTTATCAAGATATGAAGAGGACAGCGGAAAATAGGAGTATATGGAGAAGCAGGTTTAACCAAGAATAATCACGGACCTGTCTACGGACAGACTACCTATGATGATGAAGTATACAAAAGGTAATGGACGAGGCCGAGACTTCATGGAATTTCACAATAAAATAACATGAACAATGCTAGATAGTATTTTTTATTTATATTAAACTTTTGCTAATTTCCACAAAATATATGAAGTAAAACACGATCTGCCTTTACAGAATCATCAGGTCAAATATTGACAAATATTATACAAAATTAATGTGAATAAACTTAGTTTCCGTGTGTCTTGTTTATAGGAAATGTGGTTAAGTTTGTTGTTTTAAGTGTCTCTCTGCCTTAATTATTACTTATACTTGTGAAAAGAAAAACTGTAGAAGTGTTTGTCATAACTGCATGTCTCTTTTGTATATGTCGCGAATTTCATCGTTGCTTTTATGGTTTTTTCTCCCTTTGAGGTCAATGAGGAAAGGCTATGTTAGTAATGCTGTTGGATTTGTTAAACTGAAGCGAGAAGGAAAAATTTGTATTGTTAAAGGCAAGATTTGCCCTGAACACAGAATAAAACATGTATTTCCGTTGAAACCTCGAATTCGATTTTTTTCATGAAAACAATACTTTTTCTATACTTCGTATATGGAGAAAGTAAAAGTTATAAATATTGCTCACGTTTTATTATAAACTACTGCAAACCCGCCGAAAATACTACATTTTTCAATGTGTGTAAACGTCGAATCAAATACAAAGGATATGATCCATCAACATAATCCGATAACATCAATACTTTAATTTCATAACACCTACAAAGAATAACGTACCCTAGTCAATTGCTACAGGCTAAATTCGAAAGAGAAATCGATGATTGAATTGAACATATCGACAAGAAAACTTCATCTTTTACTTGGAACTCATAACCGCGACTTTTTCAGAGGTCGATAAGTATCTGAAGCCATTTCAAGTAAGATTTCACGCACATAAAAAATTGTCTCAAATTATGCGATTGTAGAAGGTGAAGTATGACTTTGGTAAAACAACCGCCGGGACTGGAGAATGCTCCTACTGCAAAAATATCTGATTTTCCACAGATTCGACATAATGTTTTAGTCAGAAAGGATTTGCACGGTCGTTAAGAGTGAAATACGGGAGGCAACGAGAAAGTTTGCTCGGGAAATCGAGATTTCGAACTCCGAGTGAGTTTCCTAACGAGTTCGTCGCCCAAAAAGGAGCGCCGAGACATCATTACGTGTGTCATCATCGTTCTCACGCAAGAGTCATCAGCGGGAAGCGATCTTATTTGTCGCAACGGAAATGCAGCACGAAAAGGACGGAGCGAGTGTACTTGGAAAGGTAAAAGGCTCTTTAAGTTTATTTTGCAAACGACAAATCGAACTTCCATCACAAAATACCATATCTCATTATCAAATTGAGGATGTCTTTGAAAGGCTGAAGGTTACCTACTTCATAACTTCTGACTTTATGGAAATCACGTACAGGAGATAATTTTATGGGACAAAAACATTAAATATTCCAACACAACGCTTCAAAAAATATTTTACCATGTGGCATTGAAATGAGTCTATAGTTTATAATAATACAAAATAATCAACAATATTTTTAAAGAAATACTTCTGTAATTCATATAGTAAATTCGCCAAGGTCAAAGAAAAACCCTCCATTGTCCATTTCTTGTATGCTGTCATTTATTTATCAAAATTTAATCATAGTTAACATAAATCTATCGTAAAATTTCTCGCCATAATAGTTCACATTTTCTTCATTTCATTCTATAAAATACTGATATCATATTATTATTATATTATAAGGCTTAAGGTACTTTTAGAGATTTTCTAGATAAAGTGTTTTATGCATGGAGATTTAATCTATACTTTGCTTTTTATTTCATTTTGCGAGAGCAATATTTGTAATAACTCATAGTTTTATACTTCATACTCGTATTATTCCCATAGCCAAATCTTTTAGGGGAATTTTATACGTAGCCTTTGCTTATATTTTCTTTTGTCTCAAATTATTGAAATATTTTCTTTCAAACACGCATTTAGCAAGTAGAAACTGTTTCTGTCCAACAGTCAAAATGCTCTCATATCGTACTTGCTTACCTGAAACCTCATTGCTTTTCTCCACAATTGCAAAAAATATTATTTTAAATTTGACCTCATTTTTATTTTAATCCACCATATATCTTCTACACACCTCATTATTTCCGCTAAAATTTTTATCCCTCACTGCCCCACTAACTCTGCACAACAAGGGAAATCATACGTTCTTTGAAATCTGCTTTTTATTTTCTCACCCATTTTTTCGTTCGATGCGAACTGGCTCTACTCAAAATCGCGCAGAGGATCATAAGGCTAAAAACATTATTGGATTATAATTTCGCGTCGGAGAATATAAAATCGTTTTCTTTTAAAACCTTCAGAAGTTCGCGCTATTTTTATGCCGACTATTCATGCGAGAGGCGACGAGTGAAGGATGCCACTGTCGAAGGCATAAAAACTACCAAACCGTCATTCAGCGGTCGCGGAGCTAAAGCGGAAAAAAAACCTCTTGCCTTTGGCTTCCCGGTTTTTGCCTCCATCGGCGCCGTGAGCTTCATAAGGGCGTCCTTTTCCTCCGTCGCTCCGTCATTCTTCGCTATGCGACCGGGACGACATCTGGCTAATAGAACGGGTGTGGAAATGGTTGCAGTGTGACCGGAAAATCCTACTTCGACACCGCTGCCTTCCATCTCCAATTGCTGAACTATCGGCCGCTTCCCTCGGTCCCCTTATCGCCCTTCTCCCTCACCACTCACCACCTGCACCACCTCCGCGAACACTCTTTGAGGGATAGCATTCCATTCTTCTTCTCTGTCGAATCCCCACGTCAACCCTCCTCTCCATTTACTCTCTCTCACTCTCATCAAATCAAAAGTGATGCGTGTCACGAGCGACAGTGAATTCTGCCGCGTTAAAATCATTCGAACGTCACGTCCAAACAATAGCGATCGAATGAAGTAAATTTGATGGAGTGTATTCGAACTTCAGCGGCGGATAAAATTCCAACGGGAAAGTGGAGCAATGCAAATTTTTGAAAATGGAAAGTCGGGAATTGGAGAGAATTGATTGTCGCTGGATTTGATTTAAATGTATAAAAATATGGTGGCCACAAGAGAAACTAAACATTAATCTATCTGGATTTATCTTCAAATTTAATTATATCTTATGAGAAGAAAATCAAGTACCTCAAAAATAGATAGGACTTGCGTCGCCACCGAAAGATTTCAGTCATTATCGTGAGAAAAAAGTGCGGATAATGAAAAATGTACCGAATCCAGAACGCAAAAATTCGTAATGACAAGTAGTCAGTAACTGACTCATTGCTAAAGTCCTGCCTTGGGCACCAACCTTCTACCGTTTTAATGAGAAGGAGAGAATAACTATGTAATAATTCCACTTTATTCAAGAGAAACGAAAACGACCTTTGTCAACTATGATCTAGTCGTCATCATGACATAGTTGAAACCGTCTCTTTTTTGGTTCTCTAGAATAAAGTGGAATTTTTACATAATTAATCTCTCCTCATTTATTATGGTGCTCCACAAATTTAAAGCATCATCCGTCGATCTTATACCTTATCGCCTTTTAATGTATTATGTACCGAATGAAAATTTTCGAAAATGAGCTACCTGAAATTAAGATAAATAAAAGCACGATAAATATTTAGATCGCGACTAACATGAACTTTATTGAACATGCCATTAAACAGTCGGTGATGTGTAACGGCATTTAATATCATATCTAAATTTTCCTTTTGAATAATGACCTATGTCATAAATCGCCCATACATAAAAATGAAAAACAAATTTCCTTCACCGACACAATAAATATGCTAACATTCTTCCTTGACGTGAATCCTCGGCCGTTCAATATACCTATACCTACGCCAATCTGGAGATCGTAGCGCGAGAGATGGTGCGGCGTAATATAAAACGTCGAATGGTTTCAAATGCACAGCGTTCTCCGAATCGTAAGTGCATCAAATACAAAAGTAGATTGCCGCAGACATGGAAAAGGGATAGGAGAAATGGTGGGCGAATACATTCGGGAGATGCGAAAAATACATTTGCGCCGTATCTTCTGGTCTTCATCTTATGGGGAAATTGCGCTCACCTTCGCCTTCGATCCACAAGGACAATTTGGCGCCACCTTGCACGCAGCGCGCAAAACGCCTCCATCGACCTCCAAACCGCTCTATACCGAAGCCGCAGGACCCAACCGCCCCCACCCCCCTAAACACCCCCGAATTCCCTTTCATCCCTCGCCCCCAGTAACACTCTCTCCCTCACACCTACCTTCTATCTCTAACTATTCTCCTCTCTCCTTTCGTTCTGTTCCTCTATCGCTCTCCTCTCTATTCCTCTCTCTCCCCGCCATCTTTCCTTCCCTACTTTCTCTCTCTCTCTGTTGCATTGTTTTCCAAACTCAATTAATTTCACTCTTTCGCTCTCCATCACCTCCTTCCATTCTCTCCACCTCATACATATCCAAATCACTTCCTTTATCTCTCCTCATCCCGTTTTTCCGTCCTTTTTTCAACTCTCGCAATTATATCCCTCATTCCTCACTCCTACCTCCCCGTTTCGTCTCTTCTTCCCTCCCCATTTCCTTATCTCTCTCTCCCACATTCCCTTGCTCTTTTAATCTCTCTAAAATTCCCTCCCCTTCTCCCTCTTTTTTCAATCTCTCCCTCGTACTAATGATTTCTCTTATTCTCTCCATCTCCCCCTCTCTCTCTCTTTCTGATTGTATCTCTCTCACTCCCACTCCTATTGTTCCACCGTTTTATTTAATCCGCACTTTTATTTCTCACTATCTTACAGGTTCTCTTTGTTTAATCTATTTTTATTTTATTATCTCCGTTATCTACTACCGAGTAAGTCTTTTTCTCTCTTTCATACTCTATCAAAGTTTATCTACTACATTCTCCCTCTACGCCATTTTAGCCCACATCGGCTCTCCTATCTCCTCCCCTCTCCCCACTCTCTCTCAAACCGCCCACCTCCGTTCTCTCTCTTTTTCCCTCTCTCTCTCTCACACTCCATCTATTCCTTTATGTGCTTTGTGATAACTCCCCCAAGTCACCCTTTCTCAGCGCCGATAGCATTTTCTCAAACCGTTAATTGCTCCCTTTCGCTCACATTCCGTCCCATTTTCCCCTCCTCTTCTTCCTTCTATCCCCTCCGCGGCTTCCCCTCCCACTCATTTGCCTCCCCTTTCCTCTCCTTGCCAACCTCTCCAATCTCCTCCCTTCCGACCTCTCAAATCTCCCTCACCGCTCTTGCCTCTCTTGCTCGCTCCGTATCTTTTCCGCCGCATACCCTTGGCGTCCAAACATCCTTCCATTCCTCTTTTAACGTCCTCTTTCCAAAACTCCCGTCTTTAAGGGCTTACCGAGAGCGTCTATCCCTGTCTTTTGCTTCCCTCTTGTCCCTCAAACAGACCGAGGTATTAAACTCCGCGCACTCCATTTGCTCGAAACACTTTATCGTCTTCTCGGCAAATGGAAGAGCGTGAACGGAATGGAGCTGGATTGAAGAACCGCAGCGGAGAGGAGGAGGAGAGAGAAAGAGAAACTGACACAGTTAGGTTGTTTCAGGGAATGGGATAAAAGAGGGTATGGGTTGTGTCTGCGAGTGGACGGAGAGGTGAATTCGAGAGGGAAGCACTTTGAGGTTGCTATGCGATTGCTTGAGGAGCGTAGGTGGATTATAGAGGAGTGAGGAGTGGAGAGAGAGAGAGAGATATGGATCGAGGAAATACGGAGAAATGAAGGTTAAGAAAAAGTGGGGGAAGGAGTTATGCCTCTGCAGTGTAATAGAGCAGACCTAAAGGCGTGAGGAATGTGGTGTTCTGCGGTTGGTTGCGGGTGAATGATACGAGTGACTTTTTGAGATGGTTCCTCTGCAGACGATATGATCTTTGAATACCGTTTTGCTAAACGTTGGTTACCTTGGAATTGGATGCTCGGATGAATATAATTTAAATTCAATTACAAAAACCCAGGTGGTGCATCGCCTGTAGCTTTCGAGAACGCCGTCTGACATATGTACTGAAAAGAGAACAATTACAGCCACCAAGTAATGGAATAAACGAAAATATCCCTCTCCATTTTTATCTATTCCACTTACATTGCCTTCTATACTTCCAGAAAACATGTCTTGACATTAAAATTTTTTACAAACCGTTGCTCGTTTTTACCAATTCAATGATAGGAAAAAATAAAATAGCTATCCTTCGAATTTTCTGTCATCATTTCACAGTTTTTTTTGATTGATTTTTTTAGCTTTTTACCGTGTGCGCAAAACCCAGACGCCTCGCCGATTTCCACGGAATTCTTCTCAGCATATTTCCCAACGCAAAAAAGTGCTTTCTTATTCCCGAACTTTCATCCTTAAAGCCACACATCTGTTCCAATGCCATCGCTCATTTTGCTTCTGCTTTATGTCGGATCGTCCAGCTAAGCGTCAACTCCCAACTGTGAAATATTACACTTCTTATTTCCATATTCCTGAATTCTCGTCTAACCCACGAAAGTTTTATCAGCTAGCTTGGTTGTCATCCTTTTCTTAAAATTTTGGCGTTTCTTTTAGAAATAGTGGCAAGATCTCCCGCCATTTTTAGTTGGATCATCGCCGTCGAATATCCATCGTATATTTCCTTTTTATCTCCCGAAAAGTCTATCCTGATTTGATTTTGCCTCTTGGTCCTACCCCAGCCTTTTCAGCTATTATTGAGCTTCGTTTATATGATTTTTCATTCGTTCAAAATTTACTCACGCATTCTGTCATTTTAGAGCGAAGTTTCAAGTAGAATGGAACATAGTAGCGATAAAAAAATTAACTAAGTACAAATTTATAATTTGTTGAAGAATGTTGCATAGATACTTTTTGTTCGGAGAAATGTTTTTCCGCAAGGGAATAATATATGGAAGATACACTTTTTGTTGAAAGATAAATGTAGTGGATCGTAATTTTAAAAAAATTAAATAAGAGACGCCAAGTAGAGCCTGAAATATACATATACATAAAGAAATGGTTGACACCACCATTTATTAACAATACCACAAAGAAATATATAATGCATAGAGTAAAATTATGGGAGGGAAAGCGCGGACATTTTATATTATCTTGATGCAGGGCGTAGAGGGTGAATTGATGTTAAGGCAATTTAGATAAAAAACATTTCTTTTGATTTGCTTCAACGAATTTCATTAAGACTCGAATAACGCTGTTATATTAGTAGCAAAATATATCCCTTCCAAAGCCATTCTATCACTAATAACTAAGAATGAAATTCTTTCATTAAGATATAAATTAAGTCTCTGGTTAACATTTTGTTATACATATATAGCTTTCCTTAATCTTTCTGCTTCAGTTCTTAGTAATATTCTTGTACCTCTATGAAAAAAATTACTTCAGTTATGACAAGACGTAAGCATGAAGTCCTTCATGGCATTTTATTACGTGTGCGTATCATCCTATCGACAATCATCGTTATTTTAGAGTGGTGTCTTTATGGACTATAAAAGTCTCGGACTACAATGGCTGATGATCATGTGCAGTAAAATTTGAGAGGACGATTCAGTTTGCATTGCAATTTTGTAGTTAAATTGCGATGGCAATGTAGACGATCCGCATTGGTGCAGAAATTTAAGAAAATTTTAATAAGGAGTGGAGACTACGACGAAGATAATATACGGAAATAAATAAACTCAATTTTAAACTACGGCATTGCAGTTGATTCCTTTCCGTACATTAAGAAAATTTGACAATGAAGTAAGGTTTTCTAAGAAGTCGTTTAAAATTTCTAAGAATATTGACGGCAACTCTTGTAAAGCAATGTGTTCTATTCAAATTTAATTCCGCAACGGAATTCTTGTAATTCTCTCAGTTGGGTCATTTGGCTTTTGTTTGGAAAACAATCGTCCTTATCGCGTTTGTTTTTATGCGAAGTTAAAATTTTCAAGGCGTACCACGTCCCGTTTATTGCTCTCAATATTTGTATAATGGAATACGAAAATTGCCACCCGAATACGCCGAGCCCTCGTATCTATGGAGTTGGTCGCAAAAAAAAATAATCATGGGAGCCGCCATTCCGCGGAAAATTGGGAGAGGGAGCGTGGGCACCGAGAGTCATTATCTTTATTATGATGTTCATAAAAAATGTATGCGACCAACCTTGCATGTGTGGCCCACTTCCGACTTTTATTTTTTATCTACTTTGTCTAATGAAATGTAATTTTAAAATCTGTCATCCATAGTGAGTTAGACACCCGTTTGCACCTATGAGCATCTCCATGGTTTTAAAACAGCCATTTACCGAAATACCCGTAGCGCAACAATTTTCCTAAGTCCCGCTTTATCAACAATTTTCTTAAGTCCCGCTTTATTCGAAAAAAAGATCATGAGTCAAAAAAAATCATCTTCCGATTCAAATACTATTTACGTCGTCCGACTAATCGCGATAGTAGTTCCCCCTCTCTTGCAATCACACTTTCGTCATTGATTTTTGTCCCTCCTTAATCTCTTTTCCTTCATTATTAGTTATTACTTCACATCCCATAAATGGAAAGTAATTCAAAGCCTTTTCGTTCTTCAGGAGAAGTACGTTTTTTATTTTGTTGGCGTAATTCTACAATTATAAATAATGATAATAGGTAAAAAACAGGTGGAATAAACATTTTTGAGTATAAGAATAAAAGAAGAGTAATCGCCAAAGAAAACAATTCTTTAACGAGGAGATTGGGGAGAAAGTAACGCTGATTGGGTTGATAGAGTTATAGTCTTAAAAAGCTTTCCATTTAAAAGTAAAATATTTCAAGTGGTTTCGAAATATTAATATTTTTGATTGACAAATATTAAATTAATTATTTTACGGAGAAATACCCACGATTTTCCAGTTGCGCGAGAGCTCCAAAAACCCGACAGGATCGGGATGATTACAAAGAATAGCATCCTTTTATCACAAAAATGGGTATACAGCCACATGTACTGGTATATATTTGCCGCAACAAAAGACCGCCACATTTTTGTCGCACTTGTTTCAACGTAACGTAAGTGAAAATATCTTCCTCCTCGGAAAGCGAACTTGTTCATTAGCATACTACGGGTCAACGTATTCTCTTGCACACCCTCCTCAAACCTCACGCATGCAGCGATCGCAAAAGGCAAAGTGGGCGAAAGTATGAGGAGGAGAGAGAGGAAAGAGGAGGAGACGGAACAGCGAGGACGAGAGCGTTGGGCCGAAGAGAAAGACCATTCGTATTGAGAAAGAGAGGCTTGTGTAGAGGGGGGAGGAGAGCTGGGGGAGATGGGAGGGAGGTGCGGAAGTCCAAGAGCAGAATAGGCCGTGGATCAGCGAGGGAAGAAGTGTTGGAGGTAAGAGTTGTTTGAACAGAGGGGTGAAGGGGTTGTGGAGGAAGGTTAAGGACGGGCGCGTGGAAGAGGCGGAGGAGGAGGCAAGAAAGGGCGATCGGGAGGGTGGTATCGGCGGCACAAGCGGTGTCCGGAAAACGAAAGGAGAGAGGGAGAAAGAGAACTAAGGCAGCCGATTTGGGTCAAGAGAGAAGGTGGGGGAGAGGTTGAACGTTCGGTCCAAGGTATGAGGAGCGGGGGAGGCGGTGCGAGAAGCTGCAAAGTGAGTTCCTCTCGACCTTATCTTTAGCAAAGACCTCGCAACGACAGAGGATAAAATGTCTACGTGATTAAATGGGGCGAAGGAGAGAGCGGGTGGGGATGGGATGAGGGTTGGGAAGACGGTGGGAAAGTTGTGGAAGAGAGAGATTTGATGGTGAATTGAGGCCGGGGAGGGAGAGGGAAAAGAGAAGTAGTGGAGTAGCGAGAGGAAGAAGTAGTCGGTGGAAGTGGAAGGGAGCGGCGAGATATTTTGAGGGAGAAAAACGATGAGTTAAGAGATCGAGAAGAAGGGAGAGGAATAAGATGTGGTGTGAATTTCAGAAGGAAGATGGGGAGAGAAGAAGTGGTGCGATGAGAGGAAGATGAAAAGCGGAATGGAGGTGAATGTGGACAAATGGAGAAAGTGAGACGTTTGCGGGGTATGGGGGGTTTATTGGGCTAGAGAAGGAGTGGGTGGAAGAAGAGGTGATGCGAGGAGTAACTTCGAAAAGTGATAAATAAAATCAGGGTAAATTGTGTGAGGAAAAGAAAATATGTATATATATATATATATATATATATATATATATATATATATATATATATATATATATATATATAAGACATGAAGGGGGGAGTTTGGTATGGTAAGAAAGGGTTTGAAATGATAGAAACACGGAGAGAGAGGATAAGCAACATGAAAATTAGAATGAAGAAGTTTGGAGTTGAAAGCATCAAATAGAAAGAGAGCTAAATTTGGAACATCGTAGCGGTAAGAATTCGGCGATTGAAGTTTCTATGGAAGACGCATATGGAAGGAGAGGTAGTCAGAAGATACAATGTGGATGTAGAACGTAGACGAATAGCGGAAGATTGGAGCGGAATGTGGCGGGTTGCATGGTACAGGTAAAGCAAATAGAATAGGCGTTTGATGCCGTGGTAAGCGGTAAGTGGAGAAAGAAAGTGAGGAACGAGGATAGGATGCAGCACGTGGTGGAGAAGAGAAGGGATATTGAGAGAGTATGGAGAGGAGAGTAAAGGTTAAAGGTAATGCTGAAGCTTGCTAAAAAATGAAGGTGACTACATGCTAAGGAGTTGAACAGAATGTGGGAGCTAGGATGCAGCGTGATATTCATAGGAGTTAAGATTAGAATGGGAGAGGGGGAGAGGAGGAATGAGTTGAAGTCAGCAGAGTCGAAGTAGTTGGAAGCGAGAGGGTGGCTACGAGGTTAAGTTAGCGGGAGAAAAAACGAAGCGATAGAGCTAAAAGAGGCGGAGAATAATGGAGGGCGCAGAAGGGTAAAGTTAGGCTGACGAGTGGAGATGGGGAAAGACGAGGGAAAGTGGGCAGAATGGAAGCTGAAAAGGCATGGAAAATTTAATTACGAGGATGATCCTGAAGTTCGTGAGATTTACTGATGGTGGCAAGAGAGAGAGAAAGAATGATAGAGATAATTTTACAAAGAGTAAGTTTTTTAAAAGCGGATTTAGAATTAAATTGCATTTGAATTATACATTGTTATTTTGTGTTTTCCGGAAATTTTCCATTGAGTGCTAGAAAAAAATTTCAACGTATAGTTAAGATATTTGATTTTGAATTCTTATCACTAAATATTTTGAAGAGAAACAAAATGCTTTATATGAAGATAGGGTAATAAAATATGTAGGGTAACTTTTTCTGGAGTCGCTTATCTAGCGTAAATGCGTCATCATCTCCAAATTGTGAGTTAATGCCCGATATTTGCAGACGCAATTATTATTTCTGCCACAATGTATAACTGTTGAATCTAAATAGTAACATGAGTTCATCAAATTTTGTAAAGCTAGGACAAAAAGACCAGGCGTCCATCAAACCAGTGCACTGAGGAATCAGTTTCCCGTGCTAGAGATGCAATTCTCTGTGACATCCGACTGATGATCCGAGAAGGACCTAAAGAATTTGGCATCTCGTACAGCCTATGTCAACAAATCCTTACCTAAGATTTTAAAATTAGACTAGACTAAGCGACAGTCCTTTCACAACTTTGGAAGCAGGAACTGAAAGAGAACCGTTTGATGGTGTATCAAATAATTCATTGACCTTGTGGCTAATTATGAAAACTTTATACGATTGCATCGTGACAGTTTCGCCATCCTTTATATTCCCCGTGTGACTTTCTTATATTCCAAAGATCAAAAATACGCCACAATGAAAGATATTTTAAGATGTGCCGGTTAAAACAGTATGCGGCGCAGTAGGCGATCTTCACAACGAATAAAGGGTGATAGTAAGTTTTAATAAACGACATAAAATTTGAAATAAATCTTTTTTGGTCAAAAGAAGAAATATTTAACGGATGATTAAGTGTTAACTGTCCTAATTTTCTAAAGGTAAACTCTGTATCGGCACATTAAGACCGCACCTCGTATTTTTCTGAGAATTAAAATTTAATTATGAGTTTTATGCCTTTAACGGAAAGGTATATATAAAAAAAATGTTTTTCTATGCCAAGTTATAACAACTACGACGACGAGTTTGTAAATTATTCCCTAAGGATACCTTCTGCGGCGTATCTTTTGGCGCGGATCATTTTATGCTATAGATACCAGCTCCTTATCGCTTTCCTTTTCAACGTACATAAAAATTCCGGTCGCTTAAAGGCGCGTGCTTTTTTGCGAGGATTTTTCCCGAGGCTTTTGCTTTCTCCCGTTCTCAGAAAGCCGTTGTCAAATCTTCAGATCGAGTTACTCCTCCTTCCTTTTCTTCTTCTTCCAAACCTCCCATCCTCTCTCTCTCTCTCCGAATTCTTACCCGCTCTCGAACGCTAGTCCCGCTCATTTTCTCTCTTTTTCTCCCTCTTCCTCTTTCTCCTGCCTCCTCTCTCTCTCTCCCCGACTCTTCTTCCGCATTACCTCTCCTCTCCCGCTCACAGCCGCTTCCTTGTTCTCTCCGGCATCCAATATACTTCAGACGGTCAGGCGCCCTCTTACCCCCTCCATCTCCCTGCCTCTTTCTCCTATCCACCATTGATCCCGCACCACCAACCCTTTTTTCGACTCGCCGGCTGCCTCACTCCTCTTCCTCGTCTTTCGCCGCCAACACAACCCGCACCCAACTCCTCCACCCCCTCCTACCCCAACCGCACGAGCCCTCTTCACCACCCACTCAATTTTCCCGCCGCGGCTGCTGCAGGAGCCGGGTTTGAGGCAGAGGGAGGAGGAGGAGGATGAGGCGGGATCGGAAAGGGAACAACGGCGGGAGCCTCGCGATAAGAGTGGGTGGTAGATGTAAGGAAAAGGTATAAACAGGCAACGCTTTAAGAGAAGGAACGTCTCTCTTTGAAGCCGTGAAAAGGAGCAATATGAAGGGATGTGGGTGGAGGGAGTTGGTAATGGGGTGGGAGTGGGGAGAGGATGTTCGGCGCTGTTATGGAAAGGGTAAGGGCCTGAAGTCTGATGTAAGGAATTGTAGTTGCTCCAAAGTGCCCAGAAAGGACTAAAGGAAATGGAAGGTGGTAGTTAGGGTAAAGAGGGTTTTTTTTTAAGGAGAGAGATAGGTTTATTTCCGTGAGGTCAGAAGAAAAACATGGGTAATAATGGGGAACCGTGAAGGAGGAGGCGAAGTGGGAGGAGGAATCGGTTGCGATCGGTGTGCGTGAGGATTGAGAGAGAAAAAAAGCGAGGGATTAGATTACAGCTGGAGGACATCCGGAAAGGTGCACTAGAGTGAAGTTTCTGGTGGGAACGAAATTGACGTGCAAGGAGTCGGAGGAGATGTTCCGGGAAGGAGACGCGGGATAGAGAGAGAGAGGGAAGGGAGGGAAGGAGTTTAAGGAAGAGTCGATGCGGAAAAGGATGAGAGGGGAAAACTCCAAAGGAAGAGAGGGAGGAAAGGAGAGAGAGAAGAGCGTATAGGCGGAAGCGAGGAAAGGAAGCGAGGAAAGGAAGCGTGGAAAGGAAGCGAGAGGAGGAGGGAGAGAGGTTTTGGATGCGCTGGCGACGTGAGGTTGGCTGTCGACAACAAGAGAGAGAGAAAAGAATGGGGAGGGGAGGAAGAGGGGAGAGAGGGTGGGTCTCGAAGGGAAAGGGGACGATATTTCGATGCTATCGACGGCGAACTATCGACCCCTCAAACTCTCCTCATCTCCACTCCACTCCATCCGCCTCTCTTTGCTTTCTCTCTCTTTCTTTCACTCCGCCCGCGCGCTCGCATATCTTTCTCGCGACGTCTAGGACGGCGGGCAATGCTCTCTTTTTCTATCTAATCTCACGTCAGTTATTTCGCCTGGAGGTCTCTGTAACTTCAATTTAATTAAGTTTCGCCGTTAATAATGGCATAAAAGTGAACATCGCTCATAATACGATCTATCTTTCCCCTACTTAATGGAAATACAGCGTTCTATTTGCTCTTTTTGGTGACTTCTTTTCGAAAGTTTTATGGATCTCCAGAGCATAACTTATGGCTTTTTCTTCTTTTAATGGAGAAAAGGAATAAAACCATTTCTTCTCTCCTGATAGACCTCCATAAAACGGCGCTCTGTGAACATCACTTCTGATAGACGTATATTCTCACATAATTTTCAAAATCTCAGTTTTCTTTCCCTTAGTTGTTTAAGGAACGGGTTTTGAGTAATTGAATTGAAGAGAAGTATTCCACAATTATAATCTGTCTTTTGGTTGGCGTGAGCAGACTTCAAGTATCAAAAGTAAAACAATTTCCACTTACACTTCTTTTGGAAGTTGATTAACTTATTTTGTGACTCGTTTTAGTTGTGGAGAATGGCATATTTCGCGGGGCGATTTGTCGTAGTTGGCGACTGAGAACATTTATTTAATGGAAAATCCTAAGACTCTATGATAAATAGCATTCATGGAGTCACTGTTTCTTAGTCAATTCATACATTACGGCAAACAACAAAAAAGGAAGCGAATACATTACGTAGATAAATAACAAGATATTTGTTTATTCTCGTGCCTTATAATGCTCCAGAGTCTTACAGAAACATCTACTTATACAAATACGAAACACATGTTCGTTTGAGATTCTCACCTAAAACTGTTAACGCTACTAAAATTCGAGCTAAAATGAATTAAAACAGAATAAAAACGCCTATTCAACGAAAAATCCGAAAGCTTACATAAAAGAGTCGATAAGTCCGTCCGATAGACAGGTGTGTGTGTTTTTTCGCTTCAGATTTCCCGCGACAGTTTTTTCCCATGGAATACGGAGAGAGAGAGAGAGAGCTCTATTCATGCGGCCCAGGTCCAAATGACGTAACTCCTGAAACGACGCGGTATCTCCCCCGCTCCGTTATTTTCAGCCTCGCCTTCGGGAAGAGGGAGGTGGGCAGATAAGGGGAAGGAGGTGGATAGATAGGGAGGGGGAAGAAGAGAAGGGATTGAGTTGGAGACAGCGCTCGGGGATTGATTCCCTTTTCGACAAAGCGGACTCCCCTTCCGATGAAGGATGAAGCGATAAGGGATCGCCTCCGCTGACAGCGAGCAGCGTGGGAGTGGGCGCAGCGCTTACTCTGCAAGTGCCGTCGATATAAGGAGTGCAAAAACAGTCGAACATCTGGGATTGATGGCCATTGTTCCACGCAAGAATCCAGAATATCTCCCAAGGATAGGAAAATTTCACCTCGCCCGAAGATTTTTGCGATTCTCTCTAATCGACCTCAAGGGAGCTGTCAGCGTAAAGAGTTTCGGTATCAAAATATCAAATGGATTTGGATTGACGGGACGGACAAGGAAAGCGATAGAAAAATTGGCGACGAAGCATTTCATACACTATTGATTTCGCAGTATAAAATCCAAAATTCCTCTATAACTTCGAAAATGTTAAATATGCCGATAGTTGTTTTTATAATCAGGAACTATTTTTAGCAACACTATGCGTTGAATACAAATACAATAATTGCATTGATGATGTTAATAACTTAAGAAATAAGATTTCGAAATGCAGCCAATTTAAGTCGAGAGAAAATTAATCATTTTTACTTAAATCGAAGCATTGCGTCATTATATTTAAGAAAAACCAAAAATTTCAAACATTATACTAATCAAACACATTAAAAACTATTAGAACCAACCGATGAGAAAAATGTTATTTGATTTCTAAATCTGGAAGTCCCGTTTTCTTTCTGCGAACGCGACGCCATACATATTTAGGAGCTTTCGAATCAAAATAAAAACTCCCAGTTTCTCCAGAGTTTATAATATTATTGAAAAGCATGAAATCATATTAAAAGGCTCTTTAAAATTAATTTTAGACGCTTAAGGGGAAATGTAATAATTAAAATTTAACGATATACTTTAAAACCAGTAACATCGTAAAACGTTGACCACCTAAATCACAATCTAGTAAGATGAGCAGGCAGCTCTGTAATTCAACACTTAACTAAAGATATCATCTCAGCGAGGAAATTAACCATACTGCATCATTTTTGAGTGGTATTAATGGATTTATATCCGCGTTCAGAAACAAGAAAAATTGTTCTGCTACGACAGTTCAGAGGTAGAATATCCGCCCGGCAAGTGGAAGACCCGGGTTCGATTCCCGGTCATAGCAGACTTTATTCTCGTTTCAAAATTATTCCCACCGGATTAATATCTGTTAGTTTTTAAGTAATTCAAGCAGCTAAAATTATTATTTTAAGAACGTATTCATAAAAAATCATTGAAGATAATAAAATAAAATTTAATCTTCTCTTCTCGTGAAAACCCTTTTTATGAGCAGATATTTTTAAATAGCTCATGAATTTTACAGTTAACTAGTTTTAAATATGCTATAAAGAAAATTGAGTATTAGATATATTGTTACAATGAATAATTCATCCAGATTTACAACTCGGTAACTTAAAGACTGGTATTCATCCAGAGATAATTTTAATACTCGGGATGTGTTACAAGGGGAGAGTGAGAGGAGGAAGAAAAATGGAGGCGCTTGTCTCGCATATGTGGCGTAATGGCGGGAATGAGCACGGCATTCCAATCGGTTTTACGGACAACCGCGGGAAAAATACATGCAATATACAAATGCCATTCCGGGAGGACTTCCCCGAGTCTTTAACAGTTGACGCACATCACAAAAGTGTACGTCGCAGCATGAAAGGAAATGGGAAAGAGAAAGAGAGAATGATTGAGTGAGGTGGAGAGGAGTGAAGAAGAACAGGGGGCAGAGAGACGGGGAACGGAAGAAAAAAAGGAAAAAATAAGAAAGAAAATGGGGAGAGGGAAGAGACTAAGAAAATTCTGGAGAAGTACGATGGAAAGGACAGGAGGAAGTTGGAAGAGGAGGATAGAGAAGGAAGAAAGAGAGAGAACAGAATGGATAAATCAGAGAAAAACAACTTTGTGAGGGATAGGTTGAGAGGAATAGAAGAAAGGTGGAGGGAAAGAGAAAGATAGAAAGTGTGCGAGAGAGAGAGAAAGAAAAAGAGAGAGAGAGAAAGAAAGAGAGAGAGAGAGAGATAAAGAAAGAGAGAGAGAGAGAAAGAAAGAGAGAGACAGAAAAAGAAAAAGAGGGAGAGAGAGTGAAAGACAGAGATAAGGGACGTTAGAGAGGATGTAGCTACACGCGGATGCCTTCCTCACCAAAACACGAACGAAGCCGGATGGAAAGTCGACGTCGTCGGCAGTGCGTGAAATGAATCCTCACAAAATGCAACGTTCTTTCTTTTCCAACGCCCACTCTTGACCTCTTTCCAGTATCTCTCTCTCTCCTCCGTATCATTCCGTTCTCTCATCTTCCTTATCCTACTCCCCTCTCCACACCATGTCCTTCATTGTCCTTTATTCTTCACCGCCATCTTTTGTTCCATTTCATCTCCTCCCTCGCCCGCTTTCTTCTCCCCTTCCTGACTCCTTTCTCATCGTCTCCCTCCCCTCCCCCTGCCTCCTCTTCAATCCTTCCGCTCCCGTGCTCCTATTTGCCGCTGTCATAATAGACACTGTATCCCAAAGCACATGTACCACAAAGCGTCCGCAGCGATTTCACAAAAATATGAAGGATAGTGCTCAAGTTTTCGTTTAAGGTGATAAAATGTCTCGCGTTATGTCAATGAATCTCTTTAAAAGATATAGTAAAACAGTCTTGTAGAAAAGGATAAAGTGAAAAAAAATCAGCGACCATTTCTTCGTCGATGACGCCATCTTTACTACGAGCTCAACTGTAATGTGTGATCAGATAAATGGCCACTACTATCATAAAGACAGACTTCGAAAAAAATCAGGAAGCATAATATACAGCAAGTTAATATGAAATGGAAGGGGTGAGGTTGGGAAAAGAACCTTAAAATATGCAGAAAACTATCAGGTATAAGCGCTGCTGTATGGATATGAAATTCAGTATTGGGGAGAATCGTATGACTTTTATCCAAATTTTGATTTGCGTAGACAATTAAAATACTCAAAGTTTGTGTTTAAAGGTCGGAATTCGATCTTTAATTGCTAAAATCGTTAATAATAATGCCGGAAAATTGTCACAAAATCTCCAAGTAGAAATAATTCAGAGTGCATAAAAAAGATTAAACATAGTACATCAATTTCCTTGTGTGTTTATTGAAGAAGCTTATGTGGAAAATATTATGTTATTAGAAAAAATGGAGGATATCTGTGAATAAATTTGTAGTTTAAGAATACATACATGTAGACCAAGTAATCACATGATACATTTTAGGACTAAAAACTGAAGTTCAAGATTTTACAAGTTTTAAGCTGTGAGAAATAAGGACTGTTATCCTCTCTTAGGATTTTTCATGAAAAGTGATTTTCAGTTGAGCTAAAATACTCTAAACTCGCTTTGGATAAACTTCAATATTTCCTTATTAATAAACAAATCGAACCGATGTTCGCTAAAAGGATACGGTGAAAATTGGGAAAACTCTAGATGTTCTTCAGGAAAAATTTGAAATGTAGTACAAAGAGAAGTTTGAGAAAAGAAAACACTGAAAATGATGCAGCTAAAGCAGAGGATTTCAACTTTGTTGGAAATTTTTTTCCGTTATATTAAACACATGCCTAAAGCTCATAACGAATTGATTCAACATTATGAGCAAACTCAAATATTGCAATAATCATAAAAACTAAACTCACATTAGTTGATTAACTTTATCCAACGCATTAGTTTGTTCTCAAAATGTGCTGAATTTCACCAGATAACTGAAGTTTCGGAAAATAGAGGCATAATCAGGTATGCCAACAAGAAACAGATACTGTCACAACACAAAAGGAATCTGATTAAAAACCACTTAGAATCAGTGGGAAAAGAATTTCAAAATGAGTTGTTAAAACTTTTAACAATCCTACATTTTTTACACTCACTGAAAAAATATTTGATAAACTATCGGCAGTAAGGCGTGCTACGTACTAAATGAGTTTTTAAAAATTAAACAGCTTTCTTTTAGCATATAATAGCATTTATTGGCGAAAATACATTTTTATAATATAATATCTTTATACGAAGTCTTATATTAACAATAAATGGATCCCGTTTGCACTATATTACACCCAAAGGAGAATAGAATAGAAATATCCATGCCGAAAATAAGCCGGTGAGTCATAGAAAAAACATTTAATACCTGCAGAATCAGAAACCTTCTCTTAAAAAGCGCCAAAACTTAAAAAAATCAGCAAAAGGTAAATATTATAAAATTGATACATAATATATACGTAATATTCATTAAAATAATATAAAAATCAGGTTCTTGATATATAACAGGAAAAATTATATACATAATATCCTTATTCTGTCCGTCCGTTGGTCCGTTGTTTGGTCCGTCCGCCGGAACGCTCTATATAAATCTCCATAAGAGAATACTTAAAAATATCTTTTTTTCGCTTGCAGATTTTTTCTTTTGCCAAATTAAATTAGAAATTCTTCGGACAAGGACCATATTAAAGAAAAATAAACAGATTCTTATTCTTATCGTCAATTTTCAGAATATAAAACTCAAAACTACTATATCTAGTTTAAAAAATTGCGATCTTAAAGTATAGTTAAAACTCATTGCAGTTCATGTAATTATTTAGTTCATAGTAAGTTACTACACATTTTTCTTTTATGGTAAATTGGCTGTTCATTCACATTTTATCCTGTTTTTAGCGTTAATACAAGTAAAATAATTCAAATAATAAGTAAAATTCTGTATGTTTTGAATAACTTATATTTTCTCAAATATTTCAAACAAATTTCTGCAAACTCTTTATGCATTATATCTTATTATTTCGATTTTCCTCTTATATTCAGCAAATATTTGGATAATCATTTGGCCTCTCTGATAATAATGATTTAAACAATATATGTAATTAAAACAAAGATAACTTTAAAAAATTTGATATGACCACCACATGACTTTCTACATACCTGTAATATTTCTAAAAATTACAAATAGCTTACATAAAAATAAATATTTAAAAAAACTGCGAGAAAATTTTAGGCTACAAAGAATAGAAATAAACTCAAACCATAGCCTTCTGCTTATTGTTGAGAATGAGTCCATTTCAGACAAATTAGCTGAAGTTTTGTCTAAAATGGCTTGTTTTAGCACAGATCTAGCCGAAGCTAAACAATTATCCGGTCCCCAACGTACTGAGAGTCTCACTAAGCTGGAAAAGGAATTTAAAAGTTTTCGCGAACAGCTTATGAAGGAGATTTTGTCTGTGAAATCTAAAGTCAGCCAGATAGAGGATTGTAAACGTTGACGAGAGGCTGGACGACCTGGAGCAATACAGCCGCCGAAACTGTCTCCTCATACATGGGGTCCCCGAAAAGGATAGAGAAAACGGACTGGCAGTCGTTGGTGATTTTCTAAAGTCCACCTTAAAAGTAAGTGTCAGTCCGTTCATGATGTCCCGTGCCCATCGTATCGGGAAGAAGAATTTATCCAGGCCTCGACCCATGATTGTGAGGTTCCTCAGTTATCAAGATAGGGATAACGTATGGTGAAATAAAAAATCGCTAAAAAGCTCTAGTGTCACCATCACCGAGTCTCTCACCACCACCAGACTCAAGCTCCTCATCGAAGCAAAAAAACTAGCTGGCTTCGGTAATGTGTGGACGCAAGATGGCAAAGTAGTCATACTGCGACAAAACGGCGTCCGCGCATTTATGTCTCACCTGAGAGAGTTGCATGCACTCCAACTTACATCTACATCTACATTATACCCTGCAAGTCACCTTTTTGGTGGATGGCAGGGGGTGCAGTGCACCAAGGGTCCATAGTTTTCCTACGTTATCTTTTTCTATTATGGTCTCTTATCGTCCTAGGGAAAAACGATCCTCTATATCGCTCCGTTCTACAGTCGATCTCGCGAATCTTATCCTCACTGTCCTGCCTTCCGAGATACGTCGGGCTTCTGATAAGTCCTACTACCTCATTCGCTAGTCCCTCCGACATAAATTTTTCCAGTAGTTTAATTCTAGCCTGCAGCCTACGTTCCTCTAACGATGTCCATTTCAGATTTTCTATTAATGATGTTACGCTTTGTTTACTATCGTAATTCCTCTTTACAAATATAGCTGCCCTGCGCTGAACCTTTTCTATCTCGTTAGTGAGTCCCTTTTCGTAGGGATCCCACACACCTTAAATATATTTGACCTGCGGTCGAACCAAGGATAAATAACATAATTCTTTCACTTTTTCGGAGCTATTTCGAACTATTCTCCCTATAAAGGCCAGCTTTTTGTTAGCGGCACCTATCAATCGGCGAATGTGGGTGTCCCACGAGAGATCACGATGGATCGTGACTCCGAGGTATTTAATCGAGTCTGAAACTGGGATCTCTACTCCGTCCAACGAATAATTATTATTCAACGAGATACTCTTGGTTCTCCAGAAGTTGATGACGCAGCTTTTCTTTTGGTTTATCTCTAACTGCCATTCCTTACACCATGCAGAAATAGCTTCTAGGTTATTTTGGAGATACTGGTGGTCTTCCGGATTGCTTATTTCTCTATAGATGACGGTGTCGTCCGCGAAAAGCCTAATTTTACTTCTGACTACTGAGCTGATATCGTTTATATAAATTAGAAATAATAACGGACCAATTACACTACCCTGTGGAACGCCAGAGACAACCTCCACTAAGTTCGAAGATTTCCCATCTATAACAACCATCTGCTTCCTATGATTTAAAAATTCACGGATCCAACTAACGATTTTAGAATTAACGCCTAAGGTTTCTAATTTCGTTATTAACTTCCTGTGAGGTACCTTATCAAAGGCTTTCCTAAAATCTAAGAAGATGGCATCGACCTGCGTATTCTTTTCTCCGCTTCTCAGTAAACAATTAACAAAAAGACCGAGCTGAGTATCACATGACCTACCTTTCCTGAAGCCGTGTTGACAATCATCTAACAATAAATTACTATCAAGAAATCGCATTATGTTGCTAACGAGTATATGCTCGAGAATCTTACACGATATCGAAGTTAAAGAAATCGGCCTGTAATTTTCTGGGTTCTCCTTGTCGCCGCCCTTATGAATTGGGGTAACGTGCGCTAACCTCCAGTCGTTAGGGACCTCTGCGCGAGAAACGGATTTCTCGAAGATTATCAGAAGAAAAGGTGCTATTTCTTCAGCTAATTCTTTTAAAACGCGAGCAGGAATTTCTTCGGGGCCAGTGGCTTTGTTATGTCCGATGGAACTTAATTGCTTTGCTATTCCCACCTCAGAAAATACTATATCGTCCATCAGGTCCCCCCTTATTACGGGTGCATAATGTACGCAGTGGTCGCTGACGGCTGTGAATGCTTTTACAAAATGACCGTTTAACAGGTTGGCTTTCTCTACGCTATCATGAATAACGGCACCCGAGTCATTACGCAGGGAAGGTATTGTAGGGCCTCTACCTTGGGCCTCTCTCACATAGGACCAAAACGCTTTAGGGTCCTCCTTCAAATAATTATTTAATACCTTATTCCGGAAGTTAGTAAAAGCCTCGCGCATAGTAGTTCTCGCTTTTGTGCGGGATTCCTTATACGTCTTAACTTTAGTTGCTCTATATTCATCGGATGATGTAGACGGCATATTTTTTGTTTTCGCGTGGCTTATTCTCTGACGCCTAATCGCACTCCTAACTTGCTTATTGTACCAACGTGGCTCTTTATTGTCGACCTTCAATTTAATTGGAATGTACTTATCGATACTCTCTAGCATTATATCCTTGAATAGTTTCCATGACGACTCAGCACCTGATCGTTCGGTCATATCACGGAAGCCAGGTAGTATTTCTCGTAGGCGCGACCTGAAGCTTGAAAAGTTTGCCCTAGCAAATATATAAAACTTTCTTTGAGGCTTAGGGTGCCTATCGATTTTCAACTTACACTCTGCATATACGGCCTGATGATCACTTATCCCATCTTCAATGGTGACATTGTCAATCGCACCAGGGACACCCTCAATTATGAAGGAGGATGGCTTTCTGTGATTTGCGTGCATTTGAGCGTTCTCGCTACTTTTGCTTAAAGTCCTTCGTTAAAGAGATATCCTGCCGGTGCCTACTCCTTAAATCGACCTCGGCCTGCCATCCCCGTTCCCGTGACGCCTACCATCCCCGTTCCCGTGACTCCTGCCTTCCCTGTGCCCGTGACGCCTGCCATCCCCGTTCCTGTGACGCCTGCCCTCCCTGTTCCCGTGACGTCTGCCATCCCCGCTCCCGTCTCGCCTGCCATCCCCTCCCATAGTGTCCTTCACTTCGCAAGTTTTTAGAGTAATCCCCTCTCCCTAATGTTTATTTCCAAGTGGTTACGGTGCATAAAATTTCACCTTTTTCGGTCTCTCTCTTATCTATTTGTGCTGCGTTTATCTTAGTGTTTCCCACTGTCTTAGTGCTCCTTTTCCCCTGTGTAGAAATAGCTTTTAGTGTCGGTGCAAACCCTATTTAGTGGTTTTCAGTTTTTCGCGGTTCTGTGCTTTTCTCATTAAATCCGTGATTTAGTTCCACCTTCAGTGCTTCTTCATTCTCGCCAATCTAGTTTAAAGCGCAATCCTTTCGCATTCCCCTTACTCAATCGTAGTGTCCATTTCCAGTGCAGTGCTCTTTATCCGATTAGTTCCTTCGTGTTTCATTCCTACCAAGTGCTCCCCTCGATTGCTTCATTTCATCTCTGCCTCTATCTTGCTCTACCTGCGCTGCTTTAATGTGGTGTCTCATTTATTGTTTCTTAATAATTAATTGGTATTTCTATTATTGTTACTTGGTCATTACATATACTGTAGCATTACTTCTCCTCTATATGTGCGTTTTCCTGTTTGCATTAATCACCTTAACGTAGCCCTTCTCAACCACCTCTTTACCTGAATCATCCACTGCACTTTGCTGCCTAGATTATTCGACCACACCGCAAAATGCTTGTCATTAAGACTTCCTCCAAAACTTCTCTTCAGCCTAATCCAACTCTCAACCCAAATGCATCTGCTTTCGTCCCGACACACCGCAGGGTGCCATACCTAAACCCTAACGCCCCTGAATTTTTCCCACAGGTCAGACCAACCATCCACACACGAACTCATTATCACACTCCTCATCTTACCACCAACCGTCTACCCCCGCCACATAATGGCATTCCCCCACCCATCCCAGTCCCAACACATTCTCTTCTTGCAAAAGAACCTTTTCCTCGATCCTTTCAACTTATCTATCTTAACGCCCAAAGCCTTGTCCCTCGCTTGGACGAACTGCGCTCACTACTCCCGCTAAACGATCTTCATGCTATTACCATTTCCGAGACGTGGCTGAAACCCACTATCTCGAGCTCTTCTGTAGAAATACCCGGCTATAACTTGTTTCGCAATGATAGGATAAGGAAAGGAGGAGGAGAAGAAATCTACATCCGTAAAGACCTTGCTTACAAAGTAATCGCCACCAGCGACGCACAATACACCCCCAGACCAGAATATCTCTTCCTTGAAGTAGTGTATTAAAAAAAATTCTGTTAGGAATTGTTTATCTTCCTCCAAAAATTGGTCATTTATCTGAAATTGACGAGACCGTCGCCAACTTAAGACAAGATTTTGAACACATAATCATGCCAATTTCGACTGAAGCTCCTCCAATGCAGTCTTTTTTTAAAACTCATTTACATCGCACAACCTCACAACCATTAAAACCAACAAATAACACCAAAAACTCTTTCACTTGGATTGATATATTAGTTACCGCCAACCCAGATAAGGTTTGCACCCATGGTCAACTACCTGCACCGGGAATTTCATCCCATGACTTGATTTTGGTCATATGTCAGAGAAGTCCAAGGTAGAGGCCCCACTATTGCGTCACTGAGATCGGAAACGGGAAATGTAGTTCACGATAGTGCGGAGAAGGCAAACCTTTTAAATCAACACTTCCAGAAAGCTTTTACCCCTAACGACGATGAATGTGAAACCACTATCCCTATGAATCAGGGCGACTCGATGGAAGATTTGATATTTTCCGAAAATGGTATCGCGCTCCAACTTCACTCAGTTAAACAAAGTAAATCTCCTGGGCCGGAGGAAATACCCGCGCGAGTATTGAAAGAGTTAGCTTATGAAATCGCGCCGTATTTAAAAATATATTCCATTGCGGAATGTGTAGTTCCAAAAGATTGGAAGATGGCACAGGTTACGCCCATCCATAAGGGCGGAGACAAAGAGAACCCCGAAAATTATAGGCCAATTTCCCTAATTTCATTATCGTGCAAGATACTTGAGCACATAATCTTTAGTTCACTAATGCGCTATTTAGATAGTCACACGTTGCTTAGCGGATGCCAGCACGGATTCCGGAGATGTAGATCATGCGAAACGCAGCTCGGCTTGTTCGTGGATGATTTGTTGCGATGCGGAGAGAAAAATACTCAGGTCGATGCCATATTCATTGACTTCAGAAAGGCGTTCGATAAAGTATCTCATAAGAAATTAATTGCAAAGTTAGGACAATATGGTATCAATCCGAAAGTTGTCAGTTGGGTGAGAGATTTACTCTCGAATAGGGAACAGATAGTTGTCATCGATGGGAAATACTCGTCCCCCGTTAAAGTTGCGTCGGGTGTTCCTCAGGGAAGTGTATTGGGTCCTCAACTTTTCTAAATCTATGTGAATGATATCTGCTCGGTAGTTCGTAGTAAAATTAGACTTTTTGCCGATGATACCGTTCTATATAAAGGAATAAAAACCAGGAGGACCATCAGTCGCTGCGTGAAGACTTAAGAGCCATTTCAGCGTGGTGAAAAGAATGGGAAATTGAAATTAATTACACTAAATGTGCCGCAGTTACATTCTGGAAAAATAAAAACATAGAAGTAGGTTTCGAGTATAAAATAGATGGAATAAATATTCAAGCAGCCGAGTATGTAAAATATTTAGGAGTAACCATTTCATGGGGCATGCACATTCGTCGAGTAATAGGGGCGGCCAACAAGAAACTGGCTTTCATAGGTAGAATAGTACGCGAAACATGTTACTTATCACTGGTTAGACCACAAGTGGAATACGCCTCATGCATATGGGATCCGTACGAGAAGGGACATATAATTCAATTAGAAAGAGTTCAGCGCAGAGCAGCCAGATTCGTAAAACAAAAGTACGAACATAAGGAAAGCGTCGCTTCATTATTGAGGGATTTGAACTGGGTACCACTGGAGGATCGTAGATTGAACTCAAGGTTGCGGCTTCTGGAGAAATATAGATCGGAATGTCTAAAAGACGAGGTTGTAGGAATAATTGAAGCACCAACGTATACAGGTAAAAACGACCGTGATGATAAGATACGTGAGATCTATTGTAGGACGGAGCGCTATCTAGGCTCGTTCTTTCCGAGGACAATACGAGATCACAATAGAAAATTTCAACCTGCGATAGACAATCTTTAAGTAGGTTATGGTGCATTGCACCCCCTTCTACCCACTAATTAGCTGAATTGCAGGGTAACATGAAGATGTAGATGTAGAATTTTTCTAGCCTACTCCCTAAACTCTCCAAAATTTAAGCAGAAATTCATCTCTCAACGAAATTTTAAAAACCTTGATTATGATAGTCTAACTGGCACACCATTGAATATGCTGACGACATAGACGCAAAAGTTGAATCACTTAACACTTTTCTTTTACTTTTACTCGATAAATACGCGCCCATCAAAATGACACGTGTCTCTAAACCTCGCGCCCCGCGGATAACGGCCGACTTAAAACTATTGATGGCACGACGCGATTCAATTTTCCGTCTCTTCAAATCAAATAAATGCCCAAATATGTTCAATGCCTACAAAAGTATTAGAAACAAAACCAAGCAGCAGATTATAAATGCCAAAATAAATTTGCTTATTCTATATCAGGCTCCAATGTTACAACATCCGCCCTATGGAACAACCTGCGAAACCTCGGTATTAGTAAGCCCAAGGATTCTTCCTTACCACAAAACCTATCACTAGATTCCCTTAATAAGAGCTTCTCGACTAACCCATGAACAATCGACACAACGAAAACGCAAAGTCATTAGTAGTAGGTAAAAGCGAACGAGTCTTCCTGTTTTCCACAATTCCACTTTAAAGCTGTTTCGCTATTTAACGTACTTTCAGCAATACGCAGAATCAAAATTAAAGCCCAGGGTGCTGATGGTATTCCTATCATGATCATAAACAAATTAATACATCTAATACTTTCAGTGCTCACTAACATTTTCAACCACTCCTTATTACAGGGAAAATTCCCATCGCAATGGAAACGCGGGTTAGTCCGCCCAATCCCAAAGAAATCTCTCTCTGTAAACAATGACTATCGGCCAATTTGCTTCCTTCCCACTTTATCAAAAGCTCTTGAGCGACTTGCGCATGAACAAGTAACAGATTTTCTTAACGTAAATAATCTACTTGACTCCCATCAATCTGGTTTTCGGAAGTCACATAGCACCACCACCGCGCTAATTAAAATCACCGATGATATACGCAGACACATGGATGACAGAAAACTTACAGTACTAGTGTTACTTGACTTTAGCAAAGCGGTCGAATCAGTAGACAAAGACATACTCATAGCAAAACTCCGCTGCATGCGATTCTCTTCACCTTCAATTGATTGGTTCTCCTCGTACCTTAGCGACCGTTTCCAAAAAGTCATCCCCAACGACTCCTCGTCTTCATGGATTAATGTTAACCAAGGCATTCCGCAGGGCTCAATTTTAGGTCCCTATTGTTCTCTCTATTTATTAATGATTGTTCTCAATATTTAACTTACTCCAAGCATCATCTGTACGCCGATGATCTCCAAATATACTTAGACACCAAACCAAATAACTTATCTCTTTCCATTGCCAGCACAAATCATGACTTGGCTCAACTCCAAGAATGGAGCTATGATAATCTTCTCAACATAAATCCCTTGAAATCTAAGGCCATTTTAATCGGTTATTCAAAACTACTGGCTTCTATAAACCTTGCGAAATCAGTTCCTCTGTCTTTGAATGGCTCAGTTATTCCCTATTTTACAATCATCATAAATCTCGGTATTCTAATTAATGAAACGCTAACCTGGAATAATGATGTAATAAAAGTCTGCAAGACGGTAAGCTCTTCCTTACACACTCTAAGGCCTCTCACTAACATTCTTCCCTCTTCGCTAAATATACAGCTAGTGACCTCTCTAATTCTTGCTCACTTCGACTATTGTGGTACTGTATACCAGGACTTATCAAAGGATCTCGCGATTAAGCTACAACATTCTCATAATGCCTGCATCAGATTCATCTTTAGTCTTAAAAAGTCTGACCATGTCTCAGGATACTTTCGTCGACTCTCCTGGCTAAAACTTGAATCCAGAAGAAACCTTCACCTCCTCTCTCTATTGTATCAAGTACTTAATAACCACATCCCTTGCTATCTTTCTTCTCAGTTTGCCGCCATTAATACAGTTTACCAATGCAATACCATAGGACGCGATAAATTATCAACTCTCCTTCATAGAACAGAAATTTACAACAAATCCTTTACCGTCACTGCTTGCAAACTCTAGAATGACCTTCCAACGTTAATAAAAAACTCTCTATCTCTAGGCAGTTTTAAACACTTGTATTACAAGTATCTTCTCTCACTCTCCATGCATTGAACCACTCCCGATCTTCTCTTTCAGGTTGTCACAAGGATGCGCTTATTAGACGTAAACTCATAATTTTATTTTACTTTATTATCCTGTATCATAATTACGATGTAATCTCCCAGGCATATCTTACCCTGCAATCCCTATTTCCCTCTCACCCCCACCCTTGTATGGATATTAATGTATGTATTTATAAATGATTCTTTTTCTCTTTCTCAAATTGTTTTTTTCTCTTTCCCTGAACTATTTAGGAATTTTTCGCGGTTTTTACGCCTCTCTTCTCTTCCTAGGTGTTTTCCACAGTGGGAATTTTTTTCTGTGTTAAAATATAACTGATACACAGATTTTTCGACCCACAAAACTGGCAATAATCTTTGGTAATACGCGGTCATTTATTAACCAATATATAATTAACTTGTAATTTGTATATATTTTACTGTAATTTTTATGTAATTTAATTTCTTTTAATATGTAAATACTGTAACTACTTATATGACGAAAGGGTTAAATGTAAGAAGACACTATATAGTCTCAATTTCGCCCTAAATAAAGTCGTTTGTCTGTCTGCCTGTCCCCTTCCCTCTATGCCACCCTCTCCCCCACCCTCTCCTCCTCCCTCTCCCCTGTATAGTCTCAATTTCGCCCTAAATAAAGTCGTTTGTCTGTCTGTCTGTCCCCTTCCCTCTATGCCACCCTCTCCTCCTCCCTCTCCCATGTATAGTCTCAATTTCGCCCTAAATTAAGTCGTTTGTCTGTCTGTCTGTCTCCCTCCCTCTCTCCCTCCCTCTCCCCCTCCCTCTCCCACTCCCTCTCCCCCTCCCCCTCCCTCTCCCTCTCCCACTCCCTCTCCCTCTCCCCCTTCCCCTCCCTCTCTCTCCCTCGCTTCCTCTCCCCCTCTCTCTCCCTCTCTCTCTCCCTCTCTCTATCCCTCTCCCCCTCTCTACCTCACCCCCTCTCTCTCCCTCTCCATCTCTCTCGCCCTCTCTCCCTCCCTCTCTCTCCCTCTCTCCCCTTCTCTCTCTCCCTCTCTCTTCTTCTCTCTCCTCTCTCTCCCTCTCCATTTCTCTCTCCCTCTCTCTCTATCCATAAGGAAGGGAAAGCGGCGAGAATACGAATGGATTGAAATAGATAAAAAGAGGAAAGTTGGAGAGAGAGATAGAATTCATTTGTCTCACTTTAGGGTTTAAATTCCCCCTTCTCTCTCTCCTGCCATCACGAGACTCCCGGGGACCTAACATGCTAAAGGTCTCTCCCTTTCCGTCCCCTCTTCCATCCATCACTCTTTCCACTTTCCCTCAATCCTCCATTTTCTTCGGGAAGAGATCACGCGAAAGATTCAAGGAAACTAATCAATTCCATCCCCGGACGGCAGAGACCCTGCTCCTCTCTCTTTCCCTCCGGTTCCTCCGTTCGCCACTCCTTCCTCTCCCGCACCCCATATCTCCCTCCCTCTCTTTCTCTCTTCCATACGACCTCACTCCCTTACTCTACTCCTCCCGCCCCGCTAACCCTCTTTAATCTTCTTTTTCCCCGAACCCTAGAAGGAAAAAAAAACCCTTTTCATTCACTGCGGCCATAGCACAAATCTCCGGAAACCCAGGAACGTTTAGCCAGCAGAGAACCTTTCTTTTTTCATCTTCCTTCTCCTTTCGTTCCGCGGACACCTTTATGGATATTAGACCGCCAATTTCCCCTTACGCCTTTCCCTACGATAAAGGAAATGGATCCATTTTAATAATTCGTTCCTCAAGAACGAAGGACCACTTTTTCGAGGTGTTGCTTCTATATACAAAAATGTAAAACGCCTGTGATTTTCGAGGTCACGCCCCTCCGTGAACTCGGTGAGGTGAATTCTCGCTCGACGTGTTACTTTTTCTACGTCTCGCGAGGCGCGCCGAGGCGTTTGCTCGCCGGACGAGGACCCAAGCGCATAAAGAGAACAGGAAGCGCCGCCGTAGGATGGAGTTTAAACGGGGAAAAATTCTTCCTTTCGCGCTTGTAATTTTACTAAGTAAGGACGTTGATATCGATCAAAGGGTTCATCATTCTAGGAAGGGATAGAGAGACAGAGGTGCTTCAAAGGGAGAGAGTGGGACTTAATCAATCAATGTTCTCCTTCTTCCGTTTCCCTCTCTTTCTATCTCTTACCCTCGTCATTTCATTCTCTCCCGAAAAATTCCGTCGGAAAGGAGTCGCTGGGAAACACATTTCGAAATAAATCGCAGCGGCAGGATCTCCGTTATCTCAAAAAGTGATTTGTAAATGAAAAAAGTGACAAGTCCCCACGTCACGCTCTATCTCATCTGCTTTAGGTTGCGGAAAAGAGCAGAGAAAGCGAAGCTAATCCATCCTTCATCTTTTTGCTACTTTTTAATGCAGGGGTGAGCAAACCTTTTCTACATGGCGGAGCGCATTGGTGATAGCGAACCCTCCGGGAGGCCGCATTGCTAATGCTTTGGCGGGCCAGATTATAGTTTAAATCACAAGTTATCTAGACATCTTGAGGTATCATGTCCGTGAAAATCTAATCTGAATGAGGTTTTTATGGTTAAAATGTCAATATTATATGTTTTATTATCATAATTTGAAAAAATATATGACTTTGTGTTTTAAATTGTACACAAAACGCTCTCGGGTTTCGTATTCAGCCTGAGGGCAGTTGTGTCATTCTGCCGGTTCGGTTTTCTTGCGGCAAAAGGATTCAACGTCTCCTGTAAATTAGAAAAACTGCAAGACACTCTAACCGGTTGTTGATGGAATGGAATATCGCCACTTCCCAAGGGCCGGGAGTTCCCCACACCTGTTTTAATGTCAGATATGTATGTATTTGTGTGTACGTGTATACACACACATATATATACATATACACACAACCCCTTTTTGTATAATCTCCAACTCGATCCTCTTTCGCTCATCTCGTCACCTATCGTCTTCTCTCTCTTCTTCCATCCCCAGGGTTAACCAATGAGAACGCTCCCTCGGAAGGACCTCATATTCTCTCTTTTCCCATACTCTTCTTCATCGCTTTCTCTCTCACTTTCCGCCCCCACTCTCCTTCCTCAACCTCTCTCTTCTCTCTCATCTCCCCTTCTCTCCCTTCCAGTGCCCACCTCTTCACTCTCTTTGCACATCAAATTCTCCTTCCTCCCCCTCAATTTTCTCTCTTTTCCTACATCCTCTCCTGCCACCGCCTCTCTCTCTCTGTCTCTCTCCTATCCTCACTTATTTCCTCGCCATTCCTCTCTCTCTCTCCCTCTCCTTAATTCTCTCCACGCTTCAACTCTTCCGAGCCCCATCATATTCCTACGCACACTCTCGCATTAAAAGATCCCTCTTCTCCCTGTCCGCAATGTCCGGGGATTAAATGGGCAGGAGAAAGAGAAAGATAGAGAGAGGAATAGAGAAGAATCTCCCTCATTGGCGCAATTAACGCTTCAATGTTCGCCACACCACATGATGTAATGTCAAAGTGCCTTTATTTCCTCACCATTAATGGACATTTGATTGAATCCGGAACCCTTTTGCTTTCCCTCTAAAAACAAAAGAGGTCGAGAAGCACAACATAATTACGTCGACGAAAATTCAAATAAAAATGTTTTCTTATCTCCCGTTAAAAACAGAATTCTTGTATAAATGCCAATTCGAGGTCGACCCGGAATGAATGTGGGAAATACAAAGGATTTTTTCGACAAAATTTTCATAATATTATTAAGCACTTGTCTGTCGCATAAAATTTTTATAAGAAGTTTGCAAAATTTTAAACCCATTTATGGGATTCAAGTACAAACACTTAAAAAATACTTGTCTCAGATATCTCCATTAGCTATGAAAAGGATATAAAAAAACCACATGCGCATTTCGACCACAAAACAGCCGTCTTCAGTGACAATTCACCGAAAATAGATTTTAAAAGAAAGAATTCTTTTAGAATCTATTTAAGATGAATTACCACCGATGACGGCTGCTCCTTTCTTTTAGAATCTATTTTCGGTGAATTACCACTGAGGACGGTTGCTTTGTAGCCGAAATGCGCATCTGGTTTTTAATAACCTTGTAGTAGCTATTGGAGATATCTGAGACAAGTATTTTTAAGTGCCTTTTCTTGAATGTTTCGGCCGTAAGAAGAACTCAATAATTCCCTGCTGAATCCATTTATGGGACTCGAATAAACCTTCTGTTAGAGTAATTAACTTGTTTTCAGAGATCGGTTGGGATATACGGAAGGAAAATTTGGACAAGAATAACCAGTATAAGTTGTTTCTTTGTATCTTCTTACTTTCAATTTCTGTTGGGAATTACTAAATCTGAAAAACACATGAATGCGTCCCGTTTCACTTTTGAATACAATAGACTGCGTACGGAAAACACTTTCACGCGAAAAGGATTTGAAAAATGTGGTGATTATTTTGAAAACTCTTTCGTTTGCACAAGTTAACGAAATTTTAGATTTCCCCTACAGACGATATTTTTCTTTTTCAGCTAGATATTTTCATAAATTTTATGAAGGTATATATTAAATTGAGTACATGGAGACATGAATAAAAAGTAAGATATTTGCCTAATAACGATCACTTTTTTCAAAACGACGCAAAAAGGAAAAATATTAAATGTGGAAGCGATTTCCATTGAGTTTGTTGTCCTAACTTAGATGCGTTTCGTCTTTTATCTCTATCTGAGGTTAACGGAATGTGTAAGTGCACATTGATGAATTTATTGGAAAGATTTAACCTCGTTTATAACATATTTAACTTAGTATCAATAATAAATGGAGGCTACGGCGAAGATAGCCAACAATTACAGAATAGGAGTTGATTCCTTTCTTTGTATATTTAACTTGCTTTTTCACATTCTAAAACAGTTTAACAATTTAGCGAAAGTGATGAAAATGCAGAAAATCCTAAATAGGGAGAGAACGCAAAAAACTTACGGTATCAATTTCATAACACATAAATCGATCGCGATTACACAACCTCGGCGAAAAATAATAGCCTTAACCCTTTTCGAAGGTTACTTTTTTGAGAGAAAAATTTACTGCTGAATGATAAATGAAGAAACACAAAAAGTTTGAATAAGCTTGGAATAGATGAGGCCACGATCATCATCGCGATGATGGAGTCCCTGCGTAGTATTTTACATTTTATCGTGTTTTTACGAGTCTTTTTTGTTAGAAATTCGTTATTTTCAGGCACTCTCTTGACAGCCAATTTAGTGAAAGTGAATAACAAAAGGTTTTTTCTCATAATCTTGTGGGAAAATGCCTCCTTTGCGTAGGACAAACCCAATTCCTACCGGCTTGGGAAGAGTGATTTCAAGGAGGCGACGCTTTAATTATCTCCGATAATTAACGAAGTGATAGTTTAAATGTGTTTGACAGATAAAGCACATACACTGCTCTGATGGAGAGAATTATTGAGGTGGAAGGAAGCAGTTTGGGCAGACCGAAGAGGATGAAAACCGATCTTCTGAGTAACGAAGTTTTAGCTTTAGACCTTAATGGGACAAAAGTAACGGAGGGGTCTTTATGGTGAGTCCTTTGTAAGAGTAGAGAGAAAAAGAGAGAGAGGCGGTTATAGCATTCGGTGAGAAATGGGATGGAAGAGAATAGGGGAGGAGATAGCGGAGGGGGAGGATAAGAGGGAGAGAAAGCAGAATTGGAAAAGGAGGGCAAGTGGGGTTCTTCGGAAGGAGGTTCGTACGACGGAGAATGAGAGAACCCATAGGATGGAGCGGAGCAGCGCTTTTTTACGAGCCACCCCTCTCCGCCCGTTCGACCAGCGGCGAATTCAAATCATTCACTCTTTTCCGCTTTTGTAGGCTGCCATTGGAAGTATGGCTGTGAAAGTTCCGCCGTGAGCAGAGACAGGGAAAAAACGGGTAACGCACCTCTTCCTCGCCACCACCTCTTGTCCTCGCCATTACCAAGGAAAGGGACTCTATTTTAGGTGAGAGAGAGAGAATAGGGAAGTAGAGTGAGAGAAGAGAGGGAAGGGTTCAATGGGAGGGGGGAAGTAACGGGATGTGTGGGGATAGGGGTGGGGAGGTAGGAGGCCGGATGAGGAGGTCGGGAGGATTTCTAAGTGGGAGGGCGAGATGAGGTAGGCATGGGCGCGGTAGCGATGGGTGTGGGGGTGGGAAATGGAGGGAAGAGACAGGCGCGTGGCGCTGCGAATAATCGAGAATCGATATTGCCAAAGGGTGTCGGAGAGTGAGCATAAAGGGCAAAGGAGAGGGAAACGGAATGGGACATCGGCGGCAGAGGGAGGGAGTGTGAGAGAGAGAGAGAGGGGGGGTGAGAGAGAGAGAAATAGGGAGAGGGTGTGCAAGGATGCTTTGGTGACGCAATAACACACCCCACCTCCATCCTCCTCTCCACCATTCCCCCTCTCTTCCTCCCCTCTCCCCCCTCCCTCCTACTCCCACCCCCTCGCTCAAACTACACCCCGTCTCGCTGCAAACTTGAGCATTCTAATTAGGATCCAGATGTGGTTGGAGGGGACGGCACTCCTGCTACAAGTGTTCGAGCAATCAAAATAGGATTTCCGCTTCCCCTGTAGGGGATCTCGTTTTTTTCTGAGATACCTTCGGATACGATTCGATATTGAGCTAAAAACGATGGATTCGACGAAAAAATCTAACCTCGTAGCGTATAAAAAAGAAAGCGTAAATACATTTGGCATATATAATACGTTCATCGAAATCTAATTAAATACCAATAACATGGTGGATACCACCCACGGTAGTTTTTCAAACAATCATTTTTGAATTCTTTTTAATTCAATTTGACGGTCATTTTCACCGAGTACGTAATCATGAAAAGACTGAACTGGAACTTTAATGTACAAATAAAATTCAATAACTCTAATTTAGTTGATGTTTTAGTCTATATATTTTATTTACTTAATCCAAAATATTAGAGAAAATTGTCGTAAATTTGATGCATAAATGTCACTATCAGTGGTTAGAATATATACTTTCTGAATGAAGTATTTCTTCCATTTTCAAATACTTTGTGCCATTCATTATTTACTCTCCATTAGATGCTTTTCAAATCCTAACATTTACGATACTTCCGTTTAAAAATGAGCAAAATGTGGAGGTATTAAGATGCTATTAAATTTATATGATAAATCATTTTAATATTTACCTTATTATCCGTCAACATATATATATTTATGTATCCTATTCGTTAATTATTGGAATCACAATCTTATCTTCCTGCAAGAGCTTTATTTAATTTGAATAGACTCCGTCAATTGCGGAAATAGGTAGTTTTATTTTTATTTTATCCAAAAACTTTCAAGCAAAAATTATTTCATGATTCTCTATAAATTAATTGAAGTTTAGGAAAAGTTTACCTGGTTCGCTTGTAAATTAAATTTTTAACACGAAAAATATATAATGGAAATGATAAAACTATCTCATTTAACCCTCAGATTATCGAACAGTTCTTCCGTTTTTTGCCAACGGGTACATTATGTACCCCATCCAAATTTGTAAAACTTGCGCTTAATATTTATATCTAAAGATGTTTTAGAATTAAAAAATATTTTTAGAACAAGTACACAATATAAAAATGCATGCGACATTTTTTTTCATTTAAAAAACAACTTTATGGAATTGGATTCATAATTTTAATTCAATTATAAATTCAAACTTGTGCTGTTAAAAAGCAGAAATAACTACATTAAACATATTTAATGTGTTAGTTAGTCATATCTGCATGTTTTTTACTATTTTAATGCAATGAGCTTTATAGCAGCGCTTTCCACATTTTGAACAAAAGTTATCAATTTTTGCGTCTTTGTATCGCGGGCAGTCTTCCTCTATTGCGGCCTCAACTCTGTTCACGCTGGTCTTCATCGGATGTTGTTTGCTCTTCAAGTTCAAATCCTATAAACTGGAGAGCAAATTTTGTAGACATTTTCAGCTTATTCCCTTTTTAGCTCTGTCTTTGAGATGCTCTCGAAAGATTTCTTCCCCTAGCTTCAACAAGAATATTCTGAGACGACGGCTTTTATTTTTCTCCCAATCAGGAAATTTTAGGATATTATTGGTGAATTTACTCCAGCTGTGTCCAACATATTAAAAAAGAATTTTATTGGCCACCATCGTGAACAACTTAAACACGAATATTCAGGGACGAATAGGGGTACGTTTCGGACCCCAGCAGCTTTTTAATTTTTTATTGCTTTAAAATGAAGTAAAAAAATTCGTTCACATTCTTATCCCTAAATAGGTTTTAAACAAATGCAAAAATTGAGAATTAGTTTTAATATAATCTGTGCAAACGATTTGAAAAAATGATGCGTGGGGTACAAAATGGACCCCATTTGTAATCCGATGGTTAAGATGCAATATTTATATGGCTATCGAAGTTAAGTACATGGTTTATGCAATGAGATAACTAAATAAAATCGCAAAAATCTAAACAACCGAGATAAATTTCGCCAACGACTTATATTAATGAAGAGGTATTTAAATTTATTATCTTATAAAATTAAATAATTTAAGTTTCATACGTGTTTCGCAGCCTCGGCATACTGAACTCCCGCCATTCTCTCTCTCTCTCTCCCTTTCTCTCCACCTCCCTTCCTTACTCGCTATCTAATCTTTTATTTGTGAAAGCTATTTCACGACGCCATGGCAACGAAAACAGGATTTGAAAGATTCGACCTCGATCTCCATCACTCCATCGCTGTCCTTCACCGCTCCAGGACATCGGATGACTTCCTCTCGACCAGTATCGCTCGCCCCCTCCCCTTCCCCTCTCCTTTCCCCGCATTCCACTCTTCTCCGCTTCTCTTCCGTCCATCCTTCCCAACCCCATCCTCTCGGCCACTTCCCCCTACCTCTCCTCTCGACCATCTCTCAGTGTTCCCTTCGCCTTGCGTCCATTCCCCCTCTCCTTACCTTCCCATCGCCCTCCGCGATTTCCACCGAACACCTAACCTCCCGATCTCTTTGAAGCAACCCACACCAACGACCATTCTCCGGCCGCAGCATCATTATGCAGATTACTCCTGAAAGTGCTGAACCACGCGCTACAAAAACGAATCGAGAAGGCACGGGCCATCTGCACCGTAGATGCCAAACACTCTCCAAAATAAGCATCTCCCGTCCGCCCACGCAGGCGGTTCCTCCTTCCAAACGCCCTAACACCCATTCTTGCCGCTCTTTCTCCCCTAACTTCCATTCTTTCCTCCGATTTCCATATCTCCATCTCTCTTATATCTTATTACCTTCATTATATCCTGAATAATGCGCAACCACGACGCCATTCTTAGTCACAGGTAAAGAATATCCCTATATTCATCTAAACTTAACATCGCTTTCATGACATTTTCGTATTTTAGGAGGGTGTACATTAAGTTCTGTCAAATAAGAAAGCCCAACTATAGTTCTCTATGAATAAATAATTCTGAAAAACTTGGAAATATTAATTTCCATATACTTAAATAATTAAAATTCTAATTTTCAGGTGGGATTCTTACAAAATTTAAATATTTAGAGTGCGAGCGATAGTCTTTCACGAGAGTACATTCATGGCGTGGCACAAATAACAACTTCAAGAGGATTATCCTAGGACTTAGGCTCCTAGATAAGCCTTGCTCGAGAAGACGCTGGAATCGATATATGCTTAATCATTAAACTGTGGCTTTGGAGCGATGAAGCGTGGCTTAGCATTTCCCTTTGGTCGCAGCAGATGACTTCGTTGACCTATGGCCGATTCTCCATCAGAGCAAATTCGTGAGTCCGTTAAACTGCATAGCAATATAATTTCGCATATAACGTACAATGAAATTTAGACACGTTTATGGTATTCGCTCGATTAAAAAGTAAAGAAAAACAGATTTTAGCCCAAAACATCAATGTGTTAAAATTAGAATCGTATGTGTGATCAATTTGAATTTGAAAATTATTATTAGCTGTAACTAGGGAGATTCCAGTTGAAATTCAACGTGAAAGTTTTTTAAATGACATTTCGCGAATAGACGCAACACGAACCTATTATCCAAGACAATGGTACCCAATTACACGAAACCGGCATCAATGCGAATCACTAAGAATGCGTCAAATTCTCGCGTTAAAAACTGATGTTGATCAAATCAAATCAATTGCAGGAAAACGAATTATCGTTCTTTTAGGCGTTCGTAGTTTCAAGCCTTGAACTCCTATCATGATTCTAAGTAATGTTATTTACATTCGTTGTTATGAAAATCATTTCCCTCTCCTTCCTTCTCTCTCACTCTTTTTCCTATTAAAAGCATTCAAAGCATGCATTCATCCATAATACGAATTGAAATTAAACACTTGGATTTCGAGGTTTAAAAGGTTTAAAATGCTTATCTATTTTGTTAATTTTTGGAAATTCTTATATTTTAAGCGTCCTTTAGCAGTAAAGCGATTGTAGCAGAACGCCTTTATGGGCACCTCTCGTCAGTCCGCCTGTCGTAACTTTCATCTCCTAAACTGTTGTACGGATGTCAATTAAATTAAGTAGGAGTGATCCTTATTAAAATTTATCGCCCATTTGTGATTTTGAACTGCATCCATAAATTAGAACTTCCATTTTACATAATTACTTTAATAAACCTATACACGTATCACGTTAAATGGCATCCGTCAAGCAAAATTAAATACCATAAATTTCTCTCCCTAGCTCTTATATGATATGCAAGATATAGATAAAAAATGTATTTGGATAGGGGACTTCATTTTCCATAAACCAGTCCGCGAGATCACATAATTACGTTTTATAGTTTCGGAGATAAAAATGAGAGAAAATCCCAAGCATAACATCGCATATTTTGTTTACATCGATCGCTAAGACGGTTCACTCGGCAAGCAACAATCAAATACCAAATATTTCTCCCCCAAGCTCTTATATGATCTGTAAGTTATATATTTAAAAATTATTCGGATAGAGGGAAACATTTGTCGCAAAACAGTCCGCGAGACCACATAATAACGACTTTATGTTTTGGATACAAAAATTCAAGAACCGCCCAATCTTTCGATATCGATTTATACGCATTTCCCATAAAGAACGCCTTTGAAATCTCTGTGTATTCCATTTATTTATTGTTTACAACAGAAGATGGACAAGAAATTTTTTCGAGTCAGAAATATTAGGATGATTATCTGTAAAATCATTATATACGCTTGACTAAAAATAAACAATGGAGCTCACATTATCTTTGATTTAACGATGGTTGAATTACTACTATGTTTGGCGACTGTATCTAAAAAGCTAATTGCTGGATATAGTTGTCATATTAAACATAACGCATTGTGAATTGTAGGCATCTGGAATATGAATATTCCATTTTAAGTTTATATTTTCATTAGCGCGATAATTTGGTTTTATATAACGTCTGGCAGAAGATATTCAATATGTATTGCAAACGAGTTGGAAATCAGTTTAATATGTGAAAGTCATAAGTGGAAAATTATGAATAAGGGAAAAAATACCTCCATGTTAGGCTACTATTCTTTCAATGAAACATTGTGACAGGTTAATTCTCCTGTTTCAGCCAGTCAAATTGATTTTCGTCAGTCTATTTCAAAATTGGTATATATATATATATATATATATATATATATATATATATATATATATATATATATATATGATTTACGGAACTGTAGAAAGGTCCTGAGGAGTAGCCAAACTGACTGAATTTAGTCAGCATTTGTACTGAAAGGGTGCCTTGAATGGCTGGTAAAAGAAATGGTTTTGTTGCTCAACTTGAAATTTTTTTTAACAGAAGCACTTCAAGTATCATTGCATCGTTCACCTAGAGACCCTCTGTGATTAAGATATGAAATTTTAACATACTCTTAATCCTGTGGAGGATTGCATTAACAAAATTCACAAACCTGCGTTAATTAATGATGGTACAGAATTATTTCTCTATTGCCAAGTATGCTAGTTGTTAAAAAGGCTCTTATGAGATTTTGGAAATAAGATAAGGAAATGGCGAGCCTGTTGAGGAGTGCAGATTACTCGAAGATAAGATTTGGCTTTGTGACCTCGCCTTTCTCTCCGATATTACTGAAAACTTTAATTAACTCAATAGAAATTTTCAAAGAAAAGCCTTTCCCCAACAATGTTTAATAGTTAGGATCAAGATTATAGGAAAAATCAACTTTTTATAGGTACTTTTGGTAAAAAGTTGAGCATGTTAATTGTCTGCTGGAGCTAAACTGTGAGAGTGAGGTGGACTTTCTTGTTAATTTTGAGAGATATAAGACAACTATTTCGTCACTAGTTGATTCATTTCAGTGGTTTGAATATTTCAATGGTGAGAAACAAATGTGACATTATTCACCAATCCCTTCACCCTCTCTGATACTGTGGTAGAAGATTATCCATTAGATCTGCAGATGGAAATCTAACAATTGAAAAATCATTCCTGACTGGATAATAGGATCACAGAATCGTGTGATTCTCTATTATATCAGTACCTAAAATCGTTTTGGATGTTAGTACCACAGAATAACCTTCCCAACTGCATGAATTTGCTCTGCAGTACACATGTAAATTTGCCTCAACATACACTTTTGAGCAGACTTTCTGAAATGATTTTTTTAAATATCTCTCCACATTAACACCTTAATAATCTTCTGCGATTTTTTTATCAAGAGATCGACATAATCATCAGGTGGAAGTAGATCCAGGGGCCACATTAGATAAGGAAGATTACCATACTTAATTTTTAAGTTTCGTAACCAATTAATGGTTAAATAAATAGGTATCTGATGGTCCATAATTGCTGGTGTTACCATTTGCCTCATTAAAATAAACTTCCACAACAAAATATAGTATAATTAATGACAATTGTCCAAGGCGCGCCTACACAATTTGAAACGTTTTCATAAAACGTTGGCCGCAACTGATACATACTATCAATTAAAGACTAGAGGCCGATAAATTCATCGATATTAGTTCATTATGAAATTATATCAAACATGAATAATTGCACCGACTATTCATAAAATGAGAAGAGGAATCTTTGAAATATTATAATCAAGACTGAGGGGAGATTCTTTAAAAATTTGTAACTGGAAAGTGAAATAACGATTGAATAGATGTGTTAAAACATATAAGGGTTTAAAATAGGTTTACAATATTTAAATTATTCAATAGTTCCTCGGGAATTACGTTCTTGGAAGAGGCATAACTCTGCAAGCTACTGTTTTGCAAGCAATGCCATATGGAAATCATTTTATGGGCTAATATCTTTCTTACGTCATATAGATCTTCAAAATGCGGTGCGAATCTAATTCAGTAATGTGTATAATTAAATAGTGTACCATTTATTCAGCCGTGTATAGTCAAGCCCTCGTTGAGAAACTCTAGTTGAATAAGGGTGTATCGTAGTTTTGTTAAACATTTCGTTTAATAGCGATAAACGGTCCTAAGCCAGTACTATTCCTGTTGTAAGGTTCAAAATCATACAATTTATACCACAAAATAAACTACATTTTACATAAAGTATATTAAGACAAGAGTACAAAATCATGACAGTTTACTTTTTGTCGTTTTCAATAAACAAAAACTCACATTAAACTAAATGTTTTAGTCAGGTAAGCATACATTATTATAATTGGTAGGAAGTATTTTAACATAATGTTTTCATGTATTAAAAGTAATTAAAATTCAAGTAATATTATAATTCCCAGAATCCATTAGTACGCTTGGCGTGTATTTATACTTGTGTCGAACCGTGTATGGGTGCAAAAACTTGCGTGATTTGTTGCATGTTTTTAGCGTATAGCATGCCACAAACTATTGCTTGTAAACGAGAAACGCATACATCCGTTACATTGCACTCTTCTATTTATAACGTCACTATTTTGTTAGGTTCCAAGAGAAAGAATTCGAGAGAGAGAGAAGAAATTATAACACTGAAGAGAAATTCAGATATAGACATGGCGCACTATGGAGAATCAAGTCATTGAACGAAGAGATAGAATCGTCTTCATTGGGACTAGATTGGAACTACGCAGTCCCTATTCCTTTTGTTAAAGACAGAAAGACGAAAGTGGCCAGATTGGACTCGGAAGATTTCCTCTCTGATTGGCTAACCACATCAAAATTCACTCTCTCTCCACCGCCTGTTCTCTCAACTCTATTGCATTCCCAAAAACCTTACCTCCCTCCCTCAGAAACTCTCCATCCCCCTTCCCCCCAACAATTATCCTTCCCTAGCAAAACCTGCCATTCTCCCGACCTCTCCCTCAATTTTACCCAGAAAATAAAAAATTTCCCGGTTATGCTCCTGTCTCCGACCGCGCTCGTCTGCTCCCCACGACACCGCATAATCCCCATTAAACACGGATCGTAAAGTTGCTTACTTCCACACCCGAGAGGGAGAATGGGGATCAAAGCTTCGTCCATAGGGTGCGGTGGAGTGGCAAAGAGTAGAAAAAGTTTTGACTGGAAAAATACCCGTGAAATTGCTGATGCCCCCGACGGAAACAACTGCTATAATTCCTAAACCATAAAACGTGTATGTGGCCAATAAAGAATATGGTCTGTTAAATAAAGGAGAAGGAAATTTGGGCTAATGTGAGGTAGGTGAGGCGGATGGAAGGGAAACGGCGGGGCAGGTGGGAACGATGAGGACGAAGGTAAAGTTAAGTCGTAAAAGTGCGCAAATAATTTTGTATTTATTTTTTGTTATCGACTTTGTATGCGTCAATTGGAGTTTTATTTTCTAACGGTTGTTTACCGTTCTAATAAAACGAGCCCTTAGTGAATTTTTTAACGAATGATACTTAAAAATACATTAAGTCATTCCCACAGACGAGTGGATTACGATTCTCTAAAATTGCAGCAAATTTATATAAAATTATATAAATACTAAAAATATTCTCATAAAAGACGCAGAAGGCGCAATACCTGGCCAATCTATTCAAAGCAATTAAAGGAATACGTATAATTTCGAAGAAATTCTAATTTAATGACTCGGTTAAGTTTATAATAAAAATACCTATCGTGAACAGCCGAACGTCTGTAATCCCTGTCTTTCGCAAAAATAAAATCAAGTTACAGAAAACACGAGTTACCCTATGGTCATACTGACGAAAGTCATCTTCAATCTACTACCTGTCAAGATTTATACGTTCAAGTCACAAAAAGTTAGCAATATGTATTGAATTGTCTAAATATGCTTCCAACTTCATTGCAACACATTACGTACTTAATTATACATCCACGACTTTGTAAACAATTGCATAAAAACTTTTAATAATAGTCTCACTATACTCTCATGGGTTATTGTCCTAACTTCTCTTGAAACGCAAAGTTTATCAATAAAGTCTATCGCACCATCTATATTTTCTTTTTAAGAGAGAAAGTTTTCCCCAGCTCGTACAGAGCTTATTCTACGACTGTGCATTTTCACAGAAACTTGACACTTATGCTTATTTCTAACACTTCTTAATGCAGTTGAATATTGGAAATTATTTGCTCGTTTGCAGTCAGTACGTCGTAAAAAATACTAAAGGATAGGCGTCGCGATACTTTCCTTGATATGCAAACTTTTCAAAAGTTAATGGGGAGGGAGATGAGTTAAGCGAGGAACCCGGTCGACTTGAAAGAGTCCTAGCATGAATCATTGAGGTGGGCCTTGTCTAGTCCATCAACTCTTACCGCGCCATTTGAATAATATCCCTGCATCCTCCTATCGTTTGTCTCTTTGGGCACAGAGTGGGCGATGAAACACGCGCTGCGCTAATGAGTTTCTCCGCACCCATTTTTCATTCGTCGGTTGGACTTGAGCAAGTAGCGGTTGCTAATTATAACGCACATGATGCTCTCTCACTTTAGACTCCAGTAGCATAACTTTATGTTAACGGAAATTCTGAAAACTCATCGCCGAAGTCTGAGTATTTTGTAAAAGCCACGAGCTATGAGCCAATGTGAAGCTTCTGAATGAAATACATTACCTCGGAAACGCTTCAGACTAACTGGTTCATATGCAAACGGGTACGAGCCTTAATCTAAGGGAGACTTCCATTCAACTACAAGGTAAGTTGGTAATTCACACAAACTTTTTTACTCGTAGCCTTCTTTTGTTAAATAAAAAATCGTGAAAAGTCGAAATTTTCACGCATTCATTCATTACTTTGTTTTGTTAAAAAATGAGACCTTTATCTGTCTACACAGAAAATCGACTATAATAATTCAAGAGGTTGATTAGCCAAAAATACACACACAGACACAAAAAATCGAAACAAACCCCTTTTTAGCAAATAAACATTAATTATTTTTATTAATTTCGATACAGTAATCTAACCATTAGTTTAAAAGAAATTGTAATTTAGCAAATGGAATATCCGTGATACCGCCCCTTACTCGTTAAGATGATAAATAATATTATCAGGCTGAGATAAACCACGTATTTAGAGTTATAATTTGTTTCTCTCGGGTAAAAATATTTATTTCGCAACTGAAAGAAATTCATTTAATTTCGTTTAGTTTCTCCCTGCAGGCAAAATTTAATAGAACGACGATAATTCCGAAGGAAATTGATTCATGCCAATTAGACTTGGATGAGAGGCGCGTACAAGCCAATGCTTCTGCAACCATCGGACACTACATGCGTTGTGGGTTGCATATTTCGAAGGGGTACGCTGTTGTCTTTTTAAGACTCGAGGCTATTTTAGTGGAATCTATTTTAGCATTACATACTTTCATGCTATAAATTATAAGCAGCAAAAAATAATATTATGAAGCTATGGATACATAATACAATAATGACACACTATGTATATACGAGAGGTGAATTAAAGTCCAATGACACGAGTTATATAAACTAATGCATCCCATACTATTTTACTTCAGGGGAAGTATTGCCAAATATTTTTTTTAAATCTTACCATTCAAATGATTCTGATATCTAACACACTTGGGGAAAGTTCACGCCGCATTTAAACTAAAAATCGTTTATTGCTAAACTCATGGATGAATTCGAAGGAGATACGTTGATATCTATAGAGTATATTGATACAAACATTAGTCAAGTTCACGAGAGGGCGCAAAAGATGGGGTAGCTCGAAAAAACAACGAAATTTGGAGACAGAGAAACCCCAAAGACAAAAACTACAGAAAAAAGAGAAAGAAGCAGGAGATATTCTGAAAGACACACGCAAGCAAGAGATAAAGGAGATGTAAAAAGAAAGAGAGAAGGGATTGAGATAAAGGTGGGAATGTTAAGGACAGGAGCGAATCGTGTTTTGTGTGATTCGTGTGTTTTGTTAAATTGAGTTTACAGAGTTAGGCGTCTCTCGCTGGTCCTTTGACGATCCTTGAATGCTGTTCACGAGAGATAAGGCACATATCACGTTCTTTCTAGCTCGATCACGTCTCTCTTCCAAAGTAACTCCATTGTGTTCCCCTTTATCCTCACATCTCTATCTCTCATTTTATCTTTATTTCACACGCACATTCCGTGTCAGAAATTGTCCGGAAAAGACGTTTTGACGTATAATTGACGAAGTAGACGTTAAAGACAAGGGCGTGGCAATGGGGCCCTTCTCTTTCGATGATCGCAGGAGAACCTTCTACAAAGCTTGGCCGTGCCTTTTGCGTCGAAGGGTACTATGTCGCCCCTTCCTCCTCTCGCTTCCTAACGACATGCTTAGAACATTATCTCTTTAAGCTCATGAGCACCTGCTGGAACAGTCCACGCCTCTGAACTAGCGGCCTGCCTCCTGACTGGTCTCTAACGGCTTCCAACGGTAGAGTATTCTCAAATTGATATTCGGTATCGCTCATGTCAAGTTGAAATATTACTTTCGCCTATTTTAGTTTTAAGATATTGAAGTGATGTTTTTATTCCTGTAGCAAATATTTTCAGCTAAAATTGTTAATTATTACGAATGTTTACACAAGCCGGAGAATAAATTTAATTTATACATAGTTTACATACATTTGATTGCGCGCTCAATAGATTTGAAACAAATTAGTTTTCAATCATCAGGAAGTGAAAATTTAGAATTATACTGCGCGATGCACAATAATTCGTATCGTTATAGATGGCATAGAAATATCCGTCGTTGCCTCTTTCGCCACTTTATTACTGCAATGAATTTATGTACACTAATTAAATCAATGATAAATATTTTCTAGTAATGTTATCCGAAATAAAATTTTCAATAAATGAGCAAGATTAATAAACATTAGTTTATATACATTTTGTCAGCTTTCATGTGCCCTGAGACCCTCCTACAGTGTGGTTCACTTAATTTGCGTGTAAATGTTGTTCCAGGAATTTATATGCATTCTTTAAAATATCTTATTCATATATCCTACGCTTTAAAAAAATCGGAAAATCAAGTAAATTTACGACTCATTATTTAATCAAACTTAATATGCAGTCAAAGGTTATTGGAAGCTGGCGTTTTTTAATTTTAAATGATTTTTTGATGACTTAAGTCCTTTGCCTAATGATGTTCTCACCAGCATTTAAAAATTGTCTCTCGAAAAAACGACATTTATTAGCACTCGTACTACATTACCAAAGGAACAAAATGAATTGTTCCGTTTCCTTATGATATTTTTATGCCTATTACTTGAATAATATTATAAGGGCAAAAACAAAAAGAGACTGCAAAAATATCATAACCATAAATTAGTGAAATCAATGTATAACTGGATATTATTTCAAACAAAAACGTTGCTTAGGTGAAGTCTCACCAAGAAATTTTTCGACAAGCAGTAAATTCCTAAAAGATGATTTATAAATAGAAATAGGTAAAAATTATACACATACATATATGCCGTGGCTTTAAGATTGAAGTGATAAAGTAATGTAATTTTATGTTGAATGTTTTTATTATAATTAATATAGGTAGGTGCTATAACTCAAAATAAAATTAAAATTTATTTTTATTCGCGTATTTTATCTCATGCAAGAAAAGCCATTGCTTCAGAATGTATCGTATTCTGCTGCTGAAGTAAAACAATTTTTCAGTTATATCGTCCGACTAAGGAAAATTTTATGTAAATAAAGAAAAATAATGTTGAGGGATACATTTACAAAAACCAAGATAAACTAGGCGAATTGGAAATATAAAGTTATTTATTTTGGATAGCGTTGTCTTTGAAAAAACCAGTATACCGTGGGAAATGTCACGCTGTATCAACTGATCCTATTGTTTAAACAAAAAAGACGCAAGCCGAAGGAGAATAAACGGATTTAGATTCCACGACAACGAAACAGAAGACTGCGCGTACACCTATCCATGCACAAACATATCCGCCAAGAAAATAAATGGCTTCAATAAGGATTAGTCACAACAGCGAGTTGCACTGATAATGTTTCGAGAATTACTTGTGAATCTCATTTCACCACACTGTTAATCTTATCAGAATTGCGTCGGCTTCGTCTAACCACCAGACGAAAATAAAAAAAAACACAAATATAATTTCCCATTAATTTTGTCGCACATTTCAATATTTCAGTTGTATTAAACTCATTTTTAATAACATCGAAGAAAGTATTCTATCGCCAAGTGCCATTAAAAACATCAGTTGACCTTGAGTCGGGAGAAGATGAAATTACGCGCAATACAGCATGCGTAATTTATTCGCATCATAGTCTTTCATCAAACTGTTTTAATTTCAAAACCAGTCATGACTTCCTCTTTTATGAGTACCTTTAAGTACATTCGATGGAAAACATTTGAACAATTGGTGTTGCAACATTGATGTGAAATTGAGAGCAAGTTGTTGCGGACCGGTTACTACGACGCACCGAACACACGGCTTTCTCTGCTGCGTATCATGTTTGGTTACAAGAATTGATTTGGTAAGGAAGAAATTAAAATCTAAGAATTTTAAATTACACAAAATAAATTATATAATTTAGCATAATGTCCAATTTTTTGAAAACAATGAAATTGTGGCCTCTCAACGAGCAGTTGAATGGCCTTTATTCAAGCGAGATCATGGAAAATCATATAAAATTTTTCTGTTCCTTCATTACAATAGTTCGATAGCATGGACTTTTATTTTTATATCTAAACGATGAAAAAAATCAAGTCTATAACGTATGGGACTCTAAATGTTCAATGATTGTTTAGCGTTTGATGGTACCAATAAATTAAACAAAAGATTATCTTGCTGGTTTTATGACTTCACTATTAATAACAGTAGTTCCCTAATTTTTAGGCGTTTTTCCAAAAAATGAAAAATGAATGCCTTATGATCAGATCGTGTCCGTCCGTCCGCATGTTTCATCCCCGAAACTATTAAGCAGATTTTCGTGAAATTCTGCACTAAGAACTTCTAGGTAAAAGCAATAAGAAAATGATGCAAATGGTACACATAATCTAATCAGGAGTGCCATTGTACTGGGGAAAAAATTAGCTTTCCGTCATATCTCTTAAAATATGTCATAACAAAAAAGTATTCAAGCAAAATTTGTAAAGCTAGCTAAATAGAATATCTCTTGCATAATACATTTCATTGAAGCCGCTTCCAAGAAAATCTAAAAAATATATCATAATTCATCTTGAACTTAGAAAATTTCTTGCATGATTTTATAATTTTTGTCCACGAAAAAATCTGCATAGTAACAAAAGTAAACAATAGCTACTAAAATACGTAAATACGTAGTTTAATTTCATGCTCACAAAATATTTAGTGAGTTAAATGAATGATTATCTACGACGAAGAGATGAACATAAATGCGTTTATTTTCCTTTAGTGCACACAGGAGTTTGCAGGTGAAAGAAATGGATGATTTACGACGAAGAAAAGAACAAGAATGTAAAGATAACATTACGGCTACTTAATTTATGTGAGATATGTTGTTAATAATTTTCGATTGTTTGATTAATTACAGTTAATTAGAAAATAAATCAGTACATAAAAAATTCAATATTTCCTTGGCATCGCTCTGATATCGTTTTGTAGTGTTCAGATAGTATACTATGCCATTATCATTTTTCGTTTTTGACATGATTACATTATTCATAAAGAACACCTCTGACTTGCATATATATATATTCCTCACAGCTAATCCCGGCCAATTTATCTGAAGATTCGCCTTCAAACTTTCTTTTTTTATAAGTATTTATTTTGAGCAAGTTCGTCGGACGATAACTAATCGAATTATTCGTCTCAAGCCCTTGACCCGAAAATTCCATTGTAACGCACTTAAAAAGGATTACCTCTCTACTTGCCGCCTCGAGAGCTCTGTACCTTTACTCCTTACCTTTACCGCGGACTCCTGACTCAGTCCTATTTTCCCTTTGCGTGATATGTCCTTTTTCCCTCCGCGCGCTCTTCCGCTCTTCTTTCCTCCAAATTCTTTCTCTTTCTCTATTCCTCCGTCCCTCTCTCGTCCCATCCACGCCTTCTCCTCCTTACTAACCCGCTCCCTCCATACCCACCCGACCCCAACGCCGCCCCATACGTCCCATTCCTCCAACACTCCACCTACCACAAGCTGCTAAACTCTTCTTCCCTCCTCCTCTTCCTCCCTACAGTGGCGCCCCCTCTCTCTTACTCCCTCCCGCCCCCTTGTCCCCGTTTTTTCATCCTCTTCCTTTTTCTCGGGGAATATCATCCACTTCACATTGTTAGCACTAATTAGATTTTACTTCGGAAAACATTCCAACGTTCCACTTAGAAAATATTTTCGCGGAAAATAGTCGCAATTCGAGCGAGTCCGATTAGAATTTAACGCTTTTATTTGCGACGGAGTGTGTGCATATGTATTTATTTATGTATATACATAAAATCATACAAATGTAACTCAATAAAAAGGCAATAACCCACGAAATTTTATAACATAAATGTTTACGGAGCATGCAGGCGAACCAAAACACGCCTTATTTATTTTTGAAATTTATTCGTCGTAAAACGTTTGAATTTGAAGTCGGTTCATGTTTGAGACTAAGAAATTTAAAGGTAGAACTTGATACACAATTGATTAAATATATTTTTGCGATAACCTTATATAACCTTCAGAAGCTCTCAGAGTGTATGCTAAAGCGGTTTTTTAACGGCGTAGTCGCACATGCATAAACGAAGTCTTTTCATATTGAAATTAACATTCCAAATGCATCAAAAATATTATATATATATATATATATATATATATATATATATATATAATAATTATATTTTACATATAATATAAATTACATCGACAATATTTTTTCTAAACTTGAGGAAATGTTCATTTCCATTAAAAAACACGGGTTAATTGTATACCAGCGGTGAAAATAGTATAAACGTTAATTTGAGTCCGTAAACGCGCACTATTTTACTCACCAAATTTCGATAAAAATTCTGAAGCTCGAAACAGATATGTGAAGTGAGAGATTCATTTTAGATGGAATGTTTTAATGACGCTTAGTGACCTATGACGTATGAAGAGAAAGAGCAACGCCAGAGGCACATATTTATCGAAAAAACAATGTCTACAGGTTGTGCAATTGTTCTCATCAACGCTTTCGATCCATTCAAACTTGCATTAAATGTTCATTCTTGAATTCCGAGAGGTATTTCATTGCAAATACACAGTTTCTGTACGCGAAGCACGCAGAAGAGGAGCCATGCGTCGGGATCGAGCGCGACGTTTTGCGCAACAAAAATATGCGCACATATTCTATGTTAATACGAATTTTTACGTATAATTACGTCATTCTAACGCTAAGAATACGATATTAATGACATTCGCAACTGATTAATGCCAGTTTTTTTCGTCCCGCAAATTTCGCACGCGCAGAATTCGGTTAAAGAGGTTAAATGGCGCGTATTTTTATACACAATCCGTCCCCGTCCCTCTCGGGCAGAAACCGTGTCCTTTCTCCGTTTATGAATCGACCCGAGGCGACGCGGGCCAGGTACCTATAATTGGCCGCCGTATCACCGCGTCCACGACAATCCCGCCACACTCCATCCCGATTCCGGGTAGGCACGCATCTCTCCCGAAGCGGAGAGAGAGAGGGGGAGAGAGGGGAGGGGGCGGGGTCAAATCGACCCCTCGGAGAGAGAAAAAAGGGACCTGCCCGCCCGTCTCCCTCCCTCCCTCTCAATGAGCCATTTAACCTAACGGCACGCGGTCCGGAGACGCGTCCCTCGGTTTGGATGGCACCCAAAATACTTCGGGCGCAATTGGAAAACGCCCCCGCCGAAGAGGGGATTGAGACGGTTTAGAGGAGGGAAAGAGGTAAAGACGAGAGGATAGAAGGAAAGAGGGGAAGAAGAGTGGAGGAGATAAAGGGGAAGGTGGCGGGCAGGGGCGAGCGTCGGTATACACACACACAAACTCAAACTCACGGGGGCTTCTGCTGCCGCCTCTCCTCCTCCGCCGACTCCTCAACCGCCGTTGACGCCGCCTCCTCCGCCTCCGCTGCCCCCACGGCCGTCGATCGAGCGAGTCTCGGCAGGGCCACGCTGCCGGCACAGGCGGCCGGGTGAAGGGGGAAGGGCTTCTGGCGAAAGGTCCCCGGGAGAGAGCGAGAGAGTGAGAGCCAAGGGAGAGAGAGAGGAGAGGAGTGAAACAGGCGACGACGAACGAACGAACGGGGGCGTCCTTCACATGACGAGAGCGGGAGCCACTGGCCCCGTTAAACACGATCACAACGGAGGGGAATGGAAGGGGAAGGATCGAGGAGAGAGTCGGCGAAGAGGATTGGAGGGCGGAAGAGGTGAGAAAGGGAGGAAGGGAGGAAAGATAGAAAAAGAAAGGGAGAGGAAGGGGCAGAGAGAGAGAGACGGGAGCGAGGCCTTCTGGCGGTCTTGGGGGATAGATTGAGAGAGATATACGAAAGAGAAAGGAGGAATAGGAGGAGGATAGGAGGAAGAGAGGAGACAGGAAGACGAGGCGAGTGGTCACACAACGTCGCGGACGAACACCGACTGACTCCAGCCGACTGCGAGGGAGTGAGGAGCGTGTGCTCCGGGTGCAGAGGAGGGAGGAGGGGCGGGGGCGGGAAGAGGTGTAAGAGGGAGGGGAAGGAGAGGGGAGGGAGGGGCGGGAGAGAGCCGAGGAGGCTCAGGGGAGGATGGAACCGGGGGAGAGAAGGGCAGGGAGGTGGAAGGAAGGGAGGGTAGGCTCTAACCCCTCTTCTCCATCTTCCTCCTCCCCCTTCCCCCTCTCTCTTCTCTTCCCATCTCCGTCTCGTATCGGGGAAGCGCGCGAGAGTACCGCCGGAGAAGAGATACTACTCCACCCCGCGCAGGGTTTCCCCCTCCCCCTCCTAACCCTCATTCTCTTCATGTCCCTCCTCACCTCTCCCCCTTTTAAGTACTCCCCTCTCTCGCGCCTCCCGCGCCCCTCTCTACCTTTTTCACCCCCGTCATTGCCTGGGAACAGGCGCCCGCGCATTCAACCCCGTCCCTTTCTCTTCCTCTCTCTCTCTCTATCTTCCTCTCTCTCGCATCCTCTCTCTCTCTCTTTCCTTCCCCGCCTCACCCCGTCATTCCCGGGGAAGGCTGCGTGACGTCACCCGGCCCGCCCCGAGTGAGCGGCCTTTTCCTACCCCTCTCCTCTCTCTCTCCTTCCCCTCTCCCTCCTCCCATTTTCTCCTCATCACCTCTTTCTCTCTCCCATCCATCCTCCCGTTATCTCACCCTCCGGTCCTTACCACCACCTCTCTCCGCCTCCCGATCCCTCTGCTGCTACTGCTACTGCTGCCTTCGTCTTTTTCGGCGAGCCTTCCTTCCGCGCCAAACAAACCGTCTCTGCCTCTCTTGGGACTGCCTCTGTTACCTCGCCCGGATGGAGGAAGTCGATTCCGAGTTAGATATGGACGAACCATTTCTCCTTATTCTTCAGAAGAAAACCTTTTCCATCACCCCCGCCTTTCCCCCTCACCCTCTCCATCTCCCTCCCCTTTCTTCTCTCCCCCTCCCTCTCTCTCTTTCACTCACTTGGTCCTTATTTTCAATGTTGTCACACCTCTCGCGAAGAATCGGAAGGAGCCAACAAGTCGTTAGTTGAATATTCCCGCCTCGCTGACTGCAACCACCGCGGCGGACAATTTCTCAATGGGCGACGGAGCAGGGAGGAGACCGGAGATGGCTGATATTGCGCGCGAAATAATGCTCTCGTAGATAAGAGATCTAATTTTGGCTTAAACTCGTAACTGGAAAACGTGAAATACTTGTTAAATCAGGGACGTGCAACCAACGGTCCGCGGGCCTCATCCAGCCCGCGAGAGCATTTTTGCGACCCGCAAATCTTTGACGAAGATGTGATCTATTACAGATAATTTCGTACATTTTAAGTACAATTGTTTCCATAACACGTTGCCCGGCGAAGTTTTAACGCTAAAAAATTGTAAAAACTTTACTTTCAGTTGTCAAATCACATTATCTCTTGCGTAACTTCCGACGTAAACTCTAACCCGGCCCGTCGAGGCACTCGTGACCTTGAATGTGGCCCGCCAAATCACTCGCATGTATGAATGCGACTAGCCACCTAAAAGGTTTCACGCCCCTGCGTTAAATTATAATTAAGTACCACTTGTTTTGATTTTCACGCTTTGACACAAACCACCTGAAGGTGAAATATCCAAATTTAAGTGAAAAAGCCTAGTAAGCAAACAGAAATTTAAAATAACTACGACTGATGGAAAATTTATTGCAATAGTTGAAGTTTGAAAAATCCCTCCAAGGAAACAATCTGAATAACCAATCAAATTCTGAGTGCACGGAAGGAATAAATAATTGAATTCCTGAATTATATTGTACCAAGGAATTAATTTAGGACATCGTTAACTACATTTTTCCTATGGAGAACAAGATTCAAGAATGAATGGAACCGTAGTCTGCGCGTGATTACAATGACGATGTTCTCGAGTGAAAGGCAAAAGATAATGGAGGTCAAAATCAGGGCTTTTTTATCTTTTGGCATTGGCGAAAGTGAATGTTTACCGTCAACGTATTAATATCGAAAGTTTTTGTCTTTTAAACATTTCTTTCTGGCTAATGAGAATATTGAAAAGGAATTTTCTTTGAAGTTTCGCTCTTAGACAGAACTTCTAGAACGATAATTATCTGTGGAGTTTTATTTCAGAGTATATGTGACATTTATAAATTATAGAAAAATCAAAATAACATCAATTTCTTTTAATGCTTACTAGCTACTCAATGTAAAATGGAAGATAAAATTTCCGTTATTGAAAATTATACTCAATCGTTTTTATCATTGTCTTACAAATTATATTATTCTCCTGGTATTTGGGTTGGAAATTCATAGTGCAACACAAAGTAGCAACCAGTATTTTCTGTCAGATGTCAATATCTTCCTCTCGTGTATCAAAACTGTATGAACTAGCTCAGCAAATGGCTTATATTAAAAAAAACTTCAAACCAATAGTATTTCGATACCACTGTTGAATAAAACTCTGTATTTTAATTTAAATAATAATATAATAATAATAATATAATAATAATAATATAGTAATTTAATTTAAATATGCATAAGACGCATAATGAAATTTTCTGGTGAATTTCTCGGTTCACGGGACCAAACCATGTGATGAGGAAAAGTTATCCTTTTTTATTGGAAAACATTGTAACTCAAACAAACGTCAACCCTCTATTTTGTCAAGGATTTGTCATGCATTATACTTTAACATGACTCTAAAAGACTAATTTTAAGAGGCAATTTTCTTAGTAACTAGTGCAATATAAACTTATACGTTCCACGAGGTCATTTGCTTTGACATAAGTCAGATTTGTCTCTGTTTTCAATTTCCAGTTATCAGCAAGACCATTAATTTGGGCATCTTTAAATGGTTTCTATTTAAAAAGATCTGAAAATAATCTTCCCACCGCTATCTCTCTTTTAACTTATTTTTACGAGCACCAAATAGACTTTTTCTGCCACCCTCTCTTCGGTCTGATGTTGTGGGTGTGTCTGAGCGTTTTGTGTTTAGGCGTCTATTTCGAGAGGCTCCTTTGGTGTTTCCCAAACTCTTTGGCACACAGACCCGCTTTTATGTTTCTTGTCATCTTGGTAACCTCAGTCTTTCAACGGAATATCAGATACCTATCGTAAATAATTTTGAGTAAAATTCTCACAAACCGACAGGAAAAAATTGAAGATATCAAGGTGACGTTTTTTACTACGCACTTGGGAAGCGTGTGAATGAGTTAAAGATTGTATTGCTTCGGAAGGTTAAATAACTTATTTGGCCCAACAGCATGCCACTTATAGTGATCATCTCTTTACAGGAAATGTTCAGAAGATTATCCTAGCCATAGCCGAAGTCCACAGGTGTTCTTCGTTAAATTACAAATAGCAAATCGGCTTCTATTCCATTCGAAATGCGAAAAATCCAACAAGTGAACGATCAAGCTTATCTCACGACCTTTACTTAGAACATAATGGATGCGTTAATTTACAATTTAAATAATTCACCCATCGCTGATAATTGCCAACGATCACGGCTAATATGCAGTTGAAATTGACTTGCCGTTTACTTAACAATTTTAAGGTTTTAGAACTATCTACATCATTGAATGCCAATAATATAACCAGAGTAAAGAATTGTATAGGTTTACAGCGTCACTTTTGGGCTTAAATTAACGACAGCGAAAGATTGAGAGAAGATACGGCTGAGTACGACTAATGAATTAGTGACTTAGAGCCAAAATGTTCCGGAGAAGTATAATCTAAAAGGGCGGAACGTCAAAGAGAAACGAGATGACCAACGCGGGTTGGGAAAAGCGAGTTGAATTTCCAGGAAAAGGTTCATGGTTCATGCTTTCTTCACCTTTGCATCATATCAGTAACGGATATGAAACTGGAGTCCTCCATAAGAATCTCATATAATCTCTGTTGCAACGCGCCAAAACGCTAATCTTACATTTCTTATTTTCTCTTCGGTGACGCTACATCAACTTCTTCTGGTTCTAATTAAGCATGAAGTGTGATGTGCTGCGAGTTGATGAGTGTTGCTAGAAAATGAGGACGAGTGTCATGGGTCGCCCCTCCTGCCGCTTATTTTTGCATTGCAAAGATGAAGTTTTATCTATATCAGAAAATAAATTTTGGCAAAAAATATCGTACGTGCAACCATTATTTTTTGCTTTAATTTTTTACGAAACCACTGACATAGAATATCAAGTTCAGATATATCAGACTAGAAAAATCGTATATAATCGAATCCAGGTGAGATTTTTTTCCAAAAAAACATCGACTCCACACATGATTTTACTTCGGGCTCAAATTAAAGACTACCCTTGATTTTTCGAATCCTAAAATTTGGAAAAAAATCTCGCCTGGATTCGATTATATACGATTTTTCTAGTCTGATATATCTGAACTTGATATTCTATGTCAGTGGTTTCGTAAAAAATTAAAGCAAAAAATAATGGTTGCACGTACGATATTTTTTGCCATAATTTATTTTCTGATATAGATAAAACTTCATCTTTGCAATGAAAAATACTTTTATGTACTACAGTTGTTATTTGCAAGCAGACAATCAGAATTTCGATGTTTATCATCATATTCTAAAAGATTTCTCGTTAAATGTGGTATAGAATTCTACTTTTCATAATAGTTAATAGGTTCTCACTGTTGGTCCGAAGCAATATCACAACAAGCAATACACAGTGAAACTCATTGCGACTCCCCCATTCAATAGTGGCAATCATCACTTCTCTAGTTGTGGCTATGCGATCTTGTAGTCGTTGTAAAATCTAAATGACGCTCGGCCTTAAAATTGCAGATAAGTTAGAGATTTAAAACTAATAGAGATAAATTAATCAGAAAAAGCTTATGACTGTGAGCCCAATAGCTAATTCAAGGTCGCGGAGAATAAACGTGTATAGATAAAGGCTCTCCAAACAGAAACGTGAAAATGCGAAATGCACGCGGAAATCATTCAATGTTCGCTCTAACGATATAGAAAAACAAGTGAGTTTGTGTGTACTCCGAAACAAAATGGAGCGCCACTTATGATCGATACTATTAAACTCAAATAATGAGATATTGCAAGAGCCCTGAATACCCAAGACAGGAGTTCAAGACCAATAATGGTCGGTGTGTAACTATAATGCGACGAAATGGTATCTTCCTATTTTGAAGAACCTCTTTGTGTCAAAAATTGCCGGCAGAATTTATTGAGAAACTTTTTTCTTACCAGACGCATGTAATAGGATTTATAAAATTTAACAATTACCTACAGATCCAAATAAGCAATGCTGACGAAACTCCCGTTCTTTTGCTATATCATTCAATTGCATTGTGAATGAAAACGGAACAAAATCTGTGATAATAAAAACTACAAGTAACGTAAAAATACGATTTAGAATAATTTTGTCAGTGTTTACAGGTGGTGCAAAATTGTCACATGTAATCCTAAAACGAAAAACAATACTCAAGGATCAACTTCATGCGGAATAATGCTTGCGTGTATAGTAAAAACGCTCCAACGTGGCGGTGCGCAATAGGCACATTTACGGAAGGATGAGTGCATCCTCGAGGCGGGACCGCCTATAGGAGAGGTGGTGTTTAAGTGTGTGCATTTGATGCGCGAACTTGGACTCATGCGAACCAAAATTGTGTTACTGCACATAAGCTCTGACGTCGGCTCCCCCTTCAAGTTTCTCCTTTCCATTCCTTCCCTTCCCCTCTCACGCCACCTGCCTGCCACCTTAGAACGCATGAGCAATAATGATAAGGGATGGATACCAAGAGAACTTATCAGGGATTGGTTACAGATCATCTGAAATAGAATATCAGGAGATCTGTTAAGAAAAAGAGAGAAGATTTTACTGGAAGCATTCAAAGGACCCGTAACTTCATCAACTAAGGATTTAATTGGAATGATGAAACATTCATGAAAGAATAAGATCATAACTTCATATTCTCGATGTTGCTGTCGAAAAGTCTTTTAACGGTCATTTAAACTTTAACACCAAGAAGAAAGCTAGAAGAACTTAATATTATAATGCTCGGCCAGTGGATCAAGTCCTAATCGCTAAGAATAAATTCACGAGTAGTATTAGTGAATTTGTTGAAGAAGTTCTGCTATTTATCTACTGCCAGACGGAAGTGAAGTGAGATATGAAATCTTTGGATGAAGTTGAGAGTGATAAAAATAGTGAAAATTAAAAAAATGGCGAAGATAGTAATAGTGAGGGATGAATGTTGGTCAAGTACAAGTCTTAAGAAAACTTGATCCGACTTTGAAGGAAATAATTTTCTCGCGCATCTCTGTATAGAATCCTTGACTTAAAATACAGCAGGCTGGGAAAAATTTTGACTTTTTTATGTTAACTTAGTTTAACAAAGAGTTATAGAAATATTGTTTTAGTTAATTTGCTTGTGAGATATCCTGCATTGTGTGATGAATTCCGTAAATTGGAGTTTTTGAAAAACTCCATCCCATGTCATTTTTAGACAAAAACTATTTAATTCTGCCGACATAAATGAATAAGCCGCAGACAAATTTTCGGTCATGCGTTCCAATTAAAAGACTAGTAAATTATTAAAATTCAAGCAACAAATACTAATAATAACGATCACACTATCTTACGAAAAATATACAGTTTATCTTTCGAAACCACGGACACTGTTCATTTGATAGGAAATGACTGCAAAGAACTAATTTCCTCACCTATTAAAACTCGACTCTCAGTCCGAATTTTCCACTTTAAGACTTAAGAATTAAAAAACGGTGAGACATTGGAGGAATATTATTTTTTTAATTCACAAGTACGTATTTTTTTAAGCTGTCAGAAAGCTCTATTAACAAGTCATTTTAATAGAAAGGCACGCATTTGTTTTGTATATTTATATCCGCCTGAATTTTATTTATTAGTTTTCTTAAAGTTTTTCTTTTTAAATCAAACACTTAAAAAACTGAGAAATTTATTTATATATGCGAGAACGTCATTCATAAGACAGAATAAATTAATAGAAAATATTGCTCGAGCTCTCCTTGTAATTGCAAGATATTTCCTTTTGGATACGCGAAATGTTTCAAAAATGTTTCACCGGATGAGAAAAGTTCCCCCTCTAGGAAAAGTTTCTACAATTCCCACTTTCGTTTTATTCTAAAATGTTTATTAAATTTGTATTCCATCCATAAAAAGTTTTGTTTATTTTCATAGACGGATAATAATGAGGGGTACAATATTTTGAGAAGACGGTGTAATACAGAGGGAAAGAATGGTTGAAGATGGAAGACGACTAAAGTTAAAGATTGGAAATGTGTAAAATGTACGATGGGAGATTTTGGAATGGAATTGAGAAGAAAAGGGAATAATGGCGAACGAGTGGAGGAGAAAACGTTACGGAAGAGAAGATAAAAGTCAGCGAGAGTTAGGGATCGAAGAAGACTGCTGACACAATGGAAAGATGGGAGAGCAAGAGAAGGACAGATGAAGGGAAAATAGCGCGGAAAATTAAGATGGGGCAATGTGGTAAGAGGAAGAATGAAAAGAATTTGAAAATGAAATTGAGAAAATTTGAGCCTGTCTTAAGCGAAATACGGAGGAATATACCATGCTATGCAGAATAATGAATTTGCTATGTATGAAAATAGGTAACAGGGGAAGCTATTGGACATGAGAGGAAAACAAAATTCAGAGAAAGTTAAAAAGTTAAATAGCTTAAGAGAATTTTAGATTAATTGAATCAAAGAAAAACGAGAAAAGAAAAAGAGTGAATTTTTTAACAGAACGTGAAAAGAGGGAGTAAGTTGGGAGGCAAAATGGGATAGAGGAATAAGTTAGTTTGGATGAAGTGAGAACGAGAGGTGAGATAGGGCATTGAATTTCCCCGGATGGCCGTGGAACAACAGATCTATAGAAAAGAGTGAACTCGAAGATGGAAAGGAAAAGGGAATTAATGGAAAGAGTCGGAGGAAAAATATTTAAGAAAGATAGATGGACATTTTTGAATATTCTGAATGAGAATAAAAACTGAAAATTTTAGTGAGGGGAAAAGGGGAAGAAAGCAAGAGTTTGGAATGAAAGTAGAAGCAGAAGGTGATTAAAAGGGGAGATAGATGCATCCATGTTGATGGCGATGTAGAATAATAAGCTAGAAAATTAAGAATAACATAAAATAAATTCTTTAAATAAGGGTGTAATATGAAAGCAAGATGGAGGAAAAATGAAGGGAAAGGAGAATCAAAGAGAATATGGCTTTTGTGATGAAGCCAGAGTAAGAGTCTCGAATTTATAGAATAACAGCAGTAAGTTATAGAAGTAAAATGATGTAAACATAAAGGGAGAGAGGCGATTCTATTCTCCAAAGAAAAAGAAGATAACAGACAAGGAAAAATGGAAAAATTACTGTTGATGGAAATGAGAATAGAACTTCAGTGGAACAGGAATACTAATGAATTATGGACATTTTATTAATAAACGAGAGAGAAATTTGATGGTTAAAAGTGATATTTATCAGAAGGGAATATTTTGAGATAGATAAAGACTTTATCGGACTAAGCGAAAGATTTTTGAACAAGGAACAAAAATGTAGGATGACAAAACTGCAAAAAAAGATTAGGAAGCACGATGACAAGGCTTTTCGAAAGTATCCTCAAGGAAGGATAAAAGATACGTAATTAGTATAAATCAGTGTTTTCAAACTTATTCTGGTGGCGATACCAAAATTAACGCGACACCCCCATTCTCCATCTTTTTTCTATTTTGCATAAGTGTCGGTAGTATGCTTAGAAGTGTTACAAATATGTTAAATTCATATGCGAGTATAGTCTGACAAGCTAGGTGCTGCAGTGTATGGCGAGTTTGCGATTATACACTGACTAGGGAGATGCCCGTTGAAATTCAACGGGAAAGGTTTTTGTGAAGTAAAAAATGAACATAAATATACCTTGACTTTCTTTGGATGGAAAGAAAACAAACTTTCGTTCTTTTAGACGTTCGTTCTTTCAAGTTTCGAACTCCTACGATGATTCTAAGTACCTAATTTTAATATGCGAATGATTAATATTCTACATTCAAATGTACTCCTCGTAAATAAGGCAACGAATGTTTTTTACATTGGTTGCTATGAAAAGATTTTCTATCTCCTTCTCTCTCTCGTACCAATTGTAAGAGCATTCAAAGCATGCTTTCCCCCATAAGGATTGAAATAACAATAGGATTTCGAGGTTTAACAATGTAATGGGCTGGCATGGCAACATTTCGTTAAAATGGCAAGATTTCCCCAAAATATGTGAATTAAACGTTTAACATGAGAAATTTTGAACTGTAGGCGGGAAAAATGAACAGAATAAGAAACATCATAGCTTTTTATTTAAAATGGGCTAGATCCGAAGATTATAGGTGAATTCTTTCTAATTTAGATCTCAAAAAAATAAAAGCCTGTAAGTCAAAAAGTCGATTTTTACGTGTTATCATATGGGAAATGGAAATGTCTACCTTGGAGTCGAATCTAGGACTTTTTTCCAGATTTCTTTTCATCATCACCTTACAATATGTGAATCGATCATTCCTGCCAAATATAAAAAATGAATCTCGTTCCATTATCGAGTTATTCGCATTTTTATAGCGTGACAGAGGAAGCCACAAAAGGACAAAGGGACCAACTTTTATATTCACTTCGCTTTATCATTATATATAAACGTTCCTTACAGATGAGGAGGAGAAGTATATAACATAACATATAGGAGGATTTTGATATTTTAATTTGTGTTGCCGTTAAAAATTCTTAAAATTTAGCAAATAGATAACTATTTAGGTACTACTGGATGAGCTAGGAAGCTGAAAATTTCAAGTTATTTACAGAGTAGTGTACTTGTACAAATAAACATTTGAATCTCTCCATAAATGTATTGCGGCGGCCGTTAAAAATGTTTAAAATTTAAACAATTAAAAAAATATTATTTCACTCCTTTAAGTGCTACAACTCTAAAATTTGGCAGAAATGTGTAGCATTAGTATCCCATAATGGAGAAAGTATAAAATTCTTAAAATTGCAAAGTTTGGGGATTGTTTCAATCAATTAATTTTACATAAGGGAAAAACGAAAATCGCTGCGGAGGTGAAATCTTTAGAATTAAAAAAATATTTGTAATGATGAAATATCTGTCTGAAAAATTAATGTTTTTTCAAGGTGAGATGATATGCTTGCAGAATGCAAGCACCTTCTACTAGTGTGTTTATTTATATATATACATATTGTTTTTTTCAGAATGGACGGGGTCCAAAACATATCTGAAAAAAACCAAAGCTGCTTGCAGGGTTAGAACCGCCTCACCTGACATAATCATCCCGTAAAGACCAGTGATTTAGTCACTTCTGCCACCACATCGAAGCAATGGTGCTGCGATAAACGTTAATTTGGATGCGCGTGGGAAGATAGATATATAGTAATAGTGGTATTTTTCATATTTATTTATTTTTTTAAATTGTTTTCTTTTTTGTTGTTTATTTTTATAATTTTATTATTTTAACAACAGTTATCACATTAATTGTTCTATATAACCTTAGCTTTCCTTTTCTGTATTTATATTGTTGAAGCGAATCTGAACAAATTACAATCGTCCATCATAGCAATGAGATTGGACAAATTATTGTCAATGTTCGTGGTTTAATTAAAGTCTCTTTATTTTAATGTGGATTTGTATTGATAAGAGAATTCCCACATTTTTTGAAGGGATATTTCTACTGATAATTGTAAGTTTTTATTTATCGTAATTATTATTGATAGTTAGTTTTTATTTATCTTAAAAATTTTTATCTTTATTCATTTAAGATAATTCTGAAAACTGTTTTCCTATGAAAAAGCCATTGAAAACCTTGTTATTGATCAGCAGTTTCACTCCTATTATCTAAAGCTGAAGTACTCTGAACTAGCAGTATATTGTCGTTGATTTTAAGCAATATGAAAGGATAAGTCAGTATTTTCATTAATGAAACAAAAGTACTATCAAACTTCTTACAACTTATATACCAATCTTACGTTTGTAACTTAGTTATCTACTTCTGTCTGCCATTCTCTCAATTGTAAAAAGATTAAAGGTTAAATATAGAGACCCCCACATCACTCAACAGCTGGTATACACTATTGCAACATTTTACGCCCATGCAAGCAGAAAGGTTATCTTAATTATATTATAAATTTTATTAATATTAAAGTATTAACTACATAAAAGTTTGTTATAAAAATTCATTTTTATATCATTACTTGTTATATTGTTAGATTAAATTAAAAAGTCCCAGGTTGCCGACCCCGGGTTAACGAGTTGTTATATAAAATTTATATTAGAACGAAACACTTGTGCTTATATTCTTATTGGAGTTATATTTATTTGAACTTCTTTGTTTAGTTTTAGTGTTTGGAGTTATATTTATTTGAACTTCTTTGTTTAGTTTTAGTGTTACAGTCATAGACCTTTATATATTTATTTATGCAATTATGTTTTGTTTTTAATGAAAGAATTATAATTTATATTAAAAATTTCTTGTACATATTTTGAGTGCATCTCGTGAAACACCCCATTACGCGTAGAGACACACAGCTTGGAAATCAGTAGTTTAATTTAAGAAAATTTCTATTCATCTTGGAATAAATGTTGTGAACCTGTGCTGGCAAAATTGCGATACGAACGGAGAATAGATAGATAGAGTAACAGATGCATTTTTAATCGAGTGACATGATAATAGGAGAGAAAAGGAATTGTTATCAAATGGAATGAGATAATTTTTCAGTATGCTCATAATAAAAGAAATAAATTTTTAAATAATCGCACAGAACGTCATTGCATTGCATGTATGCACGCTTTATGCGTGCATCTCTCCTCTCTTGTTTTAAAAAACATATAATTAGCGTTGAAAAGCTTATAATTGTTAAATCATGTACATCCTTTTAAACTATATAATAACGTATGGAAAAAGTTAAAAAGTTAAATACATGTCATATTAAGACGGTTACAATTTAGCTACAGTAAAAAAACTCAGGTACAACCACACAGCAACCGGTTAAAGAGAGGCCAATAATAAATAAAAACAGCTCAATATTGTATTGCCATTTCGTTCAACTAAACCTACCTAACGTATTTGGACGAAAGTTCCAGTATGAAAGTGTTCTAAGCACTTTCTATCGCTAACTAAAGAGGAGAGAAATAGGGGTAGGAGAATCTAACGGATACGCGCAGGAAAATAGGGAGGGGACTAGTGGCATTGTCAAACAAGAAAGGGATGGAGGGCTTTAACAGTGGGTGAGGTAATATAGCGAGTTAGAGAGGCAGAAAACAAGACTAAAAAGAAACCGCCTTAATGTTGGGCCGTATTGACAATCTAGCCTCCATTTAACATCCAACTCGAAATTATAGATGGAGGAATGGAGAAACGTGGTCGTATGGAGGAACAAAGGAGGGGAGAAGGGGGGGCGTATAAGAGGGTGGGAGGAGAGTAAGGACGAGAGATGGATGATGTGAGGGATGAACGGGGGTGTTTGAGGATGAGAAGGAGCAAGAGGAGTGGTCTAATGCATGTGTGTGTGCTGTTTCGAGAGTGGGGGGAAGGGGAGGCGGGAAGGAGGTGCGCGAGGGAGCGAAAGGGACGGACGGGTTTCGAGGAACACGGTCATCGGGAATGCAAATGATGAACATTTAGACGACGAGAAAATGCAAACAAGGCTAGGATCGGGAGGATGGGCAAGGGAGAGAGAGGAGGAGTGGAGGGCGGGAGCTGAGCAGCGTGGCGGGGTGCAAAATGGAAGACGGAGAGAGAGAGGGAGGGAGGAGAAAGGAAAGGCGGGCGGTGGTAGGGAGGGCGTTTTATGGCGCTGCGGAGGAGGAGATCATAGGAAAACAAGTGAAGCGAGAAGGAGGTGTACCATCTGTGTGTTCGATTCGGGAGGGAGAGGTGAGGAGTTAGGAGAGGTGAGGAGTTAGGAGAGTCAAGGAAAGAAAATGGGTGGATAGGAAAAGAGCGTCAGGATGGAATGAATAGCCTCACTGAAGAGGCAGATGGAGAGAGAGGGGGGGAAATAGAGAGAGAGAGAGGAGGATGGAAAGGAAGGAGGAGGAGGTCTCTGAGTCGACCGCAGTGTGTGTAGTGAGGAGTGGCCATTCTAAAGAGGGAGGGAAGGAGAGAAAGGGGTGAAAAGAGAGAGAGAGGGCGGGTGGGCGGCAGTCGTTGAATTCGGATGCGCCAGAAATAGGGCGCTTGTATCGTGGGGGTGGCTCGATGGGCTGCGCGCGGAGTAGGACGGGAATTGAAGGAGAGTGGAAGGGAGAGGGAGACGGAGGGAGAGAAAGAGGTAGCGAGGGAGGGGGTGTAGGAGGTAGCGAGGGAGGGGGTGAAGGAGGTAGCGAGGAGTGGGGGAAAAGGGATTAGTTAGAGAGACGGTGGAGGAGAGAAGACGGAGGGTGGAGATAGGATATGGAATGGAAAAAAGGGGTTTTGGGATTTCCATTATCTCGTTCCCATTATGTTTCAATACTGGTAGCATAATAAACAAAAGAAGAGAGAGATAGCTGCACTTCGTGACGTCCGCATTTTCATGCGACAAACTTTTCGTGCATCGTTTCCATTAACCGTCGCGGTCAAAGAAGTATTTGGAAAATAAATTGAATGCAAATAATTTTAAAACATTGGAGCCGTATAGAGTGTTTGTAGGCCAGCATGTTTAAGGTGTCATAACGCAGCCAATGTAGAAAAGACAAATAGCTAGCAAGGAAAATTCTCATTCATTGACTGATAATTGAACCAATTCGTATTGCAAGAATCCATCGATACAGTTGACGATAAAATTTTACTTATAACTGGAAATAAGTTGCGTTTTCAGGTTGCAGTCATATTCATGTGGGGAATAGCGTTGAGTATAATGACTCGGCGTAAGAGTTCATCTCATATGAGTAGGAAGAAACAAACTAATCCACTTGCATATTTATTCCAACGCAATTATTAGAACTGATAAACGAAAATACTGATTTCGTCAGCATTTACTACCATAATCCATAGTAAACTATGTTTATTTAGGTTTCTCTCCATTTAAACATTAACAACGCATGTTTCTTTCAACTTACGTAGCGACTGTTTCGAAGTTAAATACGCACATTTCAAATTTCAGTTTGAAAAAATTAAGAAAGCGGCGAAGAGAGTTATTTGTAAATTTTAGTAATTATGTTTATTAAATGAAGTAATATGTTTCAACACAAATGAAAAGTGAGACTTTTTTAAAATAAAAAAGGATCAGTAAGTCATTAAAATGGAAATTCGGGACCTTAATACGTCATAGTAATACATTAAAATTACGAGAAAAATTTTCTATTCTGAAATTTACACTATTTCATTAAGAGGGTTATTTTTCCATTAAAATTTTTGAAAAACACTTTTTTCTACATCTTCGAAGGAAAAGTGCTAGGTCAAGGCGTTTAATTTTCCATTCGAATTGCCTTACATAAGAAAAGAAAATATTTAGGGTCTCCATTTGCATCAGCCTGCATTTTACGATGCAGTTTCTAATGCTAATTTGGTTGAACTGCTAGAGAGAGCGGATTTTATTCTAACACGCAACCATTACCATTAGCCTACATAGAGAGCCGGAAAGATGTGGGTAAAAAATAAGTAGTTCTCTAAAGGGATTATTTCCAAGGCGCGAGAAGAGAGAAATATTAATACCCGAAGTAGAATAAGAACGGAGGTGACGCTATAGCTTAAGAAATTTTTCAATCGCACCAGTTTGGAAGTTTTGACAAAGAGAATTAGGACGTGGATGGGAACAAGGGAGCGAGGCGGGGGTAAGCGATACTTCGTCTTATCCGACCTACTTTGCAATGTCATTCCACTCCCTGCATGCGCGCCCCCTCTCCACCCCTTCCCTCTTCCTCCCTCCCCACCTGTCTTTCCCTCCTTTCCGATAACTACTCCTCCCAACTCTCCAAAACCTTCGTCCCGTCTCCTTCTTCCGCTCTCCTTCCCTCCTTTTCTTCTCTCCAATCTCCCACTGCCACAGAATCTTTTTTCTCCTCTCCCCTCTATCACGCTCCGACCTCTCCATTATGCTCTTTTCCTTCCCAATCCCATTCGTCTACCCTCCACCCAATATCCCTACCTCCCCACCTATTCCTATTTTCTCCGCTTCCCGATCAAATCCCCTCTTATTCCGCCTCCTTCCCTCCCTCTCTCTCTCTCTCTCGCCTTATATCTCCACGTGTCTCACCTGTATCCAACCACTCACGATCCCTTTTTTCTCTTTCCTTTCCTTCTCACACCCTCCATCTCCCCCTTTTTTTCTCTCCATTTCCTTTCCCAACGTCGTTTTTCTTCTATTACCGCGATCTATTTCCCTGCTCTAATCGTCTACTCTCTTTTTCCTATCTCTCTCTCTCTCTCATATCGCTCCACATATCCTGCCTAAATACTCCTCTGTCCTAAACTCCTTTCTCCCTTTCTACCAACGCTAATCTTCCTTCCTCGCTCCTAGCACATAACCACCAAATTCTCCCTATCCTACCGCCAACCTCCTCAATCCACCTGATCCTCTTCTTCTGCCCTTCCACCCATAACTTCCTTAGCCATCCATCCCCTTTCCCGCAGTCCTCTCTCTAACCCCCTTCTCCTTACTCTTCCCCCCTCCTCCCTTCATCCTCCCCTCCTCCCTTCGTCCACCCCTCCTCCCTTCGTCCACCCCTCCTCCATTCATCCTCCCCTCCTCCCTTCGTCCACCCCTCTTCCTCCTCCCCTCCCACGGAACCAAAGCCAACCACTTGCGCATCCTGGGTTCGCCGCCCTAAATCGCGGCCGCCCTCTGCATTAACGAAATGGCGGCAGAAACGGAAGGGAGTCCACGGAATCTCACGAGAAGGCGATTAAAGGAGGCATATACGAAGCGGCGAAAGCAAATCGCTCGTTTCGTGAGCCGTCCGGAATAAATCACCACAAATTAGCAGTCGGGACGTGGTCTGCATGTTCGTCGCGACGTTGTTTTACGTGAATCCCACGGGAAACTTTGAATGCTTCAAAGTCGCTCGTAATAACATATTGAACGAATTATTTTAGTTCATTTGTTCGCATTAGCTTTCCTGAGAAGTCCGTCATTGATTCTGGAGAGTGCAGAGGCAAAGATGAACGAATTTGTATGGTGCGTGATGGACAAGTAACCTATGAATGTTGAACCCAACTGCATGATTTGTGGTCATTGTATCAAATATCGGACTTGCGTTTGCGTTTTAAAGTTTCCTTTTTAATTTTGCGTTAATAAAAAAATTATCAATAGTTATGGAATTGCTGAAAACGATATAATAAAAGCGTTTATATAAGACTTTTGAAAGTTATGAACCTGAAGGAAGTTTTAGGTACAAAAAGAATATCCCCATAAGCCTTTTTATAAGTATACAAAACAGACGCCGCTTTAAAGAAACTGGTTAGAAATGTTTTGGATTGAATCGACAATTCATTTCATTATATCTTATGTAAAATCGCAGTTGCAAATCATTTCATTCATATTTAATTATTCATAACCATATTTCGGTTATCCTTTCGAAAAAGCAATCATTGATCATTTGCGGAAGGTGCATCTTTTCAACGGTGGATTATTTTTTGTCAATTTTAGCACCAATTACATAATAGCCTTTGAATGTTATTCCGCCACGCTGAGAAAATTTTGCGTCGCCAACTTTATGAGATTATTCATAGCAAATTGAATTTCGAATTGCAACAGCATTACGTGTCCACCTAAATAAATAATGTAAGGTGGAGTTCTTGAGTTGTTCAGATAAAAGTCAAGTTGTAATGAGTGTATTTTTGTATCGTTCAGAAGCGCATCGTAAGTTGTAACGAAAGAAATAATCGATATATATATATATGCATCGAAATAAAAAAATTAAAACTGTTACATTACGATTTTCTACTTTAAGGCACTTTTAGTATTTTGTTTGTTTATGTTGCAGTATTGAATTAATTCTTGGCTGCGATATATAAATCTGAAGATTGAGAACCTTGAATAAATAAATTTTTAGAATGTGAAACAATGCAGTGAAATAACGGAAGACGTAAACTGACGGAAATTTAGTCATTGTTTATTTTTTATCTTGAACTGATTAACTCACTTCTCCTTTTGCTGGAAATCGTTTTACGACATTGTTAAATTAATATTATTATCAATCAAAAAGGTAAATTAGTTTACATTAGAAAATCACAGTATATTTTAGTTTATAATACGAACGGATTCGTTACTGGAAGGATAATGAAATAATTACCATTCCGGTGATTTTGCATTTTTTAATTACTAACATAAGATGTCGTTCATTCCTATCCGCAATTTCTGATGGATAATTATACCATTTAAAATACACATTTAATTATTTTGACCGATTCAGAAATCAAGAAGGAGAATATTATACAAATTTTATTGCGACAAAAAGGAAATTCATTAAAATAGTTATAAATCTCCTCTCTCACGTATAAAATCGTGATTTCCAGATTTAAATAGCTTTATTTACCAAAATAACTCACAATCAACGCTCATATCCCCTTTAGAAAGCGCAATCCAAAATTCTTTGGGCATCTTCCGCTGTCTTCCAGACCAATGCCAATCTTCAAGAGCCATTTAAAGTTCGCCAGAAAATGGGGTGCGTGATTCTTCTTCTTACAATTAGTCGTAAAAGGAAGTCCTACTTTCACGAAATCCCTTCAACGATGATTTATGAAAAACACAGACGAAAGGTTGGTGCTCACATAAGTTACAAAAATTAATATTGATCTCCAGAAATGTCGTAATTTGCTGTCATAGGCTTAGTTAACGACATAACGAGCTCGCGTGGACAAAAAAAGTCAAGAAAACATATCTCAACATCTTAGCAGTAATTTTCAAAGGAATTTTGTCGAAACTGAAAGAATAAAACCTTATCTTAATCAAAATTCAGATGAACACTTTTCTGTTCAAATAGGCGCATGTTATTCCAAATTTTATTACGAGTGAAGAATTTTATCGTATAATTTTGCCATATATAGTAGTAATTTATTTAAATTCATGAGATGCAACACGCATTCAAACAAAATATGATGTTGGTGTTTATTTGCTGAATCTTGGCGAAGGTTTGATGTTACTGCCGTTGAGATATAACCTTTTCTTTTCTATGATTTACTTGCATGAAAAGAAGTCTGATAAACAAACGACTTCCAAATGATTTTTAACAATTTAAACGTTTCTTCTACATTCTAATCATTCCCAAATTCATAACCTGTATTTATAATGAAACGGTATAGTAAATTGATTATAAATTTAAATTCAGATAAATCTGTGGGGTAGAATAAAGCCTTCTTTGGCGAAACACAACATTTGAATCACACAAAGCACACAATATACCGTTCCAAAGCTTACAGATGATTATCGAATTACCTATCCAGTGGTTCAAGTCCGACGGCAAATTGTGTGTGTCGGCATCTGTTTGTACACGAGTGTGGTCCATAGCTCTGTTTTCTCTGCTATAAAATCGTGTTGGAGCCTAAGGTCACCGAATGAGGTCCCGATAAACTGTCGACTTACATTTACTTCAGTTCACGGAAAACGGAAAAGTAAACACTCCTCATTTACCATTTAAATTCCAAAAACAATCTGTTATGTGTTATCCAGTTTTGATATTTTACTTACTCGGCAAAACGAATTCCTTTTATCATTTTAAAATGTTATTTTAGGTCAAATGTTTATGTTTAATATAAACTGATCACAAAATTTGATAAAAAAAGTTCATGGTGATATTTCATACGTTTAACATCAAATTAAAGTAATAATATGATCCTAAGATCCTATGCAGACAGGCATAAGCTGTAAAGGTGGGAATAATTTTGAAACGAGAAAAAAGTCTGCTATGACCGGGAATCGAACCCGGGTCTTCCACTTGCCGGGCGGATATTCTACCTCTACCGCGTTCAGAAACGAGAAAAATTGTTCTGCTACGATAATTCAGAGGTAGAATATCCGCCCGGCAAGTGGAAGACCCGGGTTCGATTCCCGGTCATAGCAGACTTTTTTCTAGTTTCAAAATTATTCCCATCAAATTAAAGTTTTACTGCACTGAAATAAATAGCTTTAAAGATAAGAATATTAATTAAAGGGTTCTTGCTAAATGTACCGTAAAAGTGTCTACAGGGCCGGCGAGACCGGGGGTGCAGAACGTGCACTTGCACAGGGCGTCAGATTTTCGGGGGCGGCAAAAATGTTCTTTCTTAGGAACATTACTCGAATTGGAGGAAACGCATGGGAAGTCCGTTCCTCTTGATACAAAATGAAATTCTTCGCGTATCGATTGTTATTAAAAACGGATAAGAACGTTCCGGTTGTTAAAATATTTCAAAAGGTCGTTTTCTCGCTTAAGAATTTGACATGTTACATTGACAATTTTAAGTTGGAAACAGATTCATCTTAAGGAGCGGGTGAAACGGGCGGTCACCCAGGGCATAAATTATCTCGAGCGACGAGTGATACAAATGTGCGGGGATCGTAAAAGGAAGCGTGGATGCCCAAGGCAAATACCGAATACCACGGGCGGTCTTTCTGCCGCCTAACCAGGCAGTCTCTGGTGGCACATCCAGGGGAGAAGGGGCGGCGGGCTAGGACAACGTACTATTAATACTGATGCTGGGAAGAAGGCGCTAGGTACGGGAAATGCATCTCCATTTCCGGAAACGGGGGACTTTGTCAACAAAGAGGAGAACGAGCGAAGTCTATGGGTGATTTAAGGAGCATGCGTTCTTTTAAAGGTCCTTAAGTATGCTGGAAGGAGGGGTAAACACGAAAAGGGTGTGACACTGGGAAACAAATTAGTTGCATCATACTGGCGCAGCTCAGAATTGAGTTGCCCACATGGAATGCCACATAAAATACATAGTAGATGCTCTTCAGCATATGGACACCTGATGTTTGACTGATAGCGCTATCTTGACCAAGACTCTACCATTCTCTTGCAAGAGTTCGAGTGGTGCTAAGCTCAATTCAAGTCTCTCACAGCATTTTGAAATAAGCAGTATGAAACTGCTCGTAGATATAGTGTATTTATATGATTTTGCGTATAATTCGTGGTGCAAATTGCATAACTATCTACTATCTGATCGTGGCAATTATTTACCTCCTCCGACTTTTTCTGCGATCTATATCATCCATCTCCCAGTAGTTACATCATCCATAATAGAAGAACGCACTCTCTCACAGAGGGAAAGTGTGGGTGAGTGTCTCAAATTTCGTAATTTTTGCTCTGTTTAGTCATCGTCATCTTAGAAAACAACTATTGATTTTATAGCAATGATTTGAATTAAAAATACCTATTTACTCATGCATTGTTACAGTACTTGTCTTAACTATCAATGAAAAACATGGTACACTTTATATTCTAGCTTTATTAGCAAATGATATTGCCCGAAGGTGTGTAGTTACATTGAACTAAGACTTTGGTATAATAAAAGTGAAAATTAGGCATCTTAAGGTTTATCTAGCGCTAAAATATAAGCATATACATGGTTTTATTTGCGATTGAGATAACTTTTACACTTTTAACTATACACCGAGCCATTAAAATTAGCCCTCAAGATGTTTTAAAGGATTTACATAAAAGAAATAGGAAAATTGGCATTACTAAAATATTCGTTGATATTCAATACACACATAAGAAATGTAATTTATTCTAAAATATTTCTGCCGCAAAGAATATAAATTTTTATAATTAGATTCGGTGGATACTTAAGAAAATATTTAAATAGAGAAGACTCCATCAAAGTTTTATATTGAATCTGCGTGTCAGTAGCTTTAATAGTTCTAATTACGTTGTAAAGTTGTTTTTTATTGTTTCGTATGAAAGATGTGTAATTAAAATTTTTAAAGATGTTTATTATCTCAATGAATTTTCTCCCTACTGATGTCGCAATAGAAACAACAAATATATCTGTTTAATTATTTAACTATATTTTTCATCACACGTTTTACATAAGTTGATAATCGCGAATCTGTAAAATCAAATAAAATTTGTAGAATCAATTTACAAATCTGTCAATCTTACAACAGTACTTTTAAAAATGTTCGATTTCAGGGTGCACAATGTCAGAAGGCAGGCGACGACTGTCAGAAGCAGAGTATAGGAAAAGAAAAGCAGCTAAAGTGAGGGAATTAAATAAAGAAGTAGGCACACTTGAAATTTTTTTAAAAAGTGAAAATACTCAACATTTAGAGGGTACATCAACAAATACCTCTGTAAAAGGCAATAACAATAAACAGAGTTCAGAGTGTACAGAATTGGTTTTTGCTCCCCTTTTGTAAGAGAAAGAAAGCCATGAAAATGATTCCACATTAACAAGTTTTCATACTGAAAGTGAAATTTTGGGAAATCTAAGTTATCCGGGGATGTGGCCGGAGGTAATCAGTGATTCCATAAAATTGACGTTTATTCGTAAAGGACCGGTTAAATCCGCTTGGTGAAAATTCTATATTCCCCCAAGACAGTTCTGGTCGACGGCTTACGACAGGAAACTATCAGCGTCGTATCTGCAATGGAGAAGTAACTTGTAGAACATGTCTTGTATATCCCGTTAGTAAAAACTCGGTGTATTGTTTCTGTTGTAGATTTTTTATTTCCAATAGGGTTGCACTAACGTATGAAGGTTATTACGACTGGAGACATATATCGGTATACCTGAGCCAGCACGAGAATCTAGTTCTCATCTCGACGCGCACCATCAAAGGGTGGAATGGTCGCGAAGAATGAAGCCTGAGAATTCTATAGACAGCAGTCAACAGCGCATCCTAAATGCTGAAACTAGGCACTTGCAAAGCGTTCTTGAGGGCCTCATTGCTGTTGTTCATTTCTTAGGACAGCAATGTCTACCGTTTCGGGGAACATCTGACCAACTCTATGGAACAATGAAAATTATTTGAAACTTATAGAACTTTTAGCTAAATTTGACAGTATAATGTCAGAACATCTCATGTGTATAGCAAGAAGTAATATGCAGCAACACTACCTTGGGAAAGGCATTCAAAATGAGCACATCAGCCTACTGTCTGGGCAAATTAAAAGTATAATACTGAGCATGGTTAAAAAAGCCAAGTACTACAGCATAACTGTTGACTGCACTCCAGATATTATCCATGTAGAACAGATGACAATCATTATTTGCTTTGTTACGACTGAAAGTCATAGCGATGGAAACATTAATCCCGAAGTTCGGGAACATTTTCTTGGTTTTGTCCCTCTAACTAGCACAACTGGGGCCGAACTCACCGATGTTTTGATTAAAAACCTTAGTGAATTGAATTTGGCTATTGAGAACATGAGAGGGCAAGGATACGATAGCGGCTCAAACATGAAGGGAAATCATTCTGGTGTTCAAAATCGCATTCGTGATATAAATCCAAGAGCTTTCTTCGTTTCGTGCAGCTGCCATTCCCTCATCCTAGTAGTAAATGATGGTGCGATGGTATCCAGAGAAGCGGTTTCGTTTTTTGGAGTCGTACAGAATTTGTTCGTTTTCTTTTCTGCATCTACACGCCTATGGAACGTTTTAAAGAAGAATATCACCAGTTTAACACTTAAACCTCTCTGTGAGACAAGATGGCCAAGTCGAATTGACGCAATTCGACCAATACGGTACCAAGTAGGCGAAATTTATGATGCTTTACTTCAGTGCTTCTCCAAATGGTGGTCCGCTGACCGGTGCCGGTCCGCGAGCCATTAGTCACCGGTCCGGCTTCATATTGCATGTTTACCGATTTTTATAAATTAAAAGTATTATTTACAAACATAGTGCTACGATAGCAAGAGAGGTTGAGAGGGGGGAGGGGGCGGCAAAAAACCATTTGCACAGGGCGGCAAAACTCCTAGCGCCGGCTCTGAGTGTCTAGGTTATTTCTTAGTTAATTTTAAAAAATAAATAATTGGTTTTATCTTGCATACAGCATATATCTTGCCAATTAAGAATTTTAATATAATAAGTAATATTGGTTAGCTTTGTAACATGAAGATATATGTATTTTTATTCTTTAAAGGGAGGTTTTCTATATTTTGGTATTTTTATTTTTCTCACCAAAAAAACAATGAATACGGTGTTTCATTCAAGCCGAGTCAGCATAATGGCTTATACTATGAACGATTCGGCTTGAAACAATTTAAAAGATGCTTTTAAATTGCTTCGTATATTGACAAATAATGTTCCAAAATCTAATGAATTTGCGTTATTTATGTTGGCTGCATAAAGAAAACATATTTTCTATGGTAAAAATAAAACACTATTACAAAAGAATTATTATTAAGCTAATTTTCTTAATCCACCTGTAAATTTAAAAATAAAATCATAGAATTAAAAATATTATTTTTGCTATATTTACTAAAATACCTTGATATCGGTTTCATTGCCCTTGGTTAATTTATTTTAAAAGATATAAGAGCGGTTATTAATGAAATAATGAGAGACTAAACACGGTTGAACGGCATATTTCGATAATATTTGGGAAATTAAAAATCAGGAAAAATATTGGTCTTAAAACAATTTTAATACCACATATTGCGAAAAAGGAGACATAAAACAAGTTAGAAGCATGAAATAAGAAATAAAATTGATGGAAAAATGAATGAGCTTTCGGGTTATCAAAGGAAAGGAAACGTTGAAACTACTTCACGATTTACAAATGCATAATCATCGAAGAAAAATATTTGAAAGTCATGTATACGTACACAAACTAGAAAGAAACGGCAACTAGAAATAATACTGAAAAGGTTGATTTAAGGTCACTTGCAGAAATAACGTTACGCGCCTTTAAAACCAGACAACCGAACAATTTATATAGGTTCAGAATGAGATTGTTGGTATTTTGTCCAACGAACAATTGAAAGATACATATTTGATTATAAAATGGGGCTGCGACGGAAGTTCCGGCCACAGTCAGTATAAGCAGAAATTTGACGACCCAACGGATTCCGATGAATATGTCTTCTTCACATCTTTTGTTCCTCTGCAGCTCATATGTGGCAAACACGAGTCCAATAATAAAATTATCCTTTGGAATAATCCTCGGCCCTCACCACCCCGTTATGAATATAAACAATAGAGGGTCTCATCAAGAGGCTCCTCATATCTGCTGATAATGTTATCTCCAGCATGAAAAAACTACCTCAAAAGAAAAAACATCCTTTCCTAAAGACGTTTTGGCATTATTGTCGGCTCCACACATAGAATCATCTCCAACAGAGGAGGCGGAGACAGATTCCGAATACAGTGACAAAGATTAACTCTGGAAATTTTGTAAATACCTTTTTCATTCTACATTTTCTAAATTTTTAAATTACAATTTGTAAAAACCTACAAAATTAAATTGTGCTTACTTCTTCAAACTTTTCAGACTAGTAATAAAAGCACCTTTTTAATTATTTTTGTTTTATTAATTCTAATTAATTTTCACTATGAGAATTTTTCTTAAATTATCAAATGTTATGCATTTATGCCATCTTTTATTTTTAGATTCTTAATGCTAATAAGTAAGATCCTAAAGTAAAAGATAGCTGTAACGACTGGATTATATTACATACATACTTTTAATATATCAATATAGTTAGCTTAATTTAAGTGTGGTGTGTTGCGTATTTTGTATCGATTTAACTACAGATGGCTGCTAAGTGGACACATGAAATGCACCAAAAAATGTTCAAACTTCCCTAAATTTTATTTTGTATTTCATTTCTTTCTTTATTATAACTCATTAGTTGTTTTTTTTTGAGAATATATATCCTCCTTATTTATGACCATCTTTTCGCACTATTCGCACCATTCGAAAGAACAAGGAACTCATTGAAGCGAGTCTTGCGGCTGCCGCTGCCACTATCGATTCCATAAGGAGCATGAATAATTAGTTCGTGCAGCAGAATAAGACAGAGAAGTTATTGAACATTTGGATTGAGGAGTAGACGCAGAAGGGAGCGGCACCCGGTGGTACCGTGATCCTGGAGAAGGTGCAGCAAATCTACGAAACGATTTGTGAGAAGGGAGGAGAGCCTTCAAAATACTGTAATTTTGGGGTTGGTTCGTTTGACAAGTTCAGAAAGCGTTCTAATCTGCACAACGTCAAGTTTTCTGGTGAGAGTGCTTCTGCTGACCACCAAGCTGCAAAGGGAGTTATCAAAACTTCAGGTGCTACTACGCGAGGATGACCATGAGAAAACCTCTCAAGACGTTGGAGGAGAACCCCGAGAGTGGCCTCCCAGACTTCTGGCATGAGTTATACATTGCCCACGCAATTGCAGACATCAAAGCATCATGGGATGAGGTGAGCCAGTCAACTTGAAATGCCGTATAGAGCAAATTATGGCGCAGAGTTGTGAACAATGTCCAATTTTTTCCTACACTAACATCTGAGAAGAAGAAATAGAATTTTTGAACTCGTCCCAGGAGGAGTTGACTGAGGAAGAAATGCCGCAGATGCTTGAGTCTCACGAAGACGAGGAAGAGGCGCATGAAGAGGAGGATCAGCACACGGGAAAATTTGCTTGGTTTTGACAGGCTTGCAAGTAGTCTCGTTGAAACAGTGTTTAACATGGACAGAAGTCTTCAATTGAAACGTGCTATTGAATAATGTACACTACTATATTGTCAGCTTTATAAATCTCTGCAGATTACAGCAATGCAGAGACGTATTACAGATTAATTCCGCCAACTATCAAGATCAAAAGACTTGGTGCTGCCAAAATTTCAGTTAAAGAATTGATATAAATTAAAGTTTTCAAATTGTTTCATCTTTTTATTATTATCTTATCTTAAGATTTTTACGGGAAAAAAGTATACACATTACTTCCCAAACTCTGGGAATCTAACCCAGTTTTTTTTAGTAACTCATTAAATTCACGCAGCGCGTTTTTTCCCAGCGCGGCCGTAACTAACGCGTTGCGTGAGGGCTTACTGTATAATGAAAACTGTACCTAAAGGAAGCTTCTCTGAAAGAATTTTAAAAAATCTTATTTCAAGAACTCAATTTTTTCACTGCGATTAGGCAACATAAATGGTGATCGTTCTATTGATAGATATGATCAGAATTGCTCAATTATATATTTTATTTATTCTACAATAAAATTCAAAACTCCTTTTGCTTCATTTGGGGTGAAAATGCATGAATTCCGAATACCCTCATTCTACATTTTACAATAAATTTTCGTGAAAGGCAACATCCTGGTCGAAAATGGACTCTACCAATATAAAAAAATATCTTCCTGAAAAAAGCATCCAAAATTAACGATGTTATGAAATTTCACAATGGATTAAAAAAACTCGACAGATATTAATCGTCCTATTAAATGTTTTATGCATTTTACACATAACGGAAAAAAGATTCTGTAAGAATCACTTAAGATGCCTCTTCAGCTTTATGAGAGTAAGATATCATCTTTCATCGCCATTGCGCGATCCTTTGTTCTTGTTTAGCGCTTTTTATAGGCGCAAAAACACTACTGCATCCACACTGCACCCTCCGCATCCGCGCCAATCTGCACTGCATTCCCTTCAATAAACATCCCTTTTCTTACTGGAAAATGACAGCATGAACCCCTTTCCAACAGACCGAGATGCTCCGGCGAAATTAATTGAACCGATGATATCGGACAATCCGTTATCCAACATTTTTTCTTTTCTCTCTCTCTCTCTTCCGCTATATCCACTCACTCCACTTCCCCACTCCTCTCCTTTTTTATTTCTCCCTCTCCTATCTCCCCCTCCTTCTCGCATCCCTCCAATTCCAACTTATTTTCACCCTCTTTCATGTCCTGTTTATTTTTTGTTCCTTCGTTTCCGCGGCTTATTTCCGTTAGAAAGTGGCGATGGGAGGAAAATAAATCCGCCCAACCCAAGGAAACCATTGGACAGGAAAGAAAACTTACGATTGAGCGCGCTATATCTTTACAAGGCGGTACAAAAACAAACGAAAAATAGATAGGCGCCCTAGGAGTTTTCTTAGCCATGGAGTTAATTGTTTATCAAAATGTACTATTTCAGTAGGAAAGCAATAACAAGTTAGAAGATGGAGCCGAAAACAAATATATACTCGTGATAATCATCATATTCAGAATAAGAGCCAACCATTAAAAATTTATTAAACTGAACTAAAAAGTAAGCAATACAATTAAAAGTTACACAATGAAAAGTTTCAGAAAGTAACAATAGTACTGGGAATACAAAAGTTGTGTGACAAAGAAGTATTAATGAATATTTATTTGTAAAACATTTTGCTAGACAACTTTTATATTCCCATAACAATTTTCACTTTAGATTAAAAAGGTAATCTGCTTTCGCAGATATTTTCCTCAGAAACTCCATAGACAACTTTGAGTTATAGGCAGAGGGACAATCGGTTCATGGTGTTTAGTTGTTTTATGGAGTGCGTTCGTTCAAATTGTATCGTTTAGTTTCAATTACCCCATCGCTTGAAACGCGTCTATATGTGATACACTGCACACTTTCAAAACTTGTTATACCAAGAATAAAATACATGCTATTACAATATAGATTATAAATTCTCATTCAAAAGCACTGCCTGGGTAGTCAATATTTTCCATTATTAAAAACAGAAAAAAAATCAATTTTTATCTTATAAAAAACAATTTTATACGCTGCCTCGGCACGGATTTGAATTTTGTTTTAAAAACAGTTCGTTTCGAGTTATCATCTCTATTATAATTAATCTAACAAGATGATCCAAATGGAACTTATGATGCCTACTTTTCATTTAATCATTTATTTAATACTTAAATTGCCTTTAATAGCTTTAAAATCACTGCGGATATGTTGCGTTTGTGTTTCTAAATATCATAATTTAGCGTTATAAAATATTACAAATACATTCGAACAGAATATTAAATTGATCACGCGTATTTGTGCGGCAAAAATAACGCGTGTATGTATTAAGGCCGATTCACACTATACTTAACGTCTCCGTTTCGACACGGATCGTCTTCGACATGTCATTTTTCATTAGTACTAATATACTACTACTATAATAATATAACTACATTGTACGTTGAGGTTTCGACACGGACCGTCACCTATTATATATATATAATATCCTTACTCTGTCCGTCCGTCCGTTGGTCCGTCCGATGGTACGCCGGAACGCTCTATAGACATCCTCATAAGAGAACACTTAAAAATACCTTTATTCACTTGCAGGGTTTTTTATTTTGCAAAATTAAATTAGAAGTAATTGACCTACAATCTTCGGACCTAGACCGTTTTAATGAAGAATAAATGAAGTTTCTTATTTTTATCGTCAAATTTCATCTTAGATTCTAAATCGTAGACTTTTATGCATGGTTATAACTTATTTACTGAATCTATTAAATAATTAGAGGGAGGAAGGAAAAGAGAATGGGAATGAGCAAAAATTGAGAAAGAGGAAGAGGGCGTTGCATTTGTATAAGATTAGAAGGAGCTGCCGTCTAAAAATAACAATAATTAATTATAATTGATTATAAAAAATTTTATACTATTGAATCATGCGCCATTGCCAAATGGTAGAAATTCATAAAACTAACTATAGGTCACGTAATTTTCAATGGATTTCTTTAACTGATAATGCAGCAAATATTTCGAACCGAATTTCAAATAGGATTGAAAAACAGCATTTTATGACTTTTATTTAATTTTTTTTTTAAATAAAGCCAATTTTCAGAAAAAATAATCAAAACTACTATATTTAGTTTAAAGAAATTTGTGAACGTGAAATATAGTTCAAATTCATTACAGTTCATATATTTAGGTAATAGTAAGTTACTACACAATTTCCCTTTGATGATAAATTGACTGTTCGTTCACATTATATCCTGTATTTTACGAGTTAATAAGAATTAAAAAATTCATTTATTAAGTTAAATTCTATACGTTTTAAATTACTAATAATTTTCTCAAATATTTAAAGTACATTTCAGCTGTTTCTTTATGCATTATATCTTATTATTTCGATTTCCTCTTATTTTCAGCAAATATTTGGATAATAATTTGGCCTCTCTGCTAACAATTACTTAAACAATGTAATCAAAAAAAGATAACTTTCAAAAACACTGATTTGATTGTGCATGAAAACCAAACCAGATCATAGCATATCTTACTGATTTTTCATATCGAAATCATATGTACTTGTAATACTTTTATGATTACCACGTCATATTTGACGGGCAATTATGCTAGTTCAGTCATAATATTAAATTAAATTAATATAGATGCTGTACACATTGACGTTTCATTTGTTTATCGCTAAGTACAATATTAAATTTCGATTTTATTCCATTTAAAGTTACAATGCAATCAAGTTCATTGAATTTGAAAAAGAACATTATGATTTAACTCCAGAACCAAAAGTACGATTATTTAACGTAAATGAGAGGCACGTAGTGCGGGTTATGATTGGAAAATTTGAATGAAAATGATGAGTGATTGATGTAAGGAAGAAATTAAGTACTTATTTTCAATATTAAATTCGATAATTTATTTAACACTGCAATGCAATAATGGTAAAATGCAATAAATTGACATAATTTGAAGGGTTTTAATGTTTTGGCTATTAAAGTTGCTATTTGGAATTTACTTCTTGCTACTATAGAATATTAGTTTCTTAAATTAAATTGAATTTTCGAAATAAATCTTGGTAGAAACCGGTTTGTGGGGTGACCACACTATCAGAAACGGACAGTATTCGTCACGTTTCGACCGGCACCGTCCCGTCAAAATATTCCTCCAGGGAAACCGTGACGGAACGAAACGAAGACGACGTTGACGGAACGTATCGTGTGAACAACTCCATCTAAGTACACAGAAGGAAATTTTGATGTTTCGAAGACGGTGCGTGTCGAAACGGAGACGTTACGTATAGTGTGTATCGGCCTTTAGACTATACCGAATCCGAGCCCAACAATAGTTGTTGCTATGGCAACACTCTCGTAATGAGTGATAAAAACTGCAAAAACGTCAGTATTTACCCAAAATTCTAAGAAATACAATCAATAAGCAAATTTCTACGATAACAATTAAAAAACTTCATTTTTTTCCTCAGAGAATAGTACAAATCTCGCTCCAATATTATAATTCTAAGATAGTTTAATGTGCAAGAGAAAATTACCCTGCACGATGGATTTCAGATTTCCCATGTAAATCAAATGGGAAGGATTCCTGGAATCGAACCCGGGACTTCAATCTTCGCAACAAAAACCATCCTCCCAGTAGCAAGAGATTTTCACAAAGTTCCATGAAAATTGGTATAATGATTCAAGCGTTAATAGGGGGGACGGCCAAAGACACACGACGAAACTACAGGGTGTATAGCTCGCGCGCTCTAAGGTGGCAGGCGGAGACGCGTGAGAGGGGAAGGGAAGGAATTGGAAGGAGAAACTTTAAGGGGGAGCCTACGTCAGAACATATGCGCAGTAGCACAATTGTGGTTCACACACCAAATGCCCACACCGAAACACCACCTCCCCTGTAGGCGGTCCCGCCTCGAGGATAGACTCGTCCTACCGTAAATGTGCCTACTGCGCACCGTCACGTTAAAGCGTTTTAACTATACCATTTAAAATGCAACCCATAGGAAGAAAGTATCATTTATTATAGTTTCATTAAATAGGTATACACTATATATATATACTATGTGTGTGTTACGGTATAGGTACGTAATCGGGAAGGAAATGTGTGCAATTACCGGTAAATTTGCACATTTACCACCTAGCTCGGTAAATGTAAGTTTAAAGTTCCAGAAATACCTATTATCCGTACATTTCCCGGTAAATGTGCACTTTTACCGATATGCCTTGGTAAATGTGGAAATAAGTAAGAATGAGAAATGCTACACTTTAATAATTACGTTAATTTATAACAGAAACCATTGAGGGTCCGGCTCCACTGGTATATATTAAGATGAACGCTTCCCAACCCGAGGGGGGAACACAGCGAACGTGAGGAGGAACCAAAAACACTTCGACTAACTTACCCAACCCGGTGGAGCAGAGTAAAAATTTCCTTCATGTTCAAATTTAGTTTAGTTAGCTGTGCACATTTACCATGAAATGTACACATTTACCAGACAACGCACACTTACCGAACTTCTAAACTGCAACAGATGTTCGCGACGCCGTCATGTTGTGACCTGTGTTGCGACGTTTATCCACATTTACAAGTGTCTCTAGGTAAATGTGTACATTTTCCCAATCCAATCGGTAAAAGTATGTTATACTTAAATTTACCGAACTTTGTGTTAATGTGCACATTAACCGGGAAATGTACACATTTACCGGACTACGCACATTTACCTTGACATATATAATATATATAGTTAGTTATTTGTAATAAATAGTGTCAACCTCTTAACAGGAAGTGCTGAAAATGTCCACCTCCTTCATGACATGCTTCAACCCTTTTCACCGTGTTCATGTTTCACGATTTTTTTTATTAGACGGCATATTCCTGTCTTGTATTTCCTTTGTTGGATATGCATTCCTAAATGCCTGACTTTCTGCAGTATAAGATTTAAAAGAAAAAAAGGCTCAACAATAAACACACGTTCTCTTTGGATAAAAACCATGTTTGCACCTCCAACGCTATTCAGCAACTGAGGATCCAGCTATGAGATAGTCATGGTGATCTTGACATGCGCGTGTGCGGTAGTGTGAGTGGAATCAACAAAGAGGGAAAGAACCCATGCAATAGCTGCGCTTGTGAGCAATATCGAAGTTTAGGTTGCGTTTTAAATGGTACACCCTGTATAAGCCTATTTCCAATCTGGAAAGTAGGTTAAAAATGCAATTTTATAAAACCCTGCACTGATTTTCATTATTTCCGTGTGGGGTTAGGAATGAAACAATGGCGCCAGAGAAACTACCCTAAAAACGATTTAAAAAAATTCTCATGGCGGTTGTACACAAAACGCTATGATAATGCCAATTTTCAGTTCTGTAGACCTTCTTTAAGTAACTTAGGTTTTATATACTCCTTTTTGTGTAAGAAGCAGCAACTTATAATAGAAAGTTAATATGATGCAAGCGATAATCGAATTTCTCTAATTTTTAATTTAACCGGTATGGCTAATGCGATGCGCGTTTCTTTAGCGGCGCATAATTAACTTTGAGTAGAAATAGCGGGTGTTAGCGAGAAATCCTCGGATGAAATTTAAATATTATAAAACCTAACCGATTGTGAACTAATGAAAATTGGACCAAACAAAAATGATTTTTTTTATATCACGGCAAGCTTTGAACTGAAGACATACCGAATTTTTCCTCAGTTCTTCGTGAATCACGTACCCAGCGTGGCCCAAAGATCGCGGTACATGTTGAACTGGAGGACGGGGAAAAAACGATAGGAGGAAAAAAGAGAGTGGAGAAAATAATAAGAACGAGATTTGGAAGGGTGAGAAAACAAGAGAGAAAGATAGATAAGCGTATTCGTTAGGACGAGATTGTGATAAGGCAATCTCTTCCTCCGTCTAACCCAGTGTCATTGCAAAGAAGGAGTAAAAAATGGAAACTTAATTTGCTGACGTAATACGAAAAAGCGCATTCTATTTCTTGAGGTTCATTTAGAACTGTAAACTAAAATTCTTTATAAACTTATTAATTTATTTACATAACATAAAGTAATTTATTCAATAATTATCGTATTTGCCCGATTAAAGCGGTTTTTTTTAATTTTAGCAGAAAAATTCATACTCGCCTTATAATTGCGACCAAAAATATCTTCTATTCCTACTCTCCCTCTCACCCACACTAAAATTCAATTATCTCATTTCTATGGTCTACTCCACCCTTAGAAGACAATATTACGATCATGGCGCGCGTAGCTGCTAAATTTCTCCCGCATTGGAGTCAGCGTTTAGGTCTTCGTCCCGTAACAAACGTTATAAGAAATGAAACTATTAATTTAATGTAGATCACTGGAGGCCAATAAATGTGAATGATTTATTGTAATTGTTTATAATCGTATTTCGTGATTATATTTACATTGAAAACTAAGTGTAACCGATCAGGTATTTTGAAATAAATATTTAGTACCAAAACCCAGAATAATTTTCCTTTCGCGTGGCTTCTGAAATAGGGGGTCGCCTTATATTCGAGATCGTCCTTTTAATCGAAAATAGGGTAATTTAAAAGATGTATTCATACACTTACTCATGTTAGGTTTCTAGTGACTTTTGTATTATGATATGAACGTGCGTACTACATTACCAAAATCTGATGTGGCCACCACATGACTTTCTCCATACCTGTAATATTTCTAAAAATTCCAAATAGGTTAAATGATTATAAATATTTTAAGGAACTGAGAGAAAAAATTTAAAGGCTTTACAAAGTTCAGAAATAAACTCAAACCATAGCCTTCTGATATTGGATATAGCCACGAAGCTACAACAAATAAAAAAATAAAATGGAGGGTTATTAAGACCCAACTAAAAATATAATTTTTAAATATCTCTTAAATAATCTTATGTATGGGAGAATGTTTCAAACCAAGGTTATAAGTACATTTTTACATTAACCAAATATTAAAGCTAATATAAAAAAATATGATGTGGCCACCACATGACTCTCCATATCTGTAATATTTCTAAAAATTCCAAATGGGTTAAATGATAATGAATATTTAAAGGAATTGCGAGAAAAATGTAGACTTTACAAAGAACAGAAATAGACATACCGTAGCCTTCTGATATTGGATATATCCACAAATCTCCAACAATAAAGAAAAGAAAAAGGAGCGTTATTAAGACGTAACTAAGCGTCAATTGTTAACAATAGTCGTCGGTAGGTGGCGTGGTGGTGGCAGCTAAAAATATAAGATCTCTCTTAAAAAATGCATTATACAGGGAAATGTTTCAAACAAAGGTTGTAGAAAATTAAATTTCCTATAACGTTTATTCCAATATATTTTAACATTTATCAAATATTAAAGCAAATATAAAAAAACGGATAAGTGACAAGAGTAAACACCCACTTTCGATTGATCGATCTTTACCAAAAACTAATCAGTTCTTGTGACTGTCATAAAAATGTTAAATATAAAATTTCGCGTCTACATGATCAATAGTTTTTGAGTTAGAGCACTCACAAAAAAACTGTCACACAGACCGAGAAAATGGTCAAAACGTGTTCAGGGGACCCCAAAACGTGTATTTCCGTTGAAATCTCGAAATCAATTTTTTTCATGAAACCAATACTTCCCCCCTATATGAAGAAAGTAAAAATGGCCATCCTGAAGCTCTGCGATTTCTCCGAAAAAAGAGCCCTCCTGAGTCTCCCCGATTAAAAAAATCTCTTCTGCAAATTAATAGGTGGCATTAAAGGTCACACAAATAGTGAACATTTTTAACGTTCTATCTATAATCATTTCCTCAGAATCTAAATCTGAAAATTTTGAAGACGCCCTGCCGCCCACCGGTTTCTCCAAAAACTTTCTTTGGCGGCGTAATAAATGGCATTATAGATCACATACACCCTGCAAATTCCATTCGTATTTCTCTTACCGTTCACTTGTTGTTTTAATTTAATTGATTCCACAGGCGGACAGACAGAGCAAAAATACAAGAGCGTCTATAAAACAAAACGCGCTGAAAATATACATAAAAAATAAAATGCTGCGTAAGTGCAATGCCAAGTAAGGACTATTGGAAATAAAAAGAGATGGACAATTGCTTTTGGAGAAAAACATAGGATAATTAAATTACTATCTCCTAGGAAGAAAACCCCACCGGAAAAACCTGCGAAACCTGCTGATAGCGTTGTTTAAAGAGTGAGAGAAACGAAGGAAGAAAGTGATAAGAGGAGAGAAAGTAAGGGCGAAGAGACATAGAAATTCAGGGAGAGAGGAAAAAATGGAACGGGGAGGAAGCTTGAGGAAAGGGAAAATGTAGGCAGGGAGAGAATGGAAACGAGGCAAAGGTTGCCATGCCAAGTGAGTCCAGCCGGTTAAAAGAAGTGAATCAATTATCCACTTAGTCATTTAATTAGTTCTCTCGGAGAATACTCAATCGTGCCCAGCCATAGCTGACGTGTGATTGAGGATTCGGACCGAAATGCCAGATGGAAGCGGGAGGGGAATCGCCCATGAGGGGGAGGAGAGAAGAGCGGAGCCGAGTTTGAAAAGTTGGGATTATTACACGGCATGGCTTCACAGGTCCGACGTGGCAGTGATTAATTATTGAGACCGCATCGACGGACGTCACGGTTTCTGCAGAAAATATGGCGCGGTATCAGCCGTGAGCGGCGTTTATTCCTCTCGCCGCGCCACTGCAGAGAGGATCCACACATCCCTCCGCCGCACCTCCAGTTGCCCATTTGGCACTGCGGGGGAGAGTTAGGAGTGAGGGAGAGGAAAGGTGCGGCCGGGAGGGGTCGGAGGGGGACATTTCGGACACGAGGCAGGGGCGGTGGAAGGGCGGAATGGCTCTCGGGGTGAGAATCGGAGGGGCGACTGAGGAGATGTGCAGCGAAGGGGAGGGAGCCTCACCCTCCTCCTACGCCCGCACCACAGACAGAGTGGTGACCGTCCGCGGCCTCACTATCCCCGCCGGGTGCAGCCGTTGTCGAGTGCGCCGCGGCGTAGGGAGGGAGAGGGTGGAAGAGAGGAACAGAGGGACAAAGGGAGAGTGAGAGAGAGAGTGGAAGAGAGGGAGAGTGATAGAGGGTGGAAGAGGACAGAGGGAGAGGGTGGGAGAGAGGGACAGAGGGAGAGTGAGAGGGTGGAAGAGGACAGAGGAAGAGGGTGGAAGAGGACAGAGGAAGAGGGCGGAAAAGAAGGACAGATGTAGAATGAGAGGGCTGAAGAGTGGGTGGAACAGAGGGTGGAACAGAGGGTGGAAGAGAGGGTGGAAGAGGGGGGCAGAGGAAGAGTGAGCGTGAGAGGGTGGAAGAGAGGGACAGAGTGAGTGGGAGGCTCTTCGCGTGGAAATGCAGCAACACCGTGACTTCCCATGCGCTCCACTGCAGTAAATCACTCCGCTTTTATTTTTACTCTACGTTCGGATTATTACTTCGCCATGCAACGGACCCTGCGGTGGTGCGGGGCGGTGTTTTTTTGCGTTTCCACCGACGTGCACACCCCTCGGAAACCCCCTGAAAATTCCCCCATCACCGTTTCGCGCTCCATATTTCTTCCCCTCTTAACCTTTTCCAGCCCACATACAGTCCTTCCCCCATGGCGGCGCACGCCTTTACACGTATATCCCCGAGGCATAGCGGACTCCAGACCCGTTTATTTTGGCCCCCTTACCTCCATCTCCACCCTCCCTCCTCGCGAACTCCGATTCCGTGATATTCATTCGGGAAAGGGTGTACGAATAGATTGCCTGGCATGCAAACGGACGGCGTGGCGAAAGCGGGGGCGGGATCAAGAGTGGCAGATGACTGTTAAATCCGCAAGGATAGAGAGAGAGAGAAATGGTGCTAAATTTATACGCGGGGGACATGAGGAGATTGCACTGGAACCGGACATCGGACGCTAGTGAGCACCCTAAGAAAAAATCTGATTTGGTCACCACATGACTTTCTCCATGCCTGTAATATTTCTAACAATTCCAAATAGGTTACATAAAAATAAATATTTTAAGAAACTGCGAGAAAAAATTTGAAGACTACAAAGAGCATATATAAACTCAAACCAGAGCCTTCTGATATTGGATATATCCACAAAGATCCAACAATTAAGAAAAGAAAAAGGAGCGTTGCTAAGACGTAACTAAGCGTCAATTGTTAACAATAGTCTTCGGTAGGTGGCGTGGTGGTGGCAGCTAAAAATATAAGATATCTTTTAAAAAATTCATTATATGGGGAAATATTTCAAACATAGGCTGTAGAAAATTAAATTTCCTACAGCATTTATTCCAGTACTTTTTTACATTTATCAAATATTAAAACAAATATTTCAAAATAACGGATGAGTGACAAGAGTAATCACTCACTTCCGGTTGACCATTTTTACCAAAAACTAATCAGTTCTTGTGACTTTTTAAAAAATGTTAAATAAAAAATTTTGCATTAACCTGACCAACAGTTTATGAGTTAGAGCACCCACTAAAAAGCTGTCACATACACACGCAGACATCATTGAGAAAATGGTCAAAACTTGTTCATGGGGCCTCAAAAGGTGTATTTCCGTTGAAATCTCGAAGTCGATTTTTTTCTTGAAAAGAATACTTTCCCCTATACTACGTATGGAGAAAGTAAAAAACGGCCATTCGTCCGGTGCGTCCAAATGTTTGTAAAATCACCCGAGCGCTTCTGGTATTTGTATCGAAACGCTTAACAAATGATCTTGCCCTATTATTTTCCCGGGCTTAATTTTCATTATTGTAGAAGCTAGCTAACGAATTAGCACTCGCTCTGTTTCAGAGCTTCGCCGTGAATCACTACCTTAACAGATCTCAAGACTTTTTTTTAATTTAATCAAAACCACACGGAAATGGCAAAATGAAATAATGTCTTTCTCTAACCGTATGTTTTGATAAATATGGATGGTATTATGATTTATCATGTGGAATCTCTCGAGGGTCACTCGATTAAGTGGGATCTCTGTCCATTCGTTCAAAGCGGATTTTTTAAAAATGATAAACCCTTCCGGTGTGCTGGAGGTTGGCGTGTTGCGCTGACGTTGAAACTTCTGCGCTCCATTCAATCACACCCTAACTGCGCAATTTTTGTCAGAGCGACCGCCATACGTTAAACCCACCGGAAATCCATCGACTTCAGCTACCGGTTTAGCAATAATTGTCGTCGTAGGGTCGGGGCATTGGCCGTCCTTCATCCCTCTCTGTATCCTGCCACTCGCGGTAAAAGGCCTAGTTCAATAGGAGATGAGGAAGGTGGGTGTGATATGGGAGGGGACGGAGATCTGGATGGGAGGGAGGGAAAAAGGTGGCCTCGAGAGCGATTTGTAGGTTGTAGTCGTCGCCCGGCAACCACCATGACACTCTCCACGCTTCATCGATCCGGAGCCCTCTGCCTGCGGGACGAACCCTTCCCGAGATCGTGCCTATCTATCTCCGATACGTAGATTTGTTAATTTTAGTCAGTCCTCTAGGGACATCCGTATAATTACAAGGATTTCATTTTTAGGCGACATTATTGACTGACGTTACTCCGAGCCTTCGAGATAAAATCCGACGTCGTCGGCGGATCGTCATGAATGCGGCAAAGGGTTTAGCAAAGAGAGCGTGTAAATGTCATTATAGGATCATGTAACAAATAGAAACCTTACGAATCCTACTTAAGAACGTGAAGGAAAAAGCGTGCTTTTTTCTCTGATTCGGTGGTTTTATTAAAATTGCTGAACAGTGCGAATCCTTACTGTTAGAGAATGTAATGAAGCAACGGATATGGTGTTTGGATCAACTCCATTAGTTGGGAAATTAGTAAGCGCTGTCGAAGCGAGACATGCAGTCGTTTTTATTTCGGAAAATAATCGAAGCTGAGCCGCGTTATAATCATGACTTGGACGATTACGCAAAGATGAGCATGGCATTGATATCCGATGTCGCTAAAACAGATGATATTAAAAGTAAAAAATTATCTCGAACCAAATCTAGAATCAGCCGATGCATCTATCTTCAGCCTCATTTGGCGTGACTTGGGAGGTATTTATTTGAGATTGGAAAAGTAAACGGTATGCTTTTGTTGATACTTTCGCCAGCGATTTTTTTAAGAGATGCAGGTCGATTATAACTTCATATTTGGAGTGTTAACGACTTATTCGACTTGAACAGGAAGTCCCAATAAACATTTCACAAGCATCGTAGTTATAACCAGCAAATTTCGAAACAGACGAGGTCTTCCTACCCCACATAGCATTGTCGGAGGTAGACTGATATTCATGGTTATTAATAAACTAAATGGTGCATCCAAAAGGCTTGTCTTTTATCTTTTGAAAAACTTTTAAACGCTTGAGTTCGTAAGGTTATAAATCAGCGGCGATGTTCAGAGTTAACTACGCTCCGCGTGCTGCATTACGTGACAACGTTTCGCCAACAACGCAGATGGCTTCTTCTGGCCGAGGTGACCTCTAAAGCTCTCGGGTCGCGTTTATGCACGTACAGAGTCTAAAACTGACTCGAGAAATCGATGGAAAACTGTATCCTTAGAATGGAGCAGCTCCTCACTTTAGCTCCAATAACTGCACGAAGAGCTAAAATGAAACCACATAGGATGATTGCGTAATTTTCTCTTCGCCACATGCAGTATGAGACAACGAAATTATAAAGAGTATCTCGATGAAAAAATATTCATAGATGTTCAATGAACATGTTCATGAACATTGTTCATACCCTCTTTCGAAATATATATTATTTGTCACCGAATAGAGTATTAGACTATGCATGGATACTGCATCGTCATTTGTCGATGGAAATTTCCGCCTACGTCAGCCTGAGCATTTTCGAAAGCTCAACGGATGGGCGTTTGCGATTCGAGATAGCATTATCGTTTCCACAGGATTTATTTTCAATTTGGGAAACACGAGGGATTCCTCCATGGAATGCATTTAGGGGATTAAAAAAACACCCGTTTAAATGAAAGACATTAAAAATTTTCGGTTTAATGACGACGGCTGTTTAATTACCCGATAATTTATGGCATTTTTTTCCGCGGGAATTGGAAAAGATAGCACTAAATTATTTAAATGCTATTTTAATGTCCTGAATCATTTTGACATATTTAGAGGTAATCAAATTTACCTTGTTCGTTTGTACAAACAACTTTATTGAATTTTCGTTAAGATCGCACACATAAATTTCATAATATAATATGAAATTTTAAGGGGAAATAAAGTTAAACAATCCAATTTTAAATATTTTTGTGCGCTTATCAAACAGACTTTACATTAACTTGATCGAAGTGACATGGTGACTGTATATTCAAATTCTCGAGCATGGGTCTTAATGGAAGGCACTCTGACATTGCATTTAAAATAGTTCAAACTGAGATACGATCTCTGGAAAACTAATGGGCATCTGTTACCATGGAGTTTAATTTAGCTGTAGAGATAATTCATGCCTAAAGGGCCGAATTATCGGTTTTGGATAAAAAATACGCTACTTACAATGACTATCATGCACATTACTATTTCATTTGGACTGGCATAAGAGCTGTTTTCTGGCATCAAGCGACGATTAAACATAATTTATAAAGCATATAAGTGCGATTTAAATTGAAAATTCTTTTTAATACCCTATATATAGCTAATATATGAACTAATTAGCTTCACTGAATTTTACTAATATCTATAAAACTGTCATTTATAAAATTAGATTCAAATGAAAAAGAATATGCGTAAAAAGGATATTTGAGAAAATAAGTTTTAGTATGAATATGTATAAATTTGTATTACATAGAATTTTTTATAAGCTGCCAACCTTTGTAGTTTTAAATGAATAATTTCTAGATACTCATACTAAAATTTATTTTTAACTTTTAGTTATGTACATAACTAAAGTCTTTAAAAATATCTTTTTATATATTTTATTATAAAAATTAAATACCAGTCCGCATTTTGTGTGCATTGTCGTTTTTATAGCTTAAGTAGCTATTCTTGAACATTACAAGTTAACCTCACATGACATTGTAGATTATAAAGCAATCGAAAAACTCCAAACGAATACAGATGACGGTTAAAATAATGCTCCATCCTCTTGTATTTTTACGAATCACGACGGAACTTGACTCACGGCGTCCTTGCGTAATAAGTAGAAAATAAATTATTCTAATTATCTGAATTCCGCAGAAAGGCAGATGAAAGCTCTTTAATTTAGTTCATGGGGTGAGAGAAAGTTTCCAATTAAAAGCTTTTTCTTCTTTTGGGCAACAACGCTTAACCGCATTATGTGAGGATGAAGGAAGAATGCTAAGTTTAGCCAACTACCTCAAAAATACCCCTTCCACGCCCTAAAAAACCATCGTCTCCTCTTCCCAAAAACTCTCTCGGCCGTACGGTGCTACCCTTTCTCCTCCTTCGTTGCCCACCCTCGTCCAGTCTCCCCGCCACAAGACATCCCTGTCGCCCTTTCCCCTGTCACCTCACTATTTCCCTACTCTACGCTTTCCTCAACCGCTCTCGCCAACCTTCTTCCACACACCATCTCCTAAACCGCCAACCTCCCCGACGCGTTCAAACCTACGACAACCCTTTCACCCGCAACCCCCTCTCACTCCCCGTACACTTTCCACATTTTTTCCTCCTCTCCAACAGTTTCTCTCTCCGAGTCCTCGTCTCCTATTCCCTTCCAAAGCTTATCAACTAATCCCTGACCCCTTTCCGATTTTCTTCTCCCCCTCCTTTCAATCTACCCCTTTCTCTCACTCCCAATATCCTTGTCTCGTTTCACTCACCCCTCTCTAATCCTCATCAACCCTTACCTAAAACCCTGTCCCAGCCCCCATTTCTCCCACTCACCCCCTAGCTTATACCCATTTCCATCCTTTCTCCCCCCCCCCCTATTCTCCGCAACTTCCCCCACCCTGCTCTGTCTCTTAATCCTCCCTCTCTCACTACATGCTGCCCCCTATCCCAGACTAAACTCTTTCCTCCCCTCCCTCCCCCCCCCCTCACACTAGCAATCCCTCGCACTAGCCCTCGACAAAAGAGAGCGCGCTCTCTTATGGGTTGCTGCACAAAGATAAGCCACGATCAAGAAACTCGCTCATTCGCCCGTTCGCCGCCCTCCGACATGAGGACGCCCTCGACCAATGAACGGTCCCCATTGTGCGCTGCCTCTATCCCCCATGATCTCCTTTGATTTATGCAGATCAGCGGTGAGCGATAAAGACCGACTCCATGAAAATTTGCATGGAAATTTCGCGGAAACTTCTCGGGCTATAAAATTCGTACAAGTACGTAAAATCATTCGGGAAAATTGTTATTAATAGTGGAGATCGATATTTAATATCGAAGTTTAGGTGATCCAGTATTCGGCTTTGTGGAAAAGCCGAGAGACGTCTCTAAAACAATTCAAGTAATATATTAAAATAATATGTTCACTGCTCTAATACAGGCGATAATGAAATGCTAATAATATTGACTTTTGAAGTAAAACATTTTTAAACGTCCATGTGTATATTATTTTCCTAATAAAACGCAATACTTATAAATTGAAGTGGGGTATAATGTAACTAAAATTGTCGCTTTTTATAAAAATGTGGTTGATTATGTTTAGTGATTATACTGGAAAAAATGAATAAATAAACACTTTAATTAAGCATCAGGAATGTACCTTTATTTTATGTGCGATAATATGTCCACCAAAAATAAATTTTGCTGTGATCTTCGAATGCATGTAAAATCATTTTTTTAGCCATTACTTAAAAAGCCAAGCACTGTACACCTAATCGAAAAACATGAATTGCTTCGTATGATTTTTGAATAATTACTCTAATGTAAGGCATTTTTCGGTAAAGGACTACACTAAATAATTGCTCATTATGACAAAACAGTGATTTTTCTTCCAGACACCCCCTATAATCCTTCACCTAACTCACAAAACCAAAATTCCTCTTTCGCAGTCTGAACTGCTCCACCAGATTTACCTCACCCTCATTCCGCCAGCATCCCTTTTAATCCTTCGCATCGCACCCTCACCTCACTCTAAAACCCTCTTTCCTCTTTAGCACATAGCAAGAGGCGAGAAGGACTCGAGAGTGTGGGAGCGTGGGAGCTCTATCGAACTCGAATCCGGATTAGAAAACTGTTACTTGTGTACAGGAGAGTGGATAAATCGAGCATTGCGCACCACCTGAGGCCGATTTCGACTCAATGAATCAACGGTTCGCGCGAAATTTGCGTCGATTTATGTTAAAATAAGACCCGAGGGGCTGAATGGTTTTCTGAGCACTGAGAACTGATTTTCCGATATCGGAAATCCGACGATTCCCCGATTCAATCGAAAAGATTATGTTCATTGAAGATATAATGCGTTCCCTCACATAGTACACCGCTTGCAAAAACGTTCCTGCTTTGTTTAACGTTGCTTGCGCTTAACCTTTATAAACGATCTTAAGAATGTGTACTTAGATGATTTGTATATATAGACGTGGCAAAGAGCTAATTTTTTGCGTTGTAAAACTCGAATAATATTCACAAGAATTTGAAAGGCGTTTAAAAACGAACTACCATAAGATAGAGACATTATTTTAAACATTTTATTTCGCGATTGTTCAGAAAATCAAATTTAAAGAAGCAATATAATATACGAGCGAGCTATTCATGAAATATACTTACCGGTAGCGTAGCGGTTGGTATCGAATTCTATTTGAGAGACTCTCGTGATTAGAACGGATGGCCATAAAAATCTGTGAAACTCCAATTCAGCACTTTCAATCGAATGTTGTGTACAGGCGACTCGTGTTTGCTCTTTCTTCTTCTATAACCTTTCCCCACCTTCTATCTCTCTTTCTCTCTGTAGTCCTTTCACGCCTCCGTGGAATGGAATGAAATGGCATTCGTAAAAATTGAATCTACAGTCCTTTGGACTGAGAGGGACGGGATTCGATTATCCTCAAATGAACGAAATTCTCGAACAAAGATTGATTCGGGACTCTCCGCTTCCCAATCCGTCCCCGTTTTAAACATTTTCTAAATTAACTTCTCCTCACGTACTCGCGGATATATGTATGCATGGACGACTGCGTCGATCTAATCAGACTAAATGCTCTAGGGAAACAAAATGTTGAACATAAGAAATAAAATAGGTGAAATCTAATTCGTCAGGAAAAGATTTAGAAATATAGTCAACGACGCAGAATAAAAAAGTTTAAAATTGTGCTTTAAGTGATGATGCATCCTATCCAAATCTTCGATCAATCGACGCAGCGTCTCTTTTTCGAAAGCTGAGAGATTATATTAGGCGCTTTAAGAAGATAAGACAAACGTGAGGCACTTTTAGCCACATAACGTCGGTTACTAATTTCGAACAAGTGTGCGTCCATACACAAACAACAAAATATCACGCCAATTATCCATACATATACGATCCGCATGCGTCCGCTCATAAACTGCTCGTTTATGTTGGCATTAACATAAGCATTTTACGGCCCAGCGCTCTCTTTTCCATGAACCTTTTCCACATTCCTGCTCCGTTAATTTTGCAATATTACTGCGAATTATCTCGTGTGTTCTTCTTTCGTTGACACCACCTAATGGCCGCGTCCAACCTATGTCAAACATGCGAATAAATACATACGCTTGTGTATTCACGTGGAAGCATATTAAAACCCAAAATATTATATATTCATAGCTTCAGTTTGATGTCTTAGGCAGAGGTCCCCAAACTTTTTGAGAGGAGGACCACATAGGAATATTGAAAGTACTAGGCGGATTGAAAAAACACCGTTTCAAAATTGTAAATATTTTATTCTATAATTACCTAAGCAAACATGCATATATAATTATAAGTAAACGTGAATAAATGTAAGAAAAAATTCTAATGCAAATAATTTGTTGGTGAAATTACATGATTGATATTTGGCCTTAAATTGGAAACACTGATTTTATGATGTTTAATAAAATTTCCGAGGGCCAGATAAAACCCTTTCGCGGGCCGGATCCAGCCCGCGGGCCGTAGTTTGGGGGCACCTGTCTTATAGTCGTGAAAATGGTAGTTAGCAAAATGTCGAAAAAAGAACGGAAAAGAAAATGACATTTAACAGAACCTCTGCCTTATTAAAATAATTTGTACGCATATAATGAAGTTGGAAAAACGTGTTCGCTACACATAATGTAGGACGTAGAGGACGGAGAAAATTAAGTCACATCTTTATAATTTATTTTTAACTCCTCAAACGCTCTCTCATACTCCTCTGAAACTCCACTTTTCTTCTCTCTCTTTTTTTTCTCTCTCTCTCCCTTTCTCTTTCTCCTTAACCCTCTCCTTTCGTCGCTCCAACACGTTTCCGAGGCACATCCTATCACGCACCACTACCTCGCCCATCTCCACTCCTCCACATCCGCTCCTCCCCTCCCCCCTCCTCCTTCCAACCTTCTCAACCCTCCGCGACATCTCCTTCCGCGGTCTTTATTCCTCCCCTCACTCTCATTCCCCTCCGTCCCTCTTTTTTCGTTACCCAGAAGGCTTAAGGAAGCTCCAGTCTCGAACTTAAGTTAGAACTGCATTCCGAACTGATAATATATAGCCGCATGCGTCATCCTCATATACCACTTCTCAACTTCTACAAACTTCCCGCCTCCCTTTCTTCCCTTTTTCGCCCTCCCGGACCGCTAATACTTAGCGAGCTAATAAAAACGAGTGGAAAGCAGATAAACCGTTGTTTAAGAGGCGACTGCTCCAGATTGAGCGGGTCGCTCCGATTAAAGCGGAAATGCCGAAATGACAAATGCCGACGTTTCCACACAAGTACACGCGTATGCAAATGCCGGAGAAGAAAATGCAGGAGCATAACGCAAGGAACGAAAAATGTGAATGATTCTATCCTTCTGATTTATGACGGAATTTGTAGGAAATTCTTTTATCACGACATTTCCGAAGAAATAGAACGTATTTTATATGCATAGAAGTGGAGGTATTTGCTAAACGTCAAGAAAAAATGCGAATGATCTCATATAATCCGGCAGGCTGTGGCTGATACGCCGGAGGAACCGCCCCGTATTTTTTATCATCCAGGGTACGAAGCGGCGGTGCGACTTATGCGCAGGAATCTTTCTTTTGGCAGGAAACAGAATGGAATTTAATGGAATTGTAAACCTCGCCTATAACTTTGGATTCTGTCATTCCCTGCCTGGAAAGGTTAACTTGTTTCATGTTGGCCACAAAACGTTGCGTTAGAAATAATAAAATTTGATGCATGGGTATAAGAGGAGAGGGAAAAATTCAACCATGAAGTCGTCCCTCGTGTCGTTTAAAACGCCGCCTCCCCATATTCCGATCCGTTTCGAGAGAATTATGGGCAGACGACTGGGATCCAGATACCCGCAGTAACATAACACGTGCACGACCGCCAGCAATCTGAATACACGGACGGTTGAGGCGACCACCTGCATGAGGCAAGGTGACGCCCCGGCTCCGTGATGGCAACTGATCTACATGCAAATAAAATTGCTTTGATTTATTGCTCGCAGTTGAGGGTGATGCTTTGTCCGGCTTACGTAGATTCCAAGGGACGGATTCCGTCGACGGCACCCCTTCCGTTCTTCGGGGACCCTCTCCTCCGCCAGTATCGTATTCACAAACGGCCTATGGCCGCACGTCATGTGAATCACGATGCATTCCCTGCATCACATCGCATCTGTTCCAGCGATGACGTGACGTCCTGCTTTGATTCGTGTTATTAGATTCACAAGGAAGGCATATTTCGTTGGTAACACGCAGAAAAAAATCAAAGGGGCACGAAAATGTGATGCATAAGCTTTTTTTAATGTCCTAGATATGGAAGGGAATACATTATGTTTCTGATATGTTTAACAACATATATCGAATCTCAGAATTTTCACTCGATAATTTATGCTATTTCGCTCTTATTTTACTCTAAATTAATTATACGAAATCTGAATCTCTAAGAAATGTAAATGTACCTAATTAGTTTTTAAAATTTAGCTGTTTCACCAGGAAAGCGAATCTATCAATAAACAATCAACATAAAATGTAGTCGTGAAAATAACAGTTTCGGTTTATTTTTTTCAAAACCATTAAAATGAACAGTTACTAGCGACTGCTACATCCCAACTAGTGTAATTTACTCTAAATCTAATCCATACTTCAAGGAAAACTCCAACCAGGACATTTAAAATTGTTTCTGAGTGTAATACAGTTGCTAAAATAAAGTCTATGAGTTAGAAAGACTAAAAGAATGATAAATATTTACACAAAGGAGATAGTCTAAAATTCTGTTAACCTGCTCTTACAATGCTGTAACATACATATCTGTTATCAATTAACTTTTTTTGTAAGGTGTCATAACAATTTTTTCAAAAATTGTTGAAACATTTCTAAGTGAAATTAAATAGAAAAGAATAAATTCAACTAACCTTTTCTGATGTAAATTATATTTTTCTGAGGAAAGCAAGAGCTGGTCTTAAGTTTTGCAAAAACCTTTTTAATACATAATGGCATAACTGAATTATTTTCAGCAAATGACCAAAATTAATCATTGGAAATAAAGTAAATTGAGGCATTGAATGTTACCTTGGATTTACAAAGAGATCTATAGAAGGTTAAATAAATTTAGCCTTGTATGTTATACAGAAGTAACGAAGTGTCTGTAGAATTAAATGAACGAGGCAATGTCTCGGGTACACCAAGAAATTCCGCCAGATCGCGCCACGCTGCGTGAAATGCGGAGAGTCTCTCTCTTAACATTGGAACGCTCTAATAGACACGTAAGACGCCCGCTAATTGCGTACAGTGCGACGGTGACCATCTGGCCGACTACCGCGGTTGCGTTTTATTCCTTAAAGCAAGAGAAGCGACGATGAAACCCACACTGCCTGCCGAAAGAAATCATACGACGGCGCCCTATCCCAAGAACGCTTTTTATCACTCCCCAACTCCCGCTCCTACCTACGTATGCAGCAACACCAGGCTACTAACACTTAAAACGAATACAATCAGCGCCTTCAGCCCCCACATTATTTTGATATGAATCCAATAATACAGCAAATTACGAAGCAAGTTTTACATTTAGTCCTCTCCCGGGCCTCAGGCTACTATTAATGAGTAGCCATTCCCTAAGGAGGCATCTTAATATTCTTTCTTAAACCGCAAAAAGCGTCACAGGCAAATAAACTGAGTTATCTTATACAGCGGGAGTTAAATGTCGACACAAGTTTGAGTCACAAAATTGCTCTGTATTTGCTTCGAAAAATATAAATAAATAAAATAGCAAAAAAATACATATAATAAGTTAATAAAAATAAATAACAAAAAGATAAATTCAAATTATATAGTTAAAAACAAAATTCCGAATGTCTGCTAAATTATTTAATTTCATTTGGTCAGATAACGCAACGAATGAGAAGTGAAGGTAGCCGAAACATAGTTGTTCTAATCAGGATGTCATTTTTAAGAACACCTTATACGTGAGGTTATTAATGCTATATGCATGCTATTGAATCTAAGCTAAGATAATCAAGTTTTAAATGCAATGTTAAATTTAATTTTCCAATTCCACGATACAAATCAGTGTGTGTATTAAAATAAACTTTAAAATATTATAGCATTGCATTTTGTAATATTAAAACTTACTAAAAACTTTTAAAAATAGGATTTATTTTTTTAGAAAATTGCTTACCCTTTTATCTCCTGCGCACAAATGTCTTCAAGAAATTTTTTTAGGGCATTTTTAAAAAATGTTTCACTTTGGCTACTGTGTTTGTCTGACTGACTGTGCACTTGCCTAAATTGAAATTGTAACGAAAAAGTAAACAATAGACTGCGGAAATATGGTGTGTAGATTTCTGTACTGCTACTACCACTTGTACTTAAGATTTGGGTTTTGAAAAATATCCAAGTTTGAATTGGAACCCATTTAAAATTTTGTTTTTCAAATATCGCCGAAAATGTAAAAGATGAGACGATGAATGTTTGAGCGTACATTTCTCTATTGATGCTACTTATTCTTGGAAAGTTTGAGAAAAACCCAACAAGAAAATTGTAATTTATTATGAACTTAGAAAATTTCTTACGCGGTTTTATTAGTTGTTATGCATTCTTTGCACAAAGTAAATACATATAGGTGAGATTGTTTCCGTCCATCCGCATGTTAAAACTCGGAAACCGCTGCACATATTAGGATGAAATTTGGTCGACCGATTCCAATTTTGATTAGAATCGGACAACATTGACGACCACTTTACATGAAGACCTAGATGTAGTTGACAATGTTCCGTTGTTTCAACTCGGGAACCGCTTGGCGTATTGTGATGAAATTTGGTATTGGGGAGTTTTGTTAAAATAAATTGACCGATTCCAATTCTGGTTAAAACCGAACAATAATTACGACTACTTTACATGAAGACCTACATGTATTTTACAACGTACCTCGCTTGCATCTCGTTAAATTCTCATCTGTGCAAAAAATATTGAGAACATTGTAAAATTTCAAAGAACGCATTTGGAAACTCTGCGTACTCCGACATGGAGTACACCTTTCCAATCTTGTTGTTAACGAAAATGATCTTCGTAGCGACTGATGTAAACAAGATCTACCACAAATGCTTAAATATGAGTAATTTCCTTTCGTGTACACACAGAGCATAGTAAATGAAATGAAATGTATTATCTACGACGAAGAAATAAACGTAAATACGTTAATTTTCCTTTCGTGAGCACTAAGCACTTTGTAAGCGAATAAGAATGGATAATTTAGAAATACGGAATAAACTTTAATGTAAAGATTACGCTACAATTACTAAAGTGAGGTTAGTTTTAAATAATTATTTAACTTTTATCTCCGGAGGTATAAAAGATGGAAAGCTAATACTTTGAGGGCATATTTCTGCATTGACGCCACCTATTCTTGAAAAGTTTGAGTTTGGAAAATTTTACAGAGAGGGATAGGGGAACGTGCAAATTTTTAATACAAAACTGATTGCGTTGGAAACTTAAATGTCATTTTGGAAGTATCAATTATCCAAAAAAGTATATTTTTGTGTAAAATATATGCATATGATGAATGATGATGCGCAATACACATTTAAAAGCTTACAGGATCTTCATGTGGTACTCCCTTTTATCAAACAAACGAGGCTCTAGTGACCGAATACCTGGCGGTATAACCACATGAAAAATAGATTAAAGCGCTAATTATATCCAAGTTTATTCATAAATCTCTACCTGTTTCTTAATATAAATATAAACATGAAATTTCACGAACTAATGTAGATGATTTTATTCGCGTCAGAGGGAGACCAGCGCAGAAACCGTGTATAATGACTAAGAACGGCAATCTTTGCATCATTGGCTAGAGACCGACTGTTGCAGAACAGATGTGCTCCAGTAAGAGGCACGTGACACCATTTGAGGCTCCTGTTTATGTAGGCCGCTGTGATCCCGGGAGCAAAAAGAAGGGTATATTCCGCAGAGCGGAGCGGAGATAAAGAGCACGTATTCCGGGCAAGATAATCCACTCTTCACTACTATTTCTCATTTCAGCGTGCGGAGATAGCGTGAAGACTGCGTGTCATTCAGCAATTCTCAGCGGGAACTTCTTTCAGATAATTCACTACTCTTCTCGAAAGCGCTAGAGCAATATACGCGCCTCGATTAAGGATTAAATGTCAGCTCCTGATTTTATTTCTAAGCGAGTTCTATGAAACGTAATTATGATATCGAGTGGAACATGCAATCACGTGAGAAGGTAGATTTTGCTGTTTGATTGTACGTTTACGTGTTTGATGTAAATGGTTTTGCTGCTGGATTTCACATGATTTCGCATTCTTTATACAGCGTCAATTTGCGACTAATTTCCCCCGAGGGAAATTTTCAAATCAAGCTGATAGACATTACACTGTGCTTATCTTCTTTTCTCAATAGACATCAAAGTCAAATCTTTTTATTCACATGCTTTAAAAGGATTTCAAGTTGTCATTTAGTTTGCCTTTATTTACAAATATAATTTAACCGTATTTAACGCATTTTAAAGTTAGTTATGTGATGATAGGTCTAGGAAAATTATTAGTTTCCACATTTTAGAATTTCCCGGAAAGTAAGGTTTTTACGCTAGAGTCACTGATTGCTGGAAAACTTTAAAAAATTAATTTTTTGTTGAGAGAATGGCAAAAATCTCGGGCTTTCATAGATATTAATGATTTAATGTTAAGAGTTAAAAAAATATTTTGCCCGCTAGTTATCCTTCATCAGAGAAGGGGCCTCGTTTTTCTATTAAGCGTTTCTTGAAATTTTGTTTTGGAATGTAGGAATCTAAAAAAAGGATTTTTCACCAATTTGATAATTTCAGTTAGTTCATCGTAATGCCCTGCCACTAATTACTTTTGCGAGTGCAATTCTAATTTAACTAATAATTATGGCCCACAACATTGTTAAAGAATAAACATTATTTTAAATTACCAAAGAATATTACAGCATATTTTTCAATGGAATCCTCATATTCTTCAGAACATTATAGCGACGTTTTCCATTCAAATGTTTGGAGAAATAGGCCATGATTATACCTCTAAAAAATAGATCGTTTTCGTAATGCCGCCCATTTCCATAAATTATTCTTTTTACCATGAGGCGCAAGGCACGGGACTCATTTCTCCGAATTTTTTCCTTAAAAATAGAGAATAAATATTTGGCCAGACGCTGAATCCGAATTTACAGCGGCGAATCGTAACACAGCGGACGTAACGGTAAGTCTTGAGGCAGCAGCGTACTGACGTCATAGCAGGTGTAGGCCGGCTTCGGTTTTCCTGGATTCCCGACGAAGGGTGAGGATATGGAGTGGGGTGAGGCGGGGTCAGGGCGTGGGAAAAGAACGTAGAGGACGGAGGGGATGGGGAGGAAGAGAAGGGGGGAGGAGTGGTGGGAGAGGGTAGCATCGGAAAAGAAAAAAAGCCCTCCCTTCTCCCCATACCGAAGCAGCACTGGTGTGCGTACGGAGAGCAGGATAAAGGTTGCGCCCCCCTCAGGATAGAGTGGAAATGGCAGGCTGTTTGTTTGGCCGGGTGCAGAATATAGTAGTGGGTGGAGAGGCTGCGCGCGCGTGTTTGTGCGGAGTTGAAGAACGAATGCATGAATCACGCGGCTCTCTCCCTACTTCACCCTTCCTTATTTATGTCGGTTGTAATTTTAACATATACTATTTCTTTTAATGAATTCCCAGGGATTAAGAATTCTCATTCCTTTTTAATATCCGCACACTTCTTTCATGCTTTATTTACCTCACCGAGTTATTATATCCTCATATATATAATTATATATATATATATATATATATATATATATATATATATATATATATGTGTGTGTGTGTGTGTGTGTGTGTGTGTGTTTATTATTATTATTGTTATACCTTTGTATTTCACAGCTTTTGAGCCGGTAATTTCAATGAGGTACGGGCTTTGCCAAGCACTCTCATTACTCGGAACTTAAAAATTGACGTACTATTCTCGTTGTATTTAGTATGGCAGCTTTTTGTAGGAGGGTATATTGCAATTTAGGTAAATCTATTATTTTTATACTGTTGTGTAAGTCTGTAGGGATATCTGCTTCTAATTCTTGGCCTATTTCGTGTTTTAGTTGGTTCAATGTTTCAGGAGATACTAGATTATTTCTTATTATTGCTCTGCGTTGGTCTGATATACGTTGAACTGTTACAGGTATGTTTGGGTATTGATTTGTAAATGCGGTATGGAGTTGATCTCTGTAGGCTGTCATATCGGATTCTAATTTTGTAATTCTGTAATACGTGCGCATGATAAAGGTGTTAACTTCAGCTGTCCATTTCATGCGTACACGTCTCCGGCCTGCTTGTGTGGTCTCAGTTAAAAGTGGGTTGCCCCCCTGAGAAACACATTCAGCTTGTGCAATATTACTTGACGGTGTTGGGTTATTGCATCCATTGGATTTGGCTGTTGCTTTTTCGGGTGACCCGATCGATGTCCGCCTAGTCGACACACGACCACTACCGGCTCGCATACTGTCACCCCCAGCGGTAGCTCCAGAGGTGCCCTGGCGATCCCCAGGCAGCGGCTTTTTATCCGAGGCTGAACTCCTTTTTCTACTCTCCCTTTTCTAAAAAATGGGTTGCCTTTTTAACCTACGGCCAGGTATGATGGCAGTAACCCTGCTTACTCGGGCTATGGGCGCCGCCGTTGACTTCTAAAGTTCTTCCGCCGTCGTCCTAGGTGAATCCCCTGCCATGGAATTCTACAGCTTAAGAGGCCTCCCCCTAGTGTGATACTGGAGTATTGCCCTCCCTCAGCCTCTTACCAGGATGCCGCCCACTTTGGGAACATACGCACCTGGATTTTATTCTGTTTTGGTCCACGGGTGGTATTTTATTTCCCACCTACCCTGCATATCTGCCGGGCATTCCCCTATCCGCCACCTGGGGACGCGCCCGATAGGGGACAGAAAACCCCCACGGGTTATTATTATTATTATTATTATTATTATAAGGGATCGAGGAGTGTTATTCTCTCTCCGTCACCTTACTTTATTCATTCCTTATCCCTCATTATGGGTATCATTCCAAAAAAACATCAGTTTTGGTTTTGGTTTTTACCGAACCATGTGCCTCTGCACTTTCTGGATCCGTAAGGGTTCCTTAGGTTGCTTGAAATAACAATAAATACAATAAATATATACATATATAAATAAATAAATAAGTAAATAGAAACGGTAAAATCACTAGTCTCTTTAAAAACATGAGGGGACTGCAAGCGTTTTTCCCGCCTTAGCGAGCTTGAGCACCAGCTCGTCATTCTCTAACGTACACAGAATGCCTCCTAAACACCAAAACCGTCGGAACTCATCGACCGAGTCGACTTGGAGGTGGTGCACATATTCTCTGAGAACTCTCCTCTCCAGAGAGGTCTCCAGCTCCTTCAGGTATTCCACATTTGGGATCTTCCCATTTTGGAATAAGGTGAATTGGCGGTATATGCAGCCTTTGGCTAATGTGATTACGTAGTTCGCTAGTCTCGTTTTAGGGCTATCGTCTGATGTATTGAATCCGCAGTACAAATCCTTCAGGAGGATCGTACGCCTCTCCGTCAGCGCTTTGATCTTGGAGACCGTAACTTTCCATACCACTGCCGCTTTTTTGCACCTCATGAGGATGTGCCACGCCGAACCCTCGATCCCTGGACACCACGGGCATCCGCTGTCCGGCGCGATGCCTGCTTTCTGGAGGAATACTCCGTCCGCCAGTCTGTCCAGGGCGAATCGCCACGCCACTTCAGCGTCTTTTCCGTACGTAGGCTTCTGGTGGAAAGAACTCCAGATGATGCCATCCTCGTGTCTACCCCGTAGGGGCCACGTCCTCCTGTTCAGAGCGTACAGCACCTTACGATATACCTCCCTCTTTCCCAATGGGAGGTTTTCGGTGGTCACCCCCGACGATCTCCAGGATCTTAGCACCGAGCTGTAAAAGCCGTCCACGCTTTTGCACGGGTCGAGAGGAAGCCCCTGGAGTAACAGTTCCGCCGACATTCCTAATCCCCTGTATCTCGATAACCTACTAGCAGCCATTATTTTCCATGGAGAGTCTGGAGGGCTGTGCAGAAACCTCTGGACGTAAAGTATCCTGAACGCTGTCAGTCTGCTGGCCACATCGACCAGGCCCAGACCCCCCTCCCTGAGCGGAGTGGTTAACACTGCGCTCCTCACCCAATGTTTCCCCTTTGCCCATACAAAATCTGCCAGCAGGCCTCGTATGAGCCTTACAAAGGACGCAGGCGGCGGTAGCGATTGGAGAGTGTGCCATAACCTTGGGGCAAGAAATTGGTTGGCGGCCAAAACTCGGCCCCTCAGAGACATCGACCCTACCCTACTTGTCCACTTTTCGGATCCTTCCTTCAGCTTCTTCAGAAGGATCTGTAACCCGTGATTCGTTGTTTTTGCCTCGTCATTCCCCAGCCAGACGCCAAGGAAGACGGAGACTTCATTGCTCCAACCGAAGTTCAATGGTGCATCGGCTCTGGCCTTCCAGCTGCCGCACCAAAGTCCTTTGGACTTTTCGGCATTCAGGCGTGCCCCAGAACAGGATGCGTACATGTCGAATGACCGCGTGATCTGTGGAAAATCTCCTTCCTTTTCCACGAATAAGCAGACATCGTCGGCATAGGCGGATACCGCCAGCCTCCTCTCCGCATTCCCCGGTAAGGATACACCAGATGAGAGCCTTCTGATAAGGTGCAGGAAGGGTTCGATGGATATGGCGTACAATTGACCGGAGAGTGGGCAGCCCTGACGAATTCTCCTCCCCAGCCTGATCGGCGCCGTCAGAGAGGATGCAACCCTGACGACATAGTTGGCTCCGCTGTACATTGTCTGCACCATTCCCAGGAACCCCGTCCCGAAACCCATGCGTTGCATGGTTTCAAAGAGATGTCGGTGTTGAACCCTATCGAAGGCCCTCTGCTGGTCAAGCGAGACGACTGCCAAGGGTCCTCCGTCGTCGTTCTTTTCACGTATGAGGTCCCTGATGAGAGCGATATTGTCCATTATTGTCCTCCCCGGAACGCTGTAGCCCTGTTCTGGTGACACGATGAAACTCATTACCTTCGACAAACGCTTCGAGAGTGCCTTTGCTAGGAGTTTGTAATCCGTCGACGTGACGGATACGGGTCTCCAATTCTTTACGTCTAGCCTGTCCCCCTTTTTATGTATCAGGCCCACCACTGCCCTTCTCATGGAGTGTGGAAGACTTCCAACGCGGAAGCTCTCCTCCATCATCCGCATGAAGGGGCCGCATAGAAGATCCCAGAATTTGATGAAGAACTCGGTTGTTAGGCCGTCCATTCCTGGAGCCTTCCCTCTATTCATCTCCATCAGGCTCTCGGTGAGATCTTGGCTTTTGATGGGAGCGTCACAACCTCTTCTCTCCGGATTCTCGAGAGGTTTTAGCCCCACGTAGACACCCTCGTCAGGAACGGTGACACCCTCCGATGGGTCATATACACCGGAAAAATGATCATGGATGTAACAGCACAGTCTTCCTGTGGAGGTACTGGTCTGTCCATCCCATCTGAGTGCCGTGAGGGGTCTCGGCTTTGCACGGATTGCGTGCTTAGCGAGGTTGGAGCGAGCAGGAGCGTCTGTGGCGAGCATCCTTTCCCAGCCCACCCTGGCCAGTATCCTCTCCCCTTCCCTCCCGTACCATTCGCAAATCTCCTGCATTTTTTCCGCCATGGTTTCTCCGCTGGCTGTGTCCATTTCAGCGACCAGGACCTCCATTCCTCGTATGGCCCTTTCTTTCTCCTTCCTCTGCCAGTTCTGATACCGAATAGTGGCTTCTTTCACCTAAATTTTGAGGAGATCCCAGGACTGCCGGTTGTCAACTCCGTCGCCACTCCCTTCAAAGACTGCGGAGAGGAGGTTTCGCAATATATATACGTAATCTTTATTATCCAGGAGATTGTTATCCAACCTCCAATATGGGCTGTTTCCCGTCCTCTTTTCCGGAGTACACAAGACGATCCGGAGCGCCAGGTGATCAGAGAATGAGGGAATTAAACTGGCGGACTGAAGTGAGGAGGTTAGCGGCCGACTGGTATACATGCGGTCTATTCGGGAATGCGAGAAAAACGGCTTGCAGCCCACGAAGGTGTATCCCACTTCCGACCCCCGGAGCTCACTCCAAGCATCGTCCAGCACCTGATTGGAGACCAGTCTCCGTAATGCGGACGCGACCCTTGGATGGCGCTCTGTTCCACACGACCGATCTGTGGCCGGCGACAATGTGGAGTTAAAATCTCCCCCGAAGAGGATGGAGGCTGTGTTGCCTCGCGGTGACTGCGAAGTTGTCGATACGCGCGCTTCGACCTTGTCGAGTACTTCAATTGCCCTGGTTGCATCCTGTGGCACGTAGATGCACACGAAACTCCGCTCCGCCGGCGGAGTTCCCCACTCTAGCACCAGTTCCTGGGCGAATCCTTCGACAATTACTCTGTCGCTGACAATGCGGGCATCAGTGTGGTTCCTGACGCCTATCGCAGTACCGGACTGTTGCTGTGTGGGAGGGTTAAAAAACCACGTATAATCCGAGGATGCTATCGGGGGCGCCGACGTGGCATTAGTCTCTTGGAGCAGGCAGATATTCGGTGCCCATCGTTTAAGGAAGAGGTCTAGTTCTACCCATTTAGCCTCGCTTCTGACCGAGCGAACGTTCAAGGATATAACTGAAATACTCTCCATTTCTGGTGATCTTTCGCGTACCTATTCCGCTCTAATATCGGTTGGGCTTTAATTTATTGGGTGCCGGCTACGCTTGAACCCCTTGCCAGGTTCACCGCTAGCCTCTGCAACCTCGCCTTGAGAGCCCTGTCATGTACCGCCCTCTTGAGCGTGGAGAGCGCGTTTGACAAGGGAATCAGGTCCTCCGTGAAACTGAGCGCCACTTCTACCGGCTCATTGCTGCCTCTGACCTCTCTCAGAAACCGCAGAAGGTTCTCCTCGCTAATGGGGCAGAAAGAAGAGTCCTCCTCGAATTCTTTGGCAATCGCCTTCCGATCGTCCTTGTTAGGCTCCCAGTTTGCCTCCGCGTCAGTCTCGGAGCTATGTCCGGATTTCTTTACCTTCCTTGGCAATGTTTTCCCCTCCGGATGGTCGGTCTTCATTCTCTTCGCGGCGGTCCATTTCGGTGCCAAAGTGGAATCCTCTGAGGAGGAGAGCTCCATATCTGAAGTCACTTCTTCATCCATATTCATCACCTCAACATAAGCCGGCCGAGTGTTAATTACAGCCAGTGCGTCAGAATCGGCGGGGGTAGCGTATGTGACGGTGACGTCGGTGTCGGTGGAGGGTGGTGCACCAGCGGCGGCGCCGATGTTGTCAGCGGCGGCGCCGATGATGTCAGCGGCTGCTTCGGAGGCGGCGTCCGGGGCTGCGGCTACTGTGTCGATATTGGCGGCGACGTCAGTGGTAGCAGCTTCAGTGAGGGCGTCGTCAGTAACGCCTGCGGTGGTGGCGTCAGTCGCAGCGGCGGCGTGAGTGGCGGCGGCGGCACCAGCGGCGGCGGCGTCAGTGGAGGCAGCGGCGGCGTCAGTGGAGGCAGCGGCGGCGTCAGTGGAGGCAGCGGCGGCGTCAGTGGCGGCAGCGGCGGCGTCAGTGGCGGCAGCGGCGCGCGTGGCACCACCAACAGCGGCAGCTTCCGGAGCCCGTTCAGGAGTGGGCACAACCTCCCGAGTTGTTTTAGTAGCCCGTTTGGGGTGCGATTCCGGACCGGACCGAGATGTGGTCAAAGTCGTGTCCGTAGGAGGAGCATCTGCGTTAAGCGTGGGACATGCACGTGCTACATGGCCCTCATTGCCGCAACGGAAACACTTCATATCGTCAAACGAAAGGTACAGTCTGTGAGTGGCTGAACCAATTTCCACCGCTACCGTTGAGGGGAGGATCAAGTTGTCGCGTTTAATTACATGAACCTGCCTCCGGAAACAGCCGATGTGAGTGCAACCGGACCTTTTTGCCCCTGTCGTGGGAGTCGTCACAGGACTGACAACCGTGACAACCTGGCTCAGCAATTCCACGAGCGCCGATTCCGGCACTTCGGGCGGGACGTTCGAAATGGTTAGTCTCTCAGCCTTCGACTCGAGACGGCGAGCGACGAAGAACTCCCCGTTCATGACGATGCCACCTTTTTCCGTTATAAAACGCTCTGCCAGCTGGTCAGATTTTAGATATATACAGATGCGTCCATTCGATAGACGGGAAGCGTGGGAGATGAACTCCCCCCCACCCACCTCTTCGCCTACCGCGTAGACGTAGTCCACTAAGGGTACCGCAGATATCGCGTGAATCACGATACCCATTTTTCGGGATGGACCTTTTGGAGAGGGAACTATTTTCTTCGGGGCAAAAGAAACCGATATACCGGATTGCGTGGCATTCCCGTTGTCAGCGGAGGGATCCTTAGCCACTGCACCTTGAAGGGTCGGAGACAAGATGTTTGAGGAAACTTTCTCCCTTGCCGACAGAGCAGAGGCGTAAGAAATCTTTAGGGTAGGCTTAGCAAGGGCGGAAGACATGGCGCCTACTCCTGAGGTCGACGGCAATGGGGAATTGTTACCCGTTGACGTAACCTTGAGGACTCCGTTCTCCCTCTTTAATGTAGAAAACTGTGATGCATGGACATAATCTGTAGTTCTATTAATCTTTTCCATTGACACGGATAGTCTTCTTCCTCCCAAAACACTCCTCCTTCCCTCTGGATTGGCAGTAGCGCCAGGAAAGGATGGGATGCCATGTGAAGGTGACGAAACAGTGCCTCTCGTAGTAGCCGGAGGCGAAACGCCTGGAGGGGAACTAGCCGAGGGGCCCGGGGAGGTGGGGCGGGGAGGCCTCTCCCCCTCCAAATAGCTCATGGTCGGACGAGCTCCGAACCGATCGCGGTATATACAAGTAGTATATACAGTAGTATATGCAAGTAGTTGTTTCTCTCTGCTGACGAAGGGATCGCCCCCAAAAGCTTCCGTGTTTTTTGTATGTGTTTTACGTGTGCTACTTCGACACCCCCAGTAGTTCGCCAACTTGAAGTCGCATTTTGGCTGTTTACGGTAGGCCTTAAAGGCCGTCCACATCTGGATACACTGTATGCAAACATTGTATAGATACATGTTTTCGGTCTATCTCAAGGATGGATGTTTTAAAAACGTACGATTAATCTTAATTTAAATTTAGTTAAAATCAGAAAATTATAAGATTCATTTGATACATTTTTAGAACTATTATTTTATACTCCACTTAGTTCAATTTTATGCCGTTCGAGGTCATTGACACCTATCGGTGAATAAGGGAAATCGGTTTCGGTTTACGCGATTTCAGTTTACACGACGGTTTTCCGGAACGCATTAATCGCGCAAACCGCATTATATATATATATATATATATATATATATATATATATATATATATATATATATATATATATATATAACTCTTCAGAAAATAAACGTAGGAGCTTTAAAATTTGGCAGCAGCTTTAAGTTGATCCTGAGAGTTGTAGTGTCAAACAATTCGAATCGGCAAACGGGAGCCCAAGGGTCCCCATTGTTGGTCCAAATGCCAATTTTTTTAAGTTATCTCAGCAATCAATTAACCGATTTTGATGAATTCTCCAATAATATCAATGTTTTGATGAGATACATTTTCGGGCCTAAAATGGATAAAATCGGTATACGGGGTCAAGGATCGTAATATAGGGCCGATCCAAATTTCACGATTTCAAGGGGACCCCATGGAACGGTCGGTCCAAATTTCGGCAATGTCCGTCTACTTGCACGTATATATCAGGGAAGATCTGGATGAACCAATTTCAACCAAATTTGTTAGGTACATAGAATCTTCACATAAATACACGACCAAAATGACATATTTAGACAGGATAGACCAAGCAGGGGTGCCACAATTGCAAAATAAAATTTTCTGTAGTTATTCATGGCCAGTGAACAGTTACAGAGAAGAGATCCTCTGGGGTGTCGGAGAAACATTTAAATTCGTAGATTGGAGCTTTCGGGTGTTATCCATTCTTCAGCATGAGAGATACAACTGTAATATTAGGGTTGATACATATATATATATATATATATATATATATATATATATATATATATATATATATATAATTATTCCATGTGAACCGGACCACATTTATTTCCTCGATGTTATTAATGTTTACCAAATTGAGATATGTTGTAGGGCTTGTGGAGCAGAACATTAAGTAGGAACATTTCGCCCCTGGACGGCGTGGTTGTCTACCAATCAGGCATAATTTTTTAAATAATTTGAGTGGCGGTATACTGTTAGGGGCGATAAATCAGTTAATTAAATAAAGTAATCAAGAAGGAAAATTGACGTATTTTATAGAGTTTTTAATGCGCTTTCACGCCATTTAACACACTTTGAGCTAACTTGTAATTTTCAACAAGATATTCGACTCCGAATAATAAATATATATTTTATCAAACGTATGACCATTTTTATTTTCATCAAACACCTCTTAAAAGTAAGCCCAACACGTCTTCATTGTTGCCACAAAACGCCAATATGAAGGTATTTGCCGTTGGATCGCTACAAGGTAACAAGTATTTCCGCGCAGAAGACGGAATGCGCTGCTTGCCATGGGGGCAGTGTTGTCGGCTGGATGGAAACCACTTTCCAGAAAAGACAAAAAGAAAGAATCAAAGAAAGAAAGAATATAACAGGCAGAGAAAATTTGAGAAGTGTAGTAATTAATTGATGGATTAAACCGATCCGAAGATCCTATGCAGACAGGCATAAGCTGTAATGTTGGGAATAATTTTGAAACGAGAAAAAAGCCTGCTATGACCGGGAATCGAACCCGGGTCATCCAAGAAAACATCCGCGTTCAGAAACGAGAAAATCGATCTGCTACGATAGTTCAGTGGTAGAATATCCGCCCGGCAAGTGGAAGACACGGGTTCGATTCCCGGTCATAGCAGACTTTTTTCTCGTTTCAAAATTATTCCCAAAATTACAGCTTATGCCTGTCTGCATAGGATCTTCGGATCGGTTTAATCCATCATTTTCTTGCTCGGCAATCTCACCATTTGAGAGGGAGGAGTTTTCTTCGGTGTATCTCTTCGAGGACATCCGTTGGGGCAGTTTGATACTAGCTTGGCTAGTTCCGTCCCAACCAAGAAAACATCCGTGTTCAGAAACGAGAAAATCGATCTGCTACGATAGTTCAGTGGTAGAATATCCGCCCGGAAAGTGGAAGACCCGGATTCGATTCCCGGTCATAGCTGACTTTTTCTTGTTTCAAAATTATTCCCAAGTGTTGTAATAAAAATAAATGTCGTTAGTATGATGTTACGAGTATCATCACCCCTCAGGAAGTCACTGTTTTCGCTTATTTTATTTTGGAAACAGGAAGCCTTCAGGTTCAAAAGAGTACCTCTTGATAAAAAGCCGTCCATCTGCCATTGGATTAATGCATCTTGCTTGCTCGTGTGTGGCACTGCCTTTGCTTGGTCAAATCGGTTTTGAAGAAACAGTTTTGCTAACCTGTAATCTGCCTTGCTGCCGTAGAAAATGACTGTGTTGGTAAGGTTCTCTTGTGCCCAATTGTACAGAGACAGAGAAGATAGAAAATGCTGATTTTCTGGTAGCTGCAGACTGATACGAGCTGCAAGTCTCTTCAGATTTCCTCCGATCCCATCACAAGGCCCTTTTCCATGAACTGTGGCATGAAAATGCCTATCGGCGTGTATGGAGAAGTCTTCTTCGTGTATCTGTTCTTATAATCTTGGGAAGCACCGTCAGCGAAGTAAATAATTTTTTTAGTTTTGAAGTGTTATTTCAGGTAAATAATTATTTTCTTTTGACGGTCGTAGACGGCATTTGTGTCGTGGGAGAGATTGTCCAAGAGTATGGCGAAACTCCGATGCTTCAACTCATTCCCTTTCTTGAAGTAGAGAACAACATTGTGTTTGGATACAAGTTCGTTGTTCCAGTGGAATGCTTAAGATGTGTCTTGCTCTACAAATGCATAGTTTTCCGCAAGGTCACATACAACTACGAACTCTCCATCTTTTAATGTGTCCTTTCTGGATGCCAGGTATTTACAGTGCTTGCTTTTTAGCTATGAAATCATGTGTTTAAATATGGTAAATTTTTCAATTTAAGTTCTGAACAAATTTATCGAAAGCCATGTTATCTGCTTTAAGTGTATTCCAAACACTGTATTCTACAGTGTCAATTTCGTTTTCATCAAGTTGGGCTTTCAGGTGATCTGCAACATGCGACGTACATGGACAGTCATTAAAAAGTTTCAAATGGCATTCTGCAGTTAGATAACCGCAAATAGCTAGCTGCAGGTAGGGTTTATACCAATCATTCCGGTTAGGTGAGAGATGTTGCAAGCCTCTAACATAACTTTGACATGTTAATGGATCACGCAGACGGAGTGCGTGCCCCTTGCTCCGGCGAGAACGCAGTTCCTCGGTCGTAACTGGGCTAACTTTTAAAATCCAACCGCAATGTTTGGGTAATGTAGCTTGAATTGATAATATAGCTCTTTAAGGCAAAACAAGTCTTTTTGAAAGTGTACTCTTTTTCCGTCGTTCATTTTCACAGAGTCAAAGTCCTTTGCACCTGCCATTAGACTATTTTCGCCATTTTCATAAATAACTCTCACTATAGCAGCAGTCTCTTGGTCCAGTGTCCTTCCGGGAATAGGGGTCGGTGATGCGAATATTCCTTTCCTATTAACCAAACCTCTTGCCATTCTTACCATTCTTCATATGGCACCAAATCCCATCGCAGTCTTTCTCAAAGTCTACAATTTGGGTGCAAGAGTCAAGAATTTTCTGAGTAGGAATACTTATTAACTTGTAGCTACAACACCGCCCCCATGGCAAGCAGCGCATTCCGTCTTCTGCGCGGGAATACTTATTACTGCTGAAAATTACAAGTTAGCTCAACGCGCGTTAAGTGACGTGAAAGCGCATTAAAAACTCTGTAAAATACGTTAATTGTCTTCCTGATTACTTTATTTAATTACGGCTCCACGAGCCCAACAAAATATCTCATATATATATATATATATATATATATATATATATATATATATATATATATATATTTACTAGTAAGACATTTCTGTGATTCAAATAAAGTGAAAATAGGATCTCAAAGCATTTTTTCATTGATTTCTCCAACCCTTATGGGAAAACGCTGCTTTAAGTATAATGCTTTTAAAATAATGCTTACCGCCGGCAACCGCATCGATGCACGTCTATCGAAGCAAATGCATTCACTTTGAAAGAGCTTCAGAGTAAATCACTCGGTCATCGGAAAGCACTCCACCCTCTTTTCCACATTTCCAATATCTACTCTACCTCCGACGTATCTTCTCTCCTTTTATTCAATGTAATCCCTCAAACCTCCGATAACCTCTCCCTCTCTCTCCACCCTTTCCACTATTTACTCCTCCATGTCTCATTCGTCCCTCGATCTCCTCCAAATTCTCATCTTTCAGCATCGTCGATATCTCCTCCTTTCTCTCTCTCTTTTTGTATGCCTCTTTCTCCTCTGCCAATATCTCCTCACCTTCGCTTCTCCAATATCTGCAACTTCACTGATACACTGATCCTCACCCTTCTACACATTTCTCCGGTAAATTCGCCACCGCCCTTACCCCCCCCCCCCCCACCCCGCATGTCTCCCATGTTTCTCTACTCATATTTCCTCGTCCGCCCTCGGTGCAATCTCACACTTTTCCTTTTTCTCCAATACTTCCATCTCTTACCTCCTATATCAATTTTCTTCCCCCACCCATCCTGCAGTATTCTTTCACTCTTACCACCTTCATCCCCCAGGGTTTTATCCTCCACCTCTTCTAATCCTCATTTTCTCCTTCATACCATCCCCTCGTTCATTCTTCCGCCTCTGGAGCTTATTTTCTCCCTTTTTCATTTTATATATTTCCTTGTTTCCTCCCATTAATTTTTTCACACTTTTGGTGTTCCCTTTGCCTTTTTCTGCCCTTTTCTCGCAACCCTTTCTCCACTCCACCCCTCTCACAACCCGCTCTCGTTCGCTCCACTAGGCTAAACCTCAAACAAGCCAATTCCTTCGTGCCTTCTCCCCACATCCCTCCCCCTCGTCCTCGCAGGACCCTCTTCAAAGCGAGGGAGGAAAGGTGAATGAGGGCGTGGGTGAGGGAGGGAAGAAGACGCAGTAAACGGATGTGTGCGTGAGAGAGTGTGAGAGAAAGGGGTTTAGCTAAAGGGGCGGAGGCGGCGGGAATGTCGCCATGAGCCGAGATGAGGGAAGAATGAGGTGAAGCCGAAGAATAGGAGGGCGGTGGTGTAAGTGTGAGAGGTGGAGAAAGAGTGAAGAAGTAAGGGGATGGGAAGAAGATTAGAGATGGGAAAGGGAAGCGAAGCGAGGTTGGGAAAATTGAGCCAGGGAAGAAAAGATAAGTGAGGGAAGTCGTGGAATGGGACGGGTTAGGAAAGGGATGACGAGGGGATGGGAGTGGAAAGGGAGGGGATGGGAGTGGAAAGGGAGGGATGGCAGGAAGAGAGAAAGGAAGGGAGTAGGCAAGTAAAAAAGAATGTGCAAGGTCGAAATGAGAAAAAGAGAAAGAGGTTGAGTTGGAACTAAGACGCCGGAGGTGAAACGATATCATTGAGGATAGCGGCCAAAAACTTCCACTCCTCTCTCTCTCTCTCTCTCTGTCTCTCTCACTCTCTCTCTCTCTCTCTCTATCTCTCTCTCTCTCTCTCTCTCTCTCTCTCTCTCTCTCTCTCTCTCTCTCTAACCCACAGCAAGTAGAATTTAGGAAGGGAAAGATATCGGTGGGTCCAGATGGGACTGTAGGAGCGAGGGATTGGAAAGGGAAACGAGAGTTGAGGGAGGGGAGAGAAAACGTCCTCAGCCCCTCCTTCCTCTTTCTCTCGCACCACGTATCTCCCACAAGGTGAACTGGAGGCAAAGGACGCCATCCTCCCTTCATCTAATGCCATAGGAGTAATGACCTTCATCCTGTGTTTGCGCAGCACGTAGTTTCAATGCCCTCTCTTGCCTCCCACCCTCTCGCTCCTCCTACCTCAGAGATAAATGTTATTATTCTCTCCCGTATCGAGTTACTCCCTGTTTTTTTAATGTATGCATCGAAAAAATGATTTTTCCGTCGTAAAACTTCCCAGTTTGATGTGTTGATTCAAAACATGAACCTTTTTTCATGCTTGCGCGTTCGCTATTCATGATTCGTTTTTTATCCTTTCGATCGTTTTGGTAGCAACGTCGTCCATTGCATTCTCGTGTTTTTTTTTCTTCGCATTATTTTATTGGTCCGTTGCGTCAAAAAACAAACAGCTTTACGCTATCTCCCATTTCTGAGCGGGAGTCACTCTCTCATAATTGAACCCATCGATTCAGAATGAACGAATTTCCGCTTGCCAAACGCATGTCCGAAAGCATTCCTGGCACCTCTATTGATCCTATTTCTCAATTTCCGCATAATTGGTTTTATCCAACGAAATCCATAACGTTTCTGATTCAGTAGTCCTTTCAAGTGTCTTCTACGTCTTGCGAGCTCCCACGCTGGAAGAGACGTAGTTTCGCATCCGATCGATTTTCTCCTTGCGTTGCATCGCAATTACCTCGAATAAAATGCCGATCCTTTTTTTATTGCTAGAGCTTTCACAAATTCTCTATCTTTCGCTTAGATTCGTTTCTATGTTTTTCCCCTTATCGGGAATCTACCGCAACGCCATCGATCCACTCACTCTCCCTCTCTTTCTCTCTCTCTCTCACCCTTCCTCCCTTTTCCTATTTTTCTCATTCCTTTAATCCAGTTTTAACACAGATTCGCATCCTCTAGAAAGCCCGTCTCTCTCAACTCTCTCTCTCTCTCTCTAACTCTTCCGTAATCCAGCTAGCAACCGAGTTTGTAATTTTTTTACTTTCGCCCCACACCATTCCGGTCCAATCCTCCTCGCGGTTTCCTTTTCAATGTTTCCTTCAGGTCGTGTCTACTCTCGCGGTCCTTTCCCCGGTGACCCAACCCATGGACTGCTCTTGTTTTTATTTTCAGCGTCACCTATAGCTTTCTCGATTACCCCTCGACCCTACTTTATCGAGATTGTATCATTTTCCAACTTCTGGAAGTGGCGATCTCTTCCGAAAATACGTTTTCGCGGCTTTGAGGTCGTGCCTTATCTTCCTCCTTCGTCGACCATATTTCCCATCCGTTTGGCGACGTTCCTTCGATTGCGCTACTATGCTTATTTCCTCGGCGTTTGGCGACAAATTTTCTCCTATTTTATTTTCGGTCGTGATTTCGAACGAATTAATATATTCAGTTTATTCGGAGATGAAAGGCAAATGAGCAAGTCACAGTATTTCATTTGCCTCGATGAAATTTTCCTTCGAATGCATTGCTCATCATATTCGACCCAGAATACGAATAAGTCACATATTACACGCATCGATAAAAACGATCTTGACCGTAATCGTTTTACAGTTCCGTGAGTTTTATGTCCATTTACTTCTACAGAGCCATTTATTCCGTAAAAATGTAAAGACATGTCCGACAGCTAGGGTGAAAATGTTTCTGCTCACCAACCCAAGCTCTCTTCAACCGTCTTCAATTCTTGATAACTCTCTCTAATCTTTACCTCCATGTGCTCGATAACAAAGGGGTTTCAGAAGAAAAAAATGCGTCGTGTCCTCTCCTCTCCCTTCGCCCTTTCAATTTAAAATAACGCGCATGTCATGCTTTTGATTGATGAAGCACCGGACAAGCGCCGATCTAGGGGATAAAGGACAGTTTTGCGCATGTATTTGATGCGCCTCTCCTACTTCGCTTATCTTCGGAAATACGCCCTCGCCGACTTTCTCACTTAAAGTGATTTAGGAGGCTTAATATCCTTCCTTGCTCGTAAGCCATTTCTCCCGTCTATTTTATTCGATTCAATTTAGATTTGGATGCATAACTGTTGAAAATATTAGTTGGCAGCTCAGCTGCCTTTGAAAGTTTGCCAATGAATATGTTCTCTAGAAGGATTTTAATAAGTTTTTCCAGGCACTCTCTAAATCACGGAATCCCAATATACAGACGCTTGAAGCTCTTTCGAGTAATTTTTCACAGAAGATTTTATACTGAGAACGACTACTAGATACGAAATAAAAATGCTCTGAATTCAATTTCTACTTTTAATTTTTGAAATTTATTTTTTCCACTTAAATTTGCGATATTTCTTCAAAATTACCACTTTCCTCGACTATTTTTCCTCATAGAAAAGTTTCGCTTAGGCAAGTTAATACTCTTTTAAAGATCTTTCACATCCGTCTTCTAACTCCAGCATGCTTTTTATACTACTCGTTTCTCCAAGGAAGTGAAAATGGTCCAACTGTGCTCCTAAGGCAAATCCCTATCACAGATTAAACTCCGGCAAACTTGTCTTTGCTGTGCATGTGTTTGCGCGCGCGCATGAGATAGGCCACTGGCACGGCTCCATCGCCCGTAAACTCTCTTGATAGTGAGTGAGCGAGTGTTTGTGTGAATTGTAGGGTTCGTGGAGTAAAGCAACATCTCGCAAAGCCAGCATAAAAGTTTTTGTGGGTTAAGTTTGGTTTGATAAGAGGGCAGCCAAATAAATGAGATTCTAGTATTAACATAAAAATTTGTACCAAATTATAATTCACTTTGTGTGTGTGTGTAAACAGGAAAAAGCAGCTCAATAGGATTATAAATAGCAAAATCTCGCTACATTCACAATCCCCGCGTTAGTTCCTAATTAAAGATTTTGATAATATGTGGGGTAACGACAAAAGGAAGAGAGAGACAATGCGTTTATTGGAAGAAGAAGCAAATTTATATGGAGAGAGAAATGACAGATAAGAGATGAAAAAAGAGGAGAGAGGGAAAAAGGAGACGGAGAAATTATAAAGAAGAAAATTGGAAGTATGGGAGGAACGTTGGAGAGAATTGAAATGAAAGGAGAGCGCAGGAATGCGACGTGAAAAGGAGAGAAGGTAAGGGAAATGGCAGAATGGAGGTTAGGGGAAAATTTTCCTTCCCGTGAATGACGATAAGACAGGGTTGGGTCGATGAGGGATCGAGGAGAACCGACCCACCCCCTTTGCTCGTGCATCCTCCGGCTCCCCATTCATCGCCCCGAGTCCGCGGGCTCCCCCTCTTCGTCCATCCCTCTGCCTCTCGTTCTCCCTCATCCCATACTATGGCGCATTCCATAAAACCTCCCCTTCCTCTCTCCTATCCTTCCTCTCATCCGTATTCCCCCGCGCCACCGCCAAAACCCTTTTCTCCCTCCCATCCTCGCCCAAAAAACCCTTTCCTCCTCGCTCTCCCCACACCTCTCACTTCTCTCCCCACATCCTCTTTCCAGCTCTCCATCCGCTCCACCCACACTTCCAGCGAGGCGCACACTCTGCTCCCGGCAGCCATCGAGAAGCAAAAGGTGAGAGGGCGAGCGAGAGGGTGTGTGAGTGGAAGGGGAGAGGACCGAGCACTGGGCGTTGTGCGAGTGTGTGTGTATGTTGATGGGAGGGGAAGAGGGAGAGTGGCGACGGCGGGGGAGGGAAGGGAGGTGAAGGGGAGGGGGACAGGGGATACGCGTGAAATGACGTCGCACGCGAATGTCGCCGTCGTCGAATCCTCCGCCGCCCCTCAATTGGGCGCCATCGAGATTTTTAATTCTCCGCTTCTCCGCTTCGAATGAGAAAATTGGATATAATTGGCTAAACCGAGCACGTAGTCGTTTTTTTGTTTAAAACATGCATTTTATTTTAATTTCGGTCCCTATGCTCTTTGTTAAATTTTGGAAAGCGCCGGGTCGATTAGATCTCTCCGTCGCATTTCCGCCATTTCATTCCGTCTATTTTTTTACTCCACGACCACTTCTCATCTCTCCCTTCCATATTTTCCCTTACTATCAATCTCTCGATCGTCTGTTTTCTTTTCCAATACTCTTCCGGTATTTTTCCATATTTCTCCCTCTCTCTTTTTATTCTCGCCGTATTAATCGTCACGCTCTTCTTGTTCGCTCCGCACAAGCTGTTCCTTTATTTGTATTTCTATTGACTTATCATCCCTCCTCTTCCACTCTAAATTATCCCTTCGCCATCTCTACCCCATCCCCCTCTAGGTTTAGAGCGGGGCGTCCGGGTGCATCGCCTCAATTCTCTCCTCTCTCTCCGCCACCGGACAGTGTGCGGATGAAATCAGGTGCCGGGCAGCAAGTGACGCAGATGGGCAGCCTTGTCGGAGAGAAATCACGCGATCAAAGATCGGTAACGACGGTCCGTTGTCATGAGAGTTTGTGAGTCATCCCTTCTCATCAGATTCGCTGACCATGAATGATCTGCGGCTGATATCGTCACTGCTCCACAGATTACTTCCAGCAGTTGATACACACTATATATGTGTGTGTGTTCGATCCATTTCCGAGTGATGGCCTCATCCATTTTCTTCTCATCAGCCCTCTTTCTCCAAAGTTGTCTGGAGGAATATCGCAAGTTGTTTTGTATGCAAGTGCGTGTTTGTGCGTGTGTTAGGTCTATTCCGTGGAAAACCCTCAGATGATAATCCGACGCACCCACTTAGTAAGGGAAAAATATTTCTCATGTGATATTGATAAATAAATGTTTTGCATCTGTGTTTCATGTTCAAACTTGAGCATATATCGTAGATTCTGTTCCACGCCGTCCCTGAAAAAAATAATAATGCCCTTCAGAGAATAATATATGCTTTAGGATTCCGAAAGCAAGGCTTTATATATAGCCCAAACGAAACTTGAATATGTATGTATTATTTCAACGATTCTCATTCCCAATAAAATAAAAGAGCTAGTAATGTGCACAAATGTTGTAAAATTTTCAAAGTTATTGCAAGTGCACAAACAGGGCATGGAATTCTGAGAATTTATTAATTTTATAAATTGCGATAAATGAAATAATTTCTATCATTTTGGTGACTCCATTTTCCTCTAAACTAAAAACGAGTTTTTGTATGCAAGATAAATTGAGTATAACCTCAGACTCTAGCTATTGTTCTGTAGAATAAAAATTATAGAAACGATTTGTCAGCGTATCCTTTCAAAAAATTGAGGAAATTATTGAACCTTTAAATTTTCATTTATCAATAATTTCTTCAATCTTCACCAATCGGGTTTACTTTAAAGTTTTTATAACGAATCACGGCTCGTTTTTAAATAATTCTTACACATATTTCCAAAGTAATCGAAGGTAGAAATATAAACAGTCTATTAACAACAATAAATTCGACACAGATCTAATCTTTGAAATTCATTAGGAGGTTGCATTTTCATTTATCGGTACCAATTTAACTTCTATAGAATTAATAGTTATCTCACCAATAGATAATGCTATACATGATATATATTAGTTATTACCTCATTCCCTCGTACGTTTTTTCATCAGGGACAATGTTTGCCATCAATAAGCAAATTATTAACCCAGCGAATCAAGAGGATAGAGAGAGGAGGTTCGCTTACCGCAATGGCAAATGGGTCACTCAGGTCGCGCCACTAACCCCCATCGTTGGCACTGTCTGGAGAAACAAATCACGGCGGTCAAGCGCTAATCACGGTCCTCCATTTGTTAGAGTACTACGTCCCATCGATTAAAAAATGCGCCGATAAAATGGTCCCAGAACTGCGGCAAATGCATGTCGTTTAATTTTCGATGTTTCCAATTCCTCTCGTTCTCCCTCCATCCCGAACGGTTAGGCAAAAAACACATCTGATACCATATCGGACGTGTGCCCGCATTGGCTCAGGGATTAGATTGGGGAGAAAAATTAACAAAATACGAATAATGTGTGCAATCATTATTATCGTTTTATATCGCCTAGAATGTGTGTGTGCGTGCGTGTGAGTGCGTGCGTGTTATCTGAAAAAAATAGACTGCTGATGAATAAAAGGAGAGAAATTATATTATGACTAACAACCCTAAAGAAATGATCCACTTCGCAGAACTAAAAAATCTACAAAGAAGTATATTAAATAAGATGTGGAGAAATATAATTTTTAGCTAACCGAAAAAACGATCATCATCATCATGCTTCTGTCCGAAGACAGGTTTTAACTGAATCGCTGCCTCCATTTCTCTCTCTCCCTAGAAGCCTCTTTTATACCTCTATAAGTAGTATATCCCTGCTTTATATTATCTAATATTCCTATTCTTTTTCTCCCTCTTCCTCTTTTTCCACTAATTTTTCCTTCTAAGATCGTCCTTTGTAAACACTGTCTTCTCAATATGTGCCCTATCCAATTTGCTTTTCTTTTCCTGATTGTTTTTATTAGCATCCTATCTTCTCCCACCATTTCTAATACTTCTTCGTTTCTCTTCCTCTCTGTCCATTTCACTTTCATCATTCTTCTCCATACCCACATCTCAAAACTTTCTAAATATTTTTCCTCCTTTCTCCTTACCGTCCACGTCTCTGCACCATAAAGAGCTATGCTCCATATGTAGCATTTTGCTAATTTCTTCCTTGTTTCTAGATTTATTTTCTTGCTTGTGAGAAGCTCCTTCTTCTCGTTAAATGCTGCTTTTGCCATTGCAATCCTACTTCTGATGTCCTGTGTACTACTTCCATCCTGTGCTAAAATACTGCCGAGATATTTGAAACTACTTACTTGTTCCAATTTTTGGCCATTTACCATTATATTTAATTCTTTATGTTCCTTTGAAACCACCATGACTTTCGTTTTTTCTGTATTGATCTTCATTCCATATTGTTGGCCAACCTCAACTAGTCTGTCTGTCATCCTCTGAAGCTCTTTCTCGCCTTCTGCTATTAAGCCCTGATCATCTGCGTATTTAATGGTGGTAATACTTTCACCTCCTATCTTAAATCCTTTCTCTTCCATCAACGCTTCTTCTGTTATTGTTTCTGCATACGTATTAAATATCGCTGGTGAAATAGGACAACCCTGCCTCACTCCCCTCCCTATTGAAGTACTTTCTGTTTCTTCTCCTTCAACCCTGACTCTAATCTTTTGATCAAAGTAAAGGTTTTTAAGCAGTCTTTTATCTTTCCAATCTATTCGTATTTTGTTTAAAATACCCAGCATCTTATCCCATTTCACTCGGTCAAAAGCTTTCTCCCAATCTACAAAACAAAAATACATATGTTTATTGACTTCTAGCGCTCTTTCTATCATCATCCTCATACATCCTATAGCATCTCTAGTCCCCCTTCCTCTTCTAAAACCAAACTGATTATCTTGCAGCTCCTTTTCTATTTTACATTCAATTCTTTTGGTTATTATTCTGGTTAGAACTTTAGCTGTATGAGAAATTAAACTAATAGTTCTGTAATCCTTACAACATTTTGCATTGTTCTTTTTCTCCAGTGGTACCATCACAACATCTAAAAAATCTTCAGGCCATACGCCAGTATCATATACTTGGTTAAAAAATTTTGTGAGTTGCTTAACTGCTTTAGACCCCAAAACCTTAAGAACGTCCACGGGTATATCATCACTCCCAACTGCCTTTCTTCTTTTCATGTCATCAATTGCTCTTTTAACTTCAGACTCGAGAATACTTGGTCCTAGCTGATCTTCTTCCACATCCTCTTCTTCATTTAATTCAATATTTCTTGGCTTTCCTTCTTTGTCATACAGAACCTCAATGTATTCTTTCCAGACATTCTTTACATTGTCTGGCTCCGATACTATTTTACCACTTTTGTTCATGATTCCTTTACGTCCTATCTTTCTTGCTTTTTTCTTGAATAGTTCCCTTGCTTTGCTATACATGAGGTCTGTTCTACAAATTCTTTCACATTCGACAATCTCCTCGCATTTCTCATTTATCCACTGTTCTCTGGCTTTATCTGTTTCCCTTCTTAAAGCATTATTTAACTCCTTGTACTTTCATTGAAGAATTAACAGGCGTCTAGAATTGATGGCATCATAGCAGAAATATTCAAGGCAACTGATAACTTTACAGACAAGTTCCTGTCCAAGATTTTTACGTCCTGCATAAGGAAGAGGAAAATATCAGTCGTTGAACCATGCAAGCATCATCCTTTTGCCCAGTAAATGTCGTGAGGAAGATTTGAATAACTATCGGCCAATCAGCCTATTCCCAGAAATCTACAAAATATGAAAAACGCTAGACTAAGGAGAAAAAGGTATAAAGATAAATGGAGAACATATGAGCCACCTGCGCTCTGATGACGACATCATGCTGTTCGCAGGAAGTCCAGAAGCTCCATGGAAGAAATGAGGATTTGGAGTAGGCAATCCGAGAAGCTGAACTAAAAATAAATCTTAATAAATCAAAGGTCATATTGAACTCCGTCACAAATCTCAAGAAGATATATATCGATGGATCAGAACTCAAAGAAGTAACAAGCTAACTTAACTTGGATCAATCCATCATTACCGACGGATCACGTTTTGGAGAAATCAATCGGAGGGTGAAAATGGCATAGTGTGCAATCGGACGGAATGCAAACTTCTTCAAATCGTACAACCAATGTATTCTGCTTGTTTTGATCCATGGATGAGAAACATTGACCATGAATGCCAGAATAGTCCATCGTCTGCAAGCAACACAGAGGAGCATGGAGTGATGTATGCTATGGATCGCACGAAGAGACGGCAAATGGAACGATTGGGTAAAAAAGAAGATAGGAGTGTGTTGCGTAATTAGGAGAGCAAAGCTGCTAAATTGGCAGTGGGTGGATCATATTGCAAGAAAAAATTATCAAAGTTGAACGTCTAGTATCATCAAATGAATCCCAAGAAACATCAAGAGACCGAAAGGCAGATCGGACAGAGATATTGTGCAGTTCTTAGAGCTAACTTGGAGAAGGGAGGCAATTGATAAAAACTGGAAGCATCTTGGGAAGGTCATCATTCTTCAATGGATTGAAAAGGGCTGGCTGATGATGATGATATATATGTATAGGGTAAAGCAAGGAGAGAGGACGCACAATTCAACAAAAATCGTAATTTTAGAATAGGTGAGAAATCATGAGATCGCTTATAATAATGCATTCTACAGTTATTAGTTATATTAGAAAAATAGAAATAGATTTTTTAAAAGGCTTCAAATATGATTTTAAGCGATTTTTCAAAACCCCGTTTTCTTGCCATCTCTCCTCCTAGGGTAGGTAAGATGACGCACTATGGGTAGGAGAGATGGCTTACGGAAATATACGTGTTGGTAAACCGAAAAGCAAGATCTACTTAAGATACCACAATTTTTTATATTTCATATTTATTTAAAAAGTATCGACATGGGCGTAAATAATAAGTTCAATAAGTGTAAAAATGAGAGGTAACTCTAAAAAAATTGGCCTCCTTGACTGTTACCAGCGAGGACCGACACAGATCCCCCAAAGTTCAGAAAATACACAAAAATGAACAATAATTCAAATTAATAAGACAGCAGGAATGTAAAACACCTCGAAAAGTAGTATTCTCTGGAAAACAAAATAATGAGAATGAAATATAGTGAATATTGGATACAAAAATTGGAAGGTTCAAAGAGAAAACGTAACAAACTTAAGCAATAAATGAACTTATTTTGCTTATTTTTTCTTTTATCTTTTCATTTATACCACACAAAGCACACATGTCAGAGTAGAAAGAACAGGTATCGTGTAACTATCTGCCACACACTTTACACCGGATCCAGTCTAAGAAAGTAAAACAGCGTCTTCTATCCTCCCTCCGCGAGCGGCCGTCTCTCCTAAAATGTGAGGATAGATGACGAACCCTTCTCCTCAGGACAAAACATGGCGGAACAGTATACAAGTAATAATGCCAGGTCTCCACCTACCCAAATTCATCTGCAGAAAATAAGTTTTTCTTTATTTATTTACAGAAATTATATATGAAAATTCAGGCACTTACAAACAACAGTTGTGAATGAAATTCGTATGTAAGTCACAAAAAACTGCACATTAAAGGATGAATGTGTAGTTTTTCCTTCACATTCACACTGCACTGACCGCCGTTGCTGCCCCTTGTCTATGACTACGGAAAATAGAGATGCGTCATTTCTCCTGCCCCTGTCATCTCTCCTTGCTTTACCATATATATATATATATATATATATATATATATATATATATATATATATATATATGCACCTATACTCACACAAACACACTCGTCATTAACGTGAGAGTTAGGAGAAGGACAAGGAGATAAAAACTACCATTTGTCTCTTTCTTCCACCCCGATAACCTCTCCCCTGAGAAATTTCCAACTTTTCCCCTTATATGTCTCGCCCCCTCCGCCACAGCACACACTACAGGCACACCATATCTTCGCACCAACTCAGTTAGGAAAGCACGAACGCATCCAAGCAGCACTTAAAAAGGAGAGAGCTGAAGCGCCAACTTAGCGAAGCGGGGAAACAATCAGAGGGGAAATAAATGTAGATTTGGCGGAAGATTTTGTGATGCAGAGGGCTGAGGATGTAAGGTGTAAAGAATGGGAGAGATAAACAGATTGGTGTGAGAGAGAAAGAGAATGAGAGAGACAGACACGACTTGAAATTAGAGGGAGATGGATCTGAAAAACAAAAAAATATAGATAGATAAATACGAGATTCAAGAGCGAATTAGAATAACCGAGGGAGAAAAAAGGACACATAAAGATAGGGATAAAGTGAGAATGCTTTACGGCGGAGAAAACTTAATTTAGTGGGATTAAGAATTTGAAAAGTGAGGGATAAAGAGAAATAGATTGTGTTACGGAGAAACGTAAAGGGGGTATTGCGAGTGAGAGATTTTTGCGCAAAAATTGAGGCTTTAAAGGTAGAAAGATTCGTTGTTTTGAACGAATAATGTTATCCTATGGGGAGAGAAAAAGGATGAGACCGTTGAAAGGATGTTTGCTGTAAGATAGAAGGAGACAATATCGGAGAGATAAATGAGATTTTTGATTCAGAATAAACTGATTTGAGAGAGAAAGGGAAAAATAGTTTGACGTTAACAGGAGGTATGAAATTGCTAAAAAAATAAAATATGAGAGATGGAAGACATTTTACAATACTCGTCTTAACCAATATATTTAAGGAAGGTATTGATTTGCAACGACTAAAACATACGGTCCACTCGGAGTACATTAACTTTAGATGTAGAAAAAGCGCAGCAATGATAAATATTCCGCATTCGAGCGGTCGCTTGAAGAAAACGCAGGAAGAAAATTGCGTTGAAAAGGAAATAGCGGACCTGAAAGAATAAGACGAGTCTTATAGACAGATGTTTTACGATCGAATGAGAATTTTTGAGAGAGGGAGAAAGAACAATTCATTTAAATAAAATGACATAATATCTGATAGGGAATTGGAAAGCTTAAATTCGAGAGAGGTGTAAGAGAAAAATATAGGCTTCGAGAATCTGAAAGAAGAATGCTTATTGAATATAAATGTGAAGTGCGCAAAAGTAGTACTTACTATAGAGGACGAAGAGTGTTTCGAGAAGAGCGCTACCATGTCTCGAAAGAGATCATCCGGATATAAAGAAAAATTTACCGACTAAAATCAATATTTTAACAAAATGTCATCTCCTTTAAATCATTTTCAAATTTTTACTCTCTTAAAAATCACCTAAATCTAAAATGTCTTTTAAAAAGTCTCCTTATCTTTTAAACTAAAATATCACAGTTCAAGACGTTCGCTCAAAATTGTTTTCTGCATCACCGGAAATATTTCTCGCCATAAACTTCCAATTGCTTACATTTCAGTAGATAAAATGGCTTGCCCAACTTGATTCAAGAGCTAGTGTTCTCCCTCAAGGTTGCAAGTTCCTCATAAATATTTATTTTTAAGCCATCTACAATTGTATCACAACCAATGTCTTTAAGAAAGCTATAACGGGTAATTTCCTTTTTGGAATGTTCGTTTCTTCTGAGCGACGAGAAATTTAAGGTTATGAAGACTGCTTCGATACTATTGATCGAGAGGAAAGAAGGCATAGGAAAGGGCGAGGGAGGCAACGGGCTTACAAGGAAGAAAGAAAGAAGTCGTGTGTGCATGTGCGTGTATATATATATATATATATATATATATATATATATATATATATATATATATGCATACGTATTTTCTCCAGGTAATCCAAGTCTCGCCACATTACTGAGCGAATTTAACTAAAACAGCTGCAATGCAAACCACTCGCTTAGAAAGTCCAGTAAATAATTCGAAATAAATAATTCCTCAGTGCATATATTTCTTTCATTTATTTATTTAGATAAGCATAAAAGTACAACTAAAAATATTTTTGAACAGGGCTATAAAAATATAAATGCACCTTTTTATAAAGGCTTCTTACTCGCCAGCGGCTGAGGTGTCATGTACGCGAAACATTAATCCTATTAATGCTAGTCTTCCAAAAAATTTCTTTCCCTAAATCTCTTGCATTCCATTTTATACAAACGTTATATTTCTTTAATCTTCCATTGCGACGCCGCACCCGATGCTTTCATCTGTTCTTTTCATACACACCTCTGGCGCCCAGTGTTAACAGTGATTTCCGATGGCAGCGGAGTAACGTACAGTGTTATTGTCTGAACTGTTTGATGACTAAGTGGGACTTGTTGTCATCTATGTTCTCGTGGCTTCAAGTGGTCTGAATGTACAAAATAAACGTATGTTCTTTTTTATAGATCATTAATTTCTGTAAATAGTCGGATGTGTGCACCTTTTAACATGGATTTATCGCCACGAAAGACAATTTTTTCGCCAATTTAAAATCAATTAGAGAAATATAAACCCGTGAAGACTTCTTCTTAAACAAGAGTAAACAAATAATTCTAACAAAAGTTCATCAGACCCGCAAATCTTAATTCGGAATCAAAAGAAAAGAATTGATATTTAAACACTAACGAATGAGTTTTACGGCGCTCCTTTACCAATTAAATGCCTTTTGCGTCACCGAATTTCAAGCAAACAAATTTTATGGAAGAACAGTGACGAGCGCCGGTTCAATCCCGACGCCTATCGGAAAACAAAACAATTTCACTTCTGCGGCTCAGAGACCTTTCTTGCCAACGCTTTCTTTAAAGTAACTAACTCTGCCCTCGATTTCCTCTGCCGGATGGCGTTGCGCGCATTGGTAAACTTCATGTTGATCAGAGAGACGATCTGCGGCGTTGTCATGGGCGCTTTCGCGTGGTGGTTAACGAAATCTAAAAGAAAAAACATACATTGCACAATCAAAGTCCAATCATTGTTTAGTCGGTGGTATACAGAAGGCATAATTGGGAGAAGAGGCGACGATTTCTTACCTCTAATGCCTAACAGTAGTTTCCCGTCCATTGGCGCATGAACCGAGTTTCCCTTTGCCGTCATTTTAGTCTGCTCATCCATCGTGTACATTAAATTTAATATCAGTCGGACCATCCTCCTTCCATCGCCCTCGGATTTCTTAAGTATACCATCCTTGTGTTTCTTATTCAGCCAAATTCCGGATCCGTCCACAAGTTCGACCTGCGAACGAGATGATAAAATTGTGAGGGCGTAAGCATGGGAAAATGCGTAGAGGCGGCCGTCGTGTCAGTGAATGACTGGATCGAAGAAAAACCGTGCAGCGCCTGCTGCCTTTGCCATTGCTTTCCCGCCAATAATTTACTTGCCTTGTCTCTTTCGCCGAACGCCGCCGAATTTCCCGAAACAGCGCTCATCTGTAAAATAAAAGAGGATCTAGTTTCAATATGAACGAATATGAAGCTAATATGAAGTTATAAAACGTTTTGTGAGACTCTAATGTTTACAGTACAACCCCCATTTCCTTAATCTGCCAATTTACTGAAAAGGGTAAAAGATACCCTTCTAAACTGATTGTAATATTTCTTTTTTCATAACAGTAATGCTACTAATACTTACGCTTTTTCTGTGTAAATAATAACTATATAAAAATAATAGTTAATATTAAATCATATAACCGGAAACTTATTAAAAAGGTTAAGCGTTTTTTAATTAATTTTTAATTTATTTCGTATTATGTGGCGATTATGGTGATCCGTCCGCCTGTTGGGCAACGCTGGAATACGCCTAAGAACACAATACCAGCAAATGTATAGAGAATTGCAGAAATAAGACAAGATAAATGTAGGTCAAAATATGTTTACCAGAATCGCGTAAAGATAGGGTTTAAGCCGTAGAAATTTTCGTTTTATTAATGGGAAGAACAAAAGGGAACAATAGCCGTGGAGTGAGCAAATTTTAAAATGTAAAGAGAACAAAGGAGGCAGTCATTCTAAGACAAAATAAGACGGTGATTATTAGACCGCGGATCTTTAGGTAAAAACCTATTTATTTCCTGAGTAGATATCTGAATATACAATTGTATATATACGTTTCATGAATAATTAACCCCGAAAACGTATATTTTATAGTGCCTAAAAATGCCTATTTTGACATGAATGCCTAAAAATGCCTATTTCGACGTTAATGCTTATTTTTGCCATTTTCATGCAAAAAAAGCCTAAAAAGGGCTAATTTTGTAGAAAAAATCGACAACAAAAGCAGATTTTGGTACTAGTCATATTTTTTAAACTGACTGTACAATGTTCAGTTGAGGGTTGGGAAAATGTCCTTCACACCACGGTCATGATCAGGTGGCGAACATCAGCTCAGACCTGTCACGCATCCGGCGGTGCTATTGTTTCCCTGTGTCGCGCGATGCGACAATGTAACAATGGGTTTAATCTGATGTTGCGTTAATTTCTCATTGTTACATTGCCATATTGTGTGACACGGGAAAACGAGAATAACCCTGCAGTCCATCTCCAGACTGCAGAGGGTGAAGGTGAGAAGTGTGAACGTGAAAATTGTGAAAGTGCAATGCATAAAGTAGCAAGTTAGAAAGCTTATTTAACACGTCAGTGGTTACAAGAGTTCCCGTACTTCACAACGGATGGAAAAATTATCTTCTGTCAAGCATGCAACAAGGAGGTAAGTACATTGTAATGCTGGCTTGCAGCGAATTATTGGCCGTGAATTGCTTGTCATCTTTAAGGCAACACCCATCTACATTTTTTGTTTATACGAGCCATTTTATGGTAACTATAGACGTGGTTATTTAAAATGTCCAGCAATTCAGCTGCGGACCTTCGTAGCTCTAAAGTAAATTTTATATTTTTGTCCCATTTCAATATTTATTAGATTATTTCCGTATTTTTAAGGTTAATTATTTTTTCAGAACTTTTCTTTATAGGTTTCGAGTTATAAAAAAATCCACCTAACTCAGCATGTCCAAGGAGTGCTACATAAGGCAAATGTTTAACGCAAATCGAAGATGAAACAAACGCTTTTAACAAAAACTTCTGAGGGATCCTGCAAGAAGATTCAGTTTGATGCAGATTTGTGTCATGCAATTGTGGCAGCCAACATTCCATTCAGAACACTAGAAATTCCAACATTCAAGGGGTTCCTAGAACGATACTGCCATCAGTCGGTACCTTCTGAGTCAACGATAGGCAAGAATTACGTACAACCCACGTACGATGATGCAATGTGCTGGATACGGGAGGACATTGGAGATTCACATATTTGGATATCAGTCAACGAAACCACTGACGCTCTCAGCAGATACATGGCAAACTTAGTGTTTGGGAAATTGGACCCAGATGTGCCATCCAGAGCCTACCTCATCTGCACAAAGTAACTTGCCAAAACAAATCAGGAAACAATAGCACATTCTGTGAACAATCGACTGAAATAGCTGTATCCCAACAATCTAGACGAAGAGAAAGTGCTGCTCCTATACACAGATGCTGCCCTGCAGTTGCTCAAGGTGTTCTATCCCTCTCTTGTGCATGTGACATGCCTTGCCCGTGGTTTGAACCGCGTAGCAGAGCAAATAAGACTGGAAATTCCCAAGGTGAACAAATTGATCTCCACCGTGAAGAAGGTCTTCGTCAAGGCACCAACAAGAAAACAGGCTTTTTGAAAAAAACTGCCCAATGTCCCTTTGCCACCTGTGCCTGTGCTCAGCCGCTGGGGCACATGGCTGAAAGCAGCTGAATTTTACAGTGAGCATATCCTTCATGTCAAGGAAGTTGTGGCAAATCTAGCCGAGGATACTGCCTGTGTCACTTGGTCGAAAATGTTGCTGGATGATCCCTCCAGTCCCAAGGATTTGGTGTATATTAGATCCCACTATACATCCCTTGTGTGGATTATGGCTGAATTGGAGGGCTCAGAAAAACCCATCTACGAAAATACTGCTTTGCTGAATGAAGTGAAACAAAAAATCAAGGAAGCGCCAGGTGAAGTGGGGGAAAAGTAAGAGCCAAACTAGAAAAAGTGCTACAAAAGAACTCAGGTCTGCAGAGCCTATGTACAGCAGCAGATATACTGGCAGGAAAATCCAGTGAAGTTGAGCGCAAAATTTCATTTCAACATGCACCTAAGTTGTAGTTTGCCCCCGTCGCATCAGTTGATGTCGAACGTTTTTTTTCTGCTTACAAGATGATATTAACTGACAAATGCCATAGTTTTGTGCTAGAAAACTTAGAAAAGGTGCTTGTCATTTACTGTGAGGCCAACTACGGGAAATTTGTGGAATAAACGCAAAGAGGTGACAAATTCATTATGGGAATTCCGAATGAAACAGTTTGTCAAACATTCTGCATAGTACTTAAATATATACTTGAATAGTGTTTTCAGTCAGTATTACTATATGTAATGTAGATAGTATTTTCTCTGTGACGCATGGTAAATTAACCATAAGAATAAGTTTTAATGCATAGTAGTAAAATATTTTTATGTTCTTTGAAAACAAAACAATAATGTTTCGTTGACTGGCAATTTTTGGAAGTAGTTTTTAGAGCCTATTTTACGTTTTATAAAGCCTAATTAAGCTACTTAAAGAGCCTATTTTAGTCGCCTAAAACTTAATTTTTAGAACCTAAAAATCCGCGGTCTAGTGATTATATATTTTAAACAAGTTAGATTCCTTATCCATTATTTCCACTTATCATCATCATCATATAAATAAAAGTAAATGTGTGTTTGTTTCTGTGTTTGTGTGTTAACGCTGTGACTCCAAAACCAAGAGACCTAGAAAGCTGAAACTTGGCATGCGTACTTAGGAAAACCTGAGGGTGTGCACCTTGGTCGTATTTTTTTACTTTTTCATTTAAGGCGCTGTTTTTACCCCATCTTTCCACCATAAGAAAAGCATGGGAAAGTAAGTTCAACCGGTGCAGGGCTTTATAAAATTGCATTTTTAAATTATTTAAAATTGAGATACGAACACGGGACTTGAACTGTGTAAAAAAGAATAAATTTTCTTATTTTTAAAGCAGAATTAGAATATGTATTAAATTAGCGTAATTATTAACATTAATCGTGGAAAAAAGGGAATATTTTACGGTTTCCAACGATGGAAAATGTTAATTGCCATGGTTGAGAGCTTAATGCTTTTCAATGGGAACAGATACACGAAATGTTACGATCGCGTCTAATTTATGCTATTAAGGGGAATCAATGACATCATAATGAATTATTTATTGTGTTCGATTTGTATTTTATAACAATTGACATTCAAATGAGTAATTCTCCGACTATAATTTCCTAGCAAAAGAAAAAAACAAATTAAATTTGTAATATTAATAGAATTTTTGCATTGTTGTTACACTGTTTATAAAAACTTGACATTATCTTAATTTAAAATGACGCGCATATACTTTCCTTTAAGCACAGCTGCAAAAAAGTTTTCGTGTTTCACTGTTTTATTGATTCGTATTTAGTTTCAAGGACTAAAATCGAATATATATAATTGTTTGTTTTTAACAGCTTGGTTGGTTGGTTCGTATTCAGATAAGTAAGAGTGTTTCTTTGATATAACAACAGGAAAAACTTACACAGGTAAAGTTGCACATCTTGATTTGATTTTATTTTGCACGAGAAACGTAGTATAACCCGAAGCTCTATATTAATAAACATTACATGTTTAAAAAAATAATTGCCGTAAGCACAATAAAATAAATTAATATTCATGTTATTTTAATTAGGTCATTTTTACACTGCTCTGGGTCCCGGGAAACGCCGGGTAACCTATCGCTAGTTGCAAATAAAATCAAAATTAGTAACCATCTAAATGTACTTATTTTCTAAAGAATACTTTGTGAAGTAACCTTTGATTTGCAAAATTTCATAAAAATGTAAATGTTTTATGATATTTATCCGACAGAGCAAGGGGAAATTATTCCTTTAAAAAGTTTTATACGCAGATATTACCTAATACAGACGGACGAGACGTGCCTATAAGGCGTTCTACTACTACCGCTTCGCTGGTAAAGAACGCCTAAAAACGAAACGGACAGACGGACGCACCAACTAGTCGGCAGACGTAAATAGATCGCTTTAGGCTCGAACTCAATCACTTTGCGAAAAATGAGAAAGGAAGACATTAAAATGTATTTTAGCGTTTACCTTAAGGGAGAGCGGATCCTCGACTTCAATCACTTCTCTCGTGACTGCTGACTGTGGAACGAACACTGCTCCATAATCCAAATTGTCCTCTTAAAAAATAACAAAAGTACGGCGTGAAAATTTTGTCAAATCTTTCTCGGGTATTCGTCTAAATATTTCATTAAGTTCTCACCAATTATTTCAAGATCGACGGATTCGGGTTTCGGCGGCCACTCTTCTTCGATGTCTATCCAAGAGATTTCTGAAAAGAAAGAAGAAAAAAGTCAATGATTTTCTTTGGCGCTGCGAAATTTTCCTGGATAAATTGAAATAGAAATTTCACTGCGTTCAAAAGATTAATTAGTGGAAACAAACAAAATTTTCAAATTTAGAAGCCTTTCACAATACCTTTATGAACTCACGTACATAATTCCTCTGGCCGCATGTCTTGGGAGTTAAAGCGAGACATTTCGTAAAAAACTGATTGTTTAATTTGATCTGAGCCTTTTTCTACCCGCGCTTTGCCCATTGACTCGTTGTAATTGTGTCATAATGAGTGATAACGTCGCAGTTAACCAGTTTCAATCTATGTAATAACGTTGGTATGGTAACTTTATCATGTTGATGTATCTATGGTTTATTGCATAACTAAAACACGGCCAGTATTCGGACATTTCAGTAGCCAAGTGAGCAATTATCAGAAATGACTTTCGCCGAGAAATTCAAGTAATTTGCTATTTCCAAGTTTGAAAATAAATCTCTCAGGCAAGGGCTTCGAATTATAACGCTAACACGTAAACAGATCCACAACTTCTTTGAAGATGAAATCATAATCTAGTTTGATCAATCTCCTGATCAAAACAGGAACTATATACAATATAATTTGCTCAACCTGTATTACAAATACCTCACTATCTGATGTAATCAGTTGAATTTTACCGTAAAAATGACTTGCGTCGTCTTTTTTCCGTTATTTTTTGGAGAAATGTATTTAATTTTAAAGCGCATCCTAAATTTAAAAACCATATTTTGAACATGAAAAGTGTATATTATCGTATAATAAATTTTTCATTCAAATAAATTAGCCGCCATTTTCATTATGCAAAATATTTTAAAACTAGCTTATAGCGGGGTGCCGGTGGTGTAGTGGTTAGGACGCTGGCTGCTACTCGCTCGATGCTTGAAAAAGTCATCGGGTACGAATCCTGCGCAAGTAGGATTTTTCCAAGGTCGCCCGGCCCCCTGTTTGTGTGGTTTGAGGAGACCGCGCAAATTCAGCTGTTCCGTCCTTCGGAAGGGACGTTAAGCTGTTGGCCCCCCTGGTGTTCTTCGTAAGAGCGGGCAAATGCCGGCACCGGGTTTCCCTCCTCCCTCCCCGGTTATTCATTGCACTACCTCTGAGATACCCATTTGTGCTGTAAGAGAGGCGAATTGACTGGGCACTCAAACAAACAGGAGTTATAGGTCCGCAAGAGCTCTAGCCAAGGTAATACGTACCTCGTATGAGGGGCATTTGTCCGACGTCTATGTTTTCCATGAGGAAAGTGCAAAGGAAATCCAATAACATTTCAGCTTTTGGGCGTTATTTATGAAATTCCAGGATTCTTCAGACTTGAGGTAACTACTGTAATTGATCGTAAAAAATGACGGGTGGACATAAATTAAGTACTAAATTAAAATTAATAGAGTTCAAGATGAAGATATTAGCAAAACGTTAATTCAAAATAGTGACGTCAAAAAACTAATCATAGCTCATGGACAACATATAATGAATCGCCTAAAATAAATGATAACACATTTATTATTATGCTTCGGCGATTTTGAACGCTGATTCAAATTATATACATAATTTTCCCGCCCGTTTCCTTTGGGCAGACACGAAAATATGGTTTAAAATAAAATCAACAACATAGTTATATCTATATAAAAACAAAAACTAACCGGTGTATAGAAATTCAAAACCAGAATTATGGAGAAAAAACTTTCCATTCGGTTAAAATTAGATAGACGGGGACCTCGCGGCGGTCAATCCCTTGGACCCTTATTAGCGCGTGAGATACCTCAAGTCATAGACTGTGTGAACCGGTGAACACTAAAGGTGCGTTTCCATGCACGCGTTATGCGCGTATCGAACGAAGCGTTGGGGATACTCCCTGTCTGTCTGTGGACAATCAACTTTTTTCTTTTAAGAGATACTTCGAAAATTCTACTTTCCAAGCAGTGCATGTCGTATTTCGTCCGCTAACTGGCTTCATATTAGGTAAATTAAAAACTTTGAAATGAAATTGCAGCCAAACTACGGGAGATATTTGGAAAATTCTTTTTAAATTGAATAGCTCTTATTAAGATATGAATTTTCCTCCGAGTGGATTTTCCCGGTAGTTCATTGATTTTCCGCTACGTGACTTCAAATGCGGAAAACTTCAAACTGTGAAATTGTATTGTAGCCAAACAACTGAAGAAAGAGTAATGAAGTTTTCACGGATGGGAAGGTCTACAGTCCAATGGTGTGGGTTGCCCCTTCCCCAAGGGGAGAAGCAAACTAGAACCCTGGAAATTATTAAGAAAACTTACCTCCACCTCTTGCTTTATCAAGGGTATCTAACTTGTTTTTTATTGTGAGCGCTTCCTTTTCTCCTATATTACAAAATCCACAATTGGAAATACATACTTAATGTACGGAACCACTTTCTCTACTTATCATAAAAAAGTAATGATAATCATCATCAGCATGCTCATGATGATCATTTGTAACGCTCAGTAGATGATAGCTCATAAACACTTTGGCTCCAAATTGATCAGTGGTGAAAAACTCCTTCAGCCAAAAAATTATAGTGAACAGGGTTCACTGCCAAGGCAGGTTCTCCCCTGAGGATGCCCACTTAGTGGGTGAAATGCATAGGGACTATCCTATAATTTTTTGGCTGAAGGAGTTTTTCACCACTGATCATTTGTAACGCTGTCTATGACCCTACACCGCATAACTTTCAGAAACTTTTTAAAATTATTTAGAATCATCGTATGAATATGACATGTGCACAAAACAGCCCCCAAAAGAATGAAGATTCAGTTTCCTACCATCGATTTTTAAATACTCGTCGAATCGGTCCACAGATTCGTTTTGAACGCGAAAATTCCGCGTATTTTTCGGGTTAATCTTTCGTCTTTGTTGCTAATTTCAGCAGCATACAATGCACCACTTAAAGGTTCCCTTCCTCCCTGCTGTCAGTCTCCCTACCGTCAAATTTTCGAACTATTACTATTTCGTAATTAAATCGACGTTGTTGTATATATATATATATATATGGATGTCAACAAGGTGTTGGGATGAGGAAACCCAGTGAACACTCACCAATCAGACGACTTCAGGTTGGCGAGGCCCCGGGGATGTCGAAGCGACACACGTAAAAGAACACTAAAACACAGAAACATCACAAACGATCTCTCTCTGTAGTTGATGAAGGAATGATTCCGAAAGCTTCTACGTTTGTGATGTTTCTGTGTTTTAGTGTTCTTTTACGTGTGTCGCTTCGACATCTCCGGGGCCTCGCCAACCTGAAGTCGTCTGATTGGTGAGTGTTCACTGGGTTTCCTCATCCCAACACCTTGTTGATATCCATATATCCATTTTACCTTTCCTTTTCCGTAAGCTGTTTATATATATATATAAACTTCCGATTCCTGGAATTAATTTAAAACGCGAATAACTCGATCAAATATGCAGATATAAACTTGAAATTTGGCAGAGATAATCTACTCGGATATGAAAATACTGTGATTTAAAAAATTACGAAAAACGTCCAGGGATTGACTCCAGGGGATGATTTGCATTCCCCATAAGATAACACGTAAAAATCGACTTTTTGACGTGCAGGCTTTTCTTCTTTTTGAGATTAAAATTAGAAAAAATAAACTCACGACCTTTAGATCCAGATCATTTTAAAGAAAAAATTACAAGGTTTCTTATTCTGATCATCGTTTTTTGGCCTACATTTGCAAATCCTTCATGTTAAACCTTTAATTCACATATTGTTGGGAAATATTTTAACGGGATGTTACCTTGCCTACCAATTACATTGTTAAACCTCGAAATCATATTGTTATTCCAATCCTTATGGGTTTAAGCGTGCTTTGACGGTAAGGAGAGAAAGACGGAAAGAGAGGGAAATGATTTTCATAACTCGTTGCAATATTTACGAGAAGAAACGCCTAAAGAGCTGAAATACGCTATGTTGTCCGTTCGTTGGTCTGAGTGTAGAGTTATTAAAACGTGAATAACTCGATCAAGGATGTAGACCGAGAATTGAAATTTGGCAGAAATTTATATAATGAGCTAATCAGAATTTGTTTATACAGGGTTGACATGGTGATTAAGGAAATAAATGTCCGTTTGTGGCGCTATTTTGAGAGGGGATATATTGCACTTCCTTCGAATAAATCTAATAAATTTTAATTTAATGAAACAATATTTTATGTGGAATGAAAATTTAAAAAATATATAATTCACATTATAGTATGCTCCAGAGAGTTGAATTTTATTCTTGGTCTCATATTCATCTATATACATTTATATTAAAATTCATTTATATTAAAATAGATCAGTGTTACCAATATAGGTCATTTAAATGTTATCACCTAAATTCCATCTCGGCTTATATGAAATGGATTTTCCTGACATTTGCGATTAGCATGTCCTGTGATATATAATGATATGAATGTTTCTAATCGTGAATTTTTTTTGTTTGAAAAACATTTCACGTGTAGCCGCAATAAAAATTAATGTTTTAGTCTGCTTTTTACTGAAAGCAACCTTATTCTCTTAAATGTATTTTTATAACTATGCTATAACTCAATCCTTACTTCGGTAAAATAACCAATTTAACAGCAGCAGAGACTTCGGATTTATATCACAAATGATTACTTAACAAATGTTGAACAATAATAGCCGTAAATAGCACCGTATTATTTACCGTTCTGGGATCTAAAAAATTATAAAGTAATAACGAAACAATAATCTTCTCTGCTTCCTCTCTTCATAAATATTTTATTAAAATTTGTTTGTTTGTGCATAAAAAATTCCCAATTACCGATTGCTTACCAAAGTTAGCAAGATTTAAAATTTTGATTTTAGATAGACTTCTTTCGTTTCCTAAATTCTATATCTAGATAAAAATTCATAATATTCGTTTAAAATTTCCATTTTTAATACCGTTGCTTTCATATATTTATTTTAAGAAAATAATTTTCAAAGAAATTAAACAAAGGTTTTAAAACAAGCATAGTGCCAAATCGATCACGGAGATCATTCTCAGATCCCGACAAATTACAATATAAGAGAATAGCCACAGCAGGGGCAGCAAAGTCTTCTTCGATCACAACGACTTATTGTTAGACAAGGGCAATCTTACAGTTGCAGCTGTAGAATTGTCAGACGAATGCTTTGCTCATGGACAATTATTATAGCTACGTCTAGAGAAGGAAGCAGGAAAAAATATTTATTTGAGAAAAAGATGGGAAGACAAGAAATATTGTGTACCAACAAGCATTACAATAAAAATTAACTTGGTTTACATACTTCATTTATTCTCAAATCTTCTTCAAATTATTTTGTCTTGACTTAAAAATCCGAGCAACACCGGGTATATTAGCTAGTAGTTGATATAAAGAAATTATTAAAGAGAGCATTGTGCTAAGTCGATCGTTAAAATTTCGACCTCAGGGCAGAGAGATGCTGTGATAACTGTTGTGATTAAAAAACAAGGAAAAATATACTCCATAAATGGAATACACAGATTTCAAAGGCGTTCTTTATGGGAAATGCGTATAAATCGATATCGAAAGATTCGGCGGTTCTTGAATGTTTATCTCCGAAACTATAAGTCGTAATTATGTGGTCTCGTGGACTTTTTGTGGTAAATTTTGTCCTCTATCCAAATATTTTCTTAATCTACACCTTACAGATCATTTAAGAGCTACTGAGAGAAAAATACGGTATTTAAATGTTGCTTGACGGATGCCATTTACCGAGATACGAGTTTACGTTTATTTAAATCCTTAAATAAAGTGGAAGATATAATTTACTGATGACATCCAAAATCACAATTGGGAGATAAATTTTAATAAGGAACACTATTACTTCATTTAAATAAAATCTGCCCAATAGTTCCGGAGATGAAACGTTCGGATGGACGGAAGCGACGTGTCCATTAGCCGTTTCGCTACTGTCGCTTCGCTGGTAAAGTACGCCTAATAAAGCTAGGTGACCACTGGAAAACTATTTCATTTTCACCCGCCATTCTGAAACAATATGGCGGGCGTTTAAAATATAAAAAAAAATTATATTTCGGAAACGGTTCGTCGGTGAAAAAACTTTATGGGCGAAAAATACGCGTCTTGATAAGAGCTACCCCGAAAAAATCATTTTAATTTAGCGAGGCGCGTAGCGCCAAAGCCCCTGGAGGGCGCAGAGGGCGGGGTTGACCCCAGGGTCGGCTCTATGAGGTTGCAGGTTTGCGCTACCCCGGTCGTTTTGACAGATTATGAGTTTTGAAAGTCTCCAAAATCAATGCCAATCAGAAATCAAAATAATAATATGTTCACAATTTGGATAAATTCACTGTTTTTCACAAGAAAACGCCAGCAATGGTTTTCTTTAATAGGAAAAAAATCTTAGCTGTTTGTTTTGTATTATTTTGTCGTATTTCGCGGCGCGTATTGCACACTGTATTGGCCCAAGATTGCAGCTTCCAGTCAACCTGGATTCCGGTGAGTTTCCAGACGACCAAGGGGGTGGGAGGGGTGCCGGAGAGGAAAGGCGCTAACGCAGTTATCTATGCGTAACGCAGGTAGCTCAACCTCACATCGTTGCCAGTTTTGAGCAACTGAATTCACATTAAGTTGTGACAATGCAGTGTGTGTTGAGCATTATGATTATCTTTATGTATACTGGTAGTATTAAACAATTATATTGTAAGATAATTTAGTATTTTTTGCATTATATTTGTACGTGAAACGAAATACTTTGCGAGCTCCTTTCTAGTGAGTCATGCTAACCTACAGCCACCTATTCATTCGTGGTCCGTACTACAGCGAAGTGGGGAATTTGATCGCTGCCTATAGCCGTAACTGTGTCGAGTACTCTTCGCGAAAATGAGTTCCGTAGCGTCTGTTATCACAACCGTTTTCTTCTCGAAGTGTAGAAGAGAAATTAGAAATTAAAAGACTCGAGAGACCTACACCTCCCTTAAGCATACCTCAAGTCGTAAAAACTAAGACCAGACAGTTTAAGAAAAACTTTAACATCGAAATATAATAAAGCATTTTTCATTTTTTCACTGATTTGTTTGCCGTTGTTCCAGGATAGGAGTAAATTGTGCACCACTTAATTTTCTGCTCACCAGCCGACACTGGTTGACGCACGTAGCGCGTAGGGGCTGCGATCCTATTATTAAATAGAGGAATTCCTCCTTGAATGAAAGGGATACGTTCCTGAAAATAGATTCGTCAAAGAAAAATTGCTAAAACGAAAATGACAATATCATTCATTTAAAAGAAGTGAATAGAGACAGGACACCTAACGCTGGTGTAGATTGTATTTTAAGTCTCGAGAAACAATTATCAAAGCTTAGACTGATAAATCAAGATGGTATCGTTATAGTCGGTGGTGACTTTAACTTACACTCAATTGATTGGGAAAATCTATGTTTCGAATCTAGAGGTAAAGAACGCGAATCCTGTGAGGCATTAATCGAAACATTCTGCGAGCACTCTCTCCTTCAATTAGTCAGAAAGCCAACGCGATTGGGAAACATATTAGATTTATTAGCAACTAACGTCCCAGAAAGAATAAACAAAGTCACCATTGAAGATGGGATAAGTGATCATCAGGCCGTATATGCAGAGTGTAAGTTGAAAATCGATAGGCACCCCAAGCCTCAAAGAAAGTTTTATATATTTGCTAGGGCAAACTTTTCAAGCTTCAGGTCGCGCCTACGAGAAATACTACCTGGCTTCCGTGATATGACCGAACGATCAGGTGCTGAGTCGTCATGGAAACTATTCAAGGATATAATGCTAGAGAGTATCGATAAGTACATTCCAATTAAATCGAAGGTCGACAATAAAGAGCCACGTTGGTACAATAAGCAAGTTAGAAGTGCGCTTAGGCGTCAGAGAATATGCCACGCGAAAATAAAAAATATGCCGTCTACATCATCCGATGAATACAGAGCAACTAAAGTTAAGACGTATAAGGAATCCCGCGCTAAAGCGAGAACTACTATGCGCGAGGCTTTTACTAACTTCCGGAATAAGGTATTAAATAATTATTTGAAGGAGGACCCTAAAGCGTTTTGGTCCTATGTGAGAGAGGTCCAAGGTAGAGGCCCTACAATACCTTCCCTGCGTAATGACTCGGGTGACGTTATTCATGATAGCGTAGAGAAAGCCAACCTGTTAAACGGTCATTTTGTAAAAGCATTCACAGCCGTCAGCGACCATTGCGTACATTATGCACCCGCAATAAGGGGGGACCTGATGGACGATATAGTATTTTCTGAGGTGGGAATAGCAAAGCAATTGAGTTCCATCAGACATAACAAAGCCACTGGCCCCGAAGAAATTCCTGCTCGCGTTTTAAAAGAATTAGCGGAAGAAATAGCACCTTTTCTTCGGATAATCTTCGAGAAATCCATTTCTCGCGCAGAGGTCCCTAGCGACTGGAGGTTAGCGCACGTTACCCCAATTCATAAGGGCGGAGACAAGGAGAACCCAGAAAATTACAGGCCGATTTCTTTAACTTCGATATCGTGTAAGATTCTCGAACATATACTCGTTAGCAACATAATGCGATTTCTTGATAGTAATTTATTGTTAGATGATTGTCAACACGGCTTCAGGAAAGGTAGGTCATGTGATACTCAGCTCGGTCTTTTTGTTAATTGTTTACTGAGAAGCGGAGAAAAGAATACGCAGGTCGATGCCATCTTCTTAGATTTTAGGAAAGCCTTTGATAAGGTACCTCACAGGAAGTTAATAACGAAATTAGAAACCTTAGGCGTAAATTCTAAAATCGTTAGTTGGATCCGTGAATTTTTAAATCATAGGAAGCAGAAGGTTGTTATAGATGGGAATTCTTCGAACTTAGTGGAGGTTGTCTCTGGCGTTCCACAGGGTAGTGTAATTGGTCCGTTATTATTTCTAATTTATATAAACGATATCAGCTCAGTAGTCAGAAGTAAAATTAGGCTTTTCGCAGACGACACCGTCATCTATAGAGAAATAAGCAATCCGGAAGACCACCAGTATCTCCAAAATAACCTAGAAGCTATTTCTGCATGGTGTAAGGAATGGCAGTTAGAGATAAACCAAAAGAAAAGCTGCGTCATCAACTTCTGGAGAACCAAGAGTATCTCGTTGAATAATAATTATTCGTTGGACGGAGTAGAGATTCCAGTTTCAGACTCGATTAAATACCTCGGAGTCACGATCCATCGTGATCTCTCGTGGGACACCCACATTCGCCGATTGATAGGTGCCGCTAACAAAAAGCTGGCCTTTATAGGGAGAATAGTTCGAAATAGCTCCGAAAAAGTGAAAGAATTATGCTATTTATCCTTGGTTCGACCGCAGGTCGAATATGCTTCAGCTGTGTGGGATCCTTACGAAAAGGGACTCACTAACGAGATAGAAAAGGTTCAGCGCAGGGCAGCTAGATTTGTAAAGAGGAATTACGATAGTAAACAAAGCGTAACATCATTAATAGAAAATCTGAAATGGACATCGTTAGAGGAACGTAGGCTGCAGGCTAGAATTAAACTACTGGAAAAATTTATGTCGGAGGGACTAGCGAATGAGGTAGTAGGACTTATCAGAAGCCCGACGTATTTCGGAAGGCAGGACAGTGAGGATAAGATTCGCGAGATTGACTGCAGAACGGAGCGATATAGAGGATCGTTTTTCCCTAGGACGATAAGAGACCATAATAGGAAAAAATAACGTAGGAAAACTATGGACCCTTGGTGCACTGCACCCCCTGCCATCCACCGAAAAGGTGACTTGCAGGGTATAATGTAGATGTAGATGTAGATGTACTGATAACCTGAGCTAAGGCATGTAGTAATCCATACTTACCTTACATAAATTATTGTATGTACAGCAAATCAATGTAAATGAGCAATAATTGAACATAACTAGAGAATATAAAGAAAAGAAAGAGGAAGAAAAGATTGACGAAATGATGTAAATTGTGTTTGGGAAAGTGCGTAATTACAATGTGAAAATATTTTGAAATCGATTTCAATGCTCCTGTCATTGGCAAAACAATGCGTTTAATTATTTATATTGGCATTAATCTTTTGCGAAATAATTTATTTTGTAACTGAATCACATGCCGAAAATTTGCTCTTAAAAAAACTTCGTTACAGCGAAAACACGTTTCTCAAATCGAAAAGTGTTCTCTAACTTGCCGTTTGGGTTATAGCGAAAATTCGTGAATTCGTAAATCGAGGAAGCCCTGTATTGCAGGAAGTCTTTCGACCGAACAGTTTTTATAGATTTCATCTAATACGAAAATCAAAACGCATAGGAATTCCACAAATAGTTGTCGAGTTGACTGCAGAATCGTGTCCTATTCCACCCCCATATTAGAGGCATAACTCTTTCGAAAACAAAGAGTTTTAACACGTAATGGGAACAATGAATAACACAGAAAACAATCGAAATTGTGTTTCAGCTCCGCTTAACCTCCCAATAATTAAAAATGAAATAAAACTTGGGCAAATGTCAGTGATTTCTTTTATTAAAACTTTCGAAAAAAAATCCCATGCATAAACATTAGTTTAAGTGGACATATGCATTAAATTCTGCCCATTCCGGCACAAACTACTATCCGAAAAGATGACCCAGAGGCAAAAAAATCGAAGCGGTTCCGTCTTCACCACCGGCTCGGGAGCAGCGACGGCTTGACCGGCGACTTTTTTTTCGGCTTCCTCGATCGGTCCTCGCTGCTGTGGTTGTGGTGTGGATGCGACCCGCACGTGTCAAACACGCCGTCTCGAAGAACGGATGACAATCGCGCTCCGCAGCGGGATCGAAGGACGCACCTCCAGTAATACTTGTCCTCGCGTTTTTTATCCAAACAATAAGAGAATCCGCCGGTGTCTCTCAACATTATTCCGCCCCTCTTCGACTGCGTCGCTGTCACAGAGAAACCTGCAGACGAAAGGCAACATTCGTATAAGGTCCACGGCACATTGCAACGCTGAAAACGTTCGTAGGCTGAGGTACGTCAAGCACTCCTCCGCCAAATTGTGTCGCCAGAGTAAATACTGCCACGTCATTAACAGCATCATGCAGATTTGTCTCATAGGATAGTCTTATCGTTATAACAAGAATATAATGGAATGCGAACATTCACTAAGAAGATAGGTAAATGTACTTATTTTAGACAATGTTTTGGGCTAAATAAAAGTAGAGCAAGTTAGCGGAAATAATGGCACGCCCCGTAAAGGAAAGACTTCAAAACCTCTGGTTTCAGTTGGCGACGTGGATTTTAAAAAAAATTATATTTCTTTATTGTGGAAATTTCGTGCCTTTTATATCAAAGTAATATCTGATTAGTAAGAGTTGCTTTCCTTTTCAAAGAAGAAGTAGCAATCACAGAAAAGATTAGAATCTAGAAGTAAGATCATATTTGCTTTGACACTCATATTTACATTTTATGGAGAATTGAAGAGTGCCGATGAAAGCAAATGAATGACGTCAACAACAGATAAGGAGGCGCTTTGGAAATTCTGAGTGCAGAAATTAATGGATGCAAACGGACCACAATTTGATTGAAGGTGAAGAGAGGGCCGAGCAGAGCGGTAAGCGACAGATCCAAGCCGGAAGGACTTTCAAGAAATCAACCCAACAAAACGATGAAGGAGCCAATCTCCTTAGACAAAATGACCCAAGGATTTGAAACATACGGTCACGACCTTTGGAATGAATTCCAAGAGGATGTACGTTTTGCGTGCGCGATAAAATCGCGTGGACAACTATTTTAAAGTAACCGTTAAAGAATCGATCTCATTCGAAGCAAAGGAATACGATTGAGCGGAAGGCAATCATTCCGTAGCTAACGTGAGATCGGAGTTTGTTCGGTGGCGAGACGCGGCTTTAGACGCTTCGCTTCGCCATGTCGAAATCTCTCCTGCGGGTGCTATAAACTTTTTAAAATTTCATTCGGTTTGCCTCCATTTACCTGCCCATACTCTCGCCTCCCTACCTCTTTTGAGTGCAATGCTCTCTTTCATCTCCTTTCCGTCGTGTTAAAAATATGGCCCCGTTCACGGGAAGAGAATGTTCGATTTACTTGGTTGCATAAAAATGTTGTTGGACCTATTTTTTCTTAAGTATAACGCTGATACTTTAAATTTAAAGTTGGATTTCATATCTTTAATTCCTGGATCTGAAGTATCTCAATACAGTCTAAACCTAAGAGCTTTTATTTAGTTTGATAAGAATGTCACTTCAATGTTGGCGCGCCTAAAACCAAAGGTAAATATACAACTGAAAATCCAAGAGTTTCACTTCGCTACGTCTTACCTACCTCCATACCTATCCCATACGAATACATAAAAGACGCACGGTAAAATACCTGATCGTAGATGCTCACCGGTTCACGAATATGCTCAGTCGAGAATCGTTAATGAAGCGGCTTTACATCGGGTCGTAATCTTTCGGGAATATTTAGGAAACATCGAATGCTTAACACTAACGAGAAGAAACTGAGTGCTACTGACCTTTGTGACTGGGTATTTTGCCATTAAGACGAGAACCAGAAGTTGTAGTGATTCGAAATTCGTAATGAAAATGAACAACAAATAATTGGTATGCCATAGATTGAGGTGATCACAATAAGTTTCACAAAATTAGGCATGCATTTTTAAGTGTTAACACTAGTCAGATGAGATGGTACATACGAATAAAGTAATCAATTTTCTTCGGAGTTATAAAGAGAGGTGGGTATATCGAATAGCTTGAAAAGCCATTAATTTGTACAAAAACGCGCCAAACTTCTCAGCTTCCCAAAAGAAACAAAGTGTACTTAAAAGCTTGTGTAGGAGTTCAGATGCAGTTTGTAATATCCTATTTCTCGAAATTTTCATGATTAAATAAAAGTAACATTATAAATTATACTAATTTTAGATTTGGTATTTGTGCAAAGGATGATGTACAAGAGGGACCTCGAGGACTTGAGGCCGCTTCTTTACCGAAGAAATTTACCATGCACCCGCAGCCATCGCCCGTGCAGTCGGGGCGAAGCCCTGGGCCCTGCACTTAATGGGGAACTGCAATAGATTTAATGGAGAAGGCCTTGAAAAAATAAAGTCCAGATGTCCTAGCTACATCACTGCTTGTACCCAGAAAATCCTACCTAGGATAAAACATAGACTTTATTCATTAAATAACAGGCGAGCCATACTATACTTGTTTGCCATCGTTTACTTTTCTTATTGCAGACTCTTTATCCAAACGCTCTTTAATAAATCAATTCCTGCTATTAGATGTTTGTTATGATTCATTCTTTTTTATCATTGACTAGTACTATGTTATTATTAAAGGTTTTATGTGTTTTTATCGATTAATTGATATTCTCAGAGGATATTGCATATATTCGATAATAACTGGTTGTAAGAATCTTTAAATTTCTCTTGCGTCTAATTTAGCATTTGATCTTAGGTTTCCCAATCGTTTCAACCAAACAAGATGTTCAGGTATTATAACTACTTTTCTCCTTTTAATCTAAATAGATACACAACTTCTTATTTCTCTCTTCCATTGGTGCGAATTCACATTCTTCATTTTCACCACTCCATATTTTACATAACATTCAATGTCTAATGGCACTATCGACAGCTCCATGATGGTTATCGCCAATGCGATAAAATGTTGCCCTAATGGAATCTCAATTCTTCTTTTTTGCACAACCTATTGGCTGAGCCCTATGCCACACTAGAATTATATTCCATGAAGCCCGATCTCTTCACAGCAAGACTTTCCAAATACTCTGAATCTCTAGCATGCAGAAGCCCTTTGTGTGGCAACAATGACAACAGTATGGCTATTCCGGAGACGCCCTCCATCTTTCCTGCAGAATGGGGTAAGCAATAGGTCATGCACACTGCGATGGCAGCATTTTTCCAGTAATAATATCGAAAAAATATCCCTCCAAAGAAAAGAAATTTTTGAGCTAGTTAATATAACACAAATTAAGTAGGTACCCATTACATATTATTTCTGTGAGATATTGTTCTTCTCTTTTTAAAAGAATACACACTTTATGAAGACAATCGTTAGCATACGGACTTGAAGGCGACAAATCATAAAAAATTGAATGCAAGATCGACCATTAAAGTATTGTTGATGAAAAGAATGAGCAATCAAGTTATTTCAAGTTAATATTTTCTTTCAAGTTACATCATTTTCTAATATTACCAATATCACTTCTTGAGAATACTTAGCAAATAATGTCTCCATTTTCAACCTTGAAAAGTTATTTATTTTTACGAGTGAATAGATAAAAAATCCATGAAAATAATAAAATATGCGCTGTTAGGTACACACTTGATTTCCTTCTCAAAGTTTCAATTCCACGATTTCAACCAAAATTTTGATTTAAGGGGCTTAGCTAAACGTCAAAATAAATATATTCCACAAATAACTGCAAAAGTATATTCTAATAAAATAACGAAAAGCTGATAAAATATCACTCTTATGTTTACAAGAGATAAGTGAGACTTTTTGCAAAGTGCGAATGAAAGTGGATTATATAATAACGGTGAAACAAAAAAGAAAGTAATATAGGGTAATCAACCAACAAAAGGGTGAGAAACCATAGAAGATAAAATGTGTGGCATAAAAACTAATAAAAATATTACGTCTTTAATTAAAATTAGCAATTAGAACAAAAGTCAATTCGACATGTACTTAATTTTCTATTAAACACGAAAAAACAATATAAATTATTTCATGTAAAAAAGAATCTAAAAAATTTGGGACAAATATTTTCAATCTTAAATTCAGAACGTTCGGAAATGTTACCAGTTTTACGTATGCCATGAAATAAAACTTATGAAAATCTATGTTGAGAGCTCATAGTTAAACCAATAAATGATGTGTGCTTTTGTTTCAAGTACCATTTCAGTACTTTCTTGTACACTATCACACAACAATGAAAAGCACATATTATTAAAACTGTAAAATAATTTTGCTGATACTTGTTGCAATGTTCTAAATAACCATCCAACAGCTTTGTATTTTTATTTTTATTATCAAAACATATGGTATATAATATGATAAAAAAACAGAAGATGCCAGAATACTTGATCTTTTCACTTTTTACCCATCTCAGAGAAGGAAAGATAACTGCATCCTGTTGGATCGGGGATTTTTAACTGAGAGAGAAAGAACTTCCCACCTCGGGATTATTCCTCTTAAGTGTCCGTAAAAAATGTCTTGCTTTTTTCTTGCACTCACATGCACACATACACACACAAAATACACTTATCAGACACTGTCCCCACATTCTCCCATATCGACAGGAGATAAAGCGGGAGCGTGAGAGTGAGAGACTTTAACTTTAGCCTTCTTGAAGTGATTATCGGTTACTACAGCGCCATTGCATGCCTTCCGATGCTCGCACACCCAACGCAGTCCATCCGACACGATCTTCTGTCTCGTGTAATAATAGCCCGATAGGGATAACTTTATTCCGCCACGCTTCGTTCGCACAAATTTAATCTCTGCAAAGACAAGAAAGATCAAGTATATTACACATAGGTGTATTGGACTTGTGTTTACGATCAAAAGTAAACAAGACAGCATGTAGTTCACCTATTACTTTAATGGATACTCCAAGTACTTCCTCGCAAGCATTAACATGAACGCAATGCATAGATGGACACACTATATCAGCAACATACTATGTTAAAACAGTATTCATGTCCTCGTGGGATTCTAGGAACTTGACAATAGTGATTGGTTAGTAATCAATGAGAATACAGGATACCAGTAACAAACAAAATTATGTAATCGTGCTCAGTTTTCATATTGTTTCATAACACCTTCAATTTCTGAATTCAAATATTTTTCATTTGTAAACATTTAAATGTGTACCAATAAAAATCACAAAGTTTTGCACTGTAATAAATGATAGGCCTAATTTTTTAAATGCAAAAATGCCTAATAACTAAGAATAAAATAAATAAAAAAGAGTGTTACAGAAAAATGTGCTCAACCTCCACCATTCACTATGGAATAAGAAATGGATCCTTGGTTTGTATTGCAAATGAAAATCTTATGCTAGTCACCACACATTTCATGCCTGCAAGACATTTCATACATGATGACATGCATGATAATAACAAATGAATCCCGCACAATGTGGTAGTGCAGTGAAATAAATAGGTGATAAAAAACAGAACAATAAAACGCAGCACAGTGTGCAGTCCAAGCAATTCAGTATATCGTCCTTCAATGACAAAACTCAGTTTTAAGTGTGAACTAACAAAGGGGCATAAAATGAAGACAGCACAACCTTCAACAATACTTTCCCAACCAGCAGTTTTGGGTAACAGAAGAAACATTAAATTGTGTGATGAAAAAATTTTTAAACGTTATTTGTTCCATTTATATACAAATAAAAACTACTATGCAAATTAAGTAATGGATAAGATTTTTATTTTAACAAAATTCTTACAATAATTAGAGAAAAAATGATGCACGATTATTAAAATGTAAGTCAAACATTCAGGATTTACATTTCTTGATCCACTACACAGGAGCCAACTTCTATCCAAAGATACAAAAATAGGAATGAACCATAATTTAAAAACAAGTAGAACAATTTTAGTTTACAAGAACCAGTCAAATATATTCAATTTTTCTTTCTATGATAGTACATATGAAACCTAAGGCAACTCTTATTCTTGACTTCTTTTCCACACAAGCTGCAAACATAAGGCCCTGTATCATTTTCATGAACATCTCTGAGATGAACCTTCATGTTTGAATTATTAACGAAGTATTTGTTGCACATAGGACACTTAACATTGCTTTTCTTGATTCTTGGCCAGGAGTAATGTCTCACAATTGGCCCTGGAAAGATACAACAAACAATGGAATGAATTTGTTTTTACGTTGATTATAATTATACATCTAAGTAAAGATTATGTAAATGACTAAATGGTCTCTTAAAATAGTATTTCAGGATTCGAGTAACAGTAAATGATCATGGTATACATATAGAACAAAAATGTGTCACAGAGTAAGTGAAGTGAAAACAAATAAGTTGAGAGGAATAAAAGCTTAAATTTTATACTACTAGAAGATAAATATTTTTTTGTAAGATTTGGACAAAGTTACAAAGTTCCAAACTAAGTAATCCTAAGAAGCTTTCTTGGCTGTTATCTTGCTTTTTAAGAAAAAATTTCTTCTTTATCTTTCATTAAACTATTGTAAATTTTATTGTCTTGTTATTTTAATACTAAAATAAAGATTAAAATATATCTTATCCTGTGAGAAGTTAATCAACTTCTCCAAATTTTAGTTAGCTATAACATTGATTTCTCAAATACGCTTCCTAAAATTTCAGATTATTTCAACCAAAAGTATTTTTAGAACTTTCAATGCAGCTTTGTGAAGTCTCGTTATTTCTGACATTAACTACAGCAAAATAGTTTTAGTCAAAGAAATAAATTCATATTCCTATAAAGACCTAGAACAATCCTGTGGATAAACAAAGCCAAAACAAAATATTTTCTCAAACCATTCCAAACTTAAAATACTAAAATGCAAAGTACACATATCAAGGAAAGGCAACCTGTGAATACATAATTCCTGTTAGTAATCCTGACACAACTATTGAAAACAAAGTTTTCTCTATAGAACTTCATTTTGCACCATTAATGTAGAAATCATTATCAAACAGTTCATGACAATACATTAAAATTATTTTCCAAACTTTAGAAATTAAATTTTTTGCGTACTTGAATAATAAAGGCCCTAATGGCGATGACTTCTAGTTAATATTCACAATGGGAAATATAGATATTTCCTGGCCTTATCCATCATTAGAATAATATTCTCAACTGATATATAATTCCTCGAAAAGAACTTAATCTAGATCTTCAATGTAAAAAAATCGCTAACAAATACAAATAATCACAAAACTAGACATTTCAGTGAAATATAAACTTATATATATATAAACAATTTTAGAAATTTTTATTGTTGTAGTGTTTTTGGATTCAAAATATGTATCAGCATATAGTTAATTGGCAAATTAAACCATTTTAATAAATGTTAAGAGATGACATTAACATATTATCTATATATAGACAATTGAGGAAACTTATTTAAGCTTGAGCTGATGTGCCAATTATCCAAAGTATGGGTATATCTTTAAGCAATGTTTCTCAACCTTTTTAATAACATGGTGCACCTGAACTTTTTCCTGCAGCCCAGCCAGTACCATAATAAGTAAATTTAATGATGCCAAATTTTCTCTTACTTGTTATATAGTGAGTTATATAATTTTTTTTTGGATCAATAACTAATCGTAAACCATCAAGGCCCACCTAAAATCCCTTTGCGGCCCCTCAGCTGAAAAATGCTGCCTTAAAGCTTTGATAGCTTCTTCCTGTCTCCATGGATACATCAGATCCTGCTAGTTCTGTAGGCTCACATTGGAGAATCAAATTTAGGAAACCAGTGGAGAAGATGTTCTAATTGAGGGACAATGTGTATAGTATAACTACTTCACCTGTTTCTTTCTTTTGGCAAAAACTCAACAGAAACAAATTAAACAGATCTACAACATTTGCAACAATTACCATCAAATAACAGTATCAAAATACAATGGGAAGAACTTTGCCAGCAGCAAGTTACAGGTATAAATCCCTTGATAAGTTGCTTGTTGATCATGCAAATTTTCCTTTTCTTTCTTGTCTTCTGAATGACTGCCAATCAAATTTTAATTCACTTTTAACAAATCATCTCACTAATATGCCTTAAACAAGATGCTGGATTTGGTATAAACTAAATGTATCTATATACAAAACTCAACCTTGAATATCTTCATCAAGGCCAAAAAACTCAACTTATTCAACTTTGTAGGCAGATTAGTTCACTGCAGTGTTATTCAACCGATGTTCCACAGAACACTGGTGTTCCGCTGGCATTCCAGCGACATATTCCACCGAAAATAATTTTTCTATAAATTTAGATTACTTAATGAATTTAAAAATAAAACATTTATTTTGCTCTCTACCGGGCAAGCAGATAGTAGCAGATTACAACTTCTAACCTGCTGCAGTGTGCATGCGCGTTCCCACAGCCATGGTAAATATATATGTGTATGTATATAGGTGTTCCGCCAATTTTTTCTTCATTCCAAAGTGTTCTGCCACTCAAAAAAGGTTGAAAAACACTGGTTTATTGCCTTAAGTAGTAAGATAAAATACAGTTCTATATCACTTCTAAGTTAGAACTTTTGCTATGCCGAGCAACAAATGTTTCAAATTATGATGAAACTAATGGCAAGGAAAGGCCACCCAAAAACATCATCAAAATAACCATAAAGGGACACAAAGCTAACAACAGCAGTTCAAGTAATAATACAAAGAATATAGATGTTTGGTAAAATATAGGTTGAATAATAATGCGTGTTTTAAGTACAAAAATTCTTACATTTATTTTAAAAACAATACATTTATCTAGAAAAGCTATATGAAAAATTTAAGATCTCAAGAACAGGATGTACATTTTTTGTCTAGTGGAACATGAATATACTTTTATTCAAAGAAATATAAATAAAAAATAACCATTACTAAATAACAAATAGAATATTAAAATTAAAAAGAAATTAGCTTAGCAGAACCACTAGCTTGAACAGAGTCACACTGCTACAGCATTGTCAACTGCATGGTTATGCCAAGTTAATTTTTTTAAATTTAACCATGAATAAGGTCCATAAAGTTAAACCTGCAATGTTGTATTATAACAAATATAGCAGTTTGTTCAACAAGGAATTCCAGGATATGCACAAGGAAATTTAGTTTTTCTTCTTGTGGTAGTACATATGAAACCTAAGGCAACTCTTATTCTTAACTTCCTTCCCACACAAGCTGCAAATGTATGGTCCTTGATCATTTTCATGAGTATCTCTCAGATGAACTTTCATATTATAATTAGTTAAGAAGAATTTGTTGCACATAGGACACTTAACACTGCTTCTCTTGATTCTTGGACTTGAGTACTGAGTCACAATTAGCCCTGAAAAGACAATAAGCAACTGAAGTAACTATATGAATGGACTGTAGCCTTAAATTAAAGATTGAGTAATTGATTAATTCTTATGTAAAACTGATAAAAATACTACGACTATTGCCAATAGGTAGGCATACCGAAGAACTCCATTTCAGGAAGAATTGTTACCACATCCATAGTAAAGTAAAAACAGACATGCTTACAATGAGAATAAAGGATAAATGATATCCTTCATATCTAAATTAAAATAAGGCATAGCGCACAAATACAGTTGTCCTCAGGACTTGCATATATTTTCTTCTCTCAAGCTAGTTACATCAACAGCTACCTTAAAATTACTATGAAATAGCATATAATATCATATTTGAAATTAAAATAAAACAGTTGACTTCTGAGAAAAAGTCATTTGGGTTGCTAGAAAAGTTTTCTATGGGTGGCACCACAGATCCAAAATCTACCTGCCAAAGTATTTCATCAATTTCTACTCTTGAAAATACAAAATTGACTGATGTAATATGGTTAACACTAAAGTAAATAGAACACTATGACCATACAAATATTAAATCTGAGCTACAGTGCATCTTCCAATTGGAATCACTCCAATTTTTTATGATAGATTGAGATCAATATAATTCACCAAGATTTTTAAATAAAATTTTTATTTAACTGGACCTATCTAATATTGCCAGGTAGAGTGTATTTTCATTTCAAATGAAAAGTCATGTAATAGATGTAACATAAATAAAACAGGTCGGCAGTTCCTATGTTTCCCAATTTTTTAGTGCCATGTCATCAAAAAGAACTTTTGGTAGGACACCTATTAAGTGATTTTGAAAACAGTCCCTACCTCTTATGATATGAATATATGTGTGCATTCAAACTGTTTTTATTCTTCAAGATGCGCCCACATTTTGGGCATAGAAAAGGCCCACATGACTTTCCATGAATATTGTTCACATGTTTCTTCAGACTGCTACGGCAATAGAACACCTTTTCACAATGACGGCATTGCCATTCTCTTGCACCATCAAAAGGTTCAACATTAATGTGACTCAACTTCCCACTTGATATGCCACATGAATCATTTGTACCTGCAACGGCAGAAGATAGAGAATAGAACTTGAATCATATGCTTCACAGAAACACATCTGAAACAGATATAAGATTTTTTTACATATTAATTTTATGCAACTCAAAATTTTATAACAGTCATATTATTTTAAACTAATTCACTTGCAGTAATTTCCTAATCCACTGACGTTTGGAATCGAATAGATAATTTGATGAAAATGGTTTACCTAATTCAATTCACCAACTTTTTAATGAGGAAAATTTCAGGCAATTCTGATTCATGAACATTAACTTATGTATGTTAGAAATCTCCCATAAATGGCACATGCCGAAATACTTCCAGCAGCTCATACATTAACATATGTAGTTAAAGATAGTGGTGCACCATGTTACTTGAAGAAAATTGAGGAAACCTTATTCAACATAAGTTTTGTTTTAAGATGTTTAGTTTTCTCATGTAACTACTAATGTAAAAACTGAGATGTCTAAATCGGTATTATACACTCAACTGAATTCTGACTGAAACACTGGCAATTTTGTTTTACATTATATCTGCTCTCAAATATAATGCTAAAACACTAAAGCTGAATTCTAATAAATTATCAGATAATATTTTTAATCTTTAAATTTTTCACAACATCCAGATTAATTTTGCTGAATATATTACCTGTTAGGTCTTTGATGACAAGGCAACTTCTTTTTTAAACCTTCTGAAAAAATTCTTGATGCTGCTTCAATTCATCCATAATGTTTGTATTGCAACTGGTTCTTACAGGAATATTGTAGTAATGAAAAATTAACTATTAAATCAATCTTTTGATTTGACGCTTTTATATAGATTTGATTTGCGCAAAAATACCATTGAAATAGTGATAAATGTATGAATTTCGATTAAAGCCCACATTCCGTGACATGCAGCTGAACACCAAAAACTGGAATAGGTTCATACAACAAAGCCAAAAGCTAAGGGAAAAAATTTCCAAAAAAAAACAATAACTTATACAACTTCATAGATGCAATATATGGCCAAAACTTTAAAAATTCATTTCAATTACATCATTAAGTATCTATATAAAACAGAAAACTAAAAATAATATCATCCCATCAGTTCTATCTTCAAAATGAAAGTAAAATGGAAGTAAGATCATATAAACAAACTAAAGGATATCTATTTGATAAAAAACCATGCTACAACACACTACTACATACTGTGATGGACACATGAGGTTAACAGAGTTGAAGTAGGTATGTATAATACAGTACAATTTTCATTCAAATGAAAACTCAAATGGCTTAACTTTACACTTTAATTGGTGCGCTACATAATATTACAAACCTAAACATTGGTTTTGTCTAATGGATAAATAAAAATATATTTACATTGATAAAGAATACACATCGACACAACTCACAATACATATTTTTTTCAGTCTTAAAATGTATTCTCCCAACCTAAAGAAGTACTTGATATGACATATGCAGCTATTTGATCACAAAATAACAACAATATTAAACACAATCAAAAAATCAGTGGCAAACATATCATGTATATGCAGTCCCAGAATTTTTAGTTTAAAACACTTTCAAAATAATGTAGGTAAATGGGCGAGAATTGAAAGGACACTACTTTCTTTCTTTTGTTACTATTAAAAATTCCATTAAAATTGGAAACATTGTACTAATTTCATTATCCACATGAAATGACAGGAAGATAGTAATCATAACTACTTCTTGCCCTCTGTACCTACAACAGAAGACAGTTTTCACAATATGAATAAAGAATGCCTCTTAAAGAAAACAAAGCCCATCACATATTGTGCGAAATAACTTGTGCCAGCAGATCACAGTGGATAGCTTTGAAATCAAGACCAAAATATCTCTGAAAGGAAAATTAGAACCATCACAAATATATCACAATATGTAATAAGTTAATCAGGGCTCCTAGCATTTAAAGTGCTCATCACATCTATTTAGGATCAATAACAGCATATGGGTCAGTGTTTAGCCATCGTGGAATTCCTCCAGAGCATTTACATCTGTAAAATGCGCGAGTGCACATGCATTTCAGTCAGCGTTGCAGATCGAGCAATAAAATGGCTCTTGGTTGCAATAATGGATGGATGGACTATTTTCACTTTGTTATATGATTTTTTTATTACAAAAATAATTTAAATCAAATCACAAGGCCCTGTGATTGGATGCCATATTTAATTTTGCTGAAAGCCACCTCAAAAAGTATAAATAACCTATTAAAGCCAAAACAATGTCCATCTTCATAGCATTAACGTCACCGGTTCATCTGAAAACTTTGATCACCTATGAGCTCCTTAGGTACAGTAAATTAAAATATGCATCATTTCTGGAAAACTTCAAAGATAGCATCCAAAACATCTCATTCTACCTGCAGAAAAATCATAACTGGCAGTAAGAATTGCAACCAGCACTTACTTAAAACATGAAACACACTGTTGCTGAAAACTAGTAAAATGAAGTAAGGGGTGAAACAGAATGTCTGCTTCAGTAATATGGCCAGTTAATGACAGAGCTCATGCCTTCCAACACAATGGCATACATCAATAATGATGTTATACATATTTCTTCTCCCCCTGAGATTATTTCCCCCGTGTTCCTGAAAATTTTGAACTAATTCTGAATAACCCGCATAAAAAGCACATTTCAGCGACTGCTTGGTTCCTATAAGATGCCCAGCAAGGTCTCCCCTCCCCCTCTCAATCTCTTTCTCTCAAAATATTCACAAGAAGCCCTAACAAAGAGGAGGGTGACTCAGGCACTAGGTTGACGTCATTCAAGCCTCTCGGTCATAGGACTTATCAAAAAGTGTAAAATATTTACAAATACGTTTTAAAATTATATTTTTACATTACTTTTATCAAATAGATTTGCTTTTATACTCTTCGTACCCACAAAAATTTACAAGTCTTGAGAAGTATATATAATTCAAGATCAGAATAATTGAGCCGTCTACATGGAACTTTCACATCAAGTGATTCGATCATACCAGTTTACTTGTACCCAGGACATTACAATTTTTCAATTTTCTGTATTTAAATAGACATTCCATTGAATTTGAGAATACCGATAAAGAATCTAATCATACTAATTAAGCATATAGACAGTCACATACAATAAAGTCACCATGAATTATAAAAGGAAAAAAGAAAAGAGCTACACCCAAACTATCTGACTTCAAAACCTCTTCCAATTGACAGCACATCTGCTTTACTTCTTTTCAATTAAATACAGTGAGCATTAATGTACTTTTCAGAATACTGTGTACCAGGCAGGATTTCAGTAGGCCTTATTTCATTGACAGCTCCACAATTACACAGATTTATTATCACAATTTATTAATAGTCACTCAATTTTTTAAACAATTTAAATTCTAATTGTACCCTTCCATCAATGAGTGATAAAACCTTCTACACAATTTTTGAAGTGCAAAGCTCTTTCACAAGCCATATTATGCTTTAGATGAAAACATTTTATAAAGGCAGTACGTAGGCAATGAATTGCTAATAATAATGGACTTAATATTTCTGCTCACAATCACTGACAATAAAAATGGAAGACCAAAAATTAGCCCACCACAAACACTTCATTAGACTATTGGTGTTATTAAGATTCACATGGGAACTTTAATTCTATATGCTCTATTCATTAACCTAAGTTGCAATGTGCTTAGTCAAAATATTACTTTTAATAATGCAACATTAAATTTTTACATAAGACCATTTAACATTTTTATCTACATTAAGGTATGTTATTCGCTTCCATTGACAAACGGATGACATGGAAAGCATTAGAGAAAAAGTTAAGGAGCTTGTTAAAATGCAGAAGTCAAAATTCTAGACTACTCAATTTTCATGGTATTTAACCTAACTTCCACCCCCCTGATTGCTATCCTTCTTTTTCTTATGATAAAGATAGACATGCACTCGAAGACTGTTCTTGTTCTTAGATTGTCGGCCACAGATGGAGCAGTTGAATGGGCCTCGGTCATCGCCATGTTCATTTTTCATGTGCACCTGAAGATTTGTCTTGCTTACAAAGAAGCGGGGGCAGAGGGAACACTTGAGGGAAACTTGCCTCTCAGCTGCCCAGTGCACCAGATGTTTAGTGTCGACTGCGGAGTGAAAACAAGGCATGTTAAAATTCCATTTACTTCAGCAAAGTAAAAAGCTTCATAAGTGGAACTTACGATTAATTCAACATGCCAAAATTCCGATTTAGTTTACTTTTAAATGCAGAACTTTACATTTTGCTAATTTTTTATGTCTTACAAGACTTAGAGATAAGCAAAAGAAAACTACATAAAGGCTATTGTAAGATAATTTACATGAGATCTTTAATCCTTCTTTATGATTGTTGGATTTAAAAACACAACTACCCTAATTGATACCTACTGAGGCCTTTAAAGCTAACATCAACCTGTACATCAGTCCCTCATGCACCAATAACACATTAAGAAATATGGAAATATTAATCTGATGCATATAGGTATATATATATATTTTTGAATTCAGCAAAATTCCTAAGGAAATCAAATGAATTCATAAAACAGTTTCCAAAAATTGAGTTTATTGAATTGGATTATAGCATTTTTATAATACATGAAATATGGTTATAGAAACAAAAATCATGGAGATTTTAACAACAGTGAAATGAGAATACATGTAATTCATATATACAAATACATACACGCTCATATGCACTGAGAATCACTTCACAATCAATGACAATGCAGTTTCACTCACATATTTTGAGACAAAAACTATCCAACATTCTTAAAATACATAGGAGAAAAATCAAACTAGGGAATATTAAAAAACTTTTACAAATTTATACATTTATAAATCTTGGTATCCAAAATGATTTTTAAGTTTGAGTTCGGTGATATGAGTACACATGAACACGAAAACTGTTCATGTTTTTAGATTGTCTACCACATATGGGACAGAGAAATGGACCACGATCGTCTCCATGCTCATTTTTGGTATGCACTCGCAGATTGTAGGCACTGATGAAATGCCGGGAGCAATGTTGGCATTTGTGTTTGAGGTGATGCTGAGCTCTGCTGGAGCTCTGTTTCCTTGCAGACTGGATGGTTTCTGCTGCCACCGGACATAATGGATGTGGGTTACCCAAACAAGTGAAGGAAGAATAGGCTATTTATTGCATCATTATTGTAGATTAACAAAAAATAAATTAAAAAAAAATTAAATCTTTTTTAAAACAGTTTTTCAGGAAGTCAGATTCCAGATAAAGAAACTGATATTATTTTCTCTGTCGATAGAAGCCAAATCATATCTCTTCAAATTTTTCACCTATCTCATTAAATTAAATAGGTTGGTTAGAATTGGTTGTCAGATGTTAATGATTTACAACAACCCAATGATGTTCTATGTTTGTCATCATCTATAACAAAAATCAATACCTGGATTTTTAAGGATAATACTTGATTGCCCGATTTATATAAGGACTCTATTCAAGCATGTACTTGAAGATTTCTGAAAAAGTCTTCCACCATGTGGATATTCTAACAACTGAACTATCAAAGTAGGCTAATTCTCCTGCTTCAAAATCTCGCATTTCTTGCACTAATGTCAAGCCAGCCAAGCTGGTATCAACTTTCTCCAGATGAATCTCCTCAATGAGTAATGTCGAAAGAAAACCCATTTACATCCCAAAGGTGAGATGGCCAGATAAACACAAATTAAAGTGTTGGTGAGGTTTGTATGCAGATAGGCATATGCTGGACATGAATATTTCTGAAAAGCTGGAGAAAAATTCTGCCAAGACTGGGAATCGAACCTGGGCCTTCCACTTACAGAGTGGATATTCTAACTACTGAAATACTGAGGCAAACTATCTCTCCTGCTTCAGAATCGGGTTGTGCTGTATGTGTGACTACGTCTGCTTGGAGAAATACCTTGCTTCCTATGAGAATTATCCATTAATTAATAATTAATAATGGTGTATGGTGAAAGTTCACACAGCACACACAGAAGATGCAAATTTGCCACGATGTGGCATATGGTTTCTACCACACCTCAGAGATGCAGTGGTTCAACTTGTTGAGACAGTTTGACAAGCCAAAGTTAACCCTTAAATTACTCACAAGCTATAAATGACAAAAACTTCAAATAATATTTAAAGAAAAATAACAAAAAATTGATTGATGTATTTATTTTATCACATTATAATGCTGCAATGCAGGACATATATATTGGTTCTTAATTAATGTACCTCCCCTACCAAGTTCTCCAATCAACTCTCTGTTGTCTATATGTACCACATTACTATCTCAAGCTATCCTGTAAACTCAAATACCGATTATTTTACCTAGATTTGCTATTCATCAATTATAAATGACTTGATGGTAATGACAATTGCAATATCCAGATATGTACCTGCAAAATTTTTTTTTTCAAGTTTTAAAATCAGATACCCAAGAAACTAACCCCTTATTTACCAATGATTTGTTATTTCAGAAAATGCAATCTCATAAGACATGACATTTTCCAAGAACTCTACCATTGTACAGTAAAACCTCTATCTTACGAACCTACCAATAACAAGAACCTCCGTATAATGAACTCGGATCTTGGTCCCACTCCAGGAAAATGTAAAATGGATAGGAGAAGTCTCCCTATAATGAACCTCCGTAACTACGCAACTCCTGTAGAGTGAAGGCTGAACCTGGTCCCCAAATTTTAATCCATCTCCATTACAACAAAATTTCGACAAAAAAAAATGTAAACACTGGCTGTCGCTGGACCAACTCGGTGCAAAAACAGTGTCGCCCTAACGCCGCATGCCTATCTCTCCACTCCCACCAAATCACCATCTCTAGTTGGGAACGGTCGAATGAGAGATTGGATCATGCTCACCAATTACTCTTTAAGCTATTGCCATCACAAAGTGCAGTCGTTAGATTATTATCGTACTTAAAATGCTCATCCGAATCTATCGCCATCGCTTGTGTAAAATTCTTCCCGGCTGTTTTCACTCAAATAAATAACAATTTTCTTAACTGGGAGAATTAGAATGAGGTGTATGGACGTGATATCGTAAGAAAATATATGGGGAATGAATGAAACCGATACATCAGAACAAGTGTTATATACATCGCTTCTGTTTAGCGGTATCCCAATATCGACTCTTTCTGAGCTGCTACACTCACTATTTACGAAACTGCTGACTTATAAACTGCTCACAAATTTTGTGATACAAAGGGGAGGGTGGAGTCTGACAGTGTTACTTTGTGCTACATTAGGTAACAAGGTTGCCAAACATCCTTATATTTATGGGCAGTCCATAAAAAAGAGCAAAAATTGGATGTGTCCGTAAGGTCCATAAAAATGCTAAGAAATATCCAGAGGTTTAAAGCAGTGGTAGTCAACCTTTTTAGTTGGCATTCCCCTTAAAATATTTTTGATGAAATTCGTGTCCTCTGGTATATTTAAAGTTAACAAACTCAGTTATTATTGGGTAGAGTCTACAAATATATATATATATATATATGTACTTTCTAATTATATGATTTACGTATATTTTATGCATGAGATAATTATTAGATGTTGCTTCGCTATTTCTTTACATTAGATATCCTTAATATCGTATCTCTTTGAAAGATCTCGCATATCCCCAGGGATATGCATATTTTAAGTTGAATACTGCTGATTTAAAAAGATATGTATATGTTATATGTTCTCATTTTGGTTATATTTTTAAAAGTAAAGCAACCTTTCTTTTTCAATGAGCACAAATTAAAAATATGAAAAAAAATTTTCTGAACGAAAAATCAGGTAGTATTTGTGTTCCATGAATTTTACTGAACACATTTGAAATTTCCTGTTACCATAAGTCAGATAATTGCGCTCAAGTAACGTAAATATCATTTCTGTTGCGATGTATGAATGACCAAAACCTACTCTCAGTATGAATGCCTCACTGGCAGGATAGCATCTACTTTTGAGTTGAAAGAATCTTGGCTTATCATTGGTCAGAAAAGTCCCATTTTTCCCTCCCACTAGTGCTCATGAAAAACGCAGAGCCTGCCCCTACCTCCACCTCCCACTGCTTTGAGGGGATTTTCCGGGTATCTCGGTGAGCCAGCATTTATCATGTCTACATAACATGTATTCTCTAGTGGGGCTGGTCGATGATTAACTGGTAACATTTTACCAGCCAGTCTTGTATGACATATGTTTTGACTCGAAATATTTAATTTTGCCTTACCCTCTCGTTTTCTGTACCCACACGGAATGAAAAATAGGATGGGTAATAATCGTTTTCGCTATTTTCTGCTAATCAGGTGTTCCCAGATTAATTTTACACTAACAACATTCATGTTGTCAGCGAGAATACTTCTGAAATCAGCAATTATTTAAAGCTAAACAGAATAACTGTATTTCCGATAATGCAATGCACACTATAAATTTTGGTCTATATTTCATGAGAAATTGTAATATGTACGATACATTTTATAGAGAATTAATAACGTGAGATATTTTATGTGCTCTTGTTCACAAATACTCTGCTCCGCTATCAGATGAAGTGCATAAAAAAACCGAATGCATATTAAGATATAAATCATTATCTCATCTTGCACTTTTATTAGTAGCGAGACATTAATATTAACTGTTAATGTTTTCATAGAATGCACTATTATGATAATGGACATATTAATCTTTACCTATTGTTACGCGTATATTCAATGGTTTGGCAGTGCCTTGCTTGATTAGATGAGCCTCATGATTAACCCCCCCAGCGCCGATCTGTGCAAGGTACGGACCTTGGTTTCTTACTGTATCGCCGGCCTCTGTGCATGGTACGTACCCATGCTGCGCTGCTTTTAATTTACTATAGAGATAAGTTTTTAACTTTTTCAATTGGCTTTCAAAATATTATATAGAAAGGTTTTTACCTTAAGAAGATGTTGAATACAATATTTTTCTAATCGTTTTGGTTACGCAAAACTAAATTACATCTGCTCTGCTGGTTGATGCGAGTAAAAATGGTTTGCTGTATTTCTTCACTTTAATCTCTTGCAGTTAGTAAAAAAAATTTTAATGTCTCTATATCAGTTTCAGAAATTAGCTCATTCTTTATGGAAGGAACTAATTTTTTTAAAAGTATATAATTTTCATCAGAAAATCCCGTCTTCAGAAAGAATACGATCAAAGATACAGAACAAAAGGCAAGTGTTCTCAATCCATAGGAATTAGTAGTGTTTAAGGTCGCTAAGGCACCATTAGAAGAAGGGGAATAGGGGGCAGCTAAAGATGATTCTCTCGTTTTTATAAATTGTATCCATGCAATGTTATTCGTAAACAGTTCTCGAGTTCCACTACATGTGTTTGGAAGAGTAAAGTGAGAAGAGACTCTCAGTTAGTGTGTTGTAAGGAGAACGAAGTTGCAAGTTGAATATTAACAGAGAACTCGACTATATTATTTGAATGGAGTTGAAGTTCATGGGAACTATTCTAGCACTAAAAGCAGTGATTAAGAGTTAAACATTTGTGTGATATAAATCGTTATTACTTCATCATGCGATAATGCATAAACTTATAGAAATAGAATTATGTAAAAAATAAGTTATACAACATGTACTATGGCATCGATATTCCAAAATTTTCATGTAAATCCGATTACTAGGTAATCCATTATAAATGTTTATAATTAAATACATCAAAATTAGCCATTTCAATTAAATATCTGCCGGATTTATGGTAGAGTGGTAATTAAATCTAGACTGTCTCTGAGCGGTTAAGCCTTATGTACCCACGCAGGGTTGGTCTGCTCCTGTGTGTATGCAACCCTCCGCAACCTCCCTACACCAAACCTCCGTACAATGAACATTCTTTTTTTCAGTCCCGCCAATTTTGTTATATGGAGGTTTTACTGTACTTTGTGAGATTTTACTGTATTTGAGCATACTTTTTCCTAAAAAAATCCCTCAAAATCAAAGATTCTGCCATTAAATTAGCAGTAGGTGATTCAGAAAATCAGTATTTGCTGTACACTTCACAGATGACATTCCATAGCATGTGCATGAGATGGCTAATACCCATAACATGGCAAATGTCAGACATTAGTCATACAAGCCTGTCTAATATCTGTTGTGATGGTAATATTCAGTGGATATTGCACATAAAATCTGTAAATATTATTCTTTCTGAGTAACCTTGTCTCTCTATATTATAAACGCACTAATGTGTGTTACAGAAACTATTTCTTTCTTCTGTATGAACTAGAATGCTGAAAAAATTCAGACTGATTATTCATGACTTACAAACAGGAAAAATTGCAAAAACGGGAAGTTTTTAAGTTCAAGAGTACTTACTTAAACTTAAGTGCAAGATGATATTTTAATTCCTAATAAATTCAATGCATATCCAAAACTGATAAGTATACATTTCAAATCGACTGCCCACTTATGGACGCATCTCCATTATCTTTCAATAGATGGCACTAGTCCTTGGCAATAGAATTTGTATCAGATATTTACGACACAAGGTAGTAGAAAAAATACCTTCTACGTAACTGCTGTTTCACTTTTATTGCCATACTCGATTTTCATCCTTTTATGCATATTCAATCACCTGAAGCTTATAACTAATAGCATAAGTGTATCTTTTCACTTTTGTAGGCATTGAGATCTCAATACATTTAACTGTATTTATCCTAGGTATTTACAAACTTTTTATCACATCTACCACAATTATAATGATAGGAACTAAAACATATGACATACATCAAAAGCGCACCAAAATTGTAATTACAAGCAGGCATGTAATAAAGCGCAATAATGAAAATACGTAGTTGGAATTTACGTTGTGTAAGGTACTACTGTATATATTAACAAAATTTTCATTATTAATAATGTGTATTTTAATGGTTTTGCGATGAATTACTGCTAATTATTCCATGTTGGGGATAAATGCATTCTTTAGCTTAGTATTGAGAACAGTAATAATCTTACCTTCGGTACATAAGATGCAGGCTGATTTTGGGGGTCATTTTTCTGGAAAAAAGTCATATATGCCGAGAACTACAGTAATCACTTTCCCTCACTTGATCAGTATCTTCCCAGGGCATCAAAACCCTTTACTAACCGGAAAGCTCTATAAACCGGCATATTTTACATAGCCTCAATACAAATCTCAATTCCACTAACTAGCACTAGCACTTAGTTTATCCAGCATCCACAAATTCAGTCGCAAAGGTACACCTCACTCTTGGAGAACCACATTCTCGAGTATGGTATCTCAGATTATCACAATGCATTTTGATGATTAGTTCAGAAGTTAACAGATGGGAGCGCTTTCAGCAGTCCTTCTTTATGCTGTTTATATATATATACATTTGTCCCCCAGGAACAAATTCCTTGTGCACTATATCTTTAAAATTGAAAAAGGCTATCAATATTGTCCTTGTTTTTGATGGCTGTGCATGAGGCGAGTGGGTACCTCTCCACATTGCGATTTATCATTTTGTTTGAGGGTCGTACTGCAGGTGCCAGGTTTCATATACAGCAATTATGGAGGAGGTGATAGTGTCATCATTGTATGCAGTTTCCAAAAGATCAGTACAAATTTCAGAATGAGTCTCCACTTGCTTTCCTGTCAGCTTCCATGGTATGAGTCTCGCATTAGGTGACAGAGCAACTGTGCAGCATTCCTGAAAATGCTTTCCAGAGCTGTTTCAATGATCTTCAGAAATGCTAGAAATGGTGTATTGATTTAAGGGGAGACTATTTCAAAGGGGATCAACAGCAATAGTGTGACAGTATCTTTAGTATTGATTTTTATACTGTCACTCCTGGAATTTTACAAACATAGGTTATATTTTGTATTCGTATTTATGCTTTACTGTTTTATCGATTTTAAATACATTGTAATGTATTCCCAAAATCAACACATCAGGGGTTTGACAGGTGGGATATCACATGGTCTATTCAAATTGGGCAGTTTTCCTTTCTAGTTATCCAGATTGAAACTTTTCATGCTTTGGATTTATGATTATTGTATAATTGTAAAAATTATTGTGCTACCTAACCTTTACCCTGCCAACATATATTAACTGGTTCACTATGGGTATAAAGACAATCATCTATTTTGATACTACAGAGTTGTTTGTCAATTGGGATGCCATGCGTTGATGATAGAGGAAAAGAAATAAGATATCTTTAACTGAAACTCTCAAACAAAAATTTTGGACAAATGCAGATATCATTACCAGGAATACTTCTCCCCAGAAAACAAATATGAATAGTGCACAGATTGCCAAGTTGTCTTCAGGGGCTAAATAATCATAACTGTCTCTCATTACAATATTCCATGAGAATAATTTAAAATTCAAAGAAAATTCTCACTCAAAGTTGGAGTCAATTAAATTAACTTTTTTTCCCACGTGACACTTTAGCATACAAAATGCCTTACACAGTCAGTCTCATTATGATCTGTCATAGTGTAAGTTGTGTTGAAGGAGTGTGTTGTTTTATGAGGTTTTTAGTGAATTTTGTTGTTTTTTTGCATCCAGATCTGTGGACTTACAAGGTAACTATTCCATAAGCAAAACACTATGCTACAATATACTTTATTGCAACTACTTAAATAGTTTCTAATTTCAAAGGTAAATATTTATGCAGCATTTATATGAACTTGTGGGTATGTATGTATGTTTTGTTTCAACTCGCTACACTTTCTTCTATTCAGAATTTGCAGTTTCAATTATTCATTTAAGTACTTGAAAGTAAACCCTCAAAACATCTGCGAGTTTAGCATTCAGGTTTTGATCATTTTCCATTTAATAAATGTATTGTAAACTTGGAGAATTTGTGGGTTCAGCATCCATGGTTTAGATCATTTGCTTCTTAAAAATTTACAGTAAACCATCAACATTATGAAGGAGTTTAGGTCAAAATACTGACAAATTGATTCATGTAATTATTTTAACTTATAAAAATGTTGCGTCGAAAGATTCATGTGTGTGCTTCTCATATTGTATTGATACAGCAGAGCTCCGCAACTAGTGTGCCACGATAAAGCCCTTGATGTGCCATGGTATATTTTACGTTATAAGCAAGGGAAGGATATTACTACATTTTATTAATCTCCAGCTACGACCACAGAAAATACATGTTTAATAACAGTGATAATTTATGGCCAAATTCGTCACACTTTGTTATTTGAAGCTGCAACATACAGGAGACCCCCGACTTACGACTGCTCGACTTATGACCCCACGCTCATACGTCCTCTCTTAAAGTAAATAAGATCACTTACATCCAAACTTGTATATACGACTGCCTCAAGGCCAACTCACACCGAAAGCTAAGCCATGCGAGCAAGCTTTCTACGCGATGCATCTTTGAATTGCCACAATAGATCTCCTCACACCAAACGTGAACCATATAGCATGGTTTCTCTTCTCCCTTGCTATCCAGCTATTCATTGCACTACCTCTTAGATACCCATTGCGCATAAGCAAGAGGTGAATCAGCTGGGAACATACATTAGTGATTCAGTCTGCAGCCTACGCTTGAAGCGAACACATCTCTTTTGCAAAGCTCTTTAATTTTTGTGAGTTTTCTTCAAATTTAGTGGTCAATTTTGGTATTTTGTGATGTGAAATGTGATTCCAGGAACGAAACCCCAATTTATAACATTGCACCTATGGGAAATAAGGGTTTGACTTACGACCATTGTACAGGAACCAATTAGGTCATAAGTCGGGGGTCTGCTGTAGTTGCTTCTTTCTTTTTCCAGAGTACTCCAATCTTTTGCCTGCCCATGTCATGTGACTATCTTGATCTATTGCATGGCACTTGAAATTTCCTAGCTGAAAGAGATTTTGGGGAATAACCTGGCAGTAGTCTCGTGTACGCTCCTATGTGTGAGTCATCAATCAGTTGTCTCTCTGTATGCGTGATCTTAAGTGGTTGTCTTAATCTTGTCTCCTGTGATTTCAATTATTATTTATTATCCTTAATATTTATTTTTTGTATTACTACAACTACCACGATGTAAAATTAGTGGGAGAATTCACCTCTGCTGATCGCCAGGCAGCTGAAAATTACACATCAGAATTTACTAGATTAATCCAAGAGAAAGATTACAAGCTGCAACAAATTTTTAATGCAGACAAAACCAGTCTCTTTTGGAAAAGAATGCCAGACAGAACATATGCAGGGGCAGACTTTGAGATATAAAACAGCCCAGTAATTTGTGAAGAACATGCGGTCAGCCCTCCTCCCATCACACTATTAGTGGATAGTGGATCAGATCTTATTTAATATCAAGTAATATAATAGAGAGAAAATTTTATCATGGAAAAGAATAACTAATTGATAAAAAATTAATATATAAGTTTCAGCAGACTGGCCCTTTGCCATACCAGCCCGGTGACTGTGCTGGAAGGTTATATGGCCAGTCTGCCCCTGAACACATGTACATTTCTAAGGAGTGAACAACACCTGGGTTAAAGGCCGCAAAGGATCATCTTACGCTATTGTTGTGTTCGAATGCATCTGGTCATTTCTCAGAATTCGTGACCAAAACTATTATAATATTTCTTCTTAATTCCACATCGAGAAATAAGGTTGCATGAATTACGTGATGGTGTGGATTATGCAAGTAAATATGGTATTATTTTACATATTTAAATACTGATCAAAAAATTATTCTGAAAAATGAAGAAAATATGAGATCCAAAAACCTAACTCCCTAGTTCCTATTATCTTAATGCTTCATATAACGCAATTTCACAAGGAATGCAACTACCGCGCTATGTGAAGTTTTACTGTATATGATGCTTAAAATTACAATGTTATATACAAAGTTAATATTGTGGTAAAATTGTCTTCTGTTATGATTTTGTGTTCATACTGTACTTAAACATTACCTAAGAAACTTTTGTGTGACGATATATAATTTAACAAGTAAGATGATGATGCTAGTTATATAGCGAAACCAGTGGTACAAATAAATTTCTGATATGTAAGATACCCTTGCTAAAGTAGGAGATGGAAGCACGTTTTCTTAAAAAATTTCAGGTTTTTGGTTTGCCTCCACCTTTGGGAAGGAGACAACCCACACCATTGGATCCTTACTAGACCTTCTTGCCTGTGGAAACTTGAATCCTTAAGCTTCAGTAATTTGGCTACAATACAATTTCAAAGTTTGGAATTTCCTGAATTTGCAGCCACCTAGTGGAAAATACGAACGAACGAACTTGGAAAATTCAATCAGTGGAAAATTCATGGATTAATATGAGCTATCTAATTCAAAATGAATTTTCCAAATATCTCTAGTAGCTAGGCAAAAATTCCATTTCAAAGTTTTGAATATTCCTAATTTGAAGCCATCTAACAGAGAATCTTTGTACTACTTGGAAAATCCAATCATTGGAAAATTAGTAGAGCTAACTAATGATTCTCATGTGAATCTTCCCTCATATGTACTGATGTTTTTAAGTTGGACATGCCAAACTTGGGTATCTCCTGTATTTTTTATTTATATATTATACCAAGCCCCATTATCAATATTGAAATGGGCATAGTAGGCACTGATGTAGATTTGTGATAGCTTGCAAGGAAGAACCTCATCCATGAAAACACAGTCAAGTAGGCAATGTAAATTTTTGGCTCCATCCTCTCTAATACCTCTCCAACCTTCTACTCTTGCTTCTCTTCCCATTTCCTACATGTAGCATTAGCTGGGCATAAAACTGTAAAATTTTAATGTCACTCACTAGACTCAAAAATAACTACACAGTTTTTTCCATATACGGTTTATAAATTATTGCTTATAAAATGAAGCTCTATAACTGGATGGATTTTGATTAAAATCTTTTTTAGTTAATCAACATATTCTGAAAATCTGCAACAACAAAGTACCGTCCATAGTCATGTGATATTGTTCATATTTACGAAAGCTCAACAGCAGGGGTCCCCAAACTACGGCCCGCGAGCCACATCCGGCCCGTGCAGTGATTTGATCCGGCCCACCTTATCAGCAAGAGTATTCATTAGATATCATCTATGATGACCAACCAACATTTTCTGAGTGCTTGGGGGAAATCTACTTTTAATATAAGCGAATTACATATTACAGAATCGAAAAAAATTCTCAAAACTTGCTCTTTGAAATTTTCACACGGCCTGATCAGTCATTTGAAACGCTGTATGTGGCCCACACAGTAGATCATGAAGCCTCATGTGGCCCTTTCAGTAAAAAGTTTGGTGACCCCTGCTCTACAGTGAGTAACAAAAATCACAAATATGATATACCATACAATTTTATCAAATAATTTAGGCGAAAGAGCAGCAGAGTACACACTACAAACACACAGCATTGCAACAACAACTTCCTCAGCCTAAGGGTACCAGTCAAAATCTTGAGATTAATCTTTTTATCTATCATCATACTTTCTATACACTTTGTACATGAGAAAGTAAAAAATTGGTCTATACACATATATACATGTATTTTTTAAAACATGGGGCTCCAAAATTACACTGTACCTAGGGCCCATGACACTCGTAACTCCGATCCTGCTAGTTCCAGCAAATATTTTAACTGGCACTTCATACCAGAAATTTGACACTCGTGTTTTTTTTAATTTCACAGGTGACTGTTCAATGCAATCAATTGTTTCTGTCTGTGCTAACATCTATAGAGACATGTTCTGAACTGCTTGAGCTGGCCTTGCTTTACTAATAAGGTACTAAAAATACAGGCATCTCTCTTATAGTGCGCTTCGCTTAGTTTGATTTCATTATAGTGCTCTTGCTAACTGCTGAATCATTGTCACATTGTTTTGGTCATATATTACAAGCACATAACTTTCTCATAACATTTATTATGCCTAATTAGTATGTTACAATTAAATTAAATATCAATGAAGTATCCAGCAACAAAAAATGTAATCTCTTCTATGGTTTTTGGTGCTATTTCAATGGCAGCTAATCTACATTAGATTTTGTCAATATCTGGATTAATAGATCTTACTTATCTGATTTTGCTGTGGCAAGTCACCTTCATTTATTTTCTTATCCATATATTCTACATGTAGCACATATTAGTTTCTCCTTAACTTCCACTTCTTGGTTATGAATTCTTTGGCAATAATATCCTTGCACAAAAGGTATTTTTGTATAGGGTCATGCTGAGACCAGTTCACATCTAAAAATATACTACATAGTCGTACATGAAAACACTTTGGGATAGCAACACTGAAGGCTCAGCTAGTTCAATTGGCAAGTGGGCCACTATTCCTTAAAAAGCAAGAAAAAAAATTCTGGCAAGAAACTTAAGTAAACCCTCTTCACCCTTGTTTATTCATGTCTGATATTGTATTAGTTGCCTGATTAGTGTGTCAGAGGAGTCATTTTCCATTTTTTTAACCCTTGTATTATTTGTAATGAATGAAAAATGTGAAAATACATGTGCTAAGGATGTTTCTGTAAATAAATACAGAAAAACTTGGTCACTTTCAGTAAAACGTGAAGTAATTTGATGAATTGAAGGTGGCAAGTTGATATTTGCAGAGCCTTGAAATTAGCGGGATTGACAACAAGATAAAATGCTCTATATATTTGTTCATAAAAAGCATGTATTTATATGTTTTAATTGTTTCTTTGATTTAAGCATGATAATGTCTTACGTTTGGAATAAATTAGCATTGAGAGTAGGTTGGAAGTATGAATTAATCTATTTACATTAGTTTTTATGAGAAAAATTCCCTCAATGCGGTTTCAGTTAGTGCTATGTTTTTCAGGAACCAATTAAGAGCACTAAGTGAGAGATGCCTGTAATGTGACTTTTTAACTTTTCTAAAACACTCTATACCAAGGGCAACTGACATGGTGAAAAACTCACCAGTAAAGAAGTGGTATAGCTTCCACTTATCTAGACAAGCTTCTCTAGCAAGCACCTCTCTAACTATACAGTAAAAAAATTATAGTAAAATCTATGCGTTAAAAGTTTAAATTTTATATTTCACTTACTTCAATTTCCTTCTCACATAACAAATAATTTACAAGGGGCAGAATTGAAAGTTTAAAAAAAATTAACACGTTGATTTTTCTCTGACCTGAAATTTAAACTTCACAATTATATTCTGTGGTGAATAATATGTGAGAGTTTGGCTAATATTGCAAATTCATAAATTGCCTGAAAATTTTTAATTAATCCAAATATTCTTGGATGTCTTACTCATATACAATAGATGTGTTGAATGAAATAAAATATGCCAAAGAGAGATACATACTTCTATTCATGATTGTATAGCTGATACACCATAATCACTTGGTGAAAATGGAATATCTGATAGAAGGTGATCGTTAGACTTGATTTTTAATCCTTGGATATTTACATAATTTGAAAACACCCTCTGATGGGTAAGTTTTTGTAACTGATGAGGCACTTGAGCATTTCACAAATTTTTCATTCTCATATGACAAAAATAATCCTTTTACATTTCCTCTCATTAAGAAAATAATTCTATGGGAACTTTGATCTATTAAAAACTGGTCATCTCCACAGTAGTTCTTGAACTTGGGTGTGATTCAATTTTTTTAATTATAACTTTCTCAAAGAATCTCATAAATTAAGCTTAATTTGACTAGTTTTACATTTTAATCTATAAATCATGGAAAACCGAGAACTACCTAAAGAATCTCTGAATAAATTAGTATCTTTAACTGGGTACTTTGACATATGATTAAAAAAAATGTAAATGGAGAAACTTCAACAAATATAAGCAAGACCATAGTTAGATAAACCCAAAGGAAAAAATACGAAGGTAAAGCCCTACTTTCAATAACACCATGATGAAAATTAATAGCAATCTAGTTTGTATATATGATGAAAACAACTTTTTACAGCATACACAGATATGACACATTCCACAGCCTTTTATCCCAAAAATTCACAGTTTTATGGATATAAGACAAAGTAAGTAAGGAGGGAAAAGTTAAGAGAGAATATAAATTTTGCATAACAAATAGGTTTAATTTGGGTGGTTAATTACACCATAAATAACAAATGGTTTTTCTTTTATCTGACAAGCTAAATTCAACAGGGTAACTCAAATTGTAGCTTTAAATAATTAAAAAATTACTAAAGATGATGCCACTGGAATGAAAAAAAAGTCCTTTCAAGAACTTCATTTCAAATGGAAAAATGTAAGTTCTTTGTTAAATTTTTATTTGTTTTAAATTCTTATTTACGTTATTTTACTATACATAAAAATATGGAAATCAAAATAAATATTCTTCCCAAATAAATAAAGATTGACAAATATGAGACAATATGCTTGAGAGAAGAATTTTTATGGAAGGATCCAGCAATAAAAGCATGTTAAAAAACATTATTTATATGGTAGTAAATAAAACATGACTTCATCTATCTTGCAATAATATATAAAGAATATTGTGGAATAAAGCGATTCCTTCAAGTTTCAATTTTTAAGTGGCACAGATTACAGTAAATTCATTGAGTCTTTTTAAATAAATACAAGCAACACTAAGTTTATCAACAGGAATTATTTACCACAGCTGTTATCAATACAAAACATATGATTTGTTGTTAAAGTAATAATGGGCATCTTATGAATTTATAATAAATTTTAGCTGAAATGTGCATAAAGAACTCTGTCCTCGAGAACTTGGAAAATACTTTCACCTAATACTTTAATAACTCATAAATCACCAAATTCTTTTGTAACCACTGAAAAATTGTTGAAAATGGAGACCAAGGAAGTCAGAGCTGATGAAATAAACCATCCATGTCAAGTAAGTCAAATTCATTACATATGATTATTAACTTAATGTAATGAACTTAAATATCAGTTAATAGGCAAATGAATTAAGATGAAAAATTAGCACGAACAAACGCATCTCATTCAAAAAGACATTAATACTATTCAGTATTAAAGAATCTAACAAAACTTCAAAACATTTTTATACTACTCCATACATTGTTCTTTACCACAGCACATAACATTATAAAATAATAAGCTGTCACATACTTTCTTCTTAATTCTAAAATAACAAATTTCTTTTCAAAGATATATTTTTTAATGCTGCCACATCAGAGCAGTGTTTTTCTAACTCTTTGTCTCTCAAACTACCAATCCCACAATAAAAACATTTTGTTTAATTTTTCATACATTTGCAATAAAAATCAACAGATGCTAGAACAAAACTATTCACAAAATGATAACAATGTTGGTTTAGACATCATTCAAGAGTTTATGCAATGAGTACTGAAATTTCTGTCCTGAGCCTTACTAGCCATATTGCATGACCCAGTACTAAGTCATGACCAGTACTTAAAATAACACTGAATTAGAGCATTAATAATCGAACTGAACATATATCAATTTAAATGAAGCATAATGAAACACTTCTCAAAATCTTCTTTCCTACATTAAAAGGCACTTCGGAGAAAAGGAACTCTTTTAGACTCAAGATATAAATTTTTTCAATGGCATTTCAATAGTTCCCATATAAATAAGACACACATCAGGTGCCAGAGAGTTTTCTTCTTTTAACTTGGAATTAATGCACATTTCTGCAAACACAAAATATCCACCAGCACAAAATAAGTCCCACGATTTCCTAAGCATTACTAAGTACTTTTCAGTTTTTTCTTTGACATAACTGTTCCCTACTCATTAAAAAAATTGCCACTCTCTCAATTTTCATATTGAATCTACAACAGCAATTTGTCATGACAACGTGCCAGGAGTGTTGCAAGAGAGAAATATGTAATATCTTTTTTACAGGTCTTGTGCAAATCAAGGTTGATCAGCTAGGATTAATAGTCGAGAAGGCACTGGTTTAAAAAAACAGGTCTCTTCGGCCTTAAAACTGCATCTCCTCCTTCCAGGGGCTACACCCCAGATTAGATATCACTGCATTATGACAAACACTTCAATCAACTGTCTCCTTCATCTTTGCATTTCACTACTTCATCTTTGCATTTCACGACATGATATTTTCCTATGTGCTTTCGTAGACTGTCAACATTCTTGTATAGCTGAGAGCAAATTATGCATGCAAACGGACCAAGGTCCTCACCGTGCAAGTTTTTGGTGTGAGTCTTCAAATGGTCTCTTCTAGTGAAATACTTATGACATATTGAGCATTTATATCCAAGGTGTCTTTGAGGCTCTGCGGGACCAACACCTAATTGTGCACTGCCATTTGAAGATTGCAATCCTGCAAAAACCAAAAGAGGGAAGAGATACTTATGAGGAGAAAGCACAATGGCTTTAAAAGTATGAGACTTGTTTAATTCAGAATAAAAAAACTGGTATTTTGCACGGTGAGGATGAAATTTATATGGTTTGACCAAAATGATTAAAAATACCTACTAAGATGAAATTAAATATCTCCACAACGATTTTTCATTTCAAATTTTATGTTGATATCCCATAAAGCTAATGTTATTCTGTAAAAAATAGAAGAATATTTGGATCATGATTTCATGTCATTGCAATCATTTATTGCTGCAAATGGAAGATAGGTATAGTCCTCCGTTAACTTAATTTTGTGCCAAGATGAAGGAAACGGGAAACGTTCCAATAACCATAGAAAAATCTACGACTTTACATACGCTGTTAATTCTACTTCAATTTTAAATACTTCTTCAAAGATCCTATAAATTTTATGATCCAGCTCACATTACTGATATTATCATCTCTTTAAATAATAAGAAAATTAGAAAGAATTGATCTATGATCTTTGGACCTAAACCATTTTAAAGAAAAATAAATAATGTTTCTTATTCTTATCCTCACATTTCACCTATAATTTGAAATCACTCAAGTTCTACATATAAATCGTATTTATTGGAAACTTTTAAGATTTTTAATGTTTTTATGTTTTATGTTACCTTGCCGACCGTGTCATTGCTAAACCTCGAGAATGTACTGTCGTCTCAATCCTTATACTATATGAGTAAGGAAAGCATGCTTTGAATGTTTTAATACATGAGACAAGAGAGAGAGGAAGAAAGAGAGATGGGGAGAGAAAGAGAGATGGGGAGAAAAAGGGAGTGAGAGAGGAGGGAGAGAGACAGAGGGAGAGAGATGGAAGGAGACAGAGAAAAAGGAAGAGGGAGAGATAGATAGATAATGTTATTTATTAGGGGCGAGATTGAGACTAGGAAGTCTATTTTTCCAGAGGAGAGAGGGAGGGAGAGAGGGGAGAGGGAGTGAGGGAGAGAGGAAGAGAGAAAAGGAGGAAAAATGGGAGGTGCCTAAAATTTAATACACGCATACCTGTCATATTTGATGGCAATTATGCTAGTATTATAATAAAAGGCTACATTGGTTAGTCCATCACGCTAGAAGGCCAACTCTGAACAAAAGGAATGGAGTTCTCAGGATGTATTCACTATGTAAACAGGTGTTTATGATACATGCTGTCAATTTTTTAGCCAAATAAAGGAAGAAATAATGTTTTATGTGTCAGGTTAATTCATTTTTATTATATATAGGGTGTAATTATTTTTTGTGCCATAAAAAAATAACATGGAGAAACTGATTGAAGTAGTAAGAAAACCTTTCTTTCTCAATGAACTGCTCAGCTACAATACTAAGTGCAAATATATGTCTGCATAATGAAAATACCAGCAAACATCCGTTCCTACCAGTCTGAGCTGGTCTTAATTAGGATTTTGCATCCACTAGAGCAGTATTCTTCAAACTTATTGTAGCATGACCCTGTCGAAGGAAAGGAAACATGGAGAAAAACATGTTCTGAAATGAGTTTTCATTAACTGTTGATAAAAAGCAATTCATACTAAAATATTGTCATTTCTATAAAGAAAACATTTAGTTCCAGTCATTTTTAATACATTTCAGCTGGTTTATGCATTGAGAGCACAGATTTTTCTCATGAGCCTCATGACTCATAATTGGGTCAAGATCCATAGTTTGAAAAACACTGAGCTAGAGAATTATTGAGTTCATCCTATTGTCCTGAAAACTAATTCAAGAATAAGCACTTCAATAAAAAAATTGAATAAGTAGGTGCTTATCTTAGGTATCTGTCATAACCATAAAAAGGTTACGAAAAACAATTTCATAGCCTTATTATAGCTACTGGACATACCTAAGATAAAGAAATTTTCAATTTTTTTATAATGAAGTGCTTATTCTTGAATTAGGATTTTGGGAAATCACTGCATACAATTACAGCCCAGGTTCGATTCATGGAGTATTTAATCCCTCCATTTGAATATCATGGAAAATAGCAACAGTGTATTTTTACTTTCTCCATAGGGGAAAGTATAGTTTTCATGAAATAAATAGAATTCGAGATTTCAACGGAACTACATGTTTTGAGGTCTGCTGAACACGTTTTGACTATTTTCTCAATGTCTGTGTGATAGGAATTTAAAACTATTAATCAGATCAACACAAAATTTTATATTTGACATTTTTATTAAAGGGACAAGAGTTGATTAATTTTTGGTTAAAATTGGGCCACCGAAGTGACACTTGACTCTTGTTCACTTTTTTGTTTTTACAGATTTTCTCCATTAATATTTCATAATTTATAATAACATTGAATTTAAAAATTGTGGAAAACATTATTCTCAACAACTTTTGTTTGAAGCTTTGTTCTAGAATCCATTGTATAAGAGATATTTAAAAACTATGATTTTTAGCTGCCACCACTAGACCACCTGGAGGCAACTTTCATAAACATTTTATGCTTAGTTACGTCTTAGTAACACTCCTTTTTATTTTCTTAATTGTTGGAGCTTCATGGCTATATCCAATATCAGAAGGCTACGGTATGAGTTTATTTCTGTTCTTGGTAATGTGTTTGAATTTTTCTCAGTTTCTTAAAATATTTATTATTATTAAACCTATTTGGAATTTTTAGAAATATTATAGGTATGGAGAAAGTCATGTGGTGGCCACATCAGATTAGGGTGTTCATTTTAACAAAGATCCCACTCTGACAGGTTACTTCGAGTGTGATGTCTCAGCAACTGAGTGTGCTGCATCTGCTAGCAAACATATCATCTACCAGTCATTGTTTTAGACTGAGTCTGCTCCTAATGAAGGACGGATGGTTAAGTATGATGAAAGACAAAGTGTATGAAAGCAACCCTCCCCCAGAATTAGGGTTGAAGGAAAACATTCGTCAAACAGTGTCCAGCAACGCGATCAAAGAGCTGAGAAATGTCCAGCAGCATCTTGAAAAGGTGTAAAGAGTGCTAGAGAGCTAAGTCTCACCATCTAAGAGTAGTTACAGCCTGAACCAACAATGGGCATGCAACAAGTTTGCTAACAGGCACAGTGCACTGAGCTATCGATACATCACTCTCAAAGTAGTCAGTCAGAGCAGGGCCCATGATAAAATGAATACCCTGTTTAAATTCAGGACTCAAACCCAAGAATGCCTAAAAAATTTAAGTTCATTTGCCTGCTGTTGACTTTCAATTACATTGGAATCGGTCCGCAAATTTGTCCAAAAATCTAAAATTTGTTATGATCAAATGATCTAGTCTTTAAAAGTCCTACACTTTCTTACTATTTTAACACAACTAAAAACGTGACTTTTTTGTTTTTCAAACATTCAACAATGAAGACTAAAATAAAATAAAAAGCAAAAAATGCCTCCAAATTTGAATGACAGCTAATGCAAATACTCAATTATTTTTAAAAGATATTATACATTATTGTACAAGTTTTAGATATGTAAGCATCAGTTCATTATACTCTCTTTGATAAAAGTGATTCTCATGCATTGTGCATTATGCAAAGCAATCCCAACCATTGATTTAGGTTTGAATAGATTTTAATAACCATTCTGTTCTGATAATTCAAACCAAAACCACAAAAATGGAATGAGATTACCTTGCACTTCAAATAAATTGAATGATTGGCTAAATAGTCAATAGTAAACTAAATGAAGCAGCAATTCAAAATTTTGGCCAAAACAGAGGTATAACATGTTCTCAAGGAATTTATGGCTAATCAACCTCTTGAATTATTATAGCCATTACTCTTTCCACACCAAACAAATACACAAGGGAGGAAGGAAACCCAGTGCCAGCATTATTCTGAAGGATGGAGTGCTGAATTGTGCAGTTTAGAGGTGTAATGTAGAGTTCAAACAACTTCACCAAGAGCAAAATTTGACCTCATTATATTTGATTGCATTAATTTTCATAACATACACGAGTTATACCTACATCATAGAAAGATTCATTATGAAATTGTTTCTAATATAAGGAAAGTTTTAAGGGCATTGGCAATTATTCCACTTATCATTTATGGTCTAATTCAAAGACCACAAATGGCCACAAATCAAACAAAATGGACTGCAACCAGTAAAAGACATTTTGACATGCGAGTTGGACTGAAATTCAGTTAGCTTAGTTGAAATCAACAATGGGATTTTTATACTTAATGCTTGATAACTTTCTTTAGAACAACTCAATTTCAAATATAACACATCCCAAAAAATCTTTATTAATGTACATAAAATTATAGGAGACATACTTTTGAGCCTAAAAAATTCAATTCTTACCGACAGGCAGAGAAATGTTTAAAAACCTACACTCTTAATTGTCAAACGGAACTCAACTTTTTCATAACGACAAAGGTATAATTTCAATATTACATGAACAGCAATCTATTTAACTCATTTCATGCCCTTTCGCAACAAGCATGTTAACAGAAACAAAGACAATCTTATAGACAAAGCTATGGCAAGATTCAAACTCACAACCATACACTGGCCAGCTGACATATTAACTAACCCTCTATAAAGGTTGAATTATTGCTTGAAGACAAAACATGGATTTCAAGGAAAAGACTCTCCAAAGCAAAAGATGACATATATGAAAATAATACAACTAAAACAGCATAACACATTTCAGGGAACCCAACATTAGTTGGAGCACTACCTTTTTCAGTAGTTCTCCATATTAACAACCAGGAAATTTCATCTGAGCAGTATTTGCTTCCATATTTTAAACAATAAAGAAGCCGCCATCGTAGTTTGCACGTCAAGTTCATGCTTTGGTGAATATGACAGCCATTTTATTCTTGCTGTGATGCAATACACAATGAGGTAATTTCACATTTTAAAAAAATTCCATCTTACGCAGTTTTTTGACCTGATTATAAATCTAAAATCAGAGTTCAAATAGTTTATTATGTTTCGCGAAAAAAATTGTTCAAGTGGACAATTTATAATGAACAGCAAAAGGGCAAAGAATTGATTGATACTTCGTGACGTCGTGGCTTGGACCTGGTGGGCCGGTTCAAACTGCCAGTCACATAGAAAGAAGTAAAGAACCAACTTGACTTAATCATCTTCCCTTAAAAGGTAAATTGTTCATCTCTAAAACTTGCATTGAACAACTGTAATAGTCTTTGACATTAATGAAGTTCTAATTAAACATTTCTAGTCTTTTTAAGCATTTTCTCCAGAGAAAAAAATGGAACAGTTGAAGAAAAAAAGCAGATTTCACCTAGTGCTAAATAATGCTGCATCTCCTTTTCGTCACAAATTTCATAACAGTATTGCAATCTTTTCAGAATTTCTTCTTTTTCAGGATTCTTATAAAAGAAATGCATTGACTTATTCAACCAACAGAGAAGAAATTTTAAATTTTGCCTGGCAACAAGGGAATCTTTCTCTATCCCCTCCCAGGTTTAAATCAACCTCTCCATTCCTACTTTGACTATATGTTTTCTATCATCAATGTTCAGTTAGTTTAAACAAGAACTTCATAGTAAAAATATGCCCTTATTTTTAATGAAACAAATGAGGTAAAATTTAAAAGTTACGTAATCTAACAGTGGAGGTATTACTTTGTGGAACTAGCTTTTCATACCTTAAAAAATTTATAAAAATTACTTTGTAAGAACCACTTATTAGTTTCTTGTTATTATTCCTAAGAGTAAAGCTAGAGAAGATAACAGTATTTTTAGGATATGAACTATACTGCCTTGGGTCATTTTCTCATTCCTACGTTAATGTTGTACTATATTCCAAACAAAATAAATAAATACATTAAAAGTTCTTGTATCTGACCAGCTTGGAACCTGAGTTAGGTCATAAAATACAAGAAGTACCATAATAGATGAACTCCTTCAGAAAAATCCAAAATTGCAAAATTTTGTATTCAAAGTAAATTTTGTATTTCTTTAACAAATCAGGATAGTTATACAAAAATAAGCACACACCAGGTGTCAATATGGGAATTTTGGGTTATCCTGGTTTATAGGAGTGGAGGTAATGAATGGACTGTTGCTGCCATCATTCTTAAGTCATTTTTTTTCATCAAAACACTATGTATGAAGCCTTTTACTCACTAACTAAACCATGAAAATTATGGTGTGACGAACTGAAACAACCTTTAGTGGATGCCATGTGAACCATGTTCTGATGGATCCCAAGCAGTTGATTAATTGGAATTATTGGCTAACTATAAAATCAAATATGAGGACTTTCACTGCACATACCTTTGCATGAATGAAAGTAGAAGCACCAATAATTTTATTTCTTCCTACTTGCTATTCAAACCCCTGTCTTTGGTATATTTTTTTTCAATCTAAAGAATACAAAAAATGGAAATGTGTGTTCCATGTCATAATGTTTCAGTTTTCAAATGTGATCTTCTCCATTTGTCAACCTTGAAATGTCAATGTTGTATTTTCTAAACCAAAGGTAAACTAACTGGTTTAGAAGCTTAAGGGCAAGATTTAAAATTTATAATTTTTGTCTACCCATTCATGAATGAGATACATGTAACAAATCATTTACACCCTATGTAAAGAGGATGCTCTAATAGCTCAATCTGTAAAAAAATTAAATTCACTGGGCAGCTATTAATGTAGATCTCTATCAAATCTCAAAAAACATCCATCAATATGCATTCTTTTTATAGATTGCATGCTAAGAACACACAAAAACTAATAAAATAACCTTTATTATCTGCTAACAATTCCTAGATTTGTATTTTTGTAACACTCCATATTTTTCATTCCTTGGCATTTCATAAAATAGGAAATTTGTAAAGAACAATTAACCTATTCACTAGCACTTGAAAATGAATATCACCTCCCTGGGCTATTTGTGTGTTAACAAAATCAACTTTCTAGCATTTCTTTAGTACCATCAAACAAGAAAACGCAAATTCGAAACAATACTTCCTGCATATGACTTTGCATTATTGTCAGAGGAATTTACCTTGTCAATACTCTGTTTTAAGTGTGATAATTCTTGAAACAATCTGGCACACACAGAGGTACTCTACAGCATTCACACACATAATATGTGTCTTTACGCTTCCCATGAGCTTTACAGACTTGGCACCGTTTTCTCGGGTTGTTGCTCTTCTCAGTTGAGGGAATCTTTGCAGGAAAATGAGCCCATTGATGACCTTGGAACCACAGTCGAGTTTCTTCGGACAATGGACAGCCTCTTCCTATATGGTGTGGGAGGATGGCATTCTCCAATATCTGTTCTGCAAGATTGACCCCTCAATTTGTTGTGAGAATTCCTTTTTATTGTGGGGTTTAGCTATACATGTAGTATTAAATCTGTACCTCTGTATAAAACTTGGTACATCATCTAAGAGCAATCACATTTAAGGAATGGCAATTTGGCAGCAATTGAAGCCTTTACAGCAAATATGATGCCATTTTCATAGACTCCATTCAACCAGCCATTACTCCAACAAAACAAGACAAATTCATCAACTCCAATTTCATAACCTAGCACCAAACAACAATTAACAAACCCTTTTCTAAAATAGCAAGTAATAGACATCTTTCATAATCTCCTAAAAATCTAATCAACATGTTTCTTTAATATTTGATCAAAAGTATGAAAATAACCAACGTCGATCACATCAACGCTCAGGGTTTTCCATGTAATTTCTTTTCCTATCCAGCAGATGACAAATGTTGGTCTTGTACTCACTACACTTCACAGTAGTATAAGAGTATTTTTTTAACCTTGAGCATATACACAAACTTATAAAACCTAGGTCACTTAAGTATCAGTTGTCATGATGGCATCAACAAAGGTTTTTTCTTGTTTCATAGATGAAGAAATAGAGGGTTTACTGAGTGATTCAAGGGAGTTTGCTCACTATCAGTAAAACAGAAGACAGCAATGAAGTCTTTAATGAAGAGAGGATAGATTGTTTTATCTGACAGCTATTCACCACCCCGTGGTGGCACAGACAAAACAATATGATTGAAAGGAGAGAAAAACAAGTGACCTTCACTCCTTCCTGCACAGTATGCAGAGCACCAAGAAATCTAACATGCCCCATCTCATGATTTCATGCTTATTTAGATCTTAATTTAATTCTACCATGTTTATAATGTTCATGATGGTAACAAAAATAAATATATATCTCATCATTCATTGATAATGTGCTTATGAAAGTGTTTTTAAGCCAGATATAAAGGTTATATTTGCTGAATTTTTAAAAGAATTTGAGTTCATTTTATGCAGAAGCTGAATAAATTTTGGCAAAAGTCCATTTATTTTACGTGTATTTTGTTATATTTTTGTAGTTAACAAATGACATTTGTTTTCCAATCAAAATTTATTAAAATAGGCGAGTCAAAATCTAAAAAAGGTGAGAAAAAACCAATGCAAACAAAATTGGGCTAAGATTTGATATAAAATGTTCAAAATTTTAACTGATAAAGATTTTTTGAGTTTAATTAATGATACATATAGAACAAAAGACTATACCAGGGATGACAAATATGTGGCATGCATACCCAAAGTGGTACCCATGCGATTTTACTTGGCATGCATAAGCTTGTATTTTCTGTATAAAATACAGGTTTCCCTTGAGATAGGTCGGGGATGCCTTCCTAGGAAACTGAGCATATCTCGAAAAAGCAAGATGTCTCTGGAGGAATTTTCCCATAGAACCCTTTGCGATAATGATTAATATGTTTCCAGATCAAAAACTTCGATTTAGTCTTTACCCAAATATATTGATATAATTGGCCATAGTTCACACAAATAATAATTACATATTAATTAATAATTACAATTTTAAATGACAAAATTACCAAAATATGTAGAGACCAGTTTCATCTACGTTAAATACTTGCTCTGACAACTAGTGTCCCGTTTCGATAATTTCTTTAAAAGTAGAAATATAAGCCATAGCAATTTTCATCCCACACTGTCCATTTTCAAAGCGATTCTCAACTTCGAGTATTATTTCAAGGGAAATAGCCCATTTCCTCTTAGAAGCAACTTTAAACTTCATTTGCGACATGAGGGTCATTATTTAATACAAAAAATAATGATCAAAAATACTGCAATTAAAAACCAATGGATGCGAGCAGTACAAGAGAAAGACTGTAACTGATCTAATCTTTTGGGCTCTGATTTATTAGAGCTCCCGCAGTTGGTTTTTGAATCAATTTCTTCAGCCTAAATTCTGTGGTTCTTAGATGTCTGTTTACATCTTAGTTATTTCTTTTTTCTTTCTTCAGTCTGCCCATTAGTAGAGCCCTCGATCAGTTCAAAATGGCTGATGGCGACAACATACTAAGTGGATATACGTGCTCAGAAATTTACATAACAGAATAATACATGCAAAGGGGTTTAAATGCCATGAAAAAATCATACTCGAGGGGCTAATCTTTGTTGCTGAGAACAGTAATGTTAGTCATATCATTGAGAGAAATAACAAGTCATGCCAATGAGATATTTAAATTGTCGTATTAGCAAGGGAAGACAGCATATCCCAAATTTTATGTAATTAATTTTAGCATGACACGTATGCGAAAAAGCGTATCTTGGATGAGGTTTTCTCAAGGGATACCTGAATAAAGTTTCTTCAAGGAGTGAACTAATGGCATGCGGAAAAAATTCTAATGATTTACATTACTTTCTTGGCACATGTTACAAAAATCATTTGCCATCCCTGGTCTATACTCGGAATGTTTTGTTGTAATTGTTGTTGTTTGTATATGAAATTAACTTATCATTCAAAATTTATAACAATAATAGAAATGGATTTGGTTTTTTCACCTTATTTTTTAATTTGTCTAACTTATTGTAATAAATGCGGGTAGAAAAATTGATTTCATAAATAAGAAACAACAAATTAAACAAAAAATTCAGTGTAGAATAATGAACTTGTTCCTAAAAACAAAAATACAATTTGTATTAAAAATAATGAAACAATCCTTTATGAGAATTAAAATGCATAAAATAAGTATAAAATTCAAATAAATTAATGTTCCAGAAAGTAAAAAGAGGTTTGGTCATACGAAAGTTGTGGCATAATCTTTAAAAATAAATCATCACTAATATTTATTTGCTACAAATTTTATATACCCAAAATAATTATTTCTTTCTGGAGCATACATTAGGTAAATTTTATATTTATTTTCCACTTTTTAAAAGCATCTATAACATGGGTTCATTAATTTTTATAAATTATTTTTGATTTAATACTTAATCCATGAATACCCATAATTTTTTATGGGTGGTTACACTAGTCAGAAAATAATGATCAAATTCAATAAAAACGAAATTGAATGGTATGTATTCAATCTTAGTAATATAATAATTAAAAGAAATTTTGATTTTCATATTTCAGCTATACAGAGCGATGGACTAACTAATAACAAAAGGGTTAGATAAGAACAGAAAAAAGTCCCAGATTCCTGTGAAGAAAATTATCTGCTGAAGGCAAGAAATGAATATACAGTAGAAGATCATTTAGCCGAAACAGTCGGGGTCTGACCCATTTTGGATAAACTATATTTTTAACAATGCATGGTAGAAATAAATGTTACAAATAAAATAAACTTAGAAAACATTCTTTTTAAATCACCTGAATCATCATGCGATGAAAATTCAGTGAATATATTGAGTAGTACTATTATTTTTTCCATTTAGGCATCTGCGTTTTGTATGCTGTCTTATTCAGTCACCTAAGTAAAGCGGTAGCAAGCTAATGCAAGTGAAATTTTTGTAATAATAATATTTTTCGTGTTTGTAGTCTCTAAAAAACAGAAGCATGTAATTCTTTACTAAATTTACTATAATATGCTTTTTATTTGGTCATTTTATTGCTAATAGTTTATGAGATACGTGATTTTTCCAGAAAACAAACAAAAATACTTGTCCCAAAACAAATCCGGTGTTTTAACGATCAACATATATGTCCAACCTCTTCCTTGGTTCGAGTCCCACCAACAACTACTTTAAAAATAATATAGATTTATGGTAAATATAGGCAATATAGTCAAGTTCAACCAATGAATGATTTACAAAATTGATGATGCTCTTTGAATCACCAATATTCCCACAATTTATAAAATATAGGAAGGTATGAAATTAATTATTCCAAGAATCTGCACAGAAACATACAGGTGAATAAAATTTAATGAAAACAAGAACTAACAACATGAAAAAGACCTTGATTGGAACTTAAACTTTTTGCATCAATGAAGTCAATGTAGATTCACATTTATTTTGCAGTTAATTCAAATTAATGAAAATTTTCTCCAGCTTAATACAGAAAACTAATGAGGAACAACAAAGCTATAAAAGTTACCAGCTGATATACCTATTTAAAAAAATAATCCTTTCATTGTTTTTGGTGCTAACTAAATATGCAAGGTTTGGAAGAAAAAACTAGCTGACAGGAATGAATGTTGTAGCTTGTTATGTATTGATTGGCCCACCACATTTTATAGCTAAAGTAAATAAATATGTCACAATAAAAATTAGCAAAAAAGATGAAAGAAAAGTTGCTGATTTTATTGTTGTGTGTTATTACAAATTGTGAAGCCAAAGAGATAAAACTACCTATGCGCATCCTTTCAAAAGTGTTTATGCAGAAAGAACTAAAAAGAAATGTCATTTAGTTCTTGTGAAAAATGTTATCAACTCTCATATTAAACCCGAATAAATAAAATATACTCATTTCCAAAATTTACATTTTAAACAACAAGGAAAAATGCATACTAGAAGCATAGCATAAATTCAGCACATTTCTAAACCTCCCTCTCTCAGTATAATTATCAATTAAAATTTCAAGTCTTTCCACTAATTTGGCAGCCTTGATAGAGCAACAAAATAATATGCAATGTTATGAAGACATTTGTAATAATCTAAACAGGAAATTTAATGAACTCTTAACACAATGTTCACAAGCAAAAATTTCATGTTTTACTTCCAGCAATATGGTAACCCTGACTGAGGATATAACCAAGATATAACATTTTCATCAAATATTTTTTTGTCTTAACAATAAAATGTTAAAATGGAAGCATCTAAATTAATACAGGTATTCAATAGAAAATATAGTGGGTCAACCCACTCGAAGAGATTTCTCCTCTACAATCTGTGGTTTGATCCACCGTATTTAACCAAATCCAAGACGACCCCAAATCTATTTTAGCAGATTGTTAAAACAAAAAAAAAAGATTTTGACCTAATTTTTCACCGAATGTATTTGGTGTATATTTCGAACACACGTATTCAGTGTAGATTTACTAGTTCGTTCATTAATTGAAATGGTTTGTTACAAATTTTTGTTTAAAAAAAGAAATTTTAAAATGTTTAATTAAGACTTTATTAATTGAATTCTGGATCGTAAGTTTGCAATGAAAAATTTCAGTAGATACAATTATTTTATCTTGTTTCATTTGTTTAAAAAAATATTGATTAAATATGTAACCATACTTCCTACAGTCCTATGACAGCTTGTCACGGTCAGTTTGTAACGCATCAATTCGTCGCACGAAAAATTATCCCATGACAAACTTATTACACGTCAATTCATCCATCAACAAATTGGAAAGCGAGATATCATGACAGGTGAATGGCAGGAGGAGACACTTTTTCACAAAAAATTTCTTTATATTAAGATAATAATAGAATGAATCACAATTCTCTTTGCAAATTACATGAGATACATTGGATTGTGTATGGCAAGGGGTGACTCCCAACCCAGCAAGTGTATCCCCCTGCCATACACCAGTCATGGTGTCTCACCTTCCAATTGGTCTTGTGATGAAATTGTCATGCGGCGAAATTCTCTAGCGATGAATTGACGTGCAATGAGTTTGTCGTGCAAAGTATTGGCATGCAACAAGTTTATTGTGTGATGAATTGAAGTGCAACAAATTGATGTGCGATCAGTTAACCATGATATTATGGATGGTATAAGAGTTCGTACTCAAACTGAAGACAACCCTCAATTTTCGCAAGCTGAAACTAGGAAAAAAACCTTGTCTTGGATTCAGGTAAATATGGTAATTGATCAGATTTGGAGTAACCCATCTGTTAAAGCATCCTAAAAGTTTCATGCATGATTTTGTGCAATTGGTTGCTATATTTTATTTGCAAAGCACTCTTTAACATTGAGATTAATTTTTACAATTATCTTTTTATATTTATGTATTCGGACGTTTTTCACACCTTTGAAAATGATAAAAATACCATTAAGGAACCCATTTTTTTTTTAATACTAAAAATTATGCATTACTTGGTTCCAAGATGTCAGGATATTCTGGCTTTTAATATATATTATTTTGAAAGTTAATCACACCGACTTCGATATAGTTGAGAACATGAAAATTTTCTTCATTTACCAATTGCCTTCAGAAATATGTGACAACTCCACTTTCATGCCATATGAACTTGTTTTGAAACTTAAAACTCTAAAAAGCTATTTCCTCAGAGGATCAATTGTCAATTTTAGCAATTTTCATATTGAATCAGATCAGGTCAGGAGGGAATCGAGATATCGGGCCATAAGTATGTAGAACTTGAGTTTCTTTACAAAACAAAATTACACTCTTTTAAAACACTTGTGAATTAGCCTCAATTCACTATTGAGCAATTATCATTTGATAATAAAATGATATTAACAAAATGCTACTAATCAATCAGCTAGTTATAAAACAGAAAAGAGTAAATTGTATGGCAACAGGCATTTTAATGAAGAAGAGTGCTATATTAACTACAATTATCAGTGTTCTTTAAAAAGGTAAAAAAGTGAACATCTTATGGTCAGATCTGCCGGTCTGCATGTTTCATCTCTGAAACTATAGAGTGGATTTCCATGAAGTTTGGTACTAAGGACTTTTTGGGCAAAGGGCAATAAGAAAATGATATAAATTGTTCACGTAACTCAAGCAGGGGTGCCACCTTTTGATGAACTAAAAATCAACTTTCCATCACATCTCTAAGAATAACATAAAACCCTGCCCTGGATAATTTTGAACATGACCCTAGCAATGGGAGCCAGACATGCTAACCACCCTTTTATCAAGACCGGCATTCACATTATCTCATTGAACTTGCATACACCACAGGAATGGCTTCCCAAAACAGCAGCAAAAGAAAAAATAATTCTCTGCTAGATATGTTAGCAATGGAAAAAAAACTCATGTAGAAGTAACTGGCATTAAAACATACCATTCATGTTTATTTTTTAATCATATAAAGAAATTTAATTAATAAACAGGATAACCTCACTTGAAAAAATTTATCGATTCTTTCTGGTACAAAAAAGTAAATAATAAATAAGTGAACATAACATACAATATAGTCCGTGGATTAGGAATAGAACAATGGCAATCATCACTGTAGCAGTTAATTTCTCCATTTATCACTCCAATAGACCACAATGGTAATACCAATCACATCTTAAAAAATAATGAATTTGAATGTTCAGCAAAAAGATTAATTATTTGGAATTCCCACTTCACTTTGTACATTATCACAGAGCTTCCTTTGGTGTGAACGCCAAAGATGAGTACGCAAACTACTGCGATTTTTGTAAGTAACATCACACTGCAAACAATGCCAATAATGAGGCCTTGACAAGTGCTGATCTTCAATGTGAACTTTCAAGTTTCCATTAGTGCTAAACACTGATGAACAATAAGGGCACTTTTTATTGCCATTTCCCTTCTTTTGTAGCTGATACTGGTCCGCTTCAGGTGAAGATATGCCAGCAGAAGTTGATGGAGAGCAAGTGATGGCAGTTTCATTCACGCAAGTTGGCATGCGTTTAAAATTTTCAGGAATATGTTGCATTTTGGGTGAGACAATACCACAATTTAGGCCATAAAAACCTGAAAAACAAAACCTTCAATCAGGTTTTCTGCACTTTTCACTTTGACCCTAATATATCAATTCATGCCAATTTATGTTCTTAAAGCAAGCAATGAATAACATATAAATATTGCCAGCTTTATACTGCACTGACTTTCAAATTGCTAAGCAACTGTGCATTCATGCTGCTAATAGCAAGTACTACAGTATCAACTCAATCTAGGATCAGAGGATAGAAGCTTTAACATTCTTCTTTCAAGTTTAACCCTTTGCACTCATATACTGAGTCTGACTCAATATTGCTACTGCTCACTGCAGCTTGTACATCAAATGTGTCTTGACATGTCCATTTCTTAAAAATGGCTTTTTAAAAGTTTTCTTATGCAAGCAGCTATATTAATACAATATTATTAGGAGTTACAGCTATCCTCCCAGGATAAGCATGCACTTTCATCAATATAACATCTCAGTAAATGGAATTGTGAATCACAACATCAACATTTTCCAGTTGTGGAAAAGATTCTTTGCTTGCAGATCAAGCAGTCTGCTCTGACAGAAATTTATCAGGAGAAAGAAGAGAATTTACATATGTGACGTTTCAACATAAAGTAAGGAATGGTGTGGGAATTTATTTCCAGTAATACTATATCCTAAAATACTAGTGGAATAAAAACAAAGTATAAATGTTGCTCGTTACTTTTTCAATGCAAAGTTGAAAAAAAAAACAAATTTTCTTTAAAAGTCACATATGCCAGAGCAGTCATATCTGGATATGTAAAAGCTAAGTCAGTGGACTAACAGTGGAACGGAAACAATCTAAGTGCAAAGGGTTAAATTCAACTCTTTTCATTGAAGAACCATTTTCTCATTGCCATAAAATATACAATTATATAAATCACATTCTTAGCGGATAAATATGCATATATATATATATATAGCTCCATACATACATGCATGTATAAACAAAAATATTTGGGTGTGAATATTTATGGAAAATGATTCTATTTCATGAACTGCTTTAAGTGTGTCTCTAGTAATAAATTTGAAAGCCAATTCATACTCAATAATTAACTTGCTGCTTTGGTGAAATGTTCATAAGTTAGGAATCAGGTACCAAATTCCTTGCAGAGTAAATAAATATTTGACATGTGGTAATGAAACTTAAACTTTACTGTCACAAATTAACTGGAATAACTCACTGCATAGCCTGAGGAATTGACAGTGGGACAGGCATTCATACAGATTTATGACATAGGTAAATATGAGTTCCAAGGCTGTGCCTGTTACGAAATGTCCGGCCACACACTGTGCATTTTTCAGGCACACTGTCATAGTGTCGATCGATAATATGTCTCCGCATATTTGACTTCCGGACCATCTTTCCACAATATTGGCATGGCTTTTGATGGAGATTTTCATTGATAGAAACTGGAATAAAATTAAAAAAAGTAGAAGTTGACCATAGTACAATCTAATACAATGTAATTATGAATTAGCTCACACCGAGCATCTTCATGCAAAGACAGACCATACCTTTTATCATTTTGATCACTTCCATGAAAATATATTTATATGTATACTTTGTAAAGAAAACACATGCCAATTTCTTCCAATATAAATAAATATAATCTAAAAATCAAAATTTCACATATATTAATGTGCCATTATAAGTTATTTTGAATTTTCTTTTGCAGCATCATTCTTGAGACGTCTATGTACGACAGAAACATGTGTTTGTAAACTGTTTCCTGTCCTATACACTTTTCCACAGAACTTGCACGGGGTCCACTGACTGGGCGAATGGCGATCTATAATATGCCTTTTGAGGCTCGATCTTCTCATCACCTTCCCACAGTACCCGCAATACACAGATAAGTCAGCAGGGGGTTTCACTGGAAAGAAACCAGTGACAAATTACAATGAGAGACTAGTTTGCCTATAATGAGGTAACTATGAATTTCAGACAAGAAGAAACACTTTTAAATTCATCTTGACTGCATGTCCACTGATGCTAATTATCTCATTCCAAACTGAGATTCACACACCCTTTTGATGAATGAGTATTCAAAAATACTAATCACAGCCTTATCAAGTCTTTTCAATAAACACTAAAAGAGTCAATTTCTTCATAGAAGGCTCCATAAATATGTTCTGATGTACTTAACTAGCCAGTCACTCAAGTTCCTCCTTCAGAATATTCAAGTTCTAAAAGGGTTGGTTCTCTTGCTTCCACACAAGGAAACTATTCCTTAATATTTGGAATTACTCTCCCAGTAAGTTTTGTCTACAAATGCACATAATTGGTTAAAGATTATCATCTGAGGGCACAGTTTCAGTCTTGTTTTCTAAGTTAGTTCCTCGATGATACAAGGAGACATGACTCTGCAAACTATTTTTGGTTCTAAAAACTTTGCTACAAAACCTGCATACCCATACAGCCATGTTAGGCAAATGTCGGTCAGTTATATGTCTACTCAAATTATTTCTTCTGATCAGCTTCCCACAGAGACTGCAAGCGATGTATACAGAATTTCCTGAGACTGCTTTCACTGGAAAGAAACCAGCGCAAAGTTACTCACAACTACAATGAATTTAATTCTTACAACATGAATGATGAATGAAGCTGATTGATTCAAATTGGTATATCTTTCTTTCTTTCATATATAAATGCTCAAGCTTCAGAATGGCTCAGAAATTATATAAATTGATGAATAATAGCTTATTAAAACCTGCCTTATCACAAAACCTAGACTGAATCCTGAAGAATTCTGCCTTACTCAAAATAAATGGATATTTAATATTGCAACTCTTAATGTATTGAAATTTCTAATTAAAATAATTTTGAAAATGTTACTTTTTAATATAAAATTTGCCTGTTTAGGAATACATCATCTTCTATTCACTGGTGATAAAACAACAAAACCTCAGAATATTAAATCCAGAAACACTGATTGCAGATGATGAATTTTACTTTTTCAAGAAGAAATCCACCTCATAAAAAATATCAAGATTTCTCAAGCATCATGTATTAATGTTGCCAATTAAGCTTCAATGTCCTCCCCTCCTAACTCAGTAACCCTCATCTAGTTTAAAGTCAACAGTCAAATCTTGTAAGATGTCAAAATTAAAGTAACTAATTCAGGTGTGGTCAACCTAGGGCCTGTATTCAACTCATGAGCAAAATTTGCCCAGCCTGCATAGCTACAGTTGAAAAAGGGATGATGATTAAAAAATTCCAGTTTTGCTCAATAAAATACTGTAATTAAGATTAATGCTAAAAATTGGCCTGACATGACTTTCCCAAAGACATTACTGAAGAATTTCTAAGAAACTTACAATGCAAAGAATGCTCAACTCTATGCCAAGCTAACCTCAGAAACATTTTACAGCCCTGATCTAGAACATTCAGGCCTTTGAAAAATGAGGTTTGATGATACATTTTTAAATTAATGCCATCAAATTATTATGAGTTCATGTAAAGTGTAACATAAAATGCACAGCATCTCAAAGCATAAAAAACCACGAGTTATTTTCATTCAATAAACAACAATCAATCACAACTTAATTTTTTTAAGAAAACAAAATCAGGACGATAATAATAACACTAAAAACTAAAATAAACTATTTCTGATTTGCTGTAATGCTTAGCAAAAGTATAAATGAAAAATCAGCCTTTTAACATTGTAAATGTTCTATCCAAGTTCTTTAGTTCCAACGATTATGTTTAACATGCCTAAAACTGCTCTTTTTAGCTCAAAATGTTTATAAAGACAAAGTTTGTTAAATTAAAAAGTAATTTTAAAATGTAAGAAAAAGATTTTTCTAAGAATTATATACTTGTATTAAACACTTCACAATGCATGACTGAATATTAAAAAGGGTGTATATGAATCACTATACAATTAGCTTTTGTTTTATTTATTTTTAATTAGATCAAAAATACCACTTTTACAGCGAGAATGCTAACAACAACAACGACCATGACATATGACCAAGACCATGGCAGGATTGGAATCAACTGGGAAACAGGAACACTAACCACCCATCTACCAAAGCTTGGTAAGTATCATTTTCACGCAATAATTTACCAACAAATAAAAATTAAGAAATTAAAAACTTGACAGGTAGATGTAAGCTTTCATTTAACCCTTTAGCTGCAACATTAATTTTTTAGGAAATGCTCCCAAGATTGTGAAATATCCCGAAAAAGTCAAAGTTCCTTGTTTGAAGCAAATTATTTTTCAGGTTTACAATTTACGTTAATAGAACGAAAAATGATAAAATAAATTGTATGAAATATCTATTATTAAATTTTTATAAACAAGGTTATATTGCACAGATATAAAAAAATTTCATATATTATATTCCATTTAAAGCAGATAAAGATAATAATATATATCACTCTAAACGTTGTGTTGAAAAACAATAAAACTAGATGTAAATAGAAAATAAACCACTAAACTCAACAAAAATTTTTGTTCAACATTGTGGAAAATGGGATTTAAAAAATATTTTTTACAACTTCAAATCTTCTACTTTGCTTAATTAAGCAATTTCTTCTGGAATAATTACAGACTTTTCATAGAATACAATACAAAATTGAAGTAATACAAGCACATTTAATTGTACAATATGAACAATTAAAATTTCATTTCAAAGGACATGTACACAGGTAGTTCGGGTATATTCATGAAATAATACTAAAGTAATAATATCTTACTCCCTCACGCATAACTCAAAGTAATTTGAGATCAAGTCAGATGTAAAAAAAAGACAACAATAATTTGTGAATAAAAAAGTTCATAGCAAATTTTTAATTTGGATCGGAAGTCAACATTTAAGGTAAAAATTTGACTACTAAACAGTATTAACTACTTCAGTGTGGAGGACGCTCCAGTGCATCCTTGAGAGGCTATCCTCATGGGCAGAAGATGCACTGGTGCGACCCATTATGAGTTCTTTTCAATTGCTGGAGAAAACTCCCCGCTTAGAGATAAGGCTTTGAAATCTTCTCCCTGCCTGTCTTGACCTTCCTAGGAATAAGAGCCATTCTTCAGTGTGCCAATTTTTTCACCTTCTGCAATTAACTTTGTGAAATATCAACTTTATTTTCAGTAATGGCAGATTCACTGCAGAAATTAGTGTCGAGACAATATTTCATAGCAAAATTTCATTGGAGAATTTATGAGGTCATTCCGTAGTAACATTGATTTCAACAAAGATTTATTACCCAGAGAACTGAATTGGCGAATTTATGTAATGCACGTTTGCCTAAAATTGCTATGTAGTGCAGAGGATGCACTGGTGCGTCTAAACTTTTTTTGGCTTTAAATTGTATCAAAGATTATTTAAGTATTTATCCCAACATTTTTAGACAACACTATCAATGCAAACAAGAAGTCCAAAACAGGACTAATGCAGGCTGGTTTCCCAAAGTTGACATCCCGAATTCCTTTCTTATATTGACAGGAAATGTTTCAGTATGTGTTAGTCATTCCAAGGAATTCTCATACCATAAATACCGTTTGTAATTCATAGTTTATCAATGATTGAGAAAAATTGGACAATAAATTAATAGAGCATTATCAGGTTTAAAATATTAAAAGCAATCTCAAAATCTCTTTCTGAGATTATATTTTGCATGTATTTGTTTAAATAAACGAATTTAATAAATGTTACTGTTTATACGATAAAATGTTTGGATAAACTGTTCATTGGTGAAGGGTAGTCAAGTAGAAAAGAAAATAAGCCATTTGCTCACTCGTCTATGCTCAAGCCGAGTTCGGTAGTAATCATCTCCATGGCAACAATCTGATAAAATGCGATTTAAAATGCAAAAACGCTCTTTTTGTAGAAATTCAAGAAAATACAATCAATTATCAAAATTCAGTGATAAGAATTACAATCTATATTCTTTTTCCCTTAGAACAGTTCAAACCTCGCTCCGGTATCACAATTTTAAGATATTTTAATGTGTTAAAGAAAACATCTCTGCACTATGGATTTGAGATTTCCTATGTAAAACAAATAGGAAAAAACGTTCCTGGAATCGAATCCAGAACTTCAATCATCGCCAAATAAAATATAGCCCGGAGGTGGGCCATGGCAGCTAGAGTCTTAGACCAAGTTTCATGAAAATCGGTCCATTGGTGGTCTTGAGTCTTGAGTGCATTAAGCACTTCACAAATAATCTCAGATTTCAAACAGAGAGGTGTACTAAGGGATTTCCAAATGCGCTAAAAGGTCATAGAGGATGGAGGGAAGGAAGTAACATATGCTAAAAGTTTTTTGAAGGCTGTGGGGTAAATTTTAATTCTGCAGCTAAAAGTAATAAATGCCTGTTCAAATATAGCCAAGTTACGGGGTTAAATGAAATGGATTAAGAAGTTGAAATTGAACAATTTTATATTTTATCTAAATGGGAGGATAAAATGCTTCCATATCAAGTGCATAACAAGAGACACTGGCAATTCCAAAAAATCAATGCAACAATTACCTCAACTTTGCTAACTTAATGAAAGAGCACTAAATTCAGATATTAAAAAATAATAGAACACAGTTTAATGCATCACATTTTAATTAATAAGTTTTGGAGTTAAAACCAAAGTTCAGTATAAAGACAAAAGCAACTCAAGTGAAACCATACATCACAAAATTCAAACCATGATCTGCTAGTGTAGCAAATAAAGCAAAATTCTTGAACTGTTTTATATCATCAATATGGATTTGCCTAAAATTCTTGGTTTAATTTAAAATCAACTTCAGGCAACCTACATTGAAGGCCAATGCTGCATTAATGAACAATATGCTAAACTTTTGTGGCTACTTTCAAGCATCTTATAAACTTCTTGAAGTACCTTTTAATATGGTCATTTCTATTAGCATTAAATAATTCAAACCATAACTTCCTACCAATAGATTGTACTGTAAAATTCAAGTGGTGGTATCTCTATAGCTGGTTTGACTACAAACTTGTAATGAACATTCTAAAAGGTTGTCATATGTAAAACGTGCATAAAAAACAAGGAATTACATAATATATTTATTATTATAACTAACATTTGTAAAAAATACTTGTGCCTTAAATAAAATATAAAAATTCTATTTAACCATTTATAATACATAACCATTAATAATAATGTTCAAATAAATCATATCATACAAATTTATCGTGTGTCCCTCAGTCACATCCTGGTACTTTATGCCAGTGAAAGAGCCTGGTAGGATAAGGGTTAATAGTATTGCTTTTAGGCATGCGAGATTTTTGTGTGGCCTTCAACTCCATTCTAATACCATGATCAAGATATTTGTAAACAGACTTCAGATGGTTTGTTATCTCTTTTTCTTTCTCATAATTGCACAGTCCTGTCTCAGAGTGGGCCTTCCCTCTCTCTAGCTCTGCCCCATATTCTCTCGCACACAATTCATCACTCTCAAGAAGTGTTTACAAAGAACACCACATGGACCTATAACATGAACGAGAGTGACAAGCCTCTCAAAAACTAGTCAGTATTTTCTTTCCTCTCGCATGATCTTTTTGCTGAAATAAAGCTTGTCTTAGCATGAACTGGATTTTCTAAGTCCATCAAAGACCCTTCATTTCTACTGTTTGAAAAATACCATGAATCAATTACAGGCATCATGAATATGATCGTAAAACTATTGAGATTATAAATGTATTTTAATTACCTTAATAGTTTTAATTTTATGTGGTAAATCTAGAAAAGAAAACATGCTGCCTCTCGCATTTTTGTTTTGTTTTGCATATGATTGAATCGAATGTAAGATGCAACCCAGATCTTTGTCAATAAATAGTTCAAAACATTCAACAATATCAACTAACACCTTTAGCAACATTCTGAGGCCCGCAGTCTCCAATAAATACCTCCTGTTCTCCAATAAAATTATCCATGCTCTCCCAGTGAAATCCGTCATCTCTTCTTTCTTCATCTTCGCTATCATGCTGATTTATGAGTTCCTCTGCAATTGCAACATCATCAACAACACTAGAACCACTATCATATTCATTATCACTACTGTGTGAACTATCATTGGATTCCTTCAACATTTTTTGCAACTCTTCATAACTGAAATCCAGTGAACTTCTACTAGCCATTTCTATACAGGGAAAAGAAAAATTGCACAAGTTGTTTATGAATAAATTCCTAAAAATCGATGATATGTAATGTAGAGGTATTCACTAATAACTACCGTAAATACCCGCGTATAATGCACACTTTTTTCAAAATATTTGAGCTAAAAATTAGGATGCGTGTTATACGAGGGTACATATCTTCCTATTTTCATTTGACCCTATATTTCCACAATTTCGGCACAGTAATTACTGCCCGGGTATCCTCATATTTTTATTGGTGATTTTTACGAAAAGTAAGATAGATAATAGTAAAAATTTATTAACTAATTCTATAAACATACATTAATTAGATATGAAAAGAATGAATTCAGTATTTATTCATTTTAAAAGCCAAGAAATTCTTCGTCACTGGACCATTCTTCTTCGATGTTGTTATCGGAATCGTCATCTTACGCATGATGTCACCCTACACCAACGCTCGGCCTGGTGGTGAGGTACTGGTACTACTTACAATTAGAAACAATGGCAGCTGATGCCTTTGAGTAAGCTGGGAGTTAATGCTTCTTGTAGAACTAAATCAAGTTATCGTTCCCTACTTTTTTCTCAGCATTCATACGTGGTTTATTCTTGATTCTTAGAGTCTGTAGTTAATTATGGTTATTTGCTATAGTTTTCATGTGCTCCAGAGTGTTCTAATAAGGTTAAAACTGAAGGTTGGGCGAACCCGTCCACCTCAGGCATGACTAAAACATATGTAAAAAACTTCGACATAGGATTATTGTCATTCCTTCAATTTATTAGCTCAAACAATGTCATATGCCATACTATGAAATTAATATAATTGGATTATTGTGTATATCCTAATATCACCTTGTAATAAACAGAGTATGTAATGATTGAGTTAGCTGACGTTCTTTTTGAACGTTATTCGAAAATTTCATTTCGCACTTTCGTTATGTTACCAATACATAATACCAATAATTCGATCATTGCTTTAGAACACGTTACACCATGTACTTTATTCTGGAACAGTAACGCTAAAAAAATCTGTGCGCACTATATGCGCGTATATAGAAAAATCATAGATTACGAGGCTGAAAACCCCCCTGTGCATTATACGAGGGTGTGCATTATACGCGGGTATTTACGGTATAGCCTTTCCTTCTCTCGCTTTCGATGAGGTTGCCTGAGTAAACACTTCTAAGAACACTTGAGAAGTTATTTTTTTCTATCTGTCCTTCAGTTCTAACCATAGCTTCTTTGAGTAAAGACGTTATTGCGAGAGAAGCAAACAGAGATGGTTTTTCAAGTGATAATAGTTCTTCGGATGAGAAGTTGCTTGAATTCATTAATTCTAGCGATAGTGACAGAAGAGGAAGGCACTTGAAAACCATCTTGGTAAGAACCACCACTTTTATTTAGAGTTTTTTTTCAAGTGTTTCTCTTATGAATTTGTTACACAAAATCAATATTTACATGTGTGCTGCCACAAGACCATCTCGTAGGGAATGGCCAGCAGAATTAAAAAATACTAAGAAACTAAAACTTAAAAGAGGTGAAAGCAAAATTTTGCAGTGTAGAAAAGTCACAGCCACAGTCTGGTAAGACAATCATGACATTTGTGTTCTTTCAACAAACTGACCCAAATTTGAGTGGGATTGTCCAGAAAATGGGGAAGGGGAATAAACAAATTTTGATTCCATGTCCTTAATCCATTTTAGTGTACAATAAATTTATGGGTGGGGTTGACAGAGCAGACCAGAGCAGGTGTTACTACAATTTTGGAAGGAAAATGAAAGTGGTGGAAGAATATTTATGCATTTGTAGTTAACACAGCCATTGTAAATACAACCACTCCCCAATTAACGATCTTAACTGGCTCCAGGAAAAACGAGTGCTAACTGAAACAGCGCAATTCGGAACATGTACTAGCATAAGAAATGACATTATAGGATTTAATTCATTCCCGAGATTCTATTAATGGAAATGAAAATAGGTATATATATATATATATATATATATAAAATCTGATGTGGCCACCACATGACTTTCTCCATATCTGTAATATTTCTAAAAATTCCAAATAGATTACATAATAATATTTTAAGAAACTGCAAGAAAATTTTAGACTTTACAAATAACAGAAATAAAGTCAAACCATAGCAATTGTTTGACAGTTCAGTTGCCTCCACGTGGCCTATATGGTGTTTATTTTTAGTGCATGTTCCTTTAATTAAACACCACTTACTTTTTATCCCAAAAATGTGTATGGATAATGAACAGTGCGTAATACAAAAATTGTTGGTGAAATCATTTTAAAGATACCAAGATTTTGCAACTAAAAATAAAATTGTTCAAGCTGGAAAGCCTACACCTGAGCTCCCACAAATTACTACTTCTAAGAGAAGTATAACTTGTCGATTTCACATGACTACTTATAATTTCCATCCCTGGATTACTGGATGTTCTACATGACTTTTGTTGGCCATGCATTTTAATGTCAGTCGAGAGAAGTGTATGAAACACTAGTGGATACACTGATTTAAACAATCTGACAAATGCCATAAAATGGCACAGCACGAGTCAATCCTATATGCATGCATGTCTGGATTTACACAACTTTGGGAAATCAAGGGTTGATTTTTTTTAACAGTCAGTGCCGCTTAGACACACTAAATCATAACGAGAAAGTAAAAAAATAGGGAAGTGCTACGATCTCTAATTAATATTGTATGTCTGCTTGGTGAGCAGGAACTTGCTTTTCGTGGCCACGACGAGACGGAGAGTTCAGTGAATCAAGGGAATTATATTGAGTTTGCTATGTTCCTGAAAGACTATTATACTCTTCTCTGTGAAAATTTTAATAACGCTAGCGTTTTCAGTGGTCTCTCAAAACATATTAAAAATTATTTAATCTAGGCTATAGGGATTGTCATCTTAAATGAAATTCAACATGAAATAAATTCATCAAAATTTGTTTCTATTTTGGTTGATGAAACTTCAGACGTTACTAACAAGTCGCAATTATCAATTGCGTTTCAATATTGTAATGTAGAAGGTGAAGTGTTAGAACGTTTTGTGGGATTTACTGATGTGAGTGCTGATAGAAAGGCAAACACTCGGTTCGTCCATGTTGATAATCAGCTAACTAGATTTCTTTGTGGTAAAAAGTTGGTGGGTCAGGACTATGATGGTGCTGCTGTAATGGCAAGAGAGCTCAATGGCCTGCAGGCAAAGGTGAAGGAGAAATACCCTTGCGCTTTGTTCATTGCTCGGTGCATCGTCTCAACCTGGTCCTCAAGCAAGTGTTCAATTAAATCAGCGCATGCAGAGTTTTCTTCCTGACTTTGAATGAGTATACAGCATTCTTCTCCAATTCTCCTAAAAGAATGCAATTGCTTGATTTAATGGTTGGCAGCAAGCGATTCCCTAGAGTCAGCACAGTACGTTGGTGTTTTCAATTGCGACTTGTAAACACTGCGCATGATTTCCATGATTCATTGACTGAACTACTTGAAATAATTAGAGACAATCCTGATGACTGGGATGATGAATCCATTACCAAGTGCCAGGGACTTCTTCGTAATTTAACAGACTTTGATTTTTTATTTCAATTGGAAATTCACTACATAAATTTTTCCCATACTGATGTTATGTTTGAGATGCTTCAGAAGCGTGGTATGGATATAAATCAATGTGCTGTAAGAGTTGAAAATGTTATTGCATTCATGAATGAACAGAGAAACAACTTTGAAACTGTGTATAAACATGTTATTCAGCTTGTATGAGAGCCTCGTAAGAAATGCCAAAATGAAACACATTTATTATAAACAATTGTTCTGTGAAATTTATTATGTCCTAATCACGCAGTTGCAGACCCGATTCCCTTAGAAAAATTAAATTTTTTGAACTTTTAGTTTCCAAAAATTTTCCAAATTATGGAAATAGTTTTCCTCATGAATGTTTCAATTCTTTAAAATCATGCTATGGTCAGCATTTTGATTTCATTACGCTAAAAAGTGAACTCTCTGTAATATATGGCTCGCCTGACAGTTCAAAAACCGTGAAAAATATTTTCCATTATTTATCAAATGGGCTGAAATTTACCTTTGAAGAAACATACAAGCTCTGTGCATTAGTTTTGACGATGCCAAGTACAACAGTAAGCATTGAATCTAGCTTTTCAGGTTTAGCATGAATAAAAGATTATAAACGAAACAGTATGGGGAATGAAAGGCTGACAGGCCTTGTGTTAATGGCAATAGAAAAGAGGCTACTTAATACCCTGCCATCCCGTGGGAATTTCATTGACTTGGTTATCAATGAATTTGTAAGAGTGGGGATTAGATTTTATTTACAAGTAAAAGTATGTTTTTATTAATAACGAAAAATTAATGAATACATATATTTAATTTATTTTCTTTCATTGGCAAATTTCCGAAAATATTTGGGCGGGAGACCTTCCCACTCACACCTCTCATCCCTTCAAAGTTGCTTGGCCCTACTCCATAGGTCACCGACCACCCCTGACTTATAGATACCCTTTGCCAATAGTATTTACTTAAACTTAAGTGCAAGATGAGATTTTAATTTAATGGAATAAATAATAAATGAAATGTATATGTAATAACGATACGTACACTCAACTACTTTTTCTTCTGCAACTCTTTTTGCCTTGTACCTAACAATTTTGATCAATACAGCAATACCAAACTTCCTCAGTTCTGCTATCCATCACTTCCTCCTCTAGTTGTGGCCATTTAAGACCAATCTTACGAAGACTGTTTATCTTATCCGGTCAGCTTCAGTTGTTCCTCATTTTCTCCATTCACAGATCATTCTTTTCTGTGGGAGATGGACAGAAATGACATGCTGCTACTCGATTTCCATACATTTTTGGTTATATTTAATAGTATAGGCATATCTTTTCATTCTTGTTGCCATTGTGATCTCAATACATGTAATGTTGTTTATCTACCGCAATTATAATGCTCCATGGAAGTAATCATGCTAATCAATAAGCCCATAAGGAACTAAAACATAACTAACGTCAAAAGCGCACCGAAACTGTAATGACTGCGAGCAGACATGTAATACAGCTCAATAATGAAAATGCGTCAGAATTCATGTTGCATAAGGTATTACTTTATATATTTACAAATTTTTCACTATTAATTATTGCAGCATTGTAATGCCAATATGAGAATCCACCAAATGAACAATGCAGACTGTATACCTGATGAGGAAGGGGATCAATAGCTTTTGAGTTAGAATACCCACAAAATTCCCATCAAACACAAACATACACAGGAACACTTCCAAATATAGTGGGGTGGCTTTAAAAAACTTAGTAGAAATTTTTCTCGGGTACACAACCGGGTCAAAGTCTAGGATCAACGTTTCGACAGCTGACTATGCCATCTTTATCAGGATGTCTAAAAACATGTTTTGGCCACTATATATACTATTCCTAGGCCGTAACGGTCTGATACGCCCGCCCACCAATCAGGTTCCATCTTTCCACCCACCAATCGCATTGCGTCTTCCTTCCCCGATTTTTTGGAGGATCGGTTCCCAGGTTCTGCTGAGCGAGTAGCCCGAGTCCCTGTTGATTTTATTGTCCCCAAGACGGATCTCAATGGCTTCTTTGACCAACTGGTCCCAGAAACCTTTGGTATGTTGTAATCTTTTTGTTTTTTCCCAAAAGATCTTGTGGTCGTGGCTGAGGCTGTGCTCTGCCACCGTGGATTTCTCGGGCTGTCTCAAACTTATGCACCTCATGTGCTCTTTTAACCGGGTTTTGATGGTGCGGCCAGTTTCCCCGATGTATGAGGCCCCGCACTTGCATGGTATGTTGTAGACCCCCAGAGCCTTTAATCCGAGATCGTCCTTAACTCGGGCTAGATGGTCTCTAAGTTTCCCTGGTGATTTGTGCACTGTCTTGATACCATGCTTTCCCAGTATCCTCGAGATCTTGCCGGATATAGTGGTAGGGTAGACAGGCAGTGGCGACAGGTTTTTCCTCCTCCTTCACGGATTTTCCTTTTTTAATTCGGGCATTGGCCCTTTTCAAGGCCATTGAGATAACCCGTTCGTGGTAACCATTCTGCCATAGCATTGTCCTCAGATGGTTTAACTCTTTGGGCAGATTCTCCTTGTCGGAGATGGAATGGGCCCGGAAGGCCAAAGTGGAGAGAACTCCATGAAAATAAATAAATTTCGCAATGTGATGTTGTCATTGGTTTCTATTATGGTGTATCAAATTGAGCAACATCACTTATGAAGGCACTGTGTCACCATCATGGCATAAGTCGGGTCCGACCACCATAAGTAATAACATAGGTAGTAATTGACGGCTGCTGTAAGTGTGAATTGACATAAGTCGAGGACTGACTGTATTAAGTTTTTCATGTTACACTTACAATTCCTAAGAAGTACCACCCCTAGGGTATGGTGAATCAAGGCAACTGTGCTAGGCTCCATGCTCCAATATCATTGTAAGGAAAGCCTTAATTTAATTTGGTTGTTAATGACAATGGGGCCCCGCTTCGGTCAATTTGTCCTGGGCTCCGCATCTCTATATGGGCAGCCAAAACTGCATCTTTGCTATATCATATACTTTCTATATCCTTCTCACCAAATAATATTAGACTAATAAAACAATTTTAGATAATTATTTACTTTAAGGGCACCATGGAAAAATAGGTTCTGGTTTCTATGGTGCCTTTAACCTCAAGCTGTTTCACCATACACACCCTGACAGCAGTTGTCCATACACATGTATGATCCCAGACTTTTCTTTATTTATATCTAAATTCAGAGCCATCTAGTTACTTTTTCCCCAACCAAAAGTTTCCACACAATTGTAATGCTTGCATAATGCCATTCTCTATTTCTGTTACCCAAAAAAAAACACCAGCGTGAAGGGTTCAAGTAAATAATTATAAAATTTTATTTGAAAAATAAAGAATATAATAAAATTTAATGAATATTTTCCTAAAATTTTCTTTGAAATCGACAATTTGGGTGAGGCCTTAAAGTGCCCATGGGTCTCTTAATCCGGCCCAGAATACCAGTGCTCCTTTATAGCATAACGATTAATAATAAGTAGTCCTATAATGCGCTTTCCGTTTATGTATTTTCATTGCTATGCGGGGTATTAATTAGGGACCATTTTTTATACAGCGCAGCACTTTTTCATTACTATCACCAAATGGTATTGTCCACATTGTGTACAGACCAGTGATTTTTTTACATTTGGATACTTATACAGCAATTTGAAATGAAAATTTTAATGAGTAACAGTTCACCAGTTTTATATAACAATTTTTTAAAGTAAATTGTATTCCTTTTCCATGAAACAAATCTAAGCAATAGCTACATTGTAATAGGAATTATTGGGTTGCGTTAGATACACAAAATTATTTTCCTGTCACGGTCTTTTCTACATCGCATCATAAATTGCAATGTACCACTGTTCAATAAAAACCTTAGTCCCTAATCTATTCACAGGATCTCAACATCACTCTCTCTCTCTCTCATCAACCAAACACTTTCTCTAACCATGATCAGCTTCGCATTCAGACGTCAAGTTTGCTCATGACTGTTTTCTCTTGCTCAAAATCAAAATGCAGAAAAATTGCCTCAAAAGTGATTTTAAATTAACATTTATATGCCTATAATACATTTTTTTAATTATGCAACTAAACAGAACATTGTCTAGTAAACTAAATAGGGATCAGGATAAAATGTTATTTATTTTTAGACTTCTCACCGGTAATTTTCAAAGTTGATGTTGGATTGATATTGTCAAACCTTTCAACATTTATTATCTAATTAAGACCATAAAGACTGTTTTAAATAGTTATAAATATAGAAAGTTTGGATTCAGAATATATGTATTATTACATGTATTCTTATCAGAAATAGATTTTTTTTACTTAATGCGTTTTAGCTACTATTTATAAATGCATCTACCATGTTAACCGAGGGCTATCTGTACTGGGAGCTACTGCTGCTAGAACTGCTATTCTGTAATAGCACTTTTTCAATTCAATTTCTTTTGTTTATATTTTGAAGTTGCACATTCACAAGTAATTTAAAGGTCGGAATTCAAATAATCATTACTACATTTAAAACATGGAAGACTATATGTTAGAGATAAATTATAGCACTGAAGGCCAAATCTTATATATGAAGTATTACAGGGTCTCCCACCAAATTCATTAAACTTATTAAATGAATCAGTTGTGATGGTTTTACACAATTTTTCAGCATCAAAGGAGCTTCACAATGGAACTTGCATGATAATCCACAAGTTTCAACCAAATGTGATTAAGATGGAAGTCATAACTGGTTCTATGGCAGGAATCATACACTTTTCCCCCTGCATAATGATAGACACTACAAATAATCCATCATTCCATTTAATATGCATCACAGATAATTCCCAATCAAACTGTCATATGCCATGACAATGAAGAAATCACAAGGACGTAGGCAAAGGTAGTATTTTTCTGCATGAGCCATGCTTTACACATGGGCAATTATATATAGGACGTTCAAGAATAAAAAATAAAAAGTTAAAAATTTCAAATAATATCATGTCCTAAGCAAGGACCAACTGTTATAAATAGCAGTATGCAAAGAAATTTTGTAAATATAATAATACATAAAATGAAATAGGCCCTTAGGTTTTTATTAAAATAAAATTCTACCATGGACAAGTTTTTAAAAAACAGATTTAGAATCATTTACTCTTTAAAACAGGTTACACCCACTCCACTTCACAACATGATTGTAAAATGTGAATCACAACATAAATAATTCATTAGAAACAAAAACATATGAATGAGAGAATTTTCATAAATATTGTGATTTGGTAATGCAAAATCACTAATGGACACGTACAGTACAACAATACAACACACCAACAAGGTATCACATTATTACACTTATCCAAATATGTTCATTTATTCAACAAAGAGAAAAATAATAGAGAGGAATAACTCTCAGCAGTATTTCTATGTAACATTTTAGTTCATAATACATTAAAATAAAGCTTTAATCCCATAAAATAAAAATATTTATGCAACAGCATATTTTAAATTCTTTCTTGTGCTATAAATTGCAATTAAAAATTTAAACCATTTCATTTTTTTAAATAAAAATAAACGATGTATAGTCTCAGCTGAACCACTCCACTAAAATAATTTTCAAATATATCTATTTATAATAATGTTAAAAAGATGAATTGATTGATCTTTCAATACTAAAAGCTCTTAAAAAGTGAATATGAATCAGGTGGGACTAAAAAGAATTTTATCTAAAAAGTAAGACTTCCAAAGAATCTGAATGGACTACATCTAGATTTAAAATAATTGAAATGGATCCATTAATCTTTCCTATTTTTCTACCTTGATTACTGTTTCAATTTTCTCTCTTCATCTTGTTTCTTTTTACTCACATAATTCAAATATAAAATAATTCATGCTTCCTCTCATAAATCAGCTTGTAGAATAATATAATAAAAATGTCTAAAGATCATAGACTGTCATTTAACACATCTGCGAACATCAAACTTTTTCCACAGTCAAAGGCCATGTTTCTTGCTTATACACTACAATGGCAGTATCCATCAAAATTATTTAGTTTTTCTTCAAATATTTAATAAATTCTTTAAGGAATCAATGTATGTCATATAAGTTTACCAAATAGGATTGATAACTGCCGAGCATCAACATCTGAATGCATGAAGAACTGTTCAAAAACTACAGAAGCACCAAAATTAATGAGACATTTCTTAGTAACAAAATAAAGCCAATAACAATGAGAATAAGGATACGATAATTTAGAATCTTAACTCCAAGTGAATCAGTTCAACTAGCTGAGATTTTTTTAGTTGCTCCATTTACAAAGTGTAGAGAAAGTATTGTTTTCATGAAAAAATCAAATTCGAGATTTCAACAGAAATACATGTTTTAAGGTCTCCTGAACACATTTTGGCTATTTTCTTGATGATGTCTATGGGTGTGTCTGTAACCAAAATTTTGTGGGCACTCGAACTCAAAAACTAATAATCTGATCAGCATAAAATTTCATATTTAGCATTTTTATTATAAAGTCAAGAACTGATTAGATTTTAGCTAAAATCGGTTGACCAAAAGTGGATGTTTATTCTTGTCACTTATCCATTTTTTTACTTTCTCCATATAGGTAGTATAGGGGAAAGTATTATTCATGAAAAAAATCGACTTTGAGATTTCAACAGAAATACATGTTTTGAGGTCCCCTGAACACGTCTTGGCCATTTTCTCAATGATGTCTGTGGGTGTGTGAGAGAGAGAGAGTGTGTGTATATGTGATAGGTTTTTGTGGGTGCTCTAACTCAAAAACTATTAATCAGGACAATGCAAAATTTTATATTCATTTTTATAAAAGTCACAAGAACTGATTAGTTTTTTGTAAAAATCGGTCAACATGAAGTGGGTGCTTACTCTTGTCACTTATCCGTTATTTTGAAATATTTGCTTTAATATTTGATAAATGTAAAAATGTATCGGAATAAAAGTTGTAGGAAATGTTATTTTCTACAACCTTCGTTTGAAACATTTTCCCATATAATGCATTGATTAAGAGATATCTTATAATAATAGCTGCCACCACCATGCCACCTACCGACAACTATTGTTAACAATTGACAGTTACGTCTTAGTAACGCTCCTTTTTCTTTTCTTAATTGTTGGAGCTTTGTGGCTATATCCAATATCAGATGGCTATGGTTTGAGTTTATTTCTGTTCTTTGTAAAGTCTAAAATTTTCTTGCAGTTTATTAAAATATTTATTATCATTATGTAACCTATTTGGAATTTTTAGAAATATTACAGATATGAGAAAGTCATGTGGTGGCCACATCAGATTTTTTTAACATTTGCTTTAATATTCGATTAATGTAAAAAAGTATTGGATTAAAAGTTGTAGGAAATTTAATTTTCTACAACATTTGTTTGAAACATTTTACCATATAATGCATAGTTTAAGAGGTATTTTAAAAACTAATTTTTTAGCTGTCACCACCACACCACCTACCGGCAACTATTGTTAACACTTTACGCTTAGTTGTCTCAGTAACGCTCCTTTACATTTTCTTAATTGTTGAAGCTTCCTGGCTATATCCAATATCAGAAGGCTACGTTTTGAGTTTATTTATGTTTATTGTCAAGCCTTTAATTTTTTCTCGCAGTTCCTTAAAATATTTATTATCATTTAATCTATTTGGAATTTTTAGAAATATTACAGGTATGGAGAAAATCATGTGGTGGCCACATCAGATTTTTTTAATGATAATTGTGATGGCTACTCTTACCAAGCATACGTAGCAGTCATCATGCTATTGATGTTGTTGTAAATAACAACAAATATGTTCTTTCTCATGTTTCAAGAGTATAAAACTAGAGAAAGTACACAGAGTTGTTGATTCATCTGACAACCAGTGGTACTTGAAAACTCATTCGCAAACTCTTTGACACTGTTAAGGAATTGTCAATGTCTATCAAAATAGTTAATATTAAAAAAATTGCCAATAGTAATCTATCACAAACCATTAACTCCTACAGACCTCTAACTAAACAATGATAAAATGTGAAGCAGATAATGTCTTTGGGTAGCAGCAATATCTGTATACAACACACACAGTTTTTGGAGAAAACATTTCAGATGAAGACAGTAAAAAGATCAAAATTAAAATGCAGGAATTGTAAGAGTACTGATTAAGGGCTTCATATTTACCACTTCACCCCCTAGGATGTTTAAATCAAAGCGTAACTTCAACTTTAAATCACTAAAATATGCATGTCACTAGCACCCTGCATCAATTTATTTATTTAGTCTTTTATTATCAGATGATACAGATATATTCTGCAACATTGTATCACGTTTTCCACATCATAAAATGTTTCTTTTACCATACTGAATAAAAACTCATAATTCCACACAATAAAACCAAAATTGGGAGCACCAGTTATCACAAGTTTTATAATAATGTCAAATAGTTTTTCTCTCCATCCAAAACTGAAAGGGCAGTAGAAAGTGGCAGCAGCAAAAAATTCAACTGTGCACAGAAAATTATACTACATCAACAATTCAAGAAGCAAGGCAATATGAGTGTACTCTAAATTTCTAATGACGTTGCGTTAGCCAAACTCTGTTCCAAGATATTACAAAATAAAATACCACTACTAAGCTAAAAGTGTAACACTGACAACCTGATTCTCAGATTTGAATAAAATTTATAAATTTTTTATGAACATTTCATAAGAAAGATTCTTCTTCTCAGACCTAATAATTTCGGCTCTATTCAGACATCTCACAAGGTAAATCAAGCATCAAGGTATTCATTCCAGATTTTAAAAACAAAAATAATTACATCAATAAGCATACATAGAGCAACAAAATACATTTTGAAAACTAAGCATTTATGATTCATATCACTGAATTACTGATCTCAAAGACTGAGATATGCATCTTCACTAAGATGAAGAGTAAGCATTATATGAACAATAATTATTGTCAATATCAGGAATACTCTAAATTTAGACAGAAAGCAAGAAGAGGATTCTCCATTATTGAGGATAAGGATGCATAATAATTCTCATCCAGTTTCGTAAAACTCTTTTCCATGGGTAATCATTGCTTAGCAACCAACTCTTGCAAAACTAACCTAACGCTTTTCATGCTAAGATTCATAAGTTTAAATAAAAAAATTTTGCTGGTTGAATTTATACATCATTAGACGTTCTTCTAAATTTAAAAAACTAACATCTATTAATCCCTTAGCGGTTTCTGAAGTAGTATTACATTGACCTCACGTGGCACCATTGTGGCCACTGCTAGAATATTACATCATTAGCACTTGTCACAGATTCTTTGCTGTCAGTCATAACATTATGTTAAGGATCAAATAATCATTGATGGCAAAAAGTGAAAAGCTACAAATTAATGCAGCACCTAAAATGGTATAGCCTAAAAATAATAATAAAACCATTAAGGAGTTAAATAAACAAAAATCTCAAGGCCAACTTCATTTTCTACTGCAAATAGTTACAGGATGTTTAATATTTTTCTTTTTAGCCTTCAGTAAAATCTGTAGCATATATTTTCAATATTTATTGATACAGCAACATGATAAGTCAGTGGTCGGCAACCTTTTTTGATGTTGGGTCAATTCAAGGTTTTGGAAAAATGCGATGGGTCAATTAAAAGATTGAATGAAAAGAAGAATCAAACATGGATGTTTATATAAGCTATATTTAGCAATTGAATTACTCTTTTGTTTTCAAAACGTAAACCATTTCGAACCTTTGTGGGGCACCCAAATCGTGATGGTGGGTCACTCATTGACCCGCGGGTCATAGGTTGCCGACCACTGTGATAAGTACACCAGTGAATTTGCCACTCATCATGCTTATTACCAATAATCAATAAGATCTGTTAAAAACTAATTTTTAAATTCATGCAGCATTGAAAAATATTTATATTTGAGTCAATGGTACTTATACAGGAACATATTCCTCATAATAATAAACTGATTTAGAATGGGAAAAATCAGTAAATTTTACAATCCATAAAGATGTTAAAGATTTTGTGATCATGTTTTATATAGTGTATGTTAATTTGTGTGTAAAGTTTAGATGAGCTAGCATTGCATTAATTAATATTTGGAGGAATATTTCATTTAATTAAGAAATCATCACAATTATACAGACATATAAATACAAAATAATGAAATGCTAGCAAAGACTTCAGAAATTCTAGTTCAGTAGATGACTAAAACTTTCTTACTAGCATAACAAGTAGAAAAAATTTCTTTTCCAACCCATGATTTTCTAATATCTGAATATCTCCTATATTGAAGCCTATGATATTCTGTGAACTGGCTTGAACAACTTCAGAAACACATAAGTTCTTATCTCATAAGAATACTTTATAAGATAAGCCTCACTAAATAATCAAAGATATACTGGAGGAAAAAATACATAGCTTTGCCGTTGATCTGAGATATACACAGGTTTTAAGAATAGACAATTTCTAAACGCCAATAACAAAACAAAAATTAATAAAATTTCTAAGGCTGAAAAATGTACTTACCTTTAATTATGATATAATATTGAAACAGAAAGCAATATCGAAACAGTATGTTTAATCCAGTGGTTTTCAAACTGTGTTGTCACATCAAAGCAAAAGTCCAGGACTTCACAAGAAAAAAATACTAAATATTTTCATATAAGAAAGAATTTGATGCAAATCAAAGTGAAGTTTGTGTGGTATAAGCAAAACAGTTTAGAAACCACTGGCTTAATCAGTTAAAAATCAATTGGGGATTTGCAACAACATCGATATTAACAAAGAAAACAAACAACACAAATCTCAAAATAATATAAAAAATTAAATCAGCTGTTCTGCACTTCATAATCTTTTAATATTTAACAAGTGATATTCAGGTGGTATATATTTTTCATAATGATGTCATTCAGAAACAGGTATTTAACATTTTGTTTTAGCTTTCTAATTATATATAGCATTTGTTCAACACAATAAAAAAGTTTTAACAAATTTTGAATTTATATTGTAATATCAATCGAATGAAACTGACATTTTGAAGATACAGGCAACTATATTTAAGCAGTTCAGCACTAACGAAATTAATGTAATCCAAAATTCACTTCACAACTACTAAGGAAACATACTAACAGAGAAAACTATGTAAATTCATGTAGCAAATCTTAAAATGTCATTCCATACAATTAAACTTTGCTGCTATTTCAATTAGAAAATTATTTTTTTTAAACAAATATGCAAGGCACCTTGTAAGGGGGATTGTCTCATTATAGTCATTTAAGTAATAAAATTATAATGTAAAATAAAAATTTTTGCTAGTAAAATATGAATGAATACCAAGTATCTGGTAATAGATTATTAAGATTTCAAACAAAAAAAAACATGATTAAAAAATGGGAAATGTTTCAAATGCTATGCAAGTCCCCAATTGCAAATTAACACCTTAACAGAATGCACTAAAAACTTCCATGCAATACAATCAATCAAAAACAATACAGCAATGAAAAACTTCAAACCAAAATCTCATTTCCTGTTTTAAGTTTTTCATGATAAAGAAATCTGACACCTCATTTCTTAAAATTTCAAGAACTTTCCATACAGAATACTACAAATGTATATCAAAATAACACCAACAGTAAAACCTTGTCAACCAAATTTAATAGATTTATGTCAAATATTTCATTTAACTTGAGTCCAATTACTTTTTATATCCTGCCAAAAATCACTGTTGCATTCACAGATGAAAACTATAGGCAACTAACAACCTAAATATTGAAATAATTTACAATTTAAGAGAACTCAAACTGATAAAAATACTAAAATTTGCTAAAATATTTTTTCAAGTATCTATATTAGAGGGGGCAAATAGGTTTTCATTAGCAGGCCAACAAATGTAAGATTGCTGATGTATAGTTTCAGACATGCCATACATTTATTTAGGTATTAATATGAATTCATATACATTTAAGTGTACCAAGGATACTCGATTGCATACTGATAATTTTCAAACTGACCTACGGCCAAATGGGAAACAACTACAGTCAGACCTTGATTTAATGCCCCCCTATATAGTGCCATCCCCACCTACTGCCCTTGAAATGTTGTGAACAGAACTTCGATCCTATGATTACACACAGCAAGCGTATACCTCGATTTATCGCCACTCCCAGTTGAATGCCAAAGTCAATGATGGCCAAACAGAGGCGCAAAATTGGGTTTGACTGTACACAAATATAATTGGAAAATTACACAAATTTAAATAATGTATTTATTTATTTGTTTGAACTCTTTGGGTCATTTTTGAAAAGTTCTTTAGAGTTGGGCATATAATTTGTTGATTGAATAGCAACGCAATCTCCTGAAACTTCATCTTTCAATCTGTTCTTGCACACTTATTCAGATTTTGTTTCAGATGGATGGAATTCAATATTCAAAAAAGTAATGACATTGAAGCAATTGACTTCATGATTGCAAAGTTTTAGTGTGCAAATGATATTTTATGGTGTGCCAAGTTTGGCATCCTCGACCAACATGCTCACCAAATGTGATGAAGCAAGTGTTGTGAGAAAAAGTATAGAGGAAACATAATAAGAGGGTAGGATGTGAGGAATAAATATCTCCAGCTCACAAGACTTTAAGATAATATGTTTAAATTTTTAATACATTTTCTTTAGTGTTGAACATATTTTCAAAGAAATAAGCTTTTGAGGAAAAGAAAATTTTCAGAGGTTAATGTAACAGCCATCAGAGCCTGATCCCACTTGATCACCATAACAATGTATCCTGGAGGTTATAAACACAAATTATTAAAGACTCATATCTTTCTGGCTTTCCAGGGTATTTGAAACATGTTAAGAGCATCCTGAGCGAATTTGACCTTAATGGCGAAATGTTAAAGAGGTCTGATTGGTGTGGGAAGATCAGATAATTTAAATTTTTCCTCAAAATTTTGTCATGACATATAAGCAAAAGAAGATGGCAAAACAAGTTGTTTCCCCAAGAATTGCCTTTGGCCTAAGGTTTTCTGATAGGTATGATTCATATCACTTCTGCCCAAATAATCAAACTACACAGAAAGAAAGAAAACTCTCACTTAACAACCAATAAAAGTGGAAGAGCATGCCGAGTATCCACGGACAGCAAACAAGAGAGACAAAGATGGAACTATCATCTTACAGAATTGGGTTACAAATGAATGTTTGAGAAATCCCTCCACTTAAACAACACAAATGACACATTAAAATGCATAAACTGAAAAAATAATGGTTTCCAGAACTAAATATTCTAAAACCATGTCATGATGAAAGAACCAATTGGTGCCTGGATAGGAATAGCAAAGACAAGTATTAATTTGGGAAGCATGAGTTGTGTACTTGTGCCTTAAACTTTTGTATGTACTTCTAGGTAAAGAATAATGCATAGAAATGCCCATATTATTATTTTAATTGAGAACAGGTATTGATGGACTTTTACATAAATGGCCTGCCATTAAATCTTATTTCCATTTTTGAAGCTGAAGAAAATTGGGGATATATTATTAGAGAAGCAGTTGAAGATGATGAATCTTAAACATGAACAATTCAAGCATTGAGAAATTATCAGAACTACTACCCCTACACATGTCATGCCTTTTTCTGCAAGGTGAGTTCATCTGCTGCCTGTGTGCAACCCTGAACCTCCTTTCTGCATTTATTTAAGGTAGAAAATTATATCTAGTCCTATTTTCAGGCATCTCTCTCCCTTCCTCCCAGTATCTCCCTTCCTCCCAATCTCTCCCTTCCTCCCAATCTCTCCCTTCCTCCCAATCTTTCCCTTCCTCCCAATCTCTCCCTTCCTCCCAATCTCTCCCTTCCTCTCAATCTCTCTCTTTCTCCCAATCTCTCCATCTCTCCCTTTCTCAACCCCTCTCTCTACCTCCTTATATTCCTCCCTCCCACTTTCCCAAACTTCCACTTTACCTCATTCTCTCCCTCCTCCTGTCCCTCTCTTTTTCTTCTCTCTCTCTCCTTCCTTGTCTCTTTCACTCTCCCCTCTCTCCCATCTTCCTCCATTATATCAATATGGTGCAAACAAAGAATGAACAGAAAAGAAGAGTCAAAAGTCAGGTGTGAAAAAAATGAGAAGCATCAACGAAAACAAACCCAATGGTAAGGAGAATGTTTAGTCTATGGTCTAAATCAAAGCTTTTGTTGCGAGTTCATTAGATCAACATTATAATTCATTAGGACGTCCTTAATTATTATTGAAAGCATCAAGGCAATGCAATCTTTACTTAGATTGCCATTTCCCTTTTAAAAGCCTTGAGCCCACTGATATGGTAGTTAGAATTTTTCATTGTTATGCCTAGGACAAATATGCTTTCTTTGCAATTAAACACAAACATTTATGCTAATTAGGCATGGATTTGAATTTTGTCTTTAAAAATTAAACTCTTCGTTCTTTCATCTACATAACTGTTTTTATCTTAAGTTTGTATCTGAATTTTAAGTAATTTAAAAAAGCATATTTAGAATGCTCTGCATTGAATGCCATGCTTTTCTTATGGGATATTGAAATGGAAAAGACCCCCTAAAAATGCAAATTTTTGGGATTTTCTATTTTTTCCCATTGGACTACCAGCATGCCAAATAGAAAGAAGAAATACCTTAGATTGAGGCATGGGACACCTAGGAGGTTCGTATACAAGATTTTTAGCCTACTTTCCATAATGGAAATAGGCTTATAGTTTTGTTGGAGAGTCTCTCTGTCCGTCCCCCCCTTTTAACTTTTGAACTAATAGACCAATTTTGATGACACTTGGTGGAAATCTCTTGCAACATAGACCAAGCTCCCGAGGATAGTTTTTGTTGCCAAGATTGAAGTCCCAGGATCGATTCCAGGAACAATCCTTCCTATTTGATTTACATGGGAAATCTGAAATCCATCGTGCAGGGTAATTTTCTCTTCCACATTAAAATATCTTAGAATTGTAATATCGGAGCAAGTTTTGTACTATTCTCTGAGGAAAGGAATGAAGATTCTATTTTTATCATAGAATTTTGCTTATCAATTGTATTTCTTAGTATTCCGTGTAAATACTGGCGTTTTTACAGTTTCTATCAGTCATTACAACAGTGTTGCCATAGCAACAACTATTGTTGGATTCGGTATAGTCTAATACATACGTTATTTTTGTCACACAAATACACATGCCCAATTTAATATTCCGTTTGAATGTATTTGTAATATTTTATAATGCTAAATTATGAAATTTGGGAACACAAAAAGCAACATATCTGCAGTGATTTTAAAGCTATTAAAGGAAATAAAAGTATTAAATAAATGATCAAATGGAAAGAAGGCATCATCAGTTGTTTGATCATCTTGTTATATTATAAAGAGATAAAATACATTTGTATAGATGGTCACTGTTGACTACAAATATAGTTTATGCAAAATTAAATTTATTATGCAATAAATAACATTATTAAAACTTTTATAAATATAATTAATTAATTTTAAAAATTTATGAAAAATTGTGTAACAATAATGCACTAATATAAGTTACTAGCAAATATATCCGGTGTTGCTCGGGTTTTTAAATCGAGACAAAATAATTCGAAGAAGATTTAAGAATATATGAAGTATTTAAACCAAGTTAATTTTTATTGTAAAGCTTGTTGGTATACAATATTTCTTGTCTTCTCATCTTTTTCTTGAATAAATAATTTTTCCTGCATCTTTCTCTGGAGGTAGCTATATATAATTTTCCATGACCAAAGCAGTCATTTGACAATTCAACATCTGCAACTTTAAAAGACAGCCCTTATCTAAATCGTTGTGATCGAAGTCAAATTTGTCTTTGTTCAGAAGACTTTGCTGCTCTTGCTGTGGCTATTCTCTTATATTTTAATGTTGGGATCTGAGAATGATCTCCGTGGTCATTTCGGCATAATGCTTGTTTTGAAACCTTTGTTTAATTTCTTTGAATTTTTTTTCTTAAACCATAACCACAGGCATCTGTTTTTATGACTCCACCACAGGCACGTGGTCTCACAGACTCCTGGCATAAAATGATTACTTTTCGACTTAATCAGCAAATTTTTTATTGGACTCATTTAATATCTTTAGAACAGATCCTTCTCTGGTATATTTTCAAAATAATATTTTTAATTCAGTAACATTGGTGTATTTTTTATCAAACTAAGTTCAGTAGAATATATAACATTAAAATACAGAGGTTTTCGATTCATAAATATTTTAGCATGTTAAAACAAAATAATAAAAAATACCTTTTTTTGAACACTTAAGGAAGGTTATTAAAAATACTTAAAAGCAAAATTGTTGATCAAAACAAAAATGCATTCACTAAAATTGCCCTTCACTCGGTTCGGCACATTCACTACATAAAGTTTTTGAGCACTCCAAGCAGATTGGCCTGCTGCAAAGATAGCATTGGTAGGCAGTCTTTCTTTTCTTTTTCGGTGGGCAGGAGGAACATGTCTTCCTTGGCTCCAACCTGGCCGGATACACTGTAGATTTTTCATACCCTGCTATAAAATATTAGGAATAAATAAAAATTTAATTTTTTATAAACATATGTTTACAAAATTTTTCAAACCTTACCATTAGGAATTTTCAAAATTCATCGAATGGAAGATTTTGTATCAATATGTACTTGTGAAATCATCAGTCTTCTTTTCATTTTTGGTACTACTACTTCCTTGGCCACTGATTTCAAAAACTCAACTCTGGTAATTTCTCTATTATCTTTGTACATCTGGCACAAAATGTAAGACTTTACATCAGCAATATCTAGTATTCTAAAATAAATTGCCATCAGCCATCTTCTAGCTTGCTGTCCTGTCCCATAATTTTTACATTTCTCGTCCAAAGTATTGTGTTATTGTAGTATGCCACTGTTTCGGGTATTCCTTTTTCTTCATCTGACATTTTTGTATGGTGCATCAAAGAGACGAGGATCACTGCCTTCCTTTTATTAGGCACCAATGACACCATAGTCATATCTTTAGAAAATCCATACAGTGCTGATCCAACTTCTCTAGATTTCTTGGGTTGACACTCCAGCGGGATCTCTCTTGTTTGTTTTAGTGTCCTAACGTGTCATTCCTATTTCTTTTAGAATTTCCGCTAGTGACAGAACAGAACTAAACCAGTTATCTGCGGTGATGTTTCTGTTAGTATCCCACAAAGGTTTGGATAACTGTAAAACCATCTGTGTGGGTTCTGAAAGTTTTTGCTCATCAGGTGCAAGGGTCATTCCATCAAAATGTTTTCCGGAATAAATGTAAGCATTGAATAAATAGTTGTTCCTAGCACCAATCAAACACATCACCTTAATTCCATATTTATCAGGCTTGTTCGGTATGTACATTTTGAAAGAGCACCAACCTCAGAAACTAACTAACATTTCGTCTACGCAGACGTTTGCTCCTGATGATTCAAGTAGTTGACACCCTGTGATAAATTTATTTAAAATTCCTGAAATTGCTGCCGTTGGATTATTTTTTGTGTTCAGGACTGTCATTCGGATTGTCGAACATTAACGCAACAAGTAAAACAGCGAATCTAGTTACATTCATTGTGGCCCGAAAAATGTCTCTACCAGCACTATCTGTTGCAAAAATAGAACGTACGTCTTCATGGGTTAATTTGAAGACTCCTGAGTACAGCAGTAAGCTAATAAAAGCTCGAATTTCAGTTCTGTCTATGTTGTGTACATCTCTTGCCCTTCCTTTGTACCATTCTTTCATTTTTACAAATTGCACATTGGTCCAAGTTATTACATCAGTGATGATGTCATCGGTCATAAGCAAATCCCAAACCGCCACTGGATCAGCTTTCCTATTGATTCTGGTGGTAGATTTTAGCCCTGGGAGTTGCATGATGATGTTGTGGCTCTGTGTTCTCGTATTTCGGCAGTACCATTCTTTTGACATCCATTTATAGCTCCTTCCTTTGCCATAAAATGCTTTATTACTACAATCGGAATTTTCAGAAAGAGAATTTTTGCTGTCTTCATCACTGCAAGAACTCAGCTCCGACTGAGTGTCATGGTCACTCACGATCATTTGGTTTTTCTTGATCATTTCCTGCATTGCTTTCATCTGCAGTGAAACTCTAATTCCATCTTTTCTTTTTTAACTTCATCAAAATAAGACTTATCTACATGAAATAAAGTGATCCTCGAGGGTCCAGGTGTGTTTATGTCGCTCATCTGAAAATAAAGTATGTTGCACTAGACTACTACCACTGGAAACGAAAAAAAACAAACTTATACTTATGAAAAAAAAACTTATGATAACACAGGCATGCGGTCTCTCCGACTGCTATGAATCTTTAAGAGCTCCTGCTTGATAAACAGTCACAACCACACTGAAAACACGATGCTGCTCACAATGACAAACAACTACTCTGAAGGTACTGAAGTTACTAATTGTGGGGGATGACTCATATGCAGATAACTTGTGTTTACAAAGTCTGACAGATTGGGTGCCTGTGGTTAAGAGCTAAAATAAATCTATACAAGTTACATAAAGTATTAAAAATGGAAATTTAAACCAATACTATGAATTTTTATCTAGATATAGAATCTCAGAAACGAAAGAAGTCTACCTGAAATCAAAATTTAAAATCTTGTAAACTTGGGTAGGCAATTGGTAATTAGGACTTTTTTCTGCATAAACAGACAAATTTAAAAAGTATTTATAAAAAGAAGAAGCAGAGAAAATTACTGTTTTGTTATTACTGTATACCTTTTTAGATCCCAAAACGGTAAATAATACATTGCTATTTACGGCTATTGTTGTTCAACATTTGTTAAGTAATCATCTATTATGATAAATCCAGAGCCTCTGCCGCTGTTAAATTGGTTATTTTACCGAAGCATGGATTGAGTTATAAAAATACATTTAAGAGGCTAAGGTTGCTTTCTGTAAAAAGCAGTCTAAAACATTAATTTTTATTGTCTACACGTGAAATGTTTTTCAAACAAAAATTCAAGAATATAAACATTCCTATTATCACAGGACATGCTAATCGCCAATGTCAGGAAAATCCGTTTCATATAAGCCGAGATGGAATTTAGGTGATAATATTTAAATTACCTATATTGGTAACACTGATCTACACAATTTTCACTTATCTATATCTCTACCAAACTTTATGAAAAGCCATTGGATATAATCCAAGATCTTTAGGTATTCCTTTTCGTAAATAACACAACAAACTATGTAAATTATTTCCTTCTTCTTCCTGTATTGATACCCTTCATAGCACGCTTAAACCCATAAGGACTGCAATAACAATATGATTTCGAGGTTTAACAATGTAATTGGTAGGCAAGGCAACATCCCGTTAAAATGGCAAGATTTCCCAAAAATATGTGAATTAAACATTTAACATAAAGGACTTCGAACTGTAAGCAAAAAACGATAAACAGAATAAGAAACCTTTTAATTTTTCCTTTAAAATGGTTAAGATCTAAAGGTTGTGAGTCCATTTCTTCTAATTTTAATCTCAAAAAGAAAAAAAGCCTGCAGGTCAAAAAGTCGATTTGTACGTGTTATCTTATGGGAAATGGAAATCATCCCCTGGAGTCGAACCCTGGACATTCTTCGTAAATTTTCCATCATCATCAAAATAGACACATTAATGCTTGCTTATCTGTAGGTAAAGTTCAAAAGTAAAACTTTTAATCCTTTACCTTTTCTAATGGGTCCATGTAAACAACAGTACTCAAAATGTACACAAAATACATAAGCAAATGATAAGTGTGCTGCTGCATGCACATCTATTATCAATGGAAAGCAAGTACGAGAATGGCAGAAAAGTAAAGCAGCATTAGAAGAAATACCAAGAACCAAGAAAGCAAGCCACACCAATGTTGAATCATTCCCTGAACTAGGAAAAGCGCTCAACAATTGGGTTATTGAATGTTGACAAAATGGATACAGCATAACGAGAACTGGAATTCGTCTGTGTTCTAGAAATGTCAAAAGACGATAAATACAAGAGAGAAAAATTGTCTAAGTTTGTAGCATCAGCTGGTTAGTTTACCCATTTCATGAAAAGTCATTGTCTCTATCTCCGGCAGACAGCACAAAAGGTACTGCAAGACTTGGAAGAAAAAATCGAATCATTCCATAGGTTATCAAAATTTAAAGAGAGTATACATAGGAACTATCTCAAATAACAAATATGAACAAGACACCAATGACATTTGATTTTCCTAGCAATAACTGTCAGTGCTCTGCTTTCTGTATTGTCATCTTGAATTACAGTGGTCACCTTAGTGCGGGTCATGTACATTTTACTGTTTTCATCTGGCAAGGTTGGGGGGTCAGCTTATATGTGAATGGTGTTATAAGTGAGAACATACAGTATATGTTTTCCAATTACCATATTAGTCTGAATATAGTCCTCCCTTAATATAGTCCCCCCCCTCTATTTCTGAAGCCTCAGTTTTGGAAAAATGTTTGAGTCCCATTACAGACCTCACTTTTAATATTCTAAAGAACAAGTTTTAATATGTACGAGCAATTCAGTTAGACCTATCAATTTACAATGAAACAGTAACATCACATTTTGCGTGTTATAGTTGTAGGCATAATTTAAATATGTATCAAGTGCTACTGGAATAAATTCGAAAACTTTGCATTTATGAATGTTATTTAAATTCCATTCGTTGACAATGGCTACTTGAATTGTGCCTGTATAAAAAAGTAATTATCACCAGATTTCCAGTTAACATTCTTTTCATAATTTATTTTACCTGTATTTTTGTTACTTTCAATATTTATTCCTCGGAATATCACATCAAAGAATACATTCTGTAGATATTTGAAACACCTTCAACACTTCGGTTTGATTTACGTAAGTAATACTTTTATAATGCGATTGCATTATATACAATCAACAGCTGCGCAAACTTTGTTTTTCCTAATTTTCACACAGGTTAGTAACAAAAGAGAGATTCCCCTACCATCCTACAAAAGCAAAAATTGGTGTGTCAGCTTATATGATTTAAGAAAAGTTAATATAATTTGGCAGAATAGTCAATGAAATAACAGAAGGGATAGCAAGTACAGGCCAAAGATCATGAAGGCAAAAGAATAATTCAATCAGTTCTATTTTTTGGAAAAATAATAGAAGTAATATAATATACCAAACAGATGTATTGTTTTTATCACTGTTTCTGATTTAAAATACAATCACTGGCAAAAAAACAGGAACACCTTCAAAAAAATCTAATTACCATAAATTTTTAAGTTAGTATGTCAAAATTGATTTCCCGGCCATGCTATGCCACTAATAGGCCATTATTGGTTAAAATTGTGTTACAATAAGCAATAATGGAGTGATTGTTCCACTGGCATTGCCTAGTGTTCCACAAAATATTCCACCTAAAATAATTTTATTATAAATTTAGATTTCTTAATGAATTTAAAAATTAAAAGTATTTTAATTTTGTTCCCACACCATTAATCCATCTATCGGAGAAGGAGAAAGTAGCAGGTTATAACTTCTAACCTGCTGCAGTACGCATATGCATTCCCACAGCCATGATAAATATATATGCCTATGTATATAGGCATTCTGTCAATTTTTTCTATTCCAAAATGTTCCGCCACTCAAAAAAGTTTGAAAAACACTGCTATAGATTGATACGTCTGTATTTAATCATTATTAAATCCAACAGTTCCTTGGTGCTCATACTGTTTTCAATCCCATCTTTCAAAACAGAGTTTGTTGATATCGAGAGAAGTTCACAACAAAGGCCTTGGTCAATAAATTTCTTATAAACCTTGGTTAATATTCTTTGATTTCTTTATCATTCTATTTAATGAGTCTTCTAACAATTATTTTCTGAGCTCCCACGCACTGTGTGAGCCTGCAACCCCAAGTTACGCTCCTGCAGCGCACACTGTGACAATTACTGAGATAAAAAAATTGCTTTGTTAAAACAAATTCAGATATGCTGGGTAGAATAGATGCTGACAGGGAAAACTTTGTTATAAATAAGTTGAAATCAAAAACATTAAATCAACCACTTGACTGGGTGTGACAACCATACTCGTCATGAGCAAAGTGGCCACCATTTGGGCGTGACTGTTATTTTCATCATCAAGGTTTTTTTCATCTTTCTCTATGGGCATGACGAGCTATTTCGTCCTGAGCTTTCTCTCATATTCCTTGGTCCTTTAGGTTCACATTCATGTAAACATGGCATTTAGGCCAAATTTTCCAAGATTTAGAACCTTTGCCATGAAACTATGCACGTGTTGTGTGGGGTTGCATATATGCACTGCCCGGTCGGCAATTCTTGGATGTGTAATAAAATTTTTTCGCAAGAACATACAATATCAGACACCAGGAATTTTTATCCATTCTTCTTCTTTGACACACCTGATGTTTTTACCAATTTTACTTCATTGGCACATCTGGTTTATCAGGGCTAATAAATATTTTCCAATACTCCTTGTAGAAACATTTTTGAAATGTGCTTTTTTTATTTTATCTATTTTTCCTTAATTTCAAATTGCATATGGACTACTGCTTTGTAATTAATTCGTCTGAAAACATTAAGGAAAACTTTAGTTCAAAAATCAGTCAAATGTAATTGTTTAACAAATTAATTGTTAATAACAAATTGTTAATTGACGAATTTTTAATACGTTGCTGTAAATTGATTAAATTCTTTGGAGGAAACCTAGACTGTCTATATACAAGCATATAATTATAATTAGTAGAAGTACAAATTTTACGCTAAATACAACTTTAACTGCTGCATCACTCCTTTGATTTTTAAAAAGATTGCTTATAGTAAAAACAAATTCATTAGCGATTTTAATTTATTCTACTAGAAAATTTGAGAAGTTTTGATTTGAAATATTTTGACATTTATTTTAAATGTTAATAACAATTTGTTAATAATAACTTGTTAATAACAAATTATTTGTCAAAACAATTAGTTACTTTACGAAATTTTAATACACAATTGCAAATATGAACAAATTCCTTTATATATTTAAAAAGAAATATATGGTAAGAGGTAATATAAAAAAGATACATTTCATTCCCGACTCCCCAACTAGAGGGCACTTCTGGTATCTTGCTTCCCCTAGTCAAGAGGTTAAGGAAATACTAAATAAAAATAGTTTCACATAAACTAAATGACTTATAATTGCCAGAGACATTAAAATTTCTTAATTTTTTATGACTATCTCACATTTTAGAATTTTTCAGATATTTTTCCTCGCATATAAGGAGCATCTTCAATCTGGAGATGAAATATTTGGAAAAAAAGTGCAGCTTATATGTGAGTAAATATGGTAGTTGCAGAAACTACCATATGATTTGAGTGATTAGCCTGCTACCTCTATTCCCACATTTTGGATCGACCTGCATTTTTTCACCTAAGTCGAGTTTATTTAATGGAAGGATTGTGTCAGCACTAATATTAAAAGCACTTATTTGAAAGGTTACATACTCAGGCCACAAAATACTGAATTAACCTCCTGCTTGCACAAAAATACAGCACCAAACATCAGAACTCATGATTGTGTTCTTTTTTAAGCCATGAAAAAATGGGCCATGTTTTTTAAATAAAGAGAGAACATTTAGCTTTTAATCTTACAAAAAGTAACTTAAATTTTGATCAGTGAGCAAATTTATGACTACCTCACACCAGAGCATTGAATGGGAGTTGAACAGAAAACCAAAACAAAAAAGTGGTATTTTTGGCCAGAATTGAACGTAACCCAAACCACAAACACTGATTTTTTTGTTTTTCTTTCAGTCCTAAACCACTTGACTGGAAGGTTTTGTCACCTATGGTTTAACTTCTCCTTGTGACATTTTCAACCCGTATAAGAATAAAAATATTAGTGTTATTTTACTATTTCTTATGTTATTGAACTGAAATAATATAATTTTGTATTTTCATAATTTTATTGATATTTGAGTCCAATAAATGCACTTTTTACAAATTTGGTTCAGTGTGGTAAATCCTGAAACATGGTGTGACACACAAGGCTTTTTGACAGTCTGGGCACCAGTAGGAGCATTCTTTCCTAACACCCTTTGACCAGCAAATTACACATCTCCTAGTGGGGCGCTTCTTTGACGTTCCAGGTACATAGTTCAGGAAATGGCGTCCGAGAAGTCGACTTGGGTTGGGCAGCTTTGATGGTCGTCCTGTAGGTGAAGCTTCTGGTGTCCCTCCCTTTGTCATCAGCTGCTCTGCAATGGTGAGCTGGAATTTTAGCCTAGACATTGCACCATCTTTTATCCTGTACACAATATAGGCGTTGAGGCAGGCAATGTCCGAGAGGTGTCGGAACATCTTTTAATAGTATTTCCTAAGCCTCTGACACGCCATGTTATAGCTCTGCAGTTGGGCATCACTTCTGTCCACCCCATCCATGTTTTTATTTTATTCAAGGACAACAGCTGGCTTTTGTACTACACCCTTTCTTGTCTGCATGTTTTCCATTTGACCATCACAAAATGTGCTTACTAAAATGACATCACGCTTATCAATCCATTTCAGAATCATTTACAATTGTTGAAAAGCAGTAACCACCTGCCTCTTTTCCAGTTTTGTCTTTCTGGTAAAATCAAGGAATTCCTTCCTGTTACTTCTCATGGCACTAACAACATGTGTTCCTGCTTCACAATTTGTTCACAGGTTTAGAGCTTGTATATTAATTGTCTAAGTACAGGAAATACCATTTTTTTAAATGATCATTTGCTAGTTCCAATATAATCCTTGAAGAAATTTGCTCTCCAGGATGTGTGTCCCCATATACATTCCCTTTGCCTGTGTACACCAGAAAGAAAAAAAAAACAATTTCTTTCACACAATTCATAAAACTGTATCCCGAATCTGCATCACTTTGAAGGAATATATTGCTTCCAACAAAGCTGCCCTTTCCACAGTAGAAATGACACATCAACACTGATGTTCTGTTCCAGCATGTATAAAGAACTAAATTTTGGTTTCATGTGGCCAATTATCGGTCGAATTTTGAAAACTTGCCTGTTGGAGCATTAGGATCAAATGTTGTATAATCAACAAAATGTAGAAATTTCAATTACCCTATCAGAGGTGCTACTTGACTGAAAACAAAAAAAAAACTCTTCCTTACATCTCGTAAAATATTACCCATACTGAAAAGTCTTCAAATAAAATTTGTAGAACTAGCCAAATAGTATATATCTTTTCCTATAGATTTTTATCATACAAATAGCTGTTTTCATGCAAATCAAACAAGAGCGAGTTGTAATTTGATTTAAACTTAGAAAAATTAATGCAAGGATACCTAATTGTTATTAACAAAAACAATCTTTGCTATAATTGAAGTAAATAAGATCTGCTATAATTTACGAAATATGTTTGTTTAACTTCCTTATGTTTGCATACAGCATTCTGTAAGCTGAAGGAAATGTATTATATACGACAAAGAAAAGAACATTAATGTAAATATTCCAATTATATAACTCAATTGAGGTGTTTTAAATAACTTTTTATTGTTGGACTAATTACAACTGATTAGAAAATAAATCTGTAAATAAAAATTTAATACTTCCCTGCATCATTTATGATATATCATTTTGTAGTATTTAGTCATTATACTAAAATTATGTAAATATGTTTGTTAATGCACCAACTTGGGTGGAGAAAATTCTTTCTTTAGTAGACAGAGAGGCATTTGGGCTGTGGTGTGCATTCATTCAAATTATATGATTCACTTTTAAATATGTACTCCATCACTCGAAACGTGCCTATTTGAGATACACTGTACACTTTCCTAAATTGTTTCATCCATGAATTTGGTAATGCAGGGCATCTCAAAACTTTTCTTCTTAGAGAAAAACATGCCATTCTCTGGCTTATAACACTCTGTAGTAGCAATAATACATTTAGGGCCTTTAGTTCATTAGGATGTGTCCAATCAATAATGCATCCTGGATCGTGGTTTCAAGTTGGGATGTGCAGCCATGAATTGCTTAGCATATTAATTTGTTTGATTGGCAGTCAGTTAGCAGAAGTAATTGTCTAAATACACAAAAAAAATTCAGTACATCATTGTCATTGCTGAATGTAACATTCACTCTATTTACTCCAATAAAATCAAATTTTGGCCGTGCTGTACAATTAGGGACGATGACTTGTGAAATTTCCTGTACTTCATATTCACCATTGCATTTAAGTTCATGCTCTGTATCACTATCCTTCCCCATGGTCAGTATTCAACCATTCATCTTCACTGTCACTAACATTAAGTTCTACATCACTTTCTTCATAGAAAATATCTAAAATTTCTTGATTATTCACATTATCAAGCTTCCATTTGGAACCATTTGCTGCCTCCATCAGAAATTACACAGTAACAGTGGTGCAACTACTATATATTGCTAGGGCTAAGAAAATACAGCAGATGGCAGGGACTGTCCTAATAGACCTGATGGGTGCCGCCATCTGCACGAAAAACAGTTTCAAACAGAGTGACTCCCAGCTCTGTATCTTGTCATGCCCAGGAGATAAAAGTGACAGAAGAGGCAGTATGAATTACTGTAATACCTAGTATACTAAAGTTTCACCATGACAGAGTACTCCATCATACCTAGTGAAGTGGTTAACAACAAACTTTTATTGTGGAATTAATAAACAACGCATTAGAAATTATGAAAATTAATAAATTTGTGCAATTTTGAATTGAAAATGAATAGGTGATATTGTATGTTAAATTATCATAAAACTGGCAGAACCAGTAAAACTGTTGTTTTATTATTATTAAAAAATATATACCACGTATGATTATGGAGATAAGTTATGGCTCTTTAAATGGATATTAAATAAATTGATATTAGAACCAGACCATGTAGATAAGTGTTTTTTCTTTGTTGAAGGTGATTTTGAGCTCATATCAACTGAAACATTGATGACCAGAGGATAAAAGCCCATACCTGTTTTCAATGTAATTCCTATCTTAAGAATCACTGAGGGAAAGACAATTCTCCTACAATTTGACCATTTTACAACATGGTCACGACCAATCAAAATAATAGGGTGGTTAGGCCAGTCGAAAATCATGACTTTTGTATCCAGTTATGTAATAATAATATGTAATATGTATGGATGGTCATAAACAAGTTCATAAAACTCCTTTAAAAGACTAAAATAGCCCCAAAATAACTATCGCAGCATAATACACAGTTGATATAAGCTATATTAATGAATCTGTAACCAACATTTGATCAAAATAATCATTGCAAATTGTAGGAAACGTAAGAAGTACAGCGTACTGAACTCAAATTGCATGTTTGAATACCAATGCACTTATGCTGTTTACAATGAATGTATCAGATAGAAACGCTTTTGCGATGAAATAAATATCCAAATTACCATATTAATCCGAAAAGAAGATGGTTTTTTTTTCAAAATGTTCGACAAATAAATTAGGGATCATCTTAAAATCATGTACAAAATTTTAAATGCCGCAGGGAATGCCATGATGCCGATTCTGTCCACGAAAACGCATTTATTATACAGGCATCCCTCGTTTAGCTCGCTTTCGTTTAGTATGCTTTTGCTTTTATGCAGTTATCGAATCGGGGAACTTTTTCATTTAACGCAGTAATAATTTTCACATTTGTGTGATTTAATTCCAAGAATTTATTTATCTCGATTTTTTGTCCTATTCATCGTATTTATTCATACAATTGATCAACTTTTGAAAGCCAAAATGAATTATAACAGTCACATCCACCTAATAAAATATTTTAATGAAATGTTCATGAAACTTTTAAGCTCTTTAGATTTAGACCAGGGGTCAGCAACCTATGGACCGCATGCCACAGGGTGGCACACAAAGAGATTTTGGGTGGCATGCGAAGAAACTGTAAAAATGTATGTAGTATGAAGAACAATATTATGTTAGCAATTTTAAATTAACAGACACAATGTCGTAAAGGCCGCAGTTAATGCATCATACAAGCATTCACATCTTTTCTTTTCAAAGATACCCAATCCCTAACATGGCTAGCCTCGTATCTTAGAAAATTAGCGGCAATGAAAGAGAATTTGGTTATAAAAGGTAAGCAACCTTTACAAGAATGTTGAATACAATGGGTCATAATTCAGATACAATGTAAATTGTCTTTTTAGAAAGAGCAGAAGAATCCACTCACTTTTGAGTTACAATGTAGTGAATAGTCGTTCTATCTCTCAGACATCGCTAGCTTTAGTTTGTCTTTTCACTTCGCTGACTGCGCATGTTAACTTATGGAAGCATTAACACTGTGGAAGTCTTAACTACGTTAGAGTGATTTAATTGCTTTTCTGAAGTGAATTAGTGGCTTATTTACAAAAACATAGTGGAACCCAAATTTAACAATGTCAAAGTAAAAAAAATAAAGACTTTCAGGAAGAATGGAGAGACAAGTACGGTTTTGTACAGCAAGGTGAACGAGTTGTGTGTGCCTTATCCAGTAAAGATATTGTTTCACGTACTTCTAGTGTCCAAAGACATTATAAAAAAACATGAATTGTCTTTCTCACACATGGACATTGAGGATAGAACTGAACATACAAAAAACTGTTTTTTGAGTAGATCACGGCGGAGGCGTGATGTCATAGGGCTTAGGTAAGGTAGCTTAGCATACATTGTAATGTCACTGGATGCCATATACAGTAAAACTTCGTCGAACGCAGGGGTTAGGTTCTACAAGGGTGTCGCGTTGCGTGAATCCGCGTTGGAGGAATCATTAGTCTTATGGGAATAAAAGGGTTCCGTTCCAAGCTCGGAAAATGTACTCCTTGAAGGCGTTTTTTTCAATAATAATGACATAGTTTGCTTATATTTCCTTGAAAAAAGATTAAAAACATTGCATCAACTAATTATATACAGTAGTATTGCGTTAAAAAAATATTAAAAAATTAAAATTAAATTCTCGCGTAATTTTACACTAGGCAGACATTCACTTTTATAGTTTTCCCTTTATACCTGGAAATGCTTGCTTAAATACGACACTTTCATCGCTCGCAGTGATAAATATTTCGAAACAAGTTTTGAAATATTTAAACTTAATGTTCACAGAACTGAAACAATACATATAAAAAACTTGTTGATTAATATCGACAGCGAATCCAACGATAGGTCCTCAGCTATGCCGGATTGGCCTCTGCACAGATGCATAACACTAGCGGCACTACCGGCAGTTGTTTGCACTCACTGAAACGGTACATACTGGCATTAATTTTCGCGTAATTTTTATTTATCGCTAGAAATATTTTATTGAAAATTTAATGAAATATTTTAACGAAGTTACAGTGAAACTCACCAAGGTTAATTAGATGGTCTGCTCTTGGTCTTGTGATTTCGATGTGCTCGGACCTTGACTGGAAGAATTTCATGATAGGCATCTGTTTGGACTTTTTTAACTCCCTATGAAGTTCTACGTAAGGAGCTAAAGCTGATTCTAGACTCCTCTTGAACTTCAGGCTTCTTTCTGCTGAAGGATCAAATTCCAGTGGTGCTTCTTTTAAATCTTCTGCCTGCTTCAAAAACTTCTCCAAAATTTTTGCTGTTAACTTTGGCTTCTCAGGCTCCGAATCGTTCTCTTCTTTTTCGCCTTCACTAGAAGTTTGTGTCACCATATCTAATTCAGCAAGGGTTAGTTCCTCTGCATGGGACTCTAACAATTCTTCCACATCCCTTTCTTCCATGTCTTCAAAGCCTTCACCCCCGATGTGTCTTGCGATATTAATTATTTCCCTAACGTCCTCTGTATTATCGGGAAAACCTCGGAAGTCACGAACGATATCAGGCCAAAGAGTTTTCCCGCAAAGGTTCATTGTTTCACTTCTCACTTCATCCCTTTATTATTTCAATGGCCTTCGAAATATCAAATTTTTTCCAACAATCGCTAACTCCTAAGGATGGATTTGTCTCCATCATTGAAAGAATGTTAGCAAAACTTCTGCAGATGTAATACGACTTAAAGGCTGCAATAACACCCTGGTCCAAGGGCTGCAGAAGTGAAGTTGTATTATGTGGTAAGAACTCAACTTCAATTTCAGGATGGGCCTGAGAAAGAGATTTCGGATGACCTGGTGCATTATCCACTACGAGGACCACCCTAAATGCAAGATTTTTTTCCTTCAGGTACTTTTTCACTTCACGAACGAAGCAATTCTCAAACCAATCCTCATAAAGTCTTGCAGTAACCCGAGCTTTGCTGTTACTCCTCCAAAATACAGGGAGCGATTTGGTCTTGCCCTTCAGTGCCCTCGGATTTTCCACTCTATACACCAACATTGGTTTGCACTTAAAATCTCCTGCTGCATTTCTGCAAAATAGAAGGGTAAATCTGTCTTTCGCTACTTTAAAGCCAGGAGCCGACCATTCGTCTTTAGCAATCCACGTTCGTTGTGGCATTTTTTTCTCCAAAATAAACTCGTCACATCGGCGTTAAAGACTTGCTCAGGTCAGTAATTTTTCCTTTCGGTGAGTTCACTGAATACATCTGGATATTTAGCTGCTGCTTCATGATCGGCAGATGCAATTTCGCCAGCAATCTTCACATAATGAAGTTGAAATCGCTTCTTAAATCTATCAAACCATCCTCTGCTGGCTTCAAAAGTAAAGGCTCCTCGTTCTTCACCACTTTCTTGCGATTTTAAATGCTCATATATACTAAGGACTTTATTTCTGATAATAGGCCCATCTAAAGGAGCACGTTTTTGCGCCTGATCTTCGATCCAAATGTTTAACATCTTTTCCATTTTCTCCATTAGTGCATCTCGTCTGCTAACATATAAGGTACCAGCAGAAGCACCGGCACAAATACTAGAACGAATTTTTTCTTCCGTCTTCTTCATGGTTCTTATCATAGATTCATTTACGTCGTATTGTCGGGATGCTGACCGTACAGAATTCATATCGTCAATACCTTAGTGATTCAGCCTTGGCAACTTCCGCAGTGAGTTTTGTGTGCGTTGCATCTTCGGGGAGAAAAGATATTTCCAGCGGAAATATTCCTGGGGGCTAAGAGATCCATCGGCGTTACTTATGTGACTTCTTTTTAACGCCGGTAGTTAAGTGCTAAGTCTCACGTGACGTGAAAAACTGAAAAAAGGAACCTCATCTCCAGGTTGGAGTTGAAGATAAAAAAGCAGTTAAAAACGCTGAATGATTTTTTATTGGGTGCCGACAGACTTAACAAAACACTATAATCGTAGTAGGATTTATTCTTACTAATGATCTTTTTAGGGCAAACCTTTTATTGAAAATGGCCATTCAAGGAAATCGCGTAAAAGTGAATCACTTCCAGCGGTCGGAGAAGCTCATCACGCATTTGCGTACCGCGTAAATTTGAATCCACGTTCGGCGAAGTTTTACTGTAGTGATTTTAAGAGACATATGGCTTACGTAGTATTATTTGTGACATCAGGTTTTACAATTGGATTGATTTTAATTTAATTTTCTCTGGAGCCATTTTTGTGTAAATAAAATTTTTCTAAAAATTGCCAAGAATAAATTATCCATTATATTTGTGCAATATCATTTTTATGAAAAAAGGGTGTGCTAAAGATGACATATTGCATAAATACGAGACATTATTTGATTTTATGAATGCATTTGGACCCTAGAACCATGAACAGAAAGACGGCATTGTGAAAACCACTTCATAGACTCAGGGGTACCTAAAACGTGTATTTCCATCAAAATCAAGAAGTCGAATTTTTTCACAATTACAATACTTTCTCAATATACTACGTATATGACAAAGTAAAAAGAATGCCTAATGATCAGGTCATGAACATACATCCGCATGTATCATCTCTGAAACCACTGGGTGGACATTGATGAAATTTGGTATTTAGGACATATGGGCAAAGAAACTAAGAAAATTATATAAATGGTTTACAAGACCTAATCGGGAGTGCCACTTCACTGGTGACAAAAATGTACTTTTCTTTATATCTTATAAAATATCACTATAAGAAAAAGTCTTCAAATAAAATTGTAGAGCAGGTAAAATGGCATGTTTTGTTTAGTACTTTTTTATTGAAGGAGTAGCCGATTTCAAGAAAATCAAACTTTAAAGTTGTAATTCACTTTGGAAAAATTTTCCCATGGTTCTTGATTGTTGACAACAAAAACAATGTGACAACATAAGTAAACAATTTTCTGCTCTAAATACCAACTATTTAGATTTAATTTTCTTTCATGCATAGGCATCATATGGAAGATGAAAGAAAATGGACATAAATACATCTATTTTCATTGCATATACACAGTTTGCAAGTCAAAAGAAGTGGGTAATTTACGAGGAAGGAATGAACGTAAACATAAAGATTATATTACTACTATTCGAGTAAGGTATGTTTTAAGTAATTGTAAGTAATTACAACTGATTAGGAAATAAATTGGTGAATGAAAAATTCGTTATTTACTTGGCATATCATTTTTCAGTCCTTAGACATTATACTAAGCCATTAATATTTATCTTTTTTTGAAATGATTGCATAAATCGTACAGAATGCCTCTGCCATGCATGTATGCATGCACAATGTGTGCATCTTTCCTCTTTTGTTATTAACTTCACCTGAGATATATTCATGTATTCAAATCTAAAATACTATATACATAATATATTTTCTGACTAGGTAGAAGATTGAAATTGGGTAGGAATTTTTTATTCTTACAGCTCAAACCATTTACAAAAAAAAGACCCGGGTTTAAATCCAGGAGATAATTTCTCTTTCCCATAAGATAACACGTAAAAATCGATTTTTCGACTTGCAGGCTTTTACTCTTTTGCAAATTAAAATTAGAAAGAATTGATTTACGATCTTCGGACCTGGGCCATTTTAAAGAAAAATAAATGAAGTTTATTATTCTTATAGTCACATTTCACCTACGATTCGAAATCGCTCAAGTTATATGTTTAAATAATATTTATTAAAATAATTTAAGCTTTTTAACAATATGTTGCCTTACCAACCGTGTCTTTGTTAAACCTCAAGAATGTATTGTCTCAATCCTTATATGTACAATATGTGTAAGGAAATCATGCTTTGAAAGTTTGTGCCAACGCTCCCAAGTGCTAAGATTGGGGTTCGATCCTGATGGTGCCCGAATTTTTTATAATTAAAATTGTGTTTTTCAGTAATTTCCATTCGGTTAACTTTAGATTGACAGTTTTTGTAATTAAGTATTTTTTAAATTATTTTTGCTGTGTACCTTATAATTTACTGGAGTTATAAATTCGCATTGCATATATGAAACACGCAGACCTTCTTCATTTACATTTTGAAATATCTCAAGGACGAGATATTTAGCTTAGTTATGTGGAGAAATATTTAAACCTTATTTGTAAATCTCCAAAAAGTATGTTTTAATGCATTTTTTCATGTTTTCATGCATTTTATTCTTGGCCTCATATTCATGCTTAACAAATGCATCATTTTAGTGCTTTGATACAGATCAGACTTTTATACATGGGTATAACACATTTACTGAATCTATTAAGTTGTTAGGGAGAGGAAGGAAAGAGAATGGTAATGAACAGAAATGGAGAAAAAGAAAGAGTATGTAGCATTTGTATAGGATTAAAAGTAGCTGCAGTATAAAAATAACAATAATAAATTAAATTTGATATTACAAAACATTTTATACGATCGAATCATGTGCCATTGCCAAATGGTGAGAATTCATAAAACTAAATACAACGTTATTTTCAAATTTCAAACTGAATTTCTAATAAGATTGAAAAATAACATTTCAAGATAATTTCAGCGGTATAAGCACTAGACAACACAGCACCTACAGACTCGGGAGAGACCTGAGAGAGACTGAATTTTCATCCACAAAGGCCTCACCTACTTCATTCTTATTAGTTCCCTCAAGGTCAAGCTTTCGGAAGCTTCCTCTTCTCTCTCTCTCTAACCTCCATGTTATTTGAAATGCACTATATGTGAAAATGAGTGACTTTCCACCTTGTAGGTACTGATAGAAGGGGTGTTGACTAATCTACATCAGAACTTATAATCGGCTGGGCAGGAGATTTGATACATAGAGCATTGAAAATGGCTACACTAAGATTGCTGGTGTTTTATGTGTCTTGTTACAATCTTATTAATAAAAAAAACATTCCACCATGGATACCACTACCATGGACCAATTCTGTTGTTATCATTTTAAAATTACTTATAATCATCATACAAACTCAGGACTTGAACCAAAGAACTCCTAAAATAACAAAACTTCATTATCCTGCCATCAATTTTCGAAGAGTCCAACCGGTCCACAAATCACTTTTTAAAGCAAAAACTTCATGCATTTTTATGAGAAAATCTTCCATCATCAAGGTGATTTGCATTGTTGCTGGTTTTGCCTGATTGCGAGTGATTGACGGGGATCATTAATTCGCATTGCATCTGTCCACATATCCATGATGTTTTTACAATATTTTGAAGTTTAAATAATACCTTGATAATGATAAACAATACAATGGTAACAAAAATAAATATAAATTCCATAATTTATTGTCATAGTGCATATATGCAAGTGTTTTTAAGTCAGATATAGAGATTTCATTTACTGGATTTGATTTTAATTTTGAGTAGATTTTCTGCAAAAGGTGAATAATTTTGGCAGTGGATCACTTCTTTAACATGTGCATTTTCTGTTATAATTTTGTTTACAAATGAAATTTGTTTTCCAATAAAAATTTATTAAAATATGCGAGCCAAAACAAAAAAAGGCAGGAAAACCCAATATAAGCTAATTTGAACAAAGATTTGATATGAAATGTGTTCCCAAATTTCAGCTGATAACCATACATTTGAGTCTCATTAATGATAGATCTAGAACAAAAGCCTATACTCTGTTTTGTTGTTGTTTGCAAATGAAATTAGTTTTCTGTTCAAAATTTATAACATTTATAGGATTGGGTTTGGTTTAGTTAGGTTATATTTTTTGCCTTTATTTTTTTATTTCGGCCCACGGTAATAAATTTGGATGGAAAAATTGATTTCATAAAAAACAACAAATACAACAAAAAGTTCAGTAGAAAATTGAACCTGTTCCTATAAACTAAAATACAATTTGTATTAAAAATAATGAAACAATTCTATGGTGCGTACGGAAGATGTGTCGTAATGGTTTTTGCCTGTGAGGAAGAACTTCTCTTTGCCAATGTTTACCTTCTGATTGCACAGACAAACTTATTTATTTCCAGAAGCATGTAATTGCATTGTGAAAAATTCATGATTACCTTCTGAGTCAAACGGGCAATGCAGGCGAGACACCTATTTATTTCGACATGCCATCTAATTACACTGTTAACGAAATAGGTGCAAGAATTTTATAAAAACTTCATGAAATGAAAAAATGCACATTACTGTAATGCTGGCAGTGTTAGCAGATAGCTCAAAGTTACTACTGTTTGCTATTTAAGAAATTGGTATTACCAAGTTTTTTCCTGAATACACCTTGTTTTTTATTGTGGTTGTCTTAAATTTGAAGTTGTCTTCCTTTCAGGTTAATACGGTAAATTAAATTGGTTTCTATGAGGCAGTTTGAAACTTCGTGTATTCAAAACATTTTGACTGCATTGTACTGGTAAAAAATAATTTCCACTGTCACACTAATGGGTCTAATATGATATCGTTTAAATAATTAAAGAATGAAAATGAGGTATGTGCTAAGAAAAGTAAAAAAATAAGATATTTCCTAATGAAACAAGTACTTTTGATAGAAATCATATAGGAGCATGATATGCAACAGATATACTATATCTAGCAATAAAATATGTGATCAAGGGTTCTCCAATAAATGTATCATCAGCTGATCGCCATAAAATAATTTCAAAACTACTAATTCTGTTTTTGTTTCAAAATTACCAGATGGTAAAGAAACCTGAGTTTTTTCCCCACAAGATAATAGAAATACAGTAAAACCCCGATTTAATGTTCCCGCATTTAGTGAAATCCCGGATTTAGTGAAGATTTTTTCATGTCCCGACAATAGCTCCATATAAACAATGTATTATTTTCCCGCATTTAGTGAAAACCGATTTAGTGAAAAACCCGCATTTAGTGAAAAAATATTATGCACTCGTACTTCAATTTTTATTTGACGCTTCCCGCATTTAGTAAACTTTTTCATATGCAAAAAGAAATCACAAAAGAAACATATTGTACGTAAAAATTACGATATACGCTCAAAACATTGTGAATGGCTCATCACGCGCAAGCGGCTACATTGTCTGCTAAGACAGTAGTGCCCGCAAGGAAACCGTAAATCCTACAATGTAATGAATCCCGCTCGTATGTTCCTCATTTCTGGTATCACGGTCAGTTACCTGTTGTCATAGTGTGCTATATACTCGACGTCGTTTACGAGAAAATGCCCTTTGAAAATCGCGATCCGAGAGTCAATGAAATAAGAACGTTAAAAGTCCTTCCCTATTTTTCTTGGAGCGTTTGTCTAGGGGAAACGAGTTGGATTTCAAATATTTTTGCCGGGGTTCGATTCCCGAAGGGACCAATATTTTTTTCTCGGGTTTTTTTAAATTTGTTCGCAATTTCCAGCATGTCGTCGATAAAACTTGCAAACCATTTTTAAAAAATGTATTCAATGCATTATAACTACTATTTTCTTCATCGTAATTCTTCACCGTAATTCTTAACGAACATAATTTTACGGATCACCCATTCGCTTTACCATCTCGTCATGTATTGATCATGATTTAAAGTTCTTATTTTGATGACTCTCGGATCGTGATTTTCAAAGGGCATTTTCTCGTAAACGACGTCGAGTATATGGAACACTATGACAACAGGTAACTGAGCGTGATACCAGAAATGAGGAACATACGAGCGGGATTCATCACATTGTAGGATTTACGGTTTCCTTGCGGCCGCTACCATCTTAGCAGACAATGTAGCCGCTTGCGCGTGATGAGCCATTCACAATGTTTTGAGCGTATATTTAACGTTCTTATCTCGATGACTCTCGGATCGCGATTTTCAAAGGACATTTTCTCGTAAACGACGTCGAGTTGGCACCTAGGTAGAAATAGGAGTCCGTTATTTTGCATATAATTTAATTCTGCAAAGTCGCAATCCGATACGAGTGTCACACCTTGGGGGCTTCCCTTGTGAGACATGTCAGCTGATTACTCAGATCACGATGGCGTAATGCCTGTCCCCTCTCCGTCTACCTTATCTAGCAGTTCAACTCTTCGTTGTGCTGCCTGCCTGTTCGGCGATCAGTGTAAACCTGAAGCAATTGAGAAAAATATTCTTTCTACTATTTTTATTTTTATTCCTTAATAATGGCTACTAGTAAAAGGAAGAAGCTGACAATTACGGAAAAAGTGAAAATCATTCAAGAAGTGGAAAAGAACCCAAGCATGCCTGCGATAGAAACTGCACGCAAATTTAATCTTGCACCATCTTCATTGTTTTGTATAATGAAGAATAAACAATTAATACTTGACGAAGAAGTGAAATGTGGGGTAAAGCCATAAAAAGAAAAAATATCAAATCATCACCATATGATGAAATGGAGAAGATATTGATAGAGTGGTTTGAGGGAATGCGCTCCGCCAACCTCCCAATCAATCGTGTACTGTTGAAGGAGAAAGCAATTAGGGTAGCAACTAGGCTTAGAATAGAAAACTTTAAGGGTTCCAATGGATGGCTGGACAGATTTAAGAAGCGCCATGGACTTGAATATAAAAGTGTTTGTGGCGAAAGTGCTAGTGTTGATGAAGGAGCTGTTGACTACTGGAAGAGTGTAAAATTGGTAAGGTATTTAGAAGGCTATAAGCCGAATGATATTTTTAATGCAGATGAAACGCATTTTTTTCAACCTTCTTCCATCAAAAACTCTTGCTACTAGAGGAGACAAGTGCCATGGTGGAAAGAGAAGTAAAGATAGGATAACTGCACTTTTATGTGCAAATTCAGATGGCAGTGAAAAGTTGACGCCTCTAATAATAGGTAAATTTGCCAAGCCAAGGTGTTTTAAAAATGTACGGGCATTGCCATGTAAATAGGCCAGTAATAAAAATGCATGGATGTCAACGGATATATTTAAAACATTTTTGAAATCATTAGATGCAAAGATGGGTGGTGCAAATAGAAAAATTCTTCTATTTATTGATAAATGTCTGGCCCACCCTCCAGATACTGATTTTATTCGCAATATTAAAGTGGTGTTTTTTCCAGCTAATTGTACTAGCCATCTGCAGCCACTTGACTTGGGCATTATTCACTCCATGAAAGCAAAGTACAGGAAGGCTTTGGTGCAGAAAGCAGTATCCTACATCGAGATGAAGAAACATTTGAAACTGAGCATCCTTCAGGGTATGCATATGGTAACAGCTGCATGGAATTCAGTTACACCTCAAACAATATCAAACTGTTTTCATAAGGCTGCGTTCAATTGCAACAATGCTATGGAAATTGATGTAGATATCGATGTGATTGACCACGAAAATTGGTTGAAAATTGCACCTGACATGGACACAAATTTTGAAGAGTTTGTCCGGTGTGATGATCTTGAGAGTACGTCTGGTCCTCCACAAGACGTGGAAGAAATCTGTAATACCAAAGAGGCAGAGGAAGAAGAGGCAGTAGTAGAAGAAGAGGCAGTACAAGAAGAAGAATCAGTTCCCACACTTGGTGAAGCGGTTCAGGCACTTGAAGTGGTGCGAAGATATTTAACTTCTTTTGATGTGAACAGCACGACTATATCAAAAGTAAATTCTTTCGAGTGAGAAGTTCTGAATGTTCAGAGCACCTGCCAGAAGAAGCAAACAAGTTTGCTGGAATATTTTAATAAATAATTTTCTTGTAGCTATGTATGCTTGGTTTTTGAATAATTTTGATATTTTTTGTGAAATTCCAAATATATTTTAATATTTTCTATTTAATGTTGTATGATGAAGCTTTTTAAAGGAGGGATGAAAAATTGTTTCAAGATTTATGTCAATTTTGAAAATACTTTGAAAATTTTGAAATTATTTTTTGTAATCATATGAATGATTCATTACAGAAATTTTCATATTCAATAGCAATAAGGCTTGTTTGTCACTGGAATTTGTTTATAAATGTTTATTTTAAAAGTAATAATATAAGTATTGTGCATACAAAATTGAAAAATGGATTTTTATTATAGAGACCATTTTCAGTGGCCTTATTCTGGTATTGTATAATGGAACTAATACACAAGCAAAAAAGATAAATTTAACTCATTTTAATTGAAAACCTCCATTTAATGAAAACCTCGATTTAGTGAAATATATTCTAATCCCCCAGCGATTCGTTAAATAGGGGTTTTACTGTATATACAGAATGTTATACTTTTTGTACAGTGTTAAAAAGAATATTGTTTTGTGGAAATTGCTGTAATCTTCCTCAGCTGCCCACAATGATTCAGATAAAATTCATCCCAAATTTTTCAACCAGGACTGATTTTTACTCATATTAATTGTTACATATTTCTGAAAATTTTTCTTAAATTTTATGCCAATAACAGCAACAGAAATTATTTGGTATTCCATTTCTTAATGATATTTATGAATTGTTTTGTCAGTAAGTCAACACAAAAACACCACTCTGGCTGAATGGATTATAATGAAACCTGGAATTTCAGACTTCCTAAAATAGAAGAAAAAACAATTGAGCATATTACTCAGTCAGTACTGCCACAATACAGGAAACAACAATTTATATATTCCAGGAGAAACTGGTGGAATTTTTAGTAATCATCTCAAAGAACAAAAACTGCTAAAAATTGTATTTATGTAACAAAAAAAGTCAAGAGAGAAAATAATCACTCATTGATTAATAAAATATGAGAATATCCGACTATTTGTAAGAAGTGTAAGCAACCTTATGTCCAATGACAAACATACACCATAAAGGGAATTGAGGCCTCCCAAAAAATGGAACTTATAATCATTACAGATGACTCAGAAATTGCAGTCATTTTTCTTCTGATATGCTGTGAGCTATTTTGGTCGGAAGGCTGAGTGAAATTTACTAAATAAATTTACACCATCGAACGAAACAATATGAATATAGCAATAATATTCATCACAATAAATTTAAAGAACCTCGGCAACAGAATAATATAGTTGCTAATAACTGGCGAAAAGATACAAAATTATGATGAAAAAAACTGAATCACAATTACAACATTTATGGCTAGAGTATTCCATGCTAATACATTAGGCTATCAAAGAGTTTTTCAGCTTTTTTTAATGTGGCTATGAAAATATTTTTGAACAAAAATTCTTATTTTAGTAAAAAACAGTTAAAACAGGAATAAAAAAAATTAGCTCGATGCCCTGTCTAACACAGTTGCTGAATTATATAGCATAGTTACATAGGAAAACATTGGAAAAGGGGGCCCAATAAGTAACACTAAACATCAACTTCACTTTTTCTTTTATATATACATACAGGACTATTTTCTAACAAGCTATGATATCAAAAACATGAATGACAGTTTTCTTATATAAATTAAATACAGTAGACCCTCAGTATCTGCTGGGGGTTATATAGTGCAAAATACTATGGATGCCATAACTATAGATATCAAAACCAATGGCTTATGAGAAATGAGAGGTTTGGTTCTTGGCTCACAAGACAAAACTTATTATCAAAAGAATAAAAATGTAGATTACTACAGAACATAGAAATTGTCCATAAAACACAGTAATCAATAAAATATTGTAATTAACAATTAAAATATCCTCTCAGGATAAGTTATAAAGCATATAAGCTCAGTTACAAAATAAGGTAAAATAGTTTACTTCAAGCTTCTAGCTGGCTTAGTGGCTTCTATCTGCTTGTTCGCTGTTACATTAGAACATCTTTCGAATTATCGCCATTTCTATTTCCATCCATAAATTTGTGATATTTTCTTTTGGGCAAATCATGGTTCCTTTTCAAACTTTCCCATGAGTTGAATTGTGTATTAAATTGCTAGAAAAGTACTAACAAACATGTCTTCTGTTTCTATAACACGAGAAAGAAATGTCGGATTCGTCAGAAAAGACTAATAGCAATCCGTTCGGAACTTACAGGCAAATAAAACATTCCCGAATTATAGAAAGTGGGTATATACTGTATATACTTGTGTATAATAGGGTGACCATATTTCAAAAAGGTGACAACGAGATATTTCCCAAAATTTACAAAAAAAAATGGGACAAAATTTTCGCAGAATTTTTTAAAACGGAAGTTTGGTTTATTTCAATTAATACATCATTAGAAAGAATTGGAACAATTCTATAGGTAGGAAAAACATCGACACGTTAAAAAATATTTAGGTAATGATGTGTGGAATTAAAAGAATTAAATTAACTTGGTCAAATTCCCCAATTCTATTACTACCAACTACGGTTGCTAACAGTGTCATTTTGGCCTGGAGACTCAGAGTCTAGGGATCTGTCTGGGCTCTGTATAATTTCAATGGTTCAGCGAGTTTTTCAAGACTTCTAAAGAAATAAAATACATTATGAAACTTTGGGGAAAATTTTCACTTTTCCGATGCTGATATGATGATGTAATATTCTTATCATTACATACTTTGTTATACAATAGGGTGTTCAGATTTTTTAAATCTGATGTGGCCACCATATGACTTTCTCCATATCTGTAATATTTCTAAAAATTCCAATTAGGTTACATAATAATAAATATTTTAAGAAACTGTGAGAAAATTTTAGACTATACAAAGAACAGAAATAAACAAACCATAGCCTTCCAATATTGGATATAGCCACAAAGCTCCAACAATTAAGAAAAGAAAAAGGAGCATTACTAAGACGTAACTAAGCGTCAATTGTTAACAACAGTCATCGGTAGGTGGCATGGTGGTGGCAGCTAAAAATATAAGATATCTCTTAAACAATGCATTATATGGGAAAATGTTTCAAACAAAGGTTGTAGAAAATCACATTCCTACAACTTTTATTCCAATACATTTTTACATTTATCAAATATTAGAGCAAATATTTCAAAATAACGGATAAGTGACAATAGTAAACACGCACTTCTGGTTGACCGATTTCTACTAAAAACTAATCAGTTCTTCTGACTTTTATAAAAATGTTAAATATAAAATTTTGCATTGACCTGATTAATAGTTTTTGGGTTGGAGGAACCCACAAAAAAGCTATCACATACACACTCGACATCATTGAGAAAATGATCAAAACGTGTATTTCCATTGAAATCTCATAGTCAATTTTTTTCATGAATACAATACTTTCACCTATACAACATATATGGAGAAAGTAAAAATTGAAAAACATCCAACACGTAAATTTTAATTCAATGAAACAAGTCGTTCTAAAACATTATCTCAACTGGGGATAAATAGAAATTTAGCTTAACAATCCTGAAATATAGGTGGATGAACAACAAATTAATTTGCTTTTTAAATATTTATCAATTTTCATTTGCAATTAATTTGCAGCTGATGTTGAAGGAGTTGGTTCTGAAGCTGGTATGAGAGTTGATGGTTCATCCTCTTGCGCAGACGTTTTGTAGTTTACGGATGAAGCTATTTCTTGCAGTTAATTGGGAGTCTTTGAAAGCAAATTGTAAAAGTTGTTGCACTAAAGTTCCCGAAAATGAGCTTTTGTCACTGTTTTGATGTTTCCAACAAGAAAGCGGTTCTTTTCGTCTGTCCACAGAGCATTTGTGATAGAAAACACTCTTTCTATAGCTACACCTGTGCTGGGAATAGCAAAAGAAAATTCCAAAATCATTTGAATGATTTTAACGAAATTCTTTCACCTTGCACAAACCATCGTTCGACAGTTTCAGTCAAAGTCGTGTTCCATTCGGCAATTTTGCTTTTACTGATATTCGTAACATGGTATTCATCAAAAAGCTCATCTTCGTCTATAACTTTCACGATATGTGTAGGATTAATTTTTCGTGTAACTTTGTATATTAAACGGCACTCACGGAAAAATGAGACAATTGGCGTTCCATCTTAACTTTATCGGGAAAATGGGACACTTAACTAAAAAAAACGGGATGTATGGTCACCGTAGTATATAAATCGATCCTGTGTATAGGTCGACCCCTGACTTTTTCATGAAATATTTTGTTTTTTCTTATATCTTATGTATAAGTCGAAATCAGATTTTAAGGTGAAGCAGAACGAATTTTTTTGTATTCAATATGTTGATCCATTAAGTTCGATGTTAAGTTCCCTTTAGTCTGATATAATTACGTTGTGTCAAAGTAGCAGCAAAACCATCTGATGTCTTCCACAGTGCCACTGCATAACATCCAAAGTCGTTACATTGTATACACCTTTGTAATAGATTGAATGACTTGGGATAGACTTTGTATTTCGTCCCAGCGTCCATTCAGAAGATATCTTTGTAAAGGAGAACAGGGAACCAAGTTGACGTTGACCGCAGAGGATAGGTGGTGCCGAAATTGACGATAAATTGGCAGAAAGGTGTACTACGTGGTCCTAGGAAATCTGTGTTTTGCATGTTTTTGGATGAGGAACGGAGGAACCTACCTCTCGGAGGGTGCAAATATGAATGTGGAAGGAAAACCAAAACAACCCCTAACCAACCCATCTCAGAGGGGAAGCGAAATATTTTGTAAGTTTCAAATTTCCATAATATGTAGGTATGAGTGCGTAATACAATATCCCAGTGAGGGCAAATGTGAAAGGAGAACCAAGCCAACCATAACCAACCCAACCCTGTGGGGAAGCATAATCTTTTGTAGTTTCAAATATCGGTAATATGTAGGTATGAGTGCGTAGTAAAATATCTTAGTGAGGGCAAATGTGAGGATGGAAGGACGCGAAAGGTACACAAAGTGGTGCTAGCGCTGCCAACATTACAATAAATAATATTACATGTCTCCCCTTACATTACAAACCTCAAAATCTTGTATTTACGTTTGTCTTCGGTTTTTCTGCTTTCTCGGCGTTGCCTTGTTTACCTTAGCCCCGGTTATGCACCCAGTGCCACAATTTTTATGCAATAAATACTTTGGCGGTAGGTACTAATTTAATCTGTGATGCTTAGAGGTAGGCGTTGCCTTTACATAAATCACCGATGAGGTGTTTTTTATTTACATGTTACGGAGCTACCATATTGCACATCTGTCTTGCTGCCAGTTTTCTGTCTTGTCGCCACGATGTTACCAAACGTAACATTTACCAAAACTGCTTAATTATTTGCAAAGCAAGAGAGATAAACTTAGGATCACCAAATTATAAAGTAAATTATTTTTTCTATACATCAGTATTTAAATATTCGATAGTTATCGATACAGTTCAAGTACAACAAGAGTGTAAATTCCATAAACTTTAACCTCAGGGCAAATAAAGTCATGGGTTCAAACTTATCAAAAATATTTCTCTTGTATAAGTCAACCCAGAGTTTTTCACTAAAAACTTGGTCTTAAAACCTCGACCTACACACAAGTATATACAGTAGTTTTATTTACTTATTAAAACTACCATGGGATTGCTGAATTATTTCAATAAAGCCATACCTCGCTTTATGCGATAGATAGGTTCCTGAGAATTTTGCGCTAAACAGGGTCATTATGTCTCAGGATAGGATAAATGGACATGAAAACTAAAGTGTAATATTAATAAAAATACGCCGTTAACCTGAAATAGCAGCTTGCTGTCAGCTTCCATTGATCAATGCCAGATGAAAATCTTTACATTATTTCAATAAGCTATCTTTGTTGGTAATTTTCAAATGGTATAGAAAACTAAAAACTTCATCATGTTCAGGGAAAAATGTACTTATTTTCTGTATGAATGAAATCCTAAATAAATTAGCAAAGAAGTTTTATTTGAAAAGTCACTTCTTTAAAAATAATAATGCCAAAATAACTGTCAATCAAGAGATAAAAACAGTATGCCATCCTCGGTATTTGTTTTATATAATAGTATCACATTCTGACCCTAAATGGGGATCCATAGACGATATAACTAATCCACAAGCCTGTAAGAAATGGATTTTCCAATTCATATATGGTTAGGCCGCCTCAATAATCAGTCACCTTTGTTTTTTTGAACACCTGGCAGACGCAGGTCTGCCTCACTCTATAACGAACCATCTTAAAACGGGGTAATGCAAAGCGAGCTAGTACATTGGAATGAGTAAAATAGCCTCTAAAAATGCACAGCACAGTGCTGGTTGCTTAAATTCCACCAACACTTGATCAAAGATAGTTAAAACCACAGATATTTAGAGCTTACTGTATTACTTAAAAAATAATTCTATAAAAATGATTCAAAAGGGGGCTCCTAATTACTTTTTTGCATTGGAGCCCATGCATCCATAGCTCCACCTAAAGGCTACCATAATAATAGCTCCTTTTGATATCTACAAACAAATGCATAATACAGTAAACCCTCAATTTAACGGACCTTGGATTTAACGGACTTCGGATTTAATGGATTCATGCCTGACGGCTGTGCGGTTGCTGAGGATGCACTCCCTATCGTCGCTTTGTCCACGATTCCAAACCACTCACTGTCCGTCGATGCCGAGGGCAGACCGTTCGCAAAGAGCATTATGTATTGCCTGACATTTGGTTCCAGTCTGATGTTTTTCTGTACTTTTCAGATTCCGCAATAAAATTTTCGCCACTTTTGAACTTACCGCCAGGACCGTCAATGAAACTTCTAGAGGAAAGTATGTTTGGCGAGGGTGTCAAGCACCGAGCGATGAAATTAAAAGGTGGTAGAGCGAGGCAGTGGAAATACAAATTCATACGTTGTGCTGCACTTAGGGATACATTGGTTTGATTCTCGACACCATAGGACTTCATGCAGGAGTTCATACTTGTCGCGGCGATGTTTTCCAATAGTGGAAATTTACAAGTTTCTTTTTTCATTTAAATTGTCATATTTATGTTCTAAATCTTCCGACTGCCAATAGTTCCAATCTATTAGTTTTTTGCACTTTTAGGTCGATAAAAAATGTGGTCATGTTTATAGAATATTGACGTAAATATAATAGTCTGAAGTGAAGTGGTAAGAGTGGGAGACCGTGAATGACATGTGCACAGAAATTTCAAAGTTGTAATTATACATTCTCTTCGAATTCGAACTAATAGTTTTACCGCATTAGATAAACATACATATTATTCTTGTTTAACAGTGTTACTAATGTACTGCATTTGACATAAGATGTGGCCATTTAGTAGGTGCATTTTACTTCATCATATGATGAACTTTCGGATTTAACGGACTTTCGGCAATAACGGACAACCTATCCCCCCAATTAATATGTTAAATCGAGGACTTACTTTACTCATAACTTTTGACTCTTTTTAATTCAATTTTTTTAAGATGATGCCCAACACAAAAGCTATAACAGGTTTTGATTGATACACATCCAATGCAAACAACAAACACATAAGTGCAATGGATTTGAAAATAAATAATTCTTTTACCTAAATTGTTGTACTTGATTTCATTTTACTTTGGATTAACTTATACAATATCTAGTAGAAGTAATAAAATTAGCATTTGCATCCATTGTAAATTATAGTATATGTATTAATATTATAATTATAAAATTTTATATCCCAGTAATTTTGATGTTACAGTACACTTGGATAGCTACTAATATTGTCTTGTGTTACAACAATGTAATATTTTTGGAAATTCCAAAAATATGCTTTACATATTCCTATTCCAGCCTAATTCTTATTTTCCACTTAATTGCATCAACTTATATTCACAATAATGTTTTAGATGCTATATGGGAATCATACCCAAATACTGACAGAATGAATGCAAAATGCAATCAATAAAGTTTTTATAAGAATAATTTGTGCTGTATCTCAAGTCCAGCTATTACCAATGCAGTTAAGGGAATATTTCATATCATCCTTAAGACAAAAATTAAAACCATGTCAATTTTCATTGTACAATTTAACACATTTTAAGACTCAAAAACAATTTTAATTTAAGTTACAATTGTGGAACAAGAGAAAGAATAGTAGTCTTACAATTTTTGTCAAAAGTATAGCCTATATGTTATCATATTAATTAAAAGGCAAAGCTACCAAAAAATTTCCTTGCACTAAATTTTAAACAAAAATTAAAGACGTGTTCAACATAAACAAAAGAATAGAAATATTCTAGTCATATAGAAATACCTGAAAAAATTTCTTCCTATTGTAAATGGATGTTCTAATGGAATAAATGTAGTATGCTCAACTGAGTGAGCATGACTGCTCATCAATATTACATATTTGCTAAAGCAAGAATTTGGAGCTGAATTTAGTTCATTAGAAAATTACGACATGTCAAATTTTTATCAACTACTTCACCAGAAACAATGCATCATACTTTATTCTGATTAACAAGGTTTTACTGTACTTTGTAAAACATATAAATCGAAGAGGCAGATGCAAAAATGATGAAATGAGTTTAAAATTGCAAATGACTCAAATGATGACTAATAAATGAACAAAATATCAAGTTTTAAAATGGACTGCACCATACTTTCAGCTAAAAATATGGTTTGTTATTATATTCATCCTGATAAAAAGTATACGGCTTAAGAATTTTTATTTCAGCATTCTATTTCACTCTTTTGCAACTGCCTCAACAAATTATCCAAAAAATACTTTACAAATATGCAAAATGAATATCAACCTTGAGTTCTAAATAATACAAAAAGCTTACATTTTGCACATGTTGTAAGATATCTTTTGAATACTAGAATAATGATGAAAAAAAGCCTACCTTGGCTGATGTCCTGAGAGCTAGAAGAATCTTGAGATAGTCCTGAAGATCCCGGAAACATTCCTGTTCCTGCAATTGGAAGAATAAATAAAAATCAGCAGGTTTTGTGGAAAACAAAATTGTCAACTAAATTAATATCATTCAACCAACACTAGGTAAAATTTAAAGATAACAAATGTTAGACAAGATATAAATAAATTAATGGTGAAAACTTAACTTTCGCACCTAATGTCTAGGGATTTAAAAGATGAAGCAGAAATTTTCATAAACATAATTCCACAATAACAATTTTTCCAAACATCCATGGGGGATATATAATATATGAATAAATCAATTCCACAAAAAAGGTATCACAATTCAAGCCCAGGCATTAGGGTAAAAAAGAAAAGTCCAAATAATTATTGAAAAAATTAGTTATATGTAGCACAATTTTTTATCATAACTTACCACCTAGATTTCAACATTTAGAATTATTGAGAATGAAGTCAAAAATAATATATAAGTATGAAGACGGAAAAGGCGGGAAAGGAAATAAACTTCAATTTCGAGGCTCAAGAGGTTAGTTTAGAGGAGTGTGTGGTGGGAAGACCCAGAGAATCTGACATTAGGCTGGTTTACAACAGCAGTTTATGGGAGTGTATGTTTGTTTGTGTGTATTTTTGGCTAATCAACCTCTTGGATTATTATAGCCGTAACTCCTTACACACCAGACACACTCACAAGGGAGGAGAGAAACCCAGTGCCAGAATTAGTCTACTCTTTATGAAGAGCACCAAGGGGGTCAACTGCTTAATGTCCCTTCCGAAGGATGGAGCACTGACTTGCACAGTCTCCTCAAACCACAAAAGTAGTGGACGATCCCTGATTGAAAAAACCAACCTGCACCAGATTCGAACCCGGGACTGCTGTGTGGAAGGCAAACGCTGTAACCACTCCGCCACAGTATGTGAGGAGAATAAATGTCCACTGACAATGTTAACATTAGGATCAAGAAATTTTTGGTTCTAATGCATACAAATCTCATCCCTTGCAGAAGTGCAAAACTGTCAAATTGGGTATATACTTATTATAATAAAATTCCAAACACTTAGGCAATTGATAAGATTGGCATATTTTTCTAGGCAGTTAAATGTTCTTTGTCAAATTTTAAAGCATTAATTATTTGCATAACACATTAACATATGGAACTGTTGCAAGACACCCTGTACACATCACTTTTGTCCATCTTAAAAAAATTGTAAAGTGCAGCAAAAAAGTAATGACTGAAATAAAATAAAAATATGTAGTACAAGTATAGTTGCACAAGAGGTTGCTATAGACACATTGAAGTGTGACTTTGGCAGTCCCACCAACCATAACCAGTTGGAGATGCGTTGTCTCATATGGACGTGTTTTGTGTTTTACTGTGTATTACTGTGCCGTCAAACAATGGAAGTCAACATCAAGTTTTGTGTAAAGCTGGGGAAAAACCACCCCACCAAAACACATGAAATGTTACGAACAGCTTATGGGGATGAGGCTCTGTCCCGAGCACACACATTTCCATGGTTGAAGCATTTTCAAGAGGACAGAGTGGATGTGGAAGATGACCCTCACAGTGGACGACCGAAAATGATCTCCAACCCAGACTTGGTGGACCAAGTGCGGAATTTCCTTGCAAGAGACTGCCGATTGACACTGAGAATGATGGCAAGTGAACTAAATTGAATAAGGAATCCATAATCCATAATTACCATTGATGACATTCAGAAGAATGTGATGGCAAAACTGAGCATCATCACAGCAGACAAGTTTTACAAATCTTTCCAAAGTTTTTATGAACGCTGTAATATGTGTATTCAATCCCCTGGGGACTATTTGAGGACGTGTTGCTTTAAGCATCATTGTTTTTATTTTAGTCTCTCATTACTTTTTTGCCACACTGTGTAGATCAAACCAGTAGAAGCTTGAAATTACAATTAAAATGCATTTAAATGCCTTAAAAAATAAATCAAGCCATACCAATCGAAAATCTAAGCATCTGCCACTTTGGAATCATAACTGGTTTCAATTTAGAACACTTCTCCAACAATAGATTCAAGTTCAACACATTAGAATTCATAAAATGTACTGCTGACCCAATTCCAACATTCTCAATGAATATGTATTCCTCTCCCATTCCCTATTATTAGCCTACTAGTGTAATTGCCCATTAAAAATGATGGGTATACATAAATTTAAAATTAAGGCACTTCCCATTCTTCCTTTATATCCCTCTCTCCCTCCCATTTCCCTTGCTCTCTCCTCTATCCCCTCAAAAATGTAGCTTTCTCTCTCAACGTGATATCACCTTAAATTTGTTTGCTGCTTTTTGGAGTTTGGGTTGAAATTAGTTTAGAAAAAATTCCAACTCGAACAGGATTCGTAGATGCACAGTCAACGTTAACTGCATCACCGACGTCTGAAGCCAACTGCCTTGGCTACTAAGCCACCAGGAAGAGTGATAAAATCTAACATAGCTAAGGCAAACATATTCCTTCACGACGATCTCTCAAACTCTGATTCACTTGCAGTCAGCCACCGAAAGCACTTCCAAGCATGACACACATTGCAGACATATAGACATACAGAGGAAGGAGTTTATTATTAACCTATATCTGCCTAACATGCCTAAAGAATGCCATAAAATGTATTCGCTCGCTGCCAAATAGGCCATATCTGGTCCACTTAGTTCCAAGGAGGCTTACAGTTTATTTTTGACATGGAGTCAGGAGCCTGGGAAAAGAATACCTCAGAAGAATGACATCATGGCAAGGTGAGGCAAGAGTGCCGAAGGTCAAAGGTTCAGGTAAGGGGAGACTTCATACTAACAGTAAACAGACACTTATCTAGATCTAGGATCATGCCCTTGGACCTGCTTTCACACTTGTGAAGCTGTTAACATAACCCTGTGAGGGAGCTTCAACCCCATAATGCTTTCCTGATATTTTCTTCTCCCATTTGGGCAGCTGCATTTTTATGAGTCACCTTATAAAATCGTCCAACAACAGCGGTAGTAAGCTAAGGCGTGTGAAATTTTTGTAGTAATAATATTTTTCATATTTTTTTGGTATCTCTCTTTCCTCAAAAATACAGAAGCATGCAATTCTTTATTATTTTAAATATAAAGTGATTTTTATTTGAACATTTTATCACCAATAGTTCATGAGAAATAAGATTTTTTCAGAAAATTAACAAAAACTCTTTAAATACCCCAAAATGAATCAGGCACCTGGACCCTGCCCAGGAGCATTGAAATCCAGCATTTTAAGGTTAAATACCATAGTAAACAAGTCTGACCTCTCATTCTCTGAGTTCTACCACCATCCCTCTCTTTTCCAAATCAGCTCTGTTCCCAATGACTTTCAGATTCCTCCCCTCAATTTGCATCTCTCATCCTCTTACCTGTGTATTGTTTTTTTACATTTATCTGTTGATGGTTCTAAGTATCAAAAGCTAGGTTGTAAGTTGTGCTACAAAATTTTAGCATGCTCAAGTTTCTGATTAATCATAATGGGATGTCACAAAGTTAAGGCCAGTTGAAGAAGTACCCTAACACAATTATAAAATCATAATTTTTTCAAGTCCTCACTCTAATTATAACTCCCACATATTAAAAAAATTTCACACAAAAATGTTAATCATGTAAGTAACATTTGTATATTTATAGTTTTACAAAATACATTATGGAATAAAAATAATGGATGGGAACATTATAAATAAATAGTTTTTATCCATATTAGTCAATGTTACACTTTTATTGCTTTTTTAATCGCTTAGAAAGTTAGTACATCACTCAAAATGGCAGCACAACTAGGAAAGGAAAAAAGGTTATAGGAAACCACCATACAAAATAAGTTCATCATTTTTCTCCTCTATATTGAAAAATTTTCAGCATCGAGTGTTCATGCAAAAAAGCTTCATTTCCCTACACTCGAACATGCATAAAAAATTAAAAGTAAATCAAAGAAAAAATAGCTCCTGGGTATGAAACCATTTTAAGAAAACTGATCTCACCTAACATTCTGTTTTTAGATGTCTAAAACAAACAACACCCCTTGAGAAAATGAAAAATTTATAATTTCACATTAATTTTTATAATGAAAATGTTACAACCTGCAACAGAATAACTCACTAAACAACACTTAAAACAGTTGATTTATATAATATAACAGCTGATTTATATAATATAACAGTTGATTTACATAATATAACAGTAGATTTATATAATATAACAGTTGAGTTATAGCTAATTTCAATAACTGTAAAAATCTATCACCCTTCTCTCTGCAGTGAGGTTAAGAAAAAATGACCTAATGTACCACACGAATCAAAGACTTCAATTCATAAGACACCAGCATATCCTGCCTTAAAAATGTAGGTTCAAAGCCACAAGATTGTTTCACAAACAAAAAATTGGCTGTTGACACAATTCTGTTTGCTGTACTAAAACATTTTGCAGGAAGATGTCAACAGTACAATATCTGAATCATTAGCAGATTTTGGTACAAGTTCATTCCACACACTAAAATTGAACAATACTCAAAATCTTCTCTAATCCTCAAGTTAACCTACCTTTAACTCTTAGACAACTTCTGATGGTATTCAGCAAAGCATGTGGTCAAGTGAAGTCCAATCTTGCATTCTACACATTGCCAGGATGTTTCACGACGCTGCTTCTTTTTCCAACAAACTACACACCTCTTTCGAGGGTTCAGCTGAGATTTAGTAGGTGGGATTTTCTGTGGAACATGCACTGATTTCATGTCTATTAGGGCTGTCGTTTTCTTTTGAGCTCCTTCAGCTGTCTGAATTAAACTCTGATTACTGTTCTCCACCAGGTTCTCTCCCATTTGTTGATGAAACTCCCCATAGTGCCTTACAGGGCTGACCATCCTCTTGTGCATCACAAAGGTGTCGTACAGCACATCTAATAAATAGAAAAATTTTTGTAGCTTTTCACGTATTTTCTTATCATGGGAAACATCCAAATCCTGGTATTTTTTCACCCTAACCCTATCCTATGTTTTACTATAGGACTAGTCCATCAGGGGCTTCTTGGTCTCACCAGTTTTTTCCCATTATTTCCTCTTGGTTAGTTGGAAACAAGAAATGTTTTCATATCTGTGCATAATTTTGCATAAGGTATTAATACCATCATATTTCTCTTTTGACACATCGGGATATCTGTTGAAATATTAGCAGTGCTTTTCTGACAGCCCCAAAGAATGCATTTCAGGCTTAACAACTAAAAAAAACTTTTTATAAGTGAAATATTAATTTCCATGAAAAACATCCTGTAGACGTTTAACCTACATATTCAATATAGTTACTTGGGTTTATTCAGACAAGATGCTATTCTCTTCTTTAGACAATTTCTATTCGTGCCTATGCTATGCAATTATTTTCCTCTTTCATGGTTAAAAATATTTTTCACACCAAATCCAATCTTCTATGTACAAACAGAATTACACCGGAATCAAAATAGTAACTAGCATGACTCATCAATAATCTCTTCAATGAATAAAAGAACCAACAATGTGAACTAATGAGTAAAAAAGTCATTAATATGTGATAAATAATGCCTCTTCTAGGAGTTTCTCTAATAAGATGATCACTCCAGCAATAATTACAAACAAACACTGTATATGCAGAAAATTTATGAAATAAAAAATAAACTTGAAACTATGACTTCAAGTAACTATTCTCATAATAACCTTACAAAATTTATTGAAGACATTTAAATTCCAATTACAATGTGATAAACCATTCCTAAGTAATCAATGAAAGCACATACAATGGATACGTTCTGGAGTTTCAGCTCACTTCCAAAAGTGATTCTTTATTTCACACATGTAATTCATGTAATTTCACAATATTTGAATTAACACTGAAATAAAAATCAAAACACTTTGATTACAAAAACATATTACAGAAATGGTTATGAGGTCAATCACTAATCAGGCAAAATGTTTAGCTCAGATTTTACAAAATATATAACAATGGAGCAAAATAACAATTAAATTTTTTGCTGGTAGACAGAACATGTTCAAACTTGTTATCAATGATGAAATCACAATTCATCTTACACAGATTTGCATCTTAAATATGTTCTTCTTTTCTTTTGTATATGCTGGTTGAGTGGTATCTACTTTCAAATGAAAATTCTTATAATGAATTCATAAATAATCACGCAACATAGCAGGCCAAAAACCATAACTTGAGGCTTTGCACTTTGTGATAAATAAGATCTTCTGGAAGAATAACAATGAGTATTTTTTCATATAGGTTACTCCTGTGGACTTGATTTCTTATCAACATTGAAGATAACAAGAAAATAAAAAATTAACACATCTCTTAAAAACTACTCATTTTTAATCTAAAACACAAAACCTTTTCCCAAAAATTAATATATAATGAAAATTAACCATTACCGTAGTTAATTGATTGTAAGCTGACCCCACTTTTCACAAAGCCATCCAAGGAAAAAATTATTTTAGTGCTTAGAAAGCAAATCACAAAATTTCACAAGTATGAATGCCTCTGATTTTCAGTTCATAATTAACTAAAGAGTATTAACTGATATTACGGTAACATAAAATACACTTTATTCATTTATTCATAAAAATTTCTAAGAAAAAAGTAATCTGACCACGTTATCCCCTGGGAAATCAATCTGTGAACATATACTCGTCAATCCCATAGCACTGTTTTGCTGCAAGATTAGACATTTCTTCTGCATAGGTATGCTATCACTTTCCTCTTAAAGTTCACAGAATGTGTTCATCCCATAATGGGGTTATTTAAAAAAATCTGATGTGATCTGATTTGAGATATGCTTACCTTGATAGCGCATATGTACTGAACAGTCATAAATTTTAAAGTACTGAACAGTCATAAATTTTACAACTCGAGGTCAGCTTTACCTTTTTAAACTTACTCAATGGAAGCAAAAAGCAAACTAACAGAAAGACTTGAAGCTACTGTGGTGCGGCATTGAGTAAACATGCGGAAACTAAGTAAATAAGCAAAAGGAGTGACGTCGTAATTTTTATGAGTGGTTAATTCTCTAGGGTTATATCTCGCATTATAATGTAAATACGGACATAAATTCAATCACTTCTTTTTTTACCCAGATTCTAAGCCAAGTGCAATTTCTGAGATGGTAAAAAGGTAAAAAAAAGGTCGGCTTACAATCGATTAAATATGGTAATCGCTTAAGTTTTACTATGATTTACATAAATCAATTAGAACTTAAACAAGTAGTCCAAACCAGGACTAACGCAGGCTGGTTTCCCAAAGTTGACGCCCCAAATTGATTCCTTATATTGACAGGTAATGTTTCAGTATGTGTTAGTCATTGCAAGGAATTCTCATACCATTTGTAATTCATAGTTTATCAACGACAGAGAAAAATTTATGTACCATTTGCTCCTAAATATAAAGAATAGTTGGTAGCATGAAATTAACTGTTTCAAGGACAACTTTTTGTATTAACATGTTAATAACTACTTAGCACCTTATAATAAGCTCTTAAGGGGTTGAAATACTTCAGCCAAAAATGTTTACAGGACAGACAAATCCCTTTGATAATTTACCTAAAACTAAGGATATTCTGCAAATCTACATCAAATACAACTTCATTTGAGCATAATATTATTAATAAAAGATGGCAGCTCAAAAATGGATCACTTTGCCTCATCCAAAGAGAACTCTTCAAAGGAAGACAAATCTTGGTTATATCCTCTAATTTGATAATTGACATAAATTAATGGTAGAAAAACTCATTCACTACTAAGGCAATAACGATGACAAAAATTGTCAATACTCCTGATTAAATGTCATAATTGATAGAAAATACCCCTCTATTATGGCAACTAGTTTATCAAATTGATTCTAGTGAGCTGTACAATACTCGTTTGAATTTGAATTAACCATTAGAAAACATAATATAAACCTACATAAAATCCTTGCCCAATACAGATTTGATTCATCACCATCATATATAGTCTGTCTGCAGACAGGTCCGTGATTATTCAGGGTTAAACCTGGTTCTCCATATACTCCTATTTTCCGCTGTCCTCTTCAAATCTTGATAACTCTCTTTCCCTTTCAAATCGACTATCAGCTGAAACCTTTTCCTACCTCTTTCCCTTTTCCCATCTAGTTTTCCTTCTAACACGTCTTTAATCATACTCTCTCTATGGTTAGGTGGAAGAGGGGGCTACTTAGCCTCAACCTCGCCAATAAAGACATTTTTCTTTCTTTCTTTCTTCTCCTCAGGTAATGTCCAACCCAGTTTGCCTTCCTCTTTCTAATAGTCTGTATAATCATTCGCTTCTCTCCTACTCTTTGTAGCACTTCACCATTTTTCATCCTATCTGTCCATTTTATTTTAAGCATTCTCCTCCAAGTCCACATTTCAAAGCTTTCCAAGTATTTTATGTCATTTTTCCTTAGCATCCATGTTTCTGCCCCGTAAAAAGCTATACTCCATACATAGCATTTTATGAACTTCTTGCGGATATCTTCCCTTATATTCCCCATAAGTAGGTGTTTCTTTCTTCTGAAAGCCACTTTTGCTTTTCCTATTCTAGTCCTGATCTCATCCGTACATTTTGCCTCTCTTGTTAGGATGCTTCCAAGGTATTTATAGTTTGAAACTTGTTCTAAAGGCTTTCCTCCAATACATATGTTCAGATTCTCTTCATTGCTCGATATTCGAATGACCTTGGATTTCTCTGTATTTATTTCCATACCATATTTTCTACCTGTTATTACTAGTCTATTTATCATTTACTGGAGATTTGATTATTTGTGGTTAAATAAATGTGAAACTAATTTATTCATCACATATTAAATTTGATTACATATATGCAGTCTTGAATTGGGCTTGCACTGTAGGAAAACTTATAACCTATATGATCACATGATCTTTATTGTAAAGTAGGAAATTTGCTCATGGTTTCCACCCGTTGACCTGCAACTATATGTGACCCAGCAGCATTATTAGCAGATGTGAATACATACAATGTGCCAAGTTCATGGTATAGCTAAGTTAATTTGAATTCTGGCACAAGGTTCATTACACAAATCTAATTATAAAATAAATTAATTTATATAATCATCTAAGTTAAATTTTTCCTTCCTGCCCCCTCATATTCCTTAAAAATCATTACATTGACCTGCGATCAAAAAAGGTTGGCGACCACTGCATTAGATTCTCAAACTTGGCAGTTCCTAAGAACACTGCGATGATTAAAACCAAGGGCTTATGGGAAAAAAGGGGATAGATTCCCAACTCGCATATGTTACTATATTTTGGCGACAATGCATGATGTAAAGGTGAACTTATCTATAGTGCAGATGACAATGATGATAACAAAGACATTGAAGAGGAAGATGATGATGATGAAGACAATGTCGATGGTATTGAATGAAGGGGATTTGTTTTCCTCGAGTATCATCCAGCTCATCCTGAGATCTCACAGGAATCCGGCAGCTGTGTCTGAGGCTTGTGAGTCTAGCTTACACAGGAACATCATGACAGCAGGTGTTGAGACTTTTACTGATTGTTCCTGTTAATTTCCTGTAAGGCAACATGACAGCCTTAATGTCTCTTCATCGGTATCCTCCACTCCAAAATGTCCATCTCAGAGATTTTAGCCTTTCGAGCCTGAAGATCTTCACTAATATCAGAAAATTTTGAATCTCCTCCTTTTCCTCATTCTCACAAGATTTTATAAGCTTCTCTCATGCCCGATTCTTGTAATGAAATTTTATGAGTGCCTACCTACCCTGTTGCCTCTATGCCCTCAAACCTGTCACTATATTACAACATGTTCCATCGCATAAAAATGCAACAAAGAGTCCACCTAAGGTAGTATGCCATGAACAAAGATATTACATCTTAGTATAATGGCTGCAGGAACAATGTTGTGATGGGAGGTAGGATCGTGACCTCCACATTGGGATATGCCAACTTGAGGGTCTCCAAACTGAATGATACGCACTTTAAAAGGCAATAATTCTCTGCCTTTCTAATGGAGCACTTGTAGAACCACTCCAAGACCAGCTCAACTGTGACCCAATATTTTTTGTTAGCTCTAAAAAAATCAGCCAAGCCATATTTTTTCCCTTCAATGTCAAGAGGTGTAATGTCTGGTACACCAATATAGACATAGCAGCCCCCAAAGCATTAGCACAGAAAAGAAAGGTAAACCTTGGCTGTCTTAAAACCAGCAGCCATTTTCTCCTCCTTGGACAAAAATGTTCTAGAAGGCATCCTCCAAAATAATGTGGCATCCTCTGCATTAAAAACCTGTTCTGGCATGTTATCATTGTCCTCTATGCATTTTAATAGCTTTTCAGGATAATTTTCTGCTGCCACAGTCTGCACACATTGATTTACTGACCAATGTAACTTTGTGTAGGCTATTCCTCCTCTTTAACTGCTGGAGCAATCTCTTACTAGCACTACAGGACATGGAACTAGCAGCACTACTGACTTTACCACCAACCATTTCCACTATCAAGTCATGCAGACTCTTTGATTTCTCACGTATGATATGTTCACTCGGTAATTTTAAGGCATTTTCAATTTGAGGAAACTTTGCACTTTGTCAGGTACTTGTCATCAAACTAGCTCTTAAGCTTGTTCTTTTTCCCTAATGTATCACTCATGTATAACTCATTAATTCAATAACATCTGCCCACTGACACTGCACTCTTACTACAAGCAAGCCTATTCAGTAACTCCACTTTCTCATTTAAATTCATCACATTTCTCTTAAATTAAGTCGGTCTTATTTTCAATTTTTATGCATTCTTTGCACCAAGTGAATGCATACAGGGGAGGTTGTTTCCGTCCGTCCGCATGTTAAAACATGGGAACCACTGGACGTATTTTGATGAAATATGGTATTGAGGTGTTTTAGTAAAATTTGTTGACTGATTTCAATTTTGGTTAAAATCGGATGATAATTACAAACACTTTACATGAAGACCTAATGTAGTTTACAATGTACCTGTTTCAACTCGGGAACCGCAGGACGTATTTTGACGAAATTCAGTATTAGGGAGTTTTACTAAAATTTGTCAACCAATTCCAATTTGGGTTAAAATCGGATGATAATTACAATCACTTCAGATGAAAACCTACAAGTAGTTCACAATGTACCTAGGTATTGCAATACCGGTAAACCGGTTTACCGGTAAATGGTCCGAAATCCTTTACTAAATTTACTGGTAATTCAGTAAAAGAAGAACGTATTTAATGTACATTTTAATTATTTTACTTGTTGATTATCTTTGTAAAATATATTTTTAAATAGATCTAAATATATTAAAAATATTCATTATGTTCAATAAAGAGATAGAATAGATATTATGGTCTTGATGCTTTAGAGGTACTGTATGACGAATCCATTGATTCTCACTTAAATATTATACAAAACATGCAGCTGAGTTCTGCAATAGCAAGATACAAAAAGTGGTTAAAATTTTCCGCAGGTCACCAACAAAAAATGATGATGTACTACAAAAACATGTAAGGAGGAATTTGGCAAGGAACTTCCATTGATATTAGACTCTAAAACTAGATGGAATAGTTTGCTTGTCATGTTGGAGCGCTTCACAATGGTCAAAAATTGTATTAGAAAGTCTCATATATACAAAATCAGAAATCAATTTTACATAAAATGAACTTGAATCGGTCTCGAATACAATAATAGCATTGCAACCGATAAAAGTTGCAGGAGAGGCACTATGTAACAAAAATGTAAATCTGTATATCGCTTGTTACGTTAAAATTTATGCTCGATGAACTAACAAACCAAAACACACTTTTAAGCAATGAACTTAAAAAAGCATTGATTGCCCGTATATAGGAAAGATGTACAATTTATTCTGATGTTCTACAGTACCTTTATGATCCCACAAAATCGAATGATGAAGATTACAGAATTTTTAATAAAACTAGCACATCCACAATATTGAAGATAATGGGGGAGCTACTTGAACGCGTGTCTAAAAAAAAACAGATAATACAAATGAGTCAACTGAAGTCATTGATTCCGATTCTGTGAACGCTGCAACTTCAGTTCCATCGACATCGGCTGCATTGTCGATGAAGAAAAACTTCAATTGGTGATAAAGAAAAAAACTGATATAGCCTATGAAGATCTAACTCAAAAACAAAAAAACATGAAAGACCTAAAACATGTCAAGGAAATGATGTATTTTTAAGAAGAAAAAATAAGAGGAAAATATTTTTAAATGGATTTCGATTTCCTAATGATCGTTCCACCACCGAGTGTCGAATCAGAAAGAGCGTTTTCTATGGCAGAGTTGATATGCACAAAAATCAGGGCGTGGCTTGGAGACAAAAGTGTGGATAAATTATATTCTCTGCGAGCCTATTTTAACAACCAAAGAGAATAAATAAAAGAGAATGAGAGGCAATAACTTTTGTTTTAATTATTAGCTTTAATTTAATTTTTAATATATGTGTATGTTACGGTAAAAGTTGAAATCAGTAAATTTCCCGGACTACGCACATTGCTCATAACATATATTTATAGTTTTATAATAAAAATTAGCATATTTCTGAAAATGTCGAAAATTACCAATAAGTTACCAGTAATTAGGAAAACATTTACTGAATTATCAGTAAATGAATAAGTCAGTAAATTTGCAATCTCTAAATGTACCTATTTCAACCCAGGAACTGCAGGACATATTTTGATGAAATTTGGTATTGGGCAGTTTTACTAAAATTTGTCAATCTCAAAAAATGCATTTGAAAACGCTGTGTACTGTGATATGGAGTACACCTTTCCATATTTGTTTCTAAGGTGCTATGATTAAGGGCAGTAGTAAACAACAAATTCAGCAAAAATCACGGTTATTTTCAGAATAGAAGGAATATGATCACAGCACTGTCTCAGGAAGGGAGATGACAGTGCTGCAGCAGTGAAACAGCTAAGTTTGAACCCATAAAGATTGAGGATTTAGTGTACCTGCATTGGACTACCATATTACCAAAAGTCTTCCAAATAAGTACAATTCAATATAAAATACGTTCCATAGTAAATAAGTGACTGGCTTTGAAACCTACTATTACAATTTCTATTAAAAGTAAAAAAGCAAACTCATTTATACTTTCTCCATACGCAGTATAGAGAAAGTATTGTTCTTGTGAATAAAATCAAATATGAGATTTCAATGGAAATACACATAAGTAATGTTTTCACTATTTTTTTTCTGACTGGGACAGGAATTTTGTGTATGCTCGAACTCAAAAAAAACATCAAATCAGCACAAAACTTTATATTAACGATTTTTATTAGAAATTAAGGCTTGATTAAATTCTGGCTAAAACTGGTTAACTAAAAGAAGTTTACTCCTATCATTATTCCGTTTTTGTCAAAAATCTCCTTTATGGCTACATTAAAGTAAACACTTGTCATTATCAAAGTTGTAGATAATATAATTTTCTACTTTTATTTGAAACATTTTTCCATAGAACTTATTTTTTCATTGATTATCCATCTGAATTTACGTGTTCACAACATTGAATGTCGTTTGGTTGCCAACAGTAATTTAAATTGCAATCAAAATTATCCCAATAACATTTAGTCATATTTTGTTAACAATTTTTCTTGTAAATATTGAAAGCAATGCCAGCAGTAATTTTAATTGTGAATATATAGCGCAATAATATGACAGAAGTACCACGCAAATCAATATTTTGTTATCCAAAGCAACAAATAACAATTTTGTTTACTTAATTCTTTTAAATGTTAAAATTGATTCCAAGTATTTTTCACTGCGAAAATTATTAGTGTAACAGCCGATAGTTATTCTTGAGGAAGCTGTTGTCAACAACAACTTGTAAATACTATAGCAATCATATTCATTACTCTGTATGAAGAAAGTTATGGGCTGGACAAATCCGATTTTCTACATTACCATCAACAGTTGTTTGAAAAATTATTGGCATTACTTGAACAGCTCAGATATGCCAAGAAATCATCTTTTTGTGGAAGAAGTTATACTAAAATATATGATACTAGGAGCTCCCTTTGCTCGCCTATAATTTTCGAAGTAGTTTATTAATTTTCATGTATTAATTCATACTTGAAATATAAAATACATTTCTATACCCTATTATGCCAATCATTAAAAAAAGTAATGTGGTTTTTTTAAATAAATAGGATATTTTGCATGCTGGGATTATGAGGTCATATGTTTACATTGTAGGTTGAAATCAACGGTATCATAATTTAATCTATTAATTTCCATTAAAAGCATTAAATAAATTCTATAATGTTATTTATATATCTATTTTCAAATATTATAGTTTTCTTTATTTATTAAAAGAGAAACTTCTGTTAACCCGTTATGGACTGAATTAATTTGTAAAAAATCTTAAATATTTTCTATGTTACATGGAAGTAGAATTCATATAATGAGTAAATCAAGAAGAATTTTTTTTGGAATTTTTAATTTAGTTGATATTTTTATTTTTATGCCATTACCATATGGTAACGCTAGTCCAATCCTACAGAAAAAGTTGCAGGTCTTATTTTTTAAATTTATTTTTATATTTAGGTTTTTATTGCATTTAATCTCAATAAGAATGCTAATGACCATTTTCAACCTTGTTTATTACAATTTTACACTAATATTTACAAAGTATCACATACGTTTAAATTAAATTTTCATTGACTGATTTGACAAATTCCCGGAAATTACTGGCAATGAAGTGTGAAATAAAGTGTAGGTTATACATATTATATTCTGAAAACATGTTCTTTTACAAGAGTTCCACTTTGGCTTTATTTTTTAACTTCCTTTACCTAGTGTGGAATGGTTTGAAACAAGAAGTACAAAGCCCTACATTGCACTTTCCGCATTGTGCATACACTTGATTTGCAATGTTTTCCTGCACAACGATGCCTGGAATTCTGTTTTGTGGACTGTACGAGGTGGTCAATTTTCTCATATCTGAGGGTTGATAGGACACGACCTTCATGAATGCCACATTCCCCACTGGGTTGTCCACCTCCCTTTGGGGGTACACCGTATTTAGCAATTATGTTCTGAACGATGAATCTGCAAAAGTCTAATTGTGGCAGATCTCTGCCCGACTTTCTATATAAAATCCAAGCATTGTGAACAGAGACATCAATCAGCCATGTAAAAATGGCCCACCACCATTTTTTACTCCTAATTGAAATGCGGTTAAGTGCTCACATTTTCATCCATTTCGTCGACTCCTCCCATATATTCATTATATTTTCTCATTAGGTTGGGACGAATAACATCAACGTGTTATTTCTCACTCTTGGACCAGCGCCGAATTTTTTGAGTAGGGTGAACACTATGTTCAGTCGATGCGATTGTATCAACAGAATTGTCACGCCAACGCACAACCAAAACTTTCTCCTCATTACAGCTGGCATATTCAAAATACCCACGAATTTCCTTCTTTTTGATACTTTTACTGTTAGTGAGTGGAATATTACGTGGCAATCTAGTTTCTAGCACAGTCCCCGTGGCAGAGTAGCCTTTTTGACGAAGGTCAATCAAGAATGGAAGGCCAGTGAACAAATTATCAAAATAGAAATAGAAATGTAGATTTTTTATATTCTCAGGGAAGTTTTCAATAAATGACAATAATGGAGCAGCAGCCTTACCGACACTTTCTTCATGTTCTGTTTTGCTAAAAGGCATTTTCCCTTGGTATATTTCAAAATCGATCAAGTACCTGAGAACTGAGTTCAAACACCAAACCTTGTAATCAAATCGAACATGTTTTCCGCGAATAAACTGTTTGCAGCCATGTCTACCATAATAGGCTATCATTCTGACACTCAGGTTTGTTGTGATTCGAAAATCTACTACTACTATCTAGGTTGATAAATGGCCTCAGTTTCCACATTTTATCGGAATAGTAAGGATGGGTATTGTCCGCAAAGTGAATAAATCTCATAAGTAAAATACGATCACGCCTTGAGAGTCAAAATAATATCAGAATTGTTACAAACATTACAAAGCTACAGTAAAAGTTCACCTAGTAAATCGTGATACAAAAATGTAACTTATTATGCAGGATTGGACTAGTGTTACCATATGGTAACACAAAATAATTTCAATAAATGTCCCGTCCTTGTTACTTTTGGCTTTTAATGGTGGCATGTTATAAAAATGTACATCAAGTTCTATTATAATAACAAGAGTTTTGTAAAAATAAACTTATATTACCTTTGAAAAATAAAATAAAATATATCTCCGCACTAGAGAAAAACAAATTTTGAAAACTGTTAAATTCAAATTGCTATATTTCAGAAAGATAATATTTCTATATCTTTTCATTCATTTCATGACATTCCTTTATCCTTGCTCAAAATAAATTTGGCTACGTTTTAAGAAAAAATAACAACTATTACTATTATAACTGAATTTAGAAGGGCCTCACAAGTGTTACCATATGGTAACGCTAGTCCATAACGGGTTAATGGATACCAAACAAATCACAATGCATCAGCTATCTTCTGTAAGCAACAATGTGAAAACCATATTTTCATTTCCCTAGCTCTTATATTATCTGTGAGATACTGATTAAATAGATACGAGGAGAAAATTTTCCACATTAAAGTTCGTGAGAGCAAATAATTACGACTTATAGTTTTGGAGATAAAAACTCTAGATTTGAAAATTAAAAGAAAGATTGATTGTTGCGTTTGGATTCCTATAATATAAACAGGATATGTAACAGAACAAAACGAAAGAATGAAATAATATTCGGGAATTATTTAGAATGTAAGAATGAGAACATTAATTCCTCTATGTACTTACATTCCTTTATTGATAAATTAAATCTAAGATACTTTAATTGAAACATTTATTCAATTCTATTTTTAAAATTGATTTACAATTTTAATGTTTTATTTAAAAATAAAGTGATTTTTTATATGCTAAGTTTACAGTTAATGTTAATGGAAAATGCTCATGAGGCTTAAATGTGATTGGTGGATATTTAGACCAATGGATAAGTGTTGTGCAATGAGACAAAGAACTGTATTATATATGAAGTGTGCATCTTTCCTCTTTCTTACTTTATAATGGAACTATATAAGGTAATCAAACTTCTTAAACCAACTCATAAGTTAGATCCATACAAAAAGGACCAAGATTGCAAAGGCGTTCCTTTAAATAATGCTATTTTATACTACTGCTCTTATAAAACAAAACTGAATTAAAATAAAATGGGCATGATTTGCCTGCTGCATATCTAAATCCATAGAGTAATGTGCTGCATCATTTCAGCCATAACTTGTAATTATCAACTATAATTTTCTTATTATTGGTACGGTTTAGGATTTTGTTTAAAAGATTTTTTTAAATTTCTTTAACAGTATATTTTACAATTTTCTTGTTTATCAATAGTAACACTTTTGAGGATTTTTATTGAATTTTACAATTGCCACAGTAAAGGAATTGTGCATAACACACTATATTAGTGCATAATTACTGCTGCAGGACAGATCAACTCAGATTACAAGCATAAAAATGTTTTAAATCATTTTCAGGTGAATTTATACACAAGTAGAGAGCTTACTTGCTCTTATTCCGCTATCACTCTCATGAAAATGTGTCATCAGCTAAGAAATAACCGCCAGCCCCTCCTTGTTGGGAGTAAAGAACTGAATCGGTAATAATTGGGTTGTTATGCCAACAAAAATTTTTGCTTCAAAAATCTTGTAATTTTGTTGTTCACCATTTTGGACGGATTAGGCCCATATTTAAAATCGAAATATGAAAATAAAACTTCATTCTATTCTCCGTATCTGTATTCAAGTCCCTTTGTATCTTGATTTTAATTAATTTTAAAGTGCAAATAAAAAATATGCTACACTCATTTCCTTATTATTCAAATGGACGAAATTAAATAAGAGTAAATTATTTTTTTATTCATATGGAGATGCTTGGAATTAACAACCCCCTAGAACACAATGCAGATCATCCCAAATAAATGGAGAAAGCTTGGTTGAAATAGAACCATTAGTTCAGTAGAAATTTGCCAATTACCTTTGCTGAGGGGACCTTCAGACAGAAACTCAATTTTTTCATAGTATGATTTCACCCATAATGACTTACATTCATAGTTATTAAAAACTGTTTCCACATCAACATGGTCGAGCCATTTTTCTTTGCTGTTTGTTGTTTAGTATATGCATAGCAACTTCAAAGATATTAATTTAATTTGGCATTTGAGACTTTAACTTAGATAAAAGATGAAAATTACATATATGATACATATTACTCAGTTGATACAGCTACAACAAAACAGCTGACACAAAAACTGTCAACTTTCCTATAACTTCCTATTCATTAACCAAATTATCATGAAATTTACTGAGTGCTTAACTAAAATAAAGGACGAGAATGACATGATTGAGTAGTACCACTCCCAATCATGGCAAAGAATTTACTAAAAACAAAGAATGAAACATTTGCTCTTCGAATATGCACTATATTCCATTCTATATTAAATCTTTTAATTGACAATTTAAATCATTTCGTATAGTAGGTAACACTAATTCATATTCTTACCATGTCAACATACATGTCTATCTTGACAATACTGATGGAGGCCCTTACTGCATCTTACACATGCTGTTCTGGATCGTTTCCTCTTAGCTTTGGTGCTGCACACACAGCAGTTTGCTTCTTTCTTCCCTGGAAGCTTCCTTAGCTTTACAGGACCTTCTCCAATTCTGCTTGCCACAGGTCTGACTTCCATCCGTTCTTCTTTCAGGTTTTCAAAAATATCTACAATGTATAAATATCTTGATTTTATGCTTTCAGGTCCATTACAATTTTCCTAATATAATATACAGCTCTTCAAATCCATCCTAGATATAACATTGAAAGCTAATTTCTTCAAATGTCTTCAGCTCATTTAGGTAGGTGTATAATATCATCTGACATACCAACACCTTCCATTTAATTGCTGTCGCAAGAGTTTCTGGCTTGGTAATATCTTTCTGCATTCCAAAACTGTTTAATTAAGGTATTGCTTACTGCAGATGCCTTTCTTTATCAAAATAATAATAATACATTAAACTTTTGAGACTCATTTTGTTTGTATGCAGCAGCAAGCATTAGTCCAGGGTTTAATAAATTTGCCTCACTATCAGCCAATGTCTGCTTCAATGCCTTAGGCAGCCCCCTCTTATTTCTTCTGTCCTGTTCATAAATATCCCCTTCACAAGCAGAGCAGAAGTTATTACAATTACATGAAATCCTTTCTTCAAACTCTTCTTTAAATGAAACAACTCCATTTATAGAGCATAGCTCAAACTATTCTCCATAGTTCCTTTGTCTTGTTTGTTTCTATCTCCTCTGTATGCATCAAGTCCAAGGCACCAATTAGCAAACTCATTACACATTGCCAATTCTTGATGGTTTCATTAGTAAACATTGTATAAAATGAGCATGTTTCTTAGTAACAGCTACACTTTCATAAATTAAAAGTTGTTGATGTAGGATGTAAGGATGTCTTAAAATTGCACTGACATGGTTCACAACAGGATGAAATTTAGTGCATGGATAATGCTTGCATTTTGTGGGCCTGGAAGATGAGAAGTATTTAAAAAAATAAATTGGAAACTATTTATGATGAAAATTAAAGGTGAAGTACAGGAGTTTGCTGTTCATTAGTTACTGACAATTGTATGTTTGAGATTTAGACTCATATACAAAGGGTATATAAGGGAAACTAACATTTATTAACCAGATTTTCCAAAGCTCTTGAATTTGGTAAGATTGTTTTATTTATGCTTCCCTATAAGCTGATGGAGAAATCTACTAGTGTAGTTTCAAGCAAATCAAAGAAGGTATTTAAGAAAGAAATTGGCATATTCAATTGGGCATGCTTCAGGCAAAGAAGTGACGAGTTCATTTTTGGAAATCAAATTTACGATGAGAATCTTCAAGAGAGAAGCAATCAATAACATCTACAATGCCTTGGTCACTGATTTCATAGTCATTGCTCAATTTGCTGCCTCAAGCTGTTAGGTTTCATAAGGGTTAAAAACAATTTAAAAACCCTGCAGAGTGAGAATAATTATCGCTGTCACTGTTATCACTCGAATCCTTTTCTGAACTCAAATCTTCAAAATAGTCCATTTTTTCTTCATTACTCCTAAAAGGAGGCTATGGCAATCTTCATAATAAAAACTAAGCAAATATAGCAATGATGCATTATTAAAAAAATGACTTGTCAAATAAGTTGCAAGAGAAAATACAAACAAAAATTATTTTTGAGAAAACAGAACAAGATGCCAAGCACTATGGACCAAATAAGAGATATCTGTCAGAGTTCAACTTGTGACTCTCACAGACTCAAATGGGTAGTGGCCCAGGTCCAAAAGACCAAGGGATATATATACAAACACACTAGGATAATGAGTCCCAAAAATAAATGGAACAAAATCAAAACAGATGGATCATATAGTGCATGATTTGATTTGGAGGTGAAACCCACTGTGGTAATTTGGCCAGGGAAGGAAAGAATTGAGTATCAATTAAAACAAAAAACAGGATAACATTAGTCAATATAAATTATTAGAACAAAAAACAGAATGATCTAGTTGGTAGATATCTGTTGAAAAGATAATAACTTCAGGAGAGATAAACAATGTTCCAATGCATACTGCACCCTACCACTTCTGAGTATTAGGTATCAATATATCACATCTCTGGCATTCAAAGGGTTATACATTAATGTTGCAAGAAAATTTTGTTACTTATGAAACAGAAAATGAGTATGACATCCCTTAACTTCAAGAATATAGCCAGCGCAAAATATAATCAGAGCATAAATCAGACTATGGTTCATTTTTCCCTTTAACAATGTAAACATTTAATTAATTGGAAAGGTAACTTCCTGTGAAAATGTATGCTTCCATTTTCCAATACAGTTTGAACCAACATTAAGCTTCATTAATTACTAACATAATGTATACAATTTCTTTTAGTGAAATAGCACAATACATGGTATCATAAAGAATTACTTATTGTTACTGGTTACAAGTTCATTTTGTATAGAAAAAATAAGTACATATTTTTTCCATAATTTTCAACAACTGTATAGGATTTTGTCAAAAACTCATTTTGAACACATCAAACTATTTTTAGAAAAGTTACCCAGGTATAATGCACGAAGAGAAAAATGGGTTGAAAAAATACAGCAATCTATAAACTTAACAACCATGGGCTTCATAAAATTTGAAAAGATAAATTTTTCATTTACCGAAGGACAAAACTGTCAGCAAAAATGTCAGTTCTGATTTTTTAAATTCATTTTTCTATTGGATACAATACCAACCACAACAAATTCCAAGGTCAGTCTTTTTGAGTTATTAAACTCAAGAATAAAAGTAAAGAAATATAAGCAAACTAAGAGCAAAATTATACCAAGGAGAGATATAAGGATTAACGATAAAACATGTTACGATGATCAACAATATTTTTCATGGTCATTTTCCCAAAACACATACAATTATCTCGATGCCAGATAGGTATAACAGCATCCAAAATCTGGCTTCCTCCTTTAAAAACTAGAAACTGGAGTTTAAAAAATCTTACTTTACATAAGTGTTTAAAACTTACAGATTATGTTTCTGCATTCTCAAGAAAAGAAACTTCATTGATTATTTGAATTATAGAAACAGGTGAAATACTGTTATACCTTACTCACCTGGTTTACCTAAATTTAATGAAGATGAGAAAGTAACATGTGACCACCTAAGGCGATACATATAAATGAATTTGACATAAGCAAAATTATACATATTATATACTGGTTACAGAAACTTTAGTGTTTCATGCAAGCCATAATTCCAGACAGTGTTTCACCCATTTATCCCTTTCGCTTATTTTAACTGCTAGTATTGTTAATAAAGTATATCCATAAGTAGTAGAATTAATTATTATACAATACTCTCATATAATCCCATAAGACAGCTTCTCAAATTTATTGAGCACAGATATATCATTATATATAGATGCTTATATATATATATATATATATATATATATATATATATATATATATATATGAGGATACTAATGTTTATGCATTTCTGGATGAGCTAGAGACTTGAAATTTGGTAGGATTATAGGATTTTGCTCACAACCAAAGAGAAATTTTCAAAATTGTTAATTTTTAGGGGTTGTTTTTACTCCATTTGTGCATTCAAGATTAATAATTGTTATCTATTTGTCATAGGTGCGAACTTTTGCAAACATTTTGTAGCAAATTCTATTCTCCGTATGGATAAATTTTTAATCCATACCTTACACACCATATAAGGGCAAGGGAATGCAGTACACAATAGCTATACGTATTTTCTATTATTGCATATTAACAATTTTTATCTCTAAACTATTAATCGTTGGTACATGGTATCCCAGACATTATTGTAGCAAATTATATCCTCAACCCGAATAAAATTTTTAATCTATACCTTACAGATCATTTAAGGGCGATTTAGCCATTTGAACACGCCTAGGTAGCTAAATGCTGTGGTGGGGAGGCCTTCACCAACTGCATAGTTGCACGCTCCTCTCCCTCTCTACCCTCCCCATCATCCTCCCTCCCTCTTTCTCTCCCTCTCCTCTCCTTTCTCTCTTCCCCTCCTCTTTCACTCTACTCCTTTATCATTCGCTCTCCTTAAATCAGGTGACGTCTGATATCTGGGATTTTTTTTGTTCAGTGTGGTACAATGAATATGGCTGGTGTGTGTTCACAAAACAATCTTTTAAGGCATGAGATTTCTTAACCTAAAATAAACAAGGTGATCTTCAAAAGCACCAACTACTTGTATACATATGTTGTTACTTTGGATTCAGTATATTTTTTACAAACCCAGCACCAGTATGTTTGAGATGATAAAAGGTTTCATAAAAATTGCTATACAGTACTAAGTCCAAAAACTGGATAACTGAAAAGCAGAATTATCCAAAATAACACATTTATAAAAGCTGAGCTGTTTATAAAATTCAAGAAAATCTTATTTCTGAAAAGCCTAAGTGGGTGAAACAAATAAAATTATGTGGAATTTTCAGAAAAATTGAAAGTAGCACAATAAAATTTTCCCCTGTCGAAAATGTTTGCGAACAAGACGTACATTATCATCCAACAGCCATTGCTTGTACATATTTCTTTGTAATCTAAGAAGAATAATAAGTATTGATAAGGAAATAAAACAAAATTATTCTACATTTTCATATTTCATTTAATCTTACTCCCTATGAACATTATTTAATAATACATTGTTATTCTACATACATATATACATTGTCCAGAAACCGGAAAAATCCCAAAATTAGCAATCTCGAAGTTCCAGGATTGCCAGTTTTTGGACTATGTACTACACCTATCAAGAGAAACAAACATAATATACGCTAAGCTTCTACCGTGCATTATCCACAGACAAAGTTGGAATGGGCTACCACCAGAAGACACTTTTTAAAAATCCAGTATTTGGAAGGCCAGACTTGAGAGAATAAATGGAGCTTGCATTTATACTTGGCTTTCAATTTTCCATCAAAAACAATAGATGACCATGAAGCATAAGTTAGGTAATAAAAATATGCTAAACCACTAGAATAAATTTTATTATACTTCTAATAATAATTCCATATTAACTCTAAATGTGCTATACAATAAAAGAAATAATAAGTCAATATGTATTATTATTTAATGTCATGAGACCCTCTCTAATCCCTCATTACTAGGGATTATACCCTCGTATGAGGGTGGTTCAAAGCAGGCCATCAAATTGGAACAATACCAAAAACCTGAACCAAAAAATGATATTTTTGGCTGGAATGGAAATGAACCTGAACAAAAAAAATTCGAACCTGAACAAAACAAAATTCAAACCTGAGCCAAAAATTATTCCACAACAAACCTGAACTGCCTTTGTAAAACCCTCCTCCTAAGTTTTGACCAAATCAATAAATCATATTGCATATATCAACTATTGGTGATAAAATGTCAAATAAAAAGCATTTTACAGTAAAAATATTGAAGTTTTGCATAATTTTCATGTAGAGGAAATAAATCAAAAACAATATTTGCATACAAGGCTGTTATAAACAAAAAATGCACCTACAACAATATTTACTTTTTGTGTGGCCTGGTTCCTACTCACTCCCACAGCTGACTTAACGTCCGTGTATAGAGCTTTCTCATGAGGCTATGTTCTTATTCTTCTGGAGACATGAGAGGGGGACCGAGGGCAGAGCCCTAAGACTTGAGAGGGGTAAGCTTTCTCAAATGACTCTTTAGGTCTGAGGTCTCCCCTTCCCTGAGATTCTCACCTTGGGCAATTTTTCCTCGGCCTGTTGTGACAGGTCAAATACAGTGGTTTTGGAACTAAGCGGGACGTATAAGGTAAATTATGCAGCAAGCAAATATGATTGATGGAACATGATGTTCCAATCAGCATTTTAAGGTTAATCTCCAGGCACTCCAAAATTATGCTCTTGAAATGGAAAGGAGCAACTACAATTTCTGCCAGGTCTTTCAGTGCATATAGCATCCAACCTGCCAAGATCATTTTGCCATTTCCAGAAAGCTATTCCAAAAACCAGTGTAATAAATTTATATACCCACAATATTTCCAATCACTTTCTCTCAAATAATCAAAAGGCTCCAAATGCTGTTCCACTAACAACCTTAGCTTCACAACCTACTGCTATTGTATCAAAGGGAACTCAAATTTTTACTCTTTTCCCAAGCTTCATATTCTGAGAAAAGGCTGGTGAAAGAATTTTGTAACGTGTTAAAAAATTTTGTTCCACAGTTGACATGGTATTATATTGTACATGCATTTTAAAAGAACATCACTTAAATACTTCAAAATTTAGGAATATAGACTATGAATTATCCGCTTCCTGTTTATACACCTTAACAGTACAGCAACATTCTGCGAAAATGCTGAAAACCTAATTTATTCTTGATTCAAGCACAGAAATACTCCATCTTCTAATTCTTTGTGTTCCTCACCTTCAATGCAAGGATTATTGATGCAATGTTTCCAAATACATCTCAACTAGGATAGTGTATTTGTCATCATAACTAATAATTAATATGATTGCTTTAGAAAATTATATGAAAAACTAGTAACAACAAAAGAAAGTGACCATACAGCTGACATTGATAAAATGGAATGATGAAATAATGGCAAACAACAAGGGATCCCAAAAGTGAAGAAACTTAGTGAATAAAGCATTAACTCCTAAAATGAGCATTTAAATTTATCATTTCTACTTCCAAGCTAAGCATTTAAATGTCCAGATATAGGATTTTACTCTGCACTGATACATTCCCCCTAAAAACTAAGCTAAATATTACTTAATTGAAACTTACCTTTTATGAAGCTGTTGATTACTTGAAGAATGAGTAGGATAAGGTGCATAAAAACTAATACTCTTTAATTGTGTGATAAATTTCAAAACACGGTATTGCACACAGTGCAACATCACAATCTCTGCAGTAGACTCTTGTCTCTTTTCTAATTTTTTTCCCTTTTTCATTGTTCTTACTACAGCATACCTTGCAGTGTCTAGTTGGAGCTTGCTTCTTCGGTGTTGGGGGTATATGTTTAGGAAAGTGGCGACCTGTTAGGTGAGAAAGTAATGGTGTGCTTGAAGGGCAGCCTTGTTGTGGTGAAGCTATTGTTGATGTGTGTGTTTCTGATAATTTTCAAAATGTTTCAACTGAAACTAGAGTCAGGTCATATTGTCAGTTTACTTCTTACAGGGCAAAAAAGAACTGAAGGAAACAATATTTATGAGGTGTACAAACATTTTTTACGGTCTTATTTTTGATGTGGAATAAATGACCATGTATGAATCTGAAAAACCCACTTCACTAATCCATTCAAAGCATTTCATAAAACTTCCGGCTTCTTTTTGGTTTATCTATCTTTCTGATTTTCCAGCAAATCACCTGTATAGGCACTTGAAAGAGCGAACAAATCTTTTTTGTCTCTTCATTTGACCACCATCAATTTACCAATATAAAAGAATTTGGTTTTTCTGACTTTTAATTTCACTTTCTTCAGCTCTTATGCTCTTCCTTACAGCACCCACACACCCTGTTCTATACATGGAAAAAGTTTTGAAATGAAGTAAAAACTGTCCATACAAACAGCATATCTCAGTTTCGGATCATTTTTCACCAGTATCATCACCGAATTTTGTTGAAAGTTAAAGGTTACAATATGTTACATCAACAAGGTCCATTTATTGGTGCAAGCAATAAAATCATATACACATTCAATCAGAGCTTCACATAGTGTGAATGATTTGATTTCGAATTATACCCTCATCAATGATATGTATCGTGTTATCACTAATCTTCCTTTCCACAACAAAATTGATGGCTGATAACAGTTGATAGATCCCATTCAGGAACATCTGCATTCTCATTTTTTTCAAATTGCATGAATTGGTACACATTTTGCTAAACTTTTTTGGAATTTGCAATCTGATCTCATTAGTGAAAATGATAATTCAAAAGAAGCAAAAATCTTCTCTCACTTATTGTTTTATAAAAAATTGGAATGTTAACAATATCATTTCATAAAAAAATAAGGAATACTAGTTTATCAACATTACCATTAAGATAATGTTGTGTCAGAAGCATGTTGTTAAAGTTGTTGGCCTCAATTCATGAGCTTAAAATCATTCTTTTAGTTCACCTTTATTGACAATTATAAACTGTGCCACAATAATCTCTGCTAATACTTCATCCATAAAATAATTACAATCTATGAGATTGTTTCTAAGGGCATCCTGACTCTTGGAGTTTCTGTCAAGATAAAATGCAATCTATCCACTTTGAAGATTTAATTCTAACTTCCTTCCTGTGATGCATATATTTCTACCGCACTATATAAATCATCTTCATCCTCACTAGTTTGTCACTGGATATTACATAACTTTTGCCACCATTATTTTCTCTAACAAAATATTCAAGTCAACATTTCAATACCTGAGATACTATGTACTTTCAACCTCCAAAACTTTTTTTCAGGGCCATGACTGCTCTGATTGGCTTAAATTCTGAGTCCATCTTTCTTCCCTTCACTGCAAAGTGAACCTAATAGGATATTTGGCCTAAAGAATGTAAATAATAGGACTAAATTTGAGAGACATGTGATTGGAAGAAACATACTGTGTTCCAAAGGGAAAAGAAAATAGAGTGACGATTAGCTGCTCAAGCTCAACTTACTGTGCTCAGTTTAGATAAAGTTATGTATGCTCTAGCCCAGCTTAAGTGTAATGGTAGAGGGTTAAGAATAATTATGCACTAGCTCCACTAAAATTCCAGACATACTAAAACCAGCAGTAACAAAAAGTAATAATAATAAAATAATAAGAAAGAAAAAATCAAAGGACTGCACTCTCTTTCAGGGGGCATTTTGTATTCAGGTAAATACAGTATACTATGATAATGTACAGGAACATATTAACAAGATATATTCTTGAAATAAAACACCAACCTAAAATCGTTCAAAATTCATCATTCCATAAAGAAAATTATCAACCTTTTATAAATACGACACTGGAAACCTTTATGGAAATAATAGGAAGACTATTGTTTCAATTTACTTATTTTATATCACATAATAAATGCATTTACTGTTAACATTTGCATTTGACTGCGTTTTTATCATTATATAGCAACATATGCTTACTATGGTTTGTAATAAAGCTAAAATTTGCCATTTCTCTCAGAAAGAAATTCACAAGCCAACTAAATTAGATAGAAGTAAACAAACACCAATTTATGTATGTCAATCTCTATCAGAAAATTTATACACACATTCCTCTCCATTTCATAATTCCACACCTATACAATTTCCCAAACAAATATAGGTGCACAATACATACTGGCCTTTAAAATAAAAACAAAAATATTTTCTGGAAAATTATTATTTGCAATCATTTACTACTTTCCCATAGAATATTGAATAAATGCTTAATTTTTCTGTGAAATGCACAATGATACCAACCGACTTGTAAAGTGCCATTGTCAATTAGTTAAGTGGATCAGCAGACAAGTGCAATCATTCTTCAAAACTATCAAGATTTGCTTGGTAAAACTTTTATAAAAATAATATCATACCTTGAAGCCTTTCTTTGGATTCCATCTTCAGCGCAACGTTAGGTTCCATCCCAGCTCCTGACATTGGCGGCAAAGCTAGAGAAGGTAGTAATTGTTTGGGATCTAATGCATGAGAATCCTGCCTCTGTCCATCTGAACCAGATGGTCCACCGACATGAACCAAGTGTGCCATTGCAGCCAATGCTGAAGGGGGCTGTTCTCCTCCACTTCCTTGTGCTTCAGAAGGGAGATGATTTCGACCACTGCCTCTTGGCCTACCCTCTGAAACCTCTTCCCCTGTAACCTCTTCTTCCACTTCCTCCATACCCTCCTCAATTTCATGCGGTAAACTTGGAGCAAGTTCACTTGAGTACTCATCTTCAACCTGGCTATAATCTACTGGTTCTTCCTTTGGCTTGGTCACATCAAATTCAGAGGGCAAAAGATCTTCCCTACTCACAGAACTGGGGGGTAAGCATTCAACAGGAGAAGGTGGTCTACTTGATGGCCGAGGAATCACCCTGGACCTTCTCTGCTCTGGCCTTATTCTTTTGTAAGGAACCGGAGAAGGATCATCATCACAATGAGTAGGGGCACCTCTGGCTCTCCGTTTCTCTTCTGATAAAGCCCGTTTTTGAGAATCCTGAACATCCCATGAAACCAAAACGGGATATAAATTTACGTTAACGACTAAGAATACAATTAGGTAAATAGCAAAACGATTCCAGTTTACAACAGAAAAGGTGATGATGATGCTGTCAACATACCTTATCATTATTTTCGCCAGTCAAACCCTTAATTTTCAACATTTCTGCAGTCTTAAGAAACCCTGTGAGATCATCTTGCCTAACATTTACTTCCCCTCTGTACATAAACTGAAGAATAGCTTGAAGTTCTTTGTGCCCGACATCTTTAAGGATAACAATTGGATGACGACAAGGGTTTTCCTGAAAATAGTACAAAACAAATTCTCAGAACTATCAATTCAAAACTCCATCAACAAAAACCTACTAACAAAATCATGATAAACATATGTGATAAATGATCCATGAAAACAAAAATTTTCAGGCGATCAACATAAGGCATGCTAGAGAATTAGACAAGTAACACAGTGAAATTTATATATTACACAATAAATTTGGCACCGAAAAATTCGAAGGACCATTGTACGATTCTATCATATTAATTTGATTTTAAAACATACCTATAACATCGATATGAGGATAATTATTACCGGTTAAATGTAGCAGAATCAATTTCGTGGCATTTGGTTTTAAGAAGAAAAAAAGTAAAGCTCGGTTCATTTTCCACAATATCTTACAACTATTAGCTTAAGCTGGAAACGTGTTAATTATGATTATACACGAAAACGGAATGAATAACACTCATGTTCTATACTTTCACTGAAAACTTAAGGACAGATGTTAATCTTGCTTGATATCGTGGCATGGTCATTATTATCCGTCAAACCAAAAACTAACTACTATCAAGACAAAAATAAAACAGCAAATATTCCGTCCGTTAAATGATTTAGAGAAAAATTAAAGTACTGTAAACTTACTTTGAAAAGTGATTTGAAGTACGGGCTACAGACAGATAACACAATCTTGTGAGCTTGGACGTATTTTCCGTCGCATGCCAGAGTCACATCTACAAGGTCTTCTTCTTCCAACAACTCGTGGAAACCAAGGGTGAGGTTATTATGGAAATTATTCCATCGCAACGAAAATTGCTCCGCTTCATCTTCTCCAACAGACATATTGACTAGCTTATATCACTTTGCGCAGAAACACCTGAGAATATAACCACTATATTTAAGGTCCTTTACCATCACAAAGGCACTGGTACGTCACGAACACTTATTTTCCTCGGTCTTTTTGTGGTATTCGCTCAAGCAAGTTCATTGGTAAAAAATGCCGAAATTAGTTATTTACACTTGCAATGATTACTTCCACCTTGAGTGTGATCTCATTATCATTAGTGTATAGAATTATTACTAAAATATCCCGAAAGTACTCTTCTAATGATCACTCTCTAAGTAACTAACTCCGAAAAAGTGATGAGTCGCGTACGGCATACAAACCAACGATGGCTACTATAAGTGGTTGGCGTCCCTCATGAATTTTGTAATAAGACTGCCTTCCATTGAATTACTTTTAAATCTTTCTATATCCTAATATCACAAAACTATTTCCATATCTTTACAAAAATATAACTTTTAAGGAATTAACTGATTACACCAAACACCAGATAAATACACAGACGCGCACAATCTTCTGTTTCCAAGAAATGCCGCTGGGTAAAGCTTCCTTATCACTTCGTCAGCGTTAGGGAGGAGTTTACTCGTACTTCTTCTCGAAAAGATAAATTATAATTGCAAATAGAGGTAATCAATCTTATACGTTCAAAAATAGATTTATAATGTTATTTCCACACTTCCAATCAATCCGAATTGAAATAATTTTTCTAGTCCTCCAGCGTACCACAGCCCTATTCTCTCTCTTTCTCTCTCTCTCTCTGTTAATTGATAGGCGAAACTAATCGATCTTAGAAAATCAAAACGGAAATTACGGTAGAAATTACAACTCACGTTTCTCTTTAAAGACCAATTTCGAGCAAAAAATATTGCCTCAATAAAATCTTCTAACTATAAACATTAATTTTTTTACTTTTGCAAAATGGGTGTAGACTACATAAGATTGAAATCGTTTGTTCAGATCGAGTAAATTTGAAGGAAACTCCCATCAATAGAAATTTACAAAGAGCTATCTAAAATATTATTGCAAAAATGAGGCAATAATACATTCAGTTGTTTAATGCAGTCCAAAATTTCACAAATATGTAAACGTGATTTAATGAAGTGAGGAAAATATCGACTGTTAGTTCAGGTAAAGATATTACTTCTATTGCATAATACATTACGGCAAAGAAGAACGAAATTTTAACAAATGTCTGAAAAGACATCTCAAAATAATTTTAGCAGTATATCTTAATTCTTTTAAAATCGAAATTATATTTTTCCTATATTACAGCTAATCACTAACTCCGACGCTAGGTGTCAGAGAAGCTTTATTGAGTTGTATAACCTACTGTCTAAGGAATTTAATTTTCTCCTTGTAATGCTTGTCTCAGTAAAAACAAACGTCTAGGCTCACATGCTCATTAAGTTCAGATTAAAACTATAGTTTATGAAATGAAAATAGGAGACCAGTGGCGTGGCCAGAAATTTGGTTTGGTGGGTGCTCCATACTATTTTTTTATAATAAAATTTTAATTAATACACACAAATAATTTATTGAACTTTAAAGAAATATTGATACTAAGGTCGCGTTTTAATGAACATTATTACTGCATTGGTTAACGCACTGAAAATTTCATATTATCTGGAGCAATTTGGGGGGGTGCAAATGCACCCTTGCAACCCCCCCCCCCCCTGGCTACGACACTGTAGGAGACAACTGATGATAGTTCTTGCAGATACGGTTTTTTCGAATCTCTGGGCATTAAGTTAATCCATTTAATGCAATTATATTATAATTTCTTCTTATGAAATCAACATTCCAACAATGGAACTTAATTTTATTCGTTTAGTAGTAACGCAGTCGAATATTGTATCTGGTATTTCCAAGAATTATTCCAGGTTCTTCCTGTCTCCTACTGAGGATCTCGGTTGAATACTCCTAAAGAAAACAAAGTTTGATTGTTTGTAAGATCCTCCTAATTATAAAACTGTTGGTTAATCAAATAGCGGCTAAATGATGAAAATACTAAAAATATTTGCTACTTTCCTTCGCAATAAATTTACACGAGACGTGCAACTGACATCAAGACAAAAGTAATTGTTTTTCTGACGCCTTTTCACGAATCTAGCAATTTTGCAGCCATTTTTGTTTTTCTTTTTTAGAATTACGTGACTGTGCTAGAGACTTAGTTCAAATCCAAAGAAAGTGTCACGGTTGCGGATCGGGATCCCTAAATTTTTAATGATTTATTGCAACTCTCGGTATTACTGTTATATAAAGGAATAAATATGGTCACAAATAAGGAAGAGCTCATGAATCTTAGGTAGTTACATTACCGTTGTATCTACTTGTCAGTTGCATTGAGGTAGTAAATTAATCTAATTGTGAGACATATTTAGCCAAAAACCATAATGTCGTTTATCGGGTAAAGATTCTGATAGAAATAGGCAGAGGCAAACGCAGTGTCAAGAAACATTTACAAGATATGGAGTGACTAAAGTTTGCTATGAGCCTTAACTATAATATATTGTAAAATTTACATTGACTCTACTTGTGTAAATAAATACCATCATGAAAAATTAATTCCCATTAATTTTAAACAAGTAGAGCTTATACCATTAGAATTCACAGCGAAGTTCTTTGTACTTAATTTCACCAGTAGAACAACTGCCAAACGTATTTAAATGAAATTAATGTAATACACTTTCACAAATTAAGTAAAGTATTCTCATACAAAGAAATTTTGCTACGTTGTACCCGTGCAGTTTCGTTCTTTTATGTAATGTGGGAGGTACGACGAATGGTAAAACGTGTTAATTCCTAAAACCTCGAAATTTGCTCGTCTTAACAAGCTACGTCACTAGAGTTTCAGCAAGTTTCAGTGATTGCAAGGTTTCATTGTAGATGGCAACACTGTCGGCTACGTCCCAAAGAATCAACTAATCAATATTAGATAATATTAAGTGTTCTGTGTTGTCAGGTGATTCTAATTTATTGCAAGATGAGCTTGACATGTGGTAGTATTCGACCTTAGAACAACTAAGAAAATGTTTATCATGTAATCGTAAGTATTGATGCTGGCTGAGTCACCATTGCTTGTGTTAGTTATCATGCACTTTATCTCAATCAGCGGTTGTCTAAAGTTTTTGATAGTAAAACGGAATTGAAACGTGGTATGTTTTCCTCTTTATCAAGATAATTTTTACTGAAAATCATTGCAAGTATTTTCTGCAATTATACTCGTGGTTGACAATTTGTGCCTCCTTTTCGCTGTTTTTCCTTTACGTAACAAATGTACATATGTATGTCTTTGCTTTAAAGTTGCATTTTTTATATAAAGTATATTATTTGCTATGACCATTTTCATTGGTGGCGTTCTCTTCTGTTTGTCATGTATACATGAAATTTTCTTCGTTTAGAATTCCAAGGCGTACGCATCCGTTGTATAATGTTTGGTGGATTATTGTGGTGAACGTCTCAAATAAGTTGAAAGAAATAATCATGGAAAGTAGTTACGGTTTTTCATCTTACCACAACGGTGGGCCGGGAAGAGAACGAGAATTTGAAGCATTAGCCCAAACTATATGTACGAACATTCAGAAAATATCACAAAATGGTGAGTGTTTGAATTACTGTTATATTTGTATTGATTTGTGGATTTTTTCTAATGATGCTTTCAAAATAGTTTCATCCATGCAGAAAATGGTCAATCAGCTTGGTACTCCTCAAGATTCGCAGCAACATAAGGCGAAACTGTAAGTACCTTATTTCGGCAGATTTAAGTTGTGTGTAATTGCAGCCTTAATTAATGTTTTTTTACTTTTAGCCATGAAATTGAACACTACACAAACATGTTGGCGAAGGATACAAGTGCAAATCTCAAGGAGTTGTCTGGGATTACTATTTCCTCATCCCCATCTGACGAGGTGTGTACATTAATGTGGATTGTTTTTCGAGGCATCTTCTGTCCATTACATAGCTTAATATGTAAAAATGCTAATTTTGAAGTGCTATGTATATATTTGTATGGTTACAGAGACAGAGAAAGATGCAAAAAGAGCGACTGACAGATGAATTTATGACAGCCCTCAACTCATTTCAAAAAACACAACGATGGGCAGCCCAAAAGGAAAAGGAAGAAGTGCAGAGAGTACGTGCCAACTCTGGGTTTGGAGATCCATTTGGATGTAAGCAGCATCTTCATGCCAGTAGTTCTAATGTTTAATCTATCTAGTTTACTTACATAAACCTACATCTATTTGCTTTCTTGGACTATGAATGTAAATAGAATACGTCATAAATGTCAGTATTTGACCAACTTCTCTCTGTGATCACTAATTAATTATCTCGCTCAATATAAATACCTATCAAAACTTCAACTACTCAACATTTGCATTATCAATGGATATAAATCTCATCTACTAATTTATACATATTAGGAAGTGCATTGACTGACTGCCTCCTATGGTAAACCTATTGCTATAGGGTGAGTAGCTTTTTCTCTGTGGGTAGCTTGATTGCTTCCCAAATTTAGGGTCATGGATTCCAATCCTTTGCTTTTATTAAGTTCATTACATAAGGCCATTAAGTATGCTGTTCATGACATTGATAAATGAATAATATATTTAGATCAAGTATTCCTATTTTTCCTTGTGTTTAGTCTGAAGGATGCCAGCACAAATTGTCATTCATTCTTATTTCAAGTTTTTTCTCTATATTCTTCTGTGTCATTGCAAAATACTACATTATTCATTAGTAAGAGCAGAGCCACTCCGGGCATATTTGCCGCTCAGGTGCAAGCAATTTATGCCATCCCCCTCTATAAGCCCAAATGTTTTCGATTTTTAGATTACAGGGTGTAATTAATTTAAGGAAGGCTATAATAAACTAGGGTCTTCGTGCCTATGGTGCCCAATTGAGATTAGTTACAAATTATTATTAATGATAAGTTACAAATATTCCGTATTAACTGACAATCATTATTATGTTTTTGTTAACAACTCTTTCAAAAAGTATTCATATCATTATTATTTGAATGTGAAAGAAGTTATCCTATTTTTTATGACTTAAGCAACAAGCTTCTACTAAGAATCATGCTACGACTACGTAAATGATAAAGAGTTTTACAGTTTTACATAATTTTACCAATATTTAAAATTAATATATAACTTTTCATATTTTTTAATATAAAATTTATAATTTAGTATGAGTATTGGCAATACATATGTTGAAACCGGGGCATCAAACTGGAACCGAAACCGAAAAAAAACCGTTATTTTAGCTGGAGTGAAACCGAACCCAAATCGAAAAAAATATTTTTCTGAACCCAAAACAGAAAACTGTTATTTATTTCGTTCCATTTTTTCGGTTCGCATATTTAATATGAGCCTTTTTTTAATGCCTCACTTTTCAACACCGAGCAAGGCAACGGTTTTCTTGATAATACATGCTCCTAAACCTTTGGAGGAATGCATCTTTGTGATAATATCTGTCGGTTCAATGGTGGGATTTTCCATGGACATCTCAATACATAGAGAGAGGGTCAAGGATACGTTTTCCAGAACCCTGTTAAACGAGACCAGTGGAAAGGAACTCGGTGTTACTTTGAAGACAGCCGCTAATCGTCTTTGTACCCTCCCCCTGAGCCTACCCCGTAGATTGTTCTGGGTAAAAATGTTTCACGATTCTTAACTTGGATTTTGCTTCAAGTTGGAGGTTATTGTCCTTATAAAATTTCATCCCTTCTCCATGTGCATTGAACCCTTATATTCTGGTAGTCTTTCTCTAAAACTTATCTAGGAAGGATCGCTCTGCAGTCATGCTTTTGAGGTATTCTTACTTCCTTTGTTATAGGTTAGTAAATTTCTATTTATATATAGTGCATCTTAAACAAACTGTGTACACATATTAGCATTCGTTTTTTAAAATTGAAGAGGGATTAAGGTGAATTTGTTATTTTTAGTGAAGTATTTTACCAACTGCAAAAATGCACATTAGAGACTCCGCTTGAAGAAAGACAATTCACGACGCACTGAATATGTAAGTCTAATTTTCTTTCTGTGTTTGTGTTTGATTTCAAGAGGATATTTACTACAGCAATGCAAACTCGTGTTCGTCTCCATTTCCCATGCAGACATTTTTGTTATTATTTTAAAATATCTAAGATATTTTAGCCACAGTTGTTATGGGTATACCAGAAACAAGTCAGTGTAGAGAGGGCGTTTTTGGGATTAAAATGTATCTTAAGAGATGATAGTCTCGATGATAATCTCTTGGGGGGGCATTTTATTAATTAGATCGAATTTTGGTTGCTTGGGGTAAATGTTAGTGTTTAGGGGAAGTCCATGTAATTCAGACCACCTAACTTTGAATGCATATAAACTCCTAAAAAGCATGGTGAGTAGAAATGGTTTTTTTGTGACGAATAGTATAACATGCAGCTGACTTTGACACAAGTATTTTGTATTTATCTATAAACCAATATTTTTTTAAAAATTGTTAAAAGAACATTTTACAGCTGCGTAATTTGGACCAAGATGCTGTGTAATTTGGACCTGTTCAATAAAGCACATTTAAGTATGTTTTCTGTTATTATTGGCTATAAATTTCAAAACTAACATTAAAACATATTGTTCAATCAATAGTCCTCATCAATAAATTAGGCACAGTTTTTTATGTAACCATTTTTTACATTTATCGCACTGAATTTAGTCTTCATCGTGCATTTCCCCACAATCAAGGTAGTCTCTCCAATATCCAATCACATTTGATTCTTTTGAGTCACAATTTGTGTTGTTGCAAATGACTTATTCCTTTTTGGTTTAGCTCCCGAAAAACTAGCTACATTATTAAGAAATTTCTTGTGTGGTCTTCCAGTTAAAAGCGCACAAGATGCAGACGCTCGCTTCTTTAGCATTCACCTTGTATCCTCTGCGGAGCTTGAAGGAAGTGGACTGATCTTTTCCACAGGAATATAATCATTATTGCTTGGAGTTTGTATTGGAGTTGCACTCTTTTATTGTTGATTTGGTGTTTTAGTTGAACTGAGTTTTCAGTTTGTCATGCTCGGCAGTCTTGAAGGCAAGTTACATTACTCCCCTTCTGGTCAACCTGTAAAAATTTAAATCTTCCTCTTTCCATTTCCCATAGATTCCTTTTGATTTCCTTGCTTCCCTTGTCATCTGGAAAATTACATCATTCGTAATACTCCATGTAATTCTGACCACTGGATCAAATTACACACTCTTTGCTGGTCCAAATTACACAACAACGTACTACGGCAGACATGAAATACCATAAAAGGATTTTAAAACTTACATACAAGGCTCTCACATAATTTACCTTGATATATTGTAAATATTGTGGCTTAATTTTTACTTAAAGTGTGGAAAATATTATGCAAAACACGCTTTTTCATCGCACGGCAAAATTATAAAGAAAATTAGCAAAATGTATTGTACTTCCTGCCACAATTACATGTACCAGAATGACGAAAATTGAGCAAAAACAGCTCCATCAGAGGATCTGTTAAGACCGCCTGAAGAGTGTTGCTATCTATCATAGTATTTTAGAACTGCATCAGGTCCAAATTACACACTGGTCCAAAGTACACGGACTTCCCCTTACATATTTGTCATCTTAAGAAAATTTATGTAATTATATATTGTATATTTGTAATGTTAACATTTAAATTACTGTATTTAAAAATAGTTAAGTAGCTCTTCTTTGAACATCTATATCAATTACATTCTGTATTCAAATGTGAATTAATGTTATTGTACCTGATCAAGTACGTGCATGAGTACTGTTGGAGAAAATTTATTTTGATAATGAGAGTATCTGCTTATATTGGAATTTGGAATATTGGAATTGTAAAATCAAAAATTGTTGACTTTTGAAATAATAAGAACGGTTTTAGATCAAATTAAATACAAAAAAATTATAACATATTTAATAGCTTTTATATGCGCTAAAAAGGAAAAAAATAAATTTAAAATTTCTAAAGAACACATTAGACAGAGTTGTATAAAAGGAGCTGTTTACAAATTGAATAACAAAAAATGTAAGAAGGGAATCCATACAATATTTTACTGTTCGTTACATGGTGGTAGGGGGCACTTGCGCAATTTTACTTTCAGATATCTATCTTTGTCTTCTTGACCTGCGATAGTGAAGATGTATTTGGTTTAAATAAAAAATAACATTAATTAATAAAGATTATTTTGGAATTCTCCAAGTTTTCCCCAAAAAATTAAGTCGGAGCAAAAAAAACAGTTCAATGGTGGTTTCTGGAGTTAAACCGGAACCAAACCGAAATTATTTGTTTTGTGCGAACCGGAACGAAAACCGAAGCGAAAAAAATTTCGGTTCAATTCCCTGGTTGAAACTAATGAAAATACCTGGCAATTAAACTTTTTGTCATCATCATCTGCTTATGTCGCGGTAATCATCAACATAATGACTGTATAGGCTTAAAAGATCCAAATGTATACTTAAAAATCAATATCGCCTCAAAAGTGCCGATTTATTTATATTTTAAAGCATTGGATGCGTTTTCACAGTTTTTTCAATTGGAGAAAAGAGGAGAGATACTTTTTCCGATCAAATTCTGGAATTTGGACTTTTGTTTTGTCTTAAAAATAGTCAAGTACCATCTTTCAGCTATATATTACTTTAAGTTTCAAGTTCGTAACTTAATTTAAAGCAATTTAAAATGCAATTTTGTGAAACATTTAATCGCTTTCAGTGCCTCCTTGGAGAATAAAATGGAATCATTGAGGTTAAAATACTTTCCAAAATGTGAATTTCTGAAGTTTTCGATTTTTCCTCTCGATTGTAGCCCATGATCTGCCATCATACAAAATTTAATCTTTTTAATATATCTAAAAGCGCCAAAAAAGCATAAAAGAAGACACACACACACACACACACATATATATATATATATATATATATATATATATATATATATACACACACATACTTGAGCATTATATTTATAGATGTTCCATCAGTTGATAAAGTAGCGTTTGCAAAAATATATTAGATCTAAGAAAGGAAAGCATCTTGAAATAAAAACTGTATACATATAAAGTAACCAAATTATAATATTTGGAAAGTTTAATTAATTATTTTAAAAGTACAAGGTACAAGAAAAATAGTAAAAATCTAGCAATCTTAAGGGAAAAGCTACAATAAAATAAAAATGACAAATTGGTTTATTTTAAGAAATTTACTCTTCGAGATTTCATAATTGCAAATTTATTCACAATGTCATCAAAATTTAGTTCATCGCATATTTCATTTTCTTTGCTAATAAGAGCTAGACTGCTTAGCCTATCTTGCTTCATTGATGAATGCAAATTGTTTTTATTAATTTAATTTTTGAGAAATCTTTCTCCAGCAGCAACTGTTACAGGAAATATTAATAAAACATGCAAAGCAATACAGATATTTGAAAAATGTCATATTACATCCTGGTGAAGATATATTCTAAAATTTTAAAAGGGCTCATGTTTGGTTTAATATAATCTTGAATAGCTTCTAATTCGTCACAGAGATCCATAGCACTAATGTTACTTTCTTCTATGGCATTGTCCGTTAGTTTATTTGTAAGTCTGTGCGGAATTTCATTTTTGTTTCATATTTCATCCTAGATAAGCTATGTAGATCATAGAGGAAACTGAAATCAGCATTATGTATTTTTAGCTGCTCAAATCTTTTACTTACAGAGGTTATCGTAGTATCCAAAATATAGTTAAAGAAATTAATCTTAAAGCTAGTCTCAGGGTCTTGAACTGTTTCATCCTTTTGTTCGTAATCAGATTTTACTTTTTTCTTACGTGGTCGGACCGATAGCAATGGAGGAATTCTACATCAACATCTTAAGCTAATTCCTTTGCGTCAATCAAAATGTATTTAAATCCTTCCTCGGTTGTGTTGCTTTTCAAATAATCAAATTTTCTTGAACTTCTATTGAAACTGAAATGTTTGTCTGATTTTTGTCAAGTTTTACTCACAACATTTACCCATGATAAAATGTTATACCAGAGCACAATGGAGCAAATGAATCTAAATGATTTTATTTTCAGCACCAGTGAATTTGCTTGATGTCTAGTATTTACATATGTGTTTACATCTGTCAACAACTCAAACAGGGCATCGTATATTTCAAAGGACGAGTTTTGCGAAATGATGCTCCCATCTTTGACTTGGAGGGAGGTAGTCCATATTGCTTGCTCCTAAATCTTGGCGGATGTGCATAAAGGAATTTTTGAGTTTCTTGGTTTTTCAGCATCCTTTATTTTGCATATGTGAAAAGATTCCATAGAAGAAAGTTTTAAAATTAGCCATGATATAATTTAAGCAGCTTACCTATGATGTATTAAACCAAACTAAAAATTGGTAAACCGTCCTCAATCTTCTATGCACCCCTGATTTTTGATGCCCTTCAGGCAGTCGCATTACTGCTTTACCAATCGCCACGGTCCTGGTTGCGAACGTGATTAGTTCTAAAAACTCGCTCTTCCTCCGAAAGAGGAGCTTGCTGGCAAACTGTTGCCGCCCTCGAGCCAGTTATTTCTTTTTGGATGTGTATGAAGAAAATAATCTGATTAATAAGTAAAAATGATGATTTTTTAATGTCAAGTATTACTCAAGTACATTCATTTAAATCTGTGATATGGAAAAGCACAAAATTAAGAAATATTATTGCCCGTCCATTAGTGGCACCCCTCATATGTTGCCGCCCGGGTACAATGCACCCCTTGCACCCATAGGGCAGTGCAGCTCTGAGTAAGTTTAATTGTCAATGCATTTACATCAGTCACAGTCTGTCACAGTGTAATTTTGCATTTATTTTTCATTATCAATGAAATACCAACCACATTGGCTTACTCTTTGAGATATTTTACTAATTTTATATTATTCTAACATCCATGAATTTTTAGTTACCCATGCTGATTTTTATTTGTAATAAGTGAAAAAATTTTATTAAAGTTTTTCTGTTTTAGTATAATCTTCTGAATAGATGTTAATAGATGAAGTATAAATGTAGGCCATTGGCCACGTGACTCAAATCAGAGGCATGCAAAGTTTTAACGTGGTTTTTGTGCTTTGGAGGTCCATGTTAGAAGTTTTGAATGCCTTAGTGGGCCAGATTAGAGTTTACATCAGAACTTATTCAAGAGATTGTGTGCATTATTATAAAAAAGAAAATCAAGCCTAAACAATTGATTAGCATTAAATATTATCCAAACAAGATTTTATGACCATGGTTTCAATCAAAAAATGTAAATTACCATTTAATATCATAGATTACTTTTTATGGAAGATTTGCTGGTAACATGAAGTGGTCTCATAGCCCAGATGTAGCCTCTGATCTATAGGTAGCACAACCGTAACTTGAATCATGTATAGCTAGAAAAGTGAAATTTATGTAGGAGAAAGCACTAAATCAATAGAGAAATATTTATCCAAAATGTCAATCTAAATTTATGATTTAAATAACCTTCAGTATCAAGTTCATCATTTCCAGTCTTATTTTTTATGCTGTAATTATGTAGTAAAACTGCTTTATTTTAAGATTTTTTATGTATGTATACATCTATTCTATTCTTTAATTTCATCATTAATAACAAGAAGACCAGAATTAATACAGGCTGGCTTCCCAACGTTAACATGTCAAATTGATTTCTCATACACCACTCCTGCGGTTTACGTGATTATTGCATTCCTGAAAACCGTTGTGTAAACCAAAACCGATTTTACCTTGTATACCAATAAGTGTCAATGACCTCGAATGGCATAAAATTGAACTACATGGAGTATTAAATAATAACAATAATTTTGTTTTTAAATAAATTTAAATTAAAATTAATCGGATGTTTTAAAAACATCCATACTTTAGATACACCGATAATATGTATCTATATGATGTTTGCATACAGTGTATCCCTAAGGCCTCATGTAAACAAACGAGTCACGCAAACTCCAACCATTGTCCTAATGTAAAACAGCATGTAAATTAAAACCGTGTTAACTGAAGCCGTGTAAACTGCAGGAGTGGTGTATATTGAGTTTTGCAAAAATTTTCTCCATGGAAACACTAATAAACAGTGATTAAAATGCAAAAACGCTATCATTTACTAGAAATTCAAGGAAATACAATTGATTGTCAACATTCTATGATAAGAATTTAAATTCTTTTCCCCATAAAGCAGTGGTTTCCAAACTGTGGGGTGCAACCTCCAGGGGGGGCATAGGAGATAGATCAGGGGGGGTGCAAAATATTACGCATATATTTGCTGTCTGATTGGTCATCCTAATTGATAGACCTACAGTTCTAGCTCTCATTTGGCTAGGACATATTGTTTGCCTCCATGTCCGTCTCGGTGGCGGCGGGGTAACGTCCTCGCCTGCCAATCCGAAGGTCGTGGGTTCGAATCCCGCCTAGGTGAGTTTTTCTCCACCTAGGGCATGGATGTATGTGTTCGTCTATTGTTATTGTTAACATATTCCACTGTAAAATGGCTACAAAAGCTTTATGTGGAAATATTGAATAAATAAAAAAATTAAGGCGGTTATCATTATAAATCGCTGCTTCTTACATATATAGGATATATCATATAAAACCTAAGGTACTTCTAGAAGTGCTACAGAGCTGAAATATGGCATGGGGATAGGTCATTGGGTACAATCTCTGAAAAAATCCAAAATTCCAGAGAAAGTTATATTTAAGAGGTATTTTTGACCCCAAGTTCCAATTTAATCACCCATAAGAAAATATCATTATTAAAGTCAGGCTCAACCTTGTGGAATTTGCTCATTATGAGATGTAATGTAAAATATGCTGGAACAACATTGACCTAACATCATATTTGGAAAAGATTTTGTCATAAGATAACAGCCATTTTTTCTAAAGTCCAAAAATTTAATTTTGCTGCATGTTTCGCGTTAAACCTAAGTTACAAAACAATCTATGGCCTAATATAACAAGGTTTCCAACTCAAACACTATTGTTGATTCTCTAGCAAATTTCTAGTGACCATCAAGTCTCTAGATGTACTATTGTGAATTATAGCTTTTTCCATTTTTGGGCACGTTGAAATGCAGTCATATCATGTTTATTTTATGCCATTTGTATGTTAATAATAATTTTATATTGATTTATATATGTTATAATACCATTCATATCATATGTAGTACCATAAAGCTCCATGAAAGACAGTATTTAACATCTTTTTGTGTTTCAAGAGATTTTGAGCCCAAAGTTTTGGAACCAATTATATTGTATAATGTGGGTTTCTATGGGAAATATTGATTCAGTTAATGTTGTTTCACTCTATGTCGCGATTTTCTGGAACGAATTAATGACGTTAATTGAGGACACAGTGTTGTTAAAAAATTCTTTGACAGCTGTCATTAGTTAACCTAAATCACGTAAATATTCTGTCTAAATAGACATGTCAGACAGAGTTCATTCTCATAGAAAAGGTGATGTAAGACAAATAAACAAATGAACTGCATATATTTTTCATTAAATACAAACACATCCTGTTAGATTGTCTTGTAATTCATGACATGCTCAAATCACATTTTACTGTAACTACATTTACTTTGGGTTCCTTTTATGTTACGCAATCCTAAAATAATATACTTTTAATACTCTGTATAAAAGCAAAGAACACAATCTTGCGATGGAAATATGTCACTAAATAGCTGTTGGTTTGTCTGTTTGTGCTTTCTGAAAGCTGTGATACATTTTATCTGCAGAAATGTGAGAAACACTTCTATGTAATCGAGTTGTATTTCATCTAGTGGCAGGTTTATTTTTGGTATCATGTGATGTCTGAGGGATTTTTATTGAGCATGAATGGTTTACGTTTATTTCCATGTAATTTGCTGTTCATCTAGATGAAAAATGGCTGAGTTAGTGGGATTACTCATTTTAAATTCAATAACTTGAGAATGGTGCAATGGCTAAAAATTGAACCTTTCTATGAGATTAAAGAGCTAGACTCCAAAATAGGTTTTCGAGTTGTATCCGTGTAATATAATGGCAATGGATGCCAATTTTTCATGATTACATACGTTAAAAAAGTACTAAAAATCATTTTTAGAAGTCATTTCTTAAATATTTGCTTTTTGCAGTAATTGTATCATCAAACTCAGTTTCAGATAGATTATTCAACTGTTGGTTCCGTAAAATGTCAACATCGAAATTCCAGAAGTGCGGACATTACACAAATTCCAATTTTTCCAGATTTTTAGCTCTAAATACGGAGGTGCAGGCATTACACACGTGATGTTATTACACGAGTAAATACGATAAATCAAATAAGGAAAGGTTGTTTCTGGAATCAGACTCAGAACTTAAATCTTTGCCAAATAAAATATGACCCTGAGGTTGGCCCTGGTGGCATGGGCCTCATACGATATGTCATGAAAATTGGTCCATTGATGCAAAAGTTGTTAGTGAGAAATGGACACAAACACATACAAACATGACAATTTCATAAGGAAATTTTGTTCAGGAACCAGCATAAAAAGTTACTTAGATTTATCAGAATGGAAATTGAATTAGTGTTGTACTTCGTTTCGTAAGTTTTGTCTCCAAGTGTGGAATTTTTCTCTCATTAAAATTTTATACTCTTGTATCTACTGTCCTTGCAAAAAGTCCAGACACCCGAGTTTGAGACAGTATATCTCGAAGACAACCGCAATTATTTTAATGGGGTGAAAAGTAATGGTTAGATACTTTATTTCTATGTTAATTGATGTACATCTTAAATTTTTAGTCTATGTTTAAATGTTTTATATTGGGCTGTATTTGTAGAAAAACACGGTTTTAGACCAGGAAATCCGATAAGACCAATTTGAATGTTTACATCTCAGAAACCCTACAATGTATCAACTTGCAATTTTAACAGCACTTACCTAAAACTATTATAAATAAGTATCTGGAAGTGTTATTTTATAGCTGCTCTAGGATGCCATTTATTATGCAGCCAAAGAATTTTTTGTAGAAATCGGTGGATGGCAGGGGGTTTCAAAAATTTCAAATTAAGATTCTGATCAATTGGTTATAGATAGAAATGTAAATAAAAAGAATTTTGTAAATTTCCACTAGACATTTATTGCGACTAGTTTCGCTTGTTACAGCATCATCAGGTGATGAAAGCTTAGCAGAGGGTTCTATATACAGGGTGTCCCACGACTAAAGGTCATAACTTAAGGAGATGATTCCAGAGGTCATTTTGAGTGAAAAATGTTATATCAACATGTGTCTGATTCATAATGATTACTGAATTATGGGCATTTGATTTGTAGCACACTTGAAGGCATTTGGTATTGGGGAAATAATTGTATTTGAAAACATAGTATTATGTTGTACAGTACATTGAGCAAATTAAAAGGTGATTTCATTGTACAGTTTAGGTAGTTCAAAGCTACATTAATTGTTCAAAATGTCCACCATTTTCTTGAATGCACAGTCGGGCTTATTTGAGTATGGAACGTGTAACCTTATTTAGAACAGCAGTGTTATTAACATGTCTTGCAACATCTAAAATCCATTGAAGTAGTAAATCTCTTGTGTTCACTTTACATTCATACACAACGTGTAACTTTACTTAGAACAGCAGTGTTGTTAACATGTCTTGCAACATCTAAAATCCATTGAAGTAGTACATCTCTTGTGTTCACTTTATGTTCATACACAATGTTTTTATATGACTCCATACATGGTAATCTAGTGCAGTCAGATCTGGTGAATGCAGAGGTCAATTTTATGTACTGCCACAGGTGATCCATCAATCAGAAAACTGATCACTCGGTCACCATGTAACTTTCATATTAAAATGTGGAGGTGCTCCATCACACTGGTAGTACATTTGCAATCCCTTTTCCAGGGGAACATCTAATAAAATCACCAGTTCATTTAGTAAAAATTCAGCAGTAAACAAATGCATTTGTGTGTTACAAATCAAATGCCCATAATTCGGTAACCATTGCAAATCGGACATATTTTAATATAACATTTTTCACTCAAAATGACCTCTGAAGTCATCTTGTGAAGTTATGACCATTAGTCGTGGGACACCCTTTATATGGAGAAGGAAGAAGGGGGTAGGATAGGAGGGTTAAATGAATAATAGGCAGGAGGGAGAATATACAATCAGTAATGAGATAATTTGAAAACAATCTAAAAGTATAAATTACAAAGTAATATGACATTCATCCAAACGGTTATGTATAACAGTAAAGCGAGCATAGTTTGCAATTAGAAAATGGAAATAATTAACAAAGTTAAAATTACAAAGTAAAAAAGGATAGCAGTAAAGAGAACAATGGAGAGTGATTAGAAAAAATATATTCATCAGTAAGTTCAACATTGTCCATAGCATCATGGATTATAACTGCTCTAAGAGGTCTAATTGATTCGAAGTGGAGGAACTCGGGATTGAACAAACTGGAATGGCCATTCTCAGATAGGTGCTTATCAAAGTGTGATGACACGCCGCAACTCGAAACAACATTTATGTTCCTTGACCTTACTGTGATGCTGTTTACATGGGATAGACCAGAAGAAGTTTCAAGAAGAGGATCGAGGAACATAAACGTTGTTTCGAGTTTCGCTCTATAAGACATCCTGGTTAGAAGATTTTCAGAAAAAGAAGTATTTTGGTTCAACAAGACATTTAGGAAGAACCACATCATGTATCATTTCTGGCTGTGGTTAAGTCTGTATCCGGAAATATTTACAGAAAATATTATGCCATGATAACAGGTAAATATGTCACGTTTTAGATAAACTTAATTTGTAAAAGTAAATAGGGATGATCGAAAACATAAATAATTGCTTTGAGACTTTTATAGCTAAATGTGCCCACCATGAATTTAATGGAATGCATATATAATAGCAATACATATGCTCAACTACTTTTTCTTCTGCAACTCCTTTTGCCTCGTACATAATGATTTTGATCGATACAGGAATACCGAACTTCCTCTGTTCTACTATCATCACATCATCTAGTTGTGGCCATTTAAGACCTAGCCTATGAAGACTATGTTTCTCTTATCCCATCAGCTTCAGTTTTTTCTCGTTTTCTCCATTCACATCATTCTTTTCTATGGAAGGTGGACCAAAATGACAAGTTGTTGCTCAGTTTCCATTAGTTTTTGCATATTGAATCACTTGAAGCTTATAGCTAATTGTGATCTCAATACACACAATGTTATTTATCCTAGATATGTATAAAATTTTTATGACATCTACATAAATTTCATCTATGCTATTCATCTATTAGGAACTAAAACGTATGAATAACATCCCAAACGCACCAAAATTGTAATCACTATGAGCGAACCTGTAATAAAGCGCAATGATGAAAATGCATCATCGGTATTCACATTACATAAAGTTTTACTGTGTACATTAACAATTTTTTTTGCTATTATTTATTATTAATGTATATATTAATGTTTTTGTATCGAATGACTGTCAATTTTTCCATTTTGGGGATCAATGGATTCATGACTAATACTGAAGACAGTAGTAATCTTATCTTCAGTCTGTAAGATGCCAGGCTGGTTTTGGGAGTCATTTTTCTGAAAAAAGTCTTATTGCCCAAAAAATATGGTATATTGTAATGATTTTTTCTTTTTTTCCCTTTTTAGGCATGTATCGTTTCCAATGTTAGCACATATTAGCTTTGTTCTGTCCATCAGTTCATATGCATGTTCATTTTTGGCTTCTACTGAACAAATTTTAATGAAAGACAATAAGAAAATGGCATAAATGCTTCACATAACCCAATCAGGAGAGCCATTTTACTGGAAACAAAAAACAAACTTTCCCTCATATCTCGTAAAATATTAGTCATACCAAAAAAGTCTTCAAATAAAAGTTGTAGAACTAGCCAAACGCCCTATTTCTTTTCCCATACGTTTTTATTGTAGGAATAATGACTTTCACGAAAATTCAGTTAGAAAGTCGTAATTTGCTTTGAACTTAAAAATTTATGCGTGGATACTTAATTGTTGTCAATGAAAACAATCTTCATAATAACTGAAGTAAATAAGATCTGCTATAATTACGAAAATACGTTTAATTTCCTTGTGTGTGCATGCAGCATTTTGTAAGCAGAAGGAAATGAGTTATCTATGATGGAAAAAGGAATGTAAACGTAAAGATTTACAACTACTTAACTCATGCGAGGTATGTTTGAAATAATTTTCGATTATTTGACTAATTACAACTGATTAGAAAATAAATTGGTATATAAAAATTTATTATTTCCTTGGCATCATTTCTTTTATATCGTTTTGCAGTATTTAGTCATTTTACTAAAATTACGTAAATATGTGTTGTGATGCGCCAACATAGGAGAGAGAAGAAATATTCTGTAGACAGAGAGACGTAACTGGGTCATGGTGTTTAGCTGTTTTATGGTGTACGTTTATTCAAAGTGTATCCTTTAGTCTCAAATACTCCATCGAATGAAACGTGCCTATTTGTGATAAACTGTACACTTTCCTAACTTGTTTTCTTCCTTTGTGTAAATGTTTTTATCTGTATTATCCTTTACTATATATTCCTCCCTCTTTGTTGTGACTCGCTACATATTGTAATTTATGGTTAAGGAAGAATTCTTTCCACACCGTTGTTTCCAAAATTAGTTATTAATTATAGAATTATTTCTTACTAGCTTCAAAGAGGGGAGAGCAGCTGATAGAACTAACAGACCAACGGGAGAGACAGCAGGCACAGCTCCAAGAGGAACTGGATATTCAAGCATTGGAATACCAGGAGGAGGCTATAAGGCAGTTAGAGGTTTGTAAATCGTTAATTATGAAAATTCCATGAATCAGTTGTGGGAAGGAAAATTTTTTAGTTATTTAATTCGTAGACCTCAGGTCTAAAATCTTATGTCATTGTTGTTTTTTTTTTGTATTTTAAAAATCATAAACACTTGTAACAATGAAAGTTAAAACTCCATTTGCATGAAGTTGCTAAATAAGTCGGAGAATGTGTAACAAGTTGTTGGCATAACCTTGGACTTACAAAATAAATTGCAGTCTTCCATAAATTTATCACTTTATTATTAATCCTTAGCAATGAAAAAAAACATTTATCGGTTGCTTATCAATGAAATGCCTGTAAGAGAAGTAACAAATAAATGCTGTTAGCAAATTTTTCAAATGAAAATTTGCTTAATTTTCTTAGCCAATATCAGAGTTAAATACTATCTTGCTTCATCATAAGACCAAAAATAGTTTAAATGAACCAAGCTATTATTTGAAAAGATTTCATTTACTTACCTCAGAGGTTTGCTGTTCGAGTTATGACTGGTTAGACCTCAAAGTATGGTGAAATACAGTAGAACCCCTGTTATAACACGCCTTGCTGTTTCCACAGTTTTGGATATGTTGCACATCAGATTGTCCACCAAAAATAAATTTAAAAAAATGCTAAGTATTCATGCAACAATGTGTACACTCAGTGTGAAGTAACATTTTTGCATTTTTTCTAAAAAGATTTTTCCATATTTCTGGAAAATGGCTAAAAAATTATTTGTGAGTAATTGTGATAGTTTTTAAAGGGATCAAGCCCTACAGATCATGGTCATGGTGAACAAGCAAAATAATTTTTTCAAAACATTAAAATCTGATCCTTTAAAAAGCATTTCTACTGTACATAGATATGGAATTGGAAATGTTAGTTATTAAAGCAGGAGGATGCACATAAATGTTTCTGTGGTTCAAGAAGTTTCCACTATGTATGCTTACCTAGCAATTAAAAGATAAATATTAAAGAAATGAATATTTCTAGTCTTAACTTTGATAACTTTTCTATTACTGCTTTAAAATAAACAATGGTATTGAGAATTTTAATTATTTTTTTTAGAGTGACATCAGTGATGTTAACCAAATATTTAAGGATCTTGGTGCCTTGGTTCATGAGCAAGGCGAAGTTGTTGATAGCATTGAAGCTAATGTAGAAAAAACAGAAGTATTTGTATCTGAAGGAGCAGGTGAACTTCGTCACGCTAGTGAATACCAGGTAAAATATAACACCCCTACTTGTGCTTTAAAATCAGCAAAATATCAAGTCAATACTGTTAAAGAATTCAATTTTTTTATATTTTCTACTTTAAAGACTTCTAAAAATTTAACTAGGTTTTTTTTAATGTTGCTACTGAAATATCACATTTTTCTGTTTCATTTTGTATCTTTCTACTGAGTGTGTAACTGTCATTTAATTGTATATTTTCTAAAAATAATTCACCTGCTCAATGGAACCATTATAGTGAAATGTTAAACCTGTGTAATTTAAATGTAATACAGGTAGACCTCTCCTTTTGCGACTTTATCTTTCACATGTTTCGCTCTTTCACAGTTCCGCATTTGTCTTTCGCAGTCTCCTCTTTCTTGGAATAAATCACAGAAAACACTACACGAATTTTCTATGTATGGAATAAATCGCATTTTCCTCACATTTTCTCTCACAATCAGGTTTGAAAAATACTGCTGCATTATTCTAATATGTATAAATAGTTACATAAGTACATTAATATAATATATATGCATAAAAATTTACATGTGCCATGTATATTTTTTCGATTCTATCCTCTCACACTGTTGTGTCCTTTTAACCACATAAAGTTGTAAAATATAAGTTGATGGCACTGTTCAGGAGCTCTCTCTCTTTTTGATGATGGGGAAGTCCCGAGGAGAAAGACTCAATTAAGTTCCTTGATCTTTCCTTTTCAGTAATGTTGGAGTGTTTGCTGCTTAGGTTTGATTTAGTGCAAATGCTTACGCTTTGCATTTTACACATCATTAATTATTGTTGATTTTAGAAGCAACAAATCCCCTTAGCTGCACATCAATGTGGTTTTGCGGTCGAAACCTACAAATTGCTATAGTGCGTTTCAAATAACTTGGAGGTTTAAAGAGAGAAGAGGAAGCTTCCAAAAGCGTGACCTTGTGGGAACCAATAAGAACGAAGGAGGTGGGGTCTCAGCGGACGAAAACTCTTTCTCTCTCAAATCTCTTCCATGGAAATGTTGACTGTGTTGCCAAGTGCTTAAGCTGCTGAAGTTGTGCAGTTTCCTTTGTCTCACAAGCCCACTGCAAGGTGTATTCCAGTTAGTAGATACGGCAATGCTGAGTTTTAAGTCTTTGGCCAGGAGACATTTCTTGACTTTTTTCTGTTCTCGAGATTCGAGATATCTTTTTCTTAAAATGTAGTATTGGGAAGCAAGGATGCTAAAATATTTTAAAATTAATTTTAAATATTTCTCATACAAAAGTGAACTATACTTTCCTTTTAAAAGTAGATTGCATACAAAGGTGGTTTTATAGGTATGTGCAGTACACACAGAAGTAGGGCCACGTGGGTCTGATGTGGCCCCTAGTTCCAAAATTAACAAAAACTTATTTCGACTTTGTGGACCTTGAATCAACTCTGTGGACCTTGATTCAACTCTGTGGAATTCAATAAAAAACTACAATTATTATAACTTTTGATTTCATCTCTGCCGCTAAAAAAAGAGCTGTGACTGTTAATAATATATTGTGTGGGATGCGTTGTTGCCACTCTTCTTTTTCCCTAGTGAAAGAATAGGTCCCCCAAAAAAGGACCATGCAGGGTCCCATGGGACATAACTCCACTGCTGATTGTATTGGACAAATGAGAAAGCAATGGGCCTTATTGCCCCTTGCCTGTCTTATTGAAAAATCTTCTGACGATGTTACTGACGAAGAATTTTATTCTATTTTTCATTTCAGAAAACGAATAGAAGTTACGTAAATCCTAAAATGGATGTTATTCTGTTTCTATATTCTGAATTAAATTCATTCGTTGGCTATTAGAAACTTTAATTTATATTCCATACGATGTAGGTAGGAAAATAATTTAAGTATTATGGGAAAAATTTGTAAGCAATAATCACTTAGAAAATTATATAATGTTGAGCTAATAACTACTACGATTGTTAAAAATAAAATACTTGACATTTGCTAATGATAATAATGTTATTTAACATTACATGGAATGAATTTCGAAATTACCATTTTTTCACTTTTTAATTGAATTTTATCTGAATCTTGATCATAAACAAAACTTATAAGGTACTTAAGGATCAAGAGCAAAATGTTTCCAGAAGAATTTCTTTGCCTTCACCCTCATAAATACTTACTAAACCTTTTATGGGCAAAGCAATGCAAAGGGAAGAATTTTTGAGTCTTGAGAGGGCACTAAAACCCATTATTCTGGGTTTTCCCAGCTTGCCAGTTGGGAAAGTGCCTTCAAACAATAGAGGTATACATCATACCGCATGTGACGAATAGAATGACAAACAAACCAATGCCCAGACCAGAGGACCTCAAACTGTAGTGATTTTTCCTTCCGCCTTTCACAGTTTCAAGTTACACTTTTTTGGGCTATATTCTGTTCACAACAGACACAAATAATCGATGTGTATAAACAACATAATAACAACACCGAGAATGGTGCCAGATAAATGAAGAATCGGACCGCAAAACAAACGAAGCTATGAGACTGTGAAAATATATAAACTGCTAAAGATTGTACTGCTACGTCATTATAAACTTATCACAAAAGAGGTCACACAAACAGACATCCTATGAAAAATAGGCTGAAAAATGTAAAATGCTTCATGGTTTAAAATGAAAAAATATCTTGAGAAAATGTTTTTGAGACTTGAGATTCTCGAATTTTGGAGAAAAAAATTTCTCGAGAAATGAGAATTTGAAAGAAAGTGAATTTCTTGAGAATTCTCAAGACGAGAATTCTCAAGCACAATCACTACATACGAGTGGCCCCGGGTATGAATGAAATGCCAGTCGCATTGTCATTTGAAATGCAGTATAAGAGATTTTAACAATTATTTTTCAAATTTAGCCCATCTATTGAAAATGTATTCTAAGAATGCAAATACAAGTGGAATTGGTCAGTCAGCTAAAAGACAATATAAAGTTATGTCTTTGAGAGAAAAAGTGGATATATTGGATAAATTAAAAAGTGGTGCATGCGTTTCCTCCATTGCTAAGGAATACTGAGTGAATGAATCAACAATTCGCTATATTAAAAAATCCGAGGACAAAGTTCGAAGAAGTGTCAGTGTTGCTGCTCCATCGAGTGCTAAGTTTTCTTTTATGAATCGTAACACTAGATTAGAAAAATGGAAAACTTTTGAATCTATAAATAGAGAATTTACCCAGAAAAATGTTCCTCTTAGTGGACTGTTAATTAGGAATAAAGCTCGTAATTTATATGACCATTTAAAGATTGAAAGTGAAGTCGATATTTGTGAAAATTCTTCAGAAAGCTTTGCTGCTAGTAGAGGTTGGCTTGAGAATTTTAAGAAACGCTTTTATTAGCATAATATTATATTGTCGGGAGAATTTGCATCAGGTGATCATGAAACAGCTAAGAATTTTCAAACGTATTTTTTAATCTTGTTAAATCAAAGGGTTACAAACCAGAGCAAGTTTTTAATTGTGATGGAAGAAAATGCCAAATCGCTCATATATTTATCGGGAAGAATGTGAAGCACCTGGATTTAAGGCGTTTATAGATCAAATAACTCTCCTTCAATGTGGGAACCCATCTGGAGACTTTAAATGTAGGCCAGTGCTGGTTTATCATGCAGCAAATCCCCGTACTTTAAAAGGAAAAGGTAAGTCGGACTAGCCTATTATTCTGGAGTTCCAATAAAAAGCATGGATTACTGGTAAACTGTTTGGAGACTGGTTTGAAAACTGTTTTATTCAGCATATGAAAACCTACCTGAAAGAGAAAAATTTATTGTTGAAAGTGCTGCTCATCCTTGACAATGCACCTGGGCATCCAGTTTCTCTCGCGGAAAGTAATCCCAATGTCAAAGTCTATGTTTCTACCATCTAATACCACATCACTTCTTCAGCGAATGGACCAAGGAGTGATCCTCCAAAACTTTACATCCGGTGCAGCTTCAGCCATATTCTGGAGACAATTGACAATAATCCTTTGATTACTGTTCATGAAACTTGGAAATCATATAACATTCTGACGGTCATTGGAATAATAAAAGTTGTGGGATGAAGTAAAAAATTCAACAACGAAAGAAAGAAAAATGTCTTGATTGGCGAGGTTGAGGCTAAGTAGCCCCCTCTTCCACCTAACCATGAATAGGTTCTGGCAAAAACTTTGGCCCAAAGTTGTCCGATTCAAAGGTTTTCTGAACACTGACATTGAAATTAGCAGGATTGTTGAGTTGGCTAACGAGGAACTTTCAGAACTTCTGCTGTCAAGTGGAAGTGATGAAGAAAATTCAGATCATGAGGAATCAAAACTTACTGCCCAAGAATTATCAGATATCCTTAACATGGCAAACGAGCTAAAAGAGAAGGTAATAGAGATCGATCCATTAATAGAAAGGAGTTTTAAATTCAAGAGAGGCATTGATAGTGTGTTAACCCTTATGTCGAGATTTATAAATGTTTGAAAAAGGATGGAAGGCACCTCCAAATAACAGAATTCTTAAAGCCTACATCTTCTGACTGCAACTGATGCCATTCTCGATCATCCAAAGTTATTCTGCTGATTCATTCATGGTAAATCTGAAAATTTTAACAAAATTATTCCTTTTTTCACTTATTTATGAGGATTCTCTTTTGTTTCTCTTTTAAACCTTCTATTATATTTGATTGTATCTTATTCCCAATGCTTTTAATTTTTATTACACGAATATCCTTTGTGAGTTAGGGAACCGTCGCCAATTCGTGTTCTACTTCGGAAATTAAGTAACATTGTATTTTCTTTCACTTTATTTGCATATTCTTTTGTATTTTTTTCTTTTTCTTTTAAATTTCATATATATTCTTCGTCTTTGTCTGTTCTGCTGTCGCCAATTTAACAAAAATAAAATAATCATGCTAAGGTTCGTTCTTGTTGGGATGGAAACCTAACCCTGTATTTTACATTGTCTTAATTACTTCTCTTTCGCGATTTTGGCTTTCGCGGTGTTTTCCAGGAATGTAAACCCCATGAAAGTACCTTTACTGTACAGTCTTTTTAGATGAAATATTTGTGTGTTGTGCACTTGTATGATTATTTTTATCAGACTGCAGAATCTCCTTTGTTTTCTTTAGTACCATTGTAGAATAATTTACTTTTATTTACAGTCAAAAGCTCGGAGGAAGAAATTTATTCTAGCTGTTTGTCTGGCGGTGATATTGGCTATTATTATTGGCATAATTGTTTGGAAATCATCGTAAGCAAGTAAGTATGCAGAATATATTTGTTAATGCCTTTCTGCTGTTAATTGTAAGATATATATTTCAATTGTGTCTAATGCTTCCTGGCTGTTTTCCTTTTCAGACAGCAAGATGAAAAAATGGTTGGTTTTGCTTGGACTATTTATTGTTATTTGTTTAATAATTGGTTGGATAATGTGGTTGAAAGTATAAAACTTAAAAATGTTAGCTGTGTAATGTTTAAAACTACAGGAGGCCATGTTTGTTTATGGCAAGTCTTCTCATTCCAATATTGCATAAATAATCCAATTGTGTAATGTGAGAGTTTCAGAGTATATTTTTGATGCATTTTTCTGAACGATTCTCACAATCATCATGCATGAGAACAGAAAATTTGCAAAATTTAGCCTTATCAAAATGCCCCATGGAACTTGGTACAGTTCTTATTTGTCTATAATAACCCGTCCTTTTTGTGTCTATGCTTTTGTTTTATATTTCCATTGTATATTCTCATTTTATTGAATTACACAACTTTCATGGTTTATTATTGCTTACTCCAAAAAAAATGTTGAAAATAAATGATTATATTTATATTATACTCAATTTTAGTTATATTTAAGCTGATTTGATTTATTATGTTGCAATAACCAATAAATTGTAAATGAATGTAATGTCATATTATTTAACTGTAAGTATTACAAGAGGAAGTGGTAAAATACAACTGAGGGATCCTTTGAGTAACTGCTACTCTTAATTTTAAATAAACACATTTGTTTACAATTGTTAATAGTCTGCTTGAATTATTTTTCTTATGCATTTAAAATGCTGTAATGATAAATATTTGCAGCGGTAATGAGTCTAGGTATGATATTATTATTATATCACAATTGAAATATTTTTCAAGACTTTATAACCTGAAAAGATAAAGCCAGTTTATCAGCCATCTTGACTTATATTGCATTAAGAAGATATAAGTAGTGTTGCAGGTGTCTTTTAATTCTTTTCTCAGTCACAGCAGTTTTTTTATCTGCTGTTATTCCTCTCTCTTCTGGTATTTAACAAAATGTTCTTTTTTGAATGAGAACAAATTTCTGGCTTCTGGTATTTGGCATTGAATAAAAAACAATTATTGAAATGACGCCATTGCTCATTCTCATGAAAATACTGACATAACATCATATATAGCTGTCATCTGGTCTGTGATACACTTGTATTGTATGTTTGTCCATACCTGCTTATATCCAAAGTGATTCCTTGCTTATGTTATATGAATGTTTCCTTTAGGTGACATATTTGTGATGGAATTTGAAAATAACATTTTGTTGGTTTTAACAATTTGAAGTTTCTTATTTTTTTATTAATCCAAATCAATTTTCAAGAAGAATTTGTGTGTCTATCAAGCATTTCAGCATTCTGTTACAAATTTCAAATCTTCTATTATTATTTGAATCATTTATGGCATATTTGCAACTGCTGATTTTCAAAATTAAAATACCTTTATATAAACATGGAAAAAACTGGTCCAAATCTTGGAGCTACTTCCTGGGGTAAGGATAGATTTAAATGCAATATGATTTTGAATCAGGTTATTCAACTTGTATCAGTAGCAGATCCAAGGAGGGGGGGGGGGTGATTCCCCTCTCCTTGAATTTCTCCATTGCCCTCCACTGGGTGCATTCTTAAATTCATTGTGCAACATTCCTTGTTTCTACACCAAAGATTAAGACTGTATGACAAGAGAAAGATTCTAATGGGGATAGGGATTTTCAAAATATATGGTTGTAGACAGGTGGAATCAAGAGGGGAGAGGCGCAACCTTGGAAGTTCCTGGATCTGCCCCTGACTTGTATACATTACATAATCACTATACATTTAACAAAAAATAGTACCTACTTAGTAAGTCTTCTGTATCGATGAAATATAACAGAAAAATATAGTTTCCACTATGCAATTTTTTATCGCCAATAGTAAACAGGCATTCCTGCTTTTATAACATCTTTCTGATGTTAAGTACAGTATAAAGAATTTTGTAATTGTTCCATTAATTGGTATTAAAATAATGTGTGAATGAAGGTAAGAAAGGTGTACATGAAAATGAGAAATGCATAGATTGCAGCTAGGCACCTCATCTCCTCTGAATTTTTTTTTATTAATTGCACAATATAGAAGCTAATCAACTCTTGCTCTCCAAAATTGGCCTATTTCCTACTGTTAAAGCAGGATATTATTTTTTAATCAACATAGAATGCAGATTAATATGCAGTGAAGCAAATTGATTTTGGCATTATTAATAGAAACTTATACAAGCATCCCTTGTTATAGTGCACTTCACTTACAATTAGTCCTGTTTCATTATTGTGCTCTTGCTATGTGCTGAATCATTGACACATTGTTTTGGTCATATATTACAAGCACATAACTTTCTCATAACATTTATTATGCCTAATTAGGTTTTGTAGGTAAGTTACTATTAAATTAAACTGTTAAACATCAACAATAAATGTAATCTCTTCTATAATTTCTTGGTGCTTTTTTGATGGCAGCTACTCTACATTGGATTTTTTCGATGTCAGTATTAATAGATCTTATCTGATTTCACTCTGACAAGCTGTCTTCATTTATTTTCTAATCTGTATATTCTACATGTATCACTTATTAATTAGCTTCTCTAACTTCCACTTGGTTACATATTATTTGATAATAATATCATAGCACAAAAGAGAATTTCATTTAGGGTCATTCTCAGGTCAGTTCACATCTAAAAATTTATTACATAGTCATGTGCAAATGCATTGAGATGGCAGCACAGAAGGTACAGCTAGTTCAATCGGCAAGTTGACCACTCTACCTTAATAAACAAAAAAAATCCCAGGAAGAAACAAACATTTAGTCTTCTGTCAGATGTGGTAATTAATCACTTGATTAGTGTATTGGTGTAGTTATTTTCTATTTTTTGAACCCTCATACCAGGGATCTAACTGGGAGATATGGCGAAATTTTAGGAAACACCTTAGTTGTGTATTATATTATTTCCCAGCATTTTTTAGAGTATATTAGCATTTTATTAAATAAAAATATAACATTTGAGTATTAAATTAATATTTATTTATGGGAAAATAAACTTTTTGCATGTTTGATGGAATGTTTGGTGCCTTTTGCAGGCAGCACCTATTACAAATGCCACCTTCACCATACCATAGTTATGCCACTGCCTCGTATTATTTGTAGTGAATAAAAAATGTGGAAATACATGTGCTAAGGATGTTTCTGTAAAGAAATAAAGAAAAACTTTGTCACCTTCAGTAAAACGTGAAATAATTCAACAAATTGAAGGTGGAGAATGGCAAGTTGATGTTTACAAAGTCTTGAAATTAGGGGTATTGATGATAAGATAAAATGCTGTATGTTTTCTTTTATTCATAAAAAGCGCATCTTTAAATGTTTTAATTGTTTCTCTGATTTAAGCCCCTCCCTAAGGACTGCATAACCTAATCGAGGTGGGAGGTTTTGTGTACTCTTACGAACCAAAGAGCTATGCCGGCGGGAGATAATTCTCCTGGTAGGACCACCCAAACCGGAAAGGTCTGAGGGGAAAACTCAGACTAAGAAGCAGTCTTGGGGTTTTACATTCCCCTGTGAAAGGGCAGCAGCTTGCACAGTACCTCTGTAGGTGGTGATCATGTGGATCTGAACAGCTACAGATGGTTAATCACTCTTTTGAAACTGCGATGAGGAAAGCAAGGGGAAACTACTTCATTATATTTTCCATAATAGGCTGAAAAGCTGCAAATACCTTTATGGATCTCTAATATTCCGTAGGTAAAATAGTCCCCCAATCGGATCTCCGGGTGGGGACTACCCTAGGGCAGCGGTTGCCAACCGGTGGTCCAAGGACCACTGATGCTTCGCGAGAACATTTTGGTGATCTGTGGGGAAATTTGGACATTATTTGCAATTTTTATGTTTGTTATACTGTTTCATTATATTCTGATTCGTCTTCGTGTCACCGACACAGGATCGCTGACAATTTTCGCCTTATTATGTTGCATCAAATTCACATTCCACGAACGACGACAATCACACTGACAACATTATTTATTGTTGTTTTCGTCTAGGGGCGCTTTTGTTGTCGGGCCACCGGCGGCGCGGCTTGCGAATGCTGGTATGCATGCGCCAGGCTTCAGTGGTGCTTCTGCCGTCACAACAGTCAAACCCTCCATGAATACCGATTCTCATCCAATTGTTTTATTTTGTTGAAGCGAATTGTCGTCTGTCAATGCTATACTGGTGTTTATTCCTCACGATACTCTTCTTAGGTAAGCAACCAGTGATATTTTTATTTTAACTGTGCACAGTGTGATATTTAATGGCATCGAAGAGCTTGAGTTTGATAACTGTCATTTCTTGTATGGTTTTAGATTCGAATAAAATAAATCCACAATGAGTGAGAAAAAGCAACCAAGCATTTTGCATTTCTTTGGTAATACTTCGCGTAACCATGAGTTGATCAATGAATCAGAGCCTCCACAGCCCCTGCCAGGCACCATCAGGAAGGACATTAGAACTGGAGAAGGAGAGAAGAAAAAGTTCAAGGTTTCAAGAAAATATGATGGGGACTAGAAGTTTGGATTTATTCAAGAACCTGGAAGTGAGCTGGATCCACAGCCGCTTTGTGTTGTGTGTTTTGAGAGTTTATCCAATGATGCCATGGAACCTTCGAAACTCGGCAGGATGCGTGAAAGTATGCAAAAGCAAATAAGTTCATTAGCAAAAATGACTGTTGAAGATAAGTCCCTAGTAAAGGCTTCTTATTTGATAGCACTTCAAATCGCGAAGAGTAAAAAGCCGTATACGATTGGAGAAGAATTAATTAAGCCTTGCTTGTTACAAGACTGTGAAGAGGTTTTGAGGAAACAGGCTGTCCAGAAACTGAAAGTAATTCCTATGTCCGCTAACACTGTGGAGCGCAGAATTGAAGACATAGCCGAAGATATTGAAAATCAATTGATAAAAATGGTGAAAAATTCAATGTTTTATTCAATTCAACTCGACGAATCAACAGACATAACTATCAAGGCAGTTCTCCTTTGTTTTGTGAGGTTTGAGTGTCAAGGAGAGCTAAAGGAAGAACTCCTCTGTTTGCTCAACTTGCCGGGTAGAACAACCGGCTCTGAGATTTTCGATGCACTTAATGGTTATTTACTGAGACACGGTATTGAATGGAAGAAATGTGTTGGGATGGTGCCGCAAGCATGACCGGGCATCTTTCAGGAGTTGTTACAAAAGTGAAAGATGTTGGACACCCAGAAATCTTGTTTACTCATTGTATTATACATCGTGAGCAACTTGCGGCGAAAAGAATGTCTCCAGAACTGCACGAAGTGCTCTCTGATGTAATTAAAATTGTAAATGAAATTCGGCACAAAGCGCTCAATTCTCGAATATTTGAGCCTAATCGATCTATCATCCGACGACAGTCTCAAAGCTAAATTCCACTCGTCCTCATCAAGGCATCATTTTTTGCTCCGGAAAAAGTGATTACCCAGTGCTGAGTGAAAAAGCCATCAAAATTTTGATTCCATTTGCAACAACCTATTTGTGTGAAAAGACATTCTCATCTGTTACGGCAATTAAAAACAAGTACCGCTGTCGGCTTGAAATACAAACAGCTCTCTGTGTTGCAGTGACATCATTGGAGCCAAGAATTCATAAACTTATTTCAAACAAGCAGCAACAAATATCACACTAATAATTTTGTTATAATTAAACAAGTGCATTTCATATTAATAAAATGGAACTTTTATGATCATTATTTTATAGATGTTTGTACCTTTTTAAAAAAAACTCATGTTAGTGGTCCGCAGGATTCAAAATTGTGAGGTTAGTGGTCCGTGAGGTCCGAATGGTTGGCGACCGCTGCCCTAGGGGATGCAAGAGGAAATGTAACATTAATAAGAAGGAAGCAAGTAGTGAAAAATTAAGAATAGGCACATGTAATGTTAGGACTATGAATTCCTGGGGAAACTAGAGAACTTAAAAATGGAAATGAGAAGCAATAATGTAGGTATAGTAGGTCTTAGTGAAGTTTGGTGGGAAGGAAAAGGTGAGATAAATTCTGACAAATTTAAGATTGTTTACTCGGGAGGAGAGAAAAAGGAAAGTGGAGTGGGGATTATGATGAGAAAAGAGATAGCTGAAAGAATTAGCAAGGTAGTGACAGTTAATGATAGATTAATAGCCGTAAAACTTCAGATAGAGTCAATGGAAATGCATATACCGTATATACTCGTGTATAGTTCGAGTTTTTAAGACCAAATTTTTGTGCAAAAAATTGGGGGTCGAACTATGCACGAGTAATACTTTTGAGGGTTTAAAATCTCGGATCTAAAAAATTAGCTTTTTAAAATTATCATAATAAAAATCAAGATATTTTTTGGTCACCCACCTCGCTGACTTCTATAATATAGCTCCAAAACTTCCTATTTACCTTTAATTTTATCGATTTTCATTAGAACTATGTTGTGTTTTTCATTTTTTTCTTTTTCAAAGACTTGTATACCTGTCCTGTATTATCTTGATATTCTGATTTGATTGAGACCCAGTAATATTTTTCATTATTTTTTTATACGTTCTGTGGTGGGTTATAGTGCATTTTAAACAAAATTCGTAATGTAACCATTATACTGACCTTCTGTCATCGTAATGTTGTTACGTGAATACTAAAGCCTGTCTCATATTCACCGATTGTTTTCTTGATTTCTATGCATATCTTTCTTGCGTCTTATAACAACAGATGAGTTGGAATGAATTATATTAACCACTCATCTGGGTATGCCGTATATATACGTCATGCTGTTAACTCGGCTGTTTGCTATGGGTATGCCGTAATATTCCATCACGCAGCTTCTCTGGCAACTAGCTGCATCTTTTCAGTTTACCATCTTGGCAGTAAATGGGCTTCACTTCTTTATTTGGAAAAGATACGCTTCTCGTATTTAGAACCTGACTTTGCTTGGCGGGCTGCATTTCCGTTAACCTAATTTTAAAATTAACAACATTTATGTTTTTTATAATATTATTTTTTATCACTTAGTAATTGTATAAATTTTTAATGTCTTTATTCCATATTTAAGGAATTTGTGTTCATTAAAAATTAACAAATTAAATTTTTGTTATAATAATAAATATATATTAACATTTAAATTCATTTCTTGTAGTAAAAATAGTTTGACACAAATTTTTAGAATAAACAACTCAAACACTGAATAATTAACGTATTTTTTAATTGATTTACGATTTGATTCACCTCAATTGCAATTTAAATGTCCACCTCCAGTTTCAAAAAATTAAATACCCAGATGAGTAGTTAAAATGAGTTTATTTCATCTTGTTCAATTATCATTCATAACTTTTATTAAAGGTTTTACGAGTAATATGCGTCTATTAATTTTCGTCTATTTGCTAGAAATTTTGCCACCATTCGTATGTCACATCTCGTAGTTAAAAAGTAATAAATAATTTTCTTCTCAAGATCGTGCAATAGGTTTACGATGTTTGCAGTTTATTATTAGTAAAATGTCGATCCTGATGGAAATCTAGGGTAAAAGAGTAAGTAGAAAGCTAGGGTCGAATTATAAACAAGCTATATGAAAAAATTAATTTTTTCGCCGAGAAATCGGAGGTCGAACTATGCACGGAGTAGAACTATACACGAGTATATACGGTAATTCAAGTGTATATGCCAACAATTAAGGCCGGTGATGATGAAGTAGATGAAATCTATGAACAGATAATGAAGATATTGGAAGAGGAGGGAAAAGGAAGGATCACCATGGGAGACTGGAAGTGTATTTGGAGAGGGACAGGAAGATAACATAGCGGGAAAATATGGGCTAGGGAAGAGAAATGAAAGAGCAGGGCTGTAGTGGAGGGTATACAGTGGTATACGCCATATACCCTCTGCTTTTTTCGAATGAATAGTGTATATCCTCTGCTTTTAAAAAAAACTGGGTAAGAACCTCCAAAGTTTTATTTCCATATATGGTATATCCTCTGCTTTTTTTGCGACTACAGCACTGTGAAAGAGGGGAGAAATTAGTGGAATTCTGCCATAGAAATAGATTGATTGTAACTAATACATGGTTTAAGCACCACCAGCGGAGACTTTACACATGGAGAAGCCCAGGAGACCAGAAATGATACCAGATAGATTATATACTAGTCAATGAAAGATTTAGGAATAGCATTAAAAATGCAGAAACATTACCAGGGGCAGATATCAATTCCAACCACAACCTTTTGATGGCAAATACACATTGTAGACTGAAGAGTGTTAAGAGAAGCATAAGAGTTATGGAATGGAACTTAGAGGAACTCTTTAAGAACAAGGAGGCTATCATGATTGAACTGGAGGAAAGATTGGGGGAGAGAGCTGAAGAAAATAGGAACAATGTAGATGAGTGGAGGAACATCCATAGCAACATTAAAGATGTTATGGAAAAGAAGGTAGAAAAGATAACGGATGAAAGAAACAAAAAAACCTGGGTGACAGGAGCCATGCTGCAAAAAATGTAAGAGGAGAAAGTGGAAGAACAAACTGAAGAAAGGCAAAGAAAGTACAAGGAGTTAAATAATGCGTTAAGAAGGGAAAGAGATAAAGCCAGAGAACAGTGGATAAATGAAAAATGAGAGGAAATTGTCGAGTGTGAAAGAAATATGATAGATTTTTTAGATGTTGTTATGGTGCCACTGGATAAAAAGAACAATGCAAAAAGTTGTCAAGATTACAGAACTATTAGTTTAATTTCTCATACAGATAAAGTTCTAAACAGAATAATAACCAAAAGAATTGAAGGTAAAATAGAAAAGGAGCTGCAAGATAATCATTTTGGTTTCAGAAGAGGAAGAGGGACAAGAGATGCTATAGGATGTATGAGGATGATGGTAGAAAGAAGGATATGGACTTTTGTAGATTAGGAGAAAGCTTTTGACTGAGTGAAATGGGGTAAGATGTTCGGTATCTATATAATAATTTATTTTTTTCGTGTCACGTACATTTTCAAATTGAAATATCTCAAAGACTATGCAATGAATCTATAAATCTTTTTGATTTGCATTTCTACAAGTTGCACTTAAAATACATTTTTGAGGCAGTACAATGTAAAGTTTATCTAAAATACGATAAAAACTATTTCTTCATATATTCTTCATACAAAAAAAACATCTTCTCTTTGTAATTGTCCTGTTGTGATCCAAAAACTAATCGAAAGGGAAGTAATGATGACTTAATTTGAACGATAGGTTTGTTTACTGCAATGCCATTTCTAAGGCGTGGAAGAAATGGGAATGAACAGGACTGGTAATATTTTAATTAGCATTTTGTTTTGTTTACCTTGATGACAAAAGAACTTAGTAAGTATCTTTTTTAATGCATGCTATTTAGGATAATTTGTTTGAAGGTGATGATAGACATTGTGTATTGCATTGAAAAACGTAAAAATGATGAATATTACGTTTTTTATTTAATAAAATGTCAACGGGCATATATATATTCTATAGTGTAGTTATTCATGATATCGGCATTTTTATGCAGATTTTTTGTAATTATAAAATACAGAAAACTAATCAATAATAATTTGCTTATCACAAACAATTTTGAATCGATTTTTATCAATATTTCTTACCAAATTAAATTTATGCTATGTGAACTTAAAGAGTTTAAGGTGCATTTTGATTGAAGAAAGAACCGGTTTCGACTCCGGGAGATAATTTCTATTTACCATAATATAACATGTAGAAATCTATTAGTCGATGTGCAGACTTGTTTTTTTCCAAATTAAAATTTCTAGAGTAATATAGGTATTGTTATTTTTAAGTTCTAATGGTGTATATTGTATATAAGATGAAAATTAATTGTGATAAACTTTTTTATTTTTTGCAATGTGATATGCAATAAATTTTTATTGTTATTAAAATATTTAATATTTCATTTAAATAAAAATTATGTAATTATGAAGAAAACTATTTTTTACAATTTCTGAAAAAATTAGCTTATTATTTTATGAAACAATTTCATTTTGATAGTATTCCTAAGTTAATACAAAATTATGGCTATCCTAGAGCTACCAGACATCCGGATTTGTCAGGTTTTTCATGTCCAAACTGCTGGTCTTTTTAAAAATGTTGAAATGTCTGGTTTTTATGCGATTGGCTGAATTACGTGAAAGTGGCCATTTTGAAAATTCGTTTGAGTTCGGGTTGAGCTGAAAGATAATTTCCAGTGAGATAGAATTCTACATCATTGATATTTTCTTCATCTCTTCGGAATCGAGGCAAATCCGAAAATAATTTTCACCAACAATAATATTGTAAGTTTTCATTTTGTCTGATTGTTTATAATCTTCTGATTATCATCATATTTTAACTCAGGTTTTGTAATTATCTCATTATAGGTTTATCGCCATCGGTTACAAACACATGAAATATATGGTCATGAGTCAACTGGTACTTGAATCAACTCATATTTTGTCAATTCTTACTATATTAAAATCAATTCCTACCATGACTTTGTTGAAGTTAATTTGTACCAATTGAGTTTAAAATTATAACCTGTTCGTTTGTTGCAGTAATTAGTATTATTTTTTATTTAACATTAATAATCACAATATTATATATTTATTGCAGATACCCATTCAAAATGCCAAAATGAAAGTGTTTATTCTCACAGATGTATTAAAACTGAAGTTTCCATGTTTTGCCAGTGGTCGACAAGATTCAGAAGCAGAATGTCTTGTATGTGGTTGTGGCACATTTGTGTCAGTAGCAAATAAAGGTGCCACTGATTTACGAAAACACATGGAAAAAGAAAAGCACAAGAAATCACTTGCATCTGAAAGCTCTCGATGAAAATTAACATTTTTTACAAAAGAAACTAGCAAGAAACAGCTGCAGCGGAAGACGCTTTTGCTTTGCACTCTGTGAAGCATCACTCAACTTTCAAATCAATGGACTGTACTTCAGTCTTGCTCAAAAACATCTTCCATGATTCAAAAATTGCTAAGAAATTTTCATGTGCCAGGACCAAGGCAACTGCTGTTGTCACCTCGGTGATTGCAAAGCACTCAATTGAAACAGCTTTGGAAACACTAAAAGAAAACAATATTGCCTACTACAGAGTTTCTACTGATGCAAGCAATCATGGTTTGGTCAAAATAATTCCAATACTCGTTCAGTATTTTGACTGGAAAGTTGGTGGTTTTTGAGGTGCAAAATACACCAAATGAGACAGCAGAAACAATTTCCAAATATGTTAAAGAAACACTTGTGAAATATAGTCTCTTGGAGAAATGTTTTGCATTTGCTGGGGACAATTGTAACATAATATTTGGTGGTATTGGGCATAATGCAGAGGGTAGCAATGTGTTTGCAAAATTAAAGACTTGCAGAAGAAAAATTTTTTTGGTATAGGTTGTCCAGCACACGTTTTGAACAGTTGCATTCACAATACAGTTGAAAAACTGGACATTGATATTGGAAACATTGTTGTCAAGGTTTACCAGTATTTTCATATTCACACAACCCGTACAGAGGAGTTGAAGGAATTTTGTGATTTTGTGGATATTGAGTACAGACAACACCTCTCCCACAGAAGGACTAGGTGGCTGTCATTATTCCCATGTATTGCAAGAATGATCCAGATGTTTCTGCATTGAAGGTCTTTTTCTTTCACAAGACAACACAACTTACAGTAATCAAAAGGTTTTTTTGAACACATCTTCAGTGAGGCATATCTCTGGCTGGGGCATTCAATTACGAGTATTTTCCAGTGTCATATTGAACGAATTGAAAGAGAAAGCAACTCAGTTGTTGAAGTTGGGAATAGTTGGAAAGCAGTGAAAGATGTTCTTATTGAACGTTTGAATCAAGAATTCGTGCCTCTAAAAGTTAATGCAGAAATTGCACGAAAACGTAGGGAGGGACTTGATAATTTGTGTGACAGTTTTCATAAAGATGTGAAGAGTCTTTATGGCAGTTGTGTTGAATATTTGGAAAAATGGACAAAGCCATTAGAAGATTTCTCATGTTTTCCCTGGATGACCTTGCAGGAAGTGCCTACGTGGAAAGATGTAGAAGCCTCGCTGCAATATTTGGTTGAGAAAGACATTCTCATAGATGACACAAAATGCTTTGATCAGCTAAACAATTTGACAAAATTTGTTGAAAGTGAAATCAATAATGAAGAATTCAATCAGCTACTGGCTCATAAGAATATTTTGAATATTATTTTGATTTTTGAACATTGAACATTTTGAACAATCGAGAAATATCGAATATTATTCAGAATTCTTAAGACTTGGACAATTAATTTTTGCAGTTCCTGGTCACAATGCAAATATTGAGAGGTTTTTTTCTCTTATGCAAAGCCAATGGACAAAGGCAAGAAACAGTTTCAGTGTGGATTCCATTAAAGGCATTCACTTGTGCAATATAATTTCAACGAACTTTCACGCTCTAATTTCTATGCTTATTTAAAAAGTAATTCAGCTGATAATATCTTCAGAAAAATATCAATAAGTATGAGCCTATTGTTTGATATCTAAAAATAAACTTAATTTTCATTCATTCATTGAAATAAATGTATCCTACTTTTGTCTCACTTTGTTCATTAAAATGCCCTCCTTTTCATAACAAAAAATTGAAGTTTGTACTCCGTTTTGTGCTGGATGATATGGTAGCCCTAGGCTATACCCACCGAAATTTGCATGGCACTAAATGGGTTAAACAGTGTATGATGATTACAACAAAATTCCTAATTTTAGTATGGGGTTTATCATTATATATATACGTTTCTTGCAGAGGAGGAGGAGATAACATATAGGAGGATACTAATGTTTAGGCACTTCCAGATAAGCTGGAGATTCGAAATTTTTTTCTTAGGTAGGATTTGTTGCAAAACCGACTTGAAAAAACGAAAATCTTGAAAAAGTGCAACAATGTGGCCGCTAAAAAATCGCAATTGTTTAAACAAATTTTCAAGGTTTATGTATTTCTGCATGTGCTACGGAGTTGAAATTTTTTTATAGGTAGAATTCGTAAAAAACGAAATAGGGTTTATACAAATTTTGATATTTTAATTTGTTTGGCAGTTAAAAATTCTTAAATTTTAAACAAATCGATAACTGTTTAGACATTACGGGATGAGCTAGAAAGCTGAAATTTTCAAGTTATGTACGGAGTAGTGCATTTGCACAAATAAATATTTAAATCTCGCCATAAACATATTGCGGCGGCCGTTAAAATATGTTTAAAAATTAAACAATTGGAAAAATATTATTTCGCCTTTAGATGTACTACAACTTTAAAATTTGGCAGAAATGTGTAGCGATAGTACCCCAAAATGGAGAAAGTATAAAATTCTTAAAATTGCAAAGTTTTGGGATTGTTTTAATCTATTATTTTTACATAAGGGAAAAACGAAAATCGCTCCGGAGGTGAAATATTTTGAATTAAAAAAATATTTGTAATGATGAAAAATGAAGGTTTTTTATGTTGAGATGATATGCTTGCAGAATGCAAGCACCATCTACTAGTATTTTATATGGAACATCTGATTTAGCCATGAATAACGAAATATTAACCGTAATTACTCGCATTTTCAATGCATTAGTCGTAAATTCAAAAAGTACTTTTTAGGACTATCGATGGGTTACTTAATGTTGTTCAATATAAAACAATAAAAGGTGAAAATATCTTCTAAAAAAATTCAGCCAGAACCAACCATTGAATCTTTAACGCTTAATAAAAATATGAGTTGACTGCGATATGAAAAAAATTCATTAGTCTTGCGGCGATTGGCCTACGTCAATATTTACTTTTTTAAATTGGCGCGAAGTGAATTCATAACTGCCAGCCTTAAAGGAACGTTTTTGTTTTTGCAGGATATTGAAATACAGAAAGTATTGCATCACGTCATTAAAAATAATGGAATTTCTAAGCAGTAGCTTGTAAACATGTACTCGAACATTAATTCGTAGACATAAAAGAAAATAACACCCAAAAATGATAAGAAAAACAAACGAATTACGGATGTAAAGATAAAATGCTGTTGGATCTTGGCGGCAAGTGTAGCGTGAAGATGATTATCATAAAAACTTATTTTTTGCATAATTTATAATAATCGCAAATGAAAATATTACTAATCTACTTCAATTGGTTAATATTATGATCTCAACGTTTAATCCCTGGAACTGCAATATTTAAAAGTGTACCGAAAGAAGTATATAGCTATTGAAAATTGTGTGTAATTTAAAATTATTCGAAAATGATTATGTATTAAACCAATATAAGAAGGTATGTATTATTAGTGAAACATGCGTTCTAAAAATGTATGAACGAGTATTAATGTTTCTGTATTTCTAAAAAAATTATTTCCCGCATTTCCATCCAGGGTGTTTTTTTCATTTATAATGGAACGATTATGAGGTAATAAGCTCATTGTGAGAGGCGGTAATGGTTATGGGGTTATGGCGCTGTTTCTTTATAAAATAGGATGTTTGAACGGTCATGGTGTTTTTCGCCAGTTTTCATAGGAGTGCGTTCACTCAACTTGCTTATTCTTTCATAACTGATATAAAGTACTTTTCCTTACTCTTTATTTATCACTTAAGAGCGTTCAGCAAATGAAATTTAAGAATGACATAATTGGAATAATTGTGTTGCATGCCAGAATTTAAGAGTCATGATTACAAATGATCACTTTTAAATTTGAACTATATTTCTTGTTAATAATCAATGAGAAATTTTTCAGAAAATCTAAAAAATTATATTATGTGATTGCATTTTCATGAGGAGAATTTGAATACACCTTGCATAAAATAGAAATTATATAGATATACTAGAAAAATGATTTAAAATTCTGAATGAATCTCCTGTGCCAGTATGCTGATGGGTTACAAAGATAAAATTTTTATTTTTTTCCTTGGTAGGATGGGATATAATTTTCTCAATAACTCACAGGACTTGCATGAGGTGAGTTTGAGAGGCCTTGGACAGCACTTTTCTAGTGGCGGCATTACAGCTGTGTGGCAGAGGATCTGTACTTATGTGTTGTGATCTTGGGTGGCATTTTGTCTTTTTGCCTCAGATGGCATATTTCCACACAAGCCTTTGTAGCTCATGTATGCAATTAAAGTATTAAGGAAAATGAAAATCAGCTCGAACTAATAATAAATGCATTTATAAATAATGCACAATGTTTTAGTAATTACAGTCTAACTTAAATGGGACTGAAGGATGGTCAGATAATGGAAATGTTGGATAATATGGAATACTAATGAAAAAACAGGTAAAATATCTATAAACTCAGTTTATTACTGATTAAAATGAAAACACAATATGGCTGTCAAATTCAAAACAATGGGTCGAGTGAATAAAAACTAAGCAAATGCTTAAAGCATTAAGCATAAGCATTTGCTAAAAGCATAAGCAAATGCTAAAAGCATTGAGTGAATAAAAGTTTGCTTTTGCTTATAAGCATTTGCTACTCAGTTTTAAGCAAATGCTTAAATTTTACGGAAGAAAGCTCTTAGCAACTCTTCCTTCACTTGTTTTTGTTTACATTAAAAGTTTTACATAGTTGAATTTCAAACTAAAAACATAAATATATTGGGTAATATTTTTTAAAAAGTTAATTAATAATTTTTTAAAACTATTTCTTTTATAACTGAATTCGATAATATCACAAATCATGGATGTATTTTTATTCAATTAGTTATAGTAATTTTATCCAGTCATTTGCCTTTATAGTGATTTTGGACGCCACAAATATTTCTATCTTACATCACTTAAGTACCTTAAAAATATTTCTATCTTCTGTTTGGAAGACAGTACCCCGCCACGTCTCTCTTGATATTCTCCGAGTAACAGATTTGAAATATAGGTACTTAACATTTTCTTAAGAGAAACGATATAAATTTATAATGTTGAAACTTTTCTTGTATTTTTTAACCTTTTGTGTCACCATAAATTACCATATTTATATTTAGGATCAATTATCATGAAAATAGAGTACTTGGAAATATTTTAGCAAGCCCTTTACCTCACTTAAAAAAGTTTAAGCATATGCTTAAAGCATTAAGCAAAAGCTCTGTTTTATTCACACAATTTTAAGCAAATGCTTAAGAAAATTCTTAAAAATAAGCAAATGCTTATTCTTTCTAGCAAAAGCAAATGCTATTTTTTTTATTCACCCCAAATTAAGCATTTGCTTAAAAAGTGAGGGAAATCTTAAGCATAAGCATTTGCTTATTTTTTATTCACTCGACCCAATATCGCAAACAAAAATAGCGTTTATAATAGTTTTGTGAACAAAACAGTTCATTTTTTAAAGTAGTGAGTGATTTGGATTTACTAAAACACCAGAGCTCATCCATGCATTTTGTTGGCTGTTATACCAAACTGGCAGTGCTGTAGGAGCTATATTTTCAAAGGCCCCTGATTTTTTGGATATTCATTCTTAAAAATTCTTATATTCATCATGTTGGATAAAACAAGGTCTGAGAATGGAAGGTAGGATAATCAGGGTTCTACTGTATCTCATAGTAGAAATAACCTCAGGCTCTTGAAACTTGTATAGAGATGGGAAATTTGGAAACGAGAAAGAAATCTGCTATGACCAGGAATCGAACCCAGGCCTTCCACTTGCCAGGTGGATATTCTACCACTGAACTACCATACCAGAGTATTTTTGTGTTTCAGAACAGGAATGTTTTCTTAGGTTAGGACTGGGCTACCCAAACTAGTATCTACCAACCCCAATGGATGTCCTCAAAGAGGTACATCAAAGAAAATTCCTACACTCAATGGTTAGATTGCCTAATTATAAATAGATGGAATCATATGATCCCTATGCTACAGGCATAAGCTGTAATGTTTGGAAATGGGAGAAAAAATCTGCAATGACCGGGAATCAAACCTGGGTATTCGACTTGCCAGGCAGATATTCTACTACTATAGCATAGTAATTTTCCTGTTACAGAACGGGAATGTTTTCTTTGTTTAGGACCGGGCTAACCAAGCTAGTATCAACCAGCTCCAATGGATGTCCTTGAAGAAAACCCCTACCCTCAATGGTGAGATTACCTAATTATAAAGAGATGGAATAGAGCAGATTTTTTTCTCCTGGTTCCAAATTTCCAGATATTACAGCATATTCCTGTAGCATAAGGTTCATATGATCCAATAATTCCATCTATTGTATGGAGATGTTTTCTTCAAATTAGTATAAAGATTCCACATTCAGATATCAAGCCTATCTAGGTATTACAACATATATATGTCACAGTAAATGTTTGTAGTCTGTAAATGTGCACATTTACCACCAAGTTTGGTAAATGTAAGTACAACATACTTTTACCGATTGGATTGGGGAAATGTACACATTTACCTAGAGACACTGGTAAATGTGGATAAACGTTGCAACACATGCCATAACATGGCGTCGTGAACATTTTACAGTTTAGAAGTGCGGTAAATGTGCGTTGTCCGGTAAATGTGTAAATTTCCTAGTAAATGTGCACAACTAACTAAACTAAATTTGAACATGAAGGAAAATTTTACCCTGCCCCACGGGGTAAGTTAGTCGAAGTGTTTTTGGTTCCTCCTCACGTTCATGTGTTTCCCCCTTGGGTTGGGAAGCGTTCATCTTAATATATACCAGTGGAGCCGAACCCTCGATGTTATTTGTTATAAATTAACATAATTATTAAAGTAGCATTTCTAATTCTTACTTATTTCTACATTTACCAAGGCACATCGGTAAAAGTGCACATTTACCGGGAAATGTATGGATAATATGTATTTCTGGAAACTTAAACTTAGATTTACCAAGCTTGATGGTAAATGTGCTCATAAGCCATTTATCTATTCTTGAATATTAAGCATTTTAACAGTTTTATTTATTTTCTACATATCTTGATCTACTGGTTCACAATCAGGCTTTCACTTACGACAATAAATACCAATAAGGTGCATTAATTAAATAAACTACTTGGTGAACCTTATTCTAATCTTTCATTCTTTTAACTATAACAACTTAACTCATGGTGTACCGTGTGAAAACACAGCAGGCTGAATGTGGCTTGCATGGCATAGTTTGGGCACCACTAATTTAGGCTATTTGTGACCTTATTTGCGGAGCAAATGCATAAATGCTCCCCCCTCTGGTGTGTGTGTATATATATATACAGATGGTTCTCAACTTTTGAACAGGTTACATTCCTAGTGTTGGTTCATAAGCCGTTCATTTGGCACTCGAAACAAATAGCTCCATAAGGATTAATTTTGTGTGTACATATTGTCATTGAGAATAGCCTCGGTCATCTACACTTTGACCAGAATATCTTCTTTGTTGAAAATCCACTCTAGCGCAAAAAAATCAATTAAAAACATGCATTCATTTGATGAAAAGTTTTATTTCGATAGAATATTTTTCTTTCAAACAAGGTCAAAAAAATCTTTTTTATGATTTGATCTTCATTTTCAAATCAGTTGGCAGAGCAATGACTTCCATTTCTATAGCAACAATGTTTTTATTTATTACATTTGCTATTTGTGCTGACATTTCTTTACTCTCAGTTTTAACCTACTTTCCAGAATGGGCTTATAGTTTTTTCGTTGTGTCTGTCTGTCTCCCTATTAACTTTTGAACCAATAGAATGATCTCTTGCTACTGTGGCCAAGCTCCCGAGGATAGTTTTTGTTGTAAAGATTGAAAATCTTGGGTTCAATTCCAGGAATTATCCTTCTCATTTCATTTACATGGAAAATCTGAAATCCATCGTGCAGGATAATTTTATTTTCTCTTGCACATTAAAATATCTTAGAATTGTAATATTGGAGCAGGATTTGTACTATTCTCTGAGGAAAGAAATGGAGATTCTAATTTTGATTGTAGAATTTTGCTTATTGATTGTATTCTTTGAATTTTGTGTAAATACTGCAATTTTTGCAGTTTTTATCATTCGCTACAAGAGTGTTGCCATTGCAGTGATTATTTTTGTACTCAGATTTGGTATAGTCTAGTACAGCATTTCTCAACCGCTGGTCCGTGGTCCTGTATTAGCCGGTCCGTGGTCCTGTATTAGCCGGTCCGTGATGTTCCATTTTTTCATAAAAGTTATACAATGGGAAGCACTGGTTAATGAAAGTCTTGTGTTTTCAGTTGGTAAAGTGTAACATTGTCAAATGATTGGTGGTTTAAAATTGTATTTGTACTGGTTTTGGGATGTTTGCTCCAAAGGTTTTGGTAATTCCATCAATCCACAAAAGCAAATATAGGGAACATTTGATAAAGATCAATGGAACTAAGTGACTATGCGCATTATTTTCTATATATAATTAGCCAAAGTATGGATGGTAGATGATCAGGGCTCTTAGCTGCATGCACTTACTGCATATTGCTGAGAGAGTGGTAGAACTGAGTGGGTGGGGAAAATGCTGGTAAGAGATGGATTTCCAATTGTTTGTTCCTGGCGACATGTGATAGGGGTGGTAATGAGGAGAGTGAGAATTGATGTACGTATACTATCACAGTGTGTTACATTGTAGCTAACTGGCCTGTCCTAATCTCAATTTTTACTCTGCTATTATTTGTTGGCCATTTAATTTAATTTTATTCTGTGGAATTCCTGCATGTTCGACTAGTTTGAGGGAGATGAGAAGTGAAGACGCAGTACCGTAACAACGGTATGGCAAAGGTGGTTTTTGCCATAGGTGCCGCCTGCAAAATGCACCCAAGGTTCCCGCAAAAATGCCAAAAGTTTATTTTCCGAAAAAAATATTAATTTAATACTCCAATGTTAAAGTCATTGTTAATAAAATGCTACTATTCTCTTTTAAAACTCAGGAAAAATAATATTCTACATAAATAAGGTATTTCCTAAAATTTTGCCCTTGTGTGGTAGGGGTGGTAACTAGGATAGTGAGAATTCCCACTTGTTTGAAGATGTACATATAGTTTGAAATTATTCTACAAGGTAAGAAGTAGTTGATGTTTTAGCTAAGAATATTGATAACACAGGTTTACATGGTTTTTGGGGTTTGAAAAGTATTAACTGGCCTTTAGTAATTCGAGTACGCTGAGCATGAAAATGGTAACCATTTTTTGCTATCACATTTTGCACAAACTATAGGAGCCTATTTTGTATTTTGACATGAAATCGTCAAAGTAATATTATTATTTTTTAAATTTGTAAGTAATGTGAACCACTGACTGTGCAAGTATCTAGTATGATTGTGACAGAAGAATATTCTAGACTTGACAAAAACTAAAAATGATAGTTGGCGTGTACAAGTGGCCAGCGCAATGTTTGGACATGTCATTCCGGGTACTGTTTTTTGGTTGTTCATGCCGCCATTGTTTTATATCATGTCTTTGTTTTTTGTTATTCATTATGGCATCAAGAGCTTGTGTAAATAGCCCAGACAGGTTTTGTTATATATGTGGTACTTTTGTTGTGAAAAAGAAGCAGCAATATATTACAGATTTTGTGAAAAAGGTGTACTATGCATACTTTGCGATGAAACTTGGTTTTCAGGATAAACCATAGGCACCACATCAAGTTTGCTACATGTGTGTTGAACAATTGAGGAAATGGACTCAAGGTAAGAGGAAGTCTCCTCCATTTGCTATTCTAGTGGTGTGGCTTGAATCAAAAAGGCATGGAGAAGATTGTTATTTTTGCTTAACCAATGTGCAAGCCTGTAATACTAAAAATAAAAAGGAAATTTCCTTCCAATTCTTCCATCTACCATAAGACTCGTGGCTCATGGACCTGATCTACTTATGCCTACACCACCAAACTCGTGATCTAATTTTTCATCCAATTCGGAATGTGATATCAACATAAGCTATTACAGAGACTCTTACTTAATAACCAGATACTGTGAGTGAACTGCAAAAGATCACACAATGTGAATTAAATGATCTGGCGAGGGATTTAGGACTACCAAAAGATTCTCCACAGATCCTGGGATCGAACCTGCAAGCCAACAACTTACTTGCTCCAGGGACTTTATTTTCTTGATTCAGAAGCTGTGAGAAGCAATTTATACCATACTTTTTGCAGGAAGGTTAATTAGTGTATTGCAGCAATATTTCTGGACTTATAACTAGCTTAGGTGCAGAAGTATATGAATGTATTTTATTCACAAAATAATGCTTGTGGTGCCATTAAAGTAAAGGATGTAAAATTGAGAAAATGAGGAAAAACATGCTTTCCATTCTCCTGATTTGTGAAAAATCCTTATGACAAAAAAATTTATATCATTTTGGAAATCAGCACAGCAAACTTAGGTAAAATAAGCTATTTTGATGCGAACCCCATTCAACAAGTTTCATTTTGTAGACCTGTGTAATAGAGACGGATTCCCAGTCTTGGACCCAGATATTTGAGGTTGCATTCATATTAATTTCATCAGGTATGTGCATTTTTCCAATAAAACTAATTTTCTGCAAGTAGTTTTGGCAATGTTTTAACTCTTTCTACTACTCTGTGTTCTATGAATATGAACCCATACTTAATATCGTCAAGTAAATTTTTTAAATGATTGTTTATGGATGAGATCCACTGCTTGATAGTTTCTGTTCGACCTATTCCAGGTTAAATTACTTATCTCTCGATCAGTACTGACCAAACATTGGCAACCATAAAGACAGTAAGAAGAAAGTAATGCCAGAGGGAAATTTTGAAATTGCAACAAATTGTTTATTTTCCAGATTTGATTGAAGATGGGATTTCCCACCAACCAAACCCAACCATATTCACTAGTAAGGCTTGGAATTATTGGAGAAATAATGTGAAGAAACACTTTCTGTTTGTTGTGATCTATTTTCATGGTGTGTAAATCCCATGGTCTGTTATAACAAAAATTCAGCCTTGTTAGCTTATTTATTGGGGTTAGTAATAAAAGAAGAAATGTAGCCCTAAATCACCATGGCCCCTCGTAGGAAGTGTAAATTCAATAACGATTTAAAGAAAGAGTTTGGTTTTATTAAAAAGTAAAACCTGAATATGAACATGAAGTGCCATATACTGTGGAACTAAATTTTCAGTTGGCCATGGCGGTCACTCTGATATTAACGATCACGTCACCGCCAAAAAGCATCAGAGAGCTCTGAATTCAGCATGTTCAAGCCAAAAACTTATGCCTTTTTTTGAGAGATGGAAAAGGATAATTTTGTTTCAGTGGCAAAAGAAGCTATACATACATTTCATACAGGGCTGGTCCTAGTGTGTGTGACGTGTGCCACTGCACTCAGGCGGTGGCTTCTGAGGGGCGGTCTTTGGGTTGCTACTACATGTATTCCACTCATAAACATATTTAAATGTTTCAAAGCTGAATAATATTAAAGAAACCTTATCAGGCGTGTATGTGATAACTCATAAACCAAACGTGTAAATTAAGAGATATTTGTATTTGCTTAAGTTGGAAGAATGGGCGGCCAAATTTTTCTCCACACGCCACCTAAATACCTTAGGATCAAACCTGACTACAGCTTTACGTCTATGGACTGTATATCTCAGCTTATAAAAGCCATGTATGAAAAATAATTCGGCTGTGCCCATAAAAGAACCGAAGCAATAGTTTTAAACATAATTTTTCCAATTGTGGAATAGGAAGTTAAAGCTGATTTGAATTAGTGTAACTTTATATCATTTTTCACAGACACTTTAACCATAATGATGTAAAATTGATTCCAGTCATGGTTAAATATTTTAAGGAATGCAAAGGCATTAAAATCAAAGACCAGAAGAAACCTTGAAATTGATTGCTAATTATTTAAAAGAAGTTTCAGGATTGAATAGCTTAAAAAATAAAATTATTGCCTTTGGTTCAGACTACACAACATGATGGGCGGGTCAAAGCAAATTGGTCAAAACAATATCTTAAAGCTATTGAAAGAAAATGTTGAGACTAATGTTATAGGAAAAGATTGTGCAGCACATCATTCACAATGCTGCTCAAACAGCAGTCGATCGGCTCCCTTATGATATTGAGACAATGGTTTTAAAGATGTACAAATATTTTTGTATTTATACTGTCCCAGTGGAAAAAATGAAAGAATTTTGTGTTTGCTCAAACAATATAAGCAGCTATTAGGATATAGCAGTACATGTTGGTTGGCACTATTACCAGCCATCAAATGAATAATTGACATCCAGGTCTACAATCCTTTTTTCTCTCCGAAAATGCATGTCCAGCTGTTATTTGTAAATTTTTGAAGATGCTTCATCAGATTTATGGTTATACTTTTCACTGATTCAATTAAAATTACAGTGGAATCCCCATTTAACGTTCTGGGGGACAAGTTTTTTGTACGCACTGTAATTGAAGGTATCACAAATAGTTGGAATTCTCACATACTACTTAAAAGCATAAACACAATGATTAAATTTGGGATTGAACAGAACAGATAGGTTTTTCTCTAGGACTATCAGGGGTTACACAATAGAAGAAACAACCCTGATAGCAGTGATGTTATGGACTGCCTGATGCACTGCACCCCCTCAAAATCCTATGGTGTTACTTTCGGTATAGGCTGAAATGCTTGCAGAATGCAAGCACTAACTACTTTTATATCATTAAAGTCATTGTATTTGATCAGTCTTCATGACTTGCTATCACACTTTACCATTTTCCTCACTCTCTCTATCTTTAGCATTCCCAACTTCATCCATACACTCACACAAAACATTATCCCTGCTTCTGCCCATGGCATTAGATAAGCAGCACCTCTTTTTTATTAGTCTGTTGCAATGATATCTTGAACCAGTGGCAAAACATTTCAACATTAGATTTCTTTAGTTTTCTTATTGGTGTTAACGTATCGTCTCTAGCCAATATTCATTCTGAATACAAATCTTTTAACCACTTGACTGGGGGGTTTTGCCACCTATGGTGTAAACCAAGGGTCGGCAACCTACGGCCCACAGGCCTCATGGGGCCCCCGAGAGCGCTTTATGCATCCCACGAAGATATGATTAAAATGTGGTTGCTGAAATTTAATGTAGACGGTTTCATATTTTTTCAGTAAAAACCTTTTCTGACAAAGTTTTAATGCTATTAAATTATTTAGATTTGATTTTCACTTATATGAGATGACAAAATCTCTAGTTAACTTCTGATGTAAACAGCCATCTGGCCTGCCGAAGCTCTCGCGACTTCCAATGCAGCCCTCCAAAGCGTTTACAGTTACGCATGTGGCCCGTCATTCAGAAAAGGGGTGTAAACTGTCCTGGTGACTTTTTCAACCCACATAAGAATTAAAATATGAGTGTTATTTTCTTTATTGTTATTTTAATTTTTCTTATGTTATTGTTCTAAAAGAATAATAATAATAAAATATATTTTTATAATTTTATTTTACTATTTCACTATCGAATTCATGTTTGTGCTCTGTATTGCTATCACTTTTGCTTTCATCAGTATTCAATCATTCATCTTCACTGTCACTAACATTAAGTTCTGCATCACTTTTTTCATATATCATAACCAAAATTTCTTGATTATCAAGCTTTTGTCTAGAACTATTTCTACCCATTGTAATAACTGACATAGTAACAGTGGTGCGCCTACAATAAATTACAGGAGTTGGCAAAAATACAATAGATGGCAGGGACTGTTCTAGTAGATCTGAAGAGTATTACCATTTCCACAAAAAAAAATCCATTTCAAATAGTGTAACTCCCAGCTCTGTATATCATGCCCAGAAGATATAAGTGAGAAAAGAGGTAGTATGTAATACTCAGTCAAGTAATTAAATGACTTTTAAGAGACTTGTTGATAGCATCATTGATAACTTGAGGTTGTGATGTCACCTCTCCAGATATGATTACAAGATCAGTATTCTTTGCTCTAATTGAATCCTTATCTTAAGGAGTTATATATCCTTTGAATACATCCAGTACAAGCATTCCTCTTTTTCTGGTCTAATATTTCAGGTGAGATTCAACCTATCCCTCATAAATTATCTGGAAATTCTCCCCCTGTTATGAGGTCTAACTACTATTTCAGTTGGCAGTTGTTTTTAGTACATTGTTTTTCATTTTAGGATTACATACAGTGACATTTTGGTACAATCTTGTAAAATTTCTGTAACTAACATTTTTTTGTTATCTGTAGTTTTGGTTTTCACAGATTTTCTGCCTTTTTCATCAACTGTTTAATTGGATAACTTGTTGAAGAAAACTGAATAGGTTGTTAGATTTTCGAAGTCCAGTTACAGTATTAACCCGAAAGGAAGACTAGTTTTTTTCAAAAAATTTGTGCTAAAAAATTAGGGATCATCTTAAAATCGAGTAGAAAGTTTTAAACACCACACAGAACACCCCATTGCGGATTCTAGGCCCACAAAAATGCATTTATTTATGCATACACAATACATGAAATTTAATTTATCAATACATTTATTAATATTCTTGAAGTTCATAATGTGCAAATGAGCGGATTTTCACCTTATAGGTACAGCTGTAAGGGGATTGTTGACAAACCTAAGTCAGAACTTGTAATCGGCTGGGTAGGAAATTTAATATATGTGGCATTGAAAATGGCTACACCAAAATTGCCGGCATTTTACAGGTGTCTTTTTACTATTAGAATTCCGTATTTAACTGAATCCAAGATGACCCCGAATTTAAGACCCCCCCTTTTAGTGGACTGTCATACAGAAAAAAGATTTTATGACCTAATTTTTCACTGAATGTATTTGGTGTATATTTCGAACACACATACTCAGTATAGGTATACTATTTCATTCATTAATTGAAATGGTTTGTAAACAATTTTTGTTTAAAAAAGAATTTTAAAAATGTATTTTTAAAATTAATACTATTAATTGAATTCCAGATCTTAAGTTTGCAATACAAAATTTCAATAGATATAATTATTTTATCTTATTTTTCATTTGTATAAAAAACATCTATTAAATATGTAACCATACTTCCTACTATTATTCTATGACAACTCGTAGCGGTCAGTTCGTCGTGCATTAATTCTTTGTGGTTAGTTTTTTGCATGTCAAGTTGCTGCATGAAAAATTCGTCGCGTGACAAACTCATCATGTGTCAATTCATCTCAACAAATTTGTTGTGCAAGACAAATTGAAAGGTGGGACACCATGACTAGTGTACGGCAGGTGGAAACACTTTTCCAAAACAAAATTTTTCTTTATATTTCGATAATACCAAATCAATTGCAATTCTCCTTGCAAATTATGCGAGATACATTGGATGGTGTATGGCAAGAGGTGACTCCCAACCCAACAAGTGTACCCCCTGCCATACACCAGTCATAGTGTCTCGCCTTCCAATTTGTCTCACGACGAATGTCGTTTTGAGATCCCCTGAGCGCATTTTGACCATTTTCTTGATGTCTATGTATATGTGACTGTCTTTTTGTGGGTGTAACTCAAAAAATATTAATCAGGTCAATGCGAAATTTTATAATTAACATCTTTATGACAGTTACAAGAACTAATTAGTTTTTGGTAAAGATCTGCCAACCGGAAGTGGGTGTTTACTCTTGTCACATCCGTTTTTTGGATTATTTGCTTTAATATTTGATTAATGTAAAAATGTATTGGAATAAAAGTTGTAGGAAATGTACTTTACTACAACCATTGTTTGAAATATTTTTCCATATAATGCATTGTTTAAGAGATATCTTATATTTTTAGCTGCCACCACCATGCCACCAACCGAGGACTATTGTTAACAATTGAAGCTTAGTTACATCTTAGTAAAGCTCCTTTTTATTTTCTTAATTGTTGGAGATTCCTGGCTATAACCAATATCAGAAGGCTACCATATGGTTCTATTTCTGTTCTTTGTAAAGTCTTTAAACTTTTCTCACATATCCTTAAAATATTAATTATCATTTAATCTATTTGGAATTTATAGAAATATTACAGGTATGGAGAAAGTCATGTGGTGGTTACATCAGATTTTTACTTTCTCTATATATGTAGTCAAGGGGAAAGTATTGTATTCATGAAAAATATCGACTTTGAGATTTCAACGGAAATACACGTTTTGAAGTCCCCTGAACACGTTTTGACCATTTTCTCGATGATGTCTGTGTGTGTGTGTGATAGCTTTTTGTGAGTGCTCTAACTCAAAAACTATTAATCAGATCAACGCAAAATTTTATATTTAACATTTTTATAAAAGTCAGAAGAACTGCTTAGTTTTTGGTAAAAATTGGTTGAACGTAAGTGGGTGTTTACTCTTGTCACTTATCCATTATTTTGAAATATTTGCTTTAATATTTGATAAATGTAAAAATGTATTGGAATACGAGTTGTAGGAAATGTTATTTACTACAACCTTTGTTCAAACATTTGTCCATATAATGCATCTTATACTTTTAGCTGCCAAAACCACGCCACCTACCGATGACTATTGTTAACAATTGATGCTTAGTTACATCTTAGTAACGCTCCTTTTTCTTTTCTTAATTGTTGGAGCTTTGTGGCTATATTCAATATAAGAAGGCTATGGTTTGAGTTTATTTCTGTTCTTTGTAAAGTCTAAAATTTTCTCACAGTTTCTTAAAATATTTATTATTATCTAACCTATTTGGAATTTTTAGAAATATTACAGGTATGGAGAAAGTCATGTGGTGGCCACATGATTTTTGACAGTTCTGGACAGTGTGTGGAATTTAATTTTTTTCTGTAATTCTTGTTTTTGAAAAATACCATTTCGTTACCTCTAGTATTTTCATTTTTGTTACCAGTGTAATTGAAGTTGGTTTTCTGTAGCAGCTTGTGCTATCTATTTATATGGTTGAACATTTACACAAAACTATCCTCTAACAGGAGAAGATGGTGAGGCATGAATGTCCCTCTTTCACAATCAGGAAGCAATTCTATTGGTCGAGCCATAGTCGTCCTGCTAAATATAACATTTTTCATGGCAAGAAACAGGGGAGGGACAATGCTGGAATTGCTTGTCCTGCAATTATTTTCAGCAAGGTAAAGGTCAAATATAAAATATAAATTTTGTTATTGATGCTCTTGAGCCCACTGCCCACCACCAGCCTGCTTCTTGGAGTGAGAGAAAAACACTTCTGCAGGCATGATAAATGGTGCAGAAGTGCAGTAAGCTCTCATCACCTTGTGAATTTGAGCATTTAGCAGTCATATGTCCTCATTAGAATTGTCATCGCATCAAGGCACACCATTGTTTATTGTGAATGATGGCATAAGACAAAATAATTTCCATCCTTTCTTCCTCGGCCATCTGTATGACTGAAAATTTATCATAAGGAATGCAAATACCTATGTTAACACAATAAAATTATCCGTGTTTGTAACATCTTTGTCTGTTGAAGGCGCTCATGAAAGATGAAAGTCTACTGAAGGGTCAAGATAAGTAGAGCCAGGAATGAACACAGTTGCTGAATCACTGTTCTTAGAATCTCATGGCATCCATGTATTGAACTTTTACACAAACAACATCCTGGAAATAAAGGCTAATGGCTTTAACCGATTACTTGAGTTCTTGGTTCCCGAATTTTGTTCGAAGTTTATCTTAGGTGGTTTTTGTGCTAACCAACAAACTCACATACATTAATCCATCCATTCTGTGCTGGGGAAAATATTTGTTCATGTAAACCGAGTATTCGTGTTAGCCGAGTTCGTGCTAATGAGGGTTTACTGTATAATGAATTATTTGTCTGCAATGATAAATGCACATAGCAAGACCCAAATTTTCCCTGCATAGTAAAATAAAAATAAAAAAGTATCCCTTTCATTTGATAAAACTTGATCACCCACCTGCACTGAAATTTTAATATTTTTCTTTTTCAATGATGTGCGTCACACAACCGATCTCCAACGTCCATATTTACCCGAATTCAAGACGAGGTTTTTTCAAATTTCATCTAGCAAAAATCGAGGGTCGTCTTAATTCGAAGTCATGTACCATCATAACATCGCGGTCAGTTGATCGCGCGTCAATTCGCCGCGCTTCAATTCGTCACACGATAAACTCGTCGCTCGTCAATACATAGCTCGACAAACTCATCGCGCGTCATTTCATTGCTAGATAATTCATCGCGTCACAATTTCGTTGTGAGACAAATTCGTCTCGAGACAAATTGGAAGGCGAGACACCATGACGAATTAGTAGAGAGATGAATTGACGTGCGATGAGTTTGTCGTGCCATGTATTGACGCGCGACTAACTAACCACGATGAAATGTCTTAGAACCGTAGGAATATGGTTACGTGTTTATTCTTAATCGATATTTTTTAAACAAATTAAACAAGATAAAATAATTATATTTTTCATTGCAAATTTATGATCCGGAATTCAATTAATAAAGTCTTAATTTAAAAAATACATTTTTTAAATTCTTTTTTATTTCATAAAAAATTTGTAACAAACTATTTCAGTTAATCAATGAACTAGTATACCTATACTGAATACGTGTGTTCAAAATATGTTCCAAATACAGCCACTGAGAAATTAGGTCATAAAGTATTTTTTGTTTTGACAGTCTGCTAAAAGGGGAGTCGTCTTAGATTCAGGGTCATCTTGGATTCGGGTAAATACGATATTTTGCAACACATAATGCTCCATCCCCTCCAAACTTCATAGAATGAAATTCAATTTTGTTTACAAAGTTAACAAAAATATCTCATTTTGGATTGACAGCAAGAGTGGAAACATCCCTTCTCTACTGTTTTGAGTTGGCCTTCATGATATTGCTGTGGACCAATCATGCAACCCTTCTAAGCATTGGGATAGTTGGATTATGTTTTTGGTATTCCATACTAAATGTAACAAGATGAGGTAGGTACTGATTATGATGCTAGGCATCGAAACCATGACTCTAAAATAGCAACAGAAAATTATAATAAGTAGAAGTATTTTATCTCATGTTCCATTGGTCATAAAAGCATTGACTCAATGGGTATTTAACTTTGTACTCAAATTTGAGGTGATTCTTGGATTGAAATAGATACAGTATGTTGGAGGATTATTTACAAATTTTAATTATTGTGCCTCTACCTATAAATGATTGGAAGTTTTGTTAGAATTTTTATTTAAAAATGTTTTGGTTTTTATCATATTTTGATTGTTGATTTAGTGTAGAATGAGAAGTGAATATCTATCTCGACAAACTTTTTTAGCCTCCTAAATTTTATCCTTCTTATACTAATCCGCATTACATTTAAATTCCAAGAGATTCCATGGCTTTTTAATCATTCAAACAAGAGAAATGAGCATATTGTTTAAAACCTGACTGATTTTGTACATTCAAGAATATACAGATAATTAACCTCAATATGAGCATATGCATACTGCATATAATAAGAATAGTGCTCTGATATTATAGAGCAGTTTTCATATGAGATGTACCATGTTTATAATCTTAACTAGCATAATTGCCCATCAAATATGATGGATATGTGAAGATTAAGTATTAAAATTAAGGTACTTCCCATTCTTCCTCCTTTCTCTCTTCCTCCCTCCCATTCTCCTCCCTTTCTCTAATTCTCCCATTCTCCTCCATTTCTCCCATTCTCCTCCCTTTCTCCTCCCTTTCTCCCATTCTCCCTCCCTCTCTCCCTCCTATTCTTGCTCTACCTCCTATTCTCCATCTTTCCCTCCTATTCTTTCTCTTCTTCCTATCCTCCCTCTTACTCCCTCCCATTCTCCCTTTTTCTCTCTCATTCTCCCTCTCTCCTCTCAAAAATGTAGCTGTCTCTCTCAATGTGGTATAGGTAGATTTAAGCAAACAAGATATCATAGAAAAAAAAGTGTTCTATTGTTTAAATGGAAAAATATGGGATAAAATTTATTTTCCGGTAGATAAGTGATTAGAAGAAAACTATCCTTTCGAAAAAAAATGAAGCATAAAATCTAAATTTGCACCAATGCTGAAGTATTGTAAAATTCAAAGCTGAAGAAGCACTTTGTTTAACCGAAGTAAAGATGTTACGATAAAGTACAGCAAAATACGATACACCATTTTAGTGAAAATACGGTAAAACAAGCAAGAGGTGGAACATGTATTAGACAGGAAATCATCGAAACTGGAAATTCACAGAAAATTCTCCTGAATCTGTTTTTTGCATGAATGATTCTCTAAAAGGCGAAAACTGCTAGGCGTGGACGGAAATAATATTTTACACATGTTTTAGCATATTTGCAACCAGTAAAAGACAGAAAGGAACAGTCATTCTCTAATAAAAATCCATTGATCACTCACACAAAAATCGATTGGTATATATTTGTGGTGATATTTCACATTTGTGGTCACATGTTGCGCTCAAAAATTGTATGTATAAAAGTTTTTTTAAAACTTTTTGTTTTAGATATAGTTAATGGATGTGCAAGGAAATATCTGTTGATAATGACTTTGCGGAATTGTAATACTTGATTGGAGACAGTGACGTATTACCTCCTAGGCCGACCAGACTCAGGCTTAGGGCGGCAATTTTGTCTGAAAGTCTACTAATTGAAATTATTATTTAATATTAATGATGGTTTGTTACGACTCTAATAATTTATTTTTGCACTAAAATGTAAATGCATAAGAATTAATGTGGCGGTACTCCAGTGAGAGCCGATAACGACACGTACGAGTGTGTCTACATTTTCAATCGTAGATGGAAAGTGTCGAAGTCGCTGAAAATGAAAGGAAGTCATTTTTAAGTTATTGCTGCCTTCTTCGAAATCGAAGCATTCATTCAGTATGCCCGAATCTTGATATTGCCTTCAGAATGTTCGTTTGCACACCTGCTACAAATTGTTCAGCGGAACGATCATTTTCGGCGTTAATATGAGTACAAAACTATTTGAGTGCTAATCTCAGTTAAGAAAAATTAAACGCCCTTTCTCTCCTGGCTATTGAAAAAGATTTAACAACTTTTCTGGATTATTCAGAATTAATCAATATTTTTGTCGACCAAAATTGTAGACGTAAAAATATTTAATTAGGTACAATAAATATGTAATGTACGAGTATTTTATGTATAATAAAACTTATAAATGTTCAATTATAATGTTTTTTAATTTCATATTACTTTATACTAATTTGTATATACTAAAATAAGTTCATATGGGGCGGCAATTATTTTAGGGCCTAGGAGCGGCAGAATCCTTAATCCGCCATTGATAGGAGATCTATATGCATTCGAAAGGATAAACTTAGGTGCAAAAAGATTTATAAATATTGATGTGTGTGTATTCGCAGAATCACGTTAAATTTATGCAATTACATTTTTCTGAAGGAATGGTTTTAAAATGCAGGTGCGTCTTATCGGTCGCTATACACAGTAGATTTATAATTTTAATGTTTAGGTGATTCTTAATTTTGAAGCATTTAATTTTGCAATCAATTAAAATGTTTTGCGTTACTGGAAGAAATAAAATCGTTTTAAATTCACTATTTTATACTTATAACCGGCGGCGATAGTTGCATTAATACAAAACATATTTTTTGTGGATTTTTGAAAAGAACTTACTGACCGTTGAAAACTGAATTATTTTTTAACCTGTGATAGGTGAAAAACCTGTCAAATCCGGAAATATAATTCGGCCCCTTGAGGCTCCGCCTTTCGCAGGTTTTACTGTATAAAACCTTCGTCAGTCATGAAGTTAATCTGTAAAAAAACTCGTTTATATGAGATGTTTGTTATGAAAAGCGTTGAAAACGCTAATGAATGTAATGTGCGCACGGTATCATGTTCTACTTAAATGTAATCGTGGCACAGCTAACATTTATTAAGGATCTGAGGCGTTTTCTTCCGCTTAATTACCTAGACACCAGCGTATTTGCACCCGGAACGAATAGGATCTGAAGAATTAGCTGACTTTTATGGAAGAGGGTTTTTTCCCAGTCTAACTAAGTTTTAAGGAGAGGTATTCTCACGCTGGAGTGGGTATGTTAGTCGAGATGAAAAGGCGCAGGGCTCTGGAGGCTGAAGGGGAGAAGAGGGGCGAGGTAGCTGCGAGAGGAGCCTCGCTACGCGGCTTTAGTACGCCGTCCGGCCACACCCATTGGCGGCGTTTCTTTGAAGAGGGAAATCCGAGGGAATACCGTAATTTTCCGATTATGACACGCATTTTTTCCCTTAAAATATTGTCAAAAACTTGGGGTGCGTATTATACATGGTAACAAACGCATATAACTTTTTCTAGTAAGGAAATAGTTTTATTTTGGGACGACTTTCTAATGATAAAAGGTAACAAATCTCCAAATACCGTACTAAAATTTTGAGGTTGAGATACACCGCTAAAAAAGGGGAGGGGGAAAAAATTGAATACACTAAAACCTCACCCACACAACCAGGCACCGCCTGCCATTTAGGGGCTTTTTAAGGCCAGGGACAGCAGGTCAGCCAATCAAGGTTTACGGGAGACTCCTCATCATTTTTCCTCAGGATCGTCATAGGCAAAACAAATCCCAAAAAATACCCGGGTTCGGCTCTAGTAGATGATTTATATTAAGTTAAATAATATATTCCTTCCCGTCAAATTGATGTGCTTTTTTACTAGTCTTATGTATAATTTACCAAGAGTCTGTCCGTCCGTCCATCTGTCCCCTTCAGTACCTCGGGAACTGTTTGTTGTAGAAAAATGCGGTAAACAAAATTTTGTTTCTGTCAGCTAGGAAACCCCAAGAAACTATTGTAATTTTCGTCCGCCATCTTGAAACAAAATGGCGGTCGTTTTAAATATTTGAAATTCTATATTTCGGAAACGCTGCGTCGAGGAAGAAAAATTTTTGAACGAAAAAATTGTCTTGATAAGAACAGTTTCTAAAATTATTTTGCAGCTAAAAGAGAATAAATGCGATACGCGTAGCGCCGAGGTCCATGGAGCGAGCGGGGGTCGGGGTTGACGCGCGTACCTCAAGTAATTTAAAATTTGATGTGGACGACAAATCGATATGTGGTAGCCGAAGGGTTAAAGCACAGGTCTTAGTAATTATGTGGAGAGACAGGACCGACACGAATCTAGCAGAACATTTAATTAACGCGAGGGATACGCCAATTTTATGGGAAGTGTTCATTGACTGATTGAAGGTGAGAGAATGGGGTTGGGGGCGAGAAGGTAAAGGGAATAGGTAGGTGGATATGAAGGGTTCTTAATTTGGGTGAAATTAATACTTAAAGTTCCCATCTTATATTTAACCTTTCATTAAGTGTGATATTTAATATAGCGAGAACCTAATGTGAGCATGTATGTGTGCGAGTATAACAAACGGTAAATTTAAATGAGAGAAACCTTTAGGAAAATGTAAACCAGGAGAAATGGAAGAAGGAATGGATTTGGAGACAAACGACGCTGAGAAGCGAGAAGATAGGGTGATGAAGATAAAGAAGGTTTAGTGGAGAAAGCAGGCAAACGAGATCGATTGGTGTACGTCTCAGCTGGATAGAGTTCCAGGCTATGAAGCCCACTCTTCCATCGTAAGGGGTCGAGGCGTAAAAGGGAGCTCATCAGCCTTAATCTCCGCAAAGAGATAAAGACTTTATCCAGCCCAAAAAGCGGGAGTGAGAAGGATTAGACGTGAATGATAGAGCGATAGACTAACGTTTTTACCGCTCCGAAATAAACAACGATTTCCTCTTATTTTTTGCCTTTTAGCGTAGAAGGTGTGGCGAGCGGGCGGCCGTTGTGTCAGGTGCACGAGATCGGAAGTGGTTTTACGGTTGCCCTCACTCGTTTCGGCGAGAGGGGCGTGAATAGAGAATGAAATAGAGAGAGAGAGAGAGAGAGAGAGAAAGAGTGCAACGAGATGAGACTCTTCGCTTATACCCGCGGAGACCCGTGGCGCGGAATGGATGAGATTTTTGCGAGGCAACTAGCGGCCAGGTCGTCTGACGTGCGACTTTCTCCTCGACGTCGGTTTGCGGCGGACGTTCTTTCCGCTCAGAGAGTCATTTGGGTCGGGATTCGAGGAATTCGGATTCGAGACTACGTGAGGGGACTGCCCGAAGGATTGGAAGGGACCCTTATTATTGTGCCCTGGGGAAACGTGCGGAATCCCCCCCTCTCTTTTAAAGTTCTCTCCCAAGTTCCTTTTCTTTTCTTCTTTTCCTGTTCCTCCGGCCAGTTCCGTTCCCTTCGTCACGCGTGGGAGTAGGTTACCAATGGCGTGTTTAGTGCGATGGCGGATGGCGGGGAGTTGGCGATGCAGGGGGCGGGGAAGTTTCGATGGTGGTGGTGGCGGGAGGGCGATATCCTCCCGGCCCACCTGTTTCCGATGGCTTCGCTTAAGACTGACGCCGTTTCCACATCGACGCCATTTATATTCATGTCCTTCTTTGTATCCCAACTCTCGACTCCTCGCCCCCTCCTCCTTTCCACCCCTTTCCACCCTTCCTGCCGCTTACTCGATTTCCTCCCCTCTCCTCCACCCGCCAGTATCCTCAGCGAAACACACTTTCAGACGGTCTTTTGTCTCCTGTTCTTTTTTCTTTCCTCCTGTAATCCCCGCCGTCGTCCGCCATGTTGTTGTGTTTCCTCATGTCTACTCTCGCAATGGCTTGGTAGGTTATGGCGGAGGCGATTTTTTTCGTTTGTTCGATGATGAAAACATTCCTTATATTTTATTGTGAGACAGATGGAAAAAGACCTCCGTTATTTTCGCATTTTCTCCTAATTTTTTGCGATCGATCTAATTCGAAGGCATAAATTTTCATTTCTTCGTATCCGTTGAATCTCAGAATCGTTAGGATTTCATAAAGGTATTTTCTATAAAGCTGTGAAAACATTGTTTTATTGTACACTAGCTAATTACCCGGGCTTTCCCCAGGTTCACAATTTCGAATTTTCCATGCTCGCTAATAGTTTCATTCAAACTCGAAGACTCTCGAGATAAGTTTAAAATAAGTGGTTACACATCCCCGTTGGTTCTTTCGTTCGCTCTCACTATAAGGTATCGAAAAGGCATGTGCTGGCCACAGGAAATACCAATATTGTTTCAATTTTTCACAGTTTATTCATTTACTGCATTATAGTAAGTCTAAATTTAAAATTTTGTTGGATATGAAGCCAAAATGGCGGAGTTGCCGTTCAAAGAGCATAAATACAAACAGATAAATTTGAGGGTTTGAAATTTCGTCTCCAAAGCCCCACTACGCTCTTCTTTTTGATCGTATTAGATAGCATGCCAAGTTTGGTGGCTCAAAGATCAACGTGTGGATTTGCATAGCCTGACGAACAGACAAACACTTTGAATCATATTATGGATAGCAAGTACAAAACTTTACGGTATGAAAATCGGAGGTATTTGCTGGACGTTTTAATAAACAAACCGAGCATGTAAAATGTTTATATCGTGAAGGATTGTGCGATAGGTTACGGGAGTTAGAAGAATGGAGTACTTGAGGACGGTTTTGGAAATAGGGAGAGAAAGAAAGGTTTAAAAGAATCACAAAAATAATAAAAGGCTAAGTTTTCAGTCCATTGGTCTGAGTGACATGCTATTAAAACGCGAATAACTCGATAAATGATGTAGATAGAAAATTGAAATTTTGCAGACATTTATATAATGAGATAATCAGAATTTTTTATTTAAGGTTGACATGGTATTTAAAGAAATTATAATACGTTTGAGGCGCTATTTTGAGGAGGGATATATTGCGCTTTCTCCGAATAAAACTAATTAAATTTTAGAAGAAAGGGAGTAGAATGGTTGGGAGGAAGATGGAGGATGGGAAGGAAAGAGGAGGTGAAGAATAAGAGGGAGAGAGGGAGAAGAAGAGAGGAAGAGAAGAAAAAGGGAAAATAGGAGGGAGAGAGAGAGTAGGAGGGAGAAAGAATAGAGGGAGAAGGATGGAAAAGAAAGAAAGAAAGAAAAATGTCTTTATTGGCGAGGTTGAGGCTAAGTAGCCCCCTCTTCCACCTAACCATTACAATTTGGTTACATCTGGATTTACATATTAACAATTTTTTTAAAAATTTACAATCTTAATTCACAAAAAATGGAGAGAGAATAGGAGGGAGAAATAATAGAGGGAGAAGGATGGAGATAGGATAGGGGGAGAGGGAGGGAAGAGAATGGGAGGGAGGCAGAGAGAAAGAGAGGAAGAATGGGAAGTACCTTAATTTTAATACATAATCTGCACATACCCGTCATATTTGACGGGCAATTACGCTAGTCATATTAAGAATGTTTTAGAGCAATTAAATGAAATTATTGCATTATTGAAAAACTTGACAGATGGCTAGTCTGTTAATTCCATCTATTCATTTTTATTAGTTTCTTTTCTTTATTTTTAAAAACTGCCCCAATTTTAGCGTTTACGTTACATTTTCAAATTAACAACATGATATATTTATAACGATATTAATCGTTATTAGAAGCGACGATGGGCGGTAAGGTGACTACTTGGAAGTTAAACGCGTATTTGGGTTACTCAAACCGTCTTCTTGGAATTGAAGTTGCCGAGATTATTTGTTTCGAAGTGAGCTTGATTATTCTTTTTTGGCTATTCACTTGTTTAATATTGTATTCGATGATACATTAATCTACCGATTAAATTGTAGTGGTTTTTAAATGACTAAAGTTATCCTTACATTCAGTTTATGTTGAAGTTTTAATTTGGGCTAAAGTTCGCGATTTCAATTTCATTATTTACTATGACTCATGCAAAGTCTTTACAATCATCGATTTTACCCTTAAAGGTTTGAATAGTATAGTAAAAAATACAGTATCTATGTGTTTTAAAATTGTTGAAAGAAATGAACGGACTAGGTTGTTTTTTCTTGTGTAGTACTTCGTTTTCTGAATAGTTTTCTTTATTTCGACGCGCCTGCAAAGTTGTATAAACTGTTGCAGATGCTTCGATTCTCAATTTCGTTTTTTCTCGTTGTCTTTTGTTTTGTGAGAAGTCGTTGGTCATAAAAATGTCAAAAATTACGGAAGACACTGGTTTTCTTGATTAAATTTGGTCAGACTTGAATCTCTCCTAAACTTGGTCTCGTTTTATCCCGGAAAGCAAAAAATCATTGCTCCTGTACCGTCCTCCATTTCATTCGTGCGATATGACCAAGTCATCCCATTTCTCCATGTCTTCCGATGGCATCTCAACAACCACTATATTCGCCGATCGTATCATTCTTCACCGCTCTCCCTACGGTCTCCGTAATTCTTTAGAAAATCCTGTTGCTCTACTAACGTCAGATTTTGGCCATCTAGTTAATCCGTACCTTCGTAGCGCTAATTCGTTCGGAATGTGATTTTGCAAATAGTCCATTTACCTAATTTAGGCGCATTTCCATCCCACGCGTAATTTATCACGCATTCAAATGTTGGTGTTCGAGTTATACCGCTGTAAACAAAGGCCACCTCAAGAGAGTTCGCTCATAAATAGTCTCGTTTTGAGCCGTGCTGGGACACAGAGACTAATAACTCTTTGCCCATTGCCGAAGCCCCATCTGCGCCCTCTAAATGACGCTCGCCCTTTCGTGATGCTCCTAAAAAGAACTGCGGACTCAATAGGAGTCAAAAGCAGCGCGATTTTCTCGTATTCGTCATCCCTGAGCCCTCTTCATAGATTCTCCCTTTCATCGGAAGAAGATAAGAAACGGAATAGGCCACTAATGAGAAGAGGGAGGCGGAGTTGGGGCCGAGGGAGAGATGCTGCTATCTCTCAGTTTCAAAGGAACGGTTATGAGGGACTCTCGCGGCGGTGAATGCTCCGGAGATTTCGAAAAAATTCCACGGCCGAGGGCGCTCGAAAGATGAACCAAATTGAAGGGGAAAATAGACGCGCGTCGCGTGCTTTTTTCCCTCCTCATTTGAACTTCGTCTCGAAACAATAGGACCGGATGTTGCTTGGCTTCACCTTTCTTCTCGTATAGGCACACGTATTTGGATTTTAGATGATATGCATTCGTGTAAAACCTTTGCTCTTTAATTCAATTTAAAAAAATTATATATATATATATATATTATATATGAATGGTATCGTATATATAGCAATACGTCTATTTTTAAATTATTACATTTTAAGCAAACCATAAGCCATTGCTTCCTCTAGCAATGCTACAGATATTTTTTAAAACTAGGGTAAATATTGGTGGAGATAGAGAATTATCCACAACACTAAAATATTGCTCTATTACTCGGTTTTATATATTATGCATGTGAAGGGCGTCGTATTTATGCAGACATTTTCTTATTTTTTAAGACATTTAAAGCGGTTACATATAAAATAAATGATACAAGTAATTACTTGCTTTAGGTGCTGAAGTCCCTTTTTAATTCTGACTAATTTTGGTGGAAAATGGTAAAGAAACGGTAATATTAAACTAATCAGAACGTTTTTTCACAGGGAATATCAAAACGAGAGTCGACTGCATTTTCAATTGCATCTCTATGATGAGAAATGGGAATATGGACAATAACACACATTCGGTGATCGAGATTGTAATGCTGACTGTTATTGCTCATTCCATTCCAATCAGACTTTTATTGGTGACATGGGAATAGTTATTTCGTTCTCTTTGTCTCCATCTTTGTTATCGCTCCCTCCCTTTCACATCAACATTCTCCCTCTCTCTCCGCCCTTCCTTTCCCTTGCCTACCTATCTCTCCCTATCCTTTCCCTTCAGTCATATCCCCTTTCCTCCCTCTAAACTTTCTTTCCCCTCGCATCTGTTTCTTCTAATTCCCTCCGTTTTCCTGGCCTCTTTCTTTCTTTGTCTTTCTTTAAATCTCTCTCACACTCCGTACACACATCTCTCCTTCCCCTCTTTATCTTTTCACTAGCTTTCCTTTTTCCTCTCCCTTGCTATTCTGCTCACTCCCTGGTACTTTTTATCCATTCCTCCGTATCTCCCTCCCCCCCTCTCTCTCTCTCTCTCCCAAACGTCTATATTTCCCATTTCGTTGTTCGCTCATCCACCCCTTTTAGCATTTTTCCTCCGTTTTTTCTTCCACATATCTCCCCTTTGTTTCCGTTTCATTGTCTTTCTCTCCCTCATTTACTCACTTATTCCCTCTTTGTTACTTCTTTTTTGTCACTTCCTCTTTTAGCTTACATTTTCTGCCTACTTTCTCGCACCCTCTTTTTCACCAAGTCTGTGGTTATGATAATAGGATAGGTAGTTCAGCCACGGACGTAGTTCGAGTTTAAAATATTCAGCAAAGCACGAGTGCAGTTCCCTTCGTGCATGTTATGATGAGATGAGGACAGCTACCCATACAGATAAGGGAAGCAATATTGAAGAGGAATGAAATTGAGAACTGCGCGTTGAACTTGCACGGATAAACTGGAAGAATAAAGGTATAAAAGGAGCAGATCGAACATGGCTAACCTCATCTTAAAACTGAGTAAAACGATGCCTAATAACGGCACATCAGTAAAGTACCGAGAGAAAATTGTTGACAATTTGCAAAATTGCTAGCCCGCTCAACACTTTTTCCGCAAGTTTTTCATACAATGTCATAAACTCGCAAAACTGACTAGATGGTCTCGCAAGGCGGTTGGTCTACATGATTAAAGTTTTAAACTAAAAGAGGTCCTTGCCTGGAGAAGGACCACAGTACCATTAAAGTTTTTTAATCAGAGAGGGGAAAAAATGTCTTGAAGGAAAGTCTTGAATTGTTATTTTAATAGTTTCTGATGGAAACTCCACAGCGATATTAATAAATATTCCATTAAATATTTTATTCGTTATAGTAAAAATCAACGTTTCCCGTAGATTAATGATGTTGAAATGAATCCATATTTTAAGAAAATAAACCTGGAGGCCATTGCGCTGTCAGTAGTATCGGTTTAACGAGCCGATAAACTTGCTAGATTACTTTTCTAGTTGTTCATACCACTTTTAAAACTATTTTTGTGGAAAATCGGCAGCGGAGTTTTCAAATTCTCTTTCACCCTCCAAACTTACTGCGAACAGAAGAATTGGCATTCCGTATCTCTTAGCCTCTCGGCTGACTCTTTTTTATTCGTCACTCTCGGTTTACTTTCATTCTGATAAACAAGGGCACTGCCTTCCTCCATTAATTAATGATTAGAAGAAAGATAGAGGAAGAGTTAGTGAGGGTATTTAGACAGCTTTTGCACCAGAAGACGACACGAAAATTGACAACCCCTTTGTGTAGTTTTATGCAGGAACTATAAAGTTGTTTTAAATATCGACAGTGTTCAAATTTAAAAAAAGCATCTTTCAATTTTTTTGCCTTCATTTAATCGATGTGCCAAAAAATGCAGTACAAAATATGCTTTGTTGACAATCAATTTAAACCATTTATTTGCGATGCTTCCAAAACTGATGAAACTTAGGAAAAAAGACATTTAAATTCCACCGTGTTGTTCCAGAGTTTCTGAAACATTTAATTACTTCCAAAATTGATTGCTCGCTGGAATGCCTTTTTACTTCTTTTGCGTTTAAAATGCAATTTCCCGTGGAAATGGTTTTATATGTGTAGCTACTTACTAGAAGAGCGGGGAATTTGTTGGAGGAGGAAAGGTTGATGCTGGATGAAAGACAGGAAAGTTCGGTTAATTAAGAAACAAAAACTTATTTCGTGAAGTTCTTTGCCATTTTAGGAGAAAACACAGGCAACTGGAAGTGTTTTTCCGGTTGCGCACTCATGGGGAAGGAGCGATAGGGGAATGGGAGGAGGAGGGAGACGAAAGTGAGATATGGAGAGGGAGGGACGAGATTGAATGAGGAAGTGGAATGAGATAGAATGAGGAGGTAGGTGGGGAGGGAGGAGCGGGGGAGGATGGAGGGAGGGGAGAGGGGGTATATGCAGAGGTAGCAGGGCAAATTTTTTTAGGATAATGTGTAAGAGAGACAGAGAGCGAGCCAAGGTGGGATTGCGAGAGAGCAAACAAGAGAGCGTCTATGGAAATTAGATTCCAGGCGGCCGAGCATGTTTGTTTAGCTACATGTAACAAGAAAACACAGTATAAGGTGAAATTGTTTAGGAGGTAAGAGAGAAATTTTTTACGACGAAATGTGCTATTTTAAGTACGGAATGTTATTTTATAACGTGATTTCGGGTTCTAATTCTCTTTTAATCTGGTTGCGTGATGATAGATTAAATCTACGGAAAAAGTGTGAATTCGATATATTATAGTATAATTGAGGCAAATTACTGAAAAATTAAAAACCCTAGCTATGGAGATATTACTCATGTTTTTAATGTATTGCTTAAACTTATTGATAAATAACACCCAATATTTAGAAATATATACGTATTTCCGATATGTAACAATTAGCTATGTATATCGGCCGGCATTTGCTTAAAACCGCAGTATTGATAAAGCACCAAATTTTCAAGCTTAAACAAATGGTGACTGGAGAAATTTAAGTCTTTGGATGAAAATATGTGTGTATATTTTGTTTAAATATTTCTGAAAATTTCCCTTTTATTTTTCAATTTAACTTCTCGTTCAAAAAGTCAAAATAGCGAATTTCTGATATGAAACATCGTTCAATGATTTGGGTTTCTTATTTTAAAAAATTCGGAATCGCTGATCTTCTGCCTTGTAAATTCTTTCAAAAGGTGGATTCTAGATTTTACGGTGTTCTAAAAATTAATTTCGGTACTAGCCTAATCAGTCATTTTTGCCACAGAACTGCCAGTTTGGAGATACAAGGGAAAAGAATTTCCTGAGATATATTCGAGATAGCTTGGAGATTTAGGAGAAGAGTTCTGGAGGAGATAGGGAGAGGGAGATTTTTGAAACGAGCAAAGTAACGACGGCAGATAAAAACGATGCTTTTTTCAGGATTGAAGTGGGTGGGGTGACGTCATGGAATCGGCTGAAATTATTCTTCCGAGGTTTAAAACGTAAGACAGGTAATGATATAGCAAGAGGAGAGGAGGGAGTGGGAACTAGAGGAGAAAAAAGGGAGATTGAAAGATAAAAACGAGGGTGGAGAGGCAAGTGGAAGATGCGGGAGGAGAGAAGAGAAATAAAATTGAGTTGGAGGGGCTTGAAGGGAGAATGGAGAGAAAAAGAAATAAGACAAATAAAAATAAATTTTTTGAGTCGATAACTTTTATAAAGCGCACAAAAAGTGTAAAAATAAAAATATTATAACTTTGTTATTAATAACTTATACAAAACCCACTCAATGAAAAATTAAATTATTGAATTAATAGAGATATTGAATAAATAAAAGTTATGTTGCAATTTTAATAATTAGTTCATAAGTCTTAAAGAATGCAACATAACTTTATATGTTCAATATCTCTATTAATTCAATAATTTAATTTTTTCATTCAGTGCGTTTTATATAAGTTATTAATAACAAAATTATTATATTTTTATTATAACACTTTTTGTGCGCTTTATAAAAGTTATTGACTTAAAATTTTTATGTTTATTTGTTTTCTTTTTCTTTTTAGTCTTAATGTGAAATATATGAATATGTTTATATATTCTTCAAAAATTAACTTTATTAACTAACTAGTAGAAGTACCAGGACGTTTATCGGGTTTAAGGTTAAGAACAAATAATCAATGCAGAGTATACAGAAATACTATAAGTACGAAAAAGTTGAAAGTTATTTGACTCAATTAAACGTTGTTCTGGTTTCTGATTCAATATTGATAAGAAAATTATATTTGAGTGTAAATCATTCAACCTTCTATTACATAACAGTCCTGTATTAATAAAATATATGAAATTAAGCAAAGATTCTTTTAACAAAAAAACTTCAAATTATGACAGTGAAGAGGGAATCTATGAAAAAGAGGAATTTCTCCATGAAGACACGGATGGGCTTTATTTGGATCGTACATCACATTTTCTTGCAAATTTAAGTAAAGTTGTCTTCACTGGCACATTGCGGTTAAATAATTAAGGGTATACGTTTAGGCAGGGGGAATTTCCCGTTGAAGAATTTCAGCTCGCGATTTCAACACCAGCAAAGACCCATCGCAGACATAAGACTGCATTTCTATCAAAAGATATGCACACCAGGAGTGAGTTGGGCTCACTGTCAAAGATAATGAACTTTTTGAGAGCCATTCTTGCGAATTTGATACTTGACTTCCGTTAATAAACGCTAATTTTTGAAACTAAACACAATTTTTTTAAATTTCTGTGTAACTTTCAGAATTTTTTAATACTTTTAAATAACGTTACACCCAACTTAATAAAATATTAATTATTTCGATGCATGCAAATGTTTCAAGTTTTTAACTGTATAGTTTTGACATTTTTGATTAAGGTTTTTAAAATTTTAAATGTTTACATTTTTCTCTACTTTTTGCGCAATTTTCGCACTATACACCTTAAAAATATGCCTCTTGAATTTACAAAGTCGCTTTTACATATAACTTCATATAGCTTGCACTAATCTGTATCTCACAATACCAACAATGTTATTCACAGAAGTTTGTTTATTTACGTTACCATGATAAAAATAACAAACTCGCATACCCGGTTTTCCTAGTTCAAGAAGTCGGCAACAATTGGATATACATGACAACCATAAGTTTTCGATTAAAAAATGTCGAAATTTTGCTGTTAAAAGTGTAATTTAGGAAATATTTGGTCCGTATTTTAAATTCGACGGTAGGAAAACAAAACTTCATTCATTTTTGCGTTCCTGAATGCAAGTCTGTAACTCGTACTTGAGTTATTAGTAATTTTAAAATCCAAATTAAAATTTGTCTACACTCAATCCCGTGTTATTAAAATGGGCAAAATTAGAAGAAAATATTTAAAAAAATTGAAAGGGTCAATCAAATCGATTTTTAAAACTCTGCTATACCACCTTTCTTTGCACGGCGATTAAAATAATACCTTTCTCTTGCTTCTACGTTATGTAGTTCTCGAGTTATAGATTCACACACACGTACAAACACTTACTTTTATAGATATAGGGTGTCCGGCGACTTTATGTCATAACTTCGGGATCTTATTCCTTAAGTGATTTTCAATAAAAAATGTTGTATTAACGTCCGATTCTCATTTTTTACAGAACTACGGGCGATTGAAATTATCTCGTTCTTTGATTTGTACAACCTAATGGCTAAAAAATGCAGTTTAAATAATTATTCTAATACATTGTTAATTGTTGAAAAATGTATTATTTAAATCATCATTCGTATACATTGATACTTAGTCCGTTGTTACAAAGATGAGAAGCATGATGCTTGCACAACAGACGGACATAATTTGCAATCTCTCAGGCAGCATGTCAGTGGAACGTAAGCTAGCGTTCAGTGTAGTGCGCTGTGACACGTGTGGTATCATTAACTTTCAATAATGCCGTTTACATTATGAAGCGCATGCGGATATGTACTTCGTGTACGGGTTTTGCGATGGAAACTCCGTTGCTGCCGTTTACGAATATCGACGACGATTTCCACAAAGAAGAACATCAGATCGACGTACTTTTATTCAAGTTCACCGACATTTACGAGAAAATAGCTCATTTCTGTGTGTGTCTTTGAGAGCTGAACGTCCAGCACAAGTTAATGTGGATGAGGAGGAAAACATTATTCAAATGGTTCAGCGAAGTCCACGTCTTAGTACACGAAGAATGTCCGCCCGCCATTTACGCTGATTTTTTGGAAAATGAAATGCTAATTTCGTTAATAGATTATCCAAGTGAATGGTACCCAATTACACGAAACCGGCAGCAACGCAAATCACTAAGAATGCGTCAAATAAAAACTGATCTGTTGATCGATTCGATGCGTATTCAAAAATTGATTGCAGGAAAACAAACTTTCGTTCTTTTAGGCGTTCGTTGTTTCAAGTCTCGACCTTCTACGATGATTCTAATTGTAAGTAATTTAGATATGCGGATGATTAATGTTGTACATTCTGTGGTATTCTTTCTCGCATATAACGCAACGATTCAATCCCTCTCCTTTCTTCTCTCTCTCTCGTGTTGAAAGCATTCAAAGCACGCTTTCACCCATAAGGATTGAAATAACAATAGGATTTCGAGGTTTAACAATCTAACTCGTTGGCAAGGCAACAACCCGTTAAAATGGCAAGATTTCCTCAAAATATGTGAATTAGAGGTTTAACATGCGGGATTTTGAACTGAAGGCGGAAAAAGATGAACAGAATAAGAAACTTATAATTTTTTCTTTAAAATGGTTTAGATCCGATGATCGCAGGTCAATTCTTTCTAATTTAGATCTCAAAAAGAATAAAAGCCTGCATGTCGAAAAGTCAATGTTTACGTAATATGTAATGAAAACGTCTTCCTTAGAGTCGAACCCGGGTTGTTTCTCCAAATATTTTTTCGTAAATCACTTCTAATATGTGAGTACACCATTCTTGCCATATTTAGATTTTATATTTCGATTCGAAATTTTTTTCTTAGGTAGGATTTTGTGCAAAACCGACTAGAAAAAACGAAAATCATGAAAAAGTGCAAAAATGCGGCCGCTAAAAATTCGCAATTGTTTAAACAAATTGTCAAGGTTTATGTATTTCCTCATGTGCTACGGAGTTGAAATTTTTTTATTAGGTAGGATTTATAAAAAACGAAATGGGGATTATACAAATTTTGATATTTTAATTTGTTTGGCAGTTAAAAATTCTTAAAGTTTAAACAAATAGATAACTGAAATTGATGGAATAATGCAATCTAAAGATCCTATGCAGACAGGCATAAGCTGTAATGTTGGGAATAATTTTGAAACGAGAAAAAAAGACTGCTATGACCGGGAATCGAACCCGGGTCTTTCACTTGTCGGGCGGAAATTCTACCACTGAACTATCTTACTATCTTAGCAGATCAATTTTATCGTTTCAGTGGTAGAATATCCACCCGGCAAGTGGAAGACCCGGGTTCGATTCCCGGTCATTGCAGCCTTTTTTCTCGTTTCAAAATGATTCCCAAATAGATAACTGTATAGGTACTACGGGATGAGCTACGAAGCTGAAATTTTCAAATTATTTACAGAGTAGTGAATTTCCACAAATAAACATTTCAATTTTACCATATATGAATTACGGTGGCCGTTAAAAATTATTTAAATTTAAACAATTAGAATTATTTTACTTCTAGAAGTGCTACAACTTTAAAATTTGGCAAAAATGTGTAGCATTAGTACCCCATAATGAAGATAGTGGAAAATTGCAACTGTATTAGAATTTCCCGTGAAATTAAGGCAACTATTCGTAATTTCAAATTTTCTGGTAACCCGTGTCCAAGTTTTCGTATTTCAAGCTTCGTGACTCAGATCGCCCTGCATGAGCAATAAGAATAATCATCATTAAGACAATACATTAAATTTATGTAAAATTTAGGATATTTTCTGTTAAGATTATGCCATTATCATCCATGCCTATATCACGTATTTGGATAAAAAAATATCGAGAATCAGGTATGATGCCCATATATTTAACAATTGAAATGAGTTAAAATTTCTCGAAACACAACATTAAAATACTATTCATGTATTACCGTCCTAGAGAAAAACAAACCTATTCGCTTCTTCCTACAGTTGATATCCCAAATCCAATCGTCGTTTTTGTGCTTTCAGTAATACGTGAGAGTTACAGTTATCAATGATACCCTCAATCACGGTGCGTGATGCAATTAGTGTTTTGGATACAGTAAAATCTTACATATTATCGGAAGAAAATACGAATGATAATGTTTTCATAATATGCAGGATATTGGAAATTAGAATATGTTAACTTATATGCTTATGGGAATAATCTTGGTATTAATTCGATTAAGAAAAATGAAAAAAATATATTTCCGTAACTTGGGTTTTCTAATGCTCGAATAATTTTTACTTTCCCTTGAGATTCAAGTTATAGAAGTTTCACTGTGTATATATACAAGTATTTAAAAATATATTTCCATAACTTGAGTTTTCTAATACTCGAATAATTTTGACTTTCCCTTGAGGTTCGAGTTACGGAAGTTCATTATGACGGCATTAATTTCTATTAAAAGCATTAAATCACTGCAATGGTAACGTATAATATCAGATCCCTTTAAAAACATTGAGAATAAAGAAGAATTCTCTTTACAGATGTTTTCAGTTTTCAGCTTTACTTCCTATTCGTTTGTCTCTAAACAAAATCCGAATCGTTCCGTCCCACGCGCCAAAAAACGCCCTATCGGTCCGGTTCATGAAGGCAATTCCGGGAGATGTTACTGCTTTTTCCTTCGCACGAAACAGGAAATAAACGTGACCGTTCTTCCACGAATGCATTTTCCATTTCGTATTTTCCTTGCGATTATTTACGCGCCGCTTGTACTAGTTGCTTTTACCTTTTCAAAATAGCCCTCTTCAAATGAATGGACGAAAAACAAATACTTCTGCGTTATTAATTTTTGGACGTTTACTCATGCGGGAGCTCTTTGATTTGAATTTATTACGCTTCGGTTAATTTTAATTTTAAGAATTCAAATATAAATTTTAGGTCGTTAGATTAGCAGTATAAAGTAGAAATTTATTTTTTCACGTATAAATAATAATCTACTTTTATTGCCTATCCAAAGAGCTAAAATCAATAAATAAATGAGTATAGAACATATCGTATATATGTATGTGTTTCTGTGTGTGTTTTTTGCGCTCCTAATACGTGGCCGGGGACGTAGGCGTGATTTGCGGCCTCTCCTGTATTGCCGATCCCGGATTTCGATTGAGGGCGGCGGCAGATTTATAATATGCGCCCGTCGCGATTCTCCATTGATATTTCAACGACCAGAGTGTTATGAAAAACTCTCCTTGCGACCTCCTTTACACCATTTACCGCAAGATTTATTTTCATATGAATTATGCAGTTTCGCGAAGATAGCATTCAGTGAATGCAGGTGGATCGATGGGAGAAAAATATCGAGGTCAACAGTTTTAAAAGGCATCAAATTTTTTTTTCGAAATTTCGTTCTTTTTCTTTTAGGGAGTTAAATAAATGTAGAAGAGGAGGGGAAGGGCGGAAAGAAGTTCTCCTGAGCGAAAGAGTGGAGCGGGAGGAAAAAACATTTTCTCTCTCGCCCCTCTTCTCGCCAAGTCCCCTCTCTATTTACTCAAAAAAACGAGCGTGCTTTTGTTTTGCTTTGACCCACTCTCTTTCTCCGTCTCTCTCTCTCCTCATTCTCTCTCCGGACCACTCTCTCCTGAAATCTCAGTTCCCGAGAAACCCCTCTGAGACTGTTATGTTCTCTCAAACCGAACAAAGTCGAATCCTCAATTCCCTCTACGAGCTCTTCTCTATCGATCTATTTTCGTTGTTTTTCTTTTGTTTTTATAAGCATCTAGTTATATTTTTTTGAATCCTCGTATTCTTTTGGACAGGATCACACTCTGGTGCGTGCGTCTCTAATTAATCGCGTTGACATTTCCTCCCCCGTCCACTCACATCGACACACATAATTAACATCATTTCCTCTCACTCTTTTTATTAGCGCAATTTAAAGCGACTTTCCCGTGCACGCTCTTTGTTGGTATTTATGGCACGTGTGTTTTTCCTCGAATCAGCATAATAACCTCAACTCTTTTTTCTCTCATGGCCTATCCAAACTGTGTGCTGAAATTTTATATTTCTTTTTGAATTTTTTTCCCCTAACCGGACGGTTTTCCCGTCCATAAGTATCCTTTTCCCTCGAACGAATGGAGGCTATTTCGGAGTTAGATTAAAAAAAAAAGATGGTGAAGACGCAAACTTGAAGAAAAAGATTTGTTTATTTTTATCGCCGAGAGCATTCAAATTCGTTCTGAATGAGCACCAAAATCCGTTTATCTTCCTACATGGCCTGTATTTTGCGTGTTTCAAACGTAACAAGTTTATTTACCGTGACTCCTTCCCCCTTGTGCCTTCGCATTCGAGGGCGCCGGCTTAATTAGCGCATTGTCACTTGAATATATAAATTTCATTAGGACGCCGACTTAATGAAGTGGATTGTGGCAAGTAGATTTTCTAAAAAGAACTTTATTTAGCTGAACAACCTCTATGCTACGCCATTTTTAATGCATTCTAATAGTCAAGTGGACGATGCTGCCTTTCCGTTGTCCGTAACTTCGATTAAGCTTCGTTTTATTATTATATTTCCCATATTCAGAATATTTTTGGCGATGCCATTTTTTCGTTGTTAACTTGTATTCCTCGATGCTTCTTAGAAGGAATATCTAGCAATTTGCCGAATAAGTGGCACCATAGCTTTTTCTATGCAACTATCTAAATATTCAAGCTTTTTTAAGTAACGCGTCGTGACATGTATTTTTTCATTGTAATTTTAGTTTAGTGCTAGCGCCTCAGCGTGTGTCCGAACATCGATCTTATCCCGGCTCTTCAGTGCTTAATATTTTGTTTCGCTCCGGGGAGAATTCTTCTATTTTAACGCTACGCTTGATCCGATATGAAACATTCTTTCCCTATGCCTATGAGTATTCCATTCCGACGCTATTTTCCTCCGCCTCCTGTATTTCGTACTTTTTCATTTTCATTCTTAATTCCTTCGCTCGCCTTGTCACAATCTCCCCGATCTTTTTTTCGGTCCCCGCCTTGCGTAATTTCCTTGTTTTTTTCCATCGCTGACCATATTTCCTGTTTCCATGGCTCTCCGCTCCCCCACCCCCTGCCCCTTGTAAACGAAACGAAATGAATGGAGATCCAATTCCACACCCAATCTTCCGCGGTCGGTTTTTTGACTCGCCATTTTTATGGGCGCATGGGTAGGAGTACGTGATTTCGCTGAGATCGCACGGCGATGGAATGAATTCGATCGAACCTATGAATGCACGAGGCAAATCAAAATGAACGGTTTTTGTCATAATATCGATGAATATAAAAATGCTCCTTCATCAGATATCCAATTTCTACCACTGCGATACAATTCATCCGTTGTTTCTTAATGTAGAGCGGAGATTCTCATTTGGTGTCTTTTCGTGATTATGGTGAAAGAAACCGGTTTGTCGTCCCCAAACTACGTCCGGAGAGCGTTCCTAACGACGAGTCGGTTCGCACGATCGGGCGTGCGTAGTTAGGCGAACAGATGCCAGTATGAGCAGCGCGTGTAGTGTGCAATATTGCGTCGTGTTATCTTTACTTTCTCCATATACGAAGTATAGAGAAAGTATTGCTTTCGTGAAAAAATCGAATTCGAGATTTCAACGGAAATACACGTTTTCAGGTCCCCTGAACACGTTTAGACTATTTTCTCGATGATGTCTGTGTGTCTGTCTGTATGTGATAGATTTTTGTGGGCGCTCTAATTCAAAAACTATTAATCAGGTCAACGCAAAGTTTTATATTTAACATTTTTATAAAAGTTAGAAGATCCGATTAGTTTTTGGTAAAAATCGGTCGACCGGAAGTGGGTGTTGACTCTTGTCACTTATCCGTTATTTTGAAATATTTGCTTTAATATTTGATAAATGTAAAAATGTATCAGAATAAAAATTGTAGGATTTTTATTTTCTATAACCTTTGTTTGATACATTTTTCCATATAATGCATTGTGTAAGAGATATCCTATATTTTTAACTGCCACCACAACGCCACCTACCGAAGACTATTGTTAACAATTGACGCTTAGTTACGTCTTAGTAACGCTCCTTTTTCTTTTCTTAATTGTCAACCGGACAATTGACAACGATCCCAGAGCTAAAAACATGTAATTTGCCATATAAATATGGAGAAAGTCATGTATTGCCCACATCAGTTTATTTTATAACATTTACCGAAGGATCGCTGCGAGTGGAAATATTTCTCCAACCTGTCGAAGTAATCGTATTATTTAAATTCACCAGTTTAGTTTCAGTCTGCTCTATTCGTGAGGAAAGGCTAATTTTTCACTCGTCCTTTAATTATATAGCAGGTAGCTCACAGCTTTGCGTTTCGAACTAACTCGGAAGCGTACCGTGAAGCAAAAAAAAGACAGGCCCTCGCATGGAAAAGTTCTGCTAGTTACCGTCGGATGAAGCTAATTTATCATTACTAGCATTATAAAAACCTAACTGCTTTTGTCGGCTGACAAATTACCATTAAATTTTTATAGGTTTTTGAGAATTACGTAGTCAAGAAGGGGAGCAACTTTTATACTAGGCCGCCATGGTGCAGAGATAATGCTGAAGAGCTTGGCGTGTCGTGAATAACAGTGGCTAAAATGCCACTTGTGTGATCATATGTGATGTCACCCCATCTTGTTCACCTATTCTTTACACTGACTATCATCACTTTATGAGAATTGCTTTTTTGTTATATTCGCTTAAAATAGCTTTAATTCCACAATTTTATTAATATTTTCGTAACGAGCATGGGAACTTCTATTTTTTTAATTTTAACAAAACTTTGTAAAATATTTATCTAAAGTTATTAATCATCTGAGTGAAAATTTATACACAAAACGTAAGTTATTAATTAATTAATAATAGCACGAAGGTATGTATACTAATATTCGTGCAGGCGTTTGTATTGGACTGCTTCGGCGGATGTTTCTCAATCGCTATCAATCTAAATATATCTCAAACGTTACGACCGTTGCTTAACTACAGGTATCAACAACAAACAGGTATAAACTGCGTCGAGTTAATGTAGTTTTTATGAACAAAATAAGTCACTTTTGAGGAAGTTGCCTGTTGAAGCGTAAACAGTTTTTAATTAAAAGGATTCTGGTTAAGATCGTTTCTCTAAATTAAATGCATTACAAGCACGTATATTAGCGTTATTAATAAATGGCACTTTAGAGGTTTCCTTAACATAGACAGATCTACCGAACAGATCACCGAGATGATGATAACAGTATCATTTTAGGCGATAATAGTGCACAACTAATTATAAGAATTCCTTTTTTCGCCATAACACCTTCTAGCGCGCTAGAGACAAAATTTTTTAGTGTATCCTGGAGACGAGAAAATGAGCATGCCACCATGGCGATGAGAGGAGGATAAGAAAGGATGAGGATGAAATGAGGTTTGGAACGGTGTAACAAACAAACGAGGAACGGAACGGCGTACATTGGCAAAAATCTCATCTCAACGGAGTGGTTGTTTACTCCACGAACAGACGGGCACTGAAACCCCAAACCCTACTTCGCGGCACTCGGGATAGGTTTCATCACCATCAGCAAACACGAGTAGACCTCCAAAGTAGACCAAGGGGCCTCGTTTTAACCTTTCGTCGTCCCGGATTCAAGGCCGTTGAGGAAACAGAAGGGCAGAAGATACACACGACTTTCGCGAAGTGAAAAAGGATGTGAGAGAGTGTGTGCTTAAACGGGGAGAAATATTTATAAAGCGGAATGAAATATAGATCCTTAGAGGTGGTCAAAAAAAAGAGTAGTTAGAGTGGGTCGGGAGGGGCCGGAGTCGATCTTTTGGCGCGTCTGAGGAATTATACGCTCATGTAATTACGGCGCGATCGTTATCCGCGACACCTGATACGGACGAGGAGGATTTTCTCGCCGGGATGGAGCGCTTCAGTCAGGTTTTAAAATGGAATTTGCGCCGGTTAGATTGCTTTTAAGGTAGGATGAATTTGCAACGTCTGTCTGCTGTGTATACATCGGTTAAATATATATGAAAGTACGGTCACCTATTTCGATAATAACTTGCGTTATGTGATGCAGCTCTTACTAGGGAATTAAAATGCAATGAAGGGACGCGAAATAAAATTTGATTTTTTCCGTTCAATTTTTTTCCTCACCTCATTAGTAGAATTGATTAATTCATTCAAGTACATAAACCGTATAAAAGTCCGATCTTTCAAAAGCGGGAGATGGTGGAATTGATACTTGGAACCCGACGTGTTTTAAAATGGAGTGGGACGTATCAACTACACTTTTAGTTTGTTTTAAATTCAGGTTAAAACGGCCGGGTGGATTTTTTTATGCGCGAAGGCGTTGGAAGGAGAAGGTTGAAAAAGTGGTAAAACGTCGCTATGAAGAGGAAAAAACGATCCCCACCGTTCCTCCTTTTCTCGCCATTTTTACCGGCTTATCTCCGAGTCGCAGTTTCCAGATTAAATCTAATCTCGCCTCGCCACTCCTCGGATCAGAGATTTCTCCATTTCGTTGCTATCGAGAGATAACATCCGACCATCTTCTTCTTCTTTGTCCCTTTCCTCTCCTTCCATCGTTCCCTTCGGCAACCGACGTGCTCTCCTCTCTCTTCATCTTTTCCTCGTTCGCTCCTTCCTCCGTTGCCAGGGTGTGACCGCGAGGGGTTCGCACTCTCAGCCCGTTCGATCAATCCCTTTTTTAAACTTTCATCGTGTTTGCGAGGATTTTTATCATTTCGAACGTTCGAGCGCTTCCTTCCTTCGACAACCCGCACAGGACGCCGAAAAGTTTCTCTTTTTTTATTCCGCTCTGTTTTTTTTTAGTTCAGTCGCTGCCAACGTTATAGAATAAATTTCCGAAATAATTAACTTTCGGATCCTTCTGGGCCTTCTCGTATGCTATACGGATACGTTCGCCGCCATTGCTAAATATCCTTGCATGTTATCTAAAATTGTATCACATTGGCCCCGTTTTTTTAAAGTATGGCTTTCGTATTTTTACCGCATTTCTATCCGTTAAATGCGGATTTTTCCCCCTCGATACGTAAGGATTCACGTTCCAAGAAGAATGAGCATAGTCTTGTGATCGTTTTTCCATATGCCCCCATGTTATGTCCGGGAAATTTTAAAGAACTGGTTTCCTAAATATTTATGTAATGTAATATTTTATTTACAATGTTCAAAGATCATAAAATATTTTAGATTTATGAAGTATGCGAGATAAAAAGTGATAGTGAAAGATGACGGAGCAGGTGGTCGGAAAAGAAGGAAGGAATACTTTAGAGATTGGAACGAAGCGAGGAAATACAAAGCTGGGTGCGCTCGTGCATAATACTACATGTTTCGATTTGCGAGGTTACTCTCAACTAACTTGACTTAATCTCCTAGATTTGCCACAATTTTTTTCAAGTCCATGAAGCACCGAAAGGTTTTTGATTAACAGATAGAACCCTAAAAGGGCAAATGCAAAATCCGCCGAAACCTCAACCCGAATGGCGGTTAAATCGCATCCAAGTAGACTCCTAGTAGGCAAAATAAGAGTATCGCATTCCCGCGCTTCTCGTATGTTCGAAACTCGGTTAGCGCATCTCCAATGAATTTTGCGTTATTCGGTAATATTTTTTTCGTCGTATTAGAAAAGTAAGTCAGAGAATCTCGGATCCGAATCCTTGACTTCGCTCCAAAATGTTGGCGAAAGATCGTTTCCATAGGGATACCTTTATTTCGTTTATATTCGCCCATCTCGTAAACACTGGCTATTTCTCGCTTCACGTATCCCGAATTAATGGTTGGTATTGCATGTTTTATTCTGCTCTTCGTGGATCCGAATGATCCGAAATTCTCCCACCATAAAGTCAATAGGTTAAACAAAATTTCATTGCGCATTAAACCAAACGACTCCTAGACAAATAAAACTTTTCCACTGGGTTTATGGGATCCTTTACCCCCTAGACTTGTGTGTGTGTGTGCATGCAAACGAATTGTCCCATCTTAAATTTATCTTAAAGAGATAACGTACGAAAATGCAGGAAGAATACTTCTGGGAAGCATTTTTTCGAGTTTCAGGAATATTTCCCCCGAATCTACTTGAGCCAAATTGACCCCATACATTCTCCACATTCTTTTCGTCATTCTCCCGAATCTTAAAATTGCCCATCATTTTATTCTTGGCACGTAGTACTTTTTAAGTCTATGAAGACACCATATGAATTTATTTGCTCTTGGCTGTGTTTTCCTCCACAAACTGTCCGGAACAGAGAGAACAAGAGCGTTCCGGCGCAAAAACTTCTTTTATTTCCTTTTCATGGCATCAGAAATGGAAATAATTTTCCGGGCTCGATATCTCACAAAGCGCGTGAATAATCTCTCCATTGATTCCGTTACGGATATAATTTTTTTGCCCGAATGATCCTAATGAAAATTATATTTTTTTGGGAAAGTTGGACCGGGATATTTTTATATGCCGTTATAAACCAAAATATAATGGAAGACGTTGATAGAGGGACGCGTTCCACCACTGTTTGTAAAAAGTCGATCGGTTGGAATTATAGTTTTTCCCTCAGAAATGAAAATACCGAATACTTGACCGCACAGTCTCTTGCTAATAATATAAAGAGATTTATAGATTGATTATTTGTTTATATACGCGCGATATACCTAGACTATTTATTTATTTTCAACTAGCACAAAAACGGCACTTCACGGCCTTTCACAATGAGCACAGCAACAATAACAAAGACGTATCGGCAGGATTCGAACCCGCAACTCCAGCATTGGCAGCAAGACAACACGCTAACCACACCTCTACCGCTATAACTACAAATGGAGGTTAAACAGCTCTCGTCTCGAATTAAAAACAGCCGTCGATTTTAATTTCTTAGAAAACACCGATGGTATAGCATCCCAAACGACGCAATTTTTCTTTCGGAATTAAATTTCATCGCAACCCAATTGCCAGTTTCTTTTACCTCTTTGCCTTCCTTCGCCGGCCACCGATTCTTTTTCTTCCGCAAACATATCAACACCCGCACAACCCAGATTCTCCTCTACTTTTCATCCAAGGAAAAGGAAGCGAGGAATTTAATTTCCCGAGCATTCAGCGCTGCCGTTATTCCCGCACGGCGGTCTTCTTGCAATCACGAAGGGATAGGATTCCACCCTCCGCACACAATATTCTACCCCTCAAGGAAGCAACCCCGCTGTCGCTCTCCACTTCCGTCGCACCCTTGTTACCCGACCACTTCATCCTATCCCTCTCTCTCCCTCTTCCCATCCTTTCCAACTAACCCTCTAAAAATCCCTCTCTCTCTCTCTACTCACTCCCCCACCAAGCAAAACATCTCCTTCTTTCCTCTTCCTCCATCGCTGCGAGAGAGCGCTCCGCAACGTATCCTACTATTTCCTATCTATTTTCCTTCTCCTCCGCATCCCGCCCGCCGCAAAGCCCCTTTCTCTTCATTTCTCCTGTCCCTTTACAAATTCGACCGCGATATTTTCCACTCCTGCTGCTTTTTTGGACTTCATTTTGCTAAACCACTTTTCAATCCCGTGGTGGTCTAGGTTTCTCTCGCCGTAATCATGTCCGCTCCCGCTTTCTTCTTTTTCCATTCAAATAGGTTTTAGTTTTTGATCCTTCCCTTGAAACTCCCAATCTGAAGAGGGAAGAGCCTTTGGATTTCAACTTCTAAATTGCTGGTAATAGATAGAACTGCGAGGATGCTATAATCTCTTCTGCATTTCGAACCTCTTCAGCTGTGACTGAACAAAAAAATCCGATGGATGTCTGAAACTCTGACATACTAGCATATCAATGTTATGAGCTTGTAATAATGGTGTGAAGTAATGCCGTGAGTTTTTCGTACTCAAAGCGACGTTTATGATGGAATTCTTCATGGGAAAATCCGTACCTTGAGGAAAATCTTCTGAAGTTTAGATGAATCGTATTTTCTAAGGCCTCAAACACGTCAAAGTTTCTTAGAATTGGAGGATAGAGAGAAAGGCGCTGTTTCTCTCTCTCTCTCTTTCAATTCCTTTCCTTTTAAGTTCTCTATTCCGCTCCAGATGTCACTTAACTTGATCACAAAGAACACGAGGACCCAAACGCGCTCTCTAAGTGATATTGCTCCGCCTTCCGCCGCCTCTATATTGTAATTACGAACCGCACACTGGGATCGAGTTTATCCGATGTCCTCTCCTGCCGATTTACCGAACGGTATCTGAAATATTTTTTTTAAAAGCGACAATGCCATGAATGGAATTTTTTTGATGCGAGGTCATCTATTCAATAGAGAATTATGGAGTTCGTTTCATGGTTGAAAACATATTAAAAATAACCGCTTAAGTATCAAAGCTTTAAAAAATAAATGTTTGGGTATCTCCAATAGCTATAGCAAGGTTATGAAAAATCATATAACCTCTTTATGGCAATTGGAGTTAACAAAGATAAGTGTTTATTATTTCAATTTTTGATACTCAAGTGCTTAATCTTGAATTTGATGTCATCTAGTCAACATTTTCTTACAGCCATTGTTCGATGTCCTTGATAATGTAAACGTGTAATATAAGACGAAGGCATGAAGGATTATTTTCTTCAAAGGGCCTGGTTTGTTATTTTTCTAATTACGTCTAAATTTGTCCAAAGGCGGGCGATTAAGACCTTGGGTAGATTTTAAGAGCCCTGGATTCTTTCTGCAGCTACTTCGCGAAAATAAATCGATGAAAAATGCAACGGAATGATGTGTCTGGCGGGTGGTGAGAATCATGCTCGCACATGGAGGTGCAATCGCTCTCGAGTCCATGACAACGGCCGCAGGAGGGAAGTGAGATATATTACTAGGAGGCTATGGTCGACGCGCTAACCAGATGGGACGTAGTAAACACTGGTGTTGATTTCGTGAAGTCTCTTTCGCAGTCACTTGTTTGGCGTGGTTTTTGTTCTGAAATATAGTTTTCAGCGGAGTCTTCCGTTGCGTCCGAACCACTCCATTTGAAAAATATATAGCTCGGCTCCCAGTTGGCAGATATTCAAAAAAAATTTTCTGGGCTTAACTCGGAGTCCTCCCCCATTATAACTTTGAATTCGAATGAATGCCTGTCTCCGCGTGACATTTTTACAACCCCGTGCTTTTTTGTGTGTTCCTCAACTTTTGTTGGCACCCTCACCCCATCTATATTAACCTATGAAACTCTCGACCCCCATTTTGTGCAGTAAAATCGTCGAAATTAAGAATTTTTTCAAATAATTTATAGTTATATGGGAAATTCTCCCTTTTTTAGTACAGGAATGCATTAAACTATAATGAGGAATGGAGTTTGATATATTTTTTGCTTTTTTGTTCGTTGTCTATATATTTAAAAAATCAGATCTCTTTTCAGCGGAACAAATACATTGTGCGCGTGTTTAGAAGATTATACATGATAAAAAGTATTTAATGAAAATTATTTTATTCAATTTAATCAAATTAAAACTACATTATAAGGTTAAACTTTTGTTTATTGGACCATTTCCTTGTTCTTATAATGATGAAAGGCATAGTATTCTACAATTAACCATCTTCTCCTACATAGAACATCTTCTTTCCTCTAGCTCTACTTTTCTGGTGCATCACAGAACAGACAGTCGTAAAATTTTCCTGTTGCCCTTAAATTTGGAGGAATTTTCGTTTATGCTCGAAATAGTAAAAGGCACTGATTTAATATCAAATCATTATATATACCCAGTGAGCAAAATATTCCATATTTTACCTTACCCATCATGTTTCAAAGTACTGTTTGATGCTGAAAACTGTCCACTCTTCATGATGTTCCTTCTTCCTACGATATTTTAAAATTTATCTTGGTGTTCGTTGATTCAGGCTATTGTCTCTTGAGAAAGGTGTCCTAGAAATTTCAATTGCAGTGCTCGCTGCCAAGTTATTTTCTTCCCATTTTTCTCCAATATGAGCGTAGTCACAATTGCAAGTAAATTGTGTCTTCTAAACGCATTGTCCTGCTAATCTTAGCCATCTCTGTATAATGTTGCTGTCACAAATTTACGGTCGCATTGTCCTTGGGGTTTTTTCGTGAGGTCGTGATAGTCGTAATTATCGGCGTTACCCAGTGCGAATTTGAAACGATACATTGTTCTGAATCATGTCTTGCATTTTGCTGTCTGTATGGACCAATAGGCCAATGCCATAGTGATTGTCGACGACCTAGCTGAAGCCAATGTGTTTGATGGAAAGCTGGCAAATTGTTCCGATTATCATCTAGCCGTGTTTTTATTTTTGTTTGAAAGAACTGCTTTGGCGTTATGATTCTTTGCTGGATACAGTTTGTATATGCTTTCTGAAGACTTGTGAGTCATTTCCTTCCCTAATATCCTGAGAAGTAATAACCATTGCAATTTTCTGGCCATTTTCCTTTCTTCATACCCTTGCTTGCGTTTTACGCATATTTTGGAAGTGCTTCTTATTTACTTCTTCAATTTTCCTTCGTTTCCTAGAATTTTCCTTTTAAACATTTCTTGAGATTTTTAGTCTTTTCAAATCACTTAATTTTAGTGGCAATATCATATTGTGGAACGCTATTATGGGATTAAAAAAAGTTCAAACGAATTTAGGAACTTTTTTAGCTATTGGTTTTGTTAGGGCATTATTATTAGCAGAGAAATCAGTTACATAAGGAGCTGTAAAATCTCATTTTTTTCTTTTGAAATACTTTATTTCTTCAATCGATGGCATTTTTCTTCTTTGAAATAATAGCAATTTTATTTTACCACCCGGATCTTCATCATTTTTAGTTTCCGAAAAAGTGCTTGTATTATAGGTTTGTCTATTTTCTGTCCAGCCGTAGGTTCTCATTCACTTTTTTATTTTTAGGCCTTTTCAGAAAATTATTTTTTATAGAAATCAGCATTTTTGTTTCCCAAAATTAGTATTTTCCTTATAGTGCATATTTTCGTCTGAAGGTGGCGATGATAGATTAATTCGGTTATCGTAACGGTATTTTTCGATATTCACTATCTAAAGGATGCAAATGTTCACGATTGTAGAGTCTTATTTGGCTTTTGAAAATTTTCAACAAGAGGATTACGAATGTTTTTCCAAAGAAACATCGGCACATTTCGTTCGAGCGAGGTTTTTCCCACTCAAATTGGTGCGTTCTTTATTTGACTTGTTATACTCGATTTCCCATAAACTCGGAGACCGAGTTATGTTTGCTTTTTCTCGTGAAATACCTGTTTATAAAAAAACAAAACTAATTTATTCTGCGAACGCTATTAGCCAAATCTTTCTCCGAACTCTCTCTCTCTCGAAATTTATTTTGGCTTCCAGTCCTGGAATTTTTCGGTTAAAATCCCATATTAGGGTTTTATGTTTTACACGTTGTTATCTTTCTGATGACATAGCTTCAATTTTCCCTTCAAGTATTTGTTTGCGCTTCTGAGAAGCTATGAGTTTCCACGACTTTGTTTCCCAAGTAAAACAATTCGCAGGTGACTTTTATTTGTTCTTTATAAAAGAAAGACTTTCAATGTTTACATTTTTACTGCTTGAAATGTCCCAGTTCATTTTCATTGATAGTTTGGCAGTTTTGTCTTTATTTACAACTTTCTTTACTTGCAACACAAATTCTTTCGACTGCTGTCGCAATCGCATCAAAAGTTTAATTTCTATGTTATTTATTAAAAAGTAAATTATCGAGTTTACCTTACGTCTGGAATCAAACTGACAAACATTCTCTCCAAAAACCACCGAATGGAAAACAAGATGCGCATTTCGGCTATTAAGCGGCCATCATCAGTGCTGATTCACCGAAGGTATATAATAAAAATATTTGAATCTGCACTTGACGAACCTCCACTAATGACGGCTGTGTTGCGCGCCTTGTTTTTCCCAACCTTTTTATGACTATAAGAGAGGTATATTTTGTATATTCGTATTATTACCCGAAATAACCGAATAGAGCTTTTTGTCAGTTGAAGTTATTTTAAAAACATATTCAGCGAATTTTTTCTTCGAAAGCGACTCTCTTAAAACGATCGAAAGGAACGAAAGGCGGATCATTTATTATTATTTTTTCAAATCACGACGTTACTCTGTGAATTCGATCGTTATATAAGATATTTAGCGCTTAACTTTCGGATTTTCGCGAAGTTAATCTCCTTTTCCACCTGTGTTGTCTCTCTCACGTCGACGTGAAACTTTAAGCCGAAGTAATTGCTCAGCTTCAGAAAGGAACGCCGCCGGAGGAGAGCCGTTTTTCTTCTCCTCATTACTCTTAACTCCTCTTTTCCCTCCCGCAGTTATCCGTCCATTCCACGTGACTAACATTCTCGCCTCCCTCCCTCTCTCTCTCTTCCACATTCTTCACTCCCATTTCTTAACACCCGAAACGAACAATTAAGCTAATTTTTTTCCCAGCCAGGGGGAATTTGTAAAAATAACTTCTCGATCGCAATCTACCTCTCTTCTCTTTTCGCCTTTCTTCTTTCTCTCCCGCTCTCTTCAATCTCTCTTTCTCCTTCTATCTGCCCTTCTCTCTTCTCTCCTATTCCTTCCTCCCCGATCTCTTCTCTCCTTTTCACAGTCTTTCTTCTTTCTCGCACCACAGCCGCTTTAAAATCTCACGCCCACGGAGCAAAACTACCCGCACCCTTCCTCCGTACCGCTCCCCTCCTCTCTTTCTCTCTCTCTTTCGAAATCCCTCTTTTTTGAGAATAGCGGGGACGTGCTTGGACAAAACCGAAAGAAAAAGTAGAAATGGCTGGAAGGAAGGAAGGAAGTGGTGGGCGTCGAGGAGGGAGGGGCGTGAAAGGAGTGATGTGGAGGGAGGCGCGTGGTGGAAGGGTGTGGGAGGCGGGTGGATAAAAAGGAGGAAGAGAGAAATTGAGGAAAATAAAAGTGAAGTGGAGAGGAACGTAAGGGAGGTAGGAGGGATGTGTGAAAGATTCGGTTCAAGCACGCGGAACTGATTATTTTCGAAATTATCAGACAGCACAATGGGCGAGGGTCGAAGATTTGAAATTATTTCGATTATTTGTAAAAATGGAATTCGCTTCTCCGAATCTTCGACGATCGCGACATTTCTGGCTTCTCCTTTATGAAAACGAATTAAATGAAAGGTGAAATCTGGGTTGGAATTTTAACAGCCGTTTATTACTTTCAGGGATTTTTCGAACAGATGCTGCTATAAGAAGTTCATTTTTGGATGAAATGTTACCCCTCTTTTGTCTCTTTGTTACGTTTTTCCGTGTAAAATGCTTAAGTTTTTATGCACGCCTCCTCTCTCACTCTTTCTCACGCTAACCTTTCAGAAAATATCCCCTTAGGCAATATTTTCCACCGTTACTTATTTTATTATCGGGCCGATTAATTATGTCTTTCCTAACTTATTCGCATTCAGGATCAGAATTAACATAATTGTATCTCCTTTAAAGTCATGAAATTTGTTAGAAAGTTTTCCGTCTTCCATCATATTCATAAAAATTGTCCTTTCTCTCGAGGGCATGCCTTTGGCAATTTTTGTAAGTTAAATAGATTTACACGTTTATGTAAATTTCATATCAAAAAGCGTCATTCCACCCACTTTTTTACGTTTTTCCTAAATCCCCATATCAAGGATTTCATTCTTAATGTATAGGACCTTGTTACTATGGAAGTTGTCCTCAACAAGAAAAAAATATTCCTCAACTAATGAAAAAATTTCAAATGTAAGAAACGGTACCGGTTATAAAATGGAATCTTCATAAATTTGTAAGCAATGCCGAACTATTTCTTGAACGTTATTTTGAAGTCACGAACACTCACGAACGCTCTTTTATTCGAAGAAAGGCATTAACATTACCCAGTCATGCGGAAAATTTTCTCACGCGCAATTTAGAAACTAGGGCAGAAACGGGAGAAGAATATCCTTAATTGCAAATGGGGGAGGGAAACTTCTTGATATTTTTCCACCAAATCTTGTGTTTCGTACTAATTTCTCATTCCAGGTGGAAGAGAAGGAACGAATGTAATTTATTTTTCAATTATTCCACGCCAAATCAGCCACCGGAATAGCTGTTTTCCATAAATTTTCTCAATGACTTGCGACATTTGATTTATTCGATAAAAAAATACGCTCTAATAATTTGCTTATTAATTTCCAATTAAGATATAGTGTAAAATAAACGTTCAGTAAAGTTAAGAAATATAAATTTAGGCCAGGGATTTCCAACCTTTTCATTGTGACGAGCACCAACTCATTTTCAAGTATACCAAGCGAACACCATTATATTTTCGCAAAAATAGAAATAATCGTAAGTTAAATCAAATCAACTTCATAGTTATCACTATGTCCTTTACTGCCTTCAACAAAAACAACCGAAGAAACTAAATTACCGCTGGTAGGAAAATCTATTTTAAGTAACGTAGAAATGCACAGTCAGACTGCCTAAGAGCAGAGTGGTGCTCGCGAGTATCAGGTTGGGAACCCCTGCTTTTGGCCTTCTATATGCTGCAAGAAACATTTTCTTTATCCCTTATTAATTAAACAAACAATAAAGCGACATGAAACGAGTGTCATAAGAAAGGGCAAAGATACACTCTCCGGAGTCTCCCGACTCGTTCTACGCGGAAAGAGTTATTAATAGACACACGAAAACTTATTCATTTCACTTATATAAAAACTGACGATAACATGTTCAATTTAATACAATGTTACATCACTTATGTATATGTGAGCACCTTTTTAAAAATTGCGGCGAAGGAGCGACGTCCCTTAGTTCAACAGTTTCGAACTGACGACATCGTCTTCCTTTCTCGCTAAAGAAGGAATTTCTCCTTAAAACGCCCACATAAAAGTAGCCATTCCTTGAAGCCTCCCTCCGAGCGACTATTCTCTTATTTTTCTTCTCCCCTTTTCTCCCTCTCCTCCCCCTCTCTCTGCTTCGCTCTCTCTCCCTTTCCATTTCCAAGCCCTTACGGCCGCTCCCTCCCTTTCCACCTCAAAACGACCACTCCCTTCCCTCTCATTCGTACCTCCCACGGGAGACAAAAACACAGGAGATGCGGTCCCATCTCGTCTCTGGACGCCGCGAAAAATAACGAGGCAGTAAATTAAATTCCCGTTTCCACCTGTTTCCAAGTAGGCCGAGGAGAGAGTAGGACATAAACGCTCAAGTTGCCGATCTTCAGAGGAGCAACTTTGTAAAATAAATAGGATTATGGGATCGCGCGGAAAAGGGAGAAATTTAATAAAAGCGGCGGATAAGTGCGAGGCTCGGCGCAGTTTTTTCCCTCGTCTCGCTCTCTCCCTCTCTCTCTCCTCCCCTCTCTCCCCCCTCTCTACCGCTCTCTCTTGCTCCCCCCTCTCTCTACCCCTCTCCCCCCTCTTTCTCCCCCTCTCTCTCCCCCCCTCACTCTCCCTCTTTCTCTCCCCCTCTCTCTCTCCCTCCCTCTCCCCCTCTCTGTCTCCCTCCCTCTCCCCCTCTCTGTCTCCCTCCCTCTCCCCCCTCTCCTCCCCTCTCTCTCCCTCTTTCTCTCCCCCTCTCCCCTCTCTCTCTCTCTCCCTCCCTCTCCCCCTCTCTGTCTCCCTCCCTCTCCCCCCCTCTCCTTCTCCCCTCTCTCCCACCTCTCTCTCACTCCTCTCTCTCTCCCCCTCTCTACCCCTCTCTCTCCCCCCCTCTATCTCCCTCTCTCTCTCTCCCCCTCTCTCTCTCCCCCTCTCTCTCCCCCTCTCTCTCCCTCCTCTCTCCCCACCCTCTCTCCCCTCTCACTCCTTCTCTCTCTCTCCCCCTCTCTCTCCCCCTCTATCTCCCTCTCTCTCTCCCCCTCTCTCTCTCCCCTTCTCTCTCTCTCCCCCTCTCTCTCCCTCCTCTCTCCCCACCCTCTCTCCCCTCTCCCCATCTCTCTCCTCCCCTCTCTCCCCACCTCTCTCTTCCCCCCTCTCTCTTTTTCCCTCTCTCTCCCCCTCTGCTTGAATTAATAAAAAGATCTAAAAGTAACAAGTTTTTAGTCGCGCGATATCGAATTTCGGTGTAATTGGCACAAATTGGATAACTCACTTACCATCGTGCTTTGGAAGGGGGAGGGAGTGTAATCATTTTCGCGCGTTGCCGAGCCTTTTTAGATCCCGTCGATAAATTGTCCGAGGCTTCACCGCGCTCAAATCTTATTTACACGACCGCGTAATGGCTCCACGGTCGTTGCATTACAAATACTATCCGCCAAATTAATCGCTCCCTGAGACAAACAATCACTTCCGCGCGAGCTTCTCTGCCGCTCTGCCCCCTAGCGATTCCCATTCCTAACTAATTTAACGAATGGCATCAAAGTCTTTCTCTCCCTCTCTCTCTCTCAATCCGCACTGCAGGGTCATCAAAAACATCAGGGGAAAAATCCGTTTGTTACTGTACCTTGCGCAAAGGACGTTTTGTTGAGGGTAAAAAGGACTTACTATCGTTCTGACGCCACGACGAAATGCTATTCCAGGGTTTACATTGGTTTCGAAGGACTAAGTAGCGTGCTGAGGTGTCGTCGCACAAAGTCGGCTACTGGGGAAAGGGGCGAACTGTGGTTATTTAAAAAAATCGTTTCCGCCGGGATTCTAAAACGCATGCCTGAGGGATCGGCACGTTGACCGTTCAGCCACAGCTCTCGAATTTCAGATCTCCGCTACTGCGTCGGTTTCACTTCGCCTTCCCATACCTCCCTAGCTTCTGACTAACAGTCGTAGTTTGGAAAAAATAGACCTTCGATCCCAAACTTCTTTTTTCCCCCAAAAAACTCTCGCTTCTCTCCTTTCTTTCCGTTCCCAATCCGGCCTTCCGTTTCCTTTCCATCTGATCTCTCTCTCTCTGTATTTCTTTCTCTATTTCTCTGTTTCCCACTCTCTCTTCTTTTTCGGGAAACCTCATTCTGTAATTTTTATGATCTGCCTAACGAGCGCGTTAGAAGTTTGCATGCGCGAGTTGGTTTCAAACGATCTTCCCGGTTGGCTAACGGTGTCATGAAACTTCTCAAACGACGCCACAAATTCTGGAGAAGTGACGTTTAGACAATAAAGCGTCATTCCGCATTTGTGTGCGATACTGCTTGAGTAAAGTATAACCGACGACCAGACGGTAAACCAAAATCCACGTCAGTTCCACCTTTCCATTTATTTCTTACATTTCCTTTATGCATTTAAATCGACAAATTTTCGTCTGAAACGGTTTAGGATGCGTGTGTGTTTTTAAAGGAAGCCAATTTTAATGAGTCACTCCCATTCTCCAAGTAAGCGATGATATCTAGCGGAAGTTCGGCTAACGGTTTTTCATAATTCTTCTCTCCGAGCTTCCGATATGGTTTTCCCAATGCCTCTTATTCATGACGAGAGGAGAAAAAAACATAGTATTCGTCCACGCTTATTTAATTCAACACAACCGTTTCACTGCACGCGAAAATCCTGTAGCGAAACCGATTATACGGAATAAAAATATTGTAGAAGGATACTATGGTTTTATTTTTTCTTTCATATTGTTTAATTTCACAAAGTTTAGCATCAGCTTATAGATAATATACTGATCCCTTTTCCACGTCAGTTGCAAAGTCGCATTTTTGTGTCTAGATATCTACCGGGAATTATTCGATTATACACGAGAGCTGGCGGTATTGCATTCAAAACATTGTCAATACTAATCCCGCGCTTCTTTGCCTGTGTTGCGAGAGCTATTACAATTCAAATCCTAACAGCTCAGTACGGCCGCCGCGCGTTTATGTGCGGCTTTTCGGTGAGATGCCATATATTTTTTTCTAACTCAAGGTATCTTTATTTATGGGCGCGAGAAATATTTTGAATAGATGTTATATATAATAATTTCTTGATTTTTGGCTGCAGATATTTTTTGGCTTGAGTATATGACTTAGTTTATATTCGGCGTTGCCAATAAACGCAATCTGATATAAGTTGTACTGAAGGCATCGAAGTGATGGGATTAATTAAAAAGTTTAAATATTAGACAAAATTGTAAGTGATGCAAGTTCTATGCTTGTAGAAATGAAGTGTGGCTTTAATGAAGGACATTAATCAACGTGAGAGTAAAGAGAATTAATGTAAGTGCTGTTACTCCTTTAGATGTAAAGGTGTTCCGTCTGTTGGCAAGGGAGGCCATGTTTTTGAAAATAATGGAAATACTTTTTTTTAATGGATGGAGGACCAGAACTTGGTCTTAGTAAACCGGTCATTGCCCTTCATCTGCGTGAAATTTTAAAGGAAATGTAGTGTGAATATTCAAGCAGAGACAGCTGGTTTAATACCAGTTTGAAATTTTCAATAAGAGTTAGAGTTTATTTTGTTTAACTGTAGGATTGCTGATCACTGGGCAGCGAGGAAATTTCCAGCCCGTTTCTTCATATCATATTTATGAATCAAAAGAGGGAAGGGCATTGCCATATTATTCTGGTCTGTATAAACACATAAAGGATATTTAGTTGTAAACCGATGCTAGTGAACTATGCAAAGAATCTCCATGTGTTGAGGGTAAGAATGGCAGTGTCTACCTCCTACCTGTTTTTGGATATTATTTTCGCTCTCTCGATGTATCTTGGCCATTGTATTATTTCAAATCTCCATCGCTAGCCTTCATGCAAAGTAGCCTTACCATTGCTATGTCCTTGCTCTTTCGCTTACGCCTGGGAATCACATTTGCTTTCTTATGCAGCCGTTCCTTTATGGTCTCTTCCGGTGATTCACGGAGTGAATCTTTTCATGTATTAGGGAACAAAATAATAAACCTTACCAAAGTTTTATCGTTTATGCTAGGGGCTTATTTAGGTGTGTTAAAAGTTCATGCTTATAGCGAGTAATTATTTTTGTTCTCAAATCTTGATATCTGCCATCAATCGTAACTAAATTAAAAGTTTATTGTATAATATTCATCAACGTAAGGCATTTTTTCCGCCGGTAACGCCCTATATACGAAAATATTCCTCACAAAGTTCATATCTGAGTCACGGTGTATGTTTACAGAGAGACCTTCATTCATTTTTAAGATGGCACGGTGAATTCCCATCCTTTTTGAAGCCATACTCGAGAAGTCTATGCATTTGAGATTTTTTTGCGCATTATAATGCTCGAATCTTGTTTTTGGGTTGGGGAACGTCTCCCGAGGAGACGCTTCCTCCTTTCTTTATGCGCAAGCACAAATCCCACCCACTTCTTCCTTTTACCTTCTGCATTATGCTACTCTATAAAATAATGCGTGCCTTTTTTTAGAACGTGAAGACTCTCTCTACACACCCGAAGCACTCTTAACCACACTCGTCTGTGCACTGAAGACTCACTACTTACCTCTCCATCTCTTTCTCGCTCTGTTACACACTCCCTTTTTTTCTTTCTCTCTCTCGCTCAGACCTTTCTTTCCCTCCAAGTGACTATCTTTAATGTGGCTCACGCGGCCACTGTATTCAGCCATGGAATTCTCGTGCTGATACTCATTTTAATGAACCGAAATTCTCCCTCTCCGCCTCATCCCTTTCCCACTCTTTTCACTCTTTAACTTTCACCACTTCTAGTTCTATCTCCGCACTAACTCTCCTTTTTAATAACTTTTTATTAAATTAGAAAGCTGTGTGTGTGTGTATATATGTACGTATATACTCGAGTGTATATGTGTGTGTGTGTATATATATATATATATATATATATATATATATATATATGTGTGTGTGTGTGTGTGTGTGTGTGTACACTTAAGTAGAGATATTCGTTATAATTGTACCCTTGATCTGTTTGTTTGTGTGTTTGTCTAGAACCCTGCTCTTTCTGGGAAGCATTGGCGACCCATTCAGCAGTCATAGCATTAATAATTTCTCATTGTTATAGCGTTAAAAAAATTTCACTTTTCAACTAACTTTTATACTCACTTCGAATTTTAATCTCTTTTTATAAAATTTACTTATAAAAATGTATTTTATATCCATTACTTTTTCTTCCTCCTCTTTTTCTCCTATTTACTTTCCTAACCTTGATTCACTTCTCTCTCTCATTATCTCTCTTCCGCACTTGTTTCATCCTTCCCTTACTCTACCTCTCCCTCTCTCTCTCATCTACATTTTCGCTCTCTCTTTCCTTCACCTTTTCCATTATATCTCTCTCCTTTGTCTCGCTCTTTCCTCTTCTGTTTTCCACCCTCTCTCCATTCATTTTTCCACTCTCTCCAGCTTTCCCATCTCAGACCTCTCCTTTTCTCTCATTCACTCCCCTTTTCCCATTTTACGTAGCAAACTTCTAGATCTCCTTTTTCGAGAAAGCTTTTAAGTCTCTTTTGAGATATCTATATTACTGATGTGCATTACTGTTACTAAAAGGTGAAAGTTATGGGATTTGAGTAATTCAAAGCTCGTTTTTGACGTAATAGGCGAACGAATTGTGTATGTGTGTACTAGTATGTATGTAATATGAACTAATTTTATGGCATTGATATAATGTGTTTCTTAGAAAAATAACTCTCAACTTGCGTGATATATAAATTTCGGAGAGTAATTTAATTTGCTCTTTGTTTCTTTTAATAATCTAATATTTTGTTTGAAAGGCATCTTAAGAAAATATTAATTTTTAGCCATTTTATTTTTATCAAAAGCTTTTGTTTTAGAGCTTCCTGTATCTGTTCTATTAACAGAATAAATACCATTGGGGTTTAATAAGGCCACTGGATAAAACCGCTGAAACTCAATGCGAAGAAAGAATCCTATGTATTACATTCTTCGAATAGTGTGTAGAAATGTAATTAAAAGGCTGACTTTGAATTTACTATATTTTGGTCATTCCTTTTTATTTATCTCTTGGAAATCGAAGAGTCATTTTTGGTTTACTGCCAAAGACACTTGGATCTGATATTATTTTATTTATACATATCAGGTTTCCAAATAAAGAAGGAAATGTCTCCTTTTATGCATCTTATTGCTTTCCGCACAGCTATTTTGGTTTTAAAACAAAAATATTGGCCACGTTACCATCGATATTGTTTAACATTTCTCTGCTTCGTTTAATGTTTCGTAGAAACATTGCAATAAAAAAATAAGTTTTCGGCACTTTTCTTACAAAAATTTGGATTTACAATACTTTATTTATCTGTGAAAATATGGTACCATCGCAGCACTTTTTTGAATGCAAAGTTTGAAGTAAATATTTCACGGCCTCTAATTTTTACGATTTTAGGTAGAAAAAGTGCCGCTTTCCTTTATATTTGCATTTCGAGGCCTAGAAAACGAGAAAATGATTACGCGCGGGATTACGACCCCTTTTTCCAAGGCTTTGCAAAATTTAAAGGACCACTCACTCTTCCCTTGGTTTACACGTCATCTGCTTAGTTGGAGTTATTTGCCAAACTGTAAATGATTTGCCAAATTGTTACCTAATCGCTCAATCGATAAAAATAACTTTCATTTACAATAAATGTTTCCGTTTTTTCATTAATTACATTCGGTTCTTATGATACCCCAATCGCACTCAATCTTCTGAAAATGATCGAGTCTTTCAAAACATAAACACTATTTATTTTTCGGTAAAGAACCTACGAAGAGCATTTAAAAAAATTAAACCTCAAAATAATGCAGCTTGGTAGCAATATTTTTGTGACATTTGTTTTAAAAGTTTTAATTGCAGCTGGGATCATATAAGATCTCACTATGGTAATAATTACTGAAATTATAATTCACTATTGAATGCATGAGTTTTATTTCTCAACTAATATTATGGCCAGCGATATAACTTATAACGGTTGAGAAGTTTGAAAGCTGTATTTTACTCGCGTGCGAGTAAGATTTGAGTTTTTTACGCGGAATGAATAAAGGCCGCGTCATTAGCGTTAATGTCGCCAAGTCAATTCAGCAATTATGAACTTTTCTTCTTGGGTCGGAACTTTGGCTAATGCTTTTATGCAAATGGACGCGCCGGATTAGAAGGCCGCGTGACGCGTAGTTGCAAAGGACTTATCCTTGGCTGCGGAGAGAGGGGCGGGGCATCCGTCCCTTCGAGGGGGATCGCATCGCATCCGCAAATCCAATTACCGAAACCTCTGTTACCGCTGAAGGCCACGGCCCCACCGATGGCGCCACTTTGGAGACGAGCTCAGAAGCGTTGGGGATCTTTTCCTCCGAATCCTTGACCTCGGAGGGACTCTCAATTCCTTCCCTTTAATAAACATATTGTCCGCCACCTTCAAATCCTTCTCAATCTCTCCCTTTGTCTCTCTCTCTATCACACACTCCCCTTTCCTACTCGCTCTCTTTCTCCGTTTCTTTTTCCCTCGCCTCGATTTCAGTATCTTTCTCTCCCTCTGTATTTTCTTTTTCCCCTTTCTTATCTTTATTTCTTTTCCTACCCATCTTTATACTCCGTACTTTCTCCGCCTCTATCTCTCTCTAGCTTTTTTATTTTCTCTCTTCTATTTCTTCGCATGCTCTCTCTTGCTTTATATTTTTCCCTGTGTTTATGTTTCCTTTCATTTTCTCCAATTACGTTTCCCTTTTCCTCATCGGTCTCTTTTTCTCTCTCTAATTTTAGCCCTCTCACTTTTTACTTTCCCTCCCATACTCCAACTCTCTATTTCCCTTTTTATCGCCCCCTTTGTCTCTTTTTCCCTCCTCTATTTCTTTTTGCCTCTCTTTACTTCCCTTTCCTCTATATTACTCCACTATTTCTCCCCTTCCAGAATTCCTTCACACAGCGTTAATTTCATAACAATCTTCTCTCGAACGCACCGCGTTCCTGCCTTTATTCTGGGGCTCGTTCAAGTCTGAATTTATACTCACAATCGAGTGGATTTCTCAGATTTCTAAGTACTATTGATGAAAATGAGCGACCAGTCTCCGTTCTCTTTCCACTCATTCTTGAGTGCTTCGCCCCCTCCCGCCTTTTGAACGCTCGAAACGCAATAAATCTGGCATATTTTTGACCCCAGATTCCTTTCTCGTTGCCGCGCGCTGCCAGAAACATACACCTGTGCACATACCTCTTGCGCACGCACGCATATTCCCGCGTCCGCACTCGTAACGGAAGGAGGTTGCCAGGTGCCGTAACATTTCGAAGAATTTACATTCCGCAGAGAGAAATGGATCGCTTTCCATCTGAAAAAATGTAAATATATCACCAGAATTTCGCTCTCTATATATGTTAGTACAGTGTTCTGTTCATCCCTTTCCTTCGGCGAGTAGTAGATCACTGAAAACTTTTTCTGAAAATTTTTGATGATCAAATAACTTCATTCCGAAATATCGGCTTCAGCGGATACGTCATAGTTTTGCTTTGACTTTTTCAAGTGATCTGTTGAATAAATATTTTAAATGTCGTTGAGCAGAACTATCGAGGATGTAGTGATTATCAAAGTACATATTTAGTATGTAGATGTTAGCGTTAAACAGGTAACTTTTTGTAAATAAATGTATGATGCCAATTTTAATGTTAAATTAAAGTTATTTTCTATTAAATATAATGAAGAAATTGGAGATTCTGTTGTTGAAAAAAATTTTTTAGGGCTCGAGAGTTGTATAATTTAATAATAATATTTTTACTCTTAAGCTTTATCCTATGGTGTTAGGCTTGCCATTTTGATTACATGTCTCGCGGGCAGCATATGATGCAGGCGTTTCAAGATTTTTTTTTAACCAACGGCGTATGAGAATCTTTTCACAGGGTGCCGGTGTAGTTATTAGGACACTGGCTGCTACTCGCCTACTGCTCGAAAGGGCAGCGGGCACGAATCCTGCGAAAGTATGATTTTTTTTCCAAGGTCACCCGACCCTCTGTTTGTATTGTTTGAGGATACCGCGCAAAGTCAGCGTTCGGTCCTTGGGAAGGGACGTTAAGCCATTGGCCCCATTGTTGCGCTTCGTTCAGAGCAGGCTAATAGCCGGCACCACCTCGTAGAAACCCATTGCGCGTAGGAAAAGGTGAATCAGCTGGGAACATACATTAACCTTTTCAAGGGGGTGGCAAGGGTTCTGCTGCCTTGTGAAACTAAGCCGTGCGGATGGGGCAGGGAGTTAGGTATGTTGATGTAGAGTCAAAGTCGGATTGAAGAGGAGATGGGGCAGTCATCCTTATCATTCTCATCTTCACCCAAAATATCCACCATTAGTTTGACCGGACTTCAAGGCACGATTCGTTGTGATTTCTCAGAACACCAAACAAAACAAAAAATTTGGGCAGCGATGGTGGAGTGTTTGCTTCTCAACCTTTATGCGGCCAAGGGAGCATTCGACTCAAAAGAAAAAGCGGCGGGTGCCAATATTCTTCTCTTCCTCCCTCGCTGAACACTCAGCTTATGACTATATAGCTAATATCGCTATGTAGCTTATGACTATATAGCTAATATTGCTATGTAGCTTATGACTATATAGCTAATTTAAAAATAATGAGATGCCAGAATACGTATTTTATTACTGAAAAACAAAGAGAATACAAAGTTATAAAATAATAAGAAATATAAAAAATTTGAATGTTAAATTTATCAAACCTAAATTATAAGTAGGCTTGGTAAATTTCGATCAAAATCGAAAAACAACGATAAACGTCGATTTTTTAAAATTTCAAAATCAACGAAAATGGATAGTCGTCAATTTTCCAACCAGATGGAAAAGTATACGTCTAAAAACATATTTTATTCTGAATTATAATATTAAAGTTGTTCCCGTTTACTTTTTATTAGCAATATTACGATATTTCCTACCTACGATTTCGTTCCTTTTCTGGCCTTGCATTAACAGTGGGACTTCCTTACACCCAAATATGCGTCTTTGTGAAAAGCTCACGCTTCTACTCTGAACAATCAGGTAATCGTAAGGCCCTAGGGTAGTTTTGAGAACACGTGTTTCTTAGCCCCTTTGAGGTTTTTGAGATTATACGTATTTGCCGATTGTTTCTCAGCAAAAGCAACAGCATATTGTTCGGATTTCAAGAGGTAAAGCATAATTTACTATCTACATTCGCGAAATAATATATTTGTCAATGACACGATTGGAAGAATTATACGGAATCAAAAATATCTAGATTTGGAAATACCAGCTTAAGATATTGGAGACTAAAAATATACGAAGTTTCAGTGTGATGGAACAATAATAATATTCTCGTGACCGATATGTAACGTGCTAATTTGGTTTAATCTTCAAGATTCAGTTAGTAAAAAGCGTAAATTTATTTTTAATATATCTTTTCTCATATAGGTTGCTTATCGAAATCATCACGTTTGGCAATATTTGTAAATAAAAGAGTGAAAATACAAGAACAAGAAATATCGTTTCGTGTTCGCACAATAAACTTTTCTCTGCTCCTTTTAATTCTATACAAATGCTACGTCCTCTTCCTCAATTTCTGCTCATTCCCATTCTCTTTTCCTTCCTCCCTCTAATTACTTAATGGATTCAGTAAATAAATTATACCCATGTATAAAATTCTGACCCGTGTTAAATCACTAAATTGGCGCATTTATTATGAGGCCAAGAATAGAATTCAACAATTGGGACAACAGTGGTCCAATATAAACAAAATGCGTGAAAACGTGAAAAATCGTATTAAAACGTAATTTTTGGAGATTTAAGAATGAGATTTAAATTATTCTCTTTGCATAATCAATATTAGTTAAATACCTCATCCTTGAAATATTTTAAAATGTAAACGAAAAAGGTCTGCATGTTAAGGAATGACTTATTGCGTGATTCATATATGCGATGCAAATTTATAACTCGGGTTGCACTGCAAAGAACTATGAAAATAACTAAAAAAATAGTTTATTACCAAAAACTTCACTATGAAGTTAACTAAAAATAAATTAATGAAAAACAATATTTCAATTATAAATAATTCGGACGCCTTTTCTCTCTCTCTCGTACTAAAGCATTCAAAACACACTTTCCTTGCCCATATAGTATAAGGACGACAATACAATCTCGAGGTTTAACGATGACACGGTCGGAAAGACAACATATCATTAAAAAGCTTAAAATTTTCCAATAAATGTGATTTAAATGTATAACTTGAGCGATTTCGAACCGAAGACAAAAGTCGACGATAAGAATAAGAATTTGTTTATTTTTCTTTAAAACGGTCCAGGTTCGAAGATCGTAGGCCAATTTCTTCTAATTTAATTTTGCAAAAGAAAAAAATCCTGCGAGTGAAAAAAGGTATTTTTTAGTGTTCTCTTATGGGGATTTCTATAGTTTGTTCCGGCGGACCAACGGACGGGCGGACGGACCATCGTGCAGAATAAGGATATTATGTATTACACACACACACATACACACGAGTTGTCGGTGCTTGCATACTGCAAGCGCTTAAAAAATCACAAAGCACCAAGATCTAAACACGTAAATAAACCAATGCGACTGCATTTGAACTACCCATTTATATAAGATTAGTTTTCATTTTCTGTGAAATTAAGGCATCTATCCGAAATTTTTAAATTCTCTTCCAATCGGCTCCTGCCCAAGTTTTCAAATTTCAAGTTTCGTGGCTCAGATCGCCCTTTTTAAGCGATAACTATAATCATCATTAAGACAATACTCTACATGTTGCACTAAAATTTATGTAAAAATTAGGATATTTTGTGTGTTATGATTATGGTGTCATCATCCGTGCCTTTTAGTACGTATCCGGATAAAATATTAATTTAAAATTATCACGTCATCATATGTATACGTCATTGACTGACATCAAATGGATTATAATACAGTATACGCATTAAATCAATGCTCTTGAAGTATGGAAAGTCAATTCCCATTGAAAGGCATTGGAGTCGTTGCTATGGTAGTTAATATTTTTCATTGTTGAAAACCGAAAAACTTTTCATAATTTTATGATTAAAATCGAATTTTACGCAAATTCAGCATGAATTTGAATCCTGATTTCAAGAAAAATACTTCATTTTTCGTACACAGTATGGTGCATGTCACGATTCTGTAACTTAATTGTAAATAATTTAAAAAAGCAATTTTATATAGCCCTGAACTGTTTTCTATTCTTTTCTTATGGGTTTTTAAAATTGGACATTGGTATCAAAAACACCCCTTTAATAAAATATTTTCTGGAATTTTGGATTTTTTCTAGAGGATGTGACCAATGGACTATCTTTATGGCAAATTTTATCTCTGTAGTACTTCAAGAAGTACCTTAGGTTTTATATGATTTATCCTATATCCTATATATATCTTATATCATATATCCTATATATGTAAGAAGCAGCTATTTATAATGACAAGTAGTTGGTGTTTGCATTCAGTAAGTATTTCAGTCCATATCGAAAGTAACACCGTAGGATTTTGAGGGGATGCAGTACATCAGGAAGTTCATAACGTAACTAATATTTCCTGTTTTTGGATTTTGACGTCGTTATAAGTTTACGCCGTAAGCTCTGCTCGACGTAGTTGTAATGGTTGATGTTAAGATGGCGCTGTAGGAAATAACGTGGCCCTAGCGTACAATAGTAGAAGTCGCTGAGTTTCTTGGTAATGTTTTTATTTCAAGTTTAAACAAGAAGGCTTACTAGCAAGATTTGTGTCAAGGTGAAACTGAAATTAATTTGTTATAAACGTTTTCAAATTGAATTAATCGGGACATAGTATGATAATGAATTATAACTGTTTTTAATACCCTTTCACATTAATATTTCCTTTTTATTTTTTATGTAAAAATGTTTCGCGATTCGCTCTGGTTTTTTGGAACACAACCCGAGTGTATTTTGAGGTATACCTGTATATTTCCTTTTTGTTTTGTTTTCATACTGACATTTTTTCGTAATAAACATTTTAAAATTGAAATGATCGGAAAATAGTAAGTATGATAATGAATTATATCTATATACTAATAGCGTAAAAAAATAAAATTTTTAAGACGAAAGTAACAGCAACCTTAACGTGTTATACATCAAATTAAACGTCACGACCTGCAGATTTGCAGGAAAATTATAAAATTGAAATCGGTCAAACCGTAGGTGAGATACTGAGGTTTCTTGTCCAGCTAAGTTCTGCTCGACGAAATTGTAGTGGTTGATGTTAAGGTGATACTGCTAGCGGACATTAGACGCCGTAGGAAATAATGTTGCACTCCAAGCGTATATTAGTAAAAGGAAGTAAACTTTGCAGTTTCTGACCTTCATGGTAATGTGACAGAATGCTAACTACCAAGACAATATTTAATCTAACCAACCAGTCGATTTATACACTGGCAACTGCTAGTACTATTATGATAAGGATTGCTAATTCCCATTGAAAAGCATTGTCCTGGTTGCTATGGTAGCTGAAGTTCTTTATTGTTGAGCATCTGCTTTTTCCGATTAAAAACATATTTCTTGGTCAATTCGGTACCGATTGGAATTTAGTCTTCAAAAATAAGAAACCTCATTCCTTTAGCTACCTAGATAGAATTGTTTTCGTCCCGAGTTTCTATCTGAATTATAACTAATATAAAAATGCAAATTTATGAAACTCTGCTCAGATTTCCATGTTTTTCTTATGGAGTATCAAAATGAACATTGGGGTCAATAATACCCCATTAAAAAACAATAAAATTTGAAATTTTTGATTTTTTTGGTTGGTTGTACCTAATAACCTATCATCCTGCCAAATTTCAGGTTCGTGGCATAACTAAAAGTAACTTAGGTTTTATATCATATATATATCCTATATCCTCCTCCGTAAGAAGCAGCTATTTATAATATATACGAGTAATAGGTGCTTGCATACTGCAAGTATTGGTGCCCTATAACCACCACACCAAATTTCATTCCTCCTACTTGATGAGAATTGCCGTAAATTAATTGCCAAATATTCCGCAATGCTATTTACACTGGAAAAACTCAAATTTTGGAGTGCCTGGAGTCGAACCGAGGAATCCTAGAGGAGTGGTCTCATATTATCCGAAGGCCTACTTATGACATCTACAAACCCTAAAATTTTCAGCGCACCAAAATATGTTTTCCTCTGGCTTTTAAATGTCACGGTCTGAGAGTGACGTCATGACACTAACAATAACCTACTTTTCAGTTCGTGGCACTAACCTCTCGTTCAGTTTTATTAACACGTAAAATAAATTCCCGAAGAAAAGCATTGTCTCGTAGTCATGACAGAAATATAGGGCCATTATTATTATTATTTTTCCTGATGGTTTTGGACGAACACCAAGGTTCCCTCCAAATTTCAGCTATGTGGAATATCTAGAAGTACCTTAGGTTTTATATCGTTTTATATAATATATCCTCCGTAAGAAGCAACTATTTATTATAGATATATACTATTGTTGCATACTGCAAGCATTGGGATCGCCTGGAGTTTAACCGAGGACACCTACATAAGATGGCTCATATTATTCGAAGGCCTACTCATGGCATCTACAAACCCTGAAAATTTCAGCGCAATATTCCTCTTAGTATTGTCTGCGCACCAAAATATGTTTTCCCTTTGCTTTTAAATGTCACGGTCTGAGAGTGACGTCATGACACTAAGCTACTTTTCAGTTAGTGGCACTAACCTCTCGTTCAGTTTTATTAACACGTAAAATAAATTCCCGAAGAAAAGCATTGTCTCGTAGTCATGACAGAAATATTGGGCCATTATTATAAATTGTATAAAATCCCGTTTTTATGTAGTAAAAATCGAATAATTGGACTAATTCGGCACGGATTCGTGTTCTACTTTCAGGAAAAATAATCTTCGTTGTTTTCTCGTCTTCTAATTCAGGTTCGGGGTTTGTACCTTAATTAAAAGTAATTTAAAAATGCAATTATAAAAAGGATTGTACGAATTTAAATGGTTTTCTAATGGGACTTGAAAATGAACGTTTTGGGGTGTAAATGACCCCGCTGTAAGGGGAAATTTTGGAATTTTCGATTTTTTCTGACGGTTTTGGACCAACATCAAGGTTCCCTCCAAATATCAGCTATGTGCAATATCTAGGAGTACCTTAAATTCTATATCATTATATATAATATATCCTCCGTAAGAAGCAGCTATTTATTATAGATATATATACACATACTAGTAGAAGGTGCTTGCATTCTGTAAGCATATCGTCTCACCTTGAAAAAACATTCATTTTTCTGACAGATATTTCATCATTACAAATATTTTTTTATTCTAAAGATTTCACCTCCGCAGCGATTTTCGTTTTTTCCCTTATGTAAAAATAATAGATTAAAACAATCCCCAAACTTTGCAATTTTAAGAATTTTATACTTTCTCCATTATAGGGTACCAATGCTACACATTTCTGCCAAATTTTAAAGTTCTAGAAGTGAAATAATATTCTTTTAATTGTTTAAATTTTAAACATTTTTAACGGCCGCCGCAATATATTTATGGAAAGATTCAAATGTTTTTTTTTTTGTGCAAATGCACTACTCTGTAAATAACTTGAAAATTTCAGCTTCCTAGCTCATCCCGTAGTACCTAAACAGGTATATATTTGTTTAAACTTTAAGAATTTTTAACGGCAACACAAATTAAAATATCAAAATTTCTGTAATCCCTACTTCTTTTTTTACAAATCCTACCTCTAAAAAAAATTTCAACACCGTAGCACATTCGCAAATACATAAACCTTGAAATTTTTTTTAAACAATTGCGAATTTTTTTGCGGTCACATTGTTGCACTTTTTCAAGATTTTCGTTTTTTCTAGTCGGTTTTGCACAAAATCCTACCTAAGAAAAAAATTTCGAATCTCCAGCTCATCTGGAAGTGCCTAAACATTAGTATCCTCTTCCTCCTCCTCCTCCTCTGTAAGGAACGTCTATATATAATGATATTGTAATTTTTGATCGACGATTTAATAATTCGCTGGAATCTTACATAGTTGCTAATTTATTAACATGATTCGACATATAATTCATATTATTTATAAACTGCATTTATTTTTAACTTTTAAATTTCACACAAAAATTCAATAATAAGAACGTTGCATCATTCGTTTGCCTTACTGATGACTTTATTTCCAAGAACCAGTTCCTAAATACGAAAATAGAAGTTTCTGAACTTCGTTCTTTTTTATTTTAATGAATTTGCCTTTCTCTCTTTTTACGACCTCGTTTAAAAATTTGGCTCATTTTGAGTCCTTTTCAGATTTTTCTCCAGATTATTCTAAGAAATCCTTCCTTAATGTGTTTCATTTTTGAATGATATTTTTAAACGTATCAGTTCTTTTCACGAGCTGGACGCCTATGTTTGACATTTATGGTTTTCGTGGAAACACAGGATGATTGCGGGTAACTTTTAATGCCCGCACTTTATGTGAAAACTCATTAAATTGGAATCCAGAGCGCTCATTCGTCCAAATTTATCGTATTTGATTTAAAGAGAAACTTCTGACTCGCGTTCACACCGTTAAAACGTCAAATTTATGCGCCATTGTGCGTCTTGAATAAATAAGCGTATATCTCAGGTGAGTGAATACTCAGAAGGCAAATAGGCGACCTTGTGGTTGTTTTCATCACCCGTTCGCAAAGTCGCCTCCACCGTCCCTTAGCGGAAAGAAACGGAAACCCGTGGTCTACTCCAATATAAACCACTATTATCGCTTATAGTTGTTAAATAAATTAAAACATTCCTAATATCACGGAAACCCTTTCTGCAGAGGCAAAATAACTCCTGAATTTTAATGGGGGCTCGAAAGTTCGGGATATTCTTTTACGGAATAAACACCCGAGCATTTTTTTTCGTATCTTATTAAAGTCCGTCAAAATCTTCGCCCTCTTCCCAAACTCCTTCTCCTCCCACACTTCCTCCGTTGCCCTGTCCTGCAAATCTCCATTTCACCTCTATTCCCTCTGCCTCTCGAGTCCTTTCCTCCCACCCATTCCTCCCCCCCCATCCCTTCCTCTTCCTCCCACCCCTTCCATCTCCCACCCCTTCCCCCTCCCACCCTTCCTCCCCCTCCATTCCTCCCCTCCCTTCCTCCCCCTCCCACCCCTTTCTCCCCTCCAACCCCTTTCTCCCCTCCAACCCATTTCTCCCCTCCAACCCCTTTCTCCCCTCCCACCCCTTCCTCCCCTCCCACCTCTCCCTCCCTCTCCCGCACCTATCTCGACGTGCTCTTTTCATTGTTCTGCTCGAAAGATCTTGGCAAAAAGAAAGAGAGAGGGAGAGCCGGAGTTAGGAAAGATGGGAATTTTCCGAGTGGAAAGAGCGGGGGAGAAAGAGTGAGAGGGAGGTAGAGAGAGAGGGAGAGAAGTAGAAAGTGAGTGAGGGAGTTTCGGGGATCGTGTTAGTGAGAGAGAAGTTTTCTCTCCCGAAAGGGTCCACATCCACGTGAGATGAATGAAGGGAAAGGATATACACACGGGAAGGAGGGAGAGGAGGAGAGAGGAGTTTGATGAGGAAGGAAGGGGTGGAGGAAAGGCGATGGCGGGAAAAGTAAAAGGGGTTGAGGGATGTTGCGCGTAATTCTTGGGAGATATGAAATGGAGAGAGCGGAACAATGGCGCCCGAAGCGGAGAGAGGAGAATGGGAGGATTAAATGAGAGAAAGAGAAGGAAGGGTGCCGGAGGAGAAAAACGGGATACGAGGTGTGAGAGTGGTTGAAAAGGAGGAAGAGGAGGGGAGAAAATAGAGAGGATTGGAACGAGAGGAGGGACGAAATGGGGGAGAAAAGTGGTAAACGGGATAAAGAGAGCGAGGGAAATTATATAGAGGAGAGTGGGGGAGGTAAGCGGAATGAAAAGAAATGGAGAAATATGGGATGGGAGGGAAAAATGGAAGAAAGTAGGCGGAAAAGTGTTGAAAGGATAGAAAAGCGAGAAAACTTTGCGTGGAAGGAGAGGACGGATTAGTAACGGTCAAGGGGAGAGCTTTTCAGAGGGAATGGAGAGGGGGAATAGGAGAGAATAAGGAAGAAAAGGGGTGGAAATGCGTGGAAATATTAGATGGAGATAGTAGTATAAATGTGAAAAAAGAGGAGGGGGAGGAAAAGGGGCGAAAATATGGAAGAATAGGGGATGGGAGAGTTAGGGGTAGTAGGAGGGAGAGGTCGGGGAGAGGAAGGAAAAAGGGAGATTTGAAGATATTGCAGCGCTTTGCAGTAGTCGATCTATCGACACATCTCCATCGACCACTTTATTGCCACTATCCTCACTCGTAATGATAAGAGGTCGCCATTTCAGTGGCTGCCCGCACACAACTCCATCGAGTGTCTTGCACTTAAAGCTAAAGTATCGGAAAACACTAGAAACAATATTTTGCCTTTTAAGGGTGGCGGAAGGGAGCCTCCTTGGAAAGCGGACCGATCGAGCGTTGCAGTTTTATTTTTTTCACAATGGGAGACTGTTTAGATATTGGGAATTACCGAAAATTTTATGTAGTAGTATTGTATGGCTATTGTTATAGGCAAATATAAAGTTTTTTCGTTAAATTTTAACAGATATTTATAAAAAAAGCAATTTAAAACGGACGAGTTAATGCCGAACCCGATCAAATCCGATTGGTAGCCGAAGTTTGCCGAGTGTTTAGTGACGTCAGTGCATGCCACAAGCATGTTAGCCGATGCTAGCCGTGCTAGAAACCATTGTGCCGATATAGAAGTAGAGGCTTGAAAGACATAATTCTGTTGTTTTCCTCTATACTCCGTCTTAGAAGAAATATTGGTATAAGTACTGCACCTTCCTGCATTTATTTCGCTTTGTGTTTTGCAAAATGGCATATGAAGGGTTTTGTGTAACCAGATCTGATAATTTGCCCAATTTTGATTCGTACATGTTTCTGCGGTACATTGGAAGTCGTAGGGAGCAATATTCAGATGTTGAAATGCGTGGAGTGAAGGCGGATAGGTTTGTATTACATTTAATTGATAAACAAGTTCGAAGTAGCGCTTTTATTTTCAGTTATTGTAATAGTAGGTATTATTATTTCGACTGAAACGCAGAAGATGTGTAAAAGATAGATTGACGTCTTGAAACAGCTTACCCATATTAAATGAATAAAACAACTCTAGTTTTAACTAATATTATAGAATATTTATTTATGTATTGTTTCCAATGCTGTCCTAGTATCTAGTAAGTAAAATATAGTTACAGAAGTATACAAAAGGTAATGGACGAGGCCGAGACTTAGTGGAATTCCACAATAAAAGAACATGAACAATGCTAGATAGTATTTCTTATTTATATTAAACTTTTGCCAATTTCCACAAAATCTATGAAGTAAAACACGACCGGTTTCGGCGAATAATCACCATCATCTGCCTTTACAGAATCATCAGTTCAAATATTGACAAGTATTATACAAAATTAATGTGAATAAACTTAGTTTCCGTGTGTCTTATCTATAGTTAATGTGGTTAAGTTTGTTGTTTTGAGTGTCTACCTGCCTTATTTATTACCTATGCTTCTCAAAAGAAAAACTGTAGAAATGTCTGTAATAACTGGCTGTCTCTTTTGCATATGTCTAGAATTTCATCGTTGCTTTTATGGCTTTTTTCTTCCTTTGAGGTCAAAGAGGAAAGACTATGTTGGTAATGCTGTTGAATTTGTTAAACTGAAGCGAAAAGGAAAAATTTATATTGTTAAAGGCAAGAATTGCCCTGAACAGAGAATGAGATAAAGAGGTTATGAAGTGAGTGTAGTTGTAGATGAAGAAGATTTAGTCACGTCTGTGGAGTGGCATGACTGCCCTTATTTAGCAAAACATGGTCCTTCAATATACCATGCTGTCGTGGATATTATGTGAACAAATTCGTTAAAATATTTAAATTACAGAACTAACTTAATATGTAACATTTGTAAAAGTATTTGCTTAAAAACTTGGTACTTAAATATATGCACTGCAACAGTAATTATTTGCTTAATAAACCCATAGTCCAACGATTTCCGTAAGTTTGATCTTACGTATTTAGAATAGGTATATTACATTATGGAGGTTTTGTTAAAATATATATGCTAATCTTTGAAACATAAAAATTTAATTTACTCTTTCAACGTTCTCCAGAAATATATGCATCATGTCAGTGTAATGCTGACATAAATCATAAACTAAAATACGAAGAAATAAAATTACGTACATACATATAACTAGTACTTAGATTAAAATGATCTTCGCAGACAAATGCAGTTGTACGTTCCGCTATATCAGATGCGTATCTCATGGCTTTCAACCGCAATATTCTCCGCTTCTTATTTCTTCCCAAGGAGCTCGGTAGCGTGAAGAACAATTTTTTTTGGGTTTTAATCGTTGTATTTAAGCACTGAGGTACCAGACAAAAATTATAACCCTTCTTAAGATCCATATTCTCCATTTAAGCTACGATATCAGGAAAAGCAACAGGACGAAGTATCAAAACCGCGTGCTTTCAGTACGGTCGTAAGGCATGCGATGACGTCACGTCCCTTACTAATCTCTCTCCAACCAGGATGCGGTTCTCGCGGGATATTTAAAAGAGTTCTTTTAAATATTTTTTTTGCATAATGAAGACGGTTTAACAAAAAAATGTTTACAGGGAGTAACTAAGTCAATTACAAAAAATTAAAAAAACATAATTAAATATTTTGACAGTCCCCATTGGATCGTTGCGTTGAATAAATGTTTTATTTTACGAACCATTGTTAGTTAGATAAAAGTTACAATTGATAAGACTGAAATTCCTTGGAAATATATTTAAGGAATTTTTCCAGTTGAGCTAGCATGAAATACTGCAGACGCTTCTTTGATGGGATATTAGATTTTCCTTACGTTTATAATTTTCTCCTGTGTGAGTTTCTGTCGATAGGTTGAATGCCCAGATTTATTTTATTATATACTTAAATTTATATATTGTTTGTGGAAGGTTTATATATTTATTAATAATACATTTGACAAGATCATTAGTAGTTATCCAGATACCGAAGTAATTGGTATTTTCATAAGTTTTATATTCTAAAATCGACTTTGTGGAACTCCATAATAAATGAAAAGTAGAGAAACACTTAGTATAATAGAGTGGGATTATTTTACTGTGTTTCTATCCTTTCCAATTATTTTTTATTATAATCTGGAACTATCTTGAGAAAAGTTGTAGTTCCATAATGAATCAATAATAATTTCTTCAAGTACGAATGATAAAAGAAAGTTAAGGCATATGATGAGTACTTGTTATTATTATTACTATCGTTGTTAAGGTAAGCGAATTTGATATAGAATGATTATTATGATTATTTACAAATGCAAGTGTAAAGTAAGCTTTCAATTGAGAAGTTAATTTATTTCTTTAAACTCACATAAACCATTAGGGTCCATTTGATATGATTTATTAATGCAAAGAATTTGCTTAACCCTAGACTGCATATGCATTTTTGACAGATACGATATTACTGCATACGAGGTGTCCACGCACCCCATCATGATTTTGGTACAATTTATTCTATAATAACTCATTTTATTTGAACAATGAATATTTATGTATCATGTAGTAGGTCCTACTGTCGCACATAGTAATGATTTATAGGCCACATTTGTCTGGTTTTGAAGCAATGTAAACGCAAAAGGTACATTTACCCCCTAAAACTCAGCAGCTGTTCATAAATGGTGCAGTATTCATGGGGGTTATAATACTTTGCACAATTGGAGATAAAGATACCCAGATTTGTGCAAATTTGTCCTGCCGATTTTTGCGTTTCTAGTCATCAAACCTAATGCAGTTTATTAGATATCTTGAACTGGCTCTCGCCCATTATTGCCCGATATATGGACGGGCCATGGATGGACCACATTTCGGTTGTGTTGACTTTTCCTTGCATGAAAGTTCCTACCGTGTACAACAGTCCTATCAGAGCACGGATTTCAACTGAATCAGTTTCTTGGTAGTAGTTCGTGGAGTCAGAATAGTTTTTCTTTTTTATATTTATCTCATGATTCGTACATTTTACAATTATATCAATAATCTCGTCATTAATAAGGAGATTCCATGCTTGGATTTATGTTTTAATCTCTTTGGCTCCTCCTTTACAACTTGGAATCTTCAGCACTATGTTTTTAGATACAGTACGTACACGACGTTTGGCAGGTTTTGAAACCCATCTGTAGCCATTCTTACCAGTAATGACACCTGTTCTCGTTGGTTGTATGTCTACATACACTTTTTCACGACCTCTCCAGAACTAAATTCACTGTCAACCTCAGACTGTATTTCAACAGTATCCTCATATTCAGACTCAGAATCCACTTCAGTGTTGTCATCATTCTCATTGTCTATCTCAAGCAGAGCTGCTTTGATTCTTTCTTCAAATGAAGGGCTAACCACTAGAAAAGCTATGGTTAAGCAGTAAGAGGCAAATTACTGACACTCCTGAAATTAAATGATACCACCGTCATTAATGCACATTTCATATAACTCGTATACAAATGTAAATTACATAAACGAGTTACTGAAATCTACCAAAACGAACGGATACGGGGTGCTTCGACACCCCAAGAGTCTCGCTCGTACAGAAACGCAGCCAGCTAGCTTCATGGTCAGGCCGTGGCTATGTAAGGTTGGTTAAGGGAGGAAAATACGTGGACGGTTGTGCGCATACGTGAATGCTCCTACACAGCACACGCAATTTTTACAACATGTGGGGTGCGGCAACACCCCGTACGCACTCTAGGGTTAATCGGAATGTAGAGCTAGTTTGTTAAAAACGTTGCCTTGTCTCGCGATTGTACAAAAATAAATATTTGGTGTTCTTAGAATTAAGCAGACAAAATTATATTATCAGTTGAGTATTGGATTTATTATGAAAATTTGGAAATAAGATTAAAATGAATACTAAAGTTGGGTAATTCCATAATTTAAAAATTTACCGCAAGCTCTATATTAATTTACTTCAAACTTTTGTATTCAACTATGTATAATCAAATTTACTATGCATATAATGTTAAATAAAACTCCTATATTAAATTAAATGATTGCATAAGCCATTGCTTCCCTACCGGGGTGTCGCGACACCCTGAGATGCCGGGAGGTTTTCTGAGGGGTGCCGCAAAAATTCTCCTGTTTGCCCAAGTTTAAATATCCTGTTAATTATGTATCGTGTATATAGGTGTAATTAATTATTAGAAATAGTATATATATATAACACAAGGACTAGTAGAATAAATAATTATAAGTAATTGATTTCTTACCTAAAACATAATAAAAAAGGGACACGATTACTGATAAGGGGAGAGGGGTGCCGCCAATTTCTGAAAAGTTAGATAAGAGTGTCGTTAATCTAAAATGGTTGAGGAACACTGCCATAAGAAAATTTCCTATTTGAACGATTTTCAGATGAAAGAGAGGTAGTAATTTACCTTGTAAAGAAATATTTTTCTTCCTCTGGACCGGCACGAAAGGAAACGGAGATCCAAAATTAAAGGATTCCACCGCCGTCGGAACATTCCGAAATGTAACGCATCAAAGGGAAATTGGAACCCCGTTAAAAAATACTCTCGCTAGGATACTTGACATGTCCTCGGCTACGCTTACAAACGTTCGTCGATTATGCCTACTTTTAAAATAAAAATAATAAAAATATTAATTTAAGCATTCCATATGTTTGCATTTTAGGGCTTTCGTTTTCTGTTCATTTGCTGCATTTTTACAGTTTTACTTTTTCATTTCATGCAAGGCGCAGTTTCTCTTCAAGTTATTATTCCTGCAAAAATCTTTACTCCGCGCATCAGAGTAAAGTGAGTTCACAGATACAGCTGGTACGAATCTCATAACTCCCGCGAGAGCTGGATTGAAATTTTTAATCACCGCCTCCTATGGACTTTGAAATTACACCGCACCGTTCCTTAAGTCTCGTGTTGATGATGAATCCCTCTTATGCCGCTGGTGCGTCCGTCGCATCACGCCCTTTCTGCGAAAGAAGAATTACGACCATTCTCCGGATCGATAGTCTTTTCTCCTTGCCTCGCTCAGCCGCACGGTGTTCCACTTTATCTGGCTGATTTCTTTCTTCGGAGCTTACGAGGCTGGGGAGAGTAGGAGGAGCTCCGTAATTTAAAGAATTAAAGGTTAGAATTCGGCTCATGCACCTCCTTTTTTCTAATTCCTTTTCCACTCCCGTTTATTTCGGATATATATATGTACACAGACGCGCACACTCACTCCTATTTTGACGTCAGATAGGTAACTGCAAAATAATCTGCGCGATCTATTTTCCATCTATCGATATGATTGGCTATGCAGATAAAGGATAGCTTATCGATGTCGTCCAGTGATTGCGTAAGTTATCCCGATGTGAATAGATCACACAAACGCATCAACAATTGAGCACCTAGTCGCATGCATAGAAAATCATCGGCATGTTTTAGTCTATCACTAGGCGAAGGCCTCTCTGTGATCTTGAACTCGTTTCTTTCCGTAGGGCACCTCGTCCGTATAATACCATAAAATTCTCTTATTCCCGCTCCCAGTCTTTTATTAGGCCTTCTTTGTGGCCCATTCTTGTCTCCTGAGATCCAATCCAGTAAGGTATTTGTAGAACTATGATCTGTTCTTCTGACGCAATGACCAGCCCATTGCCATTTCGGTTTCTTCCCTCTATCTGTTGTGTCACTAATCCTCGCTTACACTATGATCCATTCGTTTCTTTTTTTTCATCAAGCGATTCCCAGAATGCACATCTTCTTTCTTCTCTGTGACGTTTGAAGCTTTTATGGGATTTTTTTTCTCATTTGTCGTTGTTCTTCCTCGTCGGCGGTTACAGATAAAATGCAGTAGTGAACGATGATCCTCGTCAGATATAGAAGTTTTATTTTTTAGCATAATGTTGTGTCTATCAAATGTGCTCCGACTCAACTTCACTATTTTTTACTTTCTCTGGGGTTTCAGTTCATTCAAACTTGTTTACTGGGCGGAATTACTTAATTTTATTAAAATTCTACGCATTAAAATAAACTTTCATTGTCACTTAGGAATATATTTATTATGATTTGTTATATGTTTCACTTATTTCATTTCTTCTAACACTTAAAAAGAATTTCAGCGACCCTTAAAAAGAGCTCATTAACACAAGCAAAGACAAGCAGAGACGTCTACACGCTCACGGTAAAATTCGAACCTTGAGTTTATTGTTGGGAGAAACTCCTCCACCAAGATTTCTCTTGAGACTGACCGCTATCTAGGATACTTTACTACAGCTATGTTGCGTTCGTGGCAGCTATTATGGTGACATCGGCAAATCAAAGATGATTCAGGCGATCGCCTTATTTTCCGATTATTTGTTGAGAATGCTTCTTTGATGCTACATTAAATAGCTTGCGAGATACAATATCTCAATCGCGTGAGTGCCAAGGAAAAAACTAACTCAATTCAATAGCTTCTAACAAATAATGGCTAAAGAGAGAAAGTTGAAAGTTTCGTTGATTGCTTTCCGCACATTCAAAATTGGAAACCTGAAATTAGAATTTAATCGGTTTAGCGATTTTTCGTTAATCAAAAACGAAGCAAACGCGTTGAAAACACCAATCTCCGATATTTGATTACATTATTATTGATGTTGTTGAAATAAAGTATTAATTTATCGATTGAGCGGTGCGCTTGATGGAAAAGCAATTACAGCGAACGTTCAGCGTTAAGTCAATACATTTTTGATTTGTGATAATAGTTAATTGTATTACTGTTACGATCCTGTCGAGTGAGGCTGGAATATCGCGGTTTACTGAAAATGTTTTTTTTTCGAAGTAACAATTCGTAAAAAAAGTGTTTTCTCGAGAATGGTTGATTAGGTTTGGTTAAAAACGTTCTTTCCAAGTTTTTGAAAGTGGATGTAGTAAACAATGCTATTCGGAAGTTTTTTAAACTTGTAAACCCAAAAATGGCCTGAAAGGCCACGAAATGTTAGTTTATAAGACAAGTGAGGGACGAATTACAGAGTTAATTACATAAGGCGCTTTTTTCTTGTTCTGGGATTATGACGTCGTCATAAGATTACATCTTTGGTTGAGATTGATGGCCTCATTATATAATCCATACATTCCCTTTAAAAGCATTATATCAATGCCGTGTAACAACATGTTTCCCATTTAAAAGCAAAGGACTCATTACTATGGCAGTTTTATTTCCCATTGTTAAAAATCGGAAAAATTTTCCTATTTTTTTGGATAAAAACAATTGTTTTTATGTCATTCGACACGGATTTGAATTCTGTTTAAAAAATAAAAATGGCAGTCTTTCAGCTTTAGAAATGTTTATGTCCCAAGCTTTCTTAATTTTAATTAATTGAAAAATGCAAATTTATGATGCTCTGCACCGATATCATTCTTTTCTTATGGGGGTAGAAATAAAACTAAAAAAAATCGATTACACCTCAGCAGCTCAACCTAGATCTACCAAATGTTTACCATGTGTAGCCCACATGTAATCCATTCTATCCTGTAAATATCGTCTCTCAAAGTTGTAGGACTCCAGAGATACTATATTGCCCGAACAGACAACGGACAGCCAAACCAAATCGATGAGCGATTTTTTTCCAAAAAAGCGCTAAAAATGAAGATAAGAAGAGTAAGCGCACACTATTACTAAAAGAAAATCCTTCTCTCGCAAGAAGCAATTACAAGAAATTTAGCTATGAGTCGAAATTTTTCGTAAATGTGATGGATCAGAAAAACATATGTTCCTATCAGAGACTTGCTTCTCACACCAGTGGCAGACCAAATGCTCTTTATTCACTGTCACTCTGCCGAAGCAATTTAAGAACAAGGTTCCCAAATTAATAAGGAGCGCAGAGTGGTAATCGCGGTTTCCTCCGACTTAAATTTACTGGGCTATTACGTATGGAATGTGCTAATGACTTTAGTGCACATAGATCTCAGTGAGCAGTTCCTGAGCTTGGATGCCCTCCGGCAAAGGATTGAAATATTTTTTAGCAGGAAAAGTCCCAGGAAAAGTTCAGTTCTACCATTGATCGATGGAAAAGAAGACTATACGCCAGAGGTGCACAACTCAAAAGTTGACACTGGCCAAAATCGACCTTGATTGGACCTAGGCGGGCCACGCTATGAAAGTTTTGAACATAAATATTTAAGTACACTATTGTAGATTCAGTAATTACTGTAATTACTTTTACATGCAATTTTTATGCGACAAAAATGAGGTTACAAACAAATATAATTTACTTACTCAATGGGAGATGTTGCACCGTTTTTCTCTCACCATTCCACTTATATCCGGAGTAATGCTGGTAGTTGCTGTTCTTAGAATGTCTCTTAAACTCTGATCACTCAGTGCTGAACGTAATGGAGCTCTGGTTAATTTAAAAAGAGAGAATTTTTGTTCACAAAAGCGTTAAATATCCATAACAAATTTTACTTGTATTTTTTACGGAAAAGGAAAGCACCAGCTGAGTAAAATCCTGCCGAGCCACATAAAATGTGCCGGCGGGCCAAATTTGGCCCGCTGTCCGTATGTTGTGCACCCCTACTATACGCCCTCATCCAAGAAAATGGCGATCCGATCGTTTACCCCTTCCAAAAACATTAAGTAACAAGGTAATTAATTGGCGGAGACCTATGTTTTAAAGGGTGTTTACTTTGTCTTTTGTCGATGCAAATCTGAAAAACCGATTAAATGCCAATTTTAGGGTACCAATTTTGAGTAAAAGGAGGGCTTTCGGAGAAATTTTCGACTTTCTCTCTTTAGTCGTTTAGCTTTGAGACGTTGTTTAACGGAGTTACTTTTTTCTTGCCATTTTACCTGGTACTTTTTGCATGCATGTTATAATATTAGGAGAAATCTACCGCCGCTTAGATTATTACGCAGTCAGCGTCAGCTGAGTACGCAAACCTCTAATGAGCCTGTCGTGCATACCTCTTTCTTTCGCTTCTTTTCTCCCTTCATCCATCTATTCATCTTCTCCTAAAAACTTCTCTTCCATTCATTCTCTCCCTCTTCTCCTCCTTTCCCGCCACTTAGGGCTCATGCCCATCTTTTGCTAACCTATTCCCACTCACTTCCACGACAACCCGTCTCGCCTCTCTCTCTCTTACTCCACGCCTTCTCTCTTTCTCTCCCACACTCCATTAATGAGCGCTTTAATTCTCGTGAAAGTTCTTTCGATGTGCTAGCTAATTATAAATTCTCAATTTAGAAGTTTCTTAAGAAAGACGAATTTCTTTCACTCTTCGATAGTCCGTTATTAGTTTCCAACTTTTAATTAACGACATGCAATATAAGTGCGTTTTAAATATATATGCGTTTTGTTTTAAATTCTATTTTATAGCCTGAAATTGCGGAAAGCTACTAATTTTCTAAGTCGAAATATAGAGCTTCAACACAATATGAGGTATTTATCATAGCGTATTGTTAATTAAATCAAAATCAAATCAAATGTTTGAAAAATATATTTCATACTTTGTTTTTAATGAGTCTTTTAGGAAACTTGAGTGGGAAATATAATGAAAACGTACCAAGAAGATAGTTACATCCGTCTTGTTTACGTAGGAGATTTACAATAAATTTTCCCAATAATAAACGTATGGTATTTCATTTTGATTTTTAAGTGCAGAATTTTTGTTGTTACCTGCACTTTCTTTTTGTTAATGTCTTTTAAAACTGCTCGAACTCATTTCTCACAGAGATACTTTAAAGTAGTCAGTTTTGATCAAACTTTTGTAATTACATTAATTGACCTTCTTTAAATATTTTAATGCGTTCGCTATAATTAAAAGAACGGGCATAATGTAAGCTTTTTCTTGTGTAATTAACTTTTAATATGTAAAGCGTTAAGATGCCTGCTGTATAAAGTGTATACACTCCCATATTAACTAATTTTTCAGGATTTTGCTTTGAGCAAGAAACTGTAGGGATAAAAATAAATAGTATACATCTTTCATAAAGATATACTAACCCAAATTGAATAAAATACCCTCCCTCCATGGGAGGCGAAACTGTTACGGGGCTAACACTGTTCCCACAGTACCTAAACCCTCTGAGAAATTCTCTTCGTCCCATAGGATTTCCGCTCCTTGCATTTCTGATTTTTCCCAGGGTATTATTGATAGAGATCTACTTAGCCACAGGTTTTCACCCAAGAGATAAAATTTTCATTATACTTTATGCCTAAGTCTAAATTGTCTTGCGAGCAGAGGTCTTAAACACGCGGCCCGCGAGTTACATTATGCGGCCCGCGAAGTAAGTTACTTAGTACTTCGATACGGCCCAAACTCAAGTTCATTTTTTACAAAACATTTCATCCAAATCTTTGCAAATAATCTAAGAGATTTAAGATGGGTGTTCGAAACATCCGCAGTTTATTGCTCATTCTTATTAATGGGGTATAGAAAGCATCTCTTCTATTTGCCAGCTTTTCTCTTGCGTGTCCGAAGGATCTAACCCACGACGCCGAATCTAGTAAATTTGTAATGAATGGGTTTAAGAGCGCATCGATGGGCAAGAGCGATCTCCGCCACTAGTGGAAGGGAAGAGTCGAGTGAGTATGAAATGGCGCGAGGATAGGGAAAGCCTGTAACGTCGAATGCGGCCAGCGGATTTGGTTCAATGCCTTAATTCGCCCCGCGCACCGATGTGACTTTGAGAGGACTCTCAAAGCATGCAGCTGAATATATATTTTGAGCATATGTCAACTCATCGGGGTATGATTAAAATGGATTTTGCCGTGCACATTTTCCTGTGAGTGAACTTCATGACCCCGTACAGTTCATGATCAAAAGGGAAAACTGCCACTTAACGATAGTCTATAAAGATATTCTGAGCGTATTCACGCATATCACGATTAGAAACTGTAACTGCTCGTCTATCAGCATGAAGGCGAAATTTATCATTAATCTTAAGCCATTTCATCATTAGTCTCCTTGGGAATTACTAATCCTTGTAGAAAATTTTAATCAGTTTCGAATTTGGTCTCACCCATTGTACTAGCACGAGAGCTGATGGAGCTTCTGTCAACGCTTGCAGCCATTTCTATCGTGGGTACTAGGATAAATTCCACTCGCATCACGGCAAGAACACACACACATACCTGAACAAACCCAACAATGTCTAACTTGTGTGCTTACTTGCGAGTGCGCGCATTTATATGAGTACATGTGTGGAATTTTTTTGTTGGGTTTGTTATTTTAATAGTTTTCAAAACTTTGTGATAACATACATAAGAAAATGATTTATTCATGTTGAAATACAATGCGAAAATTCTTATGGTTTGTTTACGAGTAACTGATCCAAAAATATGCTTTCCTCAATCAAAGCCCGTTCCTTGAATCCATTGGCAACCCTATCTTGATTAAAAATTACATTTCCCTTTGACATTGTTGTATTTTTTTGACCCTTTGTCCTCATTAATTACAGCTATTAAAAATGTCCTGTTCTCTCAACTTCCTCTACCAACTCAATCAAGATATTTCTCGTGTCCCTTCTGTTCCACCTACATCTCCGCCCTAGACCTGACCCCACAACCCCCGACCCCTTCCCCCTCCTCCCAACCGACCCTTCTTCATTTCCGATCGACACGTATCATTGGAAAACGCTGACTCCATCCACTCTTGCTCATGCACCGCATTCCTCTCACTCTCTTTCCCTAACATTCCCGACTCCCTTTCGTAATCAAAACATTCCCATCCCTCCCTTACGCTTCAAAAGACACTGAATGTGCCGAACCCACACCATTCCAGCGGCTCATGCGTTTGTTTTCTCTATTTTCATCTCCCTCTTTCTTCCCCTTTCTCATTTTCTATCAATTATTCTTTCTCCTTTTTCCTCGATCTTACTTTGTTTTGTCTTTCTCCCTTTTTCTTCCTCATTCGCTTTAATGCTCTCTCTCCTTCCTCCTTTCTATTTCTCTGTCTCCAAACTCTCTTCCTCCCCCTCTTTCATGAGACCAACGAATATTGCTTGAACCGCAGGGGAACAAATGGATCCCCTTCCTCCCACACAACCTGTCGTTAAAGTTTTAAAAAATTACCTCCTATATTAACCGATCCATCAAAGATTTTCTCGATTTTTCGACACAATGAGAAAAAGCTATCAAGCGAGAAAACATTCAAATTTCACGATTAGTGTTCCAGCGATCAGATATTCAAGTCGTTGTAGCTAGGAAGAAATTAAATTTTAATCATCCCTTAACAATCAGGAATGGGAACACAATATCTCAAAACTTTCTTCGTTTTAATTTCAAGCATCACAACTTATTGTGTTGTCACCTTCATTGTGATGCTATAATAGTTTAAAAATGGATGATAATTGAAAAATGTAGAGGAACCAATTCTGTGCTTCAGAAATATACAAATGCTTTGTAAATAATATTATCACTGTTGCTTAACTTTCATTTTTCTTTTTCTTTTATTCATTTTGTCTCTGTAAATTCTTTTCGAGCTATTGAAGTTTATTATAAAATACTTATCAAAGTATCTCATTGAAAAAATAATTCTGCAACATAAACTGATTTCGAGCGTTTTGAATGACATCGCCGCAATCTCCCGGTATAATATTGATATTAGGCTTCAAAATAAATATAGATGGTTGGAGAGAGAAAAAACACTGTTATTAAAAGTTGTTTTAAGTATTAAGTTAAGTATTAATTTCTTTAAAGACACCAGAATATGGGACAGTTTAGACCAGCAGAACTAACTATAATAGAATAACATTCATAGTCTCCATTTCCTAGGGTATAATCATTAAAATGCTTTTAAATTTTCACATACAGTTTATTTTGTCATTTCAATTTTTTTAGTAACTTTCCTATCAAATTTATAAGGAACTATCGTACAACAAATCTATTTAAATTTATAAAGGATTAAATAACAATTTAAACTCATATATAGAGAAATAAAAACAATTTCATTGGCACAGTAGACAGTTTTACAGCCATTTAAATAAACCATCAGGGTATCCCAAAACGCTCATTTATATCCTGGTGTTGAGTGAATAGCAAAATCTTATGTTGTATTTCTTATACTTATGGCTATAATTATCATATTTTTGTTATCTTGTTTTTTGTTGTTTTATATTTATTATTATATTTATGATCTATTTGTTCATCTGAAATGTATTTAATAATAAAGAAGATCAGTATGGGTGTTCCGTAAGTCATCAAACAAAGATATTAAAAAACAAAATCACTGGAAGATGCTGTTCATATCACCTTTAGGAATGCCATTAAAACTTATGCTACAAAAGAAAAATCATTGAACTTGACGCCTCATCATCCTTTGATCACATAACAATGGCACTCTTTCAGATGATCTTGATCAGTAGACATAATTGTGTTTACTAAATTACCCATTAATATGATAGGACATATGGTCACTACAATAAATACAGAGATTCCTCGTTTAACACCTCTTCGCACAACACTTTTACTCTACTATATATATATATATATATTATTGAACCAGTTAGGGAATACTTTTCACATTACACGGCCTCTCCTCATTACAGCATGGTGCTATCTTCTGGAACAGGGTTCTGCAACTTTTACAAGTAGCATGTTAAATTAACGTCATTCACTTCGAGTATTTTAATGTGTAACTCCACAAAGAAATATTGCGCCAAAGAAAACTTGGTTTTAATATTCTCCTACTGCTCGACAACGCTCCCAATATTATTGACCTCTCTGATAACATCAAAGCTGTTTTTTTACCACCAAATACATCAGTTATCTAGCCCATGGACCAAGGAGCCATCGCCACATTTATAGCGTATTATTTACGTCGAACATTTACCAAATTATTCAAACCAACAGATAACGAAGGAAGCCCTATAGTTAAAGAATTTTGGCGCAATTCTAATATCAAAGATGCAATTGTTATTATTGCTGAAGTATAAAATTGCCTGCACGAATGGAGTTTGGCGGAAGTTAAGGCATGAATGTGTACATGACTAAGGATGCCACGCTATGTGAAGGAGTTACCAACGCGAGAGGCAACATTGTCAATTTAGCCAAAGAAGCTGGCTTTGAGTAGGTGGAGGAGGCTGAAGTGGAGGAGTTATTAGCTCTCACGCAGAAGAGTTATCAAATGAAGAACTGATGCAACTGGTGAACTTCTCGGGAAGGACCAAGAAATTGCTGGTGTGGAAGCGTGAAGATAGACAACGCAGCTTTTAGATAACCAGAGCAATTTATGATGGCATGAGTTTATATCGTCAGCTTAAAAAAAGAAACAAGTTAGGAAAGTGTACAGGCGCGTTTCGTTCGATGGAGTATTTGAAAATAAACGATTTAATTTGAACAAACGCACACCATAAAACAGGTATACACCACGACCCGATTAGGTATGTCTTACTGTCTACTAAAACCTTCTTCCTCCCCTAAGTTGATGCATTAATAAACGTATTTCTGTAATTTTAGTATAATGACTAAACACTGCATAACGGTATACATATTAGAAATGATGCTAGAAAAATGTTAAATTTTTCTTTACTGATTTATTTCCTTAACAGTAGTAATTAATTAAACAGTCGAAAATTACATAAAACTTATCTCACTCGAGTTAAGTAATATTTACTTTTTACGTTATTTTCTTCGTCGTAGATAACCCTTTCCTTCCGCTTAAAAAATTCTGCATGCACAATTAAGGAAATTGAACGTATTTCATAAATTATAGCAGATCTTATTTGCTTCAAAGATTGTTTTCGTTGGCAACAATTAGGTATCCACGCATTTATTTCTTTAAGTTCAACTCTAATTTATACGCTCTTGTCTGATTTTCTTGATAACGGATACTCCTACGATAAACATGTATAGGAAAAGAAATACTCTACTAGTTCTACAAGTTTTATTTAAAAACTATTTTGATATGACCAATACTTTGCGAGATATGACGGAAAGGTCATTTTTTGTCACCCATAAATTAGTACCCCTGATTTGCTTACGAGATTCATTTATGTGATTCTCTTGTTGGCTTTGTCTGTAAGTCCTTAATATCAAATTTCATGAAAATCCGTTCTGCTGAAGCCGAGAACGAACATGCGAACGGAGGGACAGACGGACTGACAGAACGAAGTTAATACGCGCTCAAGCTGGAAGCGAAACGCGCCTAAAATGAGTCGATCAAAACAAATATCTCTTAACTTTTCTTGAAAGAAACGAAAAGGACATCTTCAATTTACATCAAACCATAAACCAAAAAAGTAGATAACGCACAGCCATGGTTTCCACCATCATCATCGCCCTCTTCGACCCCCTCGAATAGCTAAACCATGACGGCAAGCAGCTACTAGCAGTACTTCGTAGCTGGCGCCTCAAATAGTAACAGTAATAGTGACAGACCCAGATCATTTATTATTTTTAGTTATGTTATAAGACGTGGATTGCTTTTATGACTTTCAGATAGATTTAGAGACTCGTTGAACATTTTAAAAATCAAAGAACAGTTTGAAAAAACGGGAACTGCATAAATGCCCTAAAAATGGAAAATTCTTAAAAACAAGTATGTGACAGACTCAATATGACACAAAAGTCCTCGGCACTTCAACACCTGCAGCGGTGGATCATTGGCTGCTGGTCCAAACTGATGTCGAGTAGAGGGGGTAGAGTACTGAGGGTGGAAGCGGTGTAGGTGCTCACATTGAGTGGATATCAAAGAAGCTAAATCGGATTGAGACTCACAGACCCGCGCCAGCTCCGAAAGGTTAAATATTCCAATAAGAAACTCTGTTTAAATTTATAATTTTTACAGCATAATATTTAATACTAAGTAAAAATAATTTACTATGTTAATGCTTGATTTTTACATGTAAATTCTCTTTTATATCTCTCTCATGCTCCCTCTCCCTCACTACGTTATTTCTCCGTTTTACATTACTTCTTATGGGAAATACATTTTCGTTTAACATGATTTTGCTTAACACGGCACCTTTTAGAAACGCATCGGCCATGTTAAATGAGATGTTCCTGTATAGCAGATGTAAGAATATGTATGACAAATATAACATATATGTTTTATTTTTGATACTGAATGTTAAAGGCTAGGGGTAAAGGGACTTATTGGACACCTTGTATGTGGAGAATTGTTCCTGCCCCTATGGAAGACATAAATCGGTAGTTAATGTGTTTGAATGACTGCAGTGCATTTTAATGAAATTTTTCTTGCTAAAAATTTGAATCCGAAATCATAAAATTGAGATTTATAAATCACTGAGGTTGGCTACCATTGTGCGGAAAGCAATATATGGCTCAAACTAAAGTTAATTCAAATAAATTTAATTTATGGAAAATAAATTATAGCAAGCTTTTTTAAACACCATGTTATCCGTTGCTCGTTATTAGTTGATGTTGAGTTTTTATGGTGCATGGAGGACGAGTTTTCTGATATGGAAAATTAATTCTCATATCGGAAAAGTTCGCACAACATTCCATCTGGATTTTCATTCCACTGTAAATTTATCAAACATTTCCTGACTAATCTGGTTAATTAGATTGGTGTAAAATAATTTTTCTGTAGAAAAATATTTAGCGATAAAATATTTTCTAGGAAAAAATTTAATCTTCGTTCAAAATTGTAATTAGAAAATAAAAATTTTAACGAAAATCAGTAAACATTTAATTAAAAATTTTGAAATATAATTTCTTGATCTATCTATAGGTGTTAAATGAAAAACAATACAAATTTTGCCAAAAATTCAACAAGGTCGGATCAAATTTAAATCTTTTGTTGTACGCCACGAATGATTATTCTTTGACATTTCCATGCACGGTTACTCTTTTTATATTTTAATTTACTTGTGATAATTTGAATATCAATAATTTAAATGTATGTCTTGCATACTTAGGTAGCCAATGAATATTAGATTCTTTCATCTCCAAAAATTCGGGATTGCTGGTCATGAAATTTGGAAAGTCCAAAAAATGTCAGAATATTATTATGAATTGACTTAAAATTTTCAGACAAATTACGCGCCGCTGCAGTCCTATTGTGTAATTACTGGATAAATAATAATTCATGTCCGAAAATGTTTTTCAAAATTGCAGTAAAAATTGTGCCTAATCAGGTTATTTATAGAAATGGAAAAAATACAGTTTGGCCATAACTCCATAAATATTTCAGAAATTAATATGTTTCGATTAGGTGTGTATACTTGAGATGATCCATTTAAGAGAAAACGAAGAAGCCAAAATATTTTAAGCAATTTGGAGTGTGTTACAACTTGGCGTTTTAAAAGTATTTTGTCTGTAACTTTCATTAAATTCTCATCAATAAAGATCAAATTCGAATTGCTGAGGTCATTCAGCGTCTTAAAGTCAACAATAACAGAAATTAAGACTAGCTTGATGTATCTATATTTTTTATGACGTGTTTGCGGAGGAAGTGAGAGTTTCCTGCTCTCTAGACGACCGTTTTACTTGTTACATAATCAATTCGTCCTGGAAATAATCATTGTTCTCTTTATGAGTCTATTTCGCCGAATTTTATTATTTAAATTTAAAGATAATGCATATGAATACGTGAAACTTTAAACGAATAAATAAAAAAATTTGTTATCACATGATTGTTATTTTTTTAAACAAATTAATGTAATTTTTATTAAAGTCAGAGTTTTAAGCATCTATAAAGCTGAATATCGATACTTGGTTCCAAGGAAAGGAGAATAGCAAGGGGTACTTTAAAGTAGAAAAAGTAAATAGATTGAAATTATAACGTGAGAGGGAAAGGATACTGTGGGATGAAAAACTGCGTCAATTTTGATCAGTGTGTGATGTCGTAAATTCCAGTGCTAATCAGAGCGGTGTGAGAAAGATAATGCGAAGGCAAAATCGTATTTTCAGTTTGCTGCGTCTCTGTTTCTATGACGAGGTTTTGTCTTTTATATCCGTTCATTTCGCCTTGTGGAAATATCGCTTGGCTTTCTCCGATGCGAGGCGTTGGCTGCAGCGACGGCTTAAAGAGGTAAATGATATTTCGTAGCGTGATGCGAATGGAATTTTGAAAGACCCCATTTCATTTCCCTTTAAAGCCTTTCTCGCCAAAATGTTGGGTTTTCTGAGCGATAGGACTCTTCTATTCTCATAAGCGTGGCAGCGGAAAATAAAGTAAACACAATTTTACTAATTTTGATTTTTAGGTGTATTTTTAAAAAAGAAAAAATCGCTCATTGTATTTGGTTTATCCTTCCGTCTGAACACACGCATAATTCAGGGTATATACCGCGGAACGGATTCCGATGAAATATTTTACCTGGGATTTTATCCAAGTTGAAGTCTGAAGTGACATATATGGGTCAAATCTCCTAATCAGAGATACTACACTACAGGAAACAAAACGTAAAATTTGCTTTAATTAGAGAAATATTAATCTCAGAAAATATTTTTTCAGTAATTGCAGAGAAAATGAAATAAATATTTTATTTTGCATGCATTTTATTTAGCATGATGGACTCATCCGTTTTGACGTTGTATATTTGAGGGCTATTGTTGAAATCATTTATTTATTAAGAATTATCCAAAAACAGCCAGGTTTGGCCTTTTACATCGGATATTGTAACAAATTGTTAACAATAACAGAAAACTATAACATCAATGAGAAATGAAATGAAGTATTAGGTGAAATGATGATGGAAATGGGCTGAGAAGGACTACTGGTTAATTTCTCGTTATTGCGGAGCTGTATGAGGGAAGTGATGAAAACAGGTCGAGGGAGGGATTGAGTGACGATAGAGAGTTGAAGGATTGAGGGATACGGTAAAACATGGATCTTTGGGATATGGAGGGGCAAAATTTGGGTTGATAATGGAGTCTGAAGTTACGGGTAGAGCGGGGAGGTACCCAAAGAGAGAAAAAGGAGGTGATGTTTGATCTGCAGCGGCCGTTCATTACGAGGTAAAGAAATTTCAAATCTGCGATTTTGCGTCTGAGGGAGAGAGGGGTTAAACGGAGGGTAGAAAAAATTTCGTCTCGCGTTAAGATGCGGAAATTTGGGACACGATATCGAACTATTGCGAGGAAAAAGTTAAGTGGACGGTTTAGAGGAGCGAGAGTCGATGGGGAGGCTGAGGACCATGTAGTGGAACAATACCCAAGAAAGGGTAGTACACAGGCGGTAAAAACGGATTTATGAGCATGGGGGTCCTTGAGTTTTGTGAATCTATGAAGGAGGCCAACTATTGACATGGCCTTAGATGTGATTTTGTTGATGTGGTTAGCTAACATAAGTTTTGAATCGAAAGTTACGCCCAAATCCTTATGTGAGGTGGAAGAGGGGATTACCTGATTGGAGTAAAGGTACATCTACATTATATCCTGCAAGTCACCTTTTTGGTGGATGGCAGGGGGTGCAGTGCACCAAGGGTCCATAGTTTACCTACGTTATCTTTTTCTATTATGGTCTCTTATCGTCCTAGGGGAAAACGATCCTCTATATCGCTCCGTTCTACAGTCGATCTCGCGAATCTTATCCTCACTGTCCTGCCTTCCGAGATACGTCGGGCTTCTGATAAGTCCTACTACCTCATTCGCTAGTCCCTCCGACATAAATTTTTCCAGTAGTTTAAGTCTAGCCTGCAGCCTACGTTCCTCTAACGATGTCCATTTCAGATTTTCTATTAATGATGCTACGCTTTGTTTACTATCGTAATTCCTCTTTACAAATGTAGCTGCCCTGCGCTGAACCTTTTCTATCTCGTTAGTGAGTCCCTTTTCGTAAGGATCCCACACAGCTGAAGCATATTCGACCTGCGGTCGAACCAAGGATAAATAACATAATTCTTTCACTTTTTCGGAGCTATTTCGAACTATTCTCCCTATAAAGGCCAGCTTTTTGTTAGCGGCACCTATCAATCGGCGAATGTGGGTGTCCCACGAGAGATCACGATGGATCGTGACTCCGAGGTATTTAATCGAGTCTGAAACTGGAATCTCTACTCCATCCAACGAATAATTATTATTCAACGAGATACTCTTGGTTCTCCAGAAGTTGATGACGCAGCTTTTCTTTTGGTTTATCTCTAACTGCCATTCCTTACACCATGCAGAAATAGCTTCTAGGTAATTTTGGAGATACTGGTGGTCTTCCGGATTGCTTATTTCTCTATAGATGACGGTGTCGTCCGCGAAAAGCCTAATTTTACTTCTGACTACTGAGCTGATATCGTTTATATAAATTAGAAATAATAACGGACCAATTACACTACCCTGTGGAACGCCAGAGACAACCTCCACTAAGTTCGAAGATTTCCCATCTATAACAACCATCTGCTTCCTGTGATTTAAAAGTTCACAGATCCAACTAACGATTTTAGAATTAACACCTAAGGTTTCTAATTTCGTTATTAACTTCCTGTGAGGTACCTTATCAAAGGCTTTCCTAAAATCTAAGAAGATGGCATCGACCTGCGTATTCTTTTCTCCGCTTCTCAGTAAACAATTAACAAAAAGACCGAGCTGAGTATCACATGACCTACCTTTCCTGAAGCCGTGTTGACAATCATCTAACAATAAATTACTATCAAGAAATCGCATTATGTTGCTAACGAGTATATGCTCGAGAATCTTACACGATATCGAAGTTAAAGAAATCGGCCTGTAATTTTCTGGGTTCTCCTTTTCGCCGCCCTTATGAATTGGGGTAACGTGCGCTAACCTCCAGTCGCTAGGGACCTCTGCGCGAGAAATGGATTTCTCGAAGATTATCAGAAGAAAAGGTGCTATTTCTTCAGCTAATTCTTTTAAAACGCGAGCAGGAATTTCTTCGGGGCCAGTGGCTTTGTTATGTCTGATGGAACTTAATTGCTTTGCTATTCCCACCTCAGAAAATACTATATCGTCCATCAGGTCCCCCCTTATTACGGGTGCATAATGTACGCAGTGGTCGCTGACGGCTGTGAATGCTTTTACAAAATGACCGTTTAACAGGTTGGCTTTCTCTACGCTATCATGAATAACGGCACCCGAGTCATTACGCAGGGAAGGTATTGTAGGGCCTCTACCTTGGGCCTCTCTCACATAGGACCAAAACGCTTTAGGGTCCTCCTTCAAATAATTATTTAATACCTTATTCCGGAAGTTAGTAAAAGCCTCGCGCATAGTAGTTCTCGCTTTAGTGCGGGATTCCTTATACGTCTTAACTTTAGTTGCTCTATATTCATCGGATGATGTAGACGGCATATTTTTTGTTTTCGCGTGGCTTATTCTCTGACGCCTAATCGCACTCCTAACTTGCTTATTGTACCAACGTGGCTCTTTATTGTCGACCTTCAATTTAATTGGAATGTACTTATCGATACTCTCTAGCATTATATCCTTGAATAGTTTCCATGACGACTCAGCACCAGATCGTTCGGTCATATCACGGAAGCCAGGTAGTATTTCTCGTAGGCGCGACCTGAAGCTTGAAAAGTTTGCCCTAGCAAATATAAAAACTTTCTTTGAGGCTTAGGGTGCCTATCGATTTCCAACTTACACTCTGCATATACGGCCTGATGATCACTTATCCCATCTTCAATGGTGACTTTGTTTATTCTTTCTGGGACGTTAGTTGCTAATAAATCTAATATGTTTCCCGATCGCGTTGGCTTTCTGACTAATTGAAGGAGAGAGTGCTCGCAAAATGTTTCGATTAATGCCTCACAGGATTCGCGTTCTTTACCTCTAGATTCGAAACAGATTTTCCCAATCAATTGAGTGTAAGTTAAAGTCACCACCGACTATAACGATACCATCTTGATTTATCAGTCTAAGCTTTGATAATTGTTTCTCGAGACTTAAAATACAATCTACACCAGCGTTAGGTGTCCTGTAAAACGAGCATATGAACACCTTTTTGGAGCCATCTTTACTTATGCGGCACCAAACACTCTCGATATCCTCGTCACTTATCGGAATCTCACTGCTATCGTACTTATCGCTAACAGCTATGAAAACTCCCCCGCCCGATCTATTAGCGCGATCTTTTCTATAGACACGATAGTCTCTAGGAAATATCTCCTGACTCTGAATTTCATCCGTTAACCAACTTTCTGTGCCTATCACGACGTCGGCATGCAGACTGCGAATAAGATGCTCGAACTCAGCAATTTTCCTACGGATGTTGCGACAGTTCAGTACGACGACGTTTAATTTCTCACTATCACTTCGCATACTAATCTCACCCTTGACTTTCTCTTCCACTCTAAAACTACATGCGCTCCCACCACAATCACTCCCACGTCTGTATGGCGTCGTATCAAAATTGGAATTGCGACCCGTCGCGCCCTTTACGGAACCTTCTATCAAGGACCTATCGCGAAATTGGTGCTGCATGTTACGCTCGGTGTATATTCTGTCATTAGATAATCTTTCAGGATTCTTATTTTCTACAAATGCATCGATTATCCCCTGACCCAAAACTGACCTACACCCTGCCCTACTCTCTAGCCTAAAAAATCCCTACTGTGCTCGAGAATCCTACTCGCTACTCTCTGAGCCGATTCGGGCGTGTAGTGAACACCAGAGTGATCCAGTGGTGCCCTGCACGATTCGATATTCGGCCGTAGGTCGACGAAGTCCACTCCTAAGTCCCGACAGAAATTCCACAGCCTTCGGTTCAGACCTTCAACTCTACTCCAAACCTCAGAACCGCGGTCAATCCTAGGGACTATACTGCAGACAGTAAGCCGCACATCGGAACCCGACTCCTCTCGGACACGAGCAACCTCAGAGGCCAAGTCCTTAAAAGAACTTAAAATCTCCTCGGACCCGCGCTTCGAGGCGTCGTTAGTCCCAACATGGGCCACCACCCGCAGCCGAGAGCAACCTGTCGCCACTAGCGCTTCTCTCACCGTGTTGGTCACTTGCGGCACCGTGCCTCCTGATATACATCTGGAGAAGACCCGCTCTTCAACTCCCTCCCGGCGGGCACTGGATAACAGGGGTCCCATTACACGCCGAACGTAAGAGCTACCTAACACTAACAACCCTCCCTTCCCAACCCGACTCCCCTTGGGCCCGGCCTCCATCGAAGAGACGGGAGTGGGTACGGGCGCAATGGCCGTGGAGTCGTCCTCCGACAACACCTCGAACCTATTACTCACAGGAAGAGAGTCCGCCGAAGCATTCCCAACTCCCTGCCTCCGCAGCACCACCCCACGATCTCCCCGAGTGGACACCACTCTCCACTCATCGGATTTCCCAGCCCGAGGACCCTCAGCCCGCGGTAAGGAGACAGAGTCAACCCCGATCACTCTACCGGCTGCCGCACCCAGGCGAACCCGGGCCGCCAATTTGGCGCGGCGAGCTTTCAGGGATGACCCCGCACCCCCCACACGAACCAAGGCTGCCTCGGACCTTTCCACCCTCTGAAGGAGGTCCTCAACCACCCTCTCCAGCTCCGTGATTCGAGCCCTCATGGCCTCGCAACCAGCGGCGCACAAGAAGGAGGAAACGGGAGTCCTCGGTGAAGCCATCCTAAACTTACCTAATTTATATACTAACGCAAAAGAGTTACAATATAAAAAAAAAGCTGAAATGGGACAAGGCTAAAGAATTTGATCTGTTTTAACGCGGGGACGCTCTTCGTGTAGCGTACGAGAAAGGGTCAAACGCAGGTATAAAGTGAAAGGCGTAAACAACACAAACAAGGTTAGATCACGCACAGGAGATGATAGTACACAACAACGAAAAATATACATATTATTGAGCATAAAAATAAAACAACCTTACAAATGTAACGAGAATACGCTAGTACACAATAACTACTATGATAAAAATATTATTTTCTAAAGGGGAGAATGAAATTTCTAACAAAAAACTACGACTCTTAAGAGTTAACTATTACGGTAGAGAAAATAAACACTATAACGTAGATGTTATAACAAAACTAATTAGGTAACTTAAGCGAATGTTAAATAAAATTACCGAAGGATAACAATAGAATAAAGTAAATTGTTAGTTCTACTTAACACTACAGCTACTGTAGTCGCTCGAGGCTACGTAGGAGCTCGCAGGAGCAAGTGAAAGGCACGTCTGTTCACTTCAACAGCCAGGTAAATACTCGAGGTAGGATGTGGGTATGGGATTTTTACGGAGCGTGAAGGTAAGGGAAATCGATTTTGCAGGATTGACTTTGAGATTCCACAGAGAACACCAATTATTTATGGAATGGAGTGCAGCTTGGAGAGATCCACTATCGCTAGGATTTTTCACCTTTCGGAAAATTTTGCAGTCATCAGCATATAAAAGAATGTTGCAGCCGCTAGCGACGACGGAATCCACAATGTCGTCCAGGTATAAGGTGAACAGGAGGGGTCCGAGGACGCTGCCCTGCGAGACGCCAGAGGGAACGGATGTGGGAGAGGAAGAAATGCCATCAAGAACGACACGCTGTTGACGAAGAGATAAGAAATCAGACAAAATGAAGAGAAGAGGCCCATGGATATTGTAGCGGTTTTCTAGTTTTTGAGTAAGAAGTTTATGGTTTATGAGTCGAAAGTTTTGCGAAATCGATGTAGCAGACGTCGAGTTGGGAAGACTTCGAATGCCGCGGTGATGTGGCGAAGAAGGACAGTGAGATTAGTAAGGCATGATCCACCGGGAAGGAAACCACGTTGATGAGGTGAAATATAGGGAAGGGTGAAGGAGAGAAGGCGGTTATGGATAATACGTTCAAAGAGGATAGATAAGACCGGGAGGATGGAAATTGGGCGATAGTTCTCCACATGATCTTTAGAACCACCCTTCGAAATTGGGGTGACGTTGGCTGTCTTCCACATACTCGGGAAGGAGCCGACTGTAAAAAATATATTAAAAACTATAGAAATGGGGAGATGGAGAGTGGATGCAGTATGGCGAAAGAAAAGGGAGCCGATGTTGTCCGGACCGGTGGCTTTATTAGGAGGTAGGGTAGAAAGAAGGCGATAGACATCAAGAGGAGAGGTCGAGATAAAAGAGAGAGATTGAGAACAAATAGGTTTTAGGGGGGGAGAGGGGTAGGATAAAAAATTGGAGGAAAAATATTGGTTAAAAATGTGGATCTCTCGTCGGCTGAACAAGTGTTGGGGCCAAAAAAGATGTGAGGAGGAATACGGGAGGATTTTCTCCTCAAGTTGATTAAGAGTCCAGAACCTTTTGGAATTTTCTTTTACTTCAGACGCAATAGAATTCAGAACTGCCAATTCTCATACATATTCAAATACGAGATAAAAATGGCATACTAGAGTCACATCACTTAAGCAGAACTACCACATTGCCGTGAATAAAATTAGAAATTTCAACTCCTCGGTCAAAAGATAAAACTTCATTAAATTTCGTAGTTAGAAAACATTTTTAATGCATTAAGATATTACCGAAATCGTGTCACATTGCTCTATCTGCTGCCTTACTGATAACCGGAATAGAAGTTTTAATTTCTGAATTTCCCGAGAAACTCCCCTGACTTATGCAATATTGATTCCTGCTTTAGTCCAACTTGTTTATCATTGAATTCTCTCTTACAGATTAAGGCTGCTGGATTATGCCTTAAGGTCTTGCAATACAGTGATGGTCACTGGAATTAAAGCTTTCAGTGCACAGTCACACTTGCATTGGGAATATCTATTTTCCTCTTTTCTTTATACTGAAGAAATATTTCTCTAAAATTCTTTCTGCCAATATCATAAATGCATCCCTTGTCGTTGTCGTCGCCCGCGGTAATGTTTTCTTTCGCATTCTTCTCATACACGGCTCAAAGTATCCTTTAGACCAGGGGTGGCCAACCTGCGGCACGCGAAGCTCTTGTCAGTGGCACGCCTCCCGATTTGGAAAAATAACATTAAAATATTATGAAAGTGATTTTCAAAATAGTAATAGTAAATGATGAAATAACAAGATTGGAAAGGTGTACTCCATGTCGGAGTACACAGAGTTTCACAGATTTCACAATGTTCTCAATATTTTTCGCTCAGATGAGCATTTAACGACAAACTAGCGAGGTACGTTGTAAAATGCATGTAAGTCCTTATGTTAAGTTGTTATTATTGTCCGGATTTAACCAAAATTGGAATCGGTTGATCCATTTTAGCAAAATTCCCCAATATAGTTTGCCGGTTCGGATTATTCGTATTCGAAAACCGCGGTTTCTAAGAAAAAACCATATTTGAAAACCATAATAAAAACCCTCGGTTTTCGGTTTTGAAATATTACCTGAAAAATCACGTTTAATTTCAACATCCCATAATCCGCGAATTTGTAACTGCAATTTAAAAATTGATCAAAACCAATTTCTCATCCAATAATGTACGTTTTCACCACAGATTAATTAAAGAGTCGATTATACATCAAATGTTTTATGAAACGACTAAGGTAAGGTGGGGTAAATGCGACCTTCCGTCTAGGAAATCGTATTTTTGTCCGAAGAACAGATGGCGCATGTGTAACATATTAAACACATTGTAGTCAAAGGATAATTCACTGCTTTTTAATGCTGACCCTTTTAGTTTGCGAACCGCATGCATATGAAATATATTCTTCAGTTAATCTTGTGGTCGTAGTTGGTAGTGAAGAGTGGTTTCCTGCGGATTTTTTTAGAATCTACGTATTTAAAGTGTTAGGTAAGTACTTTTCCTTTATTTCATTTCTCAATTGATTGCTTTCCTTTATTTAATTTAAAATTACGAGAATATGAACATTACGCAAGATATGAACTAATTTCTTACTTTGTCTTTAATTTCTATTTAGCATAAAAGTATGGGAGATAGTAGAACACCCTCTAATAACCAAAAGAAAACCATTTTAATATGACTATGACTTTTTGATTTTTCGGTGATTCACTTGCCTCTTGGTAGGCGTCGTAATAAGTCGTATGTGCGTAATGAAGTGTATATATAGTGAAACAACACAGAAAATGACTAAAAGTGCACTGTAATTTAGAAAGAACTGAAAATTTACGAAAACTTTTTAAAGCACTTGGCACAATTAAACCATCTTCTACTGAACCTGAAAGAGTATTTTCAGCATCGTCAAATTGTTGTGGAAATTTAAGATCCCGTCTTTCCGATTGTTCTCTAAACTGCTTGATATTTTAAAAATATTATTACATGAATGAATCCAGTTAAAAGATCTTGTCAGTTTCATAATTTACTTTTTTATCGACTTTTCTATTTTTATTTGTCTCGATAATAATTAACTTTTCACTATCTGAAATCAGTTTTTATAGTTGTTTTTTTGAATAAACTTCTTAAATTTTCAAGTTAGATTTTTTACTTTTAAATATCCGAAAACCGAACCGCGGTTTTGAAAATTTGGAAAACTGAAACCGCGGATATTAAAAAAACGAATAATTTGCAAACTCGACCAATACCAAATTTAATCAAAATACGTCAAGCGGTTTCCGAGTTGGAATAAAGGAACATTGTAAACTACATGTAGGTCTTCATGTAAAGTGGTCGTAATTTTTGACCGATTTTAACCAAAATAGGAATCGAGCGACCAATTTTAGCAAAACTCCCCAATACCAAATTTCATCAAATACGTCTAGCGGTTCTTGAGTTTTAACATGCGGACGGACGGACGAAAACGACCTCCCCTATGTGTTCACTTCGTGCACTTCTTGTAAAGGATGCATAATAATATGTGTGTATGTAATTCTTTACGTAGCCGGCAAAAATGTTAGATAGCCCCAGGGGCGGATCAAAAAACTTCCCAAGGGGGCGGCGATTTTCCCCAAGGGGGGCGATCCTGATAATTTTTAATAATTTCAAGTAAAGTAACTCATATAAAATTTAATTATGATATAATTTCGAAAGTGAACATAAGTTCAATGCCAAATACTTGAATATAAAGTTATGCTGCCAAGAAATCTCAAGATGTGGAGTACGTTTTAAGATGAATCCAGAGAGGGTCGCCACAAATGGGTGGCACGCAACACATTTTCGACAGAATATGTGGCACATTACAGAAAAAGGTTGGCCACCTCTGCTTTAGACAAACATCGACGATACGCTGCCATTTTGTACGCAACGAATAATTAATGAATCATCTTCGAGATAATTTCCGCTCCGGATTAAAATTAGAATTTACAAAAAACCTGAAATTTATCATGCTTACTTTATTTCGGTTACGACCTGGCACATCCAACTTTAATATGCACCGAAATTATTTACTTAGATTTGAAAAATAAAGTATTTCATTAATATATTTTTCGCCAAAATAGAACAAAGTCACCCGTTTACTACAAAGCGATTAATAATTTACAGCGAAAACCTTTTAAGGCATAAACCACTCTGCTGCCCGATTATCGAATTATTTTGCTGTATGTGATCGTCAACACGAAAATATCCCATGTTGTATTCCGTACAAAAAATGAAACGTATTTCTCATTTTTTCAAGAATATAATTCGGCCGGAATAAATCTCATCTAATCGAAAATTCGACAGATAATCGCGGACTCTCCTCGGCGTCACCATCTCTCTCTCCTATTCTCTCCTTTGCTATAACACTGGAGCGGCGCGAATATGAAAGGGAAAAGTGATCCAAAAAGGCTATGACTCCGATGCATGATCATGTCTCCGCCGTTTCCATTCGACGACCTGTCTCCTTCTCTACAAAATGTGATAATTTCACTCATGGATGGGCGTAGCGTGGTGAATATTTATGGAGGGGCTGGGGAGATGGAAAAGAAGGGGGAGGAGGGGATTTGGACGGTCCCCATCCTCTTCTTCTTTGCGGAAACCCATAACCGCACAGTCGAGATGAGTCATTTGGGATGGGATTCGCGGAATTCGGTTTCGGTACTACGTGAGGGGACTGCTCGAAGAATTGGAAGGGACCCTTATTATTGTGCCCTAGGGAAACACGAGGGATCTCCCCCCTTTTTAAAGTTCTATCTCCGCTTCCCTTTCTCTCCCGCCCACCTCTGCTCTTCCGGCGACCCCTCTTCTCTCAATCCCTTCATGCCTTCCTCCCTCCCTATCCTCATCACCTTCCTCACGTTAGGGAGTAGGCTACCAATGGCGTGTTTAGTGCTACGGCGAGGTGGGGTAGGGGAGAGGGGTGGCGGTGGCTGAGGATGGAGACCCTCCTTCCATCCCACCTGTTTCTGATAGCTTCGCTTAAGCCCGACGCAGTTTCCGTTGCGACTTCATTTATATTCATGTCCGTCTTTGTATCCAGCTCAATTAAAATCGCCCGCTGTGCATCGCCTTGTCCGTTGCTTTTTACTCTTTAATTCCAATACAACAGCATATAACCTTAATTTTCCATTTTTAAATAATTCAAACCCTACATCTCCCGAAATACCGATAGTATTCTCACTTTTCAAACCTAATATGTTTGTATTCATAATATAGAATCATATTTTTAAAGCAATAAATTGCCTTATTTAATGCTGTTAAAGGTGAGAAACTTCGTTCAATTTTTTATATAAAAAGAACTAATCAATTAAAATTAACAACTATCTACTAGTGCTTTCAAAGTGATGCTTCTATCTTTTATTATTTAGTACAACATTTGTACAGATGATAAATTGTTATATTATTCCTGACCGTACCATTTTTATTCTTCAAATCCGTTGTAAAGATTCACCGACTCACTCATCCATTCATTGGCACGGGAGGTGTTTTACCTAACATTTGGATTCCAAGGGTTGGCGAAGAGACATGCTCAAGTGTCCTCTTAACACGGAATTGAAAAACGGGATAATACTCGGATTAAATTCCTGTCACGATCGAAATCGGGTCTATCTGCGTATGAATCAGAGATCATAAACAACGAGCAAATGTTTTCTCGATGGTACAACTATTAATTTTATTGCAAAACATGTGTAACCCTTCAAAATGATACGGGTTTGGTAGTAAAAACGTTCAATTGTGAATTAATGTTTGTGTACTGGGTTTCATGTACGCCTTGCAATAATTTGGCCTTCTCGCGCATTAAATATATGTTTTACACCGTCTCTCTGAAGGTTATGCCCCACATTTTTATTTCTCTTTCATACAAAGTAAAACGTCTCAAAAGTATTTCTACAGTTATTGGTGACCTAAACAATTTTTCCAAGCAATACTCTTCCTCCTCAACGGCTTTACTTCATCGTGAAACAGGGGCAGACATTCATATTTATTTCATGGAAACGATTTTTCTATGAATGAGTGAAGTTGGCCTAATTTTAAAGCATTATTTTTTTAAGAAATCTTCAAAAGGGGAATTTTCATTGGTCATTTATTCCGTGACACAAAGTTCTTGTGACTTTATATTTCCTCTTTATTGCATTAAATACTTTTCTTAGGCATTTCACTTTTTTATATTTAATTCAATATTTATCATTTTTGTGAAGATAACCGGAAATGTTGTTTTCTTATGAATAACGCCTAATAAAGAACACCTAATAAAATCCCAGGACAAACAAGCCTCAGGAGTAGATAGTTACTATCAGTGTAAGTCTACTTTCTTATATTCATTTAATAAATATTTTATAAATTTTTCATAGAAGCAGTTGTAACCATAGGCTTGTTTTCGACTATGGAGTGACTATAAGCGCCAAATCCTAATGTGCATTCATTCTACCTCTCGAATGCTATGCTCTCTCCCCATCCTGCCATATTTCTTCCAAACATCCCTTCCCTCTCCTCTTCCTCAACTTAGGTTTCTTCCTTCCATACTTCTCCTTTCTCTTTCTTCCTGGGTCTTCTACCTCTTTGCTTCCCTTTTTAATGCCGCGTTGAGGAACGAACATTTACAACCGATCCTTTCCCGTTACAGCACCGAGGTTCTGAAACGAGTCGCCTCCCCCGATTCCGACCGTTGCATCAATCACCTGCTTTAAATGTCCTCGCTTCGGAGGGATACGCTTCTACACTCTTAGCGTTATCCACATCATGGTAAGAGCTGCCGACACTTAATCTGTTTTCCTCTAATATATGCTGAGTGTTTTTTGTTTCTATTCATACAGTATAATTTATGTATGTGTAATCATTCATTGTATGTTAATCTTATTTCAATTTATATTAGTAGGAGGGTAAACATTTTATTTATGCAACAACTCAACTTATTATGACTCTATCAAGGTACATAAATGTTTTAGATATTTTATTTTATTATTGTCGTAAATACACGGTTTCTATTGCGTCTTGTCCCATATCTTCCTCCTTCATTTTCTTTTGCAATATTTTACTGCTGTGTGTTTTTCAAGTTTTCCATTTTTGTTCACGCTTATTTTTCATAAAAGAGGAATCTGCAAAATTTAATACCGAAAATAAATTCATGTGCCGGAATTCTTCGTATACTTTCAGCTGTTTTATTGCTACTCGGCTATTATCGTTTATACAATTGCGTGAATGCATGTATGCATGCATAAAAGGAACTGCGGCACTCTGAGCGCCTCTCATAAACCTCGCGTCGCGCTCACTATAGCGAAGTCATTCGCTTCACAATCTCCCCAAAAGAGTATTTTAAAATCGCTCGTATGTATCCTCTTTTCTATAGCAACAGCATTTTTGTTACACGCAAACAAATGCATTTTGTAATTTTGTTGACAGATATCAAGAAGCGCCTAGTTTGAAGATTTATATACTGCAAAAACGATATTATGCTTCTTCATTAAAGATCTGAAAATAAGGGCCTCAAGCAAATTTTTGCCTATTTCAGAATGTAATAAAAAGTTCTTAAAATTAAAATAAAATTTCTTCCTTCAGACATCACACAATTTCAAGTGCTGAGTTCTTATTGCAATTCTAATTCTTCCGTAAACATCCAAGTAAAAATATCTTATATTTCTACCGGTTTAAGTCATCTGGAAAAAAATACACGCTTTTGAATGTAATTCCTGCCATTTTTTATGGCATATCAAAAACATATGGGGGATTATACTGAGTAAATTTCGAAAGATAAATTTTGATCGGACTAGTAGTTCGTGACTCCGTGAGGTCATCGCTACGCCTATACTTTTCACGATAGCGTTTGTATAATGTATTTGTGGATAATGCATGTATGTATGCTAATCCTTAACTTTTTTAGACTCTAGACTTGACAGTCTTAATCTCACCTTAAATAAAGACGGTTTTCTTTCCTTCTCTTTCCGGTTCTGCTACCTTTCTACCTCGCACCACTTATCTTTCCTTCTCTCGCTCCTCCGCCTCCTTACCTTTCCCGGAACTCACCTCTCGTACGAGCTTCTCCTTCCCTTTCTCTTTCACGCAAAACGCGTGATGTGAATTCCTTTCTTGCAAATATTTCTTTCTTTTGAATACTGACGTGCTCCTCCCTCGAAATCCACCTCCCCCTCTCGCCTTTATAACATTCCTTAAGTCGGCCTTGCTCTTTTTATGGGATACACGAGGAATATCAAAGCCAACGGTTCTTTTCTTAGGACAACGCTTTATGCTTCATATCGCTCCTTTGCGTCACCTACAGCTTGACGTATTATATATAAAAATTTATTAAAAGTATATTAAAGTAATATGAGCATATTTATGATTTATGTAATTTTTTCCCGAAGTTTTGTCACTACTCATGAATTGCTTTCCACAGGTTATCCTTTGGATCAGTTGCATGCAAGTAAAGCCTTTCAAAATAAACGATGTAGTACATGAATCAAATTTATCTTCTATTACGATGGTCTCACCATGATATATTTTTGATTTTATGCATTAAAAATTCTCAGGTTATCTGTAGGTTACTACTGCAAAGCCTTTTTCTTCATATTCTCAAACCCATCCTTTTTTATAATGCATATAATACTCCTCTCTTCTTTCTACCTCTTTGCATTTTTCCTTCTATACTTCTTTCAGCAGACCGTTACATTTCAAAATTTGAGCCACAATTTTCTTGTCTTTTGCTTATTACTCTAATCAAGCTCCTCATTTTCCCTACTCTATTTAAGACTTTCTCGTTTTTTTATTTCCATCCAACTAATTTTCACCAGTATATGCCATACATCTCGAGCGCCTCTAATCTGCTCACATGTTCTTTTCTCAATGTCCATGTCTCACATACATATAGTGCTACCCTCGATATCAAAGTTTTCACTAACCTCTTTGTAATATCTCTATTCAGATTTTCTATCAACAATTCTCATCGTCTCATAAATGCCTCCTTTGCTCTTGCTATCTTTGTCCTGATTTGTTTCATACTTATTTTATCCTGAGTCCAAATACTACCTAAATAAGCAAAACATTCTACCTGTTCCAGCCTTTCCTCATCCTCTATAACTCTTACCTGTGAATACCATGTCTGGATAAATCTTATGGCTTTGATTCTCTTCTTATTAATTTTTATTCCAAGTTGCCTTTTCTTTTCATTCAAATAACCAAATAGTAACTGCAGGCTTTTTTCAGAAGCACTCAGTAATGGTTTGTCATATGAAATTCTAACCGATCCTACTATACATTTTCTCATGTCTCTCTTATCATTTCTTTGGAATAAATATTGAACAGTGCTGGTGAGAGTGGGAAACCCGGTCTCACTCCTCTTCCTAGCGTTGCTCAATCTGATTCTTTCTCTGCTACACTTACCTACGCAGTCTGGCTCATAAGCAATTTTTTTATTACTCGCCTATCTCCCCAATACATTCCTCTTTTCCTGAACGCTTTCATCAGCCTAGGAATGGTCACTCTACGCCCGATCCAACGATCGGTCGATTGATTATTCAGGAATGTTATAACCTCATCGTGAATAAAGCGGCAATTATCAATAGTTTGAGCAAAACTTACTGAATTTTTCTTTACAAGTATAACTTTTGCTTCTAGCCTTCCGTTCAAAACCCTGATAATAACTTTAGATGCATACAAAATTAAAATAATTGTTCTATTATCTTGACATTCATTTGCTCTATTCTACTGCTTTCTTTAACTTCATATTCCTAATAGTTTTTCAATCACACTGTCACAGCCTACATTTTTCTCCCAATCGATCTCAATAGAATCTGTCCTCAAATATTTTGATATAATTCCTCAAAATACTTTCCATGTATTCCACACATTCTCTTGGCCAATAAAAGACTGCCGTTTTTGTCTTTAACCGTGACCACCGAATATTAAATGCTTGTTTCTAATTAACTCCTTTACTTTTCCATACCATAAGTCTATTATCCTTTGTCTCTGTAGCTCCTTTATGTCTTCATATTGTCCTTTCAACTAAAACCTTCCGACTTTTGTGACTTCCCTTCCAATCTTATTGTTTTATTCTCGATACATCCACCTTCCGTATTGGGTATAAACCTGCTTCGACCTACTCCTTTCCTCCATCTTTTTAATCATCTCCTTTTTATCTAGAGGCTTCCTTATTTTCTTTGAAGTTATTTTTCCTCATCGCTTTACTTTCAATTTAAATGATACATGCCTGCATCTGCCACAATTTTCCTCAACAGTCATTTTTCTGCCAGAATTTTCTAGGGCTTGCCTAGCAGGCACCTGATAACTTTCCTCTTTCCTTGAGAGCTTTTAATTCCATTTCGGAACTCAATTCACTTTCACTAATTTTTTTAATTTTAACAAGATCTCATGACCACCAAATTGTGATCAGAGTCTGCATCTGGCCGCGGAAAGCTATGCGAGTTCAAAACACTATTCATATATCTTTGTTTGTCCATGATATAATCAAAGCGAAACATTTGTACGTCTCCTGGCGGTTTAGAAGTATATCTTTGCGTGTTGAGTTCCTTAAACCACGTGTTTGTCACCGTGTACTTGTTTCTTTTACCAAAATCTACCATTTCTGCTCTTTTTTATTTCTCGCTACCGTCTTTGTCTTGCTCCAATACAGCATTTCAATGCGCCATGACTCCAAGTTCTTTTTGGCATTTACTTCTCTCACGACCTTTTCAAGTATTTCGTAGAATTCCTCCAATTCCTCCTCATTGGTTTACTTCTGAGTATATATACTTGTGTAATCCTCAAGGATTCGGGAAGAATAAAAAACACACCGTTATGCAGATTATAAGTTAATAATTATGATTAAAAAATAATTAATTTTAATGTATCATTTCACCTATTTTGACATTCAATTTCGGGGTTCATTTTTTGTCAACAGAAGCGGCTTCGACACTTATTCGAGAATGTTTGACTGCCATTCATGTTCCCTAAGAATCAAAAGTTGAAGAAATAAGTGCTTATCATAGGTACCTCCAATACCCATAACATGGTCGTAATATGACTTTTATAATTTGGTCATGGCTATTGGAGATACCTAAGATAAGTACTTATTTTTTCAAATTTTGATTTTTAAGTGCTTCTTCTTGAATTAGCTGTACGTATGTTAAAAATATTTCATAATTCTTAGTTTAAAGTAATTTCTATTTTACCTTTCAAGCATTCCTTTCATAATATTATCATGCAAATGTATCCATAATTTTATTCCTAATTCCAACGGTCTTTTTTAGTTGCGCATGCGTTTGAATATTGGGTCTGCGGTTATTTATTGGATAATTTTTTTAAATTTCGTATACGTGATTCAATAAATAAATGTATTTTTCTCAGGAATTTTTTCACGAGATGCTTTCTTCATTACTAGGAACATTAATACTTTCTAATTAATATTTAAATATTTAAAATACGCTCATCCTAAATTCATAATTTAACGGACAGTTTTTTTAAAATACTCCCGTGGAAAATTTTCCTACAGTAGTTTTTCATGTGGAGTATTAACCTTGTTTCATTTTTATATTTTCCTTTTAACTTGATGTGCTGTCGAGGAAGGGTTAGATGGAAGAGGAGTCGCACTACTCTCAATGAACGCCATATTAAAGGCTTTTGTTTTATAGGCCTCTCCCATTCCTGTGTCCTCCCCCACCCTCTCCCATCTCCTATACCGCCTCTCTCTCTACCTCTCTCCTCCCTCATTCATCCTCTACTCCCACTCTACCACGCACATCCATCCTTTCCGTCGCCTCCTCCTCTTCACCTCTCCCCTATTTCTGTCCTCCTCGGTGTGACGGCGGGAAAAGGAAAGGGCACTAATGAGGAGGGGTGTTGCGTGAGAACGGGTGGATTTTTTCATAAAGGGACGCACTCGAAAGGGACCGAAAAAAGGAACTCATGTGCGAAGCGGATACTCTTAAAAATTTCTAGAGGTGATAGGAGACCGACGGAAGAGAAAAGGTGTTTGATGTTGGAATTGAACAGGAATGTCTTTGTCCGATATGGCGTATTTACACGGTTCAATGCCATTGAGCAATCCGATTGAATCAGTAGCATTGAACTTCCTCATTGAAATAGAAGTTGTTTATATGAATCAATGAAATTGATTTCACCTATTCAATTCAACATGGCGCCAAATGAAATCGTTCGTGCGGGTATTCGCATTATTTGTGATCATTTATTACATGAGTGCTATAAAATACTATCAAAAATTAAAAAAACTCGACGTTTTTGGATAAGAAGATGGATCATGAGACGAGATATTTTAGGAGCATCGGAATCTTTGTTGAGGGAATTGGCTGCAGAAGATCGCGAGGTGATAAAAAATCATCTCAGAATGTCTCCGGAGCAATATATGGATATGGTATAGCCATTAATTCAAAAATAAGATACCGTAATGAGAGAAGCCAAGCTGAAACTTTCATCTTGGCCTTCACGTCTTGTTCCGTCACTCCTGGTAAATTTAAATCAGAAATTCAATTTTGAATAGCATTTTCTCTGGCATTCTTGATTTTTTAATCACTCTTTTTGCTATTCCACTAGCACTCGTAATTTTTTATCAAGTCCAAAAACAAACGGTGTATGGTCCTCTCTCCACTTAAAAACCATGATTCTTCTGTACAATTTTTGGCAATTTCCGGAACGAACAAACACAACACGCTTTCTTCAGCTCAATTGTCATTCACGGCATACAACCAGAGCATCTGTCATGTCTCGTGACGAAAATGCTTTCAATGCTATTGACATTCTGTTTACACGAATCAACCATCGTTAAATGTGGACGAGTCAATCCCATTGCTTCCATGGAATTGAACAAAAGTAGAGCTCGACCCTACTTCTTTCAATGTTCAATGCGATTGTTCAATGACATTAAATTACTTTTACACTTTTCAATTTTCATTCAATTTGGATTATTCAACCGGATTGTTCAATGCGAATTGAACCGTGAAAATGCGCCTATAGAAAAAGCGCTTTCGGGGAAAATGGAAAAAGGAGGGCAAAACTTTTCGTGATTTTATTTCGGCACACATTCGAATTGATAATGAAACATGAAAGGAATTTATATACATTATATATATAAAATATTATATATATATATAATCTAAGAAAATGTCGTAAGGGACAATATTAAACCGTTCTGGGGAAGAGAATGCAAATAATTTCACTTTTCGTTTTCGAGTCTTTTTTCATTTATTTAAATTATTGACTTTTAAAATTTCGATTTTTAGCGTTTTAAAATTTATTTGACCTTATTTACCGAATGATATTCAGTGATGCACGTATTTATTGTTGCCTCAGTGATTGAGAAAAATACCAAGAAATTTTTAACTTTTATCATTGCTAGACACATTCTTGACTAAAGCGCTTAATAATAGCATTTGTTGATAGTTTAATCTAAATTAAAGGAATTTTTGCAAAGAAGCAAATAAAATCATGCATATTGAATACTAAACCGATTGTCACTATCACTACACCATCTCAAAGTCATATGTTTCCATGAGTCAACGTGGCTGCTCTTTTTAGTGGCTTGCAAAAAAAAATGCGGGAGGCGCCGTATCGTTTCAGCGAAAGAAATGGCTCGCTAGATGTTCTGAAAAAATGCGCCCCGTTTTCTCCTTCTGTGTCGACCGCGAGAATAAAAGGAATCACTGAGATACTGCCACTTGGATTCTTAAGGTTGAGATACGAGTTACATCTCTCGTACGTTGGACATGTCCTCCCTTCCAACTCTCCCAACTCCTTTCTCTCCCAACTCCCCTCCCTTCAAACTTCCCTCCCAAATCCCCTCCCTTCCAAATATTCCCCCTCCCAACTTCCCTCCCCTCCAACTTCTCTCACTCCATGACCTCCACACTCCACTCCACACTCTTTTCCCACAACTATTTATTTTTCCCCTCTTTTGCAGTAGACTGTAGAATGACCGCTTCCACACACACACACACACACACACACGACCCATCTCTCCCTTTCTCGCTTATTGCTTCCACGAAATTTCTCTCTACTCCCCCCATATCCCTCTTCCTTTCCTTCTCCCTTAACTCTCTCTCCCACAAAAATTTTCTCTCGTCCTTTTTGCTACTTTTCACTCCTACCTCTATTTCCATCCTTTTATTTCGTCCTTACCGCTTGACCACACATTCTCCCCAACTCTGTTTTTCTCCTCAAAATTCTTCCTTTTTGTCCTTCTCTCTCTCTCTCTCGACTACCTCTTTTCATCTCTCTCTATCTCTCTCTACCTCTCTCTCTCTATCTCTCTCTACCTCTCTCTCTCCCTCCTTAAGCGTGACGCTTTTTTTATACTCCTCCTTTTCTACCTTCCTCCAAGATTTAACAACTGCCCCGTGGCTCTCAATTTTTTCGCTGCACCAATTTCTCCTATTTTTCATCCGTTTTGTTGCCTCGTAACATTTCCCCTTTCGTCTTTTCCTGTATGTACATTTTTTTCATATCCTTCTTCTCCTTTATTTCTATATTCTCGGTTTTTTCTCCGAGCCTTTTTTACTTGCTCCCTCTTCCAGTCGCTTCTTTTCTTTTGCTTCCGAGAATCCCTTTCATTCTTTTCCTATCCTTTAAAAGTTTGAATCCGTTTATAAGAAAAAAGTTGTTTTTTTTTCTTTACGATTATGTTATAATGACTGTCTGTATCTCTGGTAATAACTTTTGAATCCGTTGGCCGATAGCGGACCTCTTGGCGGATTTAAATGACGCAAAAAATGGGCGAGGAACTCATTAAAAATAAAGCGACGGAAATCAGAAAACTTCGGAATAAATTCGTTTAATGTTTGCTTTTGAAGATGAACGTGGAAGTAGCATAGACTCAAGTCCTTGTAACTGTTGTGAAGTGACGAAATTGGTGGGTTAGTCGGTTGTTGGCATGCCAACGGTGTAGTGACGCAGCCATTTTTGTCGTCTTTATCTATCTCGATATAACATTAAAATGGTTTATTTTTGTATCCGATATTCCGAGAGTTGCGCACAAATATAAAATTTCTCAGTCGCGTTTTAATGCGGTCTGGTAATAATTTCGATTTTATCCATTCCTATGACAGAATAAAGAATTACGAATGACAACGCAAATTTAACAGAAGAATGGAACTCATTTCTATTTCAGACTATTGCACAGCAGATTAAAAAACGAAATTGGTAATTATGAAAAAATCGTATAACAAATTTGAAAATTAAAGGGCAAGGAGTATGATTTTATGAAGTTCATCATGCCTCAATCGATGGAGTTTAAATTTACATGATGAAATATCTATCCTATCAGGAATTCGGTTTAAAAATCTTGTCAATTTTTAGCGAAGCTTCCGTATGAAACAAATCAACCGTTTTAATATTTTTATGGGGTCGCATTTTTTGCCCTCATTAGTCACATTCAAATTACCTCTCCAAACCTTCATTTATTCCAATCGCTACCATTTGACTCATTTTATCGTCCAATTTTTTACCCATCTCCATTAGGCTCCAACTATATCATTTTCTTCTCTCTTTCCGTCGACTTTTTTTCCATTTTTTCACCTTGATACTCTATCCATTCCTCTCCCAAACGAATCTTCCCATTGGCAGCGATTTTTCCCTTACCATTCCGCTGCGCAGTACCGATTTTGCCATTTTGTTTTCATCCTTTTATCTCTATTTTTGATGCTCTCGGATGGTCTTAGAGTTGTAATTGGGTAAACCTAGAATTTATTTTATTTTAGGAGACATGAAATATATTCCATCCTTAATGTCGTTTTACCCCCATATTATCGTTGTTGTGGATGGTAGGAAATTTACCTTTGCATAGCTTCAAGCGATTGAGCACGTTGATTACTTGCTCTTTTGATGTCCAAGTCCTATGCTCATGTCCATTCACGAACCGTGTTTGCCCGTCTGTTTGAAGCACGCCCTGCAGCATAACAAATGCCAAACGTTTGTTTCTTGATTCTTTTAGTAATAGTGTCAGATTTTTGTTTTACTTTGGTTGCCAAAATGGCTTTTATCGAATAAAACTATCCTTTTTACCTTCCGATTTTAAAGTTTGCGTCTCTTATTGTGAATATTATATGGTATGTAGCAAGATATAAATATGGCTATTTGTTAATGCCCCTTATGCTAAAATCTCGCATTGAAAGACCTGTTAAACATCACGTCTACGGCATGAGAGGGACGAAAGTGAAAGCGAATGTTTGGCTCAAAAACGGATATTCATTTGAAAGGCGGAGGATGTCTGTCTGATAATTTCACGCACGAGAAAGATAAGTGAATGGGGCTATTTGATAAATTAATTGCGTCCTCTCCCATAGGCGACGTTTCCTTGTCGATTTCCTGTCGCTCAGGGAAAGTGTCTTTCTTTTATATTACATCTCAACTGATGTTCCCATTTACGGCGATCCTAAGTGCTTGATATTCGTTAAGGTTATAGAATACCTATAATGCCGGCAACTGATATTATAAACTACATATTTTAAACATTGCTGCCTGACTAAAAATCTTTTATATATATATATATATACATACACACAGCACATTTCACCGTGACGCGCTATTCAAAAGCACATTGGAAGTTACTCATGTTTGAGGGATTTCCTTTTCACGCAGTCCGCCGCCAAATGTAAAGCCGTCAGCGCACGGTTTTTTGCTCTTTTTCCCATTCCGACATTTACCCCCCGCTCACCATCTCTCCTCGTTCCTCCCTCTTTCCTCCTTCCGGCTTGCAATCCCTCTTCCAAACGCCTCCCCCTTTCTTTCTCCCTCATTCCCTTCTCTCCCAAACGACTCCGGCGCTCTTTGCTGACGTCACTGATCCAGAGATGATCCACGGGCGCCTCATAATGCCCTAATGTCATATTTTCTTCCCATCCTCTCCTTCAAATCTTTCTCCTCCCACTGCTTCCTTTTCTATTCCCCGCCTTTTCTTCTCCTTCTGCCCTACATTTCTTTTTTTCTCCTTCTGCCCTCCACTTCTTTTTTTCTCCTCTTCCCATCCTCTCCCGCTCTTTTCCTCTTCTTTTCCTCTCCTCATCTTCTCTACCTTCTCTTGTCTTTCTCATCGTATCTTCTTTGTATCTCCCCATATCTTCCTCCATCACACTCTCTCCTTCGACTCCCTTTCCTTCCCGTTCCCTTTTCCCCTATTCCTTTCACTTCCCTCTCTCACTCTCTCTCTCCCTTCTTCACTCTCTCACTCCAAAGTCTCCTCCACAGAGCTGCGATGAATTCAATCCTCTCCTTTTGATTCCCATACTTCCTCGAATCATTCACCATGTAAGAATTCCTTCATTTTATTTAAAAGTTTATCCATATACTCTTTGCCATTCGCTATAGGAATTCCACCGAATGAGTTAACAGTTATTAAACCTCAATCCTGCGCAAAACTCCGGAGGTTTGATTCCTGGGTGTTTCTGAATCGCATGGCATTGAAAGGGTGCGTAGAAGAGGCCCTAGATTGTTTATTTCCTCAGCTGTTTATACATTTTTTAGTTTTTAATCGAATAAAATTAAATTTAGTCTTTCTCTTGGCACCTTCTTAAAATAGACATAGGAACTACAGTCGTGGATTTTATATTGTGGCATACATTGTATATTTTTCATAAATTAATTCAAGAGAGTTTTGTTATACACTAGAGGAAATGATGCTGGGTAATACAAGCGGAAGAATTGTGACAGCCTCATTTTCTCTCTCTCTCTCTTTCTCTCTCCCTCTCTCTCTTTCTCTCCCCCTCTCTCTCTCTAACATTCTCAGGATTTTTTCATTCCAAACAGCCTACGGGTGGATCTCGAAAGAGTTAACATGTCGTTCTACAAGGTCGTAGATGGAAAATAAATTTCACGGGAAATTATAGTTGACACGTTTACTTTATCCAGAAAACATCCACAAAAAATGCGAGCAAAATAGTCTCCGGAGGAGTCAGCCTTTAAAGGATTTGAAAGTCGTCGTGTAGCGTTGAAGATTTTTAGGTGTTTTCTAAAAAATGGGGAAAGATAAAGAAGCGAGCGAATGAAAAATGAGCGAATAGAAAATGAGAGAAAAAATATGAGAATATTTGCTGTTGTTTACTTGGCAGACCAGAGCGATGCGTGAGGTGAATTTGAAAAAGACGCGGGCAGGCCTTTTGTCCGGCTTTGGATAGTGCAAGAGTCTGGCGATGATGTTTCGACCGAGTAACGGTTCAAAAGTAGCTTTTATTTCATCGAGAGGCCAGATGCGAACAGCAAAAACCATCGTATCGGCAAATTAAACTTCCGCCGAGGATTTTATGAACCGACTTAGGTGACGTCTAGTGACTGAACTGGTCCACTTCACAAAGCGCCCGTATACTTAATTCGCCGGTCGATAAAATGAGATCTTACTGTTCTGAAATCCGCATCACACTTTTGTTTCGAAGTCAGAAAAAAGCATAAATGTACTTAAAATGCTTTTAACGACTTCTCGTTCTCACATTAAAAAAAAACATCCTCTCAAACAAGTTTCTCCATTCCACCTCCTTCTCTCTCTCTCCCTCTCTCTCTTCTCCCCATCTCTCCAGTCTAACTTCTCCCTTCCACCCTGTCTCCTTTGCATTCTCTCGGCACTTTAACAAAGCTACATTCTGAACTTCATTTTTTATTACGAAATCCTTTCATTATAACCCTTATTTCCTTATTCTTGCTTCCTTTTAGGTGCTTTATAGTCACTCTCTTCTCTCTTTTGTATGCATTCTCTTTTGATTTTCAATTATTTATACTTTTTTCATTATTTTGTCATCGTATTTTTTATTTTGCATAATCCACGAATGAATGGATGTTCTCGTTTTTTATGAAAGTAAATCGCAGAAGAGAGTAGATATTTTTTTCCAAATTGTAAATTGATCATTTGGGCGGAGTAGTATAAAATGACCGAAAAAACGTATTTGATCATAATTTTACTTTATCATATACGTAGTTTATTGAGAAAGTATTGTAATCGTGAAAAAATTCGACTTCGAGATTTTGATGGAAATACACGTTTTAGTTGTCCCTGAGTCCATAAAAGTGGTTTTCGACATGCCGTCTGTCTGTCTGTCGGTCTTTTCGCCGTTCTAGGGCCCAAACGCGTACATAAAATCGAATGATATTTCGTATTTGTGTAATATATCATCTTTTGCACTTTTTTCATAAAAATGATATTGAACAAAAATAAAGGGTAGTTTATTCTTGGCGATTTTTTGAAAAATTTGATTTACTCAAAAATGGCTCCAGAGAATTGCCAAAATACGAGATATCATTCGATTTTATGTACGCATTTGGGCCCTAGAATGGCGAACAGACTGACAGACAGACAGACGGCATGGCGAAAACCACTTTTATATACTCAGGGACACCTAAAACGTGTATTTCCATCAAAATCTCGAAGTCGAATTTTTTCACGATTACAATACTTTCTCAATATATGTACTACGTATATAAGAAAGTAAAAATAGTTGAAGTCGCAGTATAAGGCCGGGATTACGATCAACGTTTACGGACGCGACGGAAACGAACGGTGGCGTTTCAGAAGTTTGGGTAGCGTGATAACCTACTGTTGCAGCTACGGGTAACATTTTCATTTGTTTTCTAACCGTATAATTTGTTATACATCAACTTTAAGGCGATTTCGGAGACTCAAAGTTGATTTTTTAAAGGAAAATTAAGCAATTTCGTTGAAGTACTCCAGTCTACCGTGAGAATTTAATAAAGTAGGCTCAAGATCCAAAGCGTTCGGAAGACGTAATTCACCGGAAAGGATTCATTCTGTGCAGAATAGTGCGAACTCAATTTGCGAAAAAAAACGTTTAATGTTCGAACTGAGCGTAGGCTCTAATTGATTCCCCAAAGTGAGGCGTCTTAAATCCGCCGAATGTGACAGGAAACGAATTAGAGAGCAAACAGCCGCCCGTGACATGATCGAAGTAGCGTGTAACTCGAGAAACAAAAAGCAGCCAAATGTTACGCTTAGCAGATGATTATTTCCTCCGATTCCTTTCTCTTGAAAAATCTCCTTCTATTTCCACTCTCCACTTCCTTCGCCTCTCCGCCTCCTATCTCTAACCCGTGCCGTGCCGATTCCTCCTCCCTCCCTTATCGTCACATCCGATCTCCTTCCTTCACTCCAATGCTCCCCTTCCATGCTCTCTATCTCTCTTTCTCTCGTTTATTATGATCAAATTTCAGCAAACGATTTCGCACTACACGGAAAAAACTCGTAAACGAAATTACCCTTTTTGTTCGCTATTTTATCTTTATAAAATGCATTAAATTGTTCTCGCATCGCTCAGCCTCGCTGATTCGCTTTGATAAAACGTTGTTCCCATTAAGCAAATTGCGTTCGCGTGGAAGGAGAAGAGAGAGAGTGAGAGGGAGGGAGGAAGGGAGATTTTCGAGAAAAAAGTTTCCGTCTCTCTCTCCCCCCCCCCACTCACCGTTTCCGCGTAACGGTATTGCCGCATTCACACTGAAATGATCGGGTTTAACGTCGTTTTCACGAGAAATTAGCGTTAAACCAGAAGGTTATGATTCATATATTTTTTCTCGAATTACTCGAGTTGGAGTGTTAATGAATGTTTGAGGAGATGGTTGATTAAAATTACGATAATGTTACTGGCAGTTGATAATGTTCGTAATAATTGTTAGACTAGTCATGTGGTGGTATGAACAAATTGACACAAGCACCATGACATAATCAAAGAAAGATGCTTGTATGTATGTATGTACATATATCGGCATGGTTAATTTATACACTGAAATAAAATAGTTATGCAAATAAGTGAAAATTTACATTAAGTAGAAAATATTGGAATATTAATTATCGGGACAATTTCCATAAGAAATTTAATTATGTATACCCTTAATATTAGACAAATATGGTTCTTGGCAAGATTCCCAGGTACATAGCTGAATGCCACCAGACGAATCCTCAGTTTGCGGATAAGGGAGTGACCTCCAGATATGTATGTTAGCCACTTGCTAGTCCCGGACAGTCAGCGTCAGTATTAGAGAGGTGCTGGATTAACTTGTAACGTGGCTATGTCCAAAACAGCCATGATAACACTATGGCAGTACTTGTACAATGGCGAAAACATATGCCGCTATTTATATCATGAAATTTGCTCGAGAAGATGAGTCTCTTGAACCTAGGAAGGCAGCTCATCTAGGAGAAGTATAACTCGGATTTCAAAACCACAGGGAGGCAGGTCTCGTTAAGTTGTGGTAGTCAATATGTCTAAGAGAGGGAACACCCTATAAACAAAACCGTGGTCGTATAGGTTGGAGGGGGAGGGGGCTGGTAACCTACCCACACAAAAACTTATTGAGAAACCCCTATAGGTAGTCAGCCGCACTTCCAGCACAAGCGGTAGGTGGATATTATAATAATCGGTGAAGCTGTGGACCAGAGAGCAGTAAGCAAGGATATAAATCATCAATTCGGTAATTGTGCTGCGGCATTCAGACAGGAAAGCCCAATGCTATTAATTTTACATTTTTAATGACGATGGCGGTGATATTCATCGTCATGATGCCGACCTCCAGTCGTCTATAGAGGCAGATAGTAGTATATTGTATATCTGTCACTAAATTCACCTTTATATCGCATGTTGGGAATACCTATTCCCAACATATAAAGGTGATAGATATACAATATACTACTTTATTGAATTTTGTGACAAATAAACGTCATTTACATAACAGTAGTGAAGCAGCCAGACATTCTGAGAATTAAATTACTCCCATTTTAAAAACTGGTATAATTAATTTAGCACAAGGCTTTTATATCTGCAGTAAGGGTTTCGAGTGGTCGCTTGTAGATAGTAAAAAGATTGCTCCCAAAACGAATTTTAGAGAAAATCTCGTGAAAACAAACTCTCAGAGCGTTAAATTTAATACAGTTGTGGTGAAACAATTACTTCCATTCATATTGTGAGTACAGTATAGGGAAGATATATTGTTCGTCTAATGTAAAGTGAACGTTGATTGCGGTGCGAGTCTCGATTGTTTTTTTTGGCGATTTTCCTTTGAAAATTTGTTATCTCGTGCTTCACGGCGCCTGCGAAAAAAAAAAGTTGTCTCGACTATTAAAATATTTCTGGCCGATAATGAGAGAAGCGGGAACCATTAAGGATATAATTTTTCTGGCGCACTCTCTTTTATTAAGCTCCGTTATTTCGCTGGTTTTCACCACCGGCGGCCATCGTTTCGGAATGTTTTTTTTCGGGAAGAGGATGGGAATCCACTCGGTGCTTATTTTTGGAGAGAAAAAGAGAGGGAGAGAGAGGAGGAGGAGATATTAGAGAAGCGTAAGGATTTAGGAAGGAAGGAAAACCACGAGTAGCGTATTAAATATAATACAATAACACCGCAACCGTTATATTTTACACGAACAAATTGAACCAAACTAGTTTAAGAGACTCCGGCTGTTACGCGCACGTATTAATAAAAAGCGCGTTTATTACAATACATGCTCACTCACGAGCCGTTTGCGTCATATCGCCCAGCGTTCGGTATCCGCAACTACGCTCAGAAAAACCTTCAGAGAGCGAAATATCGCACACACGCGCACGCATGCATTAAAGATCGATGTAGAAAGCAACAGCTATGATATTAATTATACTGATATTAAGCGTTATTGTCTCCGTCACTTATTATTTTATTCACTTTATGTATTTAAACCTTTCAAAAAATAAACAATATAAGTTAGGTTAGCTTAGGAACAAATAGAATTCGTGTCTGCAAAATTATTCTAGTTTTAGAAAATGAGAATTACAGACCTTAAAATCGATTTGCGGGATTACTGAGGGGTATAATATCTTCTTAGAGTCATGGGAGATCCGAGATTATATGCTTGGAATAGTTTAAATCTGTACAATAAGCTGTCTCCAGATTCAGTCTCTGGTTGCATTTCCAGCCTCGGTTTCTGTGAATCGCGTGCTTTGGCCTCACTCTTGAAAAAGGATTATGAGGCGTATTTTGCCTCACAGAATTTCTATTGTTTGGCGTTTAATCGCATAATGTGCACTTGCATTGTAGTTGGAGGTACGTGCGCATGAGTTTATACGTTTCTTCCAAAGGGAGTGGAATTCTCCTGGATTTCCTAACGTGCCTGAGCGAAACTTGGGTTTTTAGTTTTTCTTTTTTCACGTGTTTAAGCTTCACACGGGAGGTTTCTTTGCTAATATTACTTCTTTTTGAGTATTTCCTTTCATCTCCACTGTATATCGAATGCAATAAACTCCGTGTGGTTTATTATTATCTTTGCACTCGCTTCGCTACGTAATTTCTCTTCTACGATTCACACTTTCTTTTCTATGCAATCTCCATTTTGCACAATTTACTCCTACTAATCTTTCTGATTTTTTTCTCTCTGGAATACTGGAATAATCTGTAATACCACGAAAAAATTCTACTTGTATATTATTATCAAATATTGAAAAGAGCTATTCATTTTCAGCGTGAAAATTAAAATATGCACATGATTTTCTTCCAATGGTTCTCCAGTAATGGGAAATTTTTTTTCCTGGCATAAATATTCACAATCTCTCTCTTTCCTTCTCTCCTTCTTTCACTTTCTCTCTCTTCACTTCCAAGGCATATTACATTTAGAAGCGAACACCAACTTACTCTGCGCTGATGACTCTCTACGCATATTAAGCATTTCTGACGTATCGTGCATCTTCCAAGACAACTCGGTTATGCTCTTCCTCCGCATTCGAGCCTCTCTCCTCGCTTTAACACTCCCGGCCCACTGCGATGTAATTGGAAGTAACGCCATGGGGCGAAGGAAAGATAGGGAGTTTGAAGACGGAAGGAGGAAGGAGTATATTGCTTTAGAGAACGCGTGGACAAAAACGAACTCTGCACTCGTGCAAACATAAGTATGCAGGTGCGTGTGCGCGCGCGCACACACACACGTGGGCCTTAAGTAAAGCTCTAGTTGCAGAACTACGATTTAATTAATTTACATTGGTACGAACAGGAAAATATTTTCCTCGACTTATTGGGATTCGACTCATGACACACGCATGAATATGTCGCTATGGCCAATCTCGGTATTAACCGCGCGGACCTAGCTAACGTTGATAAATGAAATCCACGTGCGTTGAAGACTCGATTCTTAAAGCTCATTCTCTCTTTCCAATTCACGATAGCGATATGCGCCTCTAAATAGGTATTTTTAACGAGTTTCAGTTGAAATTGGGGCGCTTTTCTTTTAAAATTTCTCTCAAAGTTTCATTATCCCGATAAAGTTCGATTTGTTTATTTTACGCCTATCTTTTGGAACCTTAGCCGCAGCAAATATGTATGTCGTAGGGGCTCCGCCCCTGAGCCAATGACGCGGCGCCAACCTCGTGCCCTCGATTCGTTTGGCATTATTATATTATGTGTTAAAATATAAAGTTCTCATTTTTCAAAAAAATCAAAATTATTTTTAATTTACCTATTTATCTATTTAAGTTTATGAAGCATTAATATATCAAAGAAGAAGTCCAAACCAGGACTAATGCAGGCTGGTTTCCCAAAGTTGACGTCCCGAATTTATTACTTATGTTGACAGGAAATTTTTCAGTATGTGTTAATCATTCCAAGGAATTCTCATACCATAAATACTATTTGTAATCCATAGTTTATCAATGACAGAGAAAAATTGGAAAACAAATTAATAGAGCATTATCAGGTTTAACATACCACTAAAAGCAATGTCAAAATCCCGTACTGACATTATATTTTGGGTGTATTTTTAAAAATAAACGATTTTAATAAATGTTACTGTTTATATGCTAATACGTCTGGATCAACTGTCCATTGCTGATGAATAGTCGAGCGGGAAAGAAAATAACCCATTTGTTCACTCGTCTATGTCCAAGCCGAGTTTGGTTATAATCGTCTCCATGGTAACAATCCAATAGAATGCGATTTAAAACGCAAAAACGCTATGTTTTAGTAGAAATTCAAGGAAATACCATCGATTATCAGAATACGGTTATAAGAATTAGAATCTAAATTCTTTTCCCCATAGAACAGTAAAAACCTCGCACCGATATCACAATTTTAAGATATTTTAAAGTATAAATGAAAACATCCCTGCACAATGGATTTGAGACTTCCTATGTAAAATAAATAGGGAAAAAAGTTCCTGGAATCGACCCTGGGACTTCAATCGTGGCCAAATAAAATATAACCAGGAGGTGGGCCCTGGCAGCACGAGCCTCATACCAAGTTTCATGAAAATCGGCCCATTGATGCGAAAATTGTTAGGGGACACACACACATGCAGACAGGACCATTTCATAAGGCTGTTTCCTTTGGTATCCTGATGAAAGTACACTCAGAATCACTAAAATCTTTCGTAAAACTTGCTAATGTTAATTTTAAAAAATATAACACGCAATTTTGTTTGTGTCAACAATAATTCTTCTGCTGTGTATAAATTTGGATTCCTGTATTGTTTAGTTAAATAGAAATTTAATGTTGCATTTTGTTTTAAAATATAATTCATACATTTACCATTTTATTAATTAACACTTACTACTAATTTATGCACTACGTTTACCATAAATATTGTACCACAATGGATGAGCGTGACGGACAGAATGACAAGAGGCTCTGTATCAGTAATATGGTACGATACGTGTATTTATATCGGTAGCAACTAGGTGTTACAGGAAACCTAGTAAGCACTTTCCTTCTTTACTTATTTGAAGAGAGGATTTCACTAAAACTATATTTATGAATTCACTATAGAATTATCGAGCTCGTCTTATAGCTGAATACAAATTCAAGACTAAGCATACAAATATCAAGAAATTGAAAAAGTTGGTACTTATCTTAGGTATCTTTGAAGAAATTTCTTACTAAAATCTATTTTCGGTAAATCATCACTGAAGACGGCTGCATTGTAGCCGAAATGCCCATCTTGTTATTGGAGATACCTAAGATAAGTACTTACGCTTTCAATTTTTATATTGAAGTGGTTACTCTTGAATATATATTTATGAAGTATTCATGACACACTTGTACATATATGCGATTTCGTTTAAACACAATTTGTATTTATATAACGTCGTTGAGTTTACACCATTATATTTAGACGTTGATAGATTTCACATTAACTATGGAGCTGAAACCCTTTGAATAATTCATTTATGTCTTAATTGCATGTTGTCCAACAAACCGCATTTGGAAAAATCCTTTTCAACATTCATAGGAATGCTTCGCGACAAGTGTGACGACAGTCTTAAAGGCGCAGCTACGCTTGAAGGTCGTTTTGCAGCCCTAAAAATAAACCATCCGTGAGACCGATTCTGGGATACGTCGGTTTTCAGCGTCCCTAGCATTGCTGTACGACACGTTCACCGTGGCATACGGTATCAGCGTTTTTTTTTTAATGAGCATCTACAGACCAGCTCTATGGCGGAGCCACGCGAGTGTGAGAGATTTAAGGCCCGCGAGTAACGAACTGAAACTCCCAAGAGGCTGGCGATATTCAGATTAATTTCCATCAGTCTTTCTTAGTCAAGAACTGCATTCTGGAACGCATGGAGAGATTCAGAGCTTAAATCATTCCCTCGCTTTATTTTCCTTCATCGTACTCCTTTAAACTTTTCAAAATTCGAAAAAAGTTGCATTTTATTTTATTCGAAAAACAACGTGACACATGTATGGGCAAAAAATCCTCACTTTTGTGATGTTTTCGCGGATCACATAAAAACATCCACGGCATCTGTTATTCACATGGTATGTAGTTATAACGAGCGAGAAAGTTGGATATATTCTGCACGCAAGGACGATAGATGCGGGCAAAGAGAATTTTTTCATCGTGCTCCCATTGTTCTGCGCGCCGTTCTCTAGCGGGAGCTTTTGAAGACGAAAATCTATTTTTCGGAGACCCAGTCTGGTCTTTAGGGAAGCATCTCCTCTCTCTCAAACTTTCCGTGTAATCCTCACCGCTTCATCCCCCCCGAAACCTCCCCTCCCCTCTCCACTCCGACCGTCCTCTTCCTTTCTCCTGCCCCTTCCACGGCTCCTCTCTCCTCTCTCTCCATCCCGCCTACTGTCCCACTTTGGCCCTTCCATTCTGCGATACGGAGTATACAGAGAATCCCTCAGCTGAAGAGGGACTCCTGAAGAGATTAAGAGGACCGTAGCGTTCCGTCGACCGATTTGACACTCTTCCCCTCTCAACCTCGCCCCTCTCTCCTCGCTCATTGTCTCTCTGAATACCTCCCTCTTCCCACCGCTCCACTCCCTCTCTTTCTCTTTATCCACTTTTACGTACTTTCTCCCTGCACGTCTTCTCTTCCATCCCTCTCTACCCAATTATATTCCTCCGATCTTCCACTTTCTTTTCTTTCCCGCCCTCCCATTCATTCCATTTTCTTTCTCTCGATCCCTCATCTCTTTCACCGATATTTTCTCTCGGGAAGTCATTCTCCGTCCCTTCTTTCCTTTGTTTACCTCTCTTCCTCTCTTCTCCGTTGATTTCACCTCTTTACCTTTCTATCTATCCTCTCATTCATCATTCGCTTTCGATTCATGTAAGTACGTATTCTCACATGTCATTCTCTACCTTTGACATCTCTTTTTCCTCATTTTTCGTCTCTTCTACGCTTTCTTCCTCTTCTCCAGCCTTTCCTACCTTTCTCTCCGCCCCTCCTTTCTTTTCCTATCTTTCGTAATTCTTCTCAGCAGTTTTTGCCACCTTTTTCACCTCTCTCTCCCTTTTCTTGTCCTCCTCCCTCTTTTTCCTTCTCCCTTCCTCTCTTTCCTTCTCCCTGCCTCCCCTCTCTCTTCCTCTCATACTTCCTCCCTCCATCCCTTTTTCCCTACCTTTTTTCTCATCCCACCCCAACTCCGCTGCCCCTACCCCCCTCTCTCTCTCTCCAGCTAACCCCTAGCATCTCCCTTCCTCCTCCTCTCTTCTCCTACTTTCCTTCAATCTCCCCTCCGCTGCCGCAAAAGCGTTTTTTATTCCTCCTCCTGACAGTAACAGTGCACAACGCCGGCGGTATAAATGAAATAACCTTAAATGAAGTCTGATTGCGAGCTTCGACTATTTCGCCGCGATATTTGACCAAGATAAGATCGATTAAGCAGTTTTCATCCGTTCCAGTTGGAGGCGTTTGTCGTCATGGCCGTTGTGGCTGTGATTAAAGGCCGAGGATATCCCTCTCCTCCCACTCCTCTTCCCTCTTTTTCTTCTAACCCTCCCTCCCTCCTCACCCTTTTTTCTCTCTCTCACTCTCTCTCTCTCTCCTTTCAGTGCGATATGGATCGATAGTCACAGCTTCCCACCTCTTTGCACTGGTTCTTACAGGGAAAACGTGAAATTCAATTCCGGTAGAGAGACAGGAAGAGAGAGATACAGATAGAGAGAGAGAGAGTGTGAGAGGGGGTGGGAGAAAGAGAGAGAGATGGCGCATTTATGGAGTTTGCTATCGAAAAAAGGGTCCGCCGAAAAAACCATGAACGCGGAAAATTCGCTCGCTACTGATTATAGGGTAGCCGATTCAGAGCGCGTTGGAAGTGGGATAAGGGGAAAAAAACACTCATTGATCCTACAACTTTTAGCATAATATTGCACGGTAAAACGGTTCGAGATAAAAAATAATTTAAAGGAGTAGGATGGCAGATGACAAAATACTTTTTATTTATACGGCTCCAGAAAGAACGAAAATGTGTAAAAACTCTACCAGTTTGTGCCAAATTATCTACGTTAGGCACGAATGCTTCAACTCAACATTTAATTTAACCTCCTTAAAAATAAATTCTTGGCAGAATCCAAATCTCCACTCGTTTAATAAAGCTTCAGCAAATAAAGAATTTTTATTGCCAGAATAACGTCTTATAAACTCTTGATTTAAATCACATAACGCAGGAAGAGCGGTCCAAATATATCTTCAAAGAAACATTAAAAAGTAATATCGGTACTTCGAGGAAGTCTCGCCAAAAGTAATGAAATAACTTGGGTTTATCTAGAGCGACGGGTGATTCGTTCTAGGGCAAGTTCACTTTCATCTCAAGGCGAAGAGAATTTATGAAAAGTAATACCCCACTTTCTTTGGGTTCCATATTAGAAATAATTACATGTATAGCGAGGAGACTAAAGAGTTTTAAGACGGATGCTTAGAATAAGTAGTATGTGCGGATTGAAAAGACGGCGAGGAAATATGAAATAATCTGGCTCTCAAAAGATTTGCTCACATACAGCCGCGCAACTGAATTTTCATCATTCATCGCCGGAATTACATAGTCTCTTAAGATCCATAACCCGCTAGGCAATTTCGACCTCTGAGTAATACCTCTAGTCTAATTCGATAACGTTGCCGAGTCAGTTAAGGATGCCTGGGAGTTTTGCGGTATAAATTTAAAATTTTGCGCTCCGTTTCAAGTGGCCTCCGCTAAATCACAAGCGGGAAAACGTATAATTACAATCCTTGTATCCTTGTGTCCTATCGCAACTATTTATGCGTCAAACATTAAGATTCGTATTTCCGACTTGAGTAATGAATAAAAAAATAAACACAAGTATAATTTTTTTAAAATAAATAGTTATCATAGGTATACCCATAACAAGGCTATGAATAACAAGATGCGCATTCCGGCTATAATTCAGTCGTCATCAGTGGTGATTAACCGAAAGTGGATTCAAATAAGAACTTCCTTTGTAGATATTTAAGATAATAAGTACTTTTTCAATTTTTCTAAAAAATAATATGTACGGACGTATTTTTGCCATTCCTATTAGTATGAGGCAGACGGAGGTTTTGTTGGCGGATGTCCGTTAAGGGTGAGCGTTGGAGTCTGGGGTATGCTAATATTGGAAGGGATGGTATTTAAACCATCGGAAACGGGAGGTATGCTGCAGGGAGCTTGAGTTATCCCCGAGAATATTTCTAGGAAATCGGTATCATGTGTTCTGCCAATAAACATAGTGGTGAGCGTGAAATCGGGCTGAAATCGTTGTTCATGGATTTATGAGATTATGTAGGCTCTAAAATACGTTTAATTTCGTTTTGCGGACTTTATTTATTTGCCTAAGATACGTACTTATTATTCACAATTTTGACACTTATTAGCGCTTATTTTTTAATCGATTTTCAGCCCTAAAACGAACTCAATGATTCTCTGACAAAATGAGTGATGAGGTTTATCGCCCTTTGCCTTTAAATTGGTGTTGACGAAAATCGGACGTTTTTTATGAATACTGAAAGCTTTTTCCCGGAATGGCAACAGCAAACGAGAGGAAGAATAACGAAAGAGGAAGATAATTTCCTAAGAAATGTGCTTTGGCGAACTCAGCACCGACGCAACTAATAATTTATCTTGTTTTTGGCACGACATCGAAGGAAAAAATTCATCGATAAGTGATTTTGAAGCTGACGCTAGACGTTTCTTATGTGATGCGGCGCACTATTTTAGGATGGCAAAAAATCTTAGTCAAACTAAAGCCATTTTAAAGATATGCGACTTTAAACTGAGTTGCACGATTCAGCTGCAGTTAGTTCTGTAACATTGAAGAACGTTTTCACTAATTAGGAGCTGCTCTGGTAGAACTGATGCCGTGCATCAACATGCATTTACAAGGATTGTTCTGAATTGTTAACACGGTGCGTTTTTAAATATAATTATTAATATAGATCTTGAGTGCCGCTCAAAGAATGTGTAGTTGTACCGTAGATTTGATTTATTATGTTTCAGAATACGAAAAACATTCACGAATCTTCGGAGGGCTTTTGAATCAGAATACGGATAGCCGTATTGCCGCCTAAGTAAATAATTCATGAAAATATAGCATTTGCTTATTATTAGGCGATTTCAGAGTGACAAAATTGCCAATATCCGTTCAAGTTAGATCCTTTGTCTATTGTTTTCGTTTAATTGAAACGATTATGTATATTGTTAATTTTTTATTAGATTCAACTAGATGATGACATTTTACAAATCATCGGCCAAAAAGAGTGAATTTAAGGTCATACTTGATAAATACGAAACTAAAATAATTAATTAATACATTTTCCTCAACATTCTTCATCAAAAATAACTTCGAAAGCGTAGAAAAAATCCCTTACCCAGGATAAAATTCATTTCTGGAAAGGAAGGCTAGGTTCGAGAATATGATTAAAAGTGTAATAGAGAGAAAGTGGAAGCAAGAGAATGGGGAGCGGAGGAAAAAGGGGACGGGGTTGAAAAACTACAGGGAAAGGGACAAAGACATGGAGTGGGAGGAAAGGGAAGTCAGAGAGAGAGAGAAATAGAACGCGGGTGAAAAGTCAACACGCGCATAGTGAAGGCCAAAAATTAATTCCCGACACCTCAGCACGCACAAACATTTAATTGCCAAGCGTACAAACACACGCTGCGAGTTATGCCGGAAAGAGAGGAAGGAGGCCGTCCCGCTCCGCCCCCAACACCACTACTGCCCTACACCTTCTTCCTCTTCTTGTCCCTTTCTCTCTCTCTCTCTCTCTTCTCTCCTCTCCCGCCACTTCCTCCACTCTCCGACCTCTTTCAGCCTCACAACGGTCCCTCCCCTCCACCCACCTCCGACATTCATTTCGCGCTAGCATCCACTGAGAACCTTCTCTACCTCTCTTTTCTACGCTCCCCTCTAATCTGATAAACTGCTAAAACCTTCTACCCTAAAATCAGTTTATAGGCTTATTTAAACTGATCAACTAATATTCCTTTCACCTCTTTTTTCCTACACGTTCTCATTTTGAGCCCATGACGTATATCTCTGCTTCGCTTCTTCCGCTTTTTTATCGCGTTCCTCCTCGTTTCCGCTCGCGTCCTTCTTCCTTACTCTCTCTTTTCATTCAAACCTTTCTGACTCGGCTTCCACGTTTCTTTCCCTTTACAGCTTTTTCATCCTGCTACCAACTCTTACCTTTTTTTAAGTACTGTCTTCCGTCCTTTTTACCCTGTATTAACTTCTCCTTCTCCGACGCTGTACCTATATTTTTGCGCCACTCTCCCCTTTTGCGAACGCCTCCCTTTCAGTCCATCCTTCTCTGTGCCATCCGCCCTCCTCTCCCCACTCCAATCACTCTCTCCTCTGCCGCCATCCCATGACTCCTGATCCCCCTTCCATCTATTTCCCCTTTCTCCCCCCCGCCCCACGACGCCCCTCCCTCTCTTCATATCCCTCTCCCATTGTCTCTTTCAGTCGCTGGCATGACCTCCGGTGAGAAATTCTCCTCGTCTTCTAATCCCGTTCCCTCTTCCTTTGTCTCTCCTATCAGTCCGCTTCCATTCCAAAAACATGCTCCGTCTCTTATTCGAACCGCATTCATCTCACCCCGCGAGCCCCCTTTCCACCTCCCTTCCCTTTTCTCCCCACCTCATCCTCTCTCTCTTTCTCCCCTCCGGGGTAGTCCACCCGCGGCCGTTTTGAGGCTCACGCCAAAACAAAGGAGCGTGCGGGAGACAGTGCTTTGTGTCCAATTGCCTGCTGGGAGAGAAAGGAGGAAGAGGCGCTGGAGGAGAGAGGAGGGCGAGGGGAGTGGAGACCTTGGAGGGAGGTGGTAAAGGGAGGAAGGGTGGGGGGGAGAAACAGAGGAGGAAGATGAGGAAAAAGTGGTGGAGAGAGAAGCGAGGAAAAGGGAAGGTGTGAGATGAGTGAGAGGGAGACGGAAAGAGGAAAGGGAAGATAGTGGAAAGGAATAGAGAGAAGAGGGAGGGAGAGGAGAGGAGAGGGAGGGAGAGGAGAGGGAGGGAGAGGAGAGGGAGGGAGAGGAGAGGGAGGGAGAGGAGAGGGAGGGAGAGGAGAGGAGAGGAGTAGGTGGATACGTGAAGGAAGGACGGCCTCTAAAGTGGAACAAATTGGTAAGAGGGAGTGTGTAGAGAAATGTGCCAAATCCCTCGGCAATTTATGTCGAGATAAGGCCCAGAGGTCTCTCCTCTGGCCGTCTCCGAGGGAGTTGTAACGTTATGATTTCTTGATTTCTAACTCCACCGCGTAATAGGTATGTAGGGACGTAATCATCTGCTTCACAGAGATCGAGCGATCAAATCGTTCAGGACTCTTTTATTTATTTCTCAACGTAGAATATTTCTCCCTGACCGAATTTATCCAACACTTTCCAGACTCGTATTACGGGATAAGTTTGTTCAGATTAATTTAAGCAAGAAGGCGGAGGATAAGAGTCTCGTGGCCATTTCAGTTTCTTTGATCGATTTGGGTTGATCAAGTTTTACTTAGAGAAAAAGTCACGAACATTATTTGTCAAATCGCTTCCAAGAAAGTCATCTTATGCTCGTTATCATTTATGGTATTCCTTATTTTTATTGTCGTTTCAGTGTCGGACTGTATCTCACTGTCTTCCAAAATGTTTGTGTTGAGCTTGCTTAGTACCGTGTAGCAATTAATGGTATGCTCTATTTTACTGACTAAGCTGTGGAATTCATGCTTTCATATTTGGTCTCTCCATGATTTTTTGGCTCTACTTCGTTATGAAAAAGGAGTTTTAATGACGCTATCTTTTCCGCTTGTAAATTATACCAGCACATTTTTCTCTTTGATTTAAATTAATAAATAGCAGTATCGATTATACTATTTAATTTACCATCGATTTACGTGTTTAATTAGTAATATAAAATTTTAATATCCGAAAGATAATTAAATTGAAATTTGATGTACGCATTCAGTATTTACATTTAATGTTAAGTGTTAATTTCAAACAAATTTCGAACGTTAATTTAGAACCAATTATAAAATAAGTGGATGCTTAACAAAGACTACTAGTTACAAATATCGTTAAATATTTTGAGGGAAATTATAAACCATGTTATTTCATTATACCTATATGTATAAATAATGCTATTTTTAATGTAATGATAATTAGAAATTTATAATTAGCGGAGCTGAACAACTTTTCCCAAAAAGCTGAACCTTTGAAAAAGCTAATTCGTTATGTCGAATTTCTGTGGTAGTCCAAGAGGCTGATTAGCCCGAAAAACACGAACAAACAAGTTATGTCAAATTATAACACAAACGTACTAACCCGATCGTATTCCAATTATTATTCCGTCATTTCTTATCAGTCACGGTGGAAATAAAATGATCTTAGGCATGTTATTTAATTTGGCCCAAATGTATCTTTATTTTCGATGCATTTCTGGGAACGCTCAGATGAATATCATATTGATATTTAAAATTGGTTCAGCCACACTATATAATGGATATATATTTAGGTCGATGACAATTTTTGAAAGAAATGTATGAAATATCAAATGAAAACTATCCCTATACGGATCTTTTATATTAATTTTTTTGTTCTATATTTGTATGCATGATGCATGTTTTATGTATGTTAGTAATTAATATCAAACTCTTCTGTACCATTCTCTGTGCTTTCTCAGCTGTCTCTCGTGCCTGAGGAACCGATTGTTTAGCCGTAGTCCTCTCGTCTTCAAGCTTACAGGAGAATTTCATTCACTCGCACAACCACAGAAAACATTCTCAGATGGAAGAGAAAAACCCCTGCTTGGATCTTCCCTCTCTCGACAAAGTGCACCAAAGGGGCCTCAGAGGCTTAAACTCTCTTCCGAATGACGAGGAGCGCGTGCTCGGCATGCACTCTTTTCGAACACGCCGTTGGGGAACGTGACAGAAACCGGGTTGCAGGAAAATAAAAAGCCTTCAAATGCCAGGAGCCGAAAGCGGTCCCGCTTCTCGGGAAACATTCGACGTTATTTTTTTTTTCATTTTCGCCGCTTCGAGGTGATTTGCAGCGAGTGCTTTTGTTTCGCACGCGGCGTGCGCCTTTATTCATTTATTCACGTCCGCCCGTGTGTTCCATTATGATCCGGAGCGGCGCTGCTCGTGACCTAGGCGAGCGTTAGCTGTCTCCTTTTGGCACGCGGAATGCCGAGAACTGAGGCAAAACATCAGGGTCGCCTCTTTTTTTTGTCGACGTCGAAAATGGCGCCTGGCATTATTTTTCCGAACTCGTTTCAGCGACTAATCCTCTGATATGAGACCGCAAATTAATTCGGGATTCGTTTTTCTCGGCTCGGTCTCTGAACTAGAACAAGTTCCGGTCACGTTTGTGAGCGTGCGCCGTAATTGTGATTCGTGGTTCAGTTGGTATTATGTTGGTTGGCGAGCCTCAAATGAGCGCCTGCTTAGAATGTTAGCAATGTATGCGTAAGTGCTAACGTTGTTAAAAACCTTTTTCGATTGAAACAACTTTCGTGACAAGTAAAAAACACATGCGATTTGCAATTTTATATAGGACCCACGATAGGATATGCAAGTGGTATAGCCTTAATTAAGCACTGGCTATGGGTGTTGCGTAAAATTAAGGATACGCTGAAAATGTAATGCAAATGTAAATCATTGTTCGGCATAATATGATCCGCTGCTCAATGAGTGATCGCCATCACAAATTGGGATGACCCACGAAGGTAAACATGTTTATCAGGGTATATGTTTTGATAGTAATAGTATTAATTAGTAAACATAGCTTATATTAACATCGAAGTTAGTTTTTTCCTTTTGTTTAAATTCTTTAGCGGCCCATCCTATTAGGCAAATACCATTAATTGACCTACGGCAAAAAGAGGTTTCCGATCACTGGTTTATATTATGGTTATGGCTATGATGTACAGTTCATAATTACCTTTATTGATTTTAGTTCTTTTTTATGCAGCTCTAATAGCACCATGTAAAAATCCCTTTTCCGGACGGAAATAACCGAACAGCTACATTCGCATAACATATCATGTTAAAAAGGTGAAAGAGCATCATTTAAAGGAATCATAAACACCGATTGCGGTTTTTATGTTTTATTGCAAAAACATCAGTAAAAATGTACATTTATGTTATCAAAACGAGGATATAAAACTTCAGGCACTGGATATAGCAGCTTCGGGATCAATTCGCTCACACACACGCACGCACACATGCACGCATTCTTCTTTCTCACCATGTCTTTGTCCCTTCAGAAAACAATTAACGAATGACACGATATGAACTTCCATTTTATTATTTTTTATAAGTGGAGCCCTTCTCAGTATGGATTCTTTCCTCGAAAGACCGCTGCTTTTTCCACCGTCCTAAGAGAAAGCACGCCGCAACTGCAAGCGAAAACCAAACAAAGAATCAGTGTCACGCGTACGCATTGGCGCGAGAATGCTCGAAGCAGTTTTTCCTTTTTTAGGTTGCCCCAAATGTAGTTTCTCCAATTTCGTTCCTCGGATTATCGTGACCTCTATATGTTTCACGAAGACAGAGATTAAAACTCCCTGCAGATTCCGTTTTAAAGCAGAAATATTTCAAAATGGGCGAAACACTGATGTGCGTTCAAAATAGAGATGTTCGACTGAATTTTATCTGTTCTAATAAAGGTTTTTCGTCTATAAAGGGGCTATAGATGAAAAACCTTTATGAAGATACTAATATAGATGCGAGAAAAAGTGGCTCAGTGGAATCGGAGTTAAGGTGAAGAGATTGCAAGTATAGCTGATAAGAAATGATTGCTTGAATATGGCCAGATTTTTTACATAGTTGGAGCAAAAGTATTATTTCTTCGCCCGGAAAGATATATTAATTTCTAGAAAAACTGCATTGCAAATATGGAGATAAAATATGTGACAGTATAATTACTGAAAATTTCTGGTTAATATCCCATGGAAAAGGTCTATCGGTGGTTTTTTATGAGCTACGTTTAAAAAAAAACTCGAAGAAATTAATAATGTAAACGTCTCGCAAAAGAAATTGGAGAAAGTAATTTCGGGGCTATCTAATGACAATGAATGGCGCGGATTTGGTTCGTCGAATAATTCATTTGCTTTCTTCAGATCATTTGTTACCGTTTTTGGAACGTCTTATTACCAATTTATTGTTTTTGTATTTTTTAAATATCTCGCTCCGTATCCTTTCTCGCCGCCCATCCTTGGTGGCCATCAGCTCGCTAGATTGCGACCCAGCTGTAGCTTGGGCAGGAGGAAGAGGAGGGCGAGGAGCAGGCAAGCCATGTCCCATCGAGGGCTGCCGCAGCCGCTTCCCTCGTGTTGCATAGCGGCAGGGTCTTCCTCTGTAGAAAAAAATGGCGGTCTCAAAACAACAATTGTGCGTGCGCAAACTGTCAATGACACACTCTCTAGGTAATATTTTTTTTAGAAAGAACCGTCGAAAAATAAAGTGCGAATCACTTACGGGTGGTTCTCGTGATTGACGTCAAAACAAGGCAATTAATCCTGAAATCCAATTACTTTACTCGATTTTGCATTGTCATTTACAAATGCGAGCGGTAGTGTAAGCAAATTACTAAACGGACCCAAAATTAGAACCAGTCTCAAAGGTCGTTATCGTAGGTAATTGAATTTCTCACTGCTGACATTTTTTTCGATGCGCCGAAAATGAGCACCTGGCATTCATATCTTGTGGTGGTCCAAATAGTGCGTTGCGACCAGCATTGGTTTTGTTTCATATTTCTTTTAGGGTCTTGAATGTCAAATTTCTACGAAATTAGTTATGTTGGATTGACGCTTACGGGGGGATAAAAATGGCGAAGAGGCAAACATTGTTGTTTTTTGCGAAACGCTCTAACGCCCTCGGTAGATTTATGAAAAAGATCAACTTTGGAAATTCAAGTTTAAAACTTCTATGCTGCGAACAAAATGTCACACGACCGAGAAAGTGAACAAATGCATTTATGTCTCGTGTGAATACATTCATTTGAGCGACGAAATTCGGGTGACGGAGCGTGAAATCCTTCTTACTTACCATGCAAGACATAGATGTACACCGTGTTGGAGGCCACGTCCCCAAGGGCACACGTGTAATTCCCAGAATCATATTTCTTAGCGTACGCGATGAAGAGTCGACTCATAGCGCCATCTGACAGGATGTCCGTCTTCACGCTGCAATGATAATCGGAAGGTCGGCCCGCGTGACGCAGCATATAAATCTACATCCAATTACAAAATATCCGTGTTATTATTGCGCATCGCGATTGATCTGGCCTTGATGAGGTTGCAGTGAATCGAAACCATGATGTAAATTTAATAGTTTATTTTTTAACGAAACTGTCAACAAAGCTATTTTTCTTTATGCAGACAAATATATAAAGAAAATAAGAATGTAGAAGTAATAACTTGTTGATATTTGCCCGTCAGAAATAAATTTGATTAATACATCTATGAGTTTATCATATTTATCGTATGCATGTTTAAATTGTGTATGATCGACATTTGAACTAGGCACTTTAACTTAGGTGCGAAAAAGGAAAATCTTTGCTTATTTTCCGAATAAATTGGACTATAGTGTGTTTCACCTCGTCCGGGCACTAGTTGTTCTTATGGGAGAATCGCTATCCCATGTTATTTCCCTATATGTACTTCGTGTGATTTCATCGAATAGACTGCGAGATTTGGCCGTTCAAATACGAATTCGGCGGAAGAAACTCGGAAGTTTCGATGAAAACGCGGTAACTATTGTTTAACCTTGCAAAAACGGCAATTTTTCGGTTTTAAAAAAGTATTTCGTTTATTTTCTTACTCATTTTGTTAATTTCCCGTCCTTCGTTAGGTGTTTAATTGAGTAATTATGCCAAAAACGACGAAAATCTGGATTTTACACGAATTGACAACGCCGAGAATTAGCAGTATAAGGAAATAACATGGGATAGCGATTCCCCCATAAGAACGCGTAGTGCACGGACAACGTGAGAACGCACAATAGCTATTTTTCGATTACATATTTTCTTGAAATCCGATAAAACTACAGTATTTCATGTTTTTTAACAATGATAAATTTTAATTGATATGACAATATTTTGCATAATTTCCAATTAATTCTTTATTAACAAATGAACGAAATGTATTTATTGATTAACTGTGCACGTCTGCGTGTTTGTGTGAAATAAATTCCACTACCAAAGACTTGACATGTATGTACATTTTAACAAAGGTTAGAATGAGAATACGAATTCTGTACTAGAATATTTATAGTTTCAAAAGTTATGTTTACTTTATTGAAAATATAACTTGAATTGATTTTGAATTAATCCACAATCATAAAAAGATGGATAAGGCTCTCTGGAATATTAAAATAAAAATGATTAAAATTAATGCACTTCACATTTGTGGTCAATTTATTGCCTTCTGAATAATGTATAATTGTGAGTAGATTATACATTTGTTAAAATTTCTACGTCATTTCAAAAATTATAATTTTCATATCAGAATATCATGAAGGGATCATCATCTGGGCTTTTCAAAATCATGATAAATTAACGCTGACTTTAACCTCGCTTCGTTGATGGAAAGAATGCTCCAAATGAAGTATTGGTTCGGTTGCATAGTAGTGAGTGATGATCATAGGGATTGTCTTACCTTATTCCTCCGCGCGACGTGTCGTAGTTCAGAATTCTTTGTCCATGTTTCCATGTCACGTAACTCGATGAGTGAGACACGTGGCTAATCACGCATTTTAGCTCTATAGTGCTACTTTCCTTGTAGAATTTGTCAACTATTGGTACGCCGCGTTCGTCAACTATCTCCACCTTAGGCACTGTTGAAGTTGGGAGAAAATTATTGACAGAATCTTAAATAATCTGGGAAATTACTTCTAAAATTTTATTTTAAATTAGTATATGAATCATGTCGTTATCAATTTTATATAATTGCAATGAGAGATTTGTATGGAAAGAAAAGGAGTACAGTCTTAGGTTTCCATGAAACATTTTGAGTGTTATTGAGAAGAAAATTAACACCAATATTATTTTTTTCGATGATTTACGTAAATATTTTCGTGTTTGGATTTGGCTGTTTTAAAATTCAAATATGCCCTTTAAATGTAACGAATATCCAGTATTTCGATGGTGATTAATGACATTGTGTAATGGACTATAAGTTATCAAAGTCATCAAATTAACTACGAGTATATTACTAATTCTGTAATGTTCACTTGAAATATCTTGAATATGTAGAAATCACGTGACAATATTATCTCATATGATTTATCATAGAGGTTTGTACATATACTCGCATGTAGACATACGTAAATATATGCTTTGAACCATTAAGGCTATTTAGGATAATTCTAGCAAATTTACCTATTCAAACTTCTACAAATGAAATATGTTGTTTATGAGGTTTGAATTTACTTTAGATCTATTTTGGTTATATATGCTTCATACCTGATCAAATGTATACATTTGCTAAACATAGATAAGAGTTGTAATAAAGGCGATTGGTAAACGTTATAATATTTAATAATCTCTGCGTTATTTTAAATACAATATTATAAAAATTCTCATAAATTAAACAAACACTCCGATTTGAATGAAGAAATAAAATTACGAAGAAATTGTGAGGATTTTACTGGAAGACTATGAAACGGAGTCATTTGAGAAATATATAATACGAGCGGAATTATCCGTTGAACATCAACAGGACTTTGTAGTGTGAGTAAAATATAACTTCTGAGGTGTGTGCAGGTTTGGTGGAGCCAGTCATTACCGGCTTCCTTAATCAGCTTACCAGCAAAGCTACAAAGCTGTCATTAGCAATTTAATCAATAATTTGCGTTTTGCCCATAATAACTTTTAGTAAATGTAATTGTTTGATTAATTAATAAATTCCTAACAATCATTTGAATCCTCTCAGAAAATGAAGCGCTTGAAATTTATTACATTCTGGCATCAATATACAACTTGATTTGCCACTCTTTGGCTCCGTTATTCTTCCTCTTTGTATGTTTACTGAATAATAATAATCTTAAATTATTAACGTTGCAATCTATAAGTTTGACATTGCGCGAAGCGAATAACACAACTCTTTCGTTTATTTGAATGCTTAATAGACGCTTATTTATTTGAGGCAACAATGAGGTTTGCCTTGGCAACACCCGCAAAAGAGTACGAAAAAGCCGTAAAATTTCGAAAATAAATTCGTGTTTCTGAATAATTCCTCCATATAACATCTAAAAATTGCAAGAATAAGATATTTTATAGTTTTAGCCGTCGAATAAAACAAAAATGGAGAAATTCGGTTCATATTTACATATTTTAATGAATGAAGGAAATAAACCTTGCATCTTGAAAAATCGAAAATTCCGTGTAAATTTATGGGAAAATATAATTGCCTCCCGGAGTCGAATCCAGGACTTTTTCCAGGATGTTTGATTTTTCTAAAGATCACCTCATGTGAGTTTAACGATTGTGAAAGTTTCAGCTCTTAATTCCATTGGGAAATGTAAAAAAATGCCGGGACAGACAGACGGACACTTTAGAATTATTATATAAGAACTAGTGTAAATTCCCGTTGAAATTCAACGGGAAAATTGGAACTTAATATATCCAACTATATTGGAAGGAAGTGAGCTAAATCTGACACTTATATAGGTTTTCACTTTAATATATTATTTTATATTTAATAGTAAGACAATAAGAGTATACAATTTTTTAAATAAGTTAACAACATCTTTAACGTTTTATTCCGAAAGAAATCAGCTATTATAGACTCACCAGATATGTTGATATTCTGTATGAACAACAATGCTGTTGATCGCCAAGGGAACGTTTCAATAAAAATGCAAAATTTTGACAAAATTTCGAATATTTTAGCTTAATGTGAGCGAATTTGATTCGAAAACAAAAATCGACGATAAGAATAAGAATCTTCATTTAATTTCCTTTAAAATGGTTCTTATCCGAAGATCGTGCGTCATTTACTTCTAATTCAATTTTGCAAAAGAAAATAAGTCTGCAAGTGTGAAAGAGGTATATTTACGATCCCTCTTATGGGAAATCCCATATAGCGTTCCAACCAACCAACCAACAGATTAAGGATTTTATTAATAGTTTAATGCCCACCGACAACTATGAGGAAGACGTGGAATATCCTAGGCGGATGCGAGGACACTTGGCACTCGTAGTGACCTTCGTCTCTTTGGTTGGCGAACTTGATCTGCAGCTTCCAGTCATTCGGAAGCTGATAGTTAAGCGAATACCTGGAGTCGCTGCTGTAGGTGTGCAATCCGAAAGTGATGAGCTGAGGTTCGCCTCCCTTACGACGAACCCACGACACCTAGTGAAGGTCGGAGAGATCGCATTCAAGATCAGCGTCAGCCATAACAAAAGTCATGCGCTAGCTATATTAATTTTAAAAACATTACTAAAATTAACCTAAAGTATTTTGCGATTAATGAAAGAGAGGAATGGTACGATTTACGAGAATTTTGCAATATGGTCAATTTTAAAACTTGAGTCATTTAAATTAATAGAAGATCGGCAAATCGCGTTTCAGAGAAACCACTTAATGAATAAATAATCTATTGAAAGCTTAATGAAATTGTGGTTTTGGAATAGTGCCCTTCAAAGGCTAAACCGATGTTATTATATGAAGCGTGCTGCAAATTATCTGATAAACTAATTACCAATAGATTGGCCAAAATGTTTCATCAACTATTTATTTATGATAATTAACCGTTCAAACCGACCTTTGCGGTGATCTTTTGAACAATAAGAATGAAAAGTACGAACGTGGATGCACACGGCAGTACCTATTCGAACCCGTGATCGTACTGGCGGCATTCTCTCTACTTATATACTTTGGAAAACTTGAACAACCAATAATCCTCGCTGTTATAATAAAAGTCACTCTCATTCTATGTAGGATTTTATAAACTAATGCGAATAACTCTTAAAACGGTAAGTTCGATTTCAATGAATCTTTCGCCAAATGATCAGCATTTGCAGGTTTCAAACGTGTCATCGTCCATGGATAGAGCATTGTTTCGCTTCAAAAAGAGTTTATTTACTCTATCTGATTATCATGCGAATGATGGTAGGAAATCTTTCGTTTGCGTATTTTAAAATAGTGAAGATCGAGAAAGGACTTCGGAACTCGAAAGCCTTTAAGTTGAAATAAACAGACTATATTTTTTCCAGTCAAGAAAACTTGAGTACGTTCCGATTCAGCTTAAAATTTGATTTCAAATCTGAAAAAAGTAGAAATTTTCTACGATTTAGCAAAGAGAAAGGAAGTATAATTAAATGTATGATATTCCAATGATTAAGTATCTTTTGACTATTAACGAGGAATTCATTCCTACCCGTCCTTTTCCGATGGGCAATAATTAACATTTATTTCGTAAGATTAATTGATTCGTTAAGGGTTACAGCGACCCTTGGATGTTTTGTTTATGTTGCTATTTTGAATTAACGCTTACCAAGGTCATATTATAATTCAAATAAAATATATCATGAAAGCTAATATTTTAACAAGCAAGTACACGAAAATCGTGGTTTTTACTGCTAATTAGATTAGATGTTCCAAATTTGCTAGAACTAGATTTTACCGCCATTACCAATTTTATTAAAAACAATTTTTATCAAAGAGTGATCCAAAGAAAAAATCCGAGACTTCTAACAATAACTAAATAAACTTAAACAAAGAATCACTTTCACAAGAATTCAAAATTAGTTCAAGTAATAGATACTGTTTGATATAAAAATACAGTGCAACCTCCATAATTCGAATCCACGTTAATCCGAACTCCCAGTAATCCGAACTGTTTCTCAACATCTGGTGCAAAGTGTCGGTTAAGCGAAGCGAGTGTCGGAAAGTGAAATTTGAAGCTTTTATTTTGTAACAAAGTCGGACACATGTGTCCACTACTAACGCCTCTTGCGGCTGAATAGATGATTCTTTGGAACATCGTTTTAAATAGAATGAGCGATATCGGCGCGGCCGACCGTGTCGATATCGCTCATTCCTACTGCCGCGGCCCAGTGTGGAGGACAATTTTCCCGTCCATCAACACGGATCTTTCACAGTCGTTTTATCGATCTGTAAGTACATTAATTGGTGTTTTATTTACCGAAATTTAGTACATGATAGATTTTTTCCTAGTTATTTTCATATATGTTATCCGAACACCTCGTTAATCCGAACACGCCCTTGCATTATCTAGTTAGGATTATAGAGGTTGCACGGTACTTCTAAAAAATAACTCTTAAGTTAAAAAAAAACGCAAAAACTAGGGCTCGTTCACGTTAAAGTTAAGCCCGGGAATGGTAACAATGGAAAGAGGGCTCACCGTCTTGTCTCCGAGATCGTTGACCTTGCAGTGAAGAAATACCGTGTTCCCGAGTTTTGTGGTTACGTTAGTTGAGTTTGCGAAGTCCTCAAATGTTGGGAGTGGCTCTGGCGTGGTCGTCTCCTCCATCTCTCCCTCCGAATCTTCTCCCATGTCACTTAGCCCCAACCCGCCACGCCCTATCCCGCCCTCCTCCTCGTAAGTCTCCGTGTAAGGGGAAGTGAACTCCTGCCAATAGTTCTTGGGAAATGACTCGAAGGGATCGCTTGTCTTCAGAGCTGAGGATCACAGAACAAGATCTTGACTGAAAAGGCTTAAATAAATTAATCGATTCAAAGCTGTAGACAAAAAGTATTGAGCATAATGTGGATGCTCCTGGAAACTTGAGCACACATTTTTTCGTGTATTTTAAGGGCGTTTTCGGGTTATGAAATCTAAGTCGTAACGATTCGACTAAAATTATAATATGCCATCATATTCAACGTAAATTGCAACGAGGGGATGATATTTGAATAAATTGGATGTTCAAATAGTAAGAATCAATTATAATTAATTAAGCTGGTATTAGCAAGAAAATAAATCAGCAAGGAGAGGATATTAGACCATAAATATTGTGGATTGAATACATGAAGTAGCCGTACTTTAGTTAGAAACGAAATTAATCTCTTTGCAATTCAGGAACGATAAATTATTATTATTTTTAGATATTCTTGTTAAGCATTTTGATTCTAACGGCCGAGTTAGTATGCATAAAATATAAAAATACTTATCTATTAGTTGAAAAAATGCGTTTTATTTTATCTCTTTAATTTGCACACAGGAACAAAGAGTGCTTAATCATAGCAAGTCTCAATTTTGTTTAATTAGATGTTGGCTTAACAGAAGGACATTTATTCCATGTAATCAGAGCACCAAGTCCGTTATCAATTTTCCGTCTGATGTGATTAATCCCAATTCACTCAACCTTTCAGTTGCCCACTTTGATTTATTTGAGACGGAAAGTTTCACCCACAGATCGAAAGAAAACATCTGAAAATCACGCTTTTATATCATAAATTAAGAAAAACGTGAAGCGTAGTTGAAGACGAAGAAAGCCGTTATTCCGGGGTGATTGTAACAAACGAGGATCATGCCGAACAGTGCTTCTTTTATAAAGTTTAAAAGTTTCGCGAAGGGGGGGATAGAGGACGAAGTTGTCGATGGATAGAGAGCGAAGAGAGGTTTATATATATATATATACATATATATATATATATATATATATATATATATATATATATATATATATAAGGAATTTTCAGGAAACAAGTATTTTGGTTCACCAGGGCATTTAGGAAGGCCCACGTCGTGTATCATTTTCAGTCGTGATTAAGTCCGTATCTGGCAACATTTACAGAAAATATTATGGCGTGATAAAAGTTAAATCTAGCGTTTTAGATAAACTCCATTCGTAAAATAAATAGGGATGATCTAAAACATAAATAATTGCTTAGAGACTTGTATAGGTATATGTGCCCTGCGTGCACTCGGCAATCGTATTAATTAAAGCTGTCAGAATGTGCTGCACACGTCACACGTATAGATACCCTTTACTGATAATATTTACCTAAACTTAAGTTGAAGATGATATTTTAATTTATGGAATAAATAATAAATGGAATACATGTGTAATAACGATACGTACGCCCCACTAATCCTTTTTCTTCTGCTACTCTTTTTACCTCGTACATAAATAACTATTTTGATCGATACAGCAATACCAAAATTCCTCTATTCTACTTATCCATCACTTCCTCCTTTAGTTGTGACCATTTAAGACCAACCTTACGAAGACTATTTTTCTCTTATCCAATCAGCTTCAGTTTTTCTTTTTCTCCATTAACGGATCATTTTTTCTGTAGGAGGTGAACCAAAATGACGTGCTGCTGCTCGGTTTCCGTGCGTTCATCCTAGATACGTATAAAATATTTATGAAATCTACACGAATTCTACTGTTCCGTGGCATTAATCGCGCTATTCAACGGTCTCATTAAGAACTAAAACATCGCAAACGCGCCGAAATTGTAATCATTGTGAGCGGACATGTATTAATAAAGCATAGTAATGAAAATGTGTTCTCGGAAATCACGTTGAATAAGGTATTACTGTATATACTAACAAAATTTTCACTAATAATTATTAACAATGTATATTTTATTGTTTTTGCGATGAATGACTGACAGTTCATGTTAGTGTCAGTATTGAGAACAGCAATAATCTTACCTACGGCGTATAAGACGCAGGCTGATTTTGGGGATCATTTTTCTGGGAAAAATGCGCCTTATACGCCGAGAAATACGGTATATATATATATATATATATATATATATATATATATATATATATATATATATATAAGACGGGTGGACTTGGAAGGAATGGCAAACATTGTTCCAACTTCGTAAGCAAGCCTCCTTTCAAAGCCCTCGTCCGCTTCCTCCCCATTTCTCCCTCACCCCCCCCCCCGCGCTTCCTTCCTTTCCGCCCCCGTGCCTCCCTTCTACTTCGTCTTCGCCTTCCCTTTGACGTCCATTGCGAAAGATCCGTTCCGCAAAGGCGACCCAATCCCTGCATGCGCGCGTCCTCCCAAAAACCACGCCACACATACACACCCACATATTCCCAAGAAGCAACATCCACCGTGACTAGAATCCTTAATGGGATTCCTTACTTGCCGTTAAACCGTCTTTTCGATCGATTACCCATTCCGCATTCGTATTCTAGCTTTTACTAATCCGAGCTTTTAAAATTCACCCCGTTTAGATTCCATGGGCGAAAAAAAACGATTATGTTATAAATTATGACCTCAATGGATTTACTTCAAATCTTCTTCCTACTTCCCTTTTCTTCGAAGCTAGTAAATGTCTTCAGCATATAAAGTCGTCAGATCCGTCTTCTTTAGCGTTTTAGCGATAATAAACTTCGAAACTTAGATGGATCCAGACAAAAAAATGGCAGGAGCGTTATGTATCTGACGCCAAACGATTACCTTCATCTGAAACTGCTTCACGGTGACGTAAATCTTCTGAAAGTGATATTCTTGTTGATCTTATTACGCCTTATATACCGCGTGAAATATTATTTGCCTAGTAATCATCCTTCAGAGATATCGGGGAACGTCTCATTATTCCATCCAACGTTTTATCCGATAGAGCTCCTGACTGACGATGATATATTGCAGGGTTCCCTTCTGTATCAGATCCATGCTGTCTTGTCGCTTTCACTGTTTATCCGATTCTATTTTTTTTTATCGCGCCACAGTCGCTTCTCTCTCATTGTAGTTGTAGTCGACATATCTCGGGAATTCCATCTCTCATGCAGTTCCATTTTTAGCCGATTGCTGGCATCAGTTATTCCAAATTTTTAGACGCCTTTTCTCGCCGATAGCATAGTTCGTTAATTCACCTGTCCGGCAAGTGGAGAGATCCGGGTTCGATTCCCGGTTAAGTACAGGATTTTTTTCTTCTTCTCAAATGTCAAACTTTAGTTTCAATTTTATGCGAACATGCATAACACGTAATTTCAACACCTTTGTTTTTTGCAACTATTTCTTATTTGATAAACTACTTATCTCGAACAGTCGTAAGAATGTTAGGAAAAACAGGTACATATTTCGGCTACAACGTGTTGGAGAGTTAAATTTGAAATTTAATATGATTTCAGCCATAAAATGAGCTTGTTAATTCATTCTTGAATTCATTCCTCAGTTATTATTGTTGTTCGAATACTTATCTTTATAAGTCTCCTCAGTTTATCCATTATTTTTTATGTTTTTAATTTATTTTTACTCCTTTTTATTGTAATCGAATGAAAATCTCTGCATAGCTTAAGTTTCTAGAGTGGCCACGTCAGGCACCATCGAGTACCACATACTAATTGTGTCGAATTTTAAAAACATTTGCTCAAAATATTAAATTCATCCGTCATTTAAATTTCTAAAATGTCCATTGCGTCAAATTTTAATTGGTACATATTTTGTGGAAGTAATGTTTTTATATTAAAACGTATGATTATACCTCGACTTTATAAATGAGGCCGACTTTCTCATATCTTCTTTTCATCTTGTCTATCTTCTCAACATCACATTTAAAATTCTGCCACTCGTCATTTATGTGTCTACTCTCCCTGCTTGTTTTTATACACGTCTTTCTTTTTCCCGTATTTTCATAATTCATGTCATTTGCGACCGATAAGTCATATTTCCATCGCATTTAGATAAAATTTCCATTTTTTCGCAAGTTTTAATATACCACAATTGCTACGATATAAACGGTGAATTATATATTTTTTACAAAGTTTATTCATAATTGGTACATCTAATTACAGCTTTTCCGTAATTTATTACGGATCAAAACATAGGCTTATTCGAAGAATTATAGCCTTTCTGCAACATTTATATTAGCAATTTGAATAGAAGCATAAATCAAGCGAATAATGAAATTTAAAATTTTTAATGATGTTCAAAATTCTCTTTAGTGTAGCAATAAAAACGTATACTTTAAAAACGCATTATACTTTCATTAGAGGTAATAACGGATTCGAATTCCAACGCAAAATGTCTGCCTTGCATGATTTGCGTATCCGGAAAATTTCCCTGCCGACGAAAACTCATTTGTGGGCGGATCTCTTAAAATTTCATCATTCGAACGCTGTGTTTACCTCCTTCGTTCCTTATTTGCCCTCTTCCTATTCTGTAATATAGAGGGATTTCAGCTTGACGTTCGCCCACCTGAAAACGTATTTTCCCTGCCATCTTTTCTTTTGTCTTCGAACGCCGCAACTCTCTTCGTGTGCGCGTCACAATACTGTCTTTCGGATCTCATTCGCTTGTTTCATTCCCTCTTTTTTGCTTTTGTCCGTCATTTTACATTCATCTTAAATAAAATTCGACTTTTAATTTCATTTCATTTCCACGACTCGGATTATGTTCAGCTTTGAAGACTAAAATCTGTCACTCGCAGAATTTCATTTGTGCTGCTTCTATTCACCCGTTGTCAGCTCATTTCATCCTTCTTGTTTCGTATGACAGTATGTATTGCTATGAGTGGTTAAAAGTTGAACTGAAGAGTTAAGTTAATAAATGATGGAATAGGTAAACCACAATAAAACATTTTGTGGTCATATGAGTCACTTATGCCATTTAGGTGCATGATTTTGAGGCTTACCAACTGTTTTCTTTCGTACTCATAATTGCAACCCTGTTTATTAATTCATTAATTTATTAAATCTTATTTTTTCAAATTATTTAATATTTAGAGGTACCTCTGATTTGGTGTTGCTTATTCCTATGTAGGTTTTTCACTTTTTCTAGATAAACTCTATTAATTACTACTTTTTATTACAAAGCACGTCTTCCGTATTGTTGGTGTTTTTGCGAAGAACATTTTTTTCTGATCAAAAAACCTAATTTTGTCATGTTTCGTAGTTAAGTCAAAATGAGAAAAGTCGTATTTATCTCTAGCATTTATTAAAACTTCATAGGTTTTAATTAATTTTTAATCGACTATCCAAAGTTAATTTATCATTCCATATTAAAAAAAACGGCGCATATTTTTTTCGTATTAACCATGGCACCTAGACCGTGTCAGGGCGCTTTAATCATGGATTTCCAATGCACTCCATTCTTTTGGGGCACTGGCTCACGTAATCCTTTTGTTATACAGAAACAGGAAAGTTTGAGGATTCCCGGGAGCTGATAGGATATTGATGACGTGAATGAAAGAGAGAGGAAGTAGATAGGTGGGAGGTAGGGGAGGGTATTGAAGGGTAGGGCAATCTAATCTCAAGAGAGTGGCTGCTGCCTCCCCCAACCCCTCTTTTTTCCACCACCCCTCCTGCCCCTCCAATGCCACCCTCCGCAGCACGCTCGCTCGCCCCATTCTCCCCTTGATGCCACTCCATTGACTTCGTCGTCCCTCCATCCCTCCCTCCACATCCTCTCGTTCCACCTCCTCCGTCTGACTCTCCCTCCCCTCTCCCAATCCACCCCCAAACTGCTCCTCACAATTCCAACCAAGGCACCCTTAAAAATCCCTTCGCCTGGGGGAGGGAAGGGAGGAGAAGAGGAGGACGTGAGGGTTATAGGTAGGGATATTGGAGAGGGGAGGAGTGGAGCGCGGCGTGTACTCATCACCATCAGCACACAAGCCACGGCATATTCCAGAAAGAGGTTCTCACTTAACCTTTAGGTGTCCCAGATTCAAGGCCATCGGCATGGCATGATGGTATGGGTATGCGAAACGAATGCGAGGGCAAAGGGAAGGCGAATGAAAAAATCGACGGAAAAGTGACTTCTATGATGGTAAAAACGACCATAAACAATACATCAGCAATAAAAGTATGAATCGTTTCAATTTTCGATGATAAAAATGATATCATAGGGAATTCGTGACGAGGATGAGGATAAAAATGGCGGCGATCGCCATGGTAACGAGCGGAGCGTCGTCGGAGAAAAAAAATAGAGAGAAGAGTAAGACAAAGAACGGGAAAGAAGGAGTTGATAGCGAAGGAGGAAAAAGGAAAGGAAACGAAGAGGAATGAAAGACGAGAAGATCCCGGGACTCCCTTGATTGAGATATTATTTTCATCTCATGTAAGGGGAAATTTGGATTCTCGTGCACGCGCTCCTCTGAGATAAATGATCCAGAAACGGCTTCCAAAGTTTATGACGCTTGCGACATACTTCTGCGACACGGTCCTTCCGTGAATCGAATTTTATTTTCGCGCCAGCGGTGGCCGTCCCCCCCGATGCGGGGTACCCTATGCGCTTACGGGAGCACGAGATTCTTGATCCTCTCTTTATAAGGAGACGTAAGAAGTTCATAAAAGGTCATGTTTGTTCGCCATATTACAAGATCGTGGCGATATTAAAAATATTTAAAATTAATTTTTTCCCCCGCTGTCGCCCACGCGTATCCCGCCACTTATAAGGGATTCATATATTCAAAACTGCCCTCCTTAACTTTTCCTCTCTTGTTTATCTACAAAAGCTTAGAAAGTGAGGAATTTAATTTCCAAAGACTCGGCGTCCTTGTTGTCCCGGCGCAATAACGATGGAATAGAATTCCTACTTCAACGCTATCTCCGCCCCTCCTCTTCGCTTTCTCACCTCCGTCCCTCCCTCCCCTTGTAGCTATCTCCTCCCCTTCTACACACTCTCTCTCTCCCTTCTCTCCATCACTCCGCTCATCCCCATTCCTTCCAAACACCCTTCAAAACTCCGTACACCTCTCCCGTCTTCTCCTTTCTTACCCCCTCGCCACATATTTCATCCTGCTCCCGATCCATCACATTTCCTCACGTTCCTTTCGACCTTCCTTTCACTAACTCATCCTTTTTTCTCTTTCTCTCCTCCTGTGTTTTTCTTCCGTTTTCATTTTTACTCTTCTCTCTCCGTCTCTCCCAAGTTCGTATTTTTCTCCTTTTCCCGCCCTATCTCATTTTTTCAGTTTCCCTATTCCTCCCTTTTTCACCCTTCCATCTCCTTTCCTCTTCCTCCTTTTTTGCTCTTCTACGCCTCTATCTCTTTCCTTCCCTCTTCTCCTGACTCTTTTGCAAATCCCCTTTCCAATCTCCAGCCCCTTCCCTTCGCTCACTATATACGGCGAGATCCCTTCTTATTTCTTGTTACCGCTCGACATCCCCGCGCCGAAATAAAAGACTGTGATATTGGATCACGTGACACGACCAGTGCAAACACTTTCTCTCCCGCACCTTCCTCCCCTCCCCGATCCTTTTCATTTCGCATTGTTTCCAGATTAAATGTCCAATAGCAATCCATTCGCTTCGCGTCGCACTATATCCAGATCTAAACTTTCTTATCTAAGGGATTATAAAGAATTTCCCGGGAAATCGTGAATTATGAGGAACCCTTTGGCGTTTTCGCTTTTGTTTTATTCGAAGGACGCCCCATTCTTCCTATAATTTTTAAGTAATGGTAATCCCCTCCGTAGCGGAAATAAGGAAAGCCTCGATACCATTATTATTTATGCTGTTGTCCCGGGCATATGTTTGCCTTGTTGGTCGAAGTGCCCTTCGCCGATACATATTACATGCGAGAAAGACATATCACACCGTTCAAAAACAAAATAGCGCCGGATTTACAACCACTGAAACATTTATTGCAATTTTCCGGAGCCGCGAGAACATTTCACGCCTTTATATAAATATTTATTTTGTATTCTTTTATTTCGGTGCTTTTCCGGGGTGGTTCAAATAAAGCGATAATATTTCACGCTGTTTAGTGGCTTCGCATTTCCACTTTTAATGGAAACTCCGGAGGGCTATGGAACGGTACCGTAAATCGCGTAACTCTATCCTCGTATGCATCGTCTTTGCCTGTTACTTGCCTTTGTGGGTTGTTTGTTGTAATCGCCTGAACGCGATGGATTTAATTAGCTTCAGATTCGTGTTCGTCTCAACTTCCTTTCTTCATTTCCCTCCCCCTCTCATCTCTTCCTTTCATTCTATTTGCCTCGATATTTACTCGTTTCCTCTCCCTTTCTCTCTTTTTCCTCCTGTTTACATTCTCATCTAATAAGGATGTTGTGTTTGGAGATATCGAAGCCGATGCTTTTGACCGAAACCCGCCCCTTAGGCTCGTGTTAACCTAAAGCGATCTGTGATTTATTTGCCCACCGCCTGCTCGCTCTTCTAAAAAAATCTCGAGTATTACCCTTCGAATTTGAACCGAATTCCCATTTTTGAAGGTTCAGCGCTGATAAGAATACGTGGGATCACAGGATAAACATTCAAATAGACATTTTATTTCGTCGATAATCAATCACTTTTATTTCGCGTAATGCGTAATTTTTTTTAATTTGTAATTTTCTAGATTAAAAAAATAGTGGCCGGAGTGTGTTGAGAAATGTGCTTGATAAAATAAAACATGTGAGGGAAGAATTGCAGAGCAAATTACATAAGGCACTTTTTTATTGTTTTAGGATTATGGCGTCATAATAAGATTACATCTTTGGTTATAATCGGCGGCCTAATAATATACTCTATAAATTCCCTTTAAAAGTATTATGTCAACGCTATGTAATAACATGTTTTCCATTTAAAAGCAAAGGACTCATTGCCGTTGCGGGAGATATTTCACATGGTTATAAGCCGTAAAATGTTCCCTCTTCTTTTGATTAAAAGTAATTATTTTTCGCTCTCATTTGACGCAGATTTGAATTCTGCTTTAAAAAAATATAAACCTGTCTTTCATATATATAAATATTTATGCCACGAGCTCATACCTTAGTTTTAACTAATTTAGAAATGCAAATTTATAATGCCCTGCGCCGATTTCGTACTTTTCTCTTTGAGGTAAAAATGAAACAAAGGTGTCAAAAAAAGACACCAATTGCTCTCCACCATCTAATCCTAGATTCACCATTCACCAAATCTAGACCATGTCTAGCCCTCATATAGACCGCTCTATTCTGAAAATTTGACTCCTCCAAGTTGCTGGATTCCAGAGATGTTGCCCGAACAGACGGACGCAAGGACGAACGGGTAGCCAAACCGAAAACAAGCGATTTCTTTTAGAAAAAAGCGCTGCACACGTCACTCTGGACGCCGCATCTCAATATCACGTGTTAAATCGTATTAACGCAGATCTCATATACATAATGAAATCATGATTATTGAAATTCATTTCTGTATTTGATAATATAAAATGATGGATGAGGATTTCCAAACCTAATCCGATTCCTTCTTTCTTCTTCCTCCGCTGTGGCCCTCTTTTCCCTCTTCTCTTCTTCCCTTCACCTCTTTATTTTCGCCCTCACTTCTTTCTCGCGACCTCTTCCCTTTCTCCCCCTCCTCCCTCTTTTCCTCTCGCGCCTTCTCCCCCTCTCGTCATCAAATATGACATCAAACATAAAAGAGTGGCAATCAATCACAAATCTGTAATTTATCCACGTTAAGGTATTCATCGCACTTTAAAAACACATTTTCGTAAATTTTATTGCCATCGGATTAGTTTCGCCTCGGGCCATTCTTTTCGTTTTCGTTTTTTTTTGCATTTTTTTATCTTTATCAATCAATCATGAGCATCACTTGTTGATGTTCGAGCACATTTCTTATCACTCCCCACATATGCAGAGTCGTAGCATAAATCTTTCGGGCGTAGCGTCCGAGCAAAATATCCGAGGGGAAAAAATCACTAACGAATCAATGAATCTGGAAGCAGTTTTATTTCTTCGTGTCGCGCTATCATTCGTTGGCCTCCAATACAAGATACACATGGGCCCCCTTTTTTCCTCACTCCCCTATCATCGAGGCGCTATTCCGCCCCACTCTCCACATCCCTTCTACCTCGTTTTCCCCCTCCCTCCATCGAAAGGCGTTTGTTTTTCGGTTTCGCGCAACATCGACTCCCTCGACCTCTTCAATCACAACTCTAAATAAAAAAATGAAGGAACACTTCCCCGCATCCCTCCTCCTCCTGCCTCATTCCTCCTCCTACCTCATTCCTCCTCCTACCCCACTCCACATCCTACCCCACTCCACATCCTACCTCACTACACATCCTACCCCACTCCACCTCCTCCCCCACACTTTCCCATCGATCTCCGACAGAATTCGCGATACGCCCACGGCGAGGGAGCGCGCGCGAAAGCGGGAGGAAAGTCATTAGACGTCGGCGTGTCACGGGATGACGGATTGGGCGCCCTACGCCCGCGCGCTAAAAAGGTGCCTCCTCGCTTCCCTCGACGCTTTCCGACCTCCTCTCGCCCCTCCCTTTTCCTCCTCCCCCGCCTCCTCCGCCTCTCGGGGGCAGCGCGCTACGGAGAGGAGTGCCGCGGAAAAACGCCATTCAACCCCCGAGGAAAAAAAATCCTTCCTTCCCAAAGTTCCGTCGCACGAGGGATAAAATAAAGAGTCACAACGCGAGGGGTCGATAATATTCGTGTGATTTGCGAGGTTTGCGTCTCCTTTTTCTTCTTTCATTTTTTTGATGGAAGCGTCACTTTAATTGCGCGCGGCGTATTCGGTTTTGTACCTTTTATTTCGAATATTTCGGACCGAAAAGTTGTGTTCGACAAATGACTCACCTTTTTTCGCGTCTGCGTAGATGGAGGACATCACTCTTGGATATGGGACTGCTATTAGGCTGAACATGAGGAGATGCACGAAGCTGGGGAACGGAGGAGGAGAGCCTCTCTCATGCGGCTCCATCCTCTCCCTCTTTCTATCTCTCTCCCTCTCTCTTCTGTTTATCTTTTCTCCCTCTCTATCTCTCTTCCTCTCTTCAGCCTTTAACCCTCTCTCTCTCTCTCGCTCTCCAAATTTATGTTTCGGAGCGCAGCCCAGCCTCACCTAACATCCATCCGCACTCGAGAGAGACACAACCTGAAATTGGAATCAGAGCATGATTAGAAATACGTCACGTTCGCAATTTTAATGGCAAAAGATGTACGCAAGACTTAGAATGTTCATCATACATTATTCATAGACTACGTGAATCACGGCAGGGAAATGTGTGCTGTCGTAGCATTTAAGGATGTATAGATAAAATTATTTGGGCGAAAATTTTGAGCAAGAATTAAATGAAACCGGTCTTAGTTTTTCTAAAGAATAGCTTTCACATTACAAAAAGATATGGGATTTGTCTTCTATAAATCTTGATACAATTCGCACTTGCTCTTAGAATGCATATTAATAAATATTATTTAAAATATTCGAATCGATCCACGGATGCGATTATTATTGCTATATCCATTTATGTATTGAAATAAATTTAACTAGGATTTTATCACACTTTTAAGAATTTATTTTTATTTTGATAATTTCTTTCCTCAGTTTAATTTGTCAAGCCCCACAATGATTTGTTACTATTATTATTTATAGCTTCTTGACCAACTGTTCATCAATGTAAAAAATCATTGCGAATTATTGTCTAAGTAATACATCACTGATGTATTTACGTATATAATATTAAAATGTTCCATAATTCTCATATGTAGAAATAGAAATACATTTTAATTTGATGAAAATTTGTGAATTATTTATGAAAAGTTTACTTGGTATCCGAGAAAGAAAAATTATAGCAAAAGACTAACTAAAAGCCGGAGTTTTCCATTTGGTAGGAGAAAGAATTTTTTCCAAGGAATGCGAGAGATGAGGATATATTGTTTTTATGGAATCCGCCCTCCTCACAACATTCCGAGAAATCTCGGCGTTCGAATAACATAAACTTCAAAGGCGCCTCGGTGTTCCATCTAGTGGACAGCGCCGCAACTTAGGAGGTGGACTACGCTTAATCTTCCTTTCCTCCTCACCCTGCCCACATACACGGACACCCACGTCCACACATACGCACACACGTGTATATGTCACGACTCGTATACAGAAAGCGCACTAAATGTCGTCCCTCGCAAAAATCACTCTTCGTTGCCGCCCCGTGCGCATAAATATTCAACGTCCCCTAGGAACGCAAACAGCCACAGCGCACCCCAATGGCTTTATGGCCATTCCAAACAAGAGGCAGTCGTCCTGCGGCGGGTGGTAATCGTTCTCCAGCTCATCGATTTCAAGAGTGAAAATTGATAATCTTGGCCACCGTTTTCCGCAAAGAGCCTATAACTAGGACAAGAGAACGGTGATATTTAACGGGAAGTAGATCATCCCCGCTGGAGTAAGAGTCGGTGGCGCCTTTCCCGAGGCTTTCTCCGAAAATCCTTTTAAGGGAAAAATTGTTTTTTTTCCTCTTGTCTTAGGCGCCGTGAAAAAAGAATATCCGAGGAATATCTAAAACCGAAAAATGAAATTTCCTCTTTTCCCTTAAGGGGAGTCTACCATTAAATTGTAAAAGGCTTGCCATCCTTGAAAGCTTGAATCCTCCAGCATTAAAAGTTTTACGAAAACACCATTTAAAATTTTTGTATTTTCCGACCTAAAATACCTCCAGCGAAAAACATATTTTCCACTTGAAAAATTCTAACGCCTAGGAGAAATAATAATATAATAGGTTTTTCAAGCCACATTGTACGCATAAAGAATTTTTGGAAAGTATCTGATGGTAAGAAAGTTTAAAAAAACAGGGACAAAGTGAAGTGAAAATTAGACGTAATAATATCTTAACCACCTTATTTAAACAGAACTTTATATAATAAATCGATGTATCATTTGCGTCTAGGCTCTTGATTCTTCGACAAGGGATGTTATTAAAAATTACTTTTTAATCTAAAAAATAATTTAAGCGAAAATAATGTTTATTATTTTTCATTCTCGATCGCGTTCTTAACTGTCATAGTCTGAATATTTTGCAGACCTGGCGAAAATAAATTCGTTATGGGTCACTTTCAAATCTATCATCTAATACACTCATAATGCAATTTTTCATCTATAAGTGGAAAATAGTTCAATGCCGTAAACCTCTTATTGCTTAACAGCGTACAAAGATTATCTACCTTCTAATAACTATGCTCACTGATACATTTTTAAAAAATTAATTAAAATCTGTTTATTTAGTGTGCACTGCATTCCCACCTTACGACGTCATTATTCACCTTGGATTTCAGTTGTTTCGGCAACGGCTTGATTCCTCAAATACAAGTTTTGCGTCCCTCGCATTAACTTTGGGCTGTGTTGGTCGAGCGCGAATATGAAAGCCCGTGACTCACTGCATTAGCATGCGTTGTCAGGGCGCGAAGTGAGATTATGTCGCAGTTGCAATGCGTTGTGCATCACCCAGGGAAACCCATGGAAATACCCGAGAGAATGGAGGAAAGAGCAACGGTGTAAGTGATGGAGCAATTTTCCAGGCCAACGGGTGGTAGTCCCATCTCCATGTTTATGCAATGGATTCACCCAAGAGAACGTTATGGGTTAAGGGAGAGGATGGGAGAGAATAGGAAAGGGAGTGGGGGAGAATAGGAGAGGGAGTGTGAGAGAATAGGAGAGGGAGTGGGAGGAAATAGGAGAGGGAGTGGGAGGAAATAGGAGAGGGAGTGGGACGGAGTGAGAGAGAGAGAGTGAAAAGGTAGAGGGAGAGGAGAGTGAGTTTTGAGAATAGATACTGAGTGTGGGGAGGGAGGTATGGAGGAAGAGAAGCAGCGAGGGTGTTGAGGTTGGGCTGCCGAGGGAAGAGTTGACTTGGAGTGAGGAAAGGGGAGAAGGAGAGGAGAAAGGAAGAGTACATCAAGTGAGCAACCGAGTGCGTATAGGAAGGGAGAAGAAGAGAGCGGCTCGGAGTTTTGGAGGGAAATTGTGAGAGAGGTAATAAAGGAACGTAGGTAGCAGGGATACAGAAAATGAGGAAGGGTAATAGGCAGAGTAAAAAGGGTATAGTCGAGGAGAGTGAGGAGAAGAATGTGGGGAGAGAAAGTGGAGAGAGAAAGGGGCGGGGAGGATACACGAGATGATAAGCGTGTAAGGGATGCAGCGGTTTGCGCAATGGAGTGGAGTGGAGTGGAGTGGATGTGGAGTGGGTAAGAGGAGCAGAAGCGGAAGTCGCGCCTCGATACTAGAAGACCAATCGAAATGATAATGTCCTTCGTGACGGATGAGTAATACGTTCGAAAAATCAAAATCGGAAGCCTACAAGATCCCGTAGGATGGCAATGATATGTACGGGGTCGTTAAAAATATCCGGGAAATAAAGAAAAAATGAAACGATGCAGAATTGTTTAACGGTTCTTTGTTTTTTTTTGTATACGCTATCCTAGGTGTTCCTACAATTTTTATCGCCGGTTGCTCTCCCAAGCGTTTCATCTTAAAATGTTTACGGGAAGATAAATGGAAACCCCTCCCGGCGAACATAAGAAAAATAAGGCCCATTTTAACAGTCGGTCACACGGCAAGGATCGATCATATATTAATCCGTATCAGGCCATTCGGTCGGAGAATAAAAGGGAGAAATGAAGCGGAAGGAGAAAGCGTCGGAGAAGGGTTCAAGGAGAAAGGCTAAGGGGGAAGAAGAACGGGGAGTAAGCGAGGGATGCAAACGGGCGTGGAAAAGGGGAAGAGAGAGGGATGAAGAGGAAATCGGAGGAGAAAAAGACGCGCAAACGAGATGCAAGCTTGAATGGCAGTTTCGGGGATTGGACGAGTTAGACAGGGAAAGGGAATGAAACATCAGATGGATAGGAGAGATAAGAGGCTACGCTCGTGTGTCTAACCGAGCGTCGTTTCCATCCGAATGCCCGGGAGGAATTCCACTCTTCACACCTGCTAAATGAATCTTTTATACAAATAAATGATCCAACTCGGTTATCTTTGAATATGTATTTGTTTATGCTAATCTGCGTCATTCAACGTGGGTGGCTCTTATGGCTATATACTTCAAAGGAAATTAAGCAATAATTTGGTAATACGAGCCACGTCAATTTACTTCAGATGTATTAACGCTCGTATGCTTATGCATATACTACATTTAAAGTGAACGGGAGTAAATTATGAAGCTGCTGCTACAGTAAAAATATCGGGATAAAAAGGAAGTTTCTTTTATCATGACCAGTGTATAGAGAGCACAATATTCCCAGATTGCGGAATAGAATCTCGGCATTATATCACATTTCCAGGTTTATAGTCCAGGTGTATAACCTAAGAGAGGAGCTTCGTATTTACGGATGGATCTTGACCCATGTCGCGTTTCGTATGAGCATTGTAATGGCGAGAAAATTTACACGCCTCTTTCTTGCGTGAACATGTGTATTTATATTCGTGGATGGATTTCCGTAGCGAGTTGGAGGCAGGAAAAGTGTCCTAATATGAATTTTACACAAACACACACACATATATATATATATATATATATATACATATATATATATATATATATATATATATAAGCCCGTGAAGCTTTCGGGTAGCCCTGGGGTTCCACGTAACACAGTTTGAAAACTCCTGACCTAAAGTTTGCTTGGAGAACTACAGCTAAATGTGTCCTAAGACCATAGTCGTTGGCCATATATTTCCCCGAAGGAACCGTTGTAACACTGGAGAATATTAATGTTTGAATTCGAAATGAGAGAGAGGTTGAAGTTTTGGAGGGATGCTATGATACGGTCCGATAGAACGCGCAATGATTATAATTCCTGCCTTATAAAACTGATGATAACTTTACCTTGAGATACTGAGTGGCTCAAAATCGAATGCCTCCCCTTAGTGTGCACGTCGAGGAATACTGCCTAAAATTAACGGAAAGCTGGAGATACTCTCAAAGTGCGCGTAATGCTATTAAATTTAATGATATGTCAATGCGCTATATTTTGCGTAGGTTAGTCATCGCTTTCATCCCATGCACTTCCCGACTTACGGTATTAAGCTGATAGTTGTCTTTATAACCTCTTGAGAACGATAGCGTTACGAGTTTCTCGGGATCCTTCTGTTTTCATTCTAGTGAACAGGAGTTTCGGCGATTGCGTCTTATTCAGCATCCGGCTACTGAGTCCGCGGCAGAATCCAAAATTATTCCTGCGCAAAGGCTACGGATCACCCTAGCAATTGTCGTCAATATCACGCGCGCACCTATATATGTAAATATTTATAAATTGATACTATATATATTTATATTCAGTAAAGTTGGTATTTAACATGTCAGGGGACCAAAATAATTCCATTCGATCGATATGTCTATTTACACGCACCATTATTCGCAAAAATAAAATAGTTAAGTAAAGATTAAGAAAGTGAAGAAAGCGCTCCTCTCCTAATTCTAATTTAATGTTATTATAAAAAGCAAGTTGACTCTTTAATTTTACTTTACTTAAGTATTATCACAAGTTAGGTATGGGTTTAGTTGATGCCGTGAAATTTGTACGTACGTAATGCAGTAGAAAAAATAAATGAATAATTCTAAACAACATCATCACGATGCACAAATTTTCGGAGGAAATCTCCTCTATACAAATTCCTGTTGTTCAATTTCCGGTTATTCGGGCGTTCACTGTGTGTATGTCTGTATACATACACGTACATACATGCAATTGTGTATTTCATTCAATCCTTCTCTTACGCTTCTTTCTTTCTCTATTTCCATGAGCTCAACTCGACCAGGATGTGTCCTTACTACAGCGGCAATTTCAAAAACGCCTACAAAATAAATGAAATTGAGAAAAAAAGCGACAATATTTCTAAGGCACGAATTTTAAAGAAAAGTACACAAATCAAAAGGATATCCATTTTTCTTTTCATACATAGCACAGTCGTGATTAGTGCTGGGATTCTTAGTTTCTTCACGAATTTAAAACAAACAGAACGGTGTCGGCACTCGGGGAAAAAATTTTGACGCGTTTTTTTATTTCATTTTATCGCGACCGTAGTATATCACGATTTTTGGGCCCACTAAAAGGTTTTGTAAGTCATGGAAAATCCGATGAAAATTGATTTTTGAGAGAGAGAGAGAAAGAGAGAGAGAGAGAGAGAGAGAGAGAGCCATTGAAATTGTACGAGCAGGCGAGAGAGTGTGTTGCTCTAGAGAAATTCTGAGCCTAGGTGTCAGCGCGACCCGATACTCGTTCCGCAATCTTTTCCTCCGCTTTTTCCTTCTCTCCTCTTTTCTCCCCCTCCTCCCCACCCATCTCTCTCTTTCTCTCTCTTTCTCCTTTCCGTCCCGTCCCTATGAAGGCCACCGCTCCGTGTTTTACCGTCGTTTTACGGCGTCCCGCGGGTGAGGTATGACGTGACAACAGTTGAAGTTCTGGCTGCTTCAAAAAAAAAAGGAAACCTGAGACGAAGATGGGGAAAACGCGGGGTATGTGCGCGAGGGGACGAATAAAAGGAAGTCGGGGCGAAAAGGGCAGAGGAAAGGGATTTGGAAGAGGGCGAGGGGAAGAAGGGATAAAGAGGGAGGGACAGAGGAAGGAAGAGAAAGGGACGTGAACTTCGGAGAGGGACGAAATAGCGAGTAAAAAGTGAGAGCGAGATAAAGGACGTGGATAAAGGGGAGGCGGTATCGGCGAGTATGGTTGCATAAGATACGGGATACGTGTATTACCTGGTCTTGTTCGTGAGTCCACTTTTTAGGGCGACGGAGCTCATCCGTAATATCGTCAGTTATTTTTGCAAGAGACGACGATCGTCATGAGTTAATCAGTTTTTCGGCCCCGCGATTCTCGGTGGGTTTAATTTAAAAAATAAAAAATACGAGCCGGCCATGCAAAGGGAGAGACCATTAGATCAGCACGTTGGGGTAAAGGTTCGGTATTTTCAAGTGATGCAAAAATGTCGGTAATTTTGTTATTAGCGATAAATGTTAAGATTTATAATTTTATTTATATTATACTGGAATTTTATTCTTCATCGGGAGAAGCTGTTTTAATATTTTCAAGTGAAATTTTGTTTATTTTCTTTTGAAAACCTCGTTAATTCGATGATTTTTAAACAAATAATCAATCAAAAATTTTAATTTCTATTTTTAGGCTGGTTTTCAAAGGAAACATAGCCTTATGAAATGGTCCTGTCTATGTGTGTGTGTGTCTGTTACTAACAACTTTTGCACCAATTGACCGATTTTCATGAAATTTGGTATGGGGGCCCACCTTCGGGCTATATTTTATTTGGCCAAGATTGAAGTCCCGGGTATGATCCCAGGAACGTTTTTTCCCTATTTGTTTTACATAGAAAGTCTCAAATCCACCGTACAGAGATGTATTCTTTATTACATTATAATATCTTAAAATTGTGATATCAGAGCGAGGTTTGTACTGTTCTAAGGGGAAAATAATGTAAATTATAATTCTTATCACCTAATTTGATAATTGATCGTATTTCCTTGAACTCCTGCTAAAACATAGCGTTTTTGCGTTTTAAATCGCATTTTATCGGATTGTTGCCATGGAGATGATTATTACCGAACTCGGCTTGAACATAGACGAGTGAACAAATTGGTTATTTTATTTTCCGCTCGACTACTCATCAGCAATGGACAGTTGATCCAGACATATTAGCGTATAAACAATAACATTTACTATGTTCGTTTATTTAAACAAATACATGAAAAATATAATATCAGAAAGAGTTTTTGACATTGATTTTAGTATTTTAAACCTGATAATGCTCTATTAATTTGTTTTCCTATCATTGATAAACTATGGATTACAAATGGTATTTATGGTATGAGAATTCCTTGGAATGATTAACACATACTGAAAATTTTCCTGTCAACATAAGTAATAAATTCGGGACGTCAACTTTGGGAATCCAGCCTGCATTAGTCCTGGTTTGGACTTCTTGTTTCTTTATTCGACCTGTTTCCCAATCACCACCGCATCGTGATGACCTAGCGGTAACTGTGAAAATTATCCCTTAAATAAATAATAGCAAATTACAATTTATTATAATTTATGTTTCATTACCAACGTCGATTTCCTCAAAATAACTCCTCCGTAAATTTATCATTAATTGTTCTTCAGTTTGAATCTCATTCGTTTTATTAACCTTCTACCAGACTAAAAATTACTATAAACTCGGCGCGCAAAGTAAAATAAGTACCACAGCTGTATCTCATCTGCATAACGAAGTCCTCGCTAGCTCAGTACGTCTCCTCGAAATTTCCTAGCACTCGATTTTCTCAGCCTGACTCTACGACTTGCTGCTCGTTTCTCCGCCTGGATTTTTTTTAACTCCGTCATTAACCTCGCCAGCCTTGTTTCATACACCCTCCTAACTCGGCTTTCGAGCGAAGGAGCGGGAATGAATGACCCGTGCCGAGGAGAAGTGGAGGAAGATGAGGCCATTTTCGGGTGACGTCCTCCTCTCTCCAAAAATTCCACTCTTCGTTCCTTCGCTCACCTGAACTCCTCGCGGACAGCATCGGCTCCAGCAACTTGCTTGCTTGGAATAAGGGAGAAATAATTCCACCGTGAATCTAGGTCGTGGAGCAGGCGAGGGATGGGATTCTATCCTTGGCAGAACACCAGTTTTGGATCGGGGGGAAGGAGGTCGGGAAGATTAAGGCTCAGCCCGGATCGCATCCAAAGGACAGCGGCGGAAAAACTTTTTAAGTGGACGAGAACCCAACCCAGTAATGCACGCGATATCCAGGCATCGCGTTCTGTCCTTTGAAGGCTCGAAATGAAGAATCTTCATCGAGAATCTCGCGTTATTCTTCGTGTCATCCGTCTCAGAACTATGGGGACATGAATTTAAAAAATCCAGGTTTCTGACAATCCTAATTGTGGAAGCTTTATTATAACATTATACAGGAGTTGCGGGAATTTTTCTTCTTCCGATATTTTATTCGTGCCGACTTGCTCGGATAGACGCGGCTTACGAGGGAAAACGGCGGTAGAAGAATATCTCTTTCGGTGGCATCTCCGCAGTAATTCCTCTCGAGGTCAAGCGGATACGGTTTTACGAGGAATTCTCAACGAGTGATGGCTTTCTGCCTATTCGAAGGACGGCAGGTGGCCTCCCTCGACCCGCACCAAATCCTCCCCATTGGACTTCGTTGCGGAGTATCCTCTCGAGGGAGTCCTCGACTCCCCGAGGACAAGTGCACATCTCCCGCTTGTCTTATTCCAAAATCTCACGTCTCATGGCCCATTGTGTTGAATTCCCACCTCAAGGTGCTCGCAACGATTCATGAAGCTAGATCCGAATGAAGGACAATGACAGTTCTGCACGATTTGGGTATTTTGCAAAATGCTAAATATGTAATAATAAAAATATAATTTGTGAGAAAATTTTCGAATGTTTAAATTAATCGATCTTATTGGCTTGCTAATCTGTTTCAACTGGATTAAAGAAAATCATTGGGTCATATCGTAGATTCTAAGGACAAATGATTCTAATGTGGTAACCGAAGAGGTGATAGGCCGCCAAATCTTCAATCGGCGTAGAGCATTAATTTTTCGCGAAACAAATCGCAGAACATATTTTACGATAGCTGTTTGATCATTGAAATTTTAAAATTTATCATCAGATATAACTGTTGAATTTTCCATTGAAATTTGTTGAGCAAAGTATGCACAGTAGTTTCATGCAATTATGTCGAAAATTAATGTTCCTAAGAATTCCCGTTTGATTTTTAGTCACTGAAAACATCGAGACACAAATCATTATAAAAGGCCTCCCTTAGTTTTGAATACCTACACCCTACAGTTATGTATAATTATCACGAAATATTTATTAGCCACGTTCCATATCTCTAATAGCGTAATAATCTGTTAACGTCATCCACACCGAAGAGGTAACTCAGCTTTTTCATTCCCTTTCTTACTATCTCCCAAAAAGGAGTGTCAGAGGAAAAACGACTCGGAGCACGCATGTATGGCTGCCAGGGATTCGCTTCTGGTGCTATTTCCATGCGCCAAAAACTCATTCATTCAACCCAAAGTTTGCACAACGAACTTTTTCTGACACCATACAAGCGCGGAGGCTTTTTTGGTCCGCACTAATTAATGAGGCAGCTTCAAATTACCCAATTATCATCCGTAATATGTGTTGCTGGAGTTGAAGCGTTAACAACAACATAACTAAATAATAAACCTAACAAACAAGTACAGCTATATACGTATTAGATACCGCGCATGGCATTCTTAGCGAAATCAATCAATCACATTACTCAGCGTTGAAAGTTATTTTTATAATTCGTCCAATTAAAATGGTGCATTATGGAATGACATCCAAGATGGCTTCTTAGTATTTTCTACGGAAAAATATAAATTTTATGTCATTGAAACCGATTGATTTTAATATTTTTTAAATTATCTTTTTAAATGGAATAATGAGTCAGTTCTAAGCGATATTTTAAGAAAACTTTTTCCTTAAACTATCCGTGAAGAATCAGGAAAAATTATCAGTTAAAAATATTTTTTATTTAAAAATCATAAAATAATATTTATTTATTTCATATATAAAAAAGCGTCACTACTAATTATTCGAGGAAAATATAACATTATATACACTCAATGCATCCTGGAAAATCTAAATGTAAATCCCTGCTAATAGATTGTGTTTGGGCGAAATATGCATCTTTTTTAGGGCGCAAATCATGCGGTTTTATGCAAGTTATTGAATGCTAACAGCAGCTCGATCATTAATCGACGATGACAGAGCGCAATCACACTATTCAGCCAAACGAGGCCGCAGGGTGTCGAGGGCTCAATTTTGCATTCCTACAACCTTCTTTCCCACTTTTCCGCCGCCTGCCCATTGCATTTCAACCTCTAAGCGAGTTTTCTGAGTCCGGAATCGGGAGAAATAGACTCATACCGTTTTGGCGAGAACTATTTCAAAAGCGGGAGAGTAGCAACGCGAAAGGCGACGGAAGAATATATTAAGCTGGAATACGAATCGCCTGAGCCATAGATCGAAGCGGCGGAGTCCATGACTAGAGAGAAGTTGGCGGGTACGTGAAGGACTCTATTGGGTTCGACAAGGTTTAGCATCTAACAAGCAAAGGATAAAAACGCGATGGTTTTTTTCCATTTTTGTATGCACGGCGACGAAAAGGGAAGGAAACAAATAGTTTTGTCGCGGTAACAGATGCCAGCACGCATTCGGAGAAATTGCAAGACAGATGATAGAATAATGCGCGAGAAAAGTCACAAAAACAAATAATGCGCCCAAGATGATTTTCCTCTCACCTCCTTCCAGAGACCTCCGCCCGTCATACCGTCCCGCGACGGCGGGAATCTCTCTTCCCGCGGTCCGCGGCCGCACTCCCGCGGGTGTTGTTCGCAGCGGGAGCGGAAGAAAGGGAGAAAGTTCCGCTAGCGTCGCACCGCGGTCGTCCCTTTTGGTGTCCCGTCCCGCCAACAAAGCAAGTAAGTCTTTTCCGGCTCTTCCGCCGCGAACGCCCCTTTCCCTCTCGGAGCGGCGGCGACGCGCGGTTTCTCCTCTCCTTACGTTAATTCTCTCTCGCGCGGAAAGTCTTTGCGGAAGAAAAATGAGAGGAGGCTCCCTCCTTCCGGAAACGGAATGTTTTTTTCCTTTTATTTTTCCGCCTTCCTCCGCACTCCTTTCTTTTTTCTATATCCGAAGAACACTTTTACGAAACACTGAGGCGGCACTCGCGAGGGCGAAAACAAAAGAGGAGATCCTCGGGCAGGGCCGTTTCCCTCGAGTGTCGAATATCGCCGCGGGTTCGACCGCATTCATGCATAGTCATCGATCTCGCCTACTTTCCGTGACGTTAATCCACCGCTGGCGCACCTCGATCGCATAATAGTCGGCCTTCACCCTCACTCCCGTTAAAGCGAACTGAACTGCGCAAGGGTCCGACTTGCGAGCCGAGCACACGTTACTCTCCCTTCTCCTCCTCTCCCCCTCTCTCTCTTTCGTTTTCTCTCTCTCTCTCTCTCTAACCCCTCCTCTCCCTCTCTCGCTCCCCACCCAACTCCCTTCCTACCACTCCCTTCTACACTATCCTCTCTCTCTCCATTACACTACGTTCTCTTCTCCTAACCCTCTCGCTCCTCTCTCTCTCCCTCTCCCTTCCCTCTCTCTCTCCACTCCTACTTCCGCAGAATCCCGCCCAGAGAGACGTTGGCGCCTCGAGCAAAGGTTAGCCGGACTCGGTTGTGGTTTTCTTTAAAATATTCGCAGGGCGTGTTAAAATCGCCTTCATAAATAACATTGACAATATTAACGCGGCGAGTTTCATGGGTTCTTTTATTTTGGCGTAATGAGAGAAATAGAATCGCGCCTTTATCCTACATATTTTGTTCTTGCGGAGGAACCCGAGTTATTGCGACTGGAATGTTATGAATATGAAAAATCGTCCATAAAAAGGTTAGGAAAATCAGAGGGGCGTTTTGGCTACAAAGCAGCCGTGATCAGCTGTAATTCACCTGCTCGATTATTTCTTCGTTGAAATGTTGAGGGAAAAATTTAGCGCTCCCTTTTGTCGCCTTGAAAGGATGTTATACTCTTTAAGTGAAAAATTTTCAAATTAATAACGAAAAAATGAAACTCATTCTCCTATTATGATCCAAATTTTAGCTGATTTCGAGATAAGGTTATTTTCTTCCCTTTTGATGCAACATAACATAAACCTCGAATTCAAGTCGGATAAACCTATTTTCCCTCTCCCCCTCTTGTTCGCAATTCTTCTCCGTCTCCATTGTCTTTCTTCGTCGCCTTTAATCCATCACTCCCTCCACGTTCTCTGTCCTTTTGTTTAATATCCATCTTCGTTTCACCTTTTCCATCCCGATCTTCCGTCTCCAGCGCCTACGACATGAGCTTTCCTTTCCTTTCTAGCCTTTCCCTTTCCATCCGCATCGCGCGACAGGACCTTTTCACAACTTTCTTTATTCGATTTTCTCCGGCATCCATCCTTCTTCTTCGCAACTTCACATCACTTATCCTATTTTTCTTCGTATTTTCTCGATCCCTCCAGAAAATTCCCATTCCTACGCCATCTTTTCTTTTCCACCATTCCTAGCGCATGTGGCCTTCTACCACGGCGTTTTATAACGGAGCTATTGTGGTTTTTATGAGTCCTCATTGATTTCCACCGTATTTTTCGGTCATAGCATAATGCTTAAAAACTTTCGCCCTATATTTGATCCAGGATTAAATCTCATCCCGAAAATTTAATTCCATCTCCCTTGCAATGTAAAGTGATTTTCCCCCTCTTCTTCTCGATTTTATTTTTCGAATTATCTGGAACGCTTTAACCTATAAATCAGGCCTTTTGAACGGCGTGATTTACTCGCAAACTCGGTTGCGGATCGTAAATAAATGGGACACAGTGAGTGTGAGGGCGATTCCCACGCCTCCTCCGAATCACCTCCGTGCACTGACCGCTGAAAACCGACCCCGGAGATCACTCCGTGACTCTTCTCCTCCTTTTCCTATCTCCGCCCCCTCCCTTCCCCCTCCCTTCCCCCTCCCTTCCCCCTCCCTTCCCCATCCCTCTCTCTCCACCTCCCTTTCCATTGGTATTCTCTCGCTGTGCTCTTTTCCCCCTTATTTCCGCTCCAGCTTCTCCCTACGTTTGTTGCCCTCACCCTTCCCCTCCACGAGCTTCTCGACCTTCTCTTCTATCTATTTGGCCTCTCCTTCCGCTATCTTCATTCTACCCTTCCCCCCTCCGCCCCTCTCCCTCCCTTCTCGCGCAGATTCCAAAACCCACGGAGTCGCAACACGCGAGAAGCAACTCAGCGATCTCTCCCGCCGAGAACCCGCCCGCAAACATCCTTCAGCCTTCTCTTTTTTTGGCCGGCACCCGATGTTATCTCGATAGACAAATGAACGACGAGACGCGAAACGGACTGAGAAGAAAGATGAACGAAAGGAAGTAAATAACTTGACGCTTCTACGTTCGCAAATTTTTACAGATATATACGTTCGGAGCAATCTATCTCGCGACATGACGTGGGCCCGGGGAGGAAGTGGGATGGGATGTAGGGACACAGCAATGAGGTTTCTGTGGCACATCCCTAACGACCCCCATCGTCTCTTTCAGATATAAACGTAAACGAGGATCCGATAGGCGATATCTCAGCATGCCTCGATATTTCACGGAGAGGATCGATCTTCGATAGAGTACTGTGACAGCGTTCGATTGGGGTAGGCGAACGGGGAGCGCAAGGAATGAAATATTACTGCTAAACTCTGGGTAAAAATAACTTGTCAATCCGTTGCGCATGAACTGCATTTATCACCTTGCGTAGTCATGAGCAGAACTAGTCCAATAAGAATAATAAGGTGCTGACGTCGGAGCGAAAATTGATCGATGGGATTATTTTAAGGGTAACATTAGTCACGGTGTAGATATCGGCATCTCCAAGAGCGACACAGTGAATCTATGTTGCACTCCTTGATATCTTATTCCAATACGACAGAAAGAGGTGTTTCTCAACATTTTTTTCATGACAATGAATCCAAATTTTTATTTTGAAAGAGGTAGCGCATAATCACGGTACTCATAAATAACACCCAGTGACATTATTCAGTACGGTTAATCACCTAGCAATCAATGTTGCCACAGCACACCACCTTACCAAGCAATCCTTTATTTCCTGAAGCAACATTGTCCTTTTCAATATGAATGATATAAGCAAAATTTTACAATGGTGTGATAAATATACGAGATCCATATTTAGCGTATTTGTAGAAGAAATTTATATAATCCTCCTCCGTACGATTTTTCCTCGATGGTTTGAGTGGGCTGTAAGATCCCTTCAGGCAATTTATTATTCTCTTCAGTGGTTCTAATTTTTGAAGAATGATTCCAAATAGTTCCTCTGTGTAATTTATGTGCAAGATAATTTCTCATTTAATTTAAAATGAGTTTTCTTCCTCAAAGTTTCCTGTAAGCAGGGTATTTATTTATCAGAAAGGATAATTAGGAAGAGCGGAATATTTTGGAGGTAAATGAATCAATTGACGCAATAATACCGACAATCTTTTATAATAAAGGCCTAAAGATATTTTCATGAAGTAAAACAAGAAGAATTATCAAAAATAGTCTGCTATGTTAAATCCATATTTTTGAAGAAAAATCAGAATTCATTTTTCTAAACAATTGTATTTAAAAACAATTACCAAATCCAATTACACTCTTAATTTGTGCCAGATCCTGATGAATGATGATTATCGGCGACACAATTTATTTATCTAATATTATAAAGCAAATTTATTGTTCTTGGAATAATAGCCGTACGATTACACGCATTCACTGAATATAATTCATAGCACAATATGGATTTCCTCCTAGAAGTCGACTAAATTTTTTTACATCTTATCTTGATATCTTATCTCATTCGTTGTTTTAGTAAAACAACATTGAATGATTTTATTTGCAAGTATATATTGAATTAAGAATCAGATGTTTAAACATTTAGCATTTTATTTCTAAAAATAAATTTTTAGGGTTTCAGATGAATGTATTAAATTTTAATAGTTGTTCTATTAAATTTTCTTTTATCTCGAGTTCTTAAGACTTATATCGCACAAATCTTTTAAGGAGTAATTTGTGTTTTTGAGCTCAAACAATGCTTGAGTCGACGTGCCCCAAAATTAAAATATCCGCCTACCACACCCGCTGTGCGGTTTCCCTACATCCACTGGGAAAGGATCCAAAACAGTTATCTAATGGCGTGGATATCCACGTAGATATGAGATCAGGATTGATGAAGCTTTCAGGCATTAACTGTTCTTTGGGAAAGGGCTGTGTGTTTTTGGGTGTATGTGTGTGAATACTTTATATTTTTATAGTTTTTATGTATATTTATAATGTGATAGTCCCAAAAAAGTGACATTGATGAGTTCCGTCTAAGACAAAGGATATGTTACATTAACATTTATGTTGATATCTAATGATTTTAAAATTGATTCATAGTGATTCCGATTTAGGTGAAACATTAAAAAAAAATAATAATGCAAGCGCATAAAAGTGATTGTATTTAAGTTGAAACTCTTTTCATGTCATAAGGGCGAATAATAAAATATTTTGAAGCAAACTCGTTCTTGAGTAGTGGAATTAGCGAAACAGTGCTCCTACAGTTCCACTTTTGTTTTTGTCTAATTTTTATGGAAATTAACCGTTTTAATTAAAGTTCCTTAAATACTATACGTCCGGCATATTTTTTCAAGTATCGCTTCCAAAAAATATATATTTATATTTATTATCCTTTTAGACTTTTAGCTTTAAAGCTGAAACAAAAGATCAAAGACATCATTATAGAATCGAATGCTCCACAACGTCTCTCCGCTCAAACGAGTTATTCAATTTATATTTTGAAAAGCATCCTCTGACTTGATGTAATTAATGAAAAATATTTTGCAACTTTCTGATCCTAAAAAAGTCGTCAATTTGAAGTTTTTAATTAACGGAAATAACAACTTTGGCGCTCCCACCATCCTCTTTCCTGTATGGCTCCATAAAACGACACTCACTCAAAGGAAGCTGCAGATCAGTTGAAATTAATGTCTTAACGTAGATACTCTATTACTGCCGTCTTAATAAAATTTGGTATAATTTCTGCAAAATTTATACTTTTAAAAAAGTTTCATTTAAGAGCATCGGCTGGTCGAGCACCGTCATTATCCCGATCGCCATGCAGAATCATTAATCGCATAATTAATGAAACGCAATCATGAAATTTCGCTCGGCGTGCACGCGCGTATTTTATGCACACGGTTGTTTGGGCGCAGTAATTCTCCCGGTACCCAAAAGTGGCCGCAAGATTTCCAGGTGTAGTTGGGAGGAGTGTTTGGAGTTAAGTTTAAGGAGGAGGAGCCGTGTTGGAGAAGCAGATGGGTGGACTTAAGGCTTATCGCTCAGCCCAGCAGAGCGTGAGAGAATGCAACGGAGTGGAATTCAATTTTTCCTCCCTTCTTTCCGGCTCTCTCTCTCTCTCTCTTGGTTAACTAGGATCCCAGCCGAAATTAAAGAAGCCCATTCATACTCCCTAATACGGATTCTCCCTCACGAATCCTTCACAGGTGGAGACCAACTGGTCTTTTTCGTTCGGACATTTGCCCTAATCTCGTCCTATTTTCCTGGACCTGACACTGCATGGTGCGCTAGCTAAAGAACAGTAACGACTCGCCATTTTTTGCCGCTGATTATATGGCATTCTTTAGCATAAATGTAATGTGGATATGTTCCGACGGAGGATTCTACGGTTATTCATCCGAGCGATTTAAAAGAGAATGGAGATCGAGCATAAATTTGAATATCTTAAATCCTTTTGTGTTCGATTGAAATGTATTTATTCTTCGGAATAATTTATTTCGGTGGCAATTTCTTCGAATTTGCCCTGATTTAGCGATGCTCTCGCTCCGTATCTCTCTTCCTCTTTCCACTATCTTATCGTCTTTTGCGCGTTTTTTTCTGCCTCTGCGCTAGTTCCTTCTCTTTCCTTTAATCGTTTTTTCCATTTATTTCGTAGATTTCTGAGTGGTTCTCCACATCTTTGATCCCCGGCGTCGTCATAAATATAAATTCTCATTTAATTCCAATTGCTATCTTCAAACCATTTAATTTCTTCTTTATTTTAAGACTTACGCTCTCCTAATCTCCGACTTTCTCTCGCTAAGACTTTCTTATTTTGCTTTCTTCCTATTTAATTAATTAAATATCTCTCTCTTGTACATTTACTCTCTCTTTGCCACTATTTTTACTAGAAAAATTATTTATAAATATATGAAGAATTATTTATTAATTAAGAAATGCGTAAAAGTATCAATTTCTCCGATGTGAGGCAGTTAAATAATATTTGCACTGTATTGAGCGTAACGTGATGGAGAGAATTTCCCGGGAAATTGTATTTATGAGATAAAATGCATAAACATGGCCAGAGTCTTCCATTCGGGAAGAGCTTAAGCGGATGTCAAATCGAGGATAAGCGTTCGACGTGATACTAAATTAAATTACCGAATTAGAGTGAGAATATACAGAGAAGATATCCCGAGAAGTGACAAAGAAGGTCGAGAGAGGAAGCGTCACAATTACGTTGATTGGTCGCTCAGATACGTCGAGATGTGCAGCATAAATGGCTAAGCGGCAACGACAGATTTTTGGCACACTCCCAATTTTCGACGCCGAGATCCCCTTTTCTCCGTTCCGCGATTAATCTAATGGGCATCGCCCTAACCTCGGAGAACACATATTTTGATTAGAAGTTTGAAAAGGGCGACGCAACCGTGCGTGTGAGATACGGACGGATATGCCTAGGTCGGTTTGGGTTGGGTTGGGCGAGCGGGAAAGCGATAGAGCCGCGTTTTGGGCGGGCGTAGACACCAGGGAGGCAGAAAAAGAGAGCGAGAGAAGGCAGTTGTGGATGCAACGCAAGGGAGGAGCATGGCGGGAAAGTTAAGTCAATACTCCTTTCAAAACACGCGCATAAAACTATCCTAGCGCGCCGTTCCCTTAATTTAAAAACATTTTTCAACGTTCTAAACGCGAACTTAAGAGATCTGAGGGAAACACTTGGGCGGAAACGCGAACTTTTGTCGGTCAGATTTTTCGAGCATCCCGTTTCGTAAGAAAAGTCGACGTAGGAACCCAATTTGCGGATCCGCGCTCTTCTGTGTATCCAGAATGAATTCGGTTTGTTTGGTGCGCTAAACGATCCGCGGAATCTTTTTTTTTTGTTTATTTTTTCCGAAATTTCGCCACGAGTCAATTTTTTTCTTTGCTGCGGATCCAAATGAGACAATTCGAGTAATAACTATTTTAGGAAAATTGAGATGGAGAGAGAAACAGAGAGAAAGGGATGGGGAGAGCAAAACAGAGGGAGGGAGGACCATTTTGACGCAAAAATTAATGGGGAGGAAGCTTCGTTTCGGTTCGTTTTTTTTTGTTTTACGCTGCGTTCGATTGCGATCGCGCATTTTTCCCCGTTCTCTATTGTCTGCCTCGCGGCAACTACGCGAGATTAATAATGGTGGAAAAAAGTCTTGAATTCCAATGGCAAAGCAAGTGTGTATTATCAGCTGGCCGCGATTATGATAACGGTTTTGGGTCACGGTTCGGTCGGCCGTCGTGGAAAACGGGTTTCGAGAGGGAAGGAGAGAGAGAAAGAGAGAGAGAACGAGAGAGTAACAGAGAAACAATGACAGACGGGAAAGAAAGGAGGGAATGGGAATAAAGGCAGAGACGATGCGATAGGTGCAAAAAAAACCCTCCTCCCTCTCTTTATCCTCTCCTTCCCCCCCTCCCCGATGTTGCTGACAGATATCCTTTTTTATATCATCTCTGCAGCAGTTTCCAATGGAATGATTTCTGACTGGACGATGTTTGTTTTTGGGCTAAATCGCACGGTTTGATGTGAGACGAAGGTTCCACGGCGGGAGAGAGAAAAAAAATTCCTTCTTCGTAATCGAATGAGATACGGGGCAAAAAATAGGAGGTCTCGGGAGGGAATATAAAAAAAAGAGGTTTTGGTTTACGTGCCGCTGTCAACTGGGGCGCGGGGGAATTTAATCGGCTAGCAGGGCGATGTTTATGGTCAGTGCGAAAAAAAACTTAAATTGGACAAATTAAGTTTTTTGCAAAAAAGATTGGGACGGTCGCTTTAAATTATTAAACTACCGTTGCGGATGGTACAAGTATAAACACACGCACGCGCACACACACACACATATATATATATATAAAGATAAGTTTAAATTCTGCACTAATAGACATTACTTAAAAAAACAGGCGTTACAGGTCGATTGACATGGACTGCTTGGATACGAAAATGATGCAATGAGAGTTATGTCAATATACCTTTCATGATAGATCGTTGGACGGAATTAATTGGGAATGTAAATGCTTAATCGAAAAGCTGCTTTATATTCCGAATGGGTCAGAGAAGTTGCCCGGATGGAAGGAAAGGAGAAAGAAGGGGAGAATGGAAGATATAAGAGTTGAATACCAGGAGAGGAGAGGAAGAGAGCGAGAAGAGGGGAATGAGAGATCGGAAGTCAGAGGAGGGCAAGAAAAGGTCAGAGGAGAAGAGAAATAGGCGAGAGGAAAGAATTGGGATAGATATGGAATGAGATAAGGAATATGGGATAAGTAATGTTGGATGAGTGAGAGCTAAATTTGGAGACGGAACGGTGAGAGAAAGAGACGAAGGGAGAGAGATAAAACAGGTTAAAAGGGAAGAGCTTGAGGGGCACAGAAAGCGGAAAGAGAATGGTAGGAATTAGAGATAAAAGGATAGGGTTGGAAGAGGAAGATTGATAGGACTGAAGGAAGTGTCGCTTGTAAAAAAGGAATGGTGGGAGATGAGGGAGATGTATGATGCGGAGATGGGTAATTAAGACAGGAGTGAGAGAGAAAGGGAGGTAGAGAGAGGATCGGAAAGAAAGAAAGTAAAGTCGGTAACCTTACTGTACGATCCATATGTCGATTAAAAGGGAGGGAAATATATGAGGTGGTACTTTTACACCGACTCAGTTGGATTGGATTGATCGAGATCAGCAAACTATCGATTTTGATGGCTCATTTCATTTCGGCATTATTTACTTAATGGAGTATGAGGTAATCGTCTCCATATTTGGAACCTTTGGGATTGTAATTTTTTTTCTGAAAGGGTAAATTCAATCAAATAGTACTTTCGCGCATTTTAGTGGTAACAATCTCAATGGTAAAATTCGAAGCATGTTATATGTGACTATGTTTTCGTTTATATTATATATTCCTGTAACCGAATTAAATGATATTATTTTTAGAATTAATGATTAATGTCGAATAGTTATGACATGCGGGGTCTTACCTTTGAATTATTATTTAAGTTTTTTAAAGTTTTATTAGTGTTAGATATTTTACAATATTCATTGCTTACAGATTTGGTAAAATTGAGACCAAAACTGGGGAAATAGCGAATCTTTTGCTATGCTTTTTTAATCCTACATGTATGTTTTTAACTTATTCTTTCGGTCTTAGGTCAACGCATGAGATAAATATTGCATGAGTCCTTTTGCTAACAACACTCAAAAATTTATGTCAAATATGATAAAAACATGAAAATTTGAATGTTTACCACGTTATTAACTTATGAAGCTGAATAATAAATCAATAGAAAACATACCTTTGACATTAAAGACATATGATGCCTTTCTAAATAAAGAGGGCAATAAATTATTTTGATATGCAAACGTCTTTCTGATTACAATCACTTTTAGTCACTTTAGCTTTCAGTGACGTAGGAGAAATATACTGATGTTTGAAAATTAATTCTTGATTTTTTAATGCAACTCAAAAAGACATTTATATCCAAAACACTTTATCCTCAAGCACTTCCACGGCCTTCGTGTGAGCGTTGCTCTATTGCGTTATTCGAAACAAATTGCTTACTTCCAGGTGGATATGATAAAAAGTCCGAAGTTAACTCGAAAGTAAATCACATATCTTGGCAGTGAATATTTCAGTTAAATGATTTTTTACACTTTATATGATTAAATATAATTTTTTGCTGCGCTGCATAGTTCATCATTAAGGTGCATATAGAATTAAATAAACAATGATCGCTGGAATATACCAGGCGACGAGAGAAGGGTCCTTGCTTTGATACTCCACAAATTATACGAAAGAAAAAGTAATTAATTTCTATTTACTAAAACTAGATGCGAACGGGTTCATAAGTAGAATATAGGATAGGGAAAAGAGGCCGGATGTGTTGGAGTTAGGGGGAGCGAGAGATGGAGATATAGAGAGGGAGAGAAAGGAATTGAGAGAGAGGGACGTGACGGGGAGTTACGGGAAAGAAGATAGAGAGCGCGGATGCGGAGAGAGAAAGAGAACGTAGAGTTAGGGGTTATTTGAAGATGGAGGGGACTCGCCGAAAGAGAACTCCAATTCATGAACTTTCCCACAGCCCGAGGCACATGCAGGTCTTTCCTGTAAATTTTCGCTTATCTCCCGCCATTCCACCCAAAATCTAGTTATTCGTATGACTTATGGCGGAAAGTCGGATTATTTCTTTATCAGATTTATGAGATTGATTCAAGAACTTGTTTCAATTTCTGGCAACGCGAAAATAAAAAAAAGGTACGGGGAATCCCCGACGTGAAAACCCCCTTTCGCATTAATGTAGACGCGTGAGTTAATTTTTCGGGTTGGACAAGGGGAATTGAAACTTTTTTTGTCCGTCTCCGGGATCCAATCGAAGTTTTTCAATCTAAAAACCCCCGACCATCTCTCTGGAAGAGGACGCTAGGCATCTTCTACCCAACCAAATTGGCAATTTTCGCTCCCTATAAATGATCATCATGAGCCGATGCCAAAATCCCGCCTCGCGAACCGCTCTCGGTTTTTTTATCTTTCACTCGTCCCTCAATCCGTCGGAACAACGCAGCCGGTCTGTTTTACAACGAGAGACGCCGCTAGGGCATCGAACCGCGGGGGACCACCGCATGGCGCCCGCGACACGTCACGATTGGCGAAATTAGGCCGGGGATGGAGATCGGTGACAATACTGAAGTGCTATTTAACCCTGTCATTTGTCTTTCGACAACCGCCTACGAATCCGCTCCTGAATCTAACTTCCTATCCTTCAACCTCCAACCCTCTCTCTCACACAAACACACCGCTCCCTCGTTCTTGTCTTCATGGCTCGTTCCCTTCATAACGAATAAGTTCCTGCTTGTTCGTGATCGTTTGCTTATTATATTTTATAATATTTTCCGTATTTTTTGCGACCAAAATCTTTTGAAAGGTTATTATATATCTCCGGCCGATTTAATTCTTCTCCTAGGGAAGCAGATTATGGAAAATTCAATGTTTTGAGATGATGTAGTGACGATTTCAATCCTTGAAATTTCTAAAATTTCAAAATTGTGATTGAATGATGAGGATGGGAAGTCGATTTTTTATAAAAATATCTTGAAAATTCTCCATTTTATGTAATTAGTCAACATGTTACGATTAAAATACAATAACATCTCTTCCTTATTTACGTGTAAGATGGCCTCTATTGTAGTTTACTATCACTTCCTCTCTCTCATCTCATGTAAATTTTCCCCTATTATCAACATCAATCCAAAGCTCTCTTCCTTATACATGCTTCCATTATTCTTCAAAAACAATTTCTTTTAACTTCGTTCTCTATTCCTCAGTCTCTCATTCCGTTTTCATACGGTTGACTTCGAATAATCGGACATGTACGATGACTAGTAGAAAAATGAAATTTTATAAATCAGTTGTCAGTGATCTCCCACTTATGAATGCAATTTTGTAGCTGTATTTCAGAACGGATTATTTTTTTGTTGGCCTTTCTGACTTATTAGACTCTTAGACTATTATAGTCAGCACGGTGTACCTCAGCTTTTTACACATGCGTGATTTACTTAGGTACTTTTATGCCTTCTTTTCCGTTTTTCCCTTAACCTCTTCCTCGTATACTGTTCCATTCCCGACCATCCATTTTTGTCTTTACCGCTTCTCCTTTCTCTGCTCCAAACTTTTTCATGCTCTTTCTTTCTCATAATGTTTTCCTCCTTTCTGCCCACATTCGCCCGCTGTTACCTCTCCTCCGTCATTTTCAATATCCCTCTTCTGTCTTTCACCATTTATCTCCCATTTTCTCGTTATCTTTCCTCTCTCGCGGCGCCACTTTTGTCTTTCTTTTAATTCTTTCGCTCCGCGCATCCATCTTCTTTGCCCTTTCGTCCCACTCCCTCCACTCCAGCTTTTCCACACCACTCTCGCATCTCCTAACCTCTCTTTCTTTTTTCCTCTCCTCTCTTGTTAACCTCTTCACGTCTCTCTCATCTTAGACTCGCCTCCCACTTCTCTCTAGCTCATCTTCTTTAAATCCAGATTCTCTTTATACATCTCCACGTTCTATATCGGACGTCTTTTGTTTCGTTCCGTCCTTTTGTGTTTGACCTGTTTCTTTTCCTACTTTTTTCTCCTTTACGCACTTAGTTCCTAGTATTTATCTTTTTCGTTTCATCCTGTGCGCTAACTCGTTCTCTGATGTCCTTAAGGTCAAAGACGTGTGTATTTCTGTTCCTGGAAGATCCTCTTAACTCCGCTCGAATACCTTCTTATTACTATGACTAACAAAGTCTATCTTCGAGTCTGAAGTTAGACTCTGGAAGCCGTTATTAAAGGCACGACGGGGTGGACGAAATGAGCTAACTCGAGAATGGATTATATCGAGGTGGGTCTTTTGGACGGAAAAATCGTTTCGCAAAGACAAACGTTAGGGAGCTCTGGGTTCACTTTAATCCAACTTCTTCACATTTAAGGTTAGATAGATCGAGCTAAGAAAGGCATTGGGCGACGATGTGTCCTTTGTGAGTCCGGGATCGATGACTTCCTCGACCAAATGGATGATCTACGTCGATGTATCAAACGAATTGACTGGTCCTTCTTGAAATCCGTGAAAAATGTCATTTCGAGCCTATAGGTTGCACCAGTAACTTTCTAAGAACTCCACTTAACAAGGAATCGAAATTACGTAATTATCGGATTGGTCTTAATACACTCAACTGCAATAGATCATTTTTTACGACTCAGTTTTTAACTGTCACTGATCACGAATGAGGAGCATCTGTTTGCATCAGAATGATTTACTCAATGTAATAAAACACGTAGCTGAACTGATAAACGCATGAAATTTTGCCGTTAGTTTTCGTTAAGATATGAAACACAATGTTTCGGCCAAAAATAGGAATAATGAATGGAGATTTATTACGACTAAACCTCATACCATCAGTATTTCAGCGAAAGGAGTTTCGTTCCTATTTTCTTAGTTCCTCTTGTCAATATTTTTAGATCAATTATTTTTTGTTTGCTGCTTTTTTCACTCGCCGTTTAATTCAATATTTTCTATGACGTTGGACCATTTTGGATGGTAGTTTTCTTTTTCGTACTTTCTCCTACAGAAATATCTTCTGTTATTGTAAGCGTTAATTTTTCCATAGGTATACTTTCGAGATTTTTTCATATAATTGAGTCTAAATAGATTTCCTTTTTGATTGATTCCTTTGGAATAAATAGCTATAAAAATCTTGGAAAAACCAGACGCGAATTTTGGGTGCAAAGCAGCCGTCATCAAATGTGGGTCATTGATTTTAGATTCTAAATTTTATTGTTAGTTATAAACCACAGTCGGAGAATCACCATTGGTGAGGGCTGCAGTAAATACGCTACTAGTCTTCTCAAACTTTGTTTGGCTATTGTTGCTATCTAATTTTCCAATTGGATTCAATCCACAAGGTGAGCTCGATAGTTCAGTTTTGAATCTATATTCAATATGGCTTCATAAATCTTGGTAAACACACCGGATTAACAGCAATAACTAATGGGAAGACAGAGACTTGAAAAATGCGCCTGCTCTCTCCCACTTTGTAAGACCTTTTGTACAGTTAGAAGAATATTTTTATTGTTCGACTTTTTGATGTTTTCCCCAAATCTTCCGTATTGGTTTTCATCGCAAGAGACCAATTTGAACAAAAATCAGGAAAATCCTCCTTGAATTGACTCCAGAAGAGAATTCCTACGGATTTATAGTCCCGGAATCCTATTATTTTTTAAAGTAAAATATGTATCTTATGCAACCTTACATTAACCAAGTAAGATTTGTTTGCAGTGGGATGTTTGACCAGTGTTTCGATTTTGTCGTCCATTTTATATGAAAAAAACGATTTAGCTTTTCCTGAACAGTGAAGCGTTCAGGACGCAATAAAAGCTAAAATTTATTATTTATAAGAGGATTTGATGCCCCACCTTTGTTAAAAATATTCAAAGAGCTCTGGAAGGTAACACGTGAGAACTTACGAACGGACGAACTTACTATTACAAATCAGCTGGATTTATTTTCCACAGATTCATTCAGAATACGATAGCAATAAATACTATATTTAGCCTTATTTATCCAGTAAAAATTTTCTCGAATTCTCAGTAATAATAATGAAAATATCAATCTTTTTGTTTCGTGGCTAAGGTTATGAATGAAATAAAATAAAAGAATTTTATGGAGACCCACATAGGCGCAAGGTAAATACATGCGTCCGAATTCGTGTTCTTTATTTGTGGTTTCAATTTTTTCCCGGTTGATTTCAAGAGTGCTAGTTTTTAATTTATACAGTTTTTCTCCGGATAGAACTTTTAATGCGCGAATTCCGTCACGCTCGCGCAAGTGATTTCGTTTCGGAATAATTTCAAAGGATAATTGGACCACGGAAAGGTTAATCGGCGAGGGGAGAAGATAAGGGCTTTCTACCGCGCGGCAAAAGTACTCATAAAATATAACCCGTAGAGAGCAACCAGAAGGGAAGGGAGCTTTTGGCGAAGGGATTATTCGCACGGGACGGAGAAAGAGAGAGAGAGGAAGGTCTCGAAACAAGAAGGCGGCGGCGAAGGAAGAGATAGGAGGCCTTGTTTCAGCAGCAAACGGTAAACAGCGAATGCAAAGCGAAAAGAACTCCCGTCTCTTCAGGAAGCTTTTGGGCTCTAAGAGGTGAGCGAGGGAGGAGTTTAATCAAACAACAATGGGATTTTTTTTGTCGAAAAACGGGAGCGAGACGAGGATGATTCCATTTGTTCGCCCGTTCCGCTTTAAACTTGCCACACGTCACATCCTACGTCCTGGAGTTTTTCCTCTCGCATGTTGTTCCCGTACTTCAAAAAAAAACCTCCGTTACACTTCCATTCTCGCCCACAAAGGAACGTTTTGGTTGGCGGATGGGGTCTGGGGAAAGGTGAACGCAGAACACAGGAGGCGCTTTTAAAAGGACAAAAGCGTTTCCTTTCTCGGAGAGAGCAACACACGCATGACTCCTTTTCGTTTTATTTCTTCGGTGCAACAAAACCAACGTCACAAAGGGGGAGTGGGACGAGAGAGAGAGAGGAATGAAAGAGCTTTTGTTGCTCTTGCGGATGAAAGCTTGTTTTTTTCTCTTTTTATTTTGATATTTTGATCTAAGTGGAATTATAGAAGCGGGCGAAGAAGATTACTTTTCCATTACCTCTCGTAATGTCCGATGGGTTGCCCGCGAAACATCGATCCGAAGTACGTCTGAAAAAGTCCGTCGCTCCGAAACTCCCAATTCTAAGAAAACACGTTCTGTCAAAGAGCATCTACGTCCACGAAATCTACAGCGCACTTTCACTCGCGTGTTTCCTTTACTTCTCGGAGGAGAACGTTTTTGCGGTCCTCCGGATCTATGACGGGGAAGGACGGTTTCTACACTTTTGACATAGGACTGCTTAAAAAGGAGACACATTTTGCTCCTCTGTATGTTTTTCCCTCGCGTTTCGTCTGATTGTATGTTTTTACATGAAATTGTGCTATCCTTATAGCGGTTTTTTCATCTCTTTGGCAGAGATATTCCAACATGTTTATTTGAGTGCGCGTCATGGACGCGAAAACTAAAATGTTTGTAGGAAATGAGGTCGTAAATCGATCGTTTGTTCCAAAACGTGTGTTTTTAGAAGGAAAGTAATTGCGATAAAAAATTAAAATCGTACAACGTAAAGTTTATTCGTCATTATAATATTTTCACCAGTATATTCGGATTCTCTCTTTTGGGTCCATGTGCTCAACCCTACTCCGAGGACGAGAGGAAGGAAGGATGAGAGGAAGGGACGATGAAGGAGAAAAAAGAGAGATAGAAAGGTCACCGATGAACGCTGATGAAAAAGAGAGGACTGGAATACAGAGGAGCGAGAGGAGGGAGGAGTTGATTGAGAAAAATGGAGAAGTTCAGGGAAGAGAGAGAGAGAGAGCGAGGAAGCCCGTAGGGAGCGCGTTCGATGTGGAGTCCGACGATGTTTCCCAGGGCAACGAGAGCAACTAATCGCAGCACACACAAAAGGTACTCCGCAAATCACGGAGGTCGGCAACGGCTTAAGGAGCATAGTGCGGAAGTGTGGTTAATTTAGATGCCAAGCGATGCAACGAGGCTGGTATTGTATCGGGAGTTATGGCCTCAGACTTAAATGGTGATCATACTATTTTGTCCGGGAAAATCATGCTTCTGAAACTTCCATTCTCTCTCGATCGATCCCGAGTTCTTCATTATGCCATGAATCTGTTTAGTGAACCATATTCACAGCTCATCTACGAAGTAGCCATCCTTATTGGTAATTCACCGATCGTTCATACTGTTAAGACTGTTTACTTTTGGATTCTCTACCGAAATTTTTGTTATATTTTACGGCTAAAAGTAATTACTCAATACCTTTTCCACAATCATTTTCCTCTATTGAGCTTACCGAATATTTTGTAAATACTTTGTATCAACATTGTTGTCTTTGCCCCCCCCCCCCCTTTTACCTTGTTTCTGTAACTTTGTGTAACATTTTGTAACTTTATTTTGCTTTCGCCCCTTCTGTCTCCCTCTCCCCCCTTTTTTCCCTATATATATGGAAAGATTTTTATATTTTATCGCCTGATGATCGTAGTGAACCCGGTCGTGAAAAATAAATTTGTGGAAGTGACAAAGTTCTTTATTTTTCTCGATGAGTAAATTCCACAGGGTTGAGCCAGACCTCATTCAATCACGAATTTGCTTCTATATTACCTGATCGGTTCCATGCATTACTGTACGCTGACGACTGTAAAATGTTTAGGGAAATCGCTTCAGAGTCAGATTGTCTCGTGCAACAAGACTCTCTGAACTCAATATCTATCTGATGCTGCGCCTGGAATCTGAGACTGTACCCTTCCAAATGTAGTACCCTAACAATCACCCTTTGCCCTAACCCCATTCTCCATACTTGTCAACTAAATAGTAAACAGCTATCGAAGGTAGAGAATCAAAAGGACCTCGGGGTTATCATTGATAGTAAGCTCACTTTCTGTCTCCTCTTGTTTAAAATAAAGAACAAAGCTATGTCTCTTCTGGGTCTTTTATATAGATTTACGGACATCGAGGATCCATTTCCCTACGAACCTAATTCTGAGGGATTTTCCTTCCTGTTATTTCCTATTGTTTCCCCTTTTGGGTCATGTCAACTTCTTCTAACCTAGCCTCTCTAGACAGCATCTTAAATTTCTTCATAAAGATTGTAAAAATTCTTCTTTTCGAAACGCTACAAAAAAATGAAATTTTGTCTTTTCTCTCTGTTGAACCATTAATTCAGTACGTGTAAAATCACATCTCATTTCTCTATAATATCCTCATTGCTAAAGTCGACCGCCCTGAACTTCTTTTTCTTTTTGGTTTTCGTATTCCATCTCGGTCTACACGTCACTCCTCTCTACTGCGTGTTCATACTTTAAGACTTTCAGTGATACAGCGCTCCTAATTTTACCGCCTCCCATCTCTCCTTAATTAACTCGAATGATTTCTGTCAGTCATTATGGACATTTATCTCGTCCTTCAAACCTCAATCTTAGTTCCCATTCATTCGCCTTTTTCATTTTGTTTCTCCAAATTGGTTGTTCATTATTATTATGAGTTGTATTGTTAATTCATTCGTTATAATATTTCATTGTAAAATGGCTTTCGCTGTATGTGGGATTATGTGAATAAGTAAGTAAATAATTAATCAGAACAATTCGAACTCGTTCCAAAATTATGTGTAGGATTTTGGTACTTATTCGCTTTAAATTTTCTTATCTGCCATATTTCAGTGGAAATTTGGTTTTGGTGTCATTATTATGTTTCATGTACTGTGGACTTTGCTAAATAGTTTTCGAGATACATACCCATCTAAATTATGTAAGTGCTGTAGCTAGAGTAGGCGCATTCAATTACTAAGGTCTGGAGTTCGACATTTGTGACAAGCACGATAGTTTTTTTATACAGCGAAATTATTCCATATGAAATTTATGAGCAAATGGTCTCTCATTAATGTTAATTCTTTTTATTCCGATAATGTAAGTCTATTCAAAACTTTGGGGATTGGTCCTATCGCTCGTCGGTTTTTTTATAGAATTCTAATATGTGAGTGTCAGTATTTGTTGTTTCCACCCCCAGTATAGTTGGAGAATTAAAAAATATATTGGATCCAAAACGGCTGATGAATGAATCGTACCTTTGATAAGATAATCAATCACGTGATTTTTTCCTTTAATTTTTTATCGCTCACCGAAAAGCGAGATAAACAGTATCATCTTCTTCTGCTCGTTTTAATACGTCGATGAAGGATATTGAGAACCTGTCAAATGCAATACATACTCTTATCTACAGAGCCAAATTTTCTGACAAGTTTCTTGATGAAATCTATTTTTTTTAACTACATTCCACCCTTCCCATTTGTGGTAAACGCACTCCGAAAATTTAGAAAATATTTAATCCATGCTAAAAAAATCACTCATACATGTAAAGTAAGGCTTAAGTTCACGACTAGTGTCGAAACTTCAAAATAATTCATAAAAATTTTAAAATATGATGGAAATTAAGCATCATAGACCACTTTTGCGACAGGCATATGCTGGTATATGAGGTAGTTTTTCTTATGATTTCAAATTTCTCCCATATACCAGCATATTCTTCCCTTAAGTGATCCGATGATCCATACTTTCCATTAGTTTTTAAAGGCGATCTCACCAGTGTGAAAGTAGTGATTTTTTTGTGTACCTCATGGAGGATATCTGTAGCAGAAGATAGATATTAGCTTGGCTAGCTCGGCCCCAAACAAGAAAAAATCTGCATTCTGAAACGGGAATTATTTCATCACTATAGTTCAGTGATAGAATATCTGTCCGCCATGTGGAGGACGGATTTTATTAACAGTCATGGCAGAATTTTCTCCTGATTTCTAATTTTTTTCCTTATATAATAACAAAAATTATAATTCTAAAAACTATTCAAACTTACATACACATGGCATTCGCTTAACAATTTTGTTACTTGTCTGTTTTGTCAATCGCCTTTTTCTCATTAAAAATCCTTTAGGCATGATGACTTGTGAAACCCTCCAGAAGTACTTGCTTCATTCCTGATTCGTGTCTCTCTCTCTCTTGCATCTGTACTAGTTGGTCAGTGAAAGAAATGAGATGAGCCAGATGTTGAACATATATCTCACTGCTCTCCATATCCATGTGCTACCATTCTTCTTGCAGCTCCTACCTCAACTGTAAAATAACTATCTGCATGTTAAATATAAATTAACTCCTTAACCGTAAAATTCAAAATTAGAGACACACAAAGAAAAGGGGGGAGGGAAGGAAGGAAAGGCAAAAGACAATAAAATTATAAACTTACAGGTTTAGGGGTTGTTATTCCACGCCAGGGATCTGATGTCACTCACACATTCACTCACCCAATCGCACAAGCACTAATCCTAAAGGTGGAAAAGGAAACGGGACCGGGTTTGCGAGAAGTTATTCTGCGCCAGGGACCCAAAAAATCACACCGTTGCTAGGTTTGTGAGCCAGTACGACCGCTACAGGGACCTACTAAGCAACCACAGACACACGCACACGTACACGCCAAGAGGTAAAGGGAAAAAATAAAGGGGGGAAGGAAAGGGGAAATAATACTAGGTTTTCGGGAGATTAAACCACGCCAGGGACCTAGTATCGCACACAGCGGCCTGTAGGTTTATGTGCCTTCCGGAAACGACAGGGACCTAACAGACGAAATAATCACGCACGCAAGCACTCGAATACACGCACACAAGATCTCTAAAGATGAGGTAAACGTACTAATGACGTATTTCGAGAAAAATGCTCTCATCATCAGTAGCTGATTGATTACACATCGCGGTCGTACTGACTCACAAACAGACAATTAGTGATCTTAAATGACGTTTAGCCACTGGGATCAAATAAAGGAGTTGTGCTCGACATAGATAACCTATACCGGGGGTGGTCAACTTGCGGCTCTTGTAGAGTTGATATGCGGCTATTTGAAACTGTCACTGCGTTACATATACCGTAATCTTGGGTGGGTCTTGGGTTCTCTTGTAGACATGTTGGTGCTTTTGGATAGATTAAACGTGAATTGCAACGGAAATTAAAGTTCATGTCTGATCTATTGCAAAGCGTATTTGTTTTCATAAACATACTTAATTTTTACATAGACAAATACTCAAGGAAGACTGACACTTTCTCGCCATGTCACAATTTCCAACCACATACAGAAGAGATGCAGCAGAATCTTTAACAGGAACTACAAGTACTATCAAAAATATGAAGGGCATCTTTTAGGAAAGAATCAAAGATTTCTAGCAGAAAAGAGCTCAAATATAATTTATGGTTGACCCTTTTAGTGCTGAAGTAGACTGTCTGGAGCCTCCTTTAGTTACTGATGAAGCAAAGTCCCAGGTGGAAATAACAGAACTTTTGAAAGATGGCAGAAAAAAATATTGTCATAAAGCAGAGATTTCTTACTTTTCGAAATCCAGGATAAATAAAAGAGCATCAGATATGAAGCCCTAAAATTAATCTCTATTTTCCTTTTCCCAACATTAATGTATGTGAAATTCAAGCTCTGCCCTGTTTGATTGGAAACCATTTGAGATAATGAGTAAAATATATTTTTTCAGCTCATTACATGTTACTGCGGTTCTTCCGTTATACTCATTGCAGTATTGTGGCCACTACCCAGTTGGCCACCCCTGTCCTATACATTACAATGCTCACAACTATAGCGGACATCTTGGTATATTACGAACGTTAACTCCTTGATGCAACATTAGCATAATATCGCTCCGCTGGCTAAGCACTTTTCAAGTAACTTTAGTCTTTTCCATTAGCTTTCATATTATGACCAATGAACTGATGAGGCGGAAAAACACATTGTTTTGCGTTCTGGGGTAGAATGAAATGGGTTAACTAACAAAATTTTTCACTTAAAATTTTCCTCACCGGTGGGAGAGTCTTCCACCCAGGCGCCCTTTCTACTTATAAAAGTTAGTTTAATTAGGCAAACGCTTCCGTAGCAATCCTGTTTATTCAGCATTAAAACCTCGCCTGGCTGTGTATCCCGCAGCAAACGCGGTTGCTTTAAATCGTCGAGGAATAAAGAAGTCGAAAGATGGTCTGCTGTTGTAGATTTTACGCGTACCTCAATTTTGCTTAAAATTCTGGTCATCTTATTGATGATTGGATTTTTCTGTCATGAAGAAAGCGAAGCTGAGCTAAATTAATTTTTTTTCTCGCTTATTCGGTTGCTGTAAACCAAAGATTCTCTGAACTTATACAGTAAAATCCCGTTACAACGAACTTTAGGGGATTATGAATCATTTCTTTGCACTAAAATTTCGTTCTAACGAGTATTTCTGAAAATGAATCAAAATAGAAATTATGTATTTAATTAACTCCTACTGCACCTTTTGGAGCAAGAATATAGTCGATTAATTGACTCTTGTAACAGTTGTTGACAGAAATTTGCTGAATATTTCAATTGTTTATTAAAATTGGAAGGGACAAGTTGGATATACAGAAGACGGTGTATCATAGAATGGAAGGCAGTGTGTTTATGGCAGAACTATTAGAGGAGTGGTTAGGGATAACTTGATCGGTGTAGGTGAGCTTACGTCAAATAAATTTTGCTAATAAATTAGTGAAACCGGTCAAGATAATAAAAATCTGGATTAATTAACAAGACTAACTTATTCTTTTCAATGCGGTGAATCATTTCCGTTAATTTTAGCCGAAATTCGTCTAAAATAATTTCTTTTCGCCGAGCATATCTCTTTCTTCTCTTGTGATGAGGGTGAAGTGATTGGAAGCTCAAGACTCCCAGTACCACCTGCAGAGATATCTCACTAAGCCTAGAGAATAAGATAGTTTAGCATTTGCTATACATGATAACCTGAAGAAATTATTTTCGAAAATAATCTGGTAATCTAGTGTTTCCAGTTTATCTGCCCGTTAAGAAGAAAAAATGGTAAATATGTGGAATGGCCAAGACACTCTGTGAATTATATTTTCGTAAAATTTCGTTACAATGATATTTGTTGTCACGGTATTTTGCTGTATATACCTAATGCCTTCTATAGGAGAAACGACCTCTTCTGTTACCGCGTGTGTTGATTTAAAAAAATTGTAATAAATAGATAAGCAAGGTTGTTAATTAATGCAGTAGGAATACAGGTACCTAAAAATAAACGGGCAAAAAACACACGATTTTTTTTACAGAAGGCGGTTGATTCCCTATTCCGCAAATACGTAATTAGGACTTCATGTGGTGAAATTATTGCTTAGTATCATCATCATCATAGGTAGTCTGTCCGTAGACAGGTCCGTGATTATTCATGTTTAAACCTGGTTCTCCATATACTCCTATTTTCCGCTGTCCTCTTCATATCTTGATAACTCTCTTTCCCTTTCAAATCGACTATCAGCTGAAACCTTTTCCTACCTCTTTCCCTTTTCCCATCTAGTTTTCCTTCTAACACGTCTTTAATCATACTCTCTCTCCTCAGGTAATGTCCAACCCAGTTTACCTTCCTTTTTCTAATAGTCTCTATAATCATTCGCTTCTCTCCTACTCTTCGTAGCACTTAATTATTTTTCATTCTATCTGTCCATTTTATCTTAAGCATTCTATTCCAAGTCCACATTTCAAAGCTTTTCAAGTATTTTATGTCATTTTTCCTTAGCGTCCATGTTTCTGCCCTGTACAAAGCTATACTCCATAACTTCTTGCAGATATCTTCCCTTACATTCCCCGTAAGTAGGTGTTTCTTTCTTCTGAAAGCCGCTTTTGCTTTTCCTAATCTAGTCTTGATCTCAATCGTACATTTTGCTTCTCTTGTTATGATGCTTCCAAGGTATTTATAGTCTGAAACTTGTTCTAGAGGCTTTCCTCCAATACTTATGTTAAGATTCTCTTCGTTGCCAGATATTCGAATGACCTTAGATTTCTCTGTATTTATTTCCATACCGTATTTTCTACCTGCTATTACTAGTCTATTTAGCACTTACTGCTTAGTATATAAAACCATAAATAAGTGAATTCTCATATAAATTCTCATATACGAGAAGGAAGACCGTAATTACATTCCTTTACATTTTTATTTTCCTAAAAATACTTCTTCCACACAACCACAAAAGGATTAATTTTTAGAAGTAATACCTAAGGTGTAGTAAATTTTCAAAAATTCCCAAAAGTTGAAACAGATATGAGATTCAACATTGTGCTACTGGGAAGCACGGATCGTACGTGCTTGGAATAAATTTCAGTGGATTCAACAAAGTTATATTTCATTTCTGTAATAGATGTTCCACTCTTTTACGCTTGACAGTCTGTATTATGTTCAAACTTTATTTAATTTAACTTATTTTGCAACCAAAAAAAGAACTGTATCGATAAATGGAATCTCAGTTTTAATGATAGCGATTCCTTTGAAACAATTTTGATAAATCCAGCGTCACATAATCACCACTTAAAAGAATGTTTAATTTTTCAGTGACAATTTATAAATCATAAGGTGAAAATAGCACTTTTGTTACAGTTGGCTCAGCCGGTACCATCATTGCGAGTTATTCCACCATTAAAGCAAATATGTTTCGCGAATAATGTCAATTTTGTTCTTCCTGCGATTATACATATAAACTAGTAATGTTAAATTGTTTTAGTTTCCCTCATTTAAGGTCTTTTATTCGATGAAATGCTTATAATGTTAAGGTATTTGCTGCTGAATGTCATTCCTGCAGTTATAAATTATCATATTTAATTTTTTCGGTCTTTCAGAATAATCTGGCCATAATTATTTGAATATCTAGGTCTTCGTCTTTTATGTCTTTAGGAATTTTACACATCGTGGACTCTGGATTTTTGCTACACATTTCTTTAGGGATTTTAAAACAGATAACTATGTGTATTTGAAATGAATATTAAAAAATCAGCGTACGTTACCTCCGTAGTTTTATTCATGCTAGAATTTTGGCGTGGTGCATTTTTATCCATTTCGTCAATATACTATGGCATCTCCGAACGCTTGTTTTATTAATTCAAAATTCTCTGCAGTGCTTGTCATCAGTTGTTCCATTTAAACGTGTATTTTAATAATGCAACCGTTGGAAGGCGTGGATATAATTAGAAGCTCCGTGAAGGATATTGTTTCCGTGGTGAAAGGAGTTGTGCCGGAGGATAATAGGGAATATGGGTTTGAGTGGTAAGTCGAGAAGTTGTTAATTGGGTCCGTTGCCATGGAAAACTCCTTAACAGATAATGCGAGCAGTGATATTAATGAAGGGTTGCATCGGAGAATATTAATCAGTCGGGGTGGCAATAACATGCGAGCCATTTGCGGACCGGCAGGAATTCCAACATATATCCTCGAGAAAAATGCGATAGAGAAAATGACGCCCCATATTGAGAGGGACTTGACTATTTGCTTTGAATGCCAATTACAGAAAACGCGCAATTGAAGGCGCAGCCGAGAGAGATTTTAATTTAATGGAACGCAATATCTCGGCCATAAGTCAATGTAATATTTAATTACTTTTCGCGATTATTTATAACTGCATATAATGTTTGAAACAGCCGACTAAATTTACAGCAGGACCGACGTGAACAATTTATTGATAATATCCGCTGAACGTTTTGATCAAATTATAAAAATAAATTGAATTGCCTTCGATTTTTCATTCTCAACACTCTGTTCAATTTTGATACTCAAATAATGCATTGAAAATTAATATGAGACGCTTGGCTTTGAAAACGCATGAATTAATAGCCTAGAGTTTTCGCCATTGATACACATCACCATGATACATATAAGAGCATATATATGTTGGGCACTCGGTAAAAGTTATAAACACTTGGAAAGCTTCGAAACATGGGCGTAGAGAAGAAAGCTGAAGATAAAATGAAAAGATAGAATAAAAACGAAAAAATACTAAACGTTACGATATAAATTCAGAAACACGGTGCCTTTGTTTATTTTGATAAATATTTACAAACTACGATGTGTGCGAATTCTACGTTCTTTAGTCTTGAAGTTTAAATAAGTTTCGTACACGACAGCTTTTCCGTTTCATTTATTTGCGCGAGAATAGTTTATAAGCGTCTATATAAAAGGTCAGTGGCCGAACGTATACGGAAGAATCTTTGAAATACCAATTATTAGAAATGAAATTTTCCAAATTTTCGAAAAAGTAAATCTTAATCCCTCAAAAATGACTGAACGGAAAATTTAAGACCTCCCTAACTTCTTTCTAGATCCCTCCTCACTCTCTCTCCCCCCTCCCACCGTAGAGTGATATCTCAACCAAAATCCACTTGGCTAGTCTATTCTCTAATACGAAGATAATAAAGGGGTTCGTAAGGAAACGTTGGCCAGAGGCAATGAGCGCCGAAACGAAGCAAAGTGGGACAAAGCACTCAAAGTCCCTCCGATGATGTTATAGAAGCATCGCTTTTTCAAATAATTGTTTTCGAAGAAATTTCAGCATGCCGCCGCTTAGGAAAATGTCCAAGCGAGATATTTCTATCCCAGATAAACGAACTTCCTCCCTCGGCATTTCGTCGTGTGCTTATGCATGCGACTGTGTTTATTCACCACCTCGCAGAGAGCCTCAGCGCGTCTCTCTTCTTTTCTTACTGCTGAGTGTAACGTGCGAAGGAAATCTCAAACTTTTAGCTGTCCTATTACATATAATGGAAATCTGTTGAGTGCATCATCTTTCCGCAGTTTTATCCCACATTTTCTATGTTGCAGTGCATTTATACCTATCTTACACGCTTACAAGATTTCTCGCTTAAATGACCGTAAAACGGCGTTGGAGATACTGCATGACAAAATAATTAGAGGAAATGCACATGCCGTTTCAGAGCTTCGAGAAACGCCATCATTTCCTTTAATTGCCATATCGATTCTGCTGCATCGTTTGTTCGCCAAATTCTATGCGACTTGCGAAATTCTAGCATTTTTAGTTTTGCTGGAGAACCGGCCCGAAGAAAATTTTGTGAAGCACATCTAGGACTAACCATTCCAAGCATGTAAGACTCCTAATTATAAATTTGATTATTTTAAACATTAATAGGAAAGGGAAAGATCATGCAGGTTGGACCAAGATGCTAGTGACAGAGGAGAGGCATAGTAAAATATAGTATGAATCCGAAAATTGTGAGTTGGGTGAGAGACTTCCTCTGAAATAGATAGCAGATAGGGATTGTCGATGGAATGCACTCGTCCCCCGTTAAAGTCACGTCAGGTGTTCCTCAGGGAAGCGTATTGGACCCTCTACTACTCTTAGTTTATGTAAATGATGTTTGTTCGGTAGTAGATAGTAAAATTAGACTTTACACAGATGATACCGTCATATATAGGGAGATACTTAACCGGGAAAATTTGAAAGAGAAGGAATGTTCAAGCAGCTGAGCATGTAAAATATTTAGTAATTATCATTTGTAGTGACCTCCCGTGGGGCATGCACATTCGACGTGTTCTAGAGGCAGCTAACAATAAACTAGCGTTCATAGGTAGAATAGTGCGGAATAGTACAGAGAAAGTACACGAAGCGTCTTATTTTTCACTAGTTAGACCGAAGGTGAAATATACCTCCAGTATATGGGATCCATATTATAAGGGCCATAAAATTCAGTTAGAAAGAGTACAACGGAGAGCAGCCAGATTCGTTAAACAAAAGTGCGAATATATGGAAAACGTAACATCCTTATTGAAGGACTTAAAATGGAGATCTCTGGAAGACCGTTGACTATGCTCAAGGTTAAAGCTCCTAGAGAAATACAGGTCAGAATGTATATTAGGAACAATTGAGGATCCAACGTACATAGGTAGAAACGATCATGACGATAAGGTACGTGAGATAAATTATAGAACGGAGCCTTATATAGGCTCTCTTTCCGAGAACAATACGAGACCATAACAGTAAAATCAAATCTGCGAGTAATAGCTTTTAGGTAGGCCTTGGTGCATTGCACCCCTTGCCACCCACCATATTGTTGAATTGCAGGGTAACATGTAGATGTAGAAGTAGAAAAGACCTTGAGAGATTCTGCTACTACTTTTGAAGCAAATTCTATTTGCCATTAACGCTGCAAGCAAGGTTTTGCGAGTCTGATTGTTTAACGTACGGCTAATAAATCGAGCTTTGTGACTCATTTCTCAATAATGGCTGGTCCAAACGCACGGGATTTGCTTTAGAGCAAGGATTCGGAAATTTTTTCTACGATGAGAGTTGCCAATGCTTCGGCAAACCGGATTTGAGTGTGCATCGGAAGTTAATTGGAGCTTCTGCGGTGCCATCAAGTGTGAACGATTATTCATTGCTTAAAGCAGGGGTCCCAAAACTTTTTGAGAGGCAGAATATTGAAAGTGCTAGGCGGGCCGGAACGAAAAAAAAAAAACAGTTTCAAATTTTAAAACATTTTATTCTATAATTACCTAAGCATACATGCATATTTAACTATAAGTAAACGTTGATAAATGTAATAAGAAATTCTAATGCGAACAATGCGCCCGTTTTTAAATTGGAAGCACTGATTTTATGATGTTTAATAAAATTTCCGCGGGCCGGATAAAATCCTTTCGCGGGCCGTAGTTTGGGGACACTTGGCTTAATGTAAGGGCTGGAATCGAACAGAAAACTGGAACGAACCGCATTAATTTGCTGAACCGCTAATAAAATATTAATTATTATTGAACCGCGAACCGAATTATTTTTTTTCGAAAAATTGTTCGGTTTGAGAAATTTAAAAAATTTTAAATGCGTCAACTTTTTTCTCGCATTAGTCAGATAGCTGCTGGAAATATTCTAAGAATCTAGGAGATAAAATACTTCAATAGTATTTTGATCTCAAGAAAATCTTCAGGTAGAATCTTTGTAGAATTCATATTAAATAAACACAGTACTTTTCCACAGATTTTTATTTTTGCGACCGGTTTCGCGCGGCATCATCGAGCAAATATGGGCGCGTATTATAATCGGAACAATACGGTAAATTTAAGAGCCAAATTTTCAAAGAGCCGCATATCAACTCTCAGAGAGCCACATGCGGCTCCGGAGCCGCCGGTTGTTCTCCCCTGGCGTATACGGTTCTCTAAATGGAATGAGATTTCGTATTTATCCATAGCATTATCCAGAATAGAAAGGAAGACGATATAGTGCAACAATAATGGGTAGTTGATTCGTGCTAATTTTCACGAAATGTCAATATATGAAAAAATGGCTCCAATGATTTTGATTAAACCCTACAAAGTTAAAGAGCTTATAGCCATAAACAATGCTGCATAAGTCATATTACTCAAAAAATATCTATGTTACGTCCAGCGGCATTATTTAATTTTTACACTCAGCTACCACCCAGCTCGCCTCAGTTCTTTCAACAACCTTCGCACAGCAATTATCCTTCAGCGCCTATGTGCCTTTGTCAGTCTTTAAATACTTGATATTTATTTATGGTTCAATTATTTATCAAGTTTGATTTTCGCAGAATTTATATAATCAATATATTAATATCATTTACATGCAGAAGATATTTTCCGAGTTTAGGTCGTTTTTGTAGCAGTAAAAGTTCCTTCCAGTCAGGAAAGAGTGTAGTGAGGCCAGATGCATCCGTAGTATACGAGAAATTTTTTACAGTATATATTTTTTAAGTCTTAAATTAAACATTTCCTAATTTTCTAAATATAAATAGTTTCTATCTTAAAATTAAACAATATTCAATATACAATAAAATAATAAGCTTATTTTATTATTTTTTGGAATATTTATTTTTGAAATATAAATTTATTTCTTTTGAATGATCATTGCGAAAAATAAGTCCATTCATCAAAGTTTTAAATGTTTTTCTTAGCATTTAAGTTCAACGTTAAAACATTTTCAAAAATTTCTCTTTAGAAAAGTAACCTTCTGAAGTTTTTTTCGCAGAGAGTAACAGTTATTAAAAATTATTTAAAATAATCGGATTATTTTATTGTTTTGGATTCAGATTTGCTAATACACATTTTAATTAAGACTTCATTGATGTAATTATATTCTTGTATGGTTGAATATTATACAAATCCGGAGGTCTCCCTCTTTATATGGCTATCAACCGCTACATTTTTATCTATGCATATAAATAGAATTTCTCGTTGAAAAATATGTTAATATTACTATTTTAAAATAGTTTATCGAATATTTGAAGTCTACAACTTCAGTGTCATTGCATTTACTGCATTTGGTTAAATAATTTTGTTCTTTTTGAATCGCATACTAGTTAAAGAAATTTTAGCTTCATTCATTCGGAAGTTATTAAGAGTTGTTTTGGAGGGTCGTCTGTGGGTGGGAGCTTCAGAAAATGGATTTTTGATGAAATTACTGCACGAGTTATTAGTGCTTTGAAACTTTTCAAGGCGAATACGTGCCATTTAGTTCCCAAATTGTACTTTGTTCGTCTATGTCGGCAATTCATTTTCGAGATCCGTCAACTAGAATCTTGCGATTTTCCAAATTGAAATTTCCTCATAATTAAAAAGTTTTGGAGAAAAATGCTTTGAGCGTTGTTGCGAAATCGCAAAATAGAATACTATTCATGTAAACTTTATTTTTGAACAATATGGTTATTCTATTGGAAGGTGTGAAATTGTTTAACAGAGAACGTTAACAGTGTCTCAACTTTTTAGAATGGTCACAGGTGCTTCCGTAAATCTTTTAATTTTCAGCATGTTTGCATTATTACTGATTTCTTTTATATTTAAATATTAATAATGAGATAGATTCGGGTAGCTTATAAATTTGTGATTACTAGCGATGAATTTTTGACGTTTTTATTAATCGCTGAAAAAGGATTAAAAAATAAATGAAGTTACATTGTATAGAATCCATTATTTTTATCGCATAGAGGTACTATAACGGTTTCGCTGTCAGACATTGCGATGCTTTAGTACAGCGATACCCTAGACTTGTCTGAATTAATTACTGGAATCTGGAAAAGGACATTTTTTATATTTTTACCATGGAAAAATTCCGCAGAGTTACAAATTGAAATCTCAATTTTAAATTAGTCTACATGTGTTAAAGGTTAATGAATCTTTCCAAATTGTGTTTTCAAAGCTGAAGGCTCCATGCTAAAAATAGCTTGTTAACATTTTTTCGTAATTTAAAAAACACCCCTCACCTATTGAAAATTATAAATTCCTTTTAACGACATAGGAAATGGCGAATTAGGATGAAAATTAAATTATTACATATCAGTGGTGATTGTTAATTGGCGTTTAGTCTACAGTAACATCTGTATGTTTAAACTGTTTGAAATATACGATGGCGTGGAGTCAATGAACGAGAAGGAAAATTTATGGAATATTGAGTGGAAGTAATATAAGAGTGGTTTTGATGTAAGTAAGGGACAATAAGTAGGAAAGAAACAAAACTGGGGCGGGTGAATGGTAGAGGTAGGGGAGACAGAGGGAGTAGTGAGAGAGAATGGAGTTACAAAGTTACAATGGCCGCATGTATGGGCTAAGATAAAAGGGAAAATGGTTGTTAGGGAGAGCAGAAAAATGTGGGATGTGTTTTAGGAAGTGGGGTGAGGGTGGAAACGGGATATGTAGGAACGCGATGACTAGAGCAAGGATGGGAGGTAGAGAGACTGGGAATACTCGAGAGAGGTATGAGAGGGAAAAAACAAAAGAGTTAGGGGAGGTTAAATGTTCGCAGTAATGGAAGAGAGGTAATCGTGATTGCATCGGAGGAGGGAGTAGAGAGCAGAGAGTGATAGGAAAAAAAGTGGGGAGGATTTTTCATTCCTCCTCTTCCCACTCTTCTTTCCGTCACCCTCACGTTTCGCTGTTCTCGCTCGAAACGACATTCCTCTCTCGCTTCTTCCCCTTCTGCTGATCTTTTAGATTTCTATGGATTCATAGCGCCAACGGTGAGGTATTTAATTTACGATGGTGTGTTATATGCATGCAGCTCTTGCCGTTATTTTCGAAAGTTATATGTAAACGCTGCTAATGTATTAATCATGCCAGACGTGACTAATAACCAAACAGGATTTTTAGAGTAGTGTTGTTTCCCCAGCAAAATTTATATGTTATTACATGGTGCTCCTGTCTCTTGTTTATCAGCGTTAGAAATTTTAAAATAGTATTTTACCCGAAATATAGTTTTCATATTCTGAACTTCTGTGAATCGTTAGTTTCAAGTATTTTTAGTATAGTTTTTATTACACACTAATTATAAATTATTTTTATTAAATTTTAAATTAGTCAAAGCGCATCGGTGATATTGATGGGCTTGCCCAGATCCACCGAGAATCTTCCGGACTAGATCTCCCGATTTTTTTCTCAACACCCGGATTGAGGCATTTTTCTCTCATTTTTAGTTAAATACAGTTGATCCTTATTGGCTTTATGCAATACTAAGACAGACACTAGGAAGTAAAATGTGATACAGTACACTGGTTGAATCGGAATTTAATAAAGAAATCCATCCAAATCATAACCAATGATACACAAAGAGAAAAAACTGATCGAAAAGATTAGAAAAATATTCTTTTGCTTTGTGAATGGTTAGTTATATACACTAAAGAGCTGTTTAATTAAGCGGAATTCTTCAAGAAAACAATTTATATATATATCAGAAAACCAGATGGAATGATTGAAAGAAATTCTTTTAAGGAGCGTATAGGAACGTAGTCTTGGGAACCGCAAAAAGGACCAGTGGCGGAAGTAGTCTGGGGGAGTGTTATGGTGCCGGAGCCTCGGAGGGGCCCGGTCAACTGTTGTCCCGTCAATCTAGAATTAGTAGCTACAGACCTCGTGGTAATCATAAATTCAATATAAAGCTAATTAATTGAAGATGCTTCCGTTATTAATTATTTAATTATTACTCATTACTGAACATACAACTTTTGGTGTCTACCAATACATTTTCTTGAGGTTTATTCGAATATTCAATATTTTTCATCGCAGGGCGGTTGGAAGGAAGTGTTTATGTATATATTGAAGCTTCTTCATTAAAAAACATACGCATTTTGGGTATTTATTCATTGGTGATATAATCCATGACTAATATCGAAGTTGAAAATATTCTTGCCTTAGTTTCTCTATTACTATGATATTTAATTGTAGCTATCTAAATTATCATTTTATAAGCGGCAGCAACGCAAATAAATTTTACTAGCATTTGTACAATACTTTAAATTTATGGAATTTTTGAAATATTTGGAAGTTTTTAAATATTTGGAATTTAAAATTTTTTACTTTCTTGAAATTTTTGGAATTTTTGAAAATTCGGAATATTTTAACATTCTGGAGTATTTGGAATTTTGTATTTTTAAAATACATATATGGAATATTTGATATTTTTGAAATTTTTAAAATTTATAGAATATCTGAAATTTTTGAACATTTTCAAGATTTTGGAATTTATAACAAAGATAATTCTATCATAATCCTCGCACCCAACTTGGAATATATGTATTATAAATAATAGTTTCGATTCATTTATTTCGTTCAAAATAACTCAAATTTTCTATGTGCGTGGGCGTTCGCAGATAGAAGGAACCTCTTGTCACCCGACTTCCGCCTTTAGGAAAAAGTTTTTGCGAAAAATGATTTATTGATTCGTCGTTTTCCTAACTTAGAATATATGAAAATAAATGAGTATATTTTGTCTATGTAGTCCCCGATTTGTTTCTGTGGACGCCCATGTCGACGTCTTGGTCTCGCGAAATTGTACTAGGCTTTACTCTCTTGGTGAAATCTCTCGGAATCGTAATATGGCAAGCCCAGATATTAATCCGATAGTCTAGAAACGCTCAAGTCACGCATTCAAACTTAACTGATCTGCTAATAATAATGATACTAATATATGGTAAATCCCTTACGTAGTCTTATGGAAAATCTGGAAAATTACAAAAAAGGATCTTTCACTTTTGCATATAATATTCCTTTTATGTTAAGGTTTAGGTTTTACGGATTGCTTTAAGAAAAACACACAGCTTTATAGAATTCTTCATTTTCCACTGAAATATGTAAAAATATAAAATTAAAAATGGCTGATTCCGATGATTTTGCCAATTTAAATTGAAAATCTGGGAATTAACATTCACGTGATTCTTCTCATTTTCAGTTGTAGCGGAATTTCAATTTCGAAAATTAACCCTTTTTCTTGGAACTCGAAAAAAAACCTGATAATTACTTTCGCGTAAAGGACAATCTAATTATGAACAAAATAGTGCGAATTTTGGGATGCAAAGTAAAAATCAATCGTTGAGGAATTTCATCAAAAATTCAATTTTTAATATCTGTACTTGTATGCAGCGCTCCAAGCTATATAGCTAGCTTTTTATAGCTTTTGAGCAAATGAAACAAAGTTCATAAATATATTGAATTATTCAAAATATTAAAAAGAAAACACTTCTTCTGATATTAAGTTTAGAAATTCAAGAACTAATATTCCCTTCACGTAAAAAAATCTTTATCAATCTTTTACAAGTTTTTCGAATATTTACGAGATGAAAGTCGTGGTATCGTTTTGTCATAGTACATTTATTTGCATTTTAAAAGTAAATATAGTGGAAACGACATATGGTTGGTTTCGTTTGTTTTATAGAGCTTTTTTTAATCTTGCAAACACACGAGGACGTTTAGCTAACTATAATGCATGGTATCATGACTTTTAACCAATATAAGATAAAAATCTTATGCTGATTATGTTAACATTAGTTATATGCAGGCATATTTGTTCAAAACTACGATGACGTTAGTCACTTAAAATATTTTCAGTGAAATAAGAGAAGTATAGTATTAAAATTTGTATCAGGAAACATTTTTAAAAATACCATTACTATTATGATGTCAAATTTTTCTGCCAGTGTTAGCGCACGCAGCAGTCAGTCCAAAACAAAGTTGCAGCTTTTTCAGATAAAGATTTATTTGTCTTTTAGTAAAAGTCCCGAGATTGTAGCTCAACTACTTTTTCATTAGAAAATTGTATGGCATCACCGATGACAAATTTTATTTACAGATTGCACCATTTCTTCCTTCCGCAGTAAGAAAAACATTGGCAGATGTTACGGCAATAAAACTGAATTCACCTTTCGCGTTATTTGTTAAAAAAAACTCGAAGATTTTTTCGAAGATACTTCATTTCATCATTCTATGTCAAGATCTACGAATCAAAACACCCGCTACAAATTGTGAAAAACACTGGTTTACAGAACATATCCTTTGCCAAAGGAAAAATTTACTTTGATATATTTCGAAATTTCTTGATTCCGCAGTCAGTTCGCAATGGATTCGCGCCAGGAAAGTGTTGCAGTTATTGATATCGATATTCTTGGAGAAGTATGGCAGGAACATTGATTCCTTTTTCGGTGCAGCGTAAACAACGGAAGTACCATCGTAAACTAAAAAATAGTGCCAAAACATGTGTGAACAGATATACTGAAGCGAATGCTAACGTGCTATCACCATTAGATAGGTCAAGATAAACCATTAAAATCCCGAGCTAACTTACGTTGTTCCCTAAATATATATTTCTGTTTTCCTTTATATTTCGACCTTCTGACTACTTGACAACGCTTATTCAACCTTCAACTTCCAACTTTTCGTGAGATTTCTCTCAGTATCATAACTCTTTTACGTTGAACGTGGGAGTGCAATAGTTACGATATTACGAAAGTAATGTACGCTCTCTTTCCTCGCGGCGTAAGGAATCGAAGTGGTCCAAAGCGCTCTACAAAATCTCGAATTATCTCCTTTTGGCCCTTCCATTCATCGCAATAAAAAATGGGCATTCAGCTTACACTCTGAAAAGTCGCGCTTTACCCTTCGCTGGTCTTTGCAATTTGTCATCTGGTCAATAGAGCGACAGTTGAAGAGGGCGGATGCTGGAGAGTTAAAGGGTAAAAGGGTGGGAGGAGAAAGGGAGAGGGGAAGGTCGTTTGGAGTGGAAGGATGGAGGAAAGAGTGAAAGGGCGGTGGGAGAAAAAGGATTGGAAGAATACGAGGGAGAGAGGGAAGAAAGGGATGTAGGGAACGGAAGAAAGGGAGGGAGAGAACGGAAGAAAAAAATAAAGTCAAGGGCAGAGAGAAAGAGAGGAATGAAGGGCATTTTGAAGAGAAGGGAGGTGATGGATGGAAGGAAAAAGGGGCAGTGGAGGAAAAAGGAAAGGAAGATAGAGAGAGAAAGAGAGGGGTTTGAACAAAAGAAGGGAAGGGAGAAATGGGGGAAGGAGAAGCCTGAGAGAGAGAAACAGAGAAAGGAAATGGAGAGTGCGAGGAAGGGGAATAGGGCAGGGTTGGAAGATAAGAGTGATAAGAGGTAAGGGATCGAGGGAAAGAGGATAAGGAAAGGAGACAGTGAAAGAAGGAAGTAATATTGTGAGGGAAGGAAGGGAGGAAGTGGAAGGAAGGCAAATGGAGGGAGAGGAAAGGAGGGGAAGTGGGAACGGAAGAGAGAGAGAGATAGTGAGAGAATGGACATGGCATTTTTCCGCGGCAAAGGCATTGGATATGAAGGAATGGGGCGCTGCGCACCGAGGGAGACAGATATAGACTTTGTTGAACGAGGCTTTTCCGGTTTGAACTGTGGACTGATGTCACTGGAAAAACATCAATTTATCGAGGTCAAAAGGGTTAGGGATGGTCGAGTGTAAACAATTACTTCGGGATATGTATTTGTACGAGTTGTAATCACACTAATGCACTGGCGCGAGTAGGAAATGCACACACACACACACATGTGCGCGTTACATACATTTCTCTATCTCTCTCCTCCTACCATTCCCCTTAACATACGACTCAAAAAGGACATCATCATCCTCGGTGTTCAATCCATATAAAAATGCATAAAAAGGCTACTTTTTCGGTGAAGTCGGCACACAAAAGAATCAAACCTGCTTCCCAGGGGAGATGTGTAGCACGTGAAGCGGTTTAAATATTCATGGGGAAGGTTTTTTAGAATTTCGAAATTCATTTTACGTGTCAGGAAGATTTATTGCTTTGAGAACGGGATGAATTGTAGTTGACGAGATAGAGGGAAAATGCGACGCGGAAAGACACATTTTTCAGCGTTGCGTAAAATATTGCGGGGAATGAATTAAACCACTTGGGCTATTCTGCCCCAGAAGAAGACGTATTTTTTTAGCCAGCGCCATTATCACGTTAAATCTCTCCGAGTAAAGGTCATAACGCCGCTATCGAATTCTCGTGTCTAGTCGCAGGAATATATCATCCGTGCTTTATTACGGAAGGAGGAAGAAAATATTGCATCTCTGGGTTATTACGCGCATATATTAAGATGCGTAATTACGTTAGTGCACTGCAGAAATTGATGTTGTTTTCATAATTAAGGAATTATATATCCATTCTTTGGTTTAAAATCAACATTTTTTAATCGGAAATAGAATATAATATCCAACGGATTTTATACTTATTTTCCACTTCCACGTGTCTTCATTCTTCTCCCTCTGCTCGCGTCGAACTCAGCGAAATATGGCAATTGATCTGACATTCTCATGTTTTTCTATAAAAAAAAATTCCCCCGAACTTCAAAATTAAATTTTCCACTCATTCGGATTTTAATTCTGTTTGCCTTTTCATTTCATTTTTCTCATCTTCCTCGCCCGAAAATTTCTCGATATATCGTCCCCGCCATCATCGTCATCATCATCGGCCTCTCGCGGTCCTTCGCCAAAGCGCAGGCCCCGCCCCGTGTTTTTCTATGGTGCGCCTGTCACCGGCACGTCCCTTCTTTAAAAACCGGCGTATGCTCCCATTCTCTTTCCCTCACCCCTCCTAATGTTTTGCCCCTTTTCTGTCCCACCTCCTCATCGCTTCCGGGAGCACATTCTCTTTGTTCCGTTCGGTTTCGACCCCTTTCTTCTTCCGACGCGCCCTGCCCTCTGCCATTTCAATCCCTGCGATCCCTTTTCAATCGCCTCGCGAGTGGACGGATATCCCGCGGTTGAATGGGAATGTATGGGTGCGTATGTTAAAAGTGTTCTTTACGTCGCAACCCCATAAAGATACGAGGAAAGGCGTTCAAAGTGCGGTCATGTGACGGGGCGCCTTAAAGGAGAAGGAATGGAAAGAAGTGAGCCGCAGAGAAACTCGCTTTAGATTTATGGCAAAATCGCGGATAGGAAATGACAAAAGAAGTTTTATAAAAAATTGGCAAGAAAAATATTCTTCGCTGATAATTGTATACTAAAACCCTAATTTAATGTAAAATTTATCGAACTTGGAAATTCCGTAGATAGTCCAACGTCCGATAGCATTTGCTTACGTTCAAGCACGAATACCGGCGTATACTCGTATGTGTACATAAAAGCTAGGACAAATTGCACCTTTCTTTATGTGGATTGGATCCCATTTATTATTGAAATTCCACGTAAAACTATGCTCACGAATTTTTACTTTGACTGTTCAAGTGGAAATGTGACTGTTTCCAAAAATATGCATATTTTTCACGCTTGACATCTTCTCTTCCGTTTACATTCATCTCTTTCCTCTCCCTTCCTTGCTTCTTTTTTCACTTCAGTTCCCTTTCCTGTATTAGTTTCCCTTTCTTTTCGCTATAAGATTCATACATATCGCCATCGAAAATTATGGCAGTGTCTTCCTCACATCTGTTCATAATAATATCAACGTAATGGGAGCCTTTTACTACCACAACCGTGTCTTTATTTATGTTTAAAATTGTTAGGCTAAGAAAAAATTTGGGCATCTAATCGCAAAATTTTACAGAATTTCCCCACTGTTAAAGTATGCCATTAGACATTAGTTATGGCTAAAAACTGTCTGATATTGTTAAATATTTTAACAATGGATTGCTATTAGCTCTTGAATTAAAACTTAGGTATTTTTAGAATTAACTATATGAGATTGATCATTGAGGATGGATGTTTTGTACCTAAAATGCGTATTCGGTATCTCAATTGTTTCATTGGTAGTGGATTTACGTTATTAGGTTCGAGTCATAAGCTGAACAGGGACTTAACTAGAGGAGGACCTGGGAAGACTCCGCCCATCCTTTATAAGTCCTCGGCCCCTTTTGGCTCCCATACTGATTACTATATAAAAACACGAATTAAGAAAGTATTTTATGTTTATATTCTTAATAAAAAATACCTTTCATTTCTGTGACTGGTGCAATATAAAATTAGCAAAAACATTTGTTTGGGTTTTATTATTTAAGATGAGGAACATTTATACCTTAAATGAACCATGTTATTGATAATAATCTCAATAATAAATCGATGTAAGATAAATTCCTCATTATGGAAATTATAAAAATGACACTATTTGCAGTAATCACAACTTGGATATATTTACAACAATAGAATTTTTGCGGCAAAACTTATAGAAATGATCTTTATATAAAAATGTCTAGTCACCTCTGGTGAATATGGAATACTCGTTTTAGAAGAAAATAGAATTCTCTGTTCAATTAAAACGTTTATTAAGAACAAATATACGGTTTTTCCCCAGAAATATTTACATTTAAAATAATTACTAAATTACACATACTATATTATTCTATTCTTATATTTGTTATTAAATAATTTGAATAATATTAAAATTCATCTAAAATATAACCAACTAGCATTGGGTTTTAAATGTTAAATAGTCTCCATCTTTACTTATTTAACATTGGGTTAATAATTGCATAACACAACAACACCGAAGAAAAGACATCTTTATTTGTCATGCTCTGTCTCAAATTTTGAATTGTTATAAAATTTCTACGAAATTTTAATTTGAACTTTAAAATTACTAATAACCCAAGTACTTGTTCCAGACTTGAGAAATGAATCATATTTTGTTTTCCTAGCGTCGAATTTCAAATACGGACCAAATATTTCCTAAATTACACTTTTAACAGCAATATTTCGACATTTTTAATCGAAAACTTATGGTTGTCATGTATATCCAATTGTTGCCGACTTCTTGAACTAGGAAAACCGGGTATGCGAGTTTGTTATTTTTATCATGGTAACGTAAATAAACAAACTTCTGTGAATAGCATTGTTGGTATTGTGAGATAAATATTAGCGCAAGCTATATGAAGCTATATGTAAAAGCGACTTCGTAAATTCAAGAGGCATATTTTAAGGTGTATAGTGCGGAAATTGCGCAGAAAGTAGAGAAAAATGTAAACATTTAAAAATTAAAAAAACTTCATCAGAAATGTCAAAACTATACTGTTAAAAATTTGAAACATTTGCTTGCATCGAAATAATTAATATTTTATTAAGTTGGGTGTAACGTTATTAAAAAGTATTAAAAAATTCTGAAAGTTACTCAGTAATTAAAAAAATTGTGTTTAGTTTCAAAAATTAGCGTTAATCAACGGAAGTCACGTATCAAATTCGCAAGAATGGCTCTCAAAAAGTTCATTATCTTTGACAGGGAGCCCAACTCATTCCTGGTGTACATATCTTTTGCTAGAATCTTATGTCTCCGATGGTTCTTCGCTGATGTTGAAATCGCGAGTTGACGTTCTTCAACTGGAAATTCCCCCGGCCCAAACCTATACCCTTAATTATAATGCGTTCTTCTTAAATTTGCAAGAAAATGTGATGTATGATCCAAATATTGCCCACTCGGGCCTTCATGGAGAAATTCCTGTTTTTCATAGCTTCCCTCTTCACTGATAATTTGAAGTTTTTTTATTAAAAGAATCTTTGCTAAATTTCTTATACTTTATTAATTCAGGACTGTTGTGTAGTAGAAGGTTGAATGATTAACACTCAAATATAATTTTTTAATCAATATTGAATCAGAAACCTGAACAACGTTGAATTGAGTCAAATAACTTGCAACTTTTTCGTACTTAAAGTGTTTCTGAATACTCGACATTGATTATTATGTGTTCTTTGCACGAAGTGAACGCATATAGGGGAGGTCGTTTCCGTCCGTCCGTCCGTATGCATGTTAAAACTCGGAAACCGCTGGAGTAATATGAAGAAATTTAGTATTGGGGATTTTTGCTAAAATTGGTCGACCGATTTCAATTTTGGTCAAAATCGGACAACAATGATGAACACTTTACATGAAGACCTACAATGTTCCTTTATTTCAACTCAGGAACCGCTAGACGTATTTTGATGAAATTTGGTATTGGGGAGTTTTGATAAAATTGGTCGACCAATTCCAATTTTGGTTAAAATCGGACTAAAATTACGACCACTTCACATTACCTACAAATAGTTGACAATGTTACATTGTTTCAACTCGGAAACCGCTTGATGTATTTTGATGAAATTTGGTATTGGTTTTTGCTAGAATTGGTCGACTGATTACAATTTGGGTTAAAATCGGACAACAACGACGACCACTATACATGAAGACCTACAAATAGTTGACCATATTCCATTGTTTCAACTCGGTAACCGCTGGATGTATTTTGATGAAATTTGGTATTGGGGAGTTTTGTTAAAATTAATTTGACCGATTCCAATTTTGATTAAAATCGGACAATAATCACGGCTAGTTTACATGAAGACCTACATGTATTTTACAACGTAACTTGCTTGCTTCTAGTTCAATTCTCATCTGAGCGAAAAATATAGAGAACATTGTGAAATCTCAATGAATGCATTTGGAAACTCGGTATACTCCAACATGAAGTACACCTTTCCAATCTTGTTTGTTCTTAACCTTAAACCCGAGCAAGGCCGGGTACTTCTGCTAGTATATTATAGCCGCTGTCTCTCTGCTTGCGTCTGAAGCCTCGAGTGACGTCACCTTCCGGCATAAACGCGAAGAAACCGAGAATGGTCGGTTCGATTTCGATGAATCTTTCGCCTGAATACGCGGCGCGAACTCTTGCAGGTTTTAAGTGGGTCTATAACAGGATAGTTTTCGTTTTTTCACTTGATTAACGCGTAATCGGCTAGAATACGATGTGTAGACCTTTATTTTTTAACATTTAAAAATTTCTGACGATCAAGAGTTTGACTCGAGATTTATACCATTTCACGCAGAAAGAAATGAAGATTCTTATTCTTACCGCAGATTCTGTCGTTTAATTCGTTTTTGCTCATATTTTAAGTTTATATTAGATTTTCTCCGGTTTTTCGACATTTCAAAAAGGAGGTTGCTAGAGTACCCGGTATTGTTCATCTCGGATTTTTGCATTGTTAGACTAGGGCTTCAAGTGCATTTGTACTAACAAGGGAAGCCCCCAAGGTGTGACACTCGCATCGGATTGAGACTTAGCAGAATGAAAGTATATGTAAAATAACGGACACCTATTTCTACCTAGGTGCCAACTCGACGTCGTTTACGAGAAAATGCCCTTTGAAAATCGCGATCCGAGAGTCAACGTAATAAGAACGTTAAAAGTCCTTTTCTATTTATCTAGGAGCGTTGGTCTAGGGGAAACGAGCTGAGTTTCAAAAATTTTTGCCGGGGTTCGATTCTCGAAGGGACCAACATTTTTTTCTGATTTTTTAAAAAGTTTTTTTTCGCAATTTCCAGCACATCGTCGATAAAACTTGCACAACATAAAAAAAAATATTCCATGCATTATAACTACTATTTTCTTCATCGTAATTCTTCACTGTAATTCTTCACCGTAATTCTTCACGAACATAATTTTATGGATCACTACCCATTCACTTTACCATCATGATCAATACATGACGAGATTTGAAAGGAGGAATGCAGAACAATACACCGAAACAACCCAACAATATTGTGACAATGCCAATTATAATTATAATGGCAATAATTGACACCAGCAACCGATTTATTATAATGAACAATACATGACGATATTTGAAAGGAGGAATAAAGAACAATGGATCGAAATAACCCAACAGTATTGTGACATCATTTCAATTATAATTATAATGACAATAATTGACACCTGCAAATGATAACGAATCCCTTTAACAACAACACCGTAAATTTAATAACAACATTATAAGATGACTAGACGCAGTTTTTCGTGGCCTTATTAGCAGACGTCCCTGTCTCTCTACCACAGTCAACGTCAGAATATTGCCGAGCGATTTATTGTTAGAGGGCACATTTTGGAGTGGCGATTGGAAGTGTTTGTCTTTGTTCGTGTTTTGCGAGTGATCTTCAGTTTTTGGGGCAATAAAAGCTGCATTACGATGAAGAAAATGGTAGTTATAATGCATGGAATAATTTAAAAAAAAATGCTGTGCAAGTTTTATCGACGATGTGCTGGAAATTGCGAAAAAACTTTTAAAAAATCAGAAAAAAATGTTGGACCCTTAGGGAATCGAACCCCGACAAAAAAATTTGAAATCCAGCTCGTTTCCCCTAGACCAACGCTCCTATGATATTTAGGAAAGGACTTTTAACGTTCTTATTACGTTGACTCTCGGCTCGCGATTTTCAAAGGGCATTTTTTCATAAATGACGTCGAGTTGGCACCTAGGTAGAAATTAGAGTCCGTTATTTTACATATACTTTCATTCTGCAAAGTCTCAATCCGATGCGAGTGTCACACCTTGGGGGCTTCCCTTGTAAGCTTGCAATAAAATGCATGAAGGACAAAAATATATTGTCTCGAGTGACGTCACCTCCCAGTATAAACGCAAATAAATCAAGAACGATCGACTCGATTTCGACAAATCTTTCGCCTGAATACTCGGCGCAAACTCTTGCAGTTTTTAAGCGGGCAGCCGTCTCCCGAAATGCATGGGTTCGATATCAGGAAAGTTTTAGTTTTTACATTTGGTTAACAAATAATTGGCTGGAATACGATGCGTAGACCTTCAGTCTTTAACATTTTAAAATATCTTAAGATCGAGACTTTCACTCGTGATTTGTACTATTTCACGTATAAAGGAATGAAGATTCTTAATCTTACTTATGATTTTGTTGTTTAATTCGTGTTTGCTCATATTTTAAATTTATATTCGATTTTCTCTGATTTTTAAACATTTCAATTGTTGATATCGAATTTTTGCGCATTGTTAGACTCGAACTTTCAAGTGAAACTGCACTAAGCTTATAATGAAAGAAACCCATAAAGAACAATAACCGATTGAAAATTTATGTGAAAAGTTTCGTGTAAATATAAAACAAATGAAACACGTAGCGAAGAAAAGAAACGATTCCAATGCATTGTAATATTGGAAAGATTAACATTTCAAAAAGGAAGATATTTCACGCTTACATTGAAGATGTCGTTTCTTTTGCAAGTTTTATTGTGCAGTTTAAGAAAGTTACTATATTAATAATGTTTGTGATTAATTTCTTTCGGTATTGATGTGTGGCAGGTGCATTGATTACTTAATATTGAACAAACCACAGAACATACGATATGCTGTACCGTCAGAAATAGTGAACAAAACAAAAATATTGTATACCGGTAGTCTAAATCATGTAGGTATGTCCTTTTGGTTATGAAAATGGCGTGAAATATATAATTACTTTAAGAGGGGAAATAAAAGTCGTTCAACTAATAACGCTCTGTAACAATTTCTGTCATAGTAACTATCGCATTGGGCCACTTCACGCAAGGGTCTCTTGATGTTTGCAGGAAGTACTGCAACAAGGGCCCCTAGTATATCCTATATTCTATATAGGTAAGAAGCAGCTATTTATAATGATAACTAGGGAGATGCCCGTTGAAAACAAACTGAAAAGATTTTTGTGAAATAAAAAATGTACAAATATGCCTTGACTTTCTTTGGATGGCAAGAAAACAAACTTTCGTTCTTTTAGGCGTTCGTTGTTTCAAGTCTTGAGCTCCTACGATGATTCTAAGTACCTAATTTTAATATGCAAATGATTAATGTTCTATTTTCAAATATATAATCCTTCTCGTAAATAACGCAACGAATGTTTACATTGGTTGATATGAAAAGAATTTCTCTCTCCTTCTCTCTATCTCCCTCTCGTACTAATTGTAAGAGCATTCAAAGCACGCTTTCACCCATAAGGGTTGAAATAACAATAGGATTTCGAGGTTTAACATTGTAATTTTTCGGCAAGGCAACATCCCAATTAAATTCCAAGATTTCCCCAAAATATGTTAATTAAACGATTAACATGATAAATTTCGAACCGTAGGCGGGAAAAGATGAACAGAATAAAAAACATAATTTTTTCTTTAAAATGGGCTAGATCGGAAGATTATAGGTTAATAATTTCTAATTTAGATCTCAAAAAGAATAAAAGCCTGCAAGTCAAAAAGTCGATTTTTACGTGTTATCATATGGGAAAGGGAAATGCCTACCTCGGAGTCAAACCTAGGACTTTTATCGAGATTTCTTTTCGTCATCATCTATGTGAATCAATCATTCCTGCCAAATATAAACAAGATTGGAAAGGTGTATTCCATGTCGGAGTACACAGGGTTTCCAAATGCGTTCTTTGTGATTTCACAAGGTTCTCTATATTTTTCGCTCAGATGAGAATTTAACCAGGAGCAAGCGAGGTACGTTGTAAAATACATGCAGCTCGTCACGTAAAGTAGTCGTAATTATTGTCCGATTTTAACTTAAATTGGAATCGATCAATTAATTTTAGTAAAACTCTCAATACCAACTTTCATCAAAATACGTCAAGCTGTTCCAGAGTTGAAACAAAGGAACATTGTCAACTACTGGTAGGTCTTCCTGTAAAGTGGTCGTCATCGTTGCCCGATTTTAATCGGAATTGAAATCGATCGAACAATTTTAGAAAAACGAGTTATTCGCATTTTTATAGCGCGACAGAAGGAACCACAAAGCGGCAGAAGTTGCCTTTTATTATTGTTAGATAAGATACGTTTGTCAATCACGCTGGCTGGCTGGGTCCGCTCTTCAAAAGACTTGATAAAAGAGTGAGAGAGTGGATAACTATTTACTACTGACTGTAATGCTATTTTAACAAACTTTCCGAGTAGGTAGAAAATTGAAATTTGGTAGGAATGTTTGATTCTTATAGTGAAAGTCATTTATGAAAAATATATCCCCAAAAAAAAACAGCCGAGTTCGACTCCAGTAGATAATTTCTATTTCCCATAAGATAACTCGTAAAAATCGATTTTTTCGACTTACAGGCTTTTACTCTTTTGCAAATTAAAATTAGAAATAATTGACCTACAATCTTTGGACCTGGACCGTTATAAGGTATAAAGAAAAATAAATAGAATTTCTTATTCTTATCTTCGCATTTAGCATACGATTCGAAATCGCTCACGTTCTACGTTTAAATCATGTTTATTGAAAATTTTTAAGCTCTTTAACGTTATGTTGTCTTGCCGACCATGTCATTGTTAAACCTCGAGGAACCTTAAGGAAAGCATGCTTTGAATGTTTTGATAAGTGAGGGAGAATGAGAGAAGAAGAAAGAAGGAAGAGACGGGGGAGATAGAGAGGTAGTAAGAGAGGAGTGAGAGGGAGAGAGACAGAAAAAGGGTGAGTGAGGTATAAATAGATAATTTTATTTATTAGGGCGGGATTGAGACTAGGAAGTATATTTTTCCAGATAAAGAGAGAGGGAGAGAGATAGTACGAGAGAGAAAGATCAATTGAGAAAGAGAGGGAGGGAGACAGAGTGAGGATGACAGAGAGGGAGGGAGACAGACAGACAGACGACTTTATTTAGGGCGAAATTGAGACTGTATAGTCCCTTCTTACATTTAACCCTTTCGCCATATAAGTAGTTACAATATTTAAATATTAAAAGAAATTAAATTACATAAAAATTACAGTAAAATATATACAAATTACAAGTTAATTATATATTGGTTAATAGATAACAGAGTATTACCAAAGAATATTGCTAGTTTTGTGGGTCGAAAAAAACTGTTTATCAGAGAGGGAGGGAGACAGAGATGGAGGGAGACAGAGACAGACAGACAGACAAACGACAAACGAGGGAAACAGAGAGGGAGGGAGACAGATGGAGGGAGACAGAAAGGGAGGGAGACAGAGAGGGAGGGAGACAGAGAGGGAGGGAGACAGAGTGGGAGGGAGACAGAGATTGATTGATTGATTTCGTCTTTATTTGGGGCGAGATTGAGACTAAGAAGTCCCATCTTCCAGGAAGACAGAGAGACAGGGAGACAGAGGGAGAGGGAGACAGAGGACGGAGAGGGGGAGAAAGAGATAGATAATGGTCTTTTTAGGGCGATATTGAAGTCTATTTTTCCAGAGAAGGAGAGAGGAGGAGAGGGAGGGATGAGAATTAAAGAGAGGAAGAGAGAAAAGTAGGAAGAATGGGAAGTGCCTAAAATTTAATACTTAATCCACACATACCCGTCATATTTAACGGGCAATTATGCTAGTATGTATATATATATATATATATATATATATATATATATATATATATATATATATAGGGTGACCATACGTCCCGGTTTAGCCGGGACAGCGCCGGATTTTAGATGTTGTCCCGGCGTTCCGTCCGGTTTAGTATTTGTCTCGGTTAAAAATTCTTTTTATTTTTTATTTCATAAATATGGAATAAATAAATCACATTCCACCAGTTATATATTATTAAATATGCAATCCATTTATTAGGAATTAAAATCTCATCTTTCAATGAAATTCAAATAAATACAATACGGGTGCCTATAGGTGCGAAGTGTGCAGCGCACTTCGAACAGCCGAGTGCACACAGGCCCATTTAGCTATACGAGTTTCGAAGCAATTATTTATGTTTTAGATCATCCCTAGTTACTTTCACGAATGAAGTTTATCTATCTTTCTTATAAGTATTTTAGAGTGTATGTGTTAATGTTCTTTATACGTTTTTATACCGTTGAAGCTATCGAAGTCAAAAGTCTAGTCTAGGTTTGCTGACCTTGGGGTCTCTTATACCCAATGGGGTCAACAAAATACTATTTCCATAAGAATGCATGGGAAATGCTGTGGAGAAACTCCAAAATGCCATGCAGCCCTTCACTGATGTGGATATAAATATACCTAAATATTAATTTACGATCACGGAAAATGGCTTATTTTACGCACGAAATACTGGATATTTTAATTATATTCATGTTTTGTCGTATTACAAGTTAAATTGCTCGAAGGTATCCATTAAGCCAAAATTTATCGGTTTATGTCAACATTTTCCAGGTGGCAACAAAGCTAAATTTCTTAATTGTTGTCCTCTTCAAAGGGAGAAAGCCACGTAAAGATTAACGCAAGGAAAATCAACGCCGTGGCGCGACGTAGAGGAAAAATAGCCAACGCCAAGATAAAGGGTACAAATGGATTAATTCCTAAATATAGTCTGTGAATACTTTTAAAGTGAGTTAAATGATTTTTAAGGAATATTGGAACATTGTTATCTTTTACCATTAACATTGAAAATTCTATCGTAACATACATTTATACACCTACTTACATTTCTTTGGTAACCAAGATGTTGTTTATTCTTTACGTTTTGGCTAATAATATTGATATTGACATAATACACATAATTTTATTGCTGCTTTAAAGACTTCGGTGCATCTATCCATGTGAATATTAATTAAGACGTTAATGCATAATTATATTAATGGTAAAACTTTACAATGCAATACAGAAAATAGTAAATGTTAATATAAACATCGCTTGCTTAATTAAGAATTGGGAACGTTTGGTAATGTTTGGATCTTTTTTTGTGGGGGATCCGCCAGCAATTCAGAACTTGAGGTACCCAACAGCAAAAGTAAGTAAATTTCAAAATTTATTGTATTATTTTTATTATAATATGACATCAAAAGTGATATATCAATAAAAATAATAAATAATAAAAATCGTTTGCTACTTACAAGAAAACTTTCCCGAGCGAAGCCGGGATTTACAGCTAGTAACGTTATATTTAACTGTTATCACGCCATAATATTTTCTTTACTGTTGCCAAATACAGTAACCACGGCTAGAAATGATACGCGACGTGGCCTTTCCTAAATGCTTTGGTGAACCAAAATACCTTTTTATCTGGAAAAATTTCTAAAAACTTGGGGTGCGTTTTATAGCCTGAAAATACGGTAAATATGGCTCAAAAATATTTGTTCCCATAAATTTTCTGAACAATTCTATAATAATTTTGTGAAGATAACGTTCGGATTTGAAAAGAATTATGGGCTACTTTGTCGAGAAAATCATGTCCAAGCTACGCAGAATTAATCTATTTGGCATGTAAGCGACAAATAACTAAAAAACTTATATTGCCCCTGTTATGTTCCGGTTTTTCTTCCCCAGAACACGTTGTGTTTCGATTTTATTTCCTCAGAATCTGGTCACCCTATATACATATAGTAATTCTATTCTTAATAAAAAATACCCTGAGAAAAAAATATACTGTTTTTACAGTATTAGTTTAAATTTTAATCATTTTACAGTGTAAATTTAAACTAATTAATGAAGGATTCGTAAAATGCGAATCATAATATTTTATTAGTACCTACATAACCAAAACAGAATTTTTCATCTGCCTTTTAAAACAAAAATGCTAAATGTCTACCGACTGACGAACGACAAAGCGATAATAATAGTTAGTTATTTATATTTTAAAAAATGAGCTAATAACAGCTCAATTTTTACGCAAGTAGAATCGTTTTTTCTAATAAAATCGTATTTATGTGAAAAATATTTGATATATTGCGATGAATGAATTATGATTGGCTGTTAAGTGAAACATCGTATCTGATTAATAGGAATGTACAGCTTTTTTATTGATGGCTTTATCACAGTATAAGTTTTTATAATGTAATATAACAAAGTCATTTACTTGTTACACATAACAATAATGCGATAAGGGGCTATGTCATATTTTAAACGAAATTACTGCGTCAACTTTTAAACCTAAAGGTCCTATAAATAACGATTTTATATGCTGTTGGCGTTATATTTATGATTTGAGACTGTGGTATCTTTCTGCAATAAAGTGCGAGGGTACTGTTATTATTGGCGCCAATGTAAACGTATGGTCGGCGGATATTTTGACCTAAATATGATATTTTTCGTTTAACGAATGTAATGACCCTTAAAAAGATGTATAAATAATCGCATGCTCATTTTTGATTCCATTCATTTGAAGAAAATGTGTCCTCCAACTTTTCTTTGCTTAAGTTTATGAAGTCTTCTATTTACCCGCGGGTAGAAAGGTAGCCTTTGCTTCATTTATGGACAGCATGGCCGATATATAACGAAAATATCTCGAAGAGAGCCAATCGTTTGAGTTATTTTTTCGATCAAACGGGAAGGAAAACTTTCCTTTTCAATTTGCATTTTATTTCTCCGTAAACCTGTGGAATCTGATCGTACCTGTAGCACTATTAAAGTATGCGGTATAGTAAGATATTTTACTGAAATTGATTTCGTGAAAGAAAGTAGAAGAAATTTATAATCCACCTCTTGGTAAATTACGAGGATTTCATAAAAAAGATTTTTTGTAAATATTATAGTCCGCCCTTAAAAAGGAGCTCAGATTATATCAAAAGTTTCATTCAGCAGCCATTCAAGTTTTCGGTTACTTCGACCATATTTCCCTTCGAGGCAAAAACCTTTGACTGCGAAATGAAATGGGAAAAAACTCTCCCTCTTTTCCTCTAGAAAGGGACGGAGGCGATAGGTGGAACTTAAGAGCTCTTAGGAAATGGCTATAAACGTTCCGGTTCCAAAGAGGGAGCAGAATTTCCGCAGCAGGTCTTTTCGGCTTATGAGCGTTTTTTTTACTTTCTCGGTGCAGAATATTATGAGAGACCGACGAAAGAAAAGGCCGCGAGAGATTTCATTTCACAGTCAAATACTCTCCAAATCGCTCTACAGCTAATAACTGATGCAAATTTTGTGCTGTCATCTTTTGGAGGGAAAATTAAAGCTTTACCAACATCATGCTTGACGGGTTTGCATTATAAAATATAGATGATGAAAAATCACATTCCTTTGTAATTTTCTAGTTCCCAAAAATTTCGGTTAAAGTTGGAAATAGATCGACTACAAGTACTGAAAATCTCGAGGATTTTACTCGATCTATGACGTTTAGCTCATTTAGATTAAATTGATGGATTATAACGCTAAAATTCAATCATCTACGTTCATACATAAAGTTAGTTTGATTTTCCCGTCTTGGTCTGGTTTGTCTGCCAGTAGTGATTTTACTATCGTCGATGACGCTCTGTTCTGTTTTTATCACAGCGATTTCTTTACACCAGCCTCTAAAATAAACAATAATTTAACTGAAAACAAATTACATGTTCTCTTTTCCGAAGTATGAATCGTATGAAGACGCAAGGGTGATTTTGGATTCTCCCGTGCTTTTTAAGTAATGTGAATCACATTTACATTTCAGTTGCTGAAGGAATTGATCAAAATGAGGATGAGTTCAATTTCTAGTTTAGAGTATCAAAAGAGAGACTCGGAATTTTGCTCCAGTTGATTAAACTCAGGTTACATCTTTGGCGAAAACAGACCAGGCTACGTTTGCAATGGCACAGGGAAACCATAGTACTTTTGCACGTTCTCCTTTTGAAATCAACGGACAATTTTTTTGCAAATGAAAACCAAGCAGCATTTTGCGTTGACCCTAAGCTAGGGTGACCAGATGCTGATGATCACAACCGAGACAAAATGAGTTTTGAATGAAAAAATCCGGGACATTTTCCAAAAGAAACCGGGACAATGGGAATTTTGATATTATTTTATTGTATACTCTAAATTTCAAATATGTTTACAAAAGGAAAAGTAATCTTTTTGTTATTGTAATAACAATAAAATTGACATATTTCGTGAATAATTAAGCATTATTACAATAAACATATCAGGAGTCAACGGTGTTTTCAATCATATTTTTAAGTACTTCTGGCTGCCTTTATCAAATTTTGATCATTTTTAATCTTCTCATAAAATTATTTACTGGTCATATTTAAGTTGTATTTACACATCACAATGGAATAGATGGTTTTTATATACAAGCGGTTTCGTTCATCAGATCATTGAACGTATATTTGTCAAAAAAAATCATTCCACATTTCCATTATATCCCGGAATGGCAAACAAAAAGTTTAGATAGCTTCTGAATTTCTGAGGTCTGTTCTTGAACTTCAAATATTGGAAAAAATGACCACCGACCGTAGAAAGGTCTATTAATCCATTCATCATTCCTTTCTTTCTGCTCCTTTGAAATCACATTTTTAAGCAAAGAAAATTGATTAAATAATAAGTTTCCGTCAACTTGAAATTCCATGTCAATAACATTTTTGCACATATTTTTCTCTCCTTCCCAAACTGGTGTACTTTTTAATAGCATCCATTCTATATACTTAAATTTAAGTTAGGGTTGAACCTATTTTTACTTTCTCCATATACGTAGTATAAGGGAAAGTATTGTATTCATGAAAAAATCGACTTCGAGATTTCAACGGAAATACACGTTTTGAGGTCCCCTGAACACGTTTTGACCAATTTCTTGATGATGTCTGTGGTAGCCACATCAGATTTTTTTAGATAGTCACGAGTTGTTTCGTACATATAAAATATTTCATCATTAAACAATTCTATTTCATCTTCCGGAATAATGTTATCAAATATAACTCTGTAGGCATTTAAGGGAACAATTTTTTTTCAATGCGTAATGTCAACATACCGATAGTTTCTAGCATGTAACTAATTACCTCTATGACGCAATTTTCTGAACATTCTATTTTTAGAATTTGTCAAATAAACCAAGAACATTAAGCATAACATGGTAGTACGCTTCATTTATTGGTGATTCAAAAATATTTACAATAAATTTTATGGGCTTTTCTTCTGAAAGAAAAAAATCTGATGTGGCCACCACATGACTTTCTCCATATCTGTAATATTTCTAAAAATTCCAAATAGGTTATATAATAATAAATATTTTAAGAAACCGAGAAAATTTTAAACTTGACAAAGAACAGAAATAAACTCAAATCATAGCCTTCTGATATTGGATATAGCCACAAAGCTCCAACAATTAAGAAAAGAAAAAGGAGCGTTGCTAAAACGTAACTAAGCGTCAATTGTTAACAATAGTCGTCGGTAGGTGGCGTGGTGGTGGTAGCTAAAAATATAAGATATCTCTTACACAATACATTATATGGAAAAATGTTTTAAACAAAGGTTGTAGAAAGTTAAATTTCCTACAACTCTTATACCGATACATTTATCAAATATTAAAGCAAATATCTCAAAATAACGGATAAGTGATAAGAGTAAACACCCACTTCTGGTTGACCGATTTTTACCAAAAATTAATCAGTTCTTGTGACTTTTATAAAAATATTAAATATTGTGTTGACCTGATTAATAGTTTTTGAGTTAGAACACCTACAAAAAGCTATCACATACACACACACAAACACACACACACACACACATACATTATCGAGAAAATTGTCAAAACGTGTTCACGGGACCTCAAAACGTGTATTTCCGTTGAAATCTCGAAGTCGATTTTTTTCATGAATACAATACTTTCCCCTATACTACGTATATGGAGAAAGTAAAAATGCTTTCAGTGCTTCGAACATTTTTACTACTCTATCAACCGCATTGTAAAAACTTAACTAGCGAGTTTTTGAATGGGCCAATAAGTTTTCATACCGAAAATCTACTAAAGAACAAATGTTTTCGGTACGTACTGCATAGGTTGAAAAGAACGACAGTATTTTCACCACCACCATTTCCACATCACCAGATAATCTCTCAGCTGACTTTATAGCGTTTTGCAAAACATGCGTTGAATATCCAACGTCCAGTAAATTGCGATTAATTTTTTCGCGTAATTTATAAAAGTCATTGTTAATGCCTTTTCTCAACATTCTCCCAAAATTTGTATTTGCGTTATCTGCTCCATAAGCAATGCATTATTTAGATCGACCTCATACTCGTAAAATGTGATAATGATGAAATCAACAATGGTATCAGACGTTTCCTTATGTAGCGATTCAATTTTTAGTATTTTAATCCGAAATCCTTTTTATTGCAAAAATAATGAACAACTAAGGGGAACATCTTTTCCGTTTTATGATTACTAGCATCTATGTATATTCCAAAACACTGCGACTTTTGTAATTCTATCAATAATTTATTTTGCAAAACAACCCGATAGCATTTTTAAAGATTGCTGCAGTTTTATTTCGTCCGCAAGAATATTTACTGGCTATTTCAGGAGTCACAAAAAATTTCTCTAAAAGAGTTCATTGTTAAAAGTAGCTGATCGAAAGGAATGATATTTCATTTGCTACAGTCAAATGATCCTCCATTGAATTTTTCACATGAAATTACTGCGTAATATTTTGTGATGCGCCAGCATTTCCAACGCAAGTTGATTTGACTTTATGCTTTTCTGTATTAATTTCGTCGTTTACGTCAGATTTCCCGCCGTGTCCAATGTTTATATATGCAGTTGCACACTTTACACTCCACTTCGTTATCATTTCTTCCTTTATTGATAAATCTCCATTTAAAAAAATACTCTTCGTTAAAGGTACATTTTCTCTTCAGCATTTCTACTGAGGGGTTCTGTAGAAATTACTGCCGATTAAAATAAAAAAATCACAGAATATTTGGAAGCTTAGGTGCAAAATACGCAATATTTTCGACCATCAGATTCAAAAGAATTTTGATAAATTAATGTAAAATTGGACTTAAAGTTTATAAAAAATTATAATAAACTTTTTTGTGAATGAAAATATCTGTACGGATTTAATTATCAATAACGATCATAACACACAAGATATTTACATACCTGTAAAAAATGAAGTTATTGAACATCTAGGGCGATAAACTTGAACAACACTTGCACACTCTTTAACTCGGCGCGAGACTATAACGAAAAAAGTGATATATTTTTAATAACACATTAATATTATTTACAGAGATTTATGATTACTCGATATTTTTTAAGTGTATGTACTTACTGATGTCGAGTAGTTTCCCGGTCCCTTTTCTTAATCACTTCACTGGATATGAGGCATACGCTTTATTGTACGGTTTTAAATGCACATCGTAAATCCTGCTACCAGATTTAAATTGGGCATTTAAATAGTACACGTTTTTATTCTAATAAATTCGCAAAACTGATGATCTAGTAGACTTTTAATTAACAAACATTTACGTTGTAGTAAAAATTATTTGCCAGAGAACAAGAACTAGCTATTGCCTGTTGCCGCAAAAGTCAATGGTTCGCCAACGACTGCATAATATCAACCAAAGCAATCCTAAACTGAAACGCAGATGCACAAATACCAGTAAATTAATTGCAAGGATCGGTACATGTTTGTGTTATGAGTGAGAGACTCGAGACCCAGACCAGAGAACGATAAGCATTCTCACAGACAGGGGTTTCCGCTTGAAGACTAAAGCAACAATGAGCCCATAAGATCATCCAATTTTAATCTTGCTTGCAGCACACGGCCAATGCGATTTTCTCACGTTCCTCGCACGTTACATCTTTCCGAGTGTGGCTCAGAACCAACAAGGCCCTGGTCGACTGCCCACCCATACTCCATCAAAGATTATCACTAACAGTTTAAATTTAATTTTTATCACCACTATTCCTATTTTTATTGCGTCTTACGCGTTACGCTTCACGCTTAGAAGAAAAAACCGGGACATTTATGCGTCCCGAAAAAAATTCGGGAGACCGAGACAAAACTCTGAAAACCGGGACAAATCTCGGGAAACCGGGATACCTGGTTACCCTATTCTAAGCTAAAGTCTACCATAAGCTGTTTTTATTGCGACCATACAGTGTATGCATTTCCAAAATTGTTTGCAAATGTTTATGCCACCACACACAGCACAAATTTTGTCATATTGGGAGTTCGTTGCATCGAATTACCTAGTTTTCTCCTAAATATAGAACAATGAACGAACGCAAACTCTCTTCTTAAAAAGACCAACGTATAATTTTGCTCCTGAAACGTATGCAACAACAAACGACTCCTGATTTTATGCCATTAATAATACACTAGTATGCCCCTAAACTGTATGCCACCAAACGTACACAAAACCCTCTGATCTTATGTCACCCAACTTACACAGACAACCACTGCGTGTATGTGCCACGAAAATGTCCCCTAACTTAGGCTAATCATATAACACAGTTTTCGCGTAGTATGTCTACCACAATACGTACACCAAATAACCTTAGAATAGGCCACTCATATTACACAGTTTGCGCTGTACCACCAAACCTACACCATATGCAGTTATATAAACAGTTTTCCCCTGAAACGTATGCCACCAAACAAACGCCAAATTACCCTAGATTTTATGTATCCTCGCTTACATTAGTTTGCGCCTGAAACGCAACCCGTCAAATGTACCTGAAAGTCCCTCATCTTATGCCACCCAACTTACAACCTGTTTCCCATGCCGCCTATACCGCCAAACATACACCAGGTGCTCTTTTATTTTATACAACCCAAATTACACCGTTTGCCCCTAAAATACATACCCGCAATCATAAATTAATTTCCTTCGATATTATGCCACCCAACATTCACTAGTCTGCCTCTGAAACGTATGCCACCATACATTCATCAAGGCTTCTGATCTTATGCCGCCAAACATACACTCGGCATTTTTTATAACGTATACCGTATACTTACACAAACGCGCCATGAGCTTAGGCATCATGCAAGGCATCACTACTGATTGCAAAGACTGGGAAAGATAATACTGTAACAGAAAGCTTGATCAAGCCTGCTGCAAAAATATATTGGCAAACGTCATACTTGGGGAAATAGTAAAAAAGGCATTTTCGAATGGTACTGCTCAGCGCCAAATAACATCCATGGCTAAAAAGGGCAATAACAGCTGTTGCCATGCCTGCGTCAACTTCACGAGTCAACCGATATAATGGGTAGTTCTAACCTACTGGCGTATGTCAGGTATTATTATACAGGGGAAGTACATGGAGAATTTTTTTGCCAAACTCTGTCTACCAACACGACATGAGAAGCTATTTTCAAGATACTTAACGACTTTACTGTCAGTAATAAAGTGGGCTGGATATTATTTGTCAGTATCAGTACAGACGGCGCTTCGGAAATGACTGGCAGGATGAAGGACATATTTTCAAGTGTCCAAGCAGTTGCAGCATTGGCGGAAACAACGCACTTTGAACAACTCGATGTGAAGAAGATGGCCGCTGAGTTTAAAGCAGTTCTGGACGCGGTAGTATAAATTCTAAACTTTACCTCAAAACGCGCGCATTTTTAAAGCTGTGTGTAAAAGGATGGGGAGCGAACACCCAAAACCTCTTTTCCATACTGAAGTTGTCACGGGGCAAAGCACTCACTCGCCTCTTTGAACTGCGCGAGGAGTTCAAACTCTATATGCAAGACAGTGACTTTCAAGTCTTTGACTCCCTCGGATCACATGCACGATTTCTCGTGGTTTGCCCAAGTGGCATACTTGGCTGATATTTTCAGCATCTTGAAGGACTAAACCTTACCTTTCAGGAGAAACCGTCACCGTCTTTAATTTCCAAGAAAAAGTAAAGGCATTAGATATGAAGACAGGGCTATGGCGTGGCCACCTCAGCTATTTATAATTTATTTCACAACTCGAGACGATTTCCTTCTTACGTCATAGGAAGAATGTTATGATCAGATTGTTAAATATTTTAAAGCGCGCCTACGGGTCCTCCACGAGCAATTCCGGAAGCATTTTCCAGAACCAAAGGCAGGATTAAACATGGGAAATATTGAAGCGATTTATGTCAAGCTTCCACCAAAAGAGTTGAACAATCTTGTGGAGCTTGCATTGGACGGGTCGAGAAAATTTTAATGGACTTTTAACTACATGTTAGGTCCGAGTATCCTGGACTCACCGACTAAGATCTTAAATATCTGCTGCCGTTACCAACAACATGCGATTGCGATATAGTATTGTCAGCACTTATGGGACTGAAAACGAAGGAAAGAAACCGGCTGAATGTGGATATCGACATGAGCTTGGAACCAGACATCACTTCATTGGGGTCTCATCAAAAGTAGCACCATGCTTACCATTGATTCTGGCGAGTTTTTTGGGGTGTAAAGCGGGAGCGGGTGGGATAGGCGTCTGCGGACCGAAAACGTTTGACAACCGTTCTATGAGCTAAATCATCTGTTTTTGTCTTTAAGAGAAACTTATTCGTATGTATCTCATTCGGTACAGGCCATAACAAGGGCGCATTAATTCGTTTTGAATACATCCTCTGTACGTATTCCTTCTCGATTTCCTTTCCTTTTTAATACAAAACTCTGCCACGGCCATTTTTGCATTATATTTCAGTCTCATAAACAATATCACACAAAGATATTTATATTCTACTTGAATACTTACTCGTTAAAAAACGAAAAAATAGGTCTGTGAAAATAACAAAATGTGAGCAGACTCCTCTTTTTCTGAAAATACAATAACAAGCACGCTTAAAAAAGCGAAGAAATATAGTTTTGGAATTTGAGGAGTAGAAAACAAAATGAGAAGGTTTTCGGTAGCCAATAAAATCTCTTATGACATACATTATGAGGGTCAGTGATTAATTGGACTTATAAGTGATTTTCTCTCTTTCTCGTGCTTTTTACAAATGCGTTGAGTTTTCGAGTAAGAAAGAGAATTGGAAATATACAATTACTTAAATTTATTTAGAAATGTAATCATAAAATTATGCATCACAAATAAATTTTTTTACAAGTTCCCCTTTCTTAATTATCCGTTAGAAGTTCAATCAAAGCTTTCTCCACAAAATTCTGCACAAAGGATTTTCTTTCCTCCTTTGCGATCGAATGAATTAACAAATGACATTTCTCCTCTTTGTAGTAGAGTGGCTTTGCATAGGGCTAATAATGTTATCCAGAAGGAATGAGAAACGGTTGAGAAATCTAACCGGTGGCTCTGAAAGCAAGCACCGATGGTGATTAGAGTCGTGTGTTAGTTAAGAGCGAAATACTATGGATCCAAAATTATTTGTAGGTATAAACGTTAATTAGAACACCTTAAATTGATGGAATAAAGCGATCCGAAGATCCTATGCAGACAGGTATAAGCTGGTTGGGAATAATTTTTAAACGAGAAAAAGTCTGCTATGACCGGGAATCGAACCCGGGTCTTCCACTTGCCGGGCGGATATTCTACCAACGAACTATCGTTGAGGTTTTCGAGATTATAATTGCCGACCATATGGTGGGATATTCCACGAGCCTCTCTATACACGTAGGGGAGAGTAGCCCAAATTGGACCAGTTTTAAGATTTTGTGTTTTACCTCATTAAGTACGGCATTTTTATTATATTTCTGTGTTAAAACATCTACATTACCATTTATCGAGTAAGAATGTGTCATAAAATTTTAGTTTCCTGTTTCAGTGAAATTTAAAAAAATGTGAAAATGCAAACAGTCCAATTTAGGAGAAGACTCACCAGAATTGGACCATAGGTTTCCTAAATTGGACCACTGACAAGAATGTCTAATAGAATAAACATTGAACAACTATAAACCTTTTGTCCTGGACAAGGGCACATGAATGAAATAGACTTTTTTTATTCCTTATTAAAGCCACTTCCTCTCTGTAGAGATGTTGCTTCTGGCTGCTGTAAAGAAAGTTCAGGATGTCTGGCCATAAAGGCGTTGTACGATATCTTCCCCTCTGACTGTTTTTCTGTGTTAAATTGTTCTCACATATCTTAAATGTCAGTTTTTTTATCCTTAGGTGTTATTCCAAACATGCATTCTTCCACTCGCAGTACATGATTCACCAGTTTCATCTCTATGTCATCAAGAAGAGCAAAATTTCTCCTCATTGCTTTCTTCTCTGCGACAACAAAAATATTGGTCCCTTCTGCGTGTCTCTTTAATGTTGCTTTTGGTACGCAGTAAGTTCTGGCTGCTTCATTAAGGCCAATTCCACCATGCTGATAAGCTGATAGTGCTCTTTCTATGTCCTCACTATTCCATTTCCCGTACCTTTCGCCATCCTAAAATTCACAATGCTAATTTCAGAAAGTATTTTGCAGTTTGTTTTCTTGCATCTTAATACTGAGAAATTACAAAAAAACCTCGTTCTCTGCATGAAATAATCTCAAAAACAAATAATTAAAAATTTGAAACATCAACGGATAAATAGAAAAAACTAAACATATTATTCGTACTATACGAAATATATCCATAGACCCATAGGTAAGATTAATTTTATCAGAGGAATGTTTCTAATATCCTCACTGTAAGTAAAAGATGAATCTATATTTTAATAAATTTGTTATTGAATGTTTTCTTTAATATTTAAATTAAAAAATCTGATGCGGGCACCGCATGACTTTCTCCATATCTGTAATATTTCTAAAAATTCCTAATAGGTTATATAATAATAAATATTTTAAGAAACCGAGAAAATTTTAGACTTGACAAAGAACAGAAATAAACTCAAATCATAGCCTTCTGATATTGGATATAGCCACAAAGCTCCAACAATTAAGAAAAGGAAAAGGAGCGTTGCTAAAACGTAACTAAGCGTCAATTGTTAACAATAGTCGTCGGTAGGAGGCGTGGTGGTGGCAGCTAAAAATATAAGATATCTCTTACACAATGCATTGTATTGGAAAAGATTGTAGAAAATTAAATTTCCTACAACTTATATTCCAGTATATTTTTACATTTATCAAATATTAAAGCAAATATCTCAAAATAACGGATAAGTGACAAGAGTATATACCCACTTCAGGTTGACCGATATTTACCAAAAACTAACTAGTTCTTGTGACTTTCATAAATATGTTAAATATAAAATTTCGCATTGACCTGATCAATAGTTTTTGAGTTAGAGCACCCAAAACTGTACCATACACACACAGACATCATCGAGAAAATGGTCAAAACGTGTTCTGGTGACCTCAAAACGTGTATTTCCGTTGAAATCTCGAAGTCGATTTTTTTATGAAAACAATACATTCCCCTATATGGAGAATGTAAAAATGAAGAAGTGTTAATGAGCATAAATAAAATTCATGAAGAACAAAACGTATTAGTTCGATTAATTTTTACATAAAGATTTATCTTCCTATAGAATTTTAAATAAATAATCAATGTATTGTGAAAAAAACGCATATTTTATGTAGAATTTCGAAATAAAAAGTAAATTTAAATCATCGAATTGAAAGGCTGAAAACTGCCAGCCATATATGTAAGTAGTAATTTTAAGCGTCGGTATTCGTTGAAAATCTCTCGGGTAAATAAACGTCGGTTTAAAAATATTAACCGCATTCTACCAAGTAGCAATCTTAAACGTCGATGTTCGTTGAAAATATATCGGGAAAATAAACCGATTTAAATAGTCGATTAAAAAAATAAACGTTGAATTCTAACAAGTCTAGTTATAATATATCACATTAAAGTATATCCAAAATTAGTTTAAATATAATTTTAAATATGAAAAAATAATTTTTTATAATTATATACGTTATATAATCAAAAACACAAAGAACAAAAGGTTTTTAAGCTTAAATATTACTACATCACTCTTTCATCCCTTATTTAACAGATAAAACGCGATTCAAATGTCTCTCAGGACGTTTCAGCCGCATAATATGGTTGCCATTATTGTCAAAACAATTACAGCTTTATCTTTTGACGTTGAAATTTGAGTTCAACGAACAGGAAAAATTAAAATGTGAGGCAATGATGCTGTAGAGTTGACAAAAAGAAGAGAGGAAAAGTGGAGAATGAAGAGAGAGAGGGAGAGAGAAATTATAGAGGAAATGAAGAGACCAAAAGATTTACAGATATTATAGGATACATTAAGGAGGGAATAATAGGTTGAATGAAGTAGAAGGGAATGAATGGAAGGAAATTAAAATGATTAAGACAGCGAAAAGGGAAGAAGGAATTACACGTGAAGACGTGGCAAGAAGTAGAGGATATGGGACGGAGAGAACGGAGAACAAGGTGGGAGAAACGGCAATGAGACGAGAAGAATAGAAGGGAAGAAGTGGAATGGAAGGAAACGAAGGATGGGAAGAAAGACAGGAATCTGACGACAAGCGCGGAATGGGAGAGCAGCGGCGAAGAAAAGGGAGGAGAAAAAAGGAGAGAAGGCCCGCGCATACACGCACTCGCAGGAAAAAGAGAAAACGAATTTCTTGAGCCTCTGTGTGGAATAATAAAGAGACCGATGTGATAACCAAGGAATCCGGAGTCAGGGATAGAGGTATATGGAGAGGGAGATGGAGAGAGAGAGAGAGAGAGAGAGAGAGAGAGAGAGAGAGAGAGATAGTGAGAGAGGGAGGAGGACGTGGGAGTTCGGAATGAAGGGAACGGAGCGGGAAATGGGACGGAGTGACAGGATTTGGAGGAGTCGGGGGCAAAGGAAAGAGGTGGAAACGAGTGGAGGCGGGGGCGGTAGGGGGAGGCAACGGTGCGAGTCTGGAGGCTGGAGTATGTCATTGTAGGCGGGGATGGGCGTGGACGGGGGGTGAACCGTGGAGATGGAGGATATGAGAGGGCTCTGGCGGAGAGAGGTTGATGGAGAGGGAGAAAGGCGGGGCAAAATCAGAGGATGGGAGAAGGGGTGGTAGAAGGTGAGAGAATTGGGGAGGGGAATATAGGACGGTGGGAGAGATGGTGGATCCGTGAGTTGAGGGTTCGTGCGCGTGTTTTCAGCGTGAGGGAGATGAGGTTTAAGCGGTTTCGGGCGGGCGGAGTGGATTTAGACGGTCACAAGGAATGAATGGATTGATGGAAAAAGGAATGGAATGGCATTTCTGTTTAGGCGATGGAGTCGCCTCTTTGCGGAACGGTGGAAGATCCGAGATGAGAAATGGAAAAGGATTTCACTATGTTTTCAGCCGCGCGCATACCATTTTGACGTGGATTACGTTGACATTTATGTACGGGCGTTGGAGGGGGAGGAGGAATCGTTGAAAGGAATTTCTGCAATCGCGGATATTGAGCAGATCTATCGAGGGCCGCTTATGATTAGTTTTTAGATCGAAATGAAATAATAACCTGGAGTGAAGGAAGTTCGTATTTCCTCTATTGTTTCAGGAAGGAAAGTGGAAATTGACAGTGCCCCCGCCATCATAGTGACATTTTCTTTCGGAAGCGTATATACCTCCAGGATGTAACGTAAAAACAGCGATCCTAAAAAAATACGATTTCGGAACATCGTCTTTAAAAATATCAATCAAGCGTGAATAGTTGACGTTTCCTATGAGCCTCCCGGCCTTCTTTTTTTCCAGATCTCCATCGGGAGTGACTTTGAACCCCGGTCCAAGCAGTTCCCAAACCGTATACAATACACGTGTACGACGTTCGGTCCTCTTGATAAATGGCTCGATAGAAGTCGAGAATGGGCGGCCTTACCCTCCCATCTATCACTTTGTCAGTTACACATTTAACGGGAAAATAAAAAAGAAGAGCTTTTGTATAAAAACCGGATACGTATAGGTGAGTGAACCTCGGGGATAAAAACCATCGTAGGAAACATCCTTATAGTAAAGCCGAGCGTAAAAAATTCTAAGAAACCTACTGCGCTTAAGTTTAAAAAACATTTACGTCAAAGCAGAGATAATCAACAAAAAATAAACGATTTCGCACTTTCATGCGCACATATGCGCAAAAACACGCAATAACACTCCATATTGGTATTTCTAACGGTGTGTTCGATTCCATTAGTATTGAGTACGTTATTCTCAAAAACATTAAAAAATAAATGTTCTTACCTGAGCTTTCTTTAACTCACAGTAAAATGTTAATATAATAGAACTCCTTTCCTCGCCATTTGCGATATATTTCAGATGATTATTCAATGTTTGCTCAAATTTTCCTTATGAGTCACACGACAACACTAGGTTGATACCCGTACTTTGAAAAACTCTGCTCTAAATATAAGTAACATACGACCAAATACATCCTTTCTAATATTACCAGGAACGAAGAAAACCTATGCGTGAGCTCTCTTACCTTAGTAAGGGACGATTCGACACACAATGAATTTAAATTATATCGGTATTTGCGAGGAATGCCCATTGATTCATCTCACCTCTTAAATTTGCGCAGTAGTTTTAAACGAAAAATACCTATTCGGAAAGATTATCAAAAAAGGGCTTTTTATTTAGTGTGACGAGAGTACCGATTCACTTGACAAGGTCAGTAATTTATCATCAACTTTCTCTCAATAATTTTGTTTAAAGCTGATGTTATGACAACCCAAATAGAATAAAACTGAATAGTAAATAACGAATATAAATTGGCGTGTTGTCATTGATTTTTCACATAATTCATATAAATAAAAACTTTAAAATTCTTGCGTAATGACTCCGTTTGTTTTAAGCCCATGAAATATATATGCAAATTTCATTCAAATCTCTTTGCTGGAATGATCAACATTCGTCTCAATTAGCCCTAAGTGAAATGTGTCAACGCGTCCACAGAGTAAATTTTGATATGAATAACATGTATGATTCGTACTAATCGTTGTTTTATAATCAAGTTGTACGTCATCGTGAGGCTAAAAGATACAGATTTAAATAGCCTGTAATTTTTATATTGTTGACAATTGCGTATGTATGAAATGACAGAATCAGTAAAAAAATAACTCCTGCGTAAAAAAGCAACGTTCATTGCAGAATGTCGACGACTTTGACATTATGAAAACATTTTCAGCCACCAGAATTGTTTAGGTATGTTATGAATAGCGAAATAAACTCTATTCACCATATTATATTTCTATAACCAACATTGTATAAACCTACCCTTGTGAACAATTCGACTGCATGCATTATTATAAATATTGATTCCTTGAGGATTCCATTCATTTTTTCGCAGTGCTCTCGAATTGCTGAAAAAACAAAACTTATATTATCAAAAATGTTTTCAAATGATTCCAAAGGACAATATTTATTTTTGTAAACCAAACAAACATCAAGCAACGCGCGTGATAATTGGAAATCGCGCATTGGAAAATGTGTCGTTGGAAAGGCTATGTAAGAACACCAGCAGGTATTAGTTCTCTCAATTTAATGGAGTTCGTAGGAGATAACAAGAGAGAAGAAACAAGGAGCAATGTAGGGCTTTTGTTTCGCCAACCTGCATTGTCTGCCAGAAAATGATTCCTCTTGAACAATCGATGCTCACTTCCTTATAAATAGCCCTAATGGAGTCGTTTTATAGCATAACTTGTCTTTTAAATCAACTGATGAGTCGATCAAAACCCGATTAAGGGTTTTCTCTGAAATAATTCTCAACTCAATTTATTCTCTTAAATAAGTAGTTCTACATTTCCGATTGATTGCGATTCTCGGCCATCAAAGGCAAATTCATTCAATCATTCCACCACATGGGAAGCATATTGTCTAAGAATATTTTTAACCCTAAGATTACTAAGGGCTTCCCTCTCAGGTCCATCATCCTGCGAATATTACACCTATAGTAAACAACGTTGTGAAATACATTTAACAAGGGCAATTCGTAAGGGTAAACGGAATCACCAAGCTCACAAAAATTTAACTGCAGAAGCACGATGGAAGGAGAAAAAAAACACAAAATATGGTAAACTATCAGAGAAACATGCAGCGCGAATAAAAATGAGCTCATTTTCTCATAGCGAGAGTAACCAGACTGAAAATATTCATACAATAATAGGATAAAGGCCTAAAAATTTCCCCTTTGAAAATAAAACCGCAAAACTTCCAAATTTCCCCTTCCTAACTACCTTATTAGAAGGTGGAGCACTCATGGAATGAATGCTTTTCACGTGCCCCTAAACCGTTAGCGGACGAACAACTTCCGCGATTGATAGCGACGTGCTTTGACCTTTAACAACTTTTAGAAATTCTATCCTCTTCGTTAAAAGTTCCACTTATACGCCAAAATAAAAAAATCCGGCGTAATGGATCATCCTCCTTGCAATACCGTCCTCCTCGTCTTCGCTCAGTCGACAATGAGACCGGGGTTTTTTCGCCCCTTCCCCTTTTCCTTCGCTCCCTCTCCACTTCCCCATCCCACCATATCCTCCTTCGCCCTATTTTTCTCTCGGTCGCCTCCTCCCTGATTTATCCTTGCTCCTCTCCCTCTCTCTCTCTCTCTCTACTTTCGTCTTCCCTTAGGTATTCTTTCGTCCGCATACCCCGACATTACCGCTTGTCTTGGTAATCTTTTCCTCTGATATTCTCATTAATGCGACCGTACCACTTAAAATCTCATTTTTGCTTCTCCCCCTCTCTCTCTCTTTTTCTACTTATCTCCTCTTTTCTCGCTTCACTTCTTCCCTCCCTCGATTTCCTTCCTTTGTCATTTCTCTTGTCTTATCCTTTTCGATGCTCTTAATGTTTCCCTCTCCATTCCAGCTTCGCCATTTTTCTCTACGGCAACGTCCGCACTACACTTATGGAAATCCTTTTATCTCAAAGGATTCTCTTATCCTTCATTTTCAAACCGTAAATCCTCTTTCTCTGAATTTATTAATTTCATTGATTTTGTCCGTCGTATTTCCGATGCTTGCAGAGCTTTTTGTAAAAATTACAAGTTTCATCTCTCAGCGCCTCATTGCAGCGTTGGAGGTGCTAATTATAGGGATCAAAAAAATACTTTTCGTAATCGAAAGTGGAGGAAGAAGATTCGAGGTCGGAAGCGTCGCGGTGAACCTTTGGATGTAACACCGCTTTTTTCTGGATCACGCGAAAGAGTTTTCGTTATTAAGTCTCCTTAGTTCCCTTGACACTTAATTTCCGCACCCACTTTCCTTTCTTCTGGGAAATTAACGGGGAGCAGCGGCACGCCTCTAGAGTTTCGAAGAACTTTCACCGACTCCTACTCCGAAAAGCCCTCCAGCTAATTATGACACTTCCCATCGCCATGTTTTATGGACCACGGTGGGCCGGATGAGATATTGTATCTTGGAGTATGAGAAATAGTTATTCCCCTCCAAAAAAAAAATTGCAACCGGTCCTTAAATGGGATTTTCCCTTTTGGAAAACTTGTGTTATTCCGCGGTACTCGCTATGATGACCATTTATTCGAGCTGGTGTCATCTCTAGGATTCATCAAGCAAACTGCTGAATAAAGCTTAAATGTACGTGTAATTTTTTATGCAGGTTGGCTATTAGGTGAATTTTTTAAACATTAAATTGAAATATTCGGTTTTAAAATCGATTGTAATTTCAGTTAGGAAGTTCATTTTATGTTTAATAATCAATCATAAAAGTATCCTATTCATCTCTAAGACAATTAAGTAAGCCACAGTTGCGAGTAAAAACTAGCAATGGAAGGCACGTGCGGTGAATGAAACACGAAATTACGTAAACTTTATACTTATTTAGCCAGTGGAAATAAGTACAAAGATTAAGAAGTTACATTTATGTGTTTTATTTACCGCACGTGCCCTTTATTATATTCGAAGTTTCACAAAGTATCGGTGTCTTCAGTGAACTATAAAAAAATTGTAATTCTCATTAAAGATTCATCTGTCATCAATAATAAGATCTCATTAATCACAATGGTAGATAAATTGCCACCGACAAATATTTTTTATGGTTTTCTCAATAGTTTTGGTAAAGGAAGTTGACTACCTTTAATATGCTCTATTAAAACGAAAAATGACAGTTTAAAACAATATTCGCGGTCATCGATCCTTTTATAGTTGAATATTTCAAAAGTTTCATATTCAAAGAAAAAGTAAGCTATTCCGATTAAGATAATAATAGCCAAAGTTTTTCAAGACCGTAAATAGAATTGTGAAACTGCTGTCCTCCGTACTGTGAATGTGTGTTTGTGCGAGAGAGAAAGGGTGAGAGACTCAAATGTAAAAACCATTAATACTGGTCCTGTCATAAATGATAAATATATTTTACTAAAAAATTTAGTATTCCAAATTCCTGCATAGATGCTGCACGTTATAGCACTCACTAAAGCAGGATATAGTTAAAATTTATTCTTTGCTGGACTTACGCGTAGCGGTAAAGCATGCGGCTAGTATACAAAATAATCCAATAACTATTTTCACCTTTTTCAATGCCTTTCCGTTTGTCTCAGAGCTAAGTAAAGCGGTGGGCGGCACGAGGTGGTGATCACTCAACTTTAGGGTCGCCGTGTTAGAGTGCTGTTTTGGGAAGGCAGGTGCTCCTAAACAAACGACTCCACACTTAGTTCATTAGACCTTGGTCTTTCCAACCTGATTAATTCGACGTCCTAATTTGATCCGAAAACTCCCGACTGACATTATTTCTTCACAAATTACCTAGTAAACCTGCGGTTAACCTGTTTACCCTTTGCCTCGGGCAGATCCACTACACAAAACAGACAAGGAGACTCCCAGAAGGGGAAAGAAACAAGATGTAGAACGTCGCGACTGACAAGAAAGCTATTAGAAACTCGGAAGGAAAGTCGGAAACTTCAAATCCACGTTGACTGCGAACTGTACTCGAACTTCTCTGCGTTCCATTTGTAAACAAACGCCTTGATGAAGCAATATAAGGAAGAGCTACAAAGTGCTCCCAATGAACCCATTCAGTGAACCTGCTGATATCGAAATATGAGCGCATCAGAACGCGCATTCTTAAAAAAAAATCCTACAAGGCATATTTCAATCGCGGTGAATGCTCGGAAAAAGAAATGGTAATCTAATAACATTTTATTGTTTTGGATAAATGCCCTTCAAATCTCGCGATGATTTCGTATATAATGCCGATTCCCGTAGCATGCAAAAATTCAAGTTTGATTGAAAATTTAAAACGTCAGGGAAACTTTAGCCTAGATGCACTTGTTTAGAGCTCATAGTATATGTACAAGTAGGATTACTATTTTGGAGATAACATCACGTTTTTCCATTAACGGTCCACTTTTTCTAGCTTGTTCTCAGAAATCTGGAGCTGGCAAATAAAAAGGAACAATGTAAAAACTTAAATTACAGCTTTAACGTATTTTTATTTGTATTATATACATTTTTAAAATGATGGGATGTATTCTTCCCACATCCTACTTTCTGGTTCACTGAAAAATAAAATTTCTTTTTTTTTCCGGGCAAAAATAAAAATTTGAAACTTTTATTTTTTGAAATGCTACAGACTATCGATTGCACAAAACAACAAGCTATGAATACAATTATATTTGAAATGAACGCCTAACTATCCTATCATGAAATATCGCAGAAGTATTTATTTTAAGTTAACTAGGAGCTCCGCCCGTGATGTCTATGGCGCTCAATCCCGTACCTTCGCGAAGCGTTTTCGCCTGCTCCACGGGCGACGCGCGTCAACACCTCTCTCCACTCGCTTCAGTAGAACGGCGCTATGTGCCTCGATTTTGGCTCGCAATTCTCGGAAAAACCGTTGGAAATAAGAAGTAATTGGATAATTATTTACAGACCAACAATTTATTTGCTAAACCTACCAGCGAACTGTTTTTATTCTTTTTTTAACTTTTACAACACGGCCAAAATGACCAGGCGCGACTCTTACGTTACAAAATACCGCGCGACCTCTTCAAGGACTAAAGTCTGACGTGACCATTAAACCATCTGGTTGTGAGACTTTAAATGCAGCTCATCGAAACAATGGTGACTCTAAATGCGGCCCGCCGAGGTACTCGGAAATACTAATGCAGCACAATATCAGAAAAAGCTTAGACACCCGTGCCACATAACATCAGGAGAGCGATCCCGCCCACCCTGTGACAGATAGCTACCCTTTATATGAATTTTCCACTTTAATTTTTCGTTATTAACTTGTGAACAGACAAAGTTTTCGCGACTCTGTTCTTCACAGGAATTTAAATATTATTTTTTCTGTTTTAGTGGGTATAAAGTTATTAATTTTTTAAATTTTTTCCCGTATTTATTTAGATATAATACTGATGTTATTCATTCAAAACCAAATATTTGATTTGATTTAAAAAATCTACTATTAATTGTTTTAGTATTTAAAATGAATAAAAATATGTTTACTAGGGGGCAAACCCCCTGCTCGCTGACGCTCGTCAACCCCCCCGCCTATACTCGCTGTTTCTTTATTCCTACCCTTTAGCGTAATTGCCCGTCAAATATGACGGTTATGCATGGATTAAGTTTTAAATTTACGACACTTCCCATTCTTCCTCCTTTTCTCTCTTCCTCTCTCCAATCCTCCTCCCTCCCTCTCCCCCTCTCTCGTTCTCTGGAAAAATAGACTTCAATATCGCCCTAAAAAGACCGTTATCTATCTTTCTCTCTCCCCCTCTCCCTCCATCTCTGTCTCCCTCTCTCTATCTGTATCTCTCTCATCCTCACTATCTCTCCCTCCTTCTCTCTCCTTCTCTGGACAATAGACTTCCTAGTTTTAATCTCGTCCTAATAAGGAAAATTATCTATATATCTCTCCCTCCCTCTTTTTATTCTCTTCTCTCTTACTCCATCTCTCTCCTCCTGTCCCTCTCCTCTTTAAATCCTCTCTCTCATCTCTTACTCCTATTAAAGCATTCAAAGCGCCCTTTCCTTACGTACCTAGTATAAGGCTTGAGACGACAATAAAATGTAGAGGTTTAACAATGACACGGTAGGCAAGGCAACATATCATTAAAAAATCTGATCTGGTGAACATGATTTTCTCCATACCTGTAATATTTCTAAAAACTCCAAATAAATTAAATGATAATGAATATTTTAAGGAACTGCGAGAAAAATTTAAGGACTACGAATAACAAAAATAAATTCAAACCGTAGTCTTCTGATATTGGATATAGCCCCGAAACTCCAACAATTAAGAAAATAAAAGGAGCGTTACTAAGACGTAACTAAGCGTCAATTGTTACAATAGTCGCCGGTAAGTGGTGGCAGCTAAAAAATTAATTTTTAAAATATCTCTTAAACTTTGCATTATATGGAAAAATGTTTCAAACAAAGATTGTAGAAAATTAAATTTCCTACAACAATTATTACAGTATATTTTTACATTAATCAAACATGAAAGCAAATATAAAAAAACGGATGTGACAAGAGTAAACATCCACTTCCGGTTGACCGATCTTTACCAAAAACTAATTATTTCTTGTGACTGTCATAAAAATGTTAAATACGATATAAAATTTCGCATTGACCTGATTAATAGTTTTTGAGTTAAAGCACCCGCAAAAGAACTGTCCCACACACACACACAGACATAATCGAGAAAATGGTCAAAACGTGTTCAGGGGACCTCAAAACGTGTATTTTCGTTGAAATCTCGAAATCGATTTTTCTCATAAACTTTGCTCTATACTACGTATGGAGAAAGTAAAAATGGATGTGACAAGAGTAAACACCCACTTCCGGTTGACAGATCTTCACCAAAAAGTAATCAGCACTTCTTCCTTTAACAAAAATTTCAGATATAAAATTTCGCCGGCCTTGGTAGACGAGTGGTTTGGGTATCTGACAACGGAGACCAAGGTCGCGGGTTCGTATCCCGCCGAGGGCATGGTCGTCTGTGTACGTAGTATGTTATATATATATTATTATATAAGCGTTCTCGTTCCGGCGATCGTATTTTGTTTTTTACCGAGCGCTCTCTCTCCGCTTGGCGGTCAGTGAGGCGGTTATCACCGCGGGTGTCTCTCCCTCACCCCGGCGAGGGTCTGTTAGCGAAGAGCAAGTCGGAGGGGGGTGGGGCTCTCGGCTCTCCCTCCTCGAACTCTCTCTCTCCCCTCCCGCCCTTCAATCAGGAAGTGAATTACGGCGATCCTTTTCGGATTGGTTCCATACACAATCGATTTCACGATCTGCTTCCTCCGATTGTTTAAAAAATCCTCTCAGCAGACATAGCTCTGATGAGACCGTGTATGTCCTTAAACGGACAAACGGGAAGTTTACTGTAGAGAAATCAGGAATCGTACCAGACATTGAATCCGTAGACTTAAAACCCTACAATCGCTACAGTTGTTTCCACCAAACGAAAATTTCCCTCAGGGTACTCGGAACGGAGCCAGCAATCCAGATCCCCAACCTGAACCATCTAATATCATATCGTATGCTTCCGTCACCAACAACGCACGTAAGTGTGAGGTTCCTGATGATTGGAAACTAGCACACGTCACACCAATTCATAAGGGAGGTGACAAAGAAAACCCCGAAAATTATAGGCCGATTTCTCTAACATCATTATCATGTAAGATTTTGGAGCACATTATTGTTAGCAACACAATGCGTTATCTTGAGAGTAGATCGCTCTTAGTCAGCTGTCAACATGGCTTCAGAAAAGGTAGATCCTGTGACACCCAACTCGGTCTGTTTGTGAATGATGTTTTATCATGCGGCGAAAATAATAAGCAGGTCGATGCAGTGTTCCTTGATTTTAGAAAAGCTTTTGACAAGGTTCCCCACCGTAAGTTGTTATTAAAATTGGGAAATCTTGGCGTTAATGTTAAAGTCATTAACTGTGTTCGCGCTTTCCTTAGGAATAGAAAACAAAAAGTAGTCATCGATGGTAAGTCCTCGAGTGTGGCAGATGTAGTCTCTGGAGTGCCGCAGGGTAGTGTGATCGGACCTATGCTTTTCTTGCTTTATATAAACGACATCAGCTCAGTTGTAAAAAGTAATATCAGGCTTTTTGCGGATGACACCGTAGTCTATAGAGAAATTAGTGGTCCTAGCGACCATCGTCAGCTTCAGGATGATCTGGATGCGTTATCTGTTTGGTGCAAGGAATGGCAGCTAGAAATCAATCAGAAAAAGAGTAACGTTCTAAACTTTTGGAAATCTAGAAGCCCATCGTCCGTGTTTACCTACTCGATAGATGGTGAGATCATTCCTGTTTCGGAATCCGTGAAATACCTCGGGGTAACCTTGAATCGTGACCTGTCTTGGGACACCCACATAAGACGAGTGATAGGTGCGGCAAATAAGAAGTTGGCTTTTGTGCGTAGGATAGTCAGGAAAAGCACGGAAAAGGTGAGAGAATCCTGTTATTTATCGTTGGTTAGACCTCAAATGGAATACGCAGCAGCGGTTTGGGATCCATATCAGAGGGGACTCATAAAGGATTTAGAAAAAATACAGCGGCGAGCAGCTAGATTCGTGAAAACGAATTACGATAAAAAACAGAGCGTTACGTTACTCATTGAAGAGTTAAGTTGGCCATCGTTGAAAGATCGTAGATTAGAGGCGAGACTTAAACTTCTAGATAAATATAGGTCGGAGATATTCGTAAATGAAATGAAGGATATTATTCGACAACCAACGTATATCGGACGGAGGGATAATGACGACAAGATTCGCGAAATAGATAGTAGGACGGAGAGGTATAAGGAGTCCTTTTTCCCTAGGACAATACGTGACCACAATAGATAACTGTGAATAATAATTAGTTAGGAACTTGGTGCGCGGCACCCCCTGCCATCCACCGTCAAGGTGACTTGCAGGGTAATATGTAGATGTAGATGTAAGTCTTTTACGACAATATCATCATGTGATCACTCCACCGTCTCGCGGACGAATACAGCCGCGAAAACCGATGCAGCCGAAGAAATTCTTCTCTTCCACGTCTTAAGAAGATGGCCATCATACTGTTCGCAAAGAATAACGTGCCCGTAGTAGATTACGCATACGCAGTTGGCGACATCCTTGGTGGAGGGAAAAATTTTACGCATGCCTCCCGGCTGTCTATGGATCGCATGTGCGTGTATTTGAAATTCGAGGATTTGGTGGATGTGTTTCTTACCGAGCATGGAGGCATCGTATTATAATGTTTCCACTGCTCGTGCGGCTGGGACCCGAAGTATTCCGCCCGCGTTCGGGTTATTTCGCTTTTCCTACGACGCTATGTTGCCAAGTTTACAATTTCGCTCAGTACATCGGTAGCTGCTGAGGAGTAAAGTTTTATGCTCCAACAGATCTGGATGAAGCACGTTCATGCTTTCCGCCGTCGCCGAAATACGATAGGAAAGTGTGAGAAATCGTGTCAACAGCGCTCGTCAAGAAATTTTGAGCGGAGAGGGAAATTTACGACCTTTTATTGGCTGGTATTTTCTTTCCCTCTCCCCACGGGTTTATCTGTAGACACGCCTCACCCGCACGATATGCAGGGATGGACTTAGAGAAGGAGAATTTATACCTGCGAGAAGGATGGTCTCTTAAGTGGAACGCCTAATCATCTCGAACATTCCACCCGAGGCGCAAAACAGCGATCTGATCGACATGTCGAGCAGGCGGTGACAATGGTCAGCCCCATTCAACCCGTGGGCATAGGCAACAAAAGAGAAGGATATGTCCAAGCGGGGAGTTTCAGAAGGCAAGTGTACGTTCTACGAAGGGAAAACATAGTCCTCCCTGACTCCCTTCTCATTGAACTGGACAACACTCCCCATAGAACTTTCCTCGAGTTCTATGAGATGCGCTGTTTTAAATGCAAGGCGCTAGGGCACGTGGCGAGGAACTGCCCCAACACCCACCCTCCCTCCTCCTCCGGCCAAAGAACCCTTAGTCATTCCTATACCCGAGATATCCGTTGGATCGACCGAACCCCACGAACCAAATACCATCTTATCTGCCGTGCCTCCAACAATTCTTCCGCTTCCATACCGACCCTCTCTACCTCCCGTCGAGAAAACCCCTCGTACGCCTTTCTCTCCTCTGCCTCCTTCTCAATCACCCAAACCCTAGACTCCTTCCGCGAGGCCAGCGACGCCGAGTTTAACCAACCGCTAGTTCTTTCCCCTACTCCACCCCACCCCTTCCTTACCCCCCTCTCTCCAGATCAGCCGAAGTTTCGCTTCGGCCTTCCGTCGCCAACACTCCCTCCACCTCTAACGTAATCATACCCGACTCCCTCCCCGCTAAATGAAAGAGTGGCAATACCTCCAACAGCGTGTCGGAAAATGAATTAGCGGATCTAGACGGATCAGCCATGATTAGCAGCAAGAGGAAAGGGAGGTCTCTGACAAGCAACAAAGCCAGCACATTCTCCCCACTACCTAAGAAAATGGCTTCTAAGGGATGCAATTCCGCTACCGAAGATGCGGGCAGTCAGCACCCGACGGAAGAGAATCGCGAGGCGATCGTCAGATATCTCGAAACTGAGAATGTCGGAAACGCGATTTTCTAACAAAATTTATTCGACTTCCTCGCTGAAGCGTACCAAATGACTTCTGTCTTTTCCGTAGCGAAGAGGTAAACTGCAGACATCGAGAACCTGGTGTCAACACTCTCGAACATAAGGTCGGCCATTCAGGATAGGACCCTCAGACAAAGTGTGGAGAGGCTCGCGGCTGCCTTACATAAATAGTTTCATTTTTACCAAATCGCATTTATATCCAGCTCGTTTTTAATCCTATTTTACTTCATCTTACTCTATTTATATATATTTATTTAGTTAAAACCCTTTTATCCTTCATCCACCATGTCTAACCTATCACTACTTACCCTGCAAAATCGGTTAGAAGCAAAAGGAAATGGATCGAGCTAAGCGTTTTCCTTAAGAGATGAACGACGGACATCTGTTTCCTTCAGAAAAGCAAAAGCAACACCAGCCCAGCTCCTTGGCCATTTACACCGGATATCAATTCTTTTTCAATCCGCTCACGAAAGACTACTCCGGAACCATAATAGCCCTGAAGGATACAGCTTCCTACCTTCTAAAGAAAGAGAGAAAGGTAGTGCCCGGATACGCACAGGAAATAACATTAACGATACCAGAATCGCGCGACATTGCGTACTCATTCCTGTGCGTATATATACCAAATAATCAGGCCGCCACTCTGGAAATCCTCGGCGCATTCGAAGAACATCTGAAAGCCCGGTATCAGTCAGAATTTAACTTAGCAATCTGGAATCAATTAAAAGGCCTCTTTATGGATATGGTGCGTGACAGTATTGCACAGGGAAGGCTGCCACTCTCGCTGAGACGTACAACTGTCGCCCTTATGCACAAAGGAGGTAACAGGCTCCAAATTGAAAACTGGAGACCTAACTCCATTTCCACGATCGATTGTAAGTTATTAGCGAAGGCGCTCTCGGTCAAGATAGCTAACGTGATTCCGTCAATAGTATCCCACGAACAAGGTTACTGTGTGCCAGATCGCAACAGTACTGGACAATATCGCTGTTGTACGGGATGTTATTAGATTTAAAAACGAAATGTAGGAACCACTAGCAGTTCTTTCCCTGGGCCAAAAAGGTGCCTTTGATAGAATCCAATACCTATATAATGTCCTAGATTGCATGGGGTTTAGGATATAGTTTACCGGATTGGTGAGATTGCTGTACAATGACTCTGACTGCATAGTTAGATTCTCTAGTTATCTAACTGCTCCCATCTCATTTAAACGAGGAATTCGGCAGGGCTGCCCACTTTTTGGTCAATTATACAGTCTTTCCCTGCAGCCATTCATCAGCATAATCAAAAGGAGAATATTTGGGAAGAAACTACCAGGTATTGCTGAGATAGGTCTCGTAGTCTCTGCATATGCGCCCAGAGTGTGGCATGTGCTCCAAAATCTTGCATTCCCACCAACGTTCACCATTGAGTTACAATGGATGCTGGAATCTTTCATCTGGGGCAACAGTAAACTCTGGGTAGCAGACACCATCCTGACAACTCCGGTGAAAGGAGGATGCATAGAGCTGGTAATCCTGAGCGCCAGAGTGACTGTTTTTAGAATTCTTTTTCTCCAATGCCTAATATACGGGCCACCGGAAGCACCTTGGAGAATCCTGGCAGCAAATAGGCTCTCAAAATACCAAGCAATGGGATGATCAATCAGTCTGTTACTTAACAACATCAAGTACAAAGTGTCCAAATACTGACATGTTTTACAACTCAGTCCTGGATGCTTGGATGAAAGTCGACCCCTTTAATGTTGGGGATACCAGACCCTTTCCTGTTGGATGCCCCTCCTGAAGACATTCCAAGGCTCCTCTTTGAAAACAAAAAATTGTGCATTATTTATGTTACTTGTGGTAGATGTTAAACATCAAGAATGCTTCAATGCTACTATTCACCTATTATTTTACGTAATATATATTTATAGTTAAATACATATTAACAGAAAGCATAAATACATTTACATTCATAAATATTGTTACCTTTATTTTGCATCACTACACATCATAATTTAGCAATTTTAATATCATACCCCTAACCTCATATCACTTTAGTACATCATATAATCACATCTATATCATATTTATAATCACCAAGTCAACCCCAAATCTCATCTCAACATATTTTGTCATTACTTATAACTTATCACATCACTTCATCTCAATTTCTTCTTTTGATGCTTAATTTGTTTTGTTCACTTCAGATATCTTCATCACCTCTTTATTTGTCCTTGTCAGTTTATTTTTTAAAATAATAATAATAATTCATTAGCATGAAATATATGCATATACATATAAGAGCTTATAAAATAAAATATCAATTTAGAAATGTATAATATGTACTGTGTGGGTACTGATTCCCTTGGGGAGTGATATTGATGGGCAGCAGATAGGGACCCCACTGCAGGGGCTGGTTACTGCAACCTTGGGGTTTACCCTTCCACCCACTACTCTCTCACCTCCCCAGGGGGAATACATTCAGGTCCTGCAAATCTCAATTAGCTTGTCTGCAGGTGCCCACATAGATACATCAGGTGGTTATTGTATGATCACAATATCATATCATGCATACAACTCATCATTTCACTTCAAATATTTTTTAATTATTATAATTTTAGTATATATATATATATACATTATATCATTATTACATTACATAGTTATAGTCATAAATGATTACATAGAATCAGTACATTTCTCATTTACACATCAACTATTAAAGCTTGAAATTATGTATTTAATTAACAGTTCACCTTACTCTATTTTAACTAATCTTTAATTTTTTATTGTAGATTAAAGTTGTTGTTTCATATTACTCAGCAACCATGTCTTTCAATTTCTTTTGGCCTCAGACATACAAGATAGATTTCTTAAACTTATTGGTAATTCATTCATCAATGTTGGAACTGTTACAGATAATGAATTTTTACCATGATTATTATAATAGATTGGTACTTGGTATCTTCTCTTAATTCATTTGTTCATGCTGTGTTCCTCAATCCTAGCTGATTTATACCTATTTGTAAAGTAATTTCCAGCTACTATGACATATTGAAATAAATGTTCCAATGGTAAAATGTTTAATTTCTTATGTGCAGTATATGTTCTATCTCTTGTATTATAATTTATTGTTTTTTTTATTGCTACTATCTTCATCCACCATTCTTATTATCTTATTTTGAGTAGTAATTAGGAATTTTTTATTAGTGTTATTGTCATTTCCCCAAATGGTTATACCATATCTTATTATTGATTCAACTAAGGAAAAGTATATTGTCTTCTTAACATTTGTTGGAACTATATTTTTTATATAATAGAATTGGTAGGTTATTTTTCTTAAACAGTTATTTAGTTTATTTATATGAACATCAAATCTATAATTTTCATCAATGACAACTCCTAAGTATTTGTTTTGTTTTACTTGTTCTAAATATTTGCAATTGCAATTTATATCTGAGAAATTATTGTGAACACATTTATGTTCATGAAGTCCACAATTTACAATTTTTCTCTTTGGAGCCATGTTTGTTATATGCATGGTTTTTGACTTACTAATATTAATTATCATGTCGTTGTCATGTTCCCATATAATAACATTATTCAAGTCTTTCTGCATAATAATAATAATAATAACAAAACACACACTCACAAACACACACACACGCACACTCACTCACACACAGACATCATCGAGAAAATAGTAAAAACGTCTTCAAGGGACCTTAAAACGTGTATTTCCGTTGAATTCTCGAATTCGATTTTTTTCATGAAAATATATATACAGTATCGGACTCCTTATCCGGCATCCCGAAATCCGGCAGGACCTGAAATCCGGCTATATTCGCAGATTGTGCCCTAGGTACCAATTTCAAATTAGCACGCTGACTATTTGTCTCACCTGCGGCGTTCTATTCATAGCGTTACAGTTTTAACACTCTGCATTTTCCGTATACAAGTTTCCACTGTATTGTGCAGTAATTCTAACATTTTCTTACAAGGCAACGTATTCGGTTGTCCTTTCCCAATTTTTTTTATTTTTCCTGGTTGGCAGGCCCCATGGGGCAACGAACTATGGCACAAAATGTCTGCAAAAATACGTAATCATGGCGAAAAACCCCCAGTATCGATTATCGCTATTTATTTAGTTTATTTATTTTATTTAAACTTTAATTTACGTCTACTCTGATGGTGAAAAACAATGAAAAATACTGTGGAGAATTTTTTCCTTATTCCCTCTCGAGTTTACATTCTTTGCATGGATTCTGAGATTTTTATTGGAATTTGTTGACTTTTGTTATTTTGCCTATCTAAATACAAAGTTATAATCGGAGTTCAATATAAAATGACATGACCGTATTTTCTAATAGATATGGCGCGCTTTATCTATACAAAAAGTCGAAATCTAGTAAAAATGACTGTGCGCGTTAAATATAAGAATTAAAGTAAACACATGACTTTTTAAAAACAATTTTCATTTATGCTTATTATTATGATTCTTCGATTCTTATTCCCTTTTGATGAAAGATTCACAATATTTTTTCTCACTGTCTAACAGCTTTAATGCACGTAATTCGGAAAAATCGGATGACTTCGAACGATTTTTCACTGCTAAAAACCTAATATTTTCAAGTTTAAAAGAAATTCCCAAGAGATAACTCATATTAAAAATCAGTATTTGGCGAAACAATGTGTATTCTTTTAGGCAGCATTTCATTCAAGCCTGGAGTTTTATCACGAGTAAAAGAATTTTTTTTTCAACAATATTTTTGACTGCTGGATATTATTATTACAATTATACAATGCAATTGGACTCTAGACCCGGGGGAAAGATTATTAAAACAATAAGAAATATATAAAACATGAAAAGCATGCAAAAAGGTTAGATAACTCATAAGAACAATATATGATCCCAAAAGGACTACCATGTGCTCTATTATCCTCCTGCTTTGAGTTTTCGAGATTCAAGGATATTTATACATTTTAAGCAGCGTTAAAAATATTAAGATGCACTTTATTTGCTAGATGCGCGCTATCGATGTGAAAATACGGTATGCGGAGCAGGTTTTATGAGAGAAGGATAAAGATGCAATTGTGATTTCAATTTATTTTTAGAAAATAAGTATAATAGACCTTCATTTGTAAATACAAAAGTATACAATGATTTTGGAAATGAATAAAACACTTATATTCTTTACTTTTAACGCTTCTTTAATATAATATAGATAGAGTAGAACCACCAAATTCGCGGATTCCAAATTCGCGGTGTTTTCGGGAACGTAACCCCGGCGAATTAGGGGGTATTACTGTAAACATATATAGTCAAACCTCCATAATCCGGCAACTCCCCTAATCCGGGATAGTTCCGAGTTCGGCATTATTCCTGTGAACCGCGTTTGGCCGTGACTTGCGATCATCATTCGCGACGCAGATACAAATACTTGAAAAGACACGATTGGGAACTATAAAACAAGGACTTGTAATGCATAAGAAATGTGGTTAAAAACGATTTTAAATTAAAATGTAGCTTGTAAGTGCAAATAAATGTCCAACATTCCAGCATCCCGTATATTTTTATACGTTTTTTGCACGAAGTGAATGCATATAGGGGAGGTCGTTTCCATCCGTCCGTATGTTAAAACTCTGGAACCGCTACACTTATTTTGATAATATTTGGTATTGGTGAGTTGTAATAAAATTGGTTAATAGATTCCAATTTTGATTAAAATCGGACAATAATTACGACCACTTTATATAAAGACCTACATGTAGTTTACAATGTTCCTCTGTTTCAACTCGAGAACCGTAGGACGTATTTTAATTTAATTTGGTATTAATGAGTTTTACTAAAATTGGTCGAACTATTCAAATTTTGGATAAAATCGGACAAAAATTACGATCACATTTCATGAAGACGTACATGTAGTTTACAACGTACCTGCTTCAAACCGGGAGCCGCAGGACGTATTTTAATGACATTTGGTATTGGGCTATTTTACTAAAATTTGTTTATGTCAAATAACGCATTTGGAAACTCTGTTTGCTCCTCAAAAGCTCGTTCTAAGATCGCGCTAACATTTATAAGCCTCTACATGTACGAAGTGAGTGTCGTTGCATCTCTGACTGTATGGGGAATATCCCTCGCGAACATATTAAGGGAGGTGAAAGATAAAATATAATTACAGGAAGATTCACCTATCCATTTGCATATCTTTGATTTCTGGCCGAAGCTAAACTTACAAAGGTAAAATGTAAAAGTGGACTGCACGGTAGGATATTAGGCGTCCTACAAATTGAGAGGTTTTCTACACTGTTTTACTCAGGGGACTCCTCGAATGAGGATTACGCTGAATCTGTCAAAATAATCATATGGAAACCAATATACGAGTACATAGGAAACCCTGATTTTCTTAGCCCACTTCGGTAATATCCGTTTAATAATAGTTTGAAATTTTTTGAAATAATAAGATACACACACGTAACTTTGGAATAAAAATTAAAACAGCATATGAGGTACAGACTACCATAAAATAAAACACGTGGATACCTTAAATGTTTTTTGTTTATTAGTACCTATTTTATTATTATATTATATTATATTTGTTTAAATAATATTCCGTGTAGTTCACGTGTTTATGCTCAGCTCTACTATGCTATAAAACCTAATACTGTGAAAAGACTGACTCGGGTTAACTTTAGTATTATGTAACTCCCATAATCCGGCAAATTCCATGATTCGGCTCCGGTCATTTCCCCAGCTTGCCGGATTAGAGAGGTTTGACTGTACTGAGCTAAGTGCCCAAAATCCGACATAGGTTCGGTCCCGAGCTTGCCGGAAAAGTGGTCCTATACTGCACTTCGTATATGGAAAAAGTGAAAACGTATAAGCAGGGACCATGGGTGCAATGTGTGCATTGCACACGTGCGGCAGCCTCTATGGGGCGGAAGTTTCTTGGGGGCGGCAATGAGAGTCTACTTTCATATTGGCCTCGTTGTCATACCCTTGTCCTCTGCAATGTTTAAATGAAATTCCCATATCACCTAGTTCCTTTAGTACAGTTTGGCTAAGTCCTTTTCCTGTAATGTCTGCGACTTCGAGAAAACTTACGTGTTCAATTACTTCTGCATTTCTATCTGAAGAGGAGTTAGCGTTGTGTAATTTTTTCAGATTCCAAAATGCGACACTAGTTGTAGGCAAGTGCAGATTCTTCGAAAAACAGTTCCCCGAAAGTCAGTTCTTTGCGTCTTTGCGCGGTAATTTATGCTCTCTCCATCTGGACGTTGTGGAGGACCCAGAAAGGTTTTGTTTCAAGTGGAGAGAGAGACCCTGTAGCAGCTCTTCACTTGCTCTATGCGAGATGTCTTCCGTTCACCATTTCAAAAGGATTCAGGAAGGACATTTTTAGGATAATCCGACTTATTGCTACAGCTTTTTAGCCATTCATGTACAATGCAACAATTTCTCAGAATTTTTAGTACTTGAAACTCGCCAAATAAATTCAAAACGTTAATTTTACCGCACTAGTTTTCCAGCCATTTACATAATTTCCTGCTAATTGAGCAAAGAGTCCGACAGATTCATTTGGTAAAAAAATAACTGGCAGCACTTTGCCTTACCATGTCCCTCTAACGGCCGGAACCAATGAACGAAACTTAGCGTGGATAAAAAACTCCTTCAGGAAACAAAGAGGAACAGAAGGAGAGAGGGTCCAAGGCGTCACCCTTTGAGACAAGGAAAGCTTACCCTCTTGAAGTCCTCGGTGCATTTTATGAGGGTTTGAGGCCGCACGTGGCGGAGCAAAGGAAAGGAGCGAGGAAAAGAATGCGTTGGTCAAGCAAAAGGCGTTAATGAATTTGTCATAGAAAAATTACCGAAAGTCCCCTTGGGTAAGGCGCGGGGCCCTAGGCTACTGCCCACCCATCCCCCCCTTAAGACGGGCCTGAACTCTTATGCCGCATACTACCCCCTTCTGCATTTCCGCTTTTATTTCTCTTAAAATAAGGATCACTTTTCTCTGTGCTTTCGTTGGAAAAGGTTCGAAGGAGATCCCTTTTCTCTGTGCTTTTTGTTGAAGGTGGATGTTTTCAGCAGTGTCCTTTGAGTTAGTACCTTCTTGCGTCGAGGAAATCATTGACAGTGATAGTGTGATTCATGTGAAATGTCCTATTTTGAAGAAGAAGAAGTTTGACTTTGTGTTTATTTTTGTCGTTCGTTTGGAAAGGAAAGCAAATTTTTTTCATTTTCCTTAAGAAAATCTTTGTTAATCATTAACTTACTAGCAGGCGTGTGCATTGTTTTCGAAGGAATATTTTATTTAGATTGCGAGAATCAGCTTAAATAATAGTTTGAGGATATTCTCTTTTCTGCTGTTGTTGAAAGGAAAGCGTATTTATCCAATAATTTCATGCCGCCAGCTCAATTATAAGTATAAATTTTCCATTGGAAAACAACTTTCATTTAATTAATATATATATATATATATATATGTTATTTACATATTATTTCATTTTTCAATTTGTTGTAGAGATCAGCTGTCAAAAGAAAACGATTATCTGGGGCTGAGTATAAGAAAAATAGGATAGCAAGACTTAAGGAAATACAGAGCAATTCATCTTCAATTACCAACTTTTTCAAACTAAAATCAACTCCTCGTCATCTTTAAGTGCAGCTTTAGAGAAGAACGTAGAGCATGAAATGGTTGAGACAAATTATAACCACATTCGGAACCAAATAATTGAAGAAAATACTAATGATAGTCATTTTTACGCTGAAGATGAAGTTCATCATAATGTTAATTCAGGAGGTTTTCTTGGTAATCTTTCAGAAGATCCAGGTTTGTGGCCGGAATGCATACAAGACAAATACCGGCAAGCACAAATTGAAAATGGTCCTGTACAAGTTTTAATTTATAGTTTTTCGAAAGATACGAATGGGAGAAGTTTTTCAAATTCTTATTATTATAGAATTTTAGACAATGGTGAAAAGGTAGCAAGAAATTGGCTAATTTATTCTATGTATAGAAAAGCTGTTTATTGTTTTTGTCGTAAAATATTTGGAGTCAATTCAAATTTATCTAACTTCATTGGTTATAATGACTGGCAACATCAATCACAAATTTTAAGTAGACATGAAAAAAGTGGTCAAGATACGATACAGGGATTGGATTCAGCTTTCCAGAGATTTAAAAAATCATACCAGTATTGACCATGAAAATCAACGTATTATTGATCACGAAAAGAAGCGGTGGCACGCAGTTATCGAAAGTATTGTTTGCGTCATACAATTTTTATCTAGACATAATCTTGCTTTATGGGGAACTTCCAGTATATTATATGAATCGAATAATGGTAACTTTTTAAAACTGGTGGAAATGCTATGTAAATTTGATGCTGTTATAGCAGAACATATCAGTTGAATACGAAAAAGTAAAGAAGTTATGCCGCATTATCTTGGCAATAAAATTCAGAACGAAATCATTTCAATTATCTCAACAAAACTAAGAGAGAGAATAATTCATTTATTGAAACATTGTAAATATTACTCAATAATATTAGATTGTACTCCAGACAGGAGTCATGCAGAACAAATAAGTATAATATTTCGCTTTGTCCTGTTGAATATGGAAACAAAAAAAGTTTAAATTAGAGACACTTCCTAGGATTCTGCCCTATTTTTGATACAATAGGTTGTGGTTTAAGTGATTTTTTGGTGAAATTTTTAAATAAAATAAACCTAGACATACAGGACATGAGGGAACAAGGTTACGATAATGGGGCTTACATGAAAGGGAGAAATAACGGCTTGCAAAAAATATTAGATATTAATCCCAGAGCTTTCTTTGTTCCATGTTCAGCTCATACTTTAAACCTTGTTGCGAATGATGCTGCTAAAGTCACAAGTGAATCAATTAATTTCTTTGGTACAGTTCAAGATTTGTATAACTTTTTCTCTTCTTCAACGCACCGATGGCAAGTTATGAAAAATCATGTAAATTTCACATTGAAACCGCTGTCAGACACTAGATGGGAAAGTAGGATTGAAGCTATTAAACCATTAAGATAAAACGATGCCTTATTTGAACTTTCTTCAAATCAAAATCGTGACCCAAAAACAAAATACATGGTACAATCACTTGGCTTTAAAATTCAATCATACAAATTTATTTGTTTCATAGCTATTTGGTACAACATTTTATCTAGAGTTAACTTAGTGAATAAAACCATGCAACATCTAAGTTCAAATATTCTCCAATGCATTGATATGTTAAAAGATCTACTTCAATATTTAACTAAGTTCAGATCAGATGAAGGCTTTGAAGAAATTTTATTAACAGCAAGGGAAATTGCAGAAAATTTTGACATTGAATCGAAATTTCCAGAAGTGGTAGTCCTTGGGCAGCGAGTGAAGAAGAGAGATTTTAACTATAATTCACCTGATGAGAGAGAACCTGATTCAAAGCAATATTTTAAAAGATATTTCTTTTTAGAAATTTTAGATATCGCAATTGCATCTGTTAGAGAAAGATTTGCCCAGCTGGAAGATCATAACAGAACTTTCAACTTTTTATATGATATCCATAATTTTAATAAATTAAACAAATAAAAGAAAATGAAATTATGCATAGACTTAGAGATCAAACTGAGTGATAGAACGAGGAATGAATTTGATATACGCGCGATGGATTTGTTAATGAATTGGAAATATTGCCAACATCTTTGGCCCCTAACATGAATATAACTGAGGTTTTGGAGTGCATGCTCTAAAATAATCTAACTTTAGTATTTCCCAACATATCAGTGTCACTACGAATATTGCTGACCCTTTCTGTGACCGTTGTATCTGGAGAAAGAACATTTTCAAAATTAAAAATCATAAAAAATTACTTACGGCCATCCATGATACAAGAGAGGCTTTCATCTTTGTCTATTACTTAAATAGAACATGAGCTTTGTGAAAAATTAGATGTGATAAAATGCTTTTCCAATCTGAAAGCTCGGAAAGTATATTTTTATTAAACTTATTACTGTATTATTACTGTACTAGGAGCCTATTAACGTTTCAATATAATTTAATTTATAACATTTCTTTAAATAAAATGTTATTTGTAAGTTTGTACCTGATTTATACCAACTATGTTACCTACGATGTAAATTTTATGATCAAACTGGAGGACTGTTATATTTTCAGTGTCATTTTATTTGCAGCAAATCATTATATAAAACATGTTGTGAGAGTGTGTTCTTACCTGATATCTATTATCAATTGAAATTTTCACGAATATTTTTTAGCTTAGGACTTAACTACCTCTAATGTCCAAAGCAGAAATCGTGTTTCAAATGCCTAATTTCTTTAAGTGTTTTTCTAGTGAATTTCCTTTTATCATTGCGTGTGATAATTGGATTGGGAATTCTCTACGAATAATGTTAAATGGTGTTCAATCGTCGATTTATTTAACTTTGTTTACTGACATTATTTAACTATACATTTTTGTTAGTAACCATAACAACTCTGTAAACAAAGTGTCGTTTCACCTAATGCAATATAATATAGATGTTGTATTATTTGTACTGTTTATTATAACATAATAACATTTTTGTACAATGTTACATTAAATTTTAGAATGCATAAATGTTGTTTTATTTCTGTCGCGCTTCAATATTTTTTGTTTCATTGGGGCGGCGAATTCTACTTTGCACACGGGCGGCAAACACCCTCGGCACGGCCCTGCGTATAAGTGACAAGAGTCAACACCCACTTCCAGTTGACCGATCTTTACGAAAAACTAATCAGTTCTTTTGCCTGTCATAAAAATGTTAAATATCGCGTTGACCTGATTAATAGTTTTTTAGTTAGAGCACCTACAAAAAACTGCATTGTACAGAATTAAAAGGCAGGTTTTTGTAATATTTTTCCTCTGATGGCACAAAATATAAAACAAACCAGTTCCTGAAAACAGATACAGTCACCCAAGCCCTTGTGTTTGACTTCCATAAGACTGGCATCGTACTTTTAGCCTTCCCCTTAAAAGCTCTCGGATTTTCAGATGTGTACACTGACAGGGGCTTAAAGTTAAAGTCTCCTGCTGCATTACCACCAAGCAGCAGGGTCAGTCTGTCCTTTGCTGGCTTAAATCCTGAGGCGGTTTTTTCTTCTATCGCAAGGTACGTTCTTGCTGGCATTTTCTTCCAAAGCAATCCTGTTTCGTCACAATTAAAAACACGACGAGAACAATAGTCGCCCTCTTCAATCAGCGCAGACAATTCATCAGGATAGTTTGAAGCAGCATCAGTATTTGCACTTGCAGCTTCGCCAGTTAACTTAAGGTTCTGCAAGCCTGCCCTTCTCTTAAATCTGTCGAACCAGCCATGACTTGCACTAAATGGAAGCTCATCAACAGAAATTGCATCCATCCTCTCCTTTAAATCATCATACAGATTCTTAGCCTTTATTCTAATCATGGCCTCACTAATCGGAATGTTTTTCTGATACTGATTATCTACTCAAAGCTTTAAAAGTTTTTCCATTTTAGGAGTCACAATACCACGCCTTGGACTGTTTATTGTTCCTATCAAATTACCTGAATTTAACACGTTCTCGAATTTTTCCTTCTGTTTCACGTATGTACTAATAGTTGAACGAGACATCTCTAACGATCGTGCGATTTCAGCATGGCTTTCCCCTTTATCAGCACGCTTTAAAATTTGTAATTTTAATTTGTAACTATGAGTCTTGTATCTCTTTTATTTGTCGCATTCGCATTATCACTATTAAATTTCCCTTTAGATGCCATGTCAATGGATAAGTTTATAAATAAAAAATAAAGTTATATGAACGATTAAAAGAAAAAACGAGCGGAATCAGCACATATTTCAACCATTAGAACAGGAATAACGATGTCTGGACAGAAACTAAACTTCGCGTCGTCCGGACGTGACGTAAGTTAGTTTGAGCGGTCGAATCGGTCGAATTCTCGAGTTGGTCGAATCTCGAGCGGTCGAATCTTTGGAGTCGCCACTACTATGTATGGAGAAAGTAAAACCGTTATTTTTTAATAGCTCGTAGATCTATTCTTTCTAATTTTAATTTACAAAATACTAAAAGTCTGTAAGTCGAAAAATCGATTTTTACGAATTATCTTATGGGAAATGGAAATTATCTACTGGAGTCGAATCCTGGTCTTTTTTGGGGATATTTTTTCGTAAATGGCTTTCACTATAAGAATAAAACATGCCTACCAAATTTCAATCTTATACCTAGTCGGCAAGTTTGTTAAAAATAGCATTACATTCAGTCAGTAATAGTTCATATTAGCCGAGCGTGAACGAATTTCTCAGCTCATTATTTAACGACATATAGACAAAAATAAATTTCAGTAACTCGATTTTTCTATTAACTCGAATAATTTTTGCTTTTCCTCGAGATTGGAGTTATTGAAGATCCACTGTATATATATATATATACATATATATATATACATACATATATATATATATATATATATATATATATATATATATATATATATATTCCGTAGTTTTAATTTTCTGTAACTCGAATAGTTTTTACTTTCCCTTGAGATTCGAGTTACGGAAGTTCCACTATAATTCGTTACGACGGCATTAATTTCCATTAAAAGCATTCAAACGTCTTTAATCTAATACGAGTTTTCGGTGCTTGCATACTGTAAGCGTTCAAAAAATCTCTCCACACCAAGATATAAACTCATGAATAAACCAATGCGACAGCATTTGAACTACACAGAGCCCATTTATATATAAGAAATAGTTTTCATTTTCTGCGAAATTAAGACATCTATCCGGAATTTCTAAATTCTCCGGCAATCGGCTTCGCGTCCAAATTTTCCAATTTCAAGTTTCATGGCTCAGATCGCACTTTTTAAGTAATAACTATATTCATCATTAAGACAATAGCTTATATTTTACACTAAAATTTATGTAAAAATTAGGATATTTTGTGTGTTATGCTTATGGTTTCATCATCTGTGCCTTTTAGTAGGTATCTCGATAAAAATATTTATTTAAAATTATCACGTCATCATATTTATACGTCGTTGGCTGAAATCTAATGCATTATAATGCAGTATAAGCAGTAAATTAATGCTCTTGTAGTATGGAAAATCAATTCCCATTCAAATGCATGTAAATAATTAAAAAAAGCAATTTTATATATCCCTCCACAGTTTTCGATGCTTTTCTTATGGGTGTTCAAAATAGCACTTGGGGGTAAAGAAAACGCCTTAAATATAACCTTCTCTGAAATTTCGGATTTTTCCTGAGGTTGTTGCCAATGCCCTATATCCATGCCTAATTTCAGCTCTGTGGCACTTCTAGAAGTACCTTAGGTTTTATATGATATATATATATATATATATATATATATATATATATATATATATATATATATATGTAAGAAGCAGCTATTTAAAATGATATTATAACCACTGTGTCTCAGCCTGCGTCTGAAGCCTCGAGTGACATCACCTCCCGGCATGAACGCAAATACATAATTCGAGAACAACCAGTTCGATTTCGACGAATCTTCCGCCTGAATACAGGGCGCGAACGCTTGCGGGTTTTAAGTGGGTAGTCGTCCCCCGGATAGGCATGGGTTCCATACCAGGATTATTCCGTTTTTACTTTCTCCATATACGTAGTATAGGGGAAAGTATTGTATTCATGAAAAAAATCGACTTCGAGATTTCGACAGAAATACACGTTTTGAGGTCCCCTCAACACGTTTTGACCATTTTCTCGATGATGTCTGTGTTAGTGTGTGTGTGTGTGTATGTGATAGCTTTTTGTGGGTGATCTAACTCAAAAACTATTAATCAGGTCAACACGAAATTTTATATTTACTATTTTTATAAAAGTCACAAAAACTGATTAGTTTTTGGTAAAATCGGTCAACCAGAAGTGAGTGTATACTCTTGTCACTTATCCGTTATTTTTAATTATTTGCTTTAATATTTGGTAAATGTACATATGTATCGGAATAAAAGTTGTAGAAAATTTCATTTTCTACAACCGTTGTTTGACACATTTTTCCATATAAGGCATTGTTTCAGAGATATCTTATATTTTATCTGCCACCACCACGCCACCTACAGACGACTATTGTTAACAATTGTCGCTTAGTTACGTCTTAGTAACGCTCCAATTTATTTTCTTAATTGTTGGAGCTTTGTGGCTATATCCAATATCTGAAGACTATGGTTTGAGTTTATTTCTGTTCTTTGTAGTTGAAACTTTTTCGCAGTTACTTGAAATATTTATTATCTAACCTATTTGAAATTTTTAGAAGTATTACAGATATGGAGAAAGTCATGTGGTGGCCACATCAGATTTTTTCATTTGATTGTCACGTAATTGGCTAGAATACGATGTGTAGACCTTTAGTATTTAAGTTTTTAAAATATCTTACGATCGAGACTTTGAATCGAGATTTATACATACCATTTTACGCAGAGAGAAATAAAGATTCTTATTCTTATCGCCGATTTTGTTGTTTAATTTGTGTTTGCTCATATTTTAAGTTTATATTGCATTTTCTCTGGGTTTTCGACATTTTAAAAAGGAGGTTGCTAGGATTTTTGCGTTGTTAGACTCGAGCTTCAAGTGCATTTGCAAAAAGTTTACAATGAAACAATCACATCAAGGACAATAACCGAATGAAAATATTTATGAAAGTTTCGTGTAAATATAAAACAAATGAAACACGTAGCGAAGAAACTTGAAGTCAGAAACGACTCCAATGCATTGTCATAATGGACAACTTAACATTTCAAATAGGAAGATATTTCACACTTACATAGAAAATATCGTTTCGTTTTTAAATTTTATTCGGGAGTTTAAAGCAAATTACTATATTGATAATGTTTGTTATTAATTTCTTTTGATAATTAAGCAAGGTCTTTGACGCGTAGCCGGTGCATTCCGTATTGATTAATTGATATTAAATAAACCGCAAAACATATGATTTGCTGTATTATCAGAAATAGTGAACAAAACAAAAACTGTTGTGTACCGGTAAGTGTTAGACGAAATCATGTAGGTCTGTGTTTTTTGTTATGAAAATGGTGTGAACTATATGATTAAATATTTTTAGAGGGGCAAAAAAGTGTTTCAACTAACAAAACCCTGTGTAACAATTTTTTCATAGGAACTATCGTATTGCGCCACTTCACCCCAAGTTCCCTAAATGTTTGCAGTAAGTACTGCAACGGGCCTCTAGTTTCCATTGAAAGCATTAAAGTTACCTTTAAAAGCGTGTCCATGTTTTCCTTAAGGTGGTTGTTTAATTACAATTGTATGTCCAGCCTATGAACCGTGAATAAACATGTTATAGAAGGGTCGCAAAGACAAGTTTTCTTAGGTGAACCGGACGCGGCTTTGTTGTTTGGAAACCACTGGCCTAGGGTGTTCTAAAAATGTACTAGATTTTTTCTGAAATTTAGATTTTGGAATATGAACGTATTTTTAGTAAGAAAAATCGTTTCAAGGGAAAATATGAATTTTAAACAAAGTTGATATGAAAGTTATTCGCGCCAGGTTGCCATGAAAGGGATACAAGTTGGAATTTTGCTTACTAATAATCATAAAATACAATAAACCCAACTCAGCACATTTAGCTACAAATGCTCTGCAGACAACTTCAAAAGTGGAGCTTGACGCTTAACAAGAGACCCAATTATTACGATTTTGTAGATTTTTAGATAAACATACAATGCGAAGTCAAGGCCGATCGACTATAGTTTGCAGAATAAATAAAAATATGTATCAATCTTCATTTTTACGATATATACAATATAAAATGACTTTTATTTTTATCTAATACATACAAAAAAGTGCTAAACTGTAGTAGTAAAACACAATCATCTTTATTCCACAGCTAGTAAGGAAAGACGGACGGAAGATGAGTACAATTCATGCAAAGAAGAGATGAAAGTCTACAAAATTTATGCGAACCAAAAAAGAGAAACAAAATAAAGAACGGTTTTAGATTTCGGTTCAGAAACAGAAAAATATTTTTTGGTTAGGGTTTGGTTCCTCTCCGACAAAAAATGTTAGTTTTTTTCGGTTCCCTTCCGGCTCAATGCCCTGACTGCACACATAGGGGTACATCTCAAGTCTTACACATAACGAGTTCTGTCCTCCCTATTTACTGCAAATAGGGCAGCGTATGTATGTTCTCTCCATTTTAGGCATGTTTCGTACCTCTAACAACGTAACGTAATCTGGGATTCTCTTCTTGTTACCAAGGAAACTGACTGGACGACATTTTTGCTTTCTGGACGAGAATCTTCTTTGTCTTGCTAGACATGGTCGGAAACTGTGCAGTTCTTAATACTCGCCTTACCTTTCACAGAGCAAAGGAAATTATGATAGCCATATCAATGAGGAAGTAGAGAATTCGGTGCCACCACTGGGGTGCCGGTGGTGTAGTAGTTAGGACGCTGACTGCTACTTGCCTGCTACTCGCCTGCTGAGCGAAAGAGCAGCGGGCACGAATCCTGCGAAAGTGTGATTTTTTTTCCAAGGTCGCCCGGCCCCCTGTTTGTGCGGTTTGAGGAGACCGCGCAAAGACAGCGTTCCGTCCTTCGGAAGGGACGTTAAGCCGTCGGCCCCCTTGGTGGTCTTCGTTTAGTGTAGGCTATTGTCGGCACCGGATTTCTCTCCTCCCTTGTGAGTGTGCTTGGTGTGGAAGGAGATAGGCTATAAGAATCCAAGAGGTTGATTAGCCAAAGATTCACACACACACACACACACACTCGGTGCCACCACTTCAGCAATCTTCGCCCAATGGCATGGAATGGAATTCATGGCTTATCAACCTCTTGGATTATTAAAGTTCGCACAAGGGCATAACGCTCTCAGAACTAACGAAAGTGATCCACACCATTCCACGATGTTGTTGTAATTGGGAGTAGGTGATGAGCAGCTCACTTCTGAAGTTGTACATTAAACTGTATGGGGGAAAAATACATCACCTTATTTGGTGGGAAGCCCACCCACCGTGGCCTGTGAATAGGTTAATACTGAAATTGCTATTAATTTTATTTTATAGTGGAAGTAATAAATGAAAGATGCTATTATAATTTTATGGATCGTTTGTTATATGACAAATTTTCTTTAAGATAACTCGCAATATGCTGAGAAAAAATATTTATTTTCCTCAACATTATATTTTATGGTATTTTCCTAGTACAGTGGTCTTCAAACTTTGAGAGACTGCGGAGCCCTTTTAGCTAATTCTAATTTTTGTGGAGCTCTAAGAATTAGACCTGTTAGACAATGCTCTGCAAAAAACAGGAGAAAAAATTGTCGTTATAAAAATAAATTTTATTCACAAAAACAAACAAATAAAAAAGTATAGTCAAATTCGACATTTCAATAACAATTTACAGACTAACAATTCAATAGCAATATTTAATGGCTAGGATGAGCTTGTTTTTCATTGCAAAGCAAATTAAAATTTAGTGAACTTGTTTTTATTTGCAAGCGCATGTTCTTTTCTGCATCCATTCTATTCCTATATTTAGTTTTGGTTGCCGTATAAAGAGAAAAATATCGCTCACAGAGATATGTAGTTACAAAAGGTATAAAATATTTCAAAGCACGTTTTGAAATATCAGGATATACTTTAAAAGTCTGAAGCCAAAATTTTTTTTTTCAACTTGATAAAACATACTTTTTAATGAGGATTCAACTGAAATATCAATTAACTGTTCTCTTTCTTATATTGGTAATTCATTTGTAAAAAAGGATTTAGAACCCGATCACATGTTTATAATGGTGTTGGAAAATATTCTTCAAATGTTTTACATAAGTCAGACAAGTGTTCAATCAGGGGTGGACTGGAAATGCGGGCGATTGGGCGATCGCCCGAAGGGCCGGTGCCCATGAGGGCCGACTGGGCCGATATAAAATTTAAATATTGTAACATCGTTATTGTGTTACTATAAAAATTGGTTTAAATGCAATAGACCTATTATGAACATTTTTTTATTTTTATTCAAATAGTTGAGATATGCTATTCGATGAAAGATCGAATGAACTATTCGATGAAAGTCGAATCTTAGTGGAATATTTTTTTTGCAAACCTTATTTTAATATGAATTTAAAATATAAACGAATTTAGCTTCCGATACGATATGTGTGAAAGAATGAATCTAAAAACATTTATCCAAGACATACGTATTTCAATTCAAAACACATAAACTAAGATTTAATTCCTTTTTTCACATTAATGTAAACGCAACGTATTATCTGCCATCTGTGCATCTATTGGTGTGTTTGAGGACTGATTTTGTTTTAGCAACATATTGTTGGCAATTCTCATAGATTTGAATATTTCTTCTACTTGGTTTCCATTAATACAAATTTCAGAAGCCAACATGTTTTAATACAAGTGGAAACAATCGATGACATCTCAACTTCTTTTGGACAATATGTTGGATGTTGGCTGCGAAAACTTGTTGAATTTATTGTGTTCGATTTTATTTATTAAGTGGAAACAATCGCCCGACTTGTTGACAGAGTTTGCGCATGAGCGAGCTCATTGTCCGATTATTCAATTGCCAACAAACGTTTGTTGTTTATTGCTCGCTGCTGTCGGTCTGCAGTTGTTCGGCAAACTAAGTGAACACGCATATCTGTACTTATGGAGTGGACAAAAGCAAATACAATTTAACTTATTGAACTTTATAAAAAATATTCAGTTTTATGGCATGTTACATCTAGCGAGCATGAACATGCAAATAATCGAATTGATGTGCTAAGCGAAATCGTGTCAAAGCTTAATTGCTATATTAATTACGTAGAAAAAAATTGCCTCCTTAAGATACCGGTACTATCAGGAGCTAACAAAAGTGAAGAAAAGCAAGAGATGAAAAGCGTAACGTTGTAACCAACTGTTCTCCTGGGGACACAGACTTTTGTAGTTTGGTGTCTGTCTTCTTTTTGTATAAAAAATGCAACTAGCTGTAGTAAAGATTCAAAGTTTGTTGACTTGATTCGAATGAAATTTTTGTAACCACTTTGGAGACGAAGATCATTCATCAACGAATGATATGCCCCTTCTAATTCACGCTTCGCAAGACAACTTTGAATCCACCACCGTTTCCGTTTACATTCCCGATTCAAAAGTAGTTAATTTCCAACGTAAATTACAAACGCGGAAGATGCAACTAATGCCACTTTGACCATCGTCAAAAGTTCGATCACTACTAAACCAACATGGAAATTTCACTGGATACACACTTTAATTTAAGCCAATCATGTCGGTTCCACAACATGTCGCCCAACTTGTTGGCGACTTATTTTTTATTAATGGAAGCGCAGAATTCGGAATACCTACTCCTTTGCAAGTCCTACGAAATATTGTTCAGTGAACTGTTAAGAACTGATTTTGTTTTAGCAACTTATTGTTGGCAATTCTAATTGATTTTAATATTTCTTCGGAATACTCCTTCGTAAGTCCTACGAAATATTATTCAGTGAACTGTGGAGGTACTTATTAAAATACTATGTTATTAAATATTTTTGTATCACTTACACTTGATGCAGTAATTGTATTTAGAAATATTGTTTTTATGTTTGCCAGCCTTCATGAACTATTCTTTTGTATTTCTATACAGAGCTTTGAATATTTCTTCGGTATACTTCTTCGTGAATCCTACGAAATATATCAGTGATCTAGGAATATCCAGTGAACTGTGGAGGCAATTATCAAAAGATTATTATAAGGGTTGAACTGTTCTATTGGAGTCTTAATGGGCTGGGATCTACCCTTGCCTCAAGACAGAAATAGCGGTTTATTTATCTAGTGATAAGGCTGATACAGCTTCTTCTTCAGACCTTAGCCAACCCCTATGGCAGGAATTATGTACTAATATAAATATAATATCAACATATGAATAATTTTGTACAGCGGTGGGCTGTGTTGGTGGTGAGTCGTCGTTAAAGAGAGCCGCGTGAGCGACCCTCTTTAACTACGGCTCTCCACTAACAAGCCTAACTTTGCTATGAATATATATAATTGTATATACGATAAGTAAATATGTTTGTTTTAACAATATTATCATATTTTATAAATGATTTTATTACTTGTTTTTTGTATTAATTTTTTTCTTTAATCCGTGAATCACTTCGCGAAACCCCTGAAAAGGTTCCGCGGAGCCTTTGGGCTCCGCGGAGCACAGTTTTAAGAACACTGTCCTAGTATATTTGCTGGTTTAATCCGAAAAATTAAGCCAAGTTTTTATCATGGTAACAGTATTGAATGCGATTAAAATTTGTCCTATTTAACAAATCGTGCGGCATAACCGATTCTGAGCACAACTGGATTTCCACATCTTAAAGTCAAAAGAGCGCTGTAAATTCAGGTCAAATCCAAATATTATACTTCTCACTTCCCCCTCCACCACATTTTCCTCCTACATTCTTATCTCTATTTCCCTATTTTAATCCTTTGCATATCTACCTCTTTCTCTCTTTCTACCTTCCAATGGATAACGTTCTTGTTTTTGCATGTAGTTCATCCTCTTTAAGATTAGCGTTTTATTTTTCGAGCAATTGAAAGTTTTGCCCGCAAGTTTCATAGGTTACAGAGAGATTTTCAAGAATAAGCTGTTGTTCATGATGTTAAATTATTTTTTTACATTTTCCACCTAAAGCATGCGATTCACATCATTTTGCTGTTTGAATATTATTAGGTCGTTTAAAATTAAATTTTAATAATTCTAGTTTTCTTTGAATATTTTATATTAATCTGTTATACTTTTACCGGAAAATGTCTCGACTCCCTTTATATATGATTTTTCTCATTGTAGAGATAATAGGAGGAAAGATAATACCCCTGGTATTGAAGAATCTTACAAAGATATTCGATAAAATATCATGTTGCAGTCGATCATAGTAAAGGGTGATAAATCAGTTAAATCAGAACATAAACGTATTACTTTTATTTTAAAAGAAATACTTAATTAGGCCTCTTATTCAGAAAGGTAACATAGTTAGATTTATATTAATTTAAATAATAAATATATCAATCATTGAGCGTTCATCTATCGTTTTTTGTTTCTTCTTTGACTTATCAGCAGAGAGCCAAGTTGAAGACTAAATAATATAATTTCTATTTCAAATTTCAAAATTTATACAGCCATAATAATTTCCTTTAAATAGAAGCTTATTTAAATTAGAACCTAAGGATCGAAGGCAGAATTGGTCTCTCTCACTAGAGCGCTTTGTTACGAAGTTAATGAGTAGATTATAATCTCCGAGCTCAGCTCAGCTCCACTCTATTGATCGTTTGCATTCAAGACACTAGATGCTCTCATATAGGCAAAATTACGAGCCATTACAGGCCCTTAGAACAATGTTTGTGAATTCTACATTAACGATAGATTGATACTTTAGATCCTTGCAATTAAGATACGTTATAGCTCAATGATTTATCGTAAATGTAGAAGATCCTTAATTAAACGCTTATACCGTAATGATATAATTTACGATCATTATTGAATTATTTTTATTGTAGAATTTTTGTTATATTTTCATTTTCTTCAAAATTGTGACATTTCCATTGCTGGGAATTTTTCAAAAATCAGCCAACTAATTTTATATATGCTGTTTTTAAGTAAAATGATGTCAATTCAAAGCTTGCATGGTTACGCGCGTGAGAGCTAGATTCATAGAAACCTGTAAAAAAGAATAGGTTGTCTTAAAAAAGTTCTGTAATAGATATTACGCAAAAACCAGATATCTAAAAATTAAAACTATTTAACTTCATATTATTCCAATTAGGATAATCGTACGATAGGATGCGCTGTCATTCAAGAAAACTATAAAGTAATCATAAAATCCAATCTTTTTGTATTAATTTTGAAATACTTTTGAGAACATATTGCTGCAAAAATTTAATGACTCCAACAAATTTTTGTTTTTACTGGGGGAATACTGAAATTATAAGTATTAGCATGTTTGTCATAGAGACGTCGGGTATTGATTGAGAAATCAACTTTTCCCTATTGCCGCAAAAACAAAAAAGGAATGAAGGCAAAATTTTGCAGACCATTTTACAGTTGATTTCCTCCGTACATGAACAATTGGCGGTATAAATACGCCAAGTACTTCAAATTCCGGTGAAAAATCGTTGTTTGTATGCGTGTTTGCGGTTGTTCAACTGTGCTATGCATCGTGCTCCCTATGACAACCTCTCAACCGCAAGTCCCTGTGTATTTTGGTCTCTGGAGTGAAACGTGTCGTGAAACAACTGTGGTGAGCCATAGCGAGCTGGAAATGTCATAAACCGAGTAAAGTGAATTTTATCACCGTTCAATAAACTGTTTTTAATGAAACGCTGGTAAAGATAATTATTTTACTATTTCTCTCTTTGAAGAAAGCGATCAAATTAATGAGCCAAGGAGGAGAATATATTAAAATAATTACTCGAAAAATAAAGATTTCTAAAGGAAAGTATACCGCAGAAAAACTGTATATTTAACTATCCCCTCCTTGTTAAGGCAAATTTTCAGTAATTATAAAATCTAAATAGCGCGAGCTTTATCAGTTATAAAAAATTGGCGTAACCCGAGTTTTGATATTGGCTTTCTCTTTTCATTCACAACCCTGGTGATTATCGACGAAATTAGGCTATTTTTGTCAAAAGAAAACATTACACTAAAAAATGCAGGGATGTTTTAAAAATGTTTTGCCATGCGCCCTCGCCTAAATTTTCCCTTTCTGTCGAAATAATTAGTGAATTCGTTTTCATGGTTCACATTTCACTCTCACTACCACGCGAGATCTCTTCCGCTTAAAAGCATTCGGCATCCCACTTGCTTTTCGAAAGGCGGCCGTAGCATGTCAGTCAGACACCGCTAATGAGGCTGTTGCGTCTGCTGTTGGGCTCCCCTCGTGTCTCCTGCACCCTTTCAGTCCTTGCCTGCCTCTTCTCTTCCCAACCCCTTTCCCTCCTGTACTCTCTCCACCCCCAATCCCACTCCGACCTCTTCCACTCCACCTTCCAACCTCAAAACTCTCGTTCTCTCTCCATCTCTCCTCTCATCCCTCCTACCAATATTCCATCTGCTCACTCTTCCACTCGTGTTCAGTCTTCTCCTTTTCGCTCTACCCCTCGCCATATCAATAGCATTGTCTGCTTCCAACCACTCCTCCCTCTCCCTGGTATTCTGTCCATCCTTCCATTCCCTTTCCAGCTCGTAGTTAGTTATTCCCTTCCCTCTCTTATTAAACCTCTCCTTTCCTCACTTCCCATCTCGGCCTCCATAATTCCTCGGCATTCCCTTCCCTTTTCTCTATTTCCCTTTCGTTCGCCTTTCTTCTCCTGAGCATCAATTCTTTCCTCTCCCCTCCTACGATCCCCTCTCTCGTTTTTTTCCTCTAATGGTGTAACGGCATCTGCCTCTTTATTCTTTTTTTATTCAGGGAACTCCAACAAGCGATTTTAAGTACATAAAAATTCTAAAAAGATTAATAAAAGACTAGGCAGAATTTTACGTTGGAAAATACATCATTTTATGAGGTCTATCATGAAACCATTAGTTTGAATAAAATGCCATATTGAAAAATTAAAAAGTGCCAGGAAAATAATATTTGAAATACGTAATTGGGTAATTTGAGTTTATTAATACTTACTTAAATCTTCCAGAAAAAAGATCTCACAACTGTGCCTAAGAGAGGCATTTGGTGAGTGTTATTAATCACCTCGTGCTCGTAAAAGTTTTTTACTAACTTTTCCTCTTTCCAGAGTGCCGTTTATAGTGAGTAGAGACCACTATAACTTTGGTTTCAATCGTTTCATCTTTTTCTAGAAACATGGACACTCAATCACGCACGCCGCAAAAACACCGAGAGAATGAGTCATCCGGAACGTACAAACCACCCAAAGAAATATGGATGAAACATTCCTCGAATAACCAGAAGAAATGAGAAAAGGAAGGACCCCAGACGAGCGTCTATGACATAATTGAAAGAGTGAAAAATGGAATGAGCCGGATGCGTTGCCAGAGCTGACCGTGGCTAAACAAAAAATTCTATACTGGATTCCAAGAAATAAGAATGGGCCAAAAAGAATATGGAAGAAGAAATAGAAAATGTTTGCTAGGAAATGTGGAAAAAGACATGGATATGAATAAGGAAAAGTTACGCAGTTGCCTTTCTCCAAAATAACAAGAGAAAAGTATATGATTATTATACACACGCAGGCAAATACAGACACGCATAATTGGCGTTGGATTGGAGAGAGGAAATCCAGAGTACACTTACTGTAGAGCCGATAGCGATAGATGCTGGAAAGTTGAGGAGGATTTTTGGACTACAGAGCTGCAGAGAATTACAAACTATTACTTCACAAATAAAATTTAACTCTCAGCAGTTTGAGGCAATGTGACACACTAGAGTGGAAGGGGAGAGCTAGAGGCAAGGGATTGGAGAAAGTGGGAGGGGATTGGGGTGGGCAGAGGTTGGGGTTATCGTAGATAAAGACCGTGGGTGTAAAAGGAGGTGAACGTGCGCCAGTTCCCGCTGGGGGAGTTATGGAGAGGGGTCCTTGCTCGACGATAGCTCCGCCAACAGTTAAATTTTATATGTGAGGTGTTACTTCATAATTCCCTGTCGCTGACGAAGGACGCAGTCCGAAGAGCTCCTTTAACTTTCCAGCATCTATCGCTACCGGCTCCAAAGTAAGTTTTATCACTGAATTCTATTCCTCCCATCCAATTCCAGGTCTTTTTTTAATTTTCCGCTTCATTTATATATGGACTTTCACGGCGACGCGACGTATTCAAGGATGTTAGATTAGAAGCATTGGTGTATCCATCCATTTTCAGCAACAGTATATTTCTCCAAGGAAGGTGGTAAATTTCTTCCGATTCCTCACTTTTCCTCACAATTCCTCGTTGCTCCTTATTGATATTTTCTTCAGTAATTCTCACATTTTCGAAAATTTCCGATATAATATATTTTCCTATTTTTCTGTAAGCATTCACTCCAATGGGTGTGTCCACTGATATTTTCTTTTATCTATACACTCACAAAAATAAACATGCTAAAATAAACATACATGCAGATGTGGATAAATATATAATATTTTCCATTGTTTATATTTTAAATATACCATATTTATTGGCATAATTCTCGCAGTGTATTTTTTGGGATTTTGCGACCAAAGTAATCGGGCCCGAAGATAATGCCAGGACCGCACATATTCACGATGCAGTTGCGTATTTTATCAGAAAAAGAACATGCAATAGGAATACTTTATTTCAGTATATAAAATCCACTATTTATACATTTAATGTAAAATGCTGTAATTTTCAGCGACATTATATACAGTAAAATGTCATGATGAACAAAGATAAAAAGCATTGTATCATCGTCACATTAAAAGTTAAGTGTATCAACGGCATCTTAAGGCAAACATGAGTCATAGAGAAGAGACTCATACCTTTAGTAGGAGGAGGAGAAAAAATATATTATTTATAGCGTACATTGATTGAATTTTGTGAACTGCAGGTCTTTTTCGTGTTTCATTTCCTTAGATTTTCTTTTTGCTTGGAATTTCTTCCTCGACAACTGTCATTAAATTGTTTTTTTTTCTAGTTTTAGAACATCAGATGAGCATTATGCAGCATCAATGTTACATTTTTTAGCTTTTAGAATATACGATCAATGAATCTCCACTAATGACGACTGCTTTGTATCCGATTGCGCATCTGATTTTCAAACCTTTATTCTGGCTATTGAAGCAACCTAATTTATCAAGTGGATTCTGGTCATAAGGCAATCTTGATAATTATATTTGAATACGGTATGCGGTGAAAGGATTTTTCACGCGTTTATCCTTTGACTATTTTTCATCAGGACGAAGTTCTTGACTACATATTTTAAGTGTCTGTGCTTCAATAAATTTTCATTTATCTGAAAACAATCGTAGTTAACACGCACTCATTATTAAAAAAGAAAATTTTGCGGTTTTAATTCAGAATGAATTGAGTCTTAACGTATGTGAATTAGTATTGGTTGGATAATCCACTGAATGCACATTCCCTTTTCTCTTCGGCATTGGATTTTTCTGTTTGTCTTTCGCTGTAACACTGAGAGGACACTCTTGCTTATAAACGTATTCAAAATAAAACTTGTGGCTTAAATAGTTCCTTTGCCTTTGCGGTATGCTTAATGTGTACCCGAACATAACCAATATTGCCCTTTCTTGATGCATGGCTCATATTTGTATGCTCGTTAGCGTTGGGACGCTGAGACAGCATCACATGCGCGAAAGATAATGTCATTTCAAATCCAGTAATTTACTTCCCTCAATCCCATTTATCTTGATATCATGGTAGATGCTGAGGTGTGAAGTCTTCTATCACGCCGCTGGTTATTCATCTCCGATTAACGCGGTATTCGTTCAGCTGCATCTGTTGCGCTTCGCTGATATCGATTGAGAGCGAACGGACCCATTCGGGGCATATCCTCTTCCTCTGCCGTGGCTTTCAGTTTCGATCTAATTTCTCCTCTTTCACAGCCGATGAGAAGGCACCGCTTCTCGCTAAGGGAGCGTATCAATCTATTGGAGATCCTGCGCACACACCCCCGAGACCTTATTTCTTTCCCAGAAGCAGCAATAGATCATCATAATGCGAGGAATACGAATTGAGTTATAAATCAATTTACGACTTTATTGCTTTTCATCACATGCCATCTTGGGTCGATGCACAGCTTATGATATAGTGCGGGGGTTTTCAACCTTTTTTGCTGGCGTATTCCTTAGAGCATTTGTTAATGGTCGCGTACCCCTTAAGAGCATTTTTTAATAGTTGCGTGCCCCTTAGTACATCTTAAAGTGATAATGAACTAAATGACACTCGTATAAGATAGATGGCTCATGTTTATAACGATAAAATTCACAATTTTGGCGTATTTTTCAATTTTATCAAGTTATTTGTAGTAGTAACATCGCAAATTTTAGTACCCAAGTCTTGGATAAAAGTCGAAGTAAGAAGAAAAATTATAATCTTTAAGATTTTTTGCGTAACCCTTCAGTACTTTTGACGTACCCCAGGTTGAAAACCCCTGTTCTAGTGTAATTAAATGGAAAGCCAAAGTTGCGGAATTTCCTATTACGAAAATGATAGATCAATTTTCTCACAGAAACAAAAATATTCAGTTATGCTGTATAAATGTGGTTTAACTCCTTCCTAATAGAAACACAGAATTCCAGCAAATTAATTTCATTGGCAATACCCTCAAGGAGATTGAAGTATTTTTCCCGTGGAAAAGCCAAACAGTTGCGGTTTATCTAGTTCAATCAGTATGCATTGATCCATACACGAGTCGTATAGTGAAGGCCGGTATCTTCGCGAATTAGGTTACTAAGGGACGTTTATATCATGGGAAATGAAAGGTAACTCTCCCATTCCAATGATTCATCTCTTCACTCCGTGCAGCGTTGAATCCGGTAGTTTATGTGCTCGGGCAGGCCGCTTCGACCCTCATCGCCAACCTCTGTTCCGCCATAACGGAGATGTCTACACCATTTTGCCACGTCCCAACCATTCATCGCACTCTTACCGCACACCTCGACAAACAGGCGATGAATCTCCGTTGCTGGCGAGTGTTTTGTCCATAAACGAGAAAATCTGGTGGCACAGTGGCCCGATTTCCATGAGGCCGTTGGGAACAAATTGCTTTCGCTGCGCGAAAAATATTTCTATTGCCGTATGGACCGTCGGAAGTAACGATGTTTTCCTAGTAATTCGTAATAAAAATTAGTATTTCGATCGTGCATGTTTTTCTCAGCGATGATTTTGCATCATTACAATCCGAATCTCTCGTGTTCCCCATGGATTTTCAAGTTAAATTTTGAGAACATATAAGTAAAATTTCATCTTAAATATTGCGTCTGTAGTATTTATTTCTAATTCTGAAGCTATGGTAGCTTATGAGTTATTTTTACAATTCACTTAACTGAGGAAAATAGTGGTCCCAGAAGAAATGACAAGCGTAATAATTTCTCTTTTATTTTAAATTATTGTGACCACATTTGCCTCTACACCATCAGATAATTGACTGTCACAGTCTTTCACATATATAAACATATGACAAGGTGGGAGGGGAGAAAAAGGGAGAAGGAGGGGATTTACGAGTTTCGCAGTTATTGGAAACTGAAAAAACAAATGGGAGAGGGGAAGTAATACACGTTGTGATCGTTAAACTCACACTTCGCCATGCAAACCCTTGATCATAATCACAGGTGTGATCTCAGACCGAAAATTTTACATTTACAACCCAAAACACGCATCAGAATAATTGAAAATAATTGAAACCGTTAAATGAAATAGCAAGTGTGTAGTTGACGACTTTATATTCTTCCAAAGTTCGTCTAGCCTTTCCGTCATTCACTACCTCAGACCAACCACCCGTCCAAATTAACTTGAACTACTTTTTTCAAGCAAGTATTGCTGAGCTCACCCTATAGCTGAAGTTGAAGAGTTAAAATATTATGTTTTTCCAATCGCCATAAAAAGGTTGGAAAAATCAGACACGCATTTAGTCTACAAATAATCTTTCCCATCTGACAGTCGTTTCGTAACCTAAACGCGCATCTGCTTTCATCACCCTTTTTTATGACTATTGGAGAAAGTTTTTCAACTACTTTGTCGTACATTATATTTTCATCTGAATGATAGCTTTCGCAACTTTCTTTCCCTCTCTGTAATTCTCATTTCTAGTGGATACCAGGCTTGCGTTTTCCTTCTCTCCCTTTCTTTTCCTCACGCGCTCCTATTTGCTCCTATTCTTTTACATGCCCAAGATCGAGCGTGTAAATTACAGTGGTAAAATCAAAATCGGTCGCTATAATTTTGAAATGAAAGAGGAAATTATAAAGCGTATAATTTCTTCAGTTACGATGACCTCACATTAAGTTGCGTTCTGGCATGCTCATTAAAATAGTTGTCTTCTAATTTAAATATTTAACATTCTCAATTTTTATAATGCTATTGTGATTTAAGAGCGATGGCTAATCGTCATCAATATGAAATCTTTTTAAACCGGATGCATATCTTAAAATAAAGATTTTTTAAATTGTATATATTATTGTAAGTAATAAAGTATGTTTTCCCTCATTGTATAGAGCAAGGATCGGCAACCTTTTTGGCATGGCGGGCCGCATTCGTACTTGTGAATGCTTTCTAGGGCTGCATTTGTAGTCACGAGAGCTTCGGCGAGCCGGGTGAGTATTTACATCAAAAGTTATCATCAAGATATTTTTGGTCCCATATAAGTGGAAATCAAGTTTAAATAATTTAATAGCGTTAAAACTTCATCTGAGAAGGTTTTGAGACCATAATTTTACTGACAAAATGTGAAATATGTTAATTTCATCACAGCTTCGCGGACTGCATTCAGCGCTCTTGGGACCGCATGCGGCCCGCGGACTCGGGTATAGAGTGTAAACCATCATAAAAGCACTATAGCTCTAAAAGGCCAGGTTTTCAAAAACTACACAAATTCTTTATACAGATAAACCTTCCCTATTCGAAGAGGAAAATGATTATTGTACGTGGCCAGATTTTTATGCAAATATTTGCTTTTTTATTACACGCGATGTCTGTGTTTGATGTTCCTGATGGGCAGAAGCGAGAAGCGACGATATTGTCCTTTGATGTGATTTGGTGATTAGATTTAATTAATATAATTTTTCGTAAAACATGACAGGAAAGTATTAATGTAATAGCATATTTTTCTCCATTAAATTCCTACTGTTTATCGTTTCCTCTCATTAACATAGAAAACAAAAGACATTGTTGCAAAAAATCGTCGGAATAATCTCTCGAAACATTATATTAATATAGACATTCTTTCATTGCGCTAAAAAAATAATCTTATTTTTTAAATCTTATCCTTAGCATAAAATAATTTTTCTTACATTAATGTGAGTACACAGATATATGGTAAACATAATAAAAGAAATTAGTCTATGATATGTTATAATAGTGACTTGAAATAAGTTTTTCACTATAAATGAAAGTAGTAATTGAGATTCAGTCTGTCCAAGTCTTTCGTAGAATTATTTCTCTCTCACTTGCCATGTCTCTTCATAGTAACTGTGCATGAATAGTTCTATACTCTGCATAAGGAATTCACCGTAACTTTGCAGTTACTCATTAACAGTATTTTCTTTTCCCGGTTCTTCAGTCATATTGGCACACAGTAATAACAGCATTTACCTAACTTTTAGAAGATTGTTTCCATTTGTTCAATTTGCACAAAAATTTTACTTCCGCTGAATTTGCGTTGGAAATTTTAAAAAATCTACTTTCAAATAGATTATCAACTATATAAAACTTTACGTTTGCTTGCATCGGATAGTCGTATAGAACCAATGTATGACAAGCATGGCGCGTTTTCTAAGCTAAAGATATCTAGCAGACTGGCTGAGAACAAACAAGCAGGAAATTATTATTTTATATATTGTTAATCCTCTCATTACGCTGTCTTTATGTAATTTGTGCTTGCATAATTTTGGCCCTTTTCTTACTTATTGGTCCTTTTGAACCTTTATCATTCACGAGCGCTTTGAGGGCCATATATTATGCTCATATGAATCTCTCTTCTGAACCCATACGTCATACTCAAATAGTTCCAATTGCCACGTTTTCGAACATGATGCTGAGTATGACGTGACACTCGATCGATTTACCAGTAAAACCTGCTAAACACACATGATGTGCAATACAGGAAAAGATTTCTAGATTCGGCTCCCCATTGGTGTAAGTTGCGTTGCATAACATTCAATATGAGATGACTTTTTAAAAACTTATCTAACAAATGCATAGTTCACACTAAAGTGATAATATCATAATACATTAATATCATTTATATCTAAATAGATAGTAAAAGAAAGTCCAATAGCTTCCATAAGAAAGAAAGTCATGAAAAGCAGAGAGAAAAATGCTCATATATTTTTTCATAAAATGAAGGATAATCAATTTAGAAACAAGTTTCTAACGCCTTCATTTATTTATGTATTCTTTTCTAACAAGACGAAAATTATAATTTATTTGAATTTGAGACACAATGCTGAGTTGCATTTGACTATAGGATTTAAGTAACCAATTCAATTTAATATACGAGTTTGAAGGAAAAACGATTTCCTCCGTATTTCTTTATCGACGAAATCTTCTCTCTGCCCTTTTTATCTTTTGCTCAAATCTCACGATCTCCTTCTCGCTGTAATATTTTTTATCTGCCCTCCTTTTCCCACCAATCCCTCTCTGCTCTGCGTCTCCCTTTTTCCTCCCTTGTCACTCTTTCAATCGCCTCTCTCCCTTTCAATGTTTTCTTTTTTCTTCGTGCGTCCTTCTATTCTCACTCCTTTTGCTGTCATAGCTCTGAAGATGTGTTTTCTCTCTTTTCCCTCTCTATCCCTCCGATCCATCCCCCCCCCCCCTCTCTCCCCTCACCTCACTTCACTTTCATTCTCCGCATCTTTCTTGTTCGCCATGCTCTCATTCCTCTCGTCCCTCGTGCACAAACTCCTCTTTTGTGGCCCTTCGCTGGGACACGCCCCTACCGTGTTTTCCGTCCTTATGGGAGCGCGGTCGCTGGACCTTCTCCTGCTCCTCCCGTGTCTCTTACTCCCACCTCGTGGCCCCTCCCACTGCTCCCCCCCCCCCAGTTCCCTTCCCCTGTTCCCTCTCTCTGCTCCCCTCCGCCGCCCTCCCTAAATAAGGGAGAGGGACAGTATGATGAACTCCTCTGTCCTTCAGGAATTAGAATTTCGGACCGCAATTTCAAGATGAGACAAAATCTGCGGATTGAGGCTAAAAGGGATGAAAAGCGAACCTGGTTATTTTTTATGCGTTAGTTATTTTTTTATCCCCATTTACACGTTCTTGACTTATGGACAACCGGGCAGGCAGAGATAGTAAGCTCCGGGTCTCTGTTGCGATTCGTTTGTTTCCTACGCTGTCGGACTCTAGTCATCCATTACCCTTATCTTTTCCCCATATTATGGCTCATAACCTACCCGCTACTACCTCTCGTTGTGCAAACGTTGCGACCTTTTCTAAAGTTACCATGAAACAAAAGATAGGGCGGAACGCGATTGATTTCTGCATGAATTTTTCAATAGTGTAAACACATAAATTCACTATGAACGCCAAACGAATAGAATTTAGACGTAAAATGCCCGTATTTTAAGTCAGCTTTATTCGTATATCTCTGAAGTTTTAAACAAGGGAGGTGGAGGTCTTTTAAACAGTTTTATTGGACATAAACTCACTTTATATTTAAACCACTGTTATTTCTTGTCAAAAAAATACGAAAGTATGACGGGATGAGATTGATTGAATTGAAGTTTGGCTGCTTTTTTACTTTCTCCAAATACGTTGTATAGGGGAAAGTATTGTACTCATGAAAAAATGGATTTCGAGATTTTTTGAGGTCCCCTGAACACGTTTTGACCATTTTCTCGATGATTTCTGTGTGTGTGTTTGTGTGTGATAGCTTTTTGTGGGTGCTCCAAATCAAAAACTATTAATCAAGTAAACGCGAAATTTTATATTTAACATTTTAAAAAAAGTCACAAGAACTGATTAATTTTTGGTAAAAATCGGTCAACCGGAAGTGGATGTTTACTCTTGTCACATATCCGTTATTTTTAGATATTTGCTTTAATATTTGACAAATGTAAAAATGTACTGTTATAAAAGTTGTAGGAAATTTAATTTTCTACAACCTTTGTTTGAAACTAATTTCCATATAATGCATTGTTTAAGAGATATTTATATTTTTACCCGCTACCACCACGCCACCTACCGACGACTATTGTTAACAATTGATGCTTAGTTACTTCTTAGTAACGCTCCTTTTTCTTTTCTTAATTGTTGGAGCTTTGTGGCTATATCCAATTTTAGAAGGCTATGGTTTTAGTTTATTTCTGTTCTTTGTAAAGTAAAATTTTCTCGCAGTTTCTTAAAATATTTATTATTATGTAACCTAATTGGAATTTTTAGAAATATTACAGATATGGAGATAGTCATGTGGTGGCCACATCAGATTTTTTTCTTTCCAATGGTGATAGTTTATATTCATTATTCATTAAGCTTCATTTGTTCTTTTCAATATTTCCTCTTTTCATGTGCCACTTTAAAGGTTAATATTTATAACCCGACTTAAAAGTTTCTTATTTAAAATATACATTCAATTCATACAATACCGCATCAACAAAATTTTCATTTTTACAATAAAATGCGAGTAATCGCAAAAAAACTGCGCATTTACTCTTCATATAACTTACAAATCTAACAACTTCATATAAAATCTCCATTACTACGCAGAATGAACAAATTTCTATTGTACATTTCATGGAATTATAATTTGTTTAATGCATACAAAAGATTATTTTGGATAAAGATATGATATATTTGGATTTAGCATTTCACCCGCCATAACACATGCATTATAGAGTGTAATATTATGCTATCAAAAGTCTCCATGAACGTTGATGATCCAGTTAGTAAATATGCGGCAAATAAACAAAAAACGTGATGAAATTGTTGAATGGGTTAATTTAGCCTGCGACGGGAATGTGAGCAAATAATTCATACTCGCCTTATAATCGCGACCAAAGATATCTTCCATTCCTCATCCCCCTCTCACCTCCACTAAAATTCAATACCGTATGTTCTGTATCTATTTTACTCTTAGAAGGCAGTATTACGCTTATCATTATTATTCCAGTGGGAGATTCTCGTGGGTTCATGGCAGACCTTCACGACTACGGGGCCCTAGAAGTCCTCACCGTACGTCACCCTGCCAAGCAATCCCATACTTCTCCATCTCTTGGTCGTTTAATACGGAACAACATATGACAGTTACAGTAAATATTAAAATCTCATTAAATACCGTAAGTATTTATGAAATTGCAATCTTTGTCTTAAAAAGGTCCACTTGTGAAGGAAAAAGTCTCAAAGATGTACACGCAGGTAAACTGTTTCATGTCTCAATCCCCTTATTTATAAACTAAAACTTTCCCTAATCTGCCTTCCGCCCTGGAGGTTCTATTTTGTATTTGTATTCCATACGTCCATAGTATTCGGGCTCCTCCAGTGCTTATATGACGCCACGGTTGTTTCTTATTATAGATTCCGCTCAGTCTAGCTATAGGTATCTCTCCTGTGCTCTAGCGACTCCCATCCTAAGTTAATGATAATTTTTTTAACTCTCTCTCCTCTTTAGAAAGTTTCTTTAACGAAACGTGCTGCAATACTCTGTGCCATTTCTAACTTTTTCACCTGCCCTACATGATGAGGATCCCATACCATTCTAATATCGGCATAACTCGTGATTTGTATGCCATTTCCTTTGCAATAGGGGTACTTTTACCTAGCACTCTCATTATGAGATGTAGGGTTCTATAAGCCTTCGCAACAGTTCTATCTGAGGCCTTCATTGCGAGTCTTTCGTGGGGATTATCATCAGATATTTGCACGAATAATCTTCTGCTAACCTCCGACTATCTGGTATAGCTGTAATAAACTCTACTCTTGCTCCGACAGAAACGTAACAATTTTGTTTTGACTACATTAATTAGCATCTTATTTCTAGCGATCCAATCCGCAAGTTCGCCTAGACATGCTTGCAATGCGTTGCAGTCGTCTTCTTGTTCTACTTATCTGTGTATTAGACAATCATCAGCAAATAATCTAACGTTAGATTTAAGGATTTTTGGTAAGTCGTTGACGAAGATTAAGAAAAGGATCCGAGCACACTTGCTTGCGGAACGCCAGATTTCTTGGAGGGTTTGTCTCCTATTCTCACCATTTTGTAAGAAAAGACCTGATCTACTGCACCGATATTCTGTCCAATCCCATTTCCGATATTTTTTGTAATAACAAATTATGACTGACCCTGTCAAAGACTTTGGAAAAATCCACTACGATGGCATCTATCTGTTTTACCCTATCCAGTGCCTTGGAAATATCTTGGGACAATGCGGTCATCTGGCTCTTGCCTGTGTAACCACTACGAAAATAATTTGGTTCTCCCATAACCATATTTTTTTATCTATCAACCTTTTTTAATATAATTTGTGATTATGCGCTCCATCTGCTTTCAAATTGCACATGTTAAGGTGATTGGGCGGTAGTTCTCTAAATTTGCACGCGCGCCTTCTATATGTATAGAAACGACAATTGCTTTTTTCCAGTTTTTCGGTATTTCTCCATTGCTCAAAGTTACCGTAAATATTACACGGAAGTATAGAAAAATAGCTTATCCTCCTAGTTTTATTGATTTTACTGTTATACCGCCAGACCAACACGATTTATGTCCACATTATGAATAAATTCCACCAGGTGGCGCTTGAAACCATTAACTACAACTTTATCTTGTTTATCGTATTTAAAATATCCTTACCTCTTTTTCGTAAATCATCAACCGGATTACTCGAATCAGAAATATTGCCATCTTTCGTTTCCTCTTCAGTGATAAGTGACCTAGTGAACCAATCGTTAAATGCTTCGGCCTTTGAAGTATCGCTGTCTAAATTATAAAGATGAAAAACTGAAGATATTTTTTATTCGGCAAAGAGATATAAAAACCAAACAATTATGAATGCATAATATTGAAAGTATCGGAACCATTTTTCCATTGTCTGGGAAATAAAAATAAAATTTTCCCGATATCAAGATTTCCTATTTTAAATCATATCAATAGTCTCACATATTTTTGTGCCGGAGTCAGCTATGATTCCAGTGCAGGAACATTGATCGTCGATTTCATTAAAACTATTTTTACGCTCGAGTGGTCACTGACATGGCAACTGGAAATTGTGTATGGCAATACCTTTGCTATTCCATAGGCAAACTTTAAAATGGCTGTCATTTTTCGTGGCGATGGGTTAAAAAATGTGTGCCGCGCATTGTATGGCTATGAGGTAAGGGATGAGACAAAAGGTTGACCGGAGTATGGGTTGGGAAATGGGGTGTGTAGATAGTGAGACGGAGTCAAAACAGCGAGCGGAGAGATCAAAATGTGAAGGGATGGATGAATGGGATGGGAGAGACGGGAAGAGGAGGCAAGGATGGGAGTGGGAAAAAAAGAAGAGGAGGAGAGGAGAAAAAGTACGGACGGGGGAGAGAAGAGGACGATGGGAGGAGAAGGGCGAAAGAGGAGTAGCGGAGGCAGATTTGGGAAGAGGACGGGTGGGTCTGATGGGCTTGTATGAGCATTGGGGAGGCTTCGGAGAAGGGGGCAGACAGGGAAGGGAGGTATGTTGGGAGGGGAGAGGACGGAGGACGCGGAAGGTAAAAGCTACTGTTCCCTTTTGCTGGCGTATCACGTTTCGTGTGTTTGTCTGAATAATTAAAACGGTGGACAAGGGACAAACAGCGGAGAAAGGAAACTAAATGAAGGTCACTGCTTATGCGTATTTTAACCTTTCTCTATGCATTTCCAGGGTACATCGGCGGGTACATCGCAATTCTTTTTTCAAGTATGTTTCCATCAGAACGAACTTTTGTTTTCTACGAGGAATATTAAATTAACGGAGATTGAATTTTATTGCATAATTGGCAGAAGCTTAAATTACGAAAATTGAATATTTTTCTAAAAAATTCAAAATATCTGATCGTCTACTAGTAAAAAATCTGTTTTTTTTTGTTCTCATAAGGACTATATTATAAATATTTTAGAGTGTGTGTGTATGTATGTATGCATGTTCTTTATACGTTTTTACACCGTTGAAGATATCAAATTCAAAAGATTCATGGGCCATCCTATGGACCAAAGGAAGAACTTGGTCTAGGTTTGCTGACCGTGGGGTCTATTATACCCCATGGAGTCAACGAAATACTATTTCCAAAAGAATGCATGGGAAATGGTGTTGAGAAACCCCAATATGCCATACAGCCCTTCACTGATGTGGATATAAATATACCTAAATATTAATTTATGATCATGGAAAATGGCTTATTTTACGCACTAAAGACAATATTTTAATTATGTTCATGTTTTGTCGTATTACAGCTAAATTGCTCGAAATTATCTTTTAAGCGCAAAATATATTAACATTTTCCAGGCGGCAACAAAGCTATATTTCTTAATTGTTGTCCTCTTCAAAGGGAGATAGCCACGTAAATATTAATACAAGGAAAATCAACGCCGTGGCGCGACGTAGAGGAAGAATAGCCAACGCCAAGATAAAGGATAAAAATGGATTAAATATAGGCGATGAATAAATACTTTTAAAGAGAGTCAAATGATTTTTAAGGAATATTATAACATTGTTATCTTTTACCATTAACATTGAAAGATTTATCGCAACATAAATTGATACATCTACTTACATTTGTTCGGTAACCAAGATGTTGTTTATTGTTTACGTTTTGGCTAATAGTACTGACATTATCCACATAATTTTATTGCGGCTTTAAAGGCTTCGGTGCTTCTATCTATGTGAATGTTAAGTAAGACGATAGTGCGTAATTATATTAATGGTAAAACTTTACAATACAATACATAAAATAGTAAATGTTTTCAGCTAGTTTGTTTATAAATGATTCACATAAATAAATATCTATATATAACTCACAATCAGGATAGATTTTTTAATTTATTTCGTCTCTTAGGAAATTAATCCTAACTGAATTAAATTGGCTTCATTTCTCCCCCCCTTATAATAAAACGCTATGTTGGTTGGTTGTTTGGTCCATGTCACGCTCTTGCATTCCCCATAAGATAACACGTAAAAATCGACTTTTTGACGTGCAGGCTTTTCTTCTTTTTGAGATTAAAATTAGAAATAACTAACCTACGATCTTCAAATCTAAACTACTTTAAAGAAAAAATTATACAGTTTCTTATTCTGTTCATGTTTCCCTGCCTTCAGTTCGAAATTATTCGTGTTAAATGTTTAATTCAAATATTTTGGGGAAACCTTGCCATTTTATCGGGATGTTACCTTGCCTACCAATTGCATCGTTAAAACTCGGAATCCTATTGTTATCTCAACTCTTATAAGTTTAAGCGCGTATTGAACGCTTTTAATACGAGAAGGAGAGAAAGATGGAAGGAGAGGGAAATGATATTCTGCAATCAACATTCGTTGCGTTATTTACGAGAATGAAAAACACAAGAGCTGAAATACTATTCAAAAAGATTAAAAATAGTATTAGTGAGCTAAATTCAATATTAATAAATGTTGATTTAATGAAGCATTTTATGTGGACTGAAAATTAAAAAGTTTACAATTGACATTATAGTATGTTCCAGAGAGTTGAGTAATATTCCTGGTCTCATATTAATGCTTAATAAATGAACCATTTTAGTGCTTTAATACGGATCAGGCTTCTAAGCAATGGTATAACACATATACTGAATCTATTAAGTAGTAAGATGGTGGAAGGAAAATGGAACGGAAATGACCAGAAATTGAGAAAAAGGAAGAGGAGGACGTAGAGTTTTTCATTAACATTTATCCTGTTTTTCAGCGTAAGATGAAAACAACTAAATTATTAAGTTAAATTCTATAGGTTTTAAATAACTTATAATTTGGTCAAATATTTCAAGTAAATTTCTGTAGATTCTTCATACATTATATCTTATTATTTGGATTTTACTCTTATTTTCAACAAATATTTGGACAAGAATTTGGTCTCACTGATAATAATTTTTAAGCAGTATAACAAAGATTACTTTCGAAAACACTGATTTGATTGTGCATGGAAGCTAAATTGGATCATAGCAAATTTTACTGATTTTTCATAACGAAATCAAATATCTTTGGAATAATTTTATGATGATTTGATACGAGAGAGGAAGAAAGAAAGAAGGAGAGAGAGAGACAAAATTAAATGTTCCATAAATTTAAAATAGTTTTGGTAATATAAGAATTCTATAGCGTAATGTACTTCGCCATAAAATTTCTATTAGTCCAGAACTATTTTTACTCTCTGGAACACTCAAATTTGTGAGTTTTGTATCCATTGGTTACTATTTAGTTCATATAAAAGTTAATTTCATTAATATTTTATTTCAATTTTGTTTTTACTTAATACTTAATTCACACATACCCGTCATATTTGACGGGCAATTACTCTAGTCTAACAATAATAAAAGGCTACTTCTGCCCCTTTGTCTCTTTGTGGCTCCCTCTGTCACGCTATAAAAATGCGAATAACACGATAATGGAGCGAGATTCATTTGTGATATTTGACAGGAATGATTGATTCACATATTTTAAGATGGGGACGAAAAGAAATCTTGAAAAAAGTTCTAGATTTGACTCCAAGGTAGGCATATCCATTTCTCATATGATAACACGTAAAATCGACTTTTTGACTTGCAGGCTATTATTCTTTTTGAGATCTAAATTAAAAAGAATTCATCTATGATCTTCGGATCTAGCTCATTTTAAAGAAAAAACTATAACGTTTCTTATTCTGTTCATCTTTTTCCACCTACAGTTCTAAATTTCTCGTGTTAAATGTTTAATTCACATATTTTGGGGAAATCTAGCCATTTTAACGGGATATTGTCATGCCAACCCATTACATTGTTAAACTTCGAAATCCTATTGTTATTTCAATCCTTATGGGTGAAAGTGTGCTTTGAATTCTCTTAACAATTAGTACGAGAGAGAGAAGGAGAAATTCTTTTCATAGCAACCAATGTAAACAACATTCGTTGCGTTACTTACGAGTACATTTGAATGTAGAACAATAATCATTCGCATATTAAAATTAGGTACTTAGAATCATCGTAGGAGTTCATAGCTTGGAACAACGAACGCCTAAAAGAATGAAAGTTTGTTTTCCTGCTATCCAAACAAAGTCAAGGTATATTTATGTTCATTTTTAATTCACAAAAACCTTTCCCGTTGAATTTCAACGGGAATCTCCCTAATTATATATAGATATATTTGAGTATAATATAAACTAATGCTTCCTATCGGCAGAATGATTTCAGCAAATAGAAAAATGTCTTTTATTTTATCTTCTCTTTTAAGCGATCAATTACTATAATAAAAGCCTAGAGGTGTGTGTTTGTGTATAACGCTAGAGTCATCAATGGCATATTTTAACGCGTTTTAACTAAAGTCCCGTTTAGATGGAAGGTTGAAATTTCGCAGGAATGTTTGATTCAGATATAAAAATTAAATGACAAAATAAAATACGAAAAAAGACCCGAGTTCGACTCCAGGGGGGCGATTTCCATTTCCCGTAAGATAACACGTAAAAAGCGACTTTTTAGTGCAGGCTTTTATTCTTTTGGAAATTAAAATTAGAAAGAATTGACGTACGATCTTTAAATTTAAAGTATATGTTAGCAAAATTAATGAAGTTTTTCATAATTTTCATATTTTTTTCGCCTACCGTTCGAAATCTCTCATATTATACATTTAAATTATATATTTTTGGAAAATATCGGCTTTTAAATGGGATGTTGCCTTGCCGACCACGTCAATGTTAAACTTCGAGAATCAATTGTTGTCTCAACCCGCATACATGTAATATTATACGAGTGCGTAGATTTTCTTAAATTATCCTAGGATTTCTCGCGAAAATACGTAATCCTAATGGAACTGGGACTTAGTTAGGATTTTTTTGCTTTTCTAATCGACTATATAGATGTAGGGTATGAGAAAGGGTAATGTGGGGAGGGAGATAGGAAAGAAAGGATATAGAATGGAAGGTACATACATAGAGGGTAAGGGGGGTATAGAATTAGAGAAGGACGGGGGGAAAGAGATAAAGAGGGAGACGGAGAAAAAGAGGGAGAGCTATGGATTGGTACAGGAGTGAATGAGAGAGGGGGGAGGTGAGAGAAAAGAGAGGCAGAGAGAGGGAGGGAGGGAAGGAAAGAGAGAGGAAGGGAGGGAGAGAGAGAGAGAGAGAGACGGGGAGAGGGAGGGATTATTATTATTTATTTATTATAGTTACTTCATTTTCGACAAGGGGCTCATCATTGGAGAAGACAAGAATGAGAAAGAAATTCTCCCGAATCTCTATTTTGGAAAATTTTATACCGACGCTTACTCATTAATTGCAGCTGTTATTATTCATTTCTAAGTTCCCCGTAAATAATATATCCTTTACCGTAATATTGACGGGCTTTTATATAAGTATCAAATATTAATCTTTTGATTTTAGGAATGTCTTTTATATACGCTTGGTGTAAGATGTATTGTAATATTTCCTTGTGTTCGAAAAATATGACAGATGAATATTTGTGGTCTATTCGTTGCTGAAAAGAAATCCATAGCAAGGATTTACGCACTTTCGATTTCAATTATTTTCATAATGCTGGTTATAGTATTATTGAGCACTCAATTTCATACCACATATCGCCAGGCACATCAAATTAGTCTTAGTGCTCCTGCTACTGCTCTTAAAATTTCCGCACTCCTATGCAAGTGTTTTCATAGCTCAACAGTGCTTATTGGAAGTTTACCCTCCTCCGATTTCTCCTTCAGCGACTAATTTTCTTGTTATTGGGCACTCCTTTTACGGAATCATGAAACTTGCGATATTATTTCGTCTTATTGCCGTTGCCTTGCATTGAATCGAATATTCGCTATCTAGATCCTCTTATTGCACAGAAAATTCCGGAAATTTCTTATTTTTCAGCACATTAATCAAATCTTAGTTATGTACTTTTTTATGTATTCAATTTTCATTAATCTTATGCAATAATATTCTGCAACATAAAATCATATTTTATGATTCATTGATCGGAATTTAAGATGTTCCTCCTCACAAAATTTTTCTTGCGGTCTGCTAACGTCGGTATGAAATTTACATATGAAGTGGGAATAATTCCAAGATATCCACGATGTAAATCGCGATAGAGTCTATTTTCTTTCCAATGAATTTGATTCGATGGCTTCCACTACATAAACGTAAGCATTTTATTCGCATCCTCTTTCGTATACAGAAATAACTAAATCTGCATAGTACGCGAAACAACATCAACGTACCGTCATTCTCTATTACGAAAAATTTCCGTAGTTCTCCACTCTTTGGCAAAGTTAAAAACTTAAAGGTCATGAAATGTTTTGGTATTATGCAAAAAAAAGAGCAGGAATACGGATGAAAAAGTCTCAGTCCTCAGGGAGGAGAAAAAGTCTACCCACTCGAAAACCAAGGGAGAGAAAAAATGGAACGTGAGAGAGAAAGAGCAAAAAGGGAGAGTTGACGTGTATTCTGTTTAGAAGCATGGATGTACTACTTTATTATTCTCAAGGGAATTGATAATGACAAGAAGTAATTATTCTTAATTGTTTGTTCTTTGATGGAATGGTTGGAGCGCTTTCATCGCATGCTTATAAGCATATATTATCGAGAGATTTTTAATATAAGTAATATAATAGCAATATAAGTGAGAACTTGGTTATGGCTGAATAAATACTTAATGAGATAGAAATAAATGAAGTCGTAAATTTAAGATATTTTGAGTAAAAGGCCCCTTATTATAACTTGCGCACTCGTTGATAGTGACGTGAATAAGTTGAAGAGAATCCAGATAGATCGATAGTATTATTGAAAATATAAGACAATGGAATGCCAGTTTATGGAGATCTGGCGTGCTCTCTATATAAGAGAGAATTCCTGTTTACGATCGAACTTTCAAGAAAGTGGACAAGATGGATAATATTTTTACCAGATTTCCTTTAAGAAGGAAAATTTTCCGAGAAGGAAGCAATATATGGGATAAATTGGCTAAAAAAACCAAGGGTTCTCAGAAATTAGATTCTCTACAGCCGATTTCTATTGGCGAGAGAAAAAATGATAAAGCCTAGTGATGGGAGAAGAAAGAAAACTTTATTATTAAGACGCCTAGCGTCTTTTGTGTATTGAATCGGAATTCTTCGTAAAAATTGGCCCTAAGGTGAAACTCTTTCACTCCATTTCTGTAAATTGTGCCGATGTTCTTCCACAAGATTCGTTAAAGAGTTTATATGGAGCTAAGTAAACCTAATGTTGAACAGTTTTGTGTACTAATAAAAAACCCTTATTCGTCATCATTTGTACAAATTCAATTACCTACCTAACGACCTAGAATTTTGTTCTTTTACGGGAAAAAAAATAATAACCACAAAACATGAACCTCTAACCCTAAATTTTCATAAAATGACTTACATTTGACAATGTTTCGCATTGTGATAATTGTTATTAGTCTCTTTCCTTTGAAAAATTTTTATTTGCTTGTTCGAAAGGCAAAATTAAAGCTGCGGCATTCTCTTCCCATTATCTAACTTAGTACTAGCTCAGAGCGGAACTGATATTAATTTTCATTCATGAAAATTTGTGAAACATTCCCGAAGTAAATCAATATTTAAGTTTTTTCTGGTAAATTTTTGTGGATGATTTATTATAACTTTCATTCTAACATAGTTTTAGGACCAAATAAAATATCCACGTCATTACTCATGATGTGGTTAAAGATTATGTCTCTCAATTTTATTATGGAGGAATCGAAAATATTTTACTCTCTTTTCCATCTCACACGCCTTGAATAAAACGGCCTGAAATCGGCTGGAATCAATTTTTTTAATCCAATGCTTCCACACTATATCCGAGTGATTTGTCTCGAGTTTCAATTTCAATATCTCATTCTCCGCTATATCAGCGCAAAATATCTCCTAGGTAGTTGTAAACTACATGCCCTGCTTCAAGATAAAATTGCTTGTCCGCAAGGTAAAGCTGATATCTCGCCTTTTTTCCCTCGTATCCATTTTGTAAACCGAATTCCATGAACCACCTCTGTTACTTCGCATCCTGTCAACCATGCCAACAGCGCAAACTGTCGAGAGAGAGATAGAGAGACGAGAGTTTTCACCAAAGTCGCATGGAAAACAAAAGACATCCTATCTGGCGAACGGCAAGGGTGTGTATGCATTGTATGATTCTGGCGACTTTTCCATTTCCGCATGTCAATGTTCGGTTCGGCTCGGGCTCCGTTTTTCTCTCCCTGTATTCTCCCTCTCCTTTTCTCTGCCAGATTCTCTCTCTCCCTATTAGGTTCTCCCTCCATCTATCCTTTCCACTTTCCCTCCTTTTTGCCACTCCGCCACCCTACTTTCATTTCTTTATTCTCGTCCCCTCTCTCTCTCTCCATCCATTCCTCTCCGCCTTAATTTCCTCTTCCCTGTATCTCTCTATTTCTCCCTCGTCTTCCTCCCTTTCTGTCTCTTCTCCCTTTTATCTCCAAAACCATCGCCTATTGGAGTGCGGGAATCGATTTTTGCAAAATATAAAACATGATTGAACACATAAAGCGTCAGTAGGACTAGATTTATCGCTGCGCTATAGAAAGAACGGGGTTTATAAAATAGACTGCGTGAGATAAGGAGCTGCAAGTCTGCAGTTACAATATAAATAATACTCAGGCAAATTATAAGATTTACGCGGATGACCTTCTTCTGAAAATAAAAATGAATCAGTCTGACGTCAGATATCTTTTTCTTGTGATATTTATGCTGAAGTTATTCAAGAGATTCAAGAAAAATGGTCGTTTATTTTAGCGTCTTAGAACGTACCGTTTTCACTGTACTTACATGCAGGAAACTGCGAGTGGACATGTTTCTCTCGCATTTCGGGATCCATGCGGCCTAAAAATAGTGAGTTTGGATGGAATCACGCTGCAATCATGTAATTAGAGTTATCTTCTTGCTCATACACTCAATCTTTCTTTTTAATTCAGTCATTTTCAGTTGTGTCTTATCTTACACATTTTTGCTTTTTTCCTAAAAATCTTAATTTATTTGAACCGCATTCGTTACGAGGCATAACTCTATACGAATTAAAATGTTTTAATTAGAACAGAAATGTCATTCGATACGAATAAGCAAAGTAAGAAATGTAAGCGAGACATTATTACCCGGTACTATCAAAAATCTATAAAAGGCTACTTCTGTCCCTCTGTCTCTTTTTCCCTTTGTGGCTCCCTCTGTCACGCTATAAAAATGCGAATAACTCGATAAAAGATGGATATATATTTTTGAAATTTGGCAGGAATACTAAATTCGCATATTTTAAGGTTATAACGAAAAAAATCTCGAAAAATGTTCTGGGTTCGACTCCAAGGGAGACATTTCCTTTTCCCATAAAACAACACGTAAAAATCGACTTTTGGACGTGCAGGCTTTTATTCTTTTTGAGATCTAAATTAGAAAGAATTAACCAACGATCTTCATATCTAAACCATTATAAAGAAAAAATTATTAAGTTTCTTATTCTGTTCATCTTTTTCCGCCTACAGTTAGAAATTCCGCATGCTGAACGTTTAATTCACATATTTTGGGGAAATCTTGCAATTTAACGGGATGTTGCCTTGCCAACCCATTACATTGTTAAACCTCGAAATCCTTTTCCTATTTCAATCTTTATGGATGAAAGCATGCTTTGAATGCTTTTAATTCGAGAGAGTGAGAGAGAGAGAGAGAAGGGAGGAGCAGGAAATGATTACCATAGCAACGAATGTAAACAACATTCGTTGCGTTATTTACGAGAAGGAATATATTTGAATGTAGAACATTAATCATTCGCATATTAAAATTACTTAGAATAATGGTAGGAGTTCAAGGCTTGAAACTACGAACGCCTAAAATAACGAAAGTTTGTTTTCCTGCCATCGATTTTTGAATACGCATCGAATCGATCAACAGATCAGTTTTTATTTGACGCATTCTTAGTGATTTGCGTTGCTGCCGGTTTCGTGTAATTGGGTACCATCGAATTGGATAATAGCATCGCATCTATTCACGAAATTTTATTTTAAAAACTTTCCCGTTGAATTTCAACGAGCATCTCCCTGGTGATTATTATAATCTTTTGATAAGGTTAAGCTACCTAAATTCTTTGATTTAGGTGTTTAAATGTATTCATAGATATATGTAGTATTAAATATGATATTATCATCATAGGATAGAAATTTTTACCTATTTGCTGAAATAATTTATTTATGGGGTTTATTGCCATTAAATGTCATTTCACACAACGCTAATTATAGCCTTGCAGATAGAAGATAGTGATGTAGCGGAAGATCATTGTTTCAAATTGAACCATGTTCAAACAAATTTACATTGTTTATTAGAGAAAAATGTCGCACTTAAAATTAATCTACGAATAATTCATTTTCCGCCTAGCGAAACGAGATAGAAATTTCTTTATTTATTTATTTATTCGTCGATGGCATATTTCATTTGCGTAGGGGATTCCGTGTGATAAAAGAACTAAATGTGGTTTATGACCTCCATTCTTCGCTCCCCATCAAGCAATAATGTGCGTTACGCAGAAGAAAAACTTACAAGTTATTGCACTGGTAACCTTAAACATTTCGCTGTGCGTGAGTGCCCTGCGTGATGCATGCGCGTTCCCTTTTTACTTCGGGAGCGACTTTTCAAGTAAATCACCTCTGACGGCGGTGCTATCTCGGATATTCCATTTGCATATTTTTTGGAGCCGGGGGGGGTAAGGAGAGAGAGAGAGAGAGAGGTTGAGAGATGAACGAGGAAGAGGCGTTAAAGCGAGGGAGGAGAGAGAGAGAGAATAAGAGGGAGAGGAGAGAGAATGGGAGAAAAGAGAGAACGAGAGAGAGCGAGCACGATGCTGTACATTTTGTGATCCGACACCTTCTCCTCCCTTTGTGATATTTACGCGGCAGGAGCCACAGATGATTTGCGACACGCCTGTACTCCAGTCCGCGCCGCAGCCAAATCCACTAAATTAATCGCACCTCGCGACGGCTTCCGTGAACAAGGGAGAGTGCGGGGGAGGGAGGTGGTTGGAAAGGGGTAGGATCCGCAAAAGGCGGCCGCGAGAACAATCCCTTCCTGCGTTTTCCTCCAAGCCACTTACGGGACCCATATTCCTTACCGCCTCGCCGTCTCCTTCCGCACGCCCTCCTCGCCACAAACATCCTTCTTTCTCCCTCTCCTCCCCGCTCTCTCCTTTTCCCTCCTCTCCTACTCCACTCCTCCATTTTATCACGCGCGTTTTCTCCATCCTATTTTCAGCTCCATTTTCCGTCCTTCCGCCTCTTTTTTCCTCTCTTCCCTAACTCGTCACCTCTCCTTCGCTCCTTCCCTACGCCTCGTTCCCCCCCCTGCCCGCTATCATCCAAGATCCCAACCCAAAAACCGTTCTCACCTGTTTTTTTGTCCGACTCCGTATTAGGGACGGATCTCTTGTTTCTTTCTGTAAACAGCTCCCTCTTTCGGATGGGAGTGACAATTTCGTTGGAGAACGACGAAAGCATTTATAAATCTCAATTAATGGAGATTCTCACGATGTAATGCTTACATATCTTTCGTTGGCGTGGATCCAATTTGGATGAACATTAGCTTTTTATTTGCCTATACTTGTGTTCATGTCCTTTCCGTTCATTTTCTTTCGAAGCCAAAACGTCCATTTTGTCGGTAGCACGATATAGTGAAAACAAGGAATATGTGTTAGAAAGGAAAATTTTCACTCGATCCTGATATACGGTTTTCTAGTAACCGCGATCCATTTCTATGTATAGAACTATTACTAATTCTATTACAAAATCCTCCAAAAAATGATAAATTGATCATTTGTAGCTGATCCAACTATGCACTAAAAATATTGATCAACCTATACTTTTTTACAATGCAAGTGAATTATCGTGATCTTTTTACTAAAATCAAACTGTTTCGAATAACATAATAAATCTGAAATATATAACAAGTGTCAATATCAATTGGAATTTTTATATCTTTTTATAGATAATACCTATGATAATAGTTGACATTTATATTGTTATTTATAGTAACGGGTACTTTTATTGTATTTATTGTAGTTCGGGAAAAACGAGCAACCTCTGCACCTGCGCAAGCGCACTTTGAAAGTTGAATCATAAATCCAACAAGAATACAAGACTAGTAAAAAATTATAAAAAACATGATTTTCAATACTGTTCATATTAAGCTACTTGTGTTTGTATGATCTGCCTTAAATTAGTTTTATAAAACTAATTATTCTCTAAGAGTTCTCTTAACTCATATGACAACTTTTATATCGAAATTCCTAGGTAGTTCTTATTTCCATTTATATAATTATTTTTTATATTTACTAATGCCCCATTGTCTCTTTTTACTGCCACTTCCTAAACTACAAATAAGTACCAGTAGTATATCATGTACCCTATATTTGGTTTGATTTTATTTGACTTAAATGGGTAAATGTTGATAAGCGCCTGATTGATCAGAACTGAAAATTTGATGAATTCAATTTCCTGCGGCAAGTGTCGATTTTAACACTCTACTAAGTAATTCTGAAATATTTTCCTTCCGATGATCAGATGCTGATAAAATACCAGTTGATAGATTTTATTGTGCAATAACATTAATTGGCAGCATATTTCATCGCACACACGTAGCTACGTCAGAATTATATGAAGTGGTAGAAATTAAGCAAAAGTAGCTTTGCTGTACGTTTAATGAATCAGGGAGGATATGCTTATCGCATTATCCGTTTAAGATATAGTATAAAATACATTTATTTTCAGTTTATCGCCAATTTTCCTTCAGTGAAAACGGCTGAAGAATATTCTGTAGAATTCAAGAATAAAAACCTCTTAAAAATATTAATAATGATATTTCGAGGTAGCGTTGAATCAAAGTAACTGGTCAAGAGACAGGATTTTAGAGCAATTAATAACCTTCGTAACGTGTTCAGCCATGTGATCGCAATAAACAAAAGCACATTACAATCGAAGGGTCCTTAAATGGCACGAGGCAAACCTTGTGACTAAATTTACACATTATTTTGCTCGTATCAATTATTTGAAGGACTTTCATTTAATTCCGTGCGAAAGAAAGTAAATAAAATTATGCATCCGCGTTGCGATTCTCTCTCGAACGAAAACAACCGAGCAAACATTCTATGTAAGTAAGAGAGGAGACTACGGCGAGTGAAACTATGGCCTGAAGAGTAGACTCCGACCGTAAACAAACAAAGGATTTAGCGAGAAGAACCAAGTGTTAAATACGTATTTCGAGAGCCAAGCTCTCATCATCAGTAGCTCTGGAAGAAGAGTGGGGTCTGTATTTGAATTTGAATGCCCAGCCGATTCGTTAGACCGTCAATGGGGGAGTAAGGTACCGGGCCGCGATCGATATTCATAACGGTTTGTTTGAATTTGTTAATTAAGAGACTCTCAAAGGCGTCTAATTTGGTTTCTTCGCGTATTGATTTTAACAGTGTTAGATTCTGTAGAGTGATGGGGTGGTTGTTTTCTTGTATATGGGCGGCTACACTGGAATTGTTTATCCTGTTGTGTCTGAAGTGTGCTAAGTGCTCTTTGAAGCGTGTTTCTAAATTACGTTTGGTCTGTCCTAAATACAGGGTCTAACAAAAGTTACGCAAAATTTTATAACTGTATTTATTAATGATTATAAAACAAGAAAAAGACTAAATAAATAAATGATGAAATAAGTGTCAATGAGTTATGTTCTAAAATTTTCAAAGTGTCTTCCGTCCTGATTAATACACATCCGAAATCTTTCGGTTGCAGATCGGCAAACATTTCTGCAAATATCAACTCCAATTTCTTCTATTGCAAAAGATATTGCATTCTTTAATTCCTGAAGACTTCTTGGCTGCTGACCATAGACTTTATCTTTCAGAAAATCCCCTAAGAAAAAATTATGGGGGTTAAGTCCGGCGAACGGGGTGGCCAAACAATGAAGCCCCGGCGACCTATCCACCGTTGAGGAAGTTGTTCATTCAACCAATCACGTACAATTGATGCATAATGAGATGGAGCGCCATCTTGCTGAAAATAGCCTCCATTATTGACATGATTCTGAATTCTGGGCCACAACCATTCTCGTAACATAGCCAAGTAAGAATTCTTATTGACATTTCTATTAAAAAAGTAAGGCCCAATAATCCCCTGTGAGGAAATTCCGCACCAAACAGACACCTGGAAGATTAACCTCATTTGTCAGCACAATGTGCGGATTCTCAGCCTCCCAGTAAATGCAACTGTGCCTGTTGATGTGGCCGTTTAATTTGAAGACAGCTTCATCCGAGCAAATGATGTTATCGACAAACCCTGAGTCACAAGCATGCATCTGCAGAAACATTTCACAAAACTCCAAACGCCGATCTGCATCATCCTCATGTAATGCATGAAGAAGCCTGGGTATGTATGGCTTTAGCTTCAGAATTTTCAGCGTTCTTAAAACTGTCATGTGGCTGACCTTGTAATCATCTTCTTCTGTTAGTTTTTTTTTAATTCTGCGCGTTGATGATGACTGCTGCACTGCATTATGGAAGTCTCGATTCTTCACCAATGATGGGCGTCCACTTTCCGGAGCATCGGCTACTGAACTAGTCCTCTCAAATTTTAAAATAAGACGCTGTATACAGGAGCAATGAGGAGGAGGACGATGAAATTCTTCTGCAATTACTCTACTAACTTCAGTGTAATTCTTTCTTTCATAATAAATTTCTATCATTCTTATTCTTTCATTCAAGTTTAGTCGAACTTTCGCCATAATTAGTCTATCATAAACAACAATAATTTAAACAAATCAATTTAACTAAGATCACTGCATAATTATTTAATACTAATCAAAAATAAAATTTATGTAGAAAAAAATATAAATGTGTAATTTATTTAAGTTACAGTAATTACAAAACGTTGCGTTACTTTTGTTACACCCTGTATATCCTATCACATGTACAGCAAGCAATCTTGTAAATTCCTGATTTTTGTAAAGGCGGTATTGTGTCTTTCGGGTTGTGAAGAAGGTTGGGGAGTTTATTGTTGTTGACATGAACAGTTTTTAAGTCGTGTTCTGAAAAAATATTTCCGAGTCTGTTGGTGACACCTGGAGCGAAAGGTATTTTAATGTATTTTGAATTTTTGGTGTTATTGTTTGTGAGTGTTGTGTGATTTTTGACGTGAAGATGGTGTTTCTTTTTCGTAATATATTCTCTACTATTTGGCTGTCGTAAGCGTTAAGTGTTGCGATGTTTTTTATGTGGAAAAGTTCTTTGCTAAAATCGGGTTTTGAAAGGGGGACCTGCAGTAAACGGTGAATCATGGAGTGAAATGGCTTATGTGCAATGTGATAATGGGAATCATGTGGGATGTATGTGTCCGAATGTGTGGGTTTCCGGTAAATGTTAAAGTAAGCCAGTTGCCATGTCTTTTTATGAGTAAATCGAGGAAAGGAAGTGTTTTGTCTTGTTCTTCCTCGTATGCAAATTTGATGGAATCGTACTGTTCGTTCAGTTTTCCTAAGAAGTCGGTGATGTTGCTTTTCGATGTGTCGAAGATTGCAAAAACGTCATCAACGTAGATACCTTAACCATGTTTCGAGGAAATAAGTAAAAGTATCTTTGCATTGTTTTTCAAAGTTGGTTCTTCTCGCTAAATCCTTTGTTTGTTTACTGTCGTAGTCGACTCTTCAGGTCATAAACATTCTATGTTAATTAGACGGTGTTCGATGACTAAAGTCACTCGTATACGAAACCACACATTTTCCCTAATTTATCTATGAAAATGGCACCATGCTATTGTGGAAAAACTCAAAATATGAAAAGGATATTCCTCAAGTCATTAGTTTTACACAATGCAAGCCACCGGTTCTTTCGTTGATTGCCTTCGGTTGTTTTCCAAGTGAAAAAGCAAGGGAGAGGCGAGCGGGTCTATCGCCTAGGGCGCCGAAGCGAAGAGACAGCAGCAGGCAACTTGTGGGTACCTATACATTTTGTTGTCAATATTTCTAAAAATATTTTTGTTGGGTCGAATATATGTATTTATCGTAAGAAGTTTAATATGTTTATTATTTGGTACATAATTAAAACAGTTCCTTTGGAAAGTTATGAGAGCTTGGGGGCGGTGATTTTTGGTCTTGTCCCGAGAAGCAAACATCTCGGCTCAGATATTGTATGGATATTGAAGTAGAAGCTAAAAATAATTTTGATATACACGCAGAAATCTAGTAAAACAAAATTTGTTATTTGGAGTTTCAATTTGGTTTGTATAACCACATTGTAAGTTAAAAGGTTGGCAGTTCATATAGAATGTATACCTGGCGAGAATCTTTTAAATTTTCCTCTATTAAAAACTAAAGTCTATACAAATAATTGTAGATTTTATTGACCGATTTTTGTACATTCGTCCAAAACCACCAACATTTCAACATGACTCTCATTATCTGGATTTAAATTTGTTGTGATAATTTGTTTTCAAGTTTTTCCTGCTTTGTAAGACTTAAATATGTGATAAATATTTGATTAAATATCTTTTTATTAAGAGCTATGTTAAATTGCCCGGAGATGTATATTCATTGAATGTACAGTACAGACGTTACGCACAAAGCATAGTAATAATATTTGTCTTCTAGAAATATATTTATTAATTTAAGACCGATATACTTTTTGAAATGCTCCTATAGCTTTGATTAATAATTTACTATATATAGCAGCAGATATTGAGTATATAACCTCTACTGTTTGTATTTAACTCGTAATAAAAGTAATTCATGTTTGTTATTTTTATACAATCGACTAATGGTCACAGAAATGTGTCATCAAAGGGAATGCTGAATTTATTTGAATGTAATTAACTACTAGCCTGATCCGAGAAAACGAACGCCTGGAGGGAGGCGATATTCAATTAGTTTCGGCCGTGCCAACTAAACTCACGCGTTTTGTAGGTAAACATATGCGTTTGGTCTCTTGACTGATGGGTATATGATAAAAGCTCAAATGAAACTAATTATTCTAATAAAAATCTTGATTGGCGAATGAATAATTTAAATTGCCGGTTTTATAATAAATTTAGACTTTCATTTATCAACGCATCATTAACCAATGAAAATATAATTTAAATATCATTTTAAATTATTCTACATTTTCATTTTTAATGGTTTTAAAGTCTGTTTGTAACTAAAACAGCATTTTAAAATGGATGTTCTAATCAACAAAATATGCGAAAAGTAAATTACTCGACAATTCACAGGCATTTTTATTGATTGCTATGGCGTCTGTTTCATCAATTAATTTAATTTATATAAAATATTTTTTTAATGTTTTAAAAAATATAATCTAATATTCTTGAGCATAAAACAGCTAGACGATGAGTTGCTTCAGTTAATTCTTTTGTTGTACTATATGCGAGAAAATATAAAGTTAAAACCTGTGAATTAGTCCATTGCAACGTTTGTGTTTCATTTAAAGTATAAATTTAAATGGGAGGCATTCATATAATCTTTCGCGAATACGTGTGTTTCACAGATATCTCGGTTTGTTTCATCTCAAGCGACAAAAATGGACGGGTAAAAAAGGGCAGCGAGGGATCAAAGAGAATAAGGGAGTGAAACTTCCGCATGGCCATGTGAGTGGAAATGAAATTAAGTGCATCACACATTCCATTTCACGTCACCTGCAGATCTCCTTAAGTAACACCTATTCCACCAAATCCTTGAACTCTATTGATTTTATGCCCAGTTCCCTATAGCGCTGATGAAATCCCGTCTCTCTCTCTCTCTGAAGCAGAGTCGAGTATGAAAATTTACCCAATCCTTAGCATTTCGCTTCAGGGGATGATTCTTAGCAAGGGGAGTAGAAGGAACAATAAAGGCAATCGAATTCTTATGTGTTGGGGCGGTAGCGTTATTCTTAAAAAAATAGCCTTCCTCCAAAATCGATATAATAATTTACGTTTCGCGTATGAACTAATTATTCGATGGGTATACCATAAAAGCAAATGGAATGCACTTGCTATTCATAAGATTGCAACGTGGAACGACGTTATTGTAAATCAGTCTGACCTGCTACAAAACAAGAATTAACTAAACCCAAATCTATACTCTAGATCTAGATACTCTGGATTTAATCGAAATAGGCGATTGGAAAGGATTATGACGGTCGTTTATGATTTCGTGCGTTGAGGTTGTGATACGTATGAATATGAATAACGTTATGACATAATAATACTAATTTGCATCAGAATATTTTCGAACTGAAAAAGTCATTTGCTACTTTTTAGTGCTTTTCGTCATTGCTGAAAAGCACTATTATTTTCGTGATGTCCGTCCGTCCGTCCGTACGCATGTATCAGGGAAGAATTTGCTGAACTGATTTCAACCAAATTTGGTACATAAAATATTCACATAAATTAATGACCAAATTGGCATATTTGGACCTGATCGACTCAGTATGAATGCCACAATTGCAAGGTTTAACTTTTCGGTAATTATGAATTTGGAAGAAATTGGATTAACTGATTTCAACGAAATTTTGTATGAAGGAGGCATGCAACATAAAAAATCAAAATCAATATGTTTAGTTTAGATTTACAAAACAGGGCTACCACAATACAAGTAATTTAAAAAATTGTTTTTACGAGTATTTGTGTTGAACTTTCCCCATCAATTTTAACCAAATTTAATATTTATAATTTAAATATATATACAAAACCACAATAGCATATTTGGACAGGATCAACCAAACAGGGGTGCCACAATTATAAACTAAAATTTTTCAGTAATAATGGATTTGGAAGGAATTGGCTGAACGGATTTAAACTAAATTTTCTATATAAGATTTGTATAACATACCATAATGAAATCAATATGTTTAAAGCGGAACTGCAGAGCAGGGCTACCACAGCAAAAAGTAAAATAATACTTTTACGCCTATTTCTAGAGAACTGACCGCATGGATTTTAACCAAATAAGGTATATATAATCTTAATATAAATAAATAACCAAAACAGCACATTTCAACCGTGTCGACTAGACAGGGCTACCGCAATATCAAAGTTAGAATTTTTCTGTAACTACAAACTTCGAAAGTATTGACTGAACCGATTTCAAACAAATTTCGTTTGTATGGCGAGTATAGAATGACAAAACGAAATGAACATGTTTAGAACGGATCTAAAAAGCAGGACTACCACAATATAAGGAAAAAATAATTTTCTGATTTCAAAGCAAATACGTTAGTATACGATAATACTACGGCGAATTTGACGAAAAGCACTTCTGTACCACGGGAAACCCGTGTACATCCCTACTTGTTATGTATTGTTTTGAACGAAAATAGTGAATGATACGTAGAAATTAGTGAGAGGAGATTGTTTTCATTTTTCAAAGAATATCTTTTTGGCTACCCATAGAATTGGAATATAAGGAATATGATAGTAAATACAGCAAAACATTAAAAGTAGCTAAAATCAGCGAATAATTCTTTTAATTTTGTTAATGAATTCATAAGAATTATTTACCGAATCCTCTTTTTTATCTGTAGGTTATCTGATTTTTGTGAAAAGTATGCGAATACAAAAATAGGAATGTCTTATTGAGTTTCTGTTAAGTTGATTTTCTGAAGCTTAATGTTAGGAATTATAGATTTAAAAAATTTTCTTTCATTTGGTCTTCGGAGGTTTCCCTGGATGGAGTGTCATTTCATTAGGGAATATTATTGTGACATTCTGACATATCTTGGTGTAGTAGTTGGCGTTTGGAATTATAATTGTGATTCGTAATGCTACCGAATTTAGTTTATCAGCTTTTATGTCGGAGTTTTCTAATTTTTGTCTTGGTGGTTTTGATGATTTAGCTATTGTTTTGTGGTGGATTATAATTATTGTAATTACTTTTCATGCATTACTAAGCTCATTTACTTAACAATATTTTCATTTGGCTATAACATTTAATCATTTCAGATTGAGAACGAAAGCTAAACCATCGGTTAAGAAACAACATTTCTCTTCTGAATGATATTTATTAGACTACTTTCATGGTGAGAAAAACATCAAATTCTTTTGCTTTTTGGTTTCTTAAAGTGCTATTTCGTACAGTAAAGTGTTTTTATTAGGCGGATCTCGTTAGATACATGGAGATCTCATTACTAGATCTAGAAGTAACCGGTAATTTATTTGCTGATATTTTTCATGTGACTCATCAGGACTTTTAGTAATTGTTTAGTAAAGCTAGTTTCTCGTTACTGACTCACACTTTGTACTTTAATTCCAATTGGAATGCATTAAAAAGCTTTGTCAACAACGTGCATAGTTATAGTTTACATACGGATTACTCAATCGTGTTATAATTGAAGGAATTGTATACATCGTTTGATACAAGCTACGAATTAGCTCGTTACTTCAATTTTAACTTTAAGGAGCTGATTGAGATTGTTGGAACGGGACGATATAATTATCCAAGTGGCGCAAGTTATCTCATGGTAGATTTAGCTAGATTTAGGAATGAAATTATTGCTTAAGATCTATCACGACTATGATCTTGCATTCTAAATAAATCCTCGCAACAGAAAAAAGGGAAATCCGCGACATAGGAGAAGCGAAAGGAAAATTGAGAAGTTTTTGGAAGGGGTTGTGGATTAGGATGGGTAAAAAACGAAGAAAGGGTAAGGCGCTGAGACGGAATGATAATTACGGGAATCAAAGTTAGGGAATTCGAGGATCCTTGATGAGAGAGGGGAGAAGGGAAACTTTGAGGAAAAGGATACGAGAGGGGAGGAAACTGGGGTTGCCTTAAGAGGAGAGTATCCGACCAAACGTGACTCCGCATGCATACGCGACGGGACTTAAACTAAAAAAAAAATGAAAAAATTAGGCGTGCTTTAACGTCATAAAAATATACCCCACCTTATAACGTAATTCATAGCATTGGAGAATAATTACGATTGTAGTTATCAAAGAAATAAAGCTTCACTTTCACGTGCATTAGATGAATAATTATGACGTTATAGGCTATTCTGCCGTCCTTTTCAATTCCACTCGATTCGCCTTAAAAACTCCCATTACTGGAGCTCAAAGAGTGATGCGGGGATAGCGGCCAGAGTGCGCACGGAGTAGTTGTTGGCGCCGAGAGTGAGGGGAGAATATTATGTGGGTGTTGGGGGAGGAGCTTTTGAGGCGACGAGGTGTTGCGCTGCGGTTGTGAGTGGATGATGGAGAGGGATGACCGAAGAGGCCGCGTTGAGACAGACGCCGAAATATGAATATTCAGATGGCTGTGGAAACCCAGAGAGGGATGGTTATTTGATCTTTCTGCAGGACCTCTTGAGTTGAAATGAGAATCAAAGGAACAAGAAGGCCCTCTTTTGGCTTACCGCTTACTGATAGCCCTCCTTATTAAAGCGTTATTGCCGCGGGGCGAAGGGATGGCCCTCGTAAAGGCCGGGTGGCTAGTATTCGTAATTCTTCTTGCATCGTTATAAAACGTTGACGCGAGTTGAAAACCTCATTTTGATTAAGATTATGGCGTAAAACAATCTTAAAAGTGTCATGAATAAGAGAATACAACACATTTAAATTTTTAGAAAAAGTCGTAATTACGCAATGAACCCAACGTTGGATTTACGAGATTTTTTTATGATACGATAGAGTATTTCATTACGCCTGTCTGCCTCTGAGAGAATTTATGGTGATTACAAGAAAAACCATCAGAATTGTGCACCAAATATTTACAGTGAAACAGGAGCGCTCAAAGTATTTCTGGGAAAACTTCATGCTTAGCATAGAAATGGATTTCTTAAGATTTATGCCATAACATTAGAATTTATCACCAAAAATATTTTGGTTTTAAATCGTCCACTTGGCAGCTATTTTGCGCTATTTTAAAGAGCTAAATATTGTTACTTTTATAAGGGATCGTATTTGTATTATCACTGCTTTTTTGTCTTTATTCGTTCAGTTTGTTATTTTGGACATTCTCAACGAATTCGTTAATTGAGAATAGGTCCAGGAGAATACGTAATATACCCTCGGCGGAATCATACAGATGGGTCATATTTTATTATTCTCCCAGAAACCCAAATTTACCGGAAAATTTAAGACTTTCATCGCTTAAAATTTTTTTTTTATGAACTTCAGGACTCAAATTTTTCTATAGAAGTCGAGTCCTTGTAGGACTTCGCAACTTGACACGAGTTTTTTATTATCTTTATCTCTTAGAATGGAGGAATTTCCTGCCCTTGGGTAATTTATCAAAGTTTGAAGATTATTGCATCTAAAAAAGCTGCCATTTTCAATTATAATCTTCCGATTAGTTTATTAAAAAACGGCACTACCTCTCCTTGAACTTTTTAGACCAATTATGCTAGTTATTTTGTCGAAAGAGGCCGCGCTCATAACACTACTTTAACCCCGTGTCGACGAGGGAAATCAGGGAGTGGAGTATTTGGCGCAGATTTCGATGAATTGGGACCGCGCTCTGAGTACTGCACAAATCCTACCAACAGGACATTTCATCGACGCGATTGGCGGAAACTGTGGGCAAAATTGCAGACCTATTGAATGCGATTTTTTAAGAGCGAGTAACCGGCGGTGTCGAGTAGCGTCAACCATGAATTTTGCTAACCGCGTAAATACGGCTGTTAATATTTGCCTACTGCATAACGTATTATCCCGCCGGGGATAGATTAGAGTCGCATTGTTTAGAATGATTACGGCTGGCAGAGGGAGCCGTGCCATTTGCATGCTAATGAGCGAGTTAAACCCTGGGAGGAGTGAGAAGGAAGAGGTGAAAGGGAGGAGGAGGAGGTGGTGAAGGAGGGGAGTGAGGAGAAAGGGGGAAGGGAGGAGGAGGAGGTGGTGAAGGAGGTGAGGGAGGAGAAAGGGGGAAGGGAGGAAGAGAGAAAAAGGAGAGGGGAGGGAGGGAGAAAAGAGGGAGTGAAGAGGAATATGCGAGGGTGAGAGGATGGTGTAGTTGTGAGAGAGCGACGGGATGGAGAAGGATGGGTGAGGGAAGGAAGAGAGCGTGATGAAGAGACGGTTCGCAGGGATTAGAGAGTGGAAGAAGAGAGAGAGAGAGAGAGAAATACTCGGGGAAGAGCAGTATTTACGTGGCGGGTCAGATTAGACACCCAGAAGCGGGTTATTTGGATACATCCCTGGGATAAGGGTTTTATAGCAAATTAGCCTGATACCAAGGCAAACTGACAGTAATGAAAAGGATGGCCAAAGAAAAATATTTGCATCGGTTTAAAAAAATTAAATTTCGTCTACTTCGGCGACTTCAGAAAAACAGCAGAGATGCATTTTCCCCCGGAACTTTTGTATTTGCGTTAGCAACTATTATTTAAAATGTTTCCGATCGTTGCAGAATTATGGATCTTCTGTACTATTTGTAACTTTTTATAGTAAAATCTATTATACATTATTTATTATAAAACGGATTTGATACATTTTTGTAGTAAGAAATAATTTTGACCGATTTTGCGACGCACTCGCCAATTGGATATTGATTTCAAGATATTCAATTATTTCCAAATGGATACTTCCTGAGTGGAATTTGAACAAGTATTTGTTTTAAAACATATTAGACAATAAAAAACTAAGTTTTCCGATAGTGTTATGACTGTGGGCATGGAGTGGGTTTGGCACATTCTCGTCAAGCCCTTTGTAATGGTTCCACGTCAAAACAGCGAACGTCAGAACAGCGAAAACAAAAACGGCGAACGGACAAAACAGCGAACGTCAAAACAGCGAAAAATGGCAATGTAAAAAACAGCGAATGTGAAAATGGCTGAACTAAATATAGCAAAATACATTTACATATATACCCTGCAAGCCGCCAATGGTGTGTGGTAGGGGGAAAATACAGTATATTATAATTATATGCGAATATTTCAGAAATGTAAGTAATAAAGTCCATCCAAAATCTTTATATCTCAATGGATTTGAGATAGAAATTCTAATTTTTGAATTTTTTAGAAACATCATAAAGATCAAATACAGCATAATAAATAGAATGCCATACACAATAAACTTGTAGCTCAAGAATTACAAATTCCTTTATTTCTCTCGCCTAAGTCCAGCGTAGCACTTCGTCACTCCAGTTGCAGAGCGCTGCTTCACGGTTCTCGCGTGCAAGATAAATCTGCATCATACCGTGTAAGTTATTAGCCCGGTGGATGGCAGGGGGTGCATAGCATTTCTCAATTACTTTAGACTCAGTTACGACCTCATTATTCGATTATTTTCCCTGATTGTTCTTGGGGAAAAAAGATCCTTTGTATCGTTTGGTCCTATAATCGATCACGCAAAACTTATTTTCATTGTCCTTTCTACCGATATAGGTGGGATCTTTAATGAATTCACCTCTCTAGCTAATCCTTCCGAACGATACTTTACTAATAGCCTCAGTCTAGCCTGTAGTCTGCGAGCCTCGATCCATCACCAGGACAAATCCTCAATTAATGACGAGACGCTTTGCCTAGCATCGTAATTTATTTTCACGAATATGACAGCCCTTCTCTGAACCTTCTCCATCTTAAGTATGTGGACCCTCTCATAAGGGTCCCATACTTCTGCTGAATACTCGATCTCGTTCGTGGGATTATTTTTCCACTTTTCCAGTGGAGGGGCAACTGCCCCCCTCTTGCCCCAACTGCCCACGCCCATAAAAATAATCCCTTTCTTTTACCATTGTCTATGCTCTTAATTACTTGTCCTCTAATGAGAAGTTATTTGGTTTTTGTCCTTTCCTGGAAGTATTTAAGGAGTGCAGAGTAACATTCTTCTGTTAAAGTTCTCTCTTTTACTGTTGTGGTATTATTCAGGCATTAAGGAGGTGCGATTTTTGCCTATGAAGTGACTCTTGACTTGGCATCTACGCCCTTATAAAATTAATTCTTCCAATGTTAAAAGAAGAAAACCAACGAACATATCGCCATTTTAAAGTGAAATTGCTGGTGTAACGTGGAGTCTTCATTGATCTGGGGCATTGTATTATTCCAATTCACGTATATTGAGAAGGTATGTTTTTAAATGTCTCCTATCTTGCATTACGGTCAATGTTTTCTTTAATGTTCTTTACTTTTACTTTACAATTAAATTACCCAATAACATCTGATAAATGTATGTACATACCATATTCTAGTATTCCAATCTGTTTCAGAGTTCAATATATTAAAATTACATAACTTTAATCGGAACTTAACATTTTATAGATTTTGTATTGTCTCGATACCTTAATTTATTTAATTAATACAATATTTTATGCGATTTCTAGATATTTTTATTTTGATTATTTTTAGAGGGATGGCGATAGATTATGTGAAGAGCCAAAAAGGTTACGATCTTTTAGTTTATAACGGATTCACTTTCCGTCGAGAACGTGGACAAAAGGGCATTTACTTATTGGAAATTCACTGATTATGACAGTAAAAAATGTCGCGGATGTGCAAGTGTTATGGATGGGAGAGTTATTAATCATACTAGTCATAACCATGTGGGTGATTCTTCGAAGATCCAGGCAAGATCTGTAATCAACGATATCAGAGAAAGAGCTGGAAAAACGCAAGAAGCTACTTGTCGGATTGTTGTCTCTTCCGCATGCTCGTTACCATTAGCTGTTCATGGACAACTGCCTTCAGTTCTCCTTTTGAAACGCACGATCCAACGGACTCGCAAACATAAAAATCTTCCGCCTTCGAACCCGAAATGTCTGGCAGAATACATTTTCCAGAAGAACTCACTAAAGCTGTTAAGGGACATCCTTTCTTGCTTCATGACAGCGGACCATCAGACGAGCGTATTCTTCTTTTTTCGACTCACCGGAACTTGGATTTGTTGGCGCGTTGCAATCATTGGTTTGCCGATGGCACGTTTAAATCCGCTCCGCGACTCTTTACGCAGATATATACCATTCATGCAATGGAGTATGATACTATAATTCCACTAGCGTTTGCATTGTTGTCACACAAATCAAAGTCTTCATATAACAGTTTATTATCAGCTTTAAAAAGATTGAATCCCACCTTGAATTCTATTATGACAGATTTCGAGAGAAGCTCAATTAATTCATTTCAAGAAACTTTTCCTCAGGCAACTCAGCGAGGTTGTTTCTTCCATTTGAGTCAATGCTTATGGAGGAAAATCCAACAAATGGAAGGAATGCAGCAAATGTACATCTCCGATCCTGACTTCTCTCTTGAAATCAGGCAATTACTAGCCCTTGCTTACGTTCCTGAATCTGACGTTATCCATTCTTTTGAAGTTCTTATTGATTCTAAGTACTACTAAGTAGTACTTAGAAGTACTACTAGTACTAAGTCACTTATGCATGAGAAGCATGTTTTTTGTTGTACAGTCCTCATTGTTTATTAAATTCCATTTTGTTTCGTGAATTTAAGTTTAACCTGATGTTATCTGTCCCATCCAATCGCTTTCAGTGGTATTAAGCTACATGTTCACAGTAAGAGTACCATACGTCCTATTTTCCCAACAACCCATATAGTCCGCACGCGACGGGTTGTGTATAGAAGAGTCCTTTTTGGCCTGCGGGTCATCAAGAAGTCTCGAGACCACCTCCGTACCATACTTTCGCAAGAGAGAGGAAGGGAGTCGGAAGGGGGCGGATCGTGAGAATATATACATAACAAATATAAAAATGCATTTAAAAAGTATAAAATTTTATTTTTGTTGCTCAGCCTTAACACCTGGGAGTGAGGGAACTTTTGGGAGCCCTGTATGTATGTTTGCACACCTAAATTATTCCCTAAGGAGGAGATCCTTCAGCAAATGATTGATTATTTTGAAGATACCTGGATTGGAAGAAGGAACCGCAGAAATGGACGTCGTGGGTCAAACTTTCCTATTAAATTGTGGAACTGTCATGAGGCTGTTAAGTTAGGTTTGCCTAGAACTAATAATGCATTGGAAGGTTGGCACCGTGGCTTCAGCCAGTTAATTGGATCCAGTCATCCAACCATATGGAAATTTATTGAATGCTTACAAAAAGAACAAAATGTTTATGAAGTAAAAATTGAACAATATATTTTCGGCAGAAAACCCTCGAAAAGCCGAGTAGGATTTTTCCAAGGACGCCCGGCCCCCTGTTTGTGTGGTTTGAGGAGACCGCGCAAATTCAGCTGTTCCGTCCTTCGGAAGGGACGTTAAGCCGTTGGCCCCCCTGGTGTTCTTCGTAAGAGCAGGCAAATGCCGGCACCGGGTTTTGCTCCTCCCTCCCCGGTTATTCATTGCACTACCTCTGAGATACCCATTTGTTCTGTAAGAGAGGCGAATTGACTGGGCACTCAAACAAACAGGGCCTTTTGCCACGGCACCGTCCGCCGGTCAATTAGTCCATTAGAATTTCTGCAATCGCTTACGGCTCCAGATCGCGTTAGACGGTTAATTGTTCATTGTATTTTCTAAACTTGTTCTTTAAATTGGTCTTTTGCTACGGCACCGTTCGCCGACCATTAGGCCATTAAAATTCGGCAATCGCTAACGGCGTCAGATCACGTTAGACGCATATTTGCCCATTGTATTTTGTCAATTGCCCATTTTTCATTTGCCATTGTAGTTGTTCATTCGCCATTGTAATTGCTTATTTACCCATTGTAATTGTTCATTTGCCATCGCAATTGTTTATTTGCTATTGTATTTGCTCATTTACATGTGCTCATTCGCTCATTGAATGCGTTTTGCTTTTGTGTATTTTTTCTCTTTGTTTTTTCTGCATTTTGTATAATGCTTTTGCTTGTCTCTTATGCATGAGAAGCATGTTTTTTGTTGTACAGTCCTCATTGTTTATTAAATTCCATTTTGTTTCGTGAATTTAAGTTTAACCTGATGTTATCTGTCCCATCCAATCGCTTTCAGTGGTATTAAGCTACATGTTCACAGTAAGAGTACCATACGTCCTATTTTCCCAACAACCCATATAGTCCGCACGCGACGGGTTGTGTATAGAAGAGTCCTTTTTGGCCTGCGGGTCATCAAGAAGTCTCGAGACCACCTCCGTACCATACTTTCGCAAGAGAGAGGAAGGGAGTCGGAAGGGGGGCGGATCGTGAGAATATATACATAACAAATATAAAAATGCATTTAAAAAGTATAAAATTTTATTTTGGTTGCTCAGCCTTAACACCTGGGAGTGAGGGAACTTTTGGGAGCCCTGTATGTATGTTTGCACACCTAAATTATTCCCTAAGAGAGAAGGAAACGAAGTGTATAATTAAGAAATGTTAATGTGACACAAAAATGGATTTCAAGGCAAAAATTGAAAAGCAAGAGAATGATAATTTGTGAAAGAAATTAATGGAGGAGAAAAATAATGTGACACTAGTGGAAATTCTTGTCAGTCGGATTTAATGCGTTTATATTTTTCTGCTTGGTTTTAAATAGAAAAAAAGTCTATTTTGAAATGAAAAATAAGTCAAATAACCTTATTTTACATATGCTGTAAATGCAAATTTTCCCTTCCTCACTCTCCCTCTCTCCATCACGCTCTCTTCCTCTATTTCTCACTCTCTCCTCCATCTCTACCTCCGATATAGAGCCCTGCACGGGTATGATATTTTCCACCCGTACCCGCAGACTACTAACCCGTACCCGCAGACTACTAATCCGTACCCGACCCGTACCCGCAGAATATTAATCCGTACCCACAGGCTAGCACCCGCACAGAAGGCCTACTTGTCCGACCTGGCCATATTTATTAACTGTCTGGTCCTCGAGACACAAATCCGTAGCAAGAAATCATGACAAAATAAAAATATTTCTCAGTCAGTCATTTATTTTGTATAAATTAAAATTAAATGCAATTGTACATTAACATTCATTTTTAAGTTCGAAAAAAGGTATTTAAAGTATCTACGATTTATTTTGACAAAAATTACAAATTTTACAAAATAATTTAATTGAAAAAAGTAAGTAATAGTATCTACCCTGAGATTTAAAATTACCTATCTTTAAATAGGACATCATCCACGTTTGCGGGACCTAAACCGTTTCTTCTTTCACTAACAACATGTCCCGCCAATCAAAAACACCTCTCTGATGGAGGTCGCTGGTATTTCAAAAATAGGATTCGCTAAAATACTTAAATCTGGCAAACAATTCTTTTGCTTATCCCACCATTTCATCAAATCAAAATTATTAGTAATGTCGTCAGATGGTTTTAAGTCAATATATGCAGCCAATTCGTCTGAAGAAATGTGATCATTTACTGTGTCTGTATCCATAAACTGAACTAAGGTGTCTGACATTTTATACCTTTTCATCGGTTGCTCTACAAGCGTACACGGATTTGGTGTCACGAATTAGATTTCATATCCCTTCTCCTTTTTAAAGTCATCAATACTTATTTTAACTTTCTCATAGATTTCATACTTTTCTTCAGTTTTTAACATTTTCACACTCTTTAGAAGGGGGTGAAGAAAAACAGAAATTTTATAAATTTTTAAACCCATCTCCTGACACTATCTCAAAAGGTCTCAAATCTCTAACTACAAGTCCGACACAGCCATCTAAAACCTTTTTTATTCTTTTCAGCTGATAATTTTGGTAAATTGCATTTTTTCGGCACCAGAAAATTTGTAATTTTAGACACGCCTTCTCTGTTATTTTTACACTTGTGTTGCAATAAACTTGATGTTCCCAGCTTCTTATTATCATAACGGTAAACATTTTATAACTACTGCAAGCGATTATCTTCGAAATCAGTTCTCCCTTTTCATATAAAATTTCACAGAACTTTTCCCAAAATTTTGATTAGGTATTTTCTTTTCTTCTTAGAATGTACTCTAACCTCAAAAGCTTCCTTCCTATCTGATCAGTATTCATTGTTCAAATCTGAAGGGCAGATAAAAGTAATATTTCGAATGAAATTTTGATTTATAATTGAAAGATGCATTAACTCATAACTGACAATTTTACATACCGTTCAATCAGCTGGTATTAGTTCCTTTTAAGGATGTGGTAGATTGATATTCTGTCACAAAAGCCGAGATCACATATAACTCACCAGTGTAATTTTAGAAAATAACTGTAGTTCCTTTTCTCGCAAACAAAGTATAAAATAATACAACTCACACGCGATTATTTGACGAAAAAAATACTATATATTTGAATGTTAAATAACATAAAAAATGCTGATAGGCACTCTTATATGAGACCACGTCTCTTCAAAAGTGAATTCACAAAGATAGACGTTACTTGCATGAATGGGCAAAACCAACTGCTTAAAAGGGAGAGTTCTCCCACAAACCAATCCGTCATAATTACATTGTACTACATAATTCCCCTATTCACTCTTTCTCACCCCCCCCCCCCTCCCTACATTCTCTTCTACTAAACGTCGACAATCGACAATCGTTTGTCAATTGCAACTTTGTATCTATTTATATAATAAAAGGAATCGTTTTTTCGCCAGAAACTTTTCTTGACACATGATACACAAAGCCTGCGATCTGCCGACCTGCATAAATAGCAATTTTGTATCTTCCTATATAACGCTACTTCTGACCGCGAGGGTGTGCTTTACTAGCAGTAAAAGGCATGTGAAGAGTTACTGTGCAAATTGAATTGGAATTAAAATTAGTTTTCGTACCCGCTCTTTACCCGCACCGGTGCCTTTTATGCCCGAACCCGACCCGCAACTTTCGCTGCGGGTACCCGCGGGTCGGGTCGGGAAAACTGCGGGTATGTTGTTGTATGCATGTTGTGTTTGCATGTTGGGGGTCGCCAGTTTCAGCATCTTCTTTAATGAATCTTGGCCCCCACTCGGTACGGTAATTGTGGATTAAAAGGACATGCTGTTACGTCCCGAAGTTTCAGTTTCTTTTTCTTCTAACTCGTAAAACACACGTGCCAACGAATACACCACCCGCAATCCGTACCCCGTGCCTGCAAGCAATACTAAGTAAACAGAGTGAGCAAAACATTTCATCGTGTACCGAGGCAGCGCATCACAGCTGGCGTGCAAAGCACAAGGATTGCCTTAACACCGGGCGCTTAAATACGAGATTTCTCACCTCGTAGCTCGAACAGGAAACTGCTCCGGACACTGGGACCGGGTGTTTCGCACATCGGGCATGCCGCCCTACAACCCATATCATTTTTCGGTGTAATTTAGGAACACCCTGTATATTTGCAAGATGCATTCTCGCCTAATGTAGCCTATAAATGGACGAAGAGTATAAAAAATAAGCGACACAAAAATGTCTTCCTAATTTCCGTGGCTTAGTCTTCAGACAAACAGAACACTAGTGACGATGATGTTGATGATATTCTTCATAATGATATTTAGGCCATAGTGTTATAAATTATAAAATCAAAAGATTCTGGTTGCTTTCATCACTATGCCATAAGGTATTCTTTTCTATTAGTTAAAATGTTGCGACATGATCCTAATTCTGTTTTCGCTATCATTGAGAACTGGAGAGATTTATTTTCTTGAAAATATGTCTCGTCGATGCATGGGCGGATTCAGACTTCATCCAGGGGGGGGGGTAATGTAGGAATGATAAAGCATTTGATACATTTTTGTTTAAAATATATTTTATTCAGAAAAAGTAAATATAGAACTTATTAGTAAAATGCGAACACATTAAGACTGCACAGGCAATACATCGATTAATACTGAAAAAAGAATTAAATAGAATTTTATTCAACAAAACTAAATCCACTTAACAATGTCTTTATGATTTTAAATTAAATATTATACATATACATAACATTTTACGAGCTTATATATTTATATTGTATTAATGGCGAATGAATGCAGTTGGTAAGTATAAATTTGCAATTAATTAGACATATTTTACATTATAAAATCAACATCTCAACACGAAGAAATGGAGTTGAATGGTAATTTTTTCGAGTGTTCAGAAATTCTAGAGAGGGGGTAATTACCCCCTTTACCCCCCCTTGAATCCGCCCATGCGTCGATGTTAACAAATAAGTGGCGCGGCATAATGTAATGTACTTCACTTTATCTTGTAACTCAAATAATTTTTTATTAATGCATGCTTATAAAATAAACTGTCATAGCAAATGAGTTTTGAAGTGCCCATCAAATTGAACGACCTTCCCATTACCCCTTATACTCTTTATATAAGAGAGAAGTGCTTTTCATCCGGGAGCAGGAAGCTTCGCTATCTCGTATGCAAGACACGGAAGCGTGACTAGATTTCAAGGCTAACTCATGGAACCAATTAGGAGAAGCATTATGCGTCGGAATAATAATTTTGAAGTTTCCGGATGATTGGATCGGATAGTGGGGGCAGCTGGCACGCGAGGGCGCAGTAACCGCCGAATGCACAGGAACTGCAATTACGTGCAGCGCAGTGCAATCGGTGGTCTCCTCTCGATTCAACGAACACAGCACGTTGGATTAAAAGAAAACTTAAACTGTGATTGCATTCATCCATGCTAATTTTATTCGCCGTCATGGATTCAATCTGCTCATTAAAAACTAAATATATATAGTTTGGCCAGATATTCTTTTCACGGGCGAGGAAAGTCGTTCTCGATAAAAAAGTTTTAAGATTATTAGGCGGATATCCATTTAGTGAAGAATGGCCTCCACCTTCATGGTATACCCTAACACGGAGGATTCCTTTGAATTTAAATTCTTAATCAAGAGATATTTATAGTTATAGGTTTTATTTTAAAGTTTAACATTTAAATTATAACATTATAAAGATTTTTATTTGTATAAGGTGAACGAAATTCATTCATTTGTATTCTGCACGTATTATTTGTTGATTATTAATATAATTTCATTTATAGAATGGAGTATATAAAAATTTGCTGTTATTACTATGAGATCTTAAATATAATCACCGCATTTATATTTATTTCAAATAAAAAGATTCCTGAGGCGTAGTTTACGAAAACTTTATTGGCTGAGATAATTTTAGTATGTCAAACCAAACTCGTAATAGCATTACTTGACCACCTTAAAACATTTCCAATGCCCCTAAATTGTAAAATATTTTAATTTCTCTTGCGGAAATAGAAATGTATGTCAGTAATAACGGTAAAATATATTTTTTCATTCCAAGATTATTTCTAGCATTATAACCGGGTGCATTGAGAAGTATTTTCACGACTACGAATTATATTTTTTTAGTTAAACGCTCTCTTGAAAATCTCCGTGAACGGTTAAAATCCAGTTTTGAAGTGAAAGTGTAGTATGTACCACGGGGAAAAGGTAAAGAGAGCAACATAGTGAAAGCACGAAAAGCGCAAAGGCGTTCTTGGAAAATTTTCATGAGCCGTGAGCGTTAGAAAGGCTGTACAGGAATAGAAAGCATCGAGGGAATCTATGATGTGCTTAGAGCTACGCTTTTCTGAGGTATGCAGAAAAAGGACTCCACCCCGTATGCACAAAGGAAAGCGGTAAACTAAATATGGGAATCATTGTTTTGCATAATTTAGCATTTTGTCGAGTTTTAATCACGTTTTAACGAGAAGATGGTGAACCGCACTGATCCATCAAAACTTCCATTCCTGTCAAAAGATCCTGAAATAAAAAGTGGATGGCATGATTATTATAATAAGCTTTCCAGGGCCTTCCCATCCCACTTCCACAATTCACTTCATCCTACTTTCTTTCATGTACAATGCACCTGCGTGTTTAGGCTACCGAATGCCTCATCATCAACTTAGACGTGTATAACTCATACATTCTCGCCCAAAAACAACGTAAGTAAACTTCTGCACTCCATGAAAATGTGTAGTAACAACACTATAATTGAAAATTGAAATTCTCTTATTTGTGCTATCACAACCACTCCTAAAAATTAAGAGTATTTAGAGGAAACTTTTGTTTAGTTTTTTATTTAAATACGAGGGTCACTCCAAAAGTAATGCATCATATTTTTTTAATCAACTTTTATTCTACAGCTTTCCTATTCACATAGTGGATAGGTACATCCTTTAGGAAGAGAATGCTATTTTTCTATATAGTCCCCGTCTCTCTCAACTGCCTTACACCATCTCGGAAGAAGGGCATGTGTGCCCGCACGGTAAAACTCGGGACATGCGCTTTGGAGCCACTTTTTCACAGCTGTCACAAGGGAATCCTCGTCCTCAAACTTTGTCCCACAAATGCTGTCTTTCATTTTACCGAAGAGGTGATAATCTGACAGTGCCAGATCAGGTCTGTATGGTGAGCGTGGTAACACTGTCCACCTCAATTTTGTGATCGCCTCCGTGGTTTGCAGACTGACGTGCGGCCGGGCATTGTCATGCAGCAGCAGAACGTCTTCCATCCGCCGATGTGATCGAACACGGCGCAACCGTGAATGAAGTTTTTTCAGTGTATCCAAATATGCCTCGGAATTAATGGTTGTTCTTTTTGGCATGATGTCCACAAGCAGATGTCCTTCCAAGTCCCAGAAAAATGTCACCATGACCTTTCCTGCCGAAGGCGCAGCTTTGAATTTCTTCTTCCTCGGAGAATTCGCATGATGTCTCTTTGTTTCTGGTTCAAAATGGTGCAGCCATGTTTCATCTCCCGTCACGATGTATGAAAGAAATTCATCTCCTTCCTCCTCATACCGCGCCAGAAGTTCTGCACAAATGGTTTTGCGGTTCTCTTTGTGTGCGTCTGTCAGTTGCCGCGGGACTCACCTCGCAGGCTTTTGAAAATCCCAACTGTTCCAATATTCTGCACACACTTGCTTCGCCAATGTCCAGCCGGAGTGACAGTTGTTTCACGGTTATGAGTCTGTCCGCCATAATCTTGTTGTTCACCCTCTCAACATTGGCATCCGACCGCGCTGACTGTGGCCTGCCGCTGCGTGGCAAGTCGTGAATGTTGGCATGTCCACTTTTGCCTGATGTTCGTTGTGCCCAGCGGCCAACTGAGCTGCGATCGACAGTATCCTCCCCGTACATCTTCAGCAATCGCGTGTGGATGTTTCCCACTGTTTCGTTCTCACACAACAAACAGGAACTCGATAACCGCACGTTGCTTCTTACGAACGTCAAGGACAGCAGCCATGTTTAACGACTGATACAGCTAAGCCACTCGCGGGAGGAGGATGAGCTAAGTTGGAACAGAAGTAAGACGAATTTATCTGTGCACTGTGTGAATAGCAAAACGGTAGAATAACAGGGGATTTTAAAAAAAATATGGTGCATTACTTTTGGAGAGACTTTCGTACTTTCAAGTCCACTCACCCCTCGCCTTTCACGTTGCATGCGTTCCTGGAAAAGACCGTGAACAGCGAAACCGTAAAAATTGGATAGATATTCCTCATAGAAATGCATGAGGGTACATTTGAGCGTCTTCTTGGGTTCAACGTGCAACAATTTAATCGTAACGTATTCACGACTATTTCCTTTATTCTTCATTATAACCTTCGAGTAGAACTGAAACATTTGTATTTTTTATGTTTGGAGACCGTTTCGAAAGTGAAAAGGTGGGCATGCAATTTGATGTAGTTCTCTATAATGAAAACCACGCTAAGCAGAAAACGTGCAAAGCGAGGCATTGGTATATATTTATTAATTGACGATACTAGATATACCTACATTATTCTTTCATTATTTACAACAGAAAGATTCCAAATCTGAATTTCAAAATGCGTTGGAGAAAATCAACTTAGACCATAAATTGATCGATGTCGCCACGAGGGGAGAGGGGATGACTTTGGTAGGAAAAAAGAAAGAGAATCCTGAATAGCCTTTATCGGTTTGCGAAGAGGTACTACGTGGAGGAAGAGTAGGGAAACGGGCGGTCAACCCAAATATGCAGGTGCAGCGTAATTTGGAGGAAGTCGATGGGAGAGGGATGTCTGAGATTGGGATCGAGACCTTATGAGTCTATTACAGTAATTTAATATTATTAAAGATAGCAATTTTCAATGGGCCGAATAATATTTTTAGTGAATCGATAGATGTAAATTCTTTTGTCTTTTGATTGTAAAAGGACAGTGCGTCTCCGCCTATCACACCGCATCATTTCTTGCTTGCTTACAAAATTTTCGAAGAGGAATGGAGGAATTGGTCGTCGGAATCGATAAAAGATATAGGAATGGCTCGATGCCCAGAAAATACACTGTGACGTACTTCAATGCCTGGAAAAATTGAAGTGGCACTGGGCCAAAGAATCCCGCAAAGAACTGACAACAAATAGAGAATAGTAATTATTATATCTGGATCCAATGAATAGATAACAGATACTGGAATTTGCGGCTCTACTGGGGGTGGAATTATTTCCCATTTAATGAGAAATAGAAAATTTTGATTGCGTCGATTTTGTTTTTCGCATAAATTGTACGTAATTTATATTTAAGCAGAAAAATAATTAGCCAATTAGCAATTTTATCGAGATAAAGGAGCACCCAGGTTTTTGCATACGTGGAATGATTAGTTTCAAGTCGTTAAGAGAGCAAAAAATAAAACGTATGAAGTTGCCTCAATCAAGAGAGAAGGGAAATAAATTCTTTCAACTATATGTACCCCACTTACCTTTTTATTAAATTTTAATGAGAAAACTAAATTGCCTCCGAAGTTTTTATTGTTAGATATTTTAATCAAGGTAAAGTACCACTCAGCAGTGATGATAAATGCGAATAGATCTGTAGCAGATGGAAAACATTTATAACAGAAGAAACGTATTCTGTACTCTAACATGGGCAACCAAAGTGCAGTACGTTTCGTTTTTAGAAGCTTGGATTTAATAAGACAACGCTGCTAAATTAACCTTCGAATTAAAATTCCTAAATCAATTTCATATTTGAGCCCGATGGATTTTTAATCCCCTTTCTGAAAGCAGTGCACAAAATCCTTCTTTTACACAAATTTTCTCTCTCTCTGTCCTGCTCCTTTCCTCATCAAATATTTTAGCAACGGCTCTTCCGAATTCAGGTCCCATCAACTTTTCCTCCGTAATAACCAAAAGTTTTCCCAAAAGCGTTGCCTTTCACCACTTAAAACCCAACCCCGTCTCTTAATTTACCCAGCAACCCTTTAGAACACTCACCCCCTGTTCATCCGCCCCATGTAACACCCCCATCCATTATAACCCCACTCATTTAACCCGAGCTCTTTATTCTTCTCTGCTTCATATACTTTAGTTTTTGCTACTTAGAATAGTAAAATCGGTTTTGCCTTCCAAGTAACCGTTTACTGTTTTTCTCACTTTTTCATCGTCGCTTTACAAAATTAAAACTCATCTTGATTAAATTAGAATTGTAGAATTGAAGGTTCAAAGAAAGGAAGACAGTCATTGAATGTAAACAGTTAAGAGTGGAGACATATGCGGCATATATTTATGTTGATATTTGCTTACATACAAACATATTTATGTGTGTGAGTTTGAAAAATAATGCGAAAAAATGTATGTAAATAATATGAGAACACTTTTAGGAGAATGTTCACACTATCTACGCTTCGCTGAAAGCGTCATTTTATAGGAAAATTCAGATGAAATGAAGAGCTGAGAGTTCAAATGAAGAAATGAAGTACTGGAGCTAGCCGGCAAGAGAGGGTCGGAGTGAAAATGAATCTCAGATAGACCGACATCATCTTTAATGTTTTCATTACGCCAAAAGAAGGTCGAAATTTAATGGTTGTTGTGCACCGAAATACGTAAATCCATCTCCTTAAATCATGAGAGGAACTCGATGCGACAGCGAGAAAGAGGGATGAGTAAAGACAAGGGTTTGGGTGGAAATAGGAGATATACTGTAGAAGTTGGAGACGGTAAGAAAACGAACGCAACGAGAGATATTCCGCTCGTTTAAAACGACGCGCTGTGGGAATTGTTGCCAACTGAGTCATTAGATGAAATGAAGAGGGCGGCGGGGGAAGGATCATTAATGACGATGATGGATGCATTTAAGGGAGACGCGAAAGAATGCGGCTTGGCTGCGGCGGTTTCTCGAATGGGACGGAAACAAATAGACTTCTACAAAGGAGGAGATGGCATCAGAGAGGGAACTGACGAGGAGGAAAGAGGAAACCTTCAAATCGTTAAACTAAAGCATGCAGCATTGCCTAGGGGAAACACTTTTGACGCATTTATTTCACGACTTGGACGCCTGAATAATATGGCGCGTTTCGTGTGAAAATCAACATCATTACTTAATCGCAGTACTTAATTAATATTTTCAATTTTAATCTAATATGTTGGATTATTTTGAACCAAGAGCGGGACTTGTGAAGAAATGTTTTTCTTATTGGTAAATACTATTCAAATGTAATTGAATTTGAATGTTCGTATAAATTATATTTTATCAATATAATCACAATCAATCACACCGTTTAATTTTTTAAGCTGGAATACTGCAATGCTTTAACAACTTATTTTATAGTTGTAATAACATTTTCAAAGGATTTCTTCGTAGTCCTGATGAATTGACAGATTCGGTTAAAAATAAATACAAATTATTTTATTAAAAAATACAGATTTACAATAACCGTAATTGATTGAACAGTAGTAACTCGCCTGCGCATAGTTTTAAAAAAATTTAATCATATTTCATTCTAGAGGCTCTGATTCAACAGTATTCTCCTAATAGTGTTTATAAAAATACTAATGAAAAACAACTTCATTGAAATAAATTTGTAGTTAAGTAGTAGTAGTTAATGCATACATGAGCGGTATTTTCCTTCATAACATCGACTTAGAAATTATTTCTCGTTTATTCACATCAAATATGATCGTTAAGCAAGAACATAATTGGATTGAGGCTAAAATAATCCGAAAAAATCAAAACGTGTAGCAGAAATTTCGTGTCGAGAAAAAAAAGGCAAAAAATGCAAATTTATTAAAATTAACGCTCATCGGAGAAAAAATCTCGACAATGATAGCGATAACAAAATTTCCCTGCTACCTGGATGTGCAAAATAAAAAAACACTAAGGAGTGCGGGGGAGAAGAACGTTGTATCCATAAATAAGGGCGAAGTAAAATAGAAGAAGTGGAGATAGACAAAGGAGGAAAATAGGAATTGTGGCCCGGATTTGCGAATGTGTGGCAACAGTGAACGAAGTGAGGGTGGGTGGCGAAAATGGAGGCGATACGAGGAGGTGGAAGAGGCAGGAAAGGGAGGCGGAGGAGGCAGAAAAAGGGAGATGAAGGAGGCAGAAAGGGGGAGGTGGGAGGAGAATGACGCACGGCGAAATGCTATATGGAGTGAGGTACAGAGGTGGTGAGACTTCCGACAGAGAGAGAGAGAGAAAGAAAAAGAGATGGGATTCAGTAGAGTAGTATGGCGGAGTGGGATGGGAGGAGGATGGCCATAATAGGGTCCTTTCTCTCTCTTTATCTCTCCCGCTCTCTTTCCCTCACTCCTCTCATCCGCTGCTGCTCTCGAATGCCAGCCACTCTCCGGCGGGAGAAAAAAAACGCACACATGAAACCGTCACTCATTCCTTTAAAATCAGCTTACGTCATCTCTCCGCCTCCCCTTCCCTCCCCCCTCCCTCCCTCTTCCGCCCTCTTTTCCTTTTTCGCACTGTTCGGTTCGCTTGCTCCGTGCCATTTTTTTCTCTTTCTTTCCGATGGGGAAGAAGAGGCGGCATAATGGTAGAGAAACGAATGGGGTGGAGAGGCGTAAACAGGATGGAAAAAGAGAAAGAATGGCAAAGACATGAGGGGAACTAGAGGCTTGTAGGAGAGGGAATGCGAGCGATAAAGAGAAAATATGTGGAGACGTGGAGATGGAGAGAGAGAGAATGAAATGCATGGAAGAAAGGAAAAGAGTAAGAAGGAGGAGGGGAGGGAAATTGGAGAGAGATAGTGGAAGAGGGAGAGTGCTCTAGAGGTTTAGTGTTCGATGGGGAGAGAAAGGTAGGGGAGAGGAGCGGGGGAGTGAACGGATAGGATGCAGAACAGCGAGGGAAGGGTGTGGGGGAGAGGGATCTCCGTAGAGAGAGTATAGGGGTGGAGAGATAGATGGAGATAGGCAAAAGGGATGGGAATGGCGGGTCGGAGAGATCCATAGCCGCAGCCGTCACTGTTTCAGTCGAAGAAACAAAAGTTTCCTATGTCCTCTGCGTGGTGAGGCGCGTGTGTGGGAATGTTGCCCTTGGCAACGGCACACCACTCTCGCAGAGTGTGAGGAAGAGAAAGGGAGGTTGAGATATGGAGGCTGAGAAAGTGTCGGCGAGGGTAAGCGGGGGACTCAGACGGAATCAATGGGGACTCGGCCGAACAATATAGTTTCTAAGTGCTTTTTATGCAAAAATTGCCTAAGTTATCCTTCGTTCTCTCGGTGTAATCTAAATGTCAGAACAAATTCCTATTTTTTTCTAAGTCGCGGATAGTTTTAGGCGATAATTCATAGGTAAATAGCACTAATTTGACTCTTGTATCAAAATTATGCGTAGAAATTTATTGTGCTTTGATTTTCATGGATATTTCAAGACATTAAAATTGCTCTTCCTAGCTTTAAGGAATATATTTATTTATATTCTCTATATTCGTGAAAAATTCGTGACTTGGAAATCAGTTAGTTGGAAGGCCCTGTTTAGGAGTCAACAAACATTTTCTTAACGTATCGCTACAAATCACTCGTTTTCCTGAGAAATTTGCTCCGACATAACGGAGAATCGAGAAAAATAACCTTTGCTCTATGCAAAATCTACAGAGAGGATACCAAATTAAATCTGAGAATTTAGAATCTGCTTAGGCAAACAATTACTCGTCTGTTGTTTAAATAAAGATTATGATGATGTTGCTAATGTATTAATGTTAACCGTGATTAGCAATAATTAGACACAAACATAAAGGAACCTTTTAAACCGAGAAAGGAAACATGTCAGTCGAGTGTAGAAGATATTAGTGAATTTATTTCTGTTCAGTTTTGGCTGCTATCTGAAAGTACGCGAAGGATATCATTTGTTAACACACATTAAAAGAAAACTTGTAAATTGACCGAATTTATCCGAACGTTATATATTTTCTCCTTTTATGCATTGCCAATGGCACTTCTCAAGCTAACCAATGCAATAATTATAAAAAATAATATTATTGTCCAAGAATAAGCACCTAAACATAAAAAAATCAAAAAGTAATTATCTCAGGTTCCTCCAACAGCCACGACAAAGTTATGAGAAACCAGATGCCCATATCCGCTACAATGCAGTCGTCTTCAGTGGTGATACACCGAAAGTAGATTGCACAACTGGCTTTTCATACCCTTGTTGCCACAAGGTTATTGGAGATACCTGAGATAAGTACTTTTTCAATTTTTTTATATCTAAGTGCTTTTTCTTGAATAACTTTTCATCCATAAGACTAGCTCGATAATTTTCTAATGAATATTTTGAATTCGCGGAATTCGATTATGTTCACTCCATTTGAGTAATGCAAACGTTATAAAATGGACCAAGGTTCTTTTCTCATTCTGTGCACGCTATTTAAAAATCCAAAATAGTGTGCTAAATGAGTAAATGGGACAGTTTTCTAAAAATATTCGGTACGTCTACCTTCTTGGTGCAAAACTCACTACGTTCACATGCCATGTGTGTCCGTCACCGTAAAATGAGGTTTATCGTATACTCCATCACCGACCGGCAAGTGGCTCTCCAAGTCGGAAACCGCAAAGTAAGAGGCGGTCGTTTCGCCAACGCCAGTGTTCCGAAAATGTTGACGGAAAGTACTCTCGAATAAAACGCAAAAATCTTTTCGACGAATGAGAAGAGAGAAAGCGACTCGTATAACAGAGTTTGGAGAGTCGATGGTATGCGGGCGGTAAAAACTGGAGGAACTTTGAGAAAAATCGTAAGGAGTCGAAAAAAACAGCGGAGGAAGTAAGCTCAGGTGTAAAGAGAAAGAATATGGAATGAAAGATGGCGAAAAGGACAACGATCTTATTAGTGGAGAGGAAAGAGTGACGAATGGCGAGAAATTAAGAAGGGTGAGAAGTGAAACATGATCCGTAGAGAAATAGATGGGTATAGTACAGGAGGGAAGAAAGAAGAGGGAAGGGAGAAAGAGTAAGAATGGTAGGGAGAAAGAGAAAGGTAAAAGGAGAAAGGGAAGAAAAGAGAAAGGAGGGAGAGGGAGAAATGGAGAGAGGGAGAAAAGGGAAAGTAGGTAGGTAGAAGCGGATAAGAAAGAGTAGGATGGAAGAGTAAGAGAAGATTAGAAAGAAAATTGGAGAAACAAAAAGGGATAGAAAGGTGAAGGGAAGAGTGAAAGGTCTAGATAGATAGACATGGAGAGAAAAATTCAGGCAGAGGGAGAGACAGAGAGTGAGAGGTGACGTGAGCTGGGAGGTTTTCTCGCATGCATAAACGATCCGCTGGAGGATTTTTTGCAGGTGATCCTCAGGTTTACAATAAAAAACACCTCCCGACACCAATTATTCTCCCAAGTGATTCCGAAACGATTACAAAGCGGTGTCAAGAATTCCGAGAAAATTTCAGCGAATGATTCAAATTCATTTGGTGCAAGCACCGCGTAAAAATGTAAGACATTAAATTGATTCATTTATTTATTTCACACACAGTACACAGAGTGCCAATTTACAGTGACATCTATAACTCACCAAGCAACAAACATCCATGTCCTAGGCGGGATTGGAACCCGCGACCTTAGTATCCGTTTACTCTTACCACCCATCTACCAAGGCCGACAATATATACATGTTTTAGTATTTGTCGGATAAATTGTGTTTAGGCGCTGAGGTGAAGTGGAACAGAAAATGCGAAGTGACTTATTTTAAGTGGTTGATAGGTAGATACAAGCAAATAGACGGAAGGGGAAAATATATTTAACTCGAGGTTATTATTCCTTGTGTCATAGACAATTTCTATTCTTTTAAGGAAATTTAGTTTTAAAATTGTTTTCTTTAAAGGGGAGGATTTCTGATATACACCAGTTAGCGCTTATAGCCATTAACAGTTGAATCATTGTATCGTTTATTTGTTACAGTTTGTAAAATGAAAGCTACAACATTTTTTATGAGAACATGAAATTATACTGAATAATAAATGTCTTACATTTTGGTTGCAGTGCATTGAAATAATTGAAGTAAAATTAGGATGAATAAGCTTTATAAATTACTCCTCCTCCCTCTCACATACCTCACTAGCAATGTCTGAAAAATGCGCTCATCTGATGATGATACTACTATGTCGAAACCGAGAGTGACAAATAAAGAAGTACTTTTAATGAATTAAGTTGGATGATCCATCGAACGTTGATCTTTAAAAAGTAAAGAATTCCTCTGCTAAATATATTCAGGAATGAACTTCTGTTTAGCCTGTTTCATCATAGGATGTACAAAATATTCAATGAAATTACTATCTGCGTTCCGAAACCAAACTAAAGTGTTCTTGAATGGCGAGTTATGCAAAGTATGGTAATTTATCCAAACAAGTAACAGTTGCTCATCTCAGATTGGCTTAATTTTTCGGCCCAGCTAACACATTTTTTCTTATCAGGTTTAAATAATTGACAGAATAATACATTGTTTTTGATAAATTTTCAAATAAAATAAAATCTATATTATCAATATCGTTTGACATATATTTTGTGGAATCCCCGGAGGATTGAAAGAAATGACAGTTTCGCCGGCTTTCATGGCGAACCAAAGTTCAGGAACCAACGGGAAAGTTGTTCGCAGCACTCCAGGAAGTTGAACGAGATTAGAGTGTGGGTCCGCAGATATGTTTCTGCATTTTATTTTCTAACAGAAGAGAAAGTTTTCCGCCGGGTCGTTGGGTTGGAGCTTACCGCCCACTGCCACTCGCCATCGGCAAACTGCAGGATATATAAATGTAAATTGGGAGAGAAGGGAGAATAGGTACGGAGCGAAAGAACATGATGAATACGAGGAAGTTAGTGGGAGAAATTGGCGACAGAGTAGAACGCGAGGGACTGTCGTTATGTCGTCGTTCTTGTAGTAGTTGTTCGCGATACAAACGCGATCGGTGTCGAGACGAATTTCTAAGCAACGAGAAAAGAGCAAGAGAACGGAATGCAACACTGGAAATAACGTTTCGCTAGCAGTTTAATCCTTCGAAAATTCCATCCTAGAACGAGCGGATTGGTGGGAGAGAGCGCCATCTTTCCGCGCAATTATATTAAGATCGAAACCTGACGAATATTTCGCCCTATTCTCTCCAACTCTTGCGTCCTTTACTATATTCTTTACAATGCAAGAACTCCAAACTGAAAGATGCCGTTCCGAGTAGTTTTTATGATATGTAGATGCTGATGTTGCTTCAAGCCTTGCTAGTCTTGAATGCATCTCCGTTTAGTTTTCTTAAGAGAACTAGCAGGAAACTTCGAGTTTTGCGCAGTATGCCGAATAGCCCTAAAGGTAAAAGGAGAAGATAGCCGATTTCTCACAATAAATGCGGAGTTTATTAAATGAATTTATGAAGACACTAACTGCGATGAAAAAATCTTGTAAGTTAAACCTTTTTTGAAGAGAATCTAGTTTAAAATTTTGTTGTTTCCGCGTCATTTACAGGCTCGTGGCAATAACAGTTAATGAGACAAGAATAAAGACGGGAACACTGAAGCAGGAGAAGATCTTTATGGCTCATACCTTTTGGCTGTGGCTTAAAGGAAACATTAGATAAAATTTGAATATCAAAGGTACGTGTTGAAAACGAGGGTATTAAGGAAATGGGATATGAAGGGCATCCAACGTGCCCAAGATGCAGGCGAGGAGAAGGACCGAGAAAATCAACTTGGATGTTGAATAAGGCAAGAGAAAGGCGCTTTATAGATTGCATGGGAAAAATATAGAGGAAGTGGATATGGCAGCTTCGTAAGGGACTGCTAATGGAGTTTGCTTTGGACGAGCGACTAGTAGAGAAGCGATGTCGGATGGCGGTGTGATAGGAAATGAGAGTTTCCCGAGAATCGGAAGGAAGAGTGATGAGCCGTAATGGAACCTTTAGGACTGCAGAACGGCTAAAAGAGAAAAAGTGAGGGACGTGAAAACGTTCGAATGTACGAATGTCGGACGAATTCCTCACGGAAAAAGTGCACGTGGTAATTCCGAATCGGAATCGTTCATTTTTTCCCTCCGACCTCCACAGCGCCGCACGCCGGGACCGAAAGTTCTCATCTCCTTCTTTTGTTTTTTTAAAGATAAGGAATACCTAAAATGCGCGCTGTCCGACCTCTTCCCGTAGCCTTCCGTCCATTAAGAGAAGGAAGGAAGACGCGTAATTAGGGACGACGAGTGCTCCAGAAGTGGCGGCACGGGGAAGGAGGAGGCTGGGGGAAAGGGGTGAGGTGAAAGTTCTTCTCATGACTCGGGAGACGTGAGGCCCTGGAAACGCTAATTTCCCCGAAGGAAGAAGAAAAGGACGGGGTCATGGAAATTAAGTGGCGAGGCAACGATATGGCGGCGCCTTGGGAAGACGCTCTAGTCTCCCTTTTACGGTGCGAAAGAGACGGAGAGAGTGAGAGAAAGGGGAGTGAGATGGGGAGAGAGATAATGGAAGAGGGAGAGAGAGAGAGGGAGTAAGAGAAAAAGGAGGGCGCAAGAAAGATAAAGGAAGATGGAGTGAAAGAGAGGAACGGAAGGTTTTCTTGTTTTTGGAGTAGGGGCTCCCTTCCTTCTCTTCGATCTCTTTTCTCTCAAGCCGTTAATTCGAATCGTGCATTTTAAACAACATCGCTGCTCCTTAATTGGAGGAAACACACGTGAGGTGCTGGCAGCAAAAATTCTAATAAAAAAGGTCAAATTCCGCAAATCTGAGGCCAATTCCACGAAAATTTTAAGCACGATCTATAACTAAGTCCAATTAAATCAAATCGGTTTCATTAAATGATCAACGTCGCCAAAAGTCATAACGGTGTCGAGTGTTGGAGTTTTAGAGCTGATGGTTACATGGAGGAAGATGTATCCTAAGGAAATCGAATTACCTAAGGGATTTTAAGTTAGAAGTAGTGTAAATTATGTTTACGTTTTCCATCAACCCACGATGGAGGAAAGAATGTAAAAGCGTTTAAGAACGCATGCGACGGTGAAAGGCAACCGATCGATTCGCCTCGGAATGAATCTCTCCGATGAGAACGTTCCTGAAAACGTTTTCACTAGGGCAGATAGTTAAACTCGATACTTATGTTTTTTGTGTATTTAGAAAGTGACCCTAAATTAGATCTAACATGAATGGGACAAATTATTTTGCTCGAACTATTGAATGGGATATGCCAATGAACAGGTATAGAAGACTACCATAGGAGATTCTTCTCCGCAGCATCTCATTCAGAAATTTGTAATATTTAGAATTTTATTAATGCTTATCATCAGTGAGTCATGCGTTAGATACGACAGTTTCTTAAGTTCAGAATTCATTTACGTGAATTCAGTAATCATATTAGCTGTAAATTTCTGGACGAGAATCCTGTTGACATATAAATTAAGAAATAAGATAAGGGTTTTAGCCATGTTAAAAATTTATATAATTCTCTTTTATGTTTCTTAAAGAATTAAATATATTTTATGGCTATATTTTATTTGCCATTCTTTATGTTTCGATCCACGCAACTAACTCCTATGCCTTAAGCAAGTATTTGTATTTACGTACTCAAACATGGTAAGAGAGAGATACCAACAAAAAAACTAATTTTCAGAATGGGAAGCGCTATACGTTGGAGAAAGAGTTTGGGCTTAATTATAATCTCCTGGTGTTGCTTCATCATGGTACACGCAGATCCCACTGGGTGTTGAAGAGAATGTGGCTCGGATGGAGGAGTCGGTGTGAGGGGGCAATCGGGCTCGGGGAGGAGGCGGGTTGGATGGGGGGAGAAGTGGTGTAGAGGGAGCGGCCAAGGAGGCACGGGAGCACTGGAGAAAGGCGTCGTGGAGAGGGTTTTGGAAGGGTTCGGGAAGAGAGGTACGGATGAAGTAGATGCGCTACTCCACTCCATGTGAGAGCAGGAACCACTTCTTCCTCTCTCGTTCTCTCCGAGGAAATCCCGTTCCGAGGACCCCATCCTGTGAGCCGATATCATGATCATATCAACGGGAGCATGTTTAAAGCGGTTTTACCGCTTAAAGGAAACCTTTCCGTGTTTTGCATCATCCCGTTTCCTCTTTTCTTCTCCACGGACAGAATTTCGCTGGCGTGTCAGGTCCATCGATATATGAACGCGTTGGATTTGGTGGGTATTATTTTCTCGTCTTGTTTCGCTAATTAAAATGGCGATTGCTTTGAAAAGGAAGAGATATGGAGGAATTGTTTGCTCTCTCACTTGATCCCTTGGAGTATCCGTGCGAGGGAAGAAGGGAGATTTATCGGAGACCTTCGTGTTGGAATCTGAAACTTCGAGGTATTTTGTTCCAAAGGAATGGGTTTGAGTTGATAGACCGAGTGCAAAGGCGTTTTAAAACAAATTCAGACATGCTGCCGATAGTAAGATAAGTTTTCATAGCTCCAAAATCTTCCATTTGATGTAGAAAATATAACGAACAACATTACAATTCGAAAGCTTCCTATCATACAGATTTCCTTTTCTCTCTGTTCTTTACTAGAAATTTCTCCGTCATACTTACACTAGGATGTCTGTTGCAGCTTTGCTTGCAAAGAAATCAATAAAAATTGGTCATATACAGCATAACCTGGACTATCTGTCACCCTTTTATCCGCCACTTTCTGTGAATCGTCACCCCGCTAGATGTTTTGTTTCAAAGTTTAAACATATATTCATAATACTAAGAAATACATTCATCCGTGTAAAATTTTTGTTATGTAATGTTTACTTGTATATGGCATAATTTCAGCCATTCCTATAATAAATTCGTGTTCACTTCTCGCTAATGATTCTCGGAATCAACATCGCACGTTTTCGCATGCACAAACAATTATCGGAATTAACATCCCCTACTGTTTCCGTTTGTCACATAAAATTTTCTGTCAGTTTTGAAAGATCAACCTGTGTGGTAAGTTCATATGCCCTATATAAAAATGGCGGAAAAACTATGTTCGACGTTTAAGGAAAGGCGAAAGTGCTTCCAGTAAAACAGATATTTACGGTGTTGCAAGAACTGCCATAAACGATTTGTAACGGGATGGTGATAAAATTGAGGACACGGTAAGCAAAATGGTAGAGAACTATGGAATCGTAACTCGATGGAAAATGATGAAATTCTGCCCTCACACCCAACTCGATATCGCAATGTTTCGATGATTCGTTCAACAACGGAGTAAAGGAATTCCTCTAACAGGGCCAATAATAACACATAAGGCCATTTCTATGAATGCAAAACTGAATGGTGATCCAACCGATACGATATTCTCTCTCTCTCTCTCACTCCGCCTATTTCTAAATCCGTCATCCTCTTAATCCCGAAACCTGACGAAAAATCGAGGTTCTACTGTATGTGTTAATTTTTTATTATTTATTACCTGTATGTATTTGAAAAGAATTATCAATTCTATTATTTCACATTTTATTCATTTCGCTTTTCATGTAGCCACGTATGAACGGATGGGGAGAGAAAAAGAAGGTAGGGGAGAGGGGATATTTTAACTCGGCCGATAATCCGTAGTTAATCCTCAAACCTTAACACAGGTATAAAATCTGATTTGTAAACTCGACCGATCTCAGATAAATGTAGTCCATTTCAAAATTGTTGGGTTGTTTTACTGTTCACGTTGACTTTGTTCCCACCCGCAGATTGGGTTGGGTAGTACACGTTGACTTGGATTGGGTATGAGTTCATTCGTTTGTTTCCTTAGTATTTGTTATTATTTCTCCTTAAAATGCCTTTAAAGTATCACTAATTGCCAGTCAGAGAAGCAAAATAATAACAAATACTGAAGAAACGAACGGAAGAACTTATACCAACCCAAGCCTCGGATAGGAACAGTCAATGTGCACTACCCAACCCAATCCGTAGGTGGAAACAAAGTCAACGTATACAGGAAACCAGCCCAAACCTAACTAACTAGCCCTGGTGGCCGAGGAGGACAGGAAATCCCCTAAAGCTGAGAGTCATCTTCCTACATTCATTATCGGGACTGTACTACATATAGTGGAGGTAGTGTTTAGGTGAGGGAAAATCCTGCGCGGAGGATAGGGTGGGAGGGACATTAGGGGATATCCTACTACAGTCGGTAGAGATTACCTCACTCTAGAACGCAGGTAGAATCGGCGGAGCTTACCTAGCCCTTTTAAATTAAAATGTTGGAATCGGCCAAGTTTACATTATGGATTACCTGAAACTCTACTAATCGGTCGAGTTTACAATCGCCGGGGGACAGAGAGAGGAGGGAGGGAAAGAGGGGGCTCAAAATTTCAAAAGGTCCCAATGTAGTTCGCGCATTTTCCCGGATTAAGACCTCCCGAAGGAGGGCCGGAGATAGCTTTTGAGATAGAGCAACTGTTCCCAACTTGGGGTCTTTGGACTAAAAGCGGTCCGCGGTAACGAAAAGGTAGGGGAGCCCAACTCGGGAAAGGGACACGACCGAGGTAGTACTGCGAGTCCGTAAGCTATGTTCAAATTATCAAAAGGTCCCAATGTAATTCGTGCATTTACCCGCATTGAGACGGCCCGAAAGAGGGGTGGAGATAGACTTTGAGATAGAGCAGCGGTTCTCAACTTGGGGTCCTCGAACTAAAAAAGGTCCGCGGGGATGAGAAAAGGTCGGGAACCACTGAGGTAAAGGACAGTTTTCGCTTTTCAGCTAGCAAACGACACTCAACGCTCGTTACGAAATTTATTATATAGATGATAGATATCTAAGCATTATACCACTTAATAAGTTGAAATAAGTATTATTAATGATATAATCTTTAGGATATCATAAAATTCAGCAAAATTCATTAGATTTCATAAATAAATAAAAATAGATGGTTAAATATTTAATTCTAGATCAAAGATAACTCTGTTTAGAGTTTCAACCTTACCACTCTTTCATATTTGTAAACGTCATAAGAAGAGACTTTTTTCACTGTTGATAACTGCTGTCATTAATGGCGAACATATCCTACGGCGTAGGAATAAAAAGTTTTGGAAACAATTCTCTATGGGAACATGTTGACGTGCACTGATCTTTCCTAAAATTTTGCTCGCTCATTAAAATTCAACGTTCAAAAGCCACGAATAAATGTTCTCACGCGCATATTTGCGTGGAGTACAGTCGACTGAAGTAAATAATAAACCGCGCCAGGTCTTTTATTCAGAAAAAATCTCACCTTATTATTGATGTGCGATTTTAAAATAAATTAATACGTAAACTTGAACTACAAATTATATTTAAACGAATTTATTTCATTAAATAAAACTATAATTATAGAGGCATGCCTTGCTTAGCGCATAATAGGCGTTCCGAGACATCTGTGCGCTATCAGAATTTGCGCTAAACGAACAGTTTTTAACATAGCACTTAACCCAGTTGATTTTTGCTCTTCAGAAATTTTACTATCTTGCAACTTATATAATGATAGTCATTGTATTACGTTACATTGTAGGCGGAAACCAGCAAAAAGAATCTGGAATTTCGTTAATCCTGACGGACATGATGCTCGTGCAACCGCAGATTGTATTTTAAAACAACTCGACCCACTAATTGGTAACGTTCCGAATAAACCTATAGCACAAAGTTTTGATGGTGCTTCTGCTATAAGTGGACGTTTAAATGGCGTTCAGAAACTGATAAAAGACAAGTATTCACTTGCTAATTTCGACCACTGTTAGGTCCACCATAATCACAGAAATAAAAGATAGATTTCAATTTACTGGACACCTCGTGGTTACGAATCTATTTGTGGTCGAAGAATTTGATAATTACAGGAAAAATTCCCTGACACGTATCTCTGAAATAATTGAAAAGTATCCTTTTTTGGAAAAAAAGAGACTGAAGAGTGAACTTCAAGTTTTTTTACGAAAGAGAGAAATTGAGAGCAGTTTCTGGTGCAGTACCATTTCTGTCGCTAATTTTGGCTGATGATTTGTGTAAAACATTTCAAGAGACAATAAATATTTTAAAGTGTTGATCACGATATCAATGTCGACATCAGAAGCAGAACGGTGTTTTTCAATGATGAAAAGAATAAAGACTTTTCTTAGGAATACTATGAAAGAAGAAGACTAAGTAAGTGCTTTAAGCATGCTATCGTGTGAAAAAACTTTTGTAAATAACATAGATAGCTTCAACAGAAAAGTTATTGATTTATTTTCTAACAAGAAAGATCGCCGAATAGACTTTGTTTACCGCTCATTTTAGCTGTAAGACACTTTTTTCATCTACTCACTACAGTACATTTTTCGGTAAGTAAAAAATGAAATACTTTTTTATATTATAAATGTACGTTTTTGAATCATATGTTGGCCCTACCAGTTGAAACAACCACCGTCCGCCACTGCTTGACATGTTCCTAAAATTCTTCATGATTACGAATATCTTTCATGATGATTGGCAAGCGCAAAAGTAAACAAAAACGGAATACGAGTGTTATTACGATTCAGCGGCGCCGCCGCAGCTTCAGACAGGTAACTATAGCATTGGTACCAACAGTAAAATAATATCAGAATAACAAACGAATAACGATAGCTAAAGTTAAAGTTGTCGTGAACCTAATCTAACCCAATCTCAAGTAGAAACCCATCCAATGCGAACCCAACTCTGCACATCTAAACAGTAACGTTAACAACTTTTAAACTTCCAATGCTAGCGTCACTGTTAAAGACTGTGGAATTGCGGAAAACCAATGTAAAAAACATAATAAAAGTGAACGAGTGAAATAGAAATAAAGTTAATAAACGTATAAATAACAACAATTTGTCATTAATTAGAGTGGAATGACTATCACTGAACAGAGAGTGAAGTACGAATAAAGGTATGTTAGAAAAATGCTGGGACCATAAGAAAGGACCGTAGCATTTAGGACCATTATTTTAAAAAATTTCAAAAATTAAACTTTTAGTCCCGAGATGCCAACCACGCTACATCGAAATAGCGCTAAAAGAACATGCGCTAAACGAGTCATACCTGTATAAGTAATCATATAGCATGTAAACGACCTTAATTTATAATATCTAAACCAGATTTTAAAAATTTAGTCTCCCAATAAATTTCAACAATTTATTATTACAAGGAATAATCACACACGCCACTTTGGTGTCACAATATCAAACCACAGACTGTCCCTTAGTCCCTAACCAAGTTACAATACAGTTTTCCACCAATAATGGAGAATTTAGGTATACTTAATGTGCACGCATTGATTCCAGAGACCTGTGGTTAACTATTAATGGGGGGTAATCAATCCGAAAGTTGGCGCCATATGTGAAAATTTGACCTATAGTAGGATAGATTTATTTCAAGCAATGTGAAGGTAAATGTGGCCAATTAGCTTCTATGTATAGTTTATAAAAATATTTCATCAGTTTTTAATTAAAGGGATGCATCCACTCTTCTTTCACCCATTACTAATTACAGCATTTCCTAATTGCGAATTCTGGGTGCACTAACATTCGTTTCCACCAGATGTCATTGTCTATGACAACCTAAATGCCATTCAACCGAAGCTGGAAAAAGGGAAATCGGAGTTCTCTGCTCCTAAAAATATGACGTCTCCCTACCTTTTCTGATATGTTCCAGAGGTGGAAGAAGGCATCCTCCCGCAATGAGAGAAATTTCTCTTGACGCACTAAAATACACACACACTACTTCATCACAGAATGACCATATCACAGTACAGGGGTGTGAAGGATTAGCATGAAAAGGGGGAAATGGGGTGCTGTTTGGAAACCATGGAGAAAATAAAGGGTAAAGGTTTGATAGTGGAAATGGAAGAAACAGGTTAGATTCACAATTGCACTGTACCTGGAATGTGGAAAGAAACAGCACTCACTGGTACTGTTTGAAAGCGATAAATCTCAAATATATTTAGTGCCAGCATGTTACTTTGATTCTCACGAGGATTAATTTTTTTATCGGTGTGAGCAATTCTATCTTTCAAAAAACTTTACAAAAAGTTATCATATTCAGTCTCTTTCGATAGCTTATAAACAATAATCCATTGAAATAAAGAATCTTACTTTAATAATCACGTAGGTATCATTGAAACTAATGGTTGGTTTCAAATCTTTAGCGTAAATTATTTATAGTCAGAGGCTTTGCGGAAAATTTAGAGGTTTTTCTGCAAATAAAATATGGGGCCTCAATATCAAATTGCAACCAATAAGATTCAGAGGGATGCCGGGCTCCCTTCCCACTCCCCCCTCCTCCCACATTGCAGGGCCTGCAAGAGCCTTCACCATGTCCATATTTGACGCTGATCAATGTAAGCTAAATGATATATTGTATTTAGCAAATGTAAACAAAATTATTATTAGTATTGGACATCAATCTAAGATAAGCAACGAGAGCTTGCTTTATCATCAGTTGAGGGAGAAATTGTACAGCCACTGAAAATAATACCATATTTTATGATACATAATCTGATAGAAAACTGATGTTGGAGAATGGGATAAACATACATTCAAATCCACCTTCAAAATACGTGAACCTCCCAATAAATTGTATCGGTCAAGTAGATATTCTCAAGAAAAACTTTTTGAGTTAAGAATGATGAGAGAAGGAAGAAGAATGAATTATGATATGAGCAATGCATTAAAATCTTTAAGTGATAAAACAGCTATTCAAAATGTCTTATTACTTAATTCGGCTTCTAAATTTGTCATTTAAAAAAATGAAATTCATTGCTGATGGAATGTTTAATTAATTGCCAAACTTCTGGTTCAGAGATGAAGGTGAGCATCTATGGCTCAAGTTAATAGTCATGTGAAAGAATATTTAAAGAATTAAATTAAATTTTAAAATATTTTTTCCATATCCTACCATCAGGACTCTGAAGAGGGCTATTTGGTAGATGATATACGCTTATCAGTCCATACTCCTACACTCCACATGTGGCCTGTGATGCTATGATTAAAAACAGATCTGTAAAATTTAACACAGATTCATATCATTTTACAATCAAATTATGACAGTAAAACACTTAAGATTGAAATGTTAAACGTAAAAACCCTTATTTTCACTGATACATTACTTCAGAATCTCTAGTTAATGTTCGATTTAAGGTCTGATGCGGCCCACCATTTAGAAAAGTTTGCTCACCACTGTCGTAGATTTTAGTTTCACTATCATAAATTCACATATTTTGCGAATCTTAAAAAATAATTTGATTCATCTCTGGCAACCAAAGCAAGTGCAGTGATGGCCTTAGATAAGGGAAAGCCATGCAATTTCCCAGGGCCCCACACTAGTGGGACCCCAAATTTTTAAATGTGTTATTGGGTGAAGAGGTTAATATGGGTTTTAACTACCACCTAATGAAATCTTTTATAACTGTTTTTTGGTAAAGTTTGTGTTTGTGGGTGTACCCCATGGCAAATCCTTCATATAATCAAGGGAAGCATTGCTTTTCCAAGAATTTTTGGTGTAATCAAGCTTCCAATTTCAGTAGGATCACTTCTTGATTACAATATCATAAATAATTAGCATGCAAACAAAGAAGAGAGAACTGCATAGGATATGGAAGGGGTCAGGAGGGGTGGAATGTGCACATGTACAGACAGGCTTCACTCTGTGGCGCATGAATGACGGATCAAGGTTGGAAGGAAAGTAAATGTTGAAATTGCTTATGCCTGTGAAGTGTACAGAAAAAAATAGTGTTGTGAATTTTTGCATCCCTCACTCCTTCAGTCATGCTTTGCCACTGCAGTGCTTTCCTACCTCCAAAATACCTAAGTCGTGGATTTTTTACATCTATTTACTGATCGAGTGTGATACAATACACAAGAGAAAACATGAATATATCGCTAGATGTACCAAGAGATTTCAGACCAAATTGAAAATGAGAACCAATCTGGCCACACCTCATGCTCTACAAGGAACTAGAGATCATGAAATACTTGGTGATGTCAATCATGGTAATATTTTGGACAAGTGGAATTAATGGCCAAATATGACCATATTACAGCAGAACACATCAGGTGTATCAAAAGTAAGTATATTCAAGCTCCAAGATTTGAACATACAATTAGATAACTGTAAGCACCAAGATATGATAATGGTACCAACATGAAGGGAAAATATGTCGTTGTTCAAAAGAGAATTTTAGATCTTAACCCTAAAGCCATTTACAATCCATGTGGATGTCACAACTTAAACTTAGTTCTATGTGATGCAGCTAAGTCTTGCAAAGTAGCTTTTGTTCTTGCCTATTAAATGAACCTACCAACAGTGGCGCTATTGTACTACAACATCATATCTACGTCTTATGGAAATTTGAAACTTAGGAATTATGACACTTGGCTTTTGGAGATTCCCTGTCCTTTTCTGCCCTGAGTTGGGTTGGTTGGTTTTGGGTTGGTTTCCTGTACAAGTTCACATTGTGCCCCACCTCAGATTGAGTTGGGTTATGTTTATCTTTACTGCTTTTACTCAACACTATTCTTTTCTTTGGTATTTTTATTATTTCAGCTTCAAATGCCTCTTAAGTATCACAAATTGCCAGGCAGAGAAGAAGCAAGTAGGTATGATGCAGTAGTGCAGTGTCTCCTTGCTTTCTCACCATTTATGATGCCACTGTCGCTGTATTGAAATGCATATGGTAGCAGTACAATGTCTCCTTGCTTTATTTCCACTGTTGCCTCAGGTAGTAGTACAATGTCTCATTGAGTAAAAGCAGTGAAGATAAATGCAACCCAACACAACCTGAAGGGGGAAACAAAGTGAATGTATACAGAAAACAAACCCAAAACCAACCAACTCAACCTAACCCAGGGAACAAAGGAGGACAGGGAATCCCCTAAAGCTAAGTGTCATATTCCCTAAGTTTCATATTTCTGTAATATGTAGATACGTTGTAGTACAATGTCTTCTTGCTTTCTCGCCATTGATGGCCCCACTATCACCTGCAGTAGTAGTACAATGTCTTGTCTCTTTCTCATCTTCGACAGCACCACTGTTGGTGGGACCAGTTAATAGACAAGAACTGTAGCTTCAATTTATTTTGGAAATTTACACAGAATTTATTGTCTCTTTGCATCCTCCGCAAAAAATGGAGACTCCTAACATCATTTGTGACACATGCAGTGAAAATGTCATCTGAAACTCGATGGGAGAGTTGTATTGACAGTGTAAAATTTATACGTTTTGAGGTTTCTGGAATTTGTAAAGCAATTATTGAATTATTGAAAATCCCTGCCCTTGTCAGTACAACTTGTGCAGAAGCCAATGGTCTTTTGGCTGAGCTGCGGTCATTCAAATTTCTTCTTAGTACAGTTATATGATATTACATCCTGTCACAAGTAAATGAAGTATGCAAGCTCATGCAAAATATAGACATACAGCTAGATGTTGCTGTAGCATTATTGAAAGGTATTCATGAATATATGACTGAGTATAGACATCATGGTTTTAAAAACACAGTAGAAGTTCTATTGTATTGCTGAAACATTTGATGGCCCTATTGAGATACAATTCCCATAGGGGCTTGTGAGAAAGAGGACAGTACTGTTCCTGGATGGAGCATCAGATGAGCCCATACTTGACCCAAAAGACAAATTTTGGATTGAATTCTTTAATGCTTGGTGTGTAAAACAATTGCTCAGCTAGATGACAGATTTAAACAAATGGTGCAGTTTAATAACAAGTATGGATTCATATTTGATGTTAAACCTTTGGCTAAAATGATGATGAATAACCTTGAGGGAGACATTCCACAGAGTTGCTGACTGAGATCAAAGAGTTTTTTAGGTTATATCAGGGGCAGGTTAACCCTAGGGCACATGCCCTGGGCCTCACACTTTAAAGGGCTCCGTGCTCTAGAGAAGAGATTTTGCAGATAGAAAATTATAATAATAGATTTTGTGTTATTAAATAGTTGATCCTAAATCCTATTATTGATACAATTATGAAGTGCTGTTTTTACACTATACACTGATTTTTTCCTTTCAAGTTTCAAAACTATTTTTTATGTATAAGGTACAATAATATTTTTATATTTACATTGAATCAGAATTTTCCAAACAAGTTAACTGCCATTTAGCAACTTAGAGTATTGCCTGTTGTGACAGACCCGACGTAAGCGCCAAAGAGGGTTAGCCTAGATGCTGAATCATTCTTTATTTCCAGCATTTGTCAGTTGTCACTGTGAGGGTAAGCTGGAAGGTATGTGTAATGTGTATGTTGAATCCATAGTGTTTTTGCATCAATTAGGTATATGTGTCATGTCAGGATGTCACCCATGTGTGTGTTTTTCTATTGAATGACAATATAAAAAATTAAAATGCATAATTCATATGGCCAATACTGGTGTAATAAAATACATATTTGTATTTACATACAGTGATTTTCCATATTTGTATGTGATTAAAAGTTTTTGTGATATTATTTTGCATTTGTAGGCTATTTAGGTGAATTTTTTTTGTGTATTTGTATTTGATTCAATTGATTTTGGACTTCTAGGTTATGTGCTTGGAAAAAGTTTCAAATTGTTCACATCAATCTTATCAGTTATCTATTCCTGAAAACATATTATATATTTCAATCAGTATCAGATGCAATCTCAGACGAAGCTTAATTATCAAGATCTAGTTTAATTCCTATAAGGCTATAAACCATCGTTGTTTTCCAAGTGTTTCACTTTTAAACCAGAAATAAATACCAAAACTCAGGCACGAGCATTGCTGAATAAAATTACAAATTCGAAACTGCTCTGCTAACAGCAATATGGAACACTATCCTCAGTCGATGTCATCACAACAGCAAACTGTTGCAAGCAAAAGAATGTACACTTATGATCTGTGCCGAAGTGTATGACACTCTACTTGCATGGATATGTGAAATTCGTAATGAGTCTCAGTTTTCCAATTATGAACAGGAAACTGAAATGCTTGTGGAACATAATATGTATAAGAGAAATAGAGTGACTTCAACTTCATCTCAATTAGCATCAGCACAAAGTCACCAGCGTGTTTTACACCATTCTTGACCACCTGGCCACGGAACTTGATTGCCGAAAAGTGGTGTATTCAGCTCTCAATGCTCAGTTTAGTGTGCTAATTGGACGGATTTAATATAAAAGGAACCAAGCACCATTTTTGTAATATTTTAGTTTGATCCTAGATATCACTTGGTTCCATTTAAATTAAATATTTACAGAGTTTCAAGAGTTAGCAGAAGTGTCTAATTTAAAAATTACACAAATGGTGCTTGGTTCCTTTTATATTAAAGCCGTCCAATTGATGTAAGCTATGCTGAAAATACTGGGCCTGCAGAAATATATCAAAAGGCTGCAACGCTGCAAGAAGTTTATCCAGAAGACCTCGAAGATTCCTTCCCTGACGAACTTCTTAAATATTTTCAGTACGCAAAAGAAAAGTCATATATGATCAAAATACCTATAAATTCAATTCATGAACTGAGTACTACCAATCTAGATATGGCCTTCCCAAATGTATTTGTTGGACAAAATTTGACTATTTTGTCATCAAATACTGAGGGAGAGCATTCTTTCTTGACTTTAAAACGAGTAAAAAATAATCTACGCTCAGCATTGTTAATGGAAAAACTCAGTGATTTGGCTGTGCTCAGCATTGAGTGGGATGTAACAAGGAGACTTGATTTTGAAGACATTGTAACAGACTTTTCTAGAGAAAGGTCTCGAAATAAATTCTCCCAAGCTTAAGTTAGCATAATTAATGCTGCATAATTATGTGCTTTTCATTTATATGATGGCAAGATCATCTGCCTTCTTTGTTTTGTGATATATTTATTAAACATTAATAGGTTGATTCTTTTTAGTTATAATTTTCAGGGCATTATTGTCTTTAAACTCGCCAATGGAAAATTATTTTTATAATAAATTGCAGTGTCAATATATCATACTTCAATTGTTTAATACAATATCCATACATTTATTCCTAATATCAACATAGTGTTAAGGTTGATTGATTTCAGTATATCGGAATCAATGGGTTGGGGGCCCGCAACCCATCTGGTGCCCTGGGACCCACAGTAGCTTAACATGCCCCTGGGTTTTATAGGCAAAAAAAAGGTACAGCTTTAGCAGCTCTTCAATTTATTCATAAGTCTAACATTCAAGATATTTATCCAAATTTATGTATAGTAGTTCAAATTATTCTCACTGTACCTGTAACTGTTGCTTCTGGTGAGAGGTCAATTCCAAAGTTGAAAATGCTAAAAAATTATCTATTCTCTTCTATGTTACAAGAGCATCTAGTTGGATTATCATTAATTTCAATTGAACAAAATTGGTAGAGATTTATGTTAGAGCGATCTAATTCAGGAATTTGGTTCATTTAAGGCTCAAAAAGTTACACTCCAATAAATATACCATTGAGTTCAACTAATCAATTTACTGGCTGTTAGCATATAACCTATTATATCTTCATGTAATGCTCCTTATTGTCTTGATGAGAGCAATACGATATGTTAGCAGATAAAAATTTTACTTTTTATGGTTTATGACTTGTGCACAGTGACATAACAGAAAATCTGAGGGTCACCCTGCAGCAAATAATATGGAGCTCCCCTATGGATATCTTAAATATTTTCCAAGCTGAATTACTTATCATTGCCTGCATATTAATGAAGAATTCCTCCCTCCCTCACACAAACACTACTGATATTTTGATAAGTATGAAATTATAAAAAATTATAATAATAAGTCTGTTCCTTTTATTAACTTTAATCCATTTGGGGAAATGGGTTCAAAATATTATATTATGCATGACAATCCTTATGCCATAGAGACAGGATAAATAAGATGTATTTATTACTCTATGAAATATGTATATATATACATGTATGGAGCAGTGGTTGAGATATGTGTCAATGGTTTCAAGTATTGTGAGTTCGATTCCCTGTCTAGATCAATGGTATTTTACGGCTAAAAAATATGACAAGTATTCCTTTTTTGAGGAAGTTAAGCTGTTGATCCTGTGTATTATATGATGTGGTTGTAGTTCAAAGAACCCCTTTTCACATGGGACACTGGCTAGCAGAAAAATTTCCAGGTGTAGGAGCTAAGCCCATGGCATCTGTGATTAACCCCCCTTAAAGAGAAAGGTGGGTCTAGGAAAATCTGACGTTTGCTGACTTGATGATAGGGGTATGACCAATGCTTGTGTAAGATTTTTTACTTAAGACATTTTTTACTTTTTATGTGTGATTTACATGTTGCAACAGCTCGTATACAGCAAGCTTCCACCTGCTCGTTACATTTTGCCCGATGTTAGAATTCTTTTCACTGTATTTAACTGATTTTTTGGTAAACCTAACTTTACCTTGTTTTCACTGATAAATTTTTCCTCATTGTGCATTAAAATGTATTGCAACGCTATAAGAAGACAAGAAATTATTGCCATGCATAAGTATGCATTTTTTAATTTTTATTGATAAAGAGGGAGGTACAAGGAAATCTTATGTAAGACAAGTGGGAGGGCCACCCAAATGCTGATGGTTGCTGACATGGAGGGACCAGGGGGGGATCAAAAATAGCTAAGGATTTGCTGTCGTAATACTTGAATGGCCTCCTAGTGAATATATATGATCTGTAAAATCTTATGTGCCATCAGGGGCAGTTAATGTTGTTGAAAAAAAGGGTGGCTTCACTTCAGCCAAAACCTACCTACATACCTATATATGAAAGCAAAAACTTACTTCATGATGATATTGGAGTTCTAAAATATTGACTACCAGATCGACAGGTTATTGGAGTCGTCATCCTTTAGAGCCCGAACAGTGTATGCAGAACTCATGCTTCACTTAACATGTAAATACAGTATACACAAATAAGTACAATAATCTTCCCTAGCCATATGTATCACTCAAGAATTGTTGATGCATGAGAAAATACATTGGTCTGAGAGTGAGAGATGTCTGAAGGCATATAATCGTATCCTTTATCTTGCACTGGTTTTCATGCCGACGAATGCCTCTTCTCATCATTATAAAGCCATATTGTAGAAGTCGCAATTAAATTTTTCAGGTTCTTAAAGCAGGCATCAGAGGCCTTCGTCAGTACGATTTGAATGATTGGGGGTCCCCTAAATCTTGGGGCCTATCAGTATGTCCCTGCTTGTGCACCTTTTGGAAAATAGTGTTGATGTAATGTTATATGTAATATGTGAATTGTAATTAATATTCTTCACTCCAGTTGTAATAATTATTAATTACTCTGAATTTAGAGTAAAGTAAAGTGAAATTTAAATCAGAAATTCCTGACTTGCTAAGTTGCTTATTGGTCATTAGATTAAAACTTCTAGGGAGCCCCCAATGACTCTCTTGCCCAGGGCTCCAAGAACCCTAAGGCCACCCCTGGCAAGTGTGTATTGCAATGATTTTTTCGTATTCCAATACTATAAAAATTTAATGGAAATTTAAAAATCAATTTTCATTTTTTAATTACAGCCCTTTATTTGTGGAGTTATTAAAAATTTCCATCAAGGAAATTATAATTTTATGATTATGGCGTTTGAGAATAATAAATCTGCAGTTTTTTAGTTTTATAGTCTCCATCAATATATAAAATTTATAACTACATGGAAAATAAAAGACTAGATTGTAAGACTAAAATTAATTTAGTTTCCACCAAATATTATTGCTTTAAATGAAGCGGTGCTGCATATTCGAATCCGCTCTAGGTGGCAGCACAGCACATGCAATAGCCCAATAGCCCAGTAGCGCCATCGCGATAAACATCAATAACTGAACGTCTGAGTGAATAAGTGGAAAGAAAATAATTGTTAACATTGGTTGTAGATTCTTGGAATAAGGGAATCACACTTAATTTTTCATATATTTGGCATTTGCTGCAATAGCCACATTTTTGTCTTGTGGAACATCCAGATAGTTTTTACGGTTGTCATATTTGTCGACAGATATGTTCAAGGTTTAGTTTTGTGGTAGAATGGAATAGTAAGTTATTATTTACGCTTTTGAAGTCAGTCAACCTACTTAACGGAATTGAGAAGTGTGTACCGCTCGACTTCGTGCTTTCTTCAATTAAAACGTTTGACTTAAGGGAATTATCAGTTAAGATAGAGATCGTACGTTTAAATATTAAATTGTGACTTATCTATTCACAAGTTGGGAATGTTATGAAGTTGATTTTCTGCAATTGAAGAACGGGATATATTAATTTTACCCAACGCCATAATGGATAGAATACGTGTGTCTGGTGATAAAATAAAGGTGATATCCACGGGAAAGCATTATTGGTTAACACTTAAATTAATAATCTAATCATTTATTTTTCTTTGCCGTTATATTTGGTAACTAGAATGAATGTTATGCCGAGAAAACTCAATTATGGTACTTTATTTTCTATGCACTGCTTTCATTTAGTTACTATGCAAGTTTTAATCATTCACGTATACAATGTTACTGTTAAATGGCATCTGTGATTCTCATCAGTTATTCAGCATGAATTTTCTTTTTTTAAGATAGTTATTTCATGGATTGATTTCGTTCTCTTAGTATCGCTGTATTTGTTGTTGCCTTCATTTAAAGTTAAAACTTAGGCATTAGCATGCTACAGTGCTAACGTTTATTGCATTTGTTTGCCGTGTGAAATTTAATAAGGATTTAGTTCTAAGCATAATGTTCAAGGTCAGTATTAAGAGTTGGAAATTAAATCCTGAAAGCGTACCAATTACAATAAATATGACATTCATCTTAAAGAATTATTAGTGTGTATGCAGTGAGTACTGTGAAATTTTTATATATCAAATAAATACAATAATAAATTGTAAATGTGAAACCTGATAGCATATATAGCTAGTTTTACAGCTACATCGACTTTCTTGAATAGTTCGTACGTTAATGGGTGTTGTCACATTCTAATTTTCTATTTATAAACAGGCAAGGTCGACACATGATAGAAGATTTTCATCAGGTCAGCCACGTTGGTCAAGTCATAGGACCCCTTCGGGAGGTAGGAGAAGAGATGATGCCATCAGGAGGAGGCGCTGGAATGGAACCAATGATAAAAGATCACATGGAACTACTGGAAGAATGTTATACAGTGTCATGATTGACACTAAAACAGATTTCCAGCCCTTACCTGGCTTTGGTCATAAAACTTATGATGTTATGCAGCGGATAAATGCTGGAGTGGATTGTGATGAGGTCTATCCAAATGTTTTCATTGGAAATTCGTAAGTATTTGTAATTTCAATGTTTCTAAAATATTTTTGGAATTGCTACTCATCAATAAATTATTGTACATTTATTATCATGCAAATCGTGGCTGAATTTTATGGAAAAAAGAAGATAGTACCTTGCTTGGGAAATAAATTAAGATATATTTTACAGGCTTGTAATTAATGATTTGAATATTTAGGGAACATAATCTCTCAGGTTAATGTTTTAAGCAGCTGTTACCAAATATGTTTACCTGACTATATTATAATGTAATTACCTTAATTAGCATGACATCTATTACGGCCTTGGTAGAGGGTATGCATAGCTATTCTGGCACCCTATAATAGGGGGGGGTCAAAGGCCCAAATTCTGCCATGGGCATGCCCGTATGTGTTCACCTATGTTATTGAGAGCCCATTCTAAAAGGTTATTTAGTGCTGTCTGTGAACAAGATTAAAATAAATTAACATGGAAATGATATTTCTTTTTCTCTTGTGAAATATGACCTTTCCTAAAGAACAGCCGGGAAGCATTGGTTTAAATCAATGTGTTTTTAATTTGGTGACATTTTTAACTGTGTGAATGTTTGGAATTCAAGTTTTTGTGGTATTTTGCATCTAACTGTGAACAATACATAGCTTTCATTTAAAAATTTGCATACCTGCAGACTATGTTCCCTCTGACGTGTGTGCGGAAGAAATTTGTCTTGTGCATCTTTTTCAGAAATTTCGGATAATTGTGCGCCCTTTTTCTGTGGCATCATTTTTTTCTCGAGTCAAAAAATGTAAATAAATGCGTCTTGGTATTTTAGAATTACGAATTAGGATGGGGTTGGAAAGGGAATGGTGAAGTCAGCATATACCAAGATTTTGCGAATTGTCTGCAATATCGCACAGTAGCATGTGCTTTTTTTCACAATAAACTTATTCTACAAATATTTGTGCACACAAATTTTGCCCATGTGTGCTGGCTTTGCAGACTGTGCGCGCTCGCACACATGCACAGCATAAGAGGGAACATTGCCTGCAAATATGTTTACCATTGAAATAGGTAGCTAAAGTTGAGCATCATAATGTGGTCTTTCACTAGTAAATTTTTCCGTAATATGAAAGTTCTACCCAATTAATTTAAATCTTATGTTATTGATTTGCCACCATAATTTGTAGTTTATTATAATGTTATTTTAAAGAGTATTTACCATAAAATTATCTTCCGATGAACTACATGTCTCCAAAAGAATCGCAGTGAGTGAAGCTTTAGGAAAATATTTAGAACTTCTTGATTTCATTGATGAAAAGTTCTCAAAAATGCCAGGATATATCAGCAGATTCATCTGCCAACACGAAAATTTTCATAAAAAATAATTCCAGTATAGTAGCAATAGATATCATATGGCATGTTTTAAAGAAATTTGGGCTTATTTTAGACCACATATTAATGTTTTCTTGCAGGGCTCATCACTTATTCAATCATATTTTTGTGGTTGACTAAAGATCAAACCTATTTGCATAGTTTTGAATCAATTACAATTTTTCCAATTTGCTCAAAGTTTGAATTCCTTATCTTGTTGATAGCCATTTGGTGCATAATTTTCCAGAAGGTAAAGGGAAAAAATGCAATTTTTCTGTAATATTTTAAATAATTTGCTTCATTTCAAATAAAACTCTCATGGTTATATTTATAAGACCTACATCTTCAGTTTTTTAATCTTTCCAAATGTTGTAGATTTAGCTGAAAATGAAATTTGGAAAATGAATGAATGCATTTCATTTAAATAGTCATGTGGGTTGAAAGTTTTTTGAGTCATAAAAACAAGCTTGAGAGAATTTTTTATAACTGCAATTGAATGCTATCGTTGCTATTTTTTTGGCCAACTGTGTGATCAATCTTTTTCTGCAGGGGAGCTGCACGGAACAAGGCTTACCTTCGTCGCTTAGAGGTATCACACATTCTCAACTGTGCCCGTGGAGAAGTAGAAACAGGAGAAGAATTCTACAAGGACGTTGGAATGTCATACTTAGGCCTATCACTTCAAGATGATTCATCAGCTGACTTAGAGAGTCACCTTAGACCCTCTTCAGAATTCATTGACCATGCTCTTCTTTCTGGAGGTAAATCAATCTTAATCCTTGACTAGAGGAAGTGTCATAAAGGCAAGATGTTCATGTGTATTTTTCCTGGGCAATTTTTGTTCTTTTTCCTTTTATCTCCAGTGAAGTTAAAGTTTAGTGTACCGAAAGTGCATTTATTCCTATTTATCATTCATGCTATTTACCCTGCATTGGTGGCTTCAATTGCCATATATTTTATTTCTCCTAACTTTTCGTTTCCCGACGCAGTGGAAGGAAAATGGTGATCCATGAGACTATTACTTCCAACAGAGAAGAGAATATTTTTACTATGATATCATTAATTGACCACATAGGCTATAATAGATGCTAGAAGAAAATCATTTGCATTATGTTACCTATGCATTTTGATATCTTTTAGTTGATTATAGTATCGGCTTTGTTTTGTTTTTTTTTTTTCATGAACCTTGTTGCCCATGTTACTATGATCTCTGATCCAATACTGAGCTGCAACCTATAATTCGAGAAACACTTCTATATAAAATTCTTTAAGAGATGCAAAAATGGAGCTAATGCCCATATTTTCTTTAAAGATGGTCCATAAATGAAAATTGATTGATGATTTATATTCATTAGGATTTATAAGAGATATAAGTTGCAACTTTATGGCCAGATTGAAAAATGTTATATTTATTTACAGGAATAGTAAGTTAGTGTATTTTGACATATTTACATGTTTGTTGTTCTGAAAACTGCAGTAATTGCTTTTCTTATTTAGTCAAGTGAATGTTCATGGGAAGAATTACTTTTTTGTTTCTATGGTAAATTTGCTTCACATTAAATTATTTTCAAGCTGTAATTTCACCAATAAAATACCATATATTCCGGATTAAAAAGCACACCGCCAAAAAGAAGGCCATTTCCAGCTTATTAATTTTTTACTAATAAAACATTTGTTTGCACAGGTACATGAGATGTCATCAATGATTAAAAACAGCATAAACTAAAAACTTAAAAAACAATGTTTCTTCAATAGCCATAAAAGGGTTGGTAAACCTGATGTGCATTTAAGATTTAAATCAGTTTTCATCAGTGGTGATTCACCAATAGTACAAACGTGGTTTTTCAATTTTGATTTCAGCCATTTGGTAAGCTTGATTGTTTGTTTTTTATTTATTCTAGAGTTAATTATTAGTTTTAAAAGTGTTAATAATTTAAAAAATATATTTTAATTTATAACAAAAATATTAAGCTTTTTCATAAATCTCTACCTTCCAAGTCATCCTCATTAAATCCTTTGAATCAGAAACTTCACTATTATCTTTTTACAGTAGATTATCATGTGTCATCTAGAGCAGTGCTTCTCAACCTGGGTTCCGCGGAAGAGGTCCAGGGGTTCCACAAAAATATGTACATGTATAACAGAAAGGATGTGGTTTAATTGCCTTTAGCATATGTCAACAGAAACCATTCACTTCTAATTCATATATGGTTTGTTATGGCAATTAAATGCTAACATGGGTTGATATAAATAAATTTATATAGTACCACATACTGGAGACTTCTAGGATTTTGGTGACTGTTGAAGTGCCTGTTGGGCACAGCTGTGTATGTTGCTGTGACAGACTTTCATTAGCGAGGTAGTATGGCTCGGTGTCAACCAAATGATTTCCAATTTTGACCCTCCCGCCTCCCCAAAATACGCTTCAGATTTATTTTTTTTGTTTTATGATTTTAATAGAATATTACGTTGATTTTGACATCATTAAATTTTGCAGTAACGTTAAAATTACTTGATTATATCTATTTGTCTTTCACCTTCCTCAACCTTAAGTTGCATCTTGATTGGAAGATGGAGAGTGGTAAATATAATGTATTTATTATTTTTTGATATGAATTGAAACGTAACAATATTAATTTATTATTTATCACTTCTGAACTTCATTCTGGCATTCCATAAAATACCCAATTCAGCTATTTCTCATATCTTTAAGTTACTCTTTTTAATAAATGATTCATTATTATAATTACTCTTTTTCTACAATTATTGTAGTAGATTTTAATTTTTTTAAATCTTTTTGCATTTTAATTTAACCAGTTAAAGATTTTGGGCTTTTAGATGGTAGTGTTATTATATTTTTGTTTAACAGATAGTCAAACATTAAAATATCATCTTGGATGGGCCTCTTTATCGATCTTATTTTATTTGCCTTTTTTGTTATCTTTGTTAGTTGTTAATTTTGATGTCATTTATGCTAGTATTTTAGGGGCCATCCAAGTAAAGTATAACCATTTTCCTGTATGGTTTGTTTACTTTGTTATTGTATTATATTCCTTAGATATTTTTGTGTTAAGAACATTGTGGGGTTCTGCAAAGCGTTATCCAGTTTTTAAAGGGTTCTGTACCTCCAAAAAGGTTGAGAAGCTCTGATCTAGAGCAGAGGTCACCAAAATTTTTACTAAAAGAGCTTCATGAGATTTTATATATCTCTCTGTGGACCTTTTAATGACTGATTAGACCATGTGTAAATTTCAAAGAGCAAGTATTTTTGATTGTGTCATATGCCTGAATTAAAAGTTTACTGTATCTACATATTCGAAAAATTTCATTTAGTTTTCATAATTGATAACACCTGCGGACAAATATTTGAATATTATCTCTTAGAGATATTGATGAGGTAATATGGACTGTATGAAATGACTCTATGGACTAGATATGGCTCATGGGTCATAGTTTGGGAACCCTTGACATAGAGCTGACATGTCAAACTCAAAGAGACATCAGGACTGCATGAAAGCAATGGATGTTATGTAAAGGCTGCATGAGAATTACCATTGTTTAACGAGGGCCAGAGTTGAAAAAATGAGACTTTTTTCTAGAGGAATTGACATCTGTTTTGCTATTAAAAACAAAAATAATTTAGAAATCACTAAGAAAAATCTTGACTCCTTTTCACAAAAATATATTTACATAAAATCTGGAATGATTTTGTTGAGACAAAAATGCACATTTGGGCTGTACTTAAACATAGGAGGGCCTCATGCGCCCTGCGGGTCACCAGTTTGGCATGCGTAATCTAGAGCAGTGGTTCTCGAAGTGTGGTCCGCGAGGGTCTTTCAGGTGGTCCGCAGTCTAACGGAAAACGAAACACAAATACTGATCACTAAAGCCGAAGCCATACATGAGAGCTAACCAGAAGCTTAATCACACTTAACGGCACACTACTCGACTGACTCACGTAATTAATTATATTAGAACACTAGTATAATTTAATCCATTATTCAAAATTGATTCGTTCGGGTAGCTCAACCAATTACTACTAAACGTTGAAAAAAGTAATTAAGACAATTTTCTGAGAGAAAATTTAACTAACTTTTGGTTCCACATACATCCCGTGTATCCTGGTCTCGCTGATGTGGTATTGAAGCGATTAGTCCCTTCTTATTTATTTCCTTTTATTTCTCGCATTTTATTCTTCCAGTGTTATTAAGAGGTGCTGATGTAAATCAGTTGAAGCTCATTTTTCTTGCTTCACGTGTGTGATTTCTGAAATTCTTTTGATAGACTAGTTAGCTTACATTCATACATCATTAAATGAAATGAAGCAAGCATCAATTGGAACCCCAATTTCCTCTCTCAAGTTAAAATATAACCTGTAAGTTATTCTATTAAAATGCATTCAAATAGAACAAGAGTTACTGCAAAATGTCTGTGAGGGTACAATATAAATTAAAAGGTTGCAGAGGAAATAAATTACTGCTATGCACAAATAATGATTATATTAATGGACACCCTTGAAATATTTGTGTGTTCCATTTATAGTATGTAATTTTTTACCTGGTTTTTAGGATAAGTTGGAGAGTATAAGAAAGGTGGGCCGCAGGGGTCTTTAACTCACTAAGGTGGTCTGCAGACTGAGAAAGTTTGAGAAACACTGATCTAGAGCATTGCTACTCCTAGGAATTAATTATAATTTCTGGATTATTGATTATGATGTTGTGACACCCACAAATTTTTTTGATAAATGAATGGTTTATTTGAACTGTTTAAGTCAGCTGGTGGTTGTTGATTATTATCAGTGTACAGGTTTCCCTCTCTTTAGGCAGGGGTTGCCTTCCAGGAAAGTGATGCATAAAGCGCATTCGCGTAAACAGAACCCATATTTACATGTAAAAGATGGGGATACATTCCACAAACAATCCTAACTTGACCTCCAAGACACTCTTCTTTCGCTCCATAACAACTTATGCGCTAAATACAAACTTAAAACAATTAACACTGTAAATTATACTCACCAATAAAAGGAAGCAGATGAGCACAAGTGGTGGTTGTTGTGGGTGACATAATAGTGTAGGTTTAAAGTGCTGGAGGGTTGTCTTGTTCCAACCCAATTTCTGCGGGCAAAGACACAATACTTCTTAAGTATGCTCAAACCGTATCACACGAAATCTGTCGCATCTCCGCTCTACAATATCCTCTCCTCTCATCTCTTTTACTGTAGTACTAATACGCACAGCATTAGAGACAATGAGAGACTGAATGGTTGCCTTGTGGTGTAGTGGAGAACTCTCTTTCATTTGTATTGTACTGGCTGTGTAACCGCATAAGAGCAAAAAGACGCATAAAAAGAAATTCCTGTAGCAATAAGTTGGTCGCATAATAGCGAATTCATATAAAGTGAACCCGCATTAAGAGAGAGAAACCTGTATTCTATTTCTCTCTTCTTTAGTAAAATCTAAGGAGTCAGTTCCTCAGACATGACAGCCAATTCAATGTCAACATCTCTAAATTCTTCCTTCACAGATTCCAATATTTCCACATTTTTATGGCTATTGCAGAAATTAAGTTTTCAATTTTGATTTTAACCTTAGGGACAAAATTTCATCTTCATATTAAATAGTCATTTTCTGAGCAAGTTTTTTTAGTGTGGCTGCTAATACCTAATAGCCCCATCTTTATAATTTCTAATGTTTTGCTCCCAAGCTTGCGTTATTGACACATTTAGATCATTTTTGTTGATACTGTAATGCTGTTTTTACATCTCAAGGATTGGCAACTGAAATAACAAGAGGAGCCACTTTTTACTAATTCAGCATAAAACCCAGCATGAGGATAAGATGGTTCATATTTAAAAATTTTTATTCATATTCCAGAACATTTTTATAAGTAAAGGTGAACTTTCAGTAATTGAAGTCACAAGCTAATTTTACGCTCTAAGTATTATATACAGGGATGGGAGCTGGTTTAGGAAGCCACACTTAAGTCCTTTAAGAGTCACAGGTTGCCAACCTCTGCCCTGGTTCAATGCATTAGCCTCTAATTCTGGCCACTTTGCGTGCTTCCCTAACTGAACTGATTTTCTCTTGGGTCATTAGAAGAGTTTTGCCTGCAAATGTATCATCTTCTTCAGTAGGAGTAGGTTCAAAATGCCTTTTGGCAGTCATAATACCATGCATTTCTGCATTTGTTCTGTAGTTTATAAGACATTATGAATAGAGTTGCAAACCTACAGCTTTTGGGCCAGAGATCTCCAGGTCATTGCCATAATCTCCAGTCTCTGTGTTAGTAGCTCAAATCTCCCGTTCAATTTCGATTGCAGTGGAAAGCCCTTTTTATGATGACTTTTTTATAAATGATTTGAATTAAGATAGTTTGCACTTTATTTTCGATTGTATTTTGTTTTATACAAAAATTTGAAATGCTTGCGTATTTGTTGATCATCCATACTCAACAAACTACTTTGTTTCTGGATCAGCAGTATACCACAACTACGATGTTGGGTAGGGCAGTTCAAAATATGTGAAAATCACCAGAGGAGTTGTGGAATAGTGTTATCTGTTTTTATCCTTTCTTTTCTTCAGTTTTACTATTCAGAAGAAAAACTTGTATGCCGAGATGCTGGTGCAATTAAAATAGTTTTCCTTTGGTCTTACATAATACTCCAATTCAATGATTTTAGCCATTTTTACCTTCATGTATGGTATATTTAATTCCTCTTGGATTTCTTCTAATGCAGTGGTTCCCAAACTTTTTGTAGATGCTGCACCCTTTCACCGATAAACAGAATTTCATGGCACACCAGCACTGAAACAAGGTTTTTATATTTTTGCATGACGGTATTTCAACCTTTGGATGCATCTATTTGTTGGTGCTATGCCATAACCAATTTATTAGAGTAAAATTTATTGCCATAATTACCTATCAACACATTCAAATCATTGATTAATTTACAAAAGAGTCTTTTGCAGCATCCCTAAATATCAGCTGCGACGTCCAAGTGTGCCGTGGCACACAGTTTGGGAACCACTTGTCTAATGTATCCAAGTTTCAAACAAACTCGGGTTCATGAGTATCTTCAAGTAGGTAACCCTTAACACAATCTCCGGTTCATGAAGGTCTAAGAGTAGGCAACCCTAATTATGAAGGCCATTTGTTTATCCATGTTTGAAAAAATTAGAGCAAAGATTTTTGATAAATTGCAGTGAAAACGCAAAAAATTATGCCCAAAAATGCATCAGAGGGATCAAATGCCTTTCATCAAGAAAGTGAGGTAAATCCAGGCCCTGGGTTTTGTTTGAATACTTTCCCATCATTTCTTCTGTTTGATCTTCCAGTAAATGTTAATTTCCAAAAGTTGCTACCTCTTAATGCTCATTGCTGGTCAAAGTGATGCATAGAAAGTATTTATTGTACATACATGCAATTGGTATTTGAATGCATAAATGGAAAAATCACCCTCTTTACCAAAAACTATCTCATGAGTGCTTGAAAAGTGATTTGGATGTAGGTTTTTGTGGAACACCTCATCAGCCCTTTGTTGTATAAAATGCCACATGATTTTATAACATGTTTCTACAATGAGTTAGTACCTCTTATACTCCAGAAGATACAGTACCTTTTTGCTGCTTATCACTTCTAAGTCAGTTCTACCAACTTGTTTTTCTTTGTATTCATTCATTATCTTTGTCAATCAATATTTTCTCGAGTTCTCTATGATAGAGAGGCCCTAAAAATAACTAGTTTCTCAGGATTTTCCAATCAGTTCATATAACTCCTGCTTGAGTCACCTATTGATATTATAGTTTTGCATTAAAAACAATATTTTGACAAACCTTGAATTTTTGAGAGGGCTTCTTTAAAACAGTCAAGCTTTGGTGTTCAATTAGATGGGGGTTTGGTCACTCTTCTGTGATTCTGTTTGCTTTCCTATACATTCTTAAGTGTTTTTTGTATCATAGAAATATTGGAAAATTGAAGTTTCTACTAATTTGAATTTTTCAAAAAGCTTTCAGAAAATCTGCAATTATGTCTTTTCTGATCAAAATTAATTTAAGTTCTCTTGTTTTCGTCACCTATTCTTTTTTCGTCACCTATTCTCTCTATCTTAGCATGTTTATCTGCATCTTATTTCAAGCTATCAACATTTGTTAATTCTTCCCTTCACTTTCCTTTAGGTCGTGTCATGGTCAACTGTGTAATGGGGATGTCAAGATCATGTGCCATTGTCCTTGGTTTCCTTATGCTACGCAGAGGACTAGGAGCCAGAGAAGCAGTGGTGGCTGTGCGTCGTAAAAGGAATGTTCGTCCAAATGGAGGCTTCCTTCGTCAGCTCGCTCATCTTGATAATAGACTGAGTCGGGAAAGAGGAGTTGTTGTGGACCGGCAAGGTTCTTTATCTCGTAGGGATGAAAGGGAGAGAAAATTGCACCGAACCAGCAGTGGAAGGAGTCATGGTAGTTCTCACAGCAGTAGAGTCCAAAGGTCACCCTTTAAACACCGCAGTTATAGATCGTGATTTTGTTGGCCTTCATCAGAATGTTTATCTTCTAGGAATTGAAAATAATTTTGTTGACCAATTTCTCCACTAAAGGATAGGGCATGAATGCTCAACAGAGTAGGAGCATATATAGGCCATGAAATAATTTTTTTTATCATCCCTAAGCACATACAGTCACTTGCTTTCCCAGGAAATTTTGACGAGATTGCTGTTCTACCATTTCCACATTTCAGCATCTTTTCCTAGGTATTTCCTCAAATTCTAGTGGTACTATTCTGAAGACCATTTCAGATGATAACTTCAAATTAAAAAGTCAAAAACGCTAATGGACCAATAAGCTTCCAATCTTTTGGCCTTTGCTCTACTACCTCACAAATTTAGGATCTTGTTGGTCATTGTAGAAGATAAATAACATGAGCTGTGCTCATTTGTTGTTTCTGGCACAAAAAAATATTTTGGAAATATTTAATGAGAGAAAGGGTCAAGAGTTAGCACCATTATGAGAAGACGTCATTTTCATTTTTCATTTGTTTAATTTTAATTCGAGTATCATGTAATGATTCAGATGCTATCTGCCCTATTCTCTTGCAAAATATTGAGATAGTTTATGGAGTCATTTTATCCATCTGAAATCATTAGTATGATTAACATATATATTTGAAATAAGATTTGTCTGAGGTGAGCATATTTTTGTGTGAGCTCTCTTATTTACCTAATATAATATCTAATAATATAACTAGTGCAACATTTAGTTCATTTTAGTGTATGAAGGATACATTAATAATCTAAGGCCTACTAAGACTTAATTACTGTAAAGGTTGTTTATAGAAGTATGTGAAAGTATTGTTTTCTGTTAGCATCTAAGTCTATTTCTTAAAAAATATACCATTAACCAGCTTGCTTTTCAAAAATTTATTTATAAAATTTCCTAACAATTGTAGATTTACCAAAGAGAGTGATATAAAAAATAGTCAATTTAAAAACCCATTGAATTTTTTGATAGTTTTGTTTCAAAAATGTATTCCCAAAAGAAATGAGTTTAAATTAGTCTACGATTCCTTGAAGAGCTATCCCAAATGTTTATTTTTCTATTTTCATTCTGAATGTGCATTATGGCTTATAAGTTACAATCATCAGTAAAAATTTAGAATATAATTTTAAAGAGCATAACGAGAACTTTTTATTGATCATTTATTGAGTTACTTGCGTAATTGCCCATCAAATATGATGGGTATGTGCAGATTGTATATTAAAATTTAGGTACTTCCCATTATTCCTCCCTTTCTCTCTGCCTCCCTGTCATTATTTTCCCTCCCTTCCATTCTCCTCTCTTCCTTTCTCTACCCTCCCTCTCTTTCTCTTCCCTCTCACTCCTACTCTCTCCCCCTATTCTCTCTCCCCATATTCTCTCTCCCCCTATTCTCTCTACCCCTATTCTCTCTACCCCTATTCTCTCTACCCCTATTCTCTCTACCCCTATTCTCTCTACCCCTATTCTCTCTACCCCTATTCTCTCTACCCCTATTCTCTCTACCCCTATTCTCTCTACCCCTATTCTCTCTACCCCTATTCTCTCTACCCCTATTCTCTCTACCCCTATTCTCTACCCCTATTCTCTCTACCCCTATTCTCTCTACCCCTATTCTCTCTACCCCTATTCTCTCTCCCCCTATTCTCTCTCCCCCTATTCTCTCTCCCCCTATTCTCTCTCCATCCCTCTCCCCCTATTCTCACCCTCATTCTTCACCCTTCTCTTTTCTTCCCATCCTCCATCTTTTTCCCACCCATTCTCCTCCCTTCTAAAATTTAATAATTTTTTTCGGAGGAAGTGCAATATATCCCCCCTCAAAATAGTGCAACAAACGGACAGTAATTTCTTTAATTACCATGTCAACGTTAAATACAAAATTCTGATTATCTCATGTAAATTTCTGCAAAATTTCAATTTTCTATCTACATCATTGATCGAGTTATTCACGTTTTAATAGCTTGTCACTCAGACCAACGGACTGAAAACTTAGCCTTTTATTATTATTTTTGTGATCCTTTGTTTCTTTTAAAACTCTATTTCTCTCCCTATTTCCAAAACCATCCTCAAGTACTCCATTCTTCTAACTTACTCCCGTAACCTATCGCACAATCCTTCATGCTATAAGTATTTTACATGTTCAGTTTGTTTATTAAAACATCCATAAATACCTCCGATTTTCCTACCGTTTCAATTTCATTAATATGGAATTTAGCTCATAACAATTTTAATCTTTTTAAATAATATTTTAGGTTTTTAGGTGTACCTTCTCGTAAATACCCCATCGAATGTTGCTCTGAAAAGATTTTCCCACTACTTTTGTCTTTCTCTCCTTCTCGTATTAAAAGCCTTCAAAGCACGCTTAAACCCATAAGGATTGAAATAACAATAGGATTTCGAGGTTTAACAATGTAATTGGCAGGCATGGCAAGATTTCCCCAAAATATCCGAATTAAATATTTAAATTAATTAAATTAAAATTAAATTAAATTAATGTTTCAAACAAAGGTTGTAGAAAATTAAATTTCCTACAACTTTTATTCCAATACATTTTTACATTTATCAAATATTAAAGCAAATATTTCAAAATAACGGATGTGATAGGAGTAAACACCCACTTCCGGTTGACCAATTTTTACCAAAAACTAATCAGTTCTGACTTTTATAAAAATGTTAAATATAAAATTTCGCCAGAAATTGATGGAATAATAGGAAACTATGCAGAATGGCATAAGCTGTAATTTTGGGAATAACTTTGAAACAAAAAATTCTGCTATGACTGGGAATCGAACCTGGGTCTTCTACTTGCCACTGAACTACCGTAGCAGATAATCTTTCCTGTTTCTGAACGTGGGTGTTTTTCTTAGTTGGGTCCAGCCTAGCCAATCCAGTATCAACCAGCCCCAACGGACGTCCTCCAAGAGAACGTCAAAGAAAACCCCTCCCTCTCAAATGGAGGCTGGTTGATACTAGCTTGGCTAGCCCGGACCCAACTAAGAGAAACACCCACGTTCAGAAACAGGAAAGATTATCTGCTATGGTAGTTCAGTGGTAGAATATCTGCCCGGCAAGTGGAAGATTCGGGTTTGATTCCCGGTCATAGCAGAATTTTTTCTGTTTCCAAGTTATTCCCATAAAATTTCGCGTTGACATGATGAATATTTTTTAGTTCGAGCACCCACAAAAAGCTATCACATACACACAGACCAAGAAAATGGTCAAAACATGTTCAGGAGACCTCAAAACATGTATTTCCATTGAAATCTCGCCAATTTTTTTCATGAATACAATACTATCCCCTATACAACATATATGGAGAAAGTAATAACAGTGAACAGAATAAGATACCTTGTAATCTTTTCATTAAAATGATCTAGATCTAATGCTCTTGAGTCAATGTTTTCTAATTTTAATGTCAAAAATAAGATAAGCCTGCATGTCAAAAAGTCAATTTTTTACCTGTTATCTTATGAAGAATGCAAATCATCCTCTGCAGTCGAACCCTGGAAGTTTATCGTATAATTTTCTGTCACAGTATTTTCATATCCAAGTAGTTTATCTCTGCCAAATTTCAAGTTTATATCTGCATATTTGATCGAGTTATTCGTGTTTTAAGTGCTTGACATGGACCAACCAACGCCGCCAGCAGACATCTCCGTTGTGCAAACAAAGATATCAAGCATTTTATATTAGGTGATGTAGGCCATCATCACATTATTAAAGAATGTGATCTCTTTAACTTTATGGAATCACTCCTAACTCAAGTTCAACCTGCCATTCTGTGCCTTCAATTTTTAGTTGTATTGTCATTTAAGATATCAAAAATATGAAAACTAATCAATTATATAATTTTTATTGTTAAATATGTCATTCTTGCTTATTCCATTGTGAGTTCAATTGAAATGATAGACCTTAAAAATTTTAGTCTTAAATATTGCAAAAATTTTCAAATTTACAGATTTTTATGAAATTTGCATCCTTACATACTGATTATGCATTAACTTTACTGTCAACTTAATTGACATTAAATTCCATGTCATCATTGCTAGAATCCAATTCATGGACTTTTTTTACATCTTTACTGCAACCTTCTCAGAGGTTTGAAGTTTTGAATTGGGCCCTAAACCCATTAACCATCACAAAATTTCTGTTTTTTAATGTTGAATTGATAATTTATTTCTGCTGTTTCTCTGCACTCGAGAAAATTATTTTCAATGGTTAAGAAATTTATCTATCAGTGTAGCGTAACTGCAGAAATTAATCACTATTTTAAAAAATTGAATATTTTTGCAATTTTGCAGTAGGCTAATAAGTTTAAATTTAAAAGAAAGTACCTACCTATATCTGTTGATTGAATGAACAAACAGATTTCAATACTGCATAATTGAGGGATTATCATATTTTTTGTTTGTTATATACTTGCAATTCATCATTTTAATTGAAGATCCTCATTAAAGCTTAAAAGCACTTTCACTTACAGATTTTAGCTGATTAAATTAATAGGTTTTCACTGGATTCCTCATAAATGTTTCAATGAATTTATAATATTTTTGTGAAAATTTAACTCTCGAAAGTGGTTTTATTATAAGCATCTATTATAAACATCTGCTTCTTATGCAAGATAGAGGAGGATATAAAAATGTTTAGATACTTATAGCAGGGCTACAAACCTGAAATTTGGCATGATAATACTGACGGACAAAATCTGAAAACCCAAAAACTTTTTTTAGGTGGGTTTTTCCAATCACATGAAAAGCATGGAATTCGGTGCAGGGCTTTATAAAATTTCATTTTTAAATTGGTTAAAAATGAGATAGAACTTGGGACTAAAACATTTCTTTCTATAGCTGAAGCAGTGAGGTTTATTATTTTTGCCCAGAATTTTGAGCAATGTGTTAAAGCCAATTCCCATGATCTCATAATTCCTGTCCTAGTGTGTCGATCATTACAAATCAGCTGATCTACTCTCTCATCATTTCTTGACATCACTGCAGTAGGAGGGTGGCCTGATCTGGGCAAGTCCTTCACATCATCACTGAGATGCCTAAGCCACTGTGTTTACACGGAAGCATCATCAAATTTCGTACCGATATATGTAACACAAAAAACCGTCGTGGAGACATGGTGGAAGTGATTGGGGAGGGACGAAGAGGAGGGTAGAGGGGGAGAGGAGTGTGCAATTATGATTGGTGGAGGCCATATCACCGCATTTAATGACTATTATGTTTAAAATGGCTAAATTGCCCTTATATGATCTGTAAGGTATAGATTAAAAATTGTATTCAGGTAGAGGATAACATTTGCTACAGTAAAGTCCAAAACACTCTGTACCTACGATTAGTAGTTTTTGAGATAAAAATTGTTAATATGTAATAATCGTTTAAAATATGTATAGCAATCGGAAATTCTATTCCCTTGCCCTTATATGATCTGTAAGGTATGGATTAAAAGGTTGATCTATATGGAGGATAGAATTTGCTACATAATGATTGAAAAGCTTGTACCTACAACTTATAGTTTCCAAAATAAAAATTATTAAATTTTAATGTACAAATGGGGTAAAAACAACCCCTAAAAATGAACAATTTTGAAATTTTTTATTTTTCTGGTTGTGACCTAAACCTATAATCGTGCAAAATTTCAGCTCTCTATTTCTCTAAGATTGATCTACACACTGGAATAACTTTTTCCCATGCTAACTTATGGGAGATTCCAGGACATCTGTAGTTGAACCCAGGACACTGTAAACAAAAATGATACTAATTCCTAATAGGTATTGTGGGCAACTAGCAATGCTCAAAATTTCATTTTTCTAGCTTATCGGCAAGTGCCCAAAATTAATTTACAAAAATGGGGCAATGCTTTTCTTATGGAAAAAATGCAACTCAGAATTTCTGGAGTCGAACCCATGTCACTTGGTGAGAGGTCCCATTTATCTGGTGGTTTCTCCATGACCTCTACAAACACTGAAACTTTCAGCTCTCTACCTCTTGTAGTTTGGGATGGATATTAGTATCCTATATATCATATATATATATATATATATATATATATATATATATATATATCCTTCTGTCACACACATCGAAGATCATCACGAGGATTCTTAATAAAAGGCTGGAGAAAAAGGCAGAAGAAATAATAGGGGAAGATCAATTCGGTTTCAGAAAAGGACGAGGAACTAGAGATGCTATAGGAGTAGTTAGAATCATATCAGAAAGGGCAATAGAATACAGTCAAGATATCTGCGCATGTTTCGTAGACTGGCAGAAGGCCTTTGATAGAGTAAATTGGGTAAAGTTGATGAAGATATTAAAGGATATAGGTGTAGACTGGAAAGACAGGAGATTGATTAGGAATCTATATGAGAATCAAGTTGTAAAGGTTAGGTTTGAGAATGTGGACACCTGCGGAATAAATATCGGTAGAGGAGTAAGACAAGGCTGCTGCCTATCGCCAACCCTATTCAATATATATGGAGAAAGTCTAATGCAAGAAGCTTTAGAAGGCACAGGGGATTTCAAAATTGGAGGAAGGATTATAAGAACAGTAAAATACGCAGATGATCAAGTACTTCTAGCAAGAAAGGAAGAGGAACTACAAAAAATGATAAATAGACTAGTGATAACAGGTAGAAAATACGGTATGGACATAAATACAGAAAAATCCAAGGTCATTCGAATATCGGGTAAAGAAGAGAATCTGAACATAACTATTGGGGGAAAGCCATTAGAACAAGTTTCAGAATATAAATACCTTGGAAGTATCATAACACGAGAGGCAAAATGTACGGATGAGATCAAAACTAGAATAGGAAAAGCAAAAGCGGCTTTCAGGAGAAAGAAACAACTACTTACAGGGAATATAAGGGAAGATATCCGCAAGAAGTTGATAAAATGCTACGTATGGAGTATAGCATTGTATGGGGCAGAAACATGGACGCTAAGGAAAAATGACATCAAATACTTGGAAAGCTTTGAAATGTGGACTTGGAGGAGAATGCTGAAGATAAAATGGACAGATAGGATGAAAAACGATGAAGTGCTACGAAGAATAGGAGAGAAGCGAATGATTATACAGACTATCAGAAAGAGGAAGGCTAACTGGGTTGGACATTACCTGAGGAGAGAGAGTATGATTAAAGATGTGTTAGAAGGAAAACTAGATGGGAAAAGGGAAAGAGGTAGGAAAAGGTATCAGCTGATAGACGATTTGAAAGGGAAAGAGAGTTATCAAGATATGAAGAGGACAGCGGAAAATAGGAGTATATGGAGAACCAGGTTTAACCATGAATAATCACGGACCTGTCTACGGACAGACTACCTATGATGATGATGATATATAGGGAATATACATACACGGTGTGGTGGTTTCCCGTTGCCTTCCACACCGGACACACACACACAGAAGGGAGGAGGGAAACCCGGTGCCGGCATTTGCCTGCTCTTGCGAAGAACACCAGGGGGGCCAACGGCTTAACGTCCCTTCCGAAGGACGGAACAGCTGAATTTGCGCGGTCTCCTCAAACCACGCAAACAGGGGGCCGGATGACCTTGAGAAAAAATCCTACTCGCGCAGGATTCGTACCCGATGACTTTCAAGCATCGGGCTAGTAGCAGCCAGCGTCCTAACCACTACACCACCGGCACCACCATGTATATTCCCTAGTCAAAGCCAATTAATTAGTTAATTGGTAGGACCTGTCGTAAGACAGAACACAAATGAAATGAATATATATATATATATATATATCCTCTGTAAGAAACGTCTCTATATATATATTGATATTTACTAATTGAATCTCGTATTTTCATCATGATGGCAGGTCAACCATAAGTTATAGGTTCCTGACCACTGATTTAGAAGCTAGGTACATTTATACTTCATTGTCAAAGTTATTTTGGAATGCAGTCCATGAAAAGTGCTGCTGTGACTTACTAATAGTTTTTGTTCTTCCCCTTCAACACACGGGGGTCACAGTCGAGTATGTGTACCAGCATGGGCTTCACCTCGGTGCTTTGCCACAGAGAAGGGTCGCCAGTCCTTGGCTACTTTAAAGCCAGGAGCCAATTTTTCCTTCTTGGACAGGAATGTTCTGGAGGGTATCTTCCAGAACAAGCCACTCTCATCTGCACTGAAGACTTTTTATGGGCGTAGACCTTATCGTCAATGATCTTGAACAGGTGCAGAGGAAAATTATACACTGCCACATGCTCTGCAGATGCTGCTTCCCCAAACAAACCCCATATGAGGGCTTTTAAAAGTTTCAAGCCAGCCCTTACTGGCAAGAAGTGGACTTAACTGCTTGTACTACTGCATCCACTTGAGGTTTGCATCAAATGTTCATGCAAAAGTCTTGCCTTTTCACATATAACAGGGCCAGACATAGACAGTATTTTCCACATAATGAGGGCTTTTTCCATCTTTTCTAATATTGAGTCATATGTCACAAATGAAGACATGGCACTCTTAGCGCACTAATCCTCATGATCTCTTCACTTTTTTGTTTCAATCTATAGATTCATTAACTGAGTTATATCTTCAAGAACAAACACTTAAAAAATTCTTGTCTCAGATATCTCCAATAACCATAAGATTTTTATAACCTTGTTGTGGCTATTGGAAATACCCAAGACAAGTATTTTTTAAGTGCTTGTTCTTGAATTTTTTCAGCCATAAGACGAGCTAGATAATTCTCTGTTGAATTCCATAATATCTTGATGCCATTCTCTCACCTTTCGCACATCTCTCCATTAACAAAATATTTCTAAATTATAAAGGTGGGTATAAATTTTATATTGGGTATTATTTACTATGGAATCACTGGATCATTTGAATAATGTACATCAAAAAATTAAAAATCCTATATTAATAAATGTTCGGCTCAGCTGCACAACTTATGTACCATTCCAGTTACCTATATGCAACAAACATTTTACTGCATATAGCAAAACTGAGGATAGGGAGAGGCTACTGAATTTTAATTTTTTAAAATCTGATGTGGCCACCACATACCTGTAATATTTATAAAAATTCCAAATAAGTTAAATGATTTAAATATTTGAAGGAACTGCAAGAAAAATTTAAAGACTTTACAAAGGACAGAAATAAACAAACCGTAGCCTTCTGATATTGGATATAGTCACAAATCTTCAACAATTAATAAAAAAAAGGAGTGTAAATGTTTACAATAGTTGGTGGTAGGTGGTTGGTTGTGGCAGCTAAACAATTTAGTTTTTAAAATATCTCTTCAATAATACATTATATGGAAAAATGTTTCAAACAAACATTGTAGAAAATTAAGTTTCCTACAACTTTTATTCCAATACTTTTTTACATTTATCAAATACTTAAAAAAAACATAAGTGACGAGTAAAAATTAACTTCCGGTTGACCGATTTTTACCAAAAACTAATCGGTTCTTTTCTCTTTAAAAGAAATGTAAAATTTCGCGTTGATCTGATTAATTGTTTTTGAGTTACAGCACCCACAAAATTCTGGTCACAGACACGCACCCACAGAAATCATCAAGAAAATAGTCAAAAGGTGTTCAGGGGACCTTAAAACGTATTTCGGTTGAAATCTCGAATTCGATTTTTTTCATGGTAACAGTACTTTCTCTATACTTCGTATATGGAGCAAGTAAAAAGCAATATATTCCCAATGCTACATTCAGTATGGGTGAGGAAGAAATACTACTCAATTTTTGGCCTACTTTCCAGAATGAAAATAGGCTTATAGTTTTGTCTTTGTGTCTGTCCATCCCCCCCTTTTAACTTATGAACCAATAGACCAATTTTCATGAAACTTGGTGGAAATCTCTTGATACATGGGTCGAGCTCCCGAGGATAGTTTTTGTTGCGAAGATTGAAGTCCTGGATTCAATTCCAGGAACTATCCTTCCCATTTGATTTACATGGGAAATCTGAAATCCATCATGCATGGTAATTTTCTCTTGAACATTAAAATATCTTAGAATTGTAATATCGGAGCGAGTTTTGTGCTATCTTCTAAGGAAAGGAATGAAGATTGTAATTTTTATCGTAGAATTTTGCTTATCGATTGTATTCTTAGAATTTTGCACTAATACTGGCGATTTTGCAGTTTTTATCACTCATTACTAGAGTGTTGCCATAGCAACAACTATATTTGGACTCGGATTCGGTATATTGTAATATGTGCATGCATTATTTTTGCTGCACAAATGCACATGATCAATTTAATATTCTGTTTGAATGTATTTATAGTATTTTATAACGCTAAATTATGAAATTTGGGAACACAAAGAGCTACATATCCATGATGACTTTAACCCTTCAGCGACGGTGTTATTTTAAATTCTATTCGACCTCACGGACGGAGGACATTTAAACAAAAGTTGAGATTTTGAATTACATAGACAAATATATTTTTATCTTTTTTATTTTCAACGGATTTGCACGACATTTTTTATGATTACAGTAAAACTATTCATAATGTGTTATAATATCACTTGGCGAATAGAATATCTTTTTATAAAACATGAAAGATTAGCATAATAATATTGCTTTTAGGCCTACGAGATTTTTTCTGTGACCTTCAACTCCTTTATAATACCATGGTCAAGATATTCGAAAACAGACCAGATGCTTTGTTATCTCTTTTTCCTCGTTCGCATGACTACGCTGTCCCATCTCTGAGCAGCCCTTCCCTCTCTCTGGCACTGCCTCACATTCTCTCGTGCACAGCTCATCGCTCTCAAGAAGTGTTTACAAAGAACACCACATGGACCTATAGCATAAATGAGAGTGACGAACCTCTCAAGATCTAGTCCGTATTTTCTTTCCTCATGCACGATAATAAAAGCTCATCTTAGCATGAACTGGATTTTTTTAATTTGTCTAACAAGTATGTCCCTTCTGCTCTACTATTTGAGAAATTATATGGCTTGATTACAAACATGAAAATGATCTTAAAACTGTATAGATTAAAAATTTATTTTAATTACCTTAATAGTTTAATTTTGTGTGGTAAGCCTCGAAGCATTCTTCAAAGCACAATCCCACATCGCACTCTCAGCAGTAGTAGACGCTCTCCTTTTTCCCATGCTTCATGCACACTACACATCTCCTCTGTGGCCTTGATTTAGCCCTTGTTGGTGGTATTCTTCTTTGAAAATGCCTTTCCCTAAGCCTTGGAATGGTATTGTCTGATGATCATTGACCTGGCACATTTTTCTCCCGTTATTCCGTACTTGGCGAAGATTCCTTCCACAAGCGAAATTCGAAATGATAAATGGTCCACTTTTTTCCCCGTATTGCTCCTATATATAATTAGTGCGTTCAAATACATTTGCAAAATTTGATCCTTTAGATCTGTTCCTCCCATGTATTTATTGTAATCGAGGATGCACAATGGCTTTATGGTCTCTTTACCTCTACTACAACTACACTTTTATCGCCATTGTGTTACATGGAAATCATTGTCACTACTTTTTTGTTGCAGCATTTGATGACTGACACTGAACCTGCATGCCTTGCAATTAATTCTCCCTTTTTTAATTTCTTTTCTTTCACTGCCTTAGGTACATTTTTCCAACTGATTTTTAAGTTTCCAACACAGTCTGTCGAATGAGCTTTTAGAAACCGAGCCAATGATGGTCTGTTATAGAAGTTATCCATCCACCCAGTATATCCTTTTCTAAGAAGTGGTTCAACGAGTCTGAGAACAATTGCAGCTGTCTTTGACGTGTCGTGTTTCGTTAGTGGAGATTCAATTAGAGTATCTTTTCCCGTATACACAAGGAAATTCCACAAATAACCCAAGACAGACTCGTGCAATTCAAATGTTTTAATTCCAAATTTGGATGATTTTAGAGGAAGGTGCTGTCCATAGTGTCAAAGACTCGTCAACTGCTATGTTCTTTTCAGGTAGATATAGCATTTTAAATTTTTTGTTTAGGAGGCTCAACACTGGGAAAATTTTAAATAATTTCGGTGGTCTGTCAAAACTTACTTTCTCTTCATTATCTGTAAAATGAAGAAATCTACAAATCAATTCAAACCTCTCCCTCGAGATAACATTAGCAAACTCTGGTGTCAAAATAACTCTTCTTTTGGAAAAGTATGATCTCAGAGTCTGTTTTTGTACTTTTCCCATTAGCATAAACAAACCAATTACAACAAAAATCTCATTTTTGGTTACCGGCTGCCATGTTCTCAATAAAGATCAAAAGAAAACACGTTGCCCCTCTCGTTTTTGTATTGTTTTGCATATCCATTAGTTTGTACTGTTATCATTTTTATCAGATCATTGTCAAAAAATAGTTCAAAACATTCAACAATATCAAACACCTTTAGCAACATTCTGAGGTCCACAGTCTCCAATAAATACCTCCTGTTGTCCATTAAAATTTTCCATGCACTCCCAATGAAACTCTTCGTCCCATGTTTCTTCATCTTCACTGTCATGCTGATTTATGAGGTCATCTACAACTGCAATATCATCAACAACACTAGAACCACTATCATATTCACTATCACTACTATGTAACCTGTCATTGGATTCCTCCTACATTTTTTGCAACTCTTCATCACTAACACCTAGCGTACTTCTATGAGCCATATCTATACCGGAAAAAAGAATATTTGCTTAAATGTTTTAAGAATAAATACCTAAAAACTAATTATATATAATGTAGAGATATTTACAAAAAATGTAAAAGAAACTTCAAGCTTTATCGTCCGTGCAGTGTGGATGTGGAACACAAAATGAAACCAAGAGACTGCAGTGTTTCTCCCTCTTTACGCAGCCATATTTACATTTCTTTCAGCTAAACAATAAGGATGGCTTTCAGATTCACAGGTCCCTAGTAATGGATCTGGGCAATCCCATTTGGTTTCTTTTTGGTTTCTGTCCATTAGCTCTTCCTAACGACATTTCTTCATGCTCTCATAAATCTGTACCTATGCATGAAAGTCTCAAAAACCTTGGGGTTATTAGGTCCCATTTCCATCTGCATCATACAAGATTATAATGGGAGAGACATGAAGTTTTTGGGATGCTATCTTTTGTTTTTTATTTTAGAGAGTTTAGTAGTTTAGTTCACGTTTGGAGCGTTCATTCTAGGCCAGTTTTTTTCCTAACATAATTTTAAACTCTTCATTTTCATATTTTTTTCCTTTTAAAGGTTGTGAAAATTGATAAAAGAAGGATGGATTTGCTTTTAGAAAGAAACTCAGGAGCAGAAAAAATAAATAAGAATAGAGTGCGCATGAGGGTGAAAACGTAGAAAATTTGAAAATACTTCATCAGTGCTTGTGCCAATCAGTCGAGCACATGTCGTCGCTGTACAATAAATTTGATGTATAATTTTTGCATTCATAGAAAAATAAAATTTACATAAAAGAAAAAAACTTTGCCTTTCACAATTAAAAAACATTTGAATATTGATCAAAAACTATTCTCAGAAGAATAAATTAAAACAAGCGTGGCATGGGTCGGTACCCTGCACCGAGATTGGCGGCATGTGAAGAAATCGAGTTCCGTATGGTGCTCCGAGGTCGGCACTGAAGGGTTAAAGCTATTAAAGCCAATGTAAGTATTAAATAAATGATTAAATGGAAAGTAGGCATCATAAGTTCTGTTTCGATCATCTTGTTAATCTCTGCTGTTAAGGACTAAAGGTTGATTGGGTAACCGGAGTCATTGTGGAATAGTCACATGGCTTTCTTTTGAGGGTCTTGACTCTCAAAATACCACCTAACATTTGGGCAAAAACCGCAATCAAAGCTAACTCGAAAAATACCCTGAGTAACCCATACTTTACGGTATAATTGCCATATTACAGGCAGACTAGCCTTGCTGTAGTCTCTCACTGCTCGCAAACCAGGAAGGGTTTTAATTTTAAATCCTTCGTCAAGTGTGATCCGAGCAAGAGAGTCAGGTAGTCTTTAACATGCAGTTTTTTCATGGTGAAGTGGTTTAGTTTTTTTGAGTTAAATTTTTAAAATTGCAGAGGTAATGTATTTTCAAATGAATAATTAACAAAATGGCGATGAATAACAGGGACTTACTGTATCATACAATTCCTAATTACGAAACATATTTAATTTGTTTTGTATCCCTTTGTTAATCCATGAATATCATGCACATGCTCTCTCTTCCAGAAACACTACAAAGTAATGAGGGGGCTATACATGGGCATCGGGATCAGGCCTTTGTCAAAGGAAAACAACCATTGATCTATGGTTAGGTCAGAGGATTAATGCAGTCATTTTTCTGAGTTCAGTCAAGCAGGTGGGGACTCCATGCAATATGCTTGAAATGAACCACTAAAATGTTAAACCTGCCAAACCTGACTGTAGGAGCTTGCCTATCCCCTTGGTGAAGTGGCCTTATCTCATGAAACATGCTTCATAAAATATTGGTTTGCCAATGCTATTACATTATTTATGAAAGCTATGGAATCCGATGTGTATTGTGAGGCCAATAAAATTAAGATGGTTATAAAAAGCATCTTATAAGTGGTTTGGTTGTAGGCCTTTCTAATAGGTAGGGCTGATATTGAGCCAGTATGCACCGGTATGGCCGTACCGGTTGTTAAAATATTGATGTGCCTCCGTACTGGTTGTTAAATAGTATGATAAGAAGTACGATAAATGGTAAAATTAATTAATAATATAAATTATAATATAAACTCAATGTTTCAAGTTAATTGTCGCAGGATGTCGTGACGATAAATGGCATCCTGTCTTAGCGACATCTGAGAAACATTCGCTCATGTCACTTTTTGTGTACTGATGCTTGTCAGTGAGGCTGCGTTGCGCATTCTTGAGGAAGTACTCTATGCTTAAGGGGAATCACCAGGTTATCATTAACCTCTAATTATGTAGTTGCTACTGCTTCTAAATAGTTTAGTTTTTAATTTTGGTTTTATTGTTAGTGCGTTTTAATTCTTGTGTAAGTAGTAAGTGTGCACTGTGTGTGTGTGTGTGCACTTTTGCATACAATAAAGTATCCATTCCAAGAGATACATTATTAGATTGCTTACTAAATTATATGAAAATGCAACTATTGTTTAATGTCAAAAGCACCAAATATAATGAATCATTAAGTTTTTTCAACGTGTTGAATCCTGATACATTGCCAAATAGGATTTGCAAAGCTCCATGGATTGAAGATGAACAAAATTTAAGAAAATTAAACAAACTAATTAAATTTGACACTCCAATAAACGCTTTTGGTAATTTAATCAAAAATAGAGATATCTGAAATGTAAAACAGCCAGACAGCATTATTCGTGGCAAAATTTTGTAAGGTGATTGCTGTTAGTTCAGCAGAGGCTGAAAGAGGATTCAGCATCATGAACAACATAGCTGACGATAAGAGAAATCCTCTTCTCAATGAAACTGTAAGTCATCTAATGACTATCAACTTAAAGGGAAAAACCACTGAACGAGTTTGATGCCGTTCCTTATGCAAAATCCTGGCTCAGATTGGGGCAACATTTAGCAAGTGACCCTCGAGTTAAACAAAAATCCAAACCTACTGTTTCCAAAAATCAAAAAGGAATTGTAAATTACTAGAATAAATGTTTTTTTAGAAAAAATTAATTAAAAAATGGAATTCCAACAAGCCAATGTTGACATAGGTGGGAAAACTCCTTAAGCCATAAAAGTTTATAACAACCCGATGCATTTCACCCACTAAGTGGGCATCTTCAAGGGCATACTTCACACGACTGACAAAGTCAACTTTGAGGACAATGAGGATTCAAGTATTGAAGGGAACGAAAAACAAAAGAAATACGAAAAACTTTTTAGGCGTTGAGGAATTGGCTCAACGGATGTCACTAAATTTTATATATATGGTTTTTACAAAATACCATAATGAAATCAAGATTTTTAAAGCGGAGCTTAAGAACAGAGCTACCACAATTAATAAATAATAAAAATAAATAAAAGAAAACTTTCCCGAGCGTAGCCAGGCGTTTCAGCTAGTAGTTATTAAGGTAGAAGCATATGGCTGAATATTGGGTGTGTCCAACATCCTCTTAAACTTGAAGTATGAAAAATGCAAATGGACAAACCCAATCTATGGCAATTTTATTTCTTGTGAGGAGCTCACTAATGAGCATGTAATTATTTGCAACCTACAATCAATGAACTGCTTTTCAACACCTTATTAATGTGCATGGTCATGCTGGTGTAAACATCTATCAACAACAGTCAACGGAGTGGTGAAACCGCATAGTAGAAAGTTTTGACAACTTAAATAAAAACATTTGTAATCATTAAAAAAATTTACAATGCATAAGTTATATAAAACGTACTAGATAAGTATGCATACAGGAAAATCTGATGTGGCCACCACATGACTTTCTCCATTTCTGTAATATATCTAAAAATTCCAAATAGGTTACATAACAATAAATATTTTAAGAAAGTGCAAGTAAATTTTAGACTTTACAAAGAACAGAAATAAACTCAAACCATAGCCTTATAATATTGGATATAGCCACAAAGCTCCAACAATTAAAAAAAGAAAAAGGAGCGTTACTAAGACGTCAATTGTTAACATTAGTCGTCGGTAGGTGGCAGCTAAAAATATATCTCTTAAAAAATGAATTATATGGAAAAATGTTTCAAACAAAGGTTGTAGAAAATTAAATTCCCTACAACATTTATTTCAGTATATTTTTACATTTATCAAATATTAAAGCAAATATTTTAAAATAAATGGTGTGGCAAGAGTAAACACCCACTTCCAGTTGACCGATTTTTAACAAAAACTAATCCGTTCTTGTGACTTTCATAAAAATGTTAAATATAAAATATTACGTTGACCTGATTAATAGTTTTTGAGTTAAGAGCACCCACAAAAAAGCTATCACAGACTACCGCCCTTAGACCCGGGCAAGCAGGGCCCATGCCCCGGGCCCTGCACCTCAGGGGGCTCTGCCCTTTGGAGGACCCCCTCATCATAGGCACAAAAAATTATTAAAATAAAAATGAAATATGCAGAATAAAATCAAATAATTATGAATGACCTGCACAACCAAGCGAATGTTACCCTATTTGTATGGGATATATGGGAATGTCTGAATAGACCTAAATTAAGCCAGCCAATTGTCCTGGATTAGACAGGTTAGTTCCGGATTCCTATAGCCCCAGATCCCTGTATGGTGAAGAGTTCCAGAAAATGTTTTGTTTTTGCCCCGCATTTTTATCGAATCACTTATGTGCTTGTAGATTAAGTGGTAGCGATTTATTTGATGAAATTAAAATATTTTGTAATATTTGCTGAAATGATGATAATTTATAGTATGCAACACCATTACAATGTTTAAACATGATATATAAAATTCATGATTCATTTCCAAATTTCAGTATTGCTTTAAGAATTTTATTGACAATTCCAGTTACTACTGCCTCAGCAGAGCGAGGTTTCTCTAAATTGAAATTAATAAAAAACTATCTTAGAACTACAATGACTCAAGAAAGGTTATCTAATTTGGCATTACTGTCAATAGAACAAACATTGTGAAAATCTGGATTACAACAGCATAATTAATGATTTGGTTGAAATGAAGGCAAGAAAAAATTTTCTAGAATAAACTTGTGATAATTTATGAATTTTGTGTCATTTTTACTTTCTCCATATATGTAGTATAGGGGAAAGTATTGTATTCATGAAAAAAATCGACTTCGAGATTTCAACGAAAATACACGCTTTGAGGTCCTCTAAACACGTTTTGACCATTTTCTTGATGTCTGTGTGTGTGAGATAGCATTTTGTGGGTGCTCTAACTCAAAAACTATTGATCAGGTCAACGCGAAATTTCATATTTACCATTTTCATGACAGTCACAAGAACTGACTAGTTTTTGGTAAAAATTGGTCAAACGGAAGTGGGCGTTTACTCTTGTCACTTATTCGTTATTTTGAAATATTTGCTTTAATATTTGATAAATGTAAAAATGTATCGGAATAAACGCTGTAGGAAATTTAATTTTCTACAAACTTTGTTTGAAACATTTTTCCATATAATGCATTTTTTAAGAGATATTATATTTTTAGCTGCCACCACCACGCCACCTACCGACTATTGTTAGCAATTGACGCTTAGTTGCGTCTTAGTAACGCTCCTTTTTCTTTTCTTAATTGTTGGAGCTTTGTGGCTATATCCAATAACAGAAGGCTATGGTTTGAGTTTATTTCTGCTCTTTGTAAAGTAAAATTTTCTCGCAGTTTCTTAAAATATTTATTATAATATAACCTATTTGGAATTTTTAGAAATATTACAGATATGGAGATAGTCATGTGGTGGCCACATCAGATTTTTTTATATCTTATGTCCGCTGGTCTATGATTAGAACATCCAAACATAAGTGAAAGTGAAAAAGCCCTCCTTTTCGACATTTGTTTCATTGCGGAGCGCTATGGAAGATGCCCGTGGTCATGGCTATTAAATAAATCCCTAGAGAGACCATGGTCAACATTAAAAGAGATCACATTCTAGGAATGTAGTGATTACGGCCTAAAGAGTTCAAGAGAAGACATGGTTGGAAGATGCGTTGTTCTACATTTACGCTATAAAATTCCGAACGGTAAATTTAACATGACCAGAAAACGAATTATCGTTCACATTTTCCTGCATACTCTGGGTAAGACTTGCATTTGTGGTCATCATCAACGAAGCACAGTAACAACCTTTGAGAGAGTCATTGGAAGCCAGTATTCAAGGATGGATGATGCAGCGTCATGAGTAATGATGTAACCAGCATTAAATAAATGGTATTAGGGAACTGGAGAGGCAAGAAGATCTATATTGTTTCAATACAAACATGGCACTGTGAGTAATAACAGCGTTGCTACCTTTTTCTCGCGGTGGGAGATATGAAATTAGTCAGGAATGGCGCATTTGACATTAAAGAACACGAAGAGATGGTTTCTGGACCTGAACAGGAAGAGATGATGCCTGGACTCTACGAAGAATCTTCAGGTGCACTGATTGAACAATAAACAAATACGGAAGTACCTCTTCTCTACCCATTATTCTAAATCTTCATCGATAAATCAGTATACCTCACATGGGCCCATGAATTATGTAATACATTTTTTAATCAAATTGTTTATATAGACAGGGGCCCCGCAAAAAATATTTGCCCGGGGCCCCGCACACCCTATTGGCGGCCCTGCACACACACACACACACACACAGACATCATCGAGAAAATGGTCAAAACGTGTTCAGGGGACCTCAAAACATGTATTTCTGTTGAAATCTCGAAGTCAATTTTTTTCATGAAAACAATACTTTCCCCTATGTTTCTCAACCGGTGGGACGTGTCCTACTGGTGGGACGCGAAGGTCGTCTAGGTGGGACCCGAAGATTCGACGGTAATTAATGTATATGTTTTTTCTCAACAAATTTACTCCAATATTTAAGGTTTTTAAAAATGTTCATAAGGATTAATATGGTTCTAAATTGCAGTTGACATAAAAATCCACTTCTTGGAAAAGATGGAGTTTGTTTTTATCATTGTGGGACCAAGGTTTTTTGACAGAATGGTAGGTGGGACGTAAGACGCAAAAGGTTGAGAACCGCTGCCCTATATTACGTATGGAGAAAGTAAAAAAGTATGTATTTCTCTCATCTGTCAGCAGGAAATGAAAATTCTTTGCATAAAGACAAATTTAATTTCTTTGGTCGCGTTTTTTTAATCGAAAAGTTCGGAAACATTTATTTAAACTCTTATAAATATTCGTTTTTTCCAGTGTGTATCATTAGATTAATCTTTCTCTTTTGCATCTCTTCACTGTGCCCTCACTTCAGAAAAAATAAGGAAAAACACGTTGAAAATAAACTTTGCTAAGCATATTGGCCATTAGATGTCGCGATTTCCTTGTGACACCGGTAAAACCCCTTTATCACCTTTTCCGGTAGTTCCCGAAAGGAATGGAATCTGCCCTGTCGTTTCTCGCATACGATCATGTGATGCACGTGTTGTTTTCTTCACCTTGAGCGTCTCCTAATCCCTGACTCAGTGGTCTAAGATTAGTAGTGCCGACAATCTCATTTTTCCTTTTAAGATTTTCCTACTCCCACTTCCAGTGAATATTAGAAATCAAACCATCCGCGCTAACTGTCCCGGTGATCACATACTCAAACCAATTTGTTGAAATTCCGCGACGTACGTGCGCGCTCGCGAGACGTATAGCAATAATCAATTAATTAACGAAGTTTTATTCGAATTGTACAATCGCTTATCTTCTCTGTATATCTATATATTTTGTAAACTGTTCGAAAAACAAATTCATATGATCTTTTTGTACGTCAAGAGTAGAAGTAAGATTATATACGTTTGATTGAAGAACTTGATATTTCTAACCCAAAGCAAATAATATGAATGCACCAGATATTTGTTGAACTTTTTATGGATATTGTTTTGTTAAGACAGAATTGTTAATAGCCATTTTGTACCTTCGATTTGTCAATTTTCTTGAAATTTTAAACATTTATTGAAATTTTTTGTTTTGTAAGTGCTCAAACTATAATTCATAAGATCGATGCTATTAAATATTTTGGCCTGATGTTTTCATTATTAAAGATTTGATTTCTGCACTTTAAAAATATTCTAATGTCAAATGCATCTGCTGTTTTGCAAGATAATTACAAAAACTAGCGATACTATTTTTGAATTCATTTTGCAATGATTGATTTTCGATAGCCCAAAAATATTTTTCCAAAAACTTTTCAGACGTACTGAATACCCGAATTAACGAACAAAAAACATTTAATACATAATTTTAGTGAAATTCGAAGTTTGGATAACAATTCGTTTTTTAAATTAGCAATTAAATTGTTATCGTGTACAAATTGTTTTCTACATTTTTGTTAAATTATTGATATTTTGTTATGGATTTCTGGTGTAAATTTTATTTTTCTATTCAAAGTATTGGATAAAGAGTAGGTAACGTAAGAAAACGTCATTTTTGAGCATAGGAAACATAAAAATACTATTTCTGGAACTTATTGTTAGAATAGTGCAGAATACTCAAGATTAATTACGGATTTTGCTATCGCTAATGTTATTATTTGAAACGTTTATCCATAGCTGCTGCCGCACGTGACATTTGAAACATATTTTTTTATCCTATTAATAATTAGTGTCTGTATTTGCCCGTCAAGAATCAGCCTCGCCACCGGAGGGTCTGGTGGCAGCGTTGTCAAAAACACACAAAAATTTCAAGTCTATTATATTAATAAACTACGCTATGTTAAATGTTGTTCACATATGATGACGTCATATGCATTCATATTTCAAATAACGTCGAATAACTTGATCAGGGTTGCATCAATTATATGGATTCTTTCGGTTTTTATTATATTGACACGACATGAAGTCTTTGATTATTCGCCGTGTAAAACAAAGGCTCGGGTTTGATTCCACAAGCTTTTCGTTTTTTTCCATTTTTAGGTGTTTTTTAAAAGCGAAGCGGTAGTAGCGGAACGCCTTATGGGCACGTCTCCTCCATTCGTCCGTACGCATGCTTAATCTCCGAAACTACTAGGCGGATTCTAGTTAAATTAAGTATTGATGATCCCTATTAAAATTTATCGCGGAATTATGATTTTGAACCGCATCTGTCAATTAGAACTTCCACTTTCTATAAACACTTAAATAGCTGGGTACGCACTTGCAGATTTATCGGCAGATCTTATCTCTCGATAAATTTGACCAATAAATCGGTAGAAAAATTGTATCGACAAATTGCATAAATAAATCGTTGTGAGTCCATCAACTGCAAATTTGATCGCAATGATTTTTCGACATAATTTGATCTCACGATAAATTGGTACGTGTGTGACGTTATCAACAAATTTTTCTGTCAGTTTTGAGCGATTAATCGGTCATCGCTGGTTTTTCGGAATTCCGAAAGATGGAAGAAATATCGTTGGAAATCGGTATTATCTAGTGAGGTTTGTAGTGCTCAATTGTTAGTTGTATTTTAGTGAAATACAAATTATTATGAACGATAACGAAAAGGTTGTTTTGATATATGCGATGATGGGATACGCACTGATCAAGAGAAGGAGAAGAACTACAAATCGTAGCAAATGGGTTAAATCATGGTTATGTAGAAAAGAGCTTAATCATATGGCACTTTTGAAACAGCTGCAAGAAGATGATCCTTACGATTTCGAAAATTATTTAATTATAGATAAAGTAACTTTTAATATTTTATTAAGCTCCGCTCCGCTTCCTCTTCTTTTGGAATGCTTGAATTTCTTAAGTTCTTTCTGATAAGCAGTACGAAGATTTTATAGTTTCTGCTGCACGTCAGCTTTTTTCGCATCTTTAATAAAACGCCTACTGTATTCAATTAACTCTTCGTAGCTACGTTTTTAATGTTTGTATTTGTATAATTTTTGGAAGTGGTCTGCCACAAACAAGGATGCCTCCGATAAAGTTCTATTAAACCTGTCACAAACTCTGGACGTCATATCCAATAAAACTTTTAACACTAATTTCTTATAATGTTATCTGCCGATATTTTACGAGCAATTTATCTGTACATATAATCGTTGTGTGTAATGCATGACCAATACATCTGCAGATTTATGTCATTATAATTTGTATGCCAATATTTCACTCCCAAGGATACATTGTCCATGCAGCACTAACTGTTTAATTGCAGATATTTGAAAATCCGCATATAAATTGCTCAAATCGGCCGATAAATCTGCTAGTGTGTATCCAGCGAATAAACGTATCTTGATGGAATCCGTCAAGCAACAATTAAATACCATATTTTTATCTCCTTTGCTCTTTAGTATATGATCTGTGAGGTATCGATTAAAAAAATTATTCGGATAGAGGACAACATTTACAAGCCAAATTTTTCTTTCCCATGCTCTTATATGGTGTGTGAGGTATCGATTAATTATTTAATTCGGACGAAGGATCACGTTTACCACAAAAAGTTAGCGGGACTACATAAATACGACTTGTAGTTTTGGAAATAAAAATTCGAGAAAATCCCAAGCAAAACATTGCATATTATGTTTCCATCGATCGATAGAACGATTCTATCGGCAAACAATTAAAAATTCCTATTTTTCTCTTCCATCCTGCGAGAACATATAATTACGACTTAAAGTTTCGAAGATAAAAATTAAAGAACCGCCCAATGCAATTTTATGAGCATTTCTCATAAAAAACGCCTTTGAAATCTCTGTGTATTACATTTATGGAGCATACTTTGCATTTTTGTATTAATATGGAATCGGCAGGAATCTGATGTGCAGAATTGTGCTTTTAAACATTTATAAATATCTTAAAATTGAGACTTCGATGCGAGATTTGCATTCTTTCACATGAAAAAGAAACAGTTACTAGGGTGACTGGTATTGTTGGATTCGAGGTTTCAGTGAGTTTGCAGTTAATTTACACTCAAGTAGACGTATGGGGGATAAAAATCGATATCATATTTTCGTGAAAACTTTCGTCTAAATATAAAACGAACGAACGCGCTAAGAAATTTTAAATCAAAGTCAGTATCGATTGCAGCAACTTATGTAGATGCTAACTATTTCTGATAAAATTAGCATTTATTGCGTCTTATCCAAAGATTGTAACGGGCAACGATTACATTTTAATGCGTGTAGTCTGTAGAATGACCATAATGCATGTATTTTATCTATAAATTATGTCAGTTTAATTAGATAGGAGCGTTTTGAACAAAAGTTATCCGTCTTGATAAGAGAAATTACGAAAAATTATGCGAGACACGTAGCGCCGAGGTCCCATGAGCGACCGTAAGGCGGGGTTGACGCGCATAAATTGTTAATTTTGATAGTTGTTTCAGTGAAACATAGTTAATCAAATTTTAAAACTTTCTCGTTAATCCCACAATCCGGATTAACGAATCGGGAACCATGTCGACGCATACTGCAGAGAAGTTAGTATCGGGTTAACTTAAGTGTCTTAGTTCATGAATGAGGAAGAGCTCTAGAAAGAAAAATAACTAAAGGTATTACGCTAATTGAAATATTCGCAGCTTTTGCTTCCTACTCACGGTCTATAAACTCTTGCGCAACGCAGGTGATACATTCATTACGACGCGCATCCCATTTAACACCAGGCAGGCTCCTGAACTCATAAAATAATTGAGACCACACGAGTCAACTTGATTATCATTCGGATACAAGCAATGCTGATCTGGGACCGGATAACGTGGTTCGCAGGAACCGATAGTTAAATTTTGAAAAAGTTTTAGAATAGCTTGTTAACTGGATGGCAAAATCTTGTTAACTGTTTTTGAAAATTAACGCCTTCAGAGTCAAAATAAGCTAAGAGAAAACTATGAAACCATTTGCAAATTAGTTACTTCATTAGGTACTTGTAAGTTATCTATTATTAAACAACTAAATGAATTAACCCGTTTAAAACGGCTTTTGTAATCAAACAATATAAAAAACGAATTAGACCATTTTATTATAAAATTATAGTATTTGAACCATATTCCTTAATGGTGAGCTTTTAATACACACTTAAATAACATCTGCTGCCGTTCCTCTAACAACTAATGGTGCAGTTTGTCTGAAATCTCCTCCGAGCAATTTTCCACCAAATGGTCTCTGATCATTCATAACTTCTTTTAGAATATGTCAATTACTCTTATTCCGTTATTCGAAACCATCGAAACCTCAGCTAAGACGATCAAGTGAGCCTCTATTTATTTGATAACCATGTAATCGTTGTTTATTTGGTTACCTTATAATCGGATTTGACGCACATTAAAAAATCAACGGCACGAAAACAAGTTTTCGTTCTTTTATGTGTTCCTTGTTTCACGTCTCGACCTCGTACGATAAATCGAAGTAATTTTTATCTGCGAAAGATTTATAATCCACATTTAAATGCATTTCTTCTCGTAAATTAAAAAACATATTGTTTACATTGGTTGCTATTAAATAGTTTCCCTCTCCTTCCTTCTTTCTCTTTGTTTCTCTTTCGCTCTCTATCTCTCACCTCCCCTCTCTCTCCCTTTCGATCCCTCCAATCTCAGGCTGTTGTTGCTATGGTGAAATGGCATAAATTAGCGAAAAAATCGTCTATTTCCACGAAAAATATTTCGAATCGAAAACGAAATTCGATGACTGGAATACAAATTTCCATTTTTTCATGTGTGTTACAGTAAATGTCATGAACTGCTTCATATCTTGAAAATCGATCAAAAATCTGCTTGCACGCGAGTCCCTCGTTTTGCCAGTGTATTCTTATGAAAGATTTAAAACACCCTCTGGAGTCGAACGTAGGACATTTTAAAATATTTTTTGTCATTAGCTCTAGTACGTGATAGTAGCAATCCTGGCAAATATGGTTGACATGGCTGAAGAAACGGCTGAAATATTGAGCGTTCTTATGGGAGATTGAACTCGCCATCTGCAGTCGAACTCGGGACCTTTCATGAAAGTATCTTAGGTCATTCGGTATTAGTCCTTGATCGTAGCATTCCTGCCAAATTTGGGTAAACTGGCAGAAGAAACGGCTGAGATATTGAGCAATCCTTACAGAATGACCAAGTCACCAAGAGAATGTGTTTTATAGTTAGGTAAGTGATACGTAAATGTTTTAAGTGAAGTAATTTTTTGTACTTGAGCAACATTAAAATATTAATAATAAAAGGTTTATTTTTCAAAGAGACTCGTATTGGTTATCTATAAAATAAGTGAACTTCGGTTTAAATAATTTTTTATTCGTTTTTTTAATAAAAGTTTATCTTTTAGAGAACCGTTTGTTAAAATTTTGGCTGCTCAACAATGGATACAAGGCGTAAGATTAGCTCAAAAATCTATTTTTGATTTTTCTATCCAAATATTCATCTTCTATAAACCATTGGATATCGAGGAACGGGGTTTATGGCCGCATATTTTATGGACGGACTGAATCATATTCCAAGAAAGAGCGACAATAGAAAGGCTAAGGTCAACCGAGGTTACGCGTGGCTGACGGAATCAACAAACTAAATCAAAAGAGGGATTAGGTAAAAAAAGTTACCTTCATCGAACAGTGATACGTTTTGCACAATATACATATTTTCATATAAAACATTTCAGTCTTACTTCGTTTGACGCATTAATTGGCAGGGTAAGTTTATACTTTTTTATGAAACTGGGAAGTGAAAGAACTAATTTTTAAAATTCTTATTTAAATCAAGCACATCTAATGAATTTCTTTTAAGACTGAATGCTACCTACTGCATGGATATTAAAAATTCCGTGTGGCCATTTCACTTAACTCTCCATAACAAACAAGATAATAATAAAAATACGAAGAAAGGCCTTTTTATTGTGACATTTCTAATTGCTTTCGTTGTAAAATCGTAAACGCTAGGTTTTGTTTTATAACAGACATTATTGATGAGTTTAAAGGTTTTTTGTTAGAACATTTATTGTATCTGAGCGCTAAGCATTTCGTATAGAAATACTAATTATCATATTTAGTCTACCTCTACAGTAGTTCTACTCTCGGACGCCCTTCTTGGGGGCGCCCCCTCGTTTTTCTAGGGACACCTCGGCCTGAGAAAATAAAATATAATGGAGAAAAGACAAGGTCGTAAACTGTGATTTTAGAGCAGGCGAAAGTGATTGATTGCCAGAGATTAGAAACAACCACAGCCTATAAGTGACCTTCTAAATGAGCGGAGTGCGGACAAAACCGTCTTCTGTGACTTTATCGAACTAAAAAACCTAGCGCTTCGTAAAATAATTGTTAATAGCTCAGCGTAAGAAAAAATGGAAAACAAAAATTTTTTCATAAAAATTTTATGAGAAGAAATAATTATTCCGCAAGAGTTTTCTACCAGATCATATAAACTCGAACAAAATGATTTTTTGTCGCCTGACGACCGAAACACGATAGAAAGTTTAGTTCTCATTATTTCTGTTTTTCATTCGTTTCTGCTCTTAAGTGCTTTGTGAATTACCCGTTCCTTACCTTTTTTAAATGTGAAAATAAAATTTAATGCGCGTTATTTCTATTTTCCGTGAACAAGCATCGGCTAAAGAAAGTTTGGCGATTTTTTTATGATGGCTTCATATTAGAGTTTTAAATTCCCGGCGATATTTTTCCCCCGGGAAACTAGAATTAGATTTTCAAATATCCCAGGAATCCTGGGAACCCGGGAATAAGAATGATTTTGCATTTTTAATATGTAATACACCATTTTTCATTTAAACCTAATATTTCTTGTTGATACAACGTAAATACATCAATATTTAATAAATACAATGTCATGCGATACATTATTTGCGACAAATTTTTAGCAGATTCAATATTCAGACGCGCTTTGATTTGCGCAACCGATCTTTTCTCGATGATTACAATGTGGAGATAACAAGAGACCAACTACTAATGCATCATATATTGCATTTCCCTCAAAGTTAAAATTGATGCTATAAAATATATAAAAGAGGTTTAAAAACAATCTAAAATTTATAAGAGCATTCTTCTGCCCCTTTGTGGTTCCCTCTGTCACGCTATAAAAATGCAAATAAAGGATCGAGACACATTTGTTAAATTCGGCAGGAATGCTCGATTTATATATTTTAAGGTGATGACGAATAAAACTCGAAAATGTCCTGGGTTCGGCTCCAAGGAAGACATTTCCAGTTCCTATAAAAGAACACATAAACATCGACTTTTCGAGGTGCAGGCTTTTCTTCTTTTTGACATCTAAATTAGAAAGAAGTAACCTACGATCTTCGATTTAAATTATTTTAAAGAAAAAATTAAAATATTTCTTATTTTGTTCTCCTTTTTCCACCTACAGCTCGAAATTCCTCATGTTAAACGTTTAATTTACATTTTTTGGGGAAATCTTGCCATTTTAACAGGATGTTGCCTTGCCAACCAATTAGATTGTTAAACTTCGAAATCTTATTGTCATTTCATTCATTATGGGTGAAAGCGTGCTTTGAATATTTTTAATACGAGAGAGAGAGAAGAAAGGAGACGGGAATGATTTTCATACCAACGCATGTAAACAACATTCGTTGCGTTATTTACGAGAAGGAATTCCTTTGAATGTAGAACATTAATCATTCGCTTATTAAAATCACTTATAAACATCGTAGGAGTTCGAGACTTAGAGCAACGAAAGCCCAAAAGATCGAAAGTTAGTTTTCCTGCCTTCGATTTTTGAATACGCGTCGAATCGATCAACAGATCAGTTTTAACGCATTTGACGCATTCTTAGTGATTTGCATTGTTGCCGGTTTCGTGTAATTGGGTACCATTGACTTGGATAATAGCTTCACGTCGCATCTATTCATGAAATTTCATAAAAAACTTTCCCGTTGAATTTCAACGACCATCTTCCTAGTTTATATATATATCACTTGGTCAGAGTAGCTAATTTGGTCGATTAGAGGCAGATGGAAGGAAGAAGAATAGGAAGGTAAGGTCGTTCACTTCACCGCCTTGTTTCAGATTCATGAAACATGCGATGTTTTGAACCTTTTTATGCTGACGACATTCACGGGCGCGAGAAGAAGCCATTTTGACATTGTATTAGCGTTCCATTAAAACTGAATTAATAGCGAGAAACGCAACCTGGCCCTTAATCACAAACTACTAATAACTCAGTTACTAAATAGAATTAAATTGAAAAAATATTTAGTATTCATCAGAAATTATATTGGTACAACATACACGAAATTTTTTAAAAAACAAAAATAATTTGAGTGGCTTAATATTTGGGGCTGAAATTCGGAGGATTATCTTTAAAAATCCAGCTATGTTGGAAATTCTGGAAAAGCTTGAGTCGGCACAGGATTCAAACAAATTCACATATAGATTTCATACGGCGTTAATGAATTACGTCTGAACATGCGACTTTCACCGACAGACGTGTTTAGGGGGCGATGTACTCGAGAGGGAGAGGCCAAGGGATATGGGTCGAACGTAGGATGCTCTCCCAAAAAATCTCTTTTATATTACTGAAGGACGCAGAAAAAGACAGCGGGCACGAAAACCAGTTTGATCGCTGACCCAGAATATCGAAAGGTATTCTGGGAAGACAGTGGCTGACGCAGCGAATATAAATGACATAAGACATGACGCGTATAAGGCGCGTAACCAACATCGGAAAGTGTATTCGAAAGATTAATCGCTCGAAAGTTAATTTTAAAAACATTGCAAGCACCGTGCTGCACGGAGGTATATTGGAATACCGTTTTTTGAGTCAGCGAGTATCGCATGTATGTCTGGGTGATGAAAGATGCTAGTATAGGCTAAGATAGAATACAAAATTTCCATAATTTTCTGCGTGTAAGTTATTAAATAGCCCAGGAAGTTTCTCCACTTTTGTTATTTGACTATAAATTTCCTTTTCTACCAAATTTTGCGAGGAGACCGAAATATATAACATTTTTATGAAATAAAATTGATCCAATTATCTTTTTCCGTATATTTTGCGACTGTTCTTTTTTGATGGTGATTTTTAAGACAAACTTTATCTACTGTTTTTCGTTTGTGGACTGTTTGATGTCCTCTTAATCACCTAATACTTTTCGTCATTGAAACTGTTGTTTTATCCTTGCAGTTTGGATTTGTCTATTTTTCCGTAAGCCATTTATTTATATTTTAACTCAGCAGTGCCATTCTAAATTTTGGCGGGTTATTTCTTGGCTATCATCTGTGAAAATATTTAAAATATATCGAGTTTTCCACCTAAGTTTTGTAATGATAATCTTAAAGTATGATGTAGATAACAGATTTTATTGAATGTTACGGTGGACCATAACCTTTCATATCTGTGTGGGTAAATTAGCTTATTTTGAAACTTAAAACTAAAGTAATGTGATATATAGACCATAAAACCTTATGCTTAGATGAACAAAATAAAATGAAAACTTTGTATTTTCCACTGTTTTAATATTTCAATAAAACCCGGGTTTCGATATGATACGTCCCCTCATAGACTGTATATGTTATCTCTGTAACTTCATTTCTATACCTGAAAATGATGCATCACATCGAAACTTGGGTTGTATTGAAATATTAACGCTGGAGAAAATACAGTTTCTATTTTATTATGTTCATCATGGAACAGTTTCACAAGGTTGTCTTCGCCACCGTGAATTTTATTTTATGCTAAGGTTGATTGTTACTACACGCTCCATTCAACTCAATTTTATATTATATTACGGAGTATCCAGACGTCAATCCCAGTCTCCTCGTAAACACAGAAGGGATAAAGCCTTAATATTTATCGACGTTAGTTCCAGACAATCTGTGAATGCTGTCGCCAAATGCTAGCTATTAATTTACACGTCTTATTATATTCTTTCATGCATCATTAGTAGTACAACCACGATTTTTTCACATTTTTCTTATTCTCCTTCGAAAATCTATGCATATTATTTTCTCCTTATCGTTCAAACCGATGTAGATTATTCGTTTACCTCGGACAAATTGAAGAAATTTTACAATCTTACATAAACTTTTACTAAAACAAGAAATGAAAATATAATAGCACGCTATTGATATTTTGTGGTAAATACCCTGCGAAACAGGGGCACAGGGTGAGAATTTTTCAAGAAGTGAAGTATTTCTGGCCATCTATGAGAAAAAGATATAATACTTAATTTATTGGATTTATTTGCTTATTAGGTCAGCTCATGCATTTATTTTCATAATTAATGTCGTATTTATCTATATGTTGTAGTCATTTATTTTTAAGCCTATAACTTCTAGCAGCGTATGTCCCCCATCCTGGTGCATATATTTTGAAATATTTTACCATAAAATATGAATAATTAAATTATACGAGGGTAAAATTAATGAGAGGATACGTTTATCACTTATTTTTTTGCGTCGAGAAAAATATAAAAATCTTCATTATGTTCGCTACTCCTCTCACACCACATGAAACAGCAATATCTAAAATCTAACCGAAATCGTTGGGACTGATTTCTGGATGTTGGCTGGCTTTCACTCTGCCTGATAACGTTAACTAGCCACTTGTTAGATGTTGCAAATTTAGATTTGACATTATCAGTTATTCTCTACATTGATCTATTAGCTAACCTCATTGAAATAAATCTATCTTTTTTCTGTTCAGTCTGACTACAATCTTTCCAATTAAAAGAAATATTGTCTTTAATATATATAATAAGAATCACGTCGTCGACATTTTATCAGTATTACAGTTCTTCATAACTAATTAATAATAAGTTATTTTAAAAGGATAATAAAATGTAAATTTAATTTTTATATAGTTTTCTATTATTATATCGTATATAAATTTAATTAAATAGATACGAAAACATCTTAGATATGGAGCAAAATTTTAAGCAAGACAAAAGAAGGAAAGTTAAAAAGCCAATAACGAATTCCATGTGCATTTTACGATGCATGTGAATATTATTTACCCCACTTATTTTCATTCCATCCATATATCGGGTTAATTCTATATCTGTTACGAGAATGAGTCTGTTAGATTTATCGTCAATCGCGCTTACTTACTTAAGACTCAACGACATTTATGTAGGTGACGCAAGTAGGGTCGGAAATATTTTCTTAAACATCAAATCATATGAAATTTTCGTTAAGCCGTTTACGGACACCACGGGACATTTCTCAATTTATGGAGCGCACCGATGTTTCAAAGTATTGGTGATCCACTGCGTCAAGTAATGAAAAACATTAATATATAATCGAGCATTTCCAAAATTACAATCGAGGAACTGTCCTCAATTGGTTTGCGAAAAATTTTTTGTGACGAGTGGTCGACAGAAGCTAATTTTCATCGCGAAGGGAAGCTTTTGCGGGTAAATCTGAAGGCATTTGGAGTATTGGTATTTGTAAATTAATAAATCCAGAGTTTGGCCACCATTATCGAGTTTATTGAAGAAAACCTCTTACAAATTCCTTCTCTTTTTACAATATACAATGCTGCCTTTAAAGGCAGTGTGATTTCTTAACATAAGACAAAACCCTCTTCATCGAAGTCCATATCATTTGTGACAATCTTCTCATCTGTCGTTGCATTAATCCCTCGCTTTCCTCCAAAACGATCAGCCGTGATGGTGTCCGAAGCCACCACCGTGGTGTCCGCCGCCTCCATAATGTCCACCACCGTGGTGTCCGCCTCCATAATGTCCGCCTCCATGATGTCCGCCTCCATGATGTCCACCACCATGTCCACCACCATGTCCGTAACCACCACCGTGGTGTCCACCGCCGCCGTAGTGCTGCTCTGCCGTCTCAAGGTCCGCGTGCACCGTGACCATAACAATCACGAGCACCAGGAAGAGGGTCAATGTCTAAAACGAAAGGAAGTATGTTAATTGGAGGTACGGGAAGAGAGAGAGACAGAGAAGAAAGGCAGGGAGGATGTGAGAGGGCGGAAAAAAATGAACTAAATGCCCACGGCAACCTTGAACTTGGATTTCGGACTTTTAGATTTGGCGCGATTGCCACGTCTTTCGAACGCGGATCAACCGCCTTAACACGTTCCTTAATTACGTATATTAGGGGATAAATTGAAGGGGAAATAGCTAAAAGCGCGAGAAATTTTGACAAAAAAAGCGAACGGCTATTCCAGCAGTCTAAGAGTACCGTTGCTTAGTTAACTACTTAGTTACGCTACACTAATATCTGCGACGTAATCCCAACGAATCTGCCATAAGCATGGCTCTTAAAATCTTCGATTATCTCATTTGCGAGGTTGCTACATCTACTGGAAGAGAGGATTTAGGTGTGTGCTTGGAACAGGCGCCAAAAGCAAGAAGCGAAAAAGCCGGCCTCTCTAAATTATTTCCGCTGTCCTTCATTTTTTTTACGACGAAACGGGCATCTAACGCAAATGGTCAAGAAGGTTTCGTATTTCTTGGTTCTCAAATGTTCAGCGGAAACATTCGTCTCAGGCAAATGAGAAAAAACATGAAAGAGATTATCTTCCCCGTACATCAATTACTCCAACACACGGTCCTAAAAACCTTCGAGTTCAGCGGCATTGTGAGATGTACTGAATCATCATTGAAAATCGGAAAATTCTCAACGTGAAAGTGAAAAGAGATCATAGATTACGAAAAGTGATTGCGGGATTGAACGGAAGCTCTATAACTATTTGGGAAGTGAAATATACACTGATTTGGAGTAGGAAAGATAGAAGATGAAAACAATATTCCGCGGGAAACATCGTTTTAAGTCAGTGTTAGTACACGGGGTGTGTTAGAATGGGATATTTTATAGATTACCCAAATATTTTGAATACAATATAGTGACGTATATCCGCGTGATCCTCAGTTAAAACCAAAATAAGATTCCAATTGCGTACTGGAGTTAAATTTAACGCTCATAATTCCTTACTCAAATCCTCAATTCTTAACTTTACCATAAGTGTGCTATTGGTGGTTGAAAACTGGGATTAGGCTACTCAAGAAACGTTATCGACACTCACCTTGACGAACATTGCTGAGTAGGATGAGATGTACTGAGTTTTAGAAGGGAGCGATGGGAGAGACTGATGCGTCCTGAGCCAGGGACCCCGCTTTATATATTGTGAGAGAGATTGGGCAGGATGAGGGTGGGGAAAGGGGTTTCTCGACCTTCCTGGAATCCGGGTGCGAGGAAATCCCACCCCCCCCCCTCCCTCCCTCCTAAGAAACGCGCTCCCTGGACGGCTATCTCTCTTAGCCCATTCCCCTCCCACCACTGATATCCCGTCGAAATCTCCCGCTCTCCTCCCCACCTCGGAACGGTTTACTTAAGAGAGTATAGGAAAACAACTGAAGAACTGGAAAAGGTCACGATGACGAGTTTCAAAGAAGAGAGGAATAAACAACGCGTATTTGCCAATAAAACAAGTCCGTTTTTTGACCGCCGCACATAACTAATTGCCGGGAAAAAATAAATTCGTCAGAGACTTTCGAAACCTACTTCCCACTCATGAATAGATTTATCTCCCTACGCCGATTCAGATCCACTAAGTCGCCTTGACATCGGATTTTCGTTTACGTTTTAAAAGTTTTACGTTCCGCTGCTTCCCTCCTTTTTTCCGTCTCAATTCCCTGGTCCTCATCACTGACCCGGTATTTCGTAACATCGCTCCATTTTCCTTCCTCTAACCTGTCCAAAATAATAAAAAATATATTACTTTTCCTCGTTTCCCTCGCTTACTTTTCCTCGTTTCCCTCGCTTACTTTTCCTCGTTTCCCTCGCTCACTTTTCCTCGTTTCCCTCGCATAATGATTTCACTTCTCGGCCGTAATTCTCCCGCCTCAATTCTAATTCTTCCGCCCCCTTCTTTTCGCTACTTCTGCCATAACCTCGCACCTCCCCATTAATGATGGAAATCCCCTTTTCAGTCTTCACTAATACCCTCAACCGCCTCCTCTAATACGCTAACAATATTCTTCTTTTCGTTGCCTTTCTATTCTTATGCACATTGTTTTTCGTCTGCTATAATCACTATAGTTTTCTCATTGCCACGTATCTTAGCCCGCTTTTGAACCTTCATACATTTCCTCTCCTGTCAATCCTCCGTGACTAATTCTTGTGTCCCACCAGTCATTCATTCGTTTGTCTCATTTTGTACTCTCCCAGCTCTCTCCGTCGCCTTCCCTTTAGTGTTCCTTCATACTATTCTAACATATATTACCTCCATAGAGTTTTTTCCTGGGCATGTCTTTTTTCCCAGCCGTTCTTACTTGATTTCCTCAATCGCTCACTAATATTTCTCTTCTTATTTATCTGTCTAACGAAACCTAATGTAAAAAAATCTTACTGTTGTGAGAAATACGCCAGGAAAACTTCATCCACTTGGAAAGGCTCAACTTTGTAGAAAGATTTCATAATGTCTTTCATTTACATCAGGAAAACTTCATCTAAGATAAACGATATTTGCAAAATTACCTTATAATCCTTTTATTTTTCACTCCATCCTGTAATAGAAATACGACAAACGATATCGCGAAAGTATAAATGATGTGGCATTGACGCATGAAAGTAGCATCAAGTCAGTGGCGTAGCTAGGTTCTCCTTCGCCCGGGGGCGAGTCATAGAGATGCTCTCTGTACAATTTTCCAGACAAATGTAATGTGGATAATGTGATGGAAACCCAAGCATACTATACTAGCATTTAATTCGGCATGAATTATAATATTATTATTGTTTATAAACAGAAACATTAATTTTCGGTTCATGAGTTTGCGTCCCTTCAGCCCTGCGCTCGGGGGCAACTGCCCCACTCTGCTACCCCCTCGCTAAGCCACTGCATAAGTAATCAGTTAGTAAATAATTTGTATATGTCTCTTACCAGAATTCACTGGAATTACAAAATAGCAGTTTTAAAATTGATAATTAGTAAAAGTATGTTCTTGGAAGGCAAAGATTTTGTAAGATACTCAAAACTAACTTGCAATTTATTTAATTAATACGTATTAGCATGGGAGGTGAAATACCGGAGTAAATTTGGCAGTCATATGAAAGAAAGAGAAATAAATGGATAATTTTTCATCCTATGATAACCATTATTATATATATAAATGTTGAAATTTAAAGCAAAGTGTGTTATGCCAGGGAACCATTCAAACAGGAAACAATTTTTCCAGACAAAAGTTTCTATATAAGTATCATTAATAATGAATGGAGTAACTTTTGTCAGCCTTGCAGTAGTAATTGCAACCGAGATATGCTTTGTGCCAAACGACATGCACAACTATTTTAACTGTTCTTCTTAAGCCGCGTCCGGACCTGGCGAACGAGCGCGAACTAGTGCGAACGAGCATTCCTAAATGTTCGTTTTCGTTGTTCTCTTTAGTTCGTTTGTGCTCAGGCTCTAGCGGACGCTCGCTGTATGCAATCGTTCATATTTGCTTACGTTCGTCCAGTTCAGAGTGCGAGCAGATGAAAACAATACTGAAGGTAAAAGCGCTACCAGTCGTGTAGCATAATGTCTACGGAAGAACAGCTAATTGCAGGTGCGGGATTCATTGGCACCCATGGGTTATTGAACGAGAGAAAAAAGGAGAAATTTCCGTTGGTGGTTGACGTCATTGTTCCAAAGTATAAATTGCTACAGTGCTACTGATTTACTCACGGACATGAGATTGGAAGTCTCTGGACATTTAAAAACTTTTGTAGAATGTCCAGATCCTGACTTTATGTCAGCGTTTTCTGCCATCTTCTATATGAGACCAACAGAGAATTAATTTTATTATTATGCAAGTCAACGTTAAACATTTTCGCAAAAGAATCCCAGGCAAAGTTTTTTCCGCTCTACGATTTTGTTGTAGTTATCGTGGAGGTTCTATAATACCGCAGCCAAGGAGGACATAGCCGGGCATTTACCTCCCACTCCACAAAAGAGCAAATAATTTGAGCTGCGACTGATTCCGCATTAATTTCAACCTTAACTTGAAAATAAGTACATTTTTTAAACGACTGTTATGATTTGATTTTATAGCGATGTTTATGAGTTATTATTGGAAATTATCAAAGAAAAATAAGAGGGCAATCTCCTTATGAAAAATTGCCTTTTATTTATTACCACCCCAAAGCAAATTCCTGGCTGCGCCACTGAATTGTCCACTGAATTGTGAACAGTACGAGCATTGACTAATAACTAAACTGCGTCCAAACCTTCCGAGCAGTAATGAATTTACCCTTTGATGTACCGACAACTAATGGAACTGCAATCACATGTGTGCATCACCTACACCTCAGACATGCTCTACATATAGCGAATGAACATTCACCTCTGATTGTTCGCCAGTGCTCGTTCGCGCGTTTGTTTGCTTGATCTGGACGCGGCTTTAGTGAATCTGGCACAAAAATCATTTCAATGATATGACATTACACAGTCCTACCATGGAATAATAGTTCTAAGCTGCATTATAATCCCCAACAGCAATAAAATAATTAATCCTCTAATAAGGATTATTATTATTCTAAAATTATAAAGGCTATAACAAAAAATGTTTAAGACTTTTCCAAATGTTGGATGATGCCTTGTGCTAAACTTTTTGGATTTTCTACTCTAACAAACCGTCTAATTATAACCCTTAAAATGTTGCAAAAATTATTGGTTTTTTAAAATAAACGAACATAAAAGAAGAATCAAACTTCGGGAGAGAGTGGCAAAATGAGGAATAAACAAATAAGAACATAAAACCGTAAATACAAAAATGAATAAAGCCATAACAAACGAAGAGCAAAGAGAAAAAGAATAGCCAAACGTCGATAGAGTGCGACAAACCATTTAGTTACAATGCCTTACAACAAATAAATACATTTTCGAACTCTTGTGTTCTTCCTCTCTCCCTTCTTCCCATTCTTTCTCCCTCTCTTCCTTCCTCCCATTCTCTCTCCCTCTCTCATTCCATTCCATTCTCTCTCCCTTTCCCCATTCTCCCTCCCTCTCTCTCTCTTCCTTCCCCTTTCTAGTCTTTCATTATTTGGAACTGAAGAAATAGCTTGTTATGCCATCTCTTATTTACATGGATAATTAACTGATCTTGAATTCATTTCAATGTCATATGCTTACGATATTGTGTTTGGCCACAGTATTGGTGGCCATGGAAAGGAAAACATTTTCATTAAAAACCTCGAGACTTTGTAGTTTAAAACTCAATTAGTTAGTGTCATCCGTAGCAGGTCTACTTTCTCGATATGAACTTCCTCAGCCATGTGTGCGACATCAGTGATAATAAAATTTTCTTCTTTAAAATCGGTTTACATGAAGTTTCCGTTTATTTTTTTTTTGTTTTTTTGCAAAACAAATGCTGACTTTGTTATAAAGAAGCTTCGTTTCCAGAGGATTTGTTAACTGAGATATTACTGAACTAGAATCCATTGATTAATTTCTGGAGGGAAGTATGCTTTTGTGCAGTTTTTATGCAGCAATTATATGCTGATTAGGAATTTGATTTGAATAACTGAACAGTAACATCAAGCATTTTATGGTAATATTGTGAATAAAGAGAAAGGTTTATAGTTGATAATGATTTATTATGTTCTGAATGATATTAATTATTAGTGTATTTTTATAATATCTCAGTTAATGCTACTTAAATTAGGGAAGATTTAAAGTAATAAAATTGTCATTTCTCAAGAGTAAGTATAAAAAATCTGATATGGCCACCACATGACTTTCTCCACACCTGTAACATTTATAAAAATTCCAAATAGGTAAAATGATAATAAATATTTGAAGGAACTGCGAGAAAATTTAGACTTGACCAAGAACAGAAATAAACTCAAACTGTAGCCTTCTGATAATGGATATAGCCAGGAAGCTCCAACAATTAAGAAAATAAAAAGGAGCGTTACTAAGACGTAACTAAGCGTAAACTGTTTACAATAGTCGCAGGTAGGTGGTGTAGTTGTGGAACCTAAAAAAATTAGTTTTAAAAATATCTCTTAAACAATGCATTATATGGAAAAATGTTTCGAACAAACGTTGTAGAAAATTAAATTTCCTATAACTTTTATTACGATACTTTCTTTTACATATATCAAATATTAATGCAAATATTGAAAAAACCGGTAGTTACAAGAATAAAAATCCACTTTCGGTTGACCGATTTTTACTAAAAACTAATGAAATACTGTGCCTTTAACAAAAAAGTCAAATATAAAATTTTTCGCTGATCAGATTAATAGTTTTTGAATTAGAGCAACCATAAAATCTCGGTCACAGATACACAACAGACAAACACAACAGACACACATAACACACCCACAGACATCATCGAGAAAATAGTCAAAACGTGTTCAGGGGATCTTAAAACATGTATTTCCGTTGAAATCTCGAATTCGATTTTTTTCATGAAAACAATACTTTCTATATACTACTTTGTATATGGAGAAAGTGAAAATGTATCCTTTTAAAATCTATGAATTGTGATTTTTTGTTTCCTTGGTATAAAGATATCATCTTATTTTTAAACATGTCAATGGAATCATGGTGGTATATGCACAATCAAACTAACCATGCAATTATGTAATTCCATTCAATTTAATAATTATTAAAGTTTATATCCACTCCATGATATTTTTTTGCCAAAAAATTTAAATTACCAAATTAAAATTTTCTCAATGGTCTTGTTAGACGTTTTTTTATTTTTACAACTACTGTGTCCAAGTATACTGAGATTGGCTATGCTATACATGGATATATTTCTGTTTTTTAAATTATCCTAAGAAATTGAGGACTGAGGCAAACTGATGTGCTAAAAATGTTGGCAGTTAAAGGTTATTCAGGGACATAAAGTCTTTGAAAATGGGCCAGTATAGTGGCACTAGCACATTTTTGAGCTCTAAGAATCTAATCTAACAATTATAAAAATCTACTTTTGTCCCTTGGTCCCTTTGTGGCTCCCTCCGTCATGCTATAAAAATGCGAATAACTCGATAATGGAACAAGATTCATTTTTGATATTTGGCAGGAATGATAGATTCACATATTGTAAGATGATGACGAAAAGAAATCTCGATAAAAGTCCTAGGTTCGACTCCAGGGTAGGCATTTCCATTTCCCATATGATTACATGTAAAAATTAACTTTTTGACTTGCAGGCTTTTATTCTTTTTGAGATCTAAATTAGAAAGAATTCACCTATGATCTGTTTTATATTAAAATAATAATCACAATAAATTATAGCTGAAATTAAAGTTTATAACAGCATCAATATAAATAGGAAGTTTGTAAATGACTATTGACTCCTGTAATGGTTTCTCAATTACATCTTGATTGGTCAACGGTTGAGATTATATTTTACTATTAGAATTTTGTTCATGGCAATCATCTGAGTGAATTATGAAACAAAAAATGTGATTTTTTCACATTGACCAAAATATACAGCACGGAGTCAGCTGCTGTGTAATAAGGTAAAATTATTTTTAAGGAACACAAAAAATTCTTAATAATAAGAACCTATCTTTTTTATGCCAATTTATCATGAATTAGATAGTTATAGAAAGCATATAGAAATTATGCAGCATATAACTATTAGATGGGAACTAAACATAGGCCAAAAGTGAATAATTCAGACGTGTTAAAAGAAAACTTACTTCTAAAATAAATTTAATTTTCATTTTTCTCCAAAATTTATAAAAATTGATAATTTCACTTTTATAAAAATTTATATGAAAACAAATTTAGAAATTAAGCACCTAAGACACAAAACTTGAGAAATAAGTACTTATCTAAGGCATTGGAGATGCTTTAAATAAACTAGTAACCCTTAAAAACAGCTTCCACTTGCTTTGAAATTTTATAAAATAAATAGACTTCTTAAGGGAACGTTCGTCACACTATTGAGGCGGGAGAGGAGGAGCAGTATTTCATATTTATACTTTATTGTTTTGGAAAATAATAAAATTATTTTCGAAAATTTTATTGATAGAATTAGGTAAGAAATAAGTTTGTTTTTAAATATTCATTAGTTTAAATTAAGATAAAGTCTCTTTAAATACAATGTTAGCAGCCGTTGTGTCAGGGTAGTTTGCAAGAGCAAAACGTAGATTATCTCTTTTAGTTACTCTGGAGGCGGCGACATATAACTGTCCATGTCAAAAACATTTTCTTTTAAGTAAATTCCAACTCTTTCCAGAGCTTGGCCTTGAGACTTATTGATGGTGATTCCAAACTGGAAACTGGCGTCTCTGCCACTCAAAAGGAAAATCGGTGTCGGTAGGTTAAAGATTGATACGTAGAAAATGAAGCAATTGATAAGCATTAGACTCGTTGCCATGGTAGTTAATATTTTTCTTTGTTAGAAAACTGAAAAATACCCTTATTTTCTCATTAAAAACTTTTTTACGCCGATTCGTCTCGGGTTCGAATTCTCTCTTTTAAAAAAATCGAACTACATTCTTTCATCCAGTGAACTGTTTATGTCCAGTCTTCGTATCTTATTGTTGGTTGTAACTAATTTAAAAAAGAAAATTTATAAAGCCCTGCGCCGTTTTCAATGCTTTTCTTATGGGTGTTTAAAATTGGACATTGGGGTAAAAAACATCCCTTAAATATAAATTTTTCTGAAGTTTCGATTTCTTTCAGAGGTTATACCCCATGACCTATCTTCCATCCAAATTTCAGCTATGTATCAGTTCTAAAATTACCTTTTTTTAGGTTTTAATTCTGTATTTTGAAGCGTTACGTGAAGGAGAAAGTTGAACAATTTATGCATAGAGATGCTTATCTTTTCAAGCTTCGATTCTTTAGCGCTCATTTTTTGAATTCGTATGGTTCACCAAGACGGCCACATTGAGGAAAATCGGTGCTTAGAACATATTGTCGGTTGAAATAGATTTTTAAAAGTTATAAGTATTCTTTAAATAATTTCTAAATTTGAGAAAACGTCGTAATGATCGGTCTCAAACCCCAATTTTAGCAAGTCGTTCTAATGATTTTGAAGGTTTATGAATTCTGACACCAGCTCATAAAAAATACGCATTTTCTTCGGGATTTTTGCCAATGGGTATTTTGATTAGAAATACGTGTTTTCTTCATGTGTTTCGATGACTATTCTTTCGCTGTGTTTGGACAACTCATCGCATGCTTTTTTAAGATCCTTTTAATGACGTATCTCTAGTACCATCATCCTTTTCATCATTGTCGATATCTTTATATAAAGATCCTCTCAGTTCTTTGGTTCTCTGGTCAGCCTCCCGGTTCGTCGTTATAACGGACTGAACCTTCTTATGAGCTCCAGGCGCCTCTTTTATCCCTATCTGTCATAAGAATTTACGGGAATAACGTAAATTTGCAGCGATTAAGTTAAGATAAGGGTTTAATATAAATAAGAAAACAAAATGCAGACAGATTGTGAATTTTAAAATAAAACGAAGATAACGAATGCAAGTGAGCTGGTAAAGTTATTATGACGGCGTCCTTATTTATCAAAACATTTCAAAACGTTCGTCCAAATGTTGTGCCACAGTGCACAAAGAAACAAATAGTTGATGTTAGAGAATTCATACTGCTGCTTCTAAGAGTTATATAGGTATATGGCCGGGGTAAAAAATTACCAGAGCCAAAATTGGGCACTAATCATACAGAACTTTGAAGACGGCATTAGAATTTGCAGTTTAAAGAATATCTTCACTATCATTCATACATTTAAATAAATATTAAAAATCTAAACATTTATCACCATTCCTTCCAAGACAATGAAAGTAAGCATAAAATTCCCTCATTTAAAATTAATTATACTATTTTTATTACGTTACGCTTTTTCTGTGGCCCAAATGCAATAGCGCCCGAAGCAAGCGTCTCCTTCGCTATGGCTCTACACCAGTATCCCTAAGTGTGGAATAATATTGTACTAAATACTACTTGCGCTGATGGGGAATCACAAAAAGTTTAGCAGAAAATTCCTCAAAAAGTCTTAAAAATCAGGACTTTTAAGATTTTCTTTAATGGACTCTAGTACTGATATAGCCTCTGAATAGCTTTGTAAACATATTCATAATTCTCTCTTTGGATTCTTTGAGGTCTACTAATGCAAAACCATTATCCTGTGGCACTTCACCACTCTTCATATTCATGATTGTGTAGGATGTTTTGCGTTACATCCGGTTCTATATTTGGTCTCATTCTGTTAAACATTGTATTATCTACATCGCATTAAAGCTCAGTTCAGTGGATAATTTTCCTTGATTAATGATAAAAAATGCGTTCCTTCACGTTTTTCGTTCATTTTCCATCGCTGTGTTTTCCTTTCCGTAGCTGTTATATCGTAGATTGGCGCGTAGTCATTTAATTCCGCATATTCAGTGCCCCCTTCTTCCTTCGTCTAACATACTCCATCATGGCAACTTTTACATCATCTTCTGTAATCACCATGTTTCTAAGTCTATTACCTTCTTTAGTCGTAACATTTTCCACACGCATTATTCAGTATTTTTAACGGTTGTGTTTTTTTTCTCAAAATTGTGTCATGTTCAACAAAGCATTATTATCTGTCCTTTAATGATAGCTATAAATCCGTCTATAAAGGCTTCCCTTATGCTTAGCCAATTTCTTTCCTCCGATTTTCAGTCACAACGTCATTACCGCAATTCCTGTGGTCGATACTTTTTTCGGCGCTGTGCAGTCATGCGTAATTTACTTTTGATTGTCGTTTCGTGGTCGATTTAGCTCCTTCTTTCGTTTGTGTTCCACCAGATCTATTTGCGGTTACCCTTTCACACGAAATAAGATTTATAATGGTCGACTTGCTGTTCTCAGAGGTTACGCTAATCCTTTCTTTTGGAGAGCGCCATTACTGACGGAATCCCATTCTTGAGATGAAATCACCTTTGTAAATGTGTTTTCATCGTAAGAATGCGTAGGATTGGATGTTCAGTAACTTCTTCAATTTTCTTCTTCTGTGTCCTTCAAAACGAATAAATAAAAATAGATAACATGGCATTTCTCTTTCCTTTTTGACTTATAACCAGATTTTTAACATTTTTTTTTATTTCTGCCAAAGAATGGTGTATTCCTTAGTTTTTAACGATCATTTACAGTGTAAAATTGACATCAAACGTGATATTTTCTCAATCTGTATTAATTAATACTCATAGAATAATGACTTGCACCTACCTTTACTTCAATTCTTTGAAATTGCCAGTTAACTATACTTTTATGCACCGTAATCGCAATCAACGTGCTTCCAAAATGATCTTGAGTATTTTCTCAGAAACGTGCAGATACATTTTACGTTTATCTTTTTTGAATTTCTCTTTTATAAAAAACCCAGGCTGGCTAGCCTTTTTGTCAGACGTACGAATGAATAGGCACAAATTTTTCGGCGGACCAATACTGCTGTCCCACCTGTATCCGGCTTCATTTTATATATATGGCCAAACTAAATAATGCCACAAGTAAACAAGGACAATAAAACATTCCAATATTTAAAAAATATTTTTTGTTGAAAAAAGAAAAAAACACTCGAATTTTGATAAAAAACAAAGAATCTCAATTTAAAAGATCTCAGATTCTATTTCTAAATTTTGTCTATCAGTTGTCAATTTCTCAATAATTAAGATTGATTTTCGAGGTCAATAAGAAGCAGACTGGCCGCATGAGTATCTACCAACGCAGATATGTACTTATTTTTAACAAAGTTCTTTTATCCACAAATGTCACTTCAAAAATGTATTTTTAGATACGAATTCGCAATATAACGCATTGCAAAGTGATGACCATATGGATCGTCACTTTTAGCGACAAATTTTTAGTAGACTTTAAAGTCAGCGGTAGTCGGTGACCCTCAAAATGTTGCTCGAGTGTTTTTATACGTCCGCAGTTTGCAATTGGATTTTTTGTGAATATTTCCGTGATCCGTTGTGCGAAATGGAGAATTGGTTGATGAAAAGAGTCGGGTTATTTATTTCAGTTTCAAAGCTGGGTTTACATTATTCAGTTAATCCTGTAATAGCAGAATTGCGCCTATCAAAGTCCTAACCAAAATTATAAGACCAGTGACGTAGCGGAAAATGTAGCCCCACTCTCTCTCTCTCTCTCTTTCGCACAGCCAAAAAAATATTGGGCTCCTAAGGTGACCAACTTTTCAGGATGCTAAAGAGGGACATTTTCAAATATTTACCGACTATAAGGAGGGACATATGACGGACGTATTCATGGTGCATGCGTTGATTGATCAGCCTTAGATTGTATAGATATCAGATAGCTTGGTGTGACCAATGAGTGTTCCGCGGTGGTTTAAATGACAATATGGGATTTAAATCACGATTTTTCAAAAATCGGGGCGAAAGTTGGAACATTTATCAGAGCAAGACGATGTAAAGGAGGGACTGTCCCTCCAAATTTGGGACGGTTGGTCATATTATCCTAATAAAAAATTAAAGCTATCCGCCCCCTCCCCATATTGTGTGGGCTGCGTGGTCTTCACTACGTCCCTGTAGCACTCTCATTTTGAATAATATTTAGAGTGGGATATTCGTAAAGACTTCTGAGAAAAGTCGCTTGAAAAAAATTCGGTTTCGTTTTTAAAGAACTGACTGAAAATTAGAGTTTTATGATTTCAGAAATAAACAAGAACTTTAAGAAAGATCGCAGTTTCTCATAGGAAAGCTAAATCATAGTGGCAATATTTGTCTTTAAGTAGATCTAATTAAAACACATTTCTGTTCCAAAAACTTAAGCAAATGGACCTTCAATTGAACATATGTAGAGGTAAAAATGGCACGTGTCACACGTTTGAGAGATTGAATTTAATTTTGTTATTTAAATGGATTTTGTTTTAAATTACTACAAAGTGATTCAAATAGTATTGATTTCAAATTTTTTTTATATGCATACATTTCCATGTCATACCTTTTTAATTTTAAGATCGATTTCTCTCTTTTGCTCCGTTCCAAATGTGGTTGCGGACCATTTAGTGTTCAAGTATCTATTCGAACAAAATAATGCATATTAAAATTACCCCACGCTCTTTCTCATGTTTAACTAATGGGTAAAACAGTTGTATAAAACTCCTAAGCCAAAAAAATTGTAGGGTAAGCCCTATGCATTTCGCCCACTAAGTGGGCATCTTCAGGGGAGAACCTGCCTTGGCAGGTTGGCAGTGAACAAGGTTCAACTGCGACAAAGTTAGAGGACAGGTTTAAAACGAAGAACGAAAAACAAATGAGGGACGAAAAGAATTTTATGCGTCAAGTTCGGTCAATTTGTATAAAGTTTTGTTAAAATCAGTATCTGTGTTCATAACATTGTTTCTGTTTTTATAGATATGAAGATTTTCTAACGAGTTAAGTGAATGATTGGCTGAAGTTAACAATGTTAAGTCCTCTATGTGTATACTATGTCCAGTTTCGAGGATATGAGTGGCTACACTTGATTTCTCAAACCGATTGTGTTTGTAATGGGCTAAGTGTTCTTTAAATCGTGTTATTAGTTTACGTCTAGTTTGTCCTATGTACATTAAATTGCAATGTGAACATTGTATTTTATAAATTCCGGACTTGTTCAAATTCTCCGTTCTGTCCTTAGTGCTATCTAGTAAATTTTTCAAACTATGTGGGTTCGTGTATGTTATTGTGCAATTCTTATGTTTGAAAATTTTATTCAAGCCTCTGTTTAATATGGGACAATACGGTAGTTTTATATATTTGTTGGCTTTATTGTTGTCAAGTTTGAAAGTGGTGGAGTTGGACAACGTTTTTTTAAGATTGTGTTTCCTTATTAATTTATTGATTAAATTGGGATCAAAACCAAGTTTCTTAGCAGTTTGTTTTATATGTTTGAGTTCTTGAACATATCTATCTTTGTTGAGGGGGATGTTGCACAATCGGTGTGTTAAGAATTGGAAAATAGCTGTTTTTTGATTCATGGGATGGAAGGAGTTATTTGGAATATAATTGTCAGTATGTGTTGGTTTCCTGTAAATATCAAACTCTATTTGTTGTTGGTTATTGATGATTAGTAAATCCAGAAATGGTAAAGTATTGTTCTCTTGAAGTTCAAAAGTAAATTTTATGGATATAAGTTGTTTAATTGATCCACGAAGTCTTCTACTTTTTGTTTTTTTAAATCAAAAATTGTAAAAATATCATCAACATATCTAAACCAAAATTCAGGAAAATAATGGAATTTGTCTTTGCAAGTCTTTTCAAAATGTGACATAAATATGTTGGCTAAAAAGGGGGATAAAGGATTTCCCATGGTGGTACCTTGTGTTTGCTGATAAATTTCGTTGTGAAATTGAAAAATGTTTTGTTGCATGCATAAGTTAGTGAGCCGTAAGTATTCGTGGACAACTTCATCAGTAAAATTTTGTTTTAATAAAAGAGATTTTAAGATTTGGGATGTTTCATCTAGGGGTACACTGGGTAAAAGAAATGCTCTCGGAATCGAACCCGGGATCTCTTTTCCGAGATTTTTCCGGAGATGTAGTTTTAAGTTCCACTTTATTTCATCGCTTCTAAGATCAATAAATCTTTCGATCGAATATGCGTTTTCATGTCACTTATGCGTCCACATTTACGTTTTGAACAGGTCAGTCTCACAAGCGTCGGCGGTAACGTAAGAAACCGGTAGAAACCTTGATGGGAGTGCCGATGAGTCACGTGTTACGCGAGTCCAATCGGGACTTCGCTCGCAGGATGAAAGAACTCACGTACGCAGTAAGTTTTTGGATTCCGACCGTCTCTTGCGCCTTTCACTCAGTTGCCGTGTTCCATGACCTCCCTCTAGCGGAAAAGTATGCAGGGGTGCGTTATTGTGGGCTTTCAGGTGAAATGCTATCGGAATAATTGATCGCACGAGATTCTCCGATCGCTCTGTCCTGTAATTTTTAATGTAAACAAAAAGATGTTAGATAAACATCGTTCTCGTTTCCAATTATATTTTATGAAGTATTTCGTTTACGATTTCGTTAGCTTAGAGCTCTTACCGTAACATTTTACTTTCTCATATAAGTACGTAGTACGTTGAGAAAGTATTGTTACCGTGAAAAAATTCGACTTAGAAATTTTGATGGAAATACACGTTTTAGGTGTCTCTGAGTCCATAAAAGTGGTTTTCGCCATGCCGTCTGTCTGTCATATGTTCGCTGTTCTAGGGCTCAAACGCGTGCATAAAATCGAATGATATTTCGTATTTGTGCAATATATCATATTTTGCAGACATTTTTTTATAAAAATGATATTGCGCAAGGGGGTAAGGATAGTTTATTCTTGGTGATTTTTAGAAAACTTTTATTTAGTCAAATATGGCTCCAGAAAACTTTATTAAAATCATTCCAATTGTAGAGCCTGATGTCACAAATAATACTACTAAGCCATATATCTCTTTAAATCACTATATGGCGTCCAGTGGCATTACAATGTACGCTAAGCTACCTTACCTAAGCCTTATGACAGACAGGCAGACAAACGACTTTATTTAGGGCGAAATTGAGACTATATAGTCCCTTCTTACATTTAACCCTTTCGTCATATAAGTAATTACAATATTTACATATTAAAATAAATTAAATTACATAAAAATTACAGTATGGCGTCACGCCTCCGCCGCGATCCACTAAAAATCTTATTTCAGCCTAAACCAGGGGTCTCCAACCAGTCGATCGCGATCAACCGGTCGATCTTTGGCTCTTCTAAAGTCGATCGCGGGGCCTTCCCTCAGCGCTATTACTTTTTATTGAATCAAGTGAGAAATGTTGAGACGCTATAGATTTCGACTTTGGTTGATGGAAATTCTTATAGTTCATTAGTGAATGTAGCTTTGAAAGTGAATTCAGTACTTGGCTCCATATGTTTGTGTGAGTCAACGTTTTCTTGGATGAATGGAACAAAAACAAAGCATCGCACCAGCTTAAACAGACTGAGTGATAGTATTCGACTTGCAGTATCAACTTACACACCAGAGTTTTTCCAGTGCATATTGTAGAAAAAAATGCAGTGTCGGAGTTCCCATTAATTCAGTAAATAATGCTTCATAACATATGATTTTTCTGTTACTATTAATGAAATTTTATTGTAAATAAAATATTCTCTTGTTCAGAACGAAAATTCAAACTGTTTTATTCAGGTTTGTTTAATTGGCGGGGCATGTTTAGCAGGACAGGTCATGACGCAGGTTTCTATGTCTCCTAAAGTCTGGGATAAATTTTCGGGAATTCTCTTCCCCCTTCCGTTCTAAGCAGTATTACTCGCATCATGGCCCAGGTAGACACAGCTACGCCTCTGGGTCGATCCTCGGTAAATTTACAAGTGAAAAGTAGATTTTGAGTGCTGAAAGGTTGGAGACCCCTGGCCTAAACGGTTAAACTGAATCTAATGATATCTGATATTTGTGGATAATATCATTCATAATAGATACTCTGAGGAGATGAACGATATTGCGCAACAATTAAGGGTACTTTATTCTTGGATATTTTGAAACAAAATTCGATTCACTCAAAAATGGCTATAAGAATTTTGATTAAAATCCATCCAACCGTATACCCTGTCACAAATAATACTTACTAAGCCATATGTCCCAAAAAATGACTTAATATTGACCAGTGACATTAAAATATACAATAAAATACGGTTAACTTTGATTTATAAGCGTTTTTATTTTATAAACGTACACAGTCGACCAAACGTATATGAGAAAGTTTGTGCAATGTATATTGCGCCGTTTCTTTTTTTATATCGTACCATGAAATTGTTCGTCATTGGTAGTTGCAGCAGCGTAATTATGCCTTTCTATACCTAACTAAAATAATATGAAAGAGGCGTTATTGTCACGGCGTTTATAAGGAAGCGATATGTTATAGACGGCCCAGTTTTATATAGAGGGAGAAGCCATTTTTTCAAATTACACAAAGTGTACACAATTGTAGGAATTTTGAATATTCACCGATATTTAAATAATTCGACCTAATTTAATTATTCGCTTTCAAAAAATCGCTGAATTTGGATTTTAAAATTAAATAATTTCATTTTTGCATTTCAAAGTGAGTGTTTAATAGTTAAGAAGTACATTAAAATATGACTGAAAATAGAGAGGATTAAAAAATTGGATTATTCCATATTTGTTTGTGCTGTGTGACAAAGATATGTATCAGGTGGAAAAGCACGAAATCTACATCAATCGACAATGACCGCTTAACATAGTAAAGTGCACGTGAATAACAAATAAACGTTATATACACTAATCTGCTTCAGTGATTTAGTTCAAATTTTAATGAGCACATCTTTTTTAATGTTGTTGTTAATAATTCATTCCTATATAATGCTAGTTTTTTGCTATAACACAGTTTCGAGACTCGTTAAATCGGCTAAAATACTCTCTCAAAAGCTCTATGCATTAGTATAATATTAAATAAAAAATAAAATTCTGCAATAATTCTCATATCGACAATATTTTTTTAATTTGCATAGACGCATAATTATCCTTGGATATACTTTCATTATTCTTTTTCATCCAAATCCGCACTTGCATTTCCACAATCGATTTCAGTAAATTATGATAACAAATTCCCTAATTAAATATGTTTAACCGTATACCAAAAACTTTTATTTTAATTAAAAGAAAAGTTAATGCAGTATGTAAAATAATATTTGAGCTTGATTTGAGAGGTTTTAGATAATTCACTTCTCATTCTGCGTTCAATGGAAGAGTAAAATATTTGCTAAAATAAATAAGGATCAGACTCTTCGGCTAATTAATCATAAACATCGCTCCTTAAGTACTTGAATAGATTCTCATCACCCTATGTTAGCAGTGATGAAACCGACAAATTCTTTTAAGCAGCGGAAGTACAAACATTGGCCTCGTGTGCAACTCGACCTTGGGTCAAGTTGAAATTTCCCCACAAAATATACTTGTGCCCGGAAAATATACAAGAAATAAATGGCGCGTACTATTCTGAAAGTCACCGTATCTCTTCCTCCTAGATCAGGCATGTCAAACAGGCGGCCCTTTCTGTGTCTCACTGTGGTCCGATAGCTAATTTCGGTCTCGAGTGATTCGTGTGGGATTTCATTTAAATGCTTTATTTTAGGAAAAAGGAGACTATTTTTTCATTGTTCCGAATTACAATAGAACGTATTTTCTAAATTGTTTTTAATTGCTAAACAGGAGTCTAATCTTCTAGCCAAAGTCTATCCTACCAGTTCTGGCCCTGATTAAACAATTGCGGCCATTCTATAACACCACCGGCACTTCTATATCATTCATCGCTTTAATGCGGCACGGACGCCTCTTCGAGATTGACATGCCTGCTCTAGATGGTTGTTTAAAATATTTTCGCGGATTGAAAAAATGTCTCCCATTGATCTAATGCTTAGACTGCATTATAATCCATTTTATTTCAGCCAACGACTTATACATATGATGACATCATAATTTAAAATTAATTTTTTCTCCGGATACGTACTAAAAGGCACGGTTGATGACGCCATAATCATAACACACAATATATCCTAAGTTTTACATAAATTTTAGTGTAATATATAGGCTATTATCTTAATGATGATTATAATAATTGCTGAAAATAGGCTATCTGAGCCATGAAACTTGAAAATCGAAAACTTGGACGCGGGCCGATTGCCAGAGAATTTAGAAATTCCGGATAGATGCCTTAATCTCGCAGAAAATAAAAATTATTATCTTATTTAAATGGGCTCTGTGTAGTTCAAATGTTGTCCAGTTGGTTTATTTACAAGTTTAGATCTTGGTGTATGGTGATTTTTTTAAGCGCTTGCAGTATGCAAGCACCGAAAACTCGTATATAAAGCATATTTTCCGCACTTATATTTTCCTCTTCTAGATATTTAACGAAAGGCAATTTATCAATCTCTAAGCTTATTAGATATAGTATAACATATGAGACGTACTAAGGGTGACGGTGTGGTTATAGCCTTCCACGCAGCGGTCCCAGGTTCGAATCCGGCGGAGGTTGGATTTTTCAACCTGGGATCGTCCCGTCCCCTACTTGTGTAATTTGAGGAGACCGCACAAGTCAGAACTCCGTCTTCAGAAGGGACGTTAAGCAGTTGGTCCCCTTGGTGCTCTTCGTAAAGAGCAGGCTAATGCCAGCACTGGGTTTCCCTCCTCCCTTGTGCGTGTTTGTGTGTGTACGGTGTGGAAGGATTAATGGCTATAATAACCCAAAGGGTTGATTAGCCATAATTTCCATACTAACAAGCAAACAAACGAACAAATAATAAAGATACTCAATCAGTCATACGATATCTTTGAATGGCACACTTAAAAAAAGTAAACTTAATGACGGCACGCAAGACATTTCAGCGGAGTTTTACAAGAGGTATATTAGTACACAGCTGATTTAATGTTTTTTATTATTCTTTTATATTTTTTAACTTTCCTTTTGCATCTAATTCTCAATTATTTTAAATCGCATATTTTTGTTATTAATTTTCTTTTTCGATAGCAGTTGATCGACTTGTTTATCTACATTAATCATAAATTGAGAATTCCAACCATTTATCAGCCTTTCTATCCTCTAGGACAGTGCAGTGGTTCTCAACCGGTGTGCCAAGAACATTTCCCAAGTGTGCCGCGAGACTTTGAAGAGAAATTGCTAATCTGCTCGTCTTCCACCGATTATATACACAGTTTTAACAAAGAAACTAACACAGTATTAAGACTACTTGAATCCAGTCCAAAAGTATCACTGCTTTGGAAGGTGCGTAAACAGTAAGCCTGACAACAACGTTGTCAGCATTGTCATAGTAACCGAATCCTTTGTGCATGTGTCATAGACAACTGATTCGTTCTCGTTGCTCTCTAAGTCTCTAAGATGAAGTATGTAGCATGCTCCGCCTGTGGTAACCTTCCTGGCTGTCCGCGACTATGGCGCATTCCTTTATCACTAGCCTAGATTCGTGGCTGGCTTATACTACAATTTGGTGTCTGTGAATGTAGGTTTCGTGAGTTTATTCTGTATAAAATAATTTTTAATTGTTTTGTGTAATACCGTTGGTAGGAAACTGTGTGATATTTGTGGTTTCGGCCAATTATCATTGCTAAAAATTATAAAACATGCGCCTCTAAAAATGGACAGATTTATCACAAGAAAACGTAACGGTGAAAAATATGTTAAGGAAAAACCCAATACCAGCGGGACGAAGCCAAGTAAGATTTCTAAGGTTTCTCGCATGTACGCATGTATATGGACAGTTATTTGAGTCTGGGCTTTTCTTGGTGTGGAGATAAAGATTGTCTTGTTCCAATGTGTGTTGCGTGCGGTGAAAAACTATCAAACGAAGCCATGGTTCCCAGCAAATTGAAGCGACATTTCACCACAAAACATGCATCCCTTGAAGGAAATTTTTTTAACTATTTCAAAAGGTTGATGAAACCGCATTCTAAACAAGCGAGTTACTTAGAAAAAAACGTTAAAATATCTGATAGAGTTCAAGCTGCTTCTTATCAGGTAGCAGAAATCATAGCTCAGAAAATGAAGCCCCACACTATAGCTGAGTCACTTATTTTGTCTGCGTGCTGTGCGATAGTTAGGACAATGATCGGTGATAAAGCAGAACAGAAATTTCCAAAATTCCGCTTTCTAATGATACAATTCGAAGGTTAGAAGATGTCGTCTAACATAGAGGAAAATGCTTCTAATAAGCTTAAAATGTCAGACTTTGCTTTGCAAGAGGGCGAGTCAATCGATATTAGCGGCAAAGCACAACTTTTAGCATTTGTTCTCTTCATTCATGAAAATTAAATAATTAGCCAATTTTTGTGCTACAGAGAACTCCCAGAACACACAAAAGGTCAAATTTACATTTATTAATTCGATACTTTTACTTCTTACTTATAACTTTTGGAAATTTCATGGAAGTTATGTGTAGGAATTTGAACCGACGGTGCTCCATCCATGTTGGGATCTGCCAATTGCTTCGCCTCACTTGTAAAACAACAGAATACAACTACAATAACTAGGCACCCATTGTTTTTTGCACAGGGAAGCCCTTGTTGGAAAGACATTAAGGAGTTGACTTTAAGTCCGTATTAGACCAAGTTGTCGGAATGGTTAATCAAGATCTCTAAAGACCCGCCTCTTTAAACAGCTTTATAATGCTATGGATTTGCAGTAAAAATATTTAGTTTAGACACAGAAATAAGATGGCTGTCAAGGGGAGGGGTGATGGCTCGTGTGTATGAACTTAAAGAAGTGATGTTACTATTTTTTGAAACAGAGGGAAACCGTGATTTTTGTGAATATCTTAGCTGTGAACTTTGGTGCTCCAAATTAGCATATTTGGCAGATATATTTAGGTATCTGAATAGTGTGAACACCAGCATGCAAGAGCGAAATGAAAACATCCTTACTTCTACGGATAAGCTACTGGCATTGCAGATAAAAATAGTCATCTGGAAAAAGAGAGATAGAGAAGGTAATCTTGAAATGCTTCCTCTGATTCCAAAAACCCGTACGAAAGAAATTGTTGCTCTCGTGGTGGAGCATTTAGCAACTCTAGAGCACAATATCGAGGATTACTTTCCATCCTTGACTACAGAGAAATACGACTGGGTAAGAAACTTATTCACACCAGTGACAACTGACTTATGCGTCTTTACTCTCTCCTAAGAAGAAGAGTTGGCTTCTCTTTCAACTGATCGAATTCTGAAAATCAAGCACGCCGAATTGTCTCTGGATATATTCTGGATATCTGTTAGAGAAGATTATTCAGAAATTGCGAAAAAAAGCTTTGACAGTTTTCTACATCCTGTAAGAGTTGGGGTTCTCGACACTTACAAATATTAAATGCAGAAAAAGGGAACGGTTCAACTGTGTTGAAGATGAAATGAGAGTCCGCTTACCACGGATACTTCCTAATATCAATGCAATCATTATAAAACGCCAAGCTCAAGTGTAGGATTAGGTAAGATTTTAAAATAGATTTTTAGCAAAACTTCATCATTTGTTGTTTTACGATATAATAACTTAATTTGGTCGATTATATATACGGCATAATATAAAATATATATATTTTTTTATGATAAATCCTAGTTCTTTATTCAAATCTAATTCCAGCGTGCAGCGAAAAAAGTGAATATCCAAAGTGTGCCGCGAGCACCTTAAGGTTGAGAACCACTGCTCTAGGAGCACACTGAGGTCGCTAGTAACCCATAAAATGAATAAAGTTGCCAATTCATTGATCATTGCACGAATTTTTTTTTTAAATAACGGGTTACTTTCCGAAGGCCATACAACTGGAGAGGTGAAACTTTTTTATCTGATCGGCCGCATGAGAGCGGTTCGAAAGTTACCTAAAGAGATTTTGTGATATCGTACATTAAGTAAAAACCAAACAATAACCAATTCTTAACGTTAAAATTCACCTAACCAGTTTATGTGACCACAACTTTAAGCATAAAATGTGAAAAATTTTCTAATTGAATTGCCTGGATCGCCTTTCCTAGAATGCGATACTTTATAAATGGCTACTCTTAGTAGATGGCTTGCCACTGAACTTTGAATATCTCTTGGCTTTTCATTTAATTATTAGGCAAGAAGATATTTAATTTTGACTCGAGGTCAGACCTCAGCCTCTTTCAGAGACTGGAGAGATTTGCCGGAGATACGCAGTATTTCGTATCGTTTCCTATGAATATATAATAAATTATGGTTGAAATAAAATTGATCTCTCAGGGCAGTGTTTTTGGCATGGACAAACAGTGTCGCAACACTTGGTCCTGCAAAATCTAGTCTCCCGCGCTACACGCACATCTTTGTATGTTTGTATAAAACAATTTTTTTATCAACTAGAAAAAAAAAACAGAAAAACGTGATATCTACACTATATAACAGCTTCATACTTATGATATGTCATACAAGAAGTTGGTTTTTGCGTTCTGCAAGCATTTCATCGCACTTTGAAAAAAACATTAATCTTTCAGACGTTTCATTATTAGAAATATTTTTTAATTAAAATTTTGCACCTCTGCGCCGGTTTTCGTTCTTTCAATATGGGACAATATTCGAGTAAAAGCAATCCCTAAAATTTGCAATTTTAAGAATATTATACTTTTTCCATTGTTGGATACTAATGACACACATTTCTGCCAAATTTTAATGTTGTAGCACATCTATAAATGCAATAATGTATGTCTAATTGTTTTAATATTAAAAATTTATAACGTCTGCAATAAAAAAATAATGGATATTTCAACTGCTAATGTGCGCTTTTACACCAAGCTCTAAATAACTGAAAATTTTCAGCTCCCTATCTCGCCCCCTAGTACCTAATCTATTTGTTTAAACTTTAAAAACTTTTAACAGCCAAATAAATTAACATATCCGAATTTCTATAATAACTATTCGGTTATTTTACGAATTCTACCTTCACAAAAAATTTCAGCTTCGTAGTGCATTCAGAAATACATAAAAATTAAATATTTGTTTAAGCATAACAAATTTTGTGTTAAGATTAATTGCCTGTGAGATGCCTTCTCAAAGTCTTTCTTTAAATCTATAGAACTGACATCTACCTGGATATTTTTCTCTACAACACTCGAGAAATCCTCGGTTAAAACAGCTGGGTTTCGCACGATACACGAGGAAAGTGCGACCCAGTTATTGCGCAATAGCCGAAAAAGTGTCAGATATAGTAACGGATTTTAAGTGCTTTAGAAACTCATTTGAATTCAAACAACTTGTCATTAAAATAGTATAAATCACAAGTGGGTCTCCACAAACAACCGGTTTGCTAGAGATTCTTGGCGGCATGAGTACAGTGGAAGCGTATCTTTACCAAAGAATTGTGGATATTTGATGTAGTCCACTTGCAGTTTCACTTATGAGCATCCACTTCTTCCTCTCTTCTATAAAATACAATACAATCTGCTTTTGTCTATGTTTGTTCTCATTTTATTATTATTTACTCAAGTTACAAAAGATTTTATGACATCTTGAAAAGGAGCCTGTTTCTTTTGCTTTCGATGTTTCTATAAAAGGCACTATGAGCTCCGCCTCTGGCGCCTTTGGTGCCCAACCCTGCGCCTCTCTTCGCGAGGCGTTTTCGCCCGCTCTATGAGCTACGTGCTTCAACCGCTCCCTCCGCTCGCTCAAGTTAGGACGGCGATACGAGCCTTGATTTTGGCTCGCAATTCTCGGTGAAGTCGTTGGAAATGAAAAGATTTGTGTACTTATTTGCAAAGCAAAGATTCATTTACTAGACCTATTCACGAAATATTTATTTTTTTAATTAAAAAAATTTCAAACGCGGTTAAAATGACCATCCGCGTCTTTTACGTTACAAAATAGCACGCGACCTCTTAAGATTTTAACCTTTATGTACCAACGATACTTACAAGTAGCGCTATTATTGAATGCAAATATTTACACTGTATTTGAACTTGTGGCGCTGATATTTATAGGCTTTCATTTGTTGTAGTATAGTACTACTACCAATAAGTGACAGGGTTGCCTTAACTGTATTCTTTTGATGTTACATGGTTTTTCTTTAGCCTGTGTCGCCGCTTCAGACATTATTGTGTGCATGGATTTACATTCGTCGATGTTTGCCCTTATTTAACTGAAAATCTTATAGCTAGATAGTATCTTAGATTTTTTGTGATTTATTAAAGTGCAGTTATTGATTATAAATCACATTCAGCTAGACATTTGTTATGGTTTATGTTTTTTATGCAAAATATATTAAAAGTATTAATAATCATTTATAACAAAAAATTAGTTTTGGCTAATCTCATCTATCAGGATATATTTCTTTAAATAGAATTAAGCTTAAGAAAAATATTTATGAAAAAATATAAATATTTAAAAATTTGATACTCGTACATAAAGGGTTAAAATCTGGCGTGGCCCATCGAACCATCTGAAATTTTAAATGCGGCCCATCGAAACGACCGTGACTTAAATGTGGTACGCCGAAGTACTCGGAAATGCTAATGCAGCCCGCCATCGGAAAAAAGTTGCACACTCCTGCCCTAAGGTTGCGCGAGCCATCTCCACACCTTCCCCTGCCCCAAGGTGTTCCGCATCAGCAGGAAGGAAAAGGGATTGAACATGTGTTTGTAGAACTTACCGCGCATTTTCGGCTTTCGTTTATTAAATAATCCGTTCCTTTATGAATGGAATGTAGTTCGTTTATTAAGGAGGCGAGAAGATATGATGAGTGCGGTGGAGTCGTGAATGTCAAGTGCTAAAAAGGACAACCTTTTTCTACTTGAAATAATCGGATTCTGAAATGTAGAGGTGAAAGATATGTGAAATCTTCGGAGAAATTCAGTCGCGCCTATCAGATTACTCATGACTGTCTGTAAACCCGTGCGTGTTTAACAGCGCCAATCTGTCCTAGCGGATTCTTTTGAAATCGAATTTCGGAAAAACCATGGGCCAATTCAATCCGGCGTAAACAGCCTCCACGCGTTAATGCGTTGTAGCAGCGCTTCTTGGAATGAGCCCATATGATGAAATAACGTTTGAAATATTAAAAAAAATAGTATAATATCGACTGTCACAAGAAAAAAATATCAAACTTTTTGTCATAAATACTGCTTTATTCTTCTTAGAATGTGTTGTGCGTGAATGTGTGAGCAACATAACTCGTTTGATTTATGCTATGTGGCAAACTTGCATTTCTCCTACTTGTTCCTGGAATAATATCTTCTGTGGGTGGCAACTCTTCAGTCAGTTGTTGTTTATACAAATGTTATCAAATGTCATGGTCGAAACCAAAACATGCACAACCCTCCATGTCGCCATTACCTCTTCAATTTTTTTTACGTACGCTTTTTCATTTCTTTTCCGCTTTCAATACCTCTTTTTAATCAAAATCTCTAATTTATCCTCCACTCTACTCCCCCTTTCTCCCGTCCGTTATTCGTCTCCTTAAATATCTCCAGCCTCATGAAACTTCTCTTATTATTCGTTAGGTGCCTCTCTTTCCCTTCCACCCATTCCCTCCTCTTTTCTTTATCTCTTCCGATTTCCGTCTCTCGTCTGTTCCGGGGTAGTTGTTAACTCGGAATTGACTAATTTAATTTCGTCCCAAATATAGCAGCTCTCTTCCCAAACAGTATACTATAATTCCATTTATAAATGCAAAATAGCAGGGCTTAAGTCACATAACAGACAACTGTAATTCCATTCTTCATATTTTATCATATTAAAATGGTTATTTCGGTGGGCCATAAAACGTCGCATCATCTTAACCAACGTATTACCCCGAATTTTGCAGGAAAAATGGATGGCAGAGAGTGCAATCCACTTTCTTAAAAGTTCTCATTTGTGAGGGTTGTACTCCTATAATGATCCCTGATCCTAATCAACATAAACTCTGTAACATTTCTATCGTTCTATCCTAAAATTGATCTCACGCACTTTATTATCGTTTTCGTGCCTTTCCATACAGCTATGAGCTTCGATTACTCCTAAATCTCCCAAGGTACTTCTCTATAGGCTTCCATTTAGCTATCGGTTGGCAAGCGATACTCAATGCAAATTTTTCAACATCTGGAGATTAAAAGAAAAACGTCGAATACCTGCGATCTCCAACTTCTCCATTCCATTACTGTCTTGATCTGTTTTTACTCTCGACGTGTTTTTATTATTTCTCTAACGATCAACCCCTCCATTCTCCTCAACTCCCTGCTCCACACTCCTCTCTCCTTTTGCCTCCCGCAATCCCTCTTCTCTCCTCCAACCCCTCCTCTACTCCTTACCTCGCGCTTCTCTTTCCTACGCTTCTTTCCCTATTCCTCCCTCTTTGTTTCATTCACTTTATTGCCTCAATTACAGCTCCTCCCCATTCTCAGCCTCTCCCTTTGTTGTCCCCCTGCTGCGCCCCTTCCAATTTGTCTTTACGCCGTCCCCTTTCTTTCCTATTAGCTTCATTATCGCTTCTATGTTGAGGCTTCAATTTGTTGAGCTTATTATTCATACTTTATTTCTTTTAAATTACGTTTCAAGAGCCACCATTCATTTTTGATATACAAAACCGGTTTCAGGAGAATTTGGCTACATTTATTTTCTACATTTTTGGCTACATGGCTACATTTTTGAGACACACGCGCACATACGTTGCGTTGACATGAAGAGGGTGAGAAGAATTTTGTTAAGTTGTAGCTGACAGCAAATGAGGAAAGTATGGGAAGGGAGAGAAAAAGCAAAGAAAGCGCAAGAGAAACGTCAATGGAGAATTTTCGAGGAGGGATGGAAATATGTTATGGCAGTTGGCAATAGAGCTACCACATAAAAACAGTAAATAAAAACCACCCTGAATCCCGAAATCCTGATTAACAAAAAATTTGACAGATTTCAAAATATTTTACTGTAATAACGGCCAGGATGGTCACAAATCGGCCGGTTGGCAATCCTGGTTGACAATAGGAAAGAGTGGACATCAATTAAATTATCTGTAGGACAAGCCCAATTAATTTTGCTCTTCTTCTCTCCTCTTTAACTGGAGCTATTCCAACTTAATTGAATTTTTTACTGTTCATAATGAGGCTAATCATTTCAATTAATCTAATAGCTATGTCTTTCTGTGCATCTGTCGTGAACCCAGGCTAGAATATTTTGTTAAAAATAAAGGAGTAAAATAATATTTATCGAGGTCGCCCTAAGGCTGAAATCCGATTGAAATTTTGATGCCACACACACCTGCACAATGAAATATTAGTATTTATGATCACATTCATAGAGGACAATGATTTAATCAGATCAATCGCTGTCAGAGCTGTCACTTTACAAGTAAAAAATAAATTTTTCTTAAATTTTAGAAATTTTCATCTAAAGATCATGTAAAAATAAATATCGTTATGTAATTTTTTGACGGATTTTTTTTCATAAAATCGGCAAAATATTTTCAATTGTAGGCCTGCATTGATGAATCCATTGTAGCGTTTTATAATTGAGGCTATTATTGACACCCACGACGAAAATGATCCTACTCATATGAGTCTATCAGGATTGTCAATTTTTGGCTATATTAAAAATTTTCAAAATTTCATTCGGAGCAAAGAAATGAAAAGAACGGAAGTATATATTTCAAAACATTTATTAATGAGTCGTTAACCCTCAAGATCGGAGGAGCAAATCCATCCTGAGAAATATCACAAATTTGCATTGTTTCTTCTGAACAAATTCTTAAACACAACTCAATGGAAAATTTATTCAATTAATAAATTCTAAAATATGAGATTAAATAATTAAGTCATACTTTTACCATCTAAACAACATCACATTAAATGTGAGAATTAAATATGACTTACGTAGTGATTTAGCCTCCAATATTTTAATGCATACTTTGAATTCAGCGGCCAATTTTTTCATATATTTTTGATTCATTAGGTATGCTGAGAAAAATTTTATTTGAACTAAAACGCAGTAATCTTCCTTGTAGGACTTACTTATTACATTACCATATAAGAGCAACATAATCAACGTCGAAGTGATTTCATTTTCTATCGTTATATTACTTTCGCTGTATTTCACAGATTTTTCATAAAAATAACCTAAAATTAGGTCATTTTTCTGCCTTCAATGTTAAGATAAATCTTAAGCTTTGCGTAGCTTCTAAAAAATAATAAAAGAAAATACAGAGACCTTCCGAAAACTTTTGAGACTTTCAAGTGATGCTTTGTTAAGAATCGCGTACTAAATTACTCATCAAAAATAGCAGAAGTTTTTCCATAGGTTTAAGCGATATTAAGCAGATAATGTGAACAAGTTTTTGGAGAAAGAAAGGACTGGGAGAGACTCAGAACCGAGGGAAAGAGAGACGTTCAGAAACTATAACCATCTTAAAATAATCATACAATCATCGCCGAACATTTGATAATTTATTAAGGTGGGCTTCTTTACAAAATTCTTCCAGTTTCACAAACCTCGATGCAGGTTTTTTTTTATTTTACACGTCGGTAAACAATACCGTTCCATCAACGCAAAAGATTTTGTGAATGTGGCCCCTCGTTTGGAGGGAAGGCAACTCCATGTCTATTTCTTCGAACGTTATCAGCCGTTATGCGGCCGGTTGTGAAGTCCGCCACCTCCGTGGTGACCGCCGCCACCCCCGTGGCCGCCACCTCCGTGGTGACCGCCACCCCCGTGGCTGCCTCCTCCGTGACCGCCACCCCCGTGGCCGCCTCCTCCGTACTGGCCTCCACCTCCGTGACCTCCTCCGTACACGCCTCCCTGTTGGCCGCCTAATCCGTGCGATCCCGGGCGGCCTCCACCGTAGTGCTGCTCGGCAGTTTCAAGGTCTGCGTGCACCGCGGCCATTAAGGCCACGAGCAGCAGGAGCAGCATCAGCACCTGCGGAAATTGGGAAGAGGGAAGGGGGTGATGTAGAATGGAGAGGAAAATAAAGAGTTATCGAAAGAGAGGGGTGATTGGAGCGCTTAACTCCAGTAAATTTATTTAACGTTTATTTATTATCGGTTCTTAAGGGCCTAACTGGATATAGCATAATATTCCGCAGCAGTGAACATTCGTTAACAGACACGTGCAAAATGACGTTTGAGGTTGTAATGAGATTCAAGAGGCTCTCCGATTGTATATCCCACCGCCGTTTCTACGAGAAGGGCATAGAAACACGTTTATTTATCGAGTGATGCAAAATGATAGACATTTTCGATGGAAAACTTGCGACGTGATGCAAATAACCAGTCATAGATGTGATAGATGGTTGAAAGGCTTGAACTGGTTTTCTCTAACATAAGTTGCTTCCAAAAATCATTCAAGCAGAAATTTAATATAAAAGATAACAGAAGCTAATTTTATCCTTAAAAATAAATCTTAACAACTAACATCGACGCTCTGGAATAGTTTGTATTAGACTTACTGCGATTAATATCAGATGAGCAAGGGCAATACTGCTCGTATTAGGATACAGAAACTAAATGTGAAGAAATAAATACACTGCCGAAGCAGATTTCTAAAATAAATTACGGATCGTACAAATTAATAAAAATTACCTGACCGTTGAATCTTCCGGGTGTAATAACGAAACAAATGCAGTTTAATAACTATAAAAAATATAAAATTTGATGGCTTTGAAAATTTTGGGCAATACTTAAAATGGGCAGATCCCAGACTACTCAAAATCACCCTAAGTTAGCGAAATTGTGGGTCTAACGAAATTTATTAATTGCGAATATAGGTCTTTTAATAGAAATGAATTCAATTAAAATTTTTATTAGCAGTATTAGCCGATGAAGAATTATTCGAGGGTACACTTAGGATACTTACATATTTAAATTGTATCAGAGTTACGGAACGGAACAAATTTATTTACCTAATAAAACGGGAAAGTGAGAACCTCAGCGCCGTTGAAAAACTAATATCACAGTTTTAAAAAAATATAACACACGATTGCAACAAAGAGGCTTAGCCATTCGCTAGGCAGAGCACTCTTAAGTTTCTTTAAACGAGAACAACTCACCTTGCGACCAAACATAGTTAAATATGAGGTTGGTGGAAACTTAAGAAGAAGACTGATGCCTCGGAACAGAGGCGCGGCTCATTTTATAAGGTGGGCGGATCCAATAGGATGAGAGAATCAGGGTGTGAGGAAAATAAACTGAAAACACGAACAACCGGATGCGCCAACATCTCCCCTCGCTTCCACAGCCAACTTCTCCCTCTTTCTCTCCCTGCCTCCTCTCCACCTCCGCTCCGTTCACTTCATCTTCCCTTCTCACATCACCCTCCTCCGTTCCTCCCTCTCTGCCACCCGCGTCTCCTTGCCACCCTCCTCCGAAAGCATCTCTCTCTTTTTCTCCTCGCTTTGTACATAGTCGCTCGCAATCTCCTCCCCCTGACTTTTTCCTCCTATCCTGTGCACCCTCCATAACCTGTCTGCTTCATCCCTTTGCCTTTTCCTCTCCCCAAGCGTATTTTATTTTTTCCGCGGTCCAGCAGCTTGTCCAACTCAAGATGGCGTCTTGCTCGAGTATCGCAGAGTTCATAGCTGGTCGTTTGTAGTTTTATATGCAAAATTCCGGTGAAATAAAGGATGCTCAGACAGTGGCGTAAGTAGGAGCAGAATGGCAAAATATTATTGGTGGCCCCTCTCCTCCTGCTCCCTCAGCCAACGAATTCATATGTTCAATTAAAAATCAAAGCCATTGTAAAGTCTATAAAGTTTTACTTATTAGTCAATTATCAGGAATATGCTGAAAATATTAGACTTTTTAAATTACTCTGTCCAAAAATAATGATTAACTGGAAAGTCATTCAGAAATTAGGACAAAAAAGAGAAATTGCTAAAAAATCTAAATTTCTTTTATATTCTGAAAAATTCGAGGACTCCCCAAGGGCCTCCCGAGCCCCTGGCATTTGGCCACCCACGATATTCGATTGTTACGCCACTCTGCCCAGGGTGATTTACCTCGATACGTGGATTCGGAAACGTTTTTCTCTCGAGTACCACCCGCAAATACCTTTTACTTTCTCCATATACGAAGTATAGAGAAAGTATTGTTTTTATGAAAAAAATCGAATTCGAGATTTCAACGGAAATACATGTTTTAAGGTCCCCTGAACATGTTTTGACTATTTTCTCGATGATGTCTGTGTCTGTCTGTATGTGATAGATTTTTGTGGGCGCTCTAATTAAAAAACTATTAATCAGGTCAACGCAAAATTTTATATTTAACATTTTTATAAATGTTAGAAGATCTGATTAGTTTTTGGTAAAAATCGGTCGACTGAAAGTGGGTGTTTACTCTTGTCACTTATCCGTTATTTTGAAATATTTGCTTTAATATTTGATAAATGTAAAAATGTATTGGAGTAAAAGTTGTTGGAAATTTAATTTTCTATAACTTTTGTTTGATACATTTTTCCATATAATGCATTGTTTAAGAGATATCTTATTTTTTAGTTGCCACCACCACGCCACCTACCGAAGACTATTGTTAATAATTGAAGCTTAGTTACGTCTTAGTAACGATCCTTTTTCTTTTCTTAATTGTCAACCGGAAGTAAATATTGACAACGATCCCAGAGCTAACAACGTAATTTGCCATATAAATATGGAGAAAGTCATGTGTTGCCCACATCAGTTTTTAATTTTAAATTGTGAACCTCCGCGCATGCCACCATGCACGAGCAATTCTTTTTCTATAAAGAGAAGCGTTTCCTACAGGAGGCAAAGTACTATAAGTTATCCTGAGCTTTATGTGCTATAATAACAATGCGGTGTAAAATTTAATGAAAAGTTTAAAAGTTTTCAAATATAGAAATCTTTTTTGTGAGATAGCGCGCCGCATGAAATTCTCTGCTCGTGCCACGCTGCAGGAAGCGCACCTTGGGTCACCGACCTTACGACCTTTCCACACCGCTTCTAATACTATACATTTTTATGGGAAACTGTTTCCCACAAGGCATCCGTGAAAAAAGTCCAATTTTTTCAAGCCACGCACTCCTCTTGAAATTGAATAGATAATGATTAGGCGACGATGCATTTGGGGAATGTTCTCTCTTGTTACATGCAGTCTCTTGACAGAGGATTGATTTGAACGAGAGCCATTACAACTCGGATGATGGATGCCGGCCTTCGATATAGCCCTTGGGGCGTTCACTCTGCTTTGGCCTTGACTGAAACTTAATCCAGTCCTCCCTTCCATGCCCCATCCTTTCTTCTTTCACCTTATCCCTCTTTCCCCATCCCTGCACCCCATTTGCTCTCGCAGCCAATAGCGTAGCGAACTGGAACTGAAACTGCAGTAACGACTGCTACAGAGACGTTCAAATATTAATCCATCCATTGCGCGTTTTTCATTAAAAACTAATTTGATAATGTAATAATACTTTGAAAAAATAAAAGAGATAACATAAATAAATGATAACAATAAAAACGTTTAATAAACAAGAGAGAAAAGACGCACACATCATGCGTGCATACATGCGAGGCAGAGGCGTTCTTTACGATTTATGTAATCGTGTCAAAAAAGACAAATATTAATGGCTTAATATAATGTCTAAGAACTGGTATGCCAGTAGTGATGCCAAGGAAATATCGAAATTTTGAATCACTGATTTATTTCATAATCGGTTGTAATTAATAAAACAATCGACAATTATTAAAAACTTACCTCACTCGAATAGTAGTCATGTAATCTTTATGTTCACGTTCATTACTTCGTCGTAAATTACGCATTTCTTTTCACTTAAAAACGCTTTGTATACGTAAAGAAAATGGATGTATTTACATTAATTTCTTGGTCGTAGATAATCCATTTTCCTTCATTTACTAAATTTAGCGTGCAAACGAAAGAAAATTAAATGAATTAGTTATTTACAGCATATATTAATTACTTCAGTTGCCACGAAGATTTTTTTCGTTGACAACAATCAAAAAAACAGAAATTTTTTTCTAACAAGGAGAGGACACGATAGTGGGATCACGGAATATTATGAAACTTGATAGGTGTATAGATCTGGATTCCAGGATCACGAAAATCGCGATTAAATATTGCAATTTCTCGTCAACTGCTATAAATTTCTTAATGCACGCGTTACTGAGCAAGTACTTGTTGGATGTGAGCGTATAGTGAGAGCGTCCTATACGTAAGTGCGTCCTATACGTAAGTGCGTCCTATACGTAAGTGCGTCCTATGAGTGAGGGCGCGAGTCACGATTCACTCGTGAGTAGCTTTTTTTTCTTTCATTTCTCCTCTTTTTACAGATCTTTTTTCGTAATTCGCATTAAAATTTAACTGGACAGCCACATTCATATTTTTATTTTTTTCTATGTTGTTAGCTGGTGTTTCGGATTTTGTTCTCGAGTCATTCAACGCACGATTGTCTCAACTAAGTTTAACTTATTAAATCGCATATTCTTCATTGATCTCGGCACACGCTAAATCCTATATTGATGCTTATGACATGGAAAGTATCCCTGAAATTATTTTTGTGAAGACTTCCTCCGAATACTTAAAAAATACCCATTAGGCGGAGGTATATCAGGAAAAGGATCGTTGAAAGTATAAAAGAAAATGAGCTGGTGAGAAATCCGTTAAAAGTACAATAATATAAATAAATAAATATATTTCTTTTATGAATCCCTCATATATTGTAAGTTCAAATTGAATTACCACATTCTCGTTTGATTTTCTTGAAATCGGCTGCGTCTTCGATAAAAATGTACCGAGCAAAACATATGATATTTGATTAGTTCTACAAATAAAGTTTAAAGATTTTTTGTTATAAGTAATATTTTACGCGATATTAGGAAAAGTTCATTTTTTGTCACCAGTAAAGTGGCACTTCGCAGATGAAACATGCGGACGTAGAGACGGACGGACACGACGGGTCCATAAGGCGTTCTTTGTTTACTTTTTGTAAAGAACGCATAAAAATGAAAATTATTCTAAATAAATCTTATTTGTTTTGCCGGAACTTTGTGGAGTTCCATCTCTTAAAATAAATGATAAGATAAATTACTTTGCAAAAAAACTATTATGTTCTCATTGGTGGTTTTTTCACACATGGTTTTCGTTTTCTCTCATTGGTAGTTTATCCTCACAGATTTTATATAGAAACGAAGACAGCGATATTTTGTCCCAGAAGATGACGTTTAACCGTTTAGATCCGGGTCACATTTCTGCTAAATATAGTGGTTTTTTACAAAGTGATTTTTCTTATCTTACGAAAACGATAATACTTAAAAAGAGATAGAGAGAGAAGGGTAAAATAACTATATATCTTTTGAAAAGATAAAATTTGTCTAAACACTAAAAAAGGCCTCATGTGTACGTATTGTATCTAGCATTGGTCTTAGTATTTAGCTTATAATTTGAATATAGTACAAATCAAACAGAATAAATTTTGGGAGCCATATACACATATATATTATTGTACAGTCAAGGCAAAATATTGAAAGTCAAGTAAGCTGGTCAGTTGATAAATATCCAGCTGTGAATTACGCCGTGGCATAGCCTTCTCTTGTTCCCTTCACTGCGTCTTTTTCATCCGTTCATCTTTTCCACTTTCTATCTACGCTTTGGCCAACTCGACCATTTGGATGAAGGACAGAATTTTATTTCGTTTTGTTCAAGAATAACTGTAATTTTATTGTTGGCGTGATTATAGTTCCTGTGGGTATAATTTCCTAACATGAAAATCGAAACAAGCATCTAGACTTCGCGAATCCCGAAAAACAAAACAACATTGGCTTATTCACTCGTCTGCTTCTTACAAGACAAGATTTTTAGCGTTCTCACACCGAGTGGCTGCAATTTTCAAAAGGAGAAACCCGCTAACCTTCAAGCGTTTATGGTGTAAAATACATACTATTGTGTAGTTAAAATTAAGGCGTTGACATAAGTTTAAGGCCGTTTTATTTTCACGGTAGAAGTCAGCAAAGGCAAAGGACAAAAGAAGGAGATGCCGCCACCAGGTGGTCGGACAGGCACAGCATTTGAGTCGCATGAGAAATTGTCGTTCATTAAAACGAGTTTCACGCAGCGCTGATATCGTAATCGATTTGTCACGGTTAATTTGCGATTTTCGCTTTTTCAAGCTTTCAATGACTTTAAATAACAGCACTCGAATCATTCTCTTCGAGTTAAGTTCATGCTCCTTTTCTTTAAGCTGTTTGACAGATTTACTCTATCAGGAATGCTCATTCACATAAGTAATACATATATATATATTCGTCGCATTTCTCCTCGACTATTTAAGGATTTGATGATATTTTAATATATATTATGCGATGAAATCCACAAATTATCAGTCCACTACAAAGGAAAATGTCTTCCTGTTGCCCTGGAAATTCCCACTCCTCACGTGAATATTGGCGGAAACAAATTGCAAATTTTTCTTCGATATGGCTCACGGAAATATTAGCACTTTTATATTGCAGTGTAGTTTTCCCAATAATGTTTTGCTGCTATATTTACTGTTATACCTTTTCTTGGGGTTTGGTGGTGGCGGAGTGGTTAGAGCGTTGGCCTTCCACGCAATGGTCCCAGGTCCCAATCCGACTGCGGTCGGGCTTTTCAACCTGTGGTTGTCCCGTCCCCTACTTGTGTGATGTTGGGAGACAACGCAACTCAGCGCTCCGTCCTTTGGAAGGGATGTTAAGCAGTTGGCCCCCTTGGTGCTAATCGTAATGAATAGGCTAATGCCGGCACCGGGTTTCCCTCCTCCCTTGTGCGTGTTCGGTGTGGAAATTCCTTATTATTATGGCTATAATAATCCAAGAGGTTTATTAGCCAGACGACATGTGTTACAGGCCATGGTGTCCCTCCCCACCAATAATCAGCAGAATTGCTCGTTTTCAGTGCTTTTCGTCATTGCTGAAAATCACTATTATCTTCGTGATGTCCATCCGTCCGTACGCATATATCAGGGAAGAATTGGTTGAACCGATTTCAACCAAATTTAGTACATAGAATATTCACATAAATTAATGACCAAAATGGTATATTTGGACCGGATCGACTCAGCAGAAGTGCCACAATTGCAAAGCTAAACTTCTCGGTAATTATGATTTTGTAATGGAATCGGCTAAACCGATTTCAACGAAATTTTTTATGAAGGAGGGGTGTAAAATAAAATAAAATCAACATTTACGGAATAGATATAGAAAGTAGGGCTGTTACAATACAAGTAATAAAAAAATTATTTTTACAAGTATTTTTGTTGAACTGTCCATATAAATTTTAACCAAATTTAATATTTATAATATAAACATATATACAAAACCATAATAGCATATTTGGACCGGATCAAGCAAACAGGGGTGTCACACACAAATTAAACTTTTTCTGTATTTATGAATTTGGAACGAATTGGCTGAACGAATTTCAACTAAGTTATAAGATTTGAACAACATACCATAATGAAAACACGATGTTTAAAGCGGAGCTAAAGAGCAGGGTTACCACAGTAAAAAGTTAAATAATATTTTACACGTATTTCTAGGGAACTGACCTCATGTATTTTAACCAAATATAGCGTATATAATCTTCATATAAATAAATAAAGAAAATATCATATTTCAACCGGGTCGACTAAACAGGGCTACCACAATGTCAAGGTTAGAATTTTTCTGTAACTATGAATTTGGAATGTATTGGGTGAACGGATTTCAAAGAAATTTCGTTGGTAGGGCGAGTATAGAATGAGAAAACGAGACGAATATGTTTAGAACGGATCAAAACAGCAGAGCTACCACAACATATGGAAAAATTATTTTCTGATTTCAAAGCAAATACATTAGCATATATTATACTACGGCGATTTTACGAAAAGCACTTCTGTACCACGGGAAATCCGTGTACATCCCTACTTGTTTCTAGTTTCCGGACATCCATTGCGCTTTCCGTAATCAGAATAATTTACAAAATTAATCCATCTCCGGGATTATAAATAAATTTCGTCTGAAATTTCATTTTCTTAGATGGTACTATCACTTCTCTGTTTTCTATCTGCGATGATTGTAAAAAATACGAGGGCTACAATATTACTAATGCAACGAAAAATAATGAGTACATCAAATATACTTACACATATACCGATTCTGCAAATATTATTCTATAGTTTGAGGAAGTTTGACTTCGTTTACTTGAAATATATAGGAAAATTATATCACATTGTGACCATTGACGCAAATGCTTGATCGACTTTCACTAGAAACATACATACATACTAGAATACATCAGATGATGCAATATGTAGTGTTTCGTGCCAGCTCGTGGATCCTAAATGTCTTGATATTCAGTAGAAGTGGATCCAGAAACCTTTAAATGGTATGGGTTTTCGTTTATCAGGTTTCAATTTAGCCGCCGCATCGACGTCTTTAGTACCAAAAGTGTCCAATGGTGGCTCGAACGGGATAAAGGGGACGACCGCCCTTCCGTGCTCCCCAGATGAACGCATTATTTTTTTATTCTCTTTTATTTCCTCCGCTTTTCCTTGCAGATAGCTTACGGTTTAAACTCAAGCAACTCACAGCCGTTGCCACAAAATGTTTGAAAAGGAGAGATAAATAGAGCAATTTTTAAATTAAATTAATGCATCGTAACGCTCTGCGACAGCTTTTTAATCGAAAATTATTTTAATATGCCCGCTCCCGATCTTGGTAATCCACGATAATAGTATTGTTGACTGCATAAGATGCAGGATACAAATCGGACAATCGTCCGTCATTCATGGAGGAATACCGTTCAACTGGTAAACGCTATGATTTTCTCAAACCTGATTTGAAACCATGTATTTAGCTGGCAGTGTGCCGATTGTTTCAGACTTGTATGTCTGTGCAATACAAATCAATTTAAGACATCGGTTGATGAGTTATGAAATAAATTTCGTTTAAGAAGTTTAAGGTTCATGCTTCCATTTGGTTCCATTTTTACCTGTTCTGACAATTAGATTAACTTTTAGATAACAATGATATCCAGAATGTTCCAAAAATATCTTTTTGAAGACTTTGTTCCTTCTGACACGGATCAAGTTTGAAGTTAAGCTGCACATTATCAGAAAACTTATATCTGACATTTGAAAATCCAGAACAATCCTAAGAGCTTTTCCCTTTATCTGGCTACTTTCCAAAACATAGGGAGCGAAGGGGCAAATTTCTGCTTTGATGCGTTCTTCTCTCATCCCATTCCTTACATCTATTACGCAAAATCTGTCGAAAGGTTTTTTTGCATTTAACATAAATATGAAAATCTAATCCTAATCCTAATCCTAATCTCGGTCCTAAAGTCGTAAAAGAAATAATGAGTGAATAATAAACTTTTTTGCCATAGATTGCTTTGCGAATATTTCTCTGAATAGGAATTAATTATTTCAGAAGGAAGCGTGCAAATAATTGAAAGTTTTCGATTATGGTTGAAGACTCACGGCAGGAACAAAAAAATAGAAACGATCAGTAAATATACTAAATAAAAAGAATTCGCGTTAGAGAAGAAACGGAGAACGACATTAACAGGAGATATTTGAACCTCTATTACCCTCAAAATGATGTCATAATTTTCGAAACGTTTTACGGAACTTACATTCAAGAACTTATTTTTGGTGCTTTGGATATAACATAAATCTCAACGAAAATTATATTTTATTCAGAAAATAGAAGATAAAATCCTATTGCTTAAAAATCTTATGAAATCGGTCTATGCGTGTATAGATTTAAAATTGCAGAAACGTTGAAGGACCGACGACAAAGAAGTCAACTTTGAGAAGGATGAAATATCTGAGCTTGACCCGGTCAAGTTCAGAATTATTCTCCCTCTCAAAGTTGACATTTATATTAAGCCTTATGTGGTCATGCACAAAAACTCTTATTTCCCTGCATTCCATCTTGATGACAGAGAAGATGCATGCGAGAGTAAAAGAGAGGCGCTACATCAAGAAAAACTGACGATGTTGCACATAATTTTAACTTCATGCTCATGTCATATCTCTGGAGTTGAGAGAAAATGCGTACAGAAATGGAAAAATATAAGCAGGAGTTTTTCGGCACGAAGTTGTGAAAGGTATAGAGCAGTGGCGTGCAACCTACGACCCGCGAGAGCGTTTTATGCGGTCCACGAAGCTTTGATGAAGATGTGGTCTGACAATGAGATATTTAACACGGGTAATTTCGCATATCTAATATACTATAACCGCTGTGTCTCTGCGTCCCTGCCTGCGTCTGAAGCCTTCCGGCATGAACGTAAATAAACCAGGAACGGTCGGCTCGATTTCGATAAATCTTTCGCCTGAATATTCGGCACGAACTCCTACAGGTTTTAAGTAGGAAGTCGTCCCCCGGAAAGGCATGGGTTCGATACCAGGATAGTTTTCGCTTTTGCATTTCATTAACACGTAATCGGCTAGAATACGATGTGTATACCTTTATTTTTTAACATTTTAAAATATCTTACGAAAAAGACTCTGACTCGAGATTTATACCATTTCACGCAGAAAAAATGAAGATTCGTATTTTTACCGCCGATTTTGTTGTTTAATTCCTGTTTGCTCATATTTTAAGTGTATATTCGATTTTCTCAGGTTTTTCGACATTTTAAAAAGGTTGCTAGGGTAGCCGACATTGTTTATCTCGGATTTTTGCATTGTTAGACTCGGTCTTTAAGTGCATTTGCACTAATTGTAAGCTTGCAATAAAACGCGTGAAGGGTAAAAACAGATTAAGCAACGAGTGACGTCCCCTCCCAGTAAAAACGCAAATAAATCAAGAAGGTCGGCTCGATTTCGACAAATCTTTTGCCTGAATACTCGGCGCAAACTCTTGCACGTTTTAAGTGGGAAATCGTCTCCCGAAAAGGCATGAATGGTGTGAGCTATATAATTATTTTAAGAGGGGCAATAAAAGTGGTTCAACTAATAACACTCTTTGTTACAATTTTTTGTCATAGGAACTGTCGCATTGGGCCACTTCACGCAAGGGTCTTCAGATATTTGCAGGAAGTAAGCACTGCAACGGGCCCCTAGTTTCAATTACAATTGTTGCCATAACACCTTGCCTGGTGAAGTTTTAACGCTAAATCATAGTTATGACTTTATTTTTATTTAAAAAATCACATATGATCTCTTGAGCAAGTTCCGATGTATACTATGACCCGGCCGGCCGAAAGACTCGGGACAAAACGCTCACATCTAAGAATGCGGCCCGCCACGTAAAAAGATTGCACACCACTGGTATAGAACATTCTTCTTATCCAAGCGATTACAAGCTATAGTTAACGTAAATGTTATTTTAAAATAAAAGTAAAGAAATAATGCGCATTTGAAAATAATTTACGAGTTGGTAAATTCTTCAACCGCCACACATTAATTACTTAAAATATTTTGGTGGCTAATTTCTTACTAATTCAATTTTAAACACATATATAAAAGATTGTTTACGAGTATTTGACACGGTTTTGATGCTAAGAGTGGTTTGAAAAAAGATTAAGTTTCGGAAGTTGAATTTCGGCGGCAACGAAAGAAGACGTTACGAGGCCATACTAAAATCCTGGATCGGAGACTGAGCGTATACAACCATTGAGAAAAACGTTTAGATGATTATCATCCAACCGAATCGAAGATAAGCAACAGCAATTCCGCAGCCACATCCAAACAGGAGACATTCACAAGAAAAATTCTGAATATTTACGAATGAGCGATTGGCGACGCGAGAACATTTTTACGCTTAAAAAAAAACACGACTTTAGTCATGATATTTTTATTATATCCTTTCTCTAATTACACATGCTGATTTTCTGAAAAGCGTGAACGCTGTCACCGCTGTCTTTCTTCTTTCCGAAAATGCGGCCATGGAGATGTCATGTCGTAGATGTCGTCCGTGTTTCCGTGACAATGGAATTTGATCGGTGTCATCGTAGGTGGGTTGACCGTAGGCTGCTTTAACCGCTTATTCACCCGTAGTGGCCATATCCACCGTATCCGCCACGGTGTCCACCGCCATATCCTCCATAGCCTCCATAGCCGCCTCCATAGCCTCCGTAGCCTCCGTAGCCGCCGCCTCCGTAGCCCCCGTAGCCGCCGCCTCCGTAGCCCCCGTAGCCTCCATATCCTCCCCGGTGGTGCGCGGTCTCTGCCGCGGAGAGGTCTGGTGGGAAAGAGAGAAATATATAAAATAACATGGACCATTAGATGAATAAGGAGTCGTATATCTGCATTCGAAGTTTACACGGACGTCTCCCGAGTTGTCCTATCCGATATTGGTTTAAAATGTTTGAATTTTCGCGCATCTGGAAATTTTTGATTGCCCGGAAAGCTGACGTCGTCAAATAAGCCACAGTTATTACTATCTATTAATTTCCCGATCCTTTTAATTCATGACGGAACAAGGGAACTTACTTTGAAGAGAAAGTAACAATATAGTTACCGCAATTTTCTTTCGTAAAAATGAAATCCTGGCTAGATTTTTCGCGTCGGCTTTATTTTTCAACCGCATCAATAGAGAAATGCTCGGGAAAAACGGTGATTTCTAAATAAAGTACGGCCCCAACCGATATTAGCTTAACCAAAGGTAAGTAAATTTCGCCGTGAAATTATTATTTAAAGTATTTTGGAATGACGCAAGTGACAAAATAATATACATTTTTTTATTATTACTTAGAAATTGCTACATTTCTGGCATGAGCCATTTTCTTAAGCGACCGGAGCTTTATTTTGAAATGGCCACTAGGGTGAGATCTGGTTTTGATAAATTTGAAATTTTTTCCGTTAGTTAAACATTTATTTTTTCAAATTTATTAAATTTTATTCTTGAAGGATTAGCCAAAGGAGCTGACTAAAACTTATTATCTTACGTAAAATAGAGGTGAACAGAACACTTCAAGAGGATATTGTAAATAGTAGTAATTGCCGGGTATGTGTACAATAGTAACAACTACATAACTGATTTTATAAACTCACCGTCACTGGCGTCTTGAGCCAGGGACATTGTCACCACAGCCATCACGAACAAAAGAAGAAACCAACGCGCCATCTATAATCAGAAAAGATTTTATTATAACAACCAGTTATATTGATATTCTTTCCGCTATTAATAAAATGTATTAAATGAAAATTTTCGGGATCGCAGAAAAAGTTTCAGGACTTTTGACATTTTTGACATTTTCAACATGAAATATTTACAACATTTTGAATATGAAAATAAAGAAATTATTAGATTAGATTAGATTCATTTAAATGTTGAATATGCATCGTAGATAGATAATCATTTTCATTAGGAAAAGATTGAGAATATTAAATCATTTCCTTAAATTAACTCTTAGTCACATAAGAAAATACATTAACAGAGTAAACACAAATAATCGGCATTATAGCATATATTTATAAAAGAAAAGATAAGGATATTTATGGAGGAAGACAAACTAATTATATAACCACGGTTAGGAAAGACCCTCGTTTAGGAAAACTCCTCCAAAGGAATGAGCGTGAGAAAATACTGCGTATATCAGGAAAATGAAACGAAAGGAAATTGGAGGCAACAAAAATAAAAGTTACGTGACGCACACTATGCCGGATCGGGTGCGAAGGAATCTGGATGTGACGTAATATCGAGCCAGAGAACAGGTGGGCTAAGTCATAAAAATCAGGGAATGGGAAGGGCACGCGAAGCGCGGTCAGAAAGGGACTTTGTTGGGAGAGAGGGGAGAAAAACGTATCGTGCGTGGACCAATGAGAATACAGAAGTGCCGAGGTGAATGAAAGTGATTACGAATTGATATTGTCCTCACTCTTCCAAACATTACCAAAACCAAGCTTTTAACGCGCGACCATCACTCACAATAGCTTCGGGTTGAGTTTTAAAACATGACTAATCTCATAAATAATGTTTATATTTTTCATGATATTATATATATGATTTTTCTAAGACCTGTAACATAATTGGCTGGAGGGAGATCACTTTGAATTCTTGCAAACAGAGGGTTTAAAAGATCATGCGCAGTTACGTAACGATTTCGAAGATTTTCCCGATTACTAGCAACAAATTCAGCCATTGAATGAACACGGATTCCTGAATGGTAGCAAAAGTAAATTTAGTTTTTTTAGCGCTTTTTTCCTTTTGGCGAATGGAATTGTTTTACTTTGCAAAGATGCTGCTTTCATTAAGCGTGAATTTGAACTAAAGAGCGATTTATTCAACATCCGGACATTAATAGAAACAAAATTTTAAATTTGCTATGAGGAGCATAAACGACTGAAAATAAACAGAATATTTTCTCCGCACTAATATTAGCTCAAAACATTTAAAATTTTAAGTAACTTACTAAATTTTCTATCTAGACTCTCACACAAACTTTGTTTACAAATTTTTGCTGCCATAAATTTAAATTATCGACCTCGAGTTATTTCGAAGGAGACGGCAGAGAGCCTTATGGCTCTATATTGTCCTCTCTCATTACGGAATTAATGCTCTTATCGATAAAATTAAGTATTGCCACAAATAAATTCTATAGCAATAAAATTGCTGAGTAAATGTTTAAATAAAAATTTCTACTAATAATCAACTATCGGTGAATTTCCAAAGACGACGCAGCAATAATCATGATCCGCTATGTATATAAATACATGGGTCCTTTTAAATTACACAAAAACTTAAAAATAGATATATATCTTTCAAAATCTTTGTAGTGGAAATAAATTAGTACCAAATATTAATTTAAATCGTTGTCTATAAGGGAGGTACTCAACTAAAAGAAAAATTGTTATTTAAACAACATTATCTGATCTTGACACCAAACTTTCAGACAGCAAAAAGGGAATAGCCAGCATATGTGGACCTGGCCCGCGGTAGAGGATGAAAAAAAACCACTCACTGTGTCACTCTGATCGTCTCTTCTCTCACTTCTCCAATTCCTCGACTAAGGGGATTTAAAGCAGCTTTGAAACTTGCCTCTGGAGATCGAGACGTCGTTCTTTTATACCAGGGCAATTGCCATTGTTACAACCTCCTCCTCTTCCTTCCTCAAAACTTACCCTCTCTTCTCTCCCCTCACTTTAGGTATCAGCGCCTTTCTACTAGCGCGGTCATCCGCCACTCCTATCGCCACCCCTCCGCCGCCCCACCCTACGCCCTACTCCTCGTCCCTCGGTGGCAACCGTCGGAGAAAGGTTTGGGGTGTTAGGATGGGTCGGGGGATTCCCGTGGCCTTCGCTTAAGGTTCCTCCCACACGCCACCTCTCGACCTCTGTTGGGTTCCAAGGGCAAACGAGAATCATCCCTCAGATTCTCGTCCAATCCGCCCTGCTTTCTTGATTACACCCTAGGAATAAAAGCTCCCCCCCCCCCCCCCGTGCGTTAAATTTATTGCGTGAAAACGCTCTTTTAAACGGAAAACAGGTAGTCGTGGGTGGGATGATTTGATACAAAATTAAATTTGCATGACTATGAAAAATGCGGGAAAATTATTCTCCGTTCTGACGTGGAAACGACGAGGTTTTACCGGCGGTGAAGAAAAAATTAGAAAAGTTACTTTCACTAAGCAGAAGAAGAAGATACGCCAGGGTTTACGCAAGCATAAGGTGGTGGAGTACACACCCATGCCGCGCTATACAACCTTCATTTTGTTTTGTTATTAGAAACCAAATTTAATAACTACAACGTTACATTTCTGTTGCTGCGGAACTATCGTGTTGAAATCATTTACCATTTTCCTTTGCCATTCGTTTGTATTAACCTTGATATTTCTCCTTTCGATTGGCTTGTGGCCGTCAAACGTGCTAATTCTGCTTTCTGCTTCTTTTGTTGCTTAAATTGGATTGAAAATTTCCGGGCATTTTTTGTTTTTAATTTTTTTAAATTGCGAGTTCCTCTATACTATTTGCATAGTAATTATTCTTCAACATGGAAAAGATGCTTACTACCTAGGTAATAATCTTTATTCTTTCGCAGAGAAATTCCAATTGGAGTTTACCAAACCACTTTTCACCTCCTAAATTGAAGTAAGATGAGACATTGTCGTCATAAAGGTTAAATTCACATGATACGGGACAAACTTTTGAGAGGTTGACTTATTAGTGTGTATGTGTGTACTGAGTCGTTCGTTTCCCTGCAATATCCTTTCTGTTCCTTCATCGCAATTTTTCTTCCTCCTTAAAAATAATAGTTTATTCATAGGTCTTCAATTCCACATTGTTTTGACAACCTTAAGCTGTTCGCTTTTCTAGAATAAAATTTAAATGTTGTGTATAGTTTTACGATTATCAGATAGAGTGTTTATGAATATTCACATATTATAGCAAAACAATAAAAAAATAAGAAAAAGGACTCTAAAGCGTAAATAAACAAGAAGGAAATGTATACTCCATAAATGGAATGCACAGAAATTTCAAAGGCGTTCTTTATGGATTGTGCGTATAAAACGGTGTCGAAAGGTTTGGCGATTCTCGAATTTTTATTTCCGAAACTGTGCGTCGTAATTTTTTGGTCTCGCGTATTTTTTTGTGGCAACTGTTGTCCTTGAGAGAGAAAAATATTTTTTTTATTGTTAGACCATATAATCGTCTTAGCGATCGATGTATACAAAATAAATGATGTTATGCTTGGGAATTTCTCGAATTTCTACCTCCGAATCTAGAAGTCGTAATTGCGTTGTTTCGCAGACTTTTTTGTGGTAAATGTTGTCCTCTATCCGAATAAACGTTTTAATCGCTAAATCACAGATAATATAAGAGCTAGGGAGAGAAAAATATGGTATTTTGTTCTTGCTTGGCGGATGCCATTTAACGAGATACGAGTATAAGTTTATTTAAGTGCTTATGTAAAGTGGAAGTTCTAATTGACGGATGCAGTTGAAAATCATAATTCGGTGAGATCATTAATACTTAATTTAACTAGAATCCGCTAAGTAGTTTCGGAGATCAAACATGCGTTCGGACGGATGGAGGGGACGTGCCCGCAAGGCGTTCCGCTACTACCTCTTCGTTGGTAAAGAAAGCTCCATAAATACAAATGGACTATAGAATTTAAAGAGATAAAAAGATTTAGTTAATTTAAGTGAAAAAAACTAAATAACAAGAGGGCTTATCATCATATTAAGCAAACTAGAGAGGAAAGATGCACTCATCATGCGTGCATACGTGCAAGGCAGTAGCGATATTTATGATTTACGTTTTCATGTCTAAAAAGATAAATTTTAAAGGATTTGAATAGTGTCTAAGCACAAAAAACGATATACCATATATAAATATTGAATTTTCTATTTAAAAATTCGCTTTTAATCAATTGTAATTAATAAAAAAAATAGAAAAATTAAAAATAACTCGCAATGAATGACGTTCATGTTCACTCCTTAGCCGTAAATTTTCCATTTCTTTTCGCTTACAAACGCTGTGTGTGTACGTATCGAACGAAAACGAACCACTAAAACAAGTTAGGAAGGCGTACAGTGTGTAATAAATAGGCGCGTTTTTTGAGATGGAGAACACCATAAAACAGCGAAACACCATGACCCGATTGTCTCTCAGGGTACAAATTATTTCTTCCCTACCCTAAGTTAGTGCATTATCACGCCTATTTACGTAATTTTAGTAATGACTAAATACTGAAGAACGATATATAAGAAATGAGGTCAAGGAAATAATAAATTTTTGATTTACCGATTTATTATCTAATTAGTACTAACTAAGCAGATAATCAAATATGATTTGAAAAACCTCATTTCAGTTAAACTCTAATATTTACGTTTGCGTTCTTTTCTTCGTCCTATATAATTCATTTCCTTCCGCTTACAAAATGCTGCTTACTCACGCATCTATTACCATATACCAAGGATCCGTCCTTTCGAGACAAAATTGACGACGTCATCGCCATTGGTAGTACTTTTTAACATGTTTTAACAAACTTCCCGACTAGGTAGAAGAATGAAATTCAGCAAGAATGCTTGATTCAGATATTAAAAGGCAATGAAGAAAATAAACCCCGAAAACATGCCAGGGTGCGACTCTAGGAATAATTTTATTTTCCCATATTATAGGACCTAAAAATCGCTCTATTGACGCGCAGACTTTTAACATTTTGCCAATTTAAATTAGAAGTAATTGAGCCTCGATCCTAGGATCTGGACTGTTTTAAAGGAAAATAAATAAATTTTCTTATTCTGATGGTCGATTTTCACCTTAAATTCAAAATCGCTAAAATTTGATCAATAAGTTATCTATTATAAAATTTATTCGGATAGAGGATAACATTTTCCACGTTAAATTACACGATACCACATAATTACGACTTGTAGTTTGAACGCCTAAAAACCACTTGCAGAAAAACGCCCACAGGAAGAAGGGTATGAAAAACCTGCGCAAACCTATTATAGAAGAGATAAGGAAACTTATCACATAATTACATATAAAATACAGTGTATAGAGTCATGATACCTATATCCAGCGATTCGTAAGAAAAATAATGAAGGACAATACCTATGTGCAAAGAAAAAGGGAAAAAATTCAAATCACAGGTACCAGAAAAAACTGTCATATATAATACTAGTAAAATGTGCTTGCATTCTGCAAGGATTTCAGATCACTTTGTTTATTTTAGATAATAATATTTTTTAAATTCAAATTTTGCACCTCTGCATAGATTTTTATTTTTTCCTTATGGGACAATATTGGAGTAAAAGCAATCCCTAAAATTTGCAATTTTAAGAATATTATGCATTTTCCATTGTTTGGTACTAATGCCACACATTTATGCCGAATTCTAATATTGTAGCACATCTAGAAGAGCAATAATATTTATCTAATTGTTTAAATTTTAAAACGTTTTAATGGCCGCAATAACAAATTAATGGAGATTTTCAAATGTTAATGTGCACTACTACACCAAGCTCTAAATAACTGAAATATTTCAGCACCCTAGCTTGCCTCCTAGTACCTAAACATTTATCTATTTGTTTAAATTTTAAAAATTTTAACAGCCAAATAAATAAGTAAATATATATATATATATATTTATATGTGTGATATATATATATATATATATATATATATATATATATATATATATAACAATTTCTATAATTCGTATTCTTTTTTTAATTTCTATCTTTTAAAAAAATTCAGCTTCGTAGCACATTCAAAAATACATAAACATTAAATATTTGTTTAAATATTTGCAAATTTGCCTCATTGTTGAGATTTTTTGAAATTTTCGATTTTTCAAGTCAGTTATACACGTAATCCTACCCACATAAAAATTTCAAGTCTCTAGCTCATCTGGAAGTGCTTAAACATAAGTATCCTGTTATATAATAAATAAGAAGCAGCTATATAGAATGATATATACAAATTTATGAAAACGTACATTACATACGTATACACATGCATATATACACAGATGCATGCCTACAAATAAACATTTATTAATCAATATTTTGACCTAGAACTAACCGTGTAGAAATTACAATTTTCAATCCATTAAGATTTATGGCATCTAGTATTATTATAAGGAAAAAGGAATAAAAGAGGAACAAATAAATAATGAGAAAAAGAAACTATAGTTACGTTCAAATACTTACTAATTTACACGCACACACACATGCATTCACACATATACATACATACACACGTACATATACTCACACACAAAGACAAGTATGCATATTACATACTGTGCATTGTAGGAAAGGTCAGATAGTAAAAAGGACGGAAACTAGAAATAAATCCATTCGCACCCTCAGTCTGTTGTGATAACTGGAAATATTGTACCAGTGTATGAGAAAGAAGGAGAAAACCACGAGACAATGAGATGGATGAGGTAAGTTTTTTTTATAATTCCTTATTTGACAGTTTAAAATTTCTGGAGGTTTGAATTTTCGCATTCTTAGGTTGGCAGCAGTGGTGACCTTTTCTGGTAAACTGTCGCGCGTTCACCACCAAGGTCAATTGTTAATGTAACAGTGAGTGCGTCGCAACCAGATACGGAAATGTGACATAGCGACTAGATTTAAAAAGTTATGTAAGTAACCATAAGGTTGTAATCTAGGAAAAAATTGTGATAGAGACATGGTTATAAATAAATTAAACTCTTCCTCCGAAAAACAACAGTAATCAAAATAAGGCGTGCGTCATGTAAGGCTGTTTTAACGCTTCGGAGATATTTTTTCCTTGTGTGATGATGTTATAACTACGCACTTAACACAATTTTTAGCATTACTAATAAACTGCGTCAATAGTGGTAGTTGGTAGACCAACGGATCCAGTTGATTATCAACTTTAATGCCAGCCATACTAATAACGTTTTTCTGATGATAACAGCACCTTTTAAAACTAATTCTTTAAACGTGAAACATTCCCAGTAAGTGTTGAATGAACTCTCATGTATCTTGGCTCTTAAAATCCACATTTCGCATTTATCGTAGTGAGAGTCCAAGCTCCTCATTCTCTATGAATCGCCACTTCCGTTCGCCTCGGTGAAATAAATTCTTCTATCCTTATTTTCCCACCACACCTCCCCTAACTTTAACACTTGTTCTAGCTATCCTAGTGCGTTGCATTTTATAAAAAATCCAAGAAAATACATAGTTGCTTTGGGAGTAGATTTGTCATTAGAAAGTTATACTTTAAAAGGCGTTATGTTCATACGTTAAGAAATCATTGTATAATGCTGATATTGAGTAAGAGTCAGTCATTTTTTGAATCGATAGAAACTCCTAAAAGGTTTTATTTACAATTAATTCCCCAAAATCTTTTTCCCTACTGATCTATAAATGAGATACATGAATTTTTTAATGAAAGTACATAATTGAGTATTTTAAAATTATAATTAAGCGTCGAATTTACTGCGCATTTCAATTATTATTTTATAAAACTTACATTCAACATTTTCTGTATAAGACGCGAAAAAAACGTCACCTTCTAATGTTATTTCCGGAAGTATTAAAAAAGAGAAAATCTGAAACTAAAAGCTCTGCCAGTGAATTCAATCCAGGAATATGTGTGAGGGCAGCATTGTCACGGAAGACCTTATGGAAGGACAGCATCAGGATTATAATTGTTTAACGAGGGCTGCAGTTAGAAAAAATAGGGTTTATCTTCACGATTGGATGTTCATTTAGCAATTAAAAATAAAATTTAAAAATAGAATATATATACTATATATACAGTAAAATATATTGCTTCAATTTTGGGAAAATTAATATCTTGAAATTTTCGAAAGATTTTGTTCTAACAAAAGTTAGCATTCGGATTACATAAAAGCACATAAAGGGCAGTCAGTTCCACATGCCTGGATTGAATTCAACAGGTCATCAAGATAATGCATGTACACAATAGTCTCATTATAAAAGATTTAATCTCGATCCTCTAAAAATATTTAAGAATCTCTTTCGCAGTAAATGAAGAAACAAAACGGTTTGAATGGAAATGAAACGATTAATTCACTCGCCAATTCTAAATTTGAAAATTACCATCAAATAAAAAAAATTTATTTCAAATATAGATCCACAAAAAATCATCATTAAATATGTGAATTAAGGTGGAAAATTTTACTTTAAAAATTCCTTATCAAAGATCAAACGAGGAGCGGAATTCAATAAGAAATCCATTCTCTCGTCTTACTGGAACCGAATAAAAATAGGTCAAACAAGACCAAATCCGTGAAAATTGTGCCTTCTTTATATGTACTCCTCCTGAAGATTTTAAATATAACTTGGATTGTAATCACAATTAGTACGTTTTATTCACTGCTCGAACACAGAAGTCAGAGAAAAATGTTATTTACGTAAAGTTCCTATTCAAACTAATTAGTACCTGAAATTGTCATTGTAAGTATTAAAGACCCAACTTGCTACAGTCATCATATTGACATCCCAATATTGCTGGATGACGAAACAGCAGCTTTCAGGGGCATTCTTTTTTACTGATAGGTGTGACTTCACCGATGTGCGAGTCAAAAATTTTGGAAAATCCCTGTTTATGTGACGTCAGTTGTGTCCCTCAATCTTTTCTTATTCATATTCGTTTATTTTCCATTCTCCATTCAAGTTCCTCGCCATTTAAAATGTTAGTTTTAGTTTCATTTATCATATTACATATTTAATGGGGTGGTTTCTACGATGCTTCCACAAATGTGCCTTCCAAGAATTCCATCTATTAGAGATGGCCTAACGCAGGGATTCTCAACCTGTGGTACATGTACCAGGTACATTACGTTGTTCTAGGTGGTACGCGTATATGTCGAAAAAATAAATTTTTTATTTGTTTGAAAAAAGATTTCAGTGATGTTCCAGTAACAAAAAACTAATATTATATATATATATATATATATATATATATATATATATATATATATATATATATATATATATATATATATATATACAATATATTATATATGTTTTTCAATCATAGAGAAAGTCTAAGAAAGCTATATGTACACAATCCGATTCTGATAATTAAAAATGCCTCAACTATACCTTTTAATAAACTCTTCTTTCTCTACTTATAAGTAATCACTGAAATTGCGCTCCAAGTATCGTGCGCATGCGCATACCTATTTGCGCATTCCTTTTGGTATTTGGATGTGATTAGTGACGAATGTTATTTCTGTGCAAAAGTTATTTTTACTCTGTCTCTGCAGTTATTTAAGGCAAGTATTTAAATTTCCGTTCACTATATCTAATATTATATTATGTTCACTGTCTGTTCGATGCAGTTCCACATACATACAGCATTCTATACGTAATATATTTGTTTCCTTTTAGGTTATATTGGTTCACGACTATTTAATTTTTATCAATATTGTGTGTAATTTGCTAAGATTTACACATCATTGAATAAGGTATGAAATAACTGAGTCTATATATTCAAAATGACGAATTAGGTTGTGACATTGATAAATATATCGCTTTACTTAAAATATTTTTTGTGCAGTTCACCCTTACCTATAATGAACAAATGGTTGAAAAAAGAAAATTCAAAGAGGAAACGACCGGCAGATGACACTAACACTGCTAGCACCTGCTGTTTTGATCCTGAATCCCATGAAGATTCTGGAAAACGAAAAAGTGCTACTGCTACAAGAAAATATAATGAACAATATTTAGTATATGGATTTACGTGGAATGGAGATGAAAACGAGCCCAAGCCCCAGTGCGTTATTTGTTACGAACAAATTTTATGAATGACGATCGTTGAAATTTATTTCAATATTGTGTCTCTTTGGAATTGCCACGCTATTAGAGCAGCGGGTGCTGGTAACTGCCTCGACGGGCACCTAGAAATACCTCGGCGGGCACCACGTTGAGAACCTTTAGCCTACACTGTGGGATTTGGTCACAATGTCATTATGAAACAGGATTCATTAGAATGTAAAACACATTAAGTTATTTGGTTACAATATCCCTCTTTAAATAGGCTTTCCTGCGTTTTTCATCAAATCCTCCGGATTTGACTAATTTTTTGTGATTGCAGTCTCATCTCCTGCTGTATATTCATGCTCCGAATGTTATATCTAATGTTTTTGTGCTTATTCATAAAATTTCACATATTCTCCACAGGAATGAGAAGCTATTTAAATGTTTCATTTATAGGTGTTTTAGTATATATATGTAAGAAAAGGCATAATATTTTAAAAATTATCATGCCCGCTGTGTTTCAGGGCGAGAAGATCACTCGTTTAACTCTTTTATTTCCAATTATGTTTGCGTGATTCCCCCCGGAGAAAACTATTTCATAAATTCTAGTTAATTCAGGAAACCCAATTTAAAAACAAATAATTCAAAATTGAATCACCGAGCTCACGCAATGGCATGAATCCAGCTGATGATAATGTTGTCCTTTGTTGCCATAAAACGATTGCGTGAACGAGACCAGGATTTCGTATGCAAAGCAGCCGCAGTCAGTGATGATTCCCGATGCTATGTTTTACTGCTTTTAGCTGAAATGCGCATCTAGTTTGCTCCGACCGTTTTTATGGTCAAAGGAGTTGCCTTGATCTCTAACAAGGTGCGTCACGTTTAACACGTGAGAGGATGTCGTAAACCGTGAACTTTTACCTTGAGGTTTTTATTTTAGAAAATGACCAATAAAAGAAGGGACGGTTTTTTAACAGGACAGACTGAATCATAAGTAAATTTATTAGCTCAGATATCCATAAAAATTAAAAATAATTAAGGCAAGAGCTACTGAGGCAGACTTTTAATGGCGGTTTTTCAAAATAAATTGTTAATACAGAATTTTAACATTCATGTATATTAGCATGATTGGCATTAAATAATATTTTGTAAATAATAAAGAATAATTTTTAAAGCAAAACGTTTATCATAAAAAAGGAAAATTAATTTAAATTTCTACTCCCATTTTTCTAGTCACCAGAGCCTCCACAAGAAGTCATGCGTAACGAGACAGAATATTGAATCGATTAGCGAAAAAACGAGGTCTCTAGCTTCTTTCGTTTAGGAGTTAGCGCGTTAGTCAGTCAGACAGACGGACAAATCGAACGCATAAGCGGATTTTTTTAAACGCTAAAAAACAGATTTTTGCAACAAAGCCGTCATCAGTGGTGATTAGCCAATGTAAGGTTTTAACAAGAGAGGAAATATGCACACCTCATATGTGCGTATATGCAAGGTAGAGTCTTGACGAATTATGTAACCTTGTTGAATGACAAATTCTATAGTTTTTCTTAGAAGACTTTTTGATATTAGTAATATTTTTTCTACGAGATATGACGGAAAGGTAATTTTTGTCCATAGATAGGTGATCTCTCTGCTTGTAATATGTGAACCATCATTATACCATTTTCTTATTGGCCTTGCAAAAAAAGTCAATAGTGCAAAACTTCAATGAAATCCAAAAAATAATTTTGGAGGTGAAGCATTTGGGCAGACGGATGCGAACTGACCGTAAGGTGTTCATATTTGAATTTTATATAAATAACGAATGAAAATGAATGCAAATACGCATGTAGTTTTTTCAAACTTCTTATGCCTATTGGAGCTAACTAATTTATCAATTGCATTCCAGTCATTGAGAGAGCTCGATAATTATTTTTTGAGCCTATTGGAAGTGATAAAGACATCTCTACCCTTAGTATAATTCTGCAATTTAGTCAACTTAGAAAATATTTTCGTCATAATATAGATTAACAAGTTATGTCAAACAATTCCTATCTTTGCACTAGAAAAAAAAGATTTCATTAACACATCATGCATCCCTCTTATGAAGCATTACCGTGAAATATCGTGCGTCACTTTTTCACAAGAGTTCTTCGGATCAGATAAATATTTACGTAGTTCCTTATGCAGTCTGAAATAAACGTCTTATTAAAAAAATAGCACGCTCACTTACCCTTTACTTTCATTTTTTCGAGCAGGTTATTCATAAACATGAGCCAGCTACGCAACAATCACCTTACTCTTTTTAGTCTCCCTTTTGGATAGAATTTTATTTTTTTGTTTACAGCCTTAATAATGCTTATTTGACGGATCTTTAAGTTTAAAATATTAAAGTCTGATGTGACCACCACAGGACTTTTTCCATACCTGTAATATTTATAAAAATTCCACATAGATTAAATGATAATAAATATTTTAAGGAACTGCGAGAAAAATTTAAGGACTACGAATAACAAAAATAAATTCTTACCGTAGTCTTCTGATATTGGATATAGCCCCGAAACTCCAACAATTAAGAAAATAAAAAGGAGCGTTATAAAGATGTAACTATGCATAATGTATTTACAATAGTCGCCGGTAAGTGGTGGTGGCAGCTAAAAAATTAGTTTTAAAATATCTCTCAAAAAATGCATTATATGGAAAAATATTTTGAAAAAACGTTGTAGAAAATAAAATTTCTGACAACTTTTATTCCAGTACGTTTTTACATTTTTCAAATATTAAAACAAATATTTCAAAAGAACGGATAAGTGACAAGAATAGAAACCCACTTCCAGTTGACCGATTTTTATTAAAAACTAATCAGTTCTTGTGCCTTTAACAAACAAGTTAAATATAAAATTTTACGTTGATCTGATTAATAGTTTTTGAGTTTGAGCATCCACTAAATTCCGGTCACAGGCACATACAGACACCCACAGGCAACATCGAGAAAATAGTCAAAACGTGTTCAGGAGATCTTAAAACATTTATTTCCTTTGAAATCTCGAATTCGATTTTTTTAAGAAAGCAATACTTTTTCTATATTTCGTATATGGAAAAAGTAAAAATCTGGTGCTCAAATTATAAATGTGTTTAATTGAAAAATTTCAATAAATAAACTAAACAATTTGCTCACATAAAAATCTGAATTGATCAGTAAGTTATCAGATACTAAGGTATACAAAATTAGACTAAAATATACTAAATGAGTCGCTCCACAGTAAAACTATGATCACCATATGCATCTGTCAGTCGAGTATCCTTTTTAACCTTAAGGGCCTGAGTTTGAGTGAATGATCAAAGCTAACTAAAGTTTCGTTTAGGAATGAATGCATGTTCCTTGGGAGACCAGATTCCTAAATAAAACAATGTTTGCATAGTTAAAAATTTTTAGCGAAAGTATTGCAGATTCGGTGTTCTGTGTCTGCCTAGAAATCGATTAATTTTATCAAGATTTCAACGCTCGAAACGAACCATTCCTGTTTATTTTTACAATTACTCATTTATAAGAAATGATAAAAATTATTTTTAGAGATATCATTCGAACGTTTTGTTTGTCGTCAACCTAGGCATATGATTTCTTTCATGTTATTATTAAATTAACCTTTAATGGCAATTGTGGATTTAGGTGACGAAAATCACTTTGCGATAGTTTAGTGCCTCATGTACGAAGTTTATAGGAAAGGTTTTGTGATCGTGAAAAATTCGAGTTGATTAATATGCACATAATAGGTGCATCTGAGTCTGAAGTAATGGTTTTTGCAATTCAGCCTCATCTCCAGCCTCACGTCTGTTGCCTGCGCTCGGATCTAAGGACCAACCACTTAAAAAGAATCAGATGCAATCTCGCCTTACATAGTTTTCGAGATAACCCGTCGTTGAATCTAAACGCAGATTTTAGGGTTTCGCTATGTACGGACGACTGTTGATGTTCGACGTTTCGTTCGCGTTGAAGTGGGTACTATTCTGTTTTAAAAGTTATTTTTATTTTAATGCATTTTCCGATCAAAGCAAAGGGCAATGATATATTCATAACGGTTGGCATAGGCATAAAAAATATTCAATTCCTAGCATTTGGGTGTAAAAATGGCACCTTCTATGATAAACATGAAAAGTATATTGCATATGTTGCATCTGAAAATGTGTCTGAATTTCCATTAAAAGACAAGCAGCAACTATTTTATGATTCAACTGATTTCACATTGAAAATTACGTTTGATCACATAAAAATTACGAATATCTGGATTCGGACTTCAAAAGAAAATCCTAATTTAGCCTCTAGTGCTTCGAAACATTTTATGCCTTTTGCAACAAAATATCTTCATGATCCTTGAAGCGGCAAAAAAAAAACAAATTTTTAAGTAGGCTGGATGTAAAAGATAATCTACGCTTCCAATCAACATCTTGAACTCCTTTACAAGGAAAATCAATCGTATTTAAGCCACAAAACACAAATTTTTGGTAAAATTTAACATCCCCAGTAAATATGGCCTTAAAATAATTAAACTTATTTATATAGATTCTAACCATGAACCACTTCGTGAATTTATAATACGTGTACTGTAGGTACATAAACTAGACAACTAAATTAATTTCAAGAATGGACTAAATTTCATTTAAATTTATTCGCCCATTCAAGATTTAACTGATAAATGTTTGTGAAAATAAAATTTGGTATGTACATTCTTAAAATTAAGAAACCATTAAAAGTTTTTTTGACCGTAGCAAAAATTTGTTTTCTCCTCATTAAGTTTTATTTTCTGATATTAGATACAATCTTTAAAGTGATTATTAAAAATTGAAAGTCATAATTTACATTCAAATTAATTTTTAATCGGTAATTTCCATTATCACGGAAAATTTTGAATTCGTATCATAAGGAAATTCTAGAAATTTCCTAAATAATTACTAAACTTTTCAACAAATTCTAGTTACCCGTAAATATTTTAGTTTTCGAAAATTATAGAAAACATTTTTACCCAATATCATTTCAAAAAACTTTCTAATAAATTCTAGAATTTTTTAAAAATTTTATCATAGCTATTAGGTATATCATATTTCTCTCACTCATTTACTTCTTCTCATCCCTCTCTCAAACTTCTTCTCTTCTTCCTTCTCGCTTCCCACGCCATCTAAATTATTTTAACTCGGAAATATATAGAATTTGAAATTTTAACTGCATAAACATCCATTCATTCATATACAATACACGGGGAAGTTTAATTTATAATTGTTTAAAGTAAAAATTAATATAAAATTTCGTTTTATTATCATTTGCCTTACATAATGGAAATGTCGACTCAAAGTTAATGCTCCTAATGAAAGCATGGAAATAATTTATAATCTCCAGAAACAGGTAGCAACTCTAATAAATAAAGATGGAGCAATTTTAATTTGAGGTTATCACAACTTACCTACAATCGATTGTTATTATAAATGCTTATATTCTGGTGATAAAGAGCGTGCGTGAATCTGGATTTGTTTGTAAAAAATGTAAATTTTACATCTATTTAAAAAAAAATTCATCAGAAACAAGCTACAATTTTTTAAGTAAATCATTAAAAACGCATTTTTGTAAATTGTCTAAAAATAACTAAATGGCAAGGAATGCAATTTCCCGCACCATAAAGGCGAAATCACAAGATAGGAAATTATATAAATTCTCAACGAGCACTAGATTTTGTAGCGCTTTTAGGGAGTTTCAGAAAAAAAATATTTATTTGCATCTTTTTCGCTGTTGATATTGATTCAAATTGACTGTAAAATAATAAGCATGATAGTTAGCGATATAGAACTGAATCAACTTTATTGAAAAATTTATTGTTATTACAGAAATAGAGAGCATGAAACATTGTTCTGGCTCATCAATTTGGTTAATTATGTGGAGGCTCGAGCCAATAATTCAAGAGAAAAATTTTGCAGTGATTCATATGCTTGTCGCCAGATGATGCCAGTTTCGTTGCAGGATAGGTGATGTCCAGTCGTAGAGATATCTTCAGCCCCAATAGCCACCATAACCCCTTCCCCAACCTCCGCCCCATCCTCTGCCACCCCAACCTCCGCCCCATCCTCTGCCACCCCAGCCTCCGCCCCATCCTCTGCCTCCCCAACCTCCGCCCCATCCTCTGCCCCCCCAGCCTCCGCCCCATCCTCTGCCTCCCCAGCCTCCGCCCCATCCTCTGCCTCCCCAACGATACTCTGCAGTCATCAAATCAGAATCTAAATATAATAGAGAAATACATAGTTGAGAAATCGGATAAGAACAACTATTTGCAAGAAATAAAGAGAGTGGGTTGCTTGCGTGTGTTCGGCATACAGAAACCCTATATGATGCATTATAACAACAAGAACAACAAAATATACAACAATTTTCTGCGAAATACACAGAAATTTCAATTCTATTTTTGAAACCCCCGATTAAAAAGAAATATGACACTAAAACACAAAATAGCCGATATGAGATCCTTCTACGGAATTAATTGCTAGCCAAGAAAGTTATAATATCTGAACTTGAAAAGGAAGGATTCTGTTGGAGGAGTGAGAAAGTGATCTAACTCCAAAATTGGACCCTAGGAATGAAATACATTCAGATCACTATCATTTTACTTTCTCACGTGATGTGATATGATCGTGAAAAATTCGAATTCAAGTTTCTGATGAATAAGCGCGTTATAGGTGCCCCTGAAACCAAAAAAGTGTTTATTTTTATTTCTGCCTAACTGTAGCCCATCTTATGCGTGCAGTTCATAGAAAAATAAATAGTTTGTTTTGAGAAATTTGAAACTTTACGCTCAAACCTCTTTTAAACAATCCCGACCTACGGCTGAGCAATCCTTAGATTCAGAAATATCTTTGGATGGCAAAAACCTTGCAGATAGATGATTGTTATAGGTTATGTAGAATAAGGCGAACATGATGGAAAAGTATACTCTATAGATGGAATACACAGAGATTTCAAAGGCGTTCTTAATGGGAAATACATATGGAAAGGTATCGAAAGATTAGGTGATTCTCGAATTTTTATCCCCGAAACTAAGGGACTATCCTGTAGTAAATGTTGTTCTCTATCCAAATAAATTTTTTAATCTATACCTCACAGATAATATAAGAGAATGGGAGAGAAATATATGGATTTTTAATTGTTGTTTGCTGAGAGAACCGTCTTTACGATCGATGTAAACAAAATATGCGATGTTTTGCTCGGAATTTTCTCGAATTTTTATCTCCGAAACCATAACTCGTAATTACGTAGCCTCGCGGACATTGTTATAGTAAATGTTGTTCTCTAACTGAATAATTTTTTAAATCTATACCTTACAGATCATATAAGAGCTAGGGAGATAAAAGTTTGATATTTCATTGTTGCTTGACGGATGCCATTTAACGAGATACGAGTATAAGTTAATTAAAGTAATTATGTAAAGTGGAAGTTCTAATTTACGGATTCAGTTGAAAATTACTATTGAGCGATAAATTTTAATAAAGATCACTCATACCTAATTAAATTAAAATCCGTAAAGTGATTTAGGAGATGAAAGTTACGACGGACGGACGGACCAGACGTGCCCATAAGGCGTTCCGCTATTACCGCTTCGCTGGTAAAGAACGCCTAAAAAGGGCAGAATGGAAAGTATCCCGCTATCTGTTTTGGAAGAAAAATGAGCGTAATAGAAAAATGGAGAGAGAAGAGAGAAAAGGAGAGAGAAGAGTTGAGATTGAAGAGGGAGGATGTGTCAAGACGCAACCATATGATAGATGATGTGTGAAAGAAATTTATATTTGGATTTCCTACCCCGCTATCCAATAGAAAGTAAAAGTGAGTAATGTAAGATGAAGAGAGAGAGAGGGACAGGAAACATAACGAATGGAAATAATAGTGACTGCATACTAATACCTGTAAGGGAGCTTTTTAAAGTATGGATACGCAGACTAAGTTCAGCGTTAAATTTAACGTAAAGAACCAGAAATAAGGAAATGATAATGATATTCTGAAACCTATTCCACATGAAATATTTTCGTATGATCTGAAGCAGGAAGGGGTGAAGCGTGATATAAATATAATCAGCACCGAACGGCCAAATACTTTACCCTCGCCTTCTTGAGATTCAGGGGCTGCAACATCTTCCGCGCACAGCACCACAACTGCTGCCATCAGGAGTACAAGAAACGGAAGGAAATAACGAGCCATCTGTGAAAAGAGAATGTCTATTTTAGAGCACTTAATACATTTATCAAAACAAAACACTTATAGAATATAAAACTATTATGGACGTAAGAACAATAAAAACTCTTCCCAATATTTATGTATCAAAAACAGTTTCATTTATACGATTCTTTAATTAGTCGGGACCATTATAGAACGATGAATTTCGTCTTTTTAAAGAGCACAGTGTTGTTCCACAAATATCTATACTACATAGTTTGCTGCCCGATTGCTGGTTAATGAAGAAACTTTTATAGTCATAAAAAAGCTTATAGGATAAAATATACTAAACATATTTTTGTAAATCAACTCCGACTAGTCGTTTGATTCGACTTCGCAAATCAATTGTTAATGTAACTATTTTTGCAGGAGAAGCCAAATGTTCTTTAGTGAGCTCAAGAGAAATACTTTTAAGAAATTCGCCTCTATAAACAGGTTTAGCACTGTGGTTGTTAGCCTTATAGATCACTAACGCATTAATTTCTACAAGGGTTAGAAATCCATAAAACACCGTCAGCGTCCAACGTGATGATTTTCTGGACATTGAATATGTTTCACACAACTGATCTACGGTATCCACTCCCCCTTTAGTTCCGTTATAAAAAGTAATAAAACTAAATATCATTAACGGGAAATCCAGTAAATCTTATATACATTACACATTTGTAGTACAATATTACAAAAAATTAATTAATTTTTATCAAGTCTCTCCTGTATTAATTTCGTTCCACATGGACGCGCGTGTGAAAAATCCCCGCTCACTGCTTTCAGTCACATAACTCATAAGCAACTGGTCGTAAGATTAACAAAACATTATAACTAACAGGGAGAGTCCAAATGGAAGGTATTGGGGGTTAGGCTCAAATAATGCCGATGGGTCGAAAGATAAACATTTATCTTTTCCGCTTGGGTATTTTTTACCCAGACGTGCTTCCTCCCGGGTTAATGAGAAAATAGTTTCTAAGAGCAGTATTCGTAAATATTCCCAATGTAGAATTAACAACGGTGCATATCTCCAACTAATTATGAAACCTCATGAGAGAAACATCAACGAAATACGTGCCACCACATTATCTTAATTTATTTATTCCCATTGTTTGGAATTCCATTATTTTTCAAAAGCAGACATATATAAGAAACGGAGGAAACACTCAAATCGATTGTAATTGCCTTCACTGACTCAAGAGTTATTGTAATTTTATAACGAATCCCCAAGTAGTTTTAAATAACGAGAGATATTAATATTCAGGTCCTTTTGCCTTACAAACAGATTTATTTAATACAACCAAAAAGGGATGTTCTCTCCCAATCTCTAAGCAAAAGAAAGTAAATCCCACATGAATAGTTAACACCTATTAAGGTATGGTATCCTTGAAAACTTGTGTCATATAACATTGAAAGTTACCTCATATATGATTTTGAATTTTTATAAAATTAGTATTTCCATTGGAATATTGACTACATTGGAAGCTATAATTTGTATACATTATCTAAGTTTCATTATTAAGTCACAAATAAAATAAAAATGGATTAAAAATTAAAACCTGGCAATAAAACTTCGCAAAAGGACGCTACAATATTTCTTTTAAATCATGAATCTTGGAATATTTCTTTCCGCTTTTTATAAATTGCATATCGATGGTATGAGAAAAGATCCCTTCTATGTTTTCAAGTAGAATTCAGCTCCAAGATATCGACACAAGTTCCTAACTAGCAGAAATTTGTTAATGCAACGATGAAGCAAATCAGAAAGTATTTGCGAAATACCATTGCACGCAGGTCTAATAGTTTATCCGATGCATGCTCATTATCCACCTTCCTCGAATTACCGTGCATTTATCTCGCTCCCTGTAATTCAGCAATGAACTGCCACTCGTGTGATTTTGAATCGAATCAGATGGGTTCATTTAAGGTTAAGTGGGAAAGCAATCAAGACACGCGTAATCCGAACGGCTCATCCGAGAATGATAACCTCGTTTCCCAGAGACGCGAGGAGGAAAGTGAAAGGATGGCCGGAATAAGGGAGAGAAAAGCGAGAGTCGCGAGGAGACTCGGGAGTAACGCACTCACCGTTCCTTCTTTGTGCCTCTTCTCTCAAAGTGAAGTCGCGTTTCCGCCGAAGACAGTTGCTCTTCAAAACACTTGCTTTTTTGTGTCCCATTCGGTGATGCCCCTCTATATATATAGCAGGTTAGGTACCTAAACTTCCCCGAGAGAACACAACAAACCACGCACCTCCACTCCTCTCTTCCCACTCTTCTCCGCTTCTGCTTCCTTCCCTCCCTCCATTTCCTCCCAACCGACAAAAATTGTTACTCTCCCTCCCTCTAACATCTTCGCATTCTCTCTCTCTCCCCCCTCTTCTTCTCTTATCCTTCCCTTGTCATCTTCTCTCCCACGCTTCCAGTTGCCCTTTTCTTCTTCCTTTCCCCTCCTCCACCGCCTCCAAACTTTTTCCTCAATTATTCCACCGTTTGCGTCTGTTCATTCCCCTATCATCTCTCTCCCTACCTTTACCCGTTCCTATCCTCTCTCGCTCTCCCTTCCCATTGTCTCGTCTCTAAGCGGCTTCCGACTCATCTCTTTTTTTCCATCCATCATTCCGTTCTCTTCTGCATCCCGCGGCACCCTCGCACGCAGTCAATTGAGGGGGAATGCCCTCTGCAAGGATTTCGGGGAATTCCAGCCGCATGCGCGTATCTCTCTCTCTCTCTCTTTCTGATGGGATGACCACCGCCAATTGACGCACGCCCATTCTCGTTCCCACACCGCCTCCGGTGGGGTGAATGGCATAACCGGATAGGAGATAGGTTCGTTGTGCTTAGGATTCTAAGTGAATGCAAGGAGATGGGGAATGTGTGAGGCGTTTTCGATAAAGCATCTTCCATCTTATTCCAGTTTACCTTCAATACTTCCTTTGCGAAAGTTCAAGGTTTCTCGGCGTGGAAGGTATCTTCCACAGTTTCGCTGATGATTGATAACAGTGCGTAATTATGAATAATTTTGAAATAATTTGGTGCAAGAGATGGCAGAAATAAATTAAATAGGATTACATTCCCGCACTTTCTGCTTTGTTATGGAAACTGCGTGAAAAGTGAGTAAATTTACGACGCCCGCACGCTGCACGAGGGAAATAATTAGATGTAATGACGCTTTGGTTTTAAGATTGCTTGCTATAATGGATCGATTGCATCTCTTCGATTCTCTGCCTGGTTGTCCAACAGGTCGTACCTGCCATTCCCCTTCTACGTACTCACTCATATAATGGCGGTAACATCAATGCGCTAGCAGGCGTAGTTTAAAGAAGAATTAACTTTTTACTCTATTTTTTCCATTTGATAAAAAATTTTCTTTAGTTCTTTACTGCGGATAAAGTTCATAAAAATGTCTCATGGCCACAGTTCATAGGTAAATTTAATTTGCATGATGACACGAAACTTTATTCTGAACTTTGTCCGAACAATTTTGTTGGAAATACTCAAAGGTTCCTTCGTCAACAGCATCATGATACCTGCAAATAAAATTTATGGGATTTGCAAAATATTCTTGTATTGCACCTGTTTTCTAATGACTCTAAAGCAAGAACTAATCCGCATGATGGCATCAACAAAATCACAATTGCCTCTGAATTGTATCCATGAACCTTTTTTTCTGAAAATTTTCCGAAAAATTATGTTGAGAAACTTGTTTTGTAAATTTTAGATCGTTCGTAATAAGAAAGTTATTTATTTTAATTATTTTTAGAGCGTTTTTATTCTCTTCGGGTAAGATAAATATTCACGAGGGCCGATTCTGGCTCTCATGCAAATAGCCGACATTAACAAAAATAACACGCTGGCCTAAGCTCTCACTTTTCCGAGCAGGTTATTCATAAAACATGAGCCAGCTACGCAACAATCGCCTTAATCTTTTTAACGACGGCTCCCTTTTGGAAAGAATTTTATTTCGTGTTTACAGCTTTAATAACTCTTATTTGATGGATCTGTGGATAGAAAAGATAAATTTGGTGTTAAAACTATAAGTGTATTTAATTGGCAAACTCCAACAAATAAGCTAGGTTACTTTTTTAATATAAAAATCTGAAATGTTCGCTAACATATTAGATATTAATATGTATATATGTAGTTAATTAAACTAAAATATAATAAATAATTTGCTCCGCAATAAAACTATAATCATATCTATCGGTCAGTCCAGTATCATTCTTAATGTTAAGGACCTAAATTTGAGTGAATGATCCTGCGAAAGTAGGTTTTTTCCGAAATCGCTCGACCACCTGTTTATGCTGTTTGAGAAGACCGCGCAAATTCAGCGTTCCGTCCTTCGGAAGGGACGTTATGCACTTGGCCCCCTTGGTGTTTTTCGTAAAGAGTAGGCTAATGCCGGCACCGGGTTTCCCTCCTCCCTTCTGTGTGTACATATTTCCAGTTGATGCAAAATGTCCATAGTCGTCGAAGCACTTAAAAAATAAATTACTACTACTTGAGTGAATGATCAAAACTTACTGTCACTTAGGCATGAATCTGTACACTTCGCGAGACCAAATTCCTAAATAAAACAATTTTTGTATAGTTCTAAAATTGCTACTGAAAATATTTCAATTACGGTGTACTGGGGGTATGCTGAGATAGCAATTAATTTAATCAAGATTTCAACGCTCGAATCGAAAGATCGTGTTATGCGAATAACTCCATTTTATCGTAAAAGATTTTTTTGTTGAGCTGGGTCATAATTGTCGCAGATATTTGCAAACTCGGCTGTGGAGCAAAAATCTGCCACCTGATGCCACAAAGCACAATGCCATAACATATCACCGTACAGGGGTTTTCAACCTTTTTAATTTTTGGGCATTTTTAAACAGTCGCGTACAATCTATGATATCCTAGGTCTGTCGCATTCATAAGAATTTCGGCCGCGCACGGAGGGAAAGTTCCCTCTGTCATCTTGACTACTCCCACCCCACCGCTAACCTATCCTTCTCCTCCTTAGGTTGTCAGTTCTCACGGTTCTCACTGTTTACAGTTGACTGCCTAGACGAAGTTTTGCGAATATTTGGCAACAGTGTAGTTAGAAAAGGATCGAGACAGCGATAGCCCATGCAGTAAGAAAGTGCGAGAGGGGAGGGTGCCAAGTGGAGTGAGGAATTAGGCCACACCCACAGTACACCCAAAATGTTTTTTTGATTGCGGTAGACCTATACATTACTGTTGTGCATTAATGTCAGTAATAAAACTCTTGTGATGCATTTCTATTTATAATATAATTAACGGCCGTGCACGAAAAAAACCTACCAACATCTCAATAATTTACTTACCGTGCATAGGAAATAATTTTCTATCCCAATTCCTCCTTGTCAGTTAAATACGTCCCTGCGCGTTTTATAACGTTATTCGTAATCATAAAACCACAGCCTTTGATCCAGAATTCATACGTGAAATCCAAAGTAAGCAGAAAATTATAATCTTTAATATTTTCGCGTGCCCCTTGAAAACGCTGCACATACCGCCGATTGAAAACTCCTCGGCATCGGTGTAATGCCGTCTCTAGGAAAGTATCATCTAACAAGGCCGTATCTTATTTCTATTTTTATTTACACTACGGCCATGATTCGCAGAGTGAAAATTGAAAGCGAAAAGTCCATTATAAGTTTTCAACCTTAAGATTTATCAAGAAAATCCTTCATATTATTAATTTAATTTATTTTTTTATTAAAGTAACCCATTGATAACTGTGCTTTATCTTTATTTTAAACGAAAAAGAGGTGTATATCGATTAGCCACGATATATATCCGAGCGAATATCTAGCTAGTTAAAGAGAGATCTAAACGTAGTTTTATACAGACTATTCATGTCTTGACATATATGTATTTTTTCCATTAGAATATGAACATAATGTCATTGATGGATGAAAAATATTTTATTTATTCGACTTATGTTATCACAGCTTAGTTAGTTTTTATTACGACGATTGGTATGAATATCCTACAGCAGGGGTCTCCAAACTTTACCCCTGGTGGGCTGCACTGGCAAATTTGAAGATAAGGTTGTATCAGATATTGAAGGGGTGAAAGAAGGGTCGAGGAAGTAAATGGAAATATACCGACAACATAAATTTTTTTTAAAAAGCTCAAAATTAATTTTGTTTACTGAACATTGACCATTAATGGATTATAATAATTATATCATAAGCTGCGTTAATTTTTAATTCTATTCATATATTTTCTATGCCCTTTCATTATGTTTTCCTAATTTATTTTGTTACAGGTGTAGGTAAATAGTTATGTATGTGACCTAACTTTTTTCTTTGGTTGTGGAGGACAACATGAAAGTTACCGGCGGTCGCAGTTTAGGGACCCCAGTTCTAACGCGTACGCATTCATTTGATGCGTAGGTAAATAATAAGTACATACTAGAGAAAGACCTATCTATGTCAAATAAAAAGAATCATTAGTTACGTTAGATTGAATGATGTTAAATATATTTACTTCAAGATTATTTATTTCGTTTGACCTTCATTTAATTTACATGCTTATTTGAATTATATATATTATATAATTACAAAGTCATATTGTAATTATTTTATCGCAAAATTATTAATAATTTCTAATTCGAAACTTCGGGACAAACTACATTTGCAGTAATTTGATCTCGTGCACCAGTTAAAATTTTCACATTTTGTGGAATTCCATATCGAGGCATTCCGACGAAATACTGACCATGAGCAAACACAAGCGTTTGTAGAGAAAGATGAATTTTAGTTAAAGTTTGCCCTAGGAACTTGTCAGCAGTCATTCCAAACCCTGAAACTGGCGTCGTTTGAAGGATATTCGAAGATTTGAGTTTGCTGAAAGAATGAGAAAAATCTTGGAAAGAAAAACTCTTCCTTTCTTGCTCCATTCGCAAACTCAACTTCTGTCAAATTGGCTTTCAGATTTGTTACGATCAGTTTGATGCCATTGCTGATGAGTATAAAATTTCGCAATTAAATAATCTCATAACCAATTTTAATAGTTACTTTATGAGGAAAAAGTCCAGATATCTCTAATTAATTAATATATTTTGTGAGGAAAGTTCGTACATCATCTTCATTCACAATTTCATCTGCATTTATTCACTCCTTTGACTTTCTAGGTATTTAATCAGCCAGTATTTCATCATCAATAACTACTTCATCATTCCTGGGAGCTAATTGTAAGATCTATGAAAGATCTTACATTTAGAGCTCAGTTGTCATCGCAACAATCTATATTGATTAAATAGAGAAATAGTTCATCAGGTATTTTAATTAAGCTGCAATTTCCATTATAATCGATTTTTTCTTCTCCTATTTTTAATAAATAGTTTGCGAAATTCCATTTTCAAATTCTCTTGCTCTCATATTGATTTTAAATGCCGTATACTTATTTTTAAATTTTTCAAGACAACGCTTCAAACAGTTCGTGTTAACAGATAACCTAGCAATATAAGTAATAACAGATAAATCATAGCCATTACATTTCCTTAATTAATAAAGACAAATATTATCAATCTTTCTTAGCATAGTAACATTAATCTACTATTTTCCTATATTTGGGGAGATAAATTCCTACCTATCTATTATGAATTTTTTACTCTTTTAATTTCATTAAAAAAAGAATAGACTGTCCATAAGGTAATTATAATCTAAGGAAAAAACAGTAAATACCACATACTTATTTTAAATCGTTTCAAGATGATACTCTAATTTGTAAATAACTCCTCCATGTATTTCTCAGCTATGCCGTCTCACTAAACTACTTTACTTTCTGGGTCACTCAATTATTTTAATTTTAGATTTATTTTTAACTTTAAATCATATAAAACGTGATTTCATTGAATTAATTTATGTAAATTTGTTTTTCTGTTTTAATCGAAGATTAAAAACTTAACTTTCGCAGAAAATGTCCTCAAAGAGCTTCAAAAATTTAGCATTAACGATGAATAATTGAATATTTGTTTATTTTTGTTACCGTCGTATTATTTGTCGTATCCAATGTATTTTTAAACATCGAAACAGCATCGAAATTTCTTGAATTTGTGGACAGATACGACGCGAATTTATAATCTCACAAGGGTAACGGATTTTGATGGATTGCGATAAGTTGATTCTACATCGAAAATAAGGAGACCCGTGTATCGGGGTTTTGTCAAGGGGCCCTCAGCGTCGAAAATATGCAAAAACATTGTATGCAGCTTAATAGGCTTTATTTTCGATTTGTTGATAAGAAAGGGAATTGCTGAGCGGATAGCGACCTACGGCGTAGACCCAGGTTCGATCCCATATGTTTTCTTTTTTTTCAAACTATCCAAGTGTTATTGGAAAAGAAATACTTCCTGCATACTTTTCCAATAACACTTGGATAATCTGATGAAAATAAACGAAAACAACCGGGAACGAACCCGAGCCTTCGCCGTAGCAGCAGCAGCTAGGCACGCTATCCGCTCAGCCACTACTTTTATTATCAATAGCTCGACAAGAAAGCCTATTAAGGTGCATACGATGTTTTTGCATAATTTCGAGGCTGATTTCTCGAACCCAAGGGCCCATTGACAAAACCCCGAGACACGGGTCTCCTTATTTTCGATGTAGAATCAACTTATCGCATTTCATCATAATCCGTGACCCGAAGGTCGTAGCATCTCCTTGTCAGTGAATCATACGCAATTACACGAAACTGGCAACAATGCAAATCACCTTGAGGGTGAAAGGTTTCCGCGTTGACAGAGATGCGTCAGATCTTCTCATTAAAAACTAATTCGATTCGACGCGTAATCAATATTCGATAGCAGATAAATAAAATTTTCTTTTTTTGGATTTATGTGCTTCGAGAATCGAAATCATACTAATTTTAATAGGCAAACGACTAATATGCTACACCCTATGTTAATCAAATGGGGAAAATAATCGTACTTGGTATTGAACCCATTACTTCGACGTACACGCCGAGGAGCTCACAACTTAAAAGCAATTCCTGAAAGTTTGATCAAAAAAGACTGGAGTGTTTTTTTTAATCATAAGGATTCTTCTTATTCCCCCGTTTAATACCATACACTTGACGGAGGTCAAACAAATTATTATAAGATATAGAACTGATTTACTTTTACCAATTTTATGCTATTGTAGATTCATTGTATTTTGACTACTCCAGAATCGAACTGACCGTTTTCGTAGTAATTTAAATTCTGAAAATAAATTAATTTAATTAGATTTTATCTATTACACCTATTCATTATTCTAGAAGGACATGCTCAATGTTTTAGTACATAAAGATGAATAAAACTCAATCTTAACTATAAGATGATGGCGCGATTTTCATGAACTATTTGGAAAACACTGTAATTATATTCCATGATGCATCAAATTTTAATTCAATGCTATATAAAAAATAAAAGTGATTTTTCTCGATAATTATTGAAGGAATGAGGGAATTATATCCAATTGAATAGTTAAATACTTAATAGACTCGCGTTATTTCCAAATAAAGGTATCCGGTGCTATAATATCCGATAAAGCAAGACTCAAAGGTCTGAATTTTACAACCGTCAGCCCATCAATTGAAGATTTAACTTCTATTTCCAATAGAATGATGCTAGTACTTTTAAACAAATAAATAAAAATAACAGTTTTCGTAAATTGCCTAAAGATAACCGAATCGCTGAGGTTTAAAAAATGTAAACATCCAAATCGTGAAGGTGGCATAGTAAGCTAAAACAGAGCATAAATTAGAAAAGAGCAAATTATTTTGGAAGGATTTTAGTGAGTTCTTTAAGGTAAATATTTATTTGCATGTTTGTCGCTTCTGTTAGTGATTAAAATTATAATGTAAAATAATAAACATGGCATTTAGCGGTATGGCACCAAAACATTTTTTATTGACCATTCAGAGAATTTTACGCATTATTAAGGCTCGCAGGCCCTATCAATTAGCTGGTGGTTCAAGCAAATGATTCCAGAGAAATTTTGCAACGATTAATGCGTTTGTAGACAGGTGAAGCTGGGTTCGGCCTTCGCGTTATCTTCAGCCCCAGTATCCGCCGCCGCCGCCCCATCCTCTGCCTCCACCGCCCCATCCTCTGCCTCCACCGCCCCATCCTCTACCTCCACCACCCCATCCTCTGCCTCCACCACCCCATCCTCTGCCTCCACCACCCCATCCTCTGCCTCCCCATCGTTGCTCTGCACCGGTCAAGTCAGCATCTAAATATCATAAAAAATTGTGGTTGAAAACTTGTACAGGTTCTATTCATTGCAACAAATACAAAGAGAGTAAAATGTAATGTTTCTCAAAACTTAGAATCGTCTATATGAGATCACTCTGCTAAATGTACCTATATGGCAAGCCAAGTGAGTCATATTCTCAAAGCGGATTGAGAAAGTATTCTGTTTGCGGCCCGAGAAACTGATTTAACATCAAGGCGTGAATTCACGAAGTACTACACCTCCATTTATTATCAACAAATACGAATATAACGTACCATATAACAGAATAATTAACATCGTACGAATAATTTCTCATAATCATCTAACTTCAAGGTTTTTACGGTAGAATTAGTGGATTAAGTTGACAGACGAGAGGAATGGAAAATAATCTATGGTCTATTTTGGAAGGAGTGTGGACATAATGGAATAGGCGAGAGCGAGGTTGAGAGGGAGGTATCAAAACATTGAAATAAATAGGAGATATGTGAAGGATTTTTATATTTGTGTTTGACACCATAGTATCCACCACAAAAGGAATACATAGTAGATAAGGAACGGGGAAGAGAGACAACCTGTAAAAGCAGCGATTGGAAATAATAATACTTTCAACTATCGAGGAACTTTCCGGAATGTGGATGCATAGGAGAAATGTTACGTAAGTTATAAACGTAAGCATCCAAAAATAAAAAAGTGATGCAGGTGCTCAGAAATCCTTTACGGAAATAATATTTTCGAATGGCCTGACGCAACAGAAGGTGAAGCGTCCTATAAATATAATTAGCACCAACGTGCGAAATACATTACCTTCGCCTAGCTGGAGTCCAGCATCTTCCATGCACATAACCACAACTGCTGCCATCAGAAGTACAAGAATAGGAAGGAATACACGAGCCATCTGTGAAAAGAGGATTTTTATTTTCAATCAAAACCAAAAATCTTGTAAAATAAACAGATATTATGCATCTAAAAATTATTGAAGTGTTAAAAATAGGTCTTAAAATCGTTTTTTGATAAGTTTACACTCAGTAATATTTCGATAAATGCCGACTTGTTCCATAGAATACTTTAACACATCGTTTGTCACCAGATTTTGGGTGATATGTGAACCTGTTCTCCCTAAAAAAGCCTTAAGAATAGAATTTTTGCGACTTTTAAATTAAAATCACAGGTAATACCATACGAATGCGTATGAAACATAAAAATGAGAGTAAAAGACTGCCTCATAAAGAGAAAAGAAACGACGGCACGGCCTCGGCCGACTGCGTTTTTCGCCTTATACATCTGCCTGATTTAAACACAAAATAGTATTGTAAGATAAAAAGTACTTAAAGGAGAGGCTACGACCTTCGGGTCACGGATTCTGATGAAACGCGAATAGGCGATTCTACGTCGGAAATAAGGAGACCCGTGTCTCGAGGATTTTGTGAATGGGTCTCTGAGAATTCAGCTTCGGAAATATCCAAAAAACATGGTATGAAACATAATAGGCTTCGTTGATAACGATTGCCATTGCTGTTGGGATAGCGTGCCAAGTTCCTATGACGTAGGCCTGGTTTCGTTCCCAAATGTTTTCGTTTTTTTTTTTTCAAATTATCCAGGTGTTATTTGAAAAGTAACATTCTCCGGTAAAACTTCGCTGTATAATTTTTATTTGGAGGTAATGAACGCAGAAAAATATAATAATGGGCATTTTAAATTCTTTATTAATTACTCCACAGTTAACTTTCGTGTTTTTTACGTTAACATATGCAAAATATTAAAGAAAATTCACAATATTCATCGGTTTCTAATCCAATCGCTGTCCGCCAAGGCAAGGCTAATATTATCAATAATATATAATTAATATAAAAATAAAGTTAATAATAATATATAATTATAGATGATCATTCTTGCACGACGACATTTTTCATTTTACGATGCATTGTTTCATTGACCGCAATATTTAAAAGGCCCATTATTATATGTTTCTGCATTAATTACCTCCAAATAAAAATTATAAAGCATATTTTACCGGAGAATAGGGCTCTTCAAATAACGCTTGGTTAATTGGAGAAAAAGAAACATTAAGGATCGAACCCATGCCCACGCCGTAGCAGCTAAGCACGCTGTCCACTCAGCCATTCCCTTTCTTATCAACAATTCGACAATGAAACATATTACGTTGCATACGACGTTTTTGCATAATTTCGACGCTGATTCCCCCCCCTCCCCCCGAGACACGGGTCTCCTGGTCGCGTTTCGTCAAAACCCATGACCCGAAGATCGTAACCTCTCCTGTTAGTAGTAGATTATTTTCAAAATATTTTACATTAAAATCATTCGTAACCACGCATAATTGTTTATAAATTAATATTTTACAACGATGCTAAGTTTATGATCCATTCTATGTGTACGAACTACTATGGAAAACGTATACGTTCATTCCAAGTAGGAAAACAAACAAGTTACGCGTAATACGAACGGCTCCTCCGAGAATAATAGCCTCGTTTCCTAGAAACGCGAGAAAGAAAGTGAAAGGGTTGCACGTATAGAACCACGGAATGAGGGAGAGAAAAGCGAAAGTCGGGAAGAGAATGGGGAGTAAGGCACTCACCGTTCCTTCTTCGTTCCTCTTGATCCAAAGAGAAGTCGCGTTCCAGGCGAAGACAGTTGCTCTTCAAGGCACTTGCTTTTGATACTCCTCTCGGAGATGCGCCTTTATATATACCCGAGGCTAGGTCCCGCCACTTCCTCTGAGGAAATGTTAAAAAGAAAACCGCACCTCTCAATCCCACCTATTCTCCCCATCCCACTCCCGCTTCCTTCCCTCCCTCAATTACTTCCCACCAATGCAACAGTTTTTTTTCCGTCTCCCCATCTCTCGATGACCCATCTCCCTCATCCCCACCGTCTCATCCTACTATTCACGTATCCCGATCCTATCCCTCGCTTCCTGTTGCTCTTTCTCGTTCTCTACCTGTCCTTCACCGCCTCCATTATTCCTCTGCTTACGTCTTTTCCTTCCCGGATCTTAACTCCGTATCACTTCCTCTTCCTCTCCTATCTCTTTCTTTCTCTATCTCTTTTTCCTCCTATATTCTCCAGCTCCGCTTGAGTACATCCCGCCACCCTCTTGTTTCTCTTTTAGCCCCCTTCGGTTTTGCACAACTCGCTTAGCTGCATCCTCGCAGACAATCAGTAGTAGGCGGGGATGCAAGCGTATCTCTACCATTATCCGTAACTGCCCGCCCCTTCACGATCCCTTTAGGTTGGAGAGGGACATGGAAGAGGAAGAGACGAAGAATTCCAAAGTTTATATTCGTAATTCTTACTAATCTAAGAAATTACATGAGGGGAATGCGCGAGACTTTATACGATTAAGAACTCTCCATCGTTTTCCAATTTACCATCGATCCTTATCTCACAGAGAGATCACGTTCAATTTTTCTGGCCAAGGATGATGAACATGTCCAGCGTTTCGCGGATAAATTACAATTGTGCATAATTATGTTTACCATATTTCTCAGCCGGCAAAACTCTTAATAAAATGGTTTCAGAAAAAAAATCATTACATTTATTTTCATTTACCATGTTTAAGGGTATAAGTAATAATCTGTGAAAATGAATTCCATGGCTCGTATAAGGCAAAAATAGATGACAGAGGATAGGGATAGCAATATGAGTGCTTACCAGGAACCAGTACCTTAGTATAAATAAATAAAACCTCGCTATAATAGGTAGTGGTGTAAGAAAACAGGCTCTCCCTTTTATCAGAAAGTATCGAGCAGACGTTGTGCTTGGAAAAGAGAGTTGGCTGTTATGTAATTAAATTCGAGTGAGATTTGATTACACTATTGGAGTGACAATAGCAACAGAATTATAGGTGGAGTGTTAATCACTGTTAGGGAAATTTTATCGATCCAAAGTTAAGTTCATTAACTCCACGATCGTTGAGAAATGGTTTGCTGCTCATTTTAAAAGGAAATTTCGAATTGTTTTGCCATTCTCACAGTTCAGATGTCGATAGCATTATAGAGCTTAGTAGAGCATTGTGAGCCCTCACATGTGGAAAATGCTATCCATCGAACACCATTGGACGAGGTTTTAATTTTCCATCTATCGATCGAAAACCTGCAGAGTACGCTAGAGGGGGAAAGTATCGGAAAGGATTAAGAGTTAATTGTAGGGTTAAAACCTAACTAGCTGCAACAAATCACTAAATAACGACACAAAGGATTAAGAATTAATTGCAGGCAGTGGCGTAGCCAACTATTACGGAGCCCCAGTGCAAAATTCGATATCATTAATTTTATCAAAAAATTAATATTACAACGAGAACATTTAAAATTGTTTATTAGGTTACATTGCAGTTTATTTTCATGCACAATAAGTTATAAAATATAATTAAAAACATTTATTGTTTATAACCGTATGTAATTACAGCAATTATAAAAATTCAACAAGTATATAAAAGTTAAATTAAAATTAAAATTTAACTCAGAATAAGATTGTTTCTTTTTGCAGATGTTGTTACTAACCCATCAATATCCAACAAACGAGCTGCATCATTCTCGATTGATATGAGAGCCAAACTGCTTAGCCTTTCTTGGGACATGGAACTTCTTAAATAATTTTTTACAATTTTTAGCTTTGAGAAGCTATGTTCGCACGACACCGATGTCACGGGAATAGTTAGAAATAAGACAAGCGTAGTAAACACTTCAGAAAAACTTGAAGAATTCTGTTGCTTTTGTATAACCAGTAACTAACTCCGCTAACTCTCGAATCGCCTTCAATGGTCTCAATTCCTCAGTTAACAAAATTTTCATTGTACGCGATTGATTTGGAAAGTCACTTGAGAGATCGGTAACCTTTTTGTGTATTTCATCGGAGGTAGCAGAAATCAGAACTAGCGGATCATGAATAGAAGACATCGTACAGTTCGAACATACTTTGAAATCTATCTTTAATTTGAGTTGTGAAAGTTCTAATTGTTTTTTGAAAAATATTTTTTTCTAGAAGGTTGTGGTTTCTCAAAATCCCATATTTAATTATAAATTGCCATGATCGAAGATTTTCACTTATTCCCCACATTTGATTCATCTTTACTCTCTTGTTATAAATAATTTCAACAACATTTTGCATTACCGATAACTACGTAATTTCTTTAAAATGTCGCTTGCCGTTTGCAAGCCGCATTGTTGATTTAGTAATAACTTTGTGGCGGAATTAGCTATTTTCAAAATATTTGAAAACATGACTATCATGATAATGAATTCAAACTGCGTAGTTTTACCTTTAAGTGATTTTGCTTGGCTTATTTCAAAACATTTGCTGCTTTTCAAAATTATAGTTGTTACTGCTTTTAGAACATGAACAAAGTTATACCTTAAAGCAATTAAACTATCATGTTTTGAAGATAATCTGGTAGAACAAACTCTTTTAAAAGATTTCCACATTTACTTATTTTCCAAATCGACTTGCTTTAGTAAACGTATTAAAATATGTACTGCTGAAGAATACGTACACACACACACATTCAAAGGTATCGAAAAATTTACGAAATTTTTCATTGTCACGGGAATCTTTTAAAACTAAATTAAAATTATGGTTTTCACAATGTACACATGGTACATTCGGCAAAATTTTTAAATTTTTCTTTCTCCATACGTAGTATATTGGAAAGTTTTTTTTTCATGAAAAAAATCGACTTCGAGATTTCAACGGAAATACACGTTTTGACCATTTTATCGATGATGTCAGAGAGAGTGTGTGTGTGTGAGACAACTTTTTTGTGTGTGCTCTAACTCAAGAACTGTAAATCTGGTCAATACGAAGTTTTATATTTAACATTTTTATAAAGATCACAAGAAGTGGTTAGTTTTTGGTAAAAATCGGTCAACCAGAAGTGGGTGTTTACTCTTGTCACTTATCCGTTATTTTGAGATTTTTGCTTTAATATTTTATATATTTAAAAATATACCTGAATAAAAGTTGTAGGAAATTTAATTTTCTACAATCTTTGTTCAAATATGTTTCCATATAATGCATTGTTTAAGAGATATCTTAAAAACTAAATTATTTAGCTGCCACCACCACGCCACCTACCGACAACTATTGTTAACAATTGACGCCTAGTTACGTCTTAGTAACGCTCCTTTTTATTTTCTTAATTGTTGGAGCTTTGTGGCTATATCCAATATCAGAAGGATATGGTTTGAGTTTATTTCTCTTCTTTGTAAAGTCTAAAATTTTCTCGCAGTTTCTTAAAATATTTATTATTAGCTGAAATTACACGGCGTTGCTCGGGTTTTTAAGTCAAAACAAAAAATATTGAGGAAAATTTGAGAATAAAACCAAGTAATGAAACCAGGTTAATTTTTATTGTAGTGCTTAATGGTATGCAATATTTCTTGTCTTCCCATCTTTTTCCAAAATAAATAAATGTTTCCTGCATCCTTTATCGATAAATTTGGCGACTGTATTTTTTAATCAAATAATCATATTAAACAATCGATGGAATCACTTTTAATATATAGTTATGTCACTCAAATTAAGTTCCATTGGAAGAAACTGCATGATATTATGTGGTCATGGATCTCAAAAACATTAAAAACTTTGGCAGAAATTGCTAGCTCTGGGATGCAACCGGTGGAAACACGTTTGAAGATATATTCAAATTTAGCTTACCCATATGTTAGCCCACGCAAAGGCTGGTTTTGTGGGTCTGATTTGTCACGTGAATATTTTAGTGAAAACTACGAAACAAAATGAGTTCCTGGATTTTGAAATCCATTTAGGCGATAAAAAGTATGTTAATACGACATTGAAAGTGGTTTTAATGTAATAAGTTCAATTAACTTAATTGATGCAAACAAATGTTCAGTTGAAAGGAAAGCAAAATGTACATATAGGTGTTCAAGGGAGGAAAAGTTAACGATTATAAATTTTGGTCGAAATTCAAGAACTGTTATAGAAATTTTCTTATTGTACCTTCTGAGATATCTTTCACGTTATTAATTTTGATATTAATGAAAAACATATTTCGCTGTCTATAAATTTTGAGAACATGCAGAATACATAAAACATTTTTAGAGAACGAAAGCGCTTAAAATTGCACATTAAAACTGTCTTCCACCTACCTTTCGAAACAATTAGCCATATTTATAGTTTTTTGGTGATTCCCCTTCTTTGAATAACCTTAGTGTTTCTTTCTTCCCTACTTTAGTTTATATTAAGTATATATTATTTCTTTTAGTTAATACTAGGTATTATTTATAATGGTTATCAAGTAGATTGTTAATGCAACAATACGTTCATTCCCATGTTATTTAAATGGGAAAAATTAAAAGAGAAAAACATTTTTTAAATGAAAAAGTTCATTCAAATCGCTTAAAAACCTACCCATTTTGTTTACTTTTTATTGCGGTTAAAATGGCACCTTTATCTTTCTTCTACGTTTTGTAGTTGTTGCCTTATAAATGCATAAACAAACAAACAAATTCTTCAAAATATTTATAGTAGAGATTACGTAACCTATTTAGAATATTTAGAAATATTACAGGTATGGAGAAAGTCATGTGGTGGCCTAATCAGATTTTTTTGTTGAATCCCATTATGCGCTCCTTTCATAACTACAGCACCGTCATATGATTGGCCGCGAAGTTTTTCAAGTGAAATTTCTTTGTCTAGTAAATCCTGAACTATGGTATCAATAACACCTGCTGATTAATTTTCTGCACTACAGAAACCTTTATTTCTAAGCTTTCTGGATTTCTATATTCATTGTAATTTATTTTTACATACTAAACTATCAACCTTAGATTTTCAACTTTTGGTATGTCATGCGTAGTATCTGTTGCAATAAAATAAAATGGTGCTGATTTGCATTTATTCAGAATTTTTCCCAGCAATGAATTCGAAGGAAGCTCAATAATTTCATTACCTCCGTTCGATGGCAATTTTCTTTGTGACGCCTAAACGCTAAATTACGACGCAGTTATCATCATGGAAAACGTGCCGGCTTGTAGTGACATTGATAATGAGAAAACACTGGCGTTTGATAAAATCTATGCAGTAGTTAATAACACATATTACGAAAATTGTAAATATGAGATAGGATGCTTTCTTCAAAAGCATTAGTTTAATCAGTTATTGTAATTATCTAAAAATCTTTCTAAAAAATCATAAGTTGGCGCAGAAAAAATACTTTTCGAATAGGTGGTGGTTGCTGGACCGAGACTACATTATTCTTTTTTGTGTGAACCGAATGAAAAACAGGAGGCAAAGAAATTTCAGTGTTGTACCCTTTTCAAATTTTGTTATAAGTTTGCAATAACGAGACTCTACTGGTGGTAACAATAAAAATCTTGGTGACTGAGTTACCCAAAAGAGGTCCTCCTTAAACGATCGTTCAAATGGTTGCCACACAGTAAGTTATTAGTAGATTGATGTAGGGAAACGAACCAGTTAGTTATGTTCCGAGTAGAATGGCTTCGGTTTTTCGAAACGCGAGAAGGAAATTGAAAGGGTGGACCGTATAGAGTATTGGTCCCCAACCGTTGGCGCATCCGCCTCTCAAATGTGGTGCACTGGGCTAAAATAATTTATACGATCATTTCATTTTTCCACAGTTAAAATATATCTGTGATTTAAAAGAATTATTCCAAAATTTTATCGTATTCACGTCAATATATCTGTTTCATTCGTAAGTTGTGAATGAAATTATGGGTTTTAAATTGAAGAATTTAGTGGGCCAGTCATTGTAAGGAAACCTAGTCATATCTGACGGGTCGAATGCCCTACTATTCCACCAGAAGTATCGCCCTCCCAGTTCTCTTCCCGCCATCGTTTACTCGTCATGGGAGGAAGTCTAAAAATTAGTCATTTTCTTACCTCGTGAGCAATTTCCACAACTTAGAGAATTTGCTGTGTCGATTTGCAGGCACATACGCACGCGAACTAGTTTTCTCACCCATGACACTTATCAAAAATAAACTACACTTACGACTATAATCTGAAAATCTGATTATAATCTAGAAACTCTGCAGCTACATGCTGCGAAAATTTACAATTTGATAGAGACGAGTTGACGGAATTGCAATTGCACCAGAGATCGTATTAAAGATAGGATTTACTTATATCATATCCTTGTACATATTCACTTATTGCATGCTAAGAACTAAGTGGCGCATCGATACTTTGACACTGGAAAAATGGCTCCCGACAGGCAAAATATTGAGCACCACTGGTAAAGAGCCACGGAATGAGGGGGAGTCCTTCATCGCCTCCATTTCCATTATAACTTCTGTGTTTACTGACAGAGAGCTAATTTTAAAGGTTTTCTAGTCAAGAGGAATGTCTCTCAATGAGTGAAACGTTTCGCCAACAATTAATTATGCTTATTTTTCAGCCGATAAGTTTCAGAAAAAAATTTCACTGCTTTAATTTCCACTTACATTATTTACGGGAACAAGCACGGCACTAAAAAATAACCAAGCCTAACGAATTTCATAAATCGTATAAGGCAAAGACAGAAGATAGACGACACCGGAAGCAATATGAGTGCTTTTCAGAAACCAGTAACTTACATGCTCGTTATATACCACTTAGAAAAACAATCTCGTTATAAAATGTAGCAGCGTAAGAGAGACAAACACACTTTTTCCATTTAATCAGGAGGCATTGAACATAAGATGTGCTTAGAAAGCAGTGTTGGCTGTCAGGTAATTAAATTAGAGTGAGATTTGATTACGCTAATTATGGGAATGATAGTAGGAACACAATCGGAGTAGGAGTGTTTATCGCAATTAGGGAAATATTAACAAAGCGATAGTCGCTAAGTCCATTATCCTTGCGAAATGGTTATTTGCTCATTTTAAAAGCAAATTTCGCCTTTTTTACCGTTTTCACAGGCCAGGTGTCGATGGCGTTAAAGGGTTCAGTACAGCGTTGCATGTTTTCACGAGTAGAAAATGCTATGGTGTATTCACCATTAGACAAGATCCTTCCTTATCCTGCCGTCCAATGATCTCGAATCCGCAGAATACGCCAGTGCTAGGAAGAATCGGGAATCTTATTATGAATTCCTTGCAACGTTCAGATTTATCTCACTCAAAAAATCACTATAAACGACACGAGTGGATATTTAAGGCAATTAAAATATCCACGGACCACCCTGAAACGGCCCTAGAAACGTTATCCCTTATCTTCACAACCTGAGTAAATGTAAACTATGTTAGTCACAATAAATATTCAAGAGTTACTCTTTGTAGAGATATCAGATATATTGTGGATCTGAATAACGTCATAAAATCGATGAACAAAGATCAAAGCATATGCTGTAGAACTCTACAGAGGATTCCGTCCTGTCGTTGAATTCTGATGCGCGATCTAGGATCCCTTTCGAAAAGTCCTTAACTAGGAAACTCGAAATGGTCCAGAGTAGAGTGGCTCGATTTGTTCAAGGCGGCTTTAGTTACGATATTCGAATAAAATACTTTCGAGTGAGTTGGGTTGGCAGACAATGAACTGTGATAGAATGGAGTACACTCGGAAACTTCGAAAAGTTTATTAGCCAAGAGTAAATGGAGGTTTTGCGTCCTGTTGATTCTTATGAGGTTAGGAGTGGACTACATTACACATAAAAATACAATGCTACAATTGAAATAGGATCTGGTGCTTTCCCGGTGGATTGCTTGTAGAAACTTTTCTCGGGTACACAACCGGGTCAAAGTTTGATCTAGGATCAACGTTTCGACGGCTGACTCTGCCATCTTCATCAGGAAGATGAAGATGGCAGAGTCAGCCGTCGAAACGTTGATCCTAGATCAAACTTTAACCCGGTTGTGTACCCGAGAAAAGTTTCTACAAACAATGTTGCAATTACTTGTTACCTACCACAATGTGATTGCTTTTTGCGGTAGACGATTTAGTACATGCCAGTGTGTGTGCAGCCAACATAATTACTAAATATTTTACAGTATAAGCTTTTATGTTAAATGCTACGTTTTCTGATTATTACAGGCGGTTTATTACGATTTTTCTTACGTTTTATGTCAAATGAAAATTAAAAATACCCTCAATTAAACAAGAGAGGTCAGCACAGAGTAATCAGACTTTTATGCATGGTACTTATAAGTTATTTACTGAATCTATTAAGTAATTAGAGAGAGGAGGGAAAAGAGAATACGAATGAGCAGAAATGGAGAAAGATTGGTTGATTGAATCTTTTATTCGGGGCGAGATTGAGACTGTGTAGTCCCCTCTTCCACCTAACCCCAAATTCATTACAAATACAATATATATATGTACTTACAATAACTTAATATATACTTACAATATGATAGAAGAATGCTAGCATTTACTATATGAAAGGTCATATGGAAAGATATTACGCTGTGTGGAAAAATCAAGAATGAAATGAAGTTTATCCTTGAAAAAAACCCATTCCAGGAAATCATCGTCACAAGAAGGGGGGGTGGGAAAAAACCTGCGAAACCTACTGAGTAAAGCTAAGAACCTGCTTACAACATATATCAAAAGATATCATTGTATACATTACACATTATCAGTAATTTCCAAATATAAGCTAGAGCATTCAAGTAATTAAAATTAGAACAAAATAAGAAGATTGCGGGCACAATCAAGATATTCTTGGATTTAAACAAAAAATGGAAGTAGGAAATGAACACACACGTATACACAAGAGGAAGAGGACGTAGCATTCTTATAGGATTAAAAGGTGCTGCAGTACAAAAATAACGATAACGAATAAGATCATAACGATCTTTATGCCATACTTATCATGTTTTAGGCAAAATATAAGTAAGTAATAAAAAAACACACTATGTAATATAAGTTGGTAATATACACATCAGGAATGCAAGGCGCACAAATATTAGGGAATAATAACGAAAAGTCTTTATAACGAGAAGCAGCCATTCAAAATAATACCAATGATTCCAGTACACTAGGGTCTCTAAGACCCGTCTCACTTTTTAAAACTTTATAATCACCAAAGAAATGGAGAAAACTCGAAGCACATCTTGCGACTGTGAAGGCTCTGCAAGATCTGAATTTATATGGACTAAATATGTCTAAATACCACCAAAATAAATCTTCTAGAACAGAATCAGTTGTTACATCGCTCGCATAGGAACCGGGAGAAAGGGGGTTTGTTGGAAGAGGGTGAATTGGAGGAGGAAGAGGGTGAGTTGGAGGAAGAAGAGGGTGAGTTGGAGGAGGAAGATAATTTGGATAAGGAGCAATTTGGGGAGGGAAAAACTGATCAGGGGTTTGTTACGACGGGAAAGGTTACGGGCAAGGCCAGCTAAACTGTTTATATTTTTTTAGAACTTGGATAATTTCGCATTTTGCATCCATTTTTAATTACTACGGGACTTCTTTTAAACCGTTGACGAGGGAGGGCATGAAATGTCTTTCATCGTCATCTTCACTAGGACCTTCACTTTTTAAAATTTTACTTTCTAGAACCTCTATGAGTCTATCGTCCTTCGTTCCCTTCCTCCGCTTTGCCTTATTGGGTGGATTCCCTCAGCGAGTGGTTCCAAAAAAGATAACCGCTTAAAATAAATATACTGCCTCCATTTGGCAGCCAATGATCCCGACTTCTCCTTCTTCATTCTCCCGAGTTCTCGAGTAAAGGAATCCCTTAAAATTTTCCACTTCCGTTGAAGTTTAACTGCTGCAAAAATAGAAATGCATGGAAGTTACTTATTTTGTCTATACGACATAGTCAATTGTTTCGGCCGTTACTTGGTAGAAATTCATTATTAATAATTAAAAATAACTTCCTAAGTTTAAGCAAATGTAAGAAGTTATGAACAGCTATCATTTCAGTAGGGCGAATGCCCACGCCCTACAGAATCGTATTAAAATGTTCGTTAAACATAAATACAAATTTTAAACGATTATAAATTATATTTTGTCTTGTTTCAGATATTTGGGAACTGGCTGTTTGATTATGGACCTACACTTTTCTTATAGATGTGGAGTGAGCACATTGACTGCCATTGTGAGGGAGGTTTGCCAAAACATTTGGATTATTCTTAAAGAGAAGGGTATAGAGAAAAATGGCTGGAAATCGCCAATGGATTTGGAGCACGTACCAATTTCCCAACTGTGTCGGAGTTATCGACGGAAAGCACATTAGAATCATCAAGCCAACAGACAGTGGCTCTTTATACTAGAATTATAAACTTTTTTTTCGATTACACTTCTCGCTGTCGCGGACTCTAATTATAATTCCATTTACGTTGATATCGGTTCCTATGGCAAGTCATCAGATTCAGCTTTCTTTAAAAACAGTTCACTTTACAATAAATTGCAAAATAATGAATTGTAAATTCCAACTTCGAAACCAATTTCAAGAGATGGAAATTCACTACTGTGACGGGCTAGGGTTTCTCGGAGAGGAAAGGGCACAAATGAAAGTTACGCGTAAAAACACAAACACCTTTAATCGCCTGGGGCGCACACTACACTACGTAAGCTTCCACACGAGAGGAGAGAACTGACGCGCACCCTGTTGGCTGCGCGCAAAAACAAAATAAAATGAACAGCAAAGTCCGTTATCGGTCTGGTCTCGTTACATCCTCCCCCTTAGAATTGCATGTACGACCTCGAATCCAATTCTACAAGGTCTGCCACTGGCGGCATCTCCTAGGTGGCTGCAACCTAGTAGGTAGCGCAGGTATGTGGGAAGCCACCGATGAAGTAGAAGGCACCGATGTCCTGGAAGTCACCGATGTCCTGGAAGGCACCGATGTCCTGGAAGGGAATGATGTCCTGAAAGGCGCCGATGATGTAGAAGACACCGATGGCGTGAAAGGCACCGATGTCCGGAAAGGCACCGATGATGTAGAAGGCACCGATGACGCAGAAGGCACCGATGTCCTGGAAGGGAATGATGCCCTGAAAGGCGCCGATGATGTAGAAGACACCGATGGCGTGGAAGGCACCGATGTCCGGAAAGGCACCGATGTCCGGAAAGGCACCGATGTCCGGAAAGGCACCGATGATGTAGAAGGCACCGATGACGCAGAAGGCACCGATGTCCTGGAAGGCGCCGATGATGTAGAAGACACCGATGGCGTGGAAGGCACCGATGTCCGGAAAGGCAGCGATGTCCGGAAAGGCACCGATGATGTAGAAGGCACCGATGACGCAGAAGGCACCGATGTCCTGGAAGCTGATTGCTGTTGCCGTGGACGGCCTCGTTTCCGCAGCGGTCGTAATATACACGAATCAGGGGCACCATGAGTGGCGACAAAGGGAGTCAGCAGTCTGCTCGCATACTCGACGGGGCGTTGGTCTGGAAGCTCCCCCTGGAGTAGAACCGCTCCCAAAGCGTAAGCGCTTGCGTCTGTTCGGAGCACATATGGCAGGTTGCTGACGTGGACGTTGCTAACAGGTACAGATGTAGCAATATCTTCTTCTCGTACAAAACCGTGGCGGCTACTGGGATCTTCCTTGAAGAACCATTCATGTCCGGGAAGATCCAGAACCATGCCAGCACTTCGGATAAAATCTATTCCAAGTAGCATCCGGCTCTCCGGATGGTCCGGAATTGCGATCAAGGTCGTGAGGATCGTACGGTTGACGATAGAAATTTCCACAGAAAAACTCCTGGCTAATACGCGATGCGTTTTTCCATCAGCTAACTTCATGTCCAGGGAAGTCTCGCTGAACGGACGCCCTCGAGAAATTAATATATGATAAAGCTGTGCACCGGCTATACTTCTTTGGGAGCCAGTGTCAAGACAAGCTAGACCATCCAGTCCTAAAATCTGGACCGGGAGCATTGGTCGCGATGAACCATCATCAATAGAGAAGGTTGACTGCGTAAAATTGAAGGATGAGACAATCGTACTTTCAGTTTTCATGGGAGGCGCACAGTTAGGACAGTTGCTTCTGACGTAACCTGGGGCACCGCACCCAAAACACGTTATTTGTGGTTTTGGCGAATCAGATTTTGGGGTTTGGGGTGATGATTTTACTGATTGTACAACATCACCCTTAGTTGCCTTTGCTTTCCTGCAATCTGATTCAACGTGGCCGAAATATTTACAGTAACTACACCTCGGACGCTGTTTCTTCTCCGGTCGGTGTCTACCTTCATTACTACTGAAATCCTTTGATGGTCGCACAACCTCACGCCGTGAGTGTTCAATGTCTTTTGCACATTGCAAAAGACTCTTGAATGAGTCGAAATCGCTAGGTGAAAGTCTTTTCCTAACTTTTCTATTCATTAACCCGTATACAATATCTAATTGCGCGCGTTCTGGCAAGGTATACGGTAATTGTGACAAGAGGGCACGAATGTGGCATACAAAAATCTCGCTTGTTTCATTTTCGTGTTGCTCACGTGCAAAAATCTCTCTAAAGACGAGATGAGGCGGCAATTTGCGAGAGAACGCGTCTCGAAACGCGCACACGGCACCGTCCCAGTCCGAAATATCTCTCTTTATACCCTGCCACCATGTCGCAGCAATGCCTTCCAGAAGCATTGAGACACCACGTAATGCATTTTCTTCGCTGACATTTGCGCAATCCTTAAAGGTCAAAACCGAGTCCAAGAATGCGTCAACATCAGACGAAGCACTGCCGTTAAATCGAGAAGTACATTTAGAAAAATTGCCGCTACTTGGTGTAACAAGGACGGGGCTCGTCAATTGCCTATCAAGAACAGTCATTCTTGCCGAGTCCGTAATTTGCGCAATCAGCGCCTGAAATTGTTCGTTTGATAACGTCAAGGCTGGCGGAGATTCACTCTTCCCTTCCGTGGGTAATGATTTAGATTTAGGCATGGTTGCTATTTCTAAACTAATCCACGCAGGAAACAATATCACTCAGCGGAAATACGGAAAAATTCGCTAGGCGGCAAGGCCCAAGGTCGCAGCGCGGAAAAGGCAATATGGCCGCACAAAGTAACAACCACGTGGAAGAACGCAGTTTGGCCAAAAAAGCAATATGGCCGCGAGTAACACAATTTGGCCACGCGGAAGAACACAATGCCGCAGCGCTGAAGGACAGTTAATTGTTGCAGCGCGAAAGGACAAATATTTTCGCAGCGAGCGAATAATATCACGTGGAAATAAGAAATTTACGGACACACGTATCGCACTAAATTTCACTGTAGGTGGAAGTAGGCGAAGAAGTATCGCTTCGCGGAAGGATACTTAAGAAAACCACGTGGCAGGATGTATAGCACTAACACGTAGGAAATAGACAGCACACACTAATAATGGCCAAAATACAAATTTGAAATTTACGGAAACACGTATGACACTAAATTTCACTGTAGGTGGAAGTAGGCGAAGAAGTATCGCTTCGCGGAAGGATACTTAAGAAAACCACGTGGCAGGATGTATAGCACTAACACGTAGGAAATAGACAGCACACACTAATTATGGCCAAAATACAAATTTGAAATTTGCGGACACAAGTATCGCACTTAATTTCGCTGTATATGGCACTAAGTGAGGAGGTATCTATACACAACACGGAATTGGTTGCGCTGCTTCCGGAATCCGATGCTCAGATCTGATGAGTGTTTAAAACGCATATATTCCTTTGCACAATTTTATCTGCTCCCGAGCCGCGAGTTGGGCGCCATTTGTGACGGGCTAGGGTTTCTCGGAGAGGAAAGGGCACAAATGAAAGTTACGCGTAAAAACACAAACACCTTTAATCGCCTGGGGCGCACACTACACTACGTAAGCTTCCACACGAGAGGAGAGAACTGACGCGCACCCTGTTGGCTGCGCGCAAAAACAAAATAAAATGAACAGCAAAGTCCGTTATCGGTCTGGTCTCGTTACACTACTCTTTATGCTGCTCAGTGATGAGGCTTTCAGTCATTCCTCTAACGTGTTACGACCCTATGGAGGCAAAAACCTAACTGTGAAAAAGGGGATTTAACTACCGTTTATCACGCGCCAGGAGGTACATCGAATGCAGTTTTGGAATATTGGCAAATAAGTGGAGAGTGTTCCACAGGCCCCTGACTGTATCCCCGGATTTTGCCATAGACATTGTGAAAGCATGTTGTGTGCTCCATAACTTTGTACGTCAGCGAGATGGATACAATTACGATTGTTCATGCAGGGCGATCTGAGTGACGAAAATTGAAATACGAAAACTTGAACCCGAGACGATTGTTGGAGAATTTGTAAATTACGGTCAGTTGCCATTATTTCGTGGAAAATTATAAATATTTTACTCTTACTCATGGAATAGTTTATCTAATACATATATGTTCCACGTGGCTGAAGTGTTGTTGCCCTGGAGATCGCGTTGGTTTATTTACGAGTTTGATCTTGGTATACGGAGATTTTTTTAGCGCTTGCATTATGCAAGCACCGACAGCTCGTATACAATATATTCTAACGTAATTGCCGTCAAATAACACGGTTATGCGTGGAATAAGTATTAAATTTAAGGCACTTCCCATTCTTCCTCCTTTTCTCTCTTTCTCTCTCCCATCCTTCTCCCTCCCAATCTCCCTCCATCTCTCCTCTGGAAAAATAGACTTACTAGTCTCAATCTCGCCCCAATAAAGACCATTATCTATATATCTCAACGTCATTCTCTGCCCCCCTCTCCGTCTTTCTCTCTCTCTCTTCCGTCCTCACTATCTCTCCCTCTCTCTCTCTCCACCTCCTTCCTTCTATGGAAAAATTGATATCCAAGATTCAATCTCGCCGTAATAAATACCATTATCGATCTCTCTCTTCTTCACTGTTCCCTCCCTCTATATCCTTCCCTCTCTCTCCCTTCCGCAGGAATGTTTGATTCAGATATAAAAATTAAATGACTAAAAAAGAACCGGGTTCGACTGCATTTCCCGTAAGATAACACGCAAAAAGCGACTTTTTAAATTAGAAATAATTACCGTATAATCTTCAAATTTCAACTATGTTTTAGGAAAATTGATGAATTTCCTATTCTATTCATCTTTTTTTGCCTAAGTTTAGAACTCATTCATATTAAACATTTAAATCACACATTTTGAGAAAATATCGGCTTTTAAACGGCATGCTGCCTTGTTAAACTTCGAGAATCAATTGTTTTCTCAACCCGCATACATGTAATATATAGGAGTCCATAAATTGCCTTAAAGTATTGTAGGATTTTTTGTGAAATTACGTAATCCTATTGGGACTGGGATTTATCTTCGATTTTTTTGCCTATCTAAACGACTATATATATGTAGAGTAAGAGAGAGGGGGATGTGGGGAGGGAGATAGGAAGGAAGGAAAATAGAATGGAAAGTACACATATATGTTCCACGTGGCTGAAGTGCTGTTGCCCTGGAGATCGCGTTGGATTATTTAGTTTGATCTTTCTATATTGTGATTATCTAGCGTTTGCAGTATGCAAGCACCGACAATTTGTATATACGAGGTGTTGGTGCTTGCGCAAGCGCTAAAAAAATCACCATATACCGAGGTCTAATGCCCGTCAAATATGATGGGACTCTCATAAAAGTATTCCAAATATACATGATTTCGATATGAAAAATCAGTAAGATATGCTATGATCTGGTTTGGTTTTCATGCACAATCCAATCAGTGTTTTTGAAAGTTATCTTTGTTTTGATTATATTGTTTAAGAAATTATTAGCAGAGAGGCCAAATTATTATCCAAATATTTGCACTTTTTATCTTTATTCATTTAAGATTATTCTAAAAAGTGTTTTCTCTCTGAGTTTCATTAAGAATTACGTCTGGAAAATCAAGGTACGTGTAAGTATTTGATGAATTTTATTATTATCATTAAATTATTATTGCTCCTCTTATAATATTGCCTTATACATGTATTTTATTATTATTAAATTATAATCACATTTGTATTGCTCTACTATTAATAATCATTAATGCAATCTTCTCGGAATCGTTCACATTGAAAATTCATCTGAAAACTACTTTAGATGACTATATTTATGCAGTTTGTGCCATGAATATAATTTAATTCTTTGAAACTCTTCACTTGGCTTATTTTTTACTTTGGATAAAATTTCCTTCAAGGTCAGTTGTTCTTGCATTTTTCTAAAAACCCTCACATTTAAGTATCATATTCCATTTTTTTCACTATTTAAGATAGGTAATACTGTTGTAAAGGATGTTAATTTGAATAAATTTAAATGACACATTTTAAAGTGTTGTAGCTTATCAATTCTTCAGATAACTATATTTATACAATGTTTTATATGGATGGTTGATGTGATGTTAGGAAAAGAACAATTTATTATTTTTGTCATTTAAGTTAGGTGACTAAAATACGAAATATTCAAGTTTCACTCCTACTAGTATCTAAAGTTGAATAAATCTGAACTAGCAGTATATTTTCGTTGATTTTAAGCAATATGAATGGATAAGTCAGTATTTTCATTAATGAAACAAAAGATACTATCAAACTTCTTACTACTTATATACAAAACATTCTTACAGTTCTCTATTTCTGTCAGCCATTCTCAGAACTGTAAAAAGATTAGAGGTTAAATAAAGAGCCCCCACATCACTCAACAGTTGGTAGACACTTCTGCAACTTTTACGTCCATGAAAGCAGAAAGGTTATCATAATTATATTATAGAGTTTATTCACATTAAAGTATAAATTATATAAAAGTTAGTTATAAAAATTCATTTTTATATCTTTACTTGTTAAGTGTTCTCTTATGGGAATTTCTATAGAGCGTTCCGGAGGACCAACGGACGGACGGACAGAAGAAGGGTAAGCGTAATTGTCCGTCAAATATGACGGGTATGCGTGGATTAAGTATTAAGTTAAAATAAAAATTAATGAAACCATCTTGTATATACATACTGGAAAAATTTAACAAATATAAAGTTCACATAATTGAGTGTTACAGTGAGTAAAAATAATTTTGGGCGAATAGAAATTGTACGACAAAGAAATCCATTACGCTATATAATTCTTATATTCTCAAAGCAATTTTTAATTTGTGGGGCATTTATTTTTGTCTCTCAACCCCTCTCTTTCATCCTCTGACTCTCTCCTTTCTTTCTTCCTCTCTCTCCTATAAAATCATCTTAAACGTATTCCAAAGACATTTGATTTCGATATGAAAAATCATTGTTATGATCTGGTTTGATTTTCTTGCACAATCAAATCAGTGTTTTTCAAAGTTACATTTGTTTTAATTACGCTGTTTAAGTTATTATTAGCAGAGAGGCCAAATGATTATATAAATATTGGCGGAAAATAAGAGGAAAATCGAAATAATAATATATAATGCATAATGAATTTGTAGAAATTTACTTGAAATATTTTAGAAAATTAAAGTTATTTCAAACGTAGATAATTTAACTTAATAATTGAATTATTTTACTCTTATTAACGCGTAAAAACAGGATAAGATGTGAATGAACAGTCAATTTACCATCAAAGGAAAAATTCATAGTAACTTACTACGAACTAAATACTTACATGAACTGCAATGAGTTTTAACTATATTTTAAGATCGCACTTTTCTTTTAACTATGTTAGTTTTGAAAATTTTCCAGAAAAATCACTTTAGTTAAAGAAATTTAAATAAAAGTCATAACATGTTATTTTTTCAATCCTATTAGAAATTCGGTTCTTAATATTTACTGTATTATCATTTAAAGAAATCCATTGAAAATTAAGTTATATTTAGTTTTATGATTACCCACCATTAGGCAAAGGCGCATGATTCGATAGTATAACACGTCTTATAATCAATTATAATTTCCTCCCTCTAAATGCTTAATAGATTCAATAAATATGTTATACCCATGTATAAAAGTCTGATCCGTGTTAAAGCACTAAATTGGTGCATTTATTATGAGGCCAAAAATAGAATTCAGCCATTGGGACAACAGTGGTCCAATATTAAAATAAACTGATGTGGGCAAGACATGACTTTCTCCATATTTATATCGCAAATTACATGTTGTTAGCTCTGGGATCGTTGTCTATATTTACTTCCGGTTGACAATTAAGAAAAGAAAAAGGAGCGTTACTAAGACGTAACTAAGCGTCAATTGTTAACAATAGTCGTCGGTAGGTGGCGTGGTGGTGGCAGCTAAAAATATAAGATATCTCTTAAACAATGCATTATATGGGAAAATATTTCAAACAAAGATTGTAGAAAATTAAATTTCCTATACCTTTTATCCCAATTTATTTTTACGTTTATCAAATATTTAAAAATAACGGATAAGTGAAAAGAGTAAATACCCACTTCCAGTTCACCGATTTCTACTAAAAACTAATCAGTTTTCTGACTTTTATAAAAATGTTAAATATAAAATTTCTCGTTGACCTGGTTAATAGTTTATAAGTTAGAGCACCCACAAAAAGCCATCACACACACAGACATCATCGAGAAAATGGCCAAAACGTGTTCAGGGGACCTCAAAACGTGTATTTCCGTTGAAATCTCGAAGTAGATTTTTTTTATGAATACAACACTTTCCCCTATACTATGTAGATGGAGAAAGTAGAAATAGTTAATTACCAAAATTTCAATGTGATGTAAACTGAAAAGAAATAAATGAAAAACATGATTTTAATTATAAAATATTGGGGCGCCTATTCTCTCGTACTAAAGCATCCAAAGCATGCTTTCCTTACGCAACTATTAATAAAAGTCTTATCTGTTGGTTTTTTGGTTTCTTGGTTGGAAAGCTATTTGGGATTTCCTATAATATATATATATATATATATATATATATATATATATATATATATATATATATATATATCTTTCACACTTGCAGACTTCTTTTCTTTTGCAAAATTTAATTAGAAATAATTGACGCACGATCTTTGAAAAAGAACCATTTTAAAGGAAATTAAATGAAAATTTTCATTCTTATCGTTGATTTTTGTTTTCGAATGGACTTCGCTCACATTAAGCTAAAATATTCGACAATTTGACATTTTTATTGAAACGTCCCCTTGGCGATCGACACAATTGTTGTTCATACAGAAAATCAACATATCTGGTGAGTCCATAATTGTTAATTTTTTCGGAATTAAAGGTTATAGATGTTGTTAACTTAGTTAAAAAATTGCATACTCTTATTGTCTTAATATTGTATCAAAAAATATACTCATGTGAAAACCTGTTCATGTATCTTATCTAATGTTTGTATAAGTGTCAGATATAGCTCACTTCATTCTATATAGTTTAATATATTAAGTTTCAATTTTCCCGTTGAATTTCAACGGGCATTTACACTGGTATAGTATAAGGATTGGGACGACAATACAATCTCGAGGTTTAACAATGACACGGTCGGCAAGACAGCATATATTTAAAATGCTTAAAATTTTCCAATAAATGTGATTTAAACGTAGTAGACGATAAGAATAAGAGTCTATGTTATTTTTCTTTAAAATGGTCTCCGTCTAAAGATTCTAGGTCAATTATTTCTAATTAAATTTTGCAAAAGAAAAAAGGCCGCAAGTGAAAAAAGGTATTTTTAAATGTTCTCTTATTGGAATTCCCATAGAGCTTTCCCACGGACCATCGGACGAGCGTACGGACCAAAGAACAGAATAAGGTTATTATGTATATAATAACTAGCGACGTTAATATAAAAGTTGAAATGACATTAATTTTACCAATATTATTTTTTTTAAGATTTTAGATTTTTCTCGTCGGTTGTGCCACACGACCTACCTACTTGTCAAATTTAAGATTTCTAGTCCTTCTAGATGTACCTAAGAGTTTTGTGCCAGTGATTGAGTGAGTGAGTGAGGTACAGGTAGCTATATTATTATAGATAACAAGCGATGTTAATATAAAAGTTGGTAATGACATTAATTTTACCCATATTACTTGTAGCAATTTTAAAGCGGGTTCTCCATTTGATTGTTAAGGCTCATAGGTGTACCCAACAAAAAGGTTTGGGAAACCGTCCTAAACGAAAGCAGATATTTCGTTTTTTCGCAAACCCTCATTGGGCACGTTTTCCTGTGGATATTCGTCTTCCGTCTGTCTGTCACTCCGACGCGGTAACTCGTAAACGAAAGCACTGAGAGACTTCGTTTTTTCACCAATCGATTCAGCATTCTGTCCCGTTAAGTAAGTTTTCTGGTTTGATGGTCCGACTGTCTGCCTGTCTGCTCGTTCGTTTTTTCGCCAATCGATTCAGTATTCTATCTCGTTATGCACTATTTCTTATGAAGTTCTATTGACTAGCAGAATCTGAGTAGAAATTTAATTTAAATTTCCTTTGTGTGATAACGTTTTACTTTTAAAAATATTCTTCTTAATTATATTAAATTATTTTTATAGTATTATTTCAGACCAATCGTAATAGTATACATAAATGATAACGATATCTTTTGAAAAAAAAACTCCATTTATTGTCTGCTTCAGTTGCTCTTTTCTTACTTGTTTTATCTTTCAGGTTGTTAACTTACCATCTAATATCTCGTCGTGTGTTCATATTTTTTGCTGCTGTTAGTGAGTTAAATTTAATGAAAAGAAATAAACATCGCATAAAGCAGTATGGAACTGAATTATCTTTACTGATTATTTTTCCAAATTATTACAGAGTCGGGGAATTGGATGCATCATTCATACTCTTCAATAATATTATTTACATAGTTGCTTGATCAAATGATACTGAATAAATCTTCCAAAATTCATATGTTTGTTGTCTTCAGCCAAAGAATCCGTTACCAAAAAATCCGTCATTGAAACGTCTACGCCCACCAAAACCCCGGAATCCGCGTCCTCGGCCTCTAAAACCACCAAAGCCTCTATTTCTAAAGCCTCTAAACCGTTGTTCCGCACCAGTCAAATCGCCATCTAAAAACAATAAAGAAACAATTAGCGATTCTCAAAACTTAGGACCGTCGATATGAAATCACTCTGCTAAATGTATACCAAGTCAAGTCAGTTATATTCTCTAAGCGGATTGAGGAAATATTCTCTTTTCGGCGCAAGAAATTGAATTTGCATCAAGGAGTGAATTCACGAAACAGCACTTGTCCATTCTCTAACGACAAATGCGCATATAACGTACTTTATAACAGGTTTTTAACATGACACCAAAAAATTTACCATAAATGTATCTTTCCGAGTTCAAAATTAAAATCTGCCTCTCTGCACATGAATTTCTTTTCATTCCTCCCAGAAAAAGAACAATGTTTATTGAAGACAATATTGCGGTAATTTCTATTTTATCTATATTTTGTTAATGAGGAATTATGACTATGGACATGCAGGAAATGATTTATTGAAATACTTCATCACGAATTAAAAGAAAAGCAAGATACAAACAGTATTAATCTCAAAGTTGTTAGATAAGTAAGAGTATTTCTAAAAATAGACAACAAATAATAGTGATCGTTAATCCCAGTATAGTGTGTCAGATGGAAAATCCTTAGTTCTCTTGCTGCTCTGGGTACACGCCAACGACATCTACTCAAGGTTTATAAAAAAATTACACTCTCCGCAGATCACACCGTCTTATTAAGATAGCTCACCGTCTTATTAAGATAGCTCAAGGGGCTCAATGATTATTTGAACTTGCAAAATGATTTAGGTACTATTCCATATGAGAAAAATAATGCCTTCCGGAAATTTACAACAAAATATTTATTCTTAAAAATTTTTTGAAGGTAAGAACCAAACGAATTGTTTTGATCATTAAACGCGATATACAAGATACCCCTATGGCTCAGGCTCTGAAATATCTATAATTTACTAATCGCAACGATCTCTCTTATATGTATGCCATGGGTCGTCGACGCAAACAAATATAAATTAACCTTCATACGAATAGTAATACGGAATAATAATGGAAAATTGAGAAAAAACTATAAGTTATCAATTGATTGATCGTAGTTCTAATCTGTATGAGACATACCACAAACTTTAAAATCTATCGCCTAAAAGGTAAATTGGTGATCTGACCATATGCGGGACGTAACGACTTCATCAAAGAATTTTCATTAGACGTCACAAGAAAACCGCGGACAAAACTTTTACGTAACATACATAAGTATGGATGAAAATGTTTGCAGAGTGGGGTTATAGGAATTTTGCATGCATCCATGTAATATATTGGAAAACACGATCACCACGAAAAATAAGTGTATGTGTCTAGAACGTAGCGATATTGAGGAATATTTTCCTAAGAATAACATATTCCATTACATCAGACTGGAAATAGTGAAAGAAAATATTTAAGAATATTTTGGTGAGCTGCAACAATTTGGTGAATAGCAAAGGTAATATATACAGACAGATATAAATCGCAGCATTTATGGAGTGAACACCATCGGAGGCTGAGAGTTTGTTTTAGAATTTTGTTGAGAAATTAAACTTTTAAAGATGAGTACATACTAAAAGAAATTTCTACTAAAGTTAGATCGAATAATACGGAGATTAAATTGAATAAAATTATTCTATCTTCAAGGGTAGGCTTTGTATATCAAGACGAGAGACGGGCGAAATGGAAAATATTCTGTTCTCTGTTAGAATGAGAGTAAATATGAAGGGATGAGTGAAATGCTGAAATAAATATGAAAAATGTAAAAGATTTTTATATTTGGAATTGTTACCATAGTACCCCTTAAAAATAGTCGGAAACAGTCAAAAAATGGAGAGAAAATGATAATGTGGAACCAAAAATAAGAAAATGATGCAGCCATTCTCGAATGCGTTCGGGGAGATGAATTTTCGAATATCCTGAAGCAGTAGAAGGTGAAGCTTAGTATAAATATAATTAGCACTTACGGGCGAAATACATACCCTCGCTTTCATGAAGTCCGGCATTTTCTATGCACAGTACTACAACTACTGCCATCAGAAGTATAAGAATAGGAAGCAATAAACGAGCCATCTGTTAAAAGAGAATCGCTATTTTAGAGCACTTTACTTAATTTAATCAACTTTAATCTTATAAAATATAAAACTGTTATGGATATGAATGGAATCTTATAATACAAAGACCTAGTTTATATGAAACATATACCCTTTTCTTCACAAAGGATTGGCTTTTCATCATAAAAATATTCGTTTATTGCAAAATTAGGTTCACATGTAAAACACTGTCGTTGCATATCCTGTGGGAAATATAATCATGCTACTTTGTGTCATTAATAGCAAGCTTAAATTAAACTGACAAGTTATGTTCTAGAATTCTGGTACGGTACCACTCGAGAGATTCTAGACCAGAGGTCGGTAACGTTTTTTTCTGTCGGGTGCCAATCTTTATCAATATTTATTCTGACACTCGGAGCGTGTCACTCTAAAATTCATTTGTTCCGAAACACTAACAAAAAGTCTTCCTTGTATATTAAAAGATCCTGAATGTAATAAGGACTACATCTGGAATAAAAGTAGAATGCATTTACAAGTACATATTTTTTGTAATTCTTCTCAGAAATATGGTGGCACGTAATAGCTCTTTGCGAGCCACCTTTTGGCATGCGTTCCATAAGTTGCCGACGGTTGAAGAATACCTCTTCTGTGACTCCTTATTTGCACTACATAAGGCTGTTATTTTTACCACCCAATATCACCAGTTTTATGCAGACGCTGGATTATTCTTTATCTCAAGAGGGCCTATTGATTCTGCATGATAAGTTATTCCATCCGAAAAATAGAGGGAAGAATTTGCCACCAAGTGGTAAGACTTGCATTCTCTTCAAAACTTTTATCGTTGTTTGGAGCAGTGTTGCATCAAGTTTATTAAAAACTGCTTCAGAAGGAGTGGTTTTGGAAAGAAGATCATCGAAGAATCTGAACCAGAAGTTGAAGATGTATAAGATTGAGGAATGTCAGTTAGAATCTCTCTTTACCATTGTTGTGCCTCAAAAAACTTTTCTGTGAACAATAATCCCGAAATACTGTCTGCTTGTTAAATGGGCCTTCCCAGATTAAAAGCCTTTAGAGATAAATTGATTTTTTAAAGTGTGCAGATGAATTTATTTTACGATTTAAGCGCATTTAAAAAGTTTATTTTTTGAATTTTATGTATTAGAATTGAAATTATATACAGATATCTACATATATTTTTTAACTGAATATAGTAAAGAAGTAGTTGGCTTAAAAAAATTAGTAATGGTTTTTTGAATCCACTTCAAATTTTCCAAAAAATTCAAAGTTTTGGTAAAAAATGGTTTGAACAGATTAAAGATAAGTATATTTTGCGCCTTTTTAATGGCACTCTGTGGTATTATCGGACCTATTGCATTATATGTCCCCCAGTGTCTAATGCAGTAGATTCGTTATGTTTCTTCCCCCTCGGGTTGGGTTGAGGTGTTGGATTCGTTGTTTCCTTCTCCCCGCGTTGGGTTGAGTGGTTGGGGATTGAATTCGTTTTGTTTCCTCCCCTCATTGGTTGGGTTTGGTTGAGAGGTTTAGATTCCATCAGTTTCCTCACCCGGGTTGGGTTGAGTGGTTCGGGGTTGGATTCGTTTTATCCTCCTCCGCATGTTAAATTGAGTGGTTGGAAATTGAATTAGTTTTGTTTCCTCCCTTCCCGGGCTAGTTTCAGTGGTTGTGGGTTGGATTCGTTCTATTTCCTCCCCCGGGTTGGATTGAGTAGTTGGGGGTTGGATTCGTTCTGTTTCCTCACCCCACCGGGTTGGGTTGAGTGTTGGGGGGTTTAGAGTCGTTATATTTCCTCCCCTCTGGTTGGGTTGATTGGTTGGGGGTTGGATTCGTTCCGTTTCCTCCCTCGGGTTGGGTTGATTGGTTTGGGGCTGGATTCTTTCTATTCCTTCCCCACGACCACTCAACCCAACCCGAAGTTTGGGAAAAGAGATATCTAGATTAGAGGACAGATAATGCAAAAGATCCGTATTACCATAGTACTGCGTATTAAACAAAAATCTTTAAAAAAAACCTGCTAAAGCCGATTACAAAATCGCTTTTTAGGTGTTCTTTACTGGCGAAGCGGTAGTAGGGGAACGCCTCATGGGTACATCTCGTCCGTTCGTCCGTTTGTCGTAAATTTCACCTCTTGTACCGCTGGATGGATTTTAATTTAATTTTTATTATTTATATTTTAATATTTACCACCCAATTGTGAATTTGAACTGTATCCATCATTTAGAACTTCCACTTTATATAAACACTTAAATAAACTTATACTCGTATCTCGTTAAATGGCGTACGCCAAGAAACAATTGAGGACCACATTTGCAACAAAAACAGTTACCGAGATCACATAATTACGACTTATGCGTTCGGAGATAAAAATTCGAGAAACTCCCAAGCATAACATCACATATTTTGTTTACATCAGTGCTGGAAAACGTTACACGTAACGTAACGAAATAACGGAATTAATTTAGATTAACGTAGCGAAAAATGTTAACGAAATTTTTCAAATAGCTGTAACGGAAAACATTACGTAAACGAAAAAATAAATTTCTTGAGCAAGGGAAAGTGACCTAAAATCCATTTCCCCGGTCTTGCTTCTCCCCCGCTAGGCCAGTTTTGCCGCCTTGTCGCGAAAGAAACGCTATCCTGGCCACTACCTATTGTCCTTTGAGATTTTCTTCCATTGGAGAAAGGAATGGTTCTCTGGTGTTAATCCTTCTCCAGGAAAAACGAGATAAGGAACTTGAAGGATGAGGACGGAAGCTTCAATAAATGTGCCGCTTGTAGTTAACGACCTCTACCATTCCCTATCCTACCCCACAGTGCCTCAGAGCTTAATACAATTTCAGGTTATTTCAAATTACCGAAGACGGTAACAAGGAGACTTTTCGCCACCCGGAAGAGAAACGAAGTTCATTCAAGGTTGAAGAAGCAAGTCCCATTTTCATACATATTTCAAGTTTATATTTTGTTTAGTATTAATTAAAGTCAAGTAATTTAGTTTTACGTCTTTCTTCGTCATTATATTAAAAATGCCGTTTTACCTACTATTGGGTACTGGGTTCGATTCTGAAGACAGCAATGTCCACCATCTGCATAGGAAGGGAGTATCTGATTTTGTAATGAATTAGGATAAACTCAGCAGGGGCTTTTGGAATGTTATTTTAATTTCTTACCCCTTACTTGCAAACTTGTGCTCAGAAATTTTAATATATTTTTAATTGAATTGTTTTTTATGAAACCTTTACAATGTCTAAACTTTTATGCTTCTACTCGTTTTATATTGCTCTCTAATTTACACGTCTTCTTCCTGCAGTCTTACTCCTCCCTCAGGAAGAGGTATCAATAGATTTATCCCCAATAAGTTAAAATCTGATAAGAAAGAACCTCGTTGGTTTAATAAGGAAGTCAGGATTGCCTTAAGACGACAGAAGCGTAGCCACGCAAAATTGAAAAACATACCTACCACGGCTTCCGATGAGTATCGCACAGCTATAGTCCATGAGTATAACAGTGCCCGCGTACTAGCGAGAAAAACCATGCGTAACGCATTTAACACCTTCCGGAATGAGGTATTAAATACAAAATTGAAGGAGGATCCAAAAGCGTTCTGGTCCTACGTAAGAGAAGTCAAGGGAGTGGGTCCTTCAATACCCTCCCTGCGATGTGATTCCGGAGACATCCTTCACGATGGGGAGGATAAAGCTAATCTACTAAACGTTTACTTCGCGAAGGCGTTCACGGCAGGTGGAAATATACTTAAAGATAATCTTATTCCCGATGGATGTACTCGGATGGATAATATTAAAATCTCTGAGGCAGGAATAGCGAAGCAACTGAGTGCGATAAAGCCCAACAAAAATCCTGGACCAGAAGGAATTCCCGCGCGTGTATTAAAAGAACTAGCAGAAGAAATAGCTCCCTTCCTTCGGATAGTTTTCGAGAAATCTCTTACCCTCTGTGAGGTTCCTGATGATTGGAAACTAGCACACGTCACACCCATTCATAAGGGAGGTGACAAAGAAAACCCCGAAAATTATAGGCCGATTTCTCTAACATCATTATCATGTAAGATTTTGGAGCACATTATTGTTAGCAACACAATGCGTTATCTTGAGAGTAGATCGCTCTTAGTCAGCTGTCAACATGGCTTCAGAAAAGGTAGATCCTGTGACACCCAACTCGGTCTGTTTGTGAATGATGTTTTATCATGCGGCGAAAATAATAAGCAGGTCGATGCAGTGTTCCTTGATTTTAGAAAAGCTTTTGACAAGGTTCCCCACCGTAAGTTGTTATTAAAATTGGGAAATCTTGGCGTTAATGTTAAAGTCATTAACTGGGTTCGCGCTTTCCTTTGGAATAGAAAACAAAAAGTAGTCATCGATGGTAAGTCCTCGAGTGTGGCAGATGTAGTCTCTGGAGTGCCGCAGGGTAGTGTGATCGGACCTATGCTTTTCTTGCTTTATATAAACGACATCAGCTCAGTTGTAAAAAGTAATATCAGGCTTTTTGCGGATGACACCGTAGTCTATAGAGAAATTAGTGGTCCTAGCGACCATCGTCAGCTTCAGGATGATCTGGATGCGTTATCTGTTTGGTGCAAGGAATGGCAGCTAGAAATCAATCAGAAAAAGAGTAACGTTCTAAACTTTTGGAAATCTAGAAGCCCATCGTCCGTGTTTACCTACTCGATAGATGGTGAGATCATTCCTGTTTCGGAATCCGTGAAATACCTCGGGGTAACCTTGAATCGTGACCTGTCTTGGGACACCCACATAAGACGAGTGATAGGTGCGGCAAATAAGAAGTTGGCTTTTGTGCGTAGGATAGTCAGGAAAAGCACGGAAAAGGTGAGAGAATCCTGTTATTTATCGTTGGTTAGACCTCAAATGGAATACGCAGCAGCGGTTTGGGATCCATATCAGAGGGGACTCATAAAGGATTTAGAAAAAATACAGCGGCGAGCAGCTAGATTCGTGAAAAAGAATTACGATAAAAAACAGAGCGTTACGTTACTCATTGATGAGTTGAGTTGGCCATCGTTGAAAGATCGTAGATTACAGGCGAGACTTAAACTTCTAGATAAATATAGGTCGGAGATATTCGTAAATGAAATGAAGGATATTATTCGACAACCAACGTATATCGGACGGAGGGATAATGACGACAAGATTCGCGAAATAGATAGTAGGACGGAGAGGTATAAGGAGTCCTTTTTCCCTAGGACAATACGTGACCACAATAGATAACAGTGAATAATAATTAGTTAGGAACTTGGTGCGCGGCACCCCCTGCCATCCACCGTCAAGGTGACTTGCAGGGTAATATGTAGATGTAGATGTAGATGTACTTCCCTCCCCATGCCGTCCCTTCCCGCTCTCTCTTCTCCTATCCATTTCCTCTATCTTTCTTCCCATTCCTCCATCCCCTGTAGTTTATTTCAAAATTTTCATAATTCTTGTTCTTGCTGTCAATATGGAGAATTTTGGTCATTATAGTTTTCAAAGCTAGCATCAAAATAATGCTTAGAAAAAGCATTGAATCGTGCATTTTACCGTACTTTCCAGAATGGAAAATAGTCTTATTCTTCCGTCGTTCAGTCTTTCTGTCTCCCTACTAACGTTTGAACGGATTAACCGGTTTTAATGGTATTTAGTGGATATCTTTAACCACTGGGGAGTACCTGTCGAGGAAATATTTTTTCTGATATTTGAAGGCTTGAGTTCGATTCCAGAAATTTTCCTCTCATTCAGTTTACATAAGAAATGCGAAATCCACCATTCAGCGCCTTTCTCTTAAAAGTTTTAAAAGCAGGAAATCTTACTATTGGCGCGGTATTTGTACTATTTTCTGCGAAAAGAAATAAAGATTTCAATTTTTATCATAGAATTTTGCTTATCGAACGTATTTATTCAATTTCCACATAAGCAAGCGCAAGTAGGATCTAGCTATTTTAGAAGAAAATGTTTCAATTTTTACAGGTATTTCTATTTCAAATGCAAAATATAAGAAGATTTAAAAACTAATATATAAAGTATATTACACGTGGCGTTGAGATATGGCATTCGTGACATAATATTAAACCTATTTTAGTTATAGCGGGATCGAGAGACAAAGTTCCGTTGCTTAAATGCGGTGAGTGATCAAGAGATAACTAGCACGTTGGTGAAAGCGAAGAGAGATCGCGTTGGGATTGGCGATTTACGATGAGGTTGCGGCGATACGCGACATTATCCTTTATCCCTATTTTATTAAATATTATGTATTTTCCGATCCTTAAAATATTTATTCTTAATTATCGAGCATAATATGAAAATGATAAACATCTAATCAACTGAAATTTATACATTAATACGTTCATAGTAATTTGGAGTGGTTTCAAATTTTGTCTTACAAATAATTTAATTTATTTTTGATATACAAAATAAGGCTTTTCCCGGGTTAGTATCTCAAATGTAACTAATCTTCATGATTTCCTTGTATTTCTTATGAGGGATATGAAATGAAAGAACGACATCAAAAATGAGCCCTAAACAGGACAAATATTTGAATTTGGATAATTCTCTTTAGTTTTACCTGATGACAGATCATTTCACCAAATTTTAGGTCTATAGCAGAAGCATGTTCTCCGAGTTACAATCGGGATCAAACACAGCTGACGCATATTCGACCTGCGGTCGAACTAAGGATAAATAACATAATTCTTTCACTTTTTCGGAGCTACTTAGAACTATTTTGAATATGAAAATCCGAATTTTCATGCATGATCATCAAAAACGAAAAATGTGAAGAATATTTTGAAATCTTAAAAACGTTCCTGATCTGCAGCATCTATTTGGAAGTGCCTATAAATTAGTATTCTAAATGAGAAGCACGTATTTAAGGTGGATACTTAACCTATAAACAAAAATAAAAGAGTAATTACACCTCATTGTTTTTACCGAATTATTTCGTTATAACGTTAAACGTAACGGAAAACGAAATGTACAATTTTGCGTAACGAAAAACGTAACAAAAAACGAAATCCCTTTATTACTGGTAACGAAAAACGTAACGAATCGTTTTTTTTTTCGTTTGCCAGCACTGGTTACATCGATCGTTAAGACGGCTCTACCGGAAAACAACAATTAAAAATACATATTTTCTCTCTCGTGCTCCCAATCTCTGATGTATAGATTTAAAACTTTATTTGGATAAAAGAGATCATTTACTACAAAAACGTCCGCGAAGTATTTGTGTATTACATCTACGAAGATTAATTTTCCTTCTTGATTTTTTAATGTTCACGTAAATTTTCGGAATCTGCCACATCCTCTCCCTTCTTTAGTTACGCAGTTGTAATATTATTATACCATACCATACGAGTACGCATGAAAAACACAAAATGAGAGCGATAGAATGTCTCATAGAGAGGGAAGAAACGACGATAAGGCCATGGTCGATTTCGATTACACTCTATTGCCCGTTTTAGCCGCAAATGATATTTCTAGGTTGAGAAGAACTAAATCATATTTTCTAAAGATATAATGTTAAAATTGAAAAATGATATGATGGTCGGTATAGAGTTGAGCGACGGAATGGACAAAAACGAGAGACGCGAGTAGACTGGGGAATAACACACTCACAGTTCTTTCTTCGTGACTCGTTATCCAAAAGGAAACCCCGTTCCAGCTGAAGACAGTTGTTTTCAATGCACTTGCGTTTGATATTCATTTCAGAGAAGCGCCTTTATATATACCTCAGGTTAGGTCCCACCACATGCAATAAACCACGCCTCTCAATCCCACCTATTCTCTGCATCCCACTCCCGATCCCTTCCTTTCCTCAATCCCCACCCAAAATGCGACTGTTTTGCTACATTTTCCCCTTCCCTTAATGACCCACCTTTTCCTTTTATCCATATCTCACTACATCTCAAGATCCTCTTCCTCGATTTCTGTTTCTCTTCCCTCGTTCTCCATCTGTCCTTCAACGCCTCTGTTTTCATTTTATCTTTGATGCTTTCTCACAGAGAGCGAACTTTTAGTTTTTCTGGTTTAGGAGAATGTCTCTCAACGAGTACAGTGTTTTGCAAATAATTTATAACTGTGCATAATTATCTCTATTATAATAATAGTCTACATCTGTTTGTTTGTATGATTTTTCGGAACGCTTTCCAGCCTGCGAAGGATTTGGTAAATCTTTTAGATAACTCAAGCACGGTTAATACGATTTAAACTTTTTCGCGATATAGTACTGGGATCTATCACATGCATCTCATCTCCCATCAGTTCAAGGGTTCGATTCCAGGAGAGTTAATATCTCCATTTGATTAACGCGGTTTTGAGTGCAGCATAACTGTGATTTGAATATTAAAATTACTTAGAAATATCATAATAATTAGTGATTTGAGACATAGATCGGGTGGAAGAAGGAAATTTTAATTTTAATGCCGTCAATTTTTTAATACTCGTTGAATCGGTCCACAGATACGTTTTTAACGCGGAAATTTTTACGTAGTTTTTCGTGAAAATCTTTCGTCGTCAAGGTGATTTGCATTGTTGCCAATTTCGTGTAATTGCATATGATTGACTGTGATTATAAATTCGCGTCGCATCTGTTCATATATTTAACTCTGGATCTCTGGATTAAACATTTATTTAATCTCTCAGATCTTTGGGTCTGCCGTATAGCAAGATATATTTTTCTGGAACACGTGGGAAAATATCCAAGTAATGAACATGTAAAAGTTAATTTTAATAATATAATTTGTATTTAAAGACATCGAACACAGCTGATGCACTCACTCAACTGAATAGTCATGGCATGTCAATGAACTACAGTTCATTACGCGTATGAGGCAGCAATTAATAATGGAGATGAGGTCTATCAGACCTCGCCGTCTTGTTCGAGGGATTAGAAATTTTGGCGCCTTTTTTAAGTTTACACAATACCTTGGCAACGATAAATAATACACCGGTAACGAAAATAATCAAATATTCCATTATTAGACGTTCTTTGCCAGCGAAGTGATAGTCTTATAGGTAAGTCTCCTCCGTTCGTCCGTCTGCATGTTTCATCTCCGAAATTACTGGGCAGATGTTCATGAAATTTGATATTGACGCAAGGGCAAAGAAAATGATATAAATGGTTTACATAGCCTAATCAGGAGTGCCACTTTACTGGTGACAAAAAATGAGCTTGCAGTCAAATCTGATAAAATGCAGTATTCCCCCTATTATGAGATTTATTTTTCAAAAATGTAAGATTAAAATTCATGTTTTCCTTATAATTGCGACCACAGTTAACTTCTATTGCTCCTCTCTCTCTCGCCCCCAATAAAATTGATTGATCTATGTTCTATAATCTATTCCATCCTTAAAAGACAAATTTAAGAAATAAAACTAATGATTTAATTTAGATCACTCGAATGAACATATTTTATCGCAATTATTCGTTAATCTTATCGTAAAATTATATAAGGTAAAAAATTAAAACAGCAGTTCGTGAGCTATTTGCAGCGTTCTCGTTTTAAAATATTAAAACAAATTTCAGGATAATTTACAATAAAAGAGAATGATAGTAAGTTTCAGTATCAATACCCTGAAATTGTTTTTCTTTAGCGTGGCTTCTGAAAAATGGGTCACCTTATATTCGAGTTCGCACTGTACTCAGGCATTACTTATAACAAAAAAGTTAAGAAACAAATTTGTAAAATTGAATATGTTTCGTTCACTACATTTTATCAAAGGAGTAGCTGTTTTCTTGAAAGTCAAACGAGAAAGTTGTAATTCACTTCCAACTTACATTAGAAAGTTTTCCCAGTTTATTTGAATTTTCAACGAAAACAATCTTCGTAGCAACCAAAATAAACAAGATCTATACTCTGAATACGTTTAATTTCCTTTCGTACGTCTACAACATATAGTAAATGAAAGGGAATGGATTAATCACAACGAAGAAATGAACTTTTATACTACGTTTATTTTCCTTACGTATACACACCTTTTGCAAGCGAAAAGAAATAGATAATTTACAACTAAGGAATGAACGTGAACGTACTGCCCATTACAAGTGAGGTGTGTCTTAAATAATTCTCGATTGTATTATTAATTGCTATTGATTATAAACTAAATCGGTAAATCACAAATTCATTATTCCCTTGAAATCGCTTCTGATATATCGTTTTGCAGTGCTTAGGCATTACACGGTCATAAATATTTATCATTTTTTGACACAATAACATAGATAGTAAAAATGCCTTTTGAAATTCTGTGTAGATTAATACCTCGCTATACGTCGCCACGTAATACTTCGTTTCGCATATACGTTTTCAATCAATTAAGGAACATGTTTCGTAATAAGTTGCGTCGCTTCGCATATACGTCGTTTGTGGAGTGCTAAAAGCCAAATTTCAGAAATTCCAATTGCAATACATAAATTATTACTATAACAATTATACCGTTCTATTCGTCTTTTTAGTTCATGTTTATTATTATCTGTATAAATTAATTTAATTTCGCGATTAATTTCATTTTGCGACCACACCTGGGCCCGCTCCACACCAATTGACCAAATGTGTGTGCCCAATGTTAGTTCCAACTTACTGATCTTATTGTTAATTACAGAAATATCATTCATTATTATTATTTATCTTCATTTTGAGAAAATGCACCTTTCCAGCGTTTTTATAAAGGTACTAATATAATAATTTCATAATTGCAGAATATCCGCCAGGAACGTAACCCCTACTTATATCATTGCTCTTATGGAAAAATAGGTTTTGCTATACGTTGTTTCAGTATAAGTCGCAGTTTTCAGGAATGCATCTCCGACATCTAGCGAGGTATTACATGGAGTACACATTTCCATTCTTGTTCATTGGTATTGTGTTAATGAAGACGGATATAAAAATTTAAATTGCTCATTTTTTAAGGTCTTTTAGAGAGTTTTCTGCGAAAGTATTTAATTTTTGACTAAAACAGAGAAATTACATTAATACAAATTTATTTTAATGGAACCACGTTTTATATGCAGTAAAAAGTAAACATAAACCTAAAATTCATATATTTGTATGTTCCATGAAGTAAAAATAGCTTTGGTCCTATATAAGTTGCGTATCGTAAAGTTTAATGAATATATCTTGATTACTATTTTGTTGTCACACAAATTTCATAGTTTCTAAACTATTTTTATTTTCCGGGATCTTCAATTATCTGGATTTAACATTTATTGTCTATTTTGCAGTGCTTATAAAAGTTGGTTGCGTTAATTTTTATTTAAACCTTATTAAAATTTAATGCAGGGGATCAAGAAGTTGATGTGCACTGAATTTTTATCATATTTTTTAGTTAATTTATATAACGGAGAACATATAATATATGATAAAAATAGCTGACTTTGATATCTTAAAAAACACACTGCACTACAACTTTCTGATCACACTGTAATTAATTCAGACATACCTGGTTATGACACCCACCCAATTCTTTTCAGAAAAACATTTTATTGCATTTATTTCCACATACGCAGTTTACCGGAACATCACCAAGTGCAACAATTTTCATGACTCGTATAAGTCAAAGATAGATAATTGATGATACAGACAGTAATATGTGTGCTTGAAAGAAAACAGCCAGTACATTATATACTCGTTATATATCACCTAGAAATAAATCTCGTTAATAATGCAATAGCATAGGAAATATATAAACAGACTCCATTTTATTAGGAGGCATTGGGCAGATGTTTTGCTTGGAAACGAGAGTTGGCAGCTTCGGGTGAGATTTGATCACATGAATTATGGGAAATATGGTATGAACCAAATCGGAGGTGGAGTGTTTTCACTTTTTAGGGAATCTTATCGTAACAGTGTGAGGGTCATTCAGACCATGATCATTGCGAAATTTTTTTCTCAGATTTAACGCAATTTTCGAATTTCTAACCGTCGGTCGTCACAGTTCAGATGTTGATTGCATAATAGAGTTCAGTAGAGCGTTGCATGCTTTTACAAGAGGAAAATGCTATGCTGTAGTAACCATTGGGCGAGAGTTTAACCTTCCATCCCATGATCGCAAACCCGCAGAATACGCTCGCGTTAGAAAGGATTGGGAATCTTTTTAAGAATGAATTGTAGCATTTTGATTTAACTTATGCCAACAAATCTTTATAATATCTACTGGATAGTTAAACCAATTGAAATATCCAGAACTTATTATCTAAGATCAATCATAAAATGGTTAAAAATCTAAATATCGATGATGGTAATAATAATCAGAAAATATTAACTGCGAACATTAGTTCCTTTAGCATAGAAAACTGCTCTCACCAAACCCGTACAAAAAAGAACTAGTATCTCCAAACCATAAAATTATACGTGGATACCACGTCCTAGAAACGTCATCCCTTATCTTTACTATCTTGGTAAATGGAAAATATGTAAGTCACAATAAATATATAGGAGTTACTCTTAGTTGCAATATGAGATAGTGTGCTTAGAATCGATGAACAAAGTTTAAAGAATATGCTGTAGAACATTCTCCCCATCCCTCAATGTCCCAACTTTTCCTTGTATCCATATCTCTCTACATCTCAAGATCCTCTTACTCGATTTCTGTTTCTCTTCCCTCGTTCTCCATCTGTTTGTGTGATTTTTCGGAACCCTTTCCAACCAGGGAATTATTTGGTAAAACTTTTAGTGGAATAACGCAAGCACGGTTAATAAGATTTATACATTTCGCGATATAGTTCTGGGATCTATCACATGCACCTCATATTTCATACATCCAAGGGTTCATTTCAGCGATGTGCCTTTATATGTATACAACAGCCTAGGTCCCACCACTTCCTCTGAGAAAATAAAATAAACCACGCCTCTCAATCCTCCCATTCACTCCAGTCCACTCCTGATTCCTTCCATTCCTTAATCCCCTCTCAATATGCAGCAGTTTCGTTTCATTCTCCACATTCCTCAATGACCCACCTCCTCCGTTTATCCATATCTCAAGATCCTCTTCCACGCTTTCTGTTTCTCTTCTCCCGGTCATCATCTGTCCTTCATCGCCTCCATTTCCATTTTACCTTCGGTGTTTACTGACAGAGGGCTGATTTTAAAAATTTTCTGGTAAAGAGAAATGTCTCTCAACAAGTACAGCGTTTCGCCAACAATTAATAACTGCGTATATTTTCGCCTATCATATTTTCCAGCCGATAAGTTTCAGAAAAAAATTTCACTGAATTAATTTCGATTTACATGATTTACGGGAACAAGCACGGCACACAAAAATAACCAAGCATAACGAATTTCATGAAGCAATATGAGTGCTTGCGAGAAACCACTAATTATATGCTCGTTACATATCACTTAGAAAAACAATCTCGTTATAAAATGTAAAGAGAGACAAAAACACCTCTCCATTTAATCAGGAGGCACTGAACATAAAATGTGCTTGGAAACAAGTTTTGACTGTCAGGTAACTAAATTAGAGTGAGATTTGATTACGCTAATTATGGAAATGATAGTAGGAACAGAATCGGAGTAGGAGTGTTTATCGCAATTAGGGAAATATTAACAAAGCGATAGTCGCTAAGTCCATTATCCTTGCAAAATGGTTATTTGCTCATTTAAAAGCAAATTTCGTCCTTTTTACCGTTTTCACAGGCCAGGTGTCGATGGCGTTATAGGGTTCAGTACAGCGTTGCATGTTTTTACGAGTAGAAAATGCTATGGTGTATTGAACATTAGACGAGATCATTCCTTATCCTACCGTCCAATGATCTCGAATCCACAGAATAAGCCAGAGCTAGAAAGAATCGGGAATCTGTTATGAATTTCTTGCAACGTTCAGATTTATCTCACTCAAAAAATCACTATAAAGGACACGATTGGATATTTAAGGCAATTAAAATATCCACGGCCAACCCTAAAACGGCCCTACATCTACTTCTACATTATACTCTGCAAGTCACCTTTTTGGTGAATGGTAATGGGTGCAGTGCACCAAGGATCCATAGTTTTCCTACCTTATCTTTTCTTATTATGGTCTCTTATCGTCCTAGGGAAAAACGATCCTCTATATCGCTCCGTTCTACAGTAGATCTCGCGAATCTTATCCTCACTGTCCTGCCTTCCGAGATACGTCGGTCTTCTGATAAGTCCTACTACCTCATTCGCTAGTCCCTCCGACATAAATTTTTCCAGTAGTTTAAATCTAGCCTGCAGCCTACGTTCCTCTAACGATGTCCATTTCAGATTTTCTATTAATGATGTTACGCTTTGTTTACTATCGTAATTCCTCTTTACAAATATAGCTGCCCTGCGCTGAACCTTTTCTATCTCGTTAGTGAGTCCCTTTTCGTAGGGATCCTACACACCTTAAGTATATTTGACCTGCGGTCGAACCAAGGATAAATAACATAATTCTTTCACTTTTTCGGAGCTATTTCGAACTATTCTCCCTATAAAGGCCAGCTTTTTGTTAGCGGCACCTATCAATCGGCGAATGTGGGTGTCCCACGAGAGATCACGATTGATCGTGACTCCGAGATATTTAATCGAGTCTGAAACTGGAATCTCTACTCCGTCCAACGAATAATTATTATCCAACGAGATACTCTTGGTTCTCCAGAAGTTGATGACGCAGCTTTTCTTTCGGTTGATCTCTAACTGCCATTCCGTACACCATGCAGAAATAGATTCTAGGTAATTTTGGAGATACTGGTGGTCTTCCGGATTGCTTATTTCTCTATAGATGACGGTGTTGTCCGCGAAAAGCCTAATTTTACTTCTGACTACTGAGCTGATATCGTTTATATAAATTAGAAATAATAACGGACCAATTACACTACCCTGTGGAACGCCAGAGACAACCTCCACTAAGTTCGAAGATTTCCCATCAATAACAACCTTCTGCTTCCTATGATTTAAAAATTCACGGATCCAACTAACGATTTTAGAATTAACGCCTAAGGTTTATAATTTCGTTATTAACTTCCTTTGAGGTACCTTATCAAAGGCTTTCCTATGATCTAAGAAGATGGCATCGACCTGCGTATTATTTTCTCCGCTTCTCAGCATACAATTCATAAAATGACCGAGCTGAGTATCACATGACTTACCTTTCCTGAAGCCGTGTTGACAATCATCTAACAATAAATTACTATCAAGAAATCGCATTATGTTGCTAACGAGTATATGCTCGAGAATCTTACACGATATCGAAGTTAAAGAAATCGGCCTGTAATTTTCTGGGTTCTCCTTGTCGCCGCCCTTATGAATTGGGATATCGTGCGCTAACCTTCAGTCGCTAGGGACCTCTGCGCGAGAAATGGATTTCTCGAAGATTATCCGAAAAAAAGGTGCTATTTCTTCAGATAATTCTTTTAAAACGCGAGCAGGGCCAGTGGCTTTGTTATGTCTGATGGAACAGTAGATGTTAACTCATGAACACTTTGGCTCCAAGTTGATCAGTGGTGGAAAACTCCTTCAGCCAAAAATTATAGGATAAGCCCTATGCATTTTGCCCACTAAGTGGGCATCTTCAGGGGAGAACCTGCCTTGACAGTGAACGGGGTTCAACTGCAGTTGAACCCCGTCTATGTACTTTCCATTCTATATCTCTTCCATCCGATCTCCCTCCACACATTCCCTTCTCTTTTACTCTGCATCTATATAGTAGTTGTTTATATAAGCAAAAGAATCCAAACTAAATCCCAGTCCCATTAGGATTACGTATTTTCCCGAAAAATCCTACGATAATTTAAGGCAATCTATGCACTCCTATGTATGCGGGTTGACAACAATTGACTCTCGAAGTTTAACAATGATGTGGTCAGCAAGGCAACATCCCGTTTAAAAACCTATATTTTCCCAAATAACGGAAATTTTGAAAATCAGTCGGAAAAAATAACGGAAATTTTGAAATTCAGTTGGAAATTTTTTTTGTAAAATTTTACTGCAAATTGTTTTTTTGTCAACTTTACCGCTAAATAAATCCTATTGCAAAAGGAATCAGGTCAAAGGCTTGTTTAGTCTTCGGGTTATTCAAGTTCAAAGAGCGTTCCGGACAGAGGACATAAGCAAATTATTATATACCGATTAGCACACAGCATTCGCGATTTTGATTATTTGTGGGCATTTGCTGTGTATTTAACTTGCGAGTTATATCTTAGTTGTTCGCTGGTTTGGCGAGTGATACAATACTTATGTTATTTTCGGTTAATAAGCAGCCCAGTTGCATATTTTTCACCTTTCTCTGTTGTGCGTGTTACGGGAAAAATCCTCAAAAAAGACTCGGGTTCAACTCAAGTAGATAATTTCTATTTCCCATAAAATAGTACGTAAAAATCGATTATTGAATTACAGGCTTTTACTCTTTTGCAAATTATTATTATTATTATTATATTATTATTATTATCTCCAGACCTAAGTCGTTCTAAAGAAAAATAAACAACGGTTCTTATTCCTATCGTCCCATATTGGATACGATACAAAATCGCTCAAGTACTAAAATAATATTTATTGGAAAATTTTAAACTTTTTAACGATATGTTGCCTTGCCGACCGTGTCATTGTTAAACCTCGATAATGTATTGTCGCCTAAACCCTTATATGTACTACTACTTGCGGCCCGTTGCAGTACATCCTGCAAACAAATCGGGAACCTTGGGTGATGTGACCCTATGCGATAGGGTATATGACGAAGATTTGTAACAGTGTTTTTCGTTGAACTACTTTTATTGCCCCTCTCAAAATAATCATATAGCTCACTCCATTTCCAGAACAAATAACACATACATGAGTTGGGCCAGAGTTTCCTTCTGAAGTCACGGACCCCATGGAATCTTATTTATGTTAATTAATGGTACTTCAAAAAGTTTCCTGGTACACAACATTTCTTGTGTTGTTCACTGTTTCTGATGGCACAGCAAATCGTTTGTTATATGGTTTGCTTAGTACTAAGTAATCACTATACATGCACCGGCCACACGTAAAATATCTTGCTTAATTTTCGAAAGGAATTAAACTCAAACATTATCAATATAGTACTTTCCATTAACTGCCCAATACAATCTGCAAACGAAACGATAATTTCAACTTACGTTTGGAATATCTTGCTATTTGTAACGTTAAGTTGTCCATTAATACAATGAAATGGAGTCGTTTCTGACTTCAAGTTTCTTCGCTAAGTGTCTCATTTGTTTTATATTCACACTAAACTTTTCACATAAATTTTCAATAGGTTTTTTTCCTTCATGCGTTTTTTTCATTGTAAGCTTAGTGCAAATGCAGTGAAAGCTCGAGTCCATCAAAGCAAAAATCCGATATGAATAATGTCAGTAACCATAGGAAACAACTTTTTGAATAGTTGAAAAATCGGAAAACGTCGATTATAGATTTAAAATATGAGTCAACACGAATTGAACAATAGAATCAACGGTAAGAATAAGAATCTTCATTTTTTTCTACGTGAAATGGTGTAAATTCCGAGTCAAAATCTCTATCGTAGGACATTTTAAATGTTAAATACACATCGTATTCCAGCCGATTACTTATTAACACGTCCAGTGCTGAAGATAGTTTTTCAACTTTTGCCGATACCTGCACTTTTATTCTTATTTCGGAAGTAAACAATGTTATGTATATGAATCCGTTTTCATTGTCGTCTTTCTTAAACGTTTATAATATTGACTTTAATTGAGGACCGCTCGAGCATTACATATTACTTAAACACGAATATGTTGCCTATTCTTCTAAACTTAACGGTTGCACATATATATGTACAAAAAGTAATTAAGTTTATAATATATCACCCTAAAAAACAATTTATTTTCAAAAGAATATTTATTTCGACATTTCTACACAATAAAATATTTTTCAATTTTTTAAAATGTCATTCTTTATCAAGAATATAGTTAAAATATAAAAATTGAACGATAAGAATATTTCATTACCTTGTTCAAAGAAGATGCGCTCAAATATTTAAAAAAAACCGACAGCAAGATAATAGACTGAATTGAAAACTAATCACTCCAATCAAGTGCAAAAACGAAATCTATCCTGGTATCGAAGCCATGCCTTTTCTGGATACGACTTTCCACTGAAGGTTCGCGCCGAGTAATCAGGCGAAAGATTCGTCGAAATCCAACCGAGCGTTCTCGATTTATTTGCGTTCATGGCGGGAGATGACGTCAGTCGAGACTTCGGCCGCAGGCAGGCAGACAGGGATTCAGCGGTTATAATATATTAGATATGCGTAAGGAATGCTTGATTTGAATGTTATAATAGGTGAGAGAGGAGAGAGAAAGAAAGAAAGAATGAGAGAGACGGGTAGAGAGAGACGGGAAGAGAGACGGGGAGAGAGTGGGAGTCAGAGAGGAGAGGGAGAGAGAAAAAGGTGGGAGAGGGAGGGTGACAGAGGAAAAGGAAGAGGGAGAGATAGATTATGTTATTCATTAGAACGATATTGAGAGTAGGAGGTATATTTTTCCAGAGAAGGAGAGAGGGGGAGAGAGATGGAGAGCGAGAGGTAAGGAGAGAGAGATAGTAATGAAGAGAGAGATAAACATAGAGAGAGAGGGAGAAATAGAAAGAGGGAGAGGGGGAAAGGAGGAGATAGATCGATAATGTCTTTAATATGGCGAAATTGAGACCAGGAAGTCTTTTTTCTATAGGAGAGAGGGGAGAGGGACGGAGAACTGAAGGGAGGAGGATAGATAGATAAATGTCTTTATTTGGGCGAAATTTAGACCATATGGTCCACTCTTACATTAACCCATCGTCTATGTTAAATTATATTATAAAAATGTATAATAACATCAAAACAATTTAGATAATAATATACTATATACAGACAGTGCGAAATAGGTAGGTACATATTCAGGAAAACTTCTAAGAAAGACATGGTGTTTGTGGGAAAAACCTCGGAAGGACCTGCGTTGAGCAACCTAGTAAAAACCCACGCAGGAAAACACCCACGAAGTGAAGGGGTGGATAAAACCTGCGAAAACCCTAGATACTTGAAAGAACAATGTGAAACGATACATTATCCCAATGAAGTGAAAAGTTAAAAATTAATGTTTACATAGCGGCTTAAAAATATAATCATGCATAATAATAAACAAGAAAAATAATAAATGACGATATTTAAATAGGAGACCTATTTGTCAATGAGAATAATAAACTATCTATAAATATCAAATGTACACTTAACAATAACACGAAGAAAAGAGTTGCAGGAAATCTCGGCGGTGGCAGGGTAACGTCCTCGCCTGCCAATCCGAAGGTCGCGGGTTCGAATCCCGCCTAGGTGGGTTTTTCTTCACCTAGGGTATGGATGTTTGTGATAGTCCTTGTTATTATGTTAATGAGCCCCTTGTAAAAGGCCGATAACGGCTGTTTAGGGGCCGCAGGGAAATAAATAAATAAAAAAGGTTTATGTGCAACAGGATAAAAAGCAAGTATTGAATAAGGATAATGAAATAGGTGTGTATTGGGGTGATTAAGTATTGCTTTGATGTTTTAGAAGATGAGTGAGACAGGCACGTTTGAAGGAGTTTAAGGAGGGGGATGTTTTAAGATTATGATCTAAGTTATTCCAGTTCGCTGATGTGGTCACTCTTTTTAAGATCACAGATGAATCTAATGCAAGAGTTTTGCGTACGTTGTAGCTTTAATGCAAGTTCGCAGGATAGATCGTTATAAACAACATCACCGTAGTCAAAGTGAGAAAATGGGAGTGTAGTCACTAAGAGTTTACGCAAGGAACTAGGTAAAATATTTTTGAGTCTTTTGAGTGAATGCAAAGAGGAATTTACGGTACTACAGATTGTATTGGTATTAGGAGCCCAGGAGAGAGTTTCATCTACTATGATACCGAGGTTGACTACAGATTTTTGAAAATGCAATGTGGACCCCCTCTAATGATAGAAGTGGGGATTCACTCTGATCTATGGAAGTCAACAATTTGTGGTAACCGATAATAATAGACTGACTTTTTGCGGGGTTGATCTTCATAAAGTTGTTAGCACTCCAAAGATAGAGTGAGGCTAGGTCAGAATTAATTTTAGTGATAGCATCGGGGAAGTCAGATACACGCGAATGATAGTAGATTTGGAGATCGTCAGCGTATAGGTGATAATTGCAGTGAGTGATGGCATTTGAGATATCATTAATGTAAAAGAGAAAATCAGAGGGCCAAGAATAGAACCCTGTGGAACCCCTCGATTTATATTTGTGGGATGAGATGATATGTCATGAGTAATAACCTTTTGAGAGCGGCCATTTAGATACGAGCGAAACCAGTTTCGAGAAGCGAGTGAAAAGTGCAAAAGTTCGAATTTGCAAAGTAGGATGTCTTTGTCAATGGAGTCGAAGGCTTTACTGAAATCCAATAGCGTTAGAATGGTGATTTTTCTCTGGTCCATTGCTTTTCGGACGTCGTCCGTTATTTTCAATAGAGCGGTAGCTGTGCTATGCGATTTACGAAAACCAGATTGAAACGGGTCGATAAGATTATTTGTTGAAAGGAAGTGAGTTATTTGCTCGTGTGCTAGTCTTTCAAATGCCTTGGAGAGAACAGGTAGGAGAGTAATTGGTCTGAAATCGGCGTTTTCGCAGGAATTGTTTTTTCTTGGGAATGGGACGGACAAGAGCTGATTTCCATGAGGCCGGGTATTTAGATTGAAGAAGAGACCAGTTAAAGATATGAGTGACGGTGGGAAGGATGATAGGAATTAATTTATTTATCGGTATTATGGATACGCCGTCATTTCCTATTTCAGTTGAATTAATTGCACGTAATGATTTAGCTACCTGTGATTGTTTGATTGGTGAAAATTCAAAGATATTATTAGCGGTGTGATTAAGTTTGAGACTACGGATATGTTCAATAGTTTTAGATTTTCTTCCTACGTCTATGGTTGTAGGAGGTGCAATGAAGTGGTCGTTGAGCTCGTCAAGGGACAAGTTTGGTGGTAGTTGCGTATCTTTATACCAATACCTAAGTTACGTAATTTTTTCCATATCGAGGAATGAGTGCCTGCGGAAATGGTTGAGTCTTCATCAAATTTAATTTTACCGTTACGAATTAGTTGTTTTGTTTGATTTCGCAATGCTTTATACCGCATTAGTACACTGGGATCCTTTGATTTCTTAAAATCACGATAAATGCTTTTGCGACGATACATAATCGATTTTATTTCTGGAGTTAGCCACGCAGCATGTGGCTTTGAGACTCGTATGATTCTGCGAGGGGAAAACTTTTCAAGTAGCTGAGACATATATGAATTATAAGTCTGAACTTTATCATCTATATCTTCTAGTTGCTCGATTAAGTGCCAGGGTAGGAGTTCGGCTTCAGACGTTAATTGTGATTCATTAATAGATTTATAGTCGGGGACTTTCAGAAAGCTTTTACTCCTAATGACGATGAATATGAAACCACTATTCCTATGCATCAGGGTGACTCGATGGAAGATTTGATATTTTCCGAAAATGGTATCGCGCTCCAACTTCATTCAGTTAAACCAAATAAATCTCCTGGGCCGGAGGAAATACCCGCGCGAGTATTGAAAGAGTTAGCTTATGAAATTGCGCCGTATTTAAAAATTATATTCGAGAAATCCATTGCGGAAAGTGTAGTTCTTAAAGATTGGAAGATGGCACACGTTACGCCCATTCATAAGGGCGGCGATAAAGAAAACCCCGAAAATTACAGGCCAATTTCCCTAACTTCATTATCGTTCAAGATACTTGAGCACATAATCTTTAGTTCTGTAATGCGCTATTTAGATAGTAACTCATTGCTTAGCGGATGCCAGCACGGATTTCGGAGAGGTAGATCATGCGAAACGCAGCTCGGCTTGTTCGTGGATGATTTGTTGCGATGCGGAGAGACAAATACTCAGGTCGATGCCATATTCATTGACTTCTCATAATAAATTAATTGCAAAGTTAGGACAATATGGTACCAATCCGAAAGTTGTCAGTTGGGTGAGAGATATCCTCTCGAATAGAGAACAGATAGTTGCCATCGATGGGAAATACTCGTCCCCCGTTAAAGTTGCGTCGGGAGTTACTCAGAGAAGTGTATTGGGTCCTCTACTTTTCTTAATCTATGTGAATAATATCTGCTCGGTTGTTCGTAGTAATATTAGCCTTTTTGCCGATGATACCGTTCTATATAAAGAAAAAAACCAGAGGGATCATCAGTCACTGCGTGAAGACTTAAGAGCCATTTCAGCGTAGCGCAAAGAATGCCAAATTGAAATTAATTACACTAAATGTGCCGCAGATAGGTTCTGGAAAAGTAAGAACATAGAAGCAGGTTTCGAGTATAAAATAGATGGAATAAATATTCAAGCAGCCGAGTATGTTCAATATTTAGGAGTAACCATTTATCGAGATCTTTCATGGGACATGCACATTAGTCGAGTTATAGGTGGGGCCAACAATAAACTGGCTTTCACAGGTAGAATAGTACCGAACACTACAGAAAAAGTACGCGAAACATGTTACTTATCACTGGTTAGACCACAAGTGGAATACGCCTCATGCATATGGGATCCGTACGAGAAGGGACATATAATTCAATTAGAAAGAGTTCAGCGCAGAGCAGCCAGATTCGTAAAACAAAAGTACGAACATAAGGAAAGCGTCACCTCATTATTGAGGGATTTGAATTGGGTACCACTGGAAGATCGTAGATTGAACTCAAGGTTGCGGCTTCTGGAGAAATATAGATCGGAATGTCTAAAAGACGAGGTTGTAGGAATAATTGAAGCACCAACGTATATAGGTAGAAACGACCGTGATGATAAGATACGTGAGGTCGATTGTAGGACGGAGTGTTATCTAGGCTCGTTCTTTCCGAGGACAATACGAGATCACAATAGAAAATCTTTAGGTAGGTTATGGTGCATTGTACCCCCTGCCACCCACCAATTAGGTGAATTGCAGGGTAACATGTATGTGTAGATGTAGATGTAATTACGTGGTTGAGACGAATTCACGTGCTTCAGCGATAAGGGGGAAGAGAGTAATGGGATAAGGAGGAAAGAACTCAGGGGCGTGTGGGTTAAGGTGTCCCCGGGTGGTCAATAGGGAAGAGTTGGGAAAAGAAACCACGGACGGAGAACAATTGAGAGAAGCAGGTAGAGGATAAGCGTGAGAGTTGAGACACTTAGCAGGAGAGCAGGGGAGGGGAGTTTGTGATGGGAAAAATTCAGGTGCATCTGAGTTTAGAGAGAAAGACTGGGCCGGTTGGGATGGAGGAATGGTGCTAAAAGGTTTAGCAGTGAAATTCCTGGCATTGGCGTGATGTTGATTCTCAGTAAGATCTTGAGAAAGGCGAGGGGCGAGGGGCTTGCAAAGTTTGGAGGTACGGTGGATAGGAAAATTTAGGAGAATCGGAGAGGGGAGTTATTAGATAATTCTCTATCGAAATATTATTACGGCGGGCACCTGATTTTGCAGACTTAACGGAACTAACCTAAGTAACAATTGGAGTGAGTGAAGCGGACAAAAAGTTATTACTAAGGGGCATAAATAATAACGGACTAGCACCAAAAATGAATAACAATAAAAATATTAATAAAATAATTCAATGAATAAATAAGATTAGGGGAATAACTATGTTGAGACAATAATAAAAGAATTTCAGGAACAATATCTCTCCACTCAAAACACTGAACTTCACTAAAACACCACACACTAACACTACGCTTATAAAGTATAACTTTAGAACGTCTCACAATCAGTCCTTTCAATTTATCTTTCCCGCGACTCCCGTCTATTTCTTGGTCGCTGCTTGTTCCTCGCGTCCGTTGGTTGTTCCGCGTAGCCGTCGTCCATCTCTTGATGTTGGATTCTCCCAATCCCGCTTTAAGGCTTCTAATTCCTTGTTGGTGGAGATATACGCCCTTGCCCCATTTGGTTTTAACACGACAATTTTGTCGTCTTGGGTCCACGCAGCTCTCGGCCCAGCCAATTCCTTTGCTCCATGGAGGACTATCTTTCTGGCTGATGTGAGGGACTCCGTTATGAGGAATCCCGTGGACTTTAGGGAGCCATATTTTTTCTCTGTCCTAGTAGGAAAAAAGTCGAACAATTATTGGTCTGGAAAAAGAGGATGGGAGAGAGGAAGAGATAAAAGGACGAAGAATGGGAAGTGCCTTAAATTTAATGCTTAATCCACGCACACCAGTCACATTTGACGGGCAATTACGCTTGTACTTTCATGAATATAGACTCGTATCTCGTTAAATGGCATTCGTAAAGCAACAATTAAACAACATAATTTTTTCCCTAGCTCGTATGTGATCTGTAAGGTATAGATTAAAACATTTATTCGAATAGAGGACTTCATTTACCACAATAAAGTCCACGAGACCACATAATTACGAGTTTTAGTTTCAGAGATAAATATTCGAGAAAATCCCGAGAAAAACATCACATGTTTTGTTTAGATCGATTGCTAAGATGGAAAACAACAATAAATAATCCATATATTTTTCTCCTATGCTCTTATATGACCTTTAATTTATATATTAAAAAAATATTCGGAGAGAGAACACAATTTACCACAATAATTCCGCGAGTGCATATAATTACAAGTAATAAGTTTGGAGATCAAAATTCAAGAATATCCCAATTTCTCAATACCGTTTATGCGCATTTCACGTAAAGAACGTCATTGAAATCTCTCTCTAACCCAATTATGGAGCATACTTTTCCATCTTGTTGAACAACTGGTAGGCGTGAACCTGTTTGCGCTATAACGAATCCGCTTAAAACGGGGTCACGCAAAGTGAGATATGACTGCATCAACCTCCAGACTGTATACCAGGGTCAACATAACCCTAAGATTTTTCTTTCGCTTCCCGCATGTGCACCGATTGCTTACAAGCTTTCTTGCACCCATGTAAATTTAGTATTATGCAGCGAGACGTGTTGTCAGACAGAATAACGCGCGCGTGATTCGTTAACTGTGCCTTGCAGAGTTAAAAATTCTTTGCACAGGGTCAGAGTGAACCTCGTATACAGTGCGTGTAACGTATTGCTGATCTGTTTTGTTGTTTCTTGTCATTTTTTTGTGAAATATATTTATTGTACGCAAAATCTATTGATATGGCATCACGGGGTTGAATTTTACGGACCATGTCCTTTCAAAATTTACATAAGCCACGAAAATCTGGTCTGAAAATTGTGATGACAAATAACTCAATAACATATTATGTACATGATAAATGCTAAGTCTTATGTTGTTACTCTACAAAAAGAAGCAAATGAATCCGCCCCTGAGTATTATGTCAGATAACTCTCTGAAACGATTCACGGAACGAAATGGAACCTAACAATGGATAATTGGTTCAGTTCAGTTCCCATTGCATATCGTATGCTTAAAACGCACAAGCTCACGGTTTTGGGGACATTTAGAAAAACAAAATGGAAATACCTCCATCTTTTCTTTCAAAGAAACCAGAAGGTCCCTGTCTCTTGCCAAGTTTGACCGACTATCCAATACCTATACTGCGGCCTTTGCAATCATGCGGGAATAAATACTATGGTCTCATGGTCCTCATGGTCAACCCAGATTGGAAGAATGACCCAAAGAGTACGAGATGGAAATTTTTCTATAAATTAGATGTTGATACCACACTGGGATAAATGCTGGCATCGAGGTGGTAACTACGTAGAAAAGAATGTGGTATGTGGTAGCTACAGTCATGGCCAAATTATTATTGATCTCTTATTAAATCAGCAGAAACCAATTTCGTTCATTGTTTTCATGATGTTCACTATTCTCCAAGGTATTTTTTTCACATATGGTAACATTACACTCTTCATCCTATTACTAGATGGCACCATTAGCCAAGGAATCTGATTTACAATATCACGTGTCAAAACAGTTAACAAATTTCTTCTGAATGGTCTCAATATTTTATCCGTTTTCTGACGCCGATATCTTTTTTACTAAATTTGTTTGTTTTCTCTGCATCATTTGTTATTTATCTTAACTGCGTTGCTAATTTTGAAACTTTCTTCAAATATTTGCTCATTAAATGGCTTTTATTGGCTAGGAGAGTAAAATGGGGGAAAACAAAGGTTTGTGCCCAACAAAGAGGGGACAAATTGAAGTTTTATTTTTAAAATAGTAGAATACTGGGCTAATGCAAAAATATATTGCCAGAATAGTAAACGTCTCTCCACAAATAGTTAGCGTAATTAAAAAAAGCCAAAAATGAAATACTGTCACCAAAGAGACGAGGTCGGTGTGGACGAAAATAACTTTTGTCTGATAGTGATGACAGGATACTTATCAACTTATCCTTACAAAACCAAAGATTATGATTATTGAAATTAAAACAAGTTTGGGAGTAAAGTGGAGTAATTGCTAGTGCTAGAACAGTCAGAACGTTGATTTGAAACTGGTTTAAAAGCACGCCGTCCTAGACAATAACCTCGGCTGACATCGAAAATGGTCCAAAAACGATTGGAATAGGTGATTGGACTTCAGAAGATTGGAGCAAGGTATTTTACTGTTTTAGATAATATTTAGTCTCAGATAATACATTTATATTTGGGTTATTCCTATTTTGTATGGATTTTGAATATTTATTAAACTGAACTCCTTTTTCTTCATTTCTTTTCCACAATGAAAATTTATATTCAACTTATATTGTTTGTAGGTGGTGCTTTCATATGAAAGTATCATCCAAATATTGGACAAAAGGGTGCAGCAGGTGCGTATCCAAATATTGGACAAAAGGGTGCAGCAGGTGCGTAGAAGCAGAGGTGTAACACGAAGATATGGCGCCTATGGCAAAATTTTAAGGAAACGCCTTGTTTACGTAGGATATGATTTTTGCTACATTTCCATTAAGAATATTACCGTTTTTATTAATAATAACTTAAATATTTGGGTATTAAATTAATATTTAATTATGTAAAAATTAACTTTTGGCATTTTTGTGGGAACATTCGGTGCCTTTTGCAAGCGGCGCCTATGGCAAATGCCACCTTCGCCATACCCTAGTTACGGCACTGCGTAGAAGACCTAGTGAAGAGTACAAACAAGAGTGCATAGTGCCTACCGTAAAGCATCCACAGTCAATTATGCTATGGAGCTGCATGTCTGTGTACGGAACCGTGCGATTGCAGATTATCAAAGGCATGATGAACTCCAAAAAAATACATACAAATGTTGGAAGACCGCCTTAAACCACAGATTAGAGATTGATTTCCAAATGGAGGAGTGATTTTCCAGCAGTAAAATGCTCCTTGCCACACATCCAATGTTCTTAAAAGTATTTCGAGTTTCAAGGCATTATCGTTCTTCCCTGGCTTGGTAAATGCCGAGATATGAACTCCAATGAGGGAATTTTAGATGTTAAAAAAAACAAAAAGTTAACGAAATTGAAGTAACAAACACAAGACAGCTGATAGAAAGGCTTATAAAAGTGTGGCACCACGATTTGAATATGCAAGTACATTACAAAAAATTTATTGAAGGAATGCCAAAAACGATAGTCCTTGATCAAAGCCAAAGAGGCCACACAAAGTACTAAATTGTAGTCATGACACGGTTTTTTTATTTTCTGTCATTCTAACAATGTTAAAAACGTAACAATTTGCGTTGATATTGAAAAAAAGGTTGTAATTTAATAATATTTGTGATTTTATGAGTTGTTTAATCAAATCCATAATTATTTGTTACATTACCTTTTGATAACCTCACGTATCTTAATATTATTTGCTGCTGTTAAAGATGTCAATATAGAGTAAAACGATAAGCATGAAATATAGCTCAATTTTCTTTATTGATTATTATCTCAAATTATTACAGATTTTGAGAATTTTACGCATCATTCAGGCTCGTCTGCCGTTATTAATTAAATAATAGCTCGAGCAAATGATTCTTGAGAAATTTCCCAAGATTTATAAAAGTACTTGTTTTCAGGGGATGCATGGTGGCATGGTGTTATCTTCAGCCAAAGAATCAGTCGTCAGAACGATTTCGGTCTGCGTCGTCTCCATTGTTTCCAAAACGATTTCCAGCCGTATTGTCTCCAAAATTATTTCCGTCGGCATCGTCTCCAAAACGATTTCGGCCAGTATCTCTCCCAAAACGATTACGTCCCGCATCGTCTCCAAAATTATTTCGATCTGCGTCGTCTCCATTGTTTCCAATACGATTTCTCGCCGAATTGTCTCCAAAATTATTTCTGTCGGCATCGTCTCCATTGTTTCCAAAACGATTTCTCGCCGAATTGTCTCCAAAATTATTTCTGTCGGCATCGTCTCCATTGTTTCCAATACGATTTCTCACCGAATTGTCTCCAAAATTATTTCTGTCGGCATCGTCTCCATTGTTTCCAAAACGATTTCTCGCCGAATTGTCTCCAAAATTATTTCTGTCGGCATCGTCTCCATTGTTTCCAATACGATTTCTCACCGAATTGTCTCCAAAATTATTTCTGTCGGCATCGTCTCCATTGTTTCCAATACGATTTCTCGCCGAATTGTCTCCAAAATTATTTCTGTCGGCATCGTCTCCATTGTTTCCAAAACGATTTCTCGCCGAATTGTCTCCAAAATTATTTCTGTCGGCATCGTCTCCATTGTTTCCAATACGATTTCTCGCCGAATTGTCTCCAAAATTATTTCTGTCGGCATCGTCTCCATTGTTTCCAAAACGATTTCTCGCCGAATTGTCTCCAAAATTATTTCTGTCGGCATCGTCTCCATTGTTTCCAAAACGATTTCTCGCCGAATTGTCTCCAAAATTATTTCTGTCGGCATCGTCTCCATTGTTTCCAAAACGATTTCTCGCCGAATTGTCTCCAAAATTATTTCTGTCGGCATCGTCTCCATTGTTTCCAAAACGATTTCTCGCCGAATTGTCTCCAAAATTATTTCTGTCGGCATCGTCTCCATTGTTTCCAAAACGATTTCTCGCCGAATTGTCTCCAAAATTATTTCTGTCGGCATCGTCTCCATTGTTTCCAAAACGATTTCCCGCCGAATTGTCTCCAAAATTATTTCTGTCGGCATCGTCTCCATTGTTTCCAAAACGATTTCCCGCCGAATTGTCTCCAAAATTATTTCTGTCGGCATCGTCTCCATTGTTTCCAATACGATTTCTCGCCGAATTGTCTCCAAAATTATTTCTGTCGGCATCGTCTCCATTGTTTCCAAAACGATTTCTCGCCGAATTGTCTCCAAAATTATTTCTGTCGGCATCGTCTCCAAAACTATTTCTCATCACATTTCTCCCAAAACGATTTCGTTCCGCATCGTCCCCAAAACGATTTCGTCCCGCGTCGTCCCGTAAACGATTTCGGCCAGCATCGTCCCCAAAACGGTTTCGGCCAGCATCGTCCCCAAAACGATTTCGTCCCGCATCGTCTCCAAAACGATTTCGTCCCGTGTCGTCTGAAAAACGCCTTCGCCTATCATCATCGTCTCCAAAACGATTTCGTCCCGCGTCGTCTGCAAAACGCCTTCGCCTATCATCATCGTCTCCAAAACGGTTTCGTCCAGCGTCGTCTCCAAAACGATTTCGTCCCGCGTTGTCTGCAAAACGCCTTCGCCTATCATCATCGTCTCCAAAACGGTTTCGTCCCGCGTCGTCTCCAAAACGGTTTCGTCCCGCGTCGTCTCCAAAACGATTTCGTCCCGCGTCGTCTGAAAAACGCCTTCGCCTATCATCATCGTCTCCAAAACGGTTTCGTCCCGCGTCGTCTCCAAAACGATTTCGTCCCGCGTCGTCTGAAAAACGCCTTCGCCTATCATCATCGTCTCCAAAACGGTTTCGTCCCGCATCGTCTCCAAAACGATTTCGTCCCGCGTTGTCTGCAAAACGCCTTCGCCTATCATCATCGTCTCCAAAACGGTTTCGTCCCGCGTCGTCTCCAAAACGGTTTCGTCCCGCGTTGTCTGCAAAACGCCTTCGCCTATCATCATCGTCTCCAAAACGGTTTCGTCCCGCGTCGTCTCCAAAACGGTTTCGTCCCGCGTCGTCTCCAAAACGATTTCGTCCCGCGTTGTCTGCAAAACGCCTTCGCCTATCATCATCGTCTCCAAAACGGTTTCGTCCCGCGTCGTCTCCAAAACGATTTCGTCCCGTGTTGTCTGCAAAACGCCTTCGCCTATCATCATCGTCTCCAAAACGGTTTCGTCCCGCGTCGTCTCCAAAACGATTTCGTCCCGCGTTGTCTGCAAAACGCCTTCGCCTATCATCATCGTCTCCAAAACGGTTTCGTCCCGCGTCGTCTGAAAAACGCCTTCGCCTATCATCATCGTCTCCAAAACGGTTTCGTCCCGCGTTGTCTGCAAAACGCCTTCGCCTATCATCATCGTCTCCAAAACGGTTTCGTCCCGCGTCGTCTCCAAAACGATTTCGTCCCGCGTTGTCTGCAAAACGCCTTCGCCTATCATCATCGTCTCCAAAACGGTTTCGTCCCGCGTCGTCTCCAAAACGATTTCGTCCCGCGTTGTCTGCAAAACGCCTTCGCCTATCATCATCGTCTCCAAAACGGTTTCGTCCCGCGTCGTCTCCAAAACGATTTCGTCCCGCGTTGTCTGCAAAACGCCTTCGCCTATCATCATCGTCTCCAAAACGGTTTCGTCCCGCGTCGTCTCCAAAACGATTTCGTCCCGCGTTGTCTGCAAAACGCCTTCGCCTATCATCATCGTCTCCAAAACGGTTTCGTCCCGCGTCGTCTCCAAAACGGTTTCGCCCCGTGTCGTCTGCAAAACGACTTCGCCCCCCATCGTCTGCAAAACGCCTTTGCCTATCATCGTCGTCTCCAAAACGATTTCGTCCCGCGTCGTCTCCAAAACGATTTCGCCTATCATCATCGTCTCCAAAACGGTTTCGTCCCGCGTCGTCTCCAAAACGATTTCGTCCCGCGTTGTCTGCAAAACGCCTTCGCCTATCATCATCGTCTCCAAAACGGTTTCGTCCCGCGTCGTCTCCAAAACGCCTTCGCCCCCCATCGTCTGCAAAACGCCTTCGCCTATCATCATCGTCTCCAAAACGGTTTTGTCCCGCGTCGTCTCCAAAACGATTTCGCCCCGTGTCGTCTGCAAAACGACTTCGCCCCCCATCGTCTGCAAAACGCCTTTGCCTATCATCGTCGTCTCCAAAACGATTTCGTCCCGCGTCGTCTCCAAAACGCCTTCGCCCGTCATCGCCTCTAAAGCCCCCAAAGTCGTTCCGTCCTCTGCCTCTCCACCGTTGTTCTGCACCGTTCAAATCAGCATCTAAACAAAAAGATTGATGGCTATCAAAATTTGGAATTTTCTATATGAGATCACTCTGCTAAATGTATAGCAAGCCAAGAGAGTTGTATTCTTTCACATTATTTGATTATTGAGGAATTAACACAAAGGATAGGCCAAAAATGAATGGCCAAAATAAGTATCTCATCAAGAACTAATAGCAATGCTAGATGCATAAAGTATGAATCCCAGAGTTGTGAGTTGAGTGGGTGGCTTTCTGTAAAGTAGACGCCAATAAGAAAGAGTGCTAGGAAGTGCTAAATCAAGGGTGTTTCAGAGGGAAATGCCATAGCGTTATTACTATTCTGTGTAGACGCCAACGACATCTACTCCTAGTTCATAGAAAAATTACATAGATAGCTAAAGGGTCACGATGACTATCAGACCTTGCTGTGTGTGCGCGCGCGCGTATGAGTGTGTGTGTGCGCGCGCGCGTGTGTGTGTGTGGGTGTGCGTGCGTGCGTGCTTGTGTGTGTGCGCGTGCATGCGCGTGTGTATTATTATTTACTTTTGTATTTCACAGCTTGTGAGCCGGTTATTTCAACGAGGAACGGGCTTTGCCAAGCACTCTCACTCTAGGAACTTAAAAATTGACGTACTATTCTGGTTGTATTTAGTATGACAGCTTTCTGTAGGAGGGTATATTGCAATTTAGGTAAATCTATTATTTTTATACTGTTGTGTAAGTCTGTATGGATAATTCCTGTGGTCGATAAAACTGTTGGGACAATGTGTACAGTAGTTATGTTCCACATTCGTTTTATTATTATTGTTATTTATCACTGGAGTCGGGGAGATTTTTTATGCTCTCACCGTCACCTTATTTATTTAATCATTGTCTTCATTCATTTATTTTAAATTCATTCTCTATTTCGGTGACAGCTCGGGACTGGGAGGCAAGCACTGGGTGGGCCCCGCCAAAGGGGCTGCAACACCAATCTTGGGGCCCATGTTCCACTGCATATTGCCTTCTTCCCCCTTTATATTCATCTTTCTTTATTTCGTCTCATTTTCAAGACTCGTTCATATTTTATGCAAGGTCTGTGTGAAGAGAGAGTCCATCTCCGTTGATGCTGCAGAGTACATTTCTATGTGACCATATAGTCTTGAATGCTTCTTCTTGGCCCGTTACCACGCTGTGTTGGTACTCATTCCTCAATCTTCTGTCTAGTATACGTTTCAAATATTCAGGGAGCTCAAGGGTTGTTATTTTGCTTCTGAAATACAATACAAAATAAATTGTCGCCTTTGCTAAGGTTATTAAGTAGTTGAAAAGTTTTATTTCAGCATCCTTATCCCATTTCTGTTTTGCTAATCCAGAATAGAGATCATGGGGATAGATGGTACATCTTCCAGTTAGCGCTTTAACATAAGTTGTGACGGTATTCCATATTGATTGAACCTTTCTACATTCAAATATTAAATGCCACTTGTCTCCCACTTGGCCCGGACATCATGGGCTAGTTCCACTTTCGAGTACACTAATTTTGCTAAGAAAGACGGCATCTGCCACTTTTCCATGGGCTACTCTCCACGCTACATCTGCATTTTGGCTGCAAAGATTCTCCAAGGACTTCCGTGTTCGCCGAAAAGCAGACGCTGACAAAATAGAAACCTGAATGCCAACATTTTATCTTCCAAGCTTACAAGAGAGAGCCCCCCTTCTTTAATAGGTGTTGTTAAAACACTTACATCAATCCAATGCCTCACACCGTACCACAGAAAACCAACGAGTCTCGCTTGAAGGCGCCTAAGGAACTGCAATAATGGAGTGAAGCACTGTAACATGTGCCATATCTTGGGACCAATGAATTGATTAATGGCTGGTGCTCGTGCTCTCAGTGGTAGTGGACCTAATCTTGGCTTCCAGATTTGGAGGGCTTCTGAGATTGTTGTTTATTTCTTCGCTGTTGGCATGATGGACTACACGGCTGTCATTACCAACAATGACCCCTAAATATTTAGTTGTATCTTGCGTCCAAGAAAACCCAGCGGTCTATCTGTTCTCCCTTTCCACCTGCCTACCCAAAGACCTTTGCTTTTCAGGGTGTTCAGGGATGCACCGGATACGCGTGAGAAATTCCTGAAACATAAAGCTACTCGTTCAAAGTCCTCATTGCTGGTGATAAAGACGGAAACATCATCTTCGTAGGCACTAACAACGAGTGTGTTTACGGACGGGTTCGGTAGGGGGAGACCCCTTGTTCTGCGCTTCAGCATGCCGATGAGTGGTTCTAGGGAAAGAGAATATAACTGCTCCGAAAGTGGGCAGCCCTGCTTGATGCCTCTCTTGACGGGTATCGGGCTGGTAAGGGTGCTAGCTACGCGCACGTGACACCGAGCGTCATGGTATAGTGTCTTCAAGTAATCGATGAACTTATTTTCGAGCCCCATTCTTCCTAATGTGATCTACCTTGTCGAATGCTTTTCGTTGGTCTAGGAAGAGCACTGCAAGAGGATCGTTGGCACTGTTGGTTGTGTTCATGACATCTCTAACGAGGCTTATGTTATCAAAAATAGTGCGACCAGGTACACAGCAACTTTGCTCAGGTGAGACAAGAGAGGCTATGACAACGAATAGTCTTTCAGACATGGCTTTTGCAATAATTTTATAGTCTACATTTAGTAGTGAGAGCGGTCTCCAGTCGTCTATAGTTTTCGGGTCACCGCATTTAGGCATAAGGGCAATGACTGCTGTTGATGTAGAACGTGGTAGGCGCCCTGTGGAGAAACTGGCCTCAACCATCCGCTGGAAGGGTATTTTCAGTAAACCCCACAACTTTACATATAGCTCGACTGTCAATCTGTCCATTCCTGGCGCTTTATTCCTCGCAAGTTTTTTTTAAGCGTTTCTGAGGCCTTCGGCGTAGAGCGGTGAATCGAGGATAAGTTTTTCACTTTCTGAGAGCGTGAATACTTCATCAAGGATGTCGTCTTCTTCTGGCTGCACATCTAACTCTTCCTCTGTAGGAGGGCCATATATTTTTAGAAAGTGTTTTCTAAAATAGTGCGTAGTTCTATGGGTTCAGTCACTATTTGTCCATCTACCTCCAATTTACTAAGTGGTTTTGAGAGGGTTCTTTTGGCCCATGCGGCGAGATGCTCCAGTGCAGGAGAATTGTTTTCAATCAGTTTCTCCCATCCTATCCGTGCCAATAGAGTTCGTGACTCCAGAGCTTTGGAGGTCAGATACATATCATCCTCCAGCATGCTCATACATCGTGCATATTTTACGGCAACCTTTTCTGCATGGCGGGCCACATTTGCAGTTGTGAATGTTTCGGAGGGCCGCATTGGGAGTCAAGAAAGCCTCGGCGGGCCGGATGAGCGAATAAATCAGAAGTTTTCTAGAGATTCTGTGATTTCATATGAACGAAATCAAGTCTACGTAATTTAGTAGCGTTAAAACTTCACCAGAAAAGTCTTTGAGACCATAATTTTACTCAGAAAATATAAAAGTGCCCATGAGCAATTTGCTTGATCACTTTTTCATAACAGCTTTGCGGGCCGCATAAAGCGTTCTCGAGGGCCGCACGTGGTCCGCGGGTCGTAGGTTGCCGACCCCTGTTTTAAGGCATAGTCTTTAATTTCTTCCTTAATTAATTCCCATTTTCCGACAGGATCACTGATGGTATTAGTTTCATTTGCAATGATGTCAATGATGGTTCGAGCATTTTTAATAAAATTTTGGGAGTTCAGGAGAGCGTTGTTAAACCGCCAGTAGGGCGTAGGCCTAACTTTTCCGTTTAATGTAAGACTCACTGCAAGCGCTCTATGATCTGAGAAAGAGTTAATTAATTTCATGTTTTTAATATTTATCTGACACACAGAATCTATCTAATCTAGCTGAAGCATCATTCGGTTGTTTGGTATTAGGGAAAGTAAATCCGGAGGTTGCAGAGTCTTTTTCTTCCCATGCGTCATGTAAGTTGAGGAATGTAATGAGATTACGTAACGCTTCCGCAACTCTTGGGTTTAGTTAAATCCCCGATTTTCGATCCTTGGTGGGATTCAACGTAACGTTGAAATCACCACCAATGATTATTCTGGTTTTTGAGTCAGAAGTGGATAGCACGTTAGCAACGTGTCGCTTAATATTTTCAATAGCTCGTATTGCATTTTCTTGAGAGTGCGACCCGTAACATGATATTATTAGCAGTGTCATACTGGGGAAATCATTAAATGTAAATGTTGTTTGCTGCACCTGGAACTAGCACTGTCGAGAGGCTTTTGGTAATGTTTAGACTCTTTGTGTATCCAATAATTGTACCCGTGTGGTGCAAACTTGGTGGGTTGAACACAAAGTCATACCTTGACTGAACGAAAAGGAAAGCGGCTTCGTTTGTGTTGGACTCTTGTACTAGTATTATGTCCGGCGACCACTTTTGTAAAAACAATTCAAAGAGCGCCCATTTCCTTACACTCTGGATGGATTTTTCATTTAGAGTCATGAGCAATAAGTCAGCCATTATGGGTATTAATGATGTTAACTACAAACAATTCGTAGGCGTGTATATAAGGAAGAGTTGATAAATGAATTAAAAAAAGAAGAAGAAGATGGGTACTTAAATAGATAAATGCGGTTCTTTCTCTGCCCTTCATTCACTGAGCTTCAAAAATGGACTTCGAAATTGCTTTTGCAAGCCTGGACACGCGCATTCGTAAGGCTGTTTCTTTGATTGCTTTACGTTGATGAATTTCGTTCAGCGTAGCACTTAGCGCTTCTTTGTCGACGGAATATTCTGCCGCTTTAGCTGCCGGGTTTTTTATTCCTTTGGTTTCCGAGAGAAATTTACTAAATTCCGGAAAAGAGATACTTGTAAACCCAGGGTTTTCGCGGTAAAAGTTTAGTAGCTGCGTCATTCCTCGTCGATCTTTTTCTTGTTTCCGAAGATTTTTCTTTACGGTACCTTTTTTTCGTTCAGGTTAGTGTAAGGAGGGTTCACTATCACTGCCACTTGCTTCAGTTTGTTTTCTCTTGCCTTGAAGCATTTCCGCATTAAACAGGGTTGAAGGTGAGGGGTTTGCGGGTGATACAAAAGAGGTAGTGGGGGTTGGTAGTAGTGGGAGAGAGGTGGAGGTATGTGGAAGGATAGCCTCAGAGTTGAGGGACTGTGTGAGGGAGGCTGGGGGGGAGGAAGTGAGTTGGGCTTCCGCTCTTGGGTCTGCAAATGCCGGTGGAGGTGGGGTAGGAGGGTCTGCCTTTTTTGTTATCAAAGGGTCAGTAGGCTGGGTGGGAGGTATGGGAGGATCGGGAATGTTTGCTATTTCACTTTGAGTGGTGTTTTTATCTACTCCACAAGTGTTGAGGGGGCAATCCGCTGATATATGTCCTTCTCTGTGAAATTTATAGCACGTATTGTCTTCGTAGCAGAAAAATATTCTGTGAGGACTTCTATCAAAATTGACTACTAGAGATTCGGGAAAGACAACGCCATCCCTGGGGACTATATGGACATGTCTCCGCCATAATACTGGATTAACATATCCGGGATGCCCTTTGAGATATAGTGTGTGGGTGATAATAGGGCTTACAATTGTGGCCGCTTGGGAAATGATGTCCAAAAGGTCTGCATCGGAGAATTCTGGTGGAATATGCGAAACCATAAGTTTCCTCGCTTTGCTTATCATTCTCCTGGCATTTATAAATTCGCCTTTGATTGTAATGCCTCCGTGCTCCTTCATGAATAGATCGAGGGTTTCTTCGTTTTTTAGATATATACATATTCTATTTCCAGAAAGTCGTGTTATTATTGTTACTGCATCCTTTCCCATAAGATCGTCCATAGGAGCTACATAGTCAGCTAGCGGGGTTGAAGATATGGATTGTAATATTACACCAAGTTTTTTATTCGGACCAGTTAGAAGCGGATGGATATTCTTCAAGATGAAATTGAAGACATTTTGTGGCGTTGAGTATGATTCTGCAGTGACGACATTGCGCGTTGTGGGGTGAGTTTGACGGCTCGCAACACTAGCATAACTCACCGGAACATTTCTCGTATTGGCTATATACGTTTTTTGCGTGTGTATGGCATTTGGCCCTACCTCATTTGACGAACCGTGTTGAATTATGCCGGGTGTTGATAGAAGTAAGGGAGCATTTTTCCTTGATGGGGATGGGGGAGGAGAGGATGGTGAGTGTTTACTGTTTTGCGTGTCCGTCATGGACAAAGGGGAGAGGGAAGGGGAAGGAGAGAAAGCAGGAGTTGGCCACGTAGAAGTTGACGTCAACCTCCCGGCTGATGGGTAATTGTTCCACACACGTGCGTCTTTTCCAGAGGAAGGCATAGGGTGGAATCTTGGAGATGAGCGAAATATGTCGGAATAAGCTCTTTTCTGGGGTGTTTGCTCAACGTGAGAGGATGGTAGTGACTTTGTAGACGACGATAAATCGCTATTAAGAATGACACTCGTTGGCGATTCTATAACTACTTTTCCCCTATTTCTGCGAATAATGGAAAAAGTATCAGTAGTATTGCTGAAATCCTCTAACCTCGCTGTATTTAGGCTACTATGGGAAAGTGATAAGCACTTGCGAAAGGATTTCATATTTGAGTTTGATATTTTAGGAGATAAATTCCCTTCAGATTGCATTGGGGCACAGTTTCTGTCAAAGCTATTTTCTATTCTGTTGTAATCGTTGGATAACACGCGTTGGGGAGTGAACCATTGATCTTGTTCGCGAACAAAATCGTTTCCACTTACGTTGCCGAGGGAAGCACTTTCTTCAATGCGGGTTGATATTTGAGTAGAATCTATGATGATGGGTGATGCACTTCTAGTAGGTGATGCGGTAATGATGTCCATGGTGGTGCTAGGTACTGGACTTCGAGAGGTTGTGCAGTATTCCGCCGCGTCCGACCGGGAAAGAACCCGGGCGGCGGGAAGAGACGGTGACTCACTCAAAGTTCCGTTTGACACCGACGTATAAAAACGCAGATATAAATTGGACTAGACGACATCTGATGAAGCTGAGAACACCACTCGACGCAGGAGATAATCACGCGTGGACTCGTATAAGATATAGCACGTTAAGCAAAAAAATACTAACACTTCTGAGGAAAAACACGAGAGCGAAACTTGGTCGCGACCAACCGCCTTGAACTTTAGTGTGTGTGTGTGTGTGTGTGTGTGTGTGTGTGTGTATTTTTGGCTAATCAACCTCTTGGATTATTGTAGCTATAGCTCCTTTCACACCGAACACACTCACAAGGGAGGATGGAAACCCTGTGCCGGCATTAGCCTACTTTTAACGAAGAGCTTAATATCCCTTCCGAATGACGGAACGCTGACGTTGCGCGGTGTCCTCAAACCACACAAACATCGGGCCTTGCAGAGTGGCCTAGGAGTTATTTCCATATAGGACAAATAATTCCTTATGGAAATCTACAAGAATAAATTCTTAGTTATAAAAAGTTGTAAAGACTTAACTTAACAAAATATTTCGGGCTTTAAAAACAATACACTAGATATCCCCTTGGCTCAGACAGTGAAATAAATAGCTAAGATCTATTATTCGTCTCTATCTCTCGCGGATGATACATATTACACGGGTTGTAGGCGCAATCGAAAAGAAATTATCCTTCTTCGGAATTCGGTTTCAATTAATGCATCACAGTTCTAACACGCCTCTAGTATATGGTATCTGTATGTGAAATGCCACATACTTTCCTTAAAACAAGTCTAACGCAGAAAGGACAGATTCGTGAAGCTATAACCATGCACAAGGCGCTACCTCTTTATTAAAGGACTAATGAAATTTCTCGTAAAAACGACGAGTATACTACATGAATGAAGTATTAAATTTAAATTAAGGCACTTCCCTCTCTCACTCCCCGTCTTTCATTCCGATTCTCCTTCTCATCCTGTCCTCATAAATTCAGCCATATCTCTCAGCATGATATGCATAAAATCATGCCCATAATTGACATTAGAAAAAACAGAATTCAAATAAAATATTCACCCACAAAGTAATAATCGTCGATATCCATCGTTCTTGTTTTATTTTTAAGTAATTTTACAATGCGACTCCCATCCCGGTGTAAATCAGATGGAGAAATAAAACGCTCTTTTACACAATCTAGACCCATTGATGGGCAATCGTAGGATAAAATTGGATGATGATCTTTAAGTTGTGTAGCTTTGTGGATTAAATCGATATACGGGCGTAATGAAAAATATTCTGTTATCCAGGTTGGACAGAGTGAATGAGCCATAGAGAATGAGGCGTAGGCATCAAAACGATGGAATAGATAGTAAATAATTGAAGGATCTTTATATTTGGATTTGATATTACAGTATCTACTAAAAAGTAATATTCGGAAGAGAGAGAGGGAGTAACAGTTAAAACAGCGAGTGTAAATAATTATAATTTTCACTGTCAAGGAAGTTTCTGGAATGTGGATGCATGGACGAAAAGCTTCGTCAGTTATAACACAAAGAGTCAAAAATAAGAGAATGATACATTTTTGGAGTAAAATTTTCGTATGACCCGACGCAACAGAGGTGAAGCGTGGTATGAATGTTATTAGCACCAATGCACGAAATACATTACCCTTGCGTGCGCGACGTCCAGCATCATCTATGCAAATCACCGCAACTGCTCCAACCACAAGTACAAGAATAGGAAGGAACAAACGACCCATCTGTGAAAAAAGAATTTCTATTTTTAGAACTCTTAATCAGTTAATTATAACCAGAATACTTATAAATAATAAAACTATTATGACTATAGAGTAGAATCTTGTTAATACCAACTCCGTTTATGCCAAGTGCTCTTTTATACGATGTCTAATTCGTTCCCTTTACAAAGGATGTACTTGTCATCATAATCATAGCCTTTTTTTCCAAATTCAGTATTTCTTAAATTTTTAAATGTGTTCTGCAAAGGCCATTCTTGAAAATATGAAGGAAAGCATATTTTTAATCTTCACTAGACAGATGAGTTTTATATCTTTCTCCTAAAAAGTAATTGTTGTTCGAGGTGAGCATAGTAAGGGCGGCCAATTAGGAAAGGAAATAATCACTAAGCTGTAATGCTGGAATGCATATGACAGTACAAAACTAGTAATTGGGATATTCGCCAAGCCAAGATGTTTTAAAAGAGTTTCCGTGTGATTATGAGATCGGTAGAAATGCTTGGCTTTCGGTCAATATTTTTCAGTCTTGATTATTGAGACTGGACATATGGTTGGCTTCATACAATAAAGGAAGATATTGATGATTCTAGAAATTGAAGCAGTAAACATACTGTGTTCTCAATAGAACTCCCACGACGCATTTAACATCATGGAAAACGTAATAACATTGATAATGAAAAAACACTGTCGTTTGATAAAATCTATGCAGTAGTTAATAACACATATTACGAAAACTGTAAAAATGAGATAGGATGCTTTCTTCAAAAGCATTAGTTTATAATTAGTAATTGTAATTATCTGAAAATCAATCTAAAACATTAAAAGTTAGCGCAGAAAAAATACTTTTCGAATAGGTTAACTGGTGGTTGCTGGACCGGGACTACAATATTCTTTTTTGTGTGAACCGAATGAAAAACAGGAGACAAAGAAATTTCAGTGTTGTACCCTTTTCAAATTTTGTTATAAGTTTGCAATAACGAGACTCTACTGGTGGTAACAATAAAAATCGTTAGTGACTGAGTTATCCAAAAGGGGTCCTCCTTAAACGATCGTTCAAATGGTTGCCACACAGTAAGTTATTAGTAGATTGATGTAGGAAAACGAACAAGTTAGGTATGTTCCGAGAAGAATAGCTTCGCTTTTTTAGAAACGCGAGAAGGAAATTGAAAGGGTGGACCGTATAGAGCAAGGGTCCACAAAGTCCGGCCCGCGGGCCAATCCGGCCCATTTGCATATTCTATCCGGCCCGCAAAGCTTTGAATTTTTTCCCCACATTATAATGCTCTATAACTACGTAATATGAAATTCACGCTTTGGAATTACAGTGACATAAGTGCTTCAAGTGGAACTGACCCCTCAACATTCAACCAAACGCTTAATAAATTACTAAGCTAAGTCTGATTCCACTTTTAAGTTTTTTTTATCTATTTTTTACTTTTTATTTAAACTATGACTATTCCCACTCAATTCTCAGTTGCCTGAAACAAAAACAAAATGCAAACTCTTTTCGTTATTCTCATGTTCGATGCTAGCGCCACAAAGAATGAAGCAAATTACGTTATGGTTTTTGGCCAGTGGCTAACATGAACTGTTCTTACTTAGTAATACAATTTAAGATTGCGTGTTTACACAGATTTTCAGTATAACCCTTATTATAAATGGCAACAAGAAAACGTAAAGTTGACAGAGAGAACCGAACATTTAAAGAAGAATGGACAGAAAAGTGTTGCTTTACACAAGTGAACAATAAAATAGTGTGTCTTCTGTGTAATTTCACTGTGGCTGTTTCAAAAGCATTCAACTTAAAACGGCATCATGAACTTAAACATCCTTCATTCGCCCAGATTTCTGGAGAAGAAAGAAAAAAAAGTAACAGATCTTCAGCGTTCTATTTGCTTACAGAGGAACTTATGTCTGAAAAATACGTCTGAACTAGATACTATTGCAGTTGAAGTTAGTTATGATATAGCTCTGATGATAGCTAAATCAAGTAAGCCCTTTACAGATGGTGATTTTGTGAAGCAGTGCTAAATTCTGGCATCGTAGAAAATATGTCCTGAAGCAACAATTAAATTTCAGAATATAAGTTTAAACAGAATGACAATACAACGGCGTATTTCAGAACTGGCTAAGAATACTAACAAACAAATTTCATTGTCTTGCATTAAATGTAATACATTACTTCTTTTAATGTAATGTTAATAAGGCAATAATAATTATTAATAAACCAGAGTTTTCTTTTATAAATGAAAGTAGGCATTGAAATAATATTTCTTTTACGATTACTTATATGATTATTACTTGTTAAAAACATCGAATTCTAGATTTCAACGGAAATACATGTTTTAAGGCCCCCTGAACACGTTTTGACTGTTTTCTCGATGATGACTGTGCGTCTGTCTGTATGTGATAGATATTTGTGGGCGCTCTAACTCAAAAACTATTACTCAGGTCAATGCAAAATTTTATATTTAACATTTTTATAAAAGTTAGAAGATCTGATTAGTTTTTAATAAAAATCAGTAGATCGGAAGTGGGTGTTTACTCTTGTCACTTATCCGTTATTTTGAAATATTTGCTTTAATATTTGATAAATGTAAAAATGTACTGAAATAAAAGTTGTCGGATATTTTATTTTCTACAACCACTGTTTGATACATTTTTCCATATGATGCATTTTTTAAGAGATATCTTATATTTTTAGCTGCCACCACCACGCCACCTACCGAAGACTATTGTTAACGATTGACGCTTAGTTACGTCTTAGTAACGCTCATTTTTCTTTTCTTAATTGTCAAACGGAAGTAAATATTGACAACGATCTTAGAGCTAACAACATGTAATTTGCCATATAAATATGGAGAAAGTCATGTGTTGCCCACATCAGTTTATTTTTATTTCAATTTAAGAATATTTGTGTTATTATTGTATCAATTCTAAAGTATATTAAAGAACAAGAATAAATATTTGGTGAAGATATATTGATAGGTAACTGTTACAACTTAGTATGATACTAGGTAAAAGTACCTATACTATTTTTGAAAAATATATCACATGCCATAGAATTAATAAATAAAAATATTTGACTGTGGTAGAAATTTATTAATTAAAGTATCTCTTTTTATCTATTCTAACGAGTAAACTTTCACTACCATGAATTTAAATAAAAACAAGACCAGAAATTAATATAAGAATGAAAATTTGAACAATCCTGGATGAAATATGGCCCGCGAGCCAAAAGGTTTGTGCACCCGTGGTATAGAACATTGGTCCCCAACCTTTGGCGCATCCGCCTCACAAATGTTGCGCACTGGGCTAAAATACAAGGGTAGTTCAAATAAAAACAGCAAAAGTGAAAAAAGGGGGAATACGTATGAAATCCCATTATTATTGTAATTGCTATTTTTGTTGCTATTGCTGTTAATTATTTTTGTTGTTATTGTTATTATTATTTTGGTAAGATATTTTGTGGTACTTGATACCCCTTGCCATATAAGCATGGCATCTCGTATAGAACATTGCAAAAAGTTGGAGTTGAGATCAGTGATACGATTTTTGAACGCAGAAGGAGTGAAACCATTTGAAATAAACAGGAGGATGGCCAATGTTTATGGAGATAACTGTTTATCACAGAGGAGAGAGTATAAATAGGTTGAAAAGTTTAAAAATGGTGTACAAGACGTGGAAGAGGCTGCTCGGCCAGGGCAGGCTAATCGCGTAGTCACACCGGAGAACATTTCTGACGTTGATAGGCTCATTCGCAAAAACCGTAGCATTAAAGTGAAAGAAATCAGCAAGAAATTGAGCCTCAGCTTTGGATCTGTTCACAATATTGTCCACAAAGAGCTTGGATTCAATAAAGTTTGTTCGAGGTTGGTGCCCCGGTAACTCACTAAAGACTTGAAGCAACAACGTGTTGACGCCTGCTCTGTGCTACTCTCTCGGTTTGAAGCTGAAGGGGAAGATTTCTTGATCCGCATAGTGACCTGGGATGAGAGATGAGTATATCACTTTCAGCCTGAGAGTAAGCGAGCAAGTAAAGAATGGCGGCAAAAAAATTCAAAGAGACACCATCAACGGGAAAAGTGATGTTGACTGCATTTTGAGACAAAAATGGAGTAATTTTGGAGAGTTATATGGAAAAAGGGTCAATTGTCAATAGTGATTCCTACCGCGATTTTCTTAAGAACGGACTGAAGCCTGCAACCCTTTCCAAACGTCGGGAACTCGTCCGAAAAGAAGTTTGTTTGCAACAAGACAATGCCCGTCCTCATAGTGCCCGTGCGACTCTTGAACCCATTCATGATCTGCATTTTGAAGTGATACCTTATCCCCCTTCTTCCCCAGACTTGACTCCGTGTGATTCTCATCTTTTTGGCCCACTCAAGGAGGCATTACGAGGGAAACACTTTCGTTCCGACTGCGATCTTAAAAATGCGGTGCATGATTGGCTGAGGAAGCAACCAAAAATGTTCTTCTCCGACAGAATCCATGTGTTGGTTTCGCGATGGTAAACGTGCATTGCAAGAGGAGTGGACTATGTTGAAAAGTAAATGAGTATTTTGTCAAAGGTTTTAATAAAAAAATTTTCTTTTCACTTTTGCTGTTTTATTTGAACCACCTCGTAATTTATACAATCATTTCATTTTTCCACAGTTAAAATATATCTGTGATTTAAAAGAATTATCCCAAAATTTTATCGTATTTACGTCAATATATCTGTTTCATTCGTAAGTTGTTAATGAAATTATGGGTTTTAAATTGAAGAATTTAGTGGGCCAGTTGATTGTAAGGAAACCTAGTCATATCTGACTGGTCGAATGTCCTACTATTCCACCGGAAGTATCGCCCTCCCAGTTCTCTTCCCGCCATCGTTTACTCGTCATGGGAGGAAGTCTAATAATTAGTCATTTTCTTACCTCGTGAGCAATTTCCACAACTTAGAGAATTTGCTGTGTCGATTTGCAGGCACATACGCACGCGAACTAGTTTTCTCACCCATGACACTTATCAAAAATAAACTACGCTCACGACTATAATCTGAAAATCTGACTATAATCAAGAAAATCTGCAACTACATGCTGCGAAAATTTCCAGTTTGATAGAGACGAGTTGACGGAATTGAAATTGCACCAGAGATCGTATTAAAGATAGGATTTACTTTTTCCGTGTCCTTGTATTCACTTATTGCATCCTTAGAACTAAGTGGCGCATCGATACTTTGGCCTAGGCAAAATGTTGAGCACCACTGGTAAAGAGCCACGGAATGATGGGGAGAAAAACGAGTCGCGAGGAGACTAGAGAATAAGGCACTCACCATTCCTTCTTCGTTCCTCCTGATCCACAGGCAAGTCGCGTTCAGGCTGAAGACAGCCTCTCTTCAAAATCCTTGATTATGATATTAATTTCAGAGATGCGCCTTTATATATGTATATACAACAGCCTATGTCCCACCACTTCCACTCAGGAAATACAATAAACCACGCCTCTCAATCCCCCTATTCTCTCCATTCCACTCCTGCTTCCTTCCCTTCCTCGATCCCCTCCCAATATGCAACAGTTTGGTTTCATTCTCCACTTTCCTCAATGACCCACCTCCTCCGTTTATCTCAAGATCCTCTTCCACGCTTTCTTTTTATCTTCTCCCGGTCATCATCTGTCCTTCATCACCATCTCCATTTACCTTCGGTGTTTACTGACAGAGAGCTGATTTTAAAGTTTTCAGGTCAACGAGTATAACGTTTCACCAACAATTAATTATGCTTACCATATTTTCCAGGCGATAAGTTTTAGAAATAAATTTCACTGCATTAATTTCCATTTACATTATTTACGGGAACAGGCACGGCACCAAGCATAACGTATTTCATGATTCGTATAAGGCAAAGACAGAAGGTAGACGAAAGCGGAAGCAATATGAGTGCTTGCGAAAAACCAGTAACTTACATGCTCGTTATATACCACTTAGAAAAACAATCTCGTTATAAAAAGTAGCAGCGTAAGAGAGACAAACACTTTTTCCATTCCATTTTTCATCAGGAGACATTAAACACAATATGTGCGTGGAAAGGAGTGTTGGCCTTCAGGTAATTAAATTAGAGTGCGATATGATTACGCTAATTATGGGAATGATCGTAGGAATACAATCGGAGTAGGAGTGTTTATCGCAATTAGTAAAATACTAGCGATACCCGCAAAAAATTTTGCGAAGTCAGTCAGAAATCTGCATGTTTAAAAGTAATAATAGCGAATTTCTCCTTCTGAAATTGGAAACATATTGTGAATGTCATGTTTGCATTTATAATTTATATGTGCAATTTTAATTCTCTCTCTCTCTCATAAGAAAAAGGTCACATTCCAGTATTGAAATAAATAAAGATTTTTTTCTTTTGGTCAATCGTTAAAAATCCCCACAGCCCACAGCAGATTACTGAATATTAATAATCTTTAATTATTAACGTTGCAATCTATTGACTGTGACATTACTACAACTATAATTTCGTGGCTTCATAAACAGCGTGAAGTAGATAACGCAATTATTTTGGCTATTTGAAGGCTAAATAGACTCTAATTCAATCGGAAGCAACAATGTTGGTCGCCTTGGCAAAACTCGGAAAGAATACGAAAAAGCCATAAAATTTCGAAAATAAATGCGTGTTCCTGAGAAATTATTCCATGTAACATAAAAATAATAAGATATTTTATAGTTTTTTTCCGTCGAATAAAGCAAAAACAGAGTAATTCGGTTCATATTTACGATTTTAATGAATGAAGGACGTAAACCTTGCACCTTGAAAAATCAAAACTCCTGTGTAAACATTTGGAAAAATATAATCGTCTCCCGGAGTATAATCGGGGACACTTCCGTAAACGAAAATAGTCTTCACGGGGTCTCCTAGTTAGCAGAAACAAAATGGCGTTTACAGCATTTCTCTATGACAAACTCTTCAAGAGATAAAAGCGGGGACGGGCGGACGTAAGGACAAACGGACAGACATTGAGTAATTATATATAAAGATCAACCTAACAAAGCTATAGTCGCTAAGTCCATGATCGTTGCGAACTGGTAATTTGCTCATTTAAAAAGCTAATTTCGCCTTTTTTACCGTTTTCACATATCAGGTGTCGATGGCATTCCATGGTTCAGCACAGCGTTGCATGTTTTTACGAGTAGAAATTGCTATAGTGTATTCACCATTAGACAAGATCCTTCCTTATCCTACCGTCCAATGATCTCGAATCCACAGAATAAGCCAGAGCTACAAAAAAAATCGGGAATCTTGTTATGAATTTCTTGCAACGTTCAGATTTATCTCACTAAAAAAAATCACTATAAAGGACACGACTGAATATTTAAGGCAATTAAAATATCCATGGCCCACCCTAAAACGGCCCTAGAAACGTTATCCCTTATCTTCACAACCTGAGATAATGTAAACTATGTTAGTCACAATAAATATTCAAGAGTTACTCTTAGTAGAGATATCAGATATATTGTGGATCTGAATAACGTCATTAAATCGATGAACAAAGATCAAAGCATATGCTGTAGAACTCTACGGAGGATTCCGTCCTGTCGTTGAATTCTGATGCGCGATCAAGGATATCTTTCGAAAAGTCCTTAACTAGGAAACTCGAAATGGTCCAGAGTAGAGTGGCTCGCTTTTTAAGGGGCGACTTTAGTTACGATACTCGAATAACATACTTTCGAGTGAGTTGAGTTGGCAGACAATGAGCTGTGATAGAATGGAGTACATCGGAAACTCTTCGAATAGTTGATTAGCGAAGGATAAATGGAGGTTTTGCGTCCTGTTGATGCTTATGAGAGTAGGAGTAGATACAGGAAAATACATTGTTACAATTACTTGTAACCTACTACAATATGATTGCTGTTTGCGGTAGCCGATAAGTTAAATACATGAAAAAAGAAAAATGAGTTTTCACTTTAATTCTTGAAGGATTTACGAGACGGCCTCTCACCAAATCATAAATAGGATTAGCACACAAAATTCGCGATTTTGATTATTTGTGAGCATTTTCTGTGTATTTAACTTGCGAGTTATATCTTAGTTGTTCGATGGTTTGGCGATTGATACAATATGTAAGTTGTTTTCAGTTAATAAGCAGCCCAGTTTCATTTTTTCACCCATCTCCTTTGTGCGTGTGAATATTTAAACCACTTCGTTGTTTTTTTATAGAAGCCTTTCGTATTACAGTTGAATTTTATCTTTATGTTTTCATTTCGGACGACGGCCAGTCTGTTTCTCAGTTAAGGTAAAACATTTAAAGCAATAATTCATTTTTCTGCTACATTCGCATTTATTTGGATTTTCATTTGGGGGGCTTCTCTCTAGGGTGTTTATTTCCGGATCAGAGTCTCTTTTTCTTGACTATTTCTCACGTCTATCGACGAAGTGGATATGTGCCTGAGTTTTACATTCCAATGATCAGTCGTTCATAGACAGTGCATCAAAGCGGTTTTACGCAAGTGGCTTTACACGACATGGTTTCCTAAATATTTCTCGCTAAGTGTCATTCGCGCAAAACATGGACGCAGAACGCATTATGGGCACTTCTCGTCCATCTGTCCATCGTAGCCAAGGCAACATATCTTTAAAAAGCTTAAATTCTTCCAATAAATATGATTTAAACGTATAACTTGAGCGATTTCGAATCGTAAGTAAAATGTGACGATAATAATAGGAACCTTTATTTATTTTTCTTTACAATGGTGCAGGTCCGAAGAGCGTCGGTCATTTCTTTCTAATTTTAATTTGTAAAAATCCACTTTTAAGTATTATCTTATTAGAAATTGAAATCACCCTCTGGAGTCGAGTTGAGTTATATATAGTTCTTTACTCTCAATAATTTTCTCCGCCCCAAACAGCTGTAAGCTTTCGAATGAGCCCTTGTATGCGTCTATAAGTGCTACCGTTCTCTCACAATTTCAATAAAAAATACGGCTTATAGAATTATATATTAAGATTTATTGAAAAATTTTAAGCTTTTTAACGATATGTTGCCTTGCCAACCGTGTCATTTTTACAACTCGAGATTTTAATGCCGTCCCAATCCTTATACTATACTAGTGTATTGCCCATCATATGACGGGGGAACTTATTGTTAGAAATGAATAATAGCAGCTGTAATTATTAAATGCCGGTATAAAATTTGTCCAAATAGAGATCCGGGAGAATTTCTTTCTCATTCTTGTTTTATCCTATGATGAGCCCCTTGTCAAGAACTAAGTAATAATAAATAAATAAAAATATTCTCTCCCTCCCTCTTGCCGTCCCCCTCTCCCTCCCTCTGTCTCCCTCTCGTCTTCTCTCTTTCCTACCCTCTCCTCTCTCTCTCCCTTCTTTTCTCTGCCTCCCTTTTCTCCCACCTCCTCTCTCTCTCATTCACTCCTGTCCCAATCCGTAGCTCTCCCTTTTTATCTCTTTCCTCCCGTCCTTTTCTAATTTTAAACCTCCCTTACTCTCAATGTACCTTCCATATTATAGCCCTTCTTATCTCCCTCCCCACATCCCCCTCTCTCTTACTCTACAGCTATATAGTCGTTTAGATAAGCAAAAGAATCCAAACTAAATTCCTGTCCCATTAGGATTTCGTAATTTCACGAAAAATGCTACAATAATTTAAGGCAATCTATGCACTCGTATATATTACACTAACGTAATTGTCCGTCATCTATGACGGGTATGCGTGAATTAAGTGATAAATTAAAATTGAAATAATAATTAATGAAACCAACTTTTATATGCACTAATATGTAAGCAATAAATATAAAATTCACATAATTGTGTGTTCCTGTTAGATACCACGTGATAAAATGTAATAACGAAGAACTTTAAACAGCAATCCATTTACATCAATATCCTATATGCTTATTTATTTATTTTTTGTTGTGCATAGTTACCATGTGATAAAATGTATGCTAAATTCTGATTGTGGTACGGTATAGAAATTAATATACTTTATCATTTGTTAAAATTAAACAGATTTAACTTCTAATTAATTTATCGCATTTTTTCAAGGGAAATAAGTTAAGTAAAAGAGAGCGAGCTACACTGGCAAATACATAAAATGTAAGCGAAGGAAATTCTCCAAAGCCAGTCAAACTGATAAAACCCGGTTAAAAGGCCGGATAAAAACAGATGAACCCGGATAAAAACCGGATAAAAACCCAATACGTATTTCGGCTACAAAGTAACCATCATCAGGGGTTAAAAAACGGGGGGAAGGGGGACTTGAGAGAGGGCGACCGAAACCAAGACCAGTGGCACGCTCTCAAGTGCCATCTGTTTTTATCCGGCCTTTTAACCGGGTTTTATCAGTTTGACTGGCTTTGGAGAATTTCCTTCAAGGGAAATAAGGTTAAACTTCCTCAAGATATAATTGACTTTTCGGCAGCCAATCAGATTCTTCAGATTGCGTTGCCAACAAAATTAGCTTGCTATATATAGGAGGATGTATTGGGTTGAGACAACAATTGATTCATCCCGTTTAAAAACCGATATTTTCCCATAATGTGTGTTTTAAATGTTTAATATGAAATATTTCGAAACGTAAGTGAAAAATGATGAATAGAATAAGAAACATCATTAATTTTCCGAAAACATAGTTCAAATTTGAAGATCGTACGATAATTCTTTCTAATTTTAATTTTCAAAAGCATAAAAGCCTGCTCTTTAAAAAGTCGCTTTTTTGCAAATTTTACGGGAAACGGAAAACGCCCCACTGTAGTCGAACCCGGGTCTTTTTTCTTCGTTTAATTTTTATATCTGAATCAAATATTCCTGCGGAATTTCAACCTTCCACCTAATCGGAAAGTTTTTTAAAAACGCGTTCAAAAGTCCCATTGATGACGTCAGCGTTATACACAAACAAACACCTCTAGCCTTTTATTATTAGAATTCGTAAGGGAAGCGTGCTATGAATACTTTAATAGGAGAGAGTGAAGGAAAAAAGGAGAGAGGCAGAGGACGAGAGAGAGAGAGGGAGTGAGAGGGAAGGATATAGAGGGAGGGTGACAGAGAAGGAGAGAAAGATCGATAATGGTCTTTATTAGGGCGAGATTGAGACTAGGAAGTCTATTTTTCCAGAGAAGGAGAGAGGAGGAGTGGGAGGGAGAATGGTAGAGAAGAGGATGGGAAAGAGGAGGATGGGAGAAAGGAGGATTGATTGATTGATTGATTTGGTCTTTATTTGAGGCGAGATTGAGACTACCTACTGAGATTCACTAAAGACATCACATAATGATAAATGTTAAAATCATAAATAATAAATTGGCACAACACGAATAGATCATTGATAAAATAAACACATTAAAATATATAGATATTATTATTGGTGTCTGAACAAAATGAAGAAAAGAAAAAATACAAATAAATCAGTAAAATATAAACATTTACAATAAATATTGTTTTGTTAAAATCAAGATATTTAAAAAATAAATAAATAAAAAATAAATTAATTAATTGAAGCATTAAGCGCGTTTATAGCAGTGTCGTTTGAATGAGAAGAGCGAGTGCGAATTTTTTATTGTTTGGGGAAGGTCGTTCCATAGTCTGCAAGCAGTTCAATGAAGGACTTGTTGAAAATTACTGTTCTGTGATGAGGAATAAGGAGTTTATGGCTCCCTCTGGTATTACGGTTATGTACAGAGTCTATACTTCTAAATTCAGCGGCAAGATAATGCGGATTGTTGGAATTAACTAATTGGTATAGCAAGGAAAGCAAATGTAGGCGTCTACGAGACTCCAAGTTTAGCCAGTTTAGTTTGACGAGTGACTCAGAGATGTGGTCTGATTTCTTCAGATTAAATATATATCTGATGCACGCGTTATGTGTTCTCTGAATTTTTAACGAAAGCTCTTGAGATAAATCTTGGTACGCTATATCAACATAGTCAAAATGCGGAATAACTAATGAAGTTACCAGATGCTTTTTTAGAGAAACCGGAGTATGTACTGCTACTTAACTTCTTGAGTAAGTGAAGAGATGAGTTTACTGTTTTACACACATTTATAAAATGTGTGGCCCAAGAGAGGGTTTCATCTATAAGCAAACCAAGATTCTTTACCACTTTACAATAAGGTATAGTTGAATTTTCTATGTTGATCGGGATTCTTTGGGATTGATTAATTGCTGCCAATATCTTAGGGTATCCAATTAAGATTGCCTGTGATTTTTCTGGATTGATACTAAGAATGTTTTTATTACTCCAGACCTGTAGCGTTTCTAAGTCTTTATTGATATTTTTTAGGGTTTTTGCGAGATAGTTTGCGGTAGAACTTGTGTATAATTGAAAGTCATCTGCATAAAGGTGATGATTGCAGTATTTAAGTGACACAGAGCAGTCATTTATGTATAAAGAAAATAGTAGGGGACCCAAAATTGAGCCCTGTGGGACACCTCTTCCGTTTATAAGCCAATTAGATGAAGAATCAATGGAAATAACTTGTTGGGAACGCTCGCTTAAATAAGAAGAGATCCAATTTATGGCTGAACGCGAGAAGTTTATTGTTAGCCGTTTAGAAAGCAGAACATCTTTGTCTATTGAGTCGAAAGCTTTACTGAAGTCCAGTAGTACTAGGATTGTAACTTCCTTTTTATCCATAGCGCGGCGAATGTCATCGATGATTTTTACAAGAGTAGTGGTGGTGCTGTGAGATTTACGAAAGCCAGATTGGAAGGGATCTAACAATTGATTTTCGTTGAGAAAGAATCTGATTTGTTCATGCGCTAATTTTTCTAAGGCTTTTGATAAGATAGGTAAAAAGCTTATTGGGCGAAAATCGCTGATTTCAGTTGATTTCGATTTCTTTGGTAATGGCCTTATGAAAGCGCGTTTCCACTGCAATGGAAAATTTTCTTGAGATAGGGAGCAATTAAATATATTAGTTATTATTGGTAGAATGATATGTATAAATTTCTTGATAAAGATAGTGGGAATGCCATCGGAGCCTTGAGCTTTAGAAGTAATTTTACTAAATGCATGGATCACTTGTAATTGAGTGCCAGGAATGAACTTAAATGGGTCCTTATTTGATTTTTCCACTGCGACAGTGATCGAATTAATAGTCTCCCTTTTTGTTTTATTATCAATTACATTCGGTGGGGTAGAAAATTTAGAATTCAACGCGTCTAATGATATGTATGGAGGCAGTTTAAAATAATTTTGTTTGCCAATACCAATCGACCTAAGTTTTTTCCAAATAATGGAGGGTGATTCTTTCGGACTAGCTATTGAATGAATGAATCTAATTTTTGCATTTCTGATTAATTGTTTCGTTTTGTTTCTCACGCGTTTATATTTGTCGAAAATATTATCGTCTTTAGTTCTTTTGAACAAACGAAAGACCAAATCGCGATGCGCCGTCATTCTTTTAATATTGTCATTAAGCCAGAGCGCGCGTGGTTTGGAAATGCGAATGGTTTTTTCAGGTGCGAAGTGGTCAAGCAATTGCAATAATAAAGTGTTTAATGCTTCAACTTTTTTATCAATATCCTCTATAAATTCAATAGAATACCACGGAAGAGTATAAGCATCGTTTATTAAGTCAATATCATTTATCCCTTTTATATCTCGGTGATGCATAAAAGTTTGTTTGAATTTCGGCGAATTGAGTGAGTATGCTAAGAAGATTAGGTCATGAGAAGAAATTTCTGGGACTGGCAATTGACCATGAGTTATTACTTTTTCAGGGTTTGTCGTAATGGCTATGTCGATCCAGGTAGAGGCTGTTTTGGTGTTATTAGTCGGATTCAGCGGAACGATATTGAGACCATGGGAGGTAAAGGAATGTTTTGAGTAATCAGAATCATGGGCGCTAACAGAGAAATTGGCATTAAAATCACCGGTGATTATAATATGCTCGTAGTTAGTAGCAATAAATCGAAAATATGTCATCTAAGTCTGACTATTTTAGGAGGTCGATAAATTGTTCCGAGTAAAAGTTTTTTAGCATTGACTACAATTTCTAAGAAGAGGAATTCAGGCCTTCTGGCGAATTGAGGTTCACTTATTGCTATCACTTTACATTTCAAATCCTTTCGTACATAAAAACCTACACCACCACCACCTTTGCCTAAGCAATCATAACGATACAGACAGTACCCAGGTAACTCTACTGTAGAAGAAGAAATTGAAGGTTTGAGCCAAGTTTCCGCGAGGGATATGGTATGGACGTCATTAGCTGGAAGGATGGAACGCGATTCATCTAAATGGGAGAGAGGAAGAGAAAAAAGGAAGAAGAATGGGAAGTGCCTTAAATTTAATACTTATTCCACGCATACCCGTATTATTTGACGGCAATTACGGTAGTAGATATGTATACGAGTTGTCGGTCCTTGCATACTACAAGCACTAAAAATCTCTATATACCAAGGTCTAAACTCGTAAATAAACCAGCGATCTCCAGGGCAATAGCACTTCAGCTATGTGGAACATATATGTATTAGATAATATATTCCATGAGTAAGAGCAAAATATTTATAATTTTCCGTGAAATAATGGCAACTATCCGTAATTTCCAAATTCCTCAACAATCGGCTTGGGTCCAAGTTCTCGTATTTCAAGTTTCATCACTCAGATCGCCCTGCATTAACAATAAGTATAATCAACATTAAGGCAATACCCTTTAGATTAAATTTATGTAAAAATTAGAATATTTTGTGTTAAGATTATGGCATCATCGTCCATGCCCTTAGGACATATTTGGATTTAAAAAATCGCAAAATAGATATGACGTCATTATACTTAACAATTGAAAAAAGTTAAAGATTTCCCGAAAAACTAAGAAACACAACATTAAAATACTTTTCACGTTTTACCGTCACTGCTACCAGGGTTACTTCTCCTGTTGTGATCCCCTAGAGTCCTAAAGAAAAACAAACCTATTCGCTCCTTCCTACAGTCAGTATCACAAATTTAATCGTCATGTTTGCGCTTTCGGTAATACGTGAAAATTACAATTATCTATGATACCCTCAATCACAGTGCGGGTTGCAATTAATGTTTTGGATGCAGTAAAATCTTACATAGGTACTATCGGAAGAAAATATTGCTGATGATGTATTCATAATACGAGTTGTTGGTGCTTGCATACTGCAAGTGCTTAAAAAATCACCATACACCACGATGTAAACTCGTAAATAAACCAACGTGACAGTATTTGATCAATTCAGAGATCATTTAAATAAGATAATAGTTTTCATTTTCATTAAGACATCTATCCGGAATTTCTAAATTCTCTGGTAATCGGCTAACTTTCGAGTTTTCGAATTTCAAGTTTAATGGCTCACATCGTACTTTCTAAGCAATAACTATAAACATCATTAAGACAATAGCCTATATTATACAGTATTTATGTAAAAATTAGAATATTTTGTGTGCTGGGATTATGGATCATAATCCGTGCCTTTTAGTACGTATCCGGGTTTAAAAAATTTATTTAAAATTATCACGTCATCATATGCATACGTCGTTGGCTGAAATCCAATGGATTATAATGCAGTTTAAGCATTTAAAAATGCCTTTGAAATATGGAAAATCAATTCTCATCGAAAGACATTGGAGTCATTGCTATGGTAGTTAATATTTTTCATTATTGAAGACCGAAACTTTTTTTATAATTTTATTATTAAATCAATTTTTTACGCAAATTCAGCATAGATTTGAATTTTATCTTGAAGAAAAATAAACATAACTCTTTTTTCCACAGTGCAATGCATGTCACAACTTTTTAACTTAGTTTTAAATAATTTAAATAAGCTTTTTTATTTTTCCCTGCACAATTTTCAATGATTTTCTTATGGGAGTTTAAAATTGGACTTTGAGGTCAAAAACACCCATTAAATATAACTTATTCTGAAATTTCAGATTTTCCTTACAAATTCCAAATTTTAAGCCAATTAAAGAAAAATTAAAAAATATGTTTCCGTTACTCGAACTTTCTATAACTCGAATAATTTTTGCTTTTCCTTGAGATTCGAGTTATGGAAATTCCGCTCTAATTCGTTATGATGTCATTAATTTCGATTAAAAGCATTAAATCTCTGCATTCGTAAGGTATAATATCAGATTCCTTTAAAAGCATTGAGGTCGTTTAAAATTTCCATTGATGAAAAGAGGAAATATTCACACTTTTTTCGATTAAAAGCAAATATTTACGCTAATTCGGTAAGTATTTGAATTATGATTTTAAAACATAAGAACTCCATTCAGACAACTGTTCTTTTTTCCCAATTCGTATCCCAATTTTAAGTAATTTAAAAATGCATTTTTAGAAAGTCTTGCACTGAATCCCATGCTTTTCTTATGGGGTATTGAAATGGAAGGGTATAAAATAAATAAATGGTATAAAGACCCCTCAAATATAAACTTTTTTTAAGGTTTTAGATTTTTCTCGTCGGTTGTGCCGCACGACCTACCTACTTGCCAAATTTAAGATTTCTAGTGCTTCTAGATGTACCTAAGAGTTTGTGCCAGTGATTGAGTGAGTGAGGCACAGGTATCTATATTATTATAGATAACAAGCGAGGTTAATATAAAAGTTGGTAATGACATTAATTTTACCCATATTACTTGTAGCAATTTTAAAGCGGGTTCTCCATTTGATTGTTAAGGCTCATAGGTGTACCCGACAAAAAGGTTTGGGAAACCGTCCTAAACGAAAGCAGATATTTCGTTTTTTCGCCAATCCTCATTGTGCACGATTTCCTGTGGATATTCGTCTGTCCGACTGTCTGTCACACCGACGCGGTAACTCGTAAACGAAAGTACTGAGAGACTTCCTTTTTTCGCCAATCGATTCAGTATTCTATCTCGTTATGCACGATTTCTTGTGAAGTTCTAGTGACTAGCAGAATAGAGTAGAAATTTTATTTAAAATTCTTTTTTGTGATTACGTTTTACTTTTAAAAATATTCTTCTTAATTATATTAAATTATTTTTATAGTATTATTTCAGAGCAATCGTAATTGTATACATAAACGTTAACAATAACTTTTGATAAAACTCCATCTTTAGTTGCTCTTTTCTTACTTGTTTTATCTTTCAGGTTGTTACCTTACCATCTAATATCCCGTCGTGTGTTCATATTTTTTGCTGCTGTTAGTGATTTAAATTTAATGAAAAGAAATAAGCATCGCATAAATCAGTATGGAACTGAATTATCTTTACTGATTATTTTTCCAAATTATTACAGAGTCGGGGAATTGGACGCATCATTCATGCTCTTCAACAATATTATTTACATAGTTGCTTGATCAAATGATACTGAAGAAATCTTCCAAGATTCATACGTTTGTTGCCAGATGATTGCGTTGTCTTCAGCCAAAGAATCCGTTACCAAAAAATCCGTCATTGAAACGTCTACGCCCACCAAAACCCCGGAATCCGCGTCCTCGGCCTCTAAAACCACCAAAGCCTCTATTTCTAAAGCCTCTAAACCGTTGTTCTGCACCAGTCAAATCGCCATCTAAAAATAATAAAGAAAAAATTAGCGATTCTCAAAACTTAGGACCGTCGATATGAAATCACTCTACTAAATGTATACCAAGTCAAGTCAGTTATATTCTCTAAACGGATTGAGGAAATATTCTCTTTTCGGCGCAAAAAATTGAATTTGCATCAAGGAGTGAATTCACGAAACAGCACTTGTCCATTCTCTAACGACAAATGCGCATATAACGTACTTTATAACAGGTTTTTAACATGACACCAAAAAATTTATCATAAATGTATCTTTCCGAGTTCAAAATTAAAATCTGCCTCTCTGTATATGAATTTCTTTTCATTACTCCCAGAAAAAGAACAATGTTTATTGAAGACAATATTGCGGTAATTTCTGTTTAATCTTTATTATGTTAATGAGGAATTATGACAATGGACATGCAGGAAATGATTTATTGAAATACTTCATCACGAATTAAAAAAAGGAAGATACAAACAGTATTTATCTCAAAGTTGTGAGATGAGTAAGAGTATTTCTAAAAATAGACAACAAATAAGAGTGATCGTTAATCCCAGTATAGTGTGTCAGATGGAAAATCCTTAGTCCTCTTGCTGCTCTGGGTACACGCCAACGACATCTATTCAAGGTTTATAAAAAAATTACACTCTCCGCAGACCACACCGTCTTATTAAGATAGCTCAAGGGGCTCAATGATTATTTGAACTTGCAAAATGATTTAGGTACTATTCCATACGAGAAAAATAATGCCTTCTGGAAATTTACAACAAAATACTTATTCATAAAAAATTTGTTTCTATTTTGGTTGATGAAACTACAGACGTTACTATCAAGTCGCAATTATCAATTGTGTTTCGATATTGTAATGTAGAAAAAGAAGTGTTAGAACGTTTTGTGGGATTTACTGATGTGAGGGCTGATAGAAAGGCAACACTTTGTTCGTCCATGTTGATAATCAGCAAGACAGATTTGTTTGTCATAAAAATTTGGTGGGTCAGGGCTATGATGACGCTGCTATAATGACAGGAGAACGGCCTGCAGGCAAAGGTGAAAGAGAAATACCCTTACGCTTTATTTGTTCATTGCTCGGCGCATCGTCTCAACCTGGTCCTCATACAAGTATTCAAGCAAATCAACGCATGCAGAGTGTTCTTCCTGACTAATGACCTGAATTATGCGGATAGTTTTCCTCATGAATATTTTAATTCTTTAAATTTAATTTCATTAAGCAAAAAAGTGAACTCTCTGTAACATATAGCTCACCTGACTTCAGCTCAAAAACTGTGATTAATATTTTCCATTATTTATCAAATGAGCTAAAATTTACCTTTGAAGAAACATACAAGTTCTGTGGATTACTTTTGACGTTGCCGAGTTCAACAGTGAGCGACGAATCCACCATTTCAGATTTAGCACGAATAAAAGATCATAAACGAAACAGTATGGGGAATGAAAGGCTGACAGGCCTTGCGTTAATGGCAATAGAAAAGAGGCAGCTTAATACCCTGTGACCCCGCGGGAATTTCATTGACTTGGTTATCAATGAATTTGTAAAAGAGAGGAGATTAGATTTTATTTACAAGTAAAAGTATGTTTTTCTTAATAATAAAAAATCAATGAATACATATATTTAATTTATTTTCTTTCATTTCAAAATTTCCGAAAATATTTGGGCTGGAGTCCTTCCCACCCCCACCTCTCACCCCTTCAAAGTTGCTTGCCCTACTTCATAGGTCACCGAAGGCCCTGATAAATATAATTAGCACGAACGGGCGAAATACATTGCCCTTACCTTCATGAAGTCCGGCATTTTCTATGCACAGTACTACAACTACTGCCATCAGAAGTATAAGAATAGGAAGCAATAAACGAGCCATCTGTTAAAAGAGAATCGCTATTTTAGAGCACTTTACTTAATTTAATCAACTTTAATCTTATAAAATATAAAACTGTTATGGATATGAATGGAATCTTATAATACAAAGACCTCGTTTATATGAAACATATACCCTTTTCTTCACAAAGGATTGGCTTTTCATCATAAAAATATTCGTTTATTACAAAATTTGGTTCACATGTAAAACACTGTCGTTGCATATCCTGTGGGAAATATAATCATGCTACTTTGTGTCTTAATAGCAAGCTTAAATTAAACTGACAAGTTATGTTCTAGGATTCTGGTACGGTACCACTCGAGAGATTCTAGACCAGAGGTCGGTAACGATTTTTTCTGTCGGGTGCCAATCTTTATCAATATTTATTCTGACACTCCGAGCGTGTCACTCTAAAATTCATTTGTTCCGAAACACTAACAAAAAGTCTTCCTTGTATATTAAAAGATCCTGAATGTAATAAGGACTACATCTGGAATAAAAGTAGAATGCATTTACAAGTACATATTTTTTGTAATTCTTTTCTGAAATATGGCGGCACGTAATAGCTCTTTGCGAGCCACCTTTTGGCATGCGTTCCATAAGTTGCCGACGGTTGAATTATACCTCTTCTGTGACTCCTTATTTGCTCTACATAAGGCTGTTATTTTTACCACCCAATCATCATCATCATAGGTAGTCTGTCCGTAGACAGGTCCGTGATTATTCTTGGTTAAACTTGGTTCTCCATATACTCCTATTTTCCGCTGTCCTCTTTATATCTTGATAACTCTCTTTCCCTTTCAAATCGTCTATCAGCTGAAACCTTTTCCTACCTCTTTCCCTTTTCCCATCTAGTTTTCCTTCTAACACGTCTTTAATCATACTCTCTCTCCTCAGGTAATGTCCAACCCAGTTAGCCTTCCTCTTTCTGATAGTCTGTATAATCATTCGCTTCTCTCCTATTCTTCGTAGCACTTCATCGTTTTTCATCCTATCTGTCCATTTTATCTTCAGCATTCTCCTCCAAGTCCACATTTCAAAGCTTTCCAAGTATTTGATGTCATTTTTCCTTAGCGTCCATGTTTCTGCCCCATACAATGCTATACTCCATACGTAGCATTTTATCAACTTCTTGCGGATATCTTCCCTTATATTCCCTGTAAGTAGTTGTTTCTTTCTCCTGAAAGCCGCTTTTGCTTTTCCTATTCTAGTTTTGATCTCATCCGTACATTTTGCCTCTCGTGTTATGATACTTCCAAGGTATTTATATTCTGAAACTTGTTCTAATGGCTTTCCCCCAATAGTTATGTTCAGATTCTCTTCTTTACCCGATATTCGAATGACTTTGGATTTTTCTGTATTTATTTCCATACCGTATTTTCTACCTGTTATCACTAGTCTATTTATCATTTTTTGTAGCTCCTCTTCCTTTCTTGCTAGAAGTACTTGATCATCTGCGTATTTCACTCTTCTTATAATCCTTACTCCAATTTTGAAATCCCCTGTGCCTTCTAAAGCTTCTTGCATTAGACTTTCTCCATATATATTGAATAGGGTTGGCGATAGGCAGCAGCCTTGTCTTACTCCTCTACCGATATTTATTCCGCAGGTGTCCACATTCTCAAACCTGACAAAAAAAAATAGCTCTTTGCGAGCCACCTTTTGGCATGCGTTCCATAAGTTGCCGACGGTTGAATTATACCTCTTCTGTGACTCCTTATTTGCTCTACATAAGGCTGTTATTTTTACCACCCAATATCACCAGTTTTATGCAGACGCTGGATTATTCTTTATCTCAAGAGGACCTATTGATCCTGCCTGATAAGTTATTCCATCCGAAAAATAGAGGGAAGAATTTGCAACCAAGTGGTAAGACTTGCATGCTCTTCAAACTTTTGTCATTGTTTGGAGCAGTGTTCCATCAAGTTTATTAAAAACTGCTTCAGAAGGAGTGACTTTGGAAAGAAGATCGACGAAGAATCTGGACCGGAAGTTGAAGACGTATATGATTGAGGAATGTCAGTTAGAGTCTTTCTTTACCATTGTGCCTCAAAAAACACTTCTGTGAACAATAAAAAGCGCTAACGTATTTCGTGAAATTCCCAAATGCAAAATTGGTGGAAGAAGGGGTAGGAGAGAGAACTATGTGAATTCTCCAATGTGTAGGAACATAACGGTTTACCATCCCCCGTTCTCATTGCAGGCGGAGAAAGGGCGGCCATTACTAACAAACCACTAAAGACAACCCAATCGACAAGAAGGATAGTTAAGTGAAGAATGCTAAAAGGACGCATTGTTGGGACCGTCACCATATGCAGCTTGTTATTTTATCCTAAGATCGTGGAAGAAAGAACCTTAACATTTTTTCTCGCCTTCACAAATCCTCACTATTGCCGACGCTCAGGAAAATTTCATTCTCGTAGCATTTTATGACGAGCTAATGACCGCAAGGGGAGGAAAATGAGAGAAGTGGGGAGATGGCATAAGGCGCTAAGGGAAGATAGAAAAGCAGTTGGAAGAGTGGGGAAAACCCAAGTCGAGGGCTGAGAAAAGGAAAGTGGAAAGGGACGAACCGCCGCCCCTTGAAATCGGTTGACGGCGTTCCTTTCACCAGCGTTTTACGATACGAAAGTATTGTGAGCGCTCATAAGACCGAGTCCCAGAGGCCCGGGCCTCGGGGATTTTGCCCCGGTATCCCCGCCCTCTCGGGGGCCCTGCGGTTGAGACTGCAGTATCAGGAATCGCGATGAAGAAGGAACTTTAAAATAATCAAAGACTGATTATTGAGAAAATGCACCTCAACACAGGCGCATTGCATATCCTTAATATAGAACCACTTAAAAGTTTTTGTACATTTAATTTGTATGCAATAGTTACAAAAAGTTTGCTGGACGGATGAAAGCCTCTCGTGGGCCGCATGAAAACTTCCGGCGGGCCGCATTCTGGCCCGCGGGCCGTATGTTGGACAACCCTGTTCTAGTAGCATTCGTCCCAGGCGTGTCTTGAGCAAGGGAAAGTGACCTGAAATCCATTTCCCCGGTCTTCCTTGTCACCCGCTAGGCCAGTTTTGCCGCCTTGTCGCGAAAGAAACGCTATCCTGGCCACTACCTATTGTCCTTGGAGATTTTCTTCCATTGGAGAAAGGAATGGTTCCCTGGTGTTAATCCTTCTCCAGAAAACACGAGATAAGGAACGTGAAGGATGAATACGGAAGCTTCAATAAATGTGCCGCTTGTAGTTGACGACCTCTACCATTCCCTACCCTCCCCCACAGTGCCTCAGGGCTTAATACAATTTCAGGTTATTTCAGATTACCGAAGACTGTCACAAGGAGACTTTTCACCACCCGTAAAGGTGGCCATACACGCTACGGTTTGCCGGAAGGCCTGCCCTCCGGGAGGCAAACCTGGAGGTAAACCTGAACCCTTAAGAGAAACGAAGTTCATTCAGGGTTGAAGAAGCAAGTCCCATTTTCATACATATTTCAAATTTATATTTTGTATAGTATTAATTAAAGTCAAGTAATTTAGTTTTGCGTCATTATAGTAAAAAATGCCGCTTTACCTACCATTGGGTACTGGGTTCGATTCTGAAGACAGCAATGTCCACCATCAGCATAGGAAGGGAGTATCTAATTCTATAATTAATTAGGATAAACTCAGCAGCAGCTAATGGAATTTTATTTTATTTTCTTATCCCTTATTTGCAAACTAGTGCCCATAAATTTTAATATATTTTTAATTGAATTCTATTTTATGAAACCTTTACAATGTCTAAACTTTTATGCTCCCACTCGTTTTCTAATGCTCTCTAACCCACACGTCTTCTTCCTGCAGTCTTACTCCTCCCTCAGTTTTCATCACACTTGTCTGCTTCCCTCCCCATGCTCTCCCTCTATCTTTCTTCCCATTCCTCTATCCCCTGATTTTATTTCAAACTTTTTCATATTTCTTGTTCTTGCTGTAAATAAGGACAATTTGGTCATTATAGTTTTCAAAGCTAGCATCAAAATAATGCTCTGAAAAGGCATTGAATCGTGCATTTCACCGTACTTTCCAGAATGGAAAATAGTCTTATTGTTCCGTCGTTCAATCTTATTGTCCCCCTGTTAACTTTTGAACAGATTAGACGTTTTTTACGTTATTTGGTGGATATCTTTCAACACTGGGGAGGACCTGTCGAGGAAATATTTTTCTGGTATTTGAAGGCGCGAGTTCGATTCCAGAAATTTTCCTCTCATGCAGTTTACATAAGAAATGCGAAATCCACCATGCAGCGCCTTTCTCTTTAAAATTTTAAAAGAAGGGAATCTTACTATTGGCGCGAGATTTGTACTATTTTCTGCGAAATGCAATAAATATATCAATTTTTATCATAGAATTTTGCTTATCGAACGTATTTATTCAAATTCCACGTAAGCAAGCGCAAGTAGGATCTAGCTATTTTAGAAGAAAATGTTTCAATTTTAACATGTATTTCTATTCAAATTCAAAATAAAAGGTGTATCAAAAACTAATATATATAGTATATTACACGTGACTTTGAGATATGGCGTTCGTGACATAATATTAAACGTCTATTATCTATAGCGGGATAGAGAGATAGAGATTACGAACGAGCTGGTGAAAACGAAGAGAGATCGCGTTGGGATTCGCGATTTACGATGAGGTTGCGGCGATACGCGACAATATGCTTTATCCTCATTTTATTAAATATTATGTATTTTCCGATCCTAAAAATTTTTATTCATAACTATCGAGCATAGTCTTATCAAATTGAAAAACCATCTAATCAACTGAAATTAATACATTGATACAATTAATACATTCATAGTTATTTGGAGTGGTTTCAAATTTTGTCTCACAAATAATTTAATTTATTTTTTATATACATAATAAAGCTAATCCCGGGTTAGTATCTCAAATGTAACTAATCTTCAATTGTAGTATTGTAAACCCCCTGCATGATTTCCATGCAAGGGCGGACCTAGAAACCTCCCAAATCCTCATAAATAAGAAAACTTTCAAATACAACTCCCTATATTCGTCAAAATTATATTCAGGACTTTTTAAAGAGATTATCACAAGAAATAATAGTATAGTATATTTTCTATCATAAAACCTATTTTAGGTGAAATATATTTTGAAAACCACGCATACATTGACCTCCCTTATAATAATCAAAATTATATTCAGGACTTTTTAAAGAGATTATCACAAGAAATAATAGTATAGTATATTTTCTATCATAAAACCTATTTTAGGTGAAATATATTTTGAAAACCACGCATACATTGACCTCCCTTATAATAATCCATATTTTGTGAAAATGATGTATATGGCTTATGTTTCGCATAATGCAAAAAAGAAAAAATATTTAAGTCGGGTATCTGTGATATTTTATTAACTTTGTATAGCACTTCTTAACATTTTATTTAAAAAAATCACAATAAAAAATCAAATCGTCGATTGCCAGAATTAGCAAAACAATCTAAAATCTCTTCCGGGTCAAGATGAATATCTTGATGTATATGGAATAACGCCAAACCCATAATGACGTTGCAGTATTATCTATCTCAACTTGATCCAAACACGTTAGTTGTTTCGGTAATATATTTCCCAAATTTAATGCCTTCAGTGTATCATCACAAAAACGGCTTCGAAAATCAACTAGGAGAGAATCAATCATTGGGATAAATACACCACGTCGATAGTATTCCTCAGCTGTTTCCGAACAGTTAATTCGTCTTGATGCATACCAGGGCTTAATGAGCTTTAATTGCAAAATATCTGCAAATTCATTAGCGCTTTTCCAAATTCTATTAAATACTCCATCAACCCTTTTCCTTTCACAATCTAATAAGCAAATGATGTCCTCAATGCATTTTATAGCTGAATACAGATCTAGAGATTCTTTTTGTAATGACTTACTAACCGGAAGTGTTAAGGAAAAAATAAAAGTAATGCATTTCATCGAAACAATGAATTCGCTTTTCATGAGATTATTGAGGAGTAAATCTGCCTTTGTTGAAGATATCCTATCATCCCAATAACTGATATCGTTCAATATCTTGATAATTGTGGAAAAAAAATTCCCAAACATTAAACAAGCATTATGCATTTCTACCCAGCGTGTATCGCACAAGCTACTTAATCCCCCACCCATTTCTCTCTTTAAAAGAAAACTTCTCTTAGCAGACAAATTATAAAAATTAATAACCTCACCCATTAATTCAAAACATTTTCTAATTGCCCTAATTTCGGACGATTTCGACAAAGTGAAGTTCAATGAATGGCTTTGGCAAGGAACTCTAACCGCATGAGGAGAAACTTTACGGATTTCTGAAGCAGCTGTTATCTTCATAAGCGTATATATCTCTCTCCAAGAAGTCGACAGGTAGTAGTGTAGACACTGCAACTTCTACTTCTTGATTGCTCGAATTTTTATTGATTCTTATTCTGAAGAATTGAGATAAAAATGCAACGTTATCTGGCGCTTTTGTCTGTTTGATTTCATTTTAATCAAGGTATATATGAAAATGTTCAAATAATGATTCACGTTAATAATATACAAAATTTAACTATACATCTTCAATGCTGAATAAAGTATAATACTATGACTAAATATATAAATTCCCTTTTAAAGATAAATTCCACGGAATAATTTTTAAAATAATAATACTTTTATCAGACATTGATTGTTGCATTTTAGTGTTTGAATTTGAGTATAGAGAAAATAAACAATAAAAATTTCGTAAGAAATCACTTACAAATAATTGTAAAATTCTTCCGCAACATGTTCGTCGACTATCTCCAAAGAAGTAATAATCACTCTAGAAGTGATGGCATTTCTAATACTTGTAGAACTGCTGCTCTAATGCTAAATTGTGGGACACGGTGAAACGCAAAACCTGATTGTTTGTACAGACTATATACTTCTGAGACACTTGCAACTTATAGCACTTCTCCGGCAAACTATCACACACGCGCTAGCGAATCACTGAATGAATGATCTTTAAACGCTCGTAAGCTCTTGAAAACAATGACGGGAAAACCCAAGATAGAGAAAGGTCTCTTGTAAAGGATTTTGGGAGATGGAAGAGCTCAGAAGTAAAGGGTAAATTCCAAAATGTGTATTTAGAAATATCATCGTAGTCCTTTTGGGTAAACCCAAGAAGAGACATCTAAAAAGCTTCTTAAATTATAGCCATTCGTATGAACAAAACGAACCGACACCAGTGAATGAGGGTGGAAAGAGAACCGAGGCATAAACCGATGGCTTTGTTTCATCCTTTTACTGGCACCTAGCCGATAGCGTAGGTCGTTGACATGGCCATCGCCACTACTCGCGGTTCGAAAGAGAGAGGATTCATATGATACTATCTTTACTGCAACCGGTGCGAGGGTTTTCCAAAAGGCTATGCACCCGGAGTGCGCACATTGAGTGCATTCGAAGGCAATGTCCCACGTGGGCAGGTTCCTTCCCCTTCACTCGCCATTCGTTGAAAATTCCATTCTCCTCCCCACCACCCCAGTTAGCAAGTTTCAGCACCGCCCAGGGTGACACATCTCCAACAGACCCTTTTTGCTTGGACAATACGTCGGCAGCGACATAAAGACAAGAAGCATGGGAAATTTCAAAGAACAACCTATTCAATAACCTAAGCCTACTGAAGAAACCATCCCGCCACCTGACAGCCTGCTTATTCTCTTGTCCCAGAGAGTATCCAAAGGGGGGGGGGGCGATCGCCCCCATTGCCTCCCCCCTCTTGGATCCTCGCACGACATCAAAAACGAGCCCTAAACAGGGCAAATATTGCAATTTCGATAATTCTCTTACTTTTATCTGATTCTACCAAATTTTTGTCTATAGTAGGAGCATGTTATCCGAGTTACAATCAGTGTACCCGACCGACGGGTTTCGTTTATTATCTTTAATTACGGGTCCCAGGGTTCTCAGTGTACATCTACATCTACATGATACCCAGCAAATCACCTTTTTGGCGGATGGCAGAGGATGCAGTGCCACAAAGGTCCCTAGTTTTCCTACGTTATGTTTTCCTATTATGTTCCGTTATCGTCCTAGGGAAAACGATTATCTCTATCGCTCCGTTCTAATCGATCTCGCGAATCTTATCCTCGCTGTCCTGCCTTCCGAGATACGTAGAGCTTCTGATAAGACCTATTACCTTATTCGCTAGTCCCTCCGGCATAAATTTTTCCAGCAGTTTAAATCTAGCATGCAGCCTACGTTCTTCTAACGAAGTCCATTTCAAATTTTCTATTAATGATGTTACGCTTTGTTTGCTATCCTTATTTCTCTTTACAAATCTAGCTGCCCTGCGCTCAACCTTTTCTATCTTTAGTGAGAAGTCCCTTTCCGTAGGGATCCCACACAGCTGACGCATATTCGACCTGCAGTCGAACCAAGGATAAACAACATAATTCTTTCACTTTTTCGGAGCTATTTCGAACTGTTTTGAATATGAAAATCCGAATTTTCATGCATGATCATCAAAAACGAAAAATGTGAAGGATATTTTGAAATCTTAAAAACGTTCCTGATCTGCAGCATCTATTTAGAAGTGTCAATAAATTAGTATTCTAAATGAGAAGCACGTTTTTAAGGTGGATACGTAACCTCTAAACAAAAACAAAAATAAAATTGTTTTTACCGAATTATTTCGTTATAACGTTAAACGTAACGGAAAACGAAATGTATAATTTAGCATAACGAAAAACGTAACAAAAAACGAAATCCCTTTAATGACTGTAACGAAAAACGTAACGAATCGTTTTTTTTTCTTTACCAGCACTGGTTTACATCGATCGCTAAGACGGCTCTATCGGAAAACAACAATTAAAAATACATATTTTCTCTCTCGTGCTCCCGATCTCTGAGGTATAGGTTTAAAATATTATTCGGTTAAAAGACGTCATTTACCACAAAAACGTCTGCAGGACCACATAAAAACGACTTACAGTTTCGGAGATAAAAATTCATAAACCGCTCTTTTGTGTGCCTTTTCATACGCATTTCACAATAGAACGCCTATGAAAAATTTGTGTACTACATCTACGGAGATTAATTTTCCTTCTTGATTTATAATGTTCACGTAAATTTTCGGAATCTGCCACATCATATCCCTTCTTTAGTTACGCAGTTGTAATATTATTATACCATACCATACGCGTACGCATGAAAAACACAAAATGAGAGCCAAAGACTGTATCATAGAGAGAGAAGAAACGACGATAAGGCTATGGCCGAATTCGATTACACTCTATTGCCCGTTTTAGCCGAAAATGATATTTCTAGGTTGAGAAGCACTAAATCATATTTTCTAAAGATATAACGTTAAAATTGAAAAGTGATAGAGTTGTCGGTATAGAGTTGAGCCACGGAATGGACAAAAACGAGAGACGCGAGTAGACTGGGGAATAACACACTCACAGTTCTTTCCTCGTAACTCGTTATCCAAAAGGAAACCCCGTCCCAGCAGAAGACAGTTGTTTTCAATACACTTGCTTTTGATATTCATTTCAGAGAAGCACCTTTATATATACCTCAGGCTAGGTCCCACCACATGCAATAAACCATGCCTCTCAATCCCACCTATACTCTGCATCTCACTCCAGATTCCTTCCTTCCCTCAATTCCCACCCAAAATGCGGCTGTTTTGCTACATTCTCCCCATCCATAAATGGCTCAAATGCACTTGAAAGCCCGAGTCTAAAAATGCAAGAATCTGAGATCAACAATACCAGCAACATTAGGAAACTCCTTTTTGAAATGTTGAAAAATCGGAGAAAATCTCATCTAAACTTAAAATATGAGCAAAAACGAATTAAACAACACAATAGACGCTAAGAATAAGAATTTTCATTTCCTTCTGAGTGAAATGGTATAAATTTCGAGTCAAAGTCTCGATCGTAAGATATTTTAAAATGTTAGAAACAAAGGTTTACACATCGTATTCTAGCCGATTAAGTGTTAATCAAATGCAAAAACGAAAACTATCCTGGTATCGAACCCATGCCTTTCCAAGGGACTGCTACCCACATAAAACCTGCAAGATTTTGCGCCGAGTATTCAGGTGAAAGATTTGTCGAAATCGAACTGACCGTTCTCGGTTTATTTGCGTTCATGTCGGAAGGTGACGTAACCCGAGGCTTCAGACGCAGGCACGCAAAGACGCAGGCAGAGACACAGCGGTTGTAATATATTAGATTTTAATGGAACCACGTTTTGTATGCATTAAAAAGTAAAAATTAATCTAAAATTCTCATATTTGTATGTTCCATGAAATAAAAATAGCTTTGGGCATATACGAGGGGGTTCAAATGAAAAGAACAAAAGTGAAAAGAGAATTTCTTTATTAAACCCTTTGACAAAATACTCATTCAGTTCGTTTGTTTGAGTGCTCAGCTAATTCGCCTCTCTTACAGCACAAATGGGTATCTCAGAGGTAGTGCAATGAATAACCGATGAAGGGAGGAGGGAAACCCGGTGCCGGCATTTGCCTGCTCTTACGAAAAACACCAGGGGGGGCCAACGGCTAAACGTCACTTCCGAAGGAAGCTGAATGTGTACGGTCTCCTCAAACCACCCAAACAGAGGGCCGGGCGACCTTGGAAAAATCCTACCTGCGCAGGATTCGTATCCGCTGCATTTTCAAGCAGCAGGCGAGTAACAGCCAGCGTCCTAACCGCTACACCACCGGCACCCCCTAAAATACTCATTTACTTTTCAAAATAGTCCCCTCCTCTTGCAATACACGTTTACAATCGCGAAACCAACACATGGATTCTGTCGAAGAAGAACGTTTTTGGTTGCTTTCTCAGCCAATCATGCACCGTATTTTTAAGATCGCAGTCGGAACGAAAGTGTTTCCCTCGTAATGCCTCCTTGAGTGGGCCAAAAAGATGAGAATCACACGGAGTCAAGTCTGGGGAAGAAGGGGGATAAGGTATCACTTCAAAATGTAGATCCTGAATGGGTTCAAGAGTCGCACGGGCACTATGAGAACGGGCATTGTCTTGTTGCAAACAAACTTCTTTTCGGACGAGTCCCCGACGTTTGGAAAGGGTTGCAGGCTTCAGTCCGTTCTTAAGAAAATCGCGGTAGGAATCACTATTGACAATTGACCCTTTTTCCATATAACTCTTCAAAATTACTCAAGTTTTGTCCCAAAATGCAGTCAACATCACTTTTCCTGCGGATGGAGTCGCTTTGAATTTTGTTGGCTTCGGCGAGCTTGGATGCCGCCATCTTTACTTCCTCGCTTACTCTCAGATTGAAAGTGATTGACCCATGTTTCATCCCAGGTCACTATGCGGTTCAAGAAATCTTCCCCTTCAACTTCATAGCGAGAGAGTAGCACGTTGTTGCTTCAGGTCTTTAGTGAGTTACCGAGGCACCCACCTCGAACAAACTTTATTGAATCCAAGCTCTTTGTGGACAATATTGTGAACAGATCCAACGCTGATGCTCAATTTCTTGCTGATTTCTTTCACTTTAATGCTACGGTTTTCGCGAATGAGCCTATCAACTGCAGAAATGTTCTCCGGTGTGACTACGCTATTAGCCTGCCCTGGCCGAGCAGCCTCTTCCACGTCTCGTACACCATTTTAAAACTTTTCAACCTATTTATACACTCTTCTCTGTGATAAACAGTTATCTCCATAAACATTGACCATCCTCCTGTTTATTTCAAATGGTTTCACTCCTGCGTTCAAAAATCGTATCAATGGTCTCAACCCCAATTTTATGCAATGTTCCATAGGAGATGCCATACTTATATGACAAGGGGTACCAAATACCATAAAATATCCCACCAAAATAATAATAACAATAACAACAAAAATAATTAACAGCAATAGCAACAAAAATAGCAATTACAATAATAATGAGATATCATACGTATCCCACTTTCTTTTCAATTTTGCTGTTTTCATTTGAACCACCCTAGTGTAAGTAGCGTAGCGTAAAGTTTAATGAATAAAATATTTCTATGCCACACGAATTTCATAGTCTCAAAACTGTTCTTATATTCCGGGATCTTCAATTATCTGAATTTAACATTTATTGTTTACTTTGTATTGCATATAAAAGTTGGTTGCATAAATTTTTATTAAAACTTATTAAAATTTAATGCATGGGGATCAAGAAGTTGATGTGCACTGAATTTTTATCATATTTTTTAGTTAATGTATACAACGGAGAACATATAATATATGATAAAAATAGCTGACTTTGATATCTTAAAAAAACTTTCACAATTTTTCAAGAGGCATTGAGCAGATGTTGTGCTTGGGGAAAGATGGTACGAACCAAATCGGAGGTGGATTGATTTCACTTTTTAGGAAATCTTATCGTAACAATGTGAGGGTCATTCAGACCATGATCATTGCGAAATATTTTGGCTAAATTTAACGCAATTTTCGAATTTCTAACCGTCGGTAGTCACAGCTCAGATGTTGATAGCATAACAGAGTTCAGTAGAGCGTTGCATGCTTTTACAAGAGGAAAATGCTATGCTGTAGTAACCATTGGACGGTCGCAAACCCGCAGAATACGCTCGCGTTAGAAAGGATTGGGAATATTTTTAAGAAATAATTGCAGCATTTCCCCCTATTACCTTTTGAACCAAAGACTGATTTTCATGAAACCTGGTGGAGGAAGGTTTATCGATTTTTAGTTAAGTTTAATACATCATAGGTAAGCTGCTTAAGTTATATCTTGGTTAATTTTAAAACTTTCTTCTATGGAAGCTTTTCACATATGCAAAATAAAGGACGCGTATAAACCAAGAAACCCAAAAATTCTTTTGTGCACATCCCCCAAGTGTTAAGGGCAAGCAATATGGACTACCTCCCTCCAAGACAAATATGGGAGCGTCATTTCGCAAAACTCGTCCTTTGAAAATTACGAAAATATACGACGCCCGGTTTGAGTTGTCGACAGATGTAAGCAGAGATGTAAATACTAGACATAAAGCAAATTTACTGGCGCTGAAAATAAAATCATTTAGATTCATTTGCTCCATTAGCTCTGGTATGACATTTTATCACGGGTAAATGTCGTGAGTAAAACTATACAAAAATCGAACGTAAATACATATTTCAGTTTCAATAGAAGTTCAAGAAAATTTGATTAAATATTTGAAAAGCAACAGACCTGAGGAAGGATTTAAACACCTTTTGATTGACGCAAAGGAATTAGCTGAAGATGTTTATATAGAATTTCCTCCATTGCTATCTGTTCGGCAACGTAAGAAAAAAGTAAAATCCGATTACGAACACTAGAATGAAACAGTTCAAGACCCTGAGATTAGCTTTAAGATTAATTTGTTTTACTCTATTTTGGATAATAGGATAACCTCTGTTAATGGAAGGTTTGAACGGCTAAAAATACAATATGCTGATTTCGGTTTCCTCTATGATGTACATAGGTTATCTAGGACGAATTATAAAATAAAAATTAAATTCTGCACTGACTTACAAAAATAACTAACGGAAGAGAGAAAGAGACATTAGAAAGTAACATTAGTGCTTTGGATCTCTATGACAAATTAAAAGTTATTCAAGGTTATATGAAACTAGGGTTTTAATAGGAGGTTTTCCAAATATCAGTATTGCTGTGCGTGTTTTATTAACACTTACTGTAATAGTTGCTGCTGGAGAAAGATCTTTCTCAAAAAGTAAATTGATCGCGATCGTCAATGAGCCAAGATAGGCTAAGCAGTCTGGCTCTTATTAGCATCATCATCATCATGCTGCTGAAGACAGGTTTTAGCTGAATCGCTGCCTCCATCTCTCTCTCTCTCTCTCCCTAGAAGCCTCTTTTATACCTCTATAAGAACTACATTCCTGCTTTATATTCTCTAATATTCCTATTATTTTTCTCCCTCTTCCTCTTCTTCCGCTATTTTGCCTTCTAAAATCGTCCTTTGTAAACACTGTCTTCTCAATATGTGTCCTATCCAATTTGCTTTTCTTTTCCTGATTGTTTTTATTAGCATCCTTTCTTCTCCCACCAGTCCTAATACTTCTTCGTTCCTCTTCCGCTCTGTCCATTTCACATTCATCATCCTCCTCCATACCCACATCTCAAAACTTTCTAAATATTTTTCCTCATTTCTCCTTACTGTCCACGTCTCTGCACCATAAAGAGCTATGCTCCATGTGTAGCATTTCGCTAATTTCTTCCTTGTTTCTAAATTTATTTTCTTGCTTGTGAAAAGCTCCTTCTTCTCCTTAAATGCTGCTTTTGCCGTTGCAATCCTACTTCTGATGTCCTGTGTACTACATCCATCCTGCGCTAAAATACTGCCCAGATATTTGAAACTACTTATGCCAGTATCATATACTTGGTTAAAGAATTTTGTGAGTTGCTTAATTCCTTTCGACCCCAAAACCTTAAGAACGTCCACTGGTATATCATCACTCCCAACAGCCTTCCTTCTTTTCATGTCATCAATTGCTCTTTTAACTTCAGACTCGAGAATACTTGGTCCTAGCTGGTCTTTTTCATATCCTCTTTTTCTTCTAATTCAATATTTTCTGGCTTGCTTTCTTTGTCCTATAGCAACTCAATGTACTATTTTCACACCCTCTTTACATCGTCTGGCTCTGAGACTATTTTACCAATTTTGTTCATGATTCCTTTGCGTCCTATCTTTCTTGCCTTTTTCTTGAATAGTTCCCTTGCTTTGCTATACATGAAGTCTTTTCTACAAATTCTTTCACACTCGACAGTCTCCTCGCATTTCTCATTTATCCGCTGTTCTATGGCCTTATCTGTTTCCCTTCTTAAAGCATTATTTAACTCCTTGTACTTTCTTTGGCCTTCTTCAGTGTTTATGTTCTTCCACTTTATCTGCTCTTCCATTTTTTGAAGCATGGCTGCTGTGACCCAGGTTTTTTTTTCCTTCTCCCGTTATCTTTCCTACCTTCTTTTCCATAACATCTTTAATGTTGCTAAGGATGTACCTCCACTCCTCATTTACATTATTCCTATTTTCTTCAGCTCTCTCCTCCAACCTTTCCTCCAGCTCAATCATGATAGCCTCCTTGTACTTAAAGAGTTCCTCTAAGTTCCATTTCTTGTTAACTCTTATGCTTCTCCCAACACTCTTCAGTCTACAATGTGTATTTGCCACCAAAAGGTTGTGGTTGGAATTTATATCTGCCCCTGGTAGTGCTTTAATGGTATTTCTAAATCTTTCATTGATTAGTATGTAATCTATTTGGTATCGTCTCTGAGCTCCTGGGCTTCTCCATGTGTAAAGTCTCGGCTGGTTGTGCTTAAACCATGTATTAGTTACAATCAATCTATTTCTATGGCAGAATTCCACAAATTTCTCCCCTCTTTCATTTCTCTACCCTAGCGCATATTTTTCCACTATGTTATCTTCCTGTCCCTCTCCAACTATACTGTTCCAATCTCCCATTGCTATGGTGGTGATCCATCCTTTTCTCTCCTCTTCCAATATCTCCATAATCTGTTCATACATTTCATCTACTTCGTCATCACCAGCATATACACTTGAATTATAAGTATTTCTACTGGCACCATCTGAAGATTTACGGCTAGTAATCTATCATTAACTGTCACTGCCTTGCTAATTCTTTCAGCTATCTCTTTTCTCATCATAATCCCCACTCCCCTTTCCTTTTTCTCTCTTCCCGAGTAAATAATCTTAAATTCGTCTGAATTTATCTCGCCTTTTCCTTCCCACCAAACTTCACTAAGACCTACTATACCTACATTATTCCTTCTCATTTCCCTTTTTAAGTTCCCTAGTTTATCCCCTGAATTCATAGTCCTAACATTCCATGTGCCTATTCTTAATTTCTCACTACTTGCTTTCTTCTTATTAATGGTACATTTCCTCTGTGCATCCCCTAGGATAGTCCCCACCCGGAGATCCGATTGGGGGACTATTTTACCTCCGGAATATTTTACCCCAGAGAGATCCATAGAGGTATTTGCAGCTTTTCAGCCTATCATGGGAAATATAATGAGGTAGTTTCCCCTCGTTTTCCTCATCGCAGTTTCACAAGAGTGATTACCCATCTGTAGCTGTTCAGATCCACATGATCACCACCTAAAGAGGTACTGTGCAAGCTGCTTCCCTTGCACAGGAGGATGTAAAATCCCCAAGACTGCTTCTTAGTCTGACTCTTCCCCTCCGACCTTTCTGGCTTGGATGGTCTTACCAGGAGAATTATCTCCCGCCGGCATAGCTCTTTGGTTCATAAGAGTACACAAACCCTCCCACCTCTGTAAGGTTATGCAGTCCTTAGGGAGGGTATTAGCATAGAAAATGGAATATGCAATGAATTTAATTTTGATGGCATTGTGAATGAATTTGCAATTATGAAATCTTGAAGAGTAAATTTCTTAAAATAAACCAATTTGTCATTTTTATTTTACTGTCACTTTTCCCTTAAGATTGCTAGATTTTTACTATTCTTCTTGTATCCTGTACTATCAAAAGAATTAATTATACTTATTATAATGTGGTTATTTTATATGCATGCAATTTTTATTTCAAGAATCTTTCCTTTCTTAGATCTAATAAATTTTTGCAAACGTGACTTTATCACTGAACATCTATAAATATAATTCTCAAGTATCCGTACATGTCTTCTTTCACGCTTTTTGGGCGCTTCTAGACGTATTAAAAAGATTACATTTTGTATGCTGGTAGATCATAGGCTAAAACCGACAGAAAAAATCGAAAACTTCAGAAATTCGCATTTTGGAAAGTATTTTTGGTTTCAATGATTCCATTTTATTCCCCATTAGGAGGCACTGAAATCGATTAAATGTTTCACAAAATTGCATTTTAAAATTTCTTCAAATGAAGTTACGAACTTGAAACTTAAAGTACTGTATAGCTGAAAGATGGTATTTTATTATTTTTAAGACAAAACAAAACTCCAAATTCCAGAATTTGATCGGAAAAAGTATAGATCTCTCCTCTTTCCACCAATCAAAAAAAGCGTGAAAACGGATCCAATGCTTTAAAATATAAATAAATCGACACTTTTGAGGTGATATTGATTTTTAAGCATACATTTGGGTCTTTTAAGCCTATATAGTCATTATGTTGACGTATACCGCGACATAAGCAGATGATTTCTAAAAGTTTAATTGCCAAGTATTTTCATTAGTTTCAACATATCTATTGCCGATACTCATACTAAATTATAAATTTTATATTTAAAGGTATGAAAATTTATATATATATATATATTTTTCTTCATTAATTTTAGATATACGTAAAATTATGAAAAGCTGAAGCAAATCTATTTATTATTTACATAGGGTGATTCTTGTTAGTAGAAGCTTGTTGCTTAATTCATAAAAAATTGCGTAACTTCTTTCACATTCAAATAATGCAAATAATAATTATATGAATACTTTTTGAAAGAGATGTGAACAATAAAAACATAGTAACGATTGACAGTTAATACGGAATATTTGTAACTAATCATTAATATTAATATGTTACTAATCGGGGTTGGCCACCGTAGGCGCGAAGACCCTACATTATTATAGCTATCCTTAAATTAATTACACCTTGTAATCTAAAAAATTTGGGCTTATACAGAAGAGCGGCATAAACTGCTTGTACCTGAGCGGCAAATATGCCGGGCGTGGCTGTGGTGAGTCCTATTGCTGCTAATTAGACTACAGTGCTCATCAAAATACATTGGGACGATTGCTTGAGCCGACAGGTACTTTTGGCTCCTTTTTACGTAGGTGTAGTGCAGTGGCATCCCCTGATAAACGGTGCTTACGGCTTGCTTGAGATCATGTAAATGTGTAAGCAGCAAAAATAATAACTAAACGCTGGACATTATATATTTTAAATTAAATTTGACTTTTTTTGGTTGTTATCGGTCGTTTATTACGATTCGCTCCGTGTAATATATTAAATAAAACAAAAATTACACTTGCTTAAGCAAAGGATATACTGTTAGTGTGAGAACTAATAATATTCCAAGATTTCAAAGTTTGTTTTTAAAAAATGTTGTTTCTTTCCTCATTTTTGGGCGAGTGCATCTCGTGTGCTGTTTTTTCTAAGGACTGAATGAATAGGGTATCCACTTCTATTGTATCAGAAAAGTGCAAAGTTACAGAAAATGAGAAACCACTTCATCACTTAAAGATCGTTGTGATTCCTCGTCTTCACTGCTATCAGATTCATGAAGGGTGTCTTCTGCAGATACAGGGACTTTTGGAGGAGCGAGGATAGCCACCTCATCGTCAATTGAAAAATCATGAAATATGAAGTTCGAAGATATAGACAGCATGCATGCATGCATGCACACTGTATCTCATATTGCTACTAAAAGTAACTCCTATATATTTATTGTGACTGACATATTTTTCATTTACTCAGATAGTGAAGATAACGGATGACGTTTCTAGGACGCGGTATCGACATATAATTTTATGGTTTGGAGATAATAGCTCTTTTTTGTACGGGTTTGGTGAGAGCATCATCGATATTTAGATTCTTAACCATTTTATAGTTTGTCTTAGATAATAATTGCTATAACTATCCAGTAGATATTATAGTGATTTGTAGGCATAAGTTAAATCAAAATGCTCCAATTAATTCTTAAAAAGATTCCCAATCATAATGAAAACAAGAACTTAGTTACTCCCACAAATTTAATTTTAAACGACCGGTTTCACTACGATCGTAGCATCATCAGGTGCTACGATCGTAGTGAAACCGGTCGTTTAAAATTAAATTTGTGGGAGTAACTAAGTTCTTGTTTTCATTATGAGTAAATTCCACTGGGTTGAGTCTGACCTCATTATTGATAATTGAGATTCCCAATCCTTTCTAACGCGAGCGTATTCTGCGGGTTTGCGATCATGGGATGGAAGGTTAAACACTCGTCCAATGGTTACTACAGCATAGCATTTTCCTCTTGTAAAAGCATGCAACGCTCTACTAAACTCTGTTATGCTATCAACATCTGAGCTGTGACGACCGACGGTTAGAAATTCGAAAATTGCGTTCAAAATTAGCCAAAACATTTCGCAATGATCATGGTCTGAATGACCCTCACATTGTTAAGATAAGATTTCCTAAAAAGTGAAAACACCCCCGAGTTGGTTCATACCATCTTACCCATAAATAATGTGATCAAATCTCACCCGAAGCTGCCAACTCTCGTTTCCAAGCAAAACATCTGCCCAATGCCTCCTGAAAATGGAGAAAGTCTGTTTGTATCTTTCCAACGCTATTGCATTATTAACGAGATTTATTTCTAGGTGATATATAACGAGTATATAATGTACTGGCTGTTTTCTTTCTAGCACACATATTACTGTCAGTATCATCAATTATCTATCTTTGACTTATACGAGTCATGAAATTTGTTGCACTTGGTGATGTTCCGGTAAACTGCGCAGGTGGAAATAAATGCAATAAAATGTTTTTCTGACAATAATTGGTTGGGTGTCATAACCAGGTATGCGTGAATTAATTACAGTGTGATCAGAAAGTTGCAGTGCAGTGTGTTTTTTTAAGATATCAAAGTCAGCCATTTTGATCATATATTATACAAGTAGTTTAGTGCTTGCATTCTGCAAGCATTGCATCTCACTTTAAAAAACATTACTTTTCCATTGTAGTTTACTAATGCCGCACATTTATGCCAAATTTTAAAGTTATAGCACATCTAGAAGTAAAATTATATTTTTCTAATTTTTTAAATTTTAAATATTTTTAACGGACGTAATAACAACTTTAAATTCCAGGTTCCTAGCTCGCCCCGTAGTACCTTAACATTTATCTTTTTGTTTAAAATTTAAGTATTTTTAACACCCAAACAAATTAAAATATCAAAATTTCTATAATCCCTATTTCGTTATATTGCAAATTCTACCTTTAAAAAAATTCAGCTCCGTAGCACATTCGGAAATACATAAACCTTGAAAATTTGTTTAAACAATTGAGAATTTTTAAATTGAATCGATTCACTGTACTCAAAGACCAATTAGCCGGATTAAAGTGACGGAGTTACTCAAAGAAACTACTAAAGAAATTTCCGGAACTGTTAAAGTTATGCCATATAAAAATTTATCTGCTGATTAAGAAAAGGAAATGAAAATGACTAACGACTTTAAAGAAATTTTCACTTCGCAAAAATAAACAAAATTATAAGAAGTCTATCCAAGAAGATGTGAAAAATACAATTATAAACATCAAGAAAACTATACAGAAAAATAGAATTTATTTAAAAAATAAGCAATATCTCTCACATAGTAAGAGAAAATCGGTGGCAATAATGCTAGAAGATGGCTCGATAACGCATTGCAGTAAGTTCATTCTAAAACAATCACAAGAATTCTACAGCAAACTGTATGAAGATCCATTAGCCAATGAGGAAGTGAATGAGGAAATAAATATGCCAAAGGAAGAGATTCTAGATATTCTTCCAGAAGAGATGATGCACGCAACCAATAGCATGAAAATGGAAAAGCCTCTGGAATCAATGGCGTCATAGCAGAAATACACAATTAAACTAGTAACTTTATAGAGAAGAACCTCTCCAAGGATTTTAACGCCATACGTAAAGAAGACAAATATACCAGAGTCGTGAAACCACACAGGCATCGTCCTCTTGCATAAGAAATGTTGCAAGGAATATTTTAATAACTATGGGCCTATCAGTCTGCTGTCGGTAGTTTACAAAATGATCACGACGATTCGCACTACGCGCCTTCAAAACCATATTTATTTCGCCCAACCCACAGATCAAGACGTATTTCGCTGTGGTTATAATACGATGGACCACATTCAAGTCGGACTAATGAGTACAAGTTGCTCCTCTGTATTTGTTTTATCGACTATGAAAAAGTATTCGACTTCATCCGAACTTCGTCATAGTTAAATGCTCTGAGAAAGCAAAGGTAGAAGATACATACGTAACTTTGATGGAGAATATCTACAAAAATGCGACATTGTCTGTCCAGCTGCGTTGTGACTGTTTTGTCTGTTAGGTCCCTGTCGTTGCCGGTAGGCACATAAACCTACAGGCCACTGTGTGCGATACTAGGTCCCTGGCGTGGTTTAATCTCCCGTAAACCTAGTATTATTTCCCAGTTCCTTTCACCTTTTTTCCTTTACCTCTTGGCGTGTACGTGTGCATGTGTTTGTGGTTGCTTAGTAGGCCCCTGTCGCGGTCGTACTGACTCACAAACCTTCTAGCAACGGTGTGATTTTTTGGGTCCCTGGCGCAGAGTAATTTCTCGCGAACCCGGTCCCGTTTCCTTTTCCACCTTAGGATTAGTGCTTGTGCGATTGAGCGAGTGAATGTGTGAGTGACATCAGGTCCCTGTCGTGGAGTAACAACCCCTAAACCTGTAAGTTTATAATTTTTCTTTGTCTTTTGCCTTTTCCTGCCTTTCCTCCTCCCCCCTTTTTCATTGTGAGTCTCTAATTTTGAATTTTACGTTCAAGGAGATAATTCTATTTAACATCAATTTCGCCGTAGTCTCCATCTCTACTTATTCACGCTATTTTGAGGAGGGATATATGGCACTTTCTCCGAATAAAACTAATTAAATTCTAGAAGAAAGGGGGGAGAATGGGTGGGAGGAAGATGGAGGATGGGAAGAAAAGAGGGTGAAGAATAAGAGAGAGAGAGGGCTGGAGAAAGAGAAGAAAGAGGGAAAATACGAGGGAGAGAGAGAATACGAGGGAGAGAATAGGAGGAGAGGGAGGGAGAGAGAATAGGTGGAGAGGGAGGGAAGAGAGTGGGAGAGAGGCAGAGAGAAAGGGAGGAAGCATGGGAAGTACCATAATTTTAATACATAATCTGCACATACCCGTCATATTTGACGGGCAATTACGCTAGTTGTAAATAAATTATTTCAATGTCATTTCCTATCCAAAACCACGAATTTTGATGAGTGAAACTAAATTGTTAAGTTCTTGGGATTGTCTGACTTCTGAAAAGAATTGTTTACTTCCTGTAGGTAATTCATTTTCTTACACAAAAGTAACACGTTCTCTAAACTTTTTATCTCTCGATAAACTGAAAAACATATGAAAATAAAAATAGTTTTCTAAATAAAATATGAAGAAGCATTGTTATGAAAAAGTCAAACTAGACAAAAACTTTCATTCTGTAAGGATTGTTATCCACAAAGTAACATATCACGTAAGATAATTGAGGTTGAACTCCGCGCCGACAGCTCTATTTAATGTACCTACTTGTATGAAGTAACAATTTTTAGCCTACTATCCAGAATGAAAATAGGCTTATAAATTCTTCGCTGTCTGTCCGTTCCTCCTATTAACTTTTGAACTAATAGACCGATGTTCATGACACTTGGTGAAAATCTCATGCTACTAGAGCCGAGCTCCTGAGGATTGTTTTTGTTACGAAGATTGAAAGTCCCGGGTTAGATTCCTTTCCATTTGATTTAAATGGAAAATCTGAATTCATCGTACAGGGTAATTTCCTCTTGCACATTAAATTAACTTAAAATTATAATATCGGAGCGGGATTTGTACTATTCTCTGAGGAAAAGAATGGGAATAATAATTTTTTGTCTTAGAATTTTACTTACCTATTGATATAATATTGAGAACAAAAGATGAATAAAATAATTAAGTACACATTTTTGTCAAATAATTTTCCTGTAAAACATGGGTAATATTAATTGCTACTACACTACACCAGGCCTTAAAATGTTTGCGATTACAACCCACTCTAACGTACCGAGTTTCAGCTAAGACTTCCAGCTCCAAATTAGTGAATTATCAAGCGTGACAGAAATATTTATATAGAAAAAGCTTTAATTATATCATATCGGGATAATGGGTTGATTATCCTACTTTATAGAATTGAAATAGTTTATAGTTTCTTCGTTGTGTATGTCTGTCTGTCCCCCCCTATTAACTTTTGAACGAATATTCTGATTTTCATGACACTTTGTGAAAATCTTGCTACTGAAGTCGAGCTTTTGAGAATAGTTTATGCTGTGAAGATTGAAAGTCTAGGTTTCGATTCCAGGAACTATAATTCCCATTTGATTTACATGGAGAATCTGAAATCCATCGTGCTGGATAATTTTCTCTTGCGCATCAAAATACATTAGAATTTAAATATCGCAGCGAAAGTTGTACTATTCTCTGAGAAAAAGATGTGAATTCTAGTTTACATTGTAGAATTTTATTTATCATTCGTATTTCTTCTAATTTTGCGTAAATACTGGCGTTCATGCACTTTTTATCGCTGACTACGAGTGTTGTCATTGCAACGATTATTGTTGGACTCGAAATCGGTATAGTCTAGTGCATACACGCGTTATTTTTGCCACAAAAATACGTGTGATCAATTTAGTTTTCTGTTTGAATGTATTTGTGATATTTTAGAACGCTAAATTATTAAATTTGGGAATACAAAGAGCAACTCATCCGCGGTGATTTTAAAGCTATTAAAGCCAATATAAGTATAAAATATATTTTGTGGAAAGTAGGCATCATAAGTTCCGTTTGGATCAGCTTGTTGATTGTGCCAAATAAACGACGGGAGTCGGACAGGTTTGAGTTTTCTCTGTGCTTTCATGCTTTGAAGAATTTACTTGATTTCAGTGGCATTAATTTGGTATGTTTTGGTAAAAAATTCTGGAGATGAAATTGCAGGAATTTATTTTAATTTTTACGGACAAATCATTCTCTCAAGAGAAAATTTAACAAACGATTCAAAAATATATATGATTAATTCAACATATATTTGTTATTAGCCCATTTTCCTGATGGCGAATTGCATTTCATTAACTCTGATTTACAAATGGAAGTCATAGAATTAAAAACTAACAATGGTAATATTCCATATATAAATGCCAATACTGAACTACCAGAAAAACTGGGTGATGTGGTGAAATCGGTTTATAACATGGATATTTCTCATTTTAATGCAATTGTTAGTTTCGTGGTTATATAAAAGAGCTATTCTCACACACAAAACGGAAACAGTAGCTTCCCTCGAAGGGCGTCTTGTATAGCAAATTATAGCTGAAGAAATAGTTTATAACTTTGTGAATAGCGTAACAAATATGAGCGAAGCAGAAAATTATACGGTCAAGTTTTTAAATTCACAGAATTTTCCCGGGATGCCTCCTCATAAATAGTTGTTGAAGGTTGGCGCACCAATTATATTACTGCGGAAGTTAGATTCTCTAAATCTTGTAATGGAACCAGTTTGCAGATTCAAACTTTAAATTCTCATGTTATTGAAGAGGTTATGTTGATAAGATGTGTATAAGGGTAGAACGTCTTCGCAGTAAAATCTTTCGAACGCATATTAAGTATAGTGAAACCTCATTTGACGAAGCAAAACACCGTTATGAAAGCTTGAATTTTTCTTGAAAAACTACCCATTGCTTCATATACATAATTTGGCAATTTGAAGATTGGAAGAAGATTTCATATTTTATTCTGAAACTTTTACTCAAACGTTAGGATACATAATTCCAGAAACGGTAAGATCGATGTATAAAAATTTGAAGGGAAAATACATGAAGGCAAGATTTCATTTAAAATTTCCCTTATAGAGGCAGTACCTAAACTTTATGCATCCCATCCTATGGTAGCCGTTATTAATTCGTGCCATCTAGCAGCAAGTATGAAATGTAAATGGGGTGTTTATATTAACTCAGATTTTTTTATTATTAATGATGAAATAAAATCATTCATTTAAATTAAACAACAAATTAAGATATTGAAACAATAGCTCGTACACTGTTCCGTAGTCGCTCTGCTATGCTCTGTTAGTAGTGGTGCATGTGAAAACAAATGACACCTTGAGGAGAGTATCATGAGTCTGTTTAGTAAGGCATAGCAATTGGCCAAAGTAGAAAATTCTACCCTTTTATCGCCATTGGAGGAGATTTTAATCTCAATCCGTGGATTGGGAATCCGCAGTTAACGTTAGACGCGAAAAGGATGGATAAGCTTTTCAAGAGTTAATTGAAACCTTTAAACTTAATTCATTCGAATACATATATCACTACCGAGCCGACATGTTTCGGTTTTAAAGGACATGGAAATATTCTGGAATTATTTATTCACGAACCACCCTTATATCTATAATGATACAAATCTCCATGATTATATCAGTGACCATAAACAGTAACTGCGAAATTAAAATTACCCCAGGCGATAATTAGTCAGCCTACACATGTAATACAAATCGTGCATGTTTGGCATTAACAACTACACCGTTGAAAATTTGAGACTTCCGTGAGTTTTACTTGAAGTTGTAGTAGAGATAATTCCTGGGAAAAAGATTTTACAGAGTAGCTAGATTCGTGATACAAATATATAACAATAAGCAAGACGTTAACTCATAATCAAATAATTTGAACTGATTATCGCACAGTAGACCTTAGCCAAAACGCCGAATTTACAGCTGAGGATGTACGAATAGGCGAAACACCCACGTAAATTGGGAGAAACGACCACGATGATAAAATGCGTTAGAATGATTGTAAGTCGGGGAACACTTTGATATGAGAGTATTCTAGGCTGACCATAGAATGAAGTGGTAGAATAGCGGAAAATAAAAATCCGCGGTCAGCAGAGCAAACAGAATTAATTACGAAAATTAGTTTTATTTCCCGAAGATAAAATCAAACTATCGACTCTCCACAGTAAAATCCTTTGAAGAAAATATTAACACAGTGACTTTATTGAAATCAGGTTTAAGGATACAGAATAAAATCACTCAAAGAATCGCGAAAATATAATAGAATAATTACTGCAAGAAAGAATGGAAATGAACCGATTTCGAGGCAAAATGCCGAAAACAGACTTTAGAAAAACATGCGAGGGAATCCTATAAATTAAGTTACAATCGGTAATGATGTCGCAATAGTATATTCCAAAAAATCTGATGTGGCCACTGCATGACTTTTTCCATATCTGTAATATTTCTAAAAATTCCAAATAGGTTAAATAATAATAAATATTTTAAGAAACTGCGACAAAATTCTAGACTTGACAAAGAACAGAAATATACTCGAGCCATAGCCTTCTGATATTGGATATAGCCGCAAAGCTCCAAAAATTAAGAAAAGAAAAAGGAGCGTTACTGAGACGTAACTAAGCGTCAATTGTTAACAATAGTCGTCGATAGGTGGCGTGGTGGTGGCAGCTAAAAATATAAGATATCTCTTAAACAATGCATATATGGAAAAATGTTTCAAACAAATATTGTAGAAAATTAAATTTTCTACAACTTTCATTCCAGTACATTTTTACATTTATCAACTATTAAAGCAAATATTTCAAAATAACGGATAAATGACAAGAGTAAAAACCCACTTTTGCTTGACCGATTTTTACCAAAAACTAACTAACTCTTGTAAGTTTTATAAAAATATTAAATACATATAAAATTTTGGGTTGACCTGATTAATAGTTATTGAGCTAGAGCACCCAAAAAAAATCTATCACATATACACACATCATCGAGAAAATGGTCAAAACGTGCTCAGGGGAACTCAAAACGTGTATTTTCGTTGAAATCCCGAAGTCGATTTTTTCATTAATACAATACTTTCCCCAATATAATGTAAAATAAACACGTTTTTTCGGCTGCTTCCTAACGTAAAAGCTAATATAGTCTTCCTAACCTTTTTATGGTTATTGGAGCTTCCTAATTTGTGAATAGCGTTCCTGTCATAATGATAGCTCAATAATTATTTTTCAAAGTCATTGGTAGTCACAAATGCTTCTCTGTCCCGGATTATATTTTGAATTTTAATCTGCATAGAAATTATATTTTTTATAATGTAACTAATTGAGTCATGTCAATACAATTCTTGTAATTACATTTTAAGAGAAAACAATTTTTTATTTTATTATGTATCTCGATTATGAAATTGTACTGTGAGATTTCAAACCTCAATTTTTTCATCAGGTCTTTTGGTCAGTTAAATGTTCACGAGAGCCCAATCTGCCCCATATGCAGTCTTAAATAGTCGTCTTATTAAAGTAAACAACATGCTCGCTTAACCTTTACTTTTGTTTTTTCCGAGTGAGTTATTCATAAAACCTGAGCTAGCTAGCATCAATCAGAATACTCTTGTTATCAGCGTCTCCCATTCAAAGTAATTAATATTGTGCTTGTAGCCTATTTAAAGCTTATTTTAAGGATATGTATTTAAAAAATTAAAGAAAACTGGATGCTAAAAATATAATGTATTTAATCGGCAAATTTTACTAAATAAACTAAGTAACTTGCTCCACATTAAAATCTGAAATAATCACTGCGTTACTAGATACTAGTGTAACTGCCTGTCAAAAATGACAGGTATGCGTGAATTGAGTATCAATTCAAAATTAAATTTACATATTTACTTATTTATAAAATTTGAATCAAACCAACCTATATATGCACTAAATAGTTAGCAACAAATAAAAAATTGATATAATTGAATGATCCAAAAAGAAAAATAGTTTCAGGCATGTAAAAGCTGCGTGGAAAAGAAATATTAGTGATTATTTATTTGTAAAGATTACTCCCAACAACTTTTGCATGGCCATGGCCAAACCGCTTTTTACTTTATGTAACATTGAATTATTTGAATTAAAGATTTATTTTTACTTTTAGTGCACATAAAACTTGAGCGAAGTGAGTCCTGTAGTTTAACCAAACCCAAAAGGATCCCCTGGTACATCGATGGCGAACCTATGGCACGCGTGCCAATGGTGGCACGCATAACAATTTGGTTGGCACGCCACAAAATTAAATAAGAAGTGGAATGTGCCACTCGCTAATACAGAGACATGGCAAAAGTGATCCCAGAAATCTAATAAATGTACGTATTGAAACGATGCGAAAGGGAGACTTCGTTCAAAAGAGGTACCATCGGTTATATTATGATTTTGGAGGAATTTTTTTAATTAAAAAATATAAAACTGGTTTTAATTTTTTTTTATCTTGAAGACAAACAATGGATCGCTCATATATAACAATGTTCGCTGGCTCAGCCGAGGTAGTGTACTTAAACGCTTTGTTGAGTGTTTGAATAAAATTAGAATATTATTGAGTGAGAAATAAAATAGACTCTTTTCTGAACTAACAGATGCAGCATGGGTCAGCAGACATATTTTCTACCGAATTGTCATTGCATCTACATGAGGTGAATTATTACTACAATGAGGTAATTTCACATATTTTTTTAATTTTTATCTTATCCAATTTTTTAACTTATTACGAATCTCAAGTCAGAATTTTAATGCGATAATTATTTTGCAAGAAAAATTGTTAAAGTTAGCGTTTTATATCGAATCGTGAAAAGGCAAATAATCGAAAAATCGATACTTCGTGACGTCAGGTCGTGCTGGGATGCTGACCGACGCCCATATAAATGAGCGCAAATACATTATCTCTCTGAATGTTACGTTAAAAAACGGTATTAATTTTAAACCATTAATGCGTATATTATTTTTCAGGTCGCTTTAATTGATTTTGTTTTTTAAATATGGCCCAGCTGAAGAAAAATCGTAAAAAATACATCTATTGTTTTGTTCCTATGTAAAACAACACGAGTTTCTCAACTCCCAATATATTGGTATGTTAACAAATCCCACTAAATTTAAAAAAAGTCAATAAATCTCGCTAGCACAAAACACACTAGTCTCACGGATGGTACGATAGAAAGTGAAGCTATCTTACAGGATTTCAGGCTTCCGGTAATGACGAAAACGCGACCAATGACGTCACATATCTTTGCGTATCGAGAATTAATAATCGATTCTTATAAACTTTTAAAAACGTAAAAATAAATTATATAAACTAATATTTTTGTTCTTCATTCGCATCATCATATAATCCGTATGGCGTGTTCTATCATAGTAATAGGTTTTGAGAGACAAAGATTCTATGAAACTACGTCATTGTTACAAGATTTTGGGAAAGCTGTTGATGCAATGTACGATATAATAAAAGCCTTGGAAATTAAGCTGAAAATATTTAAACGTGAAGTGGAGAGCTGTAGTTTTAAGTATTTTACAGAAGCAGAATTTAACGACAAATCTGACTCTAAAAACCTTCTAAAGCAATTTAGTGAGTTTTAAGTTCAGTCATTGAACAGTTTTAGGTAAGGTTTACACAGTTCAGAGAATTTGAAGAAATTTATCAAATATCCTGATACATTTATGCTGGAAAATCTTAAATTAGAAGTATTCGACTGAATGGATTTAAATGACTTTGAGATGCAACTAGTTGAATTACAATCCAGCTCAATTTGGAAACAAAAGTTTGTAGACTTAAGATTAGAATAAGAATCAGTTGAACGAGATAGACTGGCAGGAGTAATAAATAAGAGTGCTGAAAATGAAGTTCTTAAAGTGTAGAATGTAATTCCTGGAACATTTCAATCGCTGAAAAAAGTTGCTAAGGCAATTCTTACAATTTTCCTCGACTTATTCATGTGAGTCTTTGTTTTCTGTGATGAATATCATAAAATCAAACAAGAGAAACAGATTGACGGATGATGTGAGAGCTGCTTGCGAAACATAGTAATGCTCAAACTACACACTTCCTATAAAAGAAGTCTTCCACGGTGCAACAGCAGAACTCTCATTAACAGCTAAAATGATTATACTTTCCATTTATTTTTATTAAATTTCTATTTATTAATTTTATTGCTTGCCAATTTGGTGAATAACTTTAGCCGGTACATGAAGTATTTTTTAAATATCTTTATTCAGGCACGCTGGTCATAAAAGTTAATCTTATTACTTTTTAGCACATTCTCTTTTAAGAAAAAATGTGGTATTATCTGTGAACAATCAACTTTATTGTTAAGATAGATATCTGAAATATTCTCTCCGTGTTAGACTGTTACTAGAAAATGATGAATTACCAAAATTTAGATTTTTAAAACAATTGGAATTTGCGCTAGGTATCTGCAAAATAGAAATATTAAAAATTTTGAAATGAAAACTACAGGCTAAATGGGTGAGCTTTTCACTGATAGTCTACAATCCAAAGGTCTCTCTGCTTGTCTGTCCATCTGTCTGTGGGCAACCAATTTTATTCAGTAAGTTACCTAAATCAAAATTTTAAACAAAGGATAACCTGCATCTACTTCTTGCTTTAACAAGGGTTTTAGGTGTTTATATGCAGAGAAAGTATTTTTCTATTTCTTTCTGTGTACTATAATATGCTATATTCTATGAATATACACAGACAAGATTTTTTTTACGACACTGGCACGTGAACAGGTAAATTTTCTCTCATTAAAGTAATTTTGTCACGCGAGCTAGAAATGGTTCCTACCTAGTATATATACACCCACTTTCAATATGTTTTCTACCGTGCTCGGAATAAGCCAGAACGTGTATGGACAAGATTGAGTACACCCATTGCCTTTGTGGTTGTTAAAGTGGTTTTTAGAATAGCAATCCTTCCTTGATTGAACCACTGTTCGCACAAATTCCAGCACCTGTCTACAGTGAGCAACACTGAGGGTTTTATCCAACTATGCTGAATGGGGGCTTTCTTTTTCCCCATCACTTGTTGAAGAATATCTGAATATATGTCTTGAACTCTTAAGTGAATCGCGTCATTTTACAGCGGTATTTTTTTCAATTTCCTTCCCATACTGTTGGCCACACATCAGCTCAACCATTTCTAAAGTACGTAGCTTGATCAAGGTTTCTCCGATCGTGTGTTACTTCTTGTTTTTGACAATCAAGTAGGTCACTTTGTACGACGCTTCGAAAGCAGGTTTTTTGAGTTTCATAAAATTCAAGTTTGGGTAAAGATGAATCAAACCTTTCCTTCTTTTGCTTTAAAACATTCAACCCATGTTCAAGATTTTAAGGATGATTTTTTTTTCCAGGTACTCTCATAGCTCTCGCATTACAGAGACCCTTCCTACACAGGAAGCACGGAAGTTTCTGAGTATCGTCACGATCAGTGATGAAGGTAAAACCCAATTCGATGTATCTCTCAGCATATTTCCGTTTTTCTGAACATGTTGAACAATTCATCTAATCGAGGGTATAATTTATTCCTATTGTAACTTTCTTTGCTGCTGAAATGCGTTGGCGTTGTGTTTCTAGCTCGTAGAGATGAGATAAACAATGCGTCCGAAATATTCTTAATGGTTTTATAGGCTTTATTTGCCGAACTTACAGGTTATTAGGGTTGCCAAATTTATGACCTTCATGACCCAGAGATTTTGATTTGAAACCAGGAGACTTTAGAGGAAACCCTGTTTTTTTCACTTTTCACTGGTTTCCTGTTATTCGAGAATTGTCTGATTAGAAAATTATTATAAATTAAAGATGTACAAACTGTAAAAAGTCATTATTTAAATGACATTCGAAGAAATGCGATTAATAATCAAAATACTACAATGAGAATTAAAACTTTCATTCTTTTGTGCTGATAATAGCATAAATCCTGTTCCGATGTATTAATTCTAAGATATTTTACTGAGCAAAAGAAAGATACCTTGCATGGCAGATTTAAAGATTCACATATAAATCAAATGTGAAAGAAAGTTCCTGGAATCAAATTCACTAGTGAATATCAGTTTTTCAACGTACTTTGTGGCGTTCGGACGTGTGAACTGCTGTTTATTTCAACTCTGTTCCGAGTGAATATGAATTATAAGCAGCAATATAATACTGACAGTAATGCGGCGGTTAAGAGGAAGAGAAAGGCTCTCACTTTGAAAGTGAAATTAGATATTTCGAATCGATATGAAAAATGTGATAGTACGGCTGATATCCAACGTGCTTGATGTTTGAGTGAATCCATGCTCAGGAAAACTCGTTCTAATGCATGCCAAATTAAAGAAAGCAGTAAAAGCACTAGAAATTGAGTTCAGCCCGATCAACAACAATTCGTTCTAATACAGCAGGGGTCGGCAACCTTTTATGCATGGTGGGCCACATTTGTAGTTGTGAATGCTTCGGATGGCCGCATTGGAAGTCACAAGACCTTCGGCGGGCCGGATGACTGTTTATATCAGAAGTTATCTACAGATTCTGTGGACTCATATTATCGAAAATCATGTATAAATGATTTACTAGCGTTAAAGCTACACCAGGGAACTATAATTTCACTGAAAAATATAAAATTTTCGATTTTAAATTTTACCGACCACTATTTCATTATATCTTCGCGGGCCGGATGTGGCCCGCGGGCCGTATGTTGCCGACCCCTGTAATACAGGGTGAGTCAAAATTATGTATAAACACTTTAAATAGCCATATTTTGTAGACAGCATGACCATTTTGAATAAAATTTCTTATATTTTAAGGCTAAAATAAAGAATTAGCGTTTCAATATGTTGCAGATTAACTGGTGGCCTATTAATATAGAGAAAAATCAGCTAACATTTGAAGAAAGGAATTGCATTCTAAAATGGTACTAGAAGTATGAAAACGTAAGAGAGGTTCAGCGTGTATAGGAATATCAATATGGGACAAAGGCGCCAACGTATCTAAAAATAACGCGCCTCCATGATAAATTTGAAGAGCATGGAACTGTTCACAATATCAATAAGAAAAGCTGTGGGAGGAAATGGACGTCAAGAAGTGCCGAAAACATCAAACAGTCAAAAAATATTTTCTTCAGTTTTCTATTCGTGCAAATGTTTTTTACTTTCTCCATACGTAGTTTAGGGGAAGTATTGTTTTCATGAAAAAAATGACTTCGAGATTTCAACGAAAATACACGATTTGAGGTCTCCTGAACACGTTTTGATTTTCTCGATGATGTCTGTGTATGTGTGTGTGTGTATGGGTGCGTGCGTGCGTGCCTGCGTGCATGTGTATGTGATAGCGTTTTTGTGGGTGCTCTAACTCAAAAACTATTAATCAGGTCAACGCGAAATTTTACATTTAACATTTTTATAAAAGTCAGATAACTGATTAGTTTTTGGTAAATATCGGTTAACCGGAAGTGGGTATTTACTTTTGTCACATCCGTTATTTTAAAATATTTGATAAATGTAAAAATATAGTGGGATTAAAGTTATAGGAAATTTAATTTTTTACAATCTTTGTTTGAAATATTTTCCCATATAATGCATTGTTTAAGAGATATCTTATATTTTTAGCTGCCACCACCACGCCACCTACCGACGACCATTGTTAAAAATTGACGCTAAGTTACGTTCTAGTAAAGCTCCTTTTTCTTTTATTAATTTTTGGAGCTTTGTGGCTATATCCAATGTCAGAAGGCTATGGTTTGAGTTTATTTCTGTTCTTTGTAAAGTCTAAAATTTTCTTGCAGTTTCTTAAAATATTATTATGTATTATTAATCCTCTATAACCCGATTTTTTTCTGTGAAATAAATTATTACCAATTTTACTTAATGAGTTTAGATTGATAATAGAAGACCAGAAATGTTTTTCTTCTTTTTTCGGGTTTTGGATTTTGGATTTCTCAAAATTGGTTTGCGTTATAAAGAAAATAAATAGACATTCATTTATTCAGTCCTCTATTTAATGTTTCTGTTACTTATAAAATCTAAAACACTTGAAAATAAGATAATTTCGTTCAAAAAAGTTAATGTATTTGGTTAAGCAACCTTCATTATAATATTATTGCTATCGGAAATAAAATCGAGTTAAGCGATTTCGAGTTACGCAACCAACGCTGGGAACGTAACTATCGCGTAAGCTGGGGGTTAGGTGTATGTTGATTTTGATCCATGCCCGTAAACAAAATAATGTCGTGAATAAAACGTGAGTAGATTTTGGTATTAAGAGTGATAATTTTCAGTAGACTACTATTTTGTTTCATTTTTACACCCCCACCTCTCCCCCATTTAAGTTATTCCTCGCATTAAAGTACAAAAATCTTGTTCCTCAGGAAACCCTGAAATACGGATTCCACTGTAATCGTATAAGAATGTAAGCGAAGCTCCTTTTTCTCCTCAAATTTGAATTACGATTATATTTACGATTACCACAAAACGAATATGAATTTTGTAAGAAATTAGTTCACATGAATGCTCCAATGAGGAAATATAATTGAATAATATGATAAGTTTTTCTGAATTCAATGCATTAATTCAAAATAACTTGGTGTTCTTCAATGACCACAAAAGATTTGAACCAACGTTCACAACATTCAACATCAACAACCAAACGAAGACTGATCTTCAGTGTAATAACTCTTATCATTGAATAAAAAAAGAAAAAAGACCAAATTCAGAATCAGAAATGATGGAAAAAATTCCGCAACATGTGATTCAACTGGTTCTGCAAAATTCGAATTTCGAGCTTGAGACAGGAAGCTAGATTTGAAGCAGGAATTTTTCCCGGTTTGCTAAGCAATAAAATTTCCGTTTCCTTCTGTGATTCGGGTTACCAATAACAGAGTATCATCAGCTGCCCTTCAGGAGTGATCACAGGAGTAAAAAATTGTTTAACATTCTGAAAATGTTTTGGATGCTTCCATAAGAATCTCCGGTTATTAGAAACTTTGAAACGCCTTGATTTGTGATTATAAATTAAACTCCAGATCTAAAGACAGGGCATAACTCCAATTAATATTTAAATACTTGCTGGACTTATACGTTCTTGAACAAATGGAGGCATCCGGTGCTAATTGATTTGATAAAGCAAGATACAAAGAAATTTGGCATTTGAGAAGGAAAAAAAAATCCTGTACTTGACCGGGAATCAGAACCCGGGTCCCCCACTTGCCGGGTAGGTGCTATTAACCAACTAATCTATCAAGCTATCTATCTATCCTTCTCCATTCTCGAATTGGGGTATTTACTGTGAGAAAGGGCTAGCTAAGTAGGAAACCTTAACCACTAAACGTCCTCACAGAGGCATCGCGGAAAATACCCTTTCTTTATCTCAAGAAAGTGAGATAACTTTCAAATAACAAGATGGAAAGTTGAGGAGATGACTTCTTATACATTTTCGCATAAAGCTTCAACAGAAAATTGACATTTGACATTTATCTCAACTTTCCATCTTGTCAAGATACAAAGGTCTGTATTTTTCAACCGTCAGCTTCTCAATTGGAGATTCAACTGCTGTTTCAAAAACTCTAATAGGAAGAAGTCAGCATTAAAAACAAATTATTATAAATAAGAGTTTTCCTAAATTTCCCAAAGATAACCGAATCACCTCGGATAGAAAGAACGCAAATGTCCGCGTGGCGAAGGTGACATCACAAACTAAAACAGGAAAGAAAGCCTGAAGGAGCACATGATTTTGAAGCACTTTTAGGGAGTTTCTGAATGTAAATATTTATTTGCATATTTTTTGCAGTTGTTAGTGATTAAAATCTAATGTAAAATAATAAGCATGGATTAGCGGAATATAAATGAATCACCTTTATTAATAATTTTCTCGAATTATTACAGATTCATAGAGTTTGACCCATTATTCAGGCTCTTCTACATTATAAATTAGATGGTGGCTTGAGCAAAAGATTCTAGAGAAATTTTGCAATGATTCATATGTTTGTTGTCAGGTGATGCATGGTTCGGCCTTTGCGTTATCTTCAGCCAAAACGCCATCGCCAACCACCGCCGAATCTTCTGCCTCCCAAACCTCGGCCTAGCAAGCCGAACCATCTTAGTTCTTCATCATCTAAATACAATAAAGAAAACAATGTTGGTCGAGAACGTGTATCAGTTAAATTCATTACAAGAAATACACAGAAAAATTCATACTCTCAAAATTTAAAATTACACTGAAAATAATTAGCCTTCATTGGCAGAATAGTACGGAATAACAATCTAAAAGTTCAGCAAATATATAAGATATCATTTGTTTTATAGCAGGTCAAATGCGTTTCCAGTATATGGGATCCATATGACAAATATGCAGAGCGCTATCTCTTAATTTAAAAAATTTCATTGTGTTACAAGAATAGCGCGGGGGGAAACCCATAGGTTGAGGCTTCCTTGGAAGTATGGATGAAAAGTTAAGCGAAAAGGGGTTAATGGATAGGGTAGGGTGGGGATATTTGGATCGTTTCAAATTTAATCAGTAATTGCAGGTGGCCAAATTTATTTTGTAGAATTCAGTAATTATTTTTCATTGTATTATGATGTTTTGAATTAAAAAATATAATTCTAAGTTTTAAACATAATGTTTACTTTAAAATACACCACAAAATACACAATAATGAAAAACATTAATTTTACAAATATTGTGGGGCTATTTGGATAGCATATTTTCATGTAAATATACACTGAAAATTAGTCATAAAGTCAGAAACTATATATAAACAGCGCATTACATTTTCTGATCATAGCCATTCGTATTAATTACGGATTAAACACATTTTCCACACTTAAATCGTTTAATCCAGCAGCCCCTACACACAGCTCGTGGTACCAAGTTTTGTATGTTTTGCAACTTATCCAATCACATTTTGTGAGAGATTTCAGATCAAAACAATTGATTCCGCAGAAACCACAAGCTACATCTTCATCTTCCGTTGATTAGTATGAAGATTCTTCACTTAAACTCCTTGAGTCAATAAGTTTTCTTCGCACACGTTTCCTAACTTTTTTGGTGATCATTAGATATTTTGATTTATTTCTAAGTTTTTTACCTTTGTTTCTTTCTCAAAATGTAACTTTCTCTTTACTCTTATGTTTTTAACGTTTTCAGGAGATATCAGATGGCAGGCAGAATGCTTTGCACTGTTAGCTTTTTTCTTTGGATTGACTTTAGTAGGAGTAGGTAAAACAAATGAAAAGTTTGTTCCTGAGCATGATGGTTTTGTGAGAACTTGATTAGCTTTAGCATGAGAATTATTTAATTCAACATTTTGGTTTAGGGGAAGAGGCATTTCGTTCGATGAATCTGTTGTTACATTTTATGGCCCGCAGATGAATTTGATGGTCGGCTATTTGCATTTGATGATCGGGGATTCTCACTTGACAGTCCGGGATTTACACTTGAGGATTCAGGAGGTTCATTGGAAAGAATTGAGGTTACATTGGAATATTCGCAGTCGGAAAAAGTCGTTCCCAGCACACGGGTCAGAGGATAAGGTGTGTGATGGCAAGAATTCGTGTTCAGAAATCTTGTTTTAGTTGAAAGGATAAATTCCGGTGCATTCAAATCCTTTTACTGGATTCCCTACGGAAACACCCTTTCTCCAGGCCCTATTAAAAATACCACCAAATACATATTTTGTTATTGAACTTGCTGGATTACTGTGAACAAAGGAAGTGGCCTCTTGGTGGTAAAATACTTGTAGAGGTTTAAACACAGTCCTATCAAGAGACTGCAAAACGTGGGTGGAGTGAGGTGGTAAGCATACTAGTTCAATCTGATGTTCTAGACCAGGGGTTACCAATTACTTTTCTTCGCGGTCCGTATTACAAAATATGTAACTCATCGCGGTCCGGATCCCTTATTGGCATATAATTAATAAAACGTCAAATATTATAATGCCATGTTTTTATTTCCTGTTATTAATTATTACAGAACACTTAAAGATAATATTAATAATTAGATCGCAAATGTATATGTATACATATACAATAATGATAAAAATGACACTTCTTTTCGACAACAATTTTCCAAAACTCTGGAGTTAAATTTCTACTTGGTATTTGAAGAAAATTTAAAAGATATTTTTCGATTAACCGATATCAAAACTTGTTTTTTATAAAATTCATTTTCGAAAATATTGACTCACAATATATGTTGAACCGAACATTGTGCACAATTAAATACAAATTTTCTTCATTTCGGGGTACGGCTCACGTACATATTTTCCCAAAACTGTTGCAAATCATTCTCGGTCATTTTTCCTTTAAGAACAAAATCTTCTTGAAAATCGGTCATTTCCAACCTAAGTGAAGCTTTATTACTTTTGAAAAATTTGGCTGCTTCACTGGTCCATTCCCCATTTGGTCCTAGTGAATATTGGTTAATGAGTAGTTGTGTTAATTTCTCTATTTTGCAAAAATCTGCAAATCTTTCGTCGAATTCATGTTTTAGTTTTGCTACGAAGTTCAAATATTTGCTTTTGACTAATTTTATATTAATTTCTTCAGTAAACTCTTCTTTCATACATGGAAAGTGCAACATTTCATCACTTAAATCTGAAGAAAGTATTTCGAGCTCTTTACAAAAAGAGTTACACAACTTACACTAATCCGGAAATAAGTGTCCTTTCCTTGTAATTTCAGGTTGAGATCGTTAAATTGTTTAAATATATCAGTTAAGAAGGCAATAACGAGTAGATTTTCTCTCCACTAGTTCTGTCCTTAAGCATGACATACTTAAGATTTCTTCATAATATTGTTCACTTTTTCGTAAAAAATCTTATAAATACAAGTAACTGTGCAGTATTGCTAATAACATATGATTCATCCATAGCCAATGAATACCATTCAGAAAACGGCATGTCTTATTTGTTTAAAAATTTCTTCTGCTGTTATTTCTGAGTTTGTGTTGCTTGTGGGCCACAGATTGTGGCTGATTGTGGGATGCGTCGAATACTGTCAACTACGTCACTTTCGAACATTGATGAGGCAGCTTGAACCATACATTCTTTCATAATATAAACGTCAGTATAAGTTTTCATATTTTTAGCTAGAGTCCACGAAATACGCAAGGAAGCCTCAGCAACTTTTTCTTGTTGGGACATACAGCTTTTCATAATTTGGGTTGAATACAACTGGATATTGAATATAAAAACTATCATAAGTATCATAATGGCGTTTGGGATTGCCACTTTTGATAACATCAACTGTTTACTGGCAAATTGGGCAGATAGGAATCGCTGCTTGTCGATTTGGAAGAGTAAAACAGTATAACTCAGTCGACTTTGGTAGGAATTGTCGGTTTTCATTATCAACTTTCCTTTTCTATTTATCTATATTGTTTTATTTTGGGCTATAGAAAATAACTTTTGTTGCATAATTAATTAAAAAGTATCGCACAATTTCACGGCGAACCGCATCTGTTAGCAGACTGTGTTAGACTGGTATAAGTGAGTATAAAGGTGATGTGCGCATGACGCAACTGTCGCAGGGTGTGACTTGCTCAAAACACGTCAAATTAGGGGAAATTTAAAAAATGCAAAGCTAAAATAATTATTTTATGTACAAATTATTGACTTAGGTTCAGATCTCACGCGGTCCGTGAAATATCGTTGGCGGTCCGCCAATTGGGGACCCCCGTTCTAGGCAATAATCAAGAGGGAATGGTGAAATGTATGACCATCTAAAATTAACAAACTCCTGCACTGAACACAAAATTTTATTTCACCAACAAATTTAAAGGTATTGAGTATGCTGGACAAAGCCCGACACTTATCTTCCTCCTTCCACTGCAAATAAGCATCCTTCCGCATATATTTTTTCGCCATCAGAAAAATGATACGCAAATTGGAGGGTACTTAAAATTTAATTTTTAGTGTTTCTATATTTTTGTAACATATTTTAGTTGTATTTATACTAAAAAAATTATCCTCTGAAGTTTTCTCGTCTTCTGCTATTAATCCCTGATCATCTGCGTATTTAATGGTGGTAATACTTTCACCTCCTATCTTAAATCCTTTCTCTTCCACCAAAGCTTCTTCTGTTATTGTTTCTCCATAAATATTAAATATCGCTGGTGAAATATGACATCCCTGCCTTACTTCCCTCCCTATTGAAGTACTTTCTGTTTCTTCTCCTTCGACCCTGACTCTAATCTTTTGATCTAAGTAAAGGTTTTTAAGCAATCTTTTATCTTTCCAATCTACTCCTATTTTATTTAAAATACCCAACATTTTATCCCATTTCACTCAGTCAAAAGCTTTCTCCCAAACTACAAAACAAAAGTACATATCTGTATTGACTTCTTGTGCTCTTTCTACCATCATCCTCATACAACCTATAGCATCTCTAGTCCCTCTTCCTCTTCTGAAACCAAACTGATTATCTTGCTGCTCCTTTTCTATTTTACCTTCAATTCTTTTGGTTATTATTCTAGTTAGCAACATCTAAAAAATCTTCAGGCCATATGGCAGTATCATATACTTGGTTAAAGAATTTTGTGAGTTGCTTAACTGCTTTCGACCCCAAAACCTTAAGAACGTCCACTGGTATATCATCACCCCCCAACAGCCTTCCTTCTTTTCATGTCATCAATTGCTCTTTTAACTTCAGACTCGAGAATACTTGGTCCTAGCTGATCTTTTTCCACATCCTCTTTTTCATTTAATTCAGTATTTCTTGGCTTTTCTTTTTTGTCATACAGCACCTCAATGTATTCTTTCCAAACATTCTTTACATTATCTGGCTCTGAGACTTTTTTACCAGTTTTGTTCATGATTCCTTTACGTCCTATCTTTCTTGCCTTTTTCTTGAATAGTTCCCTTGCTTTGCTATACACGAGGTATGTTCTACAATTCTTTCACGCTCGACAATCTCCTCGCATTTCTCATTTATCCACTTTTCTCTGGCTTTATGTCTTTCCCTTCTTAAAGCATTATTTAACTCCTTGTACTTTCTTTGGCCTTCTTCAGTGTTTATGTTCTTCCACTTTATCCGCTCTTCCATTTTTTGAAGCATGGCTGCTGTGACCCAGGTTTTTTTTCCTTCTCCCGTTATCTTTCCTACCTTCTTTTCCATAACATCTTTAATGTTGCTAAGGATGTACCTCCACTCCTCATCTACATTATCCCTATTTTCTTCAGCTCTCTCCACCAACCTTTCCTCCAGCTCAATTATAACATAAGGAACCACTAATAAGAAAATGATGTAGGTATTCTCGGATACATTCCGGGTGATATATATTGGAATGGCTTGAAGCAGTAGAGGCTGAAGCGTGGTAAGCGTGCGGGCGTGCGGGAGTGCGGGCGGGCGTGCGTGTGTGTGTGTATATATAATTAGCACCAATGGACGAAATACATTACCTTCGCCTGGCTGGAGTCCATGCACAGCATCGCAACTGCTCCAATGAGAAATACAAAATTAGGAAGAAATAAACGAGCCATGTGGGAAAAGAGAATTTTAGAAAACTTAATACGTATATCAAAACCAATATTAAAAAAATATATAATACTATTATGTATCTTGTTAATACAAACCTGGTTTATACAACGTTCTTATTTATATGAAGCATATACCGTTCCCTTTACATAGGATAGGCTTCTCATCATACACATATTCACCTATTACAAAATTCGGTTAATATGCAATACAGTGTCCTTGTGTATCCCATGGAAAATATAATTATGCTATTCTGTATGATTAAGCTAGATTAAATTAATAAATCACGTTTTGGAATGGTACCACTCGCCAAAACGTCTGGTGAACTTTGTTAAATTTCTATTGAATGTGCATAAGCGCTACGGAACATCAACTGTTACATCTATGGCACTAGCGGAGCGGCACCACTCTCTACACACTTTAATGGACATTCTTATGTTCGTATGAAGAAGGTTTCAATATAAAATTACGCCGAAATACGAGTTAAATGATAGTTGCAGTTGTAATTCCTAGCTGAAATAAACTTATGTTGAACTCCATTTTTTGTGCTATTTGTTCTAAAAGATCAGAGCTGGAGTTTTTTGGTCATTAATTTGAATTTTGTAACAGCTTCGAGAAATATTTTTACTGCGTCTGGTTCATTTGGCAAAGATAAAGCAAGAAACAGGTTGTGCTTTGTTGACGATACGGGTGTGTTTAATAACTTGCTCCTAAACAAAATAATTGCTGTTCAAGGTGTCTAGTATTAGCGGCAAATTAAGAAAGGAAATAATCACTAATCTGTAAAGCTGCAATGCAGACGACAGTACAAAACTTCCCCGCTTGCCATATTCTCCTAGTCAAGATGTTTTAAAGAAGTTTCCGTATTAAATACAATTGGGGATTGCAATCCCGGAGGAATTTTTCAGTCCCGGGATTTCGGGATACCGAGATCCCGGGATTTACGATTATACATACATATTAGGAACATAATTCCCGATGCAAAAACAGCTAAGAGTTATTTATGTCTTTAATACATTGCATTTTTATGCGTTCTTTGCACGAAGTGAACGCATATAGGGGAGGTCGTTTCCGCCCGTCCGTCCGTCCGCATGTTTAAACTTGGGAAGCGCTGAACATATTTTGATTCAATTTGGTATTGGGGAGTTTTAGTAAAATTTATCTACTGATTCCAATTTTGGTTAAAATCGGAAGACAATTACGACCACTTTACATGAAGACCTACAAAGTCTTTTACAGCGTACCTATTTCAACTCGGGAACCGCTTGACCTATTTTGATGAAATTTAGCATTGGGGAGTTTTACTAAAATTAGTCGATCACAAAGAACGTATTTGTAAACCCAGTGTACTCCGGCATGGAGTACACCTTTCCATACTTGTTTCTGTAGTAATCGAAATAAAAAAATGGTGAAGGTGTAAATGTAATGCATCAGTGTGTAAAAACAAAACGCTTACGTTACATTTTAGAAATCTTAATATGCAAACCTCAGTACAATGAACTCCATTGGAAAAACGAAAAACGCATGCACACATGCCAAAGTATATAAAATAATTATGGTTTAATTTTAACTAAACATAAATAATTGAATTTTTATTATGTAATTGTAACATTTGTAGCAGAAGCGTTGATAATATGACAAAATAATTGTTATTTAAGAAAAATAAACATTATTAATTGAACCCCAACTCATATTTCAAAGAGATTTAAACGTATTTGAAGTATGCTCTTAAAAAGTAGAGTGCGTCTAATGTTTTATCGCTAATTTTTTATCTGTACTTCGTGCAATATATGCCAGCGAATGAAACACCCTTTCAGATTCTACACCTGTTGGAGGAATAGAAAGCAACTATCCATAAAGGAACTGAAATTTTTCACCTCTACGTCCACTTTCACGGAAGAGATTCAGCTCACTTGTGATTTCTGCTGTCAGTTCAGTGGAGCTGGAGCAGGACCTGTATAACACTACATCAGTATCAGACGTCGAACTAGTAAAAGCGAAAACCAAGAATTTTTTTCGAAGAAGTAAAAACTTTTTCGAGTAATATTTTGGAATATCTGGATTTTTCCTACCTAATCATCGAGCATATACCTATATACAGAACTTGAACATTTTATCTCTGTCGGAAATACACCAGAACGCAACGGGAAAGCTTTCCTTTATGTAAAATTTCTGATAAATTGAAATAGAAATTCGAATTCCAAAATTCCAGTATGTTCCTAATTCCGGGATTTCGGGACTGTAATTTTGGGTGGGATCCCGAGATTGCAATCCCTAAATACAATATAAAAGGAGTATAAAATTTATTCTTTCCTTTTAAGTGCACGTCTATTTAAGATATCGTTTAATATTTATTTTTTAGAATAGAAATATATAGGCAGATATCTATTTTAACTTATGATAGTGTAGACGTATTTGGTTTAAATAAAAAAGTATTAATTAATAATAATTTTTTGTAATTTTCTTAAAAAATTTCCAAAAATAATAAAATTTCCAGATGGTTGGAACCGGTTTGTTTACTGGTGGTTGTTGGAAACGAACCGAAATTTTGTGTTTTGTGTCAACAGGAGAGAAAATAATTTCTACTGGATGCCCTGCTACAGACCTTGTTATGGCAAACGGAAATTTTATATCCCTTGAAGTTTGCAATAATGAGGTACTACTGTAGTAAAAATAAGTATTCATAACAGTATTTAGATATCGAAAAAAGGTCTTCCTTAAACGATCGTTCAATAAATTGCAACACAATCAGTTATATTTCACTTCGTAAACACTCAAGTATTATTCCGCAGACGTCTATTAAATATCGTTCGTTATCAGACTTCTGGTGAATGATGAAACAGTTTTTCTCCGAAAAAAAAACTTCCAGAATAGACTTTTTCGCGGCATTTCAAATGCGCTCAGATGTAATACCATACTAGTTCGTATTAAAACATGATATTGGTTACCATAAGAGAGATGAAAGGACGACACGGTCTCAGCCGACTTCGTTTTTCACCTTACATTCCTGTCCGTTTTAGTAAGAAAAGAGGTTTCTAGGGTAAAGTGCTAAATAATATATTCTAAATATTTTTTATATAAATTGATTACAATTATAACTCATTATAAATGGATATTTCAAAATGGTAATAATTTTATGGTTCATTCGGTCTTGAATGGAAAACGTATGTTTTAATTTAGATAAAAGTCAAAAAACAAGCAAGTTACGCGTAATCCGAACGGTTTAGCCGAGAAAAATAGCTTTGTTTCCTAGATACGCGAGGAGGAAAGGGAAATAATAGTCGGTATAGAGCCACGGAATGAGATAGAGAAAAACGGGAGTCGGAGGATTTTGGGGAATAACGCACTCACCGTTCTTTTTTCGTTCCTCTTGACCCAAAGGCAAGTCGCGTTCAGGCTGAAGACAGTTTCTCTTTAAAATCCTTGCTTTTGATATTCATTTCAGAGATGCGCCTTTATATATGTATATACAACAGCCTATGTCCCACCACTTCCACTCAGGAAATACAATAAACCACGCCTCTCAATCCCCCTATTCACTCCATTCCACTCCTGCTTCTTTCCCTTCCTCAATCCCCTCTCAATATGCAACAGTTTGGTTTCATTCTCCACTTTCCTCAATGACCCACCTCCTCCGTTTATCTCAAGATCCTTTTCCACGCTTTCTTTTTATCTTCTCCCAGTCATCTGTCCTTCATCGCCTCCATTTCCATTTTACCTTCGATGTTTACTGACAGAGAGCTGATTTTAAAGGTTTTCTGGTCAAGGGGAATTTCTCGCAACGAGTACAACGTTTCGCCAACAATTAATAATGCTTACCATATTTTCCAGGCGATAAGTTTTAGAAATAAATTTCACTGCATTAATTTCCATTTACATTATTTACGGGAACAGGCACGGCACCAAGCATAACGTATTTCATGATTCGTATAAGGCAAAGACAGAAGATATACGAAACTGGAAGCAATATGAGTGCTTGCGAGAAACCAGTAACTTATATACTCGTTACATACCACTTAGAAAAACAATCTCGTTATAAAATGTAGCAGCGTAAGGGAGACAAACACACTTTTCCCATTTAATCAGGAGGCATTAAACATAAGATGTGCTTGGAAACAAGTGCTGGGTGTCAGATAACTAAATTAGAGTGAGATTTGATTACGCTAATTATGGGAATGATAGTAGGAACAGAATGGGAGTAGAAGTGTTTATCGCAATTAGGGAAATATTGACTACGACTTTCAACGATGGCCAATTCAACTCTTTAATGAGTAACGTAACGCTCTGTTTTTATCGTAATTCTTTTTCACGAATCTAGCTGCTCGCCGCTGTATTTTCTCTAAATCCTTTATGAGTCCCCTCTGATATGGATCCCAAACCGCTGCTGCGTATTCCATTTGAGGTCTAACCAAGGATAAATAACAGGATTCTCTCACCTTTTCCGTGCTTTTCCTGACTATTCTACGCACAAAAGCCAACTTCTTATTTGCCGCACCTATCACTTGTCTTATGTGGGTGTCCCAAGACAGGTCATGATTCAAGGTTACCCCGAGGTATTTCACGGAATGCTCTCACCATCTATCGAGTAGGTAAATACGGACGATGATGGGCTTCTAGATTTCTAAAGTTTAGAACGTTACTCTTTTTCTGAATGATTTCTAGCTGCCATTCCTTGCACCATACAGATAACGCATCCAGATCATCCTGAAGCTGACGATGGTCGCTAGGACCACTAATTTCTCTATAGACTACGGTGTCATCCGCAAAAAGCCTGATATTACTTTTCACAACTGAGCTGATGTCGTTTATATAAAGCAAGAAAAGCATAGGTCCGATCACACTACCCTGCGGCACTCCAGAGACTACATCTGCCACACTCGAGGACTTACCATCGATGACTACTTTTTGTTTTCTATTCCAAAGGAAAGCGCGAACCCAGTTAATGACTTTAACATTAACGCCAAGATTTCCCAATTTTAATAACAACTTACGGTGGGGAACCTTGTCAAAAGCTTTTCTAAAATCAAGGAACACTGCATCGACCTGTTTATTATTTTCGCCGCATGCTAAAACATCATTCACAAACAGACCGAGTTGGGTGTCACAGGATCTACCTTTACTGAAGCCATGTTGACAGCTGACTAACAGCGATCTACTCTCGAGATAACGCATAGTGTTGCTAACAATAATGTGCTCCAAAATCTTACATGATAATGATGGTAGAGAAATCGGCCTATAATTTTCTGGGTTTTCTTTGTCACCTCCGTTATGAATGAGAGTGACGTGTGCTAGTCTTCAATCATCAGGAACCTCACAGAGGGTAAGAGATTTCTCGAATACTATCCGAAGGAAAGGAGCTATTTCTTCTGCTAGTTCTTTTAATACACGCGCGGGAATTCCTTCTGGTCCAGGATTTTTGTTGGGCTTTATCGCACTCAGTTGCTTCGCTATTCCTGCCTCAGAGATTTTAATATTATCCATCCGAGTACGTCCATTGGGAATAAGATTAACTTCAAGTCTATCTCCACCTGCCGTGAACGCTTTCGCGAAGTAAACGTTTAGTAGATTAGCTTTTTCCTCCCCATCGTGAAGGATGTCTCCGGAACCACATCGCAGGGAGAGTATTGAAGGACCCCCTCCCTTGACTTCTCTTACCTCCCTTGACTTCTCTTACATAGGACCAGAACGCTTTTGGATCCACCTTCAATTTTGTATTTAATACCTCATTCCGGAAGGTGTTAAATGCGTTACGCATGGTTTATCTCGCTAATACGCGGGCACTGTTATACTCATGGACTATAGCTGTGCGATACTCATCGGAAGTGGTGGTAGGTATGTTTTTCAATTTTGCGTGGCTACGCCTCTGTCGTTCTAAGGTAATCCTAACTTCCTTATTATACCAACGAGGTTCTTTCTTATTAGATTTTAACTTACTGGGGATAAATCTATTGATACATTTTCCTAGTATATCTTTAAATAATAACCATTATGGCTCCATACCTAATCGTTCTGTCTTTTCACGATAACTGACGAAGGTAATTCTGAGATGTAAGCTGAAACTTTTAAAGTCGGCCTTGGCGAATGCGTATACATTCCGAAGGGGCTTAGGATGTCTTTTGAGCTTTAATTCGCACTCCGCATACACAGCTCGATGGTCGCTAAGTCCCTCCTCTGTGGATACCTTAGTTATCCTATGCGGGGTGTTAGAAGCAAGCAAGTCGGAAACATTGCCCGAACGCGTGGCTGTGCGTACCATCTGGATTAAGGAATATTCATGAAACGTGTCGATTAAGGCTTCACACGATTCGCGTTCTTTACCTCCCGTAACGAAACATAGGTTTTCCCAATCGATTGACGGTAAGTTAAAATCGCCTCCAATTATCACATAACCGTCGTTCATAAAAGATCTAAGCTCGGCTAATTGCCTCTCTAAACTTAAAATATAATCAACTTTGGCATTAGGTGGTCTGTAAAATTAGCATAAATATATCTTTTTCGAATTATCCTTACCTAGGCGGCACCACACGCTCTCGGTCGTTTCGTCGATAATCGGGATCTGACAACTATCGTACTTTTCACTTATTATCATAAATACTCCGCCACCTATTCTATTGGCACGGTCTTTTCTGTACACTCTATAGCTTTTCGGAAAATTTTCTTGGCTAGCGATATCTTCAGTAAGCCAACTTTCCGTACCTATAACTACATCAGCATTCAACGTGCGAATTACGTGTTCGAGTTTGGCAGACTTCCTACGAATGCTGCGGCAGTTTAAAACTACAATATTTAAATTCTCGTTATCGCCCGAAGCATTAACTGCTCTATTACGGCTTCTGCAGGTGGACTCTCTCACTTCGCGACCAGAAACTGTATTACACTCGATGCCCCTATGAGATTTTCTATTACGCCTACACCCTACCCTACTCTCTAATCTAAAAAAGGCCTACAATGGTCGAAGATCCTACACGCTGCACTCTGTGAAGCCTCGGTCGTGGAATGGACTCCAGAGCCGTTTAGGGGTACCCTACACGACACGAGAACCGGCCGGAGATCAACGAAGTCGACTCTCATTCCCACACAGAAATTCCATAGCCTTTGGTTTAGCCCCGCCACGCGGCTCCAAACCTCCGAACCGCAGTCAATCCGAGGGACAATACTACAAACGGTGAGCCGCACATCAGAACCCGACTCCTCTCGGACACGAGTGACCTCGGCGACCAAGTCCTCAAAAGAACTTAGAATCTCCTCGGACCCGCGCTTCGAGGCGTCATTAGTCCCAACATGGACCACCATCCGCAGCCTAGAGCAACCCGTTGACTCCACCGACTTCCGCACCGCCCTCGTCACTTGGCGGATCGTTCCTTCTGGTATACACCTGGAAAACACCCGCTCAGCCACTCCCTCCCGGCGGGCCCGAGTTAGCAAGGGAGCCATAACACGCCGGACATTAGAACTACCAACTACTAAGAGCCCTCCCTTCCCACCACGACTTCCCATAGATCCAGCCTCCGCCAAAGAGACGGGAGCGGATGCGAGAGCATCAGCGACAACGCCGTGAACCGATTGCAAACTGGAAGAGGGTCTGCCGAGGCATTCCCAACTCCCAGCCTTCGCAGGACCACCCCACGATCCCCCAGGTTGGAGACCACTCTCCAATTGTTGGGTTTCAGGATTGGAGCGACCCCAGCCCCCGAAGAGGTCCCACAAACACCCTCGATCACACCACCGACTTCCGCACTCGAGCGCACATGAGTCGCCATCCTGGCGCGGTGAGTTCTCGGGGATGGATGCGTTCTCCCAACACGAACAAGGGCCGACTCCGCTCTCGCCACCCTCCGACGGAGGTCCGTAACCTCTCTTACCAGCTCCGTGATTCGAGACTTCATTCCCTATAAATCAGCGTCGCATAGAAAGGAGGAAACGGGAATCGTAGGTGAAGCCATCCTAAACACTAATCTGTACTAGCTACAAATTAAATTAAACTTCAAACTAAGGTTATACTAAGTGACTAACTAATTCGTGGACTTAAGGTCTACGCTAGAGAGGAACGCAGGTAAAAAGTGAAAGGGAAACGCTGACTCACCGCCCAAACAACGTTAGCGAACAGGCAAGATAGACACACAAGCAAGCGTTAAAACAATTGAAGTTAGTACACCAACAGCGATAATCAAGTTAAAACAAGTTAAGTTAGTACACAAACAGCGTAGAGTTCTTACAGAAACAATTACTATTTGAGTATGAGTTTTTCTTAAGCAAGGGCGCCTCTGTGCTAGAAAAATACGATTACTGACAAATAACGATATTGGGATTAAGATATACTACAATAAACAATAAAAATAAATGTTAGTTCTACTTATCAGTACGGTTACTTCAACTCTACTTCTACTGCTACACAACGATACAGCTACGGAAGGACAACTGCTACAGGTACTCTACAGCTACTGCTATTAAAGCGCCGGTAACCCGCAGGCCAGAAGCTCTCGTAGGAGGAAGTGAAAGGCACGTCCTTACCCTTCGACAGCCAGGCACTAACTCTGGCTAGAGTGGCTTGATATGTAAAAGGCGGCTTTAGTTACGATACTCGAATAAAATACTGTCGAGTGAGTTGAGTTGGTAGACAATGAACTGTGATAGAAAGGAGTACATTCGGAAACTCTTCGAAAAGTTTTTTCGCCACGCAATTCCAACTAAAACTGAAAAGGTTGCTTTGCAATTCAAGCTCTGAGTGGATCGTTAAAGAAACCTATGCCATCCTTCATAGTTTCAAAGTCTGCGAAAGGATTTTAAAATTACTCCAAAATGTCCTCCATATTAGAAGTGAAGACTGGAAAATCTACATCTACATCTACGTGATACCCTGCAGGTCACCTTTTCGGTGGATAGCAGTGGTGAAGTGCACCAAGGATTCATAGTTTTCCTACGTTATCTTTTTCTATTATGTTCTCTTATCGTCCTAGGGAAAAACGATCCTCTATATCGCTACGTTCTACAGTCGATCTCGCGAATCTTATCCTCACTGTCCTGCCTTCCGAGATACGTCGGGTTTCTGATAAGTCCTACTATCTCATTCGCTAGTCCCTGCTCTCACGCAGTGTGTGTGTGTGCACAGGAAGGAAAGTGGATAAGGTCATATTTCTCCAGGGCAAGCTTAAATAATTGTAGTTTGTTTCGGAATCCCCAAGAAATCAGAGAAATCTTGCTGCTTACCTTTAAATTTTAAATTCCACTCGTTCAGATGATTTGCGATATTCATTAGCGTTCCAATGAAGAATAACTATTTTTCGAAAATTCCATTCAGAAAAAGCAAGTATTTTATATCTAAAACAAAACTACTTTAAAATAAAAGCTGAATCAATGCGGTCAGATGAATAGCAAATCATAATGGTGACATTGCAACTAAAACGGGTTATAATATCTCAACCCACGCATGAATTTCGTATCGGTTTCATCTCAATTTTAGGGAGTTACTTGACAAGTAATTTTTTGCCTATTCTTCGCTAAACCTAAGATTCAAATCGAATGTAAAAATGAAAAACATGTTATTTAGCGTCATGGAACTGAACCATCTTTATTGATACTTTTCTTCAGTTATCAGAGATTGAGAGTACATGATACATTGTCCGGCTCGTGTGCGTTGTTAATGTGCTGGTGACTTGAGCCAATCATTCGAGGGAAATTTTGCAGTGATTCATATGTTTGTCGCCAGGTGATGCAAGTTTAGTCGCAGGAGAGGTGGTGTTCGGCCGTTACGTTATCTTCAGCCCCAGTAACCGCCCCTTCCCCAGCCGCCGCCGCCCCATCCCCTACCTCCCCAGCCACCATATCCACCATATCCGCCATATCCACCATATCCGCCCCATCCTCTACCTCCCCAGCCTCCGCCCCATCCTCTGCCTCCCCAACCTCCCCATCGGTTCTCTGCAGTGGCCAAATCAGGATCTAAATGTAATAAAGAAAAATAGGAGTTTGAGAACATAGGTGAAACTGTTGATGAATTCGTTGCAAGAAATAAACAGAGAGAGGGTTGAATATGTCTGCCCAGGACAAGCATCACCACTAAATTTGACAAGCATGAAACATTGATTTGAAAACAACACGCTGAAATTGGGTTAGATTTGTATTTCTCTTCTGTTTAATTTCTTACCGAATATTTATTGAAAGTACTGATAAAAAAAATTAATAACACTTAAATCTCAGAATATTTAATGAGATAATTCTGCTAAATGCACCGTAAGAAAAGTAAGTATAATCTTAGAGAGCGTAAAGGAATCATTCTGTTTGTGGCGTGGAAAAGCGAGTTAACACCAAGACGTGAACTTATGAAACCCCGCTCGTTCATTCGTCAACCATGTTATTAGAAACCTTTGGCTTTTAACTTACTTCCGCGACATGACCGTGAATGCTCTCTATCAATTTTTGCCTTATAATTGGCAGATTATCATCAATCAATTGCTTTATGTGTGATTCATTTATGATTTCAACATGCAACCTAACGGGCATTAACGTCTTCTTTTTCTGAGTGAATAGCATCGGAGGCTAAGCGGTTTGTTAAGAATATCTGTTGAGAGGTATAAATTCTACCATGAGCAGTGCTTTAATTATAAATCACGCTTTTTGTCATACTTATTGTTTGCCATCTAATTTTATCGTTTCTCTAATAAATAACAATAAAATCCGGTGATAATATGCTTTTACATTGAATGTGGATCCAAAAATACTATTGTAAAATTATTTCCCTTTGGGCGCTTAACGGTTATAGTACCGCCGTCGAACGCGGATTTTCGCTTAACGCGGAGTTGTCAGGAACGCCTCCTCCGCGTTAAGCGGGGGTCATCTATACCTATGAAATTGTCACGGGGTACTTCAACTTTTTTTAAAGGGTAATTCATGAAAAAAGTTTGAGAAACACTGGGGTAGACATCAAGAATGAGGTCAGGCTCAAACCTGTGGTATTTACTTTGTCACTTCCACAAATTTATTTGGCACGACCGGTTTCACTACTATCGTAGCATCATCACCTGATGATAGTAGTGAAACCGGTCGTGCCAAATAAATTTGTGGAAGTGACCAAGTTCTTTCTTTTTCTCGACTGGTGTAGATATTCTGAGATCCATTTCGAATTTAATTTTTTCAAATTACCTGAAGCGTAATGTAAATACAATAAGCACCAAACGGCGAAGTACTTTACCTTCGTTTGCAGGGGCTGCACCTTCTGCGCACAGCACCACAACTGCTGCCATCAGGAGCATAAGAATAGGAAGGAATAAGCGAGCCATCTGTGAAAAGAAAATTTTTATTTTAGAGCATTAACATCTCACAAAATATTAAAATTTTATCGATGTAGTAATAGCGCAAATTCTTCAAATTATTAATGCATTGAACATAAGTTTTATTTCAACGATTTGTTTAATAAACGGCTATCCAAAAACTTACCGATGATGAATTTTTTTCAGAATTCAATCTTTTTACGCAAAGGTCTATGAGACATCGTTCTTTACACGATTTATAGTTAATGATTAAACCTACTTCCTAATAAAAAATGCTTCTAGGATACAATTTCTCGCGGCTCTTTTATCGCGCCTCCAGTTATACTGTGCGATTGCGAATGAAACAAAAAGAGAGCTAAAAATTGCCCCTCGAATCTACCATTTGGTTTCGGTCGACTTATTTTTTCACGTAATACTCGTCTCTAAGGCATCCAAGCTACTCTCCTCCCTCTGGTGGAAGTAGTAGAAGGGACATCATCTAAGGGCCGCGGCAGTTCGGGCAGGAGAAGAGCAAAGCGCTCTGGGCTCCGGATACGTTCTTTGCCTTTGTTCCACTAACGGGCCCGAGGCTAAGGCATGCTTCTGCAATTACAGTCGGTGAACATCGCGATTAAGCCTTCTGGCGATTTTCCGCCGCAACACGTCTGCAGATTCATTGTTGCGCGTCGTTTCCTCCCATTCCAACCTCCCCTCTAGAAGAACGCCTCCCCATTCCATCATACCACGCGGTTACGTGCTAATGCCTTCCCGCCCTGAGAAAACTTAAATGGGTTTGCGTCAGAGGGGCGTGTGAGGGAGGGACAACGAAGGGAGGAAGAAGAGATGTAATGGGAAGAAATAGGAGGGAGGAAAATGGAGAAGCGACGGAAGGAGAGTCGACTGGAAGTGCCTGAGGACAGGGTCCGTCGGTAGAGTTATGGATGAGGCAGGTGAGAGGGGAATGGGAGGAGGAAGTAAATCAGGAGTCGGTGGATTCTTAAAAAGGGAAACGATGGACGTCAGAGCAGGTATCGGGAAGATGAGTGACTAAGCGCACTGTTGCGAGTTAGGACTAGTTGGTCTCCTCTTCAGTTCGTCTGTTAAATAAATGTGGACGGTAGCAAAGGGAATAGACGTTTGTGTAAATGTATCTACTAGGAAGGTAATTAGCTGTTTCATCTGAGATAAAACTAACATAATAAAGATGTAAATAGAATGTGTAACCTATCCATAACTGCTTAAAGACATGAAAGAAGTAAAACCGGCAAATAAAACAAAATGTACAGTTGCGTTAGTGTTTTAAGTGTGCATTCATGAGATTTGTATAAAGAAGTCGATTACAAGCTGAAAAAATAGTAAGGAAGAGCGTAACTTTATATGAATACCTATTCACTTATATAAACATTTGTATATAAAGGAGTGAAGGCATATATAGAACTCATGCAGTGACTTGTAAAAGTGAAAATTACATTGCAGGATTTGGGTCCAGCTACTTAAGATGCAAGAGGTATCGTTTGTGATGATGTTTGCTAACAGTAGTATGGAGGTAATTTTATATTTTATGTCTAAGGGTTTGAGTCATTAAATATTGTAAGAAGAATATTAGATCGGAAAATGCGACATTATAGTTCTGAATATCTCTTTGATTAAGGACCAAAACATTTTTTCTATAAATTTTATATTCAACTGAAGCTGTTGATAAATGAAAATTTTGGAATACCATGAAAATTTGACTCTGATGGCACTGTTGATCAAATCTCTAAGGAAAATCAAGAAAACATGTCTTCAAATTATTAAAGAACATAATGTGGGAAACTTCAGAGAACCTGTCACCACATTTGTGTAATTTATGCAAACAAGTTTCCAAGGATTTTCATTTTTATCAAAACAGCCGTATGCTAAGAAGAAGCAACGTACAAAACAACTAGAATTACCTTGGCTGGCCCAAGAGGTAGTTGCTTTTAACATAGCTGTTTACAATTAACTCTCCTAGAAATTTTAAATGGCGGGAGATATTAATATTTAGGGACTTCTGCCTCACAAAGAGATTTTTTAAATACATTAGTCAAAGAAGAGATGTTCTTCGCCCAGCTCTAAGCAGAATAAGGTAACGTCCATATAAATAGTTTACACTTATCAAGACATGGTCTCCCTGAAAAACTTGAGTGATTTGGCATTGAAAGTTTCCTCACCTACAATTTTGAATTTTCATTAACAGTAAGCGTTTTATAGAAATTCTAAGGTCTACCTAGAAATTTAAAAATTTTCATAAATTATCGACGTTTTATGATTTTCAAAAATAAAATAATTTAGCAAAACGTTTGAAAACAAAAAATTGGATTGAAAATTAAAACGTGTTGGAAAAGTTGCAACGGTGAGCTACAATATTTCTTTTAGGTCCTGAATCTTAGAATATTTCTTTCGGCATTTTATAATTTGAGTATTGATGGTATGTGAAATTATCCTTGCTATATTTTGTAGCAGAGTTTGCCAACATCTAGCCCAAATTGAAGATAAAAGATCCTAACTAACGTATCATTTTTAATCCATAAATAAAGTAATTTTGCAAAACGTTTGATAATTTAAAAAAATCGGATGTAAAATGATAACGTGACTTTGAGAAAAGTGGCAACTTAACTGGGCGAATGGGCGCTGCAATATTACTACAATTGATGAATCGTAGACTATTTTCCTCCGCCTTTTATAATGCGTCTATTAATGCACGTGAAATTATGTTTTATATTATAATTGCGTTATTTTTTGTTTTATAGAGGACTTTTGCCATTACTTTGTAGAATTTTAGCCAAAAGAAATCAACTAGCCTGCGCACATTCGCATATACAATGAAAAAACAAATTACATAGTCAACCGATTATTTACAAAATAACATTGCACGCAGATTAAATAGTTTTCCCTAAGTTTAATTATTCTCATTTACCATCTTCTAGGCATTACCGCGTTTGTCTCGTTCCCGGTGAAAGAAATTCCATTTTTATCAATTAAAACATATGGGTTTATTTAGAGTCAAGTGGGAAAGCAATCAAGCGAGACGTAATTCAAACGGCTCATCCGAGAATAACAGTCTAGTTTCTTAGAGACGCGAGAATGAAATTGAAAGGGTCGGTCGGTCTAGAGTCACGGGTTGCGGGAGATAAAAGTGAGAGTCGTGAGGAGACAGAGGAGTAACGCACTCACCGTTCTTTCTTCGTTCCTCTTGATCCAAAGGAGAGTCGCGTTTCAGTCGAAGACAGTTGCTCTTGGAAACACTTGCTTTCGGTGTCCACTCTGGGGTTGCGCCTCCATATATATAGCAGGTTATACCCCTGCACCTCCTCCTAGGGAATACAACAATCCACCCATCTCACTCCCCCTCCCTTTCCCTCCATTCCCGCTTCCTTCCCTCCCTCCATTCCCTCCCAACTGGCTACAGTTTTGTTTCTTTCTCTCCCTCCCTTAGCAACTCATCCTCGAGCTCTCCTCCCTCCCGACTCCTTCCTTTTTTCTCCTTTTCTTCTTTATTTGTGATCTTCATTCCCACGCCTCCTCCCGCCCATTCCGTTTTCCTCTCCTGTCCTTCGCCGCCTCCTACCTCTTCCCTCTCTTACGTATGTCGCGCTATTTCTTCCCCGATGCTCCCTCCCTATCTCTTCCTATTCCTCTCCCTCTCCGCGTTTCCTTTTCCCCGTCATCCTTTCATCCCTTTCCAACGCCTCCCGATTCCTCACTTGTTTCTGCTCATCACTCTCTCCTCTTTTGCATCTCTCCCAGCTTGATCCCTCGCAGACAGTTGATGGGAGGAATGTCCTCAGCGAGGATGTTGAGAATTACCAGTCGCGTGCGTCTGTTTTTCACTCTTTTTCTCGGATGGGTCGACCACCACCTATTGCCGCCCATCCTTTCACGATCCCTTTCCGCCTCCGGTGGGGGAGGCTCAAGGAAGGGGAGGAGGTGCGGCATACCATATGAATCGTTCTTAATGCTCAGGAAGCTAAGAAAAGTGAATGGGGTGGGAGGTGTTAGGTCCGATTGAGATTCCTCCACCCTCTTCCAGTTTACCTTCGATGCCTCCTTTACAAAGATCTAAAGTTCAAGGATTTTTCGAGAGAAATATGTCTTCCACTATGTCCACTCTTTCGCCAATGACATATATCATTGACTTTAACGAATTATTTGTTGGATTTGATGTGGGAGGGGGCTAACCGCAATAAATTTAATAAAACAACATTTCTGTGCTTTTTATTTCTTTGCTGAAACTCCGTGGTAGTTGAGTAAATGAATGACACCTGCATTCTGCACGACTGAGATATTTAGTTGTTTGTACGCTTTGGTTTCATGATTGATAGATATGGCCGATAAATTGCATCTAATAGAACAACAAAATGTCTTATAATAAAATATTGAATGCTAAGCATGAACATTGGTGATTGGTGGCGACGGTTAAGCGAGATTTCTCGGTGAATGCAAAACGCTCTTTGCGGGCGTCATCATTAAAATTAATTGAATGACTTACATATGATACGTGACAAGTAATTTTGTATTTTTATTGTATAACTAAGCTGGCCGTTTTTAAAATGTGAGATCATGTTCTGGTCACTGTTTCTTTGATTTATTCAATCGCAGCTACGATACAAATGTCTTAGGGGAGAGTGGAGGGAACAGGTCAAGAGAAGAGGGAGGGAGGGAATGACATGAGCAGAGGGTGCATTGGGACTTTGCCCTTACCCGTCACTGGATGACGGGTACTATTCTTGCGTGCATTGCATAAATCATCAACCTTTCTCAGTCAACTTCTGGATGGAAGCCTCTCTCTCCATGGTTATTCCATCTCCGGTGAAAATTCCATTTCGTCTTCTTTCCACTTTTTTCCTTTTTATTTTACGTTTTGCTCGTACTTCTTTTCATTTTGTATTTTGTATCCATAGACCCTATGTCAGATCGTATTGCTACAGCGATAGTCCTCCCTTATGCCCGCTTCCCATTGTTAAGTCACGATGAAACATATGGTATATATTCATGCATGCCATGGGACCTTGCATGGTCACTGACCCTCTGCAATATAGGAATTGGAGCACGAAAGTGAGAAGAGGCGAATGTTGGTCAACTCTGCACGAGTGAGGAAGCTTCGGATGACTGAATTTGAGGAGTAAAATCATCTCTTTACTGTTTAATCATATTTTTCAAGATAAAGCATAACATACGATGGAATAAATCCAAGACATGATGTAAACAGAATAAACCACATGTTGTCGAGCAGGCGTCGTATACTTAATTATAATTATGAGAATATTCTAGGTCAACCATAACAGGACGAAAGGTAAAACACGGCCGAAATAGAAAATCTACGAGTAGCCGCAAGCATGTAATGCGATAGATATAGTTTAACTCTCTGACGATAGAAATTAAACAATCTACTCGCCTTAGTAAACTGCTTTCAAGAATAAGCATGGAAAACGTAATCACTTCGCTTTAGCGAAATCAAGTAGAAGGTTACAGAATACAATTGCTCGTTGAATTGCAGGAAAATAACAATAACTCAACAATTACTGAAGAAAGGAATGGAAATGAAACAATTTAGTTATAAAATGACACAGAAAAAACAAAAAACCTTCGTGACCAAAATCATTTGCGAGGAAATGTATAACAAAATTTCTTCATCGGAGTCAGATAATTGCATGAGAAGAAAAGAAAAGCAAAGAACAAGCACTTAATGGATAAGGGAAGATTACATGCACGCAGTGTCCAGATTCCAATAAGAGGAAAGAGCTAGAATTGAAGCATATGGTCCTAGAATGAAATCACAGATAAAAGGAAAATTGCTGGAGAAAACATCACATAACACGTCAGAATCATAGTTTTAGAAATCGGTAGTGAATTTTCCGAAACTTCTGTACAAATTATAGAAAGATTTCAAACAAACCACGATCGAAATCCATCTTCTTTCGCCTGAGGAACGGAATTGCCCATTCCTTTGATCTGGGTTTTTTTTTACAAATTTCCGCGGGTTTTTACGAACCACGTGCCACGGAGCTAGCAAACAGGTTGCCGAAAGCAGGGTTTCACGCAATGGCTCATATTCAAGCCCTTTGTATTTTATCTGCATATTATTTTTTTAATTCAACCCTCTCGCTCGGGCCTTATGACTAATAAATTCAAAGTGGAAAATATGGAAATTGACTCAGTGGAACTCGCAAGCGCCTAGTTGAAATTCAGTTTTTTTACCTTTGCCTCATTAACTATGACGACATTTCATTCACTCACATCTCTCTTCTACCGGCGGTTTATCATAAATTCGGCTATGTGGAGTTAAGCTCATAATATGCGCTAAAAATGACTCCGGTAGATATTGCAGCCTGATGTCTATCACAGGTGGAAAGAAAAGTTCATTATAAAAAACTTCAGAAGAACTTGTCACTTGGCAAGTAAAAATGTGAGACTTATCCAAGGTCATCTTTCATTGAATTGGAGCAATGAATAATAAGAGTTTTGCAAATATATGCCATTCGAGATTTTATATCAGAAATTACGCGTGTTAAGGTCGTCGTAAAGTGGAAGAAAACTCACTTCCTTTACATTATCTTTGTATAAAATGGAAATTGCTCCGTTTCGTTAACTCATTATCTATACTGATTTAATACAATCTCAATTTCTCTCTCTGAAACTCGGTTACTGTCTCATGTTTGTGGAGTTAAACGGGAGAACAATAAAACCGATTATAGCTCAAAAACATTTCATCCTTTCAGGAATTACTTGCCAGCGCAACTTATATATTTCAAGCTGCTTGCCGTCAACACTGAAGTCATGGGCTCGATTCCAGGAGTGTTCATTTTCTTCATTTGACTAATACGGGAAGGAGTGCAGAGCATTAATCGTTCGCATATAAAAATTATTTAGAATCATCGTAGGAGTTCGAAACTTAAAACAACTAACTCCTAAATAACGACATTTTGTTTTCCTATTTTTCTGCTGTTGCTTTTTCAGTAGGCATCGAATCAATCAACAAATTAGTTTTAAATGCAAAAATTTGACATTTTCCGAGGAAATCTTTTATCGTCAAGCTGGAATAGTTGGGAATAGTTGTCTAGCGTAATGTTTAACAAATAAATCTTTATTAATACTTCTTTGTCTCACACCTTTTGTATTTCTAAAGCCGTTGTTACTTTTTGAAACATTCATTAATGTAAATTTTATATTTGTTTACTTTGTAGTGCATATAAAAGTTTTCGTTGATTTTTTATTTTATTTTAACTTATTAATTAATCCATACATATCCGTAATTTTTGACGGGAAATTACGCTAGTTTGTAATGAATTCAATGAAAAACTACGATTGTACATATTGCAGAATTTATAAATACCTTACATGTCATTTCACCATAAGGTTTTAATCGTAAACTCATAGATTTTGGCGAATGTTGTTATCCTTCTAGAAATAATGGGAATAATGCACTGCTGTGCCAACAATCATAGCCGAGTTACGTTGTTGTTTTTATTTGATTAACTGGAACTATTTTTGCCGTTAAACTTGTTCGAGAAGTATAAACAATCAACGGAATTCATTACTACGAGCTTATTAAAAGCTGGATTCTCTTAAATCTTTACTCAATGATCAGAAAGCCGTCTGCAACGACGAAAAACGGCCCAAAGTTATGACTAGAAAAAATTTCGGTACTTGCTCTTTATCTACCCGCAAAATTTTCCCGTAGGGAGTAGCGCCATAGGTCACGAGATATGAAACTACGTGGAAGTTGCGTTTACTGTTTATTCAAAATTCTTTTGTTTAGCGTAGCTATTGCGGCATTGTTGAAGCAAGTTACTAAAAGCGAATAAGTAATTAATTTCGAAGAATAAGAATCTAAAAGAACTATTTAAAGGTTGATCTATGATTATGATATTGTTCATTTTATTAAAAATCGAAATTGTAAACAACGATACAACGGCTGCATTTTACAAAACAGTCGAAGGTGAACGGTCACTTAATGAGTTCTCTTGTCAATAAGTGTAGTGTAATTTTAGAGATTAAAGGCGTGCGAACGCCTGCGGCGTCCTGCCTTAACCAATGTCACCCCTCTCCATGACAGCGGAGATCGTGTGCACGAAGCAGAGCAAACGCCATGACACTAAAAGTCTATGAGAAACACACACGTACACTACAAAGTTCCATTTCTTGTACCCTACGTAGTTCCATTTCTCGTCACCTACGAGAAAGTTTTGCTGGTAGATAAAGGGTAAGTACCAATATTTCAGCTAATGAATTTTATGAGCATTTATCCGAAGAAATAGCAGATAAATGATGGTAGATAAATATGCACTCTATCTTCCTCAGCCCTGGTGTCTAGTCAGCTGGAAATATCTTTTCTCCATTTTTCTACGGTGTCGGTGTCCAAATCATGTTTAGAGGTGATTGAGCACCTCTAGTAACGTGTAGTATGAAAGACAATACTTCGACTTCAAAAGACTTTTAGTGAAGAGTTGCCCAAAATGTGCAAAAAATCAAGAAAATCGAAAGCAAAAGCAGTTACTTTAAATGTTCATAGTAGTCTCAAATCCTTCCGGTAGCTGATATTTGAATTTGGGTATCTACCGGCTATTATTTGCGTGTCGTGAGGAGAGGAAACACTTTTTTTCGGTATTTCCCCTTTCTTAGGATGTCCTTCAGTCCTCGAAGATTGGAATAACAATTGCCGGTTTCCAGTTTTCGTCGTCATGGTAGAGTGCAAATTTCCTCAAGGAAAGAGGAAATGTAAACTACTGCGGTAAACAGTGCCTCCTTGATAGGCCGCTACTTACTGTTGGCCTAAAATATTATTCGAAAAAATCGTTTGTGTGTGGTTTTAGAGAGATCTGTGCCCAATTTGTTGGTCTAAAAACCTTTAAATATGCTTAATCGCATGCATGGCTGGGAAGGGGATGGGAAAGAGAAGTGTATTACACCGGAAGGGGTGTGAGTAAGAGGAGTAAATGACAAAAAAGCCCATGAGTCAGGGAGTGGGTCCTTCGCGGAGGCTATTCGTGGATGAAGGGATGTGGCCGAGGTTAGCGACATCTATGTGGAGGAACTGGGACGAAAAATGGAATCTTTCTACTGTGGGACTTTTTTACGAAAGAGACGCGAAAAGTAATTACCGATTTTCATTCAGATATAATCTCGCGCATTTCATTTCATACTGAAAGAGATTCGGTTGGAGAGAAACATCGCACTTAGCAGGTAGCCAGCTGGTTAACCGTGTGGTCAAATAGTATCTACTCTACCAACTTTTTCTATACATATATTTGACCAGTCAATTAATGTAGGCAGACTTCCTTCCTGTCGTCATCAATGTCCTTTTAAGGCTATTATAATAAAATATGATGATTTTCACTCAGATTTTTTTACGACCGTGGTGAAGAGATCTTCATCCTGTCAAGAAGGCAAAACGAAGTCGAAAAGTTTAGTAAGATCAGCTTTTAGCAAGCCTTTACGCACGAATCCATATATGATAGTTTTTTTTGTTCCATTTTTGCAGAATAGTTCCATATAATCTCCTTTAGAAAACATAAAACTAAACCCTGTATAGGGTCATAATGCCCCATCGCACCGTTATTTTCTTTGAATTTTACGTTCCTCTCCTCGGCCATGTCAGATATTCTATTACTGCAACAGCATAACGTAACTTATGGAGAAATTCCACAGCAAAAACTGTGACAGATTAAAATCAAAAATAACATGAAATATGCCAATTGTTTAACATGATCTAAGCCTAATGAAAAAGGTTCTGACAGGGGTTAGGATTTGTAAAATCATTCAGAGTCAGATTCAGGAGAGACAGCATAAAACTCAGGCCGAAGGGGAGATAATAAATTAAATCAAAAGCGAAAATTAAATTGTGTACATAATTTTTATTCGGAATTATGGTTATTTCAAAGATTTTATTTGCTAAATTATTTTATAAAATTTTGTAAAACTTGTAAAATATATTGAATATAAATTGATGGCATGTTGTACATAATTTCAGAATTAGGAATTTCATGAAAAAAACTTATTGAGCATTTTTGCCAAATAATTAATGCAAAACAAGATGATTCAAACTACTTATGTTGCCTACTTTCCATTTAATCCTTTATTTAATACTTATGTTGGCTTTAATAGCTTTAAAGTCATCGTGGATATGTAGCTCTTTGTGTTCCCAAATTTCATAATCTAGCGTTATAAAATACTACGAATACATTCGAACGGAATATTAAATTGATCACGCATATTTGTGCGGCAAAATAACGCGTGTACGTATTAGAAAATACTGAATCTGAGTCCAACAATAGTTTTTACTACGCCAACACCCTCGTGATGAGTGATCAAAACTGCAAAATCGCCAGTATTTACGCGAAAGTCTAAGAAATACAATCGATAAGCAAAATTCTACGATAAAATTAGGATCTTCATTCCTTTCATCAGATAATAGTATAAAACTTGCTCCGATATTACAGTTCTAATATATTTTAATGTGCAAGAGAAAATTACCCTGCACGATGGATTTTAGATTTCCTATGTAAATGAAATGGAAAGGATAGTTCCTGGAATCGAACCCGGGACTTCAATCTTCGCAATAAAACTATCCTCGGGAGCTCGGTTAATATAGCAAGAGATTTCCACCAAGTTTTATGAAAATCGGTCTCTTGTTTCAAAAGATAATAGGGGGGACGGACAGACAGACAGACACAATGACAAAACTATAAGGCTATTTCCATTCTGGAAAGTATGCTAAAAATTATCATATGGATAACAATTATGATGAAACAATAGCCTAAAATCTATAAAAGCCTACTTCTATCCCTTTGTGGCTTCCTCTGTCACGTTATAAAAATGCAAATTACTCAATAATGGAACGAGATATATGTTTGATATTTGGCAGGAATGTTTTATTCATATATTTTAAGATGATGACTAAAAGAAATGTCGAAAAAAGTCCTAGGTTAGACTCCAAGGTAGGCATCTCCATTTTCATAACACGTAAAAATCTACTTTTCGACTTGCAGGCTTATATTCTTTTTGAGATCTAAATTAGAAAGAATTAATCTATGATCTTCGGATCTAGTCCATTTTAAATAAAATCTATAAAGTTTCTTATTCTGTTCATCTTTTCACGCATACAGTTCGAAATTTCTCATGTTAATCGTTTAATTCACATAATTTGAGGAAATCTTGGCATTTTAACGGGATGTTGTCTTTCCAACCAATTACATTGTTAAACCTCGAAACCCAATTTTATTTCAATTCTTATGGGTGAAAGCGTGCTTTGAATGGTCTTACAATTAGTACGAAAGAGAGAGAAGGAGAGAGAAGTCATTTTCATAGCAACCAATGTAAACAACATTCGTTGCGTTATTTACGAGAAGGAATATATTTGAATGTAGAACATTAATCATTCGCACATTAAAATTAGGTACTTAGAATCATCGTAGGAGTTCGATACTTGATACAACGAATGCCTAAAAGAACGAGAGTTTGTTTTCTTGCCATCCAAAGAAAATCAAGGTATATTTATGTTCATTTTTTATTTCACAAAAAACTTTCCCGTTGAATTTCAACGGCCATCTCACTAGTAATATATAATGTTTGTAAATATTAGTATTCGGACTTCCTTATTTGTGCTGCAGGAATGGAACCTGTATTTTTACATTTATTTGTTTGATAAATAGTACTTGAATAATATCATGAGAAATTTTTAAAAATTATTGATTATTCGGCTGTTTTAAAAGTTATCAAAAACCTAATCCTAATTTAATTACCAGAGATTACTAGTTTCACATGGAAATTTATATTTCTACCAATCCGCTCGAAAAATGTACTGATATCTCTTTGAACGAATGTATTGGGGAAGAGATATGAATCTGAATAATATCCTGCAAACCACCACAATTGGTGCGCGCCAGGGGGTGAATATCACCAGCCTATCAATTTACTCGCCCACTCCCTTTCGTTGTATTTTCTCTAACTCATGAATAAGGCCCAACGGCGGGTCTAAAAGAGCCGATCGCCCCCTCCCCATTGGACGACCCCATCGCCCTCCACTGGATGCATTCTTGGACAAGAACTACCCATCAAATATGTTCCTTGCAACATAAATCGTGAGTTAATAGGATACTGAGATATTTCGGAGTTTTCGTCGTTCTTCGTAAGCCCCATGTCGACAAAATACTCACCATTAATTAATTAGTTCTGTCTTTCTAGCCAAAATTTTACTATGGAACATTTGCCAAAGAGTAATTCCAAATCTTCTCCCCGTTTGATATATGAAGTTCGCACTGCCGTCTAAGTCGAAATAAGAAGCGACCTAATGTTCTTTTTATGTTTTGGAAGTTGACCATTCGTCGAACTTTGATCTTTAAAGCGACACTGCGCATAAGCGTTCATACTGGATATCCGGCGCACCCGAGTCGGCCGTGAAGGTGAAAATTTATCGCACGAGGGAGAAGAAGGGATTTCTTCTTTTGCTCATCAAGACCTTGGTTGTCAAGCGACGCCACTTAAGGAAACTTAACGCTCGACTTAGTTCCGAACAGTTTGCTCCACTTTCTTAAAGCATGTGGTAAATTCCTGAGCAAGCCGGTTGATAAGCTCTTGGGTAGACAACTGGTTGAGAGTAAGAGTGTGACGTCTCCCATACGGTTGTAGGTCACGCTGTCGCTAACGTCTCGGACATGGTGGCCGGGATATTACTCCTTTTATTTTTTTAAATGAGTTTTTGCCTGAGAGGGGTTTTTCATAATTTTTATGTAATTACTTTTATGTTTTATGTAGCCTCCCCTTATGCTTTTCTCTTATAATTAGATTCATTAAGTGGATAGCTCAGATATGCTCCGCCTTGATGGATGACTCGAGACTTTTTGCAAATTCGTCGTTTTTTGTATCGTTCTTTAATTACGCGAAGGCTGGTGAGAATGCCTTAAACGAAAACATCGAGCCTCCTTTCGTGCTCTCCAACTCCATCACAGCCGCTCTTCTCCTCATCCACTCTCCTTCGTCCTTCTCCTCGTCCTTTCTCCGCCCGCTGCTTCCCTTCGTCATCTGTAATCTTTCTCATCCTTCGGAGTCCCTCTTTTCCTTTTCTCTCGCATCACAAACTCGCCTATCTGCTCCCTACTATTATCCGCCTCCCCCCCCCACTCCCTCTCCCCCCCCCCTTCCACTCTCTCCCTCGTCCCCCACTTACTTTCCCATTCCCCTCCCCTTTGACTCTCCCACGTGCTTATGTCTCGATTTGCCTCCCAGTCTCGTACGAGTTCCTACTTCCCTTCCTCCATTCCTCTTTTCGCAAATTCATTATTACATGAAATCCACCTCTTCTTCACCTTTTCTAGCTCATTTGCATTCGTCTCTAATCTTCCGTAGCCATTTACCCTCTCCCTCGCTCACATCGATCACTTTCTTCAATATCCATTCTTAAAAACGCTTATTCTCGCCTTTTCCATCTATCGAAGCACCTTTCCCCTCTTTTATATTCATCCGTTTTCTCGCTTTTCCTATTATTTCTCCTTCCTCTATTTCTCCTTCTCCCCACACACCTTCCTCTTAATTTCTTCTCATTTGCCATCTCCTCTTCCCTATTCAAATTTATTTCTTATTACAATATATAGAGAAACTTCTATAAGTAGAACTTCAAGGGAAACTCAAAATATTCGAGTTATAGAAAATTCGTCCTATGGAAATACATTTTTCTCCTTTCTATTTTGCCCGATAAAATTAATTCACTTCGAGTTATGAAAAATTCGACTGTATTTTCCTATAATTTCTATTTTATAATGTCTTAGTAATGGAGCGGGTTATCTCTAGATATCAGTTTATTTACAGTTATCCGATTCCTTGAAGTCATTGAAAGATGAAGTTAAATGATGTCTTTGCGAGCATCTAATTTTCCTTGAAAAAAAAAACAACTTAATCCAAACAAATAACTTTATTATCAATTTCCTCATAATAAGAATTCTAGCGGAATCATTTATTTAACGAATTTGGATAACCAATTTAAACAACCAATATTATTATAACGTTGCACAAATTGCACCAGTTTATAATAAAATGTTTTTAATTGCTTATATAAATTTATCTATTTTTCTATTAATATTATTAAGAAGTCTTAGCGTCTTTCTTTCCAGGTTTCTCCATCTCTAGGATCAACGCAGCGAGTTTTGCATAATTTTCATTTTACGAAACATTGAGCCTCTCTCGTTGAGAGGACTGAAAGGAATAACAAGGAGATATAACATAAAAATCTGATGTGGCCCCCACATGACTTTCTCCATATTTGTAATATTTCTAAAAATTCCAAATAGGTTACATAATAATAAAAATTTAAAGAACCTGCGAGAAAATTTTAGACTTTACAAAGAACAGAAATAAACTCAAACCATAGCCTTCCAATATTGGATATAGCCACAAAACTCCAACAATTAAGAAAAGAAAAGGGAGCGTTACTAAGACGTAACTAAGCGTCAATTATCAGTAATGAGGTCAGGCTCAACTCTGTGGAATTTACTCATATTGAAAAAAGAACTGTTATTTCCACAAATTTTTAATTTAAAAACGACCGGTTTCACTTCGATCGTAGCATCATCAGGGATGTGCTACCTGATGATGCTACGATCGTAGTAAAACCGGTCGTTTTTAAATTAAAAATTTGTGGAAATAACAAAGTTCTTTTTTCAATAAGCGTCAATTGTTGACAATAGTCGTCGGTAGGTGGCGTGTTGGTGGCAGCTAAAAATATAAGATATCTCTTAAACAATGCAATATATGGGGAAATGTTTCAAACATAGGTTGTAGAAAATTAAATTTTCTACAACTTTTTTCTGATACATTTTTACATTTTTCAAATATTAAAGCAAATATTTTAAAATAACAGATAAGTGACAAGAGTAAACACCCACTTCTGGTAGACCGATATTTACTAAAAACTAATAAATTCTTTTGAATTTTATAAAAATGTTAAATATAAAATTTCGCGTTGACCTGATCAATAGTTTTTGTGTTAGAGCACCCACAAAAAGCTATCACATACACACACACAGATATCATCGAGAAAATGGTCAAAACGTGTTCAGGGAACCTCAAAACGTGTATTTCCGTTGAAATCTCGAAGTCGATTTTTTTCATGGAAACAATACTTTCCCCTATACTACAGAAAGTAAAAAATGAAAAATAAGATACAAATATTTTCAATAAAATATAAAATTTCTGACTGTTGGAAGAAATGAAACGACCATCTAGAAATAATAGAAACGGATAGAGAACCAACGAAAGCTTTCAATTGTAAACCAGAAGGTGTGTAGGAAGAGATAGAAAACGATGGAAGAGACGGAACAGATCAGAAGAGGTCTAAACCGCAAAGGGGAAGAAGACGAAGAAAACGTCGATTATATTACACTAATATTATTATACTTTAATATTTGAGTGACGCGAGATTGAGATGAATTTTATGTTCTCGTATACTTAACGTAAAATCCGATATATGTAAAGAATGGGTTTTTGAGAAGCTTCTGTGTGTTATCCTTACGATCAATTAAAATGGCGCCGGGCTTCATTTCAATGCCCAGGTAAAATAAATTATTTATAAGGATTTGTAGCCATAAATTTACATTAAACACTTTTAAAATTCCCATTTTTATGGTCCTCAGGACCCGAAAACTCGTAAAACTCAAGCCGGCTACATTTTTATTTGAAGTGTGAAACTGAAATCAAATGTCTTTCCCCATTAGTTTGGATTTTGAATGGGATTTTAAGACGCCGATATATAAACTATATAATTATAATCAGAGGAATTTTCTTGTCCATAAATTGTTATTTTTATCACTTAGTCGCCAGAACCTGTGTACTCGGCTAATAGTTTCTGCAGGCATTCGAGGAAATTGGCATTCTCAGCGAGTTCCGAAAGCGTATTTTTTAGTCAGATCACATAATAACCTGTCTAGATTTTTCCGGTTATTTTTACAAATAAAGGAAAGGCGGTCGCAAACATTCTGGGTAGCTGAGCGACGCGTTCTGTATCGCATTTTAGAGTTATGGGTTTGAATACCGTTGCCAAACATCCTAAATACGGTTTTCAAGGATTTTACAATCCAGTCGAGCGGTGGGATAGCTCGGAACATGGAATTCCCGCCGCGTATTGACTCGTTCTATTTACCAGCGTGCTTCGCCTTGGTTTCCATGCTCGCTCCGCGGTAACTGATAAAACGGGTTCCAAGTAAGAATCTCGATCTGAGCAAAAAGCGGCATGAAACGGGGTAGTCATTTAATCTCACATCTCCATCTCACGCGTTCATTCGGAAAGCTATACCGTGTTATTTTGGAGACATTTTTAACAAGTATAAATTTGTTTTTAAAAAATCGTTTTCGTGAAATACCGGAAAAAATCAAGAATTTGGAACTCATGAGGAAGTGATTATAATCCCAAGTAATGTGTCCCCTTAACAAGAGCCATTTTTTTTTTTAACCCTAGCTGGAGTGCAAATATGCCCTAGGTGATTTTGTTTACGTTTCACCATTTCCTATTGTTTTTAAGCGGTTTTTTTTAATCCGTCCGTTTGACGCGCTAACTTATAAACGAAAGCAGCTATAGTGACTTGGTTTTTTTGCCAATCGACTCAGTATTTTCTTACTCAAATATCATTTTAGACTAATCACACTAGTATACATAAATTTTTAGATCATTCGTTAACATTTTTTTAAAACCTCCATTTACTGTCTGCTTCAGCAGCTCTTTCCTCACTTGTTTATACAATGGTATACAATCCTGAGTACTCATTCCTCTGAAATAGGTGGGGAAACTATCCTCGATCGTACTCTGCAATCTGTTGAGAGCGATTCGAACTCGTTCGCTCCTCGCGCGACCAGTCACTCCACTTTCTTTGCCTGTAAGTAAAAAAGTAGTCGTTTTAGAGCAAATAAATTTTCGTAACGGAAATAAATATTTACTGGTTTAATTAACTACTTTCTTGTGTTCCTGTATGATTTGACTTACCCAGCCTCAATATTATAAAATCTACGTTATCGAAGAAAATGAACCGATTTAATGCGGCGATTCTCTTTCTGAAAGAGATTGTCATGGATATTCAAGCGGATACAGTAATCTAAAAACAGATTGACATTTGTAAAAATTTTGATCGTTTTCTGTGTAAATTACATCAGGAATTGGCGGATTGAGGCTTTATGTTTTTCTCCCATTTTGTGAGAAATGCCAACAACTGTTCATTACCATATCCCCTGAAAAGTTTTTTATATTTTCAATTAAAACATACCTTTATATTTTAATTATAAATTGAAATTAGTCGTTTGCCTTGATGAATAATTTGTATCCCAAGCGAACAATTATGTGATAAGAAATTGTGCCACCAGTTATGCGTAAATTTTCATTATATGCTTATTAAAAGACGGAGAAAATTAAATTGGGCCCCAAAGATAGATAGTCACTGTTGCGGAGTTGAGGCAACTTTATGTTTCCATGTAATATTCTAAGACAGCAGTGAGCAACATTTTTGCGAAGGAATGACGCTTAGGAGTTGCGAGCGCTTTGTCGGGTCGCTTCATAAGTAGTGATTCTGAAGGACTAATAAGCAATGGCACAGCGAGGGGGAGCAGAGGGGGGCAGTTGTGCCCAGGCGCAAGACTGAAGGGGCGCAAACGCATGGACCTAAAATTAACGTTTCTGTTTATAAACAATAATAATATCCTTATATAATAATTCTCAAGTGTCCGTCTGTCTGTCTGTTCCGGTATTTTTGGACATTTCCCAATGGAATTAAGAGCTGAAACTTTCACAATCGTTAAACCCCCTTGAGGTGGTATCTAGGAAAATCAAACATCCCGGAAAAAGTCCCGGATTCGACTCTGGGAGACCTCATCCAAGGGGGGGGGGGGGGGGTAATGTAGGAATGAAAAAGCATTTGATACATTTTTGTTTAAAATATATTTTAATCAGAAAAAGCAAATATAGAACTTATTAGTAAAAAGCGAACACATTAAGACTGCACAGGCAATACATCGATTAATACTGATAAAATAATTAAATATAATTTTATACAACAAAATTAATACCACTTAACAATGTCTTTATGATTTTAAATTAAAGATTATACATATACATAACATATATTATGAGGTTATATATTTATTTTGTATTAATGGCGAATGAATGCAGCTAGTAAGTATAAATATGCAATTAATTAGACATATTTTACATTATTATTATTACATTGAATGGTAATTTTTTCGAGTGTTCCGAAATTCTAGGAGGGGGTAATTCCCCCCTTTACCCCCCCTTGAATCCGCCCATGCTACCATGCCGTAATTTTTTAAATCATAAAACTAAAATTCGTCGGTAAAGAGAACGTTCCTAAATTTCCGCCTATCTCACAAAAAGTGAATAGCACCGAAATATGTATCAGGCCGGACTAGCAATTCGTGACTTCACGTTTCACCGAGGAGCCGCGGCCCCCAGTAAAAAAAAAACGAAAATAGCCTTTCCCCCTATAATCCGAGAAGAATCCGAACCACTCTAATTTTATGGCGTCATGAGACAAACTCCACACAAATACTCCGTCTCTGGAAATTTTCTCCCAGGAGTTGTGACGTCTTTTCGGACCTCGAGGCCACCTTTCCTCCTCCGCTCCCTTAGGGCAGCTCACGCACTCGCCCTCCCGCTCCCTACGAAATTAGTGCCGTCACGGCGGCCACTTCAGTTCTGGGAAAATCCCGGCCCCCGAAGAATGACGTCTTTTCGGGACGCTTTCTCGCTGGGGCGTAAAAAAAATAAGCACTCGCCTTTTGTGAAAACCAGCGATAACCGGATCGCTGGGAAAACGACCACGACTCAACTGGCTTCGGAGGCACTTTGCGTCCCAGACGAGGGCGCAGCAACAGCGTCCGCCACCTGCTATTGGCTGCGAGGAGGAAAAGTCACGTCGTTTGGAGTCCTGGGGCGCAGTCGAGTGAGAGGTAGAAAGAGAGGAGAGAGGGAGAGAGAAGATGAGGCGAGGCGGGGAGTCCCCGGAAAGCTATAGACTGGTTCATCCTCCCGAACACCTTCACCTCCGTTACGTCAACAGCGCTAGCACCTCCTTAGATACTTCTTGGTGTACTTTTCTCCCTTTGCATCTATCAACACGCGTGCGGGGTTTTTCCTTTCCCTACCTCCCATTCGAAAGCTCTCCCCCTACAATAGACGGTTGAGGGAGTGAGGTGGTTTGGGTGGATAGGAGGGATAAGAGCGATGAGTGGTGTGCGGTGACCCTGGAAACCGGTCTCCGTCCTCCTTGGCCTTGGGCGGTTTGTTGTACGTCTTCGGCTGCATACCGCGTGGATGACGGAGCGTTAATCCAAAAGCATTTCATTTCGGTTGCGCGAGGAAAATAAAGGAGATGTAATGATCGTGTGCCGCGCTCCTCTAAAATGGCGAGGCGTCGTTCCTTGCCATCGGGGGGGGGCCTCTCTTGCGGTTTCTCGATGCTATCGCGCTGCGACCGTAAGTACTCGCGAAGGCCCTCGGCAGGTTCCGACGAGATCGGTATCGTGAAGAGCGGATCTGTATTATTTTGTTGAATTTTTTAAATTGTTGCACAAAAAAAACAATTTTCTCGCTTTCCTTCTCGTTTGGCAACGTCTCTGTGTGACGACCTATTGTGTTATTTCGGCGGAAATGTTAATATGCGCGTTGATAATATTTTTTTGATCAGATATGTTGGCAATCCTGCAAAAAATTAATATTCATTTTTCTTCCGTTTCATTGCCGTCTTGTTTGTCTTAAAATTGTGTAGCAGATATTTACAAAAATAGCTAATCGAATCTCGTATTCACATAATTTTCCCCTATGATTTTTCTATCTATGGAAATTCGAGAAAAATTATTGCATGCATAAATAGTCGCTGGTACGTAAGGAATGTCAACACTCCATTATTGTCTTCGTTTTTTCTCACTGAATAGGATAAGTTAGGGATATCATAATTTTAATATTCGCAGCCGTCACCTTTCAGAATTTAACTGGTATACTTCCAATTAGTATTTCCGTTAACAGTACCACATATTAGCTGCTGAAATTTTAGTCATACTTTTGTTACGGTTCAAATCAAAATTACATAATGAATGTTAAAATTCTACGTAGATAAGAAGATACGAATCAATTTAGCAATTATCAGTATAAAGTGATAACTTTTGGTACAGGATTAGGCTCTAATCAAAAACATTACCATGACGTATTTTACGAAAGTAGTCGCGAGGGACTTGACTGAATTCCCCGAAACTAAGTAATTAGCATACTCGCTCGCTGTTTTGCGCAGGTTTTTTTTGGAAGGTTTGTTTACGATTCGCAAATTGGGACTCCTCGACCAAACCAATGGCATTTAAAGAGGTCGACGCTCAGGAAGTCAAGAATTGCTCGCTGGCGATGGAGGTTCAAACTTTCCTGGTTAGTCATTCATGTAGGTCAATTATAGAATTCCACCCCTTTCGGGGTATAAATATAGTAACGTGTTGTTCCCCATTCTACGCAGTAGAATTTGCTAACTGCGAAATTACGCGACTATGGCGTCGAGGAAGGAAACATTCTCACATTCGTTTATAAAAATCGATAATTTAAAAAAAGTCGAGAAAGCAATCCATTTAATATAATCCGATTGAGTTTCGTTTCTTGCAGATGTTGAGTATGGGTTTCTGTAACATTAATTTTTGAGAAAGAGTGCATCGCTCATCATTTTATTGCTAAAATCCATATACAGAACTCAGCGAAATTTTGTAACTAGTGATTTCTTCGGTGTAGTCGGAAATATAACTCCTCGTCCCCAAAGCGGTATTCTGAATGGAACTGATTGTGCCTCATATGATATTTTATGTCAAAATCGGAATAAATGTTATTGTATACCTGAATCGAATCATCAATGAAAGTTGCTACGAAATGCTTTATTATTAAATCTATATGCCTAAGGCCATCGGTCGCAATATTAATATTGCAGCTTATAAATGAGAAGCCTTGTAGACAGTGGTTGAAAGATCGCAAACATAAGGTTTAAAGTGCGAGGCTCTTCTCCAGGACGCCATCCGTCAAATCAGTGTTCTTTGTCGATAATGCAAGCTTATCAGTAACGCTATTCCATACTCCACCATAATGTCTAAAAATGTGCACATATTGAACGATTGCTGAGTCAGGTAATAATTGACTGTAGCATGCATCTGACCCTTTTCCTGTGGGAACATGTGTGAATATAAAAAAGCAACTATCGACATTTGCAAGAATTACACTGTGATTGACTTCGAGATATTTCTTATTGCTGGAAAAACGCAAGCTGTTAGAGCAGGCCCGTCCAACCCGGAGCTCGCGGGGGGGGGGTGGCAGCGTGTTGCTCACGAGATACGTTGATCTTGCCCGCTAGAGGTCTGCACGGGCCGAAATTTTCGGCCCAGGCCCGACCCGGCCCGTTCATAACTGAGCCTAAGTCCGGCCCGGCCCGAGACTTGGCCACAATTTACGCTCCCAAGACCGGGCCGAGACCCGAAATTTTTTAATGGACCTGAATTCGGTCCGATCGTGCACTTTAAGCAAAATATATAATAAACGATTGTCTTTATTATAGATTTTTCATTAGCTTAGCTTACGATACATAAAAATGTTCTAATCCGAAAAATCAATTTGTATTAATTCATTCAAATCCAAAATTGAGGATAATGAAAATATTAGGACACGTTTCAATTAATTAATACCAATTGCCTGCCTAATATGAAAACAAAAATCAGGGTCTTTTTGTTTAATTTTAAACATTTAAGCATTAAATGTTTGTTAATATTAAACCATACGTTAATGAAACTTACCAACGAAACGGAGGAAGAAAGGCTATAAAGGATATTTCAAAAATATAAAAATTAAACTTAGGAAAAATAATTATGTAGAATTTATGAAAAAAAGATTTGACACAGATATAAAATACTGCTAAATAAAAGCGGCTTTAGAGATTGCAAAAGAAAAAAGAAAGCAATAATGTTCACACAAAAAATAAGGCAAAGGAACAAAGAGAACAAAAGGTTTACTTTAGCTGAGTGAAAATTCGATTCCTAGTTGAGCCAGATGTTTTCTTCTTTTCCACCATCGTGATATGTAAACACATTATTAATTTTACAGTGCAGAATTAGTTAAAAATTTTACCTAGTTCGCAATCTGTATAACACAATTAGCAGAAAATATACTCACTGAAATGTGACGTTTTCCCCGCTCACAATGTGCATGTTCCTGCTTTTAATCCATGTTACTATGGAGTAACAAGATGGAATCGACGCTATCACTACTCAGACTTGTTCGACGCTCTTGCACTACGCAGCCTGTTAAGCTAAAATTTCGTTCGCTACTTGAGCTTGTGGCTGGAACAGGTAGAATGTCTTGCCACATGCGACAGCAGTGGAAACTTTGCTTCATCATTCTTCCACCAGCCTAGCAGTTCTTTTTGCTTAACATGGCCAACATCTAGTCGTGTATATATCACTACTTCGTCGTCTTGAACAATAGGCTGAACAGGGGTATCTTCAAAACCGCTGAAGTCAAGAACTTTTAATTTCTTAGTGGAGTTGACTATTATTGCTTGCTATGTTAGCATTTTTAACTGACGAAAGTTGGGCCACAAAAATGTAGCAACCCGATTAAGTCTTTGAATTTTAAATTTTTCCAACAGTACACTTCGAGATTTGTTTTTAGAGCTATCAGATCATCAGGGTCATCTGGCTGTATAGTGAGGTGGTTGAGTAGACTTACTTTAACTAGTAGAACCAAAGGAAGGGTTGGATATGTATCTCCTTCTAGTTCTAATGAAGCCTCTTTAAATGGTTTAAGAAAATTTAATAACATTGATAACGTTTCTTGCTGTAAATGGGACATTCTTTGTTCTTCCTCTAGACATCTCAAAAGATTCTCAATTTCTTCATATGCTTCATTAAGGGACTCGAACATCTCAATTCCACTGTAAAAACGTGTTTCGCATTCTTGATGTAACGTTTTTGACAAATTTTTCACTTGCCCAGATTTTGTAAGATATGCTACAAGAGATTTAGCTTCAGTTGTAGCAATATATATATATATATATATATATATATATATATATATATATATATATATATGAGGCAGATTTACTTCTAAGAATTCTCTTGAAAATGTGTGTCTTAAAATTGTGTTTATAAGATTGAGAGGAGCAATCTAGTCTAGTGTACAATTGAAGAGCGCTGATAATGTTAGCTCCCCGATCTGTCACAAACACAATCTTTGAAAGATTGTCAGATTTGAAGCCTAATGCAACTATTCGTCGTTTAATCTCATTTTTAATATTTACCCGTTTTTTTTCGTCGGGAAACTCACAAGTAAACATAACGCTGCTCATGAGTTTCCTGTTATCGTCAAAAAAGTGAAGTGTCAAAGTTGTGTAAGCAATTTTTTGAAAATCATCAACCCACATGTCCGTTGATTAATCACACTGCTGTAAATCGACTGCTTTCTGAATGGTAGGAACAAGAGATTTGCGTAGGGTATCAGCTTCAATCTGTATATTACGAGAAATCGTTGTGGGATGAGGTAAAATATCTTGGACATCTAAATTCCCATGTACTGCACCCAATTTAAGTAAAAACTGTGAATATTCTAAAACCCCTTGCCCTGTAACAATGTCAAACGGCCTGATATCCTTGCAACACAACTTCACACAGCTTTTTGTCATCTGCTTCTTCAAATCTTTGGACACTTTGGTTTTAGGTTTATTTAAATGACCTTCAATGCTGCACTCACTCCAAATTTACACACAGATCGACTTAAGTGTGAATTTCCAGTCTTCACACCACAATATCGAAAGAGAGACTTGCACTTTATGCACTGACCTGCATCCATATCTTCGTTCGTTTCTTTGTTACGAAGAACCTCAAAATCTTTTCCACGCTTCACTTTTCACTCCAGTTTTTTTAACCGTGATGTATTCTCTTCTTCTTAGTTTTTCTTTGATTAAATCCGTTATTGTATTTTATAGGTTTATAAAAACGTTTAATAATACAAAAAAAGAACAAAATCAGAAACTATGTCAAATTCTAATAACACGGAGGAGGCAACCTTTATCGTCTACTACCAAGAGCGAACTGACGACTTTTTAGGTTAGATTTTTCCCTGCGAAATGTATAGTGCACAGTTGGGAACCCCAAATCGGACATTATTTACCTTTCTCAGAAGTCCAGGCCTAGTCATTCGACCTCTGCGGCCATGTGGCTGGAGGGCGATGGGGTTTATGTTAGTGTTATAAGCGACACAGGAATATTTCCCAGCAGACCTAACACATTTTCCATTGAGAGCAAACCTCGTAAATATCTTGGGAGAGACTTTTGTAAACTGAAATAAGATATGTGCAGACGATGACCTCTGATACTCCATATATTGCTCTGAAGAAATGCCGAAGCAAAAAAAACGGAGCCTAAGAGCAAACAAATTAGCTCTCAAGAGGCGCCGAGATGAAAAAACGTATTGCCTCAAGAAAGAGAGTCTTTTCTGGGCCAACAAACATTCTATATCTTATGGAGGGTTTCTTGCTTAGTCTCAGCCTCCTCAGCGCTCTAAAGGGATAGTTTAGAAGCCGCTATTCTACCACCAAACCGGCCCGAGAATGGATAATTTTTCCTTCCCAGGCTAGGCCCAAACCCATCAGCTTACCAGCGTGATCGGGCCGGGTTCGGGCCGAGCTTAGCCCGTGGGCCTAGGCCCGGCCCATGCAGACCTCTATTGCCCGCGAAGCGGATGAAGTTCCAAGCAGAATTTAAAATCGTTTTAAATGCTCGGTGACATTCATTTCAAATCCTTTTCAAGACGTTATCAATTTAGTTTTCCGTTCAAATATATTTGTAATATATTATAAGGCTAAATTATGAAATTTGGGAACAAAGTGCAATTTATACGCGGTGATTTTAAAGTTATTAAAGCCAAATATAAGTATTAAATAATTATTAATTATATAGGAAAACAGACATCATAAATACCGTTTGGATCATCTTTTTTTAAATTTATTTATCTATTATGGGAATAGAGAGTTAAAGAAATCTATTTAAAGAAAATATATTAAATAATTTTATATATATTTATTTGTTTTGTTAATATAGCAAAAATGCCACCTGGTGGCAAGGAAATATTAGAAAATATATAAAACAAGATCACACATACATTACATAAATTATTAAAACATACGGTATCCAAGAAACACAAAATAAATAAAATGATCCGTGACTAACAAAAAAGTAATACCTGGCAATAAAGAATCTGTGGCATTAAGTTAAAAAGTACTTAATCAGCATAACCTTTTACCCTCCAGAGTTAGGAGTATTCAAGTTTATGTTATATAATACTAGGAGCTCCACCCCTAAGCGCTACGCGCCTCTCATTTAGCCTCTTCAATCTAATTTTCGGGATTGTCTTATAAAGATTCATATTTTTTGCTCAAGAAGCTTTTTTTGCCGTCTTACTCTTTCCTAAATATATTTTTTATTTTAAACGGCTACCATTTTTTCTAAATGGCGGATGAAAATGTAAAGAGTTTTTTTTCTGGAGCCAACCAGCTGGTAAAAGCAAAATGGCCTTTACCACATTTCTCTACAATATTCTTGAGATAAAGAGTGTGGCAGATGGACGGAAAGACACTTAGAATATTATTTATATATATATATATAGTTATTATATGATTTCCTATTTTCATTTTTCGCTAAATTGTGTCCTCTAATTGTTAAACTCATGACGGGCCGGATGTTGCCAGTGGGCCGTAGTCTAGACACCGCTGAGTTATACATTTGTAAAATATTATATACTATAAATTGATCGCGAGCTACATGGTGTAATTTCGCGGGCCGCAGTTGAGCTGGGGGCCACACTTTGGGAACCATTGAGTTAGAGAATCGTCTGAATATCTCATCGTCTATTTCTTTTATAAAATATAAAAATTGGAAGCAAGAAATATCAAATGACATGGACTTGCAGCCGGTTAAAGTGAAAATATCGCCAATGTCTTTGAAAAATGTGCATATATCACGTAGTAACGCGACGGGGAAACTGTAAAAATGAAGAAAATTTGCAAGTTTATAGACCTTGAGCTCGTGAGAAAGATCTTACGCATCCGAAAGCATCCTTAAATTTTCTTTTACTCCGAACCCACGAGACTGCGAGTTTATAAATGTTCGCACGAACGTGTTAAAGGAAAGAGCTGTGAAAGGTTTCGTGAGCCGACGTAGACACATTCTTTGTGGTCTTGGGATTAATCGCCGAGAAGCGGAACTCAGCTGGGGTCCGACATTTAAAAACCAGTGTTTATTCGCATCTTGTTGCCTTTGTGCGGCCTTCGCCAAAAGACGTTTCGACCGCGACTTTTTGCTCTACTATTTATTTGCTTGATTGCGCCTTTAATTTGAAAAGTTTTTCGCTTCCTTAGTTTTCGAGAAAATAACATATCTCCTTTATTTTTCCGACCCGAAAAAACCTTCGCTGAAAAGTAATTTTTCTTGATTTAGGACATTATTATTTTCGCCTCACGATCTCAAATACCTTACCGCCCTGGAACCAGGTCTCCTTCCGTAAAAGTGTCAGTAAACAGTGTCTTTTTCTGAGTTTCTCAACCCATAGCATATGGCCCAAAAACGTAGTATAAATCCGATTACATACGCCATATGGCTCGATCGTTTTCCATTTATTCCTTTTAACACTGAATTCCCCGAGATATTCAGAATTTTAAATGAATATTTTTTGCAAATAAATTTGTGTTTCATGAACATGTTTGGAAAAGCCTAACTGCTGTACACATACCGAGAAAATTTTAATCGTGCAAAATCGCATATTTCTTTCCCAATTATTCACATCAAGATTATTTTGGTTCAAGTTTCATCACGGAAGTTGTTGGCGCGAAAGAATACTTTGAAAATACCAGTGTAACATACATTGAACAAACTCGTATTTGTACTTTCTTAATATATACAATAATTTGCCCACGAAAATCTAACTCTGGGCAATTATGTTTTCTGCGTCATTTAAAAATATGACAGTAGTATTTGTTTAGAGTTTCATACATGTGTTGTTATATTTAATCCCGTGTTAATCTGTTGCTTTTTTATATACGTTACCATCTGGCCAGTCGGCCAACGTGTGGCTTACATTTAGTAATAATAATTAATAAATTATCATTGCTAGTCCGATAGCGAACATTTTGGGGGACAAATTATTTTTTTACTGTAACAGATAGTGTTTTTTATTAGCCCGAATGTGCAGAAAGCCATCTTCAGGAGAGAAGAGAGGTGGAAGTTCAGAATATTGGAAAGTAACTTCCGGGAATCGTTTAAATAAGTGCGTGTTTGCGATTCCGCGTAGATCGAGGTCATTGGTTTCGAAAAAGTGCGATAAAATATTTCAAATCAATTCGTTTGTCAAAAAAGTAACGCACAAAAGGCTTTCGTTCTAAAGATTAGTAACTGAATAAATATCAACAAGTAGTCTGAACACACTGGCCCCCCTATAACCAAGAAGTACCCAATTTTCCTATGGATCAGGAACGGTTGATTAAAATCGTCAATTGATGTAAAGAAATGAATGGTCTATTAAACATGTTCATGGAAATGCCATTGCTTGGGAATCCGTGCAAACAACTCGATTCTTTCGCCTCTGATGCGATTAATAGCCGTGTTTCGCAACGTTTGGTGTCTGAAAGGTGGAGGTTGCACATTTGAACTTAATTGAGACAGTTATTTACCCTTTTCGTTGGTCGTGGATAAAATAACGTATTTTTTTGTTTCCTAGCTCTACATCTCCATCAGATTTGGTAAATAGAACAGAGCGAATGATAGGAGAAATCCACGAACCCGTCCTTGACGTTGGAATGGTTACAGGAGACGGGACAGTCAGACGAAATTTGTTTCCACGAATTAATTTTGAATCTCCTGACTCATCAATTCGTCTTAAGATGAGAACTTAGTAATTTTACACGAGTTTTGCGTTCGCAATGGGGATTATCATATCGCAGAATCGATACTACACTCCCTGAGCATCGCTTCAACCTCGGGCAGGTTAATGCTGACGTAATTAAGACACAAGCAATAAAAAGGCCAATGGAAGCTCAGAAATAACGAGGACATTTTCACAAAAAAAAACAAAACTCGATAAAAATCTATTAATAGTTAAACAGGTAATTAGGCCAAGTTCGTTTCTTTGGTGTGCATGGCATTGCCATTCATTAAATATTCTGCGTAAAATATTTATTGAGCAGCAATAAGAAAAGCGAAGAATGAGCTGGCTATCCTAGCCTGAGAGAGCATAAAGTGGCGACGATCTAAACGGAGAAAGAACCCATTACCGGAATGTTTACTCTAGATTCACGGACAAGGAAGCGATGCGCATTTGTTCCGCTTTCGTTGAGTCAACAACTAACTCCTGAATCAACTATTCCATTTATGAGAGTCACGCTAAATCTCCTCTCTCTTATAAAAAGTGTTATAATGACTATGAATTGATCCAACACATGTTTTGCTTCTGCATCTCTCGATATGCAATCTAATTTAACTTATTTTTAATATGATTCGTAAACAAGGCCGCGCCCAGCGATTGTTCACGTTGTTCAAAAAACACAGGCGGCCGAAAAGTCTCAAATTAAAATTATTTTGAAGTTATCCTGCACTCAAGCTGCAACAGTGTATACGACTCGAATGTATTTATTAAGGCGGCCGTATTTAATGCTACTTTGTAATTATTTAAAGTTTGATTGCAAGTTACAATAAAATTAGCAGGGACAAACATGTGTGCTGTATAAATACATTGTACTTAATGGACTTTCTACCACACCCGTAGTGTTATTTGTCCATTTTGTGAATCAAGGTATTTTTCGAAGCCACGTCCTATTGTGCAATTTAGATCCTAATACGATTATTTGAACCGGCAAATTCATTCGGATAAAGCACCGAATATATTTGAGTAATTATTCATCTTTAGTAGTGGAGACGAAAAATCACGGAAAGCTTAAAATCATTCAAAATTATTTAAGATCTTTAATGTTACAACCAAGATTATCAGATTTAGCGATAACATGAATAGAAAACAAAATTGCTGAATCAATTGATTTCACTTTATGTAGTGATAATTAATGTTAAAGCACATGGTATTATAAATAAAAAATCTTGTTAGTTGTTGGTGTTTTTTTATATTGTATAAAGGGTAAGTAAATGCATTTAGAATATAAAAGATTAATGGGGGCGGTCATTTTCTACTTGAACAACGGCAACTGCCTAGGAGCGGGCCTGGTCGTAAAATAGCTGAAGCGTTATTCTAATCAGGGCATCGAAACGAATTATTTTTCGCTCCGGTTTTCGTTCTGGTTCACACAAAACAAAAAATTTCGGTTCGGTTCCAATTTCGCTCCAGCAACTACCATTGAACCGGTTCGAACCGGTTTTTTTCGCTCCGACTGGATTTTTTGGAGAAATTTTAAAGAGAATTACAAAATAATCCTTATTAATTTATGTTATCTTTTGATTTAGACAAATACGTCTTCACTATCGCAAGTCAAGATTACAAAAATAGATATCCGCACGTAACAACGCGAAATCGCCCCCTCCCACAATGTAGTGAACAGTAAAACATTGCATCAATTCCCTTCGTACATTTTTCGTTATTCAATTTGTAAATGGCTCCTTTTATACGACTCTGTCTAATACTGTTCTATAGGAATATAAAATTTATTTGTTCCTTTTTAGCGCGTATGAAATCTATTAAAATGTTATTTATTTTTTTGTTTTTAATTTGATGTAAAATCTTTGTTTTTCTTTCAGAAGTCAACATTTATTTGATTTTACAATTTCAATATTCCAGACTCCAATATAAACCTCTCTCACTATCATAATCAATTTACTCCAACAGTACTTATGCACGTACTTGAACAGGCATGTATTCTCAAGAAAACCATTAGCCTTTGCCTTATTTGGTGTTGAAAAGTGAGGCTTTCAAAAAAGACTCCTCATATTAAAGCAAAAGGAAAAACCCTTCTTTCGCTCCCACTGTTTATGCGAACCGAAAAAATGGAACGAAATAAATAACGCTTTTCGCTTTCGGTTCGGGTTCAGAAAAATGTTATTTCGGTTCGGGTTCGGTTTCTCTCCAGCTAAAATAACTGTTTTTTTCGGTTTCGGTTTGGTTTCCGTTCGATGCCCTGATTCTAATGAGAGCGATAAACTTCTACAAATTTAGGAACAGTTTTATTGAATACTAAAAGTTAAAAATAAATTTCAGAATGAGAAACTAGAATATATTAATTCAGAAATTTAATTACTATAAACTTATGAACTATTTGATATGATACAAATTCTTCATGCCACTCGACTTATAAAGAAATATTTTAATATCTTTATTCTTAAGTTTATTTTTAATTTTTTTGAGCATAAAAAATGTGTTCACCTAATATTTTTTGTTTTAATTTTTTATCAACGACTAGCAAATATACCCGGCGTTGCTCGAGTTTTTAAATCAAGACAATAATTTGAAGAAGATTTGAGAATAAATGAAGTATTTAAACCAAGTTAATTATTATTGTAATTCTTGTTGGTATACAATATTCCTTGTCTTCTCATTTTTTCTCAAATAAATAATTTTTCCCGCATTCTTCTCTAGACGTAGCTACAGTTAAAGTCCTTTAAACTTGGGACCAAAGCAATGCCGGATTAGATGATGTGCCGGTTGCATGCCCGCCCCTAGAATGTCTACTACCAGTGTAACATCTGCTCCGATCAGCCGAGTTATAACAGTTTATAATACTTAAACTATTAATATATCTAATTTGTTATTTTATTAAACAAGAATACAATAACTGCCGTTGGATAACAATAAAATAAAAACAATAAATAATCCTTAATAAACCGTAATATTTATGCTATGCACGTACATACTTAGATAACATGTAAAAGATTTTAAGTGCATTATAAAGTCCCGGACAAAATCAAGTTAACAAAATCCTTGATAAACAATAATATTTATTTGTTGAGGTTATCGCTGATACCACTTGAAGTTGCAGCTGGAGTTGAAAGTAAATTCATATGACGAGCTTCAGATGCCTTTTTGAATAGATCACGAATATCGGCTTTTTAAAACACATTGAGAAATGGCAGATGGCAATATTTTATTCATTCTTTCTCAAACTATGCTAAAATCTGTTTTTGAAATCCTTAGATTTAAAATGAATTGACAAAGAAGAGGTATTATTTTATTTATTCTTTAACGCGTGACAACGAAACCTGTTTGTAAAATCCGATGATTTCGTTTAGGTTTTGAAATATTGATGGGATGTTACGGGCCTACTTTTTAATACAGATTATATTTTAGTTTGCCAAAGAATAAATAACATAACCTATTTGCTGATTTATTTGGAATCATCGGTATGAATGGGGGAGGATCATTATGGAAATATAAAAAAGGGAACCCATCCACTAAAGTGTTTAAAGCGGCCCTGGACACAGGTTGGAGTTTGAGGTTCATTTGTTGATATTCCCGGAGGGCAACAAAATTAATGAATCACAAAATATTTTAAATTTTCCCCAGGTCGCCGCATTACCTAAAAATGTGCTGTGTTGCGAGATAATTAACATGAAAGTAAAATCCGCGCTATAACAAAAAAGCGCTTTAAGAACGAATATTTATTGTACCGTGATTTTTGAGACTAAACATCGATTTATTGTCATCGAAAAAATATTGCATAAATCATAACATTTTTCATAAAGTTATTTCGACGAATGTCCGAAAATGAACTCTTATAACCTGAATTACTAGATGAAATTTTCTTCTCGACATAGGAAATGCGGACCCAAGAATTCTCGCACGAGTCTTACTTAATTTAAGAAATATCAGGTATTCAATTCTTTTTTTTTATGGTTCTTGGATGGCCTTTTCTCTGGCTTTTTATTACTCTGACCTGCCCATGATACTCTCCCTTTACGACTATTAGAAGCCAAAGTAAGCCTCTTTATAAGCTTTTAATGTCTCAAAAGTAATTCTCATTGCTGACGATGAGCAGATTTTCCCATCAAGTGGAATCTAAAATTACTTTTTAAACGTCTGGCTTGGGAAATGGGATTTTCCCCAAATTTTTGGATAAAATTTTAGTCATACGTTTATTTATTTCGTATTTTGCAATTTCCGCTTCCTCTAAAAACTATTGAATATATCCAGAGTCGTTCCCTTATCCTTAGCTCTGAAGTTGCGAACAAGAAGAGGGTCATAAATAGAATGAATCACTGGAATTCGCGAAAAAACGTATCCTTACCTACAACGAGAAGGAAATGGACATCTAGTGACGAAACGATGAACATAATTCTGTGAACGTGAACATAGTAATGCTCAACGAATTAAAAACATTGATGTTGACATCATATGATACGTCAAAAAACACCGGATGTGAAATATCGACGTTTTGGAGCAATAATAATGATGTAACGCAGTTATAATAATCGAAAGTGAAAGGAAGTCAGGCAAAAATAAATAAAATATACATTTGCTTTTACAAATAAAATCCTTTAATGCAAAACACCAAAATGTCCAGCAGACACCAATATCAAACACGCGAAAAACTGAGGAACAAGTTAGATCTTGTCGATAGAATTGAAATAAGCACCGACAATAAAATGAAAGACTTTTGAGTCAGGGAATAAAAGTTATATGTGGAGGCATTATTGAAATCATTGAGATTTAACGGCAGGCAGTTGGCGACACTGTCTTTCCCCCCTTTTTATTTATTTTCCCATATTTTTTCATTCTCCCCGAGTTTTCTCTCAATTTGTATCACCATCAGTCATTTTTCTTATTCAAATATTTTCTTATCTCATAATTTTCTTTCTTTTTTATTTATCCTTTCTTAGGCGTTCTTTACAAAAAGCAGAAGTGTACACTTACTCAAGCACCCACTCACGCGCCCACTCACTCACGCACCCACCCACGCACTCACCCTTTCACCCACGCACCCGCCCACCCATGCACCCATTCACGTAATCATCCACCACGCACGCACCCACCAACCACGCACGCACCCACCGACGCACGCACCCACTCATTAAATGAGAAATAGGCCAAGGTTATCCGAACGAAGCCTGTTTCTTTTAAGAGATCACCTTATATGACAAATAAACATTAGATCTTAATGACATGATCCAAACGGATCTTATGATGACTATTTTCCACATAATCCTTTTAAATTCATTGTAGTGCAGCAATTACTTATATTGGCTTGAATAGCTTTAAAATCGCCGCGGATGAGTTGTTCTTCGTGTTCCCAAATTTCATAATTTAGCGTTCTAAAATATTAAAAATACATTCGAACGGAAAACTAAATTGATCACACGTATTTGTGTGGCAAAAATAACGCGTGTATGCACTAGACTATACCGATTCCGAGTCCAACAATAATCGTTGCAATGGCAACACTCTCGTAATCGGCGATAAAAAGTGCATGAACGCCAGTATTTATGCAAAATTAGAATAAGTACGATTGATAAATAAAATTCTACGATATAAATTAGAATTTCCAAATAGTAGGTACAACTTCCGCTCCAGTATTTGAATTCTAAGGTATTTTAATGCGCAAGAGAAAATTATCCTGCACGATGGATTTCAGATTCCCCATGTAAATCAAATGGGAACACGAGACTTTCAACTTTCACAGCATAAACTATTTTCGGAAGCTCGGCTCCAGTAGCAACAGATGTCCACCAAGTGTCATGAAAATCGGTCTTTTGGTTCAAAAGTTAATAGGGGGAGACAGACAGACATGCACAACGAAGAAACTATAAGCCTATTTCCATTCTGGAAAGTAGGCTAAAAACAGGTATGGTTAATCAACCCATTAACCCCATATAATGTAGTTAAAGCTTTGATTATATATATTTCTGTCACGCTTGATAATTCATTAATTTGGAGCTGGAAGTCATACCTGAAACTCGGTACGTTACATTTTAAGACGTGTCGTAGTTTAGCACCATTTAATATTACCTTATGTTTTACGGGTAAATTATTTGACAAGAAATGTGTTTTAATTATTTTATTCAACTTTAGTTCTCAATATTTTTCGCTCAGATGAGTATTTAACGAAATGCTTGTGAGTTACCATGTAAAATACATGTGCATAGGTCTCCATGTAAAGTGGTCGTTATTATCGCCCGATTTCAACCAAAATTGGAATTGGTCGACAAATTTTAGTAAAACTTCATAATACAAAATTTCATGATATATGTCCAGCTGTTCCCGAGCTGAAAAATGTGGACGGACGTACGGAAACGACTTCCTCTATATGCGTCACCTCGTACAAAGAACGCATAATAACCAAAATAGCATATTTCAACCGGGTCGACTACACAGAGCTACCACAATATCAAGGTTAGAATTTTTCTGTAAATATAAATTTGGAAGCTATTGGCTGAACCAATTTCAAAGAAATTTCCTGTATAGGGCGAGTATAGAATTTTGTCTGTATGGAATTTCTGGCCAATCAACCTCTTGGATTTTTATAGCCACTACTCCTTCCACGCTGAACACGTACACAAGGGAGGAGGGAAACCCGGTGTCGGTATTAGCCTACTCTTTACGAAGACCACCAAGGGGGCCAGCTGCTTAACGTCCCTTCCAATGCTCTAACCACCCCACGAGTATAGAATGGTAAAACGTATTAGGATGCGCACAAAACGATAATTCGCCCATCCAGACCTAAGCGATCCCATCAATGAATCACTTCAAGACTATGCAATAACTCGGTCGTGAATTAAAATGTCGAAAAATTGTGATAAAAACTCCGTTCGAATACAGAAAGAAAAGTAAAATTTCGGGATATATTTCTTTTAACACTCAAATTTTCCTGTGTTATTATATAATATTCGAACAATGTGAAATAGTGATTAATTCCTCAGGGATGACAGTTTGGTCTCTGTAAGAAAGTAGCGAGTCACTTTAATTCATAATTACAATATCGTTTGAGAATACTTGTGGTTATGCTGTTCACGCGAGATAAAGTCTGCTGCCTTAGAATATCGTGTTCGAAGCAATTGCATCTTGCTTGAGTGTCCTCTCTGGAAACCGATTTCTGTTCAATGCTTTCGTAATTTCTATACTTCATTTAACGCGAGTTGGGATTTGTGGAGGCGGAACTTAGTATGCGTAAACTTCTGCCGATTCCCCCTCCACCGCATTTCCACTCCACCCCCTCCACTGCATTTTGCCTACCGCGCAGCCCAAGCGCTTAGTCGTTCTCGGACAGTCCAAACGACTCTATTCGCAAATTGTTTCGAAAACTGGCAATGCAAGAAATCTTATATTTTCAGGGAATCGTCACCACACATTCAGAAACAACATTTAAATTTCACCCTGCGGTACTCGCGTTAATTTTTCAACCGCCAGTAATAGTGTGGGATGCTCCTGACACCCCACAATTTTTTTGTTATAAAAACATCACTATTATTCAATTAATTCTTCATTTTGCTTTATTTATAGCCATTTATAAGTGAATTTTGAGAATTTCCAAATTATTTTGTCATTATTAATCTATTTCAAAAAGAAAGTCTTAAGGAACACTTTCATGAAAACTCAAAAGGCGAGAAAAGGCACAATGTAACGTTAAGAGGCGAAGGCTAACAGCACACAGCTCAAAGCAGTGAGGCTCGATGAGGTTTGACAACATAGGACCCACCTGAGGGGGACTACCTGATTCGCTGTCGGCGCATCCCCTCCACCCGGAGTGGAAAACGCCCAGATCCCAACTCTCGTTAATTTTAGTATAATTACTTGCCGTGATGTTCTAAGGAAAATTACAGAAATACATTCTTTATACTTTCGATATACTCGCTCATTATAGACAAATACAGAAAGATTTCTACACGGTCCACTTATTTCCTCGATCACCCACTCCTTCATATTGCTTAACTCACCGAAGGTGTCCCATTTGACAAATACATAATTCGCTTACTTGTCTGTTTCCTGCCTTGCTCTTTACAATACTCGTCATCGCTGTCGCGTCTTCCTTCCCTCCGATATCAGGAACCATCCACAGAGCTTTTCCTCCCGAAATCCTACGGACTCCTACCTTAACCTTCATGCATCCCTGCTGTGATTCTCCACGAGGTTTTAGTGGTTTCACTAACTCGTCTCCTTCAGACATAGCGTCAACCTTCTAGAACAAGGAATCGTGACCAATACCTATATAAACGCCTATTGCCGATTATTTTTCCTTTTACATTTACTCATAGTTTAATTAAAATCGCGTTATTCCTAAAGCAATTACTTTCGAGGCGATTCATTTATCTATTCTTGGATAAAATCAAAGTTTAGCCGCGCGTAACGTCGAAAACCACGAAATTGACTGCAGTTGACAAGGTTAGCGTTGGCCTAAGAGCAATTTGATATTTTCCTTCTGAAATTTCTGTTCTCTGCCCTTACCCCATTACCTGTTCGAAGGAAACTAGCGACCTCTTACGGTCAGCGGAATTTACAAATACATATTAGTTTTAATCAAGACATGACCGTGGGCGTTCGTAGTTCGTTGCGAATATAAATTTTACAGGTATTTCAGCTGCTGTATTTTAATATTTTTAGTTTGCATAACTTGGATATATTTTTACGACATAACGAGAATAACTTTTGCTATTTTTAAATTTATATTGACGGATTTGGCTAATAAGAATGTTATAGCAATATCCAATATTACTATTTGATCATTTTTCAGTTCTGCAAACTTCAGCAAGCCGCTGATACAGCCAATCTGTGATGAGGTCCATGTTCCAGTGCTCTTCTAGAGGAACATTTTTCTGTACACCAGAGTGACATCCCACTGCTGTAGGATTTTTAACAGAAAAGGTAGGAAAACTGATCTAATCTATTTTCAAAATTAATTGGAGAAACTAATTTATAGTATACAAAGCATTCCATGGAAGCAATGGCAATTAACAATAGTCTTTACAAGATTCTGCATGGTGTTTACTCGCTGTAGGTAAAAATCTTCCGTATTGGCATTCTTCTTTCCTCTAGACTGAAGTTTTTATGGTGACCATACCACTATATTTTGTAGGACAGTTCGTTAGCATGCACCACTACTCCAATGGGATAACAGGTCATTTACTTATTAGGCTGATATTTAGTATCACTCTTGTCAATTTAGATTAATCCACCGTCATAATGAATTACTAAAAGCAAAGCTTTAGTAAATGGAAATCTAATTTGCCATTAGAGCTGGATTTTCTTTAATATTTCCTAAAGATTACCCCAGTCTTTTGAACTTGGCTTGTTACGAGTTTAGATTTCTGGTCTCTTCTTACCCATTCTTTTAGGCTTCAAGTTATCATATTCCCTCATTGATGGAAGTTAGTTGTCCTCCTCACTAGTAGTATTACCTTAGAAGGGGCTTGATAGAGAAAGTGGGAGAGTGATTTAACAAAATAATGTTGCTTTTTTTACCATTTATGATCAATTTTATCACCTAATATTCAGAATTTTCTTCCATGAAAAATGTCTATGGTGGTTCAAATTCATGTGATTGCTTTGTGTGGTTATAAAACTTTCTGCTGAGTAAATTCTCATTCTTATAAACACTTGTGCTTGGGGAAATGTGATTGATTTGTCTAATATTTTTTAATTTTGATTCTGAATTAATTATCTCATTATTAGTTACATAAGTGAAAACTGGGTCAATATTTCATCCTATAGTGTATCTGTAGCAAAAGAGGAGTAATACTTGGTCACAGATATCTGGTAAAATATTTTTCTTGAATTTAAATTTCATTACATAGAGTAATAATTTTACGAGAAAAAGCACTGAAAAAACACTTGTCTCGGGTATCTCCAGGAGCCACAACAATGTTATAAAAACCAGATGTGTATTTTGCAAAGCAGCCAAAATGTACATCTGGTTTTATATTAAATTAGTTGAAGGTGACCATAACACTTTCTGAGAATACATTAGGAAAAGTAAAAATGACAAATCTATACTAGAGTTCATGGAATACAATGGAAAGGACCTCAAATCTAACAGTGATATTGTAAATGCATTTCAAGAGTACTTTAAATCCACATATGTAACTAGCAATGACTTCATGAATGTATTTAGTGTGAGTGATAACATATACAACAATAACATATAAAATTAGTGAATCTGATATTAAGGAAGCCATTAATAAACTTAAACCAAAGAAATCAGTTGGGTCAGATCATGTTCCTGCATATATTGTCGAAGGATGTTCTGATATTCTTATTGGTGCTCTACATTATATATATATATAATTTGTCACTATGTTCTGGTATTTATCCAAATGAATGGAAGCTGGCTAAAGGCTGTCCGATCTATAAAAAGGGAGATAAGAATGACATTAAGAGTTACCAACTTGTTCCAATTGTATCAGTGTTCACTAAGATACTTGAATCCATACTGTATAAATATATTTATTTTGACATTAAAAATACTCTGTGACAACCAATATGGATTCAGGGCTGCTAGATCGACAGTTTCTAACATTGTTTACTTTAATGATTACCTTAATTATTAGAATGGATAAGAGAGTTCAAGTAGATATAATATATACAGATTTCCAGAAAGCTTTCAACACTGTCGCTCAATACATACTAGTCAAGAAAAGGTTTGTAATCAATAAATATTTAGAGTTTTTGGACCAAAAATGATAGTTGACCTGAGCAACTTCGAAAAAGTTTTATAAATACATAAAATATAATTTTACTCAATTTCCTCTTTTAAAATATATATAGGTATATGAAAAGGGTAACATGAGTTTTTATAGAAATTTAATTTTGAAAATGGTAGAATGGTTTAACATGAGGGAAGTAAGAACATCACAAAGTGTCTAAATGCCAGCATGACATTCTATGGTGTAAGATTTCTGATTTTATTCTGTTGTTGTTTCAGAAGCGTGGCTCCAAGAGATTCTCACCAGGCCATTCTGAACATGCCATCTACCTCACTGCTGACATCCTGAATCTGCCTGGGTGTGCTCTCCTTTGTGATATCAAGAAAGAATAAAGGTGAGAGTAATCCATTTGTGTTACAAAGTAATAGAATGTAGAACGAATGAGCTTCCCACTTTATATGTTGTTTATATCAAGTTGATTGTTGTATGCAATATTCTTGTTTGCATCTTTCAAGATGTCAAATGACATTCCAATGCATCCTGTGGCTCTATTTATTCACAAAAAAGCAATGGTTTTTGGAATGTAAAGCATTTTAGCATATTTTTCCAAAATAGATTTTGACATGTTTAGGTAAAAGTTGAAGATGTTTAGAGGTGGGAATTTTACCGAATGAAAATAATGGAACATTTTTTTTAATTTTGATCACCAGGTACAATGAATAGCATATAAATTTATGCTATATAATTATAAATTAGGCAAAGTATTGATAAATGGAGCTAGTAATACTTTCAATACATAAAAATGCAACATGACTTATTTTTGCCAGCAGACAACTGCAATATAATTTTATGATCATGAATATGCAGTATAAACTAAGATATTAGTTTTGTGTGATATAAATTGAAAATATTAGAAAAAAATCAATATTTTGCAAGACAATATCCACTACAGCATTTATATTTTTATTTCATACACATAGGCATATACAGTTGATCTTGGTTATAATTATATTCAAGGGACTGGTAAATTATTGTCATTTTAACCAAGTGTTGTAATATCCAAGGTTACATGGGAACATAGAAATCAATATAATCAAAATTCAATAATTTATGATATAACCTTAAATTTCAATATTTAACAAAATACATAAGTACAAAATATGTAAAACATAATCAAGTATTTTTTTATGCCTAGCAAAATAATCTGATATTTTTTCTGTCATATGTGCCAGATTGAAGTGCTTTTGAGGTTGTCCTCAATGTAGTGAATAAAGTTTAATGTCCATCATTAGTCTCTTTAAATTCATAAATATGTACATATGTGATATCACTTTGATTGCTTGCACAGTGGAAACTGATTCTTCCATTTCTATATCTTCTTTTCATCACCACACTTTCTCTGCTGCTCTACCATGACCTCCCTCACAAAGTCTAGGTCTGTTTGAGCTTCTGTTGTTATCACATCTCAATTGATTTCTGGATATGAGTTGGTCTTCACAACTTTTAAAATTTTTTATCTTCATCTCCACCATCTATTCTGTTGTTGTTGTTTTGTTAAGATTGACATTTATTGTCTTGGTTTTAGAGGGGCAGGCATGGCTGAAGCATTTCATGATTTTTCCAGTGTCACTCATCTACATGCTTTGTCTAATGTTCTGTTGGCATTCAAAAATGAAATTTTGTGCTCTTCTCAATAAATTCAATAATTCAAAGGAGAATTAACTTTTTAAAATGGCACTTTGGGCTTCTAATTATTCTGTGGTCCATTGGCTGAAGATCACCTGTAATGTTAGAAGGCAGAATAACAAGCTTAATGTTGCTTAACTTCGACCCAAGTTTAGGATGAGCTGGACAATTATCAATTAATAGCTAAGTCTTTCTGTTTCGAGAGTCAAGGTCATGACCTCAACTTATTTTAACTTGTTCAAAAAGAGTTGACGTCATACAAACCTTTTTGTTTGACTGGTATTGAACAGACAAACTTTAACGTTTTAAAAACACCTAGGGTTTTTGAATTTGCCAATCTCAAACAACTTGTGTTTCTCACTCCTCTTCATGTTGGCACAAACAAAAACTGTAATCCTATCATTGTATCATTTTCCTCCTTCACACTTTTCACCTTTAATTTGTAATGTCTTATCCGAAATTATAGTCACTATAGCCCTCACAAAGTTTAGGCCATACCATTTTTGTCCCTAGTTAATGTTAAATCTATGTCATTAGCTTCACCAGTTACTTTGCCAAAGTTAATGTAGTGTCTTACTTTAAATCTGTCTAGCCGACCATTATTAGAACAACTAAATTTCTCAATTCCAAGAAAACTTTTCAGCTTTTATCTTGAACATAATAGGCCCACTAATTGGTATGTTTCAGTTCCTTTGCTGCATTACCATTTAATCAAAGCCTCATCTACAGCACAGGTTGTCAGATTCATTTTGCATATTGACTCAAACTATCCACAGCACTGCAAATTTTTGGTTGATTAGACCAAATTATACAAACCATAGAGTTGTTTAGTTTAAATTCTTTGCACACTTCACTTTTAGTTGAGCCATCCTCAATCCTTCTGATCATATCAACTTTTTCTTGTAAACTTAAAACTTTCCTTTCTAAACTCGCCAATTTTTCTATTCAAGATATAGGGTATAATGGCAAGTGTAGGGAACCAAGACATCATTTAGAAGAATTACATTACAGTGTAAGAAACAATTCAGAGTAGTGAGCCATCATAAAGAATTTAGTAGCATCAATATCAACGTAACATTTCACTGCATTGAGAGAACAAATATGGGCAGTTGGAATCATGATATTGTAACCAGTTCTAATTTTAAATACACTGTTATCTATTTTGGTTACAATGCATAAGAATCTCTAGCATAGAGCACACTTACTTTTGAGTTGTGGTGGTGCTATTTACAATGTTTTATTACAATAATGTTAAAAAAAAAAGCTGTAATTGACTGGCTGGATAGAAACATTTGAGTTTGTTACCATTTATAATTCACACTGGAACGTTCCAATTGATTTTTTATTAGATACTAACTGAAATTACCCGGCATTGCTTGGGTTTTTAAGTCAAAACAAAAAATATTGAGTAAGATTTGGGAATAAAACCAAGTAATGAAACCAAGTTAATTTTTATTGTAATGCTTAATGGTATGCAATATTTCTTGTCTTCCCATCTTTTGCCCAAATAAATAAATTTTTTCTGCATCCTTTATCAACAAATTTGGTGACTTTATTTTTATCATGTAATCATAATAAACAGTCAATTGAATTACTTTTAAAATATAGTTCTTATACTCAAATTGATTTCCAGTGGAAGAAACTGCATCAGTTTATATGCTCATGAATCTCAAAAACATTAAAAACTTGGGCAGGAATTGCAACCGGTTGAAACACGTTTGAAGATATATTCAAATCTAGCTTAAACATATCCCATGCAAAGGCTGATTTTGTGGGTCTAATATGTCATGTGAATATTTTAAAGTCAAACCTATGAAAGAAAATGAGTTCACGGAATTTGAAATCAAATTTGGCAATAAAAAGTGCATTGGCATGACACGGAAAGTGTTATTATAATCTAATAAGTATAATTTGCTTAATTGATGCACACAAATGTTCAGTTGAAGAGAAAGCAAAGTGTACATATAGGTATTTAAGGATGGAAGAAGTTATAGATTATATTTTGGTTGAAATTAAAGAAATGTTATAGAGGTTTTCTTATCGTACCTTCTGTGATATCTTTCACTTTCTTTGCTCTTGAAATCATAAATCCCTATTGCCATAAGTTTCCTTTGACCAGTATTTCAACCACTGCTCCACTAATGTCGACCGATAACTCTTTAAGTTTATAAACATACTCATTGTCATAGATTAATGATTACATCTTATTTTTCTTGTGTATCTATGGAATTATAAGGATTGTTATGCATAATATAATATTTTGAACCCATTTCTATAAATGGTTTTAAGTTAATAAAAGAAACAGACTTATTACTATCATTTTTTATAATTTCAAGATTTTCAAAATAACAGTGGCATTTGTGTGAGGGAGGGGGCAATTCTTCATTAATATTCAGGCAATGGTAAGCATGCACGTACCCAGAAATTTATTTCGGGAGGGGTCCAAGGCTGATAATCAATTTCCAGCAATTGATTAAATAGAAGACTTGTTCAAATAATATAAACTTTACAGTGTTTTTAGTTCTCATAACACAACACAGGCAGCATAGCAAGAGGCAATGTAGCAAGTTTGTAGCATGGTTATTGCAGATTCCACAAATGTCTGTACACTAGGAGGGGAGGTCTGGACCTCCTGGACTGTCCCCCTGGGTACGTCATTCATGATAAATAATTCAGCTTGGAAAATATTTAAGATAACCATAGGGGAGCTATATTTTGCTTCATGGACGCTCCCAGATTTTCCGGTATGCCACTAACCAAAAGTATTCTTCGTGGGTAACTAAAACAATATTGCCTGAAATAATTATCAAAGTAAATAATAAAATTCAAAATACGTTACTATTGCAAAACATTATAGACAAATGTGTCAAGCAATCAATTCTGATTATTTATCATATTAACATTTTAATAGGTAATATGCAAATATATAACTTAAAAAGTAAATAAAACAAATATGAACAGAGTAAATAAGTAAACAAATATGAATGTGCGTTGTCATGCATATCATAATGGCGCTCAACAATACATGAATCCCATAATAAACGAAAATAATTATTTCTACCTTTTACATATAATATTTCAGTGTAAAAATTAGCACATTCAGCTAACTTTAGTGGTTGGATTGTTTATTCAAAATTTGATATCTGCAGCTATTCAGGAAGTATGACTTGATTTTGCACAAACCCACAATCTCTTCAAAATATATAATAGATTTATGGAACATTTCATTTTGTCTCACTCTCTGTCTCTCTCCTCCTTTCTTTCTTCCTGTCTCTCAAATTAAAGTATTCAAAAGCATGCATTCCTTATGCATATTTAAGGATAGAGGTGATAATACAGTCTCAAGGATTAACAGTGACATGGTCGGCAAAGCAACATAAAAACCAAGGTGAATATAATGCATTATTAGGAAACTGTGATGGGACTTGTAAAAAAGATTGTTAAATCCATGTTGTTGTATTAAATGAGGTTGTTATAACCAAGTTCTACCATACAGTATACTCCTGAGCAGGTATGTTTAGAACTTTTGCAAGGTCAGAGGCAGGGAAATTCATGAGGCCAAAAAATAATAATATTTAGTATTTATTCAGTATTATTTTACAATGTACATATGATGTATTAGGTGTATATATGTATATATATATATATATATATATATATATATATATATATATATTCCTATATTAAAAGCAATAATCACAAATAAAACTGCACAATTATCAGTCATTTTCAGGAAATCCACCACAATGTTTGCAAAGTCAATGTCGGTTATATGTATATTTAGTTCTGTACATATTTCTTTAGCTTCCTTTAAAGATTCATCAAACCCTCTTTCTTGGTAACTCTTTAAAAATAAAACTAATTTTTGTAGATGCGTCACTGCTGCAGCCTTTCTGATTTTCTTGGTTCGCAATACTTGGCTTACAATATTAATCACTTGATTGTACCAAATGACCAGACTTATTACGAATTCATATGTTGAAATCAATTCCTTGAGCAATGTTGACAATGATTTTGTTTTTAAATCACTTGCAATAGAAGAAAGTTCATTTACAGAATTTTTACCCCTGCTAATCTAATGGTCTTTATGCTGTCACTCCCATATTCCCAGCTTGTTTTGGAAAAAGGTTAAATTGAAAGCAATGTTGCATCTTTTGTCATTGCCCAGTGAGCCATTGATGCAGAAAATATTTATAAATTCATTGGATAAAAATAATAATTTAAACATGAGGCCAGGAGCCAGGTCACTATTTACCCTGTCACCCAACCAGCCCTGCTCCTGAGTTGCCAACTAATGTATTTTTCCAGGATTAGGGTAGAAAAAAATTATCAAACATTGTCCTAAAGATAAATAACACTAAATTTTAGTCTTCAATTAATTTAATAATGTTTTGAGAAATGGTTTATTTTCAGCTGAAAGTCAATTTTATTAAAGTAATCTTGAATTTCATTGTTAAAAATATTGATGATCTGCAGTAAATGCTAATGCTGTAGAAGTTAAATATGTAGCCTCTTATCTTTCATTCTGGTAAACTGTAATTAGGCATTCAGTCTTTTTGATTTAACTTTGCCAATAATTTAGCAAGTGTAGACAAAAGTTACTCAAGCTATAATCAAAATTGTGACTCATCAAATCTAACATAATTTCAGTAAAATTTTACTGGCAGACAAAATGCACTGCCTACTTGATTTTTTTCTCTCTATATTGTGTAAACTAGCATATGAACTTCATATTCCCCCTACACTCTCTCTTACTGAAGTTTTTTGAGGCTGTTTGTTTGTTTCTAAATTCCGAGTTGAACTTTTCTTTTAATTATGCATCATCCTTATATATAATATATTAAAAAATTTGGTAGGTCATGCACAAATGATGTGCCATGCCTTCTCTGGAAGTTAATACATTGCGGTCAAATAAGCAAAAGGAAAATGCCATTTATAAAGGTGTGAAAATTGCTGTTCCATAGTATCAAGTGAAAGAATAATCAAGAGTATACTGTAGATGCTTGTAAATCTAAGTAAATCGTGCAACTCAATTTCTGGTTTAACAACATAACATCTTTATAACCCTCATAGCCAAAAGAGTTTACCGGTGTTTCAGTGGTAGTTTTTAGGTTCTTGATTCTGTGACATTGTTTTCAATGAGAATGCAGCAATGCTAAGGGAAAAGAGAGGTATTATAAAAGAGAGAGACTAAGTTGAGAGTTTGGGTGAGGATTGTTTGCAGGAGCAATTAAACTGGTATTCTGAAGTTATAACTCTTTTGTGAGCAAGGGGTTCCTTTTAGTAATTTTGCAGTCTCACAAATTTCAAGACTAGATGCTATAATCTTATATATACAGTGAAACTCGGTTATAGCAAGATTCAAGGGACCGATGAATATTGCTCGTTATTACCGTTACTCGTTATATCCGTTCGTGTAAATACATAATATCTATTACTTGTACTTTTACGAAATACATTTATCACGCACAAGCACATAGATGGAAAAGGGACAATGACAACAATGAATAATCATAGCTTACGAATAAATGATTAACAATATTTATTCGATATATTTATGCTCTATGTAATTATTTCACTAGAAAAATAATTTCATCATTAAAAAGTCTTGATATAATACATTATTTTTATTTTTTAAAGAAGTCTTCCAATGTCGTTTGTTTCAAATTTCTTTTAAGTTGAAATTTATGAGCAATGTCTTTCATTTTACTAAGATAAAATCAAAACTCGGGATCGATGTCATTGGTTTCATAAAACAAAGAAAGTGTTTTTAAAGCAGTTTGTGCCTCTGCACTCGACATTACATTAACTGGACACTCACCACCATCTTTTTCCTCGCTGTTGTCTTCGAAAGCCTCGTTTTCTTTAACAGCTTCGAGAATGTCCTCATCTGTTGGCATTTCGGCAGTCACAAGGTTGTTGTCCATGGTCTCATAATCATTCACACATGCCAACCCAGTATCCAAGTTGTGTTTCTTCAACCACATTAATAACGGAATATTGTCATCATTTTCTTCGGTGTCTTCCTCAACTTCCATGGCTTCAGTCCTGCCTTTTTAAAACAGTTATTGATGGTCTGTGATGTGACCTTATCCCATGCCCTGCTCATGAATCGGATGGCATCAAGAACAGAAATTTGAATCTTTTCCTTTCTTTCAATAGATTCTATAGTTTCCAATATTAAAAGTTTTCTAAAATGGCATTTAAAGCTTCTAATTACACCTTGATCCATAGGTTGGAGTACAGAAGTTGAGTTTGGTGGTAAAAATACCAGTTTGATGTTGGTTAGGTTGAGAAGAATGGGATGTGATGGGCAATTGTCTAAAATCAGCAAAATTTTCCTATCTTTTTTTCTAAGTTCTTTGTCCCAGTTTTTTCTTCAAAAATGTATGATGTCATCCAGGCTTTTTTGTTGGCTCTGTATGTTACCGGAAGATTTTTAATGTTTTTAAAACATCTTGGATTCTTGGATTTGCCTATTACAAAGAGTTTTCTTTTTTCAGTTCCAATCATATTTGAACAAAGCAGAACAGTCAGTCGATCTTTGGATAATTTTCCACCTGTGCACTTCTCACCTTTAAACTTGTGGGTCATGTAGGGGGCAACTTATAAAACACACCGGCTTCATCAGCATTAAAAACGTCACTTTCACAGAAACCTTTCCTTAGATCTGGCCATACATTTCAATCCAGCCATTACTCACTTCTTCATTTACATCACCAGATTCGCCACTTATCTTACCATAAACAATATTATTTCTTTTTTTGAATCTGTCAAGCCACCCGTTATTGCAAACAAAATCGACATATCCAAGTTGATGAGCCAATTTTTCAGCTTGTAGTTGAGGGCCACTAATAGGAATGTTGAAATTTCTTTTCATTGTAAACCAACTCAAAAGAGCTTTATCAAGATCACTTTTGTCACACTTCTGCAACTTTTTTGCAATGACGACTTTTTCGAAAGCACTAGTAATGCTTTCCCAATTTTTCCAAATGGTTGACACAGTTGATGAGTTCAGTTTTAATTCTTTGCAAATGGACGCATTGCTCATTCCATTCTCTAAATCACTAATAATGTTCTCTTTCTCTCTGATTGTCAAAATTTTTCTTTTCTCCACTACCATTTTTAGGTAAAAAAAAGAACTGAATTTAACACACCACAACAAAACCTAAAACACTGAAGCAAAATTGTTTTTAATAATTCCAAGTGTTTCTCCTGAGTTTTAAAAAGACATGTTCACTCACAAAGTTTTGAAGTAACACTGAATTCTTCATTTCCACTGAGTTCGAAAGTTTAATGTTTCATACCGATACAGAAAATTTTCATTGGTTAGTTTGCCGGGTAATTTCCCTCCCTAGGTCTTCTGAGAATCCATAACATTAGGGAAGAGACAGAAAAGAGGATTAAGAGTTTGGGGAAAGAACGCAAAAAGCTCATTGGGGATGTGCACAACCAGCGTAGGGAATGCTCTATCCAAAGGAGGCATTTGTGTTGTGGAATTATCTTTCCCCCTGCCACGGGTAACCATTGTAGATCACTAATCTTTTCCCAGGTACCTGAGAGCCCCCATAGGAAATCAAACCAAACACATTATGAATGTCGACTGTAAATATCGTTAAAAGGGTTACAAATTGCTATCAGCAGGGATGTAGGAAGAGATAAGATGGGAGATTTTAAAAAACGGGCAAAGTAATAATAGAACTCAGTCCCTCGTATGGCAGTTCAGCCACTGCTCATTAAAATGGTCTGAAGATTTGCTCATTATATCCGTGAAGCTCTCCACTACTGTGATCGCTTTAACTGTAAAATGTTGTTCATAAAATACATCATTTCCAACCAATTCTTCTGTTTGCTCACAATAGCCGAGATCTCGTTATAACCATGCTCGTTATAAATGAGTTCGACTGAATAAAACCGTTTCATCTCATTTGTCATCTGTAAACAAGCACGTTACTCATTCCTTCCATACACCATTTACATGAACAGTTTTAGTCAGACAACAGAACGCGAAGGTCTTTTGAAAGTGCCAACCAAGAAGATGAGTGCAGAGCCATCCCTAGGTGTTGAGTAGGTAAGGCACTGCCTTCAGGTGGCACCTCTCTGGTGGTGGCAAATTAGTTGGTCTCGTAGGCTGATTTAACATAAGGTGCTTTATTGGCTCAAATTGCATTTGTCCTATAAATCATTGTCGTTGAAAGCAGACGTGTATATATCGATTATGGCAAAATATGCTGAGGGTAAAGTGAATGCGAAAATCATTATCGGTGCAGACCTTTAGTTTCTATTTCCCCAGCAACCGATAATAAAAGGCGGCACTTGGATTTTCTTAATTCCACCGCACTAAGATTTGGCTTCGACACACTTCCCAGGGGCTCTTTTCCCGCATTACCAGTAGCAGGTGCCTCAGCAGGCCGGATAAGGGGCTACATAGAAATTATGCCATATCAAATAGCCAAAAATAATCAAAATAAAGCAATATTTTTAGCAATGAAATGTTACTAAATAAATATATCCTGCATTAAGCCAGTTTAACTTTGTCTGATTAAAGATCTTTTGTACTTAATTTTCAAAATAGCTTTGCATGCTGAATAAAATGCCTTCACAGGCCGGATCCGGCCTGCGAGCCATAATTTCCCCATCTCTGCTGTACTGTATACTATTCATAGTAATTTTCAACTTTCGCAAATTTCGAGTTACGTAACGGGTGCCAGAAGGCAGTCCTTACATAACCCAGGGAGTGCCTGTAACATTGGGTCATTAAAAAATTCTAATGTTATTGTGTTTGCTAAAAGTTCATGACATATTTCAAGGATTTGGAGAGAAACATGAAATTATAAAATAATTTTTATAAAAAGTATTGACTAACCTTGCTTCAAGATTTCGTTGCTCTAAATTGTCTATTAAATCTTGGGCAAACTATTTTACAATGGTACATGAATGACTATACTTATATAGTTGTCTGGCACTCAAAAGGTTAAATGAGAATGCAGGGAAGGTATTCTAAATGAAGAAAAGCAGAAGGTGAGAGTTTGGGTGAGGCTTGTAGAGAAGAGCAATTAAAGTTATATGGTGAAGTTCATGGCTTATAAATATTGTAGGAAGCTCATTCAATTCTACTTGGTGTAATAGATAATTCAAGGATAGTTATTCTGATTCCAATGTAAAAGATATTTTTCTGTTCTTAAGGTGTTCTCTCATCATGGTGTTAATGCCTCCTGCTGCTTGAGTGAATTTACCCTTTCATGGCCATTGTGTGATATACCTTCTACTAAATTATTAGCATTACATCAGGCAATTATAATTCTCACATTTTGCCTGCTCCCATGTACTTGGAACAAATAGGGACTTGGCAAAATCCAATCAAGAATTACTGGACTTTTTATTTATACTGAACATAATTTTGGTGAACATGTTGAGATTTCTCAGCTTTATTGAGAAGGGAGTCTTCTAAGTTTATCATAATTTACTTAATTACATTCAAATATTTTATAAAATGCTTAAGTTTCTCATCAATTTTAATCATTTCATTAATTATTATTATTCGTAAATTTTCCAGATATCAATTTTTAGAAATATATTGTAATGCTATTGGTACATATAATTAGCACATTTTTTATTAAAAAATATTATATATATGTATATATATGTTGATCAATTTTAATAATGAAAATAATTTGATTTTCTGAATTTACCACAAATTAAAGAATTTGGCCATGAAAGGGTTAAGGCATCAGAGGGGCAATGTACTATGTGAATGGCGAGCTTAATAATGCCAGTAGTATTGAGTTAGGCAATGCAATTACTGCTTCCATAGTATATAACTTAGTGCAAAATCATTACATTTTATGCACTTACTGTATTTAACTGAATATAAGAATGGAACTTAAAGAACTATTAGTAAGGTTTCTTTGTTTATGACATTGTTATTTGTAAATAATGTAGCTGTCATGCATTTGCTTTGATAACATTAGTTTTATATTGCGGCATAACTTTGAATCAGAATTTTTTACATAAGAGCAAAAGATATTTTTGATGCTGTATATAATATCACCATGATCACTTGGTTATGCCTACAATTTTATAATCCACGTGAAATTAGTCTGCATGGCATCAAATCCTTAGTGCTATAAAAATTAAGAAACTGTTATTTATCTTTACATATTATGCAGTTGAGACGATTTCTAAAACAAGGAAAATTTATTCAGGTACATTGTATAATGCCATGCATTTATATGAAGTAAATATTTTTTATTAATAGTAGAAATGGATATGGCAGAAATTTTCAGAATTGCATTAAAAATTTGTTGAAGTCCTTTTTAAGTATTGTTGTGGCATTTAGGAAACAGTAATTTCAAGCATTGATCCGATACTGCTGGCATTTTTCTTTCATTCATAGAGTACATATTGCTTCTATGTAGAATCAACTTTATGCAGTCCTTTTACTCACTTTCTTGAGCACTCACTGATATATGTTGTTGTTTTGAATTAGAGAGAAGAATTAAGCGCTTTGCTGACAAATGGCAATGGCATCTGAAGCAGGAAGTGCATTTGTCAGCTGCTGAGGACAGCAAGAACAACAGAATTGTAGCTGAAAACTCTGCTAGAGTACCACCAGTACAAACCTTCTAGCAGAGGGTTTGTACTGGTGGTATGCAGGAGAAAAACACCCTAAGTGTTATAATACCTAAATTAGTGGCCGGGTCAAGTGCATGCACTTCATCTTTGCAAAACAAAAAAGATTTGGACATCAAGTAAAATTTCTTTTATTGATATGAAAATATACATATATAAAATATATCACAAATTTATATGCCATTCTGTACTTAGATATTTCTGTAATTTGACAACATGAAGAACAAATAAAATGACTTTGCATTGCATTTTTCTGTCTCCATTTTCATGTGTTGTTTCTGCTTCCTTCAAAAAAAGGATGAGGGAAAAAATCCCTCATCCCCTCCAAATATGGGTGTGAGAATAAAGAGGAGTCTGTATTCAGGGCTAGAAAAAAGATGAGGGAAGGTTAGACCCAGGTATTGATAATTCTGGTTCATTTATAAACAAAAATGGTAGTAATTGGAATGGTAAAAACTGTTAATATTTGAATTAAAACTTTCTGGATTCATAATTGCTCTTAATCATAATAATTAATTACACTTGGCAAATAAATAGAATAGGAAAACTTTAAGTAATTACGAAGAAATTTTAAAAGAATGTATATTCTTGAAATTGACAAGTCTCTCTCAATAAATAGAAATTACAAGAATAAATCACGATGAAAAAAGTTTCCTTGCGTTGAAATCAGAATTTTTACGGTCAAATTCAAAAAATAATTGTAATATTTATTCACTTTAATCTCCGTATCTACTATTTAATTTTATGTCCCAAAGTTAAGATTGCTAACAAGTGAAGAAAAATTCAAGAATATTGCATTTATCTTCCCTTGCTTCTTTAACATAACTATAAAAGTTTGGAATTAACAAGCATGACAAACTTTCTCAGAAAAATTTAATATGGAATATTGAAAAATATTTTCTAAAATATTATTCATTGATTTGCTTTTAATGACTGCACTTGATTATTTAATCTGAGATGCTTTCCATCATCCAATTTGCTAAATGCTATTCACAATAGAAATATAACCATGAATACAGTGCCACCTAAAATTCAATCTAATCTGAAAATGTGGCCTGTAAACTGCCAGGTAAAGTTTAAGGGTTTTAAATTGCAAGTGTACTTTTGGAGAATCGACTAGACTTTTAATACGGTGTTCTGTATTAAGGAACTTGTTACAATATAAGATTTCTTTTAATAATAGTCAAATTCAAGTTCAATAAAAAATTAAATTTACAGAAAGATGCTAGTTAGCTTTTAAACACAAAATGAAACATTTTATAAAATTTGTGGAAATGGATTAATCAAAGTTCTTCAAGTTCCAAGAGCAAACTATTGCATTATATTCCGAGTAATAAAATACTACTACATTTAAAACAGTCACCAATGCCTGCCTGCCTGCCTGCCTTTCCAACAATTTATATGATTAAGAGCAATAAAATTATGGAAGGTCCTTAATTCAAATTTAACAGTTCTTAATGAATACTCATTCCCATCCCACTTACCACCATAGTCTGCTGCTATAAACAAACCAGTTTGCAATCACTAGGTAAAACCCTCCCTCATCCCATATCCTCCAGCCAAAATTCCTCTACTCTCACACCCAGATGCCTGTATTCTGGGAACAGCTAAACAGCTCAGCAGGACTCTTCATACCATGGCTCCATTCTTCCCAACACCATGCACATCCACTTGCTCTCCTCAATCTGGTCCATTTTGGCTTACCATTAAGTCCAAGCACCTTAAAGAGGAAAAATTAAAAATGTTGGTAAATTCAATGAATAAAAACACCCAGTCCCCAGCTAACATGATAGATGCATTCTTAAAAAAAGTTTGTGTAAGGTAAAAATCATGTTAGTCAGATACGAGTTTCTCATAAGAAATAATATAAATAATGGAGATGCATTGCAGCATTGTAACCTGATTGACATTTTTAATTTTATTCCTTTATTATAACTATACAGGTCAGTCAACCTTGATTTACTCTGCCGTTTTACGAAATTTCAAAGTTAGGAAAAAAAGACTGTCCAGTGCTTCACTATACAAATGAAAATCTTGAAGTTACGTAAAAAAAATCCTTTATTTTTTTAAAAAATCTGGTAAAGAAATGAGCAATAGAAGAAGAAATAATGATAATATTATTAATAATAACAATAATACAATAAGAATAATTCTTCTTGATCATTTTGAATATAAGAAATCTTAGTACAGTCACCACATTAAAAATTTTTGTTTTTTCTCGCAAGGAATCAAAACTTTCGATGCTATGTAAACAAATTATTTAATGTTAAATACAAAAATTGTTATTTCACTTGCCAAACTATTTTTATAACTATGTATTGAGTATTATTGTTATCATTTATGATATCTTCATTTATTTTCACGACCTATGATGAAATAGTGGTTCACGTGACTATGACATTAAACTCTGTGAAGAACAACACTAATATATGGGTGTTTAGAATAATTGCTTGCCATCAGTGCTTGAATTGGACTGAACATACCAGAACACTGTTCTTGTTATTAAGCTAGAAGTGCTCCTGTAGTTAAAATGTTATAAAAAATAAAAAGAAAATAACATTTCTGAACAAGATCAAATTCACTAGTTACTAAATGTATATTGGTACCAGGGTTAAAGTGGATGTGATGGCAATCCGATCTCTCTCTCTCTCATGCCTCGCACACGAGTGAATATATTTACCGACTTAGTGGAACATGTCAAAACTTGTTATAGAGCTAAACAGTGCTTGAATTGTGCAGAAATGTGTGGTAACTCCATTCCATTTGACACAAAATGAAGCCCCTAGTGTTCCCATAGTTAAAAAGGCATATCAGAATGTTCCAGTTACTAGCATTCCAGCTTTTAAAATTTTGCAATTTGAGCACTGCTTCCCATGATGACTGTTCTAAAGAACATGTACAGTATATTCGAAGGAAGACTATGCAGTAGGAACGCATCTCACATTATATAATAGAAGTCAATAGGAAATTATGCTTCCATTTACCACATCTAGCTCCTGCTTCCCAATTGCATTCTCTCTCTCTCTCAACAAAGCATCCCGAAAGAGTAGGCCAAACATGTCTAAAGTTGTTCCCATTTCTGCTTTCTAGACCTTTCCATGATTGTAGAGAAGTCATGAAGAAATAGTGTTAAACTGAATGACCAGTTGTGTTAGTTGAAAATCAGCTCTACTTTAAAAATTGTGTTAAACCGAAATCTTGTTGGTAGAATTCGTGTTAGTCGGGGATTGGATGTACATTAATAATTGCTAATTTTGACTTCATTTTGCAAAAAGGTCTTAAAAAAGAATGTTATTACTCATTAGCAATCTTCAGATTACACTAAGATTTTTACACTTAATTGTTTTTCAAGCTTGTATTATGTTGATCCAATAAAATATTTGAAATTTACTTTGTAATAGTACTCCACCATATAATTTAAGCTATAAATGGTCATTGCCATTAAATATGTCCTAACTTTTAACAAAGGCTGATTTTACAATTAAACAAGTTGAATATATTCATAATTTTGTTTGCACATTGGCTAAAGTAATGCTTTCAATTAATTTTTCTTTTACTTATGAATTCACCATTGATAATATTTTTTGTTTCAACTTATTTTGTACCTATTGACAATGTTAAAAATTAATACTACTGTTTGCAAATAAGTAGATTGTAGCTACTGGCAAGTATAAATAGGAGTGAACACATTAATTATTTCAAATTTCCCAGCATCTTTAGTTGTTATTTAATTAATTCTATGGCCATGGGTTTGAGTCCTGCCTTGGTCATGTTTATTTGTGATTGTGTTTGTTAATTGACCAGCTGTAATGGGCCTCATGCTGTAATCTGATAGTATATAAATTAATTAATTAATTTTCAGCCCTTTATAATGAACTTCTCAAAAATCAAAGAAATTGATCTCGTAACTTCTTCACTTCATTCCACATTTGAGGTAAGGGGCAAAGCCATGAAGAGTTCCAGCATTTATATTGCCATTTAAATATAAGAAGCCTGGAGGAAGTTCCATATTGGATAAAAGAATGATTGCTTTTACATTTTTGAAGGCATTTTGCCTTCCTCAAAGAGTCAAGAGATATCTTCAACTCAGGACAGTAACTGAAACAAGAGTGAGCAGATTTCTAATTTGTTTCAAGTAAAGCCTTCAGTGTGACAATAGCCAGATATTACACTTGGTAAAAATTAACACTATCACTCCTGATTTCATGTCACGTCTCTATCTCCTATCCTTTCATATTGATAAATATATGGAGGTGTAGGGATATCCCAACAAGGCAAACCAGCAGAAAAAATCTGATATGGCCACCACATGACTTTCTCCATATCTGTAATATTTCTAAAAATTCCAAATAGGTTACATAATAATAAATATTTTAAGAAACTGCGAGAAAATTTTAGACATTACAAAGAACAACTCAAACCATAGCCTTCTGATATTGGATATAGCCACAAAGCTCCAACAATTAAGAAAAGAAAAAGGAGTGTTACTAAGATGTAACTAAGCATCAATGTTAACAATGGTAGGTGGTATGGTGGTGGCAGCTAAAAATATAAGATATCTCTTGAACAAAAAGTTTCAAACAAAAGTTGTAGAAATTAAATTTTCTAAGCTTTTATTCCAATACATTTTTACATTTATCAAATATTAAAGCAAATGTTTCAAAATAACGGATAAGTGACAAGAGTAAACACCCACTTCCAGTTGACTGATTTTTACCGAAAACTAATCAGTTCTTGTGACTTTTATAAAAATGTTAAATATAAAATTTCGCATTGACCTGATTAATAGTTTTTGAGTTAGAGCACCCACAAAAAAGTTATCACACACACAACACACACATACAATACACAGTCATCATCGAGAAAATGGTCAAAATGTGTTCAGGGGACCTCAAAATGTGTATTTCCATTGAAATCTCGAAGTCGGCAACCAGTCAATCACAAAGTGTATATTGCTCGATCGCTGTCCATTTCATGGATTCGGCATAACATACATACATTTCCTATTGCAGGGAGAATTTTTAAAATTGCCGCCTTATGTTTCCCAATGACCGCTAGAGTGCAGTAGTGGCAACATATCACCATTGGCCTTACAGGAGTTGCGCTTCCTAATATTCTTCCAGGTTGTTACTTTTTAGAATTACAGTTTCATTGTCAGTACACACTGCCAAGAAATCCCTACAGCAGTTCCACGGGGTACTTCCGACGAACATGACAACAACGTCCTAGCATTAGTAAAGTATATAGTAGTAAATAGTTTGGTAGAATTAAAAACTTGGATCTACAAAACTTGAATGTGCTACTGTCCCCGTCTAAGTAATTAACTGGCTTCAAGTAGGTATTGCAAAATTTGTTTTTGTATATTAATACGAGGACCCCCAAACTATGGCTCACGGGCACTAATAAATCTAATTATTCAAATTTATTTCAGATACTTTTACTACTTTTGTTTGCAAAAAATTTACACCCCATAATGAGTGCCAGTTTCAGTGAAAAGCATCTAGCGAAGAAAGTAAAGAACTATTATTTTCATAGGGAATGGGAAGAAGAGTTTTTCTTTATAAATGTGAATGGCAAGTATGTGTGCTTAATTTGCTACTCAAGTGTAGCAATATGTAATGTAGAAAGACATTTCAAAAGTAAACATCCTACAATTAGTAATAAGTTTCCCTTTCCAAGTGAACTTAGGAATAAGAAGGTGAAATAACTTAAAGAACAATTGAAAGGTCAACAAACAGAGTTTAAAAATCAAGTAGATAATAGCATCGACTATTGCTTCTTATCGAATAAGCCAAATACTCACAATAAATAAAAGCTATTTGAAGATGGTTCATTTATAAAGGAAACCTTTTTGGAAGCAGCTAATATATTATTTGAAGATTTTGATAATAAAGAGGACAATTTCGGCCATTAACTCAATGCAGTTGTCAACTAGAACTGTTTCACGTCGAGTGAATTCAATGACAAGTGATATAATTTCGCAACTGAATGATGATCTTGATTCCTGCTCTTATTATTCATTACAGCTCGACGAATCTACAGATATTGTTGATAAAGCTCAGTTGGGTATCTTTGTCCAGATGGCTTTTAATAATTTTACTGTTAAAGAGGAACTTTTAAAAGTAATAACCTTGCAAGGGAACACTCGAGGTGTGGACATTTATGATGCATTTAAGCAGTTTGTCAATGAAGCAAATGTACCTTTGCATAAGTTGGTCAATATCACAACAGATGGAGCTCCAGCATTTACGGGTGTGAAGAATGGATTTTTAGCACTTGGCAAGAAAGATGTTGGATTCTCTTCTTCTATAGCTTATCATTGCATCATACACCAGCTAGCACTATGCGGCAAATTTCTGAATATGAGCTCCGTTATGAAACTCGTAGTGAAAATAGTTAATTCTATTCAGCCAAGGCGTCTTTTCACAGAATTGACTGATGAATTTGAATGCCAATATTCAGATTTATTACTACATACTGACGTGAGATGGCCGAGTAAAGGGAAAGTACTGCAGCGTTTCAGAGATTTGCTTCCTCAAAAAATTATTTTCTTGAAAGAATGCAATGAGTGTTATGAAGAACTTACAAATGGTGAATGGCTGAAAGACCTTGCATTTTTTTACTGATCTAATTAATATGTGGAAGGGAAACCTTATATCTGATGAGTTAAAACACTTTTCAAACTTAAAAGAAGAAGTAGAACAGAACTCCAAAAGTTATTCACCTGAGAGTCATGTTACAATTCTAGAAAAACTAATTGAAGAATTCAGTGTTCTCTGACTTTTGTAAAATTGTGCCAGTTGTACACTTTGTTGCGTATCTGTTTGAAAATATACATGGGGAAAATATTTCAGATATAATTGGTAACCAGTTTCACATCAATAAACCTCAACTTGAAATGGAAATCATATCACTTCAGAATGACATTAATTAAGTTGTGAATTTTCAAAAGATCAGTCTACCTTTTGGAGTAATGTGTCAGAAACTCAATACCCAATGTTAAGAGACGTGGCGTTAAAAATAACTTCATGTTTCGGGTCAACGTATTTGTGCGAATCAGCATTTTCAAATATGCATTTCATTAAAAAGAAATACCGAACCAACCTCAAGGACCAAAATTTAGATAACTGTATAAGATTAGCAGTTACAAACTATACACCGGATCTTCATAACCTTTCAGAAGAAAACCAATGCCAGAAATCTCATTAACTATTTTCCCGTTTTTGTTTTCGTGTCTATAATTAAATATGTACCTTTCTAATGTGCTTTTCTATAGTAAAAATATCAATAATTTTACAACTTTTATATTTTATTTTATGTAGACCTACTCTTGTTAAAAATTGTGGCAGGTCGATCTCGAGACCTTATTTATTTTTAAAGTAGCTCATATGGTGAAAAAGGTTGCCGGCCCCTGCCCTATACTATGTATATGGAGAAAGTAAAAATTAATTCTCATTCTTTCAGGCATTCTTCAATTCAAGTTCCAAGCTTTTACAGTTATTTTTAGTAATTTTAAAGTGCAAATAAAAATACAAGCAATCCCCGAGTTACCTAAGCCTCAACTTCCGTAAACCCACACGTTAAAAAAATTTTTGTTATGATTACATTAAAGTTTACATTAGCAGTTTTTGTAAGCGAGTGGGAACTAAATATGTGCAGAGAGGAAGAACCTAAGGCGTGGGTTGTAATGTGGTAGCTCCACTTTGCTACCCAGCCACTGTTGCCAATCTAGTGAATGTTTAGCTAGAGCTAGCGACTTTGGGTTTGAACTAGCACCTAAAAAAAGGCCACTGTGACTAACTACGATCTAGTGAATCAATTTAACAATCTACCTAATTCTAGCAGCGTATATCTGAACTCATACGAATACAGAAATAAATTACATTGTAATATTAACATAGTAACAGTAAATTGCTATTTCATTTTCATCTGATGCTATACAACAACACACATCTACAAGTAGCAGCAATAATTCCTCTAGCTAAAACATGATTTAAACATCGGCCTTTCAATTATTCTTCGGGAGAAATATAACTTAGTTTTTCGTTATACATGTAATTTCCCCAACTCTGTTGTACTGTATACTATCTGTAGTATTTTTGAATTAAGCAAATTTCAAATTACATAACCCAGGGAGTGCCTGTATGCTGCACCAATTCCCATGCTATTCAAATGGAGGAATTAAGAAGTTCAAGAATTGAAATCAGGCCAATACATTACATGATGATAACCCATAAGTCTCTTTAGGAGTCTGTCTGTTTAAAATTAAAGCATGGGTAAATGAGATTCAGCCATTTTTGAGTTATTTTACATTCTATGGGATTTAAATAAAAGAGCAGAAATATACAAATTACCAAAAAGAAGTTAATATAAAAGTAGTTTTTAGAATGGGTCATCAATCACACAAATGTCACAATAGCTACTTTTCTATAATAGACTTTTTTAACCATTTAAATAGTTTTTTAAATTAAAATTGTTCCTTGTTACAGATTGGCATGTAGCTTGAAAAAAGCAGATCCCATAAAGAAAGAAAATAATATTTTACTTAGGAGCCCCACAACAAATTTCATTTAAAGTAACACTTCTAACGAAGTTGGCATACATTCTCAGGTCATATTCACTCATACCATAAATAAAATTCTACTTTTTGTATTCCTCCATACTTAACTAAAAATGTTAAATGAATTATAAAATCTTTAATAACTAATAGAGTGTAAATGACTTTCAAAAAGTTGAAGTTACTGAAAAAATTTTGTCCTGATAAATGTTATTGCTACCACAGGACAATATGATGAAAAACTGAGCATAGCCCATAAAAATGGAACATCTGGTCACCCTATAAATAGCCATTATAAGTTTTCCACCTCTCCAGGTGATTTAGGCTAACCCAAAATAATGTCCCATATAAGGCTTTTCTGTTTACCTAATACATTCTTGAAAAATATCCAACATTACTTTTATCTTCTCATCCCTTACTTTTCCTACCATTCTCCTTTGTTTTTGTAACAGGCTTGCCCCAAAATTTGAGCTACCAATTTCTCACCTCTACCTTATTATGCAAACTCTTCCCTAATTGTAATGCATGTTAGATTTCATTAATCCCTCCCTCAGTCAAACTAATTTTCTGTAATTTACTCCATATCCACTTCTCAATAGCCTTTAATCTTCTTTCCTCATATCTCATGTCTTGCATGTTATATTATACACCATATCTTTATTTTCACCAATAACATTTTATTATTTATTCAAACCACCCTCAACAACTAGTCAAAGGTATCCTTTTCTGTAGCTATTCTCATTCTTACCTCTTTGGTGTTGCAGTCATCTTGATTCTAAATATTGCCTAATAAAGTCTTTGAAAATGACTTGCACCAAAATACATGTAACATCAGTCTGATTTAACTTTTGATTATGGATGGTATCCTATAATCTTTAAATATGCCTAAATGGAAATGCTACAAAGAATAACAAATTTTACAAGCACAGATAAAAGGCCTCAATAAGCCTCGTAGTTTTCCCCAAACCTAGTGTCCGGTATTCATTTGCCATATGATTAATCTGCCATTAAATGTAATAAGGATAGTTATAAATAGAAATTGTACTGAGGAGAGCCTATTGAAGTGATAAAGTAGTTTTCTGCTCAAAGAGATCAGAATCATATCTGACTGTATTCATTGGACCCAACTTTTTAGCAATATAACAAATTCATGCACAATTTTTGCACATGGAAAACTGGAGTTAACAAACTCATCTTTAAGGTGCTTAAAAGACAATTAGCATACCACCAGAGGAAATTCATTTAATAGAAAGAAACTATTGTGATCAAGTATCATTAGTATTATTCATCAATTCTCAAATTCGCATGAATTCTAAGTAATCAATTAATTTTCTCCATAAAAATCTCAGAAATTTTCAGAAACTGCTTTCTCCAAGTACTTCCACAAGCTTCAGCAATTTTAATGGAGATACTTTTCCAAGCAAAATATTTTAATTCATTATTCCACTGACAAAATACAGAAGAAAATAATTAAACTATTTTATATTTATGCATTTGGATGTTATTCTTCTAAAATACTGATGAAATTGATGCTCATGTAATATCCAAAGCCCCTATTTTAAACTTATCAGGAAAAGTTAAAATGTTTAATAACTTTTCTGCATTTTTTTAAATATCTAACTTGAAAGCTGCTGAGTTACTTTTCCACGTATCAATACTTGGAGATTTTTTGGTAAATAGTGAAATTTAAAAAAAATCACCTGTACAATGACAATTTTACATTGTGGTGATGCTGAACTGTGAAAATCTACATCCAGAAAACACTGACAGAAAGCCAAAGATGACACAATACTCAAAAAATAAACAAGCATAGGCCTTTGCCTTTAGGCCACCTGGCAGTATTGGATCCTAACATTTCATAATTGTGACATGTCATTTATGGCTAAGACACATGTACATATATTTGCTATGGGATGTTCAGAACATTTACCAGCTTTCTGTGTGTGAGAATTTTTGAAAAGAAAAAGGCAGGTATTACATGAGCAACAATGATAATTTGATTTAATATATTGTACACGTTCATAATTATAAAACTTTTTATGAATTATACCAATTAAACTTCCTGCCTATAAAAATGCACTTGCCTACTGATAAAGCATTATTTTTGAAATATATGACAAAATTAAATTCCAAAACTAATGCACAGGCACATGAATAAATCTATTATAGGTATTTGTTGAAATGCTGAGTTAATTCTTGGCAAAAATACCTGAGATAATAGCAAAAAAACCTTGTTGCTTAAAACAGTCAATTTGATAAATGCCATAGGCAAAGTGATTCAAATTCTTCACAACAAATATTGATGATACTCACTATCTATACCCTTGGTATTATGTGAAAGAACTCATCTGATGTCACTAGAATGTCATCGGTAGGGCAGACTACAAGTTGAAAATCACCAGGTTAGATGCATGTCTCTGAAACAATGAGAGAATAAAATCAGAAATCTTGCACCAAGTAATGTCATGCTGAATAATATTGTATTCCTTATGTACATTACATAATGTCCCCATTTCCCACATGCTAAATATTTCCACCAAAATTTGAAAGTGAAATTCTTTTGTAACTCAAGTTAATCTTCAAATCAAAGGTTTGTAAGGAAATGGAGAAAATATTTCCCATACATAGCTTAGCTACGCTTCCTACTTATTTAAAAACCATATGACTAGTGTTTATTGAGTACATAACTTAATATCAAATAAATAACAACTACATATACCATTGCTTTTAATGAATTTACCCACAGATAATTTTGTTTTAATTTATGAAATACCAAGAAAGACTAAGAAAATGTAACTTCTAACTCAGAGGAACGTCTGCACAAATAAAAAAATTGAGTAAATCTGATTCAGCATAAACATGTTATGTTGCATTGAGATGAGACTACCAGTCTTCAAGCTACTTATTTCATTGGATAACTAAGGCAAACTATAATGCGATCAATGTATCATTTATCCAAAACAGCTGTTTGCACAAGAAAGAGAAGAGAAATTTTACCACTCTTAGGCCTGTAACACACCAAGGTATATTAGGCGAGTTAAGCTGGGTAAGCTATTTTCTTTTTACCTCTGACACACACTTAAGCTGGATGTGTTGGCCATTTCCCTACCAACTTCTGAGTGAAGAAGATGTATCTTGCAATGTATGTTATATATTTAAAAAATATTAGATTTAGAAGCATATTCACTAGCAGATTCATCTAACGCTGAATTTGAGTAATAAGTAGCAAGTTTGTCACACAAGGACAGAAAACTTAAGCTGAGCCTATTTCAAAACTTTTTACTGCACATGATTGGGCAATGCAATGAATATTCTGAAGGCACTAAGGATTGGTAATAGCATAAAAGAGATTCCTGGAATACTAGTGGAAGAGAATATAAGGAAACTGCGCTGTTCGTAAAACAGCTTAACTTAAAAACAGAAACTGGCTTAGCCGGTAGAGCTCTAGTTATCAAAATCCATAGCACATTCAACTTGCACAGCTTACCTCTGGTGTCAACTTCAATTTAAAAAACAGCACGCAACGGTATATGACAGACTTTAATCAGTGCGATCGAACTCCAGCATTTACGCATCAACCTCGTGGTTACAGATCCATTTGACTACTCGATAACTAAATTTCATACCTCAACTCCCACCAAAAAACACTGGTCTATTGAATGAGATTTCAACACGGAAATAGAATTGAAACGATGCTGAATAACCGTACGTCCTAATGCTAACCTAAGGTTATGAGCCCATTGACCTTAGTGTGGAGTTAGTGTATTTAAGTCTTTCGATTTTCAAAAAGGTTCGAGCTCTGCATCGTAAAAGTAATTAAAACTTGGGAGACAAAATTGTACGAATGTCAAAGATGTTCTTACGGCAACATTAATACGATGGTATAAATCCGATATGGCGTACCATTAAATAGGAATAGTGTTTGCTAGTATGACTTAAGGCACACTCGAAGAGTGGCAAATGATTTCCGTATTATCGCTCACAATAAGATAATTATTAACGAACCGATTACATGAATTCGGTGTTCATTACAAATAAGAAAGTCCAAAGATTTCATTACCTATCAAAGGCGAGTTCATCGTGCAGCCCAAGGAGAATACCTTCTCCGTCGCAATGTAACTCCACGGCTTGGCACAGGGAACTGACGCAGCCTTACACTCACAGCGCAGAGATGCGCATTAACGGCTTTCACTTTTTATACGAATCTAGGGGCTCTTCCCCTGCTCGCTGCGCTCCCCAAACCCCGATTGGAGCTCCGCTCTCTAGACCCCCGGCGTGTATCGCGCGCTCTCTTCTTCTATTGTGAGCGAATTGCACAATATATTATTACTATTACTCCGCCAATCTTTTATCTGCGCCTACGTACTAAAGTCACCATTATTTTCAAGTTATAAAATTATTACAGTTTTTTATCTTGCTTGTATATATGTGCCAATCCCTCCGGACCTCGCTGCCCATCCTCCTCCATCACTGAGGTAAAAATATAACTCTCTATTAGTGATGCACCGAATATCAAAATTGCCGAATAACGGATACCGAATACTGATACTGCTGAATACCGAATATTCAGCCACCGAATATCCACATAAAAGAAACCTACTTGTCAAATTGATTTTAGTAAAATAATTATTATTGGAAGTTGATAAAATACCTATTAAATCAATATCATAAAGAACCTTCTGTGTTTGGAATTTAGAAACTTTACTGTGCCTTATTGTTTCCTAATTATGGAAAATATGTTTGAGGGCGTTTTAATTTTAATTTTTGTGTGATCATCATTATGTGTGGTTACTATGTGATGGAAAACATTTCACTTCAGTAATAAATATTCATATTTGAGAGTTGGTTCTTGGAATTATATTGTGCTTTGAGGCTTTGGCTTGTTATAAAATTTACCTCCATTTTCAATAGTTTCAAGAATCAGTTTTATAGTTTTTTATCCTTTTTTAATTTTTGTGTTTTTCAGTCTCTATCAAAATAAAAGTTTAATATTTTAAGAAGTTGACTCAATTTTATTATTTAATTTTCAATTTTTGCGGCTCATTATTCGGTTTGATATTTGGTAAATTTTAACCGAACTCGAATATCAAACCGAGTATCCATTTTGTCAAATTCCGAATACTACCGAATTCAGAATAGTGGAGAAAATGGCCGAATACCGAATAGTTTTCGAATAAATATGCGGTACTTCCCTACTATCTGTTGATTTCTTAATATTTCATCGTACACAATATTTTGAATCGTGTGAGTTTCCGTGTCGTTTTTAGCTCCTGTAATTTTGATTTGGAGACTGGCCATGGATCGACACCGAGAGAGGGCCACGTGTAGCTGACCGTGACCAAAGATTGACTTATTCTGATCAATGTGAACACCCAATCGGTTAAATGTTTGGCTTTGAGATTTATTAATTGTCATAGCAAAGGCTAACCGTACGGGAAATTGATTTCTGTTAAGAATAAAAGGTAACTCATGGCTATCTTGTGTATTTATAGAGATTCGAGGTATCGTAATGACATTTCCTTGCTTGTCACCTGTCAATATATAGCAGTAAATAATTGACCTATCAATTCTCCGTACGATTAATCGAGTGCCGTCACATAAGCCATCATTGATACAAATGTTTCGAATTAACATCACGATAGCGCCTTCTTTCAACGTTAACTTTTGAGGTGATAAACCTGAAGGGGTTAGAGACGCCAGATATTCGGGTTGGTAACGTAACATGATTTCATCATTGTCTGTGCCATTTCCGTCTACGGCTGTTGCCCAACTGTATCCCTCACAGATAATTTCGTCCCCTGGTAATCTATCCAAAACCTTTTCGTTCAATGAATTTACTTCATTGTTTCACGGAGCGAGAAGTACGCTGGTTCTCAACGACTCTTTAGTAACGGCGAGGCCGTATACAACGGTGACAAAATTTTCTGAGCACAGCATTTCTGAGGGAACAATCAATCGATCTACTTTACCGTTCCCAATGTCCAACAGCCACTGATTGAAAGATTCGGCGTCTGCTCGCATGTTTTGCTTTGGAGTAAACCGTTTAAATAACGGCCAGAGAGGGGAACTAGTTAACGTTGCCTCCACTATCTGGCGTCTCCCCGCCTTTTTCACTACAGGTTAAATCTGACGGAAATCGTCGCCAATATTTGCCCCCGAAGGGCTCGTTACTTCTCATAATGTCTCGGAGTGTCACGTCGATCATTTGTAAAACTACAGACGGAATCATGGAAGCTTCGACCCAAATAACAAAATCGACTTCTGTTAAGAGTTGTTTCGCTTTCTTGGTTAAGGGAACAGGACCAATGTTTCCATCTGCAGTAATATGAAGAGGCAATTTGAAGAAACGGTGAGCTGTTTTTCAACCGGGGAGAATAATTGCGGTGATTCTCATCCAGGCTACCGAAACGATTTTTTTATGCGAGTGCTTTTGGTGATGATATAGGCACTTGGAGTTGGCCCTGACAAAAGCGGTGAAGTATAAGAGAGAGTTGTGCCCTATAAGGGATATTTTGCATGTGAAGATGAAGAAAATAATGACATAATCACATTATAGTCAAAGCGCGACTGGCGGGAAACCAGCTCCCTCTAGCCTGGAAGAGCTGGAATAACTGATTCTTGGCATTCTTTCCGATTAGAGAACGATTTGCTACGATCAAACCTGATCATAAAGAGGAATATCAAGCGCAACCTGGGCAAGGCAAAGATGACCCAGGCTACAGTCTACTCTCCGGCTTCGCTTTCGGGCGTCGCTGCGCATCAGCTGGCTAGCGTCTGCAACTTTATCGCGGACGTCTTCAATAAGGGTCAACATGTGGCCGCCGCCTTTTCGACGTAACCAAGGCGTTCGCCAGAGTTTGGCACCAACGGCTTCTACGTCGGATGACAACACTTCGCTTCCCGGCCTGGCAAACCACCTTAGTCGGCGATTGCCTCTCTGGGCGCTCCTTGAGGGTTTGCTGGGAGAGGGCGCTATCCGCTTCAAGGGCCATCTCCTCAGGCGTTCCACAGGGCTCCCTCCTAGGTCCAACGCTTTACAACATCTTCATGGCCGACGCTCCGATGGACCTAGGATGAAATACCATCTCTGCCCTGTACGCGGACGATGAGGCCATTCTCTGCCGGTCCTGGGGCAAGCGGATGGCTGCCAGATACCTGCAACGCGCGACCGATTCGCTGCGGAGCTGGTTCGACGATATTAAGCTGGATATCATCGCCGGAAAACCCCAGACAGCTATCTTTTCTGTTTCTCCAGCTCAGGAGCCGGAAGGAGTCCTTGTCGGACACGAGCCGGTGGAGTGGAAGGAGAAGGCGACATACCTCGGGGTCAGTCTAGACCGAAAGCTCCGATTCCATCATCATGCCAGACGAGTAGTCTACAAGTCGCTGGCGGCCCAACTCTCCCTGACGCCACTCCTGCGCAGCGGCTTTATTTCCTTACGCCGGCGGATCCACCTCTACAAGGCCCTTGTCCTGCCCATGATCACGTACGCGTCGCCAGCGTGGAGTGGGAGACTCACCTGCTTGGGACACGCAGCCATCGGCCAGACAGAGAAAGCCTGCCACCGAATCATCTTCCATCGTCGCCGGAAAGTGAGGGTGAAGGCCCTGTTCGAGTGGCTGCCAATGCCCACCTTTCAGGAAATCTTGAGGAAGCAGGCCATCCACTTCTGGGACGCAACGACTAGGAGGGGAACACCGACCCCCCGCTCCATCGCCGAAGCCAGGCCCATGCCTTGGGATCGGCATAAACGCCCTCGATCATACACCGGTGCGGATGATGACATTCCCCTGAAGAGGAAGACATAGGAGGCAGGCATTCAGACAGCAGACCTCCCACCACAGCCAACCGCCATTTATGTGCTCCAATGGAGAGCATTTGTGTGGCAGACCCTCCCAGAAAGGGATGAGTTCAACCAACGAAGTATGTGGGAAAACTGCGCGTCGCTGGGCCATTCCATTAGAAGGGAGGCTGCATCGCCTGGGAAAGTGGTGGTCGGGAGAGTTCTGAAACAACGCGCCTGCGCACAGCGGTCATTTTCCGATCATGCGACACTTAGCCCTTTAGAAGATTATAATATAGAAAGATATCGATAGTCGGCGAGATACCAAAGCAGGATTGAAATGTGTCAAAAAGCTATTTATTGCAAATTATGGGAAACCTAAGGTACACAACTACGTAAAAATCATGAGATAATTTAAAGTATATTCTAAGTTATCATAATAAACAATTTAAGAGATACACTATGATCTAGAAAGGTGCGAAATGAAATACTTTACTATGGTAGCAAATCCTCATTAATGAAAAGCCAAAAAAGGAACTGAATATAATGAAACTAAACAAATGTTTTGGTGCCAATAACGCGCTCGCGCAAAATAGAGGGGGTGTCGTCGGAGTTAATCTCCGTAAACAAAAAATCATGAAATAAAGGTTATTAAGATTAATAACAGTAACCATGTCCTATTTTTAGGAATTTTTATATCTTTAAGGGTCTAAAATTTACAGTAGCTTGTTAAAAAAGAGTTTAAATTCGCTATCTACTGCGCTCAACTGTTGCCGAAGGACTTTTTATTTTTTTATTTTATTTTTTATTTATTTCCATGCGGCCCCTAAACAGCCGTAATCGGCCTTTTACAAGGGGCTCATTAACATAATAACAAGGACTATCACAAACATCCATACCCTAGATGAAGAAAAACCCACCTAGGTGGGATTCGAACCCGCGACCTTCGGATTGGCAGGCGAGGACGTTACCCTGCCACCACCGAGGCCGGTGTAGAAAAATAAGCGGTGTAGGTAATAGGCTGTCACTGTGATAATTAATCATTATTTTTAACGTGTTCTCATATGAAAATCCAATATCTAGCTCCGTCTTTTTTATGTTAAGTCAAGTTTTCTGAACCTCTAAACCTCTCATACGGAAGTCACCATCATAACAAATATGTTTAAAAAACAAATAATGTCTGCGAAACAAGTTTTATAGCGATAATCAAACATGACTTTTTACGTTTACCCAAATATTTTATTATGAGTAATGATCGAAAAAAAGATATTCGTTGGATTATTCAGATACGCTACCGAATGCGCTCGAGGGTCGCCAAAACAGTCTGCAATTATGAGAAAACTTTATAATTATGAGAAAACCAACCTCACATGTTCCGAGTCCGATATGTTTACTGATGTCATTCCAAGTTAAGAAACCATTCATGCTACACTACGATCATGCGGTACAACATTTATTGCAGTAAACATCTGTGCTGAGTTGCCGTGGTTGTTGGGATTTTGTTCCCGCGCGTCTTTAAGCAGATGGGCAATGTGTCTCAATTCTCCAAGAATTGCTTCAACAGAAAACGAGCGCATACCGCTTATAATACTTATCGGATTTCCCATTATAGCGTTTTTTTAATCGGCTTATGCGTTCAGTTTGTCCGTCTGTTTGTCCGTCTGGCGCGCAAACTCTTTTACAAAAGCATATAGAGACATTGTTTTTTCGCCAATCGATCCAGTATTCTGTCTCAATGTGCACGTATTCTCGGTTTGTCCGACTGGTTCTATAAATTAAAAATAAAGCCATTTACGGTCTACTTCAGCAGCTCTATCTTTACTTGTATGAATATAGGGGTTTATATATTGAGTTGATGTAAGCTATAATTAAGCTCAAAAATTCTCCCGAACGAAAAAATATATATATACAAACATACAATAAACAATTTGCGAATTGAACATTCGCTCCGTTATGGGAGGGGAATTACACAAATCATCGCATGAGAACATAAATAATGTTTAAATGGTAGAAATCGCATTCCCGACGCCCATAATTTAAACCGGTTCCCATTTATGTAAATATAAATTTTTAAAAATTGGTCTCCAGAGCAAATTGCGCTATACAAAATTTTCGTAAAACGAAAATGCGTCAATCGAGGCGTACCTGTATACCCAGACATGAACGACAAATCATCATTAGACTTTATCTGTCAATAAAAGGAAAAAGCTTGATAATAATTGTATTTAACTGCTAACGAAAAAATTATTAAAAGTAATATCTAAACAAGACGATCCAAACAGAACTTATGATGCCTACTTTTCATTTAATCATTTATTTTTTACTTATATTGGCTTTAATGGCTTTAAAGTCATCACGAATATAGAGCTCTTTGTGTTCCCAAATTTCATAATTTAGCGTTATAAAATACTACAAATACATTCGAACGGAATATTATATTTATCACGCGTATTTTTGCGGGCAAAAATAACGCGAGTACATATTAGAATATACCGAATCTGAGTCCAACAATAGTTGTTGCTAAGGCAACACTCTCGTAATGAGTGATAAAAACTGCAAAATCGACAGTATTTACGCGAAATTCTAAGAAATAAAATCGATAAGCAAAATTCTACGATAAAAATTAGAATCTTCATTCCTTTCCTCAGAGAATAGTACAAAACTCGCTCCGATATTACAACTCTAAGATATTTAATGTGCAAGAGAAAATTATCCTGCACGATGGATTTCAGATTTCCCATGTAAATCAAATGGGAAGGATAGTTCCTGGAATCGAATCCGGGACTTAAATCTTCGTAACAAAAACTATCTTCGGGGTCTTGGCCCATGTAGCAAGAGATTTTCACCAAATTTCATGAAAATCGATCAATGGGTTCAAAAGTTAATAGGCGGTACAGACAGACAGACAGACGGGCAGGCAGACACAATGACAAAACTATAAGCCTATTTCCATTATGGATAGTAGGCTAAAAAACGAGCATAATGGCTGACCTTTAATTACTGCTTTTTAAATTTTTACTTTATTTTGCTCATTGCAGCCTTCACAATGGGATCTTCGTCTTTATGTGACAAGTAACTAAATAAAACTGTCATACCGTAATAGTACATTATATAATAGTTCAAATTTCTCGTTTAAGTAAAGATAGTATGTGACAAAAATTAAAATTTACTTGAAACCCCACACGAAACAAGGTATCCTTTTCTGTGCTTTTAGCAAAAAGTCGACATCTGTTCAAAAATTAGTGTAGAAAGAAAGAAAAGAAGAGAAAATTATCGATTTAAATGAAAATTGGTAAAAAGAGGACTTTTCCAGAAAACGCTAATAAGAATCAAAGATCTGAACCTGAAAAAAGAACATTTTCAATTTAAAGAAGACTCTCGGGCCACCCTACCAATATTGGCGCGTATGGTCCAATAAACCACCAGGAACAAACTAAAATAAAACACAAACGCGTAATAGGAAGACAACAATACTATGTTGACAGGAAGGCACATTAATCTCAGGGTATATAGCGGCGAAAGTTAGCAGTTTTCAGTTAAATTTATATTTTTAAAATCTTATGTGTGCCGCACATGGCATTCTCCATACAGATTAGTGAATATGATTGCAATAGTACTTACAAATTGCTCTCGACTACAACTTCCTCAATAATAACAATCAGCAATTACATTAGTGAATAATTTTGAAAAATATGGAATAATTTTCGCAATGAAAAAACTTTGAATCACTTTTCACATTGAAAAAACGATAAGTAAACAAATTTTTATTTGTTGATATGGTTAAAAAATATACTGATTACTGTTGGCGGCCTTGGCGTTGCTATCAACAATTCGAAAAATATTTCATAGCTAAGGAAACAAAGCTGTCACCTAGCGATATTCAATGTACGAATAATCAAAATATCTCTGTAACAATTTTCAATAATACGAAAAATTTCCAATTAAAATATCTTATAGAATGAAAAGGAACGAAAGATTTGAACGAGAAGAAACGAATGAAAATCAACGAAACCTAGAGTGCATGGATATTTTAAGATTCCACAATTGGGGCAAACTTCGGCCGGAGTCCGAAGTTTCCGGAGACTCTGGTCCAAAACCGGAGAATTGGAAACACTAACCAATTACATCTACATTTAACCCTGCAATTCACCTGATTGGTGGGTTACAGGGGGTGCAATGCACCAAAACCTACCTAAAGATTGTCTCTCGCAGGTTGAAATTTTCTATTGTGATCTCGTATTGTCCTCGGAAAGTAAAAGCCTCGATAACGCCCCGTCCTACAATCGATCTCACGTATTTTATCGTCACAGTCTTTTCTATCTACGTACGTTGGTGCTTCAATTATTCCTACAACCTCCTGTTTTAGACATTCCAAAAGCCTCAACCTTGAGTCAATCTACGGTCCTCCAATGATACCCAGTTCAAAACACTCAATAATGAAGTTACGCTTTACTTATGTTCATACTTTTGTTTTACGAATCTGCGCTGTCCTCATTCTAATTGAAGTATATGTTCATTCTCATACGGATTCCATAAACTTGAGGCGTATTTCACTTGTCGTCTAACCAGTGATAAGTAACATGTTTCACGTACTTTTTCTCTAGTGTTCCGTACTATTCTGCCTATGAAAGCCAGTTTCTTGTTGGCCGCGCCTATAACTCAACGAATGTGCATGTCCCACGAAAGATTTCGACAAATTGTTTATTGGATGTTTTTATCGTCCCCCTAATATGTGTAATTTGGACGAGTGCCTTGATTCTGTAATGCGTGCAATGCAGTGTGGTAATATTCTTTTGATGGGTGGCTTTAATCTTTCCATTAGATGAACATCCAGTTCCTCCGGTGAGGCTATTTCCAATCTTGACGATTGGTTCCTCGACTATTTTATTCACGGACTTTCTCTTTTTCAAGTGAACATCCAGGCTACGAGAAACTCAGGCCAGCTGTATTGGACTTTGCCCTGACGACCGTTAACGAAGCTTTCTCGGCCATGGGAAGGAACCTTTTGTCCGAGATTGCGGGAGAAATCCCGCTGTGCGGCTCTCCTCCCCCATTCCGAACTGGAAGGAAACGGACTGGGCTAATGTAAACCGTCTCATTGGTGCCACTCCTTGGTGCCTCCTTGAATGTGGTAGTGTCGATGATTCCGTTACCCTCATCACCGATTTACTTGCCTCTATTAAGGATAGTGTTCCGCATAGTCTGCCTAGGAGTAAAAAATACCCGGTGTGGTTCAAAAGTGAAATTATTTTCGCATTAAAAAATAAATTCAGTGCTTGGGTCTTATATAAAAAATTTCCCAATCAACATACTCTTAACTCTTTTAAAAATCTGAGGCGACATGCGGAAAGAAATATTTACAAAATATTCACTATAATAATTACATTTCAGCGGTTTCTTCTGAAGCCTCCGTTAATCCAAACTTTAAACTCTAGGAAGAATTCCGAATCTGTGCCTGTTGATTTTTATTTAGACAAAAAAGTCGTTTCTGGCAGCGCCAAGTGTGATTTATTTCATGATTATTTCTTTGCTAACTTTAACAGAAATAAGGATTTTAAGCGGGCGTTGAGCACTCCTATGGAGAGTGTATGCTCTCAGTCCCTTGTATCTCTCTCTACTTATCCTGAGGAATGCTATCAACTCCTTAATTCTCTTTCAGCTACCCGGGCCACTGGCCCTGATCAGATTTCTGTCATTTTTTGAAAAAAATCGCTTCTTCTTTGGCTATTCCATTATCTAATCTGTTCAATAAATGTTTCAAAGCTGGTTTTTTCCTTCTGAATGGAAAAGAGCTAACATAACTCCTCTTTTTAAATCCGGTAATAGAAAATCTATTGAGTCATATAGACCTATTTCCCTTCATCCTATACTTTCGACCATTTGTGAACGAATAATTTATCAAAGACTTTCTGCTTTTACTCTTCCATATTCGTCCTTTCAACAGCATAGCTTCCTACCTGGAAGCACATGTCTTAGAAATTTGGCTAAACTTCAGTTATTTGCTTTGGATGCCATCAAAAATAAATCACAGCTTGACCTGGTTTACATTGACTTAGCTAAGGCTTTCGATACTGTCCCCCACAAACTTCTTTTCCATAAATTATCTAACATATTTAACATTCACGGAAATTTTCTTACTCTCCTGTCTAGTTTTCCGTCTGATCGTTGGCAACGTGTGACTATCTCTGGTTTCTATTCTACTTCTCTTCATGTTCTCTCGGGTGTTCCTCAGGGCAGTGTTATCGGGCCTTGGCTATTTTATTTATATCTTGATGACGTGTGCAACATTATTGACACTATATTAAATCTGATTTTATTGTATCCTGACGATTGCAAGATATTTGGGAAAATTAATTGTTTAAATAACGCATTAACACTTCAAAGATCTCTTGATAAATTTTCTGAATAGTGCTTATTGTGGGGACTCAAACCCAATCCGTTAAAATGCTCTCAGATCTCAATTATTCTGCGTAAATCCCCCATTAACTATATTTACTCCATTTTGGGCGAAAACAAAAAAGGTATCACAACAGAAAGATCTCGGTATTACAATTGACTCCAAATTTTCTTTCTGTAATCACATTGACTACACTGTAATAAAATGCTTGTCTCTTTTAGGTATTATTTATAGGCACACCAGTCTTAATCATGTGATATTCTTTCGTTCTTTTTTGTCGGGTTTACCTATTGCTACTTATTGCTCACCCATTTGGAGTATGGCCTCCAAGACTCATCTCAACAAATTTGGGTGCATAATGTCTTTCTTTTTGGCCATAGCCCGTTATCGCTTCCCTCACTCGCGTAAATATCCAAGGCTGATATCATAGCTTCCCTAAGCCTTACAACTATTTCCTTCTGTAAAAGTAAATCTGACATTTCCTTTCTGTACAGTGTTATGAACGGCAACCTGCGCTCCTCCCTTCTTCTCTCCTTCTCCTTAAGAATTTCTTCCAGATCTACCAGGCTTTCTACACTTTTCCATATACCCAAATCTCGACTCCATTATTCAACGCTCTCTATTCTTCCAACTTCCAAATATGTATAATGAATTAACCGGCAGCTATGATATCGACATATTTCAGAGTAGAAATAAATTGTTCACATCAGTCACTCCTCACTTAAAATAATCACTTTGTTTATTTCATGTCATTGTAATCTTATGCACTTATTTATTTAATCTTTCTTTTTGTAATAGTTTTTTTCTTGTATATTTGTTTTATTTATAATTTATTTTGTTATTATATTCAGTGTAATTGGCCTAGTACTGTCTCTGAATTTGTGCTAATAATAAATAAATAAATAAATGGTAACTCCTAAATATTTTACATATTCAATTGGTTGAATGTACATTCCATCCATTTTACACTCGAAACTATGACAGAAGATAGATTGGTAGAACTTTCAATTTTGTCCATTGAAGCGGAAATAGCCCATAATCTGTCTCTAGAAGAAAATGTGCAAGACTTGGCGAGGATGGTTGACTTGTAAAATATTTTGCTTCCTTTTAAATAAAAACCGAAAGTACAATTGAGTTGGGGCTCCAATACAAGGCAATTTAAATTAAAAACAAAATGTTATGGAATAATACAAGTAGAACGCATGCAAGTATAGTGAGAGAAATTTGAGAAGTGTTAAAAAATGCTATACGATGTTATTTGCGAATAATAAAAATAACATCGAACTCGAAGATTTTTTAGATATAAAATTAAAAAATATTATTCCCACCACCAATAAAATGTGAACCATAAACCCCAGCGTATTTTTCGATGTTGATGACCGCCATTTTGAATCAGCTGCTCAACTGTGAAGTTATGAGTGAGTGTGTGGGTGCCTGATTGAGTGAGTGGCTGCGTATGTGTATGCTTGTCCTGAGAGCTCCCATTTCTTTAAATAACTTACTAGTGCAGAAGCCCGTCAATATGACGGGAAGGAATATATAAATTGTTATTTATTATATTAAATTGTCGAACTTATTATTCATTGAAATCATTTATTCATATCTTTAAACGTAAAACTTTGATTCCAAATTGTAATATTATATTTTATTTTATTTAATAAAATTTGTTGAAAGAATATGGAAGACGAAACTAATCACGATCGCTCCCACAATGTAGCGCAGAATAAGTTATACAACATGAAGAAAAAAAAGATTTGGAAAGTCTCCTCTATCGTGATAAACATTTACTTAAAATGAGAGAGGCTGCAAAGAGAAGAAGATTAAATGAAGCCTTGGAAAAGCATTCGCAATGTTTGAGTCAATTGCGTGAAAACCAAAGACTATCTTTGGTTACAGAAAATGAACAGGAACTTGAAAAAACGTAAGCTTATGTGGCCCTAAGCAGGGTAAAATCTTTGCAAGGACGAGAAATTCACGAATTTGATTGTTCAAAACTAGCAGGAGAAAGTGTCTGCAACAAAATGTTGTTCTAATAATATAGTGATATTTGAAAGACTGTTAAATTGAATTTCTAGTTTTATATGTAATGAAGCTAAACAAAAATATGCTTACATGATAAAACAAATTTTCATAATATTTAAATTTGAAATAGTCTTCATTTTGAAACATGCTATTAAAATAATACTAAAAATTTTAAAAATAAATTAAATTAAATACCTTTTTAATAAAATTACTATTATATTGCGCACTAAATGGGAAAAATAAATTTAATTACTCTCTCAAAATCAATATAAAATTTATATAGCATAGTCAACTTATAGTTACATGTAGTAGTTTGATTACTGGTTTAATTGAAAATGCTATATGACTTTTATATTGATTTTGAATAAGTTATCTAATTTATTCCTTCCCTTTCAGTGCGAAATATAAAAGTTGTTACTTGAAAGATATTTTTAATTTAGTTCATTTATTTTGTAATAGAAATTACATAAAAAGTATTACCACCTAAAAATACTCCCAAGCGCTCCTCCGCAGTTATGCTGGCACGAAATGTTGAGTTTTGTCTATATGTCTGGGGCCTGATATAATTCAAGTGTGCCAAATTTTGCAATACTCATGGGGGAATGCTGTTTGTGTTTCAAGTGGTTTTGACGCAGTCTTTGAAACTGCATTGTCACACTCACGCTTTCCTTACGCATATAGTATAAGTGTTGAGACGACAATACAAACTCGAAGTTTAACAATGACACGGTCGTCTAGACAACATATCGTTAAAAAGCTTAAATTTTTCCAATAAATATGATTTAAACGTATTGTGTTTCACGTGGTTTTGACGCAGTCTTTGAAACTGTATTGAATTCGCCCTCATTACATCTTTATAGAAATACTAGTGCCTTGTTTGCAGATAATGCTGCAAGAAACTGAGGGGAACAGATTAATAAATTATAATATTTTAAATAATCATAAGTTCATTTATAAATGCTATATAATTATAATAATTACACAATACACACATAATACAATATAAAATTAAAAACGAAGATAAAGAAAAGATATAATAACTATAATAGAATAAAACAATAAATAAAAAATAACAACTAAATACGATGTTTCAAGACATTATAATGGATTACTATCAATTATGTAATTCTTCCTCTTCCATTTCTTTTTCTCTTGTTTCTTTACTCCCAATAATTTTCCCGGCCCCCCACAGCTGTGAGCTTTCGAATGAACCCTTGTACGCGTCTCTAAGTGCTACCGTTTTTTCACAATTTCAATTACGTCTTATATTATGAGTAACTTACAGATATTTAGATGAAACTTCAGTCTAAATTTTAGCACTAATATCAACTTATTAGTTTATCAATATTATTCTCTTCTCTTTTATACAAAACTTTCTGCCTTAGCAGAAAATGCTCTTTAAGACGCACGACAATTTAAATCCCAAAATTTTAATTATAAACACTCATCAACAGTATCAATGACTTCTAACATATTTATTTACGTTACCGCCGTATTGTTTATCGTTACCAAGGCAATGTTTATAATTCGAATTTTTACGTTAAAAACTAAAATAGGCATCGATTCAAAGCATATACGAAAATCGACGACAGGAAAATGAATTTTCATTCTTTTATGCGGCTTTTGGTTCAACTCCCAATTTGGTATGATGATCAAAATTAATTTTAAAATGCTAAAGAGTAAAGACTAAGAAAATCAGCCTAAATTTTAACACGGCATAGGATTATTCCCTCCCTCTATCTCCTCTCTCACTCCCGCTCTCTCCCCCCGTCTCTCTCCTTTCTTCCTCTCTTTTCTCTCACGTATTAAAACATTTAAAGCACGCTTTCCTCACGCATATAGTATAAGTGTTGAGACGACAATACAATCTCGAGGTTTAACAATGACACGGTCGGCTAGGCAACATATCGTTAAAAAGCTTAATTTTTTCCAATAAATATGATTTAAACGTTTAACTTGAGTGATTTCGAATCGTAAGTGAAATGTGACGATAAGAATAAAAACTTTATTTATTACTTTCTCCATATACGAAGTATAGAGAAAGTATTGTTTTTTTCTTAAAAATGGTCTAGGCTCAAAGATCATAGGTCATTTTTTTCTAATTTTAATTTGCCAAAGAGTAAAAGCCTGAAAGTCGAAAAAACGACCTTTACGTATTAACTAATGGGAAATTGGAATCACCCTCTGGAGTCAAACCCGGGACCTTTTTTATAGATTTCTTTACTCTCAATAATTTTCCCCGCCCCACACAGATGTAAGCTTTTGAATGAGTCCTTGTACGCGACTCTAAGTGCTATCGTTCTCTCGCAATTTCAATTTTTAAAAATACGGCTTACAAAATTATATATATATATATATATATATATATATATATATATATATATATATATATATATATATATATATATATATATTCGCACATTGCTGTTAAAATAAATATTTTCACCTCCGAACAGTCCGTCATCTTGGTGATAAATAATCCTCTCGCCAGAGCGTGTCCGTGCCCTAACCGAGACCTGACCTACAAGTGTGGATGTTCTCCCCAGAAAGTGTCTTCGCTCTGCCCTTGCGCTGACCGTGACCTGACCGTGACCTGACCGTGACCTGACCGCGACCTGTCCTCTAATGTGAACCAACCTTTAATGTGGAAATTTATACTTTACTTAGGATCATGCTGGTAACAACCTCTGACGCCTCCCTAAAGGATCGCCTGATTTTGATAACAATTTAAACCTATATATAAACATTCATAATTGTTCTTGATGTTGTTTGTTGCTTTATAGACAATAATGCAAAAACCTACTTTTTATCTGGTTATACTAAATTCACTCTGGAGTGTGTAGTTGCGTCTTTGTAGCGGAATTACTACATAGACAAGGAAGAGTAGGATTAAAGGAAGAAAGGGATAAATGTTTATTGCAAAAATAAAGGCATGTTATTACTTGCTTAGAGAGATATATAAATAAGTTTTATTATTCTCATTGGCTGTTTTTTAACCTGGAAAAAATCTCCCGTAATGAGCTACTCATTAGTTGAATTTCTCCTGGAATTAACTTCTTATACGGTGTATATCTCCCGGAATCAGCAACTCATAAGGTGGCAACCCTAGACGAGCTTGCCTATATCATGAACTTTCTATTTAAATTTTGCAACACTGCAGTAAAAGGCTGATAAATAGGTGTCTTTATTATTGCAATAGGTTTGGTTTGAAAGTAATAAAATATAATAACTCCGTGATATAATCATCGAACGGACGCTTTTTCATAAGGAAAAAACTCATATATACACGGATGCTCGTTTCTTTGTTCAGAAGTTAAAATTAGTGAAGCATTAATTAATACTTTTAGTACTTCCTCCAAATTTACGTTATTGATTTTTATTCGATTATATTGTTAACGTTTGATGTATTTTAGAACCAACTTGTGATTTTCCTATATCTTTTTGAGGCGCAAACTTTTATGGAATATGTTTCAAATATAATTCATAATTTCAATCGATGGGAGTTGATAATGTTTACATCCCACTATTCTCGTCCAATGGAAAATATTACTGGTACATGGGAAAAAAGGCTCTGTAGCAAAATAAAAATTCTGAGACACTTTACTCCCGGAATCCAATTCAGTCGTCCTCAGTTACCATTTTTCCCCTCCGCCGTCCCTTTAGACCGTTCGCTCCTTGATCGGCTTCCCAATCTAAGCATGCCTTTCTCCACGAGGGAGGCGGGGGCGTTATTCACCCCGCAATGTGAATCAGTCCAGGAGAGTGAAGCAGAGGGCGTCTTGATTGTTCTGCGCTATCTCGATGGCCAAATTGGATTGCGGGAACGAAATGAGGAAAAGAGAAATGCGAAGAAAGAGAGAGAAAGGGAGAGATAGAGAGAGAGGGAAAGGAGGGAGGAGGGAGGAGGAAAGGGTGCAACAGAGGTACGAAGAGAAGGTGACATACATCGTGAATATTTCCTTTCCAAATAGCTGAAAATATTAGTAATAATATTAAACCTTCCAAAGAAGGAAGAATAAACCTTGACAGACTCCACCTTTTGAATGTTTTTGAAAATGGGTGTTGTTAAATGTATATTGCAGTGGTGCGCAAGCGTTTCTCTGTTGACCCGCAAAGTATTCAAATAATTTTAAATTTTGATAGCATTTTCGTTAATGTAAGTAATTTAGAGTAAGCAAATGCCTCGTTTATCGGGCGATAATCTTCAAATTATTCTTTATCTTCTTGCAACGAAAAAATTTAACCCTGATCTTAAGAATTTAGCTGCCAAGAAACAAAGCCAAATTTAAGATTATAAAGGTAATACAATTTTTAAATATTATTTTCCATGTTTTTGGTGCATATGAGATCTGTCGCTATCTGATTGCAACTATATTTTTTTAATTAATTATATTATAGTACAAGGAGATAACATTCTTATATATTAATATCATATTATTCTTAAATTATGTGGAACTTTGCAAATTTTGCCATCTGAATGACCCACTGATGGTTTAACCAGCAAATTTGGTTTAATTTTCCCTAAGAATTCACATAAAAGGTTATATTCGAGCTGAGACGGATCGTGGCAATGGGGGAGAGAGTTTTTTGATAACGTAACATCTTTAGTTTAATGAAAAAAATATTTAAAATATATGTGTTACTAAAATTTAATTTTGGAGTATTTTTAGCTTATTTTCCCATGGAAAGATAGGCGTTTTCATATTTTCAGATGGAATAGTTTAATTCACTTAATCTTATTGAATTTAAATAGAAATAATAAAAAAATAAAAAATAAGAATAATTTGTGTAATGTACCAAAATGAAATTAAAATAAAATCTTAATTAATGTTTTGTGGGTAAAACCTATATCCTGTATTTCTATATATGTAAGAGGGGAAGTTTGAAAATTTGTGACATAATTTTAAGCGTGGGTTTACATTTTTGGAAAGATATGTGACGAGGGGAGAGGGAGGGCTAAAGAATTTAATTTTTTGCGTGACGTAAGTTATGGATGTTCCCTTATTGGACATAGTGATTTCAAAACTTCTCCATCGATATATGACATCGATAGACCTCCGAAAATTGAAGGTAACTCAAAAGTTGCTTTTTATTAAAAACATAAACAGTAATGATCCATGCGTCAAATATTTTGTAATAATATTTACATAAATACTAAAATATTTGATTCCACTTTACTGAAAATGCAAAAATTAACTAAAATGCTAAATTTTTAATTCATATGAAAATGCAAAATATTACGTATGCAGTACGAGGATATAGAATAAAGAGATATTTCTTATTAATCGTTGTATTTGCTAATATCTTACCTTATTTCGATTTTCCATAGTAATTATCAGAGGTTCGGCACCATTTAAACCGAGAAACCTGAACATCACCGTTTCTGAAAAACTTGAGTAACGGCATTAGAATAGCTTTAATGAGTCATTACGTGATTATCAAACGTTCGAAAAGTATATCTTACCTGTTTATTTAAAAAAATCCGCCTATGTGTTCGGTTTGTGTGCCTGTCTGTCGCGCTAATTCCTTTTAAACATAAGAAAGAGACTTCGTTTTTAGCCAATCGATTCAATATTCGGTCTTGTTGAGCACTATTTCTTGGTTCGTCCGTCTCTTAAATGTTTTTGAAAAGACCGCCATTTACTGTCTGCTCAAGCAGGTCTTTCCTTACTTGCTTACATATCGAATAAGTTTAACAATTTTCGTTGACCTCTTAAAGATTCATACAGTGGCGTGCATGTGCGCGTGTGCACCCCCTCCACCTCAAACTGTTCCAGGAAATATGAGTTTCAATGTGTTTATCCAACGGATGTAAATACAAGTTAAAACTGGTGTTTTTTACACCAACCACTGATTAAAAGCCTTTGGATTTTTATGATGCGCTGGATATGTTGCGTCTGCATTTGCCTCTGAGAGCGAGAAGGAGAGGCTAGGAGTAGTCTTAAAAAGACATTATGTGATCACGACATGTGTATAACTAATGAGATTTACCGATGTAAGACGATTGTGTTCAAACGACATGTTGCTCTCTTTCTCTCTGCATTGCAATATGATCATATGTTCAGTATGTCATGTAAATTAACATATTTTTAGAGCTCAGTATAGATTTATACATTTTTAAATATTAAAAATGTAACATGATGCACCCCTATTCAAATTTCTGAATGCGCCAATGGTTTCGTATTAGAGAGATAAGGTCTCGAATTTGTTCGCGACATAGACGTATCTCGAAAGATACCTCTAACGCTTATTAATGCAATGAAAACTCCAGCATAGATTCTGTCATAACGATAATTTAATCCTTTTGGTCTAAAAAAATAGAGTTCATTAAGTAACAGAAACCTTGTTATTTTTTGTCTTCATCGAACGTATGTTAAAGAACCTAAAACTGAACATAAATCTATAATAACGGTAGCCACAAACTTAGCTGAACGTTGAAGTCATCTGTGATGCCGGTTTAGCTATACGCAGCTTTTGGCGTTTTAATTAAAAGTTTACTTTGATAAGAAGTAGCTCTATTAATAACTCCAACGTTCCCTCAAAGACACGATGAAGAACTATGAAAGATGAAAGAGACTCTTTAATAGTAAGGGTGAAAGGAATACGAAGAATACGTCAAAGCGCAATTATGCTGGACTTTTGATCAGCGAAACCCGAAAATTGCCATTTTGTTGAGTTAAAGAAGAAAAAATCTCTCTCCGTAGGAAGACTCGCAAAGGCGCGCCATTTTCCCTAGAGAGAACTTTCTTTGATAACGAATTCTCTCCACTTCTGTTACCCGGAGTAGCCGTTTGATGGCACTAGTTGTTTCAGAAGTGAAGCCATGTATCTGCCTCCCGTTAACCACGAATATCCCTCTTTCTGCATCGGCTCGAAACTCAAACTCGACTGGTGTGGGTCACTTTAATGGAAAGACCGCGAATGATCCAAACATGCGGGCGACGCAGTGAGGTGAGTTCTAACTTATCGGCTGCACAGCACTTTTTACGGTATAATATGGTATATAAAGAAATTTGTTTCGCAGCCATTTTTTCAATAGGACTCAGAATTTTAATCGGTATGAAATGATATCCCAATCATACAAATATATTCATTTAGATTTATTTATGTATTATTTGAAAATTATGGTTTAAAACAGATTTTAATCTAAAGTTCACCTACATAATATGTTATGATGACATGTAGTGGAAAAGTAAAATTAAATTGAATCGTTTTAAGGAATTTGAATATCTGTATTAATATTGTGAAAATAATTGTTCGAGAATCAATTTTGCCTTCATATTGGCAGGAAGATTTGTGCAGTGCTATTATGCATTAGAAGACGAAAATGAGTATGTTGATACATATAATGAAACCTGAATATACATTTATAAATGCTGTTGTTTCAAAATTTAAGACTCTTCTTGCGTCTTTCCAGATTACTACCAAACAGTTTAAAGGCTATCGGAATAAAATGAGCTTCATGTGGCTTGATGGCTTTATAAAAAGGTGAAAACCATATGATGTAAGTAGAATTTCTCAAATATGGGTTTCGGTGATTAATCTTCTACGTTGAATGTACACAAAATATAACATACACCAACGTTTCAGTTCAAGGGGGATGCGGGTTCCCAACTCTAGGTCGTCACCTGAATCTCAGCTGTATTTATGATATAGGTTAACTCCTGTAGCCGTAAAACAACTGCGTAACTCAGACAAGCATTTCAGCTTATAAGTACCCATGTCATACAATGAACAGATACTGCGTGAGTTCGATAGTTCTTTTCAAGTTTTTTGTGATCTTTTTAAACTCGATTTCTCATCTCTCTGGTATTTTAAGGTCATTTGGAAAAATCACGAAGAATGAAAATTTGTTATCGTTTTATTTTATCAGTTCAGAAATACTTTTTCGATTAAATTAAACTCATCACCATATTAATGACTATCATACATCGAATTAGGAATGATCGTACTCATAAACCTTTTTGCGCGATTCAATTAAAATTCTCCCAATATTCTAGTAAACAATACTCGACCAATATATTCAATACAAATGTAATACATAAAAAATTATCATTTCAAAAAAACGAAGTAAATAGGCGCAGAATGAACCATCTTCCCCTAAAACGGGGGTATTGCAACTATAAGACCGTAAGATTGATGCTGTTTCCTTAAAAGGAAAAATAAGCTAATGTGATCACTCTGTCTGTCCATCTGTCTGTGGCCAATTAACATTTTTGTCTATGAGATATTTGGAAAAAAATTTCTTTGAATTAAATAGCTCTTATCAATCTATGGATTCAGCAGGGAACAATCGAGCTGTTCTTTTGGCTGAAAAAATTTCAAGAACAAACCGCATGTACATTTTTAATTGCTTGTTCTTAAATCTATGGATTGTCAACTGATTGGATTTTCCCGGTAGTTCATAGATTTTCCGCTAGGTGGCTTCAAAGTCGGGACATTAAAAAATTTGAAATGGTATTGTAGTCAAACTACCGAAACTAGCGAAGTGAAGTTTTCACGGATGGGAAGGTCTAGTGAGGATCTACATTCTAGCGGAGCGGTTTTCCCCCTCCTCAATGGGGAAGGCAACCAGAACCCTGAAAATTTATAAGAAAACGTGCTTCCACCTCTTGCTTTAGTAAGGATATCTTACTTGATTAGTGAACGTGTAACCAATCTGTGTTATTGACGGATTAAGAGAGAAAGAAGGGGTAGTTCGGATAATAGGATTCGATTTAAATCGATAAAAGTTGATAAACATCGAATTCGTAAAAATTTTAAATTCGAAGAAAGTTAATTGTCGTCGATAAGTGTCGATTTTTTAACATTAAATTTTATATGAGCTTGTGCGACTTAAAATTGGTTCGCCACATTCGAACTAGTTTCTGACGTAGATTTCCGCAGCGTAGGCTGGTACATTGTAGTCCGACGTTTCGATCCCAATGCTGGTGATCTTCTTCAGTACCGGAAGCCCCATCCTGCCTCACATTCAAAGTAAATATATTTTAGCATCAAACGTCAAAAACGGATGAAAAAACCGGCATGTGTAATTGCAGACGACCACACTTCATTCAAAGCGTCGAAAACTACCAAGCCTAATAAAATGTATTAAAACTAACGTCGATTTTAGTCGTAGGTTTTTAAGAAAAATTAACTTAGAAAACTATAATGCCAAGTTTTATATTACAGTAAACAGTATTGACGTAAGAGACATAAAGTATAGGCGCAATATGCCTTACCTCGTTATTTACTTCATTAATGTATATTACTGAAGAATGTGGATATGGACGGCTACCTTCCGGAACCAAAGTCACCCTCACTGATTATTTCCAACAGCCACCTCATTTTGTTCAGATACCTATGTATATTACTTGTACCATCTATGATATTTGACGTAGAAATAAATTTAGTTTCATGAAGGCAAGATTCTGATATTACAGAACGGGTCCTCGAACAAAACTCGACAAAAATATAACAGTAAAGGAAAATACAACTTTCGAAATTGACATCATTGAATTAAATCTCAACGATTTCCTCTTTTAAAACAATAAGTAACGAGACGCGGAATTCTTACGAATACTCAGTCGAGTTAAAATATGGTGTTGCTTCTTTGTGTTAAAATGTTCAGCGGGAATTTTTCTGTTCGACGATGAAGTGGTCCAGGATTGGAAAGAAAAAAAGGAGAACATTTTGAGATTCAGATAAATTAAAAGCGATCTCTAAGATAAGTAAAAAGGTGGGTTCTTGAGGAATACGATCGATTTTGAACAATGAGAGAAAGGGAGGTGAAATGAGAGAGGAAAAAAATGAGAGCTTCATTTGTGACGCAGTATGAAAAACCGCGTTTTATTCATTGAGGTTTATTTAGAATTTTGACCTTAAAATTCTTTATAAATTTAGTTATTTAAATGTATGACATAAAGTAGCTTATTGTATAATTATTTTATTAAATGTAGCCCTCTATCTACAAAAATTTGCTAAGAATCTTAATTTGAAAATTTTGAATGTCCACCGATTTTTCAAAAGATTTATTTTGCAGTGTTATTATTGGTATTAAATGTCACTCAAATATTAAAAGAAATTAACTTTATATATTTAGCCATTATCTCAGAATCTTAATTTGAAATTTTTGAAGACACCCCCTGACGCCAAGCGATTTTTCTAAAAACACTTCTTTTGCGGTGTTATTGATGGCATTAATTTCCACACAAACAGCAAAAATTTTTATCGTACTATCTATAAAAATTTGCTCATAATCTTAATTTGAAAATTTTGGAGGCACCCTCTGCCACCCACCGATTTCTCCAAAAAGTTCTTTGCCAACCTAATAAATGGCATCATAGGTCACATACACGCTGCATATTTTAGTCATATCTCTAACCATTTGCTTGCTACTTTAATTGATTGTACAAACGGACAGACGGACAGAGTAAAAACTTAAGCGGGTTTACTAAATAAATTAAATAAATGCGCTAGAGATGATGATAGATTAAGAGATAGACAGTGAGATGAAAAGAAGAGAGTGATGGAAAGAGAGAGAGAAGGAGCTGCAAAGAGAAAGAGAGAGAGAGATGAAAGGCGGAAAAAGAAGCGAGGAAGAGGTGAAGAGTGAAAAAGATGATGGCACAGATAGAGATATGAAGAGAGAGAGAGAGAAAGAGACGATCAGATAGAGAGGTGAAGAGAGAGTGGAAGAGAGAGAGAGAGATGGACAGAGGGGAGAAGAGAGAGAGAGATGAAGACAGAGGAATGAGGAAGTCCTCCGAATTGGCGAGTTACGGTTTGCCTGCGGTTGCGTAATCAGGATGCGTTTCACAGTGCCGTGGACGCTGCTGTTTCTCCAAATAGTAGAGAGGCTCTCAGCTTTCAAATTGTCACCAGTTCTTGTCTTTCATGTGACAGGAATTGGAATAACTTATGCGAATGCTAGTCATTGATGTTTTATAATATTTGTTGAATTTGGACTAAAATTTACATCTCCGCTATGCGTGTTGCGCATTCCCTGTATTTAGACAAAATAAGGGCATTGAATGGTAAATATGTTGTCAGTCCATTGTAAACACCTCAGGCAGCCTCGAATTCCACGCGTTCATCAAAGGTTTATCTGCTCTTCATTATTGTCTTCGAGTATTCAACGCGGCACGCTCGATATCCTTTGCGTCGTCGGAGGCAAACGAAGTGGTGCGGAAGAGACTCCTTTTGACTTGGAGGGTCTTTTCCTCATTGATCATGCGAGGGCCATTTTCAGTTACCGCAACATTAACGAATAAAGTATTGAGATAATTTGATTTGCGAGAATCTGTTGTGGTTGGCATTGAAAATCGCACGAATGGAGAGGTTTCGAGAGTAGCGGTTCGTTATTTCCAACTAGATCGTGATTAGATGACAAAAAGTCTTCCGTTTGAACATTTATGAGCACAAATGTGATATTTCGGAGATAATGTGAAGAAATTTATAACCGAGAAACTTAGGATAATACATTCATGGGAATACATGCAAAACAAACACTAAGGTCAGGTTAGCTTGATATAGAGAACATTCAAGACAACCTTTTTATGGCTACTGGATAAACATGGTGTTTTAATTGGATGACATTTTTATCAATTTTCTTTTCGAAGGTTAAACATACATGTATATACATTTATTTGTGTACTATGATTTTCATTGCTATTTAGAAAATTTTATTAGTATATTTACGTTTATTAGAGTAACTAGTGATACTCGCAAAAAGTTTTGCGAAATCAGTCAGGAATATGCATGTTTAAAAGTAATAATAGCCTATTTCTCCTTATAAAATTCCATATTTACGTATTTTAATGAATGAAGGAAATAACCTTGCACCTTGAAAAATCGAAACTCCCGTGTAATCATATGAGAAAGTGTAATTGTCTCCTGAAGTCAAACCTCGGGCACTTAAATAAACGAAAATAATTTTCTCAAAATCTCCTTGTTGTGAGAAACAAAATGACCTTTACAGCATTTCTCTATTACACTGTTCAATAGATAAAAGGGGGGACAGACGGACAGACATTGAGTAATTATAAATAAAAGATGTTAGATGCTTTTCAACAAAAACCTGCTTATTTGATTATTTCGCGTTAAAACCTTCGTCCATATGTCATGCATATGTGTTTATTTTTTGAGCTACTTATCGAATATTATCTTCATATACAAGTATATGGAATATCTCGATATTCGCGTTTCAAAATTTTCCGGGCAGTTCATATTGTCGGCTATATGAGTCCATTAGCGGAATAATCAGAACTTTGAAATGACGATTCATGATAGGAGGCTCGAATTTTCGAGAATGGCGTGGTCTAGCAATACAATATTAAGTCACGCTATCCCCATTTTTTCGGTACGTACTTGTTCTTTATATAGTTTTTTCCATCTAATATTTTTCCATTATAAAAACTTACTTAAAATAGACTGCAATATAATATAGTATGATCAGCAATCATTATCCGTCTAAAAGATAACCTCGTTTTTATCAAAAGAGTGTGCATCTGCCGCAGTTTTTGATATTCCATAGCGTTGCGTGTTTCCTTATCTTGGTGAATGCAAATATTCTTTTATGTACAGTGTGCTATAAAGAAAATGTTATAGTTTTTCTAACTGAAATAGTGGAGAACTCTTGTGAGATCTTTTTAATTATTTCACATTCTAGTTTTTCTGCGCTTAAAAATGTTTCCTTTTAATGACGAATATGTCTATTTTTACAAATTTTGATATAATTTAGTAAGTTAAAAAAATAACGGGTCAATATTTATAGAACGTTTTTTCATTATTATTATAAAATAGTCATTATTAATTAATTCAAATTATGATAATAAAGCATTTTATATTGAAATTTTAACGACAAAAACTTCACTTGGAAATGGTTTTCACTTATACGATACCTCAGAATTTCTCGGTAACTTCCGATTTAAACTTAAATCCGGCAGCTCCCAATACGGCACCCCGAAGCATTCATCACCACCAAATGCGAGCAGACATGTACAAAAGGTTCCCGACCTCTATCCTGGAGCAATGATTTAATTGACTTGACTTCAACGGACGACATTCATGCTTCCCGATCAACGTTTTCACGCCAAAAATTCCAAATAGGGCATTAAAAATCAATACAGCCATAGGCCCTCGAAATTTATTAAAATTTAAAATTTCTATTAGAATGCTACAAACCTGTATTTACTATACGGAACATCAACGTCAATAGCGTGACACGCAGTACTATGACGAACAGATTGAGCATCGTTATTATGAAGAGTAAACATTATAAAAATATTTGGAAAACTATGATGACATATGAACCAGAAGCATAATATGTGATGTTATAAAAGTGGCGTAGCAAACGTTTTGGAGGCCAAAGTGCAAAATCATTTTTTTGCGACACATTAATATTTTTATATAAGAAAATCACAACCCTTGAGTGAGAAATCAACTTACTGGCCATCGATAAGAGCCAGACTATGCAACATTCAATGCGATTCGGTATTAGCAAATGGTTTTAAATTATTTTGACGAGTCTCGCCAGAAATATCGCGACAACTGAAATTGATTACTAATATGTTGCGCTCTTACGACAGACGCAAAAATTACGATGACCTCGGAGATGCCCCGAACTACGAGTTGGAATGGTTAAAAATTCTTTACAGAAAATAACGAGGTGAAAAAGTTAGTATGACAAAATACAAATAATTTTTGGTGAAATGATTCTATATTGTAGAGCAGCAGTGTGCAACCTTTTTGTGTGGCAGGCCGCATCCGTAGATGTGAGTGCTTTGGCGGGCCATATTATAAGCCGCAAGCGCCTCGGTGGGCCGAGTGAGAGTTTATATGGGAACTTAATCAAGAGGTCATACGCAATTTTAAAATGAAAATAAAGTATAAACAATTAATGAGCGTTAAATCTTCACTAGGCAAGGTTTGATGGCTGAAATTTTAATTAAGGTTTACTAAAGTGTTTGGATTAAATATCACGGACCGCACCCTAATCAAAGCCTCGCGGGCCGTATAAAATGCTCTCGCGGGCCGCAGGTTGCACGCCCTTGTTGTAGAGGCTCCATTGGCCGGGGGCCCCAATTCGATGTACCGGTTCGCTATTAGTACGCTACGCCACTGCGTTAGACTATTATTTTCTTTATAAAAACTGTATCTTACATCACTGGTATAATTATATTTTTATTAGTGAAACTTTGCGATCGCGATGGAAATATATAACTTTTCAATAATAAGTGGAATACTGGCAATGAATAGACTAATAACGAAAATTTGAGGAAAGACGTAGAGTGCTTTACCTGTATGGGCACTTAGTGAAAGGGTCGGGATCTAGCCCCGGAATCCATTAAAATATAAGAATTTTGAATGCGAAGCAAGCCTTCTATTGATTCCGAGAAAACATTACCAACCTCAATCCATTAAGAGTAGAAAATTCTCTTCCACCCATATAGAACTAAATTAACTTCAAATTAAATATAAAAGTTTTAAATTACCTTTACATATCATTACGTGAAAAAGTAAAAAGCAATTATTTAGCGAAAATAAGAAAAATATTAACATAAATATTGTAAGGTATTCATAAAAGTTATTCTTGTTTTTAGACAAATTTTATAGTAGTAGGTTAAAAAGAATAAAGGAAACATTTCTGCATAGAGTTTAGCTAAATCGTAGCAATTAGAATTCGAGATACCTCTCAAATATGACCTCATCTACATAGAGAAGCCTATCCCACTTTGCACGGTAAAAATTGCGCCTTATTCTTTTCGGAGTGACGATATATAAAAACTGATTCAACTAAAAAATAATATTTATTTTAATTTGTCGCTTTTAGTCCTTTTATCTCAGAGTTACTAATGTGATTAATTTTTACTTTCTCCATATTACGAAGTATAGAGAAAACTGTTTTCATGAAAAAAATCGAATTCGAGATTTCAACGAAAATACATGTTTTAAAGTCCCCTGAACACGTTTTGATTATTTTCTCGACGATGTCTGTGTGTCTGTCTGTCGGTCTCTGTCGGTCTCTGTCGGTCTGTCTGTATGTGATAGGATTTTGTGGGCGATCTAACACAAAAACCTACACTCGTATCAATACCAAAATTTATATTTAAAAAGAGTACTATATAATGAAGAGCTGATTATGTTTTGACAACAATGGTTCATAGGAAAGTGGATGTTTACTCGAATATTATTTTGCTTTTTGGCAAATTAATTCTTTTAAATCTTCATAAATGTAAATGTTGTTTATTATAAACTTCATAGATAATATAATTCTCTATAACTTTTGCTTGAAACATTTTTTCGTATAATACATTGTTAAGGAGATATTCTATTTATTTAATATTTTCTTTAATATTTGATGAATGTAAAACAGTACTGGAATAGGAGTCGTAGGAAATATAATTTTCTACAACCTTTGTTCGAAATATTTTCCCATATAATACATTGTTGAAGAGATATTTTTAAAACTAATATTTTAGCTGCTACCACCACCACCAACTACCGCTACACCTTACGCTTACGTCTTATTAACGCTCCTTTTTATTTTCTTAATTGTTGGAGCCTCGGGGCTATAACTAATATCAGAAGGCTACGGTTTTAGTTTATTTCTGTTCATTGTAAAGTCTTTAAATTTTTCTCGCAGTTCCTTAAAATATTTATTATCGTTTAACCTATTTGGAATTTTTAGAAATACTACACGTATGAAGAAAGTCATGTGGTGGCCACATCAGATTTTTTATATAAAATTTACATTCTTGTGCAGTACATACTTTTATCTAAATATTTCATTTCTAGAAAATTCCATATCTCTGGATATAGGTATATAGCTGAAACTATTCAGTGCATCACTATTCATTTAAAATACTTTCCAAGACTTTGAAAACATTCAATCTGTGAGTACTTTCGATCTGTGCAATATATTTATAAATTTTTCTTTATCGTTTTCAGTACTTTACAAAAAGTTCTACGAAAATTCAGAATTTATGGAAAATTCAGTTGAATCTTTTGATTTTTTAGAAATGGACAATTTCCCACCATAACTCATAATATCCGATCTTGTATATTTGGTAGTTTTTGTTTTTCAAGGAGTTTAATACACAAACATATCGCAGTAAAGGGCGTTAATAAGTGTAACACTGTATGTGCACATATCGTTAGAAATAGCTGCTTCCTACATACATATATAGGAAATAGGATATCAATAATAATAAAGCTACTTGTGTCTCACTGACTGACTGACAGAAAACTCTTAGGTACTTCTAGAAGTCTAGAAATCTGTAATTTGGCATGTAGGTAGGTCGAGTGGCGAAAAAAAAGTTAATACTTAAGGGGTCTTTTTAACCCCAGTGTTCCAATTCAATACCCCATAAGAAAAGCATGGGATTCAGTGTAAGGCTTTCTACTAATGCATTTCTAAATAACTAAAAATTGTTATACGAATTCAGGAAAAACACAGTTGCCTATCTGAAAGAACGGAGTTCTTAATTTTTGAAGGCAGAATTCAAATACCTACCGAATTAACGTAAATATCTGCTTCAAATCGGAAAAAGGTGTGAATTTTTCTTCTTTTCCACAATGGAAAAGTATAAAAACCATAGCAACGACCTCATTGCTTTTAAATGAACTTTTAATGCTTTTAATGGAAATGAATGCCGTCATAACAAATTATAGTGGAACTTCCATAACTCAAATCTCAAGGGAAAATTAAAATATTCGAGTTGTAGAAAATTAAATATACGGAAATTTATTTTTTATATATTTTTATATACACAGTGGAATTTCTATAATTCGAATCTCAAGATAAAGCAGAGAGTATTCGAGTTAGGGAAATATATTTTCTAATTTATTTTTTAAATGAGTTAACATCAAATTTATTACCTTAAGCATATAAGTTAACATACTCTAATTTTCAATATCACGCATATTATGAAAACATCATCACCTATATTTTCTTCCGATAATATGTAATATTTTACTGCACCCAAAACACTAATTGCATCACGCACTCTGATTGAGGGTATCATAAATAATCAGAATTCTAACGTAATACAGAAAGCACAAATAGGACGATTAAATTTGGGATATCGACTGTAGGAAGGAGCGGATAGGTTTGTTTTTCTCTAGAAATATCAGGGATCACAATAGGAGAAGCAACCCTGATAGAAGTGATGTTAGGGCCGTTAGGGACTGCCTGATGCACTGCACTCCCTCAAACTCCTATGGTATGACTTTCGATGTAGGCTGATATATATATATATATATATATATATATATATATATATATATATATATATATACAATAATACCTGCCTTAGTTTATATTATTGGGACCAAATTCTGCTATAAGGTAATGGAGGTTATAAGATAAGGCAGTCTATACTATAACTAGAGTGAATGCATGTTGAAATTCATCGGGAAACAAATCTTATGGTCCATATACATATATGGAGTAGGAACAAGTTTAAAATTGGTCAAAAAATAATATTGTGATTTAACAGTAATTAATAAAAGGCTAGATGTGTTTGTTTGTGTATAACGATGACGTCATCAATGGCACTTTTTAACGCGTTTTTAACAAATTTTCCAATTAGATGGAAGGTTGAAAATTCGCAGGAATGTTTCATTCAAATAATAAAATTAAATTACGAAAAAAATACAAACAAGAAGTCCAAACAGGACTTGTGTAGGTTGGGTTTCCAAAGTTGACGTCCCAAATTGATTGCTTATATTGACAGGAAATATTTCAATATGTGTTAGTCATTCCACGGAATTCTCCTACCATAAATCGCATTTGTAATTCATATTTTATATCAAAGATAGAGAAAAATTGAAAAACAAATTGATAGAGCATTATTAGGTTTAAAATACTAAAAGCAATGTCAAAATCTCTTTCTGACATTATATTTTTCATGTATTTTTTAAAATAAACGAATTTAATAAATGTTACTGTTTATACGCTAATATGTCTAGATCAACTGTCCATTGCTGAAGAGTAGTCGAGCGGAAAAGAAAATAACCCATTTGTTCACTCCTACTCAAGCCGACTTTGGTAAAAATCGTCTCCATGTTAACAATAAGATAAAATGCGATTTTAAACGGAAAAACTCTGTTTTTGTAGAAATTAAAGAAAATACGATTAATTATCAATATTCTGTGATAAGAATTAAAATTGACATTCTTTTCCTATTAAAACAGTACAATCCTCGCTCCAATATCACAATTTTAAGATATTTTAATGTATTAAAGAAAACATCTCTTCACGATGGATTTGAGACTTCCTACGTAAAACAAATAGGGAAAAAACGTTCCTGGAATCAAACCCGGGACTTCAATCTTCGCCAAATAAAATATAGCCCGAAGATGGGCCCTGGCAGAGGTATAGAATTATAAAAGGACGGGAGGAAAGAGATAAAGAGGTAGACGGAGAAAAAGAGGGAGATATATGGATGGACAGGACGGAATGAGAGAGGAGAGAGGCAGAGAGGGAGGGAGAGAGAGGGAAGGAAAGAGAGAGAAAGGGAGGGAGAGAGAAACGGCGAGAGGGAGGGTGGGAATATTATTATACGCCCGTTATATGACGGGCAACACACTAGTAGTTCATAAAATTCATCTTAAAACATGATTATACGTTGCATTTAGCATTTTTCTTGAAATAACAATAGGAATCAAGTTATGACAATGATACTTTCGTCAAGGCAATTATCGTTAAAATATGATTTAAACATTTAGAAGTGGGAAGGTTAGACACAAATAAAAATACAGAATTAGACTATTATATAGCGTAATATAATTATTTTTATTAGTGTGCAGCTCACACAATTTAAAATCACGTGGCAGGGCGTATAAAATGTCCAGCGGGGACTTCTGCTTAAGGGAGGAGGTTAACTTGACAGAGGCCCTAGTCTTAATAGCCCTTAAAGCCATCATTAGCTCCCGAGCATCGCTTTGCTCCATATCTTGCTGAAGACACCAGTCCTCAAGCAACTTAGTAGCCTCCAGTGCGGTTTGGGCGGAGACAGGGGGAGAAGATGCTGCCTCTGCAAGTTCCATTTCTTCTTCCTCCTCAAGAACCTCCATAGCAATGTTCTTGTCCGTGGGCATTGCTATAACCGTCTTCTCCTGGGGAGGATTAAGGATGAATTCCAGATCGATGGACTCCCTGTAGCAGAGAGCTTGAATTTGCTCCTCGATCTTGCTTACTCATAGCACCAGCTCAGTTTCTGCTTCTCTCTCTCCAGCCCATTACCTTCACTCTTGATCTTGCAGTGAAGGAATCAGTTGCGGATGGTGCTGGAGGTCATCAGATAAAGCCTGCACTAGCAGTTTGATGGGTTGGAGTTTTTTGGTTCTGCAGAATTCCTCAGCTCATCCAGCAGGTGCTGATTGATGTGTCGCCTATAGTGAGTCTTGAGGGCTTTTATTATTCCAGCATCACACGGCTGAAGTTTGGAAGTGATTTTGGGCATCAAGAATATGAGCACAATGTGCATGAGCTTGCCAGCATTCACTTTATGAACCAGGTAGTTTTTGATGAGAAGGAGTACCTGCCGGCCTCTCATTTGACGGTCAAACCAATGCAACCATCCAATAAACATTGCACCAGTCATACAAGCCTTGCCAATAGCCCTGTACACGACACCCAAAATGCTTCTGGTGATATCCTTGAAGCATTTCGGCTTCCAGTGCTTGTCAATCGCCCATAGAGGCAGCTTCTGTGAACCATTGCCATTGGCACAGACTATTAACGTGAGTCTTTTCTTTTCTTGCTTCCAGCCTTCAAGAAGCTTGTTGGCAAGCGAATGATCAGCCTGCATCCTAAAAAAGAGACTGGTTTCATACATATATGTAGATGTCTGGCCAGTTGTACTGATCGAGGACTTCCCTGAACTTAGGGAGTTCCTCTTTGACAAGGTCCATGTCAACACCTCCACTCTCACCAATGCGCTAGAAGAATTTTATGCTGTAGCACTGATTGAATGTCTCAAGCCACCCGTTGGATCAGTTCTTGGCCTCAAACTTTGAGGCATCCTCATTATGATAAAGCAGCTTCATGAATGCTGCAGCTTTCTCCTTGAGAAGTTCTCCAGATATGTTCACGCACTCTTGATGAAAGAGGAACCACTCATAAAGAGCTTCATCAACCTTAGGCCACTTCAGTGCCCTGTGGCACTTAAATAGAGGATTTCCACCTTGGGTCACAAGGAGTTTGTTGCTGGATTTGAGTGTGGAGGAGACAGGCCTGAGTGGTCTTGATGCCATAAGTTACCTCGAGCCAAGTGACAAGGGCCTACAGTGAGATGCTGGGTTTGTCCTTCTTCTGACAAAGAGCCTTGCGCTGCTCATCTGCATGACGGAATACTTGAGCTTGGAGGAGGTGGTTCATGCGGCAGACATGGTGAAGGGTTTACAGGAGGAGGGGCGAATGTTAGAAATTGCAGTTGAAACAAGATAAAATTGACAGCCTCTTAATCCACGGATGCAGTAATATAAGATACGAGCGTCTATCTACCCGTCAAAAATGACACCTTTCCGAATTGTTTGTCATTAAGCAATACATTCAGTACTAAATTGAAACAGGCAAAGCCATGTCGTTCTAGGCACCCTGTCTCTCTCTCTTCTTCTTTCCCTCTTCCGGTATACAAATGCACCATTGGAAGGATAGAGTGTTGAATGATTTTCTCATAACCTACACAATGAGACCTTTCTGAACGTTATCTGGCTACACAAAAGGATCAAAATGAATCTCACGAGATCACATTGTAATGACGGAGGCAGCGATAGTGTTCCGGCAGTCCCATTCGACAGAACCAGGGAATTGGACTGTGACACGAGCAAGACGCTTCCCGAGTTTTCTGGAACACCTGGTCGAGGGATTCAAAAGGCTAGCCACCATGGGAGAGGAGAGGCAATTGCAAAGCAGCTTGTTTTTCAAAAATTATCTCACAGTAGCCAATTGTTTTGCTGAGAAGTACTCAACACAATAACTCATAGAATATCGTAGAGAGCCACCACTGGGTTAATATCGGATTAGAATGAGTGAGAAACGGGGAGTTGGAAGCATTCTCACGCGCCTACATTTGGTGTACATTTTCGGCTGATAAAGGTTAATATAAAGTATGCAGTGATGCCAACCTTATAAGGTTAAGCTAACTGAGGTTATAAGCAATGGTCATGTGGCTTAAGTTGGTACTGTACTTTTGTATAAGTTAAGGGAGGCAAAATTCAAATCCATGCTGAATTTGCGTAAAAATTTGATTTTCATCATAAAATGTGGACGTCCGCCAGAGAAGGGCCCACTTTGTCGGTATGTAACTATGAATGCAGCGGTATTCTGAGATAAATGATGAGTAAAATAAAAGACAAATCACGCTCCTATGTTGAAAAATAAATTTTATATTGAATATTACAGATGATATTTAAAACAGTATTTTGAAAAAATTGAAGCCAAAATCACGACATTAAAAATAAGTTCTACTCGTACTTCACTTATGGATATGTATTATTCCTCGATACGGTTATTCTTAATAAACCAGAGAATCGTTCCATGCACTCTTTTTGGCATCGATATTTTCCACAATTTTTCACAAAATGCTGATATCTCCGAAACTAGAATCGATAAAGTGGGTCTTTCTGTGGCGGACGTCCACAAATTATGAAAGGTTTTTCGGTTTTCAACAATGAAAAATATTAACTACCATTGCAACGACTCCAATGCCTTTCAATGGGAATTGATTATCCATACTTCAACAGGATTGATTTAATCCTTAGATGGCATTATAATCTATTTTATTTCAGTCAACGACGTATATATATATATATATATATATATGATGACGTGATAATTTAGATTAATTTTTTATTCGGATACGAACTAAAATCCACGGATGATGTCGCCATAATCCTTACACACAAAATATCCTGATTTTTACATAAAGAAATTCGAAAATTTGGACGCGAGCCGATTGCCAGAGAATTTAGAAATTCCGGATGTCTTAATTTCTCGGAAAATGAAAATTATTGTCTTAATTATAAATTATTATGCCATTGATTTTTAACTACAACGTAAACTTATGATGGCGTCATTATATCTACTAACACACGAAAATTAGTAAAAAACATATGAAAAGTATTTTAATGTTGTGTTTCGTAGTTTTTCGTGAAATGTTTACCTTTCAATTGTTAAATATAATGGCGTCATACCTATTTCGCGATTTTTTAAATCCAAATACGAGGTTAAGTCACGGATGATGATGCCATAATCTTAACACAAAATATCCTAATTTTTCCATAAGTGTAGTGTATAGGGTATTGTCTTAATGATGATTATTCATATTGCTCATGCAGGGCGATCTGAGTCACGAAACTTGCAATACGAAAACTTGGACACGAGCCGATTGTCAGAGAATTTGGAAATTACAGATAATTGCCTTAATTTTGCGTAAAATTATAAATATTCTGCGAGGACCCATGGAATTTATTAACTAATACATATGGGATCCACGTAGCTGAAGTGCTGTTGCCTTAGAGATCGCGTTGGTTTATTTACGAGTTTAGATCTTGGTGTATGGTGAGTTTTAAAGCGCTTGCAGTATCCAAGCACCGACAACTCGTAAATTAATCGGTAATCGTTGTTTATGCAAAAGCGCTCTATTATAACGGTTTATCGGAAATTTTTTACATGATTGTTTTTGCAATATTGAAATTAACTCTAGAGAGAGAATGTAATAGAATTTCTGGCCATTTTACATTTTTTCTGCGAAAATTTAGAAAGTTGCCCATAGAGGAGTTCTTTTTACCCAAAGCCTGGCTTCCTGGTGACTTTTCCGCTTCTTTCTTTTATTTCCCCGCATAAAAGCCAATGCTCGCGACGAAACGCACTTATCTTTCCTCGGAAGGACTTAAAATTCACCGCGTATGACGAGCGAAGAATAAGCGTGCTCCTCACGGAAGCGGGTCGAGTCGAACTATAGCATCTAGCGTCCTCCAAATAAACCAAGATGTAGGAAGGACTGAAAATATTAAACGAGAAATATCTGCGCAAAGTCTGACAAATCTTTGCGTCAAAATATATAAGGGTTTACTTACGAAGGTACACGTCTGGTGGCGCGAATGTAATGTTACGTCTGTTTTTGAGATATTTACACGAATTTTAACCAATTAGCGTAGCTTTAAATCTAAACATCTATGTGTGTGTAAGTACGTTCGAATATGAATCTATCGCATTAAAAATTAATTCTTAAAAATTTATTTTCATATTTATTTTATCGATTTTTGAGAGTTTTGGTATTTTTAATTATTTTTCGAATAAATGCGGGAAAATAAAACCTAATACCGCCAATATTAACATCTTATCCCACAATTAAATCTTCGTTTTCCGGAAAAAAATATTTCCTTAAAAGTAATTTATACTATTAAATGAAGGGATTTTTATGAAACAACTCTGATCAAATTTATGTACAGCTCCATGGGTGGGGCGACTCTATAAAGTCAGTAATAAATTCATCCGAATTGTATTTAAAAATTTATATGTCGATCACATACAAAGTCGTTGCGTAGTTTGCGTGGGATTCACTCAGGCAAAAAGACCGCTGCGAATGATTAAGCAATAATAGACCGAGCGCCAATGAAAACAGACGAATCTATTTAAGCCGAAAGGAGATTAGGTGATGTTTTAATGCGGTCTTAAGTGCACCCTGAGGCTCTTCTTGAAAAACACATCAATATGTAGATTGACCCGTAGTCTTCGAAATCTTCCCCAACAGAGTCCTGGGTGGCTGTGGGCTGAGGTTTATGCATACATAATCACACTCCATTACCAGGCGCGGTTTGCGTCGGAATCACTCGCGAGGAATGGATTTACAGTATTATAAATGCGATGCAGGTTATGTGGGACAGACCCTTCTCTCCGGATCGATTATATCTTGACAAAGTTATTCGAAGACCAAATTACACCGTCCAAAAAGCCTGACCCATTTTAATGGGAGCAGTTCCGGCAATTTGTTTTTATTTTTTCGGGCTTTCACTTCCATATTTTCGTTTTGCCGTCTTACTTTGAAAAAAGAATGAATGGACCAGAAATTTAGAGATGATAAATTTGATGAAATAATAATTCTCATCGCGTGTCAAAAGTAGCTCAAGTATTTTATCTTTAAACGAAACCTATTTGGCTAGCCGTAACTTTGCGGAGTTCCATTTCTTAAAATGAAAGAAACATAAATTAAGTTTTTTTTAAATGCCAATTTTATCTTACGCTAAGTATAAAAACGTAATAATTGACATCATAGAGTAAAACTAAAGCCAGATGGAACTTCAAACTATGCTGGACTGGAAACGCGGTGTACAGTTTCACTCTGAATTATTTTATTCAACAGGGAATGATCGAGCTCGTCTTAAGGCTGAAAACATTCAAGAGTCTAAAATAATGGACAATTTTTAAAAATTTGGCTACAAAGCACCCCTCTTTAGTGGTGATTCAACGAAAATATTATAAATTTAGACTCTATTTTCTATGAATTACCAATGAAGACGGCTACTTTGTAACCGAAATGCGGATCTGTTTTTTTATAACCTTGTGGCTATTGGAGACACCTGAGTCAAGCATTTTTTAAGTTCTCGTTCTTTAATATTTTAACGTATATTTAAATTCTATTCAACAGCTAAGAAGAGTGTATTGGTCTGATTAACTCAGTAATAGTAACTTTCCATGAAATCATATTTCAGTACGACTGATTTCATTATAGAGAAAGTTTTATGCATACGCATTTTGTATGAAATAGCGCAAGGTTTTACCAGGAACCATATTTTTTTAAAAATTGTCCTATTATTTTTGCCAACGCTCTCTTTATTTCCCTCGAAACACGGCCAGAGCAAGCGCGATAACCCAAGATCTATCTAAAGATAATGCGCACCGCACCGATTGCTCACACGGACACTTTTCGCTCTTCTCGCGAACGCGAACAATTTTTCCCGACCTCCAACGCGTGACGTTCCTTTAAAAATTTCATCAACCTCCTCGGATGGCTGGTTCATTTCTAAAATTGACTAGAAATTTCCCAAACGACCCACTGGCTTCCTGGGGCAAGCACGAAGGAGAAGCGCTATAAGAAGGACGAGAGATAATGCGCTTCTAGTTACTCAAATATCTCCAAGTCGTCTTTTGTGTGGAGGCGTATGAGGACGACCCGAGTTTTAGGGGAAAGAAAAAAGAGTTTCTTGAAAAAAGAGCGTTACGTTCCGGAACAGCGGAGAGTTTGTTTCAATTTTCGGGATCGCGGGACACGGTGCGATGTTTCACTCTCTGTCTTTCTCTCTCTCCGTGAGCACCTGCTCGCTCGTGACGTCACCCCGCTGCGACTCCCATTTTTTCTGAAAATGGAGGAGCGGGAGGACCGAAATCGATCCCGTGGGGAGGCCGATGGTGGTTCAGCGAGGCACAAAGAACCTTCCTCGCGGAAGGCAACAGGAGGATGACCCGACGCTGATTAGGTCCCTCTTTTCTGCTCCCCATCTCGCCTGCGTTGCATCGCGACGGAATCAAGGCGATCCGAAACGCAATGCTCGCTGCGGTGTAAACGCAGATGAACAAATAGAGTTTTCTTGAGAGGCGTATTGAATGACCTCCACGAGTTGATGTCACGATGGAAAATGCCTACTTGTTGAGCGGGATTTTTTTTTAAGGCGTGACCTTTCGTTAACGGTTTCAAGAAAGTTTCTGCGTTATACTTGGACCGAAATTTGTTTTTTTATATTACTGCTCGGGGGAAAAACAGACTACGCGATTCGTTTTAAAAGGAAATTTCATGAAGCTTCTAGAATCTGCACGCGTACCAACAACGAATTTATCTAGTTTAGGTAAATATATGTGCATCAACGTTAGAAAAATTATTTATTTATTTTTTAAATTTCTAGATAATTGTGGTGTTTATGCATAGACATTTGTTTCTATATAAAATTTTTTGTAATATCGCCAAAATAGGCTTCTTTATTATTTTGGAAATGATTTTTTATTTAATTTGATATTTTCTTATTAATATTTACTTGTTTCTTACAGTAATGAACAATTGAGTATCCTATATTTTATCTTGTTAAGAAGTTCATTATTAATATTTCTTTTCTCAAACATTCCAAACTCTCATACAAATTATATTTAGTAGTGACTAAATTCTCCTGCTTGATCCTAAATTATCTGCTGGCTCAATAAAAAGACTCTCTAGTTAAATAATCCATAATAATCTATCCATTAATTTCAGTTAAACAGTCCAGTTTGTATTGAATGTAGGAAAGTGAAATTTTCAGGAAAATCTCGCTTAGTTAACTAAGCTAAACCTGAAAAATATTTATTATAGCACCTCGCCTAAAAAAATTCATTCAAATTCATACTTCCAGATTTATGGACAGCAAATGGAAATAAATTCAATTAACCGCGATTTTTACTGAAAAGTTTAGGATCCTTTGAGCGTTAATTGACAATGAAATAATACGTTAAAACGTAGTCAAAAGTAGAAGTTTTTTTTTATCATTGCTATTTATTCATTAAACATATTATTTGATAAAAAACATTGAGGTCGTGTCATGCGCTCAATAGTTAAAATTTGTCCCTAATCAAATAACTTTATGATCCATTTAAGTCCATTATAATTAGATTAACAATCATCGTAATGGACGTGACTTTAAAGTTTTACATTTAAAATGCGATTACTAAATTCAAAATATTCAAAATTAGAATCTCTGAAAAGGTTGGAAAAACCAAATGCCCATTTCGGCTACAAAACAACAATCATCGGCTGTGACTGATGATGACATTAGAATCTATTACCGATGAATCACCACTGATGATGGCTGCTTTGTAATGCTTGAAATGTACATCTAGTTTCGTCAAACTTTTATGGCTATTGAAAAGAAAGTATTTTAATCTGATGTGAGCCATAAGGTGATCTCCATGCTTAATTACGCAAATTTCAACGCAAACACTTCTTTAGCCTATCTGGAAAATAGAATCAGGTTAGCGGATCGTTTCCTCGGCACACTCGAAAAAATTTTCAAGTGGCAAATCATTAGCATCGCAGAAGCTACTGCAGCAAAAACTTTTATTATTAACTGTCCGTAAAGTCATTTTTTTACATCCTACTCCTCATCCAAGGCGACAGGAAGTGTATCACGCGGGAAACCTCGGTACATGTCGCACCGAACAACACACGCACGATTGTAACATGACCATGTCACCTCATTTATCACCTACAGCGTTACGTTTCAACGCTGTTCTTCCGTGCGCTGTCAGCGTAACGCGTCCTCTCTCTCACTCTACGCCGTGCTTCTTTTGTTTGCAAAAGGGAAAGAATCGGAAACAATGTTTGGCGAGTGAAAAGCGCAAGGCCCGTAGAGGGGGGGGGCTCCTCCCCACCCTTCGCCTCCCTTTCCTCCGCTTCTTCGCGAGACCGGGCGGGTCTATGCTCGCTGGCTCGGCGTCAAAGCATGGCTCCTGTTTCGTGGAAACTTTTAATGCGCTCCCCGCGCAAGAGAATCCTTGCACAAAGGAGGATGGGGTTCTGCCGTATGGGATTTTGCTAAGATGCGGCTTAAAGAGATCCTTTGCTCTTGAATCCTTTTTCTGCTTTCACGTCGGAGCTGTCCCCTAGTCGCCATGTTCCTGGGCAGGTGGACCTTTCGCCCAGGAATTCATTGTAGCACACGCTAGGGATTAAGAGGAGGAAAAGTATTTCCGTATATTACCCCCGTGAAAAAAAAAAACAGATCTGGGTCGAAAAGATCACAATGGGCATTAAATGACGTCGAATTTTCCTTTCGTCGATATTTTTTGTTACCGGCCAAAACATGTAACACGCTTCGGGCGATCTGCGACAGCAACGCGTAGTAATGTTGAAACGCTGGATAAATGAAAGGAGACAAAGCATTTTATTCCTTTGTTTTCACATAGAGCGAAAGGGCAGGGATTTCGCTTGAAATTTTGGTTCGCCGAACGCTCAACATAAGTGAAAACCATGTTTTATATTCTTCACTTTATTGGATTTTAATTAATGTTATTGCAGTGATTAAATATACGTGTTGAAGTAATTACTCTATTGAATTAAATGAATGAAAACTTTAATGTGGTTTCTCCTAGAAAATACGAAGGACATTGTAACAGGTGCGTCGTCTAAAGTATAAAATGCGTGTACGCTGCTCTAAAAGCCCGCATGCGTTACGAAATACACTTTTATTTTTTAGAACTTTACCTTGATATTAAAATAGACGAATATCCCTATTATGTCGCTCAGTCCCATTTCTAGATGACAAACGTTATGCTCTTGCGCTAGTTCTATGTTATTTACCGTGTTTTACAATTTTTGTGTCTATCAAATTTTAAAACGAGAAAATAAAGTATCTGACATGATGAGAATAGGTTGGATAATATTAGGGTAATATAATGCACGAACCACGTAGGATAATTCTCATTCAAAAAAGCACATTTTAGCCTACTTTCAAGAATAGAAATAGGCTTAGGTATAGTTTTGTCGTTGTGTCTGTTTATCTGTCCCTCTATATTAACTTTTGAACCAATAGACCGGTTTTCATGAAACTTCGTGAAAATCTCTTGCTACATGAACCGAGCTCCCTATGATAGTTTTTGTTGCGAAGATTTAAGTACCAGGTTCGATTCCAGGAACTATTCTTCTTATTTGATTTACATGGACAATCTGAAATCCATCGTGCAGGATAATTTTCTCTTGCACATTAAAAATTTCTTAGAGTTGTAATATCGGAGCGAGTTTTGTACTATTCTCTGAGGAAAATAATAAAAATTCTAATTTTTATCGTAAAATTCAGCTTATCGATTGCATTTCTTAGAATTTTGCGTAAATACTGTCGATTTTGCAGTTATTATCACTCATCACGAGAGTGTTGCCATATCAACAACTATTGTTGGACTCTGATTCCGTATATTCTAATACGTACACGCGTTATTTTTGCCGCACAAATACGCGTGATCAATTTAATATTCCCTTCGAATGTATTTGTAGTATTTTATAGCACTAAATTATGAAATTTGAAAACACAAAGAGCTACATATCCGCGATGACTTTAAAGCTATTAAAGCCAATATAAGTGTTAAATAAATGATTAAATGGAAAGTAGGCATCATAAGTTCTGTTTGGATCATCTTGTTTAGTCTGATAAGATCTTTCAAAAACATGTCGCAATCTTTATACTTGCAGCTAATGAGAGGTAAATAAAGTTATCTGATCTCAAAACTTTTTCGCAACATTATAATTTTGTTGACATTTGAACTACTCAAAAATTCAAAACTTCAAAAATGAATTGACCAGCACACGTTATGGCTGGAAGTAAATATGTATATGTTGTATAGGCAATCTATTTAGCCATAAAAAGAATGAATGAGCCAAATTCGAAGCAGAAAAGCACGTTTCCTTTCTCACGTAGTTCAATATTTTGGCAAGTTTTCCTGGTCAAACGAGAGGATGAATGCCACTTAATGTTAAAGGGCAATTTCACCATAATGCATTTCAACTGCATTACCTTGTAACTAAAATGTCTCCAAGACTTTAGTTGCTTTTTCATTTTCTGTTTTAAGCTACAAAGTTTTTACACAAAACTAAAAATTTATCTGTTCATAAAATTATATAAAGAAATTCACTATTACAAAGTGAACAATAATTCAAAGAAACTTAAGGCGGATTTCAATTCTCTATTGCCGTTAGGAGACACTGGACGACTTGATTTGAAAAATCTCATTTCAGCCCTTGGCCGTTAAAGATGTGAGTTGCAAAATATAGTGCTCTCAGGATATAGGGTGGACTTCGTGAGAGGCGCGGCGACTCGCGGTATAACCGAGAACACGGTACCGTTCATATAATATCGCGTGTACATATTACTTACTATTTTTTAATTTTATTTTTTTACGAATGTTATTGAAAGCGATATGAAAAAAATTAATTCTAAAGTCATTCAGTATTCAGTCAAGTGGATTTTTCTTCAAATTCAATGTGGAATGTATGTTCAGTAAGGAAGTCCAGTGGTATATGCAAAGGGAATTTTAAATACACTTCAACGTGTAACTCTGACAAAAGTTCCACATTCATCTCCTTTTAATACGACATACACTTCTTTGGACGAAAATCTTGGGGTGTTAGAAAGAGCTTTTGTGTTTCATAGACATTTAGAACTACACTGGCTGGACCATCTGCTCCTGGCAGGATCACCCATGCCAGTAAGGTCAATAGACTAAGAGTAGTCCACGCAGCGTCCGTACCTCAAAGAGGTGGCTGCAAAAGGTATTTAACGAATGGCCTTAATTATGTCATGGTATTACATAATAAACGCCGTTGATGAAGGCAACAAGAAACCACCTTAACTATTATCCTTAGCACTATGGCGCAGAGTCAAATACATACCGAAATGAAGCATAACTATGAAAGAATAAGTTATTGGAGTCGTTCTCGAGAGATTGCAAGTAATATGACAATAATTATTTTTTTACATTATACTAGAATAATATTCTGCAGTGAGTTGCAAGTTGAAAAAAAAACATATGGGAAAAGATTATGGAGAAAATAACTACCTCTTGGGGTCATATTTTATACCTCATAATCAAGTTTTCCAAATCCACATATCTATGTCATTTTAACCACAATGGAAGAACAATGATAGAAATTATTAAACTATTAATAAAAGCCTTAATCTGTTGGTTGGAACGCTATATGGGATTCCCCATAAGAGGGATCTTAAATATACCTCTTTCACACTTGCAGACTTATTTTCTTTTGCAAAATTAAATTAGAAGTAATTGACGCACGATCTTCAAATAAGAACCACTTCAAAGGAAATTAAATAAATTTTCTTATTCTTATTGTCTATTTTTGTTTTCGAATCGAATTCGCTCACATTAAGCAAAAATATTAGAAAATTTGTCAAAATTTTGCATTTTTATTTAAACGTTCCCTTGGCGATCAACGGCATTGTTGTTCATACAGAAAATCAACATATCTGGTGTCCATAATAGCTAATTTTTTCGGAATAAAACGTTAAAGATGCTTGAACTTAGTTAAAAAATTGTATATTCGAATGAAAAGTACCTGTGGAAGTATTTATAATTGAAACGGATGGAATTTCCTAACTTAAAAGAGTGCATGTTTAGCTGCAGGATTGAAATTTATACCAATGCCTCAGAGCCTACGTGAAAAGATGAAAAATCTCCATTTAATTGCAACAGAAGCAACAACCAAGGATAGATTTCACAAAAAACGAATTCTTCTTGCCACAAAAAATTCATTGTAAACCCAAATAAGGTTAGAAAAATGTAATTTTAAGTAAGATAAATGGACATTTTAAAGAACGATTATTTAACATCTATTATAGTCGATTCTGGGACTTTGATGAGTTTTTTATCATTCGATTAAATTGTCCAGTAGGAAGAATATTCGAGAAAATACTTCCTTGCAGCAACTGTAACTGTGTTTTTAAATAACACGTACAATATTCGGTAAATTTTGAAAATAAAAATAAATCCATTGATTTTCACGATTAAGTTGCATGAAAATCATACCGGCATCTCTTCCTCTAGAAATAATTTTTCGCCCTCTAGCATCGTACACCAATTAGGCACACATTGCTTTTTGTCATTGCTATTAGTAGAAATTCGGTAACCACAAAGCACCCTGATTGAAAGGAAATCTTAATTTCCAAGTATAACACGGAAAGAACGATTCGCAAACTCTCGTCTGATTGTGAGACTAAACGCATCAGGTTTGATAATACGCAGAGGCGTAGATCTTATTTATAGCTCCTCGTAACAAATGCCTAGCATCTCGTCGTACAAATACACCGAGTGCGAAGCTTTCCCATTCCGAACACGTCGCCCGGATTTAACGACCGAACCTTTCCTCGTCATGTTATTACACATCATCACGCTTTTACTTCCACCGAAATAAAACGCATTGCGTCTCGCGTCAATATGTCATGTGCATGACGAAATAATCTTGCGAGTTGCATCCATCGCCATCGAACGTGGCCGCAAAATTGAATGATCCAGTACTCTAAAATGGTTTTACGCCTTACGCGATCAAGCGAAATTGGTTGGGTCGGATGCGATCGACAAATTGATCATGACAACCGATGAAGAGCAGAGCATAATAGAAACCTTTCAAATATACCTGAATTTGCGAAGTGCGATCGATGATCGCATGAAAAAAGATGCAATTTCTAAATGGCCGCTTAGATATGCGCCTTCCCTTTATCCGTATGACGATAAGACGATTCCTCTCCAGGAAAGGGTTGGGAACAGAGCGGGCGAGTTGTAATTCAGTCATCATTCCACGCCGCGTTTTCACGCGTCGCCGAGCGAGTGTCTTTGTGTATTCTCGCATAGCTTCCGTCAAGGCACTTTTATCAGTTTCCCGCCCCTCATTCCATTTTATTTTCCCCCTCAATTACTTCTCTACCGCCAGTTCCACCGCTGCTTTTTTATATTTTTTCAGAAGTTTTTTTCCCGCTATGGATGCGTGTGTGCGCCCCGGGAATTAAAATTCTCCTTGTATGGCTACCCTTAGACGTCACCAACAGGGTTCATCTTTCAAAGCTTGAAGCCGCCCCCGCCCATTTCACTCCTCCCCTCTCTCTCTCTCTCTTTTCTTCCTTTCTCTATTCTCTCATTCCCTAGCTTTTTTCCTGTTTTACTCTTCCTTAAATCTGTATGTCCGCGTATTTTTTTCTCTCGAGAAATTTACCAAATGATCTTTATTTATTTTTTTTTAAACATCCGTCGGGGATATCTCCTTCGCTCGTCGGAATTGTATAATTGTGGAGGCGAGAGGGCGACAAGACGTTCCTACTCTCACCCTCTCCCCTCTTTCCCTCCTCTCTACCCCGCTCCCTTTCGCCCCATCCCCTTTCACTAGCTGTGGTTGTTTTTCCCTTGCTTCTCTACCCCTTTCTCTCCACCCTTTCTTCTCCCTCTCTCTCCCTCCCTCTTTCCATTTTTCTCTCTCTTAACTTGACCTTCTCCGAAAGTCCCGTCACGCCGTTCTAATCCCTTCTCTCTCTCTTTTTCGCCCTCTTCCTTCCTCTATTCTTCCTCCCGCTCTTCCTCGTTCTTCTCTTCCTCATTTTTCCTCCGAAGGATTCCGACGCACAACAGTAGTGACAGACTCCACTCTTTCTAGCGTCAATTTTTTTCTGAGGGGATTTCCATGTGGACTGGTTCTGGACCCCTTAATTCCTGAAGTGAAAAAATAAAATAAATCTGGAATTTCGCCCGTATGTGGATTTAAGTGGAAGATGCGGGGATGAAGGAGGAGGAGAGGGGGAGGTGAAAGGAGGAATGAGAGAGGGGGAAAGGAGGGGAGAGGGAGGGCAGAAGAGGAAACGTGGGTTGGAGAGGGGATGTCACGAACGCTGATTTCAACAAATCTTAAATTCGTCCGCATTTGCATTAATAACGCTGAAAGCCTCAATTCACGTATTTCATACGGCAAGGTTCAACCGAATCCGATGATACGATCTCTGCAGATTTTTTATCTCCATCCTGGGAGACAGAATGAAGTTTTATTGATAAAGGTGAAATATGGAGGGAAAGCGGGAATAACTCTTTTACGTGTTATGTTATGATTAAAGCGAGACTATTGAGAGAATGTATAGTTTAATCATTCATATTAAAGTCTTTAGCATAATTGGACGCAAAACTATTCATTCAACCAATCCTCAATTGCTATTCCAGTATGTCTTTTAGATTAATAATTCATGTGACTAATGTTCCTGTGGTGAACGATACAGGAAAGCATCAGAATAAAATCATTTTTAAATAGAGGTAAATTTTTCAATTCTTGATTTTGACCTGTCATTTTGATTTCCTTTTATTTAATAAAAGACATAACGACCTCAACTATTGAGAATATCTGTAAATTTACTTTAGAGTCTATTGCTTTTTATATATAGATGTTATTTTTCAATTAATTTCAACACATATCGATTTGACGCGTACGGTGATTGAAGGATGAGAAAATTTGGCCCATTTTTCCTCTCTTAAAGCATATGAAAAAAGAAATATTGAAGATTAAAAAATCAATTTCAGAGGAATTTATCGAAAATATTATATTGTTTAAGTGTATCTTAGTTGGATAAAAAAAACAGAAAATGTATAATATAAACATAGTTTTAGAGTACCTAGATAATTTGTAAAAATATTACACCATTTTTTGCAAATAAGAAAGCTTAGTATGGATATTATTTTTTACGCCATTTACGTCTTTACCGGTAATGGTGAAAAGGAGATGTTGTTCCGACCGTGTCCTTAGCAGCTAAAAGGATAATCAGCTAGAGTTATGTTAATTGAAATTGAGAAAAATTTCGCCACTTATTGGTGACTTATTTGCAGAAGCATTAACATCATTTGTTTATTTCATAAACCCATGAATCCATCCATCCATTAATAATGCAATTAAATTTCTCGACATTAGCACAATTCCAGTTATAAAATGAGCGCAGATAAATTCCATAATATTATTGAATTGACACTCTTACGTATACATCGCGAAGCAATTAATATTTAAAGTTTTGTCGAAAATTTAAAGACAAAATTTATAAAAATAAATTTATTAAAAGACTTCGTACAAATTCCACTGCGAAAATAAAAATGACTACCCTGCTTTCAACTAAAAGAATACCTGATAATGACACTCCCAATCGAAACCTGGGTAGACATTTTTATTTTTGTAGTGGAATTTATAAGAAGTATTTCAATAAATTTGTTTTTACATATTTTGTCTTTAAATTTTCAATATGGGCTTCCACAAAGTGACGGCTAAAACAGTTATGTTTCATCGATTTCTCAATATAAATTCCTTTCCCAGTTTAATCAGATAATCCGTGCTGATTGAGTAACGATCAAAAGTAATTGATTAAATATCAATTCTACACTTATAAAATCGTATATACTCTCTATCAATTCAACAATACGATTTCGATCGTTGTAACTGCAACTTATTACAGACAGAGATAGTGGTTAGTGATTTACTATGACCATTTATTTATCTGAAACCTAAGAAATCCATTTCCAGAGCTAAATATATTTCGCATTCAAAAAATCAACAAAAATGTGTTCCATATAAATTACTGATTCCAACTACGTCACAGAATAACTCAAAGCTTGCAAGTTAGTTTCACACATATGCCCTTACCCGTGTTACGAATTCTGCACGGAGCAAGCAAGAAACGCTTCCTAGCCGCGAAGTTGTTTTCAAGAATCGAGTCACAAGGGGCAAAAAAGAGGCACAAGACATTAGGAAGAGAAGCAGGAGAGTGGCGGTGGCGTTGTAGGCAAGAAGAAATGCTGGGTCAATCACTCTCATTCCGCATTCTCTCTCCATAGCTAAGGCGAGAGGATTCGCATCCCTCCCTCTCTCGCCCCTTCTCTCTCTCTCCCCCCCCTCTCTCTCCCTTGTTTGTTTATTCCAGCGAGAGAATAAAGGAGGGCGGAGGGGTTTCCACGAGAAACGAACACGCAGAGGTTCCAAGGGTGAGGAAGGAGTGTGCCCCTTTGTGTTGGGAAAAAAGATGTTCAATAGAGTCCTGGGAACAAATGTTCCTTAACCGGCGAATGATATCCAAGGATAAGCACCGGCCAAAATGGCGTCCAAATACGGAAGTAATGCATGCCTTCGTGTGACACCACAAGCATACGAACGCGTGAAGATATTCACTGCTGCAGTGCTTTCGGTTAAAATATCGACGATTTTATGGACACTAATTTTTATTGTAGAGGTATTTTGTTTATTTTAGTTGCCATCCAGTTATACCACTCCCATCCGTTAACCCAATGTACCAATTAAAATTCTGATTGACAATAACAACAAATTTAAAAGTATGTGGGTAGAAAATAAACTATTTTCATTCAAACTTGACTAATATTCGTTTTAATCAAATCTCCCAATAATTTGGATGACTTCATGGTGTGAGAGTATTATTTCTCATCGTCTCTATTAATTTCTTTGTGAAGTTTTAGTGCAATAACAAACCTCAGATTTAATATTTATAGATAGACGTTTATTTATTATTTCGATGCTCGAGGTCTTTTATTTGAAAGTTGCATTAATAAAGATGCAAAGATACTGTGACTGGACGATAAAAAATTTAAGCTTTTTTTCTTTGATATTTTCTTTTTACAGACAACGATACCAACTGAAATAAATGTATTTTTCACAGGTCCATTTGAGAATTATTGAGCTCTAAAGATAGGTTTAAATAAATGGCTGCAAAATGCTGGCTTTATTTTCTTCCGGCACGGAATTCAAGCAAAAATCCATGACTGAGGGTCTTTCCGTTTCCTCATCCTTATATTATAATTATTCATAAATATTTCTTCATACGCCCATAAACAGAGGTAATTATTCGAAATATAAACAATATTTTAAGTCGATTTTTCATTACAGTGTGATCATCTCGTGTGCAACGATAAATGAATAACCCTTTCAGATATATGAAAGTATTACGTTGTGAGTGATATTCGGCAGTTTTCCCGTGTCGTCACCTGTTGAAACGACGTTTTAGTCCTTCCACGTGTGGAAAATCTCTGATTGTGAGATAAAAAAATGTCAGGTGGAACAGTAAAAATGTGGCTAGATAACATACCTGGGGAATAAATTTTAAAAGTTAATATCATGACAAGGAAATTTTTTAGTAGTTTAACCCTCCAAGCCCGGAGGAAGTTTATTTAAATCTAACCCCAGATGCCGAAGGAGATTTTTTTAATTGGTGATGTAGGCGTGAAAATTGCACACAAATATAGAAACTCATAAATTTTCACCTTTTTATTGAATTGAATGAAATGTTTGAGGACATATATTTTAAAACTATAACTTTTACGCTAGCTTGAAGACTCTTTGCTAGAGAGAAGCGATTTGCACACCGATACGTTACCTATCCAGCACTTGCCCGCGATTTCATATAATAATCAATATCGTAAAAACTATAGAAGTTATTGGCATGCAACCTTCTTTCAAGATATATTTAAACTATTTTGAACGTTACACTTGCTGCATGTACCCCACTATACCAATTAGAGGAAAAGTTTCCCGAAGGTCAAATTTTTTCATGTTTCGACTGAAATTTTTAGATAAATGTTAAGATTGTTATTTTTTTAAGGCAGTTCATAATTTTTATTTATTCTTCAATTACTTTGTCGTTATTTGAAATTATTACAAAAGTCACATAAAAATGTCTCTTTTTATTCAATAGAAGTCGAAATATGACGGAAGGAAGATATACGCAAGGAAGGAATCGCGTGCCAACAAAAAAGAAACACAATAAAAATAATTTTTAGCGCGACAAAAAATAAAAAATCTAGCAATGACGCTCGACGTACTAACACGTCGGACGGCGGCATGCGAAGTTTTAGCTCGGCGTAATGACGCTTCGGACGGCGTTGAGGGGTTAACTTTAAGTTTTGCAGGAAATCGTTAAATCCTCATATACCAGAATCAATTGATATAGTAGAAATCTGTTTATTAGGTAAAGTTCCAAAAACGCAACGGTAATAGTTTAAGCATTATTAACAATAATAGATGAATTATTATAGAAATGAGATATGATGTTTTGTGATAATAATAGCATATAACGGCTGAAGCTATTCATTGTCTCCAATATTCATATAATTCATATATGATAGAAAATAGGGTTGATCGTCTTGTTATGCTGGAGCAGAATAGTGGAGTGTTTTTAGGAAAACATTTATATAACTTATACTGTCACAAAATAAAGCGTTAAACTATAAACTTTCACAAGAGACAAACGGCATGGCAACTTAATCGAACTTAGCATAACGGAGAATGGTCATTGAGTCTTCATGGTTTAACTACGTACAAGGTGACAAAAAGATTCTTTTAAAAATGTCTTTGCTTTTTCAAGATTTATAACTTTTGATCTCCATAGATCAGGGGTTAACAACCTGCGGCTCTTTAAGGACTAAGGTGAATTTCCCTAAACCAACTTACAAAGCGTCTAGAAAAAGGGATCTCAAACTCACGTCGCTACGCGGGCCGCATGAAGGCCCTCCACCGAACCCGTGGGCCACATTAAGGCACCGTACCAAGTCCGCGGGTCGCATACTTTCCCAGTCCTCACACCGTTTCATATTCTTTGGACATTCACTCACCCACAAGGAATAAATCGCCCCAACTCTATGATGCGGCCTTAAACCCATTCATTACAAAAACAGTAATAGATTCGGCGTCGAGGGTTAGGTCCCTCGGACATGCAAGAAACACGCTTGCGGCGGGTAGATCATACATACCCGTGCAGAATTTATATAAATTGAAATGAGAAATAAACTACTTATTTTTAAAGTGCTGATTTAACATACATGCGGCCCGCGGGCCGCTCGTTATTTCATTACCGATAGTTCACGTTCACTTATGCTAATGTTCTGAAATATCAATTGAATTTTATTATAATAAGAACCGTCTTACTCACCATTACTTCGGTTCTTTTCATATTGAGTTTTATATTGCTCTTCCTGTTCATCCGGTCGCAGACTCTTGCCAAAGATATTGCAATCTAATTAACTTTAAAAAATCTTCCTCTGTACTCCGCGTGATTCTGACGCACACCAAAGGGACAGCAGTTCAAAATGTCCGACTAGACTCGAGCCCTACTACATTCATTTTTGCTGAACATTTCACTCGTGGAGATTCCCGGGCGGTTCAAAAACATTTATACATACGCGTTTTTAACTCAAAACAATGTTGTGCAATGGGTTAGGCGCGTGACGGGAGTGTAAGATTGAAAGGCATGCCCTGAAAAGATCTACCGGATCTTGCAATGACGGACAGCAATTACAAATATAAAACCGTATCCTCTACCCGTTTGGCACATAATTCTATTCGATTTCTTGGCACGAGAAACCGGAGAAAATTCTGTTCGATGTCTTCAGGTACTTCATAAAGCAAATACCATTATTTTAAGGATTTGGAAATCATCATCATCATGCTTCTGTCCGAAGACAAGTTTTAACTGAATCGCTGCCTCCATTTCTCTCTCTCCCTAGAAGCCTCTTTTATACCTCTATAAGTATTATATCCCTGCTTTATATTATCTAATATTCCTATTCTTTTTCTCCCTCTTCCTCTTCTTCCACTAACTTTTCCTTCTAAGATCGTCCTTTGTAAACACGGTCCTCTCAATATGTGCCCTATTCAATTTTCTTTTCTTTTCCTGATTGTTTTTATTAGCATCCTTTCTTCTCCCACCATTTCTAATACTTCTTCATTTCTCTTCCTCTCTGTCCATTTCACATTTATCATTCTCCTCCATACCCACATCTCAAAACTTTCTAAATATTTTTCCTCCTTTCTCTTTACCGTCCACGTCTCTGCACCATAAAGAGCTATGCTCCATATGTAGCATTTTGCTAATTTCTTCCTTGTTTCTAAATTTATTTTCTTGCTTGTGAGAAGCTCCTTCTTCTCGTTAAATGCTGCTTTTGCCATTGCAATCCTACTTCTGATGTCCTGTGTGCTACTTCCATCCTGCGCTAAAATACTGCCGAGATATTTGAAACTACTTACTTGTTCCAATTTTTGGCCATTTACCATTATATTTAATTCTTTATGTTCCTTTGAAACCACCATGACTTTCGTTTTTTCTGCATTGATCTTCATCCCACATTGTTGGCCAACCTCCACTAGTCTGTCTGTCATCCTCTGAAGCTCTTTTTCGCCTTCTGCTATTAAGCCCTGACCATCTGCATATTTAATGGTGGTAATACTTTCACCTCCTATCTTAAATCCTTTCTCTTCCATCAACGCTTCTTCTGTTATTGTTTCTGCATAAATATTAAATATTGCTGGTGAAATAGGACAACCCTGCCTCACTCCCCTCCCTATTGAAGTACTTTCTGTTTCTTCTCCTTCAACCCTGACTCTAATTTTTTGATCAAAGTAAAGGTGTTTAAGCAGTCTTTTATCTTTCCAATCTATTCCTATTTTGTTTAAAATACCTAGCATTTTATCCCATTTCACTCGGTCAAAAGATTTCTCCCAATCTACAAAACAAAAATACATACCTTTATTGACTTCTAGCGCTCTTTCTATCATCATCCTCATACATTCTATAGCATCTCTAGTCTCCCTTCCTCTTCTAAAACCAAACTGATTATCTTGCAGCTCCTTTTCTATTTTACATTCGATTCTTTTGGTTATTATTCTGGTTAGAACTTTAGCTGTATGAGAAATTAAACTAATAGTTCTGTAATCCTTACAACATTTTGCATTGTTCTTTTTCTCCAGTGGTACCATCACAACATCTAAAAAATCTTCAGGCCATATGCCAGTATCATATACTTGGTTAAAGAATTTTGTGAGTTGCTTAACTGCTTTCGACCCCAAAACCTTAGAACGTCCACTGGTATATCATCACTCCTAACAGCCTTCCTTCTTTTCATGTCATGAATTGCTCTTTTAACTTCAGACTCGAGAATACTTGGTCCTAGCTGATCTTTTTTCACATCCTCTTTTTCATTTAATTCAGTATTTCTTGGCTTTCCTTCTTTGTCATACAGAACCTCAATGTATTCTTTCCAGACATTCTTTACATTGTCTGGCTCCGATACTATTTTGCCACTTTTGTTCATGATTCCTTTACGTCCTATCTTTCTTGCCTTTTTCTTGAATAGTTCCCTTGCTTTGCTATACATGAGGCCTGTTCTACAAATTCTTTCACATTCGACAATCTCCTCGCATTTCTCATTTATCCACTGTTCTCTGGCTTTATCTGTTTCCCTTCTTAAAGCATTATTTAACTCCTTGTACTTTCTTTGGCCTTCTTCAGTGTTTAAGTTCTTCCACTTTCTCCGCTCTTCCATTTTTTGCAGCATGGCTGCTGTGATCCAGGGTTTTTTTTGTTTCTTTCACCTGTTATCTTTCCTACCTTCTTTTCCATTACATCTTTAATGTTGCTATGGATGTATCTCCACTCCTCATCTACATTCTTCCTATTTTCTTCAGCTCTCTCCCCCAACCTTTCTTCCAGCTTAGTCATGATAGCCTCCTTGTTTTTAAGGAGTTCCTCTAAGTTCCATTTCTTGTTAACTCTTGTTTCTCCTAACGCTCTTCAGTCTACATTGTATATTTGCCACCAAAAGGTTGTCGTCAGAATCGATATCTGCCCCTGGTAGTGCTTTCACATTTTTAATGCTATTTCTAAATCTTTCATTGACTAGTATGTAATCTATCTGGTATCGTCTCTGGTCTCCTGGGCTTCTCCATGTGTAAAGTCTCCGCTGGTCATGCTCAAATCATGTATTAGTTACAATCAATCTATTTCTATGGCAGAATTCCACAAGTTTATCCCCTCTTTCATTTCTCTTCCCTGGTCCATAATTTCCCACTATGTTATCATCCTGTCCCTTTCTGACTATACTGTTCCAGTCTCCCATTACTATGGTGGTGATCCTTCCTTTTCCCTTCTCCTCCAATATCTCCATAATCTGTTCATAGATTTCATCTACTTCGTCGTCGCTAGCATTAGTTGTTGGCATATACACTTGAATTACAAGCATTTCCACTGGCTCCATCTGGAGTTTTACGGCTATTAATCTGTCATTAACTGTCACTGCCTTGCAAATTCTTTCAGCTATCTCTTTTATCATCATAATCCCCACTCCCCTTTCCTTTTTATCTCCTCCCGAGTAAATAATCTTAAATTCGTCTGAATTTGTCTCGCCTTCTCCTTCCCACCGGACTTCACTAAGACCTACTATACCTACATTATTCCTTCTCATTTCCCTTTTTAAGTTCTCTAGTTTACCCCCTGAATTCATAGTCCTAACATTCCATGTGCCTATTCTTAATTTCTCACTACTTGCTTTCTTATTAATCTTACATTTCCTCTGTGCATCCCCTAGGGTAGTCCCCACCCGGAGATCCGATTGGGGGACTATTTTACCTCCAGAATATTTTACCCCAGAAAGATCCATAGAGGTATTTGCAGATTTTCAGCCTATCATGGGAAATATAATGAGGTAGTTTCCCCTTGCTTTCCTCATCGCAGTTTCACAGAATGATTACCCATCTGTAGCTGTTCAGATCCACATGATCACCACCTACAGAGGTACTGTGCAAGCTGCTGCCCTTGCACAGGTGGATGTAAAACCCCTGCTTCTTAGTCTGACTCTTCCCCTCAGACCTTTCCGGCTTGGATGGTCCTACCAGGAGAATTATCTCCCGCCGGCATAGCTCTTTGGTTCGTAAGAGTAAACAAACCCTCCCACCTCTGTAAGGTTATGCAGTCCTTAGGGAGGGGATTTGGAAAAAAAATATGCTAAATAATTTTACACCGATAAATCCTCTCAGCAATCAGTAAATCACGTTTGAAATCGTAAAGCTGGATTTGACTGTACTTCAAAACCCACCTTAATGTGATGATCTAGTGCCAACAAGGTACATACTTTTCAAGCAGAATTTTTTGGATGACAAACCTACCAGAGAGCTCGAGAAAGCCATTTCAGACTGACCAGGATTCTTATCTAGCTAAAATGCTAGCTCTGATTTTTCCTGTAAAATGCAATCAGTGGGAAAGGTTCGTGTAAAATAATAAATATTAACCATAGAACGTCTGCGTGGGTCAAAATGATAGATAACGCTCCGTGAAGTATATCAATTTAAATCAAATGAATATTTTAACGCTATATATTTTACAAAAAATAAAAAGTATTATTAATTGAGATCCTCTTACAAATTTTGAAATTATAAAATTCCAAAAAACGGAAGCAAATGTCATATTATTTTTATAGAAGCTCTACTAATTCTAGGAGCGTAACTTTGGCAGGATGCTGTGAAATCGTTTTAGGCTCTAACTTGAATTCTCATGAAAAATCATTTGAAATCCACACTTCAGGCACAGCTCCATAAAAAATATTTCCACTATCAATAGTATGTATAAAAGAACCTCTACATTTGAATCTATTAGAATTTTTTAAAATTACAAAAGATGATAATATTACGAAGTGCACCATAAATATGTCTCGAACATATCATCTAAAGTAATGGTTGAGTCCTACTGTGGAGTAACTCCGATGCATATTGTTCCTTACTAGGCGTTCGAAGCTAGGCGCCCTTATAGAACAAATAGGAAAGATAGAAGTTTTATCATTTCTAAAAAAATGACTTCGCCGAAAAGGATTAATAATGTTTGCTTGATTAAGAGTGGAAGAAACCTTCCCATGTTCATCCGTTATCACCACTCTTCAGTCCTTAATGTAAATAACAGCGCAGTAAAATTATGACGTAGAAATCACCTCACATTTCTACCATTAAAGCGTATTAGCCTTATTAACCCTCAGGTGGATTTATCGATCATTGAAAGAGGAAAAGAGTGAAAATGGAACTACACCTACACTTTGGCTGCTAAATTAAAAAAAAAACTCATAAAATTTTCTAATTATCCCTTATCAAACCGTCTCAATGCATTTTCTCTTACATTTTCTCGCTATATTGGCCATTCGTGGAAATTGGGCGGGATCCGGCGCTTGCATATTACAGTAAGAGAAGATGAGCAAACTTCCTCCTCGCTCTTGAACCGTCAAACGCCTTTACGATTTAATTTCCAACAACGAAAATGTTAAAAGGTGCGTGATTTCTACCGTCCGTAATTCAAAATGGCGTGGGGAAATATAAGATGTAAGCGGTTGGCGCGAGGAGATAGATGCGTGTGTGAGCGGCGAAATAATGCCGGAGGAAGATGGAGGTTATCTCGATAGTGGAGAGGAAGGAGGTGAGGAAGAAGAGGTTAAGAGGAAGAGGCCGAAGACCAAGATGGGACTTCGCGTTGTATCAGTAAAGGGTGCTGCAAGCGGAGGGGAGAGGTGGAGGAAAGAGGCGGACAGGGAGGCGGAAGGAGTGGAGGAAGGGATCTGTAGAGGGGTTTGGAGATGAGCATGAGGTGGGGGACGGGCAGAGTGACGGGAGCGCAGGGTCCGGAGGGATGAGAGGGGAATAGAGGGAGGAGAATAAGGGGAGATGAGAAGGGGCGGAAAGTCGGCGGAGAGTGGGGTGGAGAGGCGCGCGGAGGTGGGATCTTGCGTGGATCTGCGGGGGCGGCTTCGGAGCCACCGCGTAGGGGAAAGAGGCGGGGTCGAGATGGGTGTGGTGGGATGGGAGGTACTTCTCTTTCTCTCCAGAGTCCCTATAAGAGCACTGCCCGCACCCATTTGAGCAACAGAACACACTCTGGAAGCTCTCGCATCGTACATCACCAGCAACCGAGCAAGTCGACTCACGAGCCCTTCGGCACCACACGTCACAGCGCTCCCCACCTCAACACCCGTGTTTGCTCTCCGGAGAAGAAACACGTTCATCGAAGCGGTGAGTCCGTGCATTTCGGGGGGCGAGGGAAAGACGACGGAGACTTGAGCTCGTTTTCGACTTGAAAGGTATAATTTTCGAACGGGGCAAAAAATAGAAATATCTGATTCAAAAGGACTACGATAAGTTGACGCGCCCCTCGATTTTTCCTCGAACTGACCAATGTTCAGACTTTGTATTCAGTTCGCGTGTTTTGATTCGATCACTACTTTTAGGCATTGATTAGATTACTTTTCGGGTCATTATTTATTTTCAACTATTTAAAAGTCGGAATATTGGTTTGATATATATCTATTTATCATTTTAAAGGTAAAATTTAAAAATTAACTCATTTTCGCCTAGATTTTTACCTTCGATAAGCATGATAACCAATTTAAATTAGTTGAATCTTTCTTATATCTCCATTACTATTAGTATCCTTGCTCTAAAATATGCATAATTTTCAATTATATTGAATTTTAAAAAAAATTTATACATGCTGAAATGCTTTACACTATTTTAAAGGATCAAAGTAAGTGAAAACGATTTCAAAATATGAAGATTCAGACAAGTAAATTGTAACCTATTTTAGATATAAGAATGCTTTCATTGCCAAATCCTTCGCCACATTTGTTTCATCATAAGCGGTCTAGTTGACGTCAACACCCTGGGCGCTTTTAAATGCAAAATTAATCGCAGAATTTTATTCACGCCAAATTCTTCAATTTGTATTCGTTAAAAAATTGCTCTTAAGAGGAGATTATTTATAGCTGACGTGGGGATAAATTCGCCGCCACGGTTTATCTGGTAATGGACATTTGGCAAACAGACAGGCTGCAAGAGGAGTCCACGAAATGACAGATTGGCACCCAAGGATTAAGGATTTTTTCGTTTCCATCCGATGTTTATCCAATCGGTGACAGGAGAGAGAGAGGGGGGGAGAAAGGGAGAAAACCTTATCTTTTGTTTGAGGGAGCGCAAACTCGGATTGATGGGATATTTATGAGGACATGGATATTGAGCGATAATGATGGGTGAAGTGATTCTGAATCATTCCTCGACAACTCCATTCCTTCAATGGCTTTAGAAATCGTAAATTATGCATTGGAAAAAACGCGAAAGACCTCATCTCACTCACATTCTGTCGTTCCCGTCCAGATTTCATCATCTTCATCGCTTTATAATCTAGTGAGGAAGTTTCGCTTTCCGTGAGCGTCAATCCCCCGCAAGTGGGTGATAGAGTGGGGAGGGGGAGAAGGAGAGAGAGAGAGAGAAGAGGGGGAAGCGTGATCGATTTACTTTGATAACCTTAAAACATTCACGTTATGTACGGAGACTGTAACTTTTACTCGATAAGATGAAAAAAGTTTTTCTGTTATGGATTTAGCGGATCGGCACGCTTAATATGCGGAGACATGAACATAAAATCCTGATGCGAAATTGATTTACATTCACGGTGGGTTGGAGCAAATTAAATGTGTTAATTGGAAACTTGTACAACTCGCGCCATCAATAGCGAGTTTTTAATTTGAAGTCGATCGATGAATAATTAACAAGAAATTTAATTGTTCGATGTTTAAAAACTCCGGAAAAAATGAAAGCTACGTAATAGCTCTTGAAACGCTTGAATACAGAGAAGACAGTGACTATGAAGTAGTTATTACAGCCACGTTAGATACTCTAAATAGGATCTATTATTTGTCAGCTATTTATTTAAAGTTTATAACGACATAAATATAAAGCTTTAAACAGCTTTATTTTTCGTACAATCAAGCATTCTAGAGCCTCAAATAGGACGTTGGTTTCACCAAAGACACCTACCTACAAGACTGAATTTAATTATTTAGCCTTGATTTCTGCGACCATGCACATCTTAACTGTATTGCTGGTTGCATACACATCTTCTGATTGGGCCTTCATAGCCGCCAATTCACAACTGCTTCCACTAAACATTCCTCAGATGGTTTCTGGAGCCAAAATCGGGAGGCAGTGGGAGAAAATGGCGATGTCCCTTCTATTGGCGACCCTCTTGATCTCCGGCTTGGCCGAATCGCTCGTCATCCCAATGAGCAGTGCCAATGGGGACGACAACATGGTATCTTCCTCTGGTGCGGCAGAGCAGTCTGGGAGCGGATTTCCTTACGCGTACGCCATCCACACGCAGTGCATGACCGCACCCGTTCATGAGATGACCCCAAGGATGAGGAGGCTCTGCAGCGCCCTCGCGACCCTGGCGATGCAAGGTGGCGTTGAGAGGTTTTACATCGATGACAAGGGTGAGAAAACAGGGATGGAAGGGAACAAATGCCTGGAAACATATTCGCTTATCTCGGAAATACAATTTGTCAATTTTTGTATCAAACTGTTAGCTTATCACTTATGTGTACTAGCACGTATACATTTTATACTTCTCCTACCGGAAGCGTATATGTTTTGAAATACTTGCTAAGTCTTTGTGTATCTATCTTTAATATATGGGCATCATCGATAACTATATAGTATAGATGAAAATTATTAAAAGGGATTTTTGTCTGCGCCCTATTATATTTTGATAGGGCACTATCAACGCATTAGATAAATAGTAAACGTTCAAAAGGACGTTTCTATAAGTTCCAAGAGAAATATTTTATAAGCTATCATTTATGTCCGAGTTTATAATTTAGTCCGGTGAATAAATTTTCAATTTGTAAGCCCTTATATTAAAAAACAATGGGAATCATTTTTAACTTGTATCAACATTTATTTCTCACAAATAAATAAGCATAGAGTCGTCATATCTAATATTTTGCAATATTTAAGTTTTAATTTGTCATCATCTATTTTTCTCTCACTTTTAGTTTCGTGAATGTGTCTCTCTTTATCTACCAATAATGCTGACATGCGCGTGACATTTATTACAGCGTATGGTCCCCTGGCAGCCATGCGGGACAATGGTGCCCTTCTTGACAGCGGAGTTAAGCGACAAGACATTGACCACGTGTTCCTAAGGTTTGGCCGCAGCCGTTAAAATAAAAAGGACAAGAACGCAACAGCTAAAAAGCGCTCTTTTTTCGGTGTCACCCTTTCTGTTATTCCGGAATTCTACAGATGAATAATATGAATTTTTCTGTCCGACGCCACGACGCAAGGAAGGGATTTTTATCATTATTTCTACAACCATAGACCGTCCTTTCCTCGCATCAAGTCGGCAGAAAAATCTTGAGCCTAGCTAAAACTCAAACCTCTCACATCAGCGTACGTATAACAATAAATAAATTTTTAATGATGTAATAATCTAAAATCTGTGGACTGGAATTTTTCCTGAACAATATAACCTGTAATCTGGGTGTGTTCAATATACATGAATATACAAGAATATCAAAAAAATATTTGTATGATTTTAAAGTTTGAATGAATAAGTTGCGTGGATGCCTCCTTGAAAATAATGCTTCGGTTATTTTACTTGTTTGTATACCGAATACAGATAATATTATATCGAAATTGTTTTTTTAAAACTCCTAAAGCAGCGTGCTTTATTGTTCGCTGAATGAACTTTGCATGCCAAATTGAATTCCAATAACAATTATCACTTTTCAGCTGTCTAAAAATAAGAATTAATTTTGTATCACATGACTGAGTCAATGTGCATATATATCATTATTGTTAAATTACTAACTATGAGGGACGTGTATGAAAATGTATATATGGATGTGTTATATTTAAATGAAAATAAAGTAAAAAATTATTGAACGCATTCAACAAAAAGTCTAACCGTTATTGGATAACTGGATAAAATATGCTATTGCATAGTAAATCAAATGTTTTCCCCCAAAAATATCTACCATGACTAAAGTCTTTCAAACCTTATCCGTATAAATTTGGTCGCTCGAGTACCATTAGTTAGTAAAATATCGTTTACTTTGATAAACAAAAAAATCGAAAGTGTTGCCAATTTTACAAAAAAGCTACACAATTGTATTTAATTTGTTACTACTTACGATTCGATAAAGATTTTGAAGAATTTCCATCACAATTTCTGAGGAGTTCAAGAAAGAGATGTTTATTCAAGGAAACGTGAAATTTTAATAAAAATTAAGAGAAGATTTATAGGCTTTTTATAAGCCGTTTAGCATATACTCTCGCTGTTCTATTAAAACCAAAGCTGAAGGTGAGAGAGGTGACATGCTTCAGTTTAACATTAAGAACCAAGCATGGTCATCGTCTTTTTATTTTGGATGATTTAACATGAAACACCTTTCTGGAAAATAAAATATTTTAACTTTTTAAAGCATCCCTATCTTTAGCACACTTATCTCCAAGTGGCGCACATAGAATTTCATGCTTTTGCTTGCATTAAGAAAACCTTAGAAAAGAGTTGTAACTCTGAAACAATACATTCTTCCTTTTGTCGACTCGTTTCTTGTAATATAGATTAAATTTGTCTATAAGGTAGATTCATTATGAAGCTTCAATGGAATAAATAAAAATTTCATTTTACAAAATCATTCTGTGCTTATCCTTTAAAGATAGTTTCCTCGCTCTGGACGATAACGATTTGTTCACCATGGAAGCCTCCGGAAGCGATACGCGGCGATGAACTCTAGAGAGAGAGAGAAGAGAGATCACGTACATTAGAAAGTACTCATGTGTGACCACATCCTCCTGCTCCTCTATTCTTCCACTTTCCCTCCCATTCTCTTCCCCCTTCAGTCTCTCTCTGTCTCTCTCTCTGTCTCTCTCTCTCTCTCTCTCTCTCTCTCTCTCTCTCTCTCTCTCTCTCTCTCTCTCTCTACGGTCCCCTTCCTGCCCACGGCATCCAACCGCTTTACGTAGTGCATTAAGGGCTCAAGTGGGCTCGATGTACCATACATGAGTATCATCCATTGGATGCATAGTGTATAGTCCAAGATATAACAATCCTTTCCCATTTAATTTCTTCTGAAAGGATAAAAACGGTTGTAGCTAAAGTGAAACATGAAAGGGAAATACTTATGCATTCAACAAACACGTAATAAAGTGACGTCAAGATACCTAAATTTCAAACAGATGAACTTTTTAACACAGTATTTCAGACGGCAATAGAATAAAGAAAAAGCTAGAAAATAAATTTCATTATTCGAACTACGCAGATATTTTGAAAATGATATGCTTTGGATAAATTAGGTTATCCCTCTATATATTAAGGTCGGTCGGTCGGTAGCCTAATCAAGTGAAGAAAACTGCTTACAAGTGCTGCTTATAACCTTTCATTCTTTTTAAATGAAAAAGAAACATGTAAATTTCCACTAACAATTTTAATACACGACCGGTTTTGCCTGTTACAGCGTCATCACCTGATGATGCTGTAACAGGCGAAACCGGTCGTGTATTAAAATTGTTAGTGGAAATTTACAAGTTTCTTTTTCATTTAAATGGAATCTTTCCACAAAGTGGAGCCTTCCCAAGTGGACTTTTTCATTGTTTTTTATCAAACTTTCAGAAATTACTTGGCGTTATCCATTGTAAAATTTAATTTGCTTACCGCCTACATTGAAGTCATGGCTCGGTTCTAGGAGCGTTTATTTTTTCCATTTGATTAACACGGAGATGAGTTTATTCTTCAATTGCATTGTAGGAGTTCGAGACTTGAAACAACGAACGCCTAAAAGAACAAAATTTCATTTTCTTACCATCAAGTTTTGAATACCCGTCGAATTGGTCTAGTTTAGTTTAGTTTTTTTCGCAAAATTTTGACGTATTTTTACGTAATAATCTTTCGTCAATACGTGGTTTGCTTTATTACCGGTTTTGTGTAATTGCGTATGATTGACTGGGATTATAATTTTGCATCGCGTCTGTTAACCTATTTACAAACTTTGGACGCTATTTTGAAGTTTAAACAATACATGGGTAACGATCAGTAAAGATAAACAGTGCAACGGTAACGAAAACAAATATGTAAATATTCCGTTATTCATTCAAAATATGTTAATGAGAGTTCTTAATTCAGATATACTAAAATCGTAGTCAGTCGATCGGTCAGCAAATATTTAATTGGCAGAAAAATTAATGTGATATGAAATGTGTCTACTTAGGGAAAGCTCTAGAACGGAGTTATATATAATTTTCTGCCTTAAATATATGCTAAAAGGAGGTAGTTAACGGGTGCACGCGGGCAGCGGACGAATTTACCCCCCGGGAAGCGCGTGTGGACGGAGTCCCTAGTAATATTTGAATGCCCGAACTAACCTTTTAAAAATTTTCGTTAGCTTGAGTGCGCATTATAAAATTAATTTTTATCGAAATCCAAAATGACATCACATTTAATACTATATATTTATTTACACTGGTTTTAAAATTCAGCACTTTCATAAAAACTACAATTTAATTAATTCTAGTACGCCCATTGAAGCTGTGCTTGCAATTATTTTGTAGTCGGGCCCACCGAACAGTAGTAGTGGAAGAAAAGAGACCAAGGAACTGAGAAGAATTTCGTCAGTTTGGAAGACAATAGTATAGGAGGAGAGAGGAGACAGGGCCTGCGAGAAAAAAATTGCAAAAATATCACTAAATGTAAAGAAATTCATTCCCAAACATAAGTATACCCATCATGTGTTACTGTATTCTTTAATTATACGTATAATTTTTTCGGAAAGAAAACGATTTCTAATTTTACTTGCAAACCTTTATAAACTATTTTACAGAATAAATTTTAAGAACTGTATATTTTCACTTAATATCACTTCGATAAATTAACCAATCTCCCAGCAATGCGTGCATGTATGCCCTGAGCTCTACCTTTACAATGCATAGCATGTAATGAATTTGTTAATAACTATAGCAGTAAACAGCAACGTTCATTTAATTACGAAACACTAATAGTTCAAAAATTGGATGGTAAGGAGATTGACAGCGGCGGGTAGGTGGATAGGACGGGAACCTTTTACCTATACCCTGTATGCCGAAATTAGCAACAATGCTATTTCACTAAACGAAATATTTTTACCATAAGAAACGGAAATTTAATGTGTTAAAAACAAATACATGGTCAGATTGGACGGGTATTTAAAAATCGACGGTGGAAAATAAATTTTCATTCTTTTACGCGCTGTTTGGTTTAAGTCCCGTATTCGTACGACGATTGTAAGCAATTTTAAAATACGATTGAATATTATATTACACTATTTCTCGTAAACGTAGCTTCATAAGAACTGACTGACTGACGGACGGACGGACGCACACTGCTTCACGCAAAATTTATAATATGATTAGCATAAGAACTTAATAAATCAATTTCTTGACTAGGAGATATAATATAATACAACCAATTTCATTTTCCATTTCAATAAAAAGGTACTATAATATTTTTAATGCCTAACTAAAGTTTTCGCTCTCTGCTTTTGTAACAAATTTTCAAATGCCACAAATATGTTACTTGCTTAATTGGGTTCCAGGTTCATTAATTTTTAAATGAGTCTCTCAAATTTTATTTATTCTATTTTAAAGTACAGTACATTGATGTACACCTGCCCTACCAGTTTTCTTTAATGGACCTCCGAGGGTGAACCAACTGTTGCCCACCAAATCTTTCAGAAAATGACGTAGTGCTTCCTTGCATCATGCTTTAACTTCACAATGGATAAAGCAACATAGTGTTGGTTAAGTGGAAATGGATGGCGACCCTTATATGCTCTACTACTTTAACTCTCTCGCTTAACCTGCGCCCACCTCTTCTCTGCTTTTCAATATTCCTTCCTTTCATTTCCCATTCCTCCCACCGCCTCACATCCACCCGCTTCCTTTTCCTCTTCATTTCCCCTCCCGAACCTTTCTCCCTCCCTCCAGTGCACCCCTCTCCCCTCTTCTCTCCCCGGCCACAGACCAAACTTCTTACTCTGCCCGCCCTCGTCGGCTCCTTCACTTATCTCCCCTCCGAATGATGTCCTCCACCGTTTAATGGGTCGTTTCTGCTGTCCTTCTGACATTTATTTAGCTATTAATTAACGATATTAATGACTTGAAAATTTTCCAGACTTCATTTTATGGCGCTTAATCTTCTTTACAACTTTATTATTTGGGTGGTAGAAAATATTGAGATTGGGTGCGAAGCCAAATTTGTGCTTTTTGTGGACTTTTTAATGAAATCGATGACCGTAAAAGTTGACATTTGCCACTGCTGATTCAATCCTTCTTGGTATACAGATATTGCGGTGAAATTCAAAAGCAATAGCTATATGTTACCATGTTTATTTTTTAATTAATTCATTCCAACTTTTATGAATATTTGCGATATATTTTATCTTCCTTTAACGTGGAACTGTAAATATACAGTAAATCTGTTAAGGCATTTGTTAAAAACAGAACTTATATATCTGCCCTCCGAGCAATATTATAATAAAGTGCTAGTACATTAGCGCCATAATTAGTTCTATCTCTTCGGATTATAGGCTATTTAGCCTAGCCTATTAACCGATTTTTAAATTTCTGAATTGCAACAATTTTTTGCCTTCACAGTTGATATTACGTACTTTTAGCACTCAATTGTCTACAAGACATTTCATGATCATAAACAGTAACTGTGAGATTTTATTTTACCAATCTTTATACATTTATTCCCTTAATTTAATGTAAACATAGCACGTCAATATATTTTAATGGCCTGTCAGAGTTAATTTCATTCTGATTGTTATCACGTAGGTTTTCGTATCCTACGCCTTCATACTAACTATATATTAATCGACATACGAGATTAGGGTGAATAGAGGCTCAACAGGGTCTAACCTTGCAAATAAAGAGTACAATCAATCATTCTTCTCTGAGACTGGAATATTCACACATACCCTGGCATATTTTTCCCTTTATTAACAAAATATCCATTTTATATTTAAAATATTAACGTGTAATAAATTATTCTATGAAGTTACTTTATTATTTGTTTATAGGAACATAGCTTAGGTAGGTATATTAAAATATTAAAAATAACCTCTGAGCTCATTCTATTGCTGAGATTCAACTGTTAAATTCGGCAGCTTCAATAGCCATAAAAAGTTAAGGAAAACTGTATGTGCATTTCAGTGACAAAGTAGCCACCATCATCAGTGACAAATTCTGGACTATATATTCTAAAAAACAATTCAATGAGCACAGATGCATTGTAGACGAAGTAGACAACTGGTTTTCCCAACATTTTATGGTTATTTAATCTGCCAGAATTATCAATTATAATTAAGTACAGTAATTTACTACAAGTATGCTAGAGAACAATTTATGTTAACAGTATTTACCCAATAATTTCTGAGGAGTGTAAGAAGCCATATTTTTAAAAAGCTGTTCATTCGATCTATTCGATTAAAAAATATGTTATATTTTTTTAAAATTCTCTATGCCTATTATTTTCAATTGTAAATTAAATATTTTTACCTTAATAATTTACCCTTGGAAACCTCACACGGATTTCGTACTCAAAATACTTCGTTCTTATATTTTTAAGAATTATTTTTGTATATCATTCAATTGTTAGGAATAAATAACTAATAAATGTTCGCGATAAATCAATCTTGGTTCATATTTTGCTAGCTCCTACTTAAGCTCGGAAACCACTGGCTCATGGCCTCACTCTTCTTTCTACGCATTAACTCTTTCCCTTCGCAAGTGCCCGGAAGTATTCCTCGTTTTTTTTTACTTAAGACACCCACGCACAATCATCTCAAATTCATATATCAAAAGATTTTTTAAAATCATTTTCAATTCATAAACCCCCTTGCTCCAACTTTCAAAAGAGCGAGAATTACATTTTCAAAGAATTATTTAGGATGGGAGAATGAATTCGAGAACTCACTTCTAATTAAGCACTCCTTTATTTATCAATAATTAAAAATTACATCAATCCATTTAGTAAAAGAACTAACAAATTTATCGTTAATAATTATGCATGGCTTATATTTTGACTTAGTTTGTGCGCCCAAGTCTAATTGAACAGTTAATTATTCATTAATATTTTTGTATGCATAATTTCAATATCATATTTTTGTCTGACCCTTTTAAAATTTTCGCCTTAAACAATTAAGAGGGATTTAATTTAGGTCCCTAAACATTGACTGTAAATTTCCAAATCCACAATAAATCAAATTAAATCATACAACATTGCAAACTTCACTGTGTGCAAAACAAATCATTACATTGCATCTCCCTCCATTGCCTTCGCGCAAATTAAAGCAAAAATTTGCGATTAAAAATATCTTAAACATAACCCTCTTTATCGATATTCATTTTTATAAACAAAAATGACGAAGCTTGAACCTTCTAAAATTCACATATCTAAACTATTAGTACGATTATGACGATAGTATAAACGAAAAGACCGAGTCATAGATATATAATAAGTTATTGAATTTTAAAAACTTTGAAATACATTTTTATTCGATAACAATGATGTATTTTCATAACGTTTCAGCTGCAATTATCGAGCTATACATTTAATTATCAACATGAAAATAATTAATATTTTGGCTAAGATTGACATGAAAACAAAAACTATGAAAAATGTTAGCAGTCTGTTAAAAACATATCTGTTAAAGATAAATCTGAAATAAACCAGGGTTACCATTCATCGCAGATCCAACGTTATTGGCCCACGCCCCGCCATCGGAAGTCGAAAAATCGTATCTCCGATCATGATATTTCTTTCAAAATCTACCTCTCCTCTTTGCTTGTCGCGGATACACATGGATGACGTCGCTCTTTCCGGACACCACGGTCTCCTCCCTCGTCATCGCGTGCCAAAATGCCTACCATCATCCTGAATCCAGTTAAGCAGTAAGCAAGAGGTTTCGCTAGTAAACGTTTCTCTCCTGAAATGTGATACGCTCAGCGGCGTCTCCTCTTCCCACCTCGGATCGACTTGAACCGTTTCTATTTCCTTTCGCACGAGTCTCTCTCGGGGGTCGGCACGAGGGGGTTACCTATATCGCGTTTCGATATTACTCTCCTCCACCAACACCTCTTTTCCCATCCACGCCCCTTTTTCCCCATGCCCTTCACAATCCGACACCTGGAAATCCGAAATTTCTGTCGCAGCGATGAAAGAGGGACTCGCGTCCCCTTATTACGCCCACGCCTTCGACGTCTCTTTGATGTAGAACGGCCGCAGCGTCGAAGGAGAAAGGGCAATAGAGAGAGAGAGAGAGAGAGATGAGAGGGGGTGGAGAGATGATTTAGGATGAGTGTGCGCTTCGGAGGTTAGGCGACTGCCCAAAAAAAAGTTTTTCTTCTCGTCGGGAGACAAAGGCCGACGAATGAGCCGTTCGAGGTGAAATGTTTTCTTTTAATCGCTCCGTGTATTTTTTTGAGCAAGGAGAGCCTACTTCGAATAAAGCAATATATGCGTAGAGGGCTTAACAGCAAAGCGCTTTCTCCCGCGACGAAAATTCTTCATTATTCCTTCTCTGTAATTCGTTCTGGCGGAAGATTAAGAGAGCTAGAAAATACGGGCGAAAATAAGCTTAGAGGTGTTGAGTCGGTTCCTCTAAAGAGTGCCCCATGTGTGTCAAGCGAAATAGAGGAGAATATGAACGCGGGCAATTATTAAAAACCCTAGTACGTACACGTACAGATGTTAGCCACCATAACGGAACGGGACAGAAGATCGCCGCAGCCAGTTCGCCGCAGAGACAATTCGCCACGTGACCGCGATTGCTTTTCTTAAAATAAGAGATGAGTTTTGGGCTTAAGTAAAGCTTAAATTCTAGACATTGATACTATTTTACTTTCTCATATAAGTGCGTAGTATATAGAGAAAGTGTTGTATTCGCGAAAACATTTTATGGAAAGATACGTTTTAGGTGCTCATGAGTCCAAAAAAGAGATTTCGCTATGCCGTCTGTCTGTGGCGTAATAGTATATGAAAATTCATTTATTTTTGTTTATTTTTGAATGAAGTTCTATTACTTTTTATGAAATTAACAGAATGATTTTGGAATAAAATAATATATGCTTATGTATTGATTTATTTTCAGATCTATTTTAGGCATGTCCGTATTTTTAAGGAATACAATCAAAGCATTTATGAATAATTTATTTTGCAATGATTTCCTTTTTTGAATTATCCCTTAGTAACTGTATTGGCAAAATGTAGTTAAATGTGATATTTAAATACGTGCATAAAAATTGAGTGCTCCTCGTACCTGCAGTATTTTTCCAGATCTTTTTCTACGTGCTAATCAGATTTATTTGTCTTAAAATACCAATTTTCTGATTTTTAGATATTATAAAATATCTTGATATTAATGGGGTTATTTAAAAGAAATTGCTGAAAATAAAGAAAATGTAATTTTAAAATATTTGAAAATGACATTTTTTATGAAATGTAATCCATCTCATTTAGTATATTTAAAGTTTAAATGTTTAGGATTTAGCTTTATGTAAGTTCCATAGTAATTGCGTCTAATGGCGAACCGGCTGCGGCGAATTGTCCTAGACTCCCTCCGAAATACAATATTCAGCCATGAATAAATGTTTGGTTGACGATTTAGTTTAGTGTCATCAATATTTGTGCATGCGACGATAGACTGGATGAGAAACCCAGTCGAGCATATCAATTTAAATGTGTAAACATGCGAATTTGAGTAGGAGATAATACAATTTACGTAAATCTCGGACTCCCAATGGCCGCCACCAAAACAGTCGTTATCCATAGGACGGAAATCGTCCATTTGCAATAATATAATTCATTTTAGTGCAGTTAAAATTATGCTTCCTCTTTAGCAGTTCATATGTTTATTCTCGGACAATTTGGATCTTATTGGTGGTTTGGGCTGCAGCGATGTGTCCATTAGCGATTTGCGGAAAGCAAAAGAAGAGAATACTTCTTTGACCACATTAGATGTCGAGATTCCTATGGTCTTTCCAATGATAATTATCAGTTTTACGACGATTTTGTCCTTTGGCTATCATCAGCCTTCCAAGAGTTTTGATTATTTGGGCAAAGCTGGCCCTCCGGCACTCCCGGTTCTTTGGATAGTGTCGGTTCTTTGACTCAAACCCAAGGCCAACTATCTTAATTTAACTACAGGGTAGTGTTTGAAACTCCATTTTACTTCAAGGATATTCGTGACGAGTGTGCTTCTACTCGCCACAACTTGTATATGTTACATAATTCTCGTTGATGGGAAGATCATTTATATGATACAACGCATACATGCGCTCGTATGTTTGTATGCAAGCATGCATGTATCTATTATATATAGACGCTTCTTACTTATGATATCTATTATAAAGACCCTGAAGTTTTGCGCGATTTTTTTCTAAAAATTTGAGAAAAATTTGCGGAGATTTTGCGAAAAATAACAGTGATTTATGAGATTTTTTGTGATAGTATAATTATAATAAACTATTAAAGAATCCCATTATATATTAATTATTAAGATCATTTTAAAGAATATATCCTCTATTGACTTTATGTACTTATTTTTGGAGTATTAAAGAGCACGAATCTTTTTTTTTTCAGAAAAAAAATTATAATTTATTTTCTGATTTTACAGAAACAATTTGTTTAAATAGTTACAATCAAATGATGTACTGTATGTATTTTATTTATACTCACACTGAATAATAATAAAGCGACATGGATAACATAATAATTTTAAAAGCACATTTAATTAAATAAAATGTTCAAGTTATACTTAATAGTCTACACACATGAAGATATAAATTATTAATCTAACCAATTTCCAATTCAGTATCTGACTCAGAAGAAAAAAGTTTCTTCTTTCAAGAAGAGTTTATCTTCTTGTAGCAAATTTGTACTGGCCTGGGTTCTAGCACTTGTATTATTGTTGTAATGCAAAAATAAGAGCCCTCTCAGAGCGAGCATTTAAAATGATTTTATAAATACTATTGGTGCGTTCGACATCAGCCGATGATACCAGAACATTCATATAAGCTAGAGCTGCAGTAGCAAGCTGGGGAACTCGATCAGCACAACTGGTCCAAAATTGTTTCAATTCATTTCCTGACTGGCGTTGCAAATTAGAACTATAAATAAAGTAGAACCGACGCGACAGCGTGAGCTATTTGGAAAAACCGCAAAAGCACAACGAAATTTTGAACTGCTTAGCATAAAAGATGACGTTTTGAGAAGTTCTTTGAAAATTATTGAAAATTGCGGTAAATGGCAAAAATATGCGATGATTTGGAAAATATGCGATGATTTGAAAAATATGCGATGATTTGAAAAATATGCGATTTTTTGCGCGATCGCATAATCGCTCAAAACTTCAGGGTCTGATTATATATAGACGTTTCTAGGAGGATATAGGAGGATACTAATGTCCAGCCCAAACTACAAGAGCTAGACCGTCTGTAGAGATCATAGAGTAACCTCTAGAAAAAGTAAGATCTGTTAAGTGACATGGGTTTGACTCCAGAAATTCCGAATGTTGCGTTTTCCCCATAAGACAAGCATTGCACCATTTTCTAAATTAATTTCGAGCACTTGCCGATAAGCTGGAGAAATGAATTTTTGAGTGTTGCAGAAATAATGCCACTGGACGATATATAGTAACTTTTTTGGGACATATGGCTTATTAATATTTGTGATATCAGGTTGTACAATTGGATGGCTTTTAATCTAAATCCATAGAGCCATTTTTAAGTAAATCGAATTTTGTTTCAAAATATCCAATAATAAAGTAACTACCCTTAATTGTTGCGAAATATCGTATATCTCTTCGGAGTGTCTATTATGAATGATATTATTCACAAATATGAGATATAATTCAATTTATTTTATCTGTAAGGTTGTAGTAAGAGTGCATGGATCGCGGCGGAGGTAAGGTAGCTTAGCGTATATTGTAATGTCACTGGATGCCACAGTTATTTCAAGAGACATTATTAGTAGCATTATTTGTAACATGAGGCTCTACAATTGGACTGATTTTAATCAAATTCTCTGGAGCCATTTTTGAGTAAATAAAATTTTTCAAAAAATCGCCAAGAATAACCCACCCTTTATTTTTGTGCATGAACATATTTATGAAAAAAGGGTCTGCAAAAAATTATATGTTGAATATCATTCGATTTTATTTACGCGTTTGGGCCTTAGAACGGCGAACTGTCGATTTTACCAAAATGGAACGGTCAGTGCACATTCCTGTTCGGGCGAATCGACTCAAGAACCACCCAAATTCGTCCAAAATGCGCCCTTTGCTGATGGAGCCTGCGTGATTGACACGCACTACTCGCCCGCCAGGAGCGGCCCTGGAGCCTGATGTCACAAATAATACTGCGTAATCCATATATCTCTTGAAATCACTATATGGCGTCCAGTGGCATTACAATGTACGCTAAGCTACCTTACCCAAGCCCTATGACGTCACGCCTCCGCCGCGATACACTAAAAATCTTATTACAGCCTAAACGGTTAAACTGGATCGAATTATATCTCATATTTGTGGATAATATCATTCATAATAGACACTCCGAAGAGATTAACGATATTGCGCAACAATTAAGAGTACTTTATTCTTGGATATTTTAAAACAATTCGATTTACTCAAAAATGGCTTTAAGCCTGATGTCACAAATAATACTTATTAAGCCATGTGTTCCAAAAGATTACTAAATATTGACCAGTGACATTAAAATATACAATAACTACGATTAACTTTGATTTATAAGCGTTTTTCTTTTATAAACGTACACAGTCGACCAAACGTATATGAGAAAGTTTGTGCAATTTATATTGCGCCGTTTATTTCACTTCCGCTACAGGAGGAGTACACTCGATAAAAAAATCGATACAGCATACTCCGCACAAACTTTCTCATACCCATAAGCTTTTAATCTATACAATAATTTTACTATCTAAGGATGAAAGGAGAGACTACAATCGAAAATATCACCAAACTATGATCAAATTTAATTTCTTTTTGTTTACCCGTCAACCTTGACGAGATATTGGCTAGTATCCAAGTAAAAACCACAGTTTTTTAAACACTTAAGGACTCATTTGATGAACGTACAGTATTGAACGGTACACGGCATATCGAAAAGGTTTTAAGTTGTCAAAAGCCGAGCTTCGTGTGATATTTCCTTATAGTTATTGTTAGAAAATGGCTTTCTTTTCTCATTTTACAAGTTCCAATATAATAATGAGGTAATTTCACATTTTTTTAAATGTTCCGTTACAGGGTTTTTTGACCTGATTACATATCTAAAATCAGAACTCAAATACGAATATTAGTTTTCGAGAAAAAATAGTTAAAGTGGACAATTTATATCGAACAGCAAAAAGGCAAAGAATCGCTTCTCGATACTTCATGACTTCATGGCTTGGACCTGGTGGGCCGGTCCGAGCTGCCAGTCGTGTAGAAAGAAGTGCAAAACCAAATTGACTTAATCGTCTTTCCTTAAAAGGTAAATTGTTCACCTCTAAAACTTGCATTGAACAACTGTAATATTCTTTAACATTAAGAAGTTTTAGTTAAATGTGTCTAGTCTTTTCTCCTGAGAAAAATGGAAGAGTTTAAGGAAAAAAAAGGATTACCTATTTGTCCCTGTGTGTACAAACACGAGTAGAAAAAGCTTAAACATTTCGCAATCATAATGTAGTCAATGAATGGCAAATTATACTGATTATCTATATATTTCTATAAACTACGCCTATTTGTATTAGATTAACTACTGTAAATATGTCCTAAACTAAACTGAACTACTAAAACAAAAAGTCCAAACCAGGACTAATGCAGGCCGGTTTCCCAAAGTTGACGTCCCGAATTTATTACTTATATTGATAGGAAATGTTTTAATATGTGCTAGTCATTCCAAGGAATTCTCATACCATAAATACAATTTGTAATTCATAGTTTATCAATGATAGAGAAAAATTGGAAAACAAATTATTATCAGGTTTAAAATACTAAAAACAATGTCAAAATCTCTTTCTGAGATTATATGTTGCATGTATATTTTAAGTTAACGAATTTAATAAATGTTACTGTTTATACGCTAATATGTATGGATCAACTGTTCAATGCTGACGGGTAGTCGAGCGGAAAAGAAAACAAGTGAAGATATAAAAATGAATTTTTATAACCAACTTTTATATAGTTAATACTTTAACATGAATAAACTCTGTAATATAATTAAGATGACCTTTCTGCTTGCATGGGCGTAAAAAGTTGCAAAAGTGTCTATCAGCTGTTGAGTGATGTGGGGGTCTCTCTATTTAAACTTTAATCTTTTTACAGTTGAGAGAGAATGGCAGTCAAAAGTAGAGAACTCAGTGGCAAACGTAAGAATGTTTGCTATATAAGTAGTAAGAAGTCTGATAGTATCTTTTGTTTCATTAATAAAAATACTGGCTTATCCATTCATATTGCTTAAAATCAACGAAAATATACTGCTAGTTCAGAGTAATTCCGCTTTAGATACTAGTAGGAGTGAAACTTTTGAATATCTCATATTTAATCACCTAACATAAATAACAAAGATAATAGATTGCTCTTTTCCTAACATCACATTAACTATCCATATAAAACACTATAAGTAAGTGTAGTTAGCTGAAGAATTGCTAAGCTACAACACAACACTTTAAAATGTTTCATTTAAATTTGTTCAAATTAACATCCTTTACAATAGTATTACCTATCTTAAATAGTGAATAAAGATAAAAAGTTTTTAAGATAAATAAAAACTTACCATTAATAATAATTAAGATAAATAAAAACACAATTATTAGCAGAAATATCCCTTTAAAAACGTAGGAATGCTCGTATCAATACAAATCCACATTAAAATAAAGAGACTTCTATTACACCACGAACAATGACTATAGTTTGTTTAATCTCGTTGCTAATATTGACGCTTGTAATTTTATCTATCTTCCCACGGGAATTCAAATTAACATTTACCGCAGCGCCAACGCTTAGATCTGATGGCCGAGGTGACTAAATCACTCGTCTTACGCGATGATTATCTCAGGTGAGATGGTTAAAACCCCGCAAGCAGCTTTGGATTTTTTCAGATTAGACGGGGTCCAAAACATATATTATATATATTCGCTTTATATATATATAAAGCGAAGTTAATATAAAAGTAGGTAATAAGGGAGGGAAACTATCAATATATCGTATAGACAATTTAAGTGCTTATGGTAGGTTGAATTTCCATTCTAAAGTCATCTTTTTCACCTTTCAATAATTATCATTTTCCCTAATGATTCCACGGTTAGGTTAGCCGATGGGTTAATAAAATTCAAAAGTGAAAATTGTTTGAAGGCTCCATGGGCCACCTGAAATCGAGTTGTGGAACAAAGGTTGCGCGCCACTGCTCTAGACTCTAAGGTTCTCAATTTCGTGCCCGCCGAGGCATTTCTAGGTGCCCGCTTTAATCTACGCGCATGAAGGTGTTCATAATCCCTTATCAAGCGATGCAACTCACTGAAATTTTCATTATTAATATTTTCTTTTGCGTTACATAAATCGTTATTACAGCTGTAACGAAAGATTCCACATTCTCTCCTCATGACAATAATATTAATACCAGAACACTGCCCAGACCTTCGGTCGCCTAACCGCTTTTTTACATCTAACCAACTCAACTTGTATTTTCGCTCTCTTCTGGAGGCTCATCTTCTATGAATCGAACAATGAAAACTTTTGTTTCTTCATAAGATTCCTTCTCCTGTCATCCTCGATAGCCCTACGTCTTCAAATTTTAATTAAAGAGCCAACGGCTCTTGTTCGTGTTCGTGGCCAAAGGTTTGTTTATGGTAGGTGAAACAGATGCCCACAAACAAGTGCCACATATTTTTTTACAGAGAATGCAGTTCCTCTTATGAGGTTCCAAACTCCTGGTCCAGGTAAGAAGCAGTCCGATGTGAGTTTTCGCATAGTTCGGGTGTGTTGTCGATTTCCTACGCCCTCTCATTTCTGTGATTTTCGTGAATAATCCTTGTCAATTACTGCAATTTATGTGTTTTACATTTCTGGAAGGAGAACAGTAAATGAATTTTTGTAGTGGTGCTACTTGTAGGTACATCTATTATTAATGAATCTTTCGTACGATATCGTAAAAGTTATTGTATTATAAATGATATTTGTATCCTTTGTCAATAGTAATTCCGTCCGATAATAATAGATCAGTGAGGCCGTTATTATTTCAACACTCGCTCTCTCTAGCAAACGAATCTACGATTCATGTCGTCTTCGGATATCCATTAGTTTCCCTAATCATTTGACCTTACGTTTCACTTAGTTTTCTACGGCGATTCTATAGTTTCCTATTTATAGTATTAATAAATTATAGTTGACCTTTTACTTACTAACTTGTCCAAAACCGCCCGGAGTGAATTCTCCAAAAAACAAAATATAATATTTTTATAGTGACTCAATGAAATATTTATGATTATGAATTTTTTATTTAGTACGGAAAGGGTTAATAACGATGTCAGACAAAAAGAGAACAAAAGCGTACAATGAGCGGAAGGAAGAGTTTTGTTTTGTTAATGGTAAGGGAAAGTGCGTTTGCTTTCTATGCTCTAATTTGATTGCATTGCCAAAGCGGCACAACATTGAAAGACATTTCAAGACTCATCATTCATCATTTGAAGTGAATTATCCATTGGGTTCAGAACTAAGAAAAAATAAAATTAGTGAGATGAAATGTAAATTATTAGCACAGCAATCAATATTTACTAATCCTGTCATAAAATCTAAAAATGCAACATTAGCTTCCTTCAGAATAGCTCATTTATTAGCGTCGAAGAAAAAACCGTTTGGAGATGGAGAGTTTAACAAGGAAGCATTCATAGCATGTGGTGAACAATTTTTGATAGCTTTTCAAATAAAAAGTAATAATTTCAGCAATAAAAAGTGTACAACTCTCTAATGATACAATCACAAGAAGAGTGGAAGCTATTTCAAGTGATATGAAAGATCTCTTAAAATGTGATTGGTTTTCTCTTCAACTCGACGAAAACACAAACTTGACAGATACGGCCCAATTAGCAGTCATGGTGAGAATGGTGTTTGACGATTTTTCAGTCAAAGAGGAGTTCCTAAAATTATTGCCGATGAAAGCCAGAACTAGAGGAAAGGATATATTTAATATATTCAAAAGTTATGCTCTTGAAATTGATTTGTCTTTCAATAAGTTAACGTCAATAACAACTGAAGGGGCTCCTGCAATGCAACAGTAGATTTATTGCCCTTTGTAAAAAGGACACAATATTTCCAAAGTTTATTTCGTATCATTGCATAATACACCAGGAAGCTTTGTGTACTAAGGCAATACGCTTTGATCCTGTTATGAAAGTTGTTATTAAGGTAATTAATTCAATTCAAGCGGCATCTTTGCAACACAGATTATTTAAGGCCCTTATACAGAGTTCTGATGCCGAATATAAAGATCTGATCCTTCACACAGAAGTTAGATGGTTGAGTAGGGATAAGTTTTAGCTCGATTTAAGGATCTATTATAAGAGATAAAAGAATTTCTATAAACCAGAAATGAACATGCTAAGGAACTTTACGATTAGAACTGGGTTTTAGACGTAGCTTTTCTCGTTGACTTGACTGAAAAACTAAACGACTTGAATCTGGAACTCCAAGGAAGGGGAAAGGAGGTAGCTGAAATGATGAGTTCAATTAACTCATTTAAATACAAGTTGAGCCGATGGAAATCTCAAATAGATAAGAAAAACCTTCACCAGTTGCCCTTTTTAAAGCAACAAATAGTTAACAAAGATATCAACGCTCCCCATTTCGTTCACCAACTAGAAATACTTAAAAACCAATTCAATGAGAGATTTCTGACATTGAATCAACTATTTCATTTTATTTAAATCCATTTTGCTCTGTGAACGTGGCCGATGTTGCCGAGTCTATTTCAAAATTATCTGAAGGTAAAATGACGTAATTTTAAAGTCCCAGGCGAAAGAAGATCAATTTTGGAACTTGGTGGACCCCACTAAATTCTCCACTTTGCACAGTGCTGCTTTAAGAATAAGATAATATTTTGGTTCTACATATCTATGTGAATCCCTATTCTCATCAATAAAAATAATAAAAACTAAGAGCCATTCGAGATTAAATGATACCATCTAGACGACTTCCTGCGAGCAGGGACATCATCATACATTCCAAACTACGAGCAGCTAGCTGCCAACATGGACTGTCAAGTATCCCATTAATGTGGTATGTACCTATTTTTGGTGCTAAAATAGAATACTAATGCATAGTATTATAATTCTTTTCTTTTCAAGTCACAGAATTTTATTGTTTTAAGGATTAAATAACAATGCTCGTTCTTAAATATTTTTAATTATCTAACTCACTGCGTAATTTTTCATGATTTTTTCTAACAACGATTTGTTTTTATGCTTGTGCCCACCTCCATCCTCCAGAATAAGGAAAATACCCAGTGCAGGCAATGGGTTGAGAACCCCTGCTCTAGAGTCTAGAGCATCTAAAACGTGGATGCTCAAATAACGAGGTCAAATTTTTTCGCAACCACAATACTTTCTTTACATACTGCGTGCATGAGGAAAAAAAATGTATGCATAAATAGGAGGGAAAATGATCAATAAGCAGAACATTTTGCTAATTCTATGAAAAACACCTGTATTTTTATCCAAGTAAAGAAGAAACAAGTGGGAGTAATGAACGGAAGAAGTAGCTGCTCTTTTTAAAATGAGGATTACAGGTGTGCTGAAATTCAAGTTAGCGCAGGTCCCCATTAACTCTTAGGCAGGCCGTAGCTGCAAATCACTAGTCATTAATGCACGATTGGTGAGTTAATCCTTTCCAATATAAGGAGTCGGCTTTTAAGAAATGAATCACATTTAAGACCCTATCTCCCCCGAAAACAAAGAACCATCGCCCGGGTCCTCCTGTCACCTCGAGCACCCTCTCTACAATAACTTCACTTTCCTTTCATCGACAGGTATATCCTCTATTAAGGAAAAAAATTAAAGTTTCTTTCTTTCTGTGTTTCTGACGATCCCTCGAGGGTAACGGAAAAAATTGACGCTGGAAATTTTCAAAACGCGACACTATAGGTCGACGCAAAATGGATTCTTTGCGGTTCGCCACAATCGGCAACTTTTTCGTTTGCGGCGCGACCTTTGGCATTTTGAAGAGGTTGTGGCTGCCGCTGCGTTTTGCAAAACGAGGGTGGAGGGGGGGTGGAAAGAGGAGCGGGGAAATCGGTATGGGAGCGGATGGGGGAGGAGGCAGAACCGAAAAACTTTTCCCTGGTAATTGGAAGGGGAATTTGCGTGAAGGAGAGCGGCTGGAAAGGAGATGGAGGAGGAGGATACGTATATGGGTAAGACGTCAGGTGTAAGGCAGGAGGACCGTTTAGATCAGAGGTGCGCAAACTGAGTGGCACGATCCGTTCTTCGTTCAAAGTGCAACGCGATTCTCAGCAAGTTCACTCGACTGAGACCGACTTGGTGGCTATTCGGTATTTCTTTATCAGAGAATATCGAATTTCACGCTTTTACAATTCTTATATTTATAAGAATTTATTGCAATCAACACAAACATGAGATAATATTCAATTAAAATAGGGGGCGTCACAGTTTTTAGCGCGGCTTGAAATATTTGCGTAACGCTGGTTTAGTGTATCTCCAAGGGACCCAAGCCGATTATAGAGATCAAGTCCACATACGTCCTCACTCACGCAGCTTGATTTGGAAGCGGAGTTTATCGTTAAAATTTTTGTTTACGTAAAGCAAATGTCAGGAATTTATGGTCTTGACTAATGCTCCATTTACGATTTAAGTTTGGACATTTAACCAATCTTAAGCGTCACTTTTAAAAAATCACATGATCATGCACATAATATTCTCAGACAAATATTTATATATCTGTGTATGTATGCACATTCACACGTACGTATTTTTATGTTTGTCTGTATTTATTACACTTCATGCAAGATATATAAATGGAAACTTTTAAAATTCAATCTTTTTTAAGGATTAATGTCTACACGTGTGTGTTTTATTATGCCATATAAGAAATAGCTTCATGTCATTTTATCACCCTACACCCTAATGGAAACCTTATATAACAAGGAGATTGAACGAATTAAAGGCGAATCCAAAATCGAGAAATTGTAACTTTCCTTCATATCCAAAGCGGTGAAAACAACAAAAGTATTCAGACAGGTCATTGCCTACGTCTCACCCCACATTTTAGTCTCAAACTCGGATATTAACTTCCTCACATCCAAGGCTTCAGTCTGATCTGTTTTTCAACGGCATGTGTCATTTGCCTAAAAACGTTTTGCAGAGGATGGATAAGTGCAAAAAACTAGTCTAATTAAATACTTGTAGATCTAATTGCCAACTTTTCCACCCACCTCCATTACCTTACACTTTTCGAGAATATATTATGTGCGTGCAGCAAAAAATACGTATCTTACTGGGAAAGGTATGATTAACGAAAACGCTTTTCGTGAATGTTTCCCCCCCCCCCCCCCATGGGTTGAGGTATTAGGAGACGAGTGAGACGTGAAGTAAGGGCTATCTGGCGGTAATGGATGCGTGAGGAGGAAGAAGAAAGAGAGAGAGAGTGGGAATGAGAGATAGAGGAGAGATAGAGGAGAGAGAGAGAGAGGGGGAGGAGAGTCTTCACAGAAGGGAATGCCTATTTCGTGGGAAGGTGAGAGCGTAACTAGGTGTTTTTGTGCTCGACAACTGCGTCTCTCAGAGGGTTCCCTAAACCAAATCTCCGGCTTCCTCTTTCGCGTCGTTCTTTTTCTTTTCTTTTCTTACCCATCACGGGCCACTTCAAAGAATTGCCAATCTCGCTTCCTCTCCATGATCGCAGGAATTACGCACCCAAGAGAGGCGAGTTGGCAGAATGGAACTCGCCGACCAATCGGTAACGATTTCCTCACGCGACAAAACCGCAGAGCGAGATCTTGCGTCACACCGTTCGAGCTCATTTAAATGGATTTTGGATACGTGCGGGCAATGAAAGACATCCCATCAAAGTGAATCGGCCGGTGCGTATTTTTATCGCTAACAAATGTTTGAAAAACCGATTCACCCAAGGGAAATCACATCCTGCCGTCTTGATATAATAAAATTTTAATTAAGTTCCTACGCATGTGATATATAATTGCAGACTCGGTGGAAATACACTTATTCTGTACTCAAAAACTAATTACTAATCCGGAATCAAATTGACGTAATGCTTCACCAACGTTGACTATGAAATCTTTGCGCTGGTTGTCACAATATGTTTAAATTTACTATCACCAAACAAACATTTACAAACTCTGCTAGTGGTTAAGCGTTATACCAATTAATTTTAAGTCACAACTAAAATGTGACAAATAAACTTTGTCTCAAAAAATTCAGTGCAGCGCCCAAGGAACTTAAGTATAGAATGGTTTCAATCATAAAAGAATCAGCTAATAATTATATTCATGTAATTTATGTACAGGGCCGGCTCGTCGCTTCCATTTTATTTTGTTAATAATGTCACTTTGGGTAAAAAAATTTAATCTAGCAAAAAATCAGAACTTCAGGGTAGATGATATAAGTTATGATAGCAATTTTAATGTTAGCGGAGCATCAAATATGGAAATATTTTCAAAATCAAAGGAAATTAACCTATGCTCCATTTCCGAAGATAAAAGAATTTAAGTAACTTTTTAATAAAAAGTTGTTCAAGGATGACATAAAAATATCACGTTTAATAGATGGTAGCACTAGCAAAAATACTTTTTGCGAGGCCCATTATGCAAGCTGACTCCGATATTATTCGCCCTAACGATAGCATTTAAAACGTGCTATCAAGAGCTCTTTCCTCGCACCTTTTCCTGATAATTTCTTCCTTTCTTTGTTACCTGATATCGATAAAAATGCAACATTCCAGTCTTACGTGAGTTCCCATATAAATGCTTAACATTTTTCAGTTGCATTCTATTTGAGACGCAGCACACACTCGATTATCGAAAAGATTCTGGATCAAAAAGAATCAACCGTAGACGATATCGCAACAAGTACGCCAACGCTCCTGAGAGTCCTCTCTTTGGATTCAGTTTTTAATCCCAAAATTTCTCGTCTGGACGTAGGAAGATCGACGCTCCGTAAACAGTCGCGTCCCTCTTGACGGCTCTAGTCCAGAGCGTAGGAGATAACGTCTTCTGATCGCCCAGTATATCCCAATCTCCTTCACGCTCGCTCTGTAGCGTTGGAAAAAATTGCAATCTCGAGTGACCTTTTATTACTCCTCCTTCTCCACTCTTCTGCGCCTACGCTCTTCTTTTATTCTTCCCTCCTCCGCGCCTACATTGTCGTATTCCGCGCCACCGCTTTGTGTACCCGACGCAACGTCAAAATCTCTTCGCCAGTCATTCCGCGCGATGGAAGGATCCCGGTGAATATTCGACGGCGAAATCTTCTTTCTTCGTAGTATCGATCATGTGGTTTCAACGGAGGTTGCGTTTTTTCTCCTCTTCTCCCCCCTCCTTCCTCCCCACCTCTCTCTCTCTCTCTTTCTATCGAGGGCACGGATCTGTATTTTGCACGAAGATTGGTTTGGAAGGCTTTGAATAGGAATCTTGAGCCGTTATATTTCAGATATTCAATCTGTAATATTATCTATAAGTCTTATTTACATTCAATGGTCTATTATTCGCCCCATTGATTGCCTTCTAAAAAGAGCACTTCGATCTAAAAGTGATATTTCCGATCTAGACAGTTTTCTCCCATTTAACCGTAACCTCTCATTGTTTACTGGAGTCCGTACGATTAGTTTATCTTCTACGGCAGATGTTTATGGCTCGTAGGCCACACAGCTCACTTCCACCATCATCGCGGGTAAATAAAACAATTGAAGAATAATTCAAGGAAACTAAAGGGTTAAGTTGGGGGTCAATATTGCCTGATTTTGTTTTAAATGAATTTATCTAATATTGAAATAGAATGGAAAAGATAAAATATAAAGTTTTTATATTTTTTAATTTTAATTTTACGCTACATTGTGCCTTTTGATGGCGGAATGGATTTTGGTTCTCGTGACGTAGTTTGGGCACCATTGATTAAGGGCAGAGTTCATCATTTTAATGGATGCTTAAATTTACAGCCACCAAATTGAAACTTGAAATTAAAACAAACAGGCGCTCACGTTCTGATTCAAAAAGAGTTCAAGCTCATTAAATCCAAAACTTCTTGAGTTCCTTCTGTCTCTCGTCAACAACTCTTTTTCTTGAGTGAGTCCTCTTCCTTATCTCTTCTCGCCGGCACACTTCCAAATCCGTGCCCATAACCCGTTCAACTTTCAATTTTATTTCACATATTTCTTATTTTATCTATGTTACTTGTTCACATCGCACCGAATCCTCTTTATTTCTCGATTCAGAACCCATACAATAAATCTTACGAGTTATGAAAGACTTTTCCCTCCTTTTCTTATACATATAACTCTAAATCGAATCCTAATGTGCTAAAAAGATCTTATTGTATATTTTATCTGCATCCGTTATGCCGAACTGGTCGATCCAAAAGTTTTAACGTTGAATCCCATGAATCTAAAGAAAACGTTTAAAGGAAGTGATTTTTCAGAGAAATGCTCGCCGTAATTTAAAATTCAAATTGTGATCTTTTAGAAAGGATTCATAGGAACAATTCACCATCTTAATTTTTCGGCTTACGACAGTTACAGAACTCAACGCTGGATCAGGTCGTTTGTGTTTGTCTATAGTTACGATTTATAATCGCTTCCTGCCCCTTTGAATCGAGTTCAACGGAAATCTAGAGTTAGTATCAAAGCAGCTACATATGTCATCGCATTGAAAAAAGCGTCCTCTACGTTCGGAATATTTATTCATTGAAGGAGAATAATGCCTGGTTTCCATTCATGGCCATTTTCTTGCTGTCTGACCACATTCCCATCAAATGGGAATCCTTTATGGTCGCTGCTGTCCACTCGTGAAGAATTGATTCATTTTTCATTTCCTGTGCCCCCGTTTCTGCGATGCTTCATAAGGATACTACAGGGTCTCCGATTTCATTTCCTGTATAAAAATAGTGTTTAAACTTTCGGTTGGACGTCTCAAAATATTTCATTTCTTATAATTCATAGAAGTGAAATTCTAAACATTAGAATTATCTCGATTGGCGTTCGTAAAAATACAGATTCCTACAGCAGAAGGACATTTCCTCGGCCCAAAGCATTAAAACGGAATTATAACTACACACTTTTTAAGGCACACTCTTACCTTGATTTGTCCTTATAGAAGCAATTTCTCATAAAAAATCATATTTTCAGAGAATTTTTAACAATATCATCATCTCTCACTCATAAATTCGAATTAACTTCGTGTTGCATAATTTATAAATATTCTCTACAAATTATTAGTTCAATGCTACCCAATATTCACTTTTCGAAAAAGTAAGAAGAGTAACTTCTCTGAATCAAGGGTCTAATTTGTTTGGTCTTCTCTTTTAAAATAAAGCAACAAATATTGTACGTGTCATCTTTAGGTCTTTCACCTTTTCTTTCCACCATATACATGATCTGATTGAACAGAGGTAATCACAAGCTGTTCGGAAATTAAAAATCTAAATGCCGGTCATACGTAATCCGGTTTTCATCAAGTTTAAAGAAAAATTATATCACTAGAAAGAATAAGTGCTTTTTATTAATTTGTGACTAGTTCATAAGAAGCACTTAACGGCCTTACACATTGAGCGCAACAACGATAACTAACAATAAGAAAAACAGATAAGACCATGCCTTCCACAGGATTCGAGCCCGCGACACTGGGAGATAGTTACGCTTGCCACCCTCTTCCATGGCCGCAAAGGGGTAACTTGATACCAATTAAGTGTAAACTTTCTTCTAGTGGAAAAACGTGTTTCTATTAAATGTCATATATGTTCAAAGGCTAAACTTGACAGAATCAAACAGTAAATCTCCTTCTAAAGAACCATTTTATCAAATACGAACCTTTTAATCCTTATCTGTCCCGAATTACCATACTTGCTATTGTTTTCGATAATAGTTCAATTTTTTGTGTCAAAATGATAGTTGATTTCCTTCCATTGCCACAGCATTATGTGCGCACTAAGATGAGTCTGATATAGAGAAGGAAATAGACCTACGCCATAAAACACGTTTGCATAAACGCGAAATAGGAGACGACGTTTTTATTCAAGAATACCAATTATGTTTAATCGTGCGAATATAACGAAGTACGCTTCTTCATGGACAAAAGACCCGTTTTAGCTGACTGAGTAACTAACCAAATAAAACAAAGATCTACTCATTAATTTCTTTGGATATCGTTTGGAAATGGTTTCCATGGAAATGTTACGATTTGAGAGATCTGTCACATCAGAGAGCGGTCTGATGTATGGCCTTCCGCACAATTATCGCCCGTTAACGTCATCTTCCTCAACGTACTGATCCCTAAGGGATTATAATACACTACGTAAGCGACGTCATAAAATTTGAGGGCGAGATTTTGTCTGGGCTTTTTGATGACTCACAGAGACGGTGGACAAACCATTCGACGTGTTCTGGATAATGATGGACACTTGCTGATGAAGAGATAAAACGGAGAGGAATGAGGGAATACGCCTGGAAAGTGCCGTGGCCTGGTGTCACATTCTTGTTTCGCACCTTTTAGGGCAGATGGCGAGGCACTCGATCTTGTCAACATACGCCTCCACTCGTTAGAAGGTGCATTCTCTCGCGATTAGGGGACAGTTGGGTGACTCGCCTTGTCAGCGCTGCGAAAAGTGAACGCCTCGGTCAAATTGGCCGGGGTAAAACAGCAGCCCTTTTTAGACTCACTTCACAGCAATGCCTCAGCGATCCGTGTCCGTTTTTCCGTGCGTATTCACATATCACAGATGCTCTGGATGAACAAATTTTGAGGAAATTTATTTTTCGATTTATTTAATGAAAAATTTCCATCCGATCCACTTTGGCTATTCTGTATGTAAACACGATATAAATAACACATTACGATGTTTCTAATAAAAATTGTGCACAGGGCGTGACTTTTAGACATATTTACTCCACAAAACGCCGCCACCCACTCCTTGTTACGAGATTCTGACAATGATTATATTGTATAACTACACAATACAGTTTGAAAAATGACACATGTACCACCATTGAGGGTGTCTGCGTCCTCTATTGAAGAACGAGAGAAAACATAGGAAAACAGCCAACGCGAAGTAAAGACACGCTGCTCAATGTCCTTAGTTCCTCAAAGCTTTACTCCTAATATTATAAATATTAATGTTCACGTAGCATTGGGTCTATGTTATGTCAGCGTTGTCCAAAGTATTAAGAGATTCTCCAAATGTGTGGCAAACGGCCAACATATTTGCCACATAATATTAAATACATATACGAAATATGAATGACAAACTCTTTAAATAGGTTTACGGTTTTATTATAGAGCATAAAATATCATTGTTCATATATTTATCCAGAAAAAGCGTAAGTAGTAGTATCAATGTACTGATATATAGACATAACACAGTAGAAATTATTAATATACAAAATCCAAAAACCTTCAAACATAGGACTTTACAGATTACAGGTTTTTTGATTTTTCCGTTTTCTGGACTATATATATATATATATATATATATATATATATATATATATATATATATATATATATATATATATATATATATATAGCTTTTTGCTGCAAGTCACTACAAGTCTGACATATTCTTGTCAGTTTCTATGCAATGCTCATAGAGTGAAGTGTTGTTTGGCATACCCACCATGGATTTACGAATACAACTACGATAATAAATACTGTTTTGTATGCTTTTGGAAAAACAGGTACAGATACGTTTCAAATGATGAAAAATGCATTCAACGGGTATTTATTTTTTAGCAATATATTGAATGGCATAATAGACTTTCGACGAGATGTGAAAGAATTGGCGATAAACACTGCAGTGGTCGATAGTCTACAGCACGATCTGAATCAAAAGTGAAGCAATCAAAGTAAGTAAAAGTAATCATCGTACCAGCAAGAGAAAAATATGGGTGTAAGTATGGAATCGTTCATTGTATTGTCCAAGATGATTGAGACTACAAGATGATAACATCCAAGTGAATCATGAACCGCGAGCAAAAAGAAAACCAAGCAGAATTTTGCATTAAATATAAGCTAAAGTTTATCTTGAGCTATTTTATTGCGTTAATAACAATTTATGCAGTGTAAATTTTTTGAAAATTCTTTTGCCATCTAATAGTGCAAGTTTTGTCCTGCTGGGAATTCCCCGTATGTAAGTCCCTACAATCAATACATATCAACCTACTCTAGCTATCTCAAGAATTATATAACAATAAACGAACACCAACTCTCCCCTGAAAAATACCAATCTATAAATTTGACTCTGAAACTGATTTGCCCCTAAAATGTATGCCATTCAACGTACATACAACCCTGATTATATGCCACCCAATTTACACAAACTGCCCCCACAACCTATACAACAAAACAAACGCAATATGCCCCTTTATTTTAGACGACCCATGTGACACATTTTGCTCCTATAATTTATGCCACCAAACATACACCCTGTCCCTTTATTTTAGGTGACTCATTTAACACAATTAACGCCTAAATTTTATACCACCAAACACACCAAATGCCCCTCAATTTTATGCCACCAAACTTACACTGCATAAGTTATGCCAACATTCAGACATTATACCCTCAGATTTTTTGCCATTCAACTTACAATCATTTACTCCTGCAATCCTGCGCCAAATATTCCTTTATTTTAAGCCATCATTTGTCCCTAGAATTTATACTATCAAACATGCACACTGTTTCCCCTCCGATTTTATACCACCCAACTTACACTACTTTGCCACCAGAACATGCCCTTTCTATTATGCCACCAAATTACACCCCGCTGTCCCTATAATTTATACCGCCAAACTTACACCAAATGCCCTCGATCTTACGCCATCCAACACATGCTATTGGCCTCCGAATCGCACCACCATGCACATCGGTTGCCCCTATAACTTATGCCGTCCCGTTTTCTGGCATGTTTCTACAGCATATGCACCCAAATAACCGTTCTGCACCCAAATAACGGTTCTACGGCAATTCGTCGCGGACAATTAGTCGCGCGGCAATTAGTCGAGGGCAATTCGTTGCGCGGCAATTCGTCGCGTCAAATTCGTTGCAAGACATTTGTCGCATGTCAAATTCGTTGCAAGACGAATTCGTCGAAAACTCCGGAACCGTTGAGGAAATAGGAAATATTTTTCTGTTATTTTCAATGTCACGATTTGCATTGGCAGTGAAATGTCCCGCCGTCCAAGATGCAGCTAAATTTTCGTCCGACTTTGTTTTTCATATGCTATAAAAAATCTGGCAATACTCAAACATATGTCAGTTTTTTCCATTTCCATTCTTTCCCTTATAACATAGCTTTCTACAAATGCTCTCCCAGTATTGCAGCAGAAATTACCACGTATAAACACGAAATAAAATATAAAACATGTATGCAGAAATATCTTTAATATACACCGGTTTTCTATAAAAAAAAGCATTCAAGTTTATGTTATACATCCATTATGTTAAAATTTTGAATACAATTTAGATATTTGAAAGCTATGAATAAATATTTTCTAAGAATAATTCTATTTCTCATAACATAACACGTAAAAAGAGACTTTCGGACGTGCAGGCTTTTATTCTTTTGGAAGTTAAATGGAATTAACTCCTTGACCGTAAAATTCAAAATTAGAGACACAATTAAAAAGAGGGGAGGAAAGACAAGAAAAGGCAAAAGACAATAAAATTTATAAACTTACAGGTTTAGGGATTGTTATTCCACGCCAGGAACCTGATGTCACTCACTCAATCGCACAAGCACTAATCCTAAAGGTGGAAAGGAAACGGGACCGGGTTTGCGAGAAATTACTCTGCGCCAGGGACCCAAAAAATTACACCGTTGCTAGAAGGTTTGTGAGTCAGTACGACCGCGACAGGGTCCTACTAAGCAACCACAAATACACGCACACGTACACGCCAAGAAGTAAGGGAAAAAAGGGGAAAGGAACGGGGAAATAATACTAGGTTTACGGGAGATTAAACCACGCCCGGGACCTAGTATCGCACACAGTGGCCTGTAGGTTTATGTGCCTTCCGGCTTTCAGCCCTTCCCTAGTTAATCAAACAGAGAAGAAACGCTTCTAGATTCGAATCCGGAACTTTTTCGGGATTTTTTTCGTCATTGACTTTTAATGCGTGACTAAAGTATTACTGCCAAATCTCAACTCGCCATTCTGTTATAAAACTCGCAACGATGTCTCAATTCGCCTCATGCGAATGCGAGTCAATATAATATTTCGTAAGTTTCAAATATCCGTAATATGTAGGTATGAGTGCGTAGTACAATGAGATATGAGGGCAAATGTGAAGGAAAGGATGCGAAAAGTAAACAAAGCGACGCTTGCGCCGCCGATGTTACAATAAAGAATATTACATTTCCCCCCTTACATTACAAACCTCTAAATCTTATATTTACATTTGTCTTCCGTTTTTCCGCTTTCTCGGCGTCGCCAGCGCTAGCGTCGCCTTGTTTACCTTCACCCCGATTATGCTCACAGTACCATAATTTTTATTCCATAAATACTTCGGAGATACTAATTTAATCTGCGACGCTTGTGTCCTTTCCGTGAATCACCGATGAGGTGTTTTTAATTACATGTTACGGAGTGATCATATTGCGCATCTTTCTTGCTGCCAGTTTTCTGTCTTGCCGCCATCACGTTACCGAAAGTTAGATTTACCAAAATAGCTTAATTATTTGCAAAGCATCAGAGATCAACTTAAGATAACCAAATTATATAGTAATGTATTCTTTCTATGCGTCGGTATTTAAATATTCGATAGTTATCGATACAGTTTAAGTACAAGTGTAAATTCCATCAAATTTTAATAAAGTCATAGGTTTAAACCTATCGAAAATAGTTCTCGTGTATAAGTCGACCTCCGAGATTTTTGCTAAACATTTTGTGTTAAAATTTCGATCTATACACGAGTATATATGGTAAATGTCTATTTTTTGTATTCTGCATTTCAGCTTCTATTGAATAACAACGAACAATTTATTTCACGTGACTTCTACTATGATTCCGAATAACTTCAGAGTAACGCAAGAATAAATAAAAATTATGAACTGCCTTTAAAAAAATAACAATCGTAACATTTATCTAAAAATTTTTAGTCGAGACAAAATAGGCGACCTGCGGGAAATTTTACTACTGATTGGTTTAGAGGGATAGTTGGAGAGAATGTTATGTTTAGAATAGTTTATATTTATATTTAAAGAAGGTTGCATGCCAATAACGGTATTGATTATAATATGAAAGCGCGGGCACGTACTGGATTCCTACCAAATCTCAATTTTCTACATAGACGGAAAGTTTGTTAAAACACGAATAAAAAGCGTTATAAACAAAGTGACAAGACGACTAAGACTTTTATTATTATCCTGATCAGATAAGATACGAATATTTCATCAATTATATTTTCCGAAATTTTTATTAGGATAATTCATGTGAATAATCTGCACAGAAGTTCTATAATTTATTCGGAAATTATGAGGCATCGTCAGTCCTTCCCATACACTAAATATGGTGTATCTCAGGGTTAATGAAGAAAGGGATATCCTATTTTCCATTTTCTCAACGATTTCTGAATTTGCGAAGAAATTGTCATGCGACGAATTCGTCTTGCGACGAATTTGTCTTGCAACGAATTCCCCGCGACGAATTGGCGGTACACCCCAAATAATACCTGCAAATAAGATTTCTTCGGGATTGAATGTTTTTGGAAAAAGTTTGTACATGTTTAGAGTCTTGGTCTAACCATTACAATCCCGAGCTTCATTTCCAAAGTTTCTGTAGACACGCCAGTGGAATTTCTATCTCAGAGGGAGAGGGTTTTTCAATGTGCCGGAAAAGTAAAGCATCTTGCTTTTGTTGACAAAAACTGGGTCAATTACGGCCACTGCATACCTAGAGGTCAAGAAAAAATAGCGAATACTACTCCAATGCGCTGAGAGAACTGCTATTCATAACTCAAAAAGACGTCCCCATCTTGAAATGAGAAAACAAGAAAAATATCTCAGACTATTTGTCATTATAAAATATTTTGGTTCTGTCATGTGATCAATTCATTACTATTTATTTACATAACATAACCCCCAAGCGACAGCGCCAAATATTCTAACACCAGGCGCAGCGCAGAGCAAAACTGCTAACAAGCAAATTTAATGTAAATATGTTGACGCATAAAAACAGACCAGCCATATTAAGTCACAAATAAATTTCCCTTTCCTTAATTTACTATTTAAATCTCTTTCTAGCTATATCTCACAAAATCCCTAAATATATTTGTAGAGGTTAAAAAAACTTTTCAACCAACATAAATAATTCTGTAAAAAGGTTTTATTTATACTGCACAACAAAATGTAAACATGTGAAACATGTAAAAGTGTACTACATACAATGTAACACAATCAAAAACTTGTTGTGTGCACAAATAGCCACAAGCGAAATAAAGCATTGTAATTAAAAGTTACTTACATGATTGTTGCTGGAGCAAATACGACTTATGTCACTCAAAATGGACACAGAGCCCGTAATGATGTCAGAAAGACTGCCGCTAGCCAAAATAATACTAAAACTTTTTAACTAAAATTTACCTACATGACTGCTGGGCCGGAGCAGTTTAAAAACTATGTATTTCATGGCCTTCCGATTTTATGACTCTATTCCTCCCGCATCACAAATGGATTTCAAATCATTAAAAGTGTATTACATGCAATATAACACAAGCAAAAACCTTCTGTGAGCACAAATAGTCGAAAGTGTAATAAAACATTGTAAGTTAAATTATCTTACATGAGTGGCAGCGGTGGAGCAATTTCGATCCACATATGACTTCTTACACTAAAACTGAAAACAGAGAGATCTACTACACGTAATGATGTCAGACAGACTACTAACTTGTTTACTAAGGCTTGTTCGAGGACTACCTAGAAGAATTTCTCACAGAGCCTCTTCTTGTATTAGCTGAGGGAAAATATGTATTCGTGGTAGCATAAATGCACCAGCGTTGCCGCTCGAGGGTTAAGTTAGCTTATTAAAGCCTAGATTATGATAATTTCACTTTAATTAAAGGTTTTCAAGGTAGAGCAGCGCTTCGAAAAATTCGAATTTTGGAAACTCCTCCAAATATTAAAAATGAAAAGTAAATTAATCAGGGCACCAAAATCTTTTATAACTTTCAAATAGTCTGAATTATTTTTCTTCTTTTCTTTTTTCCTTTAAGGATGACTTCTTGTGAAACAATAAAAGATTTTATATTTTAATTTTTTTAAATTCATACTTGTTTTCATCTTTTAAGTGCTCGAATTAGTAATATTCAATGTAAAAATAATAACCAAAACACTGGAAAAAATGGTCTATCCCGAAAAAAATATATATATCGGACGAGCGCATATAAAAGGTTTTATAATACTTTGCAAGATTTATAAAAATTCTTATGCACAGCAAAATATTCCGACTCTCAGAGAAAGAAAAGATGAGGAAATTTTCCAAACGTACTGGGATTCGAACCATGACATTCCGCTTGCCGTGAGTCTGTTTAAGCCATCTAAGCTATGCGCCAATTACATTACTATTACAAAGGCAGAGGTGTCAATTCTGGGCTCCCATGACAAAAATGCGTTAAGTATGTAGTCACTATATCTAAATTAGTCATTTTTATAGATTCGAAATTTTTTGTAGTACGAATGGATTTGTAAGCAAATTTGGATTTGATTCAAGATCTCTTAGCCGGAAAACTTCTGTCTTTTTATGCCATTGCCTTTACGTCCCCCTCTTGAGTCGAGCAAATTTTAAACGAAAACAAAACATACCATACATTTACCATAATTTACGTGTTAATCAAATCGAGAGTGTTAACATTCCTTGCATAAACCAATGCTCTCAATAGATGTCTAAATTCTGTAAGAAAGAAAAACGCGGAAGTAGAAACTTCAAAATGGTGTCACAGACAGAAATTCAGTTTGGGCCAAATAATTCAACACATCTGAGCACTTTTTTATAGATTTATCTGTAAGAACCTTCACATAATAATAGAAGCTAATGAATAAAGGTTTTGATTCTAATTTTGACACCTTCGATCCACCTTATTTCCATCTCACACTCGCATACTCTATGCTTTTGTTAAGATTATCTACAATAATGGAGAGGGTTGCCCGGTTGCCACATTCCGCTGGGCCACTGATGGTAACTTTCGTCCTATTCGCTCTTTACTCTCTTGAATCCTTCACTGTCAACGACCATTTATTCTGAATGTTCCCACCGCTGTCAGAATCTTCCTTTCTCTTGCCCTATGGTAGTGGTTCCCAAACATTTTGTAGGCGTAGGACCCTTTCAAAGATAAACAGATTGTCGCGGAATCCCAGCCTAGAAACAAGTTTATTTTACTTAGACAGACGAGTATTATAATCTTAAGACGCATAAATTTGTTGGTATTACTACATAATTAATTTATTAAGGAAAAATACTTAATTAGTCATCAGCAAATACAAATATTTTATTTATATAGCAAAAAACTTTGGCGGCACTTCTAAAAATCAGGTGTAGCAACTATTTTGGGAATCACTCCCCTACGGACTTAATCTACAGCAAACAATCAAGGAACGTTGCGTGGAATGAATCTAGGAAAGTATCCAGTAGAGGGCAACGGGGGCATGTAAATGGAATGGCGATCGGCACATTGCCCGTCTCTTGGATTCACTACTGCTTCTACATCTCTCTTTCTCTGTGAAGAGAATATCTGTCAAACTAACAAAGCCCGAGTAACCAAATTTCATGATGTGATCTTCAATCACAACAACAGTATTTCACAAAAGGCGCCTCATTAAACTTGCTATTCTATAAACGTTTGAACACGATACCTTCGCTGGTCAAATCAAATTGTTACATGGTTGCATGCACTTTGTTGACAGCACAATGAAAATTGCTTACTCGCGACACGTAAGGCTGTTTAACATGAGGACTTTACCCTAATTATTATGCGTTTTTTACCAGCATAGCGGAACGCCTTATGGACGTCTGTCCGCCTGTATGTTTAATCTCTAAAATTACTGGGTGGGTTTTAATTAAATAAAGTATTAGTGATCAATATTAAAATTTATGGCAGAATTATGGTTTTGAGCTGCATCCATCAATTAGAGTATTGGTTTTCAAACTTTCAATTGTCGCACCCGCTTGAATATCATGCGGCCCCTTTGAATTGAAAATAGTAAAAATAAGAAACTTTATTGCAAATTTCTTCATTTTATATAACTATTGATAATTTTTATCCCATCGTTTTTTCCGAAAATTTCCTTATAAAATTTTATTATTCGCGAAAACTTTATTTTTTGGCATTTCACCTTGCAACCAAAATAATTTTGCGGCCCCCTGAGGGGCCGCCGCCCATAGTTTGGGAAATGCTAAATTAGAACTTCCACTTTATATAAGCACTTAAATAAACTTATACTCGCATCTTGTTAAATAGTATCCGTCAAACAACAATTTTTTTCTTCCTAGCTCTTATATATGTAAGGTCTCTATTTAAAAATTTATTCGGATAGAGAACTACATTTACCACGAAAAAGTCTAGATCAATTACCACTTAAAATATTGGAGATAAAAATTCAAGAACCGTCCTATCTTTCGTCACCGTTTTATACACATTTTTCGTAAAAAACTCCTTTAAAATTTGTCTATTCCATTTATGGAGGATACTTTTTTCTTGTTAATTACGCACTCGCGAGTGGTTCTGATTCGTGCTATTGAAGGTTTGTTTTTTTTACTTTTGCATAAAATTATAACGTAAATGGAAATTCACTCCGTGCTTCTTGTAAGTTTGTTATCAATATTAAATTTACGGATACCAACGATATTGTTATATTTAAATTATTTATCAGAGCTCTTACGGATTTTAATATCTGCTCACCATTCTTGGCCAATCTTTGTAGTTCAATTCATGGCCGTCGCGTGGGGGGCGTGAGGTGAGTTTGAGCAGCGCCTCAGGTGGTACATTTATAGGGGCGGAAACATAGTAGTGTTGTCTCCGATCTGCACTCGTGTCATGAACTGGGCGGCATTTTGTCCTAATGCCTTAGGCGGCAAATTTCCAAGAAACGGCACTTGTTCAATCTGTGAAACATGTAAACATTTTGATCGCAAAGGCTCTTACAAAACTTGGTGGTAAGGCATGGGCGTCCGCAGGGGGGAGGGGCACTTGCCCTCCCCTCTCTGGAAATCTGGAAATGTGCATTTTTTTTAGTTATAAGCCTAAAATTGCTATTTTTGTTACAAATTGAGTTAATAAAAACGACGCTAGATATGATTAAACGCATTCTAAGAAGCCACGCCCATTATCTAAAAAATAGCAATGGCGCTCTTTCAAAGATTCTTACCCCCCCTGGAGAAATTTCTGCGGACGCCCATGGGTAAGATTCATTCCAATTGTCAGCAGCTGCAACATTAAGGGGGTTAAATTCACAGCAAACAAGGAAATTAGACGCGACAAAAACCAAACTTTCTTAAAAGTTCTATACAAGTTCTGAACCAGTCGGGAATTGTCTTAAATATATAATAAATTTATCGTATATTGTGCCAATTTCTGTTTATTAACTATTTCAGGTTTATAAGCTGCATAAATATAACTTCTGAAGTCGATCAACATATTTCCAATATCACATCAGAAATGTTCAATATTTTCACAAATGAAAACTGACAATCCCAGGTATACATGAACTTCGTAGGTAGTCGTTAAGAAAAATGTAGTCACCAACCTTATTTCTGCAATTTCCTATTTAGCTCTTCATATATCATGTAGATACGAAGCACGGCAACATTCACATAACACATTCATTAATGCATGGTGAACATATAACGGGGCGACATGTAGCGGAGATTTATAGTACTTATGTTACCCAGTTCACATTTCCATTCTTTTAAGTAAGCATATCTAAGCCTTAACAAGTTTTCAAGCTTTAGTCAGAATAATAAAGGCGTTAAGAAGATACAGTTCACTATTGCATTCTTTTTAGGCTTAACAAATTTATAGCAGATTTTCCAGTTCACTTGGAATGAGAAAAATGTAAGATCAAGAACAAAACTACGACGTTTTCTCTTTCATAACAAGATTGGAAAGGTGTACTCCATGTCGGAGTACACTGAGTCTCCAAATACGTTCTTTGGGATTTCACAATGTTCTCAATACGTTTCGCTCAGATGAGTAGGTATTTAACGAGAAGCTAGTGAGGTACGTTGTAAAATACATGTGTCCTTATGTAAAGTTGTCGTTATTATTGTCCGATTTTAACCAAAATTGTAATCGGTCGACAAATTTTTGTAAAACTTCTTAATACCAAATTTCATCAAAATACGTCCTGCGGTTCCCGAGTTGAAACAACATGTAGGTCCTCATGTAAAGTGATCGTAATTGTTTTCCGATTTTAACCAAAATTGGTGTCAGGCGACCAATTTTAGCAAAACCCTGCAATACCAAATTTCATCAAAATACGTCCAGCGGTTCCCGACTTGAAACAAAAGAACACCGTAAGTCTTCATGTAAAGTGGTCATCACTGTTGTCCGATTTTAACCAAAATTGAAATCGGTCGACCGATTTTAGCAAAACTCCCCAATACCAGATTTCATCATAATACGTCAAACTGTTTCCGAGTTTTAACATGCGGACGGACGGACGGAAAGAAACGACCTCCCATATATGCGTTCACTTAGTGCAAAGAACGCATAATAAGACGCATAAACCAGCCTCTGTAATTTCGTTAGAAGCGGAGGTAATGGTAGTACATACTAAGAAATGTGACTGTGGAAGTCTTCCAGTTAGACTGCATAGTTTCTGGTGAATATATAAATAACTATTTTTACTTTCTCATATAAATAGTATATAGAGAAATTATGTAATCGCAAAAAATTCGACTTCGTGATTTTGACGGAAATACACGTTTTAGGCGTCCCTGGATCCAAAAAAGTGGCTTTCGCCATGCCGCCTGCGCGAGACCTTAGAACAGGGGCCTTCAACCTTTTCAGCCTCGAGGGAGCATTTGCGAATTCAGAGAAGGATTGCGGGCGCCAAATGGAGGTACACGAAAAAATAAAGCTAAAGGAAATGGATTAGATTCTTTGTTTATTTTCAAACTGATAAATATTTTGATTTGAGTACAAAATTTATTAATAATAAAGAAGGAAAATCTTAAAAAAATTTAATGAGAAAATTGAATTTATACTTATTCAGGAATGTAGCTTGAACAGGTTGCTTTCTTAACAATGCTAAATATTGAGTTTGCCTATGGCATTAAATTAGCTATTTTGTAGCGAAATATCGCAAACTCAGCTGAAAAACGAATTCAGTAAAAAATGTTATCCGATCGTATCTTACTGCACCTCCCCAGCAAATGACTTGCCATAGCCCTAGCAGCGGGCGCCAAGGAATTCTATGAAGGGCGCCATGGCTCCCGCGGGCCCCGCCCTAGACCACGGCTTTTCAATCCTATCTTGCTGACGTGCCCCTTAAAGCAGCGCTTCCCAAACTATGGTCCGCGGACCATTTGGGGTGGTCCGCGAATATTTCCAAAATGTATTCTTTTAGAATGAACCGCATATTTAGTTGATTTTTTTTGGGAAAAGTTAATCAATTCTTACACCATCACAGGTATTCAATACTTTATTAATGTACCTAGTTAACTTAAAGATTATTCTACTCCTTCAAATTTCCCGATTCCACCTCTCTGCAGTCAATAACTTACACTTATGATTTAGTGAAACGTAGTTACAGTAAGTACGTTTGTGTAGGAAATGACTGGTCCGTAGGGCCTGGAGGGTTGCCGTAGTGGTCCGTAGGGCCTGGAGGGTTGCTGTAGTGGTCCACGAAGCTAAAAAGTTTGGGAAGCACTGCCTTAAGCATTTTTTAACGATCGCGTACCCCTTAAAGCGTTTTTTAATGGTCGCGTACCCCAAGTACATTTTAAAGGGACGAACTGAATAAACCTTGTATTGAGATAAATAATCCATGTTTATAACATTAAATTTTTCTGATTTACAATCTTATTCTTAGTCATAACATCGCAATTTTTTATTCCGAAGTCGCGCATGAAAGAAGAAGTAAGAAGAAAATTTATAATGTTTAAGACTTTTGCGTACCCCTCCAAAACTCTTTACGTACCCCTAGGGGTACACATACCACCGGTTGAAACCCCCTGCCCTAGAGACTAGACCCGAGTTTCTCAATCTTTTTGGAGCCGCGGACCATGCGCGGACCTTCTACTAAGTCCCACAACTTTTGCGTACCCCCTCACCATGTAAAGTTAATACATTTTTCATTAGTTTTCTCGTTTTTTCACTTTTAAATATTAATCGGAGCTTTTCGCGGGATCAAACAAGTTATAGATATAAATAAATGTCTTCCCAACTGGCGGACCCCCGAGAAATCACGCGGGGGCCCCAGGTTGAGAAACACTGGCCTAGACGTCAACTAAATCAACTGGTATTTCGTATTTTAGGCATACTATTATCCAAAATTGAATCTATGAAGAGATGATCGATATAGCGCAACAATAAATGCTAGTTTATTCTTGTTGATTTTCACAAAATGTCCATTTATTCAAAAATGGCTGTAACGATTTTAATTAAAATTCACTCAGTTATAGATCTTGTAATCATAAATAACACTGCTTAAGCCACATTTCTCAAAAATAACTATATAGCATCCAGCGACATTATAAAATAGATTTTTACGCCCAGCTACCACCCACCTCGCCCCAGTTCTCTCGACAATCTTCGTCCAGCAATAATGCTTCAGCGCCTATGTGATTTCGTCAATCTGTAAAAACTTGATATTTATGCATGGTATACATATTTATCAAGTTTGATTTTCACATAAACAATATACAGGTATACCTTCCATAACGAAATAGATTCGTTCCTAGTATCCACTTCGTTCTCGGAAACATCGTTGGCAGAGGTAGATTCAACATGTAGCAAATGGAGATATATTCCAGTACTTCGTAACACACATCGTAGAAGATGTATATGACTTAAAATAATAAAAACATGTATGCACAACAAATTAAAAGGCAGAAAAGCATTTAATATCTCTTGCCAGGGACTTTGCATGGAAATTAAATCGTATAATTACCAACGTCTTCGCCTTAACTTGGCAACGGTGGATTGCAGACCTTACTGGGGGTTAGTAGTGCTGGGATACCGGGTTGGTGGACCTGGATCTTGGGGCTGTGGAGTAGACGATTAATTCTTAAGGAATACATCAAGAGTATATTGTCTTGATTTCATCTTCCATTCTTGAAGTATCTCACGATAGCCTGCCTGCCTCTACTCGTCGTATCGCTTGCAATTTCTCAGCAAGTGAGATGGATTTTCGTTTCTTCTTAAGAGCACTAGAATTACTACCACTCAATGGTTGTTTGGCTAACATTAGGCCTGCCGTTAAATCCATTTAATTAAATCCTAAGATATGAATTTACATTCCAAGCATATCTTTAGAGGAATGTAAAAAACACTTCGTTAAGGCGTCTGAGAACGTACGAAAGCAATGCTCACTGCGCGACTGACGACTTAGAACCAAAAGCGAACGATATTTTCCTTTAATATCAGGGAATTTTTTAAAGGAAGAAATATGTAATATAATCCCAAGACACTTGAGACCTTTGAAACTGTTTACGGCGAATAGAGCATTTGGAGACACCTGTACATACATGCGGCGACATATAACATGTCTCACCAAGTCCGTGCAGTATGGGTTTAATGGGACATTTTCTCTCTATCTTTTCTGTCTCTCACTAAAGATAGCCTCGAAGTAACCTCCATACTTTCGCCGCCCGAAACAGCATTAAAAGTCACATTAAAATACCATTTTTTTCTCCGTTTTCGTTTTTGAGATTGTTTTTCGTTAAAACAATGTGTTGTTTTATCGTCCTGCATAAGATTCACAACTATAAGCTGCAAAAAAATCACTCAAAGTTCGTAATAATAATAAAAACTTTGTTTTATCGCGCGTTTAAGTATTTTAAATACATTTCGGGGCAGATTTCGTAGTAAAGTGCTGACTTCGTAAAAAAGGAGCTTCGTTGCCAGAGGCTTCCTAAATGGAGGTATGCCTGTATTAATACAATTTACGCACACAAGACATTTTCTGCGGTTTAATTATTTCTGTAGCAGTAAGAGTTCCTTCTAGTCAGGAAAAAGTGTAGTGAGATCAGATGCATACGTAGTATATGAGAATTTTTGTGCAATGCATATTGTACTGATTGTTCCTGCTTGTTTCTTACAAAGAAACTCAGTTTTCCCACACATATGAGCATTTGCAGATTGATGAAGGAGCGCCTTCTCATCCACCTTCAAGCAAAAAACGTCTTGTTCGTCGTTTTCCAAAATCGGCATACACGAAAAATAGTAAATGTTGCCGAAATTGCTCCACGAGTGTTTCTGTGGTCGCACATGTCCACCGCTACATCTCCCGGGATTCTATTAGACGTTACATTCTCTCGTAGCGAAATCCTCCGGAATTGAACTACTCGTTTGACGAAATCTCCCGGAGTCGTAATATGCATAGTTGGTAAGACTAGAAAGGAAGTCTCGGATAGTTCAGGGCAGTCCTGGATTTCGATTTCCCCATTGTGAAGCGTCCCGAAATATGTACTGCATGTCTGCCATTACTGTATTTGAACTTTCGGAATTTTTACCAAAAAATCTGATGTGGCCACCACATGACTTTCTCCATATCTGTAATATTTATAAAAATTCCAAATAGGTTACATAATAATAAATATTTTAAGAAACTGCGAGAAAATTTTAGACAGCCAAGAACAGAAATAAACTCAATAGCCTTCTGATATTGGATATAGCCACAAAGCTCCAACAACTAAGAAAAGAAAAAGGAGCGTTACTAAGACGTGTCTCTCTGGCCAGGGTATCCTGCCACGGTAATTGGGTAGACCGTGCAGCCAGGGACCCAACGCCGAGTGCCAGGCGGCGGAAAATAACTTGACGACCCTAGTGGGCCAACGGCTTCGGGCGGATGAACCTCTTAGGGAGGGTAATGGTCCCTCAGCTGGAGGAAATGCCACTGGAACCCATCTAGTAGCGTCTGTACCCCATGTTAGGGGCGGCTACAAAAGGCGTCTGTACCCCAGGTTAGGGGCGGCCTCTCTAGGCAGCGGAAGGCAACGGGAAACCACCGCTGGAATTATCCCATGTTATGGTGCGGAGGAGTTAGAAATATCATGGATTCTTCGCAAATTAAATATTCCGGAGTTAAAATAGTCTCCCGATCGGATCTTCGAGGGAGACAGTTTACGAAGAGTCTAGAGAATAAAGCGAAGTCAGAGGAAGGAGGAAGATTAGGTTAGGGACCTGGAATGTAAGGACGTTATTAAGAGCTGGAAAATTGGAAAATCTCAAGAGAGAGATGGAGATAAACAAGATGGACATTATTGGGATAAGCGAGGTGAGACGGGAGGGAAATGGTGAGTTGAGGAGTGACGATACCAAGTTATACTACTCGGGGAATACCAGGGGGAGAAACGGGGTAGGAATGATAGATAATAAGAAAATTGAACTGAGTGTTACCAGGGTCATTTATGACAGTGATAAAATTATTGGACTGAAATTAAATGCTAAACCAAAGAACATCCTAGTCATCCAAGAGTACATGCCAGCCGGCGACCATGACGATGGGGAAGTGGAGGAAGTGTATGAGAGAATAAGTGCCATACTGGACCAGGAAGGAAAGGGATGCTGTAAAATAGTGATGGGAGACTGGAATGCGAGTGTGGGAGAGGGACGAGCCGATGGAGTTGTGGGGCAGTTCGGGCTGAGACAGAGAAACGAAAAGGGAGACAGACTTATCGAGTTCTGCAAGGAGAGGAACATGATAATAACCAACACCTGGTACAAGAATCATAAGAGAAGGCTATATACATGGAAATCGCCAGGTGACATGTACAGGAAACAGACAGACTACATATTGGTAGAAGGAAGGTATAAGAACGGAGTGAAAAGAGTGTGTGGGCTCCCAGGAGCAGACATAGCAAGCGACCACGTGCTGCTAATGGTGGAAATGAAGATCAAAATGAAAAGAGTTAGAAAAGCAAAGATGGCTAAGAAATGGAATCTAGAGAAACTGAAGGAAAGGCAGAAAGAGGAAATCGGTTATGATATGGCAAACCAGATGAAGAGAGGAAATACACAGAACGAAGGAGTAGAGGAAAAATGGAAGAGAATTAAGAATGGAATAGTAAATGTGGCGGAAAGGGAAATAGGATACAGGAAAGGCAAGAGAGCTAAGAAACCCCGGGTAACAGGGGAAATGATAGCAAAGATGGAGGAGAGAAGGAGATACAAGAATGTAAACACAGAGGAGGGGAGAAGGTACTACAGGCGGTTGAACAATGAACTGAGGAGGGAGACGGAAAGGGCGAAGGAAAAGTGGCTGGAGGAGGAGTGCAAGGTCAGGAGTAATACTTGGGATGGACAGAGATCTGGAGGAGGCTCAAAAGAAATTGAGAGCAAGGATGGTAGGATACTGAAGGAGGAAAGGGAGGTTATGTGCAGGTGGAAAGAATACATGGAGGAGTTGTATAAGACGAAGGAAAAGCCGGCAGAGCTGGAAATTGAGGAAGAAGAGGAAGTGGATAGGGAGGAGATGGGGGAGGCAATACTGAGGGAGGAAGTAGTGGCAGCTATGAAGGAAATGAGGGAGGGAAAGGCGGCAGGAGTAGACGGGATAACTGTGGAACTGTTCAAGTGTCTGCAAGACGAAGGCATTGAAGAGGTGACCAACTTGTGCAATGCAATATATGAGAGTGGGGAGTGGCCGGAGGAGTTTGTCAGAATGGAAATGATACCACTACCTAAAAAGAAAGGGGCAAAGAAGTGCGGGGAGCATAGAACTATTAGTCTGATAGCTCACGCGGCCAAGATAATGTTGAGAGTGATGAATAGAAGGTTGACGAAGGTAATGGAAGAGAATGTAGCAGAAGAACAATTTGGATTTAGGAAAGGAATGGGTACAAGGGATGCCATAAGGGTGGCAAAGACGATTGGAGAAAGGTATTTAGAACGGGACAAGGATATCAGTCTGTGCTCTGTGCTTTGTGGACTTGGAGAAGGCTTTCGACTGTGAGGTGGGAAAGAATGATGGAGATATTGAGGGAGAAGAAAGCAGATTGGAGAGACAGAAGGTTGATAAGGAATCTATACATGAGACAGGAGGTTGCCATGAGAATAGGGGAAAGCAGGACGGAGTGGTTTGAGATTGGGAGAGGAGTTAGACAGGGCTGCTGTTTGTCACCGACCCTGTTTAACATCTATACTGAAGAAATGATAAAGGAGTGTTGGGAGACAAGCACAGGAGTAAGCGTCGGAGGAAGAATTACATCGTCAATTAGGTTTGCTGACGACATGATACTGTTTGCTGAGAGGACGGAAGATTTGAGGCAGATACTACAGAATCTGGTGAGCGTGGAAGACAGATATGGGTTGAGAATAAATGGAAATAAAACGAAAGTAATGAGAACAGGGGGCGAGGAAAGGATGGAAGTGCAGATGAGGGGGGAGAGGATAGAGCAGGTGGAACAGTACAGGTATCTTGGTACGTTGTTGACAGAGGACTGGAAATGTGAGAAGGAAATTAAGATGAGAATAGGTTTGGCAAAGGAAGCGTTCAATAGAAAAAGGAAGCTATTTAACAGCAAGATGGATTTGGGATTGAGGGAGAGATTGGTAAAGTGTTATGTTTGGAGTGTGATGCTATATGGGTCGGAGACATGGACATTGAAGAGAGACAGGGAGAGGGTGAAATGTGGGTGTGGAGGAGGATGCTGAAGGTTAAATGGACTGACAGGATTACAAATGTGGAAGTGCTAAGAAGAGTAGAAGAGGAAAGGAGTTTGATGGACACGATAGTGACTAGAAAAAAGAAATGGATAGGACATGTTTTGAGAAGAGAGGGATTACTGAAGGATGTTATCGAAGGAACGGTGGAGGGAAGAAAGAAAAGAGGAAGAAGAAGAATTAAAATGCTGGATATTCTAAGGGAGGGTATGGGAAGATGAAGAGAAGGGCACAGGATAGAAAAAGGTGTAGTCGTCAGGAGGTGGTGGCAGCTAAAAATATAAGATATCTCTTAAACAATGCATTATATGGAAAATGTATCAAACCAAGGTTGTAGAAAATGAAATTTCCTACAACTTTTATTCCTTAACATTTTTACATTTATTAAATATTAAAGCAAATATCTCAAAATAACGTATGTGACAAGAGTAAACACCCACTTACGGTTGATCGATTTTTACCAAAAACTAATCAGTTCTTCTGACTTTTATAAAAATGTTAAATATAAAATTTTGCATTGACCTTAATAATAGTTTTTTAGTTAGAGTACCCACAAAAAAGCTATCACATACAGACACAGACAACATCGAGAAAATGGTCAAAACGTGTTCAGGGTACCTCAAAACGTGTATTTCCGTTTAAATTTCGAAGTCGATTTTTTTCATGAATAATACGTATATGGAGAAAGTAAAAATCAGTAGACAGTCAATAAATAAAAATACTTTATAATAATGGAAAGTTATTAGTGTTGGTTATGCAACTCCTTTTACAAGGGATTTCGGAGGAAGTGCAATATATGTCCCCCTCAAAATAGCACCACAAACGGATATTTATTTTTTAAATTACCATGTCAATCCTAAATAAACAAATTCTGATTAGAAGCGTTACGAATTAAAATTTCTTATATTTGTCTGTTAAAAATGATATTTTCGTTTTGGCGTGGTCTTTTAGGGGTCGCTCATGCAACCAACGATTTATATAGAACAACACAACCCAACCCAATTTAGCCTGAAGAAGTAAATTTAAAGAAAGCCGTCGAAACAGAAATACAAAAATGAAATAAATAAACAATAGCATAGTTACTATAACTAAAAGTATTTCTTTCGGAGGGGAGATATATCACACTTGGGTCGTGGTTTTATTTTTTTAACTTTTATAATTGAATAATGAAAGGCCTGAAATAAATATCCATTATAAATGCATGCTTTGCTTTTTCCTCACATTGGAAAACTTAGGTTTGTCCTGCATTGGCTCATTTGAAATCTAGTCACTTTAATTTTGTATAATCAAGGCCTGGTTAAGTGACTTCAGAGCTCTGGTGCAAAATTTTTTGCAGACCATCCACCCCTCTATGCACAAACCTCTGTGAAAGATAGGTTTGCCCCTGCATCCTCCCGATTATGGGACCTTAGCGCAACTGTACCACGGTCTCCCAGTAAATCCGGTATTGTGTATAATGTATGAAAAATTTTTAATCAAAACAAACTTTTACACTGCAAATAATGAACAATTTGATTTTGAGAATATCAGTTAATAGTCCCATGGTAAATAAATTGATTGCTTTTTAGCTTTGTCAACATTTGGAAGGTGTGGTAATGAAAAAATACAATTCATTGTTGAGCAAAATTTATTATGGTCACAAACAAACTTGTAATAGCAACTATGACTGATTAAAAAAAGAACTACAATCCAGTTAAGCACCATGAGATTCTTTCAGCGGAATTTTTTATACAATGCTAAAACAACACTTCATAAAATGCAGAGTATAACCCAAATATTTACAACATTCAACATAAATAAAATCTAGCTAATGGTTCATTAGGGACTCAATTAGTTTACAAATAGAAAGTACGTTCCTTGATAGCTTTAGCCTTTTTTCCACCAGAAGACTACACTGTATATCATTTATTATTCCTACTTTGCCTACAATGAAGATAGAGTAAATTAAAATATGAGTACACTATTCTTAAGCTTTCAATCATTTAATGTACATTGCATTGAACTATATGTCCTTACTAAGCTTATTTTTTTCTAAAATCAATGTTTATGTACCACCTCAATTAAGAAACCTGAGAAAGAACCTGACATGGAATAAGTAATTTGTTAACAGTTTTATAAAATATACATTTCCTTAAGTGAAAAATCAGTATTATAAGCAAGTTCAACAGGGTATTATTGAGCTCATCTTATGGCTGAAAAAAATTGAAGAAGCAATTTAAAAAATAACCTTGCCTCGGGTATCTCCAATAGCCACAACAAGGTTAAAAAACCATGTGCATTTTTGCTACAAAGTAGCCATCTTCAGTGGTAATTCACATAAAATCTATTTTCGGTGAATGACCACTGAAGATGACTGTTTTGTAGTCGAAATGCAGATATGGTTTTTAACCTTGTTGTGGCTACTGGAGATACCTGAGGAAAATATATTTTTAAATTGCTTGTTCTTGAATTATAAGCAAGGTTTAACAGAAATAAATTTTCAATATTAGCATTTTATATATCCACCAGCCTGCAGATTCAAACAGCAAAATTATAGTTTTGTTAGCTGTTCGCCATAATTAGTCTAATTTAGGTGAGTAGCATAAATGCTTAAAATAAAAGAAATTTTTCAAGAAATTATTTGATTAATGCCTGTTATAGACAACACTTACTATGATGAATACATTATATGGGTTTGTTGACACAGGTATTACATTTAGAACTATTGCATGAATTGTGGCCATGCACATACGGCTTGACTGATCAAAAACAGCCTTTTATGACCAATAAGGACCATGTAAAAAGGTTTTTTATCGAGTTAAACTCACTGACAATCACATCACATATATGTAATGCAAGAGCTTTATTCAACAAACTTATGTCACACAATTTGTGACACAGATGCTTAACAATTCTTATAGTAATTTTTTTATCGCAGGTTTATATATATGTAGTGTAATGATATAAACAAATGTCTGACTTCAATTTTCATTTCATTTTGTTTTGCAATTTAATCCTACATACATGTTGACACAGCATCCACATGTGAGAGTAAATTTACCATAGGTCTGCTGGGTTTGGTCAAAAATATTTTTTAGCATAGTGGTTTTGAATGTGTCAAAATAACATTCACGCTTAGAGGAAAATAATTTTAAAATGTTCACAATTTAACAATAAAATAGTCAATAATTTTATTCCTAAGCGTGCACACAGGAATTTACTCAATTTGAACAACACAACTATTATGATAACTCACCAAAAATGTTTAACAATCAACAATTAATGCACAATATTATTTTCTAGCAGATAACATAATATTAATAATGTTTCAATTGTAAAGGTCAGTCTTAAGTTCCTTGTTAATTGAGAAAAGCACACCAGAGTATCGTTGGTGTTTACAATACAATATATACCATATTAATAAACACAATGCATTAAAATTTACCATCCAAATCTTGCACATCATTAATTAACAGTTATCATACACTCTCATTACTTAAATATCAGAGAAATAAGAATATATTTCTCAACTTTTCATAAAAATATCTAACCTCATGACTAATTAAAACTGTCAATTGAAATCTCCAATTATGAAAATCTCAGGAATTTTTACCACTCAATTTAAGATGAGATACTCATTCTATATTCTTATTTTTCTGTGATGTATTAAGGACCATATAAACTCCTATGTTGATAGCACCACAATATAGTATCTATTTTTAACACAAAACTCTCACTTTCACTCTAAAAAACAAAAGTGCCGAGCCTATAAAAATGTATCATAAATAACAGCATTACATCCAAAAACAGACCACAAAATGATTGCAGTCACCCTTAAACTCAGGTAGAATACTACTAAAGAATATCCACCAACTTAAAATTATTATTTTACAACAACAAGCCCTTCATCATACATCAGTTGCTGAAACCATAGAGGAAAATTCTATTCCTAAATGATCTAGATATAGGAAATAACCAAAAGAGAATATCATTTAGTAGCACAACAAATAGGTTTCTGCATAAATATAAACAATCACCACTTCTATAATACTTAAAAATTAATTATAATTTCACAAAACACTACACAATAAAAACTAATGAATTGCGACAACTTCCTTAAAGAGTACTCACTCAGGAGGATTATCACAAATTTGAGCATGGCATTTAAAACTCAAATGACAATAATATTGCAAGGAGTATTTATAACTCCCTATTAAGGCATCTTTTAAGCATCCTATGCCATATTCCTATCAGCATGAACTAAGCAATTGATTAAAAAATAATGCATCATTCATTTCCAATATATATATATTTAGGCAAGCATTTTGTGTCTTCAAATGAGGAATTGGTTCTTGTATGCATTTATAAGAATGGTAACTTGTATAGCATTTTCCATTCTATACAAATGGATCACAGTTTATCAATTGTACTATGTTTAAAGTGAATATATAAATTTGAAAGTACTGTTAAACATGGGGATCCTAAATTATACTAATAAAAAATTCATCAAATTTGTGAATGGCTTACATAGTTGGTCTTACATTTTCTTGCAGGTAGCTTTTTAGGCACTTGGAGAGAGTAAAACCTTACAATTTCATCATCATACAGAATGAAAATTTTTTAAGAGACTTGATTTAACATATTCTACATTGGTTTTGAACCACATAAGATCTAAAAGAGAATATTCATAGATTAATGTAATGCTTTTGACTCTATTATACCAAATTTTTTTTAAATTGGGAATTATAAAATTCCTGAAAACTTGAGAGTAAAAGCAATGAGCCAATTTATCAAGCCTATTCGATCACAGAAGAACAGACATTCTGGAAACAATACAGAATTCTAGGCCAATTAGTTGGATTTTCCTCAGCTGAAAACTCCCATTCCATGCAAACTCTTTTAATTTTTAATATGAAATGTTGGAATTCAGTTCCAAGCAGATGCCTCTCACCATTTTTTCTTGCCTGGTGAAGATATTTGTGACGAAAATACCAGTTTCCTTCTATTCCTGTTCATATGAGGCATAAACTACATCTCCACTGACATTGATTAAGGATTGGCCCTGAAAAAGACATTGCATACAAATAAATGAGTAATTAATAATATGCCAGATAAAAAAGTAAGAATTATTCAAAGGTTGAAATAGTTATCCACAATTGTTAGATGCACACAAAATTATAGTTGTAACAAAAAAAAATTAAAACCATTCTATCAAAAAAATTTACGGTCAATTAAAAATTTTCAGCTATTCCAAACTGATTTAGTGAGTAATAAAGTCAGGCTCAACCTTGTGGAATTTGCTCATTATGAGATGTAATAAAACAACAATGTCACTTCCACACAATTTATTAAAATGACCAGTTTTGCTACGATCGTAGAATCATCAGGTGATGCTATGATCATAGCGAAACTGGTCGTTTTAATAAACTGTGTGGAAGTGACATTGTTCTTTTATTACATCTCATGATTTAGCGAGATTGCCACGTGACTGAAATAAAATGAAGAGTTAACTTAATTTCTTAAAAAAAATAAACAGTAAGCATATTTTGATTTAACCCTTCAATGCCGTCCTGCGTACCCAGTACGATCAACAAAAACTACATATGCCACCATCATGCATACCCAGTAAGCCATGGAGATAGTTGTTTCTTTATTTTTCTTAGGCAATAATTATTCATAAATTGTGAAAATCTTTTTAGATTTCGAAATAGTAAACTTTTGGCTTCCTATTACAATTAATGTTGTATTTTTGGGTTATTTTATATTGTTTAGACTTTTAATTTTGTGATTTAATTTTCACGTAATGATGCGATTTGTGGAATTTTGGCATCTAAAAAACTCTTTCTCTATAGATCTTCACTGCACGAAAGCAACTGTGAAATGAACGGAGATATAGGCGATGTTTATCTTCTTTCTGACATCTCTCGTTTCTCACTCTCGAAATGAGATTGTTTCTTAGGCATCATCGCTGAGAGCAATATAAAGGGAGAAACAGCATTCATTGTCTTCGGGTCTGGGACATGAACTTCGTTCAGCATTCCTCGAGACAATATAGTGTGAGTGAGAGAGAGTGAAAACAGTCATAGATTGTTCTTATTTGACATGGATACTTGAGTGTGGATACTATTTAGATTTATGTCATGACCGATAGCATGGGAAATTAGCTCAAGCTTGGAGCCCTCAAAATTTTCTCTCGCCCCTCTGAAGATGTAACGATTCAGTCTGCGAGAAACCTTTGTGGTGTGCAGAGGAAGATTTTGTTCATTTTTTTCATGTGGATAATTCTACCCATATATTTTTTAGTTTTTACAAATACCCTAAATTATCATATTCCACTTGTGATGGCTCTACTTTGTGGAAAGATACCATAATGTAAATAAAAAAAGAACATTGTGTAAATTTGTTGTTTATCTGAAGATATCAATATAGCTTGAATTAAAAAATAAGGTCTGGATTGCGTAATTTTCATCAATTTTTTGGTCGAATATGTGAGATTCTACTGTAAATCATGCCTAAAAGTTGCAATAAAGGAGAAATGGAGACCTGGGTTTGGGTAGTTTTAAGGGGAACTTTTATTTGAATTAACACTTAGTGAGAATGTTTGCAGAAATATTTCAATTTAAGTGCCTAAATTATGGCTCAAATCCACTAAATAAAACTTTACAATCGAAAAACCAGTCTTCTTCATTCAAAATATGTGGAGAGATTCAAAGGAAAGATTGAATTGCAATGGAAGCTACCTAAATATTCCCAATCGATATCTCCACATTTACCAATTTAAGCTGTACTAAAGCTCTTTTCTGCTCCAGATGAATAGAAGACATGTTTAGAATTGCATGAAAGATAAAGTTAGCAGCTGTAAAACTTATGTAATTGCCTGGGCAACCAGAAGTATGTATTTTTAAGTAATAAATTTAGTCTAATCCCCTGGTGTAGCCAACTTTTTGAGGGACCAGTACAAAATCCCTTTCGGTGCATCATATTATTATTTTTTTATATAAAAAATAACCTTATTTGTTTCATGGTAACTTTGTGGAATTGCATAATTAAAATGAAAGAAAATAAAATTCACTTTTAACCTTTCAACAAGGAACCAACCAATAAGAGCAAGATTATGCAACTTTCAATATGATATGGGAGGGCAAATGATTTTCAATCATTTTGATGCCTCGCCAGAAATGGCAAAATTAAGATGACCTCGGGGATGCCACAAAATACGTTGAAATGGTTAAAAATAATTTACAGAAAATAATGAGTTAATAAATTAAAATTACAAAACACATAATTTTTATGAAATGCTTCTTTGTTGCGTTGACTGGAGTACCCAGTTCATTGTATCAGTTAGCTATTATTATGCTACATCAATGGTCTAATTACTGTACCCTTATGGTCCACTCCATAAAATTAATCCTTATGTTAAACTGCATAATGCATAATAACAAGTGGGCCTTCTTTTCCAAAAATGTCATAAATTAAAACATGATTAGATAAATGGTTAAACTTTAATTTGCCCAAAAATTATGTGGCATTAAAGTGGCATACGATGGATACAAATTTAAAGTTTTAGCAAACATGTTCTAAAATTTTAGCCAAAACATGATTATTATAATTATTATAATAATACTTCAAATGAATTCTTTAGCGAGTCTCAAATCTTCCAGGAAGGCAAATTAATTCTACTTTCGAGAGCTAATTCAAAATAGGACGCTCAAAATAAGTCATTTCGAATAAAGATATTACAAGGCACCATAACAGACCGGCAAACAAAAAAATTACCATCGTAGACTGTCATAATTCATCAGGCTATAAAGTTTTTGACGCAAAGACGCGTGATAGAGAGCGTTAAGCGCAACCATTTAAATTACCGCTCGTGTAACACGTTACCGCAGTCAACCCACACGAAAATACAACGCAAAAACGCGAAACGAATGTTTCGTTGTCTCTCGCGTCTTGAAAAAAACTCTCGAGAGAACGTTTGCGAATCGTCTACTGAGGAACGAAAACCGATGGACGACGAAAGCAAATTGAGAATGATCGCCTTGATAGGTTGTAAATCGGTTCTCGCGGGGGATTGTGGGAAAAAGGACGAGCAGTTAAGGTGGGTGGAAATGGGAGAGAGGAACGGAGGAGGAAGGGAAATGAGGGGAAATAGGAGGGAAGGAGACGGGAGAATGGGCTCTACACGAGGGGAATCTTCAATGATGTGTATAGGAAGACTTCGTCTCGCTTAATTTACGTTTCCAATCAAAGCGGAGGCAGAAGGTATTCTTAACACGACGGTGGAGACACCGTGAAGCGACTCTGGAATTAGAATTGAAAAAAATGGGGAGGAAAAGGGTGGGACCAGTGGAAGACAGCCCGACAAAAAGGGAGTGCAGAAAACGATTCTCCAATCGATAAACGATCACGAAAACCGACATTTTCTTCTCGACCTTTCGGAGTAGGACCGTCAGTCGGCGTGAGAGGCGACAAAATGAATTCATAGATCCATCCGCGACCTGTGAATAAAACGAAAAATGAATCGCACGTCAGAACGGAAGAGGACTGTGTATTGGAAATAAATTTCTTTAGAAATTCTTTTAATTCCGGGAACAAAAGAATTGAATTCTTCGATTGAAAGTCAAGGGATGCGGAAATGGGCGTCTTAACTGGATGAAGTTTTTTATGGATAGGTTATATTTGGAGTTGAAAGATTATTTCATGAAAAGACAAATTATGGAATCGATTGGAATCTATCGGCGGATGACGTTTCTGGAATTGAAATGCAGTAATTATTAGGAGAAATAAAAAAGATTTTCTTGCTCGCTAAAATATTTTTAAAATCATTCATTCAGACTATTCCAGGGTGGCATTAGAACGGGTGATATGCAGCGAGAAAATTATTTTCCCTTTTAAAACTTAACCTTGAATGGCTGAAGTAGCAAGGAAGATCATTCAGGAGCTACACTCTGATTTTGATGAAATTTTGCAGGCGTATAATGGGCTCAAAAATATTAGGCTCGTTATTTTTATTAGCAACCAACACACCGTTTTAATGGGATGAAACCATCCCCAAAAGATTAAATCCCCACAAATTTACCAGACCTTTCGTTCTTCATGACAAGGGCCGCGCGGCGACTTCAAGTAGCAATAACCACTCTTTGCAACTTGTTTCGATAGAAATCTTTGATATAGTTGTAATCAGGGCTGTAGTGGAGGGTATAAGGTAGTATACGCCGTATACCCTCTACTTTTTTCGAATGAATAGGGTATATCCTCTGCTTTTAAAATAACTGGGTAAGACCCTACTTCAAAGTTTTATTTCCGTATACGGTATACCCTATGCTTTTTTGCGACTACAGCACTGGTTGTAATTCTTTCCATTGTTTCATTGCCAAACAATCGAAATCTTTCGAAATAAGGGAGGTGGAACACAGTTTAGGGATAAAAAATTATTTTTTAATGTCACTCACGCCGTTTATGCATTTAACACCAAATAACTTTTGCCCCGAATGCTTTTCCGCCTCTCTCATAGTTTGGAAGTTATTCGTCAGAAAGAAATTTCGACGGGTAATCTTTAAGAGGTCGATTCTATCCTCTTCCCTTAAACCGCGTATCAGCCATTAACAAAAATACGTGTCTAAACCCTAAGCCCTCTAAACGCCAGAAAAGTTTCATTTAAATCGGAAAGCAAGGCCAGAAGTAACTTCCTTGTCCGTTATAACGACCTGAGAACAATGGAATTTGAAAATTGTGCTCATGAACACCGTTTCTCGTGACATCAATGAATAAAATAGGCCAAATAAAAATAACTCTGAATACACTTACCACATTTACGATATTCAGTAGCGTACCGAAGGGGGGGGGGGGGGCACCGGGCCCGTGGCCCCCCCCCAAATAAATTTGGGCAATTAATGTTTTGAAAGAGGATTTAGGCAACCAATTTAAACAACATTCGTTGCGTTATATGCGAAAAGGAATAAATTTGAATGTAGAACATTAATTATTCGCATATTAAAATCACAGAATCATCGTAGGAGTTCGAGACATGAAACAACGTACGCCTAAATAATGGAAGTTTGTTTTCCTGCCATCGATTTTTAATACACGTCGAATCGATCAACAGATCGGCTTTTAAAGGTGCGTTTAAACTATGTGAGCACGAGCGAAGAATATCTTGTAAATTATGGCATAAAACTTGGTATTAACTCTACTTCGATTCACAAAAGGAGATATCTGGCTTAAAAACGGTATTGGTGGCTTATAAACTGTATTGGTGGCTTAAACACTGCATTTGAAATTTAGAGAAATGAAAAAGGCAACAATACTTTCTCTATCTACGTATAAAGAGAAAGTAAAAATTCATATGAAGCAAATGATTTAGTGGAATTTTATTCGATTCTATACGCCGCAATACTTTCCAAAAATTAGCCGATTTGTCTCACAAATGATTACGATATTTGGATGCAATTACATTTTCGTGAAAACGTTCTTACGAAAGACATTCGCAAAATCTAATTTGCTGACGAACATTTACACGATGTTTTAAGAATTTTTGTGACAAATATTGCTGTTAAAATAACTTATATCCCACAAAATCTGAAGGTTCCCAATGTTCACATTGACATTTAATTCAAAATATGTAATAACATTGTTTTTCCAATACTACTATTTCTTATTAGTTACTGGCAGGGCTGGACTTTGCATAGGCCAGCTAGGCAGCTGCCTAGGGCCGCCAATTCCAAAGGATCCGCCAGTTACAGAGGCCGCTGCTAGTACTTACATACTTGTGCTAGATAATCACGGCACAAAGACTTGTAAAAATAATAGTGATCGAGTGAATGGAATTATCATTATTCTGCTTCACTTTCTCTTCACAAAATTCCAAAAGCATTCCTTTTCTCACACATTCCTTCATGATTATCTTACTACCCTTTCCCCTATTCCGACCGAACGGTGACCGTAGGAGGAGGGAGAGGGTCTCGGGTCCCTTACTAGGGTCTTTCTCTTTTCTCCGCACGAATGGGTCAAAGGAAACGACCCCTTTAATAGTTTCCAGATGTAGGAATGTTTCCAAGTCCTTTTTGAAAGAGGGAAAGTATTTCCGAGGATTAGTCTCATTTGGTTTCTCTTTGAAATAACATCAATAGTTCAAGTTCGTATGTTTCGTATACACTGAACACTGGATAATTCGTTTGAAAATACGCCAAGGTGATTAAGATATTCTTCTGAAATTATTAATTTTCATGGTTTGATCTCAACATTTTACGTTGATCACGAGTGTTTCTCTACAGACGAAGGGAACAGCTTCGGAAGTTCTTGGTTACCGACAAATTCTTATTCCCGGATACTTTCCCAAAACGGCCACTTTCTACAGTACCCAATTAGCAGTATTTGGTAAGTAAAGCTAATTATTTTATGATGTGAAATTTTGTTTAATTTTCGTTGTTAATAATAATGTCCTTTAGGAGACTGAAAGCCCTTCCGTACTGTAACTGAATGATTTTGATAATGTAATTTGAATTAAACTTGTAAAAACTTTAATAAAATGTTATCGTAATTTCATTTATTAGAAGAACACACCGTTAGTAGAATCACCAGTACTCACATCAGTTTCATCTATATCCTTAACAGAAACTCGGTTTGAAAAGTCAGAATCATGTGAAATTGACTGTAGTGATATTGGTCTGTGGCCAATACCTCTGATTGATAATCAGCTAGTCTTTGTAATTGATAAAGGTCCAAACAGGGATAGTAACTTTGACTTTCCTGTGAATGAGAGTAATAGGACTTTTTCTGTATAGTTGTACACCCGGAAACTTTTAAATGGTGAATTCATCGTCGTTGGCTAGTTTGTTCTTAAAAACTTGACTGCGTTTTCTGCTTCTGTTGCAAGTTGTTTTCTGATTTTAAAAACAAATTTTCAAATTCTGGATACAAAGATTGAAAAAATCTTTCTATATTGATTATTTTTATTGCATATATTACACGCCAAATTATTTTTTATGATAATATGAATTTCAATTTTTTATTATTCTGCCCGCGAATATGTTGTCATATTACTGTTGAAAAATAAATGCTGTAAATTTTTATTTGAAAATATAACTATTATATATTTCAAAGGTTAAAATTTGTGCATATTTTCAGTAACCTGTGTCCAGGTGTCACGTTCCAACGGAATAGCCGTTTTTATTCATTGAAAAAAGTGTTAGTTTCATTTGGCCACTACAATTACGAGGTAAAAGTTCACTTAAAATTGTAAAATTAAAAGTTTTAAGTCAATAGCATTAATTTTTCTCAAGCTAAGTATTACAATTATAAGAAATAATTTATTCAAAAAATATTTACATGGATAATGGATGATAAAAGAAAGTCGGGAATAGAAATGATATTCAAGTATTTGACCATTGTCGGTCTCAGTGGCGGCGGGGTAACGTCCTTTACAATCCGAAGGTCATGGGTTCGAATCCCACCTAGGTGGGTTTTTCTCCACCTATAGCATGGATGTATGTGTTCGTCTACATATTCCACTGTAAAATGGCTACAAAAGCTGTATGTAAAATTATTGAATAAATAAAAAAATAATAATAATAAAACCAAAATTGGAAAACAGGATAGTCCTATCAAAATCACCCGAGACGGGTGAAAACTTGCAGACTGCATCGAATAACACTACTGGAACATTAATTAAATCAGATATCACGGCTTACAAGAGCTTACTTATATATGAAGAAAAAGTGGATTTTATACAGAATTTGTGGAAACCAGATGATCTTTTTCCATTTCCATAAATGACTGAAAAAAATGGAAAGAAAAGAAAATTGCAATGGTTGCACAGATATGAGTGGCTTGCTTATTCAAGACTAGATATATGTTTTTGTAAATATAGTTGCTTATTAGTGCTAAAGAAATTGGTAAAAGTAAATCTCAACCTTTAGGTCAACTCGCATCAAGTGGGTACAATAAATGGAAACATGCAGTTGAAACATTTGAAGCTCATGAAAAAGCCTTATATCATTCAAATTCATTATGTTCTTACGAAAACCTACGATACATAATGACAGACAAAAGAATACCTATCGACAAACAGCTCGATACAATGAGAATGAAACAAGTTATTGAGAATCGGAAATGCTTGGAACCCATAATCATGACTATAATGTTATGTGGACAGCAAGGTATTGCTACGAGGTCATGTGGATTCTGGAGAGTTTAACATTGATAAAAAGTCTGAGAAAAATGAAGGTAATTTCCGTGCAATCCTTAGAGCAAGGCTAGAAGCTGGTGACACCGATTTAAAAAAACAATTTAAACAATGCGGGCGAAACAGTACCTATTTAAGCGCCAACATCCAGAACCAAATAACAGAAATTTGTAATGATTTGATTCTGAAAAGACTTGTTAAAGAAGTACATGATGCAAAATGTTTTGCTATTTTAGCAGACGAAACAACAGACATTTCAACAACTGAGCAATTGACATTATGCGTCAGATACGTAGATAAGGAATTTAGAGTTTGCGAGAAATTTTTACAGTTTGTTCCAGTTATCGACACTAGTGGAAAAGGTTTGGCTTCTACCATTATAGATAGTTTACTAAAATTTGGTATTGATATTTCCTGCTGCTCCCATGAGTGGCAAATTTGAAGGTGTTCAGGCACATATACAACAGCTCCGACAAGCCATTGGAAACAGTGCAAATAATTAAGATATAAGGAATTGCTTAAGAATTATTGAAAAATCATACACTTTTTTTAACACTCCAAAGCGATTAAATATATTATTAAAAAAATTAGCAAGTGTATTCACAATTGTAGGCACCTACGATTGAAGCAGATGTGCCCACCTAGATGGATAGAGCGTCATGATTCTGTCATGGTAATGGTGGAACTTTTACTTTTACTTAGCGCTCGAAGAAATAAGTGACTGGAATGACAAAGACACTTCATCTACAGCACAGATTCTTCAGAATGCAATATTCCAAGGAAAATTTTTGTCTTTGTATAGTATACAAAAACTGTACAGTTATACGTTGCCATTAAGTAGAGTATTATAAAGTGAAAACATTGACTTAATTTCCATAATACATCTCATTGAAGATGTAACATCTGCTCTAAAATGTATCCGAGAAAACACTGATACAAACTTTGCAAATATTTTTAAAGAGGCAACAGAAAAAGTAGGAGATTTTGGGGTTGAAATTACAATACCGAGGATATCAAAAAAATAGAAATAATATTCCTACTGAATCAGCGGAAGTTTATTATAGGCGATCTATGTTTATTCCATTTTTGGATTGTCTTGTGACATAATTAGAGACAAGATTCTTGGCCCATAAAAGTATTTTAAAATCCTTCATGTGCCTCCTTCCAAAAGGATGCAGTTCTACATCAGATGTAGGTAGCCTATCAACTTTGGCAAAATTTTATTCCGTGGATGTATATGATTCAGTCTTAGAGAGTGAACTAAAGCTTTGGCAAAAACGGTACGAAAACAGGATACCACCTACAAATGCATTAGAAGCATTAATGCAATGCAGTCAAAATATAAATCCAAACATTCATTATTTATTAAAAATATTTGCAACTCTGCCAGTATAAACTAGCACAGCAGAGAGAACATTTTCAACGTTAAGAAGAATGAAAACGTACTTGCGTAATTCCATGGGACAAGAAAGACTGAATGGTTTAGCGCTCCTCAACATTTATAGGGAAATGGAATTGCTCCCCAAAGACATATTAGATGAATTACAAAAAAAAGACAGAAGATTATATATAAAATTGTAATTGTATTACCCAATTAATTTTTATTTTATGTTTTAGTAAACAAAATCTATAAATATTAATTTCATGATATGAAAAATCGAAATATTTATATTCAAATTCAATGTTAATATACATATTTCTATGAGAAACTGAAAATGTATGTTCTAAATAACAGATAAATTTGTAACCAACATTGTTTTTTATTTTATATGTTTTTATGAATGCCTATATGCAGAGGCGGATTTATGCATCGGCGCTAGTGGGGACCTTTTATTTTTTTGTTTTATGACAACTTATTTTTTTTATTTGTAAATCAACGTATTTTCTTTTGGCTGTAATGGTACAAATGTTGTAATTTTTAAATTAAAATATATTTTATCCACAGGATATTAAATGTTATTAAAAACATGTATTTTCAAACACTAAATCAATGAGTTTCATTCTAAATATACCACCGCCTATGTATATGTTTGTTTGTGAATACATGCATGTGTGTGCATGTTTACATATAAAAATGTAAACATGGAAATGAGTGTTTACCATTGTGGGCTCCCCCAAACAAAAATCCTGGGTATGCCTATGACGATATTGGTATATAAATTTCTAAGTAATGTTGATTTTCGAAGGCATTTACTTTCTTGTGTCTAGAATTGTTTGAAATAGCTAATTTTACGTTTAACTGTGATTATTACTTCAAAGCATCATTCTCACATATTCACAGAAATACAGTTATCCATCCTGCTCAATAATTTTTCTGGGAAAATGATGGCACCTATCTTTAAATCTTCCAAAATCCAGACGCCTTAGCTTGTTCACTAGTGAGTTCATACCATAATTTTTTAATAATATGGCTACATTTACTGCGTTGTATGTTAAATGAAAATAGGCTTTACAAAAAAATTAAATATTGACTATAAAAACTGAGAAGTAAAAACAGATAAAATCATTCAATACAGTTAATCCTTCTTCCTCTTCTGTTACAATTTCCAAAAGGAGCCTGTTCCTTTTTATCTTTTATCGCATAAAACGAATTCATGAAGAAGAATAATATAAGTAATTTGCATGAAACAAAAGCCCTTCTTTATAGAAAATAATTACTGTCGCACCAAAATAATGAATAATGTGGTAAAATTTGACTTGAACGACCACACTTGAAAAGGACAGCATTGTAGCAAAGATCGTTTCTCAACGAGGCACAAAGGTCTTGACTGTCACTCACAATCAAACAAAAAACACAGTCAATGATTTCTTCATGGGATGTTACAAAGTAAGCTACGAAAATTGAACTGTGAAAGATGAGTCTAGAGCAAGACAACAGTAAATGAACGGTAAGTTTGGAGTAATTGGTTGAGGTTAGAAGAATGGAGAGCAAATTTGGGAGGATGAAGCAGCAAGTGGATTGGAAAAAATTGATTTACAATTTGGTTGATCTTCAAGGAAACGAAAATAATTGCACATCTCTAATGACTACAGAACGTTCATTCTTTATCGTTCAGTTTTCAAACTTGCATAGAAAATGAGGATGCAACTGTATGATTTCTGCACATACCCAAAATCAGAACAACAAACATTTATTTACTCAAAACAGCCTGTAGAGATGTTTCAAGAAACCTTGAAGGACAGCAGGCCTACATATGAGCATCCAGTTCACCATGGAGACAGAAAAGGACGGCTGCATTCTTTTCCTGGATATTCTGATCCGCCACCAACTGGACGGATACAGCATCCAGTTTCCGGAGACCAAATTAATTTCAAGGGCCAATGGCTTTTGGGGTCGCCTAGTCAAGGAGGCCATCGAAATTAAATTAGAAAACAAAAACTTTAACAGAGACATGGGCTTCCTCCTAAGCGATGCATGGAAACCGGTCATCTCAACCTTAGTGAAAGAGCCATCTGTAAAAAATCTTACACAGCTCTCCATAACTTATGGCGAATGAAAAACATACTTCCATGAAGACTAAAGAAGACACTCATACAATCCCTAATCTTCGATTAATGCAATGTTGTCCTCAATAATATGCACAAGACTACAGCTATCAAACTCAATCGTGCTCTTAACCAAGTCATGAAATTTATATACAAAGCTAAACCCTCTGACCATATAACCCCACTACTTAATGAACTATCATGGCTAAATCTTGACTCTAGACACAACCTCCACACACTTACATTGGTCCATAAAATCATAAACTTGTCCTCTCCTTCTTACCTCTCAGGTAACTTTAAACTCCAGAACACAACACATGAATGTAGCACATGCCCTTCTGATAAACTCCTGCTTCCCGTTCACAGAATGGAAACATACACCAAATCGTTCCTGGTGCATTGGGCAAGGCTTTGAAATTCACTCCCCTTTTCCAAGTTGAAATCTATTCCGTCCAAATTTAAAGCACTCGTTTGTATAGATTTAATGGCAGATGTGAGTTAACTGAATATATTTTATTTTATTATATACTGTATTTTATTTCAATTACTATTATTATTATTATTTATTTTGTAAAATTAATTTGTACATATATATATATATATATATATATATATATATATATATATATATATATATATGCATCTTAACTTGACTACACTGTAAATTCTGTATGCTTTAATAATCTACATGACATAGCGATATATGAGGTTAGGTGGTAGAGAGGCCCAACAGGGTCTAACCTCGCCAATAAAGGGTCCAATCAATCTCTTGTATTAAGGCATTCAAAGCACGCTTTCCTTACACATCTACACTATAATTTAAAGTGTTTGTCTTTCTGTCTATTATGCTATACAAATCCACATGCTTGATCCTAGAGCCACCAAACTTGGCATGCTATCTAATATGATCAAAAGGAAGAGGTTAGTTGAGTTTTGGGGATGAAATTTCAACCTGTCTGTATGTATGTAATGCTCTTTGAATGGCTATAACTCTGCCATTTTAGCTGAATGGATAAAATGTGGAACATTGAAACAATATTGGTATTTCCTGTAGCCAGCACATGACTTTCCGATAGCTAAAATTGAGAGTGAACAGAAGAACCTACCGAGGTATATGACGGCTCATTTGAAAGCTTAAGTCGCTCTGGCGCTAGGAAACATAAGTTTTGTATTTTCATGTGGCCATGACTTTTTGATACCTAAAAGTGAGAGTGAATGAATGAACTCACAGAGATGAGCAACCACTTATTTGAAAGCTATATCATTAAAAAGCTTAAATTTTTCCAATAAATGATTTAAACATATAACTTGAGCGATTTCGAATTGAATAGTTGCTTTCACTGGTGAGAACATTCATTAGACCTAGCCTATTCTCCCATATACTTTATGACCAGAATATTTAGTTAAAATTAGCCTACGAGATGCAGTTCAATTATTGGCAGCCTTATTTTGAAAAAAAGTCTTATAAGCTAGCAAATAAGGTATATGAAAAAATTCATACCTGGTTTTTGTGAGGGTTATGAAGCAGAACACACTCCACAATGGAAAATGCAACAAGAGCATTTCCTCCAAGAGCTCGTGCATGAGCTCTTACAATGCAAAGAACTTCTGTCATAAAGCTATGCACAAAACCACTGAGGCCACCACCCTGTTTCATTTTCAATGTTTAATGTAAAAGAAAATATTAGATTTGATTACAAAAATATACAGGTATAAAAAGAAACTAATGTTAACATGTAATGACTAAAAATTTGCAACTTTTAAAAGAATTATGGACCTAATCAAAATGAATGGGTACACCCACTTCCAAAAAAAAGTTACCACCCAAGAGCGCTCAGAATCTAAGTCCGGATCAAAACAATGATTTGACAATGCTGTAATCCTCATGTGGCCTGAGCCTTCACTGAAGAGACCTTTTGTTTTGAGGGGAAACTTTAAAGGATCGGGTATCTCCTCCCATCATAAGAGGGTCCTTCTAAGTTTTCTAAACAGAAATGGTAGCTACAGCCACACCTATTGGTTCTTCTCCTTCTCAGGCAAACAAACTTGATTCTTCGGAATACAATTCAGTCCTATTTGGGGAGTGCAAGAAATCATACAAGAGGATATTTTCATTTGTGTGTGAGCTAATTTCCATTATGCCTCGATTAACTCCAAGAAGAAGAAACCAAGTCATTGGTCTGCTGCAGAGCAATATCCCTGCAGGAAATCGCGAGACAAATGAATGTGTCTTATGTTACTCTGCGTAAAATCAAAATGAAATGGGAGACGGAACTAAGCGAAGACGGAAGAGAGGGATCAGGGAGGCCTACGCTAACTACCCAGGTGGAGGATGATGGTTAAAGTAAATGATTTAATGTCCAATACAATATTAGTTTCTGACAATTGGAAGTATCATATTCATTATCAGGATCTTCAAATATACCAAATTAGCCAATACCTGCGCCATTATTTCATGGAGTTTTTTCAGTAAATTTATGAATAAGCGATTATATAAAAATTAATTTATATAACCACTTCTATAAAGTAAATATTTTTATATGCAGGAAATTAAACCTAATACTAAAATTTTGTGATATAACTTATAGAACAAAATTTAACAATTTCTTATAACACACCAAGTCTCAAAGTCTAAGCTAAATCTCAAAAGATTAAGCTTTTACATTAATTTTCAATCAATCTTTGTTCTTCATGCCATGTTTTGAGTGTAATCTAAGTGTAAATTTACTGAAAACACCAAGGAAAGCTATGTTAGTAACCTTGATAACCTCCTTTTGAAATGTGAAAAAATCTGGAAAAATTCTTCTACAATCTTACAATTCGAGCGAATGCGAATTAGATAAGTGAATAGACGATAAGAATTACATAAAGAATAACGTCCTTTTCTGCATAAAATAGTGCAAATTCTGCGATGATATCTCCATTATGAGACATTTAAAAAATTTTATGACTACAGGTCTACATATTAATCAAATGGAAAAATGGAATGTCTGGAATTGAAGCAACGAACTTGAGAAAAAAATGAACACCCATACCAAATTTAAAGGGGTTTTTTTCTTCTGTTTTCACAAGACTACGTGCATTTGAAAATATTACTCCTTAGTTACCGCTAACAGTTAGTGGTGATTAATAATTAGAACATTATCTCTCTGGAGGTCCTAGAGGCCCCACTGCCCTTTCACGCTAGGCAAGTCCCACATCCGCCATAGGCAATAGCCTACTTGACCTATGCCTTAATCTGATCCTGGAGACATGCTGCTCTGCAGTAAACCAACGACTTGATTCTATTTTGTTTCAAAGAAGATATATGTATGTATATATAAACTGTTCATAAATGTATATAGTTTCTCCTTATAACCTTTCTCTGAATGTAAAGTAAAATAAAGAATTTATTTTTTAGAGTTATTTTAAAGGTATTAAAGAATATTTTCTTTCTTGATATATTAGGTTACCTTTGTCAATTTTTTGAGCGATTGCATTATTAGTATTATTATTCAAATTTTCAGCGTTTTCGAAAGCATTCATTCATTGACATAAACAGACTACCACCTAGTAAATAGGTAAATGCATTTCATATATTTTATCTTCAAACTCAATATCCTAATCAGAAATTCTAGGAAGCATAGTAGGATCTCGCAAAATTTTATATTTTACTAGCAGATGACCCGGCAGAAATGACGACTTTAATCAAGTATAAAATATTAAAAAGTTCTGTCAAAGTAGCAAAATTTGTAAAGTTTAGAAGTGGAAAATTGTTAACAAATCCAGAAATCGAACCCGGGTCTTGCACTTACTAGTCAAGTGATCTAGCGCAGAGCAAATAATGCAACATAGTTATAATATTTCTTGGTGGATATTTCAGTGACATCACAGCAAAAGCCACAAGAAGGTTCAAGGATTTAAGCTCAGGCTTCCCTGCTTTTTGAGGTTTGTCGTGTCATTTTTACTTTCTACATTATACAAGTATTGTATTCGTGCAAAAAACCGATTTTGAGATTTCAATGGGAATACGCATTTTAAGGTCCCTATTGTGCATTCCACACTTAGTTGACAGTATGGTGTCTTATGGGAAGGGGCAGGCCACACGAGGATTACAGCATTGTCGAATAAATCATTGTTTTGATCCGGAGTTAGATTCTGAGCACTCTCGGGTGGTAACTTTTTTTGTAAGTGGATGTACAACAACAATATAATCAAAAAGTAACATATTTTCATTATATCCTCATTCATGTGATTCAGAAGTGAATCAAAAGAACTCACCTCCCGAATACATGTACTTTCTCGTATGAAAAAGAAATTGAGATTGCCCAAATAGCGTTGAATGCGTCCACCTGGTATGTAGGACAATGGCGTAACTTCTATTCCATGTCTCTCACCTAGAAGAGGCCACTGTGCCCACTTAGCCAACAGAAAGATTTGAGGGTGATGACAAAGGAAAAGAAATAGATTTGAGAAATGGATAAAGAACCAAAAATAGGACATAAACTCATGCCTGGTGAAACAACCACTTACTTGCAGAGCTACAAACAAAACCAAAAATTCTTACTATCAATTATTATCACAGTAAATGAGAAAATTCATAGCTTTACATATAGAAAAAATAACGAGGAACAGAATTTTAATACTCCACATTATATAAAAAACATTTAAAATAAAATTGTGTAAAATGTGAATCACAGAAACTGGAATGAAAAAAATAAAACTTACTCGTGGTCCATCTCCTTTTATGAATGGTATCCACCCTTTTGCAGAAGGCACTGAAGTGGGCTTTGGTGTACTTGTCTCAGGAGGAGGATGGTCATCTTTCAGAGCTGCTTCTTCCTCCTCTTCAAGACTGAAGATCATTTCAGAATCATCTAAAAAACACAATTGAAAACATAATAGTACATCATGAACTTTAAAGAATGGCAAACTGATAAAAAAGTACAAACCATTAAGGACCCAAAAACTTGTAAATAATTGATTAGATCACAAAAGACATACTAATATATATAAACATGTACATGTGTAGAAATTAATTTCCAAATGACTCCAAAGAAATGTAAAAATGAATTAATAAGTTTTATAAACTTTCCTGGTTTCCTTGCAGTTTCCCTGGAACCTCCTCCAGACGTATGGACTCTTTGTCTTCTGGGCAAGCGCTCACCAAGACCAAGTGCCATGCCTTAGGAAAAGTAAAGCAATAGAGGATAAATAACAATCAGGTACTTTTAGTTATTGAAAAGTAATATTACTTCATTACACTCCAGTTATATTTTAACCCCTCAAGCCCAGAAGAGATTTATTAAATACCACCCATATGGCAGGATGAGATTTTTAAATTTTCACAATTGCGTTGCGAAAATGTTCAAAAAAATTAAAAAATTTATAACTTTTGAAGTTTTCTCTTGATTTTACTGAGTTTTTTGTAGACTTACGTAAAACATGAAATTTGTAAATAACCATTTTGCATATCGTATTTTACACACAAACATTGCTGCAGTAGAAGAGAATGTACACCAATCGCTAAATTAAATAAAAAATTGGTTCCCTTTCCTCGAGTATTTATGGGTCAACTTTAGAAACCGAAAGTCTGTAGGTCTGTGGTAAAAACTAAAATTCTGTAACTCATAATAATAACAAAACTAATAATAAAACAATGAAAACTCAGATGAAGTTACATCGTACACACAGTGAAAACTCCAAAGAATTTGCCTCTGAAAAGACCAAAGGCTCCTTCTCAAATAACTTGCTTTGGGGATGCAATAAACCTTAGTAATCCTAACCACCTCGAAAAAGGTGAAATAAGAGATATCGGTTGGCAATGACGCTCTTCTATGCAGTGAGGAACGAAGGGTCGCACGGTCATAAAAGCGAATGTTTACCAAAATGCTTTTACTCAACCTAATTCCATTCTTCATGAATTGCATCATAAACACTTCTAATAAGCTGTGCATAGACAGACATAAGACGTTTTCCTTTCTTTTTATATATGCCAACGAAGACCTTTGTCATATGAAATAAGCCACCAGGAAACAAGAGAAGAAAAATCATGCTCTCCTTTGAAAAGATACACAGTTACTACATTGCATTTCAAATGCCAAGGATAGGTTCCTTGCTGCATTGAAAAGCGATTTTTAGACAGAGAGACACCGCCATACCGTAGCAAAATTGAAAATTCCATCGCAAAATTCAACGTAGATTATATATTTTTAAAAACAGAAGAAAAAATACAGGACAAGCATAGATAGGAAGTCCAAAGCTTCCTCTTTCAAAATATATAAAGGTTATTTAGATTTAAAGAAGTCTCTTGCATCAAAAGATAAAGAAAATTAGGACTGACGCAGGACGTAATAGTACATCTGACGACCGATTGGACAGTTATCGCAGGATGTAATAGTACGTCTGATGGCATTTATGGGTTAAGCAATTTTGCGTGAATACGTGTGGAATAAAGCATAAAAAAGTTTCTTCTTGAAAGGTTAACAAAATGGAATTTCCAAGAAATTCACTTACAGTAAAATTCCTTTTATCCAGCATCCAGTAATATAGCACTTCAAATGATACAGCATTCCCAATGATAATACCTAACAACACCAAAGGGAAACTCTTGTTTTGTCATCTAACCAGTTGTAATAAAGTTAATTTGAGATGAGTTACATTAATAGCTGTATCAAGTTGAGCAAACCAAAATTTAAGTAAACTCAAACTGTTATAATAAAAAATAAATTTTGGGTAGACGTTATCATATCTCATAACATAATTCATGTCATCTCACAATTCACGCATCCTTATTTTTCGACATGTGATTAAGAAAAAATAAATGTTACACATATTTCTTGCACTCCATTCTTATTCTACAAAGGACAATGAAAAATCCAGTCATCAAAAACAAAACAAAACCCAGTACAATTACCTGGATTCTTGTAGAAATAGCTTATCTGTAATACGAAAAGGTATGGTAACCATGAAAATTTTCCTCTGCTGGTCAGTAGGCCAATAGTACCACACGTACTTCATGCACCCAATTTTTGTTACAATATTTTTTAAAAAGTGAATTATTCAAGGAAATACAGTAAATCCCATCCAGGCATTCGCAAAAGAATATGTCGGAGGAAAACCAGAGATTGGGATAATATGGAGTTCTTTATCTTCAGTATGTGGTGCTGTGAACCTATTGTTCAAGTGTTTTTTTGACTATCCATTGCTCTGTGAAATGTTTAAATTTTTTAACATGGTGCCAAATAAAATTCTTTCTATTAGCCATAACATGAAGAAAAAGCGAGTTGTACTGACATTAGCACATACAATTTTGCTTTGTAATTAATGTTAAGTCAAGTTTTATTTTAAAAATCTAAAACAGATTATAAATTAAGTGTTAAAGTATTAAATATTGTGTCAACTAGACATCATTCTGAAGTCTTTTCTGAATAGAACCCAGGTAGCCTACTTTCTAGAAATAGGGTCAGCAACCAACACATCTAATCTGGCATCTCTGTGGTCCGAACATGCCAGACAAAAGGAATTTTACTCATTCTAAACTAAACATCAAAATGGGCTCTACAAGAAACATTTTTAATTTGGAGGAGATTTTAAAATCAAAACCAGCTGACTCACCAACCACATAAAGCTGAATTTCTTCAGGCTCAGGAAGATCAACACGAAATGTGAGGTTAGCCAAAGCACATGGAGCCATCTTTCTCATCTTAAAGAAAATACTCTGGAGAAAAAACAGAAAATCTCATTCAGATGCATGAGCAAATCAAATAAATACTCTAATTATTGAAACAAATATTGTTTATTTTTCACATTGTCTAATTATCTATCTCCAATCACAATAAAAACCCATGCTATAGTGCTTAAGAGGTACTATAAAAACTTGACTTGACCCAATAAAGTAAATAAATTCCACACAAGATAGGGTAAATTATAAATAAATGCTGTCTAGAATAATTAATCCTTGCTTTTTACATTCTATACAAAGTAAAATGGTATAGCTCATAAAATCAATTCAATGATAAATTGAAATCCAAACTTAATGATTCTCCACAGACAGCAGTGCATTATGATATTTGGGGGCCCTAGGCGCTAATTTAAGTTTTATGCAAATAAAAATAATAAAAAGTAATTTAATACAAGCACAGGTGTTTTATTACATACATTGCAAATGAATTGCAATATTGATAATTCAACTATAAAACAAAACAGGAATTCTTATACATATATAAAAATTAATATACAACTTTGCAATTTTTATTAGAAACATCTATAACCTACAAACATATTACAATACTGATGATTCAACTATAGAACAAAACAAAAATACCTATAGACAGTGTTTTATTTTGTGATGCTACTTATGCATATATAAAAATTAATGTATAACTATACAATTTTATTTGAAACGTCTATACACTACAAACATATTACAATACTGATAATCCAACTATAGAATAAGACAGAAAAACCTATACACAGTGCTTTTTTGTGATGGTAAATGCTGGTATGGCATACCGGCTCCTTTTTTTGCAGAGCAAAAAAAAGAAATTCAATAGAGGGGGAGGGGTGCAAGAAGAGATGAGGAGTGCGAAAGGCATTTAAAAAATTACCAAGATATGAGTACTGATATCGGGCAAGTGTTAACTGCAAATATAAAATTAATGTAATTTTGTCAGTCGTAAGATGAGAGAGAAATACCTTGGATAAAATTATTTTATTTGGATGTCTCTTACAATTAGAAAAATCAATTAACTGAAAAATTTTTAAGTCTTGATTCATAAGTAGGAAGAGGATAGCTTCCAGAATATCATTTTTCATTGATGATCTGAGGTCACTACAAATTAACTTAAGGGCTGAAAACAATCGCTCAACACTGGCTCGTGAAACGCAATTTTTTTTTATTTTTTAATATTGTCATGGTATTCCTTCCATCCGATTTTCATAAAGTGATAAAAAAATAAATATTTTTGTTAATGCAAATGCCGTTTACTATACTGTAATTTTTTTACGCAGATAGAAGGCAATCCATTCACTGGCAGACATACTATTAAAATGTGCATATTTTGTCTCAAAAAAAGATAAGAGCATTTGAAACAAAGTTCATGTACAAGTTATTCGCTCCTGTCAACATTGAAAGATTAACTCGAATACCTAAATGATAATAACTATATTTCAAAGAAAATGTTATATATACTTACAAGAATTCCATTGAGAAATTACCGGAACTTCGAACAGCTAAACTCTCTTCTGATTTCAAAACTACCAAATAAATTCAACATTCAACGTTTTGTCAAAAGTAAACCACTGCCATCAAAGATTTTGCAGCAACTAGTTTAGGCGAGTCCTTTTCTTGAGCACTCGCCAAGGTGCGCACAAAATAGTAAGTAAATTTTGATTGGCTTACGAATAGTATCGCTCGACTCCCAACCGTCGCTCGCAGTGGAGACTTAGCATGACGGGCCGGCGCCCACACGTTTACAGTATCAAAAAAATTACAAACACATGTCAGTGCAAAATATGTTACAATGTATTGTGTATTTGTGGTAATAGCGCTGTTATCTTTAGACTCCTATACACCAAAGGTAACTTATGTATTCACGAAAAAAATCAACATCAAGATACATTTTTTTAAACTGTTGAGGTAAAATATGAAGTTTCATTGAAAATCTGGGCCCCCTATTATTGTTTATTAAATGAAGGAAAAAACGAAGTAAATAAAGTCGGTGATAATTTTATTACAGGTTTTTATGAATAAAAATAACAATGCACCTAATTATTAGGTGTTCTTTACAGAAAGTAAACAAGAAGGAAAAGTATACTCCATAAATGGAATATACAGAGATTTAAAAAGTATTCATTATAAGAAATGTGAATAAAACAGTATCGAAGGATTGGGCAGTTCTTGAATTTTTATCTCCAAAACTGAAAGTCGTAATTGTATGGTCTTGTGGACTACTTTGTGATAAATGTTGTCCTCTATCTGGATCAATTTTTTAATTGATACCTCACATATCATATAAGAGCTAGGGAGAAAAAATATGGCATTTAACTGTTGCTTGACAGATGCCATTTAACAAAATACGAGTATAAGTGTACACCCACTCCCCGATTAATGCTCTTAATTGGTGCCAGGAAAATCGAGCGCTAACTGAAACAGCATTATTCGGAACACGTACTTCCATAAAAAATGACGTTATAAGATTTAATTCGTTCCCGAGATTCTATTAATGGAAATGAAAATAGGTAGTATTATATAAATAATACACCAAAGTAATCTATGTTAACCATATTACATAACGTAGAATAGGTCGTCATTTGCAATTATATTTCAAACTGAACTGTAAAACTTGAATATAAATGAAGAACAGAATGCATTTAAAAAAACATATGTTGATCTCATGCTAAATTAATCACGCAGGAGCAATAAGGAATAGGAATTCGAGTAGCAGAAGACCTGCATCTGCTTATATATACAGGGTTAGGCAATAGTCACTATATAGCCACAATTTTATTAACACAAAGAAAATCGGAACATAATAACATAAGCATCATGACTGAAGATATTGTTCAATGCTGTTCAATTAAGAGAAGGCAACCAATGGCCACCAATAAGAAAAAAACAAAATCATATATAGAAACGATTAAAACCTCACGTTTCGATAAAGAAATATCGATTCATAAAAGAATTATCACATGTGCTTGATAAATAAAGGAACATGGAATGAGACCAAATAAAGGAAGAATTCAAATATCTTGGTGTTACATTTTTAAAAACTGAACAATCAAAAAGGGAGCAATTAACAAAAAACAAACAAATGTTGGCGCTCTCCAGCTTTTAGTCACCATAAAACCTCTAATTTAACCTCGAGAGTTAAGTTTTTCCTCTTTTTCTCCTCTCCTCTTTTTTTTAAAGGGAAAATATAATTTAAAGTTCACTGTATATTTTGACCTACAAAAACATCGCAAGTGTACACAGAACCATCAAGCAACTGCAAATACTAACATCTTGCGTGTTGTAAATGCACAGAGGTGCTGCACAGTAAACTTTGTAAATTACACCAGAAATTTTGAAGAGCGTTAATGTGGAACCTGCGAGCACAATTTGGAAAAAGGTATTAAATTATTTTCAGCGTTAGTGTGGAATAGCGTTAATCGGGACAGCGTTAAAGCGGGGAGTGGGTGTATAAGTGCATACAAAAAGTTTAAATTCTATCTAGTTCTAAATCACAATTCAGCAATAAACTTTAATAAAGACCACTAATACTTAATTTAATTAGAATCTGCTCAATGGTCTCAGAGATTAAACATGCCTACGGATGGAAGGATTGAGGAGACATGCCCATAAGGTGTTCTGCTACTATGTACCACTTCGGTAGAAAAGAATGCCTAAAAATTAACATCTTGTGCTCAGGTCATGTCTATACATGAATTTTCATGAAATTTGGTATTAAAGACTTAAGGGCAAAGAAAATGAGAAAATGATACAAGTGGTTCACATAACCCACTGGTGCCAAAAATTGAACCTTCCATCATAGCTCGTAAAATATTAGTCATACAAAAAAAGTCTTCAAATAAAATTTACAGAACTAGTTAAGTAGAATATTTCCATCTCTATACAATTTTATTGACTGAGTAACTGTTTTCAAGAAAATGTAACAAGAAAGTTGTAATTCACTTTGAACTCGGAAATTTCTTGCATGGTATTTTTAATTCCCATCAATGAAAATTATCTTGATAGCAATTGAAGTAAATAAGATCTGCTATTAATATGTAAATATGTTTAATTTCCTTTTTCACACATACAAAATATTGTAAATGAAAGAAAATGGATTATATATGACGGAAAAATTACCTTAAATATGCATATTTATTTTCCTTGTGTATACATACAGCATTTGTAAGTGAAAAGAAATGACTAATTTATGACAAAGGAATGAACATGAATGTAAAGACTTCATTACTACAACTCAATTCAAGTGAGGAATGTTTTAAGTAATTTTTTATTGTTTTACTGATTACAACTGATGAAAAAATGAATTGGTAAATCAACAAGTTAGGCAAGTGTACAGTATATCACAAATAGGTGCATTTCGTGCGATGGAGTATTTGAAACTATACGATATACCTAATTTTGAAAAAATCAGTGAAACATACACTGCACAAAATTTCTCATTTGCATAGGATTTTAGATCATATACCATAAACACCCACGTATAATGTGCACCCTCATATAATGCACAGGGGGTAACCAGCCTCATAATCTATGATTTTTCTATATACCCACGTACAGCATGCAACAGATTGAGCTAATAAAATGAAGGAATGATGATAATCCTATGTCAAAGTTTTTTACAGACGTTTTAGTCATGCCTGAGGCAGACGGGTTCGCCCAACCTTCAGTTATTATTATTATTAGAACAATAGCAAATAACCATAATTAATTACAGACTCTAAGAATCAAGAATAAATCACGTATGAATGCTGGGAGAAAAGTAGGGAACAATAACTTGATGGTAGTTCTACAACAAGCATCAACTCCCAGCGTACTCAAAGGTATCAGCTGCCATTGTTTCTAATTGTAAGTAGTACCAGTACCTCACCACCAGGCCAGGCGCCGGTGTAGAGTGACATCATGCATAAGATATCGATTCCAATAACAACATCGAAGAAGAATGGTCCAGTGACGAAGAATTTCTTGGCTTTTAAAATGAATAAATACTGAATTCATTCTTTTCATATCTAATTAATGTATGTTTATAGAATTAGCTAATAAATTTTAACTATTATCTATCTTACTTTTCGTAAAAATCACCAATAAAATTATGATACCCGGGCAGTAATTCAGGTGCCAAAATTGTGGAAATATGGGGCCAAATGAAAATAGGAAGATTATGTACCCTCGCATAACACGCATCCTAATTTTTAACTAAAATATTTCAAAAGAAGTGCGCATTATACACGGGTATTTACGGTAATACTGCTCCTGGTTACATTTAAAATGTTTAGATGCAGAAAATATTTTCCTAAAGTTTTTCTCATAGTAACATTGCTACTTCTAGACAGTCACTCAATGAGTTGATGATAGGCAAGAGTTGATATAAGGAGAGAGGGAAGGAAATGGCTCTTGAGAACAAGGGCCATTGCATGACATCAGAGGAGCTGGGAGAGCTTGGCAATAGATTGGAATAAAATTGAGATGAAATATTTTTATTTATGTTGTCATTGTAATATATGTTAGTTATTTTTGAGGTTTACTTCTTAGATAGTACAGTTTATGTCATGGAGCTCTATTGTTGAATGAATTTCATAAAATCTTAAGAGCAATTTTTAAGTAAAATAACAATTTGTGAAAATTAAAAAGATAAACACTACCATCCAAGGCCAGCGGTTTTAATAAAAAATATATATGTAAGCAAGCTGAACATTATCCACTCCTATAGTTAGCAAAGAAGATGCTAATTAAGGCAGAAAATAATAATGATATATTTATCAACAAAGAAAATTATAGAACATATATTAATTTAACACTAATAACGAATGCTTCTTATTAACCTAATTACAGTAACTTACAACAAATTGTTGAATGATTTTAGTTAGGTAAATGCTTTATAACTTCTTTATAGAACAATGTATTGTTATATTATCAATTTAAAAATTCACTTGTCACAAAGACCTAATTAAAATTTGAGTTTTTTTCCCACACAAATAGCCTGATAATCCTTAAATCTTATGAGCACTTCTTTTTGATTTGAGTAACATTTCATACGCTCAGTGGAATTTTCGTGTTGTTTCAATATTTAAAAAAAAACATTCTGCCAGTTTAAAAATCCATTTTTTTTACCAAAGTATGAACTACTGTCATGTTGCAGTTGGTCACAGTGAAAATCGGAGACCCTACTCCACTGTGTTGCCATCAATGGAATTAAACAAAGCTTCTGAATGGCTATTTTTCATTTTCACTGCCTGTGATGCATGCATGGAAACGTACCTGAATGGAGGTAGGGATAGGCACTTTGTTTTTTTAATATAACTGAGATAGCACAGCATCATATATTGCTTGCTTATGATGTTTTCATGTTCTATGCAATAAACCTATAAAAAAGGAATTTTTCAAAATTCAAAATATGACTGAAACCTGTTCTGCTACCATCCAATGTTATACTGCATGGTTCATTTCAACATCGTTTTTATCAAGGGTGATACCCAAATGAATATGAGACTTCATCAGATTCTGCTAAACCATTTAGCCCCTCGAGTTATGCCCAGAAAACAGACCAAAAACAAGATGAATTGCCAAAACAACTTTTTTGGTTTTAGATGCAACTAAAACATGCATATTAATCAAAATCTCAGTTGAATTCTTTCAAAATCACATTATATTGTATAATGGAAAGTAATAACTAACTATAAGATATATAACATTATGAAAATGTCAATAGTTTTAGGGAAATTGAAATGTGGAATTTATTTACCTCAATAAAGCTTACCATCACTTCACACATACATAATTTCTACATTATTTATCAGTAAAATTCACCATGATTATTCTAATGCTCTAATTTTGCATTATCAATATAGTAAGATTCTTTACCTATGTAAATTGAATTTAAGTACAGTAAAACTTCAATTATTTGACATTCAATTATCCAATTTTTGGATTAAGTGACCAAAAAATAGGTGAGCCAGGAAAGCATAGTTGGAAAGTACATGGTTGGTTGCGTCTTGCTTTAATCACTGAAAGTCAGTTCACACAGGAACCACGCGGTGCAACTGAGCATTCCTGACAGCCAGTCTACCAGCAGTATCCCTACCTCACAGACTCTGGGATGTGCTTCAACTGCTTGTTTTGCTTTTATTTCTGCTTTAAAGTGCTTCATCATCATTTAGGGATTATCTGACTTTTTAGTTTATTCAAAGGACCTCTCTCGCCATATAGGTCAGATTAGTGTATAAAGTTTCCAACCTTGATTTTTGAAACTGAGCATAACTTAAGGTCTTGAGACCAAAATAAAATATACACACATGTACATGACTAAAAAATAGACAACAATAAGTTTCAGTATTATGTTTTTCAATTACTTACTCATTCTGTTTGGAATTAAACGAAACATTTGCAAATTCAAAAATGATCACAAGGATTTAATTTTAAAATACTATTATTTGCAGCACTTTTATTCAAATAATTTACACAAAAGAAATAATTTCACTCTTACCTGCAAGAGACGATTAAAGTGAAGCGTAATTGTGGATGGTGGCCCAAGAGACAGGGAAGTGTTTGAAGAGCCTAGTCCAAGATGACCTGTTTGGGGAATGCCTGATAAACCAGATGATGCTGAGCCTAAACCACCATGCTGTGAACCAACCACTGATCCAGATGGGGGTGGTGACAGTTTTGCTCGCCATATCTAATGAAAATATTAATTCCATTATAAGATAAATAAAGGTAAAATACTCCTTTAGCCAAACAATTAGAGGGTTACAACACCCAATGCATTTCGCCCACAAGGTGGGCATCTTCAGGGGTAAAACTGCAGTTGGCTTTCAGTCACTGTTGAAACAGGTTTTACCCCTGACGATGCCCACCTTGTGGGCGAAATGTATTGGGTGTTGTAACCCTCTAATTGTTTGGCTAAAGGAGTATTTTACCTTTATTAATCTTAGCCAAAGTTATTGAGCTACTATCAATTTTCCATTATAAGATGATAAAAACATTCAAGATTGAAATTTCATTATTTTATAGCTTTTCAAAACTTAATATAATCATATCATGTGAACACAAAATATTGTCTTGAACACAAATACAAGCTACTAAAGACATTTTAAACAAAACTAATACTAGAACCCAAGAAATTCTTCAAATATAAAAATAACAGATATAAAGAGTTATCGTTAACCCATTAATGGCCAAGGATTGAAAAAAATAATCTGGCAATTTTTAAAAATTTATTATGTGTTATTTCACATCATAATAGATAGATCATCATTCAGAATTACAATATTATCAATAGAAATGGAGATACAAAATGGTGCATTTTCGCACCATTGGCCGAAAGGGCAATCCTGTTGGCACAAACATCACATATACAGATGCTAGGCACTTGCATGAAATGTATGAAAACAATCTGGGTGTAAATAAACTCCACACTTTTGGCACATAAAAATGGTGTGATTATGGCATAGTAGGCACCTTCTTCTTGCTTTGTTTTCATGTTTAATCACTATATGTCCAACATTATCAGTTCTTATTTCAAGTGGTAAAGACACCAGTGGTGGCTGTCCTATTCTTGGACCTGATCTTTTGCTAATTTCTGAATGACGTCCCTCCTGAATGATTTCACTCTCACATTTTATCAGAGCTATGGCTAGGTATGATCGAAAATCAACTTGAGAAATATTCTCATCAGATGCGGTCCGGTAGATCTTCCATGTGTTCACTACCGCACTATCAATTATGTTGGTGAAAAGTGGCCGCCACCATTTTTTCCTCGCACACGGATACGATAATTTGCAACAGCATTATCATGCAAATCTACTCCTCCCATGTTCTTATTGTATTCAGAAATCATTAGTGGTTGTGGAATGGAAACTTCTTTCTTTTCTTTACAACTATATCTTTTTGTATTCACCAATGGAAAAATCTCAATGTTATTGCTTACTACTGTGACTACAGAATTGTCGTTCCACCTCATAGCAATTATTTTTGACTGGTCATCATAAGCAGTCAAATTTACCCCTTTCCTTTTTCTGATAATTTTAACATCTTCCAAGGGGCATTTTTCAATGCCGTTATCTCGAATTGTCCCAGTGGCAAAAATTCCTTGATTTAGAATTTGAAAAAGGGTATGAGAGGAGAAAAAGTTGTCAAAAATACTCTGTGTTCTGAGGGAATCCTTACTACATTTAACAAATCAAGGACAACACTTGCACCCAAACCATATTTCATTTTTTCTTCTGAAAAAGACTGAGCGCCACCATAAGGATTGAACTGATATAGATACCCATTTGATGAGCACAAGCACCATAACTTAAAACCAAACCGGACAGGTTTTCCCTTTATAAACATTTTGGCTGAGTGCCGACCATAGTAAGGTACCATCTGCTCATCTATTGATAGGTTGTGAGCAGTGGCAGCTCGTAGCTAAAATTAGTGGGGGTGCTGCTCCAGAAAATTTTTAGCCTGTGTTTTAAAATTGTGTAAAAGGAAAAAAACATGTATAAAAAGAAAATTTATTCAGGAACTTGATAAAATCTTAACAAAAAAAACCAAACATTTTTCAAGCTTGATCTATTCATTTAAAAATGAAATCCATTCTTCTTGTTTTAATTTGCGCAAAAAGTTCAATAATTTTCTCCTTGATCTCTGGATGACAACTGAGGAAATTTTTTTCCATTGAAAGTACTGCAAGCGCATTTAGTCTTTCCGAATTCATAGTGCTTCTTAAAATAGTCTTTATTCTTTTCAAAGTTGAAAAGCAGCGCTCTGCCTCTGATGTAGTCATGGGAATTGTCAAGAGGATTTTTATCAGTTTCGTAATTTCACTAAAAACATCATCTAGATTATTTTCCAAGATAAATTTCAGCAGCTCAATTAATTTGCAATATTCATGAATATCAGTCCTACAATAGAATACTTTTAGTTCAGTTTCGAGCTTTTCTTTGTCAATCATGGGATAAGCTTCAGTGGTCAGTACTATCTCTTTTGTGGGATGTTCATTCTTAAATCTAGTGAAGCATTTCTTGTTGAACAATTTAGCAGCTACTAAGTGTTTAGTGGAAGAATATCTGTCCATTATATCAACACATATATAGTCACACACTTCCTTAGCTTCTGCCATGAGTGTCTTTGAAGGATTCTCACAGTACTTTGAGTTTCTCAATTCTAAAATAGCAGTTTTGAAATTTGTTATATATTCATTAACTTTAAACACACTAATTTCTCGAGATTGCATTTGGTTGTAAATTATTTCAACATGAGGCATAATCTGATGAAAAAGCTCTAACCAAAACTTTAAATTATCATCATTCAGGTATTTTAAAATTCCTGTTGCTTCTGCAATGGTTTGATCTGCATTTGATGTTGACTGAATTTCAGTAAGGCAGTTTTTTAAAGGTTGCAAATTTTCATGAACTCTGTTTATGGTCCGTATGTTGAAATTCCACCTTGTAGAGGATGGACGTGGAATGCTGACGTCCATATGTTTCTTGAGAATGGACACACGTTGTGGTGATCTTGAGAAGAATGTTGGAATAGCCAGAATGTTGGAGAAAAATATTCTTGCGTTTCGTGTAATACTTGCTGCATTTCTCATTATTAAATTAAGTTGATGTGCATAACAGTGAATGAAATGTGCATTACTATAAACTGCTTTTATTTTTGCTTGAACTCCTGCTTTTTTGCCTTTCATGACATTTGCACCATCAAATGTCTGAGCTATCAGTTTTTGTCCATTTCCTTGAAGGATTATGTCCAATTGTTCTAAAATACGTTTTGATATGCCATCTGCAGTTTGATTTTCTGGATTAAAGAATCCCCAAAAACGCTCAAATATTTCTTCATTCAATACGTACCGTAGAACAAGGACCATTTGAGTGTGTTCCGAAACATCTGTTGTGTCATCAGCCATGACAGCTACAAAGGAAGCTTTTCTAATTTCCGTCCTTATCTCCTCATGGTATATTTGTAGCAGGCAGTCAAGTATCTCATTCTGAATGGTCTTAGAAACACCTTTGAAGACAGCACTGGTTTCTAAGTGATTCTTCAAATCTGAATCTAATTTAGATGCAAAATTTACTAATCCTCTAAATACCCCTGGATTTACTGAATCGTCTTTTTCATCATGTCCACGTAAGGGAGTTTCAAAGTTTCCACAAAAGTAAATGCAGTCTATTATTTTGGACAAAATTTCACGGTTCTTTTTAACTTTTATATTATGCTCATTGATTGAAAGTCTGTATGCCTCACTAAGTTTCTCCTTAATACTTACGGTTCCTAAAAGTGACAGTGAAACAACATTATCAACGTGCTTCTTTGACTTCTCATGCTTTTCAGTTTTTTCTTTCATTTTGTTTATATTTCTAAAACCATCTTTTGTCCACGGTACATCACCTCCAAACAGCAAACACGGGAAGCAAAACAGTGCATTTTTTACTTCACAGCCGCAAAGCCAACTTTTCCGTTGGTACCATTCAGAATTAAAGCTACAAATATATTTCTTGTAGTTGCTTTTGCCTGGCTGAGATATTAGAATATCAGGTGTTGAACGACCTCTTTTCTTAACTGTAACTTTCTCATGGAGAGAGAGCTGTGAAAACTTAAGCTGTTGAAGTTCACTTACAGTCACAGAACTTATTTCTTGGGGATGCAAGGCCATGGTTAAAGTTTTCTGTTAAATAAAAGAACCGAAAAAAATGAATCAAATAGAATAGCTGGAAGCAGAATAATAATCTAATTCTACACTTTATCACATTCAAGAATATGGTACACGGTTTTTAAGCAAAACACACGCTGAGTAAAAAAAAACTTCCTTCCACCATCACGCCAGAGCCGGCACTGCGAGAGCAACAGTGCTCTCTCTACCTGGCAGTCCCGCCTTCCTCCCCACCCCCCCTCCTATGTGCGCATGCACACAACAGTCAAACACCACGTCGCTGGCACTGTGAAGCGCACAGTTCCATACAAAGATTTTTGTATCTTTTTCATAAACTGGGGGATGGCTACTGAAGTACTGACATTAAGCTTAAGGAATATATATTGTACTACAAAAATAAAGAAAGAATTAAAGAAAAAAAGGACTCATTATATTAAATGTTATCGATAATATCAAGTGGAAATAGGGGGTGCTGCAGTTCCGCAGTGCCTACACATGAGCCGCCACTGGTTGTGAGAAAATATTCCAAATTGCAAATAATTCTCATTTAGCATTTCAAAAATTGGGTGCAATTTGGAAAATCGGCCATTCTTGTCCAACTGAGCATTATCAGACAAATGAATGTTTTGCTTAATGCTACGGAATCTATTGTGGCTCATGCAGTTTCTCACTAAAGATAAACCTTTGTCCTCATCAAGAGACCAATACATATCACACTGTGGCAGCGTATGGTATCCTGATAAAATTAAAATTCCCAAAAAATTTTAAGAACCCTATCTGAAAACTCAAAATCATGCCTATTGTGTTCTACGGCATATTTTTTTGTAAATTGTACAATTTGAACCATAACTTTGTCACTGAATAAAAGCATGAATACTTTCATTGGTGACTTACCCCCTAAGTCTCTTTTCATCTTTTCACGGTGATCGTCTTCTTTGCTATTCGGCACATTGATAAACCTTGCACTTTTCATTTTTTTCCACACTGGTAGCACTTTGTCAATATTATCCTTTATTTTCCTTGCCACTCTTTGCCTTTTGTGTTTCTGTTTGTCTTCTTCCTCAATTCCCTTATCAATGTCAATAAACACTTTTGATCCTTTGTGCACTTCGAAAGTTCCTGCTACATCTTTCTGAATACTCTCCTTGCACATAATATTGTCATCCATGTCTTCTTCATCTATTAACTCGTCAATGGCCAGGGGGATGTAAACTGCGCCAATTTCTTCATCACTGGAGCTGTCCGATTCCTCCAGAGCTGCCAATATTTCATGAATAGTCTTCATTGAACTATTTTTTTCACCCATCTGGTGATAAGATAATATATTATATATATTATGTTTAAAAATACACAAAAGATACATAATTTTTGTAATAAAAACAAATAATAAAAGTTTCTCACCTCTAATATAATGAATACAAACTAATATTCTAATCAAAAAGCACTCCACCCCTTTCTTCGAAGACAGAATTCTCACTGCTGTCAATCAATTCCTTCAGAGATACTGCTGTGGTAATGTTTGCTCCTGTTTTATTCAAAAGCCTATGAATGATGTTGTTGCTCCCATTTATGACCAGGGAGTTCTTTTCATCCCATCAATGTTTACAATGTTCTTGGCATCACATGAGACATGCCAATGCTGAGTAAGCTATGAATCACAGGTATGAGTCGTTGCTACAATTTGCTTGACTCTAACTTCAATAGATGTCAATATATCTTAGTGCGATCACTAAGTAAACAGAAAATTCAAAACGTAACAATGTGATTGAATGTGAAATAAAATGTTATGAACTTGCTTTTGCAAACAGCTAACATCATTTATTCCATATCCCGGTCTTACATGAAACTTAACACTTCTGGCCAATGGTACGTAAACGCACCATTAAGTTTAATGTCCAAGTCTCCAACAATAGGAATTTTGAAACGACTGTTTATCTAGTATAAATAAATCATTCTTCTTCTTTCCCATTATAACATAAAATTAAAACAAATAAGCAAAATGTGCATGTAAACGTGCTTTATGTTTAGTGTGCCACATAACCTCAAATTTTCCCGAATTTAACGTAATTTTTTAAATTATAAATATATTTAAAATATGCTATAATAATATGAATAGTTAGTAACAGAGTTAAATATTATCCATGATGGTCAATTTTCATTATAAATACATAATGCTAATTTTAAAAATTAATTTTGTATAATGGTGCATTTACGCACCATTGGCTGAAAATGGGTTAAAATATTCTATATTTTTCATAGCTTAGCACACATATTTAATGAATGCAAAATAATGAATAGGAAATATTGAAACTAATCAGTTTAAAATGTTCATCATATTAAAAAAAGTACAATCAAATGAAGGGTTAAATGTCCACCATACCTGAGAGAACATTTGGAGATTTCTGACAATCCTGAGAGGAGCTTTGGGATCAGCTATAGGAGGAGGGCGAAGGCAAGAGAAGCAGGTCGGCATTTGGCAAGGTACTTGTGAAGCAGACAACATGGCTGCAGCAGGTGGATTAGGACAGTAACAGAGTCCAGGCACTCTCTCAGTAGCTGCGACATGAAAACCTTTTGGGGGAAGAGGAGGACCAGCCACCAACAACGCAATAGCTTCAGCATCCTCATCATCGTCCACCTTATGAACAGAAACAGAGAAGTGAAGCTGAGTCTCAAGTTATTTCAGGAAGCATCGATAAAAGCATGCTGTAAATAAACATACTTGAATATTGTATGCTGATCAGTAAAGTAGATACCAAGGGTACTTCAAACTTCTAATACTTCCAACAATAATGATAAATGCATGAAATAGAAAATATCGATATTTCAATATCAATGTGACATTCATAAAAACAACTTTCACTATTTAACAACTTGGCATTGCCTCATTCTCCTATAGTCAAGAATAAGTGCTACAGAAGAGATTAAACGAGTCCACCATTTCCAAAACAAATGCTTTGGTCTGATTTTCCTGCCAATACACAATTCCCAATAGCTGCATTTGCTGCATAACACCAGCATATTTTTCTTAATAATTCTCTCAGAACACATTGAGAGGAGATTACATGGACTTAACTCAGCAATTTCTGCAACATGGACTTAACTCAGCAATTTCTGCATACTTTCTCCAAAGAACATTGTAAGAAATGAAGAAATGAATTCTTATAATGTTTAATCTCTCCCAAAGGAAATTTCTCACATTTCTTTACCAAGAAAAGTCTCCATTATACAAGTTTTAAAAAATTCACGCTAAAGTCAATTCCTGCAGTTATCCCATTACTATCCGCACTTGTCTTTTTTTGTTTTTTGTATATAACATTCCTCCGGAATATATCTGCCATAAGTAAAATTTAATGAAACCACTTTTATATGCACTAAAGAGTAAACAAAAAATGTAAAATTCCCATAATTGAATGTTCCAGAAAGTAAAAATAGTTCTGAGCAAATAAAAGATGTGACAAAGAAATATTAATGAAGATTTATTGAGAATACCACATCACTTTTATATACCCAAAACAATTTTTACTTTCTGGAACATTCAATTATGTGAATTTTAGATCTATTTTTTACTTTTTAGTGTAAACATGATTTCATTAAAATACATGTATATAAATTTAATTATCCTTTAATCAAAGTCAAATTTATTTAGTTTTCACCAAAATGACATTCAAAAATGCATAAATTTTCATCTCTTTATTTGACTTCATCAATTTAATGTCAATGAACTAGTCAATATCCCATCAAAGTTGATGGGCAAACAAAAAGAAACTAGGTTTGATCATAGTTTGGTGATATTTTCGATCTTAGTCTCTCCTTTCATCCAACTGCTGTTGAATTAATCTAGATATTTGTCTATGAGTTCATTCCCTGGCCAATTGTCATCAACATTCTTCAGGTGTCTCCTCAATATTATCATCCACATTAGCGTCACTTTACTCTTTAACTGATAGCTAATATTACTTACTAGAACAAACTTTCCATGATTCGAATTATAGGGGCTTGTTTATGCAAACAATACTTCTCTTGTTGCTGACAACCTAAATTATTAATGAATTAATCAATCAGTTAAGCAACTTGATCGAAAAATCAGTCTATTTTACATTAATTCATGTTTTATTTCCTAAAAGAAAATAAGTAGCTTTTTAATGTAAAATGTTTCTTATGGATCATATGTAATAGAGTAATTTGCAGCCTCGCCACCAGCATCACCACATTAGGGCATAGCATGATGTTAGCTCATTATTATTATTTAAATAGTAGAATATTTATTTGTTTCCATTGTATTATTTAACACAACCAAGGTACTGTTTAAACTTCAAGCAGCATTGAAATTTCTTGCATATGTGGACAGATGCAATGCAAATTTATAATCCCAGTAAATTATATGCAATTACATGAAACCAGCAACAATGCGAATTACCTTGATGACTAAAATTTTTATTCATGTAAAAATACGTCAAATTTTTGCCCTAAAAATTCATTTATGAACTGATTCAGCGAGTATTCAAAAATTGATTCAAGGATGCATTCTTTGTTTCAAATCCATTCTTATGATGATTGCAAGTACATAATTTTCATATGCAAATGACTATCATGCTACACTCTCACCAAACATTAATAAAATGGAGAAAATAAACTCCTGGATTCAAATCCTTGGTCTTATGATAGACGATGACTTGCCTAAAGAGGTAGATCCGAGTATATCGCGAAAAAATGCTTGAAATCATACAAATCGTTCTTGAGTAATTCCAACAAAGGTCACACTAAATCTTTCTCAGATGGGAATGTTTCAGATGAACACACAAACAAACAGATAATGGATAGTACGCTCATTATTACAGAAAATTTTTTCTATGCTTAAGATTTTTATATTGAGAGTACATGAAAAAGAAAATACAAGCTACACTGGCTAATGTTAAAATGTAAGGAAAACTAAAATCTCCTAAGCTAGTCAATTATGATAAAAAGCCGATACGTATTTGGGTTACGAAATAACCATTATCAAGGGCTATGAAAATATATAAATATCTAAACTCACAACAGTGCGGTGAATAAAAAAAATAGTGCACATAATTATAAGTCCATGATAATATGATGTATTTTTAAAGCTATAAATAGAAAGGACAGAAATAATATACAAAATCTCCACTTGACTGCAAATACAGCCATAAATTTAAGTCTATTTTATGACAAAAAACGTTTAAATTGGCTTGACTTTATTATAAAATGAAAGTTTTTGCATTTTACAAACATTCAACATTGAGGAATTTAATTATGTTTATTTCACACATTTTTGCCACAGATGAGCTCACTGATTAAATTGTTAATTAAACAAACTACTTATATGGAGCAAAGACTTATTTACTGGAGTGGGAAACTGTCAAGATATGTATTTCATTGATAATTGCCACAAAATGATAGTGAAGTAAACACCTAGCCACCTGCATGTACCACCTAAAAAATGTAAAAAAAATAATTTCTTACCTAAAATTATTTTAAACAACATGTTAAATTCAGCTGAATGTCAAATAAGGCAGATTTGACAAAAGCATTCAAACTCTTTGCTCATACCTCAAGTACGCAAGTATCTTTGTTTCCAGCAGAGAGGTCCAACTGAGGCAGTGCATGTTGATGCTCATCTTCTCCAGAATCATCTGTGTCTGAGCTACCATTACGACCAGTACCATTAGTCCAGGAATTATCCTATGAAACAAAATATGGTTTTAAGTGCAATGAGTAAATAATTAACCTGATTGCCTCATTTGACAAGCTGTGGTCAGCCAATTTTTCAAAGCTTAAAAGTTGAATGAGTTGTAGCTGCCATGTATGACGGGCAGTTTAAGTATTTACTTTTTTCCTACAAATGCTTTAAGCATCACTGAATAATCAACCACTGTAAGAGGAAGAATGGAAAGAGGAAATCACTATAGGTTTTTTCCTATTACCATTAAGAGATCTCTTGAGAGATTTACAGTGCAAAAATGTTTTGCAGGGCAGTATACCATTATGACTGGGATTGGGAGGTATTGATTTACTAGATGAAGTAACTGCATTGTTCTTTGTAATGAGACAAACTGTGGACAAATACCAAAAGATATTATTATTAATTGTCATTAACACTAAATGCATCACTTTCAGATGGCTCACTTAAATCATTATCTCTGACATTCCCTATTACCACTGTCAGCATGCAGTTAAAAAATAATTGATCCTTCTAAAAGATGCCCAATTGTGTGTGTAGTTATCTCAATTGTCAACTAATGATAGTTATGAAAAAATGAAATTGAAATTTGTAACTGGAATAATGTTTTACCATGTACATGCTACAGTAAAAACATTTTGATTTCACAATGAATCAGCTACAGAAGACATGACTTTGACGAATGAAACAATGCCCTGGATACCAAAAGGTCCCATAAATATCCTGGTGGCACTTGGTTTGCTGAGATTCCCTAACTTGTGAAAGGAATACAGGTAGTCCCCACTTAACACGAGAGATACGTTCCTAAAAAGTATCGTGTTAAGCGAATTTGTGCTAAGCAAATACATAAATCCCATAAGAAACCAAATAAAATGCGGGAGATATGCGTTTGAGCGAGAGAGATCGTCGTATCACAGTGGATATATAAATTTTTATTTATACATAAATATACTTAGAATATTCATTAATTTATAATTTGCATCTGCAAATTCAAAGCAAAACTTCCCGTAATACTTTCCGTGACTTGAACCGCGAAGTGATAAAAAACATGAAGTAGAATTCGTGAAAGTTGATTTTCCCTCAGTGGGGGCAGCACTGTCTTGTCACTTATTTTGCATGTTTTAGTCTAGTATTCCCACATTTGTGTAGTTTCTTTTTGAAAGGAATGCAAAAAGTTTGAATCAGTTTCTTTTTTCTGACTTTAACTACAAAAGTGACAAAAAAACATGAAGTAGAATTGGTGAAAGATGAGCTCTGCCAGTGAGTCATACCTAAAAACTATCAAATATAAGAAGTTTTCATTACCTTAGTGGTGGCTATTTGATATTCGTCGTGATCATGATGTCTTAAGTTTTGATACTGTTTTTAGGCTGGTTTCCAAAGGAAACATAGCCTTATGAAATGGTCCTGTCTGTGTGTGTGTGTCCCTTACTAACAACTTTTGAATTAATGGAACGATTTTAATGAAACTAGGTATGAGGCATGTGCTGCCAGGGCCCACCTCCGGGCTATATTTTATTTGGCAAAGATTGAAGTCCCGGGTTCGATTCCTGGAACGTTTTTTTTATTTGTTTTAAATAGGAAGTCTCAAATTCATCATGCAGAGATGTTTTCTTTAATACTTTAAAATATCTTAAAATTGAGATATCGGAGCGAGGTTTGTACTTTTATAAGTGGAAAAGAATGTAGATTCTAATTCTTATCACCGAATTTTGATAATTGATCATATTTTCTTGAATTTCTACTAAAACATAGCATTTTTGCATTTTAAATTGCATTTTATCGGATTGCTGCCATGGAGACGATTATTACCAAACTGGGCTTGAGCATAGGCGAGTGAACAAATGGGTTATTTTCTTTTCCTCTCAACTACCCTTCAGCAATGGACAGTTGATTCATACATATTAACATATAAACAGTAACATTTATTAAATTCATCTATTTAAAAAAATACATGCAAAATATAATCTCAGAAAGAGATTTTGACATTGTTTTTAGTATTTTAAACCTGATAATGCTCTTTTAATTTATTTTCCAATTTTTCCCTATCATTGATAAACTATGAATTACAAGTGGTATTTATGGTATGAGAATTCCTTGGAATGACTAACACATACTGAAACATTTCCTGTCAATGTAAGTAATCAATTCGGGATGTCAACTTTGGGAAATCAGCCTGCATTAGTCCTGGTTTGGATTTCTTGTTGCTTTTACATCTACAACTACGAGCACTTTTTTTTGCAAAGGCATTATACAATCAGAATTTGCCTTCAAAAGCTTATTTTGCGTATTTAAGTCTAGTGGTCCCTCATTTGTGTACAATTTCTCTTTTTCATCTTCACTCTTTCATGGTAAATGTCACAAAAAATGGCTATGCGAAGTTTTACTTCGACTTTAGACTGCAAATTATATATTATCTAGTATTTTATGAATAAATATAAATTAATATACATGTTGCCTTAATGGCAACATTTTTTTATTTTACTTTTTCGTAATGTAACGTGTTGTAACTCGTGTAAAACCAGAAATTCTTCATGTAAAGTGTACAGGTTCCCCAAATGGCAAATCGTGCTGAAGCAAATTTCCTGCTATGCGAACTCGTGTTAAGCAGGAACTACCTGTAAGAGGATTCTGATGATAGCTTTAAATTGCAGATATTTCTTGACTTGAAATTTATACCTCCAATCCTTAACCAATTCCCGGGCAGTTTTTTTACAATATAAGGTCAAAAAAAGTCATATTTTTATTTTAGTTTCAGAAAAATCACAGGGAGACAATTAAGGAAATGTTTTAATTTCTTTTTTAAAAGTTTTATTATTAATTTTATTAATATATATATAACTATAAGAAACCAATAAAATTACATCAAATTTATATGTACAAACACATAAAACTATCAGATTGTCCTTCACGATCTAAATGGGGGATACAAAAATCAATATGAAATCACAAATACAAAAATGGTATAAAATAAAAAAATCACCAAAAACGATATATAATAATGATATAACGAAATCAACAATGATAAAAAACTACTATGGAGCACAAACATAAGGAAAAATGCTAAATGTATTCACTTGAAAGCTCGAAGAATAATGATGTGAAAAGGTCTTTGAAAAACTGATACCAAAAGGGTGCGCCCTTATCTCCGGAGGTGAGAAAAGAAAAGGGATCTGGAAAATCCACTGAGGGTGGATAACCTAGCGGTTAATGGATTCATTGGCAGGGTAAAGGAAAACTGAATTTGAAATCAAAGCATCTGGGTTGTAAAGAGAAAAATCTGGCTTTTGTGATTCAAGTTCATTACCCCAGGATTTCGAAAAACCCACTCTGAGAAATCAAAATTGTGCCTACTTTTGACCCCTGACAGTTGGAACATAAACTTCTACGAAGGATCAAACAAACTTGGTTGAGTTTCATAAGGGTAGGAAAAAATACAGTAGCCCAGGCTTGTCAGAAATTGTCCATCAACTCATTCCGAGTATACTCGGGGTAATCAGGGAAGCGGTTAAACTTCGACATGTATGCCTGGGCCAGCAGTGACATCTTTCTTCTGGAGTGCTCTTATCCCATTACCCCCATTCCATGACAAATAAAACATCTGTAAAGCAGTTTCTGAACGAAGGGATCCCAAATGGCACTGCATGGCAGTGAGCAAACACATTTTACAGTACCAAATGGGCTCTTTAGGCAGATAAAGCTGAATAGGTTAGGCATCAACTGAAAGAATTTATTTGAACAATTAAATAATAAATAGATATACTTACATGCCGACTTACTTTTGGAGGGTCAAGAAGAAATGTATCTCTGCAACGCTTCACTGTCTCTTCAAGATTCCTTTGAAGAGCATCAGCAAGAGCAGCTTGGCTCCCACTAACCTGCCCACATTGATGAACAGACTGTGGACGAATGCATGGCACTGTGGGTCTAGGTAAGGCTGACACCAGAATCCCAGTGCCAGTAGCTATTGCCACCAACAGCCTTTCACCAACCCTCACCTCAACCTGTTACCAAAAAAAATAAAATGCTGAAAATTGTTACAGAAATAAACTGCACTGATCGAATCTTAATCCAAATCAGATAAGTAGTCAGTATCTGAGGATAGGATGTTTTGCCTTTTATTTCTATGTAAATAGATTGGACCCAAAAAATATGTAATTGGAATTCTTCAATTTATCTTTCATCTTTTACAACATCTTACATTTATTTTGGTAATGGTGAACTTTTTAGATGAAGCACCTTAAGGTAAACCAATGATCTATACAAAAATATTTCATATGACATGAAAGTTAAATTCCAAAGGATTTCAAAATTCCTACAAATGATTAAAACATCTTAACAATAGATATTGATGGAAAGAAATAGTAAATGAAGGACTAGACCAGAAAAAATTGATTCAAACACATTAGATATTTTTGTAGAATGTTGCAAGATATTAATGAATAATTATAAAACAACAACTAGATGGTGGTCATTAGAGAAAAAAGACAATTCACTTGGTTCTTACCTTCAATAAAAAATGGCCATATCTGCAAGCCAATAATAAGCAACAAGATTTTTTTTAATATTTCAATACATACATTTACATTTACTTTATACATGTGAACCAAAACAGAAATGCATCACTAAAATTTTCAAGTATAATAAAGTTCATTCAACAAAGAACCTAAAGTATATCCTAAATGTACATCAAAACAAATCATCAATACAGGTTTCCCTGAAGATACGTCGGAGATGCATTTATAGGAAACCGAGCGCATCTTGAAAAAGCCTATCTTGGGAGACATTTGCCCATATAACCCTATGTTATAATGATTAATGTGGTCCCAGCTCAAAATTTCAACTTAGTCATTACCTAAATATTGATATAATTGTCCATAGTTCACTAATATGTTGATGTAATGACTTTGCCTTTTCCTTAATTAAAAGAGTGCTTAAAAGCATATTCCTTTGAACCTGCTCACCAATCCCAATATAAAGTAACTTATCCATCTTCACCATACACAAATTCTGTTTTACAAGTGTAGCAATTTTTTCACATTCTTTTATCTTGTCACTAGACTTCAACATTGTGTGCACAGTTGATGATGAAAGATTCAAAGCCGTTGTAATTACCATTCTACACTCATTTTTCTAAGCAATTCACAAATTTGAGTTTTATTTCAAGGAAAATAGCCTGTTATCCCTTAGATGCAACTTTAATCTTCTTTTCCATCATGAGGGTTATTATTTAATATACAAAAATTGTGATCACAAATAATGTAATGAAAAATCCATGAATGTGAACACTACAAGAGAAAGGCTATAACTGAGTTAGCTTGAGCAGTCTATAAACCAGTGGTTCTCAACCTATTTTTGCCTGCATCCCCCTGTTAATAGTTCCATTTCCTTCAAGTCATTGTAAAAGATACACTGGGATTTTCCCTACCACATTAAGATAAAAATTTACATATGTATTTTAAAAAGCACATTCATGTATTATCCTGGTTTTATTTATTTTTATAAGCCAGAATATGATACACTGTGAATTTATCAAATATTCAAGTCACCTTTCATTAACTCTCATGCCACCTTGGTATGTGATTTCACCCTGGTTGAGAACCACTGCATATCATCAAGAGAAACAAGTCACGATAATCCAATATTTAAATTGTCGTATTAGCGAGGGAAAACTGCATATCTCAAATTATGTGTCCATAATTTTCTTACAACATATTAGCAAAAAATCTGATGTGGCCACCACATGACATTCTCCGTACCTGTAATATTTCTAAAAATTAAATAATAATGAATATATTAAGGAACTGCGAGAAAAATTTAAAGACATTACATAGAACAGAAATAGACTCATACCATAGCCTTCTGATACTGGATATCTCTAATGATTAAGAATAAAAAGGAGGGTTACTAAGACATAACTAAGAGTCAATTGTTAAGAATAATTGCCGGTAGGTAGTGGCAGCTAAAAAATTAGTTTTTAAAATATCTCTTAAACAATGTATTTTATGGGAAAATGTTTCAAACAAGGGTTGTAAAAAATTAAATTTCCTACAACATTTATTCCAATATTTTTTTACAATAATCAAATATTAAAGTAAATATTTGAAAAAAATCTGATGTGGCCACCACATGACTTTCTCCATAACTTTAATATTTCTAATAATTCCAAATAGGTTACATAATATTAAATATTTTAAGAAACGGTGAGAAAATTTTAGACTTTACAAAGACCAGAAATAAACTCAAACCATAGCCTTCTGATATTGGATATAGTCACAAAGCTATAAAAAAATAAGAAAAGAAAAAGGAGCATTACTAAGATGTAACTAACAATAGTTGTCAGTAGGTGGTGTGGTGGTGGCAGCTAAAAACATAAGATAACTTTTAAACAATGGGAAAATGTTTCAAACCAAGATTGTAGAAAATTAAGTTTCGTACAACTTTTATTCCTATACATTTTTACATAAATCAAATATTAAAGCAAATATTTCAAAATAACTGATGTGACTATAGTAAACACCCACTTCCGGTTGACCGACTATTACCAAAAACTAATCAGTTCTTATGACTTTCATAAAAATGTTAAATATAAAATTTCGCATTGACCTAATTAATATTTTTTGAGTTAGAGCACCCACAAAAAAGCTGTCGCATACACACACAGACATTGAGAAAATGTCAAAGGGGACCTCAAAACACGTATTTCCGTTGAAATCTCGAAGTCAATTTTTTTCAGGAAAACAATACTTTCCCCTATACGTATGGAGAAAGTAAAAATGGAGAAGTGACAAGAGTAAACACCCACTTCTGGTTCACCGATTTTTACCAAAAACTAATCAGCACATCTTCCTTTAATAAAAATGTCAAATATAAAATTTCATGCTGATCTGATTAATAGTTTTTGAGTTAGAGCACCCACAAAATCCTGGTCACAGACACACACACACACACAGACAAACACAGACATCATCGAGAAAATAGTCAAAACATGTTCAGGGGACCTTAAAACATGTATTTCCATTGAAATCTCGAATTCGATTTTTTTCATGAAAACAATACTTTCTCTATACTTCGTATACAGTCAAACTCGTTTATAACGAGCACGGTTGTAACGAGTTCACGGCTATAGTGAGCAAATGCTACCTCCAAGATAAGTTTACGAGCATTTACATACAAATATTTCACGTATATAACGAGCACGCTTCACGGATACATCGAGCAAACTTTGACCACTTCTCACTGTCTCAAACGCGGCGGTGGTCAGCCCCTTCAATCCTCATAGTGACCCAAAATATGTAACCTTGTGTTCTTGAGTCCAGCCTCTACACCCTATCCCTCGGGGAGGTTAAAGACCGCGGCGTTGTTGTTAAAAAATAATCCCTTCGTCCAAACCAAGAATTCCCAACTTGCAGGTACAGTGGCACTCGCGGAGGTCCTTTGTCCTCTCCTCCCAACCCCCAGCTCTTTTACAGCCAGGAGGTTGTGTTTGGAAGGGGGTAAGGGGTAAGGGCATGTACAATGGCGCCCACCCCCGTCGCTCAGCCGAATGCACCCAACACCCTTTCCCACATAAAGATGGGAAATCCCACGTTTAATCCGTCTCCTCATTAACTCTTCCTGGAATTGGTATGCTCACAGTTTGCAAAGAAAGTTCGTAGCGTTGATCACAAAAATCAGTTGAGATTTTGCCCTTGAACGAGTAACATGTCCGTACATAAAAGGAAGTGTTTGTCTATTCGCGAAAAGGTTGATATTATTCGAGAGTTAGAACGTGGTAAAAAAATGTTGAAGTGTGTAAAAAATTTAATTTATCGTCGTCTACGGTTTCAACCTTATGGAAAAACAAAGAAGCGATTTTATCTGCACTAGAGAACAACCTAACAACGAACAAGAAAATGAGGAAGTGCGACTTGGGTACTGTTGATCAAGCACTTCTGGAGTGGTTTAAGATGCAGAGAAATGCTGGTTTCCCCATCAACGGTACAGGTACAGGCAGATAAATTTGCAAAACAGTTAGGACACGAGAACTTCACATGCAATAACGTGTGGCTTGATCGTTTTAAAAATCGGCATAACATTGTTTATGCGAAAGGCCCTGTCAGCAGATTCAAAAACGGCAAGTGAATGGGTGAAAAGTGTTTGGGAGGAGTGTCGAAAAGGTTACAGAGAAGAAGACATCTACAATGCCGACGAAACTGGACTGTTTTACAACATGATGCCTAATGCAACGTTTAAATTCAAAGGTGACAAATGTGTTGGTGGCAAAAGACCTAAGAATCGTTTAACAGTTGTAATGTGCGCAAACATAAATGGGACTGACAAAAAAACTTTTTGTTATTGGTAAGTCACAAAATCCACTTTGTTTCAAAAATGTAAAGAAGCTTCCCGTTGAATATGCAGCTAATGAAAAGGCATGGATGACTTCCAATATTTTTCAGAAATATGTAAGTCAGTGGAACAACGAGTTACGGAGGAAAAATAGAAACATTCTACTCCTTGTCGATAACTGTCCTGCGCACCCACATATGCAGGAGTTATCCAATGTAAAACTGGTGTTTTGCCTCCAAATGCGACTTCTATTATGCAGCCAATGGACATGGGGATAATTAAAAGTTTTAAATTCCATTTCAAGCGATTTTTTGTTCTACAGTTGATTGAAAGGAGGGAAAGAGGTTTAGATGGCAATGACTCTGTATTGGATGCAATTCATTTGATGACAGATGCATGTTTCACCTACAACTATCATAAACTGTTTTCGAATGTCTGGTTTAATATCGGGAGAATTTTTGATTGATAACCATAACGTTGATGAAGATCAGAATGGCTTAAAGAAAATGGAATTGCGAATTTTGACCATGTAAATGACATTGACAATTTTGTTCATGTTGATGATGATTTGATTACCAGTGGAATTCCTATGGAGAGTGAAATAATAGAGACAGTATAAAGCACAGCAGACAGTGATGAAGACAATGTTGAATGTGTCGAAGACACAATCCTTACTCAGGATGCCGTGGAAACATTAAATGATTTTTTTTTAAAACATTGACATTTCCGATGGTGTTTTTAGTGCACTAAGTGTAATAAGAGGAAACTTAACAGACTTCAAAGTGAAATCTATGAAACAGGCTCAAAGTTATTTTTGTAAAAAGGGGGGTGATTAAGGATGCAGCTGTGAGTAAATTTTATATGTACTTATGTTTACTTTAAATTTTCTAGTTTATTCTCATTTTTAGGTTTTTTCATAAATTTACTAAATAACCTTTATGTTTATATATTCACTTTTACTTCTTATGTCTTATTTCACCATACGCATGCATGCTTTTGCCTTCACGGATATTAAGTTTAACGGCTATAACGAGCAAAACTAGACGGTCCCGTGGCGCTCGTTATAGCCGAGTTTGACTGTATAGAGAAAGTAAAAATGGATAAATGACAAGAGTAAACACCCATTTCCGGTTGACCGATCTTTACCAAAAACTAATCAGATCTTGTGACTGTCATAAAAATGTTAAATATAAAATTTCGCATTGATCTGATTAATAGTTTTTGAATTAGAGCACCCACAAAAAAAACTGTCACATACACACAAAGATCTCATCGAGAAAATGGTCAAAACGTATATTTCCGTTGAAATCTCACACAAATCATCACCCAAAATTAGCAACAGAAATGGTACCGCACCATAAACTGCTCTCAATTCCTTTCTTTCGTAAAAAAACTTGAAGTTCACTCTTCAGTCTCATTTTTTCCAAAAAAGGATACTTTCAATTATTTCACTGAGATACGTGTCAAGAGAATTTTTTGCTGTAATTATCAAATTTTTCAATCAAATAGACTTGTAGCCATGAGGTGTCCAGTAAATTGAAATCTATCTTTTATTTCTGAGATTATGGTGTCACAAACTTCTTTACATTCTCTCTTCCAGCAGGCAAATTTGCTGTCAGTGATCCACGGTCTTTTTGGTTGAACTACTTCCTCTTCATTTTCTAACTTGACTTCAACCTGTTCGGTAATCACATCAACTTGGTTTCTGACTGACTGTATGCCATTCTCGAAATACTGCATCGCTTGCTGTACTTTAACTCGATCAGTGATTCATTTTTGAACCTGACTAAAAATTATCTCCACGTGAGGCATTATCTGGTGAAAAAGCATTAACCAAAAGACAAAGCTATTTTCTTTCAGCCTAAGTTTATATGCACCTGCTTGTGTTATAGTAGACTGCAACTTTATGTCATCACTGTTTTCAATAATTTCCATAAGCGTTATGAGTTCTTTCCTATATTCATAAACAGTGCTGTCTCCACGAGAACGGAAATTCCATCTGGTATGTGATACCCGGGGCAATCTTCTCTGTACAACGTCATCCAACACTTGTTCTTTGGGACAAATTATCAAAAAATGAACTGACTCCAAACAAATGTGCAAAAAAGATACGGGTTTGGTGGTTGATGAACGCTGAGTTAGACATAATGAGATTCAGCTGGTGGGTGTAACAGTGGATAAAATTAGCAAGTGGATACTTGTCTTTTATCAGTTTCTGAATACCATTTAAATGTCCACTCATAACAGAAGCACCATCAAAACTTAGTGCTATAAGTTTATTCAGACTGTCACCAATTAGGATGTCGAGTTGTTTTAAAATACAATCTGTGATTCCACGAGCAACATGTCCGTCAGGATTAATGAAATTCCAGAACCTTTCTACTGGTTTTCCGCCTACAATGAAACGTAATACAATGACTAACTGAAATTGACATGACACGTCAGTAGTTTCATCGGCTATCAATGCTACATAATTGGCTTTTTGAATTTCTTTGCAAACTTCTTCATGGTATAATTCTAACATGCATTCCAGAAACTCATTCTGTATAGTTTTAGACGTACCTTTAAACACTGCTTATTGACTAAGGTGAACTTTTAAGTCTTTATCTAACTCAGAACTAAACTGGATTACCTCACAAAAAACTCTTATTTTGTGACTCATCCGATTCATCATGCCCTCTCAATGCTAATTCTAATGCCCCACAAAAACGTATACAATTTATAATAAAATTTAATACGTACCTATTTTTATCTACTTGTTCGTTATGTTTAGATTAGCTAGCCGATATGTGAGTTAAACTGACTTTGAATATTTGTTTTACCCAGCAACAACAAACTCAAAACATTGTTCATATGTTGTTTAGATTTTTTGTGAGCCCTCATTTTTTCCCAAATGTGTACCAAGTCCGAAATCCCGTTCCTCGACCAGCTGATATCTCCTTGGAAAAGAACACAAGGAAAACAAAAAAGGGATTTTTTTGTCACACCTGCACAGCCAATTGTTCTTTGAATAAATATCGGCATTAAATTTATGACAACTTTCCTGTTTGTTGACACACTGTGCTTTTTAACTAAATTCAAATTAGGGAGGGGTCTTCCCATTCATTTTATTTCGAGTATATCACCAATACTACACCAAGCTGCTAGCTTGAAGGCCGGCCGAGCCAAACTGAACTTGGCCCCAACAATTGATATACCCAAGCGCAGGACAAGTTAGGTGAGGGGGAGAAAAGCATGCAGTGTGCATGTGTTCCACGTTTTGTGACCGAGCCAGCTAGGCGGAGGCATGGCACTGCCCGTTGGAGTGGGGGAACTCCCCACCAGACTCGCCGCCCACTCCTCCCATAAATTCTCTAACTGACTGGAGTATTGTGCTGCTTCACAACAAATTAAACTTATTAAGGATTCAAAAATGAAATCAATCTGTTCAAAAACTATTATTTATATTGCTTTTTTCTTTCTGTGAATTTTGGTAGGGCCATGACCCCATGCCAGCAGCCGCCCCTGCTAAAGACTGAAGTACTTGGGGGAAAACACAAAATAAACTTTAAACAAAAATCGTAAATAAACCTTTGATTATAAACATTAAATAAACTAAAATTTTATTTTAAAACAAAAGTTATTGCCGCTGATTCCTTTTTATTTGTTGTCTTTTTGGTTGTTAGAATAGGCTTGCAAAAACATAATTTATCCAGACTTTGGTTTCCTGAATGCGACCTGATTTTTGTGCATATCAACCCTGCCATTGAAAACGCTCTTTCTGATTCGACACTCATTGGTCGAATGGTCATTAGGAAATCGAAAGCCACTTAAAAATATTTTCCTCTTAATTTTTCTTCTTGACAATACGTCATTTCCTTTCTCACATGTGTTAGGTCTTTTGTGTTTTTTTTTGAGTTAGATCTTCATAGGCTACATCAGTTTTTTCTTTATCACCAATTGAAGTTTTTCCTTCATCGACAATGCAGCCGATGTTGAAGGAACTGAAGCTGTAACATTCTTGAAATTGGAATCAATGACTTCAGTTGACTTAATTGTATTATCTGTTTCCTTTTTATTAAAAATGTGTTCAACTAGCTCCATGATTATCTTCATTATTGTGGATTTGCTGGTTTTATTAAAAATTTCATAATCTTCATCATTCGATTTCATAGGATCATAAAGGTACTGTAGCGCACATGAACCAATGTGCTGTGAAGTTTGTTCAAAAAAGGGAATATTATTTTTATTCTGGTATTTAATTACTATAAATATTTTATTTAAGCATGTTAAAGTGTGCCTAATCAATTTAAATATCTATTCTATCTCTTTATTGAACATAATAAATTATTATTTAGATGTTTAGATCAATTTTTAAAATATATTTACAAAGATAATCAACAAGTAAAATTATTAAAACATACATTAAATACATTCTTCTTTTACCGAATTACTGGTAGATAATACCAAATTACCAGTAAATTTAGTAAAGGATTTTTGCGCCATTTACCGGTAAATCGGTTTACCAGTATTGCAATCCCTAATTGGTACAACAGATTCAAGTTTGTGGTGAAAAAGCGGCTGCTGATACTGAAGCTTTTATAGAAGAATTTTTGAAAATGGTACATGAAGAAGAATTAACTCCTGATCAAGTACACAACGCTGATGAGACTTCGCTATTTTGGCAATATATTCCCAGAAAAACCTACATGACAGCACCCTCAGGTTTTAAAGACTCTAAGGAACGCATTACCACTTGGGAAGGCTCCACTTTGCGGTAAGATTCCATAATGTTAATAAAAACAGAAAATTGTATATTTCCAATAACAAATTTATTATGACCAATCTGTTACACATCATCAGGTCAAGTCACCTGATGATGCTGTAACAGGATGAAACTGGTCGTAATAAATTTGTTAGTGGAAATATATAATTTTCTTTTTTCATTTACATTATGTTCAAATGCATCTGGCACTCACAAGTGTAAACTACTTGTTATTGGAAAAGTCAGAAGCCCAGGTGCTTTAATGGAATCAAAGTTTTTCCTGTTCACTATAATGCCAATAAAAGAGCATGGGTTATGACTTCAATATTTATTGAGTGGTTCAAAGAAAATTTTGTATTCGAAGCACAAGCTCATTGTCGAGCTGCTGGGCTTCCAGATGACCACAAAATAATAACCCCAATACATGAAGCAGTTGCGAATTCAAGACATGTTTAGAAAAATTCATGAGAATTCTGCATTGAAACAAAGTGAAGAATCTGGTAACGCTCAGTCCCTAGCATCGCCAGATGATGCCATCCCTTCAACTTCAAGTTCTATGTAATGTAGAACAAATACAATTGAACACGTAATTTGGAAGAGAAAAAAGAATTCATATTGGTAACTACCCAATTACTGAAATACAGTAAAACCTCGTTATTTCGATCCCGGATAATTCGAAATAGCGTGTAATTCGAAGCTAAGAGCAGTCCCCAGCCAACATCATAGAATTTTGCATACTTTTTAGTACAGATTATTCGAAATATGTCTACAAATGAAATTTGAAGTCATGATCTGGTCCGGTGACTCGCGAACATTTCATTTAATTCGAAGCCTTGACCCATATTGTGTGTTTAAGTGGAAAGTTCATGCAAGCACATGACAAAGGCATCGCATCCTTGTTCTCCATTTCTCGCAAATGAAATATACATTGCCCCCTAAACAGGCAACTTCCTTTTACTTATTTAATAGTCAACGTGAAATAAAATCGTAGATGATGCAAATAGAGGAATCGTCTTATCCTTGCATCACTAGACCTTCCAATTCCAGGTTCTCCGATTACTTCATATATACTGCTTTATCGTAGATCTCTACCTCTCCCCCATAAGTTTTTTGGAAAAAACTTCAAATAAGGATAAACAAAGATGGTAGAAGCGCACAGGGACAGGAGAAATGAGGTTTTGTATTTGCCCACTCAACAAAAATATGCGAAAAAATATAGGTTTTTACCTTAGTAATTTGAGCACGATCTTCAATGTTATTCTCACTATCACTCTCTGAACTGACATTTTCTCCCGAATCACTTTTAAGTAAGATTTCAGTCAACTTTTCATCACCAGGTATTGCTTGCCCTTTTATATTGGTTGATGCCATGACTCTTTTAATCTCTTAGAAATTAAAGAAAGTAACAATGGACAAAAAACGAACAATAACTGCCTCCATACAGTGTAAATGTTTCCCTCAGAGCAGCAAGAGAATATTTTTTGTGCGATTCAAGAGCTTCCCATGCCCTCTGATCACGCTTTCATAACTATCTTTGAATAGGCCTGTCTGTGCATTGATGTCAGATAAGTATTTCTCTCTCTCACTCTCATTATATTGTTCTCAAGAAATGCTGAACCAAGCACTAGCCCAGATCCGAAGACCATTCCTCCTCCCTTTCCATATAGCTCTCAAGTGTTGATGCAAAAGAAAAAAATATTCATCTCAAGAGTGAGAGACATCACAAAGCAAATAAACAGTGCCTGCATCCCCTTCCACCACACAGTAGCTTTCGTGCAGAGGTTTGGTTAGTCTCAGCAATGAATAGGGGTTTTTAGAACCCACAATTCGCGAAAATTCAATCACAAAATTTTACGTATAATATTGGTAAAAAGAAAGTAAAAATTGCATAATTAAGCGCAATAGGAAAACCCAAGGTTACTGTGTTGAAATATATCAAGGTTTTTCAGATTTACGAAAATTTATTGTGTCAAAAAAATAAAGATCTAGCGATCTCCGTGGTGTACCCAATACGACTGCATATGAAGTTTTCGTTCTGCATGCCCAGTTATGTTTGCCTTTTTAGTTTTCCCTTCTCTAAAACTTGGCACGCTACACTAAGCTTGACACCTACCCCTCCCTCCTGTCTGCATGATGCAATTCATGGATTTAAATCCCCTTGCCAGCAGTTTAGCACATATTGCAGAAAAGAATTCATAAGTACATAATAGTAAAATCATCACCTGTCATAACAAATATGACCACGTTATTTTGAGAGCACATATATTTTATTACAGCTATGTAATATGGATGGAAATAAAATTAAAATGCAGTGTATGAAGTTGCCCAGAGCTAATAAAGAATTAATTAATTTTGACCATATCGACGGCATGGAAAGTTTGAATGAAATTGGAGAGAATTAATACATGATGGTTCCTAACTATTATATATACAATATTTCACACATGGGTTTTCCCAATCTTTTTAGCATGTATTTTCGTAATCTTTTGGCTGAGTACATGCGGTTGAAAGTCTTTTCTTCCAAAACGTGGTGTAAAAGAGTAACTTGAAATATACACTGGGAAAATTAGTTTGTTCACTCGATCCTATTTTTCACATGCGGTGGTGTTCGTGAATCATGAATTAAGTGGTCACTTCAGTTCTGTTCATGAATTCACCATGTGTACAAACTTGTAAGGTCAATACGTTTTGTAGCAGAATGGATAGATAAGACTATATTGTGATTTTACTGTTCAAGTAGCGGATCAAAAGAAATTTCAATTTTTTTTAAGTTTGTTTATTTCGAAACCGGATAACTCGAAGTCGTATTATTTTGGTCCCTTGAACTTCGAAATAACATGGTTTTACTGTATTTCTATTGCTGTGCAGTATAGTTCCCTCTAATTTTTTAGCTATGGGCAGAACAATCCTTATTGTGAGCAAAAATATGAAAATGGTCCGTGGAAATCCATCCTATAGTAATTAATATTAGTAACGAATGTGTGGCGTTAAAATATTACTGTGCGATGGTTCCAAAATTAAATCAGATATGGACTTTCTAATAAAAATCTTAAATATAAAACTTTGTGCCAGTTTGATTAAAAGTTTTTGAGTTCGAGTACTCACAAAATTCGTATTGTGCTTACACAGAGATAGAGACGTCATAAAAATGGTGAAAATGTATTCAGAGAATAACAAGATGGAAAAGTATATTTCATAAATGGAATACACAGAGATTTTAAAGGCATTCTTTATAGGAAATTACAAAATAGCATCGAAAGATTGGGTGGTTCTTGAATTTTTATATCTGAAATTAAAGTCGTAATTATGTGATCTCACGAACTATTTTGTGGTAAATGTTGTCCTCTATCCAAATATTTTTTTAATATATAACTTACAGTTCATATAAGGGCTAGAAAGAGTAAAATGTGGTACATATTTAATTGTTGCTTGCCAAAAGAACCAACTTAGCGATTGATGTAAACAAAATATGCGATGTTTTACTCAGGATTTTCTCGAATTTTTATCTCCAAAATTATAACTTGTAATTATGTGGTCTCGCAGACCTTATTGCGGTAAATGAAGTCCTCTATATGAATAAATTTTTTAATCTATACCTTACAAATCATATAAGAGCAATGGAGAGAAAAATATGGATTTTTAATTGTTGTTTGCTGAGAGAACCATCTTAGCAATCAATGTAAACAAAATGTGTGATGTTTTGTTCAGGATTTTCTTGAATTTTTACCTCCAAAACTATAACTTGTACTTATGTGGTCTCGCCGACTTTATTGTAATATATGAAGTCCTCTTTCCGAATAAATTTTTTAATCTATACCTAACATATAAGAGCTAGGGAGAGAAATTTATAAATTTATAGTTTTTAATTGTTGCTTGATGGATGCCATTTAACGAGATACGAGTATATGTTTACTAAAGTAATTAAGTAAAGTGGAAGTTCTAATTGACAGATGCAGCTCAAAAGCAGAATTGGGTGATAAATTTTAATAAGGATAACTCCTACATAATTTAATTAAAATCCATTTAGCAGTTTAGGAGATGAAAGTTATGACAGACAGATGGACAGACGAGCCATGTCCATAAGGCGTTCTGCTACTATCACTTCGCTGGTAAAGAATGCCTAAAAAATGAAAAAGGAGAAACCTCCTTATAACCATAAAAATTAGGGGAAGTTACTCCATGCCAGGGACTGAACACTCAGAGAATCTCATACAATCTGGGTTTAGGGGAAATACTCCACACCAGGGACCCTTGTTTACATGTGCACGAATCACGCAAGCAAAAAAGCCAAAAGTGTACTTCTTTTTTTAAAAGAATGCCTAAATATGCATTTCAGAATCAATGATTCCATCCTCAGTAGACCAATCTTAAAGATGATGAAATTCAGGAAGTGGAGCATATATATACACCCAGTACAGTAGGGAGGGGAAGAAAAGTAGAGGAGAGGGGAAGAAAAGTAGGGGAGAGGGAAAGAAAGACTGTATATGCCGGCGAATAAGTCGACCTTTGAAGCTCAAAAAAAAATTCTGAAAACTTAAGACAAATATAAAATGTGACCCTTAAATATCAGATTAAAAACATTGATATTTACAAAAACATTTGATCTTACATCATAGGTGATCGCCATTTTGAATCAGCAGCTCCATTGTTTACATATTGTCATTTATTTTAGAAGATTTAAGATAATTATTTTTAATAGTTAATAAAAATAATATTTGATAATTGCCCTATAATCGGGCAAATACAGTATACCATTTTGATGAAAATACCATTGAAGCCAATGGTAAAAAATGTATGCATGTTCTATTTTTCCAAAACAATTTAAACCATTAAATTACAGAATGAGAAATAGAAAAAATGACCAACTTACCTTGAGACCAAACACAGCATTCATTCCACACAGCCTCAGCTTGTTAGCTAGTGCTCTATGTAGGTCATATTCCAAAAATGGTAAACCATCAGATATGTCTTTGGCAGAAACCTCTCCCCTAGAGCTACCACTGCTGCCCACTCCAACACCAACTACTCCCCCACCCCCCATTCCACCTCCACCCCCACTCCCCCCTCCCCCATAACCTCCCTCTCCTCTCCTCCCTCGGCTAGCATAGGCCTGAATCAGAGTACCCACTCCAACAGTTGCTAGTCCCTCAGGAGGCTCACAAGTGGCAAGAAGAACATCTGGGACACAGCCTCTTCTGAAAGATCAGGATGTCATATGATTACTTGGAACACAAAATCACCACAGAACATCTTTTGAGAAGATATTAATTCATTCCCAGAATCATAACACTATACTCCTTAGTGCATCAAATATATAAAAAATCTTACCTGCATAAGGCACACTTTGCCATGTTAATTCTAAATGGAACAGTGGATGGACCATAAGGAATGTGGCATATGGAACAAGATGGCAAATGAAGCGCTCCAGTACTACAGTGCTGCGTTGATGCCATTGGGATAGGAGTTGGAATTGGAGGAGGTGACGCAGAAGAAGCTGTTCCTCCAACAGATCCTACCTTTTCCTCTGCAGCTTCTCTACTCTCTGACGGGTTACGGACTCTTGTGGTAGATGCCTATAAAATTAAAATATCGATAATATACTTAGTGATTAAAATTCAAAAGAAATATTTAAATCACATTTATCACAAAATCTTTTAAGTAACTACTAGCTAATCTGAGCTGCATAAATATTTATTTTTGGGATACCAGAAGAAATTTGAATGCTTGGAAAGCCAACAAATTAGTGTACAGGGTGTCCGGAAACTCCCACATAATATGCTTACCACGTGAATCCTTGCATTAATGAGTCGACAACATACGTTTTGTTCAAGTGTCAGATGCTTCGTTTCATCAGAAATCACACTTAAAAATGAAACGATATGGCAACACCGCATGGTAATACTCAACAGATAGAGCTTTTCAACGCGCATAATCTTTGTGTTCCACTAGCAGCGTGGTAATGCGTTTATGTTATGTGTGCAAAAGGTTCACGGTTCGAATCTTTTATCAGGTTCTATTGTTTTTATTTTTTATTGTTTGATTTCGGGTAATTTTTCAGTTTTTATTTGTATTTTATTTTTTTATATTAAAACCTTTTGTGATTTGTCTTCATTTTTTCCCTCATTTCTTTTCATTCAGGTACATTAAAATTCACAGTAAACTAGTACGTTAATCTTAAAAAATTAATAACATTAACCAAACAAATGTAAATAATGACAGAACTTGGACTTCATCGTGACGTGACGTAATGTTACAGAAAAAATAAAAAGTAGTTAATTGTCATATAGGAGATTTTCAAAGTGGCTCCCGTTGGCAACAATGCAGCCATCAGCTCATTTGATTAGTTCTGCCTGCATGCTCTGCAGCACCGGCATGGATCCGTGCAACTACAACATTTACATCCTCAGGCTGGTTGATATTGTACACAGCTGATTTGAGGTGGCCATAAAAAGAAATCTAAGGGGTTCAGGTCAGGTGACCTTGCGGGCCATCACGTCCAACCCACCGGTCTGGCCATGTGGCATTCAGAACAGGTTGTACAGCCATCCCTCGATGTGCCGAAGCCCCATCGTGTTGAAACCACATTCTCTGGTGTAGTGCAAGCGGCACATCATCTAACAAATTTGGGTGGACATACCGAAGAAAAATTGCATATATCCAGGCACATACTCTCTCTGATTTGATCTCCTAAAATTCCGGCACGCAGGTTGACGGACGAGTGCTCTTTGAATCTCCTCTCACAAACAATGTGAGGGTTGATACAAGCCCAATAATGTCTGTTGTGTGCGTTCAACACTCCTTCCCTTGAAAACATGCTCTCGCCACTGCAGAGCACAGATGCAATGAATTCGGAATCTTAACGATGATGTTCTAACAACCACTCACAGAATCATAACCTGTGTCCATGATCCTCTGGTTTTAAATTTTGCACCTGTGTGAAATGAAATGGGTAAAAATTTTCCTCTTTAAGAATCTCACAAATGGTTGAATGGGGCAGATCTGTTCGCCGAGTTATTTGTAGGATAGATGTTAGAGGATTCTCTTGAACATCTTGTAGCACAAGCTCCTCGTTATCTGGTGGTCTTCTGTAAGGAATTCTCCCACCATCGACTTGTGGAGGAGGAGCTAAACATCCTGTTTCTCAAAGTCGACGGTCCAGTCGTGTAAATACGTTGCAGTCTGGATGCCGCCGATTTGGATAGCGTTCTGCATACACACACGCAGCCCTGTGTGATGCACATCAACACTCCCATAAAATCAAGTACATGTCCGCATACTCATTGAAGGTGTACTTCATGTTGTCTGAACGAGGGTCAAGCTGCTAGTGTGTCGTATCCGTCAGTACCTGTTTGTACTACCTTAACATACCAGTAGAGGCAATCGTGGTAAAAAGAAACTATGAGTAGGCCTAATGTTATTTCTAAAGAAAAAATACATTATTACAAAATTTAAAATAAAACAATAAACCTTTAAAAAAAATACAACAAACTTGCAGTGAACAGTATTAACATGCGCATTATAAAAAAGGTAAGGTATATGGGTTCGAACCTTGAACCTTTCATACGCAAAACATAAATACGTTACCACGCTGCTAGTGGAACACGAAGATTATGCACATCGAAAAGCTCTATCTGTTGAGATTAACTGCACGGTGTTGTCAGATCGTTTCATTTTTAAGTGTGATTTATGGCATCTGTATAAATATATATAATGTTTGCCAATCTATTTTCATCAAGTGTTTTAATTACCACAAGAGTGACTCCTTTCTCTCTCTCAAAGTCAGTTCTGTCCAATGAAGAAGTCATGAGTTCTTTGTAAGGACCTTGATATTGATGACTAGTTCCAACACCTCTCAGTCCATCCTCAGGGCCAACTCCATGGTAGAAATAATTAGGATTTATGACTGCAGCAGTACCAGAAGCACTCAACACGCAAACATCATCACTAAAAGATTAATACAATAAATGCATAAAACATTTGTGAATGTGCACAAAAGCTAAATTATCAAACACTAATTATGTATTGACAAACTATGTCTCTCTAATAGACATAAAAAGATTGGAAAAACCAAATGAGCTTTATCAATGGTAGATTCTAAATATTTCAATGGCCATAAAAATGCTGTTTTTTTCTTTTGCATTATATTCTATGATTTGCAGTGGATGGTGGATGGAAATCATGCTCACCAAATAGAAGTCTTTTCAGAATAAGCTATAACCACATCACATGCAAGGGCTCTTGCATGGGATCGGATCTCCATTCGCACTTCTGTCCACCAAGCATCCCTTTGTTCCCACGCCTCCTCATCCCCTCCACCGCCACCACCACCACCATCACCACCAGAACTCAGGAGTTTCACTGAGCGAGCACTCACAGTTCCAGCTGAAAACATATAAGCGATCTATGAAAATTAAGTACTGAAGAACTTTAATCAGACAAAGTTAAACTGGCTTAATGCAGGATATATTTATCTATTCACATTTCATTGCTAAAATAGTTTTATTTTGATTATTTTCTGCTATTCGATATGATATAATTTCCATGAAGCCCCTTACCTGGCCTGCTGAGGCACCTGCAACTGCCAATGGGGCCCCCCGCATAAAAATTTTCCTCACCCCTCACAGTATAGGGCATTTACGTTCCATCATTAATTTGACATCAATTTTTGCTTGCATTTCTTAACCATTACATTACGTTGCTAATGTGTGAATACTGTGTGGTGTATGTATAAATGTGTGTTTAAGGTATAATTAAAGTATAATTAAAGCATCAGTACGGTACAAGCTACCACATTACCACACATGCCTTTCGTTCTTCCTTCGGGCGCATAGTGCATTTAGTTCCCGCTTGCTTACAAAAACCACTAACGTAAACTTCAACATAAACAAAAAATTTTTTGTAATTAATGGGGCCGCTTACGTAAGTGCAGGTTTACGTAAGTCGAGGCTTGTGTAACCCGGAGAGTGCCTGTACTAGGTTTTCTAACAATATATGGACTTCTCCCTTTCTATTGCTTATAAAATCTGAGAAGAGGCTGCTAAATTACATGCCACAAATTTTTGGGATGTCCATATGCCCTACAGTAGAAATTAGCTCAAAACAATTCTCTTAAATATTCAAGTATTTTGCATGTTGACTAAGAGTGTAAAATATAAAGTAAATATGTTACTAATACAAATTACATTACTGGACAGGCAGTTAACATACATTACATTAGTATTAAAAAAATCTTTTCCCAAAAGTTAAAACATGTAAGTATTACTTTCTCAGAGAATCTTAATATATAATTCTGTAAGCAGTATTTTTGTAATTGAAATTGTGAGAGAACAGCAGCACTTAGAGATGCGTACAGGAGCTCATTCAAAAGCTTACAGCTGCGTGGGGCGGGGAAAATTATTGAGAGTAAAGAAATCTATATAAAAAGGTCCCAAGTTCGACTCCAGAGGGCGATTTCAATTTCCCATAAGATAATACATAAAAGTCGATTTTTTGCCTTGCAGGCTTTTACTCTTTTGCAAATTAAAATTAGAAAAAAATTACCTATGATCTTTGGGACTGGACCATTTTAAAGAAAAATAAATAAAGTTTCTTATTCTTATCGTCACATTTCACTTATGATTCGAAATTGCTCAAGTTATACATTTAAATCATATTTATTGGAAAAATTTAAGCTTTTTAACGACATGTTGCCTTGCCGACTGTGTCATTGTTAAACTTCAAGATTGTATTGTCATCTCAACACTAATACTATATGCATACGGAAAGCATGCTTTGAATGTTTTAATATGTAAGAGAGAAGAGAGAGGAAGAAAGGAGAGAGACAGGGGGAGACAGGGGGAGAGAGGGGGAGAGAGGGGGAGAGAGAGGGAGAGAGAGAGAGGGAGAGAGAGAGGGAGAGAGAGAGAGGGAGAGAGAGAGGGAGAGAGAGAGAGAGGGAGAGAGAGGGAGAGAGAGGGAGTGAGAGAGAGGGAGTGAGAGAGAGGGAGTGAGAGAGAGGGAGTGAGAGAGAGGGAGTGAGAGAGGAGATAGAGGGAGGGAGTGATCCTAAGCCATGTTAAAATTTAGACTGAGGTTTTATCTAAATATCGGTAAGTTTCCCCTAAGATAACATGTAAATATCGATTTTCTTGGTATGCAAGTCTCTACTCTTTAGCATTTTAAAATTACTTTTGATCATCATACGAATTTGGGAGTTGAACCAAAAGACGCATAAAAGAATGAAAATTCATTTTCCTGTAGTTGATTTTCGTATATGCTTTGAATCGAAATTTTAAACAATGCCTTGGTAACGATACACAATATGGCGGTAACTTAAATAAATATGTTATTAGTCATTGATACTGTTGATGAATGTTTATAATTCAAATTTTGTGATTTAAATTGTCGTACTTCTTAAAGAGCATTTTCTGCTAAGGTAGAAAGTTTTGTATAAAAGAGAAGAGAATAATATTGATAAACTAATAAGTTGATATTAGTGCTAAAATTTAGACTGAAGTTTCATCTAAATATCTGTAAGTTACCCATAATATAAGACGTAATTTGAAATTGTGAGAAAACAGTAGCACTTAGAGATGCGTACAAGGGTTCATTTGAAACCTTACAGCTGTGTGGGCCGGGAAAATTATTAGGAGTAAAGAAACAAGAGAAAAAGAAATGGAAGAAGAAGAATAAAATAATAGATAGTAATCAATTATAATGTTAAATTAAGCTGATATTTTTTTATTTACTTATTTCTTTTATTCTCATTTCACAATTAGTGGCAACACTGCTGCATTCTTGATGAAGATGAACATACCACTCCATAACTGTTACATTCCCTCGATGTAGTCTTCGACCATGTTCACGACATGTTGCAATACTTCTGTTCCCCAACAATGACTTTGAACAACAATGCAAACTTACGTGGTTACCAGCTGCAGATGCTGAACGGCAGCAGTGTTGCCACTAATTGTGAGATGACCCTCGCATTATAGTTATTATATCTTTTCTTTATCTTCGTTTTTTATTTTATATTGTATTATGTATGTATTGTGTAATTAATATAATTATATAACATTTATAAATGAAATTATGATTATTTAAAATATTATAATTTATTAATCTGTTCCCCTCAGTTTCTTGCAGCATTAGCTGCAACAAGCCACTAGTAATCTAGAAAACTGATAATCTGCAGCTGGTTAACAGGTAGTTTACTAAAAAATTATAAAATATTTTGAAATGGTACGATCTTACCTAAATGAAGAATGAATCCAGGAGGGTAAGAGGTCATTGTCAGGAATGGGTACTCTGCCATGTCAAGTGGATCGGGAGCAATACCAGCATTGGCTCCTCCACCAGTCACCCTCCCCATTAAAGGATGGTGCAGGTGAGGAAGATGGTGCATGCCCCAATGAGCTCCATGATGATGGTAAGGATGGTAGGGATATCCTCCCGCTGGGTAAGATCCACTTTGGTGATACCATTGAGAACTATTTCCAGTGGAATCCCTGCTACTGCCACAAACACCACCACTGCTTCCTGAAACAGATGAGGTCCCTATTGGGATTCCTGGGCATTCATTTGACTGGTGTGCATCAAGGAACAGATTTATTTAACTAAACTAATTATGAAGTTATTCAAATAAATAGCACAGGGAAAATAACAACAAGCATAAAAACTAGTAATAAAATATAATTCACTGGGTAAGCCTCAATTTTGTGGAATTCAATTTTAATAAAATTAAACAAATCACTGAAAAATTCCATGTATTTAAGAAAACATGACCTAGGTATCAACGTAAGAACATCATCATGTAATCAGATGATGATGTTGTTACGCTGAAGATCGTGTTTCCTTAAATACAGGGAAATTTTTCTAAGTGTTTTGTTTTATTTCCTTAGTAATAAAATGTTTTATTATCACTTAAAAATTAACACAGGAAATTCTGAAAACTTTTAAATTTTGCACTAAAATAAATTTTAAAATTATGGAGTACATCAATAGTCTGACAAAATGTTGATGATTTCTGTAATAAACAAATCATCATATGCAAGTGTTCTCACAAGTAGATACAAATTTATTAGAAAATAAACACAATCTACAAAGTAAAAATTTATTTTCTATATTTTAGACAAAATATAAAAGTTGGTAACACTAAAAATTTTAAAATAGATTTTCATATTTTTACTTTACAGTCTTAATTTCATTTTCGTCACTCAAAAATGTACTTCAACATCTCAATTAGTTTTCTGGTATTTCTAAAACTATTTTTTGATATTTCAACCACTTATGTTAGAATACAAAAACATAAACACATTAATGGTAGTTTGTATATTTATTGAGAAGGGAAAAGGTTCAGTAAACCCTCAATGTCTGTGAAAAATGCCATAGATGCCAAAACTATGGATACCAAAACCAGCAGCTTATGGGAAAAGGAGGATTTGGTTCCTGACTCACAAGATTAACTATATTATCAAAAAAATACAAACTTACTGCAATATCACATTAATACCTAATGTTAATAAACTATTGTTATTAACAATTAAAATACACTCAGGATAATTTATAAAGCATAATAAGGCTTTTTTAAATTATAGAAAAAATACACACTTCAGAAGTTCAGCCAGCCCAGTGCCTTCTCACTGCTTATTTGCCTTTTTCCTGGAACTTATTTGCAATTAAGGCCATTTATCTACCCTCATTTGTAAACATATGCAATATTTTACCCTACATAATTTTCTTTTTGTAAAACCTAGTTCCTTTTCAAGCTCTGCTATTAGTTAATTATTTGCATTGCATTACTAGTTGAGAATCAGCATGTGCATTTTGTGTTTTAACTACACAAAAAAGAAATTTTGTCTTTGTGAGAAAGAAATGATGCTGCATAATCGGAATTTGTTCAGAATTTAGAGGTGAGCAAAATATTCCTAAATTAGAAAAAGTTGGTTTATTTTTAATGACAAAGTTATCTACCAAAGAATTACTTCATTTCAGTAATATATTGAAAAAGTCAAAAGATCCCTCCATAAATAAGGTTTCTGGACAATGGCACATCATGTGTGTTGTGCTGGTTGCCTTAAAATGTATTTTAAGTGGAAATATACAACTAATATTTCCCATAAGAACCCATGTTATAAATATAATCAAATCCAAACCCTCAGGTTCAAATCCTTTTGAAACACAAATAACAATAACTTATTCTAATTTTCAATACTATGCACATTATGAAAACATCATCACCAATATTTTCTTCTGATAATATGTAAGATTTTACTCTATCCAAAACATTAATTGCATCACACACTGTGATTGAGGGTATCATAGATAATTGCAATTCTCATGTACTACTGAAAGCACATACATGACCATAATTTGGGTTATTGACTGTAGGAAGGAGCAAATAGGTTTGGTTTCTCCAGGGCTATAAGGAATCACAATCGAAGAAGCAACCCTGATAGCAGTTGCAGCATTTTTCTATTTTTGACAGTTTATCGAGTTCCCCAGCAAATGCACGCAACCCCTGCATGCGCTCGCCCCCCCGGCATGCGCCCCCCCCCCCCCCCCCCGGCATGCGCTCGCACTCCGGCTTGCCTTCTTTTATAGCAACAGACAACTAGATAGAGCCTAGAACTAATTAGCGTTCGCGAGTGCAGTGCGATCTACCGGCACTTCACTGCGAACTAAACTAGTTCCCACCCGACAACATCGCCACGAGCAGAGGCAGTGAGAGAGAGAGACAGAGAGTGGGGGAGAACGAGAGAGGACTCCTGACCGAACACACCTGTGAGAGATTATCTGCGAGTCAAACTCTTTCCGTATCATTTGTGATTCCTCAAGTGGACATTTCTACTAAGTATTGTACTATATTTGTGCTTTGTATTATGTCACTGCAATATAATTGTTAGTATATTTCGTGACATTTATCCAGTGTATGGTATTTGATTTGTTGTTGGCAGCAGCAGTGTCACCAGAGGGTATCGTATCGTTTAACTATTTTCAAGTACTTTTAGTATTACGAGAGATTAATGTAAAATGAGACAGTTTCGTCTCACAGTGACGGCAAAACGTGAAAAGTATTTTAATGTTGTGTTTTGTAGTTTTTCTAGAAATGTGAACTCTTTTCAATTGTTAAATATAATGGTGTCATACCTACTTCGCGATTGTTTTTATCCAAATATGTGCTAAGGCATGGATGATAGCATAATCTTAACAGAAAATATCCTAATTTTTCCATAATTTTCAATGCATAGGATATTGTCTTAATGATGATTATTCTTATTGCTCATGCAGTGTGATCTGAGTCACTAAACTTGAAATACAAAAACTTGGACACGAGCTGATTGCCAGAGAATTTGGAAATTATGGATAGTTGCCTTAATTTCACAGAAAATTATAAATACACTGCTATTACTCATGGAATTTATTATTTAATACATACAGGCTCCACGTGACTAAAGTGCTGTTGCCCTGGCGATCACGTTGGTTTATTTACAAGTTTAGATCTTGGTGTAAGGTGATTTTTTGATGCGCTTGCACTTTGCAAATACAGACCACTCGTTTATTGATAAGAAGATTATATAGGTATAACATATTGGATTATCTTTGCGGTCATTTCTCTAGAAATACGTGTAAAAGAAATATTATTTTACTTTTTATTGTGGTAGCCCTGCTCTTTAGTTTCACTTTAAATGTTGTGATTTTATTATGCTATGTTGTGCAAATCTTTAATCCAAAATTTAGTTGAAATTTGTTCAGCCAATTCCTTCCAAATCCATAATTACAGAAAGAGTTTAATTTGTAAGTGTGGCACTCCTATTTGGTTGATCCGGTTCAAATATGCTATTATGGTTTTGCATATATGTGTACATTACAAATTTTAAATTTGGTTAAAATTGATATGAACAGTTCAACACAAATACTTGTAAAAAGAAATTTTTTTATTACTTGTTTTGTGGCAGCCCTACTTTCTATATCTATATTTAAAATATTGATTTTGTTTTTTAATGTTTCATACTTCTTCATACTAAATTTCGTTTAAATCGGTTTGGCCAATTCCTTCCAAATTCATTATTACCGAAAAGTATAATTTTGCAATAGTGGCACCCCTGCTAAGTCGATCCGGTTGAAATATGTCATTTTGGTCATAAATTTATGTGAAGATTCTATGTACCAAATTTGGTTGAGATCGGTTGAGCCAATTCATCCCTGATATATGCATACGCACGGACAGACGGACATCACAAAGATAATAGCGCTTTTCAGCATTGACGAAATGCACTAAAAAGATGTTATATACCATATTTTATAGAGCTTTATGGTGCCTTATGATATGAATGATATCAGAACACGAATAAATCAATAAAACCATACATTGTTAGAAATGACATAAAATAAACAAATGCTATGACATAACTTAATTTTAAGGCTCCCAAAATCCGAAAAGGTTACATTTCAGTATAGTACCTCCAGTGACAAGAAAAAGGAACTACAGTAAAAAAATTTCCAAATTTTCGAAGCTAAAAAGTAGGGTGTGTTTTATACACAGGTACATAATATTTCATGTTTTTCTCTCTATGAAATGTTTGATGAAAAATAAACAGCTGCAAACTAATATTTATTAACCATCAAAGTGTTTTAATTAAAATAAAACTTTTTAATATGAAAAAAGATTGCGCTTTTACAAACAATAATTGTAAATACAAGATATTTCGGCTTCATTGGCCACTCATACTCATACATGAATACTAAACATTTTTCGTTCTTTCAGTACAGAGTCTTCAGTTAAAATGAAATACCTGATAACTAAAATTTAACCGATTGTTTTTATATCTACTTTACAAATGAGTCCACCTTTGGTGAATGTGTGTGTGCCATTCATCATCCAATCAACCCACTTCTTCTTCAGTGCTGTTTTAAATGACTTGTTAACAGCAACGTCTATAGGCTGCAGGATCGATGTCATTCCCCCTGGGATAATCACCAAATTTTCTTCATTTCATTTTCTTCATTTCAAGGAGTTTCTTTTTTACTTCGGGACATGTGTGGCATCGGAATGCATCTAAGACCAAGAGAGATCTTTGACGCATTCCATCAGACTTTCTTTTCCAAACAGTCTTGATCCAGTCACTGGTGATGTTTTCATCAAACCAACCTTGCTGATGCACTTGGACTATGATGCCATAGGAAAATTCGCATTTCGGGATTGTTTTTCTTTTAATGACTACGTACAAAAGGAGTTTATCCCATCAGCCATTCAGGCAAGCATGACAGTGAAATGACTTTTTCATTTCCTGTTCCTCTCATGGTGATTTACCGTTGAATTGGACGGCATATCAAATGTTAATGGCATTTGGTCGGCATTGCCTATTTGACTAAGTGGAAAATTGAATTTCTTTCTTAATTGTATTACATAGGACTGGTATGCAATTAATTTCTCCTCATGATCTTCAGATAAATATTGACTTATCGTAGTATGTCGGCAGATTGATAAATTGTGTCTTTTGTAGAAATGACGACACCAATGCAAAGACGCTTTGAAGTCTTTAATGGTTAATTCTTTGGATGATCTCAAAGCTGATGTGCTAACACCCAAGCAGTCCCTTCTTGTATCTCTTATCCATTTCCGCAAGCATTCTTCCATTTCAGGATGGTTTGCTTTACTACCACAGTTCGCCTTTTTGGTCTTCCCCATATTTTTTATCGTTTCTTCAGCCTTTCTCTATTTTCTTATAAGACATTCACTGGGCCAAATTCACGTTCAGCCGCTCTATTACCATGTTCTTTAGCATACTGACACACTCTTAATTTATAATTAGCATGATAACTTTGTCTCTTACTTTCAATTTTTCTATCATAGATAAGGGTAAAAATAAAATCCATTAGTAAGTGATTAATAATCCATGATGTCATTTGTAAAGTAGGAATGTAAGTTCGTTTTATGCACATAGTAATACTTTAAGAAATTTACCTGTGAATTAGCTGGGTATCGCAAAAGTTTTATCAATGTAATTTTTAATCTTCAAAACGTCAAATAGGTAATTGCAGGAACTCAACAGAGGAATAACCATACCTGCCTACTGTTCAACATTTTGTTTCTAGATGGCTCTCAACCTTCTATTTTGCCTGAAGCATCATTTGGAAGTACCGTGAAAATTATAGTCAATATTAAGGGATGGAACTTTGAAGAAATCTTTATAAATAATTGAAATAAATAACATTTTTAAATTCAAGATATTTTATTATTACTGCAAGTTCCAAAGACGATCGCAGAAATTTTTACCGAGTTCTTTATTTCAATTGGGTAGGAGTCACGAAAATCTGCTATATTTTATCTTCTACAATGCTTTCCAAAGTGTTTTACTATACCCTGTAATAAGTAGTTTTGACATAGGTAAATCTCGTAATACAAATACTTCAGTAAATTCACTTTTTAGATCATACCTAGCAGAAAGTATATTCAACGGCAAATCATACAATAGAATGGATATATATCTTTTTGCGACTTATTGTTTATTCCTAGAATTTTAAGAGAAAACCTTCTTGCGTCCTATACACGGGAACAGAAAATTCTCAGAATTTGAGCCGAAAACCTCCCTGCGTCCTATACACAGGTGTGTCCTATACGCGGGGCTTTACAGTATGTAAAATCAATTTGACAAAATGTAGTCGTGCGAACGATATAGATTGATGAGTTTTTACTAGTAAGCTTACAGAGAGCCACGAACACTTCTGTGAATGCAAGTTTAAGAGATGACATTGATAGAAAAGAGATCCAACAAACAAATTATTTCTTGCAACAGTTACTGTATAATTAATGAAAATCTACCATAAAAGAGGTAAATAAAACATGTATTTTGTTGTTTTTCTGAGCTGCGAGTTTAATTAGACCACTTTATTGTTGAGCCACAGTTGATAACAAATGAAAATAAAATTGGTGGATGTTAAACTCAAGTTATCCCAATAGTACAGAATAATTTCAAGCTTATAAAGAGGGCACTCAGCACATCTTCCTTTCTGCACAACTTACAATGCTTGTAAAGTTTCTATCAAAGGAGAATAAGAGAATTTTAATGACTGTTGGGGGACTTTGAGGAGGCCATTACTACCACTTCTCTTTGGACCCATTGCTACAAAATATCACTTTGCAAATAATGTAAATTTAATAAAAATACATCAATCCAAAACTTTTTTCCAACACAAATAAGGCGAACTGCTGCAACTGGAAAAGTGCCGCGCAACAGATGTGCGTGAGAGTCATCTACACAGTATTTTTTTGTGTGACATTTTAGCACCAAGTCAGAACATTAGTAACTCGAATTATAGACAACATTAATTCATATTTGGTTAGTAATTTTTGAATGACATTAGCGTGAATCAACATTAATTGAAGCAACATTAAACGAGGACACACTGTAATGTCATATTTGGCTTCAGATTCATATTTATTTCAGATGGTGGAAAAAAATCTTCAAGTTCATGAAAATTCAAGGCATAAAATTTCAAGTTACCAAAAGAAACTAATATGAACAAGCCTACTATATTCTCTAAAGTAAAAACAAGAATGTCTTTTCTGCCTAAATGGTTTATATAATTTGTTTACAGGAACACTGGGCTACATTAAAACATCTTTCTATAGATTAAAATTGTAGTCCAGGCTCTCCTCATGTGGATTTCTGGCAGTGATGGCATGAGATGGGAATGTTCCAGAGAACTTTGAATAACTCAAAAATGGCTGAATCTATTTAAACCATTATTTCAGTTTTAAAGAGGCCAATGACTAAAGAGGCTTGTGGTTAATTGCTGTGTAAAATAATGGCCTGAGTTCGATTGCAGGATCATTCCATTCCTCAAGAGACACAAAAACTTTTATTATAAATTTTGCACCTTAACACATTTTTAACTTATGTACATGTAACAGTTTATTTAAAATTCAAATAACAGTTATTTGGAGTCAGAAATGAAAATAAGTAAAAATAAAATTTAAAACCAAGTCTCAAACTGTGTTAATCAAAACCAGTTGCATTTTTTCGATAGTGTAAAACCAAAACAGTGTAATTCAAGTGCCATGTTAATCGAGGATTACTTGTATATTAAAAACAATAAATATTTCATTAATATACATCCGTTACCACAAATACAGTAAAACCCCGATTTAATGTTCCAGCATTTAGTGAAATCCCGGATATAGTGAAGATTTTTTCATGTCCCGACAATAGCCCCATATAAACAATGTATTATTTTCCCGCATTTAGTGAAACCCGATTTAGTGAAAAACCCGCATTTAGTGGAAGAATATTATGTACTCGTACTTCAATTTTTATTTGACGTTTCCCGCATTTAGTAAACTTTTTCATGAGCAAAAAGAAATAACAAAAGAAACATATTGTACGTTAAAATTACGATATACGCTCAAAACATTGTGAATGGCTCATCACGCGCAAGCGGCTACATTGTCTGCTATGATGGTAGCGGCCGCAAGGAAACCATAAATCCTACAATGTAATGAATCCCGCTCGTATGTTCCTCATTTCTGGTATCACGCTCAGTTACCTGTTGTCATAGTGTGCTATATACTCGACGTCGTTTACGAGAAAATGTCCTTTGAAAATCGCGATCCGAGAGTCATCGAAATAAGAACGTTAAAACTTTTTCATGAGCAAAAGAAATCACAAAAGAAACATATTGTAAGTAAAAATTACGATATACGCTCAAAACATTGTGAATGGCTCATCACAGGCAAGCGGCTACATTGTCTGCTAAGACGGTAAAGGCCGCAAGGAAACCGTAAATCCTACAATGTAATGAATCCCGCTCGTATGTTCCTCATTTCTGGTATCACGCTCAGTTACTTGTTGTCATAGTGTGCTATATACTCGACGTCATTTACGAGAAAATGCCCTTTGAAAATCGCGATCCGAGAGTCATCGAAATAAGAACGTTAAAAGTCCTTTCCTAATTATCTAGGAGCGTTGATCTAGGGTAAATGAGTTGGATTTCAAATATTATTTCCGGGGTTCGATCATGATGGTAAAGCGAATGAGTAGTGATCCATAAAATTATGTTCGTGAAGAATTACGATGAAGAAAATATTAGTTATAATGCATGGAAGAAATTTTTTTTAAATCTTGTGCAAGTTACATCGACGATATGCTGGAAATTGCGAACAAATAAAAAAAATCGGAGAAAAAAATTTTGGTCCCATTGGGAATCGAACCCCGGCATTTTTTTCAACCTTCTTCCATCAAAAACTCTTGCTACTAGAGGAGACAAGTGCCATGGTGGAAAGAGAAGTAAATATAGGATAACTGCACTTTTATGTGCAAATTCAGATGGCAGTGAAAAGTTGACGCCTCTAATAATAGGTAAATTTGCCAAGCCAAGGTGTTTTAAAAATGTACGGGCATTGCCATGTAAATATGCCAGTAATAACAATGCATGGATGACAACGGATATATTTAAAACATTTTTGAAATCATTAGATGCAAAGATGGGTGGTGCAAATAGAAAAATTCTTCTATTTATTGATAAATGTCCGGCCCACCCTCCAGATACTGATTTTCTTTGCAATATAAAAGTGGTGTTTTTTCCAGCTAATTGTACTAGCCATATGCAGCCACTTGGGCATTATTCACTCCATGAAAGCAAAGTACAGGAAGGCTTTGGTGCAGAAAGCAGTATCCTACATTGAGATGAATAAACATTTGATACTGAGTGTCCTTCAGGGTTTGCATATGGTAACAGCTGCATGGAATTCAGTTACACCTCAAACAATATCAAACTGTTTTCATAAGGCTGCGTTCAATTGCAACAATGCTATGGAAATTGATGTAGATATCGATGTGATTGACCACGAAAATTGGTTGAAAATTGCACCTGAATGTTCACAGCACCCGCCAGAAGAAGCAAACAAGTTTGCTTGACCATTTTAATAAATAATTTTCTTGTAGCTTTTTCTGTATGCTTGGTTTTTGAATAATTTTGATATTTTTTATGTGAAATTCCAAATATATTTTAATATTTTCTATTTAATGTTGTATGATGAAGCTTTTTAAAGGAGGGATGAAAAATTGTTTCAAGATTTATGTCAATTTTGAAAATACTTTTAAAATTTTGAAATTATTTTTTGTAATCATATGAATGATTCATTACAGAAATTTTCATATTCAATAGCAATAAGGCTTGTTTGTCCCTGGAATTTGTTTATAAATGTTTATTTTAAAAGTATTAATATAAGTATTTTGCATACAATATTGAAAAATGGATTTTTATTATAGAGACCATTTTCAGTGGCCTTATTCTGGTATTGTACTATGGAACTAATACACAAGCAAAAAAGATAAATTTAACTCATTTTAATTGAAAACCTCCATTTAATGAAAACCTCAATTTAGTGAAATATATTCTAATCCCCCAGCGATTCATTAAATAGGGGTTTTACTGTAGTAAGTTTTAACTGAACAAAGTATGAATATATAAATCTGTAATTATGATACTCCATACAAAAGGCGATGATAAGTTTTATATTAAATTCAATCTCATATGTCTATGTGTGTTCATCTATTCACACTTGTCACTATTAACAACAATATCAAAATAATGTAAAAAAGTTGATTTATAATGAATACAATCTTAAAATCTAGGTCTGAGGTGTCCAAGCAAAGTGAGGACATGGGGGTTGGTGGTGGTAGCCCACAGAAACAGAGTCCCTAGTATTTATTAGCATGATATCTGCACAAAATCTGAATCTGGTAAAAAACATTTTCAATGTTTTGATACCTGTTTAATTTGAATAATAAAATAGTACCTTTTGACAATACAGGTTAAAACAATGTTCCTCTTAAATTTCTTGATTTTTAATTATGCCTTATTTCAATTTACAGTTGGTGCAAACAAGATGCAGACTATTGGTTCCCATGTTTATTCCCAAATTCATGAATAAAGATATGATGATGATTAAAAATTCCTGAGAAATTAATCTTTTTGGAAATCCCTTTCAGACAGTTTTTGAGGGTCAAAATGAGAACAATGGGAATAATTGAAGATGTAAGCAACATAAAGATAGAGATTTTGATCAGAAAAATAAACTTACTTTGAGTTATACAGTTTATAGAATTCAATTGTATGCATGTATGTTCAAAAGTGTGTGCATTTGACCCAAAGTGAAAGAAATGTAAAAATATGACAATATAAAACACAAACCTTTGGGAGTTACACTCAAGTCAGAGTCTGAAGATCGACGATGGAGGCAGGGGTGACTATCTGTAGTGGACCCAGAATTCTTTTTAATCTGGCTAGCAGATGATGGGGGTGAGGACCCTTGCTTCTCCAAAACAGTGCTTCCAGGAACTGGAGTCCTGCAGAGGCATTGTAGGGTGGAAGTGGAAGAGGTTGAGGATGAAGGTGAGGCATGAGTGGGTAGAGTAGTATTGCCAGCACACAACTCTGGCGTACCAGAGCTCTTATTTTGGGATATAACAACATGGGCAGAGGGTAAAGTTTGCATGGACCTTACTTCAGGATAATTACTTTCTTGGGTCACCATACTATATTCTCTTGCTTCTGGTACACACCTTGCCATTGATGAAGAATCTGAAGACATGACATTTGATGCTTCTTCAGCAGGACCTGTTACTTGTAAAACTTTATGAAGGTCATTATTAACAAATAGCTCATCTGAACTACTCACCTCTGAAGGTATGCACTCTAACACTTGCCTATTTTTATGTGCCAATGGAAAGGAAGGTGGGCTATACCTTTCTTCTTTAGTGATCCAAAACCTTTCTATCTCTAATGATGGACACTTTGAATCTAAAGTATTACTGGGTGAATTGGAAGGCAATTTTTTTACTTTTTCACCGATGGAATCATCTTTTTTTGCAGTACTATCTTTCATTGACTTTTTAATCCTAATAGGCTTCAGTTTTTTATGAACATCCTTAAGGAGGCCTTTGTTTAACAAAGTTTTTTCTCCTGAAGTTGTTGGAGATTTGACATTTGAAGAAACCTCTTTTTCAAAAGATGGAGAACGCTTGCAAGTACTTGATTTTTTGTTTCTGCAACCCTTCACAAGACTTTTTGGAGCCAATGTATTCAGAAAACTTTTAGTTTTAGTTGCAGTTTTCTGTTCATATTCTTGTAAGTCCTCATCCATTTTCATATCCTCAAAGAAAGAAATGCAGCTTGAGGAATCATCATCCTCATCTGATGAAGAAATATTGGAATAAAGATGTCCATCACTGTAAATAAGCTCTGAACGACTATTATCTCTCTCAATATCCCCTTCTTCTTGCCAAGAAGAAACTTCCAGGGTTGGTGGCTCTATGTCACAATCTTTTGGTAAATCTTCATCATCATAATTCCGTGAGTGCAGTCTAACTCGGGGAGATTGGCTGTTACGTTGATTAATCAACTCTTCAAGTTGACACACACGAGCAATTATGTCTTCATCATACATTCCATCAGTGGTTTTGTGGGAACTTCTACATGAATCTAACATTAAAGGTTCTTTGCTCATTTCAGCTATATATGAATCTGATTTGGAACATTTTATTGTGCAATTTGTGTTCCGCTTAGAATCGCAAAGTTCAAATTGTGAATTTAATAAAGAGTCATTGTAGCTTTCCGAGTCTTCTTGAAAAGAAAGAGTTCTTTTTTCCTTTATACCTGCTGATTTAAGAGAAATGGTTAATACTGATGTCACTGTGTTTTTATCCTTGATTGGCCCTGCTAAATTGTTTTCATCCTGTTCAGTAATAAATGAATGTTCTTTACTTAAAGTGGTATAGCATTGCTGATCTGTTTCATTTTCTTGTTTTTCAGTATCATCACTGTTAGTCTGTTTTTCTCTATTAAAATTTTTTCCATCACTATGCGAACAAACAGCTATGCCACACTCACCTTGCTCTTCAATTTTACTTAATTTCCTACTAGTAGTGTCTCTTAACAGAGATTTCCTAGGACTAATTTGCATTAAATTTGCAGCCGGCAATTCAACATCATCAACAGTTTGAGCAACCATGATTTCAACACATGTATCTTCATCATAATTTGATGGCTTTAATTTTGTCTCCAAGTTGAAATCAGTAGCTGAACTTTCATGTTTAAATATGTTCTCATTATTTGAATTTGCCTTAGTTATTAATGGCTTCTTTGAAATCTCTGAAGAATTTGGTAGAGATTGACCTTCATGGTAAGTTATGGTATCTTTAACCACAGAATAAGTTAGATTACCAGAAGTATCATTATTTCCATTACTATTATTACTAAAAATATCAGCAACTTCATGATCATCTCCAGGGCTCTGAATAGTTATTTCCACAGGACTAATTGACTGAAATGTGCTTATCAGAAAAGAGTTCAGTTTCACTGTCTCGTCCTTTTCTGAAATGACAATAAGTGACTTCGGTTCAGGGTCAATTTCTTTCCTAACATCAATAACGGGATCGGACTTTGTGAAGATGTCTGTAGCTGGTTCCCTGATTCCTGCACTGTCACTTACCGAGCGTCTATATGGATTCTCAGAGGATACTTGGTTTGTATTAGTAGCACTGTTACTCCATAGGCGGCTAAGTTTCCCATGCACTGTTTTTGGCAGGAATTTGACACCCCTAAGGCGTTCTACAAGGCTCATTCGCTCTGAAAAGCTCTCCCGTTTCTTCTTAATTTTATATTCACCAACTTCAACCTCTTTTCTCACTTCACCCTCCCATTCATTATCAGATTTAGCAGATTGATTGAATATTTCTTCCTTCACATCAGCGCTTATTTGCTGACAATCAGTTTGGATATTTTCTGTACTAGGAAAGCGCCGGACTACGCCATATCCAGTGACTGAAAGGCGATTTGGGCTGCTTGACTTATTATTGGAACCACTAGCACCAGAAAAGATCCCAGGCTGAGAGAAAGACGAAGAGAGAAGGCCCCGAGGGGAACCAGGTGAGGAAGGGAAAAAGAGAAATTGGTTCCGGAGCCGAGAGCGTGGACTGGCAGTTACTTGAGGACATGAGTTATGGTTAATGCTATTACTGCTAACACTATAAATAGCACGTGGGAAAAGCATTAATACACACAAAAATAGGCAAAATTATGAGTGTATACATTAGAAAAGAAAGCAAAAATGGATATACACCATATACATAGTAATGTTATAGGAGAAAGTGATTGTAATGAACCACAAAATTAAGAAAAGTATAGCGGGCAAGGAAAGTATGTTGATTCACATTTGTATTTTGTAGCATTTGAGCAAAATGCAAAAAATCAATATTTAAAGTTTAAATTGGATTGAAAAATTATATTTCGACAGCAATCAGAATAAATTAAAATTGCACATATCACGCCAAAATTAATTGTGCCATTAAAAGGATCATGCAAGATTGTACAAGAGAAATATTAAATAGCAGTTTCACATACAAATAAAAACACATAATAAAGGGGAAAATAGCAAGCAAGCAAGCAAGAAGATAAGGATAGAGACACCAGCACAAGGGGAGTGAATAGGGTAAAAAGAGAGAGAAACATGCCAGGAAGGAATCTTTTAGTTCAGCCAGCAGCAAAAAGTGCTTTGAGATGGCAAAACTAATTATCAAAGTTATGACCACATTCTGATTACTCTTGATCACATGGAATTCAAAAGGATGATACAGCTTGTACTTAAGGTTGAGTAAAAACTATTCAAGCATCTTTGGATTGTTCAGTTGAAGATAACCTATTATGTTTATGTATATAAAACTATCAGCCTCCACAGGTCACTAACTCAACACAAATTTTTACAACACTACTCATAAAATTATTAGTCTAAAGCCCTCTCTACCAAAGATAACATGAACTAGACATGTATTCATTACAGTTAAAAAATTCCAAAACAAATTCTGCCCAATGGTTGAACACTACTATCATTTGCCTCAAAAATTACATCATGTTACTAGAACTATTAAATTAACAATTCCAACATAAACCATGTCAAAAGTTCCATTATTTCAGTATTATTTAAGTAATGACTACCTTTTAGACACAGAATTGGTAATGTTATATAATACTAATTGAGTGGGGTTCATAAATTTAAAAAATTGTTTATAGCCCCACACCATACCACTCATCACAATTCACTCATTTAACACAATAAAATCATCTCTTTTTTCCTTTTTCCTTTCTGATTAGCAGCACCCAATGGACCTAATAAAGGAAAGGTATTTTTGAGCTATTCAAGTGCAATTGATTGCTTTGGCATTTTTCCCCAAGATAATTACATTCACCAACATAACAATCCAAAGATGCTGTTACCATTGCAAGTAAAAAAAAGTGTTCAGAGAAATTAATTTATTAAATATTTCTGTTATATTTGCACAAAAGATATTTTTTTACAAATTCATAAACTTAAGATAGTGCAAGCATTAAAAAATCCTTAACTTTAATAAATTTGAAGTACCTTCATCTACCAAAGAATAAATAAATTACACAGCCATGTTTTTATCAAGAATATACTCTGCTGAGTATAATACATGCATCAAGAAAATAACTTTAGAAAATTAAAAACTTACTAAAAGTAAACTAATAAAACCAGATAGAAAATGGCTAGTATCTGGCATTCATTTATGAGAAATCTATAAAATATTTTCCTTATATAGCAAAATAAATAAATGCTCACTAGATTACTTAGGTAACTCCTGCACCCATTAAAATGTTCAACAAAACAGATGCACATTTCAGCTACAGAGTAGCTCTGTGTCGAGGTAACTCCTCAAACACTAATTCTTTCTACAACTCAACTGTTTTATGGTTACAGAAGTTACCTGTATCTTCAATTATGATCAAGTCACAAGGTCAGATTGACACTTAGATTTCTATATTATAGTTTCAAATATTTTTTCAACAAATACATATATACTAAGAATGAAATAAGTTCAAGTGCAACTTCTGTGTTTACTTTATAATGGTAAATCTAAAAAAATATTAACAAGCGCAGCTCCTACTATCCTTCTGAGCTGAGGTGGTTTCACAACAAAACCACATGCATATTGTTTTCAGCTGCTGAAACACTTATGTAACAGGCAAACCACTGGTAATTGTCAGCATTGTAATAGTACAACAGTTTCTGAAATTCACAATTTCAAGTTATTACACCACAAAAGTGTACAGAGCACAAAAAAATATATTTTTTTAAATTCTGTTAAAACAATTCATGCATAAAAGTACTAAATTAAACTATCGATCAGAATATGGACTATATGTGGAGAAGGGCTGTCCTGATTATGCGATATTCTGTAAGATTGAGGCATAAAAATTAGGAATATTATCTTATCAACAAAATGGTCTGTGGACTGTGGATCTTTCGCATGATGCATTTTCTGTGTCAGCAATGTTGGTCCCATTAAAACAAATACGAAAATCTATCTATTTGATACATTGCAGCAAGGCATTTTGATTGATTTTTCAAACAAGTAACATGTCACAAAAGTAAATCCAATTCAATTACTGATATAATCACTTTAGCAATAAAACATTCAGGTAAACCTTCAGAGACAATTCACCAATTGTTGATTCTTAAGCATCATCTTGACCATCAATAATTAATTTTCATTAATTTCCAATTAATGTTGCATGCAGAGTGAAAAATTTATTTAAGAATCTTAGGAAAAATTGTCTATTAAAACTATCTCAAAAGCACAGAAAATAACAGACTCGAACGATAATTTCCTCGTAGAGAAGATCAACTGAGCAAGCCTCATATGGCTCACTGAACAAAAGAATGGTTTGGCAGACACTGTCCATAATATCTGAAGCCCATAACGTTGGAGTCCATAGAATCGAGGTTATTACTGTACTGCATTTTTTGGCTAATACATATCACCCACTTAGCAGATAAATTGGACCTAAATATTTCAAATGTTTCAAGACGTTATATACTGTGGGTCTGTTGCATCATGATTGGTGAAATAAAGAAAGAAATCTGGTAGTGGTTGGATAGGACAATGTCATTTGTTTGGGATATCAGCAATTGTTCATTATAATGTGTCTGTTATGGAAAATGTGAAGGCTTTCGTGAATAAATGAATATTTATTTATGACAAATTAGGACCCTGAGCAAACAAAACTTCCCCTTTCATTTCCAATAAATATCACACAACTATTACTAAACACCTTTCAGCAACCATAACATAACAGATCAACAATATATAATGCTTACATGACAACAAGATCCAATATTCTTCTATTTACTGAATATGATGTAAATGATGACAAAATGCATTTCCTGTTAAAGTCATAACAGATTAAAGGGCAAGTAATAACAGTCCAATTGCACGGGTGTATGTAATGACAAGGTTCCCAGCATGGTGTAACATGCTCTAAACCTGCACTTGTGAAGTATTCTCCAGAGCAGGGATTCCCAAACTATGATACGCATACCACCAGTGGTATGCAAAGATTCTGCCAGTGGTATGTGAGTTTAGTGTCAGCATTCACCCATGGAACTGCACAATGATTGACAACAGAGAGGGACGGACTATTGCCCGCACCGTCTGGACACCTCCACTGCGCTGCTCATGGCTCACAGTCAACTTCCAACATATTGTTACTCATCTGTTTTCGTTTTCACGTTGCTATTTTAAACAACATTATTCTGAACTGAATTAGATGAGAAACTCGTTTGTTTCAATTAATTCCATTCCTGAAAATATGAAGGTGAGGGAAAAAGACTAGCTGATTGAGTTGGCTTGTGACGGAGGACTACAATTTGGATTTAGCATCTACAAACTCGAAGAATTTTGGTTAAGGATATGAGCTAAATATCCCACTCTTTCTGACATAGCGTTGAAAATTCTAATCCCATTCTGCACGACTTACCTATGCAAAACAGGGTTTTCTACTATGTTGGTAATTAAAAACAAAAATCGAACAAGAATGAACCTCGAACCGGACCTTCGCTGGAAGTTAACTAACATTGAACCATATATTAAAATGCTATCTACATATATCCAAGCTCATCCATCACATCGACTGATTTTCTTTGTATTTTAAGTATGATAAATGCGAGAAAATAAATTCAGTACTACCTATTTTATCTACCTAGTTTGGGAACCGCTGCTCTAGAAAAAATACCAACAAACCCAATGCATTTGTGTAAAAAGAGCGAATGAGTTTAATTTTCTTACTAATGTTTTTTCTAACCGCTTTGGTACCTCATTTAAAGGATATCTTTGTAAAATGTACAATGAAGTATTTGGTCAGAAAATATTTAAATTACTAAGGGACTAATTAAATTCCAATTACTTGATTTTTGCACAAATCACTTCAAATGAAATTGCAAGCTAAGTGATAGGAATGGATAAAAGCTGAGAAGTATGATTACACAATATGAAAAACCATCATCCTATAATGGAGCAAGTGTTAGTTATGTTTTACTAGCTGAACTACCCGGTGTTTCCCATAGAATATTTAAAGCCAATACTAAGTGTAGTTCACATGGCTTCCGTCTGATTACGCACATGTAGTTCACGTGCTACTGTCCGATAGCGCTAACGTGTTTACGTGGCTCTATCTGATTGCCCAGGACCATTTAAAGCCACAACCAAGTGTAGTTCACGGGGCATCCATTCGATGACACAACCATAGTTAATGGAGTACCATCTGATGGCACTGACTTCAATTTTAGTGTAATCTACAATGCGCTTATAATAAAGCACCTCCCTCCCCAATTTTTTTATGGCCACATAGCCAATGTTACCCACTGGATAAAACTATAAACCTATGCAAAGTTCCGTGACAATAGCTTCAAAGGTGTGGATTTGTATTGCAGACAAACAAACAAACAGAATTTTATATTTATAATTTAAGATTCACTGCATCATTGACCATATGGATTGTTGTGTGTACATTGAATCTTACTCTGATTATGAAACTAACCTTACAACATTAGATCAAGCTTTAAGAAAAAGACCAAAATGTTCAATTGAAACCAACAAAAAATGATCTAAAAGACTGGCATATCAAGTCACAAGGCTAGGAAATAACTGGGAAAGCAAAAGAGAAGATCAAAGGACCCAAGGACCAGCAAATCATGTCGTAAGAAAAATAGCAAGGTGCCTATATAGATGCCATAATTTAACATCACAGAAAATTACAATGGTCTTATCATATACTCAGGTGAAGTGTTTGAATGTAATAATTTCAAGCACTTCACTTTCTGGGTGAACTGAAATGAATGTAACTCTCCCGTTGGTTTTAAATAGGCAAATCACTAGTTTTCATATATATCTCATAGCAATCTACTAACAAAATAAATATCAGAAGCTGGTAGAAACAAGGTAACTGCTTAAATTACATTTTCAATGTACCTGATGAAATCAGAAGTGCTAATGAATAATTCGGATTTACTAATGATGTAGACTTTGAGATGTTTAACAAATTTATTCAATTTACAGTGAATGAATTTAAATAAAGCTTGATTTCCTTTATATACTGCACACAACAGTTTGGCTTTGTTTACACTTTTTGTAAAGATAATTTGCAAATTTTTAGGCCTTAAATATGATTTTTTCTTTGGTTATTATTATTTTATTTTGAGTTAACATTTTACATAATGCTTCAAAAATTTTCTGGTTAAAAATATCAAAAATCTGTGCAGCAAAGATATCAAAAACTTTCTCTTATCTGTACAATTCTAGCCCATATAATAATGTCATTGATCTCATTAATGCTTTTTTGCAGGAAAATAATTTTCCTGCTGTGTTTTACAGCAACAGTACTGCTTCCAGGAGAACACTCAATTGTTATATGACACCATAGGAGTGAGGAAAGCCTGAAGGTAGCAAGACAAAACTTTATGGATTATGTCACTGGGTGCTAAATAGTTATTTTTGAGGCATTATGATGCAACTGCAACTACATCAGATAGTTTATCACATCAATCTCTATAATTGGATGAATTTAAATCAAAATCCTCAAATCAATTTTGCATAAATCAACATTGTTGCACAATATGGTTCTTTTCAATAAGGTTTCTAATCTGCATAATATCCTACATAAATAAAAGATTTCTTCAGACAAGAGGAAACCGCGGAAATTCTGTGGAAACAAATGGATTACGAGTACAATTATACTTTTGATTTAAATATGAAAACAACAGAATTTCACTAAAAACAACATTGCTGCTGTATTAGCCAGCAAGACCAGGATATGTACCATTTTTGTCAGTCCGCTTCACTTTCATTTTGAAGCTGTCAAAAAACAGCACTCTTGTCTTTGCCAGATAAAACTGGCCAGGTGAGAACACCGATTTCAGAAGATAGATACCAACTGGGACAAGGGTTTGACCTTGGCTTATGTTATTTAAAATAGTGAATGCCAATCTAATAGGAAATTTATGTCAGCAAATTTTACAGGAGAAACAGGCTAAAGATAGTTAGAAAACAATCTAAGGCAATAAAACTCTCTTTCCATCATGTATATCTCTGTGCCGTTCTTTCTTTATGTTTCTGTAGCCATGTTTCTCTTTGTTCTTTAGTCTCTCACGATCTTAATCTTTGCCATTGTTTCTCTCTTTTCTGTTCTTTCCACTGCCATTTTATCTGATTTTCTCTTTTTCAGTAGTTCAATCACCTTCAGCATACTCTCACTCCTATTTATTCCAGTTTCACTTTGAAAGCAGACTGCTCTGCAGTATAGACATGCCCCATCCATTGGTCCTAGATCATGTTGAATGGTTGTTATATTATTCCTTTTTAGTTTTTCACCCTCATTGTCCTGAGCATTATTTGGATTGCTTGTACTAATAATTTGTATCTGAGGAACATATTAATATCATATCTAGATTTCACAAACATTAAAACTCCATTGAAAAAAGCAATTTGTGCCCTGTAACCAGTAGTATTGGACAGGATCTCGTTAAACGATAAACTCTCTCCTGGAATTTACCCTACGTTCTCAGCTAAGCCATCACCCCTACTTCGCTCCAGGAAACTACAACTGGAATTTACTGCCTTTGGCTAATTATATATAGATTCTGTTGAACAGAATATCCACTATAACCATGCAGAGATGTCAAACTACAAAAATTGAAAGATTAAAAGCTATGAAAATCAATACCAAATAACTACTTAAACAAAAAGTGCACCATTCGCAATAATAGAATGATGTATGTTGGGAGGATTATTTCTCATAAGAAATTACTGTCCTAACTACTGAAAATTTCAAAATAAGAAATAAAAGTTAAAACTACTGCAGTTTATATTATTTTTTCTAGTGGATCAAGGCATGATGGGTATGGATAATGTAGGAAATTCAGAGTTTGTTATGCTTAAATTTATAGCAAGAGCCAAAGCAAATTTTGGTTACTAGACTTGTAGAATACTCGTAATAAATTAAAGATACTGCAAGCATCACTACCAGGCATGCTGGTTCCTTTTAAAACCATTAAGAGACAATAAGTTCCCCACTTCAGATAGCCCAGGCAAAGAAAGCTAAGATTTTATATAATCATAATCAGTCAGTAGGAGTAAATCCCTGAACCAGTTCATGACTCACTCCAAAGGCCCTTGACTGCTGCTGTTAATCAACTGGCCAGCTGGAGATGGAGAAGGGGAGGGTGATGGAGAATGGTGTTGCTGTTGGACATGCTGAGAAGTTTGAAGTTTGGCAAGTGTTGCAGCAGTGCCAATGCCACGGACAACAATTCCAGTCTCTCCTTCAAGATCAAAACTCTGTTGATAACTAGGATGAACAAGGAAAGTTTACAGAATGCACAAATCAACCAATTTATTAAAAAATTATTGCAGATGATAAATTATTAATGTTAGTATCTTTGATTCATAATTAAACTTATTCATAATGGGTAATACAATATTGTATAAAATTAGAAGAATCACAAAATATGTACACAAATTTGTTCAACTGCATTTGATACAGGGTATCTGCAGATGTGCTAAAAATTCTATTACAAAAATCAATTATTAAACTTACCCAAGGACAGCATTTGCTCCCAACTCAATTGCCTTAAGCCCAATGCGTCTACGGAGTTCCCCAGAGAGTTTAAAAAATAGAGCCTGTCTGGCTTCATTGGAAGCCCTAGGTGTTCTTATCTTGTCTATCCACTGATGCTCAGGATCTCCCTCAACTACCAATTCACCAACAAGTCCTTGAAGCCTTGAGACTACATGGCCTTCAGGGATTGATCCAGCTTCATACATAGAAAGGTATATTTATACATTTACAAGAGATTTTAAATTCCTGCAAATTTTTAAATAAATTATAAAAACTATTGAATTACCTGTTGCTACGCAACTTCAAAATTTGGAATCTTACAAAATAATTTTGTTTTTATTTTTACTGCAGGCTTATGAAAAACTTTTTTAAATTAAAAAATACTTCCAGTAGGGATCAAACCCAGTACCCGTGTAATTATTACAATACAATGCACTAACCATTTAGCTATGGAAGCTAACAAACCAAATAATTATTTATATATAATAATATATAAGATTCTATGTACCTACCAAATTTGGTTGAAATCGATTCAGCCAGTTCTTCCCTGATATATGTGTACAGATGGACGGACATTGCCAAAATTTGGACTGACCATTCCATGGGGACCCCTCGAAATCGTGAAATTTGGATTGGCCCTTACATTACGATCCTTGACCCCATAGACCGATTTTATCCATCAAAAATGTGTCTCATAAAAACATTGATATTGGTGGAGAATTCATAAAAATCGGTCAATTGGTTGCTGAAATATCTTCAAAAAACCGACATTTGGATCGACAATGGGGACCCTCAGGCCCCCATGATCCGATTTGAATTATTTTTGACCCTGCAACTCTCATGATCAACCTAAAGTTGCTGTGAAATTTTTAAGCTCTTACGTTTATTTTCTAAGGAGTTATGACTGTCACAGACAGCTTCTTTTATTATTATAGATTACGCCTCCTTAAATGTGAAAGTAATAACATGATACGAAAGAGTGACTGCCACAAATGAACATCAAATTAATATAGTTCATAAAGATCTGCATAAAATGTACCTTTCAAAAGGTATTACCTTAAATAATATTACAATTATAACTTCTGCTAAATAATTATTTATTCTCAAAGAATCTCTTATATCCAGTGGCGGCTCGTAGCTAAAATTAGTGGGGGTGCTGCTCCAGAAAATTTTTAGCCTGTGTTTTAAAATTGTGTAAAAGGAAAAAAACATGTATAAAAAGAAAATTTATTCAGGAACTTGATAAAATCTTAACAAAAAAAAACAAACATTTTTCAAGCTTGATCTATTCATTTAAAAATGAAATCCATTCTTCTTGTTTTAATTTGCGCAAAAAGTTCAATAATTTTCTCCTTGATCTCTGGATGACAACTGAGGAAATTTTTTTCCATTGAAAGTACTGCAAGCGCATTTAGTCTTTCCGAATTCATAGTGCTTCTTAAAAAAGTTTTTATTCTTTTCAATGTTGAAAAGCAGCGCTCTGCCTCTGATGTAGTCATGGGAATTGTCAAGAGGATTTTTATCAGTTTCGTAATTTCACTAAAAACATCATCTAGATTATTTTCCAAGATAAATTTCAGCAGCTCAATTAATTTGCAATATTCATGAATATCAGTCCTACAATAGAATACTTTCAGTTCAGTTTCAAGCTTTTCTTTGTCAATCATGGGATAAGCTTCAGTGGTCAGTACTATCTCTTTTGTGGGATGTTCATTCTTAAATCTAGTGAAGCATTTCTTGTTGAACAATTTAGCAGCTACTAAGTGTTTAGTGGAAGAATATCTGTCCATTATATCAACACATATATAGTCACACACTTCCTTAGCTTCTGCCATGAGTGTCTTTGAAGGATTCTCACAGTACTTTGAGTTTCTCAATTCTAAAATAGCAGTTTTGAAATTTGTTATATATTCAATAACTTTAAACACACTAATTTCTCGAGATTGCATTTGGTTGTAAATTATTTCAACATGAGGCATAATCTGATGAAAAAGCTCTAATCAAAACTTGAAATTATCATCATTCAGGTATTTTAAAATTCCTGTTGCTTCTGCAATGGTTTGATCTGCATTTGATGTTGACTGAATTTCAGTAAGGCAGTTTTTTAAAGGTTTCAAATTTTCATGAACTCTGTTTATGGTCCGTATGTTGAAATTCCACCTTGTAGAGGATGGACGTGGAATGCTGACGTCCATATGTTTCTTGAGAATGGACACACGTTGTGGTGATCTTGAGAAGAATGTTGGAATAGCCAGAATGTTGGAGAAAAATATTCTTGCGTTTCGTGTAATACTTGCTGCATTTCTCATTATTAAATTAAGTTGATGTGCATAACAGTGAATGAAATGTGCATTACTATAAACTGCTTTTATTTTTGCTTGAACTCCTGCTTTTTTGCCTTTCATGACATTTGCACCATCAAATGTCTGAGCTATCAGTTTTTGTCCATTTCCTTGAAGGATTATGTCCAATTGTTCTAAAATACGTTTTGATATGCCATCTGCAGTTTGATTTTCTGGAATAAAGAATCCCCAAAAACGCTCAAATATTTCTTCATTCAATACGTACCGTAGAACAAGGACCATTTGAGTGTGTTCCGAAACATCTGTTGTGTCATCAGCCATGACAGCTACAAAGGAAGCTTTTCTAATTTCCGTCCTTATCTCCTCATGGTATATTTGTAGCATGCAGTCAAGTATCTCATTCTGAATGGTCTTAGAAACACCTTTGAAGACTGCACTGGTTTCTAAGTGATTCTTTAAATCTGAATCTAATTTAGATGCAAAATTTACCCCCTGGATTTACTGAATCGTCTTTTTCATCATGTCCATGTAAGGGAGTTTCAAAGTTTCCACAAAAGTAAATGCAGTCTATTATTTTGGACAAAATTTCACGGTTCTTTTTAACTTTTATATTATGCTCATTGATTGAAAGTCTGTATGCCTCACTAAGTTTCTCCTTAATACTTACGGTTCCTAAAAGTGACAGTGAAACAACATTATCAACGTGCTTCTTTGACTTCTCATGCTTTTCAGTTTTTTCTTTCATTTTGTTTATATTTCTAAAACCATCTTTTGTCCATGGTACATCACCTCCAAACAGCAAACACGGGAAGCAAAACAGTGCATTTTTTACTTCACAGCCGCAAAGCCAACTTTTCCGTTGGTACCATTCAGAATTAAAGCTACATATATATTTCTTGTTGTTGCTTTTGCCTGGCTGAGATATTAGAATATCAGGTGTTGAACGACCTCTTTTCTTAACTGTAACTTTCTCATGGAGAGATAGCTGTGAAAACTTAAGCTGTTGAAGTTCACTTACAGTCACAGAACTTATTTCTTGGGGATGCAAGGCCATGGTTAAAGTTTTCTGTTAAATAAAAGAACCGAAAAAAAATGAATCAAATGGAATAGCTGGAAGCAGAATAATAATCTAATTCTACACTTTATCACATTCAAGAATATGGTACATGGTTTTTAAGCACAACACACGCTGAGTAAAAAAAACTTCCTTCCACCATCACGCCAGAGCCGGCACTGCGAGAGCAACAGTGCTCTCTCTACCTGGCAGTCCCGCCTTCCTCCCCACCCCCCCCTCCTATGTGTGCAAGCGCACAATTCCATACAAAGATTTTTGTATCTTTTTCATAAACTGGGAGATGGCTACTGAAGTACTGACATTAAGCTTAAGGAATATATATTGTACTACAAAAATAAAGAAAGAATTAAAGAAAAAAGGACTCATTATATTAAATGTTATCGATAATATCAAGTGGAAATAGGGGGTGCTGCAGTTCCGCAGTGCCTATACACGAGCCGCCACTGCTTATATCAAGAGTTACTATAGTTGGGAGCACAAACGAAGGCGGGTGAGTCATGATTACTGCACAGAGAGAGAGAAATACACATTACATTGCTGCCAAACCACCAGCCTGCATAAGCTTATGCTCGGAAAACAACGCATGACGTACGAAGTCCTATGCTGCTCTTGATGGCTGGCAACATTGTAACCAGCTGGACATGTTGAATCATCTCGTCTCGTTTTTAAAGAACTGATACACTTTATATACAATTTCTCTTCCTTTTTTGTGCAAAACCTTGCGTTTACTTCCTTTGCCCTCCATTTTAGAACACCACAAGATGGTACTATTTAAATCTCAATCGTAAAACACACAAGTAAACACGAAAATTACAACGCAAATTTATGAACCGCACGCCAAGAGCCACTGTAACTGACTGGCACTGATTGGCCAAGTGAAGGAGCAAGAGGAACCAAGTGACATTCCTTGCCTTCTGCGCATCCACTTGCCACCCGCCTTCGTTCGTGCTCCCAACTATAGCAATATTTTGAAGTTCAATGTTAAAACACCATATTTCATTAGTATATTTTTATGATTAAAAAATGCAAAAACTACTATAATTTGAAAATTTTAATTACAAAATTAACTTCAAGTTTAAAAATCTAAAATTCATATATGTACATCTAAAAACTGGAATATTTCACAAGGATTCTAATCAGGACCAACTCTTAAACTGGATCTCATTGCTTCCACATATGCTATGATGATGTTATTTCCTCTGCTCCAAATCAGTCTTATAATCCCTTTTAATTTTCACTCAGCCCTCATTATGGCTTCCAAAGAAAATCCTATAATCAGTGTATCTTTCTCTTATCATGCTACAGAAATTTAAGATGTTTCAAAAGCTCAATATTCGAGGTATAAAGGAATGTCAAAATGGTATTTGTTTGCTTACCATATAAAATGGTATAAAAATTCAATTAGGCTACGAAAATGAAACCCACACCTTCATGTAAGAGTTACAGAGGAATACATGCATGGAACACGTGCTATTAATTCATCTATCACTTAACTTTTTGCTGTATCCAACTGTTATAGGTATATTCCCAATAGTTGCTGAACATCAATGAAAAAATTAAATTTACATGAGTGATATCATAATTTCTAAGTTGTTGCTCTTTCTATTGGAAAGTTAAATTCACATTCCATAAAGAATTCATGAATTTGTCTTATGGCTAAAAAATTTTAAAAACAAGTACCCACTTTGGAACCAAAAATTGGAAAAATAAGTACTTATCTTGGGTATCTCTAATAAACAAAAAGGTTTATGAAAAGCCAGATGTGCATTTTACAATGCAGTTATCTTTGGTGGTGGTTCCTCAACAGTAGATTCTGCAACGAACCTTTCAGAATCTACTTTCTTCCATGATTAAATCAAGTTTGTATGTTTTGCTATGCCATTTCTGCATCTCATTGTCAGTGATGATGAATACAAAAGCAAGCTTTAACTGTTTGTGTTCTGAATAGACCTCTACAAATTTTCTCCAGATGTAGGAGCCAGCTCCAGTATCCACTTGAAGTGCTTCCACTCTTAGCAGTACCTACAGAAACTATAGCACCGCCAACAGCCAAATTATTAATGCGAAGAATATTAACTGTCCTGAAGTTTCATTAGGATTTGCTGGGCTCAATAATAAACAGAATGAATGAAAAATATTATCTATCCCATTTAAGAAAGGTATTTAGTTTGAGAAACATCAAAGTAAAGAAAATATTGAAAGGCACATAGAACTCATTCATTGTTTTGAGAAACATCAAAGTAAAGAAAATATCAAAAGGCACATAGAACTCATTGCCAAATACAATTTTATAAAAACAATTTCAAACAAAATAAATCATACCAAAACACTATAATAGTGACAATGTTGATAGTAATCAATTTCAAAAACAAAGCATAACTATGAGCAACTAAGAGGACCACCATATAATGAATCTTACCCTATATTTTAACAATAAAATTTAAACAAACATGGCAATGATACTTACAACAAAAGAATTGGACTCCACATGAGGACTGTCTGAACTTGTTGAAGTCTGAGAAGAGTTCAACTTTAACCACCAAGTTCACTTCTCCTCGAATACCATGCATCGTGTCAAACACTGGAATCCAACCTGACATCATTGCACCACCACCTCCAGCTCCACCTTCACGCATTAATTAAAATAAATTGAACAAGCAAATTGTTATAACAGCTATGTTCAAGAATAACCGTTTTAAATATTAATAAACATTCAGTAATGCAACAACCATACATATTATAAATTTACCTAGAATATCAGGAAGCATTGCTTTCACATTAGCAAGAATTGAGAAATAGTAAAAGTAATATTTTCGTTAGATTTCATCAGAACTTTTAAGAGATAGTAATTAATCACTTGCCTGGAACAGATTGCACATTTGGATGAGTAGAATCTGAATTGCTGATGTTGGAATGGTGTTGGTTGCTGGAACCAGATGTGGATGTTGGAGGGAGCAATAAGGGATTGAGATCCACATACACCTTGCCAATGGCATCATTTGCAGAATATGTGTCATGGTCCATTAATCGAATTTGCAGAGGCTCATCTTGAAGTTCGGAATCATCAACCTAAAAGTATGTCATGAAAAGATCTTTAAATTCCTAAAAAAAACTATCAACTCGTTTTTCTAGGAAAATTTCGACTATACATACAATGCTGGAAATTCACCAGAAATATGAGTTTACTTGCCTCATATCTAAACCAATCAGAATCCCATTGAGGATGCAAAGACTTTCGGCAAACATCAGTCTTGTAGGTAGTGCTACCCAATTTCACTTCGACGTAAGCATCGGTAGTGTCGCTGGATCTATCCATCACAGGGAGATTTCGGCCAGCTAAAACTCGAACCTTATGTCACATTTTTCAACCAAAGAGAGATGAGGAAAAAAACAACTTTCTTAATCATATGAATAATTTGGCTCCCATGTATGCTAGTGATATATAAAATACGAACATGTAATGATTAAGCCTCCCTTCGAGCTAAAGGTCATCAACATAAGTAAAAGATTCATAATATTTAAAATATGGTTGTTCGCTTTCTTCAGTTTATTACTAACCACACAATTTAATGTGATGACATCGTAGCCGAAAAGATCTTTAAAAAGCGGAAGGTGGCAAACATTCTATTCTTCGGCAATGTTAAAATGAGTACAGTCAAAGCTCTTAATTTGCTACCGCGACATTTGTATCACGTTACCTTGACTTTCCCAGGCATGGTGAAGTAAAAATATTATCAAAGGAAAGTAGACAAACAGTAAACGAGTGCAATTAATTTGGATTCTTAAATTTTAGCTCCATATCGTAGCTCTGACTAGAAAATATATTATAAATTCTGTCATTTTTATTCAACTCTTTGAAATTTACGAGGAGAAGAGCATTTCCAAAACCCTTACGGTATCATTTTTGAAATTCACTAGTCATCTGTCTTTGAACGTAGACGCATGAATTGGATAATGTTTACATAAAATCCACGCACCAATGGCTGTATTGTTAAACATGGCAATCAATTCTAAAATTGTAAATAAATTTATAAGAAAATGTTTTCAGTTCCTGAGGTGATCGGGAGACATTTATTATTCAATGTAAATTATAATGCAGGTGACTAAAAAGCAGCCATTTTCTATTGTGGATCATTTAAATCGCGGAAATTCAAACTTCCTATAACAACTTACGTATATATTATGACAACATAGATTAAAATGCCATAGTTTCCTTCTGTATCCGGCATAAAAAGTAAATTCAAATATGTACGTGCAATTAATGCCATTCAAAGTAAATGGAAGTGGTGACGAAATATTAAATGTTTTAAACACTAACTGAATTAAATAGGACTTGTAATCAAAGGGAGGATTTATAAAATTCTAATAAATTCAGTGAATTTTTTCTGCTCGTTTAATAACTTTACATACATGTTACGTGAAAAGGGAGGGTTGCGAGACACGGTGAAACAGTACAATATTTAATAAACAAAAACTTCACCGTAAACAGGAAGAGAATACTCATATTCACGTAGGGTGGTTAGACGTACCCCATTGTGGGGTACAATACCCAATTTATTGAATCGACTTTTAGAAATACCCCTTTCCAATAATCTCAAATGGGGTACCCACAATCAGGCCCGACCAAGTACTTTCGGGGGCCCGGATGCAAGCAAGTTTTGGGATCCCCCAATGTCAAAAATAACCTGCCATTTAGTACGCATCAATGTTACAGCTTAGAGAGAACATGTACTTATAATTATAAAGTAACTATAATGATAATTAATTTAATAAAAAATCAAAAATTTGTTTAAAGATGTAAATATATTATTTATACTCAACATTTGGGAGCGCCTAAAAATGCCTTGCATCCGCTGCAACCCCTACTTGGCCTGCCCTGCCCACAATACCCCAATTCTGTGTTTCGAAGGGTTAATTTGTTAAAAGCACCGCATAAATATGTAGCTCAAGGTAAGTAGAATAAACAGGTAGTGTCGATTTACAGTTTTCAGGTATTTGTGAATGCCACGGAAGTTCGAGGATAGTATTTCGCTCATGCATAAGATAAGATCCTAAGTTAAATATGTAGTGGTAAGTTGTTTGAAAGTTGAAAAGTGAGGTTAAAGTTGAGTTAATTTTGCGAATCTTTAATTATGTAATAGTTACGCAAAATCAGATGATAAAATGCACCAAAATATTCTGTAATATGTTTAGCTGCTTTAAATTAATGTTGAAAATAATTCTAACCTTTGATACGTAAGTACCAAAAATTTTGAGATAACTGCTAAGACGACGAAAACATTAAATTCATCTTTCATGCCATCGGCATCATCATCACTTTCGAACAGAGATTTAGCAGGGTTTACACGGAGACGATTTTGCAAGGGCTCGTTCCAGCTGCGAGTGATGGAGTGTGCGTGTATTTGCAAAGGAGAGGACGAGACAACCACAATTGTGTGATAAATTTTAATAAGGATCACTCATACTTAATCTAATTAACCCACTAATGCCCAGTGGCAACGTTTGTTGCAAAGCACTTGAGAAATTTTTGTCCTCTTTTCACTGTTTTACTTATGTACGTTTTGTGCTCGGCCTTGTACTTATAAATATGAAATATGCTCCGGCATAGGCCAATAATTGCTTCTTCCTTTTTAACATAATTTAATTATATCTTCAAACTATTAAACCGCTCTAAGCAACACAAATATAAAGAAGCGCGGCTAAAACTTATCAGCCGTCTGTCAAATTGCAGGGGAAACCTTACAAAATTTGAAAATGACAAAAGCTCAGTCCATCATCTGAGAAATCACGCAGTTTTCTCGTTTACACGGACAGTTTTGTCATCCGCAGTTGGATCGCGCTTTCCATCGCTCCCGATAGAGTAAGTCAGTTTTGTAAAATACGAGGGATGGAATGCACACTCCATCATTTGCCGCTTCATCACGCGCGACTGTCATTTGGTAATTTTTTGACGACACTGAAGTGAAGTGTCCCGCACCATCGTTTGCTAAATCATGCGCGATGGAATTTCCGTACCCCAATTCTAAATGTATGATCTGGCCACCCTACATTCACGTTGCAGGTTGCTGGTAAACACCGTCGCAGGACCTAAGTCAAAAGGAGACACACGCACACGCAGAAACATACAAATTCTTCAAAAGGCACACAGTATACTCTAACCAAAACTTAAACCAGGCACCGATATTTCGACAGTTAAGCTGTCATCTTCAGTAATGTGGGGGAGGGAGGGGAAAAGGGGAATACATGTGCAAAGAGTGATCGTTGGGGAGAAGGGGGAAGAAAAGTGAAAGGAATCGGAACGGTTAACTGAGTAACTGAAAAAGGGGGGAGTGGGGGATGGACCTAAGTCGTTGTTCATAACCGTGTTTTTGTTTTTATGTATGTAGATGCTTTCGTATGCAATGAGTTTATTGTATTGGTTTATTGATTTGAGTAAGGATAGGTTTTCTGTGGTGATAGAATGGTGAGTGTCCAAGATATGAATTGCAATGCTTGATTTTTTTGTAATTAAGGAAATTTGTTTATTCTGCTGTTTTTGTAGTGTGCTATGCTTTCTTTAAACCAGGTCTCTAGTTTGCGTCTAAATTGTCCTATGTAAATGTTGTTACACGAACTGCAATTGACTTGGTAAATGTCTGATTTGTGATAATAGAGAATTGTATCTTTCGGGTTTGTCAGCAGGTTGAATAATTTATTTTCGTTAACAAAAACCCGGTGAAGATCAAATTTTGAAAGTATGCGTTGGAGATTTCTTGTTAATTTCGGTGCATATGATAGTTTTATATATGTACTTTTTCTTTGTGTATTGGCTAGTGAATGTGGTGCATGATTTAATTTGAATATTGTCTGTGTTTTTGAATTATTTTTTTATAATTTGTGAGTCGAGTCCGTTGTGTAATTCGCAGTTTTTAATAAAAGTAATTTCTATGAAGAAATCTGTTTTTGATAGAGGTGTGTCTGTAAATTATGGAGTGAAAAAGAGTCAATTTATGTGAGATATGGTGGTGAGAGTCCATATGAATATAGGTGTTGGTGTGTGTAGGTTTTCTGTAAATATTGAATTGCAGTTTTTTATGTTTTCTTGTAATGAGCAAATCTAAGAAAGGTAAAGATTTACTGTTTTCTATTTCGTGTGTGAATTTTATCGTGTCGTATTGTTGGTTGAGGCGTTGATTGAAATTAGGGATGCTTTCTTTTGCTGTGTCAAAGATTGCAAACATGTCATCTACGCATGTGAGCCAAGTTTTTGGAAAATATGGGTAGGAAGATTTACAAGTCTTCTCAAAATTAGTCATGATGAGTTCAACTATGAAAGGAGAAAGAGTTACCCATAGTGGTACCGTCTTTTTGTTGATAGAAGCTGTTGTTGATTTTAAAGAAGCTTTGTTGCATGCACAGGGGGGTTAAACAAACGTATTCTTCTGTTGCTTCCTTAGGAATATTCTTTTCTTATTATTTACCATTTAATAAATTAAAAAGGAACTCGTCTTAATTTGGGCCATAATTTCTCTTCATCAAACGTAAAATTTTGGTGTTTAAAACATATTTCTGAGCTAATTGGAGGCACTGTGGACAATGACATAGCAAGGGAATTTGACTCCCGGGGCGAAACCATGCAATGCCTTCTCACTATATTTACTTAAAAAGCGTAGAGAAAATATTTAGTTTTCATGAAAAAAATTGAATTAGAGATTTCAACAGAAATACATGTTTTAAGGTGTCCTGAACACGGTTTGACTTTTCTTGGTGATTTATGTGATGGGAATTTTGTGGGTGCTCCAGTGGCGGCTCGTAGCTAAAATTAGTGGGGGTGCTGCTCCAGAAAATTTTTAGCCTTTGTTTTAAAATTGTGTAAAAGGAAAAAAACATGTATAAAAAGAAAATTTATTCAGGAACTTGATAAAATCTTAACAAAAAAAACCAAACATTTTTTACTTACTTTAACTTAAATTGTTACAGTTCAAGCTTGATCTATTCATTTAAAAATGAAATCCATTCTTCTTGTTTTAATTTGCGCAAAAAGTTCAATAATTTTCTCCTTGATCTCTGGATGACAATTGAGGAAATTTTTCTCCATTTATCACATTCAAGAATATGGTACACGGTTTTTAAGCACAACACACGCTGAGTAAAAAAAACTTCCTTCCACCATCACGCCAGAGCCGGCACTGCGAGAGCAACAGTGCTCTCTCTACCTGGCAGTCCCGCCTTCCTCCCCACCCCCCCCTCCTATGTGTGCATGCGCACAACAGTCAAACACCACGTCGCTGGCACTGTGAAGCGCACAGTTCCATAAAGATTTTTGTATCTTTTTCATAAACTGGGGGATGGCTACTGAAGTACTGACATTAAGCTTAAGGAATATATATTGTACTACAAAAATAAAGAAAGAATTAAAGAAAAAAGGACTCATTATATTAAATGTTATCGATAATATCAAGTGGAAATAGGGGGTGCTGCAGTTCCGCAGTGCCTATACACGAGCCGCCACTGGGGTGCTCTAACTAAAAAACTGATAATCAGGTCAACGCGAAATTTTGTATTTAACATTTTTGTTAAAGGGACGAGAACTGGTTAGTTTTTGGTAAAAAATCGGTAAGTCGGAAGTCAATTCAATTCAAAAAAGTTTTTTATTTGCAAAAAACAGTTGTACAATAATGGCCCTTTACATTGTTAAATAGATAAATAAATACATTTCTTGTTTGCACACTGATTTTTTACAAATCCCTGTTATAGCCTATTGCCTCTTCAGGGAAGTGTCACATCTGTTTTTTTATATTTGCCTTAATATTTGATAAATGTAAAAAAGTATTGGAATAAAAGTTGTAGGAAATTTAATTTTCTACAACGTTTGTTCGAGACATTTTCCCATACAATGCATTGATTAAGAGGTATTTTAAAAACTAATTTTGTAGCTGCCAACACCTACCGGCGACTATTGTACGCTTAGTTACTTCTTAGTAATGCTCCTTTTTATTTGTTTAATTGTTGGAGCTTCGTGGCTATATCCAATAACAGAAGGCTGCGGTTTGAGTTTATTTCTTTTTTTTTGTAGTCTTTAAATTTCTCTTGCAGTACCTTAAAATATTTATTATCATTAAACCTATTTGGAATTTTTAGAAATATTGCAGGTATGGAGAAAGTTAGTAGTGGCCACATCAGATTTTTTGACATTGTTACACAAATCGTAAAGAAAGCCTCTGCCTTGCATGCCTGCATGCATTATATTATTTAAATAACACAGGACAACAAATTTTCACTTTTTGTGGATAACATGAACGAAATAAGCTGTTCTTTACTAAATCGAGTGCGCTGATCATGAAAATGACACTCAAAAATTTGTAGCACGCACAGATTTTTGTTATATCCTCATTTGTATTCAAATTATATGAACTTTCATATCACCTATTATGTAGTTTGAAAGACTGACGGTATTTAAATGAGATTAAACTTTTAATCACTATTAAAACATCATAGACTCACACTATGGTTGCAAATATTAAAAAATACACCAAAGAATACACATGAAAAAATGCGCTGTTTTGGCTCTAAATTCAAATCACAGAAAGTTATTTTTCCTCTTAAAAGGAGCACATAATTTAAATGAGAATAAAATTGGAATCCACTAATTAAACATCATAGTCTCACATTATGGTTGACAAATATTTTTTAAAAAAACACTCAGAAAAATATAAAGTGAGGAAAAACATGCCATTTTGACTCTAAATTCATTACAGAGAAAGTTAGTGTTTCCTCTTATGAACAGTATCATCTGCTGCTTGAAAGGGCAGCGGGCACGAATCCTGCGAAAGTGGGCTTTTTCAAGGTCGTCCGGTCCCCTGTTTGTGTGGTTTGAGGAGACCGCGCAAAGTAGCTTTCCGTCCTTCGCAAGGGACGTTAAGCCATTGGCCCCCTTGGTGTTCTTCATTAAGAGTAGGCTAATGCCGGCACCGGGTTCCCCTCATCCCTTGTGAGTGTGTTCGGTGTGGAAGGAGCTATGGCAATAATAATCCAAGAGGTTGATTAGCCAAAAATACACACACATTCCCTTAGCAAAAACCAGCATCCTTGATAGCGATGTGTCATGTTAGTTATATCTAGATAGAATCTTTCACCTTGTTCATCGCTAACAGCACCTAACTTGTCTGGAAAGAAGTCCAAATGAGAATGTAAAAAGTTTATCTTGAGTGACATCCGGCATCCTAAATTTTTATAGTTATGCAACAGTTCTACCCATTGTTGATAGTTCTCTTTTTTATTACTCAGAAACCCACGAACTATGGATTTAAAGGATTTCCATGCAGCTAATTCAATGGAGTTTAGTTTACATTCGAAATTGTTATCATGCAAAACCTTTCTAATTTGCGGACCAACAAAGATGCCTTCTTTGAGTTTTGCATCACCCAGTTTTGGAAACTTTCCTTTTAAGTAAGCAAAACTATCTATTTTTGTCCAAAGCTTTCACAAAATTCTTCATTAGACCCGGCTTTATGTGTAACGGAGGAAGAAGTACCAACTCAGGATTCACTAATGGCGTGTATTTAACATTGTGTTTTCCAGGAACGAAGTCTTCTTTTTCTGGCCAGGAATAGTAAGTTCCTCCCAGTTAGGTGGTGGAACAGGAATAGGAAGATCTTCTCAGTGCGGCAATGGCTTCATTGCATACGGGATGTTTGGATAATCTATTTTATTTTTTCTTCTCTTCGAAAAACTCACAGTTTTTGTAAGACAGAAATAGCAGTCTTCAATGTTGCTAGTTGGTTAACGGCAGATCATTGGAACGGAAAATAGCATGCTCTTCTTCTTTCCTTCCATCCATTCTGTCAGGTTTCCGTAGCACATTATGCAGCATACATACAGTGCCCAATTTATATCTTGATCTCCCAAATGACAACCAAAATACAAATAATATGTTTGTTCCACCATCTTTGTTATAGATCGATATTGTGATTTTGCTGTAAACTGTCCACAGGCATAACAAAAATTGTCTGGCGAATTCACACAGCCGCGATAGTGTCCTTTCTCCATCGGCAGAACACAAACTAACAGAAAAACAATGTGACTGATGCCTAAAATGCATGTTTGTTATGATATCAGACTCCTACTTCCACTCTATCCTTCAGTTCTACCAGCACTCACGTTATACCCACCAGTTCTGCCAACATTTAGTAAGAGATGCTTATTTCTACAAGGATTTATGACAAATGGCCATTACTATTTTTTTTCTAAACTGTGAAGTGATACAAAATTTTTAAGTCCAGATCTAGAATGAGCACGTCAGAATTAATGTAAAAATTTAGCTTTCATTCATGTTACCATAACCTTGTTGACTAGTGTAATTATCCACAAAACAGCCAGACTTGGCCTTTTACAGTGGATATTGTAACAAATGATTAACAACTAGTGTATTGCCTGTCATATTACGGGTGTCGTTTACTATATGGTAGGAAAACCTGCCATAAGACTAGTAATCCTACTGAAACCGCACATCTTAAGTAATCGTAACTCGTTATTATGGAATAGGGGATAAGCCTGTCTCCGACAGGAGAAATTAAAAATGAGCCAATGCTGTCTGCTATACAATTCTAAGTATTTTGTAAGATCAAGTCTTTGTTTTCGTCTTATTTTAGAATTTCAGAGATGTCTATCAAAGTATTTTTTTGTCTGTCTTCTGTTGAAAAATTAATGCCAGATATTTTTAATTCTCTAAGTCCCTGCACATTCGTGTCCCCCGGTCTCAAAATTTTGCAATTATTTACCCAAATAACTTTTTACTTAAAGTGAACAACCTGATTTCCTTTTTTAACGTTAGGGGCAAATTCGTTGGCCCTTTTATAATTTTACTATGATTTGAAGAAAGAGTAGGAGGAGGTACAGCGGAAAAAAGTAGAAGGCGGTAATAATGTTGGCAAGAAACATGTTTTAGGGGAGATGATAGCTAAGGTTTGGGTTCAAGCTGCCTGTATCATTATCTGAGAAAATGTGACGGCAATAAGAGAAGTGAAAATCATCATATGGTTCGGAATACAATTTTACAACACTTCTCTATAAACTACATTTTTTGTAAAGATTTTTGGACTTTTACTGAACAATGCTCCCTGATTTGAACCACAGAGAACTTTAACCTTCACATCCATTTCTTTGCGTACTCTGGAAAGAGCAACATATCTCTGCCCATGACGCCATGACTGAAAACTGGATTGGGCAGGTATATGCCGACCCTGTCTAGTGTTTGTCCTTTTGATTTATTGGTGCTCATCGAGAATGCTAACTTGACCGGAAACTGTCGCCGTCTCAATATGAAAGGGATGTCGGGGTCTGTCGGTGGCAAATTTTCTATTTTCATCCCCCCCACAACCCCTCCTCCCCCACCGAAAATTCAAATTGAACTTAAATGGCATTCCTCCTCGCCAGCCCTGACCTACATACTAAATTTGGTGGCAATCCAATAGTTCTGAATTGACAAAAGGTTTAATACTTATTTTCATTTATAAAATAATTCTCTCACTTCCCCTTAATGTATGGAAATTAATTAAAACTATTTTATTAATAATCTGGAAGGGATTCTGAGTGAAATGATACAAAACATGCTAATTTTTGGTAAATTTTCTTTTTTCATCCTCCCCCCCACAACCCTCCTCCCCCATAGTTTTTGGTTTTGAGATTTTTCTGGGTAACCTCAGCACCCAAGCAATCAGTATGCCAAGTTTCAGCTTTCTACCTTATCGGGAAGCTGAAAAAGAAACTGGACAAAAACAGACATCATTAGGCTTTTATTATATAAGATAATCACAAAATTAGTTTATTTTTCTAGCGTAATTGCCCGTTGAAATTCAACGGGGAACTTAGAAATGAATAATAATAATTATCGAGTAAGAGCCGGTATAAATTTTGCCAAAATAGAGATTTGGGAGAATTTCTGTCTCATTTTTGTTTTCACCAATGATGAGCCCCTTGTTAAAAATGAAGTAATAATAATAAATAAATAATAATATTCCCTCCCTCCCTCTCGCGGTCCCTCTCGCCTTCCCTCTCTCCCCCTTCCTCTCTTTTTCCTTCTCTCTCTCTCTTTCCCTTCCTCTCTCTCTGCCTCTCTTTTCTCCCGTCCTTTTCTAATTCTATGCCTCCCTTACTCTGTGTACTTTCTAGATCCCTTCCTTCCTATTTCCCTCCCCACTTACCCTCCTCTCTTGCTCTACATCTGTATAATCGTTTAGATAAGCAAAATAATCCAAACTAAATCCCAGTCCCATTAGGATTACGTAATTTAGAGAAAAATCCTACGATAATTTAAGGCAGTGGTCTTCAAAGTTCGAGAGGCTGCGGAGCCCTTTTAGTGACCCTCTTAAACTACGACTCTCCGCCAACCAAATTAACTTTGCTATGAATATATATATAACTGTACATATGATAAGTAAATATGTTCACTGATGTGGATATAAATATACCTAAATACTAACTTACGATCACGAAAAATAGCTTATTTTACGCACGACAAACTGAATATTTTTAAATTCTGTTTATGTTTTGTCGTATTACATGCTAAATTACTCTAAATTTCCCTTTAAGCGCAAAATTTATCAGTTTAGATTACCATTTTCCAGGTGGGAACAAAGCTACATTTCTTAAATGTTGTCCTCTTCAAAGGGAGATAGCCACGTAAAGATTAATGCAAGGAAAATCCACGACGTGGCGCGCCGTAGAGGAAGAATAGCCAATGCCAAGATAAAGGGTACAAATGGATTAATGCCTAAATATATTCTATGAATACTTTTAAAGGGAGTCAAATGATTTTTAAGAAATATTAGAACATTGTTATCTTTTACCATTAACATTCAAAGATTTATCGCAACATAAATCGATACATCTACAACATTTGTTCGGTAACCAAGATGTTGTTTATTGTTTATGTTTTGGCTAATAGTATTGACATAATCCACATAATTTTATTGCTGCTTCAAAGGATACGGTGCATCTATCCATGTGAATATTAAGTAAGACGTTAATGTGTAATTATATTAATGGTAACACTTTACAATGCAATAGATAAAATAGTAAATGTTAATGTAAACATCGAGCAATAAAAATCCTTTGCTACTAGATAACTTTCCCGAGCGAAGCCGGGCGTTTCAGCTAGTATTAGATGAAATGATGATGGGAATGGGCTGAGAAAGACTACTGGGTAGTTTCTCATTATTGCGGAGCTGTATGAGGGAAGTGATGAAAACAGGTCGAGGGAGGGATTGAGGGATGATAGGGAGTTGGAGGATTGCGGGATACAGTAAAACATGGATCATTGGTATATGGAGAGGCGGAATTGGGTTGATAAAGTAGTCTGAAGTTACGGGGAGGTACACGAAGAAAATGCCAATTATTTATGGAATCAAGTGCAACTTGCAGAAATCCACTATCGCTACGATTATCCACCTTCCGGAAGTAAGGAAATAACTGTGGAAGTAGCAGTTTGTTTTAAATAATTGTTAATACAAAATTCTAAAATTTATGTATACCAGTATGATTAGTCTGAAATAATATTGTAATGAGGTAGAATATGAAGACGCAGAGTCAGCCAGTGATTTAAACATCGAAAACTATGTAATTCATCTTCTACTTCCTGAATAATGTTGATAAGGCTTTAATTTTTTATATTTATTAAAGTTTAAGATATATATATATTATAATAAACATATCATCCCAGCGGATGTTTTTAAAAACATAAAAAACTAGTTTCTATGGTATCAGAATTTCTTATTGCCAAAATCTTGAAAAGTACTTTTGTTCTGGCACCGAACGAATTTTTAGACTAATTCGGCACGGATTCGGATTCTCTTTCCTAGAAAAATTACTTCGTTCTTTTGGACAGCTGTCCAAATCTCAAGTTCGTATCTTAGTTTTGGCTAATTTAATAAAGCAAAGTTATGGATATAAATAGTGACGCAATGCGTTTCTTATACGAAAATGCTTTATTTGAAAAATTAATCGCTTTATAACTATTACATATTTCAAGGTTTTCAAATTTTTCCTAAGGCTTTCACGCAAGATACTTCCGCCGAATTACGAGATATTTGGAAAACTGAAAAGCATCATACTCTCACTGGATCGATTGGCGAAAAAACTAAGTCTCTAGCTCAGGGGTGCACAACATACGGCCCGCGGGCCAAATTTGGCCCGACAGGATTTAACCCAGTCGGTGCTTTCCTTTTCCGAAAAATATACAAGTAAAATTTTGTATGGATATTTATCGCATGTGTGAACAAACATAATTTCTTATGGAATTAAGCGAAGCTCCATTACATTCAGTTCTGACAGATAAGAGTTTAAGAGACATTGTAAGAACAGCAACTACCAGCATTACTCCGGATAGTAGTAGAATGGCGAGAGAAAAACGGTGCAACATACCCATTTCAAGGATTTCAGATTTTTCCTATGCTTTCACGCCGCATTGCTAACCATTTGTTAACCTTAAGAGCATCATACTCCTGTCGGAAGACAAGACATTAGGCAGTTTTAAATTGCTCTTTCATTCAATAATTATTTATTTGTCAATATTTCTGACATCAGAAAATTCTGTATTCTTTGACAAATGCTTATAATGAGCTAAGTATGTTCTCTCAACTGTTTTAGCGGACCATATGCTGCAGGCAACCCACCGCGGTCCTATAAGAGGGCCAAATTTGATGATTTCGATACCGAATCCTTGGTGGTTTTAAAACTGTTTCGAGATTAAATCACCGGTTCTTACTTCAGCTTACCACTGGATTAGTGTAATGATAATACATATTTACAGAAAGTAATCGCTCGTGCTTGTTAATATATCTTAAATGTGTTTAATAAACATTTACACAGACAAAATTTAATTGAATATTATTCGGTAATTTTGTAAAATGAGCTTATAAATAAAAAATCTCTTGTGTTTTATCTACAAAATGCGTGGAAGCGCCTTATCTGAGAATTCGCCCTATCGCAAAACGAATCGGGCGTATAGAAGCTGAGCTGGCTGAGCAGAAAAATCGTTTTTTATGTAAAAGCGAGGAACAAGAAAAACGTACTGTAGGAACAGGAAGAGATAAGATATTGGAAATATCTCTCTCTCTGTCCTCTGCTGAGAGCGTGCGTGCATTATACATGTTTTCTTGCTGCGCCAAATAAAACCCTCGGTTTGGCCATGGGTGAGTCTGAAAATTTTGGCTAATCGGTGTATTCTGAAAAAGTTTTCCAGAATGTCTTCGTGTACAACATATGCCATTCTGCATAGAGTTTACATCTACATTTTTATTTGCGTTTGCAAATGTTTTCTCACTTTTACCACACATCTACAAAATTTACAAAATTATTATTTAATCCTTCGTAAAAAGTAACGAACTAATGGTTATCATCTCGAATACTATCTCGATTCTTGCATATGCAACTATTCTTTTTTCAAACCGGTGAACTTGTCCGCGCATAACTTTATTCGCCATAGAGTCAAAATTTTCCAAGTTATAACTCTATCTTTGTTACGCTAAATACAACCTTCAAATTTTCAATTAATGTTTGAGATGAGAAGATCAGCGTGAATGACGAGGACAGATTGTAAAGAATTGTAAATCTCCATTGAAGGACTTTTTTGTTACCATCGACATTTGTCTGGCTTGCCAAATTCCAATTTAAGGTAGGCAGAATTCTTTATATTGTTTAGAATTCACCAGTGTGTGTAATGGGTTAGCTATTTGGATTAATAGAAGACACCGCTTACTTTGATTCTTGAGGTTGAATTTGGTTTCGCACGAGAAAATTACTTTTCAAGATGGCGGCGTAACTAACATGATTTAGTGTAAACCTGAAATGTGGAATATTCCATATAGTGCCGTTAACAGAAAAATGACGACTTTTCAGCCGAATCGATCCCTAAAAATGCTTTTTTTAAAGTATCAATATTACTTTCTTAAATACGTAGTATATAGTAGTATAGATATAGAGAAAGTATTGTAATCGGGGAAAAATCGACTTAGAAATTTTGACGGAAATACACGTATTAGGCGCCCCTGAGTCCAAAAAAGTGGTTTTCATCATGCCGTTTGTCTCTAGGTCTGTTTGGGAGCGTATCTAGAGACTGAACGGACAAACAAGATCCTATAATATTTCGTATTTAGGTATGACATTATCCAGAATAGAACCTATGAAAAAATTAACGATATAACGCGATAACAAAGGGTAGTTTATTCTTGTTGATTTTCAGAAAATGTTGATTTATTCAAAAACAGCCTTAACGATTTTAATTAAATTGCACTCAGTTATAGATCTGATAGTCATAAATAATACTACATAAGTTATATTTCTAAAAAATTACTATATAGCATCCAGCGACATTATAGTATATCGATTTTTACGCCCGATGGAAATATGATATTTTGTTTATTTATTTATATGAAGATTAAATATACTATATTTGGCTAAAATCCATTAGATAAGTTCTCTAGAAATACGTGTAAAATAAATATTAATTCGTTTTTTACTGTGGTAGCCCTGCTCTTTAGCTCCGCTTTTAACATCTTTATTTAATTATGGTATGTTGTAAAAAATTTATATAAAAAATTAATTGAAATCCGTTAAGCCAATTCCTCCAAATCCTTAATTACTGAAAGCGTTTAATTTGTAACTGTAGCATCCCTGTTTGGCTGATCCGGTCCAAATATGCAAATATGGTGATATATATATATATATATATATATATATATATATATATATATATATGTGTGTGTGTGTGTGTGTGTGTGTGTGTGTGTGTGTGTGTGTGTGTGTGTGTGTGTGTGTGTGTGTGTGTGTGTGTGTGTGTGTGTATTTTAGGTATTAAATTTGGTTAAAATTGATATGGACAGTTCAACACGAATACGTGTAAAATAATTTTTTTATTCCTTTTATTATGGCAGTCCTGCTTTCTATATTTGCTTATACTATTATAAACATCTTGATTTTGTCATTTTATGTTGCACAGCTACTTCATACAAAGTTTCGTTGAAATCGGTTTGGCCAATTCCTTCCAAATTCAAAATTGCCGAAAGGTTTAACTTTGCAATTGTGGAACCCCTGCTGAGTCGATCCGGACCAAATATGTCATTTTGGTCATTAATTAATGTGCATATTCTACGTAACAAATTTAGTTGAAATCGGTTTATTCATGAAGAAGATAGTAGGACACACACACGGACACCCAGGCGATCTCATAAAAAATTAGGCTGATCAACGATTACCTGATAAAGAATTTCTTAAAAACTTAAACGGGAGGATCATCACAATGCAAGCATATTCATGAAACTTAAAATCAGTCTACTAAAAACGGTATACATTTTTGATAAGAGCAAGTTGTCACACAATCCGCAGCTATTAAAAATTGTATCATTGCTTCGTATTGCTATCATATTCCATTATTGTTCGTGTGCGCTTTCTCTTCCACCTACTTGCAACAGAATCAAGGGATGAGATGGCAACATGTTCGAGACCCCTGGTGTAGAGCGTTTCTTTTGCGAAAGACTCGGAGATCAACGATCCATACTTGTTGTTTACCGATTAGTGCCACGCTGAATTTACCGGATATGAAACTTTGTGTACGTGAGAAATTTCCGGGAATAGTAACGTTTTCATTCTGCTTTTCCATATTTGTGGCCCCTGAAAAAGGTTCGGATTCTGACGTTTCATTTTTAAAATTTTTAAAATGCCATTACTTAATGATTCCGTTATATTTTGTATAGATCTTGCTAGTAGATACCAAAGCAACTTCTTTGGTAGATCTAGTTATTTTTAACACCCAAAACTAACTCAAAAATAAGTACTTGAAAAATAGGCACTTATCTTAGGTACCTCCAATAGTCATAACAAGGTTATAAAAAACATATGAGCATTTCGGTTACAACGCAGCCTTCGTCAGTGTATTCGTAGAAACTCTCGGGAAAATAAACCTCGATTTAAATCTTCGTTAAAAATATAAACGTCGAATTCTAATGAGTAGTAATTTTAAGCGTCGATATTCGTCGAAAATCTCTTGGAAAAATAAACTTCGAATTCTATTAAGCCTACTTAAATGTATATCCCGGAGTCCAGGAAGGCTGAGAAAGACTATCATCAGTGACGGAACATTTTCAGCTTCATTATAGACTTGTGACAATTAACTTGATTTCGAATGATTTAAGATAATTTTGTAAATTAAGCTACACTGTTACATTGAAAGCTAAATTTACCTCTGAACTTAGCGATTAACACCAATGTATGCAAAAGGAATTACTGTTATTTTGTAAAATTGTATGCATATTTTTCTCTGCTCTGATCATTCTCAGAAATATACACTGAAGATAGTTTGAAGTACACCTTCTTTCCGCTGACCCAAGGATCTCTGAAATTTCGAGTGAAGGCCTCGAATGATGTTCACATAGCGCTAACCAGTGGATCAAATGATAACGGGCCAAAATATGAAATTATCATTGGTGGATGGAATAACACTAGGTAAGTGTCCAAATACGCACATGTAAGGATGTTTAAGATGAACAAATATCAAGTAAATTCTCATATATACACAAATCTCTCGATTGCATGGATGTAAACATTTGAACCGATGAAAATTAACTAACGAATTCCGCTCAAATTTTCCTTTGAAAAGCAATTTTTTATTCACATTTCCGTTTGTTCTCCTGTGAGAAAATGTCATCGCCCTTATAAACAAAATAGACAAGTAAGGAAAGAGCTGCTGAATCAGACAGTAAATGGCGTTTTTTTTCAAAAGAAATTGTAATCATCATATGCATCATTATAAAGTATAAACGTACGCCCAGAATTAGTATTTATTACGACATGTATTTCCGCATTTGGAGGCAATCCTAACTTTGAAATTTTTATTGGATATCCTTGCACAAGGAAAATTAATCATATATATCATATTTTCTATAAATAATACTACCTCACCGGAAGGTCTCTGATAAATTGCAGATATATTTTTAAAATTATGGGTTAAAAACGATCACCAATCTTTAATAAGCTGCGGTTTTACGATTTCAAATGGGTTTTCAATATCAATAATCCAAACCCATTTTTCATAAAATATATACATGACATGATTTACTATTAAAAAGGTATCAATATTTAAAGTACACAAATTCGGTGAAAAACCATCATCATCATTTACCGAAGAATCATCATCATCATCATCATTATCATTATCATCTGAAGGTGGAATATTATCTGAATTGTCTGAGAACTGTTGCTTGCCGTATAAACTTTGTACTGCTAAGATATCATCTTTATGTAAATTTAATTTGCCATTATAATATGAATACATAATAGCATCTTCATTATTTGAATGAGATATCCCTAATGCATGGCCTATTTCATGCAATAGAACCGTAAATAAATTAGTTTCCTCTTCAGTAGTTTTATTATTTATCTTTAAATACCATAATTCATCTTGATCAATATGTATTTCAATAGGTGTATTATCTTTATTTGGGTATTCTGAATGAACTAACATTCCTCCCCTTCCATCTAAATTAGCAGGGCAATATTCATCATTTTTTTTAAATTTGTGGTACCCTCGTTTATTAGAAATAATTATATCTGGATTTTGATTGCTATATTGAAATAAAATATTTGTATTTTGTTGCCACATTTCAAACGTGGCTTTAGTTAGATTTAAAAGTTCTTCATTAGCTAACGCATAATACCATTTTAAATGCGTAGTTTGCCATTTACCCCTATGGGTAGCAAAACTAACTATATCATCAGGAACTCCACATCTTGATCTATTTATCTCAGTGTTTAATTCTCCATTACCTTTTAAATTATAATATTCTTGAAATAACGTAAGAGCATTTTTAAATGTTGTGAAATTTACCTGCGAAATTTGAGTATCATCATTGGGGGTACCTAAATACCCATATTTATGTAAATAATTAGTCATGCATAATATATCAGTTGCAAAAGATGCACTAATAAAGAAAAATAACAAAAAAAAATCTTTAACGAGCATTATCGTTATCGATGTTTTCACCTCAGCTGTATTTTTAATACTACGCCAATTTTATTTGATCAAGACAAATATATTAGAAACGATTGCATAAAAGAAAGACAGGTTTCAAGTTTCAAAAGCTTCATCCCACGTTCTTTTTAAATTTGGTATTTTTTGGTGCCCCCAGGCAAGAGTGTTTATTCCATCTTTACAAACATACCGTTTGTCATTAAAAGCACTTAAAGTAACTTTATTCATTTCTACCGTATGTAATTCATGCTTTGTACTTTTAATGGTCATCATTTTTCTAAATTCTATTGAATTATCCCTCAAACAATTTAAATAATTATCAAAAGTTAAATTTTTGTCAATTACATTTTTAGTAATTCCTTTTGCTTTTTTCTTTTCCTTTTCTCCTTTTATACGATAGGCGTATAATTTACTCCTTAATCCAATAAAATGTGTAATTATACGTCCATCACATTCATCTTTCATTTTTCCTATTATTATTTTTTTTATCGGAAAAACAAAAATGGTCCTTTGGAAAATTCGATGTGTCATAAAAGTCCAAGTCAGTCAACATATCTTTGTAAAAGTCATCAGTCATTATTTCATAAATAAAGCTGTCAGTATCCATGTGACAAAGATTTACCCGGTCACCAAATTTAGGCTTTATTTTCCGATAGTGAAAATCATACATTAGCGTTTTACTTAAAACTATAACAGATAATCCTATATAAATAGGTTTATTTATTTTAATAAAGGATTTTCGTAAATGAACAGCAACTAATTTTTCGTTAAAAATCGTCCGATCAAGAAAAATAGATTTGGAAATTAGTTTATCCAACCTTTTTTCGTTAGAAACCAATTCCAAATTTATTCTCTTGCGAACATTTTTCCATTGTTTTGCCAAAAACCGCGTTATTCATTAATTTATAAAAGTCTTTTTCGAAATCATTTGTTGCAATTTTTCTACGCTCCGTATTTAAGTCAATGTATGATTTCAACCATGGAGATTGAGAAAATTCAATGACACGGTGAACTGTCTTTAATCTAAGCCTGAAAGAAAGAGCCTGTTTAAGATTTACGTAATGAATTACGTAATTCTTTTTATCGTCAAGAGTCGTCAATAATTTTTTATGCTTACCACCTGGAGGAATTTTATTTTCTGGGCATAATGGGAGATCAGAGTGAGCATCATGAAGATGAATTGGATATTCTAAATCTACTTCCAAAATATAACCTTTATTGCTGTTAATAGCAATGGAGGTTATGTTAAAATTTTGAATTTCGTTTTCATTTAACCATCGAAAATCCTTGTATGGTAGGTAATTTGACATAGCCCATCCATATAGGTTATTTGCGTCTAAATAAGAAATATAGCGAGATTCATCAGCAGGGTTAAATCCCCCCAAATATTTATTGTTAGCTTCACTATATCGCTTGGTGCATTGGCTAATTCCTCCACGAATGCCCTTCTCAACCATTAGCACCATGTCATAATCAGTCATTAATTCTATAGTAATTCCCGTGTATTTAAGCATGGCATCAAACGCAAGGTCTGGTGCTGTAAAATACCATGCAGGGTCTAATTTATGTCCCCATACAAACATCTCTTAAATTTTCAAAAACGTCAGCCAAAAGAATTACGTCAGTTTTCAAGTATAAGTCAGAGTAATCACCCAAAGATTTACACTCAAATTCTACCCACATTTTTTGAGAAAATTTGTAGTCATCGTCGGAAATAATGTCTTGTGTTAGATGGCTATAAAACTTTTCCTTTGGTGGTAAGCATTTGTCATCCAATTTAGACCAACAATCTACATATTCATATGGAAAAACGCCCTTGCGCGTGACCAAATCCTGCTTATTGCCAAAAATTCTCCTTGTTTGTTGAAATTTATCACAAGGAAGATTATCAACTAATTTGGAAAGGGATGAAGCCATAAATCGAAACGTATCCAAATATCGAATCGAAAAATTGTCACCCACGCTTTTTGAAAAAGAAATATACTTTTCTTCTAAATTTGGGATGCAGTGTATTTCCTTTTCATCATAGCCCAATTGAGGAACAATCAAATGGGAGTCATAACCTGAAAGATTATGAATAAGAACAGGTACAAAATTTGGAATTTTGTAATTCAAATTACAATTTGAATGTGCAGCACCTCTAAATTTGCCAGTAATATGATCGTGATCTCTTACGCAATCGCCCCCCAATTCTTCCCCACAAATATGACAAATTGTTGCCAATTTGAATGCATTTTCCTCATCTGGAGTCATAGTAGAAATTGGTATTACGTTTTTATATACTCCCCTAACAAGTTCTGCAACTTCTTTAATATACTTTACAAAAATTTCAGCGGCATCACGCCCCCGATATAAAACGGGCTCAAAAACTTCATTAACCGAAACAAGAAAAAAGAAAAATGACATTACGTCATGTTTTTGAAGTAATTTTGAGTAAGAATGGTTAGGTAAAGGGGTATAAGTTTGAATTTGCGAAAGAATGCATTCAAAATCGGCATATACTACAAATGGAACATGCATGGCGGCCCCAAAACTCTTAAATTTTACCCATTTGTCCTCATCTGTGGTAGGAAGAATAATTTTTGAAGGAGCATATATATTGCAATCACGTTTATGCTCTGTAAGCTTTTCTTTGCTATGGTAATGGATAAAACATCTTTTGCAAATAAAAATGCTATTACGATGTTTAGTCATTTGATTATGAATTAATCTCTCAAAATTTTTAATATAACAAAAATGCTTCTTTTCACCTTCAGACAAAAACAAAAGATTGCGATGGTCTTCAAGTTCCTCGTCCACCACTTTAAGGGGGTACACATTATTTTTCTCGTCTAAACCAAAAACATTTATAGAGATATTATCACATTTTTCAAATTTTGAAATTTCATTAAGCTGCATTGGGTAAGTAATGCAATCCCAATTATACCCTTTTCTAAATTCATCATTATTATAAGATACGACCCGCTGTGGGTTTTTAATTATGTTTTTTGCCCATATAGAATATTTAAAACAATACATATCAAAATTTTGCACGTTTATTACGGAATGGGTAAGCTTAATTTTTATTGGAAGATCAATAAATGTGGCCCCCCTTAAAGGAGTGTACTTATTAATTCTTAACTCTAGGCCAACAATCTCGCTCAAAGGCCACCCCGATTCTTTCGCTCGATGTTCGGATTTTTCCTTCATTAATTTACCAAAAAGCCCATTCAAAGTATCATATATATTATCATTTAATAAAATTCTCACATTTTTTGTTTTGAACCATCAATCGTCCTCTTTTCTTCCATCCTCATCCCCTTTTACAAATTTTGCCTTCACTAAAATATTAATTTTAAGAGCTGAGTTATCTAATTGTTCTCTGATTTTTGCGTAAATAATTTCCTTAGTAAAATCCAAAAATAATGGCAAGTCTTTATACACTTCATTTCCACTTACCCATTAGGTTTTTAATCTATTTTTGACTGCTGAGGCAATCTCGATTATTCCATTTTTGGAATTTCTCGAAATAATAACAATCCCACTCACGCTTAGGTCTGCTATTCGTCGTGACGGCATGTTGCCAAACAAGGCTGAAGCAAGCACACCAAACATTGTTTCATCTCATGAGAACAGGGATTTCTGGATTAATTGGAAAAGTGGATATATTCAGGTTGGTCGTGGTGGTCAGACCACATCTTTTCTCGCATACAATGATCCTTATCCTTTTCCCATTGGACATTATGGACTGCGAACAGGATGGGATTCAAGAGGGCAACAGTGGAGTAGTCGTAAGTATGATAGAAACCATAGCTTTTTAGTTCCAAATGTTTACGGAAATATTGATTTAAATACTATTTTTATCAAAAAACTTCACAAACGTCAGTAAGTTTGTCTCAATTCATTTATTAGTATTTAAACAATTTATTCGATACATTAAATTAAATAATACTAAATAATAACTTTCAATCATCTTAACTTTATATTAATATGATATCGTTTCGAATCATAATGTTGAATATCGAATAGTAAAAACTGCCATTGTTTCCTTTATTTGAGATTATTTCTGGTTAGTGATTTTTCTATAAAATGACAAAATAGAAATATATTTAAAATAAACATACCGGAGCTGCAAATTTAATAAGAGTATTCAAAGTTGAATCATATTTTCATTTTCTTTTTTATCAAAATATTTTTCGAAATCTTAACTTTTAAAAGTTAATTTGTGATAAAATATCTTGATCCATAAACTCATTGTCAAGAGGCGGCTGTTATAAAAAACACTATTTACACAACTTGGGATGATTTATTAAGTTTTAAATATAAATACGAAAAAATTAAATATGCTGATCTAAGATATTGCTTGGCAGCGAAAGGTTATAAAAGTGAGGAATGGGATGCTCTCTACATTTTTACAATCCTTACAACAGACACTTGCTTTATCGATAAATGTGTGGTCGTCTCCCAAGAACTCTGAAATTGGTTACTGTATTTTTTCAAATGGATTTTGCTTTATTTTTTTAAAAATCATTCGTAGTCACACAGCCAGGAAGAAACCTGGGATTTTCTGGGGGGTTGACCAGCCAGTGGACGATTGAGGGTAAGTGAAATTAATATCATCGCCTATTATAATTAATATCAAACCCTGTTTCATTCTGCCATCGTCATTTTTTGTTTGAAATTTTTTCAAGTATCAGCGTGACTTCTCGCAAGTGTTAGATGGGTTATCGTTTATATCTATGTGGTCAATTCCAGGAGAATATACTTTCTCCATTTGATTGCTATGAATTCATTTTTGCCTTGATAGGGAAAGAATCTTGTCTCGCTGGATCACTCTATTTGTGTGTGAATTTATCCATGATAAATTTGTTTTAAAATGTTACTAGTCTGCTTGTTTCAGAGTTACTTGTAAAGTTTTAAGTTGGTTTGCAAATATTTTGTAACGTTCAATATCTACAAAAATATATTATATACAGCGAGGTATCGTGGAGCCTGTGTCTAAATTCATACGTCAGGGGTTCCTCAAACTTTTCGACGTGGCGAGCACCAAGTTGCATCGATATGTCGCGGCTTATAATAAACTCAGTATATGCAATTCGAGGCTTATGCATAAAATGAGTTTTAACTGAATAATGTGCATGCAAGCATATGCCAATGATGATGTAGAAAATATATTAAGCAGCCTCAAATAAAATGTATATCTAATATCTAACAATGGTAGAATATAGCACTTAATTTCAGATAAATTTAAAGTTTCTAGGCAAATACTATAAATTTATCTGAAATTAAGTGCTATATTCTACCATTGTTAGATATTAGATATACATTTTATTTGAGGCTGCTTAATATATTTTCTACATCATCATTGGCATATGCTTGCATGCACATTATTCAGTTAAAACTCATTTTATGCATAAGCCTCGAATTCTGAGGGGAAGAGTCAGACTAAGAAGCAGTCTTGGGGGTTTTACATCCCCCTGTGCAAGGGCAGCAGCTTGCACAGTACCTCTGTAGGTGGTGATCATGTGGATCTGAACAGCTACAGATGGGTAATCACTCTGTGAAACTGCGATGAGGAAAGCAAGGGGAAACTACCTCATTATATTTCCCATGATAGGATGAAAAGCTGAAAAATACCTCTATGGATCTTTCTGGGGTAAAATATTCCGGAGGTAAAATAGTCCCCCAATCGGATCTCCGGGTGGGGACTACCCTAGGGGATGCACAGAGGAAATTTAACATTAATAGGAAAGCAAGTGGTGAGAAATTAAGAATAGGCACATGGAATGTTAGGACTATGAATTCAAGGGGTAAACTAGAGAACATAAAAAGGGAAATGAGAAGGAATAATGTAGGTATAGTAGGTCTTAGTGAAGTTTGGTGGGAAGGAGAAGGCGAGATAAATTCAGACGAATTTAAGATTATTTACTCGGGAGGGGAGAAAAAGGAAAGGGGAGTGGGGATTATAATGAGAAAAGAGATAGCTGAAAGAATTAGCAAGGTAGTGACAGTTAATGATAGATTAATAGCCGTAAAACTTCAGATGGAGCCAGTGGAAATGCTTATAATTCAAGTGTATATGCCAACGACTAATGCTGGCGACGACGAAGTAGATGAAATCTATGAACAGATTATGGAGATATTGGAGGAGGAGGGAAAAGGAAGGATCACCACCATAGTAATGGGAGATTGGAACAGTGTAGTCGGAGAGGGACAGGAAGATAACATAGTGGGAAAATATGGACTAGGGAAGAGAAATGAAAGAGGGGATAAACTTGTGGAATTCTGCCATAGAAATAGATTAATTGTAACTAATACATGGTTTAAGCATCACCAGCGGAGACTTTACACATGGAGAAGCCCAGGAGACCAGAGACGATACCAGATAGATTACATACTAGTCAATGAAAGATTTAGAAATAGCATTAAAAATGTGAAAACACTACCAGGGGCAGATATCGATTCTGACCACAACCTTTTGGTGGCAAATATACAATGTAGACTGAAGAGCGTTAAGAGAAACATAAGAGTTAACAAGAAATGGAACTTAGAGGAACTCCTTAAAAACAAGGAGGCTATTATGACTGAGCTGGAGGAAAGGTTGGGGGAGAGAGATGAAGAAAATAGGAAGAATGTAGATGAAGAGTGGAGATACATCCATAGCAACATTAAAGATGTAATGGAAAAGAAGGTAGGAAAGATAACGGGTGAAAGAAACAAAAAACCCTGGATCACAGCAGCCATGCTGCAAAAAATGGAAGAGCGGAGAAAGTGGAAGAACATAAACACTGAAGAAGGCCAAAGAAAGTACAAGGAGTTCAATAATGCTTTAAGAAGGGAAACAGATAAAGCCAGAGAACAGTGGATAAATGAGAAATGCGAGGAGATTGTCGAATGTGAAAGAATTTGTAGAACAGACCTCATGTATAGCAAAGCAAGGGAACTATTCAAGAAAAAGGCAAGAAAGATAGGACGTAAAGGAATCATGAACAAAAGTGGTAAAATAGTATCGGAGCCAGACAAGGTAAAGAATGTCTGGAAAGAATACATTGAGGTTCTGTATGACAAAGAAGGAAAGCCAAGAAATATTGAATTAAATGAAGAAGAGGATGTGGAAGAAGATCAGCTAGGACCAAGTATTCTCGAGTCTGAAGTTAAAAGAGCAATTGATGACATGAAAAGAAGAAAGGCTGTTGGGAGTGATGATATACCCGTGGACGTTCTTAAGGTTTTGGGGTCTAAAGCAGTTAAGCAACTCACAAAATTTTTTAACCAAGTATATGATACTGGCGTATGGCCTGAAGATTTTTTAGATGTTGTGATGGTACCACTGGAGAAAAAGAACAATGCAAAATGTTGTAAGGATTACAGAACTATTAGTTTAATTTCTCATACAGCTAAAGTTCTAACCAGAATAATAACCAAAAGAATTGAATGTAAAATAGAAAAGGAGCTGCAAGATAATCAGTTTGGTTTTAGAAGAGGAAGGGGGACTAGAGATGCTATAGGATGTATGAGGATCATGATAGAAAGAGCGCTAAAGTCAATAAAGATATGTATTTTTGTTTTGTAGATTGGGAAAAAGCTTTTGACCGAGTGAAATGGGATAAGATGCTGGGTATTTTAAACAAAATAGGAATAGATTGGAAAGATAAAAGACTGCTTAAAAACCTTTACTTTGATCAAAAGATTAGAGTCAGGGTTGAAGGAGAAGAAACAGAAAGTACTTCAATAGGGAGGGGAGTGAGGCAGGGTTGTCCTATTTCACCAGCGATATTTAATATTTATGCAGAAACAATAACAGAAGAAGCGTTGATGGAAGAGAAAGGATTTAAGATAGGAGGTGAAAGTATTACCACCATTAAATACGCAGATGATCAGGGCTTAATAGCAGAAGGCGAGAAAGAGCTTCAGAGGATGACAGACAGACTAGTTGAGGTTGGCCAACAATATGGAATGAAGATCAATACAGAAAAAACGAAAGTCATGGTGGTTTCAAAGGAACATAAAGAATTAAATATAATGGTAAATGGCCAAAAATTGGAACAAGTTAGTAGTTTCAAATATCTCGGCAGTATTTTAGCACAGGATGGAAGTAGTACACAGGACATCAGAAGTAGGATTGCAATGGCAAAAGCAGCATTTAACGAGAAGAAGGAGCTTCTCACAAGCAAGAAAATAAATCTAGAAACAAGGAAGAAATTAGAAAAATGCTACATATGGAGCATAGCTCTTTATGGTGCAGAGACGTGGACGATAAGGAGAAAGGAGGAAAAATATTTAGAAAGTTTTGAGATGTGGGTATGGAGAAGAATGATGAAAGTGAAATGGACAGAGAGGAGGAGAAACGAAGAAGTATTAGAAATGGTGGGAGAAGATAGGATGCTAATAAAAACAATCAGGAAAAGAAAAGCAAATTGGATAGGGCACATATTGAGAAAACAGTGTTTACAAAGGACGATCTTAGAAGGAAAAATTAGTAGAAAAAGAGGAAGAGGGAGAAAAAGAATAGGAATATTAGATAATATAAAGCAGGGATATACTACTTATAGAGGTATAAAAGAGGCTTCTAGGGAGAGAGAGAAATGGAGGCAGCGATTCAGTTAAAACCTGTCTTCGGACAGAAGCATGATGATGATGATGAGGCAAATACATAAATCTATAAAAATCGAGTGCTATGAAATTTGTACTCATCTGCATACTTTCTCATTTATCTTATAAGGCAAATGAGTGTTACACTCATTAAAATTAAAAAAATTAACAAAGGCAAGTAAAACGTGCCTTTAGCAAATTGCAGAATCTAAATGACTAAAAACAACCTCTTCCAAAAGTAATAACTATGAATTTAAGAAACTAACAAATGAACATTTACTACACATTTAATAAAAAACTACGAACATTAATTAAATCGCCAAACAATAAAAACAGTAATATCAATTTCAATATTCAATTTCATGTTTTCTTTACGACGACGGTTTGTTGATGGAAACCAAGCAAAGCATAATATCTTAGCAATCTATGAATTTTCCACAGATTGGATTTACCCAGTAGTTCGTAGACTTTCCACTAGAAAGCTTCAAAATCGGAAAATTCAAAAGTTTGAAATGGTTTTGCATCAAAACTACTAAGACCAATTGAGTGAAGTTTTCACGGATGGGAGCATCTAGTGAGGACTGCATTCCGGTGCGGGTTGCCTCCTCCCCAAAGGGAGAGGCAGAAAAACGAGCTAAAATTTTTAGAAAAACATGCCTCCATCTCTTCATTTAGCTAGAGTATCTTTCTTTTTCATTATAGTGGAGGGTTGCAGAACCCTCTCTCTGAAAACAACTCTTAGACCTTCCACCTTGTGTAACTATGCGGCCGAGACTTGCCAGGAAGAGCTTAGGCTACTTTCAGATTAGTTAATCAAGACGCCCCTCGCGTTCAGTCATGATGAGACGGGTTTTATCGATCAGAACCCAACGTCCTGCGTGATCAAACTTAACAAAAACGCGTGACTAAACGTGTCTCGTCGCGTCTGATGCTGTATTATACAGCATGCTATATTACTTTCTCATATTGTATATTGAGAAAGTATTGTTATCGTGAAAAAATTCGACTTGGAGTTTTTGATGGAAATACACGTTTTAGGTGTCCCTGAGTCCATAAAAGTTGTTTTCGTCATGCCGTCTGTCCGTCTGTTCACCGATCTAGGGCACAAACGCTTGCATGAAATCGAATGATATTTCGTATTTGTGCAATATATCATCTTTTGCAGACCCCTTTTCATAAAAATGATACTGTGCAAAAATTATGGGTAGTTTATTCTTGGCGATTGTTAGAAAACTTTTATTTACTCAAAAACGGCTGCAGAGAATTTGATTTAAATCAATCCAATTGTAGAGCCTGACGTCACAAATAATATTGCGTAAGCCATATATGCGTCCAGTGGCATTACAATGTATGCTAAGCTGCCTTACCCAAGCCCTATGACGTCACTCCTCCGCCGCGATCCACTCAAAACTTTACTACAGCCCTACGGTTAAACTGAATCGAATGATATCTCATATTTGTGGATAATATCATTCATAATAGACACTCTGAAGAGATGAACGATATTGCGCAACAATTAAGGGTGCTTTATTCTTGGATATTTTGAAACAAAATTCGATTTCCTCAAAAATGGCTGCAAGGATTTTAATTAAAATCCATCCAATCGTACAGCCTGATGTCACAAATAATACTTACTGAGCCATATGTACCTGAAAATTACTAAATATTGACCAGTGACATTAAAATATACACTAAACTACGGTTAACTGTGATTTATAAGCGTTTTTCTTTTATAAAAGTACACAGTCGGCCAAACGTATATGAGAAAGTTTGTGCAATGTATATTGCGCCGTTTATTTTTTATTGTCAGTCTCAGTCGCACCTGCGTGTTGGTTGTATCAGAAGTATTGGGGCTGAGTGCACTTTATGTAAAAATCAAAAATTTAGACGATGAGTTTGTGGTGCTCGTACAGGAAAAGGAAACTACTTGCGTAGTTTCGAGCTCTTCGGTGAGCTGGATAATATCGTTAGTTAGTGAAGAGATTCCTTTGTACCACATAAGTTAAAACCAATTTTAACATTAATATTTCATCAAAGGTTGTAAGACCATAATTTTAATTAAAATATATGAAATTGTTTTAAATAAATTTCACGGAATGCTTTTTCATCAAAGCTTCACGAGCCACATAAAGTGCTCTCGAGGACCTCATGTAACCAACCCTCAAGTGGAAATTGTCCTACCTCTTATTTAGCATTTTTTAATTTTTAATACTTCACTCCTGCCCACCCGCCATTTTCATGGGAAATTACACCAGTTAGTTCATGGCAGCGACAAGGCATTCCAGTATTTTTAGTATGTTAATCTCGACATAATTTGCAATAACCAAAATTTGGATATGGATTTAACCAAAGCCTTTGAAAATTGGAGAAAATCTAAAATATCTTCGTTCGTGTTTTTAGTATCTAATAAATTTGAATGAATATCCATAGAAATTAATCTATCTTAAGGTAGAGGTCGGCAACCTGCGGCTCCGGAGCCGCATATGGTTATTTAGGTACATACTTGTGGCTCTTTAAAAGTTACCTAAGCTCCCTAATCTTTATCAGTAATGAAACATGCATATTGCGTTCTCTCGAAAATCTAAAATAAAAAAGGTCGTACAGATTGTCACTGTGCGGCTCCCAATTATTTTGGAATGAGGCAAAAGCAACAAATGGCTCTTTTATTTTGTAAGGTTGCCTACCCCTGTGTTAAGGGAATGATTTTCTCTATAACGCAGATCACGAAGTGGATAATATTATAAATTAATGAAAAATTACAATCTATTCCTCCTTTCTAGCAGAAGAGGCACTCAAGAATTAGGCACGCTTTCAGTACAATTGGTGTTAAAAACCTAGTGTTTTTCGTACGAGTTACAGTCAAAACTTAATTATTTTCCTCTTTTCAGAATTTGTTCATTCATCTATAAGTTTCACTATCTTCACTCCAATCCCCGCTACTCATTAAAAAGGCTCCCGCAACGTCAGCACTCCATGGAGGCAACCGTACCAGTTCTGGCCGATACCATGTGGTGCCATAACGGTGGATGTCCGCTGTCGTTCCGATGCTCACATCGCACTGATCTCCTCTCCAATGCCCGCAAACCACGAGGCGTATCCTCGCCTAGAAGTTTTCATCGGAGGATGGAGCAATACGCGGTCCGCCATTCGGAAGGACGGAACCGAACCAGACCGCGTCTCCTCTTCAACTCCTGGCGTAGTCGCCGAATTCGAATTCCGCCGATTCAGGGTGCGCTGGAATAATGGGAAAGTATCTCTTCTGCCGGGAAATTCATCTTCGGTACCCATTTTTGAATACTACGACGGCAATCCTGTTGGCATCACCCACTTTGGCGTCAGAACGGCTTGGGGCTCTAATGGACAATGGAAAATCAGAGGTCAGATATTTATGCGAGTCACCAAGTGAAAACGATGGCCATTTGCTTGTGCAGATGATCTGAATGTTTCTGAATTCGGATTTCGTTAAATGAAAGCTATCAAAAACATAAAATGAGTTTTATCTAGATACAGTAAACCCTCCACATTCGCGAGGGTTACGTTCCTGTAAACTCTCGCGAATGTGGAATTCGCGGATGTTAAAACCATAATTCAATGGGGGAAAATGGCACGACAAAAAATAGCGAGTGAAAAGATAAATATATAAGAACATAGACAAAAATCACAAAATAATAGTATACTGCTTATTATACAGTAATAATATGTTAATAATAATATGGCGATGAAGTCCATCCGAATCCTCCAAGTAGGGTGATTGAGGTGGGTTGTAGCTGGTCTAGGTAGAGAGTTTGGACTGGAAAAACCTGGAGATGGGCATTTGTTTTGCTGTTTTCTGCAGTTCCTTTTGAATTTAGAGGTAGGGGCTGGATGTAGCCTCAATCTCCCTCTTGAATTTGAGGCTCCTCTCCATAACAGGATCGCATTACACCACTTTGTCTATCAACGCCCGCTGCAGTTTCATTATTTCAGAGAGAGCTTTGTTGTCCTCAGTGATGAGCTTGTCCAGGTCCTCTTCAGTCAACTCCTCGGTGTGGGACTCGATCAGCTGCTCTATCTCTTGTGACTGCATATCTTCAAAGCCTTCTCCTACAACTTGATGCGCTAACTGAGCGGTGTCTTGAAGATCATCGCCAATGGAAGGGAATTCAGTGAACTCATCGACGACCTCTGGCCACAGTTTCTTCCGGCAGGCATTGATGATAAACGGCTTCATCTCGTTTAGTGACTCTTGGATATCAGTGATGCAGTCCGCGATGTTGAACATCTTCCAACAGGTTGTAACATCTAGTATTGTGTCTTCCTCGATTGCATCCAAAACGCGCTTGAAGGTGTATTTTGTGCAGTTGGCTTTGAATGCCGCATTAACACCTTGATCTAAGAGTTGGATGCGAGAGGTTGTATTAGGAGGAAGGAAAACCAACTCCACATTAGGATGTTCAAACCTAATATCAAGTGGATGCCCTGTAGCTTATGAGGAGTAGGACTTTGAATTCAAGGTTCTTGGACGCTAAGTATTTTTCTACCTCATGGACGAAACAGTCGTGGAACCACTCCAAGAATAATGCTGCCGTCACCCATTCCTTCTTGTTTGCCTGCAAAAACACGGGCATCCGATTCTTATTCTTGCCCTTCAGCGCACGGGGGTTCAAAGAGCGATACAACTGCATAGGCTTCACCATGTAGTCTCCCAAAGCATTAGCACAGATGAGAAGTGATAAACGGTTCTTTGCTACCTTTACTCCAGGGGTAGTCCGTTCCCTTTTTGAAAGAAATATTCTTTTGGGAATTGTTTTCCAAAATAACCCGGTCTCATCAGCATTAAAGACCTGTTGTGCCACATACCCCTTCTCCTCAATATGCTTACGTAGTTCCTCAGGATATACCTGCGCTGCCTCGTGTTGTGCTGACGCTGACTCACCAATAAGATTCACGTTGTGCAAGCTGTGCCTGTTCTTAAATTTGTCGAACCATCCCTTATTAGCTTGAAAATCACTGGATGGTCCTGAGTACTCACTCTTCTGCCCCTTAAAATGATCAAATAGCCTATTAGCCTTAGTACGAATGATAGAGCCACTCAGGAATATTCTTCTGGGTTTGGTCTTCAATCCACAGATTAAATGTTTTTTCCATTTGTTCTATTGTTTTATCTCGCTCTTCTGACACCATTTTTGCACTTATCGGGGCACTACCTTACTGTAGACTCGTATATTCCAAAATGTCGGCCAACTGCGAACGCGCTCTCACTTGTCACTCTCACTGTCATTTCCCACTTAAGTGCATCACTTTCTTCAACCTTTTTGGAATAGAAGCACTTGTAGCGACTTGCTTTAGCTTATGCATGATTAAGCCTATTTTAATCTATATCTCACATCATATAAAAGCATGGGAGAGAAATATATCGATTTTTAATTGTTGTTTGCCGAGAGAACCGCCTTAGCGATCAATGTACACAAAATATGCGATGTTTTTCTCGGGATTTTCTCGAATTTTTATCTCCGAAACTATAAGTCGTAATTATGTGGCCTCGCAGACTTTTTTGTGGTAAATGAAATCCTCTGTCCGAATACATTTTTTAATATATACCTTGCAGATTATATAAGAGCTAGGGAGAGAAAAATATGGTGGTTAATTGTTGCTTGGCGGAAGCCATTTAAGGAGATACGAGTATAAGTTTATTCAAGTATTTATTTAAAGTAGAAGTTCGGATGCAGTTCAAAATTACAATTGGACGATAAATTTTAATTGGGATCACTCCTTTGTAATTTTATTGATATCCGTCTAGTAGTTTAGGAGATGAAAGTTACGACAGACAGACGGATGGACGATTCGTGTCCATAAGGCGTTCTGCTACTACCGCTTCACTGGTAATGAACGCCTAAAAAGTAAACGATAAATATAAAATTCGCATTTTCCCAGGAAGTAATAATAGATTTGGGTATATAACTTATACGCCGAAGGTAAGATTATTACTGTTCTCAATACTGACACTAACCAGCACATTCATCCCCAAAATGGAATAATTGGCAGTCATTCGTCGCAAAAACAATAAAATACACATTATTAATTAATAGTGAAAATTTTCTTAATATATACAGTAATATCTTATGCAAAGTGAATTCCGAGGACGCATTTTCATTATTACGCTTTAATACCTACATGTCCGCTCACAGTGATTACAATTTCGGCGCGTTTGCGATGTTTTAGTTCCTAATGAGCCCATTGAAAAGCGCGATATGCCACGAAACAGTAGAATTCGTGTAGATGCCATAAATATTTTATACATATCTATAAAGTTACGTGTATTCAGATCGCAATGGCTACAAAGTGAAAAGATATGCCTACGCTATTAGTTATAAGCTTCAGGCGATTCAATACACAAAAAACGCACGGAAACCGAGTGGCAGCACGTCATTTCTGTCCACCTCTCACAGAAAAAAATGATTCGTGAATGGAGAAAACGAGGAAAAATTGAAACTGACGGGATAAAAGAAACATAGTCTTTGTAAGGTTGGTCTTAAATGGCCACAACTAGAGGAAGTGATAGATAGCAGAAAAAAGGAAGTTTGTATCGAACAAAAACGTGATCTACGAGGCAAAAATAATTGCAGAAGATAAAGGCCTAGTTGAGCGTACGTATCGTTATTACATATGCATTCTATTTATTATTTATCCCATTATATTAAAATAACATCTTGAACTTAAGTTTAAGTAAGTACTATCGGTGAAGGGTATCTATACGTACGATGTGTGCAGTGCACTCTGACAGCTTTGTCTGATGGTGACTCAAAGACATATCTGCACATCAACAAAGAAAAGGTGTATGGAGACTGCAGAATTGAGAAGGAAGAATGTGTGAATCACATTTCAAAGAGAATGGGCACAGGACTGAGGAATTTAGTGAAAGAATGGCAAGTAAAAGGAGTGCAGCTTGGAGGTCGCAGAGTTGGAGCACTGAAAGAAAGTACCATTATTTCACTCACTTTCTACTACAGGACTGCCATCACTTCAAATATTCCAGATTGTCACCAAAATGAAAAATGATATCTATGCTACCCTCAGCCATTGCATGTCGACAGATGACAGCCCACAGCATTTTCGATGCCCAGATGGGCCCGAGTCCTGGTGCTTTTATAAACGTGCAGTGGCTAAATGCGAAAAGCCTCAGTCACATGACAAACTGGTCGTTAAATTTATAACTGAGGTAGTAAAAAAGATTATGCCATTGTATCAAAGATTAGCAAATGAAGAAATTCTGAAAAGGTGTGCTAGAGGAAAAACTCAGAATCCAAATGAGAGTTTGCATTCTCTTATTTGGCAGAAATGCTCAAAAGAAACATTTGTTTCAAAACAAAGAGTGGATATTGCAGTAGCAAATGCAGTTGGAGAGTTTAATATGGGAGCACTTGCATGCCAGAAAATAAAAATGGACCTTTTTGGGGTAGGAATTACTGCCAGTGCTCATAAAATCAGTGTGGATTGCGACACAAGGCGAAAACGGAAGAGTGAACTGAAAAGCATGGAATCATGGAGAAATCCTCAACGTAAGAAAAAAATGATGAAGACTGCAGTGGAAGAGAGAAAGATACAGAGGGAAGGGGAAATGTATAAAGCAGGGGCATTCTGAGTTGAAGAAATATTTTTTATAGCACTGTATGTACAAAAAATGCTTTTTTCTAAAAACTAATATTTTTAGCAAATAAAATGCTCCCTGCGCATCAGTTTTGGTTTGATTTGCCTACAAATTTTACTATAAATTCATTTCTATGTTTTACACCAATTCTAGTATTAATTTTAAGATAAGATGAAAACTTTTGAGTATCAGTGCTTACCAACCAGTAAAAAATGTAAATAATAAAAAAACAAAAATCTCAAATTTTGAAAATTTAAAAAAGTATACCAAAAAATGCTCAAATAAATTGTGCTTAACACGATTTATATATATGAATATTATGTGTATTCTGTAGAAGTTTGAAAGTGATAGCTCAAAAATTGGTGAGGCAGGAACTTATTAAATAAATGCACTTTTTTCCATAAACTTATTCAATTATCAAAAACTATATAACCACTTTAAGTCAAAATTTGTATACACCTTTTTATTAGCATAACAAACAATTCTTCCAAAAATGAAACAAATCGAACTTAAAATATAAAAAATTTCAAACTCAGTAGGGTCCCCCCTTAATAAATTGCGTCTTATGGGAAAATAGGACTTGCACTTCGCGAATTTGCATTTCACGTCAGGTTTCCGGAATCAATTATTCGCGAAGTTCAAAAAGGTGGTATACAAGCTTACGCATGCCAAGTAGAATCGCACACATGCCACTTCGGGCATGTATGCCATGCATTTGCCATCCCTGGCCTAAGGTGTCAATTCCCCTTGGGCCAGCCCTGAATACAGGCACTGAAGATCCTAAGTAACCCACTAAAAATGGCTTGGTGACTTAAAAGTTAAGAACCACTTCCCTCAATGCTAATTCTTCTTTGCTACAAATGAAAATTCCATATTGTAGAAAAACTACCATGTAGAATGCCGGAAGTATCTGGGTAATAAATATTATAAAAAAATTTAGTTAAAAGTTGTTGGCAAACCAACAGAGTTCAGTTTTTGGTAATTAAACTTATATAAATGTCTATAAAGCATAAAAACTATTACTATTTCAGAGGGAGATGAACCAGTTACTAGTCCAACTATTCCTATTATTACTGCTCCACCAGCAATACCTACAGAATGGGTAAATGCTATTGCTGGTATTATACCAGCTGGGGCATTTATCGGCGGAAGAGACCATTCCTGTGATCTCTATGTAGGTCGAGCACACCATGAAGGTGTCCTTATACCAGGAAAAGTAAATCCTGATTATAAACTTTGCTATGTGCCATATAATGGAAAAGAGCATGGCAAAAGTGATTATCAGGTAAAAACTAATCACTTTACCTAAGGACATATTGCAATAGTAAAATAAAACACTATTTTTTGTTTTTCTAAGTGAAACAATGAATTACCGTATTTCTCGGCATATAAGACGCACTTTTTTCCAGAAAATTACCCCCAAAATCAGCCTACGTCTTATATGCCGAAGGTAAGATTATTACTGTTCTCAATACTGACCCTAACAAATGAAATTTTCATTTGACTTTTAAATATAATCCAAATTTAAATATGAGCAATTAAATGCTGTAAATTGATTTCATGAAATGCTCATTTACATTAACTAGGTAACTGCAATTTCGAATATTCACAGTTTTTGGCCATCAATTACAAATTGATGAGCATTGAAGAAAAGTTTTACATGACAGCAAATAAAGTATAAACTTTATACAAAAAAATCATTGTCATTAATCGAATCAATTTGTAAAAGTCCTAAATTTCTAATTTTTTTATGTTTTCATAATAGTTATGGATTTTTTAATCATTTGAAAAGTTTATATATATTGGATGATATGCATACTAATCACCTGAACTGTCACACATAATGCACACCATGACTTTTTTATTTCCACCGTTGATGAGATATGAAGTAATCATTATGCTCCTTTAACCCCTCAATGCTGAAAACTTCACATGTCACAGTCTGATGTGTTAATACATCGAGCAACATTGCTAGCTTATTTATTTTTGCCACACTGGAAATTATTCGATCTTAAAAACCTTGGTATGTGCTGGATGGTAACAGATCAGTGTGCAAATCACTTCTCTCCAGCAAAGAGTCTCTAATTATTTCAAGCTAGCATAAAAGTCATAGTTTGAAAATATCATGTTTTGGGCAAATCCTCAAAACATTTCATAAAAATTCAATATAAAGGTGAAAAGTTATGAGTTTTTATATTGTTTGCAATTTTTGCACCTGCATCGCCAAAACAATCTCCTTCGGCATCTGGGGTGGAATTTATATTAACATCCTCCAGATTTAAGGGGTTAATCAGTCTTACATAAATAATTTAAATTATTTTAATTCCAAAAGGCAATTGAGTTTCTTCATTTATTTTAAGATTAAAATTGTGGTGGTGTGCTCAGCTCATGCGATTAGATACAATAAAACTTGGATGAACCGGAATTCTCTAAAAGCCATGAAATGGTTGTTATTTACCACTAATGTAGGCTGCCTTGTGGCAAAAATGCCCATTTGGTTTTCACAACCATTTATAGTTTTTAGAGAATTCTGATTCATCAGTTTAATCTTAGCTATAAGACGAGTTTGACAATTCTTTGAATAAAATATCTCATAAACTGCTAGTATTAAATGGAAAATTTTTAAAGCATTTGTAATATTTTTAGGTCCTTTGTGGAACAGACTTAAAATGGGTATCTTGCTCCAAGAATAATGTTCCTACTAATGCTGTTCATGGAGGAAATACTAAAACTGGCGAACCTTTGTATATTGGCCGTGTTTCTCATAAAGGAACACTTGCTGTAGGCAAGGTATTTATTGAAATAATTATAGCAATGGCAATTACCCTTTGCCCTCATACTATGTAGTGAAGTGGTGACTGGTCAGCTTACATTAATTTTCTGCAATTTAAGCACTTAATAGTGAACTTCACAGCGGACAAGTTAATAGAAACTAGATTGTTTTAGGCGATATACTCATACATCAATTTGCATAGTTTTGCTTTACACATTTTTGGTACAGCAAAGTTTTCTTTTAGAGATCTACCTCGAGTTCCATGATCATCAGTTTCACTTAAGCACAATTTTGAAACTGTCTCCAAGGATTGAATCAAACTGAAACATAAAATGTTTCAGTTTGATTCAGAGGTTATAAGAAGGGATAAAGGAAACAATGCTGAATACAATTCGAATAAATTGTAATAAAGTGAGCTCAAGATACATCCAAATTTAACCTCACATACCCCTATAAGGAAGCAAATTCCAGTTTGCAAGGTTTTGCTTTACCTAATCATTTTTAGGAAACCAGTGCAAAGTTAAGGAAGGCTCTATTGGCTTACCTATAAGATGAATCAAGTTCCTTAGTTAATATGTGATCTGATATATATAATAGCACTGGAAAATCAGTTATGCTGAATTGGTCTCACATATGAGTGCAAGGATTAAACCAAGTTTTCTACATTATCCTCTTCCAAATGATTCATGTCGAAAAAATTAAATTTTGGAGCTCTGCACTAACAATGATTGAAAGGAATGATATCAACTGCTACAGAAAAATTTAGTATGAAATGAAGAAAGCTCCACTGTGACTATCCCTGACAGTTCTTCAAAGACTAGCAAAAAACTCTACTAAAGATCTCTCAGAGGTTAGTGAATAGCTCCAGTCACATCTTCAAATGAAGAAAGAAACCAATATTTAACATTGGATCTATGGAAAAATACATTTTGATAAACATAATTTTGTTTAACATGTTTAAGGAATTTTGCAAGGAATGGGTTTAAGAATCCAGTGGGAGAAACCAATTGGGGAGCTCATCTCCCACTCCCTCCCTTGGATCTCCCATTAGACTCCTCTTATTTATATGCTAAGTCTCATTCCAGAAAGTGTTGATGATGTATGAAACTGGGCAGCATTACTGTTAAAGTAAAATCCCATGGTCCCTTAAAATAAAATTTATTGTTGTTTAATTTCATATCTGCAATTAAACTAACTTTCCATTAATTCCACTATTAATGACATCAATTATGATAATCAACATGAAAATATATATATGTAACATATTCCACTTGGGAAGGCTCTACTTTGTGGAAAGATTCCATAATATAAATAAAAAAGAATAATGTATTTCCACTAGACAAAATTTATTGCGGCCAGTTTCGCCTGTTACAGCATCATCAGCTCACCTGATGATGCTGTAACAGGCAAAACCAGTTACAATAAATTTTGTCTAGTGGAAATATATATTATTCTTTTTTATTTTGATTAATATATATATGGGTGGCAATTAGATGTTGAAGGATATCAACCACAACAGTGGGAACTTACCCACATCCACCTCCTTAACTCTTTTTCTCTTACCGGTCTTAACATCCACTATCCTTTCATATTACCCAGTTACTCCAGTTTATCTCTAGCCATTAGTTGTCTTATTTTGTAAGATGAAGAAGGATCTTGCCCAAAAATTTTACCATCATAAGTTTCCTCATGTGTACTTCCAACACACCCAGCACCTCTCCAAATGGTAAAGATCAACTCAAACAGAGGAAGACGGACTGATAGTTTGAATTGTACGAAATGTGAATAATTTAAAGATCTCATTTTTTGGTCCATTCAACTTTGAACTAACATGGTTTTGTTGTAGTAATTCTATTAATTTTACATGATTATAGTTTATTTTACACATTCATTTTTCAAATTTAAAACTAAGTGGTTATAAATGCTTCACTACAAAGGGCTGAATTATATAATGTAAATAATTGTAATTGAACTATTTACTTTAATGATGAGATTACTTTTAATTTCCTACAGGTCCACCCTAGCCATGGAGTATGCTACATTTCTTATGGCGGAGATGAATATGGATACCAAAATTATGAAATTCTAGTTTATAAGTCTTGCTGATTTTTTTTAATCTGCTGAATTACATTTTTGACATTACATGGCAACATACAGTATAAATCCTTTAAATTAAACTAACATAGGAAACAATCTGATTATATAACTAAACTTATTTCATAAGAATTCATGAATAGTATACATTTAACTCATTCCTCAGAAAAAAGGAATAAATAACAAGCTAATTTATAGTAATTAAGAAATATGTACTAGCTTTACCCGCACAGAGTATCTGCATGCTAGTACTTTATTGCTCAGTATCATGAATTTCTTTATACAATTTTCTATCTCTTGATTTGCTGATACAATAGAGAGACAAATGATCTCACCATCCCTCTCTCCCTCCCTCCCTTTCTCCCTCCTTTTCTCCCTCTCTCCCTCCCTTCCTCTTTCTCCCTCCCTCTCTCCCTACCTCTCTCTCTCCCTCTATTTTCTCCCACCTCTCTCATTCCCTCCTGTCACAATCCATAGCTCTCCCTCTTTTTCTCCGTCATTTTCTTTCTCTTTCCTCCCGTCCTTTTCTAATTCTTTATCTCAGATCTATCTTCAGATTTTACAATACAATACTATCATTATGAGACAAATATCTAATATGTTTCAGTGCCAGCTGTATCAGCTGTGTTTGGCAATACAAAGTTCTCATAGCTCGGCACCTCCAGTGTGCCACACATTGCCGTAGCATTTTATATATATAGATACTGTAAACAAGCAAATTTCTGAACATTAATTATGCAATATGGGTGGTGGAAAATGTATTTACTTTTTGATAGGAGGCCAAATAAAACAAACTACATTTTTATGGCAAAATATCATCCTACAAGTTGACCTATTGTCACCATAATGGATACAATTTTATGATCACAACCATTTAGTCTAGGTAGATATTTATAAATCATAAATTGCTGTAATAGGTTTTTAGCGGGACAGCTACTACTATTTACAACATTTAGCATATAAAATATACAGATACTAATACACAAATTCTCCAATGACTTAACAATATACTTATGAAATATCAAATGCTTTGACTAAATTGCATCCCTATAATGCTTTCATGAACAATGTTAAAGCCTTATTCTTAATAAAATTTCAATGAATGCTTTAATAAATTAACAAAATTATTTATTCCTCATGATTAAATCTCTCCTAAACATGATATTTCATCCAACTTTTTTATTGTATTTTGGAAACTGTAGTATGGATTAACATTCATACTCACTATTTAAGGGTTATAAGTGCACTTACTTTATTTAACCAATTTTTATTTTAAATTTTATTATTTGGATCATCAACATAACTCTGAAAGGAAACCCTGGAATTTGCTGAGTCATAAGGTTAAGAGCATAGAAAAAAAGGTTAGATTAATATTGCAGATTGTGATTTTCCAGGACTTCCAATATAATCAAACTAATATAAATATTTAAATACAAATCTTCAATTCATAACCTAATGCAATTTCATGATGGAATATTAGAGTTTATAAATTATTAATTAAAGCAAATTTTCAAGAAAAATCTGCAAAACAATAATTACAACAAATAAAACTGAATTTCATTGAAACAATTGTTCACATTAATGTTATAGATTTAAAAGATTCTTCTTTAATTCTGAAACAAATGCATTAAATTTTTATTAATTTCCCAAACCTTCCTTCAGTTTCTTTCTTGTGAATCAAATCTGGCATGTATACTTGCATTACAAACATGTCAAGAGGAAGAGTTATAAGCTTTATTACCATTTATCTATCATAATATTGCTCACAGTTTTCATTATTGATTTCTTTATCTCCATGGCTATTCATTTTGCTGCATTTTCTTCCATAGTAAATATCATTAATGTCTGCATGTTGAACTTTCCTTCTTGTTCCCATCCTACTTTACTCAAATCCATGATATGAGTCCTATTTCTTTTTCATTTCTTCTCTCAGGTTTTTGCACCTTTCCTGCCCTCTTCAAAGTTTTTGCATTCCCATCTGTAAATACATTTCAACAGATATTTTCCTCAGGGTGTCACCCAACTAGAGATCCAAATGAAGACTATTTTAACTTTGGAATGTTTTAATTCTAGAAAGGGTTATAAACCAGAACAAATGTTTAATTGTGATGACATCAGCTTGTTTTGAAATAAAATGCCAAATTGCTCCTACATTTCATTGAGCCTCACCAGAAAGGTGGAATTTTTACAGTCAAGTGACAGTGATGAAGAAGATACAGGGCATGGGGAATCAAAATTAACTGCAAAAGTATTATCAGAGGTTCTTAAGACAGTAAAGGAAGTAAAAGAGAAGGTAATGGATATCAAACCATTAATGGAAAGGAGTACTAAATTCAAGAGACACATTGATGCAGCATTAATGAAATTTACAAAAGTTTAAAAATGAAAGGAAGGCAGCTTCAAATAACAGAATTCTTAAAGGCAACGTCTTCTTGCACCAACATTAACTAATGCTATTCTTCAGTATCTCCATCGACATCATCTTAACTTTTTCTGCTACATCATTCATGGTAAGTTCGAAAATTATTCTTTCTTTAACTTATTTATTGGGATTCTCTTTTATGTTTCAATCTCTCCTTTAGATGTTTTATTTTATTGCATCTTGGATCTGACATTTTACATTTAAACCACCACTTTTTGCTTTATCTGTCAGTAACCCCTGTGAGTGGTAACCATCACTAATTTCTCAGATTCTAATACAATAATTAAATAATATTTTTTATTTCACTTCATTTGCCTGTTATTTTATCTTGTTTTGTCTCTCATCCTTCAACTTTCTTATTTTCCCATCTCTATATGTTCTGAGGTTGCCAATACTGTGAAAAAAATCTCGCTATAGTTGATACATACAATGCTTATTCTGCATTTATAATCTTCCTCTGAAAGTTGCTGAACTACCTGCATTTTGTATGCTTATAACTTCAATTCTCTATGAAGGATTTTATGAACAGAGGAGCATGGGATGTTTAACTCAGCTTCCCTCTCCTAATTGACTTTTTGGGGCTTCTTATAAATGATTCACGAACTTCAGTCATTCCTCCAAGAGATTTCTTTGGTCATCTGGGAGATTTTCCTATCAGTATTCTCAAACTGATGAACATGACAACATTAAAATATAAAATTCAATAAATTCCAAAAATAAAAAAATACTGAAACCATTAATAATGTAAATAATGCAGGTACTGCAAGATTGGTCACGATCTGAACTTCTATTCTTAAGTTATTGACTGAAATACACTAGGTGGAGTCAAACTGCCAACCATTCTCCTTTGGAAAGGCCAGTCCTTCTTTCAAATGAATTGTCCTGTGTCCTTCCTTGATGTTTGTCCTTCTTTCCAACTAAAGGGGGTTTACATGTTCACTTTTAACTGCAGAAGCCTGGACTGCACAACTAAAAGTGAGTGTTTGAACTAGAAATCAGTTTTTGTTTTATACTTCGCAGATTCAATTTTACCTATGCTTGAACAATTAAAACTGAGGTAAAAACTGAGAATGTAAACCTCCTTTACACATGCTTGTTGCCACTAGACAAATTACCCATGAATCAATTTTGCTTTTCTGAGCAACCTATTTGCAGTGGAATGACCCAAAATTTAAGCAAATTAACTTGTCATCAAATTTTCCACTTTTAGGGAATTTAACCCATGCAAATATGACTTCTACAACTTCACCTAAACCAAATAAGCATTTATGTAGTTTTAATAAATTATGGGAAAAGCAATTTGATTGAAATAAGTCAGCAGAAGGAAATCCAACTGAGCAAGATGCACTTTGAGCAATATTACATATTCTATTGCATATCTTGAAATTTGAGCAGTTAAAAAGCATATTTACTGTGAATCTCAAACAAAGAATGCAAGTAAAAATTTCAACTATGCTGATGGACACATATATAGTTAAAAAGAATTCTAAGGAGGAAAACTTAATATAATTGGCTAAAGTTATACATATTTACCATTCAATTAAACACCACCATTCGTATAACTCTTTGGATTGCACATTTAAAATGAGCGCTAAAATGTACAGTGATTTTACCATATCATGAAAAATATCATGTGGTAGGAAAAATCAGAAGTGATTTTAAATATTCTGATATTAAAAGCATTTCCAACAGTTTTTTTTTTTAATCGTCCTTCCCAAGCAATTTCAAAAGTTGGCAACCCTAGCCACACCACTAATTAAGGGTTAAATGACTTTGTACAAATCTCTCTACAAAATTAAAGAGATTACCATGGTTTCGACTGAATATATATATGAAATTAAAATGCTCTGAAAGAACATTCCTACATCCATTTCGATGGTCAAAATGTAACAAACTAAATGCAACCTATGACTTAGCATTTAAGTTAAAAAACTGACATTTTACTCTATAAATATAAATGTAAACATGAATTTTAAAAAATGAAATTTAATTGAATCATATTTAAAACCTTAGCTCTGAGACATTATAATTTATACTAGTGTAATTTACTGTCAAAAATGAAAGGTATTAATGGATTAACAATTACCGTATATACTCATGTATAGTTCGAGTTTTTAAGACCAAATTTTTGTGCAAAAACTTGGGGGTCGAACTATACACGAGTAATACTTTTGAGTTTATTTCATCTTATTCAACTATCATGCATAACTTTTATTAAAGGTTTTATGAGTAATATGCGTCTATTAATTTTCGTTATATAAGCTTAATTTTCGTCTATTTGCTAGAAATTCTGCCACCATTCGTATGTCACATCTCGTAGTTAAAAAGTAATAAATATTTTTCTTCTCAAGATCGTGCAATAGGTTTACGATGTTTACAGTTAATTATTAGTATAGTATTATTATGATACTAAAAGCTGTTGAAAACCAAGATCGTTCTATATACCTCGATTGTGAGCTTCGAGATATCAAAACGAAAAATGTCGATCCTGATGGAAATCTAGGGTAAACAATTTTTCTGCACAAATTTATTACAATAGGTGTACCAAAGTAAAAATAATAAATGTGAAAAATCCAAACCCAACCAAACCCAATCATATTAATGTTATCAATTTTGAATGGAAAACTAATTTCATATACAAACAACAAAAAATACAACAAAACATTCCAATTATAGGCTTTTGTTCTGTACCTATCATTAATGAGACTCAAGTATATTCTTTTCAGCTGAAATATGGGAACAGATTTTATATGAAATCTTAGCCAAAATTTGTTTGCATTGGTTTTTTCCCCTCTTTGTTAATTTTGGCTCACATATTTCAATAAATTTTATTGAAAATAAATTTTATTTGTAAAAAAAAAAAAAAAAATACACAAACCAAAAACTTCTTAAGCTTTCACAGAAAATATGCTCAAGATCTTTTAAAAATTCAGCAACTTAAATCTCTATATCTGGCTTTAAAACACTTATGAGCACAATGTCAATGAATAATGAGATATTTATTTATTTATTTTTGTTACCGCTGTAATGTTGATTGTTACTAAGATATTGTTCCAACTTCAAAATAGTATCGAAATATTGTGAATATGTGAACGGATGCAACACGAATTTATAATCCCAGTGAATCATACACAATTACATGAAAATGACAATGCAAATCACTTAGATGACGAAAAAATTTCGCCTTAACCCTTTGTTACTTCCGATGGGTCACCATGACCTAAGACAAACTTCAAATCATTTTTGTGTGGCTTTTTGTAGTAGTAGTTTATTTATTATATACAGGAAATCCCAATTACATGCAATTTAATAAACAAACAAATAAAGAAATTATGGAATAATTCGAGAGAAAAGTGAAGTGACATTAAAAACATTATAAAAAACATCAGTGGGAATAATGTAAGTTGCCCATAACAAGCAGTGGTAGGGCTTAGTTTTAAACTTGGCCATCAAGTCATTAAAAATGTCAATGCTTTGGTCCAACACATCACAAATATGATTATAGGTGCTCACTACCGTTATAAATGGGAATAATTTAAAACAATCAATTTGGGAGAATGAGACAGCAAACAGGGAGGTGTCTTGATCTCCTGGTTGGGATGGCAAAACTGATGTGTTGAGGAAGATTAGGTGCATCCATTTATCTCATGGAGAATTTAGTGGAGTTGCAAGCAGTCAATCACCATGTGTCTCAGCTGCAGGGGAACACATTTCCGGGTATAAATCACGGAGGTAGATCATGTCCTGCTTAAAGCAGATATGCTTTATGAGATGCATATGGGGTGTTTCAAGTCTATCAGATTTACACTTGTGGTGAGGATTCCAAATGAAGGAGCCATACTCTAATGGGGATCTCACTAGAGAAACAAATTGAGTCACAACAGTACACACTGAACTGAAAAGGGTGTTTCATTTAACAAATCCGAAAAGCATTATAGCTCTCCCAACTACACTATTTATGTGCATGTGGAACGATAGGTTTGACTGAGGTGTGATGCCTAAGTCTACAATAGAGTGGACACATTCAAGGCTAATGCCATTTAGAAGACGTGTGTGTATTTTTGGCTAATCAACCCCTTGGATTATTATAGCCATAGCTCCTTCCACACCAAACACACAACAGAGAAGGGAAACCCAGTGCCGGCATTAGTCTACTCTTAAAAAAGTGCACCAAGGGGGCCAATGGCTTAACATCCCTTCCGAAGGACGCTGACTTTGAGCAGTCTCCTCAAACCTGGCAAACGGGGCCAGGTGACCTTGGAAAAAATCCTACTTTTGCAGGATTCATGCCCACTGCACTTTCGAGCAGCAGGCAAGTAGCAGCCAGCATCCAAACCACTACACCACCAGCTCCCCCTGCCATTTAGATGATAATATTGCACTACAGGATGTTTCTTCAAAGTAAAGGAAATGATTTTACACTTTGTACTTTCAGTCAAAGGAGTGCACACACCCATGCCACATGTATCATGTTGGAGCGGCTTGCCGTTTGTCAGATATTTATGCATTTGGGTCACACTGACCCATCAGAAGTAAACACGTGACTATTCGAACGCTACGTCTGCAGTAATGTTTATTCATCTTATTGCATATTTATAGTATTTCTCTTTTTTCTTCATGTGTACATGAGTAGTTCGTGCTTCCATTCTCCAAGCATTTCAGCCCATACGGGCATGTCAGGTGTTTAAAGGTTAAAATGGGTTCCATTCGGTGCCTGGCATGCCCATACAGGCATGTTTAGTTTGAAAGTCGCCCACAGATATTGCATTCATCATGGATGCGTGAAATTTGGAAGAGGTCCTCCTAGAGGCTTGCTCTCTAGATGTGTCAAGGCAAACATGCAGTAGATCCAATTACCGGGGGTGGGGACACCTCAAACCGAGAGAAAACAGAAAATAGGGTGAGAGTATTAGTCTAGCCCCTTTCCAACTCCCTGACTCCGACCTCTCCATGGTCCAAGGATGTTGGAAGTGGACGAAGAAGCTCTTCTTCCACCTCCTCAAGGTCAGGGGGGGAAGGCAAATGATGCATCGGCAGTTTCACCTTGCTTTTGTAAGGGAACTTATTGAAGAAAAAGCATCAGCTATTCCCTCAAAAACTTCCCAAAAGGAAAGACCAAGTGCAAGCGGGGCCCCATTGCACTGGTTAGAGATGAAAGAAAATAAACATTGGCCCATAAAGTAAATTGCCTTTGATGCAGTGTATGCTCAGAGAAGGGAAAATACAGTGGCAAAATGCAAAATGTTATGTTGATCTGTATTTTCTTGTTTTGAAGATTTCCACACAAAGCAGGATTTCTAAGTGCAATGCAGAATGAATTTCGTATTGTAATGCATAAATAAATGAGCTATAAAAATTGTTTTTTATTGAATTTATTATTGTTATATTATATAAATATGCCTGATTGCATTATTTTGTTTTCTTTTACTATAAAAGACATTATTACATTATTCCCCAAATGATTTATTAAATAATGCTTTTTATTTGAACGTTTTATCACTAATAGTTCAAGAAATACAAAATATTTTCTGATCAAATGCAAGAAAACTTTAAATGGCCAAAATTAAATCCGGCAGTGAGAGGGGCATTCAAATCCGATGTTTAAAGGTTAAGGTACCTAGTCAGATACCTCCTGGTCTAGATCAAAAGTGTGCCCAGCATTTGACTCCTCGAGTAAATAGACGCTGTCCTATGGCAATTTTTCATTGTATTTTGGATGTTATAACTGTGAACACTAGAATTGTATATAATTTTCTCAGGGATGTGAAATAAGGCGCATTAATTTCATAAAGCAACTTGGTATTGTAATAAATTAATTTATTGGAGGGGAAAATTATCATTGCTCCATGTTGGTTCTTCCTCGGGCCCCACGTTGGGGAAACAATTGTAACATTTTTTTATCAAGCCAAGGAAAAATTATCGTGGCCACATAGGGGAAAGGCTCATGATTCTCTCAATCTCAGCTAGACTTAATGCCTGGTGCAAGTCTAGTGGGTTTAGGTTGGGGTAGGCCGAGAGGCAAGAAAAAAATAGCAATAGTTGTGACAGATCTCAATAACAAAAACAGAATGCTTTAATTTGGCTCGTCAGGATCTAAGGCAGTCAAACAAAACATCAATCAATAACATCATAAATAATGGTCCCGTTTAAGTGACCCTTCAGAATATACAACAAACAAATATCATCATGACATCCACAGTTCTTTTGACACACCACCTCCTAAGCTAGATACACAAAATCTTCACAAATTAGCAACAACCCTCCAAAATGTGTCAGTCATACCTGAAATTTATAATGAAACAGCAAATTAGAAATGATAAATTTTAGACATGGGCGGAGTATAATTTAAAGATTAAAAAGTCACCAGCAGCACTGTCTCTCCGTCGACTCTGCATACACAGAGGTAGTCCCACAACGTCTCCGAAGCAATGCCTCTCACTGATCTCATCTCTTGAAAAATCGTGCAAATCCAGACGATGGGTCTCTTTTCTCCCTCTGATTTCCATGGCGGCTGTCATTGATACTTGGGTGTGGACTCCGCGACACCTCATGAGGGGTCTTGGCTCTCCCTCTTGATCCTCTTCCTGTCGAGTCTCTGGAGAGGTAATCCCTTCGCGTATCTTGAGGTCCTCTTCTCCTGTGAGGCTCCTCTGCCTCCCCTTCCAAAAACTTCTTTCTTCTCTCTTCCTCCATTGGTTCACTTACAGGACCCATCACTCCACTTATTTGGAGGCCTCGGTTTGTCCTTCGCACACACAGGAACTAACTCCTTATTGGTTGTTCACTCCCAAGGACATTTGAACCGAGCACCTTCCCACACACATTGCATTAACCTAATACACACATTGCATAAATCTAATACATTTAATTTTTCTTTACAATATAATTAAAATTAAAAGTATCGTTCCAGTGTATTGCTTAGTCTGCCCTATGCTCAGTGCAGAATTTTGAATGAAAAGAGTTCTTGCAAACTGCGAAACCTTACATCAGATATCTTTAAGCTCAACAATCCTGAACCATCAACATCTGAAATACAAATCGGTCTCAAAAGAAAAAGGTGTGCTCTGTGTCCAAGTAACAAGGACCAAAAGACTAGCCTCCATTGCAAGAGCTGCAAAATCCTAATTTGCAATTAATGTGCCATAAAAATATGTCCACGATACTCTTAAAAAAATAATGTATCGTTTTTATAGAGAAATAAATGCATAAAAGATCTGAATATAAAATGTTATCCTCCTACTTAGTACCTTACCAAAATATAGTCAAATACTATTTGGGTCATACTGACCCGTCAGAAGCACCAGTGTAACAGTATGTTGTCAGAAGTAACCAAGGGTTAAAAACTGAATTTTGGACAGATTCAACTTGTATTCGAAAAATTTCAGCAATAAAATGAAATTTAATTCTTTTAGGCATTTTTTGGTTCAAGACCTGAACTCCTATGATGATTCTAAATAATTTTAAAATACAAATCATTAATACACTACACTCGTATAGCAGCATGATGGATTTCCAAAGCAAGCATTTTATCACTTTAGATACAAATGAAAATGTTTAACAAAAACCTTATTTGGACTACAATCATAACTAGTAGAAAGATTTGAGCATCCCATAGCCTTGAGTATCACACTGGCTGGTAGAAGGTAGAAGATAAACATTTGATCAAATTTGAGGATATAAATAGAAACCAATGAATGATTGACAAGTAAACATGGAGAGTTTCATTTCTGAATTGTGATTTATCATCTCTTGAGAGTAAAATGTATTGGAATTGAAATATACTTTATTAAATACAACTTTCATCACAGCAGGTGACATATAAACCACACAAAGTAACAAAATCAATTCTTTCTCAATAAGATTGTATGACTACATTAATCTACATAATCACTCAACTAAACTGAAATAATCATTTAGCATTAAATAATGCTAACAATAATTAAACCATAAATATTGTATCTGAAAAGTTTTTTTTGTTTCAATATTTCCATAATTTGTCTTCACTATGAAAAAGTTTTTAAAATAAATTATTTAATTTGTCAATTTCTTATTTTTTCACAAAATTTAAGGTAACTTCATATTAAAACTTTTTGAGACACTCAAATGTTATAAAAACTTTTAATGTAAATATCTGGCCAAGTATATCTTTTCCTATAATTTGCTGTCATTGATTAAATACTTATAACATCACAGTCAGGTCATTAAATTTAATAACTTTAAGATTAACAGATATATGAAAATTTCTCAGGAGATAAATAGTTATTAAGTAAAGAAGGTCCATTCAGAATTTATACCAATTTATAAAGTTTATTTTGCATCATATTAAAAGAAACAATTAAAAGGAAATTTTTTAAAAGTTTTACAAATCTGTAGTTTTTAAAAATAGCAATCAATTAAAATTAACACAAATATCTAAACAGAAACAGATAATTGGAAAAGTTGATGGTCCATTTATAAATAACAAATCACAGCATTAGATATATAAAATTATAGTTCCTTTTTTACACATTAAACAACTTTCTCAGCGAATTTAAAAGTCATTAGAAAGAGTAAACGGTAAAAACTAAACCTAGATGATATGTTCATAAAATTACAATAAACTCAACAAAATTAGAGAAAATGCATCATAAAAAATGAACTAAGGGCACATTTTAGTCAATTTTAGATATAAAAATATTTTTAAATGAGCAATCTAAAATGTTGACCACCTCAGAAAGAGTACACAACACTAGTGCCTTGGATTCATATTATTTTCTTCAAATGGCACTTATTTAAATTCCACTCAGATGAAGCTAGAAAGAATTTGTTTCTATCTAAAGGCCACTTTGTCAAGTCAATGTAGCCCTCTCTTTGACCACTGGACACACACCTACCTCATTCATGATTTTGTCCACTACACCCAAAGCAATAGAAAGCATTTTATCACTTGTGCTCTCTTTGTGGCTTTCAGCTACACTGACTGATTTAGAATCACATTTACTTTCATCATTGCCATCACTCTTGACACAAGTCTCCTTACCATTGTTAGTGGCTCTTAGGAATTCACCACGGCAATGACGAAAGAGAGGAATGGCACAAACCTTAAACTTTTCATGTCCAGTGCCCAACCCTCGAGAACGCAAAGCCTCTGCTACTGCCCAAAGAAGTTTCTGTGGATTAACAGATGGCATATAAATATTACTCAGAAATAATTTCTATGGATGGCTTCAAACCAACAAACATACACCACTTTTCACTCAAAAGGTTCAATAGGGACTTATGAAGTATCAATATCTCTCCTTCCTATTAATTTTCCCTGCTGCTCTTTCATTATCTAGTCCTCTCCATTTGATAAAGTTTTCCATCAACACAGTAAGATTGACAATTAAATGTAAGACATATACAAATAGCAAATTTAAAGATGAACTTGATTATTATGTTTCAAGTTTCTAAAAATTCAGGAATATACTAAGATTATCATCACATTTTAAACTTAGAACATCATATGATATGCTGAAAGATTAAGCAACCTAATAAAGTACATTTAAACATATTGTATTTATTTTACCTTGTATAATGGTTAGTTAAATCATTAATAGAATCCTAGGACTGCCTCTAAAAATCTGAAAATGTTCTGGATAAACCAGGGCATGTAGTCACTCTTGCTCAAATAATGAGAGCAGGTGCAGCCGAAAATATGTTAATAATATAAGTAAAACACAAGCCAAATGTTATAATATCTTATACAAACTTTGGATTAAAATATTAAAATTGATCTTATCTAATAATATTAAAAACATGGTTGTTTCAGAGCCAGGACTGCAATTTCATAAAATGAAGGTCACTAAAATATGATGCCCCAAGGATAGCATAGACAAAGAGCTGATAACCTACAGCTCCCGAGCCGCATATGGCTCCTTGAATACATACTTGTGGCTCTTTAGAAGGTAGCTAAGCTCCCTAACCTCATGAAACATGCTTATTGCAATAACTCGAATTTCTTTTTAAAAAAGGTCATACAGGTTGTCACTGTGAGGCTTCCAAGTATTTTGGAATGAGACAAAAAAAATGGCTCTTTTAATTTGAAAGGTTGATAAACTTCTCAATCTTATCAATCTCAAGCATTATTGGGAATAAAGACTCCAGAAAATGTTTGTTGAGTGGATTTTAAAATCTGGTACTTTAGGATTAAAGAAAAGATTCTTCTTATGAAAATTTTTAACTAATTTGGTGGCTTGAAAAGCATCAGTGAAACATCAAGAAATAAGCATAGCAAAGGGCTCTTTAAAAAGAGCGGGTCAGACAAAAAACATTAGCGTCTCCTGTATTTAAAAGAGAAAGAAAAGAAATGACAAATTGCAAACCAATACAATGATGCAATTAGATCTAGTATAAGGCTTAGTTTTTTGTCTAAAAAGTGCCCAACATTGTGAAGTGCAACATTTCTTCAACAATTTTTGTAATTGTTTAATGAATAATTTATTCCTGCTGTTATTCCACACTGATAGATGAACTTTTTAACTATTGGAAACAATTTTATTAAATTTTTTTATTCATTTATGGATGACTGAATAATTATTTACAATGTCGAATATCTTGGGCATACGGTATAGCTAAAATGCTTTAACTTGACTTTGCATAGTAGGACGAGTCCATCCTTGAGGCGGGATGGCCTATAGGGCAGGTGGTATTTAGGTGTGGGCATTTGATGGACAAACTTGGATTCGTGCAAACCAAAATTGTGTTACTGCGCATAGGCTCTGACATCGGCTCCCCCTTTAAGTTTCTCCTTCCCATTACATCCTACCCCTCTCACGCACAACTGCCAACGTAAACAATACAATGCTGTACTTACTGGTGCTGCTCTGCAGGAACAGGTATAACTACGGTAAGTACAGCATTGTACACTATGCCTCCCTGTTCCTTGCCAGCCTCAGGCTGCTCTGCTTGGATGCGGTTGTGGACATTTTTGCTTACAACTCGAGAATGAGAAATCGGCAGCATGTGAAATTTGTATGGTTGGTGTAGGCATTCTGTGTAAAGGTGCCATTAGCTTTTTGCAAAAAAACGGCATAACAGAAACTAGTATTTTTGAGGTCAGACTTTGACCCAGAGTTATTGTTTGCAACTCACATTTCTGTATACAGAAAGATACATCTCTTTAATCTACATCTGGAAGTGTAAATAACTGTCATGAACTGGCAAAGTTTTGTGAGAGACAATATTACGACTTATCTTTTCACAAAGACAACGAAATATTCATTGTGCATTGGAACAACAAATAATAAATAATGGGAGGAGTAGACCTTCATGACAATGGGGTAGCTAATTAAATAATAAGAGGAAAGAAATGGTGGTGGCCTCTTTTTGTTAATGCAATTGACTTCAGTAGAGAATGAATGGAAAGTGTACAATCTATCACATGATAATAAAGTAATCCAGTATGAATTCAGAGCAGCACTTGTTCTCTCCTTGATCATATCATTTCAACATGATGATGGCAAGAATAAGGAAAAACATGATAGCGCAACAAATTTAGGAAAGCTGTCAAAAAACTGTCTCACTGTCTCCAGGATTGTGTGGTTAGACTGTAGTAACCATGTTCTAACAACTTGTGTGGGGAAAAAGAGGCTTTGTTGCCATCAGTGCAAGTTACAAGCAGTGCTTACATGTGAAATGTATATTGTTCTTCTACATGGACATTGCTTTGAAGGGTTCCACACAAAAAAAACATTGACTGCACAGCAGGGGGATACACTAGCTGGGTTGTGAGCCACCCCCTGCCATACACCATCCAATGTGTCTCGCATAATTTGCAGAGAGTTTTGATTCATTCTGTCATTATCAAAATATTTTTTAAAATTTTTTGTGAAAAAGTGTCTCTCCCTGTCATTTACCAGTCATGGTGTCTTGCTTTTCAATTTGTCTCGTGACGAATTTATCATGCAATGTATTGATGTGCGATGAATTTTTCGTGCAACGAATTGATGCGCGACAAACTGACTGCGATTTGTCATAGAACTGTAGGAAATATGGTTATGTTTTTCTAAATAAATGAAACATAAGATAAAATAATTGTATCTACTGACATTTTTCATTGCAAGCTTATGATCCGGAATTCAATTAATAAAGTCTTAATTTAAAAAATACTTTTTTATTTAAACAAAAATTTGTGACAAACCATTTCAATTAATGAACAAACTAGTATACCTATACCAAACAAGTGTGTTCGAAATATACACCAAATACATTCAGTGAGAAATTAGGTCATAAAATCTTTTTTTCTGTTCCGAGTCTGCTAAAAGATTCTTAGATTCAAGGTCATCTTAGATTCGAGGTTATCTTAGGTTTGGGCAAACACTGTATAAACCTATAATGGGTATGTTATTAATCCCAAAATCTATCAAAAGAAAAAATATGAATATAGAGATATATTTTTATGAATGTAGGATTAAACATTAGCTTAGCTTTTTTGTATAATTTTATGATCTACTAGCTGTGTGACCCGGCATTGCCCTGGTGCGATTCAGGATTGCACCCGCCCCTCTTTCACTCACCCCTCCCACCCCCCGCCAAACGTCATAAATTAGCGTAAGAAAATGGGTGTTCGTGGAAAAATCGCCATATCTTTTAAACGGCTTATGTTAGAAGAATAAAATTAAGCCTAAAACCCCTTCAAGATTCCGCTTAATCTTTCAGTGAAAGTTTTGTGAAAATCGGCCCAGTAGATTCGGAGATCTCATGTTGCAAACTTTCAAACTCATCTATCATTAAGCCTTTTATATATATACGGATAATGCATTTGAAGAGCAATTATGAGACATTCTTTAAAAGTTTGCTTAACAAACAAATATTTTTACTGATTCAAAAACAATTTGTATCATTTTCTTACCTTTTTATGGACTTCACTTAGCTCTTTAATTGTGTCTGAAGCAGAGAAAGACTGACTCCTCCTGTGATCTTGAGAATTACTTGCAAGCCCATTATCACTATTGCCAGGAAGACTGGAGAAAGAATTTGTTGCAGTTATTCTATTCTGGGTGGAACAAACATCAGAAGCTTTGGTCAATCCATCAAATGTTAACACTCTCTTGGTGGACATCAATAATGAGGAAACTGTTTGATGAGAGGAAGAAAAAGATTTTGGTGCAGAGCCAGTTGAAGACTGTGCTTGGTTATCCGGACCACCATCAAATGACAAAGATCTTTTTATTGAATTTAGCTTGCTCAAGTGTTTCCCTTTATCTCCAAAACATCTCTTTGAAACAGATCGTTTGGTATCTTCTTTCTTTGCCACTCTGTTTCCATCATATTCTCTTTTATGTTTTGATTGTGTTTTCTTAGCCTCCTTTGGCATCCTGTAATTTAAATAGAGTAACATCACCTTTTATGAAGGCATAAAACTAAATCTTAGGACTTTAAACATAAAAATATATTCTGGCAAAATTAACAATAAGATCAAACTAAAGCTTTACTCACCTAAGCATCCCATTGACTAGAATCTGACGACCTTTTGATGCTATGGATGGAATGGCAGTTGTAAGTGAAGCCAGAGAGAAAGCACGTCTTCTCCGTGTAATATAGCCTTCTCTAGCAGTACTGCTTGCTTGTAACGTGTCGTGTCTTCTTTGTTTTGAGAGTGATTCTTCTGATGATCTAGGCATTGACCAAACAGTGCATGAAGAGGCTGTTTCATTACCAACATACTTTTCGCGCACCTGCTGGCATATGTCCTCTAAAGCTTCAGAACTACACCCTAGGTTGTAGCTACATGAATATGGGTAAGTCAAGCAAAAATGAATATTAAATATCTCATCATGCAGTCAAAAAATAATAAATGCAGAAAATGTAATTAATAGTACACTGAGTTCAGAAAAAGCAAGCAATTACTATATACAATGACAAAAATAATGTTTATTCCACCTTTAGATGACAGCTTTTTCTCTCATCCACTTATAAAGTTGTCACATTAACTGTACTTGACAAAATGTTTGGACTTGGACAATAGAGATGATACCAAAAGTCTCTCATTAAAGACTTTCAAGTTCAATTCCAATTCCAAAGTCAATTAAAATTTAGAGCAATTCAATACTTAAATCAGAAATAAAAGAACTTCAAATTCATAAAACATTACCATATATTTAAACTAATGATGTTTATAGTTTGAATAGTGGGCAGTAGGGATACTGACAGCACCAGGAGAGAGGAGAACCTCTAAGCGATGTATCTGTCCAAACCATGGGTCCCCAAACTACGGCCCACTTGGATGAAATCTACTTTTAATATAAGTGAATCACATATCACAAAATCGAAAAATTCTCAAAACTTGATCTTTGAAATTTTCACATGGCCCGATCAGTCATTTGAAATGCTGTATGTGGCCTGCACAGTGGATTACAAAGCCTCATGTGGTCCTTTCAGTATAAAGTTTGGTGACCCCTGGTCCAAACGAACAACAATGTAGTGGTTCCTGATGACCAAAGATTTTCACTTCAAAATGTAAAATTTTAAAGTTAAAAATGAATTTATGGGCTGATTTGACTCATATTTGAAAATCGACAGAAAGAAAATGAATTTTCATACTTTAGGCATTCTTTCATTCATGTCCCATAATCATACAATGATTCTAAATAATTTTAAAATATGATTGTAAACATTACTGCACTGCAGCTACATGCAGAAATATATAATAGATATAGAAAAACAAAAGGACTTGCAAATTAGCTATCACAACATCGGGCACAAAAAACAAGCACTTACAAATTGACAGAAAAAATAAAAGTAGAAATTAGTGCAATTCTCTTAGCTCATAAATGATAAACAAGTTTTTGTTAACAGATATAAATTTTTGCTATGAAAAAAGGAGACATTCAGAATGAGGTAGTTTCATAAAATTTTAATATCTCTCAAAACCTGCTGTGACGGTACTAGGAATCATAAAAGACATGAAGGCACGAAAAAAGAACCAAAAATTTAAGTTTATATATATATATATATATTTTCTAAATTTGTAGGTATCAACCAATCGATCTTGACTCATTGGCTTTGTGTGACATCAGTACTCGCACCCGCAACAGAGTAGGTTTTGCATCACTCTCAAGTAGCATGTAAACAGTGATTTTTGCCTTTCAACTCGTTTATTTTTTTTAGTAGTTTAGTTTAGTTTAAATTTAGTTTAGGACATATTTACAGTAGTGAATTTAAAACATATAGGCATAGTTTATAGAAATATATAGATAATCAGTAGTAATAAGTGTTTAGTACTATCTTAAAGATGGACAGGGATTATATGGAAGCCAAATCAGACACTTTGCCATTCATTGACTCCATTATGATTGCGAAATATTTAAGATTTTTCTATTCGCGTTTGTACACATAGGGACAAAACAGTTAATCCGTTTTTTTTCTTCAACTCTTCCATTTTTTCTCTGGAAATAGAAATGTTTAATTAGAACTTCATTAATGTTAAAGACTATTACAGTTGTTCAATGCAAGTTTTAGAAATGAACAATTTACCTTTTAAGGGAAGATGATTAAGTCAAGTTGATTCTTTACTTCTTTCTACACAACTGGCAGCTCAGACCGGCCCACCAGGTCCAAGCAATGTCACGAAGTATCGAGAATCGATTCTTCACCTTTTGCCATTCGATATAAATTGTCCTCTTGAACAATTTTTTTCTCAAAAACTAATAATTGTATTTAAATTCTGATTTTAGATTTGTAATCAGGTCAAAAACTTTGTAAGATGACATTTTAAAAAATGTGAAATTACCTCATTATTGAAAAAAAAGTATTTGAGGCAACTTTGGTTACTCCTTTGAAAAAGGTAAAATATGAAGAAGCCTGACATGAATTTCTGAATTATATCTTCAAGAGGATCAACCATTCTCGGGTTTCTAGCCGAGTCATTTTAAAACGTTGGCGGAGATCGTCGAAACGACCTGGCTAGAAACCCGAGAATGCTTCATCCACAGTATATGCCGAGAAAGCACCAAGTCTTTCTATATCTTAAAGAAATTGCCATTCCAGAAACTATTTGGAAAGGGCAGAAAGGTATTTTTAAAACATTCTGAGTGCAATTTCAACTTCTCTAACATAAACTGAATTATCTTGCATCATTCAATGAAATATAAAGGGTATGATACATGAAAGAAGTATAGTCGAGTCTCGATAATCCGAGGTAAATGGAACCAGAGCCAACTCAGATTATATGGAATGATTAAATATAGTTGTAAAAATATATATTTAGATATATTCATTATTAAAAACAATTACAAAACAAAATTCAATCATCCTTGGGAAATAACACATGTAATGAAACATGTGCATAGTAAATTAATGATGAAAAAAATCATCGAGTCTTTTGTTTTGTTGCCACGCATCTTTTTTTCACTTCGATATCACTGAGAACACAACCTCGAATTAAGTGGAGCTTGGATTATCGAGACTACTGTAATACTAAATAAATAAATTATAACCATAAACAATGCAGAAATTCTCTCAATTAAGATACAACAGCTTGATGGTAAGTCAGCAATATCCCCTCAAGAATGATTTATATCTTACCTAATATAATTTATTGATTTTTAACTAGCTCATTAACAGCACTTTACGACCTTTTACCAACAACAATAACAAATGTGAACACATAAAACCATACCCTCAGCAGGATTCAAACCCATGACTCTTACAATGAGAGCTAGACATGCCAGTCACCCCTCTACCAAAGCCGACAATAAGTGTTTAGCTCTTTGTATTTCTTTAATTAACAGCAATGTTACCGCATAGTGCACAACAGCCATTCTTGCCTTTCCTTTTGGTCCCTTCTTGTGTGTGATTGAGTAATGTCAACCCCCACATCTGATTTAAGTAATAGCTCACCTTCGGCTTTGACAACTATAGTAACTCTTAGACCTAAAGGTGGAGCAAACTATGTTATTTGCAGGCAGCACATCTACGCTAGTCTAACATGTCTCCAAGTCTTCTGTACTTAGAAGAAGAAAATAGTCTCAAAAAAATGATCAAGATTACAAAAACTAAAATGTAACAATGGCAACAGATTAATCAAAATTGCTCTCTATAAATTAAAACTATAAGAATACTATCAATTGAAGTATTTTAGTTTCTTACTAAAGAAAAGGTCCTATGGTTTTCACTAGGATTAGCAAAAGGCTACTACAATAAATTGAACACAGACAAATTTAGCATCTTTTCAGTTAATATGGTATATGAAGCCTCAAATTGAAGGAGAATCAGAACTGCCAAAAGAGCTCTACAACAGAAACCACCCAACTTGTTGCTAAAAGGGATATATGAGACTTTGAATATCACTAAATAAATAGTGTTCTGCATATCTGCAGGTTCAGGTGCTCCTCCTCCATTTTTTTCTATCCTGTGCCCTTCTCTTCATTTCCCTATACCCTCCTCCCTCCCTTAGAATATCCAACATTTTAATTCTTTTTCTTCCTCTTTTCTTTCTTCCCTCCACCGTTTCTTCGATAACATCCTTCAGTAATCCCTCTCTTCTCAAAACATGTCCTATCCATTTCTTTTTCCTAGTAACTATCGTGTCCATCAAACTCCTTTCCTCTTCTACTCTTCTTAGCACTTCCACATTTGTAATCCTGTCAGTCCATTTAACCTTCAGCATCCTCCTCCACACTCACATTTCAAATGCCTCCACCCTCTCCCTGTCTCTCTTCTTCAATGTCCATGTCTCCGACCCATATAGCATCACACTCCAAACATAACACTTTACCAATCTCTCCCTCAATCCCAAATCCATCTTGCTGTTAAATAGCTTCCTTTTTCTATTGAACGCTTCCTTTGCCAAACCTATTCTCATCTTAATTTCCTTCTCACATTTCCAGTCCTCTGTCAACAACGTACCAAGATACCTGTACTGTTCCACATGCTCTATCCTCTCCCCCCTCACCTGCACTTCCATCCTTTCCTCACCCCCTATTCTCATTACTTTCATTTTCTTTCCATTTATTCTCAACCCATATCTGTCTTCCACGCTCACCAGATTCTGTAGCATCTGCCTCAAATCTTCCGTCCTCTCAGCAAACAGTATCATGTCGTAAGCAAACCTAATTGACGATGTAATTCTTCCTCCAACGCTTATTCCTGTAACAGTAGGTGGTAGCTCAAGAACAGTTGAACTCTGTTCACTGCCAAGGCAGCTTCTCCCCTGAAGATGCCCACTTAGTGGGCGAAATGCATAGGGCTTATCCTATAATTTTTGGCTGAAGGAGTTTTCTACCACTGTTCATCTTACTCCTGTGCTCGTCTCCCAACACTCCTTTATCATTTCTTCAGTATAGATGTTAAACAGGGTTGGTGATGGGCATCCGCAGAAATTTCTCCAGGGGGGAGGGGGGGGGGCAGAATTTTTGAAAGAGCGGCATTACTATTTTTTTTAGATAATGGGTGTGGCTTCATAGAATGTGTTTAATCATATCTAGTGTCGTTTTTATTACCGCAAATACCCGCGTATAATGCGCACCCTCGTATAATGCCCAGGGGGGTTTTCAGCCTCGTAATCTATGATTTTTCTATATAGCACGAACAGATTTTTTTTTAGCGTTACTGTTACAGAATTAAGTAGATGGTGTAATGTGGTAAATCAATGATCGAATTATTGGTATTATGTATTGGTAACATAATGAAAGTGCGAAATGAAATTTTCGAATAACGTTCCAAAAGAACGTCAGCTAACTCAATCATTACATACTCTGTTTACTTACAAGGTGATATTAGGATATACACAATAAATCCAATTACATTAATTTCATAGTATGACATATGACATTGTTCGAGCTAATAGAATGAAGGAATGACGATAATCCTATGTCAAAGTTTTTTACATACGTTTTAGTCACGCCTGAGGCGGACGGGTTCGCCCAACCTTCAGTTTTACCCTTATTAGAATGATAGCAAATAATCATAATTAACTACAGACTCTAAGAATCAAGAACAAATCACGTGTTCTACAACAAGTATCAACTCCCAGCGTACTCAAAGGTATCAGCTGCCATTGTTTCTAATTGTCAGTAGTATCAGTAACTCACCACCAGGCCGGGCGCCGGTGTAGAGTGACGTCATGCGTAATATGACGATTCCAATAACAACATCGAAGAAGAATGGTCCAGTGACGAAGTATTTCTTGGCTTTTAAAATGAATAAATACTGAATTCATTCTTTTCATATCTAATTAATGTATGTTTGTAGAATTAATTAATAAATTTTAACTATTATTTATCTTACTTTTCGTAAAAATCACCAATAAAATTATGAGGATACCCGGGCAGTAATTAATGTGCCAAAATTGTGGAAATATGGGGTAAAATGAAAATAGGAAAATTATGTACCCTCGCATAAAACGCATCCTAATTTTTAACTCAAATATTTCGAAAAAAAAAAAGTGCGCATTGTACGCGGGTATGTACGGTAACTGTATTTGTTACAAAAATACAGCAATTTTAGGCTTATAACTTAAAAAGTTAGGATGATTTCACTGTAACCTAATTTAATAGCGGCAATGACATCCACTCTAGCCGACTATCGGGTATCACATATTTTTTTAATTGTAATAAAAGCGCCGCTTTTTGGGGTTAATTTTTTTTCAGTAGGTTCCATCGATGTGTGGAAGCAGATAAGTATACAGGGATATTTTGAATCAAGAGAAAATATGAAATTGCTTCCAAGCAACACTCTGCTGAAGCATTGCCAATCAAATTTAAAGAGTGATTTGAACATGGTATTTAAAAAGAAGGACTGTGATTTTTAATCCTATTTTGTAATCCTGTATATCTGCTCGACATGTTGGTGGCGTTGTGTTAACTTTGTAGTATTGAATGTTAATTTGCATCTCTTCAAGTACTTTTAGAACAGTAAATGTGAAAAATAGGCAAAAAACCAAAAATCGTTCAGTGGGTTCACCATTTGGTAATATGTACCTAAGAATAATTGTTCATTGATCGACATGACTAAGAACTGATATGTAGCTCCTTTTTCAAGGAATATTACGAAGGTTTAAGTTGTCTACTATGTGGGCTGAATTGGAACATATGTAAGAATGTATTAATTACATTGTTGTGACAAGCTGACACAAGGGAGCAAGTCACAGGTCACCTGTAGTACAGAAGTTATTTCATGTTGCATTTCTGCCGTCTCTGGTAGATGAGAGGTTTGTGGGTCTGACTCCCAACTCTAGGGTCGCAGGTTCGAATCCCACTCTAGGCATGAATGTATGTGCTCCCAAAAAACAGAAAGAGCTGAATTATGAATAGTCGCTAATAACTTTAGCTGTTGACGCGACTATAAACAATGCCTAAAAATGTTGCATTTTTAAAGTGTTTCATGGCGACCATTCCTTTTCTTAGCTAGGACCTCCGGTGCCTCTTTCCGAACGCAGTCCGGCATTGACCGTATGCCACAGAGATTTCCGAATTTCTAATTTCCAAGTGAAAGGTTTCAATAGGATAAAGCGTTTTTGGGTAGAAGAGCGGTCTAAGATAGGGTGACCAGATTCTTAGGAGGCAAAACCGCGACATAACACGATCTGAACAAGAAAATCCGGGACATAAACGGAAAAAATCCGGGACAACCTGAATTTTCGTATATTTTTAATTACTTGAATAGCAGAACCCCGATTATCCGACCTTCGATTATCCGACATTCCGATTTATCCGACATGACGAATATAAAAATTTTTAAGAAAGAATACTCAAAAAACTACGGGACTTCAAAAATATAGCTCCTACAGCACTGCCAGTTGGGTATTAAAGCCAAAAAAATAAACAGTGCCTTGTGAGCTTTCGAACCGTGTTCATCATTTTATAGTTGAGTGCACCATTCATTAGAAAACCAGTTTTTGGATTTTTTGTAGGAAGTTTCATGTAAGCCTAATTATTTTTATATACATTATCTTTATATTTACTTTGTTATTTCAATGTAGCGAAACGAATAACGCAGTTCTTTAATGTATTTGAAGGCTTGATAGATTCCCATTCGATCGGAGGCGACAACGCGGGTCGCCTTGGCAACACCCGGAAAAAGTACGAATAAGCCATAAAATTTCGAAAAGAAATGCGTATTTCTCACAAATTCTTCGATGTAACATCTAAACATTGCAAGAATAAGATATTTTATAGTTTTAGTCATCGAATAAAGCAAAAACGGATAAATTCGGTAAATATTTATGAATAATGGAAAAACCTTGCACATTGAAAAATCGACACTTGTGTAAACATATGGAAAATATAATCATCTCCTGGAGTCGAACCTAGGACACTTATGTAAACGAAAATAATTTTCTCGAGATCTCTCAGTTTGTAGCAATAAAACTGCGTTTACAGCAGTTCTCTATGACAAACTGTTCAAGAGAAAAGGGGAGGGATGGACAGACGGGCATTGAGTAATTATATATAAAAGATAATAATAATAATCAATAATTGTGAAAGAAATAACATATATATATATATATATATATATATATATATATATATATATATATATATATATAATTATAAATAAACTTTTTTAAAGGGAATTCCATCATTATTACTAAAATGTAACCGATAAATTTAGAAGAATTTGTTTGAATATAAGTTGCAACTTTTTTTTCTAATTTACATATCTTGAAACATAGAAAACATATTCGGAATATTTTGTTTTGGTGATATTTTAGATGCAATAAAAGGGTTAGCTTATCTTGGGACTATCCGCGGGGAGGATGATGTCATATGATGTCGTCGTAATTTTTTTAAAATAAAAAACAAAACTATATGATTTTTTGAGTCCGAAAGTTACACTCGTTTGCGATAATTTCTTACATTTTTGGACCGCAACGAACGTGTTAACAAATAATTTCAATATAATGAATATCTGAAAATCTAACAATACATTATATCACGATTTAAAGGTAATAATTATTTTAAGAACAAATAATAAAGTTAAATTTATAAATAGCATAGATGATAAAATAACATTATATGGCTTATATTTCATTTTATATAAATTTATATAATTTTTCATTAATTTTTTTAAACTACGCCTATTCAACTTTTTTTATTTTTAATCATCGAGATAAACTTGAAAATTCACATTTAATTTAAACACATAATATAATGATATTGATTGTTTTCACGTCAAAGCTGTTTTGCTTGTCCGATCACAAATTTATTTTGGAAACATTCTTTCTACATGTGCATTATGTACCTGAAACTCAACCCAAAAGTCACACAATTTCTTAATCTCTGTGGTCTGCTCTTGAATTTCAATGACGAAAAATAGGAATACCACCGACCGTAATAACATTTAATAAGTAATTTTTGTATTTTCCAATATAATGTGATTCCGATTAAATACATTTATGAAATTTCTATGTAGAGGAGATTTTGTAAGGCAGAAACAAAAAATCCGGGACTAATGTGTGTCCCGAAGAACTTGATCGGGACAATGGGACATTGTCAAAATCCGGGACAATCCCGGAATTTCCGGCACGTCTGGTCATTCTAGTCTAAGAGGCCGATTAGGCTCATGATCAGAACCCCTCGAATTTAAAATTAACCCCTACGTGCGGCTGGCATAATTAAAGTAAAATTTAAGAAATAAAGCAGGAATACTAAGCAGAAAGTTTCCTGTTATGGCATAATCCAATTTTATACAGATTCAAAAACCTATCACACGGAAAAAATTTGTATTCTAGACAAGAGCATTTCCGGGGGGGGAGGGAGCAAGTGCCCCCCCTTGCCTACCTCTGCGGACGCCCATGTTTACATAGGAAAGCAACTACAAGTACATACAGATACAGCCAATTTCATTCTTGCTGAGTGCCCACACTAAACATGAAATAATCATCATAAATTTACACATAATTTTTTTAAAGGACGTCTCTGATGTGAAATAATATTTTATCTTCACACAATCATGAGCAAGACTGTTGCATGAGGTGAGTTTGAGAAACAACTGCCTAAAGCAGCACTTTTCTAAGGGCTGCATTGCAATAGTGTCACAATGGTCACAACCAATCTGCACCCGTGCTGAGAACTGGGCAGGCATTTTGCTTTTTTGCCCCAGGTGGCAGATTTCCATGCAATAGCCCTGATCATGAGAATTCCTAAAAATGTTTGATTCTAAATTTCAGTTTAGTAAGGTTATGTCTATTGGATCAATTAATATAAACAATAATTAATATTATAAGGTAATAGAATAGACTTACCACACACCAAGATGAACACAGTCTAAAACAGCCGGCCAAGTCATGTCCACTATCTCTTTTTCTGTTGCTGTAGGATGGAAAAGACTCACATTGTCCTCACTGTCCACATTGGAGGAGTTTTTAAAAAACTCTGGCGTCAAACTTGGGCCAGTGACACTAAACTCTAACCCTCGAAGCTTTTCTAGCATCTCTGTGACAGTCATTTGTGGTATGGTAACAGACGGAGGTGGAGGAATGCCATTAAGAGAGTGTCGTGCACGCGAAAGAAGAGTACGCAGACGGTGTTTCCTTCTCTTCCTGAGGTGCAAAGGTGCACGTGAAGGTTTATGCGAATTTGGTTCATCCGAAGTTTTCATTCTCTCCTCTTTCTTGGGTGTGTCAATACGGAACGAATCACAAGATGAGGGAACAGCGGGTTTTACTGTTAATTCCTCCCTTCCAATGATGGACTCGGGCGGAGGAAACTTCAAATGGCGTTCTAACAAACATTTACGCAAAAGTAAAGAGTCAGGAGATGATGGAGATAACTCATGAGGCAATTTTTCAGTATGTGGTGAAAGTATAAGCAATGTATTTGCACATTCTTTATTGGTAAAAGTTTTTAGAGGGGATATAATACCTTCTAAATTATTAGATGTTGAACTATTGTGCCGAATTTGAATTTCCTTTTGAATAGCCACCTCTGGTATCCCACCCTTATTAGGACTAAAACGACCCTCACATTGATGGCTTCTTATCACATATTTTTCAGCAGACAGGTTGTTTGGTGTTGTAGATAAAACGAACCTTCCCGCTACATTAGGTGGTGGTGAAGTCAAAACCGGAGGAAAACAATTCTTGGAGACCAACTCCATGCAATTACCATTGGAGGGAGTGGATATGGAATTAGTATTCTGCGTGAGATACCCTAAAGTAAAAACGTAATAGTACATTATAACAAAAATCGGGGTGAACTCAAAATAATACTTACAAAATACATTTTTAACAGAAATTAATTAAGTCTTACCGGCACCGTGCGTGTTTTCGCCTTTTACAGGCGTAAACAACAGAGGTGAAGGGCCCCTCTTTGCTTGAGCCGAATCCGATTCACTCAGCATTTTAGGGATTATTGTATTTAAAGTGTGACTGTCTGATCGCAAATCACAAGTGAGATCATCTCCAGATGAGTTCGACGAATCGCGTGTTAACAAGTGTTTGTTCTCAATAACAAATTCTTTATGGTCGCCTATTACTAATGTTAAACCAGAGGATGAAACTTCATTTACTTCATCACAAAAATCATTACGGCTTGTGTCTATAGTTAAAACGGGCGACGACTTTATTTCACAAATTTCCAGAAGAACTTCGTTTTTAAGTTCTCCATCATCAAAATCTTCGTTCATTTTCAAAATAAGCTAGAAGAAAGAACTGGTTTACTAAAAAACTCAAAACAAATTAAAATCGAGTAATCAAAACAAAGGTTGTTCAACTTACTGTTTTGTCATTCAAACCGACGCTTTTAATATCATTATCAGACTTTAAAACTCCTGATATACAATATTTAATAGTTTGACATCTCACAAAAGACTTGTAAACATCACTATTTCCAAAACCACGAAAGAACCGATGAGAAACCGTTGTGCGACCACTCTCCGTCCTGTAAATATGTCTGAGTTATACCAATTGCACAAAAAAGTCACATAAAACCTACATTCACAGTTAAAAACGTACATTAGATCTAGGCAAAGTTTTCATCGCGCTATGAACAACAACTCAGGAAATTAACTGTAATCACCTCCCTCAGAAACATCCCTGTACAAACTTAACAGCTAGGTTTCATTTTTCAATACGATAGTCACTTGAATTCTTACGGGAATGTACGGCGCTGCGGTTGCCGGTAGTCATTTAACTTTAAGAAACGACTACTCTAACAATCTTTAGTGTTTAACAATAAAAATTGGGTTTAAATTTAGAAAAATAATGGGAACTCTACTCCTAACATTACATGCTGTCGCAGGAATAGCAAGATATTGGTTGATTAATTCTGAATACCAACAAACCATAGCTGGTCGAGTAGAAGTTTCAACTCCTTTAAATTCTTGGAAAAGAGGTAGTTATTGAAAATGAAGTGTGCATAATAAAAATTCTAATATTTTCTAATGATTTTCTGAATACATTTCAGTCACTGAGGGTGCATATTTATACAATGAAGGTATCGACCCCTACTCGGGTGACATGTTTCACGAGACTCCAGTTGGACTGTTTATATTCGATTGGTTGATAAGGAATTGTTCTCGGTGGTTGGGTATAATATTTGTTGCCAGTGATTTACTAACTGCCCATCTTCTTTATATGACTGCTAAATATTTTATGGTAGAATTGGTATGTATCCACCCGAATTTCTAAGTTGACTCTGAAATAGATAGTTTTAACAGTGTTACTTATAATTAATGAATTAATTATCTACCATGTCAGTCATATTGTCTGCATATAGTTTTTTTCTTATCCTATCAACTGTTTGAGGGCTTTTTTTATAACTTATCTTTTCAGGCAGAAACTGAAAATCGTGAGCGAATGAGCTATGCAAAAGATGTCGGTAATATATTATTAAAGGAAAAGGATCTTCGAGAGGCGCCGCTACATGTAGCTGCTGCCTACCTTCTAAATCCTTATGCCCTTCTCAGTTGTGCTGCCCTTACAACCACAGTTTTTTCTAATCTTTGCCTTGCATCAGCACTATTGGCAATGGTATCTGGTAAGTTGCACTTCGCTTTTATGCGACAGGTTTCATTTTTAAGGATTACATTCTCGTCTTACTTTGTCTCAAAACCTTGAACTTTATGGTGAAATTTTTATCAGTTGAAGTAATCATTTTGCAAACTCAAACAAGATTTTATGCTGTATATAAATAAAACTAAAAATGTAACTGTTTAACTATCTACAGTGCCTTCAATTTACGTAAACAGATAGATTAAAACTCATTTCACTCAAAAGCATTGTGAAAAGTTTGTTTAAATTGCTCACATATACCGGAAGCTTGATTGATTTCACCAATAATTTGTCTTTCTCCAGGTCGACATATTTTAAGTGGTTTTTTCCTGGCATTTGCAACTTACCAATCCCTTTATCCAGTGGTGCTACTTGTACCTTCATGTATGTATGCTGCTCGTACCTTTGGTTTGTCAAAGACTGTAAATGGGAAATCTAGAGTATACATAACTCTTGGGGTTTTTCTGTTATCCATAACATCACTTTTATATGTCTCTGGACGTATATCATCTGGCTGGCATTTTTTAAATTCAGTTTACGGATTTATGTAAGTACTATTTTTTTAGTTTAATTATACAATATTTGCACTCAATTTAACTTTCTTTTTCAACACATCTAATTTTCTTTACAGTCTCACAGTGCCTGACCTTCGCCCTAATGTGGGCCTCTTCTGGTACTTCTTCACAGAAATGTTTGAGCATTTTAGGTCTCTCTTCCTTGCTGCATTCCAGTTGAATGCCTTAGCTCTGTATGTAGGGCCCTTGGGGATGCGTCTTCGTTCAGCTCCTCTTCTCCTTGCTGAAGCATTAGTTGCATTAGCCGCTGTTTTCCGCTCATATCCTTCACTTGGTGATATTGCTTTACCACTTGCCCTCTTGCCAACCTGGAGGCACTTGTTTGCCTGTAAGTGTTAATAATAACCAATTATAATGCTGTTAATATTTTTACTCAAAAAAGGTATTGAGAATATATGTAGTTTATTTTTTCTTCAAAATTATCAAACTATTTTTCATTATGCATTGTTTGTATAATCATTTTTGTTTTCTTGACTCATCTCCTGAATAAAAGGATTTTGAATTTCATTAATCATAGATTTTTTAATTGCTGTTCTTGTCCTTAGACACTTTTAATTGTTTTTTTATTCTTATACTAGATATGCAGCAAGGATTCATTGTTGGCTGTTTTCTGCTTATAACATCCGTGTTAGGACCAACTGTGTGGCATCTGTGGATTTATTCTCGTTCTGCTAATGCTAACTTCTACTTTGGAGTGACATTAGTTTTTGCTGCTGCTCAAGTAAGATAAATCTTTATGAAAAATAGTGAATTTAACTGAAGGCAAAAGTCTGTATATCTTTTTTCATAGTACACTTAGACATTTTTACTTTATCTTATACAAAATATGGTACTTTAATTTTCTCAACCTACAAATTGTGAGCGACAAGATATGGAACAATGTGGTGCCATGAGTGATGAGAAATGGAACTACATGGAGTTTGCTTTGAGTTTTGGTGGCTGGTTTTGTTCTATTTCTTGACGAGTAGTAATGGTGGAAGATGTTGTTTGGAAGGAAATCGTATGGAGAATTGATTAGAACATATTCTGTATTGTTAAATTGCAAATTTAATAAAAATGCTCAAAAAACTATTTTGAAAAGCTAGAATTTCCACCTATTATAAATATATTCAAAAGCCGCTGATTTTTATGCTATGCTATTTACTAGGTAAATAAATTACCGTATTTACCTAAATCCAAGACACCCTCGAATCTAAGATGACCTCCCCTTCTTGCAGACTGTCAAAACAGAAAAAAGATTTTATGACAATTTCTCACTGACTGTATTTGGTGTACCTATATTTCGACTAGTTCATTCATTAATTGAAATGGTTTGTTACATATTTTTTCTGAAATAAAACAGAATTTTTAAAATTAAGACTTTATTAATTGAATTCTGGATTGTAAGTTTGCAATGAAAAATGCAATTATTTTATCTTGTTTCATTTGTTTTTAAAAATCGATTAAATGCATTACAATACTTCTTACGGTTCTATGACAACTCGTCGCGGTCATTTCGTTGTGCATCAATTCATCATGGTTAATTCGTCTCGCGTCAATATATCGTATGACAAACTCATCGCGCGTCAATTTGTCTCAACAAATTTGTTATGATGTCTCGCAACAAAATTGTCATGCGACGAATTTGTCTAGCATTGAATTGATGCGCAATGAGTTTGTCGAGCGATGTAATGATGCGCGATGAGTTTATTGTGAGATGAATTGAAGCGCGGTGAATTGATGCACTATCAATTGACCGTGATGTATTGATGGTATATGACTTTGTACTTGAATTTAAGAAGACCCCTGATTTTTGGAAGCTGAAATTTGGAAAAAAACCTCGTCTTGGATTCGGGTAAATACGGTAATTAATTAGCTGCATAGGTCTAACAGCAAATCTTTTAAAATTTTTATTCTTTCCTTCGACAGATTTTCCTCATTACCGACCTGCTGTTTGCTTATATCAAGAGAGAGTTTTCCTTGCGCAATGGTTTGAAGCAAGAAATTGATGGAAAAGCAGCAAAGCTAGTTTTGGAATAAAATAAATTTTTCAATATTTTGTTTATCTTTGAGAAAGTGTTTTGTGCGATGCCCTGCTCTCTCAGTGGTTGTATCTCTGTTGCCTGGAACATTCAAGATAGTGGGGCCAGCACTTAAATAACTCGTGTTATTTTATTATTGATGAAGGGATTTGAATGTTTATCTAAGAGAATGAAATTTAAGAAAAGATGAAATTGTGCAATGACTGAGTGAATATGTTATTGTGTACTAAGAAACATTTTCCAATTCCCTTTTTCAGCCATTAATGTTACTTTAATTATAAATACTTTCCATTTAGCACCTTTTATTCCAGTTAAGGCTGTACTTTTTAAAGAATAAAAGATAAATATTAGTTTTAATTCTGTGTTCCAGTCATGCATATTGTGTTGCAAGTACTCTTAAGTATGAGAAATTGCTTAAATAATTAATAAGATGTTAATGCAATGCATTTAGGGGAAAAAAATTTCCAGTTAGTGCTTTTACGATTGCTATTTCAGGAAAATGTCTATCTGCGTCAGTATTTTATCTTAAGCGGTAATATTTATTTGTTTTTGAAGTCATTTTGTATCCTTGTCTACTATTTTTAGTTCAATGACATAAAATGGTTAATTTGTAATAATGTGATATACAACTTAACTCATAGACAATGAGAGTTTTTATTTGTGATTTAAAATTTCATTTTATGTACTAGTTTTTCTCTACTTGATCAATTTAGTTAATGTGATATTTGTGATTTTGCATAAGGGAATAACTTTGATAGCTGACTTCTGTGAGTGTGTTCTTAACTCAATGTTTTCTCCATAAGCAAAGAACAGAAATATTATTTTACTCGGAGCTAAGATCAAACTCATTAAATCATGCAATGGAATCTACGAAAACATGGGCTGCATTTTGTGTATTTTCAGAAGATATTTTGATGAAAAGAATAAGATAATGAGGCATTGTCATGGAAGAGAAATGGAAAAGTCATCGTTTAAGGAATCCTGTTGTACTGCAATGTGGGACACTATGCGGAGGAACTCTTGCTTAAATTTTAACACACGTGTTAAAGTTTAACATATTTTTCCTTTGATATTTCTAATATGAAGAGAAGTGATGATATAACTGTATTATATTGAAAGTTTTGTTATTCCTGCTACAACTGCATATGGCAGAGACAATCTCTGGAAAATATTTTGTACTTCTGTTTTAAATTATAAATTGACTACATTAGCACATTACTATACTGCTGATTAAATTTATTTACTTTGGTGTGTAACAGTATGCTAAGGTATTATTGTTAATCTTGGCCATTGGTTAAAATTTCCTCATTTTTTACATTTCACACTTGAAAGCAGTGGTATGAAAAGTCAATTTGAAGTGATCATTCATTTTACCCCTTAATGGACAAAATTAAATACCAAATAAGACCACTCACATCGATCTACCTTTTTTCTCTGTCTCCCTTTTATTGAAAATTAACACGTTCATTGCAATCCAAAAATCTAAGAAATTATTGCAAACAAGTGGAACTTTTAAACTCAAAAAATCATAGCTTTGTTTTTACTTTCTCCATTCTTAGTATAGGGAAAATTGTTTTCATTAAAAAAATCTATTTTGAGATTTCAATGGAAATACATGTTTTGAGGCCCTTGAACACATTTTGACCATTTTCTTGATGATGTCTTTGTATGTGACAGCTTTTTTGTGGGTGCTCTAACTCAAAAAATACCAATCAGGTCAATGCAAAATTTTATATTTAACATTTTTATGAAAGTCACAAGTTTTTGATAAAAATTGGTGAACCGGAAGTGGGTGTTTACTCTTGTCACATCAGTTATTTTGAAATGTTTGATATATATATATAAAAAAATGTATTGGAACAAAAGTTGTAGAAAACTTAATTTCCTACAACTTTTGTTTGAAACATTTTCCCATATAATGCATTGTTTAAGAGATATCTTATATTTTTAGCTGCCACGACCATGCCACCTACCAACGACTATTGTTAGCAATTGACACCTAGTTACATCTTAGTAACGCTCCTTATTTTCTTAATTGTTGAAACATTGTGGCTATATCCAATATCAGAAGGCTATGGTTTGAGTTTATTTCTGTTCTTTGTAAAGTCTAAAATTTTCTAGGTTTCTTAAAATATTTATTATTATGTAACCTATTTGGAATTTTCAGAAATATTACAGGTATGGAGAAAGTAATGTGGTGGCCACATCAATTTTTTTATTATGTAACCTATTTGGAATTTTTAGAAATATTACAGGTATGGAGAAAGTCATGTGGTGTCCACATCAGATTTTTTAAATTTATCATATGATGTCGTCTGACACACGGATAGTCCCAAGATAAGCTAATCCTTAATTGCATCTAAAATCTCACCAAAACAAAATATTCCAAATATGGTTTCTAGGTTTCAAGATATGTAAATTTGAAAAAAAAAAGGTGTGGCCTATATTCATTTTTATAAATTGATGGATTACTTTTCAATAGTAATGATGGAATTTCCTTTCAAAAAAGTTTATTTATAATAAAATATATTATTTCTTTCACAACTATTGATTATTATTACTATAACTGAATAATATTTACAATGATATTTACATTATAAGTAATTGTTTCGAGAAATACAATTATTTATTATTATTATCTTATATATATAATTACTCAATGTCCGTCTGTCCATCCCTCCCTTTATCTCTTGAACAGTTTGCCATAGAGAAATGCTGTAAACGCCATTTTATTTATGCAAACTAGGAGACCTTGAGAAAACTTTTCGTTTACATAAATGTCCCAGGTTCGACTCCAGGAGATGATTATATTTCCCATATGTTTACACAAGAGTGTCGATTTATCAATGTGCAAGGTTTTCTCCATCATTCATAAATATGTACCAAGAGATTAAGAAATTGTATGACTTTTGGGTTGAGTTTCAGGTACATAATGCACATGTAGAAAGAATGTTTCGAAAATAAATTTGTGATTTGACAAGCAAAACAGCTTTGACGTGAAAACAATCAATATCATTATATTATGTGTTTAAATTAAATGTGAATTTTCAAGTTTATCTCGATGATTAAAAATAAAAAAAGTTGAATAGGCGTAGTTTAAAAGAAAACATCCGCATTCAGAAACGAGAAAATTGATCTGCTACGATAGTTCAATGGTAGAATATCTGCCCAGCAAGTGGAAGACCCAGGTTCGATTCCCGGTCATAGCAGACTTTTTTCTCATTTCAAAATTATTCCCAACATTACAGCTTATGCCTGTCTGCATAGGATCTTCGGATCACTTTATTCCATCAATTTCTAACTTTGTATGGAAATACTCAAAACAAAGTACAACATACAACCCCATCCTACAATTTGAACATCCATAATAACTTAATTTTTTGCAGTTTGTTATTGGAGAATCACAAATTTTCATTTGGTGTATTTTCTTTTCTATAGCTTGAACATATAATGGAAAATGACCCTCCAAGACAATATTCTTGAAAAAGTCATATGGAATGGAATGTCTACCTGGTTCCTAACCAAACTCTAGCATATTAGTAGATATAAAATTCCAGTTATTTATATCACTTGTTACAAACTGATTAGTTAGTTCCCTCACAATAACTACATTTTGCTATTTTACTCCAAGTATTCGAGTATTGTTCAGCCCTTCCCACCAAGTTTTATCATCCATTGTCACTCTGATTTTGTGATAACCTCTCATTTTTGTAATACAGTGAAACCCTGATTTAGCGCCATTTGTCTATCCCTGATATTGGCGCTAAAGCGGGTGTAGTGGTAAATTGAGGTACATTCTTGCTCTGTGTAATCATAAGGTAGAAGTTTTGTTCACTACAACTAATGGGCAGTATGATGGGGTGGCGCTATATAGGGGGTGCTAAATCAGGGTTTGACTATAATTTTTTATTTGGGTGAAGATGTGTAGAGGTATTTTAATTTAATTTAGATTTTTGAAGATTGATGTGATTACTTTGGTGCTCAAGGTTTACATAGATCTTTTTAAAAAACCTATTTATATTTAATCAGAGTTATCAAAGCTAAACTCTTCATTCATTAGACCAGTGGTTCCCAAACTGGGGGGGGTGTGAGGAGCTTACAGGGGCGCATGAGAAAAAAAATCAATTTTTAATGTGAAACGTGAAAATACTGACATTATTTTTTGTTCATTTGAAAATATTCAATAAAATAATACTGTTTTTATGAGTATTTTTCAATGCATGATATTTATGCATCTGATATATGGGTAAATAATTGAGTTAATTTATCATTAACAATAATGTTATAAAATATGTAATAAAATGTTACAAATAAATAAAATGCATTTAAACAATAATATAAGTATGCATGCAAATGGTTACATTTATTTCAATCATATAACTGATGGGTGCATGGGGGTTTTGTGAAAATCAAAGGGGGGGGGGCATAATGTTAAAAAGTTGGGGAAACCCTGCATTAGATCAATCAGATAACAATGCAGAAATATAACAATTCCAAAGCTTCATCACTATCTTCATCTCTCCTTGTGTTTTCCACTTCAACAATGTAGTTTCTTATGCCTCTCTTCAGTTATTTTAGAATATAAATTATTACATTAATTGCTGATCAATTAATTTCATTTTCTCAACCCTCACCTCCCAATATTGCATTTTCCAGTCTCTTTCCAAGAAATTTCATACTCCTCCATACCCTGTGCCTTCTCTTAGTAAATGCATTTGCTTTCTCATACAGCCATATATCGTTGTTGAAAATGGCGCAGGAAAACTGTACATGCAAGCAATGATGCAGGAGGATTTTTGTCTTGTTTCCTTTAACTTTAAGGTGTCATGTTATGGTTAAGATTTTGTTTCCGCACGGCAAAACGTGGCAGCAAAACCAGCAATCCAGTCCAGGTAGTCAAGACAAGAAAGTCCCTTCCCAAATGAATAGCATCCCAATGCAGGGCACAGACCATGCGGGGTGAAACAATGCATTTTATGACATGCTAACTTAAGGCCTTCCCTTGTTATTACTTTTCCTTTTCAATGGAAGCTACCATATGCAGTCGACTATTGGGTCGAGTCTTTGGCAGTTTGTTTATAACTCGCCCGAAAGACAATACAATATCAGATTAATTATTAAAATTGTATATTTATATTCCTGTGATGTCTTTAAATATATTACAACAACATGTATAAAACATTATGGCTTTATATTATATCTTAAATCAGTAGTCAATAGCATTTTCTCTATGGCAGACTACATTTGTAGTTGGATATTATGAGAGCTTTGCCAGGCCGGCTTAGTGTTTATGTCAAAAGTTACCTAGAGATTCTGTTGTCTCACATTAGTGAAAGTCAAGTCTAAATAATTTAGTAGCATTGAAACTTTATCATAAAAGATTTTGAAAACATAATTTTGATGAAAAATATAAAATTGTCAATGTTAAATTTTAGAAACTGCTCTTTTATCATAGCTTCGCCAGTCACGAGGCATTCTTGGGAGCTGCACGAGGCCCATGGGACGTAGATTTCCAACCCCTATCTTAAATAGTGGGCCTCTGAGCCCCTCCCTCCCTTTGGTAGTGCACAGGAGTGAAAATAGCTTGGTAGTCCTAGTTTTAAAGTTGTTAGGTTTTATAAATAACCTCTGCAAAAATAAATTCCAAAGATTAACAAATCCAAAATTTAATGGAATTTTTAAAAGGTCAATTTATCCTTTACATTAAAATAGATCTTTGCTCAGGAATATAGTTTTATGGTAGAATCAGCACCAGAAGAAAATACCCATGGTTGAGTAGGGTGAAACTGAACATCAAATATCCCAAAGTCATCATACGCTACATGATCACACAGGCGCTTCAAAGGAACAATCAAGGGATTCTGCAGCAAATCACTGGAATACAAGGATTTTCAGATGTTAGCATAAAACATTATGTAAAACGATAAAATCATAAACATAAGTAATCTATGTTTCTTGCATGATTGCTTTCACCACTAAATACATCCCATTATAATGCATTATTCTCAATTGAGATAATGTTTTTCATTAAAATTTTCATTCCAAATAAGATAATTTCCAAAATAATTATGAGTGGCTACTTTGTAAAACTACCATGAAATATACATACTGAATGATCACAACTTATCTTTCATCAAAATTAAAATAAAGCTCATGCAATTTCCGGGTTAAGCTAAACATTTTTTATCAAAGGAGAAATTAAATTTCTCTATAGCTGAGTTATATGGAAAAGCTTGATTAACTAGAATTAATTCTCAATTAGAAAACTTTCTAAAAGAAACCATCTGACATTCTTTAATTTACACCAATGAAAGCAACACCAAACATCACCAAAAGAACTTACTTGTAGACCATTCCATGAGAAATAATGAGAGCGCGGTCATCAGAGCCCGAAGCAAAAAGTGGGTAGCGCTTATGAAAAGCAACTGATCGAATAGCAGTACCATGCAACCGCAAAGTTTGGTAAGGTGTGGTGGAAAGATCCAAATCAAACCACAAGGCTTTGCGATCATACGTTCCCACCAAAATATTATCTCCTCCTGCATAATAAAAATTACATTCAATAGGAAAATTGTCAATGTTGTCTGAAATTTATTCAGGTGATAATAAACACAATAAGACAGCATGCAATAATGGAAAAATTATTGTGATAAAAACTTTCACAAGATCTACTTCCACCAAAATGAACTTTCATAAATATGAATTCTAAAAAAAATCATGATTACTTATAGCTTTTCCTTTGCAGTTTCACTTAGTTCATTAATTCTGCATTAAAATAACTATCACATTAGCAAATAAGATGTCAGAATTTAAATTCCTGCTCTAAACTAGGTTGAAAGATCTTCAATTGGAAAATTCAGAGATTTAGCCAAAATAATAAAATTTACCTGGGTGAATGGCCATTGATGATATCCATCTGGAATTTGACAAAAGCTTCTTCACTAGCTCTTGTTTCACAAGATCATACACACGTATGTTGCGTTGAGTCTATAATAAGTAAAAATTTATCATTAAAAATAGTTATCTAAATGGTACACCAAGTAATTTTAATAAAAATAAACCATTAAAATTAAAAAGAAAAGTTTAAAACTTTTAAAGAGGCACTTACGGCAACAAACAAAAATGGGCGAATAGGATGAAAGAGAACACATTGCACTAAGCCTTTGGGTTTTGCAAAAGGTAGCTGTGACCGCCGCTTTGATAGTTGATGTATAACAACAGAACGATTTTGGCCTTCAGGCATAACACTAACGAAATAATCACCACGCCCATGCCATGACACCTGAATCATTAAAGAGAAATCATTCACTTTAAATTAGCAAACAAACTATTTTCAAGAAGGAAAAAGACATTACATTAATTCAAATTTCAATTTTATTATAAATAAAAGATTATGGACTATTATCTGGATAAGGCATACCTGATGCACATCTTTAAAATGGTGGACTAACGCACGAATTCCTTTCTCCCACATTTCTTCTGTGGCATGCTCCCACTGAATAGCAGTCTTCACCCGTTCTGGCACTGCAAAAAAATGAACAATATCATACTTTTAACAAAAAATGAACACTACTTATTCATTACAAAAATAATTCGCAATCGAACAAGATATGTGATTACTTAGCAAGTATTTCTATAAGGTAGAATAAAAATGCGAGTTTTTGGAATTTTTTAGATAGTAGCCACATATAATAGAAATTATGTTTGTTTATATTTATGGCTAATCAACCTCTTGGATTATTATAGTAGTAGAAATTCTGTTAACTAAAACATTAAAAAGTCTGAAAAGGAAAAATGATTACGTTGAATCATCTTGGTTTTTGTGCATATATTTTACTTGTAAAATATACCATATCTGCCCAAATAGCGGCCGGCCCCCCAAAAATTTCCACCATTTATTGGCAAAAAAGTAAATTTCATAGACTTTATGCTGAAGTGTGCCAGACATACATGCACAGCCTAGAATACATTATACGACATCGAAGAAAAGAGTGGGAAATGGTTTAGTTGTTGAAATTTTGAAATATTACTCCAATTAATAATTTCGCGTTGTTGAATAATGTTCCACATTCAATTTCATTCACCTTCATTTCCACAAAAGGTCAAATAAAGCAATAGCGACCTCGTCAAGGTAATTTTTCATCCAAGTCTATTTCCAATGAAATTGCATTTTTATAATTAAACACATTCTATGTAAAATGTTAGTTCATTATCAGCCGAGTTTTGCAGTTCATGTCATTGCTCATACCTTCAAAGCCGATGTCTCTTTACTTACCGAAATTCAAAGAGTTGAGCATCCAAAGCTATCATCACATTTTGCGTAATCGTCTGCATAGTCAATGTATGCAATTTTAATAGATTCTATGAATGGGGTTTTAACATGCATACAAACATTACAATGGCTATAGCAATAACTACAATAGCCAAGTAAAACTAATAGGAACTTCTTTTAATGGCTAATGAAAAATAATACAAGTTGCTAACTATTAAGACCTCCGACTTTCCCGGCGAATTGATGTGAAGAAATTCTCTTGGGCTTCCAGCCGGGTCATGATTCTGTCGTATTCCAACTTTTCGATAACACACTCTGGCCAATGGGCATGGCGTTGTTCGGCCAGCTGGGTAATGGTCAGGTCTCATGCTTTAGTGAGCGTGAAGCCCATGTCCCTATTGAAATTTTTGGGGTTGAGCCAGATCGCAATGGCTTCCTTGATGATCTGGTCCCAATACCTATTGGCTTTTGATAACACTTCCGTGTCAGATAGTAGGACTCGATGGTTTCCCATTAAGGCAGTGTTCAGCAACTGCAGATTTTTCTGGTTGCTGCAGCCTAATGCACAGGTCTCGATCATTCTCCCCGTCTGCCTTATGTATTGCTTCTCACACTCACAGGGGATGGAATTGCTAACTATTCTTAATGATACATATTAGCCCTGATAAATAAAAGAACATATTCTTAAGCATAAATGAAAAATTAAAATTGATTTACATCACTTTCTTCTTCTCCACTGGAAGATTGGTCACTGGAATCATCGTCCAAAAGGCCATCCTCGCTCCCATCAATATCATTTGAAATGCAGCATTTTTAACCCTTGCATTATAGATTCATTATTTATTCATTAGCATTCGTCAGTCAAATATTTACTTGAAAAATATAGTAATATAATTCGAATGTGATGACAATGAGAGACATGCTGCCATCTATGGGTGACTACGAGATTTAACCTACCCCCAATTTTGTTTTCGGACTCTCATTTAAGTTGAGGGGTGATTTTTTCATGATAGATTTTGATAAAAAACATAGGCTTGTATTCAGGCAGATATGGTAAGTTGCACAAGACATGAATAATAAGTCCATACACATGAATAAATGCCTAAATGCCAAACAGATCACTCTTTAAAAGATATCTGGAGAGTTTTATCAAGGGTATAAATACATTACATTCTTCCAATATTTACATTTACAATCTTTCACTATACCTCACATTTTAAAAGTTTGTCTGTCATATACCTATATTAAAATTATACTGGATACATTTGCATAAAAAATATCATTAAGATTTCATAAATGATATTTAATGATAATGCTGGAAAATATACAAATATGGTTGTTCTAAAGAAATTGATGATATAACGTGGGCTAGATGAAATCACTGAAGTTTGGGACCATTGATGTATTACATTATGTAACCCAGCATATGTATTTAGAAAAATATTAGTCAGCAAATGGAATGGCTATATCCTGTGCTTAGGATTGAGTTACACACTTCAAATGGTCCTATAAATGATAAAATGAGAGACCATGATGCAGATAAAGACAACATATCTTAGTCTGGGAGGCTATAATTATGTGCCATTCATATTTAAGTCAACTTCATAGGTATAGGGACCTTGGTAAATATTATAATTCCATTTATTAGGCCTGACCTATAGTTTCTGTGTCTTCCAGTGGGGGAGTTGCCAAAACTTCATTAGTCCTTTCCACAACCATTTTCTCTCCCACTCCAGGGTTTATAAGCACCACAGTCTTTCCAGCTGCTACAGCTATTAGAGAGAGAGAAGTATTGGGACACCAACAAACTCGACGAACAACACCAAATCCCAACTCAAAAGTCTTGACACAGCGGCCAGTGGAGACTTCCCAAACTAAAGAAAAGAAAAATTAAAAATTAGAATAAAATATAGGCATAAAATTGAAAGCTATTTAGACAAAAATGGAATTGCAATAACTTGAATTTTAAATTGCCATACTTCAGCTAACTAAAAAAATAATACACTGCAATAAAATAGATAAAAATCATATGACTAGAAAGTGCTAAGTGCCATCCAGTAGTCTTAGAGCAATTGCAGCTATCAAAAATACACAGAAGTTATTGATGATAAAATATTATGCATGACAATCTGTATCACCCAGCTGGATCTATTTTGGCATTCATTTATATATTTATTAGACCAATTGGTTGTGATAAATATACTTAAGGATTTAAAGCTATATTGTACATAATAACTGGTTTAAATTAAAAATAAATATCCAAAATAAATTTTATTCAAGCAAATCAGTTTTTGGAAAATTTGCAATATTATCTAATAACCATATGCTGATCTATATAGGGCGATCTATTTGGATATGGATAAAATAAAAATGAATCAGGAAGCAGTACAGCGCTCATCTGTTGCGTGTGGTCATTAAACTTGGGAGTTTCTTATGCGATACTCACTATGCATGCACAGTATGAAAATCATGGGAAAACGATGATGGTGGCGAATGCACAACAAGCGAAGTGTTTCCATTTCACAGAATATTTATTTTAACCATACCCAAACGGATCACCCTGTAAATTTCTTAAAAAATAAGGTGCTTTAATTAATTTGTATGAAAATAGTATGTAAACTGGTAAATTTGTCAATAAAATTATCTGGTAATTGTTAAAATAAATATAAAAAATTAATACATTTTTTAAATTATCTTACTACAAAATTTCTGAAATTGAAACAAATCTGAATAAACAGTTAAGCAACATGAACTACGACATGAAACAAATGATCAATTATTAAATAGAAATACTTATACCTTTTACAGTTTCATCATCAGAACCAGATGCCATGTACTGGCCCTTTGGATCAACAGTAATGCACCTAACCATGTCTGAGTGTCCTTTATACTCCAAAGACAATGTGCTCGGGAATGGCTGGAGATCCTTAGGATCTGGTAATTGCGGTACAAGATCTTCCGGCTCAATTGTCAACTGCGGATTAATAGATACATACATACAGTCAAGCTTTGAAGCGAAAAACATGTTTAAAAATAATAAAAACTATTCATTACTCGTATTAAAATTAAAAATGCCACATGACAGATACAAAAATAGTTTTCAGTACTGCATAAAAAGATGTAAAGAATAATTCATTGAAATGATAAAACTCACTCTCATCTTACGGCCACGGGGACAAAGATAAAGGTCAAGGCAACGAAGGAATCTCTCTTTGGTGAATCGATCATAAGCAGGCACTTCTCGTAAACTACCAAACCTCTTTGGTAAAAAGTGAAGCTTCCTTTTCCATGGGGTTTCTTTCTGTTTCAACCACTGCTTCATCTGAAAACAGATTTTCTTAATGTAGACTAATAATATAATTCCCTGCGCTAGCCTCTACTCAGTGGAATTCCATTACATGAAGGAAATGAACCAATATTGTTTCCATCTTCATTTAACAAAGACTGCCAAGGAAGCTTGTACATATAAAGTCAGTACCTAATGAACCTTTATGAACATCTTTAAATTAAGGATAAAAATAAAAACACAATTCTTTGCTTTATATTTCCCATTTGACACATTTCTCCATTTGAAAAATGTCCAAAATCCCATATATAAGTCATACATGAAACAACTTGGTAAATTTATGATCAAGCAATACTCCTTAAAATTCCTTCTCAATTTTAATAGATTCAACTTAACCAAAAAATCTATATAATTTCATGGGACAAATCAAAACCACCTGTACTTTTAACACTTTCCTTTACATAAAAATCTTTACCTTTGCAAGCTAATATCATTATCTGATACCTGATATTTCAGTATAACCATACCTCTTTTTCATCAAAAAGATATTCAGGAGGGGGGTTATAAGATTCAGCATGCCCTGGGAGATGTCGTTTCGGAGCTGGAATATGGGCATGGATTCTTCGAATGTGCTCATCTTCCTCATCATCAGCAGCTCCCCATAACATATAAAATTTAGGACCCTGTTTTCTTCTTGCCTCTAGCTCTGCTTCCTCCTAAAAATAGCATTAATGTTAAATATATAATGCTTATATATGTAATGAAAATTGTATGCAAGTTCAATATTTAATAACATTTTATAGATAATTTAAGCCAAAGTTTATTTTAAATTAATAAAATTATGAACCAGCACACAAAGATTTTATTAAGACTTTAACATTCAATAATCAATGTAAGAAATTTCAAATGATATTTAAGGTCATCAAGCATTTCCAGAGTTGACAATTTCAAAATAAATATACCTGTTCTTTTGTCTTCATCCATCCCATTTTGATTGCATGAACTATCCGTGACACTTGTTCTTTCTCAGTTTTAGATGGCAGAAAAGACCTCTTGTGGTCTGGTAAACCTCGTACTGGAGTCTTCATTACCACTGAGGTAAACCATTCAACCCATGGCTGAAAAAATGAGATTAGAAATGTTATTCCAATAAATAGCCAAATGCTGACATTTAACAATATATAGGGGATACAAACATTGAAAAGTATGATGTTTTAAGTGTTTCAATATTAAATTACTAAGCAAGCCCATGTTCTATCAATTAAAGAATGTTTATCTCATAATGGGAAGGACTATGAGTTTAAATACTTACAGCATATTCATCAAATGAGGAATCTGGAATATTTCCTTTCTGAATGCGTTCAATGATACCAAGATCATTTTCACCCAGCACAACATCTTGACCTGTCTGTGAATCTCGCACTGTACGCCTATGGAGATAAAATATATACAAATTTGTATTATTTTATTATTAAATAATCAATGCATCACATTAAAGTAGTGCTTTTCAACCTTTTTCGGCTGTGGAACCCTTTTGCAAACCCAAATTTTTCACGGAACCCCATTACTTTCAAAATAGTATTATATCTATACACAGGTGAACAAATTAAATTTGTTACTCAACATGTGCAGACTGTAATTTATTTATTATTACTAGTAATTTTTAAAAATAATTAAAAATCATACAAATTTCAAATTATCAACAAACATTTGCGGAACCCAGATTGAAAACCACTGCATTACAGTAACATAAGGTATATTCTATGTTGCATAATTTTATTAGTAAATCTAGGCATAGTACATTATGAGTTAACAATAATTAACCCTCTACTTAAGATTGTTATTTTTCTGGCCAATACAGAGGTTTTTCAATTATAAAGAGCATTATTATAAACAATATTATAACAAGCAATTCCATATCCCATATTGTCAATTCTAACAATACTTTAAAGTATAAGACTTGTAATTTATGTCAGCTCCACAGGCATAAAATCAAATGTTGAAAACAATTTTATTTGAAGATTAATCTTAAATTTGAGATACATACTATAATCATTATATTTTCAAAAGATTACAATTCATTCACTTAACACTACAAAAATTAACACAAAATTTCCCAGCTTGATCACAAACTTTAAAAGTTTGTACATTAATGCTGTAGTTAATAAAATACTGACCAGAAATCTGGATTCTCCATCTTTTGAAGGAAGTTATCCAACTCATCTCCACGTCTTGGTCGAATAAGTTTCTTGCCATCCCAATCATATCCAAGGTGAGGATACTCATCATACCATTTCATAGGAATATCACCCACAGTATTTCGGATATCCTTTAGAAGCAATTAATCACAATAGCATTATTAAAGTACATCCATGAGACCATTATAATCATAGTTACAGTAACTATTTTTAGACGATTAACAATTTTTAATATGTATTTAACTAGAAAACGACTTCATTCTTGGCTGAAGGAGACAATTTATATTTTTCCATTGTAAATGGAAAAATATAAAATTCTCATAACTAAGATTAAGGCAACACGAGATGTGTACCTCTTCGTCGGAGGTGTCACTCTTATATTCATCCTCTTGAGGCAGTTCTTTACTGGAAGTCGAAACCTCTTCTTTGACTCCAGTTAAATCGCCTTCAGAAGCCTGATCCTTGTTTTTAGTTGACGCCTTGTTTTTTGTAATCACTCTTTTATTATTAGTCGCATTTTTATCTAAATATGATTTATCTCTTCTCTTATGTTTAGGACTTAAATTTTTTGAACAAGAATCAACACTAACAGTTTTTTTATCATGTTTGGGATATTTAATACTGCTTAGTTTTGTATCTTCATTTTCTTCACAACTACCCAAATCATTGTTCTCTGCTTCTTCATCACTTTCTTCACTGTTTTCATCCAATTCATTCTCATTTACACTATCCTCAAAATTTGCGCTGTCGCTACTTTCTTCATCTTCTTCCTCCGATTCTTCTTCTGATAGAATTTCTTCTCCATTAGACGAATAATCCTCATCGCTGCTGTCGGCCTCTTTATCTTTAATATCCACTAAAAAATCTTCTTCCTAGATTGATTAATTAAACCAACATTAATTTTATTCTATTTTAATTCCCTGTCGACTTGATTAAAATTTTATAAATTTAAATAGGGGGATTGAACCAAAATACTCACAACTTTATATTCAGAGCTGTCAACGGAATCTTTTATATCATCGTCACCATTATTTGGCTGATTGGCAAGCTTTCTTTTCCGAATCTTGGATTTACCAGCCATGCTTCACCAACGTGCCTGAAAAAGTTGAGCAACGATAATTGTATAATTGTTTTTGGACGCCTAGGAGCGCTTTAATCGTTGCCGGGAAGCATTGAAAGGCTTAAATGTTTAGGTGACCAAACGTACTCCTTTCGGGAGAACAGTACTCCTTTCAGCGACTTTGTACTCCTAAAAAATCATGTACTCCATTAAAATGACCTGTACCCAAGGCCGTAGATACAGTTTAGTAAAATGAAAAATAATTTCAAAGTTTTAATATTTTAATACATTACTATCAGTATCATAAAAATACATTCTATTTAAATTTAAAAAAATTAAAATTAAAATTATTCTCTAATTTACAAATTCTTTTTTTCTATTTTTTAAAGCAAATATGGATATAATCTCATCTACATTTAGAGGCACACTGCGATGCACACTCATCAATGCCAAATCCGTTAGACGTTCATCTCCCGTTGAATTCCTAAACCAGGTTTTAAGGCGTCTTCAAGAAGAATAACATCTTTCGAGGGTTGCCGTAGCAAGAATCTTTAATAGTCTTTTTATACTAGGAAAAAGCATACCATCGCAAACTTTGAACGCCTCTAACGCGGTTTTTGGCAAATCATCTTCTGACAGAAAATTCCATTTACACTGTCATATTTAAAATTCTACTTTAAGTTGTCCAAAGTCTGCTGATAGATATATTTCATTGAATGAGTCTTCACTGTTTATACGCATTGATTGTATCACATTAATGATTAAATCAACGTGCACACAACATTCAACTAAATCCACATTTACTTTCTGAAGACTTTTACATAAATTTACACTATAAGAAAATATCTTGTTTAATGTCAATAATGCAACTACGGATTCTGCACAAGTTATAGAGAATAATAATTGATATGCCTGATCAGATGTTTCTTTTGTTCTGAATTCTTGAAGTTGCTGCAGAGCTTTTACTATTGTAGAATACAATTCCACAAAATGGGATACAGAGTTATGTTTCTCAGACTGACTCGTTTCGCATAAACCTAGAACAGTTTTATGAGTTAACCTTTTATTTTATTTTGCAATTTTCTCTAGAATATTGTTTCTCTGAGAAGACAGGGAAGGCAACATGGATAAAAAAATATTCTGACGTAAATTTTCAATCTCACAATAAAAATCAACATCTACTAAAAGATTGGCATGTACCCAATAAGAGCATTCTGTTCACTGTCATTTTGGATACATTTTAGCTGGTTATGGGTTGATTGCTTACAATTCCCTCACGGGTCTTGTGGCCCCCAGTTGGTTTCGTAAATGGCTTTGACTATGAGACACAAACATTCCTACCAAATTTCAATCTTCTACCTACTCGGAAAGTTTGTTAAAAATAGCATAACAGCCAGTCATTGGAGCGGTCTGGTGGTGCGTGGTGGAAGTTGTTGCAGACAGAGTAAGAGAAATATATATGTATCTATATAGATAACTCATAGAATTTAATACATGATTGTATACGACAATGCTTTAAATTAACCTGAATCGCTTTTGTTTTTTCTTAGCATATGTGTCGTTAACTTAATCTATTAATGTAGATCGCAACTCATTTGGTCCCTTGATGGCAATTTTCAAGCAGCCCTTCAGAGTTTCCTGACGTATACTATTTCTTAACTTCGTCATGAGTCTATTAATTATGTTCGCAACACTCGCTGTAGACACCAGAATGCAACATAGCTTTACACAAAATCTTCAGTTCTGCATACCCGATATTGGGTTTTAAAATTAATTCCAAAAGTTTCTTCTTATTGTTTTTGCATTCGGCTTCGGTTACATACTTAAATGAATGAATATCATTCCACAATACTTTTGTTTTGTGATTGGTCGAAATTGACACTTGATGTCACTTTCAACCAATCATCAACATATTCTCTATTTAAGGGATCAATAACATTTCTTATTATTAAATAAATTAAATTAAATTTTAATAATTTTTCCTGTGTGGTGATTTTATTCCACAGGGGGTGAAAATCCCCCTGGACCCTCCCTTGGATTCAACACTGTAGGCATAAGTTCCTGTTTCCAAATTTCTCAACATTCCTGCTTTGAATTGAAATATGGTTTGATGAAATTGTGGAAGAAGTAATGCCACAGGCTTCAATTAATAACAATGAAAAATATAATGACGTAATACATATTTTGTGATTTTTATTATCCAGATACGTACTAAAAGGCGCAGTTGGTGACACCATAATCCTAACCCAAAAGTGTCTTAATTTTATCATACATTTTACTTTAACACAGCCTAACACACGGCGATCTGACTTGATTTGAGGGGCCCCCTCTCGTAAGGCCTGACTAGAGGTACTAGTCTTAGAAGCTTGCACACCGTAAGCGCTTGAAAAAAATAACCATACACCAAGATCTAAACTTATCCCCATAATTAAAAGGAGTAATGTTTTTTATTTAATACGGTATATCGTGTTTCAAAATTATGGCGTCACCACATGTATACGTCATTGGTTGAAATCAATTCTCTATTAAAATGCATTGCATTGATGCTATTACAATACAGATTACCAATTCCCATTTAAAAGCATTTTATTCGTTACCAAGGCAGTTGAAAATTGTCATTGTCCTTATTAAACATGAACAAGTATGGAAAGGTGTACTCCATGTCAGAGTACACAGTTTCCAAATGCGTTCTTTGAAATCGACAAATTTTAGTAAAACTCCCCAATACCAAATTTCATTAAAATATGTCCAGCGGTTACCGAGTTTTAAAATTTTTTTGGAATGGACAAAAGAACATCGAAAGTCGTATAATTACATAAATACGTTAATTTCCTTTTCTTTAAACTTATCGTAAACCTTGCGTTTTACGGGAGAAATTATTTGACAAAAAATGTGTATTTAATTATTTTATTCGACTTTTGTTCTCAATATTTTTCACTCAGATGAGTATTTAACGAGATTCTTGCGAAGTACGTTGTAAAATACAAGTAGGTCTTCACGTAAAGTGGTCGTTATTATGGTCCGATTTTAACCAAAATTGCTATCGGTCGACAAATTTGAGCAAAACTCCCAAATGCCAAATTTCATCGAAGTACGTTCAGCGGTTCCCGAGTTTAAACATGCGGAAACGACCTCCCCTATATGCGTTCAATTCATGCAAAGAACGCATAATAATCGGAGTTTTACTGCACATTCATTGGTGGAGCTAAGGAGGGGTAGCCGGACATTTGCCCACCCTCTCCCTCCCAATATCGCAAATAATTTGACTCGCGATTGCTTTCGAATGATTTCAACTTTAACTTGAAAATAAACACAGTAAACCCCGATTATCCGCGTCAATTGGGACTTGGTTGGTACACCGTAGGAGCATTAGTCTTTGGTACAGATAATTGAAGAACACGGATAATCCGCATTTTAGGGCAAAATTTGGTATGGCAGTGACCATCCTTTCTAATCAACAAATAATCAGTAGTTACAGTAAGATATAAATGTTAATAAAGTATTCACTCGCCCATAGAGTAACATAATATTGATACGAATTTGAGAAGGCCCATGGTTTATAATAGTGCTGTTTTTCCAACACAAAAGGTGCCGGAATGCGAAAGAAGTGAGTGGGAGCAAAAATAGGAACTGAATGTAAATTGTCAGCGGAGAAATACGTGTAATTGTACAATACGAGTAAAACGTCATTGCATTGCAAATAACTTCATTTCATTTGTTGTAAGTTATGCAAATTTGTATTTTTTGCATTGAAGGTTCCGGAACGGCGTTCCGGTGCATTCCGGCAGAAAAAAGCCTTGGTTTATAATAATCGATCACAAATAATAGGAAAACTACATATCGGGTAAAAATGGTAAGTATCTCGGTTTCATTACATTTTTGACAAAGAATTCTGCCAACTTTCTCTTTTGCTGATACAGCTTTTACTTGATTTATCTTATAAATCGGTGGATGTTAAATAAATAAATAAAGTCCGTGTCTTCTTCATTTTTTATATAAACAGGAAAATTCAAACTCGCTTCAGAACGCCAGGTTAATTCGTTGCACGGTTAATCCGCACATGTATAATTAGGGTTCTACTGTATATTTATTATATAAATGCTATGATTTTAATTTTATGAGTTATTATTGGAAATTAAAAAAGAAAAATCTCCTTATGAAAAAATGCGTATTATTATTAACCATCCGCAACGTAAATTCCTGGCTGTGCCAATGTGCATATCTATATAGGTATACTCCGGTTTACGTCGAGCATGCGTTTCTTAAAAGTGCGACGTCCCATAAGAACCAATGGTATGTGGGGAGAATGCGTGCAGGAGTTTAGGACAATTCGGCACAACCGATTGCAGTAATCCCTCAATGTTGGCACTAAATATTCGACAAACTGAGACCGAGCTCGGACGAGAAAAAAAAACAGGTGGAGACTGCTGCGTTTCTAATCCGAATTTCGGACGTAGCCGCCAGGACGCACGAGGTGGTTCTCATCGCTCAGGCGTTGTTTTGTTATCAGGAAACATGTCTTATTTACATAGAATTATCAATCAGTGAAGTAGAAAAAGTGCGGATGTTTACCGTTATAGCACCGCCACTTTCTTACAAACCTAGCAACCAAAATAAAAACAAACACCTCGATGGAGAGTGCAAATGTGAACGTGGAGGAATTTTTTCGCATTGTGTCTTATATGGAACAAATAAATTATCTGATGCAGGCCTCCTAAAACCCCCGCATTGAGGTTTTGTTGCAGTCCAGAGGTTACTGCCCCCTTAAAACCCCGCAATGTGGAATTGTTTCGCATACATAGGAAAAAAGTGGCGGTGATATAAAGGACAAAGATCCAAAGTGCTTATTCTTTAAGATAATACGGTTTAAGTTTATAGAGACAGAATTAATAACGTGGGTTAGAATTAGTATGTGTACCGTGAGAGATATTTTTAGTTTCTCTAATATAAAATAATTTTTCCAAATTTTGAGAAGCATAATATGTATAATCAGATTGAGCGTCATAATTTCTCTTAAATAACAGATTCACCATAATTATGATAAGTTCTAGATCTAGAAAGTAGAGCAAGTAATAGGATGTCGTGTGACTCCGCGGTCGTTCCTCTGCCCGGGTGTTTCGTGCGTTTCGCGTCCGAGTTCACCAATTTTTTTCGATCACTAGATTCCCTAGTTACAAAACTCTTCAGTCAACATATTAAGCAATCACCTAGAGAGCGCTAGAGAATGTTGACCTGAGTTTGGAGTGACGTAATACATTTAAGATTGTTGTTTATTTAGATGTTATATTACAGAGAGTAGATATTTAGATAGTAGTATATTTGAAATGTGATTTTTTATTTAGTATTTTAATCAGATAATAGCTTCAGAAAGGTGAAAACGAAAATTATAAAGAACCTTAGACCTCTAACGATGTAACTTCGAGTCCAAACGAATTAAGTCGATACACAGGTATTAATTGATCTTCGACGTTTTGATTTTCGAATATTATGACTTTTTCTTTCATAATTTAGCTTATTACAGTCATTGAGTGTATTAGTTTTCTTATTTTACTGACTTATATATCTCACATTCTAAAGAAGTTCATACTGATTTTTCCAATTCAACGATGCGTCAATCCAAAATGTTGGTTTTTATGGAGAAAACATGCAACTTCTACTGATTTAAGCACAATACATGTTGGGCACTAAAGTTTATTTCAAGGGCTGAGTGTTGTTTTTAAATTATAATTCAATCCAGAAAAAATGATAACTCTAAAGTTTCATATTGTTCCTTATAATGCATTAAAATAATTGAAAAAGAAGAAACCACCTTATAACAATAAAAATTAAAAAAGAAGTGCACAAATACACAACGGTTTAGGAGAATTACTCCACGCCAGGGACCGAATACTCACACAATCTCATACATTCCGGGTTTAGGGAAAACACCCTTGTTTACACGCAAACAACCAGTTTAGAGGAATTACTCCATGCCAGGGACCAAACACTCCCACAATCTCATACACTCAAGTTTAGGGTAACTACTCCACGCCAGGGAATTGCATGATGGGTTTATTGGGCATGTGAAACATCAGGGTCTACCACAGGGGTGAGATCTGGCAGGGTGCAGGCAAGTGGTTGCTGAGAGTTCCTTTTTCCACAGTATGTTACCCTGATTAGGGGGTCAGTGGAAGGAGAGGATTGGTGGAGTAGGAAATGGGACTTGGTAGGTGGAGGTAAGGATTGGGTGGGCAGCTTTAGGATATTTCTCAGAATATCAGGGTAAAAAAGGATGGTTAGGGTGAGTTGGGGGGTAGAATTGGTGATTGTGTGGGCATTGGGATGAGAAACAGGGGTGGTGGGTATGATTGCCTGCCAGATTTGATCCCTGATCAGACCCAGCAAGTATCAGCGCTGAAGAAATGCATGTTCAAGGGTGGAACAATACTCAGAGAGCGACTCTCTGTCCAAGCAGATTCTCTGCCCTTGGTGGGTTAGGGCATAGGGAATTGAAGTTTTGGTGTGGAGAGGATGGCAACTGTCGAATTGGAGATACTGAAGGCAGTTGGAAGGCTTGATGTGCATGCTGGTACAGATTCTGTTTTCCTGGATGGAGAGATTGACATCCAGGAAGGTGATGTTGGAGGCAGAGGAGTGGTGGGTGAAGGAGAGCATGGGGTAGGAAGAGAGGTGTCATAGAAAGAATTGCAGTATTTCACTCCTTTTCAGCCATTTCCTTACCCCCTCTGCATCCTCCAATCCCCGACCTCCCCACACTACCCTTTCACCCCCATGCCTCCACCCAGTGTCACTGCCATCAGTTGTCTCTCTCTTGTGTTGAGATCACCCTCAAAAGCTCCAATCTATATGTTTAAATGTGTTTCACCGGACATCCTTACCTTAAATTGTCACTATTACGGCATGTGCAGGGACAAAAATAAACAACTCAATGATTCCAGTTTCAATTTTATTTCGTTCCTCTACACCATGGTTCCGACCAGTTTCTCTCGCATCTGCTGATCTCACTCCGCCATCCCTTGGGTTGCCTCACCATTTTTAAAGCCCGTCCTCTGATGTCCGGAAACTCGGCAAACATTCCAGAAACCCCCTTGCAGAAGCCTCTTGAATGGGTGATGTAATGCAGGGTCCCTCCCTTCACCGGTTTGCTACGGCAGTCGAATGTTCCCCTTTTCCTCCCAATGATGATAATGGTGTCTGGTGAGAGGCGAGGCTGGTGGAAGCCGGTCCCCTGCTCCAACCGACGTGTCATCGACAAGTCAGGCAGAGCACTCGCTCAGGTAGTGACATGCCACCCCCTCCTCAGACCTGTTCATCCTGAACAGATCGGCCCCGGTACTTTGATAACCAATCCAAATGAACCACTTTCATTTTGGATCTAGGATTTCTCTGGATCCGGTAGACGACGTCGTTAATCCACTTTACGACGGTGTAGGGCCCCTCTCAACTGGGTTGAAGTTTTGGTGACTTTCCTCTCCTTCGTATTGGGTTGTATAACCAGACCAGCTCATGCTCCTGAAACCCCATGGAGTCTCCCCTCGAGTTGTACCTGGTTTTCATTCGATCACTGGCTATTTTGATTTGGTTCCTCGCCATTTCATGAATGTCGGCTAGTCTCTTGCGGAGGTCGGCAGCATAGTCTCCCGGCGATGTAGGAGTTTCACGAGGAGCTCCAAACTTAAGGTCGCAGGGTAACCACATTTCCTGACCGAATAACACTCATGAAGGCACTTGTCCAGTGGAATTATGCTTCACCGTGCGATATGCCATCAAAAAGAGTGGTATGTGCCGATCCCATTCACGCTGATGCCCCTCTACAACCTTGCATAGGTGTTCCTCCATTGTCTTGATAAAGCATTCTACCATCCCATCCGACTGGGGATGCATCGGTGTGGTCCTCGTCTTTCTGATCCCCATCACCTCGCACATCCCCTGAAATACTCTGGATTCAAAGTTTCGGCCTTGGTTGGAGTGTAACTCACAGGGCACACCAAACTTGCTGATCCAATTTGAGACCAAAACCTCCACTACCGTTTGTGCCTCCTGATTTGGAATCATGAACACTTCCGGCCATTTACTCAAGTAATCCATTGCCACCAAAATGTATTTGTTTCCTTTGTACATTTCTGGAAATGGGCCTGCCACATCAATGGCTATTCTATCGAATGGAGCCCCCATGCTATATTGTTTCATTGCCCCTCGGTTCCTGTGTGCTGGCCCTTTGCTTGCTGCACACACATTACATTTCCGACACGTCTTCTACATCGTCGTGAATGTTGACCCAATAGAACCTCTCGTGAATCTTATTAATCGTCTTGTTTATGCCCAAATGGTCACCTGTCGATCCCCCATGAGTCTCCTCCAGGACTTCAGGGACCCTAGATCTTGGAAGCACCACTTGCATATGTTGGAAATTCCCATCTGCTGATTCTCACCGTCACTTTAAGACTCAGTTCTCAATTGCTAACGAATCCCATTGTGCACAATAGCATTTGATTGCCGTGCTTTTGTCGGAAACTTCCTTCCATTGTGGCCTAGCATTGCTTTCTTTCCAGTATAAGAGTGAGGAGATATCCACAACCTGGAGCTGTGCGCTGCTCCATTCCTCTGGGCAACTCAACACCAGTCTCTGAATCTCGTCCGGAGTTTCCATCTTTTCAACTCTCACACAATTCTTGCAATTTAACTTGCACAGTCTCCTGGACAGAGCATCAGCATTGCCATGGAGCCTCCCCTTCCAGTGCTCGATTTTATAGTCATACTGCTGTAATTTTTCCAGCCAACGGGTCAACTATACCTCTGCGTTTTTGAACTGTAAGAGCCAACTTAAGGATGCGTGGTCTGTCTGAATCAGAAACTCTTGGCCATATAGGGACTTGTGGAACTGTTCCAGTGCTTTAGCAATTACCAAGAGCTCCTTTCTCATGATGCAATAGTTCCTTTCTGGCTTGGACAGGGTTTTGCTAAAATATGCCACTACCTTCTCCTCCTTGTTTTCTATTTAGGATAACACTCCTATTCCCGTATGACTTGCATCCATATCCAAGATAAACTTACAACCAGGCTTGGGGTATGTCAAAATCGGTGCACAGCAAAGCGAATGCTTTAGCTTCTCGAAAGAATTCTGGCACTCTTCGGTCCTGGCGTTCTATATAGGTTTCTCCCTCTTTATGCAGGTCCACTTTATGCGAATTCGCTATTGTGACAAACTTATTGCTACTGAAATTTCTTTTTATGCATCTTTGATTTGCTCTTAGGGGCCATCCTTAAATGATGTCACAGCATTTTTGGGATTTTTGACCCCCCCCCCCTCCCCCCTCTGTCACAAAGTGTCACATACAGCTTCACCCCCCCCCCTCCCATGTCACAAAACCTTGTCCTTTTTAATTTAGTCATATTGGCTATATAAAATTAATGATATGTCCAGACATAATTTGTACAATGTTTTATCTGTTATTACATGAAAGAAATTCAATACATTCAAATAAAATTATTGCTTTTTATAAGTACATATTATAGATAATGAAATACTTAAATGCAGCAGATATTCCATTGTATGCAAATACAATACTAATTAATATAAAAATTACGTGTATGTACTCTTTAAACAATGTCTGGCAACTCCAACAATGTACGAAGTTTATGCTTTTATAACTTCCAGATTAACCCATCTCTATTTTTGTAACTTCACTAACTATGGAATACATTCATTAAAAGCAATAACAATTAATATAAATTTAAAAAATGGATATAAACAAAATGAAAAATTTGAACAACTTAGAAATTAAAATTCTTTCCATGGTGTTCGGAAAATCTCATCCATACTATAAATATGCATATTATTTGAATCTCCATCATCTATATTATATTTTATTTATTCAAATCCAAATTTTCTTCATCAATCCATTCTGCATATTGAACATTTTCCTGGTTTGTTATAATAGCCATCATTTCACGCTGTCGTCTAGCAGCAAAACGAATTGGCCTAACTCTTTCCTGAATTTGTGGCATGGTCTCTGTCTGCTTATGTATCTTATAGTGTTTCTGTAACATGACATTTGAAGCAAAATACAGATTGCAGGTATTGCATATTCGATTTTTTAATTCCTTTTGAATAGATGGGCAGTATAGATCATATGGCATAATTTTGAAACTTTTGGCAGATCTTGGTAATATTTCTTCCAAATCAATACTACTTGCAATGAAAACAGATGGATACTTCAAATTAAGTTCTTGCTCATCTGTTGATAATGGAGCTTTTAAACCTTAATTTTTCTGTTTGATTGGAATAGGTGGAGGTAGGAATCGTTCCCTTAAAATACTGAAAATTGAGCTTCGAGGTGCTGAACAACAGTTTGTGTCTCTGCACTTCACAATCTGTGTAAAATATTGGCTAGTCCTCAAATGCTTTGATGACCAAACAGCATCTGCTGTCAACAAATTTTCAGGATTAATCTCTGAATTTTCTGGACTTATATATTTGGCTACAGTTGGAAATCCATCAATTGCCATTTGCCCCCATATTTCTGCCAATGTATTGCCACAATATTCAAAGTTTTCTTTTTCAAGGTCATCATTAATCGTTTTGCCTTGTGAATTAAGATGGTTTCCATAATGCTCATGAGGAAGAATAACTCCAGACAGTTCCTTACTTAAAGGTGCCATCCTTCTCTCAACACGATTGAAAGAACTCCTGCCAGGTGCATTGGTTGCAGTAAAAAAGGCATCCAAATTATATTTTAAAAAGTGATTGATTCCAACATCAATTACCTTCTGGTATCGAGGATTCTCATCAGGGCCACCATCCACAGTAAAAATTACCACCGGTTTTACTTCGTTCTGAAACCTTGTGATACTTTCAAATTCGGGTAACTTAAAAAGTATTTCAAAGTCAAATGCATGTGAAAATGCTGTTGAAGAAGAGTGCTTACCGGATCTGATAACTATAAAGGTTGGGCCTGAATATCCTACTGCAGTTGGATCACCATTTCCATTTTTTTTAATTTCAATTCCAGCATAAACTGAAGGTATCAACTTATGTCTGGCAGCTACAACCCAATCATGATCAGGTAAACTTACTCGATACTCAACATGCATGACCTATGGAGATTGCTCCTTTGCTGCTGTTTAGCCAAGTGGCACTCGAGCCTTATCATCTTGGCCCAAGAAGCATACTTCATTTGGTCCAAGAATTGAAGCAATTTCTTCCAAATGATTAATAGTTACTCTGCAAAATTGCCCATCAACATGTTGGAAGTGTGCATCATTTTGAGCTTTCATGAGCTTGACTGGGACAGTGATAACATGCCGTTTCCCTTCTAAAGATGAACTGCATTTAGGAAGTAAGCGAACATAAACGCCATTTCGACTTATATTAAAGCCGATCTTATTTAATTCTTCAGTAAGCTGATCCAAAGTTTTGATACCTCTCAAAGAATCTTCATTTCGTCGTTCATGTGATGCAGAACCATGGATAGCTATATTAATAATAGCTTTTAACAACTCTGGCTGATCCAGTTCAACTCTTGGTCTACCTACTGTATCTCTCTTCTTTAAAACTTCTTTAGTTTTTGGATTCTTTTCACAAATTTCTTCTAGTTTTCTTTTTCTTTCATCTCTTGATTTTTTCTGTCGTTGTTGGTCAGATGTTTTTATTTTAAGCTCTATTTCGAGTTCTCTTTTCTTTTTCTAGTTTTCTTTGAGTTTTTCGAGTTGTTCATTAGTAAGTTGTCCACAACTCTTTCTTTTATAAAGTCCTACTAAATCACTGTTTATTATATCTATTTTTTTTCTTAGTTCATCTTGTACTTTTGTTTTTGGTTTATTGACAATATCTACAATGCAAGATGTAGAAGATTGTTCTTTAGGAATACTAGTTGATTTCTCAGGAACTACACTTTGAACTTTTTTCTCCAAAGTAGTGATATTTGATACTCTTGATTGTTTTTCCAAAAAGCATAATAAGTTCCTTTATTTTTCACTGCTAAAGCTTCATTTTCTTTAATGATGGAGGTCACTATTGATGGTAAATTCTGCATTTTTTAATACGATTCCAAATTTTTACAGTTTCTTGCTACACATCCTTTGGTTTCTTTGATGGTTTTGCCTTTAAGTATGACTTAAATAATGATTGAAATAGTTCACCTTTATCCATTCTGTAAATAAGAGGATAATTATTTTATATTTACATAAATATAGATATTGTACAAATCAAATCCATAATATTTAAAAGCCTTAAAAAGAAGAAGCTCTTATTATTTTCCTTATTTTAATTCCAATGAAAAGTACGATTTAAATACTAGATCCATTCACATATTTTATTAAGTATTTAACTCAAAAAAATTCAGTTATCATTTAGTACATGCAAGTATATATATATACCTGATTTTCTTGTTAAAAATATTCTAGTATTTGAATAAAACAGCAGTTTTTAAATTACATTCTGAAATACAAAAATAAATATTTAATTTTAAATTATAAACTAATATGTATATACTGATGACTTGCCAATATTTTAATAGCGAGTTCTCTAAAATATTTTTTTTTCTTGTCCAAAAACGAAAAATAACTAAAAGCATTATTTTAGAAAAATTATTGTATAAATAATGTTTTCAAAACATTCTCTTTGAAAAATTAACAAATGATTATTATTTTAGTTCTATTATAATTAAGAATGACTTCATTTCATGACTAAAACTTACCAAGACTTTTTACGGTAGGCAATTAAAAATAGTAACTAACATTCACATGGCTTGGTTTTAGCCACTTTACTGTAAATGAATATGATACAACAACAGACAAGGAGACTAGAACATAGAGGAGGACTAGAACACCAACACAATAACAACTTAAGCTGATAATTAAGTATACAGCTTATTATAATAGTTATTGGAGTTTTTCTGTGAGGTTTAGTTTTGTTTTTGTTTTTCAACTGTTATTTACAGGTTTCCACCAGAGGGCCAGTGGCAGGAAAGACAAGTAAAACAGAGAATAAATAAAAGTTAGTGAATGTCACTTCAAGAAAATTAAGGAAATAAAGCACAAGATCTTGGCAAAAACCTTTACTAATTTGTGACATCACATTGTTTTACATATACTCCCCCCCCTTGTCACAAAATGTCACATATTCCCGGACCCCCCCCCCCCCTCCCCCTTAAGCGTGACATCATTTAAGGATGGCCCCTTATGTGGTTAAGCAGCCAGTGTAATAAAAATGCAGGAAAGTTCTCCACTACACCACAAGGCGAACATTCAGTCTCTCATTGTCTCTTATGCTGTGCGCATTAAGTACAACAGTAAAAGAGATGAGAGTGGAGAGGAGATGAGAAGGTGATTTCATATGATACTGTTTGAGCATACTTGAGAAAATTTGTCTATTGAGCATTTTTCTTCAGACAACATATGTTTGGTTCGGGTCAATAAATCTGTTCCAAATATGAACAAGGCTGTCATAAATGTGTAAGTCATCTCTCGAAATGCAACATGGTGGGCCCAGATTTAGTGGAGGGGATGACCCTTGGGTGTTTTTCCTTACTAGTCAGTTTTTCTCCCCTTCTTCTCAAATAACTCCATGGATATCTTCTGAGAGTTCTTTTTGCCGTCAGGTAGGAGTTACCAGTTGTGACATTAGTCCCTTTGTCCATTGTGCTGCGCACATTAGTATGTTTTTGTATCTTTGTAATGAATTTTTCCAGTGTTACCATTGAAAGAATGGCTTTTAAATGCATGACTACCCCTCACACCGAACATGAAATGAATAGGAAGAGGACTGCATTGATGCTGGAGCAAAAACTCAAAATTTTAAAGCATGCTGATGCCAGGGCAGCTTCTGCTTCCATCAGTTGAGCCTACAACTTCAGTGAGTCTACCATTCACTCCATAAAAAAGAATGCTGCACTCTACTCCCTTATCTGTGAAGAATACCACGAGGGTGCAAAACCAGAAGAGGATGAATCCTTCATTGGCTGCTATAAGGGCTAAAGCAGTGCAGCTGTATAAATACCTACAGCAGGAGCAGGATGGTGCTGAAGAACCATTCTCGGCAAGTAAAGGATGGTTCGATAAGTTCATCAAGCATCAAAATTTGCACAGCATTAAAGTTAGTGGGGAAGCTGCTGTAAGTGCAGACCATGCTGCTGCTGCCACATTTCCCAAGGCATTGCAAGATATTGTAGCAGCTGAGGGGTACAGCTCAAAGCAAGTTTTCAATGCCGATGAAACCAGGCTTTTCTAGAAGAGAATGCCTTCACATACCTACATAAGCAGGGAAGAGAAATGTGCACCTGTTTTTAAAGCAACAAAGGACAGGTTGATGCTTCTTATATTTGATAATGCAGGGGGAGATTGTTGGTATATCGCTCACATAACCTACATGCTTTAAAGGGTGTAGGGCAGTGGTTCTCAGCCGGGGTGACATCACACCCCAGGGTGACGCGAGAGTTATTGATATAATATTTGATAAATTCATAGTGTATCATATTCTGGCTTCTAATAATAAAGAAAACCAGATGAATACCTTCCTCTGCTTCTTTAAATGCATAAGTTTTTATCTTTATATGTTAGATAAAGCCCAATTTACCTTCAAAGTTGACTTGAAGGAAATGGAACTGTAAACAGGGTGACGCAAAACTGAAATGGGATGACGCAAACAAGAAAAGGTTGAGAACCACTGGTGTAGGGTGTGAGCAGGAATATTTTGCCAGTGCATTGGGCAGCCAACAAGAAGGCATGGGTGACAGGACAGATTATCGAGGACTGGTTAAAAAACCATTTCATAGTAGAGGCTCAGCGATACTGCAGAAAGGAAAATCTTACCTTCAAGATACTGCTCATCCTTGATAATGCACCTGGCCACCCAAAACATCTCCCTACCATCGACCCTTAAATGTCAATCTGATTTCTCCCACCAAATACAATGTCTCTTCTCCAGCCTCTTGCTCACGGAGTTATTTCAATTTTCAAGGTGTACTACCTACGGTGTACTATTTCCCAGTTGCTTGAAGCAACCAATAGTACTAGCTAACGTTCAATTATAGAATGGCGGAAGGGTTACAACACCAAGGACACCATAAAAAATATTGGGTATTCCTGGAATGAAGTCAACCCATGGACGATGACATGGGAGAATTTGTGGAAAGAATGTGTCACTGGCTTCATCAGCTTTCCGGAGTAGAGGTCTGCATACCCGCAGTTTACCCGACCCGCGGGTACCAACAGCAAAAGTTGTGGGTCGGGTATATAGTGTTCCATGCGGGTATGGGTCGGTTTCGGACACAAAAGGCACCGGTGCGGGTAAAGAGCGGGTACGAAAACCAGTTTTAATTTCAATTCAATTTGCCTCACCAATGTAGGCCCAGGAACTTTTCACATGCCTTTTACTGCTAATAAAGACCACCCTCGTGGTCAGAAGTATTGTTATATAAGGAGATACAAATTTGCAATTTATGCAGGTCGGCAGATTGCAGGCTTTGTATATCATGTGTCAAGAAAAGAATCTGACGAAGAAATGATTCCTTTTATTATATAAATAGATACAAAGTTGCAATTAACAAACGATTGTCCATTACGTTTAGTAGAAGAGAATGTGGGGAGGGGGGTGAGAAAGAGTGAAGAGGGGAATTATGTAGTACAATGTAATTATGACGGATTGGTTTGTGCGAGAACTCTCCCTTTTAACCAGTTGGTTTTGCCCATTCATGCAAATAAAGTCTATCTTTGTGAATTCGCTTTTGAAGGGACGTGGTTACATATAAGAGTGCCTATCAGCATTTTTAATGTTATTTAACATTTAAATATATAGTATATTTTGTCAAATAATTGCGTGTGAGTTGTATTATTTTATACTTTGTTTGTGAGAGATAAGAACGAGTTATTTTATAAAATTATATTGGTGAGTTATATGTGATCTCAGCTTTTGTGACAGAATACCAATCAACCACATCCTTAAAAGGAACCAATACCAGCTGATTGAATGGTATGTAAAATTGTCAGTTATAAGTTAATGCATCTGTCAATTATAAATCTTAATTTTAATCAAAATAATACTTTTATATCTGCCCTTCAGATTTGAACAATGAATACTTATCAGATAAGAAGGAAGCTTTTGGGATTAGAATACACTCTAAGAAGAAAAGAAAATACCAAATAAAAAATTTGGGAAACGTTCTGTGAAATTTTAGATGAAAAGGGCAAACTGATTTCGAAGACAATCGCTTGCAGTAGTTGTAAAAATTTTACCATTATCATAATAGGAAGCTGAGAACATCAAGTATATTGCGACACAAGTGTGAAAATAACAAAGAAGGCATGCCTAAAATTACAAATTTTCTTGTGCCGAAAAAATACAATTTACCAAAATTATTAGCTGAAAAGAAAAAAATGTTTTAGATGGCTGTGTCAAAATTGTAGTTAGAGATTTGAGACTTTTTGAGATAGCGTCAGGAGATGGGTTATTTTGACTTAGAAGATGCACTACCACATCCAACAACTATTTCGAGTAATCTTAATTCAGTGGCTCAGAAAGCTCGAGAAGAGCTAATTCAAGAAATAAAATCCTACATAGGTACAATAGGGGGTGGGATCGCGTTGGACTAGTGGACAGATAATTACAAAAATGTCAGTTATTTTGGGATCGCATTACACTATGCAAAGAATGCCATGTTATGCAATCGCATTCTGTGCACTAAACATCTTGATCCTAACAAAAAGAAAACTGGGGAGTATATAAGAAATGAATTGTTGCTAATTTTAAAACAATACGGTGTCTATAGTAACTTGAAGAATTTGACTTTTGTCAATGACTGTGGAGCAAATATTGAAGCTGCTTTGAAAATTTTCAATAAAATCAATTGTGCAGCACACTTAATAAATAAGGTTGTAGACATTTCTATTTCTTCTAATGAAACATCACTTGCTTTAATTCAGAAGTGTAGAAAAATTGAGAAATATTTTTAAAAATCAGGCTTACAAGGTGTGCTGAAATCTACTTTGAAAGGAGATGTCAAGATACATTGGAATTCAATTCTTCATATGATCTCTTCAATACTTGAAAATCGGAGGTTATTTACAATATTTTAATTGAAAAAACATAAGTGATATGATTTGTGGGGTTGAAAAGAAAGATTTATTATATTAATAGAATACCTCAATCCATTCCAGAAAGCATTGATTGAAATGGAAGGAGAAAAATATCCAACAGTATTTTTGGTTTATTTGTGGCATTGGAAAATAAACGATCATTTAGAAATAGGTTCAACATAATCTAACATGTGTACGCTTGTAGAGCAACCGATGTAAAGGTATAAAATGTCAGATACAGTTCAGTTTATAGATACAGACACAGTAAATTATCATATTTCTCCAGACGAATTGACTGCATATATTGACTTAAAACTATCTGACGACATTACTAATAATTTTGATTTGATGAAATGGTGGGATAAGCAAAAGAATTGTTTCCCAAATTTAAGTATTTTAGCGAATCGTATTTTTGCAATACCAGCGACCATTGCTCCATCAGAGAGGTATTTTTCAATGGCGGGACATGTTGTTAGTGAAAGAAATTTAGGTCCCGCAAACGTGATGTCCTATTTTTAAATATTCATTTTAAATCTCAGGGTACTATTAATTAATGTTTCCTTTTTTCAATTAAATTATTTTGTGAAATTTGTAATTTTTGTAAAAATAAATCTTAGATACTTAAAATACATTTTTTTGATCTTAAAAATGAATGTTTATGTACAATTGCATTTCATTTTAATTTATACAATATAAATGACTGACTCAGAAATAATATATTCATCTTTTCACGATTTCTTGCTACGGATTTGTGTCTCGAGGACCAGACAGTTAAAAAATGTGTGTTGGGTCGGACAAGTAGACCTTCTGTGTGAGTGCGAGACTATAGGTACAGGTGAGGTTAATTTTCTGCAGGTACAGGTTAGTAGTCTGCGGGTATAGGTGGAAAATATCATACCCGTGCAGGGCTCTATTCCGGAGGTTCTGCACTTGGTTCAAGATATCATTGAACTTGGGCAGAAGTTGGAAGAAGGTTTAGCAGATATGGGAGATGATGATGTTATGGAGGTACTCAATTCACATGGTGAGGAACTTAGTATCGACGACTTTAGGACTATCATCAGCGCTGATGAAGAGGAAGAAGAGGAGAAAGAGTTGTAACTCACTCTAGAAGTGAAGGTTATGACATCAAAGATATTAACTGAATTCTTCACGTATGCTGAGAATCTCACTCAAATGGTAATGGATATGAACCCTAGCTTGGAGAGGTCTTCTTTTCGTGCGGTTTGGGCCATCTTCTTGCACCATACAAGACAGTGTTATGTGCAAAAATGACATTCAACCAAACAATGCACCATGCTCCAGTTCTTACAGCCATGCTCTGCAACCCCCACCGCCTCTGCCGGCCCTTCCACTTCCACCGTAGATCCTAATGTGCCTTCATCTCCACACCCAAGCCCATTCGCAACACCTCCACCTCATCTCCATTTCTGTCGGATAATTCTCTACTGGATGTCTCCTTGCCTGCAGAACTTGCGTTGGGTTAAGACAACCCTCCACTATTACTATTATGTCATCCACAACAGCCACCACTTGTGCTTGTCTGCATCCTTTTATTGGTGAGTACATTTTAGTGTTGTTTTGTTATATTTAGCTATAAGAAGCTGTTATGGAGCGAAAGAAGTGTCTTCGAGGGGAGTTAGGATTGCTTGTGGAATGTATCCCTATCTTTTACATGTTGTTAATGCAAATTCTTTTGTTTTTAAAAAGGCATAAAAAGTGTTTCCACAGAAAAAACAGGAAAGCCTTCATTTATATGAATAAATGTTAATAATAACAAGTTTTTAGTAAGAAGAAATTATACACAAGTCATTTTTGCAATTCAGCAATGGTGAGAGCTTAAGTAGGACAGAAAATTCTATTACATTATATTTGTTCAAATTAAGATTGATTTTGCATTGGTCAGCAGATTCCCAAGGGTTTGACTTTATGAAAAATTCTACCAAAGGGGTTAGTATATACATGTACATTCATCTACAAAAATATCACTTACAGATGCAGCAAAACCATACCTTTCAATTTAAGATCTACCTCTGGCCTTTGCAGTCCTCCATTCATAAATCATTCGCTTCTGTCACCCTCTCAAGTTAATTATATAACTGCCAACATTTAATATGGTTCAATGTTTGAATTTTCAATTGCTTCTAAGCATTAATACCATATTTACCCAAATCCAAGATGACCTTTGGACTGTCAAAACAGAAAAAATATTTTGATCTAATTATGATTCCTGCAAAAATTAAAAATCCCACAGAACTATCAAAAATTTTTATCTGGTCCCATAATTTTCTTGAATATCATGTCTTTATATTACATCAGTCACCATCACCCTCTATGCTCTCTTTATCATTGTCCTCACTCTCACTATCTTTATCATTCTGAACTTCTGTCGACTCCCACAAAACATCATCTTCACTTCCATCCACGGCATTGGATAAGCAGCATTTCTTAAATGCACACACAATTAATTTATTTGATCCATTGGCAGAGGATTGAAACAGTGGGTTTTTTTAGGTTTCCTTTTAGTGTTCGAGGGTGATCTCCACTCAATAACCACTCAGAATATAAATCCTGTAAATTATCTTTAAATGGATTGTTGACAGCAACATCAAGAACTTGAAGCTGTGATGTCATAACTTCAGATATTATTACGTCAATATCCATTCCATTAATTGAATCTTTAACTTCAGGAGTTGTGTCCTTTGAATGCATCTAGTACAAGTAATAGAGCTCCTGGTCCTCCATTCCAGACAACATGTAACCCATCTCTCTTAAGTCCTTTTGACATTCATCCTTTTCATGATATCTAAGTATTATTCCACTAGGCATTTGTTCCTTGGGCAATGTTTTTCATTTTTGGATAACATATGGTGGTAAGATCCATCAACTAAAACAACCAACATTACTGTAACTCGCATTTTTTCCTTACCTGTCATTTTTATTATCATAGATTTTGCACCTTAAGACAACACTTTCAAGAAAACTGGAGTTTCATCAGCATTACCTTATCTCTACATGATCAGCCATTTTAAGGTTGAGAGTAGCATATTTAAAAGGAATGTAAGATAAAATCACAAAGAATTGATGGCGTAAAACTGTTGAATGAGGAAATCCTGGTTAATTATACCATTATTTGTTTTGACATCTCTGAAATGACATTTGCCAATAGACAAGGAAAGTTTAGTTCACTTTAGGGAATGAAATAATTGTTCACTGAATGTTATCATTCAAAAATAAAATTCAATAGATCTCTACTTGGTTAAATAACGTCATTTGCAAGTATTCAGTGTGTATTTCAAACACGTATTCAGGTATAGTTCATTCATTCATTGAAAAGTTTTATTTAAAAGGAATGTAAGATGAAGTCACAATCAGAGAATTTATGGCATAAAACTTTTGAATGGGTAAATTCTGGTGAATAACGCTGTCATTTGTTTTGACATCTGCAAAATCGCCAATATTTTAGGAAAGTTTAGTTCACTTTCGAGAATCGTTCGCACAATAATTGTTCACTGAACGTCATCGTTAAAAAATAAAATCCAGTAGATCTCTACTTCGGCATATATTTCAAACACGTATTCAGTATAGGTATAGTTTGTTCATTCATTCATTAAAAGGTTTGTTACAAATTTTTGTTTCAGAAAAAAAATCATTTAAAAATTGAATTTAAAAAATAATCCTGTATTATTTAAAATCTGGATCTTAAGTTTTCAATGAAAAATTTCAGCAGATATAATCATTTTTTCTTGTTTCATATGTACAAAAAAACATTGATAAATGTGTAACCCTACTTAATATCCGAATTTAAGAGCCCCCAATTTCCACAAGGTGAAATTCGGGAAAAAACAATCTTGGATTCGGGTAGATAAGGTATTAGCCTCAGAAGGTTAAAAAAAAACTATAAAACACATTAGCTACATAAATTTTAATAACTTTATGAGCATTGTTAATCCATTATTAACAAAAGTTCAGTAAATAAGAATATTATCACTTGAATTTCTATGTACAATAATACAGACATAGCGAACCTTTATAGAAAAATCCACTCAAAAATTAAAATCCAAAATGATGCTAATAAAAGGTCTTTTATTACAAACAAGACACATAAGTTGACAATTTTTCTAATAAATTATGGAAAATCAATGACAATGCTGCAGGATGAGCACTTGAATTCACCTTATGTGCACATATCATACCCACGTGCTGAGCGTTCTTTATCTAGATTATTCTCATATTGATCATGGTGTTTTGGCTAGGCTCTGCCAACACCAACATACATTGGCTATGTAAAGGATTTTCATTCATAAACTGTGCACAATGTACAGCACTAACTATTCAACAAAAAATAATAATCCGTATTTACTGACTCACAACACTCTCACATTAAAGGACAGTACTATAAGCCAAGATACATTTATAAATACAATTCCCAAAAATTTTAAAATACATTTGGCTTTTATAATCTTATTTTGTACCACCAATCTAGTGAGTGTAAAATATTTGATTTTTCCCTGGTTACTTTCACCGATGGTGTAAATAGGAAATAGCGTGTTTAAGGAGGCATCATTCATGAGATTTGTTTCAAGATAAATCATGTATATGTGTGTGTATCCATGTATTGATCAGGTCCTGGATGATAACACTATAAAAACACATTCAAAATTAGCTTCTGTATCTGATCTGCTAAATTACACAGATTGTACAAAAATATGACAAAATATTTGTTGATTACATGTGAATTTGTTGGTCACCTTATGGAGGCATTACAAGTTTCAGGATCTATAAGACCAAGTTATGCAAAAGTAATGGCATCAATAAAATTCTTACAGAAAAAAATCTGTACAACCTGTTGTATGTTTTAGTACTGTAGCAGTTACTTGGTCAAATTCATTGATTATTCTAGGAACTAGAGGCCGACAGAAAGAGCTAAAAAAACAACCTTCAATACATGTTGACTATCTGAATGAAACATATCATTAATCAATATGGAATATGCAAAGACAGAGTATACTGTCCTGGTTTTATTTTCATGGTGTGGTCAAACGGCAGTGAATGATTTTCCTTTTGTCATCTTATGCTTGGCCTATGTCTTGTAAAATACATTCAACATATTGATACAAGTAAATTGTGTACCAAAGTTGGAGATTGGTTTGAGGAAGTTGTGACTGGTACAAATCAGGTACAGATCAAACCCTACCATCCAAACCAGCTCAACTTTGTCATGACAGTTACATATATACCATTTCCACATTCCCTCTCCTCAAATAGATCAGTTTATACTTATCTTTACTTAATTATCAAAACATACATAATATTATGTATATATTTATATATTTCTTTATATCTGTAAATTTAATATAGTATTGGTAAGTTGTTGTATACACTCGTACACTATTTCACAAGCAATCATACACTTTTACTCATCAACCCTAACATATGTATCGCAACCCAAGTGCAAGCCAAATAGAAAGCCAAGTCTGGTAATGAGTCTGACACAGCTTTTCTCAAGAGGAAGCCAGAGCGGACACAACAGTTGCAACAGGTACAGAGGGAGATGTGTAGCTTGGATTCACTTCCATTGAAAGAGGAATGGGGGATGACGACTGGATGTGAGGAGAAAACTCACACTTAGGCAAGTGAGGTGCTGGTGGAGGAGGTGGAGAAGAAGAGTTCCCTGGCTGGGAAGTCGGAGAGGAACTATTTATTGACTCCAAAATAGTCAATGAAGCACCAGTGCCTTCAATGCCATTTGAAGGAGTCAAACTGCCATGTGCTGACTTGTAATTGTCTTCAAGAGTCACATTTCCAACATGCACCCGACCAGCATGAAGCACCACCTGGTATTGATGTGGAAATCTTTCCCCACACTGCCCACATTCAAAACGTCCTATCCTAGAAGAAGGATTACTAGAGGCTCCCCTCAGATGGCGCCACAAATCATGCAAGGCCAACCCTGCTCGCGTCCTAAAGGTCACGCCTGCTTCTTGACACCATGCACAGTGGAATGGACCTCGCCACCATCTGCTTGCCCTTCCTAACTTTCTACGCTGTACATACTTGTCCCTAAGTCCTCGCAATGACTCTGGAAATCTTCGAGCCAAACGAATCCTGGGCATCTCTTCTTCCTGTAATCTGCGTAGCCATCTCATTCTCTCAACCATCCTCTTCCTTCTGCGTTTCCTCCAACGTCGCTTCCTCCTCCTCTTCATTGGCTCATTCAACACCTGAATCTCTGATGGGTCTAATGCAGTCATCACAAGTTTCCTAGGTCTAGATTGTTTTCTCGAACGCCTCAGACGACTGGCCTCTTCCATCGATGATGCCCAGTCAGTTGATTTAGGTATGGAAGATTCTACAGAGCAAACAGGAGTTGCCACTTCTGAAAGTCCACCAATAACAGCATCCAAGAGTCCGTTAGGAAGCTTTTGACTACGGCTATTGGGCTCGATGTCACTTTTACTGGCAAAGTGGCCATTGCCCAAACCATTCTGTTGTGTCTTCTCAAGAGGTAAGAAAAAGTGTTTAAGGAATACTTCTGCACACATTTTACATGGCTGTTCATCCTTCTCTCTTTGGCTCTCTGGAATTATTTCCTCAATTTCAGGATAGCTGACTTTTTGCTGATTATTATTATTGTGCCTTCCATTAGCTGAAAGGGCTGCTGGATGGTGGACAGCAGAATGCCTCGCATACGCGGCAGGTGTGCTAGAACCATGACCACAATGAGGACACCTTGCTGTGAAATCTTTGTCATCGTGTGAGGATCTAACATGCTCAATGAGGGCAGCTTCTGAAGTAGTCTCATATATACAACCTCCACCTGCTTTACAGCGAAGAGACAAGCCAGAATGGAAGCGAAGATGCCTCATCATTGCAGCCTGAGAAGCAGTTGCAAGTCCACATACAGAGCAAATGTATGGGTGTCTCTCTCCTGGAGCCTTAACAAACCGGGCGAAGTCCTGGATGCTGCCTGTCTTATGATGCATGGCTATATGATTTTCTAAGGACCACTTGTTGGCAAATTCACACCCACATTGACGGCACTCATATGGAGGCCATCTTCTTTTGTGTTTGTTATCCTCATTTTCTTCATCATCCTCATCTTCATCATCCTCTTCCATGCTTCCAATCAATCTGGGTTTATCAGAAATTGCCGCTGTAGTGGGTGAAGAGTTCACGTCCGCATAGAAAGGTCTCAATTCCCGGACCGTATCCCCCCATCGATGAGGTAACCCATGGCGGATACGCAAGTGGTCAGCCATACTACGCTCATCTGCAGAGCGGAAGGAGCAAACAGCACATTGAGAGAGGCGTCTTCCTTCTACACCTCGCAAGGTGACTGTGGCTCCGCCTCCACCCCCTGAAGCCCCAACCTTCAACACCAATGACCCTTTAGTGGCTCCTGTATCTGTAGTAGTCCCTCTACCCCCTGGAGCCACCTTTTTCACAATGCCCCTTACCAGGGGCCCGCCGCACCACTTCCCCCTGGGGGTGGTTGAGAAGGAGTGGTTCCTGGCGGGCCCCCAGCTCCGCCCCCCGAGGTGGCTACTGTAGCCGCGCCTCCAGCCGAGACCCCCTCTGTTGAGGTTATAGCGGCCACGGCTGTGGTAGCGATGGAGGAGGGCACTGTCACTGATGGAACGGTGACCACTACTGGCCTCGCTGCAACAGGCAGAGAACTTCATCAACCAATTAATAAACCTCTCTCCCGACCAGAACCATTGGTCAATCGGTGAGGACATAGGGGTAAGGTTCATTCACTTAGCTCTGCATGGCAATTCAATCAGAAACTTAACCATGAAATGCAATCAAATTCTTATAATTGAAAATAAAATTCAACAAGAAACTGTTTACATATGCAATAGTTTAATTTATATAAGATCATAAGACATGTTTTGAATGCATCTAAATAATGAGAGGCAGTTGATATCTCTAAAAACAAAAACTTTAAAGTGATAATTGATGTTTCTTTCAAAGGGTGAGCAAATTCCAGATCAGAGCAAAATTTTTTCTCAAAGTTATGGTTTAAGGAAGGATAAAGAAAGGTCAGCAAATGCTGACCATATTCATCAAAACAGAAATTATGTCTCTTACCAAAAAGAGCTGGACATGGCTGGCTGGTAACAGGGAAAAGCTACATTTCGGAGCAGTGTGTTGTTCGACCGATTGGCATTCTTTATTTCAGTAGGGCTGCAGAAGGATAAAAATAACTTATGAGTGATTCTGATCATTAACCATTCAGATGACAGATATTCAAATGTCTTACATTTAAGAGATAAAATTACTGCCTGTATATGAAACTGATGGTTAAGTTCCACGAACCATGAGGGCACATTTATAAGAGATTCAACAGCCTCTGACATAGTTTGATTTGCACTTTCACATGAATAAAATAATGACTTAGTATGATCGGAAATGATTATTAAATGCAAAAATTATCGAGATAAAATTGAATCCTATAGTTATTTACACACAAACCTGATACCAATTACATCAAAAACTTAACCCCTTCAAACATATCCACAATAACAAAGACAAGAACATATAAAAATGCCTACACCAAGTTTTTAACCCATGACCCTAGCACTGATTAGCAGACATGTAAACCAACCCCCTATCAATATTGGCAAGATACCAGCATTCATAAAAAACATTATTTAATACACATAGCTGATGCAGTAGCTTCAATGAGATCAACAAAGCATTATCACAAACACAGCATTCCAACAAAAAATTTTAGAGGAAATTATAAGCTATGGCAAGAAATTTTCATAAATTCAAAAATATACTCACTGGTGTTCTTGGACATGCTCGCTGAGCGCTAACTGATCATCTCCTAGGAAAGCACACTTGGCACAAGCCCTCTTGTTGTGAACTTTAAGCACATGAGTAGCAAGGCGCTCCGATCGTGCTGCTTTGTAATCACACAAAGGGCAGAGGAAGGGCTTGATGTGGGTGTTAAGATGTCGCTTGAGGCACCAATTATCAGCACCTGACCACGCACAGTAGCAGCAGGAATACCTCTTGTCACCAACCTTCTTGGGTTTCTTGGGCTTCCCCGTAACAGGATCATTTGCACCTAAAACACCACCCTTCATTCCATTGTGGTGATTCCGTTTTCCTCCCGTACCACCCATTTTACCAGGCCCTGGAATCTATTAAGAGGAAAATTTACCTCAATAAACTATTTGTCACACTTAATTATTAGTGAATAAATTCCTTCACCGTGAACAGGAAGAGAATATATTGATGCTACAGGTTGCTGGTCAACACCGTTGCAGGACCTAAGTCAAAAGGAGACATGCACACGCATAAACATACAAACTTCAGCACACACATAAACATAAAAACTCCAGCACACACATAAACGTACAAACTCCATCAAAAGGCACTCACACAGTATACTCAATCGAAGACTTAAAGTAACAGTCTTGGATAGAGTATACTGTGTGACTGCATTTTGATGGAGTTTGTATGTTTCTGTGTGTGCGTGCCTCCTTTTGACTTAGGTCTTGCAACAGTGTTTACCAGCAACCTGCAACGTGAATTTATTCTCTTCCTGTTTATGGTGAAGGAGTTTTTGTTTATTTACCATTGTATTGTTTCACGTGTCTCACAACCCTCCATTTTCACAGTTAATTAATTAATAATTATTCCATAGAAATTGAATTTTTCTGAATTCAAATGATGCCATGCATTAAAATAAAAACTTCCATTTACACAAATGAATCATCACCTAAAATATACCAGGATTCTTGACTCATTTCCCAATTCTAAAACAAAATCAAAAGAACAACAGAATGCAATATCCCAAAATTCCCAAAACTTATAACTTATAAAAGTGTAACTTACAGCAAGTCACATAATTTAAAAGCCAAACTAACCTGATAATTTCCAGCAGGATGTAACCCTAAATGCTGGTGATTCTGTGGACTGCCACTCAAATGGCCATGGTGGTTAGTATGCATAAGTGAGGCAGCCAACGGTGCAGGTATCAAGGATGGTGCCTGGAGATGACTCGGCTGTTGGAGGACATTCCTAGAATTGCTTGAGAGAAAAAGTCTTATTATTGTTCTGAAATTGAGAAAATTAAACAGCTCTAATAAGATATTGATTTTCTGTTCAAGTTAACAGTTAAGAGGAGGAAATTTACATGCCAATGAACCATATGAATCAGTAACAAAATGCATCATGCTTGATTGCCCTTTTCAAAGTATTTAAATTGTGAAAACTTGGAGGTGACGTTTTAAAAATTAACAGCTAATTAATACATCAATGAATAAAATATTATGTATTGAATGCTGTTACTCAAGGCACCTTGATTAAAAAATAGTCTGCATTCTATTAATAATTTTTAATAGTGTTTTAAAGAGATTTATTTTACATCTAAAAATGAAACTCACCTAGCATTTCCATTGGTTGCACCAGGTGTTGTGCTTCCAGAACTTTCTGGTCCACCACCACCTTCACTCCCACTACCAGATCCTCCATTGTATTTATGATAGAACGACATCCCAGACGCATTTTTAGGAGGAGAGCGACGGATTTTGTTGAGGTCATAGGGGTGATCACGATGCATGCGCAAGAAGTGCTTCTTGACATGGTCAGCACGGTTGAATTGTTTTGCACAAACATAACATTGAAAGGGCTTCTCATCTCGATGAATGTTTTCATGCCTTGTAAACAGGTCCCTGCGATCAGTAGCATAAGGGCATGCAGGACAGCAATACCTTTTCTCTCCTCCACTGTTGTTTCCAGCCCCTCCTGATGCACTGTTCGTGCCTCCTTGAAAACATGACGGAGAAAATTGTTGGCATATTTTTCAAAGAAAATGAAAACTATTTTATAAATCCACATTCTTAATTTCATCTGGCATCAAAAAGCAGGATTTAATGTTACTCATGAATATATGGAACAATTGCATTAAAGTAATAAGCAAGAAGTTTGTTCAAATTTCTCAAAATAGCAATAACAGCAAAAAAAAAACTTTTAGAAAAATATTTGAAGACAAGAAAGGAAAATTTTCAGCTTTGCAAACAAGTATAAGACATACATTAAAAGGATTTTTCAAAATTCTAAATTTATGAAAAACGTGTAATAAATATAATGTGACCAAAAATGGTTATGTTAAAGTCTCAAGTGCCTTATAGCATAGGGAAGCTTTGGAAAATGTAAGGATATCGTATAAACTTGACAGTAGGTTTGTGAGATAAGATGGCCCGGAGCCCACAGCCATTTGACAGGTTAGGGAGTCAAAATTTCTCAGTGTTATTGGTAGAGTACAGTCTATTGGTATCATAAAATGCAGTAGCTATACCCAAAAGTATGTTAGTGTGCCACCACCACTAAAATAGCAGAAAATCCTAGCTTTATATAACTGTGATTTGTTCCTGGACTGTTTCCTCCTGTACTGGGTTTGATTATCAAGTTTCTATATTTCATTGTGATACAAAACACTCATTTCACTTAGAAATAGATATTCTTTTTAATTAAAGCTACTAGAGGAAAATAACAGTATTATGGAAAAGCTAAGTTGGTATTGATGCATGAAATGTGTTCAATTTAGGGAGAGCATGTGTAACAGTTTTAAATATGTATAGTTGAATTAGTATGCGGTAATATCTAAGGCACTCCTAGATAACAATTGTGTATGTATAGCCCAACACCATATGTATTTGTTACTTTGTTATTAAAAGGAAATCTGATGGAAGGTAATAAAGCAAACTGAAAATAAGAAAATAAGAATCATAAAAATTAAGAAACAATAGGAAAATCAAATGTAGCAGGGAATTTTTTCAGTGGATGTGCGACATTATCCTTCAAGCGATAATATGGTTCAGAGTGCCCACCTCTGCGGCCTCCGCCCTTCCCGCTGCCCGACCCACCACCGCCAGTGGTTGGAGTAGAAGTAGCTGTTCCAGGTTCCCCACTACCACCCCCACCCCCATTTCTTGGTGTCGTGCTACCGGCGGAGGCAAATGCACCTCCTCCTCCACCCCCACCATCACCCTTCTCTTCTACCCGACACCTCAGTGCCTGGAGAAACTTTGTAACCTCCTCTAGGACAGGGTTTTCTTTCCAGGGAGATGGGGAAGCAGAAGAAGAAGATGAGTTTCCATCTGCCCCATAGGGTTGTGGCGAGTCTGGTGGCTGAGGTGTGCCATTCGGAGTGGTGGCACCTCCACCTCCTTCTCCCCCACTGTGCTGCCTCGTCAAGTGCATCCTAACACACCGAGCCCAAGCACTCGCATAAGGACACTGCGGACACTGGAACACGCGGAGATTTGCGTGCGTGCCCAGCCAGTGCTCTGCAACTCTCGACAGGAAGCCTACACAGTCACACTCCGAGCACTTGAAAAGCTTCTGCGCGGGATTGTAGCTTGCAATCTTCGAGGTGGTCCATGGCAAGCTGTCATCGGATGTGATCCATTTGTCATCTGAAGAAGGTGGCAGATTTGATGAGGAGGACGCTGTCGGGGTGGTATTACCAAGTGTGGTTGGGGTGGAGGCAGAAGCAGCAGAAGTGGGGGCGGCCGGTGAAGGCTGCTGAGGGGGCGGGGGCGGCTGCTGCTGCTGTTGCTGAGGGGGCGGCGGCGGGGGGGGCGGGGAAGCGTAGTGCGCAGTGGGGGGCGGGGGAGCGTGGTGCACGGGGGCGTGGTGTATGAGTGGATGGGCGTGGTGGTTGGCTAGGTGGTTGATGTGGTGGTGGTGGTTGGCAAGGTGGTGGTGGTTTAGGTGGTGATTCAGGTGGTGGTGGTTGAGGTGAGCCGGGTGCACGGGTGCTCGGAACTTCATGTCCGCCGGCGACTGAAACCCGTTGTGCATGAGCGCGAGGCCGAAGGCGGAGAGGGCCCCGCTGCCGGCGTCGCCTCCCCCGGCGCCCCCGCCTCCGCCCCCTCCCTCACCGTAGTCCATCATCCTCATGCCCCCGTCGGAACCTCCTCCTCCCTCTGGCCCCTGCGCGTTCTCCGGAAGACCCTCCTCACCGTACAGCTTCCGCGTTATCTCCTTGAACATGTCCTCATAGCAGTCCATGGCTGCCAGAGGTGGGTGCTGAGGGTGGTGGTGCGGAGTCACTTCCATCTTCAGTCATGACCGATCAGAGGATCGCATGTCTCTGCCCAACCCCGCAGCTCCCCCGGCCCACCAATCTCCCGAGCCTCGCCAACCACTCCCTTCTACGGCTACAGACGACACCGAACCTTCTACCCCTCTCCAGGAACCCTGTGAGGGAGAATTAAAGGTGGAAGGCATGCTGTCACGGTTTTGTGCTTTGAACTGACACACACTTAAAAAGTAGCAGCATATGCATTTAATTAGAAATTTGCATCATTATCGCTTAAAGGCATCACAAATACGGATATGTGAGAAGTATTTCATAACTTGGGTTGGGCCATAAATACGCGCATCGATGCTTTTTTCTCCTCTCCTATTCATAGCTACTTTTCCATTTCAAATTGAATGAACTATAAAGTTTGGTTTATAGATTTCGTTATTTCTATGTTCAGATCTCCCACTAACAAAAACGTTCTCATTGGATTATTTTAACAGAAATACACGGGTTTTTCAAACCTATGCTATCGAATTTTGATTCTGAGGAACATCCACTAATCAAAATTCCTCGTTGAGACCTCCCGGCTGAAAATTGGGGGAGGGGGGTGTAGCAGTCGCATATATCTCCTAGTCCATTAAGTCTTTTGACGAAAACATTATACGAGAGATGGATTATTTCGACAGTCACCGTAGAAATCTACAAACGTCATGTTAAGGAAATATAAGACGCAAACCTGAAATCACTTGCTAAAGATGCGGGTGGCGCGACTTCATGCATATTCTGTTCACCGAATAATTCTAAATTGACAATTTTGCACGACTCCAGTTCATTTATAGCCCCCAAATTCCTTTCCCAATATTTAAAGGACTCTTGATATACTATTGGAACAAGGAATTCGCCATATGAAATTTCGCGCAAAATAACGCTGTTAGGTTTTATTAATGTGCGGGTCAGATATTTTCATAATAAAACACACGAACATTTTATTCCATTACATCAGCATAACCTTAGTTATTACCAGCACGAAAAATGCATGCGTGATTTTTGAAAGACGAGGACCAATAGGCAACCTATGAGCGGTCCTCATAGTCACATGTATACTAACCAAACATATATACCAGGAAATCGCTCGTAAATTCTGCTATATACTAAAAAGTTCCGACAAAGAATAACAGATCGCTTACCACTTAAACTCATTTTTCAGAAAAATCTTCGAGAGATGTCGCAGATTTTAGCCCGGTTCGTATACTTTCCTGGACAGGTCACTCTCGTTATCATAACTATGAAGCTCGATGTAAATGAGAATTAACCCTGCACTTGGAATTTTAAAAATTCCCGTTAAAGCAATTCAAAAAATAACAGAATCCACAAATATAAGAGAAATATAGAAAATTATCCTCGATAAAATATAAAACGTTTTCCTTGAGCTGTCGAATTATTCGACTGAGAAATTTCCTACCTTCAAAAGTGGAGGGAATCTAAAACGAAGATTGAGCTGAAGAAAAAATACTCGCATATATCTGGTCAGCACACGTGGCGGCATGTGACCGTCTGTCTCCCATTTTTGGGTCTAGTACGAACTAGGTAGACTTCCCTTCTCGACAAGGTAACGCGACCACAGGATTACATTACCTCAAATTCCACCGAGGTAGGATTTTAAAGTTTGTATTTCAAAGGAAAGCCACCAATCCAATAACTCAAAAAATCGACGTTTCGTCACATATATCAATTCAGAAATAAAGCACAACTATTTACATGAAGAAAAACGCTTCGACAAGCACTCCGTTTTTGTTATGAATGCGCCGCAAGGAAAAAAAGGGCATCTCAAGAACTCTGAAATTTTTAATCGTACTTGATTCCATTAAACAAGAAACCTAATGTGGGTTAAAACAACTGCAACCAGCTCAACAGCATATGCTAGGATTAGGGTTAAGTCTATAGCAATGCCAATAGTGCAGGACGGGTGTAAGGATTCTGTCATCAGCTAATCCTGGACTAAGGAGCGAAACAATGCCTCACTCGATTCTGTCTCCTTAACCTACAAAACGAAAAAGTTGAAAAAATCAATCACTTGCTTTCTAAAGAGCGAAATGTATCGCTTGGTGATTTAGAATAAAAAAACACGACTTTTAAAAATGTACTTCTGCTATATTTAGAAATTCCTTTAGCAAACGCGACTTCAATTTTAATTTATATGCAGCTGAGAAATTCGTCCATACGAATGCCGCTGTAAAACGGAGTTAAACCATATGAATATAATCGTTGCATCTCGAATCGAAAATAACGAGACCATTAAAGTCACTTGATGCAATTTCTAAGCTGAGAACTAAATACCCTCCAAAGGAATACTAACTGCGTACGCATACACTGCATTCAAGCCAGTGGTCAAGCGTGGGTAAAAAAACACCAATCCTAAAATCTGGGCGTCCCTCAGCCTACAATAGGAAAATTAAGAAATTAACGCAATATTGAGATAATACCAACTGAACTAGGAAGAATAAAATGATTAATTATCATGTTAATTACTTTTAATATAAATATGTCAAAGGCGGACAACCATGGAAGGTTTGGGACTATAAACATACGGATGGAAATGACGAGTTGTCTTTTATAAGAGAAAGCAGAAAATAAGGATCTATACGGAGAGGAGACGGAACAGTGATTGGCAAATGGATGAAATAGAAAACCTTTGAGGAAAAAGAAAAAAATTTAAAAGATACGCAAACAACTAAAGAGAAAATGGAATAAGAATCAAAATAAACATGGAACGGCACGAAATTGATGAATAGGAATGGTACTGGGGCAATACTAACAGAGAGGCGTAATAGGGAAACAAAATAAGTATATGATTAATAGAAGATGATTACGCATTCGACATATGGCCAAAGAGCATGAGAAGAAATTAAATAATCCAAGAACGAAAATATCCGAGAATCGTAGTACCGGAATAAAAACAATTGGCAAAAAGAGATGGGAGATGATTTACGAGGAAAAAGTACGACACAGACAGAGTAGAGGTTGTAATTGATTGATTACACTCTTTATTGGAGAGGAGAAAGTGGGAGGATGGAGAGAAAAATGGTGAGTGAGCGGGTTGGCTTGTGACAAGTCTCAAAGAGTAGCGGGTTAAGGCAAGGTGAAGGAAAGGGTAAAGGGGGGGAGAGGGGGAGGATCGGAGGAGGAATGGGAAGGCTGAGGCAGTCAGATGAGGCTAGGGATGATGGAGGGAGAAGGAGGGCATTGTGGATGAGAATGTGGGTGTCTGATGAAAAGCGAAAGGAGAGAAGTACGCGAGGACCGGAGGGAGGAGGCTGGAGTGCTTGCATAGGGGAGGGAGGTAGATGGAGCCGAGGGAGGCGGGAGGCATAATGCGGGGAAGGGAGGAAGAGATGGGAGGACGAGAGGGGAAGACAGAGGGAGGCGGGAGGCAGAGAGAGAGACCCATGTTCTCAATACCTCAACCAGATGGTGCTGCTCTGCCTCACCTCTTCCCCTCCCATCTAAACCCCTCCCTCCCTTTACGTTCCCCTCTCTAACCTCCCCCTCCCTCTGTGATCCACCCCAGAACAGAAACCTCCTACTTCAACTCCCCCTCCTGCAACACCCCCTCTTCCTTCCCTTTGCCTCTCTGTGTAAGTCCCTCCCCCCCCCCCCCTCCCGCCCTTCACATCAGTCGGGTTTGGCGGGCTCAGAAGAGGATTCTGAGAGGGAGATGGCAGAAGAGGATATGAGAGAAAGAGGTTGGAGAGAGTACGAGTGGGAGATATAATTTGACCAACCAGCCTCCCTATCCCTCCCTCCCACCCACTACCATCCTTCTAAGCCGCCTACACCCACCACCCTCGTGCAATACTCCGATGACAATGTCTCTTACCTGAGTGTATCCCGACATCACCAGCAATTGTATGTATCAAAAATATTCCGACACTGTGGGACGCGTTTGCGAAAGAATGATGGATTTTTGAAGCCGCGACTTCCAAGAGAGAGAACCAACAACCAACGCTTCCAGGCACCTCCAAATGCCTCAAAGCTTCGGCACTGGAGACTCGGTCGAGTAAGAGGGAGGGAGAGGGAGGAGGGAGGCAGAAGGGGTCGATGGTGGGGGCATTACGGAGGGGATGGGGAGAAACGAAGGGTACGAGAGTGGAATGGGAAGGGGGGAAAGATAGTGGAGAGGAAAGATGAGGGGAAGCGAGAGAGAGAGACGCAGAGAGGATAGCGGTGGTGCGAGGTTGGGGAATGGATGGGGACCGAGGCAGGGGATGGAGTGGGGCGTGAAGAGGAGTGGGGAAGGAGGGAGGAGGACGGGAGGTTCGGATGGAAGGAGAAGGGAGAGAAAGAGGTTCCAAAGAGGCGGGTTCGGGAGAGCAGAGGAGGGGGAGGGCGACGATGCGGGGAATGGCGGGAGATGAGAGAACGTGGAGGGGGCAGAAAGAGAGGGGGTGGGGAGGAGGGAGGGGGAGGAACTTCGAGCGAGTCGAAAGGGAGGGAGAGGGGGGTGCCGTCTCTCCTTATGGTGGGTGGTTGGGTGGCTGCCAAGAAGGTTACCTTCTCTAGTTCCTTTTCTTCTTACATCGCCTTAACACACACCCTCCTTTTTTCCTCCTCCCCTCCTGCCTCACTTCCTCCGACCGATCTTTTAACAATTCCTCCTTTCCTCTTCCCATATCCTCCGGATGAAAAAAATACGTGGGATTTTTTTCCCCAGCGCCGCTTCGAACGTGTCCCTTCGGAGAGCACGTATCCCGCGGAGGTTCGAGACCCTAACAGGTCACTTCCACTCGCGAAGGAGACTTTTAACTCTAACGTGTCGCGCGCGTTTAAAGATGGGTGAGTTATCACGTGGGAACAAAGCCGACTACCACACCCACACACATACGTACGTACGTACCCCTTCCGAAATAATTTCTCTTCCCGCCGTCTCTTTTTCTCCTTTCAAACCGTTCTCCTCTCCTTCTCTCTTCCTTTACCTCTTCTATCGCGCACACACGCACTCACGCACACACACTGGAGTGCTCCCTTCTCTCCCGCCTCTTTCTTCTTCCAAAGAGAAACTCTCGTAAGCCTTCCCTTCCCAACCACATTCCCTCTATCTCTCTCTCTCACCCACCACCCCCGCGCTTCCTACCCTACCTCTCCTACACTATCCCTCTCCAACTTCCCCACCCAACCCTCCCGCATCCACTCCCCTTCCTCTTTTCTGTATAAACCTCCCTTTTGCCTCACAAACCCTCCTCACGACCGTCTCCTTCCCCTCTCTCTTTCTCTCCGCCCCTCACCAGATCCCCTTCATAACCCTCCACTCCTCCTCCCCCACCACCTCTCGCCCGGGCAGAAACGACTATGGCAAGCAGGGAGGTAGTCGGAATGGTGGGAGGGAAGGAAACGGGGTGGGGATGGCTCTAAAGCGTTAGGGGAGGGAGGTGGGGGGAGGGAGGAATGAGGGTTGACGGAGAGAGAGAGGGGAGTTTGGAAGTTGGAACTATAAAAGAGGAGGGGACAGGAGGGCGAAGAGGGGGAGAATCCGTAGGTAACGGGAGGGAAGCGGGTAGGGAAGAGGGTGCTTTAAGTTGGTAGGGACATCGAAGGGAGGGAGAGGAATTCGAGAGAAAAGGCGGAGTGGGAGGAGGGCGTGGAGCGAGAGGGAGGGAAGGGTGGAGTGGCCGGGTGGGCCGAAGGGTGCGCGGAGGGAATGGGAGGTAAGCCGAGGGAGGGAGGCTTTACTCGGTGCGGGAGAAAGAGGGGAGAGATAGAGAGAAAAGAGGACGAGGGAGGGTTTTACGAGGGAGTGGCGGAGGTGGAGGGTAGGGCGAGCACCAAGGAGTGAGGGAGGGAGACAAAACCGGGAGGTTCTCTTGCGGAGGAGGAAAATGAGTGCGGGTTAAAGGGGTGAAAAAGGGTGGGCAAAGCGGCTGGGAAGGAGGGAGGGGATCGGGTTTTGGTGGCGATGGTGTTAAAAGTGAGGAGCGGCGGAGGGATGATGGTGGTGGTGGGTGCGCGAGGCGAATCGAACGGAGGGAGGTAAAGGGGTATAGCACGAGAGAAACCAGGAACGCAAAAAGAAATGGGTATAGAGAGAGCAAAAATAACGGAGGGAGGAAGGGAGAAAAAGAGGGGGAGAGGGGTGGAGAAATTCAATTTGGGAAAGTTGACCATGGAGGAATCTTTTATCGCATTACTCGAGTCGGATAAAGGGATCAGCGAAAGAGTTCGAGAGCGAGCGGCGATGTTAACCGAACTCCGCTCTTTCGCCCTCTCTCTCTCTTCCCAACCTCTCGATCACACAAAAGACCGCAAAAAGAGGGCGGGGATACCTCTATATCCTCCATGCGTATAACTCCAAATCGGCAGGAGAGCAATTAGCGACCGTAAAAATGGCGAGTCAAACCAAAAACCCGCGAGATTAAGGAAAAGCGCGATAAATATATTTATATAAATGAATGTATAAAAAAAGCGGGCGGCACGATCCTCCAAATCCCCTTTTTTAAATTAGGTCGCTCAGACGCCTCCTATCTCTCGGTTCAATCCGAAATAAAAGCCGATGCCTTACGAGTCGGAATGCCCGCACGCTTCATTAACATCGACTAATAACGTGGATTAATCGAAAGTTTGCCTGGCGGATCGCCGGGCCTCGAGTTTACCGCCCACCGACTCCCCCTTTCTCCTTCACTCCTTCCGATCCGCGAGAATTAACCGCTTCTCCCTCCATCTTTCTCCCAACCCTTTCCGTGACTCCACCACACGCCCGCATAAGAATTCTCGGCGTAGGGTCAAGCGAAGGCACTTCCGACGGGAAATAACGTTTGAAGAAAACGAAACCGTTTAAACCAAAACCTCGTCGATACAAACTTCACGAGACTCGAATTTTTAACGGCTGGTAATAACGACATCTCTGCAATAAAAAATGTATAGGTACGTTTTCGCGAAGAGCTGGAGTACATGTCGCACAAACGAGCATTCTGTGATAACCGACTATTTATCGATGAGATTTTACCGTAAATCTGAAACGTTTACTAATAAAGAGGGCGGCCGCGCGGCGAGGGATTCGACTACCATCCTCCGAGTTCTTCGTGAGCAGTTTTGGAGATTTAAAAAAAAAACCGGTGTCAAAAGCGCAAGGAGAGACAATGACCTAGGCCATGGTGGCCGCGCAAGTGAAAACAAGAATCTTAGCCTCCAGGGTGGTCCTCTCCCCTCTCTCGCTGTCCTCTCTTTGTCCCTCCCTCGCTCTCTCTCTCTCTCTCTCCACCCGGAGGGAGTTAATCGACTTAGTTCCCTCTTCTCTCTCTCCACATCCAGGATCGATAGTAGGGAGAAGGCAGTGGAAGGGAGGGAGGAGAATCCTAGTTGGCAGAGAACGAAGAGGGAAGGAGCGAAGGAAAGGAGGAATGGGGAAGAGCATGAAAGTGTCGCGTGGCATGCCGCGGATCGAACGCGGGAGTGCCACCTTAACCGGTAAGGAACACCACCACGACAGAGAGGGAAGACGTGATGGAGGAGAAGGGAAGCGAGAAAGACGCGTTTACCATAAGTGAGGACGAAAACGCTCTTCTGTCCTATCTCGAGTTTCCAACCTCCACTCCCTCAAATCAATCCTCTCTATCGCTCCCGGAGGACACCCAGATCGAAATCATAAAGCAAGGGAATCTCGCGAATTTTTTCTCTTAAAAAAATCCCGCGCACGGTTGGGTTGAGGAAGAAGGAGGCGAGAGGCAGCACCCCTCCCTTTCTACCTACGGTGCTCGTCTGCGGATTCGGCAAGCGGGTTTAATTCCCTTGCGGAAAAGCGGTCCCCCGCGCCGGATTTCCGAAGGTCATGACGGCACGGAGTGAAAGTACTCCCGACGCTTTTTAAGCCACCCTCTTGTGGAGAGGGCCTAAATAAATCGACGCGCTTCGAGAGAGAGAGAGAAGAGGGGGAGATGAGCGAGTTCCTTCCGCATACGAGGAAAACAAGAGAGTCAATTCGATTATCGACGACATCCTTCCCGAATGTTACCGTTTTTTCTTCTCAGAGAATTAACGTGTCGGAGGGTGGAGCGCTCAGTTTAATTTTAGGATGAAAAACGAGGCTTCCCATCGCCGGAACCTTGAAGAGGATTTGGGAGAAATAAAAATCATTTTGGAAATCGTAAGTCACGCAAATCTGAAAGGACGTACCTTCCTATTTACGATTAAGGACTGCCGATAGTTGAAACAAGAGTGACGACTGATATGCAGGAGCGGCCCGAAGTATTATGGCGCACCGGGCGAGAAACCACTCCAGTAGCCCCTTTTGTTAAAAATACTTGCAAATTACATGTTAATTTATTCAATGCTCCGTAAAAATTATTCACTAAGAAAACATGAAAGATATGCCAGCAAGATTCTAGCCAGTTCCGAGCAATAAATTTGTATCCAACACTTAAAAGTAACCGGCAGCCCTGCTTATACAAACATTTTTTCCGCGCCTAAAATGCGGGCATCTTTCGTAACAGGAAGGCTAAATGGCGAGCGAAACTATGAAGAATCGGAAAAACAAGAATCCTCATCAAAATGTCACAAACTCTCACAAATAACCTAACCATTCGAGGGGAGTAGAGAGCGATAAGAATCTTTCCGGCATAAAGCGTTCCATAATCCTCCCTCTCCCGTCATCTCGCTTTTGTGACGGGTCCATCGGCGCGATGTCGGTATCGATAAACGGAGAGAAAAACACGCGTAAATGCATTTAGCGCGGCGTCTACTCCCTGGAACGACAAAAGAGGTAGCGGAAAGCGAAAGTGGCACTGAGTCAGAGAGAGAGAGAGAGCAATTGGGAATCAGATGCATCAAGCGGCAGCGATCTCTGGGATTCGCAGTAGCGAGATGAGGAGGGGCGAGAGAGAGTATGGAGAACGCGTATGTGTGTGAGCGTGGGTGGGAGATCAAGAGAAGAGGGTAATGGCCGCTAGCCAGGCGCGAAAAGGGGGTCGGAGGTTAGCGGGACACGGGGGAAACATCATCTCCTCTATTAAAATCGTAAACAACGTCGGCTTTTCCGGAGGAGTTCGACGCGAGGGTTTGCCCATTTTTAACGAATTTCGGAAACGTAAACAAAGAAAAAGTTCCTAAGCGTAAGGAAAGGAAGGTGAAAGAATCGGCGCTCTGTCGACTCATCCGCGTAGAAAGGAGTAACGAGACGAACGCATAACGGAACACAATCGATAACGCAGGAAGGATATCCATAGGATAAAAGGTTCCGACGACGGCATACAACATCGCCTCTGACGCAGCTAAAGACCGAAACAGGTGATTATTCGTAGACTTTCCTGCATTGCGCCAAGAATATGCTAAGGACGATGAACATCGTTCAATTTTTTTCTTCGGTCGCACGTTAATGGAGGAAATGGCATCATGTCGAAGATCAAGCAAATGATGAATAATGGGGAGGCAGGTTCGAAAAAAGCGTTGAGTTTTCATTACAAAATTAATGAACTGCGCTGGGTAGATTGGAAGTGAAACCTGCAGCTCTGAAAATAAACCAAACAAGACGAAATGCGATAAGCAAGCACGAACTGGAAATAAAAACAACAAGAGATCGGAATCTGAATGGTTAGTCATATTATTCTGAAATCTTGACACTAAACAAATGGATGCATATGACTCCTAACGGAAACTTCATAAATATTTGAATGAATTTATATGGGGCACGCATAAATCCTATACTCTTACTTTTAGAAATGTCTCAAACAACGAAACATAAAAAATGCCTATTTTTGCTAATGACTGACAGGTGATTGAGCAACTGCGAATAAAAAACTCGCATCAAAAGGTTACAACACCTTTCTATGCCCTTCTGTTTAACCCTGTTGGTGATATAAGAGTAGAAACAACAGTGTGGATGCAGAAGTCACTGTTAATGCAAAGAGGCAAAAATTAAACATCCACCTCCGCGCTCATTTATGACATAAAACCCGACGGGCATTTTCCTTCGTTCTAATATTCACATTACCAGCAACTTGTATCCCGCGCTTCTTTGTCCCCTCCTTATTACCGCCTAATCCGGTGGATTATCTCGACATTTCCGAACTAGTTTAAATACCATCCAGGCATGGCTCAAAACAAAAACAAACGCGCACGTGAAAGGGCGGTGTTCCAGAGAATAATGCCGGCAAATTGACGCCGCAGAGAGTTACGACACGTAAACGAGTTCACTAATCCTATCTAAGAGCGAAATCCACGGTGCGAATTCTGCAGCAAAAGGAAACTGAAATGAATACTAAGCCTCTGCAAATTGGAGAACTTGGCCGAAATAAACTTAATTCTGCTCATCTGAATATCACGTGGCTCCGAATTTTAGATGCACTTAGTTTTTGCTTAGGCTAACGAATAACAAAAATCATCACAATCTGCTTAGCTCAAACATAACGATGACTTCATACACGATAATAGTTGAATACTGGCTTAAATGGCCATTTGCCGTCGATGTCCATCAACAACTTCTTCCTCAAAATAGGTACTACGTGTAAAATTTTAAAAAGTTTTATGCCAAGTATTTTAACAGAAAAACACGGTATGCATATACACACATAACGTAGTGCAGGCGATGATTAAATATGAAATGGAATTGGAGTTAGAAAACGGGATAAAAGATGGGTTGCCGAGTAGAAAGAAAGAAGAGTGACGACGCTCTGCCAGCCAACTCATCCTATCCCGCCCTACCTTCCCTTCGCCGCCCTTCTTTCTCGAGGATTAGGAAATACGCTGACGTCTTCCAACTACACCCTCTCCCTCCGTTCCCCTCCCGAACCGAGACAAACTCACGCCACTCCTCCCCACTCCAATTCCTCGCTTTTGCGCTTACGACAATGCAAGGCTTTTCCTTAGGCATCGCCCCAATTCGTGTCGCAGTTTACCGAGCACTTAAACAGCGGGAATATTTGTCATTTTTGTTCAACTGGCCCACTTCCATTAACAAGAAAGAAATTTTGCGACGGAAGAAAGTTAACGAGGATTTTTTCACCCTCCACGTCAGACTGTCTCGGCTAAAAACGACAAAATAATGGTGAATATGATTGAGATGATAAGTAAACTATGCAGAGCACAGTCATTGAACATGCATCAATGTCTTCTCATGGGTATCTTGGAATATATAATCAGAGAAAATCCTGAAAAGTGTATTACGCGCAAAATTCAAAATCCACCCCAGTAAAACCATATTGACCAACATTTCTATTTATAAGGGGGCACGAAAAGAGTTCTTGAGAATTACTTGAAAACATTCAAGACAGCATTTTTTCGTCTCCACTCACGAATCAAATGTGGGAATGATTAGGAAGAAAATCGTAAATCGATATGGTCCCGGACAAAACGGCCACGGACAAAACGTCCCCGGACATAATGTCCCCAAACGCAAACTAGGACAAAATGTCCCCACGCAACCCAACCCAACCGTGATTAAAGTATTCCTGCCAAATTTCAATCTTCTACCTAGTCGGGTTGTTTATTAAAACATGTCATATGTAAAAACGTCAATATGGAGAATAATGTTGCTAATTAACATTTTCAGAACGAAATAATGAACAGCTTTCGAATTACCCATTCAATTTCCCCGCTCCGATTTTAGATCTTCTTTTGCTGTTTTCGGCTTGGATTTTAAATGCTTATCGGGAGATAGGAAGAACCAAAACACTTCAACCAACTTACCCAGCCCGGTGAATTCGCGCAAAAAATAAAATCAGGCAAAATATTTTTTCTGAAATGATCCTTGGTCGAGCAAAATGTCCCTTTGAGGAAGAACCAAAGCACTTCAACCAACTTACCCAACCCGGTAAATTTGCGCAAAATGTTCCTCCATGTTGAAAGTTACCAAAGCAACAAAAGAAGACCGGAAATAGCATGGCCGGGTAATTCGAGAGCTTAGCCGGAAATAAATACAGAAAACTTGTTCAAGGCGTTCTAATTAATCATCTGACTGATTCTGAACAGCCTACCAACATCGGAGAGGAAATAATTAATACTTATTGTTGCGTTTGGGGACGTTTTGCCCGGGGACGTTTTGCTCGGGGACGTTTTGTCCGGGCCATTTTGTCCGGGGCCATTTTGTCTGGGACCCCGATATAGAAGCGTATGGCAGCATATAAAAAGGTTGAAGAATATTCGGCCGCTGGAACTTCGCTTATCTTAATCAAAACGAAAAACAATACAGACCATCTTTAATTAATGAGGTCAGGCTCAACTTTGTGGAATTTACTCCCACAAAGTATTCGTTTCATTCAGACCATCTTTGTTAACGAAGGAGGCAGATTTTCTCCCTCTTAACACTTAGGTTTCAGATTAGTATCCCATTAATCATCATGTTATTGATGCTCGCTGTAATCTGCCTCGATTCTGCAAACGATGGAATGGTTTATGATGAAAAGAATTCCCCATTAAAACAATTGGGGCCAATTTTTATCCCGAGATTTAATCTCGCGCAGTTCCTCCTTTCCAACGCAACCGAAACAAGAAGCATTAAAATGTCGTCCTCCATTTCTCATGAAAAGTTCGGTAATCTTTATTCCCAAATTGCGGCAGACAAAAATCAAAGAGAGTAAAAACTAAAGGAGGATAAATTACCTCTCTCGATCAACCGAGCAGCGCGTGTTCATTTCAAGGAAAAACAACATTTTTCGACCATCTCGAGAATACTCCAGCTCGAGGACCTCCGTACGAATTCTCTGCGGGGAAACTCACTCATCGAATGAAAGCGAGAGCAGCGGCAGCAGTAGTAGTGGTTGTAGTACCCAAAAGGAAGGAGAGAGAGTTGAGAGTGAGAGAGAGAGAGAGAGAGCGACACACGTCTCTCTCTCTCTCCGGAATATCTCCATCCTCGGAAACATCCCCACCATCAACATCCAGATACCCACGCCGCAAGTCACTCTACTCCCTTTCCTCCCCCAACGAAGTTGTACCTACGTACACCGACCCCCAGCAATTCCCACCTCCTCTTCCAACCGAACACTCACCCCTCCCTCTGCATCTCCCTAGCCTCTCTACCCCTTCCACATCACCTCTTATTCCCTCGGACGGAGCAACTCCCTACCTACTCTCTCCCCTCGATTCCCTACCCTTTCCCGGAAAGATACACCGGCCTCACCCTCTCCACAACGTACAAACACACAAGCAGACATCCCCTATTACGGTGGCGCCTCCCAACCTCTCCGACTCGGAGCCCATGGGCGCAAAAACCCCCAGGGGCCGGCCTGGGACAATTCCCGGCCCCCAGGGTTCGACCCGATGTCCTCGGGTCGCGTGTCCCGTCGCCCACGAGGCACGGCGCGGCGCGGCGCGTAAAGTTGAAGATCCACCTCGAGGGAATCGGGCAGGACATTGAAAAGGCCGTCCCCGAGTCTTACGCCAAGGATCCCACGCCGCCCGTCCGATCCGAGGCACCCTCCCATTCCACCGTTTTTCCCTTCCTCCGCCCTCTGGAAATACACACTCCGTTACCCTCGCACGGCGATCCTTACTCCGTCCCTCTCCTCTCTCTCTCTTTCTCCCCTCCTCCCCTCACACCCACCTCCTCCCCTTTTATACGCTTTCCCCCCTCCCCTCCCCTTCTCGTGCCTACGTCGCCAGCGGCGCCAGATCCGAGGTATTGATTCTACGGAGGCCGGGGTGAGATGCCCCACCCTGCCACAACCCAACCCCTCCCCCTCCTTCCAATGCCGCACTCATTCCACCCCCGCCTTCGCCGCACCCTCCCCTTTTCTCTCTCCCCTCGTTCCGCCCCTCCCCACCTCACTCCCTCTCGCCCCTCCCTCAATCTCCTCCAACCCCCTTCACTCTCACTCGGGATCGATACTAGCCACCCTCGCTTCCCCTCCTCCCCCCTCTCTCCCCCCACCCGACCGCCTCCCTCCCTCCTACACCCTCCGACCTCCCAGCATACACACCCACCCACCAACACTCTCACCTTCTACTACACCTCTGAAATTCCCTTTCACCTCACTATACGGTTGAGGCAAGACTTTTTAAGTTTCGTGCGTATTCCTTATATGTTGGAAGGATAGCGAACCGGATTGAAACAATAAAGTTCGACGTATAGGGATTTATCTCGCCTTCGCCGCGAGTACTTCGGATGAATTTTCCACATCTCAAAAAAGGCCTCTCCGGAATGATTCAATGTATGCGTAAATGACGATTTCAAATATCCGTGGGATAAAATATTTAATTTGCAGTACTTTCCACGATGAAAAGCAATTGGAAAGAGACTTCTGCAAGGGAGTGGCGCCAGATAAAATTACTGTAAGGCAAGTATAACATATATGTATTTATTTGAAAACTTTCGACGATGCAAAAAAAACGATCACGAAAATTAGGAACACGAGCAATACGAAGACACAAATAAAGCTGCCCTAATAAAATCGAACGGTTTTACGACGCTTCATTAAGATGACTACAAAAACAAACCGATCGGTTTATCAAGAGATCTCTCAAAAAGATTTCTGGGCCACAGAAGGTCCGTTAATTTAGCCGGAAGCCGAGGGTAGATAAAAAGCACGTGGATATTAACCCACGAAAATCTCATAGTTTTCAATTTACGAAATCTCTCACTGCGTAACCGATATATAACTCTTTCGTCGAGGGAGCCGAGGGAAAAAAGACTGACTGAGGGGAGGTGAAAAAATTAAAAAAGACCAACACCGGAGGGAGAGAGAGAGAGAAAGAAGTCTCTCCAGACGAAGACGTGAAGAGAGAGGATAAAAAAAACGACTCGCATCCGAAAAAAGTACCCCTTCCTCCCCCTCATAAACTAAGCCGATCCATCACGGGCTCCAAATATATTCCACGTCCCTCAAGACGCGACGTCTCGAAATGTTTGACCGAGCGTAAACAGGAAAAAAGAGACTCGTTCTTTATGACCTTTCCCACCGCTTCACACTTACGGCGGGATCCGAAATATGGGGGAAGAAGTTAAGGAAGTCGGTAGAAGGACTCGTGAAAAGGAATCCTTATCCTTCCTATTACTAACTCCTTCCCCGCCCATCTCATTCCTAAAAAAGGAACACGACGAACCTTCTTTGGGGATGAAAAGCGAACTCCTCTTGTCAGATTCAGCGTAGACATTCTCTCTCTCCCTCCCTCCCTGCATCCGCAAAACCCCACCCTTGCCCAGGGTTACAACGCGACGGGAGGAAGCGCATCAGAAACCCCTTTGTGTTCAACCCCTTCTGTCCTCTTCCCTCTCAAATATTCTTCACTTCGATCGCCTCCTCCATCATTCAAAACAACACCTACCCAACCCCCATCGTCGATGAAATTAAAAAAATATCTCTCGCGCCGAACGTAACTTCGTTTCCACCTCCGAGACTAATGTCTACAACCCTCCTCCCCCTCTCTTGCTTCCCCATTTATTTTTTGGAGGGGATCACAAAGAGAGAGGGAGAAAGAAGGAAAAACGGATAGGTTAACGGAGACTGCATTAAATGTTTTCGCTTCCGGACTGGATTCCGCCACTCGCTTTTTAGCCTTCTGGGTATTTGGGGGTCGGGGAACGGGAGAGGAGCCTGCGTGTGCAGAGAATTGGGAGGGGGAGCGGAGGGTGTTCGCCCTGTTCGTGAGCGTGGGAGAGGGGTCCGTGGGAAGGGTTCGTTATCGACGGGGATGAGGAGAGGGTTATGCGCGGGAAACGGAACGGGCTGACGGGTACGTGCGGAGGTGTGGGCCAATGGGAGACTTTCCCGCGGGACACGTGATCGGCCAAAGATGGTGGGTGGCATGCCTACGATGGGATCGAGTCGCGCGCGCACCTGCCTGCTATCCTCAGGGTCGCTAATGAGAGGAAAAGGGAGGTGGGAAGAGTAACGCGAGTCGGGGGGAAGGGGGCAATTGATCTCCACGGCATAAAGTTTTCCCTATCTGAAAACGAAACCAACACCAAACTCCTCTTGGCGCCTCCAGCACCGAGGAGGCACGATGATGGAGATCGTCCCCGGAGGGAGACGAGGGCAAGGGAAAAAGGAGGGCTAGAAGGGGCAATTAGTTGTGGGCGAAAAATGAATGAATGGAAGGCCTCTGAAGAAGGCGGCATAAAATAAGGGAATTAAAGGCAGGCCCTTTTAAATGAACCAAAACGGCCCTTGATTCGGGGAAACGTCATTATCGTTTAAGTCGACGGATTTTCTTAGGGGGCAAATCGTTTCGCTCTTTTTAATTTTAAATAGATTAGCAGCGACCGGTGTTTCAATTCTTCGAAAGGGGAAAAAACAGTGCGGATGAAGCGAGAAGAATGAAACTGATATTAATCAGAAGTAAGATCCCTTTTCCGCCTGTTACGAAAAATCTCCAGGGATATATTGACAAGAACATCAACGTGTGTTTATTTCTAGAAGGCCCCACTCATGTAAATAATAAAAATGGAGATGTTATGCTCCACAGACAGGATTTTTGAAGGAAGATATCCCACCAACTAAGTACCAACAACTATCAGATTTTGGGAAACAATGACGAGGGGCTCTTATTGGATTCTATAGGAACTATTCTCTTTGACTCCGCGATTCATTAATAAAATAGATAGGTCAAAATCGAAATCGGCAAGAATGCACGGCGTAGAGGTGACAGAATTAAGCGAAGAGAGAAACCGCCACAGCTCTATCGTAGGAACGGGAACGTTTGATCGATTAACGAGCCAATTTCGGGTCTTCCGACGCGCGATTCCCACCGCCAACGGCTTTAATCGCCACCTGTTTCGACGGTCGGAAGGAGGGCTTTAATAAATGGGAGTCCTCCCATTCGGGTCCACGTGACCAGAGGCGACGTGCCATAGATCGCACCCTTCGCCGTGGAGCTTAACTGGAGGTCGTGCGGCACGCGACGCGCCAATTTGACGGTTCTCGAGCTTTTCGAAATTACCCGCGCGAATAATTAATAACGAGGAGCGATCATTCGGACCGCGCACGAATAATTGCCGTAATGTCGCGAGTGCGACTGAGTCGTTCGGCAAAAAAATTGGAAACGCGGTCGAACGCGGCAATTAATTTTCACGCATACATCGGAATGTGTGACAAATTTAACCGCTCGAATGACATTATTTCGTAACGGCATGGAACGTGTAGTTTTATTTCGAGATGATTTGTAATCAAAAAGAGAATGAGGATCGATGAGAAATGCATCCTCTTCTCGATTCTTTCCTCCTTCACCACGTCTTTCTCTCCCATTCATACAAATTGTTTTTCTTTTTCGTACTGCTAAATATTTGCAAGGATAATAAACTTCTCAAATAGAGATGATAACTGAAGTGGAGACTACGGCGTTAAAGCTGTTTGTAGAAATTGATCTCCAACCGTAAAGTTGGAGTTCAATTTCTACAAACTTCTCAAATATAGCTCTAAATCAATCAGGTAAAATAATTCTCTCAGTCCTCAAGGCGAACATTCATTAAAGATTAGCAAAAAAACACGACGGACGAATTAGTGAAAATAAAATGTTACCGCAAAACTATCGTGGAATTAATGATGCTGAATTAAAAGATAAAATTTCGATTCCGCCTGCTGAGATAAAAGATGAATTTCACTCATTAATTAACAACGAAATCAGTGTCGTGCAGTGTAAATTATTTGCACTGATCACAAACTTTTAAAGCTAGTCAGAGCTCCAGTAAATAGGAGAATATGAAACGATTTTTTTAGAAAATGACGAGTTCTTCAAAAATCAATTATCAATGTTTCGAATGAGAATTTTTAATGAAAATGATAGACATTTAAACTTTATCACCCATAAGAATTGAAATCATTCTAAACATAGCTGAAATTTTTAAGTAAAATGGTACATTTAAATTTTTAATAAATACTGAATTATTTAGTTATTTTATGCTAATTGTATCTATTATTCATTCACAGGAGTTTTAAGAAAAAGAAATGGCTTTAAATGTACTGTAAACACAGCTAAATACTTATTTTTAAAATATTTTCCAGTTTACGCTCGGGAGAGCATACACCTATGGTAGCGAATGACTGGTATTTTATAACATCAATTTGTCGAATGGTAATTTAATCAACGTTAATTTTTCGACGTTACATTTTAAATGAACATTACATTCTTGTACGCTTGGGCTAGCTCTCTGTGCTCTTATCTTCAAAAAACGCCTAAAATAAATTTGATTATTTCTATACTTGACCGAAAAGTAATGTAAATATTTTACCAGTTTAAAACTTTTTTAAATTCTGCAACAATACGAGTGACTATTGCCAAAAATAAATTACATGATAACATATGAAAAACAGTTTTAATTAACATCGCTTAGATAGCGTTTTCTACGATTCCACATGTCGATTACGAAATTTTAATATCAGGATCACTCAATCGCAGAAAAACATTTTTTTAAATATAACTCAAGAGTTCATTACCTAGGTTAATAACCAATGGCGTGTGCAATAGCACACACGTAATCCAAAATGTATTTGTTATGATACCAAACAGCAACAACTCGCCATAGCCTTGCGGCACTATCCCGATATTTATTCCACTTAAAAAGTGATTCCTGCTTTCCGCTTAAGCCTGGCCACTGATATGTTGTTCTATGCGCACCCTCTTGATTACTAATATGAACTTCCAAATAGTACGGTGCCTTCCAGAGAACCTGTTCATTTCAGTATATATTATGAATCGATAATAAAATAAAATCAACAAAATGACTGAAGATGTTTCAATACTTATTATATGTTCAAATATTTCTAATTTTCCTCAAAAGTCGCTCGAAAATTTTGTTTTCGATGAATTGGTTTTCGAAAACTTCGTTTTCACTATTTGAAAAATTTCTTTTGATTAAATGATCGAAAAATGTTGTCTTGCGATGAATTGGTTTTCGAAAAACTGGTTCTCGAAAAACTAGTTTTCGACGAACTGGTCGGTTACCATTCACGAAACCCACGCGGAGAGGAAGAGATGAGAGGGGAATGGTCCTCCGCCGGGGATCGAACCGGGCAGATCGAGGGAGGGAGAGGAGTCGGGTCGGGATGAGGTCGATTTGGGAGTAAGGTCGCGCGGGGAAAGCGTTCCTGCGAGAGTGAAAGTAAACAATGGAAAGGGAGCAGCGGCGGCGGCAGCAGCATCGGCAGCGCGTCGCGGGAAAGGCAAGCGATAGGGAGGGAGGGAGCAGAGAGAGAATTTCGCAGCACCCGGATGCTGCCGTCGCCGCCGCTAGCGCCGGGCGCGAAGCGGCAGGGAGTGGAGTGAGGGGGGGAGAGAGGCCGGGAAACGGAGGGTAGGGAGGGCATTGGATGTGTAGGTTCGCTTACGAAAGTGAGTATGCGTGTGTATGAGAGAGCGCGAGAGTAAATCAAAACGTACCGCGGCGACAAAGCATCGCTCAAACGTGCGCTCCCGCGTGCATCCATCGAACGAGCTCGCAGGGACGGAAATCGAATCAAGCATGGGAGCGTGCCTCACGTGTCGGCGATCGAAAAGGAGACGCGAAAAATTGATGATTTCGTCGTGGTTAATTACAAGATCCCCCTCTTCCCTCTTTCTCTCCCTCCCTCCTCCTCCCTCTCTCTCTCCCTCACTCCTCTCCCTCCCTCCCTCAATCCTCTCTCTCCCTCCCTCCTTTACTCCTCCCTCTCCCTCCCTCACTCCTCCCTCTCTCTCTCTCCTTCCCTCACTCCTCTCCCTCCCTCACTCACTCCTCTCCCTCACTCACTCCTCTCCCTCACTCACTCCTCTCCCTCCCTCCCTCACTCCTCTCCCTCCCTCTCCCTCTCTCAATCTCTCAAATCAAGAGAAATAAAAAAGGAAAATAAAAAAATAAATTGAAAGGTCGAATTCTAAGCGAAACAATAGGTACCGATTTATGATTCTTTTTGTGCGATCGGGTCACTCGCCTCCAATACGTGCTTCGAAATTCGAGAGGACGACGGAACATTTTTTTGCGAGAGATGTTTTTTTAAAGTCGCATCTTGAAAATTTATTGCTTCGAGAATTTACATTCCTAGCACCGGCAACTTATTCAAAACTTTATGCGGCGCATTAGTCATGGTATCACATAGAACATATATCATATACAATCAGACCCCGGTTTAGCGCCCCTCTACTAGGTGCCAACCCATGAACCCATGAACCGCTGTGTACAAAACCTCCATCTTATGATTACATATTAAATATGACTCGATTTACCCCAATGACAGTGATGGATAAACGGTGGCGCTAATCGGAGTCTGACCGTACCTCCCATGAGAAATGACAATTTTTCTGCCCAGTAGTTATTTTGCGGCTGGTGACATCCTATTTGACAATCCTATGCATTATTCCACTAATCTTCTCTCTGCGCTGCTGAAAGCTTTTAAACTAATAAATGTACGCGATTCGTACCCCGAGATCTTCCCCTACTTTTCCAAGGCCAGTCTGAGTAATAATAGATACACTAATTAGGACATCACAGAAATGTAATAATAGATACACTAATTAGGACATCACAGAAATCCCTAATTAAAAATAATACGTCGAACGAAGTACATGAGATTATAATTACATCGGCATAAGACGCAGACGAAAGGATCTCTACACGACACGAGGTACAATAGCTAACCCAACCAAAAAAACATCGTCGATCCATGCCCACGGAATCCCTTTCGCGCCATCATCACCGGAAGATATTTTTCCGATAGCCTTAATTAATAAAGAAACTACTCCCCGACGGAGACAACGCGACGGGGAATCCCTCACCAAAAACAACGGAGCGCGTCACACGTCGCGCATGACAACTCATTTTTATTTTGAGACGGTCACGGAAGACCCGCGATACCCCACGAAGTGGGCCCCATGGGGGTGTGTCCACGCACCGAATCTCGATAAGGCGAGAATGGCGGGAGGAGAAAGACAATCCCCCCCTAACTCCGGCGTTGGGATAGGTTTTCTCCTCTCTCTCATTCTGGAGTCGAGTGGAAAAAACGTGGCGTCACCGCAATGCGCGTGCTGCAACGTCACATTCCCTTCCTTCCTTCCTCCCCTACCTCCCTCGACCACTCCCATTCCTATCCCTTCCGTCTCAGCTCCTTTAGCACTCGCCATCTCTTCTCTCCTTTTCTCTCGCCTATCCTTTCCTCGCACTATCCTCTTTCCACCGCACGTCCCCGTGCGAGCGAGGTGTGACGCGAAGCGTCGAGTGAGAGTGTGTGTGAGAGAGAGAGGCATCCATTTCCTCCGCCTTCAAGCCCTAAGGAGGAATAAAAAAAATTCGAGACGAGGAGAAGACTTCATCGAGGCGAGAGATCACTCGGGAAAACCCTATGCATTTAAACATAAATATATATTATCTCCGCGGTAGATGGGAAACTTTTATCGAGGGCTTAGAGGATGCTCGGATACTTTAAAAAAGATACACGATACCCGGACCTGTTGTTTGATTTGGATTTTTGCTGTCCTGGCCACGGTTTACGAATTGACTTAAATCGACTTCAATATCTGAAAGACGAAAAATATGATGGACTTATTGTAGAGATAACTCCTGGCGACACGAAGCCCACTCTTTCAAGCATTTGTTATCTTATGCACACACACACACAAATAAATAAATAAATATATATATATATATATATATATATAATTATAAATATTTGCTTCTTACATATATAGGATATATGATATAAAACCTGAAGTATGTACTTCTAGATGTGCTACAGAGCTGAAATTAGGCATGAAGATGGAAAAAAATCCGAAATTCCAGAAACATTTATATTTAAGGGATGTTTTTGACCCCAATATCCAATTTTAAAACATCCATAAGAAAAAACTGAAAAGTGCATGGCTTTATAAAATTGCTTTTTTTATTATTTACAATTAAGATATAAAGACAAAATTCAAATCCATGCTGAATTTGCGTAAAAGTTAGATTTTAATCATAAAATTATGAAAGGTTTTTCGGTTTTCAACAATTACTATAATAAAAGGCTAGATGTGTTTGTGTATAAGGCTGACGTCATCAATGGCACTTTTAACGCGTTTATAACAAACTTCCCGATTAAGTGGAAGGTTGGAATTTCGCAGTAATGTTTGACTCAGATATAAAAATTAAATATCGAAAAAAGACCCGGGTTCGACTCAAGGGGGGCGATTTCCATTTCCTGTAAGATAACACGTAAAAACCAACATTTTAAAGTGCAGGCTTTTATTTTTTTGGAAATTAAAATTAGAAAGAGTTAACGTACGATCATCGAATATGAACTATGTTTTAGGTAAATTAATGAAGTTTCTTATTATATTCATCTTTTTCCACCTACCGTTCGAAATCATTCATATATTAAACATTTAAATCACATATTATTGGAAAATATCTGCTTTTAAACGGGATGTTGTCTTGCCGACCACGTCATTGTTAAACTTCGAGAATCAATTAATGTCTAAACCCGCATATGTGTAATACGTACGAGTGCATAGATTGCCTTAAATTATCGTAGGATTTTTCGCGAAATTACGTAATCCTAATAGAACTGGAATTTAGTTTGGATTCTTTTGCTTATCTAAACGACTATATAGATGCAGAGTAAGAGAGAGGGGGATGCGGGGAGGGAGATAGGAAGGAAAGGATATAGAATGGAAGGTACATGAGAGTAAGGGAGCTATAGAATTAGAAAAGGACGGGAGGAAAGAGAAAAAGAGGGAGAGCTATAGATTGTGACAGGAGGGAATGAGAGAGGGGGGAGGTGGGAGAAAAGAGAGGTAGAGAGAGGGAAGGAAAGAGAGAGGGAAGGAAATAGAAAGGGAAGGAAAGAAATACGGAAGGAGAGAGGGGCTGCGAGAGGGAGGGAGGGATTATTATTATACACCCGTCATATGACGGGCAATACACTAGTTAAAAATATTAACTACCATTGCAACGACTCCAATGCCTTTCAATGAAAATGATTTTCCTTACTTTAAGAGCATTGATTTAATGTTTTTAATGGGAATCAATTGACTATATTACATAATATCGTTAATGTCAACCAACGTGGTAAACATATGGGTCTTAATCCTAACACAAAATATTATATTTAATTCTATATTATTACTATTTTTAGTGTAATACACAGTATTCATTATAAATAGATTGCTTTGGAAATCGCGTTGGTTAATTTACGAGTTTAGATCTTGGTGTATGATGATTTTTTTTAACGCTTGCAGTATGCAAGCACCGACAACTCGTATATATAATATTTAATTAAGGAAATATAGGCAGTATTACGAATGAAAATACGAAGATATAAACTCCACCATATTCCTCAATTGCTGTAGTTAATCATAAAAAACTGATAATCTCGCACTGGGATGATGTTCATTTTGACTTCAATTTCTTTAGATAAATTTGGAGATTCGAGCAACATAATTAGGCCGCTGCGGTGGATGGAAACACTTTCTTCCCGCGATTATTTTATTGAAGAAAGTGAAACGCTTTTCCCAAATTATCGACTGGCATTCCACACACAGCAGCTCCTCGTATTTTCCAAATTCGCCCCCTCTACGCGCGGCGAGAGCAAAAAAAGGACCATATAAATTACGAAGACTCCCAAGTTAATGCGTCAGAGTTTTTTTTATTCCTGCCACCCGTCCCCCGAAACTGTGACGACAAAGTCTACAGAAATATAACCGATGGATTAAGGAAGGGAGGACATTAACGATGCGCAGAGGACAGGCAACGCGTTTTTTTTAAATCCCGAACTCACGACGACGGCAAAAATAATTTTTCTCTCGAAAGCTTTCATTTTTCATCCGTAAACACCATGGTTCGGTCAAAACATAGCACGAACGACACTTATTGATACCCTGGTCCCCCCCTCACCTATCAACGGGATCATCCAGCGAGAACCCCTTCGGAGCCTGCATGCGTTGCGTGTTATTCGATGCGAGATATTCCCCTCACAGCCCTTCGGTATCCCATCACGGAGGGTGAGCAACGCGACAAAAGGCCAACAAAACATTCTTCCCCTTTCAAAATTGGAAGAGCGTTCGGGCGAAATAACTAGGTACGAACCGCAAAACAAATGAAATGAACACGGCGGAAATTGAGCACGCGGTCCAACGTGGGTCAAGGAGCTTTTGCGACAAATGTTGCTACCGATGGGGTAAACGATACAACACGACGTACGGCCGACGCAAATCAGTCAAGGAGACTTGGAACGCATGATGCGAACGCGTGACTTTTTTTCGTTTACGTTGAAAATTATGCCTCGTGGATAACGAGTAAGGAGAGATGCGGGAGGTAGATGTCTGACGAATCATTGAGGATCCATAGGAAACGAGGAATTAAACAGGAGTTACGAATAAACGGAGTTGCGAATGCGGCGAAACGTGCAGCCTGAATGATAATAAAATATATTACGAGAATATTCCAGACAGCTATTATTAAGAGTTCGAATGAGAAAACTGAAGATTTGTTGGCTACGCAACTAAGAAGCAAGTAACGTAACAGCAACGACAATAAAGTTTTCAGGACCGACGCGAATCACGTAAATTCCTCTACGTGGGAAATAATCATCCCTACAAGATCATCAAGGTGACTTGCAGGGTATCATGTAGATAGATAGATCTCCTTGTGAATTATCACAGCGATGGATGACGACTGGCCATTCCAGTAACACGGGCGGGTGATATTTATATAATAAAGGCCATCAAACTCCAATTGACACCTGTTTCGCTTTTAAAGCGGACATTAAAAAAACCGATTGACATACGGGCTGGATTCATTACCAAGAGTAATAAAAGAACGCTCAACTACGCCCTTAAATATGGTTTTAAAACGATCCGACCTTGAACCCTACGATCAACCGAGGGAATCCACAATCCCTCGTCTAATCATAGACACCCTCCGGACGATGAAAAAATCTATACCGCGATAATAGCCAACGGCACGAAGAGACGCGACCCTTAATTGACCGACTCCGAGGAACGATTTTCTAGACACGACCAAACGAAGAAAGGGGCAGGTGTTACTCTGGTTGCTGCTTAGGGGAGGACAAATCCGTTAGGATAATGGGATAAGTAAAAACATCAAAACCGCGCGCGCGCGACAATCCGAAGGGAGAATCGGACCGCAGTCCCACTTCGAACCCGCGGCGAGAGAATCACCGTTGGGAGGGAATACTAAGGGGTTAGATACAGAGAGAGAAATTTAAACAGGAGAATCTCGCTGCCTTACTCCGTTTCATTCGGCAAGAGGGACCGATGACCATCATCAGGAGATTGAGCAAAGAGGAGATAGAGAGAGAGAAAAGGAATGCGCCTGCAACAAATGCCAATCAACAACGACGGCGCTGAGTCGTGAACATTTGCCCAAACGCACTTGGCAACGTAGCGCCGGTGGGAGGACAGACGGGTATACGTGGCAACGCAGCCCTCCCCAAAGTCCTAACTCTCCCAACCACCCCACTCTCTCTCTCTCTCCCCTCGACGACCAACTCCCATAACCCCCACTCCTCCCCCTCCCCTCCCTACGCCATTCCTCTCTCCCCTCCCCTCCGACTGCCCCTTCCAACGCCGCCATCCTCCCACCTTACCCCTCCTATGCGGCACCCAACCACCATCCTCCCTCCACCTCACCCCCTTTTCATTTTCTCCCCCTCTCCTACAAACCTCCCACCAAACAAGACTCGTGCACCTCTCCCCCCTTTCCTCCCGGCGCCCCCTCCCTCCCGTCCCCCTTTCTTTCTCTAATCCCCCCTCCGTTTCCTTCCCAATCCCTCCCCATCCGACTCGAACACATCCTTTCACCATTCTCCCTCTCTCTCTCTCCATATTCCTTCCCAACACTCCCCCTCCACTCGAATCCCCCTCTGCCCTTCCACGAGCCCCACAACCAAACCTCCTCCCTCCCTCTCTCGTATTCCCCAATACTGTGTTAACTCACTCCACATCACGTTCCCTCCCACCGTTTCTTGGATACTAACAGCGTTTGCACCTCGCCGTCCTCGTTTCTCCGTCATTTCAAATTTATATATATATATATATATATATATATATATATATATATATATATATACATACATACATATATATACAACTCCTTCCTCGATTATCCCAAAGTTCCTCTCGCACCGATGTCTCTACCTGGTTTTTCGTTAATTCCTTCCGTATCTCTCCACGCGAGCCCAAACCCAGTCACATCACCAAGTCTTTCATTCCGCAAAAACCATCTCACCCCTTTCAGAACAGCTCTCCGGCCGATATCATCCACTACCCTCTCCATTCGCCGATATTATACCGCTGCGCATCTCACGCACATCAATTCATTAAAAAAACGACGATGAAATATTCAAGGGAAAAAAAGGGCAAGATTTTTTTATTATTCCTGGGCGGGGGAGAGGGTGAAATAACAAACCCCATTTCTTTCCGCGCTTTTTTTAAGTAGCCGGAGGTGGAATTATCCGTCCTCGACAACTTATTCACGGGTGGAATAAAAAAAGACGAAAAGAAAAATGTTTTTCCTCCAATTCCCGCACGCTCGTTAAATCTCCGATTCATTACGACCGCGTGGCGTTACCGAGTATTCAAGAATTTCTCTCTCTCTCTCTCCTCCTCCCCTCGGCCCGCGAGAGAAACCTACCCTCACCCTCTCACTCCCCCAATACTCCTCTCGACGCTTCACCTCTCTCTCTCACGCTACCTCCCTCCCCCGACTACACCCGCAGTCTTCGACTCGTCCCTCTTCGCCCCTCCCTCATCCCCCCTCTCCCCTCCTTTTCCCTCGGCGCTCCCGACTACCCTTCTCCTCTCCTGTTCCTCCCCCGCACATCCACCACCCTCGAAGAAAAACCCTTCCTTCCTTCTACCACCACGATTTTCCCCTTCGACCCTCGCTCCCACCCTCCTCCGAGCCATCTCCAACCCCCATCTTTCGCTGGCCTCTCACGCTTCCTTCCCCCTTTCATCCTTCCTCCTCCCCCATCTAGACATCACCTCCTCCGCAGCCCCCCTCTTACTGCTCCGCCTGTCCCTCCCTCTTCCATCCCCTCTGTAACCATGCCCTTTTCCTCCTCCCCGCGCCACAAGACCTCCCCCTAGGTCCATCCGCCATCTTATGCTCCTCTCCCGTTACAACAAACTCTTCCTCCCAACCTCTTACCTTCCACTGTATACAGAAAACCCACCCACCCATTTCATACTGGTACACCTAAACGTCGTGCCGTTCCCAAGTCCCCTCCCCTATCGGGAATACCATCCATCCTCACCTGTATTTCAAGCCGCACTCAAAAAATGATCACTTGCGGCAGCAGAAACGGCGCATGAATGCCAAATATAGGAGGAACATTACTCACGCAGCGATCTGACGACGACAGATTCAATTAATCGACGATAATCCTGCGCTTAATGGCTAAAATATTTTCGACTCCCTCTTCCCATTTTATCTTATTTAATATTTCGACCATTCCCGTGGAGGTGAAAAAATTGATATCGTACGAATGGCGAGTCGCGGCGTATGATCGGGAAGGGGGAGCCACTCGGCATGGCGGTGGCGCGAGCGCGGGATAGGAGAGAGAGAGAAATTTTCAGGAAGGGGAGATGGAGCGAGCGAGAGAAAGGAAAGCATGGTTCTGGAGGCGCCACTCTTACACCCTCACTCTCATTCATTCAAAACCGTGAAAAAATCCCTCTTCCCATCCCTCTAAACAGCTCAACCTTTCTGCAACGAGGGAATCGTAAAAAAAAGCTTATCATCAAGCATTTGGCTACGGATGTTCCCTTTAAAATGTAGGACAATCCCGAAGGCGATGCTTTTGTGCGGCGCGGGAAACAGCTTGTACGACCTCCCTCCCCCAGCCCTCCCCCACCTCCGGCACGTCGCGCAGTTTACGGAACTTCTCTACTTCCTCCTCTCCCCGTCAATCTCTCTCTCCCTATCATTCCACGTGGTTCCGGAATGAAACAAGAGAAGAGGGAGGCTGGGCACGTAATGCGACGCTGCCTCTTCCGAACGGGGAGAGGAATGCAGAAAAACCCCTATGGCTGTCGCACGTCGCTTCGTTGTAACCCCGAGTACATGGCGATCTGTCGAAGAGCCACGAGACGAATAATGTGGTATTCAAAACGCCCGCCGCGAACGGCGAGCGTAAAAGGAAGAACGAGATAACATCTCTCTCGGTCCGCAATTCGCAAAACGGATTGACGTTTGTCTTTGTCGTTATCCCATATCGACCCTTTTATTCGCCAATCGTTTCCTGGTCGACGGATAAACGAGAGCTTCCGAGGTGAGGGGGAGAAGTAGACACCGAATAAAACAGCAACGCCACCATTCCGCGAGATAAAAGGGTCAATAGTACCGTTGGCACAATAGCGTTTGCGTATCCGAATAAGCCATATTTACATGAGGGAAAATTGGGGTGAAGAGTATTCCGAGAACATTGAAAGTAACAGTGACCGCACGCCAATTAAAGAACAAAGGCGACTTCCAAGAATTTCATCAGGCCTCCTTTCTTGAACGTGCAGCCGCAATGCAGTACTCAAGCGATCGGCTTAGAAAGGCAACCCCGTAGGGAAGAATAGAAATAACGAGGCGGTGGATGAGGTCCCGAGCTTTCGGGAGCCTTCCAAAATAAAAATAAGTCCCTCGACGAAATTTGATCCAAGCCGATGGCAAGAGAGAGGGGTGTGAGACTAGAGAAATGTGACAGAATCTCTGGGAACCCTTCCGACGCGCAAACTATCATCTTCGTGCCATATTTTCTTCTCATGTACGGAACGCCCATCGCCCTTCCTGAAGAGGACTTGGGTATGCAAAAAACTACCAACGCTGAATAGCGCTTTAATTATTAAGAGATGTGACGCCCTAAGTTCCGTAAAATTTGTCGAAGTATGCGATCGTAAAAAAAAAGATACCTCTCCTTACGATCTCTTATAAAAATTCGCGTATCTGAAATGTATAAATCTCCTTCTCTCCATATCAAGTCCGTGTATTCTCGTGTACTAGTAGAGAGGGATACCCCGCACTTTTCACTGCCAGCGGCCATAGTTCCGACTCCACTACATCGAGTTTAACAGCGGGGAGAATGGGGAAGGATGATATTGAAGCGGTCTCGGGTCACGCCCGAAGGAATACGAGGATGGGAAGATAGGCGGGGGTGAGGGAGAGAAAGAGCCTTACATCCGAACGAATTAATGAGATGCCCAGTCATGTACACCGGATTCCGACGAAAATATTTACTAATGGCATTTTAACAAGAGTAAGAGTGTGTGCGTGTCCGTATGAAATGAGCCGGGCAGACACGGGGGAGCACTTTTCGAGCGAAAAAAGACGATACAGTCGTTGCCATTTCACTCGAAGAGAAAGCCAACAAAAACGATGCGTAAACGAGAGAGAATATGAGCACGGAGATCATACGTGGAGCGAGGTAATAGTGGGAGGATAGAGTGGGAGGCTAGTGGAGAGTGAGTGAGGAGAGAAGACGAGCAAAGCCCTTTCGTGGGGTGAGAGACGGGTGGGAGGCTAACTGAGAGAGTGGGAGGCGAGGGGACGGATGGGAGGCTAGGGTGAGAGCAGGAGGCGGGCGGCGGGTGGAGGCTAGAGTGAGAGAGAGAAGAGGGAGGCAGAGAGAGAGGTGGACGGAGTAGACAGAGGGGGAGGCTAGAGGGAGAGAAAGAGTAAGCGGGAGGTGGGTGGGAGGCTAGCGGAGACGGTAGGGGAGAGGAGAGAGGGGAGGCGGAGATGGGATGGTCGGGGGGTGGGGAAGAGAGTGTCAGGAGGGCGGGTAGAGAGTAGGAAAGCCGAGATGGGAGGAGGAGGTGAAGGAAGGGCGGTGCATTGATTTTCGGTCGCCGAGCCTCCCTCGCGCGCGGCCTCGCCTCACCCAGCCTCTCTCTCTCTCCCTATCCCTCACCTCCTCCCCTCTGCTTCCTCCCCGCACTCTCACTCTCGCAATGTCCCCGAACTTGGCGCACTCTCGCTTTCCACGGTTAGATCTGTGAGCCCGAAAACAAAAGCGTGCGAGAGAGATATGGATAGAGGGAGAGAGAAAGTCCGATACGCAGAAATCTCATCATCCTTCCGCGATGCATCGTTGCAAACTCTCACACGCCCGTTCCGCGTCTCCTACCACAAACGCAGTCACTCTTTCACCACGTCGATACGTACGGGGAGGGGAAAAGAGAGGTCTTCGCACCAATCGCCTTAGCCTTCACCATTGGCATTCAGGACAAACGGTGTCGCATACCCAATCATATCGGGTTTAATTCCCGTTGGTATTTGCGTTTCGCAAACGTGCCGAGCATTTGCATACGACATTCTCTATCACGCCGCAAAGAACGGGTATGTTGCTTTCGAGTCATACTTCCGCGCGTTATGATGGCTCTACTAAATTAATACACGAGTTAACAGAACATTTTATAGCAAGAGGATATAATATTGATAACTTTTATACGACTAACAGATTAGCTGAAAGAAACGTACCAACAAATATTCAGCCAATACCCACGAACATCATAGTTAGGACAAAAATTATATTGCCGTTAATGAAAAACATTATTTTCTTCAGCACAATGGACTTTTAAACCCACGCGTCGATTAACTTGATTGGTACACTTTCAACACCAAATGTATGGGATATCGAGGTGGCGGTTTGTTTACGAGCAGTTATCGGCAGCACTGTGATATTTTTTTAAAGGCCACTATTACATTTCTACCAACCTTAAGGGAAAGGACGAAAAGATTTTCCTTTCCAAGGACATCCTTTTTTTACCTTTTATGAAATAAATCCGTTTCCGTGGGCATTCATTTGAGGATAAGACGAAACGTGTAGGGGTCAAGTCTCGTCCGGCAGTGAATAGGGAGGTCCTTTCGGCAGTGAACCACTCCGAGGGACAGAAGGGATCTCGGCCACGTCACCTCTCTACTTGTCATTCCCGCGCCCAACCCATCCCCCGCGGCTGTCGGCGATTACGAAGCGTAGCAAACCACCAGCCAACCGACGGATGACGGGAACCATGACTTTTTACATTTTCAGGCCCCTTAAAAATGTGAATTCCCTCAAACTCCCAAATATCGGCATATAAAAACAATAGAAGCGCATGATTAAACCGTATAATGAGCAACTTTTGAACAAAATGAGATATATTTTGACTATTAAGAAACTTACCCCGGATAAGAATTCCTGTGGTAGATGAAAATAAAGGTAGGGCCTATACAATTATTCATAATATTTCCTCAAGAAACTGCAGTTTATATGCACAAGAAACAGAGATCCCTAAGACAACAACGGCAAAAAATAACCTTCCTCATGGGACTGCTCTCGGTGAAAAGACAGATTTCCCCTTCCGGAGAATCAAGACTTTTAATCGCCTCAAGCTTCGCTAGAGAGCACAAAAACCGCAGTTCTTTCGTCGCTTTAAAACCCCTTGGGTCACGGCGGAGAAAATTATAACTAATGACGACCATTTGTTCCAGCGCCAATGCAACCAGCAACAATTCATACGGAATCGTGAGTTCTTTTTATCTTCGCTTATAGAGAATGGACGAAAAAAACCACGTGAGGAATAGTTTTCCTTCAACTGTTAACTCTCCCTCTCTCTCTCTTCGCTCCAAAACACTCCGACGTATTCTCCCTCTCTCCGTTCCAAAAAGGCTGAGCAACCACATCCCATTTTAGCCCAACGTTTTTTTCGACTCGAAGGGTACGTAGCATCATCATCCACCAACGCACACACTCGCTAGAATGAACTTACGCCCACCTCACTTCTCCCTTCCAGCACAACTCATTCCATTCTTCTGCGAGAATAAATTCCAGCGTGCGCTCTAAAAAGGATCCACGTACATCGCCCGCATTAACACTTCATTCTACAGAGCCACGCACGTCCCGTGCGATGAAGGGGAGGAGGGTTGGGAAGGGGAAGGAAGACGGCAAAATGCTTCTACGTAGACAGGCGGAGATGTTTACGAAAGATAGCTTTGCACCCTAATCTAGCGGCAAAATGCCAAACGGTAACAACGGCGAGTCGATAAGTAGTAAGGTCGCGACTCATCGCGACGTGTAAGTTTTATATTTACAATTCGATGAGAGATCCGTGTATAAAAATAACGTTTCATTTTTAACATCCGAGACAAAACAATGCCCGTTCACCGTAGAGAAGAATTATAAAAGTAACAAAGTAGACAACTCAATTGTAAGAAAGTAACCGAGAACGACAGGATTTACGACGGATGGCTTTTGCCATTTAATCAATTCCCAGGTACGGATTAATTTTAACTTGCCATCATTTACGATCGCATATAAAATATTCAATATTGAACTTCAAGTATCGGTGATACTGTTACGCGACCACAGTCATCAACGCAGTGGAGCACGCAGGCCAACTTTCTCCATGCCTGTAATATTTGTAAAAATTCCAAATAGGTTCAACGATAATAAATATTTTAAGGAACTGCGAGAAAAATTTAAAGATTACAATGAACAGAAATACTCAAACTATAGCCTTCTGATATTGGATATAGCCCATAAACTCCAACAATTAAGAAAATAAAAAGGAGCGTTACTAACAATAAGACGTAACTAACCGTAAATTGTTTACAATAGTCGCCGGTAGGTGGTGGCAGTTAAAAATTTAGTTTTTAAAATATCTCTTAAACAATGCTTCATATGGGAAAAAGTTTCGAAAAAATGAAATTTCCTACAACTTTTATCCAAGTACTTTATTACATTTATCAAATATTAAAGCCAATATTAAACAAAACGGATAAGTGACGAGTAAATACCCACTTCTGGTTGACCGATGTTTACCAAAAACTAATCAGTTCTTTTCCCTTTAACAAAAATGTAAAATATAAGATTTCGTGTTGATCTGATGAATAGTTTTTGAGTTCGAGCACCCACAAAATCCCGGTTTCACACAGACATAATCGGGGGACATTAAAACATGTATTTCCGTTGAAATCTCGAATTAGATTTTTTTCATGAAAACAATAATTTCTCTATACTTCGTATATGGAGGAAGTAATAAGGGAACACCATACAACAAATATTGATAAACAGAAAAGCCTGACAAAAATCATAATAAGTTTATCTCGAGTTTAACTAAACGGCGATTTTTATTGCATTACTAACTACAGCGCGAAGTTCTGAATTTGTTACCTTAAGTGTTGTGATAAAAAATAAAACCGCATTCCTAATATTTCCTCAACATTAAAACAAAGGCCGAATTTCGAGAATCTCACAATAGCTGAACAAGGCAATGGACGGGATGGAGACCGAATGACGTTGCGAGAGAATTTTCCTGAGAATGAATCACAGTCAAACTACATATATTCATTTTCTTAACTATAGACAAGACAAATATTTTGTAAATAAAACGAAACTCTTCGCTGAGGAAACAGTGCTAGCAAGTTTACACCAAAACGGCGACATCGGACACGAAATGAGCCTACGCATATAAACTTATGGTTGATTAGTATTACATAGAAAGGGAAATGTATTGGGAAAAACCAAAGTATGTGAGGCGCTCGAGGTTGGAGGCTGGGGAAGGGGAAATAAGAAAAAGGCGAGGCTGAAGCCACTACACCGCTCTGCAGAAACAGCGTTGCGGCAAAATTAAAAGGAGGAACTAGGAGGAAAGAAATGAAGGCACAGGTGGGTAGGAGACAAGTGGAAGGAAAACCCAGATTGTCATCGTCGCCCAATGATGAGAGTTTCGTTTAATTTATAAAATATTTTTAAAATGGAATATCACAAAGTAATTTTAGTTAACTAAACAGGCAGGATAAATATGAAGACCGGTCCACTAAAGCAGTATTCCGAGAGTGGGACGCCAAGGTTGTCTAGATGGGACGCGAAGTTTCGAAGATAATTATTATAAACGTTTTTCTCTACAAAATTACTGCTATATATAGGGTCCTTAAAAATTTCTATAATGATTAATACAATACTGAAGTGCAATTGACGTTCAAGTCCACTTCTTGGGAAAGATGGGGTTCGTATTTATAATGGTTGGACCAAAGCTTTTTTATCAAAATGGTACGTGGGACGCAAGATGCAAAAGGTTGAGAACCACTGTGGTAGATCAGTGAAGCAACAACTTCACTAGAAAGGGGCAAATATTTCAAATTACGTTTCAAGTTTTGTGGGCCAGAGCAGAAAACGAACTCGAACTATGGAAATTAACAGAGTCATTACAGCTGTATCACTCTTAAAGAAAACCTTCCTCCTGCGTGCGGGAAGCAGATTGTGCATATTTTCATACCCGAATTCTAGACACCGAAATTTCTACTACAATACCAAATGCCAAACAAATATGCTTTCCGAAGCGCTATTTATGCAAATATTATTTTCATTATTTAATGGAAAACATCCGCGTACCCTGAATCGATAAATGCAATCGTTTATCTTGATACCATTAGTCTGAAAAAGTTGAGTAAATGTGCATACTGGACGCACGGAAAGGTTACAAAATACGAACCTTAAAATATGTTAAGGCGAAATCTTACATGGCGCCATCCAAATTAAATCAAATTAAAACGAAATTAGCAAAACTCGCAACCCAGTGTAAATTTATAGGCGGCGCCCATACAATGAAAACGGTCTTAGCCGTCAAATATAAAATCTTAAAAATTTTCGCAACAGACGAACGTCGGAACATTCCTCAAGAAAATCAAGTGAGCATCGAAATGGCTCTTTGAAACATCGAGACTATCCGTCATCTTTCCATATAAATGTGACATTTCACCTTGATTAACGAAGCTGTCTGAGAAAGCCATACAGACAGCAGAGAGACACGGACAAGGAAAGGAACGGGCAGGTAGGAGAGTGGAGGAGGGGGAGAGAGAGGAATCCGCATCTATTCCTGCCTCTCCTCCCCCACCAAACACATACAAGCCTTCTCCTTCATCTCGGTCGACACTACGCACAGTTCCTCACCTGGGACTCCTCCAAGGCCGTCGTCTTTTGTTCGGGTCGGGATGGCTGGTCGGATTTTTGAAGGCACGTAATCGCGACCTAGAAGGATTCTTCTCCACTAGCTCAACACGCGTGCGCACTCTTCGACAAGTTTCCTCAAGGCGCCTTCGAGTCCACGGCCGCGAACACGGGGAGTGGGCAGAAAGAGCGGCTTCGGAAGTCCAGGAAAACCAACCTGAAATCGATTGATGTCTCTCTTACACATGCGTTCCCCTCCTCACTCTCCCGCTCCTCCCGTCTCCCTCTGGTCCTCGCTCTCTATCTCTCTCACCAACAACACCTCCGGAAGGATCGGGAGATTAAGAAGGCAAGACCAGAGAGAGGCTGGGATGGGGGAACACACCGCATCATCCAAAAATGGCACGATTCACAATGCAAAAGATAAAGAAAATGAGACCCATAGAGTCGAAACAAGCCAATACATCTTTCCAAACCATAAGAGGCTCGTAAAAATAGAAAAGTAGAAATCGGTAACTACGAATGGAGAAAACAACGAAGTGTATTCAGATGTCAAGATGATGAAGCAGCCTTGACAACCAATGAAAATTTCATTAACACCAAAATTTAAGAGTTCTCTCTACCGCGACCTGTAGTAGCATCCGTAATGCGAATATCCTCATAAGACTGAGGTCAAGGAAGATGGTAACACACACTAAAAGTATAAACAAATTATAAGATTTTTTTATTTTGCTCTCCACCCGAAACGTAAAACTTAATAACATAAAAAACAAATAAGAATAACGGGCCTTATATTCCGATAAAATCAGCCTCCATCAAAACACGGACGGAAGCACACGTAGAGATAAAAATTCGGCTTCGGAACGCAACCGGAAATTCGAAACGAAACCTCATGAAAATATGCAATAAAAACAACTCCGCCATAATTCATCCTCTGCAAAATAAAACAGGATAAATCCAGTAAAACAACAACAGAAGACAAGTGCATTAATCAAAAACCCTTTGAAAGGGTGTTCGCCCCGCAGAAACCGCAAATATGAATAGCCACCGAGAACGCCTCGTCAATTCTTTCTCTCTATAAGCGTTTAACCTTATCCCTCTTCCTCCTCCCATGATCCCTTAACGAACGAGAAAAAGACCCTTTTTTAAAACGCCGAGGCATCAACACAGTCCGCTCGTGCTCGTCAGAGGGCAGGCGGATTAAAAACACTTGGGACATGGGATCGGAAAAAATGAAGAGAGTGAGAGAAGCGTGCCGCCGATTCCCCCGAACGGAAGAATAACCGGGGAAAAAGAGTGAGAGAGGGAAAGAGAGAGAAGAGCAGGTGGGGCAAGAGGGGGGCAAAAAGGGGAGAATCGCACGAGTCGACATTCGCACACAGCTCCCCGCGCGTACGTGTCCCATCCTCGCTCCCGCTTCGCCGACAGAGTCGCGCCTCTTTCGCGTTTGATGGAGGTGAACGGCCTTCCTAATCCCTCGCAGCATCCCCACATAACGGTGAAGATGACTCTCCCACTCCATCTCACCCTCCTTATTTCTCTCGTTCCGGGGGATCTCGGGTTCGCCTCCCGCTTCCCTCCCCACCGACTCCGCTCGGATGGAAAATAACGTATAAACCAGCCGTCTCCTCCCTATCTTCTGGATGCATCGTTTCATTCCCATGCCCGCTCGACAGTTCGCGTGCGCCTGTCCCTCGACTATGAGAACTAAGAGGGAAAGGGGAAGCGAGAGAAACTTTTCGAGTCACGGAAACCTGGCCCACTACCCGAGATTTTATATAACGGAACCGCTCGAAAATATCGTGCCCAAAAGAAATATACACTAAACCTCCAAAACAATACGTGATAATGTACGCATCCTCCGTGATGTCCACTAGGGAGAAAGATCATAAAAATAACTGGGGCTGGCGCTAGGAAAAGGTCTCGATTCCTGACTTAACAAAAACTACATTTCCTTTTTCCATACCTCCCTCCCCGTTTTCCTATCACTCATCAATCTTCCTTCCGCGCCCGTTTATGAAAACTACTTTTTACCGCACAACCCAAGCGTGGAATCCGACAGGCGAGCCGGCAATAAACGATGACGAATGAAACCATGCCATAAAACCACGCCTTGTATAAACAGAAAATGATTATTTGGAAAACGAGCGAAAGAGATAGAAATATTTTGAACCCTTGTGTTTCAACGAGAAGTAAAAACTTTTCCTCGCCCTCACAAAAATTTACGACTCGTTCGCAGGTCAAAGGAAGAGCGCGTGCCCTATTGTTGCTAGGGAGAGGATGATCCCTCTGCACCATTTCCACCATTTCACCGCGACTGACATACGACAACAAATGATGCAGTTACCCAAGAGGAAAACAGCGATATTCGAGCAAGGGAAAAAACCGTATCTGATTTCTTCCTGAAACACGATGACGAATAGAAAAATTTACGTCGGGGTGAGGAGCCAAAGACTGCTCGCCCGATTGCGGAAAGAGAAATATTAGTTTTAAACGAAAGATACGGCAGGAATGAACGACAAAGAGGGGGAGAGAGAGGGAGACAAAGAGAGCGGAGGAAAGAGAGGGGAGGGAAAAGAGAGGGGAGGGAAAAGAGAGGGGAGGGAAAAGAGAGGGGAGGGAAAAGAGAGGGGAGGGAAAAGAGAGGGGAGGGAAAAGAGAGGGGAGGGAAAAGAGAGGGAGTAGGTGGGGGGGAGAGTAGGGGGGGGGAGAGTAGGGGGGGAGAGTAGGGGGGGGAGAGTAGGGGGGGGAGAGTAGGGGGAGGGATAGTAGGGGGGAGAGTAGATAGATATCGTCTTCATTCGGGCGAAATTTAGACCATAAGGTCCATTCTTACATTTAACCCTAAAGGTAGGGTGACAGTAGGGGGAGGGAAAGTAAGGGGGAGGGAAAGTAAGGGGGAGGGAAAGTAAGGGGAAGGGAAAGTAAGGGGGAGGGAAAGTAAGGGGGAGGGAGAGTAGGGGGAGGGAGAGTAAGGGGGAGGGCGAGTAAGGGGGAGGGAGAGTAAAGGGGAGGGAGAGTAAGGGGGAGGGAGAGTAAGGGGGAGGGAGAGTAAGGGGGAGGGAGAGTAAGGGGGAGGGAGAGTAAAGGGGAGGGAGAGTAAGGGGGAGGGAGAGTAAGGGGGAGGGAGAGTAAGGGGGAGGGAGAGTAAGGGGGAGGGAGAGTAAAGGGGGAGAGTAAGGGGTGAGAGTAAGGGGGGAGAGTAGGGGGGTAGAGTATGGGGAGGGGGAGTATGGGGAGGGGGAGTATGGGGAGGGGAGTATGGGGAGGGGGAGTAGGGGGAGGGGGAGTAGGGGGAGGGAGAGTAAGGGGAGGGAGAGTACGGGGGAGGGAGAGTACGGGGGAGGGAGAGTACGGGGGAGGGAGGGTACGGGGGAGGGAGAGTACGGGGGAGGGAGAGTACGGGGGAGGGAGAGTACGGGGGAGGGAGAGTAAGGGGGAGGGAGAGTAGGGGGAGGGAGAGTAGGGGGAGGGAGAGTAGGGGGGAGGGAGAGTAGGGGGAGGGAGAGTAGGGGGGAGGGAGAGTAGGGGGGAGGGAGAGTAGGGGGGAGGGAGAGTAGGGGGGAGGGAGAGTAGGGGGGAGGGAGAGTAGGGGGGAGGGAGAGTAAGGGGGAGGGAGAGTAAGGGGGAGGGAGAGTAAGGGGGAAGGCGAGTAAGGGGGAGGGCGAGTAAGGGGGAGGGCGAGTAAGGGGGGAGGCGAGTAAGGGGGAGGCGAGTAAGGGGGAGGGCGAGTAAGGGTGACGGCAAATAATGGGAAGGGCGAGTAAGGGGGAGGGAGAGCGAGAGGTAGGGAGAGTGAAATCGGATGGGAGAGGGAGGAAAATAAAAAGGAGGAAGGGGAGGCGTAGTGACGATGCGCTTAGCTGCGAGAAGGTCCTCCTCCTTCGGCCGCTTTCCTCCGGCGACGTGTCCCGTGACGCTAGACATCCGACGGCAGTGCGAAAAACAAATCGACCGTGACATTGCCCTTTGCGAGCAAACTCCGCCAAGGATTCCTAAGTAAAGCGAAAGAATTTCCCTTCACCCAGATTTCCGCGAGGAGGCGGAAGGAACAAAAAAAAACTGAAAAATGAGACAGAAAAGGGTCGAAATGCGACCACCATAATTTTCTCCGGAAATGCAACTCACCCGATTCGGACTGGTATGCATGCAAAAATTCCCGCGCCCAATGGACAGTCGGTCGTTAATAGGCCTCGCCGATAATCGGGACGTTTTCCGACGAGTAATGGAGTGAAGAGAACATGCCTGGGGAGGAGAGAGAGAGACCTCGGGGCAAAGGGCTTTAGACGTGGGAGTAAGAGAGAGAGAGAAGGCACCCAGGGCCGCCTCCCTAACCCCACTGCTGCTCCCCTCCCTCGAACCGAGCTTCGTTCCCCTCCACGAACGCCACCGCCCGCCCAAGAACCCACCTACCTCCTCCCCCCTTTCGCGAGGAATGGGTCGATCCGGGAGAGTGGGAGACAGGGGGATTGGGGAGGTGAGGGGAGAGACCGAGCGAGAGAAGGGGGAGGAGGAAGGAGAGGGTGGTCGAGGGAGGCAGGCAAGCACGTGAAGGGGGCTGGGGGATGAAGGAGGGAGAGAACGGAAGGGATAGCAGTGTAGGAGGGGAATGAGGAGAAAGAGAGGGAAGCAGATAAAGGAGGCAAAGATGGGAGGTAGGGAGAGAGAGGGAGATAGAGCTGGCGGGAGAGAAAGGGGGCCTGGAGGCGGTTGATGGCGGGCGAAAGAGGGGGCGAAGAGCGAGGGGGGAAAGAGCGAGGGAGGGAAGAGCGAGGGGGGGGAAGAGCGAGGGGGGGGAAGAGCGAGGGGGGGAAGAGCGAGGGTGGAACGGAAAGTAGAAGCGTAGAGGGTCCGTGTGGGAGGGGGAGAAAAGGGGGAGAGCTGGGAAGGGCGGATGAAGGTTGAAGGGGGAAAGAGAAGAGGGAGGGAAGGGGACGGCGAGGCACGGGTGGGCGAGGGGGGAGATAGGAGGAGGGACGGTTTGGAAGTTGGTGGCGAAGCAGGGGGAGAGCGTTGAGGGGTGACGATTGGCAAGGGTGGGGGGGAGGAGGAGGTCGAAGGGTTGAGAGAGGAGAAGAGGGAGTTGGAAGCAGGAAGGAGTATGGAGGAGGGGAGGGAGGAAAAGTGGCTCTCTCTAACTCCTTCAAATGGGAGAGAGAGATAAAGAATACTGGGAGAAGAGAGATGAGGCGAGAGAACCGGGAATAGGAAGGACAAATGCACGAAAGGAGAGAGGTGGAGTCGTACGAGGGACGCGTAATGACGGGGATGGTTGCGGGGAGCGAATGACTGAGGGGTGGAAGACGGGATGGGATGCAGTATAGGGAGGGAGGGAAGTTTTGAAAGGGTGAGTACGCAGCTCCTTCGGACGGAGGAGACCTGAGAACCCGGTTCCTCGGCCACGAAAGACGCAGCGCCGACCCATTGCGCGAGGACGCACGAAGGAATTAAGATTGACGAGCGAGAGAGAAAAAAATCTCACGGGGTGGGACTAAATAAGCGGAGGAGGGTGTTTAGCATCAGGGTCATCTCTTTTACGCTCAGCTGTTCCTATCCGTCGGAAAAAATGTCGCAAAAAAGGGGGAAGGGAGTAAGTAACCGCGAGGGGAAGGGAAAGGACGAAAATAGTACTTCCAAGAATTCAAACCTTCCCGTGAATGGGTAACGAAAAGTGCGTAAAACATTCCCGGATCGAAAAATCAAAAGCTGCAAATTAATTGCGCCGAGTTACGCAAAACTGGAGGCAAATACATTCTCTTCCGGAATTTATAATGGACGATCGTAATGAAGTTTTTTTAACTTTCTCCGAAAGAATCGGTGGAAATTAAATGAATTCATTAACGTATTATGACGCAAAACTCCTTTCATATTGTTCTCTAGGATGAATGAACGACATATATGCTTTCGTCGTAGCCCTGGCAACAACCGACACGCAAACGTTCAAAGAAAGGCTAGACCGAGAACACGCGGTCGAAGAAGCGATAAGGAAGCAAGCCATTGGAACGTTGGCAACAAAAAAAGTCTGAATCGAACCGAGGATGCGTATTTTAACGCAAAGCGTTCATCGAGACTAAAAGTTCTTCACTCATCGCAATGGGACAGGCAGCGAAGGAGTGGGAAAGAACGAATCTCTTTCTGTGCGAAGGGGTTAAATCCACTGTTGCGCTAGGTTAGGGCCACCAGAGGAAAACGGATGACGGCGCCAAGAGCGAGAGAGAGACGGACAGAAAAATAATTCCGCGTGGACACGGCTTTGTCCAAACGTCACGCGTTTCCTCCCTCCTCCCTTACCTCGGGAAGTTTTTTAACTCCGTCCTCCCGTGTCTCTCTCTCTCTCACTTGCTCGAACGAGAAACTGCCGAACGAAATCCGGACCGTAGTGGCGAAACCCGGTCTAAGAATAACACGGCAAATGGGGAGGGAGAGGGAGAAAGGGCAGAGGGGAGGGAGATGGGGGGAGGTAAAGCCATGCGAGGAGAGAAAAGGAGTAGTGGGTGAAGGAAGATAAAGATGGAGGAGCGACTGCCACTGGTTTTGGATCGAGAGTTTTCCGCTAAAATTGGCATCGTGCAATTACTCCCAGGGTCGCCACAACAAAACTCAAGGGTTTCATACCGGTAAAAAAACTTCCTAATTCTCAGCAGCGCTCAACGCGCGTGTGATGAGTAATGAGTCAAATGAGGAAGTGATAACGTCTCGCAGAAAACCCGCGGATTATACGCATCAAATTTCCTGGAAGCAGTGGCGGATTTAAGGGGGGTCGCACATGGCGCGCGCCAGGGGCCCCGTGAAGTAAGGGACCCCGAAAAAATGTTCGTGTATATAATCCCAGAAATATTAAATGTCTCAATTTAAAAATCAGTGGAACCTCTCTATGATTCCATAGAAAAACGATCATTAAGTGGTGCCACAAAATAGGGTAGCCGTTAGAAGCGGTTCCACTATATATTTAGATTGTAGGGCCCCCGACTGCTTAGCGCCAGGGGCCCCAAAATGTTTAGCGACAGGGGCCCCATGAGGCGTAAATCTGCCACTGCCTGGAAGAGAAACGAAAGGATCGCGTCGCCTACACGCAATTTCGGGACTTTTTTTCTCCTGATCTCCCTAACGACTCCATACACCCGGCCAAACATCATCGCTAACATAAAGACCAAGACTTTCGTAAGCCAAGACAAGATTTATAACAGAAACAAAAATACTCTGACAACGGAATGGAGGCCCTTCGCTGGAATAACCACGCGTGCGATAAAAAAACCTAGCCACACAGACAGTAATCACAGAACCGCAATCAATCATTCGGAAGCAGATCAATTCGGGTGGCGATTTCACAGGAGCGGTCGACTCTATCTCCACCATTCCACGCACAACGCTAACTTTCACTTCGAAATGGCTTCAGTGCAGGAAGCAACTACCATTTAGGATCTAATACGCCAGCTCGGAAAGTGTGGCCCTCTCATTACTTTAACTTTGCTGAAAATGGGTGGAAGAGAAGGAGCATAAGACAGTAATGGGTAAGAAATAGATACGATATAACAGGACTAACAAGTATAATACTTAGAAATTAAATGGTATTTGTTCGTAAGCAAAATACATTTCGTTGTGCGATGTGTTTCTAAGTTTCAACAACATGCTTATGCTCATTAGTATGATACGCGGAAAGTATACAATAAACACCGTTTGGGAGGGTTACGTTCCTCGAAAAATCGCGAACGGCAAGTCCTTGACCAAATGAGAAATATGGGGTTAAATAGGGTCCGAGGTCAGCAAAACGAAAAAACGAAGCGTATTTTTTGTTTTGAGATCACATTTAGTGAATATATATATTATATATATATATATATATATATATATATATATATATATTATATATATATATATATATATATATATATATATATATATATATATATATATATATATATATATATATATAAAATCCTAAAAACCGGTATATAGTTAATTAACCTATTATCCCAATATAATACAATTAAAGCTACATCTATCCTTTTTGTCACGCTTGAGTATTCAAGAGTTACCATCCGTGAAAGCTGAACTAGGAACGCTAAAGCGGATTGTTATCCTAAAAATTCGAAAAAGCGTCATAGCTCAGGAGTTATTAATATTTGATAATTTCCAATCAGGATAACAATGTGCCTAATCAGAAATAACTTTATACAATTCGTAATTTTCCACTATTTTATTATATGCTTACGATCATTGTTCTACGTCATCCAGTATCGTGTGTAAATAGGGTGACCAGATTCTGACCGGGACACGTGTTCTGGGGAAGAAAAACCGGGACAATATAAGATCTATAGTTTTTTTGTCGCTTACGTGCCAAATAGATAAATTCTGCGTATCTTGGCCATGATTTTCTTGACAAAGTAGCCCATATTTTTTCCAAATTCTAACATTATGTGCACAAAATTATTACACAATTGGTCAGAAAATTGATGGGAACAAATATTTTAGAGTCATATTTACTGTATTTTTCGGGCTATCAAATGCACCTCAATATTTTAGAAAATTTACCAGAAAAAAGATATTCTGGTTCACCAAAGCATTTAGGAAAGGCCACGTCGCGTATCATTTCTAGCCGTGTTTAAATCCATATCTGGCAACATTCAAGAAAATATGATGGTGTGATAACAGTTAATATTATGTTTTACATATACTTAATTTGTGAAAGTAAATAGGGATGATCTATAAAACATAAATAATTGCTTCGAAACACATAGCTAAATGTTCCCTGTGTGCACTCGTCTGTCGGAGTGCGCTGCACACCTCGCACCTATAGGCACCCCTTACGGATTGTACTTACTTAAACTTAATTGAAAGATGAGATTTTAATTCCTAATAAATTGATTGAAAGTGTAATAACATAGAACTGGTGGAATGTGATTTATTTATTCCATATTTATGAAATAAAGAATTTTTTAACCGGGACAAATACTAAACCGAACGGGACGCCGGGACAACATCTAAAATCCGGGACTGTCCCGGCTAAACCGGGACGTATGGTCACCCTATGTCTCAAGTTATTTCTGATAATGGAAATATTCCACAAAGTTACGCCTAAAACAGTCAATTTGACTGTGCCTAAATTCAAATCGTACAAGTTGTATCTTAACAATGGTTAGAATCGAAATACGAACATGGCACTGTAAAGGTGTGCAGGTTAACATAATTTCTGGATGGCATCCTTTTCCGAAATAACCCGGATGAATACTTTTCTTTGATGTATATTCAACCGGGGATTATCGCGCTAGTCTTATGGGTGAAAAAAAGTTCACTTAAAAATCAAAAGATTAATAACCTTGTAGTGGCTATACTTTTTTAATCCTTCGATTTTTAAGTGCTTGTTCTTGAATCATAATACATATGTTCAGAGTGGGATGGGATTTTTATAATTTTATAATCCCATGGGATTTTTTACGAATAGATCTGCTTCGAAATAATGAAACAACGGAATGGGAGTGGGGGAGTGGTTAGATCGTTGGCCTTCCACGCTGCGGTTCCAAGTTCGAATCCGGCGGAGGTCAGGATTTTCCAACCTGGGATCATCCCTTCCCTTACTTGTGCGATTTGAGAGGACCGCGCAAGTCAGCGCTCCGTCCTTCGCAAGATACGTTAAGCAGTTGGCCCCCCTGCTGCTCTTCGTTAAGAGTAGGTTAACGCCGGAACCGGGTTTCCCTCTTCCACTGTGTAAGTGTTCGTTGTGGAAAGAGTAATGGCTATAAAAATCCAAGAGGTTGATTAGCCAGAAATTCCATACAAACAAATTAATGAAACAATTTTGGTGGTTCTTTGGCCAGTGCGGAGGCACTTACAAATTAGATTGGAATTTCCAAACCCTCGAAGCAAGGATGTACCCAGAGGGGGTTCGGGCCCCACATCCCCGGTGTACAGACATTTGTGGACTCTGCGATAACCACGCTATAAACTTGCTACGTTGCCTCTTGCTACGCTGGCACTTGCTGCGTTGAGTTATGAGAACAAAAACGTTATAAAAGTTTATATTGTATGAATAGGAATTTTAATTAATTAATTGCTGGAAATTGGTTTTCGGCCTTAGACCCTCTCCCCCCCTCTCCCGAAGTAAATTTCTGGGTTGCCTCGAAGGGTCTGGCATTGCGAACAGTAAGGATTGGTCCCAATATATGAATCGCGAACCATAAAAACCGTGAACGGCAAGAGTTTACCCTATACTAAAATTAACATATGCAGCCCCCCATTTAATTTCAAAATTATTTACGTGGTCCCCTTTGAGGCATAGACTCCTGTAATAGGCGAAAGATTTCCCACGTGCGGCTATTATAGAAAGTGAAGAAGGCCGGGAGGCGAAACGGAAAATAACGCAATGCTCATATGACAATATCCGAAAAAATAGGCTAGAGAAAATCCTCTCTCCCGAAAGACATCCGCGAGGAAATATGAAAAGAACTCGATTTGGAATGATATGTTCCGCTCACATAAAAGGATTAGTCACCACGCATCTATTTCCCGGGCAAACTCCCAGAAGAGAGCTCGCCGCATCATGAGGTCAAATCACGATATAAGTCTCTCCCTCGGAGCACGCGCTCGCAGCCCGCGTAAATAAATATATATGTAAGTAAAAATGCCTTCCCACCCCACGCGTCCCCTCCCCGCGGCGGCTGAGGCAGTCGAGAGCGTCAAGCGGACCGACCGAACCCACCTCATAGCCGTCCGGGGGCAGAGAAAGACACGGAGCATCGGGAAATGGAATATGTACAACATTCTCCCACGCATACGTAGGCCACGTGACACTGCCGCCGACGAGAAAGAACGAAAGGGTGAGATACCACAACGGCCATCCCTCCTCCTGCCCTTAGCGTCAGCAGACGATTGCCAGCGGACTCTCCCAACATCAACAAACGGCTCTGAATACGCCGGAGGATATAAAATGCGCGGACGAGCGACCATCGGGGACAGCCCGCCACACCGACACGCGATGTATAAATAAAAATTACATAAGCCACGAGTCGAAAAATAACAGAATGGAACGCGAATTCATCGGATGGGCGAAAATAAACAACAAACTAACGGAGAGGTTTCGTGCGAATGCTTCGCTCAACAACTCCGATGTTTTTGGGCGATGGTCCAAATTTACGTTTTGGAAGACTGCTGAAAATTTGTATGAAAAAATTCTGCTACAGAGTGATAATTCAGAACGACGATGATCAGAAGAAGCGCCGAAAAACTGAAAGGAGCTTCACTGTAACACAGCTAAGGTAAAAAACCAAACTGAGGCTCAAGAACCGTGCAGCAATTGGAAGAATAATTAGCTGGTAACAGAAATAGAATACATATTGAATGCGACCTGGAAAATATTGCAAAACACTCAATAATAGTTTACATCATCAAATTAGGAGCGCAAGTTTTCCAAAATTAAAAAAAATACTGGTTGCTCTTGCGAACATAAGCCTGCCGAGAGCAAAAATTTACTCTTGAATACAAAATAAACGAAAAGGTGTCATTTGTCATTGACACTTTTGTAAACAACGTAAACCACAGACAATCATGCTGTCAACGGGATTTGAACCCGGCACTCCAGTACCAAGAAGCAGACACGCTGAGCACCCTCTTAACCTAAAAACAGCGAATCAGAAGAAAAAGAGAAAATGGATCCGAAAAGTTACCGGAAAAAATAACTCGCAAAAAATAAATGCGTGCTTCATCGTAAGCCCTCTCGGGCAAAAATAACGACCTATACATCTCTCTCACCTAAATGAGAAGTATAAAAACATTTAAAAGCGGGTCTGGTCCTCCGCGAGGCCCACACATCGTCAAAAACGCCCACTTCCGACATTAATCCCGTATCGACAATACTCCTTCAGCCACCATAGGGAGTCCTCCCTCTACCCATCCAGCCTCCTCATGTCCGCCATCTTTATCTCCCTACGACTTCAAACCCAACATCTTCTCCCCGACCTTCTTTTCCTCTCCCACTTCACCCTTTCTTCTCATCACATCCCTTTCCCCTCATTCCCCAAAACCCCACTCCAGCCGACATTCATCTCGGAGATCTCCTCCGCCCGACGTTGCAATATCTCCGACCACTGAACTTTTTCCCTCCGACCGTGTCTCACCTGAAACCCTGAAGTGAGGGTAGCACGTAAGTGCGACAACAGGGCTGCTGAGGGCTTAAACGACGACTGGCCTATCCGCGAGGGAGATGATCTTACGGACTATCTCGTGCACGGCGAAAGTTTACGAGGGCGGCCGATGTTTTGGCTAATGAAGCGAGCGATTTAATCGCAATCGATGAACGCACTATTGAAATTGTTAGTTAGACATAGACCGAAAGATAGCAATGGCCCTGCGGTCTAAATAGAGGTAAAGTTTTCGAGAACAAACAAAGAAGCCAAGAGAATACACGATGCATTGCCGAATGCAATCGAGAAGATCGGCCAGATGTGACCGAATAGGCTTTGGAGATACGACCTTATCGTCATAGAAAAGCCAAAGGAGTGACATCGTTACAGTCGAAATGCGACACTACGACGGTTCTCACATGCTATAAAAACGCACCGAGTAAAAGAATAGCGCGCGAAATGACATGTTTTAGGAGATGAAATTCCGTCAACCTGACGTAATCTAGCTAGTAGTGACTGCTAGGCCATGTGATGCAAAATAACTGATTGTGGCGGAAACCAACGAGACGAATATAATGCCAAGACAAACCCCCCGAATAGAATTGTCGGAAACCCTGCCCTCTGAAAATACTTCCAACAAGTTCAGTCGACAGCACTATGACAATTAACGCGCTCGGTAGCAGCATGTGTTTGCGTATCATCGAAGAGGAATATATTGTACTCAGGTTCGAACAGCAACCTATTCCGGAACGGTCGCAGGGGGTGGGAAACGGCTACATCCGAAAAGAGCGCTACGCCACGCGGAATTACGATCAAGCCGACCGAGCACGTGGCCCTATCGACATGGCCCGCGCACACCGCATGGGAAAAACCTTTTTCGATCTCTCGCGGTTTGTTTTCCCAAGAGGTGCGCTAACTTTTTAGGGAAGAGGTCGCATCAGAAGCAGGCGCTTACGCGGCCCGAGGTTACGCCGGAAGTGGCTTGGAGATGCCATAGTACCGTAACGTGCAAGTCACGACCGAATATACTTACTGCGCCGTAACTTTTGGAGAAAAATAAAAAAAATGAATTATATAGGCCAGCGATTCTAAACCTTTTGCATCTTACGTCCAACCAGCCATTTTGCCAAAGAACTAGGATCTAATCATGAAAGAAACAAAAACCACACCTTACCCAAGAAGTGGATTTTTACGTTAAATTTATGTATTACATTAATCATTAATGTAAATTTTTAAGGACATTAAGCAATGCAATAATTTTGCTGATAAAAAGTATTATAATAATTATTTTCGAAACTTAGCGTCCCACCAAGACAACCTAAGCGTCCCACCGGCTGAGACTCACTGTTATAGGCGACCTCATGGTTAGATTCAGGGGATTCCGTAACCATAAAACACGGTTCGGTAAACAAGCCGTTAATTCCAGTTTAGAAGCAGCCATTCAATGATGAAATAGCAACGAGGGCAGTTCTTTCGTAGTTGAAATGCACATCTGGGCTACTCCAATGTCTATGGCTTCGCGATCACCTAGAACACCACCGTCATATTTACGTAACGACGAAGAAATTACTTTAACCCGTAGCTCACACGGTTGGGTCCCAGGGACCCAGAGGTATTTTGTTTTGTTTTTATATGTCTGAGTTGCCAGCACTGATCTGAGCGTCTTAGTACTCCCCTACCTCTCAGTATACTACATGATAATGGCACGTACAGTCGTGATTGAGGCTTTCTTATGAGGTAAATTGTTGCGTTCGGGTCCCGAGGACCCATCGGTGTAAGTTACGTTATTTTTTTCGGTTTCCGTTTTTTTATTCGAAGTTTTTATTTATATATATTTCACATTATATGGTTATTTTTCTTAGATTCCTTCAAAATCATATTTTACTCTTTATTTTTCGAAGTAGCTTTTGTTATTACATGGTATATTATTATGTTTACGATATTTTCTCTAAAAATTCCCACGGTAGTTTTTAAAATTTTAGTTATTTTTCATCAGGTAAAATGGATCTCTGCAGATTCGTCGATACTTATTGTTAGAAGAAAGTTTAAGTGATATTTCTGACAGCGAAAGTGAGTTTGAAATCAGTGACCATTTCTCAGACACTAGTGAAAATGAAAAGGAAGAAGAGTGAAAACGCTAATATGGTTGCATCAAATTTGGAAAAAATATATATAAATGGTCCAAAACACCTGCAGTTCGAGAAAGAACTCCTCAGCACAATATATTGAGCAGTTTTCATCTACCTGGTGTAAGAGGTCCAGTTTCTCGTTTATCTTCAACAACTGCCGTCGAATGCTGGAATGTGCTTTTCTCAGACGATATGATATCAGAAGTCGTCCTTCGAACCAATGAACGCATTCGAAAAATGTCTGACTATCTAACACCACAGTCATATACTACGGAAACAAACATAATTGAACTTCGAGCTTTTCTTGGACTTTGTTATCTTTGGGGAGTATTCACGTCAAATAATGAAGACTTACAATCACTCTACGCAAATGATGGGGCTGGACGAGACATCTTTCGAGCAACTATGCCATTGCAACGATTGTACTTTTTGCTGCAATATTTGAGATATGATGATGAATCAACAAGAGACGAACGTAAAAAAACTGACAAGTTGGCCTATATTTCAGGGTTATTCCAGCAGTTCATAACTCATTGCAGGGAAAATTATTCTGTTGGTGAGAACACCACAGTTGATAAAATGTTAGTTGGCTTTCGCGGTAAATGTGGATTTAGGTTGTACATTTCTTCAAAGCCTAGGAAGTACGGCATAAAGATATTAATTTTAGCTGATGCTAAATGCCCAAATTTACAGTGGACGAAGTATAGAGGAACCTCCAGTGCCTCTAGGCTCTTGCGTCCGACAGAAGTGGTAAAAAGAAAAAATTCTAACCGAAATGTCACAGGCGACAACTGGTTTACGTCAGTTGAGTTAGTTGAGGAGATGGAATGTATAAACCTAACTTATGTTGGGACAATATGAAAAAACATAAGAGAACTGCCAGCATCCATTGTTCAAACTCGAAGTAGATATGTATCTTCAGCGCTCTTTGGGTTCGCTGGAAACTGAACAGTAGTGTCTTTCGTTCCTAGAAAGGGCAAAGTGGTTGATGTAATTTCCTCCATGCATCATACAGCTAACATTATCCAGGATGTCAACAAACCAGAGATAATTATATTTTACAATAACACCAAGGGTGGTGTACATGCCTTAGATGAAAAATGCCACAACTAGTCGACGCATCCAGAGGTGGCCAATGGCGATTTTCTATGCTATGCTTGACATAGCAGGTGTGAATGCATTTGTCATTTTCAATGGTGTTGAGTCTAGGGAAACAAATCGTGGGCTATTTCTCACAGATCTGGGAAAACAGCTTGTCTTCCCATTTATAGAACAAAGATCAACCATCCCAAGATTAACCAGAGATCTACGTTCGTTGATGTACCGATGCCTGGGGAAAGAAGAACCTTCACCTTCGCAGTCCTTATCAAGCAAAACTGAGAAGTCAATTATCAAAAGAATTCATTCTTTTCATTATATCTAGTATTTTCATCATTATATCAGCTTTTGTTAATGAATATTTTAGATTTGGATGCTATATCCTTACCGCAACAATGGTTGCAAACATTTTCAGTTATAAAATTTTTTTTAAAGTTTTGTTTTCCGAGTTTTGTCTTTCTTTAAACGTAAAACAGTTCAGATTTGAATAAAATTTGTGAAAACATTAGTGAGCTATACTGTTTTGAATTGTAATGTGTTTTTGGTGGAAAAAAATAGGTATGTAATATATTTTTGAATAAAGAGCATAAGCTGAAAATTAAACGGAATAATTTTTTCTACTAAACATTTACCAGTATCAATATACTCAGTAAAATGTTTTATTTAAAGTTCGCTTTAATTTTAAAAGAATGGGAACTCCTTACTCCCTAGGACCCATGGGTGTAGGGAGTGCAACTTTTTTCACCGCATAAGCTACGGGTCATGAATGTTTTTTCCTCACAGCTTTATCAGAATCTTTGTTTAGCGTAAGAATCGAAGGAAATGCACGATGAAGAAAGGCAGACATAAAATGGCGATATATCACCAAACATGAAATTATCGCATGAGTACTAAAAACAACTTATGTCGCGGACCATTGCAAAAAACGATGTATAGTCAAACCATCTTATGATTGTATACAGCAAGCATATACCTCGATTTACCACCACCCCCGTTTTTAACGCCAATGACATTGATGGACAAACGGTGGCGCTAAATCAGGGTTTGATTGTAATTCAATCTGCGACACCAAAGGACTGTCGGAAATATTACATGTGCATCTAGGCCCCAAATGAGCACTATCAATATCATTCAGCCTTAGGGCGAGCTCGGTATTTCATCTTCAGAAATAATCATGTAAGGTCCAGAATGAATTCTTCCGCCCAATCGCGCGAAGAAACGTCAACAAAAGGAAAATTAAATATTTTGCCGTTTAAAAAAATCCATTCTCGACGAGAGAGCAGAAGACTCTTCGGAGAGACACGGAATCGACGATAATCTTTTGACTGGCGAGTCGAAAATAATTCGTGCGCGAGCTTCAATCAGCTGCTAAATCCCAGCGGGGGCGTGAGGAAAGGGATTGGGAATGCTCAGCGCGTGTTTTCGACTCAAAAACGGCCGACCCGTTTCGTCGGATGCGCATGAATGGCGGTGAAGACGGGGAGAAATGGAGAAAGGGAAGGAGGCGACGGTGAGGAGCAGACGATCCTCGAAATGGAACTCAATCGGCGGAGAGATCGATAAGGGGAGACAAGGGAAGGAAAAAAAGGAGGCGGAGTTACTATATATAACTCATCTTATAGCTTGAAGGAGAAAGATGAGAGAGGCGAAAATTTCTGAAGGAAGGGACGATTAAAAAATAATTTCATTCGTATGCACTCCATTCATCCACTTGGCACATTAGACACGGCAAGCAGAATGGAAAAAAATTAAGTGTGAAGACCTGAATGGCTCATATTAACAACGATCACGTAACACAGGCCGTTACGTCACTAACCATGAACTCAAGAAACTAACTCTGTCAACAAGTTTAAGGAGCCCGCCGGGGTATGAAATGATGGCATCCACTGCGATTAACTGTGAATTCCACGAAATTCTGTACATGGATGGTTTAACAATAGGTCAAGCTTATCATTTAAATGAGATCCTTTTTATGAAAAGCGACAGAGGTAACTCCACAGATAAGATCCTAATACACATAGACATATTACGTGCGAAAATTAACTGACCGCCAGCGAAGTTATTCGAAATTTATCTCAATCACACGTCAAGGTTTACAGATGAACAAGCAGTTGCGATTCCGACCCGCTGGGACTTGAGTTATCCTTCTTTCTACTTAATTACGGCGAGATTCCGCGGAATTGCCATTCTTTACGTCATCAACTTAACAATAACCATAAAATTTGTACCACGTGTTGCTCCTCAAAACGAAAATCGCGCAGGCGCGAAAATCTCCTCTTATTAATCGAGGTCGGGCTACACAGCCTACCGAGTGATCGGCAAACCCAGTTATTTCACCTTCTGAACCTTCAATAATTAAACCGAGCGGGTAAAACTAATCTTGGGAAAGTCATGCATCACGCCACTAGCAAACCCTAAGAAATTAGATTTAATTTTTTTTTCGGCGACGTCCTGGTACTCGCGCGATCGAGGGGTTAAGGATATACCGTAATAACACCCACACACGGGGAGAGAGGGGAATAAAACAGCGCTAAAAAAACAACGCATCTCTCGCTATCTCCCACCCCATCCTGAAACTTACGGCGAGTCTACGGCGCAGTATAAGCATTTTCACACGACAGCTAAAATTCTCACTTTCTCTACAAGTCACGATCCCGGCGCGCCCCGGCCATTAAACGAGATAATCAACTCTCCTGCACCAGCAGGAGGAGAAGACAGAAGACTGGTGGGAGGATAAAGGGGGTCGCCGTTGGGGGAGAGGGAGGGGTGGGGTGGGTGGGAAGAGTTGGGTCGGGGGTATTGGAATCGATAGAACCGTGGACCGCAGGAGGGGATAATGGGCCACGGGGATACCCACGTCGCACACCTCATACGGAGAGAGTGAGGGAGGAAGGGAAGGATTTTTAGGGTGAGGGAAGGGTTTTTAGGGCGAGAGAAAGGGTTTTTAGGGTGAGGGAAAGGGTTTTTAGGGTGAGGGAAAGGGTTTTTAGGGTGAGGGAAAGGGTTTTTAGGGTGAGGGAAAGGGATTTTAGGGTGTGCGAGGAAAGGACCGTGAACGCCGGCGCGAAAATACGAAAAGGGCGAAGGGGAATATGGAAAAAATATGGGGAAAAAAATCACACGACGAAGGAAAAGGGAGGAAAGCCGATAAAAAAGAACGGGGAGGGATCGCCGATTTCCCAACAAATGGACCCTGGGAAAACTTTTCCAAGGTGGACAAAGAGGGTTCTTTTATTCTACGCCGGAACAATTGCATCGATCAAAAAGAATCGTAGAATTATATTAAATCAACAGGCGATATTATATAGAGCAGCGGTTCTCCTTTTGCATCTTGCGCTCCACCTAGCATTTTGTAAAAAAAATCCGCGTCCCCCATGATAAAAACAAAACCTACGTGCATTTTTACGTAAAATGCAGCTTTGTATTATAACTATTAACCATCGATGGAAAATTTTAAGGGCATTAAGCACTGCAATAACTTTGCCGAGAAAATATTTTATAATAATTATTTTCGAAATTTCGGGTTCGCACCCCACCGGTTGAGAAATGCATGTGTTTTAGCAGTGGCGCACAAAATTTTCGGCTCGAGGCAGTGGAGAATTTCAGGGGGGTCGCACATGGCGCGCGTGCAGTAAGGGGCCCCGAAAAAATGTTCGTGTAATATAATCTCAGAAATATTAAATGTCTCAATTTAAAAATCAGTATATTTAGATTGTAGGGCCCCCGACTGCTTAGCGCCAGGGGCCCCCAAATGTTTAGCGCCAGGGGCCCCCAAATGTTTAGCGCCAGGGACCCCCAAATGCTTAGCGCCAGGAGCCCCAGGAAGCGTAAATCAGTCACTGGCTCGAGGGCCACATACCCCCATTTCTCATCGGGACACGGCCCATATCCACCCTCTTCGCGTGCCACACCCAGTCCTAAACAGAGTCGAAGAATAATTTTTAGAAACTAGAGTTTTTAGTTGTGAGTCAATTCGTTTTAAATGTATTTATCTACTATGGGACTTGAGGGGTAAAATAGAAAACATATCGTTTTTATAATTTTCATTTAATTTTCATTTTGTCGTATTGAGTCCTATAATTCTTAAACTCATGGCGGGCCGTAGTTTGGGCACCACTACTATAGAGACTAAAAACAAAAACATTCTCTCCGGTAAGTTGACATATAACTGCTATAAACAAAAATCATTATGTCGACCCTAACCGATGTTATAAAAACGACCACCCGAGCGCAGCTGCAAGACACTTCCAATCAAGTTTATGAAAGGGAACTTGAGCGATTTATAATTGAAGTGATACACGTTAAGTTCGTCAAAAAATAACGGCCGCGAGCAGGATCTGGAGAGGAAGAGAGAAAGAAAGAGAAAAACGAGAGAGTGGAGAGAAAGAAAGAAAAAAGAGAAAGAAAGAGAGGAGAGAAAGATAAATAAAGAGAGGAGAGAAAGAGGAGAGAAATAATAATACGTCTTCATTGAGGGTGATATTTAGACAATAATGTCCATTCTTACATATAACCCTAATGTTACAAGCACAAACATCCATGTCCTAGACGGGATTCGAACCCGCGACCTTGGTATCCGTTGGCAGAAACTCTAACCACCCGTCTACCAATGCCGACAGAGAGAGAGGAGAGAAAGAGATGAAAGATAAAGCGAGAAAAAGAGAAAGAGAGATAGAGAGATAAAGAGAGAGAAAGAGAAGAGAAAGATATGAAAGAAAAAGAAAGAGAAAGAAAGATAAAGACAGAAGACAGAAAAAGAGAGGAAAAGAGAGAGATATAGAGAAAGAGAAAAAGTGGAGAGAAAGATGAGAGAAAGAAAGAGAAAGAAAGTGGAGAGATAAAAAGGAGAGAGGAGAAAGAGAGGAGAAAGATAGGAGAAAGAGAGAGGAGAAAGGGAGAGAGGAGAAAGGGGTAGAGGAGAGAGGGAGAGAGGAGAAAGGGAGAGGGGAGAAAGGGAGAGAGGAGAAAGAAAGAGAGGAGAAAGAAAGAGAGGAGAAAGAAAGAGAGGAGAAAGAAAGAGAGGAGAAAGAAAGAGAGGAGAAAGAAAGAGAGGAGAAAGAAAGAGAGGAGAAAGAAAGAGAGGAGAAAGAAAGAGAGGAGAAAGAAAGAGAGGAGAAAGAAAGAGAGGAGAAAGAAAGAGAGGAGAGAGCGCGATTTCAATTTCTATTTTCCGAAAGCCGCAGCGAACGCGTGAATACGCTCATCGCGGCGAATATTTCATTCATTAACCCCTCTAAACGAGCTCCATCGATTCGCCGCGCGATCTTTCCGAAAGTGAAATGTTTGAGTGAAACCGCAACTCCGACGTATTTCGCGTAACCGGAGAATTTATTCGCGACTTCCGAAATCACCCTCACACCATTTCCTCTCTCCCGCGGGATCTGCCCTTGACGTCCTCAACCTTTACCCCCGCACCCTCCCTCAATCCTCCCCCAAGAGACGAGAATCCCTCGATCGTGCAGATGAAAGGCTTTACCGAAAACGGAAGGAGGAAATAGAACGAATGGCTTCCGGGAACCGAAGTAAAACCATAATAAGGGATAAGTTTGGGAAGGAACAGGATAAAAGAGAACGATAGTAAGATAGAGAGAAAGGTGGCGGAAATTTGTTTGAGAGGATAGAAAAGAAGATGGTGGAATATAAGCGTGCTGGGAGCGGGAGAGAGGGAGTAGGGAGAGGAGAGGGAGTAGGGAGAGGAGAGGGAGTATGGAAAGGAGAGGGAGTAAATAGGGGGCAGGGGGAAGAGCGGGTGAGGAGAGATGGTAGAGGGACGAGTGGGAGAGGAAAGGGGGTAGGGGGCGAGAGAGAGAGGAAAGGGGGTAGGGGGCGAGAGAGAGAGGAGAGGGGGTAGGGGGACGAGAGGGAGAGGAAAGGAAAGGGGAGGAGGGGAGCAGGAGGCGGTATGGGGAGGTCGATGGAGGGAAGGAAGATGGCGGGTGGCATGGAAGGGAGCGGGAGGAGGAATGGGGAGAGAGATATGGGAGGGTTTGGAGTGGGCGAATGGGAGGCCGGGATGACGGCTAGAAATACGAGGTGGTCGGAGAGAGGAGAGGAGGTTAGGAAGGGAGGAAAGTGAGCAGGAAAGGAGAGGATGGGAAGGTGTACGAAACGAAAGGACACGAGAATGGGATGGAGGCTAAGCGAGGAGTCGTAATGGGTATGGGGGTATGGGGGAGAAAAGATAGGGGGGAGGGATTGGGGAGGGGAGACATGAGGCGGAATTGAAGGAAAGAGGAGGGGGGAGAGGGAGGGAAGTAGTTGGAATTGGAGGTCGGGTGGAGGTTAGAAAAGGGGAGGGGAGATGTTAGTCAGGGAGAAGGATTGGGGGGAGAGCTAAGGAGGAGTGAAGAGGAGAACGAGAGTTGAGCAGGAATAAGGAAAAGGGGGAGGATGTTGGCAAGGGAGAGAGAAGCGAGTTTTGTAGGAGAGTGGAGGGAAAGAGGGGGACGTATATAGGGAGAAGGGTAGGGGGAGGGAGGAGGAATAGGGCGGGGTATGAAGGGTGTGGTGGGAGGAGTGGGCGAGCAGAGAAGAGCCATAGAACAGGATGGCGCTTAGGTCCTCCTAGCCTCCAAGTACAAGCATAGATGTGGGCATAGGTATTTATATACATATCTAGCATATACAAGCATACATAATACCCACGTGCAATTTGACGAAGGGAGCACCCACCGAAGTGAGTAAATGAGACGTGATGGAAGAGTACGTAAAAGTATAATCAAATTGACTTATTCTAACACTTCGTAACACGGCAACACTGCAGAAAATTCGTCGATAAAATCCGCTGGGAAAACGCTATCCAAAACGCTAAGGAAAGAACGAAAATTGCAAGTGCAAGAATCGAATGTCTTGAGGTTGGACCATTTATAACGACCTAGCGGATGAGTTCCAAGCGCCCCCATGCGGATAACAAATAAATTCGCAGCGAGAGAAACCTACCAAACGTAACCAGAGACCATAAGTCTCCGTAACAATGCAAAACATCATTCAGAGCACCTAAGGTTACGTACCTCGAGCCTCTAACGCCCTACGAGGAGCGCAGGCCTTGGAAAATGACGTTAACCTTTTCAGGTGCACTGGGAAAATGCTTTGGAATGACATTCGATACACTTTGCACACCAAATGCCTTCGCCGTGTTGAGAAGCGCATCACAGATTTTTAATGCGCACCTCTAAAAAAAATTTCTATAAATTTTTTTAATGGAATAGAAACGCGGATAAAATTCTGCACATCGCGAGGGAGAGAAAGGCTCACGGGAGAACGCGAATAAAAAAATAAACCCCGACGCCGACCGCAGAACGGCGGGCAAGAATCGTTGTTGAAGTTGCGAAAATAATGGGCGGAACTACGTTAGGAATGCAGGAAAACAAATCTAGACAACACGAGACATTGTATGTCGAAACGCACGAAGCACGTACGAAAAAAACGATCAAAACAATAATCAAGCGCTTAAACAGCTTCATTAACACGACAGAATTAAAATTACCACTCACGAAATTGCAAAACAAAATGAAGATTCAAAATTGAATCAAGACCTACTTCTGAGAAGAGTCGTCTGCACGGAAAGATTTAAAATCACATCTAGGAACCATAGAACTCAACTCGAAATCTTTTGCCGCGAAGGACTCGAAACGCCCCTTATCGCTTTCGACAACCATTCCATCGTGGAGAGACAAAAGCGTATCTTTCTAGCCGAACATCGGCCGCCTACTCGCCCGGACAAAACGTTATTGCATCGATGACGAACTCGGTGAACGTCTCGGAGAGCTGGAAAGGAGGGAATAAGAAGCGTGACGCAAAATATCTGAAGAAGATACCGAAGAGTGGGTTCATCGGAGAGAATAAGGTTAACCTTTCTTTCTCTCTCCCACTCTTTCTGCCTGGAAACCGAACCCGGATTACCTTGGCGGGAAGCCAGAGTGCCGGAGGAGAGAGAGAGGTGAAGTTGGGCACAGAGAAAGGAGGGAAGATGGGGAGGAGGAACGAAGAGGGTTGTGGGAGGGAGGGTGATGAGAGAACATGGAGGAGGGAGGTGGCGAGGCAAAATGGCGGACACTCACGGGAGGTGGCAGATGTGAATTGAATCCACTAGATTGGCGAAATAGAACATGGATAACTACGCCGGAGTGAACGTGCCGTTAAGTTCAAGATTCAAAAGATGCGCCGACACCATTATAAAACTTTATTTTCCAAAATTTTAAGGCACGTGAAAAATACAGATCAAGGTTCTGCCACGAGTGCGACCACGGGATCAAAGGGAGAATAACTTGAAAGATTTGCGACGCAAACCATCATATTGATTAGGTTTGCTCTTATCCCATACGAAGTATAAACGATCTCCTTTTTCCGCACTTTCTGCGGTGGGAATTCGGTAAGAAACATTGCGGAAAATATTTAATGCCATAAAATTCGCACAAAAATTATCCCATTAACTAAAATTTTTCAAGTAATAATTACTTGGGGATTTTTTTTACGAGAAAAAAACCTTTTCAAATTAAACAAAAAGTTAGAAGCAAAAAGAACGGCAATTAGACTAAACATGCTAATAAATGGAGAGCGAAGACAAAAAATCGCGAAATGAAAACCTTGCACGGACCGTTACGACAGTCTCGGTGCCTAACCTATCGCAAGGCTAAAGAAATACGCTTCACGCAAAAAGGTTCAAAAATTGCTCTTTCCCCTTTCTGCGAATCCGAAAACGAGACGTGGAAGATAAAAAAAATTCATACGCCGTCATTACAAGATCCTGAAATATGCGCCGAAACACGAAACCGTTAAAATAAAAAACCGAGAGAGAAAAACCTCGATAGAAAAGTGAGAAAACAAAAAGACCCCGCTCGCTGGTATGCTGGTATGCTGGTATCAACTCCGGCGAAAGCGAAAGAGCTCGAGGAGGCAAAAGAAGACGGCGGGGACCAGGAGACCTTCTCCTCACCCCCTCAACTAGTACAGCCACTGCTCCACCAACCAGCGAAAAAAAAATTAATGAAGGACTGTCACGATATGCGAACGGCGGAGAGAGAGAGAAAGGCGAGCGAGACGAAAAAAAGGAGACCCCGGACGGTTAACGTGGCAACGTAGATACGCGCGGGACTTACACTCTCTCTCTCACGATATCCCGAAATCTTCTCTCCGCCTCCCCGAGAAGGAATTTCTCGGGGCATTTGTTTGTAAACAAGCGAGCGAGAGAGAGTGAGAGAGTGAACCTCGCCACACGTCCGACAGGGAAGACCTTCTCAGTCGCTTCCACGGTCGCGTTACCACGGGGACGCCTCCGCATATTGCGGTGCGACGACTTGGGGACGGGAAAAGCGGGAGGAGGCGGGAAGGGCGGGAGTCGAGCGCGCGATGGATGGTTTACATCCTTACGCACGGTTGGCCGGGCGGGAGAAGCTGGCGGGAAGAGAGAGGAGTGCGCACACACGAGCGCCAGGCTCGCCTTAAGCCTCCTTTCCCCCCTTCAGGGTGTGGGGAAGAGGAGGAGGACTGCGGCGGGAAAAAGCGAGCGCGCGCCGTCGGGATACCCAACGCGCATGATGACGCGCGGGGCGTGTTACGGTTCGCGCGCGCGTGCGGAGGAAAACTCCCGCCGTGGGGGCGATCGGAGCGCGCCAAACCCGCAAGGCCCACGCGGCGGAGGAACTTGCGGTCAAACTCCGCAGGAGCGCGAAAGGCACGAAGCGTGAAGATGGAGAAAGCTCGTGCTGGCAACGATGCCGAGGAGCTTGCGCGAGATATACTGGTACGAAAGAGGAATGAGTCGACGGAAGAATGGAGAAAAATTGGCAAAGGAGTAAAAGATAGAAAAGGAGTGGGAGAGAAACATAGGCTACGGGGAGGAGGGGAAAAATATTGTCCTTTCGGACGAAGAAGACTTCAGACAAAAACAACTGAGGGAAGAATCCGTTTCGCTCCGACGACCTCAAACAAAAGGGGATGAATGACAGTTCCGCCCATCCTCCCATTCCAGTTTTGGGCGGTCGATCCCTCCTACATCGCGAGATAGACAGGTCGTACTTCCAATGTCGGAAATGAAGATGAAGTCTCCAAGAGGATCGATCAAAAGGCAACATGAAAAAATCTGTTTGCATTACTTTTTTGTAAAAACCTAAAACTATCGTGATTTTCACCGACGCAGTTGATCCGGAAAGAATTGCAATATTATTAATAATAATAAATTTAACGGAATTATCGAGCTCGTCTTATGGCTGAAATTTTTAAGAACTTAAAAATACTTGTCTCAGGTATCTCCAATAGCCACAACAAGTTTATAAAAAACAGATTCGAACTTAGGCTACAAAGCAGCCGTATTCATGGCAATACGCCGAAAATAAATTCTATTGGGTATTGGAGATACCCGAGACAAGTATTTTTAAGTGCTTGTTCTTGAGTAATGGTAATAATGTCGTTATTGAGGGCGATATTTGGACAATCATGTCCATTCTTACATATAACTCCGATATGACGAAAACAAACATCCATGCCCTATGCGGGATTTGAACACGGACGGAGCAATGGCATACGCGCATTTTTTATTCGGATGGAAAGTGTCCCGTTGCGGCACAGGACGCTGTAAAACTGCACATTAAAAACTCCATGAACAAGGCAAAAACTTCGCGCATTTATAAATATTAACTAAAATATCGAAACGACGGCACGGAAACATATTTGCGAGATTATTGCGTTTAAGTCCTATATTTGGCGATTAACTCGGTTATGTTTTCGAAGCCGAAAATATTACTGAAAGTAAAATATTATTTCGTTTAGTGCAGGGGTTCCCAAATCGTGGGCCATGGCCCACTGGCGGGCCACGGTACGTTTTCCAGGTGGGCCACAGAGACTGCCAATTCTTGTCTTTTTTCTTGACAGGCATATGGCCACGCCATTTTCGAGTTGTACCTGACAAAGTTGACAGAACAGGGTATGACCCATGCAACTTGCATGAGTCATACCGTGTTCTGCGTAGTGTTTGGTTTCTGGCAGTTGCTGACAACTTATTCACTTGTGTTTTGTGGCGCGCTCGAGTCAGACACTAGGCCATGACATGCCAGGCCAAAAGCCAGTTGGGCCACATGGAGAAAAAAGTTGGGAAACACTGGTTTGGTGCTAATTGAAAAGATCGATCCGTCCACTTGAAATAAAATCAATTCGAGTTTAGAGGAGATTAGGACTCCTTTAAAACTGAAATTTGAACGTAACGAAAATATCAGTCGTCAACGACGCTGCACAAAATATGCCTGTTTATGTTACATGTAACTTATGTGGAGCCTACTGACTACTATAAACAAACAAGTACAATTTAACACAATTTCCTGGAAGTGCAATTAATTGAAGGCAATTTGCAAGTCTCAACGCATGATATCCAAATTTTGATGCCGTAACTGTTAGGACGCCGAATGATAATTTTTAATGAAATGATTTTAATCTTAGGACATATCGTTATCGCGACACAAAAAATGCTCCTCAAGTCAAGTTGAAGCGCGTTGAGACAATATCAGCTCTGACTGCGATTGAAATGACTGGACAGCATAGCCACCACGCAACGATTTTGGATCAAGTTGAGCCGGTGAAAAGAGAAATCGGTTCGTAGCAACGACAGGGATATGGAAAATGGGAAAATTAGAGATAATAACCAATAAAAAGCGCAAATAGATATAAAATAGAAGCGAAGAAAAAGAAAAACTGCGGGCGACAAGTGTAGCGCACGAGATCCGTATGATGGAGTGTGAGTGACATAAAGCGATTTTCGTGGACGGCATCCAGTACAAAAACCCCACTGACCTACTCCTTCATCTCCAAATCTCTAAAAAAAAAAAATCAAAGGCGTAGCGTAAGAAAACGGATCGAGACTCCTTTCTTCGTAGTGGCTCTGCTGCCCCACCCCCTCCGTATTTCTCTCTCTCTCTCTTTCCCTCTACGCTCAAACTCCACGAGGGATGCTTTTTTTAACGGCAACACGCACACCCCAGCGGCCGCATCTCAAGGACCGAAAAAGCTATGGAGAAAGAGAACGCGAGAGGGAAGGTAGGGGAGCGGACCGGGCAAGATGAGTTCATTGAAAAAAGTCTCGCATGCATACATGTCTGTGCACCGAACTTTTTTGGGCTCAGCACCCGTTCCTCCGATTTACGTACGGCATGACCGTTTCCCATTCCTCCGCCATCTACGTCAGGGGTCCCCAAACCTTTTGAGAGGAGGGCCACATGGGAATATTGAAAGTGCTAGGAGGGCCGGATCGAAGAAAAACGTTTCAAAATTGAAAATATGTTATTCTATAATTACCTAAGCATACATAACTATAAATAAACTTGAATAAATGTAACAAAAAAATTCTAATGCGAACAATGCGCCTGTTTTTAAATTGGAAACACTGATTTTATGATGTTTGATAAAATTTCCGCGGCCCAGATAAAACCCTTTCGCGGAGACACCTGTTCTACGTCATTCATCCAACTGGAAGGAGAGCGGATTCCCCACCGCTACCTTTCAAGAGATTATAATGACGCAAAGATTGGTTGAGATTACGTAAATGAAGGGCCGGCCCGAGCTACAGGCGAGCCGGGCGGCTGCCCGGGGCGCCAAAGTTTTGGGGGCGCTATCCCGATCATTTATCGATACATTACTTGCAAGTGAATAAATATTGGGTACCAATTTATATCGAAGAACAGGCTATAATCTTAATGGCATTCCTTATAATTTTTCATTAACAAGATCAATAATCTTTACAGAGCGATGCATAAATTGACTTGAACTTGTAAATATCGGAGGGGGGCGCTCGAGTGCTCTCTCGCCCGGGACGCCAAAATTCCTTGGACCGCCCCTGAGTAAATGTATAGGAATTAAAGGAAAATGGCGTAAAATGGTAGATTCGGAACCATGATGAACATGTTCATGGAGCAATTGATAAACAAAAGGCAATCAAACTGTATAATAATTAATGGCAGTTGTTCAATTTTGGAGACGCAACAGAATCGGAAAATATTGATGAAATATGAATTTTTCGTGCCGATTCCGAAGCATTTTGTCTTGTGTCTCAAATTATGTAATGCAATATCTCGACTAGTTTCAAATTCCCAAAACTGAGAAATTTACGCTTGTATTAAGTTGAATGGCCATTTACTACGAGTTGGCTTCGAAGAAATTAACATGATAAACGATTTCAAACACTTGTTTTGAATTCAGTACATCGCCCTGTAATTCATATTTTACTCCCTAGAGGTAATGTCACCCCGTTTTAGTAAACGAGAATTTGGGAATTTTGCGACTTACATATTAATATTATATTTGCAATCAAACAGACGAGAATTCCGAAGGAGAAAAGTAAAAAACTTCGAATAATATTTGGTAATATATGTTACAAAAAGCTGGAAACGTTCTAGAAGATAAAATATTTCTTTTCAAGTTGCCTTTTCCAAAATTAAATTTTCATTCATATAAATTAGAATGACCTGGGTGGACCAATCATTTGAACGAGCAACAATAACATGACAAACAAAACAATTCCATTTTCAGTCCAGATAGGTTTAAAGATGATTTCTTCCCATTCCCATTGCAAAGCTTGACTCGTTCACACAAACAGCAACATTTTCGTTATCTTAGAATCATCCTCTCCACAATTTCGAACCGCTTAGGTATTTATCATTCGTACAATCCTATGCAGCATAATGGAACATGACCGAAACGACTGCATCTGGTCTACAACATCGGTTCAATGAACCAGAAGACGAAAATCGTGGTAGAAATTAACCCTTCATCCTAGCGAAATAAAATACATTGGAAATTGGGATTAACACGATAAAAGGCGAGGGAGATTTTATAAAGCCGTGAAATTAAGTCATTGTTTTAGCCATTTAATTTATGATTTGCTTCTACATTTCTCATTCCACCTCGAACTACGAGATCACTCATCTCCGTGAGAAGTCGAGGTGAGGAAAAGTGGAGCGAGGAAAGAAGACGGGGGAACACAAGTATGGAGGAAGGGAGATCGAAAAGAGAGAAAGGTGGGGAAGAGATAGAAGCTGAGAGGGGTGAGGAAGGGGCAGAGGGGTAGAGTAGGGTGGAGCTAGAGGGAGGGGAGGGAAGGAGGGGGAATTGAAGGGAGGTAGGTAAGAGGCTATGGGTCCGAGGGGAAATGGTGGGTGGAGATAGGAGGCTAGGGGGGACGGAGTGGGAAATGTGGAAGGAGGCTAGGAGGGGGAAGGCGGGGAGGGCGTAGTGGAGGGAGGGTAAAGGGCATCGATGGGAGGATTATGGTGGCGGTGTTGGGTGGGGGAAAGCGCAAGTTCTGTAGGAGAAAGGGGAAGGGAGATGGAAGGAGTAACCAAGGAGGGGAGAGGACCGATATCGTGTAGACTGAGAGGGTTACGAAGGGGGAAGAGAGGGAGGTGAAAGGTAGCATATCCGATGGATATGATGGGAAAGAGGCAGTAAGAACGGGGTACGGACGACATAGATGAAAGCGATGAAGGAAAAGGAGAGGAGGTGACAGTGGAGGCGGGTGAGAGAGATGGATGGAGGAGGAAGGGTAGAAAAAGCGCTGACAGTGAGGAAGGAGGAGAGCGGGAGGAATGGAGATGGGTGAGGTAGGGTAAAATAGGAGGCTGGGGGAGGATGGCTGGTAACGGAGTGGGGCTACTGAGAGGAGGGTGGGAGAGGTGAGAGGGTTGCCTGTATGGAGGAAAAGAAGGGACAGACTGAGGAATAGTTAAGATGATACGGCAAATGGTGACCTGAACGAAGAATATACTTGTAAGATGGTGGATGTAGGAGGAAAACGTGTTAAGGAAGAAGTTGGGTGGCTCTCGATAACGGTGAACTGAAATGGTGTTAACGCAAAAAATCGACGGTGGTAAAAAACGAGGCAAACGAAAATTCCAACAGACCGACCTCAAGGTCAACAAATGCCAAAGAAATAAATTACAGGCATACGTTGCACGCTCGCTGTCTTACTTCGAACGAAAGATGAGCTAATGCATAACGATCGGAGACCACGAAAGGCGGAATAGAAACAAACGCAAGGTGATTCCGGGACTGCGTGAGAAAATAATACATCAAGGCCGCAGAGAAAGGAATGGGGAATTGTCTAAATTCTGCTTCCGAACGTGCTACCCACGTCAACAATTACTCGAAGCACGTGCAATTCCGAGAGAGCGCGCGAGTCCGATCGCGAAGACTTGAATGCGAGGCGCGACGCGGTCTACCGCTCCTAACAAAGCGCAGCGCGAATATGCAAGTATACGTTTAGAACTCTCACATTATATCTCTTCCTAAAACACCCACGACCTCACTCACTTCTACGAAATAAAAATATCAAGGTTAGTGACGTAACGATGAGCGCATGACACAGCCGAGAGAGAATCAGCGGGCGACGGTACAAAAGGCTAAAATGGATTAAAGAATACGCGGAAGCAGATGATGGATAAATATAAATAAAGCAGAAACTAATAGTACTTACCAAATGAAGCCTTTTTAAAGTTATTCGATGATAACTACCGGTGCAATAAACATCACTCCCACGCCCTTCCCCTCTGCCTCTTCCTCCTCTCCTCTTCCCTTTCTCCTCCTGTACTGGCGGTGGACGTCGCCCTCCTCCTTTCTCCCTCCTCTCTCCTCCCTTTCGGTACTCCCACTCCTAGCAGAATGACGACCACCAGATTTCAATGCCTACATAAGAGAACGAAGTTACATGGCATCCTGGTAGGTAGCAGCACGGTACTGGGGGAAATAATAAAAGACCAATGAAACTCGATTATAGTACTGCTACTACTCGGTAGAGGTCTTGTTCGTATTAGTAATTGTGTTTAGTAATTTAACTCGGTAACATTGAATTTTAACATATTTATTTAATTATTACCTATTCATATAATCCAACTATTCAATCTGGCTGAATTTTATTTCTCTTTTGATATTTCTACATGTAAGGATAATAAAACCCACTTTTTCTTTCTATTTAAAAACATAAAATAGATAAATACATTGAATTTGAGGTCCAGTCATTTTATATGAATAGGTGTGTTAACAATAATAATAAAATTGATTTTTTCTTTCAAATTTCAAGAATTACTTAAATTATCTGAAAAATTATTACTAATAAAGGTAATCTCTATCTATAAATACTCGGAACACAAACGAAATTCGTTCTTATGTGTAAACCACTGATCAAATAGAAAATTAATCTATGTTATTAAAACGCTTTCTTTGGACGCGATATGAGTGTAGCATATTATTCATTTTAGAATTACTTAGAATCATAGTAATAGTTCGGGACGTCTAAAAGAACGGAATTTCGTTTTCCTGCCGCCAATTTTCGAATACGAGTCGAATCGGTCCAAAAATCAGTTTTTAACGCAAAAATCTGATGTATTCTTAAGAGTAAAACTTTGGTTGTCGTGGTAATGTGCATTGTAGCCCTGTAGCCGATTTCGTCTAATTGCTAATTATTGACTGGGGCTATTAATTCACGTCACATTTGTTTATATAGTCACGATATTTCGATGCTGTATCAAAGTTTAAACAATACCGTAGTAACGGTAAAAAACACGGCGGTAACAAAAGTCAATATCCCATTATTCGTTGAAATTGCGATTGTTTTTTAATTCAGATATAGAGATTGAATTTGCTGAATTTTTAAAAAGAATTTAATATATTTTCTGCGAAAGTTGACGATTAGCGGAGTTTCTTTCCTCTAATCCGTATATTTTTGTTAAATTTTTGTTTTTTTACAAACGAAACTAGTTTTTCAATCAAAACTTATAAAATGTGTGAACCAAAATTTAAAAAGGTGGGAAAAACCAATGCAAACAAATGTGGGCTAAGATTTTATATAAAATCTCTTCCCAAATTTCGATCGATAACAATATACTTGACTCTCATTAATGAAATTCCCCCCTCTTTCATAGGTGTACAATGGTCAGGAGAAAAATACTGTAATGTATGTCTACAGTAGGGTACAACTTCTTTTTTCTTATGTTTCACCTGCAGCGAAAATAAAAAAGGTAGTATTGATGCTATAAACCAGGCATACACAGGCAGACTAAAACAACACAGTGAAAAAATCGATTTCTATAACACTATCAAAGGAGTAGATTATTTTGGCCAGTTATGCCATAAGTATTCTGTCATTATTTTCAACATTCGTTGCATTATTTACAAGAAGGAATACCTAAATATCAGAAATACTATTCAAATAAACTGACGTGGGCAACACATGACTTTCTCCATATTTATATGGCAAATTACATGTTGTTAGCTCTGGGATCATTGTCAATATTTACTTCCGGTTGACAATTAAGAAAAGAAAAAGAGCGTTACTAACTGTAAGACGTAATTAAGCGTGAATTGTTAACAATAGTCTTCGGTAGGTGGCGTGGTGGTGGCATCTAAAAATATAAGATATCTCTTAAACAATGCATTATATGAAAGAATGTATCAAACAAAGGTTGTAGAATATGAAATTTCCTACAACTTTTATTCTGATACATTTTTACATTTATCAAATATTAAAGCAAATATTTCAAAATAACGGATAAGTGACAAGAGTAAACACCCACTTCCGGTCAACCGATTTTTACCAAAAACGAATCAGATCTTCTAACTTTTATAAAAATGTTAAATATAAAATTTTGCGTTGATCTGATAAATAGTTTTTGAGTTAGAGCGCCCACAAAAATCTATCACATACAGACCGACAGACATCATCGCGAAACTAGTCAGAACGTGTTCAGGGAACCTTAAAACATGTATTACCGTTGAAATATCGAGTTCGCACACGCCTAGGACTGGCCTTGCTTGAGGGTTGAGACTTTGAGTTGAGATTTTTCAAATGTGCACAACTTATTCATTTGTCAGAAAGTAGTTCAACGGAAGAATTATTTCCAGAGAGATATAATATAAACTGAATTAATTCTGACAAGTGTGTGGGGCTGATATCTCTGTCTCTGAAATGAGTGAATAGTTCCAGTGTTGACCTGTTGATGCATTCAACTCTGATATTTTCCCATCACTAATGTACTTTTTAAAACATGAAATATTTCATTATCAAATGTAGGCTTAAAAAATCCTTTTCTAGAAAGAGAATCCATTGTTTTCTCGACATCTGACCACTTCGGAATTTTTTCAATGAGGCCCACTGCATATTTCCAAGTTCTTAAAAGTGGCCCGAGCACTGATCTAAGTATTGTGCACAGGTGTCATAAAAATCTGATATGTTGCTCACTACTGCTGATGTCAATCCATCTTGTTCAAGTTTGTTTCTGATCATCCTGACTGAATGTGGCAGAAACACTGTAATCAGCAGATTTGTGTTTCTTCGAGCTCAAGTGCTTAGTAATATCATTAACTCCACCATGTGCAATCTGAAAGCCGGTTCTACACTTCTCACACCATACATCACTCCGTTACAGTTTTTTATAATAAATGGATATTTAGACTGCAGGTTTGAATTAAATGTACACTTTCTTCTGGGCATTTCTGTCACTAGACAGGGGCGTAGTGATATGCCCGCAACCCCCACAATGCGGGAGGGCCCCGAGAAAAACTATCAGATTAAACAAAGTAAAGTTGTTTACTGAAAAATCAGTTAAATACGGCGAAAAGAATTCTAATGCGAAACGCGGGTAACGAGCAGGTGGAAGCTTACTGTGGACGAGCTGTCACGGCATGTAAATCGCAAGTAAAAAGTAAAGAATTTCTTAGATAAAAATCTAACATAAGCATTGGTCATACTCCTCTTCCCCTTAAGGGGGGTTATTTACAGGTGCCAGGGGCTTAGCTACCTAATGTTCTTTGAAGTGCACCGACATTGTACAATACATGGGATAGACAACTTCATTTCCTCACCAAAGGAATACTTGTCATATTTTTAGCAGTAAATATCAACCATCTCGGCCAAGAATCAAACCTGCAACACTTGAAACCATTGACAAATATTTCAACCACTGCTCCACTGGCATGGACCAATAACTGTAATTTAATTAGCATACTCAATGTCGTAGAGTAATGAATATGGCTTATTTTCTTGTCTGTACGGCATTATAAGGATTGTTATGCATAATATAATATTTTGAATCCATTTCTCCAAATGGATTCAAGTTAATAAAAGAAACAAACTTATTACTATATTTTTATATAATTTCAGGCTTTTCAAAATATCAATAACGTTTGTGTGAGGAAGGGGGGATTCTTCATTAATATACAGGCAATGATAAATAATTCAGTTTGACAAATATTTAAGATTTGTATAGGGGTCGCCGTATTATTTGCTGCGGGGAGGTCAGATTTTCCCGTACGCCAGTCACCAGAGTAAAAATTGTCAGGATTTTGAGAAAATTTTGCGTTCTCGTGGTCATATCGTCTCCACACTGAAGCTCCTTCTCAAGCTGAATCAGACAGGGAGGGTGACACGCCGTCTATGACGGCACCGATACTGTGACATTTTGACGTCTGAATCAAGAGAATCCCGATGAATTACGCCGTCATTTGTTTTGGCATCTGCGAAATGCTATTAGCTAATGCGCCAGCTGCATCTTGGTTGATTGTTGGGTTATGTCCCAGTTGACATAATTCATATACCCTAATCCCACATGCCGTTGCCTTATCTTATGTTCCATTTGTTGTAAAAACATTTGAATAACCGGGGAATTAATCATGAATATATCCGAAAACGGGACAATTTTGTGTTCCATAAAGCAGTGGTTCTCAAACTTTTTTGAGCTGCGGCACACTTGCAAAGACAAAGAGGGTTTCGAGGCACCCCAGTCTTGTGACAAGATTTATCTATTTTTAGACACGGATATTACCTTTGGTCACACCCATTTGTTGGTGCTACTTCATAATCAATTTATTATAAGAAAAATGGTTTTTTGGGGGATAAAGAGACATGCTGCTCAAAAGCGGAACTGTCCCGCCGAAATCGGGACGTCTGCTCACTTTAATAATTCGCCATACTTCAAGAACGTAACGGAAAACGTACAACTTTTTAACATTTATCAAAAACATTTATTTTGAGGAAAAGAACGCCGTGAATGTCATTCATGAATCGAGTCGTCAAAGAGAACTTGCGCGGCTCAATGACATCAATTATTTATATAAATAAACTACGTATCTATGGAGACTTGAAATTTACAATTTTAAAGAATCGATCTTTAATTTTTCTCTTTTCAATTTTATTATTATGGAAAAATCTTATCCTTTTCCTCCACAAAGAATGAACGAAGGATTTGATATTTTACCTCTGCATGAATTGGAGATGCTACAAAACAAAGAAATACAAAAAAAATATCAACTTCTTCACCTTCCTTATCACTGGAATTCTTTCCAAATTGAACGTAATATAGGCAGAAAAAGACACATTCCAAGCTCAAGGCAAGTAGTTTTATTTTTAAATGTAGCTGTAAGTAATTTCACAAATGCAGTGTACTTCATTGACCTTATTTATTTCAGCATTACAAATATCTCGATACTGCTTAAATCATTTTAACATATTGATTAATAGGAAAATATCTATAATTTCTTTCAGGGACTATCATTTTATTAAACATTACATGCGATACATTGATCCAAGAATCAAAAGTAACTCTAGAATGAAATTAAAACCTGGACCATGTATTGATAATATCTCTCAGTCTCCTATTCCAGGAGACATGTTAGATATTTATCGCACATTAAAATAAAACTAAGAGCAAAATTTTAATAATATTATTTTCAAAGCATTGTCAAAAGAGAACATACAACCTGAGTAAAAGGTTAATAATCCTTTTCTGCTCCATCCTTAACTGTCCGACTTTCAGTAGTTCCAATAAGTTTCTACGCTAAATTTGAAGTCATTATAATATCTATAGGGCCGGATATAGATTTTCCCAGGCTCCAGGCAAGGTGAACTTTAAGCTTCTCCTGTGAGTGCACGTGAACATCTTATTGAACAACAACTTCAATTATATGTAATGATTAAGTTCTAGCAAACTATTTAAAACTTCTCTGCTACTGACCAAATAACCTTATTACTGTGAAACTTGTGTCACTATTGGCTGAAACGATAACTCCCAACTTTAGTATTGTATCAATGGTCAAAGAAAAATTTATTGAACCAGGCATGCCAAAAATGATTAATTAAACAAATAACCAACCTGAACCAAGACCCATTAATACAAGTCTCTGAGCAGTCACATGATTTGCCTATATGTGCAAGTACTACTGTACACAGGGAAATGGCATAAGGTGAGTTGGAGAGGCAACACATTTTTAAGGAGGTTATACCATTTTTGCCGCCAATTTACACCATTGCATCACAATGGCACTGTAACCTCACGTTGTAGATTTCTATGCCACTGAATATCTTCCATGATGTGGTTTTGAAAAGAAGTTTTAAAAATCAAGATCAATCATAATTATTATAAATAGTATTCAAAATTACTAGAAAAAATAAGTTTGCAAGAGTCAATCATTCAAAATTTAGATGCTTCTCAGCTTTTTACTCAGTTCCACAGGAAAATGGCAAAATAAATTTCTTAATTTTGAAAGAAACTATTCATTATAAAATTTGTAATGTCTTAGAAATGAGGATGCAAGACATATTGTTTATAGATCTCATATAGTACTTTAAAAACTGGAACTGCATAATTTATGTTAAAATATACCATTAAAGAAAACAAAACTAAAAGATTACTAACCAACGATATTTTTCAATTCAATCATATCTTGGTGAAACCATTTTGAGAAATTATTTTAACTGTAAAAATTATCAAACTTTCAACTGATAAACTTCATTTGAGCCCCAGCAGGATATCTCAGGTCCTTATGCTACTTTTGATTCTCTTTACCTTGCTTTAAAATTTGGTAATTTCCTGCTAATGCCCCATAAAGCAACAGTGGCACCCAAAGCATTAGGAAATAGGTAGTACTATGTGAAGCCAATAAACATATCGCAAATATTTTTAATGAAAAAATAACAGGAATACACAAGACAACAACAATTAATTTAAAACTAATTTAAGAACAGACACAAACTATATGGCACAGGCAATGATGGAAAAAACATAAATAATTAATTAATTGAAGGATGAACCAGTTAGCCAATCCAACCCATTGTGACAAAAGAGAATGAATTCAACCCCAAACAGCCAACCCAACCTATGAGGACAAGAGAGAATGAATCCAACCCCCAACCAGCCAACCCAACCCATGAGGACAAAAGAGAAGTAATCCAAATCCTAACCAACCAAGCCAACCCAGGGGATGTTTCATATTATTCAGGTACTGTGTAATGTCATATATTGCCTCTTATGAGACACCACTGGATTCATTTTCTTTTGTCTGAACTGATTGGGTTGGTTGGTTCGGAGTTGGATTCATTCTCTCCTGTCCCCCTGGTTTGGGTTGCCTGGTTGAAATTGTTTTCAAAAGCCCTAGAAACGATTTGTTTACTGTCTTCATGTAGTACTATTTCCCGTCACTTTAGGTGCCACTGTAGTTTTGCATGGCGTTAAAAGGAATGTACCTAGAATTGAATGAACTCGGGACCCAGATACTTAGGCAACTTTGTGGTACATGAAACCGCTGTTTTATACATATTTACTTGTCTCATACAATTTCCTTTCAAATTAATGATAAAAATAAGGATTTATAGTAATTTTATTATGCTTTGGCAATAAAAGTGAAATTTATAATAATACGATAGAGAAGCACACTCATAAAAATTCTGATAAACATTGCCAAAACATGGCATTCCCACACCAAAAAATATTGCTTTTAAAGCACAAATACATATATGGCACATAATTTTATTATAAAATGAGCTAAATCACAAATATTCTACAATGATCCAAAATATGGAATAATCAATTACTCTAGACACAAGTACCAGTTTCAGTAATGGACAAGTCTTATAAGTAACACACTTGCTCCCTTCAGTATGCCACTCCTTGACTAAATGACACAATATTGCACTTATTACATTTTTTTCTATTTTAGGAATAGATATCATTCTATAAATATATATATGATTGGCATATTAAGAGAAAAGAACTCATTTTCCAAATATGGTGCCAAAAAGCACCCAAGTGATAAAATTATTTATGCCAGTGCTGTGACATGCAAGGGTAAACCCATCCATTGGATTTTGGTGGAATAATTATTCCATGTAACACGTTAAATGTGTACCAAGGAAATAGGAAACCCACATCAGTGAATTTCTGAGCATAAGATGATTAGATACACAGCAGATGGAAGAAATTCTTTGAAATAACAGGTACTGTTGATGAAATTTTAACTTCAGGGGAATTATGGTGGACAAAAAAGCTTTAAAAAGCATGCTAATTACAACAATTTCAGCCTTTAACTGACTAGATAAATATTTAAGTACTTCATCCTCCATTATAATACTAAAAAGAAATACTGCCATAATACATAAACTACATACAATACTGCTTCTAATAATCTACCTGACTTACTAAGTCAATAACCGACAAAAACTATCAAAAATAAAATAACTCTCCAATAAAACTTCAATAAAAACAATAACTACACCACCCTTTTGAACTTCGCGAATAATTGGTTCCGGAAAACTGACGCAAAATGCAAATTCGCGAAGTGCAAATCTAATTTTCCCATAAAACACCATGTTATTATGAGATTGTGGTTCCAAGTCAACCAAAAAAATTCACTTTATCATAAATAATGCAGTTTAACAGAAAATAAATGAAAACAACCGCAAATGAAAACCTAGCATAATAGAGTGAAAAAATACTTTTAATTACCTTCAAAATGTGTAATAGCAAATGAAAATCCAGCATAACAAAGCAATTACAAAACCAAATATTTGCACGGAAAAACACCAACAAAAACCTCGATCAGAGGTTTCGGATATATTTCAGGGTCATTAAATATTTCGGTCAAAAACCAGCAACCTCATATGCGTAGAGGGAATATTTTCAATGCCATGCTCGTAAAAGTTGTGAAAAACTAAACATGCAGGATGCTTTTCCATTAGCAAATAATTTCTAGTTTGGCTGCTAGTTGGCAGCAACTTCGACTGTTACCGAAAATAGCGCCGTTGACAGTGAAGTTTAAACTGAGCTACAAAAGTATTAAGTCCATGGTTATCATGTTTGTTTACTTTGAAAACTGCTAATAACGAGCATTATAAATATAATAATGTCCTTTTCTGGGGTGGTCAAGTTTAAAATGAACTTAGAAACAAAAAAGTAGAGGGTGTTCACGCTTCTTGGCATCGTAAACGCATGACGCGAAATTCAAGTAATATGCGCGAAACACAAGTAATGGTCATAAAAAATTTTGTCGCGGTCCAAATTCGCGAACCGCAAGCACGCGAAGTTCAAAAAGGTGGTGTACATAAAATACTAATAAAGGCAATTAAAAAATTGTTTATCAATGACATTCAAAGCTATACAGATATATATATATATATATATATATATATATATATATATATATATATATATATATATATATATATATATATATATATAACAATAATAATACCTCTAATGTAAGATAATATTCTGATTTTACAACCTAGTGATTGATCATAATCTGCTCGTCCTACCATCTTTATTCATAGAATATCCAGAAAATTTAAAGAATTTAATTTATAAAACCTGCTGGTAAAAACATATTTATGGATTCTAAAAAACAAACATCAAAACTAACCTTTTGTTACTCTCAACAATATCCATAAAACTAAATTAACATTTTCAATACAAGTATTTTGTAACAACATATCAGTGTCTCAAAAATCACATAATATTGCACCAATTATTGGTTTCAATGGTTTCCTATGTTGCAACAGAAATTAAAGGAGGCAACAATTTTTGATATGCCTAACATCTGTTTGATAGGTACATGTTAAAACTTCAGAGAGAGAGAGAGAGAGATAAAAGAAACAGGATTCTGTAAATGACATACAGAAATAAACAACTGTTATGATTTTTGGAACTTGTCAACAATTCTGGTCAGTTATAAAAATAAACTGATCAAACTGGTTGTAACATGAAAAATAATAAGAAAGTAACACTCAAGAATAGTATAATGGCAAGGTGTTCAAAAGTTTATGGCAACTTGAAAAGATAAAGCAATAATTTGAAGTATAAACATTCCAAGTAAAATAGAAATATTATTTGGAAATGACAACAGGATATAACCCTGAATTAGTTAGAAAATTATTCTTATCATTTGATTTATTCTTCACTAATTGAGGCAACAAATAGATGTTTCACTTACTTTTTGTGAAATGGTAAGCATATTTTTGGACACTAACTCATTCTGTAGAGCAAGTTAAAATGAGCCTTCAATGTTGAGGACGGAAAACAGAATCCTTAATAGCTTGAGCAAGGAAAGGCAATCGGAAAATGGATGGAGAAAATGTGCAGTAGGAATATAACAAAGCATCACATGATATTTCCATGATTTTTTTACAGGTACGTGCCAGCAATGGAAATGAAAGTAAGTCAAATGTTCCCAATAGGAAATATCTTTCCTGAAAGAACCACAATTAAATAGTAGAATAATAGCTAAGTTCCTAAAAGAACCATTCCATGTATAAAAAAATTTTAGGAGACGTCATCAGTAGACATTATGGTTGCTTCTACAAGAAGACCAAAATCCAGCTCAGCCAAGCTAGCTAAAAGTAGAATACATTTCTAATTAGCAACAGTTTAAAATTAAATTCATGCATAAATAACATTCAAAATAATCAGAACATACAATAATCTCCTAATAAATTGTTTAAAAAGAAATATTTAATGTTCGGCATAACTTTTCTTATCAGTAACAACAAGAATAAGAGTATTGTTTATGGTAAGAATATTGAAATTTTTTAAAAACTTCTATTGTATAATATTGTTTTGAGATTTCTTGGGCTATTAGTATATCAAAAATTGCATTCAAAATTATGACCATAGGAAATACATTTTTATTGGGAAAATTGTATTTTGCAGCTCTTTTAGCCATGATTTGAAAGATATATACTGAGGGGCAGACAAAATTTTAAAATCTCTTGAATTAATGGTAAATAAACTTTCTGTATTGGAACAAACATGCCTGGATTAGGCTTAAGTTACAAAAATAAAGACAATTTAATAATTATTACTTCATTACAGTGTTATTCTAAAATACAAGTAGGACACATTACTATAATTAAAGTTTAGGTTTTTACAAGTTATATTTTATTAGATATATCTATTGAAATTGTTTACCCAAAATGATGCATAGCATCCACCTAGTGTAGGTTTAACAAATATGATGCATTGTTCATGAGTTGTTAAAAAGCTAATAATATTTAATAATATATATTTTTTAATGTTTTTCAGTATACACATTTTTTGTGCACTCAACAGTAGAAAATAAATGTTTCTGCCCCCAACTTGAATTAAATTTGTTGTGCAGAATAAATATGGGTGGTAAAAATTGCCACTCACTCTTATTCTGCGCAACAAATTTAATTCAAGTTGAGGGCAGAAAAATTTATTTTATACTTTTGAGTGCACATAAAAGGGTGTATACTGAAAAACATTTTTTTAAATATATTATTTGCTCCTTTTTGGTCTTCTTATATTTTAAAGTTGAGTTTTTTGGATTATGGAAAATTGCAAAGATTATAAATTGAATTTTCAAAGTTTATTTCAATATAGGAAAATTCTTAAAATATTTGAAGTTTCACTATCATTCATTATGATGGCATTAATTTCCCTTAAAAGCATTAAGACATCTTTAATTTCCATTAAGAGCATTAACCACTCATCTGGGTATTTAATTTTTCAAAACTGTAGGTGGGCATTTAAATTGCAATTGAGATGAATCAAATCGAAAATCGATTAAAAAATACGTTAATTATTCAGTATTTGAGTTGTTTATTCTTAAAATTTGTGTCTTAAACTATTGTTACCACAAGACATGAATTAAAATGTTAATATATATTTATTATTACAATAAAAATTGAATTTGTTAATATTATTTAATGAACACAAATTCCTAAAATATGGTATAAAGACATTAAAAATGTACACAATTACTAAGTGATTAAAAAATAAAAATATTATAAATAACATATAAATGTTGTTAATTTTAAAATTAGGGTAACGGAAATGCAACCCGCAAAGCAAAGTCAGGGTCTAGACACGAGAAGCTTATCTTTTCCAAATAAAGAAGTGAAGCCCATTTACTATCGAGATGGTAAACTAAAAGGATGCAGCTAGTTGCCGGAGAAGCTGCATGATGGAATATTATGGCATACCCATAGCAAACAGCCGAAATAACAGCATGATGTATATATACGGCATACCCAGATGAGTGGTTAAAGGTCCCTTCAAAAGCAATAATGTCATTATACATTTCCATTGCTGAAGAGAGGAAATATTCACAATTTTTAAAGCAGATATTTATGCTAATTTGTTATGTATTTGACTTCTGCCTTAAAAAATTATGAACTCGGTTTTCAGCTAAACAACTGTTCTTTTCCCGAATTCGTATTCCAATTTTAAGTAATTTTAAAATGCATTTTTAGAAAGCCTTGCACTGAATCCCATGCTTTTCTTATGGGGTATTGAAATGGAACATTGGGGTTAAAAAGACCCCTTAAATATTAACTTTTTTATGATTTTCGATTTTTCTCGTAGGTTGACATCTGAAATAAGAATATATCCTAAATTTCAGCCCTGTAGCATTTATAGGGGCAGATATATAAAGCGAGAAAGTATTGAAAGAAACATATCTAACAGAGTAAGTTAAATAAAAGGGTGTAATAAAAATAGAGAGTAACCTCTCAAATCCAGTTACTCATGAAAGCCTGCTGTTTTAAAAGTACAATCCAAACTCACGTCTTATGGATGTAAAAATCTTCTACTAAAACCCCATACCTTCTATCCAGGGGCATACTGATAGGCACTGCAACCCCCACAATGTGGGAGGGCCCCGAGATTTAGGGGGGCCCCAATCATTCAAACTGTATTGGCTAAGGCATCTGACGCCCACTTTAGGAACCCGAAAAATGTAATTGTGCCGTCTACAATACGGCTTTGTAACACTGAGAAGAGGCATTTCTCGGCATGAAAACCAGTGCACGATATAGGCTACGATTATATACCTTCTGATGTCTCTTAGGCCAATGTATTTTCTCATGTGTCAACATTTATTAAGTGTTATATATAATTAAGGAAGACTATTGTGCTTATTTGTGTATATTGTGTGTATTTACTTCTTAAGGGAAGCATGAGGTCTGCGTCCACTGTTCAGGCTCTAAAGGATGATGACTTCAACTACCAGTTGGTTTAGTAGTCACTACTTTAGGCCCCCAATATCACCATGAAGTAAGTTATTGTTTACATATAGAGGTAGATTTTGGTTGACGTGAAGCCCCCATTCTTTTTGACACCACGAGCCGCTCTGATGACACACAGGAGGATTTTACAGATCATATTTATTCACTAGGGACCATTCAAATATTACGATAGCAAATGTTTTAGTATTTTTAATCCCCTCTTCCCTCCATGCCAGCAACTGTGAGCATTTGGGTGACCCTCTCCCCATTCGTTGTACCACCTCTTTTTAATAAAAATTATAAAATGCATAGTTATGCATGGCAATACTTTCTAATGCCTTCTTATAGAGTTGCAATGCATTTTAATGCTCTTTAAAGCACAATGAGGAAAAAAACTATCAAATTAAACAAGGTAAAGTTATGTTTACTGAAAAATCAGTTAAATACGGAGAAAAGAATTCTAATGCGAAACGCGGGTAACGAGCAGGTGGAAGCTAGTGGACGAGCTGTCACGACATGTAAATCGCAAGTAAAAAGTAAAGAATTTCTTAGATAAAAATCTAACATAAGCATTGGTCATACTTCTCTTCCCCCTAAGGGGAGTTATTTACAGGTGCCAGGGGCTTAGCTACCTAATGTTCTTTGAAGTGCACCGACATTGTACAATACATGGGATAGACAACTTCATTTCCTCACCAAAGGAATACTTGTCATATTTTTAGCAGTAAAATATCAACCATCTCGGCCAAGAATCAAACCTGCAACACTTGAAACCATTGACAAGTATTTCAACCACTGCTCCACTGGCATGGACCAATAACTGTAATTTAATTAGCATACTCAATGTCGTAGAGTAATGAATACGTCTTATTTTCTTGTCTCTATGACATTATAAGGATTGTTAAGCATAATATAATACCGTAAATACCCACGTATAATGCGCACCCTCGTATAATGCGCAGGGGGTTTTTAGCCTCGTAATCTATGATTTTTCTATATACCCGCGTATAGTGCGCACAGATTTTTTTAGCGTTGCTGTTCCAGAATAAAGTAGATGGTGTAACGTGTTCTAAGGCAATGATCGAATTATTGGTATTATGTATTGGTAACATAATGAAAGTGCGAAATGAAATTTTCGAATAACGTTCCAATAGAACGTCAGCTAACTCAATCATTATATACTCTATGTTTACTTACAAGGTGATATTAGGATATACACAATAAATCCAATTATATTAATTTCATAGTATGGCATATGACATTCTTTGAGCTAATAAAATGAAGGAATGACGATAATCCTAAGTTTTTTACATACGTTTTAGTCACGCCTGAGTTAGACGGGTTCGCCCAACCTTCAGTTTTACCCTTATTAGAACACTGGAGCACGTAAAAACGATAGCGAATAACCATAATTAACTACAGACTCTAAGAATCAAGAATAAATCACGTATGAATTTTGAGAGAAAGGTAGGGAACGATAACTTTATTTAGTTCTACAAGAAGCATCAATTCCCAGCGTACTCAAAAGGCATCAGCTGCCATTGTTTCTAATTGTAAGTAGTACCAGTACCTCACCACCAGGCCGGGCACCAGTGTAGGGTGACGTCATGCGTAAGATGACGATTCCGATAGCAACATTGAAGAAGAATGGTCCAGTGACGAATAATTTGGCTTTTAAAATGAATAAATACTGAATTCATTCTTTTCGTATCTAATTAATGTATGTTTATAGAATTAGTTAATAAATTTTTACTATTATCTATCTTACTTTTCGTAAAAATCACCAATAAAAATAGGAGGATACCCGGGCAGTAATTACTGAGCCGAAATTGTAGAAATATGGGGTCAAATGAAAATAGGAAGATTATGTACCCTCGTATAAAATGCATCCTAATTTTTAACTAAAATATTTCGAAAAAAAAGTGCACATTATACGCGGGTATTTACGGTATTTTGAATCCACTTCTCCAAATGGATTCAAGTTAATAAAAGAAACAAACTTATTACTATATTTTTTTATAATTTCAGGCTTTTCAAAATATCAGTAGCATTTGTGTGAGGGAGGTGGAGGGGAATTCTTCATTAATATACAGGCAATGATAAGTAATTCAGCTTGGAAAATATTTAAGATTTAATTTATTGTTTGCTGTGGAGGGACCCCCAGATTTTCCATTAAGCCACTGCTTCTATCACTGCCATCTCAAATAACCTAACTCTTACCTCACCCTCACTTCCTTTCATTTAAAGTTATAGTAACCTTCTGCCATTCCTGTGTCAACTTGGAAAATGAAAAATAGGCGATTATTTCTCAAGTACAGAGAATGAGAAGTCTCTACTATATTCTTTATGTGATTTTAAGTTTAATCGTTCAATATAGTTCAATTTTAATTTAAAGGAATCTGTTATGTAAGAAATAATTTTAAGGTTTCTAAAGATTATCAATTCTGTTCGCATGGATTTCTGAAATTCCAGAAATTCCAAAAAACCACACTATCCTATTTCTGTGTATGCTAGATTTGAGAGGTTTTACTGCATCATTAATGAATTATGCAGGCTCTTTAATACAGGAAACTGCAAAGCAAAAGCCTCAACATTATAAAATTATTTTGGATGACAAATGCAATGCTGTTTAAACCCAGAACATTTTTACAGCAGTGGAATTTTAAAAAAATTATAGGAACAATATTCCATTTTCACCAAGTATACTGCTAGATGATCGTGGCTAATGAACAATTTTTTCTCTTTAAGAAAAATTTTCAAAAGTTTAAATGAGAGGAACCATACTAGTTACTCTTCACTTGTATATCATTATATATAGATGTTTATAATACATGGAGCAATAGAAAATAAATAAATTGCATGTGATTAAATTAGCTTGAACTCTTACTGTTTAGTTAAATTTGAGTAATACATATCTGTGAATGCACATAATGGAGACAGTCGTAATTATAATAATTAAAAGTTAATTACCTTTAGCTGTTAGCAAGTCAAGGAATGTGTCTAAAGGAGACAGCCTGTCAGCAGAAGGAAATGCTGCAAGACCTGGAAGACATTGCATCAGGGGAAGAAAGCATGGGTGGGTGTATAAGGAGTAGTATATGAACTAATGCAGAATTAATTTAAAGGCAATTTCTTTTTAATTAAGAGCCATCTGAGGTACACATTAAAGGCACATGTCTATTTTGAAGCTGGTTAGTACTTTAAAAAGTTCATTGAATCATTCAATGCATGAAATATAATTTAACAATGATTTTTTTAATTATACCAAACTTGAAAGTTTCCAAAGCCACCACATGCAAAAAAAAAGTTTCTTAGATGTCCAGGAAAACTGACCATTACAATTAAATTCTCTTAACTAAAAAAATACAATTTTCTGAATAGTTATGGCTGATTCAATAATTATCTAGTAATATATTCCAGCCCACGGAAAATGATCAACCATTTTGAACAAAAATTATTATCAGAGAATGCCAAAGTTCAAACATTGGACAAATTTTCATCCAAAAAAGCAAAGCAAAGCTTTTATGATATTCCAATCGGTATATAACAAAATATCACGGACAGAAGCATATAATAACAAGCAAAGAAGGAAGTTCCTCATTACAATGATTGGAATTACTATTATCTACAGCAGAATTACAGTGTAAATAACCTTAACAACAAATAAGAAAATAGCAAAAAATTAGAGTTTTTGATAGAAAAATATAAATAGCAAATTATTAATCATCATCAATGATTTTTGTTTAATCAACATAGTATGATCTTGACAATATTTTCATCATTTCAGAAATATTAAGATAAAAATTTGAAACATTTCCATAATGTAAAAAATATGTAATCTGAAAAGTTTAAATTTTTTAAACAAGTTTATCAAGATTTTACAATGAATTCTCTACATTTACTTGTCTGAATATTTCTGAAAATATCTAAAAGTGAGTCACAAATAATTGAATGAAAACAATCACAACTAGGCTTTAGTTGATTACCTTCTTGTAGAAATGTTAACAGATGAGCAGGGCCAGCCAAGTACTTTTGGGGGCCCGGATGCAAGCAAGTTTTTGGAGCCCCCTATGTCAAAAAAACCTGCATTTTGTACACATCAATGTTACAGCTTAGAGAGAACATGTACTTATAATTATAAAGTAACTATAATGATAATTAATTTAATAAAAAAGCAAAAATTTGTTTAAAGATGTAAATATACTATTTATACTCAACATTTGGGGGCCCCTAAAAAATTGGGGGCCTGGATGCCTTGCATCCGCTGCACCCCCCACTTGGCCGGCTCTGCAGATGAGAATAGGAAGAGCAAAGGAGGCATTTATTGAATAGAGATATTTAAAACAGGTTAGTGAAAACATTGATATGAACTGTAACATTATAAGGATATAGGACATGGGCTATGAGGAAAGAAGATTTGAGCAGACTACATGCTTTTGATATTTGAGTAAGGCATAGACTGGAGATAATTAGATGGATTGAGAGAAAAAGAAATTTTCTAAATACAATAGAAGAAGATGAGCTTAACACGTTGCGTGCTCATAACATAACGTCTACGTCATGGTAGTTCCTACCGAGTGACTGAAGACGTAACATCTATATCATGGGTCTGCCTAATGTTTGAAGGGTCGGGTGTAGATTAGCCAGCTGTGAGCGCCTCTCACAATGGTTCAGACATCAGTCCAACCCCTGCCATTGTGGTGTGAGCATCAGTTTGTTTTTTTGTCGCATTCTCATTTTTACGAAGTTTTCACTTTATAGCCGTGAAAGTAGAAATGTTACTTATGTAAATTATGTCCTCCAAATATTGTCTATTTTTGATTATTACCAATCGAATATAATATTACAGTTAATTTTCCTGAGTGTATTGCAGGGTAGTATACCCCGAAATAATTGGGTTGTAGGTGAATTCATCGAATATGAATTCATTGAACGCAAATTCATCAAAAACAAATTCATCAAAAACAAATTCATCGAAAGCAAGTTCATCAAAAACAAATTCATCGAACGATCAATTCACCGAAGGTCAAGTTTCTCGAAAATTACGAGTTCGTCAAAAATCATTTCTATTTATTTTAAAGGAGAAACATTAATGAAAATGATAGGGGTTCAGTTTGATCAATACAATTGAGTTTAAATGGAGGGAAATAGCTTAAGATTTATATTAATTCTTCAGAATACTTAGTTTTAAACTTCAGTTGGAGTCATTACACGATAATATGATAAACAGTAACATTTATTAAATTCGTTTATTTAAAAAATAGATGCAAAATAAAATGTCAGAAAGAAATTTTGACATTGTTTTTAGTATTTTAAAACTGAAAATGCTCGATTAATTTGTTTTCCAATTTTTCTCTATCATTGATTAACTATGAATTACTAATGGTATTTATAGTATGAGAATTCCTTGGAATGACAAACACATACTGAAACATTTCCTGTCAATATAAGTAATCAATTCGGGATGTCAACTTTGGGAAACCAGCCTACATTAATCCTGGTTTGGACTTCTTGTTTTAAAGCAATTTAATTCTCTTAAAACCATTTTTCTCGAGTATAAAATACAATTAATATCAATGTATTATCATGTAATGACTCCCAAATGAGGTTCAAAATTATGGTTTTTATATATTTCACTTTTGTTAATATTTTTGTTATTGTGCTTTTATTGCACATGTGTTAAGTAATTTTTTTACATGTAAGATGGTCTGTACACTGTCTTGGTTTTTATGCATTACTACATTTTTATCACTCCTTTATTAATATTTTTAAAATTTTCATTATTCTTGTATTTATTTTATGCTTTTTATAAAGCTTAATTAATAAAAAAGCGTATTAAACAGACATGTAACTATATTATGAGTTTTTAAAGCAATTTATTTCTCATAAAACCATTTTGCGAGAGTATAAAATACAATTAATATCAACATATTATCATGTAATGACTCCAACTGACGTTTAAAACTAAGTATTCTGACGCGTTAATATAAATCTCAAGCTATTCCCTCCATTTAAACTCAAATGTACTCATCAGCCTGAACCCCTATCATTTTCATTAATATTTCTCCTTTGAAATAATTACAAATGATTTTTGACGAACTCATAATTTTTTATAAACTTGCCCTTTGATGAATTGATTGTTCAATGAATTAGTTTTCGATGAATTCGCATTTGACGAAGTTGTTTTCGATGAATATGTTTTCAACGAATTTGCTTTCGATGAATTTGTCTGTTCTCAATCATTGCCAGTGACTGACAATGTAGACATTACGTCATTAATTAATATGCAAATATTTTACTTTGTTTCACTATATTTATCTTACATTGTTAATGAAATACACTTAAAGAGTCATACAAAGCTTAAAAATAGAAACAAGATGATCCAAACAGAACTTATGATGCCTACTTTCCATTTAATCATTTATTTTATACTTATATTGGCTTTAATAGCTTTAAAGTCATCGCAGATATGTAGCTCTTTGTGTTTCCCAATTTCATAATTCAGTATTATAAAAAACTACAAATACATTCGAACGGAGTATTAAATTGATCACGCATATTTATACGGCAAAAATAACGTGTGTACGTATTAGAATATACCAAATCTGAGTCCAACAATAGTTGTTGCTATGGCAACAATCTCGTAATGAGTGATAAAAACTGCAAAATTGTCAGTATTTATGTGAAATTCTAAGAATACAATCGATACGCCAAATTGTACGATAAAAATTCGAATCTTCATTCCTTTCCTCAGAGAATAGTACAAAACTCGCTCTGATATTACAATTCTAAGATATTTTAATGTGCAAGAGAAAATTACCCTGCACGATGGATTTCAGATTTCCCATGTAAATCAAATGGAAAGGATTGATCCTGGAATCGAACCCAGGACTTCAGTCTTTGCAAAAAAAAACTATCCTCGGGAGCTCGGCACATGTAGCAAGAGATTTCCACCAAGTTTCATGAAAATCGGTCTATTGACTGCAAAGTTCATAGGGGGGACGGACAGACAGACAGACACAACGACAAAACTATAAGTCTATTTCCATTCTGGAAAGTAGGCTAAAAATCAAAACTCAGTCACTGGGATGGTTCCTTGAAATATAAGCAGCACGCAACATGCTAATTAGAGTAATAAGGGATAGGCAGGAAATAATAATTGGGTCAAATTTAGAGAAAATGGAAGATACCAGGAAAGAGGAAAAGAGGTTGGATGAGAAAAGGAATATTAATTTCTTAAAAACCGGACAGGTATGAGATGATTAAGAGAAAGGCCTTTGATTCAAGGGTTGATCCAGGGGTGGGGGTAAAGAGGGTAATTACTCTCCTCCAAATTTCAGAGCACTGAAAAAAATTGATAACAATTGAAGAAATGTTACACTTTTACTATATTTATTTTGTTTTACAAAATTTTATTTTTTCCTTTTTACATATTAAAATCTGTGTGCTTTCAAAGATATTTTCTAATAGTTTATTTTTCATCTTTGATTATTCCCCTATGACTGAAGCCTGGGTCCACCCTTGTGTTATATCGATGGATTAGGGACCGGAAAAGTTTCATTTTTACAGGAAATTTTATTCCTAATTATTATCAACAGCAAATATCCCTTTTAATTCATTTAGAATTATTTTGACCAGAAATTTAAAAAAATATATTAAGCAGAACAATAATGCCAAGCATTACATAATTACTTAGGAATGCATTACGAAGAAAAGGGCATATATACTTATTTCTTTTCTTCTTCACAATAAAACCTTCCCTTAAACAGCTTTGAAATCAAATAATGCTACTGCAATTTTTTTGAGGGACTACAATCATTCCTACGTCACAAAATCCAAACATGGAACTTGACGATTCCTTTGCAAAAATAAAAAAAATGTTTCTGTAAAACACCTAACCAAAGAGGAAGATCTCAAAAATGCTGGAAAGCTGCTCATCAGATGGAAAAAATGCTTTGGGTCATATGGGGATTATTTTAATATATATCAGCAATAATCACTGTTACCTCTAAAAAAAAAGAACACCTAATAAAGCTGTATCAAAATAAAAATGTTTTTTGTTATCAAATAAATAAATAAATAAGCCCTGGTATAATTTATAAAAATAACTATTAGGTAATAGTTCTTAAAAGCTCACCTTTTACCATGCCACTTGAACCTTGCCCTACAGTTTTAGAAGAATTTATCCTGCCAGCTCTCTGTTGCAACATTTGCTGCTGTCCAGTGTGTGCTCTACCATGACGAGATGCAGGAGCAGATGGATTACCAGATAGTATGTTAAGGGCATGTTCCCTTGCACGAATCATAACACTCAAGGGATGATGCCAAGCATTCATAAGACGTCGAGCACGAGAACGAGGCAAAAGGTGGAGTAGGCTCAATTTCCGTTCCATTCCGTCTGGAGTGTCATCAATGTCTAATGTAAATAAAATGAAATCCATTTCATTAACTGAACAAACATTTTTTTAATTATGTAAAATATAAATTGCTCAATAATAATTATCTTAGAAAAATTATTATGTCAACTTAAAGAATGATACTCTGCCTTTATCAGACTATATGATGCACTAAAATTTTGAAAATAAAAATTTCTAATATATAAAGGGGAATTTTTGTAAGTTTGTTAGCTAATAACTTGGACACTATAAGAGCTATTGAATTCAAAAGTTTCATGGGCCATCCTATGGACCAAAGGAAGAACATGGTCTAGGTTTGCAGACCGTGGGATCTCTTATACCCCATGGGGTCAACAAAATACTATTTCCATAAGAATGAATGGGACATGGTGTGGAGAAACCCCAAAATGCCATGCAGCCCTTCACTGATGTGGATATAAATATAACTAAATATTAATTTACTATCACAGGAAATGGCTTATTTTATGCACGAAAGACTGAATATTTTATTCTGTTCATGTTTTGTCGTATTGCAGCATTTTTCTATTTTTGACAATTTATCGAGTTCCCCATCAGTTTTTCAACTCCAGCAAACGACGACCCCTGCATACGACGACCCGTGCGTACGTAAGGAATGCCGTCTTTTATAGCAACAGACATTAGCCCGGAAGAGGACACTAGTAGATCGAGGGTAGAACCAATTAGCGTTCGCGAGTGCAGTGCAATCTACCGGCACTTCACTGCGAACTAAACGAGTTCCCACCTGACAACGTCGCCACGAGCAGAGGCAGTGAGAGTGTGAGAAAGGGAGACGGAGAGAGAGATGGAGAGTGGGGGAGAACGAGAGAGGACGGAGAACGAGAGAGGACTCCTGACCGAACGCACCTTCGGAAAGATTATCTGCGAGTTGAACTCTTTCCGTATCATTTGTGATTCCTCAAGTGGACATTTCTACTAAGTATTGTACTATATTTGTGCTTTGTATTATGTCACTGCAATATAATTGTTAGTACATTTCGTGACATTTATCCAGTGTATGGTATTTGATTTGTTGTTGGCAGCAGCAGTGTCACCAAGAGGTATCGTATTGTTTAACTATTTTCAAGTACTTTTAGTTTTACGAGAGATTAATGTAAAATGAGACAGTTTCGTCTCAATATTACAAGTTAAATTGCTCGAAATTATCCTTTGAGCACAAAATTTATTAACATTTTTCAGGCGGCAACAAAGCAAAATTTCTTAATTGTTGTCCTTCTCAAAGGGAGATAGCCACGTAAAGATTAATGCAAGAAAAATCCACGCCGTGACGTGCCATAGAGGAAGAATAGCCAACACCAAGATAGAGGGTACAAATGGATTCATGCCTAAATATAGTCTATAAATACTTTTAAAGTGAGTCAAATGATTTTTAAGGAATATTAGAACATTGTTATCCTTTACCATTAACATTGAAAGATTTCGTGCAACATAAATCGATACATCTACTTACATTTGTTCTGTAACCAAGATGTTGTTTATTGTTTACATTTTGGCTAATAGTATTGACATAATCCACATCATTTTATTGCTGCTTTAAAGGCTTCGATGCATATACCCATGTGAATATTAAGTAAGACGTTAACGCATAATTATATTAATGGTAAAACTTTACAATACAATACATAAAATAGAAAATGTGTAAACATTGCTTGCATAATTAAGGAATGGGGAACGAAAACTCAGAGCTTATGGTGCACTCAAAGTAATTCCTATTTTAATAAAACTGCTCAATTACACCAAATATTCTTGAAAAAGCAGTCTGCCTTGATTATATGATGGATTTGCCACGAGCACAAGCCTGAATAAAATTTTTCAATGGTTTCTTTAGGTGGTAGTTAAAATCCTGTATGAACCTCTTCTCCGAATAACACATTTGAGAAAATTGGGGATCACCTACAGCGCTGGGCCCCGAGCAATTAAAATCGTTTGCTACTAAAAAGAAAACTCTTTCCTCAGCGAAGCCGGGCATTTCAGCTAGTTTAGAAATAATAGTTGGATGAATGAATTACATGCTGCCACACTTAGCACTAGAGTTTAACCCAAACTGTCCCTACAATAAAACATTGATCACATTTCTCAGTCAACTGCAACTTTGCCAAAATTTATAAAATTAAATCTTAAATTGATTTTAAAGTTTAAAATTAATTAAATAACCATATACCCATGGCACTTTATGCTGCTTCATCCTCATTGTTAGATTATAAGTGAATGGAACAGGCCACATATTAAAAGAATTTTTGACATATTCTCAGGATATTTTTCACAGGTTAACTTTATTTCTTCACCCTTTTACATTATCATGTTTCCTACATCATGGTAGGATTTTAGGCTCACCCAACCCAATCTGTAACAGATGGCAATAAGTTAAATAACTGAAATTAATTGAAGTGTGGAAGTGTATAGCGTCAACTAGCGAAAGAGAACTCGGAACTAGAACACACAGGTAAGAAATTATAAATTTAAATAATAATATTTTCAGTAATGAGGTCAGGCTCAACTTGGTGAAATTTACTCATATTTAAAAAAAGAAGAACTTTGTATTTCCACATAATTTAATTTAAACATGATTGGTTTCACTACGATCGTAGAATCATCAGGTGAAACCGGTCATGTTTAAATTAAATTTTGTGGAAATACAAAGTTCTTCTTTTTTCAATAATATTTTCCTTTATATCTATAGTTGAAACTTGAACAGCAGACTGCAGACAGATGATGCATGCACAGTGTATCTACAAAACATTTTATTTAATAATATAAGTACAAAAAGACTGAAACAGTACAATATTTTATTAAAATAACTAGTAGAGAGCCCACACATTTACTGCAGGATATTTTGAGAAACATCAAAAAATATAATAATAAATGAAGAACGAACAGAAAAGAAGAACCAAACACCAGGAGAGAGTGGCAAAATGAGGGACAAACAAATAAGAACAAAGATAAAACCATGAAGATGAACAAAAATGATAAAAGCAGTAACAAACGAAGAGCAAAGAGAAAAATAAATCAAACGTAGTCTGACAAACCATTTAGTAACAATGCCTTACAACAAATAAATACATTTTCTACCTCTCCTTGCTTTCTCCCTCTCTCTCTCTCTCCCTTCTTCCCATTCTCTCTCCCTCCAATTCTCTCCCTTCCTCCTATTCTCTCTCCCTCACTCTCCTTCCTCCTATTCTCTCTCCCTCTATCTCTTTTTTCCATTCTCTCTCCCTCTCACTTCCTTCTTCTCATTCTCTCTCCCCCTTCCTCCCATTCCCTCTCTTCCTTCCTTCCATTCTCTCTCCCCCTCTTCCTTCCATTCTCTCTCTCCCTCTCTTCCTTCCTCCCATTCTCTCTCCCTCTCTATCTTCCTTCCTTCCATTCTCTCTCCCCCTCTTCCTTCCTTCCATTCTCTCTCCATCTCCTCCTTCCTCCCATTCTCTCTCCCTCTCTATCTTCCTTCCTTCCATTCTCTCTACTTCTCTCTTCCTTCCTCCTATTATCTTTCACTCTCTCTCTCCCATTCTCTTTCTCACTTTTCCTTCCTCCCATTCTCCATTCTCTTCTTCCCCCTTGCTAGTCTTTTAATATTTGAAACTGAAGAAATAGCTTGTTATGCCATCTCTTATTTACAAGGATAAATAACTGACCTTGAATTCATTTCAATGTTATAGGCTTACGATATTGAGTTTGGCAATAATATCAGTCGTCATGGAAAGGAAAACCTTTTCATTCAAAAAAACTTGAGCATTTGTAGTTTAAAGTTCAATTTTAAAAAATTCAATCCATATTTGAAATTTCACCATAAGAAAATGAAACTTCATTATTTTCTTTGTCCTTGAGTTCGTCCCGATTTTTACGATAATTTTTAGTAATTTCAATGTACAAGTGAAGAATAGTCTACACTCATCTCCATGTTTTTAAATGGGGAAAATGAAAACAAAATATTAAAAATCTGATGTGGCCACCACATGACTTTCTTCATACCAGTAATATTTCTAAAAATTCCAAAGAGGTTACTTGATAATAAATATTTTAAGGAACTGCGATAAAAATTTAGACTTCACAAAGGACAGAAATAAACTCCAACCATAGCCTAAGCGTAAAGTGTTTACAATAGTCGCTGGTAGGTGGTGTTGTGGCAGCTAAAATATTTAGTTTTTAAGATATCTCTTAAACAATGCATTATATGGGAAAATGTTTTGAACAAAGGTTGTAGAAAATTAAATTGCCTACAACTTTTATTCCAATACTTTTTTACATTTATCAAATATTAAAGCAAATATTTCAAAATAACAGATGTGGCAAGAGTAAACACCCACTTCCGGTTGACTGATTTTTACCAAAAAATAATCAACTCTTATGACCTTCATAAAAATGTTAAATACAAAATTTCGCATTCACCTGATTACTAGTTTTTGAGTTTAGAGCACCCACAAAAAACTGTCACATTCACACCCACAAATCAAGAAAAAGGTTAAAACATGTTCAGGGGAACTCAAAACGTGTATTATTCTTAAAATTTGAAATCGGTTTTTTTCATGAAAACAATACTTTCCCCCCAGTTTTAAGTCTCTACGCTCCTTTGTCCAGCATTGATATTGATAAAGGATTCACAAAGCTCTAACAATTAAGAAAAGAATAAGGAGCCTTACTAAGACATAACTAAGCATCAATTGTTAACAACAGTCATCGGTAGGTGGCATGTTGGTGGCAGCTAAAAATATAAGATATCTCTTAAACAATGCAATATATGAAAAAATGTTTCAAGCAAAGGTCGCAGAAAATTAAATTTCCTACAACTTTTATTCCGATACATTTTCACATTTATCAAATATTAAAGCAAATATTTCAAAATAATGGATGTGACAAGAGTAAACACCCACTTCCGGTTGACTGATTTTTACCAAAAAATAATCAACTCTTATGACCTTCATAAAAATGTTAAATACAAATTTTTGCTTTCACCTGATTACTAGTTTTTGAGTTTAGAGCACCCACAAAAAAGCTATCACATACACACACAGACATCATTGAGAAAATGGTCAAAACATGTTCAGGGGACCTCAAAATGTGTAATTCCATCGAAATCTCGAAGTTGATTTTTTTCATGAATACAATACTTGACCCTATACTAATTATCACACAATGGTTGAGAAAAAATAAAACTCATTCATGCCTTTTATTTATGGCTCGAAAATGTATCTCACCAAAACATTAATATTAGTGAAGGTTTCATCAAAATCGGTCAATTCGTTGACGAGATATATTTAAAAAAAACCGAAATTTATACTGGCCCTTACACTATGACCTTTTGACGCTGTGGACCAATTTTGTCTATTTTCGGCTCGAAAATGTGTCTCATCAAAATATTGATAATGGAGGAGCATTCATCAAAATCAGTCATTTGGTTGCTGAGATATCTTAAAAAACCAAAATTTTGGCCGACCGTTGCATGGGGACACCTCCACCCCATGAAATTTGGACTGGCCCTTACATTACAATCCTTGACTCCGTGGATCGATGTTATCCATTTTCAAAAATGTGTCTCATCAAAACATTGATATTGGCGGAGGATTCATCAAAATCGCTCAATTGGTTGCTGAGATATCTTTAAAAAAACTGAAATTTGGTACAACCGTTCCATGGAGACCCCTCGGGCCCCTGTGGACCGATTTGAATTATTTTTGACATTGCAACTCTCATGATCAGCCTGAAGCTGCTATCAAATTTTGAAGCTCCTACATTTATTTTCTGACTGCCACAGACACACACAGCTTCTTTTACTATTATAGATTAATAATTTTATTGAAAGAAGAACAATATTTAATAAATTTAATCAATGAAATTACAAATAAGAATAACAATTCTTGTGAAATGTTTCATATAAAAATGATTTTTTGACTCTATGATGGTCCAAAGCTACCACTATAACGTTAACTAATATTTGACTCTAATTTCATTTTAATAAATTTGTAATAAACCATTCTTGCTCTAATTACAGCATGAAAAGACAGCAGAATGTCATTTTTTAAAATCAAACAACAAAGGACATTCGATGTTTGTGATAAAAACAAACGTAGTAAAATCATTAGCTAACAAAATGCATCAATATCAACTGCAGCTGCCACTTAGCAGCTGGCTGCTAGTAATACATAGTCCACCTCCTCCATCTGTACTAACTAATACTATGGTGGCAGATAGTTAATTAGAATTTCTGGATTGTTGGAATAAAAAGCAATTAAAATATTTTCAAGAAAAATACAAGTATTTTATAGTTACAAACAAAATGTTAGATTGTAAACTTTGTTCAGAGACTGGTTGTTTAGGTTTTGAAAGTTATGCAAGTAGAGAGATTCAACAAGCGTCTCTGAGAAAAAACTGAAAGAACATTTGTTGTAGAACGCACATTGAAAAGCATTCAAGATTTTTGAAGATTCCAAAAATGAGACACTACCATCTGTAATTGACACCATTAATTGTACATTTTTAGACATCACCATTAAAATTTTTAATGTAGTCTACATTTTGGCAAAGCGAAATATGTCTTTGTCTGAAATTGACACAGAACTCAAGTTACAAAGTAAAAACGGAGTTGGTATTGGTAACTGCCTCCATTCATAGTTTTCTGCAACTCGTATTGTTGAACATATTGCAGCTCAAATGAAGAAAACCTTATATCATTAATAAAGTCAGGCTCAACCTTGTGGAATATGCTCATTATCAGATGTAATGGAAAGCTTTGTCACTTCCACACAATTGTGTGGGGGTGACAAAGTTTTTCATTACATCTCATAATGAAGAAAACCTTGTATATGAACCTAGTATACGAAAATGCAAAGGTATGCATAATAATTGACGAAGCGTCAAAAGTAGCCAAGAAAAGTGCTTTAGTTAATTATCTGTGGTGTGAAGTAAACTCTGCAGCTGAGCCAGTAAACATTTCTATCAATCTGAAAGAACTTTCATTTATAATTGCAGACAGCATGTTCAATTGTTAAATGACCATGGTTTTAGCAAAGATTACTTGCTAAACAATCTGATAGCGTTTTGTTCTGATGGCACCAGTACAATGATGGGCAGGTATCTGCTAAGTTGATAGAGGAATTTTCAAACATCATCATCTGGCACTGCTTAAATCATCCTTTGCAGTTAGCTTTAGATGAAGCAGAACTTAGTGCAATTGCAGAATATCTAGAAATTGAAATTATAAAATGGGATGTGTTCTAGATCCATGATGGGCAGCATACAGTGTAAAAGCTGCAAATGTTGTTTGGAGAGCATATCCAGCTTTATACACACACTTTACTAGTAATTCCAACTTTTCTGGAATAGCGAAAAAATTGGACAATAAACAGTTTTTGTATGATTTGGCACTGATGATCGATGTTTTGGAGGAACTTGCCTTGCTATCAAATGCTTTACAATCACATTCTATTACTTTGCAAAAAGTTGTCAAACTTATAAGACGCACAATAAGAGCTTTACACGCTCTTAAGGCAGGTGTTGGTAAACATGAAGAAAAAGTTCCAAATTTGATCCAATCTTACGGGTATAAATGTATATCGTTTTAAAACAGCAGTTCAAAGTACCCAACCTGTTTGCCAAGAGATAGGCTTATTCAAAGTGTAACTGATAACGTGACAAGCAGGCTTTTATCAGCAGGACATTATAATTTCAAACCAGGCAACACTCAAGCAGAAAATGAATCAAATAATAGCAAGAAATACCAAGAAACTAAAGTTGCTGAATGATTTACTGAAATTTGACATTGAAATTAATGAATTCAGAGATTTTGTAGATGATAACCTAGACTCAAAGAATATTCCTCTTCTACCTATTATCGCAAAGGCTAAGAAAATAGCAAATACAATTGCCATCAGCAGTACGGAAGCAAAGTGAGGTTTTAGTGTCATGAGTGATATTGTCATAATCAAAAGAAACAAACTTACTATCAGCCATGTTTCTAGTTTGATGACCATAACAACAATAGGAAAAACTTTGTCAGATTGGGAGCTGTAACTTTTGTCAAAACCTGGCTTCATATTCATCATTTAGCAGATGATCTTAGAGTTCATACCAAGTCTGTCACTAAACCTTCAGTTAACAACAGGCAATATGGAAACAATATTTAATTTTTAATATGGAATTTGTAATAATAAACTGTGCCACTGGTATTTGAGTTTGAAATGACAAAGATTGAAAGCAAGATATTTAATTTTTGGCTGGCCATTATTATTAGGTATGCCAGATGAAATAAATATTAGGTTTTTGACTTTCTCATTTTAAATAATATTCTTTAAGATAAAATTATTCTAAAAATATTTTTAAAAACATTTCATCATGCAAAAACCATTCAAATCAATTTTGGTTGGGGCTTTGCCTCAGACCCCATTGCAGGGGATTACAGGACTCCCCCTAACCCTCCACCTGGATTTGACTGCTTGCAATGCTCCCCCTAACCCAGTGGTTCCCAACTTGGGTGCCGCGGCAGATTGGGGCACCACAGCTGATTTTTAGGGATGCCGCAAAAAACCTAATTTAGTGAATAAATAGCGATTTGGATATGTTGACACATAACTAGGGCAATAATTCTTTCTCTAATACTAATACTACTCGTATTCCCATTCCAAGAATTATTGCAAATATGATCAAATTCCTTCATATATTAAAAATAAATATATGGTAACAGGTAATATAAAAAAGATACATTTCATTCCTGACTCCCCAACTGGAATGCGCTTCTGGTCTCTTGCTTCCCCCAGTGAAGTGGTTAAAATTTCAAAAACAGGATAAGATAAAATAAAACAAAATGAAATATAAAATTTAATAACAAAAAATTAGGGATTTAAAACTTCTTTCTACACAACATTCTTTTGAATTTTGTGCTGAATCAAGCTTTTCCAGAATTGCTTTCATAGGTGGATTTTTTAAAGATATTCCTCCGAATTTCAGCTCAAAATGATAAGCTACGAAAATTAGTTTTGATTTCTTTTTATTTTACACGTTGTATCAATAGAATTTCTGATGAATACTAAATATTATTTTAGTGAATGCTATTTAGTAACTGAGTTATTAGGAATTTGAGATTAAGGATAAGGTTGCGTTTCTCACTATTAATTCAATTTTAATGGAACAATAATACGTCAAAATGGCTTCCTTTCGTGCACATGAATGTCATCAGTAAACAAAAAGTCCAGAAGAAAAATTTAATCAAGGGCACTAATACAGCTCATTCAGGAATAGGGAGCTGAAATTTTGCATGATTATAGAATTTTGCTCACAACCAGCCAGAAAAATCGAAAATTTCAAAATTTTTAATTTTTAGGGGTTGTTTTTACCTCATTTGTACATTAAAGTTGAATAATTTTTATCTCGGAAACTATAAGTCGTAGGTATGAGCTTTTACAAATTTTGTAGCAGATTCTATATAGAAACAAGTAATAATATAAAAATTAATTTTTATAAATAACTTTTATATAGATAATGATTTTATATGCATTAATGTAATGTTATTTTCAATAACTTAGGTTACATTATTTAAACTATTTACATTGAACTTGTTTGAAGCACATATATTCATTCAGCACTTGTATATCCATACTTAATCCAGTAAAAACTTACTATCGGCTGTCACGGGTGTATATTCACAAACTATTTCTCATTTCCATATAATCCAATGAAATTATAATATAATGGAGTAAGCATGAGTTTCTGTCTGGGTTCTGATTGACTGTCGAGAAGCAACAGCCGTGCATCTGGCAACAAGGAATCATAATTTTAAAATAAAAATTTGAGTTGTTTCTGAACTGAACCAATTTTGCATGTCAGATTAGAACATATCCTTATGATTCATCGTCTTTGCAAAATCAAAGATAAAACATACGATTGGAGGAGACGAATGAAAATTACCATTACAGAGGATTTCCAAATGCTATTTCACAACAAACTAACACTAAACGATACACAATATAAAAAAGCACAAAAACTTATGGCAAACATTATTGTGTAACTACAGGTACATTCAGAATCAAATGCAACATAAGTTATTTTAGTTTTTGGATTATCTCAAGTAAATATAAACATTTATGTTACCTTGGAAGTGCAAATCAATGAATAACAGCAAATTCCAAAAGTGCAAGAAATTTTTCTTGGCTAATTTTTGAAAAGGTATGAAAGCAAACACATGCACACACACACATATACATACATATATATATATATATATATATATATATATATATATATATATATATATATATATATATATATATATAAACTTAAGGAAAAGAAAAGGTAGTGATGAGGGTGGCAACAAGGTGTTGAGGGAAGCCCAGCGGACACTTACCAAGTTGAGGACCAAGCTGGCAGGCTGCTGGGGGCATCTAAGAGACACGTAAAACACACAAACACAAAAAAACACACGAAAGCTTATCGGGCCTATGCCCTTCTTCAGCGAAAGAGTATCTGCAAGTGAAACACTGGGCAGGGAATGACAGGGTGATGTGGGAAGGTTGATGATTGGAGGAGGTGGGGAGTAGGAGGGGTGGATAGCCAATAAGGAGGGAGTGTGGTAAGGGAAAGTGCGAATAGCTACAATGTAACGGAGGAGACATTGTAAGGGGGCTAATAGGGTTAGCGGAGGTTGAGGCCAGGCAGGGAGAAAGAGTCAAGAAGATGTATAAGTGCTAGTTCCCAGTGTCGGAGAAGGGGGGCCTTAATTTCACAGAAAACTATAAATATACTGATATTACTCATGGAATTTATTATGTAATACATATAGGCTCCATGTGACTGAAGTGCTGTTGCCCTGGAGATTGCGTTGGTTTATTTTATAGTTTAGATCTTGGCGTATGGTGATTTTTTGAATCACTTGCAGTTTGCAAGCACCAACTACTCGTATATATATATATATATATATATATATATATATATATATATATATATATATATATATATATATATATATATATATATATATATATATATACGTGGTTGTCAAAAATAAACTGAACTTTTCATACTGCTCTGCAAAGACGATAACTGTAACCATGTGCATGCACGCAGGTAGTTACCTAGACATGTAGAGAGTTATTTACTGAAAGTCAGTTACTGTATCTCTCGCCAAAGAGACGCACGACAATTTATTTTAACATACTCACTGTGTGCGGTCGGATCGTGGTTTTCAGTGGAAATGACTCATCGCAAGCAGCAGATAAACATTAAGTTTTGCGTTAAACTGGGCAAAACGTTTACCAAAACTCTAAATATGCTTATGGAAGCTTATGGTAATGAAACCATTTCACCGACGCAAGTGTACGAGTGGCACAAGTGCTTTAAAGATGGATGTATATCAGCGGAAGTCAATTCCCATCCAGGCAAGCTTGCAACAGCACGAAATGATGAGATGATCGCTCGGGTACGGGAAGATTTCAGGTGAGACCGTAGGCAAATGATAGACGACCTAGTTGACACTTTCAAAATCACTCATGGCTCTGTACACACCATTCTTCACGATGACTTGAAGATGCATTGTGTCTGTCAGGACATCGTTTCGAGAATGCTAACAGACGACCCACGGTAAGAACATGCCATCGTAACTGGAGAGCTGATTGATAGGATAGATCAGGACCCCGATCTGTTGAAAAGAGTGATCAGTGGCAATGAAACATGGTGTTTTCTTTATGATCCACAGACCAAATGCCAGTCATCGACATGGAAAATACCCAGTTCACCAGGCCAAAAGAAATTTCGTGCATCAAAAGGAAAGGTGATGCTAGAGGTTTTTTTTGACTGTCAGGGTGTGATACACACTGAATACATTCCCGAAGGTCAGACTGTTAACAATACCTGCTATGTCGACATTCTCTGCCATCTTCATTAGAAGTCAGACGAAAACGTCCTCATCTGTGGTGTGCAAAGAATTGGGTTCTCCATCACGATAACGGCCCAGTGCATTGATCACTCCTGGTCAATGAATATATGACGAAGCGTGGAATACCTGTACTTCCACAGCCTCCTTACTCGCCAGATCTCCTTCCCACAGATTTTTATCTCTTCCCGAACATGAAAGGATTAATGAAGGGTTGACGGTTCCGATCAGCAGAAGAGGTAAAGAGTGCAGTGATGAGCACACTTATGGAGGTCACAAAGAACAGATTGCAGGAGGTTCCAAAAGTGGTATGGACGTTGGGAGAAGTGTGTAGCTGCTGAAGGTGCTTATTTTGAGGGATAAGTTGTGTAGAAACCTGTATCATTTATTGAATAAAATCTAAATTAAAAGTTTGGGTTATATTTGACTCTACCACGTATATATATTATAATAAAGCTACTTGTGCCTAACTCATTCACTGACATAAAACTCTTAGGTACTTCTAGAAGGGCTAGAGATCTAAAAATTTGGCATGTAGGTAGGTCGAGTGGCACAACCGACGAGAGAAATCAAATATCACAAAAAGTTAATATTGAAGAGGTCTTTTTTAATACCACAATTTATAATTGTGGTATTGTAAAAGTTATTTTTGTAGTGTTTTTAAAGATGGAATGTCACCAAGGGAAGACCAATACAGTCAAGTTTATTTTTACTAATATTTCTTACCAGCCATAATAACCTTCATTGCATCCACTTGAAGTTCAAATATAGATCGACTGGCATATTGGAGAAATAGCTGAAACGGCAAAGCTCGATATCCCAGGTATGTGAAGAAAGAGGAGAAACCTTGAGGCAGGGGAAAGGCTAATGCATCTGCTGCCCAGCGAAACCGTTCCAGTAGGGAGAATAGTACATGACGACGATTCTTATCAATTTGGTCCCTAAACAAAAGATGTGGATAAAAGAGAAAGCTCAATTTTGCCACAAAATTCTTAACAAGATAGTTCACACTGGTTAAATAACAGAAATGTTTTCTCTTAGCCATCACATATTTTATTAGGTAATTGTATTTTTCCCTTCAAAAATTTGATTGATTAAATTTGACATACATCATACAATGATAGTTCCAAAGGGATTGGGGAAACTATATGAGAGAAGGCTCCAGAAGTGACATTGGCAAGATGGATATAATATCATATACACCACCTTTTTGAACTTCACGAATAATTGGCTCCGTAAAGCTGATGTAAAATGCAAATTCGCAAAGTGCAAGTCCTATTTTCCCATAAGATGCAAATGATTGCATTTCTTTAAATTTTAAACTTAAGTTTCACGTCGAAAATAGCAGTGTTGGCAGTGAAGTTCAAACTGATTGTGAGCTACAAAATAATTAAGTCAAGAGTTATTACACTTGTTTACTTCGAAAACTGCTAATAATGAGTATTCTAAATATAATATAGTAATAATAAGTCCTTTTCTAGGGCACCAAAGTTTAAACTGAACTTTGAAACAAAAAAGTAGAGGAAGTTCCGCTTGTTGGCATTGCAAACGCGTCGCAAAATGCAAATAATCAGTGCGAAACAGAAGTAATGGTCATAAAAAATGTTGTCACGAAGAGCAAATTTGCGAACCGCAAGCATGCGAAGTTCAAAAAGGTGGTGTACTTAGAAAAATATTAATTAACTGAATGTATATAAGTTCCATTTTCTGCAAAACCATACATTTTCAGTCTGCACATACTTAGCAAAGGATTAAAAATTCTTTCTGTGTGTTCTAAAAAGAAGTCTATTGATAAAAATTAAGGAGTTATGAAAGAGATTTAGGGCTGCAATCAGTATTTCATCAAATAAATAATTGTATGGGAAACTTCGCTAGTTATTTTTTGGTGATTAAATTAACTAGTGAACGTTTTTGTTTCATTTTGGTAATATTTTATAATTACATATACATTTATCATAAACTAAATGACTTTTTCTCTTGATCTTTACTGATTATTATGAAAGCAAAAACCTACACTGTACATCAACTCACACAAGAGCGAATCCCTTTTCTCCTTCTCGATCAGAATCAACTCGTGCAGCCAAACAAAGAAGACGGCAGAGACAACGGGATGCATCCAACTGAGAGGCTGAGTGGCGGGTGGCAACAGCATGGACATGCATTGGGTGTAGCGGCTGTTGACGACCGACACCCAAACGACCCATTCCTAGACGAGCAGGAGGTCCACTTCCACCCTCACCTGTTTTGACTGGCATTCCAATACTATTGCTATACTTCAATAGGTGCATGCTCAACTCACGCAGGTTCTGTAATTCAGTAAAATACAGAATTTTTTAAATTTTATAGTTGCAATTATAATTAATTCAAAGAATCACTTTGATTAAATTTTGATGAAAAACTGTAGTAACACAACTCATTTTGGAGCATTATTAAAAAACAAATGATAATTTATGATGCAGTGAAAAATATAAATTTCATGTGTTTGAGTGTGAATGTGTGTAAGCTAATGAGTCATTGGTGAGGGATGACTTTTAATAATAAAAGTTATTTCAAAAAAATGTTTTTACATTCTCATATACATTTTAGGTGTCCTCAAGTCCAAAGAAGGGGTTTTTGCCCTGACATCTGTCCGTGTGTGACTCTAGGGCCTAAACAATTGAAGGATATCAAATAATATTTCCTATTTAAGCATACTACTATTCAGCATAGAAACTCTGCAGAGAAGAACGATATAGTGCAACAATGAAGGATAGTTTATTCTTGTTTATTTTCATAAAATGTCGATTTATTCAAAAATAGCTCCAAAAATTTTGGTTAAAATTCACTCAGTTATAGCACTTGGAGTCATGTACAATATTGCATAAGCCATGTTTTTCAAAAATAACTACCATATTTACTCGTGTAATATGCAGCACCCTCATGTACCATGCTCACCCCTATTTTTGGGCCAGTTCGGAAGGAAAAAATAAATTCATGCTGAAATAAGTTGACATCTGGGTTTAAAAAAAAGGCCTCTTCACTGATTCCCCCTTTCTGAAACAAGGTCCGCCCAAGATATGCATCTTCTCCCTCCTACCTGCATAACGCAATTTATTGGGTGATCTCTTTATACCGATGCTAGTAGAAATCTCCTTGGTAGTCACCCCTCTTATGTTAAAGGAACATCAAGGGCTCACAATGAGTTTGGCAAGCACAGATATCAGATGCCAACTTATTCTGGCAAAAGTAATGGTAGAAATTGATAGTCAACTTTTAATGACAACTGCTTATTTTAAGTAACAATAATAAATTTAAAACTCATATAAAAGGTACAACTTGAACATTATAGAAATATAATCTCATCTCAATCGTCAAAATACTTCACGCATATACTTCGTAGAATTCTTTTGTCTTCTACGAACATAAATGTAGACGCGTGTTGCAGTGAATTTACTATCGATACTCGCAATTCCTCATGTAAGATGCTCAGTCTCTTTTTCTTCCCGACATTATAGGAAAAAAGGTCCATGGGGTACACGAGCAAATACGGTATGTACCAGCCAGCAACATTAAAATATATTGATTTTAATGCCCAGCTCTCCCCAGTTTTCTCAAAAATCTTCATTCAGCAATAATGCTTCACTGCCTGCATGGCTTTGCCAATTCACATAATACTTGATATTTATGCATGATTTAACTATTTATCAAGTTTGATTTCTACATATATGAGTTTATCAATATATGAATACCATTTATGCACAGAAGACATTTTCTACAGTTTTGTTGTTTTTGTAGCAGTATGAGTTCCTTCCAGTTAGGAAAGAGTGTAATGAGACCAGACGCATACATATATGAGAAGGTTTGTGCAATGGATATTGTACCAATTTTTTTATACTAATTTTATTATTGTGTTTAATTTCAATTTCTGAAAATTGTATAAATTTACTCTAATAATAAAAACTGTTTACCACTGAGATCACATGTTCCTGCTTGGAAGCAGTACAGCTCTCTGCTTCATAGAAAGGAAGTGAGCCTTCAGCACCAGATGCTTTACGAGATACAGTGAGTGAGGAAAGGTCTGCAGCACCACAACTAGTACCAAGTATAGCTCCAGCAGGAGACAGAGGAGTGCTGGAGCGAGATAAAGCTTCTGGCTGTAATTATGTAAATTAAAAATACATCTAAGTGATAGAAGCAGAAAATAATTCCACACATTTTCAACTTTCCAATAGACATTAACCCTTTGAGTGCCAACATTACTCTGAGTGATGTGCAGAAAATCTGCTAAAAATGCCAGCATCGCTCACAGCGAGTCCTAGTTTATTAGCGCTAACTTTAATATAAAGGCAATTTAGGGGCTTTGTTGTATAGAATCCAAACTATGTTTTTCTGCTTAATATGATGTTATTGTGATATATTGAACATAATTAGCAATTTAAATGTTCCTCTACATTTCCACATCACCAATTTAAATCCAGTAATTTACATGCATCTTTTTAAATTCAAGTATCTCCGGAACTAATAGTGATAAAGTATTGAAACAAAAACCATTTTACGAAAAAAACATCAATAAATGCATTTATATCTTCTGGGACGTCTTTATTTTACAAACATAGCACTCTTTCAAAGCCATGGGGATATGGCTATGGGAAAAAATAGGGCATATTTTTTTATTGAATAAGCATTCTCGAAGGTCACTATTTGTTTACCCATTGCTTCAATGTTCTATCATCATTATTGTATATCTTTCTTGGGTGGAGATCGTAGCTTATGTAGGTGAATCATTCTTCTGTGTTGGACGGGAAGAGGCATTACTCAGAGTCGTAGTTGAGGAAGCATATTCAACAGTGTTATAGCCAGAGGGTGATCATAGAGGGTTTACACTCCCTGTAGTGTGTGATATTTTGAACAAAAATAATTGGATGGGAGGAATTGCAAGCAAATACTTACTAATAATGAGCCAGGGTGATATGCCCATTCAACACACTGAAATGAGCATGACAAAACTTTCAATGGACATATTTCAAATACAAAGACTCCTCCAGCTCTCACTGCTAACATACTGTAAATTTTCATCTCAATACATATTGGAATTTGTGGAAAAGGCCTCAAGTATTTCGAAAAAGGATTTATGCACAGTTTCACTTTCTTAATCTCCCAAAGATGTGGATAAAAAATCTAATGAGTTCTATGTAGTAATGAACCAAGAATCATAACATACATGATACAATGTTCAAGGGCTACCATTCAAAAATAATAATAAAGACCAAAATTGGAAAAGTCAGTTATGAGGATAATGCACCAGGTTCCTCTCATTTATATGTTGCTAAGCGGCTTCCACAAAGAAAATTGTGTATGTAGAGTGCTCATGGCCAACACAAAAAATACGATCACGGACAGTTTGTGTGAAGGACTGCACCCAAAATGCATAACTAAGCACAAATATTAAAATGTATTCTATTATTGAGTATTCTAATGCATTGTATTTGCATTTTATAAGTGTTTTTTCATCATATCTTCCATTGTTATATGTATATGTTACGAAAATAATTTCCGTATAATATTGAATTTTTGTATTTTTTGTAATATTTTTTTTCTCCAAATATTGTGTCATCATTCACACATTCTTTGTTTTTTATTGATAGCATTTTATGTTCTTTCAAATAATAGTCATTAGTTTTACATTTCACTATGTATAATAAAACAATGTTTTTGAACAAAACATTTTTTAATAATAATTACTGTTAAATTTAATATTTGCTGAGGATTAATGTGGATTAAATACTTAATTGGAAGTGATAAAATAAGTTTACTATATATTGTATAACTTTCAGGTCTTCTAGATGAAAATTAACAATGTAATGGCTATTCTCCAAAAACACTGCATTTTTCACTAAAACTGCTTGGCACTTTTCAGGTCAATTTTAGCTATTTCAGTTGGCACTCAAAGGGTTAAAAAACTAACTTTAGCATTAATGAGAGAATACCTGATAACAAACTAAGGAAACCATAAGTTTGTCAGCAACCAGAGATGGACGAAACCTCCAGCTTCCCCTAGAGCCACTTTGAGGCCCTGAGTCACACACTATCCCCGAGTGTGAGGGAGAAAGAATACCAGATGATAAAGGAGTGATTTCATCACAAGAAGCCCTCCTTTTACCAGCTTGAGCATTATCCCATAGACGAGTCCACAAATCAGCTCGGTAGGGTACAAGCCGCTGGCCTGGTGACAGAAGAGTCACGCAAGCATTCCATAATGTCACCTCATTCAGACATGCACGACGGCTTCCATGCTGTACAAGATTTTTATGAGAGAGCATTAAAGAAGGCAAAATGAGTCATACAATATGTCTAACAAAAACTATTAAAAACAGTATGTAATTAAGTTAATTCCTGTAGCCATAATTTGATTCAAAGAAGAACTAATAGAACAAATGATCAGTGAATTAACACTCATGATGGCTACTTTGTAGCTGAAATGTTTCTGAGTTTTAATCAACTACTTTATGGTTACAGCTGTTATCTGCTTCATCTACTAGGTTCAATTCATAAGATGACTGTGGTAATTTATTTTTTAACGTTTTTAAGTAAATGCTCACCAAGACTTCTAACTCCACAACATCCACCATTGTGGTTAATGGCAGGAGGGTAACAAGATGAGAAGTGTCAGTTGGCAAATTGCGAGCAGCAGAAGCATATGCCCCAGCCACCAAAACTTCTTGAAGAATTTTAGGAACCCACAATTCTAAAGGATTTTCAGCAAGAGGTATAAGCAGCTAAAAATAGAAATCGAACAAAGAAAACATTAAATTAATTTATACTGGAACTCGATCCATTATGGATAGATTTTGATGAATTAAAAAACAAAACTAATTTATTATTCCATTCACAATTTGAGATACATTTTTTCATTCTCTTCTTTTCAACACCTCATCCTTTTATTTATAAATAAGTGACATTAGTTTTTTGACCAAGTGTATAACAGAAAATCCAAATAATGACGATGTACATAGTTTGGAACAACAATGAGTCTTCAAGATAAAATTTTTGTTATTGAGTAAAAAACAAATGGATGATTTTGTTGTCAAAATTAATCTATTGTAACTGATGTTAATATAAAAAACATTTGTAAATATTTGTCCCATAATAATTTCCAATAAAATCTGTGGATGGAAAAAATATGCTCCTGCTGAGGACTAAACCTTATGAGTCTTCCGATAGACAGATATTGCTGCACTTCAGGCTAGATGTACGATCAACTCTAGGCAGCCGATCATGATATTTAATGAAATAACCAACCAGAAAGCTTGAGACTCAAAAGGCAAAAACAGGACAAGGTAATCACACAAATTTTGCTATGACAAATTTTTTATTAGATGTATACCCACTTCCAAAAAAAGTTACCACCCGAGAGCGCACAGAATCTAAGTCCGGATCAAAACAATGATTTCACAATGTTGTAATCCTCACACAGTCTGACCCTTCTCAGAAAAGACCTTTTGTTTTGAGGGCAAAGTTTAAAGGACCAGGTTTCTCCTCCCACCATAAAAGGGTCTATCAAATGGAAGCTACAGCTATTTGATTATAGTCATTTTTTAATTAGGACGAGCCATTTTCAAGATATTCAGGAAGGACGAAAAATCCGTGAGCCAATTTTACCCAAAAACTAATCAACTCCTGTCATTGTGATAAAAATGTTATTCATAAAATTTAGTTGTGATAGAGCAAATATTTTATGACACAACACACACAGTCATCTTCGAGAAAATGGTCAAAATGTGTTCTAGGGACCTTAAAACGCATATTCCCGTTAAAATCTCAAAATCGATTTTTTGCATAAATACAATACTTGTATAATGTAGAAAGTAAAAATGACATGACAAAGCTCCAAATGCAGGGAAGCCCAAGCTTAAATCCTCGAACCTTCTTGTGCCTTTTGCTGTGAAGTCACTGAAATATCCACCGAGAAATATTATAACCATGTTGCATCATTTGCTCTGTGCTAGATCACTTGACTAGTAAGCGCAAGACCCGGGTTCTATTTCCGGATTTGTTAACAATTTTCCACTTATAAACTTTACAAATTTTGCTACTTTGACATAGAACTTATTCATATTTTATACTTTATTAAAGTTGTCATTTCTGCCAGGTCATCTGCTAGTAAAATATAAAATTTTGCGAGATCCCACAATGCTTCCTAGAATTTCTGATTAGGATATTGAGTTTGAAGATAAAATATATGAAACGAATTTACCTATTTACTAGGTGGTAGTCCGTTTATGTCAATGAATAGACACTTCCTCGAAAACACTAAAAATTTGAATAGTAATACTAATAATTCAGTTGCTCAAAATTTGATTAAGGTAACCTAATATATCAAGAAAGAAAATATTCTTTAATTTGTTTAAAATAACTCTAAAAAAATAAATTCTTTATTTTACTTTACATTCTGAGAAAGGTTATAACGAGAAACTATATACATTTACGAAGTTTACATATACATACATATATCTTCTTCAAAACAAAAGAGAATCAAGTCGTTGGTTTGCTGCAGAGCAGCATGCTCCCAGGGTCGGATTAAGGCATAGGCCAAGTAGGCCATTGCCTAGATCCCGTGCGAGGTGGATGTGGGACTTGCCTAGCATGAAAGAGCGGAGGGACCTCTAGGACCTCCAGAGAGATAATGTGTTTGCTGCCCCCTGTGTTTGATTGGTTTTAATTATTAGTCACTGCTGTTAGTGGTAACTAAGGAAGAGTAATATTTTCAAATGTACGTAGTTTCGTGAAAACGGAAGAAAAAACCTCTTTAAATTTGGTATGGTTCAAAAGCACGGACTTCCCTGAGGGTGCAACAGGTGTTAATTTTTTTCTCAAGTTTGTTGCTTCAATTCCAGATGTGTTCCATTTTTCTATTTGATTAACATGTAACATGTAGACCTATAGTCATAAACAATTTTTAATGTCTCAGAATGGAGATATCATTGCAGAATTTGCACTATTTTATGCAGAAAAGGATGTTATTCTTTATGTAATTCTTATTGTCTATTCACTTATCTAATTCGCATTCACTCGAATTGTAAGATTGTAGAAGAATTTTTCCAGATTTTTTCACATTTCAAAAGGAGGTTACCAAGGTTACTAGCATTGCTTTCCTCAGTATTTTCAGTGCATTTACACTTAGATTACACTCAAAACACGCATGAAGAACAATGACTGATTGAAAACTAAAGTAAAAGCTTAACCATTACAGATTTAGCTTAGACTTTGCGACTTGGTGTGATATAAGAAATTTTAAAATTTTTGTCATATAAGTTATATCGCAAATTTTAGTATTAGGTATAATTTCCTGCATATAAAAATATTTACTATATAGAAGTTATAAAAATTCATATTTATAAAATATCTTCTTGTATGATTGCTTGCACTCCCCAAATAGGACTGAATTGTATTTTGAAGACTCAAGTTTGTTTACCTGGGAAGGAGAAGAACAAATAGGTGTGGCTGTAGCTTATGTGTCTATTTAGAAAACTTGGAAGGATCCTCTTATGATGGGAGGAGAAACCCGATCATTTAAGGTTTGCCCTCAAAACAAAAGGTTTCTTCAGGCCACATGACAATTACAGCATTGTCAAATCTTTGTTTTGATTCGGACTTAGATTCTGAGCACTCTCAGATGGTAGTTTTTTTAGGAAGTGGGTGTACATTTTTCATGCAATGAAAATTCCATGCATTGGAAAGGATACAATGTTGACCAAAGAGCAATTATGTATGACATCTAAAAATGTCCAGTCTATACAGTAAAAGGACACCATATTATATGGAATGACAATCAGAGATGAAAAACACATGCAATTAGCAGTCAAACTGCAAAACACTTTTACTCTTTATATTCCCTCGATATAAAACTGGGCATGTAAACATAGTAGTAACAAATTTTACTATTAACTATGATAATAAATAACATTTTATATCTGGTTTTTAAGGTTTAAAATATGATAAATTTGAGTTCTGACAAATATTTTCAGGACGCAAGGACAATAGGTTGAAAAACAGGTCATGTACCATTAAATTGAATATCTTGTCACCCTATTCTTGAATGAAGTGATGACAATTGACTAAGAGTTTGCAGGAGTTTAAATGGTCCCAGAATACACAATCCCTAAAGGTAACACTAGATCTTTTAGGGTTGGCAGAAATTTTAAATTTAAATAATATTCCATAAAATACACACCTCTGAAATAGCATCCCAGTCACCAAGATGGATGAGAAAGTAGTGGATTATGGCCATCTTTAATTCAGCTGACTTGGTACTACGGAATGTTTCCACGAGAATTTCTCTAGTCACTTCCACTGTTATTAGGTTCATAGTTGATGGATCAATCACATAAACTTGTGGTCCACATATTGAAGCCAATGCAGCTAATGATGTAGATGATGACGACGATGGAATTGAAAAAGATGAAGGAAGTCGTGCTGTAGATGAACTGCTCGTATTATGAGATTTATCTTCAGAACTCAAGTCTTTTGATAGAGGCTGTGTTTTAAAGGGCTGCTGAGGAAAATGTAAAGGCAAAAGGTGGGAAGGAGTGAGAGGAATTCCAGTTGGTGCCACTGATAGCACAACATGACACCCACAGTAAGGTTCATGACTTAACCCTACATCTAACATATGTGTGAATACTCCAGGAGCAAAAGCAAGAAGGTGTTGCTCTGAAAAGGAATTAGAAAGAGATTTTAACATTAAACAAAATGGTGAATGTAGATTAAGATATGGTTAAACTAAATACTTACATCTATAAGCATATGAACATTAAACGTCAGCAAATACAGAACTAACAAAAACTATGTAGAACAAGTATGAAGAGGTACAAGCACATTTTCTTAAAATTTTAAACATGTTTCTTTGCCTCTCTCTTTGAGGAGGGGGCAACCCACACTGTTAGAATGTAGGTAGATTCTCTCTAGACCTTTCCATCCATGAAAACTTCACTCATCTAGCTTCAGTAGTTTGACTACAATACCATTTCAAAGTTTCAAATTTTCCGATTTTGAAGCCAACTAGCAGAAAATCTATGAACTAATGAGAAAATTCAATTTGTTGAAAATTCATAGATCGATAAGAACTATCTGATTCAAAAAAGAATTTTCCAAATATTTCTTTAAACAAAAAAGCTGTCCACAGAGTGATCACATTAGCCATTTTTACTTTTAAGAAAACATGCTAAAAAGGGAAATGTGTCATCAAACCAAAAATATCTTATGCCAGATAAAGCTAAAATTATTAATTTTGATTAAACTAAAATATGTCATACCTCCATAAAACAGAAAAGTGGCCTTAGCTTGCCTAGCAACTGGCCATGGCACTCCAGGTATAGTACAGTGAACTGCTGTGCCATGATGAAGAAGAGTAACTGAATAAGCAAAATGTACAGATGTATTTCCTGTTGGACTACCAAGCTCACCCTCCTTTGTTAGGTCCGCAGGAAAGATTGGCGGCTTAACTGGCTATAATGTTTTATAAAAAAGATTTATTTTTTACTTTACCATACCAAAGAGACTAAAATAAATCATCGTTTCTGCCACATTCAGTTCTAGGACTACAATTTTAGCAGCAATTTCCTTGAAAAAACATGTCATCTTTTCTGGTGACTAGATTAGTGCTGATAAAATCTCATCAAAGATATCACAATGAAAAACATGTTTCATTACCATTGTTTTCAATTATGTTTGCATGCAATAATAAAGCTGAAAACTATATAAAATTAGCCATAGACAGTCACTAACACACGGGTTCAAAACCTGGTGCTCAGAAGCACTTCTCTGACTTTTTTTAACCTGACCATGCTCTTCTATGATGCTTAAAATCATAGCACTAGTAATTCTATTTGTTCACGTTTTCTTTATAAATATATTTAAAACATTTTTAATAACTTTAAAATGATTTGATATTATTTATGATCATTCCTATTTTTGCAAAAGTATAGTGGTGTTTGTTTTATATTATAGAAAATAATGCTTGCAACAATGAAAAGGTTGGGAACCTTGATAAAGCAATTTTTGTGTTTTTTCAGCAGAAAACCTCAGATAAATAACATGCAATGCTTAATTGCAATCATTGTTACATTCATGAATGTATAGCCATGTCCACTATTGCTCTATATCAGAGCCGGCTAGGAAAATCACATCCAGTACAAAGTGTACATGTCAAATATTTTTAACAGTAAATTTTAATAAATAAAGCAACTTCTCACTATGACAGTGTTATTTTTTAAATGCATGCACTTTATGAGTAGAACAAATATTTTTAAAGAGCACAGGGTCCATAGCAGTCACACTATTAGCAAGGCTGTCATGCTGGCTCTGGAGTATATAGCAGTATATAAGATGACCTTTAAATCTGTAAAATATCTTCAACTGTTTTGGCTGCTACTTGGTAGAAATCCTTAATTAAAAAATAATGTAACTTGATAAATTTCTACAAGACTTTTATTAAGAGAACTCGATCTAGATTCCAACGCTTTTGGGTCATCACTTCTGATGATTGAGTCCTAATAAAAGTATTGTAGAAATTTACCAAGTTTAAAATATCTTTCAAAAAATTAGGATCGACTTGCATAACAAATTCAAAAATAGGAACCATAAATTCCAGGAGATTAAAGATTCAAGAAAAAGCAATTACAGCATCTCAGATATCTCCAGTAGCAATAACAAGGTTATAAAAAACCAAATGCCCATTTCTGCTACAAAGCAGTTATCTTCAGTGGTAATAAGAATCTTTTAGAATCTATTTTCAGTAAATTACCTCTGAAGATGGCTGTTTTGTAGCTGAAATGCACATCTCGTTTTTTTTTATAACCTCGTTGTGGCTATTGGAGATACCTGAGACAAGTAATTTTTAAATGCTTGTTCTTTATTTTTAACCCTATTAGGAATTACAATCACAGAGAATAAATCTAAGTGATATCATAAATATCATGTGAATGCATAGGAATTTCCCATGCATTTAACAATTGTCAAAACAGCAACTCATTACTGAGATGCTTATTTCAATGTTTCAATCAAAATTTTAATCATACAGGATCTCAACTTTGTCCGAAGAAAGATTTCACAAAAAGCATTTGTTAAGTGAAGGAGGTGGGTCAGCTTACATATGACTAAACATACATTTTCATGCTGAAAATTGATGTTAATTTATATTCCACAATATACTGTTACCATCAAATTGTTTATTAAATAAAATTATTCAGAAATGAATTCTGGCACTTGTTTCAGAAATAGATAAAGTGATTAAAAATTATATTGAAATGAAAGGAAATATCATATATCATATAATCAGGATAAATTCATCTCTAGACTTCCATAGTATAATCTAATCTACTATATAAAAATGACTTGGTGGTGGTGGTGGTCAGTGGGTGGGACATCAGCCTTGGCACTAAAATGGATTAGCGGCAAGAAATTCAACTATTTGGTGGTGGTGGGTGGGATATAATTTGATTCGCCGAAGGCATTCAGCGTAGCCCAGGCAACGCCGGGTAACCTTTGCTAGTCTATTATAGGAAAAGGCGGCTTTTGCCTGTGCATGGACAGCATTTCTTGAAAACCAAGAAACTTAGAGACAAAACTTGGTACACTTACTAAAGAGACCTTGAGGATGTGCACCTTGGTGCCAGAATTTTGATTTCTTGGGGGGAGAGAGAGGGGGGTGCCACACAAGTCGTACTCTACACCATCTAGACCAAGTAACTTATAGACTTGGTACACATACTAAAAAGACCTTGAGGATGTGCACCTCTGGACCAGAAATTTGATTTTTTGGGGAGGGGGGTGCCATACAAATCATACCCTGACTATAGGCCCGTGTTAATTAACTTACACAACTTATTTTTAATATTCTTAGCAAAATATCAAATTTGAATCTATATTTAATTTGTTCACACCAATTAAGGAGGGATATTGGTCACTTATCTTGAGAGTACCTTGAGTTTATGATAATATTAGTGAGTGAAATGGGCATGAAAAATTTGAAACTGTAAATCCAGGGCAAAGTCTGGGTAATTAGTTAGTTAGGTATATAATATGTCCATCCATTAACAAAAAAATACATATTGATACTTCTTAAGATTTTGTCTTACTAACTGTAAGATCAATAAAATCTGTCTATCACCCATTCATTTTTCAGCATGGAATGATCTAAATTTAAATATAAAAGCTATTCCTTAAGATGTGGCTTAACTTTCAAACCTGATACAAGTAGTGGTGACAAATGCAGATAAGACCGGACGGATGAGAAAGAACAATTAAATCCAGGGAGCAGTCATGTATTCGCAAAGGAATAGGGTCATCATCTTCATAAATTCCACAATGTGTAGCATCATTACAGCCACCAGGTGTACTTGGCAGGTTAAGGGGTATATTAAGCTGTAATTAGGAAGAAGAATAAATTAAAACACTAAAAAATAGCCCTCTTCCATTACAACACAACCAACTCATCTGACAAATTTTTCCTATTCATCTAACCTAGCAACTCACAAACTGTGATACATTTATGGAGCCTTTTAGTGGTGCATAAGAAGCATTCAAACTGCTGGGGGTTACCCTAGTTTTTTTACACTTTATGTAGATAAATTCATTTTATTTCTTGCTTTGTAGTTTATAATTTGTGTTGCTCATTTTTAATACTGTTACACAATTTACACCACAATAAAATGAAATTACCTAATTAACTTCTACAACATACAGTAAAACCCCATATTTACATTATCGGAATGTACGTTTTCCCGCTATTTACAATATTTTATATGGGTTCCATCAATTTTGTTATGATTCTAAGGTAAGTAAAACCTGGTATTTACGCTATTTCATTTGAAGTTTTCCTGTTAATCGCATCATTTTACGTTAGGATTTCCAATTTTTTAAAAAGAATTTAGAATGTGATTCCCAACTGTTTTAAACATTTTTCGACTTAGCTTTGCAAAAGAGTACGAATTCTTTTGGGCAAAGATTTCAAAAACAGCGGCAGAGTAGGAACAGCGCCCCTAGAGGCAGAAATATGAACTTTCTTTTCAAAACAGCACTCACTTTAACAGATGCTACTCGGGAACAGCGTACGGGCACACCCAGGGTTACGTAAGCCTCGACTTACGTAAGCAGCCCCATAAATTACAAAAAAAATGTTTTTATGCCTACGTTAGCGGTTTTCGTAAGCGAGCTCGAACTAAATCTTTATATATGTGTGCGGAGAAAGAATGCAAGGTGTGAGTTGTAATGCGATATCTCCACTTTGCTACTCAGCCAATGTCATTCTAGCAAATTTTTAGCAATATGTAGCGACTTTGGTTTTGAATTAAACATTAAAAAAGGCCACAGCGACTACCTACTAATCTAGCGGATCAATGTAACAATTTACCTAATTCTAGCGACTAGCTACAATTGCGGCATATACCTGCACTCATATGAATACAATAATAGATTACATTGTTGTTACATGTCTGTGTGGTAGTGTGATTTCTCTTCCAATCCCTTCAGTTTTTTGTGATTGTTGACGCATCTGCTTGATCTCTTAATCGCTTTTGCAGAAATTAACGGAAGTGTGGTCCTTTTAATCATGGCTGATAGGCATCGCAATGAGAGTAAAAGTGCTAGCACTGCTAAAAGGCGAAGAACTATTACTTTAGAAGAAAAAATGGATATTGTGAAGAGATATGAAAATGGACAGTCCCTTTCATACATCTCACATGGTATGGCGGCATCAACCATAAACACCATCGTAAAAGATAAAGAATGCATTAAAGAGCATTTGAAAGGTTCTGCGCCTATGAAGTCAACTATCATTACCAAGCAACGTTCTGATGTACTATATAAAATGGAAAAATTATTAACTGTATGGATCAAAGTTCAAAATCAAAGACGTGTACCGCTTAGTCTTCAGACGATCTAAGAGAAGGCTAAAAGTCTTTACGCACACTTAAGGAAAAGAAAGGTGAAACAGAGGGAAGTTTTGTCATGAGTAATGGGTGGTTCAATCATTTTAGGAAACGTGCAAATTTAGATAATGTGAAACTGAGTAGTGAGGCAGCTAGTGCTGATGCAGTTGCAGCAGAAGAGTTTCCGAAATTGTACACAGAAATAATTGAGGAGGGTGGGTATCTGCCAGAACAGGTGTTTAATGTAGACAAGACAGGCCTTTTTTGGAAAAGAATGCCTGACCGCACATTCATCGCAAAAGAAGAAAGAGAACGCCAGGTTTTAAGGAGGTGAAGGATCGCCTAACACTCCTACTTGGAAGGAATGCAGCGGGGGATTGCTAATTAAAACCTCTCCTTGTATACCACTCAGAAAATCCATGGGCATTTAGAAATGTGACAAAGTGCTCTCTTCCTGTCATATGGAAGTCCAATGCAAAGGCCTGGATTACACTTTCCATATTCGAGGACTGGTATTGCAATCATTTTATACTGGAGGAGGAGTATTGTCACGAAAAAGGAATACCCTTCTAAATCCTGCTGGTGCTTGATAATGCTCCTGGCCATCCTCCCTACTTGGATGATTTTGATGATAGCATTATAGTTATGTTTCTGCCCCCGAACACAACTGCACTATTACAGCCTATGGATCAGAGAGTTATAGCATCCTTTGAAGCTTATTACATTCGCAAGGCGTTTGCACAAGCTATTGCCACTATGGAAGGGGAAGATAGGATGACCCTGAAGGAGTTTTGGAAGGGCAGTAAAAAACATCGCAGCAGCCTGGGAAAAAGTTAAAAACTCTAACATGAATGGTGTTTGGAAGAAAATGTGTCCTCAGTACATTTCGAGGGGTTCCTGACAAGTGCTGTTGACAAAGTCAGCAATAAAGTAGTTGAACTTGATCATCACCTCCAGCTTGAAGTGGAGGTGGAATATGTAGAAAAGCTTATCGACTTGCACAGTGAAGAGATGACAAACGAGGATTTGATAGAGTTGGAGGCACAGAAGGAGGCAGAGAGAAAAGAGAGTAGGCAACAGAATAGAGGAACAAAAACGCTTTACAGCCAAGGAATTAGTTAAAGTCTTCATTGATATCAACTCGGCATAGTTTCCCCACCCCTGCTGTAATTTTTGTAGTAAATTTCGACTTACACAAATTTCAAGTTACGCAATGGGTGCCGGAACACATTACTTATGTAACCTGGGGTGTGCATGTACTTATAGACGAAAATACGTATGAACTCATTTGGGTGAAAACTTCAAAACCTCATATGTAAATCACACTAGCAGAGCATAAACAGTGCACCTAGATACGGAAATACTATTTACACTATTTACTCTGAACCAAGTATGACTGCTATTGAAAAGATGTTAAAGTTTGGCGCTTTTGTGTTTTAACCCTTTCCACTCAAATTCTGCCACTTGGTTCCCAGTTTGTAATTAAATTTAAGTTAATTTGTAATTTGTTGTAATTTAAATTACCGTATTGTCCCGAATATAACGCAATGTTTTTTCTCCAAAAAATTAAATTTTAAAAGTAGCTCCTTCGTTATATTCGAGTACCAGTGATTTTAACAGATCGTAAAATCGTGTTTCGAAAAATCACCGTACATTCCACACGTCTATTAAGTGACACAAGATACTTGTTACACTAGACATAGGTGTACATGTTGCAATGTACTTGAAAAGAGTTTGAGGCGAGAATACAAGGGTGAGTCAAAAAGTACCTGGAAAGTTTCAGTAACAATGTTCCTGCATTCCAAATAATAACAAAGCATTGTTGCCTAAAACTAGCATTATCTTAGCCATAACAATTCAATATTTCGTAACAATTCATTCATTTGTTATAATATAAAAACAGTTTTTCTAACCCATTAATTCATGAGTATCGATAACTTAAAGTTTAAGATTCGGGTAAACCAAGTTTTTGACAAAACTTGGCTGGAAATCGAATGTCATTATTCAGGCTTTGCAGAAAGTTTATGGGGATGATGCATCTAAGAAAGCTGCAGTTTATGAATGGATTAAACAGTTTAAGCTTGGACAAGAAGACATTAAAGATGACTATCGAAGTGGAAGACCATCAACGTCGATCAACGAAGAAACCATGGTCGCCGTCCAATCAATTATGGAAGAAGATAGACGAGTTTCAGTGCAAATGATAGCCAAACGTTTGGACATCTCATATGGCTCAGCTCAATCAATCCTCAAAGATAGTTTAGGATTAAGCAAGCTTTCTGCTAGATGGGTACCGAAAGCATAGTGCCCTGAACACAAGACTCAGAGATCTGACCATGCAGTTGAGTTCCTCAACTGATTTGATGCAGACCCAGATTTCTTTCGCCGAATAGTGACTGGTGATGAGACATGGATCTACCAGTATGATCCGGAAAGCAAAATTCAATCTAAACAATGGTTACCAAGGGGGTCAAGTGGACCAATAAAGTTCAAAGCTGAACAATCAATCAAGAAGGTTATGGCAATTGTTTCTGTTTTTGTTTCCCAAATTAAAGGAGCACATCAAGGGAGTCCACTGGGAATCGATATCTGAGGCCAAACAAGCAGTTTTGAACTGGTTTCATTCAAACGATCAAAATTTCTACAGAAATTGATTAGAACGATGGCGACATCAAATGGAAAAGTGTTTAGAGTGAAATGGCGAATATGTTGAAAAATAACTCCAAAATAAATGGTTCTTTTTGAGTTTCTTTTGTTTTTATATTATAATTCCAGGTACTTTTTGATTCACCCACATAGATCGAATTCAGTCGGCGGCTGAACTCCTTATTAGTCATTGAATTAAAGCTATCAGTGCATCTGCATATTCTTTGTGACTATCTTAGCGAGTTTTTACCCATCCGTTATTTTAACAATGGGTGACAAAAAGGATGTTGATCATGTTAAGAAAAAAGATTCTTCCAAATCCCAGGTTAACAGAGGAATCCGACGAAGTTATGACATGAATTTTAAAATATTCATAGCTCAAGAGACGGAAAAATTGAACAATATTCAAATTTCGAAAAAGTATGATGTTCCTGAATTAAATATACTTATGTCTATGTACAACTTTCCAGACAAATGTAATGTGGGGAATGTAATGGAATCCCAAGCATACTATGTACTAGCATTTTAACTGGGCAGATATTTTAATATTATTATTATTATTAAAAAAGTGTGCTGGTTAAGTAAATGAATAAATAGATATACTCTTTATAAAATTAGCTCTTTTAACACTCATTTTATTGTTAGTCTTACTGTAACAAATAAGCGGGTTTAAAGGGAAAATCAGTAGCTATTTTTCCTTTTCCCTCAATTTGCACTTTCCCACAATTTACACTTTTTTCCCAGGTTCCTAGAAAAGTGCAAATAAGGAGTTTTACTGTATTTTTGAGGTGGATGAAACAGAAAGTGTTGCGGTTTGTAAGACTCTTTTGTTTGGGTGAAGCGAAGCTTCGGAGGCTTTACGCACGGCAGGGAGAGTGTGTGCTGAGACGCTGGAGAGAGAAGACTGTGTGTGTTGAGACGCTCGAGAGTGACGACGAGTTGCGGACTATGGTGCTTGTGTTTTGTGTTTGTAGAACCTTTAGACTACGTTAATTATACAGTCCACTAAATTGCATACGTGTTAATCATTATTTCGATTATAACCTTTGTGTAACCGGCCCTTCTGATCTGATATCAGTCGATGTGCATGCCACATTTTGGTCCTTCGGGCCGGATCTTCGTGCTAAATTAATATTTAGTATTGGTTTCAAGCATCTAGTTTTGAGAAATCTTTGATATAACTCGAGTGCATCGGCTCAAGAAAGACGAGTTATCGGGCGAAAGGTGCGTTCAAGGTCATAAGGCACGCTGGCTCCGTGAGTGTTACCAGGCTAACAGCTGCGCGGGGTGGATGACGTAAGAGCTGCCTGACGCCGACCGTGGTTTCCAGTCGAGACCAGACGGCGCCCAGCAGATTCATCCTACTTTGTTCCAAATTCAACATTGTCTACGCATCATCCAGGTTAGACAGACTTTGACGGCTCTTATCCTTTCCCATACATATTTACCCTGCCTTACATTGTATATGTTGTGTAATCATGGAATCAAGCGAGAGAAAGTTACTCATTAAACAACGAGGTTTAGCTAAGAGTAGTTTAACACGAATTATAACTTCGGTAGAGCAGTTTCAGCCAGGTTTAAATTTAAATCTTATACGTGCTAGAGCTGAGCTTTTGACAAACATCTGGGAGAGATATGATGAGGTTCAGAATAAGTTAGAAATTTATGACGACGAGGAAGACCATGCTGCGGACAGAGACCTTTTTGAGAATAATTGTTGTGATGTGAAAGCAAAAATTAATACTCTTCTAGAAGAAGCTGACAATAGGTCACTTCCCAATGAAAATAGTAGATTAGGAAGTGCGAACACACCGGTTCATAATAACAGTGTGAAACTTCCCACAGTACAATTACCTCAATTTTCTGGGTGTTATACACAATGGATACAGTTCAGAGACACGTTTGAAAGTTTGATTGTAGCCAATTCAGCACTTCCAGATATTCAAAGGTTTTATTATTTGATTTCATCCTTAAAGGATGAACCGCGTGCATTGTTACAGAATTTGACAGTGTCAAATGAAAATTTTAGTGTTGCATGGAACCTCATATGTCAGAGATACAACAATCCAAAACTCATTGCATCCAAGCATGTTAAGGCTTTGTTGACGCTCATGAAGGCTAGCGATGATTCAGCTACAGAGTTGAGACAAGTAGTTAATCATTTATCAAGCAATTTAAACGCAGTTGAAGCTTTAAGCCTAGAAACACCATTGCATGAAATTATGCTTATGCAATTGACTCTAGACCATTTGGGCCCTTCTATCAGAAAGGAGTGGGAGACTACATCAGTGTTACATGACTTTCCCAAATTAGAGGAGTTTATTAAATTCCTAGAACAAAAATGTCAAACGTTAGAATTATTGCAACCCAGTCAACCAGTTAAGGCTAGCGGCCGCAATATATACAAACCAGTGGAATCCAAATTCAAATTGAACAAGACCAGGTCATCTAGTTCCTTTATGACGATGAGCAATAGTACATTGTGCCCGTATTGTGAACAAAATCATGGGTTGCAGAAATGTTTATCCTTTGCTAATGCTAGTGTACAACAACGAATAGAGTGTGTTAAACAAAACAAATTATGCTTTAACTGTCTAAAGGCTTTTCATAGCGTTAAGGAGTGCCAATCAGGCAATTGTCGGAAGTGTGATAGGAAACACAATACGCTGCTTCATTTTGAGAGACCGGTGACAGCAAAATTGCCTGACAGGAATGAACGACCACACTTACAATGTGCCTCAACTAGTGAACACTTCAAGAACGTCAGCCTCAACCAAATAGAGAACGATTCAAGGACATTGGGAAGTTACTGTGCCTTAAAACCACGACTGATTAAGCAGGTGTTATTGTCGACAGTTATTGTAAATGTGGAGGACTCATTAGGTAGACTTCATCAATGCCGTGCTCTTCTCGATAGTTGCTCACAAAGCAACTTCATTACTGAAGAAATGGTTAGACTACTTAATTTAAAGAAAATTCGAGACGTAATTCCGATACAAGGCATCGGGGATGTGACTGCAGGCACCACGCACAGTGTTAATGTAGGTGTCCATTCAAGAACAAATGACTTCAAGGTCAACCTCAATTGTTCCATTCTTCAGAAGATAACAGACAACGTTCCCACAACTTTCATTGATTACAAGGATTGGGGTATACCTTCAGATATTGTGTTAGCCGACGACAAGTTCAACGAGCCAAGCAAGATAGATCTTCTAATAGGTGCGGAGTTCTACCTTCAGCTCTTATGCCCTGATCAAAGAACCAGAACTGGCAACTACCCAATTCTGCAAGATACCAAGTTTGGATACATCCTAGCTGGAAGGCTTCCCTGCCAGACCTCAGGATATGCTTCACAGCGATCATTCCTTACTAGGAGAGACAACGTATTGGATAAGCAACTTCAACATTTTTGGGAAATCGAGGAACTGGTTCAACCATTACCTACGAGGGAGGAAGAGTTATGTGAACAACATTTCAAGGAACACACCAGAAGAGACTCTACGGGCAGGTTCATTGTTCGATTGCCTCGCCGCCAGGGAGTAGGACATTTAGGTGACTCATATCAACAGGCAAGCACACGACTACAACAATTGGAACGCCGACTACACAGACAGCCACCTTTGCATCAGACTTACAATGCCTTTCTTCAAGAGTATGAAGAGCTTGGCCATATGAAAAGGCTAGATGACAACGCAACCAACAACCAGAGGGAATTGTTTTACTTGCCCCACCATGCAGTGATCAAAGAAGCTAGCTCCACCACCAAGACGAGGGTAGTTTTTGATGCTTCCACCAAGACGACTACAGGAACATCCCTCAATGATACGCTGTTAATTGGAGCCACATTACAACAAGATCTGAGTTCCATAGTTCTACGATTTTGAACTCATGAAGTGGTGTTTACAGCAGACATCGCTAAAATGTATAGACAGGTCCAGGTGCATGCTGACGATACCGGACTCCAGCGCATTCTCTGGAGAAGATCATCTACAGATCCAGTGAACATCTATGAGCTCACCACTCTCACATATGGTACGGCGTCAGCTCCGTTTCTTGCAACAAGGTGTCTCCAGCAGTTAGCTGAGGAAGAAGTAGTCAGATACCCTCACGCTGCTGAAGTATTGCGAAGAGACTTTTACATTGATGATGTGCTCTGCGGGGCAAACAACTGCAAGGAAGCGCTTCAATTGCAACAGGAATTGATAGATATACTCCGTACCGGTGGCTTTCAGTTGAGAAAGTTTTGCTCTAATCATTCTGCCATTCTGGAAGCCGTCCCACCAGAATACAGAGAAACGGAACTGCCAAAACATTTTGACAGCATTAATGAAGTCAAAACACTTGGGTTATTATGGGATCCAACACAAGACATGTTTTAAATTGCTATCAAGACACCATCATTATCCTTGATGTTGTTAAGCGATCAGCCAAACTCACCTGTCACTAAGCGTACAGTGTCTTCTGTGACTGCATCTATTTTTGACCCGCTTGGGCTAGTAAGTCCCATTGTTATTATATATAAAATGTTTCTACAGCAATTATGGCAGTGTAATCTACAATGGGATGAATGTCTTACAACTGAGTTATTAGCAGACTGGAAGAAACTATGTTCACTTCTCCCTGAAGTTAAGAACATTCCAATCGAACGACGTGTGTTAGCCAAAGGAACCCTGTTAGACATACAATTACATGGGTTTTCAGATGCAAGTGAAAGAGCTTATGGTGCTTGTTTATACCTGCGCTCAGTGTCTCAACATGGGGAGGTAGTAACCAAATTACTGTGTTCAAAATCAAAGGTGGCACCAGTGAAATGTATCACGATCCCTCGACTGGAATTGTGTGGAGCATTGTTGCTTGCTCGACTGGTAAACAAAGTAGCACCTATTTTGAATTTAGATATTTCCAAGACAATGTTGTGGACAGACTCAACAATTGTCCTATCATGGCTGGCAGCGCCAGCTGCGCGATGGAAAACGTTTGTAGCAAACAGAGTAGCCCAGATTCAGGAGCATGCAGATAAGGGTCACTGGAGAAAGGTGGCCTCCGAAGAAAATCCAGCAGACCTGATTTCTCATGGCTCTGACCCTTCAACCCTGTGTAACCTTACCTTATGGTGGCAAGGCCCTGCCTGGCTAAGTCAGTGTGAATTACAGTGGCCGACTACAAACTGCAACATGCAATTCGAGGAGGTGCCAGAGCAACGGGCATCAGTACTTACAGCGATGGTAACTCAACCAGTCATAGATGACATAACCAATCGATATTCATCGCTTTCCCGACTTCAGAGAGTAGTTGCATATTGCCTGAGATATTATCACAATGCCAAGTACCCAGAAAATAAACGAGGAGGCATTTTGACGACGTCCGACTTACGGCTAGCACTTAACATCTGCATTAAGATAGCCCAACAAGCAGATTACAAACAAGAATTCAAGGATCTTGAAAATGGACGACAAGTTTCACCCAAGAGTCAACTAAGAGATCTTCACCCATTTAGGGATGACAACAACTTACTTCGCGTAGGTGGACGCCTACATTATGCCCAATTGGGATATGACAGTAAACACCAACTTATCTTACCATCCAGCCATCATTTAACCAAAATGATAGTATTAGCGGAACACCTCAGACTACTACATGCAGGACCACAACTGCTCATTGCATCGCTTCGGCAAGAGTACTGGATCCCCAAGATCAGACATCTAGTCCGACCAGTAATACATCAGTGTTTGCCGTGTTTCAAACTAAAGGCTTCCGCCACCCAGCAGCTTATGGGCCAATTACCTGCAACCAGAGTTCAGCCGTCACGTCCATTCCTACATACAGGAGTTGATTATGCAGGTCCGTTACAGATCAAGATAGGAACGGTGAGAAGCAAAACCCTGGTTAAGGGTTATGTTGCAGTATTTATATGTATGGCAAACAAGGCTATTCACTTAGAATTGGTTAGTTCACTAACAACAGAAGCATTTATAGCTGCGCTCAGAAGATTTATCGCCAGGAGAGGCAAAATTCAAAAACTTTACAGTGACAATGGCACTAATTTTGTAGGAGCAAACCGTGAGCTATATGCCCTGAGGCAACTATTTATATCTGAAGAGTGTAATAAAAAGATACAAGGCTTTGCAGCAACTGAGAGAATTCAATGGCATTTTATTCCTCCCAGTTCTCCACACTTTGGAGGATTATGGGAAGCTGGGATGCGATCAATGAAGTATCATTTAAAACGAGTAGCGGGAACCTCCATTTTTACTTTCGAGGAGCTGTCAACCCTTCTCACACAAATAGAAGCTTGCCTTAACTCCAGACCTATTACAGTCTTATCCGACGACCGTAATGATCCGAGTTATCTTACCCCTGGTCATTTCCTCATTGGTGGTCCTCTAACCTCCTTCCCTGAGCCTAGTCTGTCTGATGTGTCGCTGAAGCATCTTTCCAGATGGCAGCATATTCAACAGGTGACGCAGCAGTTATGGAAGAGGTGGTCCATGGATTACCTAACATCACTTCAGCAGAGAAGAAAATGGCGTTTGGAACAGAAGAAACTTCAACCTGGGAACGTGGTTCTGGTCAAGGAGGACAACCTACCCCCACTTTCTTGGAGGATTGCAGTCATCCAGGAAGTATTTCCGGGAGAAGATGGGCTGGTTCGAGTAGCCAGCATAAAAACTCCCACCGGCATTGTAAAGAGACCTATTCATAAATTGATAATTTTACCCTTACAATAATGTGCTTATAAGGTGTTTAATAGTATTTAGTATTGCAATGTAATATGTTGTTGTTATATGTAATATGTCAATTGTTTTGAATTTGTAAATTCAACGGGGGGAGCTTATGTTGCGGTTTGTAAGACTTTTGTTTGGGTGAAGCGAAGCTTCGGAGGCTTTACGCACAGCAGGGAGAGTGTGTGCTGAGATGCTGGAGAGAGAAGACTGTGTGTGTTGAGACGCTCGAGAGTGACGACGAGTTGCGGACTACGGTGCTTGTGTTTTGTGTTTGTAGAACCTTTAGACTACGTTAATTATACAGTCCACTAAATTGCATACGTGTTAATCATTATTTCGATTATAACCTTTGTGTAACTGGCCCTTCTGATCTGATATCAGTCGATGTGCATGTCACAGAAAGTCATACAAAGTTTCACATGAAAAAATTTTTGGAAACTGCTGATCTTACCCATCATTTTAAATCTATTTAGCAGTCAAAATGACACAAAAACACAGCACCCACTGATAAACCATCACTCTTGCACAGCTCATATGGTAGTTTATGAGGAAATCTTTTTATGAAAACAGAAATCAATTTACTGCCACCATTTCGATAGCATTAACATCTTCCACAAAGTAAGGCTTGCAACTGTAGACTTTGTTAGCATTAACATAACTGAAAAACAAATACCGGTAATAAACTACGAGTTAATAATATTTCACAAATCATTGTCATGAGTTGATATTTTGTTATAAATATAAAACATTCAACTATCTATCTCTAAAAAAATTTACTAGAATGTGTATTTTAATGAAATACAATAATGTCTGAAGATAGAAAGCAAGCTATGAACTCAGTAAACCTATAGGGGAGAAAGTTTTTAATTATAAATTTCAGTAAACCTATTATTTATAATCATGAAAGAAATGACTTAATCATAGGAAGGAAGATAAGAATATTCACCACATGCAATAAGAAAAAGGAGCAGAGCAAGCAAATTGAATTCAGAAGAGTTCAGAACACCCACCACTGTTTCATGCGGAAGATCATCATGAAATTGAAGGCAAGAAAGTGTAGGAGACATAGGCACTTCATCTGCCTCACCACCTTTCCGGAATGAAGAAGAATATGTGGAAGAAGATTCTTCTTCCTCACCTTCCACACTGGCCAATGCTTTCCGATGGTGAATGTAAAACAAACATTGATTCGGGCCATCCCATTGAGCCCAAGTAAAAACACGATGGATGGATTCTGCAACAGGGGCTCCATCTATACCCTAAGAAAGAAACTCAATTTTACTAAATTTTCTATAAGTACTTTGGAGTACTACTAACGAGATAATTCATGCAGTAACATAATAATAATATTTTATTAGTTTAATGGTCATCATAGTGATGACATAGGATAAGTCAATATGTGTAACATAGTAGCCATAAGATAAATATAAAAGAAATAACAGCATTACAGCAACAGTTGAAAAATATGATAATAAAATACAATAATGTATGTAGGTTATCATTATAAATAGCTGCTTCTTACATATATAGGATATATATATATATATATATATATATATATATAAATAATGTAAAACCTAATGTACTTCCAGAAGTGCAACAGAGCTGAAATTTGGCATAAAGATAGGTCATTGGAAAAATTCCAAAATTCTGGAAAAATTATATTTAAGGAGTATTTTTGACCCCAATGTCTAATATTTAATACCCATAAGAAAAGCACTGAAAATGGTGCAGGGCTATATAAAATTGATTTTTTAAATTATTTACAATTAAGATACAAAGTCAGGACATGCACTGTACTATGGATGAAAGAATCTATATATTTAAACGCCAACATGCGATCGTTGTCCGCAGAATTCCTCCTAGGGTTCTCAATGGGTCGAGTCGGTTCAGTGTCATTTGATGCCTATTCATGGCATGGATTGCACAATTCAGTAAAATCTGTGAACAAATGTACATGAGGCCTGATAATGGCTGAAAACCATGTCCAGGAGGCGCTTATGCCCACCCGATTAGGTCATGCGACCAGCACTACCGCGCATCAGCTCTACTGTCGCCGAGTTGGTCGACCGGCCGCATTAGTGCAAGTCATGCCTACCTGTCATTTTGATGAACAGTTCCACTAGTGAGTTTATTTTTCTTGAAGAAAAAATTCAAATCCATGCTAAATTTGCATAAAAATTTGATTTTAATCATAAAATTATGAAAAGTTTTTCAGTTTTCAACAATGAAAGATGTTAACTACCATAACGACTCAAATGCCTTTGAATGGGAGTAGATTTTCCATGCTTCAAGAGCGTTGATTTAATGCTTAGACCATTATAATTCATTTGATTTCAGCCAACGATGTATACATATGATATGACAATTTTAAATTATTTTTTTTATTCGGATATGTACTAAAGTCACGGATGATAATGCCTAACACAGAAAATATCCTAATTTTTACATAAATTTTAGTGTAACATATAGGATATTGTATTAATGATGATTATAATTATTGCTGAAAAAGGGTGATCTGAGCCATGAAACAAAATTCGAAAACTTGGATGCGAGCCAACTGCCAGAGACTTTAGAAATTCCTGATAGATGTCTTAATTTCACAGAAAATGAAAACTATTATCTTATTTAAATGGGCTCTGTGTAGTTCAAATGATTTCGCATTGGTTTATTTACGAGTTTAGATCTTGGTGTATGGTTATTTTTTAAGTGCGTGCAGTATGCAAGCACAAACAACTCGTAAAGTATAAGTTTACATATAATACTGATTAGCAATGTCATATCACACAGAGATAATAATTTGCTTAACAATAAGTTTTCACCTTGTTTTTGAAAATATTGTGAGAAGATATTGCCTTAATAATGTTTGGTAGTTTATTAAAAATAAGGGAGGCAGAGTGGTGGGGGCCATTTGGCAAGAAGAATAGAAATAATCATTTATATGAATATTGCCTCTTGAGCAGGTATAGTGCTCATGGTATTCTGGGTTAGTTGGAAACAGACCCTGATTCGTTTTAACAAACATCACACAACATAAAATATCTCTATCTCTAAAGCAGTAGCAATATATCAACAATAGTTATTTATTGATTTTGAACTCACAAGACTCTTACAATCATTAAGTTACTTTTTATTGAGTAGCTATTTTTGTGGCAACTACTGAAAATATGTTGAGATATCTGAGAGCAAAAATAATCACTTTGCTCTCAGAGAAAACATCAACCTATGCCAGATACTCTTGATGAAATAGTGCACTAACTTTCAAGGCATAAATATGTTATGTATAATGGTGTGATTTTTTTAAAATGTAAACATTTCATATAGCAAATCAAATACTGATCAGAATTTCAAAAATTGAAACAGCCTCTGGGTGAGGTTCAGTGATATCAAAGAAGCAGTGAATGTGTTCAATAATGAGGAAAAACTGTTAATAATTTGCTAATCATAGATTCATATTAAGTTATATCAAATTTTGATGATTTAAATTAAGACAAACGTTTTAATAATATATTTTTAATAACATATTAATAAAAGCAACCACAAATTTAAAACACAATCAACTACCACATATGAAATTTGGCATTGAATAAATAATAGAATGTCATTCAAGAAATGAGTTTCATAGAGAAATTTTTCAAAGTGGTTCTAAAATTAGAGAGGATCAGCCTTGAACCACATTTTTAACATATTTTATCATATGTTTAAAAATTGAAATAAAATACTCACCCATTCTTGAGAGTATATTCCTTTAAGGTTGACTTGATATAAATAAATAGCTGAAAATAGATAAAAGTCACTGTAAATAAACTATGCATAAAATTATGCAAAACTTTTTCTTTAAAAAGTTATAAGGATTTATATATTTTTAAATTTTCTTAAATGAATAATCAATTCTCTGTGCCCTTTTAATCCAATTCTTTTATAGCGGATCTTTAAAGAACTCAAATAAATTGATAATATAAAATCATATTGAACTAATGTGATAATTTCCAGATATAATTAATATAAATATATAATAAGACATCTAATAATAATAAAACAAGGGGGAAAGATGCACACATGTAAGGCAGAGGCATTCTATATGAAATATTTAATTATTTGAATAATTATTTTTACTATTTAAAACATACCACACTTGACTTAAGTAATAGTAATGTAATCTTCATGCTCAGGTTCATTCCTTAGTTGTAAATTATCTATTCCTTTTCATTTACAGAATGTTTTGTGTGCACAAAAAGAAAGTTAAACGTATTTACATTAATTTCTTCATCGTAGATAATTTACTTCCTATCACTTACTGAATTCTCTGGACGCATGAAAGGAAATTAAATGTATTGACCTATATATAGTATATTTTGTTGACTTCATTTTTTAGGAAGAATGTTATCGCTGGCAACAATTAATAAACCATGGGAAAAAAATTTTGATCAAAGTGAATCACAACTTTGTTTGATTTTCTTGAAAATGGATACTAGCTTGATAGCAATGTATAGTGTAAGACATTCTACTTAACTAATTCTACAAATTTTGTTTGAAAACATTTTTGACATGACTAATATTTTATGAGATATGATGGAAAGCTCATTTTTTGTTACGTCAAGTAATATTTCTGACTGGGTTATGTGAACCATTAATATAATTTTTGTTACCCTAAAGACCCAAATACTAAATTTCATGAAAATCCACTAAGTAGTTTCAGAAATGAAACAGGTGGACGTAGGGACATGACCTGATCATAAGACATTTTTTTTTACTTTTAGCAAAGAACAGCTAAAAATTATTCTACATTAAAATAAACAGCTAGTATATTTAGCACAAATAATCAAAATTTATAATCCACATACATTCTGCACTACCAATTAATGAGGGAAACAGGAAGCCTGGACAAGCAAATAGCAGGGTTAGCCTTAAAACATTTTATATATTGAACTAGCGTAATTTCCCATCAAATATGAAAGGATTATTATAAAAGTATTCCAAATATATTTGATTTTGATATGAAAAATCAGTAAGATATGCTAAACGATGAGTCCCTTGTCAAAAATGAAGTAATAATAATAAATAAATAATAATATTCCCTCTCTCCCTTTGTCTCCCTCCCTTCCTCTCTTTCCTTCCCTCTCTCTCTCCCTTCCTCCCTCTCTCTGCCTCTCTTTTCTCTCACCTCTCCCTCTCTCATTCCCTCCTGTTACAATCCATAGCTCTCCCTCGTTATCTCTTTCCTCCCGTCCTTTTCTAATTCTATACCTCCCTAACTCCCTATGTATGTTACCTTCCATTCTATATCCCTTCCCTCCTATCTCCCTCCCCACATCCCCCTCTCTCTTAATCTACATCTATATAGTCGTTTAGATAAGCAAAAGAATCCAAACTAAATCCCAGTTCCATTAGGATTACGTAATTTCGCGAAAAATCCTACGATAATTTAAGGCAATCTATGCACTCATATATATTACACATATGTGGTTTGAGACAAAAATTGATTCTCGAAGTTTAACAATGACCTGGCCGGCAAGGCAACATCTCGTTTAAAAGCAGATATTTTCCCAAAATATGTGATTTAAATGTTTAATATGAGAGATTTTGAATGGTAGGTGGAAAACGATGAATAGAATAAGAAACTTCATTAATTTTCCTAAAACATAGTTTAAATTCGAAGATCGTACGTCAATTTTTTCTAATTTTCAATTTCCAAAAGAATAAAAGCCAACACTTTAAAAAGTCACTTTTTATGTGTTATCTTACGGAAAATGGAAATTGCCCCCCCCCCCCCCCCCCCCCCGGAGTCAAACCTGGTTCTTTTTTCGTAGTTTAATTTTTATATCTGAATCAAATGTTGCTGCAGAATTTCAACCTTCCACCTAATCGAGAAGTTTGTTAAAAATGCATTAAAAAGAGCCATTGGTGATGTTGCACCATGACGCACAGAGAGAGATTAAGCTTTTATATAGAGGCGATTAGGCCTATAATTAAAGCAAGCACTTAATCATTTGCTTGTATGTCAGCTATTTTGTAAGCCCATAGGCTTGCCTGCCTCTTAGGTAAATTTTTTGCAACCTATGAAGCAAATCAGGAGATGGCAGACCCAGTAAGCTTTCCTCTTTATTGAATGAAATACCGTATTTACCTGAATCCAAGATGAGGTTTTTTCCAAATTTCAGCTTGCAAAAATCAAGGGTTCTCTTAAACTCGAGTACAAAGTGGTATAGCATCAATATATCATGGTCAATTTATAGCGCACCAATTTGTCACACGACAAACTTGTCATGCGTCAATATATCGCTCAAAAAATTCTTCGTGAGACATGTTTTGTCTCGCCGTACAACACTCATGGTGTTTCGCCTTCCAATTTGTCTCGCAACAAATTTGTCGAGTGAAGAATTGATGCGCGATGAGTTTGTCGTGCGATGTATTGACGCACTAAGAATTTTTTGTGCTACGAATAGACATGCAATGAATTTTTCATGCGATGGACTGATTGCAACGAGTTGTCATAGAAACTTATGGAGTATGGTTACGCGTTTAATCGATGTTTTTTAAACAAATGAAGCATAAGATAAAATAATTGTATCTACTTAAATTTTCATTGCAAACTTACAATCTGGATTTCAATTAATACAGCATCCATTTTTAAAAAGATATTTATAAAATTCTTTTATTTTCTCAAACAAAAATTTGTAACAAACCATTGCAATTGATGAACGAAGTAGTATACCTATACTGAATATGTGTGTTTGAAATATACACCAAATACATTGTGAGAAATTAGGTCATAAAATCTCTTTTTTTTTGTCTGCTTGATTCGGGGTCGTCTTGGATGTGGGCAAATACGGTATCTTTCGCTTCTCTCCTATTCATGAATGTATTAGTCTTTCTTAGTTTATACTGAACAGGAATAGATCAAAAAACAGGCTTGTCTTACTGCTCTTCCTATACTTACTATATTGATAACATTGCATTACAAGCTGACTTAACTACCTGATGCTTGCTTAAATTATGTATTATTATCATATTATTACTATAATAGTGTAACTGTTTGTTTTTCAGAATACTGCATGGAGTTAAATGGGTGTATATATAAATGCCTATGAGTCGAGAACAGTATTTCCAATTTGAATCAAGCTTCCAGGATTTACTTGGCCATACCCCTTTTAAATTTAAGACTGTTTAAAGTCTGCAGATTCATCATGGGTTCGATTCCAGCAGCATTTCTTCTCTCCATTAGAATAACATAGGAAGAGCTGAGACGTGGCATGCAAGCCTTTTTTGTTACCATTTTAAAGTTACCTATAATCATTGCACAAACTCAGGACTTGAACCAAAGACTGCATAAAGCAACAAAAATGTATTTATGAAATGGTTCTGTGTGTGTCCTCTACTAACAACTTTTGCAGCAATGGACTGATTTTCATGCAACTTGATATGAGGCTCGTGCTGCCAGAGTCCACCTTCGGGCTATAATTTATTTGGCAAAGATTGAAGTCCTGGGTTCGATTCCAGGAACGTTTTTTCCCTATTTGTTTTACATAGGAAGTCTCAAATCCATCGTGCAGAGATGTTTTCTTTAATAAATTAAAATATCTTAAAATTGGGATATCGGAGCGAGGTTTGTACTGTTCTAAGACGAAAAGATTGTAGATTCTAATTCTTAACACAGAACTTTGATAATCTATCGCATTTTCTTGAATTTCTATTAAAACAGCATTTTTGTGTTTTAAATCACATTTTATCAGAATGTTGCCATGAAGACGATTATTCTCGATCTTGGCTAGAGCATAGACCAGTGAGCACATGGATTATTTTCTTTTCCCCTCGACTACCCTTCAGCAATGGACAGTCGATCCAGACATATTAGCGTATAAACAGTAACATATATTAAATTCGTTTATTTAAAAAAATGTGAAAAATATGTCAGAAAGAGATTTTGACATTGCTTTTAGTATTTTAAACCTGATAATGTTCTATCAATTTATTTTCCAATTTTTCTTTATCATTAATAAAATATGAACTACAAGTGGTATTTATGGTATGAGAATTTCTTGGAATGACTAACACATACTGAAACATTTCCTGTCAATATAGACTGGAAGGTAGATAGGGAAGAAGAGAGAGAGAATTTGAAAAGGATGGGAGGAAAGAGAAAAAGATGGAGAGTAAAGGGAGTTAAGGAGAGAAGAGAAGGGGTGGAAAGAGAGCCAGAGAGAGGGAGAGACGAAGGGAGATAGACAAAGGGAGATAGAGGAAGGGAGATGGAGGGAAGGAGAAAGAGGGAGGGAGAGGGGGAGGTACTGAGGAAGGAAGACAGAGAGCAGGAGAGAGAAAGAGAGAGCATTGCCCAAAAAAGACACTAGCAAAATAACAGAAAAGGATTTTATTAGCATACTTTCCAGAAGGGAAATAGGCTTATAGTATCTTCGTTGTGTCTGTCTGTCCCTTCTATTAACTTTTGAACCAATACACCGATTTTAATGACACTTGGTAGAAATCTCTTGCTACTTGGGCCAAGATCCTGAGGATAGTTTTTGTTGCGAAGATTGAAAGTCCCGTGTTCAAGTCCAGGAACTATCCTTCCCATTTGATTTACATAGGAAATCTGAAATCCATTGTGCAGGGTAATATTCTCTTGCACATTTATATCTTAGAGTTGTAATATCAGAGTGGGATTAGTACTATTTTCTGAGGAAAGGAATGGAGATTCAAATTGTTATCATAGAATTTTGCTTATCAACCAAATTTTTTTATTTTGCATAAATATTGGCATATTTGCAGTTTATATCCCATTACAAGAGTGTTGCCATTGCAACAGCTATTGTTGAACATCTGATTCTAAATTGAATTAAGAATTAATCTTATAAAAAAAAAGAAAAGTTTGTCTGTTGACAACTCATAAGGATAGGCCTTAGTTCAATCCTAAGTCAGGTGCAGCACATTTTTCAATTTGACTTTAAAATACATCAATTTTGTCCTACACCAACCGGACTTGGACTGATTTATGCAAGAAAGATTAAAGGTTCTTATTCTTTTCATCTATTTTTGTTTCTTATTACCTAAAGTTTGAAAATTATTGCGAAGGCTTTCGCGGTGTTTTCGTGCTCCTTCTATGTTTTTCGGGTTTCTACCGCATGTTGATTCTTTCAATGACAACTGTTTCACAACCATTCCAGGTGGCATCTTCAGGTCTTGTCGGTTGCAGAAATTCGGCCGTTATTTATACCCACATCGGTCGGATGAGGTGCGTTGTGATTGGCGAAACAGTCGTCATGGAAAGAATCAACATGTGGTAGAAACCCGAAAAACATGGAAGGTGAACCTTATAGACGTGTTAAAATATCAAACACAGAAGGCATTAAATATGGTAACATTTCTTTAATACATAAACAAATATAAGAAATGTATCAATTATTTTAAATTTCAAGTCGACACTTAAAAATGCTGATCTGCGAGAAACTTCTGTCTTATTTAATGAAGAGGGTCACATCAGTTATTAAAATAATTACTAAGGTTGTAATATTTTTAAAAAGACTGCATACCAATACCATCAATAGTTTCCGCAATTTTGATGAATATATGCAATATCGGGAGCGCGCTGGTTGGCAAGGCAGTAATGAGGTCTTAGCTGCTGGAATAAAACCCAACTTTATGGCTATGTATGGGTGGAAGAGGACTGTAATCTGCAGACCTCCTTGAAAAAGGAGGATGGGAGCAGGAGGACTTCCCGCGAAGAATTTTATTATATATTAGAATTATCATGATAAAAAATACGTAAAATAGAATTTTAAAGCATGTTTTGTATGCATTATAAGATTTAAGGTACATATCTCTCAAGAATCACTCCCCCTAACCCTCTATTTTCCATAAGCCTTGGCCCTCTCCAACCGCGGTCAAGCCAGGAACGTATCCACCGCGGTTGGAGAGGGACTACTGTATATGACTTAGTAATAGATCGAATGACTCAGGATAAACTTCATATTTTGTCCCGGCACTCACTCAGAAGCTTTCATTGCAAAGGAGAGCAGTGGAAAAAACTGACGTTGGACCAGGGAGGATAGGTGGCACCGAAATTGACGATAAAGTGGCAGAAAGATGTATTACATGGACCTAGTAAATGTGTTTTGCACGTTTTTGGAAAAGGAATGGAGGAACCTACCTCTCGGAGAGCGCAAATATGAATGTGGAAGGAAAACCATGCCAATCCCTATACACCGATGCAGTGTTTCTTTGTTTACATGTTACAGAGTTACCATATGGCGCATCTGTTTTGCTACCAGTTTTCTGTCATGCTGCCGTCACATTACCGAATGTTAGGTTTACCAAAATTGCTTAATTATTTGCAAAGCATCAGAGATCAACTTAGTATCACCAAATTATATAGTAATTTATTCTTTCATATACATTGGTATTTAAATATTTGACAGTTATCGATACAGTTTAATTATAACAAGAGTGTAAATTCCATCAAATTTTAATAACCGCAGAGCAAATAAAGTCATGGGCTTAAACCTATCAAAAATATTACTTGTGTATAAGTCGACCCCCAAGTTTTTCACTAAAAATTTAGTTTTAAAATCTTGACCTATACACGAGTATATACGGTCATACACTTAGTAATTAATTTGATAATTTTTTAATTCTGTATTTTAAACACAAACTGCAATATGGCGATTTTATTTACTTTATGAAATAATAGGCCAATAATAAAAAAGTAAATGTATAATTGTATTTTGTGTTAGGAAAACATAGTAAAACTTTTTAATTTCTTTAATAAAAAAAAACGTTTCCTGTAACATATGCCACCTGTATAACAGTTCTACACAGACAAACTATCCTCTTTATTTATAGGATGCATTCTATTTATTAGGAATAAAAATCTCATCTTGCACTTAAATTTAAGTAAGTACAGGCATTCCTCATTATAGTGTGCTTCACTTACAGTTAGTGCAGTTTCATTCTAGCGCTATCACTAAGTGCTGAATCACTGACACATTATTTTGGTCATATACATATTACAAGCACATAACTTTTTCATAGCATTTATTATGCCTAAGTAGTATTTATAGGTAACTTACAATTAAATTAACCATCATTAAACTATCCAATCAACAAAAACTGTAATCTATTTCATAGTTTTTGGTACAATTTCTACGGCGGCTAATCTACATTACATTTTGTCGATAACAGGATGAATAGATCTTAGTTAACCGATTTCACTGTGACAAGTCGCCTTCATTCATTTTCTTATCTGTATATTCTACAGGTAGCACTTATTAGCTTGTCCCTTAACTCCCACTTGGTTACAAATTATCTGACAATGATATCCTTGAATGAAAGGGATTTTCATTTAAGATAATTCTGATGCCAGTTCACATCTAAAAATATATTACATAGTCATATGTGCAAATGGATTGGGATGGAAGCACTGAAGGTGCAGCTAGTTCAATTGGCAAGTTGGCCACTCTACCTTAATAAGCTAGAAAAATCCCCACATGAAACAAACATAAACCCCTTTCAATCTCATTCAGTTTTCTCTCTGATGTGGTATTAGTCATGTGATTAGTGTGTTAATGGAGTTATTTTCTATTTTTTTTTGAGCCCTCCTATTATTTAGAATGAATCAAAAGCATGGAAACACATGTGCTAATATGTTTTTGAAAAAGAAGAAAGAAAAATTTGACACTTTCAGTTAAACTTAAAGTAATTCGATGAATTGAAGGTGGTGAATGGCAAGTTGATGTTTGTAAAACTATGATTTAAGCGAGATCAACAATAAGATAAAATGCTGTATGTTTTTATATATGTTCATAAGAAGCATGTATTTATATGATATACATAATTGTTTCCCCGATTTAAGCACGAAAATATACCTTATACTGGGAATTCATTGCAAGTAGGTTGGAAGTACGGATTAAATCTATTTACATTAGTTTTTAAGAGAAAAATTCCCTCGCTTAATGCAGTTTCGGATAGTGCTCTGTTTTTCAGGAAACAATTAGGAGCACTAAGTGAGGGACGCCTGTACTATCTGTAAGGGGTGTCTATATGTGTGAAGTGTGCAGCACAATCTGATAGCCTACCGTATTTATCCGAATCCAAGGCGAGGTTTTTTTCCAAATTTCAGCTTGCAAAAATCGGGTTGTCTTAAATTCGAGTACGAAGTCATATACCATCAATACATCACAGTCAAGTGATAGCACGTCAATTCACCCCGCTTCAATTCGTCACACGATAAACTCGTCGTGCATCAATTCAATGCTAGATAAATTCATCGCGTGACAATTTCGTTGCGAGACAAATTCATCACGAGACATTCGTCAAAAGACAAATTGGAAGGCGAGACACAATAACGAATTTGTCAAGAGATGAACTTATGCACGATGAGTTTGTTGTGCGATGTAATGACGCACGATGAACTAAACACGAATTGAAGCACGACGAAATGACCATGACGAGATGTCATAGAACTGTAGGAAGTACTGTTACGTGTTTAATCGATGATTTTTTTATCAAATGAAACAAGATAAAATAATCGTATTTTTCAATGCAAACTTATGATCCGGAATTCAATTAATAAAGTCTTAATTTTAAAAATATGGTCACATTGGACGTTGCCAATTCTTCAGCGGGCCAGTATAGAGTATAAATTGGAAGTTACCTATATATTCTGAGATGCTATATATGTAAAACTCAAGTCTAAATAAAGTTTTTATGGTTAACATTATACTTTTAAAAGATTTATCATCAACATTTTCATGAGAATGTTTGAATTTGTGTATTAAATTTTCCAGGTTGCTTTTTCATCATAGCTTCACAGGCTGCACAAAAACCCTTCATGGGCTGCATCCAGCCTGTGAGCTATAGGTTAGACCAGGGTTTCCCAAACTTTTTCTGCAATGGAACACTTCGCAAACCTGGGAAGTTTAACGGAACACTTAGCTTATTTTTTAGGTTGGGTAATTCTACTTGTAAAAATTTTAAAAAACATTTTATTAAAACAAATTATTTATTTAGTAATTATTTTTAAATATAAAACTATAATAATATAATATAAACATAAAAATATGAATAAATAAAGCATTTAATGACTTTTATGATTTTGAATTCTTGAATTGCATATCTTCTTGATATCAGGCACAATATTGGTAAGTTGTATTCTAATATCTGGTGTGGCGTCGAGCCTGTTCCTGCACTTTGACTTCGTTGCAGCATAATAAGAAAATCCCGCTTCGCATGAATAGGTTGTAGAAAATGGAAGTAAAACAATAATAGCTTGTTTTGATAAATTGGGGTACTCTTCTGACAAACTCGCCCAGAAATCATTCAAAGGCTGATCTTTGTATTTTTGTTTCAAATCAGAGTCACTAATTAAATCAATTAGATTTTCATAGTCACTTGCGTTTAAGCCTACTGGTTTAGCTGTCACGGAAAATGGATTCTGAACCCAGGAATCGTCCTTAGTAGTTTTCGGAAAATATTGCAAAAGAGTTGATTTCAAGTTATGTAGGTGCTCTAAAAATGCCTTGGAAACTTCGTAGTCTACTTTAAAATTTAATTCATTCAAACATTCATGTAAGGCAGGAAAACAATCAAAATTATTAGATTCAACTGATGAAATCCAAAATTGTATTTTTTTATCAAAAGATGCAATTTTATCTCTTGTATTAAAAACTGTAATACTTTTTCCTTGTAATGATAAGTTAACTTCATTACACTTGGTAAAAATATCTGCCAGATATGCAAGTTTTATCAACCATGAAGGATTTGTTAAAACTTCAACAAAATTTTGTACTTGTACTGAATTATTTTGTGCCTTCAAGAAGACCAATACCTCACTTCGAAGTTCATAAAGTTTTAATAGTGCCTTCCCTCTGGATAGCCATCTCACTTCAGTATGTAATAAAAGTGCTTTGTGTCCACTACCCATTTCATCGCACAAAATTTTAAATAATCTGGATTGAAGTGGTCTTGATTTTACATATTTAATCACTTGCACGGCTTCATCCATAACATTTTTTAAATTTGTGGAAATTTTTTTAGTCACCAGTGCTTGCCTATGCAAAATACAATGACTGCTGGTGGCTCTTGTAGCTACTTTCTGGATGCGTGATACAACACCTTTCATCTTTCCTACCATTGCTCGAGCACCATCTGTACAAATATCAATACATTTCTCCCAACCTATCTCTTGATTTGTAATGTAATCATTAATACGGTTAAATATATCTTCTCCTGTAGTTTGTCCATGTAAATATCCACACATGAGTAAATCTTCTTCAAAACTTTTATCATATGGGTAACGAACAAATACTAGTAGTACAGCTAGTCCTGCGACATCTGTAGATTCATCCATTTGCAATGCATATTCACTGCAAAGTCCAAGACGACGAATTAACTCTTTCTCTATGCTAGTAGAAAGATCTTTAATCCGTCGTGAAACAGTATTATTTGATATTTGTATTGCATCTATTTTTTCAGCAGCCTGTTCGTTAAGAACAAGTGACACCATGTCTTTCGCACATGGCTTAATGAGTGTCTCTCCAATCATATGAGCTTCACCATTAAGTGCAATGCGATAGCTCATGCGATAAGATGCCTCTGTTGCATTTTCATTTTCAGTTTTAGCCATTGTAATCATTTGAAGTTTGGACTTTTCTAGTGAGTCACGTCGTCTCTTAAAAAATTCCATGTCTTTTCCTTTATAATCACTGTGTATCGTTCCGAAGTGCCTGCGGAGTTTTGCTGGAGCCAAAGAACTGTTTGCGAGTATTTTATGACATAAAACACACATTGCATCAGGAGCATCCGAATTGCCAATACACGTAAATCCCAAGTTTAAATAACTTTCATCGTACTTCCATTTTGGTCTGTTCATAGATGACACTTGTTCTTTAATATTAGATTTTGAAGAAACCACGGGTTTTCGATCATTTTCTTCTTCAATGATAGACGTATTGGATGTATCAGTAGAAGTTCTTGGCCTTCCTTTTGTCGAAGTTCCAGTTTTTAACCAAAAATCCTTGGGTAGTTTTTGAATAATATTTAAATACTGTAATAAGGAGAAATTTATCAACAAAAAATTTCAGTTCAAAGTCGATCAAATTTTAAGGTTAAAAAACAACACGGACTTACTTATGAAATTTCCCGCAGACCTTTCCCTCCCGAATTTATACACTGATGCCGAAGACTGTCTTTTGATGAAGAGTGGAGGAGAGCTGTGATTTCATTTTTAAGACATTTCCAAAAATACAAAGATGGAAAGTGCTCTTCATTTCTACTAAAATGTCCAAGATTAGATGTGTGTTTGTTAGTAGTTCAACCGGCAGCCTAGGGAGAGCAGCACTGAGTTACGATGGTAACTTATAACTCGTGGAAACGCGCGAGTGGTTGGTACGAAGGTCCGTACATTGGTAGTGGGAACGGGGCATTATTTACACAGCGCCACTTTCGCTTAAAACACCCACACACGCGCACACATACATAAAGGCAGGAAATTTAAAATTACTTTTCATTTATTACTTGAAGTAGATGGTAGAAGATATTTAAATATATTGCAGTGTATAAAACCTTTCCAAATTGTCGCGGAACACCTATTCAGGTTCAGCGGAACACCGGTGTTCCGCGGAACATAGTTTGGGAGCCCCGGGGTTAGACCAGTGTTTCTCAAATGGCGGGTTGCGGCGCATTAAGGGGATTGTGAGCACACTTCACTGAGGCAAGTGATTTTATTCTAGTTTTTAGAGTCCTGCAGATTTTAATTGACATGTGTTAAAATAAGAAAGAAAATTCGGTAGCTTATTAATATGCCCAAAAGTTTTTCAAAAAATGAGTTATCTTTATGTAATAAAAACAAACAAAATTATAATTCAGTAGTGATTAGTACTTAAAAAATTAAACTATACAACACATATTGTTTGAATGATTGTAGCACACAGATATGGTTTTAAATAAAATAATTTATAGCGCTAACCTTATATTTATAAAGAGCACAAAATAAAAAACTCTCGTATTATTAATTTCCTTATCATTGTCATCCACCCTCTCCCCTGTATGGAGAAAACTGGAGTTTTTTTTGCTTCTCAAATAGTCTCGGGGGTTGCAACGACCAAAACTCCAGAAGGAGGGGTTGCTTAATGAACCTTCCTGAAAACCACTGGGCTAGACAACCCTTGGCATAATGACTATCTCAAATCAAGAATAAGGACTTAAATATAAAAGAATTGAAAAAGAACTTATCTCAGATATCTCCAATAGCCACAACAAGGTTATGAAAAACCTGATGCGCATTTCTTTAATGATTTTATTTTCATTAGATCTTAACCCTTTAGCTGCGGCGTTAATTTTTGGGTAGTGCCCCCAAAATTGTGAAATATCCATAAAAAAGTCAAAGTACTTTGTTTGTGGCAAATTGTTTTTCAGATTTACAATTTATGTTTAGAGAATGAAAAATGATTAAATAAATTGTATGAAATATTATTAAATTGTTATAAATAGGTTTTATTGCACAGATATAAAAACATTTTCAGATATTATATTACCACTTTTCCTAGTATATAGATAAAGATAATAATATTTATTAGGACAAACGTTAATGTGTTGAAAAATAATAAAACTGGATGTAAATAGAAAACAAATAGAAGACAAACCAATAAATTTAACAAAATTTTTTGTTAAACATTGTTGAAAATGGCAGTTTTGAAAAATGATTTTTTACAAATTCAAATCTCAAACTTCACCTAATTACACTGTTTCCCAGGCTATTTTGACAATGCTTCATCTTTTTTTTGACAATGATCCATTTCATTTTTACAACGGTTCATGCTATTTTGACAGTGATCCATTCTATTTTGAATTGTCCAATCTATTTTGACAACGGTTCATTTCATTTTGACAACTTTAATATTAGGCTGTTATCAATAGTGTTTCAGTAACTCTGTGGAATATTTGAATTTGTAGACAGATACGTAGAAACAAAAAATGAAGAATTTCTCTGTTACTGTATTATCTATTATATTATTATTATACTAGTGTAATTCCCCGTCAAATATGACGGGTATATGTGAATCAAGTATTAAGTTAAAATAAAAGAAATTAATGAAACCAACTTGTATATGCACTAAAAAGTAAACAATAAATGTAAAATTCACATAAATGAGTGTTACAAAGAGTAAAAATAGTTTTGGGTGAATAGAAATTGTATGGCAAAGATATCCATTATGCTATACAATTTTTATATGCTCAAAGCAATTTTTAATTTATGGGACATTTAATTTAGTCTCTTACTCCCTCTCTCTCCCTTTGTCTCTCTCCTACCTTCTTTCCTCTCTCTCCTTCTCTCTATCCTATGAAAGCAATTTAAACATATTCCAAAGACATTTGATTTCGATATGCAAAATCAGTAATATTTGCTATAATCTGGTTTGGCTTTCATGTACAATCAAATAACTGTTTTTGAAAGTTATCTTTGTTTTAATTTTATTGCTTAAATAATTATTATCAGAGAGGCCAAATGATTATCCAAATAATTCCTGATAATAAGAGGAAGATCGAAATAATGAGATATAATGCATAAAGAATTTGCAGAAATTTACTTGAAATATTTGATCAAATTATATGTTATTTAAAACATAGAGAATTTAACTTGATAAGTGAATTATTTTACAGAAAAATTTAAAGACTTCACATGGAACAGAAATAAACTGAAACTGTAGATTTCTGATATTGAATATAGCCTGAAGCTCCAACAATTAGAAAATAAAAAGGAGAATTAAGTGTTTAGAATAGTCGCCGGTAGGTGGTGTGGCAGTGGCAGCTAAATAATTTAGTTTTAAAAATATCTTTTCAACAATGTATTATATGGGAAAATGTTTTGAACAAACATTATAGAAAATTAAATTTCCTACAACTTTTACTCCAGTATGTTTTTACATTTATAATATATTTCAAAAAAACGAATGTGACAAGAGTAAACACCCACTTCCTGTTTACGAAAAACTAATCAGCACTTCGTCCTTTAACAAAAATGTCAAATATATAATTTCACTCTGATTTGATTAATAGTATTTGAGTTAGAGCACCCACAAAATCCTGGTCACAAACACATGCACAGACATCATTGCGAAAATAGTCAAAATGGGTTCAGGGGACCTTAAAACATGTATTTCCGTTGAAATCTCAAATTCGATATTTTTTCAAGAAAACAACACTTTATACTTCGTATATGGAGAAAGTAATACAAATATGCTCATGCAGTTCTGGCAAAATGTATTTTTGACATGTATTTATGGTCAGTTTTATAGTTTAATTCTACATTCTAGTATTCTTACTGAGTTATGTAATATGCATCTTAATAATAAAAGAAGCTGCCTGTGTGTCTGTGTATCTGTGGCAGTCATAACTCTTTAGAAAACAAATGTAGGAGCTTCAAAATTTGGCAGCAGCTTCAGGTTGAACCTGAGAGTTGCAGTGCCAAAAATAATTCAAATCGGCCTATGGGGGCCTGAGAGTCCCCATTGTTGGTCCAAATGTTGGTCTTTTGAAGATACTTCAGCAACCAATTGAGCGATTTTGATGAATTCTCCAATAATGTCAATGTTTTGATGAGACACATTTTCGAGCCTAAAATGGATAAAATCGGTCTATGGGGTCAAGGATCATAATGTAAGGGACAATTCAAATTTCACGATTTTGAGGGGTCCCCATGGAACGGTTGGTTCAAATTTCGGCGATGTCCATCTGCCCATACGCATATATCAGGAAAGAAGAGGCTGAACTGATTTAAACCAAATTTGGTAGGTACATAGAATCTTCACATAAATAAATGACCAAAATGACATATTTGGACCGGATCGACCAAGCAGGAGTGCCACAATTGCAAAATAAATCTTTTCTGTAATTATGCTTTTGGAAAGAATTGGCTTAACTGAATGCAAACAAATTTGGTACATACATAGAATTTTCACATAAATTCATGACCAAAATGACATACTTCGACCCAATTAACTAAGTAGGGGTGGCACAATTGAAAAGTTAAACTTTTTGGTAATTATGAATTTGGATGGAATAAAGTGATCTGAAGATCCTATGCAGACAGGCCTAAGCTGTAAAGTTGGGAATTATTTTGAAATGAGAAAAATGTCTGCTATGGCCGGGAATCGAACCCGGGTCCTCCACTTGCCGGGTGGATATTACCATTGAACTATCCTAGCAGATCAATTTTCTCGTTTCTGAACGCCGATGTTTTCTTAGTTGGGACGGAACTAGCCAAGCTAGTATCAAACTGCCCCAACGGATGTACTCGAAGAGATACATCGAAGAAAACTCCTCCCTCTCAAATGGTGAGATTGCCAAGCAAGAAATGGATTAATCCCAACTTTACAGCTTATGCCTGTCTGCATAGGATCTTTGGATCACTTTATTCCAACCATTTCTTGCTTGGCAATCTCCCCATTTGAGATGGAGGAGTTTTCTTCGATGTATCTCTTCGAGGACATCCGTTGGGGAAGTTTGATACTAGCTTGGCTAGTTCCGTCCCAACTAAGAAAACATCCGTGTTCAGAAACGAGAAAATTGATCTGCTACGATAGTTCAATGGTAGAATATCCGCCCAGCAAGTGGAGGACCCGGGTTCGATTCCCGGTCATAGCAGACATTTTTCTCGTTTCAAAATTATTCCCAATTATGAATTTGGAAGAAATAGGCCAAACCAATTTCAACGAAATTTTGTATGATGGAGTTGTGCAAGATAAAAAAAAACAAAAATAAGGTTTTTAGTATAGATATACAAAGCAGGGCTGCCAAAACTATCTGCACTCTCCCAATTGATTTTAGCCATATTATAATATTTATTATGAACAAATATATATAAAGCCGTAATAGCATATTTGGACCGGATCAACTAAACAGGGGTGCCACAATTACAAACTAAACTCTTTCAGTAACTATGGATTTGGAAGGAATTGCCTCAATGGATGACAACTAAATTTTATAAATATGGTTTTTAGAAAATACCATAATGAAATCAAGATTTTTAAAGCTGAAGAGCAGGGCTACCACAATTAATAAATAATAAAAATTGTTTGCGACTTAAAATAAAACTTTCCCGAGCGTAGCCGGGCATTTCAGTTAGTATAATATAATAAGGCATTAACAATTTTCAGTTTACATTATTTTTGCAAAAGATCAAATAAATTGAAATGTAACTTTGTGATGAAATCCAGAATAAAAGGAGCATCACACAATATTGTCAAAATAATATGGGTAATTGTTAAAATTAAATGATGCATTATCAAAATGAAATGAACCGGTCAAAATAGAATGGATCATTGTCAAAATAGCATGAACCATTGTCAAAATGAAATAGGTCATTGTCAATATAGGATGGGCCATTGTCAAAATAGGATGATCCATTGTCAAAATAGCCCGAGAAACAGTGTAAGTAATTTCTTCTCGAATAATTACAGACGTTTTGAAGGGGCTAAGCATATAATATAAAACTGAAGTAATGCAAGTGCATTTAATTTTACATTATGAACAATTAAAATTTAATTTCAAAGAGGAACGAAAAAGTTGAGGAAACATACACAGGTAGGTTGGCTGTATTCATGAAATACAGTAAAACCCCTATTTAATGAATCGCTGGGGGATTAGAATATATTTCACTAAATCGAGGTTTTCATTATATGGAGGTTTTCAATTAAAATGAGTTAAATTTATCTTTTTTGCTTGTGTATTAGTTCCATTATACAATACCAGAATAAGGCCACTGAAAATGGTCTCTATAATAAAAATCCATTTTTCAATTTTGTATGCACAATACTCATATTAATACTTTTAAAATAAACATTTATAAACAAATTCCAGTGACAAACAAGCCTTATTGCTATTGAATATGAAAATTTCTGTAATGAATCATTCATATGATTACAAAAAATAATTTCAAAATTTTAAAAGTATTTTCAAAATTGACATAAATCTTGAAACAATTTTTCATCCCTCCTTTAAAAAGCTTCATCATACAACATTAAATAGAAAATATTAAAATATATTTGGAATTTCACAAAAAAATATCAAAATTATTCAAAAACCAAGCATACATAGCTACAAGAAAATTATTTATTAAAATAGTCAAGCAAACTTGTTTGCTTCTTCTGGCGGGTGCTGTGAACATTCAGAACTTCTCGCTCCAAAGAATTTACTTTTGATATAGTAGTGCTGTCCACATCAAAAGAAGTTAAATATCTTCGCACCACTTCAAGTGCCTGAACCGCTTCACCAAGTGTGGGAACTGATTCTTCTTCTTGTACTGCCTCTTCTTCTAATACTGCCTCTTCTTCCTCTGCCTCTTTGGTATTACAGATTTCTTTCACGTCTTGTGGAGGACCAGACGTACTCTCAAGATCATCACACCGGACAAACTCTTCAAAATTTGTGTCCATGTCAGGTGCAATTTTCAACCAATTTTCGTGGTCAATCACATCGATATCTACATCAATTTCCATAGCATTGTTGCAATTGAACGCAGCCTTATGAAAACAGTTTGATATTGTTTGAGGTGTAACTGAATTCCATGCAGCTGTTACCATAAGCAAACCCTGAAGGACACTCAGTATCAAATGTTTATTCATCTCAATGTAGGATACTGCTTTCTGCACCAAAGCCTTCCTGTACTTTGCTTTCATGGAGTGAATAATGCCCAAGTCAAGTGGCTGCAGATGGCTAGTACAATTAGCTGGAAAAAACACCACTTTAATATTGCGAAGAAAATCAGTATCTGGAGGGTGGGTCGGACATTTATCAATAAATAGAAGAATTTTTGTATTTGCACCACCCATCTTTGCATCTAATGATTTCAAAAATGTTTTAAATACAGTCAAACTCGTTTATAACGAGCACGGTTGTAACGAGGTCACGGCTATAGTGAGCAAATGCTACCTCCAAGATAAGTTTACGAGTATTTACATACAAATATTTCACGTATATAACGAGCACGCTTCACGGATATATCGAGCAAACTTTGACCACGTCTCACTGTCTCAAACGCGGTGGCGGTCAGCCCCTTCAATCCTCATAGTGACCCAAGATATGTAACCTTGTGTTCTCGAGTCCAGCCTCTACACCCTATCCCTCGGGGAGGTTAAAGACCGCGGCGTTGTTGTTAAAAAATAATCCCTTCGTCCAAACCAAGAATTCCCAACTTGCAGGTACAGTGGCACCCGCGGAGGTCCTTTGTCCTCTCCTCCCAACCCACAGCTCTTTTACAGCCAGGAGGTTGTGTTTGGAAGGGGGGTAAGGGGCTAAGGGCATGTACGCCCCCATCGTTCAGCCGAATGCACCCAACGCCCTTTCCCATGTAAAGATGGGAAATCCCAGATTTAATCCGTCTCCTCATTAACTCTTCCTGGAATTGGTATGCTCGCAGTTTGCAAAGAAAGTTCGTAGCGTTGATCACAAAAATCAGTTGAGATTTTGCCCTTGAACGAGTAACATGTCCGTACATAAAAGGAAGTGTCTGTCTATTCGCGAAAAGGTTGATATTATTCGAGAGTTAGAACATGGTGAAAAAAATGTTGAAGTGTGCAAAAAATTTAATTTATCATCATCTACGGTTTCAACCTTATGGAAAAACAAAGAAGCGATTTTATCTGCACTAGAGAACAACCTAACAACGAACAAGAAAATAAGGAAGTGTGACTTGGGTACCGTTGATCAAGCACTGCTGGAGTGGTTTAAGACGCAGAGAAATGCTGGTTTCCCCATCAACGGCCCCATTTTAAAGGTACAGGCAGATAAATTTGCAAAACAGTTAGGACATGAAAACTTCACATGCAATAATGAGTGGCTCGATTGTTTTAAAAATCGGCATAACATTGTTTATGCGAAAGTCAGTGGAGAGGCCCTGTCAGCAGATTCAAAAACGGCAAGTGAATGGGTGAAAAGTGTTTGGGAGGAGTGTCGAAAAGGTTACAGAGAAGAAGACATCTACAATGCCGACGAAAGTGGACTGTTTTACAACATGATGACTGATGCAACGTTTAAATTCAAAGGTGACAAATGTGTTGGTGGCAAAAGACCTAAGAATCGTTTAACAGTTTTAATGTGCGCAAACATGAATGGGACTGACAAAAAAAACTTTTTGTTATTGGTAAGTCACAAAAGCCGCGTTGCTTCAATAATGTAAAGAAGCTTCCCGTTGAATATGCAGCTAATAAAAAGGCATGGATGACTTCCAATATTTTTCAGCAATATGTAAGTCAGTGGAACAATGAGTTACGGAGGAAAAATAGAAACATTTTACTCCTTGTCGATAACTGTCCTGCGCACCCACATATGCAGGAGTTATCCAATGTAAAACTGGTGTTTTTGCCTCCAAATGCGACTTCTATTTTGCAGCCAATGGACATGGGGATAATTAAAAGTTTTAAAGGCCATTTCAAGCGATTTTTTGTTCTACAGTTGATTGAAAGGAGGGAAAGAGGTTTAGATGGCAACGTCTCTGTATTGGATGCAATTCATTTGATGACAGATGCATGGGACAATGTTTCACCTACAACGATCATAAACTGTTTTCGGAAGTCTGGTTTAATATCGGGAGAATTTTCGATTGATAACCATAACGTTGATGAAGATGATCTACCTCTGTCAGAATGGCTTAAAGAAAATGGAATTGCGAATTTTGTCCATGTAAATGACATTGACAATTTTGTTCATGTTGATGATGATTTGATTACCAGTGGAATTCCTACGGAGAGTGAAATAATAGAGACAGTGATGAAGACATTGTTGAATGTGTCGAAGACACAATCCCGACTTACTCTCAAGCTCAGGATACTGTGGAAACATTAAATGATTTTTTTGAAAACATTGACATTTCCGATGGTGTTTTTAGTGCAATAAGTGTAATAAGAGGAAACTTAAGAGACTTCAAAGTGAAATCTATGAAACAGGCTACCATTCAAAGTTATTTTTCTAAAAAGGGGAGTGATTAAGGATGCAGCTGTGAGTAAATTTTATATGTACAAATGTTTATTTTAAATTTTCTAGTTTATTCTCATTTTTATGTTTTTCCATAAATTTACTAAATAAACTTTCTGTTTATATATTCACTTTTACTTCTTATGTCTTATTTCACCATACGCATGCATGCTTTTGCCTTCACGGATATTAAGTTTAACGGCTATAACGAGCAAAACTAGACGGTCCCGTGGCGCTTGTTATATCCGAGTTTGACTGTATATCCGTTGCCATCCATGCATTGTTATTACTGGCATATTTACATGGCAATGCCCGTACATTTTTAAAACACCTTGGCTTGGCAAATTTACCTATTATTAGAGGTGTCAACTTTTCACTGCCATCTGAATTTGCACATAAAAGTGCAGTTATCCTATATTTACTTCTCTTTCCACCATGGCACTTGTCTCCTCTAGTAGCAAGAGTTTTTGATGGAAGAAGGTTGAAAAAAAATGCGTTTCATCTGCATTAAAAATATCATTCGGCTTATAGCCTTCTAAATACCTTACCAATGTTACACTCTTCCAGTAGTCAACAGCTCCTTCATCAACACTAGCACTTTCGCCACAAACACTTTTATATTCAAGTCCATGGCGCTTCTTAAATCTGTCCAGCCATCCATTAGAACCCTTAAAGTTTTCTATTCTAAGCCTAGTAGCTACCCTAATTGCTTTCTCCTTCAACAGTACACCATTGATTGGGAGGTTGGCGGAGCGCATTCCCTCAAACCACTCTATCAATATCTTCTCCATTTCATCATATGGTGATGATTTGATATTTTTTCTTTTGATGGCTTTACCCCCACATTTCACTTCTTCGTCAAGTATTAATTGTTTATTCTTCATTATACAAAACAATGAAGACGGTGCAAGATTAAATTTGCATGCAATTTCTATCGCAGGCATGCTTGGGTTTGTTTCCACTTCTTGAATGATTTTCACTTTTTCCATAATTGTCAGCTTCTTCCTTTTACTAGTAGCCATTATTAAGGAATAAAAATAGTAGAAAGAATATTTTTCACAAATGCTCCAGGTTTACACAGTGATCGCCGAACAGGCAGGCAGCACAACGAAGAGTTTAACTGCTAGATAAGGTAGACGGAGAGGGGACAGGCATTAGGTCATCGGGATCGGAGTAATCAGCTGACATGTCTCACAATGGAAGCCCCCAAGGTGTGACACTCTTATCGGATTGCGACTTTGCAGAATGAAATTATATGCAAAATAACGGACTCCTATTTCTACCTAGGTGCCAACTCGACGTCGTTTACGAGAAAATGTCCATTGAAAATCGCGATCCGAGAGTCATCGACATAAAAACGTTAAAACTTTTTCATGAGCAAAAAGAAATCAGAAAAGAAGCATATTGTACGTAAAAATTACGATATACACTCAAAACATTGTGAATGGCTCATCACGCGCAAGCGGCTAAATTGTCTGCTAAGACGGTAGCGGCCGCAAGGAAACCGTAAATCCAACAATGTAATGAATCCCGCTCGTATGTTCCTCATTTCTGGTATCATGCTCAGTTACCTGTTGTCATAGTTTGCTATATACTCGACGTCGTTTACAAGAAAATGCCCTTTGAAAATCGCGATCCGAGAGTCATCAAAATAAGAACTTTAAATCATGATCAATACATGGCGAGATGGTAAAGCGAATGGGTGATCCGTAAAATTATGTTTGTTAAGAATTACAGTGAAGAATTACGATGAAGAAAATAGTAGTTATAATGCATTGAATACATTTTTTAAAAATGGTTTGCAAGTTTTATCGACGATATGCTGGAAATTGCGAACAAATTTAAAAAAAAAACGGAGAAAAAAATATTGGTCCCTTTGGGAATCGAACCCCAGCAAAAATATTTGAAATCCAACTCGTTTCCCCTAGACCAACGCTCCAAGAAAATTAGGAAAGGACTTTTAACGTTCTTATTTCGATGAGACTCGGATCGTGATTTTCAAAGGGCATTTTCTCGTAAACGACCGAGTATATAGCACACTATGACAACAGGTAACTGAGCGTGATACCAGAAATGAGGAACATAAGAGTGGGATTCATTACATTGTAGGATTTACGGTTTCCTTGCGGCCACTACTGTCTTAGCAGACAATGTAGCCGCTTGCGCATGATGAGCCATTCACGTTTTGAGCGTATATCGTAATTTTTACGTACAATATGTTTCTTTTGTGATTTCTTTTTGCACATGAAAAAGTTTACTAAATGCGGGAAGCGTCAAATAAAAATTGAAGTACGAGTGCATAATATTTTTTCACTAAATGCGGGTTTTTCACTAAATCGGGTTTCACTAAATGCGGGAAAATAATACATTGTTTATATGGAGCTATTGTCGGGACATGAAAAAATCTTCACTAAATCCGGGATTTCACTAAATGCGGGAACATTAAATCGGGGTTTTACTGTAATAATAATAATTTAATAATATCTTACTCCCTTATGCATAATTCATTGCAATTTTAGATCAATTAAGAGGTAAAAAAAAGACCGAACAATAATTTGAGAATAAAAAAGTTCATAGTAAATTTTTATTTTGAATTGGAAGTAAATGCTAATAGCAAAATTTGACTACTAAACAGCATTAATAATGGCGATGGTAATAAGATAATAATAAATGAATGAACATCGTAAATATTCACATACTTGAAAGGTAATTTTACCTTGAATCAATAATGTCTCGTGCATTTTATTTGAAAAAATTGGAAATTTGACTATTTGCTGAAACAATTTGTAAAAACATAGTAATATCAAAGGGGAGTGCGCTGTAGATCTTTCTTTGTAAAGGTAATATTCCTCATAAAATGGCATCTCTAATAGTAGAGGTATAAGGTTTATGAGCTATGCATTTGGCATTATATTCAAGCGTGAGGGTGTCTTGAGTGCATTAAGCACTTCACAAGTGGTCACGAATTTCGGACAGAGAGGAGTAGTAGGGGATTTCCAAATGCACTAAAAGGTAATAGAGAATAGAGGGAAGGAAGTAAGATCGGCTAAGACTTTTATGAAAGTCGTGGGGTAAATCCGAATTCCACAGCTAAGGGTAAAAAATGTGTTTGGATATACCTGAATTCCACAGCCAAGGGATTAAACAACATATCCATGGATTTTTAAAAAGAGCATTTTAAACTGTAACACAATAAAAGGCATCCATTCTCCTAGCAGGATCCAAACCCACGATCTTTGCATTTGGAGGCAGACACACAAGCCACCCCTCTATCAAGGATATTATGCAGCCATCTTCAGTGGTAATTCACCAAAAATAGATGCTAAAAGAACGTGTGTGGATTTTATATTGCTCTATGTGTGTGCAGAGAGGGGGAAATTTGTGGGCGGGTGTCCTTGAGAGCTCGTGTGGGACATGCTAACTTCCATATTGTCATTGCAGATTAATATGGTAAAGGGAACAAAAACAAATAAATCTTGCATTAAATACTGTTGAATTAGGCAGCAGCACAGTGGACCAAAATCATAAGAGATCTTTCCTGATCCTTGATCAACAAATCATTTGCAAGAAGAAACTCGTTCTTAGCTTAAAGACTATCACTAAAAGTGCACAATTTGATGGAATTAATTTAATTTATTTTTGGATTATCATTTCATTTTTATTGCCTTTTGAAAACAGCCATGAATAAATAAACATGCACCTCAAAATTGTCTTTATAAAATTTTATAAAGGTGAGCTAGAATGGATTGTTACCTGGGGAGGAAAATACCACAGGCAAGATCTGATAAAAAATCCTTATTGATGATTAAGATATCAGGCATGAGTTGAGCATGATATTTCTTTTTTGGAACAAAGATGTAATAATTGCCCATAACAATATCCAATGGCTAAATAACCTTTATATAAAATGTTATCTATCTACACACTAAAGCTACAAACTATATTCTATTTGAAGATGAGAATGTAAATAAAAATACATAATAGATGTCTGAAATATACCATTTTTATGCTAAGCCTTCCATACACAGCCACTTTAACACCCTCCGGCCTAAAGTGCCTGAAAGCACCACAACCCAAATTGACATTTCAACTTAACACATCCATTTATAAATTTATCGTTGGTAGCTCACAATAACTTTGACTCAGATTATTAAATGTAAAGTACTCCTTCAGCCAAACAATTAGAGGGTTACAACACCCAATGCATTCGCCCACAAGGTAGGTGAAATGCATTGGGTGTTGTAACCCTCTAATTGTTTGGCTAAAGGAGTACTTTACATTTAATCCATTTATAACATAATTTTTTTCCTTTGTTGGGGAGCTATGAATGATGTCTTTCTGTTAGGTCTGTTTCCCCTCACTCTATACACTTCTCTTGTATTAAGTTCCTTACTCTGTAAACACTGAAAAAAACAATTTTATCAATGATGCCTGCCCGCTATGACTAAAGCTGAACCAAGCTACAAAATAGATGAGGATGGATCTCGTTGGCTGGAGAGATACGGCACATGATGACGTGTCTGGTGATTGTGTGAGATGGAGGACCTTTACATGATTTGCCTACAGGTGCGAATGAATTCTTTTATGATATTTGTCAGGGTGCTTTTTGGAATACCAGTAGGAAAATGGAGTAGAAATGAAAAGCTAAAACCATCTCAAAGTAGAAAATATGTTGAACAATAATATATTAATTAGTAAATATTTCCCAAAAATTAAAATAAGCTATGATAAATATTTAATGAGTTTCTATCAGTTATTTGAATGACTGTATTTAGTGTGATTTCAAGAATTAAAAGGTTCAAAGTCAGGGATTCTGAGCATTTAAATTGAGGCTGGAGAGAGTTTAGCTCAACATCAGATTTAGTGCATATTTTTGACTAAAGTATTACTGATATTTACATTTAATATTGTTAATATTACCTTCTTTATGAATTAGCATGATAAAACGCTCTTTCTCAATGATATGTGGCTCCTTTTTCCAGTAAAGAAACTGCAAGGCCATTTTGTGACTTTGCTCAAATCCAAGATCAATGAGTGATGCCAATGAATTACCATGGTGAATCTCAACAAGATATGCTTTATACACAGTTTCAACTGCAGCATCATTCCCTGAATCGTCTTTCACTAAAATTTTCTCCTTTGTTACAAAACCTGTAAATAATAACATCCATTACAACAAGCATGGAGCAAATACAAGAAGATAAAACATTCATAAAAAGTTTCTCTCCTTTAAATAATTTAAGAGCAATAAAGTGTGTTACACTCAATTCCTGTTTTAATTTGTTGAGGTAGATACAGCCACGGAGAAAGAAATATATTTCCATAACTGTACTTTGACAATTCGCTCAATGATTAAATAACAAATTACAAGGCTCTTCCTTAACAAAATATTTTTGTGCAATGTCAATATTTTTGTTTGAATTTTTCTTTCAGGAGAGCAGGATTTTTAAGTGGCTAAAGTTAATATTCATCTTAAATTAAAGTAAAAAATAGCTGTATCAATTTTCAGAAATATAGTGCAATGAAGTTTGAAAATTTTAAGATCTATACCTACATTTAATTGTAACAACGTCCGGCTTTCCTCAATTTGTCAAATTTAATAGTTAATTTCTCTCATATACTCACATGATTGGTACAAATTTAAATAATACTACAAATGATGTTAAGGCTACTTACCGAGCAAGGTATGGCTCTGATTCAACGAGGCTTGGATGAAATTCACGTATTTATCAAATGAATATAAAACTTGATGATTTTTAGTTTGATGATCAAACATTATCAGAACACTCGACGTTTCCGAGTCAGGTGACTCCACATGTAACCCAAGAATAATAACACCGTCCTTCTCTTGACCTAATATTTTCCATTGTTTAGTATGTCCTGAGAATAAATTAATAAACATTAACACTCACTATAGTAAAATAAATGAGAACCATTATGGGGAGTTAAAACTTACGGAAACAATCTTCCGAGAAATGAAAGTAAGAAAGAGATGGTGAAATATTATAATTTCTTACCTAATCCACTCAAATGTTCGAATCTTTCAAGTATTGACGCTGAGATGTTGTGCAGTGTGACCATAATAAAAACAATCAGAACTCCAATTCAACTAATTACGAGATACTATGAAAATAACTTTTATCATCGATACGAGCCGAGCAATTAATACTTATTTATTCTTTTGTGTTCGTTGAAATACTGTATTTTGTTTTAACCCACGATATGGTTCATATGTTGACTTACATTTTGACACTTCACCCTAAACATGGTTGACACCCGAGTATTGATTAGCTTTCTAGGTTTCGTAATATGTAAAAAGACATCGGAAAAATGTATTTTTAAGAGAGTAAAAACTAGAGAGTAAATTCCCTGAAGGCATGCTCCATCAATTAACCCAAGGATTAACTCTCATTCGAGCAAATGGAACAGATATTCAAAGAAAAACACGATTATTTAATGCATTTTTGCTTTCAGTTAAGAGTATTTATCAATCTGTCTTTACCTATCAGATGACACCAAAATACATTACACCCATGTTTTAATACATATGCCTAACATAAGATGGCTGCGACGACCTTGTTTTTTTAAGGTAGAATTTCTTCGTCGGTAGTAATCATTCTGAACATTCACAACTTTATTGACGATTCATTATTACTTTCGAGTTTTCACTTGAAATCTTGTTTGCTTAATGAACCTATTCTAAAGAAAATGTATTACTCAATAATTTTGAGTAATAAGAACTAAAAATATAATTATCTAGCGATAGAGGCGATCTATTTTCTGAATTTTATCACGTGAAATGTGCGGTAACGCGGTAATGAGCCAAGGTTTCATATTCAAGAAAACCTAAAAAATAAAAATTATGGCGAGAGATAAAGACCAAGTAAACAGATTAAAAATACTGAAGCACATTAAGCCGATATTTACAATCGGTTAAAAGTTTAAAAGTTGCAACATATCACTTTAAATAATTCATTAAGAATCAAATGTAATCAAACCACACGGTGCGCGCATCGATAGTTATATACTATTTTTTTTCCGATATATTATGATTATGTCGACTGCGCATATTTTCGCGCATACTAGTATTCTTGTGCTGTGAAGTAGTCGTATTTGGAGCAATGCGCTGAGAGTTGAAGGAAATTTAACAGTAGTGTGTTATCTTGCGCTGAAGTATGCGTTCTATTTCAGAAGTGGGGACAAATGTCCCTGCTTTCTTAGCAAAACTTTGGAAGCTCGTGGAAGATCCAACAACAAATGGTCTAATATCGTGGAGCGCGGTATGTAGCCTAAATTCCGCTTTTCATTGGAATTGATTTATATAATGCGGAGTTCTATTTTGAAGCCGTATACATTTGAAATATTCATCTGGAACTGTTCTAATTTTATAAAAAGCTTCTTCCTTTATTTGTTATGTAATATGGTGTAATTTTGATGCATTTTGTACGTAAGATTCTAACGTCAAAGTGTTGTCTTCGCATGCCATGGTCATCACTTTATTATGGCATTTAATTAATATTTTAATACAATATTTTCACTTCAGAATGGAACTAGCTTTCTTATTCGGAATCAGGCCCAATTTTCTCGGGAACTTCTGCCCTTGTATTACAAGCACAATAATTTGGCGAGTTTTATTAGGCAGTTAAACATGTGTAAGTAGAAAAACAATGAATGTTTATGTAGTAGAGTTGTGATTATCCTAAGCGATTGTGTCATGAAATATTTTTATGTTGCAGATGGTTTTCACAAGATTACGTCAGTTGAGGGCGGCGGATTGAAAGTAGACAAAGACGAAATGGAATTTGCTCACAAATATTTTCTTCGTGGACATCCATATCTATTGGATAATATTAAAAGAAAGGTAAGAAATTATGCGAAATTTATTCTCGTTCGATTAAATACGAATAATTTATAGAGTAATTCAAGCAATTAACATATTTATTAAATCCATGGTAGGAATTCATAAACGAAAAAGAAGGCATATAAATGAAGCCATTACTATTTGAAGAAGACGTTTCTTAATGGATTGTGGTTCAATTGAAGGCCAATAGGGTTTTGTGAGTGACAGTAAATGGCATTTAGAGATTTACCATGTATGGGAAGGGCTGTTAATGCCGTACTGTTGGCTCGAAACCCTGAAAGTGGCATTTTTTATTGCCGTTTCTAAATATTTTCCATTTGCCTTGCATAAGCGATCCGTAACGTTTGGTAGTATATTTTTGGGAACGGTTAAAAAGTAAATAACACAATTGGTCGATTGTCAAGTCCTGTTTTACTTATAACTGTAATGCGTATATTGACATGTATAGTTGTCGAGACTTTTCTTAATCAAGTGTTAGTCGAATTTCATGTTTACCGCGAGTCGAAAATTAGCGCATTAAAGTTAGTACTTAGTTGTGAGTTCTGCTAAAGTAGCTATACATGTCACTAATCCAGTTCATTAGATGACGTTTGATCATTATTTCTTAATTATAAAGGTAAAAGGAGGAAAAATTGTCGCAACCTGTTAAAATTATTATTCAATTAACTCTATAAGAATATCTTGGATTAACGTAGCCATTGATCAAATTAATATTCCCGTTTTGGAAAATCTCTTTTATACAGGTAATAAAAAACGTCTATTTTTGCCAAAGCTTTCAAATTCTTTTAGGTGTCAGGACATGTCAGGTCATGCATTTATCAACTATTATTTTAGTTTTGTTGTTGAAAGATGGTTTTTTGTTGTGAATTCGTCTCTTAGTTTTGTTTTACAGTTTTTGATGTTTTATATGTTTTGCTTAGATTCCAACAGGTGCAGTAAGCAGTGGTTCTTCTAGTAACAGTACTTCAGGAAGTGTCAAGCCCGAGCTTGTTTCTCGTGTATTGCAAGATGTGAGGCAGATGAAAGGCCGGCAAGAAACCCTAGATTCTCGATTCAATGCAATGAAACGTGAAAATGAAGCTCTATGGAGAGAATTGGCACTATTGCGGCAAAAACATATGAAACAACAGCAGATAGTTAACAAGGTAATGTAATTTATTATAATCTAAACCTATTGATTTTCTCTCCAACGGTTATAAAAAGGTTGAGAAAATCAGTTGTGCATGTTGATTTACTTATAGCAGATTTTTAAATGGTGAGAAATAATCTGTCAATTTGAATTCATCCATATTGGTATTTATAAAGTAGCTGAGTAATATTTATATGAAAAATTAAATTTAGTCATTTTTATCATTTGTATGTTTTACCTTTCTCAAAATGTATATCCATATCCATCAGATCCCGATTAACTGCACCCCTATGTAGTTGTACTCCTGTATACCACCCATTAATCGTAATGAACAGAACTTCCACCTTATGATAACATAGAGCAAGCATATACCTCGATTTACTGCCACCCCCACTTTAGCGCCAATGTCAGTGATGGACAAATGATGGCTCTTAAATTGAGGTTTGACTATATTGGAATTTTGAAGTTCAGTATTTAATCAACTCCTTGCTTTCTGTTACAGTTGATTCAGTTTCTAGTGACTTTGGTCCAACCCAACAGAGGATTGGGAATTAAGAGAACTTACCCACTTATGCTGAATGATACTCCAAATCGCAATATTCACTCCAACTCCAGACGTGGAGTACCACAGCCAAAGGTGGCCAAACTGAATCTCATCTCAGATGTGATGGCTCCGGTTTGTGTAAATTTTATTTTCATATGCTATTGTTTTGCTTGGTAACTTTTTATTGTAATTACAGTTACTTGTTTTTAATGAACTGCAGGAAGAACTGTCACCAAAAGGCCCAATCATACATGAACTAGACAATAATGCAGAATACATCCTTCCGGATGATAGTTATGATGATGACTTGCCTAGTGATGAATTTGTTGATGGACAAGAGGAATTAGGTGAAAGAGCTAAACTTGGAGCTGCTGCTGGTGTACCATTACATACATTAAGATCTGGAAATGGCTGTTATGGTCAGGGTCAGCCTGTATCCCCAGAAGTTGGGGCAGAGGCTGGTGATGTTCCCATTCAGCTTACAAGACAGTGAGTTTTGATGTTATTCGTGATCACTTCATAACCTGTGCAGAGTTTTTGGTTGTATTTTGATTTCAAAATTTGATCCTTTCAATTTGTCACACTCAATTGCATTCATATTGTTTATAAATCTTAAGAACTCTATATTTTCTGCTGGAAATCATACTTTTATTGTAGTAAATGTTTTATTTTTAGTGTGCTATTTACTTCACAAACTTACAATTCAAGTGTATTGTAAATGCTTGTGTAAACTTGCTCTCATGCAGTATTATTCTCAGAGTAAGGTATGTTGTAAAGTTATTTATTCTGGAACATACTTTTAAACCACCTTACCTGATGTAAATTCTCAAAAATGTTGACATCCAATGTTTTCTGCATCAGTAGTTAACTTTGCATATTGAAAATTTTTTCCAATGTAGTTCTATTTAAATATATATAATCTTTTGTTTAACACACATAATTTGTGTAATCTAATTATATTTGTTACAGATTGGATAGGGTGGTTCCTCTCATTCACAGTCCATCTTCAAGTTTAGGCAATCTAGATTCAATGCCTTCATCACCTATATATACTACAGAGACCAGTGCAGGTGCTGGAATCCAATTGGAGGATGTTTTGTCTACTGAGTCAGATCCCCAAGTTAACGTGCCAGAAAACTGTCTGATTCCCTCAGTGGAGTATCCAATGAGTCCAGAAATGTTTATGGGATCAGTTGATCCATCTGTTGTTAGTCCTGCTCCACCTAATCAAGCATCTAAGAAAAAGGGACAAGGGTTTCGCAACTCCAAGATTGGTGCTAAGGGCAAGGTTACGGCCAGTTCAGTGGATAGGTTGACACAAAGTCCAAACAATCGCAAGACAAAGCGATCTCCTTTAGTACCAAGCAAAGAAGATATAATGGAAACAGTAACTCAGGACTTGTATCCAGAGATTCATCTCGAAGAAGGGAACACAGCTGTGAATGATGAGGAAGCAATGCTTTTGAATTCTGTTGTGGGTGGGGAGGATAATGAAGATGATATTAATGTTGATACAACAGTACTTCCTAAAGAAAACATCAACCAGAAAGATAAAGATGATTCGAATATGGCTTTGGCATGTACTTTAGGATCTTCAAGTGGGGAAAGAGAGAGTAATACTGACGCCAGCAACATCAGGTAATTTCATGGTTTTTTATTGTTGTAGCTGCTAAAGTAGCATATAAGGTAGATTTTGTATTTGCATATTGAATCTATAAATGTCCAGGTGAGTCTGCAAACCAAATTCACATGCTGATAAAGTCCACATGTGAATAATTCTTGGTTGACTGAATTAAGATGTGATTAAGTAGTGGTTTATCAGTTGTCAAAAAAGCATACAAACGAAAAAATCGTAGGTTTAGAGACCGAGTGTGTAGAACACTTGAGACTATCTTATTATACCCAAATATTATAGGTTTAAAAAAGTCTGTTGTCTGGTTGTGAAAACAAAATTAATGAATGGTAACATACATGAAGTTTCTTTATAAATGTAGTCACTTCATTGTGTGTAAATCATATCATTAATGGGTGACCAAAAATGGCAAAGCAGATCTTATCAATTTCAGATGTTTTCTGGTCAAAGAGTTCCCACAAATCATTTTCTTTGTATTATTGCATGAATGTACTCTGAAAATTTCTTGATAGAATTTTGTTATATTTGGATGTCTTTTTTCTTTCAGGGAAGAACTGGACATGCACCTTGATACCATGCAGTCCGAGTTGGACATGCTGAAGGACATGCTGATGAAGGGAAATGTGGCTCCAATTACTGGGGGCAGCAGCAACGAGGGAGACATTTTGAGTGGGGTTGGAGGTTTGGAAGGCTACTGCTTAGATGCATCTGCTCTTCTTGGGGTATGTCCGGCCTCATTGGGCCATCTCCTTGATCCAGCCGTCTGTGAGGGCGGTGGACATATCTTGAGCAAGGTATTTCTGTTAGGTGGAAAAACTGTTCCTGTTCCTTTTTGCTACAGTACATGCAAAGATTTGGTCTTTTGATGGTTTGATATTTTTGTCAATAATTAGCCAATGTTTTCCTAGGAAGGGAATTTTTGATTCATTCAAATTACAGGCATTTAACATGCATGTTTGAAATTGGTCTACAGCAGTGTTTCCCAACCTATGGGTCATGAAGGATTTGTTGGTGGTCCACGGAAGTTTCCAAAATTAGTTTATTTTTAGGCCACACCTCATATTTACCTGAAATTTTTTTGGGAAAAATTAAGCAAGTTGTACACTATTACAGGTATTCAACATTATCTGACATAATAAATGAGAATTCTATTGATGTAAAAAAAAGAGTTATTTGATTGAATGTCATCTCACATAGTAACCCTTCAAGAGAAATTTTAAAAATAATTCACTGATGAATCTGACCCTTGCAAAGATTACTTATGGGTTTTGAATTCATTTTCTGACCATAATGATAACCAGTTGTCACTTGAAGAGGTACAGTTACTACCATATTATTCCGAATATAGTTTCCCATTTTTGGCCAAAATATTAGTAAGAAAAGTAAGTAATTCACGCCCAAAAATTGTCAAACAAAAATATCCCCGCTGGCTGTAAGTATAGGTAACAATTAATACCCTCACTTGATTTGATAGTTTTATGGAGAATTTCTTGATATATATGCCTCAATAACTCAATTCTTTTTGTTCACTCTTTGAAATCCTTGCCTTAAACTTTCGTATTTTCATAATAGCGAGAATTGCAGAAGTTTTCATTTTGAAAGCACTGATTGGCCAACTTCATCCCTTCCCTAAGTCCCAAATATTGATATGTAGTGGTGCCACCTATCGTTATTTTAGAGAAAATGTCACTGATGAAAGAAATTATCTTTGTTACCCGTCAATCTGTAGGCAACTCTGTCAGATGATCACACTGTCCAGCTTGCGCAGCTGTTGATTGTATATAATGCAATCGCATTATAAAAGTATTATTTATGTAAATCAAATCGAGGTGTTTCAACTATCTACAGAATGTATTACTTGATGTGATATTCCGAGGCATAAATATCAGAAATAACAAAAATATGGGTAAAATAAATTATGAAAAGAATATGTTAACTGGAAATCTGGTGATAATTTCTTTTTTATACGGGCATGATTCAAGTAGCCATTGTCAGCGGCATCTGAAGTATACAAATGGAATTTAAATAACATTCATAAATGCAAAGTTTTCGAATTTAGTCCAGTACACAATACCTATTTAAATTATACCTACAGCTATAACACACAAAACATGATGTCACTGTTTCATTGTAAATTGATAGCTCTAACTAAATTGCTCACACATATTAAAACTCGTTCTTTAGAATATTAATAGTAAGGTCTGTAATGCGGCTCAAACTTTTTTCCAAAACTGAGACTTCAGAAATAGGGGGAGGAATATGTTCAGACTAAGAAGGTAATTTATATAGCGCCAAATGCCCAATAAAAAAATAGAAAAACAACACTATATGACTCAAAAAGTTTTTGATAAAGATTAGAAATGAATACTCGGAACTGGGTGAGAAGGCCCTGAAGATTCTCCTTCCATTCAGTTCTACATACCTATGTGAATCAGAATCACTACAAAAACAACAGACATAGTTTAAAACTGCAATCAACGTTTAGGTTTTCTCTGACTTCTTTAGCTCCAATTATTAATGAATTATGTCGGATATTCAACTCCAAGGTATTCATTAAGGCATACATACAATACATTCCTTTTTGCTCATATAAAAATAAATGTTTTATTTGTATGTTACAATCCTTCTGTATTACATGCATAGTTTAGAAATAAAAGGCATTTGTAATATGCTTATCATGATGTTTCTTTGTAAAACTTTCATATTTCAAAATTTTCTCCCGTACAAATGTTGAAAATAATTTTTGGAATAAAACAAAAAGTAATCAGGTGATCCTCAAACAGACGGAAATGTGTGTAATATACTTGAAAATGGTCAAATAAACTATGTAATGCCTCCTTTTCTTAAACATAGATACAGTGAGTAGGTTAGTATAAGTAACGAGGTGGTCCGCAGGGCCTAAAAGGGCTGCTGAAGTGATCTGTGAAGTTCAACAGGTTGGGAAATGCTGGTCTGGTTTGTAGAGTTGCAGTGCACTCTCTTGGTCTTATAAATGATATATGAAAATAATTATTTTATGGAATGTTAATGGAAGAGTAGCCAAAGAAGGAAAGGAGATGGAGAAAGTTTAGGAATGATGAGGTTCTTGGGTGAAAAGACGGTAAATATTTAGGTTATATTCCATTCATATATATTCAATTTGGAACTTGGTAAATTAAAGGAGTTAGGTTAAAAACATTTCCTTTTACTAATTATCAGTTACCTTTGAAGGAAAAATACCGTAAATACCCGCGTATAATGTGCACTTTTTTTGAAATATTTGAGTTAAAAATTAGGGTGCGTGTTATACGAGGGTACATAATCTTCATATTTTCATTTTACCCCATATTTCCACAATTTCGACAGTAATTACTGCCCGGGTATCCTCATATTTTTATTGGTGATTTTTATGAAAAGTAAGATAGATAATAGTAAAAATTTATTAACTAATTCTATAAACATACATTAATTAGATACGAAAAGAATGAATTCAGTATTTATTCATTTTAAAAGCCAAATTCTTCGTCACTGGACCATTCTTCTTCAATGTTGCTATCGGAATCGTCATCTTATGCATGACGTCACTCTACACCGGTGCCCGGCCTGGTGGTGAGGTACTGGTACTACTTACAATTAGAAACAATGGCAGCTGATGCCTTTTGAGTACGCTGGGAGTTGATGCATCTTGTAGAACTAAATAAAGTTATCATTCCCTACCTTTCTCTCAAAATTCATACGTGATTTATTCTTGATTCTTAGAGTGTAGTTAATTATGGTTATTCGCTATCGTTTTTACGTGCTCCAGTGTTCTAATAAGGGTAAAACTGAAGGTTGGGCGAACTCATCTAACTCAGGCGTGACTAAAACGTATGTAAAAAACTTAGGATTATCGTCATTCCTTCATTTTATTAGCTCAAAGAATGTCATATGCCATACTATGAAATTAATATAATTGGATTTATTGTGTATATCCTAATATCACCTTGTAAGTAAACATAGAGTATATAATGATTGAGTTAGCTGACGTTCTATTGGAACGTTATTCGAAAATTTCATTTCGCACTTTCATTATGTTACCAATACATAATACCAATAATTCGATCATTGCTTTAGACCGCGTTACACCATCTACTTTATTCTGGAACGGTAACGCTAAAAAAAATTTGTGCGCACTATACGCGGGTATATAGAAAAATCATAGATTACGAGGCTGAAAACCTCCCTGCGCATTATGAGGGTGCGCATTATACGCGGGTATTTACGGTATTTAAATCTTGATTGCTGTCACTTATGTTTGTTTATGATAGGCTTTACTGTAAACATGGACTCATTTGGTCTACTTATTATGATTGCATATATGAAAAATGTCTAAGGTTTAAAATCATATACCTAGCATCAGAAGTCAAAGTTTCCCGTAGTATTTTCCATCTATTGGTGTTCTATGCCATTTGAAAGTATTTACTCATCAAGGTTATGCAAAGGCTACTTAAATATTGTCGAGACAAGAGATGGAATTAATGAATCATATGATCCTTATGCTACCAGCATAAATTCCAAATTTCCCCCTTTACAAATTTCCCAACATTGCCTAGGCAGTTTTTAGGTGTTCCTTACAAAAAGTAAAAAACAAACGCCTTATGATCATGTCCGCCCACATGTCTCATCTCTGAAACTACTGGGTGGATTTTCAAGAAATTTGATATGACTTTTTGGCAAAGAAAATGACCTAAACAGAAGCACCACTTTACTGGTAATGAAAATGAACTTTCCATCATATCTTGTAAAATATTAGTCATACCAAAAAGTTATCAAACAAAATTTGTAGAACTAGTTAGTTAGAATATTTATTTCCCTATACATTTTTTTATCAAACAAATAACTGTTGTCTGCTATAAATATGTTAATTCATTTAATTTCCATTTGTGCACACACAGCATATATGTAGTATGTGAAAGGAAATGGATTATCTACTTCAAAGAAACAAACTTAAATACATTTTCCTTATACACAATTTGAAAGGGAAAAGAAACGGATAATTAAGATTAAGGAATAAATGTGAATTTGAAGATTACATTACCATTACTCAATTCAAGTGAGGCATGTTTTTAATATTTTTTATTATTTTATTAATTACAAGTGATTAGAAAATGAATCTGTAAATCAAAAATTCTATATTACCTTGGCATTACTTCTGATATATCATTTTGCAGCGTTTAGACATTAATATTTAGTTTTTGACAATTACATTAATTGTAAGGAATGCCTCTGCCTACTATGTATGCATGCATATTTCCTCGTTTCATTGATAGGATGACACCAGTATTTGTTGTCTTATGATATTTATTTTCTCCATTTACGAAGTATAGAGGAAGTATTGTTTTCATGAAAAAAATCTAATTTGAGATTTCAATGGAAATGTTTTTAGGTCCTCGGAACACATTTTGACTATTTTCTCAGTGTCTGTGGATGTCTGTAACCAGAATTTTGTGGGTGCTCTAACTCAATAACTAGTAATCCAATTAGCATAAAATTTCATTTTTAGCATTTGTATTAGGATGTCAAGAACTGATTAAATTTTAGCTAAAATCAGTTGATCAGAAGTGGGTGTTTACTCTTGTCACCAGTTTTTTAATATTTACTTTAATATTTGATGAATGTAAAAAAGTATTGGGATAAAAGTTGTAGGAAATTTAATTTTCTACAATGTTTCTTCAAAACATTTTCCCATATAATGCATTGTTTAGGAGATATTTTTAAAACTTATTTTTTAGCTGCAGTCGCCTAGATCACCTCTGGTCATCATAAATAAAGACTTATTTGACCAAGTTCTGTGTAATGCTCAGTAGAATTAAGGGCTAATTGCACTAATATTTAATGTATCTTTAATATGTGGTTCACAAAGTTAAAATATTTGAATCTGTTATACAGGGTGATTCTTAATTACATACCTTAAATAGCAGCATCGTGTTTTACACATAAAACAAGCCAAAAGTGTCAAATACCTATATGGTCGCAACCACTTCGTTAGCAAGATATGGCAACATTGCATCTGGCAACGATAGAAGGCAAATGGAAACAAAAGAACACAAACAACATAGTTGTGGAACAAAAGTTTAATTGTTGTGAACAGGATGGCTTCTAGCCAGTTACCAATGGTTTACAGAAGATGTTCAAAGTGGCCACCATTACATTCAAGACATAACTGAGCCCTCTTGCTCCATGAATTCCTGGTGCGCTGTAAGATGTCAGGCATGTTGCGTATTGCAGTCCCAGCCGCTTCAATGGCATTCCACAGCTCTTCCCGCATGTTACATTGGTGGGCATAAATGATGCTCTTTAGATGGCCCCACAAATAGAAATCTGCAGGAGTGAGATCAGGTGATCGCAGAGGCCACACAACTGGACCGTTTTGCCTTATCCATCGATCTGGGTAATGCCTGTCCAAATACTGCTTGACATGGAGAGAATAATGGGCAGGAGCCCTATCATGCAATACCCACATTGTCTGCCACATTGCCAATGGTACATCGGCCAGTAATTTCGGTAATTCTTCTGATAGAAACTGTAAATAGAAGGGCCCTGATAGTCAAGATGGTAGCTCATAAGGACCTAGGAGGAGATCACTAATTATTCCAGCCCAAACATTTATTGAGAATTGCTGTTGGAATCGTGTTTTATGCGATGAATGTGGATTTTCCTCAGCCCATGTGTGCTGGTTACGGCTGTTCAAAATCCCATTCCGTGTGAAGCATGCTTCATCCTACACCAACACTGGGCTTAGAAAGGTTGGATCTGCTGCAACCTGCCTCAGTATCCATTCGCAGAATGCACTTGGACTCTCAAAATCCAGCAGGGGTTGCAGAGCTTGAACAGGCTGTACATGGAACGGCTACAACAACTGATCATGTAACACCCTCCACACCATTCAATGGAACGCAGAATATCATCTTCCACATCGGCGCTCCTGCAACTTCGTGGTCTACCAGCATTTCTCATACTGGGCCGCATGTGACCTGTTTGTCTCGGATGACGTTCCAGGGAAATGAATGTCCTGCAATTTAGATGCCGCCATTGTGGATACCTTTTGGCATAAAGGCATGCTGCAGCTGCACTGTTATGCTATACTTCTCTGTACAGCAATATCATGTCTGTTAATTCATCGAATGAATAATCCGCATTATGTGCCATTCTTCAATACATTAACTTGTCTACCGTTCAGTAAACACCATGGCACTAGAACAATAAGACTGTAGTTACCTCGCACAAGCCTGCAAACTGAATGATTGCATATCATTGTGTATTGTTGTTGATTATTACATATTGTTGATGATTATTGGTCTGGAACACGGCACTGCCTCATCGTTGCCAGATGTAATGTTGCCATATCTCGCTAACGAAGTGGTTGCGACCATATATTTATTTGACACTTTTTGCTTGTTTTTATGTCTAGAACATGATGCTAAGAATCACCCTGTATATATTTCTTTATAAAAGTTAATCTAAAATTTCCATTGTTTGGCCTTCAGTAGAAATAATTTTTCAAGTTCTATACTGATAATGAAAATATACTTGCTAGTTTTTCTTGACATTCTTAATTGCTATTATTTTGTTAATGTAAAATCTATAGATGGAACTATATCTGCCAAAACTGTTAATTTTGCATTCCTATGAATCGAATCATTTTGAGGTAGGTAGCCAACATTATGTTACATTTGAATGGAAGTTGATTGTACTGTTCAGTCAGCAAGTTTTAAAGTTGGACACATCGATTTTAATAATATTTTTGATGTTTGTCTGGAACAATCCCCTGTCTGTGAAAGATTTGGTCAGACCTTGAGTGGAATAACTCAAGAACGGTTGGTAAAATTTCAGCAATATTTTGTGATATACTGGGATCTATCTTTTAGACAAATCATCGTCTATCATAAAACCAAGTGTTCAATTCCAGGGGCATTTATTTCCTCCATTTACTAATGTGAGTCTTAGTGTAGCATATTAACCCTCTACATAATAAGCTTACTTAAAATCATCGTGGGCCATTCAGGACTTGAAGAATAGAATGCCTAATTAGAACAAAATTTAATTTTCCTGCTGTCTATTTTTTAATACCTGTCAAATCAGTCCAAAAATTAGTTTTTAACTTGAAAATCGGATGCATTTTTATGTGAAAATCTTTCATCATCAAGGTGATTTGCATTGTTGTTGGTTTTATATAATTTGCTGGGATTATGAATTAGTATCACATCTGTCAACATATTCAAGACATTTTGATGCTATTTTGAAGTCTAAACAATACCTTGGTTACAATACGATGAAAATGAAAACAAGATGGATAAGTATATAAATATATAGTATATATAAATGGAATACACAGAGAATTCAAAGGCATTCTTAATGGGAAATATGTATGAAATGGTATTCGAAATATTGGGTGGTTCTCAAATTTTGATCTCGGAAACTATAACTCGCAATTATGTGGTCTCGCAGATGTTTTTGAGGTAAATGAAGCCCTCTATCTGAATACATATTTTAATCTTTACCTCACAGATCATATAAAAGCATGGGAGAGAAAAATATGGACTTTTAATTGTTTTATGCTGAGAGAACCATCTTAATGATCAGTGTAAACAAAATATGAGATGTTTTGCTTGGGATTTTCTTGAATTTTTATCTCCAAAACTATAACTTGTATTTATGTGGATTCATGGACCTTTTTGTGGTACATGAAGTCCTCTATCCGAATATTTAATCTGTACCTTACAGATCATATGAGAACTAGGGAGAGAAATTTATGGTATTTAATTGTTGCTTAATGCAGTGGTTCTCAAACTGTGTGCCGCCGTATATATTTAGGGGGCTGCAAAAAACTTGGTTTAGTAAATAAATCAACGATTTGCATGTGTTGGTGGGTAATTAGGGCAACAATTTTTCTACTAATAAATTGATTGTGTGGTAGCTTCAACAAATGGATGTGTCCAAAGGTTGTAATATCCATATCTAAAAATATATAAAGCTTGTCACAAGACTGGGACAGTGCAAAACTCGCTTATCTTTGAAAGTGTGCCATAGCTCAAAAATGTTTGAGAACCACTGGCTTAACTGATGCCATTTAACGAGATAAGAGTATAAGTTTATTAAAGTAATTATGTAAAGTGGAAATTCTAATTGACAGATGCAGTTCAAAATCACAATTGGGCAATAAATTTTAATACTTCTACTTAATTTAATTGAAATATGTCCAGAAATTTAGGAGATGAAAGTTATGACAGAAGGAAGGACTGATTTGCCCATAAGGTGTTTTGCTACTACCGCTTTGCTGGTAAAGAATGCCTAATAAACAATTATTCATTGATATTTTAATGAAGTTAGTTATTGAAATTAAAATTAATGAATTTTTGATGGTCTTTGAGGGTATTTTCTGCAAAAGCTGAGTTTTAAACAGAAAAATTAAATATTTATGAATTTATTTTAATGAAATCAGGTTATGTATGAAAAAAACAGTAAAAATAAATTTAAAAATCATTATACTGGACTGTTCCATAGAGTCAAAATAGTTTTGGGCATATAAAAGTTGTGTAGCATAATGTTTAATGAGTAAATATTCATTAATATTTCTTTGCTACACAACTTTTGTATGCCCAAAACTATTGTTACTTATGGAACGTTCAATTATGTAAATTTTATATTTGTTTTACTTTTTAGTGCATATAAGAGTTGATTTCATTGATTTTTTATTTTAATACTTAATTCATGCATTCTTGCCATATTGGACGGACAATTACATTAGTTTTTTAATATTATCTTATTTGAATTTTCAAGTATTTTCATTTTCTTTGTTTTCAGCTTTTTGGCTCGGATGATCCAGTTCCATTTAATATTACTTCCTTGCCTGGAAGTTCAATGAATACTAACGATAATACCAAGGAAAACCCAGGTATGCATTTGGTCTTAGTGATTGTTGAAAAATATAGTTCCTATTAAAATTCTAGTTTGACTGAATAATGATTTCTTCCATTAGATTGAGCATGTTTTACATGATAAATGAAATAGCCCATTAATTTGTTAATGTGATTTTTATCTTGTAATTTTGATTTTCAAAAATTTTCTCTCGGGAGAATTTGGTCAAGTCACATAGAATTTGATTTTCTAATTTTTTACATTTTCTCTGACCTGTATGATTATTCTAACCTATTAATTTTTGTCTGTAAAGTATTTAAAAGATACATACTAATAAAGAATGCATGCACTAGAAAAAGTATCATATTTAAATTTATACATTCAATTAGATTACTTTGGGCTTGACATCTTTAGACCTGTTGACCATTTTTCTTAAAGAAATAATCTCTGCATTGTTTTGTCAAGTATAATAACATGGAAGGACCAGTTTCACTTTTCACTCATTTTTCTTTAGTTCTTTTGACACTTGACTGAATTACATTTACATTATGTAAGTGCAGCAAAACCATAATAGGGATTAAAGTTTTGTGCATTAACTCCTCAAGCATGTAAATGACTTATGTCATCCTTGTAGCACTGACTTTTGCAGTTCCCTTTTCCTTTGAATTTCTGCCAAAAATATCAAATTTCTCTACATTTTTTGAATTAGTGAACCTTCCTGTACAAATATTTTCTCTCTGCTTAAATTAAAACAGCACAAGTTACATGCTGTAACATTTAAATTATAAAGGACGCGATTTTTAAGTCATTCCTGAGGCATTAAATTTTTGTTGTTGATTTCTTTATTGGTATAATAGTATAGTTGCATGAACTTTTAGCTCCTATTGTTCACACTCATGCCACAGTGTATTACTCCTATGAATGTTATCTTCATTAGAATTTATTAAAAAAATTTAATCATATTTAGTCATTTTGAGTGTTCCTATTTGGCATAAAATATATTAAAACTATTCTGTCAACTCTCATTTATTGTAAAGAGGTAAATTCTTTATACGTTTGGTGAAATAAAAATTATTGCTAGGAAGGTGGGAGTAGTTAGCATACTGTTGCCAGATTGTGGTGATATCTCATAAGCTGTCTGTCTCATACCTTTAAATCTTCAAGCAATTTCCATTTTATTGAGACTAGCTTAACTTATGAAAAATATTCTTATTAGAGTTCTTTTAACAGGACATATATTTTAATGGCATTTTTTTGAGTTTGTTTTTATGGAAACACAAACAAATGTACCCATTTGGTAAGCCAAATGTTTTTTAGAAACTTGACTGTTTCATGGGAATTAGAGAAACAATCAAGAATTTTCTGGGACTCTTAGATTACTCATTTGAAAGTTCAAGATATGTAATCGAACAGAATCCTTTCATAAATATATTTGCACACAGACAGTTTGTATTGTGAAAGGTTTTGGCCAAGTAGTTTTAAGTTTTTAATTTTTTATTACGAATTTTTATTGTAAACCTAAGAATTGCTATCATCTTGTTACGTAAGATTTTCTGCCATGTTTATTGAACGCAATTACAAAATGAAATGTTACCACTTGAATACTTTTTTTTATTTTTTGTGACATATTTTGAACAATTAAAAGAAATGTTATCACTTTCGTACGCTAGGTTTTGATTTTCTGTTACGCATTTTGAGCGTAATTAATAAAAGAAATGTTACCACTTTTTAATGCTAGTGTTTTTTTGCAACTTGGAAATGTATGTTGCAGAACCCAAGAATACATCTGTGCATCACATACTCAACATTCCATTTCAGTTGTTCATCAATTTAAATTAAAGAATTTCCTTGGAATGAACAAAAGAAGATTGAGAATCGCAATGCGAAAATGCACTCCTGTTAAATTGTGCAACTGCCGAAAGAAATGTAATCATTTTTTAATTATGGGTTTTCATTTGTTATACGCATATTTAAGATGATTAAAAGAATTTTTTTTGCTTTATGATGCTAGGTTTTCATTTGCTGTTAGTTTGCTGTAACGTTTTCTTTTATTTTCTGTTAAACTGCATTATTTTTGATAAAAAGAATTTTTTAGACTGACTGGAAACCGTACTCTCATAATAACATTGTCTTATGGGAAAATAGGACTTGCACTTAGAGAATTTGCATTTCGCATCAGTTTTCTGGGACCATTTATTCACGAAGTTCAAAAAGGTGGTGTGTGCATATATATATATATATATATATATATATATATATATATATATATATATATATATATATATCTGAGGCATACATCAAGATACACTGATTTTCTTATACTTTAGCTATACAAACATTTTAAGATATTTAAATGGTGGATGTGTTAGTGGTCTGCAGTGGCTACCATAGCATGTTACTGTAGGATGGATGAATTCATCCTCTTTCTACTCCATTAGACAAAACAATTCCTGTTGCTGCAAGAAATTTCTATCCATGGGAAGGATGGGGTCTCCATGCAGACCCTAATTACCTTCTCTAATATGGTGCTGGACCTCATTCCATCGTTGGACTTAGGCTTTGGTAATTTGCATTATGTGTCTTAGGAAAGTGGGTGCAGCAGCTCCACTCTGCCTTAATGTGCACATGCTATTGGTGTTCTGTCAAATTAGATTTGAAATCATTTTGGTCTGATATTCTGTTATTTAGGCATGTTTTAGTAGACCATTTAAATTATAAATATATTTAAAAGATACTTCAGTCCCTTAAATGGGTTTGAAGCCAAAAATGTAAGAATGTGGTTGAAATTTTTAAATCTTATAGTAGATTTAATCTTTTATAGATCTCATGACCAAAATTTATATTGTTGCATTAACAACTAATTGAATAAATTTCAGTATGAGCCAGTAGCCATAACATATGGATATTTGAAATACCCAGGCATTAACTTTTCAATTTTTTATACTTGAGTGCTTATCCTGCAATTTATTTTCAGCCATAAGATGAGCTCAGTAATTCTCTGGGAAGCTAATTGAATGTTCAAGGTTATTCAAATATTGTATAATATTCAATACTGCAAGCTGCATGGATAAATGAGAGTTGACAGATGCTAATTTTTAAAAGCACATAATAATCATTCTTCACTCCATTTGTAATAATAAATCTCTAAAATTGTGATTTGTTTCTTAATTTTGTTTATGCTAGTGATAACTGCAAAAACCTTTGCGAAATCAGTCATTAATCTGCATGTTTAAAAGTCATCTTAGAGAGGAAAATAATGATAAACAGCAAATAGTTTCAGTTTTGTTATTAATGTTTTAAAATTATTTCTTTTTATTGAAATACAGTATAAAACCTTTTATCAGAAATCCAGTTAACCAGCTATTTTCAAAGCTAATGAATTTTTCCAAAATTTGTTAGGAGAAAGAAATTTTAATTTGACACCTCGGTAGTAATTACCCTGCTCACCACCATGCGTTGGATGTGCTCCGAAGTTTCCTTTGTCTGTTTCTTTACTAGTGTTAAATATCTCCTTCCTTATTTTGCCCCATAAATTATCTAAAAATCAGAAGCCTAGTTGCTTAATGAATTCAGGGTTTTCCCTGTGAACTGTAAGGCCAATAATAGAGCATGGATTATGTCTTCAATATTTATTGAGTGGTTCGAGAAAAAATTCATATGCAAAGTATAGAAGTGCTCGAAATAGAAAATACATATTATCAAACGGAACACTTGTTTTGATAGTGGAACCAAAAGCAATGGGCGCTAAATAACTGATGAAGCTAATTTTGGATTTATTTCTTATGTAATACGATGAAGTAAAGAGAAAAAAATATTTTACATTAATTTTATTAAATAAAGTTAACACATCGGTATTACTAAATGTTTGACCACACCAAACTATTTTACCATTGCATGTGATGAACTGAAACGTAGTTCCTGTTCTGAGCACTGTTTAAGAATATGATAACCGGAATTTCCGGATAACTGGCTATCCCTATATCCCAAGGTTGCCAGATAAAAGGTTTGATACTGTATATGCAATTTTTTCATGAAAAATAATTCAACCATTTATTTCATTTTTACTTTCTCCGTATACATACATATAGAGAAAGTATTGTAGTATTGTTTTCATGAAAAAATCGAATTCGACATTTCAACTGAAATACATGTTTTAAAGTCCCTTGAACACGTTTTGACTATTTTCTCAATGATGTCTATGGGTGTGTGTGTCTATGACCGGAATTTTGTATGCTCTAACTCAAAAACTGTTAATCAGTTCAATGCGAAATTTTATATTTTTGTTCAAGGTGCAACAACTGATTAGTTTTTGGTAAAAATTGGTCAGCCAAAAGAGGGTGTTTACTCCTGTCACTTATCCGTTTTTACTTTCTCCATATACGAAGTACATATAGAGAAAATATTGTTTTCATGAAAAAAATCGAATTCGAGATTTCAATGGAAATACATGTTTTAAGGTCCCTTGAACACGCTTTGACTATTTTCTCAATGGTCTGTGGGTGTGCATGCGTGCCCCTTTTTCTTAAGTCCGTTTTTATCTCAATTTAAAACATTTGTGGAATGCAAATGAATTGTATGCTGAGATTATTTCAAGAGATCCAATTCTACTGCAATGCAGACGTGAAAATTTTGGACACTCATTGCACCTGTGTTATTTCGGCGTTAAGCATTTCTTTTTTGAAAAAATATCTTCCACTACAACGCTCGCTGAATTATGAAAGAGATTCATGTATTTTTTACACTCAGTCCCTCCCAAAGTCAACCCCTTATGAATCACTTGCAGATTACTTTTTGGGGGCATAACTATCTGCTGTTTTGGAATGGTACAAACACGGCAAATAGAGAATCCAGAGTAGAAAACAATGCAACTGTGAGTTTCAATGATGCAAAACATTTTTAGGTATTAATATCTAAACAACACAACTGCAAAACAATTCAAGTTGAGTATTGTTTTCAGGAAAAAAATTGAATTCGAGATTCAACAGCAATGCATGTTTTAAAGCCCCCTGAACACGTTTTGACTAATTTCTCAATGATGCCTGTGGGTGTCTGTGACCAGAATTTTGTGGGTGCCCTAACTCAAAAACTATTAATCAGGTCAATGCGAAATGTAATATTTGACATTTTTGTCAAAGAGACAAGAACTGATTAGGGTTTTGGTAAAAATCAGTCAACCGGAATTGGGTATTTACTCTTGTCACTTATCCGTTTTTTTTATATTAGCTTTAATATTTGATGAATGTAAAAAAGTATAGGAATAAAAGTTGTAGGAAATTTAATTTTCTAAAATCTGTTCGAAGCATTTTCCCATATATTGTTTAAGAGGTAATTTTTAAAACTAATTTTTTTGCTCACATCACCTACCGGTGACTATTGTAAACAGTTATGTCTTAGTAATGCTCCTTTTTATTTTCTTAATTTTTGGAGCTTCGTGGCTATATCCAGTATCAGAAGGCTACAGTTTGAGGTTATTTCTGTTCTTTGTAAAGTCGAAATTTTTCTTGCAGTTCCTTGAAATATTTATTATCATTTGACCTATTTGGAATTTTTAGAAATATTACAGGTATGGAGAAAGTCATGTGGTGGCCATATCATATTTTTTAGGCTGGTTTCCAAAGGAAAGCCTTATGAAATGGTCCTGTGTGTGTTCCCTACTAACAACCATTGAACCAATGGACCGATTTTGGTATGAGGCTCATGCTGCTAGGGCCCATCCCTTAGGCTATATTTTATTTGGCAAAGATTGAAGTCCCAGGTTCAATTCCAGGAATGTTTTTCCATATTTGTTTTACATAGGAAATCTCAAATCCATCATGCAGAGATGTTTTCTTTAATACTTAAAAATATCTTAAAATTGTGATATCGGAGCGAGGTTTGTACTGTTCTAAGGGGAAAAGAATGTAGATTCTAATTCTTATCACCAAATTTTTATAATTGATCATATTTTCTTGAATTTATACTAAAACAGCATTTGTGCGTTTTAAATCGCATTTTATCGGATTATTGCCATGGAGACAATTATTACCAAACTTGGCTTGAGCATAGACGAGTGAACAAATGGATTTTTTTTTCACTTGAGTACCCTTCAGCAATGGACAGTTGATCCAAACATATTAGCATATAAACAGTAACATTTATTAAATTCGTTTATTTAAAAAAATACATCCAAAATATGTCAGTAAGAGATTTTGGCATTGCTTTTAGTATTTTAAACCTGATTCCAATTTTTCTCTATCATTGATAAACTATGAACTACAAGTGGTATTTATGGTATGAGAATTCCATTGAATGACTAACACATACTGAAACATTTTCTGTCAACATAAGTAATCAATTCGAGACATCAACTTTGGGAAACCAGCCTGCATTAGTCCTGGTTTGGACTTCTTGTTTAATATTTGCTTTAATATTTGATGAATGTAAAAAAGTATAGGAATAAAATTTGTAGGAAATTTAATTTTCCACAACATTTGTTTGAAACATTTTTCCATATAATGCATTGTTTAGCCCTTTCACTGCTACTCCCGGGTATACTTGGTTTGAAATTTCTGATTTTTAAAAATTTTCCTGAATGTATGTTTGATGCGTTTTCTTGTTCCAGTAGGTAATGCCATCCATATAGACTTGTTCTGAATGTCTTGCATTGGCCTTGTTTCACTATGACATAATAGATTATTTTATTGGGGCAACCCTCCTATGTTTAATCCTGCCAATGATGTTATTGAGAAAATGACACTGTCAAAGCCAGGAATTTCTCATGGATGAAATGTTTCCGATAAAGATATCAATAACATGATTACTAAATATGAATATGTTAAAGATAATGAGTCAATATATAGCTCCTATGATATCACCAGCGATAGTGACAACGAAGGTGAATATAGTGTAAATATACTCAGGTGCATGTAGCACATAATAAAATTGGAAAAATACAAGCAAGCGAGAATACATTCACCATATCTGTATTGCTGTTGAGGACTGTCATATGAACTGTATGCCGAATTTATTTTGGCAAGTTTTTCTTAACATTAAAGTTTTATCATTTTTATTTTTTTAAACTCAGAAGTTAAAGGGTTAAGAGATATATTTTTTGCTGCCACCACCATCACACCACTTACTGGTGACTATTGTAAACATTTTATGCTTAGTTACACTCCTTTTTATTTTTTTAATTGTTGGAGCTTCGTGGCTATATTCAATATCAGAAGGCTACGGTTTGAGTTTATTTCTGTTCTTTGTAAAGTCTTTAAATTTTTCTCACAGTTCCTTAAATATTTATTATCATTTAACGTATTTGGAATTTTTAGAAAGGTATGGAGAAAGTCTGTGGTGGCCACATCAGATTTTTCTTTATTGATAATAGCCTATATTCTCCTTATCATCAAATTTTAAACCAATGTGTAGACATGTTTGCATTAATAAACATTAAATATGTAGACTATAATGATTTACTTACGGAAAAGGTAATATTACATTATTGAAATAAAGATTTATTTTCTTTTGGTCAGTAATTAAAAACGCCCACAGTCCACATGCAGTTTACTGAATAATAAATATCTGCAGTTATTAACATTGCAATCTATTAAGTTTGACGTTGCTGCAACAATAATTTCGATGCTTTATAAAAAGTGCGAAGCGAATAATGCAACTATTTCGTCTATTTGAAGGCTTAATAGATGCTAATTGAATTAGAGGCAGCAATATGGGTCGCCTTGACAACACCAGAAAGGAGTATGAAAAGGCGATAAAATTTCTAATAGAAATGCGTATTTCTGTCAAAATTCTTTTGTGTAACATCGAAAGATCGCAAGAGTAAGATATTTTATAGTTTTAGCAATCAATTAAAGCAAAAAGGAGAAAATTGGTCCATATTTACATATTTTGTCGAATGAAGGGAAAAAATCTTGCACCTTGAAAAATTGAAATTCCTGTGTAAATTTGTGGGAAAATATAATCATCTCCTAGAGTCGAACCTGGGACCATTTCCGAGTTATTTTATTTTTCTTGGCCATAATTCATGGGGTTTAAACCTATTGAAAGTTTTAGCCCTTAATTCAATCTGGAAGTGTTTAAAAAGTCATGAGAGATAGACATTTGAATTATTATATAAAGATTTAAATTTTTGTTTTTGCTTATTGTGTCACATAGGATTTGGTTCTATATTAAAAAGCAAATGTTTGGTTTCTTATGTAAATGGTGTTATATTTTTCTTTCAGAAGTGCTGGGCAGGAATTGAATTCAATTTAAAATATAAATAATGTCAGAATTTATGGATATCCTTAAACTTGATAGGACAGTAAAAAATACTTCAAAACATAAAAGTGATGCTAGTTTTCTGCAACATCTTGAACATTTTGGACTTTTGTTGGAAGCAATTAGGAATATCCAGAAAAATCTCTTGACTACTAATATTTTTCTAGAACTTTCCAGCATTTTAGAAGTTTCTAGAAAATTCAGAAATATCTAGAGCAGTAGTTCCCAAACTGGGTGTCACAGCTGATTTGTAGGAGAGCAATGTAAAACTTAGTTTAGTAAATAAATCAGCAATTTAAATGTCTTGATAGGTAATTAGGGCATTAACTTTTCCTCTAATAAATTGATTATGATGTGGTACCAACAAATGGATATGTCCAAAGTTTGTAAAACTCCTTTGTGAAAACCTTGTTCCAAGGATGAGGTGTCGTGAAATTGTTTCCTTTTGAGAGGGTCCTGCTCATACAAAAAATTTGGCAATCATTGATCTAGAGCAGAGGTTGGCACCGTATGCCATGCATGCAAGATGGCATGTGAAGAGATTTTAAGTGGTGCAATATTTCAAAGAATTATAAAAATATGTACTTAAAAGAATTTTACTTGGATTTCACTTGCATTTCGTATTGTAGCAATGCCACATTGTGTTAATCAAGCATAAGAATGGCCATTTTGTAAGCGTTATGGACATAATTATGTAGGGCAACAGATAGTGAATATTGGTAAAGAGTGGCACTCAATGGAAAAACATTGCCAACCCCTGATCTAGAGCATTCACATCATTTTTTTTACTTCTGTAGAAGTTTGTAAAATATTTGGAAATCATAAGTCAAGTTTTTCTGAGGAGTTTCTGCAATATTTTTAACAAATCCCAAGTTATTCAATAGAGTCTCTGGTTCAGTTACTTAAATACTTATATTTGTACTTATATGTAAACATATACTGTAAGTACTTGCCCTTTTTACTTTTTATGCCAGTTTTACTCTCAGAAATTTCCCTTGAGACTAGAAAATTAAAAATGCTAGATGTACCTAAATATTTCATAGATATCAATGAAAGGATCACCATGACACAAGGATTAAACTTGTTTTGATTATAATTTCCATTCATGTTGGTATGCATTGTACTTTATTGATAATTTGTAGTATTTTCTTTTAACTAGCTCTTGGGAGTTACTTCTACTAAAAATATCAATTAGCTTTTGTTATTTCAACTAATGTTCTGAGTTCTGTATATTGATACAGTGATTTTTCTTTGTAATGTATTATATTTGTAGTGCAAAGTATTGAATTATCCAATTACAGATCTTTTAGTTTCTGGTAATGAACTAGCAACTTACAACCCAACTCTTCTGGACTTGGTTGAAGATGATGATAACTCACAACTACTTAATTGGTGCGATGCAGTCTCAACGAACCAGAAAGATACTTTGGGTAGTGCGTGCAACACTGTCACATCTGGCACTGAAAGCAGAGAAATGGGCTCTGGTGATGGCAAAGTGATAGAAGTGTCAGGAAAAGGCCGTGGAAAAGGTTATAATACCTCAATTGTAGTACCAAAAAATAGCAGTCAAGTTCGGCGAAAATCCAAATGATAAATCTAATTACAGAATCGAAAACAGCATTTTTACTTAAGTCAAATGTGCAGTTGATAGAAGGCTGTAAGGTTTCCTTCAGTTTGCAGCTCATTTGTGAACAACTTACTCAGTAAGCCGCATCATATCGTATAAAAAAATTGAAATTTACAAGACAAATTCACAAGGGTAGCGCTTTTATCTGGATTTAATACTTTTGGCATTCATTATGCTTGCCAAAACTTTCCTGTTCAAATAGAAAACAGGATACGAGTAAGAAAAACTGAAAAAATAAATGGCTTCATATTGATCATTTCTTAATTTTCCTATAAGTGTGTGCAAAAACAAAGTAGAAAGTATGACATTTTGCTGTTACTGATTTTGTGCAGAACATAAATTCTGTTAATTTTAATATATTAGTATTATATCTATAACTTTAACACAGTTGTGTGTTAGCTTCTTTTTGCCAAGTATTTCTTGAACTAATTAATAAAAAAACTTAAGTGACAGCAGTGTTGGGAGTAGTTTTTTGGAATCATATGCATTTCATTGAATATCCTCGCATATGAAATTTTGTTTTTGACCATCTTTGTTTTTCTCTTATTTAAAACTTTTATTGTTCATGTTTACAAAGGTTATTGTTGTTTTTTTGTTAATATTATGTACTGTCAATTTTATGTATTTTAGAATTAATACTAAGTGACCAAATTCCAGATGAGTGCATTTTAAAAATTTTGCATGGGAAGTTAAAGAGCCACTGGTGTAAATTTCCAGTGAGTAATGTATGCTATAATGATCAGTTTTATCAAATCTGTAACCTGGATCACAGAAAGTCACTCATCGTAAACTAAATTTGTTTAATACGTACATAAATTAAAATAACATTATTATTGTTTGCTATTTTGCAGCATATGTGCAAATTTTTTCGAATTTGGTAAATCTTGCCCATATCAATTTTAATTTATGAAATTGTTCATGTATTAGTTACCATTCTTTAACTGTATATTTTGTAAAAATTGACAAAATCGTGACATTTGAACCCTTATATGATGAACTTTTCTTTGAACAAATGCATTTATAAAGGTGTTATTTTATCATGATTTGGAGGATATGCTTTATCTAGAATGTATTAAAAAAACAGTACTGAATGCACCATTTGTAATATTTCAAATTTTGTTGTTCAAATTAGATTACAATGAATTGATTGTCATTTTTACATTGCTTTCAAAGACACTGCTCATGTCTGGAAGATGAAAGTTCCTTGCTTTTGAAACTAAATGTGACTTAGATTTAAGCCTGGCAATTTAATTTTCTTGTGCTGGAGGTATTAATTTGCTGAACTAATAGCATTTAAGAGAGCTGTCAAAATTGTTTTCACATTAATTTCGTGTAGCACAAAAATTATAACACCATTCCACTAACCTTGGGGTGATAGGGTGCCTTTTTTATTAATATATTGGTAAATGCAAATATCCCTGTACATAGGCACCTGCCTTTTCATTGGTATAGCCATACCTTTTTGTGACATCTGATAAATTGTTTGAGAATGGATGTAAATATTCTATTTTTGTGTGGAGATGAGTGCTGTATGGTTTGTGAAATAAAATGTATTCACTGTATAATATGGAAGTAATAGTTTTTGTTGCTGTTAACATTGCCTTTTTTTCATGAAATTTCTCATTTGATTAGTATGCAAATTGGAGCTGTGAAATAATTAGAATGAATTGTACCAATGTTATTTGTGTTGTAATTTTTGATAAAATGAACTAGTAAATTTGGTGCAACTAAATGATATGTTTCTTTAAGCTTCGTCACTGGAAATTTAGGATTAAGATTAAATTTGAGTACTGATGAGCTGGATTCCTATTGGACAATTTAACTATGACAATATATCATTTGAGTATAGGCAATTGCAGGAAAAAGGCTTTGTACCATTTTTTTCATTAGTATTCCATATTATCCAACATTTCCGTTATCCGACCATCATTTGATTCCGTTAAGGATTGATAATCAGGGTTCTACTGTGTGTGTGTGTGTGTGTATATATATATATATATATATATATATATATATATATATATATATCATCACAGGTAGTCTGTCCATAGACAGGTCCGTGATCATTTCCCTTTCAAATCATCTATCAGATGAAACCTTTTCCTACCAATTTCCCCTTTTCCATCTAGTTTTCCTTCTAACACGTCTTTAATCATACTCTCTCTTCTCGGGTAATGTCCAACCCATTTTGCCTTCCTCTTTTTAATAGTCTATATAATCATTCACTTCTCTCTTACTCTTCGTAGCATTTCATTGTTTTTTATGTTATCTGTCCATTTTATCTTCAGTATTCTCCTCCAAGTCCACATTTCAAAGCTTTCCAAGTATTTGATATCATTTTTCCTTAGCGTCCATGTTTCTGCCCTGTACAAAGCTATACTCCATTTTATGAACTTCTTGTGGATATCTTCTCATATATTCCACGTAAGTAGGTGTTTCTTTCTTCTGAAAGCTGCTTTTGTTTTTCTTATTCTAGTCCTGATTTCATCTGTATATTTTGCTTCTCTTGTTATGATGCTTCCAAGGTATTTATAGTCTGAAACTTGTTCTAAAGGCTTTCCTCCAATACTTACGTTCAGATTCTGTTCTTTGCCCGATATTTGAATGACCTTGGATTTTTTTGTATCTATTTCCATACCGTATTTTCTACCTGTTATTACTAGTCTATTTATCATTTTCTGGAGTTCCTCTTCCTTTCTTGCTAGAAGTACTTGATCATCCGCGTATTTTACTGTTCTTATAATCCTTCCTCCAATTTTGAAATATGTGCCTTCTAACGCTTCTTGCATTACACTTGCTCCATATATATTGAATAGGGTCGGCAATATGCAGCAGACCTGTCTTACTCCTCTACCAATATTTACTCTGCAGGTGCCTGCATTCTCCAACCTGACCTTGGCAACTTGATTCATATATAGATTCCTGATCAGTCTCCTATCTTTCCAGTCTACACCTATATCCTTTAATATCTTCATCAACATTACCCAATTTACTCGACCAAAGGCCTTCTGCCAGTCTATGAAACATATGCAGATATCTTGACTGTACTCTATTGCCCTTTCTGATATGATTCTAACTACCCCTATAGCATCTCTGGTTCCTCATCCTTTTCTGAAACCGAATTGATCTTATATATATATATATATATATATATATATATATATCAGGAGTGTATATTCAGAGTGTACGGTGCACACCCAATGAATCTCAATGTATGTGATATTCTATTTTTCAATTTAATCCTACATTCCCGAAAATACTATCACTGGAAAATCCTTCAAACGTGCAATATGGGCTACCACACCTAGGCTTGAGCAGAGAAGCAGTGCAGGGTAGAGTACTTCAGTTATGCAATGCAATGATACTGGCCTGGAGTGTTCGATGATTCATCAGTGCCTCTTAAAAAACATTTCACTGGAAGAGCCTTGAAGCATGCAACCTGGGCTATCACACACTCTAGCTCTGAGAAGCCTTGAGCAGAACAGCTGCACAGTGGAGAGATACTTGGCTATTGCATTGTGGATAACAGCCTAAATGGCATGCGGTGTGTCAGAAGCACATACAAAGGAATTTGGTGTTAGTTGTAAGCAAGCTGTAGAGTGAATATGGCTTTGATTTACTAAGTTTGTTTCTTGTGTATTGTGTTTATTAAATTTGCGTTTTCTACTTGTTTTTAAAAAATTTGTTATTTTTTGACACTTCGAGTTATATGCCCATCTTATACAATGGGAATGTATTAAAGATTTATTAAGTGTACCATTTTCAACTTGAAACTATGCTAATTGTAAGAAAATTGTGGAAGAAGGTATTATCCTGCTCTTCCAAATCTGCTTTCTAAACATAAAGACGCAAAATCTGAATATAGAACACATTTTTCCATTTCACATTATGAAACAATGGAATGGTTAACTGGATGTGAAGTTAGATCTAAACTTTTTTGTTGGCCATGTTTATTGTTCTCAAAAGAGAAGGGTGTATGGAATAAACATGGGTTTTCCAATCTTAACCATTTAACAATAGCTCTGCAAAAGCATGAAAGATCCCAATCACTTGTTCAGTCTTTTCTGAATATTAAACTGTTTGGAAAACAAAGAATTGACACTTTGACAACCAATGAAAAATTGAAATAAGTCAACATAATGAACAAGTGAATAAAAATAGAGATTTTGAAAAGGCTTATTGATGCAATACCTATGCTATTTATGTAAACGAGCTTCCTTTGTGAGGTCATGATGAGTCTAAGGATTCAATGAAAAGAGGTAATTACCGTATTTACCCGAAAGGAAGACGAGGTTTTTTCACAAAAATGCCATTAAAAATATTAGGTATCGTCTTAGAATGGAGTATGAGGATTTAAGGTGAGAATACACCATTTTAAATGCACCATGAAACACCCAGATGTCAAGTATATGTCCGTTAAATATTTATTATTCCATAAAGTAATAAATCGTATTTAATTACTTACTACAATACTTTAAAAATCTAAGGTCAAATTACTTAAAATTGCTCCCACAGGCCAATGGTTCCACTTTGGCGGTAGCGCGGTAGGGAAGTGTTTAGAGATCACACGGAGATCATTTAGTGGACCAAAACGAGACCGATTTCATGCACTAGAAGAGGAAATTGCCAACTTTGTGCGTATTCAAAGAATGGACGGTAAACCGGTGACACGGGATATCATTAAATTGAAAGCCTAAGAATTAGCACAATCGCAAAACATTCCACACCAAGAATTGAAGGCTAGTAATGGATGGTGTGCGTATGATGCGTCGCAATGGATTTAGTCTGCGACGAAGAACTTCACTTTCACTTCACCTTCCGACTTCATGGTCAAACTAATAACTTTCCAGAGGCATGTAATTCGGTTGCGGAAAAGTCAAAATTACCTCTGAGCCAAATGGGTAATGCAGATGAGACACCCATTTACTTCGACATTGCCATCCAATTTCACAGTCAACGAAAAAGGTGCAAAAAATGTCACCATAAAAACTTCCGGGAATGAAAAACTGCGCATTACTGTAATGCTGGCTGTATTAATGGACGGAACAAAGTTGCCGCCGTATGTTATTTTAAAACGCAAAACAGTTACTAAGGAAGTACTACCAAATGGAATAATTGTTAAATGTCAAGGCCAAGGATGTATGTCAGCTGATTTAATGAAGGACTGGCTAAGCATAGTGTGGAATAAACGACCTGGGGCACTTTTAAGGCAGAGAGCAATGTTCGTCTTAGATGCGTTCAAAGGCCACCTTACAGAGGAAGTTCAAAATACCCTTCATGGTATGAATACTGACCTTGTAGTTATACCAGGAGGTATGATATCACAAATTCAAGCGCTACATGTAGTAATGAAGCCCTTTAAGGATTACATAAAGTCATTTTATTCAGAATGGCTTTTGGCAGGGAACCATGCTGTAACTCCAACAGGGAAAATTAAGAAGCATAGTATACCTCTTCTCTGTAATTGGATCATTGCAGCATGGAAAAAATAGATCCCAATAGTATCTCAAGAGGGTTCAAGAAATGCTGCAGATCAAATTCCATGAACGGTATGGAAGACAACTTGTTCGAATTTGAATAAGTTGTGATGAATGAACAGGGCAGCAAAAATAAGGGAAGGAAACAGAGGAGAGGGAGATGTAAGTAGTAAAATTACATTTTTATTTATCCTCTTAATGTTAGCTTTTTATACATATATGTAAAAGTTTTTTTGTAAGTGAACCTAATTTTTTTAAAGGTCGTCTTCCTTTCGGGTAAATGTACTCCGCGACTATGATTCTCTTTTAGATAATCATTTAAGGACATCAACTGTATTTTTAAAATGTCTTATAAAATCTAATGTCGTTAATGATGCAATAAAGAATTAAATTGATTCAGCAACATTTGCGGCCATTATATATATAGTTTAGAAGTAGCACTTACAATTAGATATTGTCTGATGCGGTGCTGGTTGCATGAACTTTTATCTCAACTGCACACCCAACACAAATGATCAGGATATGCCACACTTATATATATATATATATATATATATATATATATATATATATATATATATATATATATATATATATATATATATATATATATACACGAGGTCTGATCAAAAAGTCTTAAGACACGATGTACTACAAAAGAAGAGTAAAATAATTTTTTTTAATCCGAAAATTCCGAGTTGCGGCAATTTGCTTACAAGGCAAAACGCTTAAGGCTGAAAGGCTACATATTGAATTAAGTTTAAACACGTCAATTAAATTTATCAAACTACACGCAACACTTATTTATGGAATATTAAATGGCTAGAGATATTTAATGATAATATTTAATACGAAATCTTAAATTTCGTTGCGTATCGCGGTCGCATTCTTCGCAGTTATTTGGTGCTGAAGATGATGAGGAAGATGAATTCTTTCGGTTTTAAATTACTTACATCGTTAATTATATATAATACATTCATTAACTAAAAAAATTGTTTCAATTTGCGTATATACCATGTTTTTTTGTTTTCGATACATACTTGTTTTGCAGAAGTCTACCTGGCAAGTTTGCGGAAGACTACAGCAGAGGTGGCCAACCTGCGGCACGCGTGCCACTAGTGGCACGCGAAGCTCTTGTCAGTGGCACGCCTCACGATTTGGAAAAATAACTTTAAAATATTATGAAAGTGTTTTTAAAAATAGTAATAGTAAATAATAAAACAACAAGATTGGAAAGGTGTACTCCATGCCGGAGTACACACAGTTTCCAAATGCGTTCTTTGAGATTTCACTATGTTCTCAATATTTTTCGCCCAGATGAGTATTTAACGAGAAGCTAGCGAGGTACGTTGTAAAATACATTAGGTCTTTATGTAAAGTAATCGTAATTATTGTCCGGTTTTAACCAAAATTGGAATCGGTCCACCCATTTTAGCAAAACTCCCCAATACCAAATTTCATTAAAACACGTCGAGCGCAGTGGCGTACCGGAAAATCTGGGGTTCCCCTATGTAAATCTTAAATATTTTCCAAGCTGAATTACTTATCATTGCTCGTATATTAATTAAGAATCCCCCCTCCCTCACACAAACGCTACTAATGTTTTGAAAAGCCTGAAATATAAAAAATATAGTAATAAGTGTTTCTTTTTGGAGAAATGAGTTCAAAATATTATATTATGGCTAACAATCCTTATAATTCCATAGAGATAAGAAAAATAAGACGTACTCACTACTCTATGACATTGAATATGCTCAGAGGCATTGCTAGACATTTCAGCGCCCTAGGCAACTTCTCTTTTGGCGCCCCTATCCTACTGCTAATTTTTTCTAATAATCTCAGTAAAAATAAAATACTTTCTTCGGTAATTACACATGTCCAACGAAAAATACATGTATATAGAGTAAACATTATAAAAGATGAAGTTTTCCTTTTTTGTTACATAGAATAATTCACCAAGCTGCTATAATTTATTTATTTTTACAAGGATTTTTAATAACCCCAATTTGTATGGCTATTAAGTTAACTGTGCGAATGTAAAGTGGTCGTAATTGTTGTCCGATTTTAACCAAAATTGGAATTAGTTGACCAATTTTACTAAAACTCCCCAATAGCAAATTTCTTCAAAATACGTCCAGCGGTTCTCGAGTTTTAACATGTGGACGGACTGACCTGCCCTATCTGTGTTCACTTCGTGCAAAGAACGCATAATAATAAGTATGTCTGTAATTCTTTACATAGCTGGCAAAAATGTTAGATAGCACCAGGAGCAGATCTAAAAAACTTACCAAGGGGGCGGCGATCCTGATAATTTTTAATAATTACAAGTAACTCGTATAAAATTTAATTATCATATAATTTCGAAAGTGAACATAAGTTCAATGCCAAATACTTAAATATAAAGTTATGCTGCCAAGAAAAATCAAGATGTGGAGTACGTTTTAAGATGAATCCATAGAGGGGAGAATCGCTCTCCCTTGGATCCACCACTGGGTGGCACGAGACATATTTTCAACACAATATGTGGCACATTACAGAAAAAGGTTGGTCACCTCTGGACTACAGCAATCAGCTGATTAACTAATGAAATGTGGAATATTAGGAGAGGTTGGAAATACAATTGTAAGGAAGTAATTACGTGTTTGATACATTTAATTTATATATATATATATATATATAAGCTGAATTATCGATAATTAGTGTGGTTTTCTCCTCAATTCACCCACTTCAATTTTTTATTTTAACTGCACAAAAGTGTTCTCCGTGTATAATGACCCCTACTTTATGACCAAAAAACTTGGTCTTCAATCTGCACGTTATACACGTGTTTATACAATGTATATATATATTGGTATTGTTAAATTATTAATATAATATATTACGAATAAATATCTATTTCTTATATATATATATATATATATATATATATATATATATATATATATATACAGTCAAACTCGTTTATAACGAGCACGGTTGTAATGAGGTCACGGCTATAGTGAGCAAATGCTACCTCCAAGATAAGTTTACGAGTATTTACATACATATATTTCACGTATATAACGAGCACGTTTCACGGATATATCGAGCAAACTTCGACCACGTCTCACTGTCTCAAACGCGGTGGCGGTCAGCCCCTTCAATCCTCATAGTGACCCAAGATATGTAACCTTGTGTTCTCGAGTCCAGCCTCTACACCCTATCCCTCGGGGAGGTTAAAGACCGCGGCGTTGTTGTTAAAAAATAATCCCTTCGTCCAAACCAAGAATTCCCAACTTGCAGGTACAGTGGCACCCGCGGAGGTCCTTTGTCCTCTCCTCCCAACCCCCAGCTCTTTTACAGCCAGGAGGTTGTGTTTGGAAGGGGGGTAAGGGGCTAAGGGCATGTACAATGGCGCCCGCCCCCGTCGCTCAGCCGAATGCACCCAACACCCTTTCCCACGTAAAGATGGGAAATCCCAGATTTAATCCGTCTCCTCATTAACTCTTCCTGGAATTGGTATGCTCGCAGTTTGCAAAGAAAGTTCGTAGCGTTGATCACAAAAATCAGTTGAGATTTTGCCCTTGAACGAGTAACATGTCCGTACATAAAAGGAAGTGTCTGTCTATTCACGAAAAGGTTGATATTATTCGAGAGTTAGAACGTGGTGGAAAAAATGCTGAAGTGTGCAAAAAATTTAATTTATCGTCGTCTACGGTTTCAACCTTATGGAAAAACAAAGAAGCGATTTTATCTGCACTAGAGAACAACCTAACAACGAACAAGAAAATGAGGAAGTGCGACTTGGGTACCGTTGATCAAGCACTTCTGGAGTGGTTTAAGAGGCAGAGAAATGCTGGTTTCCCCATCAACGGCCCCATTTTAAAGGTACAGGCAGATAAATTTGCAAAACAGTTAGGACATGAAAACTTCACATGCAATAATGAGTGGCTCGATCGTTTTAAAAATCGGCATAACATTGTTTATGCGAAAGTCAGTGGAGAGGCCCTGTCAGCAGATTCAAAAACGGCAAGTGAATGGGTGAAAAGTGTTTGGGAGGAGTGTCGAAAAGGTTACAGAGAAGAAGACATCTACAATGCCGACGAAACTGGACTGTTTTACAACATGATGCCTGATGCAACGTTTAAATTCAAAGGTGACAAATGTGTTGGTGGCAAAAGACCTAAGAATCGTTTAACAGTTTTAATGTGCGCAAACATGAATGGGAGTGACAAAAAAAACTTTTTGTTATTGGTAAGCCACAAAAGCCACGTTGTTTCAATAATGTAAAGAAGCTTTCCGTTGAATATGCAGCTAATAAAAAGGCATGGATGACTTCCAATATTTTTCAGCAATATGTAAGTCAGTGGAACAACGAGTTACGGAGGAAAAATAGAAACATTTTACTCCTTGTCGATAACTGTCCTGCGCACCCACATATGCAGGAGTTATCCAATGTAAAACTGGTGTTTTTGCCTCCAAATGCGACTTCTATTTTGCAGCCAATGGACATGGGGATAATTAAAAGTTTTAAAGGCCATTTCAAGCGATTTTTTGTTCTACAGTTGATTGAAAGGAGGGAAAGAGGTTTAGATGGCAACGTCTCTGTATTAGATGCAATTCATTTGATGACAGATGCATGGGACAATGTTTCACCTACAACGATCATAAACTGTTTTCGGAAGTCTGGTTTAATATCGGGAGAATTTTCGATTGATAACCATAACGTTGATGAAGATGATCTACCTCTGTCAGAATGGCTTAAAGAAAATGGAATTGCGAATTTTGACCATGTATATGACATTGACAATTTTGTTCATGTTGATGATGATTTGATTACCAGTGGAATTCCTACGGAGAGTGAAATAATAGAGACAGTACAAAACACAGCAGACAGTGATGAAGACATTGTTGAATGTGTCGAAGACACAATCCCGACGAAAGCCGTGCCAACTTACTCTCAAGCTCAGGATGCTGTGGAAACATTAAATGATTTTTTTGAAAACATTAACATTTCCGATGGTGTTTTTAGTGCACTAAGTGTAATAAGAGGAAACTTAAGAGACTTCAAAGTGAAATCTATGAAACAGGCTACCATTCAAAGTTATTTTTCTAGAAAGGGGAGTGATTAAGGACGCAGCTGTGAGTAAATTTTATATGTACAAATGTTTATTTTAAATTTTCTAGTTTATTCTCCTTTTTAATGTTTTTCCATAAATTTACTAAATAAACTTTCTGTTTATATATTCACTTTTACTTCTTATGTCTTATTTCGCCATACGCATGCATGCTTTTGCCTTCACGGATATTAAGTTTAACGGCTATAACGAGCAAAACTAGACGGCCCCGTGGCGCTCGTTATATCCGAGTTTGACTGTATATATATATATATAAAACCGTCCCACCCTCTACGCAATCTTGACAAGGAGGACATTGTAAATCTCTCCACACATGACCTTAGCCCCGCAGAATGCAAATTGCTCTCCCTGGGACTCTCCTTTTCTCCCACCCCGAAGTTCGACCATTTCCGCCTTCTAGCGGACACTCAATCCTATGCCCGTTCCCTTCGTCTGAAACTAACCTTCAATACCACTGCATCTCCAAATCCACCCACTCCCATCAATCGAACCGAGCCCCTTTCCCTATTCAAACCTCCATCCCAACACATACCCCCTACTCTCCCTTCACACCACCCCGTTGAGCTTTACATTTCCTATATTTCCAACGCTATCTCTCACCCGGACTTCCCTAAATCTCTCGATCACCACGATAATCTTTCCAGAGACCAAAGACACGCTTTATCCCAACTTAGGTCAAACAAAAATATTATAATTTTACCCGCAGATAAGGGCTCTACCTTGGTAATCCTTGATAGGGAGGATTACAACAAAGAGGCTCTTCGCCAACTCTCCGACCAATCATCCTACCGCCCCCTCACCTCTAATCCCACTAACCGCCACGCCTCCGATATTTCCACTTTCCTTCACACAGCGGGAACACATGAAGGACTGTCCGAGAATGTAACCGCTCTACTCGTGCCCCCTAACCCCCGTACCCCCAACTTTTACCTCCTTCCCAAAATCCATAAACCCGGAAATCCAGGTCGCCCGATCGTCGCGAGCTTCGACTCGCCAACTGAGCGAATCTCCGCCTTCGTCGATCATCACCTAAAGCCTCTCGTCCAACAGTTCCCCTCCATCGTCCAAGACACTAACCACTTTCTCAAACGCCTAAAAGCACTCCAGCACCCACTCCCACCAAACACCATCATGGTTACCTTAGATGTTTGCTCCCTTTACACCAATATACCCCACACCGATGGACTTGCTGCTCTTCGAGCCTGCTTTGACAACAGGTCTGGAGAGAAGAAACCTTCTACTGCCTTCCTCACTTCACTGGCGGAAATGGTTCTCACCAAAAACAACTTCGCGTTCGGAGGGCACCATTTCATCCAAATTAAAGGAACCGCAATGGGCACTCGGATGGCTCCCTCCTACGCCAACTGCTTCCTGGGTGAATGGGAATCCCAGCTCCTTGAATCTTCTCCCCAAAAGCCCCTCCTCTGGCTCCGCTTCATCGACGACATATTTTTTCTGTGGACCGATGGGGCGGAATCCCTTAATTCCTTCCTTCAGACAGTTTCCACCCATCCCACCCTCTCTTTCACTCATCACTCTTCTACAACACACTCCACTTTCCTCGACGTTAACCTCCTTCTCCGTAATGGACGCATTGGCACCTCGGTGCACATTAAAGATACCAACCACCTACAATACCTCCACTACACCAGCTGCCACCCACAGCACACAAAGAAATCTCTTCCGTACTCCCTCGCCAGGCGTGGCCTTAGAATCTGCTCGGATAGCACCTCGCTATCCGATTATTGCGCCTTACTCCTTAAGGCTTTCCTCAATCGAGGATACCCTGCCGACTTAGTCTGCAATGAAATATATGAGTCTCACCACAACCTTTCACCCGGGGCTGCACGAAGCCCTAAATAACATCCTTGCGGCCGCCCATCCAATTCTCCTTAACACACCCACAACTACGCTACTCTTCCCTAAGCCCCCTATGATATCCTTCCGCCGACCTAGGAGTCTTGGCGACCTGCTATGGCGCAAGGAACTCCCCATTGGTCTTCCACCTTCCCCTGCAGGTTCCTCCCCTTGTAAAAGACCACGTTGCATCACTTGCCCCATCTTAGATACTTCTTCCTCATTTACCAGCCCCGTTACCCAAATCTCCTATCCTATCCCGCAGCACTTGTACCTCCAAAAACGTAATATATCTTCTTACCTGCACACAATGCCCTGCGTTCTATGTAGGCCTCACAACCACACCCCTTAACATCCGCATGAACGGCCATCGGAATAGCGTCTCTCTTAGGCGCCCCCTTCCGGTGGCCGACCATGCGCCACAACTCCGTCAATGGGAACTAGCCCATATTGACATCCTCCGCTCCCTCTCCTTACCAGGTTTAAACCTTCACTAACACTCCCACTCCAATCACTCCTTTTTTCCTTTCCTCTTACCCCTCTTTTCCCGAACCCCTACCTCCAGTGTTACGCTTATTTTAGTCTTCGTTTTTCTCTCGCTGAAGAAGGGCATGTGTTGCCCGAAAGCTCCAAATTACAAGCCTTCCTCTATCGCTGTGGACGTCCACCACCGTATGGTAAGTGTTCACTGGCTCCTTCCTATCCCTCTCAACTCTCGTTGCATTTATTTTATCATATTATTTCTTTATCCGTATCGTTATATTATATATATATATATATATATATATATATATATATATATATATATATATATATATATATATATATATATATACACACCAGTAGAGGTGCTTGCATTTTGCAAGCATTTCATCTTACCTTAAAAAACAAATTTTCTGAGATACTTCATTATTAGAAATATTTTTTAATTCAAAAGTTTTCACCTCTGCAGTGATTTCTGTTCTTTCCTTATGGAACAATATTGGAGTAAAACAATCCCTAAAAGTTGCAATTTTAAGAATATTATATTTTTTCCATTGTGTACTAATGCCACACATTTCTGCCAAATTTTAAAGTTGTAGTACATCTAGCAGTGAAAGAAATGATATTTATCTATTTGTTTAAATTTAAATTTTTTTTACGACCGCAATAATAACTTCATGGAGATTTTCAAATGTTTATTTGTGCATTTGCACTATGTTATAAATAACTTTAAAATTTCAGGTCACTAGCTCGCCCCGTAGCACCTAAACATTTATCTATTTGTTTAAACTTTAAGAATTTTTAACTGCCAAACAAATTAAAATATCTAAATTACTATAAACGTTGCGAATTTTTAGCAGCCGCATTATTTAACTTTTTCGAGATTTTCGTTTTTTTAGTTGGTTTTGCACATAATCCTACCGATAAAATATTTCATGTATCCAGCTCTTCTGGAAGTGCATAAACATTAGTATCCTCCTATCATATGTTATATGATAGGACTTCCAGAAGAGCTGGATACTCAAACTATATTGTCAGTAGGATTATGTGCAAAACCAACTAAAAAAACAAAAATCTTGAAAAAGTTAAATAAGCAGCCATCCTTAAATGATGTCACAGCATTTTCGGGATTTTTGACCCCCCTCCCTGTATGCAAATATAATACCAATTAACATAAAAATTACATATTCTTGAAACAATTTCTGGCAACTCCAACAATATACAAAGTTTATGCTTTTCTATTTTTGTAACTTCAGTAACTATAGGATACATTCATTAAAAACAATTACATTTAATAAAAATATAAGAAAAAATGGACAAAGGAAATGAAAAATTTGAACAACTTAGAAATTATAATTCTTTCCATGGTGTTTGGAAAATCTCATCCATACTGTAAATACGCATATTATTTGAATGTCCATCATCTGTATCATATTTTATTTCATTCAAATCCAAATTTTCTTCATTAATCCATTCTGCATATTGAACATTGTCCTGGTTTGTTAGAATAGCCATCATTTCACGCTGTCGTCTAGCAGCAATATGAATTGGCCTAACTCTTTCCTGAATTTGTGACATGGTCTCTGTCTGCTTATGTATCTTATAGTGTTTCTGTAACATGACATTTGAAGCAAAATACAGATTGCAGGTATTGCATATTCGATTTCTTAATTCCTTTTGAATAGATGGACAGTATAGACCATATGGCATAATTTTGAAATTTTTTTGCTGATCTTGGTAATACTTCTTCCAAATCAATACTACTTGCAATGAAAACAGACAGATACTTCAAATTAAGACCTTGTTCATCTGTTGATAATGGAGCTTTTAAACCTGCATTTGTCTGTTTGATTGGAATCGGTGGAGGTAGGAATCGTTCCCTTAACCCTCTGGTTACCAAGTGGGGTCCTTTAAGGACTCCACACTCCAAATTTCTTTAATTAAATCCACGATTTTCTTCTCGCAGTAATGAGGACCATAGTATGTGAAAAACTTTTGTAGTATATTTTAATAGCAAAAGTTGGAACAAAAGTATTACCATTTAGAATTTTTATTAATATAAAACCTAGGTGGGGTCTCCGAAGGACCTCACCTGGTAACCAACGTTCCGGACAGAACAGAATCAAGGTAGTAGAGTTGTGAAAGATCTAATTGAACCATTGTATAATACAGGCCACAGTGTCACAACCAATAATTTTTTCACTTATGTTGAGTTAGCACTTTTTTTATTATCAAAATATGTAACTCTACTTGGAACTGTTCGGAAGAATAAGACAGACACTCCTTACAAATTAAGCCAAACTAAGGAACGCGAGGTTTTTTCTCCAACATTTGCTTTCCTACTTAAAGAAGGAATAGCTATGGTCTCATACATACCAAAGAAAAATAAAATGGTACACATGCTAACTTCACAACATTTAGACGATAAAATATCTGAGAGAGAAGATAATAAACCACTTATAATATTAGAGTATAATAAAACAAAAGGTGCGGTGGACAATGTAGACAAACTTATTAGGGAGTATACATGCACAAGAAAGACTTGCAGATGGCCATTAAGATTATTCATGAATATGATCGATATAGCGGCAAGTAATGCATATGTCATATATATAGTTAAAAATCCAGAATGGAATAGGAGACTCTTTATAAAATCTTTGGGACATGAACTTGCACTTCCCAGCATGAAAAAACGTGCAGAGCTAACAAATAATCATCTCGTAACTTCTGCTCTTTATGCATATGGAGTGGAAAAAGCGAAATCAGAAACTAAACCTGAACAAAATATAGGCCAATCAAAAAGAGGTAGATGCTATGCTTGTCCCTGAAATATTGATTTGAAAGTGAACATAAGATACTATGTGTGCAAAAAATTTGTTTGTATAGAACATCGCAATAAAAATGTCGCAATTACTTGCAAAAATGTCGGGTGCAATTAAATGTTTTAATATTTTTCAGAATAAGAATATTTTTTCAATTTAATAAGATTCAAAGTGTGTGTTGTTTAAAAAATATGAGTATTAAAGGCTCATTGTGATGTATTTTCAATAAAACACATAGTCTCAAGTTAAAAATGATTTTCATTTCCATGTAACGTGACAAATACATTGGGGTCCCTGGAGGACCCTACCCGGTAACCAACATAACAAAATGACTGTCGGTAACCAGAGGGTTAAAATACTAAAAATTGAGCTTCGAGGTGCTGAACAACAGTTTATGTCTCTGCACTTTACAATCTGTGTAAAATATTGGCTAGTTCTCGAATGTTTTGATGACCAAATAGCATCTTTTGTCAACAAATATTCAGGATTAATCTCAGAATTTTCTGGACTTATATATTTGGCTACAGTTGGATATCCATCAATTACCACCTGCCCCCATATTTCTGCCAATGTATTGCCAAAACGTTCAAAGTTTTCTTTTTCAAGGTCAATCATTCTGGATCAATCATTTTACCTTGTGAATTAAGATGGCTTCCATAATGCTCATGATGAAGACAGTTCCTTACTTAAAGATGCCTTTCTTCTCTCAACATGATTGAAAGAACTCCTGCCAGGTGCATTGGTTGCAATAAAAAGGGCATCCAAATTATACTGTAAAAAGTGATTGATTCCAACATCAATTACCTTCTGGTATCGCGGATTCTCATCAGGGCCACCATCCACAGTAAAAATTACCACAGGTTTTACTTCATTCTGAAACCTTGTGATACTTTCAAATTCTGGTAATTTCAAAAGTATTTCAGTCAAATGCATGTGAAAATGCTGTTGAAGAAGAGTGCTTACTGGATCTGACAGCTACAAAGGTTGGGCCTGAGTATCCTACCGCAGTTGGATTGCCATTTCCATTTTTCTTTATTTCAATTCCAGCAAAAACTGGAGGTATCAACTTATGTCTGGCAGCTACAACCCAATCATGATCTGGTAAACTCACTCGATACTCAACATGCATGACCAATGGGGATTGCTCCTTTGCTGCTGTTAAGCCAAGTGGCACTCTAGCCTTACCATCTTGGCTCAAGAAACATACTTCATTTGGTCAAAGAATTGAAGCAATTTCTTCCAAATGATAAATAGTTGCTCTGCAAAATTGCCCATCAAAATGTTGGAAGTGTGTATCATTTTGAACTCTCATGAGCTCATGAGTAATACAGAGAATAAATAAAAATTAGTGAATTTGTCGGTTCAAGAAAATTAAAGAAATAAAAAATAAAGCACAAGATCTTGGCAAAAAGTTTTACTTATTTGTGACATCACATTGTTTTACATATACCCCTCCCCCAGACCCCCTCCCTCCCCCTTAAGCGTGACATCATTTAAGGATGGTCCCTAATGCGGCCGTTAAAAATTTGCAAATGTTTAAACAAAATTTTAATGTTTATTTATTTTCAATTGTGCTTCAAAGATGAACGTATTTGTAAAGGTAGAATTTGTAAAAAAAGAAATAGGGATTATAGAAATTTTGAAATAAACTTAAACCTAGGCCTTCTGATATTGGATATAGCCATCAACTCCAACAATCAAGAAAATAAAAAGTAGCATTACTAATTGTAAGATGTCACTAAGTGTCAAGTGTTCACAATAGTCACTGGTAGGTGATGTGGCAGTGACAGCTAAAAAAGTAATTTTTAAAATCTCTTAAACAATGGGAAAATGTTTCGAACAAATGTTGTAGAAAATTAAATTTCTTATAACTTTGATTTCTACTTCTTTATATTCAGCAAATATTAAAAAACGGATGTGATAAGAATAAACACCCACTTCTGATTAACCGATCTTTACCAAATACTAATCAGTTCTTGTCCCTTTGGAAAAAATGTCAAATATAAAATTTCGTGTTGACCTGATTAATAGTTTTTGAGTTAGAGCCAGGCCTGGCCAAATGGGGTTGCAGCAGATGCAAGGCATCCAGACCACTGAATACATATCTTGACTATTAAAATGTCAGGTGTAAATTTTGCATAAACTTTTAATAAATAACCCTTGTTAAGGCTAAAGCCTATTGCCCCAAAGAACTATTTCCAGCACACAAGCTATACGGTTACAGATATCTCTATACAGTTTTTGCAGTTGTAAACTTTTATCTTTTATAATTTTTCTTATCATTTTATATTTTTAATATAACAAATTTAAAGCCATTCAAATTCCTAAATACGATGATTAAAATACTTTCCGAAAAAAATAAAGAGATAGAAAGAAAATAGAGATAATAAGAATCCATTATCAAGTAACAGAATAATATTTTTTCCAACAGTTAATAAGTTATGCTGGAAATAAATATTGCATTGTTCGCCCCCGGCTATAAGCGATCCTGATGGCGAAGGGAGAAAATGGAAGAGTTGTGCCAGTGCAATCTCGGCGTCCATCCACGATGACTCACGATGAGAGTGGAGAGGGGAACTAGGGGAGGTGAATGTGACGTGAGAGAGGAGTAGAGCTTCGCAAGGAGGCACATCGCCAGCAAGCGGCAATTTGATCTCGGTTGAAAGGAGGTGATTCTGTTTGAGGTGTCGTCCACATTCATCGTTGCTCACACTTTTTGCTTTACGTTTGTATTTTTAAGTCCATCATTGTAGTTTGCCGATAGCAATCGCAATGGAAAATGCTGTGGTGGACATGCGTTGCAGTAAAAAAGGCGGGTTGTTTTTATCGAAGAACAGGAAAAAGAAGTCGACTCTGGGTCTACGGAGATGGCAAATTATGTGTGTTTTTAAACTGAAGTGAGCTCATGATTTGGATTTGTATCACTGTCCTTTTTCTCACCGCTTCACTTTTTCTAGGAAAGGGCGTGCTCCTGTTGAAGAACCGTCCTCCATTCAGCATGCAGAAAACATGAGTGCTGAATGTGGAAGGTGACTATTATATGTAGATTTATTGACATCAATAATTTTCACTGGAAAATTTTCTGGATATGAGGGAAAATAAATCATTAACACGTTCACGACAGAAGCCATTTTCGGTCCTTCCTGATTTAAAATAAAAACACTTCAAAAAGTTATATATATATATTAAAACCAGGGGTCTCATAAATCACAGAATTATATACTGTTTACTGTAATGTTTTTGTATAATAACAGCTTAAAAATGTTTTTATCATCCAATAGTTTGTAAAAAACACTCCAAGAAAAGTTCATTATTCAGATGTCACATATATCAGGGGATCATCATGGATATTCGCATCTGGTGCTTGGCTGGTCCTGGTTAGAGCAACCAAAAAATTCTGGTCACAGACACACACACAGACATCATTGAGAAACTAGTCAAAACATGTTCAGAGGACCTTAAAACATGTATTTCTGTTGAAATCTCAAATTCGATTTTTTTCATGAAAACAATACTTTCTCTATACTTCGTATATGGAGAAAATAAAAAGTATCCCCAAGCATGGTTCAACTTGTTACTATTGTTTCCAGGATCACCTGTGCAGCACAAAATGATGAATGGGAGTATTTATATAATTTTTTGTTCAGCTTTTACAAAAGAAATGTCATAATATTTAATTACATAACAGGAGTTGGGGAGTCAATTAATGGAATGTATTATGCATGCTATATTTTAAAAATAATAACCGGCTTGTGCAAGCATGACTGATACTACTGTAGCACACCAGAATTAATCCATTCTAGGGAATAAGTCACCCATGTAGGTTTGCACTGAACCATTTGCTCCAAACCTGTTCTTGGCAAGTATTTCGATTGTTCTTATATTTATGATCAGTTATGCTCCTTGAAGGCCCAATGCTATTCCTTTACTTACAATTAGAATACATTTCAGAGTGGATGAAAGTATACTTTGAATCCTCTGTTAGAGAATTTCAGATTTTTTAACGAGGAATGTAATTTGCAATGTATAAATAATTTGTATTAAAAAGGAGTATGGCTCTACCAATACTGAATTACAACATACAATAAAATGAAATTTTTAAGGCTGGAAAAATAATAACAATTGATATTTTTCTTGTCATTTAGAACTACCTAAAAATGCTAAATTCAATATATTTTCAAGTCAGTGATGAGGTAAAATTTTAAATGCATGGGAATTGAAAACCACTCATAGTATAGCCACAAATATTTGTGGTACACATAAATTTACTTGTCGAGTACAAAAAATATTCACTATAAAATAATAAAGCTTTAGTAAGAGTGAAACACTTCCTATAGCATCATTTTCTGGGGCAATGCAACCCACTCTAATAAAGCTTTCTCCTTACAAAAACAGGCCATCAAAGCAAATACACTACGAGTCACATATCTCACCCCTGGTAAGCTCTTTTTCCAGTCTCTTCAAATACTAACTATTCCTTCCATATACTTTCTTAGCTGTGCCATGTTTGTCAAGCAATATCCTCACCTCTTCCCAAGAAATATCGACTACCATCATTATCACACTCGTACAAAAGATAACATTCATCTCGATAAATACCACTTGACTTTCTCAGAATGGACCTCACCAAGCAGCTGCTATTATATTTAATAAACTATCTGCTGCAATCAAGTTAATATCCCCCATAACACCATTTAAAAGACAATCCTAGAACGGTAACGCTATTTTTTTAGGCACTTATTGGTTATGCTGCATCAGTTTGACTCACATAAACTTGGAATAAGGAAATATCATTAAAAACTATTTTAAAATAATTTTTATTAACGTCAAAATGTAGTAAATGTTAGAAATATATAAATTAACAATTAGGACAATTTTTTGGTGCTCGCAACAGATGGGCTTCTTGCCAAGTATGCAGAGTGGAGGTTTTCCTTCTCTTGGCATAATGGCACAAACGACAATACTTTCTTGATATGTGTCGCATGATGTATTTCAGGAGCCTCTCCTAAGAATTTGCAAATCATAGCTTCCATATCATTACTTAATTTTGTCAAACTGAGTCTGCTTTTTCGCCATTGGCACGCCAGCCCCTTGTGCAACTCTCGCATAAATTGTAGCCGGTAACGGTGACCGGAGAAAAATAACGTGCTTCTCCTTTGACAGCTCATAGACAACTAATCTGAACTAACCACAACCCCACAAATAACTAGAGGAAGCACTGCGCACTGCTAAGATAGGGGCAGAAAGGGGGAGCGTGTTTGTACACGAACAGCTTTAGACTCATCTTTCGGTAATGTGTGAGAGTGACTAATGTTACCATTCTAGGGTGAAAAAATTTCCTTCTGGGGAAAAACTTATTATAGTGTTTTTTAATACCTATTGTTAGATGATAGTGTGAATTTTCAATGTGACGAAACCATGCAATGTACTTGCCAACAGTGAAAATAAATTATTATTAAATTTTGGCGAGTTTTTAACAAATACACTCGATAGGACAAACTTCTCTTCAAATAGAGCAAACCATCTCTACTAACGCATTAAACACACGCAAATATATGCATATAATTATCTCTGTAAAACTATAACCAAATGTTTGAGGTTATGGTCCAATTCATATTTTGGAAATTTACGAATATACAGGTAAATAAAATGTAAAAAGGAATTAATTGACGCGTCAATTCCACATTACGAAACATCCACGCATAAAAAAATCAGTAACTTCACAGTAAGTTGTGTCACAATATGCACTTATAACTTACGCAACACTAACATTTACACTGCAACAGCATTTGCATACGCGGTATACTAAAAAAACGATAACGAATTACATCCTTAAAAGTAGTAATACCGTAATACCACAGTCATTTTTTTCCAGCGTCAATTTCTTAGCGGTGTAATCGTCCCGCTTTGAAATGGAAAAGAGAAAGGAGATAAGTGAGAAGTTAGAATTAATTAAGTCCAAAGTTGGCATTTATCCTGACTTTCCGAAGCCGGGTATAATTTTCAGGTAATGGGATAAAATAATTATTTTCAGAAATTAAAATATTTCGATTGTTTTAATAACTTAATAAGCATAGAAATAGTGGCATAGAAATGATTACATTATTTTGCGTTTTTCATTTGGATTAATTTACACGCCCTCATTATTTGCATGCAATGTAAATAGAAAACTTGTCAATTGCAGAAATTCTCGTGTATTGGTAATTATGTTCACATGTGAATAATACCGATGAATGTATTACAGTATCTCGATTTTTGTGCAGTTAAAGCTAGTGATAAGAATGTTACGTTTTCAATTAGAATCAGAATGAACCACCAAATCTACATACATTTTAAAGGAAAAAATTTGCCGTAGTAATATCGTAACTCGGACAGCTTTCACTGAAGATATATATAAAATGGAGAAATCGAAATTATTTCGTAAAATAAATCTGAAACAAGATTTGAAAGTAATGTACCAGAAGATAAATCAATAAGAAAAACCATTAATTGACTCGTCACTAGTATTTAGCCATTCATACATGTCTTACCTATTTTCAGAGATGTATTCTCGATAACGAGAGATGTAGAGGCACACCGCACGTTGATCGAAGTTTTTAAGTGGTACTCAAAGCGAGCAATTGAACATGGTGTGGGAGTGGTTGTTGCTTTAGAAGCAAGAGGCTTTCTGTTTGGTCCACACATAGCATTAGAAATCGGAGTACCTTTTGTTCCTATTCGTAAGAAGGGAAAGCTTCCTGGAAAAGTTGTCTCGGTGGCATACTCATTGGAATATGGGAAGGTATAAAAATTACCATATTGCAGTTTAGAAAAAATAATTATTTGAATACTTGACTGGACCATTAAAATTTAATAATTTACAATTGCATATTTATTCTATTAACAAAATGCTTGCTAATTTGGCATTTTTAGGGAGCTGTTAATATTTGATAAACATTCCTCCCATTGCTATATTTATTTAGGATATCTTGGAAATGCAAGATGGTAGTCTCCAACCTGGCCAAAAGGTTCTAATAGTTGACGATTTGCTGGCAACTGGGGGTAAGTTAGATTATTTATATTGCAGAGGTCAATTGACCATTGATTTCATTTTGAATGGTGATATATGTAAAATGTTGTGTTGCCAAACAAATACATTTTTTATTCTTTCAGCGTTAAGATACATTATTTTTGCCATGTGGAAATAATGACATATTTGAAAGTCTTATTCAAGCACTTAGTTATCTTCTTATGTGGAAAATACAGTTGGGTTCAAAATTAAGGAACACATAGCTTATTTGAATACCTATATCACAAAGATGTTGGTGTTCGAAGACAATTTATAATTGTATAATATAAAATTGACTTATTAAGAATTTCAATGTTAAGAAATAATACTGAAAATAAGGAGCACAGACCATATCAAAAATTCCTCAGAGCTAAAATAATTGGATTTATCACTTATGCACTTACCACTTTAAAAAAACTTTGATTACTACGTAATTAAAAAATATCTTTTTGTCATCCACTCTTCGTCAATTTTCATTAATAGTCTTCTCCATATAATTCATCTTTGTGTTTGTAAGCATTAAAATTTTCTACTTTTGTTTACTGAAAGGTTCACTCCAAGCTGCCTGTGAACTAATCAAGAAAGCTGGTGGAGTAGTTGATGAGTGCCTTGTTGTCTTGGAGCTGCTGGATTTGAAAGGAAGAGACATTATACCAGCTCCTGTGGTTTCATTTATAGAGTATTGACTGTATTATTTCAAATAACCATGCTATATTTCTTTAAAAGTTCAAGCAAAATGGATGTACGAGTTAATGATTTCATTCTTGTTCTTTTGTGCAAGGCCAGTTTTACATAGGACTTTTTTATAGGAAGCAATTTTGTTTTACTTTTACATTCCACCTTGAAAAAATTGTATTTTTAAAAGGGTGTGGCAAGGCATTATCTAAGGATTCAAGTATTATTGACAAGTTTTATGATCCACCTTCATATTCCAAGCAATATATTTTTTACATGTAATTTTATAGCATTCCATGCCATCAAATGTGGAATTTGTACTTAAATGTAATTTTCATACCAAATATTTTTTGCAAAATAATATCATGTTAAATTTTACACTATACTACATAAAAAGGTTATTTTAGATACTTTGGTAGAAAGAATATTATTCATTCATTGTTCCCATAGATGAAGCTCTGAAAAAAGAGCGCTTATAATTATTGGGACAAATTTATTTACTTAAAAAAGAAATTAAACATTTTCAACAATAAACGCTTCAAGCACAATAATATCTGTTTGAATTAGTTATTTGGTAAAAGTGAACACATTTTATTAAAACAAAAACTAAAGATAATTTCCTAATACATAAGATACCTAATGTATAATTCAGGCATTTAAGTGACAGCAGAGGTTGCATCTGGGATTTGACGATTTCTCACAGAAAGAATACGGGCTCTTGATTCCATCGCTCGCTTAATTGCAGCTTGTTCCTCATGGTAGAATTCATTATTTCTCCCTATTTGAAAATCTTAAAAAAAATTGGTTCCATTACAAAGGCGCACTAAAAATTGTTTTTATGACCATGCTTCATTATTAAATAATAGGTCTAATATTAAAGAATACACACTGTCAATGCATAGCATAGTATTCTGCAACTACATATTTACATTGTTTGGAACTAAAGTTTCATGTTTGCCTAATTATTATTTATACAAAATATTAGAAAAATGCCCATGGAATATTACTCCATTCTTGAAGAAAAATGTTCAAAAGGTATTCTGATTTTTTTTAAATTAATTTTTAAATAGTTAATCCTGCATTAGTGCCACAAGAAACTGATGTATTTAGTATATGGCTACCATACATACTCATTTTTGGCATTCAACCACCAGAAAAGAATTCCAAAAAATTAAAAAAATTCCAGGAATTTAAGGTATATATATATATATCAGATGCCAAGATTGTTCTCATATTGTGTTTTTAATGTCATTAATTCATTCAGTTATTTCTGCAAAAAAAGGACACCGTAAACATTGTTCAGGAAAAGGTAGTCCTCAATTTACAGCCCAGAATATGCTAGTCCTAGTTTGATGGAATGAAGTGATCTTAAGATCCTATGCAGAAAGTTAGAAATAATTTTGAAACGAGAAAAATTCCACTATGACTGGGAATCGAACCCAGGTCTTCCACTTGCCAGGTGGATATTCTACCACTGAACTATCATAGCAGATTAATTTTCCCATTTGAGAGAGGTGTTTTCTTTGATGTATCTCTTGGAGGACATTGTTGGGGCTGGTTGATACTAGCTCGGCTAGCTCGGACCCAACTAAGAAAAACACCAGTGTTCAGAAACATTACCAGATACTATGATGTTACACAGGCCCTTGGTGGAACTGCTACTACAAAGATGTAGTGAAATGTACACCTCATTATATTATACTAATCATCATACTATATAAAATCAAGTCTATCCGGGTGTCCAACCAGCAAAGGAAAACGGCAAATTTCTCTGGAACAAATGTTTGGAATGATCTGCATTGTGTTCTAATGGGGTTGTTAATTCCATCCATCCCGATAAGATAAATAAAATCATTTTATATTATTTGATATTTAAATAACATGAGAATAGGTGTACCACATTTTTCATTTGCACTTTAAATTTACTTAAAATCAAGATACAAAGTTGGAACTCAAACCCAGTTTGGGAGAAAAGAATGAGCTTTTATTTTCATACCATCAAATACCAAATATGGTCTGAATCCGTCCAAAATCGTGCTTTGTAACAACAAAATCACAAGATTTTTGAAGCAAGAACTTGTGTCATCATAGCGACCCAATTGCTGTTGATTACATTCTCTACTCCCAGTGAAAAGGAGTGGCGGGAGGTTATTGTTAGCTGCACACATAGACAGCACATTGTCCTGAGAGTGGAAGAGTAAAGGGAAACAGGGAAATGGAGGGTTGGGGGATACAACAATGTAGGGAAATGGCGGGAGAAAACAAGAGGTGGAAAATGTATTTAGTAAACTAAACAGTTTGTCACACACTATGGTTGTTTGATTATTCTTTGCTCTCATTTTATTTCTTTTATCATTTTTGTTCATCTTTATGGTTCTTTCTTTGTTCTTATTTGTTTTTTCCTCATTTTGCCACTCTCTCCTGTTTGATTCTTCTTTTCTGTTCGTTCTTCATTATAATATTTTTTTGACATTTCTCAAAATTTCCCGCAGTAGAACTGTGGGCTCTCTACCGGTATAGTGCAAAAATTTTAGACAAGTTTCAAGTACAAGTTGGAATAGATATTTTTCATTCCTAAAAGTCAATGTTAGCTTTTTTTTTAAATAGTGTTATATTTGGGAAAAGAAATTTTGAATGCAGTGCAAGTCCAAAATACGTCTTGTTAATCTGAAGAGCCAATCATGCCCATTGAAAAAAGAGAAATATTCAGTTTTGCTTAGAAATGTACAACACTGTATAACAGAATTATAAAAAGTACAATCTTGAACCTTTTTGTTGATCTGCTCAACACTGTTTAAGAGGTGCAGACAAAGTACAGAAAAATTCACTGACGATATTTTTTGGCAATCTTCAAGTGCACTAGGTAGCATATCCGAAATATTTAATAAAAATAAACTATTGTCAATTCTAGATCCTAAAAAAATATAGCAAATTTCTTTAAGACATTAATTTTCTATATTTTGTAATTTTTTTAAGTGAATAATTGCAATGCCAGCCTTCAATCATATGCAAGCACATTATAAATATGATGATATGATATTCTAAATAGTATAGTTTATAGCAATCAATATATATTGGAATACTACACAGGAAATATTCTGCCTTAACAGGGAATCAAAGCTGGGTTCAGTATCCAATCAAGGTAGAATTCTTCTCTTCTTTTCTATCAACTCTTGCATCTTAGCACATGCCCTCAGGCATACAAACATTAATATCTACACATTTCATCATCTAGCTTGTCTCTCTACATCATAAAATCATAATGGTCATCATGATGTGTAACGCTCTGATGTAAAAATCCTAAGACTGACATAAAACTCTTAGAAGGACTAGAAATCTGAAATTTGGCATGTAAGTAGGTTGAGTGGCACGACCGATGAGAAAAATCGAAAGTCACAAAAAAGTTAATATTTAAGGGGTCTTTTTAACCCCAATGTTCCATTTCAATACCCCATAAGAAAAGCATAGGATTCAGTGCAAGGCTTTATAAAAATGCATTTTAAAATTACTTAAAATTGGGATGCCAATTTGGGAAAAGAACAGTTGTCTAGCTGAAAGAATGGAGTTCTTAATTTTTTTAAGGCAGAAGTCAAATACATACTGAATATTTGCTTTAAATCAGAAAAAAGTGTGAATTTTCCTCCTCAACAATGGAAATGTATAAAAACCATGGCAACGACCTCATTTCTTTTTAATGGAAATTAAAGTTGTTTTAATGTAAATTAATGCCGTTATAATGAATTATAGTGGAACTTCCATAACTCAAATTTCAAGGGAAAGTATAAATTATACGAGTTTCAGAAAATTAAAAATATGGAAATATATTTTTTATATATTTGTATATATACAGTGGAACTTGTATAACTTGAATCTCAAGGGAAAGCAAAAATTATTTGAGTTAACAGAAAAATCGAGTTACGGAAATATATTTCTCTATATTATAAAATAACGTACATGGTAGGAACAAAGAAACCGAGCAAAGGGGGGAGCATCAGCGAGCAGGGTGCTTGCCCCCTAGTTTGACCATAAACATAATCCCAGACTTGAACATTGTGTGTTCTCCTTATGATAAAAGATTTGACCCCTCTCCCCCCCCACAAAAGTTGCAAGTTCTAAGGGGTAATTTGTGGTCCACAACTTAAAAAGTCCCTTCTGAATCAACAGCATCCACTTGTTCTTCATTGTCATACATTTAAATTAATGCTTGGTTCAGTTCTATCATCTAGGAATTGCAGGAATATCCTTTTCTAAAGCTATATGAGCAATTGCTGAACCATTATGCATTTTCTGGTAACTCTAAATACAATCCACTATAATTTTTTTCTAATAATCTACACACTACACTTGTCAAACAACATTTTTCCATTGAGAAAAATATAATTTTTTAAGTTTGATTGGGATAATTGAAAATTAGAAATTATTGAAGATCTATTGTATGATATGGACATTCTTTTGAACCTACTCAAGAGAAAAAATATGAGAAGTTAAAAGATAAAGAACTTTTTTATGACTTCATTTAATTCTACATACAACCTGATAATGGTTTCACCCAAGTCTTATTGTAATGTATGTGGAATAACAGTATTATGGAAAATTAATTGGAATTCCACCAAGTCCTACTAAATCATAGGATGAATAAGATTCAAACATTTCTAAGAATTTAAAAAAGTACAGAGTTGGAAAGTGGCTGATATCTTTTTGAAAATAAGTGTTTATTATTAATAGAGATACCATATTAACCCAAAAGGAACATGAGGTTTTTTCCAAAAATTTCGGCAAAGATTTAGGGACCGTCTTAAAATCAAGTACAAAGTTTTAAACGCTGCACAGAACACCCCAACATTGATTCTATATCCATGAAAATGCATTTATTTATACATACACAATACATTAAATTTAATTTATTAATACAATACATTTATTCATAGTCTTGAAGTTCACTAAGTGCTAACGAGTGCCTTTCTACCTTGACAAACCTACATCAGGGTAGGAAATTTGATACATAAGTCATTGAAAATGGTGACACACTGATTGCCAGTGTTTTACACGTGTCTTGTTACAATTCAAACATATTTGTTACTTTTTGATTGGTGCGCCAGCGGCAGACAACAAGTACACCTGCAGTTTGAAGAGTATAACCTTACAAGAGCATGCGGTTGGTACAAAGTTTGCTAAGTTTTAACGTGAAGTGAGGACTAGTTATTATTGTTAGCAGTTTTAAATAAGTTACCCCAAATTTTATAACTGAAATGACATCATGTAGTGAAGAAAGACACCTCTATAAAAGGGAATGTATCACAAGGTATGTATAAGACAAAGTTTTGATAGAAATTTTAAGCTAATAGTGGTGCATTATACTAATGAAACTAACAATTGTGAGGCTGGGAGGAAATATAATGTGACTGAGGCAAATGTGCTAAGGTGGAAGCAAGCAAAACAGAAACTTGAAGGTGCTAACTCAACATGAAAATCATTTAGTTAATCCAAATGAGGTCAAATTCATGAATAAGAAGAAGAAACTGTAAAATTTGTGTGCACTCAAAGAAGGGATGGAAAACCAGTGTAGTGGGAAATCATTTAACTGAAAGCTCATGAATTAGCATGATCACTAAACATCCCATGTCAAGTATTCAAGAATAGTAATGGTTGTTGCCTATGGATGATGAGCCGTAATGGTTTTTGCCTGTGACAAAGAACTTCTCTTTGCCAACATTTACCTTCTGACTACATGGACAAACTCATTACTTTTCAGAAGCATGTAACTGTGTTGCAGAAAATGTACAATTACCTTCTGAGCCAAATGGGTAATGCAGACGAGACATATTTATTTCAATATGCCATCCAATTACACAGTTAACAAAATGGCACAAAATACATTGTTATTTACATTGATGATAAATTGATATTCCAATGTTTTCCTTGAATAGACCTTGTTTTTATTGTGGTCGTCTTAAATTTGAAGTCATCTTCCTTTCGGGCTATTATGGTATTTTCAGTAGTTAAAAATTGCGTCTAATTCCTTAATTTTCTTTTTATGTTCAAATAAATAATTCATCTCATTGTTGGTGATTTCATCAAAGTTATCCCAAAGATATACAGTGCAGTACAATCATTAAGCTTGGCCTTGCCATAAATATAGTTAATTAACGTAAATAAATTGAACTGTTGCCATTTAACGTGATAAAGCTGGAAAAAACTCTGAAGCAATAAGAGTGTAAGTTTAAGATTAAATAAAATTTTCTCCATACTCACCATTAAGACCCAAATTCTTCTGTAATGAGGCATCTCTAGTGTTGCTTGGATCTATTTGCCATCGCTGTCCATCTACTTCTCTGATGAAAGCAATCTCATCACCCTCTTTGTTCTTTTTAGAAACTTTGGATTTTCTTAATAATCTATGTATCAATTTACCTCTCAAACCACTTTCTTCAGTTTGCCCATGGGCTAATTGTACTTGTTTCTTTCCTCTGACATGCATTTCTTTTTGCCTCATTTCATCATCTCTAGCACCAACATTTTCTTGTTTGTTTTTCTTATATTTATGATGTTCATCTTCAGATTCAGAGATATTTTTCTTTGCTCCAAACCAACCTTTGTATTCTTCAATTGGCTCTTCTTCACTCTCTGATAAAATTGAAAGTACTTCTGAAGAATTTATCCCTGGCCCTGTTCTGCCTTGGTATGAACTTTCCTTACCTTTACACAAACCAGATTCTTGCAGCTGCTTTTTCAGGTTCTTAATTTCCTGTTTGAGATTCATAATTTCATTCTCCTGTGATTGTCCCTATAAAAGAGATTACACATTTATAAGTGAAAATATGGCAATCTCCACCTAGAAATCATCAGAAAAAGTTGCAGCTTTAAAAATACTAACCTAATTGAAATGATATCTTTTGCAATAATTAAGTTAGCCCATATAACTTAGGTATCTATATAATAAGTGCATTTTGTCAGTGTGTCAGCAAAATAACAATGACACTTCACATTTATGATATGCAAAGGTCACCTCACCATGACAATTTATCATTACCTTTTGTCCCTGAATGGTTATTGGACAACATTGACCCATGGCCTGCGTTATTGAAATTTCATTATAAGTATTTATAGTTCCTTTTTTGTTTCAAATATCGCCTAAAACATTAGAATTAAAAAAGTAGAAGTATCTAATAGTAGAAATTGTGGTAAAACCTAATTTGAACGGAAAATTTTGATAGAAAATATTTGTCGTGAATTTTTGTATTACTGCTATCTCTTGGCCATACAAGGAATTGGTATAACCTTAAATGCGGGACTGTCAGAGATAGTTAAAGTGTTCTCCACCAGGAGGCTCTGTAATATTTTGGAATATATTTATAAAAAGAAAATGCACACACATCGTCATCCCTAGAGGACGACGAATCGGGGCAGTTGCCCTGGGCCCTATGCCAAAAGGGATCCCATGCTAAGCAGCAAGATGACGATTGCTGCTAAAATTTGGACAACATATTAAGTGATAAAGATTCACACAGCATCGATAGTACTGACCTTTTCTTAGAACTGTGTGTGCTTCGACAGTTGATCCCCCAAGGATCGAAAAGTGCATTTGAAATCCTTAAGTTTTTCAAATCATTAAATGGTTTCTTCCCAAATACAGAGATAGTGCATAGGATTTTGTTAACAATTCCAGTCACAATGGCATCAACAGGGTGAAGTTTTTCAAAACTTAAAATAATAAAAAACTATCTTTGGACAGCAATGTCTCTAGAGAGATTGAGTGAATTGGATGTGCTGTCTATCAAGAAAGAAACAGCCTCATATTTGGATTACAATGATTTGGCAGAGTTTGCTGCAAGAAAGTCAAGGAAGTTGAATTTCTGAAAGTAGGCAGAGCAAGAAATAGAGAGTTTTTATTCTACTTTAGTATTAAGTTCATCTCACGTATTTCATATGTTGCCATTCAATTGAGATTTCTGTATGTTTATATTCATATCCAAATTTGAAGTATGCAGTTTTCCAGAGCCATTTGTGATCAATTAATGAGCATACATCATTATGAATCAGGTTTAAATAATAAAATTATTGTTGATTTTCCTAACGAAGGACTTGTTTTTCTTCTTGAACCCCAGAAGCGATTCCTCATTTAAAAACAATAAGAAATATATGTATATTTAAATTGTACAATAAAATACACACATTTAAAAATATACAATAGTTTTTACAATTATTTTTTAGTGTGTGAATTACACCTTGATGATTTTAGATTGTTAATCTCCCTGGGCCTTGCACCCTCCTAGGGACGGCCCTGTGCACACATATTCCTGATTTCCATTGCATTAATTTACAATGTCGGGAGGAAGTAAGCACATATTGGTGCTGCAAGCAATGCTGCAATAAGCAGCTAGTGCATTTAAAGGAACAAACTTGAATTTTGTGCTGCTGTATTACTTTAGTTAATAGCATGGATGGAACTAACTATTATTCCACATTCCATTTTTTTTACAGATTGCCATTCAATCTATCTGAGATAGATTGTAAATATAAAATATTGTTATTTTCCTTCAATACTCTTATATTGATTGACAAAAAATCAAACATTAACTTGTAAAATTAAAAAGAATAAATGCACACAAAATGGGAGGAAACAAATAAATTTGAGTGCCTGAAATTATATGATAATAGAATAGAATAATAGAATTATATAATAACAGTAAAATAAAGATGGTGGTAGAAAAAGTTAGCCTTTTCCTCAGAAAATTTCGGCCCAGTCTGAAAGTTTCCTGATGGGTAAAGATTGTTTCAGTTCCCTCAAACACATGAAAATGTGGTGTAAGAGAAAGAAGCTATAGGTAAACAACCAGTTGGACTATAAGAGCATCAGGAGAACATGGTCATAAAACAAGCCACACAAAAACATACTGCCCTATCTAAAAAAAGACTGATTTTTGACTAAATGTTTGAGATGGCCTCAATTGGAATCACACATTCAAAACAGTTGAAAATGCATAATATTTGTGAAATTAAATGCTCTAGGTGCTGATACAGCAAATGAAAGAAAAATAGTAAATCGAATTACCGTATATACTGATACACTCACCCTGACATTACTATCGCACTCCAATTATTAGATGTTAATACTAAATAATTTTAATCCTGGTGTAATCCTTGCATCTCATTTTTACCTTGTAAAAGAGAGCTTCCCTGAGAGTTGCTGAAAAAGAAATTCCAAGGAAGGGAAACGTGGCAACGAATTTCCAGATCGTGAATTTGAAAGTTCAAGTTCAATGTGTACTACATAATGATTTGAAATTCATTTTTTTCTCCTTATATTTGACGATTACGAAAGATCAGCAGCAATTATCTATTTATAGTTTAGAAAATGGGTCTCCGACCTTTTTTCGATTACATATCCCCTGGGCATTTGTAAAATATTCGCATACCTCTTAGCATATATTTTTTTTAAATTATAAAGACATGAACAAAATTTTTGTATCAAAATACATCACTGATGTTCATAAATGTCAGTAATAAAACTCGGTGTGAAAAAATTCTATTTTTAATACAATTAATGACCATTCGTGACTTCTTGTGTGAAAACGACCTATCGATATCTCAATAATTTACTTACTACGATACAAGAAATAATTTTCTACTCAATTCCCCCTTGTCTATAAAATAACCCTGCAACGTTTTCTAACTTGATTCGTAATCGTAAAAGCATGGCCTATGATTCAGAAGTCATGCGTGAAAACTTAAGTAAACAGAAAATTATAATTATTAATATTTAAAACGCTACACGTACCCCCGATTAAAAATCCCTGGTTTAATAGATGCTTGCAATAAGGTGGTGCTAATACCGAATTTTTGACATGAAAATGACACAATGTTTTCTGTCTTTGTTCATCTTGACAATTTTACTTTACTCATTGCTCAAAGTAGCAGAAAATTACAGTATTTTTTGTCAGATAAATGTTTAAAGTGAGGATTTTATGTTACTGATACAAAGTATCCTTATTCTGTATAATTTCTTCCGATAAAATGCAATACTTATCGTGAAAAGGCATTGTAATAGCATAGAGCAAGTCCTCGCATATGGCTATTTTTGTCACAAAATCGTGAGGAAAAATACGAGGATTATGCCAGTGAATACAGAAAATTGAACCCTCTTTTTGGTCACCCAGTGCCAGGTAATCGGTATCACTTGCCAGCTGTGGTATAGGGGTCGAGTTGAGTGAGGTGCCTAAGCATCCATGTATTTACAGGGATTCTGGAAAATATAGATTAATGTTTAAGATGAATGTATTACTTCAATGGTATTCAACCTATTTAGCTGATGCACCCTCTGGCATATTATGAAGATCCACTGACATAACAAGAACAACACTTAATTTAAAATTGGTAGCTTGTGCTTATAAATATAAATGCGTGAAAATTGGCTGTTTTAATATGTTTCTGATAGGACAAAAATGAAAGCCTACAATCTCTTACGCAAAAAACAATTTCATATCATGGGCTTTATTACATTCTTGCTGATACATTTTTAAGTGTTACGCAAAAATATTAATGGTAGCGATAATAATCCAGTATTCATTTACTTGATGGCGTAGAAAACAATGAAAAAAATCAGAGCAATATAAACTGCAAAACTGTTATTTCACCCAAACTCCATTCTCATTCCTGCCTATCGCAGACTTATTAAGCCCATAAGACGCAATGTTAAAAGAAGAACAACAGAAACAATATCCTGGATCTAAATAGTATTAATATATTGATAATCTAATGTATGGTAAAATAAAACTTGATAAATAGTTGTATTGTGTGGATTGGCAAAGCAATATAGGTGCTAAAATAAATAAGTGTTTGTCAACCCGGTGACTGGTGAGGTTTTCCCTGGCGTTTGTGTGCATTTTCACGGATCAGTAAAAATAATTATTCTCACAAAAATATTGTTACGCATGATAGAACTCGGAAGAGAAACACTTGGAAGATTTTCTTATGGGTTATACGCAAAAGTTGTTAAAGAAATATGGACCTTTCCCCTCTCTCACTCTCAGGAAGCAGTTCTAATGGTCCAGCCATGGTCATCCTCCAAAATAGGACATTTTTTCATCTGCGTGGTAAGAGGCAGAGGACAAAACTCAAATTACCTGGACGGCGATTTTTCTCAGCGGAGCTAAGACCAAAAAAATATTTATTTCATCTGACTTGGTATTCTTCTGAGTTTCACAAACTATGTTTTGTTTGAGAATAAAATAAGTGGAAGGCTGCCGTAAGTTTGGAAGAGAAAAGAATGGATATGGCAAAATAGTTTTTCCAAAACTCTCAGAATTTTTAGTCTACTTTCCAGAATGGAAATAGGCTAGAAGTTGTTGTGTCTGTCCATATCTCCTGATCAACTTTTGAATCAAAAGACCAATTTTCATGACACTTGGTGGAAATCTCCTGCTACTGGGGCCGGGCTCCTGAGGATAGTTTTTGTTGTGAAGACTTAAAGTCACGGGTTCGATTCCAGAAACTGTCCTTCCCATTTGATTTACATGGGAAATCTGAAAACCATCATGCAAGGTAATTTTCTCTTGCACATTGAAATATCTTAGAATTGTAATATCAGAGCAGGTTTTATACTAATCTCTGAGGAAAGGATTGGAGATTCTAATTTTATCATAGAATTTTGCTTATTTATTTGAAAAAACCCAAAAACAGCACAAGGCCAATTACATTGGACACATAACAACGAAGTAACAAGAATAAAACAATCTTAAAACTATCAAACAAAATAACTAAAACTCGAGCAATGAATACACAGAAGACATACATAGTACATCAATCACACGAAATCAGGGTAAGGAGCGAATAGAAAGACAAATAAATCGGGAGAAAGGGGAAGGAAAATAGGCAACAAAACAAATCAAATATTAGGTTTAAATTGGAAGTTAGGAGACTTAGTGAAGGGGTCATAGTCAGGGAAGCGCTTCAGCAAACTATTACAAAGATCAGGAAGGCGATAGAGAAAGGAGCGTTTAGTGATTGAGAGGCGAGGGGTAGGGAAGTGAAAAAGCTCATTCAAGCGAGTAGAACGAGTGGGGACCCGGAGTGGAAATAGAGAAAGAATCTCATGTGACCTAAAATTGCCATTAATAATTTTTGAAAATACTTTAATGTCAGTGTGAGTGCGTTGATCAGTAAGGGATGGAATCCCTAGGGAGGTTCGTATGGCACTGAGTGAAGAGTTATGGAGAGGAGGATGACGAAAACAAATTACAGACAGAAATTCATGGGTCGGTCAAAGAGCTTGAGAGTAGAAGGTGAAGCAGTGCACCAAATTGGGGAGCAGTAATCAAGAATGGGGAGAACGCAGCTAAAGAAAAATGTACGAAGAGCGGAAATGTCAGTTATTTCTGTATAACGATAAATTAAACCAACTAACGACATAGCACAGGAGGAAATACTTTTAATATGATCTTGGAAAAGAAGCTTAGATTTGAAGATTACTCCCAAGTCCTTTTGGTTGGTGACAGAGGGGATTACTTGACTAAAGAGCCAGTATGGATAGTTAAGAGGAGATCTGCGGAGTGTGTATGACTACTGTGGATTTAGAAGGGTTAATTCAAAGGCGCCAGTGATTGGACCACGAAAGGAGCACATTAAGAGCGTTTTGTAGGGCAGTGGAATCCTTATCTGAGTTAATTTGTCTGAAATTTTTACAGTCGTCTGCATATAGGAGGATGTTGCAAGATGTGGAAGAAATAAGTTTCAACTAAATCATCAACAAATAATGCGAAAAGTAAAGGACCAACAACACTACCCTGGGGCACGCCGGACGAGATGGGAGCAACTGAAGATGAAAAGCCATCAAGTACTATGCGCTGTTGTCTATTTGTTAAGAATGAAGCCAAAAGGGAAAGGAAATTGCCGTGTATATTGTATCTGTTAGCCAATTTAAAGATTAGAAGTTGATGATTAATGGAGTCGAAGGCTTTGGCAAAGTCAATATAGCATACATCCAACTGCGAGGAACGTTCGAAGGAATCGGTGATATGTGCATGCAAAACTAAAAGGTTACTTAAAGTTGAGGAGCCTGGGAGGAAACCATGCTGCTCACTAGAAATGAAAGGGAGAGTGAAAGAAAGGAGACGCTGATGGATGATGCATTCGCAAACAGTTGACAGTAAAGGAAGAAGGGAAATTGGGCGATAAGAATCGACGGAAGACCTTTTACCAGACTTGAAAAGAGGAAAAATATTTCCCGTTTTCCAACTTTTGGGGAAGAAACCCACCGTGAAGCATCTGTTAAAAAGCAGAGAGACAGGTATGGCTAATGAAGGCACTGCGTGCTTCAAAAACATTGCATCAACCTGATCAGAGCCGGTAGCACGATTAACTGAAAGAAAACTTAGAAATTTGAGGCATTCCTCAGGCGTTGTGGAAATTGAAGAAAGGGAGTGAGAGTAAATGCTTTTGCAAAGGAAGTTGGAAGTGTTAAGGGATGAGTTTGGAGTGTAAGTTGATAAAAAGAACTTGCTGAAGAGATCAGCGCATGATGGACCAGCAGCTATTACATTTCTGTGAGAGATTTCTGAAGGAACGGAGCTGTTGTTACGGCGGGAGTTTATCATCGACCAAAAGCGCTTGGGATTGAAAACACTCCGAGGAGACAGAAGAAACATAATCGTTAAAATCCACTTTAACCAAAAAATTTACATTTCGGCGAAGGTCACTAAAGGTTTTTGAAGTATGCGGATTCGGGAAGCATTTATAAAGGCACCAAGCACTGTGCTTGTTTTTAAATACAAAAATAGTTTCACTTCTCAACCATAGGGGAAATTTTCTTGAGCGGGGCTTACGATGAGGGATTATCGATTGTATTTCTTAGAATTTTGCGTAAATACTGGCATTTTTGCAGTTTTTATCACTCATTACGAGTGTTGCCATTGCAAGAACTATTGTTGGACTCAGATTTGGTATAGTCTAGCAGTTACATGCATTATTTTTACCACACAAATACGCGAAATCAATTTAGTTTTCCATTGGAATGTATTTGTAATATTTTATAACACTAAATTATGTAATTTGGGAATACAAAGAGCAACTCATCTGTGGTGATTTTAAAGCTATTAAAGCCAATATAAGTAATTACTGCAACACGCTTAATTTAAAATAATTACGTTGTAAAGTAGGCATCATAAGTTCTGTTTGGATCATCTTGTTTAAACTATAATGATTAGACAAAAATTTATGGCCACTGAAAAAGTGCTGCTTTTAACCAACAAGAATCTTTAAATTTCTTTTTTGTGTTGGGAAGGGTATCTTAGAAACAATTACAACAAAAAATAGGCAAACAGATTTTGACAGAACCTTATCTTCTTGAAGATACAAAAACATTCAATTTGTATTTCAAACTAAAATTAAATAGGGCATCATTAAATTCACTACCACAGAAGATAAGCTACTAAACCTTTAAAAGGCAGATTTAATCACACATTCTGATGGGATTTCAATATATTAATAAAAAATAAACATCTCCTAAACTATCAATCAGAAAACATTCAAATAAAGAGCATTTAAAAGGAGAAATATTGATAAACTATGACATATAAAGATTTTTGCTGAAAGATATTTTTTACTATATAATAAGAACAAAAACTAAGAGATGACCAAAATCTCGTGTACATGACATTGGTAAATTGTCTTGTCTCCCTTTCCTTCCATTTTCACTTCCTGATCCCTCTTAAGAGGTAAATACTGCACTACATTCACTCCCACTTCGGTTGGACAAAGAGAGCCATTGCATGGAGAATTGGGCAAGGATGAGCCATAAATGTTTCAATATCATGAGTCATAAAACTTATTTTTCTATCCCTAGTTTGCCTATTTGCAAAGTATTTCAAAGGAAAGACATCCTAATATTACCTAGAGAACAATGGACAAAGTTTGGAGTGACTCAGTTTATATAAGAGTACAGAATATCATTGCATCACCTGTGGTACATACATTGTATCAAATGGCATTTAAAGGTTAATATGCTCTTAAGATAACAACAAAAATACTTACTGCAGTACGTTCAAGAGAAAAACATTGACTGATTTTTTTTGAATCAGCTCCTTCTTCAATTCCACTCCTTTCCAATGCTTCTTTATATTGCTTGATATTTGATTGGCGTTCTTTTATAGACTCCTTAAATTCTTCAAGCTCTCTGTCTTTGAATGTATCCTTTGTAGGTGTCAGAAAGAAAAATTACTCTAAAATAACTAGATATATTAAATATACTAGTACAAATTCTCATGCACCTGTGATGTCACAAAAACATAAGGCCAAGGGACAAACTTTTGCAGTATGGAAGCAAAAATTAATATATTTAACCCTCCAGTAGTCCTGTGGGGTAGAGCGATTGTAATCATCACCACTAAGAGGTCACAACACCAAGCTCTTTGTTATTCCCAGTAGCGTCCCAAAACTCCCAATATATTTTATAGCTAGATCTTCCTGTTTCTACTTCAGGCAAGCCAAGAGGAGCATATGTACCCCAATGTGGGTTTCCCCTGATGATGAATGATTTTATAATAAAAAAACAAAACTTTTGCATTCAAAAGAAATCAGCACATTAAATCGATAGATATTTGAAAATCAATGGTAAGAAAATGAACTTTCATTCTTTTACGTGTTCTTCGCTTCAAGTCCAAAGATTCTACGATTATTTTCAGTAATTTTAAAGTGAAAATCAAAAATATGCTGCAACAATTCCCATGTTATTCAAATGAAGGAATTAATGGTGCTGGAATTGAACTCGAGTCATTATATTACACGGTGATTACTTGTGAGCCTCTTTAGGTGTTGGTCTATTTAAAACTGTTACAGTTACAGTTACAATAGATTCAGCCACTTTTGAGTTATTCAACATTCTATGGGATTTGAATACAAGGGCAGAAATATAATAATTACCAAATAGAAGCTAATATAAAAGTTATAGAAAAGCAGAACAAGAGATACAAATGTTGAAGAAACTAAAGCTTTCCTGAAGCTAGTGTTGTTGGCAGGTGTTTTCCACTGCAACATAATGAACTTAAAGGATGTTTGGAGCCAAGATGGTACCAAAGTGCAAATCTTCTGAACCACTATGTCCTTGCAACGTTTTAGGCTGATCATGGTTTGCCTCAGATTTGATGAAGAATAACATGTCCAGAATGCTAGGTGGTTGATGAACTAGCCTCCATTAGAGATTTATTTGAAAAGTTCCCCAGTGTGGAACCACAGTGAAACAAGGGCAGCAGGATGCAGGATCATAAAGTGAAGACAACTTCCAGTGACTGTGATGCAAATGACCATCAAGATCACCTCTGTTAGTTGCAAAATATTAACAGAGACAGTTTGGCTAAGTAAGCTGTTAGGTTAGGCTACAAAATAATGGGTAATTCAATTGACAGTGTTCTATTTGCAATATTGTTTGTTCATCATAAACCTTTCTGAATCAAAGAAATATATCTCTCTATATATTAAAATCATAAGCTGTCCAGTGGTTGGTCAGTCGGTTGTGTGGCACCTGTCTAATCAAGTTGCTAAATAAATTGCAATAGGTCAGTCCGATTTTGATGCAACTAGAACCATAATACTCAGCGTGACTTTCCACATGTGTAGGATGTGCAGCTGTCTAAAATAGGAGCATGGGTTCGATACCAGAATAGTTTCCATTCTCCATTTGATTAACACATAAAAGAGTAAGACATCTTTCATTTGTTTTTAAAAATTACATATATCATATTTACCTGAATCCAAGATGCCCCCGAATCTAAGATGACCCCCATTTTAGCCAACTATCAAAACAGAAAAACGATTTTATGACCTAATTTCTTAGTGACTGTATTTGGTGTATATTTCGAACACATGTATTCAGTATAGGTATACTAGTTCATTCATTAATTGAAATGATTTGTTACAAAATTTTTCTTATAAAAAAGAATTTTAAAATGTATTTTTTAAATTAAGACTTTATTAATTGAAATCCGGATCATAAGTTTGGAATAAAAATACAGTTATTTTATCTTATGTTTCATTTGTTTAAAAAAACATATATTAAACACATAATCATACTTCCTACGGTTCTATGAAAACTTGTCGTGGTCATACTGTCACGCATCAATGCATCGCACGGCAAACTCATAGCATGTCAATTCATCTCTCGACTAATTCATCATAGTGTCTTGCCTTCCAATTTGTCTCGCGATGAATTTGTCTCACAAAGAAATTGTCACGCGACGAATTTGTCTAGGGATGAATTGACACACGAGTTTATCGTGTCGAATTGATGCGCCATGAATTGAAGCGCGACGATTTGATGCGCGATCTATTGACCGCGATGCATTGATAGTATATGACTTCGTACTCGAATTCAAGATGACCCCCGATTTTCGCAAGCTGAAATTTGGGGAAAACCTCGTCTTCGATTCGGGTAAATTGTCGTAGAAATTAGAGACTTGAGCCAAAGTATGCACAAAGGAACACAGATTCATTTTCTTAGCATCAATTTTCAAATACAATTCGAATTGGCTCAGAAAACTGTTTTGAAGACAAATATTTTAATTTTTTTGTGAATAAAATGTTTCATTGCCAAGAGCAACCAGCATTGTTGCTGTATTGATAAAATTACATAGGACCATATCGGAATAATGGAGGAAGATGAGAGTATGGGGAAAGGGAAGAGTGAAAGAGAGAGGAAGGAGAGAGAGAGAGAGAAAAAAAGAGGGGAGGGAACGGTGAGGAAAAGTGGAAGTTTGGGAAAGGTTTGTTGGGAGGGATAGGAGGAGATAGAGAGGGGGGAGAGAGAGGAGGAGAATGGTAGGAAGAGAGAAAGGTTAGGGTGAGAGGAGGGAGGAATGGGGAAGGTAGATGGGAGAGAGAGGGTATGAGAGAAAAGGTGAGAGAGATAGAGGAGGGAGGTAGAGAGGAGGGAGGTAAAGAGGAAGAGAGTAGAATAATGTGTGTGTATTTCTGGCTAATCAACCTCTTGGATTATTATAAGAGGGAGACAAGGAGGAAGATTGGAGTAAGGAGGAAGGGAGGAGAAGGTGAAATGGGGAGTAAGAGTGTGGGAGAGTGAGATGGAATGAGTTTGTGGTATGGAGAGAGGAGGAGGAAGAGGAGAGATGGAGAGTGGGAGAAGGAAGGGAGAAGGTAGAATGGAGAATAAGAGTGTGGGAGAGTGAGATGGACTAAGTGTTTGTCTTATAACAGAGAGTGATAATTGGGAATTCTCACAGATGGAGCTGGAGGTAGATTTGATATTAATTTAAACTTTTGCAAATCGCTTTCTATTTTTGATGTTGTTGTTTCATAAATGTTATATCCTTTTACAAAAAACATCAATCACTGATAGAAGAACTTTTAAGCCTGAGTGAAGCAAAGAGCCGTGGGATTGATGGCCACAGACTGCAGGGGCAGAGCCCCTAGTTCTCATTATTTTTATAATGTTTTGATAGCATGTAAAGTGATAACAACAATTTTGTTGTGATAATTTCAATTAATCATATATTAACACTACCTAAATTTGTAACATAAAGGAATATGGTACAGAATATTTCACGGAATACTTTCCTTACATATGAATCGAGATAGATTTAAGATATCTTTACAATATGAATTTTCCAGATTTTTTGTAATTGGGTTGCGTGACCACCCACAGTGTTAATGGTTTCCCAAGTCTTTCAAATTACGTGAGGGTTACTATTCGAATAAAAAATTTTAGCATGTAAATGCATCACATTATGCAGTATGAGGGAGAGTGGTTAATCTGCCATTAATGGTGGTTGGTTATGTGGTGATGAATATAAGGTCTCACTAGGTCCAAGCTTAAGGGGACGGTAGACAAAACAGGGCACTGTGCACAATTCATGATAGAAGCAAGAGCAATGTCTTATTTTTCATATTTTGTGAGAATAAACATTTTAAAAACTCCCAGATGTCAACTTATTCTGGCACAGTTTATTTTTTTCCCTCCGAACTGACCCAAAAATAGGGGTGCGTATGGTACACAAGGTTATATATTACATGAGAAAATATGGTATACCAGTTATTAACATATTCCTTTTGACAATTTTTCCCTCTTAATAAGCTTTAACCTCTGGTCTCTTGAAAAACTTCTTAACAGGGTTCCACTTTAATCAAAAACATTTAAGCATGAAATATCTTAATATAAACAAATTCAGCCCATATGCATAACTCAACTGGTTGGTGGTGTGCCTTAGACATGCAAAAACAAGTTAGAAAAGTGCACGGTGTGTCACAAATAGGCATGTTTCATGCGATAGAGTATTTGAAACTAAACAATATACTTTGAATGAACGCACTGGATAAAGCAGCTACACACCACAACCCAATTACCATATTTCTTGGCATATAAGACACTTTTTTCCAGAAAAATGAACCCCAAAATCAGCCTGCATCTTATACGCTGAAAGTAACATCTGTACTGTTCTCAATACTGACACTAACAAGCACACTCATCTCCAAAATTGAATAATTGGCAGTCATTCATCGCAAAAACAATAAAATATACATTATTAATAATTAATAGTAAATAATGTGTTAATATATACAGTAATACCTTATTCAACGTGAATTTCAAGGACGCATTTTCATTATCACGCTTTAATACATGCCCGATCACAGTGATTACAATTTCGGTTCGTATGTGATGTTTTAGTTCCTAATGAGCCTGTTGAATAGCACGATTAATGCTATGGAACAGTAGAATTCATGTAAATGTCATAAATATTTTATACATATCTAGGAAAAATAACATTGTGTGTATTGAGATCGCAATGGCTACAAAAGTGAAAAGATATGCCTATGCTATTTTATATCAGCTTCAAGCGATTCAATATGCAAAAATGCATGAATACTGAGCAGCAGCATGTCATTTTGATCCACCTCCCACAGAAAAAAATGATCAGTGAATGGAAAAATGAGGAAAAACTGATGCTGATGGGATAAGAGAAACATAGTCTTCATACGGTTGGTCTTAAATGGCCACAACTAGAGAAGGAAGTGATGGATAGTAGAACAGAGGAAGTTTGGCATTGCCGTATCGATCAAAATCGTTATGTATGAGGCAAAAAGAGTTGCAAAGAAAAATGACTAGTTGAGCGTACATATCATTATTATATATGCATTCCATTTATTATTTATCCCATTATATTCAAGTAGCATCTTGCAGTTAAGTTTAAGTAAGTATTATCGGTAAAGGGTAACTATACGTGCGACGTGTGCAGCACACTCCGACAGCTTAATTAATATGACTGTTGAGTTCACGCAGGGCACATTTAGCTATACAAGTCTGAAAGCAATTATTTATATTTTAGATCTCCATTTATTTTATGAATTAAGTTTATCTAAAACGTTATATTTAACTGTTACCATGCTGTAATATTTTCTGTAAATTTTGCCAGGTACGGACTAAATCACGGCTGGAAATGATATACGACATTGCCCTTCCTAAATCCCTTGGTGAACCAAAATAATTTTTTCCTGAAAAATCTTCTAAAAAACTGGGGTGTGTCTTATACCCTGGTGCATCTTATATACTGAGAAATACAGTAATTTCAAAGCAAGAAGTGATACTTTCAACAAAAATTATATGAAATGTAGTTGAGTCTATTAATGCAGGTCAAATTACACCATCAAACTGGTATAAAGGTCTCTGCCCTTCCAGTTTACTAACAGAAATTACTGGCATCTCCCAGCTCTACTGCTTGTACTGAGCAAAACTAGATTGATTGTATTTTCTTGAATTTCTACTAAGACAGCATTTTTGTGTATTGAATCGCATTTTATCAGATTGTTGCCATGGAGACAATTATTACCGAACTTGGCTTGAGCACAGACGAGTGAACAAATGGGTTATTTTCTTTTCCACTCGACTACCCTTCAGCAATGGACGGTTGATCCATACATATTAGCGTATAAACAGTAACATTTATTAAATTCGTTTATTTAAAAAATACATGCAAAATATAATGTCAGAAAGAGATTTTGACATTGCTTTTAGTATTTTAAACCTGATAATGCTCTATTAATTTATTTTAGAATTTTTCTCTATCATTGATAAACTATGAATAACAAATGGTATTTATGGTATGAATGGAATGGAATGACTAACATATAGGTACTGAAACATTTCCTGTCAATAAAAGTAATCAATTCAGGATGTCAACTTTGGGAAACCAACCTGCATTAGTCCTTGTTTGGCCTTCTTATTTATATTTTACATGAACCAATATGATTCATTAAAGTTTGTTATTGTAAAAGGAATAGTATTTCAACTTCTTGATTGTTTTTATCTTCATTTTTATTTTGGCCTGAACTTCAGGTAGTGTTTTTGAATGTTCATGTGAAATATTTATAACTTATACAAAAGAATTTAGTGTTTACCTTAAAATCTTTAAAAAATAGTATTTTTTGACCATTTTTGACTTTCTTGACCTATTTTTGACAATATTTGCCTGGTAAATTGACCGAAAATTTTTTGACTGGTCAAAAACCCAACCCGATACTTAACACTTACTTACTATAATTAATAAGTTGTTACTGTATATTAAAAATTCAAGTGAAATGCAACTGTAAAGTAAACCACTGAATATATAATGTAGAAGACCAATGATTGCAGTATGAATTTGGGTGGCATAAAATACAAGACTGGATATTTAATGTGTAATGCATCTCACCTTCTGTTTTCTATCTCTCAGAAGTTGTCTGCTCAAAGACAAGTGCACATTAATCTTGGCTTCATCCTCTCTAGAATTTCTGACATTCTTTGCCATATCTTCTGTCTCAGCTAGTTCTTTCTTCAAGTTTAGCAATTCCAACCGCCGCCTCCCAATTTTTTCCTCTTCTATTAGTATTGCTAATTGATATGCTTTTTCAAGTTCTGGGCAATAAAATTTAAAAATTAATATGACATTATAAATATATAAAAGTATATTGTATTGATTACATTTTCAACTGAATCTTATGAACAATGAAAAATAATTTTTGGAAATATTGGCATAATTTGGGTTTAGTAGACCCATGTACAAATTTCACAAGTGTAGCATCAACACTTTTACTTTTTAATACAAATTTAATATATAGAAATGAAAATAATTCAGTTTTACTTCAACATTACTCATAGCAGTTTATTAATAATGTAATAATACATAATAATAACATATAGTAATATATAATAATACAATATAAATAACTACATATTTCTGAAATATATTTTAAAAAGATTAGTGCTAGTATTTTTTATTCCCCAAACCTATATAATATTTCTCATATCTTATTTTCCTGCTGTGTCAGTCAAAAGAATACATAAATCTATTGATTGTCTTATATCATTGTTAGATTTCTGTTCTTGGTGATTTCAGGATTATTATGAAAAATTCACATACTTTGTTTTCATCTTCATGCTTCAGTTATAATACCCTCAAAATTTATACTATTCGGTGCATATGTGACTGGTGTTCAATAAAACTGGTGTCAGGAACTTCCAGAACCTATTTCTCTGAAATATTATATATTCCTGCTTGTATTTAAATTAGAAAATGGCCATTTCAAAGATTTAGATATATAGATACAGGCTACTATATAGATTCAGAATACACAAAATATGGCAGAAGTGTTTGGGATGAACTATTTTGCTGGGTTTAATAAGAAAAATTTCATAGCAGTTTGATCAATAAATTCTTTGAAAGCTTGCATGTTTTTTGTGATTTTTGAGTTTGTGTGTTTTACGTGTCTCTTCGACGCCCCCAGCAGCCTGCCAACTTGGTAAGTGTCCGCTGAGCTTCCTTCAACACCTTGTTGCCACCCTCATCACTACCTTTTCTTTTCCTATATATATATATATATATATATATATATATATATATATATATATACACACACACACATACACACACACACACTCACATATACACACAGTAAAACCTCCATATAACGAAATTGGCAGGACTGAAAAAAGGGCATGCTCATTGTACGGAGGTTGCATACACACAGGGGCAGACCAGCCATGGGAGAGTACGTCAGGCTTAACCCCTCAGAAACGGGCTAGATTTGTTGGCCATTTCACTTTTTGTTCTTTTTATTGTGTTCTGAAGTCAGAAAATGTTGAATTGGACAAAGCTGTTTACTTGTGGTTTTTACAAAAGCGGTCACATGGTCAGCCCATTTCAGGCCCTTTTCTTTGTGAAAAGGCGATAAATTTTAATGAAAAACTTTGTGGAAGTCCAGAATTTAAGGCAAGCTCTGGATGGCTGAGGAATTTCAAATTACGGCATGGTATACGTCAACTGGATATTTATGATGAAAAGCTTTCAGCTGATTTTCCAGAGGCCGATAATTTTGTAAAAATCCTGGAAGACTTCATTCAAAAAGAAAAATACGATATGGACTTTATCTATAATGCAGATGAAACTGGACTTAACTCGAAAACTACCAAAAAAATCACTTTCATCACAGAGAGAATAGACTGCACCCGGTTACAAAGTGTCTAAAGAGAGGGTAACAATTTTGTTAAGCGCTAATGCCAGTGGAAAACAAAAGCTGTCTATGCTACTCATTGGGGAATCAGCAAAACCTTGGGCATTTAAGAACGATAAAACTTTACCTGTTGTTTACAACAGCCAGAAAAAAGTATGGATGAACATTCAAGTGTTTCTGGAATGGTATGACAAAACCTTCATTCCCGAGGTTAAAAAATACCAAGAAAAAATTGGAAAAGCCGAAAAAGTTCGACTTATTTTAGACAATGCGCCATATCATCCCTCAGCTGAAATTCTGGAATGTGACGATGGCATGTTTAAAGTTATGTTTCTTCAAATGCGACGTCTATACTCCATCTGATGGATCAGGGTGTGATTGAAGCATTTAAACGTCAGTATAGAAAGCAACTCCTTCGAAAAATTTTGTTGGCCGATAACACTGACAAAGAAGGAATTGTAAGCTTTTTAAAAGAGCTACATATTAGAGAATGCTGTTATATGGTGGGAGATTCTTGGAATTGCTTAAAGAAAACTTCTCTTATAAAGGCATGGAATAAAATTTTTAAAATTGTACCTGAGGAGGCAAAGGAGGAAGAAGAAACTGTCAATGCCATACAAGTAACACTAAAAGAAATTCCTGGGTGCTCTGAATGTGATTTAGAAGATGCCAGGGAGTGGCTAAACTGTGACGCTAATGATCCTGGTTTTTGACCATTTTCAGAAGAGGAGAAAATCGAAACTGGAAGAAGAGGAGAAGGCATTTGGGAAGAAAAAGAAGATGATGGTACTGGATATGAGGGTCCTTCGCATGTAGAAGCCATCAAATGCCTGTAAACAGTTAACACAGTTTAACACACCATTTGTGTGGTTTGAGGAGACCGTGCAAATTCAGCTGTTCCATCCTTCGGAAGGGACGTTAAGCCGTTGGCCCCCCTGGTGTTCTTCGTAAGAGCAGGCAAATGCCAGCACCGGGTTTCCCTCCTCCCTTCCTCAGCTATTCATTGCACTACCTCTGAGATACCCTCTGTGCGTAGGACAGAGGCGAATCGGCTGGGCACTCAAATTCAAATTTAAACTGTCACAGAGCATTGACCCGAGATGCTCACATATTTTAGATGTGAAGTGTCATCAGTGTTTTCTGACACTGACAAAATGCACTTAATATATAGATGGAGGGGTCTGAGTTTTGGTGACGAAATATGATCCCTAAAATTGCATGACATCATTTATGAACAGCCCCTAATTCCAAGATAGAACATCAATTGTTAGAAGTAATATTTTGTGTAAATGCATATGTAGACAATGATGAAAAATATTAATTATGCACACTGTAATTTTTATAAAAAATTTAATTTAGCTGTAAAGCAAAATATCAATACTTTTTTTAAAAGGATATTGCACATGATAGTTGCGCCTGTCTTATTTACTGTTTTAAGTGGGTTTCTCACTGTAAGGTGGGGTTGTGTACATTTTACTCCTTGCACCCTAATAGTTTTACCACTGCTCAGAAATAAGTAAAGATTAACTGGCTATTAATAACAAATTTTTTAGAATGAGACTAAAAGTTTTCACTCATTCCTAATGGAAAAAATCTCAGCATGCTAAAAAGTAATAGGAGGCATATTAATTAATTAAATGGAAATAAATACTTCAATATCAATACATTTAATTACATACATATATTTAACTTGAGACTCTTGAGAGTAAACCATGCACAGTAACAATGGTGCTGTCAATGGCGAGAAAGCAATGAGAAATGGTACTGCTACAGCATACAAACATTTGTTTGTTTGTATTGAATTTCTGGCTAATCAACCTCTTGGATTATTATAGCCATTACTCCTTCCAAACTGAACACCTACACAAGGGAGGATGGAAACCTGGTGCCAGCATTAGCCTACTCTTTAAGAAGAGCACTAAGGGGGCCAACTGCTGAATGTCCCTTCCGAAGGATGGAGCACTGACTTGCGCGGCCTCCTCAAATCACACAAGTAAGGAACGGGATGATCCCAGGCTTGAAAAATCTGACCTCCGCCAGATTCGAACCTGGGACCACTGCATGGAAGGTCAACATTCTAACCACTCGCCAACCGGCACTCCATGGCATACAAACATATTATGGAAATTTGAAAATGAGGAATTATGGCACATAACTTTAGGAGACTCCCTGTCCTGCTCAGCCCCCTGGGTTGTATTTGTTAGTGTTGGGTTGGTTTCCTTTCCACATTCACTTTGGTCCTCCCCTTTGGGTTGGATTGGGTTGCATTTATTTTCAGTGATATCACTCATCATTTTTTTCTTCACTATTTTTCATTGTTTCAGCTTCAAATGCCTCCTCTAAAGTATCATGAATTGCCAGTCAATGACGATAATTAATATAAGTGAAGATGAAAGCAACCCAACCTTAGGGATGGTAACACAGTGAATGTGGAAAGAAAACCAACCCAAAACTAAATAACCTAACCTGGGAGGCTGAGGAGGACAGGGAATAAATCATCTTCAAATTTCCATAATACATATGTATGCTGTAGTAGTTCCATTTCATGTCGCTTTCTCGGCATTGACAGTGCCACTGTCACTGTGCCCAGTTAACTCTAAAGAACCAAACTTTATTACCTGCCTCAAAATTAGTTATCTATTCAACCTTTCAAAAATATAATACAAAAAGAAATATTACCTGCTAAATGCTTTTGTTGAAGATATGCATTTTCAGCCAATTTTTTCTGTTCCTCTTTCTCTTTTAGCATTTTTACAGCAGCTAACTCCTTTCTGATTAAGCTATCTTCCTCTTCCTGTATCTTTATGAGGTTTTCTGCCTACATACATAAGAGTTTATCCATGAAAATATATATTTATGGAAAGCAAGTCAAATTTAATAACTATTAAAAATGTTGTGATACTTTGACTTTTGTAGTTTATTTCTTAATTAAAGAATTGAAACGGGAAGGGAGGGTAAAGCCATACAGTATATGCTGCTCATGATCAGCACTAGTTATTATTATCAGTCAATAATAGCAAACAAATGTGGTATTCCAAAAACAAAAAAAGTTTAAAGCATGCAATTTCCTCTGCATAATATGATTATGTCAGCCACACTGAAGTAGCTAGGGTCCTCTAGAAATATCTTTTAGGTTTTATATCATATATTTTAAGTGTTACATGACTGAGGAATTTTTAAAAATTATTATATAGATTACCATTCATAACTAAATAAATAATCTAATTAATTTGATTCAAAAGTATTACATAAAATGTTTCATACTTAATTTCTACTCTAATAATATTTCTATTCATGCATACAAATAAAATGATAAGCCAGCTAATATAAGAACAAACCCAAATTAGATGCAAATTTAACATACATGTCCATCCACCAGAAACTTGGGGTACTGATTAAACACTGGATAGCTATCGCCTTCTAATATGGGCTTTGATTCCTGCAAATACTGCCTTGGATGGAATTTTGCTGGTGTAACACGGCAGATGTAATACATCTTGGAGATAAATCGGTCCATATTGATAGGATTTTGATTCTGAAAGAAAAACTGAAAAACAGGACATCATTAATTACTACCAAATTTCATGCAAATAAATGAAACAACAATTTTTTATTTTAAAAGGTACTAGGGGCTCCATCCCTGACACCTTGCAACTGTGTTGTGTTCTGTGTGGTGATTCCACCATATGGTCTGTCCTGTTGGATTCAGCCACAGACCTCCCTCCCCTCAGCATACATGTATATGAGGAAATCAATTAGCGTATCTGCTTGAATATAAGCTGATGTTTTTTGTCAAAATCTATCATGAAAATATCATCCCTCAGCTTAAATGCGAGCCCGAGAAAAAAATTTGCGGTTAGGGTTAAGTCTTGTAGTCAACCATAGATAGCAGCACGTCTCTCATTGCTGTCACGTTCAAATGATAGTACTATATTTTTCGTAAAGTAAATATTTGACCTAAGAAGAATATTAATGAGTAAATAATAAAGCTAGAATATTGAATTTAGCAGTACCCATGTTTTGCTGCCATTGTTACCTGTTCTTTCGTTTCTAAATGTTATTGTTATTTCTCAGGGCTTTGCATATGTATTATTAAGAATAGTTAGAAATAAGAAGTTCCTATTAGTTTTACTTGGCTATTGTAGTTAATTGCTATAGCCATTGTAATGTTTGTATGCATGATAAAACCTCATTCATGGAATCTATTAAAATGGCGTACATTGATTACGCAGACGATTATGCAAAATGCGATGATGGCTTTTGATGCTCAACTGTTTGAATTACGGTAAAACTTTACATGAAACGTGTATAATTATAAAAATGAAATTTGTTAAGGCTATGTAAAATCTAATTTCATTGGAAATAGACTTGGATTAAAAATTATCTTGGCGAGGTCGCTATTGCTTTTGTGAAAATGAAGATGAATGAAATTATCATCACTGAATGTGGAACATTATTCAACAATGCGAAATTATTAATTGGAGTACTATTTCAAAATGTCAACAACTAAACCATTTCCTATTCTTTTCTTCGATTTCGAATAATGTATTCTAGGCTGTGCCGGCACACTTCAGCATAAAATCTACAAAATTTACTTTTTTGTCAAATATGGTGGAAATTTTTGGAGGGTCGGCTTCTATTTGGGCAGATACGGTATATCAACTACCACTATATTTTTTATTTCAGTTGCTAACATAGACTATTTTTACAATTCCCATTTCTTTTCCTTTCTAGGATTGTTTCTGAGACCTTTTATGTGACGTAGCCTTAAACATATCACGGATGCTGAATTTTTATAATAAATAATTGGGGATAGAATTGATGTCAAGTCTAGTATAATGAAGGAGATGTATATTGTATATGTCATGGTAAATGTGCGTAGTCCGGTAAATGTGTACATTTCTCGGTAAATGTGCACATTTACCACCAACTTCGGTAAACGTAAGTATAACATACTTTTACCGATTGGATTGGGGAAATGTACACATTTACCTAGAGACAATGGTAAATGTGGATAAATGTCACAACACAGGCCACAACATGGCGGAGTTGCGAACATCTGTTGCAGTTTAGAAGCACAGTAAATGTGCGTTGTCTGGTAAATGTGTAAATTTCCTGGTAAATGTGCACAACTAACTAAACTAAATTTGAGCATGAAGGAAAATTTTACTCAGCCCCACCGGGTTGGGTAGGTTAGTCGAAGTGTTTTTGGTTCCTCCTCACGTTCACTGTGTTCCTCCCTTGGGTTGGGAAGCATTCGTCTTAATACTATATACCAGAGGAGTCGAACCCTCGACGATTTTTGTTATAAATTAACGTAATTATTAAAGTGTAGCATTTCTCATTCTAACTTATTTCCACATTTACCAAGGCACATCGGCAAAAGTACATATTTACTGGGAAATGTACAGATAATATGTATTTCTGGAAACTTAAACTTACATTTACCGAGCTTGGTGATAAATGTGCACATTTACCAGTAAATGTACACAATTTCCGATTAAGTACCTTTACTGTAACATATACAGTGGAAAAAAAAAAAAAACTATCATCAGTGCCTGGCAGTAGGCAGCAGTACTGTCAGTATGGTATAGAGCCGAAAACAAATGATGTTGGTTGGGTCTATATCCAATACAGCTGTAGGCGTGATCAGGACGATTTGAACGGCTACAGTACTGCGATGTGGAAAGCAAGAGGGAAACTACCACATTACAATCCCTAGTAAAGATTATATGGTTGGACAATATGAGTTCTCTCGAGGTAAAACAATCCGGAGGTAAAATAGTCCCCCAATCGGATCTCCGGGCGGGGACTGCCTTGAGGAAAACATTTGTCGAAAGTAAATTACGAATAGGGACTTGGAACGTAAGAACTATGAGAAAGGCAGGAAAGCTAGAGAACTTGAAAGAAGAAATGAGAAGAAATAGAGTTGACATTATAGGGCTAAGCGAAACTAGATGGGAGGGAGAAGGACAGTTCGACTCGGAAGAATTCACGGTAGTTTATTCTGGAGGAAATAGTGGGGAAAGGGGAGTAGCTCTGGTACTTAGGAAAGATATGATGAAAAGCGTGACAAAGATAATAGCAACGAACGATAGACTGATGGCAATAAAGCTAAAAGCAGTCCCAGTGGACATGCTGATAATCCAGGTATATATGCCAACGTCAGCTCATGACGATGAAGAAATAGATGAGATCTATGAGCAAATTAATGAAATTTACGAAGAAGACGGAAGAGGAAAGGTAAACTGCATAATAATGGGAGATTGGAACAGCATAGTCGGAGAAGGACAGGAAGAAAATGTTGTCGGGCAATACGGACTTGGGAAGAGAAATCGAGGAGGGGAGAAACTCGTAGAATTCTGCATCAATAATGACCTTGTAGTGACTAATACATGGTTCAAAAACCATAAACGAAGGTTATACACATGGAAAAGCCCAGGAGATAGAATGAGATGCCAAATAGATTACATCCTTGTAAAACAAAGATTTAGGAACAGCATAAAGAACGCCAAGGCATTGCAAGGAGCAGACATTGATTCAGATCACAGCCTTCTAATACTTGACGTGAGTACAAAGCTCAAACAAATAAGAAAAACGAGAAGAGAAAGACAGACCTGGGACCTAGAAAAACTGAAAGAAAGGCAGGATGTAGTCAGCATGAAGTTGGAAGATAACCTAAGAAAGTTGGAAAACAAACCGAAGACCGTCGATATAGAATGGGATGAAATTAAAACCAGTATCAAGGATACCTTGGATAAAGAGATTGGAAAACAAGAGAAGAAAATCAGAAAACCATGGATCACGAAGGAAATGCTGGAGATAATGGATGAGAGACGAAAATGGAAAAACGTTAACAGTGAAGAAGGTAGAGCCAACTATAGGCGTATAAACAATGAGTTGAGAAGGGTAACAGATAAAGCTAGAGAAAATTGGCTAAAAGGAAAATGTGATGAAATAGAACAAATGGAGAAATTAGGACGGTACGATATGATGTACGCTAAGGCACTGGAATTAGAAGATAAGAAGTCTAATGGAATTTGTGGTAAAGGAATTATGAATACGGATGGGAAGATAGTCTCAGAAACAAAGGATGTAGCACAGGTATGGGAAGAATACATTAAGGAATTATACAGCAAACAGACAGGAGCGGCAAAAATAGAACTGGAAAATGAGGAAAACATTGAAGAAGACAACTTAGGACCAAGTATTATGGAGAGCGAAGTAGAAAAAGCGATAGTGGAACTTAAGAAGGGGAAAGCCACGGGCAGCGATGGAATACCGGCTGAGATACTTAAAGTCATAGGATCAGAAGGACTAAAAGCGATCACGAAATTAATTAATAAGATTTACGACACGGGAGAGTGGCCTCAGGATTTCCTAGAAGTAACAATGATCCCTCTAAAGAAGAAGCCAAAGGCAATGCAGTGTAAAGATTACAGAACTATAAGCCTTTTGTCACACACATCGAAGATCATCACGAGGATTCTTAATAAAAGGCTGGAGAAAAAGGCAGAAGAAATAATAGGGGAAGATCAATTCGGTTTCAGAAAAGGACGAGGAACTAGAGATGCTATAGGAGTAGTTAGAATCATATCAGAAAGGGCAATAGAATACAGTCAAGATATCTGCGCATGTTTCGTAGACTGGCAGAAGGCCTTTGATAGAGTAAATTGGGTAAAGTTGATGAAGATATTAAAGGATATAGGTGTAGACTGGAAAGACAGGAGACTGATTAGGAATCTATATGAGAATCAAGTTGTAAAGGTCAGGTTTGAGAATGTGGACACCTGCGGAATAAATATCGGTAGAGGAGTAAGACAAGGCTGCTGCCTATCGCCAACCCTATTCAATATATATGAAGAAAGTCTAATGCAAGAAGCTTTAGAAGGCACAGGGGATTTCAAAATTGGAGGAAGGATTATAAGAACAGTAAAATACGCAGATGATCAAGTACTTCTAGCAAGAAAGGAAGAGGAGCTACAAAAAATGATAAATAGACTAGTGATAACAGGTAGAAAATACGGTATGGAAATAAATACAGAAAAATCCAAGGTCATTCGAATATCGGGTAAAGAAGAGAATCTGAACATAACTATTGGGGGAAAGCCATTAGAACAAGTTTCAGAATATAAATACCTTGGAAGTATCATAACACGAGAGGCAAAATGTACGGATGAGATCAAAACTAGAATAGGAAAAGCAAAAGCGGCTTTCAGGAGAAAGAAACAACTACTTACAGGGAATATAAGGGAAGATATCCGCAAGAAGTTGATAAAATGCTACGTATGGAGTATAGCATTGTATGGGGCAGAAACATGGACGCTAAGGAAAAATGACATAAAATACTTAGAAAGCTTTGAAATGTGGACTTGGAGGAGAATGCTGAAGATAAAATGGACAGATAGGATGAAAAACGATGAAGTGCTACGAAGAATAGGAGAGAAGCGAATGATTATACAGACTATCAGAAAGAGGAAGGCTAACTGGGTTGGACATTACCTGAGGAGAGAGAGTATGATTAAAGACGTGTTAGAAGGAAAACTAGATGGGAAAAGGGAAAGAGGCAGGAAAAGGTTTCAGCTGATAGACGATTTGAAAGGGAAAGAGAGTTATCAAGATATAAAGAGGACAGCGGAAAATAGGAGTATATGGAGAACCAGGTTTAACCATGAATAATCACGGACCTGTCTACGGACAGACTACCTATGATGATGATGATACAGTGGAGAGACCACAAAAATTTAGTATAAAGTTTCCTTCATTTCACAATCTCATTCATGGTAGGTGCTCCTTTTATAATATGATATAATAGGTTGATAAATGTTTATGAAAGAACATACATTAATTCCAGCATATACATTTTACAATGACTAACAAAGAGTGAACAACAAACAACCAACGGAGGATGATAAAGGCTGAAATAATAGTTACCCTGTATTAGATTTGCTACTCTATCATAACAGACAAACCCTCCTTACATGATTAATTTCCTATCCTCTTCATCATCTGAGATATAATAGCATTAGGGAAGGAAAACACTTTTTTTATGGCTAGAGAGGTGTTGTTACTCTCTTGTGAAGTACCTGATGAAGAGAAATTGGAGTTTTTTTATGAACAAAAAAGCTAGAAGCAGATGGAAAAGGAAGGAATGAGGGAATAGCAAACTGAAACTTTTATCTCTTCAGCTCTGAAGATGTTCAGCATTAAGGATGTGATTTGTATTCTAGCTCATGTGTGGGCTGATGTAACAACCATAACATTGAAAATGCTTGGCATTACTCAGCCTGCAAGTGTATTTGAGGAAGATGATGAATTTCTGCTAGATTATTTAGGTTTTCATGTTATTAATCAAAGAGACTGGAGACTAGAAATTATAATAGCTTACATGTTAACTATGTCAGAACCAGAGGTACTTCCCTTGGCCCCAGAAATATGGGGGTCAAATTATTTAATCATTTGCCAAGTTTTCTCAAGATGCCTATGTCCCTATGTATGTTCAAAACAAAGTCGAAAGAATTCTTATTACATAAAATGTATTATAGCATTAATGATTTTTTAGATGACAAATGTTAATATATCTGTTTATGTTGTGTATATGTCTTTGACGAATCCTATACCTTCTTTTGTAAGGTCTTTGGAGAATAAAGTGACTTTGACTTTGACTTAACTTGTGGAGTTTCTAAGGGAATGACAGATAACACTATCACAAAAAGATTGGAAGGTGAGATTGAGAAATGGATGGAAATCAATTACAATGCACCTGTCATACATCAGTTAACTGATACCAAAATAACTGGAATTGTTTTGAGTCTTGAGCATAAGAAAGATGAAGTAAGTGAAAGTGTTTTTGATCATAACATAGTTAAAAACACAAACCTTCAGTAGAGTGCTAGATGCAATTAGTCACAGATACAATTTTTGCTTTAGAACAATAATTGTGCATTGCTTTTGAGAGATTTTGAGTATGTATGGGTAAACTTATAAAGAAAAACTAGACATGCATGAAGTGAACTAATTTGCACAATTTAACAAAATTTAGTAGAAAAACATGCAGAGTTTCCACCGATCAAAATAATGAGCATTATGCTTCTAAAACACAAAATACTGCCTTTGACTCATCCACAGCCTCTCGACCTCTGCTAACAACAACAATGATAATTGGTCATATGCCTCTTTAAGTTTGGAAGTAGAAATAATAAAGATAATGTAGTAAGTGCATATTAAAAATACAATTTCTTTAATTGACATTCATAATTTCGTGTAAATGATCCATCTATTATAATTCTTCATTTCATGTTATGTGCACATGTATCAGGTTTCAAAAGTCCAGAATTTTCACAAATCCGGCAAATGCTAGATCCCAAGATTGCTGGATTCAGAGGAAGACTAAAACGGTCTGGTAATTTGTAAAGAATACGAGGTCAGCCCCCTCCCATCGCATTATTAGCAGAGAGTGGGTCAAATCTTATTTAAAATCAAGTAATATAACGGAGAGAAAATTTTATCATAGAAAAGAATGACTAATTGATAAAAAATTAATATAAGTTTCACCAGAACTGCCCTTTGCTTTGCACTGGAAGGTTATATGGCCAGCCCACCCCTGGATGGAATTAAGAGATTATACTGTATATCAATTAAAACAGTAGTTTATAGGATTACTCTTAGTTATAAAAAGTAATGTTCATTTTATTACTTATTTGTATCAAATGAGCTAACAAATGTTTATATTTTCACCATTACAGTAAATTTATACATTATAAACCTTCACATAGTCTTTTAACTCTACTTCTAAAATCAAAGGAAATATTTTGGGAATTAGCTAAAATCCAAGTTTCTCTTGTATTCAGACCTAGAGAGTAATTTTAACAAAATATTTATTACATGTATGTTTCAATCTGTGGTCAACGAGAAAATATTTTAAAGTAAAACCAGAAAACTAATAAGAACTAAATGTATTTCAGTGATACTATAAATTTTTTTCCGTTTGCATGTAAAAGATTATAGATACAATTATGCTGCCCTTCAGTATCATTTTATATAATTTTTAATATCGTACCAATCTTACCGAAAAATTGAACTAATGTAATATTCTGTGTGGTGCATTACCTGGAAATCATCTATGTTCTTGCAGCTGAGCAGAGCAGATCGGCACACAATACAGTAAGCGGGAACGGTAGCAAGGATAAATGCAGGCTCATTTGCCAATATATGGTCCCAAAGCCTCAGCCATTCTTCATTTGATAATACCTGAATATAAAGTGAAATTAGGACATTAACATAGGAATGAAATTTATCAAGGTAGAATTTAATTAGTCTGAAAAATACAAGCCACAACCGAATTTGAAGAAACTTGATTATGATTTTAAATTACAGCATCAACCTTTTATTAAGTAGAAGGGGAGAATGAAGAAAAACAGAAAGAGGAACAGGTCATTTGCAGGGCTTTATTAACGCAAGTAAGGAGAGTAAGAAAAACATTTTTACAGCTTTTTCTTTAGATGATTATTGGCTTCTAACTGGTCTTATAAATTCATATATAAAAATTTTCTTTTCATATTGCAAAATCTGAATTTCATTGTGCTATTGATAGACCCAATACATTTGGAATAGGATAACTTGATGAGGAAAGATAATTGTTAACATTGAAAGAAGATAAGAAGGTTTCACAGTAATAACTCCTGCAACCTTAAAGTAAAATTACATCATATGACTGTTAAAAATTTCAAAAGAAAGAGACGCACTTAGAAGAATGAAGGAGGTACAAAAAATTTGTAGCAAGCAAAAATTAAATAAAAATTATTTTGGCATCACAATATAGCAAATTAGCTCAAGTACTCTGCATTAGTGGATCTGCAATATAGCCAAAGTTGGCAATGGCCTAGAGGCAGTGAGGTTTCAGGGCTGCAATAAAATCAGTTTCAGGACCAGAAAGAAAAAAAATAATATTACGCAGAATTCTGATAAATTAGACTGATATGCATATGGATGGACAGACAAACTGAATACATGAGAGCTTCTTTATGGAAAAAAGTGCCAAAAAGGCAGCTGAGATATAATTTAGCATTTTTTAAATAAAAAAGTATCATGTGGATACACTTCTTAATATTACCATTTCATTATAACTTGAAGAAATAAATAGAAAATAAGACAAATATATGGCCACGCGGCATACTAGAATTTGGCGGGAAAATTGAATGTTTCGATGTAAATATTTTGACCAAAGCCGAGTACGTCAAGTAACTGTCAAAATAGAAATGTTTCTCAACTGAGTTATCCTCTCAAAATCTTTTTATTTCCATAAATACCTAATAAATTACATGTTGATTTTCGTAGGGTTGTGTTACATCCAAATAAATGCAAAAATCGGCGGCTGCATAGAATTAAATTATTAAGTTAAATAACGCATTTATACAAATTTAATAAGATAAAAATTTGGTTATATCCATAAATGGAACTTTTTTCTTCGAGAAATAAATAGATGTGGCTACCATTAAGTTTTTTTCCGGCGACGTAATATTATGAACTCGATCGCTAGGTTTAGATGGAATTCTACATTGAATCATTTCATAATTTATTCAAATTCGGTTCAGAATGTAGGAAAATTAAAAAAAATATTTCGTATAATAATTAAATGATTAGGAACTTTAATATTTTAATATTCAAGAACCCCTGAGAAGAATCCATAAGGAAAATATATTTTAGTTCATGAATGATATTTTAAAGAAAATTACACTTGTTTTTCATGCACGCAAGTAAATATCGTTATTTATTTAAAAAAGTGAAGCTCGATATTGCACCTCTTTATGAACATGTTCTTCCAATCGGAAGTGACCGCGTTTTATAAATAATTCACTGTATTCGTTAATTTCTACGTAACTTGCCTTTCACAATGAATCCAACGTATTCGTCCAATGGAAGGAAAAAAGGTAAGTTTTAGGGTAATTTCCATTAAGCCAAAAATAAGAAACAATTTTGAATAACACATAGGAAAGTGTTGTAAATGTCAGACATGTACAGTCGAAAAATCGACTAATCTCAAAATTTCTTTTTAGGAAGGGAACAAATAACGGAACTCGAAGAAAATGACGAGTTCCGACCGATAGAGGAGTTAAGACAAAGCTGCGAAGAATTCGAAGGTTTTAATTTGACGAGTAAAGATATTTATTTATTGATGTTCAAATAACGTTTATCTACGATATGTATTTTCTTGCAGCTTATGATTACGTATATGAAAATGTCAATACAGCATGCGGTCGATCTCTACCTCTATTATGTAATATGGATATAAGAAAAAAAAGGCAAAAAATTTTTGTACTCTAAATATAAACAGCGTTAATAATTAATTCAAAAATTTATTCGCTTCCCGTTATGTGAAGATATACATTAACATACGTACATTTTCTTGAACAAGGAAGCAAGAAGTTTCAGAGAATAGAATATTATCAAATTTGGAAGGCTGCTCTGGTAATCAAGCAATAAGCTCAACTTTCATCGGCCAGGATTGCCCGCCACTTGAATTGCAGTTTTCACCAATAATAGGTAACTCTAATTAATACACAAATTAACCTAACCAGTTAAAGTGAACTAGCATAAAGGTATCCTTACATTGTGCATCAGATTCTCCCAATCATTTTGATGCCCTTCTTAATTATTTTTTATCACTTCACCTTTATTACTTCCACACACTATAGCAGAAATATCTCAAGATAGGACAGAAATTATCATCATTAGTTTTGGGATTATATGTTAAATTGGGTTCTCCAAATTTTCCTGTTCTTTGCAATCTTCTTCAATTCTTGGTAACTTTCTCACCCATTCAAATAATTTATCAGCTGAAATCTTTTCCTTCCTCTTCCTATTCTGACTTCAAGTTTTCCTTCAATTACATCTTTAATCCTGATGCCCTTCCTCAGGAAATGTTTATTATTTGCCTTCCTCTTCCTATTATTTCTATCACTGATCCCTTTTTCCTGCTCTTCTTGATATTTTCTCATTTTTTACTCTATCCCATCAATTTTATTTTCAACATCCTTCTCCATGTTCACATCAGAAGCTTTCTAAGGGTTTTATATCATTTTTTAAGCATATATGTTTATGTTCCATACAGCATGATACCTAGTATTTCACTAACTTCTTCATTACATTTACTTTACAGGTTATCAAGAGATTTTTCTTTCAATAGTGGCCTTAATTAATCAGGTCTTAATTTTAGTATGTTGCATCTCTTGCCATAATGCGTAACCTGCTCTAATTGTTTTATGCTAGTATTAATATTCAATTATTCTAGTTTTTCTGATATTCTCCTAACTTAAGATTTTTCTATATACAGTGTAACCTCAATACAACAAGAACTTCATTATAGCAAGTGAAAACACTGTCATCATAAATTTCTTAATGTTACATGCACGGAAATTAATTTTCAGATATTATGAGTGAACCCAGCCCCCGACTAACACGGTAGATGTGTTCCTAAAAAATTTCATGTAAGGTTAAATCATGTTAGTTGGATACGAATTTCTCATAAGAAATAATGTAAATAGGGAGGATGCGTTCCAGCATCCTAACCTGATTGACATATTTTTAATTTTATTCCTTTATTATGACTATACAGGTCGATTTTGATTTACTTTTCCCTGTTTTACGAAATTAGAAGTTACAAAAAAAGACTCCAGTGCTTTGTTATACGAAGGAAAAATCTCGAAGTTAAGTAAAAATCAGTTATTTTTTCGTAACAAATCTGGCAAAGAAAACAATCAACAGAAGATGAAATAATGATAATAATATTAATAATAACAATAATAATACAGTGAGAATAATTCCTCTTGATCATTTTTAATCAAAGAAATCTTAGAACAGTCACGACATTAAAAATCTTTGTTCTTTCGAACAAGGAATCAAAACCTTCAATGCTACATAATCAAATAAAAGTTATTTAATATTAACTCATACCAAAATTGTTATTTCACTTGCCACACTATATTTTAATAACTATGTAATGAATATTATTCTTATCATTTACTTTTATCACCTATGATCAAATAGTGGGTCACGTGACTACAACATCAAGTTGCGTGAAGAACAACACTAATACAAGGGTGTTTAGAATAATTATATGACATCAGTGCTTGAATTGGACCAAATGCACTGGAACACTGTTCATGTTATTAAGCTATAAGTGTTCCAGTTGTTAAAATGTTACAAAAACTAAATCAAAAAGAACATTATTTTTTAACAAGATCAAATTCACTAATTACTAAATAATGTACACTGGTACCGGTGTTAAAGTGGATGTTAAGGCAATACGGTCTCTCACTCTTATGCCTCATGTACGAGTGAATATATTTGCTGACTTAGTGGAACAATTCAAAACTTGTTATAGTGTTAAACAGTCCTCAAATTGGGGTAACTCCATTCCACCTGATACAAAATGAAGCCCATAGCATTCCCGTTGCTAAAAAATCAGATCAGAATGTTCCGGTTGTTAAAATTTTCCAATTTGAGCACTGCTACCCGTGATGAATGTTCTAAAGAACAAGTACAGTATATTTGAGGGAAGACTTTATGCAGTAGGAACGTATCTCACATTATATAATAGAAGTCGATAAGAAATTATGCTTCCATTTACCGCTCTTACTTCCCGATTGCTCTCTCTTTCTCTCAACTAAGCATCCCCCAAGAGCAGGCCAAACATGTTGCTACCATTTCTGCTTTCTAGCCCTTTCCATGATGGTAAAGAAGTTGTAGAGGAATCGTATTAAACCAAACGACCATTCTTGTTATTGGAAAACCACCCCTACTTTAAGGCTAATGCCAGCACCGGGTTTCCCTCCTCCCTTGTGAGTGTGTTTGGTGTGGCCTTCCATGCTATGGCAATAATAATCCAAGAGGTTGATTAGCCAAAAATACACACACACACTCACACCTACTTTAAAAACAGTGTTAAACCGAAATCATGTTAGTCGGAGATTGGGTGTACTCATTAAAACGAATATTTTTATGAATTTTATAAAATCTCACTATATCAAGGTTTCACTGTATATTTCTTTCCTATACCTTATCCAGCACATTTCATTCAATTTAAATGTATTTACATGTCAAACTGAAAATAAAAACAAATTTAAAAGCAACAAATTTGTGAAAATAGTGGAAATTGCATGGCAAAATTTAGTAGTGGTGATAATTTCTGCATTTTAATCCTGGAAAAAATTTCAGTCTTAATATTGAACATAATCTTTACACTAACTATACAGGTATCCTCCCATTTATATGAGAGTTGCATTCCAGGAAATTGTTGCATTATGCAAAAACACTGAAAATAGTTTTTCCATTGAAAATAATGAAATAAGGATTAGTCGTTCTTTATCAGACATAAAGATATCAAAACATAGTAAAAGAAGTACCACTGGTTCTATATGCAGCAATAAGACTTGTTATTGGCTGAATACAGAGCAAGAAAATATCTTAAAATTCAGGTACACTTTCCTATGCAATGAAAGGAGGTTGTCAGTGAACTACACTTTTCTACATTATGCATGGGAGTTTCAAATTACGTATGAAATTCTTTTGAAAGAAAACTCATGGGGCTTGGCTAGAGTCATGCCCATCCAAAGACAAATTTAAAGAAACTAAATTTTTCAAAAGAAAAATAAACTTTTTAATTACCATATTTGACGGCATATAAGACGCACTGGCATATAAGACGCATCCCCATTTCAGCAAGGCATATTCAGGAAAAAAAGTTTTTACGGTCCGCGCGAAAGCGCGGCACTGTAAAAACTGCAGTAGACGATTTTGGGACCAGAAGGGTCTATTTTAAAAAAACCTGTTTCAATGGGGAGACATTTTCGTAACATTACCGAAATATTACACTTTATTGGCAAAGTTCTTACAAATGTGTTATAATCCGTATTGGAATAATATGCCATATATTTAGTGTTTGTTAGTTTTGTCTGGTTTTACCAGTTAGGGGCATGGTTTTCCAAAGTCGTATATGGAGATGGATAGTTCTTAAGTGGACGAAGTTTCAGAAAAGCCCCATAGATGGCACGATCATAGCTGCAATTTCGATGAAGCTGAAAGCAAAAGCAATTTGTTATGGAAAAATTTTATTTAAAGCAAGCTACCACTACTGTTGAACATAAACATAAAAATTGAGAAGGAGTGGGGAAAAACATTTACCGTTCTGTAACTAAAACTTTAATTATCTTCAAAGCTAAAAAAATCTTCGTCATCATCATTATCAAAGCCCAAAAACTCGTCATCACTTCTGCTGGAATCATCGCTGATGTCACTGTCTTCAAATAACGCGTCGTCTTCTGTCCCATCCAGGGCATTGCTAATACCACACTTCTTAAAAGACTTAACAATTATTTCAGTTCTTACATATTCCCAAGATTTCTTCACCCACTCACACACTTGTGATATGGTAGGTCGCTTCATTCTTCCTGTGCGTGTGAGGTCATGAACTGGATCTCTCATCCACTTGTTCCAATGTTCTCGCATGTTTTGCTTAAATGGCTTATTCAAAGACACATCTAAAGGCTGCAATTGGCACGTCAGTCCACCAGGAATGACAGCTAACTGGGTTTTCAATTCTCCCACCTTCTTTTTAACGGCTTCAGTTCTATGTGCTCAAAACTGATCCCAAACCAGAAGAGAAGGTTTTCTTAAGAGTCCACCAGGATGCCTTGCCCATACATTTTGTAACCACATTTTCATTCCAGCTTCATCCATCCAGCCTTTTGGATGGACATGAACAAATACATCTTGTGGAATTTTTTCTTTAGGTTGAGTTTTTCTTATAAATATCAAATACGGTGGCAGTTTTGTACCATCAGCACAACACGCCAGAACTACTGTATAGTGGGTCTTTTCATGTCCAGTGGTTTTTATTGAAATTGTTTTAGATCCTTTGACATCCACAGTCTTATTGGATGGTACATCAAATTTTAGTGGAACTTCATCCATGTTCCCTATTTGTCCCAGTTCAAAACAAGTTTTCTTTCGTGCATTTATAACAAATCTATGAAATTCTAATATTTTTTCTTCATAATCAGCTGGCATTTTCTGTGCAATGGATGTTTTTGTGCGCATTGATAAACCATGCCGTTTCATAAACCTATAACACCAACCTTCTGTTCCTGCAAAGTTCTGAATTCCTCATTTTTCTGCTAATCCTCTGGCCTTATTAATTATCATTTTGGTAGAAACACTTCTCTCTGAATTTCTCTCATCTACCACCCACTTCTTTATGTCATCCTCAAGTTCAGGCCAACGTTGGGCTGGGCATCGAAGGTTATGTTTATCTTTTTTAGCTGTCTTGAGTTGATCTTCTTGCCGTCGCCAGGTACGTATCATTTTTTCAGTAGGTGGTAGACCAAAAACCCTTGCTGCTGCTCTGTTACCATGCTCCTTAGCGTAGTCTATCACTTTTACTTTGTAGTGGATAGTGTAGCTTAATCTCTTACCTCCTGTTGTCATATTCTTAGGGGTAAAATTTTGTAAACAACCAGCACCACCAAGCAAGAAGAACCCACGCTGTTTTGTTATGATCATGAACTTGTACCGGTCAAGGTTGTTCTTGTTGTCTTACCTCCTTCGATATTGCAGAAGCAAACAAAACGATATATATCGACCCTAGTACCGGTCATAAAAATAAAACCGGTAATAATAATAACAACAACACCGTTTAAGTAAATAATAATATATTGGAGTAGGGCTAGGTAGTACTGACCATCTGGGGTAAAATTAGCCTACAGCGGTGAGAGTGGGGGATGACTTTAGGCTGCAGAATGTCTTGTCTTCGCATATAAGACCCTGGGGTGATTTTTGAGCCATTATTTTGGAAAAAAAAGGGGTCTTATATGCCGTCAAATATGGTAATTTCACTCCTATTCACACTCTATTCACAAAATTACTGGAAATTATCTCATTATGTAACAGTTTTGATTATTTACATTAACTTTGGCTGGGTAGAAGAGATACAGGGTAATAAGTAGGTACGGCATTGGAAACTCTGCCTACATTGTATAACCTCTGTCAATGATAATGCCCCAAAACAAAATATTTTGGTGCCACTACTGGTTCTAAATGGTAAAACCATGAATAAGTGACATTCTGTTTAGGAATATAAATTTATCGTGAGCAAAGCATCATTGTTTAAAAACAATGAAAATAACTGATCATATTTACTGGTCCTAGATGAATTAATCAAAACTTTTTTCAATTTAATAACGAATATTACCAACAAACTCAAGGTACATCCATGGGTAATCCCTTGTCACCCTTTGTGGCCAACGCATTTATGTCTCACCTTGAAAACACACGCAAAAACAAATTCAGTTACTTTCCCAAAACATGGCTCAGATATGTTGACGATATTTTTGCTATTTTTGATTTAAATCTACACAACCTTGATGCATTCGTCAATCAACTTAACAACATATATCCCTCCATAAAATTTACTTATGAAGTACAACAAGATAACACTTTACCGTTTTTTAGATTTATTAATTATAAATAACCAGCATCAATTAGAGTTCGACATCTTCAGGAAAACAACACACATAGATAACTTCATCCCCCACAACTCCTTTCACCCTTACAACCATAAAACAGCTGTGTTCCATTTTTTAACCCACAGACTTATTAATGTTCCACTTAACAAAATGAGATACGAGAAAGAACTTAAATATATTAAGGAAACAGCATCCAAATTAGGGTACCATCAGAATCTCATCAACAAGCTGGTTCAAAAACATGCCTCCAAAAAATTAATTTTAGACTCCACCACCCACACAGAAGATAATAAAAAGGAAAACAAATATATTAAATTGCCATATTTTCCTTCACTTAACAAGGGTTTGGACAGAATTTTCAGGAAAAAGGATATTACAATAGCTTACACGAGTCAACACAGTTTGAAAAATTCTCTGGGCAACACGAAGGACAAAACTGAAATTTTAGACATGTCAGGAATATACAAAATTCAATGCTCGCATTGCCCCAAACAGTACATAGGCCAAACTAGGAGAAAGCTGGTCACTCGCTTTAAGGAGTACTTAGCTCACTATAAATACAACCGATATGAGAAATCCAGTGTCGCTAATCACATTTTCGAAACCGGCCACAGCATTCAATTAAAGGACTTACAACTGGTAATATCATCTAATAGTTCTTTCAATTCCCTAGAAAACCTACACATTTACAAAAATCGAGATACATTGATGAACAGTGACACTGACTTCAACAAGACACTTTACAGACTTATTGACCAGAAATAATACACACGCCTCTCTGTTTTCGTTTTTCTTTTGTCTTTCATTCTTACTCCACCCGTGTTTCCATCTTTCTTTTGTCCTTCATTCTTTCTCCACCCTTGGTCCCTCCACTCCTGCACAGTCGACCCTGTTCGCTGTCGAAGGAACATCGCCCTTGAGAATGCCCACTTAGTGGGCGAAATGCATTGGGCTAGTACCACTTGTTTTTGGCTGGAGTCTCATCCTTTTACCATTTATTAATGTGATAATATGTAGTTGAAAAAATAATCCAAAATAGCTGCATATTTGTGAAGAGAATAATGCCATATAAAAATATAAAATTTCATTGAAACACAGAAAATAAAAAAATATAATTAACTGAATACCCTTGTGGAAATGCATATATAGGGTTCGTTTTATCAGGGGCTACTATGGGTGCAACATCTTGATAGCTGAGTGCACTAGCAAACATGTCATCTGCCAGTTGTTGTTTCGGGCTGAGTCTGCCCATAGTGAAGGATGTTTGGTTTTTTATGATGATAGAAAAAGTCTATGAAAGCAACCCTCTCCCAGAATAGGAGTTGAAGGAAAATATTTGTCAAACAGTTTCGAGGAGCAAATTCAAAGAGCTGAGACCTATACAGCAGCAACTTTAAAATGTGTGAAGAGTGCTTGAAAGCTGAGATTCATCACTCAACCTGAAATAACAATGGGTGCAAGGCAAGTTTGCTAACAGGCACAGTGTAGTACATCAGGATGGAGCCTGCAATAAAATGAACACCCTGTATTTACTACAATATTAAAAAGAAAGAAAAACTTTTTTATTAGGAACCATGAATTTTTAAATTTTTTTCATACAACAAGAAATATCATTCTGGAAATAATGTTAACAAATTCAGTTTAATCCCACAAATACAGGCTCCAGGTAGATGGTAGCAGAGAAAGAATTTTTGCAAATTAATTAAACAGTTAAATACAACTGAATTATACTCAGTACACCACCTTTTTCAACTTTGCGAAAATTGGTTCCGGAAAACTGATGCGAAATGCAAATTCACGAAGTGCAAGTCCTATTTTCCAATAAGACGTCATGTAAAAATAGGAGTACGGTTCCGAATCAACCTAAAAAATTCACTTTTTATCATAAATAATGCAGTTTAACAGCAAATAAAAGAAAATGTACAGCAAATGAAAATGTACCATCATAAAGTGAAAAAGTTCTTTTAATTACTTTCAAAACGTGTAATAGCAAATGAGAACCCAGCATTACAAAGTGATAACACTTCTTTCGGCAGTTGTGCACTTAACCCCCAGTACATTTTCGCATGCGAATTTCAATGTCCTTTTGTTCATTCCAAGGAAATGCTTTAATTTAAATGGATTAACTACTAAAATGGAATGTTGAGTATGTGATGCATGGATGTTTTCTTAGGTTCTGAAACAAACATTTCCAAGCCGTAAGAAAAAACACTAGAATTATAAAGTGGTAACATTTCTTTTATTAATTATGTTAGAAATGCGTAACAAAATCAAAACCTATCATAAGAAAGTGATACAATTTCTTTGAATTGTTCAAGATACATCACAAAAAATAAAAACAAAGCATTAAAGTGTTAACAATTTTTTAATTAAATGCATTCAAAATACGTGGCAGGAAATCTTACATTTATAAGATGATAGCAATTCTTAGATTTACATTAAAAATTCTTAATAAAAAATGAAGTCCTAACAAAACAAAATAAAATTTTCTTAAATTACATTCAAAATATGCACAAAGATAATAGCAAATGAAAACCTTATGGCGTTTCTTAAAATTTTAAACTAAAGTTTCATCATCGAAAATAGTGGTGTTGGCATTGAAGTTCAAACTGAGCTACAAAATAATTAAATTGAGAGTTATCACATTTGTTTACTTTGAAAACTGCTAATAATGAGCATTATATATATAATTCCCCTATGATAAAAATCTGATGTAGCCACCACATGACTTCTCCAAATCTGTAATATTTCTAAAAATACCAAATAGGTTACATAATAAATATTTTAAGAAACTGCGAGAAATTTTTAGACCTTACAAAGAACAGAAATAAACTCAAACCATAGCCTTCTGATATTGGATATAGCCACAAAGCTCCAACAATTAAGAAAAGAAAAAGGAGCATTACTAAGATGTAAATAAGCGTCAATTGTTAACAATAGTCGTCGGTAGGTGGCATGATGGTGGCAGTTAAAAATATAAGATATCTCTTAAACAATGCATTATATGGGAAAATGTTTCAAACAAAGGTTGTAGAAAATTAAATTTCCTACAACTTTTATTCCAATACATTTTTATAAATATCAAACATTAAAACAAATATTTTAAAATAACGGATAAGTGACAAGAGTAAATACCTACTTCCGGTTAACCAATTTTTACCAAAAACTAATCAGTTCTTGTGACAGTCATAAAATGGTAAATATAAAATTTCGCATTGACCTGATCAATAGTTTTTGAGTTAGAGTGCCCACAAAAATACTGTCACATACAGACATCATCAAGAAAATGGTCAAAATGTGTTCAGGGGACCTCAAAAAGTGTATTTCCGTTGAAATCTGGAAATCGATTTTTTTCATGAAAACAACACCCCTGTACTATGTATGGAGAAAGTAAAAAGCTATGTTGGTTGGTTGGTCCATGTCATGCTCTTAAAATGCGAATAACTCGATCAAATATAAACTTGAAATTCGGCAGAGATAATACTTGGATATGAAAATGCTGTGACGAAGGAAAATTTATGAAAAATGTCCAAGGTTTGACTCCAGACCAGGGTTGTCCAACATACAGCCCGCGGGCCAGAATGAGGCCCGCCAGAGGTTTTCATGTGGCCCGCGAGAGGCTTTCATCCGTTCAGCAAACTTTTTGTAACTATTGCATACAAATTAAGTTTACAAAAACTTTTAAGTGGTTCTTTATTGAGGATATGCAATGCGCCTGTGTTGAGGTGCATTTTCTCAATAATCAGTCTTTAAAAGTTCCTTCTTCATCACGATTCCTGATACTGCAGTCTCAACCGCAAGGCCACCGAGAGGGTGGGGATACCGGGGCAAAATCCCCGAGGCCTGGGCCTCTGGGACCCGGTCATATGAGAAGTCACAATACTTTCCTATCGTAAAACGCAGGTGCAAGGAACACTGTCGACCGATTTCAAGGGGCGGCATTTCGTCCCTTCCCACTTTCCTTTTCTCAGCCCTCGACTTGGGTTTTCCACACTCTGCTCACTGCTTTTCTATCTTCTCTTAGCGCCTTATGCCATCTCCCCACTTCTCTCATTTTTCTCCCCTTGCAGTCATTAGCTCATCATAAAATGCTACGAGAATGAAATTTTCCCGAGCATCGGCAACAGTGGGGATTTGTGAAGGCGAGAAAGGCTGTTAAGGTTCTCTCTTCCACGATCATAGGATAAAATAACAAGCTGCATATGGTGACAGGGTCCCAACAATGCGTCCTTTTAACATTCTTCATTTAATTATCCTTCTTTTCGATTGGGTTGTCTTTAGTGGTTTGTTAGTAATGGCCGCCCTTTCTTTGCCTGCAATGAGAACGGGGGATGGTAAACCGTTGTTCCTACACATTGGAGAACTCACATAGTTCTCTCTCCTACCCCTTCTTCCACCAATTTTGCATTTGGGAATTTCACGAAATACGTTCTCTCCCGTCAGTTCTACAAAGCATTTTGTCAAAGAAACATCGGTTGAGTGAGTTTGGTCTTCTTGCAGCTCTTAGTGTCAAGATAGTGAATATATAACAGGTCTGAGTTTTCATTTATAATCATTTAATAATATTTTGTTGTTTTTACTTGGCAGTTTATATCAATATTGACTTTTACTGTTTTTACGTTTATGAATGCAGGTGTTACTTAGCGACTTATGAACATAGCAAATTAAAATCAGTGCGGCATTTTAATTGAAGAGGTAAATTTAGATTTATATTTAAAATTTTTTCCAAAGTCCGCTATTTCTGCTTCTTCCTCTTTCAAGTATTTTTACATGACTGAGGTCTCAAAAATACTTCCTTCTAGAATAATAGTCTCAATTTAATCGTTTCTTAATTTAAAATGCATGCGACGATCCTTTTAAATTTTTGCCTCATGAGTAGTATATTCCAGGAGATTTTTTATAGGTTAAAAAAACAGATTATGTGAACAATGAAACTTCCTTTATTTATTGATTATAAAACACTGCTTTATCAACTTTAATTTTATTGTTAAAATATGGTATAAGTAGAGAGCCTGTGACATGCATCGCAATAACATTGAATTGATTTTGTATATAACTTTCCATTTGGTCATTTATAAGAAAATTTCATGCCCCATATTAGCTATTTACATTGGCAGTTAAAACTATTCTTTTACTCCTTTTCTTTTCATACCTCTCTATCCCCTTCCCTCTCTCTCTCCATCCTTCACCCCCTCTACCCATTCCACTCTCCCTCCATACCACCTTCTTTCCCTACACATTAGAGAAATTGTACCTACAGCTTTGTATGTACACTGTGCTTCCCATAGTTTAAATTTAGCTATTAGCAACGTAATTGCATGGGAACTGTGGGTAAAGTGTATGTTTTTTCAATACATACCTCAAAAAGGTAGGTTGTATTAAAATCAGTAATTGCGAATAATATTGAGCCTTCTGCAAATTGCGAAAAATTGAAAGAATTGTGTGCCACAAGATGGATAGAAAGACATAATTCCGTGACAGCTTTTGTAGAATTATTTGATTCGGTTTTAGAAACTTTAAATATTTTCACTGAGTAGCGTGATAGGGACACTTTGTCCAATGCTAAACTATACTTTGTGCACTTAACCAAATTGAGTTTGTTTTATCATTCTTTATAGTAAAAAATTGTTTCAGCTTATCATTGCCGCTCTGCAAAATTTTGCAAGAAAAAAATTAAGATCAAATACAGGTTATTAACTTAGCAGATGATGTAATTGAGGAATTAAGAAGTTTGCGGATAAATTGTGATTATGAATTTGGTATCATTTTTAAAGAAGAGGCCTGAGTTTGAATCTTGAAGCACTTTTTCCAAATTGTGTAACACAGGAATGATTGACACGTAATTTTTTTAACCAAAATTAAAATATCTTAAAAATACAACATCGGACATTGATTTTTATTTTCTTAATGTCGAAATAAGAATCTCATTCTATAATGCTCATAAATGCACATTAATTGCATAGGACTTTGGATCAATCTACCCATGTTATTACAGCAGAAATTATGGTTCTTAAAATAGCTTAGGTTGGTGACTGGGAAGAATTACATTGATTTTGTCTTTAGATTTGATTTTCCTTTTTATTTCTTTCTTTTATTGTGTATTTTCCCTTTATTTTGCAATAAGAACTTAATATCAGATATTAATTTATTACTGTATTATTTTGAAATTTAATTATGCAGAGATAGTTATTTTTCATTGAAATTAACTTGGTTATAATAAAATAAATATTTATAGGTAAACGTATTCAGTCAAGAAAAGAAAAATTGCAAGTGAATGTCGTATCTTCAAAATATCGTGGACCCATGACTTCTTTGTTATTGAACATAATGACGGCATACTATGTCTTATATGTCACGAGAAGATAGCTGTTATTAAGGAATACGGTGTCAAGTGACATTATTCTACAAAACATTCCAGTAAATTTGACAGCCTCGTGGGTCAAGTGAGAATCGACAAAATTACCTCGATGAAAAAGAATATTATTGGACAACAATCTTTTTTCAAAGCTGCAAAGGATAATTCTGAGGAGGCAACCAAGATCAGTTTCTTGATAGCCGAAACATTAGCAAAGAGAGGAAAACCATTTTCTGATGGGGAATTCGTAAAAGATTGCCTGGACATTTTTACATCTGTTGCATGCCCTGATAAAAAGTAGTAAGTCCAAAAAATTAGCCTTTCGCATTAAACAATCACTAGAAGAGTAGATGAGCTGGCATCTAACATTAAAAATACTTGGGTAGAAAGAATTAAGGCATGCAAGTTTTACAGTTTAGCTGTTGATGAGAGTACAGATGTGCACGATACAGCTCAATTGGCAGTCTGTGTACGAGGAGTCACTGACACTTATGAAATAATTGAGGAACTTCTTGAACTTTGTCCAATGAAAGGCACAACAAAGGGACAAGATATTTACGATGAAATAAAATGTCTGTTGATAAAATTTAGACTCCAAGAGAGTAACCTTTGTGGTCTAACAACTGATGGAGCTCCTGCGATGACAGAGAAGCTAATCGGGTTTGTAAATCTAATGCAAAAATCATTGTCGCATGAAATTATCACATATCATTGCATAATTCACCAGGAGCAAATTTGTGCAAAGACACTGCAGTTGAAGCATGTGATGGAAGTTGTTGTTTCCACAATTAATTTTATTAAGACACGAGGGCTCAATCATCGACAGTTCCAAGCCTTTCTTGAAGAATTTGGATCAGACTATGGCGATGTAATTTACTTCAGTCACGTACGTTGGCTTAGTAGGGCGAACACATTGGCGAGCTTCTACTCTCTGCTAGAAGAAATAAAGGTATTTATGAGAAACAAAGGAAAGGATGTGAGTATCATGGACAATGAGGATTGGCTGAATGACCTTGCTTTCTTAGTTGACACAACCAAATATCTTGCAGAATTGAATATAAAGCTACAAGGAAATGGTCAGTTCGTCAATGCATTATATGAGCATGTTACAGCCTTTACCAAGAAGTTAAAACTGTTTCAAAAGCAGTTACTTGTTAAAAAAACTGACCACTTCACTACACTTTCAGCAAGACGTACTAAGACAGTAAAATTTGAAAAATACGCATCATTGATTAGTAGCCTAAGAAACGAATTCGAACAGAAATTTGCAGATTTCAGAATTCATAGTCTCAAGCTTAAAATTTTTGCTGATCCATTTAGCATAGATGTTAATGAAGTGGAAAATACCTTTCAATTAGAATTAATTGAAGTTCAAGCCAGCAGTCACTTGAGGAGAGCTTTGGTGGAGAATGACATTCACACATTTTATAGGAAATACGTTAACAAAGAATCCTTTCCAAATCTTTCGAAACATGCCATTCGGTTTATTGCACTGTTTGGTAGCACAAATTGTTGTGAACAACTTTTTTCACTTATGAAAAATGTAAAGTCAAAGTCGAGGTCATTATTGACAAATGAACATTTATGCAATGTACTTCATATTTCCACGTCAAGTGTACGGGGGGACATTGATTTTTTGTGCAAGCAAAAACAATGTCAAATATCTCACTAAATTCTTGTAATTGTAATTTGCCTATTTGTTTATTGAATAAATAATAATCTTTGTGAATTTTATTCTTTGAACTTCAATAATTTTAATGATAAAAAAGAAAACATCAAGCGTAAATGATAGTCTTGAATGGCCTATATGGTATAGACATCGGCCCGCATAATCAAATCCCTAACAAAAAAAGGTCATACATTTTTGCCCGAAGGGGACTAAAAATTTCTAAATGTGGCCCTTCACTGAAAAGGGTTGGACAACCCTGCTCCAGATGATGATTTGCATTCCCCATAAGATAACACGTAAAAATCAACTTTTTGATGTGGAGGCTTTTCTTCTTTTTGAGATTAAAATTAGAAAGAACTAACTTACAATATTCGGATCTTAACCATTTTAAAGAAAACATTATAAGCATTCTTATTCTGTTCATGTATTCCTGCCTACAGTTCAAAATTACTCATGTTAAATGTTTAATTTACATATTTTGGGGAAATCTTGCCATTTTAACAGGATGTTGCCATGCCTACCAATTACATTGTTAAACCTCGAAATCCTATTGTTATCTCAACTCTTATAAGTTTAAGCACATATTGAAGGCTTTTAATATGAGAAGGAGAGAAGGATGGAAGGAGAGGAAAATGATATTCTGTAAACAACATTCGTTGTGTTATTTACGAGAAGGAATACCACATGAGCTGAAATACTATTCAATAATGAGCTCAATTCAATATTAATAAAATAAAATTAATAAAATCTGAGGAATGTGCTGGACGTTATAATAAACAAACTGAGCATGTAAAAAATCTATAGAGTGAAGGATTGCACGATAGGTTATGGGAGTTAGGTAGAAGGTTGAAGGACTTAGGACCGTTTGGGAAATTTTAAAAGAATCACAAAAATAATAATAAAAGGCTAATTTTTCAGTCAGTTGATCTGGATGTAAAGTTATTAAAATGCGAATAACTAGAACGGATGTAGATAGAAAATTGAAATTTGGCAGAAATTTATATAATGAGCTAATCAGAATTAGTTTACTTAGGGTTGACATGGTAATTTAAGAAGTAACTGTTCATTTGTGGCGTTATTTTGAGGGGATAGTGATATATTGCACTTCCTTTGAATGAAACTAATAAATTTTGATTTAATGAAACAATATTTTATGTGGACTGAAAATTAAAAAGTAGATATATAATTCACATTATAGTATGTTCCAGAGAGTTGAATTCTTAAAAGGAGCTGCATCACAAAAATAACAATAATAAATTATAATTCATTATAAAACATTTTATATAATGGAATTATGTGCCATTTCCAAATGGTGAGATTTCATAAAACTAAATATAATGTTATTTTCAATGGATTTCTTTAAATGATAATACAGAAAATATTTCAAACTGAATTTCTAATAGGAATGAAAAAATAGCATTTTATGACTTTTATTTAAATTTCGTTAAATAAAGCCAATTTTCTGAAAAAATTTCAAATCTACTATAGTTAAAAGAAAATTGCGCTCTTAAAATATAATTAAAACTCAATGCAGTTCATGTAAGTATTTAGTTCACAGTAAGTTACTACACATTTTTCCTTTGATGGAAAATATACTATACCTTAACATTTTATCCTGTTTTTATGAGTAAGAGTAAAACAATTCAATTATTACGTTAAATTCTATACGTTTTAAATAATTTATACTTTGCTCAAATATGTCAAGTAAGTTTCTGTAGATTCTTCATACATTATATCTTATTATTTTGATTTTACTCTTATTCTCAGCAAATATTTGGATAAGAATTTGGCCTCACTGATAATAATTTCTAAACAATAAAACAAAGATAACTTACAAAAACACTGATTTGATTGTGCATGAATGCTAAACCAGATCATAGCAAATTTTACTGATTTTTCATAACAAAATCAAATATCTTTGGAATAATTTTATGATGATTTGATATGAGAGAGGAGAGAGAGGGAGAAAGAAAGGAGAGAGGAAGAAAGAAAGAAGGAGAGACAGAGACAAAATTAAATGTTCCATAAATTAAAAAAAGTTTTGGGAATATAAGAATTCCATAGCATAGTGTATTTCTTTGTCATAAAATTTCTATTAGCCCAAAACTATTTTTACTCTCTGGAACACTCAATTTTGTGAATTTTATATCCATTGATTACTTTTAGTGTATATAAAAGTTAGTTTCATTAATATTTTATTTCAATTTTATTTTTAATTAATACTAATTCACGCATACCCATCATATTTAATGGGCAATTACGCTAGCATAATAATAATGTCCTTTTCTAGGGCGCCAAAGTTTAAAATGAACTTCAAAACAAAAAAGTAGAGTGAGTTCATACTTGTCATTGCAAACGCATGATGCGAAATGCAAATAATCGGCATGAAACAGAAGTAATGGTCATAAAAAATCTTGTCGTGAAGTGCAAATTCGTGAAGCGCAAGCATGCGAAGTTCAAAAAGGTGGTGTACATGAAAGAGATGAATGTGAAAAATTGAGATAGTAATTTCAAGCACAAACATCAAACATTCAAAGTTGATTTAAGACCTTAAAAACACATTTAAAACAAAATTCAGTAATATCCCTGTCATTCATTTTTACCATTTTTTACAGATGAATGCAAACCCAATTCTATTAATGACACCAGCATTGAAAAGTTGAGAAATCCATCAAATACTGCTTCTAGTGAGTGGTTTACAGTAAGTGATTATGTCTATATATTCCAAGTTTTAGCCTTATATTTTATTCAAATAAAATATCCCAAATTTTAATTGCAGATAGAGCAATGGAAGATTATAGAACATTCAATTAGCAATGAATTAAAAATAGTGGAACCAGAAGATATAAATATGGTTCACAGTGTAGGTAGTATTATTTAAAGACATAATTAACGCTGTTTAAGTTTTCATTTCTCATAAGAAATTGTTACTAATTTTGACTAAAATGTGATTTGATTATTTTTAGAACTTGAGAATTTATTGTTTAAGATTAACTTTCAATTTTAACTCTACTTTTACAAAAATAATATCTAAAAGACAATTGATATATTTCTAAGTAGACATTGAAATAGCTTTAATGAATGAAAACAATGATGTTTACAATGTCATACATTAAAAATGTATTGGTCCTAATGAATGAAAAATATTTTCTTTGTCTTACTTTGTTTCCATTAGGAAAACAAAAAAATTACCGAAGAATGCTACATTGAGCAAATGGAATGGAATGGAAGTACAGTTTCTGACTGTAAGGACAAGCACATCAACAAAAAAGCTCGTGAAGAAGTTATGCTAGATGGTGGAAGTAAAGCTTGTAGCATCAATGGGTGGAAAGAAATGGAAGAAATGGCTTTTAGGAAGAAGAGTGAGGTTGAGAAAACACCACATGTTTTACTTAAGAGCAAGGATAGAAACTTGAAATTTACAGAAATATCAACATCAGAAAACAAAAGCAATAAGCATACATGTGAATCAGGATATAAGAATACTGAAAAGATAAATAATAAAGCTCTTTATAATAAGCCACCAAAAATGATAAAAGATTCTTCAGTAGACAATCTGGAGAAGATCAAAGTTCAAGGCAATGATTATGAACAAAAGGAGCAAGAATATATCTACAAGGACAATGAAGAGACACAAAATGATGATACATTTAGCAGTGAGCCAACACCATCAACAGAAGAGTCTTCAGTAGATGATCTAGAGAAGATAAATGTACATAGTCCAATATACTCTTATAAGGTTTTTGCCGATTTTTATAAGTGTAAGTGTAAATCTAGCTGCCAAAATGGTGGGCAGATAAGAGACACTAAGCTAAAACAAGAAAATGAAAGTTCTTCAGAAGATGACCTAGAAAAAATTGAAATTCATAAAGAAAGAGACACTTGTGAGAAGCATTCAACTAGCTTTGATGGTAGTCTCTTTAATCACAAGAAAGGATTGAAAAATATTATTCCTGAGCAGAATATTATGACAGATCAAGAAATATCAATCACTGGAAAAGAAAAATTAAGTGAAAATATAAGCACTCAGGAAATATGTTTTCTAGAAAACCTTTCACCCAAATTTACCTTAGATGTTAAAAAAATCCAGGTTCCAAATACTCATCAGTCATGGAATTCATCAATAGATGGAATAGAACCAGGTGAATACATTAAAATATTATGGAATATGAATAAATATTTTTTAAATTAACAAAAATGCAATTAAAAGTAAGCATATGCTGTATTTACCTGAATATAAGATTATGTTTCTTTGAATAATAAGTTCTATCAGGCACCATTTTTTAAGTCATATTCAGGTATACAAAGTAGTTTTGTTAGAATTCAGAATGGCAGAGGTGTGTAAATTAGTCAAATAGTTTCTAATAATTTTAAATTTTACTTTTCAGATTTCCTATAGAAGATATGATATGATGATATAATAAAAAACCACATAAATGTATTTTTGAGAAAAATATTTTGTTATGTTTATTTTAGTTATAATGTATAATAAAATATGTATATTAACCCTGCATATAAGTTACTATTTATTTTTAATGATAAAACTTTCAATTTCCAATAAAATAAAAATATATTATAAGTTTTTCTAATTGACCCCTTTCCTTGGTATCTCCAGAAAATTCTTGGCTGGCCTTCTGTAGTTATGCATATATATATCCAGGTACAGTTCCATTTTGGTAAAGCACTTTAAAGTCACGATCTTGGAATTTTTCTATTTATTCAAAACTTTGTTACAAGAAATTTCGTAATTGATGAACAGAGGAAGGAGATTAATTTAAAAGCTAAGAAATTTTTTAGAGAGAATCCATATTAAATAACTGGACAATTAATAGGATAAGAACTAGACCACATCTAAATGCTGGCATGAATGGATAAAAAAAATCTCTGCTCATTATTTGAAGTTCACTTTTTTCACCAGGAAAATATTGTTTTTAATCTTTAAAGTTATAAAAGTGAAGCTAAAAATGTAAAAAGTGATTAATTTATTACTAAGAATAAAAGTCTTAATTAAAATGATAAAAAATATTACTTACCTCAGAGAAGGCAACTTGAAGCATTGGCCATGCATAGACTCTAGCATCAATACCATTTTTTACAAAAAACTGAAGGATTTCTGGGTCATGATAAGCAAGAAGATTTTCTATGGCAGCTAAAACATTTATCGGTGGAAATGGGAAGAATTCAAACCAATGCTGGCAGTAGTTTACTGGAAAAAGGAAAAAGTAAAGCTTTTAACTTAAAAAAAGGTTTGCCATGTGGAAAAAGTTTTTGACACTACTGCAACTTCAAGGTAACATTTAATGCATCAGTGTTTTTACGTAAATACAGTCAAATCCCGATTTATCACCATCATTTGTTCACCTCTGACATATGTGCTAAAGAGGGGGTGGCGCTAAATCGAGGTACTTCAAGATTTTACTTGACACCCTAACAGATATAAAGTACTCAATGAAAGGGTTTAATCCTTATCTGCTAGGTTTAAATTCCACCTGTAAGGTTCATCTACCGGATTTATTTTGGGATATTTAAATATTTTGGCTTTGTATTTCTAATTATTCGCATACCTTATGAGCCATTGATAAAAAATTTCAAATAATAAGCATTTTATAGTAAAAATATTAAAGAATTATATTATTCTGTTCTCTAGAGGAAAGAAGGAATACAAAAACATGTATTGGTGCATAACAATGATATAAAACAAAGAAAATGCAGATAGAAATATATTTGGGAATTATCTGGATATGCACAGTGAATAAAGGTGAATAGTACTTAAGGGGAAGAAAATTTGCTTTAATTACTATATTTGCACATTATATTGAATTATGCTACAATGCAGCTAGAAATATAATTCAAACTCACTTATGGGCCAAATATTTTTCTAATTTTGTCTGAATTTTTTTTTTGCCATTCATTTTACAAATGGAAATGTTCAAGGTTACAATATGCTTCATTAAGTCTTTGTTGTCCGAGTTCTCCTCAAGATTTCGATGAATTTTGTGATGGTATAATTCAGCCTCCTTAGCAGTCACTGTTTCACAAACTGTAGTTACATCTTCTTCACTTTCACTGTCAAATGAAGGCACATACCCTTGCATTAGCTCCACAATTTCCTTGGTTGTCATTTATTCAAAAGCAGGTTGTTTTTCATCAACTGCAAGAAATTCTTCTGAAGACAAAGGTGCACTTGCAATTTTTCATGGCAATCCACAACTCCTGGATAGGATTTTCTTCTTCTTCTAGTTTATCTAATTGAATTTTTTCAATAAGTCCAGTATGTGCCCAACAGTTGCATATTGTCATCCCATGACAGTGCATCTTTCAAGGATAACTCAAGTGAACAATTATTGCTGATGCTCTCTACTATCTTCTTCACTTGATGTTGCCTATAAAGTGCCTTAACACTAGAAGGGCTGCAGCGGTCATTTTGACCTTTAGCAAATTTAAAAGGAGTGCCATGTTCGTAGTTTTTGAAGCATGAAGTTGTACCTTTATGACTTTTAATCATTTGACTATTTACATGAAAAATTGGGCTAGTACCTGCAACAGGAATGCCTGTACAGAGGGCCATACCTAGAAGGGCCATTAGCGGTCATGTTGACTGCAGTTAGTGCTTTGCATAAACCATGTACAGGCGATTCCCAAACTTACAACCTAATAAGATAAATTTGCATTGGCCTCTGCTGTGTGGAACAAATTCATAGAGAATTGTACTCTGTGCTACAAACCTGGACAGAACATCACTGGTGATAAACAGCAAAGCTCGGTGCAGGTTCACACAGTACATGGCTAACAAGCCAGATAAATTTGAAATAAAATTCTGGCTTTTGGCTGATGTTGCGTCGAAGTACATCTGCAACAGATTCCCTTACCTTGGGAAAGATGAGATGCGTACTACCAGTGAGTAATTGCCTGAAAATACAATCATGCAGCTCATGGGCCCTTACCTCAAGAATGGGCACAACATTACCACTGATAACTTCTTCCCATCAATGAAGCTGGCTGAGAGGAAGGAAGGAAATCCCAGAGTCTATATGGACATCACAGGTACAGCTCTACAAGACTACCATATTGAAGAGTGCAAATGATACTACACTCACTGTGTAATAAGGAAAGAAGAGTAAGAATGTTTTGGTACTTAGCACTCTGCACTCGATTGCCCAAATACGCAGAGGTGAGAAGAAGCTTCCCAAAACCATAGAATTCTACAATGCTACTAAGTTTGGTGTGGACATAGTGGACCAAATGGCTCGTAAATATTCAGTGAGGGCTGCATCTCACAGGTAGCCTGTACACGTTTTTTACATGCTTGACCTGGCTGCAACCAATGCCTGGGTCATCAACAAAGAGGTCACTGGAAAAAGGATCCCTCAACAGAAGTTCATTCTCTAACTAGTAGAAGAGCTAAGGGCAGAGTACATGAAGACAAGGTTCTGACGCTGCATACCCTCTGAAAATGAGCCTCAGCAAGCGATGCCAATGTTAAGTGCACTCTAAGTGCAAGAGGAACAAAACCATTGACACTTGTTCTGTTTGCAACAAGGCTGTTTGTGGCAAATATTCAGGCAAGATTGCCATAGAAATCACTTGTATTAACTGCTTGGCAAATAATTGATGGTTAGGACTATGCTTTTCATTTTCACAGATTTTATATAAATATTTTTCTTCTTATGACATGTAACAATGTTCTGTTTCCATGTAGAGTACTGTAATCTGCAAGAATTTAGTCTGATTTGAACATCACTTCCCTTTCTAATTTCTAATGTATAATTAAAAAATTATTTTAACGATGGTTTTTTGGTCAAAATAAAAAATATTAACAATATTACCTTTGTTTGTGTATCTCTAAAAAAAAAAACTATGTATCCATGAACATATAAGAACTCCTTTGAGTTGATATCTACCTCTTAGAAGCATGATAAATAACTATTTAGTGGTAGCGGTCAAAATTACTGCTCATGGCCCTTCTAGGTATGCAGGTGGATCCGGCCCTTCTAGTGTTAAAGTTCTTAATAATTCCATCATGAAGAGGCTGTAGGAAGCCAGTGCAATTGGGTGGTAAGAGCTCAAGTCTCACATTACTAAAGTATTTAAGGTATTTTAATGTACAAAAGAGAATAACCCTGCACGACTGATGTCAGGTTTCCCATGTAAATCAAATGGGAATGATAGTTCCTAGAATCAAACCCAGGACTTTCAATCTTTACAACAAAAACTATCCTTGGGAGCTTGGGCCCAGTAGCAAGAGGTTTCCACCAAGTGTCATGAAAATCGGCCCGTTGATTCAAAAGTTAATAGGGGGAGGCAGATAGACACAATGACAAAATTATAAGCCTATTTCCATTCCAGAAAGTAGGCTAAAACTAATAACTAGGTAGTAAAACTAGGTATTGTCTTAAGATAATGAGACATTATCTTTACATTAATTCTTTTATTTATTGGGATTGCAGTGGCAGCGGCAAAGAAATTAAGTAAATTATATAAATAGTTTACGTGACCTAATCGGGTGTGCCACTTTACAGGTGACAAAAAATGATCTTTTCTTTATATCTCATACAAAATAACTTATAACTAAAAAGTCTTTAAAGAACTTCGTAGAACTAATCAAATAACATGTTTTGTTCACTACATTTTTATCGAAGGAGTAGCTGATTTCAAGAAAATCAAACGAGAAAGTCGTAATTCACTTAATAGTACTAGTAAGCAAAAGAATTGGCAGATTAAAAGTAAAATCTATTTTTGAAGCCATTCACAGCTACCCAGCTCGAATTCAGCCTGCCTGTCGAATTGATTCCAGTAGGCCTACAACTCAGGCTAGTGTTGAGCGGTTGTTCTCTGTCCTGAAGTACATTTTGAGTGATCTTCGCCAGGCAGTGAAAGGTGATTTGGTTGCTGCAATTATTTATCAGAGGATGAATCATGAATGAGCATTAATTCAACTTCACACAATTTTTCAACTAAGGAAGCAAATTTGGAAACAGTCAAAAATAAAAAAATGTTTCCCAACTTTCTGGTTTTGTAGGATTTGACCTGTCTGCATTTTTATAAATTTTATCTCAAAGATTGTCCATTTCTAAGTTTTCTGATACAACACAAACATCTAGGAATTTGAAAAATTGAGTTTATTACAAAATATTAATTTAATTTAGGTTTGACCATTTTACGATTGATTTTAGTTTGACTGAATGGCTCTTTCAGTCTTTCTTTTTCATTCTTCATGGCATTCAAGCATTTGATGGATTTTGTGCAGGTGGAGAAAAGTTAGAATGAAGATTCAAATAAAAATACTGCATATACTAATGTATAACATGCTCTTGTGTATACTTTTTGCCAAAAAATTATAATCTTTCCATATACCCTGTACATACATACATTGTAACTATAGGAGACATTGTGGGCATTGTCGGATGCTCAATAGGGTTAGTGGAGGTTAAGGCTAGGGGGGGAAAAGAGTCGAGAAGATGTATATGGGCTAATTCCCACTGTCAGAGAGGGGGGCAGGGGTATTATCGGGTAAGGTGCGAATAGCCCTTACATTGCAGCAGCTATTGAAGGAGTGGGCATTGGCATGTGATGCAACTGGGAGAGGGCATCTGAGATTTACACTATTCTGGTGATGATTCATACGGATGTTTAACGGGTTGCTGGTGAGACCAACGTAAAACATGGGACATAGGGTGCAGGTAAGGAGGTAAATGACGTTATGGGTGGTGCAGTTGCTTCTGGAGGTGATAGGATAGGTGATGTTGGTGGAGGGACTCGAGAAAGAGGATGAGGGTAGGTGGATAGGGCAAGTGAGGCAGCGAGGTTTGCCGCAGGGGTGAGACCCTATATTAAGGAAGCCAACGTTGTCACTTCTGTCTGAAGACACCAACAGGAATGTCAGAGAAACTTTTGTTGCCTAAAAACCCAGAAGCCTTCAACACCACAATGCTGCAAAAGCCTTTGCACCAATTGAAAGAGGTTGCACTATAAGATATGACTGTATTTGAGCTTTTAACCACTTAAACACCACCATCACAGGGAAATATTAAAAATATTCTTATAACAAAAATGGTAAACATATCAACATGTCCTTTTTCATGCACAGACAGTCTGCAAACCATGCCCATTTAACTAAGAATACACTGCATGAATACAATCTGTAATTATGAGCTGTCTTAATAAAACTTCTCACTGCTAAAATACCCCACTTGGAGTGCCTTTGTTCCGGGGCTGCCTACAGAGGTCCCATTTGACAGGGAAATGGAGCTTGAGCAATGGAGTCATGGTAGACAGAGGCGAGAATGCCCAAGACCAAAGGCTCTGGAGGCAGAGACCTCAGAAGTGTAGTAAAAAGGCAGTCATCTAGATCTCAGTTCTAGGACCAGCAGACACATTCCAGAAGAGGTGAATTTAATCCCATGAGGCAGCTCCAAGCATGTAATGCTCTCAGGCATCTGCTTTTCAAGAACTGTCATATTCAGTCATCCAACTAGAGCAGTAGTTAGCTAAGGCGAGTAAAATTTTGGTAAAAAAATATTTTTCATAATATTTTTTATGTATTTTGTTTCTATAAAAAATAGAAGCATGTAATTCTTTATAATTTTTACTATAAAATATTTTTATTTGAACATTTTATAACCAATAGTTCATGAGATATGCAATTTTTTTAGAAAACATTTTTTTTAACTTTAAATACCCATAAAATATCCATCAACTGGCCCCTGTGGGTATTTCAATCCAGCAGATATAGGTTAATGTTACAAAAAACAGTAATTTTATCATTCAATTCATTGAAAAAGCTACTATTTCTACATTAAATTAATGATGGACATTTCCTAAAAATGTAATAAATAAAGTACATGCTTACAAAGGATGATATTAAAGGGATATGTAACATAAAAACTCAAATTTCTTTTAATTTAATTTTTGATAACTCGAAGACGATATTTATAGTGATTAATTATTCTCCAAGCTTTAACTTAAAAAGTTTTATAACTCAAACTTTGTACATCTGAAATTTTAAAAACTTTTTGCCATTAAGGTCTGAATCATAGAGTTTACTGTTTACATTTCTACAAATTCTGTTACAATTAATTTCTCAGACCATAAACATTTTCCTCATTCTGGCTTATTCATTTCATATAGCTCCCTACCTGTCTTATGAATATGCATATGAAGTAATACGAATTTCAAAGTTAAATTTAACCCATGAAATGAACTTGATGTAGAAAAGATATTTACTCACTTATTACTGTGGCAACAACTTCAAAGCAAGAAAATGGATCATGGACAAACAGTTTTACAAAAGGATAAGTGAAAAGTGGAAGATAGTTCACTTGACTAAACAGTGGGGACCAGTGAGCTAGGCAAGAGAGGAGCCTGAAATTCAAAGCAGCACATATGAAAAAGTAAATTAAAATTTGAATTGTATTCTCAATAAGTAAAAGTGAAACTGAAAACTCACCTTTTCAGACTTTTAAGTTCTGACTGATTTTCCAGAGGGTACTTTTGCTCCAAATGGGCATATGAAGGATGAATCCCTCGTGTGATTAAGCTGGCATAAGCCTTACGATTGCAAGGCAATTGAAGCAGAGCACTTCGCCATGCCAGTGTACGGTAACGTGAAGGAAATTCTCCTACTTGACGAAGCATTGGTAGCAAACGTTTTGGGTCCAATTCAGACCTAATCTGATAAGAGAAAAGTTCATAATTTTATTATTCCTCAGAAAGTACAGGTGAGTAGTCTGACTGTTAAAAATTTATGGTTCCATTAATACAAAAAATAAATAATTTTTCTATCAATTACAACTTAAAAATACATAAAGAATAAGTATAAGAACTATGAGTTAAGGTTTAACTATTTGGAGCTCCATTTCAACAGCAAGAAACTAAAATATGTAAAATTATTCTACAAATTTATTACATCCCACTAATCAGGTTTTAACATTTAGAAATCATCATCAGGTATAAACTGAGTAAATCTGGAAGTGAAGAAAAACATTGGAATGGGTAAGCAATTAAAAGAAACAATATTTCAAAATGAAGGGGAGAAAAAGAGTTAGGAGGTAAGGGTAACAGGTAGGAGGTAAAAGACACATGGTAGAGAGATGCTGGGAAAAGATGGTCATTAACACATTCACACCAGTAATGTTCTCTCATGGTTGCTCCATTGCATAACCAATTTTTACATAAGTGTCCTTAGGGCAAATATTTTTAATCAACATAAAGCTAATTAATTTCTGCAAAGTGACATCATTTCTAAGATCACTCAAGTATAAAATTTACTTGAATAACACTTATTAGAGTTCTCTAAGAAGTAACTATCAACTCTTAGTAATTATTATGATGGAGTAAAATGCAAATAGAAGTTTTCTGGCATTTTCAGTTACCTTTGATTCACTGGCAATAAAAAAGATGATACAGTTGTCTCTCCCAGTCTGTTTTCTGGCACCACCCAATTTCTGGCAAATTTTTATAAAATCGGAGAATTTGGCAAAATGTCTCAAAATCGGCTAGTTTAATTCACATGTTGGCCACTTAGCTAGGGTGGTACATTAGAGTTTCATTCCAAATTAACTGGCCTAACTCTTTTTCTCCCCTTCATTTTGAAATTTTGCTTCTTTTATTGCTTACCCATTCTAATGTTTTTCACATCAGTTAGCTCTGGGATTTGAGTTATTTTTCATTAATCCTAGCCTAATTTTCCCTTAGATATCCCACCAAAAAGACCAGCAAATAGTCCAAATAATAGTAGTGCAGCAAAACACAAGAATAAGTCTCTATCTATTCATGATAAGGTAGAATTGTTGTAGAAGACGGACAGTGGGATTGAAGCACTTTTGTGGGATGTATGGCATTATCTCATCTACAGTGTATGATTTAAAAAAATAAAATTGCTTAATTCTTTGCTGATAGTGACACAAAGAAAGGCATGGTCAAGTGTAAAAACATGACTGAAGGAAAAAGCAGTGACTTAGATGTGGCACTAATGACATGGTTTAGGGCAAGAGGTGTCTAACCTTTTTCTGTAATGTGCCACATATTATATCAAAAGTGTTGTGTGTCAATCAGTGGTGGATCTAAGGGTGAGTGATTTCCACCCCCTCTCTCCGGATTCATCTTAAAACCTACTCCACATCTTGATTTTTCTTAGCAGCATAACTTTATATTTCAATATTTGACATTTAACTTAACTTTAAAAATTATATGATAATTAAATTTTATATGGGTTACTTTACTTATAATTATTAAAAATTATTGCGGCTCCCTTAGGCAGTTTTTTGTTCCGCTCCTAGTGCCACCTAATATTTTTGCCAGCTACGTAAAGAATTACATGCTACATACATTTATATTCTTTTATTATTTACTACTAGCCGATTTGCCTGTCAAATATGACGGGAGTAAGTATAAAATAATACAACATCTCGGCTCAAAATTGATTATAATTATTGTATTTTTCCATTAAATCAAGTTTTATGGCAAAGTAATATTGCTTATCTTTCCTTCAATGAAACAGCTAATTTTAAAGGTACCTACTTCAAATCTAATCATGTACATATATTACGTAAACAAATATTAAACAACAATAACAATAAATAACACCATAAATATTCTTATTATGTTTATTTTTTTTTAATTCTTTATAAACTACATTGCATGTAAAATTTCTTCCATAATTTTCAATTTCATGTTTGTTTTTATAATTTATATGAATTTTAATTGCTTCTCCCTTACAAAAAAGGTAATATTCCAGCATTGAAATAAAAGATTTTTTTCTTTTGGTCACTCATTTCAAATGCCCACAGTCCACACGCAGTTTACTGAATAATTATATAATTATTAACATAGCAATCTATTAAGTTTGACGTTGCTACAACTATAAATTCGATGCTTCATAAAAAATGCGAAGTGAATACAATAATTCTTTTGTCTATTTGAAGGCTTAATAGATGCTAATTCAATCGGAGATAACAATGCAGGTCGCCTTGGCAACATCCGGAAAGAGTACGAAAAGGTCATAAAATTTCGAAAAGATGAGTATTTCTGTCAAATTCTTCCGTGTAACATCTAAGCATCGCAAGAATAAGATATTTTGTAGTTTTAGCCGTCGAATAAAGCAAAAATGGATAAATTCGGTCCATATTTATGTATTTTAATGAATGAAGGAAATAAACCTTGCACCTTGAAAAATCAAAGCGTCTCACACAGACCAACCAGACAGAACTGGAAAACTATATGTAAGATTAGATTACTATTTTGAAAATCAATTTCATAATATTTTAAAGTTATTTATTCCAAATCGGGAGGCATGCCACTGACAAGAGCTTCGCATGCCACTAGTGGCACATGTGCCACATGTTGGTAACCCCTGGTTTAGGGCAGTGGTGACCAAACTTTTCTAATGGCGGGCCACATTGAAAGTTGCCAATTCTTCCGCAGACTGATTAGAATTTAAATCGGAAGTTTTTTTTATATATTCTGAGGTTCCATATAAGAGAAAATCAAGTCTAAATAAGGTTTTAATGGCGAAAATTTCAATACTTAAAGTTTTATTATAAAAATTTAAAAAAATGTATGAATTTGTGTTAAATCTTCCGAATTGCTTTTTCACCATAGCTTCACGGGCTGCTCAAAAACACTTTGCGGGCCGCATTTGGCCCGGGGGTCGTTGTTTGCCCACCACTGGTTTAGGGTATGCAAGCATTAGTGGATGAATGATAATGGAGTAATGCAAATAATTCTGTTAAGAACTTGGGATGTGGAAATAAGACAGGATGTTAGGTGAAAACAGCTATTATTTTTAATTACAGTAAAATGTTTATTTATTCTTCTTTAATGTAGAATACCATGTGTAAGTACAACCACCCATAATACAGCAAAATCCAAGACCCAACATGGCTCAGGTCCCAAGTTTGCTGTCTTTATATGTAATATATTAATATATTCTATTAGAGAGTCTAAAGTTTGCTTGCATATTTCTTTGCTAATACCAAATATTAGGAAATTCATTTGCAACTAATATTTTTTCAATTATAATAATACTTTACCTCCTGGGTCACTTTGTGAAAATGCTTTTTGGCCAAATGCTGGGATTTTCTTCTAGAAGAAGCAGCAATCTGTTCAGTTTTTGCCTTGCGGTTGACCATGCTATTTATATCAGGTGAAGTTTTATCAAAAATTCTGTCAATTTTGATAGCTTGTTCACCACTAGTGATTTTAGCACTAACTTGTGCTTCTTTTACAAAACCATTTTCCAACAAGTTTGTACTACAATAGATGTTCACTACACCTGATTGAAGAACACAAGCCACATAGCGCCCACTGGGACTGCAAACTAGCTTGCCTGAAAAATTGAAATGTAGTTTTCAATTCAGATAAATCTTCACATTTTTAATCAACAAAAATGGGAATATTATTTGTATAGTTACTTCCATTCATTTTTGCATAATAAAATATAATAAATATTGAAAGGAAACAGTTTCCAAACTGTAAAAGCCCTTACAGTTATAAAATAAATATTGAACATATATATGAAATGCCAATGTTCACAATTACACATTATGAAGAAGTAATATAATTCAGTGATTTTTAAACAATTCCAAGGGATATATATTTTTTCAATGTAAGCCTACCTAAATATAACATTTTTACATATATCAAATGATATGGGTAAGAATATCTCTGATTCAATAAAGCATCACCTAACTGAAGAAAGCTTTGTGGAAGGAATGCCGAAATTAAGATATTTGACAACTGAATTTATCATATAGAGACAATTATGCCTGAAAGTAAATGTATCCCTCCTTATGCAAAAAATTTTAATGTGTAATTGTGGGGTGCTGGTGGTGTATTGGTTAGGACACTAGCCGCTACTCATCTGCTGCTCAAAAGGGCAGCGAGCATAAATCCTGCACAAGTAGGATTTTTTTCGAGGTCGCCCAGCCCCCTATTAGTGCAGTTTGAGGAGACCACACAAATTCAGTGTTCCGTCCTTCGGAAGGGAGGTTAAGCAGTTGGCCCCCTTGGTGCTTTTCCTAAAGAGTAGGCTAATGCCGGCACTGGGTTTCCCTCCTCCCTTCTGTGTATATGTCCAGTTGATGACAGTGCAAAATGATGATAGCCATCGACGCATTTAAAAAAATCAATTATTACTAACTACGTGTAATTGTGTGTATTTCATAGCACTCCCCATGCATATCTTGAATAACTAAAAAACTTCATTTTCAACTCAACATTTCCAGTTCTATAATCCTAGGATGTATTGTTTGCCAAAAATATATAAAAAAGATATCCACTTAGACACTGTTTCTGTTATTAACTCTCCCACCTATTATATATCTCATTGGTTCAACAAAAAATTCAAACAGTGGCCCTTCACACAAGATTCTAACAAAAAACAACACATTAATTAACCAAACAAAAAATATAATGCTAAAAAATAATTAAGTTCTGATCTCTTTTGATGTTGTCTCTCTGTTCCCTAGCATCCCAATAGAAGAAACTTTCAAATTCTTCGACACCTGGCATATAGAGCAAAACATCACCCAAGAAACAGTCAACAAATACATAAATTTAACATGTTATATAAATAATACATAGGTATTTTTCTATCTCTGGAGTAGTATTTCATTCAGTTCTACAGTTTTTACATATTTTTTTTATATCTGCATTGCATCGAGACTTCAGATTGGCTCTCATTAAGAATCTTTTGGATGTGGCTGGGAGAAAGGAATGCCCTCAACATCGCTCTCAAGGATGGCCATCCCCTGCATCAACAAACATAGGTCGCCTGGAAGTGAAAGATAATGAGCATTGGGTCGACAAGATGCCGTGTCTGTTCACTGCTTGGCAAAGAGAGTTGCACAGTTTATCAATGCTCTAAGTGCAATGTAGGATTGTGTTTATCCTTGTTTTAGAGAATATCATACAAAGACTCTTGGATAATTGGAGAAAACAAGAATGAGAAAGAAATTTTCCCAAATCTCTATTTTGGCAAATTTTATACTGGCTCTTACTCAATAATTACAGCTGTTATTATTCATTTCTAAGATCCCCGTTGAATTTCAATGTGTAATTACACTAGAAAAATAAACTAATTTTGTGATTATCCATAATAATGAGCTATCATTACATAAGATACAATGGCTTCAGTAGGATAACCAGTTTAACGACTGGTTTTTCAACCATATAGTAACTGACACCCGTCATATGACGGGCAATGCACTAGTTATAAAATAATAACGGCAAAATGCAATAAAATATTCAAACAATTGCCCAAACACCATGCGATAGCTCAAAATGTTCCTTCATCAGCTGATGTACGAAAGTCCGAATTTGGTGTACGAAAGACAGTTTAGTAGTGTCAATGTATAATGTACGAAAGTGCAGGTTGTAGGAGTCAAATGTAAGAAAGTCAAGGAACACCTGTACTTGAAATTTTTTGGGGAATTACTTAAAACTATGGATCTTTATAAAATGTTTTACACCATTTCATTTATTTTTTGTGTGAAACACCTTGATGAATTCCTTCATGCATTCACAGAATCACTGTATTCTTTATTGCAAGTTTATGGAATATTGCACATATCCTGTTTTATCATAGATTCCTATACCCTCCTCATAAGTTTTTCAATAAACAAATTTTAAATATGGTCTCCAAAAATAAACTATAATACAATAAGAATTGCAGAATGAAGCTTTAACAGAGGCACCAGAGGCTTCTCTTTTGAAATACATGAAGAAATTTTAGATTTAGGAAAATTCATCTGGCCAAAAAAATCAAACAAGTTAGCAATCTCTATGGCATAGTTACTACGTCAGTCAACGGTATAGAAAGAATTCATTTGATGTAGCCACTACATCGGTCAGTGTTGAGGGGTTAAAGCTGTTAAAGAAATGGATTTAATAATACAATTTCATAATTTACAATGACTTTAAATTAAAAAGCTGGTTTCACAGTTACAACTGCAGCTTCAGGCCTGAAAATAATACTGATGCTAACCATATGTAAAATTCTTTACTTACAAATTCTATTATTTTCCACATTAATAATGCTTCCAATGAAAGAAGAAGAATTTAAATCCAGGAAATAAACTTGAGCATTATATGACAGAATGGCAAGCACCTGTAAAAAAAAGAAAAAGAAATATTTTAATGGACGATTTTCATAACTTTAATTCGACATATAAAACAACCATTTCACAGAAAGCATTATAATGCTATCTATATATTGCAAATAATATAAAACACATATCAGAGCAAGTAATATTGCTATAAATTTTTAAAATAATTTATACAACTTTAATATTTGCACTACAGACTGAAAAAGTTATTTAATAAATACAAATAAGTTAATAATCATATTTAAGGAGAAAATGTTTTTGTTTGAATATAATCTGAGTTTTCATAGCTGTTAACATTTATCTTCAGTCCAATTTTTTAAAATACTAATGATCATCATCCTATGTTATCTGTCAGTTGGCAGTTCCATGACTATTTGTTAAACCTGATTCTCCATGTACTCCTGCTTTCTGCAATCTTCTTTATTTCTTAGTAGCTCTCTTTCCTTTTCAAGCCATCTATCAGCTGAAACTTTTCTATCCTTTCTCTTTATCCATCCAGTTTTCTTTCACACATATCTTTAATCATACTCTATCTTCTCAGCTATAGTACAATCCAATTCACATTTTTCTTTCTTATACTCTGTATAATCATTTACTTTCTCTTACTCTTCTTATTATTTCCTTGTTTTTCAGAATATCTCTCCATGTTATCTTCAGCATGCTTCTCCATGTCCATATTTCAAAACTTTCCATGTATTTTTTATCATTTTTCCTTAGTCTTCATGTTCCCATTCCATACAATGCAATACTCCACACACAGCATTTTATTAATTTCTTCTGTATATCTTTGTTCATTTGCCTGTTAATGTAATTTTATATCTTCTGAAGGATGCTTTTACTATTCTTGTCCTAACTTCATCGTTTCATTTCTCATTATGATTCCTCAAAAGTAGGAATGTCAAACGTATGGCCCACAGGTGGTCCCATTCAGCCCACGTAAAGTATCCAACAATATAATAAAGAATGTAATTAAATAAATTAGTAAAATGAAGTAATCCTGTATGTATGAATAGAATCCAGACAAACTCGTGAGAGAAAATCTGCCTTAAAGAAATGAGCAGTAACGGAACTATAATGCTTCACGGGGGAGGGAGGGGCATTGACTTAGAGGGCCCTGCTAGGATGGGCAACATTTTAGAGCCTGAAGATAATTTAGTAATTCTTTTTTCGGGGCCAATTCATGAAAATACGAAGTCAAGTAACTCTGAGGATATGTATATGTAAGGGTGGAACATTTACATTAGTAATTTGATGCTTCAACTATGACAAAAAGTGAAGACATTTACTTCTTTTTTACTAGCGGTTGATGAAAGCACAGGTGTGTGTGATATTACACAATTAGCCGTGTATATTCAAGGAATAGACAAAGAGCTCAACGTAACAGAGGATTTGTCGAGTTAATGCCAATGAATGATACAAATACAGGGGAAGATATTTTTTTAAATTATGAAAGTTATGCATAACTTAGATGTGGACTGGTCAAAAACAGTGAATACAACAATGGTAGGCCAAAGAGTAGGTGCTGTTTCTAAACTAAAAACAAAATTAAGAATATAATTCCTAATCACGAGTTCATTACATTTCATTGCATTCTACAACAAAAAGCTCTTTGTGAAACAGTCTTAGATATAGAACATATAATCAATGTTGTTATTAAAACAGTCAATTTTATAAGAGGTAGACCTCTTAATTATCATCAATTTAAGCAGCTAATTCAAGATTGCGAACAACAGAATGGTTTACCCTAGTACACTGAAGTGAGTTGGGCAAGTCAGGTAACGGTTTTAAAGAGATTTTTTAATATGAGAAAAGAAATAAAAAACTCATGGAAACTTAAAATAAGGCAATTATCGAGTTAAACAGTGAAGAATGCTTTCAACATCTTGCTTTTCTTGTTAATATTCTGAGGTATATTAATGATTTAAATACAAATATGCAAGGACGAAACTGAACAGCAGCCCAGTTTTTTTATAACCTTCGTGCTTTAGAAACAAAACTGAATCTTTGGGAAAGACAAGTCTCACTTGGAAGATTAGATCAATTTTCCACATTTAATTCAACGATGAAAATTTCCAATGAGTCTGCAAAAAATAAATATAAATAAATATGTTACAAAAATTTTGGAATTAAGAGAAGAATGTCAAGCAAGATTTTAGAAACTGTGAACAAAAATTTAAATTATTCAGCAATTCATTTTTTTCAATTTTGAAAATGTGCCTGTCGAACTGCAAATAGAACTAATTGACAACACAGAATTAAAAGAAAAAATTGTGTCAGTTTCAATTCAAGAATTTATAAATATTTAGGTAGAGATCATAAAAATTTTAAACTATTTGCTGCAAATGTACTACCTATGTTTGATTCGACATATTTGTGCAAACAACTTTTTTCTGTAATTAATAGTAATAAAACAAAATTATGTTCAAAATTAACAAACGAACATTTAAATTTAAAGATAATCAACATTGTAATGAGACAATGATAAGCTGGTAGCAGGAAAATGTACTCAAGTATCTAGAGTAGCACTTAATAATTAATTTTGTTCATTTTTTGACAAATTTTATTTTATAATAAATATTTAAAAGTTTTTAAATACTAGTTTTTGATTTATTTCTATTACTGTGATAAAATTTTAATTTTTGATGTAATTTTTAAAAAATCTAGAGCAGTACTTGATAATGTTTTTATACTTTTTAAATTGTATTTTATTATAAACATTTAAAAAATTACTTAATTATAATTGTGTTATTTTCAAATTAAATTCATGAAATTTTCTAAATAAACCAATCTTTTAGCTTCGGATGCATATTGTTTTTTACTATAAAATTGATTCGAACAACCCATGATAATCTTTGGCCCCCGGATCTTTTAAATAAGAAATCTGGCCCACGAATGGTTTTGCGTTTGAAACTTGTTTTAATGTCTTTCTACCAATCCTTGTTTTCAAATTTTCTTCTTTTCTTGATAGTTGCATGATATTGTACTTTTCTATAATTATGTCCATTTTATATTTTCTACCTGTTATTATCAGTCTATTTATTAATTTTGGAGTTGCTATTCCTTTCTTGCTAGGTACTTGGCCACAGCATATTTTACTATTCCATCATCCAATTTTGAAATCTTCAGTGCCTTCTAGTGCTTCTTGGAAAATATTTTTCTCCATATATATTGAATAGGACTGGCAATAGACAACAAAATTGTCTTACTCCTCTCCTGATATTTACTCCATTGGTATCACCTTTCTCTACTCTGACTTACACTACTTGATTCATGTATATATTCGTGATAAGTCTCCTGTCTTTTTAGCCCATACCTATTTCCTTTAATAACCTCATCAGCATTACCCAATTCACTCTATTAAAGATAACAAAACATACACAGCAATCTTTGTTGTACTCTATTGCCCTTTATGATATGTTTCCTGCAACTCAAATAGCATCTCTGGTTCTTTGTCCTTTTCTGAAACTGAACTGAACGTCCCCTTATATTTCTTCAGCCTTTTTCTTTAGCCTTTCAGTGAGAATTCTTGTGATGGTTTTAGACATGTGGGAGAGTACTTATCATTTTATAGTCTTTGCAGGGCCTTTGATATCTTCATTAGAGGGATACTTTGTTATTTTTTGAGGCAACTCTCCTATGCCATAAATCTCGTTAATTAATTTTCTCATAGTATTTATTCCTTTTGATCCTATGACTTTATGTACATCTGCCAGTATTCTATCAATGATTGATGCTTTTTGTTTCTTCAGCTCTTGAATCACTTTTTCTGCTTTGCTTTCCATAGCAATTGTCTCCTTCAACATCAGCCTCTTCTTACAGTTGTATTTATACTAATCTTGCCTGCCTGTTATATAATTCCTTAATGTATTCTTCTCATACTTGTGCTACATCATTTGGTCCTGTGACTATCATTCCTTTGGAGTACATAATTCCTTTTCTATGGATACCATTAGACTTTTTATCTTCCAATTCTAGCGCTCTAGTGAACACCATATCATAATAATAATAATTCACATGAATTGTAGTAATTTCTTAAATTTTTTAAAAATATTTTTATCCAAAGATGAAACTTCTTCAAAATTCAGAAAAATTGGAAGTACATAGATTTAACCGTTTTCTGGTTGAAACAGGGCAATTAAAAAAAATGGGGATGCCTATTGGATATTCCTTAGCTGGTGAAAGCAAATGCTGCTATGTGGGATTCTTAGTTTCAAAGCAAAAAGTTAAAAATGAGACCCATTATACTTCAAGTCATCTAGGTTCAAATAACTTCACAGTTTTATCACAAATCTTACCCGATTAGAGCCTCCATCAAAGGATTGGGGCAAAAACTGAAGATGCTTTATTCCACAGATACCATCTGGTAGTTCAATCACCTTCTCAATAGCCCAAGTATCCAATGAAAATACCACAAGAGAATGGGATTTGCCTCCCACTACCATTGCTCGCCCATTTCTAACAAAATAAAGGAACATTTGATAAGGTTGTACATTTATGATTATTTAATTGATATTCTTACATTATATATATTAATGAAAATGCATCAAGGTTGATTATAATATGCATATATGCAAAATCAAATAAAGTAATTTAAAGTCTTCTTTCCAAACAGTTAAAAGTGCTTCCTTCTGACATTGAATCACAATATTATATGACAAGATAAATTTAGTCATCCAAGACATAAAAGAGAAGTTACAAAATTGTAATTAAAAATATTTTGAGTTGCATATTGAAAAAACTCTCATCCCAAATACGTTGAAAAATATCTGAAAAGGTTTTAATGACACTGGAAATTGATTACTTTTAAAATTTATTATAAGCATAGTAAAGGGTGCACCAAAAGTCTCTTTATCCACAAGTGTGAAAATTGAGTAACAAAAATAACACACGTTATATTAATGTTATATTTATGGTTTATAAAGTCAATTATTTGTAAATCATAAACACCATTATGAGTGTTGCTTTACCTCTGGATGTTATATGCTGAAAATGGGATTTGTCTTTTTTTTAATTCTTGCTTTTTTCAAGAAGAGTGATAGAGGAGAATTTAATAATGAGCATATAGATCAATAAACCCATGCTATGAAAGATGAATCATCATACTTGACACTGCATTATCCTCTGTGATGAAAACAATGGCATCCATACAATAATCTTGATCAATAGAAATAACTAAAAATATCAAATAAATAACAAACATAACAATAATAATAACATATACAACATATTTGTTTTAATTTTCCTACTCTTCCTTGGGGTAAAGAGAACTTTATAAAGCTCTGTGAATTACATCAGGTTAGTGCAGATTTTTCACAGAATAACTAGACCAAATACTTGTCTAATATGGTAATATCATATAATATTTTGACAACAGATGCATGCATACATATTCAGGGTGTCCCTTTCAAACCTCCTACATTTCAATCCATCAATGTGGAAAAATTGTAAAAGCTAAATGAATGCAATTTGTGGTATACGAAAGAGGAACTCAGAGAATTTTATTCCGTGACCTCGAAGTTGCCGCTCTGTCTGTTACATGGCGTTACAGTTGCTAGAAGGAAAATGCGACTCCTCAGCAGTGAGTGCAGTTTGTCATGTGGTGTTACAGTAGAAGGGCAATGGCGACTCCTCAGCAGCGAGTGCTGGTTTTTATATGGTATGCAGAAATGAAGTAGTTCATTACAGTGCAACGCAACTATCAGAAGTGTATGAAGGAGATGTGCCTGAGATGAAAACCATTAAGGTCTGGTTTGACAAGTTTTTAGCGATGGGGAGTGTACCCAAACAGTCTGGAAATGCACGTCCGAGTGTTTCTGATGAGAATGTCAACGAAATTCACAGTGCATTCCAGAGAAGCCCGAAAAAATCCATTCGTCAAGCATTGAGGAAACTGAATGTACCATGTACAACAGTGCACCAAGTATTGCACAAGCAGCTGCATTTGTTTGCATACAAAGAGCAGATTACCCAGAAAATGATGCTGGACAACACACCTCAGTGACGAGACATTGCTATTGACATACTGAATTGGATTGACGTGGATCCTGGCTTCCTTTCAAGCATCTTGTTTTCAGATGAGGCAATGTTTCACCAGTCAGGAAAAGTCAATCGGCACAACACATGTCTTTGGGGCTCGGAAAATCCTCACATCCACAGAGAGGTGATCCAAGATAGTCCTAAAGTGTGGCTTAATGAAGGACAGGATTATTGGGCCATTTATTTTGCAGAAGCCACAATAGCAAGTGCTGTTAACCTTGACATGATGGAACTGTTCATGTACCCTCAGGTTGCAGTTTTGCACCCGAACATCATCTACCAACAGGATGGGGCTCCCCCACACTGGAGTTTGCATGTTCAAGAATCTCTCTCAAAAACCTTCTTGAATCATTGGATTGGGCATAATGGACCAATCCCTTGGCCCCCACACTCACCGGATATCACTCCGCTGTATTTTTTTATGGGGTATGTCAAAGATCGAGTGTATGCTACCCATGTGCCTGACCTTCCAACATTACAAGTCCACATCCATGATGTGATTCCCTCAGTAACCCCGGACATGTTGGACAGAACATGGTAATAATTGGAGTACAGACTTGACAATCTTGGTGCAACCAATGGGTCACATATTTGAGTGTACTAATCTAGGAATTGTTATACAAATAAAGTCTTTGAGTCACGGAATAAAATTCTCGGAGTTCCTCTTTCATACATCACAAATTGTATTCATTTAGTTGTTACATTTTTTCCTCAGTGATGGATTTAAATGTAGGAGGTTTGAAAGGGACACCCTCTACATATATTAAACAGTTAAATACATGCACTCATGCAAATACTATTTGTACTGTATTAATAATAATGATGATTAAGACCCATAATTATAAAAGTAAAGATTATAACACTATTTGTTCAAATATAGGTTAAACATTATTTAAAAGAATATAAAATATAGAATTTGTCAATTGTCATTACATTATAACCTAAGTTTCATCAACAATTCACTAACCATCCCACAGGAGTGGGCCAAACATGTCTAAACTTGCATCAGTTTCTGCTTTCTAGGCCTTTTCACGATCGTAGAGAAGTTATAGAGAAATTGTGTTAAACCGAACGACCATTCATGTTAGTCAAAAACCACCCCTACTTTAAAAACCGTGTTAAACCAAAACCATGTTGGTAGAATTCGTGTTAGTTAGGGATTGGGTGTACTTACAAACATTATTTTTGTCACTCAAATACGTGTGACCAATTTAGCTTTCCGTTCAAATGTATTTGTAATATTTTATAACACTAAATTATGAAATTTTGGAACACAAAGGGCAACAATATAAGTAACTGCTGCACCACATTTAATTTAAAATAATTATGTCGAAAGCAGTGGCAGAACTAAGCCGGGGGAGCCAGGGCAGTGCCGAAAATCCAGAAAAAGTTGTTTAAGGGGTGTTTTTGACCCCAAACTTCAATTTTAAACAACCATAAGAAAAGCACTGAAAACTGTGGACTTTAAGTAATTGCTTTTTTAAATTATTTAAAATTAAGATTCAAAGTCAGGACATGCACCGTACTGTGGAAGAAAGAATAAAGTTTATTTTTCTCGAAGAAAAAATTGAAATCCATGCTGAATTTGCATAAAAATTTCATTTTAATCATGAAATTACGAAATTTTTTCTGCCTTCAACAATGAAAAATATTAGCTACCATAGCATTAGTCTTCTATATCAACAGAAAAGTTTCTTTCAACTTCCTCAACTTTGTCTATTTAAAGCTACTTCTCAGGAAACACCACTTCCAATAAGCTACTCAGCACCAGCATTCAAGGTAAATAAAAACTATTTTCTATTCAATTTGATTGTTTTCATGATTTGCTTAATTAATGGTACATATTATAATAGTTCTGTTATCTTCTGTCATTCATCATAAAGATACATCATTTCAACTTAATTAAGGATAAAATAGGCTTTCGTTGCTTTGGTTGAGAACTTAACCACCAATTATACCATTGTGTTTATGGAAGATTGTGTTCCGAAGAAAATACGTGCAAACAAACTTGTGGAACACAACCCATTCATAAATCGGAAACTTTCTGTATAGAGAATGTATTGTTTTCATGAAAAAAATAGAAATCGAGATTTCAACGAAAATACAAGTTTAAAATTGGTCAACCGGAAGTGGGTGATTACTATTGTCACAGCCCTTTTTGAAATAGTTTCTTTAATATTTGATAAATGTAAAAAATCTGATGACTTTCTCCATACCTGTAATATTTCTAAAAATTCCAAATAGATTAAATGATAATAAATATTTTAAGGAACTGTGAGAAAAATTTAAAGACTTTACAAAGAAAAGAAATAAACTCAAACTGTAGCCTTCTGATATTGGATATAGCCCTGAAGCTCCAACAATTAAGAAAATAAAAAGGAGCGTAATGTGTTTACAATAGTTGCCAGTAGGTGGTGTGGTGGTGGCAGCTAAAAAATGTAGTTTTAAAAAGAGCTCTTTAACAATGTATTATATGGAAAATTGTTTCAAACAAAGGTTGTAGAAAATTAAATTACCTACAACTTTTATTCCAGTACTTTTTTACATTCATCAAATATTAAAGCAAATATTAAAAAAAACAGATAAGTGACAAGAGTAAACACCCACTTCTGGTGGACCAATTATTACCAAAAACTAATCAGCATATCTTCCTTTAACAAAAATGTCAAATATAAAATTTCATGCTGATCTGATTAATAGTGTTGCACATCACTTCAAATTGTCTCTCGCTGCAGTCCACGAGCAAACTCTCTCACCTTAGGACTCTTCCCAGCAACTCTCTGCCTAAAACCTCAGGCGAGCTAGACCCCTCCCCACGGTCTCCTTCCACCACCACTTACAACACCCCCCTTCTCCCCTCCACACCAGACCCCTCTCACTCCTCTTTGCAAGGGTAAGGCAAGGGAGTAAACAGCCTTGAAGAGGCAGTCAAATGGGGGGGATGAGTTGAGCATAAAACTGCCCCCTCCTCAAGTCCAGGAGGTCCCCGACTGGGCTGTTTCCTAATTCAAAGTAGGCGTTCTGTCTCCTGCATCTCCATGGAGCTAGTCTCTTTCCCCAGCCTCCACTGGCTCATTGGTGCCAGAGTGCAATGCAAGACAGTTGATGTGGACCATCTTTGGCCGGAAACGGTCACCCCGCTGAATCCGGTACACCACATCGTTCAGTTGGGTGATGATGGTGTATGGCCCCGCCCATGATGGCTGGAGTTTGGGGGAGTGCCCCTCCCGACGTTTTGGATTGTATATCCACATGTGGTCGCCCTCTTCAAAACCTGCTGCATTGGCCCTCCAGTCATACCTGGTCTTCATCTGCTGACTGGCCATTCCCAGGTCTCGCCGTATGTGCATGTGGACCTGCCACATGTTGTCTTCTAATTCCCACATGTAGTTCCTCAGCTCCCACTGAGATGCTTCTGGGAAGCTGAAAGCCAAGTCGCAAGGCAGGCATAATCTTCTTCCCATTAGGACTTCAGTGGGGTTGTGCTGTGAGCTTTCGTGCTGGGCAGATCAATAAGCAAGCAGGAAGAGAGGTATGTGGCGGTCCCAGTCCCTCTGGTTATCGGCTACAACCTTGGCCAGGTACTGGGTGAGCATTCGGTTGAAATGCTCAACCATACCATACAACTGTGAGTGTAATGGTGTGGTACGGGTCTTGTGAACTTCCAGAAGGTCACAGACTTCCTGAAACACTGCCACCTCTAAATTCTGGCCTTGGTCAGAGTGCAGCTCCATAGGGACCCCATAGCGGCACACCCAGTTGTCCATGAACACCCTGGCCACAGTGTTCGCCTCCTGGTCAGGGATATACTTCTGGCCACTTACTGAAGTAGTCGATGACCACCAGTACATAGTGGTTGCTCCACTCTGATGCAGGAAACAGTCCCATGATGTCTATGGCAATCTGCTCGAATGGAGCCCCGGTGTTATACTGCCATATCGCCCCACATGTCCGCCGCTAAGCCCCTTTGGCAGCTCTACAGCACTGCCAGCACCACCACTCCACATCGCTTTGCATATGTAGCCAGCAGTAGCATTCCCAGAGCCTGGCAATTGTCTTATTGATGCCCAGATGTCCAACCAACTGGCCACAGTGGACATCACAAAGAACCTCCACCACCCTGGCCACTGGTAGAATCAGTTGCAGCACCACATTGCACCCATCAGGACTCTCCTAATGCCACTTAAGCAGGCCATTCTCAATGTTCAGCAAATCCCACTTTGCCCAGTATGCTTTACAGACTTTGCTGCCATCTGCCATCTCCTCCAACGAGGGCATCACCTACCCCATCCTTTGCCCACAAAAGTGGGCCTATGTCAGCATCGTCCAGCTGCTCCTGTCACAGCCTCACTTATGTCCATCTCTCTGTTGCTCCAAGGGAGATTTGGTTCATGGCTGCCACTCTCTCCTGGTCCTCCATGCATGTACAATGCCCGCAGTCATCTGGGCATAGCCTCCAGGAGAGTGCATCAGCATTACTGTGTATGCAACACCACCGATGCTCGAAAGTGAAGTGGTTAGCCTGCCATTTCTCCAACCACCGTGCCAGCGGGCCTTCTGGGTTCCAGAGATTTAGTAGTCATTTGAGCATACTGTGGTCAGTATGTAGCAGGATTTCTCTTCCATACAGATATTTATGAAAGTGTTCCAGTGCCTTCATTACTGCCAGGCGTTCCGTTCTTGCCGGCTAAGCACCTTGCTGTAGTAGGCAATGATGCATTCCTGTCCATCCTGGACCTGGGATAGGACTGCCCCAAGCCCGATGTTGCTAGCGTCTGTGTCCAACACAAATCGCCCTTGGGGAAGGGGGTAAGCCAGTATTGGGCTAGAGCACAGGGCCTCTTTTGCTCCTCTGCATCCACTGGAATGAGTACTTTTCCTCTGTCAGCTAGTGGAGGGGCTTTGCTATATGCGCAAAGCCTTCTATGAAGCACCGCTAGTAGGTGCACAGTTCTCTCTTATTTTTAGGTCATGGCCAGTCGTGCACTGTCGCTAATTTCCCAGGATCAGTCTGCACACCATCGCCTGACACTATATGGCCTAGGTATTGTACCTTCTTCCTGAAGAGGGAGCATTTCTTTGGGCTAAGCTTCAAATTAGCTCCCTTCAATCTGTTTAAGACCTTGTGCAGGTGGCACAGGTGCTGTCGAAGGTCCGACTAACCACCAGAATGTCATCCAAATAGACAAGACATGTTTTCCATGTCAGCCCTCACAGCACAGCATCCATCAACCATTCGAACATGGCAGGCACATTACATAGCCCAAATGGCATGACCTTAAACTGGTACAGACCATTCCCCATGGTAAATGCTGTCTTCTCCTTGTTGGCTGGATGCATGCTGACCTGCCAATAGCCACTCTTCAAATCAAGCGTTGTGAACCACTGGGACCCAGCAAGCGTGTCGAGTATGTCGTCGATACATGGCAGGGGATAGCTGTCCTTCTGCATAACATTCAGTTGCCGATAATCCATGCAGAACCACAGGTGACGCCCATGGGCTGACTGATGGCTCGATGACCCCATCCTATCCCATTTCATTCACCATTTTTGCCACCTTGGCTAGGGGGAGGCAGTGAGGCAGCTGATTAGTTGGCCTGGCATCTCCCGTGTCGATGCAGTGCTTCACAATGTCCGTTCGTCCCAGATTTCTGTCTTTCACAGCAAACATGTCCTGGTAGTTGGCCAGGAATTGGCATACAGTGCACACTTCCTGACTGAAGAAGTTCCTTTTGGCATCCTGGATGAGTTTCTCCAGTCCCAGAGGCAGATATTTCCTTGGCAGCACCACCACCTGGCGCTCATTTCCCACTGCCACCCATACAACAGGAGAGCACTTTGCCACAACTGTGCCTTCTGCCAGATCAACTGCTTCCTCCCAGAAATTCACCAAATGCACTGGGACCTCCTGGTCCAGTTGGATGACCTCCCAAGTGGTCAGCACACCATTTTCATTCTTCTGGACTGGCTCCAACAGACCAAGACAGTAATCCCCAGTGTTCTCCCTACTGGCCATTACTAGCTGTTCTGTGCCACCTGGGATGTGGACACTGCCTGTCAGTTGCACCCTGCTGACATGGGTTCGTCATAGTGAGGGGAAGTTCTTCCCCCTCCAGGTTCAGTATCCTCTGAGGCAGGTCCAGAATGAAGTTGCAATCGTGCATAATATCCAGGCTGAGTATGTACTCATCCATGATGTCTGCTACAAGCGCTCGATGCATGAACTGCTTCCTTCCAAGCTACAGCTGTAGGTCTACCTACCACTCACTCTCTTGTTGCCGTCTTCAGGTGGCAAGGTTCATACACGTCCCAAGGTTGTGCTGTGCCAGTTACATCTGGCCTCACAATGGATGCTGATGTACTAGTGTTGATGGTGAATGTTGCCCAATGCATCGGTCCACAACCGGCATACCTGGTTGCCACCGACCAATGATACATGGAGAAACTTGGGAACTACTTGTCTCTCAGTCAGTCCATGCCACTTTAATCTGGCTACTGCTCATTTCCCTGCTGGCTGGAGCTCTGTCTCTGGTCCCAGGTAGTTGTGGGTCCACCACCATCATTGCTAGCTCAATGCTTGCTACAATTATGCTTGAAGTGTCCTACCTCTCCACAGGCTAAACATCTCAGTTGTTTGACACCTCCCTTCTCCAGTCTGACAACCCATTTGCACAGCTCAGCCAGTCTGAGGTCCTCCAGTATCACTTCCCTTAACCGTGGCTCAGCTACCCTCTGCACGACCGACTGGATGCCCTCGATTTCCAGAGCAGTAACCAGAGCACTCCTAAGATCCTGCGGTGCATGCATTAGTACTGCCTCTCATATATGGCCATTCCTGATACCTCCTAGGAAACCCATCGTTGCCACTCTGTCAACATGCTCGGTGCTGGAGTTAGGGTAGGTGAGGTGTGTGAGTTGCTCAACTTTGGCATAGTAAAGCTGCAATGACTCGCCACTACTATGCATCTGGTGTGAGAGTTGGATGTAATAACATTGGTCTAGGTGGCGGTGGTTGTAGCAGAGTCCCAATTACCGATAAACTCCACAGTCTTTCCTCGCCGCAGGTGTTAGGTGCCGCAATGCCACCAGCGCCTGTCCTCGCAGGCAGTTGAGGAGCATGGCCACTTTCTTGATGTTGTTACAACCATTCATTTTGTGACTGATTCGAACTGCTTACAGTTTGCCCAGCTACTCAGGCCATCAAAAGTAGGGGGCTTCGCTTTCAGCCCAGCAGTCTTGCGATTGCTCACAGCTGCGGATATCAGGCTGACTGTGGCAATTTCTGCACTGCTGATCCTTGGCACTGGGCCTGTGATGCACTCTGCAAGCATTGCAAGTTTGGCTTCGGGGTCTGTGCTGTGATGCACCACCTGTGCTAAGATATCTGCCCATAGCTCCTCCCGATGCATCAGATGATCAGCATGAAGCACTGCTCTGCGACCTCCAAACACAGTGACTCCTGTCTGGCCTCCACTCCCTCAAGATGCTTTGCCTGCTCGCCGAGCTGTCCTCTCAGCTCCACTGAATAATCGGACAATGACTGGTCCATCTCGGTCATTTTGGCAGTCATAGCCTGCTGTTGGGCAGCGAGTTGCTGTGTGTGCTCGACCGCCTTCTGGTTTAGCCCAGTGATTTGGCTGGCGAGCATGCTGTTCTGCTTTCTAAGTGCCTTACCTTGCTCAGCCATTTGTTTGGTGAGTGTCTCAACTGCTGCCATGACATCAGCGAGAGAGGCCAAGCCACCACCTCCTTTCCTTTGCTTCATTGCTGGAGTTCACACTTAACTATTACAAAAGCAATGTGCACAAGCAACCTCAATCCCATTTCTGACACCATGTTGCACATCACTTCGAATCGTCTCTTGCCGCAGTCCACGAGCGAACTCTCTCTCCTTAGGACTCTTCCCGGCAACTCTCCACCTACAACCTCTGGTGAACTAGACCCCTCCCCACAGTCTCCTTCTACCACCACTTAAAAATGCCCCCCTTCTCCCCTTCACACATGACCCCTCTCACTCCTCCTAGCCTAGTCTCTGACCTCATGCAAGGGGAAGGCAAGTGGGTAAACAGCCTTGAAGAGACAGTCTAATGGGAGGGAGGGTGAGTTGAGCATAAAACTCCACGTATCAATAGTTTTTGAGTTAGAGCACCCACAAAATTCTGGTCACAGACACACCCACAGACATCATCAAGAAAATAGTCGAAACATGTTCAGGGGACCTTAAAACATGCATTTCCGTTGAAATCTCGAATTCGATTTTTTCATGAACACAATAATTTCTCTATACTTTGTATATGGAGAAAGTAGAAATTGCTGGAATAAAAGTTGCAGGAAGTTTAATTTTCTACAACTTTTGTTTGAAACATTTTTTCATATAATGCATTGTTTAAGAGATATTTTAAAAAATATTTTTTTAGTTGCCACCACCACACCACCTACCGGCGACTATTGTAAACACTTTACGCTAACTTATGTCTTAGTAACAGTCCCTTTTATTTTCTTAGTTGGAGGTTCCTGGCAATATCCAATACCAGAAGGCTACGGTTTGTTTATTTCTATTCTTTGTAAAGTCTTTAAATTTAATAAAACTAGTAACTCTTAAAAGCAGCTTCCGCTTGCTTTTAAATTTTATAAAATAAATAGATTTCTTAAGGGAACGTTTGTCACACTTTGAGGTGGGAGAGTAGGAGCAGTATTTCGTATTTATACTTTATGCATATTGTTTTGGCAAAGAGGAAATTTACTTTCAAAATTTTTATTGATAGAATTAGATAAGAAATAAGTTTGTTTTTAAATATTCTTTAGTTACTCTGGACGCGGCGACATATAATTGTCCATGACAAAAAACATTATTTTTTAAGTTTGGCCTTGACATGAGACTTATTAATGGTGATTCCAAATGCCACTCTTACTGGAAACTGATTTCTCTGCCACTCAAAAGGAAAATTGGTGTCGGTAGGTTGAAGTGATACGTGGAATTAAAGCAATTGAAAAGCATTGGACTTGTCATGGTAGTTAATATTTTTCATTGTTAAAAAACTGAAAAAATACCCTTATTTTCTGATTAAAAACACATTTTTATGCCAATTCATCTCGAATTCGAATTCTCTCTTCAAAAAAATCAAACTACATTCTTTCATCCAGAGAACAGTTTATATCCCGACTTTGTATCTTAGTTGTAACTAATTTAAAAAAGCAAATTTATAAAGCCCTGTGCCATTTTCAATGCTTTTCTTATGGGTGTTTAAAATTGAACATTGGGGTCAAAAACACCCCTTAACACATTCGCGACGTAAGCTATTTTTGCTCTCCATGCCCACAGGCCTAAAATGCGATAAAAATTCATTTTTGATTTTTTTGTTTAAATTAAGAAATATAGTTTCTTTAATGTTGAAAAATATGTTTTTTTAAATTTCCAATGCTTGTGAGGCGTCTAAATAAGTTTTTATTGGTTTTACCTTAGGAGGTATGCAATCACGAAATACAAACATGTTATTATAATTTTCTCCTAATAATTTTTTATTTATACCATTTACAAAACACAGATGATAAAATCTAGGGCTGAGATATTATAATGGGGAATATCAGAATTATATAAACGTAAAAATGTACAAAAAGTAATAAATATATTCACTAATTTTCAAGGTCACTTTCACGTTATTTCTCTCGATACAACCACTTCATCGGGAAGGCGCTCCAGGCCCCTAAAAAATACATTTACCCATGCCTTGGGTTTATGGCGAGGCTCTACGGCCGGATGGGGCAGGGGAAGTTCCTCACCCAAGGCGTCCACTTACAGTTTTACTTGTCCTGTGCTGCCGCATTTTTGGAAATCCGTTTCGCGCAACACACGTGCCATTTATTGTTTGCAAAGCGGCTTCTTTTTATTACAAGTCGACCTTTTTTTCCCATGCCTAAGATGCGCTCATTGAAATGAGTAATCTTGCAGTTTTTCTCGTCCTCGGCCGCCGCATTTTTGGAAATTGGTTACCCAAATATTCGCGCAACGCACGTGCCATTTATTGTTTGGAAAGTGGCTTCTTTTTATTACATGTCGACCTTTTTTCCCCATGCCTAAGATGCACTCTTTGAAATGAGTAATCTTGCAGTTTTTCTCGTCCTAGGCCGCCGCATTTTTGGAAATCGGTTACCCAAATTTTCGCGCAACACACGTGCCATTTATTGTTTGCAAAGCGGCATCTTTTTATTACATGTCGACCGTTTTCCCATTCCCAATTCGGTTTCAGGAATTTCCTCCCTTGGCTTATTTCCCTTCCTCTCTTTCTACCAATGCACCATCCTACACATCAGTCTTTAGCTGTTTTTCTTCGAGTGTCATTGTGTTCTCGTTGAGTTTCTAGAAAGTCAGTGTGTTATTCTCTATCTAAAGTTCCTTTTTTTCTATACCATGTCTGATTCTGACATTTCAATGTCAAGTTACCTTGACTCTGAATCTTCCTACAAGCCATCAGAAGTAGAAAGTGATTTATCCTCATCAGAATCTGAAGGCATCGAAGAAGCATCATCCGAAGACATCGATGATATAGAAAATGTTCCAGACTTGTGGGGAGATTGCTCGAATGTTGGTCGTCCTTTTTCCTACACAGGTAAAGATGGTTTGCTGATTGAGAAGGATTTTGCTGATCCGACACGCTCATATGAACATTTTCTGAATGACGATCTTTTGGATCTACTAGTAACAGAGACAAACAGATACGCAAGACAGTACTTAGCATCTGAAGTCCCTAAGAGAAGATCCATAATGAAAAAATGGAAGAAAACATCATCAAGTGAAATAAAAAATTTCATAGCAGTTCTGATGGCTATGGGTGTAAACCATCTATCTAAAATGCGTTTTTATTGGTCCTACAAACCTTTATACCGGAATGACTTCATACGAAACACTATGAAACGTGATCGGTTTGAGATGCTTCTGAAGTGCTTTCATTTCAATGATAATTGTGCTGATACAAGTGAAAGTAGATTGTCCAAAATCAAGCCATTGCTTGATTTGATTTGCAGAAAATTTCAGTCTACAATTACTCCTGGTGAAAAAATCGTCATTGATGAATCAATGGTGCCCTGGAGAGGCAGATTGATATTTCGTCAGTATCTCCCTGGAAAAGCAAATAAGTATGGTGTGAAGTGCTACAAACTGTGCACACCTGAGGCTTATACTTATAACTTGAAGATTTACACAGGCAAAAATGAAAACCCAGATGGAAGTGGGAAAGGACACGCCGAAAAAGTAGTGCTGGAGTTGACTGCGGGAATTTTGAACGAAGGTAGGACTTTGTATATAGATAATTTTTATACAAGCGTATCTCTCTGTGAAGAGTTACTAAAGAAAAAGACCTATGTCTGTGGAACACTAAGACAAAATAGATGGGAAAATCCAAAAGAGGTATGCGCAAAAAAACTGAAAAGTGGAGAGATTTTCGTGAAGGAAAAGAATGGTGTAAGAGTGATGAAATGGCAAGATAAGAGACCAGTGCTTATGATTTCTTCGGATCCAGCACATACGGACATTCTAGTTCCATCATCGTCTAAGTCATGGAAAGGTGAAAGAAAAATGAAGCCATCGTCTGTGATGGATTATAATTTTGCCTAAAAGGGTGTTGATGTTTCTGACCAAATGTCCTCTTATTATACCTGCATAAGAAGAACGATGAAGTGGTATAAAAAGGTAGCAATAGAACTTCTTCTTGGAACGTGTGTGGTGAATGCATGGGTGATTTATAACAAATACGGAGGGAATGAGAAAAAAATGGACATGCTCACTTTTAGGGAAAATATTATTTATGGGCTTACTCGAGATAATGGTGAAAGCAGTGGTGCCGTTGGTGGTGATAAAGCTAGGAAGACCAAGAAGAAAGTAGTGCATAGTCTAGGAACATATCAAGGGTTAGCCAGAGATTGTAGAAAGAGATGTATCGGTTGCTATGAAAAACATCGTAGGAAAAAAGGAGTGAGTGATGCGAAAGCGAAAGCAAAAAAAGTAAAAACATTCTGCAAAGACTGCGATGGACAGCCGACGATGTGTTTAGAATGTTTCAATGAAAAACATAAGTAATGTTTGTAAATTTAACTTCCAACATTTTATTATAATAAACTATTATTTCCTATGTATTTTTCTTCAGAAATATTCAAGTTTTACATTTATATTCATAAAGATATAATATTTGTATTATTACTACTTGTAAAATATTATCTTAGATTTATCTTGAATAGTACTTTTAAACTAAACCATTTATCGATAATAAATACAATTTCAAACTAAAATGTATGATATTATTTTCCATTGCAATTCCCCGATTTTTCATGGATGGTGCAGCGAGATCAAATAAATTTTTTTTCATGGTAAAATTTCATTAACTAAAGATATTCATATGCAGTATATATCCTCCTAAGAGCGTAAACTAAATATAGAATCCGTCAGCATAGGCGTCAAAAGAAAAAAGGTAAGATAAAGGTAAGGGGAGGGACCCATCGGTGGGTCCCAACGCCTATGGGCGCGTACAGCCGGGACCCACCGGTGGGTCCCGTCGTTGCGAACGTGTTAAATATAAATTATTATGGAGTTTCGGGTTTTTTTTACAGGTTGTACCCCATGAACTATCTTCCATCCAAATTTCAGCACTGTAGCAGTTCTAGAAGTGCTTTTTTTAGTTTTAATCCTGTATTTTGAAGCGCTACGTGATGGAGAAAGTTTTACAATTTATTATATGTATAGATATGAAATTTTAAAAATCATAACTACAATAAAGAAACTTAACCAATGGTGGTAATTAACTTTTTTTTACTAAAATTAAGTTTTTGTTTAAATCAAAATTCTTACATACATTTTGGTATAAAGAATAAAAACTTTCTTAACCATCTACAATTAACTACAAACCTCTACTTGGAGATGTTGGCATCACTGTATTTACTGCTAAACTACTTGAAATTTTGGAATGTTAATAATCAATACCTTGGTTTAAGTACAAAATATGCATTATAATTTGTTACCTACCTTGTAAATGCTATTGATTTGAGATGATGTTGTCCTTTCCATGTTACAGGTAAAATTTGCTTCATGCATTCGAATTTTCCAAATTGCCAAACAAACATAGCATCATCCTCAAAGCAAACAAGGATTTGTCCAGATGATACACCTTCCATGAACATTGCCTATGAAGAATTATGATAAATGTTTAGCATGGAGTGACAATTTTCTCATTGTCAGTTTCATTTTAGACGTATGGTCTTTTTAAGTTTCCCTGCATGTATAACAATTCAATATATTCAATGACTTACTTGCGTTACAGCAAGCATCTTCAGGAAATGTCAGATGCTTACTGTAACATAAGGGAAATGTCAAACATCTGAGATGTTCTCCAGATGGTAAAACTGAAGAAACCTCACCAGCATTGAGTGTTTAACATGTCAGGAAAAGATTTTGTTTTACTTAGTAGGATCTCTATTAATAAAAGCATTAAAGTGGGAGTATGTATGGATGTAACGATGATCTTTTTAACATGTTTTGACAATTTCCCGAATGGGAAATGAAATGAAATTTGGTAGGAATGTTTCATTCGGATAACACAAGATATCAATGAAAAAAAATCCCCAAAAAGACCCGGATTTCCATTTCCCATAAGATAACACACAAAAATCGATTTTTCGATTTACAGATTTTTTACTTTTTTGCAAATTTAAATTAGAAAGAATGGACCTATGATCTTCAGACCTAGACTGTTTTAAAGAAAACCAAATAACGTTTCTCATTCTTATTTTCACATTTCGCCTATGATTCGAAATCGCTCAAGTTATATTTTTAAATTATATTTATTGGAAAAATTTAAGCATTTTAATGATATGTTGTCTTGCTGACTGTATAATTGTTAAACCTCAAGATTGTATTGTTCTCTCAATCCTTATCTCTCTATATTATAACATTGTAATGATCATCATCATAATGAGTAACACTCTAATTTTGTGAATAACTCGATTATAAATTAACTTCGAAGCCTGAAATTCCTCAGAATTTCAGTGTTAATGAATCTCTACGTTAAAACTAAAAATAATTTTGAATGAGATCATAGGTTTGACTCCAGGTGATGAATGTCAATTCCCATAAGATAACACGTAAAAATCATCTTTTTTGGTAGTATAGTTAGGGTGACAAGATAGGATTTCAAAAGTACTTGAAGATGAGGTTTCCAAACTGGGCAGGCAATGGAGGAAGCATAGAAGAGATGTGGACAGGTTTTAAGAAATTATTATTAGATGGAATAGAAGAATTTGTTCCCAAAAAATATTTAAAAACAATTGTGATCCTGAAGATTACAACAAAAGAATTAGGAGTTAAAAAGTAAAATCTGAGATGCGCATAAAAGAAGAGGGTTAGGAGAATGTTTTTTGCAAAAGTATAATAACTTGCTGAAATGCTTGAATACGGAGAAAAGGAGGGCCAAAGATAAATATCTACAAAATATACTAGGTACTAAAAGCAGCAGTGATTTTTATAAATACCTCAGGAGGTAGAAGGATAACAGAGAGAAAATAAGTACAATTAAGAATGCAGAGGGGAATATAATAAAAAACAATGAAGATAAAGCAAAAGAACTTAATAATTGGTATGCAAGCATATATAGAAAAAGAAATTAAAGCGACATTATGGAAAATAAGGCATTCTTTGGGAACAATAGATATACCCAGCCAGGCAACGATGCAGGGGTAGTGCAAGAGGCAAAATATATCAGAATTAAAGATACTGACAATTTAAAAAAAGTAGATAGGCTAGGAAATCACAAGTCAAAAGAACCTAATGATATTGCAGGAGAAACATTAAAATTGGTTTCAGCAGAAATAGTGTTGTATCTCAGGGTTTTATTTAGCGCAACGTTAAATAATGAAACGATCCCAGATGACTGGAAAAATGCAAACATGATACCTATTTATAAAGGTGGAATCAAAACCGTTGAAAACTATAGACCTATTAGTCTGACATCTGTAGTTTGCAAACTGATGGAGAAAATTATTGCCAATTACATAAGAGACTATTAGGGAGTAAAAAACTGGTTATGTAAAAATCAGCATGGTTTCAGGAACAGTTTTTCATGTGAGACTCAGTTATTAGAGCTGTTACAAGAGATTGCAGAATCGATAGATAAAGGAGATGAAGTCAACAGTATCATCATAGATTTTTCTAAAGCTTTCGATATAGTACCTCATGACATTCGTTAAATAATGATAAGATAGTAATTCAGTGGTTAAAAAGTTTCCTTATTGTTAGATCCCAACGGGTTAAAGTAGGACAGGGTCACTCCGAGGAAAGTCAGGTAACATCAGGGGTTCCACAAGGGAGTGTTTTAGAGCCCTTATTATTCCTGATTTATGTAAACGACCTACCTAATTATGTCAAGTCTGAGATGTGGCTTTTCGCAGATGACTGCATTATCTATAGATGAATAAGAATGGAAAAGGTCAGAGCAATTTTGCAGGAAGATATGGAGCAGGTAGCAAATTGGATTAGGTTGAACAAAATGATGTTAATGGAACAAATTTCAAAAATAAAACACCGAGAAAAACTTTCGCTACATGCTTAAAATGGGGGAACAGTACAAAAAGTCGATAATTGCAAATATCTAGGTGTTCAAATAACAAGAGACCTAAAATAGAGTATACACATCAACAAAATTGTAGCAAAAGCGCATAAGACCTTGCATTATGTGATACATAGTCTAAAAGGAAGTACTAAGGCAGCAAAAGAGTTAGCATATAAATCATTGGTTAGGCCTATAATCGAGTATGCTACAAACGTATGGGACCCTTACGAGATAGGGCATATTAAGAAATTAGAGAAGGTGCAAAGAAAGGAAGCGAGATTACCTTAGGAAGATTCAACAAGGGAGATAGCTTGATAAAAAGAGGAAGATTAATAGATTTGGGGGTATATTCCAGATAATTGGCAAAAATAAGGCATGGGAAGATCTAAGGAGTAGGATAGAGAAGTCACACTTTATTGGAAAAAATGGATACAAGTTTAAAATTAAATAGAGGCCGCAAAAAAACAAATATTGCCTAATATTCTTTTCTTAATAGAGGAATCTGGGATTGGAACATGTTACCTGAAGAGCTCTTTAAACCCTTACCTACAAATGTTAAAATATTTGAGAATAGTTAGTTTGATCATAGATAATATTGTAAATTGTAACAGATGACGATGGAGTTGGAGGAAGTAAAGGAATGCCTGATGGGGTGAAGTACGGTGGGGACCTTGTGAGCCCCTTAACCGCTACGGTAGCCGTGAAGGCCCATCTTGAACCCAGAAAACTCTAAACTCCATAAGAATAGGTAATAATTAAATTGAATAGGTTTTTAATTAAATTCTATGGCATTTGTTATTGATAAATTATCTATTATTGTATTTTTGTTGTATTTTGTAGTGTAGTGTACTGTAGCAGTCGTCGCCACCTGGCTTGAGCCAACTTGCGACATTTTAATTAATTAAATAAATTAAATAAGTGAGAAAAATGTTGGGATTGTAATAAAATACCGTAGCATTTAGGAACTTTATTAAAAATTTTCAAAAATTAAAATTTTAGTCCCAAGATGCCAACAGTGCTATATCAAAAATGCGCTAAAAGAACATGTGCTAAATGAGGCATAACTGTATATATAAATGTTTCAAATCCCAAAGAATGTCAAATAACTCAAAAATGGCTGAATCTATTTTAATCATTCTTTCAGTTATAGGTTCAGTGAAATTTCCAACCCGTTAGCTCTTAAGATATTCTTTAATGGCTGTGTTGCTCCCATACTAAATTACTGCTCTCCTATTTGGTCCACTGCTGCTCCTTCAAACCTAAAACAGCTTGACTCCATACAAAAGTTTTTCTACGCCATAGTTCGACATCACACACAGGGTAGAGCACCCTCATTAAGCATTCCCTCCCTTTCTCATAGGCAACTTATTACTGATCTTAATTACCTTCATTCTCTCATCAAGGGTTTCTATCGCTCCCCTTTACTTTCATCCTATTTTTCTCTTTATGTTCCATCTCGCACCACTTGCCTTCAAAATCTTTTTCATTTACCAAAATTTCAACTTTCCGTCTCCCATTTGCATATAATTCCTTAGAGGCTTTACTTCCGAATCTTGACATTTTCTCACCCACTTCCTTCCGTAATCAACTAACTACTATGTTATCCAACATTTCCCTCATTTCTGATGCTGTTTTGTATGATCATTTCTATTGCTGTTAATATTATTGTGTAATTGTATTTACTGTAGTTATTTATTTTAATGTTATATTATTTGTTACAGTTATATGTTTCAATGTAATGGGGTCTCTGTGCTGTTTTTTAAACTAAATAAATAAATAAATAGACATCTAACGAGCCTTATGGGTAATCACTGTGTAATACAACGGCCTGAGTTCATCCCAGGACTGTTTAATTCCTCCATTTGAATAACATGGGAATTGGTGCAGCATATTTTTGATTTGCACTTTAAAATTACAGAAAATAATAATACAACTATGGGACTTGAACTAAAGAAAGCCTTAGAGAATGAAAATTCATTTTCTTACCATCGATTTTCAGATACATATTGATTTCATAGACAGACTTCTTTTGAACAGAAAAAGTTTGTTTTTTATGAGAAAATCATTTCTCATCAGGGGGAACCCCACTGTTACTGATTTAGATAAATTACCATATTTACCCAAACCCAAGATGAGGTTTTTTCCAAATTTCAGTTTGCAAAAATCAAGAATGATCTTAAATTCCAGTACGAAGTGGTATACCATCAATACATCGTGCGTCAATGTCACAAGACAAACTTGTCATGCATTAATACATCGGTGCCTAAACTTTTCTAATGGCGGGCCACATCAATGGTTGCGAATCCCTTGGCAGGTCGCATTGGAAGTTGTGAATTCTTCCGCAGGCCGGATTAGAGTTTAAATCGGAAATTTTCTATATATTCAGAGATGCTATTAAGTGAAAATCATGTCTAAATAAGGTTTTCATGGCTAACATTTCAATATTTAAAGTTTTATTATGAAAACTTTAAAAAAATGTATGAATTTGTGTGTTAAATTTTTCGAATTGATTTTTCGCCTTAGCTTCGCGGGCAGAACAAAAACCCTACATGGGCCGCATTTGGCCCGCGGGCCATAGTTTGGGCACCGCTGCATTAATATATAACACGACAAACTCATAATGCATCAATTTATCACTCAAAAAATTCATCGCAAAACAAATTGGAAGGTGAGATATTATGATTGGTGTACAGTAGAGGGGGAGGGAGGGGAGGCAGGGAGTGATGAATTGATGCATGATGAATTGACGCATGACAAAGTGACTGCTACGAGTTGTCGTAGAATCATAGGAAGTATGATTATGCATTTAACTGTTTTTTAAACAAATGAAACTTAAGTTAAAATAATTGCATTTATTAAAATTTTTCATTTCAAACTTAAAATCTGGATTTCAATTAATGCAGTATTAACATGTTCGTTGCGGTCCAAAAATCTAAGAAATTATCACAAACTATTGTAACTTTCAGACTAAAAAATCTTATAGCTTTGTTTTTAAATTTATAATGTATTTTTATGTAAAATTAGTCGAAAAATTGTTTTTAATTAAAAAAAATTACGACAACATCATATGATGTCATCAGCCCCGCGGATAGTCCCAAAATAAGCTACCCCTTTTATTGCATCTAAAATATCACAAAAACATAATATTCCGAATATTTCTAGGCTTCAAGATATGTAAATTAGAAAAAAAAAGTTGCGACTTATATTCAAACAAATTCTTATAAATTTATGGGTTACTTTTCAGTAATAATGATGGAATTCCCTTTAAAAATTTATAATAAAATATTTATATTATTTCTTTTGCAATTATTGATTATTATTATTCTTACTATAACTGACAATAATATTTACAATTTAAAATAATAGGTAGTTTTAATTTACAAAAAAAGTTATAATTTACAGTAATATTTCAAATTTACAATGATATTTTCAATTTACATTATAACTGTTTCAAGAAATACAATTATTGAATATTATTATTATCTTTTATATATAATTACTCCATGTCTGTCTGTCCATCGCCCCTTTTATCTCTTGAACAGTTTGTCATAGAGAAATGCTGTATATGCCATTTTGTGTCTGCCAACTAGGAGACCTCGAGAAAACTATTTTCATTTACATAAATGTTCCAGGTTTGACTCCAGGAGATGATTATATTTTTCCCATATGTTTACGCAGGACGTTTGATTTTTCAATGTGCAAGGTTTTTTTCCATCATTCATTAAAATACGTAAATACGGACCAGATTTCTACGTGTTTGCTTTATTCAATGGTTAAATCTATAAAATATCTTATTCTTGCAATGTTTAGATGTTACATGGAAGCATTTGTCAGAAATACACATTTCTTTTCGAAATTTTATGACTTTTTCACATTTTCTGGGTGTTGCCAAGGCGACCCGCATTGTTGCCTCTTATTGTGAGTATCGATTAAGCCTTCAAATAGACAAGAAAACTGTATTATTCGCTTTGCTACATTGAAATAATGAAGTAAGTAAAAAAAAAACCAATGTGTATAAAAAATGTCTAACAAAATTTCATACAAAAAATCCAAAAACTGGTATTCTAATGAATGATGTATTCGACTAGAAAACAAAGCACACGGTTAGAAAGCCCGTAAGGCACTGAGTCTAAACCCTCCTGTGACCTTTTCTCCAAAGTTGAATCCTTACCATGGGAGAGAGAGAAGCGAGGGAGAAAAAGATTTGAGAGAAACATCATATGATGTCGCCTCTAACTGCACTAGGGAGGGGCGACATCATATGATGTTGTCCGCAATGAACGTGATAATTTTTAAAAATACATTTTTTAAATGCTGTTTTTTTCTCAAACAAAAATATGTAACAAATTAATTCAATTAATGAATGAACTAGTATAACTATACTGAATGCATGTGTTTGAAATATACACCAAATACATTCAATAAGAAGTTATGTCATAAAATCTTTTTTCTGTTTTGAGTCTGCTAAAAGGGGGAGGTCACCTTAGATTCGGGTAAATACTGTATGTACATTGCATTAGATTATATGGAAAATAAGAAATATTTCGTGAATACACACCTATGGCCACCGATAGTCATGTTTAACTGAGCTAAGCATGAATATATAAGTGCTGAATGAATATATAAGTGCTTCAAACAGGTTCAATGTAAATATGATAAATAATGTAACTTAAGTTCATCATTATCATCAGTGTTCTGTCTCAAGACAGGTCCTACCACTCCTTAGGTTGGTTTTATGACTAGGGATTTAACCTAAGTTAATGAAAATAACATTAAGTTAATGAATATATAGGCATTGTCTATATAAAAGTTATTAATAAAAAGTCATTTTTATATTATTGTTTGTTTTCCACTAACATTAACTCTAAGATTGTCTCACCTCCATTTAAAATTAAGTGGAACTCATCTTAAAGAAAATAAATTCCAAAAATTACTTTGACTTTATAGTTAAAACCATAACTGCATTTTACTTTGAAATCCAGTCCTGATGCATATAAGACTTACTTTTTTGATGCCCGAGTCCTGTCGGACATTAAGGCAGTGAGCTTGAGCACAAGAGTTAAGGTCCCAGACTAAGGCCTCCCCAGTGTTTTCCATTCTTTGAGAGGAAAGCATATCTCCCGAGTTTCTCTTGAAGGGGCATGGTGCAGCACTCAAGAGCCATTTTCCTCCTTCTCCACCAAATGTCAACTGAGAAGGAGGTAAGGTGTGACCTTGCAGGCAACCCATTACTTTTCCATTTTCTGAAGGAGAAATTTTGAGTGAAACTTCAGGCATTGTTATTTTTCACAAGCAAGACAAAATATTACTGATTTTATTTGCTGTACTTCATGAAAATGATATAATAGAAATAAGAATCCACATCTCAAAGCTTCAAAAATATAAGCTACAAGACTGATACCAAAGTATCCATTTTTTTAGATAATTTTGATAAGGCAAAAACCTAAGTGTCATAATCATGTATCAATAGTTATATATCAATATAGGAAATAAAAGTTTTTATATTTTTGCTTAAGGTAATTAAATAAAACCAAAAAGATGTTATCACAATATGTCCGTAAGATGTATCATATAGCTGCAATAAAACCAAATACTGAATTTTGGTAATTCATTAAGTGTATACAAAAGTGCAATTCAAAAATAATTTCCAAGGTTGTGAATATTTTTTAATTCTAATGTTAAATATTCTTTTCACCAAATGCTGAAAAATTTGCTGAGTATAATGTAGAATGGTACATTAATTTAAACTGAAAATAATAAGTAAAAAGTAGAAATTTTGGGTCTTGTCTGCTATCTGTCACCCACCCGGGTTAATATATGCAGGACTCTAACGGAATGAAGTGGCAAGATATGGAACTGCATGAAGGTTAGCTGCAGGAAAAAAGAATAAGCACACAGGATATGACTGCAACTGGGTTGAGTCAGTTAGTTAGTTTTTGGTTTCTTCCCACGTTCACTGTGCCACCCCCCTTGGAGGAGTGGGACAGTAAACGTGGCAAGAAATCAAAACACTTTAACTAACTTACCCAACCTGGGAGGGTGAGTTGGAGTATGTTGTAGCCTGAGCGGTCATATCCCATGCTAGTTCCATATCCCACCACCAGAAGGGTGCTGCATATATTAACTTGGGTGGATGGCAGATAATAGAAAAGATTTGAAATTTTTAACTTTTCAAATATGATTCATACCAAAGTTTATAATCTTGATAGAACAGCCGGTAGATGAAACTATTAATTCTGATTTGTTGTTGGGAGAAAAGGCAATGGCAGAACATTCCACAACATTAGGTAGAGCCCAAAACCTATAATGAAAACAGAATTATACTCAATGAAAAGAGAAATGGTAGCATGTTTTATAATAAATATTCAATAGAAGCCTATATGTCAAACTAATACTATTCTAAGAAAAAGACTTAAAAAACGTTAACAAACATAAAATTGAGTTTCCTCCTTTCTTTCAAGAGGTGGTCAAAAGTAGCATTAAATTCTGAAAGCCTACCAATATTTTGGATTTGAAAATAGTGTCCTGAAAAGTTAGGTCACATATGCTGCAAAAGTTTGAAAATCTTCAAAAATTCATTGGTTCTAGGGTAAATTTTTTAACTCTCTGGAGAATTCACATAACAATCTTATATTTCAAATTCTATCCCATAAAAAATTTTTAGAACGTAGCTTTAATATAAGCATGCAAATTAATCTAAGTGATGGGACGAGCCATTTCAGTTTTGTAAATAACAAATAAAAGTCTTGCCAAACAGTGAAATACATATGGATGACAGATTTTGTTCCAAATATTATTTTCTCTAATAAACCATTATCTTATAAGCTTTGTGAGCATTTTAAAAATTGATCATATAATCTACCAGTTAGAGATTACCATCTTATATGTATTACTTAACTTTCAAATAGAAGAGTAAAAGACAATCATTTACATACCTATTGTACATCAAATCAATTATGAATATATTTCCCTTGACATCTGCGACAGCAAGAGTATCGGTAGATTCTTGAAAGGCTGCATGCAAAAAACGTATTGAGTGCGTATGACCAATGAGGGTATGATGTACTTGGAGAAGTAAACTAAAATTATAATTTCAAAGTAGCTGCATTAATTAAGGGAAATACAAAATGTATGGCGCACAACAATAAATTCACCTTCGAAGAAATATGCTTCATTTGAAAATTTACAAACCCATCTTTACGCAGAGAACTGCGACTGAAAACGTGCTTTTGTATGCCAGCAGTTTTCTTATTACTTTTCACGCCAACATCCATCGCTAAACCATTTCAAGCATTCATGGATATATTTCTAATTTGATTAAGGTCAAAATTCACCTAATCAACAACCTCACTATCTCGACACTAATTCAACTTTAAATTATAAAAATTACTTCACAATTCACTAATATTCTCTAAGGTCCTTAAATACAGCGGCTTTCAGCTATCATAACAAATCCACCTATTGGAAGATCTTAGAAATGCTTTCATCAATTTTGCTACTCATTTGTTGTAATTTCAATTTGTTTAGATAAAACTGAACGCTAAGCATATTTTTGGAAAAACGTGGCATAAAATAGTAGTTAACACATACTTAAAGTGGGATAATATACTTAATAAATAATAATAGGTCAGAATTGAACCTATAGAATAAAAACTTATTTCGCTTTCATTTGTTTATATGACGCAATGCGCTTATGAGCAATAATTATTCATAACATAGTGATATTGTGAAGTGAGGGACGTATATGTGAGTATTCGTATATTCTAGACGATCGGAAATAGAAAGTTAGACATGGTTTCGCATTTTAAAGAGTTGTAGTACTAGGAAAAAGTCAGCTTGCAGCTTATCGGCGTATGATAAACTATTTTCTAATACCTTTCGTTGCACTCTTCAACCCAGAACAGCAAAATGAGTTTTTTAGGAAAGATGTTTGGCGGAAAAAAGGGGGACAAACCCCTTACCACTGGGGATGCTATTCAAAAACTACGCGAAACCGAAGAGTTGTTGATTAAAAAACAGGAATTTTTAGAGAAAAAAATTGAACTTGAATTGGCTACTGCTAAGAAGCATGGGACAAAAAATAAGAGAGGTAGATTATTTTTCGTTGATTTATACTCAGGTATATTTTTAGTTAAATAATTTTTGTTATGTTACAGTTCTGTCAGGGTAACTTGTGGTGTTTGAAAGTGAGATCTCAGTCAGCCCCCTATTGACATATCTCTATTTCACACACTTTTCAGCTGCTCTTCAGGCTCTGAAAAGGAAGAAGAGATACGAAAAGCAATTGCAGCAAATAGACGGTACACTGTCTACAATTGAAATGCAAAGAGAAGCCCTGGAGGGAGCAAATACGAATACAGCAGTTTTACAAACAATGAAAGATGCCGCCAATGCCCTTAAAGCAGCACATCAGCATATGTACGTAATCTCTTTATAGTGATTAATATTTTTTAGACTTTTGAAATGACAGCATAACTTTTAAGTCTAATTATTTCCTAGAATTTCTCTAACAAGGTATTAATATATCCAATAGGGATGTCGATCAAGTTCACGACATGATGGATGATATAGCTGAACAGCAGGATGTAGCTCGGGAGATTTCAGAAGCCATATCAAATCCTGTCGCCTTTGGGCAGGATGTTGATGAGGTAAAGTACAATGCACAAACACCAGGATTATTTGTAGAATACTTCCACTAGCAGAAAATAGTTTTTCTTTTTACTTTACTTGCATATCAGATCGTTAAATTATTATCATTTAACTGCTTGAAATGTGTTTAGACTAAAAAATTTTTATATTTACCTTGAAATTATTGGAAAATATTATTTAACTATACTAAATGGCACATTTATTTAGGACGAGCTTGAAAAGGAGTTAGAAGAATTGGAACAAGAAGAATTAGACCGAGAACTGCTTGATGTTGGTCCATCTGCGGAAGATCTACCATCACCACCCACTGCGGAAGTTGTCAAGCCAAAAGCAAGTAAGTATAAGAAAAATCATACTTGTTTTTGTCAGAAATCTTAAAAAGTAAAATTGGCAAATCTTTTCGTCTAAAATATAGAATTTTATTAGCAGAAGAACAAAAGCATTTCACCCTAGAATTTCTTTTTATAGTTAATTAAAATATATCTATAATAATCTTGTTTTAAAGTTGTTAAGGCTAACCTTGTCATGAAATTTGTTAAAGTTTTCATTTATAGTTTGCTGAATAGTAGCTGCAGTATGCTCAAAAATTAACCATTCCTCAAATCTTAATTATATTTCTAAATAATTGTTTTTAGAGCACTCGTGTGATGCTTCAAAATTTTATTATTGTTATTTTCGAAGAAAGAGCACGAAAACATCTTGAAAATGCAGTTTTCTTGTATAGTGAAACCCTGATTTGAGTCCCGCATTTAATGTTTTCCCCCATTTAGTGTTTATTTTTTCAGTCCCACCAAACACTCTATTTTAGCAATATATTATTTTCTTCCAAATAATCTTCCTTGATTTGGTGTTTTGCCTGGATTTAGTGTTATAAATTTTCAACCACTTCATTAAAAACCTACCTCATTGTAATGCACCTTGGAAGTTACTGCCGCAGTCCTATGACCACATGAGCATTTTTTCAACATCCGAGTTCAGACAGGAAAAAAACACAGGTAATGGATGCATTGTAAATAGTGCTAGGTGGCCACACACATTTTCCATCTTTTGGATATAGCTGAGTGGCTATACGAGGCGATTCTCCTTGCACGGACATTGTTTTGTTTTCAGGAACAGGGCCGTCATATGGGATGATTTGGAGAGATGACTACCTCAGGTGGCACTTTTCTAGGGATGATATTATAATAGTGTTACCGCCAGTCTATATCTATATGTCAGTAACTGGGAGGACATTTTGCATTTTTGCCTCAGGCAACATTTCCACATAACAGCCCTGATCAGGAAACATGTACCTTTTTTAAAGTGAATTATTAATCAGAGAGGTAGAAAAGTGCCTGTTCTTTAGGATAACAGGTGCTAAGAACCTAAGAACAGTATTAATAAAGTGAATTATAATAATTAATAATGTTACCGAACTTGCAGTATAGATATTAAAAAATATTCCTTGAAAACTTGAGAAAATATCTTTCAATCAATCTCAACTAACTGGTAGCATTACTATGACACAAATGTGATTGTTACTTTTCCTTATGGCAATAACAGTGAAATGTTTTCATTTTTGTGATTTTCACTTCCGAACTCGGATTTCAAACTCTCAAAACACCCGGTCACACAAGCTATTTTTCTTGTCTGACGTTAGCTGACACACACACAATGCATTTATTTTCAAATGTTAGCAAATATTACAGATGGAGAGAATCAGTTTTCTGCATTTGTATGGGATTACATATGGCAATTGGTATATTTAATGGACAAGAGGGATATAGAGCAAAGATTTCATTTTGAAGATGAAATGGAGCAAAATAAGCATATTTTATATTCGCTTTAATAAGCACTGAAATTACCACATTTTTTTATTAGCTGAAAGATGAAAAATACCTAGAGTTGTGATTGAAAGGTAATGTAATTGAAGATGTGATGTGAAATTTATGAAAGGGTAAGATAACTGATTGAGTGGAAAATGAAGCAGATATTGGATAAATAATTAGGTTTATTAAACATTTAATGAATGCCGAGATATTAAAGATGATTTTTGAAAGAGTACATTAATCTTTAACTACTAAGTTATAGTGTAAAATTTCCTGCTACTTTACTTTCTGATAATTTATATTTTACAAAGAAATAAAGTGAATATTCTTTTAGCTAGTGAATAATGAATAATAATTAAAAGCAATAGCAGTTACAGTTGCCTCAGTTACAATGTGATCATGATTTCACTTCAATAGTTAGCTCGTAAGAGTTCATGCAGTATTTTATAACATGTTGGAGAAACAGACGAAAAATTCAAAATTACCAAATGTTTTTGAATTATTCACAGTATTTTTATTTTAGAACAAAATTTGTTCATTCCATAATTTTATATTAATGTAACTACGTTTAATCTGTGGGTGAATTTAAACAACATTTTGGAAAAATCTTTACAGAAAATGAAATGCTGTATTTGATGTTAAATGAAAATAACTGTCTATAAGAATTGAAGGTCAACTACAAAAATTGAGAAGTAAAAAATAGATCTTTTACATATTATTACAATTAATCTGCATCATCCTCCTCTTTCTCATCTTGGATTTTGGAGCAGCCAACTGCATGTTCTCTGCCGATATATTTTAGCAGAACATGTTTGGTTCTTCCAGTTTGGTTTTAGAAACACACATATCTCCTTTGTCCATCATTCCTCTGTTCTGGCCATTCTTCCTCAGAAATTTGTTTGAATTATGTAAGTTTTATTTTTAAGGTGCCTAGGTAGATTTTCTGACGCAGCGCCAATTTTCAAGTATTCTGCGTACAGTTCTTTTGAAAGAGTCTTAAAAAATTTTATTTTGTTTATTACTCTCTTATATAATGGAACTATTGATTCTGATGATGTTCATTATTCTCCTAAATAGTCCACCTCTTCATCAGAATCATCCAATACATTTTTTTCTTCTTCCTCTTCTATTATATTTTCCAAAAGGATCCTAATTCTTTCCTCTTCTCCCGCATCCTAGCAACTCATGAAACAGAGTAAAATAAATAATTTGTGTGAGACAATACCACTTGGTTATTAAAAAAATCTTTTTCACCCAGCTAAGATAAAGAAAGTCAGTTGGCTCAAACATGCAAAGAGAAAAAGGACAACACAGCATCAAAGATCACTTCTCATCTAAAGACACCCAGGTCAACTGTCTCTCAGACAACAAACACATTTGATGGTTTCCTTGTGGGATAGTGCTACAAAGGGTGGGAATAAGAGCTGTCTTAGACATCATACAATTAAGAAAATGAAAAGCACCTGATCTTTCTGACTGCATGTGACCTCATATTGGTGGACAGAAAGAAATGCGTTGTAGATAAAACCATAGTAAACAATAACTGCTCATGCAAACAACCTCTCTCACTCATACTTCAATAAATAGGGAAATCAAAGAAAGTCACTGAAAAGGACTAGGATGAGAGTTAACTGAGTGGGTGCCAGTGGTGTAGTGGTTAGAACACTGACTGCTACTCGCCTGCTGCTCGAAAGGGGAGACCGTGCAAAGTCAGCGTTCCATCCTTTGGAAGGGAGGTTAAGCCATTGACCCCCTTGGTGCTCTTCATTAAGAGTAGGCTAATGCCAGCACTGGGTTTCCCTTCTCCCTTGTCTGAGTGTGTTCGGTGTGGAAGGAGCTATGGCTATAATAATCCAAGAGGTTGATTAGCCAAAAATACATACACACAGTTAACTGAGAGGTCATAAAAATGAGAAAAAAAATCACCTGACCTTTTAGACCATGTATGACCTCTTGAGGTTTAGTTTTAAGAAGAAAAAGTATTAGTATATAAAGAAGATATAAGGAAAATATCCCTCAGGAATGTGGAATACCTATAAACTATGTTCATACTTGGCTACATTTTTAATTTTAAAAAATATGGCTTGATAATTTTAGATTATCTCTTTTCCTTGCTAACATTTTTCAAGTATTGTTAATGCTTTTGTTCTAACCCCCAAATTTAATGGTAATGTGTTAATATATGATTGATGGTTATTTGGGGATTCTTTTCTGTCTTTTCTTTAAGAACGTTGTATTTAACACAAGGATTTCTTTAATAGTTGCTGATATTTACTGGTATAAAATAATTGGAGTGTTTTTACTTTTAATTTTTCTTTATACTTTCACAGAGAAACAGGAAGATGTGGATGATGAAGATATGAAAGAGCTTCTGACTTGGGCAAACTAAAAAGGATAATATATGCAGTTATTTTATTTATGCCCTCAGTGTTGAGGTAAAAAAAGAACTTTATTTGGATGAATCAACATTTGCCACTTCGGGGATTTCTTGCAATTTTATCTCTAAAAATGGTGGATATAAAATTATTGTTGAGCTGCACATTTTTTTTGGTCCATGGAGTTCTTTCCATATTTTTTTATTGTTACAGAAGTTCTACCGTGGTGTAATGATTACTGCATTGCTTTGTTATATATTTATGTAAATCTGTGCTAAGATTGTGAATTTTAATTTAGGGCATGTTAATAAAAAATTGGCCTATCTATATAGATACTAACCTTTGAAACCATTAGTAAAGTTTGTTAGTGATAACAAGCATGTTATCGCTTTATTTTTGGATCCAATTTGAGTATAAAACTTGAATAAACAGAACAGAAATGCAGTTGATTGCTCCATTTACAGTAATCAGGAAACACATCTTAAAGCAATCTGTGCTAATTTCTGCTTTAATATACATAGCCTTATTAAACCATAAGTGATAATATTGAGATAGGTTTGCTAATATAAAACAATATGTAATATATTACAATTAAAATTACTATTTATGACACTCTAGTGGTTTGATTTTCATATACTTTGGCCAATAAAACTTCTTGGTGATTACTTGGTGTTAAAAAACTACACAGACTGAAAGTGGTAATGTTTATTTCTGATAAATAATTTTAATTGGCCATGTTTTGCTCAAAGTGCTAGACCTCAAGAAGATATATTCATGTTTGGAAAAAATTTAAAGAAAATCACATACCTTCGCTCGATTCATTTTCTTATCTTCTGGCTGTTGATCACAATTAGCAAATATTATACATAAATCAATTTTGAATGTGTGGTGAATATATTAACCTTATAATGAATTAATGAAGCTTATATTATTCTTCATTGTTAAGATTTTTTAATTGAAATAGGTATAGATAATCAAAATGGGCTCCAGATGAGCTATTGTTTTCATGATTTCATTTCTTGAAAGAATTAAATTATTCCAATCATCAGAATAGTGAATTACCTAATATCTTGTTTTGGGTTTTAAAAATGTTGAAATAATTTGTAGTTTGCTTCAATTTATGAATTTATTGCATATGCCTTCACTATAATCATTCTTTATTAATAAATGTCATATTTTTGCTCCAGTATTGGTAAGCATTCATCTTTTTAAAATCTCCTTATAAAAATTCATTAATTGTAGAGTTTGAATGTAGTATTTTTGCATGAATAGAACATAAAACTCTCATTTATGTTATAAGTGAGTAGTATTAAGAACAATGAGATGATTTTTTATCAGTAAAATTATAGGACAATTTTAGAAAGATTGTACAGGCAACTCTCGTTCAAAGAACGACATGCGTTTCTGAAAAGCGTTCTTAAAATGGAAGCTCGTTGAACGATCGTGTTTTTTCCATTGTTCTCCCCGTTAAAACTCCATGCAAAAGATTTTTTATTCTTGAATTTATAATTCTTAGCTATTAAAATGTCTGTCAAAGCAAGTACAATATTGGATCAACTAGAAAACCGAAGAAACAACAATCGAACATAGATGTATGTACAATGCCATCTATTGTATGATACGAGAAAATTCAACTTTTGAATGAAAAACAAAACCTCCCAACTGTCAATAAAGAATTAAAAATTCCTCATGATCTAAACATCTCCAGGAAAATAATTAACAAAAATTTGAACAGTTATGAGAAAACTACGAGCAAGTTTGATAAATGTGGCCATTAACAAAAAGTTGAACAGTTACGAGAAAAGTACGATAAATATGGCAATGGCTTGAAAACAAATCCTCATGATATAACGATTATGTATGAACCGCAAGAAAACGAATGCGACTGAACGTAGTCAATCCAAGTCACACTGAAGTGTAGAATGGCTATGGAAAAGACTGCGTAGTGCACTTTCTACATATCGGTACACTAGAGGTCCTTCAAGTCTAAGTGGATATTTGTAAATATATTTTGAGTAACAAACAGCATGTTCGGTGATGTCATATTAAGCCTCTCAAGAAATGCAGGCAATAGGAAAAATTCATGATAAAGTGGACAAATGAAGAATCCATGGGTAAACAAGACTGTCTTTGTGACCCCAAGAGCTTTCGTAAACACCAGAGTTTCTTCGATCTGAGTTGGATACATGTTATTTAGTTTGTTAAAGTGAACAGAATTTTCTGCAAAAAGTAAAGCTATAAAACTCAATTCATTCGTTAAAGCGAACATTCGTTCATTGAACATTCGTTGAACGAGACTTACCTGTATTTTTGAATCATTGTTTGCATGATCCCACAGGTTTAATTATTAGAGTTCTTAAAATTTTTATTTCATGCAGTTGACAGTTTTAATTTCCTGATGTCTCAATGAGAATTTTTTAATGTTTTTATTAAGCATAAACCTGGTAAGCCATTCTTTTTTAATTCATTAAAAATTACAATTTGGTTCTACAAGTGGCAAATGACCTCCTCATAACTCGATAATAGTAATTAAATTAAGACAAAATGACTTAGCTGTGTTTTCCAGGGGAATAAGATGCTCCTAGATATTTAGACAAGTTTATCAGAATAAATGCCAATGTGTCTACTTTAGACCCTCAACATTTGCTGGGGTTACATTCCTGGAAATCTACGTGAATGTTGAATTTGCATATCTTGATACTAAACATATGGGAAAAGGGGGTTAGGTGGACCACTGATATAGAAAACAAGGAACAATTAGTGTATATAAAGTGCAATAAACATTATAGTTTAACCCTTACTGCCAGTGTTCCCCAAAGTGACATGCGAAAAATCTGCTAAAATTGCCAGTCACTCATAGCAACTCCTAGTTTTTTGCCATGAACTCTAATATATAGCTGATTGATGGCACATGTTATATGTTCAGTCGTCTGTAGAGGGTTCCAGCTACTTATTTTGCCGACTAACACAATAATCCAATATCTAAATGCAGTGCTTGAAGTGGGGTGGGATGCCATGACTGGTAATAATGACTGGTAATCCTACCGAAACCATACATCTTACGTAATTAAGATGTACATTTTCTTATGGGTGTTTAAATTAGAACATTGGGGTCAAAAATACTCCTGAAATATAACTTTTTGGAATTTTTAATGTTTCTAATGTAATTTCCCATTGAAATTCAACAGGGAACTTGGAAATAAATAATAACAGCTGTAATTATTGAGTAAGAGCCAGTATAAAATTTGCCAAAATAGAGATTCTGGAGAGTTTCTTTCTCCTTGTTTTCTCCAATGATGAGCCCCTTGTCAAAAATAAAGTAATAATGATATTCCCTCCCTCTCTCTCTCAACCTCCCTTTCCTGCCCTCTTTGCCTCTATTCTCCCCTCTCTCATTCCCCCTTCTGTCCCAATCTATAGCTCTCCCCCTTTTTCTCCATCTCTCTTTCCTCCCGTCCTTTTCTAATTCTATACCTTAATATGTATGTAATTCCATTCTATATCCCTTTCTTCCTATGTCCCTCCACACATCCTCTCTCTTACTCTCAGTGGCGGCTAGAGGTTATTTCAACTGGTAGGGCCAACATATGTTAAACAAGATTGGAAAGGTGTACTCCATGTTGGATTACACAGTTTCCAAATGCATTAATACCACATTTCATCACAATACATCAAGCGGTTCTCAAAGTTGAAACAAAGGAACATTGTAAGCTACATGTAGGTCTTCATGTAAAGTGGTTGTCATTGTCCGATTTTAACCAAAATTGGAATCGGGAGACCAAATATAGCAAAATTCCCAATACCAAATTTCATAAAACTACATCAAGCGGTTCCCGAGTTGAAACAATGGAACATATTTGTAGGTCATGTAAAGTGGTCATCATTGTTGTCCGATTTTGACCAAAATTGAAATCAGTCGACCTATTTTAGTAAAAGTCTCCAATACCAAATACATCATAATACGTCCAGTGGTTTCCGAGTTTTAACATGCAGACAGACGGAAACGACCTCCCCTATATGCGTTCACTTCGTGCAAAGAACGCATAACAAGATGGAAAAGTATACTCCATAAATGGAATACACAGATTTCAAAGGTGTTCTTAATGGGAAATACGTATTTTTTTTTTATACGTATGGAACGGTATCGAAAGATTTGGTGATTCTCGAATTTGTTTCCCCGAAACTATAGTCTCAGGGACTAGCTTGTAGTAAATGTTCTCTATCCTAATTAATTTTTAAATCTATACCTCACAGATAATATAAGAGAATGGGAGAGAAATATATGGACTTTTAATTGTTGTTTGCTTCTTCGCGATTGATGTAAACTAAACAATGTTTTTCTCAGGTTTTTCTAGAATTTTTATCTCCAAAAGTATAATTCGGATTTATGTGGTCTCTGGACCATCTTGTAGTAAATGTTGTTCTCTAACCGAATAAATTTTTTAATCTATGCCTCGCAGATCATATAAGAGAATGGGAGAGAAATAGATGGGTTTTTAATTGTTGTTTGCTGAGAGAACCGTCTTAGAGATCGATGTAAACAAAATATGCGATGTTTTGCTCGGGATTTTCTCGAATTTTTATCTCCGAAACCATAACTCGTAATTACCTTGCCTCGCCGACTTCCTTGTAATAAATGTTCTCTATCCAAATAAGTTTTTTAATCTATACCTTACAGATAATATAAGAGCTAGGGAGATAGAAGTTGGATATTTCATCGTTGCTTGATGGATGCCATTTAACGAGATACGAGTATAAGTTTATTAAAGTAATTATGTAAAGTGGAAGTTCTAATTGGCGGATTCAGTGGAAAATCACAATTGTGCGATAAATTTTAATAAAGTTCACTCATACCTAATTAAATTAAAATCCATCCAGCGGTTTAGGAGATGAAAGTTACGACGGACGGACGGATCTGACGTGCCCATAAGGCGTTCCACTATTACGGCTTCGCTGGTGAAGAACACCTAAAAAACCCAAAATTATAATGCAAAAAAGTATTTAATTTTTTACTTGCCGAAAAATGTACAGTAGTGAGTAGATGAAAAAAGTGTCTTGCAGCTAAAGTCCATTCAGCGATCTTTCTTGTAAAATAAATCAATAACTTTTCTGTTGAAGCTATTTATGTTATTTACAAAAGTTTTTTTACACGATAGCATGCCTAAAGCACTTAGCCTTTTTTCTTTTATGCTATTCCTAAGAAAAGTCTTTATTCTTTTCATCATTGAAAAACACCGTTCTGCTTCTGATGTCGACAATTGTATCGTGATCAACACTTTTAAAAGCTTTATGTCTCTGAAATGTTTCACACAAATCATCACCCAAAATTAGTGACAGAAATGGTACCGTACTAGAAACTGCCCTCAATTCCTCTTTCGTAAAAAATTTGAAGTTTACTCTTCAGTCTCTTTTTTTCCAAAAAAGGATACTTTTCCATTATTTCGCTGAGATACGTGTGAGGGAATTTATCTATATTATTTAAGGCGTTATCTATGCAAAACAGTTCAAAAACTAGAAAAAACGGATGTGCGCGTTATACATAGGAAAACAAGTGAATAATTGTGACTTAAAAAATTATTTACGCCTAGTATTATGATACTTCGATTCCTACGTCCTCTAGCTGTCAGATTCACAATATTTCCTCTCATTCTGTTTAAAAGCCTGAATGTACGTAATTCTGTAAAATCGGATGGCGACTAAAGATTTTTATTACTAAAAACAAAATTTCAAGTTTAAAATATTTTTACGGAGATTTAACGCGTAATCAAATTTCAGCGGTGGTCAAAAGAAAGTTTAATTCTTTAGGCAGTCTTTCATTTATGTCCCGAAGAATGAAAAGCTTCTGTACTAGAACCGAGTCCATTTTTGTACATGGTAATTAACGAAAAGCCTCTTTAGGCGTCCATCTCTAAAGCTGAAATAATAGTTAAAATAAATGACGCTGTTCTTTAGTTAATCAACATTCTTTAGGAGATGATACATTTAGATAATGGTCTTTACCAATGAACAGAAAATTTTCGACAGCGCGTTATCTGTACATTTTAACGAGCGTTAAAAATATTAAGATGCACGTTATCAACTAGGTGCGCGTTATCGATGGGTAAATACGGTAATGATTTATTACGAACATATTGGTGTACAACAGCTTCAAAAGACTAATTCTTTATGATAGAAAATCACAATTTTCTAATAACATTTGCTATGAAAAAACGTAGTGTCCTCGGTTTAACGTCGCTTCGATTAATGTCGTTCAAAAATGACTACATATTATAAAATTAATGAGATATATAAAATATTTCTGAATCTCTAATAACATCTGCTATGAAAAAAAGTATTGTAAAATTACTGCGATATACAGAATATCTCTCTCTACATAACACAAAAACGTAATGGTGATGATCATCATGTGTAACGCTATCAAGACCCTACACCGCATAACTTTCAATTACATTTTAAAATTACTTAGAATCCTCGTACAAATATAAGGATTTGTACCAAACAACGCCTAAAAGAATGAAAATTCAGTTTCCTACCGTCGATTTTTAAATACGTGTCGAATCTGTCAACAGAACATGAAAATGCCGCGTATTTTTCGGGTTAATCTTTTTTTGTCAAGAGAAATCGCATTATTGCTAATTTCAGCATACAGTGCGCCACATAACGGTTCCTCTCCTCTCAAAAAGAAATTACAACAAATTTACCTTTAATTAGAGTGGAATGACCAACACTGAACAGAATGAGAAGTACAAATGAAAGCGAGAAAAATGTTGGGAGCGCAATCAAATTTAGCATTTAGAAACTTGATTTTATTAAAAAATTTCAAAAATTAAAATTTTAGTCCTTATGAGATGTCAACAGTGCTATATCGAAAATGCGCTAAACGAACATGCGATAAACGAGGCATACCTGTACATGTGGCTACATTGTAGTAAGAAATAAAAGTCATGTTTATTTATTGAGTAAGCAGATAAAGATAAGCATTCTCACTGGCAGGGCATCTGTTTATGCTTGACTTCTCTGTCAATACTTATGTTCACCCATGTTTGTATGAGCTATGGATGCTACCTATTCTTCTGAGGAGGACCACCTCTTATGCAGCAGTTTTGAAAGTGCAATATCCAAGCAAAGGTATATTTTTCATATATTTTAGTCATTTTTCCATGTTCTTTCAAATGGTGTATATAATTTCAATATATATTCGCGTTTAATGCTTCAAAACCGATATTTAAAGCAAACAAAAATTATAAAAAATATTTTTTCAATTAATTGTTTTTCAATAGTAACAGTAATCAAGTGCTTCTTTGATAATTAGTTGGTAAAAATTTTGCTTACTTTAAAAATTTCATTTCTCTATGATGAATGCTTTCATATTCATAATTATTTTCAATACACTGCCTTTTTGTCATAGCACTCAAAGGGTTAAAAAAAAATATGGAAAATAAAATGTGAACATGTTATTTAATGAAGAAAATATGAAATGTATAAAAGCCATTTTACTCACCGAGATTGATTATGAATTCAAAATAACAATATGGCTATAATAATCCAAAAGGTTGATTAGCTAGAAATACAAACAAATTGAAATGAAAACGTAATGTTGGAAGGTGGATTACAAGGATGTGGGGTCTTCCTGAATGGAGGGAGGTCCACAAGAGGCTGTAGATGAGAAGGTGAACTTGGGTTGATCTTCCTGAAAAAAATTGTTATTGGTGTTTGTTTCATTTTTCATTGTAAATCCTTGTACGCCTCTTGTCAGGGACGATAATGGCTTAGAGACCACATCCTCTTCACTGTCCTCACTCTATTGTATAGGCTCCTCTAGCTACTCAGTCAATTCCTCTGGATGGGAGTTATACCTCTCTTTCTTGGTGGTCATTGAAATTCTCCCACATCACATGCCAAACTCACAATTCTCTGCACTTCTTTCGCCAAAGGGAAACTTGTCGAGTTGTTCATTGCCTCTCTTCACAATTTCCCCAACAAGCATTCCAAATGGCTTGCTTGATTTCTTCATGTTTGTAATTCAGTCAGTGATGCTATAATTTTTCCATTTGGTTGAGGATTCTCTTGAATGTTTGGTGGGTGTAGTATGACTTGAATATTGCAATTAGTCCTTGTGTGTGTGTGTGTGTGTATTTTTGCTAATCAACTCCTTGTATTATTATAGCCATAGCTCCTTCCACAACACACAAGGGAGGAAGGAAACCCGGTGCCAGCATTAGCCTACTCTTAACGAAGAGCACCAAGGGGGCCAATGGCTTAAATCCCTTTTGAAGGATGGAACTCTGACTTTGTGCAGTCTCCTCAAACCACAAAAACAGGGGGCCAGGTGACCTTGGAAAAAATCATACCCATTGCCCTTTTGAGCAGCAGGCGAGTAACAGCCAGTGTCCTAACCACTACACCACCGGCACTCCCTGTGATTAGTCCTTGGTCAGTTTGTTGGTGGAGAGGGGTAATGATGGAAGGTAGGAAGACTAACTCTGCATTAGGATGTGCAAAGTTCAGTCATTAACGATGGCACAGCATATTGTTCAAAATCAGCAGGATCTTGAATTCTAGGTTCCTGGACACAAGATATCTTTTTACTTTGTGGATGAAGCGTATTTTAAGTCTTTCAAGAAACAGTTAAGCTGTCATCTAAGCTCTTCCTCTGGCATGCCAGAATACCAGAAGATGATTCTTATTTTTTCTCAAAAGGTTTCTTGGCTCTGCATATCAGCATCAGCTTGTCCATGAGTTCAGCTACTGTAAGATGACTCTTAGCAACCCTGGACCCCAGAGCAGATCTTTCCTGCTTAGAAAGGAAGCTGTGAGACAACATTCTTTTCCAAGACAGTCCCCTTTTGTCAGCATTAAATTTCTGCTTCATACCATGTCTCTTCTCCTCTATAAATTTCTTAAATTGCAGCAGGTAATTCTTCGCAGCAACTTGGTCAGCCAATGCTGCTTTTCTCATAGGTTTTATATTTTGGAGGTTGTCACATCTTGTAAACATCTTTCAAACCAACCTTTGCTGTCCTGGGAGCTGGTGGTAGATGCGGTGAAACTGGTGCCTTCACCCCCAGACACTTGATATAAATTATTGTAGGTATGCTAGGCCATCTCCCTTATCACAGGTATACTGAAAGGCACTTTTATCCGAGTTTGATCCTCAACCCACATGCACTCTCTCCATGCTGCACGCTTATTGCATACATAAAATTTTCTATTCATGGGTTTGACACACTGATTAAAAGGTTTAAATGCAGCTATTATAAAATAAGTGCACCAAAAACACCATCTGTGATCAAAACCACAAATAATTGAAACAGTGAATGTTGAGGGTTTACTGTATTCACAATTAAATTGTTTGTTGGAGCAAGAAACCTTTGCAGCATACCATCAAGAAAACTTAAGTTTATCTATAACAGAATCCCCTTTTAGCTACAGCCTTGGCATGGTATAAGGGCTTGAGTGTCCAATAGACCTAGAGCAGGGGTTTTCCACCGGGGGCATGCATACCCCTAGGGATACTGTAAAACTTGGCTCCAATATTTAAGCTTTTTTAAAAGTAAATGCTCTAAATACTAACTAATTCGTTCAAAAAATGAGGAAAGTGATTAATTTTAAACTGTAACACACTAAGAACATATTTCAGCGATTTTAGCTTTTTATCAATTTCTTAATGTTTATAAATTTTTTAAAAGTGGGGCAAAATAACCCATACAGGCGGGCAACTTTGCTCCACATTGAAAACCAATGCCATATTGCTAGATAGACATGGTAAAGTAGAACCATCACATTTTCCCTATTATGATCATAAGAATATGAAGTGCTGATTTGGAGTGAAAATTTTCAATTTTGGTCCCATAAAAGCCAAAAAATAAATATTTGTTTTTAGAAAAAAGTACAAAAAATACAGCATAATTGTTTCATAACATTTGTCATATAGGTAATCGGACTCTTTGTAATCATCCAATGAACTTTAGCTCAGGGATATTGAAAAATCCTCATTTGTTTAATATTTGAGGGGGATTTATGCCCCCAATAATGTCTGTCCATTCATAAAATAGTTCGTCTTTGTTCAATGGCCACTTCCAAGCTTTCAAAGACTTGGTCATTGCACGAATTGATTCTCCCTCCTCAGTGAAGCTCTCCATGACTCCTGGATATAGTTTGCCTTCATAAAAAAACAACAAATACCCCAACTTGTCAATTTATGGGTTTCAACCTTTGTTCTGGATTATTGGCAGATTCATCTACAGCCTCTAATTTATGAACACACCTGTACAAATCTCAGTCTTCATTGTCAGATGAACTTTGAATAATTAGATCATCTACAGCCTCTTCATCGCTTGTATCTGATAAAATTTGTGGTGCAAAGTAGCCCCTGAGTTCCTGAAAACATAACCTCCAAAATAAAACTGATCATAACCACAGTAAAAAATAGAAGTACATGAAAACCATTAACAGTTTTGTGATCAGCATTGAATTTTATGTAAGAAATTACTCCACTCACTTCTTAAGTCTATGTGTGATGGCAGATTCTAACAACTTTTTGCAGGCTATAAATCCAACATAAAATTGTATATTCAATTAACATTTACAGTAACATGGAATGACATGTCTGACTGGTCCAACAACTCATTCCTGTAAGGTTGGTAGTGCCACCAATGATTTCATGGTGGAAAATATTCCTATGTTCACTACAGTGCTCACTAGATGCCTATGTAACATTTTTTTATTTTGGGGGAAAGTAACCCCTTAAGGAGCAAAGTTTTACGGTACATTGAGTTTTGATGGGGTACATGAAAGTGTTAAAGATTGTAATTTTTCTTCTTACTTCGTCTTCAGAATCAGAATTTGTGAGGTTATGACTAATAACTCCATTATTAAACGAAAAATATGCCAAAATTGTGATTTATCATTAAAAACGTGAGTTTCCTATCTTAATAAAAGTGTTATTCATTTTTTTATCACTTTTAAATGTACTAAGGGTGCATAATCATCAAAAAAATGCTCCAAGAGGTATATGACCAATACAGATGCTCTAAAGGGTATGTCAGCCAGAAAAGATTGAAAATCCATGACCTAGAGAGCTACATTGGCTAGATGTCAATCAATAGGTAGGGACCAGACTAAGAGTAATCCATGCAGTGTCTGTACCTCAGAGGCAGCTACAAAAGGTTTCTAAACCCAGTGGTTGGGCTTAATTAAGTGATGGTGTTATGTTAATAATGCCATTGAGGAAATTACCTCTCCAGAGCATCGTGGCAGAATTCATGAATAGAAATTTGATTCACAATGTGTATGGGACCAGGCTTATTAGGGTTGATATTGTGTCCGGCAGTGATAGAAATAAGGCCATGTCAGTTGTCATCCCATGAAATCCTTGCACAGCTCATGACAATAGAATGACAAAGAGGAATAAGAAGACTTGGAAAATCAGGATAGGGATGTCAGGACGATGCTTAGAGAAGAAAAATTAGAAAATAAAAAGCTGGAAATGAAAAAGTAAGACAAATATTTTAGGATTGTGAAAAGTTAGGTGGACATTTTTGGAGTAATGATTTTGCATTAATACAATGAGCTATCAAAAAGTAAGGTTACCTAATTTTCTCTTCAGAATTGTACGTCTCAGCTACCAGTAAATGATATGTGCAGATTGCCACATACATAAACTACTTGTCCAGTTTCACCAACATTTTATTTCACAGATTGTGGGAGGCTCTTTTACAGTCTTTCTCAATCTGTTTTTAACTAATTTATTATTTATTTATTCCACTATATGAGACATGTGACTAGATTAATTTTGTTGTCTTGTATAAATCAGTTGTGTTGTGTGGCACACAGACTTACTTGCAAATGAATGAGTTGTGTGAGTAAGGGTAATAAATAGTCCACAAGGCTGATTCGCCATCCAACACACACACTTTTCAACAATTTCCAAACTTATTCAAGCACTTGTCATATAGTTCAATCAATTTCTATAAACAATTGTGATAGTAAGTTGTCCTGCTGCCTAAGCCATGATTTCACCACCATTATAATGTTCTCATCTGAGTGAAAGCAATAGCCTCAGAGATGTTTCTTAAAGTTGCCAAACTGATAGAAGTTGGAGGGAGCGAGATTGCAACTCTAGGATAGATGGGCAAGATCTTCCCAATACCAAGTGTTGTGGTCTGTTATGCTGAATGAGACTATGCATTATTCTGCAGTAAAAATACACCCTTTGAAAGCAGGCCTAGCCTCTTCTGGGGTATTTCAGCCATTTTCTTGATCGACGTCTCAGTACATCGCTGCATTGACAATACATCCTTGTAAAATCCAGCAGAATGATGCCATGCGTTTCTTGTAAGAAAGACTGTTCCCATCACCTTTCCAGCAGATTGTGGCACATTGAACTTATTGGAGGTGGGTGAAATGAGGTGTTTCTTTCCTCTCTTTAATTTTGCAAGAATAAGGGTCATTTCTCATACCTAATATGCATTTTTTTAACATTATAATTTGTGATGTAAAAGAGTTGATGATAACACTGTGAAGGGGAGATTTTACTTAAATAATAATACTTTATTGGTGTGTTTATGGTTTGCTTTCCCCAGTAAATACTATGACAAATGTTTACATTTGGTTTTAAATTTCACATCATTATAACAGAGCCGGTGGGAGCCTTTATGGTGCCTGGGGCAAAATAATTTTAAGCACCTTTTTAAAGAAAGTTTATTTTATTGAAAAACATTTTATTACTTGAATTAAAAAAAGAAAAGCATCATTAATAAATTATTTAAATTAACATGTCAAGGACCATGCCCAGAAATCTCAGTTTTCCTAAAGTGCGAAACAAAAAAATAATTTTAGCACCATCTATGGATGGATCAAATGGTCAAATATTTTAAAAGTTCTCTTTATCAATGATTCAAACGCTATGTAAGCATACATTTCTAAAGATAAATCTTTTATCGACCGACATCTGACATTTAAAAGTCAGCTGTCATTTCTTGTTTGTTGTGTGTTGTTTTTTTAAGTGCTTTAAAATAAATAAAAACTCTTAAGTGACGAATTTTTACATAAAAGGCAATATTGTTATATTTTTATTCAGGTACATTATGATTCACGATATGGGCAGTTAGGTCAAAAATATTATCGATGGCAAAGGACTCTATGATGAACTGAAAATTTTTTCTTATCTTTCAAAAAATGAAGCCCAATTGCTTCCACTACAACTTAGAACTTCATTCATAAAAGCAATTTTCATAATGCCAAACACATGGGTTGCATTACATGTGTATTTAACAATTCCTGAGACAATTGCTAGTGGTGAAAGAAGTTTTTTTTCTAATTGAAACTGATCAAAACCTATTTGAGATAACAACCACTCAAGGACAATTTAAGGGACTAGCGACAATTTCAATAGAGCAAGATGTACCTAGTTTCAAAACGAATTGCCACATTTTCCAAGGGGAAAGCAAGAAAGAAGTTTTTTAGTTAATTTTAAAAAATTAATAGTAAAAACATTTTTTGTTAATACATTTGATTTTTTCACCTTTCAAAGTTTTGGCACCCTGGGCAAAATGCCCCAGTTGCACCCCCTTAACACAGTGCTGATTATAACATTCTCAACTGTGAATGTCATCTGACATGAGTTTGAGAGGCAACTGCCTGAGGCAGCACTTTTCTAGTGGCTGCATTACAGCAACAACACTGCTGATCTGCACCTGTGTGTCATGAACTGGGGTGCTATTTTGTATTTATGCCTCAGGTAGCAGACCTTTTTCATGATGCCTGCTTAGAAATATAATTTAATTAAAAAGCTAATTCATTAAATATATAGTCAATTATGAATTTATAATATATTTTAAAACAGCAAACTAATTGGCCAATATACATTTCAGAATAATGTTCACAATAAAGGCAAATAAAATAAAATTTTGAAAACACAGAATGGAAGAAATAAATGTTAAAAAATTGAATACTAACATATTTAAATACATGACAAGAAGTTTTTAACTCAAAATGTGAATATATACAACTGTGCAGCATCAACATCATTCAAAGAGTATCAAAATTCATTTACAAATACAGAAAATGATGTATTCTGTGGATGAACAAGTAAAGCATGTACAAATACCCAATCAACACATACATCATTGGAAAAGTTTCTCGTGTTGATAGTGGTTATAAATGAGAATATATAAAAAAAACTGTGATGAAAAATCCACACACTTTCAATGTTCCCTTCACCTTCACAGTTTAATAAAAAAAGGAAATGCATGTACTCCACACTATTTACAAAGGTTTGAGACACAAAAAGTCTGGTGTAAAAAAGTACATCAAACTCAAATGTTTTACACATCTCATCCACTATGCATATATTTACTTGCAATTATAAGTCAAAACTTCAGAGTCAATGTAATATTCTAGGGCTCATTGATTATAACTACATACTTCAGCAGAAGTAAAGGATTTCGCATAAAGAGCTTACCCAAACAATCAATACCACTTCTGAGCAAGCTTCTATAAACAGGAAACCAAGAAATAAAACAATAGATTGGACCTTAGGTGAAGCTTCTTTTTAAATGTTTGTTTTCATATGCTACTGAAGACTCCACACATAATGTAAACACTTCTTACCTCTGAGGAACTTTAACAAGTAATCACTATCCACTGTACATTACCATAATCACTGGGTTAGAACATGACATTCTTAATACTGCATTGCAGTTAACAGTGGATTCATGCAATAAAATATTGAGTCTAAAGATGCAGAAAAGAGAGCTAAAAATAATTATACCATAGTTTGAACACAAAATTTATGAAATTTGTGTAAACATGTGATAGCAAGGACCATATGACTCGAGCACAAGTATAGCAAGGTTTCCAAAATAATGTATTAAAAATACAACTCTGAAATGGATTTTACAAACATTAGATTTGGAACATACCGTCACTACAAGTACAGTACAATAAATACACACAGGCAATGAATAATTACATCCCACCTTAATACCATTGCCACCATCTCCGATATTTTGGAAGTTATAGTTAAAATCACTCATTAAATGATAAATGAAACTTTATACATAATTCTTTCTTCTCAAAAGCAGGGATATAATTTAAAACAAATTGAAAGGTATAGTGCTGCTTAACTGTTGTGTTAATGTGCCCCAGAATTTAAGTCCAAATGTAAAATAATCCAAATAAAACAGCCCTCCCTCAAATTACACAGCGACAAACTATTACTATTTTTATTGTCTTCTTCCTTTTAAAACTATTCCACCATTAACAATGAACAATAAATACTAGATTTCAAATAAATTTTAGTTTTAACTTTGTGAGAATTAAAAATGAGAGAATTAATATCCTACACATGCCAAGTTTGAGCATCTGTTAATAGTGTTTAATTTTACCAAGGCATAAAAACACAAAGTATTTTAAAATTACAAATGAGATTTTTAAATTTTTGAGCCATACCAGTGTGTTAAAAAATTGGCAATGAATGGAAGGAGCTTATTTATCCTATTGCAGAAAAAATGTGCATGGTTTGGAGGTGTCATCACCAACAAAATCGATTGATAAAAAACTAGACTGAAGACAATGGGAATTCTGCATAGTCTGAGCATATAACACTATTCCCATTTAATACTAGTAACACAAATGTCTCCCCCACCAAACCTTACATTTTTACATTCCTTCTATGTACAGTAAATGACAAAGGTGTTTTATAAAAAATAAAGAGGGACATGAGAAAAAGGCATGGAAATGAGAGAACCACTTTAAACAACAGGAAAATATGTTTTTAAGGGCAACAAGGATGGCAAAGCATGCCCCGAACAATTCATACCCTAACATTTGTTTCGTGTTACAAAACAGTCTAATTACAAGTGGAATTCCCATCACACCAAAAGCCTCCTCCACCTCATCCAACCTCCAGCACCACAGAGGAGGCAATAAAGGCAAACTTCATGTTGACTTTACTGCACAATGGACATTACAGTCCACCAATATGTCAAAAGAGCCTAATTCACAACTATGTCCATCTCCTCCACCACATTACCGCCTACATACATCCAACAACTTAACACGTTCATTAGTCCTTCAACTCCTCCTCTACCACCTTATCCCAATCAATATAGGATGCAACCACACACTTTTTTGTTTTTTTTTCCTCAAATCACTCGCTTTTAACTCCCCTAATTGGCCTTTTCCCATCTCAAATGCCATCAACTTTTTTTTCGTTATTACGTTACATTAATGTAAAATGAGAAAATTCAGCTAAACTGCAAGACGTGGTGTCATTAATTAGGGATATTTTCTAGGTACTATATGTATAATGACATCGATGTACCTATTTGCAAGGGCCACTGAAATAAATACATGATAACATCCTCAAAGAACTTTCCAAATGTATTTAAAATCAATCACAATATAAAATCCCATGATTTATTAAACAATTAATATAAATATATAACATAGCAAAAATTGTGATTGCACTTCAATGGTTTACCCAAATGCTAATAAAAAATATTATGAAACAGTAGAGCCAAGAACTTCCAACCTAATATTTCAAATTTGAAAGTAAATCAAATTCTAGTAAAAGATTACAAAGACATAAAGCTATGCATTTTCCACATAATTTCTTCCACTTCTAACAGTTAAAATTATGAGTCATTCCCGTAACAAAATTGAAACAATCTCAATTCATAAACTTTTTCAAAATGTGGACATAAAATGCTTACAACAGCTCCCTTTTGAAGGTGGCAATTGGAATTTACACATCCCTCTTTGTTGTTTGAGAAATCCCACTCAATGGCTCAATCACTTCAACATTGACCACCTACTTGTGTTGCAGTAAAGTTACCCAAATTTCTATCCAAATGAGGAATAATGGAATATCCTCAGAAAAAATGAAAACCTTTTCTCTTAAAAAAAACGATTATCGACAACAGGATGGAATCAGAGATCTTGGGTAAGATTTCCTCTAGGCAGACACTTTTCATTTGGAAGCTCTCCAGTTGCCCTGCACTGCAAAGAGGGGCATGTGCCGTCTTGGACAGGGGCAACGCATGAGGGTGGCAGACCGAGGCCTCTGAAGAGGTACCTGCGTCATTCCGGCACACCCTCGAGCAAGAGATGCTGTGCGCCTGTTATAAGATCCAGATGAAGAACCAGCCTGATGTTCCATTGAGAATGGTATTGAGGCATTCTGCTGATGGTTGTTCCCGGACCGTCGTGGGTAGAGAGATGAAGTTGAATAGTTAGAGGAATACGTGGCAGAGTGGTGATGATCATGGTGCTGGTGGTGGAGGAGGAGGGATGATCAGTATGCTGAAGCCTCTTTATATTCAGATCCTTCCATGGTGAAGAAGTCCTCGAGCTTCCACTGAAGAGTCTCAAAGGTTGGTCTCTTCATAGGGTCTTTGTGCCAGCACTCCAGCATGATGTCATAGAGAGCTGATGGACAGCCAGGTGGGCATGGCATTCTGTACCCATGTTCTACTTGGTGCAGCACTTCAGCATTGGTCATCCCTAAAAAAGTTATGAGTATACACGTAAACTGAGTCCCTTTAACCATATTACCTTAACACGCTGTCAGCAGCAGCAAACTTGTTTCTAAAAGGGCACCCTGCCTACCCTGGTTTGATCCACCCAGATGCATATTCACATCTGTGATTCATGAGATTTTTCAAACTTTATTTCAACTCAAAATAAATGTGAACTTTTTCTGATACAAACAATTTTTGTCAATTATTATTGTATATTACTCGAATGAAAATGAATATTTATATTTTGAAGATTTTTAAGGGAAATGACAAGGAAAAATAAATCTATAAATACACCTTGGTGTATGTTTTATGGGAATTGAAAAATAGATTGGATTATCTCAATTACCAATCTCAACAATCAATTCCGAATTATGTTTAGATATTAGCATAATCAATGGCAGTTGTTTTCACTGATTACTAATAATAACAAATTAATAACATTAATTCTTTAGTTATCAAAGAAATAAGGTAGTTGAACTAGCTAATCTGCCATTTTCATGATAGTTATTTTCACACAAGAATTTTAATTGATAATTTAGCCATAACAACATTAGGAAAACTAAATGCCCTTTTCAGCTAATAAGCAGCCAGCCCAAGTGGTGATTTATCAAACATAAATTATAAAATAGAACTTTTTGTTTAAGCTTTGTAGCTGTAAAGCTCATTAAGTTTTTCCAAACTTTTCATGGCTATTTTTTAAATTGAAATTCCAGCCATAAAGACAAGATCAATAATTATTTTTTGAATTATTCATGAATTTTGGTAAACAAAGTGCAACTACCTTGATTTTTCTGAATATGTATTTATCAAGGAAAGCTTAAGCTTATAATTACCTGGATATGGAATTCGCCCATATGTGACAAGTTCTGTCAGTAAGATACCAAAAGACCATACATCTGATTTGATAGAAAACTTGCTATAGTTAGCAGCCTCTGGGGCTGTCCACTTTATGGGAAAGCGAGCTCCAACTCTAGCCTCATATTCATCCTCCTAAAAATACAAATAGAAGTAGTTTTCATGAATAAATACATACAAGAAATATTTCAGCATTTAGAATAATATGTTGAAGAAAGAACAGAATTGAATAAATAAAGTGCAATTTAAAGTCAACTTCTTTACTACATTGAAATTTTTTCAACTACACAAATACACCACCTTTATGAACTTCACATGCTTGTGGTTCGTGAATTTGCACTTTGCGACAAAAATTTTTATGACCCATACTTGTTCCGCACCGATTATTTGCATTTCGCATCATGCATTTGTGATGCCAACAAGTGGAACTCCCTCTACTTTTTTGTTTCGAAGTTCAGTTAAAACTTTGGTGCCCTAGAAAAGCACTTATTATTATTATTACTAGTACAAAAGCCCGTCAATATGATGGGTATGCGTGGATTAAATATTAAATTTAAGACACTTCCCATTCTTCCTCCTTTTCTCTCTTCCATTCTCCTCCCTCATATTTTAAGTTTATATTCGACTTTTTCCAATTTTTCGACATTTCATAAAGAGGTTGCAATAAAACAATCATGAACAACAAAAACAGATTGAAAATTTATGTGAAAAGTTTCATGTAAATTTAAAACAAATAAACATGCAGAGTAAAAACTTTAAGTCTGAAACGACTCCAATGCATTGTAATGATGGACAACTCAACGTTTCAAATAGGAAATACTTCACGCATATATTGAAAATATCTTTTCGTTTGCAAATTTTATTGGGCAGTTTAAAGCAAATTACTATACTGACAATGATTATGATTAATTTCTTTCGATTAATTAAGCAAGATATTTGACGTATGGCCGGTGCATTTATAGTGATTACAAAAAATGTGTGAATTGAAAAAGCTACTTATTAAGTTCTTTCGTCATCAAGGTAAACAAAGCAAAAAGCTAATTAAAATATTAGCGGTCGTATGTTCGTTCGAATTTCTTCCACCCCTTAGATAGCAATGCAGTAAACAAACCTATCGTTCAAATTAAGCCATCATTACTTCCCTTTCAACTAAAATGCATTCAAAATATATAAGAAGAGTTCTTACAATTGATTTCAAATACAATATCAAAGTTCATGTCATTGCTTTTAGATATAGATGTAATTTTGCTAGATTGGCAACAATGCCAGTTTAAAATTTAGCAAAATTTTCGTTAATAACGAATTTTTGGAATGATTCGACGCGTATTCGAAAATCGATGGATGGAAAATGAATATCCATTCTTTAGGGCATCATTTGGTGCAAGTCCCGTATTCATATCACAATTCTAAGTGATTTTAAAATGCAAATGAAAAATGTGCTGCAACTGTGCAAACACACAGAAAGAAGGACAGAATTCCCTTTAATATATGTATCAGATATTATACTTATTTATAATGCTCACTATTAGAAGTTTTGAAAGTAAACAAATGTGTTAACTCTCGACTTAATTATTTTGTAGCTCAGCTTGAACTTTACCACCAATGTGAAACTTTAGTTTAAAATTTAAACAAATGCCATCATTTTGAAATATAAGTAAGGTTTCTATTTACTATTATCTTTGTATTTGGAATGTAATTTAGGGAAATGTCATTTTGTTTTATTATGTTTTCATTTTTTAATTTTAATTTGTTTAATGGAAATCTAAGAATTGCTATCATCTTGTAACGTAAGATTTTCTGCCGTTTATATTGAATGTGATTACTAAACAAAGTGTTATCATTTTAATGCTTCATTTTCATTTTTTGTGACGTATTTTGAACAATTAAAAGAAATTTATCACTTTCTTATGCTAGGTTTTGATTTTCTGTTAAGAATTTTGAACGTAATTAATAAAAGAAATGTTACCACTTTATAATGCGTGTTTTTTTTGCAGCTTGGAAATGTTTGTTGCAGTACCCAAGAATACATCTGTGCATCACGTACTCAACACTCCATTTCAGTAGTTCATCAATTTAAATTTAAGAATTTCCTTGAAATGAACAAAAGAAGATCGAAAATTGCATTCGAAAATGCGCTTTGTAATGCTGGGTTTTCATTTGCTATTACCTGTTCTGAAGATAATTATGATGCTAGGTTTTCATTTGCTATTATGTTGCTGTTATGTTTTCTTTTATTTGCTGTTAAACTGCATTATTTATGATAAAAAAGTGATATTATAGGTTGACTGAGAACCATACTCCCAAAATAACATTGCATCTTATGGGAAAAGAGGACTTGTACTTCGCGGATTTGAATTTCTTGTCAGTTTTCCTGAACCAATTATTCACGAAGTTCAAAAAGGTAGTGTACATGTTAAAATCCTAAACTTAAATCTTACCTTAATAAGCCTTGCTAAACCAAAATCTGCTATTTTAACAACATTAGCATCTCCAACCAACACATTTCTTGCAGCTAAGTCTCTATGGATATAATTCTGTGACTCAAGATATGCCATTCCAGCTGCAATTTGAGCAGCCATATCGATCAGCTGGGGTAATTTCAAAGTTCTACCTTTTCCTGTAATTACAAATCAGTGATATATTTTAATAAAATAAAAGCATAAAAATGAACGTGTGCAAATTTTTAATACAATTAACTATGGATATTTGATTTAGCTATTTTTCAAAAAGTGACATTAAAATTTTTATTTGTAATCTAGTAACGACATATATAGGATTTTTATGTATAAATATATAACTAACAATTATCCATAGGAAATTCGCAAAAAATAATAGCAACATTGTTTTGCAGATGATCAAAACATTTGTGTCATTCACTCAACTAGTAACTCTAAGAAATAGTATACTTTGATAATACAAATTTAGGCACTCCCACTTTAATTTGGTTTGAGTATTTACCTTGCAAGAATTCAAGGAGACTACCATTCTTCATAAGCTCAGTGATGATATATATGGGTTCTTCCATAGTACACACAGCATACAGTTGAATAAGTTTGGTATGCCTTAATTTCTTCATAATTTGTGCCTCAGCTAAGAAGTCTTTTGGATCCATTGTTCCTAAACATTAAAAAATTAAATATATATTAGGCTTTCCACAAAGGAAGATCTGCTTATAATAATAAAAGTAAATAATTTGGAGGTGGTTTTTTTTAGGTCTTGCCTTGAGCACTAAACTGCCTTGCTATGATACTGCATATACAGTTCCACATAAAAGCTCAAATGATTAAGAGCTACACTAAAAGTTTTTACAAATACACGCTAAATATTGCTTTCAATAAACACAAAAAATTGATTCATTATCATCTTATGTACAATCACATGCATTTTACTCAAATATTTTCTATACATCTTCAAAATTAGATTCCTAAGAACATAAAACTACCTGGTTTAAGTGTCTTGATAGCCACAGGTGTGGTGTTATTCCAAAGACCTTCCCACACTTCACCAAACTGTCCATGCCCCAACTTACGAACAAACTTAAGTGAAGAGCGATCTATTTCCCATTGGTCACGTGTGCTGTGAGACAGGCCACCAGTCACTGGCTTCTCAACCTAATATAAAGAAATTGGACTTTCAGCAACAATTCTTAAAAACTTTCAAAGATTTTAGCATGTACAACTTAATTAATAGAAACTGGTCCCTTCCCAAACATGTTGCACTATTATTCCCAACTGCTTTACATAAGCTATTAATGAAAAAAGCAGTAAACATCTTTAACAGTAATCACATACAACTAATAAGCATTCTGTTATTACAAATCTAGTAATAGTATTTAACATAACCAACAGCAGGAAATAAAAACATATTCACTAAAGTCAGAAATACAAGTTTATGATAATTACCACTAACTCCAAAATTTTGATCATCTGATAAAAATTCAGAAATGTAAAATTTCATAAACCAACAATAAATGTTTCTATGCTCACCATTCTATGAAAGAATTACAAAATTATGTGCATTACACCAAACTAATTGCAACTACAGCAATGATAGATTCAATGGTTAGTATTTTCTAATATATCAGCAACATTTTAATGACTAATTCACTCTTAATACAATTACAAACTATTAACTTCATTTCATCTGCCAACACATACATCAAACAATGTTCACAGGTTCCAGTCAGGAGACAATGAAAAAAAAATTACTGATACTTACACATAAATACCATATTTACTCATGAAAAATATGCCCTCGTATACCAGACATATCCCTATATTTAGGCCAGTTCAGAGGGAAAAAATAAATTCATGCCGGAATAAGTTGACATCTGGGATTTTAAAAAGTCTGCCTCTTCACAAGGTCTCCCTCCTACCTGTATGACACAATTTATTGGGTGATCTCTTTATGCCAGAGGTCGGCAACCTACAGCCCGCGGGCCACGTGCGGCCCTCAAGAACGCTTTATGCGGCCCGCAAAGCTGTAATGAAAAAGTGATCAGGAAAATTTCTCACAGGCAATTTTCTATTTTTAGAGTAAAATTATGATCTGAAAGCGTTTTCGGGCGAAGTTTTAACGCTAGTAAATTATGTAGACTTGATTTCGTTCATATGAAATCGCAGAATCTCTAGAAAAAGCCAATTTATTCGCTCATCCGGCCCGCCAAGGCTTTCTTGACCCCCAATGCGGCCCTCCGAAGCATTCACAACTGTAAATGCGGCCCACCATGCAGAAAAAGTTGCAGACCCCTGCTTTATGCCAATGCTTGCAGAAATCTCCTCCTCAGTAGTTGCCCCTCTTATGTTAAAGGAGCATCAAAGGCTCACAATGAATTTGGCAAATACAGATACCAGATGCTAGCTTATTCTGGCAAAAGTATTGGTAGAAATTTATAGTAAACTTTTAATGACAGAACTGCTTATTTTGAGTAACAATAACAAACTTAAAACTCATTTAAAAGATAGTTTTAATATTATAAAAATACAGGGTCATCTCAATCGTAATACTTTGCGCATATACTTTGTAGAACTCTTTGTCTTCTGCGAGTATAAACGTATATGCAAGTGTGCTGCAGTGAATTTACTATTGACACTCACAATTTATATATTATTTGTTCAGAAATCCTCATGTAAGATTTTGGGAATAAAGGTGCTCGCGGTACACGAGTAAATATGGTAATATAAAATATCACACTAAATATAGATCAAATTAAAAAAACTGTAAAAAACATTGTTCTCCATTCAAATCCAAGCAGTAATATAATAAACCACTAGCTGTAGCCATTCCAAAAAAGTAAAATAATAATTTCACACTATCAAATCTGCCACAGAGAAAAAAAAATAGTTAAACAGAAATGCATTCATTATATACAAAGTTAAACATACTTTCTCTAATCTACAAATAAAAATATCAAACATTCATGTTAAAATTAAAAACTCAAGTCAATGACCGTGTAAAAAAATGCATATCTGTTCTCATGAAACCATATCAAAATCCTTTCGAATATATTTCTTTATAGGAGTATCTGGAATTAGCTGGATGCAATTAAACAGCCTAAATCTTTCAATCAGAATAGCGGGCAATTATAAGAGTCCTATATCCTTTAAATGCTCTTTCAGCTATTCAGAAAGTAAAAAATTATTCGATTAGAGAAAACTTTTGCATTCTAAGGAAGGACACATATAGAATGGGTTACAAGACTTAACTCAATTTACAGGAAAAGCACGCAAAGGAATTAATCATTTAAAATATTTATGCAGGATGTAAAAAGCCAGGGAACAGAGAGCTCATGATTTGTGCAGATAAGGTCGATGTCCATAATTTACCCAAGTTATCATCCAGAAGGGAAGCAATGGAAGGAAAAGAGATATGGGGTTGAAAGGTAGCCGGTATATAAAGTCGAAATCAGAGGCACACAATGGAATTCTTTCCAAAAGGGACACAACACTAAATATTCATGGGAGCAGAGAGGGATTTTGGGAAAATTCTAGTCAAATTTGTACTAAGTGATTATTCAGTGAATGCAAAAGTACCCCCGTGCTGACATACTTTTCCACTGAAAGCATAAAAGTTGCAAACATTCACTTGTAAATATATTTCAATATCTCTATTTATTGACCGAGTACAAAACAACTATAGTTTATAATCAATAACAGACCAAGATAAGATGTTTTAACATCTATTTCATTTATAAAATCCTTGTTTAATTATGTAAGGGCAAGTGGTCCATAAATAAAAAACTTTTCATGATTGTTACTCCTACAATGGTCAATATACTTAAAATTTTGTAGTTGAAAAATTGATTCATAATGCAAATATAAATGTCAGTAAATTTTGTTAAGGCATTCCTTCGAAATCAAATACTATTGAGATAATGTAAATATAAACTTTTCCCTGGAGTTTATCAATTAATATTTCATACAAACACAAACTATTAACTTTTAAGATAAATTCAAATTGAATGACTCAGGCAATAAAATTAAACAAATTTTCAGAAACAAACAACTCATTTCTTCCAAGCACTGAATAATATAAGGCAACTTATACATTGCTCAGTCATTGGGTAAATTAACTAGAAAGATTTATCAACAAGCAAACCTGTGACACAGTAGTTGCAGAGAAAACTTAAAACTAACTAGAATAGCAAAATATATAAAAAATAAAAATATTATAATCAAATGTAAATCAAATGAAAACCTCCGTCAAATTTTGCTTGGTGAGAAAAAGTATGAAATCTAAACCAAACTGAATACTTGCCTGTACACATGGCTTCCTGAGATTGACACAAAGTCCATCAGCATCTTTACTGTAGTGCTCTACCAATTCTTGGAGGGTTCGGAATGTGGTGCGCCGAGCGATAAAGAAGCCTCCTTCATCAAGCTGTCTGATACGGTAGTGCTTCACAGTATCACCATCACGAACTAGAAAAACATTGTTGAACATTATAACTATGAAAACAATTGTATCACTTGAAAATATAATGACACGCATCAAAGCAAAAAGGATAAGAAGCAACTGGCATATCTTGACATGGAGAGGCCATGATCAAGATTTGTGTCATTCAGATAGCATTATGCTATTAAATTTCACTTTTATATAGCCACATTTTAAAGCATAGTAACAGGACCAATTAATTACTGATGTGCAAATGGCTGCCTACAAATAATGTGTGAAAATTAATATACTTGGACAATTTCTTCTCCTTTTTAGGGTAGTATAAACATATTAAATAAAGCCTATTCTAATAGATTTGACACTGGACAGCTTACATTAATTTAGCACAGTAATGTTTTAAAATAGAAAGTGGTTTCTAGAAGTATTATGACATAGGCTGAATACTTTTATGTTTTACTATTAGGAGAAGAATGAGAGCGTAGAAATAAGATATTAGAAGGTATTTGGGAGTGAGTGCGGCAAAGAAAAATAGAGATAGAACTAGATGGTTTTTCTATTTGATAAGAAAAAGAGAAAGCAACTACCACAGAAAGTAATAGATATGTAAATGGAAAGAAAGAGACAAAGGTGAAAATGAAGGATGCCATGTGAATAGATGAAAAATTAGCAAAAGAGGGAGAGGCTAAATGTACTAATGCACATTAGGAATAATAGCAAAAAGAGCTATGTTTATGCATTTAGAGGGTAGAAATGATGAAAGAAAAAGTAATTGACAAATTCTTATACTAGATCAAATGGCTTCTTCATCAACTCAAGCAAAAAAAAAATTAAACAAATAACCATCATATCAGCTTAAGTAATATTTATTAAAGTTAGAGGTTAGTATGTTTGGTTAAATTTTTCTCATTATGAAAAAGATGGGAGATACAATTCATCAAACGTATTTCCCATAGCTCCACGAAAAAATCATCTATATACTAAACGTTTATCAAATAAACTTGACTGTATGGGTCTTCACTTGGTGGTATTCCATCTTAAAAAACACAACAAAAATATCTTTTACAATACCACAAATTTTATTTACAAAACTCATGACTCAGGTTTTGATGCTTAGCATTATCATCATGATGTATTTTGTAAATTAAATTTGTGGTATTGCAAAAGTTATTTTTGTCATGTTGTTTATCAAAAAATTTCTCACCAGATAACGAGTAGTCATTTCGACGACTCTCAGAATCTCTGATCAGAAAGGCTCCATGATCGTTCTCTGGGAGAAGAAGCTTCTTTTCTGCTTCTATTCGCTTGATCTTTCCAAAGTACCACCTGTAAAAGAGAAAATATTGTCAAATAAATTTGTTAACATTTGGAAAATATGCAAATTTTGTATAGTAATAAGAACAAGTCCTTATCCAACTACAACATTTTCTTAGTGGCATGAATATGCATTTAAATAATTTACAATTGTTACATTAAACAGGCCAAAATAAAAATTTTCCAATACATGGAAAATGCAATAATAATAGCTTTTTTGGCATATAACTGCCGAGTACTTGATCTGCTGCAGGAACAAGCAGTTAAAATTGTTCACCACCATGATGATTACGGCTATTCTCTCAAATGTGCAAGCTTCCAAAAAGATTACACACAGAATACCCATAATGAAATCCAACTAATTAATTGGAATACCAGATATCTTGCACAAAATTCTGTCTTAATTTTTATCCTTGAGTATGTATGTTGCAGTTAAAATATATACATGATATATTCAATAACAAAATAAAACAGGAATTGAAAATAATCAAATAATATATAGCATGATCATTTTCTTTTTCTGCATACATTATTTAAGGCAATCAGGCATAAATGGCCTCTTACTGATGCCCCTATCACACTAAAAAATACCTCATTAAATAAACTTTTGGATTGTAGCAACAATATCTAAATTTTGTTATAAGCCCACAAATATTATTTTTTAGGAAAAGTGTAAAATGGCCATTAATGAGAATTTGTGGTAAATATCTAAAAGAAAAACTTTAAGTATATTTGTTAATCAAATAGCTAATAAAGAGCACTTCATGGCTTTAAACAATAAACACGTCACTGATGAAAAAGAGAGGCACAATCAACAATGGCCATAGACATTCCAATATTGTGGAAGGAATTAACTTTCTTCTTTATTGATTTAAGTATGAGAGAAATTATTGATAGAAATGGTACTCTACAAGGAAAACTAATGCTGAAATTTATCTTTTCCCCTGATTTTGCATGCCATCTTCAATTTCTCTAACATACGAAAAGAATTAATTGTCATTATTTATAATTCCCTTGCTTTTAAAAGCATTTTCCTATTATCCTCAGGATATATACATAATTTAATTGGGATTTGTTTACAGGAAAATGTTTGGAGAATTAAAATCGATTAATTATGGTGAAATGCATACGAATTCCAAAGCAAGGTATTGAAAGAAAAAAATAATGGTTATGGATTATTAGCTAAGCAGAGATAAAAATAATGGTCATGGATTATTAACTGGCTAGAGATAAAAATCAGTATCCAGAACTATCAATAATCTCTGTATTACAGCTAGCTTCAACATTGTATGCATTCCAAGCTTAAAAAAATCCTGACATGCAAAAAATCATCGCATAGAAAAACAGACCAACCATGGGGAAATAGAAAACCTTTCACCAGCACAAAAAGTTTTAGGAGGAAAAACGGCGATTTCAAACGGAAGGATTTAACGGAAAATGAGGTTGGAAAGGGAGAGGCAAAAGATGGAATGGCGAGATCAAACAATGCGCCCGCTTTTTTGGAAACGGGGGTGGGAGATGGGCGGGGAATCCTTGTCTCTCAAGCGCTTTTGCCGCGATTCTATTTTTAACCAGCGCCACCCCGCGCCTCCCCTATCAAGACGATCCTTTTCTCCCCCAGGCGCTGGGTCAACCACGCGAAGAGAGAGAGGGAAAAAGAAGTCGGCTACGGCCCGCGAGACCGGCTATAGTGGGAGGAGGCGGCGTCGGCCAGCAACCGGATCATCAATGTGGGACGATAAATCGAGTCCCAAAATTGGAATCCTGCGCTCTCCAGCATCCCATCGAGGGAGAGGCACCTCGGCACGCCATTCCGAACGGCCCGGAACCTCCTAATCATCCGGGGAGTTGGAAGAGGATAGGTCGACAGACGAGAGGTGGACGAGATCGAGTGGGGAGGTTGGGGAGTGGGATAGGAGGGAGGGGATGAGGCCTGCAGTCTGAGAGCGGCGGCGAAAGACGACATAGCCGTCGATGAAATTAATGCCGGGGAAAGTTCTTCGCGCGGCGTCGCGCTCTCGAGGAAAATTAATCCCACCCTCGTCCTTTTCTTTCTCCGCTCCCGCCGTTTTTCTTTTTTTTACGTATCTTGTGGCGCGGTTGGAGCTCGCTTGGCAACGCTGGTAGGAAACCCGCGGGACCAGTTTACCTTGACTATTACACCTCAGTGAGAGGGAAGAAGGATGGGAGGAAGAGGAGGATGATAGAATTCTCGGTCAGACGTCGTCCCGAATCCGGGAGACGAGTGGGAGACGGTTGAGAAGACGGTCCATGGTCAGAGCCGCCCAACGACGGAATGCCGAAATGGCAGTCGCCCTAGCAACGCGAAATTATTGGGGCGGATACGATAAACGCCAGTAGATATAAATCCTGCAGCGAGACGGGAAAGGGTTCCCTCAGGTGGGCTCCGGAGCGATCCTCTACCTACGAGACTGCCAAAATACTAGTAACATAATAGATGATATTGACACTTGCCAGCTCAACGATGAGATATAACATCGGCAACTTACGGCCCGCGGGCCAAATGCGATCCCCGAGGGAGCTTTATGCGGCCCGTGAGGCTGTAATGAAAAAGTGAGCGGGAAAATTTTACATGGGTTATTTAATATTTTTTCAGTAAAATTATGGCCTCAAAACTTTTTCTGGCGAAGTTTTAACGCTAGCAAATTATGTAGACTTGATTTTCGCTTATGAGACCACAGGAACTCTAGTTAAGTTCTGATTTATTCACTCATCCTGCCCGCCGAGGCTTTCTTGACTTCCAATGCGGCCCTGCGAAGCATTCACAACTGCGAATGTGTCCCGCCGTGCAGAAAAGGTTGCCGACCCCTACGATAGAAAACGTCTTCCGCCTGACTTGGTTGAAAAAGCCTGAACATGACGCCAGAGAAGCAGCCAAAGCAATATTCTTCTTATCCCGCCTCTTATTCCAAATAAAACGGGCCAAGGGAATGGAATCTCCAACAGAAGCTTCTTACATACTTGGGTAAACGTTTACGCCCAAATGATAGATACGCTGCATTTATAGTTATGGAGTCTGATTAGAATGAAGTCATACATTTCACAGTGTCTTGAGTTATGCATCCGCTTACAGCTGTGATCAATTATGACCGTATACGAGCAAACTTGTTCTGATAAATGTCAATTTTTTTAACATAAGCGAGGATGATGAACATTACGATCTTTTTAGCGTACAGGGAGAAAGACACATTTGTGCGTACATTTTTCAACCTTTTAATCGAGATAACATAATTATGCCATATTGGAGCCTTCGTACTAGAAAAGCAAGTCTGTTTGAAAATGCACTGGCCTTTAAAAACTCCTGTATTCTTATTTTACCGCAATATAACATTATAAAATGTAACAATAAACCGCCTAACAAATGAAGCACTAAAAAACCTCGACGCGCAGCAAATCACAAGGTAATGTGTCACAATCTTATAGTCAAATAATAAATACGTAAAGTCAATGTGATCATCAACTGAAAACGTCGATATTATAGTTGTTACGCAATTACAATATTTCTCCGGTCGATAACACCAACGGCAATGAAAACCTACCGTCACGGTTATCAATAAAGCAGTGGGATGTTGTATGGAGCAATGGATTGCAGCGAAGGTTACTCGAGAATACTTACACGATAAATCTAATGCGGGAAAAATTATAGGAGCGGACGTCCGCCGTAACCATGTGATCGGAGAACCAGTTCCCCTGCGCAATAAACCGTTATCGAAAATCGTAGACCCTTCCAATGGGAATGCATCAAGTGCATCGCAGAAGGCCGTCAGAGTAACGGAAACTTCCACTCACAAAAAAGAGACATCAATTAAGAAGGTGACTAATTCTTAGAGCAAAAACAATTTCCTTGAACTTCGTAAATATAAATAAAAACTTAAAAACTCAAATAGACTTTTTTAATGAACTGGATAAGGAACGCGTACGCACAAAAAAGAAAGTTCATTCGAACTCGGATCTCTTTTTAAGAAATTATTTAAGGAAGACTAAGGGATGTGTTACTTATGGAGAAGCCATCGTGATTTTCGATAAAGACTTCAGCAAATAATCCCGTTTTCTTCGGGAACATTAACTCATCCATTTCAAAAAGAATTCTGAATTGAAATCGCCACCTCTCTAGAAATACCACGCTCGACGTCGCTACATTTCTGACGCACGGATAAATCATAAATAAGTCCATATGAGGAAGGCATTCAAATGACCTCCAAAACAGGGCGGGAGATGAATAACGAACACAAGCGAAAAGATTTTTCCGAAGGTTTGTAAACGAGATCGGAGCAATTGCCTCAATCCAATGACGGTGGCAATCGCTCAGAATGGGCTCAAGTAAAGAAGATAGGCATGAAAAGAAATGAGACAAGGTCTGACTGCATAATAGGTGAATTCAGAACGAAGTTGTCCCGTTTACCTCTAAGTTGCATTTAACATGCCTATAGCATTTGTCCTCCATCGAAATTAGCGCGCATGGCAGTGTGTGCGATAAAAATAGCCAGCTTCAGATTTCATTGTAGGTAATAATAAATGTCGCAATTTACCGCGGCACGTCGTCTACTCTCTCCGTCATCGACAGTTACGCTTGCTGCATTCTTGGGATTTCTTTTTTTTACCAAGCGGTTCATCAAGTTTCCATTTTCCGTAGCGTGGTTATTTTTAGATAGGAAACTTAATAAACGTCAAAGACTGATGCTGCATTAACATTTTAATGCTTTAATCCGACTACTTTCAAGACGACATTCCTGTAACATCTTTTTATTGCATAGCCGAGACTTCTGAAAGCATCAGTGCAAGTCTGTCACCAAGTTGCGACCTTTGTAGCTTGCGAAATAATACAATTACTATTGCATCTAACATAAACTCCTGACTGAACACTGACAACCAGGTTTTGAATTTGCATAATCCCGATTTGAGCCATCGAAAATATTGACAAATAATGCGATTTAACTTTTTCAATAAATTTATACACGCGTTGTAGTTAAAATAAAACTTGAGAAATCTCGCTTCAAAAGACGATTCGACAAATTTTCCCAGTCGCGAAGTTTAATTTCTCCCACAATTTGCAAACAATGAAAAAAGAATTCACGGGACGAAAGATATTAATTCCATCATTTAAAGACAAAATTGAAGGACACAATTTACAGGAGTGCTAGTTCATTGCTTCACTAGGATTCACTAGGCAAAATAAACGCGAGGACTGCGTATAGGCGTCTTGTTTAAGCCACAATAAAAATCTAGAGTTTGGTTGAAAAAATATCTACTGGAAATGTTCAACGATTAGCGCCAACCAAATCTGTTTTTCAACTCAGTTTAATTTGAATATGGTCTCCTTATCCAACTCAAGTAGGGAAAAAAGACGTGACTAAAACATCGTGCACTGTGATTATGATATATTTTCAATACACAGAACTTATGACTCGATGGAATTAATGGATCATACGATCCTTATGCTACAGGCATGAGCTGGAATGTTGGGAAATTTGGTAACGGGAGAGAAGATGATCCAAACAGAACTTATGATGCCTACTTTCCATTTTATCATTTATTTTATACTTATATTGGCTTTAATAGCTTTATAGTCATCGCGGATATGTATTAGCTCTTTGTGTTCCCAAATTTCATAATTTAGCGTTATAAATACTACAAATATATTCAAACGGAATATTAAATTGATTACGCTTATTTGTGCGGAAAAAGTAACGCGTGTGCGTATTAGAATATACAGAATCTGAGTCCAACAATAGTTGTTAGTATGGCAACACTCTCGTAATGACTGATAGAAACTGCTAAGTCGCCAGTATTTACGCGAAATTCTAAGAAATACAATCGATTAGCAAAATTCTACGATAAAAATTAGAATCTTCATTCCTTTCCTCAGAGAATAGTATAAAACTCGCTCAGATGTTACAATTCTTAGATATTTTAATGTGCAAGAGAAAATTACCCTGCACGATGGATTTCAGATATCCCATGTAAATCAAATGGGAAGGATAGTTCCTGGAATCGAACCCGGGACTTCTTCTTCTTCGCAACAAAAACTATCCTCGGGAGCTCGGCCCATGTAGCAAGAAATTTCCACAAGGTTTCATGAAAATCGGTCTATTGGTTCAAAAGTTATAGGGGGACGAACAGACGGAGATAGACGGACAGACAGACACAACGAAAAAACATAAGCCTATTTCCATTCTGGAAAGTAGGCTAAAAATCTGCTATGACCGGGCGGATATTCTACCAATGAACTACCGTAGCAGAATAATTTTTGTTTCGGAACGGGAATGTTTTCTTAGATTACGGCCGAACTAGCCAAGCCAAGGCTTCGATTCCCGGTCATAATAGATCTTTTCTCCCGTTTCGAAATTTCCCACAGAACTTACGGCTTGCTACCGACGCTTCGTCTCCTAAAGAAATCGAAATAATTAGAGAGTATAACTGTTGGCGATTGCCTTTCTAACATGCTCATTACGCCGGACAGAACGAAAGCGCTGATTACGAACCGCCGAATGATTGAAGCTGTAGAACGAATCACAGCAACAGGTACGTCACTAAAAATGCAGTCGCTAACGGAGAAATCCGATAAGACGGCGAAATAACTAGTGTCAATTTACTTCCCGAAAGTACAAGTCCTCCCGTTCCTAACAAAATTTTCCGATGTCGCATGACTTTTGAAAGACCTTGATAAGACTTCTGACACATTCTAAACACGCTAAAAAGCACTTCTCACCTCTCGATGGAGATAACGCGTTCTATCAACCGCCTTCTTTGAGACAGATCAACCAAACAAACAATAATAGCAAAGGAACGCACGAGAGATAGTACGTTAGAAAGAAGGGAAAAGGGGGGATCCCAAGACCTTTCATCCGCCGCACTACTAGAACAATTAATGACGACTAGGGAAAGCAATGAAAAGTTTCGCGTCGGTATGGTTGCATTTTCCCCCAGCTATACATGAGCGTAGGTGGGCGTTGGCCATTTCCGTTGCAAGCAATATAAAAGAGAGAGAGATTAAAGGGAAACACGAAGGTATTACATCACTCGTCCATATATCACAGAACGAGAAGGGCAGAAAATACTTCTCCCACCGCCGCCTCGTCCACGCCCTCTCCTAGCGTGGCAGCGATTCTACTTAAATTCTTTCTCTCTCGGTACTCCTCCCACGGGACCATTCCCTTCGCCTCCTCTATGTACACTCATAAGAAATCCAGGTTAGTCGAAACCGTTAGGCGTGCTCTCTTGCAGTTATTTTCTTCTGCATCTTCGCCCGAACCTTCCCTCCGTTCCTTACTTCGAGACTCTTCGCTGTCCCGTTCGCTTTCCTCAAACTCCGTCTGCAGGGGGAATTCCCCGCGGTCGGACAAAGGCCAGTGACAAAACTGTTAGGTCGACGAATTCGAAGAAAGGACCGGCGAAAAATAAGGCGGGCTTGCCAAGGTTTTGCGGAAACAATTAGGCATTTCGAGCAACCTACTTACACTGCCAAAATCACTTTTCCAGAAATCTCTTCGCTTCTGTAGCTAGCTCGTTTTGCGCAAGCCTCCGAGTAAAAAAATCACAATGGCTAAAACTAACAATATGGATGATGAAAATAATAAAACAATGAAAAACCGCCTTCCGTCCGTAAGAATCATAGGATTTGTTGACCCGTAGGTGGTCAAAACTTGGAGAGCAAACGTTAAAACCGTTACAAGTCAAGGCGCTAGAAAATATACCTTACAAATATTGTTCTAACAGGATTCCCCATCTATTGTAGCAAACGCCGCCAGCAGGCTGGAACGATGACATTGAAATTTCTATATACCTAAACAAAAGTTCCACGGAAAATACTAGGTTTTGGACGCCAGAACTCAATGACATCGGACGATATAGGATAAACAGCGCCTTCTGCGGTCGAAAAAAATATGAAGCTTCCACCAGTTAATGCTAGCTGTTATCAGCCACAGACTTTTGATAACAAAAGGTGTGGATTTCCCTAATACAATTCGGGAAAGAAAATTTTCTTGTTTTGATAACATTTCCTTCGCAGAAAAACTCGCCGAAAGCTAAAGCTGCGATTTCCACCGAAACGGAGAATTTGGTCACAAACGTATTTCCCTATGTACATTTACGGATGATGGTTTTTATGTTCCAAATCTAGTTACCGTCTAAAATACCATGGGGTTTCACGAGGTCAACCTTCTTCTAGAAGTAAACTAAGCTCAAATTTTGCTTTCTGTTGTTAAGGCAAGAATTACAGCAAGTATATCAAACAAACATTTTTATTTCATTGTAGATTGTAAATAAGGAGAAATAATTTTAAAATCTCACATCTTAGCAATAACCCAACCCCCCACCTTGGCCTGCAAGGACATTAACTAGCTACAACGAGTCTAGAATTATTAGTTTTCATTTTAAGAGTTGACTTATATTTACTCGTTAGATCAAAGATGAGGCACGAATGCATATATGTTAATCATCAAAATGTCTGATGGCAACTGGGCCACGAGTTAAACGTAAATATGGTAATTTTTATTAACTATGGTTCAATGTCTCTTAAGATTTCTCAAATCTTTATAAACCGTTGAGGCGACCTTGAACAAAATGCCTTATTACCGAGCATTTGTTCCACCATGTATTGAAAGAGACGTGCTACGTATTACCGGGTGAATGTGGAACCGTTTCCTGATAAACGAAAACGATAAGATTTTGAAACGACAATAAAAACAAAAGTATTAAAACGGTACTCCATTAAATTACTCTAAAAGATAACATTATCATTTAAAACGTATTATTAGTGAATCACTATGGATTAAAGAGCCGAACCGGTAAATAATTTAAACAACATGCAGTAAAATTCCATTGTCTATGTACGATAATGCTATCACATCAAGGAATAGAATTTCAAACAAGCACGTTTATCAGAGATGACTTCTCGTCTGCCGCCGAATCCAACATTAACAGAACGAAGAAAGAGCTACCCAAGCATAGATAAGCTTCGGTAACTTTTAACCTCAATGAACCCCAAGATAATTATTTGGTTTGTTATATACAAAATCCCACCAAGTTACACGCTTGATAAAGAGGAGAATTTTTGTTCATTGGCTCCTTGGAGTTCGCGCTCCAAGTGTGGATAAACTTTTTACATACAACCTACAACCGGGATCAGAAATGTTTTCTTCGTCTTTCTGTCGTCAGAAAGAATCCAATTCGCGACGGTCGAGAAAAAAAAAGACAACGAAAATTGGGAGCGAGTTGTTTTTTCCGCGTTAAAAATACTTAAAAATTCAACCTTACGAAGATAATTTTTATGTATTTATACGAGTCTTTCTTCCTCACCGGTCCAAAGAGAGACGCGGAAACGCCTACCTCTCGAGGATCCGTCCTTGGCGAAATGGAAAAATAAACGACGAGGGCGAGGAAGTGAGAAACCGCCCCTTGCATTCAAATCCAGCTAAGACGAGACCGCTTCCCGCAAATCCCCTTGCATAAAATCCATGCTAGATACGCGAATGGAGGAAGTCAAGCCAAAAAAAAATGTCGACGCTTCCGGATATAGAAAGGGACTAGAGGAAAAGGAAACCGAAAGAGTGCGTCCGTCGGATATTCCGTATCCGAGAAAACGCCAAACTCAGCGTACATTTTTTTTTAACCCTCGCGAATTCACTTTTATACACATCGATGCCCGTCCTAAGATCGAAAAACGAATTCTGGGGAGAAGAAGCTGCATTCTAGTGCGTCATGAAAGGACGCGGAAGCTCGTCCGCGAATGAAGATGGAGGTGCGAATTAGGAAGATAACAGGAAAGCTAGAAGTGGGACTGACGAGTGCTAAATGGCATGTAGGAACGGAAAGTTCAACCTCTTTCGCGTTATCACTACTTTCCCGCAAATTTCGACATTCTTCGACCTTCATCGCTTCTTTCCCTAGAGCCAACGCGAAACGACGGAAGAAATACGGCCATGTCCGAACAATGAAGCGACCGCTTTTTATGGTTTACTTTTTGAGAACGCGAAAATCGTCGGGATGACGTTGTGACGTAGGAATCTCCAAGAGGCATCTGCGGATGATCCTAAAATCGAAATGGGAGGAGTGACGGAGCAAAAAAAATGGGTTAAGACTACTCTGTATGAGAATCGTGACATAAGATGGCGTTTCAAATCAGCTGGACGTGTGACGAAAGAGGAGAACAAACCGGTCCTCGGTCATCTTTATGGAGCAACTTTTATTTCGTGGGCTTCATCGTCCCGACGGCCATGGGACGGCGTGTGTTTTACTTATCGCGACGACATTAAACGGGGCGAAAATAAGAAAACGTCGCGAAATTCCGAGCGAATGATACACAAAAAATTCAGCCTTCAAAAGGAGGCGAGGTTTGGAAATGTCAAAGTTGGAAGGGAACTCACTCCAGAGAGGAAAGCAAGCAATAAGGATTCGATGACGCTGAACCGGTGCTCAATTTCCTCGCACCCCCGGAGCCATCCCCGGATTCATCTTTTCCAGCTTCTCCTTCCGGTTGATGCCGGAGGACATCCTCCAACCTTTCCCACCACTCTTCCCGACTGCACCTCCTGGACAGACAGGGCTCGGGCGGGAGCGGAGAGGACGGGGGTGGTGTGGGAGGCGGGGGGGCGTAGGGTCCGCAGGCAACGTTCTGCGCTTCGTTCGCGACCCTTTCTCCGAGGGCCTCCTCCAAACGCTTCTGCCACTCCTCGCAATCCGGTCCGCTGGACCTCGCGGATGGACTCTTCGGCAGCCCGCAACCGCAGCCCTCCACGGAACAGGTGGCCGAGGCACAAAGTGTAGGAACCAACGCTTGGCCGCTCGATGCCAAATGCCTTTCCCCTTCCTCTACGCCCTCCCTCTCTTCGCCGCCGCCGGCGCCGCATTCCATACGCGGAACTCCTCTCCTACCCGTCCTCGGGACGGACTTCCTCCCCCTTACGGGCTTCCGCCAGCCGCCGAAGATGCCAACGCCCCCGAACGGATCCCTCCTGGAGGCGGACGAGGCGCCTGCGACCGCCGATCTCGGCCACCATCCCCCCGACACATTTTTTACCGACGCAGCCGCCGACGATATAATGTCCCTTTCTATCCCCTCTGCCGAAGCACATCCTGTTCTAGCTTCCAGAGCGGCGGCGCCGATGGAATGGCGCCTCACCCCCTCGCCCTTCCTCCTCCCTTCGGGCAGGGCTATTCCGCTCAGCGACGGGGCCCTTGCTCTCGGAGCCGGCGAGCCGAGTTCACAAATGTCCTCATCTTCTTCGTCGATCCTCGTACCCTGCGACACGGACGACGCCTCCGCGGCATCCACCCGGTTGCAGATGAGGGTCTGTCCCAGCGGATATTCCGATCCTGCTGGTTTCGAACTGTCCCTTCCCTCAATTTTACATACGCTCTCTACAGTCTCGCCGTAAAACTGCTTTCCGTGGGTAAACGACCCCGCGGGAAGGCTAACCTCCTCCGTGATGCTACGGATGCCTCCTTCCGCGTGGGGCAATAGCATCAGACGGTGGGCGGCGGCCAAGCGAACGAACTGCACCACCGAATCCCAGTGTTTTTTTGTGGGCGGGCATCCTCCGGGACTGAGGAGCCGCACCGCAGACAGGCGGAGCGGCACCCAACTCCCGCCCTCGCCGGTGCTCGCACTGTCGCATACGTCCGCTGCCGCCCCACCGCTCTGGCCCCCTTGCCACACCCACACCACGGCACAATCACCCAGACCCATCGCCACCATTCCCGACTGTATCTTAAGAGCCAACAGACACTAGGACGAACTCTATCCCTTTGTTGCGCGCTACGTGAAAACTGTTCAGGCAGTGGCACTGCGACAGAGAAAGCTCTGCTTAAATGTTCGCACGAACGGAGAAATACATAGCGTGGTCGGTAATTTTTATTAATGATGTGTCCAAAACACCCGTGGTATGTCTTTCAAATACGTTCGAGTATATTACAGATTCATCGATCGTTTCAACACTCGAAAACGAGAAATAATTTAAGTTTGCCGGGAATAAATCCTTCTGCTCCCATCACGACTGATACGAAACAACCTCGCGGGGTTTAAGAGTTCAATATCAGCTAACTCAAGTATTTAAAGCGCGTTTAAGCGGAGACGGGCTGAGGATGGATATAAAAAGTTCCACCGTCTCTCATGGCTCTCCTCACCAAGTTCAGGGATAACGGCTCCAAGTGTGATTTTTTACTTCTTAAATCACGCGGATGCAGGCGGCGCCGCGCACGCCACGGATTTTACGGATGAGTTCCTTTATACTATTATATATCACCACTCGCACTTGTCACTCGCCCACGGTAAACGCGCACGAAATGAAGTCACACGGGTGAAAAAAGACGACTGGCAACACGCAAAAGCTCCGTGAACAGAAAAACTTCGACCGCCGGGACACGAGATGGGCGACGGAAGAAACACCAGAGAGTTCACCAGCCGGAAGACTGGACGTTAGGAGCACCAGCACTTGTTACGCACAGCGTGTACTCTGGAGAATCCCGCTGGATCGGAGAGGCAAGTCATTCGATGGGAGCGTGGAGGGGAAGAGAGGAAAGAAGGCGGGGAGAGAGAGAGCCCGAGAGAAAGATAGGAGGGGAAAGCAACGGATAGGGAGAGGTAAATTCTTTGCCCGACGACAAAACTGCCAGTACTGAGTCACAATCAGAAAAAGAGGGCTCTCCACCTTTTTTTTACCTCCCGTGTTGCGGCAACCCTCTCTCCTTCCCCTCTTTCACCTCCCGACTCCGAGGCTACCATCCCCCTCTCTATAACTCCCCCTTTCCCCTCCGGCTGTCTCCACGCCCCCTCTCCTATCTCCTCCTTCTTACACACACTCCTGTCTAACGTCCTCAAAAATTCTCCACCATGCCTCTCTTCCCTCTCTCCCTCTGCCCTTGTCCCCAGACCGCCATCGCCCCACCTCGTCCTCGCATTCCCCTACCCACACGCTCCCCACCCTCCCCACTCATCCTCCTCGGAAAACCTCTCCGCTCCCTCCCAACCTCCCGCCCTTCTTCTACTCCTCCCTCCCCCTCTCTATCTCACCTCGAAGTCGCGTTCTCTGAGCGGTTAACAAATTCGATTTCCTGTTCGCCATTAACGGGCGTCAAGTATTTCTGTAGAAATTTGCTTCGGGATTAAGACACCCAAGGAGTTTTAGAATTAACCTTGATTCGTAAATTATCGGCCGGGAATAAAGGACGTGCGTGTAATTTGCCTCCACAAAATTTCAGTGGATATCCGAGAGGAGCTTAATTAAGCAATAATAAATAGTGAAGAAATAAGAATAAATTACGCACGGAGGAGAGATGAATGATGTAAATCCCAATTATTTTTAATGCGATTAACCGCTAAACGGGATTCATCGAACAATTGTTCGGTGAATAATAAATTTGGTTTTTACAAACAACCATATACATTAGCATCAATTCTTCAAAAGCAGACGACTAAAGACATTCCGTCAAGAGATTAACGACTGCAGGTGAAAAAAATTAAAGTGGGGGTAATGATATTTTTTGTTTCTGTTTACGGCGCTGGGGTAATATAATTTTAACTATAGTTCGGTAACAAGAAAGGCCGATTTCGTAGAAGGAATCAACGTTAACCACCACAACAAACCGAAATGCCCATTCACAAATCGGAATAAGAAACCTAAACGTGTCACAGTCATTCACATTAAAGTAAAAAAAAATTGATTTAAGTGAAGTCAGGAATTTCAGTCTGCCGCTGCAACCGATTAACATTAGAATTGGCCTTCGCAAATTAGGACTAAAATACAATGATCGGAGAGATCAATCGACGTCTAAGTAGATCGACTGCTAGATGTTACTCAGAATATGATTTGGGCAATCACGAGTCAAAAATCAATGTACCAATTATCAATCTTCTGAGAATAATCGTGAGAGGCCACGTGTGGGAGATTAGAACGGAAGAGGAGTGCGGATAAGTCCTCAATTTCACCTCAGATATTTCAAACTCGCCAATATGGGAGTGGCGACTGTTATATCGGAATTTGATGCGTTTCGGCAGAATCCTCCTTAAAAAGAAACATAGGATTAAAAAAAAGATCGCTACGACTAATGGGGGCTTTTTTTCCTCCGGGCTTTGGCAATGGAGTGTCGCAAAAGGAGAAGCGCCGTCGCCACTCTGCAACCACCTTTTCTTACCACCTTACGCTTCATTGTCGCTTTCTTCGTTCCAATGCTATCCATTTGTGTGCTGAAATTTACATAACACTTGGCATGCCACCATTTATATCAATTGCTAGCACGAGTTCCATTTAAGAGTCAAGGTGAACACAATCCACATGGGAATGATGGACGTCGAAAATGTCTCGAGCCTTACGTAAAATCAAAATATCATTTAATTATGGACTTAATCGCTACTTTTCGACCTATTTTTCCCTGCATACCACCTCAGTAGGCGTATTCGATATAAAATACTAACGCAAGGTATCTGTAATGCTTCACTAGCGTTGACAATAAGTTGCACGCGTTTCCAACAAAATTTATTACTAAGGGCTCTGCCCCTGACCCCTTACGGGACCCAACCCTGTCTGACAACTTGTTTCGCTCGCCTATTATTTTCACACTTATTTAACATGAATTGAATAAACATTTTTAACATAAAATACATTTTTCCGATACATACCAATAAATAAAAGGAGTAATGGGTTTTTTCAAGTATATAGGATATTTCGTGTGCCAGGATTAAACGGCATCGGTTTAAATCGACAGCATTATAATATAGTCAGGCACCCGAGGTTTTATATCCTCTTATATATAAAAGAAAACTTACAACAGATTATCGGAATTTCAATATAGATTTTCCTGCCATTTATATATTCCACACACAGTAATTCAGTATTAAAGTACGCATCAATGTGAATGTATGCAGGAAAAACAAACTTACTTTAATGAAAATTATACTCAATTTTTCAAAAAGGCGACATAAACCTCTTCTAGTTTTTCAGATGCGATTTTATGAATTCTTGGACTATTGACAAAATATGTAGCGTGGCTTTGGCCGCTGAATATTTTAATACATTTAAAAAATAATTGATTATTGCTGAGTATGTCCGCGTACTCCTTAATGATCCACGGCGTGTCACTAATGACAATCGTAATATCGGTTGAAAAACAATGGTCAATATTACGAACAAAATCACGTTTTCTCTTTGCTATATTAATACAAGGTTTTATAAACATTTGAAACCTTTAAATTTTCCAGACTCGATTATATGTTTTATAGAAAATTAAAAAAATGAAAAAATCTAAAAGCTCGTCGAATATATTTCCAATTTCAAATACTGTTCTTAAGAACTCTGTCATCATGAAACAACTAGAGAACAGACTACCTTCAGTTAAGCTGCTTACATCACACACGTTAAAGTATCCTCAAAAAATGGCCAATGGCATCCAAATGAGCCGCCTTTTTATAGTATTGATGAAAAATTTTTCAAATTAAAATTAAGCACGATACGATTAAATCCGCCAAAGATCTCTTTTAGACTTCAATGTAAATTTAAATCATCAGAAAAAAGAAAAATAAATCACGCCGGTATAGCGAAAGCAAAACGAATCTCACTTTTTCTCAGTTACAGAGATCGAAAGCGAGCAGTTGATTCACGTCGCTTATTTCCGAGTCACGAAGCCATAGAAACATTCAAAGATCCGTTCTCTTAACCGCTAACACCGTAAGCGCTCACGCCCAGAAATATCGCTGATTATTTTTCCAACCGTTCAGGACCATGACCTCTTCACTTCCCCACCTTTGCGCCGCAAATCAGATGATTTTTTCATGATGTGAGAATCTCCCCTCTCTCTCTCTCTTCCCCATATACTTCTATTACTCATCTCCCAAGTGAGCACCGCGAGCAATTCAGCGAAGGGCGAAATGGGGCGCGAGCCCCTCCCCAGCGATGCGTCATCTGAGCCGAAGGGGTATGTTAACGGCCAAATGGCTGCTTAACTACCGGCAATCAGGCGTCCCTGCTCCGCGCCGCACGGATTCCGAGGGGGAAATATTTGCCCTTAACCCGGTTGCACTCGCTTTGTTATTTGCCTTTTATATCGATTCCGGGCCACGTCTCCACGACGATGAGACGAAAGAGAAAAATCTACAAGGAAGAGCTGGATAAAGTCGATGGATAGCTATGAAACTAGATATTACGAGTAAATGTGGGATTCAAATCCAATGGTTTGGAATAGTTTGGCGAGGCTCTTTAAAGAAAAAATAATGCGCGTTTTCCTGGTGCTATTGATAGACTAAGGAAATACGGTGTATTAATTATCAGTAATAAATTAACAGCTAATAGCAATTTTTAAAACGAGAGAAAATTCTCCTAGGACCGAGAATCCTTGCCGGGCGGGTACTATACCAGTGAACTACCGTAGCAGATTAATTCTCTCGTTTCAGAACGCGGAAGTGGAAGACCCGGAATCGACTCCCGATCATAGCAGAACTTTTCTCGTTTAAATTTTACAGCTTATGCCTGTCTGCATAGGATATTCGGATCACTTTATTCCATCAATTTCTAGCTAAGAGCAAAATAAAGAAACAATCTGACGCAAGGATTTCGCAAAGGTTGAAAATCAGATATATTCAATGGTGGATTAAATAAACGGTGGATAGCGCCATACACACGCTTGGCAGTAAACTCTCAAGCTATGCAGCCCTATTAACTACTTGCCATTGGAACTTTACTGCAAAGTTCGTTACACCAACATTTGAAAGTTAAACGAAATTTTCACCGTAATCTTAATTGCGAAAAGAAAAATTCAACCCGTGTTTACACTCATCGTTAGCTTCTTCGGCTAATTACCGATGAGTGGAGGCGGGATTTTCTGAGAAACAGAGCGAACGTACGTCACATCGATCCGAAGTCCATTTTCCCATACCTAGACCAGGATGCACGTGGAAGAAGTGACGTCCGAAAGGAAAACACCAAGGACGTGACATTTGCTCGTTTACACACGCGAATTGCTCAATCGAATTGTAATTTGCTTACGGCGATGAGACGGCGGCCGATTGCCGAACGCGTTCCGCAACCAATCGGAGTCCCCTTCCACGATTTACGGTATCCTTAAAAATCCCGATAACAACCAGACGAACCAAACTCGAGACTCGCGTCTCCGTCGAGGCGGCATCTCTGTCCCAGTCCCATATTCGCTCGCCCCAGACGGGCAAAAAACCACAAGTTATTTATTCCCCAAAACAGCCTTTAGAGAGCGAAGAACTCTTTTCTCATCACTCAACTGCTCCAATTCGAAAAGGGTGCAAAAACTTCACGGCCACTCCACCTCTCTCTCCCGAGGCGTCCATACGGCGGTGGCTTCCTGCCTCCGAGAAGCAGCGAAGAGAGAGAGAGGAGTGGAGAGGTTTGCGCAAAGACTCCACCGAGTCCCATAAGCGGCCTCCAGTCAATTAGCGCCCTGGATTCCCGGCGCGGCGGTTCCGGATCTCCTTTTTTTTCACCAATAAATATTTAGTATCTACGAAAATAAAACGCCTCGGATGGATACGCACGAAACGCGGTTTTCTTTTTGGGTTCCTTGATTTCGCGGACGAAAACGGAAGGATTCTTGGAGAGACGGACCAGACGGATGATGAAGGCCTACCAGCTTCTCTTTTCCCGGGCCTGCCTCTCCCATCCCACTCGGACTTGCATACCTCGCACGCTCCCGCGACCTCTTCCCCGCCCCCTCCCCCATCGCCGCCGTCCTCCCCTTCCCACCGCCACCCTCGCCGTCGCGCACCAGACCCTTCTCGGAAGCTCGGAGCCTCCGTGGAATCCCGGCTCCTCTCGGCTGCATGCCTGGACTCCGCTCTTCCTCGATTGCGCAGGTCTATTTCCCGGCGCAGATGACCCCATCCGACGAACCGCAGTTTGTCATACGGTGGTATATAGACCGCGCTCTTTGTTTCTTTGTTTAACGGCACCGGCAGGTAATTTGGTTCGCGGGAAAAAAAATTACCTCACGAGGTGATGGAACTGCTACGAAGAGTTCGCTAATAAATCGGAGGTGATGGAGAAACGAAATGAACGAGTCGCAAATTATTCGCGTTACTTTCTTTTTTGACATGGGCCGTTTAATGCGCCAATAAAATTATGCGCTAAGGTTCCTGTCCTCCAGAAAAAAGCGCAAAGCCGCTTCATCGACCCGTCGCGTATCGGCGGAAGCATTAACGCCGCGGCCATAAACACCTAGAGGAGGGAGCGCCGGGTTGTCATTTTTTAAGTCTCGATTATGCGCACTTTCGACCTTCAAACAATTACCTACAGCAATTCTCTTTAGTTTGCTCCAGGATGGCGTGCTGGAGAGGTTAGCAGAACCGGATTCTAATTATAGGAGGATCATCATGTAGATGTAGATAAGCTTCATCCCTCGAGCATGGTACAGGACGCTCTATAAAGTGCCGTATTCTTAAGAAAAGCCGAGTTTTATGGTGTTATTTTTCATCTTTAGGAAGCAATTCACATTTTCATTGAGGGTGCATGATGTAAAAGACGCTTGGTAAGTCTCGTCAAATAAGCTACGGCTGAGGCTTGCTTATCTGACAAAATGACAGGAAATTCAGCTGTTTCTGGGGAAAACGAATGAAAAAGATCAATCGCCGCATCTGCTCGACTCTAGTTTATTCTACACTTGACAAACTATTGATTATAACACGTAAAAAATATATTAGAATCGTCTTATGACCGTCCTTAAGAAACTGCCACAAAAATTATTTTACGAATTTATTACGTTTCAAGGTTTATCATTTTTTTATATAACAAAGAATTATCTGACCCATTTTATCAGAATCTATATAATATTACTAGTGAAAGGTGGTTGCATTCTGCAAGCATTTCATCTCACCTTGGAAGAAAACATTAATTTTTCAGAGATATTTCATTATTAGAAATATTTTTTTATTCAAAAGTTTTCACCTCCGCACCGATTTTTCTTCTTTCCTTGTGGAATAATATTGGAGTAAAAGCAATCTCTAAAATTTGCAATTTTAAGAATATACTTTTTCCTTTGTGGTGTACTAATGCCACACATTTCTGCCAAATTGTAAAGTTGTAGCACATCGAGAAGTAAAATAATATTTATATAATTGTTTAAATTTTAAAAAATTTAACGGCTGCAATAACAACATCATGAAGATTTTCACGTTTAATTGTGTATTTGCACTAAGCTCTAAATAACTGAAAATTTTCAGATCCCTAACTCGTCCCCTAGTAACTAAACATTTATCTATTTGTTTTTTTTTTACAAATTCTATCTTTACATAATATTTCAGCTTCGTAGCACATTCAGAAACACAAAAAACTTAAAAATTTGTTTAAACATTCGCAAATTTGTAGCGGCCGCATTGTTGAACATTCTTGAGATTTTCGATTTTTCTAGTCGGTTTTGCACATAGTCCTGCCCACATAAAAATCTTCTAGTCTCCAGCTCATCTGGGAGTGCCTAAACATTAGTATCCTCCTAATAAACATCATATATCATAAGTAAAAAGGGAGAAGTAAGAAGCGTCAATATATAATAGGTACAAGTTCGGCTTTGCACAACAATTTGTGTGCCCAGGAAATTCTACTGTTTAACTCCCACATCAGGTTCAATCTTGTTTTTAAGCGGAATATTTTTATTGGAAGTGTTTAATAGCTTCACAAGTTACGACGAAAATTAATTTATTTAATTTCGTCTATTTATCTTTTTGGAAAGACTATTGTGGAAAATTTTGAGAAACGTCAAAAAAATATTATAATAAACGAAGAACGAACAGAAAAGAATCAAAAGTCGGGAGAGAGTGGCAAAGTGAGGAACAAACAAATAAGAACAAAGATAAAACCGTTGACAAAAATGATAAAAGCAGTAACAAACGACGAGCAAAGAGAAAAAGAATAGTCAAACGTCGATAGTTTGTGACAAACTATTTGGTTACAATGATTTACAACAAATAAATACATTTTCCACCTCTCCTCTCTCACTTCCTCCTAGGAGTTTTATTCCCACAAAATGATTGTTTGCTTAAAACATTCTCACGAATTCTTTCGCTAATTTAACAACGCAAATGCAACAATTTGAAAATTCAAGTGATAGATAGGTCAAGAAAAGTCAGTACGTACAGACAATATTGTTAATAAGTAAATTATTGAGGAAATTTTTTAATAATTCAGTAATATGAAAATGTGATTTTTATTTACAAATAAAGTACTATTCCAAAATATTTTCTTAGAATTCCGACTGAATTCTGTCAATTCGAAATTTTATTATTATTCTTTCGCATTACAGGTTTTATTAAGTGTACCGTAACTGTAATGTGTTCTTGTGAATCATACATAATTAAAGGGGCTTCTAGTAACTGTTAGTTTGACTATAAAAATTACGTCTCGATTTAGATTCAACAAAGAATCTTCCGTAGAAATTTTCTTCAAAAAACACTTTCATACTATAGTAAAATATAATAACTTATGTTTTTCATTGAAAAATATACTTATGGCATTTAGAATATACGAGGGTTGGTCATAAAATAAGTTTACATGGCGTATAATTTCTTAACTAAAGGACCTACATTGATTGTGGTTGTATCAGGAGAATTCGTTCATCCTTGTTGGCAACACTGCACGTCGATTCGGCTGCCATCTACAGTACAATGGTTATATGAGTCAGTTGAACATGGTGGCTTGACTGGAACGGAGGTCCAAGCATGAGGTCCGAGCAGTTATTTGATTTTTGAATGCATGAAATGTGTCCGCGGCAGAAATTCATCGACATCTGGTGTAGATTTTGGGGAAGATGCAATGAGTCAGCAGAGTGTAGCAAAATGGTGTGTGCACTTTTGTGCCGCAAGAGTCAGTACGGAGGATTGTGAAAGAAGCGGCAGACCCACAACAGCAAGCACTGCAGACAACATGGCACTTGTGGAAAATGCGACTCGCGATAGCAGAAGGATTACGGTGCGTGAAATGCAACAAGACATGAATCTGTCACATGGAACAGTTGTCACAATCATTCAGGAGTTAGGATTTCCCTGCTCAGTAAAGGTGTCTGTGTCTGCACGATAACGCTTGGGCACACACTGCCATAGTGACTCAGCAACTCTTATGGTGTTTCCGGTGGGAAGTCTTGGAAGATCCCGCATACAGCCCTGATCTGGGGCTGAGTGATTATCATGTTTCCAGCGCTGAAGCAACATCTTGGCGGCCACAAATTTAAAAGTGATGGCGAGGTGGAAACAGCTGTGACACGATGGCTGATAACACAGGACACGGACTTCTATCAACTGCGAATCGAAAAGCTCGTCCCACGATATAATAAATGCCTCAATTGTGGCGGAAACTACGTGGAAAAGTAGTGGGCTAGCTGTAAAATTAAATCTGCACTGTCCTTATTAGAGTTGGAAATAAAAAACCCAAAATATATGCATTGTAAACTTATTTTCTGACAGCCCCTCGTACTTAATAAGTCGTCTGCAATTCACTTGAAAGAATTGCCATTTTATCTCTTTTATATGAAATATTAAAAATTCCAATATTCTGAATGGTAAATAAAAAACTTCATCATAAAACTCAACAGACTAAGCGCTGGTACATTCTTAATCTATCAATGAAATAATTTTATCATATAAAATCTTTTAACACGTCACACTTGTGCTAAATACACCTATGCTTTGAAAAAATTAACAAAGCATTAAATTACGATATTTTATTTTTTAATACATTATTTTGGTTTTTCAAAATTCACAAATTGGTAAAACACGCCGACGAGAGTAATTAAGAACGAAAACTACAGCTTCAATATCGCGTCTTTTTCGAAAAAGCAACATAAGCGGAATAAGGGAAGCTTTACTAAGTAAAAATTCTACGAATAAAAAAGAAGTGTGGTTTGGCACAAGAATAATCACGAATAAAAATGCTATGTGAGAAAAACTACAAGAAAGTCCTTCGCTTAAATTGTTTTCAACAGGTTTACATCATGCAGCAAAAATTTCAAATCCCGTCACCACCACTTTCGGTGCACACACACTTTATTACGGCAGCAGGTTAATTTTACATTGGGGATGACGTCAGACTAGCTTTCACATCAACGGACTTTTGCCTGTCGGTGACCTTCGTCAGGACAAATAACGTTTGTGATGCCATGTTTTTTGGTATTTTCAAACACGAACAAAAACTACATGTGGATTAGATAGAAACAGACGTAAATAAATTTAAAAAGCGTCAGATTCCGCACAAATAAAAAGAGATAACTAATCACTCTTTCATCAAAGATGGATGGATGGGAAAAAATCAGTAACAAAATATTCAAATTAGGAAAGAATCGAGAATGCGTTGTAACTGTTTTTGTGGCGGCCGTTGATCCCCTTCAACAAAAAAAGAATTTGGGCCATAACATGACCAAATATTTTGGCATCATCACCGAGATTAATTTCCCTGAAAACAAATGAAATATTATGCTGAAACATGTTTTTAAAATGCTGCAATCGCCGCTAAGCGGAAGTGCGAACTTTTCTTCCTCTCGGGAGAAGAGATAAAACATTAACATCAACGCCCAAACACGCCATGAAAATATTCCTGACCAACACTCAGCTGACATGGAAGGAAAACAAAGGCACAAAATATATAAATCAACGAATGCATTTTCGCGACGGGACGCTTCAGATTAGCTGACAGGAACAACGCAAGAATCACGCCAAGAGCAATGAGAATTAGTTGAACGAGGAGGCGGCTGAGATGCCTCAACGGATCGCCTGTCAGCCGTCGTGAGCGGAGGCGTGCTTATTGAAGTAAGGCAATTCAAGCGTTAGGAGCTGCCAAGAAGGAAATGGGAATACTGCAAGTAAGTCACCGAAATGTCTAAGATAATTACAAAGCAACATGGAGCACTAAGGGAAGGAGACCGACCAGTCTCGAGATCTTTGGCGAGAGACTATTTTCCTTTCGCCTATGGAAATCGATGAGGGGCCAGGTTTGTTTGCTTGCCAATCGAGAACTTTTAAAACTCGGCGTGTGTGTACTTTGCTCGGGAAAAAATTTCAAGACCATTCGCATTTGTATTTTTAGAAAAGCTCCGTATTATGAGATGAATAGCACGCAATAAAAACGTTCCTTTTAGCACGTCTTCTTAAAAAACGTGCTTATGTTCTCAACTTGTATACTTCCTTGTCCTTGCTTTTCAACATTCTTCTCAAGTTCTATGCTTAGAAAATTATCGGAATTAACAGATTAGAAATTTTTGGGTACTAACCGACTCTACAGGTAATCGTTGCAAAGAAAAATCGAAATGACATTTGACGAAACTTTCAATGCCAAAGGGATCTCTCAAATGAATTTTATAAAATATCAATTGTAATATTAAACCGCTGGAGATCATTTTGCTACTAGATAAAAATATTCCATTGCGGCAGACATTAGTTGTCAATACATTAACATCACCTGCAGATTTTACATAACCTTTGATGCAAAATCAGATAGCCATTATCTTCCTTCTAAAGATCAAACAGGGATTCTAGCATGAACGAACAACTCTTGCATTGTGAAATGAAATCTAAATTACGTACAACGAATCTAGAACAGGTGAGAAAGTATTTTACTGAAACATAGACAGTAAATTCCATCGAGGTATACTTATTTTTACAACAGATAATTTTCATCGAATAATTATAGCCTTAATCTTACATCACTTCCAAATAAAATGAAACAATGTAATTTCCAATTTAATTTACCTTTTATTAATATTTATTTTACGAGTTGTCGGTGTTTGCATACTGCAAGCGTTCAAAAAATCACCATACACCAAGATATAAACTCGTAAATAAACCACCGCGACAGCATTTTATTCATTTTCTGCGAAATTAAGTCATCCGGAATTTATGAATTCTCTGGCAATCGGCTTCGCGTCCAAGTTTTCCAATTTCAAGTTTCATGGCTCAGATCGCCCTTTTTAAGCAATAACTATAATCATCATTAAGACAATACCTTATATGTTACACTAATATTTATGTAAAAATTAGGATATTTTGTTTTAGGATTATGGTTTCATAGCCCGTACCTTTTAGTACGTATCTGGATAAACAAATTAATTTAAAATTATCACGTCATCATATGTATACGTCGTTGGCTATAATCAAATGGATTATAATGCAGTCTAAGCATTAAATCAATGCTCTTAAAGTATGGAAAATCAATTCCCATTGAGAGACATTGGAGTCGTTGCTATGGTAGTTAATATTTTTCATTGTTGAAGACCGAAAAAACTTCATAATTTTATAATTAAAATCTAATTTTTACGCAAATTCAGCATGGATTTGAATTCTGTCTTCAAGAAAAATAAACCGCATACTTTTTTCCACAGTATGGTGCATTTTCCGACTTTGTATCTTAATCCCTATTGCTTGCCATTCCTGCTCAAGGTTTTAATGTTTTTGAGATTCATGACCACATAATATGATGCAGTTTCTTCCACTGGAAATCAATTCCAGTGAAATACCTATATTTTCAAAGTGATTCGATCGGTTGTTTATTATAATTATTTGATAAAAAATACAGTCGTCAAATCTGTCGATAAAGAATGCAGGAAATTTTTATTTGGGAAAAATATGGTAAGGCAAGAAATATTGCATACCATTAAGCGCTACAATAAAAATTAACCTGGTTTCATTACTTGGTTTTATTCTTAAATCTTTCTCAATTTTTTTGTTTTGACTTAAAAACCGGAGCATCGCCGGGTAATTTCAGCTAGTTGTAAATAATTTAAAAAAGAAATTTAATATAGCACTGAACAGTTTTCAATTCTTTTATTATGGGTGTTTAAAATTGGACTTCGGAATCAAAAACACCCCTTAAATATAATTTTTTCTGAAATTTCGGACTTGATCCAGAGGTTGTAACCAAGCAGTGGCGGCTCGTGTATAGGCACTGCGGAACTGCAGCACCCCCTATTTCCACTTGATATTATCGATAACATTTAATATAATGAGTCCTTTTTTCTTTAATTCTTTCTTTATTTTTGTAGTACAATATATATTCCTTAAGCTTAATGTCAGTACTTCAGTAGCCATCCCCCAGTTTATGAAAAAGATACAAAAATCTTTGTATGGAACTGTGCGCTTCACAGTGCCAGCGACGTGGTGTTTGACTGTTGTGCGCATGCGCACATAGGAGGGGGGGTGGGGAGGAAGGCGGGACTGCCAGGTAGAGAGAGCACTGTTGCTCTCGCAGTGCCGGCTCTGGCGTGATGGTGGAAGGAAGTTTTTTTTTACTCAGCTTGTGTTGTGCTTAAAAACCGTGTACCATATTCTTGAATGTGATAAAGTGTAGAAGAGTGTAGAATTAGATTATTATTCTGCTTTTAGCTATTCTATTTGATTCATTTTTTTTTCGGTTCTTTTATTTAACAGAAAACTTTAACCATGGCCTTGCATCCCCAAGAAATAAGTTCTGTGACTGTAAGTGAACTTCAACAGCTTAAGTTTTCACAGCTATCTCTCCATGAGAAAGTTACAGTTAAGAAAAGAGGTTGTTCAACACCTGATATTCTAATATCTCAGCCAGGCAAAAGCAACAACAAGAAATATATTCGTAGCTTTAATTCTGAATGGTACCAACGGAAAAGTTGGCTTTGCGGCTGTGAAGTAAAAAATGCAATGTTTTGCTTCCCGTGTTTGCTGTTTGGAGGTGATGTACCGTGGACAAAAGATGGTTTTAGAAATATAAACAAAATGAAAGAAAAAACTGAAAAGCATGAGAAGTCAATAAAAATCCTCTTGACAATTCCCATGACTACATCAGAGGCAGAGCGTTGCTTTTCAACATTGAAAAGAATAAAAACTTTTTTAAGAAGCACTATGAATTCGGAAAGACTAAATGCGCTTGCAGTACTTTCAATGGAGAAAAATTTCCTCAATTGTCATCCAGAGATCGAGGAGAAAATTATTGAACTTTTTGCGCAAATTAAAACAAGAAGAATGGATTTCATTTTTAAATGAATAGACCAAGCTTGAACTGTAACAATTTAAGTTAAAGTAAGTAAAAAATGTTTGTTTTTTTTGTTAAGATTTTATCAAGTTCCTGAATAAATTTTCTTTTTATACATGTTTTTTTCCTTTTACACAATTTTAAAACAAAGGCTAAAAATTTTCTGGAGCAGCACCCCCACTAATTTTAGCTACGAGCCGCCACTGTAACCAAGGACCTATATTCATGCCAAATTTCAGCTCTGTAGCACCTCTAGAAGTACCTTAGGTTTTATATGATATGATATATATATATATATATATATATATATATATATACATATATATATATATGTATACATATATATATATATATACACACACACACACACTAGTAAAAGGTGCTTGCATTCTTCAAGTAATTCATTTCACCTTGAAAAAGCATTATTTTTCAGAGAGATATTTCATCATCGGAAATATTTTTTTTAATTCTAAAGATTTCTCCTCTACACCAATTTTCGTTCTTTCCTTATTTAACAATAATAGAGTAAAACAATCCGTAAAATTTGCAATTTTAAGAATATTATACTTTTTCCACAATATTGTACTAAAGCCACACATTTCTGCCAAATTTTAAAGTTGTAGCTTATTTAGAAGTGAAATAATATTTATCTATTTGTTTAAATTTTAAAATTTTTTAACGGCCGCAACATATTCATTATCGAGATTTTTAAATGTATATTTGGGTATGTGCACTAAGCTCTATATAATTTACAAATTTTAGCTCCAATACGACATTACTGTTTTTCACAATTCTCTAATATTTCGTTTTTGGATTTTGACTTCATTTTAAGTTTACGGCGTAGTTTTAAATCAATTGCATTATAATACAATCCACTGATTCTCTTTAGAAGCACTAAATTAAAGCTATTATTATATACAGTTCATCAACCCCCATAATTGAAAGGAGTAACGTTCTTTTATTTAATAACATATATCGCGTTTTAAAATTATGATGTTATCATATATATACGCCTTTGGTTGAAATCAATGGGACAATAAGAATTTCCCTATTAAAAAGCAATAAAGTGAGACTATTATAATACGGATTGCCAATTCCCATTGAAAAGAATTGTCCTGGTTGCTATGGTAGCTGAAGTTCTTTATTGTTGAGCATCTGATTTTTTCCGATTAAAACCATATTTCTTCGTCAATTCGGCACCGATTTTAAAAATAACAAACCTCATTCTTTTAGCTATAGAATTGTATTCGTCCCCAGTTTCTATCTGAATTATAACTAATTTAAAAATGCAAATATATGAAACTGCACAGATTTCCATGTTTTTCTTATGGAGTATCGAAATGGAACATTGGGGCCAAAAATGCCCCACTAAAATAAAAAAATGGAATTTTCGATTTTTCTGGTTGGTTGTACCTAATAACCTATCATCCTGCTAAATTTCAGGTCCGTGGCATATCTAGAAGTACCTTAGGTTTGATATCATATATGGCTATATATCCTCCGTAAGCAGCAGCTATGTATTTATAATAGATATTAGGGAGATGCCCGTTGAAAATTTTTTGTGAAATAAAAAATGAACATAAATATACCTTGACTTTCTTTGGATGGCTATAAAACAAACTATTGTTATTTTAGGCGCTCGTTGATGATTCTAATTGTAATATGCGACTGATGTTCTACATTCAAATGTATTCCTTCTCGTAAATAACGCAACGAATGTTGTTTACATTGGTTGCTATGAAAATAATCTCTCTCTCTCGTACTAATTGTAAGAACATCCAAAACTCTTTCGCCCATAAGGATTGAAATAACAATAGGATTTCGAGGTTTAACAATATAATTGGTTGGCAAAGCAACATCCCGTTAAAATGCCAAGATTTCCCCAAAATATGTGAATAGAGAATATGCAGAATACATCAATAGTTTTTAGAGAACTTCCACTTACCTTTTGAAATAATTATCCAGATTTATAGTTTTTTGGTGATTGCCCTTCTTTGAATAACCTTAGTGTTTCTTTCTTCCCGACTTTAGTTTATATTAGGTATACATACATTATTTCTTTTAGTTAATATTAGGTATTGTTTATAACGGTTTTCAAGTAGATTGTTAATCCAACAATACGCTCATTCCCATGTTATTTATATGGGAAAAATCATGTTATTTATATGGGAAAAATTAAAAGAGAAATACATTTAAAAAATGAAAAATGTAGTTAAAATCGCTTTAAAAACCCTCCCATTTTTCTTAACTTTTTATTGCGGTTAAAATGACACCTTCATCTTGCTTAATGATTTACCTCTATGCCAATTAATTTACTGAATTAAGTAGAAATTTACAGGGTTTGATTTCAATTGCATAGTGTCGTTCCACGAAGGGAAACCTTCTCCGGTTATTAATATTACATCAATTAGCATTAGCATGTAAAGGCAATGTACTGATAAAATTAGTAAGATCGATAATGCATTGATTTAGTTTGCGGAATTAAATTTGGTGACGGTAAGAGAAATATCAGTCCTACTAATTAAAATTCTCATTAGCAAAGGTATGAAAATAATCGATTTTATGAATTCAAATATTTTTTTTACTATAGATAACGTTTGACCAATCATAGAGAAGAAAATTAGCCCCATAGGTAGTCCTTGGTAGAGGGGTGGTTAGCGTGTCTAGCTCCCAATGTAATGTGCGCGGGCTCGAATCCTGCCGAGAGCATGGTTTTGTGTTGTTATTGTAATTGCGCTCATTATAAAAGGCCGTTAAGTGTTATTTATGAGATGATAATTAAAAATAAATTTTGCATTCGTCTGAATGTACGTCTAAGTAACTAGTTTGAATCGTAATTTCAAGTATTTGAAATTATTTATTAACTGTTATTTATGTTTTCCACTCGTTTCCTATGCGAGAAGAAAACGAAAAACGGATATATTTTGTAATACAGCATAAAACGTGTAAGAAAATGTTAGATAATATAAGCGAATCCCCAGAAATACAAGGAGTCTACTACCACTTGATTTAGAGAGGGAAATTCAATTTTCTCATCTCATTAAAAGCATACTAAGAGAGTTCGTTTTTTAGCCCAAATTAGTACTAGTGGAACTTAGTGTTCATAAAAAGCAAAATATTCGGGAATAATGTCCAGATAAATTATAAAAATCGGTACAAAATTTTGCTAAAATTTGAAATATTAATTTAAAAAGTCTGATAAATATTTGTATTAGTTTATATGGATATTCTACTATTGCAGTTCAATCGTCAATAACAATTTTAACTACTTAAATTGCTACGGAAAAGTTTTTCAAATAAAAGGGGGCAGAAATCGGGGGGCTAAATTCCGCGAAGTGACGGGAATGAGCAAAATTATGAAATAAGAAATTATAATAATTGTAATTCTACATCAAATTCAGTGCTGAAAGTTAACCCCTATTATATCGTCTACATTAGTAGCACTGAATAAATCAATACTGAAAATTATACTCAACCTTATCCGCTTGTTTTGAAATAATGGGTTAACTGGAAATGCTTCTTTTCGCCTGAAAAATCAATCTTTCTGCTAGAAAAATCATAATTCAACCTTTTTAAACCAAAAGCGATAAAAATAGTACGGAAGTGACAACCTTAAAAATCTCATTGCACTAACCTAATACGCTTCAAGCATAATGACTCCCTTAGTAAGTAGCTAGGAGAAAACGGCAAACTACCACTTGGCACAGATTGTAGTGGTCAAAGTGAAATGGACAATGCCACAAGGAAGTGTTTTCAATGAATCCAACACTTCCTTCCAGTTCTATTTTCGGAATTAATGAACTAACTTTCCCCAAAGCACGTGTTTCTCTCTCTCTCTCTCTCTCTCTCTCTCTCTCTCTCGGAAAAGAAGTTTGGACTTCCTAAAGCATGCAAAAATTACTTTTACATGCAAATTTCTGTGAAGTTTCCTTAATGAATACAACTACCTAAATACGCTCCAAAATTTAATTTTCAAGCGCCGAAAGAGAAAAAAAATTCCTACGTAGAATGAACGCACGCGTAAAATTAAATAAACTTATCTGTTTTGTACATTGGCACATGAAAATATATGATTTAAAAAATACAGATTTATACTCGAAGAAATTTTGCCCATTAATTGAGCGCCTACTGGTTAATCAATCTACATTCCGACCGCTGCACCGGCGAAGGAAGAGAATTCTCGAAAGGACAACTGCGAAATACGTTATTTGAAAGGCGGACGGGCTAATAACATTGCAATTTGACTAACTAAGAACATTTAACGCAATTTTTTTCGAATAACAGCACTAGTGAGAGTGGATAAGCAAACTATACCGATAAGTTTAAAAAAAGGCACCACGGCGAAGGTGAGGCCATCCAACTCGACCAAGGATCATAAAACAAAGGGTCAACGGCTCTTTAATGTACGCGCGTTATATTACACTACACAGGGCGTCTCGAGAAAATAACGACAATAAACAGGCGACTGTGATGGAAATCCGCGATTAGTCGAACGAAAAACATACTGTAGCGTCATCTAAAATAATATTTACGACAAAATAATTATCAGAAAATCTTTGCAGCGCATGCTTTAGGGCCCAATTACGCAAAAAACAGTACGCTGGCTGACTTATATAAAATAGAGGGGAGACATGCTCATACGCGTACGCACGCACACACAATGCAATAGCTCCGAGGAAAAGCCGACAGGACGAGGGGGTTTAAGAAAGGAAAGGATGGAAAAAGAGGGAAATGAAGGAAGGAGAGGGAGGTGACAGGAGGAGAGCATGGAGGTGAAAAGAGAGGAGGAAGGTGAGAGGAGATGAGAGGACGGAGGTGAGAGGAGATGAGAGGAGGGAGGTGAAAGGAGATGAGAGGAGAGTAGAGGAGGGAGGGGAGAGGAGGGAGGGGAGAGGAGGGAGGGAAGAGAAGGAGAAGAGGAAGGGGAGAGAAGGAGAGGAGGGAGGGGAGAGGGAGGGGAGAGGAAAGGGAGGGGAGGGGAGAGAAGGAGAGGGAGGGGAGAGGAGGAGAGGGAGGGGGAGGAGAGGGATGTGAGGGGAGAGGGAGGGGAGGGAGGGGGGAGGGAGGGGAGAGGGAGGGGAGAGGGAGGGGAGGGAGGGGAGAGGAGGAGAGGGAGGGGGAGGAGAGGGATGTGAGGGGAGAGGGAGGGGAGGGAGGGGGGAGGGAGGGGAGAGGGAGGGGAGAGGGAGGGGAGGGAGGGGAGAGGAGAGGAGGGAGGTAAAATAAGGAGAGGACGGTGAGAGAAGAGGAGGGAGGTGAGAGGAGAGGAAGGTGAGAGGAGAGGAAAGTGAGAAGGAGGTGAGAGGAGAGATGGGAAGTGAGGGAGGAGGGAGGTGAGAGGAGAGGTGAGAGGAGAGGAAGGTGAGAGGAGAGGAAAGTGAGAAGGAGGTGAGAGGAGAGATGGGAAGTGAGGGAGGAGGGAGGTGAGAGGAGAGGTGAGAGGAGAGGAGAGGTGAGAGGAGGGAGGTGCGAGGAGAGGTGAGAGGAGAGGTGAGGTGAGAGGAGGGAGGTGAGAGGAGGGAGGTGAGAGGAGTGGAGGGAGATGCGAGTAGGTTGGGACGGAAGGAGAGGAGGGAGATGAGAGTAGAGGAGGGAGGTGAGAGAAAGAGAGGAAGGAGGTGAGAGAAAGAGGAAGGAGGTGAGACGAGAGGGAGATGAGACGAGAGGGAGGTGAGACGAGAGGGAGGTGAGAGGAGGGAGGTGAGGAGGGAGGTGAAAGAAGGAGAGGAGGGAGGTGAGAGGAGGGAGGTAAAATAAGGAGAGGACGGTGAGAGAAGAGGAGGGAGGTGAGAGGAGAGGAAGGTGAGAGGAGAGGAAGGTGAGAAGGAGGTGAGAGGAGAGATGGTAAGTGAGGGAGGGAGGTGAGAGGAGGTGAGAGGTGAGAGGAGAGGTGAGAGGAGAGGAGGGAGATGCGAGTAGGTTGGGGCGGAAGGAGAGGAGGGAGGTGAGAGGAGAGGAGAGGAGGGAGATGAGAGTAGAGGAGGGAGGTGAGAGAAAGAGAGGAAGGAGGTGAGACGAGAGGGAGGTGGGACGAGAGGGAGGTGAGACGAGAGGGAGGTGAGAGGAGGGAGTTGAGAGGAGGGGTGAGAGGAGAGAGGTGAGAGGAGAGGAGGGAGGTGAGAGGAGAGGGAGGTGAGAGGAGGGAGGTGAGAGGAGGGAGGTGAGAGGAGGGAGGTGAGAGGAGGGTGGTGAGAGGAGAGGAGGGAGGTGAGAGGAGAGGTGAGAGAAGAGGAAGTTGGGAGGGAAAGGTGAGGGGAGAGTGGAATTGCTGAGAAGTAGAGAGCTGGTGCAAAGAGGCGTTGAGATAAAAAGTGAGTACGAAGCGGTGTAACTGGAAGAGAGAGGAGAGGGATGAAATGACCAGACGCGTATCCAAACGGTTGAACGCCTCAAGGCTTCTCGTGGAAACACAAAAGTAGGTTAGTTAACTGTTGAAGCGGGAGCTCTCACATCTCAGGTAATAATACGGGTAAGAAAATCCACGAGTAATTAGTAGCAGAGGAAGGGTGGATGGAATTGAGGCATGAAAGCTTTATGAAGGCTTCACAGAAATGCTGCAGCGGCTTCCCGCGGACTACATTCATTCTAAGTTTAGTTTGTGATGATGCATGATGATCAAACGGCGAGGAAAAGTTCGCACGAAATGAACGGACGAATGACAAAGACTAATAAGTCCGTTATGATGTGAAAGAGAGTTTCTAATGAAAGGGCATAAGGATGTACAAGACTGCATGCTTCAATGAGCATAAATAACGTGAATGCTGCTGAGCTAAAATTAGAATAGAGATATCCATCCATATACAAGTCGTTTTCGCTCTATTAAATACCTACATATTAATTGTTAATAAGATACTATAATGGGAGAAATGTGCTAGAAAGCTTCCGGTTTATTTTATCGATGACATAAAATAAAGCACCGAGGTCAAAATCAAGTGTAGTTTCATTAATAAAACCTATAATAATATCGATTTCAGAGATGCGGAATTCTGGATCGAAACTTTCTTTATTTTGGCGAAATTCGATCAATGCGAATAACAAAAAATAGACAAGCATCATTAGTAATCACTGCATCATGAGCCTTTTTATGCTGAAAAATCCAGAGAAATAAATCGAACGTACAAGTTTCTGACGATTAGAAACGATGCCTTTACTTAAAGGGAATGCACTTTTCACGAGAACAATATTTGCAAAAGCTAAACATCGTATATAATGTCACAACATATATTTATTCGTATGTTTAAGTAATGGGGTGGTAGTCATACACAGTTAAAATAATTACGCAAAAGATATCTCAAGTGAAACGACCCTTAAGGAGTTTATTGCTTGTTAAAAGCAAAACAATGAATATGTGTTATCAGATCACATTCATTAGCAGAAAGCTTTTCAACGTATGCTAACATATTGTAATGGGATACAGAAATAGGATGGCCTACTTCATATTTATAAAAATAAATCTCACCGCTACTTAGTGAATCCAAACTAATTAGCTCCTGGCATGCCATTTGTAAAAGGAAGATGCTAAAAACCGCCATTTAACTTCATTTTCCATTTCCAGAAAATTTAAAAATGCTTGGTTTATGGTTAAAGAAAGCGTAGTGCAAAATTAAGTTCAGTAAAAAGTTATAAATGCGAGTGATACACACGAAAAAGTTCAATGAACCCTGGTGTCCTGAGATAAAGTGTACGTTATTTCAAATGAAAAATATCATTAAATTATATTTTTAACTATATTCGAAAAAGAAAGAACAGTGAAACGCCATAATAAAAGAGCCGACATAGAAGCAAAAAGAAAAATGTGTTGGATTGAAAGAATTAACACTAGGTTACCTTGACGAGAGACTATGATGGTGTGGAAATGGATAAAATGAGAAATGCAATCAAAAAGAAAAAGTGGGTATGAAAATATAAGATGATTCAACTTATCTTATCGGCTTAAAACGAAGTTTTTCGCTAGAAAGTTCATTGTGTGTAAATAAATGCATTATCATTCTCGACTTCTTAACGCAAAAATCAATAACAAACATCGCTTTATGAACGTTGCGCAAAAAATAGTGAACATCCAAATAAATAAAAAAGTGGAACGGATTGAACTTCGTCTGAATATTAAACTTCCAAGGTAGGAAGAGACAATAAGGATAGAAATGAAGCTACCAGTTTTCAAACACGCCATCATGAGATTCATTGAATCGATGAACTCATAAATTTCCCATTTTTTTAAATCTTACAGGTGTCAGCTAAACACGTTCCTACCTTTGTGACTAATATATTCCACCAATAAAGGCATTAGTGTCATTAACCTTTGACTCATTCATCGGACTGACGGGGTCCCGTGTTTGTTATCGGTTATCGGTTTTACGGTAACGCCATTCACGATCGTGAAATAGAATATCTGAATAAACAAGACGCCTTGTTTTCGAAGCACATATCCTGGGAAAAAACTTATATTTTTGGTTTTGATCGGCCGGACCACATTCCAAACTAATTCGACTTTTATTTGATTTCCAGTTATTTGATTCACTTACCACACACATTAACTTTGTGAATCACTCCCGCAAATAAATAAAATCCGAGGAGTTTTCATGATTCATATCCGTTTAATTAGAGGTTGATATGTCACAACAATAAGAAGTTTTCTGTCCTGGTGTTTTCATATCTATCCAAATTTTGACTGTAACAACGTAGATTGAAAATTCAATATGCTCTGCAGGCGCTGGGGTACTACATAGAATATCGAAGATCAAGCTCAATTTGAGTTATGCAGTAGAAAAAATCACGTTTCCGAGTGGAAGGAGAACGTTTATAATTCATTCATCGGAGGATTTAACGCTATCCGAAAATTCCCACTGAATTTCAACGAGCACTAAGCTAGTCTTTCCATAATACTCATTAGCAAGTCAACCCGCGTAGGGTCCCACGATTATAGGTCGAATCGAGTATCCAACCTTCATTTCATGATGATTCTCTTTCCTCTCAAGTCATTTGATAGATGAATCTTTTCCTTCCTCTTCTTCCAGTTTTTTCTACAATAATGCAATAAATTCTCAGGAAATGCCTAACCAGTTTACTTCCCTCTTTCTTGTGAACTTAATTATCGTTTTGTTTCTCTCCTGCTCTTCTTAATACTTAGTTATTTTTTTATTCATCCGTCAATCTTATTTTTTTGTTATTTTCCATGGCCAATTTTGAGACTTTAAAAGTATTTCGTATGATCTTTTAAAACATTTTTGTCTCATACATTTATTTTGCCACTCGAATTTCTAGTTTCCAACGCAATCGGGAGGAAGAAATTGGAAAGTAAATGGGAGAGCACGAGCCACCAAATAAAACATCGTACGTAAGGGCACGAAAAGAAAAAGTACGACCGACTTCCTTTCCCGAACTTTCCAGCCAGTCTAGGGCGGATTTGCGAAGTGGTCTCGTCGACCCATTCATCCAGCCGACCGCTCGCCCTCCCTCTTCAGACAATTGGTAGATATGAGAGGTATGAAGAGGGATGGAAGAGAAAGGGTAAATGAGAGGGAAATGGTGTCCCGTTCTTCCCGTGCAATGAAGGACTAAGGGAGTCGATTCCCTTCTTCAAAAGTATCGAAGACCCAGTCGTGGCGCGAGGAGGTCGAGCCGAACGCAGGGAAAGGACGTGCAGAAGATGAAAAAATGTACAAATTCATTCGCATCGCATTTGTTCATAATAAGCGAAGCACATGTATTCAGACTTGATTATCGTAATCGCAATTTAATTACGCTACGTCCACACGAAAGCTAAAGCTAAAACTAATACAGATATAAACTGAGAAAGATTTTTTTTCTCTCAGTACACTTATTCGATAAAACGACTCTAATTTATTTTTCTATAAAATTCGTTGTGTTCCTTCTGGAAAGATATATATACGCTAGAATGACCTAAAATAAAGAGATATAGCGTTTAATGTGAGAGTGATTCTGGTGCGGTGCCACCACTATCAAGCTCCAATGGCAAGTTGAAGAGAATGAACGTTAAATTCAAACTAGATTCGTGCGATTATTGCGGGGGATACATGTTAAAATCTGGAGCAAAATCAAGATCCTGATAATGGAACTATAACACGTAAAGTGGTCTCACAATGGCGGCCTACCGACTGAATCCACCATTCATTGATTTGAGGCGACCCAAATATCTTCTTTCTGCGCTACGCTACGGCCCGTTCGTGGGTGCTCTACCCTCTGACCGAGGGCTTCCCTAGAAGAAATATTCCAGGACGGAAGTCGTACGGTCTTTCAGACTCCTCGAAAGATATGGAGCCGAGGAGCATGATAAAAGGAAATGACGTCACGGTTAAGGACTCACTTCATGTGGAACGGGACGTCTGGGAATGAGTTTTTAGCTCGCCCGCCGCCGCTTGCTGCTCCAAGGCTCCAACTTATCCGCCAACTGTCGTTTGAGTCATTCAGGATGCAAGTGGGTGGCGGTGTCCCGCCAATTCGTCGTTGGAAATTCATCGCGCGGCAATTCGTCGCGTGTCAAATTCGTCGCAAGGCGAATTCGTCCCGAGACAAATTCGTCGCAAATTTAGGAATCGTTGAGGAAATAGGAAATCATTTTCTTCATTAATCCTGTGATACTCCACATTTAGTGTGTGGGAATGGTTGACGATGCCTCAATTTCCGAATAAATTATAGAACTCCTGTGCAAATTATTCACAATTATCTTAATAAAAATTTCTGAAAATATAATTGATGAAATATTCGTATCCTATCTGATCAGGACATTAATAAAAGATATTCTTCTTGTCACTTTATGTATGACGCTTTTTATACGTGTTTTAACAAACTTTCTGTCTATGCAGATGATTGAGATTTCGCAGGAATCCAGCGCGTGCCCACTGCAACTACTACTAAACCAATTAGGGAAAAAGTTTAGTCAGATTTATCATAAAATTTATTATAAGATAACGTTAGAATTTGAATCTGTCGTACATAAAGATTTTTTTACTATAGAGGAGGGGATGACAAAGTGAATTCTAAGTAAAATGTGGAAAACAGTCTTAACGTGCGTTTCCATGCATGCGTTACGGGCGTTGAGAACTGACGCTACCCAATCAGAGGCCTTGCTTGAGACGTTACGCGCGTTGGCCGCGACGCCGCGTTGGAGATATGGGGAGAACGGACATGAATATGGGGAATGGGAAGGGAACGGGTGTTCGTTAACTAAAAGAAAGTCGGATTTTGGTTTTGGTGTAAGATTTAAATTTTTTCCAAAATAACTTATTAATATATGTTATCTTATTTTGTTTCATCCTAAATGGTCGACGGAGAGTTAAAGTTACGAGATCGTTTTTCTTTCCCTCGATTCATAGATACATGGATCCAGGATTGACAGAGGACCCCCCACAACACTTTCATTTGTATTTTATTTCGTGTTTATACGTGGTTATCCCTGCTGCAATACTGGAAGATTAGTCGCAGAAAGTTATGTTATAAGGGAAAGAATGGAAATACAAAAAAACTTACATATGTTTGAGTGAGAAGAATATTTACCAAGAAAGTATTGCCAGATATTTTTATAGCATATGAAAAACAAAGTCGGACGAAAATTTATCTGCATCTTGGACGGCGGGACATTTCACTGCCAATGCGCGACTCGGAATTTCACAATGCAAATCGTGACATTGAAAACAACAGAAATATATTTCCTCTTTCCTCAACGGTTGCTGAATTTGCTACGAATTTGCCATACGACGAATGTCTTGTGACGAATTTGCCACGCGACGAATTTGTATTGACGAATTTGCCACGCGACGAATTTGTATTGCGACGAATTTGTATTGCGACGAATTTCCGCGCGACGAATTGACGTAGAACCGTGGGTGGAAATCGTGGTGAGGACTACTCTCGTAAAGCTCCCCAATTGATTACCCGTTTTGAAAAAAATCGTTACCCAAGGTCATACGGTTATCAAAAGGAAAAAATTAATCACTTACTGGCCAACGGTTCTTTTTAAGAGTAATTTTAAGATCATTTCCTGCTGAGTACTCCAACATGCCGAAGCTCCTCCCACTTTTTAAAATAACGTTGTGTAAACAAATCAGTATACACTAAACCCTGGTGGTTTGGAAATGTGCTTTAATGAGCGTTACATCGGTTTAAGTCACACGTTGGCGAAAATTCTGATGGGATTTTTTAAGTGAAAAATATAAACTGACAGCACGAAAATTGGTAAAACTAACTAAAGTAGGTTGACCAGACGTCCCAATTTTCCGAGATTTGCCCCGGTGTGCCGAAAAATCTTTCGCAACATCGGATTTCCTGTATTTCACACGTAGTACTAGAGCGAAATTTTAATGTTTTCTTAAAATTGCATTGTAACACAATGTACCGTTGATTCTCTAAAAGTAAAATTGGGTTACTGTTGGTAATCGATTCGAAAATGGTATTGCGCAGTAGCTTGTTTTCATATTCAGTTTGCGTCAATTCGTAATGAAGTGATCAAGGTTTAAGCTTATTCAGTCAGTTTTTCTAGTGTTTCAAAATATTCGAATGTATACGTTTCGGTATCCTAAGATTGGGGACGGACCTACGTAAAAAAAATTTGCTACACCGCAAAAGAAGGGCCAAGGGGACAGAAGCAGATTTCCTAAAAGGTAATGACCTAAGTTGGCAGATTTTGGGAAACGGAAAATTTATATTTTTATAAGAAAAACAGTACGCGTGATAATAATAATAATCATATGTATAAATTTAAATTCGAGGATCCTTCTGCAATGAGTAAAATCGCGTAATAACTCGGTTATTTGCTGGGAATAATTTTGAAATGGGAGAAAAACTGACATGACCGGGAATCGAACCCGGGTCTTCCACTTGCCAGGCGGATATTCTACCACTCAACTATCGTGGCAGACATTCTCCTGTTTCTAAACGATGTTTTTCTTAGTTGGGGTCGAGCTAGCCAAGCTAGTATCAACCCGGGATCGATTCCCGGACATGGTAGATTTTTCTCCCATTTCAAAATTATTCCCAACTTTCCCGCTTATATCTGACTGCATAGGATATGTATATCAATTTATCGTAGGCTGCATGGCTTTCAGTTTCGCCGCGTTGTTCAGCTTTGTAGACGACGTTTCGCCGGCGTTAGAAACTGAAAGCCATGCAATCAGTATGTGACTCTAATACAATGCTTCCCAAACTATGGTCCGCGAAGGTTGCGTTGGTGGTCCGCGAAGGTTTCCAAAATGTAATTTTTTTAGAATGAACCGCATATTTAGTTTTTTTTAAGTTAATCAATTCTTAAACTATCACAGGTATTCAATACTTTATTAACCCTTAGTTAGACGCGCTGACGTACAGAGTACGCCAACGCATTTTGAAATGCTGGCAATTTGTAAATTTTGCTTCATAAACATTGTTCTTTTATGTAACCTATGAGCATTGCCTGAGTAGTCAAATAAGTTGTTTGCAATATTTTAGCTATTGTTCTTGAGAAGTAAAACAGGTGAAAAGCTGTGTGCGTCGCTTCTACCGTGCTATATACGCATCGCGATGTCTGTAATAGTTAAATATTTCGATAACGTTAATTTTTTTAGCATTAATTCTTCTATTGTTACAATGTTTATCCTAAAATGGCGCTTATTTTAATATTTCATAGTAATACATTTTTAATACTATAATGTTATTAAACCTGCAATCAACGTTAAGGTTATCTCTGACTTCTTTGGCTCCAAATATTGATGAACTTATGCAGGGTATGCAACATCACGGTTCTCATTAATACATCTATTTTTGTTCTTATAATGTTTTTTTTTTTGTATTTTACAACTCTTCTGCATTACGTTCATAGTTAAGAAATAAAATGTATTTAGTAATAAGTTTATTATGATGTTGTTTGTAAAACTTTTATATTTTACGAATTTCTCCTACAATTTTTTAAAATAATTCTTGTAATAAAACAAAAACTCGTCAAACGCTCCTCAAACAGAGAGAAACCTGTGTAATACATTTGAAAATGCGTATGTTAGCGTAGCGAGATTAGGTAAATTACCGGTCGTTATTTGGACAATAAAAAATACCATTTTTTTATGACTGAAATATCATAAATAATCGAATAAAACCTCTAATGGCAGTTATTTCCCTCTTCTCCGCTCTTCTTTGGTTAAAGTTCTTGAAAAAGAAGAACGGACTTATTTCCTGAATAAATTACTGCTACTGGCAAGTTTTCAAAATTAGGCAGCCTTACCACAAATTTAGAAAACTTCAAGCATTAAAGTACTCTCTTATTTCGTAACTGTAAAAAGTGAAATAAAATTCAAGAAATCTTATTTACAGCGAGGTAGGATAAATAAATTTCTAACTCGTACTTAAATCCTATACTTTACATCTAGACCAGGGACCACTCGCCGCATGGAGCGAACCGACCGTGCACACGTGACGAATCGATTCTCTTCTTCAGTTCTTTTTTATAATTTTGGAACAATATTCGAAATCTACTTTTTTGGTATGTGTGGTAAATGTTTTCCATAATGAGCAATTTCGTGTATAATATTAATCATACTATGAATTGCATCCCTATGTTGGAGATATGAGGGATGAAAAATGTTAGCATTTCAAAACTCATAAGTTACTGTGGTTCACTGTGTACGGTATCAGTCTTGGATGATGTCGGTTCACAACCTCGAACCAACCTTTAAAAAATTGTTGATCTTATTTATTAACATTGCATATATTTTGTACCATGTGGCGAACATCGAAATCCCATCGGTCACCCCCAGGTGCGGATCCAAAAACTTCCCAAGGGGGAGGGGGGCGACTGCCACAATTGTCCCTCCCCCCTCTTGAGTCCGTCTCTACCGACGACCATACATTTTGAAAATCTCTCTCCCCTCAGAATCTTTCTTTCCCCTGTCGTACAGAAAATTTTCGGTGTTGAAACAATTAATGTTGCGAGGAATGAATTTAAGAATCCACCCAGTGGAGGGCAATGGGGTCGTCCAAGGGGAGGGCGATCGCCCCCTCCCCTTTGGATCCGCCACTGGTCACACGTGTTCTAGGCAATATGGTTCCAAACGAACAAATCAACTTCAAACCAAGACTTTCTAAGCATCATGTTGTTCCTAATCTCCGGAGAATTTCTCTGCGTTACGCCTCGGATGTTAATTCTAATTTCTGATTGATGGAATGGATTGTGCACGAGTAGTTGTACTTAGGCAATAACGCACGCCCATCCGTTCCCGATGACGAACGTCCGCGTGCCCAAGTATGACTTTATATGGAACTGATTGAGACTCTTGCCGAGCTCACCCGCCAACAATATGAAAAAAAGGACAATAAAAAACAACAAATTCATCGCGCTATATATGTGCATGAGAGCAAAAAGACGGTAACGAGAAGAGCAAATCTGAAATGAGGTGAGAGCCTTCTCACATTAAGCTCTAAATTCATCAAATCCTTATATATTGCTTCATAACGGTAATAAACACATTCCGAAAGACAACAGTGAAAGGCGACGACAAAACTTCCTCGGATCCGTCTGATTTGTAATACTAGGTCGATCGCAAGATCCGATACTCTTCCAACCGATATTTAACTTTCAAAAAAATCATACCAATCGCCCGAACCGATGGAAAATAATGTCCATAGAATCTGAAACAAACAAGGATTTTCTCAGAAATCCCTCTCGGTGTATAATTTATCGCGGCAAACCTTCATCAAGTAGAAAGTCAGGCTCCATATAAACGAATCTCACAGAAAAATTAAGCGGCGCCAAGGATGAGGCGCCGGCTGGATCCATATCCAATCCTTCCCTGACGAGGCCGTAAGTGGCCGAGAGGGAGAGAAAGTATTCTTGGAAACCGAAAGCGACCGAAGCAGGTTGCGAGTGGCAAGGTGCAAGTCACGCGTGATAGAGCAAGCACCACCCCAATCAATTGCCCAACGCCGTCCTCCCCGACTTAGCGGGACATAACACACGCCTGTTATCCAAATCGCGATCCAAGGAAAGAAGACATTATTACGCTCCGCCGCCTCGTTCTGTGGAGGCGACGAGCTTCCGAACGAACGGGAGGCAAGGACGTCCTCACCGAGGGCAGGGCACCGTTTCCCCCCTCTCCCTACCGCCCCACCTCCATCCTTCGGTCGTCTCGCATTGCCCTCCTTTGCGCGCGGGACCACGCCGCCTCCCCCTCCCCCACTCTGCGGGAGGGACGGACGTCCTTGGGGAGGTGAGGGTGTGAATGGGAGAGGGAGAAGGAGAAGGCATGACCCCGCCGCCTCGGTTACCGGAAAGGAAGATGAGTATGGGCAATAGAAGACGATCCTTCCGAGAACGCCAAATCACGGGCTCGCCTCGTCGGGTGAGGAAGGATTTATTATTACAGCCGGGTTTCCTGGAGCCCTGACGGAACACGTACTTCGAAGATATTGCCGTCCAAGAAAACCTCCGCACACCTGCAGCGTGGGGGAGGAGAAGGGATGAGGAGGTTGGGCGGTAACCTTTGCGACATAATTCTATTGCAATTAAGTGTAAACAATTCCTCCGAATGCACGGTTTTCCTATATTCGAATTCTTATTGTCCCGGGAAATTTTTTTCTCCACGTTGCGAAGAATAGCGGAAGATAACAGGAAGTTTTCGCAACGCCTCGTGAAGCCAAAAGCACACACGACGACCTTCCGTTTATCGCGATCGCACGGACCATTGTTTCCCATTGGATGTTGGCTATTGTTACAGCCGGAATGAAAACAACCGGGCGCAGGTAACGTTTGATCTATAAAACTGGGTTTCGGTGAAACAAGTACTTATCAAACAACCGCGACGAACTTTGACACGAAAAACTGCCTTTGGTAAATTCAAATTGGAAAAAAAGTCCCACCTGGTATTGTAGTGGTTTTGCAATCAGATGTTTTTATTACTGAGATATCGAGAGAATGGTGAATTCTCTTTCGACAAACTTACACAATAGAAAAATCCAAAAGCTATTCCCATTATTTCCATTGGACGTTTCACAACGAAGATATAAATACTTCATATAAGTACTTCATTGGCTTCTGCTGGATCAATTCATATTCTAATACATACACAATTCAGATTACACGGGTAGCCATAAAACGGTCATGTAAACCAAATTCGCGCTTAAGCTACACAAAACTCCCGTCTTCCGCATATCTATTTTCCTCACCTTTTTCACGTCTACAGGAGTTACGTAAATCATCGGTTATCATTCTTCTCCAGCCCACAGACTCTTGCTGAGATGATCACGACCCCTCCCGAACACTTCCACCACTAACGAAAGGAAGAGTTATACAAGAATTTGTTTCGCTAACAAAAAAGTAGGCCAAATAATAGTGTTTTTATTATTTAAATCCAAGTGCTTTGTCAGAACATAAAATGACGATGCCCAAGTGATACCGTAGAAAACATTTCTAACTTTGAATTAGTATCGCGAACCCTTCAGCATATACTCGCGGATCCCAGGTTGAGAAACGCTGACCTAGATAATCTACTGGAATCAAGCCACAAGATGAGCTCAATAATTCACTTGATTTTTTTAAATGCAGCTTAAATGGAGAAATGGAAGATAATGATATGAAGTTATTTCAATTGCGACATTTTTCCTCTACAGGAAACCATGGGAGCATCCGGGATATCAACTCCGTTTCCTTATGGTATTGCTATTTTCACTTGGCTACAATCGCCTATTCTTAAAAATAAATTGCAGCTAACGACCATAGATTTTCTATCTCCTTTAAGTGCCTCACTTCCTTATCGCTCTCACGAAATAACAATGATGGCAAATAATTGTTTATTCTATGAATTAGAAAAAAGCTAGCTTTACTTTCCTTTCTTTACCCCTAAGTATGCGGAAAAATGATTACAGCCCTGAGAGAGGAAATTAACAGCAATAATTATATTCAAATTAACTTTTTTAATACAAACTCGAATCGACAAAGAGAAAGGTTTAGTCCATTACCCGGTCAAAAAATATAACGCACAAATATTTCTGCAGCTGCCGCACTTAAAGATCACCAAGAGTAAAAACATCATCTAACATGGCCTCTAGCCGCAGAAATGCATTTCCCTGGCTTCGTTTCCTGATGGGATTTGTGTTGGAGCAATGGCCGAGTGATCAAGCACGAGACTCTCAAACGACCTGGATCATGCTATTCAGTGTCTAGGATAGAAGTAATCCTATATCAACCAAGGGTCTAAAGAGGAAGGGTTGGGCGTTCGTGTTGACGGGAGGCAACCACCCGCAACTACCTACTCCGGCGTCTAAATGCCCTGGTTCGCATCCTCGCAGGGCTTCGCGGGGGCGGCGGTGAGAAGGCGAGATATCAGGTGTCAGCGCCCTTCCTGTCCTTTCTCCACTCCTCCACACCCCCTCCCCCACGCCCGCAACTCTCTCGCCTCTCTCGATCCAATTCTTTTCGCATTCCCCAGCCACCGTCGACGAGACTTCTCCCTTTCAAACCCATCCTCCCTCACTTCTTCCCAGATGCCTTCCTCCCATTCCATCCTCACTTCCCGTCCTTTCACAGCCTATCCCCATTTGTCTCCAACCTGCATTTGAAACTATTATAGGCTCCAAGAAGCGTGAGGCTCGCTCTATCGAATCATTTTTCTCGTCGCCATCGGTTCATTTAGCACCTTAAGAGGAGGGAGAAGAGACTGCAAAGTATGTATTATCAATAATTCTGTAAAGTTACCTTTTTCAAGACGTGTGCGCGTAACTTAGGAAGCGACCTCTGACGTAAATAGATGAATAATCATTTCCACTAAAACTTTCTTAGTAAGAGGTTCGAAAACAAGGCTTATAAATTACGACATCGACTCGGAGGGTGATAGCCACGTTCACACATCGTCGGAGAATTCTCTTGCCATATGGGTGGATATTTACGCACTCATTTCGGTACACACCCGTAACATTACATTTTATCCTGCAATTTACCAAACAGGCGGGTGGCAGAGGGTGCGATGCAACAAATCATTCTAAACAGCCCGCGATTGTTTCCTTGGCTGCCAGGTTGTACTTAAGCGAAAAACGAACCTCTGTATATTTCTTTCATAGAAGCGTTCTCGCCTCTCGACCTACGTATGAGTATCGATTAGTCCTAAAATCTCCACACCTACTCCCTCTGACCAGCGTTTCTAACTGCCCATCAATCAATCGGCGTTCTTATCTAGAGACTTTTGCCTAAAAATATCAGTAAAACGCACTTTGTTTCAAATTCCTCCTAAGTCTGTCACCAGCCATCATTCCCATTCCCGCCTCTCATGTTTTCCCCACTCTCTACCCTCTTCTCCAACGTGGCACCGAGTCGGTAAGAGGGGGCCCGCTCCAGCGACACCCCCGCCAGAAAGTGAGAGCCGCAGACGCGCAGGACGGGAAAGGAAGATAGATGGAGGGGGAAAGATTCCGACAGACGCTGAGAGAGAAAGAGAGCAAGCGAGTTGTTCCGGATTCCCAGTAAGAAAAATCTCAGGAGAATCGGCGCACGGGTACCACTTCGTGGGAACGTTTTAAGTTAGTAATTAAGCGTGAAAAACGGCGTCGAGTTCCCTTCGCAACTCTTCGCAGGAGCTAGCGAGAGTTCCTCGTAAACTTGGGATATCTGGAAATTCCCCGAAAGGGGGATGGGATGGGCGAGGAGGGAGAGATGGGATGGGTGAGGAGGGAGGGATGGGATGGGTGAGGAGGGAGAGATGGGATGGGTGAGGAGGGAGAGATGGGATGGGTGAGGAGGGAGAGATGGGATGGGTGAGGAGGGAGAGATGGGATAGGTGAGGGGAGGGAGGGGAGTTGGATGAGGAGAGGGAGATGGGAATGTGTGAGGAGGAGTGTGTGATGAGAAGGGGTGGGTAAGGAGAAAAGGTGGGTGAGGAGAGGGGATGGGTGGGTGGGTGGTGAAAAGGAGAGGTGAAAGATGGAGAGAGGAAGCGATGAAGATCGGTTACGACGTGAAGCGGTCTCTACCGTAGGAGCTCACCCACGCTGGGCACTGAGGACGCAAAACAGGTCTCTCCGACAAGCCGGTGTGGAAAGGGCATGGAAATCGCTTCGGCAAGATCGCGTTAATGCTGCTAGGCCACACCCAAGCCTCGGTGCGAATGTAATGGGAAATGATTCGGTGGGCCAAGGCGAGTCTTAAAGTGCCGTGAAATCGTTGAAAGTAAAAGGCACTTCATGACTGCATCGGTGCATGTTGACATATGGCTATCATTGCAGTGCTTTTTTAGCAATGACTTCAAAATGAAGTTTCACGCCCGAATGTTATGGAAACGAAAGGAATTTATGTGCAGCAGTTCAATTAAGTTCACTGATATTCCAATTAACCCTTTTAAATTATAATTATGAAAGTTAAAGGGAAAAAATATAAGCTTAAGTGACTACCTCGGAATTATGAAAGATCAATTATACCGAAAAGTTCAATAAGCCATTCTAACATTTTATCATAAAGTTTTATAGACAAAAACTATATAATGCATGGATGTGTACATGAGAATATCAAGAAATGAAAACATGAATGTAAGGATTGATAGCAAACCTATGTAACAATTAGAAACACCCTGGCAGAAGATAAAATATAGATACAACATACAAACATGAAATCAAAGACGAGAATAACGAAAGCGAAAACCACCTTCAGAAAAACGTGAAACAGTAAAATAAATGAAGAACAATGACGGAAAGTGGTAAAATGCTATCTATGAAGTATCACCTTGAGCGAGCCTCTAAGGAAAAATGATACGAAATACTTAGAATGTTTCGCAACGAGGACGAGGAGAAGAATTCAGAAAATAAAATGGACGGATAAGGCGAAAAATGAGGTAGTATTAAGAAGAATAGGTGAGAAATGAATAACGACGCAGCTCATGAGAAAGGAGAAGGTGAACTGGATTGGCATTTCTTAAGAAGAGATTGCAAGACTGAAGATTCCATTGAAAGAAATGTTGAAGACTAAAGAGAAAGAGAAAAACAATACTCGGCTATTAGAGCACTTGAGAAGGCAAGTGAATTGTCCCGAAATGAAGGTTGAGAGGGGCAGGATGATGTGAGGAATCCTGTTCAACCAATATCAAGGACCTGCCCGCATATTCTTATACATAATTACAGACACCTGATGTGCTAGTGGGACGCCATTGGAACTTCCCTCAACTATTCTAATTTTGCAGTCAGAATGCATTGAAAACTACATCCGAGTGTATGAAAAGTTTGAATATTTATAGCTGCAAACTGCCAATATGTTAATGTTATATCATTGGCTAATAAAAAACTTTTTTTTTAATTCTTGGATAATGCATGCCGTCCTCCGTAACGTATCGGATGACGTAAATTATGCAATAAAATAAGAATAATGACTGCTTACCGATGAGAAGGTTCTTAAGAAACAACGCTAACGATACGGAATGCCCAGCATTGCCAACTGTTACTGTATTTGCATAGATAAATTAAAAGCGTTATATTAACTCCAATCTTATGCAGTTGGGAGTAAATATATACCACATGGCTGCCATTCGCGCTTTCTAAAGCATCAAGTGGTTGAGGGTGAGTGCCTGGCACGCATTCTCTCACTTTGCATTTTATTTAATTTAATAGTGTTTTTTTTAATAAACGGAGAATGAAAGGTGACGTGATAATTAATGTATTTAATATTTGTCCAAGTTTATATTTTAAAAATTTGTGTGGCCATGCGTGTGGCTTTCGCTTCGTCAAATTTTCGATTAAAGATAGGAAATGGAGGGGAACGACACAACGTCGAGTTCTCGAGAGCAGGGCCGGCGTGAGGCATGTTCAGTCGGTTCCCTGGAACAGGGCCCTGCGCTTTATTAGGGGCTCCGCACAAGGTTTAATTGTCATGTAATAATAATAATAATGACATAGCAAAAACTTTAAATTTTGATGATATGTCAAGAATTTGCAGAAAAAAAAGCGATAAAAATTATTTTTTGAATAGTTTTTCCATATATTTGATAAAACTATTCGATTTTGTGATTTTATAAAAATCTGTCATATCTGATCGTTCATATTATGTGAAATTATATGCGATTATATTAATTTCTAAATTACACATTTGATATATATTCCATTATGGTATTGTTTTGTTCCATTAATAAACATTTATACCATTAGATTTTTAAACAAAGTTTCTAGTAAAAATTAATTTTAACTATTTTTTATTAAAAAACTACCATTGTCATTAAAAAACGTCATTTTTTTGCGCCACCGGTTATATACACATACATAAATAGGACCCACCCCCGCTTACTATCGAACTAGACCCCGCAATAAACATGCCGGCCGGCCCAGCTCAAGAGATTATCCAAAATTGCAACTCCAACATTTCTTACGTTAAATAACAATTAATCGAAGGTCGTAGGTAAAATATTGCCTTAAAATAATGCAATTCCATCGGCGTTGCGCCAACGAACTCAGCGGCTTTGAACTGGGTCAACGTTTCTCCTTTTTAAAATTTATTGAAGATGAGCGTGGGGGAAAACGAGATTTCCAGAACATAACATAAGGTTGTTTTAAGTACAAACAGGTTTCAAACTCTAATAATACACCAATCGAGGTCATTTAGCAAAATTGAATGGGCGGTATAGACTGTTTACCAAATAACACACGAAGATAAAATTTCAAATAACTCTGTAATTAGTAGTCTTAACTCACTGATAATGAAATTACAAACGGTCTCAGCTTCATACGCAATCGGTCTTGAACGGCGACATTGCAATTACAATTTCAAAATTAAAAGTTGCGAGAAATAAGCTACCCCGTTCCATAATTAAAACAATATCGAAATATGTCACTCCACATATTTATTCATAGGAATGGATTCTGAATTTTAATTGCGATCATTTACGGAGTGGAAAATTCTGTTTCGGAGAGACTAAAAATGTCATTTTATTACCACTGACGAAACCAATTTCGTGCTTAATAAATAATGTTTCAGCATTAAAATTCAGAAAATATAAAATACTCGAGTATAATAGCGATAATATATTTTAATCAAATTAAAAAACACGCAGAAATAACTACGGAATGGATTAACAAAAAATATCTTTCGAGAAGACGCCGGTATTATTACGTAGCTATAAAACTTAATCGATTCGATTTGAGAATTGCTTCACATTTGTCAGGAGATTCTTCTCAAGACAATACACGGGCGTCTATAAAGCAGGAGAAAATTTGTATTGGCCGGGAATCAAACCCGGGTCTTCCACTTGCCAGATTAGAGTTTGATTCCCGGTCAAGGCAAAATTTTCTCCCGCTTTCTAACAGCTATTACAGCCCAGCATACATCAGAATGTACAGAAATTAAAGAACTACACAATCCATCGTTAAATACGAACGAACCGACCTTCGAGTTACACAAAGTTTTGCATGTTTCGTATCAACTCCTCAGCGCAAAAGTCATAACGTAAATAAATTAATAAATTACCCATTTACCTTTTTTATTTATTCACATTGTTGTCAAATGTGACAACTACTATTACGCATCAAAATTATTTAATCGAATAATCACTATTATATTGGACATTTTATATTACAAACGGTGGATGAAAATTAAAAACATGAGTTTTCGCATAAAATATGAAAACGCATTATCCCCAAAATTTTGCATAATTGCACCCACTACAATACCAATAAGATAATCAAGGAAAAATAAAATAATGATATCAAAGCTACAGTAAATGCCCCGGAACTAGGTCAATGACGAGAATATACCAGCAGTGTGCGAATTTGACTCGGTCCATGCTCAGCGTTGCTTCTGAACCTTTATTACTGCAACAAATCCGACGGACTGTACCCAACCCTCTCGCTGCGTAATTCGGATGTGCCCGAAAAGAGATCTATAACCATCGACTGAGAAATTCGAATTTCCCCCAAGGCCGTTAGAATTACTTTCCCTTTGCTGCGACATTCGACAACTCTCCAGCTAAATGCGTGTCAAATCAGCGCGTGTTATCGTGCCGCAAGACCTATCATACTTTTTTAAGTGGTTTAATTATTTGAGTTTACTTTTTCTGCTGTAAAAAGCGCCTAAGGTACGAATTATCATCACTGACGTTGATTGAACAAAAGTTTCTAAAAATATTTTTTCTAAAGCATTTTATTATTGACACTTGGTCTCCCGTGTCACGCACGGACAAGTCTTGTTTTGGGAAGTGCAGTGACGTAATTGCAAAAGATGCCTCCCGCACAAAATTAATAGGGATTACTCCAAAATTCCCCAGAAATAATACGATTGCGACTCTTTGGGTCCCCTTTTGGCTTGGCCTCCGCGATTGCGGGGTTACAGTTGCGCCACTGTAATTGCCGCCCGTTTCGGAGATGGGTAAATCAGGAAAAATGGTTAAGATGCACCATCAACGAATGCTTTTTTTGCTTATTGATACGTCAGATAAAAGATGCTCCAATGCATGAAACATTATTTGAATAACTAGGCAGCTCCGATTATAAAGTTGGAAAAATCAGATGCTCATTTCTGACAAAGCAACTGCTATCTGTGGAGTTTCACCGACTATAAATTCTAAAATATAGGTTTACCTTTTTTAGAATCTACTAACGGGGAATTAACGATGACGATGGATGCTTTGTAACTGCAATGTTCAAACGGTTTTCCGGCCCTTTTTATAGCAGACTATGCAATTTATCGATTGGATTCCAAGCATGAGACGAGCTCGTTCGAAAGCTTTAGGTGCGTTGGCTAAATAATGACATAACTTTTATGAAAAATTTCAACGTGCGATTCTGTTTCACGGCGTCCAGATCAGAGCTATTTATACTATTTCCTTCGAGTAGTGCTACATGCAAATTTCCCAGATAATTCTAAAATTTAGTTTGGAAAAAGACATTATACATGAATTACTATGAATACATAGCAGGTTTGAAGAAGTGACAAAGCAACAAGCGGAATAACCAACGTCGAAGTAAGAGTACAGGTTCTAAGAACTATTCGCTCTAATTATTTCACACCAGGTTTTCATGGATTACTGGATCAAAAAGAAATTTCTAAAATTATCTGAAATGCGAGGATTTTTCGGTTGATTTTGGGCAACGACTGTCATACTGGAAAATTATTACCATTCTCCACAAGTAATGATAAGATTCTAGCTAAATTATCATTTCAATATTTTTAAATCAGCGCTTCGAATGGAAATATAAGAAATAATCGAAACACCATATACTGAAAAATATAAATATCATAAGTTCATCATCGCAAAAATAAATTTAGGGCCCAAAACAAAAGAACGCGGTGAAACTAAGTAAACCACAAGATATGAAATAATTCATAAAAACTGAAAAATATGACATCATAAATTTAAAAGATTGTGGTTTTAATGTTTGCACACAAACGGCTAAAACGAGTCATTACTTCTCGAGAATCATAAAAGATTCATACCCATGTATACCCACAACCGACATTCTATTAAAAATCTCATCACACCAAACAAACAATGTGGTATGCAAAAAGAGGCGGAAACGTATCCGTTTCGCTGTTTACTTAACAGCAACCGAGTATCGCCCATGTCATGAGAAACATATAACTTATAAAGGAAGCAACTTTATCATAGAACATTCATACACGATCACGTACAGATTGAAGGCCATTTTGGGTATTTGCTACTCTTTTACTTCCACACTTCCGCGGAAGATTAGATCGGAAGTGAGTTTGCTATTTAACCATACTTCCCTTGAAGCGTCTCGGCCTTCGACTATCACTCGAGTAAACAAAGGAGATCCTCATTTTAAATGTAACAAAAACTACCTTCTACCGCTTTTATCAAATATGCAAGGACCTAAACTTGGAGCAGATGTTTAATGGTTGGTGATATGCAGAATTTTCCATTGTAACCGCTCTTACCAGGTGAATTGAAACCACAAAGGCCGTGCGAGTTTTGCAAAATCATTATAGCTGAATGAGGGGTAACATTAACTGATTTTAAGCACTTTTTAACTGTTCAACGACCAAACCACTAATTTTTAAAATTAATAATTATTTATTTATTAAGCTGAAATACCATCGCATTAGTCCTTCACCACATATATATTACTCAAGATGTGATGATCCGCGAGACCGACGCCCTATTAACATGACTTTTTTGCACGAGGTCACCATGTAGGACGAGAGCCAGTTAAATGCTTAGGGATTAAGATGGGGAAAGGGGTTATATTAGAAAACACTCGAGGCTCTAAACAACGCCAGGTACCCCCCGGGTGCTCGCCTCCGGGGGAATGCAAAGAAAGCAACCGAGGCCCAAAAGGGGAGGTTGGGCTGCCGGGGAAGTGACTTCTCACTTCCCCTAACGTTCCTTCGACTCGCGGCTTTCACGTACGCCTCCAGACTCCCAATCAGGCAGTGCAAACAGCGTACGCCCACCCTTTTGACGGCGGACGCATCAGCAGGCCGGAGGCAGACACACGAGTAAGACAGGTCCTTTCCCCAACCTCTATTCCAGCCTCCTCCCCCTCTCTTTCTCTCTTCGCCTCCCCACTCCCTCCTCCAACACGCTTCCCCGACACTACCTTCCTTTCTCCGGGGACGAGCGGAAGTGGAGTTCCCTTTTGCTGTGTTGCACGCACGAAGAGCGTGGGGCCTCTCGAAGGCTCTCCTGCAGCCCTCACCGAGTTCAAGGACCCGCGGCGAGTCGCCCACATCAATATATACATATATATATATATATATATATATATATATATATATATATATATATATATATATATATATATATATATATATATATATATATATATATATATTTAGTATGATGGTGGGTCAATGGAAACAATCGATAAGGAAGTTACGATATCCCAATGAAATAATATATTATTAGAGGGTGCTTTTTACTTTTTTTCTTTTCCTAGATTCCCTATAAGAAAAAGACTGAATTACATTTTAAGTTGGTTGGAATTGAGAAATGAATTCGGGACTTGAATATATCTACAGCAAAAAAAAATTTTATTTATTTTGCTTATAGCAAAAAACTATTACTTTCAGAATGTCAGAAAACTTATTTCAAATAAAAACATTTTTTAAAGAGGGGATATCTTAGTTACCATGGATACCTCTCAAAATGTTCACTCACTAGAGCTGGTGCAATAACAACTCTTTTGGCAAAGTAGGCGAATTAAGTGAGCCGTCATGCGGGATCGAGCCCCGAAAGGGGCCAAGGGGCATACACACACAATGCAGGGCTAACTTCGCTAGGCAAACGAAACCGTTACTCGTCACATAAGATGGCATTCGTTGAGGATAACAATTACAATACGCGTCTCGCGGCAAAAATATAAATTCTTTCTTTTCCAAAATAAATACCTAACTATGAACACAATGAACAGATAATGGACGTGGAGAATCCATCTTATTTCCGATGACCAAACGTTTTTTCACCCATCACGGACCAGCAGACGAGAGCATTTGTTCTTCATGAAAATTAATCTAACCGATCAAGTAAATTTAGGCTGCTCTGTATAATTGGTACTTACAAGAAATATGAATACTACGAAGGAAATCGTGTAGAATATAGGTTACAGCATGTTTTACCAATAGATATCTCTGGTTAACGACGGAAAATTTAATGAACTTGGAAAATGTGGGTTTTCATTTTTATTTTGGTAAAATCATGAAAAAACATCTTAAATACAAAGCGATTGAATAATTTCTGCTCTATAGAACTCCAATTCTACGATATTTTGAAAGCGTAACGAACTGCATTTTTGAGTGGCCCATGGAGTGTGGGTATGTGGCTGGAAAACAGGTCACGAAATGCCTTAGAAGACGGAAAAATTTCGTAAGACATGTATAAACGACGTGACATGCTCACCGTATAAGTATCGACTAAAGCGGAGCTATTCCCAAAAATGGAGAAAGAGTATTAAAAATTTAATAAACGAAGTAAAACACAGAATTACAGGAACTTTAAATGATTGTTATGATAAAAAACTGTGAATTAGGATGATGCGGGAAGAATGAGAATCAGAAGTGTTATAGCTAAAAAATGAAAGTCTTCGAGAGCAATAAAACGTTAACGCTTAAAATATTGCAATAGATTGTGGATGAGAGAAAACTGCATGACGAGAAAATTTAAACGGAAAAATAAAAATAGACACACATCGAGGTAGACATGCGCCAAGACAAAAAATACATTAAAATAAATTTAAATTTTGAAATGAGATCGGAATGCAACCGAAAGTAACGCATCGAAACTTGAAAAAATAATTCCAGAGAAAACTTTTTATGAAAAACGATAGGATGCGCGATAAAAAACGCTGCGCAACTACAAAACGGTATTTAAAAAACTTCGAATATAAATACTTCATCATAGATAGACGCCTCCTTGTGTATCATACGTTTCGGATAAATCACGCGCGGCATAGAGAAAATCAGAAATAATAAAACTTTGGTGGCAGACGTAAAACGAGAACGTTGAAGGGGTAAAACAGAATGAAATGAGTACAAGGATTTCGAGGGAAAAGCGTCAAATGCACCGCAATTACCGAACGGATCTGAAATACAGACGAGAGAAGTCCTATAAAAATAACGGATACTAAAAGGAGCAACGAAAAAGAATAATGAAAATGGATCACGGCGAACATTATAATACGAAGAAAAGATTACAAAAATACACACGAGAATACGGGAGATACATCCAAGATGAGCGAATACAGAGTAGTGTCGACCCGATAAGGAGAATAACGGAGACAGTTGAAAGATAACACAGAAGCCGATGAAAAGATGGCAGTTTACGGCAGTGGTTCTCCGGCAGATCTTCCTTGCGATTTTTTGAGATGTAAAAAAAAGGATTTCTCCAGAAATGGAAATTTATGATAAATAAGCTGAAACATTACCGCTGAAATTACTGTAATTAGAAATATTTATGCGTATAGATACACTTTTAGACGTTTATCATTACCGAGACATTTACATTTATTACATCTGAACAACACATTTAAAAAATTTAAAGGTTACAGGATTTTACTTATCTTTTGAACACAACCTGTCGATCCTGAGAGACAGTTAACTTTACACACAACGTTATCAACATCTATCAACTTGTTTCTCGCTTTACATTTAATTGACAATAAATTTGAAAATCCAAGTTCTCAAAGAAAAATTGTGGGAAAAACCACTAGGACCTGTGCTGCTAAGTTGAAAATATTTTTATATTTTCCCTTCATCTTTAAACAAAACTCTATTAGCTCGCGCCAGAATCGAGCAACATTTGGCCTCTCCGTCTCGGCTTAAATCTAGTAGTTCTTGGATACGATCCTCTTCTACAACATCTACTTGACATAAAAAAGGATTTTGAATGAGGGAAAAGTCATTGAAAAGTCGGGACAACTGGAAAATATCGCTCTAGTTCAATTTTCAGTGTAAATAGTAAATAGAAACTTTAATCTCGCTTAGATCTGCCTCGGTGTCTTCTATAAACTGTAGCAGTGTGGAAAAGCAGCAAAATGCGACTTCTCCACTTTCATGTCCTGGAATGCTTGGATTTTCTCTGTTGCTTCGATGATTGTTTTCTCTCTTCCCTGCAATGTTTTATTCAGTACGTTAAGTCTACCAAAAATGTCGGCTAAATATGACAATTTAGAGAGCCGCGCTGAATTCTCGAAGTACGAAATTAACTAATTCTTTTTCTGCTGTCTCAAGAATACAGCTACCTCAGATCGGAGCTCGAATATTCGTTCAAGAACCCTTCCTCTCGATAACCAACGCACAGCCGTGTGAAAAAGGAGCATTTCATATTCGGCATCCATATCCTGGCACAGCAGACGAAACAAACGCGTTTTTAAGGGACTTCCTTTGATGTAATTGTTAGTTTTTACAACTATTTCTAAAACTAACTTCAAATCGTCAGGTAACGTTTTCGCTGCAAGAGATTCGCGGTGTAAAATACAATGAAGGCCAGTACTGTTTGGAGCAATATCGCGCATTCAAACTTGAAGCCCTGATGTGATCCCCATCATTGCTACCGCACCATCTGTCGTTCCTCCATAGAGTTTATGCCAGGGTAATTTATGTTGATTACCGAAATCTCGCAATTTACGAAAAATATCAGTTGCACAGGTGCGCTCCTCAAGTGGCAAGCAAAATACAAAATCTTCTTTTAAAGTATTATCACACATACCTATACATATCTCACAAATGCTATTATTTGTGCAAGGCTAGTGATGTCTGTGCTCTCATCGACTCCATGCTTCAGTTGTTTGTAACTCCCCAAACAGTTGCTGCTTAATATCTTTTGCCATATCAAAAATTCGTCGGCTCACTGTGGAATCACTTAGCGAGATATAGTCCAGTAATCGAGCTTCCTCCTTACCAAGCATGTTGTGAACCATTAATTTTGCTGCTGGAATTATGAACTCTTCAGCAATGGTGTGGTTTCTTGTTCTGCACGATTAGTAAGGAAACCTTGTAACTTGCTTTCAGCGCTGAATGATGTCCTGTGGGAAACACCATTGATACGCTGACCATACGTTGTTCACTTATAAAATTTTAGTGTCAAAATGAATGTAAAAGGTAAGAAAAGAAAGTACTACTTTTAAGTATGTTTTGTAAAAGGATCCTTTTTAAAAGAAACGTGATAATTCAAACGTAACGTTTTGCACCCAATGCAATAGTTCCTCACAGCGGGAAATCTGAAATCACATTACCTATTCAATCAAAGAAACATCAGTTATGTAGCCGTCAGCTCCGTAGCTTCCAGTGCTTCAATGAAAAAATATCTTACACAAGATTGGTCTGTTAAAATGGAGCTTGCGGCAAAGGAAGCGGTAATTGCATATGACAACGTAAAACATAATCACAGTTTCAGATCTTTAGATTGCAACTTGAAGCTAATTTCCCCATTGTTTGAACCTAAAACCTAATCAACACGAACAAAAATCGAAGAAATTGTGAAAAACGTTCTTGCTCCAGAAGCTCAAAAGATTTTGCAACAGGAATTGGGCGAAACAAAAATCGAAAAGTTATTCTTATCTAAGTACAGTAAGACCTGCCTTAGTTTGTATGATTGAGAACAAATTCTGCTAAACGGTATTGGAGGTTATAAGTATGGTTGATAGAATTCGACGTTTATTTTTTTTTAAATCGACGTTTATTTTTTTTAAATCGACGTTTATTTTCCCGAGAGATTTTCGACGAATATCTCGACGCTTAAAATTATTTCTTGGTAGAATTCGATGTTTATTTTTTGAAAATCGACATTTATTTTCCCGAGAGAGTTTTGAGGAATATCGACGCTTAAAATTACTACTTACATATATAGCAGGCAGTTTTCAACCTTTCAATTCGATGATTAATTTTTTTTTATTTCGAAATTCTACGTCTATATATAATGATGCTAGTAGAAGGTGCTTTCATTCTGCAAGCATATCATCTCACCTTGAAAAAACAATTTTTCAGAGAGATTTCAGCAGGAGAAATATTTCTTTAATTCTCAAGATTTCTCCTCTGGACCCGTTTTCGTTTTTTCATTATGGAACAATAATGGGGTAAAACCAGGGGCGCACCCAGGATTTGAGATAAAAACGTAGCGATTTTCGGATAGAGAATAGGGGGTATTCATTAAAGAAAATAAATGCGATTCTATTCACTAGTAACATAACAATAGGAAACATTCCATTTTGTGAAAAAATTACTTACCAAATGCTGTAAATTCGTCGCCGTTGAAACTTCAGGAAAATAAGGATAATAACATGAAACACTCGAAACTTATGGTAACAAACGTTCCGAAATTAAGATTTCACTCCTCAAAAAAGAAAACTATCCGGAAGCAACAGGATATGGTGAGCATAACCGGTAACTTGAGATTTTATTATAAAGGTAACTTATTGTCAACTTTTATGATTTCTAACGAATTATCTTGCACTCAGAATACACAAAACAGACACACTCACTAATGCAGTTGCTTTGAGGAGAGACAATGTGAAACTGACGCTCAAAAATGCGTTCCTTTCTCGAAATGTGCTTTAACGTTCTTAGAAAAACCTTTCCTCGAATTTCCTCTTTGCGTCGTTCGCATATGTTCTCTCCATCTGGAAGCTATTAGGGATCCAGGGTCACTTGCCTTTACCCTTCACATGGAGGACAAAAGAAGGCTGAAATGACCACTTTCTTCAATGCGGGTTGCCTTCTTGTCACTATATCGTTGGTGTAGGGAACAACTATAATGAAGTTAGAAAAATGGATGCAAAAAAATGAAAAGAAGTTTTACTTCGGCAAGCTGCATAGGAAAACGGCTGAAAATTTACCGATGACTACATTTCCTTAATGATCGACATTGTGAAGAATTTCTCGAGAATATTATTAGAAATCTTACGAAAAACCAGCAGATTTACTTACAAATAGTACAGCCTTTCTAGTTAATACTAAAGCCCTAGCATGAACATGAAAATTTTTTGGGGGGGCTAAAGCCCGTCAGCCCCCCCCCCCCCCCCTGGGTAAAACAATCACTAATCTTTGCATTTTTAGGAATATTATACTTTTCCTACATTGGGTTAATAATGTCACACATTTCTGACAAATTTGAAATTTATAGCACAATTAGAAGTGAAATTACATTTCTATAATTGTTTAAATTTAAATAATTTTTAACGGCCGCAATAACGATTTCCTAGATAGATTGAAATGTTTATTCGTTTATATAGATTAAACTCTAAATAACTTAAACTTTCAGCTCCCTAACTCGCCGCGTAGTATCTAATCATTTACCTATTTGTTTAAACTTTAAGAATGTTTAACTGCCAAACAAATTAAAATATCAAAATTTCTATAATCCCTATTTCGTTTTTTTTTACAAATCCTACCTCTAAAAAAATTTCAGCTCCGTAGCACATTCGGAAATACATAAACCTTGAAATTTTGTTTAAACAATTGCGAATTTTTTAGTCGGTTTTGCACAACATCCTACCTAAGAAAAAAATTCGAATCTCCAGCTCATCTGGAAGTGCCTAAACATTAGTATCCTTCTCCTCCTCTGTAAGAAACGTTAAAAAGAAATTAGTTCATCAAAAATTCAGATATCGTCATGAATTACAACAAAGATGGGAAAAGTGAGTACTAATAAAATGGGTGAAACTAATATGTCGCCGTTTTATTTTTACTTTCTCCATATACGTAGTATGAGAAAGTATTGTTTTCATGAAAAAAATCGAACTCGAGATTTCAACGGTAATACACGTTTTAAGGTTCCCTGAACACGTTCTGACTAGTTTCGCGATGATGTCTGTGTGTCTGTCTTTCGTCGGTCTGTATGTGATAGATTTTTGTGGGCGCTCTAACTCAAAAACTATTAATCAGGTCAACGCAAAATTTTATATTTAACATTTTTATAAAAGTTTGAAGATCTCATTAGTTTTTGGTAAAAATCGGTCGACCGGAAGTAGTTGTTTACTCTTGTCACTTATCCGTTATTTCGAAATATTTGCTTTAATATTTGATAAATGTAAAAATGTTAAGGAATAAAAGTTGTAGGAAATTTCATTTTCTACAACCTTTGTTTGATACATTTTTACATATGATGCATTGTTTAAGAGATATCTTATATTTTTAACTGCCACCACCACGCCACCTACCGAGACTATTGTTAACAATTGACGCTTAGTTACGTCTTAGTAACGCTTTTTTTCTTTTCTTAATTGTCAACCGGAAGTAAATATTGACAACGATTCCAGAGCTAACAACATGTAATTTGCCATATAAATATGGAGAAAGTCATGGGTTGCCCACATCAGTTTATTTAAAGTTATCATTGTTTTAATTACACTGTTTAAGTAATTATTAGCAGAGAGGCCAAATGATTATCCAAATATTTGCTGAAAATAAGAGGAAAATCGCAATAATAAGATATAATGCATAAATAAGTAGCTGAAATTTACTTGAAATATTTGAGCAAATTATAAGTTATTTAAAACGCATAGAATTTAACTTAATAAATGAATTCTTTTACTCTTATTAACTCGCAAAAAACATGATCAAATGTGAACGAACTGTCAATTTACCATCAAAGGAAAATTGTGTAGTAACTTACTTACTATTAACTAAATAATTACAGGAACTGCAATGAGTTTAACTATATTTTAAGATCTCACTTTTATTTTAACTATATTAGTTGAGAAAATTTTCCAGAAAAATCACTTTGGTTAAAGAAATTTAAATAAAAGTCAAAATGTTATTTTTATTTATTTATTTGAAATTGGCTTCGAAATATTTACTGTATTATCAGCTAAAGAAATCAATTGAAAATAACGTGACTTATATAACATTTTTTATAATAAATTATAATTTATTATTGTTATTTTTGTACTGCAGCTCCTTTTAATCCTATACAAATGCCACGTCCTCTTCCTCTTTCTTAATTTATGCTCATTCCCATTCTCTTTTCCTTCCTCCCTCTAATTAATTAATAGATTCAGTAAATAAGTTATACCCATGCATAAAAGTCTGACCCGGGTTAAAGCACTAAATTGGTACTTTTATTATGAGGTCAAGAATATAATTCAACAATTGGGACAACAATGGCACAATATAAATAAAACACGATGTTAATTAGAAATAATTCGGGCGCTTTCTCTCTCTCGTACTAAAGCATTCAAAGCACACTTTCCTTACGCATAAGGTATAAGGACGGCAATACAATCTCGAGGTTTAACAATGACACGGTCGGCAAGACAACATATCTTTAAAAAGCTAAAAAAATTCCAATAAATGTGATTTAAACATATAACTTGAGCGATTTCGAACAGAAGGCAAAAGTCGACGATAAGAATAAGAATCTATGTTTATTTTTCTTTAAAATGGCCCCCGTCTAAAGATCGTAGGTCAATTACTTCTAATTTAATTTTGCAAAAGAAAACAAGCCTGCAAGTGATAAAAGGTATTTTTAAGTGTTCTCTTATGGGGATTTATATAGAGCGTTCCGGCGGTCGGACGGACAGAATAAGGATATTATGTATAGTATAATTATATTTCTTATATAAATATGTGTAGTAAATTAACAAATGCTTTATTCTTAAGATTCCAACTCGCAATCAAACAAAACATAAACATAAACTAAACATTAAATTTGAAGGATTGAGAAAATGAGAAAAAAATCAAGTGGCATAACGAAGACTGCTCGCGACTCCCGCAAAATTGTCTCGCGACCCCTCTTGGGGGTCACGACCCTACGTTTGAAAATCACTGGTTTACGGTAAGGAAAGAAAAGACAGAGATTGTAGTATGAGAAAGAGATGCGTACAACATGGGAAAGATGTGGGAGGAGATGAAGTGCAATTTATATGGTGGAAATACGTACAGCACTGCATTTTTATGCTAGGTTTCGACGCAATGCGATTTTTTTAGTTCTTAGAATAGCAGTTTCCTGGACGAGATTTAATTTGAGAACATCTCAAAGGAAAAGGGAAAAAATTGTCGACTTAATGAATCGACGAAAGAAAATACATAGACGATAAAAAACGATGCTGGAGCATTTTAGCGCGATGGAATTTTAGAAATGTTTCTGGGGTCATAATAAAATTGTAAAAATCTCTCTTTGAGAAAGAAACATAGCCTCCCGGGGCGAATAAACGAGATACCGATGAAATGCGATATTAACTCGCACACTCACCAATGGGTCATTAAATAAAGTTACTACAAAATACGGTCGAAAATTTGCAATAATTAAAGACTTATCACGTCGGTTTGCCATTTAAACGTTTAGATGTATGAGTTGTCGGTGCTTGCATACTGCAAGCGTTAAAAAAATAATAAAAAATAATTTTTTAGCTTCCACCACCACATATATATATATATATACTTGTCAGTGAAAGCGTTCAAAAAATCACCACGCACCAAGATATAAAATCGTAAATAAACCAACGCGACATCATTTGAACTACACAGAGCCAATTTATATAAGATAATATTTTTAATTTTCTGCGAAATTAAGGTATCTATCCGGAATTTCTAAATTCTCTGGCAATCGGCTTCGCGTCAAAGTTTTCCAATTTCAAATTTCATGACTCGGCCCTTTTTAAGCAATAACTATAATCATCATTAAGACAATAGCCTACATGTTACAATAAAATTTATGTAAAAATTAGGATGTTCTGTGTGATAGGTGTCATTATCCCTGCCTTTTAGTACTTATACGGATAAAAAAACAATTGAAAATTGTCGTCATCATATGTACACATCTTTGGCTAAAATCAAACGGATTATAATGCAGTCTAAGAATTAAATCAACAGCGTAATTGCACGTCAAATATGACGGGTATGCACAGATTATGTATTAAAATTAAGATACTTCCCATTCTTCCTCCCTTTCTCTCTGCCTCCCACTCTTCCCTCCCTCTCATATTCTCTCTCCCTCCCTCTCCTCCTATTCTCTCTCCGTCGTATTTTACCTCTTTCTTCTTCTCTTTCTCCATCCCTCTCTCCCTCTTATTCTCCACCATCCTCTTTTCTTCCCATCCTCCATCTTCCTCACACCTATTCTCCTCCCTTTCTTCTAAAATTTAATTAGTTTTATTCGGAGGAAGTGCAATATATCCATCCCCCCTCAAAATAGCACCACAACCGGACATATTTTTCTTTAATTACCATGTCAACCTTAAATAAAAAATTCCGATTAGCTCATTATATAAATTTTGCAAAATTTCAATATTCTATCTACATCATTGATCGAGTTATTCGCGTTTTAATAGCTTGTCACTCAGACCAACGGACTGAAAACTTAGCCTTTTATTATTATTTTTGTGATTCTTTGATTCTTTTAAATCTCTCTTTCTCTCCCTATTTCCAAAACCATCCTCATGTACTCCATTCTTCTAACTCCCGTAACCTATCGCACAATCCTTCGCGCTATAAATATTTTACATGCTCGGTTTGTTTATTAAAACGTCCAGCAAATACCTCCGATTTTCATACCGTTTCTATTTCAACAATATTGAATTTAGCTCATCATAACGATTTTAATCTAATTTTAAAAAGTATTTCAGGTTTTTAGGTATACCTTCTCGTAAATAGCGCAACGAATGTTGTTAAATAGATTGCTATTAAATTTTTCCCCCTCCTCTCGTCTTTCTCTAATTCTCGTATTAAAAGCCTTCAAAGCACGCATAAACCCATAAGGATTGAAATAACAATAGGATTTCGATGTTTAACAATGTAATTGGTAGGCATGGCAACATCCCGTTAAAATGGCAAGAGTTCCCCAAAATATGCGAATTAAACGTTTAACATGAGGAATTTCGAATTCTATTAAGCCTTCAAATAGACGAAATAATTGCGTTATTCGCTTCGCGAGTTTTATGAAACATCGAAATTATTGTTTTAGCAACGTCAAACGTAAAAGATAGCAACGTAACTAATTTCAGATAACATATAAAGCTCATTTGTATTGATTTGTATTTAAAGTAGCAGCCCTTAACCCTTTGCACTCATTTTTTCATGTGGTGATTCCCAGTTAGCTCCGGTTTTTTCATGTTAATTCTTAAATTTTAACTTCTCTTATTTTCTTCTTCTAAAATGTTGGAATCCGAGGTGTTTTAAGCTTCACCCATCAGACGTCGCCTTTTCCAGAGTTACACGTTTAGAAGACATCAGAGCGAAGATCTTACTAGAAAGTTATGGATAAGGAAAGATGAGAGATGGTCGTTTCTACACAAGAAATATTGTTTATAAAGAAATACTACGAGATTTTTGGAAAATATTATATGAATCTGTAAAATCTTTTTCGAATATTTCTGTTTTTATTTTAATTTTACTAACTACTTATATCGGAATTACCCGTTACATATATCAACAGTCAAGACTGTGTGTGCCTATATATAAGTTTTTAACACACACCCCTCAAAAGTTAAATTTAAATCACACTACAAAGTCCCGTTGATGTTCAACGGGTAATTCCTATAGTAACTCGTTAAATAGTGAAGTACTTGACTCAAGCGCAAAGATTGGCAGGTTGATACAAACAAAAGAAGCGTATACCTAAAAGTGATTCACGATCCAAAATTTATATTAGGGCAGAAAAGCTTTCGCCTGTTTCATACATAAATCGGAGTCACTGAAGTTAATTTGGGACAATATAATTCAATGGAAACCAGCAGTCGATGTGCTTTAAACGTGAAATTATTTCCGACCAAAATGACCCAAATTACAGAATAATATGTACATCCCTATCATAATAATTTCGAATGTAAGTTCGTACGTACGTAAACTTGACTGAATTGTAACCATGGTTTCACAAATATGTAATAATACTAGGAAGTCTATTTTCCCAGAGAAAAATTTCGATCATCTTGATAGCGTTAAGTATACTTCCAAGATAAGCCGCAAATCAGTAACCCGTGCAGACGAGGCCTACACACACGTTGAAACCGTTAACTAAAGCACATCCGGTTAAGAAACGTCCTTGTATCCTTAATTACAGGGAAACATGCTATACATTCATAATAAGCAATCGGGGATAGAACTTCACACTGCATACGATATCACCATCATCACACTAATAATTCTTTGAAAAATGACGAAATAGCTCTTTGGAAACTATGGATTTGCTGTCACCATGGATATGATTACACCCGTAACAGTATTTTTGAAGGTTTATAATCACCCACAAATTTTAATTATATTATGCTATGTTTTAAGGCACTGATATTGATTCAATAAAGTTGACTGCCATTCAACTTTTGGCTTTAATCTACAAATTATTAAATAACATTGACTGAAATATTTCTTAATTTACATAATGAATACGCAAATCTTAACATTTGTCACGTTCATAAAAGCAATATGAATTTTGGGGCACAGTGAAATAACTCCAGGGCTAGTTAATTAAATAACAAAAACAAAATGAAATGAGGAAGTTTAGTGATTAAGAAAAAAACAATAATTAAATCGCTGCGAATCGCAATGGAAGATGAAAAAAATATTTAATTGCCTTGATCGAGACGTTTGGAGACCATAATCGGATTCGCCTGAAATTAATGCTTCCAAGACAAATGAATGGCTCCAGCCCGTGGCTTTGAGAACCTTCAAATGGACGTAAAAACACTTCCGAGCGAAACTATTAAGAATACAAAATAGGGGTGTGTGGACAAATAACGCGCTAAGGTCGGAACGCCCCAAAAAGTAATGAGCTTTTTCGCCTTAACCTAAATTCAAAGGGATGTTACCGATTCTGAGCCACAGCCACCGACCCCTTCTCCGCATTCACCTTTTGGCTCGCAATAATGGTCGTTACCGTCAATGCCACGACGAATGGTCTTCCATTCCACCCTACGCTCCGAGCCATTCCGCTTGGTTCTCCACCCACAATGACCTCTCCCAACACGAAGGAAAAAAATGCGGAAAAGTTGGCGATTTTGGTCATGATCCGTTCGATTTATACCAGTTTCTAGAAGACGAGATGCTTTTCGCAGTAAATAAAGAAAACACTTAAATTATAAAAGGTAAAATACGATTTAAAATATGAGTAAATGAAGCCTCTTTTCAAATGCACACGTTAGAAGGTCGTGCCAGGACTGTCACCTATTAGTTACAAGTCTATGACACTAAAAAAATTCCTAACGATCCTTTTAGTCGAGCACAGACAAGATGAAAACGCGATGCCTCCGTGAAAAAAGAAAAGTTGCGAATAGAAATATTACTAAGAATGCGCTTTCTTAAGAGTATTAACGCGCGCGCGCACATATTCCCACGTAATTTTTATGAACGTCTATTCACCACACTTCACATTGCAGCGACTATTTAATAATGAAAACTTGTAAACAGCATAATTTTCACAAAGAAATAACCATTTATATTTCACAAAATTTAAATTTTCTATCTCACCCCAATCGAGTTCCATTATAAACGATACAGTGACGAATCTCCACTTTGCGTTAATTTTAACATTCCTTTAATGTTTTTAAATAATTTAGTTTTACTCGGAGATGAGTTTCCTATAATTCAAACATTAAAATTCATCTTTGCAAGACGATTGCCGACTTTTTAATCACACGAAGGACAAGAAAACAATACTAAGCTTCCATCGATACAGAACTTTTACGACATATTTAAATAATTTTTATTTTCTATTTTAAAATCCCCCATTCAGCAATCAACTTTTGAATCCTACCTTGGCTCTCCTTTTCACTTATTTAATCTTAACTACAGTTCTTACGAAATTACCTCTCAAGTGAGGAGATTTGGGTTCCGTGAAGCACTCGACAGTTTTACGAATACAGCACACAACGCCGGGATGTCAACTTCGTGCTTTGCGGTCATCGTTTCCTTGATGGGAATACACTATGGAAAACAAGACGAGGTCATTGACGAAGTCGCGCTGCGTGATAGTAGTTCCGATAGAACGCAGGAAGAACCCGTGAGGAATTTTTAAAACTACTCCAAAACATTCTCCGATGACAACATTGTGCTCATATTAATCATCACTCATTATTCTGGATATTTATTATATTATAACACACGTAATTGGGGCAACCGGTATGTGCTGAATAAACAATCATTATTATTAGAATAGCTAAATTTAGTTTATTCACAAACCATATCACGTCCTTAAAATTAACTGGTTCGTTTTGATTTATGGAGTAATCGAGTTTGAATTACCCTTTACGACTCTAAATACTGTCAAATACAAAGAAATCTAACACAATACTCATTTTCAAACGCTACAAAAACGCATCATTATAAATAGCTGCTTCTTACATATATAGGATATATATATATCATATAAAACCTAAGGAACTTCCAGAAGTGCTGCAGAGCTGAAATTTAGCATGAATATAGGTCATTGGTCACAACCTCTGGAATAAATTCGAAATTTCAGAAAAAGTTATATTTAAGGGGTGTTTTTGACCCCAATGTCCAATTTTAAAAAACCCCTAAGAAAAGCACTGAAAATTGTGCAGGGCTATATAAAATTGATTTTTTAAATTATTTAAAATTAAGATACAAAGTCGGGACATGCACCATACTGTGGAATAAAGAATGAAATTCATTTTTCTTGAAGACAGAATTCAAATCCATGCTAAATTTGCGTAAAAATTTGATTTTAATTATAAAATTATGAAATTTTTCTCGTACATATAAACAAATGCACAGAACTCGGGTTTTTCGAGCAGTTTCACCGTACAAATCCGAGTGAAACAAAACAACCGGAAGTATTGTTATATTTCATTCGAATTTTACAGATCGGCGATGATTTTAAAGCACCTTAAATGAAAAAATCGTACAGGTTCTAATTATTCAAACATTCCAAGGTACACCAATTAAAAATATTCAGTTAATAGTTATTATATTATTTCAATTCTAGCGCTAAATTTCTATTCTGAAACGTCAATTTTGTGGCTTGTAAAAATGCCATGAATGAAATAATTAACTTGAAAAATGAATTCTTTTAAACTGCCTTCACAATAAGACGATGTCTTCGCATTTTATTCTTGTCCGTTCAATACTTGATGCTATTATTACAAAATCTTATGTGGCCAACACATGACTTTCTCCATATGTAGATGGTAAATGAAGAGTTGGCGGCGCTGGATTCGCTGCCAATATTTACCTGAAATATCTCCTTAAGAAATGGCTCTACAAAAAATATTAAATACAAAAGTAGTTGAGAATAAAATTATCTATAACTTAGGTCATTAAATACGATTACGTTAATGAAGAATTACAGGAGATACCTATTTGACATAAACGGAAAAATGACAAGAATAAACATCCACTTCCAGTCGACCGATTTTTAGCTAAAATCTAATCAGGTCTTGACTTTCTAATACAACTGCTAAATATGAACATTTTTGCTGATCGGGTTATTAGTTTTGGAGTTAGAGCGCCCGCAAAATTTCGGACACAAACACACAGACATCATCGATAAAATAGTCAAAACGTGTTCAGGGGACCATAAAACATGTATTTTCGTTGAAATCTCGAATTCGATTTTTTCATGAAAACAATACTTTCTTTATACTTCGTATATGGAGAAAGTAAAAATCCATCATAATTGCAGCTTTTTTTGAGGCGATCTCAAAAAACGTGACGTTTACGTAACGTGAATTTGCTTGCAATTAAAATGTAAGAATTTTACTGGAAAAATTAAAAATAAGCGAAGTATTCTTAGATGACTAAGATTTAATCTTCCATTGAGATTGGTAAAAGATCACAAAGAGAATTTACGATGTCCTAGTTACGAGTACAATAGATCCATGTTTACGACATTTTCACTCGAGGCTGTTGGATACGCTTTAATGGCTGGAGTAGACATGACGAAATCTGCTAACATTAACCTATAAGAGGTTGTATAGGACAAATATAAATTTACATATCATGCGCAACGCTTTGTTATCGGTAAAATATGAGTTTACATTGCACCACAATTAACAGATTGAGGTTATAACAATGGCAAAATGCCTTAAATCACGATGCATTGTTGGACTTGTAACCCTGAGACGCCTCTGCTCTAATCATTAGTAAGACGAACAAGGCCGCTAGTCACCTCCTCGAGATTAAAGATATTCCAGTTCCGAGGACCACGCCCCCTTAAACCTCCACAAACTTCCGCTATATTAAATAAGCAACTGCTTCTTCGAAAGAGATCCAGAAATTAAAGATATTCCTTTTTTGCTCGGCGACTTTCTGTTGGTTCAATGTGATAATGACATTCATATCACGCAAAATAGAGTTCTAAAATCTTCTCAATTTAAAAAAAAACAGGCTTTTATGCTGTAAAAATTAATAAAATAAATACGCGCATATTAAAATTTTTCCTTGTGGAGGTCATGATACTATTCGTTGTCAACGACATATTACGGAAATAATCGATCGCAGCAATGAATGTTAGCCACCACATGTACCCTCAATTAAGTCAATTTAAAGAAAACGCACCAAATGTTTGAACCGCAATTTTATTTACATAAATTAAAACAGTCGAACAGGAAGAAGGATAAGACGTTTTTTTAATTTTTCATAGGCAAAATAGGCGTCTACCAAGGTATGTACTTAGGTATAATGAAATAATACCTTTCGGAGGGGCCGGGAATCGCAATATTTTATCTCGCATTGAAATCCAATTAGATAAACATATTTCAAAAAATAGATTCCTCGTATTTAACATATAAAATTTAAGTGTTTATCATAGAATCAATTGCCAGTTGATATAAAACAATTCATTCCGAATAAGTAAGGCTAATTGCAAAATTGGCGTAATTGACTGCGAATGTCTTTTATGTCTCATCATGTAACAAGGCGTTCAGCATATTATAGATTGTTCAAGTGTCCCTTATTATGAAAATGACACGTATCGCCACAAAAAAAAACTTTCTGATAGAAATAAAATAAGCTTCATCGTCATCATCGAACTCCGACATTTATCCCAGGACATTTTTCAACTTCTCTATGCGTACACATTCGCAAGAAGGATGGAAAAAAGCAGGAAGCGTATAGCTTTCCAAATGCTGCATTCACAATTAACGGGGTCAGAAGAGGGCGAATTACTAAATCCATAGTTGCAGCTTGGAGAGCAAACCTAATAGCCCAAACACTTCGGAAATAATGAACACATCGAATCTAGTGCCTGTTTACAATATTTTTGCTGCTAAATGTAGGAAAAACGAAATTTATTGTTTTCATGATCAGAATCCACGACGAAAAACAAGGCTTTTGCAGATTTCGAGCGACATCATCGAAAGTTCACAGATATCGCAATGTTTACAGAAGGTATTATTTAGAATAAAATCTTTGAACTTATATGATAACTGCAAATATAATATTATTTTAAGTATATTTCCTGCACCTGACACTTCAATATGGCGTCCCGATGGTATTTTAAGTTAAATAAGGTAAATTACATAATCTTAAAAGCAAAACGTACCAGAGATTCACAAAGGGGTAGTGTTCGTCTAATATATACAACGACCAATAAAAAATATAATATAAAAAATTATTCCAAATATGCCTACAGGGTCTAAGTTAGACGTTTGAAAAATTGCTTGAGCGTTTGTCATATCAACCGGTATGATATTGAGACTACATCTTTTAAGTAACCTATTTGTGACAAATAATATATAGGAAAACGTAAATATTTATTAAAATTGGAGATACTGGAAAATTTTAAACCACGTAGACAAATTTAAGGTTTGAAGCCATTTCCATTTATTTCGGATGGATAAATATTTTATGAGAACTTATAAAATGGCACATTATTCACATTTAAAAATAAAAAAATGCAGCATAAGATTTCTATTTTATTTAAAAAATCGATATTACTACAAAAGAAAATAAACAACGTTATCGACGTATAGCTGGGACCTGATGATATGGTTCTCAACAAAGATACGGTTATTTTCAACTTAATGGAGAAACGTTTATTTATCTACAGAGCCATAGAAATTACTTATAATAAATTGGAAATAAATTGCATAATTTAGAGCAGTGGTTTTCAACCGGTGTGTCGGGACACAATGATGTGTCGCGAAGAACTGGGAGGTGTGTCAACGAAAATGTTAATAACGGCTATATTAAACAAAGTAAATTTTGTTAAGGAGAGTAATCGTCTTTCTTATCCATAAGAAAACATTTTGTTATATTTTTGATATATTTATGATGTTTTATTGTTAAATAAGTAATTTTAAAAATTTTGTTGTTTTAACGAAGAAAATTGACTTTATTTATATTTCATGGTGTGTCGCGGGAGCTGGATCATTTCAAGTGTGTCGCCAAAGCAAAAAGGTTGAAAAACACTGATTTAGAGCACCAATTCTTTTCTTAATGCATGCCAGGAAATGATTTTAAGATAAAATTGATTGATTTTAGTATAACATTTTAAATTGACAAAAATACGAAAACAATGAAATTGATAGTCTTCAGCGTGACTTGGTGGAAAGATTCCATAATTATAAATCAGAGAAACACGTTGTTTTGCTGTTTACCTGATTTATAAATAGGAAAACAACTTTATATAGTTTTGTACGAATTTATTCATGTATTCAATTGTAAATGGTACATGTTATAGAGTTTTACTAAATTTCGTTCTGTAATTTATGTGCGATATATACATAAGCGATCAGAGTTGTAGTTTCGTGTAAATATGACTTCGGAGGAAAAAAATGTTTCGCACATCTTAACGCATACTTTTCTAGTATTTACAAAATAAACTATACGTTTCAAATTAATGCTATTACGGAACCACATATTTTTTTAATAATAACAGGGACGCATGCACAATATTATAAATCTTGGGAACGTTCATTGTAATTTGTTCAACGGGTAGGATATAATAGCTATAAATCAAGTACTTTGTGAAACAAAACATAAAATAATAGTACTATGTAATAAAAACTTAGAACAACAGAACACTTACGGTTCAGCTTCAATGGACTTCAACTTCGCAACATAATTGGAAGGGATGTAACCTTCTTGTTTAGTAGCCTTGCTCCTCGCCAACCACCAGTCACCTTGTGTGTCATTTAATATTTCTAGATGTTCTCCTTTCCGGAAACTCAGATCTTCATCCGTTCTCGCATCGTAATCGTAAAGGGCAACGAAAATTTTAGCATTTATTCCTCCAGATGCCGAACCTGGAGGGCCAACCACGCCCCCAACACCACCCTCAGGTTCCGGAATTGGCGGCATAGGGCCATTTCTAGTTTCCCGTCCGACGACGCCACCGCCAGCTCCAACACCTCCACTATCATGATGACTACCAACCAAAGTTCCATGTGGTCCTACACCTGATGAAGATGATGATGCACCGGTCACACCAGAAGCATTACCAGCTACGCCCCCACCGCCACCGTCTTTGCTAACGCCAGCAACTAGAGAATTTGATGCACCTCCCCCAACACCAAGGCCACTAGTTCCACCAACCCCAACAAGACCTCCACCATCCTTCTTCGAAGAGGCTGCAGGAGACCTGGAACGGCTGAAACAGTTGCCCATTTTGCCTTTCCTACGTATTAGCTCTCGCTTGACACGCGAAAGCGCGTAGGAAATAACTGTCCTCCCAAAATGAGCTTACGCCTGATCATTCACTCTCACTGAAGATTAACGTATGGCAACAAATTGTTCCCGGATAAATAATGTGATTTATTATTAAATGTCATTAAACGAATATAACATGAAGAATTCTGCACATTTTTTGTGCGATACCTTGATATAATGGCTTGAAAAGCCATTTACGGACAGTCCCAGACGTTCAACCGATTTACTAAGAGTCCGCCATCTATAATACCTCACTATGATACCTACCGTGCGTCACACACCAAATAGTCCCACTTTAGATATCCATTTGAGTTTTACAATGTAAATGGAGCACAAATAATGCAGTGCTGGAGCAAAGGATGTTTTCCATGAATTAAGACCAGATTTACATCGCAATGCTTACGAGGAAATTCGGATTAAACACAAAATTAACGTTAAGAGCAAAAACTTCTTAAGTTTACTGTTTTTATCACTAGAGGGGCGCCCAATACGAAGGTTCGTCATATAAATGCGGGAGAATTTAATGGTTATATGAATAATGTATCGATTAAAAATTAGCTTATTGCACATTGATATACTATCGCTTAATCGGTTTTATGGTAAAATGAAATACAAATGAAAGTAAGTATTGTGTATTATTTATGTGAATGTGATATTGTTGCGAATTATTTGGTTAGCAACTGCAACAACTTAGTTCCAAACAAGGTGTCCAAGCAAGAAATCAATTTTAATCTTTCTTGTGGTGTATATTAGACGAAGTTTGGTTGTAAATACCTTCATTTAATATAACCTTCAGTCTCAAGCCTAAATATGGACGAAAAAATAATTATTCTGCTGACTCTTACTATGAGTATTGTAACTATTGCAAATGGTAAGATTTTAAAATTTTGTTGTACTTTTGCGGGCTATGCTATCTCGATGGGAGCGCTAAAAATGTTCAACTAACAATAAGTCTAAAATCATTATTATTTCGTAGCTCAAGATGACCCGGAAAACACTACTGCCGTATCAGCAGGTGGTAATGGTACAACAGGTTTGGTCACATATTAATATCATTTCAATATTTATTGAATTTACTCTTTCTCTCTCCTTTTATGTATAATATCAAACATTTCCTTTTTTACTTTAGAAAATGGCGCGGTTGATCTTCACGGTTGGAATTTCATTATTTATTTAACATTATGTATGTTCCCAAGGTTATTAACCTATTTACTATCTTTAAAACATTAAAAACTTATCAATTCTAAATCGGCGACGCTGCCAAAATTTTAAGTTAAAGAAGATTAAAATTTTGTCATGAGTGTTAATTTGACATAGGCTATTTTGCTGCATAAATATGTTCATTTACGTTCAAATGTGACAGCTAACTGAAATTGTTGATTTAAATGTCTGTTGTGATGTATGATTTATTTCAAATAAAAATTCCTTGACGAAAGTTTTGTTATTTTACAAATTTTCATCTAGGGGCTGATTTACCAATTTGCCACATCCGCTTGAGCCCAGGATCCCTAAGATCCTCAATCCTTCACAGTCTGATGATTTTTTTGGAGTTTGATTTTCGTAAAAAAATATTTATTTGATCCTCGCAGATAGATTTAGTTGATATAATATAAATTGATGAAAGTTTAAGAAAATATAAAAATTATAGATACAAAAGAAATTACAATAATATTGAAAGTTACCTAAAATGAGATTTATGACATGACAGTAAACATCCTTTGTTGTGAAGAATTGGGTCAACTTTCAGTTCACATCTCTATAACACACATTACAGAGCAAGTGATTATTCCTTGAAGTTTGATCGTTTTCATACTGCAGATAAGTGGCAAATTCATTCCTTCTTCACAAAGACTACATTCAAAAAGCTAAGGATGATTCACTTCTACCAATTGAGTGATTGATGGTATTCGATAACCAGCAATCAATTTTAAATTTGGTGACCCTGGGAGATACCTACCTAGTTTTTGTATATATATATATATTATGAATACGGATGGGAAGATAGTCTCAGAAACAAAGGATGTAGCACAGGTATGGGAAGAATACATTAAGGAATTATACAGCAAACAGGCAGGAGCGGTAAAAATAGAACTGGAAAATGAGGAAAACATTGAAGAAGACAACTTAGGACCAAGTATTATGGAGAGCGAAGTAGAAAAAGCGATAGTGGAACTAAAGAAGGGGAAAGCCACGGGCAGCGATGGAATACCGGCTGAGATACTTCAAGTCATAGGATCAGAAGGACTAAAAGCGATCACGAAATTAATTAATAAGATTTACGACATGGGAGAGAGGCCTCAGGATTTCCTAGAAGTAACAATGATCCCTCTAAAGAAGAAGCCAAAGGCAATGCAGTGTAAAGATTACAGAACTATAAGCCTTCTGTCACACACATCGAAGATCATCACGAGGATTCTTAATAAAAGGCTGGAGAAAAAGGCAGACGAAATAATAGGGGAAGATCAATTCGGTTTCAGAAAAGGACGAGGAACTAGAGATGCTATAGGAGTAGTTAGAATCATATCAGAAAGGGCAATAGAATACAGTCAAGATATCTGCGCATGTTTCGTAGACTGGCAGAAGGCATTTGATAGAGTAAATTGGGTCAAGTTTATGAAGATATTAAAGGATATAGGCGTAGACTGGAAAGACAGGAGACTGATTAGGAATCTATATGAGAATCAAGTTGTAAAGGTCAGGTTTGAGAATGTGGACACCTGCGGAATAAATATCGGTAGAGGAGTAAGACAAGGCTGCTGCCTATCGCCAACCCTATTCAATATATATGGAGAAAGTCTAATGCAAGAAGCTTTAGAAGGCATAGGGGATTTCAAAATTGGAGGAAGGATTATAAGAACAGTGAAATACGCAGATGATCAAGTACTTCTAGCAAGAAAGGAAGAGGAGCTACAAAAAATGATAAATAGACTAGTGATAACAGGTAGAAAATACGGTATGGAAATAAATACAGAAAAATCCAAGGTCATTCGAATATCGGGTAAAGAAGAGAATCTGAGCATAACTATTGGGGGAAAGCCATTAGAACAAGTTTCAGAATATAAATACCTTGGAAGTATCATAACACGAGGCAAAATGTACGGATGAGATCAAAACTAGAATAGGAAAAGCAAAAGCGGCTTTCAGGAGAAAGAAACAACTACTTACAGGGAATATAAGGGAAGATATCCGCAAGAAGTTGATAAAATGCTATGTATGGAGTATAGCATTGTATGGGGCAGAAACATGGACGCTAAGGAAAAATGACATCAAATACTTGGAAAGCTTTGAAATGTGGACTTGGAGGAGAATGCTGAAGATAAAATGGACAGATAGGATGAAAAACGATGAAGTGCTACGAAGAATAGGAGAGAAGCGAATGATTATACAGACTATCAGAAAGAGGAAGGCTAACTGGGTTGGATATTACCTGAGGAGAGAGAGTATGATTAAAGACGTGTTAGAAGGAAAACTAGATGGGAAAAGGGAAAGAGGTAGGAAAAGGTTTCAGCTGATAGACGATTTGAAAGGGAAAGAGAGTTATCAAGATATAAAGAGGACAGCGGAAAATAGGAGTATATGGAGAACCAGGTTTAACCATGAATAATCACGGACCTGTCTACGGACAGACTACCTATGATGATGATATATATACACATACAGGGTGATAGAAAAATGTTTTGCCAAACTTTAGGATATGGTTCCACACACATTGAAACAATGAAAAAATTTTATATGAACATGTATCCGAAACGTTCACGTTTCAGAGCTATGACCCTTTTAACAGGAAACAGTAGGTGTTTGAAATACTGTGACTCACCTGAGCTCTGTGTGCACCATTCATTTGATACTGTGAAGTAATCAAGAGTGCTAAGAAGCTGCCACCTAATTCCCTTTCCCTGTCTCACCTCTGCATTTTGCAGCCTCATAGAGCAATTGAAGGGCATAGCTGCACAGTTGCATGGTGCTTATTGTAATATCGCCACATAGTATAGGTATAGTTATTTCTTGAGTACCTAATATTATTTATGTAGTATTATGTATGGTAGTAAGTTCTAAACTAGATGAATTTTTCCCAGCATGTTGAATGCAACTTTTGATAAAACAGATTTTATGAAAATCAAGAAGAATTAACTACCTTCAGTTCTTGAGGAATATGCTTCATTTTAATAATACTTATGTTCTGGATGACATTTTTGCATATACAGGGTGGGCAAAAAAATGTACCTGATTTCAAAATAAAATCACAAAATAGGATTGAACAATATAGTACATTAATCAGGCAAAGTCAATATTTTTACTAAAGTTTTTTGTTGTACCTTCAAAATGTCTCAATTAAGTTTTCAACAAAGGATCTTCCTCATTGAGGAACATACCAAAACTCAATCAGTAATAGTGACACAGAGCATTCAGAATGAAGTTTCCAGGATTTGAGGTGTCAACAATTAAGGCAGTATGACAAATTGTAATCAAATGGAAGGAAAAAGGGTTATTCCAAAACAAAAATACTTAATATTCAGAATCAACCAGAAAATGTCTACCTCATCTGTAGGATAATCATGTGCAGTCCATGGAAATCATGTGAAATGGTTGTAAACAGGACCTTTGCAAGGCAAATTTTGAGGGCTGATCTAAAATATTTTCCTGCACAAAATCCAGATGTTACAACAAATAACAAATGTTAGACCGAAATGAAATAAGGATGGAAGACAATTTCCAGTGATGAGTGTCATATTCATCTCAATGGATTACTGAGCAAGCAAAATACCCATGTTGGTGGATTTGCTAAACCTGTAGAATTTGTGAATACGCCATTGTATTCCCCAATGATAACAATCTGGTGTGGACTCAGTACCAAAAGGATTTCTGGGCCATATTTCTTTGAGAGTCCTGAAAATGAGGAAGCAGTATCAGTGAATGGTGAACAATGTGCCCAAATGCTTAATGGGTATTTTTGGAGGTGTGTACAGAATTAAAGAGGCATATGATTACAGCAAGATGGGGCCACAGCAAACACAACCTACCTGGCAATGCAATAGCTTAATGAACATTTTCCAGAACATTTCCTACAGGTCTCCATTTCAATGGCCTCCAAGCTCACCAGATCTGTCCCATTTTAGATTTTTTTCTATGGGGATACCTTAAAGAAAAGGCCTTTCAGGAGAAGCCAAGAATAATAAGTGATCTGAAGGACTGTGATTACAGCTATCATCAATATTGGGTGTGAGACATTGCAGGCTGTGATCAGCAACTGTGCTATGCATATTTACATGTGCTGAGAATGATGGAAGACATTTTGAAAGTCTGCATTAATGGAAATAAACTTGAAGGATCCATCTATTATTTGATTTTTGTTTCACACTCATATCACAGTTTGTTTAATTTTTATTGAAATTTGAAATTGGGTACATTATTTGGCCTAACCTGTATATGAAATACTGCCAATTTCATTGAAAGGTTCAGCTCATAGAGCCATACAAAGACGATGGACAGAAGGAAATAAAAGTTATCCTATGCACTTTGTGCATAACAACATTAGAATACCAAATTCAACAAATTTCAAAAATATACTGAAACATCATCACCAAGGTTAATAATGGAGGTACTTTAAGATTGGACATGATTTGAACTCCTATTCTCAAGTTGACTGAATTACATAAGGTGGGGATATATTGACCCCATGCCCCTAATTAACCCTTAGTTAGTCGCGTGAAAAAAAGTTCCGTAATTAGTCGCGTGGGGTCAATATGACCCCAAAATGATTTCTAAAGATAAAAAATAATATATTAATTTATTTATATTTTACTGGAAATAAAATCAATCTTACATTATAATACAATTATTTATTAATATTTTTTACAATAAACATTGATTAAAATAAATTAAAATATTTTTTTTGTATTTTCTAATCACTTTCCCTCTCCCCACATTCAATGCACTTCCTTATCATATGGTCTTTGCAAGTAAAAGCTCCACAATTTCCACATCTAGTGGACACTTTATTGTCCTTATTTCTTGGGCAATGTTCGCATCTTCCCCTTGATAGTCCCGATCTCGGTGATGGACCTTCCTCCGCAAGTCCCTGTTGAGTGCATATGCACTTTCGGAGATGCCTAGATATAAACTGACTCTGAGACCTCAAAATCTGTAGATCCTTTATTAATTCCTTTGATAATGATTTCAAGAAATTTCGCCTTGTCATTTCCTTTTGAACGTTTTGTTTATGAACAATAAAGGCATTTATGGCAGAAACGTTTAGCAAATGAAAAAACACAACTAACTGCCATCTTTTCGTTCTTCTGCCAACATTATAAGCAGCGCAGAGCTGATCGCATGTATCTACACCACCTTTTGTTGCATTGTCGCATGAAGGTCGCGTTGAGGGCTTTATTAGGGATAGGACTATTTTTGCGGAGATCACTCACACTTGTGGGTTAGACATTGGTCGCGGCACGGTCGCTTTCTGGCCCCCACCTACAGCATGAAGTAGTTTATGGCTGCCCCCAACTAGCAGAAAGATTCAAGCTCACTTCTGCTGTCACCGAGGATTGCCCTCGATGGGGCTTGGGACAAAAGTTGCCTCCTCGAGCGACCCAAGGGGTTCGTGCCGAGGTTCAACCGCGTCCTCCCCTATAAGTGTGAACGTACTTGGGACTTCTCCATAGAAACCCCGTTGAAAATAGGATTTTCATATTTTGGTCTAAAACGTCGCAACCGTAACCGTCATGCGGCCGGTAGGAGATCCAAAAACTTTGAAGATTGCCAATCTCATTCGTGTTCATTCCAAAAAATAAGGGAGAAACTCGTGCTAAAAAGGGTGAGCGGTAATAAAAGGCAAACAGCTTTCTTTTAGAGAGACCACGTGCGTTTGTTTGTGACTTTTATTGCGGGTAGAAAACAATGGGAAGAAAATGGTTGCATGTGTGCGGCCGAAGTAAGAAAACACCGGGAGAATTCCGAAAAAAGGGAAAAGGGTACATTGGAGGGGGTGAGAGGGGGGGGGGAGATGGGAGGAAGAGGGGTAACCAACCTATAGTGAAAATTAGTGAAGTAGAAATGTATCATAAGAGAACTAGTGTTAAAACAATGAAATACTGCTTATCAGGAAAATAATTTGTATTTCTGATATGATAATAATAATCTGTATTGCGTTTAACCCTTCTAGACCAATAGAGAAAAAAGCAACAGGTAGAGAGATGTCAAAATAAAAGCAACTTTTTTAACCTCATATATACATAACAAATGGATACACACCAAAATAGCACATTAAAATAGTTTAATTTTCTCAATATTTACAATATTTATACTATAAATATATCAAAAATAACAAATTAATAAAAAAACAAAAATGCAAATTTCTCTTCTAGGATGTGTTTCGAAGGTAGAACAAGTTTGAGTTAGATTCTTAATACATTTCTTTAGATATTGACGAAAAAACATTGCTTGGGGTCATATTGACCCCACGCGACTAATTAAGGGTTAAGGATTAATAAATATAGAGACAAGTATTCTGAAGACATTGTGTGATAAAAAATTATGTAAATACAAATCCTCCTGTTAAATGCACCTGGTAATAGATAAAATATGACAACAAAACAAATTAGCAGATTATAAATATTGCAGTAGCTGTTATTCTTCATGAAAGAATTACTTTTGATCAGAGCTGCGAAGTTTCGGTTTGGGTTGTTCCGGTTCTGACCTAAAATTTTTAAATTTGTTCCATTCCGGGTTCAGTTCCAAGTGATAGAAAGAAGAAATGGTTCAATTCCAGAGCCATTACTAGTTTTTAAAAAATGCTTTTTATTGATAAAAGTTTGCATGAATTACAACTTTTTTCAATTATGTTAAGATGTTATAAAAGTTTCTTATAAGTAATGTGACCATAGGTCCTTTCTTTTTAAATTCAAATTTTTTTTCCTCTTTTTTTAGTCTTTCTTCTACTGTCCTCTTTTTTAGGTTCAACATACTGAAATTGCATTTTTACGCTTTCAAGTTCTTTATTCATCCAAAGATGCTGATATATTTCAGTATACATTTGTGTAGGTTCAGTTATATTCCAAATGGTTGGCTATATAAATATCAGGCATTTTCAAGTGAAAAACCTGTAGTTAATAGCTGGTCACATTTGCAGTCATAAGGCTCTTGGTGGGCCATCTTTAAACAACCTACAGCTTCATTGGCCCACATTCAACTTAAATATGAAAAAATATTGCGATTCATTTTCCATAGAATACACTGTGAATTATTTTCAGCCATGGTCGGCTACAGACAGTGTGTGTGTGCATTTTTGGCTAATCAACCTCTTGGATTATTATAGCCATAGCTCTTCCACACTGAACATACTCACAAGGGAGGAGGGAAACCCGGTGCTGGCATTAGCCTACTCTTAACGAAGAGCACCAAGTGGGCCAACAGTTTAACATTTCTTCTGAAGGACAGAACACTGACTTTGCACAGTCTCCTCAAACCACACAAACAGGGGGCCAGGCGAAAACAGGAAAAAATCCTACTTTTGCAGGATTCACACCCACTGCCCTTTCGAGCAGTAGGCGAGTGGCAGCCAGTGTCCAAAACACTACACCTTCAGCACCCCTGGCTACAGACAGTTGGCCACCTTGAGTATAGATAAATACTGCCACCATCTCCTCAAATTTTTTGCATATAGGTAAGTTGTTTATAAAACAATTTATGTGACATTTTGAATACATTTTAATTTATAAGCAATAAATACAAGTAATTGATGAGAAAAATTTTATTTGGCAAATGATTAAGATTTAGTTTTAGTTTGATCAAGTTATTGGATTTATATTTTCGTCTTAAAATTCATAAACTTTTCTCGTCATTGTCTTAAAAAATCATCTTTGATCAATTAAACAACAAATTCAATTAGTTAATAATAGATTTCTTTCTTTGGATTATGGATGATATTAAAATATCAAGAACCAACTTCCAGCCCATTATTCCATTTTTAAGGGAACCGTTCTGGAACAGAAATTTTGACAACATTGTTGGGGTTCCGGTTCCGACGCAATTTTTGTTTCAGATCCAGGAACAGGAACCATTCCTTATTCCAGAACAGGTACTTTCCCATCTCTGCTTTTGATTCATAGTTGCTGTATCAGAGTGAAATTGTCAATAAAAAGTCACAACCCATATTTTTGCATTTCCCTAAAATTAACCAATATATATGATTAAAAAGGAACCATACAATGGTGTCCCTTATTATATGAAATTTGACTAAGTTTGGCCATTAGGAAGTACTCATGGAATAGAAACAGATGTTGGCACCAAGTTAAGTGACATATGGAAACACTAGGTCAGGGGTTTTTGACCTTTTTTTGTTTGTCCCCTTGGAGCATTTTTTAAAATAGTTGCATACCCCTAGTACATTTTAAGTGATATTGAAATAAATAACATTTGCATTAAGATAGATAACTCATGTTTATAAAATTGTAAATCACAGATATTGGTATGTTTTTGCTTTATGATGGTATTCTTAGTCATTATCACCCTAATAATATTAAAAGAACACCACTATTTTTTCAAAAATAAGGAATAATCATAAAATTAAGAAAACCAAAAACTAAGTTATTACTAAGGTGTTTGGATACATTTAGAAAGAAAACGACTCAATAAATACTTGGTGCTCATGAATGCAACTTGAAGGATATTTGAAGAGCAATGTTAGAATGCCCAAGAGCACAGCAGAGCTTGCAAACACCAGGTTGGGAACCCCTAGTATAGAGCATTCTTTATTTAGATATCCACAAAAAAATCATAAAAACCATGGATATTTACTTGAAAACTATAAAGAAAAATTAAAGATTTTGTCAGTAAAAACTTCACAAATTCTGTTTGACAAAAAGTTATGAACCCTCTTGAAAAGGATTACTATAGATACTTAGAAATCCAGCAAAATAATATGAATTATTTCAAACCTAAAGCATTTTAGAGAATGCATACTACCGATTTTCAATTCAGAGACCTTTCATTTCAAACAAACTAAACCCAAACTAATTTTGCTACTAAGGAAAATATCTTACTAGTGTTTTATATGAACATCTAATATCATTAATAAAGTCAGGCTCAACCTTGTGGAATTTGCTCATTGTGATATGTAATGAACATCTAGTGTTTCATAATATTTTATGGCAAAAGATATATATATATATATATATATATATATATATATATAACAACTTACGGAAAAGGAAAGGTAAAATAGATATATGGATGTCAACAAGGTGTTGGGATGAGGAAACCCAGTGAGCACTCACCAATCAGACGACTTCAGGTTGGCGAGGCCCCAGGGATGTCGAAGCGACACACGTAAAATAACACAAAAACACAGAAACATCACAAACGTAAAGCTTTCGGAAATACTCCTTCTTCAGCTACAGAGAGAGAACTGATGGCGGTGACACTGGGTGGAGGCATGGGGGTGGAAGGGTAGTGCGGAAAGGTCGAGGATTGGAGGAAACGGAGGGGGTTGGGGATGGGTAGGGTGTTGGAAGAAGACAGAAAGGGTGTGAAAAGCTATCGAAGGTTGAGGCCTGGGGGAGTGAAGGAGTTTAGGAGATGGATATGCGAAAGCTCCCACTGACGGAGTTGGGGAGCCGAAGCATTGTCGGGGAGAGCGCGAATGACTCTCACTGTGAAGCAGTTGTTGAACTTTAAATTATGTTTGTTCGCATGAACGGCCACCGGCAGCGGTCGTTTGAGAATGACACTGTTGCGGTGGCCATTCATTCGGATGTTGAGGGGATTGCTGGTGAGGCCAACATAAAAGGCGGGACATTGGGTGCATCTCAGGAGGTAAATGATATTGCGGGTGGTGCAGTTGGTGGTGGAAGTTATGGGGTAGGTGATGTTGGTTGTGGGACTGGAGAAGGAGTTGCAGGGGGGGTTTATTGGGCATGTTAGACATCGGGGTCTACCGCAGGGGTAAGATCCGGCAGGGTGTAAAGGCGTGGGTGCTGGGGGTTCTTTCTTCCATAGAATGTTTGCCAGATTAGGGGGACGGCGGAAGGAGAGCATCGGTGGTCTGGGAAATGGGATCTGGTGAGGGGAGGATGAGAGGATAAGGTGGGCGGCTTTCAGGATGTTTTTCAGAATGTCCTGGATGCCGGGGAAATACAGGGTGGTTAGGGTGAGTTGGAGGGTGGAATCGGTGGTGGTGTGGGTATTGAGGTGGGAGTTAGGGGTGGCGGGTGCGACTGCCCGCCGGATTTGGTCTCGGATCAGATCCGGCGGGTATCCGCGCTGTAAGAAGGCATGTTCGAGGGTGGAGCAGTACTCGGACAGGGAATCTCTGTCCGAGCAAATTCTCCGCCCTCGTCGGGCTAGGGCATAGGGAATAGATGTTTTGGTGTGGAGGGGATGGCAGCTGTTGAACTGGAGATATTGAAGGCGGTTGGAAGGCTTGAGGTGCACGCTGGTGTGGATTTTGTTTTCCCGGATGGAGAGATCGACATCCAGGAAGGTGATGTTGGAGGCAGAGAAGTGGTGGGTGAAGGAAAGCGTGGGGTGGGATGAGAGGCGTTGTAAAAAGGATTGTAGCGAGTCGGGTCCATGTGTCCAGAGAAGAAAAATATCGTCAATATACCTCAGCCATAGGAGTGGTCTGGGGGAAACGTCAAGAAAGCGTTCCTCCCATTCACCTAAGAAGGCATTGGCATAGGAGGGCGCCATGCGAGTGCCCATCGCGGTACCTTTTATTTGTAGGTAGTGGCGCCCTCCGAAAGAGAAGTTGTTTTTTTGGAGCACCATTTCAGCCAGCTTCGTTAGGAAATGGTTTCCTCATCCCAACACCTTGTTGACATCCATATATATATATATATATATATATATATATATAAACAGATATGCACTGGTGGTGTAGTGGTTAGCGTGTCGGCTTTCTATTGCAAAGTTCGGGGGTTCAAACCCCTCGAATGGAGGTTTTATTTATAAAAAAAAAAAAAATAAAAAACTATCATCAGTGCCTGGCAGTAGGCAGCAGTACTGTCAGTATGGTATAGAGCCGAAAACAAATGATGTTGGTTGGGTCTATATCCAATACAGCTGTAGGCGTGATCAGGACGATTTGAACGGCTACAGTACTGCGATGTGGAAAGCAAGAGGGAAACTACCACATTACAATCCCTAGTAAAGATTATATGGTTGGACAATATGAGCTCTCTCGAGGTAAAACAATCCGGAGGTAAAATAGTCCCCCAATCGGATCTCCGGGCGGGGACTGCCTTGAGGAAAACATTTGTCGAAAGTAAATTACGAATAGGGACTTGGAACGTAAGAACTATGAGAAAGGCAGGAAAGCTAGAGAACTTGAAAGAAGAAATGAGAAGAAATAGAGTTGACATTATAGGGCTAAGCGAAACTAGATGGGAGGGAGAAGGACAGTTCGACTCGGAAGAATTCACGGTAGTTTATTCTGGAGGAAATAGTGGGGAAAGGGGAGTAGCTCTGGTACTTAGGAAAGATATGATGAAAAGCGTGACAAAGATAATAGCAACGAACGATAGACTGATGGCAATAAAGCTAAAAGCAGTCCCAGTGGACATGCTGATAATCCAGGTATATATGCCAACGTCAGCTCATGACGATGAAGAAATAGATGAGATCTATGAGCAAATTAATGAAATTTACGAAGAAGACGGAAGAGGAAAGGTAAACTGCATAATAATGGGAGATTGGAACAGCATAGTCGGAGAAGGACAGGAAGAAAATGTTGTCGGGCAATACGGACTTGGGAAGAGAAATCGAGGAGGGGAGAAACTCGTAGAATTCTGCATCAATAATGAACTTGTAGTGACTAATACATGGTTCAAAAACCATAAACGAAGGTTATACACATGGAAAAGCCCAGGAGATAGAATGAGATGCCAAATAGATTACATCCTTGTAAAACAAAGATTTAGGAACAGCATAAAGAACGCCAAGGCATTACAAGGAGCAGACATTGATTCAGATCACAGCCTTCTAATACTTGACGTGAGTACAAAGCTCAAACAAATAAGAAAAACGAGAAGAGAAAGACAGACCTGGGACCTACAAAAACTGAAAGAAAGGCAGGATGTAGTCAGCATGAAGTTGGAAGATAACCTAAGAAAGTTGGAAAACAAACCGAAGACCGTCGATATAGAATGGGATGAAATTAAAACCAGTATCAAGGATACCTTGGATAAAGAGATTGGAAAACAAGAGAAGAAAATCAGAAAACCATGGATCACGAAGGAAATGCTGGAGAAAATGGATGAGAGACGAAAATGGAAAAACGTTAACAGTGAAGAAGGTAGAGCCAACTATAGACGTATAAACAATGAGTTGAGAAGGGTAACAGATAAAGCTAGAGAAAATTGGCTAAAAGGAAAATGTGATGAAATAGAACAAATGGAGAAATTAGGACGGTACGATATGATGTACGCTAGGGCACTGGAATTAGAAGGTAAGAAGTCTAATGGAATTTGTGGTAAAGGAATTATGAATACGGATGGGAAGATAGTCTCAGAAACAAAGGATGTAGCACAGGTATGGGAAGAATACATTAAGGAATTATACAGCAAACAGACAGGAGCGGCAAAAATAGAACTGGAAAATGAGGAAAACATTGAAGAAGATAACTTAGGACCAAGTATTATGGAGAGCGAAGTAGAAAAAGCGATAGTGGAACTTAAGAAGGGGAAAGCCACGGGCAGCGATGGAATACCGGCTGAGATACTTAAAGTCATAGGATCAGAAGGACTAAAAGCGATCACGAAATTAATTAATAAGATTTACGACACGGGAGAGTGGCCTCAGGATTTCCTAGAAGTAACAATGATCCCTCTAAAGAAGAAGCCAAAGGCAATGCAGTGTAAAGATTACAGAACTATAAGCCTTCTGTCACACACATCGAAGATCATCACGAGGATTCTTAATAAAAGGTTGGAGAAAAAGGCAGAAGAAATAATAGGGGAAGATCAATTCGGTTTCAGAAAAGGACGAGGAACTAGAGATGCTATAGGAGTAGTTAGAATCATATCAGAAAGGGCAATAGAATACAGTCAAGATATCTGCGCATGTTTCGTAGACTGGCAGAAGGCCTTTGATAGAGTAAATTGGGTAAAGTTGATGAAGATATTAAAGGATATAGGTGTAGACTGGAAAGACAGGAGACTGATTAGGAATCTATATGAGAATCAAGTTGTAAAGGTCAGGTTTGAGAATGTGGACACCTGCGGAATAAATATCGGTAGAGGAGTAAGACAAGGATGCTGCCTATCGCCAACCCTATTCAATATATATGGAGAAAGTCTAATGCAAGAAGCTTTAGAAGGCACAGGGGATTTCAAAATTGGAGGAAGGATTATAAGAACAGTAAAATACGCAGATGATCAAGTACTTCTAGCAAGAAAGGAAGAGGAGCTACAAAAAATGATAAATAGACTAGTGATAACAGGTAGAAAATACGGTATGGAAATAAATACAGAAAAATCCAAGATCATTCGAATATCGGGTAAAGAAGAGAATCTGAACATAACTATTGGGGGAAAGCCATTAGAACAAGTTTCAGAATATAAATACCTTGGAAGTATCATAACACGAGAGGCAAAATGTACGGATGAGATCAAAACTAGAATAGGAAAAGCAAAAGCGGCTTTCAGGAGAAAGAAACAACTACTTACAGGGAATATAAGGGAAGATATCCGCAAGAAGTTGATAAAATGCTACGTATGGAGTATAGCATTGTATGGGGCAGAAACATGGACGCTAAGGAAAAATGACATCAAATACTTGGAAAGCTTTGAAATGTGGACTTGGAGGAGAATGCTGAAGATAAAATGGACAGATAGGATGAAAAACGATGAAGTGCTACGAAGAATAGGAGAGAAGCGAATGATTATACAGACTATCAGAAAGAGGAAGGCTAACTGGGTTGGACATTACCTGAGGAGAGAGAGTATGATTAAAGACGTGTTAGAAGGAAAACTAGATGGGAAAAGGGAAAGAGGTAGGAAAAGGTTTCAGCTGATAGACGATTTGAAAGGGAAAGAGAGTTATCAAGATATAAAGAGGACAGCGGAAAATAGGAGTATATGGAGAACCAGGTTTAACCATGAATAATCACGGACCTGTCTACGGACAGACTACCTATGATGATGATGATATAAACAGGGGCCTGAGGGACTTAAGTACCCTGGGTTAGAGTACATGCCTACTCCCCTATTAGGTACTTGATTTAATTTTAATTTATTCATGAGAGCTTCAAATAAGAGTTAAAACTGAAACAATAATGACTAAAAATTCAAGAAATGCCTTCACATTCATCAATATCCATAACTAACTACCATTTTCTATGAGGGGGGATCGGAAAGTAAAAGTACCAGGTCTGTACTATTTTTCAAATGATTACAATGCACATTTAAACTTAAATTAATAAACTATTATTCCACACAGTCCCCTCGGCACTTGAGAACTGTCATAGCATGAAATCAATTTACTTATATCGATAGCATAGAAATTAGGGCTTTGTGCACAGAGCCAAAAGTGAACTTCACATTGAATCTCAGCATCCAGATCACAAGGAAGCGACCTGGACATTTCATGCAAGGAAGAATCCTTCTGCATGTCAAGGCCCCACCCCACACAGCTTAACTTACAAATAACTTGTTGGCACAGTTTGGATCGTTCTAGGACACCTCCTTTCCGCTATAGTCCTGATCTCACTCCATGACTACCACTTGTTTGGATCTCTAGCAAAACATCTTGATGATTACAGATTTCATTTGGATGCTGAGGTTCAACATGAAGTTCACTTTTGGCTCACTGCACAAATACCCAATTTCTATGCTGCAGGTATAAGTAAATTGATTTCATGTAATGACAAATATCACTACTGCTAAGGAGACTACTGTACATACTTGTGTATATGTCGATCTCATGTATAGGTTGACCCTCGATCTTTTTATAAAAATTTTGGTTTTCATATATCTCGTGTATAAGCCAACCCTAGTTTTTGAGGGTAACAGAACAACATTCTTGAATTTACCTAGTGTGTATTGATCCATTTGGTCCAATAAGACTTAATTAAATACATTTAAAATAAGTAAAACAGTGTAATAAGCTGTTTAAATTCATCATTTGTAACAATATATCCTGAAATACATACGTTTTTTCTGAACACCAAAATCAAAATAAAGATAAAACATCACCAAATATGAAAAATAAATATTTTCCATTGGTTGAATTTATTTCTATAATTTATCTTTGCTTGTAATTTATGTATAGTTTAGTACACTTATTTTTGTAGGGCTTAGAAACTGTGGTTCAATTGTTTAAGAAATGTGGTACATACAATCAACCAGATGGGACACAAGACGATATTTGGTGGGATTATATGTCAAATGGTTGCTACTGATGAAGAACATCTCAATGATTCATACGATGATAATATTCAAGAAAAAGATTGGGACAAGCTATTTGGATCTACCGTAAATACCCGCGTATAATGCGCACCCTCGTATAATGCGCAGGGGGGTTTTCAGCCTCGTAATCTATGATTTTTCTATATACCCGCGTATAGTGCGCGCAGATTTTTTTTAGCGTTACCGTTCCAGAATAAAGCAGATGGTGTAACGTGTTCTAAAGCAATGATCGAATTATTGGTATTATGTATTGGTAACATAATGAAAGTGCGAAATGAAATTTTCGAATAACGTTCCAAAAGAACGTCAGCTAACTCAATCATTACATACTCTATGTTTACTTACAAGGTGATATTAGGATATACACAATAAATCCAATTATATTAATTTCATAGTATGGCATATTACATTATTTGAGCTAATAAAATTAAGGAATGACGATAATCCTATGTTTTTTACATACGTTTTAGTCACGCCTGAGGTGGACGTGTTCGCCCAACCTTCAGTTTTACCCTTATTAGAACACGATAGCAAATAACCATAAGTAACTACAGACTCTAAGAATCAAGAATAAATCACGTATGAATGCTGAGAAAAAGGTAGGGAACAATAACTTTATTTAGTTCTACAAGAAGCATCAACTCCCAGCATACTCAAAGGCATCAGCTGCCATTGTTTCTAATTATAAGTAGCACCAGTACCTCATCACCAGGCCGGGCCCCTGTGTAGGGTGACGTCATGCGTAAGATGACGATTCCGATAACAACATCAAAGAAGAATGGTTCAGTGACGAAGAATTTCTAGGCTTTTAAAATGAATAAATACTGAATTCATTCTTTTCATATCTAATTAATTTATGTTTACAGAATTAATTAATATATTTTTACTATTATCTATCTTACTTTTCGTAAAAATCACCAATAAAAATATGAGGATACCCGGGCAGTAATTACTGTGCGGAAATTGTGGAAATATGGGGTCAAATGAAAATAGGAAGATTATGTACCCTCGTATAACACGCATCCTAATTTTTAACGCAAATATTTCGAAAAAAAAAAAGTGCGCATTATACGCGAGTATTTACAGTAATAGATATGATGAAACTGATTTTTATGAAATTTAAGATTTACCTGAACACAAATGTTTTCTTTAAACTAATTCAGATTTTTTAAAATCCATAAAGTAGCTCTTTCATTTGTATATATTGATATTTGCTCCATAAATGTTTTAAAATGCTGGAACAATAACACCATGGGTATAATTCATGTATAAGTCGAACCTTTACTTTTTCACTAAAAATTTCCTCTTAAAAACATGACCTATACAAGAGTATATATGGTATGTGGAAAAATAGTTTATTAAGGTGTTTAAATGTACATGATAATCATTCGCATATAAGATGTCATTTGTAAAATACAGACCTTGTATTTTTATTTTCCCATCACTTGCAAATAGTGAATAGATATAACGTTACATAAGTAGCTACATCTAGCCTCCTGATAACTCAGACACCTCTGTATATAAGCAAAGTGGGAAGTTGACTGAGTCATTCTGAAAGTTCATATGATGACCAATGCTAAAAATACATCTGTAAATCTGGGGAAAACGTTATAAAACCATTAAATTTCAAACTACATGATGATACTTCAAGAGGAATTCAAAGAATCTTTCAGCTAGATACAAGTTTTAAGCTCAAACATACAGAAGTACAAATATATTAATTAATGGAGTACTAAAACTAAGAGAATTAATTACCACAGTAATTATTCACATATTATTGTCATGAACATATTAAATAAAATCTATTTGTGTAAAAGGATTTGTGGTATAAATGCCTAACTTCTATTATTCTGTATTACTATGAAATTATCAATGAACCTCAACTTTAAATGAAATAGTTTAACATATATGTTTATCGCTGAAAATAATTATTTTCACTTGCTCAAGTAATATGGATGCAAACAGATTACTTTATTATATATAGGCATAGGAAAAATTTTAAAACAAGAAATGTTAAACTTATATTTTGTACCCAGCAAGAGATAATTAGCATAAATGTTTGCCTTTCTGCCTTCCTTCCTACAATTGCTATAACATGAAGTTTAAAAGACACCAAATTGATCCCAGAGTCTTCTGCTGTTATGACTATCATTCTGTAATCACCTCTTTCTGATTCTCTGCCTACCACATAATATACATAGATATTTTGACATTTCCTGCTCAGCCTCTGCTCTTTCATGCATCCTTTACCCTGTATTTTATCAACTACTTTCTTTATGAATCTCTTGGGTTGCTCACGTCTATTGCCAGTTTCAGACAGTTATGTTTCAGGACCACATTATGAGATATTATGTCCGTTGGATTATGTATGTGTGCAAGTAAGAGGTTAACAGAAGTTGAAAAGATTTCAAAGTGCTGTTTAGCAGTGAAAAATCTAATTATCAGCCTTCACCCCAAGAAATTAAATTATTTACATAAAATAAAACTTGGGAAGATTACTAATTAAAAATTCCACTTTATTAGAAGAGCCATTCAAAATATGCAACAAAACCATGATTTTAGTAGTAGCAATGATTGAACAACTATATTTTCATAAATTTCATTGAAGTTATTTTTATAAGTGGCAGTGTATTGGTTTCCATGAACTCATATAGAAAGTATGGCAAGAGAGTGAATATGACGAGATATTTATTAGTTACACAGTGAACAAATAACCAATAAAAGATTATGCATACACTTATTTACGTTAGTGAAATTTGGTAAAAGCACAACAGTAAACATTTGATGACAAGAATTTAAATTGCTCATGTATACTTAACTCCTATATTAGTATTTATTCAAGAGTTAAGGAAGTGGATAAAGAAGATGTTCAACAAATAAGCTAATTCCATAATAATGCACATAAAATGCTATATAAAAATCATGAATTTATACAAAAATGAGTTCTAATTATTGAAAACTAAATTTAAGCAATTACATTTATACTAAACCATAACAGTAACTCACCACATGCACTAATATCACATTTATTTGACTAAATTTATATTGATATTCAGCTAATAAATGATGTAACTGATATTAAGAAATGTGAATTACTGAAATTAATGCATAGGGAAACAAAAATCTGCAATCTTAATTAAACATTGCTGAATAATATCGTAACTGGAGCTATAAAAAGTTTACCAGACAAATTATGACCTATATCATGTATGCATTGAAAACAAAAGGTTCACAGAAAAATACAGGCAACCTAATTCAGATTAAAAATCTTTACTTAAATAGAATATTGCACTTTGGACATAACTTGAAACAGTACATCCAAGATGCCAATTAATACATTAGAATGCCAATGCAACAAAAGTCATTACACTCTTGGCTTCTTAGGAAGAGATCCAAATGCAGATATCACTGTGCCCTTAGTCCCTGTTATGCTAGTTGTGAGTGAGGATAGAGGTTGAGCGGAAGATGAAGTAGAGGAAGATGTAACTGAGGTCCCCACAGCAGGTGCTTGTATTAGACCTGCTGGCTTTAATAGATGCACAGCACCAACAGTTCCACCAACACCTGCCCCAACTTGGTCCCACTTAGATTTCCTCTTGTTTTTCCCATCTTCAGCTTCAATGCTACCTCCTCCAATATTACCACCTTTGCGAGCTGTTCCAGATACATACTCTACCTGAAAAGTAACAGAAATTTAAGGAAAAAATGTTATTCATTTTAAAAATTGCTCCTAAAATAAGAAATTCATTATAAGGGCAGGACTAAAACCATCCCAGGAAATATAATAATATAATTGGAGATGATGGTAAAATAAAAACCACTGAGTAATGCAGTGCAGCTACAATTCATCTCCTTGTATTTTATCACTGCACTTAAAAACATGCACGCTTTGAGGTGAGATACAATCACTGCATTTCACAACTAGTACAAATAGATGAACTTTTACATTAACACTAAAACCCTTCAATGTTATCTCACTTGTGTACTTGGGTTATACAGTCATGCCTTATTTAGGGAAAAGGATGTGTTCTGAAAGGGCTTTGTGCTAAACTAATGGTTTAAATATATCGTTGGTAGCTCAATAACTTTGACTCAGATTATTAAAAGTAAAATACTCCTACAGCCAAACAATTAGAGGGCTACAACACCCAATGCATTTCGCCCACCTTGTGGGTGAAATGCATTGGGTGTTGTAACCCTCTAATTGTTTGGCTATAGGAGTATTTTACTTTTAATAATGGTTTAAAACTTAATACTTAATCAGGATCAGTTCATGATAGTGCAGTTTGCTATTTTTAAATAAAATAAACAAAATAGGATAAATATACATGAACATTATTGAAAATAATATGTTCATTAATATTTACTTATATTAATTATTATAGATAATAAAAATAATACAAAACTAGTGGTACCCACAACAATTTTTGCGAAGTCAGTCAGAAATCTGCATGTTTAAAAGTAACTAGCTTTACCCGCGCAGAGCATCTGCGTGCTAGTACTTTATTGCTCAGTATCATAAATTTCTTTATACACACAATTTTTGATCTCTTGATTTGCTGATACAATAGTTAAGAGAGTCAAATGATCTCGCCATACCTCCCTCCCTTCCTCTCTCTCCCTACCTCTCTCTCACCCTACCTCCCTCCCTCTCTGGTAGTTATAAACACAACATCAGCAGTTATAAACACAGCATCGGTAGTTATAAACAAAATATCTGTAGTTATCAACACTTTTGGTAGTTATAAACAAAACCCTAACATTTATAACTATCTTTTATAGTATGGAGAAAGATATAAATACAGTATATAAGTGTGAGAACGATGTTAATTCGCAAATAAATGCATCTAATGATTCAGTGTTGAGGTCAAGAAAGAGAAGAACCACAATCACTGATGCTACACTTGAAATATTTCAAAATATGAGAAAAGAAGGAGAGACAGTGAGTAAAATGGCCAAAGTGCAACAAGTATCTATGCTATCTGGTAAAATATGTGAAATCATTCAAGCTGACTGCTCTTTGACGCAGAAAGGTATCAAGGAAAAATTAAGGGATTATGGCTTAGTATGCATGCAGTTTACTATATCTAGTAACCTGCAGAAGATGGGAATTACCAGGAAAAGATTGAAGAAAATAGTTATAAAAACAACAACACCTGAAGTTATGTGTTTCATCAGGAAGAATGCTATTTCTTGATGAAACAAGATTTAATTTGCATAGTACCAACAATTAAGGACAATCGCCAAAAAATACAGATGCTATAAAATTAGTTCCTACAAACAGAGGAAGAAACATAAGTTTGATTGCTGTGATTGCTATAAAGGGAATTAAGAATTTCAAAATGAAAGAAGGTGCTTATAACGCAGATATTTTTGTCGAATTTCTTAAGGCTTGTAAATACAAAGATGTATTCAATGAAGGTGAAACTCTAATTATGGATAATGTAATGTTTCACCATATCCAAAATTGATTTCTTGGCTTGTAGAGAATAATGTATGTTACAAATTTCTTCCTCCATATATTCCACAATTAAAACTGATTGAAGATGTTTTTGGTGTGCTAAAAGCAAGATATCACGCCATTTGTCCTATTCCTGAAACGTCTACTCATTGTCTGATTCAGGACTATGTTGCAAGATGTACTGAAGGAATGAATAATGATAGGACATTGCAGTTTGAAGCATTTTACATATAATAACATGCAGAGATATCATGATTAGGTGTTTCAAGGACTTCAATTTTGAGTTTGAGTTTCTTATTTTAGCTCTAAAATTCATAAATTGCAATTTTAATTTATAATATTAAGGAAAATTGTACATACATTAAATGAATAAATGTAAATGTATTATATATATATATATATATATATATATATATATATATATATATATATATATATATATATGTTATACATATATGATATATACATGAATTAAAATAAAATGGTGCGGAGGAGTTAGAAATATCAAATATCAAATTAAATATTCCGGAGTTAAAATAGTCTCCCGATCGGATCTCCGGGGGAGACAGTTTACGAATAGTCTAGAGAATAAAGCGAAGTCAGAGGAAGGAGGAAGATTAAGGTTAGGGACCTGGAATGTAAGGACGTTATTAAGAGCTGGAAAATCTCAAGAGAGAGATGGAGATAAACAAGATGGACATTATTGGGATAAGCGAGGTGAGATGGGAGGGAAATGGTGAGTTGAGGAGTGACGATACCAAGTTATACTACTCGGGGAATACCAGGGGGAGAAACGGGGTAGGAATGATAGTTAATAAGAAGATTGAACCGAGTGTTACCAGGGTCATTTATGACAGTGATAGAATTATTGGACTGAAATTAAATGCTAAACCAAAGAACATGCTAGTCATCCAAGTGTACATGCCAACCGGCGACCATGACGATGGGGAAGTGGAGAAAGTGTATGAGAGAATAAGTGCCATACTGGACCAGGAAGGAAAGGGATGCTGTAAAATAGTGATGGGAGACTGGAATGCGAGTGTGGGAGAGGGACGAGCCGATTGAGTTGTGGGGCAGTTCGGGCTGGGACAGAGAAACGAAAGGGGAGACAGACTTATCAAGTTCTGCAAGGAGAGGAACATGATAATAACCAACACCTGGTATAAGAATCATAAGAGAAGGCTATATACATGGAAATCACCAGGTGACATGTACAGGAAACAGATAGACTATATATTGGTAGAAGGAAGGTATAAGAACGGAGTGAAAAGAGTGTGTGGGCTCCCAGGAGCAGACATAGCAAGCGAGCACGTGCTGCTAATGGTGGAAATGAAGATCAAAATGAAAAGAGTTAGAAAAGCAAAGATGGCTAAGAAATGGAATCTAGAGAAACTGAAAGAAAGGCAGAAAGAGGAAATCGGTTATGATATGGCAAACCAGATGAAGAGAGGAAATACACAGTAGAGGAAAAATGGAAGAGAATAAAGAATGGAATAATAAATGTGGCGGAAAGGGAAATAGGATACAGGAAAGGCAAGAGAGCTAAGAAACCCTGGGTAACGGGAAATGACAGCAAAGATGGAGGAGAGAAGGAGATACAAGAATGTAAACACAGAGGAGGGGAGAAGGAACTACAGGCGGTTGAACAATAAACTGAGGAGGGAGACGGAAAGGGTGAAGGAAAAGTGGCTGGAGGAGGAGTGCAAGGAGATACAAGAGCTCGAGAAGAGGGGAAGGTACGACCTAGCGTATCAGAAGGTCAGGAGTATTACTTGGGATGGTCAGAGATCTGGAGGAGGAGGCTCAAAAGAAATTGAGAGCAAGGATGGTAGGACACTGAAGGAGGAAAGGGAGGTTATGTGAGTGTGGAAAGAATACATGGAGGAGTTGTATAAGACGAAGGAAAAGCCAGCAGAGCTGAAAATTGAGGAAGAAGGGGAAGTGGATAGGGAGGAGATGAGGGAGGCAATACTGAGGGAGGAAGTAGTGGCAGCTATGAAGGAAATGAGGGAGGGAAAGGCGGCAGGAGTAGATGGGATACCTGTGGAACTGTTCAAGTGTCTGCAAGATGAAGCCTTTGAAGAGGTGACCAACTTGTGCAATGCAATATGAGAGTGGGGAGTGGCCGGAGGAGTTTGTCAGAATGGAAATGATACCACTACCTAAAAAGAAAGGGGCAAAGAAGTGCAGGGAGCATAGAACTATTAGTCTGATAGCTCACGCGGCCAAGATAATGTTGAGAGTGATGAATAGAAGGTTGACGAGGGTAATGGAAGAGAATGTAGCACAAGAACAATTTGGATTTAGGAAAGGAATGGGTACGAGGGATGCCATAGGGGTGGTAAGGACGATTGGAGAAAGGTATTTAGAATGGAACAAGGGTATCAGTCTGTGCTTTGTGGACTTGGAGAAGGCTTTCGACTGTGTGAGGTGGGAAAGAATGATGGAGATATTGAGGGAGAAGTAGATTGGAGAGACAGAAGATTGATAAGGAATCTATACATGAGACAGGAGGCGGCCATGAGGATAGGGGAAAGCAGGACAGAGTGGTTCGAGATTGGGAGAGGAGTTAGACAGGGCTGCTGTTTGTCACCAACCCTGATAAAGGAGTGTTGGGAGATGAGCACAGGAGTAAGCGTTGGAGGAAGAATTACATCGTCAATTAGGTTTGATGACGACATGATACTGTTTGCTGAGAGGACAGAAGACTTGAGGCAGATGCTACAGAATCTGGTGAGCGTGGAAGACAGATATGGGTTGAGAATAAATGGAAAGAAAACGAAAGTAATGAGAATAGGGGGCGAGGAAAGGATGGAAGTGCAGATGAGGGGGGAGAGGATAGAGCATGTGGAACAGTACAGGTATCTTGGTACGTTGTTGACAGAGGACTGGAAATGTGAGAAGGAAATTAAGATGAGAATAGGTTTGGCAAAGGAAGCGTTCAATAGAAAAAGGAAGCTATTTAACAGCAAGATGGACTTGGGATTGAGGAAGAGATTGGTAAAGTGTTATGTTTGGAGTGTGATGCTATATGGGTCGGAGACATGGACATTGAAGAAGAGAGACAGGGAGAGGGTGGAGGCATTTGAAATGTGGGTGTAGAGGAGGATGCTGAAGGTTAAATGGACTGACAGGATTACAAATGTGGAAGTGCTAAGAAGAGTAGAAGAGGAAAAGAGATTGTTGGACATGATAGTGACTAGGAAAAAGAAATGGATAGGACATGTTTTGAGAAGCGAGGGATTACTGAAGGATGTTATCAAAGGAACGGTGGAGGGAAGAAAGAAAAGAGGAAGAAGAATTAAAATGTTGGATATTCTAAGGGAGGGAGGAGGGTATGGGGAGATGAAGAGAAGGGCACAGGATAGAAAAAGGTGGAGGAGCACCTGAACCTGCAGATATGCAGAACACTATTTATTATTATTATTACTTAACTTTGTTTTTAAATTAATGAATTGATTAAAAGAAGGGAGTAAAAACATTGTTTAATTGTTATCGATCAAGGTTGGAGTTTTGTTTATAACTACCGATAGTGTTTATAACTACTGATATTGTGTTTATAATTACTGATGATGTGTTTATAACTACTGATATTGTTTATAATTACTGATATTGTTTATAACTACCGATAGTGTGTTTATAACTGCTGATATTGTTTACAACTACCGATATTGAGTTTATAATTACCGATAACCCAAGTAGATGAAAATGCTTAATCATTTAAGTTCAGTAATTTTTTACGGGCTTAGATCGTAATGATATATAATCTACCATATAAGATTGTATGAAAATTAATTTTAAAAAGTATAATTTACTTAATAATAATAATCCTTAATATAGATTTTACAATACAATACTAACATTATGATACAAAGATCTGATATGTTTTAGTGACAGCTGTTTATATATCTTGTTGATTAGCAACATACTGCCTTAGCGTTATATATATATAGACAATAGCTCATTTCTCCTTATAAAATTAGACAATTGACATTTTCAATTTCATGTTTGTTTTTATAATTTATATGTGCAATTTTAATTGCTTCTCTCTTACAAAAAAGGTAATACTCCAGCATCGAAATAAAACATTTTTTTCTTTTGGTCAATCATATAAAATGCCCACAGTCCACATGCAGTTTACTGAATAATTACATAATTATTATCTGCAATTATTAATGTTGCAATCTATTGTTTGACGTTGCTACAACTATAATTTCAATGCTTCATAAAAACCATGAAGCGAATACCTTAATTCTTTCATCTATTTGAAGGCTTAATAGATGCCAATTCAATCGGAGACAACAATGCAGATTGCCTTGGCAACACCCGGAAAGAATACGAAAAAGTCATAAAATTTCGAAAAGATATGCATATTTCTGCCAAATTCTTCTGTGTAATATCTAAACATCGCAGCAATAAGATATTTTATAGTTCTAGTCATCGACTAAAGCAAAAAAGGAGATATTCGGTCCATATTTATGTATTTTAATGAATGAAGGAAATAAACCTTGCAGCTTGAAAAATCAAAACTCCTGTGTAAACTTATGGGAAAATATAATTGTCACCCGGAGTTGAATCTGGGACACTTCCATAAATGAAAATAGTTTCCCTGGGGTCTCTTGGTAGGCAGAAACAAAATGACATTTACAGCATCTCTCTATGACAAACTGTTCAATAGATAAAAGGGGGGGGGTCGGAGAGACAGACATTGGGTAATTATATATAAAGATGTTAAAGCAGTTGGTGATTCCCCAGATAAATGAACACTATGAATATTTGAGCAGTTTTTACCTTTTTGAAAGCAACCAGAACTGGCGTTAAATGTTTCAGAAGAATCCCCACCCCCTTCTTGCTTTAACCATTACCATATAAAATGGGCTTTATTAAAAATAACATCTTGACTAAGGGACATGCATTCATTAGAACTTTTAGAATCAATCCACAATACTATCAGTTTCTCCATTTTTTTAGTGCTTTTTGTCAATGCTGAAAAGCACTACTATCTTTGTGATGTCCGTCCGTCCGTACGCATATATCAGGGAATAATTGGCAGAAACAATTTCAACAAAATTTGGTACATAGAATACTCACATAAATTAATGACCAAGATGACATATTTCGACCGAATCCATTCAGCAGGGGTGCCACAATTGCAACGTTAAACTTTTCGGTAATTATGAATTTGGAAGGAATTGGGTAAACCGATTTCAACGAAATTTTGTACGAAGGAGGCGTGCAACATAAAGAAGCAAAATAAAGATTTATAGTATAGATATAGACAGCAGGGGCTGCCACAATACAAGAATTAAAATAATTCTTATAACACGTATTTGTGTTGAACTTTCTGCATCAATTGGAACCAAATTTAATACTTATAATATACACATATATAAAAAACTATATTATTATATTTAGACTGAATAAGCTAAACAGGGGTGCCACAATTACAAATAAAAATCTTTCAGTAATTAAGGATTTGGAAGGAAATGGCTGAACGAATTTCAATTAAATTTTGTTTATAAGATTTGTACAACATACCATAATGAAATCAAGAGGCATAATGCAGAGCTAAAGAGCAGGACTACCACAATGAAAAGTAAAATAATATTTTTTTTACATGAATTTCTAGAGAACTGACACCATGGATTTAACCAAATATGGTATATATAATCTTCATATAAATAGATAATCAAAATTGCATATTTCGACTGAGTCGACTAAACAGGGCTACCACAATATCAAGGTTAGAATGTTCCGTAACTATGAATTAGGAAGGTATTGGCTGAAGCTATTTCAAAAAGAAATTTCGTTTTTAGGGCAAGTATAGATGACAAAACGAAATGAACATGTTTAGAACGGATCTAGAAAGCAGGGCTACCACAATATAAGGTATAAGGAAAAATAATTTTCTGATTTCAAAGCAAATACATTAGTATACGATTATACTACGGCGAATTTGACAAAAAGCACTTCTGTACCACGGGAAACCTGTGTACATCCCTACTTGTTTTGAATTATTTTCTGCCATACTATTGCAGGAATAGCTCAAAATTTGTGTAGGCAAGTGACGATTGGACTAGTATCAGCCAGCATACTCTATTACTCTATTTTCTTTGGCTGAATGCACAGTTCAGATGAATGATGAGAGCATTGCGTGATGGATCCCTGTGTTGAACTTTTGCACCATTTTATGGATTTGAATCAGTTTCCTTGTTTTACAGTAAAAATTATCGCCCAAATGATGAGCTTGATAATGAACAAGTGATGTAAGAGGCAATGCTATAAGCAGAAAGACTGCATATGCCACAGCCCATGTTTTAAGGTGATCTCAAAAATAAGAATAGTGAACTAAGGAAAGCCAATGAAAAAAACACCGTGATTATGCCTAAAATATTCTGCAAAACTAGAAATCACTAACAAATACCATTGACTGCAAATAAATATTTTTAATTATTATAAATATAAAATCTCATAATCACATCAGTTGGGAAAGGTCTCAACTAGCTCCCCTGATAGTGAATTCAGGAATGCCGAACAACAATATTGTTAATTCAACAGGGAACTATTGAGCTCATCTTATGGCTGAAATTTTTCAAGAACATGCATTTAAAAAAATACTTGTCTAAGGTCATTTGTAATTTACAGCCTTGTTGTGGCTATTGGAGATACCTGAGACAAGTATTATCTAAATGCTTGATCTTGAACAATATGGATGCCTGGTTTTATGTTAGTATTGTATTATTTTAAACAAATTTAGATTGGTTTCTATTACCCCAATCAATTTCAACTTTCAACACATATTGTGAGCCTTCCTTACTCTTTCTAATAGGCAGGAGGGAAAACATACGATCAGTAATCAAAAAATATAAATTACAAAGTGATATGACAATTCAAACGGTTATGCATAACAGTAAGGCGAGCAAAGTTTGTAATTAGAAAATGGAAGTAACTAGAGTCTTTCCAAGTGGACTATGTTAATTAAGTCTTAATTTTAAAAATACATATTTAAAATTCTTTTTTTCAGACAAATATTTGTAAGAAACCACTTCAATAATGAACCAACTAGCATACCTATACTGAATACATGTGTTCCAAATATAAACCAAATACAGTCATTGAGAAATCTTATTTCTGTTTTGACAAGTAGGCTTAGATTCGGGGTCGTCTTGGATTCGGGTGAATGCGGTAGTTTGTATTGCAAATTTGCTGAAATGAGACTCAGCAACAGCTTCCCATTGTCACACTAAACATATGCATTTTTTTAAATCGGGGTGGGGAAAACACAGCCTACGGGCCATATGCGACCCTCTAGCTCGCTTTATGCAGCAGCAAAGATGTGATGAAAAAGCAGTCCATAAAATTTAACACAAAAATTCATATCATTTTATGATTTTGATTTTATAGTAATAAAATCTTTAATATTAAAATGTAAACCTTAAAAACCTTACTTAGAACTGATTTTTATTTACATGATACCTTAGAATTTCTAGATAGCTTCTTATTTAAACACTAACATGACCTGCCAAACCATTTGCAAATTCCAATGTGACCGGTTGAAGAATTCTCAGCTGCTGATGCAGCTCACCACAGAGAAAAGGTTAACTACCCGTTTTAAATGATCCTCTAATATTAATATTAACAGAACCATAAACCTAATTAAAACCACCCAATGTAACCCGATATTTCTAAATTACTTCAGTGCAATAACACTCATGTTTTTCTTTCAAATGAAATATTTACAAATGAAGAATTCATATATCTTGGAAAAGGCTTAAAATATATAATTTCATACCCTAAAACTTCACTAGAAGACCTTGTCACAGACATTAAATCATCTATTAAAAATTTACTTGAAACACCAAGAATACCATCAAAAACTCCACAATGTCACAACCAAAACAGAATCTTACAAAAAAGCCAGATGTGAAATGACATAGCCATTATAACTCTCAGTAATAAGGACTTTTATTTAAAAGCTGATCAGGGAAACACTGTCATCATTACACAAAAAGCAATATTACGAAATGGTCAACAACAGGTTAGAAGATGTTTGTTTGCATGGAGTTTCTGGCTAATCAGCCTCTTGGACTATTATACCCATAACTCCTTCCACACTAGACACACACACACACAAGGGAGGAGGGAAACCTGGAGCCGGACCACCCAAGGTTGAAAAATCCTACCTCTATCGGATTTGAACCCAGGACCATTGTGTGGAAGGCCAATGCTCTAGCCACTCCACCATTGCAACCCTCCAAGATGTTAGAAGATTGCCTCTACAAAACTATTTCCAAGAATTGTCTAGACCAGCGATTCCCAAACTATGGTACACGTACCACCAGTGGTATGCGAAGATTCTGCCAATGGTACGTGAGTTTAGTATCAGCATTCACCCATGGAACTGCACAATGAGTGACCACAGAGAGGGAAAGACTATTGCCCGCACCGTCTGGATGCGTCCGCTGCGCTGCTCATGGCTCACAGTCAACTGCCGACGTATCGTTACTCATCTGCTTGCGTTTTCACGTTGCTATTTTAAACAACATTATTCTGAACTGAATTAGGTGAGAAACTCGTTTGTTTCAATTAATTCCATTCTTGAAAATATGAATGTGAGGGAAAAAGACCAGCTGATTGATTTGGCTTATGATGGAGGACTACAATTTGGATTTAGCATCTACAAAATCGAAAACATCACGTTGAAAACTCTAATCCTTTTCTGCATGACTTACCTATGTGAAACAGGGTTTTCTACTATGTTGGTAATTAAAAACAAAAATTGAACAAGAAAGAACCTCGAATTGGACCTACCGTATATACTCGTGTATAGTTCGACTCGGTGTATAGTTCGACCTCCGATTTCGCGGCGAAAAAATTAGATTTTTTCATATATCTCGTGTATAATTCGACCCTAGCTTTCTACTTACTCTTTTACCCTAGATTTCCATCAGGATCGACACTTTTCGTTTTGATATCTCGAAGCTCACAATCGAGGTATATAGAACGATCTTGGTTTTCAACAGCTTTTAGTATCATAATAATACTATACTAATAATAAACTGTAAACATCGTAGACCTATTGCATGATCTTGAGAAGAAAAATATTTATTACTTTTTAACTACGAGATGTGACATACGAATGGTGGCAGAATTTCTAGCAAATGGATGAAAATTAAGCTTATATAACGAAAATTAATAGACGTATATTACTCGTAAAACCTTTAATAAAAGTTATTAATGATAGTTGAACAAGATGATATAAGAAAACAATCGGTGAATATGAGACAGGCTTTAGTATTCACGTAACAACATTACGACGACAAAAGGTCAGTATAATGGTTACATTACGAATTTTGGTTAAAATGCACTATAACCCACCACAGAACGTATAAAAAATAATGAAAAATACTACTGGGTGGCAATCAAATCAGAATTTTGAGATAATAAAGGACAGGTATATAAGTCTTTGAAAAAAAAAATGAAAAACACAACAGTTCTAATGAAAATCGATAAAATTAAAGGTAAATAGGAAGTTTTTGGAGCTATATCATAGAAGTCAGTGAGGTGGGTGACCAAAAAATATCTTGATTTTTATTATGATATTTTTAAAAAGATAATTTTTTAGATCTGAGATTTTAAACCCTCAAAAGTATTACTCGTGTATAGTTCGACCCCCAATTTTTTGCACAAAAATTTGGTCTTAAAAACTCGAACTACACACGAGTATATACGGTATGCTGGAAGTTAACATTGAACCAAACATGAAAATGCTATCTACATATATCCAAGCTCATGCATCACATTGACTGTTTTTTTTGTATTTTAAGTATGATAAATGCGAGAAAATAAATAATTTTTCAGTACTACCTATTTTATCGGCCTACCTTATATTATTTTGAAAATGCCTCTTTTGTTAGTAAAGAGAAATTTTTTAAGTTCATACTTATTATGAAGAAATTTTGCCACGTTTTCGGTGGTATGCGAAAAGAAAAGTTTGGAAACCGCTGGTCTAGACAAAGTGATAGCAGACACCAAAAACATCTTAAAAACATGCACCACTATAATCACTAAACAGCTCAGATTTCAACTTCACATCCCAAATCTCACTATCCACAGAATGTATTATTTACCAAAAATTAAAAAAAGACATTCCCCCTAGACCTATCGTTTCCTGTATCAACTCTCCAACAAAATTTCCTACTGGCTCATCAAACAATGGCCCCTAACAAAAGAATCAAACATTATGAAAAACATCCACTTCATTTACCAGATTACAAATTTAATCCTCAAAGACAATGAAATTCTTGTTTTCTTTGACAATTTCTCTTTTCCCTAGTGTCCACATAGAAGAAATTAAAATTCTTAAAAACATGGCTCAAAGAACAAAACCTAACATAGGAAACAGTAAATGAATATGTTCAGTTAACAAATCTTTGCATGAATCAGAATTTCTTCCAAATTAACAAAATATACAGTAAAACCTCTACCTTACGAACCCCTTTATAGCGAAGACCTCCGAATAACAAACAATTGACGGGGTCCCGCCAAACTTGTATACAAAATACCTAATTATAACCTTTACTACGAACTTCCGTACTACGAAAACTTCCGAACAACGAAGGAAAAAACTGGTCCCTTCCGTTTTTATTTACCTCTTTAGAACGAAGTTTTGCTCGCTAAACATTTTTTTCAGTTACATAAGTACGGAAAACTATTGAAAACAGTCGCCAACGCGCCAATTAGCATTAAGCATACAACAAGCCAACCATAGCACGTTTTCTAGCATGATGACGTATTTCCTGTGTTTCCGGCATTCTCGCGCCATTGACCGGTGTGTCCTAGGTGAGAGAAGGTGTAAAAGTGCGACAAGTTATTGAGTGAGAAGAAATGCGTTAAATATCAATTCCTTTTGATATTTAGTGCTTAACGGTGGTTCACAACGCTAACTTTTAGCTTTTTGCTTGCTGCTCTTCATTTTCTGCTCTTAAAGGTAAGTTTGCAGTTTTTGAGCCATGTGGCCTTGAACCATACTTTCATGAAAATTGATCACGTAAATATTGCATTGAAAACTTGTATTGTTACAATCCCCAACAATCTTGTGTTGAATTAATGTGCAAAAATCTCAACGCCCGAGTACATTTACAGGAAATAAATTCATTGGCTTTAATGCAATATATTCTTGGTTTAAGGAAACGCGTGTGCATGGTATATAATTCCTTCAACTTAAATTCAGCTCTTGTGTTTTTTCTAAGAAGTAATATCGATTTTTAATTTGTAAAGGCCATGTATTCTGCTCTTGGGGCTAAACGGCGGCAGTTTTCTGTCGAGGAGAAGTTGAAAATATTGAAAGCTGTGGACCAGGGAATTAAGAAGTTGGAGACGGCCCGACTATTTGATATTCCGCCATCTACGCTTTCAACCATCATTGGGCAACGTGCTGACATCCTTAAATGCAGCACAATTGGGTCCAGATAGGAATCGTGCCCGATCCTGCATTAATGAAGATCTCGATCGGGCGGTTTTCAACTGGCTCTCCCAGGCACGGGCCAAATTGATTCCCGTATCGGGGCCTATCTTGCAGGAGCAGGCGAGAGAAGAGGCGCTAAGATTAGGGATGGACGATTTCCGGTCATCCAACGGATGGCTGGATAAGTTCAAGAAGAGGAGGAACTTGGCTACACTTAAGATCACGGGAGAGGAGGCAAGTGTGAGTCCGGCTGTTGAGCAGAGTTGGAGAGAGAAGTTGCTGGCGTTGATCGGAGAGAGCTACAGCCCCAAAGACATTTTTAATGCGGACGAGGCAGGATTTTTTTATAATCTTCTTCCTGACCGCACTCTTAGCGTGAAGGGAGAGGCGTGTCAAGGGGGGAAGATGTGCAAGGAGCGCTTCACGGTGCTTTTCTGCACCAACAGTGACGGGTCAGAAAAGTTACCTCCCCTTGTAATAGGGAAACTTGCAAAGCCGCGATGCTTTAAAGATGTGAGGCAATTGCCATGCACTTATGGCAACAGCAAAAATGCATGAATGACGGCATCGATATTCAGGAATTGGCTGGTAGGTGTGGATGCACGCATGGGAGGGCAGAACCGAAAAATTATGCAATTTCTCGATCGCTGCTCAGCGCATAATTTGGAGGGGATTCATTTAAGAAACATTAGGGTTGTTTTCTTCCCTCCAAATTGCACCAGTAGCCTCTTGACCAGGGGGTCATTTCGCAGGTTAAGCGATGTATCGGCAGACTCGGGTGCAGTATTTGCTGCGCAGGATGGCGGGAAATGCAACCCTCCTTAAATCGAACCTCTTGCAGGCAATGCAACGGCTTTGCATTTCATGGGAACCCGTCTCACCGACAAACGTAAAAAACTGCTATGCAAGGGCGGGATTTTTTTGTGATTCCATTGCAAGTGAGGAGTGTGTGGAACCTGAGGGAGAAGGGTGGGCGGAATTAAGGGCAGGTTTAAATTTAAACTCAGCGTCTTTTCAAGATTTTGCCCATGTAGACGACAATTTGTTGACCTGCTCTGTGGAAAGTGAGGACCCCGAAGGGGTAGAAGTGTCCAATATGGAGGAAGACGGAGAATTGGAGTTGGTGCGGCCGAAGTCGAGCGACGTATGTGCAGCACTGGATGTAGTGGAAAGATATTTACTCTCATCCGAGAGTTGTAGTGCTGCAGTTATGGACGCTTTCAGGGAAGTGGAGACGGTCGTTTCCCGAGAATTTACGAAGAATTTAAAACAGAAAAAAATAGACTCGTTTTTTAAAAAAATGTTGATTTATTAATAAATCTTTTTAAAAAAGTGTTGTATTTGAAATCATTCCCGATTAAATTAATCCCCTAATCCTTTTAGAGAGAATTTCAACAAAAGATTTCAGCAATGAGGTATGTATCATGGTGAGGTGGTTCCTATGCACTTTTTTGTGATAGATAATTTATTCGTCAGAGATGGAGCTGGAGTGTTGTTAAGAATGTTAGTGAAAAATATTGGAGTCTTGATTTGGAGTGCTAACGACAGTTAGTGCTTTCTTATGGGGAAAATGCTGCTTTCTTTCATTTCGTTTTGAAATATTTGCAACCCGCTCCGTGGTGGTCAAATAGTAGTTTATTAATTGGCGTTAAGAAGTGGCGTTGCTGTCAATATTTTTTATAAACTTAGCGACTCAACAGATGCTTTAGGATAGGCTCAGCGAGTATCACGCATTGCAACCTCGAAAAAAGTCGCATAATAAAAAATTGCAGAGGATGTTTTCGTGCAGAATCTGCCAATCAATGCTAGAAAAAATAACATTGCATTTACGAGTTATTTGGTGCTTGCCACTGTCAAACATTGCAAAATGAGATGAATGAAAGTGGCCCTTCTTCCCATAAGAAAGCATTGCGTCGTCGGAGCTTCAAATCAATATGGCCGATTATTAAATATTGAGGGCGCGTTTTGAATATCGTCCACTTATGTGATACTTTTTCCTGAAGAGATGTAATGGGCATAATTTAGTAGAGTTACTCCGTTTCTGAGCATATGCCTTCATTTGGATAGCCCCGTTGCTCCCGTATAATCTAACAGGCAATGTGCCCCTGAAGTTATGCAACGCCCAATAACCTCCGATCAACGAATTTCCGAATAACAAATAGACGAAAAATTGGGTCCCTTGATATTCGTTAATGAGAGGTTTTACTGTACTAACAAAACCATGGTACAACTATGGGAAACTCTCTCTCTCTCTTTTTCTAGCAAACCTCTTCATGACAAACTTTGAAAAGCAATGCAAAGACACTTTCACCTACATCCCTAAAACATTGCTCAAAAAAGTTGATGACATCTTCACAATTTCAACCGATCAAAAATAAGCATCACAGATTTCTCACAAAAACTAAACAAACAATACGATTCCATTCAATTTACACATGAAGAAGAACATGACAAAGCCCTTCCATACCTTGATTTACTTGTAAAGAGACATGACAACCAGCTAAAATTCAACATCTACCGGAAACCTACGCATATAGACACATTCCACATGATTCCCACCATCACATCTCACAGAAGTTAGCACCTGTTTACTCCATGATACACAGACTCTTACATGTACCTCTTTCCAAAATCGATTTTTGTAAAGAACTTACATAAAAAACTGCACAACACTTAATGGTTTCAACACCCAAGTAACTGAAAACACTACAAAAACATAAACACCAACTCCACATAAAAAATCACACAAACATTACCACCACAAATTAAAAATACATAAAAATCCATTTGCTCCTGGTGTCACCAACAAACAGTAATATTTTTCTCTAAACATGATCTTAAAACTGTACATATTAACAATAATAAACTCACCCTCCTCCAGATCCCAAAAAACACAATACTGTTTTTACAAAAATCTGGAATTTACAAAATATCTTGCACACTAAGTGATTAGATAAGTCAAAATGAAAGTTAGAAACACACTTGAAAGAGCTGTTGGCACACTTTAGACACAACAGAATTAACAATTCAAGTGGGACAACAAATATACATGTAAACAATCACCCTATCACTATCAACAATTTAATACTTAAAATCAGTACACAATGAAAAGAAACTACATGCTTATGAGAGCATGTTTATCAACAAATACCAGAATACAGTTATGAATAACAAATGTGGCCCTGTTCCCCATTCCCCACTCTACAGTTTAACCATCGACCCTCCCCCTCTTCCTTTCACATTCCCGCAAACAAACAACAGGTTAAATACAGGACACGAAGTACCATCCCATCATTTAACATCAGCTACTGATGATGAGATCATGGTTCTTGAAATATGTATATAGGATTACTGGTCTTCTATAAGTCCTTACTTGTATGGTTCTGAGCTAGATTTCAAGTTATCACTCATGTTATCAATGAAATATTATAAGAAATAATAGTAATCAGATGTGTTGACCAAATAACAAACACATGAAAGACTATGAAGAATGACAAGGTGTCCAGAGAGTGGAGTGCTACAGTGAACATTCATTAAAGAAACTAATAAATATTATTGTCTTGCTTTTAAACAGATCAGTGACAACCCAAATGCTTTGAATAATGCACATATTTTTATTTCAAAAGATAAGTTATTATAGTCATTTCATAAAAATTATTATATTTAACAGAGATAAGAAACTTAAGATATGCATACATACATTAAGGAGCTACAATTTCTCTATAGCTATTAAATACTGTAGTAAAATTGAGAATTTGTCAAAATGAAAGGACTTATAAAAAGTTCAAAAGAGCCTCCTCCATTTACAATTAATTCTTTATTTCAGAGAAAAATTTGAAAAAAGTTTAGCCTTCTCTCAGAGACTGCTTTTAAACATAAATCCCATATATATAAATTTGAAATTTTTGCTAACAAATGAAATACATTTATATCGTTCATACAGGCCCAAAATACATTTTCTACCACCAGAGCTATCATTGAGTATTTGGTAACCATTGTGCAAAATGAGATATTTTCGTTTGCCTTTCCAAATAACAAAAAATCTGATGTGGCTATTATGTCTTTCTCCATACCCGTAATATTTCTAAAAATTCTAAATAGGTTACAAGTGTGAGAAAAATTTGAAGACTTTACAAAGAACAGAAATAAACTCAAACTGTAGCCTTCTGATATTGGATATAGCCAGGAAGCTCTAACAATTAAGAAAATAAAAAGGAGTGTTACTAAGACATAACTAAGCATAAAGTGTTTGCAATAGTCACCGATTTTATGGTGTGGTGGTGGCAGATAAAAAACTAGTTTTTGAAACATCCCGTAAACAATGCATTATATGGGAAAAATTTCCTACAACTTTTGTTTCAATACTTTTTTACATTTATCAAATATTAAAGCAAATATTAAAAAATGGATGTGACAAGAGTAAACACCCACTTCCGGTTGACCGATTTTTACCAAAACTAATCAGCACTTCTTCCTTTAACAAAAATGTCAAATATGAAATTCCTCACTGACCTGATTAATAGTTTTTGAGTTAGAGCACCTACAAAATTCTGGTCACAGATACACAGACATCATTGAGAAAATAGTCAAAACATGTTCAGGGGACCTTAAAACATGTATTTCCGTTGAAATCTCGAATTAGATTTTTTTCATGAAAACAATACATTTTCTACATACATATGGAGAAAGTAAAAATTTTAATGAATAAGAAATAGAAAAAAGATAATACATAATATAAAACAAGTAGGATACCCTTGCTAAAGCATGTAGAAGCATGCCTTCTTAAATCTTTTCAGGGTTCTGGTTTGCCTCCTTTTATGAGAAGGGGAATATACAACCTCATTAAAGCCTCCCATCCATGAAAACTTGGCCCCTATAGCTTCAGTAGTTTGGCTACATTACCACATCAAAATTTGGAATTTTTCATAATTGAAGAAATCTATCGGAAAATAAGTGAACTATAGTGAAAATCCATTCAGTGGAAAATTCATAGATTGATAAGAGCTATATGATTCAAAAAGAATTTTCCTAATGTATCCAGTTGTTTGGTTAAAACACCAAATCAAAGATTTGAATTTTTCAAATTTGAATATATATATCGGAAACTATGAACTACTGTGAAAATTCAATCGATGGAACTCAATGAATTGATATGAGCTATCTAAATAAAAATTAATTTTCCAAATATATTTTAAAACAAAAAAGTTGAATTTGAAGCAGAAAATCTAGAAATTATGGGTGGAAAATTTGTAGAATGATAAGAGCTACCTAATTCAAACAGAATTTTCCTAATATTTTTATGAACAAACTGCCAGTCAAGTATTTCCAACATCAATCTACATGGATAACAAGAGACATATTTGAAACATAGTGGAAAAGTTGTTTTGTCCCTCAAGTCAAAAATACTTAAATACTTATCTGAGAGAAACCTTCCACAGAAGGCAATACTAATACTGGACAACTCACCTGATCCTCGTGCAGAGAAGCTAGTATCGGATGAGGGAGAAATATCCGCATATTTTTTGCCACCAAATGTGATCTCTCTGGTTCAACCTATGGACCAGGGAGTTATAGAAACAATGAAGAAGCTTTACAGAAAAAGGTTAATGATGGTTTTAATAACCGAAAATGTACACCCGCTTTCATTTTGGAAAAACACTTAGTAATATTCTCAGTTTCAAAAGCTTGGGAAGATGTTAAAACATCCAGCATCAAGAAGTCATTCAGAAAAAGTTTTTCAGAAACAGACGACACTAAATCATTATTAGAAGAAACTGAAGAAATGGATTTTGAAAGAATGTCAACATTGATAAAAGATGTAGAATGATGTTTAGAAGTTGATAAAACTAGTATTGAAGAGTGGTTAAGAATTGATGAGAATGAACCTGGTAATGAAATCATGAATGAAGAAGAATTACTGCAAAATATAGTTGAATCCACTGCCAGTCCTAGCTCTACTACAGAAGAAACATTAGAGGAAGTGGAAAGCGATGATGAACTGAAATCCACTCGGCATGTGAGTAACAAAGATGTGCTAGTGGCAGCAGAGACATTTCTAGCGTATTTTGAAAATCAAGACAATACTGACTTTACAGACATTGTAAACATTCAACGGTACATCAGAAGAATTAAGATAAAAGAGTGCCAGCAAAGAAAATGAACTAAAATTACATGCTTTTTCAGGTATTTAATTTATGCATTTAATATATCTAGATACTTCTTATGACATCTCATTGGTGTTATGACAAAATGTGAAAAACTTAAAATAAACATGTATGGATTATCTGTGTTTTTCAATTATCTGTGTCCCCGCCACCCCAATCAACCCAGATGATCGACGTTTTACTGTATTATCTTAAAACAAAAAAGCTGAATTTAAAGCCACTTAATGGAAAATCTATGAACTATATGGAAAACCCAATTGGTGGAAAATTTATAGAACGATAAGAGATATACAATTCAAAAAGAATTGTAATAATGCCAGTAGTTTGGCTACAATATCATTTCAAAGTTTTGAATTTTCCGAATTTTTAAGCCATTTAGCAGAAAATCTATAAACTACCGTGAAAATTCAATCTGTGGAAATTTAATAGATTGATAAGAGCTATCTAATTTTAAAATAATTTTCCAAATATCTCTTAAAACAAAAAATCTGATGTGGCCACCACATGACTTTCTCCATACCTGTAATATTTCCAAATATTCCAAATAGGTTAAATGATAATGAATATTTTAAGAAACAGCAAGAAAAATTTAAAGATTTTACAAAGAACAGTAATACACTTATACCGTAGCCTTCTGATATTGGATATAACCAGGAATCTCCAACAATTAAGAAAATAAAAAGGAGCATTAACAATAGTCGCCGGTAGGTGGTGGCAGCTAAAATATTAATTTTTAAAATATCTCTTAAACAATGCATTATATAGGAACATGTTTCAAACAAAGGTTGTAGAAAATTAAATTTCCAACAACTTTTATTCCAATACATTTTTTTACATATATCAAATATTAAAGCAAATATTTCAAAATAACAGATGTGACAAGAGTAAACAACGACTTCCAGTTGACCGATCTTTACCAAAAACTATTCCGTTCTTGTGACTGTCATAAAAATGTTAAATATAAAATTTCGCATTGACTTGATTAATAGTTTTTGAGTTAGAGCACCCACAAAAAACTTCTCTCTCTCCCTCCCTCCCTCTCTCTTGCTCGCACAGTCATCATTGAGAAAATGGTCAAAACCTGTTCAGGGGACCTCAAAACGTGTATTTCCATTGAAATCTGGAAATCGATTTTTTCATAAAAACAATACTTTCCTCTATACTACATATGGAGAAAGTTAAAAGTTGATAGTTCACAGACAGAGAGACAGTCAGTGTGTTCACATAAGCAGCTTTTTTCTTTAAACGAAAGTATAAAATATTCTACCTGGTTATTTAGATGTGAAATGGTTAATAACAGGCACACAATGGCTTCTTTTGATAAAATCAAACCCCATGCATAAAATTGCCAAAAGAAACATTCTCCTGTGTTATGACTGAGAGGAGATTATTTGTGATGAGTTTAGAATGAACACACATGACACAATGATTAATGTAGTTATTAAATACATTTTAAAGGCAGCCTATAAATCCAGATCTACCACCTTTCAGTTTACAAACTATTTTCAGGATTGCATGGTATTCGTAACTCTGGATATTACTTTGGCAATGAGTTAATGCTTCATTCCTCAAATGATGACTACAGAATGCTAGACGTGAAAATAAATAGATGAATTTCTTTATTTGGGAAAGATTGAGACTGTTAAGTCCCCTTTCACAAATAAACTCTTTTGTCATTAACTATACTACACATAATAATGACTAAAAGAATCACCCATTCATAAGTTACTTAGTGTTATACATATGTCAACAGAGAAAGATAACAATAATTATGAAGGGTTGAAAGAATAGAGAAAAGAGCCTCTAACTCTGATTTGGCAAAATTATAAACAACTCCCCTCATGCAAGTTTTCATTAGGTAATCTGGCATATTTATAATTTTTGAGCTGAAATTCTAGCATTCAAAATCTACATCTGATTGAATAGAAGAATCCAACTACTATGTTGGAAAAACATTGCCTACTAAATGAAAATTTTAACCACCTCACAGACACGCACACACACTAACCAGGTTACGGAAAACTAATTCTCTCCAAGAACCAAAGTATTATGCATGCGAGTTTGTGGAAAAAAGATTCCATGCCAGGAACACACACAAGCACAAACACACACACTGAAAATCAGACAACTACACCAGTGCACATTTTGACATCAACGATGTTCATTCCCTAATTTTCCTACTGATGTTGATATTGTTGATGTCTAAATGTGCATTTAGGGTTATAAATAAATACTGTCTGATTTTATGTGTGTGTGTTTGTGCTTGCGCGCAAGTCCCTGGTGCAGAATCCTTTTCTCGCAAACTCACACGTGTAATACTTCAGTCCATGGAGAGAATTAGTTTTCTGTAAACCGGGTAGGTGTGTCTGTGTGTACTATCACCAGTACAGTAAAACCTCTAGCTTACGAACCTCCCTATAACGAAATCCACCGTATAACGAAACCTGAACTCAGCCCTGCCCCCGGAACATGTGAAATACATATAAGAAGCCTCCCTATAATGAACCTTCATAACTACGAAACTACCGTAGAGCGAAGGCTGAACCTGGTCCCCGGAATTTAATCCACCTCCGAGCAACAAAATTTTTATGAAAACAAAATCATAAACATTGGCTGTCGCTGGATCATCTCGCCGCAAAACAGCATTGCCATAACACCATGCAAGGCATGCCTATCTTCCTACTCCCTTCGAATCACCATCCCTAATTGGGAACGGCCGCATGAAAGAATGGATCATGCTCGCTGATTACTCTTAAAGCTGTCGCCATCGCGAAGTGCAATTGTTGGATTATTATTGTACTTAAAACGCTCATCTGAATCTATCGCCATCACTTATGTGTAAAGTTATTCCTGGCTGTTGTTACTCAAGTGAATAACAATGTCTTAACTGGGCGTATTAGAACGAGGTGTATGGACGTGGTATCATAAGAAAAAATATGGGGAGTGAACGGAATTGATACCTCAGAACAAAGTGCTACATTGATTCTGTGTTGCGATATCTCAAAATTGGCTATTTCTGAGCTGTTGCACTCACTATCTGTTATATTATGATGTATTGCGCTGTTGCAATTAAGAAATGGAAATGTTTCAAAACACATTGATCACCTACTGTGGCATCATATTACCTAGGTCGGGGAGGAGCGAATGAGGACGCGGTAAATTTGGAAACCGCAGACCTAGCGACTGCTCACAAATTTCGTGATATAAAGGGGAGGATGAAGTCTAACCAAATGCTGCAATAGATAACCATTCGGGGATCTTTTCGTCTCCTCCCCTTTCCCTCACTACTCTCTCTTTCTCCTATTCATTCGCGAAATATCAGTTCAAGAATTGTCATCGGTGCTAGCGGCAGCTCGTGAATCCAAAAACTTGTGGATTTTCTTTGCAGTTTTTAAATTTTCTGTCAAATTTATTATGCCTACTTTGGTGAACATGAGTTTTTTCATCTTGGATTACAAGGTAATTCTGCTAAAAAGTTTCAAATGATTTTTTCTATAACCTCGTCGTAGTTAATAATAATAAATTATAGATATTCATATTTTCAAGGGGAAATGACAGATTCAATTGAAAAGCGTCAACAGTTATATACTGAGACGAAACTAAAATTTTTGCATGCGGTTGACGAAGGAGAAAGAAAGACAAAGTAGCAAAGAGATTTGGGATTCCAACTTCTACACTGTCAGCGATTCTTGCACATCAGGATCAAATTAAAAATATATTGCAATCCGAATAAAAAAACGGCCTCACATGAGCATCATTGACAATTTTGACAAAAGAGTGTTTGAATGGTTCTTGAGAGCACGAGCCTCTAATATTCCCCTGTCCAGTCCAATTTTGCAGCAGCAAGCAAGAAATGCTGTGAAATTGGACAATTCCCAAGGCGTCAAATGGATGATTACAAAAATTTAGGATCCGGTGGAACTTAACCATCCTGAAAACATCCGGGGAGGAAGTACTTACTATGTTACTCTGTAAACTAGTTGCAAACTTCACTCTGTGATTACTACACAGTAAAATGGAAACCTGTCTATCCTATTCATTAACTTAAATTCAAAAATAAAAACATTGTATTTAACATTATTATTTTTGTGAATGTATGTATGTATTCCCTCCCTAAGGACTGCATAACCTTACAGAGGTGGGAGGGTTTGTGTACTCTTATGAACCAAAGAGCTATGCCGGCGGGAGATAATTCTCCTGGTAAGACCATCCAAGCCGGAAAGGTCTGAGGGGAAGGGTCAGACTAAGAAGCAGTCTTGGGGGTTTTACATCCCCCTGTGCAAGGGCAGCAGCTTGCACAGTACCTCTGTAGGTGGTGATCACAGCTACAGATGGGTAATCACTCTGTGAAACTGCGATGAGGAAAGCAAGGGAAAACTACCTCATTATATTTCCCATGATAGGCTGAAGAGCTGCAAATACCTCTATGGATCTCTCTGGGGTAAAATATTCCGGAGGTAAAATAGTCCCCCAATCTCCGGGTGGGGACTACCCTTGGGGATGCACAGAGGAAATGTAACATTAATAAGAAGAAAGCAAGTAGTGAGAAATTAAGATTAGGCACATGGAATGTTAGGACTATGAATTCAGGGAGTAAACTAGAGAACTTAAAAAGGGAAATGAGAAGGAATAATGTAGGTAAGTTCGGTGGGAAGGAGAAGGCGAGATAAATTCAGACGAATTTAAGATTATTTACTCGGGAAAAGAGAAAAAGGAAAGGGGAGTGGGGATTATAATGAGAAAAGAGATAGCTGAAAGAATTAGCAAGGTACAGTTAATGATAGATTAATAGCCGTAAAACTTCAGATGGAGCCAGTGGAAATGTTTATAATTCAAGTGTATATGCTAACGACTAATGCTGGCGATGACGAAGTAGATGAAATGTATGAACAGATTACGGAGATATTGGAGGAGGAGGGAAAAGGAAGGATCATCACCATAGTAATGGGAGACTGGAACAGTATAGTCAGAGAGGGACAGGAAGATAATATAGTGGGAAAATATGGACTAGGGAAGAGAAATGAAAGAGGGGAGAAACTTGTAGAATTCTGCCATAGAAATAGAATGATTGTAACTAATACATGGTTTAAGCATCACCAGCGGAGACTTTACACATGGAGAAGCCCAGGAGACAAGAGACGATACCAGATAGATTACATACTAGTCAATGAAAGATTTCGAAATAGCATTAAAAATGTGAATACACTACCAGGGGCAGCTATTGATTCTGACCACAACCTTTTGGTGGCAAATACACAATGTAGACTGAAGAGCATTAAGAGAAACATAAGAGTTAAAATGAAATGAAACTTAGAGGAACTCCTAAAAACAAGGAGGCTATCATGACTGAGCTGGAGGAAAGGTTGGGGGAGAGAGCTGAAGAAAATAGGAACAATGTAGATGAGGAGTGAAGACACATCCATAGGAACATTAAAGATGTAATGGAAAAGGTAGGAAAGATAACTGGTGAAAGAAACAAAAAACCCTGGGTCACAGCAGCCATGCTGCAAAAAATGGAAGAGGAGAAAGTGGAAGAACATAAACACTGAAGAAGGTCAAAGAAAGTACAAGGAGTTAAATAATGTTTTAAGAAGGGAAACAGATAAAGTCAGAGAACAGTGGATAAATGAGAAATACGAGGAAGTTATTGAGTGTGAAAGGATGTGTAGAACAGACCTCATGTATAGCAAAGCAAGGGAACTATTCAAGAAAAAGGCTAGAAAGATAAGATGTAAAGAAATCATGAACAAAAATGGTAAAATAGTTTCAGAGCCAAACAATGTAAAGAATGTCTGGAAGGAATACATTGAGGTGCTGTATGACAAAGAAGAAGAAAAAATATTGAATTAGATGAAAAAGATGATGTGGAAAAAGACCAGCTAGGACCAAGTATTCTCGAGTCTGAAGTTAAAAGAGCAATTGATGACATGAAAAGAGGAAGGCTGTTGGGAGTGATGATACACCAGTGGATGTTCTTAAGGTTTTGGGGTCAAAAGCAGTTAAGCAACTCACAAAATTCTTTAACCAAGTATATGATACTGGCATATGACCTGAAGATTTTTTAGATGTCGTTATGGTACCACTGGAGAAAAAAAATAATGCAAAAAGTTGTAAGGATTACAGAACTATTAGTTTAATTTCTCATACAGCTAAAGCTCTAACCAGAATAATAACCAGAAGTATTGAAGGTAAAATAGAAAAGGAGCTGCAAGATAATCAGTTTGGTTTCAGAAGAGGAAGAGGGACTAGGATGTATGAGGATGATGATAAAAAGAGCGCTAGAAGTCAATACAGATATGTACTTTTGCTTTGTAGATTGGGAGAAAGCTTTTGACAGAGTGAAATTGGATAAAATGTTGGGTATTTTAAATAAAATAGGAATACATTGGAAAGATAAAAGATTGCTTAAAAACCTTTACTTAGATCAAAAGATTAGAGTCAGGGTCGAAGGAGAAGAAACAGAAAATACTTCAATAGGGAGGGGAGTGAGGCAGGGATGTCCTATTTCACCAGCGACATTTAATATTTATGCAGAAACAATAACAGAAGAAGCGTTGATGGAAGAGAAAGGATTTAAGATAGGAGGTGAAAGTATTACCACCATTAAATATGCAGATGATCAGGGATTAATAACAGAAGATGAGAAAGAACTTCAGAGGATGACAGACAGACTAGTGGAGGTTGGCCAACAATATGGAATGAAGATCAATGCCGAAAAAACGAAAGTCATGGTGGTTTCAAAGGAACATAAAGAATTAAATATAATGGTAAATGGCCAAAAATTGGAACAAGTAATTTCAAATGTCTGGGCAGTATTTTAGCACAGGATGGATGTAGTACACAGGACATCAGAAGTAAGATTGCAATTGCAAAAGCAGCATTTAACGAGAAGGAGCTTCTTACAAGCAAGAAAATAAATTTAGAAACAAGTTAAATGCTACATATGGAGCATAGCTCTTTGTGGTGCAGAGACGTGGATGATAAGGAGAAAGGAGGGAAAATATTTAGAAAATTTTGAGATGTGGATATGGAGAAGGATGATGAAAGTGAAATGGAAAGAGAGGAAGAGAAACAAAGTATTAGAAATGGTGGGAGAAGAAAGGATGCTAATAAAAACAATCAGGAAAAGAAAAGCAAATTGGATAGGGCACATACTGAGAAGACAGTGTTTACAAAGGACTATCTTAGAAGGAAAAATTAGTGGAAGAAGAGGAAGAGGGAAAAAAGAATAGGAATATTAGATAATATAAAGCAGGAATATAGTACATATAGAGGTATAAAAGAGGCTTCTAGGGAGAGAGAGAGATGGAGGCAGTGATTCAGCTAAAACCTGTCTTCGGACAGCAGCATGATGATGATGATGTATGTATTATTTGTCTATTTATTGATGTACTATTGTTTCTAATACACATATTCATTCCAATATTTTAAATACTGAAAAAGTAAAGTCAGTAGAAAGTTTTCCAAGTTTAGATCATTAACAGGAATAGCTCAGAAGAAGAGAAATGTTCCACATAAGCTGACAGAGCACACAGAGAATTGTTTTTACTATGAAAATTGTTCAATGTCACAGGAATGACAATGTATAATATTTGTATTGTTTTTGTAATAAAAATAACTTTGTGGAAACATTTTTTTACAAAATTGTGTTGATATATATTATAACCAATAATAATAATGTAAATGTGTAAATGTGCAAACATGATGATCTTGAAAAAACCTCTCTACAAAGGACCTCCTTACAACATAGTTCCAAAAATTAGGTCCCTTCAATTTCATTATAAAGAGGTTTTACTGTATTTACTTATTATTTTTTTGTGAATAAGGTGGTTACATTTTTCATTTAACTTCACACCAAAGGCAGCTTGTGTACCTATTTTTACATTGCCTACTAAATCTACTAATTGAATTTGTGATACAATTTGACTGCATAGATGTAAAATACATGTGGAGTGTTCAATAAGTCCGTGGCCTCTTCTAGGCTTACCTTATCTTCACAACTGTTACATTATTTTACCAAATAATCCCTCTGAAGTGCAGCACATTTGTTCCATAGATACTCCAACACTTGGATGTCATGGGCAAAGAATGATCCTTCTTGCATGTCAATCTTATCTTGTTCTGCTTCTATCATCTCATCTTCGGGAACAGATGGTAATCTCTGGGTGCCAGATCAGGTGAATATGGCAGATAGAGAAGCAGTTCGAAGCTGCAGAAACGGATCATAACAGTGGATGTGCAAGCAGGTGCATTATGGTGATGCAGCAGCCCTCTTTGCTTGAACTTTATGCACCATTTCCTTCAATTGCCTGTCTTAGTTTATGCAATAAGTTACTGTAGTATTAACCAGTGATTGTGCCCTTTCTTGAGGATATCCACAAGCAGCATTCCCTCTGAATACCAAAATACCACCATCACTTCTGCGCTAAGAATTTGCAAAGAACTATTGTTTATTTAATATGCTCCTTTCATTCAGGGTGAGGCAAGTTTTGTTCATAATTATATAATGATGGAGAAACTTGCTGTTATTTTTGATAAAGCTGGAGAAATTTGCCCGACTTTTTCTCAGGCTCTCTTCTGGTCTATTGTTAACACTTTCAGCACCCATCTTGTGAAAACCTAGCTTCCTGGTCAAAATGTGTGAACTCTACAAGGGGACCTGTCAAGTGTCTTGGTACTACATCTCACTGTGATTCACCTTTCAGCAATCAACGTTGTGAACTGCATTGATGTTTTCTTCTGTTGTGGCTCTGTTCCAGAGCATGGATCATCATCAATCCTTGAATTTTCTATGATACTTCTTAACCATTGTACAGTAAAACCTGTGAGAGGCAGAACCTCAAGCAATCAGCCTATTTTTCCACCTTTTGCAAGTTTTCCTCCTTCGACATGCTAAAATAATATGCTCAACTTTTTATTTTTGGCAGATTTTAATTATAAAACATGTTTTTGTGAGTCTCTGTAGAAATAAAAGCTTTAATATCACAACAACAATCAATATAGACAATAAGTGAGAACATAAACTTGAAACTGCATGCATACACAATTCTAAATTTATTATCTCTATAAATAATGAGCTAAGAAATTTGGTCAAGCTTGACTGTAGTGCCGCTCTTAAAAAGCCCTTATTATAGAGTGGGAGAATCAAAAACTATTTATGACTGACTGTATTGCTATTTCTAACAAACTTTCTGAGCAAGTAAAAGATTGAAATTTTGAAGTAATGTTTGATTCTTATAGTAAAAACAATTTATGAAAAAATCCTCAAAATGACCCCGATTCGACTTCAGAAGATACTGATAAACTTAATTCGTACCACTCAACTAGTCCTTTTTCCTCTGTAACTCTTTTTGCCTCATACATAATGATTTTGATCGATACAGCAATACCAGACTTCCTTTGTTCTACTATCCATCACGTCCTCCTCTAGTTGTGGCCATTTAAGACCAACCTTATGAAGACAGTTTCTATTATCCCATCAGCTTCAGTTTTCCCCCATTTTCTCCATTCACGGATCATTTATTTCTGTGGGAGATGGACCGAAATGACATGCTACTGCTCTAATTTCTGTGCATTTTTATGTAATGAATCGTCTGAAGATTATAACTAATAGCATAGGCATATCTTTTCACTTTTGTAGCCATTGCAATCTCAATACACGTAATGTTATTTATCCTAGATATGTATACAATATTTATGGTATCTACACGGATTCTACTGTTCTGTGGCATTAATCACACTATTTAATGGGCTCATTAGGAACTAAAACATCGCCAATGTGCTGAAATAATGAAAATAATAATAAAAATGCATCATCAGAATTCACGCTGCATAAGGGATTACTGTATATATTAAAAATTTTTACACTATTAATTATTAATAATGTATATTTTATTGTTTTTGCAATGAATGACTGCCAATTATTTCATTTGGGGGATGTGTGCTCATGTCAGTATTGAGAACGGTAATAATCTTACCTTCGGCATATAAGACAGGCTGATTTTGGAGGTAATTTTTCTGGAAAAAGTGCATCTTAAATGCAGAGAAATACATTAAGTTTTATTTCCCATAAGATAACATGTAAAAATCAATTTAGTGACATGCAAGCGTTCATTCTTTTCCTCATAAAAATTAGAAAAATTGACCCTTGATTGTCAAACTGGGACTGTTTTAAAGGAAAATGAATTAAGTTTCTTAGTCTTATTGTCTCCCACAATCCAAAAATTCTTTAATTTAACACTTAAATGACTTATTTTGATAAAATTTAACAATTTTATGAGGATTTGCCTTGAAAACCATGCCATTGTCGAAACTAAGACTCCATTATTGTCTCAATTCTCATATGATAAATATATACGTACTAGCTGGGCACGTGCGAATTATTCATATGGAAAGAAAAACAAAGTGTTTTAATAGACAAAATTTTATTTAATTTTTTTGTTATACACCTTATACATAAGATTTAATTGTTACATGCATATATTAACAATTTTACAACATTTCTTTGTATACTATATTGGATGTTATGATTTTATCATTGTCGATACGCTGTTGAAATCCTTCAATGATGGTAATGGCGACGTCCTTAAATGATGAAGCTTGGGAAAAAGCCACATACAACTCTTCTTGGGGAAAAACAGGCGATGTCCGGTAAATTTCAACACGTTTAAGCGTCTGTCCTTGAGATCTGTTGATGGTCATTGCAAATGCGGTTTTGATCGGAAATTGTCTTCTGTGCAGTTTGAAAGGAATTGTAGGATCTGACAGACATAATTCAATCCTGGGTATGAGAACAGTATTTCCAGTGATGATAACTTCCACTGCTATACAGTGTTTGTGCAAGCCTTTCACGATCAATCGTGTTCCGTTAACTAATCCTTTGCTGGCATTTAGATTTCTGATCGACACCATGATAGTGTTCAGTTTCAGGTGTAGCCTATGTGGTGGTAAGCCAGATGGCAATAAACTTCAAAAATTTGATAGGGTATAGCAGTTTGTCCGACTGATTTTCATAATCTACAGTGTAAGTTCATTCTTTTGGTCTACCCTATGTTCACGTGCTCCTCTTCGTCCCTCAGGAAATTCGTCAGGGATCCTTTCCATGTCATAAGCTTCAATATAGGATGTAGTGTGTGCCAAGATCAATGAAGAATAAGCGATTTAATAATTTAAACTCTGTTGAGAAAATCGTGCATTGAATGACTTGAGAAAAATCTGGACCACCACCTAACAACAGAAAAAAAAATAAAAATATGAACGTGTGCGCCTAGTTAAATTTTAATGAGAAATACGAAAAAGGATTTGTAAAAAGAGGAATAAAAAAGTTACCAAGAGGGAATCGATCTCACGCACTCACATTTCAGATGCACACACTATACGCTCACTGCCAACAATTACTTAATCAATTAGGCATGCATTATACAAGTTGACGAGAAATTGCAATATTTAATCGCGATTTTCGGAAAAACTATAGGCCGTATATGCCCAAAAGGAGGGTTTGCAGTAATCCTGGAATCCAGAACTATACACCTATCAAGTTTTATAAAGATCCGTGATCCCGCTACCGTGTCCTCATTAGATATTGAAAAAATATGACAGCTTTTGTTAATGATATATTGCACGGAAGTGAAATAATTATTGTTTTTAATATTTTTAAGAATACTAGTTCTAGCTATTTATCTTCATCTTAAGGTGACTTCAGATTCAGAGGTCGCAAATATGTACAATGGAAATCATGAGTAGAACAATGAAATGTGCATAGAAGGTGAGAACATTGCTCTGCATTGATGACAAATTCAAGATAAATATCGGATGCTCGTGGAAGACCACTACTGTAGCTAAATATGAGTGTATAATGTTTGAATTCTCAGTTTATTGCCTTGGTTCTGAATCACTCATAAGACAAACATCCAGGGGTTCATTATTTCTCCATTTGAACATTAAATTAAGTTGTGAGGAATCCCCATTTTTTTCATCTTGGTCCTTGGTAATTTACTACCTTATGTGGCAGTAGGTGATAGCAAGTTCTCATTCCCACAACAAAAGTGTGATTTCATTTTATCACTATTTGTACAGTGTATATTATTTTGTAGGCTAGTAGTATTTATTTTTAAAAGTATTTCATAGTTTTAATTTAATTCTGGGTTGTTGGATATTGTGTAATACCATTCATTGCATTGTACAAAAGAACAGGGCTTCTTGGGAATTTCCTATGGCTGTAGAATTTATCTTTTCTTATTCCTATTGGTGAACAAACAATGCACTTGAACCCACTCTTGTGTCAACGGTCTAAATAGTAGCTTAGTGCCTTAAAACCCCAAATAACCAAACCCAATCTTTTTAAAAATTTATTCAATAATTCCACACACACCTTTTGTAGCCATTTTACAGTGGAATATGTTAACAATAACAATAGACGAACACATACATCCATGCCCTAGGTGGAGAAAAACCCACTAGGTGGGATTCGAACCCGCGACCTTTGGATTGGTAGGCGAGGACGTTACCCCACCGCCACCGAGACCGACCCTCCTGAAGAAGGGTTCTCTTCTCGAAAGTGACACATTGTTAGCAGCCAATAATTGTATGGGGGAAAATCCTCTCAATAAGATTCATTGAGTAAGGTGAGGAGAATATATTGGTGCAGGAAGGTTAACTTCAAGAAATGTGTGATTAATGGCAGAAACTCAATGCACAAAAAATAAAGGAATTGTAAACAAGGCCACTGTCAAGGACAACATATGGTCTCATACATGCTTGAGGGGTTAAAAAACTCATTAAATCCAATTTAAAGACATTTATAACTAAAATACATCTGCTCAGGAATGAAAACAATGTCCATTACATTATTTTCAATGGGAAAAATACTTTTGTTAAATGCAATAATTTTCAGGAAAGTAACTCTCGTGTAAATCGGGGGTTGCTGGCATTTTGATGCCTAAGTGTAGTGGGTTTACTGTTCAACTTACAAATATGGTTTCCTGGGTTCAATCCCTATCGCCATCCTTTATGGGATACCTAAAGCAATTGTTACAAAATACATAGTTAAAATGCAGAAAACTGACTACTGCCGAAGAACGAAGGTCCAAAATTTATATGACAATAAATTGATGGGTCGCAATACCAAGCAAATTTGATTTTGTGGGCTGCCATACCAAAAAGGTTGGGAACCCCTGCCCTAGTTCATATATAAATCTGCTCCAACTGCTTTAGTTCCCTGACTCAAAGTGGCAGAAGGATTCAAATGGAGTAAGGGTGAACTTATAGGTTCAACCATGCTGTTAAGTCTTTCAGTAATATCTTCAGCCAAAATGAATGAGGTACTCCCCAACCCACTTTCTGGGTTGAGATGGTGCTTTATGGCCCAATTCCCCCTATGATGAATCTATCATGAAGTACAAGCTTAAAAATGGCCCTCATTCTCCAGAGACTGGATTGCCTCAGACCGTGGCAATGGTCAGGAACAAGGCATGAGAGCAGGCCATGCTAATATTTTCTGGAGGTTAAACACTCACTGCCACTCTTTCCATCCTTACCCAGTTCCTTTAACCTTAACCAAATAACCTTTAATTAGTGAACTTTGCTCAATGAAGATAAATTTCAAGAAGAACTAAAGATCATGTGGGATAATTCTAGGGCTAGGTGAGGTAAGAAGAGAGGTTGAATACCTCTTAGAACTGATGAGTGGCCATCTGTTTTATAAACAGGAAAAAGACAGGATGAACAGGAGGAGTTTAGCCATACCATATTCTTTTAATAAAAATATTTAAGAATATCTTTTAAAATAAGTACATATTTTAGCTTAAAATTAGCTAATAAGTAAAAAAGTTTTAAATAATGTCTAAACTCGTAGACAGAAAACAAAATAGAGGCTGAATTGCACAACTTGTATTATATTTTTATTGTAGAGCATTACTTTTAATATCAATTTGGAACTAATGCATGTATAGTGTTCCCTCGTTACACAGTGAGTTTTGGAGGATTTGTGGTTATAAATAATAACATTAATGCAGATATCAATTTATAGGTAGTACAGTGGAAGTTCAAGTTTAATATAGAATATTGGGAGAGAAAGGAAGACCCATAGTATATCCAAATCCACGTTATAAGCAATGACTTTATGACTAGGGAGCACTATATCACTATTTTTCGCAGTCACATAAATATCATCACTTGATACCATAAATGTATAATCGTCCCAGAAATAATTTTTTGATCACTGACAAAAACACATTAGATACATTGAAACATTTTATAACAATAACGTTTCAGCATTAACTAGAATTTCTCTACTAAATTGAGTAATGCTTCAAGACATTGAAACTATTTTTTGCATAGGGGCCATCCTTAAATGATGTCACACTTAAGGGGGAGGGAGGGGGTCTGGGAATATGTGACATTTTGTGACAAGGGGGGAGGAGTATATGTAAAACAATGTGATGTCACAAATAAGTAATACTTTTAGCCAAGATCTTGTGCTTCACTTTTTATTTCCTTAATTTTCTTGAACCGACAAATTCAATAATTTTTATTTATTCTCTGTATTACTCATGAGCTCATGAGAGCTCAAAATGATACACACTTCCAACATTTTGATGGGCAATTTTGCAGAGCAACTATTAATCATTTGGAAGAAATTGCTTTAATTCTTTGACCAAATGAAGTATGTTTCTTGAGCCAAGATGATAAGGCTAGAGTGCCACTTGGCTTAACAGCAGCAAAGGAGCAATCCCCATTGGTCATGCATGTTCAGTATCGAGTGAGTTTACCAGACCATGATTGGGTTTTAGCTGCCAGACATAAGTTGATACCTGCAGTTTATGTTGGAATTGAAATAAAGAAAAATGGAAATGGCAATCCAACTGCAGTAGGATACTCAGGCCCAACCTTTGTAGCTTTCAGATCCGGTAAGCACTCTTCTTTAACAGCATTTTCAAATGCATTTATTTGACTTTGAAATACTTTTGAAGTTACCAGAATTTGAAAGTATCACAAGGTTTCAGAGTGAAGTAAAACCTATGGTAATTTTTACTGCGGATGGTGGCCCTGATGAGAATCCGCGATACCAGAAGGTAACTGATGTTGGAATCAATCACTTTTTACAGTATAATTTGGATGCCCATTTTATTGCAACCAATGCACCTGGCAGGAGTTCTTTCAATCGTGTTGAGAGAAGGATGGCATCTTTAAGTAAGGAACTGTCTTCATCATGAGCATTATGGAAGCCATCTTAATTCACAAGGCAAAATGATTGATCCGGAATGATTGACCTTGAAAAAGAAAACTTTGAATATTTACATAGGCAGAAATATGGGGGCAGATGGTAATTGATGGATAACCAGCTGTAGCCAAATAAGTCCAGAAAATTATAAGATTAATCCTGAATATTTGTTGACAAAAGATGCTATCTGGTCATCAAAACATTCGAGAACTAGTCAATATTTTACACAGATTGTAAAGTGCAGAGACATAAACTGTTGTTCAGCACCTCGAAGCTCAATTTTTAGTATTTTAAGGGAACGATTCCTACCTCCACTGATTCCAATAAAACAGACAAATGCAGGTTTAAAAGCTCCATTATCAACAGATGAACAAGGTCTTACTTTGAAATATTCATCTGTTTTCATTGCAAGTAGTATGTATTGATTTGGAAGAAATATTACCAAGATCAGCCAAAAGTTTCAAAATTATGCCATATGATCTCTACTGTTCATCTACTCAAAAGAAATTAAGAAATCGAATATGCAATACCTGCAATCTGTATTTTGCTTCAAATGTCATGTTACAGAAACACTATAAGATACATAAGCAGACAGAGACCATGTCACAAATTCAGGAAAGAGTTAGGCCAATTCATATTGCTGCTAGACGACAGCGTGAAATGATGGCTATTCTAACAAACCAGGACAATGTATGCAGAACGGATTAATGAAGAAAATTTGAATTTGAATGGAATAAAATATGATACAGATGATGGACATTCAAATAATATGCATATTTACAGTATGGATGAGATTTTCCAAACACCATGAAAAGAATTATAATTTCTAAGTTGTTCAAATTTTTCATTTCCTTTATGTCCATTTTTTCTTATAGTTTTATTAAATGTAATTGTTTTTAATGAATGTATCCTATAGTTACTGAAGTTACAAAAATAGAAAAGCATAAACTTTGTATATTGATAGAGTTGCCAGAAATTATTTAAAGAATATGTATATGCAATTTTTATGGTAATTGGTATTATATTTGCATACTATGGAACATCTACTACATTTGAGTATTTCATTATCTATAATATGTACTTATAAAAAGTGATAATTTTATTTGAATGTTTTGATTTTCTTTCATGTACAAATGATGTCTGGACATATCATTAATTTTAGATAGTCAAGGTTTTACTTTTCATGAAAACTTGATTGTAGAACTGATTATTTATTTTATTTTTGGGATTTTGTGACACAAAATGTGCAATAATTTATAAAATGTTGTCTATAGAATGTCTGTATGACACACACACACACACACACACACACACACATACATATATATATATATATATATATATATATATATATATATATATAATATATAACAACTTACGGAAAAGGAAAGGAAAAATGAATATATGGATGTCAACAAGGTGTTGGGATGAGGAAACCCAGTGAGCACTCACCAATCAGACGACTTCAGGTTGGCGAGGCCCCGGGGATGTCGAAGCGACACACGTAAAATAACACAAAAACACAGAAACATCACAAACATAAAGCTTTCGGAACTACTCCTTCTTCAGCTACAGAGAGAGAACCCAGTGTGTTATTTTACGTGTGTCGCTTCGACATCCCCGGGGCCTCGCCAACCTGAAGTCGTCTGATTGGTGAGTGCTCACTGGGTTTCCTCATCCCAACACCTTGTTGACATCCATATATATATATATATATATATATATATATAAAACAACTTACGGAAAAGGAAAGGTAAAATGAATATATGGATGTCAACAAGGTGTTGGGATGAGGAAACCCAGTGAGCACTCACCAATCAGACGACTTCAGGTTGGCGAGGCCCCGGAGATGTCGAAGCGACACACGTAAAATAACACAAAAACATCACAAACGTAAAGCTTTCGGAACTACTCCTTCTTCAGCTACAGAGAGAGAACTGATGGCGGTGACACTGGGTGGAGGCATGGGGGTGGAAGGGTAGTGCGGAAAGGTCGAGGATTGGAGGAAACGGAGGGGGTTGGGGATGGGTAGGGTGTTGGGAGAAGACAGAAAGGGTGTGAAAAGCTATCGAAGGTTGAGGCCTGGGGGAGTGAAGGAGTTTAGGAGATGGATATGCGAAAGCTCCCACTGACGGAGTTGGGGAGCCAAAGCATTGTCGGGGAGAGCGCAAATGACTCTCACTGTGAAGCAGTTGTTAAACTTTAAATTATGTTTGTTCGCATGAACGGCCACCGGCAGCGGTCGTTTGAGAATGACGCTGTTGCAGTGGCCATTCATGCGGATGTTGAGGGGATTGCTGGTGAGGACAACATAAAAGGCGGGACATTGGGTGCATCTCAGGAGGTAAATGATATTGCGGGTGGTGCAGTTGGTGGTGGAAGTTATGGGGTAGGTGATGTTGGTTGTGGGACTGGAGAAGGAGTTGCAGGGGGGGTTTATTGGGCATGTTAGACATCGGGGTCTACCGCAGGGGTAAGATCCGGCAGGGTGTAAAGGCGTGGGTGCTGGGGGTTCTTTCTTCCATAGAATATTTGCCAGATTAGGGGGACGGCGGAAGGAGAGCATCGGTGGTCTGGGAAATGGGATCTGGTGAGGGGAGGATGAGAGGATAAGGTGGGCGGCTTTCAGGATGTTTTTCAGAATGTCGTGGATGCCGGGGAAATACAGGGTGGTTAGGGTGAGTTGGAGGGTGGAATCGGTGGTGGTGTGGGTATTGGGGTGGGAGTTAGGGGTGGCGGGTGCGACTGCCCGCCGGATTTGGTCTCGGATCAGATCCGGCGGGTATCCGCGCTGTAAGAAGGCATGTTCGAGGGTGGAGCAGTACTCGGACAGGGAATCTCTGTCCGAGCAAATTCTCCGCCCTCGTCGGGCTAGGGCATAGGGAATAGAGGTTTTGGTGTGGAGGGGATGGCAGCTGTCGAACTGGAGATATTGAAGGCGGTTGGAAGGCTTGAGGTGCACGCTGACATCCATATATATATATATATATATATATATATATATATATATATATATATATATATATATATATATATAACAACTTACGGAAAAGGAAAGGTAAAATGAATATATGGATGTCAACAAGGTGTTGGGATGAGGAAACCCAGTGAGCACTCACCAATCAGACGACTTCAGGTTGGCGAGGCCCCGGGGATGTCGAAGCGACACACGTAAAATAACACAAAAACACAGAAACATCACAAACGTAAAGCTTTCGGTTTCCTCATCCCAACACCTTGTTGACATCCATATATATATATTAGAAATGAATATTTATTTGCAATATATTATATTAAAAATTTAATAATACCAATGAAAACCTTTATAATAGTTATTACTTATAGAAATGGAAAGTGCACTACAGTATACTGTTTTTTCTCGTCTTTCATTTTTAGCAATTGAAGTCGGTTAACTCTAATTATATACAAAAAACTTCCTTTCTTAAGGGACTGTGTGACAACTTTGTGACACAGGGGAGGGGGGGGACGAAGCTCTATGTGACACTTTGTGACAGAGGGGGGAGGGGGGGATCAAAAATCCCAAAAATGCTGTGACATCATTTAAGGATGGCCCCATAGAAGTTTGCCCATATTAAATACTTGATTAATTTAGAAATTTGTTAGATAATCATAATTCCACCATAGTCCTTAGTATGACGGCCAGCAAGGTTTCACAAAGTAAAATCAATTATTAAGTTTGGTCAGCAAGCTGTATTTAAACTTACTTTAGCCTTTTCCCTTCTTTCTCGCTCTCTGCGATCCATTTCTGCCTTCTGCACTTTTGCTAGTTCTTCAAAATAAGACTCCTTTCCCCACCGCTGTGGATCATATACACTAGCGTCGTAATTCGTTCCCATTTCATTTATACCACAGAACTGAAAAAATAAGTGACTTTTACAACCATCCTTTGCGGATTAAATCAGATAATGATTTTATTATCATAATTATAAAGATAAAGTACCTGAATGAGTTTCTCATAAATACTAGGATTCCTGAAGTCTTTTCTTTGCTGTATGACTTTGTTCATGTCAAGACCTCCTGCTAGCATCCGTTCATGCAGTCTAACAATTTTTTCTTGCAGTTCATTTGAACATCTTCCAGGAGGTTCTGGCGGAATCACTATACCATCTTCATCTTCTTCTGACACTGTATCCTTCGCATTTGCAGGCTGACTGTCATTTGTGATTCCATTTCTATCGTCTGTAACTGTTTCCATTTCATTCACCTCATCACCATCCACTTCAAAATTTCCCTCTCCCAGTACTCCTTCTTCATCCGAAATAAGTGTATCGTCATGGTAAGATACTAAGCGAGTTGGTCGGGCGGGTGGAGGACGGACTATATTACTCTTAATAACTACTGGAGGAGTAAGAGCACTAGAATTTGAATTTCCGCTGCTTCCAGGGGTCCCTCTAATTTTATCATTTTCCTCGATATCCTCCTCCTCTTCTGCTCCTTCTTCTTCGCCTTCTGAATCTGTGTAAGTGGCAGTAAGCGAAGCGAGAGCGAAACTGCTAGTCTGATTTCGAACTGACATGGTGGCAACTACTCAAACGACTTTATTAAATCATGAAACAAAATAAATCTACACAAATGCACATATAGTCAAAACATAATGTTCAACTGAATTGGATATAGAGGAGATAACATGTTAAAGAATTTATACATAAGATATATATACAAACAATATAAATTTAACTTATCTGGAAAATAAATTTTACAGTTGATATGATACTTGTGCAAAGTTATAAGTACAATTAATTGTAGTCCACTTAAATAGTACGAAATTTATGGAACCTTCCACATTAACAACAAAATAGCCTATCCAGGATAACAATTGAAGAGTGAAATTTACTAATAACGGCACGATAGCGCTGTTTGCTAATAAATGACATACGACTAGCGTATTGTTATGACCGCTTTTAGTTTAATATGCGTTTATTCTGGCTTATTGATGAAGTTTTTATTATCACGACCATTTCGCGTCACACAAGTGTTTATGTAAATTTTTAAAGTGAATGGAACGTACCGTTATATTTCAAAAGTTTTTAATCAGGTTCTTTTATAATGGCGGAGGTCGAAAATGATTCTAAGCACCGTATAGTTGTGGTAATTTTACTTAAGTAATTCATTTAGATCTATGTTCCTTTTACGATAAATCACAGTATTGAGGCGTACTTTTTTACTCTTCTAGCTTGCAGGTGACGATAAAACCAATGAAAAGTGTAAAACCTTTGTTTTTCATCACGAAGATCATACCTTGGGTAATGCATTGAGGTCAATTATATCGAGATAGTAAGTATTTTGATATATGTTTTAATTTGCAAACTGTTATAATACACATCGCTGAAACTGTAATAAGTTGGATTATTTGAGTAATTATATGAAAATCTCGTTTCAAAGTTGTCAAATTTTCTGTTGAAAAGAAGCTAGCCGCAAAAAAACGTGTCGGCCAAATTTATGCGCGACAAAAATTACTGTTGTAATAACTTCTAACTAGCGCACTAATTAATAATTGTCGCAACACATCAGAACTTTGTTTGAATATATCTTTAAATTAATATAAGGAAAGGTTAAACCAGGAAAGTGTTTAAAATCAATCGATCTAAAAATCTCTCTACGACGAAAAATATTCCAATTTGGTGCTGACTTGTAAATCGCGTGCCACGATGGACTAGTAATCTGCTAGCATGCCATTCCTGTATGGGTTTTGCGTTTATTCTGTTACTTATAGACAAAATATTCTAGTTTGATGCTGACTTGTCAATCGCGTGCCACGATGGACTAGTAATATACTAACGTGTTATTCCTGTATGAGTTTTGCTTTTATTTTGTCATTTATAGACATAATATGACCTGACATACGAAATAATGAATTTTGCATGACAAACTAGATCATGCTTGGCAAAAGATTTTCTCTTTCTTCAAATATTTTTCTTTCTATGCAGAGCTCTATCCTCTTCTGCATCTGAACACATGTTATTGCGATCACTGTTAGGCTTCTGCTTGTTCTGTGATCCACTCATTTGAAATATCCAAGTTGACAGATATAATATATCTTTTAATCTAGTGGACTCAATAATTTAAGTTTAAGTAATGTTGCATAGATTTCTGATAAAGGTATTTCTAGAGAATATGTGTTATGTTTTAATTAACGTTTTTTTAGCCCAGATGTGGAGCTCTGTGCTTATTCCATGCCACATCCTTTTGAGCCCAAGATGCTCTTTAGAATCCAAACCTATGGACCTTCTGCTGTTGAAGTTCTTCAAAGAGGTCTTTTTGATCTTGAGGCTCTTTGTGATCATACGCTAAAGGTTTTTGAGGTAATTACTAAATACAATGTTTTTTCATTAACACTTTGCCCAACCAAATATGCTATTCTTTCACCAGAAGCCAATGTGTTTTGTAATTTCATAAATGTTGCCAGAATTAGAACAACAATATTGCCACCTGGTGGCTGATTTAAAAACCAACACCACCATATGTAAGATTGAAACTTTTCAGAGGCCCATCTTAAATACCAATTAAAACAAGCAAGCCTGAGTTTTACAGAGGAAAGGGAAAAGGAATGGTACACTAGTTAACTGAATACTAGCAGTTGCCCGTCGATAAATCGACTGGTTGGTTAGATTAAATATTGTCTTGATATAGCCTGCTGTCACATTACCATGAAGGTCAGCATCTAATGTACGCTAGTAGAGCCACATTAACATCAACACTCCAACAGTGGGAATTTGCCCATATACATCTCCTTGACTCTTTCTCCTCCCTTGGCTGTAACCTCCGCTAACCTTATTAGCCATCCACCTTCCCCATCTCCAATCTGTTCCTGTCATCTTTGCACCTCCACCCAGTTCATCACTTAGCATTAGTTCTCTCTCTATCATTGACAAAAGGCTCTAACCTGAAAAGCTTATGATTTTGTATTGTTTTTATATGTTACTTCGACACCCCCAGTGGCTTGCCAACTCTGATAAGTGGGCTGGGCTTCCTCCAACACCATGTTGCCATCATCATCAGTACTCTATGTCTCCACCCAGTGTCACTGCCATCAGTTCTCTCTCTCGTTAGCTGAAGAAGGAATCATTGCGAAAGCTTCTACATTAGTTATGTTTCTGTGTTTTTTTTAGTGTTGTTTTACGTGTGTCGCTTCGACATCCCCTCGCCAACTTGAAGTCGACCAATTGGTGAATGTTTACTGGGCTTCCTCATCTCAACATCTTGTTGCCATCCATATATCCCTTTTACCTTTCCTTTTCCGTAAGCTGTTATATATATATATATATATATATATATATATATATATATATATATATATATATACACACATATATATATACATATATATATATACATATATATACATATATACACACACAGTGCATTCCGGTTATTTGGGCCACCGGTTAATCGGGGCAGCCGTTTTTTTGGTACAAATCTTAAAGAACAGAACCTAGTCGAGAAAATAGCCAGGGTTTTCTTCGCTTGATTGGGACAACATGCCGTTTAATCGCAGCACTTGAGGTACATACACACAACTGTGGCAGACAGGAAGCCTTGTTTTGCGTATTCTCTCTCTTCTTTCTAGTTTTCCTCGGATCTGCTCTATCCTTCCAGTTGACCCTTGTAAATGACTCATCAACTCGTTAAGAAGCTCGGTTTTGCGTATTTTCCCTCTTCCTTCTCCTTTCACTTTATTTCTCCCCCAGCTCTTCTAATTGTCACACTTGAATGACTCATCACTCATCTCACTCTCGCTTTGCCTTCTCAGAGCGAACTGTCTCTAACTGGCGTCAGTTGTGTGCACTTGTATTATCATTCATACTGACCAAACGCCGAGTCAGGAAGTGTCGAGATTTGTCAGTGTTGTTATTTGTGATAATTTTTTTATTTTTATTTTATAAAATTTCGGCACTTAAACAAGATGCCATGTAAAGATTTGTCACTATAAAAAAAAAATTGCCTTACTGGACCAAATAAAAGGCCATCTGCCCAGTATCAGTCATCGTCGTTTGGTGGAGATAACTGGAGTACCGAAAACTATAGTTGCATGCTTGATATACCAGCAAAGTAAATTGTGAGAATGGACACGCAATGGAAAACAGGGAGCATTCAAAAAACGTAAATGTCAAGGTAAGGATCCTGACATTGAGGATGCCATAAATCGATGGTTCTCCATTGTAACTGGACTAGGAGTATGCATCAGTGGTCCAATGTTGAAAAAGAAGTCAGAGGAGCATGTTAAGAAGATGGGTCATGATGATTTTAAACCAACAGATGGTTGATTGTCTCAATGGAAATGAAGCATGAGATTATATTCAAGAAACACACGGCGAAAAAGGTAGTGCTGATACTGTAAGTGCAGAAGGATGGAAATCCAAGAAACTACCTGTTTTACTTCAAAGATTTTGTGCAGGTGACATCTATAATGCTGATGAAACAGGCCTGTTTTATTGTGCCATGCCAGTTTGTCTTGTTTATATCTTTTATAACTATTTACGTGAAAATTCACATAATTGGGGCAGCCGCTTAATTGGGTCAAAGTGCACTAGTCCCGATATGTCCCGAATAACCGGAATCCACTGTGTGTGTGTGTATATGTATGTATATATATATCTGTAGCTGATGAAGGAATAACTCCGAAAGCTTATACGTTTGTGATGTTTCTGTGTTTTAGTGTTCTTTTACGTGTGTCGCTTCGACATCCCCGGGGCCTCGCCAACCTGAAGTCGTCCGATTGGTGAGTGTTCACTGAGTTTCCTCATCCCAACACCTTGTTGCCATATATATATATATATATATATATATATATATATATATATATATATACTTAAGGAAAAGAAAAGGTAGTGATGAGGGTGGCAACAAGGTGTTGAAGGAAGCCCAGCAAACACTTACCAAGTTAAGGACCAAGTTGGCAGGCTGCCGGGGGCATCGAAAAGACAGAAAACACGCACACAAAAAAACATGTAAGCTTTTTGGGCATATGCCCTTCTTCAGTGATGGAGACAGAGTAACAGATATATATATATATAACAACTTACGGAAAAGGAAAGGTAAAATGAATATATGGATGTCAACAAGGTGTTGGGATGAGGAAACCCAGTGAGCACTCACCAATCAGACGACTTCAGGTTGGCGAGGCCCCGGGGATGTCGAAGCGACACACGTAAAATAACACAAAAACACAGAAACATCACAAACATAAAGCTTTCGGAACTACTCCTTCTTCAGCTACAGAGAGAGAACTCATCCCAACACCTTGTTGACATCCATATATATATATATATATATATATATATATATATATATATATATATATATATCACTAAAAATAAAGATATAAATGGAATATTTTATGTTTGGATTAAGATGCCACCATATGTTTAGCTAGTTGATTGACATTAATGATATTATGTAATATAGTCCATTAATTCCCATTAAAAATATTATATAAATGCTCTTGAAGTATGGAAAGATTTTTCGAAAAACTACGAAACAACATTAAAATACATTTCACCTTTTTCCAAATTTCATGCGTTAGTATAATGATGCCATCATAAGTTTACATCGTAGTTTAAAATCAATGGCATAATGATATACAGGGTGATCATTTTAAATGAGAACTCGTGATAATTTTAATAATTTCGTCTAAAATAGTGCTAGAAACATGAAATTTAGAAGTAACAATCTTTATTGTCTGACATTACTTATATTGTCACAAATAATGTTGAAAATGACCACTAACTAACTAACTGAGCATGATGAAGCATGTTCGAAGACTGCCTGCAGCGTTATGGGTGTGATGTTGGAAATGATGTGCAATATTGGTTTTCAATTCATCCAGATTGTGTGGATTGCTGTTGTAGGCATTGTCTTTGACAGAAACCAACAGAAAGAAGTCTAACAGTGACTAATCTGGCGAGCGTGGTGGCCATATTACTTTTGACATTATGCGATCTCTGAACAAGAGGGATAACTCGGCCATAGATGCCCGTGAAGTGTGACTTTTGCATCAACTTGCTGAAACCATGCAAAAAGTCATTAAATTGTGTTTGCCTTCTTAATTTATGAATGTGATTGAATGCAACATTTTATTTACAAGTCCTTAATTTGTTTTAACTTCTTTCAAGTTTATTAATATATTAGTAAATATGAAGATTTGAAATTTTTTCCATTAGATTGAAAAGTCATTATATTGTGTTAAAGCCTTTAAAGTTTTTAAAAATATTAGTAAATATGAAGAATTGAAATCTGTATTCATTAGATTAAAAAGCCATTAAATTGTATTAGCCTCTATATTATTTCAATTTTGATAAATGTGAATGTATGCACCGTACATGGCAATGTGCGACCTGATGAGGTCTCCGTTAAGTAACATCTGGCCTTCTAATGAAAAAAGGTTCCCCACCCCTGGGATAGATCATTGCTACATTTCGGTAGTTATTCAAATTCGAAGCTGTTAATGTTGCCATAGACGATGGCCTTAGACGACTGTCATGCTCTGACTATTGGATATGTGATGGTACATTTAAATCTGCCCCAAACATTTTCTGCCAGATATATAGTATACATATTGAAGTAAAAGGACAGTGGTTTCCAATAGCAACAGCTGTGTTGGATAAAAAATCAATAAAACTGTATTTAAAGCTTTTCTTTATATAAAAGAAGAAATTCAGAATAGATTTCGGGCATGTTTGAATCCTGAATATATATCGATGGATTATGAATTTGTTGTTATTTCAGTTATAAAAACCATATTCCCGGTGATTAAAATTGGTAGTTTCCTCTTCCACTTTAGTGAGGCACTTGGGAGAAGACTTCAGGCTGAAAGACTGAGTGGAGAATATAGTCATGAAGAAAATGAAGAGCTGAGAGACTAGTTTCGTTCACTGATTGCGTTAGCATTTATTCCAGAAGATGAAGTTGCGAATGCATTCATACTCATAAAAAACAACATTTTAGATGAGCTGCTTCCACTTATGAACTATTTAGAGGTAAATTACATTCATGGCAAAAGAAGGGGGAGAGGAGGAAGTGATCCTGCATTTCCAATTACTACTTGGAACTGCTATAGTTGTGTAATAGCTGATTTACCAAGAACTGTCAATATGTGTGAAGTGTGGCACACAAGACTGAATGGGCTGCTGGGAAAACACTATCCTTCATTGTACATAATTCTAAATATGCTTCAAGATGAAGTTGGAGAAATAGTAAAATTAGACAGTGGACATTTGCCTACAAAGAAAAAAAGGTAGTACATTGACTTGGACTGAAGAATTGGGAAAATTGTTGCCAAGTACCTAGAATACAAGGAGGAAGAGGGGATTCCACAATATTTGCCTGATTTGAGTCACAACTTCTCTTCTATTTTTTAATAATAAAACAATTTTAAAATTAATAAAATAAAAGAATTTATTTAATAAAAATTTTTGTTGCTAATTACTTTCAATAAAAACTTAAAAATTTACCAAAGTTCAGAATTATTCATTAACAGTTGCAGTAGTTGTTCTTTTTGTGATGAATGTAACCAACTAGCAATGTATTTTGTGTGGCAAAAAGTCATAGAACTTATTTTTTCCAGAAAGAAAAGTTGTTGGTACGAATTATTTTCCATGATGAAAAGTTGCAGGTACGAATTATTTTCCATGACGAAAAGTTGCTGTTACCAATAGCTATTGTGTGACGAAAAGTCGCAGGTACCAATTTTCTGTGACGAAAAGTTGGCAAACACTTGGGCAGGTTGATAGATCATTGAGTACAACAAACGGGAAAAATCAAAAATTCAAAACAATATTAATTTTTAGAGGGTTATTTTTGACTCCATTGTTAAGAAATGTATCTGAAACTTGTATAAAAAACTCAAGTGATTTTTAAGAAATAGCTTGAAAATTTAATTTTGTGCTGTTATCTTTATTAAAAAAGACCTATTTACACTAATATGATCTTTTTTATTTTCAGGATGAATTAGCAAAGTTCAAGTCAGCAACTGTTTGAGAAAAAAGAATGCAGAGTAAAAGTTAATTAATTAAAATAAGTGCATATGCTGTAAAAAAATTTAAAACTTGTTTATAACTTGTAGTTTAATAAAAAATTGAATAAAAAAGATATGATTCTTAAGCTTTCATGTGTATTTAACTCTAAAATAATGTGCCTTCTATTTGTGCCTGACATATTTTCCAAATAGAATGAGATTAGGTGCCTTCTATAAATGAAAAACCGCATTAACATTACATTTAGTACATGCAGTGCCAGATTATCCAATAGGCATACTAGGCACGTGCCTAGGGGTCCCCAAGGTAAGGGCCCACCTTAGCTTCCGTAGGTGAGTCATATATAGTCATTATAATTGAAAGAAAAAATAAATTTAAAAAATGAATGAGCCCCCAAGGTTAGGTTGTCCTCGTAGGTTGACTGTTTTAAAGTCAGTATTATTGAAAGCAAAAAAATAAAATTACTAAATGTGTAAAAATAACATTTTCTTATTCTAAGAGTTTCAAATACAGTAATTAATACAATAATCTCTGCAAACTACAAGGAAAGGCCTCCAAAGTCTTAGTGCCTAGCAGCCCCAGATGGTCATAATCCGCCACTGAGTACATGCAATCCAGATTTATAAATACTAGCATGCTACACTCACAATTAATTTGTAGTTATAATTTACCAAGTAGTAGTAGTAGTAGTAAAAGAAAAGCAACTTAGTAACTGGAGAATTTTGCCAGGATGGAGGAATTTATAGCATGAGAGGAGGGAAAAGTAAGGGTTTGCAATAAAATATTGCTTTTGAGTAGCATAATTTACTTTTACTATTAAAACATTAACTAATGTAACAATTTTTCAACAAAAATGATATGTAATAATGCCCTCTCCCTCTCTTTCCTCCCATCCCCTTTCTCCTCTACATTCCCAATCCGATGGTGGCAGAGTGGTTAGAGCGTTGGCCTTCCACGCAGCAGTCCCAGGTTCGAATCTGGTAGAAGTCCGATTTTCTAACCTGGGATTGTCCCGTCCCCTACTTGTGTGCTTTGAAGAAACCACACAAGTCAACGCTCTGTCCTTTGGAAGGGACGTTAAGCAGTTGGCCTCCTTGGTGCTCTTTGCTAAGAGTAGGCTAATGCCGGCACCAGGCTTCCCTCCTCCCTTGTATGTGTTCGGCGAGGAAGGAGTAATGGCTATAATTATCCAAGAGGTTGAGTAGCCAGAAATTCCATATGAACAAACAAATCCACTCTGAATCCACCACTCTTCCTCATTTTCTGTCTTACTCTTTATCTCTTTCTTCATATCCTTTTCTAATTCTATCCCTCCCTTCCAGCCTATCTCTCTCCCTCCCCACATTCCCTCTCTCGTTCTCAACATCTCCCACTAATTCAGGAAAAGAATTATATTCTAATTAGGTAAATTACTGAAATTGATGGAATGATATGATCCGAAGATCCTATGCAGACAGGCATAAGCTGTGAAAGTTGGAACAATTTTTGAAACGAGAAAAAAGTCTGCTATGACCGGGAATTGAACCCGGGTCTTCCACTTGCCGGGCGGATATTCTACCCCTGAACTATCGTAGCAGAACATTTTCTCTCGTTTCTGAACACGGATGTTTTCCTTTGTGGGACGGGAACTAGCCAAGCTAATATCAAACTGCCCCGACAGATGTCCTCAAAGAGGATCGTCGAAAGAAAACTCCTTCCTCTCAAATGGTGAGATTGCCAAACATGAAATTGATGGAATGATATGATCCGAAGATCCTATGCAGACAGGCATAAGCTGTGAAAGTTGGAACAATTTTTGAAACGAGAAAAAAGTCTGCTATGACCGGGAATTGAACCCGGGTCTTCCACTTGCCGGGCGGATATTCTACCCCTGAACTATCGTAGCAGAACATTTTCTCTCGTTTCTGAACGCTTGTGTGCCCCCGGCCTTAATCTCTTTCAATTACTAAAAATTTTTTAATGTCTCTAAATCACTTGCAGAAATTAGCTCATTCTTGATGGAAGGAGATCATTTTTTAAAAAGTCGATAATTTTCATTAGAGAATCTCGTCTTCAGAAAGAATATTATCAAAGATACAGAACAAAAGGCGTGTGTTCTCAATGAATAGGAATCAGTAGTGTTCAAGGTCGATAAGGCCCCGTGAGTAGAAGGAGAATATAGGGAAAGCTAGAGATGATTCATTCTCGTTTTCATAAATCGTAGTGTTATTCGTAAACAGTTCTCGAATGCCACAATATCTGTGTTTGGAAGAGATAAAGTGAGAAGAGACTCTCAGCTACTGTGTTGTAAGGAGATCGAAGCGGCAAGCTGGATATTTACAGAGAACTCGACTGCGTTATTTGAATGGAGTTCATGGGAACTATTCTAGCACTAAAAGCAGTGACTAAGAGTTAAATATTTGTGTGATATAAACCGTTATTACATCATCATACGATGATGCATAAACTTATTGAAATAGAAGTAAGAAATAAAATAAGCTATATAACATGTACTATGGCGTAGATATTCTGAAATTTTCTCGTAAATCCTATTATTAGGTAAAACATAAATGTTTATAATGAACTACATCAGAATTGGACATTTCAATTAAATATCTACCGGATTTACAGTAGAGTGGTAATTAAATCTAGCCCGTTTCTGAGGGGTTAAGCCTGACGTACTTGCACATGGCTGGTCTGTACCTGTGTGTATGCAACCCCCCGTAATGGCCGTGCAACGAACATGCCCTTTTTTCTGTCCCACCAATTTCGTTATATGGAGGTTTTACTGTATATATTGCACCAACCTTTTTAAGAATTAAACCAAGTTATTTGGAGATAAATTTTCTTTCCTAAGTACAAATTGGGTATGATCAAAGTAAAAAAATCATCTACCAGAGCATTTAGATGGACAATTCCAGTATGCACACATTTCCAGGTGCTGTTCTGACTCAAAGCTGTATGCACATATGAGTAGGTACCACAAAGATTTGGCCAGTATTATTTTGGTACACAAATGCCTGGATGTGCTCTTATATATGCCCCGACTTTATATGTGCCTGGGATGTGCCAAGTATCTTCCTTAATTTTGTAGAGCTGAAAAACATTCTGGGGATTGCTCAAGAGCATTGCAATTTTGTCACGTTGCGCACTTGTTGAGAAGTATACATTACACATTTCCATTTTGGACATACACATTACATCAGAATGAAATTTTATTCGATTTAGCCATTTTAGACTCAATTATTCAAAGCCGAGTTTCCATCTCTGAAGCAAGTATCATGGTCAAGTTTTTAAATTTGGATTTTCCATTTTTAATTACATCGAAATATGGGTGTGTATTGTATTTGGAAAATAGTACTTGAGAGATACTGACTGACAAATACAATAATTTGAACGGAAACTATAAACATAGTTTCAGTGTTTAATGAAATTTTTTTTTCTTTATAGTGGTATGTGTTTTGTTTTTAAATTGCATTTCAACCCAGAAAAATAAATGAAAATTTAAAATCTTGTGAAACGATCAATTAAAATGGTAACTATTACAAAATTAACATGTTTTGTCCCATTTTTAACTTGCTGGAATCTTGTCACCAAATTTGGCAAGAAAAACATTTTTAATTCACTATATCATTTTTGACATTTTAAAAGTTTCATATCTTAAAACTTGTATAAAGCTTAATCAAATGCTAAGAAACTGATGGTCCTCAGATATTCCTTGCTTTGAAATTTCCTCCAATCAAGCCCATAGCATTCATTTGGGCAAAAATATAAGAAATGCTTTTGGTACTCCCGCTCTTCCAGAAGGCTATTGGAGGTAACAAAGTACACGCAATCTCCGATTTACACGAATTCTACCAACATGATTTCAGTTTAACACAATTTTTAAAGTAGGATTGGTTTTCGACTAACATGACTGGCCATTTGGTTTAACATGATTTCTGCAGGCAATCATACCTCCGGTGGCCAATAGATGGCAGGCCTATTGGCTGTGATTGGACTTCTGTGTCTGATATCTCCGAAACTATTACAATCAGAACCCCCTTCCTATAGTGTTTTTCCCAATTTCCCCAAGCTACATTCATTTCTGCAAAGAAACTGAGAAATTTTGACAATTTTATATCAAGTACCCATATCCCAAAAAGTCTGTCAAAGAGTTAGGCCTGTCAAGAGGTCTGTCTACACTGCCCCTGTTGAAATAGTCTGGATATTCTCGACACCTGAGACAGAGAGTCCCAAACTCACCTAGCCAGCTGCCTTGTGCTTCGCCTACAGCATAGAGCCAACTGACTTCCACTGCCAACACTTCGTGGGCTGCCTATCAGCCCCTGCAAAACATTATAGCTGTTCTTTCTTGGTTTTTCCACTAAGAACATGTTCTTGTAGTGATTGGTTGATTATAGTACTTTTATAGAATTTGATCAACTTAAAATGAAATGGATTGTGGGGAAATTTTCTCGGGTTTCCAGCCGGGTCATTACAGAGGTCTTGTCCGACGTTTCAGTGACTAACTCTGACACCATCATCAGGAATACTGAGTGTTGCGAGAGGTTCTGGTCAGGTTTATATTCCTGTTGTGGGATGGAAGCTCGTCATTGATTGGCTGTTGTGTTGACCTATGAGCTTTGTGCTCTTTGGCTAGTTGGGCAATCATGTGGTCTGTATACGAAAAGGGAGGGTTGCAAGACACAGTGAAACAATACAATAGTAAATAAACAAATCTCCTTCACCGTAAAATCATGGGGTCCCATGCCTTGCTGAGAAGGAACCTGGTGTCTCTGTTGCAGTTGTTTCGATTCAACCAGATTTCAATAACTTCCTTAACTAGGTGATCCTAATAGCTGTTAGCCCTCAATAAAAGTTTGGCCTCTGTAAATTGTATGCAGTGGTCCAAACTCAGGCAGTGTTCGGCCACTGTGGACTATTCTGGGTAGTTGAGCCTGATGGATTGGGCATGTTCTTTCAGTCTCGTCTCGATTGTGTGGCATGTCTGTCCGATGTAATCTTTCCCACATTTACATGGAATCCTGCAGATACCTGATGTTTTGAGGCCCAGATTGTCTTTAACCTGGTGCAGGAAAACCCTTCTTTTCTTTGGCAGCCTATGAATGGTTTTGATCCCATGTCTGGCTAAAATCCTTGATTTTTCCCTGACACTGTGGAGGTGTAAGGCAGGCACACTGTGGCTTTTGGTTTTTCCCACTCCTGGTTCTTGGATTGGTGCCCAGCCCTTTTCAGGGCCAAGTTGATTTCCTGCTCCTTATGACTTCTGTCGGAACGTGTGTTGGAGGTGTTGGATTTCTGCTGGAAGACTTTCCTTGTCGGAGATAGATCTCGCCTGATGCACCAGACCTGTCAAAACTGACCTGCGTTTAGAAGGGTGAAGGTGGCTATTCCCATTTAGGTTTCCTGTACACACTGTGGTTTAGACTGCCCTCCAGTTGGCAGTGTATGAGTATATCCAGGAAGGGGAGGCAGCCATCTTTTTCTGTCTTCATTGTGAATTGAATACTGGGGTGCTGTCTATTCAGGTGCTTCAGGAATTCCAGCAGGGCTTCCGGTCCATGAGGCCAGATCTTGAACGTGTCATCAACATATCTGAAGAAGCACTTGGGTTGTAGCGGTGCTGAATCCCACAACACTCAGACCTTATCTTACTTCCTCTACAGTAGACAGTTCTATGTATAAACAGATGGCATGGCCATGGGATCTCCACTCTCTCCTGCAGTTGCTTTTCTTCATGGAGGACTTCTAAGAAAAGGCCCTCAACTCAGCATAACATAAACCTGACCAGAACCTCTCACAGCACTAAGTATCCCTGATGATTGTAGCCGAGTTAGTAGCCAAAACGTCGGACAAGACCTCTATAATGACCTGGCTGGAAACCCGAGAAAATTTCACCATGTGTATTCACTTGGAAAGCCTCAAATCTTTGCAGTGAAGAGTTCCCAGGTTTACAGCCAGGTGAATATGGTGTCTTTCTATGCCTCAAATCTTTCTTCACTTTTCTTTGTGTTCTATATTAGAAAAAGTCAAATTAAAGTAAAAAATAAAATAAATTTAAAAAAAAAATAACATTTTGCACTCAAACGTCGAAAATAAATTTTTATTTACTACTCTTGATTTAGAACTTTAAAAAACTTATTTGGTTTTAAACCTTCTTACACTTTTAATTATCCTACACTTTGAACATTTGTAAAAGTTATATAGCTTTCAACTTTCTTACTTTCAAAAAGCCATAACTTTTACAAATGTTCAAGGTGTAGGATAATTAAAAAATTTAGAAGGTTTAAAGCCAAATAAGTTTTGCAAAAGTTCTAAATCAAGTGTAGTAAATAAAAATTTATTATTGACTTTTGAGTGCAAGATGTCATTTTTTTATTATTTTTTTTTAATGTATCCAAGTTTTGTCACTAGATATTTTAATTCTGTTGCCAAGGAGCAAATGTATTTACTGAATTGAATGAATAAAATTTTCATTACAAGTCTTACAAGTCACATAACTATTTGGGGCTTCTGAGTCCACATATCAATAGCAACCAGGAAAGACAACTTTTCAACATCGGACCTATCCTAATTTTAAAACCAACTAAATTGAGACAGAGGGTTAAAATTTATATTTTTACCAAATCAACGTTATTTACATTTCTTCAAAGTGGAAATTGTAAGTTATATTTCATTTAATGTTAGCTAGTATCTTTATCAAATTCTTCTGTGTCTAATTTTTGCTTGATAACAGCTTTTTCCATAGCCTTAATAAACTCTTCCATTGTTGTCACAGGAGACTGTATAAAATGTGCATGTGCTAGAAAGGGCATCTTTCGTAAAGTCCTTCCACTGAATCCTTCACTGGACCTATTGATTGGGAAAAATATGATCAAGTTACTATAATAAAAATTAAGGAGGTAAACCTGTTATATCTGTTCATTAATATTTTTATAAAAATAAACTGTTGAACTACTCAACTTTTAAAATTCTGGGAATTAAAACTCAATGTATTATTGTAATACTAATGCAATTGTATGTCAAAAATGACAGAAGTATTCCAAAGATATTTGGTTTCGATATGAAAAATCAGAAAAATTTGCTATGATCTGGTTTTGCTTTCATGCACAATGAAATCAGTGATTTCCAAAGCTATCTTTGTTTTAATTATATTGCTTATATAATTATTGTCCAAGAGGCCAAATAATCATTCAAATATTTGCTGAGAATAAGAGAGAAATCGAAATAATAAGATATACTGTATGAAGAATCAGTATAAATTTACTTGAAATATTTGAGCAAATTATAAGTTATTTAAAATGCATAGAATCCAACTTAATAATTGAATTATTTTGCTAACTCTTTTTAACACATAGAAACAGGATAAAATGGGAATGAAGTCAATTTACCATTAAAGGAAAATGTTTAGTAGCTTACTATGAACTAAATACATGAACTACAATGAGTTTTAGTTATATTTTAAGATCACACTGTTCTTTTAACTATAAGTTTTGAAAAATTTTCAGAAAATTGGCTTAATTTAAAGAAATTTAAATTGAAATCAAAGAATGTTATTTTTCAATCTTATTAGAAATTGGTTAGAAATATTTGCTGTATTATCATTTAAAGAAATCCATTGAAAATTTACTAATATAAAAGGCCAGATATTTCTGAGTATAATGGTGATGATGTAAGTTATAACATCATTATATAAAGAACTATTTACGACTGACTGTAATGCTATTTTTACAAACTTTCCAAGTAAGTAGAAAATTGAAATTTGGTAGGAATGCTCGAGTCTTATAGTAAAAGCCATTTACAAAAGAAATTCTCAAAAAAGACCTGGGTTCGACTCCAGTATATAATTTCTATTTTCCATAAGATAACACAAAAATCGATTTTTCGACTTACAGGCTTTTACTCTTTTGCCAATTAAAATTAGAAATAATTGACCTATGATCTTTGAACCTAAACTGTTTGAAAGAAAAATAAATAACCTATCTTATTCTTATCGTCACACATCACTGAAGTTCTATCTTTAAATCATATTTATTGGAAAAATTTAAGCTTTTTAATGATATGTTGCCTTGCCGACCATGTCATTGTTAAACCTCGAGATTGTATTGTCGTCTCAATCCTTATACTATATGCATAAGGAAAGCATGCTTTGGATGTTTTAATATGTGAGAGCGAAGAAGAGAGAGAAAGAAAGAAAGGAGAGAGGGGGAGAGAAGAGAGAGAGGGAGGGAAACAGAATAGGGAGAGATAATGGTCTTTATTAGGGTGAGATTGAGACTAGGAAGTCTATTTTTCCAGAGAAGTAGAGAGGGGGAGAATGGAAGGGGGGAGGATGGGAGGGAGGAGGGTGGGAGGGAGGAGGGTGGGAGAGAGGAGGATGAGAGGGAGGAGGGTGGAGGATGGGAGAGAGGAAGAGAGAAGAGGAGGAAGAATGGGATGTGCCTTAAATTTAATACTTAATCCACACATACCAGTGCCGTAACTAAGGGATGATGAAGGTGGCATTTGCCATAGGCGCTGCTTCCAAAAGGCACGAAACGTTCCCGCAAAAAATGTCAAAAGTTTATTTTCCAATAAATAAGTATTAATTTAATACTCAAATATTTAAGTTATTGTTAATAAAAAAGCTAATCTTCTTTATGAAAACATAGCAAAACTCATATTCAAAGTACACAAGTTGTTTCCTCAAAATCTTGCCTTAGGCATCATATCTTCCAGTTATGCCCCTGAAACATACCCATCATATTTGACAGGCAATTATGCTAGTAACATATTTAGTTGTATGAATTCCCACCATTTGGCAATGTCACATGATTTGTTCATATAAAATGTTTTATAATCAATTATAATTTATTATCGTTATTTTTGTATGGCAGCTACTTTTAATCCTATAAAAATAGCATGTCCTCTTCCTCTTTCTCCATTTCTGCTTGTTCCCAGTCTCTTTTCCTTTCTTCCCCTAACTACTTAATAGATTCAGTAAATGTATTATATCCGTGTATCTGATTAAATCTGTATCTGTATTAAAGCACTAAAATGGTGCATTTATTAAGCATGAATATGAGGCCAAGAATAGAATTCAACAATTGGGGCAACAATGACTCAATATAAATAATATGCATGAAAACATAAATTTTTTTTAGTGTCATGCCAATTTCGGTGGGTATAGCCAGAAGTGCCATGGGCAATTTGTGAATTTTGTATTACTTTAGGAATACTATCACAGTGAAATTATTTCTTAAGATAATAAGCTAATTTTTTCAGAAATCATAAAAAATAGTATTCTTCATAATTACATAATTTTTATTTAAATTAAATATTAAATCATTTAATAACAATAAAAATTTAATGCATATCACATTGCAAAAAATAAAAAAAAGTTTATCACAAATAATTTTCATCTTATATACAATATACACCATTAGAACTTAAAAGTTATAATACCTATATTACTCTAGAAAATCATAAGAAGAAATCATATGGAAATACAAAAAATAATATAAACTATAGATTTTTCAATCAACCTCTGCAGCCATAAATTTCAAATAAAAAAAAATAATAGTGATGATTATTAAGGAAAAATATTGGAGTAATTGCATGTGGCTTTTGGTTCTGACTAGTATTTCATCTATACTATTATTACCAGTTCAGTTTCAGTCTATGCCAGAGCCGATAGATCGGCCGTGGCACTAAAAGGGTTAAAACATACTTTTTGGAGATTTACAAATGAGATTTCAATATTTCTGCACATAACTAAGCTAAATATCTTGTCCTTCATATATTTCCAAATGTTAACGAAAAAGGTCTGCATGTCAATAAATGGCTTTTTGTGTGATTCATATATGCGATTCAAATTTATAACTCCAGTAAATTATAAGGTACACTGCAGAAATAACTATAAAAATAGTGAATTACAAAAATGACAATGTGAAGTTAACTGAAAGAAAATTAATGAAAAACACTATTTTAATTATTAAAAATTCCAGCACCCTCAGGATCAAACCTCAACCTTTGCCTTTGGGAGCTTTGACACAAACATTCAAAGCACACTTTTCTTACATATATAGTACTAGGATTGTGATGACAATAAAATCTTGAGGTTTAACAATGACACAGTGGGCAGGGCAACATATCCTTAAAAGCTTAAATTTTTCCAATAAATATAATTTTAAAGTATAACTTGAGCAATTTTGAATTGTAGGCAAAATGTGAAGAAATGAATAAGAATCATTATTTATTTTTCTTTAAAACAGTTTAGGTTCGAAGATCGTTGGTCAATTCTTTCTAATTTTAATTTGCAAAAGAGTAAAAGCCTATAAGTTGAAAAATCGATTTTTACATGTTATCTTATGGAAAAGAAAAATTATCTCCTGGAGTCGAACCTGATTCTTTTTTCAAAGTTTTTTCATCATTGCCTTGTAATATTTGAGCATTCCTACCAAATTTCAATCCTCTACCTACATAGTCGGGAAATTTGTCAAAACACGTTAAAAAGATCATGATTGAGCTTCAGATTTCACCCGATATGAATCAAAGCAGCATTGTAATGGACAGATGGATGGACAGAATTAGGATATTATATACATAATTTATTAAATTGTTCATGATTAAAAATATTTTGCCCAGCTTTTCTATTTTAATGTAAAATGATGATAATTAGGCTTGTGAAAATCAGGTTTAACAGAAGAAAATTAAAAAAAATATATTAAAGGAAATGTTAGTTGTACGAGGGGAAGTCAAAAAGTAAGGTTCCCGAATTTTTTATTGCTAGTGCAAGTGGGTTACATCCAACTAATGACTATCTCACCTCTTGGACAGCCTGATCAGATGGGAGTGTCGCCCTTGCAGATGCCTTTTCAAATTTGGGAAATTCTTTGTGGTGTGTAGAGGAGTGCTGCTGCTGCATGACAGTGCCTGTCTGCACAGTGCCCAAACCACAGTGGCCCTCTTGGCACTGGGAGACTCTTCCTCACCCTACTTATAATCCTGACTTGGTGCCGTTGGATTTCTACCTTTTCCCACATTTGAAAAGGCTTCTATGAGAGCAATGCTTCCCATCTGGTGAGGCCATCCAAGAGGTGGTCAGGCGACTGCAGCAGGACACATCATTCTATTGCCATAGTTTCAACACTTTGATTGACTGCTACAACAAGTGCCTGAACAAGCATGGAGACTCAAAAAATAACCTAGGGATGTGCCTATATATCTGCCACCTGTGCACTTGGATGTAATTCGCTTGCATTTGCAATAAATAATTAGGGAACTTAACTTTTTTACTTTCCCTCGTATTTGTAATAAAGGTTGAAAAATGGTCAACAAAGTTACATACAGTACTTATAAACTTACTTTGAAATATTCAAAAGTTGCAGACTTAATCGGGTAGCATCATTTTCCTCAAATTTGGCTAGTTGTAATGACCTTATCGGAAATATCTTTTCCTGAGGTGTAATTATGCCGACCTACAAAAATTAAAAAATGTAATTAGAAAATTTACAAATTAAAAAAGTATAGCATGAATTATAAATAAAATCATAATTAAAATAGCAATATTTTTCAGTCAGATAGCTTGGTTCACCTTCTAGCTTTCATTTAACCCTTAGTTAGTCGCGTGAAAAAAAGTTCCGCAATTAGTCGCGTGGGGTCAATATGACCCCAAAATGATTTCTAAAGATAAGCAATAATATATTAATTTATTTATATTTTACTGGAAATAAAATCAATCTTACATTATAATACAGTTATTTATTAATAATTTTTACAATAAACATTGATTAAATTAAATTATTTTTTTGTATTTTCTAATCACTTTCCCTCTCCCCACATTCAATGCACTTCATTATCATATGGTCTTTGCAAGTAAAAGCTCCACAATTTCCACATCTAGTGGACACTTTATTGTCCTTATTTCTTGGGCAATGTTCGCATCTTCCCCTTGATAGTCCCGATCCCGGTGATGGACCTTCCTCCGCAAGTCCCTGTTGAGTGCATATGCACTTTCGGAGATGCCTAGATATAAACTGACTCTGAGACCTCAAAATCTGTAGATCCTTTATTAATTCCTTTGATAATGATTTCAAGAAATTTCGCCTTGTCATTTCCTTTTGAACGTTTTGTTTATGAACAATAAAGGCATTTATGGCAGAAACGTTTAGCAAATGAAAAAACACAACTAACTGCCATCTTTTCGTTCTTCTGCCAACATTATAAGCAGCGCAGAGCTGATCGCATGTATCTACGCCACCTTTTGTTGCATTGTCGCATGAAGGTCGCGTTGAGGGCTTTATTAGGGATAGGACTATTTTTGCGGAGATCACTCACACTTTTGGGTTAGACATCGGTCGCGGCACGGTCGCTTTCTGGCCCCCACCTACAGCATGAAGTAGTTTATGGCTGCCCCCAACTAGCAGAAAGATTCAAGCTCACTTCTGCTGTCACCGAGGACTGCCCTCGATGGGGCTTGGGACAAAAGTTGCCTCCTCGAGCGACCCAAGGGGTTCGTGCCGAGGTCCAACCGCGTCCTCCCCTATAAGTGTGAACGTACTTGGGACTTCTCCATAGAAACCCCGTTGAAAATAGGATTTTCATATTTTGGTCTAAAACGTCGCAACCGTAACCGTCATGCGGCCGGTAGGAGATCCAAAAACTTTGAAGATTGCCGATCTCATTCGTGTTCGTGCTTATTCCAAAAAATAAGGGAGAAACTCGTGCTAAAAAGGGTGAGCGGTAATAAAAGGCAAACAGCTTTCTTTTAGAGAGACCACGTGCGTTTGTCTGTGACTTTTATTGCAGGTAGAAAACTATGGGAAGAAAACGGTTGCATGTGTGCGGCCGAAGCAAGAAAACACCCGGAGAATTCCGAAAAGAGGGAAAAGGGTACATTGGAGGGGGTGAGAGGGGGGGGGGAGATGGGAGGAAGAGGGGTAACCAACCTATAGTGAAAATTAGTGAAGTAGAAATGTATCATAAGAGAACTAGTGTTAAAACAATGAAATACTGCTTATCAGGAAAATAATTTGTATTTCTGATATGATAATAATAATCTGTATTGCGTTTAACCCTTCTAGACCAATAGAGAAAAAAGCAACAGGTAGAGAGATGTCAAAATAAAAGCAACTTTTTTAACCTCATATATACATAACAAATGGATACACACCAAAATAGCACATTAAAATAGTTTAATTTTCTCAATATTTACAATATTTATACTATAAATATATCAAAAATAACAAATTAATAAAAAAACAAAAATGCAAATTTCTCTTCTAGGATGTGTTTCGAAGGTAGAACAAGTTTGAGTCAGATTCTTAATACATTTCTTTAGATATTGACGAAAAAACATTGCTTGGGGTCATATTGACCCCACGTGACTAATTAAGGGTTAAATACACATATGCTCATAAAAAACATAATATTCTAATTTTGTTAGTAAAATTATTGACTGGCTCAAAATTTCAGTATCTGGAATTTTATAAATATTCAAACTCACCCTAAGAAGTTCATTTATACATGAGTGATACACTTTATAAATAGCAAGCATTGATGGAGGGCCTATATACTGCTTTATGTCTGCTCGGTCTGCAAAAGCAAGGTCTATAGCATTTGTTAGATTTGATGTAGTAAGAATTAGAACATTAGGAAACCTGTAAAGTAATAAATTCATTATTAAAACTTTCTGACCTTGCCTTTAAAAAGTCATTAAAAATAAATTTGTATTTACAATAAACCAAGAAAAATTAGTTTATTGGTAACAAAGAATTAAGCAAAATATAAATCACAGTATTACATATAAAAAATATCTTTAAGGACAACTAAATAGAATAAAAATATAGTTGTGATACTCAATATAGAAAGACTGTGAGAAACCAAAAAATCCTAACACACAGACTACTTTCACATGTAGTCAAGTTTGGTGATAGCATAAAGCACAACAATTTTTTTCCATTCTGTATGTATTGTGAATGTCTTCATTCTATATAACAAGGATGCACAACCTATGACCCACTTTGTGTGTGTCCTGCAAGCATGAGAATATTATTTATTTCAAGTCAAAACTAACATAATACTACTATTTATCAATTCTGTGCTAGCTTTTCAATGCGGCCCATGAAATGATATGAAACTTGAATTTGCCCCCTTCCGAGAATAGGTTGTGTATTGCTGCTCTACAAACTTTACATTCTGATAACTGATTAAAATCACTTACCTCCGCATCTGATCAATTTGTGTAAGAACGGCATTGACCACACGTAATGAATCTGATGGTTCACTACTAGAAAGGGATGCCTTACGGGCATGTGCCAGACTTTCTACTTCATCCAGCAGAACACAAACTAAGGCCTCTTTTTCTTCTATGAGCTCTCTGATTTTTTCAAACATTTTCATCACAAGTTTTCCACTCTACATGGCAGGAAAAAATATGAATCAACAGTTAAAATATTGTTATGAGTGAATTAATAAATATTCAATCCAAGTTTATTCCCCATAGAGCCATACAGTAAATAATGGGTATAGGATTCATTAGAAAATACAGTAAAATAAATGACAAAATACCATATATACTCATGTATAACTAGAGTACCATAAATAAATAAATTCAGACCCCTCCTGAGTAACGCAAGACTCAACTTAGGTGAATCCGAATTTACGTAAAAACCTTCGAAAATTAATTTTTTAAATCTGAAAATTCTGAGTTGCAGAAATTTTCTTGCAAGGCAAAACGCTTCAGACTTAAAGGTCAAATGTTGAATGAAGTTTAAACACATCAATTTATTTTAAATTCATCAAAATACATGCTTATATATGGAATATTGAATGGCTAGAGATATTTAATGGCAATATTTAATACGAAATCTTAAATTTCATTGCATATCATGGCCATCATCTTTGCATAGTTATTTGGTGCTGAAGATGATGAGGAAGATGAATTCTATGGGTATTAAATTACTTACATCATTAATTATATATATAATATATTCATTAACTAAAAAAATTATTTCAATTTACATATATACTATGTTATTTTGGTTTTTGATACATATTTTGCGAAAAATCTACATGGCGATTTTGCAGGAGACACAGCAATCAGCTGATTAACTAGTGAAATGTGGAATATTTGGAGAGGATGGAAATACAATTGTAAGGAAGTAATTAGGCGTTTGATACGTTTAATTAATATATGTATAAGCTGGATTACTGATAATTTGTGGTTTTCCCCTCAATTCACGCAAAGAGTAAGAATTTGGTGCGAGATAGGTACATTTCAATTTTTATTTTAACTGTGCAAAAGTGTTTAGCGCATACCTCTACTTTATAAGCTATATATGGCTATATTCACATTATAAATATAAAATATCAAGCAAAATAAAAAATATGTGCCCCCTAATTATTTGCATCCTTAAGACACTGCCTACCTGTCTTAAGGTAAATCTGCTATTGTTGATTACCTTGATTGAGTATGCTATGCAAGTAAACAATAATGTTACATTAGCATTTAATGTAGTTTTTACAAAAACATTCCATCATATTAAAATGGGTGTTGTAATAAGAAGATTTTAAGTCTTTAGTGGAATTTTTCCTAGTTCAGGTACAATTTTGCAATTAGATTCCTGGTCAGTGATGGAAATGGCTTTTTAAAACTGAGGGTATGGTATATAATTATAATGTGTCCGTCATTTGCGCAGGAGACAAAAATAAAAATAATAGGTTTGAAGACCAGTATACAGCATAGTAATTACTTTCCAGTGGTTTAGTTTATTTATTTCTTTGTCACCAGAACTTGGGGTATTGCATACTCCCCCATTTACATCACTGTTCTTATCGCTTATTAACATATTCAAAATAATCTGTCCTATTTGTGATTATGGGTGGCCACGAGTTTTTGCTGGATCAGATAGAACAATTGATAAAACAATGGGCACTGAGTTTAGAAACTATTTATTTAAGAAGTACTGACCCAGACAGATTCTAATCACTTTGTTGCAACAGTACCAAATGAATGCTTCACGTCACACTTGGCATTGAATTCAGAATAGAGGCCAATGGAACCTAGAAACTAAAATAAAGCTTTTTAATTGATCTCAATTTAATTTGTAATGTTTATTCTTGTTTTTGAGATAAATAAAATGTTTCAGTAGTAAAGTCTCATTGTTTTATCAATCATTTTATTTGAGCTGATCATGACTTTTGGCCATCTCAATGTTGCATCATTAGAGAGACAGATTCTTCATCCTGAGAAAAACATTTCCTCACTAGGTTCTCAACCAAGGATTAATGGTAAATTAAGATGACTATACCATAGTTTATGCTGGAAATAAAATCCAAAATTCACGTTTCCATAAAAGTTTAATTCTAAATGTATTTGCTACAAAAATTATATTTAAAATATTCAAACTACTATCCTAGTTATCTCTCCATGCCTCCTATAATATTTTCACTAAAAACAATTCTTTACTTCTGCAAAAAAGTAAAAAATATTGAATACTTAATTCAAGTTGTACAGACCTCTGAAAACCATTTGGAAAAGAGACTATGACTGTTTATTTCAACCAACTGTCCATGTCTGTAACGATCTGCAAGACGTACACTCAACTTTTGTGCTAGAGCTTTGCAGAGAGAAGTCTTTCCTGTACCAGGAGGTCCATGTAGCAAAACAACTCGATTCCATGACACTATATTAGTATCCACTTCTCTATCAGAGAAAAGAAGAGTTGTTTCCACAAAGCTGAGTAGCTGCAGGAAAAGATGCATTTATTTAAATACTTAGCAAAATTCAAAATTTAGAAAGCAAAATTTTTTTGTTAAAAATGAAAAAATCACAATGCCAGAACTTAAACCTTGTTTCACATTTGGATATTCTGCTAAAATTCAGCATACTAGCCTTCAATTAATTTGAGGACAATAAATATGCAATTTTAATCAGAGACACTTATGGGAGGCACATTATAGAGTCTAGACGTCCCATTCAAGCAAGAAATGTGAAATGAATAATTTAAAACAAGTTTTATAAATAAAATACAGATAAAACGTTTAACCTATAATATTATGTTTTTTTCATTATTTACTTCATAAACTCAAATATTTAATCAAGTTATTACCCAACACCTTTGCATAGATTTCTTTGTCATTTTATGACTTCAAAACTCCATGACATCCATAAAGCCCCACTGACAAATCAGTAGTATTCTCATCATATTCATAACTTCTGCAGTGTTCTGCTTACAACTACTTAACCTAAATTTTATTGTATTTTATATTAAATGCCTTTCTCCATTTAATTGACACATTTAAGCTTTGTTTTGGAGCCTGGAACAGTTTTAACCATGTAATCCTAATTTATCATGTAATGCCAAAAGACTACCTGCATAGGACCATCACTTGTCTCAATGCTTTTGCTATAAATATAAAATTCTCAAAAATACACTGCAAATTTTCAGAGAAAATGCGCTTAACTTTATGAATAAAACTGGTCGATAGAATAATTAACGAAAACTTCATCTAAAATTGTGTTGTGATTGAAATGAATATTGGAATCCTGCTTCAAAAATCTCAAAATAGAAAAGGGTGAAGAAAAATATACTTTTCACGATTAAAATGTTTTAAAAATCGATATAAAACATATCCGAGTTATTATCAAATAGTTATATTTATTTATGATTGTAAATGAAATGCCAAACTCATAAGGCCATTATTTTCTCAGCAGGTCATGTTTCGTAAAACGATATTTAATGTCAATTTTTGCGATACTTACATTGTCTTTAATACCGGAATCGTAAACCAATGATTCCCATAACCCGTGAAAATCCGATGATGGCAAAATCCAATGATTCGCAGCTGTTATGTCTTCTTCTTCGTCCATAACTTCTGATTGAGGGCCAGCATTATCAAGTCTGTAGACATAATACTTTATGTTCACCTCCGAAACGCTCACCCTCTGTAATTATAATTCGATGATATGAAAAAAAAGAACCAAAGCATTGATAATAATCAAATAAACCTTCTTATACCTCTTTTTCGTGTTCACTTGGCAATTCACTTATGTAAATAGCTTGGACATGTTCTTCAAAAATCGGAGAGTTCAAATTCATTAAGGTCATACCAGGGGTAACAAATCCCTCATCTTCTACCATCTTTTTAATATAACCCCTTAAAGCATCCCTAGTTAAGGTGCTGAAATAGTAAGATTAGTGAATATGAAAAAAAACACGTTCAATCATATCATAATTAAGAGGTTGAAAAATTTGAAGGCTTGGTTATTAATACCTATCTTGTCTCTGAACTATTTCTATATGCAAAGGTAACTTCATTTTTAACTTCGAATGATGAAGAAAAGTTTCAACTTGACATGTATAACAATGACAGCGGACAATTTGAAACCACCTCCAATATACGCTCGCCAAATTAGGAGGAAATCAAAAGAGAGTTATGATTTCAGAGTAAAGATAAATTTTAACAAATGTCTCGTAAAGTTTCATAAAATTTAATATTTTTAATAAAAATATGACAGAGTCGATATACTTTTGCGAGATATTCCTTTAAAGTAAAAAGTATTGATTCACTACCGGAATTGAATATGTAAAGCAAATGAAAAACGAAATGCAATTCCACCACAAACTTCGAAATGTGGGAAACGTGTTATTGTCCGAAACAAATTAAGCAATAACATTCGGATGCTATGACTTCAAGATAAAATAAGTTCGTCATAATTTCAGCCATGCAGTGGCCGTCTTTTACCTTAATACTTTCTGGAGTATTTATTGCCTATATTTTGCATTCAATATGGACAATGGCACAATTGTTTGTACCTCCTACATGTTCGACTGGAGAGATATGTATTGAGCCCTTTCTTCGCACAGAACCGAAATTACAGGTTTGTAAATTATAGTGTTTTAGCATATATGTGATCATGTCATGTTCCTGATTTGCCTATGGTTGCTTTCAGCTGTTTATGTTCACTTCGATCAGATCTCAACCATCTTCAGAAAACCATGTAAAGCTGTTTTACGACCAGCTTAATTTTGACTACATCAAACCTTTTGAAAGGTATGTTAATTTTATACAACGCCGACGATTATATTCTAAACGTTTGTATTAATGAGTGGATTTGAGCTATTTGCCGCATGGAGTTTCGTTCAGTGAATTACTTATTATTCGAAATGGAAGTTTATAAATTAAATTATACGTATTTTCTCTACCATATGGTACAGAATTCAATTAAATAAATGTGTATTGTAGAATACCTCGTTTAAAAACACGTTGGGGTTCTCCAAACGATGAAAATCGATTAAGTCATCTGTATCGTAGTTGCAGTAGGTAAAGAATTTTTATCTTCAATTTGCAAAATTGATCAGAATATTTTCTAAAATGTATTGAATGTGTATAAAGTTCATTTTGTTAATGAAATGTGTTAGAGAACCCAAATGGAAGTTATTAGCTTAAAATATAGCATAATTATTGTCTTTTCTACTTGTTTGTACTGAGCCAAATTGATCGTACTTTGTCTGTTTTGCAGAACACTTCCTCTTGATATACCTCTTAAAACACGGCAAAATGGATCCCTTTTCCTTCATGTTTGGGTTCGTCCTCAGCAGAAGATCCTGGATGATACATCTGTGAAATTCAGTGACCTACTTAGAGATGCATTTGCATACCACATCAGTATTCGTTTGACCCAATATCACATTCCAAGCATGGCAGCATTCAATCTTCTACGAAAGGTTTGCATCGTTTTCAGCTCATTTATAATTAACTTAAAATACAGTATTTAAAAAAATTAAATTTTGGAGCCCTATGGTTAATTACAATAAAAATGAAAAAGGGGAAACCTTATATCCAGAAAAATTAAAAAAGAAGTACACAAATACACACTGGTTTAGGGGATGCCAGGGACCAAACACTCACAGTCTCACACACTCTGGGTTTAAGGGAACTACTCCATACCGGGGACCCTTGTTTACATGCACTCAAATCACGGAAGCAAATAAACCACAAAGTGTACTTATTTTTTAAAAGAATGCCTAAATATGCATTTCAGAATCAATAATTCCATCCTCAGTAGGCCGATCATAAAGATGATGAAATGCAGTAAGTGTTTAGACATCAATCATGGCAAAGGCAGATACAAAAGGGAATCTTTTGCATCCTCTATTCTATTCTCTCCTAAGGAATCAACTTATAAATCAGAAATTTAATACCAGATATAGTGTGGATAATGTCAAGACTTACCTTGAACTCCAAAAACATTGTTTTTAATGTTCTTTCTAAATGCAGTCAAATTTATTAATTTGTGTATAAATCGCAATAGTGAGAAGTATAATACAGGCACTCCTCTACTTACGAACTTTCAGAGATACGAACAAACGTGTCCGTATGTCCATTTGCCTGTTTGGACCGAGAGTCATAAGTTCAACCGCCGAACAATAGATGGTGGTGGTTGTTCGGAGTCATTACCCATCATTTCTGCCTGGGCCGCCGCCTTTGTCTATTGTTGTGTTTTCGCTGTGCAGTTCGCTATGACATTCTCTGTGCTTTTCACGGACATTATCAACAAATTGACTTACGAACAGACCTCTGGAACCAATTATGTCCATAAGTAGGGTAGTGCCTGTACTTGGTTCTGGAAAATCAGGAGAAAAATTCTGCCTCGACCAGGAATTGAATCAACAGATATTCTACCACTAATACTAGGCATACTAATTCTCCAGTTTCAGAAACGGGTATTTCTCACACATTGTGGTTAAGCTAGCCAAGGTAGTATCAACTTCCCCCTAATGAATGTTCTCCATGAGGAACGTCCAAAGAAAACCCATTTACATCCCAAGGGTGAGATTGCCAGATAAGCATATTAAATTGTTGGCAAAAATTCTATGTAGGCAGGCATATGCTGGATGTGAAGAAATCTGGAAAAGCAGGAAAAAAATTCAGCCTTGACCAGAAATCAAACCCAGATCTAAACTTAATGCATGAAAAATACCCAATTCGGTAGTTCGGTAGTAGAATACTGAAGCAAGTGGAAGACCCAGGTTCGATTCTCAGTCAGGACAGAATTTTTCACCTGCTTTTCCATAATTCTTCTTGCCCAGCATATGCCTACCTGCATAGAATTTTCACCAACACTTTAATTTATGTTTGTAATACTTGCTTGTTAAACAGATTAACCCTCCAGTACTCACGTGGGTTTTTCAAACACGAGTACTCACACGGGGTAGATTTTAACCCCATATGAATTACATTAATGCATGCCAAATGAAGTTCATTCATCAACAAAAAATGACAAATATATATCAATTTAATAGAGAAACAACATAGTTTTTTAACAATATTTAATAACATTATTTTAAAATAAAAATTGACACAACTTAAAACAATATTTCTGTAATGTAAAAAATAGCAAACATTTTTTGCATGCGAAAACAAAATACAAAATGAAATTTGGTAATAATGGTTAAATTACAATTACTTTCTAATATAAATATATAACAGTTTATAAAAGTACAATTGTAATAATTTTACTAGGTATTTTTAAAAAGAGTTCTCATTTTGTCAGATGTTTCATACACATCTATTTTTCTCAGATGTCTCAGAATTTTTCTTAGATGTCTAAGAATTTTTTTCAGATGTCTCATACACAACCACAAAGTATAAATTAATTAATGTGAGACAATTAGTGTATAAAAATTTAAGTATTTACTATCTTATAGTATTGCATATGGAGAGAGAAAGTGAAAAGAACAAGTTTATTTCCTCACTTCAGAAATTATAGTTATATATTAAAATTTGTTGAATGAGGAACAGAAACATGAAAAAACTCAATTGTTGCATTAAAAACTAATTCACCAAAACAACAACAATAGTTTCCACACAAGGAGATATATCACAGATGTTCGTCTCAGATCGCTGTGCGCCGTCTAAGAAAAAGCATCCTTACTCAAAAACAGTCAACACAATACTAGAAATTTTTACCTAAAAACCTTCCACACGTGTCATTCCAGCGTCTGAAAAGGAGAAGACAGCGAAAAACGAACAGGAGGGAAATCATCATAAAATGTAAGGGGTGGGGTAGAAATCTACCCTGCGTGAGTACCAGAGGGTTAAGGATGCCCAGTCAGCTATCTTCATCAATCCTGGGTTGTTTTCAAAGTTAGAGGTACCGTTGTCACTGAACAAATGCCTATATTACTCATTCATTCATCATGCTTCTGTCTGAAGACAGGTTTTAACTGAATCGCTGCCTCCATCTCTCTCTCTCCCTAGAAGCCTCTTTTATACCTCTATATGTACTATATTCCTGCTTTATATTCTCTAATATTCCTATTCTTTTTCTCCCTCTTCCTCTTCTTCCACTAATTTTTCCTTCTAAGATAGTCCTTTGTAAACACTGTCTTCTCAATATGTGCCCTATCCAATTTGCTTTTCTTTTCCTGATTGTTTTTATTAGCATCCTTTCTTCTCCCACCATTTCTAATACTTTGTTTCTCTTCCTCTCTTTCCATTTCACTTTCATCATCCTTCTCCATATCCACATCTCAAAATTTTCTAAATATTTTCCCTCCTTTCTCCTTATCATCCACGTCTCTGCACCACAAAGAGCTATGCTCCATATGTAGCATTTAACTTGTTTCTAAATTTATTTTCTTGCTTGTAAGAAGCTCCTTCTCGTTAAATGCTGCTTTTGCCATTGCAATCCTGCTTCTAATGTCCTGTGCACTACTTCCATCCTGCGCTAAAATACTGCCGAGATATTTGAAACTACATACTTGTTCCAATTTTTGTCCATTTACCATTATATTTAATTCTTTATGTTTCTTTGAAACCACCGTGACTTTCGTTTTTTCGGCATAGATCTTCATTCCATATTGTTGGCCAACCTCCACTAGTCTGTCTGTCATCCTCTGAAGCTCTTTCTCGTCTTCTGCTATTAATCCCTGATCATCTGCATATTTAATGGTGGTAATACTTTCACCTCCTATCTTAAATCCTTTCTCTTCCATCAACGCTTCTTCTGTTATTGTTTCTGCATAAATATTAAATATCGCTGGTGAAATAGGACATCCCTGCCTCACTCCCCTCCCTATTGAAGTATTTTCTGTTTCTTCTCCTTCGACCCTGACTCTAATCTTTTGATCAAAGTAAAGGTTTTTAAGCAGTCTTTTTATCTTTCCAATCTATTCCAATTTTGTTTAAAATACCCAGCATTTTATCCCATTTCACTTGGTGAAAAGCTTTCTCCCAATCTACAAAACAAAAATACATATCTTTATTGACTTCTAGCGCTCTTTCTATCATCATCCTCATACATCCTATAGCATCTCTAGTCCCTCTTCCTCTTCTGAAACCAAACTGATTATCTTGCAGCTCCTTTTCTATTTTACATTTAATTCTTTTGGTTATTATTCTAGTTAGAACTTTAGCTGTATGAAAAATTAAACTAATTGTTCTGTAATCCTTACAACATTTTGCATTGTTCTTTTTCTCCAGTGGTACCATAACAACATCTAAAAAATCTTCAGGCCATATGCCAGTGTCATATACTTGGTTAAAAAATTTTGTTAGTTGCTTAACTGCTTTCGACCCCAAAACCTTAAGAACGTTCACTGGTATATCATCACTCCCAACAGCCTTCCTTCTTTTCATGTCATCAATTGCTCTTTTAACTTCAGACTCGAGAATACTTGGTCCTAGCTGATCTTTTTCCACATCCTCTTTTTCATTTAATTCAATATTTCTTGGCTTTCCTTCTTTGTCATACAGCACCTCAATGTATTCTTTCCAAACATTCTTTACATTGTTTGGCTCTGAGACTATTTTACCACTTTTGTTCATGATTCCTTTACGTCCTATCTTTCTTGCCTTTTTCTTGAATAGTTCCCTTGCTTTGCTATACATGAGGTCTGTTCTACAAATTCTTTCACACTCGACAATCTCCTCGCATTTTTCATTTATCCACTGTTCTCTTGCTTTATCTGTTTCCCTTCTTAAAGCATTATTTAACTCCTTGTATTTTCTTTGGCCCTCTTCAGTGTTTATGTTCTTCTACTTTCTCCGCTCTTCCATTTTTTGCAGCATGGCTGCTGTGATCCAGGGCTTTTTAATTCTTTCACCCGTTACCTTTCCTACCTTCTTTTCCATTACATCTTTAATGTTGCTATGGATGTATCTCCACTCCTCATCTACATTCTTCCTATTTTCTTCAGCTCTCTCCCCCAACCTTTCCTCCAGCTCTATCATGATAGCCTCCTTGTTTTTAAGGAGTTCCTCTAAGTTCCATTTCTTGTTAACTCTTATGTTTCTCTTAATGCTCTTCAGTCTACATTGTGTATTTGCCACCAAAAGGTTGTGGTCGGAATCGATATCTGCCCCTGGTAATGTTTTCACATTTTTAATGCTATTTCTAAATCTTTCATTGACTAGTATGTAATCTATCTGGTATCGTCTCTGGTCTCCTGAGCTTCTCCATGTGTAAAGTCTCCGCTGGTGATGCTTAAACCATGTATTAGTTACAATCAATCTATTTCTATGGCAGAATTCCACAAGTTTCTTCCCTCTTTCATTTCTCTTCCCTAGTCCATATTTTCCCACTATGTTATCTTCCTGTCTCTCTCCGACTACACTGTTCCAGTCTCCCATTACTATGGTGTTGACCCTTCCTTTTCCCTCCTCCTCCAATATCTCCATAATCTGTTCATACATTTCATCTACTTCGTTGTTGCCAGCATTAGTCGTTGGCATATACACTTGAATTATAAGCATTTCCACTGGCTCCATCTGAAGTTTTACGGCTATTAATCTATCATTAACTGTCACTACCTTGCTAATTCTTTCAGCTATCTCTTTTCTCATTATAATCCCCACTCCCCTTTCCTTTTTCTCTCCTCCCGAGTAAATAATCTTAAATTCGTCTGAATTTATCTCGCCTTCTCCTTCCCACCGAACTTACCTACATTATTCCTTCTCATTTCCCTTTTTAAGTTCTCTAGTTTACCCCCTGAATTCATAGTCCTAACATTCCATGTGCCTATTCTTAATTTCTCACTACTTGCTTTCCTATTAATGTTACATTTCCTCTGTGCATCCCCTAGGGTAGTCCCCACCCGAAGATCCGATTAGGGGACTATTTTACCTCCGGAATATTTTACCCCAGAGAGATCCATAGAGGTATTTTCAGCTTTTCAGCCTATCATGGGATATATAATGAGGTAGTTTCCCCTTGCTTTCCTCATCGCAGTTTCACAGAGTGATTACCCATCTGTAGCTGTTCAGATCCACATGATCACCACCTACAGAGGTACTGTGCAAGCTGCTGCCCTTGCACAGGGGGATGTAAAACCCCCAAGACTGCTTCTTAGTGACTCTTCTCCTCAGACCTTTCCGGCGTGGATGGTCCTACCAGGAGAATTATCTCCCACCGGCATAGCTCTTTGGTTCATAAGAGTACAAAAACCCTCCCACCTCTGTAAGGTTATGCAGTCCTTAGGGAGGGCTACATTACTATTATGTAAAAAATAACACCAGAAAATTACTTCCCAAAATGATACCAATTTTTATTTCATCTTCATTCTTCCTCCGCCTCTGGCTTAGAGAAACTGGTGGGAGAGAGAAGGAAAGCTGCAATTGCAGCATGCTCTGTTGCCACATCTTCTATGTTAGTGAATCATTTACATGACTGAGCGTGTAATGTATGCAGATGAGTAGCAACAGCGAGTGCTCTCTCCTACTGTTTTACTATGCCAGATGTAGCTATAAGGTGGAGGGAGAATGAAGATGAAATAAAAATCGGTATCATTTTGGGAAGTAATTTTCTGATGTTATTTTTTACATATTAGTAATATAGGCATTTGTCCGGTGTCAACGGTACCTCTTAACTTTGAAAACAACCCAAGATTGACGGAGATAGCGGAATTTCAGAAATGTAACAAAATCGAGTATTAATATTGCAGTTATAAAATAATGCTTCCAGATACTTATCTAATAGTTTTAGGTAAGTGCTATTAAAATTGCAAGTTGATACATTGTAGGGTTTCTGAGATGTAAACATTCAAATTGGTCTTATCGGATTTCCAGGTCTAAAAACCATGTTTTTCTTCAAATACAGTCCAATATATAATATTTAAACATGGACTAAATATTTAAGATGTACATCAATTAATGTAGAAATAAATTCTCTAACCGCTACTTTTCACCCTATTAAAATCGTTGATGTTGTTTTCGAGATATGCAGTCTCAAACTTGAGTGTTGTCTAGACTTTTTGCAAGGACGGTAGTATATTTTACCTTTTCATTAAAAGTTAGAGGTAATGAAAAGAGAATGAAGTGTATGAACTCATAATAAGTAATGAATGTGTATACTACAGTGATTATTGTTTACTTAGGATAAGCCTGACACTGATAATAGTAATACCAAAGCTGGAATTATTAAATGATGTGTACTCATTTAGTTTATAACAATGGGTACTCTCCTGTAGGCAAAACCTGAGCTTAGAAAGAGTAAAGGTGAAAATGAAATGTCTCCTAAAGTTCTTCATAAAGCAATGGAAACTCCTATTACTCACTTAAAAAACAAAGTTGGCTTTTCCATGATGACTGACTTTGCTTCTCTACCAGTGAAGACCCTACCCCCTGAACTTGGCAGAGTTCTAAGGTTAGTTTTGTTCTTGGGTGGTAAGCCAAATGCTGGACAAGTTCATTATGAATATGCTATTTTTATATTCTTTCAGGTTGTCACCAAAAGGTGATTATCTTCCCATTCTGCAATATGATTTCCTTAGCAATCGTGTAAGAGATCTTGTCATAGTTAATGATAGTAAATCTAATGAAAATGGTCGGAGTACTCATATTACCATAAATTACACCCCAATAGGCATTGGAAAATTAAGGTATGCAATTTTAATTTTTTTTCTGAAATATTTTATCAATATTTGAAATAGTTTAACTTAATTTACATTGATTTTATTATTGCAGTTAATATTAAACTCACTTTAAATCATAAATTTACTTTTTGCTTAGGTTGTGGCTTCATTTAGAGATGGCACTGTTGTCTTTGCAGTCAATGGGCTTTTCTGAGAAAGATGTTGATGAAGTAAAGGGCATCTTTGCAGAAACAAATCTTTATCTTTTATGCCTTACTGTATTTGTGGCCTCTATACATGTAAGTTTGAATGGAATTTGCCTTATATATCCAATAAATCTTCTGTCTCACAACCCAGTAACAGAAAAACACTGAAACAGAAAAACACAGCATCAGATTGAGAAACATCATAAAGGATGATTGAAATAAATAGTTTTTAATGGAATCTTAATAGAGCTAATATAACCATGGTAATAATATTCATCTCTTTTCAATTGTATTCTATTGCTTAGCATCTTAAGATATTACAAGTACAATAGTCCCTTGTGCGATGTGGGATTTTCATTCTTAGAAAAAATCACTCTGTGCAAATTTAATACCTTGTGAAAAAAATATCATGTTTGTTTAAGTTAAGAGCTTTTTTACATCACATACTTATGTAAAATTCATTGCATGCCAAAATCAGGAAGATATATAATTAAATTTTGTCTATTTGGTAAATAAGTATTGCCTATATTTAACTGTGTATAATCAAATCTGTGTTGAACAAGGTTTTACTGTATTCAGAAAGTTTTGAAGGCTAGAAAATATTTTGAGATTAAGTACAAAAAGTATTGACTCCAAAGGGGGTGAGGGATTAATATCCCCCTTCAATCTGCCAATGTTTCAACCCCTTCTCACAAAAGAATCTTCTGATCTGTGTTCTAAAAAAATACTATAAAGCCAATCGATACAAGCTTAAAACTTGCATGTAGTACTAATTAAATTCTGGTATTACTTGAAAAACTGCCTTAGGTATGCACAAGGGCAGATAGTGGACTTGGGGCTGAAAAATAGTGAGGGATTATTTCATAATAATCCTTTTAAAAATAGTCAGACAAGAGATAATGCCTCAATATAGCTTGAAGGAAAAATAATTAAAAAGCAGAGACCTTATTTAGAGATGATGTAAGAATACATTTTTCAGCAACTGCATTGGCCTTTTTCTTTTTCCTGAATCAATATGCAACCAAATATTTACTAGCTATGCTTTATCATTTAGAGCAGTGGTTCGTTAACTTTCAATGATCGTGGCTCCCTTGAATATCATCATTTGAATTTAAAATACTCAAAATAAGGAATGTTTTTGCAAATTTATTCATTTTATGTAACTACCATATTCCCTTGATTCTAAGACACCATCAAATGTTAGACACTCCAATTTCAGAGACATTAAAAAGTGAAAGAAGTGCATCTTAGAATTGAGAAACTATGGTATTAATAATTTTTATCTCATTGTTTTTCCAAAAATTCTCTGATCAAATTTTATTATTCATGAAAACTTTTTTTTGGCATTTCACCTTGCATCCAAAATAATTGTGCAGCCCCCCTGAAGGGCCATGGCTCATAATTTGAGAAATACTGATTGACCTATTTAGAACTTGCATTGATGAATTGAGTGCCCAATTCTTTTGAAAATATTCAGTGTCTCATTTCTAAGTGTCTTTAATTTTTATAGCTTGAAGCTCGTTACCAATAAAAAACGCAGAGTTTAGAAAGGACATATCAACTGCAGTGTTTCAGAGTGAGATACAAAACCATGTCTGACAAAGAAAATACTCATATACTCTATAGTTTATGTTCTAAGTAGTTATGGGATGGATATACAGTACTGGTGACTCTATCCCTTTGGCATAGTAATGAGTTTTAATATTTTGTCTTAAGCTCTGCAACCCAGTATATAAATTCCAGTGACCCAGTACTGGGTTACAAACCATAATTTGAAAAATGCTGCAATAGATAATACTATTGATAATGTTGAATGATTTATTGCTCATGTGTGTACCCTCAGTTTTTTATATCTTGTTTATATTTATACAATGCTATTAGTTATCCTAGTCGAATATAATACAGTTTTTCAGTTTATAAAGTCATTATACAATTTAGACCATAAATCAGCATACTTGTGTCAAAAATGTGATAACCGGATGACTGTTAAGGATTTTTTAGGATTATTTCTAGTATTTGAACAGGCTTATATTTTGTATATCAAGTTTTGGTTTTGAGAGTCAGTCTGTTATGTACTGTAAAAAACAATTTATGCGGCAGATTAAATAATATGAAGTAGGAAATTATGGTAATATTCATTGCTTGAGAGTTTCCATGACTCACTGCAAACTGAATGATATGAGATTTTTCGTTATAATATTAATGATTTTTAGTTAGAATGTTGTAATTCTATACAGCTTTATGTCATCTGTGGCTAAAATAAGAATTTGTATAATAAGTACTGTCAGCCTGAAAATTAAACTGTATTCAACAGAAAATTATTAAGCCCATCTTATGGTTGCAAATTTTCAAGAACAATCACTTAAAAAATCAAAAGATATTTTTAAAAACTTATCTCAGATATCTCTGTTTTTGCTGTAGCTATTTGAGATGAGTACTTTTTTAATCTTTTGATTTTTAAGTGCTTGTTCTTGAATTAAATGATGTTAAATCAAAAATGAAAGGTGCTGTGAACCAACCTTTTATTTTATAAGATAAGTGAGAGAATCATTTTATTTTCTGCATTAAATTTTGCAAATAAAACAGAGATTAGGAAACCATGAAGACGATCTTTTCTCAAGATATTTTTGCCACCAGTGGAAATTAAAATATAAACTTCATCCTGCATGTGCAGGAGTTGAAGAATTGTATATTTATGAGTGGAGATGATATTAATTGATAAAATCTTTCATTGTTGTACTCCATGCTAAAATTATTTTCTATCTTAGAACAGTCTTGAATTTACCTATCTATATTTCTGTTTCTCGTACTTTTTGTCTTTGTAGTCCAGTAAAAGAAAATGTAATGGATACATATGAATCATCTGACCAGAATATTCATCAACTCATAAAAAAGTGATGGAACAAAATAAAACCATTTATCTAGCAAGATCATTTTGCTTGATGTCAGTTTTAATATCTATCATTGCATTAAGTGTTTACATTTTCCCTAAGATCCCTGCAACACAGTAATGGGTCAAGATCCTTACTTTAAAAAACCCGTCTTCTTGATTGTTGGAATCTTTTTCAAATCCCCTGAAGAATCTTAAACCAGCACCTGATACTGCCAAGGGAAAGTTTTTCAACATGGTGATAATACTATTTAAAAATGCTAAATTCTTCTTTTTGCTACATTTTTTATTGTTAATGACATATTTTTTTGTTTTCATGAAAAAATCATTTTAGGTAACAAGACATTTTACTTTTGGATTCTAATATATATCATCACTAGAGGAAAAGCATATTAAAAAGTTTTATTTACTTCTGTATACTCAGTAAAATAACTTTTTTCAGATAGTTTAACTGAAATTTACAGATTAAACTTTGTCTTTTTTAGTTGCTGTTTGATTTCCTTGCCTTCAAGAATGATGTATCATTTTGGCGAAGACGTGAAGATATGGTTGGACTATCCACAAGTTCCGTGTTATGGAGAGCATTCAGTCAAATTGTGGTCTTCTTGTACCTCCTCGATGAAAATACATCTCTCCTGGTATTAATACCTACTGGTATAGGGGTCATCATTGAGGTTAGTGTTCATTTTCAAAAAGTACTGCTGCTGTGCATGTAAATTAACCTTTATTGTCTAAATGATTCCATTTGGAATCAGCTATAACTGCTGGTCACATTCATGCTACCCCAAATGGAGTTGCAGTGTGGCACAGTAATTTTGTTTGTATCGATTTAGATGATCAGTTTGGGTGATATTAACTAATTTGGAAATATAAATATGAAAAATTTAACCCTGCGGTACTTAAATTAATTTTTCGACCGCCACTACTTGCGTGGAGTGCTCCTGACACCCCACAGAGTTTTTTTGCTATAAAAAATATCATTATTATCCTATTAATTCTTTATTTTTCTCTATTTATAATCATTTATAAGTAAATTTTGAGAAATTCCAAATGATTTTTTATTAGTAATCTATTTCAAAAAGAAAAAATCTTAAGGTACACTTTCATGAATATTTTCGGATGTCAATATGAGTCAGTTGACAGTTTTTAGTGCTTTTCGTCATTGCTGAAAAGCACTATTATCTCATGATGTCTGTCCGTCCATACGCATATATCAGGGAAGATTTGGCTAAACCGATTTCAACCTAATTTGGTACATAAATCAAAATACAATAATTTCGTATGTAAATTCATACATATGTAAACTTTACTGATTTAATAACACGTAACACTTTTATTCTTTTTGAGATCTAAATTAGAAAGAATTAACCTACAATCTTCTGATCTAAACCATTTTAAAGAAAAAATGATGAAGTTTTTTAGTCTGTTCATCTTTTTCCGCCTACAGTTCAACATTCCTCATGTTAAATGTTTAATTCTCACATTTTGGAGAAATCTTGCCATTTTAATGGGATGTTACCTTGCCAACCCATTGCATTGTTAAACCTCGAAATCCTATTGTTATTTCAATCCTTATGGGCGAAAGCATGCTTTGAATGCTTTTAATACGAGAGAGGGGGAGAGACAGACAGACAGACAAACGACTTTATTAGGGCGAAATTGAGACTATGTAGTCCCTTCTTACATTTAAGAGAAGGAAGAAGAGGGAAATGATTTTCATAGCAACGAATGTAAACAACATTCATTGCATTATTTACTAGAAAGAACACATTTGAATGGGGAACATTAATCATTTGCATATTAAAACTACTTAGAATCATGGTAAGAGTTCAAGGCTTGAAACTACAAATGCCTAAAAGAACGTAAGTTTGTTTTCCTCCATCAATTTTTTAATATGCGTCGAGTCGATCAACAGATCACTTTTTAAGGCGAGAATTTGACACATTCTTAGTGATTTGCATTGTTGCCGGTTTCGTGTAATTGTGTACCATTGACTTGATAATAGCCTCGTGTTGCATCTATTCACGAAATTTCATTTAAAAAACTTTCCCGTTGAATTTAAACGGACATCTTCCTAGTATTCACATAAAGTAATGACCAAATTGGCATATTTGGACAGAATCAACTCAGCAGGGGTGCCACAATTGCAATGTTGAACTTTTTGGTAATTATGAATTTGGAAGGAATTGCTGAACTGATTTCAATGAACATTTTCGTATGAAGGAGGTGAGCAACATAAAATAACAAAATCAAGATTTTTTGTATGGATATAGAAAGCAGGGATGCCACAATACAATGAAAAAAAATTTCTTTTACATGTATTAGTGTTGAATTGTCCACATAAATTTTAACCAAATTTAATATTTATAATATACACATATATACACAACCATTATATACATAATATCCTTATTCTGTCTGACCATCCATTGATCCGCCGGAACGCACTATAGAAATCCCCATAAGAGAACACTTAATAATACAGTGGAATCCCCATTTATCTTTTGCCTGGGGAACAAGTTATTTGTACCTTAAATGGGGATAGTCTAAAATTGAAAGATTAACCAGCATTTTATTAATATAAAATTATTATTAATTGAAACACAAATATTAAGAGTACAGATTAATTGAAAGGTAAGCTTCCTTTCAAGTTACAGGCTTTTTATATGGAATAAACAGGTATGGAAAGGTGTACTCCATGTCGAAGTACACAGTTTTCAAATGCAATATTTGAGAACAACAAATTTTAGTAAAATTCCCAATACCAAATTTCATCAAAATACGTCCTGCGGTTCCAGAGTTGACACGTACATTGTAAGCTACAGTACAACCTCAAAAACCCGGCAACCCCGGGACCGCACACTTGCCAGGTTTTTGAAAATTCTGATTTATTGAAACCTAACACACACATGAGTTCACAAACAATTCTTTTCTGATTGCTAACATTAAAACCTAGAAAACCTGCAGGCAATTCATCATATTCCACAAACATTCTTGCTGGCTACAAGTTATGCCAAGCATTTCTCAATGTTTCATTTGATACATCAGTCCATAAATGAGCAAGATTTCAAATTGCATCTTTAATATTAAATTCCTTTCTAAATGTATCAACACTTTCATCATTATTGCTAGCAACAAGCAATTTTACATACTATATGAACTTTTTACAGATTACTTTTAAAACATTCCGAGTTAATGAGAATTCCAGGTTTTTTAATCCCTAGTTTTTGAGGTTGTACTGTACATGTAGTTCTTCATGTAAAGTGGTCGTAATTATCGTCCGATTTTAAGCAAAATTGGAATCAGTTGACAAATTTTAGTAAAACTTCCCAATACCAAATTTCATCAAAATACGTCCAGCGGTTTCATAGTTGAAAAAGAGGCGTGTTGTAAAATACATGTAGGTCTTCATGTAAAGTGGTCGTTTTTGTTGTCAGATTTTAACCAAAATTGGCATCGGTTGGCCCTATTTAGTAAAACTTCCCAATACTAAAATTCATCAAAATTCGTACAGCAGTTCCAGAGTTGAAACAAATGCATTATAAGCTACATGTAGGTCTTCATGTAAAGTGGTTGTTATTGTAATCTGATTTTAACCAAAATTGGAATCGGCAGACAATTTTTAGTAAAACTCCCTAATACCAAATTTCATTAAAATATCTCCCGAGGTTTTCGAGTTGCAATATTTTTATTATTATTTTTTAATGAAAAAAGAACATCGAAATCATAAAATTATGTAAACATGTTAATTCCCATTTCTTTAAATTGATCGTAAACCTGACATTTTGCGGAAAAATTTATTTGACAAAAATTGTGCGTTTAATTATTTTGTTGAACTTTTGTTCGCTCAGATGAGTATTTAACGAGATGCTTGCAAAATACGTTGTAAAATAAATGTAGGTCTTCATGTAAAGTAGTTGTTATTATGGTCTGATTTTAACCAAAATTGGAATCGGTCAACAAATTTTAGCAAAAAAATCAATGTTCATGTAATGACGTCACCGCAACTTTCATAATGTATGTAACAGATGCCTTAAGGACTAAAGGTGGGTTGAAAAAACATGGCACGACAAAATATTAATTATTTGAGTTCATTTAATGTAACAATGCTGGTATGTGTTGCCTCGTTGATGGATAGTGTGAATTATTGCATTACAACTCCACTAAATAATATATTTTTGCATCGCATAATGTAAATGCACCTTAAATCAAGGCGATGTCCTTCTGGGGACGAGAATTTTGTCCCTTAAATGCAGGAAATTCTTAAAATCGATAAATACTAAATTGGGTAATATAATACATCATTTATATGGAGCTTTGGTCGCGGCCACTAAAAAACAACCTTAAATGCTGGAAAATCTGAACTGGAGAAACCTTAAATCGGGATTCCACTGTACCTTTTTTCACTTGCAGGCTTTTTTTCTTTTGCAAAATTAAATTAGAAGTAATTGACCTACGATCTTTAGACAGGAACCATTTTAAAGAAAAATAAACAGATTCTTATTCTTATCGTCGGCGTTTGCCTTTGGTTCGAAATCGCTCAAGTTATGCATTTAAATCACATTTATTAGAAAATTTTAAGCTTTTTAAAGATATGTTGTCTTGCCGACCGTGTCATTGTTAAACCTCGAGATTGTATTGGCGTCCTTATACTATATGCGTATGGAAAGTGCGCTTTGAATGCTTTAGTACAATAGAGAGAAGGCACCCGAATTATTTATAATTAAAATCATGTTTTTCATTAATTTTTTTTCAGTTAACTTCCTATTGAAATTTTTGGTAATTAACTATTTTTATAATTATTTTCATAGTTTTTTTGTAGTGCATCTTATAATTAACTGGAGTTATAAATTCACATCGCATATATGAATCACGCAAGAAGCCATTCCTTGACATGCAGACCTTTTTCATTTACATTTAAAAATATTTCATGGATGAGGTATATAACTTAGTTATGCGAAGAGAAGAATTTAAATTTCATTCGTAAATGTCCCAATTGTTGAATTCTAGTCTTGGCCTCATAATAAATGCACCAATTTAGTGCTTTAACACGGGTCAGACTTTTACACGTTGGTGTAACTTATTTACTGAATCTATTAAGTAATTAGAGGGAAGGAAGGAAAAGAGGGCTTACGGAAAATTCATCGACCACAATTCATCGAAACAATCTATCAACCACAATTCACCGAATCATAATTCATCGAAAATGCAATTCATAGAATCACAATTCATCGAAATGTAAATTCACTAAACCACAAATCATCGAATGTATTATTCATCAAAATTTCCAATTCACCTTATTTATTTAAATAAAATCCAAAAACAGCTGCTTTTGCACCTATTACATTGAATTTATAAACAATAAATAAATTAAAAGACAGAGAAATCAACATAAAACAACAACAAATAGGAAAAGGAATAAATGCGTATAATATTAACAATTACAACAAAATGCTTATTATTGGAAGGAGAAAAGAACAGTGGTTAAGAGAGCAACTAGTTGCACCCATGGGTAAGAAATAAAGAGGGAGGGAAAGTAAATATTAGGATTTGACAATTAAGGAGCAGAAAGACATGGAGGATGAGAATATATTGGGGAAGGATAAAGGATGCTTAAGGAGTTGTAAATGTGTGGAATACGGTAGAACATTGAGCGCTGCGATACAGAAAGATGGAATTTAGGTGACTGTGAGTAGGACATTGAGGAATGTGGAGAGAGAAGCATGGCAGTAGGTCATTGGATATGAATTTACCATTCATTATTGAATGTAGGAAAATAAGGTCGTTCACTTTTTGCCGGAAAGGGAGAGAAGAGATCCCAAGTGATGACAGTATATGCTTGCAGGTTGAATTATGGAAGGTAGGGACACGATTACGAATTACTGAGTGGGCGGTCAAGAAGCTTCAGGTTAGAGGGCGAGGCAGAGTTCCACACAGATGAACAGTAATCAATTATTGGAAGGATGCAGCCAGAGAAGAAGCACTTAAGAGTAAATGGGTCCGTCAACTCAGTGAATCTGTACAGAAGCCCAACAAGGGATATGGCTTTGGATGTAGTGCTTGTTGTGTGCAGAAAAAGTGAGTTTTGGATTGAAGACCATTCCAAGGTCACATTGGGATGAGACTGCAGGTATGGATTGGTTAGAAAGGAAGTAAAATGTAGAAATGGGTTTGTTGCGAAGGGTGAAGGTTAAGGCGGATGATTTATTAGGGTTAACTTTCATTTTCCAATAATGAGTGCAGCACTCTGAAATACAATTAAGAGCGCCTTGGATAGACTGAGTGTCCACGGCGTTATCATCTCTCTTAAAGACCTTGCAGTTTTCAGCAAATAACAGGATGTCGCATTGATTAGACAGTGCCACGTCCACAATTTCGTTTTGTTATATTTAATCTTTCTTCTTTCCTCCCCATACCCACGCATCCTTAAATGGGAATGGTTTATTCTTACTTATTATTTTTTCAATTGTTATAATCAGTCGAAAGACGTCCATGTTGCCAACAGTCCATTTATATTACTTCCCCTCTCCCTCTTCCCACATCTCCATAAGGTGAATTGGAAATTTTGATGAATAATACATTCGATGAATTGTGATTTGGTGAATTATGGTCGATGAATTGTTTCGATTAATTGTGGCCGGTGAATTTTCCTAGACCCGGAAAAGAGAATGGGAATGAGCAGAAATAAAGAAAGAGGACGAGAATGTATTATTTGTATAGGATTAAAAGGAACTGCAGTACAAAAATAACAATAATAAATTATAATTGATTATAAAAAATGTTATACTATTGAATCGTGCCATTGCCAAATGGTGGGAATTCATAAAACTAAATATAGCTCACGTAATTTTCAATGGATTTCTTTAACTGTTAATACAGCAAATATTTTGAACTGAATTTCAAATAGGATTGAAAAATAACATTTTATGACTTTTATTTAAATTTATTTAAATATAGTGATCATCTACCTCTATATGCATTTGCCATCTCTTGCGAGTCATTCACCGTGTAATGTAGAGCATAGTTTTTAATAAATGGCTCATTCTTCTTTTTTGGATTTACCAACTGGAATCTACAATGTGTATCTGAAATTTCCATTTTTTTATTCCATATAAAAAGCCTGTAACTTGACAGGAAGCTTACCTTTCAATTAATCTGTACTCTTAATATTTGTGTATCAATTAATAATAATTTGATATTAATAAACTGCTGTTTAATCTTTCAATTTCAGACTATCCCCATTTAAGGTATTACTCAATTTAAGGTAGAAAAAACTTGTCCCCCAGGTAAACGTTAAATGGGGATTCCACTGCAATGTGAAATATTTTGTCAAAAAGCTTATTAAATATTTTCTTTTTGTAACATTTATGACAATTTAATTTTCTATTGCAGCGATGAAATTTAATTTGTTAGAGTTTTTATGATATTAATAATAATTCCTTTTTGAAAAGTATATTGTTTTGGGTTTTAATCATAATACTTCATTCAATTTTTAAATTGTCATGTCTCTGTATCACACTGTGGCACTTGCTTTAGAAAATGCCTATTTTTTAGCCATATGATCTTTGTTCATTACGATACGATTCATGCAGTTATCAAATACCACTGGTGATACATAATGGCCACCAGAAATGTTGAGTGTGTACCATCAGTGTTACACAATGTCAGGAACTTGTTAATAAATATTTTAGGGTGGCCTAAGGTGGGATATGTTCCAAAAAGTTAAATTTACCCACTTTTTTAAATTTTAATTTGTAGGTGAAATTCTTGTTTCTCATCCTATAAGTGCATGCTGTAGTGTAGATGTAGGTCTATTAGTGATGAATGAATACAATAATTCTTGTGATTCTGTATTTTGAAGAGCTTTCAGTTCAGTTTATGAATTTATGAAATGTTTTCATTGAATAATTATAGATGTGGAAATCAAAAAAAGTCCTGCGAATGAAATTTGACTTGAATGGTAGAGGATGGTTACCATTTAGAGTGCATTTTGGGGATAGTGAGTCATCTGCAGCTGAGAGAGAGACTCGTAATTTTGATGCTGAAAGTATGAAATATTTATCTTATGTTCTCTATCCATTATGCATTGGTGGAGCAATCTACTCTCTCATTTATCATCCTCATAAGAGGTGAGTATATTTTTCTTAAATCCTGATAATCAAGTATTTAGTTGACATGCAAATGCACCTCAACACATACAGACATCCATCCAAGAATCATTTATAGCCCCCTTCAAACCCTTAACAGACATCCTCCCACACTTATAAAAGCAATAGAAAAACACCACTGATGATGGCTTTATAGCAAAATGAGCATTTGGTTTTCCTTTGTAAAGACATTTTTTCAATTTGATTTTAGCCACAAGATCCTATGTATTTCCATTTGGTATCCATTAAACTCATATAATGTTGCAGAATTTTATTTTGAAACTGTCTGAAGAGGAATTTACATGATAAGTCATTGATCTCATTTTCCTATGTATAGCCATTTATATTAAATTATGGATTAAAAAAATATATTTTAGTATTCAACTCTTAAAGTTACATTTTTGATAAAGAACAAGAGAGGAAAGATGCATACATGTGAGGCAGAGGGGTTCTTTATGAGTTAATGCAATCATGCCAAAAAAGATAAATGTTAATGGCTTTGTATAATGGGTTGAGTGAATAAAAATTAAGCAAATGCTTAAAGCAAACAGTAAAATCAAAACCATTTGCTAAAAGCATTTGCTTCATTTTGAGTGAATAAAAGTTTGCTTTTGCCTTAAATTTTACAGAAAAAAGCACTTTGCAATTCTTCCCTTAGTTGTTTTTGTTTACATTGAAAGTATTAGTTGAATTTCAAACTAACAACAAATATATTGGTTAATATTTTTAAAAATGTTAATTAATTAATTTTTCTTTAGCTATTTCTTTTATAACTGAATTTGATAGTATCACAAATCATGGGTACATTTTTATTCAATTAGTTACAGTATTAGTACAGGTAGTTCCTGCTTAACATGAGAGATACATTCCTAAAAAGTGTTGTGCTAAGCGAATACATAAATCCAATAAAATACCAAATAAAATGCAGGAGATATGTGTTCGAGCAAGAGAGATCGTCGTATCACAGTGGATATATAAATTTATATTTATACATAAATATACTTAGAATATTCATTAATTTATAATTTGCATCTGCAAATTCGAAACAATACTTCTTGTAATACTTTCTGCGATTTTAATGACGAAAGTAACGAAAAACATGAAGTAGAGTTTGCGAAAGTTGATTTTCCCTCCTTGGGAGCAGCAGTGTCTTGTCACTTATTTCATGTGTTTTATTGTTTGTGTACAGTTTCTCTTTGAATGGAATGCAAAAAGTTTGAATCAGTGTCTCTTTTTCCGACACCATGACAATCAAGAAAGTGACAAAAACATGAAGTATAATTGGCGAAAGATGAGCTCTGCCTTTGAGTCATATCTGGCAACTATCAAATCTAAAAAGTTTTCATTACCTTAGTGGTGGCTATTTGATATTCATCGTGATCATGATATGTCTTATGTTTTGATACTGTTTTTGGTTTTACATCTACAACTATGAGCGTGCTTTATTTTGCAAAAGGCATTACAATCAGAATTCATCTTCCAAAGCTTATTTCGCGTGTTTTAGTCTGGTGGTTCCTCATTTGTGTACAGTTTTTCTGTTTCATCTTTCACTCTTTTGTGATAAATGCCACAAAAAATGACTACATGAAGTTTTACTTCGACTTTAGACTGCTAATTATATACTATCTAGTATTTTACGAATAAATATAAATTATCATACATACTGCCTTAACCCTCTCTGGGCCGAAGCACCCGAAACCGCCTGTCTCGGAATCTCCGCTTCCGGCCTAAGCACCCAAAACTGCCCGTAATCTCATGCCCGAAACTGTGCCGTCGGCAAGAGTATGAATCACGCTCTCTTAAGCTACTTCTTTGTTCCATTTGTATTCAGTCTATTGATCCTTACCATGTGACCATAGGCACTTGAAATGAATTTTGGAATGTTTTCTATATCAATGCCCCTCAGTCTGTACTAGAAGTCTGCACGGGCCGAAAATTTGGGGCCCGAGCCCGGCCCGGCCAATTTAATATACGGCCCGAGCCCGAAAGACTAATATTTTTTGAGCCCATTCTAGGCCCGACTTTCTTCGAAATAGGCCTGACTTGAGCCTGATGACGCAAGTATAATTCGTTTAGATATTGTATGCAACAAGTGATTATGGATAACCGATATCATCTACTTATGTATTTCCTCAAAATAAACCTATATATATTATTCGATAATAATTATGATATATTCTTTCTTCAACTCATACGTACTTTCATTCCTTCCCTCCCTCTTATCCGTTACTTTTTATTTTAAAATTTATATTTTCTCTTATTTTAAATTATTTTATATATAAATAATCAATAGTAATTTAATTATATTTATTATTTACTCACCAAAATGAAAATTATGCCCCTCCTGTAGCAAGCAACTTCGAGTTTTACTGCATGTTATTGTGCAGAAACAAAATCGAGTCAACACTGTTGCTACTTAGGCAAGTTCGGTGCTCGTTCATAATCCATCCAGTAGCACTGAAATTCCTTTCGCTGGTTGAACTTGTGGCCGGTATTGATAGAACTTGCTTCGCCACTTTCGACAACCACGGAAATTCTTTTTCTCGAATTTTCCACCAAACTAACAAATCATTAACATCCAATTGGGTCGCACTATATCTCATATACCTGTCGAGTTCATCGTCTTTTTCTACAACTGGTTTGTCTTCAAATTTGGTGAAGTCCAGTATCTTTGACTTTTTGGCAGGAATACTATAATTTAAACCGCATGCTACTCCACATTGGAGTAATCCTTCAGTTGTGTTAAACCTCTCACTGATATTTGGATGCTTTCTCAATTGTTCGTCTCTCTTAAACTCTTCTATTAACTCTTGCACCAACGAAACTGTTTCCTCTCGTTCTTGCTCTAAAATCATCCTCAACTGATGGAAATTCGGCCACAAAAACGTAGCGATCCTATGAAAATTATGTTAGACGAATTTCTCCTTTAAAATTTCCCATGATCTATTTTTCAAGGTACCTACAGATAAGGTGTCAGTGGTATCCACTTGAAGGTGATTAATTAAGCTAGGTAATTCTTATTGGAAGAACTAAAGGGAGGGTAGGGAAAGTATCACCTTCTAGTTTCAAAGAAGCTTCTTTAAATGGTTTGAGGAAATTTATCAGCAACATTAGAATATCTTTCTGAATGTCTGTAATTTTGTCCTCTTCCTGACGTTCGATCAAATGATTATTAATGTCTTCATAGTTGGTATAAACGGACTCTAACATATCAATTCGACTGTACCATCGTGTTTCACAGTATCGGTGAATGGTAGATTTCAGTTGATTTACCAAAGCAGACTTTTTAGGTAACTAACAAGTTCTTTAACAGCAATTATTATTTGATGAAAATGAGGTAATTTTGATTCTAAAAATTCTTTTTTGAAAGTGTTTCTTAAAATAGTGTTGATTAAATGTGAACTGCAGTTTAACCTGATATATTGTTGAAGTGCAGCCATTATATTACTTCCCTGATCGGTAACAAAAATTAATTTCGAAAGACTATCCGGCTTAAGTCCCAATTTTGTTAGTCTCCTTTTCAAATCTTTCCTAATATTTTCGCCAGTCTTTCTTTCCTCACAGAACTCGCACGTAAAAAGAACATTATTACGAAGATTCCATTCTTTGTCAACAAAGTGTACAGTCGGAGTTATAAAACTTTTTTTTGTAATCATCGGTCCACATACCAGTTGAGGCACTACAAAACTTTAAATCAATCAATGATTGAATGTTGCTGACCAGTTTTTGATGTAAATCATTCGCTTCTTTATGTGCGTGGCACGAAATCGTTGTAGGATGAGGAAGTATATCTTTTACATCAACATTTTCATGAATCGAACCTATTTCAATCAATTTTTGCGAATAATCTAAGAATCCTACACCGGTAACAATATCAAATGGTCTAATATCCTTACAACATAAGGAAACACACGATTTTGTAATCCCATCTTTCACTCGCTTCGGCACACTTAATGATGAGGGAAGAAGAAATTGGGTAATAGTACTTGTTCCAATGATATTTTTGCAAGGATGGCGATTTAAATGCGAATTCCCAGTTATTCCCGAAGTGTATTTTAAAACTGACTTACATTTAATATACTGAACGGAACCGACTTTATCCTTTGTTGCAGCGATGTAGACTTCACGAAATATTTTCCAGGTGTCACTTTTAGCATTCACCTTTTCCATTAAAATATATTCACCGCTTTCTAATTTTGTCATATCTTTCTCGCTCATTGTTAGGGCTAGAAAAACACCTTAATAGAAACTTTAACTATAGTATAAAATTTTAAATGAAGGCGATATGTAATGGCTGTTTCACACAAATGCACACACTAGAAAATCTTTGAAACAAGATGATCTCGTAGAACCTTTGCTTAGCACGTCCAAAGAGTGTGATGGCCGTTTTGCAACTGAGTAAGGGAAAAAGGGAAAGAGTCCTACCAAAGGAGAAATCAAACAGACGTTCTAATTTTACGACAAAGTCGTAACGTGTACATACAATGTGCTCCGCTGGAAGTAGGCCGTAAGCCTTGAGACAAAATGGGACGGTCTTTCCTCTTTTTATGGTCCTTTGCATTTCTGTGCAAAAGTTTTGTTTTTCAATTCGTCCAAGTTGTTTTTAAGTCATGTTTTAGGGTTGGAGGTGTTCTTTGTTTTTTCAAAGAATTTAGACTAAGTAGTCGCAGGAGGGTAAAATTATGGTCAGAATATGGTCAGAACGAATTACTTTCGCCCTTCCAGCTCTCGGACAATTTCTGGAAAGACAAGAGTAAAAATCTCTAAAACGGATGTCCATGACGAAATGAAGGGACGAAGTAATGGTCAGTAAAAAGTTGGGTCAAGGCCCGAAAAAAGCCCGAATGTTACCCAAAGTGAAGCTCCAGCCCGAAACGTTCATTGATTTTTCAGGGCCGGCCCGAGCCCTTGCAGACCTCTAGTCTGTACCCATGGCTGGTCTTAGTAAGAGCGTTATGGAAGAAGAAGTCTATAAGGAAGACTATAATGACTCTGCGTCTTCTTTTGATGGTGTATTGAGTACTTGTTCAAGTGAAGAAGATGAAATTATAGATTTCCACCCAAAAGAAGAGATAGTGATTGCTCCAGCTGTCGGAGGAGGTGATTCCGAGGGGATAGAAAAAGCCCAATCTGAATCAGCTGACTGGAAAGAGGACAGGTGTTTTGAGCTTCCCAAGGATTTTATTGGAAACATTGGTCCAGTTCACAACTTACCACCAGGTAGTAGTGAATTCTTGTATTTTAAGTACGTTAGGAGGTGAACGAATATTTCAGATAATTTCCAATAGTACTAATAAATATGCTGCTTGTAGACAGCAAATGGCAGGAAAGGTTGATCGGGAATGGTTTGAGACTTCCTCTGAAGAAATTACTCCATATATAGGGATCCTTATCTACATGGGAGTGTATGATTTGTCAGAAACGACAGACTATTGGTACAACCCTGACATTGAATGTCCCCTCGTAAAAAATTGCATGGCATACAAATGTAACAAAAAATTAACCAAATATTTTCACATTAGTGACATTGAGATGGAACAACAACTGGGTGACGTAGGATATGACATGCTACAAAAAGTTAGGCCTATATTACATGTAATGGATAATTTTCATGAAAAATATAGGCCAGGGAAGGAATTGGCAGTGGATGAGGCCATGATGGGTTTCAAAGGGCGTCACCACATCAAACAATACGTAAAAAATAAACCAACGAAATTGGGGTCCAAGGTTTGGATTCTCGCTAGTCTGCAGGGATATGTACTTAGAGCAAAAGTATATTTAGGGAAAAAAGAAAATAGAAATAAAGGAATGCTTTTCGGAAGTCAGGTGGTGATGAATTTACTGGATGATTTGTTAGGATTACATCATCACGTATATTTCGATAGCTTTTTCTCCAGCATACTACTTATGAGATATCTTTTGCAAAACAATACTTACGTGTATGCCATTACTCAACCAATTCATAAAGAATTGCCCAAGGAGTTGAAAATCACAAAATCATTAAAACTAAAGAGAGGTGAAAGTAAATGTTTACAATCAAATGGTGTCACAGCTACAGTCAGGTGTGATAACTGGTATATTTGTGTATTGTCAACTAATTGTGACCTTGAAGTGGGTGTGAAAGTTACGAGAAAAACAGGCAAGGGTAAAGAACAAACGGTTATTTCCTGTCCCCTTGCAGTTGCCCAATATACAAAATTTATGGGTGGAGTTGATAGAACGTACCAAAAATGATGTTACTACTCATTAGGTAGAAAGACAAAAAAATGGTGGAAATATTTGTTTGGATTTGTAATCAACACTGCGATTGTGAATAGCTTTATTCTGTTTGTTGAATCTAGTCTACCATCAAAATCCAAGCACGGAGACACTCAGAAGGAATACTGGAAAGCATTATATAGGCAGATGATTGGAAATTTCTCGTCATGGAAGCTTGGGGGCCTCAAGAGATTTGTAACACCTATTACAGTTTCATCTCAACTAATTCATAAAATAATGAAAATAGAAGGCAGGAAAAAGGTGTGTGCTCACTGCAGTGAGAATAAAAGACGTACAGCATCTGGAAAAGGAATACAGACCACATGGAAGTGCAAAAATTACGACATACCTCTTTGCAAAACCGGTTGTTTCTTGGAGTTCCACCAAGAAAAAGGAGTTGGAGTGGATAACTAAGAAGATGATAATGTAAGGAGGCATCGCTATATAAGCAATAATATCTCCTAAACAATTAATAAAAGTTTTGATTGAATAAAATGAGTATATGAGTTATAAAGTAATATGCAAATTCACATCGAGTACACCTGAGGCTGGTGAAAAAATAGTGTCCATGACAGGGAAAATAAATAAATAAATAAATTCGGCCGGGAGAGGGTTAATGGTAACATTTTTTTATTTTATTTTTATGTAATGGATCGTGTTGCTACTCGTGTAAAACTGGGAATTCTTTGTGTAAAGTGAACAGGTTCCCCAAATGGTAAACTGTGCTAAAGCGAATTTCATGTTAAGAGAACTAGTGTTAAGCGGGAACTACCTGTATACGATTATCGTGAACAGAACCTGGCCAACAAACATCCACACTAATGAAATTGTAATCCAAATCACAAGTTGCCTGAAAATTTATGTACTGAAAACCTTTTCTATTTATATATTCATCCCCAAAATGACTCGGTTTTACTATTTTCACATGTGTACAATCGATTACAGAAGAAAATTTAAACTTTTGACTCCATTTTAATTTAGGTTCTGTGATTTCTGCAGTTGTCTTTGGGAATTTTATCCAGTCATTTGCCTTCATAGTGATTCTGAACGCCACAAATTTCACTGTCTTACATAGTTCTGCAGTGTATGTGGTGATCTTCCCCGAATCCTATTTGAAATCTGGAATCACTTAAGCACCTTAAAAAACATTTCCATCTTCTGGTTGGAAGACAGTGCTCCAACACATCTTCCTTGATATTTTCTGAGAAAGAGATTTGAAATTTACTACAAATTTTCTTCAGAGATATGATTTTAAAACCGTTGGTTGTTGAAACTCGTCTTTTCTCTTATTTTTTTAACTTTTCATGTCACCATAATCTCTGCCATATCAGTTTATATTTAGGGTCAGTTATCATGAAAATAGAGTACTTCAAAATATCTTAAGCATATGCTTAAAGCATTAAGCAAAAGCTCAGTTTTATTCACACAATTTTAAGCAAATGCTTAAGAAAAATCCTAAAAATAAGCAAATGCTTATTCTATCTAGCAAAAGCAAATGCTATTTTTTTTATTCACCCCAAATCAAGCATTTGCTTTAAAAATTATAGAAATCTTAAGCATAAGCATTTGCTTATTTTTTATTCGCTCGACCCAATGTCTAAGAACTGCCAGTAGTGATGCCAAAGAAATATCGAATTCTTGATTCACAGACTTGCCTAATCAGTTGTAATTAATAAAACAATTGCCAATTATTTAAAACATCCCTCACTCGAATAGTAGTAATATTACCTTTATGCTCACGCTCATTCCTTTGTTGTAAATTACCCATTTCTTTTCACTTAAAACGCTGTGTATATGTAAAGAAAATTGATGTTTTTACGTTCATTCCTTCGTTGTAGATAATCCTTTTCTCTTCATTTACCTAATGGTGCATGCACATGAAATAAAATTCAATCAATTAGTTATTTACAGCATATATTGTTTACTTCAGTCGCCAAGAAGATTGTTTTCGTTGACAACAAGTTCATAGTGAATTACAACTTTCTTGTTTGATTTTCTTGAAATCGGCTACTCTTTCGATAAAAATGTGCTGAACAAAACAGATACTATTTGACTAGCTCTATAATTTTTGGTTGAAGACTGTTTGTTTTAAGTGATATTTTACGAGATATAAAGAAAATTCATTTTTTGTCACCGTGGCACTACCGATTCGGCTATGTGAACCACTTACATCATTTTCTTTGCCCTTATGTCCTAAATACCAAATTTCATGAATAGTAGTTTTGCAGATGAAACATGCGGACGAACATGACCTGACCATAAAGTGTTCTTTTTCTACTTTTTCTAAAGAATGTCTAAAAAGGCTTATATTTTTAAATTAATCCAGAAGCTGGTAAAGATTACATATATATTTTGATTTTGTCTTTTTTATGTCACGTTGTCGAAACATTTGCGATGACACTTTATTAATGTTTGTAATTTTGTTTGCAGTTGGTATTCATGGTGTGTTCATAGTCTTGTAAATGGAGTGTATGCATTTGGCTTTCTCTTTATGCTGCCACAATTGTTCGTCAATTATAGACTTAAGTCTGTGGCTCATCTTCCATGGAGAGCATTTATGTATAAGGTTAGTGATGTTTATTTTTTATTAAAAAGGCTTTATATATATATATATATATATATATATATATATATATATATATATATATATATAAGAATATTGTATAGATTTTTTCACAAGTTATAGTGTATCAGTAGGTGCATGAAAATGTTTGAGTACATATTATAATTTTCCAATTTTAGAAATAAGCTACTCTGTTATTAAGATGATTCTCATGCCCTTTGTACTTCAGTATAAGGCTGAAAATGCATGGCCCCTAAACATCTGAACATAATGAATGTAGTAGCTATTTGTGAACGTTATCTTTAAAAACATGAATTATAGTTTTTTATTATTTTGATGGAAACATCTTTTCAGGCATTCAACACCTTCATTGACGACTTGTTTGCCTTTATCATTACCATGCCGACAGCACATCGAGTAGCGTGTTTTCGTGATGATATTGTTTTCCTCATCTACCTGTATCAACGATGGTAAGATTTTAATTTTGATTGCAATGAAAATATACCTTTGCTTGTAAAAGTCTGAAAGAAAAGATAGTTCTTGCTTAGGGAGTTTCTGAATCAGCAATAGATTTTCTCGTCAATCATAGTGTGTGAGGACAATTACCTTTGTGTTATTTTATTTATGAAGACTATTTTCAGTTCATGTGGAAGATAAAATGATTTATTATCACAATAACTAGCTGGATTTTGATAGCAAAATACTCAAATAGCCTCTTCAGTATTTGCTTCATTCAAAAGTTAGCCTTCTCCACTGTTATTAACCCACTTCAGGAAAAGTCTACAAAACAGACAGTCATTTAATGCCTAGACCAGTGATTCATAACCTTTTCGTAGGCATGACAACCTTTTAAAGATAAACAGAATTTTGTGGCATCCCAGCCTTGAAACAAGGTTTTTATATTTTTACATATGAGTATTACCACTTTTGGACTTTTTCCATTTGATGCTACTACACTGTAATCAATTTATTAGGGAAAAAATTATAGCCCTAGTTACCTATAAAAACATCCAAATCGTTGATTTATGTATTAAACTAAGTTTTTTTGTGATACAGTAAGAGCCCAGCTATCCATCACTTAGAGGGATAGGGGGGAGCTGGATAGCTGGATTTGTCGGTTGCATGAGCTTTACTCTGAATTATATATAGGAGCCTCAAAATTAGGAAAAAATAAAATATGTATCCCCTAAATCTGATTTACGAAAAAATGTTTCAAAGAAAAGCTGTAGTAAATTAATTTACTATAACTTTTGTAATAAACATTATTCACGTAAATTCACGTAGATATCATGGCATTTGCATTGAAAATTACGATAAAATTTTGTTTCTTCTTAAATATCGTTTTTACGTAATAATATTTCAAATAAACGTTGCAAATTACATTTACTATGTTTGCTATAATCGATTTTGACAAAAAACCTGTTATAAAGGAGATATTAAGAAAAAACCATAAAAGTTGCGAGAATTAACCCGCTCTTGTCAAAATCTAAGCAGAACTTGATTTTTTATATAAACGGATAAATATAAACTTCGGTATCAGTGCAAAAAATACTTTTTTAATTTGAGGGCCCCAACAAAATTCCTCTTACACACACAGACATAATCCAGAAAATGATCAAATCGTGTTCAGGAGACCTCAAAACGTCTATTTCCATTGAAATCTCGAAATCGATTTTTGTTTGTTGGTGAGCCTAGGAGTGAAGGGGATTTTAATGTATTTTGTGTCTGTGGGGGAAGTGTCAGTTAGTGTTGTGTGTGTTTTTACATGGAGCCTATGTTTATGTTTACGTAGGATGTTTTCAATCGTGTCTGTTAGCTTTTGCACAGTTCTTAATGTGTGTGAGTTCTTTACGGTAATCATATGGGGAGAGAGGCACACGAAGCAGTCTATTGATCATGGAATGAAAAGGGGCCAATTTATGTGAGATGTGATGATTGGATTTGGATGGGATATATCTGTGTGTGTTGGTTTTCGGTAAATATTGAATTATAACTTGTTGTTGTGTCTTGTTAATAATAAGTCTAAGAAGGGTAGTGTTTTCTTTTTCAAGTGTGAATTTAATCAAGTCATATTGGTCGTTTAGTTCTTGAAGGAAGTTAGTGATGTTGTATTTTGATGTGTCAAAAACCACGAATATGTCGTCAATGTATCTAAACAAAGTTTTAGGGAAGTATGTGAATGTGGTTTTGCATTGTTTTCGAAATAATCATGAATAAATTTGAAAGGAATGGTGACAGAGAATTTCCCATTGTTGTGCCCTGGTTTTGCTGGTATATGTTATTGTTTATTTGGAAGAAATTTTGTTTCATGCAAAGGCGTGTTAATAGGATGTATTCATCGACTGATTTTTGTGGTAAGTTTTGTTCTTTGAGCCAGGATTCAAGGAAATTTAGTGTTACTTCTATTGGTACACTGGGAAAAAGGGACACAACATTGAATGAAACTAGAATTTCAGTGTTTTTGAGGGTTAAGTTTTTAACTTTATTGATGAAATGGGTGTTATTTTTTGAGGCCTCAAAACTGCTTTTGAGAATAAGGCGGAGGAACCCAAAAACCAGAATTGTGAAGCCTTGTATTTTTAGCTGCCCGTATATTCAAAGTTTACATAATTATCCCTTGGTTATAGTCATACTTGCATTCTTTAAAACGTGACATTTCGTGAAAATTCATTGAGCAAGGGAGTTTTCTCACAATAAAAAGCTAAAACAATAAAAAATGATTTTATGAACCTTGAACAAGGTCTTACATAATCTTTTTTAGAAAGATCTTTTGATTTTGTTCCAGATTCAAATACTAATTTTTGTTATATCTGATTTTTTTATTTATTTATTGATTTTGAATTAATTCATTAAACAAAATATATCTAATGCACTGTAAATGAGCTTTATATTACAATTTTACATTTATATGTTCATTTGCGTAATACTTATTTATTATTACAAATGTCAACGTGTGACCAAATATGTATATATGGACAGAAACTTTTTATATAAATTTGACGTTATTTTCTAATGAAATTATTAAAATGACTAAGATTCAACTTTTATTAGTTAAATTATAAAGCATGGAAATTTATTCTTGATGAATGCTTCTCACTTCAATTTCTATTTACTTTTGGTGATGGGTATCATGAAATATATTGATTGGTTTTAGACAGCCTTTAAAAAAGTTTGGGAGTTACAACATATCTCGATCTGGTGCAGCGTCTCAGCCGCTAGTCCGTTTCTCGGCACGGTACCCCCACTTTTGTTCAAATGTTTGTATCATAAGAACTACAAATGTTATTGGATTGGGGTGTTTTCCAAAAATAATTTTCAACATTTTTGCACATTTAGTTCACTCAATGTATCCTCTAAATCACCTAGATAAAAAGTTTCCCGCAGACCGACTTTTTCATGTCCCAAGAAATGATTTTGGAGAAAAAACAATGTTATTAAATTTTTTAAAGGTGTTTGATAAATATTATATATTTATCATTTATATAAGCGTGATAGACAATCCTGCAAGAGGTATGGCAAAAGAAATTGATCTTATTGGATCAGTAGGAGCCGAGATATGACGTTGTATGCTTAAAGATGCATAAAAAACTTACTGTGTTCACATTTTTAGTTTTTCTTATTTTTAATAACTTTCTCGAATTTTTAGAAAATTAAGATATATATATAGTCAGGTTCAGCATGATATTTACTACGATTGAGCATCATAATTTTACTTAAACGACAATAGCACCATAGTCACAACAAATTTGCCAACTGAACGGGATTAGAGGACAGAGCTATAGGGAATAGCAATGGAAAAGAGAGAGATAGCGATAGCCCATAAGACACCATTATGTCAACTAAGTGTGGAACACGCTATAGATTTTAGTAAGCTTTTTTCCATCATTGAATTAGTATATAATGAAGGAATATTATTTTACATGATTAACAAGCTTCATAATGGTTTTTCTTTTCAGGTTATATCCTGTTGACAAAACACGCATAGATAGTGCTGCATCCATGGATGAATTATCTGAGGATAAAAAAAACAGATAAATAGAAGTCTTCTCTTCAGTTATTAAATAATATGCAAGGCATTTAATTTTTTCCTAGGGTGATAAATGAAAACATTTTTGCTGTTTTTATATTTAGCATTAGTGAAATTGTTACTTTTAAAATATTTATTTCATGTTAAAATTATTAAAAACCCTATTTATTCAAATTTGGGTCAAGCAGTATCCCCAAACTGTGCTGCCATAGTTAAAGCACAGATATCCTATAAATTTCAGTTTTTGAAAACGCTGGTTTGTCTTTAGAAAAATTGTTTCTGGTCCACTAAATTGCCTATGTTATGGATTTACCAGTGAACTACATATGTTCCCTATAACAGGAATAAATGTTTTTTGTATATGTGAATATATGTTCAAATATATATACAGTAGATGCCACGTATTATTATCAGCTGCTTATATTATCAAACAGAATTCTGAAACCAAATCTAATTTAATTAATGTGTTATTTTCTGCATAATATAATGTCTGCCATCTTTTATGGTCAAAATTGTATTTTATCGCCAGTCAGCTGAAGACTAGAAATTTGTTAAGATATTGAGGAGGTGGTGTAGTGGTTATAACGCTGGCTGCTATTTGCCTGCTGCTTGAAAAGACAGTGAGCACAAATCCTGTGCAAGTAGAATTTTTTCCAAGGTCGTCCGAACCCTTGTTTGTGTGGTTTGAGGAGACTGCGCAAATTCAGCGTTCCGTCCTTTGGAAGGGACATTAAGCCATTGGCCCACTTGGTGCTCTTCATTAAGAGTAGGCTAATGCCAGCACCGGGTTTCTCTCCCCCCTTGTGATTGTGTTCGGTATGGAAAGACTTATGGCTATAATAATCCAAGAGGTTGATTAAACAAAAATATATACACACACACACCACATTGAATAGACTCCTTTTCAACAACATTTCATAATTTTCACACAATATGCAAGAACTTTTGAGTTACATGGTGCATTTATTTAGATTTCAGTCTCCAATGATAATCTTGTGACAAATGACTCAGTGCAGAGAGCTTCTCCTAATTTTTTAGAGTAAATGTTACAAAATGCATTAAGTCTGGGAAAAACAAAAAATATGAAATGCTAATGATTTTTCCCATGTAGTCAAAGAGAAGCAGTTCTAAAACTTGTGTTAACAGCCAGTTGTATGTACACTAAAAAAATGTAAGAGATTGCCACTGTATATGAAAATAGTAAGAAAATTTGAAAATGCACTAAAATGTAAATGTGGAGATGATTTAAAAATACAAGGTGGTCATTTATTGTTATCAATGAAATATATCCCAATATAAACACATTAAGTGACATCTACTGTATGTGCATAAATACACAATCTATTTTGAAATATGGGGTGCTGCAAAATTTGATTATTATAAAGATTGGGAACCACAGGGTCAAAGTTATCATAGCTTAGTAAATTAATATTAATTTGGTCAATAACTTTATTAAATGGACAAATAACTTTGAAATCAATAAATTTCTCTGAAATAAACTTTTTAAGTGCAATGGTTTATATTCCTTAGTTATTATTCAATGTTTTGTTGGTATTTTTATTACAAATTTTGAGAATGCCTTAACAGGAAGCTACAAGCTTAATAAATGCTAGAGATTTTAAATTAATTGGGCACAGTTATTACAATCAATAATCTTATAAAGTGATAATCTGATGTTATTATGATCTGAAAACAGATGTGATTAAAACTAGAAAATATAATTTTGAAATTATGTTCATTGTTTGAGACATAGGCATTTTTAATTTTTGAGCTAATAAATTATTGTTAGCCAAAAATTTGTACTTATTTTATTCACATGACAATGCTGCTGCTGATTTTTCTAGAATTGTATAATTTTGGATAACATAAATAATTATTTACTTGTTTGGCCAGAAAGGGAATGTAAGAAATAAATATGCTTAAAAACTCAAAATTTGTTCTTTATATTATTTACAACCAAAGGTGTTAGTTGAATAATTTATTTATCTTTTATTTCATTATTAACTATTTTATCTTTTATTTATCAACTTATAAGATTTCAATTTGTTCTTTCTTATACATTAGAGTGACCATATTCCAAAAAGATGAAAACGGCACATAACAGGACAAAATTTTAGCAGGATTTTTAAAACTGGAAATTTGGTTTATTTCAATCAATACATCATTTGAAAGAATTGGAACAATTCTGTAGGCATGAAAAACATCGACACATTAGGTAATGATGTGTGGAGTTTAAATAATTAAATTAACTTGGTCAAATTCCACACATTCAATTATTACCAACTATGGATGCAAGTAGGGTTGCCAACAGTGTCGTTTTGACCTTAGCAAGGATTTGTATCTGGGCTCAGTATAATTTCTTTTGTTCAGCGAGTTTTTCTGGACTTCTAAAGAAATAAAATACACTGAAATTTTGGGGAAAATTTTCACTTTTCTGAGTCTGATACATTGATGTAATATTTTTATCATTACATACTTTCTTATATAATGGGATGATCAGATTTTAGAAATTAAAAAATGGCTGACAAATTTTAATTCAATGAAACAAGTCATTCAAAAGCATAATCCCAACTGGGGAAAAATAGAAATTTAGCTCAACAATCCTTAAATATAGGTAGATGAACAACAAATGAATTTGCTTTTTAAATACTTATTAAGGTTTATTTGCAATTAATTTGCAGCTGATGTTGAAGGTGGTGGTTCTGAACCTGGTATGAGAGTTGATGATTCATCCTCTTGCACAGACGTTTTGTACTTTGCTGATGAAGATATTTCTTGCAGTAATTTGGGATTGTTTGAAATAAAATTGTAAAAGTCATTGCACAAAAGTTTCCGAAAATGAGCTTTTGTCACTATCACTGCTTTGATGTTTTCAATGAGGAAACAGTTCTTTTCATCTGTCCACAGAACATTTGTGATAGAAAAACTTTCTATAGCTGAACTTGGGCCGGGAATAGCTAAAGCAAATTTCTAAATCATTTTAATGTTTTTAACAAAATTCTTTCACCTTGCACAAACCATCATTCGACACTTTCAGTTAAAGTCATGTTCCATTCGGCAAATTTACTTATACTGATATTCGTAACATGGTGGTATTCATCGAAAAGCTCGTTTTCGTCTATAACTTTCATGATATATGTAGGATTAATTTTTCATGTAACCTTGTATATTAAATGGCACTCTTGGAAAAGCGGGACAATTGGCATCCCATTTTAACTTTATCAGTACATTAGAACACTTAAATAAAAACAAGACATATGGTCACCGTATTATACATATGATTGATTATAGCAATTCGAGAGAGTTATAACTGGTGTATTGTTTCAATGATAGTAATATGTTCCTAAAATTAGCCAAGCTAACCTGATGGATGAAATCAAAATTGATAAATAATATTTCTTCAATAGCCATAAAATATTGGGAAAATCTGATGCCCATTTCGGCTACAAAGCAGAAAATACTGCCATGCATATTCTTTTATCATCTATCATCTGAGAATCACCATTTTATGGCTATTGAAGAAAAATTTTCAATAGAATTATATGGTTAAATTGTACCCCCTTGAAAAATACCCTTTTTGCTTCAGTTAGAAGAATATTGACTTAAATGTTGAAGCATCATGACATTTGCCTACAATAAATGGAGTCTTTAATTTGGAAGTTAAATGCATGAATATTATTCATGCGTTGATATGTTCGTTGTACATAGCATGAAATAAATTTAATGCTATTAGAGATTTAATTTTGAAAAAAATGGAAACAGTAAGAGAAAGTTACTTGCTTACCTGGTGTCAGGATAGTAATGCTTTCTATTTGCTGAACTATTTGGCCTTTCTTATTTCTTGAGTATCTATTATTTATATGTAGTGGTCTTAGCTACCAATTTTTTATTGACCAATGGATATATTTCATCTTTATTTATCATTAATTTTTACTTAGAGCATGGCCATCCACTGGAACTTTTCCTGGGGAGGGAGGGCATGAGGATAGGCAAGCCCACTGCAGTCGGGTTTGGCAGGCTTCATATTTTAGTGGTTTGTTTTAAGCATATTGCAGGGGATCCCCACCTGCTTGCCTGATCTCAGAAAAAGGACTGTATTAATCCCCTGACCTAACCAGACATCAATGGCTGTTTTCCCTTGACACATGCCTGTTTCAGAGGGGGCAACTGCCCCCCCCCCCTCCCCCCCATAGGATGTACATGAATTAGAGTGAGATTGAGGCTGTCCAGATCCTTGCATCTAACAAAAACTTCTATACTTTTGGTAGGATTCAAATCCATATCCTTGACATCACATGGCAGGTTGTCTTTCTAGTTTGGTAAAGCTGGCATGTTTCACTTTATTTAAACATTTTAAGAGTTTGATACTGAAATTAGACCAATGCTTTAATTATAATGTGAGATTAATTTAAAATGTATTTTTTTAAATTTTAAGAATGTAGGATTGCAAAAATATCTATGAGTTTATGTAATGAATCCACCTGGATTAAGTACCCCACACTGAGATGGAGTACATGGTAATTTTACATCTCTTACTAAGCTGTGCACATCTGTCACCAACATTGCAAAATATACAATTTATCAATACATTTAAATATAATGACCAATTTTGTTTTTAAAATATCATTAGTTTAAACGTATGATGTGCTCATTTTGTTTTCTCTTAGGTTTAGATGATATGCAGAACTTAGGTATTTCACCTTAATATTACAAAGCGATTGTTTGAATGTAGGTGATAGATTCATTAACTTACTAAGTATTAGTTAAAACCAGTGTTTTTTTCTAAAAAAAGTTTAACAGTACGCTTATCAAATTAGCATACCAGTTATAGTGTGAAATATATGTTATTAACTAGATGCCTGTTATATTAACCGGTATGCATACTGACCAAAAAAAAGACCTGGTAAAAACATTCTATATTTTTTTACTAGAAAAGAGGAATTTGTCTTGAAAATATAAATCGTTTACCTAGAGCTATTTGGATTTATATCTTTGTAATTATTTACTCAAATTCATTGGTAAATGCTAAAATCAACCAATCTGCAACAAATCTGTACATCAAAACTTAGATGGCATTTAATGGCTGCATGATAATAATGTTTAATAAATATGAATAGGTACCTATTCTTAGGTAGGTACCTACTTAAAATTTGTTTTTTGGCAACGTTATAATTTTAAAATTTGCTCATCTGTGATGATATCTTTACATAACAAGGTGAATGAACCATAATTATGTTATCAAGAATTATATTATGTTATCTAAGAGTTTTTAAATGGAAGTATTACGATATAGATCTAAAGAAGGAAAAAAATGCGTCACTTGTATTTATCCGTTAATTTGTGATGACAACCTTTATTCTGAAAAGCAAATTGGCGCTATTAACATAATCATGAAAGTTTAAAAAAAAGTAATTGGTGTATGGTCTTGTCGATTGAGTGGTAATATTTAAATTTTGTGTTCAATTAGATTGCTATTTGTAATTATCATATTAACTAGACAATATGTACAGTAGTAAGCATGAACATTATAAAACTTTTGTTTAACATAGGTACATTTTAATACTCGTTTCGATTTTTAAAATTCTAGGATTTGACCTAATTAGATAATAGTATAGGTTACGGAGAAATCAATTTCGTCATTGTGATGTTTAGTTTTAGGTTTAAATAGGTAGGTATATCGCAACGATCGCAAACCAGCATACCTAACTATTCAGTATCATAATATTTGCTGATATGAATGAGCTATGGTTTACGGTAAGCTATTTTGAAGGTAGATGCAGCCCATATATCTGAAAATGTTGTTAAGATTAATTAGATCGCATGTTTCTGCGTATATCCGAATTCCAAATTTTCGAGGTAGCACCGAGGTGGTACCGTGGTACTTCGCAGAGATTTCTCATACAGTCAAACTGGTCCGCTAAAGTTTACTATTAAACAACTTATGTTATGATAACGGTTTTATCAATTACTGCATCTAATCGGATACTACGGACGAGTTCTCTTTAATCGCAAAGATATATTTGCGCAACTTCAATACGCTTTTTCAGAGAAGATATGACTACGATGTAGTGACCCACTTACGCGAGTCTTCCAGGAAGCAGACCAGCTTAGGATTGAAGCATTGCGTTGGGCCATTAGAACTCTAGTGATCAAAGTGGTGAAATATTTGCTAATAGCTTTTGTAGGTACTTTTGAAGAAGTTGAAATGTATTAATATAGCTCCACAATTATCTTAAAGTCTCCCATACAGTTTATGTGTATTATTTTTCACTGCCTGTGCGTTATCCTTTGCTAAAGTATAATTTTTCTTTAATGGCGTTTTTAAATTGTCTGCTTAAGTCTTCTCGACAATATTAGTGCGGTATATATATATATCCTTAAACTTAATATTAAGGCATGTTGATTTTGACATCGTCCAATCTCAGCAATCGTGTTGAGGAGAATTTCACGCGGTCAATTTAAGGTAGGTAAGTTTTTCATCTACATTTCTATGCACGTCCTATAACGGCACATCCAGTAATTTGATAAAAATGAGTTAATCATCAGTGGCTTTTACTTCAAAGTGTTTTTTCTAGCCCAAGCCACGAGATGTATTAGGTATTTTTTGCCATACAATTTGAGAAAACATTGCCAATAAACCTGTTTTTAGTGTAGTATGTAGATCTTTTCAAAACTCTGTTTATTCATTTTTCATATTAAATGAGAATGGGAAAAAATATCATATTTATCTTAATCACAGAACAAGAAAACAATAAGATGGACTATGCGGAGACATTTGCTGTAGCAGTGGATTGGATAATCGCAACTCTATTCAGGAACATTGTATTATTTGCCTGCCCTGTTATTGTATATATGCTTTTGGTCAAGCCTGCAAATGACAGCACAGAAGCTGAATTAGGTTGTTACAGTATTCCTGGTAGGTGTTATTTTCCCATTAATACATTACTTTTCTGTGTCAGAATATTGTTAATCATGGAATCATTTGTATTCTTTCATATCTATGTAGTGGACATTTATTTAATTTGTGTGAAATTTTTTGAACTGAAATTTAAGTTTTAAATACTTTCAATTTTTATTCGAGATAGATTCACAAGTTGAAATTTCCTTTATTATCATATAGGCATTTGTTATTAGTTAGGTATGTTATACATCTGAAACCATTAGAAAAAACTAAGATTCTTGCTAAAAAATGCTAGATAAGCTTAAATTTGGTTGGCTCTTGATGTCACTAAAATTAGAATCAACTTGGTGGAGTTAGATGCTCATTATCACTGAATAATAAAACTCTGCACTTACACTCTAATAAATTTATTAATATTCAATGCAACTTTAGGTCGCGCTTTCCATCTCAAACGGCTATGGGCATATTTCTGTCTTAAAAAGCTGCAATGGGGTAGGAAGAAGAAGATTCATTGTAAAAATTCAACTTATTGTTTATTGCCTTCACTGGAAGAGATACAGGATGAGGAACCAAAAAATTTAAATCAACATGTAAGTTATTTAATTAAAGATTATTTACAGTGATGTCTACAATTTATGCATTTTAAAAATTAACTTTTTTGCTTTAAGTCATGCTTTTATTTAATAAATTTTTTTAGATAAATTAAGTTTTGGAGCGGCATGATGTATTACTGCAGAATTGATTATTAATCGTTTTAAAAATTCTCGAAAAATGATTTGGAGAGGCATATATTTTAATTTATTTTTTATTCTGTTTCTTTGGCCTATAGTGCTTGAAATTTTGCAAGAATGAACTAATATTAAAGCAAAAAAGGTCATCTTGGTAAATTATTTTTAAAATTGGGATTTGGTACTTGCTCATTGATTAGATTGAATAAAAGTAAATTAAATTAAAATTAATATTTAATTCTAATAATGAGTCATTCATTTATGACTCATTCTTTATATTTTACTTTACAGCTACAATTTATATTGATATGATATATAAATACAATACGAATTTTCATTTTGAAAATATACATTTCAATGGAAAATTTTCAAAATTAATTGTGCTGCTGCTCATAAAAATAATATTAGTGGAACTATTCATGCATTTTAATTTTTTCATTTTAAACAAATTTTTTAGGGACTTGATTACACTTTTATTTTTGGAGTTGACAATGAGAAAAATATGCTGATACTTAGGATTGCAACAGAAAGATTAGAACACCGATTACATCCGGAAGTGTGGATTCATGCATGTATTGGTGGTGAAGTTTACCAATTTCCAAGTATGTTGTTATATTGTCATTTTAAATTATTATGTACAAATTTGAATCTGGAACAGAACCAATATAGGCCACCAAACGGATGTAGCACCTTAAGTGACAAGAAATAGAACAACTTGGGACCAGTTAATAGTTAGCAGAATGTCTCTCTCTCGATGCCAGCAGAGATTGAGTGACTGGAGCATAGCAAACGCCATTAAACTAAAGGTCTATGAGATACATTTCTCGTCACTCAGTGCACCATGTCCATTTTGTGACCTATATTGGTTTTGAATCTTTTGGTAGTTCAAATTTATGCATTTGTTGAAATTTTAACATTTTTGTCTTTAATATAGAACTTGTGTTTCTTATTTCTATATCAGTGTAAAAGCTATTTTTGTTTCATACATGGACAGCTACCTGCCCCTGGAATTTCATCTCATAATGTTATTTTTCTAGCCTATTCTCTTAACTTTCCGAAGTATAAACAAAAATTCATTTCACAACGCGATTTTAAAAACGATTATGCTAATCTACTTGCTGAGGCTGCCTTTCTTCTATGGTGCATAATGGACTATACTAATGACAGTGACAAAAAAGTTGAATGACTTACCACTTGGCTTTTATCTTTATGAGATAAATAAGCACCGATCAAACCTTTTTGTGTCTTCAAAACTCATGCTTCATGTCTAACTACTGATATAAAACTAATGTTAGCTCAATGTCACTCTATTTTCCGCCTTTTCAAATAAAAAAAATGACCAAATACTTTCAATGTCTACATACCTATATGTATATTTCCCTCCAAACTGCAAACAAGATGAGTACGATAATTTTTTTGACAAAATAATATGCTATGATATTTATGATAAGGATGTTATTATTATAGATGACTTCAATATCCCAGAGTTGATTTTAGATGGAACAAAAGACATAAAGACTATTGAAATTCAAAATTTTATAAATTTTACTGGAATGAAACAGCTAAATAGTAATTGTAATGTAAAAGATAGATTACTAGACTTAGTTTTTTCTAATACCATGTGTGATGTAAAAGTTGTTGAGGACTACAATGAAATAATTCCAAAAGATCCTTACCATCCTGCGTTAGAATGTTTAACCCGTCAGCGTTGGGAGGTATTTAAATCCTACGGCATCGTATGCCGGCTGGTATTTAAACAGAATATCAGATTTTGTTAGTACCATCTTTAAAAAAATATAAATTTTCATCTATATATGTTAGATGAATGAAATCTTGAAACCAACGGCTGTATAGTGTTCTGCATTTAATATTAAATGTACAATATAATATCTTAATATTCTTTTACGTTAATAACCTGTGAAGATGAAAGACCATGCCAATTGAAATGTTACAGATTCCTGAATGCAATTTTTTTGGAAATAGTCATCGATATATTCGACGTTTCGTGATATCACACGCTGAAATTCTCTGTATAGTCTTAGCTTGCTTCTCTGGCCTACTCAATGGCCTACTGCGCTTGCTTTCTTGGCTTCTTGTAAACACCGACTCGATGGAGCCTATGCCTGGTTATTAACTCTCTCTCTCTCGCTCTCAGAGAGAGAGAATGTTATCGCATTGGGATGCCTAACAAAGAGAAGTATTGTATTCCTATCGTCCATTCCGTGACCACTTAGCTTAGCTCACAAAATCTTCACTGAAATTACATCCTCGAGGTTTCACAATGACGGCACCAATATACAATGATTTGTTGCCTCTCGAGTTTGTTTAGTCTTGAGAATATGAAATGTTCCTAATATTAGAATGAGAGCATGATGGGAAAAGTGCTATTCATCGGAAGATATATCACGAAGAAAACAGGGAGGGTCCCTTCCATCACTGAGAAAGAGACGCTCTAGAACGATCCATTTTCATTTCGTCTCTTGCCTCTTTATGATACTAGCCTACTCCAGTGCAGCTGTGTTCCAAGAATATACACACGTTTATTTAGCTATTTGCATCATCTGTCCATTTAGTTTTTACAAAGTACAGTTATATTTTAATATACTATATATTTTAAAGTAGAATTCCTCACTCTTCCCTTATGCTATTATCCCATGCTCTGTTGTCGCAGAGACAATGACTCTGGTATGGGACAGAATGCCCTGTTTGTTGCTTCTTCCTTCAACCCCCAACTGCATCTGATGATCCTTAAGGATCTCAGACCACATTCAAGATATGATGACCAACGTTCTCGATTTATTGCAAGGCGCTTGTGAGACCCTTCCCCAAGAGATGAAAAGAAGGAGTTTCTTGCATTTGACTACTTTGGCTGCATCTGTTGGGAATTTGTTCCTGAAAACAACTAACCTGAACTGCATTACCTTGTTTGCAAATTTGGATCAAACTAAGTTTGTGAATGGATGTTTTCGACATTGAACTTTGTTAAAAACAAATATAGATGTTTGGGCAGTCTGCTTCGTTTATCGGTCAAAAATCAGTCCTAATATTGAGAAATTTTTAACTGAAAAGCAAATTCAAGTATCACATTGAGATATTTATGTATCAATGTTATTCTTTTTAATTAATATTTCAAATTTGTCATTTAAATAAATTTGTTTAAGTATGTTATTGTTTTTATCATTCCTGTTTATTTTTGGCATAATTTAAATTAGCTTAAGCTATTAATTTAAACCGGATGTTAAGGATAGTGGCCTGCCGAAAAAATTAGATGACTGTGATCTGAATCAATGTCTGCTCCTGGTAATGCCTTGGGGGTCTTTATGCTGTTCCTAAATCTTTGTTTTTCTAGGATGTAATCTATTTTGCATCTAATTCTATCTCCTGGGCTTTTCCATGTGTATAACTTTCGTTTAAGGTTTTTGAACCATGTATTAGTCACTACAAGGTCATTATTGATGCAGAATTCTACCAGTTTTTTTCCTCTCTTCCCAAGTCCGTATTGCCCGACAACATTTTCTTCCTGTCCTTCTCCGACTATGCTGTTCCAATCTCCCATTATTATGCAGTTAGCCTTTCCTCTTCTGTCTTCTTCGTAAATGTTATTAATTTTCTCATAAAACTCCTCGATTTCTTCATCTTCATGAGCTGATGTTGGCATATATACCTGGATTATCAGCATGTCCGCTGGGACTGCTTTTTTAGCTTTATTGCCATCAGTCTCGCTCGTTACTATTATCTTTGTCACTGTTTTCATCATATCTTTCCTAAGTACCAGAGCTACTCCCCTTTCCTCACTATTTCCTCCAGAGTAAACTACCGTGAACTTTTCCGAGTCGAACTGTCCTTCTCCTTCCCATCTAGTTTTGCTTAGTTCTATAATGTCAATTCTATTTCTTCTTTCAAGTTCTCTAGCTTTCCTGCCTTTCTCATAGTTCTTACATTTCAAGTGCCTATTCGTAAATTACTTTTGACAAATTTTTTCCTCAAGGCAGTCCTCGCCCGGAGATCCGATTGGGGGACTATTTTACCTCCGGAATGTTTTACCTCAAGAGAACTCATATTGTCCAACCATAAAATTATTACTAGGGATTGTAATGTGGTAGTTTCCCTCTTGCTTTCCACATCACAGTACTGTAGCCATTCAAATAGTCCGGATCATGCCTACAGCTGTATTGGATATAGACCCAGCCAACATCATTTGTTTTCGACTTTATACCATACTGACAGTACTGCTGCCTACTGCCAGGCACCGATGATAGTTTTTTTTTTAATATAACCTCCATTTGCAGGGTTTGAACCCTGGAACTTTGTAATGGGAAGTCGACATGCTAACCACTGCACCACCAGTGCTCTCTATATTATAACCACACTAATGTGCGTTATGCAAGCTATTTATTATTTTCGTATGAGCTAGAATCCTGAAAAAATTCAGACTGATTATTCATGACTTACAAACTGGGAAAATTGCAAAAACGGGAAGTTTACAAGTTCAAGAGTCACAAAAAAATTTTTTTTTGTTCGAGAAATTCTCGTAAGATTAACATTGGAGGATTGTTGCCATCATGTCTGCTTTGAAAGCATAATACATAAATGAGTGTAAGACATCTTTCATTTTCTTTTTAAAATTACTTATAATTTTTGTAGAAATTAGAAACTTGAACCATAGTACGTGCAAAAGAACGCAAATTTATTTTCCTACTATAGATTTTCAAATACGATTCGAATTCACTCAGAAAATAGCTTTGAAGATGAAATTTTTAAGTTTTTCGTGAATAAAATATTTCATTGCCAAGAACAACCAGCATTGTTGCCGCACTCATAAAATTATATAAGACCATATTGGGAAAACAGACAGACGGGAATGTGTTGAAAAGAAAGAGTGAAAGAGAGAAGGAAGGAGAGAGGGAGAAGAGAAAGAAAAGGAAAGGAGAGATGGAGAGAATGAGAGGAAGCAGAAGTTTGGGAAAGCAGGTGGTTTGGTGGGAGGTAGGGGTGTAGAGAGGGAGGTAGAGATAGGGAAAGATTGGGTGAGAGAGGGAAAGGAATGGGAGGAAGGGAGAGAGAAGCCCAAAAATTGGGCTAAATATAATTTTCTACCTTGAATATATGCATAAATGTGGAGGTTCAGGGTTGCACACAGGCAGCAGATGAATTCACCTCATGGAGCAAGGCACAGGGTTGACACGCATAGTTTTATTTAAAAATTCTTTATTATTAAATACTCCGGAAAATTTAATTGTAATTAATAATATTTCTGTGTCGCTCTTAAAATATTGAATGATGTTGAAATGCTTGCAATATTTGTCAGTGATATTAAATGTATTTACATACTGAATCTGCTATATGATTTTTTTGAAAATTTTGAAGAAATTTATAATTTTAGTGCATCCTGATTCGGGTCTACCAAGTGCTGGCCCTGCATCAAATGCACCATCATCAATGAGAAAATCATACACACAAGTTGCTGGACTAAAGTTTGAGCTTTGTGAGCCAATGCGCAAATGGAGAATCCACTTCAATGGCATGTTAAGGCAAGTGAGCTAATCTATAGAGCCTTTGGGGAAGTTTGTTTGATTGATATAAGTACTAACAAAAATTATTTTTTCCAGAAAGCTTTTCTTAAATGCTCTGGAATAATGAAGAATTATGTGTTGATCTAATTTTCAACCTTTCTTTTCACAGGAAAGGTTGCCATAAAGAAATGACATCATTTGAGAACAAGGAACTTGTGCATGTTAAATTCAGCTTCATGTGAGTTGTTTGCTTAATTGTAGGACAATTCACTTTAACTGAAAAAGAAAAACTTTATACTTAGACATTCTGAAGTTTTGATGTTATTGAAAAATTATAGAGAACTTTCTATTTCAATAGTTGGACAGCTTGTAGTGGTCCATTCTATGTTCATCAAGATTATAGCCTTTCATTGGTTAGTGAAGCACTAGCCAGGGAGCCATGGCGATCAGGAGATTGGATTAATGCCATGTAAGTATTCACCTCCAAATATTTATCCAGGAGAATTGAAGGCCCTTTGCAATAAAAAAATGAAGTTAATTACTATGTGCGTTAAAATTTTAAGTGGTAGGTGGATGCATGTAATGTTAAAAATGTTGAATTGTGTTCACCCATCCTCTGGTTATTTTTTCTGTTAGCGGTTACTGCCAATGGCCATTTATATTTGGAAAATTTAAACAAATACGCACTCATGACACATTGCTTGACATCTAGTCACAGAAGTATTAAATTACTAAGAGATAAGAATGAAAAAGCAGTTGAGTGCATGAGACCGTTGCAGTGCCGGTACAGTCAGTCAAGGCCATCTCTCAGATGGTTAGGTCAGCAGATGGGTTAAAAAGAATAATTTTGTACTATTTAATGTAAAATATGAGAAAAATCATGAATATGTTGAATTTTTGTGCTGATAATTTCTTTGGAAGGATTAATTAAAAAAATATTTTAGGAGAGATAATGAAAAGGGATATGATCAGTGGGGCACTCTTCATGGAGAATGGCGGGTTGGAGAACCAGGTGGAAGCCCACTAATATTGCACCTGAGAGGTATTCGAAGAAGACGATGGGGGCCTCCGGCTGGTCATGGAGATGATATTAGATTACGTCATAAAGCTGAGTTTCTTGGTGTAACAAAGCAGGGAAGTTTCTTCAGTTCAGGTGCCTCATGCATGGATACTGGCGGACTAACACAGTTTGTACTTTCAATTTATTTATAAACCCCCTTGAATATATTAATGATCTATGAAATTTGTTGTTATATCAAGAGTTTTATTTGAAAAGTAACTACTAAATATTATGGCATATGAGTTGACCTGGCATATAAGTCGACCTCAGTATTTTAGCTTGGAAATACAGTAAACCCTCATTAACACGAACTCCAAGGGAGAATCAAATCATGTGCTCAGGTTAATTGAGTATGCGATAATTGAATTACATATGAAAAACTAAAAAGAATATTACAATTTTCTGCTTAAATATCTGTATATGCATATAACCTGTTCATGTTAAATACATTATTATTAATAACACCACAAATGCATGATTTGGACTAATATTCAAATTGACAATATTAAATTTGATGTGAATGATAGATCTCAATTATCTGCAACTTTATTATTTTCACATTGAAGTTAAATGATGTAAATACATATGTATTAACTTACTTTTACTAAATCTAAAGCATGTAGGTTTTTGCTTTTCATTTTCGACCCCGCAGATACAGCTTGGTAGATTGTCTATTTATTTTTCACAGTAGTGAACAGTGTAAATTTCGGAATTTCATATTTTTCTGTAATTTTTGTTTTTGAAAAAATACCCTGTTCCAATACCTCTATTATTTTAATTTTAGTTGCCAGTGTAATTCATGTATGGTTTCTTTTGCAGCTTGTACTATTCACTTAATGGTTGAATGTTTACACACAATTCTCTAGCATAAGAAGACAGAAAGATGCAGAAGTTTCATCCTTTCACCATCAGGAAGCGATACTATTGGTCAAGCCATAGTTGTCCTACTCAATATACCATTTTTTGTGGGAAGAAACAGAGTACAGTGTTGGAATTGCCTGGACTGCGATTTTTTTCGGCGAGGTGTAGATCAAATACAAAATATAAATTTCATTTGATTACACTCAATTGCTCATCTGAATTTTTGAGTTCCATTTCTTGGAGTGAGAGAAAAACACTTCTGTCTCTACACAGTACACAGTCATGTTCTCAAAGGCATGGTAAATGGTGCAGAAGCGCAATAAGCTCTCAAGCACCTTGCGAATTTGAGCATTTAGCAGCTGTACATCCTCATTAGAGTTGCAATTGCAACAAGACATATCATTGTGAATGATGATATCAGACAAACTAATTTCCTTCCTTTCTTTCTGGGTGATCGGTTCAACAAAAAAAAATTACCACAAGGATTAAGCGGATTAAGACTTAAGAGAGGTCCGAGTCATCAAAATTAAAATTATTTATGTCCAAGTATCAAAAGTTCCTAATACTGATTTTGTGGTTTCTTTTAGTTTACTGGGCATTTCTATTTATAAAACTAGGTACTTTAAACTAGTTTATATATTTGATTAGGTTAGGATATCTTCTTTGTTAGAATTTTGTTTTATTTGGAGCATTAACAATATCACTATAAGTTTATCCGGCCATTTGTATTTACACATTCTATTTATGCATTTTTGCATATGCGCAGTTTTATTTTTACCACCATTTTTCGATATATAGGTACATGTTGTGTATTCGCATTGACACGATTTTATTTTCTTACTACCATTTTTCAACAATCACATCACGTATTTGCATTAATGCAATTCGTTATGCACACAATATGTACCATTAATATATTTTATTATTTATTAAATATTTTGTAGATTTTTTTTGTTAATCATCCATGCAGTGATGGCATTCATTGCATCATATGGCAGAGCAGGGTTTCCCAGGTGTTCCTATGGTGGAAGAATCTCTCTTTCAGCAAACAATGCATTTGAACCAACTCTTTTTTGTCCTGAAGAGGGGTTTTCTTTTAGAAAGTGATGCACTGTTAGAGATCAACAACTGTAAAGGGGAAAACCCTAGCAAAAATATTCATTGAGATGGGCAAAGAGAATATATTTGTACAGGAATGTTCATTGATCGAAGGGGCTTCGAGACATCTGTGATTTATGGCAGAAGCTCAAGGCTCAAAAAATTAAGGAATTGTAAAAGTGGATGCTACACAGGACACCATATATCATGTTACATGCTTGAGGGGTTAAAACGCTCATCAAATCAAAATTTTAAGTAGAACACCTCTGCTCAGGAACATAAACAATGCCTGTCGCATTATTTTGAATGGGAAAAAATATTTTTGATTTATGTGATGATTTCCAGGAACGGAACTCTCACATACCTCTATATAATAATTACTCTCAAATATGTTTGCTGCATGCTTGAGTTTCCCAGAGCAAAACAGAATTGCCTAAGGATGCCAACACGCTTAATTGAGTACAGAAGACTCCGTAAACCCCTCCCTCCTGGAACTTGGTGACAAGAAAAAAAGGTCCTATAGCCTGGACTGGGGAAAATAACCCCCTACCTCTCCTAGGGGCACCAAGAAGAGGCCATGCCCCTGGGCGCTGAAAACCCTAGCTATGCCACTGCACATTTGTAACATCTTCCTCTGTTTAAAGCACTCATGAAAGATCGAAAACGACTGAAGGGTCAAGATAGGTAGAGCCAGGAATGAAGACAGTTGCAGAATCACTGTTCTTAGAATCCCATGGCATCTGCATATTGAACTTTTTACACAAACCTCTTTACATAACAGGTGAAATCGGTTGATTATTAAACTTGTTAGTGGAAATTTACAAGTTTCTTTTTTCATTTAAATGGAATCCTTCCACCAAGTAGAGCCTTTCCAAGTGGACTTTGTTAAAGTCTTATAGCTGTAAAATGCATTTGACTAAACACAAGTGTTCATGTTAACTAATTACTTGAGTTCTTGGTTCCCAAAATTTGTTCGAAGTTCATCTTAAGCAACCAACTCACATACATTAATCCATACATTCAGTGCCAGGAAAAATATTTGTTTGTGTAAACTGAATATTTGTGTTAGCGGAGTTCATGTTTACAAGGGTTTACTTTACTTGTTTAAACATGTTTCTGCCTTAAAAGTTGATCTTCTTTAACTTTATAAGTATTAAAAAAAAGAATTTTTCAGACAAAATCCTGGTACCATGCAATCAAATCTTTGAATAAAGCACAAATATCAACATTTCAATTTTATGTTGATTAGGAAATACACAAATAATCCCAAGTGTTCACATGGCATGTAGATTACATCACATTGTATTACTGACAACAAATAAGTATCCTCAACATGGCTTCTCCTGCAAAGGAATGGAATATGAAGCTGTTTTTAAATTTGAGGAGAAAAAATCCTGTACTTGACCAGGAATTGAACCCAGGTCTCCCACTTGCCAGGTAGGTGCTTAAACCAACTATGCTATCAAGCCAGCATGATTCTTGATTCCCAGTCAGGTACAAGATTTTTTCTCCTTCTAAAAATTCAAATTTCAGTTTAAGCTTTATGCACACATGCATAAAATATAGGGATGTGCAAACTGTTCAAAATTTTGAGCCCAGTCGAGTTTTAATTCAAAACTCGACTTGATTCTGAAATGAAAACTCGAGCAAATTTTTACTGTCATAAAAGTATAGTTTTCACGAAATTACATCAATGTGACTGATACATATCATAATTTTCCATATGTAATTGGAATTATTTTCTCGAAAAAAAATGTCTTGTCTGGTACTTCGTTTGCTGGATATGCATTCCTGAATGCCTCACCAACTGCATTAAAAGATCTCAAAGAAAAATAATGCTCAACAATAAACACGTTCTCGGGTAAAAACTATGTTTGCACCTCCAACGCTATTCAGCAACTTAGGATCCAGCTATGAGATAGTCAAGGCCATCTTGACATGTGGGTGTGCAGTGGTGTCAGGGGAATCAACAAAGAGGGAAAGAGCCCCTCTTGATGCAATATCCGCACTTGTGAGCAATATTGAAGTTTGGGTTGCATTTTAAATGATACACCCACATGTTAAGAAATGCATAAAACTTTTTCTAGTCCGTAAATAATTTAAAATTGCGGGAATATTTTAAATAATAACTTTAGTTTGTTTACTCATTTGCTTTATGCTCTCTCATTAATTGTGGCATTATCTGAAAATTGTCAAATGAGTAGTTTGATGAGTTAATCATTTAGTATTAATAATAATAATAATAATAAATTTTATTGATTCCCATAGGTCAAGTATATGACATGGAATACATCAGAGAAAACATTACAAAACACTCAAAATAAAAGAATTAGCACAATTGATAAGATGTTGACATTGCTATAAAACAGTATTACAATATCTCCTTGATGTCATCATTTAAGAACTCATTAATACTATAGTAAGTTTTATTTAATAACAAGTTTTTCAGTTTAAATTTGAATTTTTTGGGGTGTAAACTTTTTATGACTGAAGGAAGTTTATTATAGATAAGGGAAAGAAAGTTATGAGGTCCATGTTGGGAAATAGTGAGAGTGTAATCATTGAGGTGAATATCCTTGCTAGTCCTTGTGTAGTGGGCATATATGGAGGGATTTTGGGGAAACAATGAGAGGTTGTTCTTAACAAAAACTGCACTACTTAATATGTAAAGGCATGGTAAGGTTAGTATCTTGAGATAAGAGAATATAGGTCTACCAGAAGTTCTGTATGATATATTTAACATGGTTTTCACTGCTATTTTTTGCATTGAGAATGCTTTAGAGGCAACACTTGAATTTCCCTAAAAGATTATGCCATATGATTAGTGTGAGTGAATATGGGCATAGTGACACATTATTAGTGTGTCTAACGAAATAATTTGAGCCAGCATTCGTATCATGTAGATTCCAGTAGCAACTCTTTTAACAATTGCTTCATCATGAGGAGACCAATCAAGGTCTTCTGAAATCTCGAGACCCAAAAATTTGGTCGATGAGGCATGATGGATGACCTTATCATTTATTTTTAGTCAGAGACTGGAATTAGGAGATTCTCTAGTGTGAAACTATAAAAATGGTCTTGTTCTTGTTGAGTTGTAGATTGTTATCATTACACTAGGAGGAAATTTTTGCAATTACATTTTCAGTTGAGGAAATTAAATTTGGCAAGTTGTCAGCAGAAGTTAATGTGGATGTGTCATCAGCATAAAGAATGGCATTGGTGCTTGAAAGATCAGTAGAAGGTCATTTATGAAAATAATAAAGAGTAATGGGCCAGGAATGGAACCTCTAGGGACTCCAGACTTGATACTAAGGGGTGAAGACCTTGCAGTAGTATTTAGAGTGATATTGGTGTGTCTATAAAGAACAATCTGTTGACGGTTAGAAAGATAGGACTTGATCCAACCGAGTACATTACCAGTCATGCCTAAATTAGAAAGCTTTTTAAGGAGTATAGCATGATTTAAGCTGTCAAAGCTCTGATCAAAAAAGATACCTGTACAAGAAAGTCGCTTGTTGAGAGATAGGCAAACTTGGTTAATAAATTCAAATATAGCAGTTGTTGTAGACCTGGCCTCCCTGAAGCCATGTTGGGATGGATGTAATAAGTCAAAGCATTTCAAGTAATGGATAATGCGGTTGTAGAAGAGTTTTTCAAAAATCTTGGAGAAAACTGAAAGAACAGATATTGCTCTGTAGTTATCAGAGTTGGTGAAGGAACCTTTCTTGAGGATTGAGGTGACAGAAGCAAGTTTGAGACAGCTAGGAAATTGAGCATTGCTGAGGGATTGATTGAAAATTTCAGACAAAGGGTAAGCAATAAATTTGGCAGCCCTTTTAACTGTGGGCATGGCGATGCCATCAATGCCCACAGACCATTTACTATCAAATGAACTAATGATACCAATTAATTCTAATGGATCTGAGGAGAAGAGGAAAATTGAGTTATGAGAGGTATGGTTGTTGTTGTTTAATTTGCTTGACGGGGAAAGCTGCATTGAAATGGGCAAAGAAAACATTGAAAAAATTATTAAATTTAACATTGACATCAAGTTCATTAAAAGTATCACACCATGACTCATGGGACAATGAGTACAAAAATTTCTCAGTAGTACTAGCAGTAAAAAATCGTTTAGACACAAATATGGGGTTAGAAACAACTAGAGGCTTATGAAATTTGGCAACAACTTTTATATTTTATGCAAGCATATCATCTCAACATAAAAAAAATTCATTTTTCATATTTCATCATTACAAATATTTTTTTAATTCTAAATATTTCACCACTGGAGCGATTTTCGTTTTTCCCTTATGTAAAAATAATAGATTAAAACAATCCCAAAACTTTGCAATTTTGAGAATTTTATACTTTCTCCATTATGGGGTACTAATGCTACACATTTCTGCCAAATTTTAAAGTTGTAGTACTTCTAGAAGTGAAATAATATTTTTCCAATTGTTTAAATTTTAAACATTTTTAACGGCCGCCGCAATATGTTTATGGAGAGATTCAAATGTTAATATGTGCAAATTCACTACTTTGTACATAACTTGAAAATTTCAGCTTCCTAACTCATCCTGTAATGTCTAAACAGTTATCTATTTGTTTAAACTTTAAGAACTTTTAATGGCAACACAAATTAATTTTAATTTTAAGAATTTTTAACTGTCAAACAAATTAAAATATCAAAATTTGTATAATCCTATTTTGTTTTATTTACAAATCCTACCTCTAAAATAAATTTCAGCTCCGTAGCACATTCGGAAATGCCTAAACCTTGAAAAATCGTTTAAACAATTGCAAATTTTAACGGCTGCATTGTTGCACTTTTTCAAGATTTTCGTTTTTTCTATCCAGTTTTGCACAAAATCCTACCTAAGAAAAAAATTTCGAATCTACAGCACACCTGGAAGTGCCTAAACATTAGTATTCTCCTATATGTTATATCCTCCTCCTCCTCTGTGAGAAACGTCTATATAGAATGATTTTATCATCGTAAATACCCCATGAAATTACTGAAAGTTCTAACACATCTACTGAGGGGAGTGAAAAATGTTCTCGGATATGGAAATAATTCACGAAAATTTCAACTAACAATGAAGCAGAGTGGAATAGATTTTTTAAAAATTTGATCCATCTGGCTTAATTTTTCAATTCTAGGTTTTGTATTCTTTGTTATGAATCAATAAAAATTAAGAATAATTAATATTGGGTTAAAAAAGACCTTTCAAGCACTTTTATTCTACCTAACAAAATCAATAAATATATCTTTGAACATAAGAACTCGAAACTCGAATTTTTCAACAATGTTCAACTCGAACTTGATTTGAGTTGAAAATTTGGTGTTCACACATCCCTAATTTATATAAAATCTCAAACGATTTGATCGAGACCAAAATTTGCATTCAGGCCGCACTCAAGCACAGAGAGGGCTGCATGCAGCCTGCGGGCTACCAGTTTGACATGCCTGCTTTAGGTGAAAAAGTTTGTTTTCTTAAAAAAACCAGTGAAAATGTAGTTGGCTATAATAGTTATAATGCCTTCCACGTTTGACGAAGCAGTTGTCGAAATGCATATGAGATACATAGCACAAAAAAAGTCACCTAGGCAACAAATGTTAGTAAGCTCGTTTTTAAGTCCTAAGAAAAAGGATGATTCTGACCTAAAATGATAACTTTTAAGATTGGAAATTTGATAACGATGGACTAGGGGGGATTTAAGGAGTTAATTACAGCATTAGAACCAAGATATAAAATGTCATCTATAAGTGTTTTTTCAATGAAAGTTATTCCAGCTTTATATGAGGAAAGGAAATTGCAAATTAAACAGGAGATTGAACAAGTATTCAGAACACTTGAGTCATTATCTTTAACTACAGAAAAGATTTTTCAATGAAATGCTATGTCCTTGCCATTTCTCAATTCCTAGTCAGCATTCTAGAAAAATTGAATTCTTTTCTGAAGGAATGGAATTTAGAGGGTTGCTAGAGAGGTCTTTGCTGTTTGACAGTAGATTTACAAAAAAACATCTCTGGATCATTCTGGTTTAATTTTTAGTGATAACTTTGTAGTTTTTGGAAGAAATTAATAAAAATAAAGTATAAATATTAAAAGAATAAAGGCTTTGTAAATGATTTTATGCTACCAAAATAGTAAATGGTTAAATTTTTCTAAATAGGCTCGAGCTTGTCTCAAAACTCGAATTTTTTAGCGATGTTAGGATCGAACTTTATTTGAATTGAAAATTTGGTGTTTGCACATCTTCATCATCATCATAGGTAGTCTGTCCGTAGACAGGTCCGTGATTATTCTTGGTTAAACCTGGTTCTCCATATACTCCTATTTTCCGCTGTCCTCTTTATATCTTGATAACTCTCTTTCCCTTTCAAATCGTCTATCAGCTGAAACCTTTTCCTACCTCTTTCCCTTTTCCCATCTAGTTTTCCTTCTAACACGTCTTTAATCATACTCTCTCTCCTCAGGTAATGTCCAACCCAGTTAGCCTTCCTCTTTCTGATAGTCTGTATAATCATTCGCTTCTCTCCTATTCTTCGTAGCACTTCATCGTTTTTCATCCTATCTGTCCATTTTATCTTCAGCATTCTCCTCCAAGTCCACATTTCAAAGCTTTCCAAGTATTTTATGTCATTTTTCCTTAGCGTCCATGTTTCTGCCCCATACAATGCTATACTCCATACATAGCATTTTATCAACTTCTTGCGGATATCTTCCCTTATATTCCCTGTAAGTAGTTGTTTCTTTCTCCTGAAAGCCGCTTTTGCTTTTCCTATTCTAGTTTTGATCTCATCCGTACATTTTGCCTCTCGTGTTATGATACTTCCAAGGTATTTATATTCTGAAACTTGTTCTAATGGCTTTCCCCCAATAGTTATGTTCAGATTCTCTTCTTTACCCGATATTCGAATGACCTTGGATTTTTCTGTATTTATTTCCATACCGTATTTTCTACCTGTTATCACTAGTCTATTTATCATTTTGGCGATAGGCAGCAGCCTTGTCTTACTCCTCTACCGATATTTATTCCGCAGGTGTCCACATTCTCAAACTCTTATGTATCTATAAAAGTGTTTGTATGTATGTGTGCATGTGATTCTATAACTTGAGAACCACAGAACGTAGAAGCAAAAGAAAGCTATCATTTTAATCGCAGTGTAGAGAATGGTGGTGTAGTAAGGCTTTTAAACCGATATGATTGACCATTTTTATTTTTTTTAATATTTTCTCTTCTAATTTTTCCCATTTGAATAACATGTGAATTAGTGTAGACAAATTTTAATTTGGACTTTAAAATTACTAATAATCCTAGTACGAGTTTCAGATTTTCACCCAGGAACACAGAAATGAATGAAATTTTGTTTTCATACCATCAAATTTCAAATACGAACCAAAGATTTCCTAAATTACACTTTTAACAGCAAAATTTTGACATATTTTAATCGAAAACTTATGTCCAATTGTTGCTGACTTCTTGAACTAGGAAAAACAGGTATGCGAGTTTGTTATTTTTATCATTGTAACGTAACTAAACAAACTTCTGTCAATAGCATTGTTGATATTGTGAGATAAAGATTAGCACAAGCTATATGTGAAAGCGACTTTGTAAATGCAAGAGGCATATTTTTAAGGTGTATAGTATGAAAATTGCGGAAGTCTTGTCTGCGATGGGTCTTCGCTGGTGTTGAAATTGCGAGTTGAAATTCTTCAATGGGAAATTCCCCTGGCCCAAACATATACCCTTAATTATTTAATTGCATTGTGCTAGTGAAGACAACTTTACTTAAATTTGCAAGAAAATGTTATGTATGATGCAAATAAAGCCCACCCGGGCCTTCATGGAGAAATTTCTGTTTTTCATAGCTTCCTTCTTTACTGTCATAATTTGAGGTTTTTTGTTAAAAGAATCTTTGCTAAATTTCATATATTGTATTAATACAGGACTGTTATGTATTAGAAGTTGAATGATTAGCACATACATATAATTTTCTTATCAATATTGAATCAGAAACCTGAACAACGTTGAATTGAGTCAAATAACTTGCAACTTTTTCATACTTAATGAGTTTCTCTATACTCTGCATTGATTATTTGTTCTTATCCTTAAACCTGAGCAATGTCCGGGTACTTCGGCTAGTACCTAATAAAATATCATTTCCTCAACTTTCCATCTGTTTTGAAGTTAAAATTTGTAGAATTCACTAAAAGAATTCCATTGACCAGCAATCAACCATTTTATACATCATGCATACATTGATTAGGTATTAGACAAATTATTTTATCCACAGGCAACTCCAGTTTTTCCTTGGTAATGACGGGGAGCAGATACGAGGAAAATCAAAAATCGCAGATAAGCCAAAAATCATTTAAATGTCGCTATGGTACACAGTTGGTTCCTGTTATTCATGGGAGTTACGTACCAGAAACAGTGAATACCACAGAATTTTTCCCTATAAAAATACATTATTTAAGGGTGGTAATGTTCCGATTTGCCACTAAAACCGGTCATGTGACGAAAATTGGAATTTTCTCTCATAAGATTTCATGTAACAAGGGAAATTAGGTTTTAAGTAGTTTCTACTGTATCCTATGACATCCAAACTAAGAAAACAAGTCTGTTTACAATTTCAATCAGATTGACTAAACAGGGCTACCACAATATCAAGGTTAGGATTTTTATGTAGCTATGAATTTGGAAGGTATTGGATGAACTTATTTCAAAGAGATTTCATTTTTAGGGTGAGTATAGAATAGCAAAACTAAATGAACATGTTTAGAACAGATCTAAAAAGCAGGGCTACCACATTATATGGAAAAATAATTTTATGATTTCAAAGCAAATACATTAGTATTCGATTATACTATGGTGAATTTGACGAAAAGCACTTCTGTACCACGAGAAACCCATATACATCCCTCCTTGCTTTCTATTTTATGCTCTATCTAATCAATTTTAGTTATAATAAACAAATAATTCCATGTTTCATGTTTTGCTTAGCATCATTGTTCTTGTTCAGCTATTTCATCAACAATTGCAAATCTGAATTCACTTGGTGTTCCACATAATTTATGTACAATCATTTTTATCTAGAAAATTTAAGCTCATGCATTATACTGTTTATTGAGGAGTTAACCTTTTTATTTATATTCTGCAGTGAAAAATTTGGTCACTATCGCAGTCCAGCTGGAGTTGTTTCCCCAATTGTCTCTTCTGACATCTGTCTGCCACACTTGGCACATTTTGGCAACATTCCAGAGCATATTGTGATCAGATTTTCTGGTAAAACTTGATGAATTTTTTGTTATATTATAAGTTTTTTTGTAAAGAAAGTTTAACTACCACAACATTAATAAAATTGGATTTTTCAAAAATTTTGCAATTATAAAATGAGAATGGAAACTGTTATTCTCCAAAATTTATTTTTTTATTTCCAGCAAATGGTAAGAGCTTTACAGCAAGTATTAGACTTTTGACAATGGGGGATGCTGTCCTGTACACAGGCAGACCATGGAAATACAGAATTTGCTTTGCTATGGTAGATTTTGGTTTAAATTCAGAGGAAGGATATGGCATTTCTGAATTTATATACCGGTGAGGAAATTAAATTTATCAAAAAGATGGAAAATTTGAACATTAATTCCTAATTTAAATGATAATTAATACTTTAGAATAACATAGAATTTTTACTGTAATAAATTTTATTTGAATTTAGGTACGATGGTCCTTGTCCAATTTCTTCACAAGACTCCAAATTTTTTTCACACCATTTCACTAAGTTATCTATCCACTTAGGAGAAACATTAACAAAACAGGAAAAAGAGCAGCTTGAGGAATCAAAGCCTTTATTGTTGCATTTTGATGACCCTTTATGTCAAAATTCCAAGATTGTTGGTGGCAAAGGTTCTTCCTTGGCTATCACTGCATCCCTGGCTGGTGTGCCAGTAAGTATTTGGCATTTATTGGCTTAGTGTTTAAATTTCTAATGCATGAAGTTCTTGCAATCAAAACAATTTAGCATATCAGCTGAATTATTCATCATTATAAAATTTTATAAAAAATCCATCAAAGCAAATCTTTAGCTAATAAATTTATTTATTGACTATTTATTTAGTACACATTTGAACTCAAATTTTCAGATTGTAGAGAAAAGAAATACAATCATTTTAATCTATCATCAAAACTTGATTTTTATTTAAAGTATGAGAAAATGCACTAATTTCCAGAATTTCAGATCAGACGTTACTTTGGCAGCATAAGCTGAACCAAATTTCTTTTTAACAAAATGGTTTTTTGGGAAATTTAGAAATGGAAACAGGAGAAAAAATCTGCTATGACAGTAGTTCAGTAGTAGAATATCCACACAGCAAGTGGATGATGTGAGTTTGATTCCCAGTCAGCAGATTTTTTCTTCTGTTTCTAAATTTCCCAAAAAACCATTTTGTTAAAAAGAAATTTGGTTCAACTTATGCTGCCGAGGATAATAAGAAGTCTGATCTGAAATTCTTAAAATTAGTGCATATTTTCCAAAATTCCAGCTTATGCCTATACCATAGGGATCATATGATCCATAAATTTCATCTGCTTATAATAAAATGGTGTTTGGATTTTTTAAAATTGGAATTTGGAATAATTTCACTGGAAATATGGTTCACAAAATATGTTATTATTTTCCACACACTACAAAGTGTCATGTCAGAAATAATAAATTTGTTTATGTTAATTAACATTTTTTCTTATGGTCACATTTATTTGACATCAATTTAAATGTACATGTAAATTACTTAATTATTTATATCATTTAAAAAAATTAATTAAAACAAAAATTCTATGAATCATGATTGAATTGGTTTATGAAATTAATTTTAAGGATGCCGGCAAAGGAGAGAAACTTATTTAACCTTTAAACGCTGGATTTAAATTCTGAAGTGCATCATTCCCTGCCAGGATTTAAATGACTGTTTTTAAGAACCACAACATATATTTACTAATATACTCACATATCAAAAACTAGCATTCAAAAAACATTCAAATGAAAAGCAATTATAAGGAAAAGTAATGGAGAATAGCAATGTGTAATGGTTGATATGGAAAAAACATTCACTACATAATGGAGTCCAAAACCGAAAAGGAAACAAAAAATATTGTATATTCAGAAAAAATTTATTATTCACACTTGTAGAGATAATTCACCATCTTCTGTTTCCATTGCTTAAAAAATCTTGCTTTGTGTTATAAGTCAAAGCACGGCTCCAAACACGGTCCGACCTTGTAATTTCGGCACTGATATTTTGTGCATTTTTGTATGCTGTTTGCTGCAAACACATGACATTTTAACTGTGAACCTGTCATCACCCAATGCTTGTATTATTATTAGTAATATAATGCTACAAAATAATATTATGACATTATTCATACAAGAAACAGCCATTCAGGAAGGTTTAGCACAACAAACTGATAGTAACCTATAGGGAAACCAAAATCTCAATAGATGACATTGAGAAATTCCCTTTCTTCTCCTCCATATTTTTTATCCCAATCCCTTTCAAAGTAGGCAATTACTACCTTTCCTTCATTCCCTCCTCAGTTTCGTAATTAACTTCTTTTTGAGCTGTTCTATAGAGAGCAGATGCCAATGCTGGGACAGCTGACTGGTAAAATTCCTACAATCTTGAGTCATTTATTTTTTTTGGGATCCCTTGAATGCCAGTTTGCAAATCATTTTGGAGGCAAGACATCTCAGAGCATGGGATGAAGTTTGGAGTGACACAGTAAACATAAAAGCATAGAATATCACTGCTTCACCTTCGGTACAAGAGTATGTACAGCACAGCATTTAAAGGTTAAAGCTTTTGTACATGAATGGGATATCATTCAGCCTTTACAGCTGAGAGAATTGGATAGGTAATTTGTTGTCATTATAAATTGGTTTTTAGTTAATATCAAACTGTTGATTAAATGAAACCATCACCAAAAATCAACTTTGAACTGAATAAGGAACTTAACTGATTTAAAAAAAATTAGAAACGAAGAGTTAACCAAGTTGCTTTCAAATTTGTAGTCTGCTTTAAACAAAGGAAGTGTTTGATTTTGAAGCAAAAATGTTTGGTTGTTTTATATGTTTTTGTAAATATGATTTTTCATGCTTGTGTTGAATAGAGGAAAAATTTGAAAAAAATTATAATGACTATCATCACAAATGACTTGGCATTATTTAACATTACAGTTCAAAGTTCCAAATGGATTTTGTCTTACTATTTTTGCATTCCAAATACAAGTGGATTCAAGTAAAGTTTTGCAAGATGCTATATCTGATGTTCAAAATGCAAGCTTGAAAGGAGTGAGGGATAAGGAGCTGCAGGAGATTTGCAAGAGGTAAAATTGCTGGTCTTACGTTTAAATTGGAGAGAAATAAACTTCTAATATTCATACTCCTTAATAAAACAGACTGAAGGGATGTTAAGAGGTAGAAAATTCTCTGCTATGTATAATAATAGAAAATATAGTTTTGATGAAGAATCAAGTAAGCTAAGATAATTTAAGGAAAAAAATAATTTATTTAACTATTTTAGCTATAAATAAATCATGAAATATCCTCTAAACTTAGTTCTGGGGGAAAATTAATTAATAAAATGAAATGTATTTGAGAATCCCCATCAGTTACCCTCCTGATCTTCTCTTCACCCAGTGAAATAGTCGGAATAGGAAGGAAACATTGGCATTTCCACATTGTTGCTATTTTATTCATATATTAACTAAAGTAAAATTGAACAGTTAATTGATTAAATACTCGATTGTTCTAAATACATTTCTGTATTATCTCTGATTGAATTTTACCACAAGATTTTGCTAATTCTATGTTTTGTCTTTTGGCTAATAGACAGTTGAAATTGGATAGTTAGTTTTAAATCAGGCATGTCAAACTTGAAGAAGCATCAGGTCCACATTAAAGCAATGGATGGGCCTCATTAGGGTTACAGTTGTTTAATGAGGGTCAGAGTTAGAAAAAATAAACTTTTTCTAGAACATAGGATATCTGTTTAGCATAAAAAGCTATAATTTAAAAAAGTGTTCTGTTGTACCTTGATAATTAAAATGAAATCTTGACTCCTTTTCACAAAATAAAGTATTCACATAAAATTTCCAAAGATTTAGTTAAGACATTCACATTTGGTATGCATTAAAGCACACATGGCCGTATGGGACCGGTGGGCCACCAGTTTAACATGCCTGTTTTAAATTAATGGAGTTTGCATATTTTTCAGTCCATGTCTCTATCACAGTATCAGTCATAAAATTAGCTAATCCTAAATGTTTTGTTTTAAATAAAAATAACACTTTATTTTTCCTTGATTTTTAAAATTTGAATAAGTTATGATTTTATATCATAATATATTGTCATTTTGAAATTCCTGAGCTAATTGAATTATTGTATGGTTTTGCTGCACTGAAGAAATGTAAAAATATTTTTCAAGGACATTGAATAGCTGTGATTATTTAAAACATTATCTACTTAATTTTCTGACCCATAAGATGCACCTTTTTTCCAAAAAAGGTTGACCCAAACTTACCTGCATCCAGTTGGTCAAAGCTACCTAGAAAATGTTTCGTAAATTCTGCATGAGGACTGGTTAAGTGTAATGAGTGTTGTCACTAGTAGAAGAAACAGTGACCCTGCTCTCAATAAGTTGCAGAATAACATTTTTTTCTTGACAAATTACCGTAAATACCTGCCTATAATGCGCACTTTTTTCGAAATATTTGAGTTAAAAATTAGGATGCGTGTTATACGAGGGTACATAATCTTCCTATTTTCATTTGACCCCATATTTCCACAATTTTGGCACATTAATTACTGCCCGGGTATCCTCATAATTTTATTAGTGATTTTTATGAAAAGTAAGATAGATAATAGTAAAAATTTATTAACTAATTCTATAAACATACATTAGTTAGATATAAACAAGAATGAATTCAGTATTTATTCATTTTAAAAGCCAAGAAATTCTTCGTCACTGGACCATTCTTCTTCGATGTTGTTATTGGAATTGTCATCTCGGTATCTTTTGTATCCTCCGTTGCCGTGGCGCTGTCATCATTGTCCTCCCACACCATATCATCGTCACTACCATCTAAACCAGGACTTGCCAAAGTGGTCGGTACCGACCCCCTGTGGTCGATACCTACTCTCAGGGGGTCGATGAGAGTTAAAGGGTCGTTAGGGGGTCGGTGAGAAATAAATTGGTCTTTAGGAGGCTTTTTAGAAATTTTAATATTCAATAGAAAATAACAGAATCTAAAATTTCGCCAATAATTGTTGTTAAAAAACATATTTCTTGCACTTTCTTTGATATATTTTAATTAACAATTATCTCGGATGACCGTTGAAAACCGTTAAGTCACGTGATGTTGTTTGTTGAAACATAAGTTTACTAAAGTTTTGTATAACAGATTTTTTGATTAATTACACTTTAAGATATTTCATGTAAAAATTTTTATGAATTTGAAAAATCATATTCTGAATTTAATTGGTTCTTTCGTTATTTTGTTTTTAAGTTTCGGTTGTGCTTTATTTTACAATGTATGTAAATATTTGTGCAGTTGCTACCGATGGAGCACCTGCCATGTCAGGTCGGTATCGAGGATTTGCTTCCCTTCTGAAACAAAAAATTCCCAATATACGCACTATTCATTGTTTCCTTCATAGACAACATCTTGTGGCAAAACAATTGAGTCCTGAATTGCATAATTCCTTAACAGTATGTGTAAAAGCAATTAATAAAATCAAAGCAAATCCATTACATTCACGTTTGTTTGCCATGTTATGCGAAGAAAATGACGAGATAGCTAATCACCTACTATTGCACACTGAAGTCAGGTGGCTCTCAAGGGGTCACTGTCTTCAAAGACTTGTAGATCTGTACAGATCAACCATAGAGTTTTTGAAAGATATAGATCATTCTCTGTGTGGCGAGCTGCAGATATGTAAAGTACATTTGTTTTATCTGACTGACCTATATTCAAAATTTAATGAGTAATAATTAATACTAGATATCCTAAAATTTGTGCAACAGTACTACCTTTTATTTTAGCATTCCCCACTTCATATATGGTTGAAGCTGGATTTAGCCATGCTAACACACTTATAATTAGGCAGCGAAACATGTTGAACTTGGAAGAAAGAGGAGACTTAAGATTAAAGCTTACAAATCATGAGCCCAATGTATATGGTCTAGTAAAAAAGCACTAAGCCCACCCTTCACAATAAAAATAAATTTTAGTTCAGTATAAAAATATCATGTTACTTGATTAATGGTAAATATTTTTTAAAATACAGTCTATTATACACTACCGTAATTATTACTATTCAAAAACCTTTCCTAAAATAGATTTAAAAAGTGTTTAATATCAAAACTTTCACTGGGGGTCTCCGGATTTTTATGGCATCATCAAAGGGGTCGTTGAGATAAAAAGTTTGGCAACCCCTGATCTAAACTATTACTGATGCAACATTTCTTAAAACCTTTTATAATAACATCCATGAACAATTCATTCCACGTATTCTCGCATTTCACTGTATATGATTTGCTACATTGTAACTCACCTTTCCTTTTGTTAGCACAATGATGAGCTATTTTACGCATGACGTCACCCTACACCGGCGCCCAGCCTGGTAGTACTTACAATTAGAAACAATGGCAGCGGATGCCTTTGAGTATGCTGGGAGTTGATGCTTCTTGTAGAATTCGAGTGGACTACTAGTGGCAAGAGATTCAACTATTTAGTGGATGGTATATAATTTGATTCACCGAAGGCATCTGGCATAGCCTAGGCAATGCTGGGTAACATTTGCTAGTAGCATATAAAAATAATGCAGTATGCCAAAGAATCTGATACTTCTTAGTATTCCATTATTAGGAGGAATATAGAATAAAGAACTCCTAAGCCAACTTAAAAATTATTTCAAAAAACTTGTTTCATTTACAAATCACCTTCATGGCATAGGAAGATGATAGTTATTTTGGCATTGTCCTAGGGTAGGTGTCAGCAACTTATGACCCATAGGAGCATATTAAGTGGTCTACAAAGCTATCATCAGGCCTGGCCTTCTAGGGTATGCAGCCATTGCATCTCATCAGGTTGCCACCTCGTAGGGACCCCAATCTCCTTGGGTACCTTCAGAACCACTGAGAGAAATCTTGTGCTAAAGCCCACACAGTCTGCAGGATTAGGAATGCAGATAAAAAGTTTTAGCAATAAGGCTCGGGTTTCCTTTTTTCAGACTTCGGCTGTCCCAGTTCCTTCCACTATTTTTATTTCTACCTTTAGAACCCTCTGCCTTCTCCCTCCTCTCGGTCATCTTCCCTTGCAACCATTAACCCCTCTAAAAGACTCAGAAAGAGAGAGAGAGACAAAAAGAGAAAGCACCAACTGAAGGAAGAATTGGGAGAAAGGATAGATGTTGGACTGATATATGTTCGGAGTACCCTACTGTCCCTTCACCGTAGGAGTCGGCAGGAGGTAGGGGCACTATTCTGCTAATTGGTACCCCACCATAGCAAGGGCCTCCAGCTTGGAAATCCCAAGATCGTTTCCGAAAACTAGCATTCATTACTCCTTCACAACTCCCTTCCCACACCTACATTCATATTCATTTCAAAATGGTACAGACCAGCTCATAAATAAGTTATCTTTGGGACTTGGTTGGAGAAGGATCTTTATTTTCTTAATGTTTTGCATTAAATAGAAGAGTGTGAAGCCTGAAGAGAGTAAGCTTTTATACTTCATTTGGCAAAAAAATATTCCTATATGAAGCTGAAAAGATCATTCATACTCAGGAAAAGTGCACATTTGGAAAATGTTTATTTTCTTTATTCAATTAATTAGGTATTTCATATAACATCAGTTTCTATTTCTACTCAAAAATAAGACTTTTTTATTGCTTTGTGTTTCTTTCTTCTTTAAATTTTAGATGAAATTGTAAATATTTATAAAGGATAGTTCCAGCATGCAGCTAAATCTGGTATAATTATCAAATCCTTAGAACCGAGTTTCCATAAGTGAATGCTGTGCATCCAATCCATCAGTATGAATAATACGCATTTAATTATTTTTGCCAATTCCAACTATGTAGTTCAATATTGTGTTCTGTACATTTTCAATATCAGTTTCTCCCAAAGAAGCTAAAGTAAATCCTCAATTTAACGAACTAATAGAGGAGAAGGGTCGTCCGTTAAATGGCGAATGGGATTTTTCGATTCCAAAAACACACTTGTACCTACATGAAAAAACCTCCTTTACTGATGGTAATTATAATTAATTTATAAAATACCGCATTTGCACAAATATACGATACAAAATTGAATTTAAAACAACTACATCACTTTTTAATTCCAGAAAACTTTTTTCGATATTTTAAGAAAATACGTCGACACTGAAATATCACGAATTTCATATGATATGATTATATCTGAATTGATTCACGGAATTTGCCATAAAAAACCTATTTCTTTTAATTTATTCCACGCAAAATACTGGAATTTAATAAATATTTCTGAGAACTTCGATGGCACTTAAAAAAACTCCGTGGACTTCATAAGCATCGGAAGCCACGATCGCTGGCTGGCATTCAATACCGTCTGCGAGCCAATGTATGGATCATATCCAGGCCCGACGAGTGGGGGTGTAGGGGTTCTACAGTACCCGGGCCCGCAATTCTTCAAGGGGCCCGGTCGAGTGTACCGGTATGTTGTATACTTGTATTATTGACCAAGTGGATGTGCGGGGAAAGACGTTAACAATAAACGGTGCAATATTCATCTCACAAAGTTGCTCATATACGTATATACGTTTGGTTGACTGTGTATGTTTATAAAAGAAAAACGCTCATAAATCAAAGTTAACCGTAGTTTAGTGTATATTTTAATGCCGATATTTAGTAATTGTTTGGGACATATGGCTTATTAAGTATTATTTGTGACATCAGGCTGTACAATTGGATGGATTTAAATCAATATCCTTACAGCCATTTCTGAGTAAATCGAATTTTATTTCAAAATATCCAAGAATAAACTACCCTTAATTTTTGCGCAATATCATTTTTATGAAAAGGGTCTGCAAAAGATGATATATTGCACAAATACGAAATATCATTCGATTTCATGTAAGCGTTTTGGCCCTAGAACAGCAAACAGACCTACAGACAGATGGCATTGCGAAAACCACTTTTATGGACTCAGGAATATCTAAAACGTATATTTCCATCAAAATCTCGATGTCGAATTTTTTCACGATAACAATACTTTCTCAGTATACTACGTATATGAGAAAGTAAAAATTAGAGTGGCCGGAAATAGATATCCTAATGGTTTCCTATTATTCCTGGTGTTAACATTCATTTATCACGGTATATACGGCATAAATATGTACTACGTATGTATTCAATATTTTAGTGCAATCAGCATAAATTATATGAACTTACATATTCAAGACGTTTAATTTGGATTAACAATAAAGGTAATCGCTAGCTATTATTTATATCCATAGTTGTATTTACTTAAGCAAGAATATTTTTATTGATGATTACTTATAAGTTAAATACCGTATTTACTCGTTATATTTGTTTCATTTTTATGTCATATTCATTAAATTGTTTTAGCTATTTAAGATTAACACGTTGTTTTTTCAATGAATATAGTCAATTTTTTCAGAAATGACTTGTTGCTTTTTAACTCTCATACACGAACAAACACAAACGCATATACGCACAAGGGGGGCCCATTATACACTTTGCACTGGGGCCCACATTAGCTCTCGACATCACTGATCATATCATGTATACAATGGATTATTATTATTACGGGTACTTAACAGGATAATTTATATCCCCGAGAGCGGGGGTGCTCAACCAGTCGATCACAATCTACCGGTCGATTGCGATGTGTTTTTTGGTAGATCTTTCTTTTTCCCTCAATTACGTGTACTTAGAATCATTATTTTAGTCGATCCCAGCCAGTCGAACTGAAAATTTTAATCGCATAACAGACAGACTTTACAGACTGGTAAAAATTTTAGTTTCCCTTCCTGACAACAGGTGTCTGTATCGTTTTTTAATTGACTTGACATCTGACTGGTCCTGACATAACTGCAGTTAGCAAAAAATCGATCTGTGATGATAAATGAGGACTGTGTTTAATGTGTAAGCAAGCAAAGCTGACTGAGAAATCTAAGGATATTTAGAATGTATGTAACAAAATAACGTGTTAATGTCGAGTCGAGATATTGAGAGATTTTGACAGTTACAAACGAACCCAACCAAAGATAACTGATTTATATGTTGCATGTTTCATATGTAAGAAACTGATAATCTTAAAAATTATTTAATTATTTTAATTATTTAAAAAATCCAAGATTCTCAATACAAACGATGTGATGGACATTGCTTTTAAAATAGTGAATTCTATCCGAGGCAGTGCCCTCCAGAGACGCCTGTTTAGGTTACAAAGTGAAGATTGTGATCAGGAACTTCTGCTACACACTAACGTTCGCTGGCTCAGTAGAAGTCGATTTCTAGTGAGATTTCTGGAATTACTGGATGGCATTAAAAACTTCCTCGCTGAAAAAGGAGATTGTTATCCACAATTAACAAACAAAGAGTGGTTAATCAATTTATCTTTCTTGGCGGACTTTAGTGCGAAACTGAGTAATCTAGACCTTGAACTGCAAGGTAAAGATAGAAATTTGTCAGACATGATAAGTTCAATAAGAGCTTTTCAGCATCTGTCAGTAATGTTGAAATCAAATTTGAAAGATAGTGAATACAGGCATTTTCCATTTTCCATTTTAATTTTTTTGAGATAGATCCTGACATGGCTACCTACAATCCCAAAACATTTATTGTGGAAATTGAAAGTGTTGAACACGAAATTCAGATTTTAAAAAGATTAAAAACATTGTTTATTTTTTTCAAATGTGTATTAAAAAAACGACAGAAATTTCAAATCAGATATTGACAATATTTGACGTGAATCAGGCGGATATGGAGATGGAAATAATTAAAGTCCAAAATGATTTATATCTGAAATCGAAAGAAAGCATTAGGAAGTACACCAAAGATAAATATCCAATTGTGACAAATACAGCACATAAAATGATGTCTTGCTTCGGTTGTACGTATTTGGCGGAATCAGCATTTTCAGATATGAATATCATAAATTCTTTAACGGATGAACACCTTGATCAATGTTTAAGATTATCACTTTCCTCTTATAATCCCGATTTTGAAAAAATTTTGCACAATGTCGAAATCTCATTAATATTTATATTTTTTATTCTGTTTCGTTCTACATGTTCACATTTTGATATTTACTTTGTTTGAATTCTATTTAAAATTAATGCTTGTAATTTTGATACTGTCTTGTTTCTATTGATTTGTTTATATTTTGATACTTACTTTGTCCCTATTGATATGTTTAAGGGATGTTGAAATCAGATTCTAATTTTGTATTTTTTCCCCTGTACATGGGTAGATCGCACAGTCGCTCTACTAAAAAAAGTAGCTCGCATGTACAAAAGGGTTGAGCAGCACTGCTCTAGAGCCTCTTCATAATAATAAAATCAGAATAATGATTATTTAACTCGTTCACAGTATTCGCTTGCAATAGCATCGCACCGCTCACATTACCGGTAGTGTGAACACAGTCTATGCCCACAACTAAACATCGCTTTCCTTATATGCCGTGCCATTTCCAAGATGGAATTATCCTTCCACGGAAGTGCCTTCTACAGCTGTGTCTCATTGTTCAAGATCGTTCTGATCGGCCTTGTTCCCCAAGAACGTTCTTGCGATCTTGAGACTTCGAAACAGCACTGTTGTGGTCAAATTGAAACCAATATCGGAGTTTTTCTCTCCTGGAAACGTTTTATGGATAAAAGGCGATCATATTTCGCAATTGTTGCAGTAGTCACTACAAGAATTTTAACCTTAAGGCCAGCTGTAGGCCCACTGTAAGCCATGATTGTGTCAAGAACACGAAACAAGAACACATCTTCGTGTTCTTGTTCTAGATCTCGTGTTCAACCGTCATTTTGACATCACTATAAGGTGAGATTCTCACGTCAATCCTGTCAAGAATGTGCTTGGAGAACATTGAGACAGCCTACGCAAATAACATGTTGTGTATAACAGTGAACACCCATTCTGGGGTGAAACAGTGAATAATCTCGGGACTGATGTGCCAGAAAATGGACTTGGTCCGTTGTTTGAGGGTGTGTCCATTATTGATTGTCTTTGCCACGATTTTTTCCGTTAAATCTGCAGTCCTCTAAACCGAGGCCCGTTAAATCGAGGGTTTATAGTGTGTATTTTAATAAAAGTTTTCCATTGCTATGTGAATTTTTAATTGGTAGGGAGAATTTCTATTCAAAGATGGCCTTTATATGTGGTATATATAATTGATATGCAATTTATTTCAGGTAAAAAAATTTAAGTTATAGGTCCTAAATGCAAAAGCAGTGGCATTTCAAACTAAATTTGGAAAGGAAACAGCTCACATTTGTTGTAACTTAAAATATTCATGCATTCAGTGGTTATATTATTTCTTTCCATACATTTTAACTATGCCAAATAAGGTAGGACTATGTTTCATTTTGTACAATTTTTCCAGATGGATTTTTTGCTCTCATATGCATCATTTTTATTTTTTTGTTGAATTTAAATCTTAAAATTTCAAATTTATATTTATTTCAAAATGTTCTTTTTGCAGAATAGCTTAGAAACATTTTTCTTCCATTAATCCTAAAAATTCGAAGAATTTATTTCTCTGGTTATCAAAAGGGAAAAATTTCAGAAGAGAAAAAACAAAAATTGGTAGGAAGTCAAGTAAACTTATCAAACTGGTTAAAGAAAAATAGGATTGGTGATAGTGATCATAAAGCAGATTCCCCAACTGTTGAACAAGTAACAGAAAAAAATGGCGAAGAAAATCAAGAAATTTCAAAGAGTATGATGATGGCGATGAAGAGGTATCAGAGCATCATGAAGAAAATAAGAAACAGGATGTAGATAATGATGATGACAAGCTGTTAAAAGCCCTAAGAGAGGAAAATGTTATTTTGGAACATTATGATTTATTGAATGATCCTGGTTTGTGGCCACCCAACATCACTCCTGATTTTAGACTTAAATGTGTTAAACATCATCCTAAACAGGAAGAAGAAATTAATTTATCAAGAAACAAGGAAAATAGGTGTTTTTTGAAAGTTGAATTATTTTAATATTATGCTAAATGGTGAAAGGAAACAGTGGAGTTGGTTGTGCTATTCCATTAGCAAAGACTGTGTTTATTGTTTCTGCTGCATGTTATTTTCAGAGTTTAAGCATATTGGAGGGTTTATACTAGGTTTTAACAATTGGAGACAACTGAGCAAATCTTTAAAAGAACATGAAACATCTAAAAGTCACTGTAATTCCTTCATTGATTGGTAGAAACTGGTTAAAAGATTATGGCTAAATCAAACAATAGATGATTCAGTTCAGAAAAGCTTAAGTGATTTTAGAGAGCGATTAAAACTTCTATTTTGCTGGATTATAGATATCATATTATTTACAACTAATAGAAATCTCGCTCTTAGAGGAAGCAATGCAACTATAGGGCCATTTAGAAATGGAAATTTTCTCGGCCTGATAGAATTACTAGGAAAATATGACGTTATCTGAATGTTTATCAAAAGTTAGAAAGTCTGACAAAAGAATTGTTCATCATTTGGGTCATAGATTGCAAGAAGAATTCACCTTGGCAATTAGTAATGAAGTTGTCTAAAATAATCAATAAAATCATTTCAGCAATATATTTTAGCGCACAGATGGATTGTACACTGGATGCTTCTCATATGGATCAAACATCCATTATCATCAGATACGTAGACATTCATGAAAAAACGTTCATTATAAAAGAATCATTTATTGGGTAACATGAAGAGAAAATATAAAGGAGTTCAGTTGAGAATTGCAAGTCAATCCAGTAGCTTTCTATGTGCCTTGCGTAGCACATTCCTTTAACTTATCAATATGTAATATTTACTGCAAACATTTTTGGGACACTACAGCATCTATATAATCTCTTTTCTGCATCTACAAAGAGATGAGAAATTAGGACTAAACATTTAACTATTACTCTGAAGGCTTTATATATCGCTGCACGCGATGGGAAGCTGAAGTTAACTCGGTGAAAGCAGTTCGCTATCAATTGTAAGAAACTTGAGAGGCTGTTGAAGAAATTCTGATATCTAATGCAGATAACGTAGTGATTTCAGAAGCAAGAGGTTTGCTGGATACCATACAAAGCATGCTGTTTATCTTTTCCTTAGTTGTTTGGGATAGACTTTTAATACTTATAAATAAAATCTACAAAATCATGCAATCTGAAAATGCAAGTCTTGATGTAGCTTTTAACTTGATATCTTCTGTAAAATTTGAAGTTCAGGATTTATTATCTGATTTTGATATCCTTCATGAAGAAACAAAAGTAGTTGCCAAGAAATTTGGTCTTTCAGAAGAATTTCCTCAAAAGCGAATTAGGAAGAGAAAAATAGTTTGATGAATTAACAAATGATAAAATCTCAGAAGATTCTGATCTTGAATTCAAACGAAATTTTTTTCTAGTATTAATTGACACAACTCGAGCACAGTTAGAAGAAAGATTTTCTACGCTCCCTAAAATTATCTCTTAATTTTAAATTTATTATGGGCATTAAAACTATGGCAACACTTGCTAAAACAAGATATTACTGGATTTCCTTACTTCATATAAAAATTATGTAAATGATGAAATTTTAGATGAAATGTTAGTTAAAAATATTATCCAAGATGAAAAATATGTTTCTTCAGCACAAGACATATTAGGATTTATTTTGAAAATTGGATATATCGAGATATTTCTGAATATTTTAGTAGCTTTCAAAACATTTTTAACCCTATTAGTTACAGAAGCCAATGCCGAAAGATTGCTCAGTAAATTAAAACTCATAAAAAATGATTCAAGGTCAACAATGAGTGAGGATTGATGTTTGTGCTATCTTAATATCTTGACTGGGGGAAGCAAGAGACCAGAAGTACACTCCAATTGGGGAGTCAGGAATGAAATATATCTTTTTTATATTACCTCTTACCATGTATTTCTTTTTTAATATATAAAGGAATTCGTTCATATTTGTAATAATGTATTAAAAATTCGTGAAATAACTAATTGTTTTAACAAATAATTTGCTAATAAAAAATTATTATTAACAACTAAAAATAAATGTCAAAATATTTTGAATCTAAACTTCTCATAAATTTTCTAGTAGAATAAATTAAAATCGCTAATGAATTTGTTTTTACGATAAGCAATATTTAACAATCAAAGGAGTGATGCAGCAGTAAAAGTTGGATTTAGCCTAAAATTTGTACTTCTACTAATTATAATTATCTGCTTGCATATAGACAGTCTAGATTTCCCCCAAAGAATTTAATCAATTTACAATAACGTATTAAAAATCCGTCAATTCACAATTTGTTATTAACAATTAAATTGTTAAACAATTACATTTAAAATGTTTTTTGAACCAAAGTTTTTCTTAATGTTTTCAAATGAATCAATTACAAAGCAGCAGCTCATATGCTATTTGATATTGAGGAAAAATAGAGAACTATTTTTTATAACAAATGATATGAAATAACAATAAAACTGTGGAATTAGTAAAAACATAAGTCCTAAATATGATGCATTCGCTTATACACAGACAGTTTAGATACCCCACAAATAATTCAATCAAATTACAGTAATGTATTAAAATGCTTAAAATAACTTATTATTATCACTTTCTTCTAAAATTTCGGGAATATCTTCATCTAAAATCTTTGGCCGTTTACTTATAGAAGCCATTTCACGATATTCACTATTAGAAGAACTAAAATCTATCGAAGATTTTTCAGAAAAACAAATAGAAAAGTTACATTGAAATTTCCCAATGCTTACGTATTAACTTTCAATGCTCATACTACTGACAATAAGTTCACTGGAAAACTAACCTCTCTATGAAAAAAGCACATCCCAAAAATAATGTTTTGCAAGGGGTAGCGAGTAATATTTATTAGCCCTGGTAAGACAGATGTGCCAAAGAAGCAATATTGGTAAAAAACACCAGATGTGTCAAAGAAGAACAAGAAGTCCAAACCAGGACTAATGCAGGCGGGTTTCCCAAAGTTGATGTCCTGAATTGATTACTTATATTGACAGGAAATGTTTCAGTATGTGTTAGTCATTCCAAGGAATACCACATGTAATTCATAGTTTATCAATGATAGGGAAAAATTGGAAAACAAATTAATAGAGCATTATTAGGTTTAAAATTCTAAAAGCATTGTCAAAATCTCTTTCTGACATTATATTTTTCATGTAGTTTTTTAAATAAACGAATTTAATAAATGTTACTGTTTATACGGTAATAGGTATGTATGGATCAACTGTTCATTGTTGAAGAGTAGTCAAGAGGAAAAGAAAATTATCCATTTGTTCATACCTCCATGCTCAAGTAGAGTTCAGTAATAATCGTCTCCATGGCAACAATCCGATAAAATGCTATTTAAAACGCAAAAACGTTATGTTTTAATAGAAATTCGAGAAAACACTATCAATTATCAAAATTCGTTGATAAGAATTAGAATCAACATTCTTTTCCCCTTAGAACAGTACAAACCTAGCTCTGATATCATAATTTTAAGATATTTTAAAGTAATAAAGAAAACATCTCTGCACGATGGATTTGAGATTTCCTATGCAAAACAAATGGGGAAAAGCGTTCCTGGAATTGAACTCGGGACTTCAATCTTCACCAAATAAAATATAGCCCGGAGGTGGGCCCTGGCAGCACAAGCCTTATACCAAGTTTCATAAAAATCGGTCCTTTGGTACAAAAGTTGTTAGTAGGGGACACACACACACAGACAGGGCCATTTCATAAGGCTATGTTTCCTTTGAAAACCAGCCTAAAAATTTCATATTTGATTTTCTAGTGTAAACTTTTTGCCTCTGGTGTACATCCTGCCCATCAGGTGATTTCCCCATGCTGATGGTGTTCATCACATAAGTGGATGCCTCTTTCATGTGTGTGTTCTAGTTAATATATTGATGTCATATCATGTGAGATTAGGTACTACATCAGGCTATCTAATAAATATACTTCGTTTTTATTTGGTTAATTTAGAGGTGCTACATAGTTGTTTTTGTTCCTCTAGACCAGCAGTTCTCAACTAAAAGTTTATCACAGATTGGTGTAATAACAGAAAGTTTACTGTGGACCGGTGTATTATCTGAATAATCCACCAAGGACTGATAAAATCAAGTTTAAACCACCAATCATTCGACATTGTTACACTTTGACAACTGAAAACACAAGCACCAGTACTGTACGTTATCATACTTTTATGATAAAAATGGAATATCACGGACTGGCCAATACTGGACCATGGACTGGCGGTTGACAAACGCTGCTCTAGACAACAAAGTTGTGAAAGCATGCATTCAAAATTATTCTAAAACATTTATCTTAAAATTTGGGTACATCTTATGCACCAGAATAAAGTTATGGTCTTATCATATATTTTGGACCTAAGTATATCTTATTATACAAATAATTATAATGCTTTTTTTCTCATGATAAGCTTATTTTATGTATTTATCTATTTAAATAGGGCTGTTTGTGTAATATCAACCACTACTATTTGTTCAACTGTTATTGATGCTGTTGACAAAGGACTGGAGCTTTTGAAAAAGACTGGAGGCATTGATGACAAATATGGCTTTGCTGTGAGGTCTTCAGCTATTGGAGAAGACTCTCAGGAACTCTCTGCTGCTGGCCAAAATGCTACTATCTTAGGGTGTAAAAGCCGTGAAAAGATTCTTGATGCTTTAAGAACTTGTTGGGGATCCCTTTTTGCTTTTCCTTCGATAAACTATCGAAGGTCAGTTGATGGAATTATTTTCTTTAACCCCTCATGCGTGATATAAGAATGGCCATCCCCATGATTTAAATGCCACGGAATGAAATTTGTGTTATTTTAATTTATTTCTCTGAAAATAAGCAAGAAAATAATATAAAAATTTAAGCCTTATTTGACACTGTTGGCTCACTATATATGATTTTTTAGGCTGGCAATATTTAATTTTGAATAAATTTTGTACTTGCAACTTGATTCATTGAGGTTGGATAATGTGTGATATCTTTCGTGTGGTAGCAGGAAGGGTACAGGGAAGGATTCACTGGGCAGTTACTATACTGGTAGGATGTCTCTTTTCTTATTCCCTTTATTGAGCAAACAGCACACCTCCTTAATCCTGCTCTTCCCTTTCCTGAAACAGGATTTTCATCTAAGAAGTGGTCCTGTTAGCGTCATTTTGTCAGAGTCAATTCATGTTCACTTGTCCTTTTTCAACTCCACACTCACAATATTTCACAAATATTTCATCTTTTAGTCTTATTCGCAATAACAATTTGTTCTTTTTATTGCCTTTTAAAATATAAAATGTTTGCACTGTCGATATCATTCCAGTGAAAAATATGGGTGCTCTGTTGCTCTCAATCTCCTAATCTCTCAATAATACCTTCCTTATCTTCTAATTCACTTTTCAGGCGATAGTAAATAGCCTTCACAAGAGAAAGAATACTTTCATCATTACTACCTTGATTTTCAGTTATATTTAGAACTTCTAAATCATCAAGTAGTCTTCCGCTGGGGGGGGGGGAGAAACTTTCGTAAAAATATTCACTAAGGATAAGAGAGGAAATATCTGTATAAGAAGGTTCTCTGATCCAAGGAGCTTAGAGAAATCTGGGATTCATGGAAGAAAATCAATTCACAAAGGATAAATGAACCGTAGAGGTGGATGCTTCACAGTGTGACATATGTCATCACACACGCTTGAGGGGTTAATTCAGGATATTTTCTTTGTTTAATATTATAGTTCAAATCAATATAAAATTTCAGTTGATTAACTCATGAGCTTTATAAAATAAATTCTAGACTTAATATATTAAATTATTTAAGTATTTCATGGTAGTGATAATAGAGAAAGAGATATCTTCATGTATCACTTGGAATTCATTTTAGACAGCATGGGTTGATACTAAGTGGAGCTGATATTGCTGTAGTAATTCAAAAAATGGTCCCTGCAGATTTAGCTGGTGTTATGTTTACCCAGCATCCTTTCAGTGGAAATCCTTGTCATCTTGTTATTACTGCTAATTATGGACTTGGAGAGGTATGTACTATAACTTTATGTTAAATAGTAGGAATTTATTTGCTAGAACCATAACATCTTAACATGGAAATTATTGCTAGATTAACCCTCCCAATACCAGGGAAAAAATTTTACGTCTAATACCAGTGGGGTCACTGGTAATCCCATGCAAGTGCATAATGTGAACAAAACCATTTGAGCTAACACTTTTATTTGTTCATTCATTCAATTAAAGAAGGCTGCCATTATTGTTAGTTGAACAATAATTTTGTATTTGAGATATATTTATTATAAAAATAGAATGTATAGAAGAATCTTTGGTTACAAAGTAAGTACCTACTGTGAACATATATAAATCACTAATCGATTCAATCCAATGTATCTTACTAATTATTCTTTGTATTTGCAAGCATTATATAAATTTTTTATATTAATATTACACATAAAACCACCTCGTACATCACAAGTAGTTGTAACTTTCCTATTCCTCACTCTTGAACATTACATTGGCCTCTCTTCAAGCTTTATTTATTTTGTGGTAAAGTTCTTGGTGATTCAGTCTGGCAAGATTCTTTTGGAGAGATAAGAGATTTTCCAAGACCTGACAGGAATTCCTTTCAATGATAGGCTTTTGTTATGTTCCGTTCAGGATTCATTTGCACCCATATAATGAAAACATTCAAGCAACTTAAGTCAAGTATATTATAAAATATAACCATTGGCCAATGTCTTTTTATTGTGTCAACCCCTGAGGTAGTTGCATTGTAATAAAGAATCACCGTATTTTTCGAGCTATAAGATGCACCGGACTATAAGAAGTTTTTTCAGGAAAAAGTATTTAGGAAGGGCCATGTTGTGTATCATCTCTAGCTGTGTTCAACAGGGAATAATTGAACTCCTCTTATGGCTGAAAAAAATTCAAGAACAAACAATTTAAAAAATGCACTTTCCTCAAAGATTCGTGCGGTTTAAGTTTGTTTTAAAGAATTATAAAAAATTTCTTTAACTGTAAATTTTCAATTTATCACCATAGTCTCCTTTCTCACATATATCATATAGCCCTTTCCTTAGGTATCCCAGAATCTATTTTCGGTGAATTATCACTGAAGACAGTTGCTTTGTAGCCAAAATGCACATGGGGTTTTTAACCTTGTTGTGGCCATTGGAGATACTTAAAACAAGCACATTTTTCAAATTGCTTGTTCTTGAATCTCTTGCTGTGATTAAGTCTGTATCTGGCAGCATTTAACCCGGGAGTGGTCACACACGGTGCTGTAGACACCACATCCATATGTTTTATTACAGGCTTCCTATATTTTTAGGTTTTATGATTCCTATCATTTAGTAGCTGGAGTGGGACATGACTACAACCATTTTTGCCTAAAAAACTAGTATCCTATGGTTATTCTTTAAGTTGGGTTGTTTTTCTTAGACGGTGTGCCAGCATTTTGCAGAAATCTCAGTGTTATTTGTTTTGCGAGTGGTTTATATGTTTTATTGTAAAATTATTGCTACTGTTTGCATCATTGGTGTTGTTTTTTATGATCTGGTATTGCTATTGAACAATTACTTGACTGATTACAAAATATAAAATTTCATAAAAGTAAGAACAAACGTATTTTCCATAATTTTTATTTTTCTCCCAGTTTTGTTAAATAATTATCTTAAAATAAATTTCAATTAATTGAAAATACATCAAGAGACATATAAAATGAAAAATTTATTCAAAATCAACAATTAATAATTTTTAAACAAAAATATCCGTGGGGTGTCAGAGATACCCTGCGCAACCTCTTAAGTTACTGAAATGTGTGCAAGTACCGCCTGGTTAAAGAAAATATTATGGCATGATAACAGTTAAATATAATGTTTTACATAAACTTAATTTGTAAAAGTAAATAGGAACATAAATAATTGCTAAATGTGTCCTTCGTGAATTCGCCAGTTCTATTAAATAGGCTTTCCTACTAGTCCTTTACCTTCTGCAACTCTTTTTGTCACATATGTAACGATTTTGATTGATACAGCAATACCAAACTTTCTCTTTTCTACTATCCATTACTTCCTCCTCTAGTTGTGGCCATTTAGGACCAAGCTTACGAAGACTACGTTTCTCTTTTCTATCACCTTCAGTTTTTCCTTTTGTTTTCTCCATTCATGGATTATTCTACTGCTCAGTTTTGTGGGTTTTTGTGTATTGAATCACCTGAAGCTTATAGGTAATAGTGTAGGCATATCTTTTCACTCTTGTAATCATTGCGATACAACAGTATTTATACTAGATATTTTTCAAAATTTGATTACATCTATCGGAATTCTAATGTTCTGTGGTAATATTCACTCTATTCAACAGGCTTATTAGAACTTAAAACATCGCAACTAACATTGCAAATGCAACAAAATTGTAATCACTGACAGTGGACATTTAATAAAATGCAATAATGAAAATGTGTCATCCGACTTCACATTGCATAAGGTTTTACTGTACAGGCCTCACTTAATATATGAGAGATGTTCTGAGAAATCTGTGCACTAACAGAATTTGTGCTAAATGAACAGTTTGTAACATAACCCAGAGATTTTTACTTTTCAGAAATTTTACTATTTTTATCTTGCAACTTATATAATGATGGACCATTTTTATATACTAACTAGCTGAAATGCCCAGCTTCACTCGGGAAAGAGTTTTCTTTTAAGTAGCTAACAATTTATATTATTTTTATTGATATATCACTTTTGATGTCATATTACAATAAAAATAATTCAATAAATTTTGAAATTTAGTTACTTTTTCTGTTGGGTATCCCAAGTTTACCAAACGTTCCCCATTCCTTAATTATGCAAGCAATGTTTACATTAACATTTACTATTTTATGTATTAAATTGTGATGTTTTACCATTAATATAATTATGCATTAACACCTTACTTAATATTCACATATATAGATGCACCGAAGCCTTTAAATCAGCAATAAATTCATGTGGATTATGTCAATACTATTAGCCAAAACATAAAACATAAACAACAACTTGGTTACCGAACAAATGTAAGTAGATGTATCGATTTATGTTGCGATAAATCTTTCAATGTTAATGGTAAAAGATAACAATGTTCTAATATTCCTTAAAAATCATTTGACTCACTTTAAAAGTATTCATAGACTATATTTAGACATGAATTCATTTGTACCCTTTGTCATGGCATTGGCTATTCTTCCTCTACAGCGCACCATGGCGTGGATTTTCCTTGCATTAATTTTTACATGGCTATCTCCCTTTGAAGAGGACAACAATTAATAAATTTAACTTTGTTGCTGCCTGAAAAATGGTCATTTAAACCGATAAATTTTGTGCTTAAAGAAAACTTTCGAGCAATTTAGCATGTAATGCAACAAAACATGAACTGAATTAAAATATTCAGTCTTTCGTGCATAAAATGAGCCATTTCCCATGATCATAAGTTAATATTTAGGTATATTTATATCCACATCAGTGAAGGGCTGCATGGTATTTTGAGGTTTCTCCATACCATTTCCCATGCATTCTTACGGGAATAGTATTTTGTTGACCCCATGGGGTATAAGAGACCCCACGTTCTGCAAACCTAGACCAAGTTCTTCCTTTGGTCCATAGGATGGCCTATAAAACTTTTGAATTCGATAGCTTCAACCGTGTATAAACGTATAAAGAACATACATACATACACACACTAAAATATTTATAAGATATGATTTAAAGTCAATAAAATGAAGTATATGGTGATTATTTTTAAATAGAGTATTTTCTGGTAGATAATGCACACTTTATCTATGCAAAAATGTTTGAAAACTAGAAAAAATGGCTGTGCACGATATACATAGGAAAACAAGTGAATAATTGTGACTTAAAAAATTATTTATGCCTAGTATTATGATTCTTTGATTCCTACGTCCTTTAGCTGACAGATTCACAGTATTTCCTCTCATTCTGTTTAAAAGCCTGAATGTATGTAATTCTACTAAATCGGATGATGACTAAAGATTTTTTATTGCTAAAAACAACAAATTTTTAAGTTTAAAATATTTTTATGAACAGATTTTACCTGTAACAAATCAGCGATTGGCAAAAGAACATTTAATCCTTTAGGCAGTCTTTCATTTATGTCCGAGGAATGAAAAGCTTCTGTATTAGAACCCAGTCCATTTTTGTATATGGTAATTTACGAGAAGCCTCTTTAGGTATCCATCTCTAAAGCTGAAATAATAGTTAAAATAAATTATGCAGTTCTCTAGTTAATCAACTTTCTTTGGGAGTTGATATATTTACATAAATGTCTTTACCAATCAACAGAAAATTTTCGACTGCACATTATCTCTACATTTTAATGAGCGTTTAAAATAGTAAGATGCACATTATCAATTAGGTGCACATTATTGATGGGAAAATAGAGTAATCTACACCGCATAACTTTCAATCACATTTTAAAATTACTTAGAATTGTCGTACGAATATAGGATTTGTACCAAAAAACGCCTAAAAGAATGAAAATTCAGTTTCCTACCTTCAACTTTAAAATACATGTCGAATCTGTCCACAGAATACAAAAATTCCACATATTTTTTGGGTTAATCTTTTGTCGTCAAGGGATATTGCATTGTTGCTAATTTCAGTATATAGTGCACCGTTAAAAGGTTTCCCTCCTCTCGATAATAAATTACAGCAAATTTATCTTTAATTAGAGTGAAATGACTATCACTGAACAGAAAGAGAACTACGAATGAAAGTAAGTGAGAAAAATGTTGGGACTGTAATAAAATACCGTAGCATTTAGGAATTTTATTTTACTAATTTACAAAAATTTAAATTTTAGTCTCAAGATGCCAACAGCGCTATATCGAAAATGTGCTAAAAGAATATGCTCTAAACGAGGCATACCTGTATATATTAACAATTTTTTAACTATATTATTAATAACATTTTAATGATTTTACAATGAATGGCTGCCAATTATTACATTTTGGAGATTAGTGAGTTCATGAGTGTTAGTACTGAATACAGTAATAGTTTTAGCATCAGTCTATAAGATGCACACCGATTTTGTTAGTCATTTTTCTAGACAAAAGGTGCGTCTTATAGTCTAAAAAATACAGTATATTTGGCCTAGCATGTTGCTCCGGAGAGATATCTGCTGTACAATGCATGGTGCTAAGTATCAATATGAGGCTACCCTTCTTTGAGAAGTTAGAAACAAATATAGAAGAATCTTGAAAGACAAACTTTGATGGATACTCCCAATCTTTTGGATTGATAACTTTTCAAGGAAGATCAGTTTTGACTTTTTGCATTGTTCCAACAAATGTCAGTTCTCTTTTCTAATTCTCTTGCCCAATCAAAACTTGTAAAGAAATCATCTTTTGCAATATTGCAGCCAGAATTCTCTAAACTAGAATGAAATTTATAACTCCTCTCTTGCCTTGATACATGAAAAATTCAGAAGATGATAGGCCACCAATCTCTAATTCAGAAATGCCTTCTTCATTAAATGAACTGCCTTATGCTTCACAGAAATCTTGTTTTCCACCATCATCAAATTATCCACCTTCACTCACATCTTCATGTTATCTACTACCCTCTAACTCACAAAACATTTAACCAACAAACTTCAGCATCTGGATTATTGAGGTTTATCACATCATGTATGTTAGCCATTGTAATACCAGACCACAACAGAAACACTAAGTGTTCATTCGCGCACACACTTCCCCAACTCTACCTCCCAAGCTAAATATGAACTCAAGGCCAAGCAGTCCTATCAACATATTCTAATGTGAGCATCATAGCAACACTAAAAAAATCAGCATCAGGAGTGAAGAAAGTTACAAATTTGCTGGGATCATGTGTTGTCCCAATGGTACTGGGTGTAACAATCAGTATTTACTATGTAATAGAAAAACAGTACAGGGTCTTACAGTAAGGAGACAGTAAAAGTCCATTTTTTCAAAATTTTCATTCAGTTTTAAAGAACACAAAAAAGCAAAGTTGTGCTAGTGTTGCTAGAGACCCCATGGTATTAGAAGAGTTAATTAAACATATTGTTGATTCTGTAAACTCCATCTTTTGTCAGTTTTTTCTTTATTTTTAGTTATTTACTGGTGGTCTTATCTTTATTTTGAATCTTAGCCACTATCATTTCCATATTTGAGAAATTGATACAATCTTATGTAATTGCATCATATATTATATAAAAAGTTAATTAAAATCTTTATATTCACAAGCTATTTAAATATATGTCCAACTTCAATTATTAAGGACTAATAATTTTAATCTATTTGAGACTGTAATAAACTACCGATAAAAATGAGATGGTTAAATTATATACATAAATATTCAAATGATAGGTGAGCATATTAAAATTTTATTGAGACAAAAACACTTAAAATTAATCAAGTGAATAAACTAAAATGTAAATGTACATTTCTATTTGCCAACGTAGAGTGTAGTAGCAGCAATTGCTGAGCCAGATACAGTAACTTTATCAAGAAGCTGGGAGGACACACTAAGCTTGCTGGAGAGCAAGGTTGGAGAAAAATCTGTTAAGGTTTCTATTGATGGTAACTATTGTATTAATCTTATTCTTAGTTCATTTAAAAATTTTTCTTTTTTAACAAATTAAAATTACATCCAAACAGAAATCATTGGTTGCACTAAAGAAGAACGTGTGGATGAAAAACTACTACATAAACTGTGTTTGTCAAATGAACAAGCTCTTAGTCTTGGACGTGTTGGTTTACTCCTTGAGTCAGTGTTTGGAACTCCAAGAGATATTGAGTGGGCAATAGTAAAGGTATGATTCGATGATTTGCAAACTAATTTTTACTATTTTGAAAAAGTTATTATTATTCTAAAATGTATATGTTTAATTTGTTTGGAATATTTGACTGATATTATAATAATTATATGTGACTTGAGATTATAATTTGCTTAGTCAAGTAAATATTTATTTTTGGAAAGATACATATTTATTGTTATATTTGATTTGTACATTTATATAAATAACATAACATAAGTATTGGAGGAAAGCCTTTCGAACAAGTTTTAGACCTTGGAAGCATCATGACAAGAGAAGCAAAATATACTGATGAGGACTAGATTCAGGACTAGAATAGAAAAAGCAAAAGCGGCTTTCAGAAGAAAGAAACACATACTTACGGGGAATATAAGGGAAGACATTTGTAAGAAGTTCATAAAATGCTGTGTGGAGTATAGCTTTGTATGGGGCAGAAACATGGACACTAAGGAAAAAAGACATCAAATACTTGGAAAGCTTTGAAATGTGGACTTGGAGGAGAATGCTGAAGATAAAATGGACTGATAGGATGAAAAACGATGAAGTGCTATGATGATTAGGAGAGAAGCGAATAATTATACAGACTATTAGAAAGAGGTTTCAGCTGATAGACGATTTCAAAGAGAAAGAGACTTATCAAGATATGAAGAGGACAGTGGAAAATAGGAGTATATGAAGAACCAGGTTTAATCATGAATAATCACGGACCTGTCTACGAACAGACTACCTATGATGATGAATATAGAGAGATACAGTGTAACCTCCAGCTAGGATGGTACAATATGATGTATGCTAGGGCATGAGAATTAGAAGATAAGAAGTCTAATGGAATTCGTGGTAAAGGAATTATTAATATGGATGGGAAGATAGTATAAGAAACAAAGGATGCAGCACAGGTATGGGAAGAATACATTAAGGAACTATACAGCAAAGGACGAGGAACTAGAGATGCTATAGGGGTAGTTAGAATCATATCAGAAAGGGCAATAGAGTACAGTCAAGATATCTGCGTATGTTTTGTAGACTGGCAGAAGGCCTTTGATAGAGTAAATTGGGTAATGCTGATGAAGGTATTAAAGGATATAGGTGTAGACTGGAAAGACAGGAGACTGATCAGGAATCTATACGTGAACCAAGTTGTAAAGGTCAGGTTGGAGAATTCGGACACCTGTGGAGTAAATATTGGTAGAGGAGTTAGACAGGGCTGCTGCCTATCGCTGACCCTATTCAATATATATGGAGAAAGTGCATTGCAAGAAGCATTAGAAGGCACGGGAGATTTCAAAATGGAGGAAGAATTATAAGAACAGTAAAATACGTGGATGATCAAGTACTTCTAGCAAGAAAGGAAGAGGAACTCCAGAAAATTATAAATAGACTAGTAATAACAGGTAGAAAATATCATATGGAAATAAATACAAAAAAATCTAAGGTCATTCGAATATTGGGCAAAGAACAGAATCTGAACATAAGTATTGGAGGAAAGCCTTGAGAACAAGTTTCAAACTATAAATATCTTGGAAGCATCATGACAAGAGAAGCAAAATGTATGGATGAGATCAGGACTAGAATAGAAAAAGCAAAAGCGGCTTTCAGAAGAAAGAAACACCTACTTACGGGGAATATAAGGGAAAATCTCCATAAGAAGTTCATAAAATGCTATGTATGGAGTACAGCTTTGTACGGGGCAGAAACATGGATGCTAAGATAAAATGACATCAAATACTTGGAAAGCTTTGAAATGTGGACTTGGAGGAGAATGCTGAAGATAAAATGGACAGATAGGATGAAAAACGATGAAGTGCTACGATGAGTAGGAGAGAAGCGAATGATTATACAGACTATCAGAAAGAGGAAGGCTAACTGGGTTGGACATTACCTGAGGAGAGAGAGTATGATTAAAGACGTGTTAGAAGGAAAACTAGACGGAAAAAGGGAAAGAGGTAGGAAAAGGTTTCAGCTGCTAGATGATTTAAAAGGGAAAGAGAGTTATCAAGATATGAAGAGGACAGCGGATAATAGGACTATATGGAGAAACAGGTTTAACCAATAATAATCACGGACCTGTCTACGGACAGACTACCTATGATGATGATGATAAATTATTGTAAAAGGACCCTGTCCATTAATAAATAAATAAATTTGTGGAGTAATTTTATAAAATTATGTATTTTTCATGACATTTCTGTTATAGCATAACGTTTTAATTTCTCTCCTGATCAAATTCTAGGACAACATCTTTATACTACAGGCCAGGCCCATTACTGCTTTAGACAGTTGGACAGATTTTGAACTTTTACATGAATTTGACTCTCCTCTTATTACTGACTCTGATGTCACCACATTGGCTAATACAGGGTAAGAAATGTGTGCAATTACTATTGCTAGTGTAAATATAAAAGAACATTTTCTGTTAAATTTTTGAAAAACAGGATTTTTAGTTATTTTATGACCATTTAATTATCAATCATATCAGGCTGATTAATCTTCCAGTTTTGGAGATCCATGGTTAATGTAATTACTATTATAGACAGTGGTGTAGCTAGGATTGCACTGGTGCACAGGTTAGTTTTCTCAAGGCATTCACATTCAATCTTTCATGGCCACTCCTAAAGCACAGGCTCACTTGCTTTTCCCAGACTGCACCACTGGTCTTAGTTAACATTATCTGTATTCTTAACTGTAAACATTAATTTTCCAGAAATGAAATAAAATATGTTTTCTATATGATATGCTAGGGAAGTTTTACCTGGTGCCATGACTCCTTTAACAAGTTCAGTAATGGCCAAAGCATTAGATTTGATAATCCAAAAAAGTCCAGCAAGAGCTGATGTCACAATACCTCACTATTTAAGGAATGCTGTTATCACTCATCATCAGTTGGCAATGAATGTGATCAATGTAAGTATTTTCTTAACTTAGAAAATGTTGAATTTAACTAGGGTGCTTTAATTTTCAATAATGGAGCTAAATATTTTTTGAAGATTTGAATTGACAGTACTCTTTGACTAAATAGAATAATGTTTGGATCCATTTGGATTTTTTTATATTTGGAATCATACTTCACCATGAAATGAAAGGTATTCATCAAAACAATTTGGCAATCAAAAAATTTCTTCAGTTTTTAGTAGGTATTGATGCTGACTCAAACACAACATATTCAGTAATTTTAATTAAACTCATTTTTATTTAACTTTGTATTCATGTATTCCAAAGAAAGCATCTTTGTTTACTTATAAGACAAGTAACTATACAACCATCTACGATACCACTAAATGTAACTGAAAAACATTAATGCATGCCTTGTAGCATTTCCTCCTCTTCTACTCTACTCAATTGGATTGCAGTCTCACCTTGCCCCTCTCCTTTAGAAACAATTTTGCAGGAGGCCAGAAATTTTTAGTTCTGTTACTAGTCAATTAGCATTGCTTAATTCACCTGATTCTGACATCTTGGATCCCTTAAAATATGGTCTATAAAAATTATTTTAGTTTGCTATTTTTGCATGTTTGTTAATTTGTTCATATGGATGTAGAAACCCTATTCTAATGAATGTATTGCAGCTAAAATGGATTCTATAATCTGGTTATTATGTCATTTGAAAAATTTTGGTCAAGTTTACATTAAAGACTTAAGGATTATATGTTTAGGTTTATATCCAATACATTTATGGAGCATTCTTCTATAGGTTGATTCACACTTAATGACATGGCAAAGACATGGGACGGCAATGACATGACAACAGAAAGGTAGGGTATTCACACGTAATGACACCGCAAAGACACGGGCTGGCAATTATACGACAACTACCCCAGTCTCTGTTCGTCTCTTACTCAGTGAAGATGTTTTCTGATGAGGAGTTGATTTGCATTGCATTGCTTTTGGGCAAAGATGAACATCAGAACAGAAAAAGGAAGAGTGTGCACGAAAGTTTATTAAAAATAAAAGAGGAAGGCGAAGACCACACGATATACAAAGAACTTATAGAAGATTCAATCAGATTCAACCAATATTTCAGAATGTCAGAACCAAAGTTCAATGAGTTGCAGTCTTTGGTAGAAAAAGGCTCAGAGAAACAGAAAACCACTCACAAGCTCAATTAGATCTTCCATGTTCATTGTGCTAGAATGGCACTTGAAGGAAAATATTTGAATGGCTGTAAAAAGTGTCTGTACATTGCCAGCCGACTAATTCACACTGGACCCACTTACAGGCAAAGACACAGCATGACTGGCTGACGGTTCTTTTTGAGCATTGTCGCTGTCGTGTCTGTGGCACGTAGTGCCGTTGCCATCCTAGTGTGGACAGGTGCATTGGTTTTCTCGTTAACAATCTGAAGCCACTGTGTTGTTATCATCCCATGTCTTTGCTGTGTCATTAAGTGTGAATCAACCTCATTACTGTAGTATTCTTAGCAAAAATATTGTTTATGTCAAGGATGTGCTACCTCCAGGCTAAATCTGGCTTATGAGAGCATTATAGCTCTCAACAGCTGATAAGAAATCTGATATATAATACAGATAATTTCATATTTTTAAATTAAAATTATTGTCATAAAACGTTTTTGGAGAAGTTTTAACATTTAAAATGTCCTTAAACTTGATTTTAACCTTTATAATAACATATGATCTTTTGAGTAAATTCTGAGGTCAACTCACAGTTTCTTAATGTGGCCTGCCAAAACACAATGATGAATTAGCCCTCTACAATGTTCGAATTGGGCAGGAATGCATGGGAACACTGTTTCACTTGATGCAAAATGCAGCCCATTGTTTTCCCCTTGTTATACAAGAGAGGAAAGATGCACTCATCATACATGTGTCCATTTAATATTCTAGATTTTATTTCATATTTTGTTATATTTAGTTTTAATTTCATTATATTATACTGTTAATTTGAATAAAATAATTATAGCCCAAAATTCTTTCTGAAACAACTTTTTTTTTAGACTTTCTTCCAAGTAAATGAGAGAAAAATAACTCTTAGCAACAAAGTAATTCATCTGGCAGTTTTTGGACACCCTAATGTTCCTCCAGAGCTTCATCGGTTAGGAGTAGAACGCCATGGAATAATGGGATCAATAAACAGATTAGGTCTAGTTTTAAGACTTTTATCTGTAAGTCTATGGTATCATAATAACATCTTTGTCTAATTAAAAACAAGCTAATAAATCATAACTACTTATATTTTTATGTAATGAATGTTCTAAAAAGTTATTTTTCAGTTGTTTTTTAGTGTTACTTGCATTTTATATAAAAATCTCATATTTTTGTTAACTCATCCGCAATTTAATAAATTTCAGCAAACCATATGGGCAGCTAAAGTCACCCAGAAATCAGTATTAAAATCCCAGAAATTTAATCTTCATCCAGAAAAGTTTAAATCAGCGAAGGCTCTATACCAGGAAATTTCAGAGAACCAATTCCATTTGCTGAATGTGAGAAACATTAATGTTAATACTAATTATATAATTATGCATATGGGGTCAGTGGCATAACAATAGGGTGGTGTGGGTTGCCAAATACCTTGGGTCCAGGGACCTCTTGAATTTCTCTGAATATAGACAAAACTAAGATATTTTTACAGATCTCTTTTTTATACCAACTAGCGCAATTGCCCATCAAAAATGACGGGAATGTATGAATTAAGTATTAAGTTAAAATAAAATTTAAATGAAAAATTAATGAAACCAACTTTTATATGCACTAAAAAATAAACAATATAAAATTTACATTATTGAATGTTTCAGAAAGTAACAATATTTTGGGAATATAAAAGTTGTATGACAAAGAAATATTAATGAAAATTTATTTGTTAAACATTATGCTAGCCAACTTTTATATTCCCAAAACAGATTTCACTTTCTGGAACATTCAATTATGTGAGTTTTAGATTTATTTTTGACTTTTTGGTGCATATAAAATGTTTTCATCAAAATAAATTTATATAAATTTTATTTTTCTGTTTTTAGTCAATTATTTAAAATGTACTCACTGCTTTTTCAGAAATTTTCCCCGAAGACTAAAAAATGCAGCAATATTAATCTCTATATCTGTCTTCATGTACACAATATCTACAAAAAACACCTTCAATGATTCATCAATTTCAATAATTGACTTCATTAATACAATATCAATGAATATTTGTTTATTTTTGTTACTATTGTATTATTGCAACCAAGGTATTGTTTAAACTTCAAAGCAGCATTGAAATATTGTGAATATGTCAATAGATGCAATGTGAAGTTAGTTAATACTATGTAATTACACAAAACTGACAACTATCCTTGATGATGAAAGGTTTTTGTGGAAGAATACATTAACTTTTCACATTTAAAACTGATTTGTTGATTGATTTGATGCATATTAAAAAATTGATGGCAGGAAAACAAATCTTTCGTTCTTTTAGGTGTTTGTTGTTTCAAGTCTCCAACACTTGCAATGATTCTAAGTACCATATTTTTTGGGCTATAAGATGCACTTTTTCCAGAAATTTGACTCCCAAAATCATCCTGCGTCTAATAGATGGAAGGTAAAATTATTATTGTATTCAATACTAACAGTCACGAACCCACTAATCTCCAAAATGGAATAAATGGCAGCTATTCATTGCAAAATCATTAAAATATACATTATTAATATTTTATAGTTAAAAAATTGTTAATATATAGAGTAAAACTTTATGCATTGTGAAGTTCGATAACATATTTTCATTATTGCATTTTATTACATCTCCACTCTCAGTGATTACAATTTTGTTGCATTTGCAATGTTAGTTGCGATGTTTTAAGTCCTAATAAGCCTGTTGAATAGTGTGATTAGTACCACAGAACATTAGAATTCCGATAGATGTAATAAAATTTTTTAAATATCTAGTATAAATACTGTTGTATATATTGAGGTCGCAATGACCACAAGAGTGAAAAGATATGCTATAAGCTTCAGGTGATTTAATACCCAAAAATGCATGGAAATCAATCAGTAGAACATCATTTCGATCCATATCCCACAGAAAAAAATTGATCCTTGAGTGGATAAATGGGTGGAAAAACTGAAGATGACAGGAAAAGAGAAACATAGTCTTCGTAAGCTTGATCCTAGATGTCCACAGCTGGAGGAGGAAAAGAAAAATCGATAGTAGAACAGAGAAAGTTAGATATTGCTCTATTGATTAAAATGGTTATTTATGAGGCAAAAAGAGTTGCAGAAGAAAAAAGAACTAGTTGCACGTACATATCATTATTACAAATGCACTTGGGGCCTAGTGCCACAATTGTGGCACCAAGCCCCTAGTAATAGCAGTAAGAGGAAAAATTATACTCTATATTGGATTTGCTACCTAATCATAACTTGACTTCACGGGAGGACTTCCCAGTAAAGATGCGTGTGCCTTCCCTGCTCCCCCTCTCTGTTGCAATCCTCTCCCCTCCATCCCCTCCACTCTCCTATCTTGCTAACTTCCCTGTCCCTCCTCTCTAAGGCAATCCTCATCCCTCCATCCCCTCCACTTGCCTATCTTGCTAACTTCCCTGCCCCTCCTCTCTGAGGCAATCCTCACCCCTCCATCTACCCCCACTCTCCTCTCTTGAAGGCCATATACATATGGATGCTAGCATATTATAATAATTATTCCATTTATTAGGAATTAAAGTCTTTATCTTACACTTTAGTTTTAGTAAGTAATATTGGTAAGGGATGTGTATATGAGCAATATGTGCAGTGCACCCTGACAGCCTAATTTATAGGAATGCCAAGTGCATGCAGGTCATATTTAGCTTTACAACTTTCAAAGCAATTATTTATGTTTTAGATTATCCCTGTTTACTTTAATGAATTACCGTATTTCTTGGCATATAAGACGCACTTTTTCCAGAAAAATAACCCCCAAAATCAGCTTGCATCTTATATGCCAAAGGTAAGATTATTATTGTTCTCAATACTGACACTAACGAACACACTCATCCCCAAATGGAATAATTGGCAGTCATTCATCGCAAAACAAAATATGCAGTATTAATAATTAATAGTGAAAAATTTGTTAATATATACAGTAATACAGTAAGTATGCAATGTGAATTCTGAGGATGCATTTTCATTATTACGCTTTAATACATGTCCGCTCACACTAATTACGATTTTGGTGCATTTGCGATGTTTTAGTTCCTAATGAGCCCATTGAATAGCACAATTAATGCCACGGAACAGTAGAATTCGTGTAGATGCCATAAATACTTTATACATATTTAGAATAAATAACGTTACGTGTATTGAGATCGTAATGACTACAAAAGTGAAAAGATGTACCTATACTATGAGTTATAAGCTTCAGGAGATTTGATATGCAAAAACGCATGGAAACCTCATTTCCACCTCTCACAGAAAAAAAATGATCTGTGAATGGATAAAACAGAAGGAAAAACTGAAACTGATGGGATAAGAGAAATTTAGCCTTCGTAAGGTTGGTCTTAAATTGCCACAACCAGAGGAGAAAGTAATGGATAGTAGAAAAGAGGAAGTTTAGTATTGCTTTATCAACCAAAATCATTATGTGCAAAGCAAAAAGAGTTGAAGAAGAAAAAGGATTGTTGGGCGTGCATATCGTTATTACATATGCTTTCCATTTATTATTTATCTCATTATATTAAAATATCATCTTGAACATAAGTTTAAGTAAGTACTATTGGTAAAGGGTATCTATATGTGCGACATGTGTAATGCACTCCGACAGCTTTAATTAATACGACTGCCAAGTTCACACGACACATTTACCTATACAGGTCTCGAAGCAATTCTATATGTTTTAGATCATCCCCATTTATTTTATGAATGAAGTTTATCTAAAACATATTTAACTGTTATCACCCGGTAATATTTTCTGTAAATGTTGCCAGATACAGACTTAATCATGGCTGGAAATGATACATGACGTGGTCCTTCCTAAATGCCTTGGTGAACCAAAATACTTTTTTCCTGAAAAAACTTATAAAAAACCAAGGTGCATCTTATACCCCAGTGCATCTTATATGCCAAGAAATGCAGTAAGTTTATCAAAATGTTATATTTAACTGGTATCTCGCCATAGTATTTTTTTTAAATGTTGTCATATATGAACTTAATCACAGTTAGAAATTATACATAACAAGATCCTTTCTAAATACTTTGGTGAAACAATATATATTTTCTCGAAAAATCATCTAAAAAAATCGAAGTGCATATTATATCCCAGTGCATCTTATAGCACGAAAATATAATTTTAATATGTGAATGACTAATGTGCTACAATCATCCCCGTATTAATCAAATGAAGAAAATGAACACTTCTGAAATAGAACCCATGACTTCATTGTTGATCACAAGTAGCTTAAAATATAAAAGTTTTGCTGCCAAGTAATTCCTGAAAGTTTCATCTTAAAAGAATGAAAAGCTTTCGAGTTATAAGTGGTTTTCTCATTCTCCCATTTTACTCCATAGACATGAGACAGTAACGGAGAATCGTGGAAAATAAGATTATACCCTATTAGTATGAATTTCTGAATGAATTCCAATTAATCATTATTTTTGGACCGAGTAATTTAGAAACCTAACCTTTTCAGCATATTCCTGATTATTGATTAATAAGTGCAACTTGGTAGGTTTTACATTGGATTTCAGTTTTTAATGAGCATGTGTATTTGTTGGATGAAGGGGAGGGGGAAGGAGAACATTGATAATATTTTGCCTCGGGCCCTTCTGCTTCTAGTTACGCCACTGTATAGAGCGGGGGTGCTCAACCAGTTGATTGCAATCTACTGGTCGATTGCGACGTGTTTTTTGGTAGATCTTTCTTTTTCTCTCAATTACGTGTACTTGGAATCATTATTTTAGTTGATCCCATCCAGGCGAACTGAAAAAATGATATCAGTTATGTTTTAATCGCAAAACAGACAGATATCTACTTTACCGACTGGTAAAAATTTTAGTTTTCCTTCCTGACAACAGGTGTCTGTATCGTTTTTTAATTGACTTGACATCTGACTGGTCCTGACATAACTGCAGTTAGCAAAAAATCGATCTGTGATGATAAATGAGGACTGTGTTTAATGTGTAAGCAAGCAAAGCTGACTGAGAAATCTAAGGATATTTAGAATGTATGTAACAAAATAACGTGTTAATGTCGAGTCGAGATATTGAGAGATTTTGACAGTTACAAACGAACCCAACCAAAGATAACTGATTTATATGTTGCATGTTTCATATGTAAGAAACTGATAATCTTAAAAATTATTTAATTATTTAAACAATTATTTAATCTTAAAAATTATTTAATTTCCAGGCCTAATCATGAGCATTGAAAAGTAAAACGTATCATTATCACGATGAATGGGAACATGATTATTTTTTTACTATAATTAAGAATAAATGTAGCTGTTTAACATGCAACTTATCGGTGGCCATTCTGAAGAAAGGAAATGTGGAGAGACATTTCCAAACAATGCATGCCAAATATGACACAATATCCAAGAAATACTGAAGTACGCAAGGCAAAAATCAAAGATTTGAAAAATGGTATTTCTTTGCAGCAAAATATGCTTGTGAAAGCCATGAATAAACCAGTTGCAGTAACCATTGCATCCTTGAGTGTGTGCCATTTATTAGCTAAAAAGAAAAAGGCATTTAGTGATGGCAATTTGATTAAAGAATCGTTTTTGAAAGCTACAGAAGCATTTTTTTCTGGTTTTAAAAATAAAAAAGATATTATTTATTCAATTAATGATTTACAAATTTTGAGAATGACAGTCATGAGAAGAATTGAAAATCTAAGTGCTGATGTAAGTCATCAACTACAAGAGGACATAAATACATGTGTTGCCTTTTCCTTACAATTCGATGAATCAACCGATGTGATTGACACTACAATTAATGATATTTATTCGGATGGTATTCGAAGATTGCACAACATAAGAACTTCTTAAAGTAATACGAATGCATGGAAGGACGAGAGGAGAAGATATATTTACAGCTTTTGATAATTTTGTGAAGGAAACCGCTCTCCCTATTTTTAAATTGGTTTCCATTATGACTGATGGTGCTCCTTCAATTACCGGTAGCGCTAATGGTTTTATTTCCTTGTGCTGAAATGATGATAAATATCTAGATTTTTTAGCATATCACTGTATTATTCATCAGCAGGTTTTGTGCTCCAAGAGACTCAATACAAACGATGTGATGGACATTGCTTTTAAAATAGTGAATTCTATCCGAGGCAGTGCCCTCCAGAGATGCCTGTTTAGGTTACAAAGTGAAGATTGTGATCAAGAACTTCTGCTACACACTAACGTTCGCTGGCTCAGTAGAAGTTGATTTCTAGTGAGATTTCTGGAATTACTGGATGGCATTAAAAACTTCCTCGCTGAAAAAGGAGATTGTTATCCACAATTAACAAACAAAGAGTGGTTAATCACTTTATCTTTCTTGGCGGACTTTAGTGCGAAACTGAGTAATCTAGACCTTGAACTGCAAGGTAAAGATAGAAATTTATCAGACATGATAAGTTCAATAAGAGCTTTTCAGCATCTGTCAGTAATGTTGAAATCAAATTTGAAAGATCGTGAATACAGGCATTTTCCGAGCATTATTAATTTTTTTGAGATAGATCCTGACATGGCTACCTACAATCCAAAAACATTTATTGTGGAAATTGAAAGTGTTGAACACGAAATTCAGATATTAAAAAGATTAAAAACATTGTTTATTTTTTTCAAATGTGTATTAAAAAAACGACAGAAATTTCAAATCAGATATTGACAATATTTGACGTGAATCAGGCGGATATGGAGATGGAAATAATTAAAGTCCAAAATGATTTATATCTGAAATCGAAAGAAAGCATTAGGAAGTACACCAAAGATAAATATCCAATTGAGACAAATACGGCACATAAAATGATGTCTTGCTTCGGTTGTACGTATTTGGCGGAATCAGCATTTTCAGATATGAATATTATAAATTCTTTAACGGATGAACATCTTGATCAATGCTTAAGATTATCACTTTCCTCTTATAATCCCGATTTTGAAAAAATTTGGCACAATGTCGAAATCTCATTAATATTTATATTTTTTATTGTTTCGTTCTACATGTTCACATTTTGATATTTACTTTGTTTGAATTCTATTTAAAATTAATGCTTGTAATTTTGATACTTGTCTTGTTTCTATTGATTTGTTTATATTTTGATACTTACTCTGTCCCTATTGATATGTTTAAGGGACGTTGAAATCAGATTCTAATTTTGTATTTTTTCCCCTGTACATGGGTAGATCGCGTGGTCGCTCTACTAAAAATAGTAGCTCGCATGTACAAAAAGGCTGAGCAGCACTGGTATAGAGTAACCATTAAATGTTATATGTTGATTATATATGTTTTCAATTCTTTACATTCTATTTTAATGTCAGTATATGGTTAAGTTTTTATTATTTGTAAATTTTATAATTCCACCTCTTATACCTAGACATTAGCTTAGAATTGGTATTAATAACTAGACATATTTTTCATGCTTTTCTTAACAAGGCTGCTCTGGATCATAATTATGTTTCAACAATTGGTGTGTTTTCCCAAGTAATACTTATGTCTATCCTTACTGAAGGAAACAAAGGTAAGTTTACCTGATTTTTTTAATTTTTATTTTCTCAATATAAATTTTTAAATTGAGTTGACATTAAACTTAACTTTCTTGTCAATAGAATTAACAGTGGATCACTATGCTGATATATCTCTGTTGCTGTCATCTTGCTCCAATGTTGTGTCAGCTGAAATACCAAAGAATTTAAAGGTATGAAAGTTTTGGAACATTGCATAATTAAATAGCATAATAATTATTGGGGAGTATCATGTACAAGCTAATGGGATTTTCAGGAGCTGGCTTCAAAAATATCTAAATCAGATGGTGCAAATGAGTTCTGTGATGCACCTATTTCTGAAGCAGCGTCTTGGTTTGATTCTCATCCTGGTGAGGCATCTTTGTTTTTTAAAGAGTTTCTCTTCAGGCATGGGCATAGATGTTTAAGAGAGGTAAAGTTCATTTGATTTTTTATAAATGTTTTTTTAATTTTTTATTAAACTGTATTAATCTAAAATTTGATCTTTCCTTATCTTACAGTTTGAATTGCAAACTGAAACATGGGGAATGAAGCCATATTGCTTGATGAGTACACTGCAGACCATGGTAAGAACTGCTGGAGTTGGTCAAGAAAGAGGGAAGGCAGTTATTGAAGGAGTAAATAGTACTGTTGGGAGGCTGAAAACTCCGAAAAATTTAGGAACTAAGTATGTTTTTTATTTCAGTTTTATTTTTTTGATAAAAAGTGCTTAAGATGGTAATTGTTTATGCAGAACACCAGTTCTTAAATTTACAAGTTTTATTACAATTTTACCTTATAATATACACTAATCTTTTATTCTTTTTCTGTAATCTATCACTTATCTTTTATGATCTCAGTAACTTGTTTTTACCTCAGGATAGGTGTCTATAATAATAATGACTATGTATTATTAGTTTTCTTATGGTCTATATACAGTACTAATGCATATGCACCATTTGAACAACAAAATGATTAGTATATAAAGTTGTAAAGAAAAATCTTTCTTCGAGTTGATCTTCTTGAGCTCAGTGTATATTACAACATCAGCATTTTTAACCTATATTGGCTTAACTAGAGTAGATTGAGCAGGGCAGCTGTTCTAAGAGCAACATGGAAGTGGCAGTGGATAAGGGCAACTAACCCTCTCATCCCATCAGTATTACTTCACTATTGAGTAAAACTTGTCCTGGTTGTTAACATTTACCATGTTTACCTGAATATAAGACAACTCTGAACTTAAATAGCCCTTTGAATAACTTTAAACAAACAGAAAAAATTTGACATGCCTAGCATGGCTTTCTCTATCCAGAGTAATGAATATGATTGCAATAGTACTTACAAGTTGCTCTTGATATCAACGTCCTTAAGAATAATTATCAGCAATTATGCTCGTGAATAATTTTTGCAGTGAAAAACAGCAAGTAAACAAATTGTTATTTGTTGCTATGGATAACAAAATATCAATTCCCAATTAAAATTACCATTGGTGTCTCTGGGATTGCTGTCAATATTTACAAGAAAATTTTCTTACAAAATATGACACTAGGTGGCATTGGAATAATTTGGATTGCAATGAAAATTACCCTTGGCAACATAAGCATTGCAATGAACAATTAGAAAATTTTATCGTAGCAACTGAAGCCAAAGTATTAGTTAGTGATGCACTTAAAAATCAGACAAACGGTCTTCATATTCCTTAAATAATGTTTTATGAAGAATGTTTCAAAAAATTTGTAGAAAATTATATTTTCTACAACTTGCGCAATAACATATATTTACATAAATTTAGTCCTAAAGGAGATATCTGAATACAATGAAAACATACTCAGTGGACCTTAAAATGTGTATTTCCGTTGAGATCTTGAATTCGATTTTTTCAAAAACATTACTTTCTCCTATACTGCTCATTATTATTATTATTATTATTTATTGATCCAGAAGAGCTAATACAGACATAGGACATGTCAGAAAGAATACATACATAAAATCACAGATATACACAATAAATTAAGAAACAAGTTACAAATACAAATCTTTTCCATTAAAGTATTCAGCCACTGAGTAATATAAATAGTTCAATAAATACTTTTAATTTTAGTTTTAAACTGATTTATATTATTTATGGATTTTACATCAGTAGGTAATATATTATATAATAGTGTTACTGTATGATATGGACTTTTATCAGATATTTTTAGATTATATCTTACATGATGTATGTTTATATTATGGCGAGTAGAGTAGCAGTGTTCTTGTCTATCAACCCTTTGAGTGCCAGGCAATTTTCTTGTTGCTATGCCGAAATTGCCAGGTGATTTTTGTTGAATTTACAGCAGTGTAGGAAAAAAATTACATCTCCCTCAATTTCCAAGGTATCTTTTTGAAATTTTTACAGAACATTCAGTACATATAGCTTTCTATCTAGAATATAGGAATTAAGGACTAGATATCATACTACTAGTGTAAAAGGAATGTTTAACATTAAAATTACCTTTTTAGAAAAACAAAATTTAAGTTTGAAATTAGAAACGTTAAATAAAAAAATTACTTAACTTGCATATTTGTCATATTTTTTGAAGGAATGAAGGGATCCGAAGATCCTATGTAGACAGGCATAAGCTGTTTTTCTCGTTTCAAAATTATTCCCCTATTTTTTGTAGTCCCAATATGTTATTTGACCACAAAAAAATCACTCATATGATTGGTGGTTTTTGAAAAATAAAATGTTTTATACAACACTAACACACCTAATTTTTATAAACTTGTTCCTCTACATCCTAACATTTGTGCTTACAGTTTAATTTATACTAGTTACCTATATTTGATAGGTCTCGTATTGGATTCTAAAGCTCGAATTTTATGCCTTGTTATATAGCATATTTATATATAAGCAAAGTGTGAACAAATAAATACCATATATACTCTTGTATAGGTCGAGGTTTTTAGACAAAATTTTTTGCGAAAAACTCGGGGGTCGACTTATACACAAGAAATATTTTTGATAGGTTTAAACCCATGACGTTATTTGCCCTGCGGTTATTGAAATTTGATGGAATTTACACTCTTCTTGTATTTGAACTGTATCGAATATTTAAATACCAATATATATGAAAGAATAACTTACTATATAATTTGGTGATCCTAAGTTGATCTTTGATGCTTTTCAAATAATTAAGCAATTTTGGTAAACCTAATGTTCGGTAACATGACGGCGGCAAGACAGAAAACTGGCAACAAGACATGCGCAATATGGTAACTCCGTAACATGTAAACAAAGAAATGCCTAATCGATGATTCGTGGAAAGGCAACGCCTACCTCTATGTGTCGCAGATTAAATTAGTATCTGCCGAAGTATTTGTAGTATAAAAATTTTGGTACTGTGCACATAACCTGGGGAAAAGTAAACAAGGTGACGCTAGTGATGGTGACGCTGATAAAGCGACAAGGAATGGAACTACCAGGAGGAAAAACGGAAGACAAACGTAAATATATATTTTTGTAAATAGATATTTTTGTAAACTAGAATTTCATCAAATATAATTACCATCGTAAACAATAATTAGGACGATAAATTTGAATGACACTTGAACACTTGTTAACTCGGTGCGAGAGTATAACGAAATAAACGGTGCAATATACATTGCACAAACTTTCTCATATACGTATGTATATATGTTTGGTCGACTGTGTATGTTTATAAAAGAAAAACACAAATCCAAGTCAACCGTAGTTTAGTGTATATTTTAATGCCACTGGTCGATATTTAGTAATTTTTTGGGACCTATGGCTTAGTAAGTATTATTTGTAACATCAGGATGTACGATTGGATAGATTTTAATCAAAATTCTTATAGCCATTTCTGATTAAATCAAATTTTGTTTCAAAATATCCAAGAATAATGTACCCTTAATTGTTGAGCAATATCGTTCATCTCTTCAGAGTGTCTATTATGCATAATATTATCCACAAATATGAGATATCATTCGATTCAGTTTAACTTTTTAAGCTGTAATAAGATTTTGAGTGGATCGCGGCAGAGGCGTGACGTCATAGTGCTTGGGTAAGGTAGCTTAGCGTACATTGAAATGCTACTGGATGCCATATAGTGATTTCAAGGTAAATATATGGCTTATGTAGTATTATTTTTGACATCAGGCTCTACAATTGGATTGATTTTAATAAAATTCTCTGTAGATATTTTTGAGTAAATAAAATTTTTGTAAAAATCGCCAAGAATAAACTACCCTTAGTTTTTGAGCAATATCATTTTTATGAAAAAGGGGTCTGCAAAAGATGATATATTGCACAAATACGAAATATCATTCAATTTCATGTTTGGATTTCGGCCCTAGAACAGTGAACAGACAGACAGCATGGTGAAAACCACTTTTATGGACTCAGGAACGCGTAAAACGTGTATTTCCATCAAAATCTCGAAGTCGAATTTTTTCACGATAACATTACTTTCTCAATATACTACGTATATGAGAAAGTAAATGACTAGCCTCTAATCATTTTACTTAAGGTCTTAGAATGCCTGATTGCAAGCAAGTTGCTGGTTTCATTGAGCTATCATTAGTCATAACAGGTGTTTGATTTTTGCAGAGGAATTTTCATTGTTTTCCACTTCACTTACTGTATTTGAATTATTCTGAACTAAACTGATTGATTCCACATGGGAATCTTTCGGTTACATACCCACACGTTTGCTGCGCAGGAAAATGAACTGTTTGACAGACACATTACAGGGCCACATGGATGGATCAGTTAGTATATCATAATAATCACTGTCTGTTGACATTTGTAAAGATGCATAATCATCTTTAGTTTCAAGTTCAGCAATTTCAACTGGTGCTGCAACCATCTTCTTCAAGTAACTCGGAAGATCCTTGGCCATCGTTCCCCTTTTTAGGTGCTAAATGTGGAGATTAGGGTGTTCCTTATTTTTTATTTTCAAATTTCTTTCGTCTGACTCCATCAAAATGTGACATGTGGTGCAAAAACACAGTGTATGATGTTTTAGCGAAAAAGAAGAATATTTAGAGGTTGCTCAATGTCTTCAAAGTTATGCTGTATAGAGTATGATGACACATCTTCATGTGTACTGACAAAGGTCATGAATGACTTTAAGCCAGGGTCTCCCATTTGATAAAGGATATTATTCATTTAAAACGGGTAACATGGTGACTAGTCATTCATTGTTATCCTGTGAATGTCTGCTTAAGGACTCGTGGATAATGCTTGCAATGATCTGCAACCACCTAGAGCAAAAACAAGTTGTTCCTCGTCTTTAATGAGGTGCTCGGAGAAGTTCTGGACAAGAGCAACTCCACATTTGGCATTATCATTGGTAACTTTCAGTCTTCAGACATGCTTTTGCAGCCTGCTAGTCATTCTTTATCCCAGTGCTTAGCAGAAATCCTCAGAAACACATAAGGGAGGCTGAGGGTTGAGAAGAGAGACTGTCTTCTTGGTGACAAAATCTGCAAGAGATTGCTCGTCCTAATTGTCCAGGTCAACCATGGCCCAATTGGGAGGATTTTCTTCTCCATCGACACTGGACATGGCTTCGACCATGCATTCCTTGATGTCAGAAGTAACCGAATCATTGAACAGAGAGAGACCTACTAATTCCTCAGACAAGTACCAGAGATGACCAGCCATCTTCCATGAAGTTGCCTTGGTGATGCATGGATTGGTATTTGAGTATTTGACAAAGACTTGAGAAGACGTAGATCATTCTGTGGGGTGCAAATAGCAATTGAAGAATTGATCCAAGCCCTCACATAAACATGCAAGACAAAGATCCAAAAATCTCGTAGATCCTTTTCCTCCTGCTGCGTTAGGGGAAATTGTGACTGGAACCTCCAAATCTTCATAGTGTAGATCTATCTGGCATGATGAAAAGCTTCAGATGCACAAAAGAGGTGGATTACCAAGAAAAAGACAGGCTAGCTCATGGAGCTCCTTGTAATAATCTCTAGGCTGCTGCATCGTCAACATGGCTCTAAAAAAAGTTAGCATCGGCATTGTTGGCAGCAACAGTCTCATTGGTGGTAAAGTCTTCATACCACATCTGATTGATTTGTTCCAAATGTGTTTGGAAGCATTTGAATAGTGGAATTTCTGGAGCAAAAGAGGGATCCATACATTCTTTAAAAGCTGCTGCAGCCAGCAGTTCCACAATGTGATGTCGACAGGCAAGGTGAAGTAGATTGTACCCAAGCAGTTGTTGGAGGATGACACATGCTCCTGCTATGTGACCAGTGTTAGAGGGAGTTGTGTCAAAAGACACAGCTTGTACCTTGTCTTCAACATCCCACTGCTTCAAAGCTTCAAAGACAGCTTGAGCTTGTGCCTGTCCAGTAGCTGCGGGGAGCTTGGAAATGGCAAGAAGCTGATGGACTCCATCTTCAGATATAATCACAGGGAGGCGATCAACCATCTTCTTTCCAGTGAGTTCAGGCAGTAGCTTACCATCCCAATGGACAGTCAGGGGCACATTCGGCTTGAACTTTTTCATTGTGATGGTAGCTGCTTCCTCTCATTGCTCTTGTCGTTGCCGTCAGATGGTGATCCTGCCTAAAGTCAGATCAGTGACATTATGACTGAGGCTTTTGGCTGTCTCAGCGACAATCATCCTTGCTGCTTGATCGGACACTTTACTGCGATCCAGAGTTGCTGTGAGGATCTTCATGCGACCGCATTTTGTAGCTGGTTCTTGTCAGCTAGGCCCAGGAACTGGATCAGCATTGGTATCTTCATCATCAGATGTCAATGTGCTGCTGGTGCTGTCATCTAGCATGATGTCATTGAGCAGCGGATTCACTCTTACCCCCTCTTTTCACTTTTGGTTATGTTCCTTAAATGGCCACTCCTGCTTCTTTTCCTTCTTTCCTTTTAGAACAATGTCAACAGAAGAAATCGTTTCACGGCAGCCTTTTTTATGCTGGGAAAGGAGAAATTGCTTGTCCTCATTGATGTTAGTGATGTTGAGGGCATTGGTGTGGGCTATGTCGAAATCTTCGAAGCAATCCTTGAAGTCACTTTCATTGCCGGCCTCTGTTGCTATCTTATGATTGGCATTTTTTTTCAATGCCATCCACTGATAGTGTAGCTTCTCCATCTTCTTCACTGTATCCTATTTATGTTGGATTGAGATTCCCGCACAATTTCAGAACTTTTGAATCTTTTCAATTGTTATTGAGGCTGCCTCACGTATCATTTTCTTCTGCTTAATGTGTAAGTAAAGGAAGTGCGACAGAGCCTGCCTATTGGATGGAAATTTAGCCCCTTTGATATCTTCTTCGTACTTGTCTATCAAATAAACTCTGGACTTATGCTGAGTAGCCATAATTAAATAAACAATCTGTAAAAAAACTGCAAATTTACACCTGGAAAAAAATTAGTGATTGTTATTTATATTAAATACTTAACACCTACTTTTTGGATTTGTATAAATCAATATAAAATACTAAGCACCTCAATATCGACTATCGATGTGTCAACCAAATAACAAGAGCACTGTGAAAGAGCATAATACATGCAACAACCATGGTAGCTGGCAACAGACTGAGGGTCTACCTAGCGAGCATTCATACAACATACAGTGACTTAGCAATTGATAAAACTTTAAGAGTCTTGAGAGTCTTGAGCGACCTCTACGTAATATTTTCTCATAAAACTGCATATACTAGGTTTTTGCATTAAATGTCACATTTGGAGAGGGTCATGCTAAAATTATTTTAGTGTTTTATTTTTCCCCTATAAATAAGGACCACACTAGTGGCGATGTATCTTCTTGGGCATGCCAGAAATCAATCCATTTGTAGACTCGGCCAATCCTACAATTACCTTCCTCTGATGATGGTTCTTTGTCACTGTAATGAAACCATCATTGAGGGGCTTTCATCCGCCATAGGCTGCCCTTCATCACTAATTTTTTGCAATCAGCAACACTTTGTTGGCAAATGGCATCAGAATTAGTGTGACTGTTTATGTTGTTTTTTTAGTTTTCTTACATACCGATATTTCTCTCTCACAATGGCTTGCATGCACATTATTGTGGATACTATTATTCTTAAATCGAATAAAAAACAAGTCTTTTAATGCTTTCATGTCGATCTTGAGAGCATTAATATGGTCAACAACACTGAGACTAGTATCATTATTCTGCATGGTGCAGCTTGGACATATCCAAAAGATTGACTGGGATCCTGTTATTACATTAAAACTAATTTTGTTCAACCTGGACAAGAAAAATGAAATTTATGTGAACATTCACAACATGAGATTACTTTATTGCTCACCAAAATCAAAATATTACAAGAGCTGCAAGCTCGGCTCACTGACCCGGCCGCCATCTTGCATATCTTATATGGAAAAGGCAAAAATGTTTGATGTGAATGCGGCCCTGCAAGCACTGAACCGGGCCCCACGAATTTTCTAGCCAGCTTTGACTGTGAAGCATATCATAGACTCTCCAATCTTATAATATTATAGTTCATTTCCTTTCCACTAGGGGCAGGGCTGCTGTTTCTCAGCAACCAATCAAAACACTCTGCTCGGCCATGCAGCAGCAGGCATTAGGATAATATAATACAGATAACCAAAATATCTCTTAACATTAGGTTTACCGGAGCAGTCATTTTGACCGCTTTTCCTTTTCTGCTGGCCGCCATTTTCTTATCATCAATCGCTCATGCCTGAATTTTTGTGACTTTTATTAATTTTTAATGTAGTTTTAAACTGATGAAAATCCATGTATCTCACTCATCCTTGGCATTCTGGGATATCATACCTACTTTTACCAGAGCGGTCATTCTGACTGCTGAAGCGAAACTTGCATAAGTTACAGTGATTACACTGGTAATGGAGGGTATGATGTTTTGTAATGTACTCTACAATGCACTGTTTGGAAAAGTGCACAAGCCTCATAGGCACAGTCAACTGAAGCAGAAGGAAAGTCCCTTCTTCTCTGAAGTCTATACATGATCCACTCCACACGACAGTCCTGTACAAGCACGCCAACATTACTCTTACATCTTACCAAGGTAATGTGAGCAAAAAAATCCTCATTCTCAGCACTCTTTATCCTGATGTGGTCATAGACGGGAATCACTCAAAGAAAATTCTCAACGCAATATCATTTTACAGCACAAATAAGTGTGGTGTTGACATAGTGGACAAAATGGTGTGCAAGTACACGGTAAAATCCATGAGTCGTAGATGGTCTGCGCATGTATATTTAAATGTGCTCGACCTCGCAGACTTCAATGCCTACACTACAAGGAAATTACTGGTGCAAAAATACCTGAGGAAATTCATTAGGCAGCTTGCTACGGAACTAACAAAGCCTTACTTGTCATCCTGGAAATTAGCAGCTCCTTTACGTACTCTTACTATGGAAGAAGAGGGCGAAGAAAGTTCTTGCCACCAGCAAAGCTAGGTTGGTCGCTGCAAAAAGAATAAAACAAAAGTCAAATGTCAAACATGCAAAAAAAACTGTCTGGATCATGCACAGCAAAAGTGACAGGAGTGCATGTCTGTGTTTTGTGTGCAGATTAACTTTAGAGAATGGAAAAATGTAGCCAAAAAACAGAAGCCAAGCTTGTATGGTTTCTGCAACTTTTGCATTTCTTTTGATTATGATTAAATTTCTAGCACTTATTGTATATATATGTAATATTGTACTTAACTAAAATGTGGTGGTCTTCTTCGTGCTTTGGTTTCATCAATGCGGCGGCTGGAATTAGTCCAGGAGATGCGCCTTGTTTAATTTCTTCTCTGTTTTTGGTAATAATCATATTCTAATAATGACTTGTAATATCCATAATGTTTCTGTAATTCTTGTTGCTTTACATGTTTCTTACTTAATAAAGGAAGATTAATTCATTTAACGTTCCTCTGTAATCTATCTGAAATGATTGAGCATCTTAAAAGCCTGAAATGCATTGCTTTAATGAGTAGTGGTCAAAATGACTGATTCAGTAAACGGAGGTAGGTGGGGTGCCTGGTAAACCTAGAGTTAATGTTTCATGAAAAATTGTTATAAACAAAAATCATAGAAAATTATATTTTCTACAACTTTGATAATAACAAATATTTCAATTACTAACAAAATTCCTAAATTTTGAAACGAGAAAAAAGTCTGCTATGATTGGGAATCAAACCCGGGTCTTCCACTTGCCATTGCATTATTCCATCAATTTCTTGCTTGGCAATCTCACCATTTGAGAGGGAGGAGTTTTCTTCGATGTATCTCTTCGAGGACATCCATTGGGGCAGTTTGATACTAGCTTGGCTAGTTCCATCCCAACCAAGAAAACATCTGCATTCAGAAACGAGAAAATTGATCTGCTATGATAGTTCAGTGGTAGAATATCCGCCCGGCAAGTGGAAGACTCGGGTTCGATTCCCGGTCATAGCAGACTTTTTTCTCGTTTCAAAATTTTTCCCAACTTTACAGCTTATGCCTGTCTGCATAGGATCTTCGGATCGCATTATTCCATCAAAACTCTTAAATATAAAGTTTTGTGCTGATCTAGTTTTTGAGTTAGTGTGTCCACAAAATTCGTGTCTGGTGTGGAAGGAGTTATAACTGTAATAATCCAAGAGGTTGATTATCCAGAAATACAAACAAACAAATTTGTCTTATATCCAGGTAAATAAAGTATGACATTTTCTGAGAACATACCTTTTCACATTATTTTGGTGAAATATGCATAATTTTATTTTTGTTTCTGTTTAAGTTTTTACCTCAAAATGTTTTGTCCATATTTTCCTTTCATCATTAATATAATACTTAAAATATTTTCCTAAATAAAGAGTTCTTAACTTTGAACTTGTAACCTAATCATGAGTTAAGTAATGGTTCAATAATTTGTTCCTCACAAAGAAAATTAACCAATTGAGTTGTATTTTTTAGAATTTGAAGAAGTTTGGAAAATGATCAAGTTACCAGATTTACAAAAGTTGTTAATGCAATTTCCATTTAATTAGGAAACAATTTTTTAAGTAATTACTCCTTTTTTATGTAGATAAATAAATAATTGTTCCTTCTAAAATGCTCTTTGTTTATTTAGTTTTATCTATCCCAGTTTTAAAAATTTTAAAACTAATAATTAATATTTTTCATAGACGTGCCTTGAGGTGGTTGCTCCCATGGTGCCGTAACTCTGTTGCTCGACGAGAAGATACTAAATCTGCTTTGGTGAGAACTCTTCATGCATTTCGATTAGCCTACAGACATCTGGGCTACTTAGCTCAAATTGAGGGTGTTATACCTGATCAAGAACTTATCTTTTACTTCACTCATTATGAAATAGGTCAGCTATTAAAAAATGGCACTCTTTCTAATGCAGAACTATTAGCAAAGTAAGTAACATATTGCTGTTAATTCAAGAAAAATTATTGGCATTTTAATTTGAAAGTATGCTATTCTGTTCCATGTGATACATGAATGGTAAATTGCAGTTAATTTTACATATCAACAAATTTATGCAATCATTTAGTAAAAGTTATTGTAAAATTTATTCATGGAATTTTTCTGTTATTTTAGTAATAGATTATGCCCTTGCTAATTTTGGCAATGTGAGGTAAACTTTTGGTAGGATATGAGAAGCCAGTATGACACATAAGTTGTGCAGTTTTGCTGGTCTCTTATTATTTTCAAACTCCACATTGTGGAAAGACCACTCATATGAGGGAGATATGCACCTCAGTGGTACACCTGCACAGCTTCTGTGATATTTTGTTCACTCTGATGCAAGTGCATTTTTGTGTTGTTTGTTGACCTTTAAATTGTTATCACAAGAATTTTGGGAAGTTAAAAATGGTTTGTAGGTATACTGTATGTGTACAAGATATTGTTCAATAAGAGGAAGCATAAGGCATTATCTCTTCAAAGCAAAACAACAATCATGTGAAGACTTGAAAACAGAGAAAACGTATCTATGGAATTGAACATCGGCAAATCAACAGTAAGCAATTTAAGAGACAAGAGAGGAAACATTTTTGAATTCATTCCAACTACTGAGAAATGTCCTGGCAAATGCATAATATTAAAATCAAGTGAAAATTCTACTGTAGAAACTGCTCTGTACACCTGTCTCCCCCAAGAAAGATATAGAAACACTCCTTTATGTGAGAAAATTGTATGTGAGAGAGCCAAGTTCTTTTACTCCTAATTTAGAAAGAAAAATTACTTTAAAGCAAGTTCTGGTTAGCTTGATAAATTATAAAAAAGGTATGTGATTCATCAGCTGCCCGTAACTGGGGAAAAATTGTATTGTGACTCAATTTTGGAGGAAACTTTCCAGCACAAATTTTTCAAAAAGTAAGGGAACTTAATTCCCGATCAAAGTTATAATGCAAATGGAGAGTGGTTTGTTTTGGCAAGTTTTGCCAATTAAAACTTTGGTTCATAGGAAAAAAATATGAGAAAAATTAGCAAAGAGCAGGTCATATTCATGGTGTGTGCTAAACATCTTTAGTCTTGTGAACCTCGTCCTTCCCATTGGTTTCCACGGTTGAGGCATCTGCAGTGTTTTCCTGGAATGTAACCCTCACAGATAAGAAGAGCCTACTATATTTTTACATGTTTGGACACATTCACTTTAAGCACTAATTCATCATCCATTTATCAGAGGAACGATATTACTGTCCTAATGGCTTATCAATATTTCCAAATCGTTGATTTGAACATTTTTCACCATATCCTTGACAATCAGCTGCAACACCCATTTTGGGAATCACAGGCATATGCAAGTATGGTATGTATCTGGTGCTTCTAACCATTTTATTTGCCTCCCCACCCCCATTAAGTAAAACAAGGTTTTTCAAATATTTAATGTGTAGTAGCAGTTAGCGGCTATACTGTGAAAAAGAAATTGGTGAATGCATACATTACCTAATATGAATATTTGCTAAAACATTTTGTCTGAAATCAATTTTATATAGTTATCTTAATTGATACAGGTACCAATCAGTTATGTAAACAGTACCAAAGCTTGTTTTTTACTGAGCAACTTGTGGTCTTAGTTTAAATTTCTACCCCATAATAATTATATTTGAAAATATATGTATTCATTTTCAGATGCCCCATTTCAATGTTATATATCTTTGCATTCCTCCAGAATGTCTTGATCATAAAACTGTACTGAGTTATTGACTAACCTGCCAAGACATACAGTCACCACTATGTAAAAGCTTTTTTCATGCTTGGATAAACATTGTTCTTGCAATCAAGCAAAGAAAAATATTTATTTTAAATGTGTTCTTTATTTGAAGAAAATTTACATCAGAAGGAAGCCTGGTAATATGCTGGGATAAAATATTTCTTTGATCATAATCTTTCATTGCAAACAAAGATTTTAAGATCCTTCGAAATTAAATTTAAATAATTGAATTTATATTTTTTTGGAAGACACAAATTCCCTATTTCACAATATTTGTTGGTTTTTTCATGTATAAAAATATGATATATGCATTTAATTTCAGAGCATCAAGACGGAGGAGACTCAAGTCGCACTGGGATAAAATTACCCTGCCAGAGATCTTCACAGGGTTAGCTAAACCAATTAAAGTAAGTTATGCAAGCTAAAATGTCATTCTATAAAAGAAAATTTTGCCAGTTTATCCTTCTGAAAAATATCTTTTGGCTTTAAAAAGGCTTTACTTGGTGTTTTGGTGCTTTAATCTGAATTCATGCTGTGATTCATTTTCATTCTTGACCTGGTGTACACTTGTGAAGTAAGTCACTTTTCAGAATGCTGCAAGATGTTAACCTTTCTTCTTTTGAAATCGTATTTCTCCATTATTTTCAATGATTGGAGATTAAATAATTGTTGCATATTCAATGTAAGTAATTTAAAAATGATGAGCCAACAGTTAAATTATAGTTTCAAAAATGAAATGTTGAGCTAGCCTCATGGCTGTAATTCAATTAATTGCCACAAAACAAATTAATATTTTGGCTGCAATCTAAAAACTAACAGTTTAAAATAGTTCATTAATAATATTGACCAACAAGCTTATTTGGTGACGTCAAAAATCTCAAATACATTTTTATTGTTTCTCATACCACATACTACAGTATTTTTTGGGCTATAAGACGCACCCCAATTTTTAGAAAAATTTTCACGTCATGTATCATTTCTAGCTGTGATTAAGTCCATATCTGGCAACATTTAGAAAATAATATTATGGCATGATAGCAGTTAAATATAAAATTCTAGATTAACTTAATTCATGAAAGTAAATAGGGTTGATCTAAAACATAAATAATTGCTTCAAAAGTTGTATAACTTAATGTGATCTGTGTGAACTCTGCAGTCTTACTAAATAAGCTGTCGGAATGTGCTAAACACTTCACAAATATAGACACACTTCACTGATAGTACTTACTTAAACTTAAGTGCAAGATAAGATTTTAATTACTAATAAATGGAATGCGTATGTAATAATGATACCTATGCTCAACTAGTCCTTTTCCTTCTGCAAGTCTTTTTGGCTCATACATAACTATTTTGATCAATACCGCAATATATCTAACTTCCTCTGTTCTACTATCCATTATTTCACTTCCTCCTCTAGTTGTGGCCATTTAGAACCAAGCTTATGAAGAATATTTTTGTTTTCCTCTCACCTTCAATTTTTTCACCAGATCTGTTCATTCAAGGATAATTTATTCTGTGGGACCAATGGTGGATCCAGAAAATGTCTTTAGGGGGCGCTATACCAGTTACATACATGTTTTCACAGTAATTGAAAAGTCATTTGAACATATTCTTTTTCATTTTAATACAAAACAAGTAAAATAAGATTATAATGAAATTACAATTGGCTTTTATAAAAAAGGAAATTGAAATATTGCTTATTTAACAATTAATAATTCATCTTCCTATCCAAAAATCCTATAGCAAAACATCACTCAATTCAAAATCGACTCAGAAAATATACTTCCTCAAAAACACACACAAGCAAATTACTGAACAAATATACATAACTATCACAATAAAATATCTAACTTTCGATTTCTACTCTTAGCGAAACATTCAATCATTTTGTTTACGTCGACTTCAATTTCACGATGTGTGTGCAGAAGAGCTTAACCTGTCAACCTTCTTGGCTCATTTGGTTTCTTAAATAGGTTTTTAAATGTCGCAATGAAGAAAAGCTTCTCTCTGCAGACAACACTTATTGGCAATGTCAGAAGAATTTTTAAGAATTGGTTCATTAAAAAATATATGTCCTGATCACAATTTTTAAGAGTTTCTTCACCGAATAAAGGAATTTCCATAGATCCTGCTGATCTAACCCACTTTTCTCTTCAGAGTTGAACTTCCGCTGAGAGTTGAAATTCAAGTGAGGGTTTATAATTACCTAGAAGATCGCCATAGTATTTGCAGATTCCTTTAATATTCAGTGAAAGTGAGTTGGGGTTCAAATTCACAATGTTTTCCAGCAATAGACAATTGAGTTAGCATGAATTCAATGTTTCTATAGAAAATCTCGTTGCTAAATCATTTATCACTGCATCTAACATCGGAATGTATATTGATCTTCGATAGTATTCTTCGGGCATTGAACATGGAATGCTTGATCTGTTCATTTGCTTTTTGGCCATATGGGGAAGCTCAATATTTACATCTAACCTCGAAAAAAGCTCTGAAACTTTGGAGAATATGACGGAAAATTCATCATTACAGTTGGCACGTTGGTTTTTTAAATTGAAAGGAGATCATTAACAAGATTAGAAACAACAGTTGTCAACAGTTTTCTTCTGGAATAATTGACTTAATGGTAAACACAAGTAAAATACAGACAATTGACAGTGCAACACTACTACAAATTTGACATCCCGCATAGCTGTTAGCAAGATTTTAGCCTTAGAAGAAGTTGTTTCACTCCAGTCCGATATTTATTCAAGTGCCCGAATGATTTTCTCTATTGAGTCGATAAACTGTATCAAAGAATCACTTCTTTCTACCAACAAGTTTCACACATACCCTTCAGATGTGAATCGACAACGTTTATCAGTACATGGTTTCGCTTTGAAGAAGCATTAAAGAAAGAAGAATCTTCCTTGATGATGCCAATGGGGTTACGTATACTTTGAATGGAAGATGTTTTTGACATGGACAAATTCAGTGCATGGTTAAAACAAGGACATCTAGCACCGTCAACCCAGTGGGGCTGAGTAAAATTTGCCTTCATGTTCAAATTTAGTTTAGTTGTGCACATTTTTTTATTTTTTCTATTTATCAATAATTTCACATACAGCGTAATAGCCAATTTAAAGTGAAAAACCAACAATAAAAAAGTCATAAGTACTAAAATAACAATAAAATACAGCAAATTAAAAATGAAAACTATACAATAGCAAATATTTGGACATTGTTTATGGTCATTTAACTGTAATATGTTTGCTTCCAAACTTAATAAATGATTTAATTGATAGGAAAAACAGATCAACGTAGGGGGGTAAGCTATTCAAAAGAGAGGGTAGATGAAAAAAGAGAGAACGTTTAGCAAGGGAAATCCTTGGGGTAGACATATGAAATAGGGAAGAAGACCGGGTAGTTCTACATGGGACTCAGAAATTTAAATAGGATAGTAAGTCAGGACAGTCTGTAATAGAATCACCAGGAAATTAACACATTTACCAGATAATTCACATTTACCGTACTTCTAAACTGCAACAGATGTTCATGATGCTGCCAAGTTGTGGCCGGTATTGCAACGTTTATCCACATTTACCAATGTCTCTAGGTAAATGTGTACATTTCCCCAATCCAATCGGTAAAAGTATGTTATACTTACATTTACCGAACTAGGTGGTAAATGTGCACATTAACCGGGAAATGTACACATTTACAGGACTACGCACATTTACCATGACAGATACATACTTGTGGTTTCAACTTGGTTCCACCCTTTTTGTCCCTAACAGTTTTCATGCTAGCATCATGGATGCTGCTAAGCCTGCAAATCTCTCTTTTGTCTTTCCATTTCAATGCCATCAATTTCTTTCAAAATGCAGCTACAACCTCTCCTGGCTTCAGCTTCTTAGTCATTACATTTTTAGGAAGCTCCTTATGATTTGAAAGGACTGTACCAACTGCATCCATTTCCATGGAATTTAGCAAATCAAACAGTTCTGGGCTGCTATAAAAATTATCTAAACCTATCAAATACCCTTTCTTCATGAGCTCTCTGCTAAATTTAGTACAATTTTTGTAGGTTTCGTATAGCTATTTAGATTGATGCCTTCAACTTTTGTTTCAATAGAAACCTCACCATCAGGTTTGTAACTCTCAGAATTTTTTTTCAAATGATTGAGCAAAGGTTTTATTTTGAACAATTTTGCTGAGACCTGATCCAACCTATTGTATGCTTCATTGTTGACAAAATGCAAAAATTTTAGCAAGAGGAAAAACCACTTTTCACTCATAAGTTCATGAAAATTTGGCATTTCCCATAATCTACTACATGAAAAATAGCTGCTAAATGTGGGTTTTTGCACAATTCTTTGCAGCAAGAGTATTCCAAAAAATAATTTCAATTCATTCTTATCAGTCTCTACCCAGTCTTTATCACGGCTTCTCCTTCTCCTTTTGTGAAGCAAAGGTTTTTCCTCTATTTTTTTGCTTTACGTATAAATTTATTTGCATAGCTATGTATTCCATTATTTTGTCATCTAGAAAATGTTCAAAAATTTCAATTGCTTGTACCTTACCAAGCAGTTCTCCTTTAGGACCAGGAACAAAATTTGCAGGGAACCTAGATCTAGTTTGACCCATCTCAACCCACTCCGTATCTTGGGTCTCGACAATATCATCTTCTTCGCTGCTCTCACTTTCAGATTCACTTCAAGATAATTCTTCTTGAAGTTCTCTCAGTCTTCTAGTAAATCTAGATGCTCTTCCACTTGTTCCGCCTACATTATACCTAAAACGCTATATCTTGGCAGTGCGCTGTAGGCACCTTTATGATAGGATGAGTCCATCCTCGAGGTAAGACCAATTTTAGGGGAGGTGGTGTATAGGTGTGAGCATTGACTGCGTGAACTTAAAATCTGGAGGGGAAGAAGGAAAGGGAGGAAGGTACACTAAGGCTTATGGACTCGTCCAAACCATTATTCGTCTACTGTGCAGGTGCTCTGATGTCAGCTCCCGCTTAAAGCTTCTCCTTCCCAATCATTCCATTCCCCTCTCATGCATCTCTGCCTGCCACCTTAGAGGACACGAGGTATATCGACAGATTCACTTTTCTCTTTGAACTGTATTCACTCAAACTTTTCTCCTCCTCACTGAGTGCTAAAACTTCTTTTATGTTATCTTCTGATATATTTAACTTCCTTTTTGACATAGTAATGAAGGGTAATAAAGCTTAGATACAAATAAAAACGTATGAACACATGAAACTGTACTTGGCAATATATTGAAAAAAGAACTTCGTTATTTCTACAAATTTAACAAAGTTCTTTTTTCAATATGAGTAAATTCCACAGAGTTGAGCCTGACCTAATTACTGATATTTGTACTCTGCAAATTGACGTATTCGCACACGAAATAATGCATACATGGAAAAATTAAAGGAATATTATTAAACTAGGAGCATTTATAAGTTTGGAGACATAATAGAGGGAAAATAACAAAGGAATAAGCAAACGCATTTCTCACTCGTGGAATGTTTCTGCACAAAAAACTTGCTTAAAAAACACGAAAAAAAGTAAACTGCTTGAGGTAGCCAAAAGAGTAATCGGCATATACAAACACAAGAAAATCTTGTTTGAAAGAGAAAGCCTTTTTGAATACAATGTCCACACATCTCAACCGAAAAATCGAGACTAAGGGTCAAGAAAAATGAAAGTACCGTTAGGGGTTTTATTACCCCGAAATTGTCCCCAGTTGTCACAGATGTGAAGACATTTCAAATAGAAAACAAAGTGACCATCAAGTTAAAAATGATCACAGTAGATGGCAGAACCTCCTAGACAAGTGTGTTGTAAGGTAAGCATTCAAAAATGCTTTACCCACCGAGGAAGAGATTAATTTTCTGAGGCATGTCTAAAGACACACTCCCCATGCGGCGAGCAGCTAAGATGCACTTCTAAAGACGCTTACCCTACCTAAGGGGTTAATGCATATTTCAATGATTTTGCAACGATTGACTGCCAATTATTCTATTTTGGGGATCATTGGGTTAATGTTAGTACTGAGTACAGTAATAATCTTATCTTCAGCCTATTAGATGATTTTGGGAGTCATTTTTCTGGAAAAAATGTCTTATAGCATGAAAAATACGATATTTTTAAAGTTTCATATAAGCAGTTGTAAAAGATTTTTTATTTGTTGTCTAGCTGTAATTTTGTTGTTCTAGGTTGCTTTATAATGTATTTTAGGGTGAGTTTGTATTTTATATACATTATTATAAATAACAAAATTTAAGAAGCATTATATGTATTCTAACTTTTCTAGGTTCATAGGTATTCCGATGAAGGAAAAACTCAAGGAGATGACCAAAATAAAAAGAAGTTTCAAGTAACTGGAACATCTGCCAGTCTTGGTTTTGCCATAGGTCGGGCCTGTGTTGTATGTAACTTGATAGATGCAGATAAAATTCGTCCTGAAGATATTCTTATCACAAAAAGCACTGATGTAGGCTGGGCTCCATATTTTCCAATTCTTTCTGGCATTGTTACAGAAATGGGTGGTCTAATATCCCATGGTATGTATGTTTAGATTTGTTATCAGATTATAAATTCCTCAATTTTCTTTCTAAATTAATGTCACATGTAAAATAAAAAGATGACTACTCATCATCAACATTCTATTTTCTGATTTCAGTAGATGATATGAGTGTTTCATTAGACCTATTGAAATTCTTATAACAATAGAATATAATATTACAAAATCACTTACCAATTTGGTGTAAACAAAATAGCCGCACATTACTTTTAATTAATATTCCCATTTTTAGTTTAAACTATGAAAATTCATGTAAAACGAAGAGAGAATATTTTTATCAAAGTGCAATACTGTATTGGAAAAGGATAACCTAGATTATGGTGAAGTATCTCCATTTGATGCTGATGAGATAACATTTGTACTTTGGTTCTTTTTTTCTTAACAAATTATTGGAAATTCACAATTTGCATTTTTTCAAATTTCACTTTAGTGGTACATATAACTAGAGATTTCCCCATTGAAAATCAATGGGAGTGTTACATGGATTTTAATTAACCCAGAAAAGGAAGCGGTTGAAATTTATTACATTCAAATACTACTACTAACACTACTGAGTATCTGATAAAGTCATTGTAATTGAAGTACAACAGATGGCGACCTGTCTCACGCATCTCACTCCCCTCTTCCATGCAGGGCTCTCCACTCTTTACCACCCCTTCAACGCAGAGGTGGATGGTGGATTTTTGGGGCCATGGGCTAATTCTTTTGGGGTCCTCTACATCTAAAATCTATAAAAGCCTACTTCTGTCCCTTTGTGGCTTCCTCTGTCATGCTATAAAAATGCGATTAACTCGATAATGGAACAAGATACATTTTTTATATTTGGCAGGAATGATTGATTCACATATTATAAGATGATGACAAAAAGAAATCTGAAAAAAATTCCTAGGTTTGTCTCCAAGGTAGACATTTCCATTTTCCATATGATAACATGTAAAAATCGACTTGCAGGCTTTTATTATTTTTGAGATCTAAATTAGAAAGAATTAACCTATGATCTTCAGATTGAGCCCATTTTGAAGAAAAAACAACAAAGTTTCTTATTCTGTTCATCTTTTTCCACCTGCATTTCGAAATCTCTCATGTTAAACATTTAATTCACATATTTTGGGGAAATCATGGCATTTTAACGGGATGTTGCCTTGCCAACTAATTACATTGTTAAACCTCGAAATCCTACTGTTATTTCAATCCCTATGGGTGAAAGTGTGCTTTGAATGCTCTTGCAATTAGTACAAGAGAAGGAGAGAGAAATTATTATCATAGCAACCAATGTAAACAGCATTCGTTGCATTATTTACATGATGGATTACATTTGAATGTAGAACATTAATCATTCGCATATTAAAATTAGGTATTTAGAATTATTGTGGGAGTTCGAAACTTGAAACAACGAATGCCTAAAAGAACGAAAGTTTGTTTTCTTGCCATCCAAAGACGGTATATTTGTTCAAGAGTATTTAATGAGCAATACCAAAATATAGAGAACATTTCATTTCAAATTAGAATTGTATGTATCGTACACAAGATGCAAAAACAAAAAAGTTACTTTTGGGGGCCCTTAGACAACCGAGGCCTTGGGCTACAGCCCAATTAGCCCATATATAGATCCGCCCCTGTTTCAACTTATCATTCACGCAACACACTTCCCTCTTCCAAACAGCTCATTCCCCTCCTTACCTCCCCTACCACTGTGCGCTGGGACAACAATGTGGTAACAAAGCAGCTCACTCCCCTCCTTGCCGCCCCTACCAAAATGCACCGGGACAACAATGCAGTATGCTATGGAAGTATTATATGGGCAGTGACCCATCTCGTGCACCTCACTCCCCTCTTCTGCACAACTCACTCCCCCCTTCTGCGCAACTCACTCCCCTCTTCTGCACAACTCACTCCCCTCTTCTGCACAACTAACTCCCCTCTTCTGCACAACTAACTCTACTAACTAACTAACAACTACTCATTCCATTCTTCTGGGCAACTCATTCCACTTTTCTGTGCAACTCACTCCACTCTTCTGTGCAACTCACTCCAATCTTCTGCGCAATTCACTCCCCTCTTCTGCGCAACTCACTTTCAGGGCTGACTTCAGACATTTCGCCGCCCTGAGGCGGAAAATGTTTGGCCGCCCTCTCCCCCCTCATGCTTCGTGAGTCTCCGATGATCAAGAATTTTACTAAATTATTAATGTTTAAAATTATCACACAATTGTGCCAGTATTTATTTTACAAGTTGTGCTTGCATACTGCAAGCACTTAAAAAATAACCATACACCAAGATCTAAACTCGTAAATAAACCAACGCGAAATCATTTGAACTACACAGAGCCCATTTAAATAAGATAATAGTTTACTTTTTCTGTGAAATTAAGGCATCTATCAGGAATTTCTAAAGTCTCTGGCAGTTGGCTCGCATCCAAGTTTTCTAATTTTAAGTTTCTTAGCTCAGATCACCCTTTTTCAGCAATAATTACTTTTTCAGCAATAATTATAATCATCATTAATACAATATCCTATATGTTACACTAAAATTTATGTAAAAATTAGGATATTTTGTGTGTTATGATTATGGTGTCATTATCCATTCCTTTTAGTACATGTCTGGATAAAAAAATTAATTTAAAATTATCACGTCATCATATGTATACGTCGTTGACTGAAATCAAATGGATTATAATGCAATCTAAGCATTAAATCAATGTTCTTTAAATATGGAAAATCAATTCCCATTGAAAGGCATTGGAGTCGTTGCTAGGGTAGTTAATATTTTTCATTGTTGATGACCGAAAAAATTTCATAATTTTACGATTAAAATCAAATTTCTATGCAAATTCAGCATGGATTTGAATTTTGTCAAGTAAAATAAACTTCATTCTTTCTTCCACAGTATAGTGCCTGCCCCGACTCTGTATCTTAATTTTTAATAATTTATAAAAGCCATTTTATATAGCCCTGCACAGTTTTCATTGCTTTACTTATGGGTATTTAAAATAGGACTTGGGGGTCAAAAACTCCCTTTAAATATAACTTTTTCTGGAATTTCGGATTTTTTCCAGAAATTGCACGCAAAGACCTATATTCTTTCCAAATTTCAGCTTTATATATTTAAGAAGCAGCTATTTATAATGATAAGAGATTTATAAGAGATATGTTAACTACATATATTGGATCTCCGTTTATTATTTTCTTTCTTTTGCGTAGCCATACGGACTGTGTTAAGGAACCACAAAGGGTATATTGTGTGTTTCCCTTGGTTTTCCCTTACCTCCCTCCAGTTTTTGCAAATGTGTCTCTTTGAGCAGCGTTGCCACCCTTGCTGTAAGACCCAACTTGGCAAGAGGGAACAGCATCAGTATGAGGCATGAGGTCGCCCCCCTTGGCCCTGCACCCTGAGGCAATTGCCTCACATGCTTACTGTCTGAAGACGGCCCTGCTCACTCCCCTCTTCTGCGCAACTCACTCCCCTCTTCTGCGCAACTTATTCCTCTCTTCTGCGCAACTCACTTACCTCTTCTGCACAACTAACTCCCCTCTTCTGAGCAACTCACTCCCCCTCTTCTGCACAACTCACTCACCTCTTCTGCACAACTAACTCCCCTCTTCTGTGCAACTCACTCCTCTCCTTTACCACCATGCACCAGGACATTATATCAGTATCTTTTGCCTTCGGAAAATTATATATAATTGATAAGTTTCTGTTAAGTGATATATTTCATCATTGTTACATTGTTTGTATTTGCATTTTTACTGGTCAGTTATTTTGTCAACATTATCTTATATTATATTACCGTAATCATCGGTGAACTTTTTGGCAGATTTTTATTGGTTGACTGGCCAGCCTATCAGAGATTAGGTCATTATTGTTTACATACCTTGGTTACCTTATATGTTTACCTAAAAAGAATGATTAGTTGTATGTGTTCTTATTTGAAAGAATAATAAATCAATACATTGATAACCCGCCAGAACTTTTATTGCAGCAACAACTATAAACAAATTAATATTGTCATTCATAATTCGTAACAACAAGTATAAACAAAGTATGATTTATTTAGTTAGCATTAGTATGAATGATTATCAACATTTGTATTTAGGAGAACTTCTGTGTCACGTATTTTCTTTTAATTTTTCTTTTTCTCTTCCATAAATTTTAATTTTCGTAATATATCTGTTGGTAATTTATCTCTTCTTGGATTTCCCAATAGAACTAAGAACTCATCAAATTGGCAAACACACAAATTTTATCTTTTTATAGTAAATGCCAACTAATGGGTATAATAAGACATTTCATATTTGCTATTTTGTATTCATTAGAATAGAGATAGATTGAATAGAATAGAATGAACTCGAACTTCACAGCAGTGCCTCCATTCATTCAAAAATATGTTTTGAACACTAAAAGTCTATATTTGTTGAAGGGAAATTCTGGCCTAAGTTAAGACGAGTTTTGTTTTAATTTATGAAATGACAATTAATTATTATTTCCCTTAAAACTATTATATATTTATTCCTGCATGATTCATTTCGAAAGATTTTGACTCCGAAAAGGTTATTTAAAACATAAATTAGATTGAGGATTTTTAATAACACAATTTTATGCTGTGTGTAAATTAAATTGAAATCTTTAAAAATCCAAATAGTACTTACGACAGGATGAACCATCTGATAATAAGATAACGACAGATATAGGGTTTAGCGGGGATATTTTCAGCAATTTACAGTTTAAAGGGATGTGAAAATACATTACATTTTAATTTAATAATTCTACCTTTAAGTAATTTTGTGTTAATCGATACATTAATTTTATTATCTAATTAAATAATTTATACTTATATTCCTTAATCTTTGTGAATTAATTTGAACCTTTTCTTTAAGTTTCATTTTGAATTCTAGTAAACTGATGTAAAATAGTAAACTTATTGTAAAATAAATGTTTTAAAAAAGTTTTGCTGACTTTACAATTTGAAAATTTAAAAACAAATGATGAACAACAATATTTTTTGTTATAAGTGAGCAAATGAAAACCGTTATACATGTGGATCATGTAACAAGCTCTCTAGTGCTATTATATTTTAATCATATATCAGGTGCTGTAGTGGCAAGAGAATATGGATTGCCATGCATTGTTGGAGCTGCTTCTGCTACAAGCATCTTCCAAACAGGTTTGTTTAATTTTGTTGAGTAGTTAAAAATTTTTATATAAAAAAATAAAGTCCAAGTTCAGATAAGAAAACTCTCAATTAAAATTAATAAATATTATCTCTAGTTTTATTGCAATTGTAATGTTTGATTAAATAGCATTGATGCACCTCCCACCTCAACCAATAAATAACAAGTTTACATGAAAACATTAGATTCATCATTATTTTGTTATCTTAAGAAAATATAAAATATTATTTTTTATATTTATATGTAAACATAAATTGGCATTTCTAGTGTCTTGGTGGGGGTCCTCCACTGGTAGATCCCTACTCACTACTGAGCCCCTGACAGATAGTATAGTAGTTAATAAATCTCTTCAAGTAACTAATTAATGAGATGAGCATTGCTTTGTGATTATACAGGGTGATCCATGACTTCACGTCAGTACTTCAGGAGCTTATTCCTGAGGCCATTCTCAGTCAGAAATGTCATTTGAATACGGATCTGATTCTCAGCGGTTATGGAGCTATGGGTATTTGAAATAAAGGCTTGCATCACTACATTTTATTCACCAATGATGCACAGTTCACCCACGATGGATTCAATAATATCCAAAACTCTAATTTATGGTCAGATAAGAATCGTTGTGGAACAGTGGAATGTAATTTCCAACATCATTTTTCTGTTAATGTGTAGTGTGGTGTCATTGGCAATCAGCTTATCAGACTACTTATCTTTGAGGAATGTCTTACAGTTGACATTTATGCTAGATTTCTGCAAAATGAACTGCCACACCTTTTAGAAGATGTTCTTCTGAGAACACATTTATGTATGTACCTACAGCATGACAGGGTGCCTCCACATTTCAATGTAAAATTGACACAGTATCTTAATCATCAGTTTCCTGATTGGTGGAATGGTTGTGATTTGCAGAGTTGGCCACTGAGGTCACCGGACCTTAGCCCACTAGATTTCCATATGTGGAATAACATGAAAGCCATGGTGTATGAATGCAAAGTTGACAGAAGAGATGAACTACTTCATCGAATTTTAGATGCTGCAAGATGGATAAATGACTCTAAAGTTCTTGGAAGGGTTACATGTCCTGTAGTCAAACTAGTCAGGATGCGTATCCAAGCTGAAGGTGGCCATTTTGAAGATTTATTATAAATGAATTTTACAATGTAAGAACTGGTTCTAAAAACAGCTTAATTAAGTTAAAATCATCTTGAATTTCAAATACCCATAGTTCTATAACTGTTGAGAATCGGAACAATGTTCATGGCATTTCTGACTGGGAATGGCCTAGGGAAAAAAAACTCCAGAAGTATTGACATAAAGTCATGAATCACCATGTACATATATATTTATATGTAGGTGGTCTGCATTAGTGATTAAAGCAATAAACCACTGCAATTAACCCTGTGGTACTCAGGTGAATATTTCAAATATCAGTACTTGCACAGGGTGTTCCTGACACCCCACTTATTTTTTTGTTAAAAAATAAATTTTTCGTTAGTATTTGATAAATTTGTTGTTTTTTTACCATTTGTGTTTATTTATAAATGAATACAAGATGATTTAGGATTATAAATATATTTCTGTAAGAAAAAGTTTGAGGTTATTTTTACAAAACTTTTCAATTTCAATAGGTGAAGTAACAGTTGAAAGATGTTCTGAATATGTATATTCATAATAACGTCAGTGCTGTAAACAAAACTGGTAGTTCACCAAAAGAGTAAGAATAATTTTTGCATATAGCATGAGAAATCACCATTTTCTGCTACATGCTCTGGCAATGACCTTCCGAATAACATTAATTCAAGGATTCGTCTATTTGCGGATGATTGTATTATATATAGGCAAATAAAAAGTGTGAAAAATAAATTCATTTACGAGAAACAATTCCTTACAAGCAATTAAAGCTTCTTTTTCCAACCCCTTCCTTTTTCCTAACTGTCTCTTTAATTACCATCCAATTGCTTTCTGTGTAACCCCTCCTTTCTCCCTCCCCCTTTCTCCCTATGTATGGAACTGTTTTATACAGCTTTTCACCTGATGATGCTACAATCATAGTGAAACCTATCATTTTTATTAAATTGTGTGGAAGTGACAGTTTTCCATTACATCTCATAATGAGCAAATTCCACAAGGTTGAGCCTGACTTTATTAATGACATTGTATATTTCTTTAGGCATACTTACTATACCCTGTATATATATTCAATTGTTTTATGTTTGTAAAACAAAATCCTGCACTGTTCCAATCTAATCAGAAGCTTTATAATTATAATACAAGACACAACAATAATGTTCATCTCAAGAACTATAGGCTATTAACCTGTCAGAAAGGTGCACACAATGCCACCTCACTGTTATATTACAAGCTATCTTGTAATGTTAAATGTTCTTCAAGTATTCCTATCTTTGGAAAACAATTCAAGTGTTTTTTATTAAATAAGAATTTTTATAGTATTCAGGAATTAATAAGTTCATGAATTGTATTTATTTTGTAACAATGCACTATTGCTGTTATGACCTGCTCTATGTCTATTTGTGACCTACAGAGTTAATAAAATTATTATTATTGCATGCTCACTTCAAAAGAATTGATTTTTTTGGAAATGCTTCTCTACTATATTATTATTATTTATTGGTCCAGGAGGTCTAGTACAGACATAGGTCATGTCAGAGAGAATACATGCATAAAGTCATATACACACACAATAAATGGAAATACAAATAAGTTACAATTATTTTCCATTAAGGTATTCATCTACTGAAATTGTTCAGTAAATAGAGGAGAGGGGGACACTTTGGTACAATTTTTACAATTGGCTTTCTACTCCTACAAAATTCAAGATACCGATGTGTAATTTTTACTGCAATTAACTTATGTATTAAAGAAAATAATTTGGTAGTCAAATAGTTTTATTTAGGTACTTTCACTTTTAATTTTATTTAATTTTTTCTAACTAAGAATTTTTGTACCAATGTACCCTGGGAGGAAGAAGTTTGGTACAAGCTTGGGGCACTTTGGTAGAGTTTTAAAATGACAGAAAAACACTATATAACAACATGTTATAAAATACTTTATTTACTTAAAACTTCAAATTACAAATGGTAACATTTAGCTTACCAAAAATCACATAAAATGTTAAAATTAAGAGGGCATAGATAGCCAACGATTAAAAATACAAAATAAAAAAAAATTTGATCACAGGACATTGTAGGAACCTAATTCTAAATTGAAGGTCAAGAACCTGGCAGTTTGAGCTGAACCTACAATTCTCATTGATTGAGGCAGTATAAATTCAATGTCTTTAATTTCAATTGTAGAGACATCAGGATTATCTGGAAACACAAACATCCAAGTTGGATCAATTCATCTTAAAAATTTCACACATACTTCATCTGTACTAATCACTTCCTGAATTTCTCTTACGTAAAACTGCTTGCTTTTTTTTGTGCAGAAACGAACTAGCACAAAGCTATTCATGCTCACATTACCCTCTCCAGATGTAGGGTTGATCGCTGGAACAAGTTAAACTATGTCTTCATCTGGGTCATTAGAAGTAATGAAGTCTGACATGGAAATATCTGAAGAGTCACTTCCAATAAGTGATACCGCACCATCGCTCAGCGATGAATCAGAGGCATGGTGGACTTGTATCTTCTTTGATATTCATGGTTTTTTATTAGTTTTTTCCACTGCAGGTTTTTCAGACTTCAAACTCTTTGCCATACTCTTCTGTCATTTGGATTCAGCTAAGGCAACAATTTGAACTTATTTAGGCATCTCTGTTGAGATTCTAGACTTTCCTGTTGGATGTCCTCTCTTTAAACCAGGTTTTCTCTCACGTGCTTTGGGAAATGGTCTTATCATCTTTGGCAAAATGGAAATCTCCTCCCAAACCTAAACTGTGCTCCTCGCAGAAAAATATCCTTATTTTTCTTTCTGGGAAATGCGAACACCTGGGGTACAGTATTGCCCTGTGAGTCTATGATTGCACAAAATGTCACTAATTGGTCTCTTTTGGCAGATGCAGCCTGGCCAACTTGTTTTGTGCCTGTTTTTGCAATAACTCTCGGGGCCTGCAATACTGTTTTAACTGCAGTTTCATCCAGATATAAAATTTTTCCAGGTCTAAATTTATACTTTTCCATGATTTTTTCATAATTGTCTAAAAAGGAAAACGTTGGTGTAATTAAAACCTGTGGCTCTAGACAAGCTTGTATTTTCAGGCTTTCTGAGACTCAATGAACTATGGTGCTTCATGAAACCCTTCATCCAGTCTATCCTTGGGGAGCTCTGTAGGTGCACTGTGAAAATATAAGCAAACTCGCTTACTTGTTTGTATGTGAGTCTGTATTAAATTTTGGAACTGGTCTTCAAGTAGTTGACCAACTGCAACTCCTGTTCCACCATAAACACCTGCTTTACGCTATACTTGGAACTGAAGACATAATTTGTGGGTGTGGCAGGAACAGTTGTCGACTGCACCTCTACATTGTTTTCTCCCTCCACAGCTTTTCGTTTAAATTTCATAATTCTGTTTTGTAGCATCATGGTCTTCAATCCGTAATTTTCAGCAACCTGCCGTACATTACCATTGAGGACATCATTAATTGCATTAGCAATCTGCTGTTTGGAAATATATTGCCGATTGGTTTTTGGTTGGTAAGTTCTAACCATCTGAAAGAAAAGAAAAGAACAATTAAAATTAACTAAAAAAGCTGTTAAACTTACTACAAATAGGTAACCTGACGTACTTATATTAGTTGTATGATGATTAAAACATTAACCCAACTATGATATAGTACCTACATAAAGATTTCATAAGAGAAAAGAGACATTAATAGGGTCATTTTAAAAATGAACACTACCAAACTGCCCCATATTGTGTACCAGTGTTCCCACTTGACAGGTTTTATAAATGCATTTATATCAGCTAAAGGTTAAACAACTGATAATTCTTAATACAATACAAAATATATACATATATGCAGGTAATTATTATCATACGGAACAAAATATGGAAGTTTCTTACCTTAAAGAAAATAACAAATAATGCAGTCAGTGAAAAAAAGCACCAGTAATACGCTGATTTCACGTCAACATAACCTTCTCTTCAGATAAGAAGCTAACTTCATCCAGGTATTAAGTATGCTGCTGCCAACTGTTGACAGGACTTTCAACTATTCTCTTCAATGAACAGCGAGGCTACAATGCTTGTACCAAACTGCCCCCCTCTCCCCTACTTGTTAACTGTAATTTTGAACTGATTTATATTATTTATGAATTTTATATCAGTAGGTGATTTATTATATAGCAAGGTTACTGTATGATATGGACTTTTATAAGATATTTATAAATTATGTATATCTATTATAGGTACCTATATATTGTAGATGTTGCCACAAGCTGCTGCTAAAAGACAAATAATCACGATAAAATGAAACATTGTTTTCCATCTTTGTTGTCTTGACCTTTTTAACAGTTTTTTTTATCTGCTTATTTGTTTGATTTGTTCATTCATCTGATGCACTAACTCCTAAATGATAGCAGCTACAGGCTTCATTTTTCACCAATTGATTGTTTTGTTGTGCATGTTTTCTTGGTTTATCCGTCTCTAAAATTTCTTTTGAAAAATCACTATTTACAGTCTGCTTCAGCAGCTCTTTCCTTCTTATTGTACATTTTGTGTTTGAAGTAACAGAAAATTGCAATATTTTAGGCCAAATAAATGCTTTAAAAGTGGATTATGTGTTACTACTGTTACAGAGTATCCCTATACCATATAATTTTTCTGAAAAATTCACAACTATATTGTGTAATGGTAAAGTAATAGCATGGAGAAAATTCTACATTTGGTTTAACCTAGCATAATCCTCTCAGTTGACAATTTTTGATAGCAAAAATGTGAGAAAAGAATTCTAGGATTATGCTAGCGATTAAAGTAAGACAACTCTTACTTTTAAAATGCTAAAATAAAATAAAATTCTCTTATATTCAGGTAAATATAGTATTTAATATTTTTATTCTAGGTTTACTTGAATTTATTTCCACATTGAAAAATTTCCTTAACATTATATAAAATATCCTCTCTAAGATATTCTAATTTTTTTATTTTCAGGTGATACAGTTAAACTAGATGCCTCCACTGGTATTCTGCAGAAAATAAACAAAGAATAAATTTTCGGAGTGGTTTAGCAGTCTATAATTCTTGTTATGATTTTGTTTTTAAGGAAACTTAACAGCATGGTTGTTCTCATTGAACTATAATAAATGGATTTATGATCAGTATAATTATTAAAGATTCCAGTATTTTTATCCTTGGCAATCATATGTGAAGTTGGATTCTTACTCTAGTATGTACAGTGGTCGGCAACCTTTTCACTTAAATTATTGGAGATGTGAAGGGCCTTAAAGTAACAAGAATAAATATATACTAATATTTATTAAAACAATGTGTATATATACCTATATATGAAAAAACTTGATTAAAGAATTTATTATAAATCAAATATGAAAAATCAATGTGAAACTAGGCACTGCAAATCTTCAGCCAACTTCTTGTAATTTGGCACATAACTCAAGTTTCATGTTCTTAGGCAGTTGTATAAATTATAATCAGTACTTGGATTTAAATTATTTTATGCTTGAAAAAAGGGACTCGCAAGAGTATGTTGAAGCACAGTAAGAATATATTTTCAGGGCACATTTAATAAAAGATAGCTATTTTCATCAACTAAATTCCAAAAGTTTTCATCATTCTAATGTGATTTTAAAATAATATCATTCTGTATATTTATTATTTCCAATTATAAGTCTTCGGTGTTAATGATGTTAAAGTGGATTGCAATAGTATCAGACCTATCATTGTCCTTAAAATTGAAGGGATTAACCAAGAAGGTCACAATTCGTCTGTTTAACTAATGTTCTCCTTTCGGCCAGCGGGTGACTGGTATATGTCTCATGGGTGTCATGGCGCCTGTGATCGCTGCATTGTCGACCTCTGCTCTAGTATGTAGGTATCCATCTTAAAAGCCATTCAGCATATATCTTCAATATATATGAAAATGACATTTAATTGTGACTGTGATGATGTTTTAGTGTCAGTAATTATCTTTAAATCATTAAAAAATTAAATACTAGCAAGCTAACATTATAATGAAAATAATTCAGTGGGTAATAATGAAAATTTTCTTTGATTAGGGGTTGTGAAGAATTTTGTGTTACCTCTTCATATTAAAGATCAAGGTAAGACATTTATCTAATGTTACAAACTGAATTTGAATGTCTGATGTTCTGATTAATAAAACAACTTTCAAGAGTATGAGAGCAGACAATTTTAAAATTTATGAAGTTAATTTTCAGACTCGCCTTGATTCAAATAACAGAGATTACTCCTGTAGGTATAAGATGGATGTGTTAAGCCGGTTACACAATAATTTTTCTTGTACAAGAAAAATGATGTAAAAACTGTCATTTTTAAATGAAGGTGTGAATGCTTTAAACACGTGCGCATGCATGCCTTCAGTGAAAAATGATACAAAAATGATGGAATAGAGCCCGTCCTATTTTTTGTCATTTAAAAATGACAAGAATTTATAAATTTCCTTACAAACTTAATTGTGCTTGTCGAGATTCTATAGGAGAACTACAAACTACAAAAAGTCTCCCCTGTAGCCAAATACCTTAGAGCAGTGGTTCCCTAACTCTCTCCTTCTGAGGCTCCCTTGATTTGCATAGAATAGTCCACGGCCCACCATAAAAAAGTGCCTAATTTATTAATTTCAAATATAAGTACTTATGAACCTTATTTGTGCTTACGAATTAATTGTATTTCAAATATGTTTTAAAATATTTGCACTGTGATTGTAATTTCAAAGCTTTTTAAAGTGTCCAACATTGTTTTAGCTTTGTAACGTACATCGGTTAAATTTACTTTATATCAAAATTTCATGAAAAGTCTGTAGAACATCTATATAAAATATTATTCCACTTGTACTATTAAATTTGCCGGACATTTTTCTTAATGCTTTATCCTTGGACCATCAATGCGTTTCCCTAATAACTGATATATATTTCAACTAGCTAAATTTCCACCATACATTGAGTTGTGGATAGGATTCCTGCATAAAAACTGCATATTTATTTAAAACTCCAAACAATGTTATCACTACTGTGGTTGTGTTGTATCACTAATTACCAAACTTAATATATGTACCTAGCACCATATATGTATTTGACCTGATGAAACTATTTAGCCATGTATTAAAGCCTTGATAATGATCTTGCATATTTGCTGCACCGCCAGTGGAATTTCCAATACATTTGGACACATCAATATTTCATTTTTTTTAACTTCACCAACTAACAATAAGTCGCAAAGATCTTTCCCGGTTGTTGAAGTACAATACACGACAGGTGTCAAACGTTCATGAATAGTATTTTTAACATATCTGACAACAATTGAACACTGATCCTGTATATTAATATCTTGTGTAGTATCAATTTGAATGCTGTACATTTGAGCATCTCTGATTTCATCAGTTAATGTTTGTTTTATAAGAGTAGTAATGATATCTATGACAGAATTAGCTGTAGTTTTAGATGAAAATGGAATAAAATTTCCTCGTCCTTTGCTACTACTAACTGCATCATGACGGTCTTTGCTTTTCTTAATTGAATCATCAATATGAATCTTGAACAAAGGATCAAATTGACTTATGAGTAAAAGTAACTCTAAAAGATTATCATGATCTAAGTTATCATTTAACAATGTGTATGCTGACTCTTTTGTGCTGCGATAACTAAGCCCGTGTCTACCCATTAACTTTATTGTTATGATTACTCTTTGCAAAATCTATCGATTTACATTTGCAGTCTCGGATCTATGTTTTTCACAGACTAAAATATCTTTATTGTTGATCTTTAATATGCATGCTTCAGTATTATTTATATGAAGCAAAGACATTTCGTGTTCAGCAATTATTTGATATATATATTTTGCTTTTTAGTGCTTTTTGTCAATGCTGAAAAGCACTATTATCTTCGATGTCCATCCATACACATATAATAATAATAATAATATTTATTTTGCTTAAGACATCATACAATGTATAGCATCATCCAAGTAAAAAGATAGGTACAAATAAAAGGTATACATTAAACAGTAAGGTTAAGTTTAGCTAAGACTAATACCATAAAAATCATCAATGCAGTATAAGCAGTTTTCAATAAGAATGGATTTAAGGAAATTTTTAAATGTTTAAAGTTAAGGCCTTCATATTAAGAGGTAGATATCCTCTCAAAGCTATTACGAGTTTTGCTGAGTTTGCAGTAGTCTTCTAATGCTGTGTCTATTCCTAGTTTTGTATTTATGCACCATGGTATGATCCTCAAAGGTCCCCAAATTTTTCTTAACCTTTAAATGTCCCTATGGCGAGTCTTGCACCTGGACTTATTTTTGACCATTTAAATTTTTTTGCTTTTGATCAGATAAAGCCTTGTATTTCCTGAACTATAAGAGATAAATTAGTCAAACAAAAAGTAATATTTAGCAAAATTCTTTGGGTAATAACAGGTATAAGTTCTTTATAGGAAAAGAAAAGAAAACAACCCAAATTCTGAGTAAATCTAGTATAAAGTATAAAAAATCATAATAAAACATAATTAACACTACTTTTTCATAATTTTAAAAAGAATAATATATACAACTTTTAAAGTATCCTATCCCCCTTGTCCATATGAAATGAGAAGGGTGGGGTTGCCGAACTCTCCCTTATCTCTGTTTACAGTTGGTGGGAGTTCTTCTCTGCCCTCAGTGGTGAATCGGTGGCATAGTTGCCTCAATGATTTTTGAGAGCATGGCTCAAGGATGAACCCCTCAAAATTTCACACCTCTATGATGAAAAAGACATCTGTAAGCAACTTTCAAACAAAGCATTCTCATATGCATGATAGGCAGAAAGTGGTCATATTTTGCGTACCCATACAGGCATTAAATACTCTTGTATACAGACATTTTTGCTTCTTTTGACAACCATTCATTCTTTGCAATCGACCACACACTCCCTACCACCTTTCTACCAGCATTCACTCTCCTTTTGATTTCCCCATCTACTCTACCTTTTTTACTAAACATTCTACCAAGGTATTCTACCAAGGTAGAATGGAGTAGATAAATGCGTTTAAGGTAGTCAAGGTGTGGGATTGATACTGAATGAAAGGGCTAAGATGCATGTGAGAAAGCATGAATTAGTGTCACCAAGGCTGTTGTGGGTGTGCGCAGGATTATGCTTGTTGCATGTTATGCTCCGGTTGTCGGTGAGAATGAATATGATAAGAATAAATTTTGGGAAGAATTGAGAGATATTTTGAGTGAGTGTGAACCAGGAGAAAGAGTAATTATGCTCGGAGATATGAATGGATGGGTGGGAGTAAAATGAGAAGGCACGGAAAGGGTTCTTGGACCATTTGGTGACCCAAGAGTGAATGATAATGGTGAAAGCTTGGTGAATGTATGTATGGAAATGGGTTTGTTTGTCTCGAACACATGGTTCAAGCACAAGTCAATCCACTTGTATACATGGACAAGAGGGGAAGCGAAGAGTGTGATAGATTTTGTTGTGTATGATGAATGGTTGAGGGAGCTTGTGAATGATACGAGAGGTGTGGAATGTGGATCAGACCACTATTTAGTGATCTCTAGAGTAGATCTTGGGAGAAAATGGATTGTGAGAAAGAGGAAAGGGGAGAAGGTAACTAGAGTAAAAGTGGAAAGACTGCAAGAGCAAATGAATAGGTGGGAATATGAAAGTGTGCTAAAAGAAAGGCTAATGGCCGAAGAGAGTGAATGGAGGGAGGAAATGAGAGAAGAGAATGTGGAGAAGGCTTGGAACAGATTGAAAGGTATCATCTTGCAGTGTGCTACTAAGGTGTGTGGAACTGCAGTTGTTGGAAGAATGAGAGATGATGCATGGTGGAATGAGAGAGTTAAAGTGGCTGTGAATGAGAAAAACGAGGTATGTGTGAGAATGATTGCTGTTAAGAATGAAAATGAGCGAAAGGCACTGTATAAAATGTATAAAGAGAAAAGGAGAGCTGCAAAAGATATTGTGAAAGAGAGTAAAGAACAATTGCGGATGAATGAAGCTGAGAAAATGCAGAATGATTGAGGGGAATAAGAAGTTGTTCTGGAAATGAGTAAAGAGAGCAAGGCAAGGAATGAGTAAGGGTGTGAGCGGAATTAAAGGAAAGAATGGTGATATGGTGTGGGATGAGAGTGATGTAAGGGAGTGTTGGAAAAAGTATTTTGAAGAGTTGTATGGAAATGTTGTGAATGGGTCTAAAAATCCGAGTGAATCTGTTGGAGTGAATATTAATGAATATGAGGGGATTAGTAAGAACGAGGTAGTCAAAGCAGTGAATATGTTGAAAAATGGAAAAGCTGCAGGTGTGGATGGCATAACGGGAGAGATGTTGAAGTATGGAGGTGATTTGCTTATGTGTTGGATGTGTGATCTGTGCAATCGGTGTGCAAGGAGTTCGAGAGTGCCTGCTGAATGAAAGGATGGTGTAATTGTACCGTTCTACAAGGGTAAGGGAGATAGGACTGAGTGTAAGAATTATAGAGCGATTTGCTGAGTATACCTGGTAAGGTGTATGGGAAAGTTTTGATTGAAAGAGTACAAAAGGTAACTATGGATAAAATGTGGGGAGTGCAATGTGGCTTCATGCCTGGAAGGGGATTGCACCGACCAAATATTTGCCCTACAGCAAGTGGTTGAGAAGTGCATGGATGTAAGAAAGAAAATGTACTGTGCATTTGTTGATCTAGAGAAAGCATATGACAGAGTGAATCGTAATGAATTGTGGAATGTTCTGAGCAAGTATGGAGTGAATGGTTGGTTGCTGAATGCTATAAAGGTAGTGTATACTGGAAGTAGGGCGTGTGTAAGGGTGAATGGCATGATGAGTGATTGGTTTAGAATTGAGCAAGGTGTACGACAAGAATGTGTCATTTCCCCTTGGTTATTTAATGTGTTCATGGATAAATGTGTGAGACAAGCATGTATGGATATGTTGGGTGTTAAGGTTGGTGGAGAGAATGTTCATGTACTTTTGTATGCTGATGATGCTGTGTTAATGGCTGAGAACCCAGGAGAATTGCAGAGAATGTTAGATAGCCTACATGATACGACAGGAAGAATGGACTTAAGGATAAATGTGGCCAAAACCAAGGTAGTTGTGGTCGATCGGGAGAATGAGGTGAACGACCGTCAATTTAGCATAAATGGTGGAACGATTGAGGTAGTGGATGAATTTGTATACCTTGGTAGAATGTATATATAGAATAGTGACAAACCGGTGAACTGCAAGTTGCAGTGACACAACTAGGACCCGCAACACCCATGACTGTGGAAAGGGCCCATGAAAAGGAGAAGGCCCCTAACCACTATTTTTTTTAAGTTAGTAAATTTTGTTCACAATTTTTGTTTTTAATGTCAATAAATTGCTGGTGGACCTTAGCTAGGTTGTTATGTCACTGACGGGTTCTCATATGAACAGAAGATTGTTCACTGGATATAGAAGGACTGTCAACTAATCTTTAATAAATTCTTTTTTCATATTAATATGATAGTAAAATTGGTTGAATGGCCTTTGATGGCTCACCAGGAAATTCCCAGTCCGACCCTGTTCACCGGGTTATAAGTTTATTTTTCAGCTAACAAGTGGACTTTACGAAATGTTCATTGCCAATTTGGTTGAAACTTTGTGAGCATGTAGTACCCTCAAGTGATGAAAATGCCAAAGCAAGAAGATTCTCAAGCATCTGTGAGATATTCTAGCAAGCTTTCTAATATCATTATATATAGACGTTCCTTACAGAGGAGGATATATATATTATATATATATATATATATATATATATATATGTTTCACGTGTCTCTTCGACGCCCCCAGCAGCCTGCCAGCTTGGTCCTCAACTTGGTAAGTGTCCGCTGGGCTTCCCTCAACACCTTGTTGCCACCCTCATCACTACCTTTTCTTTTCCTTTAGTTAATATATACAGTCAAACTCGTTTATAACGAGCACGGTTGTAACGAGGTCACGGCTATAGTGAGCAAATGCTACCTCCAAGATAAGTTTACGAGTATTTACATACAAATATTTCACGTATATAACGAGCACGCTTCACAGATATATCGAGCAAACTTCGACCACGTCTCACTGTCTCAAACGCGGTGGCGGTCAGCCCCTTCAATCCTCATAGTGACCCAAGATATGTAACCTTGTGTTCTCGAGTCCAGCCTCTACACCCTATCCCTCGGGGAGGTTAAAGACTGCGGCATTGTTGTTAAAAAAATAATCCCTTCGTACAAACCAAGAATTCCCAACTTGCGGGTACAGTGGCACCCGCGGAGGTCCTTTGTCCTCTCCTCCCAACCCACAGCTCTTTTACAGCCAGGAGGTTGTGTTTGGAAGGGGGGCAAGGGGCTAAGGGCATGTACAATGGCACCCGCCCCCGTTGCTCAGCCGAATGCACCCAACACCCTTTCCCACGTAAAGATGGGAAATCCCAGATTTAATCCGTCTCCTCATTAACTCTTCCTGGAATTGGTATGCTCGTAGTTTGCAAAGAAAGTTCGTAGCGTTGATCACAAAAATCAGTTGAGATTTTGCCCTTGAACGAGTAACATGTCCGTACATAAAAGGAAGTGTCTGTCTATTCGCGAAAAGGTTGATATTATTCGAGAGTTAGAACGTGGTGAAAAAAATGTTGAAGTGTGCAAAAAATTTAATTTATCATCGTCTACGGTTTCAACCTTATGGAAAAACAAAGAAGCGATTTTATCTGCACTAGAGAACAACCTAACAACGAACAAGAAAATGAGGAAGTGCGACTTGGGTACTGTTGATCAAGCACTTCTGGAGTGGTTTAAGATGCAGAGAAATGCTGGTTTCCCCATCAACGGTACAGGTACAGGCAGATAAATTTGCAAAACAGTTAGGACATGAAAACTTCACATGCAATAATGGGTGGCTCGATCGTTTTAAAAATCGGCATAACATTGTTTATGCGAAAGTCAGTGGAGAGGCCCTGTCAGCAGATTCAAAAACGGCAAGTGAATGAGTGAAAAGTGTTTGGGAAGAGTGTCGAAAAGGTTACAGAGAAGAAGACATCTACAATGCCGACAAAACTGGACTGTTTTACAACATGATGCCTGATGCAACGTTTAAATTCAAAGGTGACAAATGTGTTGGTGGCAAAAGACCTAAGAATCGTTTAACAGTTTTAATGTGCGCAAACATGAATGGGAGTGACAAAAAAAAACTTTTTGTTATTGGTAAGTCACAAAAGCCGCGTTGCTTCAATAATGTAAAGAAGCTTCCCGTTGAATGTGCAGCTAATAAAAAGGCATGGATGACTTCCAATATTTTTCAGCAATATGTAAGTCAGTGGAACAACGAGTTACGGAGGAAAAATAGAAACATTTTACTCCTTGTCGATAACTGTCCTGCGCACCCACATATGCAGGAGTTATCCAATGTAAAACTGGTGTTTTTGCCTACAAATGCGACTTCTATTTTGCAGCCAATGGACATGGGGATAATTAAAAGTTTTAAAGGCCATTTCAAGCGATTTTTTGTTCTACAGTTGATTGAAAGGAGGGAAAGAGGTTTAGATGGCAACGTCTCTGTATTGGATGCAATTCATTTGATGACAGATGCATGGGACAATGTTTCACCTACAACGATCATAAACTGTTTTCGGAAGTCTGGTTTAATATCGGGAGAATTTTCGATTGATAACCATAACGTTGATGAAGATGATCTACCTCTGTCAGAATGGCTTAAAGAAAATGGAATTGCGAATTTTGACCATGTAAATGACATTGACAATTTTGTTCATGTTGATGATGATTTGATTACCAGTGGAATTCCTACGGAGAGTGAAATAATAGAGACAGTACAAAACACAGCAGACAGTGATGAAGACATTGTTGAATGTGTCGAAGACACAATCCCGACGAAAGCCGTGCCAACTTACTCTCAAGCTCAGGATGCTGTGGAAACATTAAATGATTTTTTTGAAAACATTGACATTTCCGATGGTGTTTTTAGTGCAATAAGTGTAATAAGAGGAAACTTAAGAGACTTCAAAGTGAAATCTATGAAACAGGCTACCATTCAAAGTTATTTTTCTAAAAAGGGGAGTGATTAAGGATGCAGCTGTGAGTAAATTTTATATGTACAAATGTTTATTTTAAATTTTCTAGTTTATTCTCATTTTTATGTTTTTCCATAAATTTACTAAATAAACTTTCTGTTTATATATTCACTTTTACTTCTTATGTCTTATTTCACCATACGCATGCATGCTTTTGCCTTCACGGATATTAAGTTTAACGGCTATAACGAGCAAAACTAGACGGTCCCGTGGCGCTCGTTATATCCGAGTTTGACTGTATATATATACATGAGGGGTGTTCAATAAATAAGTTTCGGGGGCCTCGTAAATCCACATCAGTTTATTTACAGAAATGAGAGCTACATTAAAAATTAGTGATATCCTTCCTCTATTTCTCTACATAATCCCCTTCCACATTCAGGCATTTTCCCCACCACTTGGCCAACTTTTCGAATCTCTCTGTGAAGAAATCGATGCTCTAGGTACAAAGGAAACGGCATACCGCTTCTTGAACCTCCATGTTGTTTCAAAAGGCTGACCTTCCAACTCCTTCAATGCCGGGAGCAAATGGAAGTCACTTGGAGCTCAGAGCTGTGGTCCAGTCTTTCCCAACCATGACGTTACTTTCCGGTAGGCCAGAATGTCAGAGATGATGGTGTGGGTTTGTGCCAATGAACATCCCCATTGTTTCGGCTACCTCATGCACTTTAACCTGCCTGTTTTCTTGAATCATTTGGTTCACTTGCTCCACATTGGCATCTGAACCGGCAGTAGAGGGACGGCCAGTTCGATGTTTATCGCACAGACTCGTTCGTCCTTCACTGAACAGACGACACCATTTTTGCACCTTTTGCTCTGACATCACGTCTTTTCCATTCACTTCCTCCAGCTTATTGTGGATGATGCATCCCAACAAGTCCTGTGCCTACTCATACTGGACGACAGCCTCACATCCTCTTTACATCACGTCTCCAACACATGAACGTTTGCCATCATGTCTGAACTCACAATGTAGTGGGCACGCTCATGCTGCATGCTGTCCGTTTAAGCTATATATATATATATATATATATATATATATATATATATATATATATATATATATATACACACACACACACACACACACATATACACACACACACACACACAAGTAGTTAGTGCTAGCATTTTGCAAGCATTTCATCTCACCCTGATAAACATTAATTTTTAAGAGAGAGATATCATTATTAGAAATATTTTTTAAATTCAATGGCTTTCACCTCTGCGCCCATTTTCGTTCTTTCCTTATGGTACAATATTTGATTAAAACAATACCTAAAATTTGCAATTTTAAGAATTTTATAATTTTTTCCTATGTGGTGCACTAATGTCTCACTTTTCTGACATTTTAACATTGTAGCAAATCTAGAAGTGAAATAATGATTATTTCGTTTAAAAACATAACTTTTAGTGATATATGCAAGAAATGATTTTAAGGAAACCAATGGTGCAACACCCCTATTAAAATTTTTGATCAAAAATAATTTGGAAGAACCACTAAAGGAAACAAAGAATTTATTAGAGCTTCTTATAACAATGCCTATGGTGTCAGTTGAAGCTGAACGTTGTTTTTCTACACTAAAAAGAATTAAGACATTTATTCGAAACACAATGTGTGAGGAACGATTAACAGCATTGGCAATGCTGTCCGTAGAATGCAATTTTGTTTCTAGAATACCCAATTTTAATGAAACAGTCATTGACAAATTCACCAACAAAAAAGATCGCCGTATGGAGTTAAAATTTAAAACAAGTGAGTTATTAACCTGTGCAAGCCTCTCATGGGCCCCTAGGCAAACATAAATTTATGGGTCTCCCCTTAGAATTAGTTTTTAAAAATTATATATTGTAATATAGAGGGGATCGAGCCAAGGAAACGGAGGAGGAAATAAATAAAGGCATAGTGTTATGCAAAACATGTGCTGAACATCCAATGCCCAGTAAATTGCGATTAATTTTTTCGTGTAATTTATAAAAGACATTGTTTTTGCCTTTTCTCAACAGTCCCTCAAAATTTGTGTTTTTGTTTGCATTTTTTTAGATAGATCCCATACTCACAAAATGTGCTAATGATGAAATCGACAATGGTATAAGACGTTTCATTAGGTAGTGATTCAATTTTTAATATGAATTCCTTTTTATTGCAAAAATGATGAAAAACTAAGGAGAAAATATTTTCCACTTTGTGTTTACTAACATCTGTGGATATTCCATAACACTGACTTTTTTAATTCTATCAATAATTCATTTCTGCAAAATAACCCGATAACATTTTTAATGAGAGCTGCAGTTTTACTTTGTCCGCAAAAATATTTGCTGGCTATTTCAGTCACAAAAAATTTCTTTAGAGAGTTCATTGTTACAAGTAGCTGATCGAAAGGAATGATGATGTTTAACAATGTGATAGGTCATTGTCAACTCACTTGCTACAGTAAGATGACCCTCCATTGGATTTTTCACATGAAGGTACTGAGTAATATTTTGTGATGCGCTAACATTTCCAACGCAAGTTGATTTGACTTTATGCTTTTCTGTATTAATTTGGTCATTTATGTCAGACATCCTGCTGTGACCAATGTTTATATAGCAGTTGCACACTTTACACTCCACTTCATTATCATTTCTTGATAAAACTCCATTTTAAAAAAATACTCTTTATTAAAGGTACAGTTTCTCTTCGGCATTTCTACTGAGGGGGTCTTTAGAAATTATTGTCGATTAAAATAAAAAAAATCACAATATTCGGAAGCTTATGTACAAAATATGCAATATTTTCGACCATCAGATACAAAAGAATTTTGATAAATTAATGTAAACTAGGACTTAAAATTTATAAAAAAATTATAATAAACTTTCTTTGTGAATGGATATATATGTACTGATTTGATTATCAATAATGATCATAACACACAAGATATTTACATACCTGTAAAAAATAAAGCTAGGGAACATCTAGGGTGATAAATTTGAACAACACTTGAACACTTGTTAACTCTGCGCGAGAGTATAACGAAATAAATGGCGCAATATAGGTTGCACAAACTTTCTCATATATGTATGCAGTGCCAGCTTAAGGCAGGTGTGAAGGGTGCAAGGCACCCAACGCAAAACTTCTATGGGCGCAAAACCAGGGAAACAAGACTCAAACAATATTTTTTTAAAACTTTTAATTGACATCTGAATTAAAATTCAAATAAAAATTTTAAAGAGGTTATTGTTAGAGAGAAAGAAAAGAGAACAGTAATATACTTTTACAATGTTCCCTTCCATTTATTATTTACATTCCTATGATTCTCCTTTGTTCCGTTCAGAAGATCGTTTCCGTTGTTGCCATAGTGGCTGAAATTAAACATCTAACCTTTGCAAATAGTTGGTCATTATGCAATTTGATTCTCCTTTGTTGTGATACCAGAGTATGAAATTTGCATTAATGTCCACTTTCCTTAATACAGACAGAAATAAATAACACAATGCATAAATATATTTCAAATAGGAATACAGTAAAACCTCTCATTAAGGAAATTCACGGAACCAATTTTTTCATCTATTCGTTTTTCAGAAGTTCGTTGACCGAAGGTTAGTGGGTGTTGCATAAATTCAGAGATGATTGATCGATTATACAGAAGTAACAGGGTTATCCGAATGAAGGCTAATGCAATTATTATGCAGAAATCGCATAATCTAACCAAATCAAATCCTCCACTAAAATGCATCAATTATACCTTTTCTTAAAAAATACTACAAAAGAATTGACACACTACCCCGTTTGCGGGAATTTTGATCTACACTTCATTACCTTACACACATTTTTTCACTAAAATTGTTACCAACACTCCAACTACATCTCTGACAAAATATCACCCATACATGAAAAAAAATGCACATGAACCACCTCTAATAATGACATATACAGTAAAACTTCGCCGAACGCGGCTTCCCGCAACGCGGATTCAAATTTACGCGGTACTCAAATGCGTGATGAGCTTCACCGACCGCGGGAAGTGATTCACTTTTACGCGATTTACATGAATGACCATTTTCAATAAAAGGTATGCCCTGAAAAGATCATTAGTAAGAAAAAATCGTACTACGATTATAGTGTTTTGTTAAGCCTGTCGGCACCCAATAAAAAATCATTTAGCGTTTTTAACTGCTTTTTTATCTTCAACTCCAACCTGAGATGAGGTTCCTTTTTTCAGTTTTTCACGTCACGTGAGACTTAGCACTTAACTACCGTCGTTAAAAAGAAGTCGCATAAGTAACGCCGATGGATCTCTTAGCCCCCAGGAATATTTCCGCTGGAAATATCTTTTCTCCCCGAAGATGCAACGCACACAAAACTCACTGCGGAGGTTGCCAAGGCTGAATCACTAAGGTATTGACGAGATGAATTCTGGACGGTCAGCATCCCGACAATACGACGTAAATGAATCGACGATAAGAACCGTGAAGAAGACGGAAGAAAAAATTCGTTCTAGTATTTGTGCCGGTCTTCTGCTAGTACCTTCTATGTTAGCAGACGAGATGCACTAATGGAGAAAATGGAAAAGATGTGAAACATTCGGATCGAAGATCAGGCGCAAAAACGTGCACCTTTGGATGGGTCTATTATCAGAAATAAAGCCCTTAGTATATATGAGCATTTAAAATCGCAAGAAAGTGGTGAAGAACGAGGAGCCTTTACTTTTCAAGCCAGCAGAGGATGGTTTGATAGATTTAAGAAGCGATTTCAACTTCATTATGTGAAGATTGCTGGCGAAATTGCATCTGCCGATCATGAAGCAGCAGCTAAATATCCAGATGTATTCAGTGAACTAACTGAAAGGAAAAATTACCGACCTGAGCAAGTCTTTAACGCCGATGAGACGAGTTAATTTTGGAAAAAAATGCCACAACGAACGTGGATTGCTAAAGACGAACGGTCGGCTCCTGGCCTTAAAGTAGCGAAAGACAGATTTACCCTTCTATTTTGCGAAAATGCAGCAGTAGATTTTAAGTGCAAACCAATGTTGGTGTATAGAGTGGAAAATCCGAGGGCACTGAAGGGCAAGACCAAAAGTTCGCTCCCTGTATTTTGGAGGAGTAACAGCAAAGCTCGGGTTACTGCAAGACTTTTTGAGGATTGGTTTGAGAATTGCTTCGTTCGTGAAGTAAAAAAGTACCTGAAGGAAAAAAATCTTGCATTTAGGGTGATCCTCGTAGTGGATAATGCACCAGGTCATCCGAAATCTCTTGCTGAGGCCCATCCTGAAATTGAAGTTGAGTTCTTACCACCTAATACAACTTCACTTGTGCAGCCCTTGGACCAGGGTGTTATTGCAGCCTTTAAGTCGTATTACATCCGCAGAAGTTTCGCTAACATTCTTTCAATGATGGAGACAAATCCATCCTTAGGAGTTAGCGATTGCTGGAAAAAATTTGATATTTCGAAGGCCATTGAAATAATAAAGGGATTAAGTGAGAAGTGAAACAATGAACCTTTGCTGGAAAACTCTTTGGCCTAATATCGTTCGTGACTTTCGAGGTTTTCCCGATAATACGGAGGACGTTAGGGAAATAATTAATATCGCAAGACACATCGGGGGTGAAGGCTTTGAAGACATGAAAGAAAGTGATGTGGAAGAATTGTTAGAGTCCTATGCAGAGGAACTAACCGTTGCTGAATTAGATATGGTGACACAAACTTCGAGTGAAGGCGAAAAAGAAGAAAACGATTTGGAGCCTGAGAAGCCAAAGTTAACAGCAAAAATTTTGGAGAAGTTTTTGAAGGAGACAGAAGATTTAAAAGAAGCACCACTGGAATTTGATCCTTCAGTAGAAAGAAGCCTGAAGTTCAAGAGGAGTCTAGAATCAGCTTTAGCTCCCTACGTAGAACTTCATAGGGAGTTAAAAAAGTCCAAACAGATGCCTATCACGAAATTCTTCCAGTCAAGGTCCGAGCACATCGAAATCACAAGACCAAGAGCAGACCATCTAATTAACCTTGGTGAGTTTCACTTTAACTTCGTTAAAATATTTCATTAAATTTTCAATAAAATATTTCTAGCGATAAATAAAAATTACGCGAAAATTAATGCCAGTATGTACCGTTTCAGTGAGTGCAAACAACTGCCGGTAGTGCCGCTAGTGTTATGCATCAGTGCAGAGGCCAATCCGGCATAGGGCATAGCTGAGGACCTATCGTTGGATTCTTTGTCGATATTAATCAACAAGTTTTTAATATGTATTGTTTCAGTTCTGTGAACATTAAGTTTAAATATTTCAAAACTTGTTTCTAAATATTTATCACTGCGAGCGATGAAAGTGTCGTATTTAAGCAAGCATTTCCAGGTATAAAGGGAAAACTATAAAAGTGAATGTCTGCCTAGTGTAAAATTACGCGAGAATTTAATTTTAATTTTTTAATAAATATTTTTTAAACGCAATACTACTGTATATAATTAGTTGATGCGATGTTTATAATCTTTTTTTCAAGGAAATATAAGCAAACTATGTCATTATTATTGAAAAAAACGCCTTCAAGGTACATTTTTCCGAACTCGGAACGGAACCCTTTTATTCCCATAAGATTAATGATTCTTCCAACGCGGATTCGCGCAACGCGACACCCTTGTGGAACCTAACCCCCGCGTTCGGCGAAGTTTTACTGTACATAATTGCTGCGATCTATGTACTGTGATGCCTACCATTAAATTTGGTGAATCCTTTCTCAGCAGTAAATTTCCTGTTAACTGTATCAGGAGAATAAATGTAATTTTAAACTATCTTTTTAAAATAATTTTTATTTTCAAAAAAACTCAACACGTTTAAAAAAAAGAATCAATCTTTCTTGGTTATAAATTTTCTTTGAACTCCTGCACAACAACAGCTAAAGTTAGTGTCACTACATATCACGAGCAATTGAATTTGAATGTTCCTCTTGCAAGAAAACCGTTGTCACACCTTCGACGTCTGGAACCACATGGCTTACACTTTTTCGAAAATACATCATTACGTATTGGTTGAATTATTGACAGCTCGGGTCTCATTGGCCAACTGTATTTTCAATCCTTATCCATGCGTAACATAAAAAAATTATTTAGCTAGCAAAATTTTGTTTTAAAGATGTAATACTATTAACTTCACCTGCTACTGTGGCAAGTGGCAAAAGGTCATTTTCAAAATTAAAGTTGATAAAAACATTTGTGTTCCACAATGGGACAAAAAAGACTGAATAAACTTGCAAAAATTAGTTTAGAGAATTAAACAGCAACAAAAATTAATATAGACAAATTAATAGAAAATTATGCCAGGTTAAAACCTCGAAAAGTTCTTTTTTCTAAAGTTTAGTTTTGTAAAATAATTTGTTTTATAATGTACAATGGTTGTTATCTGTCATTTAAATTTGCAAATAGTATTTAAAATTTTGTAATGAAAAATATTTAAAATATTGAATTTTGAAAAAAGGCAAATTTTTTTTTCCGCACGCTCCACATTTTTAGCTTGTGCCGGCACTGTACGTATGTATATATGTTTGGTCAACTGTGTACGTTTTTAAAAGAAAAACGCTTATAAATCCAAGTTAACCGTAGTTTAGTGTATATTTTAATGCCACTGGTCGATATTTAGTAATTTTTTTGGGACCTATGGCTTAGTAAGTATTATTTGTGACATCAGGCTGTACGATTGGATAGATTTTAATCAAAATTCTTATAGCTATTTCTGAGTAAATCGAATTTTGTTTCAAAATATCCAAGAATAAAGTAACCTTAATTGTTGCGCAATATCGTTCATCTCTTCAGAGTGTCTATTATGAATAATATTATCCAAAAATAAGACATCATTCAATTCAGTTTACTTGCTTAGGCTGTAATAATTGGATTGATTTTCATAAAATTCTCTGGAACCATTTTTGAGTAAATAAAATTTTTCTAAAAATCACCAAGAATAAACTACCCTTAGTTTTTTAGCAATATCATTTTTATGAAAAAAGGGTCTGTAAAAGATGATATATTGCACAAATACGAAATATCATTTGATTTCATGCACGTGTTTGGGCCCTAGCTCGGCGAACAGACGACATGGAGAAAACCAATTTATGGACTCGGGGACACCTAAAACGTGTATTTCCATCAAAATCTCGAAGTCGAATTTTTTCACGATAACCACTGTATAGACCATGGGTGTCCAGATAAGGTTATGTAGCTTCATAGTGGCCAGAAAAACCTTGAAGAGGCCGCACGAGAAGGAAGAGGGGTCTATGGGATTTTTTTGCTAAAACAATAATAATATTTGTTTTTTATATTACATATTTAAGTAAAAAATACTTTTTTGCATAGTATTTTTAATTATTTTAATTCAAATTACAAATTTTTATTTTTTTTTAATACATTTTTTTTTAATAAAGTTTAATTTTTTACCAAGTACTTTAAAGTAGTTTAATATAAATATCATCAACTTGTAAATCCTTTAATTTTGAGGATGATAATCTGAGCTGATGGGTCAGATTTTCATCGGTCAAATTATACCGGTATCTATTTTTTGTGAATTTCATTTGGGTGAAAAGTTGTTCACAAAGATAAGTACTTCCAAAAAGCGATATTTTTAAGGAATGATCTCTGAGACGTGGATATTTTTCTCGGGTAATATAAATGTTATGAAAACCTTCTTGTTTTTCTTTGAAAGCACAATGGGCTTCAATATCAGACTGCAATTCAGTAAGCTCAATTTGCAAACGATCTGGTGAAGAATTATAGTCCACAATAAATGGGTTTGAGAAAATTTCAATTTCATTTTCAGAAGTACGGAAAAGCGTTCTTTGAACTCAAGAATTAAAATATCAATGTCCTTCACAAATCTTTTAGTATCTTTCTCGGTTAATATGATTGACTTTATAGATTCAAAATTATCATATTTGTTTTCCTTTAGCTGATTTTTAAATAAATTCAACTTTCCAATAAATGTGTTTATCAAACGATACATTTCAGGTATTTTTGTGTCTTTTCCCTGCAGCTTCACATTTAAATTATTGATGTGAAGCATTATATCAACAAGAGAAACTTTTCGTCTCCGAATTGATTGATGGGTTTCCCTTCTGCTTGCATGAAAAAATTAATTTCCTCTCGTAGCTCGAAAAATCTTTTCAGCGCTTTTCCTCTGCTTAACCAGCGAATATTAGTGAAATAAATAGCATCAGTCCCTTCGGCTTCCTCCACATCCTTAATCATTTCCTTAAATTTTCGGAGTCTTAAAGCACTGCCTCTGATGTAATTAACTGTTTTGATGATAATATTCATGATATGCTCCATATTAATGCACTTAGAACATAAATTTTGTACGTGAATAAGACAATGCAAATCACTGACTTCAGCACAAGGGAATTTTTGTATAATTTTTCAGCAACGATACTGCACCATTTTTAGAACCTCGCATTGACGGCGCCCCATCAGTCACAATTTGAACAAGCTTGGATAAGTCAATTTTGTGTAGCTGCATTTCATTTAGAACCGCATCACAAATACTTTTTCCACTTGTGGAGTCATTCAAAGAAACTATATTCAACAGTTCCTCCACAACCTCGAAACTCTCAGTTATACCTTGAATAAAAATTGCCAATTGAGCAGTATCAGTGATGTCCGTACTTTCATCAATACACAATGAATACCTGGCAAAATTCTGGATGTTAGAATTCAAAATTTTACTGTATTTTTCAGAAATGTTTACTATTTTTCTAAAAATTGTCTGTCTAGAGGCGGCTATTTTTTCAAATAACTTTTTTTCTCTGGTGTAAGAATCTCTGCCACAGCCACCATGCATTTTTTCACATACTCTCCATCCGTATGCGGCTTCAAATGCTCACCAATTATTTTTGCCATCACAAGGCTTGCTTTTTCAAGCTTTGAATTTTGATCATTACCTTTTCTAAAAAGATTTTGCTGTTTATCAAGCTCATCTTTTAGTTTCCCAACCCTTGCCTCTCTCTGCGGTGCTGTTAGCTCTCCAACTCGATCCTTGTGTGTCTCATAGTGTCGTTTTATGTTGTCAGTTTTCAGAACAATCGATTTACGGCAGAGTAGACATAAAACATAGGATTTATCATCAATAGAATTATCTATAACGAAGTATTCAGTTGTCCATGAGCTCCTAAATTACAGATTTTCATCAAAAAGTCTTCTTTTTTCTGATGAGTCATTTCTGGGGTTATAGAATTTGAAGTTATCTAAATTTAATAAATATAAAGTTTTTTTTACATTTTGTAAGGATTATAATTATAATAGAATTTACCATTGTAGTTTTATTTACAGGAGTATCAAGTTTTGGCACGCCTGAATAAAGGGAAAAATATTAAAGTTTACCTTCGTTTAGGAAAACATGGGTATTGTAAAGCAGCCACCGTCCGTCTCTGCTTTTTAATAAACTTCTTAATTTCCACGAACATAACAGCATAACATCGTAGGGTAACTGAGCATTCAAATAAATTTTGGAAGAGTAAGGGAGAAAATGCATCAATGCCACAATTATTTTATCTCTTTGGAATGACATCACACAGCTTTGAAGTGAAGTGATATGCCGCCCTCGCTCAGCGCAGCTCAACTCTTGCGGGGTATAAATCAGCTATTTCCTCCATTCTCAAAAAATAAAAAGCCCTTTTACTTTCATGTTTAGTACTACCATATGTAAGAACTTATTTAGAGGCCCGCACAAAATCGGAACGTGCAAGCAAATGCTAGTAATCACTGTAATCATAAAATTCTTAATATAGTAACACTATTGCATCAAAAACTTTAATGAAGAAGGTAATTTTAAGGTAGGAGGTTACCATTTAAAAACGAAATTAATTGATTTTGTTTCAAGTTCATTTATAAGATATTACATTGGTATTGTACCTTCATTCTGAACATTGTAATACTGGGCCTAAATTTATCAAAGATAGGTGCTAAAATATAACTAAACTAAAAAAAATATCGCTAAAAAGTATTTTAAAATAATAATTGCAAATTATTTTTAAATAATAATTAATGTAACTATTCACTAAAGCACAAAAATGTCGATAAACATAAAAAGGCACTAAATTGCCAACTCTGATGATAGGTACATATTTATTCATCCTGGGAACAAAAATAACAAGCGAGGAAAAACCTACCAAACAAGTCCCAGAAATAAAATGCCGAAAACACATTCACCCTTACCAAAGGGAATTAAGAATTAATAAACTTTAATTGATCATATTGCTAAAACAATAATTATATATACTTAAACAGCCAATACAATTACGAAAATTGAAAATATTTTGGAATTTCTTCCCTCAAAAGTGGCCGCACAAAAACGTGAAAGTGGCCGCATGTGGCCAGGTGGCCGCAGTCTGGACACCCATGGTATAGACTATAGCGAATCCAACAATATTTGTTGCTATGGCAAAACTCTCATAATGAGTGACAAAAACTGCAGAAACTCCAGTAGTTATGCAAAATTCGAAGAAATCCGATCGATATGAAAAAAATCTGTTTGGCCCTAGAGTGTAGGCAATTTGCCACATCTGCTCCCTCTGGTAATTTGAGGGGTTAGATACCCTCGTCTAATGGAGCTCTACACAACTTCATTTCTCCTTTTCCTCAAAGGATGCAATTTCATCCCGCTGCATATGTAAGGGCTTTGGGTATAATCTCTCCTTCCCCCTTCTAGTAGATCCCCCATTGATTAGAGGTGGAGTAGGGGTGTGTACTCTAGGTACATGGGCAATGTGCTACATGCCCTCACGATAAATGCAGAAACAAATATTTGCAAATATTAAACCAATAGTATACACCAGGGATGGCCAAACCGGGGTTCACAAGCCGCATGTGGCTATTTTAGCTTAGTATGTGGCTCTTTTAAATTTCCATTTAAAAGCTTGTCAATGTTTTCTCTACAGAACACAATGGCAACATTTTAGGAAACGCCTTATTTATGTAGAATATTATTTTTCCTGCGTTTTTAAAGAGAATAGAAGCATTTTATTAACAATGACTTGAGCATTAAATTCATGTTTATAATAATTGAAATACAGTTTACAAATATATTTTTTCAGAATTTTCTTTGTAGAAAAAAGATTTAATAAAGAAATACAAGCAGCAAAACATTCAAGTTACAAGAGATCATGCTTGAGGTACAAACATGCAACAACAAAATACAAAAATTTGGATAACTTGTTATTGGCATTTTTCTTTAAGTACATATATTAAAAATAAAAGGATATTATACATGCAAATTTAAATGTCATCCATTATGCATATTTCTCATGCAATACTTTCCAAATGCGCTTATTGTCATGAATTAGATCACAGCCAATTAGAAATACATATGCAGATATTACATACACTATTCATTATCACAATGAAATTCAATTTATGAAATAATATTATAATGAAATAAGTATCAAAATTTGCCTTTAGTAAAGCATATTCTTACACCTAAAACTATAATGTTGGCATTAAATTTAAAAATTTCATAGCAAAAATAATATAGCATTCAAAATATTCTTGACAAAATTTAACCATTAAAGGTGCATGGAATCACATTAATGGCCAAGTACTGTATCAGTCTTTCAGTAAATATATACTTTGCAATATGTAAATAATTTGAATCTTGTTATTTGGATTTGAATATCTTTAGAATTGTAACTAATGTGAAATCTAATACAGCACCAAATGCAGCAAAACCCTGACTGACAGCACCACACAAAAATAGAGGCCCTCTTCCACTTCCTTCTTTAAGGTAGTTTTCTTTTGCAAGAGAAATTTCAAGTTTTCGGCACACCCTTGCAGCATTTACTTTAACATAGGCACTCAATCCAGCATATAGAACCATATTCAGTACCTGAAAACAAATTCAAATTTGGAATATTTTTCATATACATTTTGATGAATATTCCATCTCATGATGCTAATTAATAGACAACTTGGAATATTTACGTATCCATTTTGGATAACATTTTTATAATTTTAACAGTTAACATTCCACCTTATACTTACTATTAGTACTTCTCCAATAGTTGTTCCTACTAGTGGTGGGGTTGGAGAGTATGATGCAGTTAAAATGGTGTACACAGACAACAAGGAGGCCATGATACTTATGGCACCAATAAAGGCAATGTGGGGGGGCTGTTTTCTCACAAAGGCAAATAAGCAAGCAATAGGTACAATGGCAGCCCCCAGAGTAGTAGCAAGGTGGTAGGGTTGGTTACCATATGAAAGACAAGAGAATGTAGAGACTCCTGGTAGGAATCCACTTGAGAAAAAGCAAGTCCAGGCTTGAATAATCAAAATGTAGCACAGTTGTCGAGTAATTCTTGAAGGAATGGATTTTTTCTGACTCTGTTTGCTTAGAGGAACATATTCAGTATCACAGCCTTGGCCATCTTCCATTACTCTCCTAATTATGGAGAAATAAGTATGAAATATATAAGGAAGTTGTAAAAACAGTAACTAAATTTATTGAGGCACAGTAAACCTTATTGGAATTGACTACCTGAATAATTTGGTCAGTTTTTGGCACTTTCCTTTTCCAGTAGCCAAAAGAAATTGATGGCAACTGCTCAAATCCAGTATTAATGATTATCTCTAGTTGGATTTGGTTGGATAATTCACGGGCCTCAGGTTGGTGGGCAGTAGGTAGGTTAGGTATTAGGCCTTAATGCAACTTTTGACTCTTGTTTGAATGCCCTTCAGGTTGAATTAGAAGTGGGGAGGAGGTAGGTTAGGTATGGTTTTAGGATTTAATGCAATGTTTACTTCTTGTTTTAAACCTGGGTGGAGTGGGTGGGTAGGATAGATATGGCTTTTGGATCTAAAAAATTTTGTTATCTACATATAATTTGCTCAAGGCAATAGAATCTGGTCTGATGTCCTGGCGCATGGTGGTAGGGGCATAAAGGAGGGGAGTGAGCTACGTGGAAGAGGTAAATGAGATGCGCGAGACGGGTCGCTACTGATTCTATAATACTTTCACAACATACTACATTGTTGTCCCAGAGCAAGGTGGTAGGGGCAGTAAGGAGGGGAGTGAGCTGCTTTGTACTTCCACAGCATACTACATTGTTGTCCTAGCGCACAGTGGTAGGGGCAGTAAGGAGGGAAGTGAGCTTCTTTGTACTTCCACAGCATACTACTTGTTTTCTCGGCACACAGTGGTAGGGGCAGTAAGGAGAGGAGTGAGCTGCTCGGAAGAGGGGGATGCGTTTCATGAATGAAAGGTTGAAGGGGCGGTAAGGATGAGATAGCCCTACATGGAAGAGGGGAGTGAGATGTGCGAGACAGGTGTTGTACTTCCACAACATACTCTCAACATTTAGATCAAGCTCTAAGAAAAAGACCAAAACATTCAATTGAAACCAACAAACAACAAACTAAAAAACTGGCAGATTAAGTTGTGAGCTTAGATAATAACAGGGAAAATGAAGGGGAAGAACAATGGACCCAGAGACGGGCAAATCAAGTCCCAAGAAAAATTACAATGGCTTTATTGAATACTCAGTAGTATTCGAGTGTAATAAATTTCAAGCGCTTCACTTTCTGGGTCAATTGAAATTCATGTAACACTCCCATTCATTTTTAATGGGAAAATCTCTAGTTCATATAAACAAAAGATGTATTCATTTAAATTATCTAGCATTGTACTTTTTTATTTTCATAAATTTGTTTTGGCATAGGGAAAAGGGAACAGTACCTAGTTTTTTTTTACATAAGATAAACTTTAATTATTGCATAAAAATAAAATGTAATCAGAGTATACTTTTTTATATGAAGCATGATTGTAGATATCAATTAATTGATGTTATTTCATGGCATGTTCAAATATACATATAAAAATTCCAACCAAAGGAGTGTCATGTCAATGACATAGGAAAAGAGTGAAATTTCTTTCTATCAATTAAAATGTATTTCACATGCACCAAAAGTCTGATTAATGCTCATTATTAAAACATTTCTATAATGGACATAGTGGCATTTCAGAAATTTTTAGGAATAACTGAATTTTAATTTTCAAGCAATTCAGAGGAGCAATTAAAGCTTTCCTAACAAGGAAACATTTTAAGTTTTAATGAGTTTCACTAACAATCTAAATATCAAAGTCTGTAGAAAATCTCATCTGATCTTATAAGAATTTTAAAAAAATAAGCACTTAAAAATAAAAGACATTCTTATAGCACATTGTAGTAACGTTAGAAATAGGGTAAGCAAGGTTACCAGCCTATACTGTACCCATGCCACATGCAGCATTCCCTACTAACGGTAAGGGCACAATACTGGTCAGTTTTGGCACAATTTAGCCATCATGCTACAAGCGAAACCAACACCCAGTATTACCCCAGGTATGCTTACGCTATTCTACACAAGCTAGTATCTCTACTCTAGAGACTACCTTGTGAGCCAACATTCCGTTGCCCGTGTCCTACCAACTAGGAGGTACGTGCAGTTTACTTACACACTTTGGGCATGGCTTAACCCAAAAGGGGAAGCGTCAATGTGTGTTGTTGTTGTTGTAAATATAAAAAATTGATAAGTACTCATCTAAGTTATCTCTGAAAGCAACAACAAGGTTATGAGAAACCAGATGTATATTTCAGCTACAATGAAACCACCTTCAGTGGCAATTACAAAAAATGGATTCTAAAAATTTGTTCAGAATCACTTTGTGATTTTTTTAGCCATAAGATGAGCTTGATAATTCTCTAGTAAATGAATACATAATAAGATGCTTTAATTTTTTCTTATAGTGATACAAATGATACTTACTCAACTACTGCAATTGAACTGTTTGTGGAAGAGGTCTCATTTTCTCTGTTATTCCTCCCAGTCCCATCAGCATTTTTCAAATCAAACACATCTTTGTGAATCACTTCAGAATTTGGCAAATTTTGAGGAGAAATCATCACTTTTTTAGTAGCACGAAGATTATTAAGAAGAAAAAATGAAACTGTGGAAATTAACATTAAAGAGGCGATAAATATGAAGTACACCATTGGACTAAAACGAGGAAAAGAGTTTTTTTCATCCAATGTTGTTGTGGCATTATTATCTTGGGAACTATCTTCAACACCCTGGATGAGGGCTACTATGCTTGGCAAAAGTCCCCCTAATCCTTCTCCAAATAGGTAAGAACCCAGGTGCTCTTGAGGAAATATTGCCATTAGTGGCATGAAAAGTACTGGAGATGTGCAACCAATCAATCCAACAACAAACAGGAGAATTAGAAGAGGAACAGAATGGGGATAGCCAGATACCATTACTGTTGTATTCCATTTAAATGCAAGCAGAAGGTTGGCAACAATTCCCAGAATTAAGAGAGAATAAATTGCATATCGTCTCGAAGTGAGACTGAGGCCCCTTTCAACTTCATCATAAATACCATGCTTTTTCTTTTGAAACCAAGCAAATAAGGCACAAACAAGAGGACCTATATTTGCTAATTGGATTGCAACTGACAATTGTGAGGAAACCCTCCATCCTTCAGGAAGGTGAGCTATTAAAAGAGGTAGCTCTACCCAAAATCCTGTAACAGAAACCCAAGCACCAATACCAAAGGCTAGAGAAAGAATATCTACCAGATAGCTTCTCTGTTTTGCCCAAGGCATGCAGCACTTGGGTTTTATATCCATTGTTAAAATTTTTATGAGGACTTGTAACCCTTTCTATCACAAATGAAGACCGTTGATTATTCTAAAAGAAAGTAAGAAAATCAAAAAATTAAATTAAATTCACTCTAATTTTTATCGAATATACAATATATAGTCTACATTTAATTGTATGCATCAAACAGTTCTTTTTGATGAAATATATCACTTGCAATTTGCATAGATTATAATAAGTTGAGTACTACTCTTAAAATACTATGTTACAAATATAAAGAATGCATTCGTAATCATGAAATCTGCAAAGAATTGGTAACCAGTTTCGCCAAATTATTTTTCTTTAACGGCCGCTATTAACAAAAAAATACTTACCAAGAAAATTTATGAATACAGATAAGAAGATTCAGGTAAACTCAACTGACGCAGTAGTATAAGTTAAAGACGAATTAAAAATCCGTTGAACACAACAATTAAATGATGTATAAATCATATGCCTCTTGGAATTTCGCATCAACACTTTCGAATAATAAATAAATCTGAAAATTAAGAAAATAAAATAAATTTAATTTCATGGGAACTAAAAGAATAGTTCTAACACATCTCAAATCATTTAAAGAAATTGGCGCACGAGAAATGGATTATGCATTTCTAATGAAAACGCGAATATTTACATTTGTAGTTTTTGATTCATACGGCAATTTATCAACATTATCTTCCTCTATTTTCAATTTGACTACGGCTATATCATTAACATTTTGTTCAATTTGGAGAAAAATCAATCGCCAAGCCTGTCGATACCCATGGCTACGTTATAGCTCTTATTGATTAAAATTAAGAATTCGAAACTTTAAATAGTTCCATAATATAAGCAGGGGAATAACAGTTTCGAGAAAAGATTAAAATATAGACTATTAACTACTAGCCACTGTGAATTACTACGGCGCGGTTCGTTACTCTCTAAGCTACGGAGTGGCATCAGAAGTGTTTCGAAGGCTTCACGCCCACTTTAGGACAATTTTAATGAAGGTCAAACGGAAAGAACGGTAATATTTATCTTTGACTATTTTTTGTATTGAAAAGATTGAAATAACCTACCGACATATGGAGGTTAAATTCTGCTTCTGAGAAAACGTTTAATCATTTCAGTGAATTATATGCTACACAATTAACGTCTTTGATTTAATGGCAATTTAGACAGCAACGCCGAAGATTTTTCACTAATGGTAATAATAAAGCATGATATATTTTAATCCATGGAAAATTAAAATAATTGACGCTTTAATTGAACGATATGTATGAACGTTAATATCTTTAAACGCATGTGTAGTGCATGTTGAAGATTTATTTGATCTAAAGCAACATACGAAGGCTGTTATCGCAGAAACCGAAGCTTTTACCTTGTTAAATCAGCAGTCTTTGGAATGTGACGAGGATGAGTACATTCTTCCTTTGGTTAAGCTTATCCGTTTAGCTATTTTTTTCAAGATTGTCAACCGTACAGGTTTATATCTACGATATGATCTAATCATTTTATTGCGTAAAATGCTTAATTTTTAAAGTGCCTAGTCTATATTTATAGTCTAATAGATTAAGGTTCTTGTAGAGCAACATTTTGGGTTGTATTAAAAGCATATTATTAACTTTGCTTAAGATTTAATTCTGGTTACATAATGGTGCATGCTAACGAGGAAAATGTAATGCATTATTACTGACATATACTCAAGAAGTTGAAAGAATTTCTTGGATGTGATTTTATTTACTACCATCAGCCACTGTTTATGTTTAAAAGCATCGACAACCAAAAATCGATACCAGTATATTTTATTTTGTGTGATAGTAGTTGCTTCTTCGGGAATATTTTTGAACAATTCAAGTTTAAAATGCTACCTTTGAAAACGTAAGTCTTAAACTGCGTGTTTTTTAACACCGGGTCTCAACCCGACGATAAGTTTTTCATTCCCAGCTAGCATTAAAAATATAAACGGTCTAATATAAAATGAACTCCGCCCGCCGCTGTTGACTGCATGAAAGCGTACCTTTTCGAAAGGGGTGCTATCTATGTTTAGAAAAATGAAGTTGGGATGGCGTCCGATGAGTATTTGTCGGCAAATTATTTGATTGTACAAATGTCAATGATAAGTTGATAGCACTGAGCAAATAAATATTATTTTATCAAGTTTTTAGTTATTTCTTTTAATGGGTAGCAAAAAGCACAAGAAACACAAGTCTGAGAAGAGGGATCGATATGAAGGTGAGTTTCATTAACGAAACTCGGCAGGAGAAATAATAATAATTTAAATATATATAATACCGCTTTACATATTGTCTTTTGTTTCATAATTGTCATACTTGCATTATTTTTGCCAATCGCGTTCATCAAGAAATCCGATATTAGATATTGATTGAATGCTATCAATTTATTTATTCTTGAAATAAATTTAAAATGAAAATTTTTAATGCCAATTGTCTCATTAACGTTTATGACAGAGACGAAAGTAAGTCTGTATCTTGTTCTTCATTGGCATGAGTAATCAGTTAAGGTATCGGTTCGGCTCTTTGTTGTTATGTAGTAGTTGATCCACAAAATTATTTTAAATTGCTTACTGCATAGTTCTTAGGAAATATATTTTATGTTACAGATAAACAATTGGGATCAGTGGATAAGCCTCCGGCTCTAAAATTAATTCTTAAAGTCGGCAGTTCATCTACTCCCGAACATAGTGATTCACCCGGTCCTTCGGTCTCAAACTACAGTGTTGCTACAACTTCTTTGATTGAAGAGAGAGAGGAAGAAGAGGTGGAAAAGGACGGTCTTGCAGGGAGATCCGAGAATCGTCGAAGAGTTTTTGAGGAAGGAGTTGCTGGTGTAAGGGAGGCCGTCGAAGACAATTCAAGGCTGTCATTACACTCAGTGGGTGGGGTTAGTTTAGGCAGCACTGAGGGAAGTCGGAGAATTGTGGCTGGCGGAGCTGGCATGGGAGGTTTAGGGGGGAGCGAGGAAAGACATCGGAGGGCTAAGAAAAAGAAGAAGAAGAGGGAAAGAGACAAGCATGAGAAGAGACACAAGCATCATCACAAAGTGAGTAAATAATGATTTATTCTTTAGTTAGCGGCAATATTTTAGTGTTATATTTTTCTGTTAAGGTTGAATTGATTTCTCCAATAATATAAATGTATGTAACATTTTTTCGCATAATTAAAATTCTAATTTGCATAATAATCAACAGGGAAGTGCTATAGTTTATTTTGGCATTATGTATATAATTTCGGAGAGATTTTGTGATGCATTCATGATGACTTATTGCTTGAACCATGATGTTGTAAACACGGAGAAAATTTTAAATTTTCATTATTTGATTGGTTAGAAGTTAAGATACAAATTTTCTTTCAGAACAGTGGGAGACAATAGTTGATCTAATGTGATGTGATACATTTGTGTGGTGATATAGTCAAATACAGTTAGTCCAAAATCATATTTCTGCATGCTTTTGTAAAGAATTTTAATATTTTATATGCAATATATCAAGCAAGTGGAAAAGTTTTGAACCGTATTTTATTTTGCTTCTGTTATTAATTATTCATGTACAGGGTACTAGAATTTTCTTGACTGAAAAATATACAATAATGTGATGCATAATGATAACATTGCTACATGTAGCTAATTACCCAAGCTTTGCCCCGGGTTCACAGTTTCGAATTTTTCATGCTCATATCACTCGCTAATATTTTCATTCAAACTCAAGGTACTCTCAAGATAAACGACCGTAAGCTTTCAAATAAGTGGTTACACACCTCTGTAGGTTCTTCCGTTCGCTCTCACTTTTAGGTATTGAAAACTCATGTGCTGGCCACTTGAAAATACAAAACTTATATGTTTCCCAACGTCAGAGTGACTTAAACTTTCAAATGAGCCGTCATGTGCTGGCCACAGGTAATACCAATATTGTTTCAATGTTCCACAGTTTATCCATTCAGTGTATCATTGTAAGTCTAAATCCAAAATTTGATTGGATATGAAGCTAAAATGGTGGAGTTATAGCTGTTCAAAGAGCATTGTGTACATACAAACAGGTAAACTTGGAGGGTTAAAATTTTGTCCCCAAAACCCAACTACGCTGTTCCTTTTGATTATATTAGATATCATGCCACGTTTGGTGGCTCTAGGATCAAGCATGTGGATCTGTATAGCTGAACAAACAAACAGACAAACACTTTAAATTATAGTATAGATAATATCAGATATTGAATGGGGTTCTGCTCCATGGTGTCCAGTCAGGGTCCTTTGTTTAAATGGAGGATCTCACAGGGGAAATGACAGGCATGCAAATGTTTGAAGAGGTGTTTGGCTAATAGTAAAGAAGTGTTCTTCATCTGTAGACACTTCTTATGTTCTTCGATCCTCGTCTTGAAATTTCTAATGGTTTGGCTGAGGTATACTGCTTCACAACTGTTACATTCCACTTTATATACCCCACTTTCCCAGGAAAAGTCAATAAACCTGGACATTTATGCTTCCCAAAAAAATTTTTGAGACACCTGAAAACCGGGACAAATCTCAGAAAACTGGAATGTCTGGTCACCCTACCCTAATCAGACTTTCCATGAAAGGTGTGGTGCATATTTACATACAACAGATAATATCTTGTGAAAGAATATTTAGTAAGACCTTGGTAAATGTTTGGGTAGAGTTTCATTGTTTTTGGTAGCCTTCTTGAAGAGGTCAGAGTGGCAAATGAAACTTTTGAAGATAGGAAAATTTAAGTTCTTTGCAAAGGATGCGTGTATTTGATTTTGTTTTATTTTTTGTCTTTGTTTGGTATAACTCTTTTCCCTTGAATAAATTTCAGAATTTTTCGTTGCAGTTCATTAAATATGAACTGCATTTTTGCAACTTCGCAGTGACATGATTCTTTCTCTTTATTGAAAGAATTAATAATTTAATAGCCTAATCAATAAATTTTCAAAATTAGACTACTTTGTCATATTTTGTCAATATATTTTCCTAGATATAGCCAAAGTTTTTTACTCCAACTTTTCTAGAGAAACCTTTCATTGTCAGATTCTCTCACTGTCACGAGAACTGTTTCATATATATTGGCAATATAGTCACTATCATTAAATTCACATAGCTCACTCTCTTAATTGTCAAAAACAGACTTTTGTCACCAATGATAGTGGTCAATTTGCTTACAAACAGGAAAAGTTGGACAATTTATAAACAGTATAATTGAAATGTAAAATTTTTATAGAATATCAAACACCACAAAAACTCAGAAAAGAATAATATTTTAAATCTATCTAAAAAATCGAGAATAAATGAAAAAGAAATAACATGTGCTTGAGCACTGAAAGCATGACTGATAGCAATAAAAAACTCTCACAGCCAATGAATTGCAAATTATGAGAATGAAATTGTATAATTAAACAAAGTATGGTAGTGTGTGGAACCAGATATTATAATGTATTGCATAAAAAATTATAAAAATGAGAAGTAAACTATATTTGGGTTCATCTAACATAATGAGAAAATCATGGTCTTGAGATGCTCTCAGCAGTTAAGTGGAAAGTGTTAAAAAGTTCCTATAGACTTTTAAGGGTGGTTCTTACTAGAGGACAGGTCGTGGTCAGGTCATTTTAGATGAAATATAAATATCCTATTTTTAATGGGAATTCTATGGCGAAGGAAAAATAGCATTCACATTTGTTGGGCAGGTTGGGGTCAGGTCTCGGTCAGGACACCTTGGGTCGCTTGAGGAGGCAACATCTGTCCCAAGACTAAAGTGACCAGATTTGGGACGAATTATGCAGGAAAGTCCCAGATTTTAACTTCTTGTCTCGCATTGTACATAAAGTAAGTTCTCCATATAACTTTTATCAATCCTATTGGAATTATTCATTTCAGGAATTTCTACAAGGCCAATGATAAGCGCATCTGCTATGCGGATTGGTTACCTTGTTCGATAGCTTAAACCATGGAATATGTACTTTTAGGTTACATTGCTATGAAATGGTCAATAGTCCAGCGGCTTGTCAAGCTCTAGTCAAGTGCATGCTGCAGAATGTCAAGTTCAATGCTCAACTCCCACACATAATTCATATATATTTTGATTTGTTTTATTCTTTGTTTTTTTTTCTCATGTAGTGCAGTAGTGTGCAATAAATGGAACAAAACGTAAGTTTACGATTATTTCCAGGAAATTTATACTTTTATACTCTTGGTAAATTGACTAATAAACTTTCCTTTACAAAGTTTTTTTCGACATTGACTAATTTGAGTTTTGTCCTGCACTAAATAACCTGAAATTGATTTTGTCCCGTATTGGCTGATCTGAAATCTGATCACTTTACCCAAGACTCAACATTGCCACCATTTTTTGACCCAATTTCCGAACATTCTAATAAAATTTCTAAAAAACTACGAACATAACTGAACATATCACGAACATAACCGAACAGTGTAAATTACATTTCCTAATTGGATTAATTATACTATTTACAAGGGGAGACTACGTACCTTGGGTCGTCGATTTCGACGAAACTTTTTTGGGTGGTAGAATACTTAAAATAAGAAGACCCGTGTATCGACTTTTGATTGAATGGGCCTTAGTTGTGGCAGAATCTTTTTTTATTTTCTCAGGATTAACTGTGGCTGGATAAAATGCAATAATAGGCCGACAATGTCGAGCAGGTGGGTTGGCTGGGTGTACTGGCTTCCGAATATTTTGTCCCGAGTTCAAATCCCATGTTATACCTAGTTTTTTTTGTTTTAATCCACTTTATTATTTTTAATTTATTGTATTATTATTTATTTATTTACTTGATTATATTATTATTTAGTTATTTATTATATTATTATTTAGTTATTTATTATATTATTATTTATTATATTATTATTTATTATATTATTATTTATTATATTATTATTTATTTACTTCATTAATATCAATGCACAAGAGCTTATTGGTAGATATTTCGATGTGAATTGTAAATGTAACGCTACAGGAACGCGGATCGCAGCTGTTGAAATGCAAAGAACAAGTATCACAGTGGAGTAAAGATAATACGAAAGAAGGAACGTGCTTGGACAAACATAACATGATTAAAAACTGTACATAATGACAGATTTTGCAAAACAAGGAAAAGGAACGGCCAAGTTACATCCAGTGGGCATTAGCTGCAGCCTTCATTACATATTGAGTGTGGCTAATTAAATTCAAGAAAGAATTCCGAATTCGACAACGTAAAGTTACAAACTACGTTTTTCAAAAAGATGAAATGTCTTTCGAAGAAACTTTAAAAGCTGCTGAGATTTTCCGAAAACAAACATTGCGCATAATACCCAACTATGACCTAGACTATGCCGTTAATACAGACCAAACTGGATTTGAGTACAGAGTTGACGTGAAGCGAACCTTGACTCATCAAGACGAAAAGGCTGTCCAGAGATATATCAGAGACAGGAACAAAATCACGCATTTATACACGGCACAGTCTGTGATCACCGCCTCAGGAAATTTGCTACCCAAAGTGTTTCTTTGTATGCAAGAACCTGGAGGTACATTTGGGCTTCGAGTGAGCAGAACAGTGAGGCAGTTCCTAAACGTTGTAGCTATGTGCTCCAAATCTGGTAAATGATGACAGAATTGATTCCATTTTTTAAAAACAGTTGTGAAGCCTTATGAATGCTTTTCTTGTTTTTACGACAGTTATCATCCAAAAAAGTTTACACACACTTCCCCTACAAGTGACAAATAGCACAAATCTAATAGTTATGTTCTTTCGGATGTCAATTCACATCGAAATATCTACCAATATGCTCTTGTGCATTGATTTTAATGAAGTAAATAAATAATAATATAATTAATAAATAATAAAATAAAGTTAATAAATAAATAATAATACAATAAATTAAAAATAATAAATTGGATTAAAACAAAAAAATAGGTATGATGTGGGATTTGAACCTGGGACAAAATATTTGGTAGCCAGTATGGTAACCACCCAGCCAACCCACCTGCTCGACATTGTGGACCTATTATTGCATTTTATCCAGCCACAGTTAATCCTGAGAAAAGAAAAGAAGATTCTGCTGAAACTAAGGCCCATTCAATCAAAAGCCGATACACATCTTCTTATTTTAAGTATTCTTCCACCCAAAAAAATTCGTCGAAATCGACGACCCAAGGTATGTAGTCTCCCCTTGTTAGAAGTTACTACGTACATCTTTCTGTGACTATTCAATAAAATTATTGAAATAGTAATTATTTTAAAAGGAGACAAAAACACTTTTGCAATCAGGACAATCTTTTACCTGAAGCAAACAAAATACACCTTTAATTTTGTGGCAAAAAAACTGCTCTGCCTGAGTAAGCTGTAGAATTCCATTACATAGATGTCAATACACAGCCCAGTGCCCTATATAAATATTCAAAAGGTAGATAGATATTTTTAACATTCCTTAGAAATGAATATGTTGAAATAGGTTTTCATTGGAATTAAATTTTGGTGCCCCTTTGGATAGGTGCCTGAGGAGGTCGACTCACCTCTATATTTGCAATTTCTTAGTCTGTTTTTAAATATAATTGACAGAGGTTTTATTATAGCATGTTACATGGATGAGAAAACTTGTTCACACAAGTATGCGCTTGCAAATCGACCGTTGTGACACCGAGCAAATTTTTGAAGTTGCGGAAATTTCAAATGAGGCAACAAAATAACTAATTTTTAGAAATTGATCCATGATGAGTAAACAATGATGGGAAGAGAATAGGGATGGCATTACTTTCTATGTGTCAAGTGGAATTTTTGGGTAACTGAGCCATCAGACATGACAAGCCTTCCTTACAATTACTTACCCAATAAATTCTATATTTTCAAACCCATTTATGCATTCAAACCTTACTAACTAAACTGATATATCGATGCAAATGCAATAAAATTTTGAGATCATTCTTTTAAATCTCATATATTTCAACTATGGAAAACAAAATTATCTTAAAAATTGTTTTATGCGCCACATTTGAGAGGTGGATGCACCAAAAGTGGCTCATGGTTAGGCACCACTGACCTAGAGTGGTAAACTATCGCTTTACATATAGTATATGAATATTTATTTGTCAAGTAAATAATTAAATGAAAATCATTATGTTTTTATAAGAAATATAATGATGTAAATTAAGCAAGGAAAGTAGAATTCCTGATTTATTCCTCATCACAAAAGAGAGAAAATAAGGTTGGTAAACACAACTGTGCAAAGAAAAATTTAAAGCTACCTCTTGAATCTCTGATGCTGTAGCATTTCCTTATTGCTAGCGTAGATGATTTTTCTCAATTCTTATCACTAATGAATTCACTTATCCTTCTTCCACACAAGCAATCTATGGGTGTAGTACATACGATGGATACCAAACACCTAAAAATTTTCCGAATTATCTGTTTGGTGTAGCATCGGAACTGAACACCAAACAGTTTGTCTGATTACCGAACAGTTCAGGTGAAAACCGAACAGGTGGCAACCCTACCCAAGCCTCTTCAATTACTATTGGCAATCATCGGTGACAGCCTGAGTGAGCTTGAATCTTTCTGCTAGTTAGGGGATAAAAATGATTTTTTCCAATGTACACCTTTCATATTTTTTAAATGAAATAGTTTAATTTGTTTGAGAAATTTGTGAGATAATTTTATGGTGAGGGGAGGCTTAAATTTTTGTTATGATATGTGAAGGGGGGAGGGGGCTACAGAATATGAACAGGAATGGAAAAAACATAAGCTTATGTTGCCCTAAGCAGGGTAAAATCTTTGCTCTGACTAGAAATTTGATGAGTTTGATTGTTTAAAACTAATAGGAGAAATTGTCTGCAACAAAATATTGTTCTAATAATATGTTGTGATTTTTGAAACTTAAATTGAATTTATAGTTATATATCTAACTAGCTGCTTATTGCAGCGTTGTTTGCAGCATCAATAAAATATGTGCTCACTTCCTCCCGGCATGGCAAATTAATGCAATGAAAATCAAGGATACTTTTTTACAAATGTATTTCAAAATACTACAGATCCTTATATTAATTACACACTTAGTACTTTTCCACAATTTTACTTGCTAGTATTAGATACTCGTACTTCTTATGCGTTCTTTGCACGAAGTGAATGCATATATGGCAGGTCATTTCCATCCTTTTATCCGTCCATCTGCATGTTTAAACTTGGGAACTGCTGGACATAATTCGATGAAATTTAGTATTTGGGAGTTTTGCTATAATTTGTTGACTGATACCAATTTTGGTTAAAATCGGACAATAACACTAGCCAACAAGGTTTTGGTAACATGAATGGAAACTAACTTTTTACAATAATTCTGGCATGCTCATTCCAGATCTGGACATAAAAATTTAGCACCACGTCACAGTTTAGGAAAAAACAGTAATGACCATTTGTCATAAATTTTTGTAAAAATAAGCATCTCTTACTAAATGTTGGCAGAACTGGTGGGTATAACGTGAGTGTTGGCAGAACGGAAGGATAGAGAGGAAGTAGGAGTGTGATATCTTAACAAACACATGCATTTTAGGCATCAGTCTCGTTGTTTTTCTGTGAATTTGAGTTCTGCAGATGGAGAAAGGACACCATTGTGGCTGTGTGAATTCACCAGACAATTTTTGTTATGTGTGGACAGCAAAATCACAATGTCGATCTATAACAAAGACGGTAAAACAAGCCTGTTATTTGTATCTTGGTTGTCATTTGGGAGATCAAGATATAAGTTGGGCACTGCATGTATGCTGCATAACGTGCTACGGAAACCTGACAGATGGATGGAAGGAAAGAAGAAGAGCTATTTGCCGTTCCAATGATCTGCCATTAACCAACTAGCCACATTGAAGATGACACCGTTCATAAGAGGAAAAAATAACTTTCTCTGTAATGAATTTAGAGTCAGAATAGCATGTTTCTCTTCACTTTTATATTTTCTGAGTCTTTTTGTTATATTTGTCAACCATAATGTGAGACTATGATGCTTAATTAGTGGATTCCAAGTTTATTATCACTTAAATTATGTGCTTCTTTTAAGAGGAAAAATAACTTTCTGTGATTTGAATTTAGAGCCAAAACAGCACATTTTTCTTCATCTGTGTATTTTTTCTTGGTGTTTTTTTTATAGTGATTCCAAGTTTAATCTCATTTAAATAACATCAATCCTTCAAACTGCATAGTATGTAAGTTGATATATTTTGAATACAAATACAAATGAGGAGATAACAAAAAAACTGCATGCTACAAATTTTTGCCTCATTTTCATGATCAGCATATGTACTCGATTTAGTAAAAAAGCAACTTATTTCGTTCATGTTATCAACAACAAGTGAAAATTTGTTGTCCTGTGTAATTAAGACCACTTTACATGATTATCTACATGTATTTATAACACTGCACAAGAGTATCGTTAAATACTAATCTGAGAGGAAATATTGAGAACAAAAGTTAAATAAAATAGTACACATTTTTTGTCAAATAATTTTTCCCCTAAAACGTAAGGTTTACGATAAATTTAAAGAAAAGAAAATTAACATATTTACATAATTATATGATTTTCGATGTTCTTTTGTTCATTCAAAAAAAATATTAATTCAAAATTTTACAACTCGGTAACGGCTGGACATATTTTTATAAAATTTGGTATTGGGGAGTTTTACTAAAATCTGTTGGCCGATTCCAATTTTGCTTAAAATCAGACGATATTTACAACCACTTTACATTTACCACTACATGTACCTTACAATGTACCTGTTTCAACTCTGGAATTGAGGATGTATTTTGATGAAATTTTGTATTGGTAAGTTTTACTGGAATTTGTCGATCTCAAAGAATGCATTTGGAAACTGTGTACTCCGACATGGAGTACACCTTTCCATACTTGTTTGTTTGAATGTTTTTGGCAATATTTGTGACCAAAAAAGGAACAAAAGAACATTAAATTGTCACGGTGGGGTGACCTGGGCATGGATGTGTGACATTATTGTTCTTTTGCTGACACACTGACAAAATGCACTTAATATATAAATCGATGAAATTAACCATAGAAATATGTTAACATTATAAAACAAATTTTCATAATATTATAATTTAAAAGTTTTCATTTTGATACATATGCTATTAAAAGAAGACAAAATTAAAAATAAATAAAATTAAAAATATTTAAAAAATAATAATGTTGCACACTATAAGGGAAAAACAAATTTAATAACTTCCCAAAATCACTGTAAAAATTATATAACATAGTCAACTTGTAGTTACATATAGCAGTTTGATTAGTGGTCTAATTTAAAATGCTATATGACTTTTATATTGATTTGAGAAAGTTATTAAATTTATTCCTTCCATTTCAGTGTGAAATATAAAAGTTATTATTTGAAAAATATTTTTAATGTACATAGTTATTTTGTAATAGGAATTACATAAAAAGTATTACCACTTAAACATACTACCAAGCATTCTTCTACAGTTACGCTGGCAAGATATGTTGAGTTTTGTCTTTCTATTTGTTGCCTGATATAATTCAACAATGTGTCGAACTTTTCAATACTCATCTGGTTATACCGTTTTTGTTTCATGGGGTCTCAGCGCAGTCTTTGAAACTGTATGGAATTCACCCTCATTACATTCTGTATTTCTTTTTACGTTGCTGCCAAAATAAACACTTCCACATCCAAAATTTCCAACATCTTGGTACATTGTGCTAATCCTCTCACCAAAGTGTATCCGTGCCCTGGCTGAGACCTGACTTACAAGTATGAATGCTCTCCCCAAAAAGTGCCCATGCCCTGTCCGTGACCTCACCTCCAGCCTTTGATTCCACACAGCTGTTATATGAATAAATATATTGCAGAGTAAATCCCGTACCAGTTAAATAGATTTCATAAAACCAACCAAATTATTAATCCATAGGAAAAACGCAAGCGTATAAGAGGAGGATCAAGTCAAGAAGATGATGTTGAGAGCAGTATGGGTGGAAGCCATAGGAGAAGAGAAGGTGTGGAAATGTCCCTGGGTATCCTGGACAGCAGTGGCCATCGAATTACAGCTGATGCAGGTGCTGCAGTTGGAAGCTTTGTAGGAAGTTCTGTTTCTTCTGGTGGTCACTTGGGGGTAGGAACCTCAGTAGGGTCTTTGAACACTTCATCATCTCAACATCTTCCTCCCCCTGCTAAAAGACCTTGCTCACAGCCATCTCAAGGACAGCATGGGGAGACAGTGATTGCAAATCAATCATCTGGGCACACAGAGGGTATGTTCACACTTTCTATTTAATTTTTTATCAAGAAATCAAGTCACCTGAATTTGATATTTTTTGTAAATACTGTTAATGATTTTTGCTGGTATGCATTTAATCCTTTTAACCTTTATGGGCTGAATTTTAATTCCTGTAGGTAGGTTCCCGCTACCAGGTTCATTTAGGGATATTTAAAGTATTTTTGTTTGTTTTCTGAAAAAATTACCGTAAATACCCGCGTATAATGCGCACTTTTTTTGAAATATTTGAGTTAAAAATTAGGATGCGTGTTATACGAGGGTACATAATCTTCCTATTTTTATTTGACCCCATATTTCCACAATTTCGGCACAGTAATTACTGCCCGGGTATCCTCATAATTTTATTGGTGATTTTTACGAAAAGTAAGATAGATAATAGTTAAAATTTATTAATTAATTTTACAAACATTCATTAATTAGATATGAAAAGAATGAATTCAGTATTTATTCATTTTAAAAGCCAAGAAATACTTCGTCACCGGACCATTCTTCTTCAATGTTGTTATCGGAATCAGCATCTTACGCATGACGTCACCCTACACCGGCGCCCGGCCTGGTGATACGTGATTTATTCTTGATTCTTAGTCTGTAGTTAATTATGGTTATTTGCTATCGTGTTTACGTGCTCCAGAGTGTTCTAATAAGGGTAAAACTGAAGGTTGGGCGAACCTGTCCACCTCAGGCGTGACAAAAACGTGTGTAAAAAATAGGATTATCGTCATTCCTTCATTTTATTAGCTCAAAGAATGTCATATGCCATACTATAAAATTAATATAATTCGATTTATTGTGTTTATCCTAATATCACCTTGTAAGTAAACATAGAGTATGTAATGATTGAGTTAGCTGACGATCTTTTGGAACGTTATTCGAAAATTTCATTTTGCACTTATATTATGTTACTAATTCATAATACCAATAATTCGATCATTGCTTTATAACATCTACTTTATTCTGGAACAGTAACGCCAAAAAAAATCTGGGCGCACTATACGCGGGTATATAGAAAAATCATAGATTATGAGGCTGAAAACCCCCCTGCGCGTTATACGAGGGTGCACACTATACGCGGGTATTTATGGTATGTATCTCTCAAACTATTGGTGATAAAATGCTCAAATAAAACACATTTTATTGTAAAAATAATAAATAATAGCATGTTTCTGAGGATTGAAGCAATTCAAAAAATCTTATTATTAACCCTATTACTGTTAATGAGCCGATGCCACATGTCATGCCAAGACTGCCAGAAGCCGATTTATCCGATCTGATGTAGGTTTATTTTTGTTCAAAAGTAATTTCTTATTTGGATGACAGATTGCATAATCATTCATTCTGAGCGATTCCTAATGCTTTCTTCCTCCTTTCTTATATAGGTGCCTCTGCTAATTAAGTTTTCCTTTTTTACTGAGATAATTATTGAGTCATATTTTTTTAGGCTGGTTTCCAAAGGAAACTTATGAAATGGTCATGTCTGTGTGTGTCTTCCACTAACAACTTTTGCATCAATGGACCAATTTTCATGAAATTTGGCAGGGATCCACCTCCAGGCTATATTTTATTTGGTGAAGATTGAAGTCCCGGGTTTAATTCCAGGAACGTTTTTACCATATTTGTTTTACATAGGAAGTCTCAAATCCATCGTGCAGAGATGTTTTCTTTAATACTTTAAAATACCTTAAAGTTGTGTTATCGGAGTGAGATTTGTACTGTTGTAAGGGGAAAAGAATGTATATTATAATTCTTATCTCAGAATTTTGATAATTGATCATATTTTTTGAATTTCTACTAAAACAGCATTTTTGCATTTTAAATAGCATTTTATCTGGTAGTTGCCATGGAGACAATTATTACCAAACTTGGTTGGAGCATAGACGAGCAAACAAATGGATTATTTTCTTTTCCACTCAACTACCCTTCAGCAATGGACAGTTGATCTATACGATCCATACCTATTACCGTATAAACAGTAATATTTATTAAATTCGTTTATTTAAAAAAATAGATGCAAAATATCACAGAAACATTTTGACAATGCTTTTAGTATTTTAAACCTGATAATGCTCTATTAATTTGTTTTCCAATTTTTCTCTTTCTTTGTTAAATTATGAATTACAAATGGTATTTAAGGTATGAGAATTCCTTGGAATGATTAACATATACTGACACATTTCCTGTCAATATAAATAATCAATTTGGGAGGTCAACTTTGGGAAACCAGCCTGCATTAGTTCTGTTTTGGACTTGTATGCTAATCACCTGAAAATCAATATTACAAACTTTGAAAATGATATATGTGCTGCACAGATAGTTGATTTTCTTGACGAAAATAGCAATATTACTTAAGTGATTTGCTTCGTGACAGTGAAAATGATTTGCTTATAGATTATGGTGATGACTTTATATTAATGCTAAGTGTGATTTTCTATTTTTTTAAAAGTACAAATTGAAAAGCAATTTTTATTGAAAAATAAATGTGCTATTCATAAACATCTTAGTACACCACCTTTTTGAACTTCACGTGCATGCGGTTTGTGAATTTGCACTTCACGACAACATTTTTTTATGATCATTACGTCTGTTTTGCACCGATTATTTGCATTTTGTGTCATGTGTTTGTGATGGCAGCAACCGTGAACTCCCTCTACTTTTTTGTTTTGAAGTTCAGTTTAAACTTGGCCACCCTAGAAAAGGACATTATTATTATTATTATTTTCTGTTAAACTGCATTATTTATGATAAAAAAGTGATTTTTTTAGGTGTGCTGGGAGCCACTCTCTCTCATAATAACATGGCATTTTATGGGAAAATAAGATTTGCACTCTGCGAATTTGCATTTCTCGTCAGTTTTCTGGAACAAATTATTCGTGAAGTTCAAAAAGGTGGTGTACATATTTTGAATGTAATTTAAGGAAATGTTATTTTGTTTTATTATGTTTTCATTTTTTATTATGAACTTTTAATATATATCTAAGAATTGCTATCATCTTGTTATGTAAGATTTTCTGCCATATATTTAGAATGCCATTAATAAAAGAAATGTTACTACCTTATAATGCTAGTGTTTTGCTACGAACAATTAAAAAAAAAGAAATGTGAGAAATTTTCTGTTCAAAGGGAGTTCCGATATTCTTGTTAGATACTCTTGAAAAAGGCTACTCCTTCAATAAAAAGGTATGAGGCAAGAAATATTCTATTTACTTGTTATACAAACTTTATTTGAGGTTATTTTGGTATATGTAATATTTTTTGGAAAGTTCATTTTTGGCCACGTAAATTGGCACCCCTGATTGGATTATGCGAACAATTTCTATAATTTTCTTATTTTCTTTGCCTGTAAGTCTTTAGTACAAAATTTCATGAAAATTTGCCCAATAGTTTCAGAGATGAAACAAGTGGACGGACAGACAGATGGTTGTCACCTGATCATACTTTTGTAAAAAACTTCTAAAAATAAAAAAATGCAATAAATTGAAAGCTAGGGTAATATAAAACGCTTTCAAAGACGTCTTCCTTCCCTACTAGGGATTTTTTAAATATATTATATTTTACTTATTTTAATAAAACGGAAAATGTTATTGCTGTAAGTCACATTAAAATAACTGAGATATCTTTTGAAAACCCCGCCGAGAACCATCTACATTGAATCTGTTTAAGTCGAAAATGTAAACTACTAGCAGATAGTGAGAAAACTCGTGCATGATCTGTTTGTGGTAGAAAGTGAGAGTTCGCCTGAGTTAACTTGGGTGCATCAGAATTAGCGTGACTTTTTTTCCAGAGATAAATTAAAGCTACTCCTTAATTTGTGCACCAATGCCTTAAAATGTTTTATATGAAAAAAATGAAAATCTGTGTAATCCTCACACTTAAACTTTTCTTACCTAACACACTTATTTTTTGCTACATTTACTTTTACGAGGAGCTTGAACAGTGGTGTTTTTCAAATGTTTGTGGTATAAACTGAGATTACAGTGGAACTGTCAAAATCATATTTCAGAAACCATTATATGCAGCGCATGCTGATTTTCTCAATCATCTTCCACAAGTTATGTTAATTTTGAAAGAATATGATATATACACACGTAACTTTGGAAGTGGAATTAAGACAGCATATAAGTTACTGCCAGGGCAAGGCCCTAGGCAAAAACCAAATCATATAAACAGCAGTTAGGGAAAGATTTTTTTAGCTGAACTGGTAAAAAAAAGGATGCATATTTTTTAAAATGAAAAACAAAAGTTGAAAAGTTTAATGTCAGCTGATATAACTAAAAATAGGTACATTACATTACATAAATTTTATTTTTCTAGATTTTGCCATAGCAAAATCTTTTAGCAGTGAATAAAAATCACATTGATCGACAACGTCTTTTTCTATTGATAAAATTGCTAATGCGACTAATCTTTCCTCTGTCATTGCACTTCTCAAATGAGATTTTATTAGCTTTAATTTTGAAAAACTTCTTTCTGCACTCGCAACTGTGACTGGTATTGTTAACAAAATACGATAAGCAATGGAAGCATTAGGATAAATGTCTGTATATTGTTGCTTAAATAAAAATTTAAAAATCTCAGCAGTCGTTGAAGACTTAAGAACTTCAGGGATGGCAATACTCAGACACTCTAGTTCTTCATATAATCTCTCTCCATCTATATCTTTCATGCCTATATTTTCATCTGCTAAAGCTAGTTCTAAATTTAAGCATTTATCTCTGAGCTCTTTCATGCTACAGAAATGAATATTAAACAGAAATCCAAATATTTCATAATAATTCTTAAGTGTGTAAATCTTTCTTTTATTTGAATCAAGGCTGTGTCTAAAACAAAATTGAAAAATTCAATTTCAAATTCCTTTTCCCCGCTCTTTAGCTGTTCTTCACAGCACCCGTAAGATGCAAGTCTTTTTTTCTTTCTAATCCTTTTTTGCTTAAAAATTGGCTCAATGTCATTTTCTTCTGCTAACATGCGTGCTGTAGTCAAGACATTGGCAAATCCACTTTTCCAATATTCTTGGAAAAGTTTTCAGTACTTTCCATTAGACCAATAGCCAAGGAAATATCAACATTCCACCATTGAAGCTCTTTACAACATTAATTCGATTTAAGATTTTATACCAGAATACTAGAGCTGTTATGAATTCATAAGCTTTCATTTGTTGAAATAGAGACTCAACTTCACTTCGAGCACTACCAGTAATTTTTTAATATTTAGAACCAATTGAATATTACTACTTACCATCCATGAAACAGCCTTTCTATTAAATTTAATGAAGCTTTATTTTCGTACGACGATGACAGAATACATATACTGTAACACACATGCAAACTCGATGTCACATTGTAAAGCCTCTCACGTCTGTATCTTCTAATATGGTTTTAGAATAGAATATTACTCTTTTTCATATAACTAATAAGTAATAACAAAACCATCATACTCGACTAATCTTCAATTAGGTATCAGTTGTCTCATTAGACGATCCTCATTTGTCAAGATGATTGCCATTCCATTGCAGCGCCTCTATAAATTAAGTCTTGATCAAAACCATTGTAAATACATTTGTTTATGTTTCTAAAATATTTAGTCTCGAGAAAGTCTTGAGACAATCTCAAGAACATGTACATTGTATGTAAACATTATAGAACATCTCATTTTTCTGTTGTTCGAATGCTGTGATCGATCACTCCACTTTGTCACAGTGCAAAGAATGCTCAAGAATATTTTTTATACTGTGGCTTTGTTTCCGTATAAATGCATTATGGCATTCGTTATGTGCGAGGCCCCCAAAGCGTGAGGCCCTAGGCACCTGCCTTGCTTGCCTTGCCTGCATACCATAAAATAAAATGCATTGCATATCTTAAATATTTTTTGTTTATTACTTTATTATTATAACTACTATTATTATTATAACTACAGTTTACATGTTTATTTTGACATCCAGTATGCTACAAGACTTATTATGAAGTGATGAGCTTGGCTTAACTTAAGGGTTATGTAACTCCCGTAATTTGGAAAATTTCTTAATCTGGCTCCGGTCAGGTCCCAAGGTTACCAGATTAGGGAGGTTTGAATGATTCTATGGCAATTCGTCATGGGCTATTTGTCGTGGGTAATTCATCATGGGCAATTCGTCGTGCCGTGTGTGTCAAATTCGTTGCAAGACAAATTCGTAGCATGCCATATTTGTCGCAAGACAAATTCATCGCATGGCAAATTTGTCGCAAATTCAGGAAACATTGAGGAAATAGGAAATATTTTTCTGTTATTTTCAATGTCACGATTTGCATAATGAAATCCTGAGTTGCGCATTGGCAGTGAAATGTCCTGCCGTCCAATCTACAGCTAAATTTTTGTCGGACTTTGTCTTGGTAAATACTCTTCTCACTCAAACATGTGCCAGTTTTTCCCATTTCCCTTGTAACTAAGGTATGGATTTTTTTGGGTTTTACCAGATTTTTACCCTCCGATTTAAATTTTGGGTAAAACCTGAAAAAAACCAAAATTATTAGTTTTCTTTGTATACAGATCTTTTTAGATTTGGTCACAGAATTTCTATTCTGGCACTTGTAGGCACTTCATCACTTGAGTGCAGTCTGAGATGTTCGTGATCAGTCTGTTTATTTGTAAGCGTGCTTTGTAGCACAATCTTAATCTCCTTGGTTTGCTCGCGCCACGAATAGTCAAGGACATGCCTTAACTAGATGATGTTAGATTAAGGAAGGTTAGGTTAAGGAAAAAAGAGCCCAAGTGTCTGTTAGTTGAAAACAATACGAAAGAAAAATTATTTCACTAATATCGGGTGTGTTTTCAAAAGAAGTTGAACGGGAAGCAAGATATTTGTGCAGCCTGCGAGGTGTTCCTCTCTACCTGGAGGCATTTAACACAAAATATCACACTCTCAACCATAGTTAAGGTATAGTAAAAAGTTTTGATTGTTGATTAAACTTTTAAATTTTTAAACAAGATTTTTATTTTAAAATAATATTAAATGAATTACAAAATAATAAAACCTGAAAATTATCCGAGATTGAACTTTTTTAAAAACTTGAAAAATCTCTAACTTATTTATACCCGATTTTAACATGAATGAAAAGAAAAATAATAAAACTCAATATTTACCCTTCGAATGAAATTTTTTTTTAACAGGAAAAATCCATATCCTACTTATAACTAGGGTATGGATTTTTTTGGGTTTTACCCTATTTTTAACCTACTTATAACATAGCTTTCTACGACTACTCTTCCAATATTGCAGCAGGGATTACCACGTATAAACATGAAATAAAATACAAAACAAGTGTATGCAGAAATATCTTTAATGTTCTCCAGTTTTCTATGAAAAAGCATTCAAGTTTACGTTATACATCCATTATATTGGAATTTTGAATAAAGTTTTGATATTTGAAAGCTAGGAATAAATATTTTCTAAGAATAATTGTATTTCTCATAACATAACACGTAAAAAGATACTTTAGGACGTGCAGGCTTTTATTCTTTTGGAAGTAAATTAGAATAAGAACGACCTATGATCATCATCTGATTTGAACAATTTTAAAGAACAATTAATAAAGTTTCTTATTCTATTTATCTTTTTGAGCATTCAACTCAAAATTACTCATATTGAACGTTGGAGTAATAGTTCCATTTTAATGACAACTGTTTTGTTGACAATGTAATTGTCAAAACTTGAGCTCAGATTGTTGTCGCTAGGCTAAATGTCTTCCCCTCCCTTACCTCAAAAATTTTCTTGATAACCGATTGCTGTGAGAAATATAATCAATATAAATGCTGATATTTAAAATAATCTATTTAACGTTAAAAAATTCAGTTTTTTTATTAATTTGAACCCGAAATTTTTGACCGGCTTTTATACTAGGAAGTATCCCATTAAAATGCCAAGATTCTCCGAAATATGTTATTTAAACATTAAATTTAGCGATTTCGAATATTTCAATTTTCTAGATAAGAAAACTTATCTTCATATTTTTCTCCTTATAAATGCTCAAATCCCAGGTTGATATCTCAACTTATAGATATTTTAAAATTTTATCAAATAAAGGCATGCTACCTTTCAGCTCTTCCCTAGTTAAACAGAGAAGGATCGCTTCTGAATTCGAACCTGGGACTTTTTCAGGATTTTTTCATCATTGACGTTTAATGCGTGACTAAAGTATTACTGCCAAATTTCAGCTCACATTCTGTTATAACACTTGCAACAAAGTCTCAATTTGCCTCATGTGAATACGAGGAAAAAAATCTTTATGTACAACAGATTAAAATTTTAATGTTATCTTATAGTAAATTTTATTCTAAATCTTGATTATATATTATAAACATTCTGAAAAATTGGCAAATACCTTAAAAATAAAAAAAATTAAATGTCTATTTTTTGTAGTCTGCTTGTATTTTCCTTCCTTATACATAAAACTTCATATTTTGGCTTCTGTTGAATAGAAAGGGACAATTTATTTTACCTGACTTCTATAATGATTCCGAATAACGACAAAGTAATGCAACAATAAATAAAAATTATTAACTGCCCTTTAAAAAAATAACAATCGGAACATTTATCTAAAATTTTCATTCGAGACAAAAAAGTTGACCTGCAGGAAACTTTTTCCCTAATTAGTTTAGAGGGGTAATTGCAGCGAGTGATATGTTTAGAATAGTTTCTATTTATATTTGAAGAAGGCATGCAAATAACTGCAATAGTTTTCACGGTATTGATTACTATATGAAAGTGCGGGCATGCGTGGATTCCTAATCTCTATCTTCTACATAGATGGGGTTTGTTAAAACACCTATAGAAAGCGTCATACACAAAGTGACAAGAGGAATAAGCCTTTTATTGTTATCCTGATCAGATAAGATACAAATACTTCATCAATTAAATTTTAAAAAATTTTTATTAGGATTATTGTTGTGAATAATCTGCATAGGAGTTCTATAATTTCTTCGGAAATTATGAGGCATTGTCAACCCTTCCTACCTCTAAATATGGTGTTTCGCACGATTAATGAAGAAAATATCCTATTTCCCATTTCCTCAATGATTCCTGAATTTGCGACGAATTTGTCTGGCTACGAATTTGCCCTGCGACAAATTTGTCTGGCGATGAATTTGCCTTGCGACGAATTTGCCTTGCGATGAATTTGCCTTGTAATGAATTTGTGTTGTGACGAATTTGCCTTGCGACGAATTTCCCTTGCAACGAATTGACCGCGACGAATTTGCGTTACACCGGTTTGACTATATTAATACCATTTATGTGAAGAAAACGTTGTCTGCAGTTTTGTTGCTTTTGTAGCAGTAGTAGTTCCTTCCAGTCAGGAAAGAGTGTGGTAAGACCAGACGCATACTTATATGAGATAGTTTGTGCAATGTATATTGTACCTATTTTTTTATTGTTATTAAAAGATTTTCTTGCTGATGCACAGAGGTACCTTACATGATGCAATCCTCCTTGGAGGGAATTAATAATTGCCATTTAGTATTTTTCATCATTTCGATGCATATTATATGAATGTCTCACTAAGAACCTTTTACTTTCAAGCAATAGAATTTCTTAAAAGAAGCATGAAAAACCTCAAGGATAAAGATACCTTGTTTTTTATTGCTTTTTTTAAATCACTTATTTATTTGATTCATCTGTCCAATCTGTCTGTGAATGAAACAACTCAAAAACAACTCGAGTTACTTAGGCCAAAATTCCAGAATAGATAGTTCTACATAAGAGCTACATGTTAAATTGCAGTGAATCCAGGATCAATAGCTGCAGCATAAATGTTGGGTACAAAGATCAGTTTCTAAAACCAAAAAGTATTTGTTCAAGCAAGATGATTTTTCATGTGTAGAATGCAGGGTTGGAATGTTTTCGATGGATATGATATGTTGCTGCAGATTGGAATAAGTATCTTGAAACTGAAGGGCATGAGTTGGAGGGATTATTGAAAACCTGGTTTGGGTTGAATTTATTATCTCCAAGAGAACCAACTACTGATCTCAATACCATAATTGATGCAATTTTAAAAAAAAATCATTTCTACCATGTGCAAAGTTTAATTAACCTCTCAGCACAGAAGTAACAGTGTCGTGATTACCCAGGAGGCAGGCCCTATTCACATTGTCGCCTCACTGTGGCTCCAATGCACACATTGGAAAATAATTTCTTAGGGCTCTCCCATCTGGTCTTCTGAGTAATAAAGAACACCATTGTCTTCTAGAAGGATTCTTCTTCATAGTCATCTCCAAAGAGTACATGATAAACCACTCTCAACACCAAAACAAAGATTGAAACTTTTTTCTCTATCTCTTCAAGAGTTGGTCAGAGTGAGCATGCATGGTCATCAGTTTAGGCTGTTGTTTCATTTCGCTTTGTTTATCCTTCATTGACAGCTGGTTTGTGTTACTCTTACTGACATTCTGAGTCAGCTAGTATGAACTGCACCACATCTCTTCCCATAGCCTTCAGTCAAAAATTTTCTTTCAAGAGAATAAGTCGAGACACCCTTGTTATCGTAGTCACTATCTGCAAAGGAATGGGATCTGGTGCATGTAGTTCTTTTTTGACAGAAGAAAAAATTGAAAACCTAGTTGAAGATGAAAAAGACAGTGAATTCAATACAGGAAGTGACTGCTCAAATGAAGATGAAATCGATTTTGTTGCCCTTCTCCAAATTCCTGAGAGCGAAGACGAAAACGACAGAGGTTCATCAGGTAGGGCTGAAACTTTCATTCATTGTGGAATTGGGTTGATATTGAGGAATGTAATATTCCAAAAAAAATTTCTTTTACTGGTAAATGTGGTTCAACTATCTCTGTTACTAATGTTCTTGCGACTTGCACAAATTTTTTCAATACAGCCTTAATTGAGATAATCGTTTTGGAGACTAACTGGTATGCAGAAAATTACTCAAAAATGTAGAATTGTGTTTCAGATCTCAATTTAACAAATGGAAACCTGTTGATCTAGGTGAAATTTATGTTTATTTGGGAATTATAATGTTGATAGGTATTGTACAAAAGCATACAATCTGTTCTTACTTTTCAAGAAATCCACTTTTGGAAGCATTTTCCCCAAAACAGTATCGCAAGATAGGTTTGAAAGCATCTCAAAATTTTTTCATTTTATTGATAACTCAAAAATCAGCGTTTACTTTGGAAACAAAAGACTTCGAAATTAAACCTACCATTGATTATTTGCAGAACAAATTTTGAAATATCTATTTGGCAAATGAAAATATTGCTGTGGATGAATCTCTTACACTTGGGAAGGGACATCTGTCATTTAGGCAATATATTCCTTTGAAATCATCAAAATTTAGCATAAAAAAATTTGAGCTTTGCAGATCTGACACTGGTTACTTATGGAATTTCAGTGTTTACTCTGGGCCAGATATGACAATTTCTACTTCAGAAACTCCAGATGGACTCAAAACATAAGCAATAGTAATTAAATTACTTGAACCTTTATTTAGAAAAGGTTATTCGTTATGGATGGACATTTGTTACAATTCACCTGATTTGGCTAAATTCTTGATGAATCAAGGCACAATGTAGCTGGAACTTTGTGTTTAAATAGAAAAATATGTTCCGAAAGAAGTCAAAACTGCCAAGCTGAGGAAGGGAGAACATATTTCAAAGGGGAGTGATGGGATAATGGTCATGAAATGGAAAGATAAAAATTATGTATCATTTATCACAACCTTCCATTACAGTAATTTTTGGGAAAAGGATGGAAAATTTAAACCTATTTGTATTTTAGAATATAATACGGCAATGGGGGGAGTGTATCTGAAAGACCAAAAGCTTCAGCCATACCTCTTAGAATGTAAAAGATGTCACATATGGTACGTAAAATTATTTAGATAGCTATTAAATGTTTTGGTGCATAATGTATTGGCAACATTCAGTAGTTGTCAAAATAAGATGAACCATCTAAATTTTCATCTTCTTTTAATCCAACAACTTTTGGAAAAGTACGGGAGTCTTTTAGAGTCACCGTGTGCCAGGTGACCATCCATACATCCATCACTATTCCATTTAGTCGAGAGGCATTCATCGAAAACATTACAGCAATGGGAAAAAATATAGGCCCAGAAGAAAATACCAAGTGTGTTCTACTGAATGAAAGAAAAAGAGTACTGTGTATTGGTGCCCTGAGTGTGATGTAGGTTTGTTTTTAGAAGATTGTTAGTATAATCAGAAGAGTATGTAGGATAAAACACTGACTATGACATAAGTAATTTTTTATGTTTACTGAACATTGCTCTATAATTAAGCAAATTTTGATGATATTTGATCTTTATTTAATAAAGTTATAAAATATTGTTTGCGAAATTGTGCCAACAGTGGTTTACGCAAAATTTACTACCCCGAATAGTGCTTGCCAGCGTTTAAATTTTGACCAGCTCGAAGGGTTAATGAATCTCTGTTTAGCTATCATAAACTTTATCTTAAGATTAAGAAATCGTTGATAAATTAATAAATTCATTAGATTTATTTGTATTGCTATTAATCCCTAGAATAAATGTATTTTTATCTTTCAGTTGAAATTATGTCAAAATACGTTTGTATTAGATCATTTTCAAATATTTGTAAATTGAATTTACAGTTAATATAAATGATATGGAAATAAATCATCATTTCATAGTCATAAAATATTTTTTTATAATATTTGAATATTATTTGTTGAATCAGGTTCCAATACAGTCGTAAACACTTCATGTCAACAAACCCCTCAAACACCTAATTCAGTGTCAGCTAGCACAAATGCTTCAGGAACTCCTCTTCAGAATTCTGCTGGTAGTGTTGGCTCCAGGGAACCAAGAACTTGTGTCCTACGACAAAGGCAGCAGGAACGTGCACCTTTGCAACGTTTACTTGAGCATCTACTGAGAGCATTGGAACGGCGGGATCCACATCATTTTTTTGCATGGCCTGTAACTGATAGCATAGCTCCAGGTTACTCGCGTATTATAAAACGGCCAATGGACTTCAGCACAATGAAGCAGAAAATAGATGATGGACAGTATGCTACGCTTGGAGAGTATGTGGTAAGTTGTTCTACCATTTTTATTTGACATAAATAATTAATACACTTTTCTTGTGAAAGTAGGTATTTACTTTGTTTTATTATATTCCAAGTAAGGATGTGAAGGTGGGAATAAACTCAGTTTAAACCCTCGAGTGTTTTGGGAGTGCATAAACCATTGGAAATTTTGAAAAAAAATTTTTAAAAAATTTAATAGAAATAAATAGGCATGCCATTACTAGTACATCGTTTCTTGCACATACAATAACTGGAAAATAACATAAATTATTCTTTAAATATGTATGGATCCTTAGATTTTTTCATGTGGCATTAAAATTCTAAATATGTACGTAAGTTTCAAATACTCCAATCGTCTATCATTTAAGTTATCATTTTTAAATGTGTTAATTCCCCTCCCCTTTTTCTTAAAACACATACAATATAATATGAAATTACTCTGATTTGATAAATAAGAATTGAAATTTTTGACATTTTATTTAAAATATGTGGAATCGCATACATGCAATATCTAATTACATTTGTGTCAACTAAAAGTCATCATTTATTTATTGTCTACTCTATGACTGATAAATTAATGTTAGACAAGTAAAACATTTATAATTCAAAGTTATTTAGATAAAAGTTCGACTACAAAAGTTGAATTCATATTAAATACACACTTGGCACTTTTCCACAATTTTTTTTAGTGCTTTTCGTCATTGCTGAAAAGCACTATTATCTTTGTGATGTCTGATGATCTATACTCATATATCAGGGAAGAATTGGCTGAACCAATTTCAACCAAATTTGTTACATAGAATCTTCACGTAAATACATTACCAAAAATGACATCGGATTGACTCAGCAGGGCTGCTACAATTGCAAAGTAAAACTTTTCGGTAATTAGGAATTTGGAAGGAATTGGCAGAACCTATTTCAAAAAAATTTTGTGTGAAGGATGTGGGCAACATGCAAATAAACCAAATCATGATGTTTACCATAGATATAGAAATCAGGGCTGCCACATTATAAGTAATATAAAATTTCTTTTTATAAGTATTTGTGTTGAACTGTCATCATCAATTTTAACCAAACTTAATATTTATAATGTACACATATATAAATAAAACCTTAATAGCATATTTGGACCGGATCACCCAAACAGGGGAGCCACAATTACAATTTAAACTCATTCAGTAATTATGGATTTGGAAGGAATTGGCTTAACGGATTTCAATTAAATTTTGTATATAAGATTTGTGCAATACACCATAATGAAATCAAGATGGTTAAGGAGGAGCTAAAGAGGAGTGATACCACAGTAAAAAGTTAAATAATATTTCTTTTACATGTAATACTAGAGAACAGATGCCATGGATTTAATGAAATATGGTATATATAATCTTCATATAAATAAATAGCCAAAATAGTATACTTCAACTGGGTTGACTAAACAGGGTTACCACAATATCAAGGTTAAAATTTTCTGTAACTATGAATTTGGAAGGTATTGGCTTAACCGATTTCAAAGAAATTTCATTTTTAGGGCGAGTATAGAATGCCAAAACAAAATGAACATGTTTAGAATGCATATAAAAAACAGGGCTACCACAATATAAGGCAAAATAATTTTCTGATTACAAAGCAAATACATTAGTATATGATTATACTACGGCAAATTTGGCAAAAAGCACTTCTGTACCACTGGAAACCCGTGTACATCCCTGATTGTTTCTTTTTGCGACCATGCCTTATTTTTGCCCATTACCTGGAATATACCCCCTAATCTATTAACCGTTCTCCTTTTTTCAAGCGTTTCCCACCCAGCATTTTAATCATTTCAGTGACGCTATCTCCCTTTTTGAATCTTCCTAAGGTATATCTCACTGCCTTTCTTTGCACCTTCTCTAATTTCTTAATATGCCCTATCTCTCCCATATGTTCATAGCATATTCTAATATAGGCCTAACCAATGATTTATATGCTAACTCTTTTACTGCCTTAGTACTTCCTTTTAGATTTCGCGTCACGTAATGCAAGGTCTTATACACTTTTGCTACGATTTTGTCAATGTGTATACCCCATAGAAGAAATACAATGTAGACGTATTTTCTTTGATGACACCTACAAAATTTACTAAATTGTAACACCAAACAGATTGAGATATGAATTGAACCAGAGAGTTTATTCTCCTCATTGGCATCACTTGTTCTGTCAAGAAAGCTCCAAGGCCTGCCTGTTGTTTAATTTTGAATGTTCTGATGTAGTTACGGTCGATTTTTTAATTCGTTAAATAGTACAAAACCCTTAAATATGGCTGAAAGAGATGCAGAAAGTACTTCAGCAAAGAGATTTTGTAAAACTATCCATTTGAATAAACAAAGATAGCTCAGCACTTTTGGCTAGTATATAATAAGTGATTGAACTCTTTAAGCCAAAACCAAGGGATTGTGAATAAGTCCAATGCATTTCGCCCACCATGTGGACCACTGAGGATGCCCACATGGTGGGCAAAATGCATTGGGCTTATTCACAATCCCTTGGTTTTGGCTTAAGGAGTTCACTCACTTATTATCCATTTGAATGTTAAATTAGAGGTCATGGAAAATCCGGTTTTTTTATACGTGGTTTCACTTTACGTTTCTTTATTTTAAAACATGGAGAGATTCCATAAAATAACGCCTGCAACACTTAACTTTGCTTCAAAAAATAGTTGAAGTATCCAAAAGAAATTCATTTTGGAAGGAGTATGCCATGGTGGAACACCACATACTTGACCTATGCAAATACGGCCTGCCTGCTGCTGATATACAAGATATTGAGAACTGGTTAATACGTGGCATGCAGTCATCGTACTGAAACATTTAATTTGAACTCACAGACCACCTTCCATTTCCCTACACACTTTTAATTATTAGAGAAACTACATAGAAGAGAAATCAAAACAGCAGCTTTCAAACTAAAAGCAACACCACCAAAATGTTTTCCTCAGTAGAATTAGGTTTGATTTATTATAAAACTGTTCAGTTTATAAAATACAGTAACTCTGCAATACTTTCTATATCTCTTGCAGGAGGACTTCAAACTTATGTGCAACAATGCCATGGTATACAACCATCCAGATACTATTTACTACAAGGCTGCCAAAAGACTTCTGCATGTTGGGCTCCGTGCTATGACTCCAGAAAAAATTCGTCCTCTAGCTTCAGTGTTGCCATCCTTAGCCCGTCTCACCCGTCGGGAATTAGGCTTTGAGCTCAATCTTCCTCCTCCTCCTCAACCTCCGCCACAGCCTCCTGCATCCCTTGCATCTTCCTCCCAGGTTGCTGCCACTGGTGAGGCAGCACAGGCTAAGCATGATGGCGATGAAGACGTGTCGATGGAAGGTGTAGTGGAGGGTGGTGTGGGTGCATCTAATGAGGGAGAACCAAGAATTGGGGGAGAAGAGGAGGAAGATGAGTATGAGGAGGGTGAGGATGGAAGTCGGCGGGAATTAAAAAGGAGGAGCATGAGGCAAAAACCTGGGTAGGTATTTAATTCATCAATATCTCATTTGAGCAAGTAATGAAGCATCTTTTTGTTACATGCCATTTATGTTCTATCACCTTGATACAGAATAAAATACTCTAACAGAAGTTAATTCCATACACTCCTTATATGCATTCTTAATGTTGGGTGGAAATTTTATCTAAACTCTATTTTTTAATACTATATCTCAGCTTAATTGGAAACTTCCATTTCTTTCCAGGAGCAAGTTTGAAGCTATTGTTGATGATATGACTCCTGAAGAGATACTTGCACAAGCAAAGAAAGCTGCTGCTACTGCTGCTCACAGGCTTACCTTAAAACGTGCGGGAGCAAAGGTAATTTGTCCATATCATCAATTTTACTGATTTCTCTCTTATTCACTACTAGCAGAAAAACATGTTCTTTGCCTGGTGCCTTTATGATTAATGACTTGAAAAGATTCCATTGGTAGGTACTAATGATCTTTCATAACTCCCAAGTCATAACTTGATCTTCTTCGACCGCCATAATTTTGAAAAACATACTGAAAATCCTATTACAATACTTCCTCATAGCCTATATTGGTAAAAGATTATACAAATTATTTTGGTTACTTACTCTTGAATATGCTACCTAAAACTGACCATGAGAAAATCAATGTGCACATTAGGGATGAGCAAAAAACAATTAAAAAAAAATTTGACCAAGCCTAGTGCAGAAAAGTTGTCTTTTAAATAGCCTAACAAGAGGGGAAAAATGTTTTTGATCGGTCAACGTCCACCAAGCACCCCTTGTTTTCAATCATTAAGATATGCACGAAACGACCCAAGGGATACAGCTCTCAGCTTGTTTTGGCCTTCTCTTACCGATTCAGGCTAACGCACAAATCCAAATACTAATGTGATGCAGTTCACCCAATTCTAGCTATTCGGGAATCTTCTTGCCCCACCACTTCTTGGCAGGAGAACAGCTTGTTTAAACAATTACGAATTTTTAGCAGCCGCATTGTTGCACTTTTTCAAGTTTTTCGTTTTTCTATTTCGTTTTGCACAAAATCCTACCTAAGAAAAAAATTTCAATTCTCCAGCTCATCTGGAAGTGCCTAAACATTAGTATCCTCCTATATGTTATCATTATATATCGACGTTTTTTACAGAGGAAGATATAACATACTAGTAGAAGGTGCTTGCATGCTGCAAGCATTTCATCTCATCTTGAAAAAAATTCATTTTTCAGGGAGATATTTTATCATGGGAAATATTTCTTTAATTCATAAGGTTTCTCCTCTGGACCGATTTTCGTTTTTTCTTTCATCATCATCATAGGTAGTCTGTCCGTAGACAGGTCCGTGATTATTCATGGTTAAACCTGGTTCTCCATATACTCCTATTTTCCGCTGTCCTCTTCATATCTTGATAACTCTCTTTCCCTTTCAAATCGTCTATCAGCTGAAACCTTTTCCTGCCTCTTTCCCTTTTCCCATCTAGTTTTCCTTCTAACACGTCTTTAATCATACTCTCTCTCCTCAGGTAATGTCCAACCCAGTTAGCCTTCCTCTTTCTAATAGTCTGTATAATCATTCGCTTCTCTCCTATTCTTCGTAGCACTTCATCGTTTTTCATCCTATCTGTCCATTTTATCTTCAGCATTCTCCTCCAAGTCCACATTTCAAAGCTTTCCAAGTATTTGATGTCATTTTTCCTTAGCGTCCATGTTTCTGCCCCATACAATGCTATACTCCATACGTAGCATTTTATCAACTTCTTGCGGATATCTTCCCTTATATTCCCTGTAAGTAGTTGTTTCTTTCTCCTGAAAGCCGCTTTTGCTTTTCCTATTCTAGTTTTGATCTCATCCGTACATTTTGCCTCTCGTGTTATGATACTTCCAAGGTATTTATATTCTGAAACTTGTTTAATGGCTTTCCCCCAATAGTTATGTTCAGATTCTCTTCTTTACCCGATATTCGAATGACCTTGGATTTTTCTGTATTTATTTCCATACCGTATTTTCTACCTGTTATCACTAGTCTATTTATCATTTTTTGTAGCTCCTCTTCCTTTCTTGCTAGAAGTACTTGATCATCTGCGTATTTTACTGTTCTTAAAATCCTTCCTCCAATTTTGAAATCCCCTGTGCCTTCTAAAGCTTCTTGCATTAGACTTTCTCCATATATATTGAATAGGGTTGGCGATAGGCAGCAGCCTTGTCTTACTCCTCTACCGATATTTATTCCGCAGGTGTCCACATTCTCAAACCTGACCTTTACAACTTGATTCTCATATAGATTCCTAATCAGTCTCCTGTCTTTCCAGTCTACACCTATCTCCTTTAATATCTTCATCAACTTGACCCAATTTACTCTATCAAAGGCCTTCTGCCAGTCTACGAAACATGCGCAGATATCTTGACTGTATTCTATTGCTCTTTCTGATATGCTTCTAACTACTCCTATAGCATCTCTAGTTCCTCGTCCTTTTCTGAAACCGAATTGATCTTCCCCTATTATTTCTTCTGCCTTTTTCTCCAGCCTTTTATTAAGAATCCTCGTGATGATCTTCGATGTGTGTGACAGAAGGCTTATAGTTCTGTAATCTTTACACTGCATTGCTTTTGGCTTCTTCTTTAGAGGGATCATTGTTACTTCTAGGAAATCCTGAGGCCACTCTCCCGTGTCGTAAATCTTATTAATTAATTTCGTGATCGCTTTTAGTCCTTCTGATCCTATGACTTTAAGTATCTCAGCCGGTATCCCATCGCTGCCAGTGGTTTTCCCCTTCTTTAGTTCCACTATCGCCTTTTCTACTTCGCTCTCCATAATACTTGGTCCCAAGTTGTCTTCTTCAATGTTTTCCTCATTTTCCAGTTCTATTTTTGCCGCTCCTGCCTGTTTGCTGTATAATTCCTTTATGTATTCTTCCCATACCTGTGCTACATCCTTTGTTTCTGAGACTATCTTCCCATCTGTATTCATAATTCCCATACCATTAATTCCATTAGATTTCTTATCTTCTAACTCGAGTGCTCTAGCGTACATCATATCGTACCGTCCTAACTTCTCCATCTGTTCTATTTCATCGCATTTTCCTTTTATCCAATTTTCTCTAGCTTTATCTGTTACCCTTCTCAACTCATTGTTTATACGCCTATAGTTGGCTCTACCTTCTTCACTGTTAACGTTTTTCCATTTTCGTCTCTCATCCATTTTCTCCAGCATTTCCTTCGTGATCCATGGTTTTCTGATTTTCTTCTCTTGTTTTCCAATCTCTTTATCCAAGGTATCCTTGATACTGGTTTTAATTTCATCCCATTCTATATCAACGGTCTTCGGTTTGTTTTCCAACTTTCTTAGGTTATCTTCCAACTTCATGCTGACTACATCCTGCCTTTCTTTCAGTTTTTCTAGGTCCCAGGTCTGTCTTTCTCTTCTCATTTTTCTTATTTGTTTGAGCTTTGTATTCACGTCAAGTATTAGAAGGCTGTGATCTGAATCAATGTCTGCTCCTTGCAATGCCTTGGCGTTCTTTATGCTGTTCCTGAATCTTTGTTTTACAAGGATGTAATCTATTTGGCATCTCATTCTATCTCCTGGGCTTTTCCATGTGTATAACCTTCGTTTATGGTTTTTGAACCATGTATTAGTCACTACAAGGTCATTATTGATGCAGAATTCTACGAGTTTCTCCCCTCCTCGATTTCTCTTCCCAAGTCCGTATTGCCCGACAACATTTTCTTCCTGTCCTTCTTCGACTATGCTGTTCCAATCTCCCATTATTATGCAGTTTACCTTTCCTCTTCCGTCTTCTTCGTAGATTTCATTAATTTGCTCATAGATTTCATCTATTTCTTCATCGTCATGAGCTGACGTTGGCATATATACCTGGATTATCAGCATGTCCACTGGGACTGCTTCTAGCTTTATTGCCATCAGTCTATCGTTCGTTGCTATTATCTTGGTCACGCTTTTCATCATATCTTTCCTAAGTACCAGAGCTACTCCCCTTTCCCCACTATTTCCTCCAGAATAAACTACCGTGAATTCTTCCGAGTCGAACTGTCCTTCTCCCTCCCATCTAGTTTCGCTTAGCCCTATAATGTCCACTCTATTTCTTCTCATTTCTTCTTTCAAGTTCTCTAGCTTTCCTGCCTTTCTCATAGTTCTTACGTTCCAAGTCCCTATTCGTAATTTACTTTCGACAAATGTTTTCCTCAAGGCAGTCCCCGCCCGGAGATCCGATTGGGGGACTATTTTACCTCCGGATTGTTTTACCTCGAGAGAACTCATATTGTCCAACCATATAATCTTTACTAGGGATTGTAATGTGGTAGTTTCCCTCTTGCTTTCCACATCGCAGTACTGTAGCCGTTCAAATCGTCCTGATCACGCCTACAGCTGTATTGGATATAGACCCAACCAACATCATTTGTTTTCGGCTCTATACCATACTGACCGTACTGCTGCCTACTGCCAGGCACTGATGATAGTTTTTTTTTTTTTTTAAATAAAACCTCCATTCGAGGGGTTTGAACCCCCGAACTTTGCAATAGAAAGCCGACACGCTAACCACTACACCACCAGTGCAAGTGCAAGTTTTTTCTTTATGGAACAATAATAGAGGAAAACAATCACTAATTTTTACAATTTTAGGAATATTATAAATTTTTCACATTGGGTTAATAAAGCCACACATTTCCGACAAATTTTAAAATTGTAGCACATTTAGAAGTAAAATAACATTTATCAAATAGTTTAAAATTAAATAATTTTTAATGGCCGCAATGACAAATTTCATGGATACACTGAAATGTTTATTCGTTAGTATGGAATATTCTCTAAATAAAATAAAATTTTCAACTCCCTATCTTGCTCCATAGTATCTAAACATTTACCTATTTGTTTAAACTTTAAGAATTTTTAACTGCCAAACAAATGAAAATATCAAAATTTCTGTAATCCCTATTTCGTTTTTTACAAATCCTTCCACTAAAATAAATTCAGCACCGTAGCACATTCGGAAATATGAATTGAAAATTTGTTTAAACAATTGCGAATTTTTAGTGGCCGCATTGTTGCAGTTTTTCAAGATTTTCATTTTTTCTAGTCGGTTTTGCACAAAATCCTACCTATGAAAAAAATTTCGAATCTCCAGCACATCTGGAAGTGCCTAAACATTTGTATCCTCCTATATATTATATGTTATCTCCTCCTCCTCTGTAAGAAACGTCGATATATAATGATATATAATTTCTAGACCAGATGAAGTTTTTGAGCTGGAATTGGGGGATTGGCAAGAGAATACCCCTATTAAGTTAGAATTTAGGGCTTCATCAATACATAACCTTTATTTAGTGAAAACCTCTATTTAATGAAAAGGAAATTATTCCCTCAAAGATTCATTTAGTGGAGGTTTAACTCTATTTTAGTGGTATAAGTATGATTTCAAAATCATCTTAACCAACTCAAGTCTTCTCTGCAAACATAGATGGGCTTCTTACGTCAGAGGCGAGATGGAACCACATCTTTGGCTGTGTTGATTCCGGGAGATGGAGTTGCTCCAGGTACCAATGAAAAGCCAGTATCTCTAGGAGCTCTTGTGGGGAAACTAACCCATGGTACAGGGCAGCTACAGGGTTTTAGAGAAGATAGAAGAAATGCAGCAAAAACTGGTAATTATGCTTAGTTGTTTTTAGTGCTTTTCGTCATTGCTGAATAGCACTATTATCTTCATGATGCCCATCTGTCCGTCCGTACGCATGTAGCAGGGAAGAATTGGCTGAACCGATTTCAACCAAATTTGGTACATAGAATCTTTACATAAATGAATGATCAAAAGAATATATTAGGACCAGATTGATTCAGCAGGGGTGCCACAATTGCAAAATAAACCTTTTCGGTAATTATGAATTTTGAAGAAATTGGCCAGACCAGTGCACATCGTCGATTGTCTTCTCGTTTCGGCTAGTAGAGGGGCGTCCACTCCATTCGTCGTCCTGCAGCGACTCTCGACCCTCTCAAAACCATTTATACCACTCAAATGTTGTTGTATGCGATAAAAATTCACTACCATATGCTGTTTGTAACATTTCATAAGTTTCTGAAGCACTTTTACGTAATTTAAAACAAAACTTGATCGCGGCTCTTTGCTCCATCTTAAAATGTTGACACAGCACCACAACACAGTAATACGTTTTGGCTTCAAACTCACCAACAGTCAAATGCACACTGATGAAACTAGGTCACGTCGCACACAAAGCTTAGTGCCAGCTACTTCCAATGTTACCCAACAGATGGCACTACTAGTACGTTTTTTTAAAATCAGTATGGGAACTTTTTAGATGGACTGTGTATAAATAAATAACCCACAATACATATTTTTGGTGAGTTGACTAAACAGAGCTACCACAATATCAAGGTTAGAATTTTTCTGTAACTATGAATTTGGAAGGTATTGGCTGAACAGATTTCAAAGAAATTTTGTTTGCAGGTCAAGTATAGAATGGGAAAACAAAATGAATATGTTTAGAATGGATCAAAAAGCACTATGCTATATAAGGAAAAAATAATTTTTTTATTTCAAAGCAAATACATTAGTGTACAATTATACCATGGCGAATTTGACGAAAAGCACTTCTGTACCACACTTGTTTAATTTTGGGATGTGACATTGTTATACAAATTTTTCATGTGGCTAACTGCAGCAGAAGTTGTGTTTTTCCATCAGTGTGATAAGAGATGGCCTGAAGTCACCTAGTAATTCTTGAGCATTTTATGTAATTGGACAATTCACAATAGTTTTTGCATTATAATTTTTGCAAATAGCTTTATCACAATTATATTTTGTATAATTATTGTTATGAAGTTTTCATAATTAAATTTCATGAATTGCTTTTTTAATGTATCTTCAAGTGCTTGATACAATTTTCTGGTAGGCTATATTTTGTTCATCTTTTTCCTATGATAAATTTTTTCTTTGAAACTTTTTCATTTGGTCTTCCCTGTTAACTCGGCAGTACTCACATGGAGTGCTATGGACACCCCAGGCATACGTTTTATGACAGGATTCCTTTCCTTCTGCCTTTTATGACCCCGACCCTCCAGTAGCTCAAATGACATGTGTTTAGAATCTTTTCTGCTAAAAATTTTTAGTTTTCTATGGTAATCCTTTGAGTTTGGCTGGTTTTTCTAAGAAAGTGCTGCATTTTACATTACTGAAATCAGTGCTTTTTTCTTTGTGTGGGTGTTGTTCATATTTTATTCTGAAATTATTGTTTCTATCTACAGACTCGTTATTTCACATAATTTGAGATAGTCTCTCATTAGTTTTTTCATTGATCGTCATCATATAATGTGTTATTTCCCATAATTGGAGATCACATCTTAACAGTTTCTTCACTGATTGTAATTGTATTGATCACTTTTTCATTATGGCTTTGCTGCCCACATAAAGTGCTCTCGGGGGCTGCATCTGGCCCATGGGCTGTATGGTGTCAACCCCAGGTCTATAGCATCAAATATAACTCGGGAAAGTTAATAATATATTTTAATGACAATATATTTAATAATTTTTTCAGTGAAACCTTTATATTATGGGTCTTTTGGCTCATATGCTCCTTCATATGATTCAACCTTTTCTAATTTGACTAAGGAGGAATCTGATTTGGTATATTCAACATATGGAGATGAAACAGCTGTTCAGTATGCAGAAAGGTATTTATTTTCCTAATTTTGTTTAGCTATGTATTCAGTTAACTATTTCTCTGATAGTTGAAGAAAAATTATTTTAATGCTGTAATTATGTTTTGTCTCTTTGTGTGTGAGAATTATTGGTATAATTGTATTTTCACTGAACTGTTAGCTGCTGTTAAATTACTTTGTTTATCTTGGCTCATTTTGTTTTTCTTTATAGCATCTTGGATTTTGCTAAAGACTGTGATTATGCTCTCAAGATGGTTGACAATCTATTGGATATTGTAACTGGAGGTGAACATCGTCGAACAATGAGAACTCTTGAGGAACATAGGAGAAAGGTATACATAATAATAATAATGTATTTATTTAGTAACCACAGTTATGGTATTACATTGTCAAGGATAAAGTTGTACACAGCATAGAGCCCATTGAACAATTTTTACATTTTCCAATATGCTTATATGCAGTAAATTACATTGAAAAACAGTATATACAGCAATTTTCATTGATTATAGTTAATTACATTTATTCAAAGTTGCAGAAACAAGTTTTACAAATTAGAAAATTCTTCAGTGCTATAGTAAGTTTAATGTATGGTGATATTTTCTGAAGCAATGCATGGTTTCTTGTGTTGCTTGCAAAAATTATACAGTTAATATGATTTACTTTATTGAACTTGTTCTGGTATTGTAATCATTTACTTATATTCATTGCATATTTTTGACATCTCTTTTTTAAAGAAAAAATGCATATTGTACAGTAAAACCCTGATCTAGCGTTTCTGCATTTAATGTTAGTCAGCATTTAGTGTTTAATTTTTAAATACTCCATTTAAAGAATATATTATTTTCTTCGATTTAATATTTCTTGATTTAGTGTGATAAGTTTTCAACCACTTCGTGAATTTGCACCTCGATTCAGTTCAACTGGGTAGTTTACTTCTGCAATCGATTATTATCTCAATCTTAATCATTTTTCATGCTTAGTTTTGAGAGGGAGTATTAGTTGAACTTGCAACCAGTAGGAACACTCATTCTTGGATGCTGTTGAAATACAATGTGTTGGTTGGAATCAAACTATGGTTAAGCTGAACACCTGGTTTAGTATAAAATATCTCCTCATGATTAATCAGTCATAAAATCAGCAAACATGCTTTACTTCAAGAATGAATATTCTCCAATAAGACAATTTGATAACTTGCTGTGGCATATGTGAAATCATTTATTTATGAAAAGATCTTCAAACACAGTTCTTTGTAAAATTTAATCTTTGTAAAACAATTTAAAAACAATGATTCAAAAAGCTTTGAAAAACCATTCCTTGACAAAAATATATTCTTCGCCCTTACTTGCTTAGTGTCCCTCCTCTCCATCATCAACAAGGTCATTCTTTTTTATTCTTTTCTCTGCATCTGTGTTATTAAGTTCATTCTGCATACTTCCTTATATAAGTTTGTGGATTTGTCTGGTGCTTTGTTAGGAATGGCATAGGCAGCAGTTGAAATAAATAGTATTTGATATATCATGAGTATTACATATTTAGACATGGCTTCAAAGAAGTTGATGATCATTGAGAAAGCAAACGTTATAATAGAAGTGGAGAATTTTCCAAATGTTTAATTGATTGAAATGACGAAAAGACAACCAAATGTCATCATTAAGTTACATTCTTAGAAATAGAGATAATTCTAGAAGCTGAATCAAATGTGGGATACAGTCAAAGAAAAGAATGCATGTTAAAAATTCACCATATGATGATCTAAAAAAAAGGTTTTAATGGGGTGGTTTCAAGGAATGAGTGCCCATGATATTACAGTTAGTGGAACTATTTTAAGGAATAGGGCAATTGGAACATCTTTGAAACTAGATATGACTGATTTCAATGCCTTTAAAGGGTAGCTTTATAGATTTAAAAGAAGAAATGACATTATCCACAAAATTGCTTGCAGAGAGAGTTCCAGTGTTCATGCAAATACCATACAAAACTGGAAAAAAGAAATACTTCTTTTAAAAAGTCATGATCCCAAAAACATTTTCAATGCTGATGAAACTGGTTTCTTTTTTAAGCTTTTATTCCAATTAGTGTTTACCCCAATTTAGTGTACAAAAAGCTACTCACACAGAAACTTGAAAAAGAGTTTCAGTGATTAGGTTTGTCTGTCCATCTGTCACTCTTTCTGTATGGATATAACAGTGGTTATATCATTGAATGGATTTTGATAAAATCTGGTATTCAGGATTTATATCTAAGAAGAAGGTGAAAATGACATACTCAGGTTAAATCATCCAGTCAGGCTCCCGCTTCACTGAAAACAAAAAATGAAATTTTTGCTTTAACTCTTAAAATATTCATCCAATACAATAATTTCTTTTTAAAACTTGTGAAATAAGATTTGGAAATCTTGCTTATTGTATAAATTTTTTGTTGAGATTCCTAGTTTTTGAGAAAATTGTTAGCAAATGTTTTCTTTTCTGTGTTTGCATCATATGGATCTATCCAATTTACTGTAGTATATTTGAGGCTTATTATTAATATACTTGACAAAAATGGTATATTCATTTCATATCATTCTATCCAGCATACTGATTTTCATTTGTAGTGAAATTGGGATGAAAATGGCATACTTGAGTCATATCGCTCTACTGGAACTCATATAAAGAGAAATAAAATTTGGAATAACAACTCCTTAATCCAGTTGTAGAACTCCATTAAATTCGGCATTAAGAAAATTTTTTAATTAAGATTATATAATGCTGAAATTGCACATTTCATCTGGACACACACCTTATTTGAAACAAATCCAAATTTTAACTGCTGAATCTATCAAGAGAAGCAATCCTAATTTATGCTATGCTTATTGCTTGCATTATTCTTATTTTTAAAATTTTATATGGGGGTTCAGAATTGTTTTATTGTGATTTCAGGCCCGAGGAGAAGGTGGCCCAGATGATGAGGGTGGGCGCTACAAGCGGTATTTGCAGGAAGCTGAGAAGACCTCAAATACCAATCAAGGAAACTTAACAGATAACTTATCCCCAAAAAATTCTAATTCTTCCCAGAATGCTCCTGCAGCTGAAACCTCTACTTCAGCTACTGCAACTACTACCACCACTACCTCTTCTTCAGACCCATTTGATGTAAAAATTGATTTTGAAGCACTAAAAACTCTCTCTGATGTTGGCATAGATGTTTCATTCCTAGATAATGTTGGTACGTCTGAAATATTTTTTGTTTTAGTTCTATAAATTATGTGAATATCAGTTAGTACTTTTGGTATGCACTTTGTATAATCCTTCCTCTTTACTTTATCTCTTAAGACTGAATTGTGAGGGATGACTTTGCTTGACAAATATCAAAAATAGTGTTGTATGGCTTTCTCATTAATTTGTATCTATAAGAATCTAGTGAAAGTAATATATCAGCCAGGAAGCCTGGTAGGTATATGCACATATTGAAAATGTTCTCCTTTCCTAATTCTTCATTGTAATATTTTAGTTTGTGTGTTATTATATATATACGAGGTGCTACCCAAAAGTTCTGGGAATTTGTGCATAAACTCCCGAACCGATAGCACATTGTGCGCTGGGGTGTTGTCCTGGTGCAAAATCCAACCATTCTCCCACAATTATTTTGACCAGGTGGGATGTACTCAGCCATAACAATTCCTTTAACATTGAAGAAACGGCGAGCATTGTCTTGATTTTTGATTTTGACATTCTTGCTTTCTTTGGCCTTGGAGAGTGAGTTGATTTCCATTGCATTGATTGCCGTTTGGTTTCTGGGTCGTATTGAAAGAGCCAAGTTTCATTGCAGGTAACCACACTGCTCAAAAAGTCGGGATCTTCTATGATTTTTTTCCAAAACGTCAACACAAATTTCTTTTCTTTTCAATTTCTGTTCTACACACAAATTCTTTGACACCATCTTGGCGCAGACTTTTCTCATGTTCAAATTTTCTGTTAAAATTTGTCTTACTGTTTCCTTATCAATATTTAATTCTTCCGCTACCATTCTGATACTCAAACAGCAATCATTTCGTACAAGAGTCCTCCCTTTTTCCACATTCTCATCAGTTTTCACTGTTACTGGACGATCAAGTCATTCATCATCTTTCACCTCTTCTCTTCCTTCTAAAAACCTTTTGTGCCATTCAAAATCACCTGCTCTTGATAGGGTGTCTTCTCCATACATCTCACGTAACAACTGGCATGTTTTGGTAGCGGTTTTCTTCAGTTTTGTTAAAAATTGAATGTTAAAACATTGTTCGATTTTTACGTCTACCATATTTCTGATGTGCAGCGCTATCTTCACATAAAGCCATAAAACTCTACACTAAGTGATCATGTTGAAGTGCGCTTCGGCACACAGCTAGGGGAAGGTTCAAGGTTAACAACACTGTATTCAGTTTGTGGCTGGAGTGATTAGTTCGAGAGCTGCACATGCAGTCTTATTATTTAATAGCCACACCTCGTATGCTGAGAAATACAGTATATTGTCATAAGCCTGAATAAAAAAAACTACAAAAGTAACTTTAGTTCTGTATTTAAGATCAAATAATACCAATTTAAGGCCCATACAGCCAATTTTATCTTATGTCCACTTCTTTAAGGCAGCATTAATGTTTCATTCATTTAATTTAGAAAATCTACACTTGCCTTGAGGCTTGCAATATTTTTGTAGTTATCATTGTTTTTAGTTGTTTTAATATAAACTTAAAGCCAATTCATGTATTATTTAAAATTGAAAGGTGTTGAAAACTTGTATGTAAGTTTTCAAATGACTATTATTATTGGTTGAGAGTTACATAAGTAATCTAGTTCTAAAAACTTGTAATGATACAATTTTTTATTTTGATAGAAAATGAATTCAAAAATGAAGCCTTGCAGAGGGGTCTCGATCAAACTAGTGATCTCATTGGCAAGTTGGAGCAGGTTCAGCGTGAGAGATTGAGTCAGCCTCCTCCATCTCACTTGTCTCTAGTACCCAAGCCTTCTGAAATTGAGGTGCAGTTAGGTGAGTAATTATCATTTGTTTAAAAAGATTGCTCTTAATCCTTTTTTGCACAGTTAAAATTTCATTTTGCAATAAGTATAACACAGGAAGTATATATAAGAAGACTAGATTTTTACATTTCACTTAAAAATTGAGTGATAAACATTAAACATTTCAAACAATAATTGTCTTATGGCTGGGTTCAAGTTAATAAATTAGGTAACTCTAATAAGGTTGGGTTTGAGTACAATGCAGCTGGCCTTACCAGTGAGTGGTAGATTCTAAAAAACAAATTTAAAAACTGCATGTATAAAAAAGTAAAATAATTATGAATCTTTATTTTTGTACAATTCTCTTTCTGTATTCCTCAGTTTAGGGCAAAGAAATGTCTATACACTAAAACATTACAGCAGAGTCTCCTGTATGTCTTTTAAACATGAAATATATCTTTTTATAGCGGAGAAGATTACTGAAAACTTGACTGATATGGCAAAAAGAGTGACTCCTGAGGTTATTGCACCTCTACCTGCTATTCGCAAAGCAATGGGTATTGCTCCTACTGGGCATAGCGGACTTCACACAACATCAGCAAATATTTCAATGAGATTATGTGAAGAAATTGCTGATGAAGATGATGATGAAGAGGAAGAAAATGAAATCTCCAGTGCTCAGTTACCAGGGCCTGATCCATCAGCAAATAATGCTGCTGCTTTGCAGAATGGAGCTGTCTCTTCTGATGCTAAGATTTCTGGTGCATTGGATGAAGTAGCAATGGATACTAGTGAAAGCAGAATTTTAAGTGTTGGTAGTGGTGGGAAAGATGTTGAGGATATGGTTGCAAATCTTCATGAAGGTGTAATGGAAGAAGTACATGTAGAAGAATCAAGGTTAGAGCAGCCCATGAAGGTAGAGGAGCCAACCCAGTCTAAGGAAGGACCAGAGAATGATATGGCAATGGCATTAAAGGAGGTAATTTGCATGTATTTAAATAAATAGGAATCTTTTTATTTCATTAATTAATTAGTTTCTCATGGAAACTGTTAATATTTGAATTGGATTTTAAAAAAATCAATGCGGTGAAAAAGCTGGTGATAAATTTAACCATACTGTGGGACCACTATGATCCAATGCAATGTTTTGCAATCGTTATAAATTGAACAGGGATGCTGACCTTGACCACTCCCAATGTACCTTCATCCTTCACCTTGCTGATAATTTTGACATGTTCTAAATGGAGTTGAAATAATTAAATTTAGTTAATTTTAATTTATGCTGATCCTATTTGACAACTTCCTTCATAGTTTTATGCAAGTTGACGTGTTATACTGTATTGGTCCAAATACAAGCCGATGTTTTTTGTCATAATCTATCATGAAAAAATCACCCCCTGGCTTAAATGCGAGTCCAAGAAAAAATTTGGGGTTAGGGTGAACTTGTAACCCATGTGACATGTCTCTCATTGCCATCGTGTTCAAATGTTAGTACTATATTTTTCGTAAAGTAAATATTTGACCTATGATGAATATTAATGAATAAATAATGAGTATAGTAAAAGGGTTATAATATGCTACATTTCAAATGATAATGATGGAAGTGAGGGTGACGTTCTATGGAACGATGATTCCAGTGACCAATCTTCCAGTGGAGAAGAAAGTGATGTAGAACATACTCATAGTACCCGATTCAGTAAATCAATTTCAATTTTTCATATATGTTTAAGAATATGTTCTTTCATTTCTAAATGCCATAATTTTCTTTTGTTCCTCAGGGCTATGCATATATATCATTAAGAATAGTTAGCAATTTGTATTATTTTTCATTACCCGTTAAAAGAAGTTTTTAATTAGTTTTACTTGGCTATTGTAGTTATTACTGTAGACATTGTAATGTTTGTATGCATGTTAAAAATCAGTTCATGGAATCTATTAAAATTGTGTGCATACATTGATTATGCAGATGATTACGCAAAATGCGATGGCGGCTTTGGATGCTCAACTGTTTGAATTTTGGTAAAACTTTACATGGAACACGTATAATTATAAAAATGCATTTTCTTAAGACAGTGTAAATGCTAATTTCATTGGAAATAGACTTGGATGAAAAATTATCTTGGCGAGGTCGATATTACTTGATTTGACTTTTTGTGAAAATGAAAATGGATGAAATTATCATCACTGAATGTGGAACATTATTCAACAATACAAAATTATTAATTGGAGTAATATTTCAAAATGTCAAAAACTAAACCATTTCCCACTCTTTTCTTCGATCTCGAATAATGTATTCTAGGCCATGCATGCATACCCAGCACACTTCAGCATAAAATCTACGAAATTTACCTTATTGCAAAAAAATGGTGGAAATATTTGGGGGGTCAGCTTCTATTCGGGCAGATATGGTATATACTGTTGTAATCCGAAAGGAATACGAGGTTTTTCCAATAACTTCAGCAAAAAAATTAGGGATCATCTTAAAATCGATTACAAAATTTTAAATGCCGCACGGAATAACTCGATGCCAATTCTGTCCATGAAAACACATTTATTTTATTTTATTTAGTAATACAATACAGTTATTCATATTCTTGAAGTTTATAATGTGCTATCGAGTGACTTTCCAGTAGGTAGTAGTGGAAAAGGAGTGTTGCCAAACCTACGTCAGAACTAATAATTGGCTGGGCAGGAAATTTGATACATATATCATTGAAAATGGCTACACTAAGATTCCTGGCGTTTTGTGTGTGTCTTGTTACAATCTTATTAATTAGAGAGTTGTTTCACCATGGACCATTCTGTCAGTATGTAGGTGAAATGTAGCATGCAAGCCTTTTTTCATTACCATTTTAAAATTACTTATAATTGTCGTACGCACTCAGGACTTGATCCAAAGAACACCTAAAATAACAATTTCATTTTCCTGCTGTCGATTTCCAAATACTGTATATACTCATGTATAGTTCGACTCCGTGTATAGTTCGACCTCCGATTTCTCGGCGAAAAAATTAGATTTTTTCATATATCTCGTGTATAATTCGACCCTAGCTTTCTACTTACTCTTTCCATCAGGATCGACATTTTTCGTTTCGATATCTCGAAGCTCACAATCGAGGTATATAGAACGATCTTGGTTTTCAACAGCTTTTAGTATCATAATAATACTATACTAATAATAAACTGTAAACATCGTAAACCTATTGCACGATCTTGAGAAGAAAAATATTTATTACTTTTTAACTACGAGATGTGACATATGAATGGTGGCAGAATTTCTAGCAAATAGATGAAAATTAAGCTTATATAACGAAAATTAATAGATGCATATTATTCGTAAAACCTTTAATAAAAGTTATGAATGATAGTTGAACAAGATGAAATAAACTCATTTTAATTCTTCAGCTTTGTGACTTTATACATTGATATCATTATTTGGAATTAACAATATTGGAGTAACAAAATGGAGTTATTATATAGGTATGGCTTACGGCTCTATAACAAAATAAAGAGAAATTCTTTACATAAATTTTGGTTAAAATGCACTATAACCCACCACAGACCGTATAAAAAATAATGAAAAATACTACTGGGTTGCAATCAAATCAGAATTTCGAGATAATACAGGACAGGTATATAAGTCTTTGAAAAAGAAAAAAATGAAAAACACAACATAGTTCTAATGAAAATCGATAAAATTAAAGGTAAATAGGAAGTTTTGGAGCTGTATCATAGAAGTTAAAGACAACTGAAGGGTCAAGGTAAGCCAGGAATGAAGACAGTTGGTGAATCTCCATTCTAAGACTGCAATAGCATCTGCGTATTGAACTTTATATACAAACAACCTCTCTATACGCTGGAAATAAAGTTTTATGGCTCTAAAATACGTTTGACTAAACAAGTGTTCATGTTAACTGCTTGAGTTCTTGGTTCCCGAAATTTGTTCAGAGTTAACCTTTAGTGAATTTCGTGTTAACCAACAAACTCACATACATTAATCCATACATTCATTGCTGGGTAAAATATTTGTTTGTGTAAACCGAATGTTTGTGTTAGCCAAGTTCGTGCTAACGGGGCTTTACTGTATATATAGATATGAATGTTTCTTTATTTCAAATTTTTGAAATTTACTATAGTAATCTGAAAGTAATAGTGAGGTAATACACAATTGAAAAAAGAAGCTTGATTGTCTTATGTAAAATTAACGATTTCAATAGATTTATAACTATGTTATAAATGGATGTTATAACTATGAAATATAATAATTTCCTCCAATTACAGATAAATTATCATTCTTTTTTGCAGGAAATAACAGAAGATGGTGTTCAAGATCCTTCTGGTCCTCCTTCATTAAGTGCAACTGTTGAAGTGACTTCCGGAGAAGTTGGTAATATTTTGATGGATGACATCAAGGTTGAGCCTTCCGATCAAGTTGACATGGAGCGGCATAATCCTGAAAAAGAAAATGTCCTGTTTGGGAAGTCATCTGAATTGATCCAAAAACAAGAAATGGTTGTTGGCAGTGGCCATATAGGATCAGAATGTATAATTGGTGGAAGTGATGATAATGTCCTGGGTGCAATACCAGTGCTTGGTGATGCTGCATGTGTAGAGCTTGGTGCCATTCTTGCTGGTTCTGAGAGTAAAGACAACCTGGCTAAAGTGCAAGTTGACAGTAGTGGTCTAAGTGATGTAAGAGGAGTACAAAGTAGCCTTGTGACTGAAGGGATTGCTATGGTTTCCAGCGGGGTTGATGGTAACCTAGCCAGTAGTGTTGTAGTGAGTAATCATTTAGCCTCTTCTAGCAGCTCACTTGTAAGAAGTTCTAATAATTTGGTGAACAGTCGTGGTGGTTCCTCTAGTGGGGGTATGTCAGTGGTTGTGGTAGAAGCTGGGGGTGTGGTAGAGGAGGTGGAGGTGCCTGATCTGGAATCAGAGCTGAGAGAGTTTCTAGAGAATGAACCTGCACTAGGAGGATCACCGTTACAGGATGACAAGACCATAGAAGAAATACTTTCAGAATCATGAGTTTGGGCTATCTAGTAATTGGTTTTATGCTTTCTCAGACTATCATGCACTAAACTTGAATGATGGTAGATTTTGTTCAATTGTAAATCTATAAAACCATTATTCTGGTGCTTTCTGGTCTGTTTAAAAATGTATTATTATATCCTTGGGATAAAGGTGATCTTTGATCTATGCTACTTAATAAACTTGGTCAACCTGTTATATTTTAAAACATTTATTGTTCAGTTCTGCTTTGACTTAATCTGTTGAAATAATTCTTTCTTTAGGAATAAATTAAAGTTATAGAATTCGTGTAATGTTGATTGTGATGCATGGTGGGAAATGAAATAATTTTGATGAAAGGCTTTATCGACACTACTGATAACATTTTAAATGTTCAATGGTTAAGTAAAAGTGAGAATCTGTTTTTGTTTTCTTGATTTATGGTCTATAAATAATGATATAGAAATAGTTCTTGACCAAAGAATCTACTAGGTGTGAAGCAGTTTTGTCAAATTATCAACTTGACTATATAAATAAATGATTTAGACAAAGCCTATGGCCATAAAATGGTTAGGGGCCACAAATATCATGTATTTAATACTAGCCATCAGCTGAGATCACAGTATTGATCAAGGCCAAAAGTTAATTTCTTCAAACAAAAAATATCAATGTTTAAAATTTTTAAATATGTAAATTATTATTGTAATGTAACTAGCCAAATTTTACTGATACATCCCATCCCTGCAATAACAAATAAATATGCTTACTTAAAGTATACTGATCAATATTTACTGTTCAGAAATTGGTAATTTGATATAAATTTTTTTGGTTAGAATCTTGCAAATTGTTTCTTTTGATACATTGAATGTCTTAAGTGTATTTATGAATTAATTATGTAAGGGTCCCATCTCCCATTTATGCTGAACAGAAGTATAACTTTTTTGTAAACATGATTTGTTTGTTGGTATTCATTTCCTATTTTAGTTTGGTACTAATGACTACCTTGAAGGAACCAGGATTAAAAGAGAGGTCAATGAAATGAAATATTCCTAATTAAAACTTTTTCTTTGAACTTGGCTGTTGGGTTATTCCTGCCCAGCAATGATGGCACAAAACAATGGAAATGATTGCTGGAATATCATTATGTGAATTATTTTGTCATTTCAATTTTATCTACCTTCATACAGTTGAAGAATGGGCACTTAAATTATTGCGAATATTTAATTACTATTACAAAAAGTAACTATAGATGCATGAAATAACATTTTTCTGATGCAAAGTAATATTTTTTTCTTATCTTACTTTTGTTCTGCAATCCACACATTTAATGAAAAGGCGTTTAGAATAGAGTGATGCTCCTGGATGTCTCGCATAATTCAATCAATTTTGGTTAACTAGCTATAACGATTTACATATATCTACCAATACCTCGAAATTGGTATATTACGATTGTATGTTACAAATCAACATTGAATTCAACTCCTCATTGGCAAGATATCACAAGAATTATTACGTAATTGTAATTCTAAAATTTATTGGATTAGGAATATGCATCATTTTTACGAAATTAGTGCAAATAAGATAATACATCGGTAATGCCAACTACACCCAGGGAAGCCACAATTAAGTAATGGTCACTTAAAATAATATAGACTTAAGAACTCATTCAAATAAGGTCAAAACTGGAAAGATTCAAGACAAAATAGTTGTTTTGGGCGTAGTAACTACATAGATTAATGTGTTGTGACCAAACCTCTATGGCAGACCATTTTAAATATAAAACAGAAAACCTTAAATCTATCGAAGTTTTTAGGTTTTTATTTTTCTAGAAATAATTTTATAATTTAAATTTAATCGAACGACGATGATAGCTTCAATAATTTAGGTTTCGGGCAATGACATTAAGGAATATCGCTATATAACGCCAAGAAAAATTTATGCGCATATAATTTATCAGTCAATTTTTTGTAAACGAAAATCGAATGTTTGAAAGTGTTCGAAATTTGCGAAACTTGGGAGATTGGTGATACGTTGTGTTTGTGAAGAGTTTTCAGATGGATTCGAATTAATTTCTGCTTTTTGAAGAGCACGGTGAGTCATATAATATATTTTTATTACATAATATAACAATCGATGAGATAATTTAGTGAAATGAAACTAATATTCATATTAAGTCGGCATTTGATAACCTTAAACTACATGTACTGCTAAGTTGATATCGTGTACGTATCTTAATTTAACACTAAAAGGTAACATGTGTATTGAAATTAATGATATTAGTAAATGGTTATTATCGAACCAAGGATTTTAGAGATGTTTATGAGGGATTATAATTTATTTTTATTTTGACTTATGTAATAGAATTACGTTGACTCGCTAATCATCCTAAACCAATAAAATGTACGTTTATGCTACCATTTGCATATTTTAAACATCCCGCACTGCTCCCCTCTACTTAACAACCGGTGTATTCAAGGCACTTGTAATTTGCTGCAAATTTGATGACATATGATTCAAGGATTTAGCCAAACTATAATGTTACATTCTTTTGTGTCTTATTAAAGATGATATTCCATTTCAATTTATTTACGCCATTTAAACTTTAATATTAATAATGCGTCACGTAACTGCACCAGTGTACCAGTAATATTACTTTTAGTATGATTTTACGTTTTAACTATATGATCTTCCACTATTTATCACTTCTTAATAGCACAAATATTTTCAAATTTAGTTCCATGCTTATGTTTAAGGGCAGAGAGAAGTTATTACTTAAAGTATTTTTGGTAATAGTTTAACATTCGAGTCTTATTTTGGATCTTATGACATAAGTAATTGATACTCAATGCTTAGCTTAATATGACTATTAATTTTATGGTGGTGAACATACGAAATTCAATGACTTTTGCTCGAAAGTTATTATTTTGGAGATACGGGTATTTCGTTCGACGGCAGGGTCATTTATATTTTAGTCGCCATATTAATGATAAAAGCGAGTGAAAATTTCGAGCGCCATGTGTAGCAGAGGTTAATTCTGGGACGCGGCGACGCGGTTTAAATTAAAAATGTGGATGGTGAAAAATCCGAGATCAACGATGCCAGCAACACTAGTAACCTATTTTTTGAAATGTTGAAAAATCTGGGAAAAAAGAATATAAACTAAAAATATGAGCAAACACGAATTAAACAACAGAATCGACAGTAAGAATACGAATCTTCATTTCTTTCTACGTGAATGGTATACATCTCGAGGATTTCGAGTCAAAGTCTCCATCGTAAGGTATTTTAAAATGTTAAAGACATCGTATTCTAGCCGATTACGTGTTAATAATATGCAATAACGAAAACTATCCTGGTATCGAATCCATGTCTTTTCGGTAGACGACTATCCACTTAAAACTTGCAAGAATTCGCGCCGAGTATTCATGCGAACGATTCGTCGAAATCGAACCTACAGTTCTCGAATTATATGCCTGGAGGTGACGTCACTCGAGGCTTCGGACGCTGGCAGGAACGCAGCGGTTTTAGTATATTTAGGCTTGCCACCTTTTTTTGACCCGATTTCCCAACATTCTAATAAAATTTGTAAAAAACTACGAACATAACTGAATATATCACGAACATAACCGAACAGTGTATATTAAATTTCCTAACTGCATTAATTATTCCTACTTAGAAGTTTCTACCCACATCTTTCCGTGATTATTCAATAAAATTATTGAAACTAATAATTTTTAGAGGAGACAAAAAACACTTGCAATCAGGACAATCTTTTACCTGATGCAAATAAAATACACCTTAAATTTTTCATTTATATATATATATTTAAAATTTTAAATATTAGTTTTTTTGCATTGTATTGTATTTATATTTATAAGTAGTTATATTAATTTTTAGTTCATAAGCAAGTCATACAAATCGTAAGGTGTTAAAATTATGTATTTGTAAGAAACAAACCCCATTTTAATTGTGCACTTTCTGACCGGCCGGGAACGTGGGTGTTACCAAACCATTCAAGAGAGGGAGAGGGGTGTAGCAAAAAACTGCTCTGCCTGAGTAAGCTGTAGAATTCCTTTACAAAGATGCTAATACACAGCCCAATGCCCAATATAAATATTCAAAAGAAAGATCCTTTTAACATTCTTTAGCAATGAATATATCGAAATAGGTTTTCATTGGAATCAAATTTTGGTGCCCCTTTGGATAGGCGCCTGACTATATTTGCAATTTATTAGTCTGTTTTTACTTTCTCCATATACGTAGTATAGAGGCTGTATTCATGAAAAAAATCGACTTCGAGATTTCAACGGAAATACACGTTTTGAGGTCCCCTGAACACGTTTTGACCATTTTCTCGATTATGTCTGTGTATGTGATAGCTTTTTGTGGAAGCTCTAACTCAAAAACTATTAATCAGGTCACCGCGAAATTTTATATTTAACATTTTTATAAAAGTCAGAAGAACTGATTAGTTTTTGGTAAAAATCGGTAGACCGAAAGTTGGTGTTTACTCTTGCCACATCCGTTATTTTGAAATATTTGCTTTAATATTTAATAAATGTAAAAATGTAGTGGAATAAAAGTTGTAGGAAATTTAATTTTCTACAACCTTTGTTTGAAACATTTTTCCATATAATGCATTGTTTAAGAGATATCTTATATTTTTAGTTGCCACCACCACGCCCCCTACCGACGACTATTGTTAACAATTGACGCTTAGTTACATCTTATTAACGCTCCTTTTTCTTTTCTTAGTTGTTGGAGCTTTGTGACTATATCCAATATCAGAAGTTTATTTCTGTTGGTAAAGTCTAAAATTTTCTAGGTTCTTAAAATATTTATTATTATGATACCTATTTGGAATATTACAGATATGGAGAAAGTCATGTGGTGGCCACATCAGCTTTTTAAATATAATTGGCAGAGGTTTTATTATAGCATATTACATGGATGAGAAAATTTGTTCACACGAGTATATGCTTGCAAATCGACAGATGTGACACAGCAAATTTTTGAAGTTGCGGAAATTTCATATGAGGCAAAAAAATAACTAATTTTTGAAGTCGATCCATGATGAGTAAACAATGGTGGGAAGAGGTACGGCAATATTTTGTGTCGGGTGGAATTTTTGGGTACCCGAGCCATCAAACATCTTACAATCACTCACCCACTAAATTCTTCACTTTCAAACCTCACAAAATAAACCGATATATCGACGCAAATGCAATAAAATTTATAGATCATGCTTTTAAATCTCAGTTATTTCAACTGTGGAACAACGAAATTATCTTAAAGTTGTTTTAAGCGCCATGCGCCACATTTGAGAGGCGGATGCGCCAAAAGTGGCGCATCATTAGGCACCACTGACCTAGAGTGATAAACTATCGCTTTACATATAATAAATTAATATTTATTTGTCAAGTAAATAATTAAATGAAAATCGTTGTTTTAAAAGAAAAATAATGATGTGATTTAAGCGGGGAAAGTAGAATTCCTGATTTATTCTTCGTCACAAAAGAGAGGTATTTTCGAATGTGCTACGGAGCTGAAATACTTTTTAGAGGTAGGATTTGTAAAAAAAACGAAATAGGGATTATAGAAAATTTGATATTTTAATTTGTGTTGCCCTTAAAAATTCTGAAAGTTTAAACAAATAGATAACTGTTTAGGTACTACGGGATGAGCTAGGAAGCTGAAATTTTCAAGTTATTTACAGAGTTGTGCATTTGCACAAATAAACATTTGAATCTCTCCATAAATATATTGCGGCGGCCGTTAAAAATGTTTAAAATTTAACCAATTAGAAAAATATAATTTCACTCCTAGAAGTGCTACAACTTTAAAATTTGGCAGAAATGTGTAGCATCAGTACCCCATAATGGAGAAAGTATAAAATTCTTAAAATTGCAAAGTTTGGGGATTGTTTTAATCTATTATTTTTACATAAGGGAAATACGAGGTGAAATCTTTAGAATTAAAAAAATATTTGTAATGATGAAATATCTGTCTGAAAAATGAAAGTTTTTTCAAGGTGAGATGATATGCTTGCAGAATGCAAGCACCATTTACTAGTATAATAATATAGCTACTTGTGCGTCACTCACTCACTCACCGACACAAAAGTCTAAGGTAGTAGAAGGGATAGAAATCTGCAATTTGGTATGTTGGTATGTCGAGTGACACAACCGACGAGAAAAATCGAAAATCACAAAAAAGTTTATATTTAATGGGTCTTTTTAACCCCAATGTTTCATTTCAATACCCTATAAGAAAAGCATGGGATTCAGTGCAGGGCTTTCTAAAAATGCATTTTAAAATTACTTTAATTGATTAATGAGGTCAGGCTCAACTTTGTGGAATTTACTCATAATGATACGAATACTTTGAGGTTTCCACAAGTTGTGGAAACCACAAAGTATTCGTTTCATTACTTTAATTGAGATACGAATTCGAAAAAAATCACTTGTCTATCTGAAAAAGCGGAGATCTTAATTTTTGAAAGCAGAATTCAAATACCTACCGAATTAGCGTAAATATCTTCTTTTAATTGGAAAAAAGTGAATCTTTTCCTCTTTTTAACAATGGAAATCTTTAAATATTATGGTACCGACCTCAATGCTTTTAAATGGATATGATATTATGCATTACGATTGCAGTGATTTAATGATTTTAATGGAAACTATTGCCGTCATAACGAATTAGAGTTGGACTTCCATAACTCGAATCTCAAAGGAAAGCAACAATTATTCGAGTTATAGAAAATTCGAGTTACGGAAATATATATTTTTCATTTTTCTTTAATTGAATTAACATCAAGTTTATTCCCATAAGCAAATAAGTTAACTTATTCTCATTTTCAATATCATGCATATTATGAAAACATCATCACCAACATTTTCTTCCGATAATATGTAAGATTTTACTCTATCGATAACATTAATTGCATCACACACTGTGGTTGAGGGTATCATAGATAATTGCAATTCTCTGGTACTACTGAAAGGACAAACATGTCGATTAAATTAGGGTTATCGACTGTAAAGTCTGAATTTTTCTCGCAGTTCCATTCCATTATCAATTAACCTATGTGGAATTTTTTACAGGTATGGAGAAAGTCATGTGGTGGCCACATCAGATTTTTATTAATTGGAATCCGTAATTTTTGACGGGCAATATACTAGTATTGTACGAACAGAGTAAGTTCCCGTCAAAAATGAAAAATTTAAATGTGCTCGATTAAAATCATTCTTTTTCGTACGTATATTAAGATTGTGACAACAATAGAAGCTCCACTTTTGACAACAGCAAGATTTCCAAGGCAGTAAACGATTAAAAGGCATTTTTCCAAAATATTTTATTTTAACGATAAATTTGGCGATAAACATCATTTCAAAGTTTAATGTACAAAAGAATGAAAGCCTGCACATAGATTTCAATGATTCAATGATTTCAATATCAATCTTATGCCTAGTCGGGATGTTTGTCAAAAACACGTTAAAATCTTTACGCAGAATGACATCATCACCATCATGCTGCTGTCCGAAGACAGGTTTCAGCTGAATCGCTGCCTCCATCTCTCTCTCGCTCCCCGGAAGCCTCTTTTATACCTCTATAAGTACAATATTTATTCTTTAAATTCTCTAATATTCCTATTTTTTTTTCTCCCTCTTCCTCTTCTTCCGCTAATTTTGCCTTCTAAGATCGTCCTTTGTAAACACTGTCTTCTCAATAAGTGCCCTATCCAATTTGCTTTTCTTTTCTTGATTGCTTTTATTAGCGTCATTTCTTCTCCAACCATTTCTAATACTCCTTCGGTTGAGCGAATAAACAATATTTAAATCCAAATGAACACATGCCCGGCAATGCGCAAAGTTGCCATAGCAATATTTTCGGAGATGCTAAGAAGGTGAAAGCATCTATTTCAGTCCAGTGAAGAATACGTATTAGTGGAACGCTTCACGCCGGTTGTCATACGATAAAACTCCACGTTAGGGGCATTGGTGATTGCACGTGAAGCCTCGATCAGATATCGCTCGTTGCACCTAACATCATTGCTCGGAAATCTAAATTGATATTCAGCAGTCTTGTCCTGGGTCATTGCACAGATGATCCCATTCGAGAGAGAGAGAGGGAGAGAGAAGTTTGTAGCAGCAGTCGGCAAATCCCTATCAAAGAACGGAGAAGGCGATGGAGTGTACCGAATGGTGAACTAAAGGGGATCGAGGAGAAGAAGAATTTGAAAAGAGAGGGATCATGGTTTCAATTCTTCGGTCCATCACACTCGCCTTTTCTCCCCACTTCCATCCCTGACCCCAATGGACGCTGTAGTCCGCTGTAGCCGCCATCTAGCCTCTGGTCTGAAATCCCACCCAGGAGTGGAATCAATTTTATACACACTCGCCGACTCCCAAAGAAGTCCGGTCGAGGATATTTATATCCTATTTTCTTCTTCTGGCGTTATTTTTGAGAGGAGCTGAATGGAGATGGAGCCGAGACTAATTGCAGACGATAAGAGTCGAGGAAATCCATTTTCGTCTTTTCATTTTGAAACTTAATACAGATAGTTTTTTTGTTTGAAGTCCAGAAGTCCGAAGGTTGCTTTAGTTTTAGCGATAGATGATTTTGTACGTGAACTTTTCTGTTAATGATTTCAATGCAAGCGGAAATGCTTCGGGTGCCGAGTTCTCAGCTCATTAGTTGCTGCGTAGTTTCGCAAACGGAATTGGAAGCTTATTGCCTTCCAAAAAATCCAACTGAAATGAGATTCCTGCATTAGGACGAGGTTTATGTACCCAATCCTGTATGTTCCCCCTTTATTCCCCCTTTTGCAGTTAATACGCGTTGCATAATGTAGATGTTGCTTTTGTTGAACCCAGTAGAAAATCAATTACGAGATTTGATTCTGTGGAATTGTATTTAAGATGTTCATCGTCAGTAAGACATTTAGCTAATATGAACGTGAATACTCACTCCTCATTCATGGCAGTAGTTTAAAAAATCAGAAGAATGATAAATCTGACTTATTTCCTTCACCGAAGAAAATATTTTAAAGGAAAAAACGTAATTTCTCAACTTATTAGCAAGTCTTATACTCCTGTAACTTTGGCACATCTTTTTCTCCCATTGCTATTAATATGGCTTGTGATAACTCTCTTTGTCTTAACTTATTCCTACGTAGAAATGTATATTTACTGAGGGTTTATTTTAATTAATATATAATATGATATAATTTAATATAATAATATTATTATTATAATTATATAATTATATATAGTTTAAGTAATTATCATTAGTTATTTTAGTGATTTATTTTTGCCGGTTATATTTTTATTTTTGCATAACCATGACCATGGTAATCACATCATCATCATCATGACAAATATTAGGTAGTCTGTTTGATTCCATCTTTTAAGTGGTCTTCATATGTATCTTTTGGCTCTAGGTAGGTATTTTAAGACGGTTTTTGGTATTCTTAGGTCGTTCGTCCTTTCAACATGTAATATATAATTAGCTCAAGGATTTTGTTAATAATGGATAATAGATATAATAAGTAGCGTATTTAAAATGTCTTAATCTTTCATGATCCAGTAGCCTGCTGTCTTTTTCATGAGTTTAATTTCTTTTTAAATATAAATTTGCGATGTCATAAATTCGTGCTAAGGAGTAGATCAAGTTTTCATGTAAATTGTCTGTAATTATAATTTGTTTAAAACCTGCAAGCCGCTATGGCACGTGACAGAGAGTAGCGAGCACCTAACTCTTCTAAGTATGTATTACAGTTTGTATTTAGATAGTTTTTACTAATCCGTTCGTCTTTTTTACAATAATAAAGCAAAAAGTGTTCGCATATGGCATTTAAGTGGGTTTATTTTCAGTAAAAAACGCTTATTGCATTTGGCCCGTCAGCTTGTACGCTTTTGCACTGGCCGAATTTCAATGAAAATTGATATTTAGGATTTATATCTAACAATAAGTAGAAGAATTAATGACACGAATTTAACCTCCCCGGCAGCCATGCCATTTAATTGTAAACAAAAAAACGAACATATATGGACCCTATCAATCTGAAAATATAGCCCTTTTTCACTTATATTCAAACATGGAGTGAAAGTGTCATACTTGGGTAATATCACTAAAAGGGCTGTCATAATAACGGAATAAAACTTAAAATTTTAAATCCTTAATCCTATAATCGAGTTCAATTGACTTTTGAATCTAGAAAAATATCAATATACGGAGAGATTTTTTAGCAATTCAATGATATAATAGTGTATCATTGGCATAGTAAACTTTTTGGGATCTCAGTGCAAAATCATTTTTGGTCCGTCATATTATTATTTTCTATATAAAAATATCAACCTTTCAATGAGAAAACAACTTACTATCCATTGATAAGAGCAAGAGTATGATACGCTAGTAGAAAATGAATTTCAATTATTTTGACGTCTTGCGGAATTATTGCGATTTTTGAAAACAATTACCGTACAAGTCGCGTTCTCCCGACAAACAGAAAAGTTATGATGTCGGGGATCCTCCGACCTACGAGATGGAATGGTTATAAATAACTAGCAGAAACGTCCAGCTACGCTCGGGAAAGAGTTTTAAGTTGCATACGATTTTTATTATTTATTAATTGTGCTGCTCTTAAGCTCCACCTTAAAAATCTTGATTTCATTATGGTATTTTGTAAAAACCATATACTATATAAAATTGAGTTGACATCCGTTGAGCCAATTCCTTCCAAATCCATAGTTACTGAAAAAGTTTAATTGTAATTGTGGCACCCCTGTTTAATTGATCCGGTACAAATATGCGATTATGGCTTTATACTTTATATGTGTACATAATAAATATTATAATATGGATAAAATCGATGCGGACAGTTCAACACAAACATTTATAAAAAGGAAATTTTTATTACTTTTATTTTGGCAGCCCTGCTTTGCATATCTATCCTAAAAATCTAATTTTTGTTTTTTTTTTATCTTGCAGAACTCCTTCATACAAAAGTTCGTTGAAATCGGTTCGGCGAATTCCTTCCGAATTCATAATTACCGAAAAGTTTAACTTTGCAATTGTGGCACCTCTACTTAGTTAATCGGGTCCAAATATGTCATTTTGGTCATGTGTTTATATGATGATTCTATGTATCTACCTAATTTGGTTGAAATCGGTTCAGCCAGATCTTCCCTGATATATACGTATAGGCAGACGGACATTGCCGAAATTTGGACCGACCGTTACATGGGGACCCCTCGAAATCGTGAAATTTGGATCGACCTTACATTACGATCCTTGACCCCGCCGACCGATTTTATCCATTTTAGGCTCGAAAATGTATCTCATCAAAACATTGATATTATTGGAGAATTCATCAAAATCGGTGAATTGGTTGCTGAGATATCTTCAAAATACCGGCATTTGGACCAACAATGGGGACCCTCGGGCCCCCGTGGGCCGATTTGAATTATTTTTGGCACTGCAACTCTCAGGATCAACCTAAAGCTACTGCCAAATTCCACAGGCAGACAGACAAACATGTTCTTTTATTTATAGGATTTACAAAAAATTGCTCGTTCAAAAAATAAATGTGATAAAATACAAATCATTTTTGCTACAATGCTTCCTCGTTGTAGGGGCTCCATTGACTGGGGCCCCCGGTTCATTGCGCCGGTTCGCTATTAATACTCTACGCCACTGGTATGCGTATCATGTCGCTCTATTACAGTTAGGCTTGCCACCATTTTTTGACCCGATTCCCCAACATTAATAAAATTTCTAAAAAACTACGAACATAACTGAACATATCACGAACAAAACCGAACAGTCTAAATTACATTTCCTAACTGGATTAATTATACTACTTAGAAGTGTCTACACACATCTTTCCGTGACTATTCAATAAAATTATTGCAATAGTAATAATTTTAAAAGGAGACAAAAACACTTTTGCAATCAGGACAATCTTTTACCTGATGCAAATAAAATACACCTTAAATTGTGTAGCAAAAAACTGCTCTGCCTGGGTAAGCTGTAGAATTCCTTTACTAAGATGCTAATACACAGCCCAATGCCCAATATAAATATTCAAAAGAAAGATCTTTTTAACATTCTTTAGAAATGAATATGTATTTCGAAATAGGTTTTCATTGGAATCAAATTTTGGTGCCCCTTTGGATAGGCGCCAGAGGAGTTCGACTCACCTCTATATTTGCAATTTCTTAGTCTGTTTTTATTATAATTGGAATTTTATTTTTAAGAAAATTTTTTTAATTGTTTGCCAGTTTTGTTGAAGTATTTTAATTTAGTGTGCGTCTTGTTCGTAGAACGCCGGTCAAATGGAATGGCATGGAAGGAAGGAAAGACAAGGGTTGAGATTCGAAAGGTGTTTCAGTGACCACCCAGGGGACAAAGGAAAGACAGGACGAGACAAAAAATGAAATTCTCTGGAAAATGTGTGGGAAAACGGAAGGTAGGAAATATTTTACTGTATACAATATTTAATTCACCGATGTGTTTTTCATGTAAGATAGGAATAACAATTCAGTCAAAAGCAAAGAGAAAGATGAAAAGGATTGGGGATGTTTCTTGGGTTCCAGATGAATATTTAAAAAAATCAAGCTTCGTGTTCCTTGATTATCTTCTAAATTTTTCTTTTATGGTCTTAGAAATTGTACAATGAGGATTTTCCTGCAGCAAATAAATATTGGATTTTTACAATTAAAATTAAATTTACTAATGGTATTTTCCCTCTTAAGCGAGACATATTTTTATCCCGATTCATTATTCATTCAACGAATGTAAAATATAATTGGGATAAGTTTTCAGTAGGGCATCACAAATTACTGAGCTGAGCACATTACACCTGAAAAAGGACAAATGAAAATTGTGATTGACTAGTTTGGAGAATGTATATGAATAATGTGTCATACATTAATATAAAAAAGATAAAGCCTTAAAACTTGATCATCAATTCAAAATATATTCAACACGATCAAGGTCGAAGAATGGGCCTTTTCTGCAACTTTTTTTATCGGCACAATGGCTAATCCACCAGGAGATTTTTTCTTTTTTCAACGCAATGGTTTGGATTTGGACGTTAAACCGCTTCCGTGTGCGTTTGTAGCGACCGAAGTGGACGTGGAGGGGAAGAAGGAAATGGGGGAGTTTAGGCGAATGTACTCCATGGAGGGGCGTCATGAAACTCCATTGCTTGAGACGTGGATCCTTTAAGAAATGACCGCTGGCATAAGTCTTCCTTCCTCGAGCTCAGCAGTGATGCCGCCTTTTTTGACGAGCCGTCACTGTCTCTTTATTTTGGTCACGCGTTTCTCTTCTTCCCTCGACCACAAAAAATGGTTGCGCGGGGAGTTTCGAAATACATGGGTAGTGGCACTGCCTGGAGAGTTATCGAGGAAGGAAAGGATGGGAGAGAGGTGTGTTCGTACGGGGAAAGGGGATGTAATAAGGGAGAATGGAGAGGGTGGGAGCAAAGGGGTAGGTGGGTTAGGACGGGGTTGGGAAGTTTTTTTTACTTGGCGGGCGGCATTTGAAGTTAAAAGTTCTCCGGTGGTCGGGTAAGAGTAGACGTGTGAGGCTACACGGAAATTACGTAACCTTTTTTATGAGTAAAAGTCATAAAAAGCTCTTATATTTTAATAATTGAAACGCAGCAAATATTTCACGCTTTTATCTTCTGAGTTAACGCTAATTAAATTGGGAATTGGATTTTATTCAATCAGTCGCTTTCTTGTGTAAGCTTTTCGGCCGGGATAAAGATTTTTTATTTGCTTTCATAGGTCGATAATTTGAAGGTCGACATAATTTTTTGTCTACCAGCAACTTAAATTTTGAAATGGTAAAAACGACCACTTTTAACTTATATTTTCATTTCAAGGAAACCATTTGCTTCGAAATTAAAATTCCTTGCTGTAGTAAAATTAGGCAAGGGGCATTTTTTTCTCTCCTCTGCTGTACCTTTTCGATAGAAATACAAACTGCTGATTGGCACCTTTATTTGTAAATTATGCGTGAGCATATTTTCTTTCAAATTGACAATTACAAACTGACAATTACAACTCACTAGGAAAAATCAGCTTCAACTCCTCCACTAAATGCTCGTTCAACATTTATCATCATCTGATCATGTCCATCTGCGAGTAGAAGAGATGAGTTGTAGAAATTATCCGAAATATTTAAAATTGGCCTTGGAGTGCTCTTTCAATTATAATGTTATGTTTCAGCGTGTGTATATATATATATATATATATATATATATATATATATAAAAGGTAACTCGACCATATATATATATATATATATATGTATATGTATATGTGTGTGTGTGTGTGTGTGTATGTATGTATGTATATCTGATCCGTTCGCCACAAGTTTGGTGAACCTGAAAATTCTGTTGGACACCACTGTACTATATGAATTTCCTACATTCTTTATTTGATAGAAACCATAAGCTTAACTAGGGAATTCGTTTTATAATATTGCCCGTTAAAAATGACGGGTTCAAATTAATAGAAAACGAAAAAAAATTAATAGAATAAAGTGACTTTATTAATTTTTCTTTAAAATAGTTCAAATTGGATGATCGACGGTCAGTTTTTTGTAATTGTAATTTCCAAAAGATTAAAAGCCTGCTCGTCTAAAATTCTATTTTTACGTGTTACCTTAGGAGAAATAGAAATAATCCGCTATAGTCGAACCCGGATCGTTTATCCTTCTTTCGTCGTCAAGATAAACAAAACAAAAAACTAACTAAAATATTAGCAGTCATGTGTTCGTTCGCATTTCTCTCACGCCTAAGAAATGGCGCTGCACTAAATGATCACCATCCAACAATGCTTTATATGTATATATATGAGATTACTTGACCAACAAGAGGAGTGATAAATCCTGATGCATTAAAGTCGAGCAGTGTCTGTATTTCCCCTTTTCAATCCCTGGAAAATGAAACAACTTCCACTACGAAAACTGCGAGGTCAAAATTCTGGACGTGTAAAGAGATGGTGGAGGGAAGAGTTCCGAGGGGTTGTTGGGGGAGTTCCAGAAGGGAGCGCTCGAGGGAAAGGAGGAGGAGGGAGGCTAGGAAAGGATTTAGCAGAAGACGGCCAAGGAAGAGACGAACGGGGGAAGGGGAGAGATAGAGAGGTATGGAAGGAGGGATACGGAGGGCATCCGAAGATCCGGAATGGATTTACGACTCTGGGGAAGCGGATACGACGGCACGGGGCAGGAGAGGAAGGGAGGCACCATAAGGTCAAAGAATAATGAATCACCCAGTCCTCAACAGCATTCCCCTTCCATCCTTTATCCCTTCCTCTTCGCTTTCATCTCTAGGGTAGTATGGCTTTGAGAGGGTGGACCGGCGGGAGATGGGAGGAGTTGGGGCATGGAGGGTAATCGGAAAATAAGAGGGTTTGCGTTAGGGGAGTTGCCATAAGGTCAAGTTATGGTCGGCGCGGGATAAACTGATTTTTAAAGTGTTCTAATTTTTTATTGGCATTACTGGGAGGGATGAAGACGCTCAATAAAGACGACAGGTTTGGCGAGAAAAGGTTGATACGATCCCCGGAAATAGGTACCAATCACACTTTATCATTCGTAGAGGAAATGCATTTTCTGGGGGTATCGGAAAAATACCAAACAAAAGGACAGGTTTTGTAACCCGCTGGAGAATTTTATGTAAGGAATTGCATTACGAACGTTCTTATGTGTCAGACTGTTTAGAATAATCCAGCGCTCTAAATTATGTATATTGAAGCTCTTTTATTCTACTAGGATTACGTCATAATACTATTTATATCTCAGTTGTTTATTATGTTACAGAGCCCGAGCTCCTCTTCAGTACTTTCCTCTAATCTTTAATTTTTCGAAATGTAAAGTTATTGAAGAACTTTACTGTCAATATGAATGTATATCAGTTGCTTGTTTGCCATAAATTTTGACGATTTATTTAGTTTGATGAAGGATTTTCTAATAAGGGCTAACTTTAAGGCTATAGGTTTCGGTTTTTCTATTTGGCGTTTTAGGGCAATTAAAAAATAACTTTAAAAAATTCATTTTATAGATAGAAAAAAACGATAAGGCATAATGGACAAATAATGAAGGAAAAACATTCGCAAAAGTCTGTGCACAGATAAAATAAACTATTTACATGTAGACCTTGAAATTACCAACAATACAGATATTAAATTTTAGTCTGCGTAGCTCTAAAAGAAACAGAACATTTAAAATTTTATTTGGATTCGTTGTGACAAACAAAAAATTAACATTATAAAAAAGTGATATGTTGCATAATTATTGACGTGTTATATACAAAAGAAACGAAGATCGCTGTAATACATTCCACAATTTATCGACGAGGTTACTTTTCTTTATCCTCCCTAGTAATGTCATCTTTGTTGGAAATTGATTAGTAACCTTCGATTGGTTCTACTTTTCTCTCGAACATTTCATTCGATCAATCGAGTAAAGGCCGAAAAAAGGAAGTTCAACCATAAATTAGCAAAATAATATTTAAAATAGCCACTAATAACCTACGCCTTTAGTTTAGCAACCTAAACCACGGTTCTTAGTTGATTGTGTTACGGCAAAATCTAAACAGAACTTAAAGCGTCCTTTTAATATAGCGATTAATCTCCTCACATTGCGCTGCTCCTCATACAGCGGCATGATGATGGTATTCGTCCTGTCATCGGTTGTGAGTTCGTTCCCTCAAAATGCTCTACCGAAATCTCTTTACCGTTCTCTTCTGTATATGTTTATCCGAATTCCAAAAAAGTCAATAGAGGCCTACCTGCAGCGTTAGATTAGACGGACAGCACTCATTTGCGATATCTCGAACAAATAAGTATATCGTGAGATTTAAAAACGATTATTTGGAGAGTGACACACTGAAGAGACGGTGGGACAGAACTGCGCTGGATGGGGTTGAGTAGAATAGAAGAGGAAGGAAGGATAAGAAAGGATAAGGAGATTGTTATGGGGCTGTTACAAACACTTAAGCCTCTCATTCGGCATGCATTTACCTAGCTGGCCTACAAGTGGGAATGACCGCTATAAAGTTTAACGAGCCATACACTACTTCCAAAGCATCCCACTCCGGCTCTTCCCTCCCACGCCTTACCTTTTATCATCCCAACCGCTCATCTTTCAGCCTCCATTTCTTTCTATTCTTTTTATCTCTACCTTTTCTTTCTGTATTCTCATATCCCTTCCTTATTTTCTTCTTTGTGCCATTTATCCTTTTCTTTTTCCACTGTCTCGCACATTAACCCTACTCCACAAAGTTTTTTTATTTTATTCACTGAAATTTTCCCCCTTTCTCTTTTTCTTCTCTCGTATACTCCCAACTTCCTCCTAGTTTGTATTTATTGTCTTCCTCACTCCCTTCCTAATTCTATTTCCTTCTACTTTCTTTTTCTTTTCGTCTTTCTCCTTTACTGTCTCTCTCTCCTCTCCTATCTCTCTATCCTTCTTCCTCTCTCCCTTCTAAAAAATCTTCTTCCTCTCGACACACTGATCCTCCTCGGGTCCAGTCCCTAATAACGAGATCAATCTGGTTGAGCGTCCGGGAGGTTCTCTCTCTCTCTCTCTCCCGAGACTTGGATTTGCCTGGGCGTCTATCCATTCATTCTCCTGTCGATGTTCGAAGGATTTTGCGGATCGGTGCGATGAGGACGTACATTCAGACGCCCGGTTTTCGTGGAGAAGTGAGCGGAAGGGAGAGAAAATGGGGTATTTGGCGGAGTATAAAAAGGGCGAGGGATGGTGGGGAAGGAGGTGTATAAAGTGCGAGCTTTGCCCTGCCGGTTTGGTCGAGCGGCGTCTTTACTCTTCTTCCGAAGGAAAGAGGACTCGCCTAGATTGCCGTCCGCCATTCCCTCTCCCTTTCCCAATCCATCACCGAAGACGATGCCATTATTGCCCGCACTTAAATAAATCTTTCCCGCGAGGCGAAGTTCGTCCGTGTAACGAGGCAGTGTTTTCGAGAGGGATACTGGGAATTCGCGCTCCTCATGCGTGATATATGCATCTTTTATGACCACTGTTTATGGTTTGTGTTGTTAGCGGATGTATCGTATGTACCTTTGTTCGTTTTTTCCTCGAAATAATAAACAACACAAGGCACGTGTGCGCGACGAAATAGCTTCTCACGGTCATACCATCGTGCAGTAATTTTTCTGTTCGAGGAAGAGTCATGCGTACACTTATTCTAATTACTGATTCCTTGAAAATTATTAATTTATTGCGACAATGGATAGCGTTAAATCGTGATTGTGCTTTCATGATTCGATTCTCTCTTTGGTAAGGAATGCTTTATAATAACTACTTTTCATTCTGTATGTATGTAGCTTTACTCAGTTTTTGCATATTTAGTTAATAATATTTGTCACTATTGGCTTTACTCGCCAAATCCTTCCTCTCCTAGATTCGTTCTCTCTGGCTTGACTCGGCTCTTCGTGGCTCGACTTCCCTTATTCTCTCTGACTTCTTTTAGCTCAATGACTTTCTGTTTACGTAGATATAATCAGGAGCGTCCCAAGATATTTCGGTGCCCGGGACGGAAAACCGCTCCACCTCCCCCTTCCGTAAATTGTTGTTAAGGTCGTTATTTTTAAAATAACTTGTTAATTTATTCTTTGCTCCGCAAAATAATTATGATGAAAATGTAAAAGGAATGCCATCTAGATTCCCGCCTTTCCGCAGTATAAATTTGTATCTAACATTGCAAGTAATGCATGCATAGTTGATCAGGTTAGCGCCCGGCTCGCCGGTACCTCGGGTCAGGGACGGATACAGGGCTAGGTGACGTAGGCAACCGCCTAGGGCCTCGCGCCTCATAGGGGCCTCGCGCCTGGCCCCTAAAAGCAAACTAGGAAAGAAACGCGTTGATGGTGGATGCGTGCACTCGCGCTCGAAACATCGTCTAGAAAACTTTAGTGGATGTCTATTTGGAGAATAGCGAAGCGCGATTAAAAGAAATATCTGGAGAGAGGAAGAAAGAAACACTGAGCGTGTGTTCTCTCTGCGATTTCATTAGCTATTTAGAATGCAGGGCCCTCGACTGCTTGGCGCCAGGGCCCCCCAAATGTTTAGCGCCAAGGGCCACAGGAGGCGTAAATCCGCCACAGCTAAGTGGCGTTATCGCAGGGCATTTTTTGTATTCGTGAATCATTATCATAATTAACATCGTTATTTTAATCTGACTAAAATATTTAGTTTAGCGTTATTACATTGAGAAGAAAAATTAACCCCATTTAAGTATAAAAACGTCTGAGAGAGATCGGATAAAGATAGAAAGTTTGAATGAAGAGCATTTAAAAGGAAAAAGCGTGCATTTTGGTAGAATCACAACGAAAGTGTGAAGGATCTTTGAAGAAATTTTCCAAGAAGAAGTGCAGTAAAAAAACTGATTCTAGTTGCAGTGTTAATGAGAAAAATGAAAATCTTATTGATGTTAACTGTGAAAGTAGAAATGAAAATTTTGAAGACGGCAGCATAACTGCAAATTGGAGCTGAAATAGGTGTAATTATTCAAAATAGCCCAAAATTGTGTGATGACTATGATAGTAGTCAACTTCTACGTCAGCAGAATTGGTTGCTGTTGGGGAAAAGCCTAGTGTATTTGCCAATTTTAGTGATCCTGGTGAGTAAATTTTCCCTTTGACCCATAAGCAATTGAGCAATATTGTTCGGAAAGGTCCGATTCGCATCTTAAGAGAAAATGATGACTTTCCATTAGATGATAAAAACCGACATTTTAGTTCATTTTACTACAGTCGTGTGTTAAGCATCGGTAAAAAGCATCTCCTAACACACAAGAGTAAAAAACCGCTGTTGTAAAACAAGTGAAGATTTTATAGATGGATTCGATGTGAAATTGCTAGTTGTAGAATTAAGAATCATGGCCCAATGTTGTTACTACAGTGAACCAACTGCCTCTGATCCATTTGTAGACTGGTCCACGATCGACATCATAAGCTGTAAGTATATATATAAATAAATAATTCAAAATTTGTTTGCATGTTTTCTTCATTACACTTGTATTCAGAAATCATAATTCGTGGGCCTTGCAAATTCCAATCGCCTATGGGCCTCGCCTCTGCCTCGGGCAATAGATGGCACTAATATTTGTATGGCTCCTTTTCCTTTAATGCGACAAGACAGGTTAATAGAGATTTTCGCTAGACTGAAGTTATGGTGCCATGGCAAAGTTTTTGGCATCCTGCTGGATTAAAATTTAAATCATACTGTTTTCGGATTAAGTCGAACCGATGCCACTTTTCCGAGATTTTTGGCTTTTCTTTGTATAAAAAAATGCGTTTAAAAATTTCAGCTCTTTACTTTCTCCATACGTAGTAGTTGTCGTGAAGTAGAAAGTATTGTTTTCATGAAGAAAAAACCGATTTCGATATTTCAACTGAAATACATGTTTTGGGGTCCCCTGAACACGTTTTGAACACGTTCTCTGTGCCTGTATGGGTGTGATAGGTAATTTGTGAGCGCTCTTAACTCAAAAACTATTAATCAGTTCAACGCGAAATTTTATATTTGACATTTCTATTAGAGGGACAAGAGCTGATTAGTTTTTCTTTAAAATTGGCCAACCAAAGTGGGTGTTAAATCTTGTAACATCCGTTTCTTTCAAATATTTGCTTTAATACTTGATCAACGTAAAAAGTTACTGGAATAAACGTAGGAAATTTAGTTCTCTACAACGTTTGTTCGAAAAATTTCCCCATATAATGCATTGTTTAAGAGATTTTAAAAACAGCATTTTTTAGCTACACCACACCACCTATAGGAGGCTTTTGTAAACACTTGTGTTTACACTTAGTTACGTCTTAATAACGCTCCTTTTTAGTGCTTTTCGTCATTACTGAAAACCACCATTATCTTCGTGATGCCCGACCGTACGCATATATCAGGGAAAATATGGCTTAACCGATTTCAACCAAATTTGGTACATAGAATATTCACATAAATTAATGACCAAAATGGCATATTTGGACCGAATCGACTCAGCAAGGGTGCCACAATCGCAACGTTAAACTTTTCGGTAATTATAAATTTGGAAGGAATTGGCGGAACCGATTTCAACGAAATTTTTCATGAAAGAGGCGTGCAACATAACAAAACAAAATCAAGATGTTCAATATAGATATAGAGAGAAGGCTGCCACAATACAAGTAAGTAATTAAAACATTTACTTTTACACGTATTTATGTTAAACTGTCCTCATCAATTTTAACCAAATTTAATACTTATAATATACACATATATACAAAACTATATTAGCATATTTATACCGAATCAGCCAAACATGGGTGCCGCAATTACAAATTAACTCTTCCAGTAATTAAGGATTCGAAAGGAATTGGCTGAACGGATTTCAATTAAATTTTGTAAATACGATTTTTACAACATACCATAATGAAATCTATATGTTTAAAGCGGAGCTAAAGAGCAGGGCTACCACAGTAAAAAGTAAAATTATATTTCTTTTACACGCCTTTTTAGAGAAATGACCTCGTGGATCTTAACCAAAATAGTATATATAAGCTACACATAAATAAATAACAATAATATCATTTTAACCGGGTCGAATAAACAGGGCTACGACAATATGAAGGTTAGAATTTTTCTGTGACTATGAATTTGGAAGGTATTGGCTGAACGGATTTCAAAGAAATTTCGTTTGTAGGGCAAGTATAGAATGGGAAAACGAAATGAATATGTTTAGAATGGATCTAAAAAGCAGGGCTACCAAAATATAAGGAAAAAATAATTTTCTGATTTCAAAGAAAATTCATTATACTACGGCGAATTTGACGAATAGCACTTCTGTACCACGAGAAATTGTTGGAGCTTTGTAGCTATATCCAATATCAGATACGGTATGAGTTTATATCTGTTCTTTGTAAGGTCTCTGAAATTTTCTCGCGCTTCCTTAATTTTTTTTTATCATTTAACCTATTTGGAATTTTTTAGAAATGTTATAGGTATGAAGAAAGTCATGTGGTCATCACACCACATTTTTTCCTTATTTAATTCTCAAAAGAAGCGTGGTCGGAAACGTAGTAATTCTCCTCCTCACAAATAGATGGTAATTGAATCGAATTTTTCATATTGTTGATGTTCAACTAAAAATTTGAAATTTATATACTGTTGCTAGTTTATTTTCCAATAATCATCCGACTGAATTGGAAAATTATGACAACATTTTAGCTGAAAGCGTACCTTGTGTTAAATCCTAGAATATATATATTTGTTCTCATCTCTTTATTTACGCAACCCATTTCATTGACGTTAAAAATAAATTTGGTGAAGTTTTACCGTTAGACTCAGCAGCTTTCCTAAAATAATCGCTGCCCGAAAAACTGAAAACATCAACATTCATTATCGTGTCTCTTTTATTAATAAAAAGTCAAAATAATTCTATAGAGTGAGATACAGAAATCGAGTTATATTTTATTGCACAAAAATAAATGGGAAATCTTGGACAAACAAAAATTACATCGAGTCCAGACATGGCCAGCGATTTAACGAAAAAGACTACTATACTTTTATTAATAAAATTTTAAATATAAACAAATAATTTAATGATTATACTTAAGATTGCACATATACTCTTACCTTAAAGATACGCTTGATTCCTGTTTCCATTATATGAAATTATAGTCTTAATTCCATGCGTGATATGCTGATGTCATCACCCTTATTGGCGTTTCCCCATCTAATATCTTATATATTTTTCATTTTTTAATGCGTTTAGTTATATCAATTTTGAGTTACATTGTCGTATTACAATGGATCGAAATATAGTGGAAAATCATTTGAATTACTTTGTGTTATAACGAAAAAAGAAAAATATTGCGGTCTACGGAAGATTATTTCCTTCGCATTGATCTCCGGAAGCCATAACGTCTTTCAGACAATGTCCGCTGTTTCATGACCTGGAAATTGATGGGGAATCTGGATCTCTGTTATAGCACATTACGTTACAAGGCCTTTGACGCATGGGAATGGGTAGGATGGCGTAAGGGAACTGCTAGTAGTTCCTCGGAGCGCCGTTAGATGGTATCAAAGTGGGTTCTTAACGAGAGGCAATGAAAAATCTGAACAACCTTACTGGGAAGCTCTGCTGGAGCAATGCATGTCCGGTTTTTTAGGCAATTTTATTGCAGTGTTTAGATTGAAATGTATTTTGTGGAATAGATAGAATGGAATTTATTTTTATCCGGTCGGATTAAATGGCGTGCATAGGCGGATGGCAAAATGATGAATGTATATTATTCGTTGCTATGAGTCGCCTAATATTATTAATTAAATTGAATCCATTATGGTCACTTCACGCGCCACCTACTGTTGGGTGCACTTTCATGCATGCATACACGCTTTATTAACTCTAACTAGACGTGAGGTATAGTATTTTTACGAACAGCAACTTATCCGAACATTGTATGTAAGACGATTATGTGGCAAAATAAGACATGAGTTAAAGCTTAATATAAATTAGATGCTTATGATAATATGGAATAGTAAGAAAGTTCTTGGATTACTTTTCGCGTAGGCGTGAGGCGCTGCCATTCTCTGACATACTGCAGATACTCGGTATAGATTATGTAATCGCCTGACACACCGAAAGATCTCGCGTATATCACTGAAGTAAACAAAATTTAAAATTATGAGGTCAAGCTTAGGAATGGACAAAATAGGTCCTTTTCGAGAACCTTTTCCAAATATTTCTCTTCCAAAGAAATAACAGTCTAAAACAAAAGACAGTAAACTACTCACCCGTACATATATTGTAATTCTACCTACTTCTAGAGTAGAGGTGGGAAAACTACGGCCCGCGGGTCACATGTGGCCCGCGAGGATATTTTATGTGGCTCGCGATGCCATTATGAAAGAGAATCATTATATAAAATACAGAATTTCATATTTGTTGCTTAAAATTATGGCCGGAAAGCCTTTTACAGTGATGTTATGGAGATAACGTATTATGTATTTTATTGATTTTCTCTAACAGGATCCCTCGCATTATCTCAAACAACTTCCGATGTGAACTCTAACGTGGCCCGCCGAAGCATTTTCATTTGTTAATGTGTTCTGACTAAGAAGAGGCAACTGTTAATGCGGCCCAGCTAAGAGACTGCAAATGTTAATGCGGCCCAGCTAAGAGACTGCAAATGTTAATGCGGCCCAGCTAAGAGACTGCAAATGTTAATGCGGCCCACTACGTAAAAAGTCTGCCCACCTCTGTTCTAGAGGTAGCCAATGTTATTTTATAAGCGGGTTTTCCGGCAATTGTTGTTGGAACAGCTCCAAGACTGGGACTGTTACGTTTTTTTCAGCACTTCCCAAGTCAAGCGTAATAGAAGTAACCGGTGAAATCTTATCCCTTCACAACTTGAACAGTATATCCAACAGTATATTATATTCTATGTTTTTGCCATGGTTTCGATCGGCTAGAATTTGTCCATTCGCTCTATATATGCTTAAAGTCAGTCGAAATTATAAATTTGGTCAGGGCCCAAATAAGTTTTCATAGTAGTATATTGTGGTTTATTTAAATATTTTTATAGCTGCAGGAATTGCCATTATCATCTATTTATGAGGTTCTCAACCTTTTCACATTCATAGAACGCCTGCCAGAGTAATATAATCACTGACCATTTATCAAGTTTAGTACATCATTGGGTTCCATATACTTATCATTTTACACCTGAGGCACATCATGTTTCATGATAATCGCGTCTTACAGCAAGTCCGCGGGTCTCAGGTTGAGAACCTCTGAAAAATTGTTCAATCCCTCATGGGAGCTTGAAAGGTAAAATTTTAATTAGTTTCTATAGAATCATCTAGAACGAACGAAACACATTGAAACGGACTGAAGCAACATCAGAGGGAATTGACATTTATGGACTGAGTGACGTAGAATACCAAATAAAAAATCTGATGTGACCACCACATGGCTTTCTCCATATCAGTAATATTTCTAAAAATTCCAAATAGGTTAAATGATCTATTATATGGTTTGAAGAGTTTTTTTGTGTTTGTTTGTTCATCCTAAACGATAAAAGCTGGAACATCCAAATTTGGTACGATTCTTTCTTACATCCTAACTTAGTGAGTGGTCAAGGTTTGGTCAACCTAGCGTTTTTAATGGGTTTATTTTTGACCCCATGGTCCAATTTCAATAGGCCATAAGAGTAGTATGGGTTTCTATGCAAGCCAGTACAAAAATGTTTTTTTTTTTTAAATTACCTACCTACTTAAAATTAAGATACGAACTCGGGACAAAAATAGTTATATAGAAAAAGTTGCTTATTTTTGAAAGGAGAATTAAAATCCGTGCCAAATTAGCTTAAATAACTGATTTTAATCACACAAAAAGGCTTTTTATTCCTCTTTTAAACAATGCCAAATGTTAATAACCTTGGTGACAAGCTCAATGCTTTTAAATGAGAACTGTTATCATATACATATGCCACGACAGGATTGATTTATTGCTTTTAACGGGAATTAATGGCGTCATATTTGGATCGATATTTTCAAATTGTATTTTTAAGTAGTTTACACTCGAATAATTAACTCGGAACAACATCGTTAATTCGTTTTACCAATATAAGGCATTTATATCTTATCAATTAAATAAAATCTCGGCTAATATCCAACAGATTCTCATGAAATCGGCGATCTCCATCGCCTTCAATATTTTTATTTGATAGGAATGTATGTATTCGTTCACTATAATTGACATAGAGATTTGTTTTTTCATTAACATCGGAAATTATTAAAGTGAAAGATATCACAGAAGATACAGTAAGAAAACTTCTATAACATTTCTTTAATTTCGACCAAAATATAATCATTAACTTTTCCTCCCTTAAATGCCTGTATGTAAATACATTTTGCTTTCTCTTCAACTGAACATTTGTATGCATCAATTAAGCCAATATCCTATATCAGTGTATGATCACTGGATAATAACATTATTATTATTATTAATTATACTTATTAGATTATAACAACACTTTTCATGTCATACTAGCACTTTTTATCTCCATAATCGATTTCAAAGTCGAGGAACTAATTTTTTTTCGTAGTTTTTACTTTAAATATTCACGTGACAAATTAGACCCACAATATCAGCCTTTGCATGGGATAACATATGGTTATGCTATATTTGGTTACTTCAAACGTGTTTCTACCGGTTGCATCCCTAGAGCTTTTGCAATTCATGCCCAAGGTTTTAATGTTTTTGAGATTCATGACCACATAATATGATGGAGTGTTTAGCACTGGAAATCAATTCGAGTGAAATAACTATATTTTAAAAGTGATTCCATCGATTGTTTATTATGATTATTTGATGAAAAATACGGTCGCCAAATTTGTCGATAAAGGATGCGTGAAAATATTATTTATTTTTGCAAAAGATGTGAAGACAAGAAATATTGCATACCATCAAGCATTACCATAAAAATTTACTTGGCTTCATTACTTAGTTTTATTTTCAAATCTTCCTCAATATTTTTTGTCTTGACTTAAAAACCCGAACAACGCCGAGTACTTTCAGCTAGTAATAAATGTTTTAATGAACTGCGAGCAAAATTTAGACTTTACAAAGAAATGAAATAAACTCATACCTTAGCCTTCTGATATTGAATATAGCCACGAAGCTCCAACAATTAAGAAAATAAAAAGGAGCGTTACTAAGACGTAACTAAGCGTAAATTGTTTACAATAGTCGCCGGTAGGTGGTGTGATTGTGGCAGCTTAAAGAACAGTTTAAAAAATACCTTTTAAACAATGCATTATATGGGAAAAAGTTTCGAACTAAGGTAGAAAATTAAATTTCCTACAACTTTTATTCTTATACTTGTTTTAATTCATAAAATATTAAAGCAAATAATAAAAAAATCTGATGTGGCCACCACATGACTTTCTCCGGATAGTTAAGAAAATAAAAAGGAGCGTTACTAAGACGTAACTAAGCGTCAATTGTTAACAATAGTCGTCGGTAGGTGGCGTGGTGGCGGCGGCAAAAAAATAAGATATCTCTTAAACAATGCATTATATGGGAAAATGTTTCAAACAAAGATAGTAGAAAATTAAATTTCCTGCAACCTTTATTCAAATACATTTTTACATATATCAAATATTAAAGCAAATATTAAAATATAACGGATGAGTGACAAGGGTGAACACCCACTTTCGGTTTACCAAAAACTAATCAGTTCTTCTGACGTTCATAAAAATGTTAAATATAAAATTTCGCATTGACCTGATGAATAGTTTTTGAGTTAGAGCGCCCACAAAAAAGCTGTTGCACGAACGCACACACAGACACGCGCACACACGATCATCATCGAGAAAATAGCCAAAACGTGTTCAGGTGACCTTAAAACATATATTTCCGTTGAAATCACGAATTCAATTTTTTTCATGAAAACAATACTTTATACTTCGTATATGGAGAAAGTAAAAATAAGAAAAAACGAATAGTGCAGGTGATTGGCAGATATTGCTTAAAAGGACATCTTTGTCTACCATTGGACAGAAAATGTTTATATGCATCAGTCTTCCTCGGTTGATTTTGCGAATCTTCGGTGCATACTCGTACCAATTTGTAACCCTTCTCTTTCGCCTTAGGCTTATTGATTCTTTCTCTGTGTGTGCGCGCGCGCACGCGTGTGAGACAGATTTTTTGTGGGTGTTCTCACTCAAAAACTATTGCTCAGGTCAATGCGAAATTTTTAATTTAACATTTTTATGAAAGTCACAAGATTAGTTTAATTAGTTATTATTAATTAATTAGTTTTTGGTAAATATCGGTGAACCGAAAGTGGGTGTTTACTCTTGTCACTTATCCGTTATTTTAAAATATTTGCTTTAATATTTGATATATTTAAAACATACTGGAATAAAAGTTGTAGAAAATTTAATTTTCTACAACCTTTGTTTGAAACATTTTTCCATATAATGTATTGTTTAAGAGATATCTTATATTTTAGCTGCCACATCTTAGTAACGCTCCAATTTCTTTTCTTGGAGCTTTGTGGCTATATCCAATATCAGAAGACTATGGTTTGAGTTTATTTCTGTTCTTTGTAGCCTAAAATTTTCTCGCAGTTTCTTAAAATATTTATTGCTGTGTAGCCTATTTGGAATTTTTAGAAATATTACAGATATGGAGAAAGTCATTTGGTGGCCACATCAGATATTTAGTCTACAGCATTGGATAACTTGTCTGACACTTTGTTATCAATATTGTACAAGGTCATAATCTTATGTTGTCTGATTTATGCTGTTCCAGTTTTTATCGATCATTTTTTTTGCCTTTGTCGCAAAAATTTTCCAAAAGTGTTGATGGGCAAAATAAAAATTGCGATGGGCGGATACTTGTTCTGATATCAACCAAATATTCAAGAGGACGAAAATATCCAGAAACGGATCATCCATGATGATAAAGCATGGGTCTTTTAGTACAATTCATAGACCGAATTCCTGTCTTAAGTGGAAAACTCCTGTATCATTAAGATCAGAAAGACGGAATTGTCAAAATCGAAGGTGACGACAAAGTCGATTCCTTTATTATGCGTTCTTTGCACGAAGTGAACGCATGCAGGGGAGGTCGTTTCCGTCGGTCCGCCTGTTAAAACTCGGAAACCGCTGGACGTATTATGATGAAATTTGGTATTGGGGAGTTTTGATAAAATTTATCGACCTATTTCAATTTTGGTCAAAATCGGACAACAGTGATGACCACTTTACATGAAGACCTACAATGTTCCTTTGTTTCATCTCGGGAACCGCTAGATGAATTCTGATGAAATTTGGTACTTGGGAGTTTTGCTAAAATTGTTCGACCGATTCCAATTTTGGTTAAAATCGGACAACAATTACGATCACTTTACATGAAGACCTACATGTAGTTTACAATGTTCGTTTCAACTCGGGACCCGCTCTACGTATTTTAATAAAATTTGGTATTGGTGAGTTTTACTAAAATCGGTCGGCCGATTTCAATTTTGGTTAAAATCGGACAAAAATGACGACCACTTTACATAAAGACCTACATGTAGTTTACAATGTTCCTTTGTTTCAACTCGGGAACCGCTTGACATATTGTGATGAAATTTGGTGTTTGGGAGTTTTGTTAAAATTAATTGACCGATTCCAATTATTCCAATTTTGGTTAAAATCTAACGATAATTACTACTTTACATGAAGACCTACATGTATTTTACAACGTACATCGCTTGCTTCTCGTTAAATTCTCATCTGAGCGAAAAATATTGATAACATTGTGAAATCTCAAAGAATGCATTTGGAAACTGTGTACTCCGACATCGACTTTCCAATTTTGTTTTGTTATTGGAGGTATTTTAACTTCAAATTAGTCCTAGTGTCGAAGAGTGAACCCAGCATCCTACTTTTACATCCTTCAACGTCTGAGAGACACAAATTGAAGGAAGAGGCAAACGTTTTGGCCGAATCTCTAGTCTCTTCACAACGCACCATCACACGGTGTTCTGTCATTAAGGGAACATTTGGAAAAATTTAAAATCACTCGGCTAGATCATTCACCGTATTCATTCGACTTCACCCAATGTGGCTTCATGTTGCGCAAGTTAAAAATTTCGTTTAATGGACGACACTTTGAGTCAGTGGAACAAATCAAACAAAATATGACGGCGGCTCTGAAGAACATTACAAAGCATGACTTCGAAAAATCTTTCCAGGCGTGGAAACTCCGTTGGAAGATGCGTATGGCTCTGCATGGGGAGTATTTTGATGGTTACTATGTTAAGATGTTTCCATTTCTAACCTGTGATTTTATATATCATCAATCCGGGAACTTATGTGTCACACTTCGCTGTACAAAATCGATTAATGCAAAATTATCGTTTATAGGAAGTATAATCCATTCCCCTACGAAAATATCGACATACATATATTACTTGATATAACGATAACATTACTACAAACTTTGTTATCATAAATCCCTTGAAATTTTTACTGACGATGTTATGCTGTTTTTTTCTTTTTATGTGATTTTAGACACACATTAAAATTGTTTTTTTAGCTATAAGATTGTGTTATTATCTTTTTCGTTGCAATAGATCAAACACATAGAATCGGTCTTTTATAAGGATATCGGTAAAACAGATCGGTTAGCCTGCTACAAAAGAATTTAATATTTCACACGCAGGCTAACCAAAACTTCGCATTTAATGACGAAAGGAATAAAAAACTGAATTAACCTTTATTTGCCTGTTGAAATCTTATCGGTCGTATTTCAATATGAAGATTATTCCAACCCCATTGCTTAATTTTCCGTCTTGAATCTTAACGTGATAATTCGTAGCAATGTACTTAGGGTCTTCACGACGGGTTTCATCTAGTATAACAAACTACTAATGCTACTGCCTACCCGTCTTATCTATTGCTACTTATTCCGCAAGTCGATAGAAATTAAACGCCAAGTCGTAAAAGTCGTCCATTAAAAGCATCGTAGACATCGAGCGTCATTTTTAGATGAACACAACGAAAATTTTCAAACTCTTAGGTTTATCGCTTTTTCTCTCTCGTTCTCGCTTTCGCGCCGTATTCTTGCACCTGCTGCGTTGGGGAGGAGCGCGGTTTGAAAGTGGAAGATTGAATGCCACACGACACGGAAAAAAGCTAGTTTTTCTGGTCTACCTTTTTTGGTTACTTGCGTCTTCACCTGCCACACTTCGAGAAAATAAAACAAAAAATTACGCGCGTCTTTCCATCTTTATTTAGTTACCTAGGATTGTAAGATATTTTTACGCTATTCAATGCGCTGCAGTGTCATATCTTCATTTTCTTTCCTTTTGTAAACTGAAAAGTCATTTGTTCTATAGTACAAAATATACACAGGTGAGACGACATGAAATTTTGATTTGCCTTCTTCAAAACAAGAGAGGAAAGATGCACACATCAAGCGTGAATACATGCGAGGCAGAAGCGTCCTTTACGACTTATGCAATCATGTCAAAAAATATAAATATTAATGGCTTAGTATAATAATGAACTGAAAAATGGTATGCCAGTAATGATTTCAAAGGAAATATCAAATTTTTGATTCACTGATTTATTTCGTAATCGCTTGTAATTATAAAACAATCGACAATTATTTAAAACATATCTCACTCGAATAGTAATAATATAAACTTTATACTGACGTTCATTCCTTCGTTGTAAATCAACCATTTCTTTTCACTTGCAAACGCTGTGTATACGTCGTAGATAATCCATTTCCCTTCATTTACTAAATGTTGCGTGCGCACGAAAGAAAATTTAATTATTTAATTATTTACAGCAGATTATTGTTTGCTTCGGTTGCCACGAAGATTGTTTTCGTTGACAATAATTAAAAAACGCGGGAAAATTTTTCTAAGCTCAAAGTGAGTTACAACTTTCTCGTTTGACTTTCTTGAAATCGGCTACTCTTTCGATAAAAATGTACTCAACAAAACATATGCTATTTGACTAGTTCTACAAATTTTGATTGAGGACTTTTTAGTTATAAGTAATATTTTACGAGATATAAAGAAAAGTTCATTTTTTGTCTTCAGTAAAGTGGCACTCCCGATTGGGCTACTTGAACCATTTATACATTTTCTTATTTTCTTTGCCCTTATGTACTAAATACCAAATTTCATGAACATCCTTCCAGTAGTTTCACAGATAAAACATGCGGACCGACGGACACGACCTGGCCATAAGGCGTTCTTTTTTACCTTTTTAAAGAATGCCTAAAAAATATTGTGAAATTTCTTTGAAATTGACATTTTGTATCATTGCTTCCTTAGGTTATCTACTCTGCGAAATCGTTATTTACGTCTCGTCGGAGAACATTGGTTACTTAATACAGACGTTCTCATCCCCAGTTTCATGCTATTTATAATAAATAATGCAAAAATATCGGTTTCTGTTTTAATGTATGTATTAGATAGGGTATGAAATCTCTGACCTCATATTCGCATAATCAAGATCTTTTAGATATTTATGAAAAGTGAGTGATTATTAAATTAATCAATAATTGTTTTCAATTTAATTTTCCGATTTAAGCTGTAGTTTAACACCTATAAAGTATTGTTGTCCTTATATTTGACTTTATAACATCAGAAAGGGATGTCTTGGAAAATCTTTTACTAGATCTCCATCAGTGGAACGATTTCCTTCAGTTATCGCATTAAAGTCACCCCGATGCTTTCTCAGAAAACCGTTGAGTTACTTCATCTGAAAAGTTCATGGAAAATTAAACGCATTTTTAGTTCGGTGCTCCATTATATTTTACACTGAACCTGACAAAATCATCAAAGAAGATAGAGAATGTACAATATGCTTAAACGGCAATAATGTATTATTTGGGATTCATTTTGTTTTTACATACAATATCAATCATGAAAAACATATGGTATTAGTAAAGTGTATAGTTCTTTAAGAATTACAATGACTCTTCGCGTGGTTTAGATTCATTTCCTGTGAAACTGCAATAAATCTCGTATTTCACATTTTTAGATACACCGGACCCGAGTGAATTTCACGAAATTCCCATAACTAGTATGGGATGCCGAGCATTTCCATGTTCCTTTAACGCAATTTCAGAACCATCAGTGATAGTAGTCTCCATCTCCATTATCATCATCACCCTCCCATTCCGCCGCTTAATTTCAGCACGAACGTAGCGTTATGCGCCCCCTCCCACTCCGTGAGGGAGGTCCATCCTTATCTCCTTCCCCACCTCCATTCCATCGCTTCGTCTTTTATTATCGCCCGGCTCCCTTCCGGGCTTTCTCGCTCTCTCATAGCAATCTTTTACCCTCCACACCAGTCTTTTTCGGGGAAGGTTTTTTTTCATTCCTTCCGCCGGAAGAAGACGGAGCCACGTGACATGACTCTGACAATAAGAGAAACAGAGGGGGAAAGAGCGCAGCAATTAGGTCGCCGATAGAACAAGGGGCAGATAATCCTCCCCGCTAGACCTACCTCTTCGTTATAGAAATATTCTTGCTTAGGGTCCGATATCGTGCGTTTGTTGCCTTTCAGCAGGGGTGCTGGTAAGTGCATTTATTCACCAGTAGGTAAATTACGGGGAAGTAGTATTCTCCCACGGTAAGGATTTCAGGGCAGGTTTTGACGATCCCTTTTTATTGAAAACAAGGAATTGTCGATCTTGCTTAGGGCTGGAATCCAAACAATAATGTTGATATCACCAATAGGCATCCATAAACTTTGGAAATATAAGATAATTATTTCACGTGCTACCAGCCGTTATCAGGGGCGATTTATCGAAAATGGATTCTAACGAGACAGAATACTAAATCGATTAACGAGGAAACGAAGTCTCTATCTGCTTTAATGAGGAATCAGGAATCAGACAGATGGACAAACTGAACGCATCAGCGGATTTAAAAAACGCCAAAAAGAATCCTTTTTGAATCTAATAATCACTGCTTAGGTTGTTTTCTATGAGGCTTAATTGTACATCTTCGTTTCCATCCTTTACATGACTCTTGTGCTATCTGAATTATCAACTGAATCATTTTATATATCGATGAAAAAATTTAGAAAGGAGAAAATTTAAGTTTCATGGGAGAATTAGTGTTTTGATGAGTGTTTATTATTGTCCGACGGCAGGAATCGCAAAAAAATAAAATTTAAAATTTAAACTTATTGTGATTTGGTGTTGGCATTTTTTAAGAAACTGATTGCACGGTGAAATGCAATTCTAACCAAAACAATGTCGATCACTTAAAAGTTTTTTAAAATCTTAGCAGGTTTTATAGATTCAGTTCTTCTTTCATTAGAAAAGTTTAAATTTGAGGAATATTACCTTCATCATTATTTTGCTCTCTCATAAAACAAAGTCGTTTACTATATGGCTATTTCATGGATATGAATAAGAGATTTTAAAAGATAGCTTTCGCGGGCCTTTTTAATTTAAAACTAATTGCGAAGGGAGTGACATGATTTATTAGTTGAAATCCTGGAGAAGCGTTAATATACTATGTGAAATGCGATTCAGATATTTTAGCACGCGTTTCTTTCCGTTTTCATGTGCAAACTACGACGTCCTATTACATTATATAGTCACGTTTAGAGATCAATAAACAAAGGTGTAATCAATTTACGAAATATTTTTTAAACGACTCGAGTGAGAGGTTTTATGAAAGCAAATGGATTTTGAGATGCTGCGTGATGTTAAAAATGTTATTGACTGTGTGGCTTATTATAACGAGCTCTCGGCCTCGAGTCTCTTACTGTTTTTATTTTTTCTCTTTTCTGGCTTTGCGTTATGAAAATATTCTTTTGCACCTTTTAGTAGTTCATCGCATATTGGCCCTTTAACTATCAGCCGGTGACGTTGGCCCAAATTTTTCCTTTTAAAATGAATATTTTAAACAGGATAAACTCATTGAATCACCAATATTTGGTGATTTTAAAATGATTCTTAGGAATGCAATTACTATACAAAAATATTCATAATTGTATTTGTAATTTAATTTAAAATTATCGAGCTCCCATTATGATTGAAATGAAATTGATACAATAGGTAATGTGTCAATTGTATGTATAGATTTTGAGACTCCAGTATTATACCTTTATTTACAATCATGTCTATTGGACTATAGAGTGTCTTTCTCTTATTTTTGCCATTGTTTCATATTTTTTATGTTATAAATTTCTCATCATGGTACATGTGCTTAGTATAATAATTGACTTTAGATGGTGAAATTTTAGGCTCATAATGTTAATTGTCTTTGTTTATTTCTTTCTCAGTGTCATGCCTCAAACCTATTGCTGTCATCAACCGTTTGATATCTTCGAAAACATGTCTTATAACATAGCTGTAAAGTTAGTTAGTTTCTTGGTGGTTGAACTGCACGTGGAATAAAGCTTCCTCTTCTCGATCCACGATTTCTCAAACCCAGTCGTAGTTGTTCTCGCCGTCTTGTCAGAAGAACCTGAACTTGCAGCACAATGGAATATTTTAGAAGATTGCTTCATTTTAATCGCCCTCTAACCTCCTTTCTATTCGATCCAGGCCTTCTTCTTAGGCCTTTTCACTAATATTTAGATGAAAAGAAGCAATAATGCGACTTTTAAAAGTAAGTTGTCGAGGTTTTTTAAAATATTGGTGCTGGTGATAGCAGCTTTCTGTCAGATTGATAACTCCCCTCGGTGTCTCTCATTAAACAGTCAGATAATACAAAATTTGTGCGAATGTCTTACACCAGTGGTGCCCAACCTACGGCATTAGGAGTCAGACACGCTAACCACCCCTCTACCAAGGCCATATAGTACTGTATTTGCTTTGAAATCAGAAAATTATTTTTCCTTATATGGTGGTAGCCCAGCTTTATAGATACGCTCGAAACATGTTTATTTCATTTTGCCATTCTATACTCGCCCTACAAGCAAAATTTCTTTTTGAAATCGGTTCAGCTAAAAACTTCCAAACTCATAGTTACAGAAAAATTCTAACCTTGATATTGTGGTAGCCCTGTTTAGTCGACTCGGTTGACATATGCTGTTTTCGTTATTTATTTATATGAAGATTATACGTACCATATTGGGTTAAAATTCATGCTGTCAGTTCTCTATAAATACGCGTTAAAATATAATTTTACTTTTTATTCTGGTAGCCCTGCTCTTTATCTCCGCTCTAAACATCTTGCTTTCATTATGGTATGTTGTACAAATCTTATATACAGAATTTAGTTGAAATCCGTTCAGACAATTCCTTTCAAATCCGTAATTACCGAAAGAATTTTATTTGTAAATGTGGCATCTCTGTTTGGTTGATCCGGTCCAAATATACTATTATGGTTTTGTATATATGTGTACATTGCAAATTTTAAATTTGGTTAAAATTGATGTGAACAGTTAAACGCAAATACTTGTAAAAATAATTTTATGGATGTCCTTTTAAAAGGACGCCAGGACACAGGAGGATAATCCTTCGTTCCACAAGATGAAATTGTTTTACCATCTTTAATGGAATTATTGCGATTCACGATGTTATATTTGGTATTATAATCATAAGTTCGTAGACAAGTCCGCGATTATTGTTGGTTAAATCTGGTTCTCGACATACCACTATTTTTTGCGATCTTCTTCATTTATTTATTCTTTAAGTATTTGGAATATGATTACTAGTACTGTATATTGTTAATTCGTACAACACTGACTTATGAGATAAGATAGAAAATGAACCATTTCGAGCTAGTCTGTAAAATCATTGCGAAAATCCCTTACCTTGGTTTTCGGATTGTTTTGATGGGTCATAGCAATCGATCGGTACTGAAAATTATGGGAAAAAATAAAAAATCATTTATGGATCCTTCATTTTTAGGTTAGTAACGGCCGACGCAAGCAAAGTGGTTGCGCATGCATCAGCCCAGATGTTACACGCATGCGCTCCAAACCTGCAGTGTTTGGTGTTAGAGCTCTCAACAAACTGGACCTGCGTGGGGACGATCGACTGCGGGTCACCTAAATCATGTTGGTGGGACACCTTCTGACTCGCGGGTCATAGGTTGCCGACCACTGATCTAAAGTATCATTAAAACGGTAAAATAGACTATTCAAAAAGGAATATTTTTACGCATTAGTTTCTCCTCGTTGTTTACAATTTTGACAGGAGAATTGAAAATATCTGTGTATGAATATTGGGAAAGCTTTCTAGAGAAAGTCCGGATAGTTTTGGCGGTGAGAGAAGGAAGTAGTATAAAGAGAAGGAAAGACGGGCTGTAGAGAGAAAGAGGAAGAGAGGGAGGGACGGGAGAAAGGAGAGGGTGCGAGGGAGGGGGAGAGAAGGGTTTTAGTAGTGGAGTGGGATGTCGGTTGTATTTGGAAGGCGTAGCGGAGCATAAATCGTCGGATGTTTTTTGATTCTGGGTGCCGATCGCCGTAGGATACGTTGGAACCATATCGGGGCCGAGGAAGAGGTAGAAAGAGAGAGTGGCAGATTTAAAGTGGTTTTCGAAAAGCATTTTGGACGGGGATGGGGGATACAGTTGATTTGCCGTCGGGCTGAATAAGGCCAAACCCTTTTCTTATTGTCGTTCTCTCGGTTCGTTCGAAACATTCCAAAGGGAAGACTTAATAACACATGTCGGTGACTTTTAGTCGAGGCGGGTTTATTTGCCGTCGGGGTTTTTGGTATGTTAGGATATAGGGATATTTTTTACACGACTATTAATTCTGTGAGTGAATTATTTCTTATTTTTTTATTTTAGAGGATTAAAACTTATAGAAAATAGTATGTGTGAATCGAAATATATAAAAAAATATTTCTTAAAGAAATTCGCGGGAGCGAATGCAGGTTGTATCAAATGAATCAAAGTTGTTTTACTGCTTTTTTGTTTGTTCCAGCATTCCTATATTTGAAATTCTCTATTATTATACAAAGGGTTTAAAGAATTCGTAAGAATAGGAATATTTATTTTATTTTATTATATTTACTAGCGTAATTGCTAGTAAAATATTACGAGGTTATGATAAAAGTATTCCAAATATATTTGATTTCGATATGAAAAATCAGTAAGATACGCTAAATGATTAGCCCATTGTTAAAAATGAAGTAATAGTAATAAATAAATAAATAATATTCCTTCTCTCCCTCTCGCCGTCCCTCTCTCCCCCTTCCTCTCTTTTTCCTTCCCTCTCTCTCTCTCTCTCCCTCCCTCTCTGCCTCTCTTTTCTCCCACCTCCCCCCTCTCTCAATCCCTCCTGCCCCAATCCATAGCTCTCCTTTTTCTCCGTCTCCCTCTTTATGCTTTCATCCCGTCCTTTTCTAATTCTATACCTCCCTTACTCCCTATGTACCTTCCATTCTATATCCCTTCCTTCCTATCTCCCACCCCACACCCTCTTCTTTTTCTTACTCTGCAGTCGTTTAGATAAGCAAAAGAATCCAAACTAAATCCCAGTCACATTGGGATTACATAATTTCGCGAAAAATCCTCCGATAATGTAAGACAATCTATGCACTCATTATATACATAATATCCTTATTCTGTCCGTTGGTCCGTACGTCCGTCTTCCGGAACGCTCTATAGAAATCCCATAAGAGAATACTTAAAAATATCTTTTTCACTTGCAGGCTTATTTTCTTTTGCAAAATTAAATTAGAAGTAATTGGCCTACGATCTTTTGACGGTGACCATTTTAAAGAAAAATAAACATAGATCCTTATTCTTATCGTCGACTTTTACCTTTGGTTCGAAATCGCTCAAGTTATACGCTTCAATCACATTTATTGGAAAATTTTAAGCATTTTAAAGATATGTTGTCTACCCGACCGTGTCATTGTTAAACCTCGAGATTGTATTGTCGTCCTTATACTAAATGTGTACGGAAAGTATGCTTTGAATGCTTTAGTACGAGAGAAAGAAGGCGCCCGAATATTTTATAATTAAAATCGTGTTTTTCAATTATTTCTTTTCAGTTAACTTCACATTGAAATTTTTGTAATTAACTATATTTATACTTATTTTCATAAATGTTTTGCAGTGCATCTTATAAATGTTATACTATTGAATCATGCGCCATTGCCAAATGGTGGGAATTCATAATACTAAATATAGGTCACGCAATTTTCAATGGATTACTTTAAATGATAATATAGCAAATATTTCGAACCGAAAATTAAAAAATCCCTTTCTAGGCTTATGAAACACCCTGTATTTTTTGTATAATCACATTCGTAACGGTGCTCAAAGAAAATTTCGCTAAAAAGTCTTTATTGCAAAATAAAGCCATCTATCGTCTGTTTTAGGGTGTATAAAACATAGAAATGCCATATTATAATTTTATTTAGAACTTTATAAATGGCTACAGCGTCGACCATTATTGAATATATTGATAATGGCAAGTAAAAAAGATAAATAATTAAATATATCTTGTTATCCTAAATATTACACCCAGATAAATATGTGCATCTAGATGTGAGGCTTTAGCTGGTAAAAGTAATTCATTTTATTCATAATGAGATATTGAAAATTTAATTTGTATGATTATTTTTGCATGCGCAAATAAGCATCATTATTTTCATTTGGAAAAATATTAATAGGCTGTGTTAAATGAAAATTTTTATTATCAACGTTTGTTTCTTTTTTGTCTCAAATAGTTCATTCAGCTAAATCTTATTTTCCTATCAAGATAAATGAATGAGGTATTTTGCCAAGATATAATAATTTTATTTACTTTATTATGTTCCAATAAATAAAAATATATAAGGAGCAACCTAATCATCTGCTGTAGTGTATGGCAGAATATTATTGCGCCGATATATTTTTTGTATTGAACGATATTCAATGAGGAAATTTGAGGGAATTTTATTAATTATCTACGATGGAATTTTCTGCTCCGGTAAAGCGTTTTGATTGTCTGTGCAGAATTCTATGCATTCGTAAAGATTATACCGTATCATCTGACGTAACTATTTAGGTCTTTATTACCTTTATATTACACCTGAAAGAAAGTGTATTGATTTTTACGGACCTCAATCTTTTCGAAGACCTTTGAGAATCTATCAAAAGAGCCATGACATTATTAAAATAGAGGGCAATACACTGCCAGCGTATAATCTCGCGGCCTACTGCATGACACAACTGATCCTTAGTTTTTGATGGATGAACGCTCCTTACGTACGCTCCCGCAAGACAAATAGGCTTTGAAACGGTAGCTACAAATGTTTATTCCCGTCTGAAGGGCACCCAAATTAACCCTCGATGACGAGCAATTAGGAGCGTTGAGAAGCATCTCCGCTGACAGGAATAGTTTTTCCACGCCCAAGGAAGCACGAGGAAGGAAGTCTATCACTTCTCCGAACCTCAAACATCTCTTAAGTTGCCATGTTAATATCCCATCTCTCTCTTTTGCCCTCTTCTTTTCGGTTAAGATCTCCAGAGGAAGGTATTTTTCTCGACATTTTTCAAGCCGCGGAGAGGAGAGATTTCAACGCGCGAGAGAACAAGAAAAAAAGGCCAAGTGGCGAAGTGGGGTCGGTTGGGCGGGCGGGTGAAGAGAGAGTGGGAGGAGATGGGGGAGGCGGTCGAGAAAGCAGAGAGAGAAGGGGTGAGAGAGGAGTGAAGGAATGGAGGTGGAGTAGACCCGGAGGCTGGGACGGAACGCGCAAGGAGCCTTGGAAGAGGAGAGGCAGTGGGGTTTCCGATGAGTGGAGAAGAGGGTGGGGGAGAAGGAAGGTTTGGTACGAGAGCGGAGAGGGGGCGTAGCAACCGCCCCGTGCACTCGGCGTGGGTTCACGGGGTTAAACGGGTTCCTCTCAAAACGGGTTATTACCACCAATCCATCTTTCGCGGTCTCGGCAGAGGAGGCGGGATGTCCTGAGGCAGTTATAGGGTTTTTTGGTGATTCGAGAGAGAGAGAAAGAGTGTGCGGGGGGGAGAGGGTTGGGATACGATATTTGGGGGAGGGAAGGGAACAGGGACCGAACGGGACGAGGCGGAAGAGTAGGGAATGAGGGACGGGGAAGCTCATGCCTAGAAGATCGGGCGAGGGTGGAGGATAACTTGGGAATAAAGGTGGCGAAGGAAACGATATAACGAGCTTAAAAACTTCGATCGATTGGCAAAGCGTGAGGTGAACGAGAGGATACAAAGGAGATCGTGTGTTGTTAATGGTTTTACCGGGTGATGGGCCGTGGAAAATTTGGCTAAATGCTATTCGATCCATTGGCGATTAAGTGAACACGCATATGCCTTTACGTGTCTGACCTTAACATTAAACGGAAAATTTTGTAAATTCGATACGATTGTAATATATGATAGTGTGTAAACCATTTGATCTCAAGTAAATTGCATTAAATGTTTAAATATTTAGTCGTATTTTTTGTAATTTTCTCGCTAGTTTTTTCTAAAATATTTGTTGACACGTTCAGTTATTCATAGCACAATGATCATGTGTTATTTTAGTACACTCAATGCTGTTTAACTTTTCTTATCACACGATGGACTGAAAAAGAATTAACGAAATAGAAATCAGATTTGGGCATTTGAAGTAATGTTAGTGAATAAGATGCGGAAGCATGTGAAACTGTAGGACTTGAGATTAAAAGTAATCTTCGAATACCGTTAAAGAGAAAAATAAAAGAGTGGAAATTCAGCAGTAAATATTCTAACGTGAGAAGATGAAGTTAATGAAATCATTTTAGAAAATGTTGCAGTTCAACGAAACCTTGTTTTGATTAAAGCTATTTATGCTAGTGAAATTTAGTTGCTAAGTTTTATTTTTTCGCATTACAATATGAATCATCTCACTCATACATAGCAATGACTACAGGCGTAATGAGAATAATCATTGCAGATGAATTGTTTAAAAAAATTAAAAACTTGAGCAATGTCGGATCTCATAATCAGATAGGTGTTTATTTCATTAACATAAGTAGACAAAACTATGGTAAAAATATATTTTGTGGGGAAATTTACATACGCGTTGCTTTAAGTTTATTGAGTACATTATTTTCACTAATATCATAATTCTATCGGTATTGATAAATCTTTACTAGACCAAAAGCGTACCCATGGAGTAATTTTATGTCACTCACGATTTAAAGACGGCCCTTGATTTTTATTTCGGAAAATTGGAAATAATCTTTCTTTTAGATAAATATAGTAGTTTAAAATAAAATCATCTTTAAACTGTTAATTAGCGAAAAGTGCCAATGACGTTTTCTTACTTTTTCTAGGCTGTCATAAAAATTCATATAAATTTAATTTTTTCGGTAATAACACGAACGATTAACTAGCAAATCATTATGTATTAGTTTGTACCGCTCACTCCAAGTCAAGCGTGGAATATTTGGTCTAAAACACTTATAAATTAACCAGGCTAACATTACGAAATTATAAAAATAATAATAAAATAAGTGATTTTGGCTTTTCCAGTACGATGAAAAAATAATAGGAGATAGAAGGGAGAGGAAGGTATAGTGAAGATGGATTGTTATTGGACTTCTATTTGGTCTTCTTGGAGCAACAAGAGCCGCCTCTTTGGTGATGATGCGAAAGGAGGAATCTGGAATTAAACTTCCCCGAGATTAATTGGGAGTGGAGTTTAGAGGGTAGGGAAAGAGGAGGATGTTTGGAGCCAGAGCGTGAGGAAATATAGAATGAGTTTGGGGGGGAGAGGAGGAGAGGATGGCAACGGTATTAATGAGAAGTAAAATAGCGCGGTCAAGTCGCATAAAAATAAGGCGGATTTCACGTTCAACTTTTACTAAAAAAGCATTCCATTTCTCGTAATTATTATTATTTAAATCAACTCTGTGTTCGTAAGATCTAGCAAAAATATTATTTACAATTATTATTGCAGGCATAAGGTTATATCGCCCTAGCGGGCAATTAGATCTAGATTTTTATAACGATATAAAGGCGAAAATATGAGAGCTAAAGTTAAAACGTGAAAAATAAGAATAAATAATTGTTTCGCAAAATATAAGCGGAATATAAAGTGTTTTATGGTAACATTCCAAAAAAATTATAGGTAGTTAACGTACATCCGCTGATACCAACGTACATCGATTCTCGCCTACACGGATAAATTGACTGGATTGAGAAAACTTAGGTCAAAGACTACTACCCCTACGGAAAGACCAGTAACTTAATGCTATAGAGCGATGCCCACGTAAGGTTATACTTATGTTCAGTGGAGAGGTATTGCTCTAAGAACAACCTGGATTTTATGGCATTGTCCTGGACAACGCACCTGGTCATCCATCAAGTTTGGCAAATTTGCACCCTAAGATCAAAGTGGTGTTTTTGCCACCAAACACCACCTACTTGTTGCAGCCTATGAACCAAACTGTTATTGCTTCCTTCAAGCAATATTATTTGAGGAGGAACATGGCTGAAGCTATTAAAGCCACGGATGTAAGTGCTTCAACTCTCAAGGAGTTTTGGAAGGGTTACAACATCTTTCATGCAGTACAGAGCACCAGCGCTTGCTGGAACGAATTGAAGGAATCTACCTTGAATGGTGCATGAAGTAAGCTCTGTCCTCAATTTATTACTGTTAATGAAAGCTTCGAAGAGACAACAGAGAATATAATCGAAGAAATTAAAAAAATGGGGAGGAAACTAGATCTAGAGTTGGATTCTGCTGATCTCACCGGGTCGTTGGAGTTTAATGCAGAGGAGATTTCCACTGAAGATTTGATTGATTTACAAGGGAAAATGACAGCAGACCAAGATAATGTTGATGCCGATGAAACCCACCTCACTTTAGAAGGCATTGAACAACAAAAATTTAGGTGAGATCTTCAAGAAGCTGGAAGATATGATAGCTGACATATAAGACTGTGACCCTGACACGTTGAAAGAAGTTCTTCTGTTGTTAAATTTCTCCGTAGTGATATTGCACGTTAAAGGTGCTGTACGATGAAAAACAGAAGGCCTCTCTTCAACTTTCTTTTGTGAAGTTCTTCAAAAAACTTTAAATAAATCCTGTAACCCATTTACTAATACAAAAGTCATCACCAAAGTCATCTTTAGACTTTCCATATAAATCATTTTCAATCTTCTCTGATAACAGCCCCTTTCCCAACGACCAATAATTCTTCTTCTACCTCATAATAACGATTCAACTACCGTAGGCAAATGGTAAGATAATTTCAGGTAAGAAATAAAAAAAAATAGTTTTTGTAAAGTTTTATATTAATTTTTTTAAATATATTGTATGCGTATTTAAATTTAATGTTAGTTAATTTATAAATACAATGGTGCAATATTCCGACTTGATTTTGAGTGAAAAAATGTGCTTTTCCATTTCGGGAACGAATCTTCATTTATAACATTAGTTTATATGGAATATGACCGCTTAACGTACGGGTTTTCAAGAACGTAACCTGTACGTTAAGCGGACGCTGTTTGTATTTTGAATTCGAGTTAATCTAACAAGGAAAGGTTTTGGACCAAAGCATTGACTTTGGGACAAAATTTGGCTATATTGTAAAGAATAAAAAAATAAGCGATACGCGTTTTGTCGTTTTTCTGTCAGGTTATATTCCTCGAGTTTTAAATTTTTAAATATTAAATTTTTGGAAAAACTATAATCGATAAAACACATTTTTCTTCTTCGTAAAGGCTGACAATGCTAAGAAACTTTGGTATTTTGTAGAAAATGAAAAAAAATCAATACGTGTTTCGCCGATTTTCTGTCAGGCTTCTATTTCCCGGGTTATGAATTTTTAAATATTATAATCTTTATATTCGTATTTAGAGATACTAGTGGTACCAGAAAAAACATTAGCAAAGTCAGTCAGAAATCTGCATGATTAAAAGTAATAATAGCCCTTTGTCCTTATAAAATTAGAAAACTGACATTTTGAATTTCATCATTATTTTTATAATTTATATGTGAAATTTTAATTGCTTCTCCCTTACGAAAAGGTAAAATTTCAGTATATATTGAAATAAAGAAAAAAGATATTTTCTTTTGCTCAATCGTTAAAAATGCCCCCAGTCCACACAGTTTACTGAATAAAAGTAATCTGCAGTTATTAACGTTGCAATCTACTAAGTTTGACGTTGCTACAACTATAATTTCGATGCTTCCTAAAAAGCGCAAAGCGAATAATACAATTCTTTCGTCTACTATATGAAGGCTTAATAGACGCTAATTCAATCGGAGGCAACAATGCGTGTCGCTTGGGCAACACCCAGAAAGAGTACGAAACAAGAGTTGAAAGATGCACACACCATGCCTGCATACATGCGAAGCATAGGCGTTCTTTACGATTTATACAATCATGTCAAAAAAGATAAATATGAATGGTTTAGTATAATGTCTACGAACTGAAATGCCGGCAGTGGTGCCGAGGAAATATCGAATTTTTTATACACCAAGTAAATTACCCATTTCTTTTCACTTACAAACGCTGTGTATACGTAATAAAAAATATACTTATTTACGTTCATTTCTTCGTCGTAGATTATCCATTTACCTTCATTTTCCAAATGTTTTGTGCGCACGAAAGAACTAATTAGGTATTTACAATAGATATTGTTTACATCAGTTGTCACGATGATTGTTTTTGTTGACAACAATTAAAAAACACGGGAAAATTTTTTCTAAGCTCAAAGTGAGTTACAACTTTCTCGTTTGACTTTCCTGAAATCGGCTACTCCTTCTATGTTCCGAACAAAACATATGCTATTTGAATAGTTCTGCAAATTTTGATTGAGAACTTTTTAGTTATAAGTAATATTTTACGATATATAAAGAAATGTTAATTTTTTTTCACCAGTAAAGTGACACTCTTGATTAGGTCACGTAAACCATTCACAGTGCAAACTCGATAGTTCTAACTGATTAATGCAAGGGCGTGTTCGGATTATTGAGGTGTTCGCATTACTGGATTCTAAGTAAATGACCACGTTTTTATGAAAAAAATATTTATTATAATGTATATCTATCGCTACCCTTTTTTTGAAAAATTTTGCCCTATGGAGCCACTACTTAAAAGGTGCGCCACATAAACATTAAATTAAGAAACCATCCAATTAAGGCAATTATTGCAGCAGAAATATTTTGAACGATTTCATTTTAGTAAAAAATACTTAAAAGGTGGAGAAACATAGAAACGTATTAAAATAAAAGGTTTAAATAGAAATATAAACTAACCTCTTCAATTGAGATTCTGCACCGTTTATGTTTGATATGTCCGTAAGTCTCTAAATAACACCATTCATTAGCAGAAAAACAGTAAAAATCAACATTCACGTAAAAATCTATTATGTATTAAATTTCTTTAAATAAAACACCAATTAATGTACTTACAGTTTAGTAAAATGACTATGAGAGATCCGCGTTGATGGACGGAAAAATCGTACTCCACACTGGGCCGCGGCAGTAGGAATGAGCGATATCAACACGGCCGGCCGTGCCGATATATTGCTCATTCCTTTTAAAACAACGTTTCAAAGAATCATCTATACCAGTGGTGGGCAACTTTTTCTACGTGATGGGCCGCATTGGTGGCTGCAAATTCTTCGGCGGGCCGCATTGCAAGTTGCCAATGCTTCTGCGAGTCAGATTAGATTTTAAATCGGACGTCAACAAAAGATTCTGAGGATCACATCAGCGAAAATCACGTCAAAATAAGGTTTTTAGGGTTAAAATTTCAATATTTAGTGTTTTATTGTTGTAATTTGAATGTATAAGATACTAATTTGGGTTAAATCTCTTTTAAATTATAGCTTCGCGTGCCGCATAAAACGCTCTTAAGGGCCGCATTCGGCCCGCGGACCGTGTGTTGCTCATCACCGATCTATACAGCCGCAAGAGGCATTAGTGGTGGACATCTGTGTCCGACTTCGTTACAAAATAATAGCTACAAATTTCACTTTCCGACGCTCGCTTCGCTTAACCGACACTTTACACCTGATGTTGAGAGTTCGGATTACCGTGGGTTCGGATTATAGAGATTGCACTGTATATCATTTTCTTATTTTCTTTGCCCTTATGTCCTAAATACCAAATTTCATCAGCATCCGCCCAGTAGTTTCTAAGATGAAGCATGCGGACGGACGGACATGACCTTACCATAAGGCGTTCTTTTTTACTTATTGTAAAGAACGCCTAAAAATCGTAAAATTTCGAAAATAAAGGCGTGTTTCTGAGCAATTCTTCCAGTTAACATATAGACATTGCAAGAATAATATATTTCATAGTTTTAGCCATTGAATAAAGCAAAAAAGGAGAAATTCGGTCAATATTTACGTATTTTAATGAATGAATGAAATAAACCTCGCACCTTGAAAAACCGGAACTCCTAGGTAAACATATGGGAAAATATAATTGCCTCCTGGAGTCGAACCTGGGACGCTTCCGTAAACGAAAATAGTTTTCCTGGGGTCTCCTAGTTGGCAGAAACAAAATGGCGTTTACAGCATTTCTCTACGACTAACTGTTCAAGAGATAAAAGGGGAGACGGACGGACAGACAGACATTGAGTAATTATGTATAAAGAGATTATTGGTTTTTCACAGTAAGAACTATCAGATTAATTATAATGTTTAAAAATTCATAACCTGGGAAATATAAGCCTGACTGAAAATCGACGAAACACGTATTGATTTTTTTTCATTTTCTACAATATACCAAAGTTTCGTAGCTTCGTCAGTCTTTACGAAGAAGAAAAATGTGTTTTATCGATTATAGTTTTTTCAAAAATTAAATATTTAAAAATTCAAAACTCGAGGAATATAACCTGACAGAAAAACGACAAAACACGTATCGCTTATTTTTTGATTCTTTACAATATAGCCAAGTTTCGTCCCCAAGTCAGTGTTTAGGTCCGAAATCTTTCCTTGTAAGACTTGGTTTTCTTTGCTAATATTATTATTATTTACATTGTCTGTGTGACATTTTGTATGCTGTTTTAGCAATTATAGATTTAATCATATAAAATGGAAATTCTTGACTGAAATCATGCTTGTAAAGTATTAAGTTGCTCCAACAATCATAAAAAGTCATTCGAATCTACTCTCGGTGAATCACTGCTGATGAAGACTGCTCTGTAGCCAAAATTTGTCAACTTCCCAACCTTTTTATTACTTCGGTGGATAATTTTCTTAGATTCCACCCACAAGATGATCTCAATAAGCCTTAATTTTTTCATAAAAATAAGCTATTTCAGTCTCTCTCGTTAGAGATACACTTTATTTTAGCATTTGCCATTAAACTTTCATTTTATGTTTTTTCTGCACGAGAAGCACATGATAACAAGACACACTATACCGACAATATCCAGAGTATGATTTAAAAAAAGAACAGACGTCAAATCGTGATTTTTCGTAAGCTTCGTAGCAAAATTTTTAATCAAAGTTTATTCGAAGATAAGAAAAATAACACCAGAAAGAACTTTTTTACGCGCAAGAGACTTGTTTATTATGGTCCGGACTGGTATAAAAGGCTCCCCTTTAAAATGTAATATAAACAACGTGTGATAGCTTTCCGAGATAATACCATCACGAATATTATCATTACTAATATTTCTTTATTTTTACTTTCTCCTTCCTCTCTCCTCTCTCTCTCTCTCGAACCCGACCAAAAAATCACTGGGCGTATTAATTAGTCTAGGAGATACATAAAATATCTCCGAAGATGGGGCGAGAGGCCGGTCTCGGAAAATTAAAAAGTGGGCAGAAATATTGTTATTAAACTCTAGAGATGGGCGGTTGGCGGTGGTGGCGAGCAGAGGGAGATGAGGACTGAAGGAGGGGAAGGGGGATTGGATTGGCTGAGTTGGAGGGGAGACCTGCGGTGGGGAAGGTCAGAGGGCTGGAAAAAAGGGTGAAGATGGGAAAAGAGGGCGTAAGTGCGTGATGGAGGCATGGGTAAATGTTTTTGTTTTTTAAGTTTTAGGCCTGCGTGAGGAAGGAGGAGTGGGGGGGGGCGGTGAAGGGGTCGGGGAATGGGAGAAGGGAAGAGGGTTGTCGGGTACGTTTAGGCGTGCGCTCGTACGAGAAACTTTTCCGATCCAACTCCTTCCTTCTCCTCCCTCTCCACTATCTCACTCTTCCTTACCCTTCAACCTCTTCCCCTTTGCCTCACACTGCTAACACTTCCCGAGGCGCTGCTATTTCATACTTTCCTCTCTTTCTTTCTCTCTCTCTTCCAGGACTCTCACGCCCTCTCGAGACGTAATTCCAAAAAAACTCATGCCGACTCCTAAAATCCCACCCTTGTTTGAGCCTGAGACGAATCTTGTTATCCTCTCTAAAAGAGGTCTCGTAATATTCATACCTAGTGTAAGAGCATAGTAAAACCGGATTGTTTAAAATCCTTTTTAGGTGAGACCTTAGTGTGATATTTTTTCAAACGCCGAAGAAATATAATTTTTTAGCTTGGTTAAGAAGCGGTTGGAAATGCGCTGAAAATTGTTCAAGTATTAGAAGGATAGCGGAATCTTTTGAAATTATAATTATCATGAAATTTGCGATCAGCGACATTTTATACTGCTCACTCATTCACTATCTTTGATGAAACAATATGTATGAATTTAACTGGAGCTTCATTTTTACAGACAGCAGAATTCACAGTCTCATCCTTGAACCTCTTCAGTGCCCACTTGCCATAAAACAGAGGGAAATATGAATTAAGTCATCTGTTAATTCATCTTCGGAATTTTAAAAGGTATGGATTTTACAAATCTTTTACTTGTTTCTTAACTTATGAGTCGAAGTTAATTCCACAAATATTTCATCGATTTTCTAAGCTTGAGGTGGGATGGTTCCACATTTATTTAAGTCATCTTAAAAAAATTTCTGAGAAAGTATTGAACTCAAAATACCGAAACATAAACTTGTTGAAGGAGTTGCTATCAGGATACAATTTCTGATTTCCATATACAAATATTGTTAGTCGACCAACGTTTTTCGAATATCATAGATTTTCAGTAGAATGAAATAGAAAGATTACAAAATCCTCCAGTATTTTATTTAAATCGATTCATTAATTTCTTTGTGATCGTGATCCACATATATAACATATCATCCGTTATAATCAACTTACAGATTTCGATTGATATGAAATCTTCCTTGCGTTTTATACCAGGATACAATATAAAGACGGCATATTTCTATTTTGTCAATCGAAGAAGTGTTTTTGGATATGGAATATCCACCGAATTCATCCTACACACTTAAGAGCATTATTTCTTTATTATTAGTACATCGATTTACTTTAATCGAATGTGACACATTTCAGATTTAACACGGAGTTTTTTTCCATGCATACAATACCATCACTATCTAGAAAAAAATAAGCCAATGGATGATCGTAACCTTGGAGTTAAGCGATGTAACTTCATTGAAATTATATTTTTTTAAATAATTATAAGAGAAGCTAGTTTGTCCAATTAGCAAAACTTTTGTGACGCATTTAAATCAGTTTACCATGATTCTTTTATCCGAATCGAGCACGTAGTCGCAAATTTCATTCTTTCTTTCTCTCCATAACCCCTGTCATGACGCTTTCAGCGGTACCCTCTCAAAATCCAGAGCCATCGGATTTACGAGACGCTCGGCAGTAAAGATGTAACGCCTGGGAAGGTTCCAACCTATTCGCTCTTTCATTTCCCCCTCCCCTCCCTTCCACTCCGATGGGAATATCACCCTTCCGACTCGCCTCCCCCGCTCTTCCCACGTGTCTTCGTTGTTATATTCAGTCGTGTCTCTCGCCTTAAGCGCTTGGGATATTTCCAACCTTTGACACACGCGCGCCCTAGCAGGGAAGGTTTACTGCTCACTCCGCTTTTTCTGGCCTAAGATCCTTGCCTTTCTAGTGTTTACCCGCCCCCCCCAATATTTCTGACCGATAGAGACATTAAAAATGGAAATAAAAAATGCGAGGATAAACATTTGCATTAAAACAAAAGTATTCCTGGATTGGCTTATCAGCAGATATTATCCTTTTAAATATTTTATAGCTCATATTTTCCGATCAGCCTAGATTTAGTGCATAGTTTTGTTGGAAGTGAATAGTTATGGCAGAGATGGCGATACAATCAGGAAAATGCCGAGAGTATTTATCGGCCTGATTCCTTTCTCTAATAAAGAGTTCCTGCCGCTTCACACAGATATTGAATTTTTCGGCGAAGTATGTCGGGTTAAATATCCCTTAATCATAAAGAATAGAAGTCGAGTGAAATATTTGGTAAAGTTTTTACGCAAGAAAATAAGAAAGAGAAGACGGATGAAAGAAAAATTATCTAAATTTCTCTGAATTTTCATTTGTTATCATGCACATACTTGATTATTCTGGTGCAAACAAACAAAAATCCTAAGAAAACTGGTGATATTTTTATTTATTGCTGAAACAAATGTGCATAAATATTTCTTGGCCACGAATCAACGATGTATATCGACTTACAGCTTAAATAGTGGCACAGTACCGTGATATATGCAATGCGACTTTTCCGATCACTCCATAGCTAATTTCTTCTCGAAAGACATAAGCGATCGAGCAGATACAAAATTAACGTTTCATGCATGGAGCGGACCATATTTTATTCCGCACGAGTAAATCGCACATTCACTCGGCAATAGATCAATGCTCGAAGGACAATAAATAGTTGTTTCTCTGTGGAGATAATATATTGGCAGCGGAAAAAGGACTACGAGATATATAACAATCGATCGGACGAATCTTTATTTCATGAAAGTCTGGACAGTACCTTGGGGAACGCACGATCTCTGTTCTATTGTTTTGCAATTGCATACCGATTCCGTATAGCAAATTGGCTAAAAGGACTCCTGCTACTACTCAAGAGGTTGTTGGAGAGAGGTTTCCGACTGGTGGCACACCGTGACGCGTCAGGTGATAATAGGGAACAAAGCGCCATTTATCACTGCATTAACTTGGCATTATTTCGAGAGAAAAAAATAATCGAAGGGGAATTATTACGCTTCTTGACTGTGTTAGGAACTGTGGAGACTATTAATCGAAGGAAAGTTGGTTTAATCTCGGAATAATTAAACGCAAGAAAGAGTGTAAATAAGACATCAACTATTGCGTAATACGCCAGAACAGTGCGTCATCCAGGGAATTTTATTGATTTCACTAGCAAGTTATTGAAATTTAAAAAATGTGCCGACTCCGAAAAGATGTGTTCGCAAGTGCTACCACGACAACATTTTGTCTTGAAGACTTACTGCATTAGAGCCTTTCTTTGCAATACGGTTACATCGTCAGAGATGTTGAATCGGTCTAAAATGTGGCAAATTGATACTTTTTATTAGTTATATTTTCCTCTCAATTTCAGCAAAACAGGTTTCACTCTTAAATCGCAGGGATTAGGTTCATGAAAGTTCCAGCAGTTGGCAAAACCGTGTTTGGTAAGACAAAGGTTTGCGGGGAAATTGGGGTTAGGGTGTCCACGGTTTTGGACACACGGGTCAAGGTCGAGAAAGTTTGTGACGGTCAGAAATAAGTATTAGAAGACTGCACTAAACATGATAAATATGAATTATAAGTGTGTATGAGAGTGCCGCGGGCGATTTTAAATGACGGGTGGCGGGCTGATGCGGCGCCACGGAAAACCGTGGTTACTCAAAAGTACATACCATGACATCCAAAATGGTATATAGAGTATTAGGTGTGGATCCTCAAAACTGCGGTTGAAAAACCCATGGTTGGCGGGGAAAAACTTGTATACATCCTAAATCTACGCTTTTTAAGTGTGCTTGTGTGTATGGTAAAGTTTTTTAACAAATAATTTGAAATCCACTATCAATCACACTTCATACTCCATGGTGTCGTTTTCAGAAATTTTCATCTTGAATATCTTGACACAATTTGGCGACTCATGGCCCGGTCGGTACTGGATTGGTGTGATACTATTGAATATTTTCGTGATCCATGTATTTGATCAAATCGTTAATTAAAAATGTAGTTAACGAAGGGGAGATAAAGGCCAAAAAATGTTTCTACGATTATATTCCTCTGAGTATACAGATTGATTACAACCGCAAAATGAACGATGAAAAACCCTTTTAGAACAGTTTTTCTGGCCTTCAATTAAACGACCGCAAACTTAAAGAGAGAAATGTCATTAACTACGACTCTTAGCGCTTTAAAACTACCGGATTATTTATGGAACAGACAGAAGTCGTCTTTGAGGAATCTTCTGAGTGGATTTTGTTCACGACTGTTCCGCAGCTGTCAAAGGAGATGGGCATAGGAATTTGAAGCATTTTTGTGAGGAAGCATTATGTGGTGAAAAGGGAGGCGGGGAGAGGGAGCAAGGTTGGAAGAATAGGAGGTCGTCGTAGGCGAGGCTCTAAATTGCCCTCGTCATTTGCATACGCGCTGCGAGTATGGAAGCGTGGGCCCTGTGGGCTTCGAGGACTATATGGTGGATGGAGAGAGCAAACGAAAGAGAGCGAGAATGGAGAGATGGGGTGGCAAGGTATATACATGAGCGGAAACATAAGGAAGGTTTTGGCGTAGGGAGAAGGAATTAAATGGAGACTTGAATGGCTGTCTCTTTGAAAAGCACCACGAAAATAGTCAAGGTAAAATTATATAAAAATATTTTAAGGCGGAGTTTTTATCGCGACTTCCGTCTAGTTTTTTGATGAATTTGCTTTATCGACTCTTTTTGTTTTTCTCATAGATAACTTAAAATGGAAAATTCGGGCTGATTTCAGTTTTCAAGTTTTCATAAAGATGCAACTTTATTTTTCTTGTATACTTCGTATAAATCGAGGTGTTAAAACATAAAACATTTGGGTTTGTGTAAACTTAAAAGTGAGTTGAATATTCTTTAGAGAAAATCATTTTGATGACAAATTCATGAATGTTTTCTTGTTTTCCATTAATGAAATTAATTTCGTGAAATCAGCAACAAAGTGGTTCGAATTCCAGACGTGTTAAAATCCCACCAGGACGTCCCCTGACACAAAAAAGAGGACATGTTCGGGAAAAACCGGACGTATGATAACCCTAGTTGATACAAATTTAAGGTAAATTAGTCGCTTCATGTTTTCAGTCTCATACAAAGACAAGTCGTACAATTTATTTGTTTGTTGCATTTTTAATGTTATTCATTTGTTTCAAAGTTGAATTATAGCCCAAATAGATAAGGAAATACTAAAAACAAAAAGTACAACTTATTTCGGTAAATATCTAGCAAAGTAATTTAGTAGATGAGATTTGATTTTTCCAGTATCTAATACGTGATATTATCTAAACATTGCTAGTATCCTCAGCTCAATTAATAAATTTTTATAATCTCGGTAGTGTCAATCGCGGAAAGTTTATCAAAATTTATACAAAGAAAATTTTTATGCGCTTTCGCTGATAGCCACGCTGTTAAAAGAATGACAGTGAAAGGAAACAGGTGTCTAATTCACTAAAATCAAGCAACATTTTAAAATTCTCTTTAATTTTAAGAAATAAAAACATGAAAAGTTTTCGTAAAATAAAAACAATATCGAAATAAAAGAAGAAAAGAAAGGACTTTATTTCAGAACTAGAAAGTCATACATGCATTTTTCCTCAATGCTCAAGGAAAAATTAAACAAGAGTGATAAAATTTTCGCGAAAGAGATTAGTAATTAGTACCAATTGGTCTCTCTCCCACTAAATGACAATTGCTATATAAAAAGACGCATTAAGATGGCATATAATTGATTGTTCACAGCAAACGTACCCATAACATCCAATTTAAAGCAGCCTGTGACTAATCCAACAAATTTTCTCCGAGGAATTTTGAAGGGTCTATCTCACGACAGCATTGCGAGGATGCAAGGATGGGGTTATTATACGGGCGCGAAAAAATGAAGATCGAAATTGGCGTTCGTATTGAGGTGTGGGAGAAGAGGAACGGGCAAGCGATACATCGGCAGAATGCGAAGGCGAAGAAGGAAGAGAGGAACGGAAGAAAATAAAAAAAATGTGGGAGGAGGCAGGCGAGGAGGAGATAAAGAGGGGCATGGAGAGAGCCGAGTGAGAATAGGGGATCGTTTTGGAAGGAGTGATTGGGAGTCCCGAGATGAGTACGTGACCATTTGGAGATAATGAAAATTATTGTGTACACACTGTAGAGATCTGCAGAGAATGAAGAGGGAGAAGGAGTAGGAGGAGGAGTCGAGAGGCGTGTTGTTGACGCCGATAAAAAGAAAGAGCGAGAGAAATGGAGAGACGATGAAAGAGGAGAGGGAAGAGGAGGTGGAAGTGGGATCGGAAAAACCACGAAGAGCTTTGGCATGTGTTAACTGCCGGGTCTCTTGAATTAACGCGAAAGAAGATGAGAGAGCAAACGAGAGGGCATAAACGCTAAGAGAAGGAACGAGTGAGAGAATCTGGGATATTGCGCGTTGCTTTTTTTCATCTGGGTGGGGGATGAAATAAAATTAGATGGAAGCCCATATTGTTGCGTAGAAAAGGGAGGAATTTAAAAAATAAATTAGCTCTATGGTGTTCTTCTGAGGGAATGGAAACGAAAAACATGAAAACGGAAAAGAGGAGAGGGAAAGAAAGGAGAAAATAGGAGAAGAAAGAGGAGACCCAAGGATGAGGAGATTGACCCGAGGCGAGGTGAGCGCAGAACAGAATCCCATGCGGGGCTGTGGGCGCGTGGGAGAAGGGTGGAGAGGAGGGTGGGGGGAGGAGCGGTGAAGTCTGAGGCGGTGGTGGGGGAGGAGCAGGAGGAGTAAAGAGAGAGAGAGAGACCCAAGTCTCCGATAATATCGCCCCCTCCTCTTCCAGCCCATTCCCGGCTCTCCGCACTATCAACCCCCCCTCTCTTCCCCAATATCCGCCCATGCCCCCCAATCGACGAACCTCTACGGGCGTGCGCCACATATCCCACCCCTTTCCACGAGATCTCTAACTCGCCTGCCCCACACCGCGGCAAAACCCTTTCGGAAACCCAAATATAATCTCTGTACAACGAGGGTGGGAGAGGAGGATAAAAAGATGGTATCTTTTTCTTTTTAGACCATAAGTTTGAGTTGTTTGAGATGAGGAGAAAGAGAGAGAGAGAGGGGGAGGGGGAGGGTGGTAGGAGGAAATGGTGGATGGGGAGTGATTGCTGAGGTAAATGATGTTTTGGAAGAAATTTCTCAAACTCCGTGCACCGTGAAGATTGTGTCAGGTACGGCCTTTTTTCGCGTGGATATTTTTTATATGCGCACGCGTGCGAATGGAGGCATGAAGAAGAGGGCGAGAACGTTTCGCATTTATGATGGAATAATAGTATATTAGCATGGTCGTGCTTGATATGTCCTACTATCCTACGACCGAAGAGTTCATTAATTTTTTCATGGAGTTTTCAGCGATAAGGAAGGAAATATCCACATTAAATATATTAATGTATAATTAAACACAAATTTCTTCCTTTGATAAGGATTTAATGATCAAATCATTTAATCAGCCAATAAAAGCAGAGACGAGCTAGAAATTCGGTGATATCAGGAATCTACTTTCCTCGTGATTGGCGGATTCTTCGCTATTAATCTAACCATGTTCCACCAATGATTCCACTATTGATTACTTTTTAAAATCAAGGAGGCTTACCATTACATGTAGCCTTTTATTTTTTACTAAAAGCAGTGATTTCAATTTAAGTATGGCTAGTCTCATAATTCACGTTTTCTTTCTTTGATGAGAACGAAAAACAGGTAAGATTTTATCAAATACAAGATTTATCTTTGTGAATCCTGGTTCGATAAAAATTTCACAATAATGATTTATACATTAATGTCGTAAATATAATTCAGAAAATACCACTTGGAGCTAACTTATTTTTTCATTTCTTTTAAAGTTCATCATTGTGCACTAGATTTTTTCATTTCATCTTTTAATGTACCGGAAGTTTGTAATTACTCGAGTATACATGAACAAAATGATCTACGAGATCGTCTTCTGCAGCGGTGAAAAGTTGATAAACGTTTGCTAACGGTGCGTTCAACCGTTATGCTTACGTTTTATGATATATTCTCGCTCTCTTACGCACATAAATAGCATTTAATTCCAGAATTTACCTTACTCGGAACTTATTTTTTTGCCGAGATATTTTCGATCTTCGCGATAAAGCACGGATCCGTCACGATATACCAGGCGGATAACCCTTGTCTCGCGGCTACGGATGGGGAAACATTCGTTCGGCTATCATTGTTTTGAGTGTACGTCATATAACTGTGTTGGACCAGTCACGCAGGACTTTTTTGTCTTTGAGTACGTCTGTTGAACCGAGATCACGATCATAAGGGAGCGTGTACTTTTGTTGAAATTATCATAGTTAAAAATCAGTATATCGGGTATTGTATCGGTGCAAATCGAGAAAAGACCGTAGATGGAGATGGCAGGAGGGGGTGGATTTAGGGGCGTGTGCAAGGATATGGGTTCGGAGGGTAAAATATAGGAAGGCGGTAAGAAACGTTTAAGATTTTCATGTATTTTTTCCACGAAAAACGGCCACGTTTTGACGGTAAAATCGTAATCGAGACGAAAATCGGGTGTTTATGGCAGATGATGGATGAATATAAATGTCACCAGCGTCGATAGAGAAATGTAGGATGAGAAAGCACGCCATAAAACCTTCTTATCGATGACCCATGCAACACGCCATACGAAAATCTGCTTCAAATGCTAAAGGTTGGAAAACAATGGCTTGTTTTAATTTTATTATTTTTAAGACGCCGATATCCACAAATCAAACTAGATCAAGCATTCTTTTGGTCGTGACCGTTTGTTTCGGGAAAAATTACGTGACTAAATTTAACCTCGTGGCATTTAAAAGTATTCTCTAAATAAACCTGTTCTGAATATATCGAGCACAAACCGTTTTCTTGAAAGTGAATTTTTAGCAGCAGAACGAAGGAAATTGAGAGGAAAACATGTGCAGATAGAATTATTGATCAATTGTTACTGTATTTGTTCCTTAAATGGGGTTTTCTTACTTAAATCACTCATATTAATAATCGTGATTAATCAGATGTCACTGAAGATAACATTTGGCTGCCAATGAATTTATCTTTTGAGTATAGATAATTGTTAGTAAAAAATTATTATAATTCCTTATTTTACCAATTGGATATTTCATTTTAGCGAAGCGGGATTTTAGCGCATTATTCTTCTCTGTGATTAAAACACGATATCGCCCGCTGTAATTATATCAAGAAGATGTTAGTAATGTGTATTCCAAGTTAAATAACGTAAGTTTTAGTACTTGGGCGTTTTTACATAAATTTTAGGATTATAAAAAACATAAAAAGGCATTCGATGAACATTCCTTAAGATTTATTTTAGCTGTATCAAGATAGGAGAAGGAATGTTTTGAAAAATTCTCCTTCTCAGCAATTAACTTATTCTATCTACTGTCGTGAAAGAAATGAATTGCCATTTTAGCATAGTCTATTTGATGTGTTACTTTCGATATGCTATTTTTAAAACTTGCCGAGAACCCTTTCATTGATTTGCTGTTTTACTGAAAATATAAAAAAAATGCAACCACGCGTTGTGATTTGCTTCCTCCATCAAGTAGCCGTACATAAAACGCGCAAAATTTTAATTTGAAAAATTGGTATGTATTTTTCAATCGCGTGATAAGTCTTATCCACCGATTACTCTTTACCACGTGCGCCTTTAGCAAAAAATGAAGCCTTTTCAGCGCGGGGATGATGCTCCACCTACGTGATTTTCGTGAATTCCCTCATTGCACAGTAGGTGGACTTGGGTGCTGATGGAAATCCTCTCATTACTTTCCTTTCTCCCTTCTTCCCCCATTCTCTCACCACCTCAACCTTTAGAAGCTTTCGGGATTGATGGGAACGAAATTGCGGCGGCGCTGCCGTCGCCGTGGGAGTTCCTCGTTTCGCCGCTAGAGGGGCGCCGCCGCCGAAACTCCTCTTGGGTGAGAGATGATATTGGGCCGCCCACTCCAATACTCCTATCTCTCTCTCTCTATCTGCACCATCGCGGGCGATTCTCGTCCGGAGGCCATTGTGGGGCGCGGCTGGGGGCGAAGGCGGGGCGGTACGATCGGGGCCCTCGAGGACGGGCTGCGGGAGTAAAAGCGGCGTAGCGATGACTAGTCTTTTGCCGTCACCACGGGGGTCGTCGCGGCGCCTTGCGTGAAAGGGAAGAACAGGGAGAGTGTGAGAAAATCGAGTAGACGGTGTTTGCTGGACAAGTTCGGAAGGTGGGTTGGATGAGTGGAATAGAGGGAAGGAAGGATATTGGGATGATGCGAGAGAAGATGGAAAGATGTGAGAGAGGGTTTGAGGTTTGTGATCTAGTAGGATGGATTTTGATTGCACGGTGCTCTATATGTAATGGAAAATCAAAAAGTAAAGGCAATTTCCGTGTAATAATAATACAAATGTCAGAACGCGATCTCAAGGTCATCATACTTACTGTGTAGTCAACCAAGTCTAAACGTGTCTTCCCAGTTGCCAGTGCTCATTGTGTCTCGTACAGTTGAGGGGTAAACATGTCAGCTCTGCTTTTCGATTGCACCGTTGGTGAACAACGTGCTGTCAGCAGATTTTTGTGGTCAGAAGGGGTCAAACCCTCTGAGATTTACAGGAGAATGTTAGCACAGTATGGTGAAAAGTGTACATATAAGTCAAAGAAAAGTGTACGAATGGGTGGAAAGGTTCTAACAATAAGATGACATAACAAGTTTGCTTGATGAAGAATGTTCAGCCCATCCGACAAGTTCAAGAACAGCAAACAATGTTGATTGAGTTAATGCTCTCATACGAAAAAACACACGGATTACTATTACTGCTGTTACTGAAACGTTAGATATCAGCTATGGATCTGCGTATTTGATCATGCACGATGACCTGAAGTATCGCAAAGTTCGTGCTATTCGCAGTAAACGCAGAGGATTGCTGTCAAGAGGTGTTCTTTTGCATCATGAAAATGCTTGACCTCATTCAGCCGCTGCAATCACTGAAACAGTTCAAGAGCTTAAATTTTAAATTCTTCCTCACGCACCCTACAATCCGGACTCGCCCCAATTGATAGTCACCTTTTGTCCTCAGAAAAAAAGCATTGCGTGGACGTCGATTTTTACATGATTATGATGTCAAAGAAGCGGTGCATACTTGGCTACAGGAACAACCGAAAACTTTCTTCTCAGCTGGCATTAAGAATCTTGTGGACCGATTTAACAAGTGTTTGGTAAAGCATTTTACCTTTCTAGCTTTAATAAAAAATAAATTGCCTTAACTTTTTGATTTACCCTCGTATCTTGCTAGTTGCATCCATATGATAAGCAATTTCTGCGTTTGCATAGTCAAGCTGGTCTTCTCGTGCGTAGTGATACGCAAGTATTTTATCTATTGGCAGCTTTCTTTTTCTTCTTTAGTCAAAAAATTACAAACTCATATCACTATATTGAAATTATGTGAAATTATCCATTATATAAAAAATAATTTCAGCCAAATGTTGCAAGCTCTATAACTGAACCACTTCAATCTTCAATATTATTTTCTCAACGAAGCGTATAGTCCTTCTTGAATTTCACATTCTGTATTAATATATCATTTATTTGCCTGCAACATTTTAAAATTTAATATATTTCATTTAAGATTGAGAAAGTGAAAAAAAAAACAAAACCATTGCTGAGCGTGACGTCTTTGCGAAATAGAACATCGAATTTTGATTGTTCACTGATTTCTCATAGAATATAATGTAAATTAAAAAGGAAAAGCATCGTGAAAAAATCTGATTTGGCCACCACATGTCTTTCTCCATATCTGTAATATTTCTAAAAATTCCAAAAAGGCTACATAACAATAAATATTTTAAGAAACTGGGGGAAAATTTTACTTTACAAAGAACAAATAAACTCAAACCATAACCTTCTGTTATTGGATATAGCCACAAAGCTCCAGCAATTAAGAAAAGTAAAAGGAGCGTTACTAAGACGTAACTAAGCGTCAATTGTTAACAATAGTCGTCGGTAGGTGGCAGCTAAAAATATAAGATATCTCTTAAACAATGCATTATATGGAAAAATGTTTCAGACAAAGATTATAGAAGATTAACTTTCCTACAACTTTTATTCCGTTACGTTTTAACATTTATCAAATATTAAAGCAAATATTTCAAAATAACGGATAAGTGACAAGAGTAATCACTCACTTCCGGTTTACTGGTTTTTACCAAAAACTAATCAGTTCTTGTGACTTTTATAAAAAAGTTAAATATAAATTTTCGCGTTAACCTGATTAATAGTTTTTGAGTTAGAGCACCCACAAAAAAGCTATCACATACACAAAGACATCATCGAGGAAATGACCAAAACGTGTATACGTATATGGAGAAATCAAAAAAACATGAAGTCCAAACCAGGACTAATGCAGTCTGGTTTCCCAAAGTCGACGAATTGATTACTTATATTGACAGGAAATGTGTTCGTCATTCCAAGGAATTCTCATACCATAAATACCATTTGTAGTTCATAGTTTATCAATGATAGATAAAAATTGGAAAACAACAAATTAATAGAGCATTATCAGGTTTAAAATACTAAAAGTAATGTCAAAATCTCTTTCTGACATATTTTGCATGTACTTTTTTAAATAAACGAATTTAATAAATGTTACTGTTTATACGGTAGTAGGTATGTATGGATCAACTGTTCATTGTTGAAGAGTAGTCGAGAGCAAAATAAAATAATCCATTTGTTCACTCTTCTATGCTCAAGCCAAGTTCGGTAATAATCGTCCCCATGGCAACAATCCGATAAAATGTGATTTAAAACGCAAAAATGCTGTTTTAGTAGAAATTCAAGAAAATACAATAAAAATTCGGCGATAAGAATTAAAATCTACATATCTTTCCCCTTATAACAGTACACACCACGCTTCGATATCCAAGGTTTTAGATATTTTAAAGTATTAAAGAAAACATCTCTGCACGATGGATTTGAGACTTCCTATGTAAAACAAATAGGGCAAAAACGTTCCTGGAATCGAACCTGGGACTTAAATCTTTGCCAAATAAAATACAGCCCGGAGGTGGGCTCTGGAAGCACGAGTTTCATACCAAGTTTCATGAAAATCGTCCATTGATGCAAACGTTGTTAGTAGGGGACACACAGGCACAGACAGGACCATTTCATAAGGCTACGTTTCCTTTGGAAACCAGCCTAAAAAACAAAAAAATTTCTGGATCATACAATATGCCAATTTATAGAGTTAACATGCCATAATGCAGTTAGTCATTCTTTGCACTTTGCAAGGTGAACTCATATGAGTGTGGGGTCCTGTCCCTCTCTGTCTTTCATTTCGGAAACCACTGGATTGATTTTTGTATAATTTGGTAGGAGATATACTAAATTTGTCTTGCAAATATAATTTTAATTTCTATTAAATAATTACTACATCTAGTTTACATAAAGGCCTAAGTGAACCTGTGTATATTTTGTTAATGATACACGCACAGGTTTTAGGTGATTGCTAAGAAATCATTACCACCTACTGCTGAGAATTTTCGAGTTTCGATTGTGAATTTTAAATCATTAGAGAAATTATTGGAGTAGAGTTATATTATATTATTGTAATAATAACTCCAATAATTTCATGCATTCTTTGCCAATGCGTAAAGAACGCATTCATAAACACTGTGCATTCCGACACGGAGTACACCATTCAATTCTTGTTTAATGACGAAACGCTTGCATATAGAGCCCCTACATTCAAGAGCCTTACTTGCATACACAAAGGAGAAAGTCTTTGAATGTTAAAGCACTGATTTCTAATTGCGCCGTGCGCGCCGTTGGCACTGCTAACTTGCTCATTGTAATCGACATTGAGTGCTGTTTATATGGTAATGATAAATAATTGAAAATAAATAGTTTTGACGTACTAATTGTCAGTCTTCACTCGTGTTTGCTAGAAATAGGATGCAAACGCACGTGTCATGTGTGTATCTGCCGGGAATTCGAATTATCTAAATCTCCGCGGTGGTAGAGAAGATGGGCCGACGGCATCAATGATTTCGTTCGCTCCGGTATCTAAGCTTGTTTTATATTTTCATCCTCCCCGGCCCTTCTTGAGGAGGATAGAGACAACGGGAGAGAGAGAGAGAAAGAGGAGGAATCGAAGGGAGAGAGGGGGTAGGTGTTCGGTTGTTGTTGGAGATGCTATTCGGGGAAGAGGAGACCGTGTGGAGCTCATCCAATTACAGAATGACTGAGCGAAAGGGAAGCCACATGTGCCCACGAGAGTGGTAGGAGACGTTGTAAAGGTGTGTGGTGGAGGATGAGGGAGGAGGTTATGGGTGGGTTACGAGAGGGTTGTGGGTGGAGTGAGTGGTGATGCGAAGGTTTGTGAGTTGGAGGCTGCGAGACATGGAGACGGAGGTTCGGGAGGTGATTGTTTCCCACGGCGCTTCCGAGAGCTTGTCTTCACACAATGCTGCGCCGATAAATAAGAGCCAGGAAAAATGGCTATTCGCTGCAGGAGTATCGAGTCCTTATGTACGGGGAAGAAATTTGATTCATTGAAGCAGAAAAGACTGGAGAACTATGTTAGTTTTTCTTTAAATATATTTTGTAATTATGACCTTACAGTCATTTAAATTAAGATTAAAACAAATATTTGACTAGAAAGGAAAGTAAAATTAAAGTTCGCCAAGCTTCATGAAAAAGTCAAGTTGCAATGAATAACATTATTAGGAAGTCTTTTACAAATGCCATTATTATGTAGATTATATAATGAAATACAAGGTGCGGCAGAAAGAACTCCCCGATTTGGGAGGGTCTTAGCTAGGGGTGGGGTGGGGGTACAGGAGTGGGGAGTGTGTCGTGGAGTGGGGAGTGGAGTCGTGAAGTGGGGAGTTCTTTCTGCCGCACCTTGTATTTCTTCTAACTAAACATAATAATACCCCTTGATTTCATTATCGAAGTATATTTGTTATTTCAATGAAATTTTCAAGAATTCTGAACTATTTGCTGTTTATTTGTTCATTTTTCTACGTCCCTTTGTTTCATTAAAATAACATTTTGGCAAAGGTAAAATAGTTCTCGCTTCCTAATTAGATAAAAAATCTGGCCAATATTAAGCAGCCATTTGTTTTCGACTCTTACACTAACTTATTTTTTCTAGGGCCGCACATCAACTCTATTTTTTAACGGAAAAATTAATTGGATACCTGACGAAACAATACCAATATTGTAATGTGGGTGAGGAAGTAGAAACTACCCAATTTGGCGATGTCAATTTATGTTATAGTTTTCTGCTGATACCAATCGACTGGTATGATTTAATCTTTCTTTTGTTATAAATACTGTACTTCTTCAAAATATTGACATATTTATCCGTGTTTCTTTATATTTTTATCAGCTAGCTGTAATACTTTATAGGAGAAAATGTCGGCAGAAAGAAATTTTCTCCATCACCAATGCCGGCGAATATTAATCTCATTTAAGCAAAAAATTGTCAAACTCAGAATATACGTTGGAAGCTTAAATATTTAAGCATTTTAAATGTGTTCACGTTTTTATGATTTCAGTTTATGGAAAGAATGCTGTCATTAACAAAGGAAAAAGCACTTAATCAAACACTTTCTCAGTTTTAGTGCTTCCGAAGATTTCTTCTTATTATGCTCCGAACATTTTGTTAGACAATACAGTGGTCCATGTAAAAAAATCTGACGTGGCTACCACATGACGTTCTCCATACCAGTAATATTTAAAAAAATTCAAGATAGGTTAAATGATAATAAATATTTGAATTAGATTTATTTCATGAAAACAATATGTACTTTCTCTATATTCCGTATATGGAGAAAGTAAAAACGGATGTGACAAGAGTAAACACCCACTTCCGGTTGACCGATTTTTATAAAAAACTAATCAGTTCTTTTCCCTTTAACAAAAATGTTTTCGCGTTGACCTGATTAATAATTTTTGAGTTAGAGCATCCACAAAATTCCGGTCACAGACATCATCGAGAAAATAGTAAAAAAATGTTCAGGGGACCTTAAAGATGTATTTCCGCTGAAATCTCGAATTCGATTTTTTTCATGAAAACAATACTTTCTCTATACTTCGTATATGGAGAAAGTAATATCTATTCAAATCGATAATTCTTGGTTTGAATGAATCCTAATCTTAAATAAGAACGAATAATTTTTTCTCCTGAACCTATAATTCCGCTAAACCTTACAGAATTTGCAATAATGAAGGAAATGAAATCGTGTTGCAATAAAGCAAGCATAAAAAATTTCAGGCGGCTTTGTATTGTTAATTTATCGTGCTTTTGTTGATTTGAAAGAATCTGATAGGTAGATAGGTTGAGATAAATAACCTAACTCCGGAGGATGGAGGACATAGTTATCAGGTGGGATTAGTTTCCAGTTAAATTATGCAGTATATTAAAAATTCAATATAAAATTCTAAACTTTAAAATTGGCACAAAAATATTTGAAAACCAAATTTCCTGTTGATATGATGGAACTATCTATATTAAAATTTCAGCGTCACTTTTTCGCAGAGCTGTTTTATTGGGTTCAAGTAAATACATAGGTATAATGGTTTGTCAGGTCAGTCTCGCTTATTACAATTACCATATGCTCGATACAATTGATAAATATCTAAAATGCTATTTAGTTGGAAATAATTCGCAAAGTTTAGATAATTTTGAAAACTATTGAAAATTGTTTTGTTGGTGCGTTCTCGCAGCAGAAATAGTAAGATGACTGCGTACGTACGTAATAGGTTAGGCCAGAGGTGAGGTCGGATCAACTCAGATATTTGAATACATTACTTATTTCATAATGTAATAATAATAAATAATAGTTCTAGGAAATAGGAGAAACATTATATTTCAAACATTATATCATTCCATCGCGTCAATGAAAAATCCTTCCGGTCATGAGGCATCTTTCCCACACCTGAGCCATCTCGACGCACGCGCTACCTCATCTCTTGACGTCCACGTGTCATTTAAGACGTGTCCTTCCCACGATGTCTTCCCAGATTACTTCAGGGGGTCCAAGCCGAACCAACAGCACGGTAGCAACCGGACGGCCTTCCGTGTTACTTAAACCTTTCATCCTAACTCGATCCCGCCCACTCATTCCCACCGGTTAATGCAGAATGGCGCCTTGGGAACATCTAAAAACCTAAATAGTTAGCGGGGCGGCCTGGGTCTTAACAGAGATGGAGCAAGGTGGGAGTGGAGCTCACCTTCCGCGATACCAAAAGCGGACGCCCAAAATCTCCAATTTGTCACCATGGACTCCCATCTCATTCTCTACCCGGAAAGGAAAATCCCCTTCGCGAAGAAGCGTGGGAGGGAATTGAAGCGGCAAGGGGAGGAAGAATGGGAGGAACGAGAAAAGAGGTGGAGAGAGGAGATAGAAAGAGGTAAAGGAGAGAAAGAGAGAGGGAGGGGTGAGATGGAAGATTCGCTCCGAAGCCTTTATTTTTTCGGCGATCTTATCTGGCCGACAAAAGAACAGAGGTACGGTTTCTATGGTTCCTCTCACGACAATGCGTCCAGCGACAATCGACTTCCATTTATATTCAAATGCGACTCGGGAGACTAAGGCGTAGGGGCTCTTCTTTCATGGGGGGGGGGGGGGCGAGCCGAGAGAATGGGGTTGAAAAGAGGGAGAAGGTGGGAAAGGAGGAAAAGAAGGGAGATTGAGGGGTTGGTGGGATTTTTCAATTATTGTTTACGCTCAATTCTCTGCGTCGCCTCGTACACATCCGTCTCGAGGACACGCCCTCGCCTCCTCGTTCCCGCCTCTCTCTTTGTAGAGTCCGCGAAAGATGTATTTCTCATCGCGAGTTTGAATCAGCAAAGGATGGAGTTATTTATTTTTTCCTTCGCTGTCATTTTTTCCACCGTTCCTAGAGAGTGATACCCTACGCTAGGCCTTGAATTTTTTCCATGCGTCACAAGACAGCATTATAAACATAATGTCATGTCATTTAAATTTAATGCGTTATACTATTGTCTTTTGTTTAAGACAAAATCGGAAGGAGCTACTCTATAATGCGGAGTCATAGATTGTTAAGTCTGCAATATTTTATACTGAAAATTGCTAAGTATTAACATTAGTGTTTCAGTAGAGGGGTGGTTAGCGTGTCTGGCTCCCAACGCTAGGGTCGCGGGTTCGAATCCTGCCGAGGGCATGGTTGTATGTGTTCGTCTTTGTTAAAGTTATTACGCTCATTGTAAAAGGCCGTTAACGGCTGTTTATGAGCTGATATAAATAAATAAAATAAAAAATAAAAGTAAGCGAACGACGGATGGAAAGTAAAGAAATCGCGATACCAAAACGGGTTTCAGCATCTCTTATGTTCAGCAGTTACTCACAGAAGCTCTTAATTTATTCTTGTCAAAATTCGTTCATAGGTCTAATCTTTCGATGATTTGTTGAGCGTAAACCGAATTTCCGTGGATGTATGAAATAATGACGGGATACATCCGACAGATTTTGTCTTTCCACGTGTTTAATGTATTTTTTTGTGAGAGAAGGTTAAACACATCTGAAAGAACTGCTTTTCAAAATATTCTTCTTTTATTTATTGAAATTAAGCCGATCTTAAATGCTGTTAGTTTTAGATAAAATTTGAGTCGCGTCGGATAGCTCACTATTATCCCGTGAAATAACAGTTGCTTCATTCAAGTGTCTAAATGACGCATTGCTGTTAAGGCTTTCATGCTTCGTTAAAAATGCCCGCTATTTATTTTTGGTTTGTTTTACGTAAATTACGTTGAAAATGTGTAGCAACCACCTGTGCTTGTTAAATTTGCGAACTCTAACGACAAGGGTAATGTGAATTTTGATACAGTCAAAATATATACTCGACGTACAGATTACTTAGTAGAGAGAGGTGACGAAAAAGCAGTCTCTCGAAACCGAATCTCTCCGTTATAAAATTTATACGGCGCACTTATTTTCAACGGCCGTCGTAAACATCAAATTAGTCGAAGAGAATTTTCGATCAGTGGGAGTCGCAAAAATCTTAAGTCTTCGATCTATATGAGATTCCCTCCGAATTTCCGATCTCCCTCGCTCCCCTCGTAATAAAAAGAGCCGCTTTAAAATGACCCGCCGCGTGTGACTCGGAATTTAAATCGAATCATTCCTCCAACGACCCCATCTTGGAAGAGAAGGAACAAAAAAATATTAAGAAATCGCTCGTAAAAGAAAAACATTTTTATTAATGAGTGAAATAACACGCACACACATACACACAGCGTTACCTGGAGTCCCTCGATTCCACCGCGAGGGAATAGAGAAGAGCTTAAAAAGGGATCGAAATTCTCCATTAGTGAGTTAACGTTCGACGTTTTTTAAGCCACTGTCACGTTTCATGAGCGGAGGAGTACATCAGTGCAAGCATTATACGCTTCCAATAAGTTTCTGAAGTAATTTCGTTCTCCTCTGTCTCCGCGACGTTAACCGCCCGAAGCTACCGCGTGACGGGTGACTTCCCAAGTTTCCGGAGGATGTAATCTAAAAAAAAAAAACTAAATGGAGAAAAATAATGAATGGACGGGATGGTTTTCGATATTGGAGAATCTTGAATAGGTGAAAAATAATAGTCTGTGGAAGAGAGGAAAGTGCCGTTTCTTTTATATGAGGACAGCAAAAATTTCATTATTTTTTCTGCCGCGAAAGACTCAGACGGAAATATCGTAAAAAAGCACCCCTTTGGATGCAGCGGCACGCGCAGCCTCGCGGTTGTTAGATAGCAGTGACAGATGCTCTCATAAAGCTCGAAGGAACGTAATATCTTCTGAAGTCGATCTTTTAATAGAAACTGGGGGTGAGATGCGAAGGGAGGAGGAAATTCAGCGGTGTCGCCGAAATGATATTGTGTTAATTGTGTCATAAAGGGATCTGCGTTCATGAGCCGTCTAATGCGATATATACTCCTGGTGGACATAATAATATATTTATTGAGAAGAAATAGCATGTGATTTCAAAGTCCAGCATTTTTATAAAAAGGAACGCGATGGAGATATTTCAAATTGAGCTATATCAGGGTTACTCAAACTTAGCTCTATTAAGGGCCAAATGATTTTTAAATTCATAGAAATCGTATAGTTTATAGAAAAATTGTAAAATTTTCACATATCGCAAAGTGAGTTCCATTTCGTTATCTTTCATTTATAGAATAACGCAATATTTTGAGGCGACTCCGAAATAAATGAATGTCTGTTTGAAACTATTGTTATCATCCAGCTTCAATCAATTTGGTTTTTAATCAATATTCTGAAAAAACCGATAAACGGTACTTATCATATTATTTAGAACGTTAACTTACAAATGCAGTTTGTCGTTTATCTATTACTAGGCAATGTTCACTCAGCGACGAAAAAATTATTCGTGTTTATACTGGATCGAAAAACCCTCATTCCTTTACGATTTGTGCTTTTGGCATTTGATGTAGGCTACTTTATTTAAAAAAAAAAACAAGTTTAAATTAAGCTACCAAAAGTAATAAAATACAGCAGACTTGTTCAGACGAGTTACATCATAGATCTTGATCGGGTTACTAATAATGATTATTGTATATACTGACTCAGAATGTATTACTGGATCGCCGTTTCGTCACACTCTCACCACTGTCTTCCGTATCTTACATAAAGCCCTTTATTGTCACAAATATCGAACAATTTTATAATCCGAAGCTGTTGATTAAGGTATTTTTTGCTCATCTTTATTATGTCGAGAATAATTCAAGTTTTCTCTAAGCCAGTGGTTCTCAAACTTGAGTAACGTAAGGATCCCTTTTGATAGGAAAGAATTCTCGCGGACCCCCAAGTTCATTGGATGCCATTGACACAAAATTTTTGTACATGTATAAATTGAGTTTAAAATAATAACAGGTTAATTCAAAAACGCTATTTATGGACATTTTTATATAAAATTACTAAATACAAACATAAAACTTGGTAGGTATAAACATAAACATAAATTTCATGATTTTTTATAAGTTTATGCATTAACTCGCGGACCCCCTAAAACATCCGCGGACCCCTGGGGGTCCGCGGACCACAGTTTGAGAAACCCTGCTCTAGGCGTTCAGTTTCGTTAAGAGGGTGTATACAGTCTTGCGAGCTCCTCGCGTGAACGGAATTTACTTTTAATCGTGCTCATTAAAATGATCAGTTGTGTCAGTCTTTTGTTAAATTTTGATGGCAGATCTGAGGAATAGATACTTATACTTCACGGACTTAAAATCGCGTCATCTCCCAGGTTGTAAAGGAAACCAATATCTTTTCTTTTTGAAATAGACGTAAATTCCAGCAATAAGATCACGCCCTCTTCCCGCTTTAGTGAACAATTCCCTAGAATAAATACACAACTCTGTGAAGTCCCGAGTAACTTTCGACTCTTTACTTCCAAACTTCTTCCCCTCCTCTCCCCACCTTCCCTCTCTCTCAACTCTCTCTCTCTCTCTCTCCCTCTCTTGTTTTCACCATTTCCGCCGCCCTCTTCCTCGCTTGCGCAAAAGATTGCATCTGTTTTTTTCTACAAATTGCCTCGAGAGTGCAAACACCCGTCGTGGTGAGTACTCGACTCTTGTCACGCTTTGAGCTCGAACTTGTAATATGGATGATACAAATCTGGACATTTTTATAGGGAAGACCGTGAAAATGTGGATATCACATGCGATAGAAAATTAGATTGCACCAGTAGCTCAAAGGCATGTTGTCATTCTTAACGGGACATTTAAGAAAACTTTCAGAAATGAAAAAATTAAATCGTTATTTTTACAAAATGTTCGCTGCATGAATATCTTCCGCAGAATCTAAACGCGCACGTTTTATAGTAAAGATAAAGTGTAAATGTTGATTCGGATATTCTCATTAAATCTTTGACTGACGCCGTCCTCTAAATCTTGTTCCAAGGAAAATATACTGGTGGCAGCGGACATAGTAGAATTACGCAGATAAAGAAAAAAAGCGGCGTCTTTAAATAGACCTGCGTTTTGTCAAGTTGTTCATATATGCAGCAGAGTGATACTATCTCCCTTAAGTCCATTTTCTGGTACATTAAGATTTAAACAGTCACATCCGACCGGGGGCGGAAAGGATTGTTGTAATGGAAAAGCATTTGAAACGATGAGATGGAGATAGTGAAGATATTTCCCGTATTCAGGCAAGGCTTCACTTTTCCTCGAACGGTCAAATCGTGTACATATTCAGTCTTTCCTTGGGCTATGCAGCACACGTCCACTTCAATAGATCCTATCAGGTCTAGAGAGGGGAGGTGAAATTCTGTCTTATCGATGTACCAAGAAAGAGATAGCGAGGAAATATCTGGGAAAGAAATAAAAGAAAGATAGCATATTCGTTTAAAAAGTTAACGTTTGATAACTTTCCGTTGACGAATTCTACTGCCTTTGAGTACACATGCGCTTGTGTATAATTACGTCTCATGTTAAAGAATGGGCTCTCTTTCAAATCTCCTCTGCACTGTCTCCCCAGATCTCCCGTCCATTAGATATAGTCTCAGTGGATTATTCCTACCCGTTTTGACTCGTATTATAATGCTTTTATTGTCCTATATATACAGGGTGTATACAAAATAATGTCACAAAAAATAATGTTACAAAATGTAAAGGTTATATTTTGTGAACCAGTTGAACAACTCGTATGTGGTTTTTAGAGCAGACAGAGAAAGAACGGAAGATTTTGCCTCGTGTGAGCGCTGTTGATGTGTTTACAAAATACTAGATACGCATCAACGAACATGGACTGAAATCGATAGTCGATCAGACAGTCCGAGCAACTATTGGAGCTCACATGGAAATTGTTTTTTGAAAAACTCCCATCTTTTTAAATTTGTGACAGAATGCAGAATAAAAGTATGTCCATTAGTTTGCGAGTCATAACTGTAAAGTTTTGCAACATTATTTTGTGTACACACTATATATACAACGAGGGTCACTCTAAAAGTTTTGAGACAGGAGGAATGTATTTGAGTTTCATTAATGATCTATATCAGGTGTCCCCAAACTACGAATCGGATCCGGCCTGCGGAAATTTTATTAGACATCATAAAATCAGTGTTACTAATCAAAAAAATAGGCGCATTGTTCGCATTAGAATTTTTTCTTACCTTTATTCACGTTTACTTATAGTTATATATGCATGTATGCTTAGGGAACTATAGAATAAAATATTTTAAATTTTGAAACCTTTTTTTCGATCCGGCCCGCCTAGCACTTTCAATATTCCTATGTGGCCCTACTGTCAGAAAGTTTGGGGACCCTGATCTATATACATATTGCACCATATATATCTATGAGTATGCCATGCAAGTTTCAACTTCCTACAAAGCGTTTATCAGAAGTTACGCCGTATAATATCAATTCAGTTCTTCTCGGGGGCTTATCAGTAGCAATGGAGCTCAACAGACAACATTTTCAAGCTATGATTTTTTATGACTTTAAAAGTGATTTAAGTGAGTCCCAGTGCTTTGAAAAGCTAAGTGCTGTATCCGCATGGACTTTTGTGTGTATTGCTATGGAGCATTAGCTCATAATAATTAACTTAAATTTTATAGTTCTGTTTGGCTATCAGAATACAGCCTGGCTAGGAAGATCAACGAGTATGAAGTCAGCATATCTTATATTGACTTTTTAGGCAATAAGGGATGATTATAAAGGTATGAAAGATGTGTTGTAGAGCCAACAGTTGCGGAGGTTCGTATTATCCCAGAACCAGAGCAAAATATTTTTACAAATTGTTTTCGTATAATCAACATATGCCCTAATAACAACTTTCCGTTAAACATAAAGGTGTTTTGTTAATGTACATGTGAACACACACAGAGGTCGACAAGACATAGACATTATTTTTTGACAACTTACAATTCGCGCTTCGTTGAGAAATATCCGTATAAGCACCATAATTGATTCGCTTAATCAAAAGAGAGGATTTTTTTAACATTTTAGTTTCTTGCGCAATTTTTAGAAATTATTCAAAGAAACATCCATTTTGGTTCCGCGAGTTTCCATATTAACGTTGCCTGAGTGATGCAAGTAAATAATAAGGAGCTGATTACTGAAATAGATTATATGGCATAAATTGCGTATATTAATGCGACGATCATAAATTACTCTCATCCTTGTCTCCTTAAGGATAAAACGCGATTATGCAATTGGAGTACGGTGTGATGCATAATTTAGGATACTAATCGACGCTGATTGTCATTTTATCCCCATTGGGCGCTGTTGCCCTGCCAGGACCTGCCTGCGATACGGATAACATCTAAATTTGGTAAAATAACGGAAAGCCATCAATCAGGCACATTTCATGCGTCGTTGGAAAACAAGATATGCGGTAATTCAAGTGTAGGGGAAATGGCCTTTTTAAATGAAAGGTTTGTCTAATCATGGTTTAATACTTTAGTGCTGAAATTTGATCAGGTGTCAGCGTTTTAGCTGTGATGAATTTCTGTAGAATACTGTCATTGTCATCTAACAGCCTTGTCATGCTGGGAATTTGTGTTTAATTTATCATACTTATGAGATCATTTTGTCAAAGTACACTCTTGATTTTTTCAGCCATAAGACGATCTCGATAGTTCCCTGTTGAATGTACCATGGGTGACAAAATTTTTTAAAATTATTTATTTAAGATGAGAATTAAAACTTGGGATGTCATTTAAAAATGTACATCTTTATATTACATTAACCTTATAGTTGTTGTAAATTAATTGAAGGAATACGTATCCATAGCTTTTCAATTTAAGAGAATAATACATACCTTTACCTATGTTAGTCTTTATCCAAGAATGGATAATGGAGATTGATGGTTGAATTAATCAAAAATTAAAGTCTGCAACTATTATAAATTACACGCTACGTGGTCATCGCTCATTCACCGACTCCACTCACTAAACCTTGCAAAATTGTGATACTTAACTCTGAAAATAAGCTTTGTATACCTGCATCGAAAACGTAATTATGAAGATGGAAGATTACCTCCGACAAAGCACTTTACCTTCGACAAAAAACCATCACGCGATTGGGACGCGTAAGAAAAGACCTCTATTCCCCACTCCTTTCCTTCTCTCTCTCTCGCGTTCGTTACATGGGAACGGTTTAATTACGTCTTCTTTGCTTGTGACATTCCTCGAGCTGCCTCCGTAACTCCCCTCTCTCCTTCCCCGATCTCAAAAGTGGAGGAAACGCTGATGTAAAAGAGAAATAGTCTTCATTTACTTTTTAATGAGTAACCACCGATCACATGACGCCCGACGCACGGTCATTACTTCTTCATAATACCCTCAATTTTTATTCCTCCTCCCTCAAACCCCTCGACCTTAGTACTCCCCCCTCTCTGTCCCATCCCCTCCAAGTTCCCCTGCCCCCGCCGGCCTACCGCGCGCCACCGCCCTACAACGCCCTCTCCCGCCCGTCCGTCGTCGATGGCCCGTTCGTGCAGGAAGTCACTCACGAACGCCCGTCCGGCTCGTAGCACATCTGTCACGGCATTCAGAAAGTCCAGTCCTCCGACGACGGTGCTCCCCGCGAGACTATCGTGGCGTCAAGATCTCCCCCGCCATAGATGCGGACGCAGAGATACGCATATGCCGCCTCGTTTGTTTCCTCTTCCTCTCTCCCCTACTTGCTCCACCCCCCGCTTTTACTCCTACTCCACCCACTCCTATTTCACCCTCTCTCCCCATCCACCCCACCCCACTTCCCCGACAACCTCGCGCTCTCCCGCATGCGTGTGTGTGTCATGTGGGGTATGTGGTTTTTCCCTTTAGAAGTTCATCCTCCATAACCTCTCCCCCGTACCCTATCTCCACCGACGCAACCTCACGCTACCCCTCCTCCGATCGCCGACGTCATTAAGCAGATCCATTGGATTCCTCCTTCCCCCTCAACCATTCTCTCACATTTTGTCACTCATTCCTTGCCTTATTTGTCCGTCGACTGCTTCTTTCACTTCGTCGTCGCTGCGGTGAAAGACGTGTATTCCAAAAGCATTTGTATGTAGTCCTTGCATTATCAATATCAATCGAATTATAACAATTTAAATGTATTGATATGTTTAATCATTCATTGCTTAAGACGTTTAAAAATAATACCTGCTTTAAGACTTTCATAAAAAGAAGACAAACGTTCATTAATTATAACAAGGGGATCCACGCGCGTCAACCCCGCCCTCCGCTCGCTCCAGGGACCTCAGTGCTACGCGCCTCGCATTTTGCCTCTCATAGCTCGGCAAACTCGGTCGTCAGGAATAAGAAGTACTTGTGTAATTTTTTACGATAATATACATAGAGCGATATTGAAAAAAAACAATACAATCTCTTCCTCTGTCCCTCTCTATTTAAAATTAATTGTTTAGAAACAAACTTACGATATCGGAAAATTATTATATTACCCGTTTAAAATCATATGTTATATTGCAGACACAATAAATGCCAATTTTATCGAAAATTGATATTATCTAAGTTGCTGCAATCGTTACTGATTTTGATTAGAAGTTTCTTATCGCGGTCGTTCATTTGTTTTATATTTAGGCGAAAGTTTTCACGAAAATGCTCAATCGATTTTTATCTCTCCTACGTCTGTTTGCTCGTAAATTAAGTGTAAATATTCTGAAAACCAGAGGCCAACATTGCCACTAACCTAAGTAACTATTTTTTTAAATCTACAATATTGAAAAACCGAATATAAACACAAAATATGAAAAATACGAATTGTATAACAGAGTCGACGATAAGTATAAGAATTTCCATCCTTTTCCGTGATAAATGGTGCAAATCTTGCGTCGAAGTCTCAATTATAAGAAAATAATAAATGCTAAAAATTACAGCTCCACATCTGATTCCTGCCGTTTACGTATTAATCAAATGGAAAAACGAAAAGCCGATGGAATCGAACTCGAGCCTTTCTTCTAAACGGCGAATGGCTAAAAACGTCCTGCGGTTACAATATAATCAAAACTGAAAGAATCTTTAAAATTCATGTAGCCGTTCTCAAGTTAATCGACGTCATTTGAAATATGAATGTATGTTACGTTATCATATGTATACAACATTCATCATCGCGTAATTGTTAATAAGATAATTAATAATTATATATAATACTATTTAATTACGTATAATAAGTTATAATTATAAAAATGTAGTTAACAAAAAGTAAAAAACTTTTTCTTCATTTATTTTTTATAGCATTTTCATTTATTTTCTTGCTTATTTTGCTCATTCTACTATCTTGCCAGGACAATATCTTCCTCTCTTCTAATAACTTCTCTTTTTCTTCCCTTTTTGGAAGAGGCATGAAAGTCACGTGTAGTCGCAGTGTAAATTGCGAGGGAAAACTCCCACGTGTCATCCTTTCTCTTTGTGAGATAGAGAAAGAGAGATCGAGTAGTAATTTCGGAAGGAATTTGGACAGACTGTAAATAAATGAAGGGGAAAAAGAAAAAATTACGGAATTTTGCCTCGTAAAGATAAGGAGCAGCGTTTTATTTAAATTTATGTACAAGCGGGAAGACAGTGAAACCTCGTGTTCGTTGAACGCAGATAAGATGTCTTATGAAAAACATATGCAGAAAGTATAAAAAGAGAGATTACTAAAAGTAAATGATTTGCCATATGGCATGAGAAATTAATCATCGATCGGATTTAGTATAAACAGCGAATTTCTAAAAAAAAACATTTTATGCTATGGCGTGAGACATTGTGTATTGAATATTTCCTAACTTCAATAAATAGAACTTCCTGCGTCCTTCAGTTACAAATTCTTCTCGGTCCAATACAACTCACAAAATAAATACGTTCACCGTCGTTGTCCCATGCGTACTCGCTATCAGTTTGAACCTGTCCATTCGTTCGAGAATGTAATCAAAATTTGATGAATGCTATCGAAAACATTTCCATCTCCTAAAATACCTCATTCTCTCATCACCCAAAGAGTCATCGAATCTGAAAAGCAAGGCACGTGGTCTCAAAATAAATAATGAAGACAGGTCGGAAAAAAGACTGCCGAGTCTGATAATCTTCCGAGATAATTTTACGACGATTCGACAAGGGATCTCAACAGAGTGCAGGAGGATGACGCACTTGTGGCGAGCGTGGTGGTGCGTGTGTGTATAAGTCGAGGTGACGATTGGGATTCAATTCTCGGGAGCACACTCCGGATTCCGACACGGCGCGACACCCCCAACCTACTACTCCCACTCCAGCTCTCCCGTCGAACACACACGCTCTCTCGATTCCTTCCAGTAGGGAGTGAGGGTGAAAAAGAAGGGATAAGGCGGAGGAGGACTTTTGGGCGCATCGTACTGCAAGGACATACCGTGCCCTCCAACGCCCTTGGCGGTCCTCACAAGGGCGTGGTGCTTAACTTCACCGAAAATTACAAGTTATCTCATTTGCATCGCTCGACAAGATAGCGGCTGCTTTGCGAGTCAAGCTGAAAAAGTTTGGAAGTGTAAACGATTAAAGTACGCTTCTTTGCCCTCAATTTTGTTGGAATCCATTTCATTGATAATTTACTTGTCAGCATGTTTTCTTTTTGTATTAGTGAGGATTTCTTCGTTTACTGCCTCAGTTTTCAATCAAGGTGTAGTTGTTACTGAGTATAGAATTTATAGGCTAATTTATCTGTTTAATACCGTTGATTGTCAGTTTAGGATGAGAAACATAAATATATGGTTATTAATTTACAAATAGATGTGCGAGACTCGGAATTGTTTTGGTAATTTTGATTCGTGTTATTTCAGAACTTTTAAGACAGCGAAAATCCCGCAAAATATCATCCCTGTTAGATTTGGAGACAGTTACAATAATATTTTGTGGGCCACTATATCTTTAATAGCTAAATAATACGCGTGAGATTAATATGCATATAATAATATCAGAATATTCGGTAACCGTCACCTATTTGATTGAAAGACGTTTCATTAGATGATATTTATTTATGATTTAGAAAACAACAGGCTGAACATTTCAATAAGGAACATGATAGTAATCAAAGCATAGTAGGACTTGATCCTTGAAGACAAACGGAACGTTTATTTTGATAAATACGACCGAGTCGCCCGTTGCCATATTTACAAAATTTCATTCGAATTTTAGAAATCAAATTTTCGATCATGAGAATTGCATTTCAATTCCGTGAGTGACAACGTGGAAACATGGTGTTGCTATGCATAGCTCGAATGATTTTAATCGCACACTCGGGACTTAGTGACCTTGAGCCATTCTAATCTGGACGGAAAATGCAGACGGCGAAGGTTAAGGCATTACCAACTGTCACTCGGCTTTACATTTTTCTCGGTATTTTCCCTCTGTTCTTCGATTCTCAGTACGTCCTATTCACAACCAGAGGAAAATTCTCCGGAAAAAATCCCAAGACTTCCCTCCCTCCTTCGCCCCTCGAATATATTGGGAGATTCGGACGTTGAAGTCTCACCAGCAAGGACCAGGCATAAGGGTTTCCAGAGAGGGTTTGAGAGGGACGGATGTTGCCGCTGTGCTCCTCCTGCCGTGGGAGACAGGAAGCGAAGGCATATCGAAGGATTGGATGGCGATCTCCGTGTCCGATGGGCGACCGGCGTTCCGAGAAAAAGAGGAGACATGAAGAGTCGATAGGTTGAAGAGACTCGGGGACAGTAACGCGTGCTGAGAGTGGGGGTGCGCGCGTACGTGCGGTAGCCATTGCGAAGGGGGAAAAACAAAAGAGGTGGGAGGAGCGAGAGGGAATGAATCGACGAGACGAATGCCTAATGACGAGAGCGATGAATGGCCATGGAAGGAAAAATGAGAGGAGGGGAGAAAAGGAAGAGGAAATATAGGAGGCGAAAAAAAGAGGGAGGTAGGACGAGATAAGTTGCGAACCAGTGGTGGGTAATGGCTAAAAGTGAGCGAAAGTGGAGCAGATTGGAGGAAAGGCCGAGGAAAAGAAGTGAAAGTGAAGAAGAGGCGAATGAGAATGAAAATAAAAGAAGTAGGAATTAGTTTGACGAGACTGTATTTTTGCACGGCGATGACATTTTTGATGAACAAAACCTTAAAACTTTTGCGGTAATGCGTATCTGAGGAGTTAGGTCAAGATAAAACTCGAGCATAAGACCGAGTTTCAATATCGTTTTTATGCTTGTTGATGAATTTAATGCATCTCTAATTTACTGAACGTCAATATTTGTTATTCGAGCTGCAAATTTTGCGCCATCTTCATTAACTGTTTTAGATTTGCTGATTGAGCATAATCGAGAATAATTTTTAAATTTAGGAAAACGACATTATAAACGAATGTTAGTGTTAACATTTTCCATATATGCACTCACTCTTATGAAATATTGCAAACATTGAAAATGATACCCGGGATAAAAAATCGCGCCTGTATGGGAGTGATGGCGTAAATTAACTATATCTACCATTGGGAAAAGGAAAATTAAAAAATCTTGGGATAAAAAAGAAAGCACTTTGAAAAGGTATAAAAAAAATTTTTCTCGAAATTTTTTCTGATGAAGGATCAAGAAGTTATCTTTGTCTTTTGTTTCTTTTTCTTTGCAATTCCTCTGCTGTTTTATTAATTCATCTTCTTATTTTTCTCTCTTACTTAAAAAGTTGTAGGCGATTACAAGTTTTTAAGAGCAAATTCAGCAATGTGAAACATGCAGGCATAACAATTTCAAGTTATATTACTCTACAGTAAAAAAGAACCCTAATTATGAATAAAATTTTGAATGTGTCGAGTTTTTAAAAGGTAACGATTAAGTTTTTGCAGTATGAAGAAACTCATTTAGCAAACGTTTTCAACGGCCGCATGTAAGTTTATTTTTCTACAAAGCCTCTCCTGTTTATTTTGAGAATAAAGTACAAATTAGAATAGAAAAAGACTCCGCTATTTACATTAGATTTATAACTCATCCACAGATATAATGTGATCGATTGGGTCCGGCGCGCTGTTGCAGTTTTTATGCTAAAAACTTTTTAAAACAACTGACATGTAGCAATACCTTATTTGGTATAGTATTTATTCATATTTTAATATCCCAAAAGTCCGTAATATAGTGGAAACTTTAATTTTTTGCAAAAAGAAAGAGGAAGGTTTTGAAAAATAAATGTCAATTTTATTTGTTCAGAAACAATTCAAAAATTGCTATTTATGAAAAATTCTCTCAAAACTATATTTAAGGTGACCTTTCTGTTACCTTGTTTTAGTATTCCGTGTTTCAATGTGTTTTAAACTAAAATTTCAGTGTTGATTCCATTTTTTTGTCTGCTCAAAAGGTTCCTGAGATTGACAAACTTTTTGAGATTCAGTTTTTAATTTTCATTGAGTCCGTTCAAAAATGTCTTGCAATCTTGATTGTGCAATTATTTAAACTTCAGATATTCCTATTTATTGTTTTGTCCAGACGTTTCTTGCAATTGCGATTCTTCTCGAATTCCTATCAAACTTAAGATTACCCTATCTCGCCAAAAATCTCTACTTTATTTAGTTTAAACCTGCTTCTTCTGCCTTTAGGGGGTTCGTTTTTCATTGCTGACGCAATTTACAGACAGTCCAGATTTATTAATTGACAAGTTAGTTTTTTTCTTATTCCAATCTTCAGATAATATCGGGAATAAATATTACTGATATCAAACTAATATATCGTAGCCAAGTATAAATTCCGCATAGAAACTTAAAAGAGCAAAAACCTACATGCATACATACATACATACATACATACATATATATATATATATATATATATATATATATATATATATATATATATATTAATCGGTCTATGGTTAAAGCCACGAATTCGTAAATGGATGTAATTGTTTTCAGTCTTTAACATATTTCAACAACCTTTTTGTGTGTACTTGTAGATCTAAAATCGGACGCCGAGGTCTTTGAGTTAGCGCGGCTGACTAACATATGTCTTACAATTAGTCGAATTTAGTGGACCTAATTTCCTGAAGTTTATCCACTATATTGACGACGAGAAGATTTCCACTCAAAAGCCGTGAAATTTTAATGTTCAAAAGAAAATTTTTGAGTAATTCGACGAAAATAAAATAAAAATTTTCTTTTATTCGTTCCTGGGTTCAAGTCCCAAATTCTTACGGAGATCATAAGTAATGTCAAAACATAAATGATCTACATTTGTCCTAGTGCTAATCAAATAAAGAAAGAAAATTTTCTGAAATCTGGTCCATGTTTAATAGAATAATTTTGATATTGTTGAATCTCTGAATCTAAAGAATTATCAAAATCTATTAAAGTTAAGTGTTCTGAATTGACTCCTTGAGAACATTCCTTGCAAGCCAACCAACACACATACTTGGGATTTTATTATAACGATATATTTTTAGGGGAAGGTAGGCTACCACTCTAGGATAGGCTTCAAATTGTTTTCCTACATTTGAAAAATGATAGCCCATATCATCGTAATTTATGGGACATAAAAAAACCTTTTTATTATCTCCTTGCGAAGCAAATAAGCGCAGCGGACGCTCAGGAGCGATTCGAGTCACCCTCCTGGCGCTTGCGGTCGTGATTAGGCCAGCAAAAAATCCTCATCGTCACCCTACTGTGACGCTTGTTGAAATACGCTGAGATGAAGTACAGGCAGACAGTGACTTGATAAGGAGAGACATGGAAAGTGGGATGAGGGAAGATACAGGAGTGCCCAGAGAGAGGAGAGGGTAAACGTAGGGAGAGGATGAGAGCGGGAGAAATAGAGAGATAAAGAGGAGAGTTAGAGGGATGGGAGGGAGGTACGTTTGCGGAGGTAGGAGAGGTTGGCCGAGAGTAAATGAGATTGAGAGGGAGAGGGTAATTTCCATGTGCGGTCGGGTACCGGAGGAGGAAGGGGGGATTTAAAGGATGCGAACGCTGCGGAGGTGGGGAGGAGAGGGAAGTCGAGACGAGGGGAAGGGTTTGAGGGGAGGTAGAGCAAGAGGAATTGCGATGGAGATGAGGAGGATTGCACGGGATTGGCTGCCTCATCGGACATGGCCATTACGATTCCTGCCGCAGCAGCGAATGGTGGAACGGCGCAAAACCCCATGCACCGTCCGTACTACTCCTTCCCATGCTTCCTCTCTCTTTCTATCTCTGCACTGGCGCGCCATCCTCGAGAATGGTGGCGGAGATTTAGAGAGGAAAGCTGGATCCAATAATGGGCGCTTTAAACTGCATAAGGTCGTCCGTGATCTTTATTTTGATATAATTAGTGATAAGCGAGTTTTTCCGTCATTTAAGTGAAAATTATATTCGGGCGTGGCTTTCATGGTTCATATATGCTTTGAAATCATACTATATATAAAAATAATTTAGTGTCCGGTCAAGTATAACTCAAAAACTACATAACGTAGAGACAAGTGGAATGTATCATTTTAACCGCAATAACGAGTATAGGATGAGAGGCTGGTTTTTAAACCGATTCATTCGACCAATTTATTTTATTTTTTTTAGTAATTTCTGATTTCATTGTCCCCATTTAAAAACATGGAGATGAGTGTAGACTATTTTTAATTTGTAAGTAAAATTTATTAAAATCATCGTATAAAATCAGCACTTAAACTCTAGGACGAAGAAAATTATGAATTTTTATTTTTCTCCCGTGAAATTTCAAATACAGATCGAATTTTTCCAAAATTGATCTTTAAACTACAAAATGTCAAGTTTTTTTAATGAAAAAGTTTTCCTTTCCATGGCGACCGATATTGTTGCCAATTTCAATATCGTAAGCCTAAGACATTGGAATGAATTCAAGGTCAGTTTATTATCCAAGTAAATAAGAGATGGCATAATATGCTATTTCTTGTTTCATATATTGAAAGACAATCAAGGGGAAGGAAGAGAGAGAGGGATGGAGAATGAGAGGGAGGGAGAGAGGGAGGGAGAATGGTGGAAAGGAAGAGCGAGAGAAGGGAGAGGGTGGGAAAGAGAGGGAGAATGGGAGGAACAGAGAGAGAATAGGAGGAAGAGAGAGGGAGGAAGAATGGGAGAAAAGAAGAGAGAATGGGAGGAAGGGAGAGAGAATGGGCGGAAGAGAGATATGGGGAGAGAATGGGAGGAAGGAAGAGAGAGGGAGAGAGAATGGGGTAGGGAGAGGGAGAGAGAATGGGAGGAACGGAGAGAGAATAGGAGAAATAGAGGAAGGGAGAATGGGAGGAAGAGAGAGGGAGAGAGAATGGGAGGAAAGAAGAGAGAATGGGAGGAAGAGAGGAAGGAGGAGAGAATGGATGGAAGAGAGAGGGAGGGAGAATGGTAGGAAGAGAGAATGAGAGGAAGGAGGAGAGAATGGAAGGAAGAGAGAGGGAGAATGGGAGGAAGGAAGATAGGGAGGGAGAATTGAAGGAAGAGAGAGAGAGAGAGGGAGAATGGAGGGAAGGGAGAAAGAGAGAATGGGAGGAAGAGAGATCTGGGGAGAGAATGGGAGGAAGGAAGAGATAGAGGGGGAGAGAGAATGGGGGAAGGGAGAGAGAGGGAAAGAGAATAGGATTGGAGAAAGAAAGAGGGAGAAAACAAGAAGAGATGGAAAATGTATTTATTTGTTGTAAGGCATTGTAACTAAATGGTTTGTCACACACTATCGACGTTTGACTATTCTTTCTATCTTTGCACTTCGTTTGTTGTTGCTTTTATCATTTTTGTTCGTCTTCGCGGTTCTTTCTTTGTTCTTATTTGTTTGTTCCTCATTTTGCAACTCTCTCCCGACGTTTTATTTTATTTTCTGATCGTTCTTCATTTATTATAATATTTTTTTGACGTTTCTCAAAATTTCCCGCAGTCAAACTGCGGGCTCTCTACTAGTAATTATAAAATGAAACTCACTCTCTAACTCTTCTACATAGCGGAATATATGGCGATAATGCTTTCAGAATATTTAATACGCGTTTCATAGCAATTCATTAAGGACTGTATAGATTTTTTAAATTGGATGTTAATTAATTAGGTAAATAGTTTTAATTTAGTCGGCTCTCCATACACATTTTTATGCTCTGAAAAAATATTTTCCTTTTATGGATTTATTAATTAGAAACGATTGCGGTATCTCCAGGTTATAAAATAATGCAAGAGAAAATTCATTCGACGCACCTCGCCGAGCACCTGTCAAAATTAAAGTTGCATGACTTTGTAAAAGGATACTCGACTATAAAGAAGTATTCTCAGTAAAAATGGACATTTTATGAGTTAATTAATTATCTATTTATATTTTGTTTGTTTTGGAAGAACAATGGGCTCAACCAAGCCCTTCAAGTGGAAGGTTCAGCGAGGAATTTGTTATCTGATTAAAAGCTGAGATAATGCGAGTGCACATCTGAGTGAATGACAGGAAAGGCATTCAACACGGTGCGAAAATAATACCGGTCAGATTTAAGGTTGCTGGAAAGGCGCGCTTTTTATTTAGTGTTGCAGTTTCTAAAAACCATGTCTGTTGTGTTTAGTTTGATGTAGAATCGGTAGCATTTTTATCCTATCTAAACTATCCATTTAATTTAGTAGATACCTATATTCCATTAAAAATTCATATGATGTAATTAACTTTTTTAATCAAATCAACTTATGGAAATATTTACGTTTTATTCCTAAGATTTTAATTATTGGAAATCTTATATACATCCAGAAAATGTTCGTTTATTCGCCATTTACTCTATCGTTTATAAATTAATTTGTTAAATAGCTGATTAATTTATTTTTCAAGAATGAATTTCGCCGTCCTCAGTAATATTTTTTGCGTATTTATTTCTTGAATCTAATCGAGCTGAAAACTGTCAAATTGGTATTTGTGCTTCAAAAGCCGAATTTAAAAAATTTCCATACCGTGTCAAATTACACCTAAATCTTATACAAGCTAAAATTAAAACGATAAAAAATTATAAAGGCCGTGATAAGAGGAGAATATTTATCATTTTAACTCAGAGACTTGGAAAGTAAAATCTCGTTAAAACTAATATTTTATTAGTTTACTTGCACGGAGGTCTAATTATTTGGTGCTGATAATCTTATCTGAAGAAAATATCCTAATTATAACGCATTCATACAGTTCATATGCCGCTCTTTGTGCACAAGAGGAGTGGTTCTTAACCTTTTGCACCTTGCGTCTCACCAACCATTTCGTCAAAAAAACCTTCGTCGCCAAACAAAACCCCATATTTTCCAAGAAATGGATATTTAAGTCAGATTGAATTTGCTATTATATTAATCATTAATGCAAATTTTAATGGCTTTAAATATAGCAGTATTTTGTTGAGAAAAATTTTGTAATAATTATTTTCGAAATTATCGCGTCCCACCTCGATGACCTTCGTGTTACACCGGTCGAAAAACACTGCACTAAATGATTCATAACTCCAATTTGTGAGATTATTGCCTTGCCTAAAAAGTCATAAAAAGATTCATATTTGGAAACAGTTAATTAGTTTAATGTAACAACGTATGAACAACGGGAAAGTGGAAATTTTTTATTAAAAATCACAAAATTCTAAAAATTTTATTCATATCTGTATGCTGGACAATATTGAGTGTACTAATGATATTCAGAAGTGTGAATCATACAAACAGTAACTTTCGGAGAAGGCAATAAACCATGTTAAGATCCATACTTAATTGTATTTAAGAAAGGTTTCGCCTTAATAGGGTGTCATCAGCCCTGATTTTGGATCAGTTCCATGAAGTTGAGTGAGTCCCCCATATCGCAATATTCATATACCTTGGTAATTAGGCAGCATACTTAGATCATGATAACTTTACTGTAGATCACAATAAGTTATTCAAGCCTGAAAGTGAGATTTTGTAGGGAATCTGGTGAACTCTCACCTCCGGCCACACAACTGCATAGTATTATGTAAATGCACCTCCTCTGTTAGGCAATGTTCCATTTAGAACATTCATAAGTCACAGTCTTCGCCTTCCACGGCTTCTTTTTCTATAAAACACTTGGCAACGATTTTAGATTAATATCAAAATTTCCTTCAAAACTCACCTTTTTAAGCCTGTCAGCCAGGACATGTCACATAAATAATATCATATGCGTTATGAAACATCGAGGTACATCCCTGCAAATAATTTATGCATTGGCTGTAGTTGAATTGAATTACGTCTTTATTGGGGCGAGACAGACTACTAAGTCAGTCTCCTCTTCCACCTAACCCCTTGTCATTTATAAATTTAATACAACTGTCACATAATTAATGATTTTGATACACTCATATACATCTATAAACACACATATATCCACAAATACAAAAATAGACATCATAACATTTTATAGGACAAATAAGAAAAAAATTAATGTAAAAAAAATTCAGATTAAATGATGTAATAAACTTAGTCATGCTACAAAATTACTCAACTTAGCGGCGAGTTTCTGGAGGAATACCAATATGTTAATTGAATGCGCGTGTTGTTCTGTGCTTTCTTATGTGGGAGCATTCTCGGCCAGTACCTGGAACAAATACAGAGTTAATTGAAGGACCTTTCTGTACTATGATACATATTTTCAAACTTCCAAGTCAGGAAATAAAATTTTTCATTATTTATTTAATTTAGTTAATTTTATTAATTCAGTCTTCCCACATTTTCAGTGACGGTTATCTTAGACATAAATATGCAAAGACTATTTTGCCACACTATCGCTCTGAGATGACTGCGCTTCATTTTTTGTGACCGATCAATAAATGGTTTGTATTCGTTTACGTCATGCTTGAAATATTCGCAACTAAAAGTTCCATCTTTATGTTGCAGTGGGATAAGATGATTAGGAACCGCAAAAGATATTACTCTCCGTTTCCTTTTTCTCCTCGTTCTGTCATTCCGTAAAAGCCTCTCTGTTAGCGAATAGAGTTGTGTAGAAATTCATATGGCGCATACTAGGCCGTTAATTCCGAACTCCTTTGTTCTAACCTCATTCCTTTGATATTCATGTAGGGGGGTAGGGGAGATGGTTGTCGTGGTCACCCGCAATGGTCGGTCCTTGTTGACAAGGCTTACAAATGACGCGAGCAAAAAAGGGGGAGGGGCGTAGTGGACAAAGCTACGGAGCGCTCACTTTTCAGCGTGGGAGATAGGAGAAAGGGGTAAATGGGTAAATTTTCGCAGAGAAAAGCTCGGACTTTGGTCAAATGGAAGAAGAGAGACGGGAGAGGAAGGTGGGTGGCTGTTCCTCCGACTCCATTGAAAAAGAAGCAAAGCCGCGGTCCTTTTAAGAAAAGAGAAACGAGAAGATGCCACATTCTCTCTCTCTCTCTCCCCTCTCTCTTTCCGCTTCCATATGCCTAGTCCGTCAACCCGGGAGAGAATAATGTCCGTTTCGCGTGCTGTGGGCGTCGAACCGAGGTCTCCGCAAGTAAAAGAGGTTACAAGTAGACGAGAGCCCATCCCCTTGTAACCTCAGCGAGGGAGAGAGAATGGGAGAAGGGGGTTTCGGGAAAATGGGAAGAGAGAGAGAGGAATAACTACTCGGATCAGGAGTCATTTACTTGGTGGACGAAGGAAGGGGTGAAAAAGCCTTTCAGGGAATGGGTACGATAAAAAACGAGCGGAACCGAGTTTTGATTGGCTGGAATGAATTTAATGAAGGGGTCGTAAAGGTGGCGCGGAGTGAGGTGGAAAGAGGGCAGCGTGGCAGGAAGAGGGATTGAAAAACCAAAGGATTACAAAGCGCTGAAGGAAGGACAAGTCAATTAGCGAAGTCATCTAGAATTTTAAAAAGTATTTTGAACAAAATAACTGATAATTAATGACTTTATGGCTTTAAGTAGGAGGGAAGCCTTACGCCTTTGTTTGCTCTCGATTCATCGGCGGAAATATTTTGTTTAAACTATAGGGATTGTGCCATATTTAAATGTAAATAAAATTTAAAATGTACGCACTAAGAAATATTCTTCATTCCCTATAGACATTTCTCTTTTATTTTTAATTTTTGCTCAATTAAGTAACGGTTTGGAAAGTAGATTCACACTAGATCTTCTTGATAGTAGAGGCCCGAGCAACAAGGGAGAACGTTTTCTATGCAAAACATATAGGTACTATTTTAATTTTATGCCTAGATATATATATATATACCTATGTTTTTAACGGTTTCTTCTCAAGTAAGATAGAGATGGAAGCAGTTGTTTTTTTACTGGTGAAAACAAGAGTGAAAATAAATGTTGTTTTACTTGTTCAAGGTGAAAAGTGACCATTTGTCCTCGTAGAATGGATGGAAAAAATTTCGCTCTCACTTAGGCAGCGTTTTCCAATCTAGTGTTAGCGAGAATATATTAAAGGAACCGCGATGCCATATCAGAATTTATTAACAAATTAAATCAATAAAATATTCTATTAGTAGCCTAAAATATTTATAAAAATAATGTTCCATATAATTACTCCTTGGGATGGTAGCGAAGGTGGTTGGGTTGATCACCTCAATGAGGACAAGGAGTGTATTTGAGCCAAATAAGGCTGGGAAACGCTAACGTTGGCGATTTAAATAGTTATTTGATGATTTATGATATTGGCAAAATAACTAAGATATAGCTACATTTTTTGTTCTTTTTGGATATATGTATATCGGACTCATTTTGAACTATTAGTGCATCGCAGTTGTTAGCGCTATTTTATTAAATGTAATGTAAATATTCGATATCTTCGTCAGAAATCGTATCGATCGCAATCTTCGAGATACGTTGACTTAAGGAAAGTTATCACATTAGGGAGAAATATATTCATACTTGAAAAGTTATCCGAGAACTATTTGACACGCTTTTATGCCGTCTATTTCCCATTTCCTAATTACTCTTTTAATCGAGATAAAATGTGGAATTAATGGCGATTCGTTCGTAATTTGGGAAGAGATAAATAGTGAGGTCACTTCGCCGTATCAAAAAAACTGACCTACATGCTGGAATTTTCGCATTCGTGAAAATGAGGGTACTTTATTGATTCCCCATAATATCTTCGAAGAATTTCTTCACCTTGACCAATTCCATAGGTTAAAACGTAAGCGGGCGCCGTGGTGGGGACGTTGAACTTCTGGCGATCGATCGGTCGATGAATTCCGAGCGCAGCTGGACTGACGTCCTCCGTCCTTCGCCGATATTATCCTTCCTCCGGAGGCCTATATGCTCTCTTTAAAACAGTCGCGTCTTCAGGCTTCTCGGAGGCGGTCGCTTGGAACTCTCCTTAACCGTTGCCGAGAAGCAGTAGCAGCATCCTCTTCCCCGAAGAGGAAACAATGGAGAAATTAACGGAATAATCTTTTTACAAGCTCCTGGATCCATCCGACATTTAAGTTTTGTTTGCAATCTAAATCCCGGGGTCAGGGACCTCCCCTTCTCTTTTATAATAGACAATTCAGGGGTCACAAAAAATAAAGGGCCCCCGCGTTAATTGGAGAACCACGGTTAGGCAACGTTTTCCACTTCCTCCGCGTCCGTTAATTTGCGTATCTAGCAATGCTCTGCACTTGGTATTGTTGAGCTGCTTAATTAATTTTCACCCATGCTTGCATGCAACTTTGAATGAGTTAGCCTGCTGTTTTATTCGATCAGGGTTTTTCTATCTTAAAAATTTTTTTGTTGTGCGTCATAGGGAAAATTTTGGCTTTGTCTGAGAGAAATCTGTGTTTGTTTCAGATTATATTTCTTGAGCGATTCGTTAATGTGGATAAAATCATACATACGGAGCAAATTCACAGTACGTCATTGTGATATCAAATAGAGCTTCGAGCTTTTACATTTAAAGTGGTCGGAATAATGTAATGGAAGTCTAGTGAGTGATAGTGGCAGGTGAGCAACGTTCATACACGTAATTCGCTGGATTCTGAGTCACGCGGGAAATATATTTTATAACTGATCCAGGAAACATAGAGTTATGGAGCCACTGATTGTGTGAATTAAGGTACAATTCAAGAGCATAAACTGTTTTATAAGAAGGTCAATAATGCCCTTGTGGAAGCCCTCAAAGAATTCTATCAGGTTTCTTATTTATCTCGCAAGGAATTGGGACAACAGAATCCAAGGAAAAATTGTAAATAAATGTAAATTTTATTTTCTTCTGTGCTCCGATTATTTCAAATCATATGACTTCAGGATTTTACGAAACGGTTTTAAATAGGTAGAGTAGGTATCTTTACGAAAAAGGCAAAAATCCAAACGATTATTTGTTCTTTTAATACTCGGGATATTTCCATGATAGGGATAAATAAATATTTTACTACTTTTTATTGATAAGCGAATCTCAATGTTAACAGTTGGAAAAAGCTAAAAAAATTGCTTAATTTTTGAAGTACTGTTACTGAATAACGATAGTATATTACCGCCGTCTAAAATTTTGTCCAAAATCGTAAATATTAAATTTCATGAATCTATAAAAATGCTATACATACTGTTTTGACACTGACCATAAAAGAATCAATAAGTGCTCTTGGAACGAATTTTCATTCGGCAAACGGATTTGATTCGTATGACAAACTGAATTTTGTTCAACTTGAGGCCACTTTGTAACTCATACCTTACCTTGGCGTTTGTTCAAGTGAAGGTAGGTTTCGGAATATCAATCAAACGCTCAAGACTTCGTTGATGTGCGAATTCAAATGATGATCCCTTACAGAAATGTTGGAATAAGTCAAGCAAGGTAAAGTCGTTTCTCCTCACTCGGTTTGGTTAAAAGGCGTATTATATATTTTGATAGGCTTAATTTATAAGCTCTTTTCATAGCAAAGAGGTTTTTATTTTATTTATGTGTTTGGAACATCTTAGAACCATCCATATTGAGATTTCAGTCGTAGCTAGCGGGTATTTTTTATATTCTGTGTAATGTTTATTGTTATTTGGAGTTGATCATTTCGAAAATGTACAACAAACATAAGCATGGAAATGTGCAAATTCATTATTTTACTTTATTGGTGAAGTAAAAGTAACTTAAAAAATATTTAAAAAATAACTTTTCGACCGGTTCGTATCTTGGATGATGTTATCCTCACTACTATTTATAATTGTTGATAAACATTCCAACTTTTAAAAATGATGTTAACGTACTTGAATGTAGTAAAATTTACCTCGCCGTTCGCGGTTTTTCTTATACGCGGTGACTCCAGTAGTGACCACTTTTGCATTTTCCCTGCATCATTTATCCCGCTTTGGTATTCGAATAGGTATCATATAGATCAGTGTTTCTCAAACTATCGGCCCCCCAGAGAGCCGCAGAATTATTTTGGATGCAAGGTGAAATGGCAAAAAATAAAATTTTCGCGAACAATAAAATTCTTTCAGGGAATTTTTGGAAAAACGTTTTGATAAAAATTATTAATAGATTAAAAGAAGAAATTTGCAATAAAGTTCCCTATTTTTACTATTTTCAATTCATAGATTCAAAGTTTGATAACCACTGATATAGATAGCTAGATAGATAATCGTCTTTATTCGGGCGAAATTTGGACCATAAGGTCCATTCTCACATTAAAAATTTATAGGGCTGTCGTATTGACAGCAAAAAAAATCAATACATATGTATCTCTCGGTGCAACATTTTCTGCGATGAAAAATATATGAAACAACTCGTCAGTATTTATTCTTTAAAGTCTTTTTATCTGATTTTTAACCTAATTTCCAGAATGGAAATAGGCTTATAGTTTTGTCGTTGTGTCTGTCTGTCTGTCCCCCCTCTTAACTTTTGAACCAATAGACCGATTTTCATGAAACTTGGTGAAAATCTCTTGCTACATGGGCCAAGCTCCCGAGGGTAGTTTTTGTTGCGATGATTGAAATTCCGGGTTCGATTCCAGGAACTCTCCTTCCCATTTGATTTACATGGGAAATCTGAAATCCATAGTGCGGGGTAATTTTATCTTGCAAATTAAAATATCTTAGAATTGCAATATCGGAGCGATTTTGTTCTATTCTCTGAGAAAAGAAATGAAGATTCTAATTTTTATCATAGAATTTTGCTTATCGATTGTATTTCTTAGAATTTCGCGTAAATACTGGCGATTTTTCAGTTTTTATCAGTCATTACGAGAGTGTAGCCATAGCAACAACTATTTTCGGACTCAGATTCTAATACGTACACGCGTTATTTTTGCCGCACAAATACGCGTAATCAATTTAATATTCCGTTCGAAAGTATTTGTAGTATTTTATAACGCTAAATTATGAAATTTGGGAACACAAAGAGCTACATATCCGCGATGACTTTAAAGTTATTAAAGCCAATATAAGTATTAAATAAACGATTAAATGAAAAGTAGGAATCATAAGTTCTGTTTGGATCATCTTGTTTGTTATGTATGGTTAATGATAAATTTAAAGGTTAACTTTGCCTGGGCAAATCTTGTCTTTGCGAGGCGGACCACAGTGTCCTGACCTTTGCTAGGGATATATTTCGCGACTTGGCGAATTCGCGTCTTATGAAGTAGTGCTACGTGAGGTAGTATTGTATTTAATATCACGAATTTATAGAAAGGGATGGATTTATTACGATCGTCCGCAAAGTTTCGTTACTTTAAATTCATTATGGTTATGTATTACCGTCATTATTTGCTAACACTACCTCCGGGATTAATTTTGATCCACTTTACCATAGTTTCATTTTTAGGCTGATTTCCGAAGGCAACATAGCCTTATGAAATGGCCGTGTCTGTGTGAGTCTGCGTATGTGCCCGTCTCCCACCAAGAACTTTTGCATAATGGGCTGATTTTCATGAAACTCGCTAAAATTTTATTACCGCCAAATGTTATCATGAAAGAGTGTAGTTATGCATCCAGATAGATGCTCGGCAGATTTATAAGTGCGTGCAAGTAGAGGCGACTCCGGCTCTTCTCAAAGGAAATTTTATTTTTAAAGTAAAAATCTAATATTAACTAAATTTATCTACAATTGAGAATTACTTTTACTTAGAAATTTATATCAATTTAATTTTGAAATATATATTTTCAATGCAAGTAATTGCATCGTATATACCATATTTTTAGACAGACGGCGGGTCGTAAAATCTCCGCTTAGAATTTATCCGAAGTTACTCCCAGATAGTGGCAACCCTTTGTCTCAATTGTGTAATCAAAATATTTCGAAAAATATTTTTTAATCCCATGCAAGTGGTGGTCGCTGGTGCTGGAACTTAATATCAACCAGTACCGTAGCGTACTGATAGCGAACCGATGCTATGAACCGAGGCCTCCATTATTTGTATTTTGTCATATTAATTTTTTTAAACTCGTTATTTTCTTCAATTTATTTTTAACCATCCAATTAGTAGTTCGGAGTATCTCTGAGGCCATCGTAATTTTTACATTTGTCGGGAGAAAGCAACATGTAATTGCTTTCATTTATCGCAATACTATTTATGGCGCGACTCCTCAAAATAAGTGAAAATCCTTTTATACCACCGTATCGTATTGAAAGCTGTATATTCTTCCACATATCGATGGATAGTAAGTTGATTTCTCGTTGAAAAATATTTTTATATAAAAAATAATAATATGACGCACCAAAAAGGATTTTGTACTGGGGTCCCCAAAAGGTTTGCTACGCCACTGATATCAACGTTATTGACAAAAGCATTAAACCACGTATCATCTGAGCGAATCGACACAAAACTGTTCCTTTTGAGCGGCAAGTGACTTGCCATTTCTAAAGCATCAGTCCTCGACGAGGTTTCATATGTTTCCACGGGTAAACGTAAAATTAATTGACCCGGCGGTTTTGCAGTTTACTGGACGCAAAAAGCCATCCATTTGTACTTTCCCAACCCACACAAACACATGTTCCATCAACGTCTTGCCGTGTTCTCCGGAGTGGTGAACACTTTGAGCGCAGGCTGCCGACCATATTGCCGCCCGTATGTAGTTTTTTTTCGAGTAATCAAAATGGCATTAAAATGTAAATTAGCGATTTTTTACACCCGGCTCTTCGCTTGTGTTTGTACTGCACATATTTTTCCTATGCGAGCAAGAAGGAGAGAGAGAGAGAGAGAGAAAAGGAACTTCGCTTTAGCGCTGGATCTGTGGGGGAAATAAGGTTTGCGCGTTTGGGAAAGAGGATGTGGAAGTGGGAGAAGGAATGACGACACGAATGGGGAAGCAGGGAGAGGATATATTTTGGACGTGGAGGGTGCGTAGAATGAAAACATCGCGTGTATTTCTTCGAATATAAATAAATATAAATAATAGCGAGGAACGGAGGTGAAGCGGACGAGAAAAACAGAAAGTTGTTTTTTTAATAAAAAAAATTCGTTCGAGTCACCCATTTCAATTGTTCGTGGGAATGAGATGCTAATTGCGGAACGGTACAATGGTGGGAGTGAAATGGGAGGGTTAGGAGTCGGGAGGTGTGGGAGGAAGGGGAGAGAGACGGAGATGGGGTAGAGGGAAGGAGGTGGGAGAGAGGAGGCTGTTTTTTCACGATAGATTCACACGCTAACCACCGTTGTAGTTCCGCTGCAGACCACTACCCACCTCGTGAATAAACATGAAGTTTTAGACGACAGGAGGGTTTTGAATGGTTAAAGTGGGAGAGGGAGGGAGAAAAGGCGAGAGTTAGTGAAGGTGAGAGGGAACTAGAGAGAGAGGGAGAAAATGGAGAGGATGTAAAAAAGGGTTATGGAGGAGTGAATGAGATCCAGTGGTTGAAAAGAGAGAGAGAGAGAATTAAGCGATTGAGAGAGGTTATTTTGGATAGGATTAACATATAACCATGTAATTGTTTAGGAAAGTTTTCGTAGAGACGATTTAAGCACCCAGGGTCGATCAACCAGACCAGCCAAGGAGAAGTGAAGGATAGCTGCTTTTTGTGAAAAGTAATAGAAGCAACATGTATTTCCTGGAGTACGTGTTACTTTAGTATTCCATTTCTCCTCGCCAGGCAATTACAGTTTCATCCCCTACATCGTCGAAGAGCGTAAAATTACTTTTAAATTTAATTTTTATTTCTTTTAAATGGCGGGTGAATGTCTTACGCTGTATGTTGTCACATGGCGGTCAGTCTTAAATCTTGGGTAATAGCGGATAGTAGTTAACATTTATTGAATGACCATTCCTAAGCAAAATTTGAATCAACGACTTGTGAAGGGGTGCAAGTGTTTGCTACTGGGCATACCTTACATTTCCATCGAATTTCTTATTTTAATCAATATAATTACTCTTCTTACTTGTGGGGATCCTTATTTTATCATTACTCCCCGTCAAAGCACGCGTCCATTAAACTGCGGTCATTATAATTTTTCATGGCTAATTGGGAGAAAAATGGAGCTTTTTAACCTTGGATTTTTATAGGAAGCAAGGAGAATGCCGTTCCAAAATTCGGTGGAAATGAAAGGTGGAAAAGAGAGAAAAAAATAAGACCGAGATGTGTAATGAATGCGTGGACGTTTCAGGAAGCGGCCGTGCATAAAAAATGAATGGTTGGGAGGAAGGCGATGGGAAAGGGTAGAAGAGAGTTAAGGATTCCTTCTTAGCACGAGATAGAATATAAAAGCATTCGCCGAGGAGTAGAGAAAAAGAGAGGGAAAGAGAATGGTGGAGAAGTGGGTCATGTAGTGAACGCAGAGTTTTTTAGAGGAATAAGAAATGCTGGTGAAAATGAGTAACGACGTTTATATATGTATTGAACTGCGCATCACTTCTTCAATCTGAAGAAGTTAAAATTTTAGTGTTTTGATTGCAAAATGGAATTTCATCGGTGAATATCTTTCAAGTGTAGGGAGTTAAATTACTCCGATATAAAAACATCGATTTTCAGACCTTATATCGAATGAGTGTTACATCTATATATCTATATGGTTTGATGAACCGACTTATGTCTACTGGCCATCTAGGATATTGGCCTGTTGTCATACCTCTCTCCTTTCAAATGGCATTTCTTAATTCGATTGCTTATTGGTACATTTATTTATTAATGGCCAAATAAGCAAACATGCAACCAGCAGGATTCATTAATGTAGTCTTTGCTGAATGAAAAAGAAACATTATTTTTAGGAAAATGCAATAGTGACCAGCAAGGGTTAAATCAAGAATTGTCTATAAACAGGGCTCGGCAAATACGGTCGCTCGTTCGCCAGTGGCGAGTTGATATTACCAGCTGGTGACCAGATACGGCCAGTTAATGACATTAAAAAATCACATTTTTTGGGGGTGACGAATAAAATTTTTTTATCTGGCGAGTAGGACTTGGCATAACTTGTCGAGACCTGTCTATAAATACATATCAGCCATTTGATGACATGAGGCAAAACGGCGCAGTTAAATACAAGCGTATACATACGAAATTGATCTATTAAGTTTTATAAAAACGTTACACAAAAGAGAATGGATTTGGGATACGAATAAAAGGAAGGAAGGCCACAAACAAAATGTTAAAACTGCTTAAAGGATAAGAGAGTATAAGTGGAATGAAAAACAGGAACGGTACGAGAAAGGCAAAAGGTCAAGGGAGTGATTGGGTGAAGAAGAGGTCGAGAAAATAACAGAGGGAGCAAATAATGCGAAGGAAATCAATGAAAATGATCGTATGGGGAGTCAATGGGAAGAAAAGAAATGAGCCGAACTAGGAGAGAGAGGGAGAGTAAAAGGAACAGGAGAAACCGAGTCAAAATGAGATTTAAATTAGAGGATAGGTAAGAGAGGGAAGGGAGAAAATGGAGGGAATGAGGTGCAGGTGGAAGACAGAGGGTGTGCGCAAGACAAATTGTCCCTGTTGGGGGCGGGAGGTGTAGGAGGTGTGAGGGGTGGAAGAAAAGATTGTTAAGAGTGTGTCAGTGAGAGAAAGAGAGAGGGAATAGTACGTAGAGGAAGTGGAAAAGGGAACAGAATTCGTACGCGTATGCTAAAGACGGTCGATTGGAGGTTAGGGAGGATAGACTTGCTCCCGCTCTTAATGCGAGGCGGATACAATTTTAGACTGCTATGTATGTACTCCAAACACCTGGTGACAATAGGTTACGGTGGGTGGCAGAATACGCCGGGGAACGAAAAGAAAAGAGAATAATTTATGGGGGAACGGAGGCGAAATAACGAATACGTGTAAATGTTCAAGTATCCCGCATATTAAGTCAGTGGGAAATAAGGAGTTGGCGTTTTACAGGTCGTTTCGCATGTTTAGAGTATGAGATTGAGTCACTTGAGTGACTACTATGGATAGGTCTTTTTTCGTAAAAGTGGTTTTTAATGGAGGGACTTCTTTTCTTTGCATTACCATTTGGGTATTTCAGGTCAACCATTTTCTGTTATTGGCTATGGTATAGTTTAAACCTAAAATTAATCACTGTGTAGAGAGTATGATCGCGATTAAATTAAATACGGAAGTAATTATATTTAATTCAATAAAAGTGATAGACGAGGTCGAGACTTCGTGGAATTACATAATATAGATGAAATGTGGCGTTGTTAAAATTAACAACAAAAATTAAAACAACACGGATTTAATTACACTTTGAATTATTCCACATAAAACTATATAACAATGACTGGTTTCGATGAATAGTCACCGTCATCAGGTAACAAGCATTCAAGAAATAGGCTTTTATACCAACAGGAGAGAAGAAAGAATTGGGAGGAGGAGATAGGTTAAAGGAGAGTGAAATTAGGATTAAAAGGTGAAAAGCGATTAAAAAATTAATATACTAATATTTATGGTAATTCTGAAAAATAGCTATTTTATCTTAGTAAGCATTTATACACTTCGAAGTTTAATGCCCCTATACACTGTGCAACGTCTATTTTATATCTATAGAAGTAATACTTTTTTCAAAGCAGGCTTCGAAATGTCTTTTGACATAGCTTGTATTTAGGAAATATATAGTCGATATCTTCCTTTACGTACTTAGGATCTTACGTTATACTCTTCCGTCATGTAGGGAGGCTCATTTTTGAAGAGCTTGATTCTTTCATATCATAAGAAATGTATTTGATATGGCGAAGATCGAAGAATTATCCGCGGAGAGTTCCTTGAGGCGGTATACTTCACAATCCAGGAAGGAAAAGAGAAATACAGAAGAGGGACAGGGGAAGTTGTTTTATAGGAGCGCATTAATATCCTCCTCGAGGAATAAATCTTTCTTGAATAGGACTGTTGGGAAAACATACAAACGCGTTTTCTTTTTCATTTCTCTTTTTCTCCGCCTCTTTCTTTCCCCATCTCTCTTTCTCTCTTTGTACGATGCACTTAACCTCGCCCGTTCCGCTTACCGGCCCACTTCCCTTTTATAGGGACCGCATAATGCTGAGGAAATGGTGGAAACAGAGGGAGGAGGATGAGGGGGATTAAGCGCGAATGCGGAGAGACAATGTGAAGGCCTGTCTAGTGATGGAGGGAAGCGGGGGAGGAGAAATATGTGGGTGGATGGGCGGGGCCCTACCCTTCCCTCTACTCCTCCCACACCCTGAATAACACGCTCTGGCGCCTCTATGCAGATGTTGGGGCGTCGGCGGTGCTCCTGGTGTGAAGGCGATGGACTGACTCTATGTAATAGTCCCTGGGGACCCGCCGCGGGTCCATGGATGTCGCGGGGGGAAGGGGTTGAAGGGCAAATTAGAGAGGGTGAGGAAGGGAGGGAGGGGATTGGGAAAAAGGGGATAGGAGAGCGTCGGGTGTCACGTGTTTTGTCGCCTGGCTACGACCGCCTCCGCAGGGGAGGGGTGCCGGAGGTGGCATTTGGGTGTCACCGAGGAAGTAAGGCGGTGGAGGCTCCCTTTAACAGCGAAACCCCCGTGGAGAACGGGTCGCCGCGGACCCCTGCGGAGGGAAGAGGTCAACCAAATTGTGTTGTTTTCGAAAGAGATGTCATTCTCTATCTCTTTCTCTCTCTCACACACACACAAACTCGCATTCTGCGTCTCAGTGTGTGGGATGTAGTGTGTCGGAAGAGAAAGGAGCTTTTGCCGGAGGTGAGAGGTTAATAAATCGAGACGATAGGGTGTACGCATTAGTGAAGCAGGTGGGTTGTGTGTCTCTCCGTTTGTCCCGTTTCCGTGCAAATTAACGTAAATGTATCAGGTGTGATGGGACTACAATGGAGACACAAATTGAGAAGTAAAATAATTCAGGGATTACATATAAATTTACGTGCGTAGATGACGGGTTATTTGATTATGAAGGCACATGACTCTGAGTAATATGACCCTAATGTCTGGTTACTAATACTACATAACAACCAGTGGCGTGCCGAAAAATGTGCAGATCCCCTCACCAAAACAAAATTGAAGTCCCAGAAAAAAAATTTAAGGCCCTCACAAAAACATTTATCGGTACACCGCTGATAACAATCTTATCAGACCAGTAGCATTTGTTCGTATGGAACCGCAATTATTATGTTCTCCTAAAGTTCATTTCAGCATCTTGAGTAAAGCTTTTGAGCAGTTTCATAAAAGTAATTCAGGTGATTGGATGAAAGTAACTGTCATTTTTGAGTGAAAAGTAAGATTTTATCAGGAATTAATGCCTTTGTAATATTAAAACTTAAAAAGGCGAATACGTTCAATGAATGAAATATTAAAACAGTTTAGTGCCAAAAATATAATCCAGCGACCGGCCTGCTCTTCATTTCAAATGTGAAAAGCGGTTTTACTTAGCTATCGCCAGATTACTTTCAAGCTCCGGTTCACATTCACCAAAGCTTATTAATAACAGGAACTCGCCGATCGCAGGCGTTAGCACGCCGTGATTCGAACTAAAATATCCTCTGATATAAACGGTCAAATTGTTTTCTCCCTCACTCTCCGCTCGTTCGAGGCGGTTTACATATCTCGAAAGCTCGCTGGAGAAAGAACTCGGAAGGACGACACTTTTCCCGATAAAGAGGTTCAATAGAACTTGGAAATCGTAAAAAAAATCCTCAAAATAATGTAGTTTTTTTCAATCGGAAAAGCGGTGCGTATGGATGCGTTTTGTAAAAAAGAGTTGTATGGCGAGTGTTGGTGTCGCATGTAGGTTGTGGGGAGGGGAGGATGGAAGAACAAGTTATAACCATTGGGACTCGCGCACGGCGAGCTGACAGTGATGAAAACACCGAAATGGGAGGGGAGTTCCTCCATAATCTTTTCCGCGCGATAACTACCCCCTTTTATATCCGAGCTCCTGATTCAAAACCAAATTTCCGATGGCAGCTGACCTCATTTGACGAGGTACACAATTGGCCAGCTTCTGTCTCTCTTCCCTTTCTCCCTCTATCTCCCTCACTCTCTATTCCGCTTCAGTCGACGCATTTCCATCCTCATGCCGCCTTTTTTGTACACCCGCGTTCTCTCCCACTCCTCCGTCGTGCGCTCCCTGCACCCGCACGACTCGACCGACGCTATACTCTCCAATAAACCCCTACATCCATTCCGCATAGTGGCATTCTTTTGACGTCGTTTCGGGCAAAAAAACAGAAGTTTTTATTTTCGTGTCTTTTGTTTTTTATTTTAATCGCTCCGTTCGCGCGACGTGGTTGAAATCCAACTCCCTCCATTGTTGCCCCAACAATGCTACGGCGCATCTTTTGTCCTGGCGCCCGCTCTCTCTCTTTTCACTTGTTTTATTATTGTTCTGGTGTATTTTTTGCGTGTGTTTGCGCCGATCATATACTGTTCGGCTGTTTGGACACCAGCCCTCCTTCGGAAGGATTGTCCACTCCATCGGAAACATTCCGTGTGGTGTAACAGCGGCGAGCGTCCCTCTCCGTATGAATAACGTTTTAGTTATTTATTATTTTCGGAGTCCTATTGTTCATCGCTTTCTTTAGGGTAGCGCGGATAAGCCCATCGAAAACAATCCGTACTTTATTGAAAGCATTTTGTTCTTCAGGCATAATGTTATCTGTGTGGACAGAATGTTTCTAGATTTTTCCCAGAATCGGTTTTAATTTATTCCAATACAAATTGGCTATTTTTTATATGGATTTCATTTGGCAATGCCTAGATTTTCACAGCAACAGAATGAAGGGATTTTTGTAAGACTGGTCGTTAATGAGGTTTTCCGGGAGTGAATGAACTTTATACATAAAGGGCAGTTTATTTTAACTATGCTTTAAATTTTCATATTTTAGAAAGTGCCAAATCGTCTAACCTAGAATAATTTCGAATTTTGCCAAAGGTATTTTCAACCCTTAACAAATCCTGTAAAAATATGTTTCATGTAGCAGATGCTCTTCGCGTTCGACTCTTATTAGAGAGGATTAGCGTCCCTCGCTCGGACTCGAGTCTCGGACCATTTTTCGGTGTAGTCTACACTCACATCGGGTGGTGAAATTACCGATCTATCATTTCAAAATTGCAATACTTTTTGCAAATAAGGTGATTGAAAGTTACATCATTGCATTGCGGTAAAAATGCTGTTTATTTGCGTTTTTTAAACGAAATTCTACGATACATATCAACAGAGCTAGGAAACGAGCGAAGTAGAGAGGGTGGAGGAGGAATGAAACTGAAGGGAGTGTGAGAGATACCAACATAAGCGCTATATAATCTCCTCCTTTAAAATGACCTAAAATTAAGGTTAACAATAAGTCAAATTTGGTAGGGACGCTTATCTTACGCCTTAAAAGATAATGAAGAGAAAAAATATTGAATTAAGTCTTGGGTTCGACTCGGGCTCTTTTATATTTCCCATAAGATAACATGTAAAAACACATTTTTCGGCGTGCAGGCTATTATTCTTTTCAATTTAAAATTAGAAAAAATTGTTCTACGACAATCGGACTGTAACTATTTTGAAGTTAAGTGAACAAGGTTTAATATTTTTATAATCGATTATCATATTCGACTCGTAATTGTTTAAATTTAATTTTAAAACAACATTTTTTGTGAAAATTTTGACTCTTGAACTGGTGGTTGCTATGGATGAGATTTTCATTGTTGGGACTCGAGTTATTAAATTTTAGCTAAATGTCTCGTATCGAACTAAGTACTGCTTAGCAGTATTATTCATAACATAATTCATACTCATTTTCATTTTATAAAAGGGGTAGCAGTAATAAAATATGTCGCGGTGTCTCGCCCGTTGACTCATTCCAGTCTGACCTCGTCTTCCGTCGTCCCTCATAATAATATGTAATTATTACTTAAATGATATTAAATTAAGATAAGAGCGGTCGCACTACGAAAGCAAGTCCAAATATTACATAGAAGGGAGATACTGTATTAAAATGCAAGAGGAAAACATTTTAAAATATTTTACCTCAGCTTAGAACGAAGTCTGAAACTAATGACCGAGCGAAGCGAAGGTCTCTCTTCTGAGAGCCAGTGCATTTCCTGTGTCTGTCTGTATGTATGTCCATCGATAGCGGTCGCAACGATGGACGGAGTTTCACGAAAATGTTCACAGACGTTCCGGAGCTTAATGATTGGAACTGTATATTTTTTGGTTGAATTCTGAAGAGTGGAAGTATATTTAAAAAATAAAAACTTAAACAAAGTCTGAAAACGTTTATATTTTATTTGGGCAGTCATTAAATGTGAAGAAAAACAATATGCTCGAGATGAAATGTATTAGGTAACATTGTAACCGTCTTTAAGTATCCGTTTCCATAGAGCATATGATAACAAAGGCAAGCAAGCGAGTAAAATAAAAAAAACGGGGATCAAGCTTTACCGCATGCTGTCATTCGAATTTCCTCATTTCAAAGTGGTATGGTGGTCCATAGAAAACGGCATTAATAATTTTATGGTATTTTATTATTAGTATTAGTGCCTTTATTGAATCACTTGAATTATATCTGGTTCCAAACTCATATTTTGGCAAATGAGACATTTTTCATTTTACATCTCCTGATGGTCTATTTTATCCTCTTAGAAAAACGCAACACAACGCAGACCCTGTTTCTATTTCTTCCAAAGAAGAAAATGTGAAATGCCGAGAAAGTCATGAAACATAGACCAACAACAATGAAAACAATCATATTTTCATAGTCGTTGTTTTATGTTTAATATTTTCTGTTTCCTGGAGACTATTTGAAAGGGATAGCGGGAAGGACAGAGTCACTGTACGTGTTGTAATTTGGAAAGGCCATGTCGATTTGAAATTTCCCTCCTAAAACGCTTAAGCTAAGTCGAAGCGCTTATGTTGGTACCTCTCACTCTCCCTTCAGTTTCATTCCCTCCCCACCCTCTCTACTTCGCTCTTTTCCTAGCTCCGTTGATATGTATCGTAGAATTTCGTTTAAAAACGCCAATAGTCAGCATTTTTACCGCAATGCAATGATGTAACTTTCAATCGCCTTATTTGCAAAAAGTATTGCAATTTTGAAATGATAGATCGGTAATTTCACCACCCGATGTGAAGGTAGACTACACCGAGAAAGGGTCCGGGACTCGAGTCCGAGCGAGGGACGCTAATCCTCTCTAATAAGGGTCGAACGCGAAGAGCAGGTAGTCTTCCCAGACATGGCCCCACATCTGCTACATGAACCATTTTGCTTTAGTCTTTTAAATATAGTTTTTTTCTTTTCGCTTAATTTTATTTACTAGATTGGAGAAGAACTCGAATGGCGTCGACTTAATTTAAATTCCAAATATTTTGTTAGTGCACGAAGTATAGACGTTATTTTAAACACATGAAATAAATAGGTTTAATGAGATCGAAATTTTTAGGGGTCTTTCCATCGCGGGAAGTTTCGAATTTCCCCACAAACCACTTTGATGACGGAATTTAAAGAGGCGGACTTCAGTTTCCTTATCGACTGCGGCGGAAAAAAGAAAATCTTGAAAGAAACTACCAAATTAAAAACTCCGTGCCTTCGACCCGTCACCGAAGCAACGCGATTCATAATTTTTGGGAGACCAGTGTGCCCGACTTCATCAATCCTCGCGGAGAGCTGTCTTTTTTATTTTTAATTTCCGACCCCATTTATGAAACATCATAAAGGCAACTCCTCGCCCTCCTTGCGTTCCAGCCCCTTTCCCTCCGCCTCTTTTTATTTATTTCCCGGGGTAAAATGGTCGTAAACGACCAGATAAGTTTCGGAGGTTTTTATCTCCCGAAGAGAGAGAGAGAGTTTTAACGCTCCTTTTTTTCCTCTCCTCCCCCTTTTACTTCTCCAAATGGCGAGGGAGCGTTTGAATTTTTAATGAGGGGACTATTTGCGAATAAAGCGTTCTTTTATTTAAAAAATATGCACGGAAATTGGTATAAATCACGGAAAATATTCCTGAGTATCGCGGTCGTATAAGTTCTTCGTATCTTTCTGTTTTTAAATGGGATATTGGTCTAAGTACGTCGTTGGTGTAAAATCTGCCTTTGACAGTGGTTGACGTCAGGGCGATACCAGAAAAATTTTGTACCATTTATCCATAATTATCTCACATATAGTATTCTCGGTCCTTTAAATGTAATTAGTAATTGCAACGCTGACAAGTATTGACTTCAACAGTCATGGCACGGTTCAAACTGCTGTATTAGTATTGGTCAACCTAAACTACGCTCAATGCTTTTATTAAAATGCAATCATGGAGAGAATTGTATGACCGCTCAATAATCAGGATCTGTATTTTATGTAAATTTAGCTGGGAAAATGCATTCAGCGCATTTATCGTTATATTATCGGGCAATATTTCCTATAAGGGAGAAAACGTCCTGATTTCAAATTTCGCTGTGTTACACGTTGCGAGGAAATCACCGCGGGAGGTTTTTTCTAGTCCTTTCTTTTTCATATTTCCTACCAAAATTTTACTTCAGAACTATCGAAGATAAGTTTTTAAAATTACATCAGTGAATTTATCATTATTATGAACTCTATTGACGTAAAATATCACCTGAAAGTTGTGTTTATAATTATAAAATTGGCAAATGTTAAGTTAAATCCATTAGAAAATAACTGGGTATTTATTTGTTTTTGTTATTTTTTCTCGTAACCTCAGCATTAAAAAAAAATCCATATGGGAATATGTGCTAAAAATCGTGATGTAATCGTCTATCCTGGCGAAGAATGACGTCTTTGTTTGACTTTATCATCCCCTTCTCCGCGAAATTCATTCAACCTGTAGGGTTGATTCATAAGGGGTTGCGGGGAGAAGAAAAAGAAAGTCAATAAAAAACAAAACAAACCCGGTTAAATGCATTCCGCTTGATCTCCATGGAAGGGAGGAGAAGGTTCTGTATGGGCCAAGCGTTTTAGATGAAGATAGCAAGTTTTTCAAGCGGGATATTTTGAAGCGGGTGTAGGTACGCGCGGATGTGAAAAAAAACTCGAACATTTTTTTGAGCGCTGGGGGTTCTTTCTATAAAAACCTTAAAAAAAGGAGTATGGCATCGGAGGAAAGCTTGGGAGATGATTGATGGCGATGGATGCGTAATTAAACCTCCCACTTCGGCCGGCAGTATGTATATGTACATACGATTGTGTGCGTCTGCCTGGAGATAGATCACCGCGTTATTTTTTTCCGACGGCGTTTTGTGTGCGTCTGTCTCAGGGAGCCGACCTGAAGTGGTAGAATTTTGGCGCAGCCTCCGGGGTTTTGGGGAGGGCGCAAAGGACTAGTCGTGGAGGGAAAGGAAGAGATCCTTCCTTCCTTGCACCTGCCCTGCTTCTTCTTCTCCTCATCCCCGAGGCGGTAAATTGTATGTAAAGGCACTGTGTAGAGAAAGAGAGAGGGAAAAGGAGAGGAGGGGGTGATCGAGGCAGCTGAAAGTGTTTTTGTCTTCCGCGCCGTGTCTTATTGACCACGTATGCCCGTCTTTCTCGGGTCACGGGGAGCGGAGAGGTTTCGTGGACGGTCAGTGGGAAGGAAGAGAGGGAGATAGACGCCCACCCTTATTGGGGAAGGTGTCGGGGGAGAAGCAATGATGCTTGTCTCTTTGAGGACTCAATCCTCTCTCAGTCGTCGCGCGTCTAGCAGCGCCCGTCCTGCAGGGCTGTTCCTCGAGATTTTTCGGTAACGGCAGCTGGTGCTCGGCGTGCCTCACTTGCACGCACCACGGAGCCTCGTTTTTCTCGCTCGTACACCGAGTATGCTAATTCGGGCGAATAGGGGGTGCGTGGGGGAGAAGAGGGGAAGGGAAGGTGAGGGGGGGAAGAGACTTGATTATTAAACGGTTTTCTTTTCTTTCTTTCGTGGCGGCCAACCTTGACGGACAATAAACTGGTAATAACGGCTTGATATTGTGTACGAATTGAGCACCTGAGCCGGAAAAACCCAAAGCTTTCATCTGGATCTGATGGTAGAGATAGCGAACCTTGGCGAACCTATGAACGACGACTTCCTCTCTCAGTTGGAGTGTACGGCGAGCGACTCTTCATGATCTTTTTCTATTCTTTCTGCTTCTCTTCCAATTATCTCGGCGTGGGGTGGTGCGGATCAGTGTCGAGATGAAATTATTATGGAATTGGCAGTAAATAATGATGTGCGTTCAGTGTTTTCCAACCATGGATCAAAGCTGATTTAGCGAAATTTTGGCACACTTTTACTGAACAGTCTAAACAGAAAAATCAAGACAGTAATTCAGTAGTAAGGGTATTAAATTAAACTACTTAAGAATTTATACAAACATTACATCATCAGTATGTGTATACATAGATGATCAGATGAGTTAAATCTTTTTCGAACAGATAGGCTTTTATTTCGTTTTTAATGTGTCAGTGATTAACTACTGATTGTGCTTAAACTTGCCTTAAATATAATTAACATTTTAGAAAGCCATAATTTGGTTGACCTATCAAAATTCTCTTAAAAATTTAGTTATAAAAGTATGGAATATAGTGTATATTGTGGACGCTCATTATGTATATGATACTTATCTTGAAACTTAATAGCGACTTTTACAGGTGGCACGGCCAGTCATTTGCTTTGAAATCGTTAGTCATGGCGACGTGATATATCTTTGAATAAAATTCATTAAAATGCATGCTATTAAAATAACCTAAAATTTCACCTTTCAAAGAGTTTTTTATTTAGTCATAACCTTGATGACAATACAGAGAATGCTAGTACATATTTGTCTTTCTGCAATTTCACTAGGTTAAATTGCTTTTAGTATAAAATGATATTTTATTAACGAAATTTTTTGTTATGTAAGTTAGTTAATCCGTAATGCAAATGGGGGCTTTATACGATAGTTCTGTCGGCTTTCTGTGAATTATTTGAGGATATAAAGGAAACAGCGAGAGAGCGAGTAGCAGAAATTTATTTTGGAACCCTGTGGAAGTGGCTTATTATGTAATGTTCTGATGTTGCGTTGAAGTCGAAGTGAGAGAAGCGTATGCAAAAATAAACCATTAACAAGAAGTCCAAACCAGTACTAATGCAGGCTGGCTTCCCAAAGTTGACGTCCCGAATTGATTACTTATTTTGACAGGAGATGTTTCAGTATGTGTCAGTTATTCCAAGAAATTCTCATATCGTAAATACTACCATTTGTAATTCATAGTTTATCAGTGGTAGAGAAAAATTGGAAAACAAATTAATGGTGTTATCAGGTTTAAAATACTAAAAAACAATGTCAAAATCTCTTTCTGACATTATATTTTGCATGTATTTTTTAAGTAAACGAATTAAGTAAATGTTACTGTTTATACGCTAATATGCATGGATCAACTGTCCATTGCTGAAGAGTAGTCGAGCGGAAAAGAAAATAACACATTTATTCATTCCTCCATGCTCAAGCCGAGTTCGGTAATAATCGTCTCCATGGCAACAATCCGATAAAATGCAATTTAAAACGCAAAAACGCTATGTTTTAGTATATTCAAGAAAATACGATCAATTATCAAATTTTGGTGTTAAGAATTAGAATCAACATTCTTTTCCCCTTAGAACAGTACAAACCTCGTTCCGATATCATAATTTTAAGATATTTAAAGTAATAAAGAAAACATCTCTGCACGATGGATTTGAGATTTCCTTTGTAAGACAAATAGGGAATAAACGTTCCTGGAATCGAACCCAGACTTCAATCTTCGCCAAATAAAATATAGCTCGAAGGTGGGCCCTGGCAGCATGAACCTCATACCAAGTTCAAGAAAATCGGTCAATTGGTGCAAAAGTTGTTAGTAGGGGACACACACACATACATACACAAACATACATACACATACACAGACAGGACCATTTCATAAGGCTGTTTCCTTTGGAATCCAGTCTAAAAATGAGGACTATGGTATTGTGGGAACTTGTAATTATACTCTAAACATAGATATTCTTATCGATAATAAGCAATTACTGAAAAATATCAGCGATAATTTCAATCTCTTACATAGTAATAAAAAGTAATCAACATATCGCGGCCATATAATTTTGGTTAATGGCATTTTTATCGTTTAATGTTTTTCGCTGGACTACGGCGCTACAAGAGCCCCTTAGCCAGGTATCCTCGTGGTACCTCGGAATAGAGTCTCCTTTCCCAGAAGCTCTCTTCCTCTCCGGCTCTACAAACATCGATCAAAATCAAAAATGTTAATTGGGTCGGACACGAAAGGTCATGACGTCGAAGTGTTAAATAAGGAGGGAAAGCGGTTGGACGTTTAAAAAATGCGAATGAGACGATAGTCGGGGGGTGGCGATGGACCGCAATGGAAAGGGAAGGAGATAGGGTGGAGGCCGTAAGGGGTTCTATCCCTTCGGGAGGTTCCTTAATGAATGCCTTCGCGATGTGCCGCTAATGAGGGGCGTGCTGCCTCCTGTTCGGTGAGCATGCGAATTTGCAAAGCGCCCTTTGCTCCTCTTCCACCCACTCCACCACATCCGCCTTTCGTCGCTTTCCTCCTCCTCCTCCTCCCACGACTTTACTCCCCCTCCTCTGCATCTCTTTTATTCGCAACGTACAAACACCGCAACGTCGTCATGCCACCATCTTCCCCTCATCTACTTTTGTATCTCGGTGGTCAGGAAAGATATATATCTCTCTTTGGTTTACCGACGGTGTTATTATGCATCAAAATCGGGGCTAAATGTATGATAGAATCTTCTCAAGACTAGGGAAGATTATTATCGCCGTTCATCACATTATTGCTTTGAATAACTAAGGGAAATATTGAAGTAACTAATGATAAATGGACTTGGTGGCGCAATTTTTACGCATTCGTGTAGCATTGTATAAACTGTTTCAGGAAATGGTTTGCTCTTATTTTCATAACTGAAAATCCAATTGCTCGGGATTATATCATCTTGTTACTCTAATTGTGCTTCAATAAGATAGTTATTTCTATTAATATGTTATTCGTATTCAAGTGTCTTCATTCACCGTAAAACATACAAATAGCCTCATACGGTAAAGAGCTCCGTAGCACGATATGTCAAAAATAAATGAACAGTCCAAATTTATAAACAACCTTATCAGGCGTGACTTCATAATTAAATAAAACCTCACTTAACCCTTAGTTAAATCAATATCCCTTCATCATTATATTTTTAGCGGTATTTTATTTTTAAAATACCACTGTAGTAGGTCGTAAGAGGAAACTGCTCTAGCGAGATACTGTATGTACATGAATGTAAAACAAAAAATGGATTACAAGCGGAGCAGAGGATTAAATAGTTTGCATAGTTTTAATCGTAAAATCGAGTCCAATTTTCAAAAAAATTCACAATTACACATAATTATCATCGTGAACCACAATGAGAATTTATTTTTGCTTGCCAATGGCATCCTTTGTAGATGATTAAGGAATTTAAAATTGCATAGCAGGTTATCCGTATCAATCTAAAACAATTATAAAAAATAATCTTTCGATTGATTACGTAATGCTACGCGTGTTTCCAAGAAACGTTTCAGCACAAATAAACTAGAAATTAAAGTATAGATTTCGTGATTAATCCATTTGTTGCTTTACATTCATGCCTATACAATATCTCGCTAGAGCAGTTTCCTCTTACGACCTACTACAGTGACAAGTATTTTAAAAATAAAATACCGCTAAAAATATAATGATGAAGGAATTTTGATTTAACTGAGGGTTACGTGAGGTTTTATTTAATTATCAACTCATTAAAATGCCCACTTAGAGTATCCTCATTTGCAACGACGAATTCTCACGTCCGGGATCACGGCAAGGCTCGAACTCGCTACCTTAGTGTTATTAGTCATAGGTCGTGGAAAGTTAAGTCGCTCCCGTTAGAAATGGTAGGGAAAGGAATGCGGAGGGAAACGATCGAAAACAACGGAAGAAAGAGATGTGGCTATAGAGATAGGGAGAAATAATGGGATAAGTGGAAGGGTATGTGGGCAAGAGAGATGAAGGGAACGCGTGGCCAAGGAGAGAAGTGAGAGGCGAATATAAGGGAGGCAATGCAGAGGGAGAGAATAGAGGCGATATATGTATATGGACGGTGGAAGAGATATTAGAGAGAGGATGAATAAGAAGAGGGAAGGGGAGCTTGGAGAACGAGGACGCAGAGGAAGATTAGGGATAAAGGGAGGGAAATAACAAAGGGAGGAAGTCAAGAGGAGGGAGACGGAAGGAGGAGAGGGAAATAGGCAAGCAGTGGCGCATTAACGCAAAGGCGTTTGGAGGACAACTTTAAAAGTGATTGATGGAAACAATGGCTACGAGAACGTTTAGGCACGGTTTTAATCGACGACGGTCTAGTGTAGTGACTTGAATTTTGCTTGAAATATAAATAACCGAGAGCTTGCCAACATTATGTGCCTCGATTATATAGGAATGAATAAGCAGTATAGGAGATAGTCGAAAAAGAAATCGAGATTCGTACCGAATTGTTTTAAAATCATTCATTTCACCGGTTATTTTATTTTGTGCTATATATACAGGGTGATTTCAAATTAAAAGTTTATTATTAAAAATTAACAAAGATTCAGTGAAAAGCAAGCTATACTAATAATGGTAATCTCAAAATGTTTTTTTCAAGCTATTGTATTTGAACATGTTCTCCGTTTGTGACTTTGCAGACATCAAAACGGTATTCTTTTTCCTGCCATACATTTCATATCATATCATACCTCATTCTTCCTTTCCTTCAAACTATCTAAGTTGTTGACATTGGTGGAACATAAACTTCATTTTTGACATAGCCCCAGAGGAAAAAGTCGAGGGAGGTAAGATCGGGCGAAAGACGCGGCCAAGGCATGCACCCTACCGATCCAACGAACAATTGGTCAACCAGGAATGATGTAATCTCAGTATGAAGTAAGCTTCATCTGTCAATAGCTTTAACAAAACTTCTTGAGTTTTTATTTGCGAGTATAGCTTGCTTTTCACTTTTTCTTTGTTAGTTTTTCGTAATAAATTAAAAAATTCAGGAAGATGATTTATGATAATCACCCTATATATATATATATGTTTATTTATTTTTTAGTTGCACAAAATATTATATTTTGCGCTAAAAGGTTAAGAATAAACTTATAAGTTTAGATTTTTAAGATTTCTCATAATAGTTCAATGGCCATACTTGAAATTACATAAATGATAGTTTGGATAACAATCACAATGTAAATTTTGCAAGATAATTTATTATTTAAAAATTCATCTTTAGTATTTGGTCCGAAATATAAAAGTGAGTGATTTTTATTTTTAGTTTTTAATTTGTACATAGGTATGTATTGCACCCCACTTCTCTGAAGGGTTCTGGCTCACCTCGCACAATCTATCCTATTATTTTTGTTTTGTCTTAAAATATTTTTTCTATTAAAGAAATATAAAAGGTATTCCAGCTGAAATGAGGCAAGTGATCGGTGTCACTGAATTTTCCATTATTAACAGTCTGAAAATTTTGCGTTATTCTGATGATAAACCAATTTCTGAAGTAACTTTGAAAAGATTTGAAAATTATTTGCAACAATCCTAAAATAAATTTTTTGCTCAACATTAGAGTAACCAACTGTCCCAAATTTGGACTGATTTCCAAAGGAAATATAGCCTTATGAAATGGTCCTGTGTGTGTGTCCCCTACTAACAACTTGTGAAACAATACACCGATTTTCATGAAACTTGGTACGAGACTCATGCTGCCAGGGCCCACCTGCGGGCTATATTTTATTTAGCGAAGATTTGAGTCCCGGGTTCGATTCCAGGAACGTTTTTCCCCCTTTGTTTTACATAGGAAATCTCAAATCCTTCGTGCAGAGATGTTTTCTTTATTACTTTAAATATCTTAAAATTATGATATAGGAACGAGGTTTGTACTGTTCTAAGGGGAAAAGAATGTTGATTCTAATTCTTAACACCAAAATTTGATAATTGATCGTATTTTCTTGAATATACTAAAACATAGCGTTTTTGCGTTTTAAATTGCATTTTATCGGATTGTTGCCATGGAGACGATTATTACCGAACTCGGCTTGAGCATGGAGGAATGAATAAATGTGTTATTTTCTTTTCCGCTCGACTACTCTTCAGCAATGGACAGTTGATCCATGCATATTAGCGTATAAACAGTAACATTTACTTAATTCGTTTACTTAAAAAATACATGCAAAATATGTCAGAAAGAGATTTTGACATTGTTTTTTAGTATTTTAAACCTGATAACACCATTAATTTAATTTAATTCTTGAATATACTAAAACATAGCGTTTTTGCGTTTTAAATTGAATTTTATCGGATTGTTGCCATGGAGACGATTATTACCGTATTAGCGTATAAACAGTAACATTTATTTAATTCGTTTGCTTAAAAAAATACATGCAAAATATAATGTCTGAAAGAGATTTTCAAATTGTTTTTACTTTCTCCATATACGTAGTATGAGAAAGTATTGTTTTCATAAAAAAATCGAATTCGAGATTTCAACGATAATACATGTTTTAAGGTTCCCTGAACACGTTCTGACTAGTTTCGCGATGTCTGTGTGTCGGTCTGTATGTGATAGATTTTTGCTGGCGCTCTAACTCAAAAACTATTAATCAGATCAACGCAAAATTTTATATTTAAGATTTTTATAAAAGTTAGAAGATTTGATTAGTTTTTGGTAAAAATCAGTCAAACGGAATCGGGTGTTTACTCTTGTCACTTATCCGTTATTTCAAAATATTTGCTTTAATATTTGATAAATGTAAACATGTATTGGAATAAAAGTTGTAGAAAATTTTATTTTCTACCACCTTTGTTTGATACATTTTTACATATAATGCATTGTTTAAGAGATATCTTATATTTTTAGCTGCCACCACCACGCCACCTACCGAAGACTATTGTTAACAATTGACGCTTAGCTACGTATTAGTAACGCTCCTTTTTATTTTCTTAATTGTCAATCGGAAGTAAATATTGACAACTATCCAAGAGCTAACAACATGTAATTTGCCATATAAATATGGAGAAAGTCATGTGTTACGCACATCAGTTTATTTAGTATTTTAAACCTGATAACACTATGAATTTGTTTTCCAATTTTTCTCTATCATTGATAAACTATGAATTACAAATGGTAGTATTTACGGTATGAGAATTCTTTGGAATGACTGACACATACCGAAATATTTCCTGTCAATATAAGTAATTAATTTGGGACGTCAACTTTGGGAAACCAGCCTGCATTAGTCCTGGTTTGGATTTCTTGTTATTACTCGTTCCACTATGATTAATGCACCAGCTTTTGTCCCTCTTTCTGAAAAATCATGATCGGTGTCATTTAAACCGACCGGAACACCCTCACTGGCCACACCAAGCTATCTCATTTCTATTACATCCATCTATCTAAGACTGATCCATCAATATATCCATCATAAATGCGCCATTGTAATATGTCTCTCTTTAATCAGTAAATATTTGAAAATGTCCCTCATTAGCCTCCTGATAAGTTGTTTACTTTACATCTGTCTGAAAATAAGTTCGTATCTTAATTCACACGAGTTTAAAATTTCCTGCTCCAACTCCAAAGATTTATTTATAGAGAATACAAGCGCGTCTGGGCTCGAAGAATTTCTAAAGAAATACCATAGTTAGACTAAATTGGAAAGCATTCGAAACAAGAGTTTGAAGGATGTAAAAAATTTAAAGAGGCCAATATATATTTGAGTAATTTTAGATATAGCTCCCAGAGAACAAATCGCCGTTTTAAAAATGCGTAGGCTGCAAGAAATAAAAAGGAAGTTATTTTTCTACTAGCTTCCAAAGAAACTCGATCGGAAAATATCAAATTTTCGGCAAGAAGTTTTATGCATCAGGGAAGCGGATTCTGAAGCATGGTGACGGGAGGAAGGAAATTCACCACTGGAACTCGCAAGAAAACGACGTGGTACCGACTCCAAAATTCCGACCAACAATGAACTATGGCAAAATTACAAAACAAAAAGCCTTTTGGATCAAAGAAACCTTTTTTCGCTGTAGATTTAGGTTAGGGATAAGAAAAAAATTTAAACGTAACCATTGCTTGTAAAAATCCACTTTTTAAGTAGGAACATCGGGAGAACAATTATCAGCGGGTAATCGGCCACGAGAACAAAAGAAGAAAAAAATCGTGTGCCGTAAATCAACGCCCCGACTTAAGAAAGGATAACCTCCCCTCCTCCTCTTTCCCCCTTCCTCCTTCTGTCTCCGTTTGTTTCTTTTAAAAAACACGTGCATCTGTTCCCCCCACGACCACAAAAGGGGACTCCCAACGAGTGGTGGATATATCTATACGCGGCAGCGACGGGCAGTTTCCCCTCCCCCACCGCCACCCTCTACCACTCCCACTCTCTTCTTCCTCTCTTCAACCTACCTTTTCTCCCACCGTCCTTACTCGCCTCCCTCCTTCACTCCTCACTCGCTTTTACCTTCCATTTTGTTTACTTTTTGCATCGCCATTACCCTTTTTTTCCTCCCACCCCTCCTCTCCTCCTTCCCTTAAGGAACTTCGCTTCCTTCCCGCTGTATCCCACGTCTCCCACCTCCTCGTCCCCTCCCCATCCTCCTTCCTCCCTCCCGCAAACGTTCATGGAGATTGTTTAGCACTTCCTTCCCTCCTTATTGCATCGTTGAACCTGGGAACAATAAACTTTGCCTCCTTCCTTCTTCGCTCTTACCCCCTCATTCTCCAGCTCGACCCTCTTCGTACCTCTCACCTCCTCTCCTCCTCCACCTCATTCTAGGACGCTCTACACAAACTCCGTTGTTCCTCCATCCCCTTAAGCTTCCTCCACCTCTTCCCACCCACCTTCCTTTTTTACCCACAGATGGGTGTGAAGGAGCGATTTGTCAAAGTCTTTCACGAATGGCGTTTTACTTTTGTTTTTTCCTCAACCGCTCCTCTTTTATTTTCACCTTCGCTTTTCCTTTTTTTATTCTCCGTGTGCCGTTGACTCAAAGCCCCGCCCACCGATCCAAGACCACGCCCCCTCCTCACGCCTTCTGACCCCCCTCCCGTGCTTTTCCGTCCTCCTCCCACGCCACATTCCCCTCCGCCGCCTCCCCTATCTCTCGCCACCCCATCCCCTCCTCCTCATCTCCTCCTCATCGCCTCCTTCTCTCGTCCCGACCTCTACCCCTTACCTGGCGCACTCACTTCGGCCGTGAGCTGTTCTATACCAACCTCTTTACCACCTCATGGGAGGAGCACCGCCTTCCCCGCAACACCAGAAAAAAGCACTTCTCTCCGTGTTATCAGTCGTCGCACGCACGCATTCACAAAAAAAGTCCCTTGGATACTGTCGTCACATCATTCTCCCTCGATGCTCACAGAAATTCCGCCACCTCGATTTTTCCCTTATGTTTTTAGCTATTGCTCATTGAATCTTTGGATAAATAGTTCTCTGTTGGCACGCAACTTCCTTACGAACGGGGTTTAATTTATAATTCACAGTGATTAAACGACCAAGGAGTTTCCACAAAAATAATCGGATTGAATTTGGGAGCGCGATTGTGAATTTATTGATTAGGTGTCCAAATTGCTTTATGAACCAGTAAATTAGGTGACTCAATGCATTAAGAGTCTATTGTCTGCTGAGTACGTTTTTATAGAGTACTTTTCGTATTGTGATTGCGCCACATGTTTGATGATAACTATGAAAATCAGAAGAAACGCACGTTAACGCTCGATTATATAACTCTTTCAATGTTTTTCGTATAATATGAAAAACAAACTGTTGGAAAATAAATCACGCGGTTTTTTACGCTTCTGGGTTTGTTTGTTCTTTCGCCCTCGCTGCGTCGTTTCTCTTCTGCCCCAAGAAAACCCACTGCATCCTTTTGTCATCTTGAGCCACCCTCAAACTACCTCGTCCCACCTCCAATCAAGTTAGCCGCGATAAATCTCTTCCTATTAAATGAACATGTGTTTCCATGCGCCACAAATCCCGCATTTCCCCCTCTCGAGAAGATATTGTTTGCCGCTCATCTCATCTCGCCGGTTGTATATCATTCAATCCGTGAAACATTCTCCCTCCCTCCGTTTCGCCTCGCATATCCTCCCTCCCTTCCTCTTTCTCCCTCTCGCCTCAGCCCATCCACCCCCGCTATCCGGGGGCGAACCTGTGACTCCACCCACGTCTCTTTTCTCACGCCCCCGCTCTCTTCTCTCTCCCCCTCCTGGATTCTCCCACTCGCATCCTCTCATCTCTCTCCTCTCTTTTTTTATTCACGCGTACTAGGCATAACAGGAGGTCGATTTTATCCAACTTTTTTGAATCTTCTCTGTTGATATCCTTTGGTTTCTTTTTTATGGCGTTTTATTTTAATTTTAAAGCGAAGGTGAGGTGGAAGGCGCATAAATGACAGTCTCTTGAGCTTTTCCGGTCATTGCGTCATAATGCAGCGATGTGCGCTCGCCGTCGCATTGGGTTTCGCCCCAGAATGAAGTAGGCGGAGATATTTTCTCGACTAAAACTACTGATGTGTACGTATGCATTTGTGAATATGCACACATCTACTCAGTCGAACCACTATGAATTTAGCCTCTATAACTTGAAATTTTGTCCATCAAAGTGAGTGTATTTTCCTGAAGCAATTTCTGCTATTTATGGCATTTTTTGACAACTTTTGATAAATAATTTTACTCGTTCGAATTCACGCGTCAACGTATAGATACATAACTCGAGATGTCTTATACTCGAATTTTTTGTCTTTCCCAGATCAGAGCTATAGATTACGTTTATGGTTTATTCAATTTTCCTCTCCTAGTATTAATCTATCGGCCTCAAATATATTTGTTATATCGTGTATTTAATGAGATGAAATATTTTTAACTTTTCTGTGATTCCGTTCATATTAAATATTTTATGATTGCGCATGTATTGACAAGTGAAATGGGGGCTATAATTAATTAATAAATTTTATTTGTTTTGAGATCAAAGGACGTTTAATTTATAAATTGGCATTTTCAGTTAAATGTCGTTTTTGTGACCATATTATATTGTGCAACCAAGTTAATGGAACAATCGCTCACATTATCTGGTTAAACTTCCTTTTATTCTTAAGTCCCACGGAGATAGCAATTAAAAACATCTCAAATATCTCTAAATATTGTCTTATTTAAACTTAGTTTCATTCGGATTTGGATGTAAGAGGCTGTATTTAATCGCCTCAATTAATACTGTTATCTGTCGAGTATTTTTAAAGAATATTCCATCTTAAAATTGTATGATAGTATTTTTTCCTAAGTACGTTGTATTTTAAATAGTATACATAACGGTTCTGGACTCGAGTAAAAACTTAAAATATTGAAAGGATCTGCAGAATTTCCTAGTTTTCACGCTGTAGATAACAATAGTATTTTTTACATTCATAAGGTTTTTCTCCTTAAAATTGTCTATTTACGCACTTGAACTTCATCTTTGACATTCCATAGTCTGTTACGACTTGGTATTTTTGGTTTGCGCCTGGAACACAAATGAGAAGAATTCATGGTTTTCAGCATTTCCATGACTCATTCCCTCAACCTTGAATTATTGTTCTTTCATTGGTACGCCTATCATGTGCCTTTTGAATAGTTTTCTGGTTTATTTTACCTATCCTATTGAGCAATCTTACCTATATTAATTTTTTATTTCATATTGTTTCTCTTAAAATGCACCCTGTCATTAGAAATTCAATCGAAAATCCTTTTGCGTATCATGTCTAACCACATAACCTCGCTTTTTTGGGACTGTTCCTACATAAAACCCTTTTCCTAATCCTTCGTTTTGCATTAAAAACATCTCTTCCTCAATCGACTATTCCTCCCACGCTTCGTAAAACTCTAAGTTCTTCCCTTTCCCTTCCAGCCTTCTATTTTATCCCACTCCGAATTCCCCCTCATCTGCATTCGCTCTTTTATCGAGGGTTGCCTCGAGCCATCCTTCCAACTCCACCGTTAAAGTCTCCACCTCCAAACGCCGAACTCTTCTACCATTCTTCCTCCTCCCGTCAAACATTCCCGTTCCACTTCTTCCTCTTTCTCCTCCGTTCCCGATTAAATGCGGACGACGGAATGAGGCGGAGCTGATATAGCGTTTGGCTTCGTCCTCCTCAGGCGTTGTTCTGAGGCTGTGAAACAAGGTGGCTGTAATGCTTGGATCATTTTTTTTCATGCGCGACTGTGGGAAGTATGGGAAATCAAAAAAAGTGAGCAGTAGTGATCGACTGAAGGCTTCTGTAATGATTGTATTTGGAGGAGACAAGTATAGAGTTATTTATTGATTTCGATTGTGTTCCTTTCACTTCTGGAGGTTAATCGCTCGAGAGGCGCGCACTTTTTGCACCATCTTCAATCTCTCTCTCAAAGGATTTATTTTTTCACTCTTCTTTCTCCTTCATCTACTCAGAAGATCATGTACGATACCGGCACACCTTTTTTCTGCTTTTTTACCTCTCCAAATTGCGTTTTTGAAATAAGCGCGCAGAAAGGATTTCGAAAGACTTCTCCCCCTTGCCTTGTATATAATGATTGCTTGTGTGTGTGTGTGTGTGTAACACTTCGGTTTCTTGATTCTTTCTGTCTCTCAACGCTTTTTATGTCGACGCTTGTTCTTGTCCTTCCATTTGCATTGTTCTGCTTGGCTCATGCTGCAGCATTTTGTAGGTGCTCAGTATAGTTAAAAACATTTTTAAGAAAGATGACAGAACTTTCTGTTTTGTGGATGAATTTTTCTTAGCTTTGAATGTATTTAAACGGGATTATCAATTTTACTGGTTTTACGCAATCATAATAAAATTGAAACAATTTCTTAAAATTTCCTTGATGTAATGTAAGTAATATTTACTTTTGTGTGCAATAAAAACAAAAATTCGTAAATACATTTCCTGTTTATATCGATATTAGTATTTAAAAAATAGTTTTTATCAGCAATCGGGAAACATTGTTTACAAGGGATATCGAAAAATTCATATCGAAATCGTAAAAATTGTGAAATTGTTATTTAAAGGCGGTTCTGAAGAAAACTTTCAACTATAGTTAGAGTAATGTAATTTCTGTGTTAACTAGAATTGTATGCATCTCTTGGTATGATTTTCATCCATATAGCATTAAATTATCCACTAAAGAAATATATTATATATATATATATATATATATATATATATATATATATATATATATATATATACTCTCTGTAGCTGATGAAGGAACAATTCCGAAAGCTTCTACGTTTGTGATGTTTCTGTGTTTTAGTGTTCTTTTACGTGTGTCACTTCGACATCCCCGGGGCCTTGCCAACCTGAAGTCGTCTGATTGGTGAGTGCTCACTGGGTTTCCTCATCCCAACACCTTGTTGACATCCATTTATCCATTTTACCTTTCCTTTTCCGTAAGCTGTTATATATATATATATATATATATATATATATATATATATATATATATATATATATATATATATATATATATCGATTTAATTTAATTTCGGTAATTTTGTTTCCATTTTATCATGTAGTTCAGATTATTGACCATCACTTACCAATGGAGAATTAACCTGCTTATTCTCGCACTCATTAAAATTCTTTAGTAGTTGAATAATAAGTAACAGCTGCATAATATACACATATCGAGTTGATATGCTGAAGGTATTGTATTGTAATAGACATTTAAGACTTAAAGCAGCAATTACGTGTATTTAAACAAATTTCATAAAATGTCATTGAATAAATAGGAAACTCGGTTTACCGCACTAGGACTTGCAAGTTTTACCGCCTGAATTTTTATCTTTTTATTTTTTTAGCGCTAAAATACTTTTATCATAGCCCCGCTCGAAACATGAAACTTCGGTTTAACAGATGCACTTCTTATTGCCAGAGAAAAAGACACCATCACTTCGAGGAGGAATTTCTGAAAGTAATATAACATATTCGATATAATAGTACCCCACAATTTGCACAGAATATTGTCCTGTAATGCAACGAAATAACTCGCAGAAATTGCAAATAAAAAAAAAAATGGTTTTGTTCCCCTTCCGATGCAAAAAAGTCGAATCTACTATCTTTAAACAAATTCGAAAGTATGCGATGCATGGGTTTGATTGCTTCGATTTGGCTGTGCTGCTGAGATTGCGGATGAGACCGGGAGTTTTTGGTTTGCGAGGGAACGGAGATGGTGAGAGGAGAGGGAAGCGCAGGCGGACTTCGAATGAAGCAAAGGGAAATGTCCCCCTCTCTCTCCTCCGGCCAATGAGAGACGAGCGGAGAACCCTTCCGAATACAGATGGGAACGGTAGATGTCCCGACAGCAAAATACGGAGCCGAAGGATGCTGAGGGGGCTAGTCTGGCGGGGGAGGAGGAAGGAGATGCTGCCGGGGGACGAGTTGAGAGATGGGTTTGCAGGGAGTATGGAGGAAGGGTTGGGGAAAGAGCCATCGAAGAAATTGGAGGAGGAGGACACGTAGGGTTTGAGCAAGAGGATAAGTTAAGGGTATGCAGATTAGTGAGCGAGGAAGCGCAAAGAGAAGAGTGGTCTCGTATCCAACGAGATCGTAAGGAAAGGTATGAGAGTAGTATGGTTGGGACTAAAGATGTTGGAGGTGGAGTAAGGTTTTCAGGAGAAGTTTATGTGGTGAGTGAAATAAGGTGCGCGGGGAAGAAGAAGGAGAGGAATTAAATCAGCCTCTGCGCTCAAGAATTGGGAAGTCAGAGGATTATAAAAAAATAAGTAGTGCCTTTCAACTCAATGGTGGTTATAATAATCTATTTTAAATTGTATCCTAATGTCAAAATAATTGAAACTTTAAAGAAGAGCTAGGTGTAGATAGTGTAATAGATGTATTTCTACATTTTCTCAATCTAATTTAATCTAATCTAATCTGATTTGATTTCCATGGAATAATACTTTGTAAGAATTTTTTTACTTTTTAATATTTAGATGTTTATTATCATGATCCAATTGCATTTATTTATTTATTTCCATGCGGCCCCTAAACAGCCGTAATCGGCCTTTTACAAGGGGCTCATTAACATAATAACAAGGACTATCACAAACATCCATGCCCTAGGTGAAGAAAAACCCACCTAGGCGGGATTCGAACCCGCGACCTTCGGATTGGCAGGCGAGGACGTTACCCTGCCACCACCGAGGCCGGTGAAAAAAAGACACGAATAAGTTCATGGGAATTGATATAAAATGTTAGTAAGAATTATGGAAAAGTAGGAAAATATTTCTTAAATCTCTGTTTATGTTTAAGTAGCCCAATAGCAAAATAAAGGAATTATTATAAAGTTAATTTCATCAGGGAGACTTAAACAGTTGCAACTTGATGACATAATAAAGCAATACATCAACTGAGTAAAACGGGACGATCAAAGTCATAGTCATAAATTTGCCCTATATGAGCTGGTTAATAGATTTAATGATCTTGATATATATTATAATTGGACCTGGTCCTATTTAAAATTTAATTTCCTTAAAATATTGATTAAAAGGCGTGGATGATTTTATAAATGTTATAGAAATATAGAAAACGTATGCCCAAATTCCGCTGACATTTATTTTATTGTGATATTTTTGTATCACCATTTTAAGTCCATAAAAATTGCCGTTAGTATTTAGAAAAATTAAGAGCTACATGCTGTACATATATGAAATAAGTACTTCGCAATTTTAATAGCTGCATTAAATACAGAATTTATTTATATGTTACCTTTCGTCTCCATTAAAAGCAGTTCTCTTCCCGCCAGCGTTCGTCTCAAAATATAAGGAAGGCAATCAAATCTACTAGTCGTAATAGCAATTACTGTTATCCTTGGTAGGAATTAAGGCATTATATTCCAAAATACTCGACCTGTTAAGTATCTGACATACTGATGAAAGTAGCAATCCCACTCGGTACTTCGGATTTGATTTTTTTTGGTTAACCAACTCGAACATCCTTACTTAAACTTTAATTTCATCTTACAATATTTTATGAGATTATTAAAATTTCTTAGTTCTCAAACTGCTCTTGAACAAATAAAATAACAATCACAACCAGTTCATATGATGAAAAACTAATTAAAATTAATTACTATTCTCGTAATCATTAAATAAGGCCAGATGATATAGAGAATTGAAATTATGCTTTATCGGTATTACTGTCTTTTTAGCCCACGTCCCATTCTCTCATTCTATCCGCTCGTTTATAACCCCGCGATTCCGTGTCCGCCTGCAGTATTTCTTATATCTCGATTCCAACTCCAAACACGGATATGGAGATGTGATCCAAAGGCACTTGTGTTGTCCCAATTCCATATAGCAGAGCGTAGGTGGCTGCGTCTGGAGTGTTATGCAGAATAATAGGAGGGTGGGAGGCAGATAGGTTGGCAAGTTGTGGAAGAGGATGAGGGCAGTCCTGGATAAGGGGAGGAGTGGATGCGGATGGTGCTGAAAGAGAGGGTGTGAGTGTTGTAGGGAAGCAAATGGCACAGTTTCTCGCCGCGAATATTCCGCTCCAGTGCACTCAAAGAGGTGATAAATCAGAGCTCCTCCACCCACCCATATCTTTTTTGAGACCTTTGACACTATTTTTCAACTTTCACTGAATTTTGCGGCAGTGGGGAAAGTACGCCATGCCTTGTTATGAAATATAAGCTGTCGATGGATATTTCTTAAATGCCAACTTTTATTGCGATCGGCGGTCCTCAAAGGATTTAGTATAATTATTTATTATAATCATTATTATAATGTGAGTGGATTGTATGTATGACGAAGGGGAGATATTTTTGGCGTTTCGTTTTTTGTTTGGCAGGTCTGGATATTAATGCGTATTGAAGAATAACCTTAAAGAGAATTTAAATAAAGTTAATACATCTGTAATTTCAATATTTCCAATGTGGATAAGTAGATTTCTTTTAAAATCCGCTTTTGACGTAGACATTCCACTTAGGCTATTTTAGCCGTTTTGATATCATGAAGTAACTTAGAAAGAGCCATTATTTGATGCATTTGATGTCTTGAGCTCTTTATTTTTAGTGTTTTTTTTTAAATTCGCTTATGCGTTCGATTTGCCCGTCTTGTCTGTCTGACGCGTCAACTCCTAAACGAAAGCATATAGAGACTTCGTTTTTTCGCCAATCAATTTAGTATTCTGTCTCGTTGTACACGTTTTCTTGTTGATGTCCGTCTGTCTGTCTTTCACACACGCAAACTCTTAAACGAAAACAGATAGAGACTCCGTTTTTTTGCCAGTCGATTCAGTATTCTGTCTCATGCGCATTTTCTTGGCTTGTCCGTCTGCCTAATTTTTTCTGAAAAACCGCCATGTACTGTCTCTTTACTTGTTCAATATAAGTTTCTATTATATATTTTTAATACATTATCACACACAAATAAAATTTTTATTTTCAGATTCCAACCTAAAAAACGACCAAAATTCAGCCTTCTGGAATGAATTAATAATATGATTACAATGAGCCATCGGGTAATATTCAAATGGTCTTAATTACACCTTTTGAGCATCATAAAGGCAAAATAATTTCTTGAAACTCGTGCCATTTATCCATAAAATTTCTTTAAAACGGCCAGCTACTGGCAGCTCTTTCCTATAATAAAAATAATTTTTCATGCAAAAAATGGCCGTTATCCGGGCAAAATCGTTCAATTGAAGTCCCGTTTTTTTAACACAAAAATACTGAGAATGCTTTACGCATGCGCCTCAAATGCAAGCAAGTATATGAATCTTAACAGAGGTGGGTGTAACCAACGTACTCACCTTGAGAAGGGTGGGAGGGGTTGGTGTGCGGGAGTCTGAGAGTATGCGGGGGAGGATAGGGCGGAGAGTGGGGTATGAACAAGAGAGAGGGGGTCGAAGCAGACGAAAGGCGCGTGGGTGGAATGTGACGAACTGTTGGGTCAGTAGGAATAAACCAAGTAGGTCTGAGGGAGGGGGTGTGGTGGGAGGGAGGGGGTGTGGTGAGAGGGAGGGAGTGTGGTGGGAGGGAGCGGGTGGGAGGCAAGGAGGTTGGCGGGAAGGGAGGGAAATGACAAAGTCGCGGTTTGAAGTGAAAGGGAGAGTCGTGGGAATGAAAAAAAATAAATATGCAGGTACAGGTTTACAAATTAGGCTTTTTTTATGAAATACGTTTGGGAAATCGTACATTTCTCATCCGCTACGCAGTGAATTGCGCGGTTTAAAAACAAAATTTACCACCACGTTCCGCTTATTTTAGTTGCGCATTACTAGTAAATGTGACTAACAAAGGAAAAAATGCGCAAACAGTGATAAAATAGTTATCCTCTTTAATTTTTTTCTCCTTTTGTTTTAAAATTTTATACAAACGAAAAATATGTTCATTGTATTGTTTTTAAATTGAAATGTATCGGTACAAATAAATAGTAACACCGAAAATTCTTACTATTTTTAATAGACTAGAACTTATTGTAAGGCAACGTTCTTTTCCTCGATTAATAAAACTCATCTGCCTGATATTGTATCACTAGACATAACACGGTTTTATCGAAGAAGTGTACTCCGCGTGTTACATTTTAAGATGAAATTTCTGTTACTTTTAAAACAGGTGAATTTCGCGAAACACTTTAAACCTTTGTTTGCTCAAAATTGTTATTATGAATCAGCTTCTAGCAACAAACTAATGGCATTTTAAGAGTATTTTATTTTTTTAAATTCCATCTCAAGGTATCTCTTAACTTAACTTTGATATGATATTTAGGTCCATTAAATCAACTTCTGAAAAACGGTGGTTCGGTCCAAAAATGGAATATGTTGGAGCAAAACCTAACCACACAGTAAAGTTTGACAGTAAGACTTTAATAACCTTTACTTCGATTTTTTTCTCTCGATATTTGTTAAGTTTTATTATCTCGCTAATTGTTCAACTTTCGAATGTGCTGCGGCCATGCACACTGATGGTAGCGTATATAATGAAATTGATTCATTCATGCATGGCAAAAAGTATGCAATTCTTAATCTCTAACTATACGGTATCATATTTGAAAATAACTTTAAATCGTTGACGAAGAATGACAGCGTAAAGCATTCGGGTCTCGCAAAATGGTCGGGTTGATGTCATATAGACCTTTAGTTAGCTCATAAATTACAAATTCTGTGAAAATGGTCCAGGCTCAGCTACATAAAATAGCTGATATTAAATAATAAAATTCAGTTAAATTTTGCCATCTGATTTGTTTTCTCCACTGCCATCTAAATCTATTAACGCTTAGTATTCATTACTCAGCGCTCTTAATCTCAAGAAAATAAGATTTGCTGTTCCATCTGACAGCGTCTTTCACTTGATAAAATCTTATAAAGACTACAAGACATTGATGTATGCCAGCTCTCTACAACTGGGAAATGGAATATTAGCATTATGGAGCAATTACCTATTGATATTTTAACATTTACAGTTGGATGAAAGGATTTCAGTGAAATTATGCAAAATCTTATTCTTTGAGACAAAAATATTCTTAGAGCATAGATTTCTCGTGTAAGTTAGCATACCTAACTTTATAAACTACTTCATTTGAGAAAGCATATCTATTCTTGTATTGGAGATAGCAGATGCAATTTTATTAAAAAGCATAAACTCAAGACAATGCCACCTGTCATCATGAATTTCATAGAGAATCCATACACGACAAGCTATTCAGGGAAAGAGAACAGATTAATTGCTGTGAATGACATCCAACAGGATCTCTTCCAATTTAGAGGAGGAGTAATGATATCGCGAGAATAAAATTCTGGAGTATCGTGGACATTCTTTTTCACCTTGTTCTAATGAGCCATTATGAGGACAACGGGGTCAAGCCAAGATGCTTCTCCGTAATGAAGGGTATAAAGGGCATAATTTAATTCTCTTGAGCGACGGCTTCCGAACGAAGAAGTTTTAACTCGTTAAGTTTCCGCATCGCCCAATTAAAAGGGCCCTATTAAAGCAATAATTTTCAGAGGCTAAAAATGCTGGTCCGATGTTTCGGTTGAAGTATCGCTTAACAATGACACCGACGTATGCAAAGCGTTTATTAGGTCCCCCGCACTTACACACTCACCCCTTCGATCCGCATTCTTTTTCCTATTTTCCTCCCCCTCCCCAAAGATAGGAGGAGATAAGATCGTCATTTTTATATAACGTCGTCGTCCTTCTCTATTAAAAACCCTGTTGAAATTACCGGATGCAGCGGCGAAAGGGGGTTTTTCGAACGGGCGTCGCGAGAACGCCAGATGCCATGGACAGTTTCTCGCTCTTTTTCTAGGCTGAGGACTCTCCCCGCTTCCTCCTCCCGCTCCACACACACCGTCGTAGTTACCACACGCAAGGTAGTCACAGCGCATAAAGTGCTACTCTCATGCGACTCATTTGGTTCTAGAACCACTTCGAGGAGGAGAGGTAAGGGGTTGGGGGAGGCGGAGGACTTTGGGCGTTCCCCTCGATCCTCTTATGATTCGATTCGGACTCTTGGACGCCCAAACGCTCGGGGGCGTCCCGACTAGTTATTGGCCGGCCGCGGAGTTCCATCCGCTCGATCGCCGGGACTGCTCTCTTGTGGCAGCGGCACCGAGCCTCAGGCACCCACCGCGAGAGAGTCGAAGAGAGAGAGAGAGAGAAAGAACCAGCTCAAACAAAAGCGAATCGATGAGGGGAGACCGGGGGGAGGAGAGGGTGGAATGCAAGTGTATGGGATGGGGATGGAATGAAATATTTAATGCATCCCTCGGCAACTGCCGAAGAAAATACTTTGAATCGTGGACTGGGAGCGATATTTTCTGGAGGCGCGGTCGCGATTTATATCAATTATTTTGGCATTGCAAAAAGACGGATTCGGCGAAATTTGGGATTATAATAAAAGTCGGACGGATTTTAAATCGAGCTTTATTAAAAGTTCTTTTGGTAAGTCAGACTCTATGGTATTAATTTCAATGTTCTGAAATAGACCACGGCGAAATAAATAATGATTTAAGTAGGTTTAATTAAAGACAATGGACTCTCTTTGAGGCATCAAGAGCCCCTTCAAATCATGCGTAAAATGTAACGAAATTCTAAATTTTTACAGCTGTCATATTGATGAATTATTATTTCCTCGAAGTTTATTCATCTATATCTCAAACAAAAAGTAACAATCAGAAATTAAGCATGACTCCACAAAGTGCTACGTTTTCTTATGCATATTACCACCCGCCACTCTTGGTGGCTAGTTATCCCGCAGATAAATTGTATTGCAGAAACAGGAGTTATGTCATTTTAGGTATTCCTCGTTCACCGGTGGTAATCTCGATTGAGTCACGATATGGTTGGACTATAATGCACTCCTAATTAACCGAGATAAAAAATTATGTTGTACTTGGATTTTTGTGTGTAAAGCAATGGCCGATGTATAAAATAGTCTATGCTAGAGAAATTTAATTGCGTGTATTTTCGCGGGAACTCATTCCTTAGGGAGGAAAATTAATTTAGAGAAATCTTTATAGCCTATATTTGAAAATGAAATAAAAACTTCGATGATATTTTTTATGATTACTTCTTATTGAAAATATTTGTTTCACTTGAAATTATTCAATATTTTGAAAAGGGCGTCAATCAAAAAGCGCAGAAAATAGTGAAATAATTGGTAATCTCAAAAACTTTGTTATAGATTTATTCCATGTCTTACAGCACAGCGTATAAATATAGGTGAGTTAATGGGTTTTTATTTATTTTTATTAGATCAGTGATTCTAAACTTGAGTGAGGTTCCACCCTAGGGGTGATGTGAATCTTCGATACGTTAAAAGTATATCATAATTTGCTTAAAAACAAATAAATCCAGAAGAATAGCCGCTTGCTTCATTAAATGCGTGAATTTTTATCAGTATGCGGTAAGGGAAATATCTTTAAAGTTGACTTGAAGAAAACAGGACTGAAAACGGCGTGACGCAGAGCTGGAAATGGGTTAACAAAAAAAGTTGAGAGCCATTACATCAGATTTTCTTTCATTTCATTCCTAAAAGCTTTACTTTCGAGTAATTTATATAGTTCACAAATTATAATTTAAAATACTAACGGTTATCTGCCAAGGAGTTTCACTGATGGTAATATCGTATAACGATTTCATTGGTCAAAATGATGCATATATCATTTTAAATATAGAGTAATATATTAGGAAATGAAATTCTTACATAAAGCTATTAATATTCCTGATTATAGAGCGTCATTGCAAAAGTTGGTTTTGTTACTACGGTCCATCTATGAGAAACACTTTTAGATAAACTTCGAAAATTGTTTTTGTTGATATTCCTGGAAATATTCTAGTGGCCATTATTTAGAATTTTTTGGCTACTTCATAAATAACTCGTTGCAACTTCTGACTTCAGTGGCGGTGATAATTTTTTATGTGATGAATTTCAATTTTATGATGTTTACTTTCTTTTAATTTAATTGCTGAGCTAATAACTGAACTATTCAATCAGGTTTTATGTTTTCATCGCATCATAGTGAAAATTCAACAAAAATGCTCGACGCTGATGAAGATAATTGATCTTTTTTAGAATCGACGGTCTATGGATCACCGCTGAGGATGGCTACTTTGTATCCTAAATGCGCGCTCAACCATTGCTAAAGGAGTTTCATCATCAACTGGTCTCCAGTCGTACGGTAATATTTTGGAGTAATTTTTGTGTTGTTTTCTATTTGTGCTTACTTTGCAATTATAATCGCAATAAATGCAAAGATTACGGCGCGAAAAGTTAATTCCATGATTTTCCTTAGATGTGGCGACAAAATAGCTAACTGAATTGATTTGATTACCTTTTAATGATTTCATCATAAATTTACTTCGTGTTTTTTTATTACTAAGTGCTGTATGATTATCAATCTTAGATATCATATTCGATTGTCTGTAATTAGATTTACATCGTTTTAATTTTGGGTAAGAGAGAATTTTATTGCAGAATATATATAGTATTCAATTTCTGTCAAGACGATAATATTGATAAGTTGTGTGGTGAAACTTTCCATATATGTGTGTTGTGCAGTGTATTGTAATTGCCCGTCAAAAACATGACAGGTGGGCATGAATTAAATTAACATTAAAAGAATTGAAGATATAGACCTTAACTAAGCGTCAATTTAAAATAGCAACTTAAATAAAAATTACAAGGCTTACTGTCAACATTTTATGAACCTAACAAAAGATTTTAATCATTGCCCGTCAGAAATGAGTTACAAATGAGCGATGCCTTTGTAATTAAAAAATACTAACTCATTGGAAGAGTATGTATATTACGCGACTTATATCTTTTAATACTTCCCTTCATTTTATAAACAAATCTTCTCTGATTGTCTAATATAAATTATTTTACCCTTTCTATTGTATATCATATTAAATTAACGTTATCGTAAAACGGCAATCCCCAGACGAAAGGAGAAGTAAATAAATCAGTTAAAGATAAAAATGAAAATTTTAATGTCTTCTTAAAATGCAGTTCAAGTATTTCATATTCGTGTTCATTTACATCGACGGGAAGGAAGACATTCCTGCAGTCAAATCCGTGCTGCTAAAACTAATTGAGATCGGACTGACCTCCACTGACTTATTTCCTTTATTCACTGTTTTAATTAAACAAATTTAATTTTAATTTTTGTTGCGTATAGTGTTTTTCAAAAGTAACGCAATAATTTTAATTCCGATTTAAATCTGATTTGATGGCTAACTGCATAGTCTGTTGTCAGAATCTTATATTAACTCCCAATTTAAAATTACTTTAATAATCGCATGCACTTATCGAGTTTTAAGGTGCTTGCCTGCTAAAGCACCTCATTTCAATCAGAGAAACCCATGCATGCCGTAATGTGTAACATGGCGCGCCGACGCATAGCACCCATTTATCATCTTTGCTGCTCTAATTTATAATCATTTTCTTTCTAGTGTAGTGAATTTTGTACCATCTAGTAAGATTTTTTTTCAGTTGCAAATAGCATAAGCACTTCGTCAATGTAAAGATTTACGGGGTGGTTACTCTTTCGCAGAATCTAGGGTTCTCTGAATAGTACTGCCCTAGAAAAAAATTATTTGAAATGCGAGTCGGAGGAAATAAATGATAATGCGCTGTTCTTAAGCACTTAAGGCGCACTTCTCAAGCCATCCTTTTAAAACAATGCTATTAAGTCGATTGTGTGATGACGCACGAGCGTGTGCTATGCGATTGCGATAATGCGGTACGAGAGGCGTCGTGTGTGACCACCTTCCCCCACCTCCCCCTCTCTTTTATAGTCTTTGCGGTCGCGTGTGCGTGGACTTTTTAAACGCGACTCTCACTTTCCGTGGTCTCCGCCGCCGCCTCTCCGTCCGGCAGGATCGAGCGAGCCGCCGAGAGCGCGTTAGCGGGTTCGCGTGGAGAGAGGGGCGGCGGCAGGTGCGACCGCAGATACCGCGAGAGGAAGAGTCCTCGTGCCGGGCGAACATAACACTCTCCCATCTCCCTCCTACCTCCTCTCCTTGCCCGGCAACTTGGACAGGTGAGGATTTTGGAAGACGGAGCCGCTCGCTACGTGATGAGTGCTCTCGAAAAAATAAAGAATTCCAGGGACTCATTTCCTCGGGGCAATTTTGGCTTCGCTGTCATAAACGAGTCCACAAAAAATACCATGACCGCAAAAGTATGCGGCGCTAATTTTCTTTTAGGTACAACATATATCGAAGGGTTTTGGAATGAGACTAAAAAATGCATTTTATTTCTGGATAAACCTATCTCTTGAGGTCAGAAAATAATAAAGTGGATATTTTAAAATGGGAGATATGTGCTGAATTGTCTGTAGATTTTTTCCGTGTTTGTCCGCGTAAGAAACTTAATTTCATTTTGAAACGGAGTTAGAACTTTTTAACGTTTTAAATTTTGGATTAAGAAATATGAATGCATTTCTCAGTGCTTATTTTATTGCCAGGAAGATCGTGAGAGAGCAAAATTTGTGTCCATTTCAGCGATATTCTTCTACTAATCCACTCGTTTTAAATTGCCTTAAATCCATATGACCATGTCTTTAAAAGCAAGACGAGTATCTTTCTTTCAAAACAAGCTACTTCAATGCCTATCGATGAAGTTGATATATTCTTTAGAATTGGTTGCATCGCGTTTTAACTTGCATAGATATTTGAAAGTCTTTCCCTTTTGTCAAAGACATAGGGAAGTTTTAATTTTTTAAATTTAATTTTATCTTCTCCACACACAATTTATTTATCATTCACCTCCTTTTTTATCCATTTTTACTTTGAGATGCATGTTAAAACAAAAATTAATGGTCTAAAAGAATTTGTCTCGTTCCATTTATTATGGTTTACTTAGATAATTACTTATCGACACAATGCGTCACAATACGGTGGGAAACTGAAGACTACTAAATGAATAGACAGGCTAATTTTCATTTAATAATAAAACTAAACAGGTAGCCGGCATGCGCGCCAAATGCATTTTAAATGAAAGCCGCTCGAACACACGCATGCATCGTGAAAAGTTTTTTTTTCAGATTCCGACGCTGTTTCAGGCAGTGAGCATAGCGACGCCAAGTGGGATAGCGACACATGGAGTTGGGAACCAAATGCTATTGCTTCATGTATTCACTCCCTACCATTGTTCTTATCGCACCCGCATACATCTCTTCGGTCGGGTGCATCTTTGGCACTGTCGAGAAGTGGATATTTGCATCTTTCGTTTGATTTTCATACTTCAAGTAAAAGCCAACTCTTGTTTTTCAATGCTGCAGTCGTCTCGAGGATAGCGGCAATGAATTCATCTAAAAAATATTTCAAGGTAGTGTGTTTGGATGTAAACATCGCTAAATTTACTCTATGTCGATGTATTTTTGAGTCTTTTCGTCGTAAAATCGTATTGACCCTATCGAAAGCTAATACTTGAAACTTTAAAAATGTTTGTAGTGATTCTGTGCCATTATACACAATAAAAAGCAAGCAAAACTTCAAAATACTTTGATTAGAAAGGTCAGAGAAATCGCGTTCTCAAAGGGAATGCAAAATTTATAAGATCGATATTTAATCGCACCGTAGCTGTTCACTGCGCTTTACAGTTAACATAGGCATTTAAAGAAACTTCTAAGAAATTCTTTGGTTCAGTCTAGGGAGATGATTCCTTATGGGGGAAGCTTTCCCGAGAGAATTGTAAACTTTCAAACTTTCAATAAATCATCTGATTCAGTCTTTAGAGTGATTCCTTGTAAGGAATCTTCTTCAAGGGAATTTCCAAGTCTTGTTTTTAGCATTCGCATACTTAATGGAAAGCCTTGATGGTATCCGGAAGTAATGGTATAAGTAAATAATTTATTTTGTTCCTATTTCTTCATTCAGTATCCATCGTTTCAAAAGAACAAAATCAACAATCTAAGGATCTCGAATGAAATGCATTAATTTCTTTAAAGGAAAAATCATGAGCCTCAACGATTTCCCTTTGTAATAGCTGTTTGTATGGCTTTAAATCTAAAAGCGATCTTTCGATGCTTTCTCTGCATTTGACTTTTATATTGAAATTTCTTTATTCATCAGAAACTTTTGCGTACGATTTGTAAATTTTTGCATAACATATCTTAAAATAATTGCCCTAACAATCTATAATAAATTAGAAATTTTACGTTGCAAGAACTATGCACATGGAATTAAAGAGACTTATCGAAATTCTCCATCGCTTACTTTTTCTGCCCTTCGTTTTATCATATAATAGCCAAGTATGATTCTACATAATTTAATGAACTAATAATCTGCGGAAAAAGAGTTAACAGAGACGCTAATGATGTTTCCGCACGACAAGTTCTTATACATTTGCGCAAACCACGAGTCTCGTGGTGTACATTGTTATTCCGTTTCACTTTCTGTTCACACCGCCTCCAAACCGCCATAACTTAATGGGGGTTACGGAAAAAGAGAAGCGAACGACAATCCGTTCGTGTTGTGACCGTTTTTCCCGAAAAGGGAATTGTGCGAGCTGTATCGAGATAATCGTTGCATCGAGCGGCGCCGCGTGGACAGTGAGGAGTCGGGAAGAAACGGCGCATGCGCCATATGGGCACAAAAGGCGTGGTCGGGCGCGGAGTCGAAGTTTCCGCTGAAATTGCACAACGGGTTCGTTCGAACGAACGGACGCTGCACGAGATAGGGAGGACTAATATCCACGACAGACCTCGCCTATAGGGTACTTGCACTGTGGAGGGGAGGAATTTCTTTTGGGACTAACCTGTCAACTGATAGGGAATGGAGAGGATAGAAATAGCGGATCATGTTTAATTTGTAAGATGGTAATTTACAGAGGTATTGCTTTGGTGGAATTATTTAAGTCGCATATCTAATGGAGTTTATGGAAATATGATTTGTAACGTTATGCACGATTCCATTGAGTAAACAAGTTAGGAAAGTGTACGGTGTATCACAATTTGGCGCGTTTCGTGCGAGGGAGTATTTGAAACTATGCGATATAATTTGACCGTACACACCACATAAAACAGCAAAACACCACCCCCCTATTGTATCTTTGCCTATTAAAAATCTCTTCTCCCCACTTAGTTGCTGCATCAATAATCATATTACGTAATTTTAATGACTAAATATTGCAAAACGATATTTCAGAAATGATTCTAGGGAAATATTCAATTTATATTTAGTGATTTATTTTCTAATCAGTTTTAATCAACCGAACAATCGAAAATTACATAAAACATACCTCACTTGAGTTCAGCAGTTGTAATATTTACGTTTATGTTCTTTTCTTCGCCGTAGAGAATCCATTTCCTTCCGTTTACAAAATTTGTCATGCACGCGTAAGGAATTAAATGTATTTTGTAATTATAGCAGATCTTATTTAATTCAGTAACCAATAACATAATTTACGTTGACAACAATTAGGTAGCTATGCATGAATTTTTCTAAGTTCAAATTGAATTACGACATTCATGTTCGATTTTCTTGATAACCGCTACTCCTACAATAAAAATGTATAGGAAAATAAATACTCTACTAGTTCTACAAGTTTATTTAAAAACTATTTTTATTTGACCAAACATTTACGCGTTATAACGGAAAATTCATTTTTGTCACCAGTAAAGTGGTACTCCTGATTGGCTTACGTGATTTATTTTTGTGACTTTCTTATTGTCTTTGACTGTAAGTCCTTAATATAAAATTTCATAAAAAATCCGTTCGGTAGAAGCCGAGAATGGACATACGGACGGACAAACCGCCGCTAATAGGCGCTTATTCTGGAAGCGAATCGTGCCTAAAAGAGCTGCATAACTAATCAGTTTGAAATTTACTTTTATTATCCTCACGGTTCATAATAAAGTACCAAATTGTCAAGAATTAGCAAAAGAAATTTGAAAATAATAATTTTGGGTTCATTGGAATTTACGTTGGAGACAATTTTATGCAACGAACATTTAAAACATAGGTACATGTAATGCATTATTATTTGAGAAGTTATCATCGTTTTATATTAACAATCCTTCAATTTCTTGCTCAAACTTTAGGATAACGAGAAATATTAATACACAAAAACTGTGACGAAAATGTGACGGTCTAAAGAATAAAAAATTACGCTACTATCCTTTTCCGTGCAAAAGTTGATCCAGTTATAATATAAACTCATACTTATAATCGTTTTCATAATGTTACCATTAATCAAGATACACGTTACGATATTCAATTGTATTTCATTAATTAAATTTTAATATGCTTGCAAAGCGTAAATCAGCATGAAGAGTGTTCTAAACCTAGAATTGTGCTGGGAAATATAAATTTTGTGAATATTTACAATATTAGTGTCACATTTTTCTTGGTAATTATTTTATCGTCATTCATAAAATCCATTTGTACAATATTTTTCTTCCATTTGGTGGTTAATGAACCGATTGCCACAAAGGGATGCATCGTGTTTCGTGCTGAAATGATTCATGTAATTGCTTCCGCTGTTACGAGGCCTAATATAACAGATATTATAAATGAACCGTGAAATTCTCTCCGAGAATTCATGGCCTTGGCATAATTGTCAATTTTGCCAGTGCAATCCTCGAAATTATCGAGTTAAATTCAACCGAGAATTTATTTCCGCCCTACTCTTCCTTTTAGTTTCGGCTCGAACTCTTCTTCTACTATACGCTTCAAACGTATCCCTTTGCTATGCAGCCTTCGCAACCGTCGTGCTGCAGGTGCTGGTGGAAAAAGGAAGTAATTTAGACCAAGGACTACTCTCTGGCCAAGAAATCCGCTTCTCTTTGTCTGTATTTCTCTTTCCCGACATTCCTTCCTCAACACGCCCCTCTTCATCCTGTCTCTTTCCCCTATCTTATTTTTGTTGGATGCGCATTAACAAGGAAAGATCAAAAAGGAACATAAGGCAGAGTAAATGAGAAAGGGCGAATTTATTTGGTTTAGAATGAAATTTAGAAAGAAATTATGAGACGACTTGCAAAGAATGAGCCTCATTCGTTTCACATTTTAATCGTTTATTGAAGTAATTTTACCGATATCATAAGATATCACCGAAGAACCTAACTATTCTCTTTTACTTTTAACGTAAATTCAGGATAATTTTAGTTAAAAAGTTTATTTTCAGCCAATAGTTGTCAGTTGGATAAATGTGCTGGCCTTGGTATACCTACTGGTGGTTAGGGACGGCCCGAGGAAGTTGGGCGCTCCGAGCGAGATAACACTCCAGCGCCCACCTCCGTTAATGTCTGTCAAGATATTTACAATGTACATGTTCATTTATTTATCGCTCTGCAAAAATTATTGATAATGATAAATTAAAATGAATGCCGTCAAAATTCTAGCCAGTTCCTTGATATAAATTGGTATCCAATACATATATTCACTTGCAAGTAATGCATAGATAAATGATCGGGTTAGCGCCCCCAAAACTTGGGCGCCCCGGGCAGCCGCCCGGCTCGCCAGCTCTGCTGGTGGTTATCGTATCCTGCGTGTATTGCTCGAGTCGCTTGTTCGAATTCTGCTGAGGGCATGGTTGTAGATGTTCGTTTTTGTCGTTGCTTTGTTATAATGCTCATTGTAAAAGGACGTTAACGGCTGTTTTTGAGCATGGTAAAATACATTTTAAAATAGATATATGGAATAGTATTGCACAGGAAAGTGAGTGTCCAAATAAATTGAATGACAGCCATGGAGCTGCAGTTGGGCAAATAAAGAGTTATAGACCGTTTTCAATACAACCTGTGGCCGTAGATATGTATACAGTCAAACCCCGACTTGGCGCCACCGTTTGTTCATCACTGACATTCATGTTAAAGTGGGGGTGGCAATAAATCGAGGTATATGCTTGCTCTATATAATAAAAAGGAAGTTTTGTTCACAACGATTTATGGGCGGTATGAGGGAGTATAGGGGAGCGGTAAATCGGGATTTGACTGTATGTGTATAAGTGGAACTAAAGTATTTATAGGAGGAACTTTTATTAAATAAAGATACCATCCAAATTAATGCAGTGACATCTTCCATTAACTAAGCAGTCATCTTGGCCATAATTTATCATTAATATATATGTATTATTTAATTAGGAAAATAAATTGTATCAATTTAAAATCTAAGAATAGTTAGCAGCTTTTTCGAATAAACTAAAGCTGACAAATAGGAAATCAAGAAATATCTACCACGTTAACAGTTGGATGTTACTGATGAAGGGAATTATCCAGAGTTGAACCACATCCACCGAGTATCTTCAGTATTTAAGGGAATTTAATTATTCATAGTCAGTATTGCTTTCTTTTAACATTATTTTCCTCTTAAAGCTGCTCATTTATCTTTACTCAAACAGCCATGTCAATTTAATAATAGCTTTTCCGCCGTATTTCAATGCAATGACACCGAATTTCTTATTTCCGATTTTTCTGTAATGCGCATTTCGTTTTCAATGTTACCTTTGGTCTGTCCGACCGTTATGTTCGTTATCGGCTTTTACCAAACGGATTTTCATGAAAATTTGGTATGAGGACTTAAGGCATTAAGAAAATGATATAAATAGTTCACATAGCCTAATCAGGTATGCCACTTTACTGAAAACAGATAACGAACTTTTCCCCATATCTCGTTAAATATTAGCCATACCGAAAAAGTCTAAATAAAACTTGTAGGACTAACAAAATAAAATAATTGTTGCCTATCACTTTTTTATAGGAGTAGCCGTTTTCAAGAAAATCAAAAAAGAATGTCGTACTTCGCTTTGAACTTGCTTGTTAGAAAAAATCATTCAACGATAACAATCTCGTAATGCCTTAAGTAAATAAGATCTGCTATAATTACGAAAATACGTTAATTTTCCTTACATATACACACAGCGTTTGAAAGTGAAAAGAACTGAATAATTTACGTCGAACGAATGGACGTAAACGTAAAGATTACACGACAACTTAACTCAAGTGAGGTATGTTTTAAATGATTTTCGATTGTTGGATTGTTTACTACTGATTAAATAATACATCTGTAAATAAAAATTTTATATTTCTCGGGCATCATTTCTGATATATTGTTTTATACTATTTAGCCATTATACTGAAATGACGTAAATAATTAATGCACCACCTTAAGAGAGGGATGAAATATTAGATAGAGAGACATAATCGGGTCATGGTGTCGTTTTTTTATGGTGTGCGTTCATTCAAATATATCGTTTTGTTTCAAATACTTCGTCGTAACGGAACGCGCCTATTTTTGATACACTGTACTCTTTTCTCACTTGTTTTTATTTTAAAATGACTTAGCGACACATGATCTTGCTTATTTTACTGTACTTTGCAAGTATTTCGGTATGATTAAACATGCACAAGCGTTTACAGTGTGAATTCAGATAAGCAAAAGTACAGAAACTTTTGAAAATTTGTTACGGTGAAAGTTAGGAAAACCTTGGATCCAGCGGTAGAGTGGAGTTCGTGCAAAGTAAGTCGCCCGTTAAATTTTTTTGGAAAGCAGCAGGACATCCAAATGTGCGAATAACTAACTATATATGTGTACATATCTATATAAAGGAATAAAGGAAGGGTCACGGTCTGACGAAGACAGCTGTCGGCCTTGATTACAAAAGCGAATTTCACAAAGCGTTGCGCAATTAATTCTGCCTTCTCACGTTCACTCTCATTAGGAAAAATCCCGCGATTAATCAACTTATGACGCAGGTCGAATGAGGCCCAAATTTCTATGTGAATACTCACGACCCGAATAAGATAATGTTTGGTAGTTGTTTTTAAAAAAGCGTTTAGATATTTTTAACTGTGCATTATTTGCTTGTCAGAAGATCAGTGTTTGAAAAATTCGGCTTATTGAAGATGTTTTTAAGTTTTGTATATTTTAAGTTTTCTATAGTTTTCGACGAACTATATGCCAGAAAATATAATAAACAGCTTTAGCTCCTAGTAGTTTTTAACATTATCGAAAATCAGTTTTTGGATTTATTTCATTAGCTCTTAAGAAAATTTCTTCCTGATGAAAGAGCTTCAATAAACCAGCGATTAAAACGAACAAATTCGGCTTCCACGACTTCCTAGCCGTGAGTCTTTACATCCCATAATGCGGAACTTCCCTCTCTTAGGCGCTGGCGCCATCTCTCCCGCTCCCCAAGAATTACCACCCCGTCCGTTTCGGAGCTGAACAATCCCTCCTGCTATTTCCAGCTATTCTCCCATCACGGCGCTTCATGCCGGAGGCCAGCTAAATCCTCTTGCAGTTCGACTTACATCGCAGGAGATCAGTCGACGTTTGAATCGTATGCACGTAGAGAATGCGATGTCTAAGGGGAGGGTGGGAGAGGGTGCAAAAGTGAGTCGAGGGAGATATGGAGAAAGGGGTGGGTGAGCGTCGCGGGATTGGGGCGAGTAATAAGAGTTTTTCCTCTTTCCGTGTTGAGGTGGGACGAGTACTACGGGGGGAGCGAGTGGGGGAACGAAGGCTAAGATGATGTCGGCCGATGATGGATCGCCGGCCGGCCGCACTTCCCACGCGATCTCGGGTTTCGGCGACCCAGTGAGCGGGGGGGACATAAAGCGACATGGGGCCTCCCCCTCTCCTTTTGAGACTATGGTCCGAACGGATTGGTCGAAAGAAAAAAAGAGGGAAACAAAAGGACGCGATTTGCCGTCTTTTCTTTGCAGTCGTTTCACGCAAACACACTCGCGTACAAGTTCTTGTATTTCTCTTTGAGGCGGCTTCTCGCAACGGAATAGCTTTTTGGGGCTCTGAGAGAGACAAGCGAACGCGGTTTTCCCGCTCATGAGTGCCATAATTATGTGCTTTGGCGGAGTTGATATTTTATTTTTGGATTAATCTGCAGTTTTTATATCCGGTGTCTCTTTGAGACTATGCAGAAAGGACTTTTCTGAGTTCTGCGTCACTAAAGGGTATTAAACATAATATTTGGATGGTATTATGGTTTCATTTAGATTTGCAGGAAATGATTCTAATTATTTCTTGAAGCCATCGAAGTGCAGCATTCTTCATGAGAAATTATCTTACGAAACACATGATACCTATGTCATTAAGAAATAAAACTTTTTTCCTCAAAACTAAGACAGTGACAATACGTTTTCTTTGCTCTTAAAGCTTAATTCTTTCTATATAGCACTTAACACTAAAATGATATGGCCCAAAATATTCAGTCGAAGATGGTTTAAATATATTTTTTCTTAATTTAAAAAGAAGACTGATTCCTTTGTCGTGTCTTTCATGGGATTTTTTTCTCTATGATGTTTGGTTTTGCTGACAAAAGCAGTAATTTTTATCAATATTTATGTTATCTACTGAGGATTGTTAGTGTCGCTCTTTTACTTATTATATTGCTTTTGCCGGACTTGGTTGAGAGGTGGTTAGTCTGTCTAGCTTCCAATGCTCGAGTCGTAGGTTCGAATTCTCCCAAGGGCATGGTTGTATGTGTTCGTCTTTGTTATTGTTATTACGCTCATTGTAAATTGCCGTTTATGAGCTAGTTAAAAATAAATTAAAATAATTAATATATCACTTTGGAATTGGAAAATGAGCGTTTCTGTCATGTTACTTTATACCTTAAGGAATTTTACACTCTCAATTATTTTAGAAAATTTTAATAAGAAATTAAATAAGTTCAAAAATGTAGTTTTGCAGTGAATAGAATTTCCCCTTGTTTTATTAGCGACATTGATAATCATTTAACGGTATTGATAATTCAGATACTATGTTTTGGTATTTTTGGTTTACCTTCCAATTTTGTTTGTAAAAAGTCATTGTTTTTACCTTTTAAGATATTCCTAGGGTAGGGGAATGGATGTAATTTGAAGTAAAACAAATTGCACACGGATTTATAAACTTTGTACTATTTCCACTAGTTTAAGTTACAAGGCCGGGTTTGACGAATGATCGTCACCATCAATCATCTCTGCCTGATAATGACGATCATTTATCGAACCCGGCCGTGTAACTTAAAGTTGTGGAAATAATACAAAGTTTATAAAACCGTGTGCAATTTTTAGCACGTTTTCTTAAAAGGAAAAACGTTCTCATGTGATCACTCTGTCTGTATGTCCGTCCTTATGTTTTTGTTTTGGAAATTATTTTTGAATTTATAACTCTTATCAATCTATAAATTTTCCATTGGTTGGGTTTTCCAAGTTGTTCATAGATTTCCGCTAGGTGGCTGCAAAATCGAAAAAAAAAACAAAATTTCCATATGGTATTGTAGACAAACTAATGAAGGAAAAGAAGTGAAGTTTTCACGCATGGAACTGTCTAGTGAAGATTTACATTCCAACGGTGCGAGTTATCCCCTCCCCAAAGAGAGAGAGAGGCAAGCCAGAACCCTGTAATCTTTTTAGAAAACGTAGGTACTTCTACTTCTTACTTTAGGAAGGGTATCTTGTTTTTATTTCAAATTGAATTCATTCCCTTATTATAGAGCTCTCCAGATATCGGCCGCTTCAGTGAATTATATTCGTATAGTTCTTATTTAGACTTTACGAAATCTGATTTAAATTCGCGTATTTTTATGGACAAAAAAATTACGGATCTATCGTGAATTGAGGATGTTTTATCCACATTCAGGAAAATTTGATTTAATTTAATTTACGTCCATACACAGTCATAAACAGCAAGTGAATTTCTCCACTTACCCAAATCAAAGCGACGGATCGCATATAAAAATAAAGAACAAACCACGATCCCGATGGCTTTACGTCTGGCAGAAATTTTAATCAGCGGTTATTTCGGCATCCAGCTTTAACTCGTTTAAAAAGTGAACCACGTTATTAGATTGCAATGGGAATCTCTGGCATTCGAAAAAAAATAGCGGTGATCGAAGAAATATGGTGTATCCTCATTCCATCTCTCTCTCATGCCACACGCGTTGGACGCCTCCAGATGGCGCGCTTGGATTTCGCGTCTTGGCGTCACCGCCGTCGCCACGGAGGGGGGAGGGAAAAGAGGACGAGAGCGCCGCGTGCATTCGAAAGAGTTCTTTCGAACTCTCTACACCGCGTTTCAAACTCCGATACGCTACCTGACCCCACCTCTCTGACTCCTACAAGCGAGAAGAGCGGAGAGGGAGGGAGAAGAGCACTCCCCGCTAAAGGACCTTATACACTCCCAAGCCATTCGAGGCGAAAGGACTGTGTGACGTGCGCCATTGTTATGGAGTGGGAGCTGGCTGCCGACACCGCCGCTGCTGCCTCCTAGCTACCGATGTGGGTGTGAGCGGAGAGAGAGAGAGAGAGGAAGGAGAGGCGAAGGAGAGTGGAGGGAGGGAAAGAGGAGGAACGATGGGAGGGAGGGAGAGGCGGGCAGAGATGGTGGCGATATGCAAGACTGTGGGCGTGAGCTGTAAGACTGTGGCGAAGCAGAGGGAGTTTGACTGGAGGGAGGAGGAGGAAAAGGGGGAGTGGGGAATACGTTAAAGGGAGGGAATAATGGATAGGGCGAAGGAAGAGAAATAAAACGAGAGAAAAATTGAAGAGGATGAGGTTTTTTGGTCGGGTGGAAATGGAAGGGAAGAGGATGAGTAAGTAGAGGGATAGTGAGGGGGAGAGAGAGAAAAGAGGGTAATATTTTTGACTACGGATGACGGGGAAGAGAGACACCTTATGGGAACGAAAAAGGGGAGGAGGAAAAATAAAAACGAGTCCTTTAATGAAGTCGCGCGAATCCTTTGAAAATGCGTCCACTTGGGCGCATTCGGATTCCATTACTCCGAACTCTTTACTGCTTAGCGAAAAAACACGACTAGTGTACCACTTATTCTTCGTTCCCGGAGTCGTTTATTAGAAAGATAATGCCTTAGAGCAGAAGCCCCCAACATGTTGCTCGCGGGCACGGCAGAGCGCTTTGGCAGCCTGACCGTGGCCCTCTACGAAGCTTAAAATCGCATTTTCTAGCACCAGTAATTCAATTTGTTCCCTTGTTTTCTTTCTAAATGCAGTTTAGGATAACTTTGACGCTAGTTTGATTTTATTTACGATCGTTCCTATTTCGCAAAAACAGTTTGTGCTCAGTTGATGCTCCAGGACGCTACGTGGTGCTCGCCAAATTGAAAACGTTGGGAATCCCTTGCCGTAGAAAAAGAGGGACGAGTGCTTTTCTCTCTCTCTCTCTCTCTCTCTGCCTCGATTCCGGGTTGATAATGCGGGAATGGCATTTAATGAAGGGAGGCTCTTGCAAATCCGCCCGTTTTACGATGGAGGATTCGAACCCGAACCGCTGCTGGATGCGATATTTATACTTCTCTGTTATCTTTGATGTACCCTTTAGGACTGTGCCGTGGTGAATGTGTTCAAGATAAGTGATAATGGAGCTTCATCGATGAATGAACTTTTCCTATTTCTTAGCGATATCATAATTATCGGATAAACGGTGGTTGTTCACAATGCTGCATAAAGCATAAAGAAGTTGGAAGAGAGGATGGATAGTGACTGTGATAAGATCGATGGCTATTTTTTAAACCAGTCTAATCACCATCAAAAAGAAAAAAGGGGCTGTTAAAGATGACGAGGATGGTACTTTTTTCACTTGAAAAGACAAAGGACGAAGAGAATGGCATTGATAATCGGGAGACTTACGACTTGATAGATGTAAAAACGATATTCTTCAAAATTGAAAACGTTATTGTTTCCAAAGGAACAGCTTCGAGAATTGGTTCGAAGAGTGTTCTTTTAACAGGTTATAGTCGCGGTACGGTTTGGATTATTTTTATTTTATCGATCTCTCCAGCTGAAGTGGCAATAAATTCATGCGTATGGAAACCGCCTTGAGTTGCAAAAGACATCAATGGCTACGCAAACCAAATGGCAAAAAGGCTGAGTAGTTATGTTTTACATAAACTCGTTCTTTTCTTTCGTGATCCCATATAACTTGTTACATCAACATTTGGACGGACCTGCTACGGACATATTACACACATTGCTTACGTTCTCATGTGCTTTTAGAAAGTTTTAGAATCATAGTCATTAATTGAAAATTCACATTGACCGGTATTTTTGTGCATTTTAACCCCTCCGCAGATTCAATTGTTGCATTAAAAATTAAATGTGGAGTTCGACTAGCAACTGGAATCCAATTGAATTTATCTTCTTCATGTTCTAAAACTATAAATTAAATAAGCGATTTATTCGCTTCAAAATTGTCGCAAAAATGAAGGATCGCTATGAATACTTTTCTCCACAATTTTGAATACGAATTTTTCACGAATTCCAAGAATGGGTTTAATTATAATCGTTCCTCTTTCACATCAGAGTTAAAAACTTAAGTTAAAGAGACCCACGAGAACAAAATATGTCAAAACAGCTAAGAAGTTATAAATGATGAAAAATATATCAAGTTAATTCTTTATCCATTCTTCGCTTTATCTCATGCTTTCCTTTAGTAATAAAACCATATCGGCACACAATGGCCGGCAGCTTAATGGCCTCAAGAAATTTTCTAATCTCATTTTCGCGCTGAAAATGAAGATGTTAAGAACATTCTTGAAAGGAATACATTTCAGGATTGCCATTATAAATTCAAGGAGAGAATAGGTGAAGTTTTTCGGGAGGGAGTTGTGGAAGGTGAATGGGAAGGGAGGGCTCGACTTCATTGTGGGGAGAGAGAGGTTTGGTGGAAGGTCGGTGCGGAGTCGGCCGCGAGTTGAGGCACCCCGCTGAGGCCACAGAGGCACTCAAACTGTCACATCGACCACCTCCGCACTACGTCACGTGACCCTTGACCTCTCCTTCCCCTTTTGACTCCTTCCTCTCTCCTCCATTTTTGCCTAATCCCATTCTCCTCCTGCTTCAGAAACTAAACCCTTAAAAAAATCTCCACCTCTTGATATTATTGCGAACTACGTGACGTTTTCAAGTACCGAACTGAAAGAAAGAGTAGCTCGGATGGAGCTCCGAAGGAACAGGAAAATATACGTTTATTTTCTTTTACCCTTCCAGGTTTGGAAATGATGTTTCGTTGTTTTTTATTTTGTATCCCCGTTTTCTCCACTTTCGGAACAATAATTCCATTCTCTTTGTGATTCGCACGAAAAATTCGGCGAACCGTGGAATGCCAGTTTTATTCGTGCTTCTAGGGAAAAGATGTGTTTCTTCACGCGTGACCAAAGAGGTCAGCCTGAAAATTTTCTTTCGCAGCATGGAATAATCCAACATTCGAAATTTTTAAGTATCATTTTTGCAATCAAATAAAAATAGCAAATATAGAAAGTATTTTTAATGAAAAACTCTTGCTGATTCCGCAAATATTTGATTATGGAATTCCACGAAGTCTCGACCTCGTCCATTAAATTTACCATTTTTGCAGTTCATGAACATATCCAGCATAACGTATAGAAAATAGTGTATTGCAATTAACAGGTAATACGGCATTTGATAAATATTTTATTCATCTATTTCATCTTTTTTAATTGTTTCACCATAGTCATTAATTATCTGTCCGCAGACAGGTTATATGTTAATATTGTTCCATTCTCCGTAACCTTTTTATATTCTTGGTAACTCTCCTTACATATATAGGGTTATATATATTAGACATAAAGTACTCCTTTAGACAATAAACTAGAGGAGATTAAAGGACCCCCTTTAATCCCCTCTAGTTTTTTGGCTAAAGGAGTACTTTATGTCTAATAATTTGAGCCAAGAGTTACGTGAGCTATCAACGATAAATTATACACACACAAAAACACACACGAGGTAGGGTCAAATATAAACCTAACTTTTCAAACTGCTCCGCAAATACGGTAATTGTAACCAGGAGCGGCTCCTCTGTGGGGTTGCAGGTTTGCGCTAATCAAGCCATTTTGGCAGATTGCGATTTTTGAGTTTCCGAAATCAATGCCAATCAGAAATCAAAATAATAATATGTTCACAATTAGGATCATTTCACGGGTTTTCACAAGAAAACGCCAGCAATGGTTTTCTTTAGCAGGAAAAAAATCTTAGCTGTTTGTTTTGTATTATTTTGTCGTATTTCGCGGCGCGTATTGCTCTCTGTATTGGCCCGAGATTGCAGTTTCCAGTCAACCTGGATTCCGGTGAGTTTTCAGACGTCCAAGGGGATGTGAGGGGTGCTGAGGGGGAGGCGCGAACGCAGCTCCCTGTGTAATACAGGTTGCTCAACCTCACAACGTTGCCAGTTTTCGAGCAACTGAATTCACATTAGGTTGTGTCACAGTAGTGTTTGTTGAGCATTATCATTATGTTTACTGGTAGTATTAAACGATTATATTGTAAGATAATTTAGTATTTTTTCATTATATTTGTACGTAAAACGAAATAATTTGCGAGCTCCTCCTTTCTAGTGAGTCATGCTAAGCTACAGCCATCTATTCACTCGTCCTTGCTACAGCGTAGTGGGGAATTCGATCGCTGCCTACAGCCGTAACTATCTGTGTCGTGTACTCATCGTAAACATGAATTCCGTAGAGTCTTTATTATCACAACCGTTTTCTCATCGAGGTGTAGAAGAGACATTAGAAATTAAAGCATATCTCAAGTCGTAAAAACTAAAACCAGACAGTTTAAGAGAAACGTTAACATCGAAATATTTAAAAAAGCGTTTTACATTTTTTCGCTGATTTATTTACCGTTGTTCCAGGATAGGAGTAAATTGTGCACCATTTAATTTTCTGCTCACCAGCCGCCACTGACTGTAACTATGCGCATGCGCGCGGGTAGCTGCCTAGACATGTAGAGCAGTGGTTCTCAAACTTTTTTTGAGCCGCGGCACACTTTCAAAGATAAAGAGGGTTTCGCGGCATCCCAGCCTTGTGACAAGCTTTATATATTTTTAGATACTGATATTACAACTTTTGGACACATCCATTTATTGATACTACTACATAATCAATTTATTAGAAGAAACGTTATTGCCCTAATTACCCACCAACACACGCAAATGGTTGATTTATTTACTAAACAGTTTTTCGCGGCACCCCTTAATGTTTACTGCGGCACACCGTTTGAGAACCACTGATGTAGAGACTTGTTTACTGAAAGTCCGTTACTTTATCTCTCGCCAAAGAGACGCACGACGTAATTTAGTTAAACATACTCAGTGTGTGCGGTCGGATCGTAGTTTTCACTGTGGAGATGACGCTTCGTGTGCAGCGGATAAACATGAAGTTTTTTGTTAAACTGGACAAAACGTTTACCGAGACTCTAAACATGCTTACGGTAGTTTAAGGCAATGAAACCATTTCGCATGTACGGGCACAAGCGCTTAAAAATAGGCATGTATCAACGGAGGACGATCCAATCCAGCAGACATGCAACGGCACGAAATGATGAGATGATCGCTCGGGTACGAGAAGAGATCAGACGAAACCGTAGGCAAACGATAGACGACCTTTCAGAATCTCTCATGTCTCTGTACACGGCATTCTTCACGATGACTTGAAGATGCATCGTGTCTGTCAGCACATTGTTCCGAGAATGCTAACAGATGACCAGTGGGAAGAACGTGTCATCGTAAGTGGAGAACTGATTGATAGGGTAGATCAGGACCCCCATCTATTGAAGAGTGATCAGCGGCGACGAAACATGGTGTTTTCTTTATGATCCACAGACCAAACGCCAGTCATTGACACGGAAAACACCCAATTCACCACGGCAAAAGAAGTAGTTCCATGCAGACAGATATAAGGGGAAGGTGATGCTAGAGATTTTTTTGGACTCTCAGGGTGTGGTACACTCTGAGTTCATTCCCGAAGGTCGGGCTGTTAACAAGACCAACTACGTCGACATTCTCCGCCGTCTTCGTGAGGCAGTCAAACGAAAACGTCTTCATCTATGCGAGCAAAGAACTGGGTTCTCCATCACGACAACGCCCCAGCGCATCGATCGCTCCTGGTCAATGAATATCTGACGAAGCATGAAATGCCTGTGCTTTCACAGCCTCCTTACTCGCCGGATCTCTCCCCGCAGATTTTTTCTCTTTCCAAACAAAAGGATTAATGAAGGGTCGACGGTTCCGATCAGCAGAAGTAAAGAGTGCCGCGACGAACGCACTTACGGAGGTCACCAAGAACGGATTGCAGGACTGTTTCCAAAAGTGGTATGGACGTTGGCAGAAGTGTTTATAGCTTGAGCGCTTTAAGGTGGCAGTCGGAGACGTGTGATAGGGGAAGGGAAGGAGAGACTTTAAGGGGGAGCCGATGTCAGAGCCTATGCGCAGTAACACAATTTTGGTTCGCACGAGTCCAAGTTCGCGCGTCAAATGCACACACCTAAACCCTATAGGTACACTGACCATACGTCCAAAATTTTTCGGGACAGTCCCGATTTCCAAGATTCAATCCCGTTGTCCCCATAAACCATTGAAATGTCCAGAAAATTCCAATATTTCGGCAAATCATAACTGAATGGATCAAATCAGTAAACATTGCAATAAAAATACAGAAGGTACAAAAGATTGAGAGCCACATTGTCCTTATTGTTATTTCTTGACACATTAAACTTATATTTGTGTTAAGGTTTACTTCAAATGTTCTCAGTTGGATATTGTTTGGTAGGTATTTTTAAGAAATCAGATTTAGTTGGTACCAAATGACAAAAGAAGATCGAAATTCGCAATGGCCGAAGATAAACATTCCGGGAGGGTAAACTGCAGAAGTGCCCCAATTTTTTAATCAAAAGCTTACATATAATCTTTGATTTGAAATATTTAAAGATTTAGTCTATTTGCGGAAAAATCTGAAAATCTGAACATAAAAATCTACAAATAAATCTGTTGAAACGTCATCACAGGACTGCAATACGAGGTGAATATTTCCAGGCGCTTTTGTACTAGTTACTTTGCCTGTAGTTCTAAGTTGTTTGAAGTGTGTTCAAAATTATTTAGTTATAAAATATTACTTTAGTGTCAAAATGAATTCAAAGGGTAAGAAAAGAAAGTGTACTTTTAAGTATGTTTTCCAAAAGGAGTATCCTTTTTTTGAAGAAACATGACAATCCGCACGTAACATTTTGCACCCAATGCAATAGTGAGATAAATCTTGCTCACGGCGGGCTATCTTACTTCACGTTACATATCAATCAAAGAAACATCTGTACCTTGCAGTGCTACAATGAAGAAATTTCTTATACAAGATTGTTCTGTTAAAATGGAGCTTGTGGCAAAGGAAGCGGTAATTGCATATCACACTGTAAAACACAATCATATTTTTAGATCTTTAGATTGCACTTCTAAACTAATTTCCACATTGTTCTCATCATCATGAACAAAAAGCGAAGCAATTGTGAAAATCGTTCTTGCTTCAGAAACTCAAATGATTTTGCAACAAGAATTGGGCGAAACTTCGTGTCCCGCCGTTATGATAGCTTCATCTAACCACAAAGATCGAAAAGTTATTCCTATCTTAGTAAGATATTTTCATGATATACTAGAATTAATGTGAAAGTTCTTGAACTTGACGTCCTGGAAGGTGAGACAAGTGACCAATTTAATTATCGTTTTCTCTGTTCTGGGCCGCAGCAAACTTATCGATAAGATTGTTACCATGTCAGCTGATAATACTAATACTAACTTCGGAGGTGCAAAAGAATCCTTTTCTGGAAATTGTCGCATCCGGCCTGCGAGCCGTACTTTAGGCATCACTGAAGGCATATCTTGAAAGCTTCTTTCAATTATGCTGGATTAAATTGAAAAAGTCCTGAATGGAGTGATTTGGAGAAGGCATGGAATCTTTTCGAAAGTGCTCTTCCCACATTGTCGTATGGTGATATTTTTAATGAACTCTGTGTCCATAAATCATATCTTAATGACAACTTCCTAGCCGAACTGGACAAGGAGAAAGTATCTACAGATCAGAGATACAATAGAAACAATATAAGTTATAAAAAAATGAAACAGCATTGGTAAGAGACAGCTGGTGGCATTGATGTTAAAAGATGGCTCGATTACCCATAGCAGGAAGTTAATTCTAAAATGAGTGGAAGAATTCTAAAAGAAATTATATGAAGATCCTTTTACCAATGAGGAAATAAATGAAGAAGGAAACAGCCACCGAAGAGGTTCCAGATATTCTTCCAGAAGTAGTGAGATGTGCAATCAAAATTTTAAGAATGGAAAAGCATCTGGAATTGCTGGCATCACAGCAGAAATGTTTAAGGCAATAGGTAACTAACTGTATGGACAAGATCTTCCAAATTTTTACGTATTGCTTAAGGAAGAGGAATATACCAGAGTCGTGGAACCACACAAGCATCATACTTTTGCACAGGGAAGGTTGCAAGGAAGATTTGAATAATTAACGGCCAATCAGCCTGCTCCCGGCAGTCTATAAAATATTCACTAAGATTATCACTACGCGCCTTCAAAAGCATCTTGATTTCGCCCAACCCAGAGAACAAGCTGGATTTCGCAGTGGATATAATACGATGCACCACATTAAAGTTGTCAGAGAGATACTTAGTTGGACTAATGAGTACGAGTTGCCCCTCTGTATGTGCTTCATCGACTACGAGAAAGCATTTGACTCTTTCCGAATTTTGTCAGCGTTAAATGCACTGAAGAAATAAGGGGTAGAAGAAACATACATTACTTTAATCAAGAATATCTATAAAAACGTGGCATCGTCTGCCCAGATGTATGAAGAAACAAGTGCCTTTAAGACCAAAAAGGGAGTGAGGCAAGGAGATACTATGTCTCCTAAATTATTCACAGAAGTTCTAGAGGAAGTTTTCAAAACATTATACTGGGAAGAAAAGGGTATAAAGGTAAATAGAAAATATCTGAGTCTCTTACGATTCACTGATAAAATCACATTGTTCGCAGGAAAGCCAGAAGAGCTCCGTAGAAGAAATGAGGAACTGGAGCAAGCAAGTCGACAAGCTGGACTGAAAATGAATCTTAATAAAACAAAGGTCATGTACAACTCCTTCACAAATCCCGAGAAGATATCGATCAACGGAGAAGAACTCGAAAAAGTAACAAATTACGTTTACTTGGGTCAACTCATTACTACCGAACGATCACTTCATGGAGAATTCAACCGGAGAGTGAAGATGGCATGGAGTGCTTTTGGCAGGAATGCAAGTATCGTTAAATCAAGTATCCCAGTATTTCTGAAAAGGAGATTGCACGCCAGAATAGTCCAGCGCCTGCAAACAACACAGAGGAGCATGGAGAGAAGTATCTATGCTTGAAATCACCCGAAGAGACCGCAAAAGGGATGACTGGGTAAGAAAGAAGACGGGAGTGTTTAACGCAATTAAAAGAGTAAAGACGCTTAGATGGCAGTGGGCGGGTCATATTGCTAGAAGAAATGATCGGCGTTGGATGTGTAGTGTCATAGAATTGATCCTAAGAAACATCAAGAGACCGAAAAGAAGACCGAAAGACAGATGGGACAGAGAGCTTGTGAAGTTCTTGGAGGAGGAAGGCAGTTGACAGAAAAAACTGGAAGAGTCTAGGGGAGGCCTTCATCCGTCAATGGATTGTAAAGGGCTGATGATATATATATATATATATATATATATATATATATATATATATAAACTTCAGTAAAAGAAAAGGCAGTGATGAAGGTAGCAACAAGGTATTGATATATATATATATATATATATATATATATATATATATATATATATATAACAACTTACGGAAAAGGAAAGGTAAAATAGATATATGGATGAGTTCTCTCTCTGCAGCTAAAGAAGGAGTAGTTCCGAAAGCTTCTACGTTTGTGATGTTTCTGTGTTTTTGTGTTATTTTACGTGTGTCGCTTCGACATCCCCGGGGCCTCGCCAACCTGAAGTCGTCTGATTGGTGAGTGCTCACTGGGTTTCCTCATCCCAACACCTTGTTGACATCCATATATATATATATATATCATCATAGGTAGTCTGCCCGTAGACAGGTCCGTGATTATTCTTGGTTAAACCTGGTTCTCCATATACTCCTATTTTCCGCTGTCCTCTTTATATCTTGATAACTCTCTTTCCCTTTCAAATCGTCTATCAGCTGAAACCTTTTCCTACCTCTTTCCCTTTTCCCATCTAGTTTTCCTTCTAACACGTCTTTAATCATACTCTCTCTCCTCAGGTAATGTCCAACCCAGTTAGCCTTCCTCTTTCTGATAGTCTGTATAATCATTCGCTTCTCTCCTATTCTTCGTAGCACTTCATCGTTTTTCATCCTATCTGTCCATTTTATCTTCAGCATTCTCCTCCAAGTCCACATTTCAAAGCTTTCCAAGTATTTGATGTCATTTTTCCTTAGCGTCCATGTTTCTGCCCCATACAATGCTATACTCCATACGTAGCATTTTATCAACTTCTTGCGGATATCTTCCCTTATATTCCCTGTAAGTAGTTGTTTCTTTCTCCTGAAAGCCGCTTTTGCTTTTCCTATTCTAGTTTTGATCTCATCCGTACATTTTGCCTCTCGTGTCATGATACTTCCAAGGTATTTATATTCTGAAACTTGTTCTAATGGCTTTCCCTCAATAGTTATGTTCAGATTCTCTTCTTTACCCGATATTCGAATGACCTTGGATTTTTCTGTATTTATTTCCATACCGTATTTTCTACCTGTTATCACTAGTCTATTTATCATTTTTTGTAGCTCCTCTTCCTTTCTTGCTAGAAGTACTTGATCATCTGCGTATTTTACTGTTCTTATAATCCTTCCTCCAATTTTGAAATCCCCTGTGCCTTCTAAAGCTTCTTGCATTAGACTTTCTCCATATATATTGAATAGGGTTGGTGATAGGCATATATATATATATATATATATATATATATATATATATATATATATATAACAGCTTACGGAAAAGGAAAGGTAAAATTGATATATGTATGGCAACAAGGTGTTGGGATGAGGAAACCCAGTGAACACTCACCAATCGGACGACTTCAGGTTGGCGAGGCCCCGGGGATGTCGAAGCGACACACGTAAAAGAACTCTAAAACACAGAAACATCACAAACGTAGAAGCTTTCGGAATTATTCCTTCATCAGCTACAGAGAGAGAACTCATCCCAACACCTTGTTGCCATACATATATATATATATATATATATATATATATATATATATATATATATATATATATAATCAGGTAGAGCTAAAGATCCTTTTCAGATATTCAGGTGCCCAGAAAATCGTCTAGCTAAGAGGGACTGTAGTAGTCAGAGAATTAAAGCAAGTGAATTCCTAAGAACTGAAATGGGATATTATATATAATTATATAGTGGAATGGGTTGAAAGAAATACACAAGGTGAAAGGAATGAACGAGAAGGTTAGAAAAAGGCTTAATGAGGACTCTTAATCGGTAATGATGAGGCATGTTGTCGGTGAGTTATTTGGTGTCAATATGCTTATAAACATCTACATACTACCCTGCAATTCGCCAAATTGTTGGGTGGCTATACACCACAGTCTAACGAACAGTTTTCTCTCGCAGGTTTGGACCTCCTTTTATAATCTCGTATTGTACTCGGAGAAAACGAGCCACGATAAACCTCTGTTCGATTGCACTTATTTTATCGCCACGTTCGTTTCTACCTATGTGCGTTGGTGCGTCAATTATACAATAATAGCATAGTTCCTAAGAAACGTTTCACGGTGACTTTTACATTTCCTTAAATTTAACGTATAATACGTGTCTCTATAGTTAAGAGACATATCCCTCATCTTCTTCGTTGGTAATAATGGTGAAAGGAAAATCTTTGAAGGAATAATGATATAAGATATGAACATTTGGAAGAGGGAAATGTTGCGTGTGAAGTTAGAGGCGAAAGAATACGAAGAAGAGTTAAGCGGATAGCTTATTTATAGGTCGAAGATGTTGCTAATACGAGAGAGTAGGAGAGATTGGGAGGCAAAATGGAGAAAGATTTAAAACAAGCGTGAGGAGAGTACAAGAGAGGACAGAGCGAGACAGCGGGTAGGGAATGGAGGAGTGGGGGAGAGAGAAAGGCCGAATTTCCTGGAAAAGGACTCCCTCCGGATTTATAACTTCACTTATTTCCTCTTTTGAATTATTCCCTTTTATTTTTATCCAATCGGTAAGTTGTGTTGGGAGGGGGTAGGGAGGAGAGGAAAGAGAGAGATGGGGAGGCACTCGAGGTGTTCAAACTTATACAGCGGAGAGAAGACGGAGACTTGCGACCGGGTCCCTCCCCCATGCAATAAAGAAGATTGGCGGGATGAGCTGAGATTGGAGGGGGATGGGGTGGCCGTGTGTGTGTGTGGGAGTAGGTAAGGGAGAGAAAACGCCGTTTAAAGGGGTGTGGGAAATGCGTGGATGTGAGTGAGAGGGTGAATCTGGTGGGGGAGGTGGGTGAGACACCCGAATAAACTTATGCGTATAGCCGCTGTCATCACTCGTGGAACTTATACACGCACACACACGTGTGTGTCGGTGTTCTCCGTATTCACCCCTTCCATCTAGCCGTCACCCGCACTCCCTTGTCCTCATCCTCCTTCAATCCCTTGTCCCTCTCAATATCGCCGCACCCTCCACATCTCCCCTCATCCTTATACCTTCGTTCTTCTCCATATACTCCCTCCTCTCTCTCTCTCTCTTCCATGCATAAAACCAGCCACAAAACACCCGCAGTCGTATTCCGGGAATTCACCAGAGGCCACCTGTTCGCCAATAAGGGTGCCACGCCTCCTTTTATTCTGCATCCGAAAAAAGGACCGAATCAAACGGCAGGGACTCGTTGGGTCGGTCTTAGTCGTATGGACGGGGAAGAGTGGAGGGGAAAAGGGAGTCGGAACGCAGGGGGAAGAGGTAAATTCCTTCGCCGCACGGTTTATATATTTATTTCTCCTGGTTCTCCCACCCCTTTCTCTCTATATTCCTTTCCCTATCCACCTCTTTTTCTTCGTTCCAGGCATCATTCCTCTAACCTGCCCCTTGCCCACGCTACTTTCCGAAGTCACCTGCGCTTGTATGCGAATGCTCTTCCACGCAGAACACTAAATATTTCGGACGGACGGACGTACGGACGCCCCGTTCGGAAATTAATTTGTTCGTTTTGTTTTTTGTCACTTCGGGAAACGGATAGAGGGGATTGGAAGGGTGGTATAGAAGGTATTTCGCGTGTTTCCTCCGTCTGGAGTCGTTTCACGGCGTGCCGAATCCTCGGATGTTTCCGACACATCTGCCCGGCGATACAAGAAGTTTTCGCATTTCCGCCGCCTTTTTTCTATTCTTATTCTTGTTTTTCTCGCAGTATATCCATGGAAATTTCCCTCTTTTTTGGCTTCTGATTGCCTATCTATCGGTTTTCCTCTCTTAAGTGTATTTTCCAAATTAAATTCCGACACAATAACTGAAGTTGTTATAAGCTCATATCTTAAAAAAGCCTTTTGAAGAAAGAAGAATTTTTTCGATGAGTTGAGCTATTGTTGAACGGGTGTGATTGGTTAATAAGGGAACAAACTTGGTTTATATTTTTAAAATTAATTTACACAAAGTGCATACGTGTATAGTAATGAATTTTTGACATTTTTGTAAATATTTTTGATGAAATAAAAGTACATCATTCATAGAAGTCATGAGACAGGAAAATTCCGAGGTCATATTTAAATTTGCACGTTTACTAATATATCGTAAAGTCGTTTATAATTTTATCAACGAAGCTGAAGTTAAATATTTCAAAGAAATTTGTCGGACAAGGAATGCTAATAACAAACTGTCGGCCAATAAATCATATTTTATTTTCTTAACTTTGGATTAATATCTAAAATTTTACATAATAGTTATTTTTATTGAAAAACGAATGTTTGAAAATTAATCATTTAATACTTTATTATTCTCAGTTGTTGTGTTATTGGAAACGAATTCTTTATATCATATTTAAAATGAAAATTAAGACTAGCCCCATGCCTTTTCGAAGATTCCTTCGCCATACCCTTTTCCACTACAGCAATGATTAATGTCCCTGTCTTATAATTTTCTCTGTCCTTATATTCTGTTTGTGTAATTTCTGCTTTCATATTTCCAGGAATAAAAAATAAAGAGGGCTGAAGTATAAATCCCACGAATCTCTATTTCCTCGACAAATGATGAATGGAGAATAACCATTACTCTTTTTAGGATCGGAGGACCGGTTGTTCAAAAAAGCGAGAATCCCCCATCAATAAATTAATACCCGCACACCTGTGATTTTATTCCCAAACGGCGCGCCACTCCGATTCTAGGCTCTCGCTTGTTCGCGATGTACCCATGTAGCAACGACACCTTTATACCTTACTCTTCTTCTTATTTAAAGGTCTTTGGTTGGTTTTGTCTCAACGGGTTTTTCCGAATCGTTTTTTTTTTACGAATGGGAACTTGCGAGGACTTTTGGCATAGATTTGATAAATATATTATTACGAGAGCACTGCTGAATTGATCAGAATCATTTTCAATGGCAAACATAGTTTTAATTATCTCTTGACGCTATTTTCGAGTTATTTTTTTAACATATTAAAGGAGGTGGATAATTTATCGCTTTCTTTGTGGTTTTTTTTAGATTCTGCAAGTATTTTGTGTTTTGCATATTCGTTGAAGTCGATGTTTTCTATTTTTAGTTAAGTTTTATTACTAACTATATTCAGGCTTCTCTTTGAGTGAAAATTTCATACATATTGATTTTATGCAAATGTATTGGGTTAATAGTTAACCTCTATGTAGGTTGGGCCTAGTTCGTGAATGAAAACTGCAAATAAAATGAAGGTATATCCAATTCAGGGGCGTAAATGGGTTTTCAGAACTAGGTTTACGCTCCGTCAACGAATTTTAGCATTGAGTTGACACTCCTTGGCACGAACAGCTAAGTTTGTTTATTTGTTTGTATTTCTGGCTAATCAGCCTCTTGCATTGTTTTAACTACACGAACTGCTAGTAAAAGATGAGAATAAGAACGAAGCATTTGCTCTTTTACCCTAATAATCACCCCTCCAAAAAAACAAAACATCATCCCTTGCTTAATTTATCAAAGGAATTACCGCTAATAAACTGTTATTTGTTTCATGTCGTTAGCTGTTTTCAGTCGGTCACTATCTTGCTTCTTTTTGGGAAAGGTAATTATGTCCTACTAAGCAACATTGAACATCGATGCGTAAAAAATTTACTCAGCATATAATATTCGGCCTATTATCCCCATTTCCATCCCTAAACCTATTATAATATTAACTAGCGTAATTGCCCGTCAAATATGACGGTATTATCATAAAAGTATTCCAAATATATATGATTTCGATATGAAAAATCAGTCAGATATGCTATGATCTGGTTTGGCTTTCATGCACAATCAAATCAGTGTTTTTGAAAGTTATATTTGTTTTAATTATACTGTTTAAGTAATTATTAGTAGAAAAGGCAAATGATTATCCAAAAATTTGCTAAAAATAAGAGGAAAATCGAAATAATAAGATACAATGCATAAAGAACTAGCTGAAATTTACTTGAAATATTTGAGCAAATTATAAGTTATTTAAAACGTATAGAATTTAATTTAATACATTAATTATTTTACTCTTATTAACTCTTAAAAATCTGATGTGGCCACCACATGACTTTTTTCACACCTGAAATATTTCTAAAAATTCCAAATAGGTTAAATAATAAAAAATATTTTAAGAAACTGCGCAAAAATATCAGACTTTACAAAGAACAGTAATAAACTCAAACCATAGCCTTATAATATTGGATATAGCTACAAAGCTCCAACAATTAAGAAAAGAAAAAGGAGAGTTGCTAAGACGTAAATAATTGTAAGCGTGGTGGTGGCAGCTAAAAAATATAAGATATCTCTTAAACAATGCATTATATGGAAAAATGTTTCAAACAAAGGTGTTAGAAAATAAGATTTCCTACAACGTTCTTTCAAATACATTTTTACATTTATCAAATATTAAAGCAAATATTTCAAAATAACGGATAAGTGACAAGAGTAAACACCCACTTTCGGTTGACCGATTTTTACCAAAAACTAATCCGTTCTTCTGAATTTTATAAAAATGTTAAATATAAAATTTCGCGTTGACCTGATTAATATATTTTGAGTTAGAGCACCCAAAAAAAGCTACCACATACACATGCACTCACACACACGCAGACATCGTCGAGAAAATGGTCAAAACGTGTTCAGGGGCCTCAAAACGTATATTTCCGTTGAAATCTCGAAGTCGATTTTTTTCATGAATACAATACTTCCCCTATACTACGTATATGGAGAAAGTAAAAAACAGGATAAAATGTGAACGAACTGTCAATTTACCATCAAAGGAAAAATGTGTAGTAACTTACTTACTATTATCTAAACACTTAAATGAACTGCAATGAGTTTAACTATATTTTAAGATCGCACTTTTCTTTTAACAATATTAGTTTCGAAAATTTTCCAGAAAAATCACTTTACTTAAAGAAATTTAAATAAAAGTCATAAAATATTATTTCAATCCTACTAGAAATTTGGTTCGAAATATTTGCTGTACTGTCATTTAAAGAAATACATAGAAAATTACGTGACCTATATTTAGTTTTATGAATTCCCACCATTTGGCAAGGCGCATGATTCGATAGTATATAATTTTTATAATCAATTATAATTTATTATTGTTATATTTTTCACTGCAGCTCCTTTTAATCCTATGCAAAAGCTACGTCCTCTTCCTGTGTTTCTGCTCATTGCCATTCTCTTTTCCTTCCTCCCTCTAATTACTTAATAGATTGAGTAAATAAGTTATACCCATGTATAAAAGTCTGACCCGTGTTAAAGCACTAAATTGGTGCATTTATTATGAGGCCAAGAATAGAAATCAACAATTGGGACAACAGTGGTCCAATATAAACAAAATACATGAAAACGTAAAAATCGTATTAATACGTAATTTTTGGAGATTTACGAATGAGATTTGAATTCTTCTATTCGCATAACTAATTTAAGTTAAATACCTCATCCTTGAAATATTTTTAAATGTAAACGAAAAAGGTCTGCATGTCAAGGAATGGCTTTTTGCGTGATTCATATATGCGATACGAATTAATAACTCCGGTTAATTATAAGATGCACTACAAAAACTATGAAAATAACTATAGAAATAGTTAATTATAAAGAATTTCAATAGGAAGTTAACTAATAATAAATTAATGAAAAACACCATTTTAATTATAAATAATTCGGGCGCCTTCTCTCTCTCGTACTAAAGCATTCCAAACACTTTCCCTACGCATGTAGTATAAGGACGACATTACAATCTCGAGGTTTAACAATGACACAGTCTGCAAGACAACATATCTTTAAAAAGCTTAAAAATTTCCAATAAATGTGATTTAAACTTATAAGTTTGGCGATTTCGAACCGAAGGCAAAAGTCGATGATAAGAATAAGAATCTTTGTTTATATTTATTTAAATGGTCTAGGTCCAAAGATCTTATATCAAATACCTATAATTTAATTTTGCAAAAGAAAAAAAGCCTGCAAGTGAAAAAACGTATTTTTAAGTATTCTCTTATGGGGATTTCTATAGAGCGTTCCGGCGGATCAACGGACAGACGGACGGACCAACGTACAGAATATGGATATTATGTATATAATTATAGTTTTGCTGCTAATAGTGAATCTTATGTATTACATGGTAGAACATTGTTATTTATTGAGTATTTATACTTAAACAATGTTCGACACATCGCGAACAATACTGGAATAAAATTTTTTTAAGTGCAAGACAAATTGCGTTATACCGAATTCCGCGATATAACGGACCTCTTTATACCGAGTTGTTTTAGTCTTGATTGTTTTAAGCTCCGATTTATGTATGACGATAGGTCCATGAAATAAATCAGACACCGTGGGAATTCCATTACAGCGCTGCCGTCGATACTTTCCTCCAAATCCGTCGTGCAGTACCGTGTGTATTTTCATTACTTAATTCGGGCCACTGGGCCCTCTTCGAAACGGGCCAAAGCATCCATCTCAGATGCTCCTTCCTCCTCCTTTAATCCGCTTGGATTCGAAAGAGGATGAGAAGCCAGTTCAACCATCTTCGTCGCCCATCTTCCTCCTCCCTTCCAATCTCCCTCGCCCTCCCTCTTCTTCGGGTCGTTTCTTTCCCTCCAGATTCGCCCCTTCTCGCACGCATACACGCCGAGCCCCCCTCCCCCCAACTCCCCCTCCACTCCTCTCTTTACCCCTACCATCCCGCAAACCGACACCGGGAGCCCATTTTTTAAGGCTACGAAAAACAATTCGACGCTATCTCCTACCGATCCAAGAGCACACGCTTCCGAGTTCGAAATGGTAGGACGGAGGAGAATGGAAAAAATAACCGGAGAGGCAGGGTGGAAGGAGAAGAAGGTAGAAATGTAGATAGAGAGGAAGGGATAAATGGAGAGAGATGGTGGAGAGTAGAGGGTGGAGCTGTGTACGAGGGGGAGGGTGTAGGAGTTAGCGTAGGAAAAAAGGAATGAGAGAGAATGGACGAAGGAAATGAGGATGCGACAGGAGTGAAGGGTGGAAGATGCATGGCGGGAGGGATGAGAGAGAGAGAGAGGGGGAAGACTGCCGAGGAAAGTGCACGGCGTATTTTAACGGTAAACTCGATAAATTTCCAATCGCGTTTTGTGTGTGTTTCATCCGAAACTTTCCGAGAACTTGAACATACGGTGCGGGACGGCGGTTTTCGGGAAAAACGAACGGATTCTTCTCTGATATTTCCGCCTCGATGCTTCATTAAAGTATATTACATCTCCCACGTCAGAAGGATGTGATTCCTCGAGTTTGTTTTTTTTTAGATAGAGGGTATTTTTTTCGTAAAGTGGGAATTCTCCCGATGAGGAGGTTTTCTCTTAACGGTTTTCAGTTGTTTCGGGGCATTTAGCCCTGATGCCTCAGTGGACGCCACTCGACCGTATGGGTAGTTTCTTTGTTTACCGTGCACACGATGCTTTTCTTAATTACCGGATCGACGTTCTAATTATAAATAGCGACCGGGTAACCGTTATGAACCATTTAGAATTGCATTTTAAAAAATGAATGGAAGTTTTCCCTGAAACTCGGAATGTGTTCGTGGTCTCTTTTAATAATGATAAATTTGATATTTTTCTTTTAAAAGCATTTTTTTTGTAACAGTTCGTTTGAAAAATACAAAATGCACAACACATGATTTAACGAATGCTGTCCCCCGTTAATTGGAACGTGTGTAACTCGATTGTTCGATAACTTGGAGAATATTATTTTCTTTCCTGGTTTATAAAACAAAATAAAATTTTATAAATCAAATCTGCGGTATCTCGAACGTTTTTTCTTACCATTGAAGTTAGATTTATCGTATCGTAATGGGCATTAACTATTTTTTTTAAACTCCTTTATATATTTAATTAATATATTCCAAGTTCGTAGATGATTCAATATTTTATTTTCTTGTTACTCAGTCTTGATTTGAGAATAAGACAAAATAAAGCTCTCAAGCAACTTACTTTTTCACGTAGTAAATACTAGTAGAAGGTGATTGCATACTGCAAGCATTTCATCTCAACTTGAAAAAACATTAATTTTTCAGAGAGATATTTCATCATGAGAAATATTTCTTTAATTCTAAAGATTTCTCCTCTAGACAGGTTTTCGTTTTTTCATTATGGAACAATAATGAAGTAAAACTATCGCTAATTTTTGCAATTTTAGGAATATTATAATTCTCCCACATTGAGTTAATAATGCCACACATTTCTGCCAAATTTTAAATTTATAGTACAATTAAAAGTGAAATAACAGTTATCTAATTGTTTCAATTTAAATAATTTTTTAACGGCCAAAATAACAATTTTTTGGATACATTGAAATGTTTATTCGTTTACATAGGCTAACCTCTAAATAATGAAAAGATTTCAGTTCCCTAACTTGCGGCGTAGTGTCTAAGCATCTACCAATTTGTTTAAACTTTAAGAATTTATAACTGCCAAACAAATAAAAATACCAAAATTTCTATAATCCCTATTTCGTTATTTTACAAATCCTACCCCTAACAAAAATCAGCACCGTAGCACTTTTGTAAATACATAAACTTTGAAAATTTGTTTAAACAATTGCGAATTTTTAGCGGTCGCATTGTTGCACTTTTTTTTCAAGATTTTCGTTTTTTCTAGAAGGTTTTGCACAAAATCCTACCTAAGAAAAAAATTTCGAATCTCCAGTTCACCTGGAAGTGCCTAAAAATTAGTATCCTCCTATATGTTATCTGTTATATCCTCCTCCTGCTCGGTAAGAAACGTCGATATATAATGATGGTTTAAATGGTCTAAATGTAATTTAAGGAAAGTTTAAAAAGTATAGTTGAAAAGGAATCTCGTTAAATATGATAGTAACATTCGACCAATTTTTGCTGTTAAAGTTTCCGGTGAAATTACTTTATTTGCGTTATTAGAATGGCGCACAACCTCACTTCAGCATTTGTAACTTTGTTTCACGCAGTGAAACACATACATACATCTCTTATGAAAAACCAGTATGACGAGGAATAATTCGGTGTACTTGTAACGCTCGCGTTGTTTCATCGTGATCTTTTGGCCCAAAATACCCATTATACATCCATTTATTTACTTTTGGTGCATAAAATACTCTTTATCTACACAGAAAGATGGTAGTATTCTGCCAGCATCGAGATGTAGATGAATTTCTTTTTCTTCCAACCCAGCGAAGGAACCGTGTTAGGAGCGGAGGTTTCGGAAAGAAAGAGGTGGAATAAGGAGCGAGGGGTAGTAGGGATGAGACGCGCTTCTGGAGTAGGAATGAGTATGGTTGGTACGGATGAGAGGAGTGGGAGGAATGGATAGAAGAGAGGGAGAGGAAGAGAAGGAGGCTCCGCAACCGTGAGAAATGGCTGTCTTTTGGGGAATGAATGGGTTTGGGGCAAGGCGGGTGGGCGACTGTGGGGGTGGAATGAAATAGTGTGAGTGGGGAAGGTGAAGTGAGCGCGAGGGAGAGAGGAGGTAGAGAAAAAGGTAGAAGAGAATGGAGGAAATGGAATGGAGAGGATAAACGTGAGAGGGGTGGCGGTGCTAAGATAACGCGCGTTTGTGTGTGTGAGAAGGAAGAAAGTCGGATGAGATAGATGAGGTAAGGGATGGAGGAGAGGGAAGGAAAGGAGGAGGGAAGGGGAGGGAAAGGTAGGTGTTAAGAAAGGATGGTGAGGGTTTTTGTGGAAGGGGATGGGAAAAAATGGAGGCGATAGGGAAGTTATGAAAAGGTGGGAATGCCACAGCGTCTGTGAAGATTAGATGAACAATGGGCGCCGCGATGACTAATTATTGTTTAAAATCGCTCGTGATTTATGACCTTTCTCTCTTTCTACTGTCAAAAGATTGGAGATATCGTCTTCCTTTTTTATGTGGATTATCACGTGTTAAACGGGATCTCCCTTTCTCCCTCTCTCTATCTCATCATGGCTTAGTATTTGATCCTCTCTGATACATAATTTTTCTCATAGCCGGACATGATCCCATGAAAATTGGTTCTGTAGTGTTTGTTGAGCGGAGGATTTCGTCTATTTCTAGGCATGCGAGATATAATTGGTTTGAGGCGATGGAGATGTTGAGAGGCGATAAATAGATTTAATCTCTCTTAAAATGGCCGTTTGATGCCGGTTACGAATTATGTAAGGTGTTGAAAGAGTGAAACTTATACACGAGATATCTTGTCGTGTAAGAGAGTCGAATGATTATCTACGAGGCACCGCTAAAAACTCTGCAGACCTCGGATGGGACCCTTTGGAAAATGTTGACACTATCTTTCGAGATAACCTTTCGAAAGTTTATTACGTCTTTTCCCAGATAACAAAATTCTCTCTTCAATGAGCTCAAGGATTTCAACCAATATAAGGTTTGAAATTTCAGGGATATAGATAAGAGTTAACCGCTCTGGAGGACCATTAAGAAAGTCATAATCTATCAATCCAGTATTCTGTTATATTAAATATGTTCTCTGCTGTCATAAAATTAAGTATGAAATTCCAAAGTGAGCCAGTGAATAAAGAATTTGCCCATGTATGAGAAGAATAAAACTTCTTAATCGGTGAAAATAATTTTCATACGTTAAAACGATTTTTCTTGCATATGTGTATTTAATTGAAAATATTGATTTTTTACGGAGAACGTTTTAAAAGTCAAACAAATTTGATAGCGATGATTATCTGATAAAACTTAAACACTCTTTAGGTATCTTTCACACCTTGTGGGAATACATGATTGGGAGTCATTTATTAGAAAACGTTCCATGCAGGTTTAAACATGTCACTATAGGGCAAATAAACAAATAAGAAATTGTGTAAGACCAATAAAAATATATTATTGAAATGTTGAGACGATTCTTCTCAACCACCAAAAATTTCATTAACGAATATGGACAGCTTTAGATGTAAAATTGCGCACAGTTTTTTGAACTCGTTTTCTTGAGAAATCCTAAAGAAGGTATTCAGGAAGGATTAATTTTCCGCCGGCTCAGGCGGTAACTATATTAGAACGACAATATAAAAAGCTTTCGTAAAATAATGATAGGATGAAAAAGTAAACACCGGGAGTTGATAGCAGTTATTCCATTTCAGAGTTTCACGCCTTCGCAACAAACGAAACGTTATCTTTCGGAGAGCAACAGTGGAGCGTGTTGCGATAATGCAAAGATAATTTTTTCGTTTCTCTCTCCCCCTCCCTTCCTTTCCTCGCACCGCCTATATCTAGCCACCATTCCTTTCTACTTCCCTTTTCTCTCTCACCTCCGTCTTTCAATTCCCTATCACCCTTCCTTCCACTACCTCCCTTCTCCATTTATTATCTTCCCTTTCTCTATATCTCAACCATCCAGTCTTGTCTATTCAATCTCACACTTCGCTTTTGTAATTAAGTAGTCTAATTCGGTCGATCAATGTGGGTCTCTCTTTCGCTATTACCAGAAAAAAAGTGCGAGAGGTAATGATGCCGTGTCTCGCGTATGGCCCCTAAGTGCGTGTGTGAGTGGAGGTCACTGGGTTGCCTGCGTTCCCTCCCCCGCCCCGCATAGGGGGGCGTGCCAGATGGGCAAATGAGCTAAAAGAGTGAGCAAAGGCCTGAAGGAGCCGAAGAGATTGGTGTGATAATGAGTGGGAGGGGAAGGAGACCGAACAGGTGGTCGTTGGGCATATGTGGGCAATGAGTGCGAAGTTAAGCATAAAGGGTCACGGTGGTAGAAGTGCACTAGTATTTTTTAATTTTATGGCGAAAGATGCATAACGCAAATTTCCCTAGAGATTGATTAAAAATCTTCGAATCATAGGTATGCAATCTGGCTCGCATAAAATTTATTCGGAAATTGTAAATGAAAAAGTGAGAGATTGTAATTAGGTACACATAGAACAACTAATTATCCCCTTCTTCGTAAAAACGTCGTTTCATCGATAAAAATTCCATCGAGCCATTTGGCAAGTCAAACGCCAAATGCTGTCCATAAAATAGTAATTTAGCAAAAAATTAGCGATTTTAAGAATGAGAATTCCAGTCATCAAAATGCGAGAAAATGAAGCTAGTGGAATGTTGTCCATGAACGTGAATAAATTTAGGCATCTATCCGGAATATCATTAATGAGGTCAGGCTCTATCATGCACCTATCCGGAATTTCCAAATTCTCTGTCTATCGGCTCGCGTCCTAGTTTTCGTATTTCAACTTTCGTGGCTCAGATTGCCCTGTAAGAGCAATAAGAATAATCGTCATTAAGACAGTAGCCTATATGTTACACTAAAATTTATGGAAAATTATGATATTTTGTGTGTTAGGATTATGGCGCCATAATCCGTGTATTTAGCACGTATTTGGATTTAAAAAGTCGTGAAAAAGTTATGACGCCATCATATATAATGATTGAGAAGTTAAAAATTTCTCGAAAAACTACGAAACATGACGCATATTTTTCACGTTTTGCTAGCTCATGTGTTAGGTTTATGGAGTCATCATAAGCTTACGTCATAGTTGAAAATATATTGCATTATAATATAGTCCACTGATTCTCATTAAAAGCACAAAATCAAAGCTATTATAATATATAGATTAAAATACCCAAAATTAAAAGAAGTAATATCTTTTATTTAAAACGCTATATCGTGTTTCAAAATTAAGACGTCATCATGTGTATACGTCGTTGGTTGAAATCGATTTCCTATTAAAATGCATTATATCGATGCTATTACAATATAGATTACCAATTCCCATTTAAAAGTATTGTATCCGTTGCCATGGTAGTTAAATTTTTCATTGTTAAAGATCTCCTTTTTCCGATTAAAAAGAAATTCCTACGCCAATTCGGCATCGATTTGAATTTAGTCTTAAAAATATTATACCTAATCTTTCAGATATAGAAGTTTTCTTACCGAGGTTCTATCTTAATTTTAATTAATTTTAAATTGCAATTTTATAAAGCCCTGCACAGATTTCCATGCTTTTCGTGTAGGGTATTGAAATGGAACAATGGGGTCGAAAACATCCCATTACAAATGTTATGAAATTTTCGATTTTTTCCCATTGGTTGTACCCAATGACCTACCGTCCTGCCAAATTTTAGGTTTATATCTCTTCTAGAAGTACCAAAACATTTATATCCTCCTGTATCCTATGTACGAAGCAGCAATTCATAATAGAGATGTGGTTATACCGCCACGTATTCAGTCAATAGAGCCTTGTTTTAAGTGGTATCGATGTGTAAATATACGCTTAAAATGTCAGCTTTCCGTCTTTTATACCTTTGGGATATTAAAAAAAAATAATGAGCCCTTATCTGTCCCTGTATATTTTCAAAACTCAAATCAAAAGAAAAACAAACAGCAGTAGTACAGAAATCTACTCTCCAAGTTTCAACTCTCTATCGTTTACTGTTCATCACAATTTAAATTTAAGCAATTGTGCAGACTGACAAACCGACAGACGCCAAAGTGAAAGTATAAGCGAATTAAAAACGCGCTAAAAATATTTAATGCTCTTTTACTGAATATTTTTATTGCTTGTATTCATTGTGCAAAAAAACCTACGTTGTCTTTTCTGCGACGATTATATTTTCCCAAAGGAATAATAATAACAACCTATTGGCCTGTGAAATTTGTTGTTGAATATAATAAAACTTGATTTAAAAAAATAAGAAATACACTTAAAGACAACGCTCTGTACAGTTAAGCTTGTCAGTTTTTTCTTATTATGAGCAATAACATAGTCATGAAAAACACTTGAAGTTGTTTTACAGCTGTCAATGTGGAAAGGAAATGTCGCAATGGTTTTGTTTAATTATCGCATTTCGAAGCATCATAGTCCGTTTAAATGCATAATGGTAACGCCTTTTAGATTTATATCTTAAACACCATTTTTATTGGACTAAAATGCGCTGTCAACATTTTATACCATCCCAACTGATTTTTTACACACGCACAGTAAGCATGAACGTCGGTTAGAGAGTTTTTTCTGCTTTCCTCCATCCAAATGGAAACTAATGAAAAATGTATGCAATAATTTAAGAGATCGGCGAGAATTAGCGGGCAAAAATTATTTTGTTAACTTTGATAACTTTTTACAGTAGGATGTCCGTGTTAGGCACTCGTTATAATTAAGGAAAAGATAAGCAGTAGAGATACCAAAGTTTTAATGACATACTTGAAAGAAAGAATTATTATGCATAGCAGAAATTTAAATTTTATGGGGAATTCTTTAAAAAAAGCTGAGAAAACTGGTAAGGAAGTTGCATATGTCGGTGAACTTACTTATATAGAATCAAAAAAATTATCAAATTTGGGGCATTTTGAGAACTCCTTGTTGGTCTGAAATATAATTAATATTTTTTCAGTATAGTCTATTATTTTTTAAAACTTTTTTATTCAGTGGCTTTGCTCTCATGCAACGTAATTTTCCTAATACGATAATACTAAAAATATAAGTAAAAGATGCACTGTTGATTATTCTTTGGCCAGTTCTCAAGATATTAAATACAAAAAACACGTATGATGTGTTCAAAACATTTAGAATGAGGGCTAATAAAGTTTATGAATATATCGACAGCAAAAAGAGAAATCATATTACAGGCATATATTATGAAAACAGTTTTTGGATATCCGACTCAATGAATCATTCTTTGTAAAGGTTTATTAAAATAATTATACATTTTCATTATTTGTAACACTTCCAGGGTGATTCTGTTTGCTGATTCTCCTCTTTTGTTTAACAGGGACAGATGGTAAATATACGGAAAGAGGAAGGACGGAAAACAGAATGTGGTGAAAATTATCGACTTTCGCTTTTTTGTGCAGAAGAAGGATATTTTAAAATTAATTTATTGGGCTTTTATCTCTTACGAATTGAGAAAATGAGAATATTAATTGTTTCTACATGTTGATGAGTTTTTTTTTAAGTTTGACATCCGAAACGAATTTGCTTCCATGTAATTAAATCACTCTTGCCCTACTTTTGTTGTGTTCTCTTTTAGGGCATGTTACGAATGCCTGATTTTTTGCGGAGTGATGAATATTTTGATAGTATTGCCAGATGCCAAAAATATTCGAGGCCTTTCTTTTTTATTACATGTAGGATGAGTTCAATACGATCGAAGTTCTGTTTTTTAACCTTGTTTGTGAATTTTATGGATTTTATAAAATCTTTTTGAAAGCTTATATGTACTAAAACTCCTTTTCTACGCCTTAGGGCATTGTTTTGTGGTGGCTAAAATTTAGTTATCCGATACAGATTCGCTTAAAGAGTCATCCGTAGAGGTCAAAATGGTTCCCTCGAAAAAAAAATAAAATGCTCTTTACGTTTCGCCCCGCTGGTTGCAGTCTCTGCCGTGCGTCTCTCTCCCATTCGGACGGGATTGGAGGAGAGAAATGAGAGAGAGAGAAAGAGAAAAAGAGAGGGAGGGCACAGGATGTGAGTCATTTCCGGAGCGCTTGAATTCGGCGGAAGACTTTTTTGAATAAACATTTTCCCACTTTTCTCTCGGGTCCGGAGGGGTTTGTTGCGAGGAAGGTTTTTTTTCCGCGTCTACCAAGTCCGTGTTGCTGTGAAAAAAAACGCAAATGTAAACATCGGAGGTACAAGGGCGCGATAAAATTAGCCTTTTTGAAACAGCGAAATAAAAAAACACCCCACCAAGATCCTGTAGTCGAGTAATCTACCTTGCCTCGAAAAAAAATCCCGACAGGCGTCGAAAAGAATAACACACGAATAAAACATTGCAATAAAAAAGGGCGAACTCTTTAAATTCCAAGAAAACAAAGTGGTTGCGCGAAGTAACCCTCTTCCGAGCTTTCCTCCGGCGCTTTTAACACTTTTTTAGCTCCCAGTCTGTTTTCATGATAATATTCTCGCCTACCGTTAAGTTGCAGCATTATTCGATTTACTATTATGTTTCTTTTTCTCGTCACAGCATTTCTCGTGGATGAAAATGCCACAATTCTGCACTCCTTGATCAGGTCACGATTTAACTTAGAAAAATTATGGTAATTTGAGCAGAGGATGAGAAGTTGTCGCAATTGAAACGGTTTAGGGAAGGCGAATTTACTAATAATATAAGGAACCGTTCCCGTGGTATCCCTATTGATTTTTTGGCACGATCATTAAAAAAAGCTATCCCTGAGTGCCAGAGATACTTAAACGAAGTTACGTAGAGAAGTGAACGGGGAAAAACGAGAATAAAAGGAAGAACGGACGAATTACGTACTAATTTCTCCCGGAACATTTTCTCCTCCCGCAATTATCGAACGATAAAAATTATGGGCCTAATTAAAAATGGACATGCGAGATAAATGATGATACATGGACATTGCGTGTCGTGGATGAAGGTGGAGTGCGAGGGAAAGAGGGTAGTGAGAGAGTATTCGAAAAAGAATGGGAAGGGAAAAAAGGGGAGGGAGAAGGTGAGGGAAAGAGCGAGAGAGAGAGACTCGAGGCACGCAAGCACGCGTCCACGCAGGTGATTCCCCTCCCCGAGGAAAAAAGGAGGAAGGAGACTAGGTCGAAGGGAAAGGGAGGAGGAGAGAGGAAGGGAATAGAAGAGAGGAAGGAGAATGGAAATCGGGGAAGGGAGAGGGGAACTGGTTATGACGGGTTATAGTTATAGTAGTCAGGCGTGCGTAAAAAGTTTCGGATAGTCTTTTCGAGGAAAGTTTCTTTTTCGCCTCAGGGGAAACCGCGAATCACCCTAGATATCCGCGCGCCAAACCTCTCCCCGTCCCACCTCCCGAATGCGTTGCATTCCTACTCTTCTCCCCGCCACTATCTCACTTCATTCCGCCGCCTTGTTCCACCCTGCCATCCACCCATTTTTGGTCATTTCGACAACGGGAGCATGACCCCAGGAAGAGACGGGGGGAGGGATGGGGAGGAGTGGGTTGGGGTTGCGGGGCGAGGTGGAGGAGGGTGCGCCGCCGCGGTCTGCCGGGCTTTTTGGCCTAATTAAGACGCACGCCGGGGTCTTATTAGCCGATCCACGAGATAACCTCTACCACCCCCATCCTCATCCCACCGACTCCCCTGTTGAGAAGAGTAGTTTCGGGTTACACGTCAAGAGGAGAAGGGAGGAGAGACGGAAGAAAGGGGAAAATGAGAATGTCGTGGATTATTTTTTTCACGGATAGCGAATTTTTGAATTCCAAACAAAATTTCGCTCTTCTTGCGAGTAGGAGAGAAGAACGAGGGATATTTCGTAGGTTTTGGCGTGATTTGTTGAAGAAGTAATGAAATCTTTGGCCACAGGACCGGGACTAACGACGTACTTTGTTTCGGCCAAGAGGAAGATTGTTGCGTATTGTTTTTTTTAATGAGGAAGTTTCGCGAAAACACGCGGCCCGCTCATACTGACGGAGAATCGGAGACAAATGTGTTGCGTGTTTATGAGCAGTTAATGATAAGCTGCGGGGGCGGTGGAGTGCAATCGACGGAGCATTACAATGCCAGTATGCATTTCAAAATAGACGTTTCCTGCAAAATGATAAAATGAAAGAATCCTGTTTTCGACTGTTTAATTTTTTCATCGCAAACACTTCGTAGTATTTTTCGTTTTGAGTTTGGCATGTTGCTGAAAAATTAATTCGGTTATAGAATAATCACGATGCTGCATAGACATTTAGCTGTGCTACGGCTTATGTTTCAGGCGTTTGAGTGACATTCAAAACAAAGAGACAGTTCAAGCTTTGTTTTTTTACCAAGTTTATAAACTGTACTAGCCCACGGCATTTCACCATTTTTCTTATAACATTCATTTTTTATAATATATTCTCAACGTTTAGTTATTACTGGCGGAGGCTGCTAAATTACAGAAGCCCTTTCTCACACTTTCTCTATTAAATAATGGATGCAAGTTCAATTTTCCACACAAGCGAACAATATCATTGCCCAATTTGGTCGGTAAGTTTCATATGCAATTAAAAATGAACGATTTTTTTTGGACCTGACACGAGGATAAAAAAACTCCCAACAAAATTAACTATTCTACCTTGGAACAAGTTTCCGGCCTGAAATTTTAAAAAAATTCTCTATCCCGACAAAAAAAGCAAATTTTCTCCTGAAAACAATAGCCTCCGTTAATCCCTACGAGAAAGTAATAAATAAAGAGAAAGAGAGTTAGGGAGAGAGATGGAGACGGAGAGCCACCCTACCGGAATAACAAAATATAGTGTCATTAAATGGAGGACGGCAGAACAACGAAATGATACCTACACCCTTTTCGCTCGGTGCGTGCAGGAATATGCAAAACGCCGAATGTCAGCCGCGGTGGGGATCGGGTTATTACATAATTACTTCTGAGAATACCTTTTTTTCTCGCCCTTAACCGGTGGAGTTTGAGACAGGACGTTAAGTTTCGTGGAGAAGAATAGTACGGGATCGGACTTTTGAGGAGTTTTCGGAGGGAGGAATTGAAGTAGGATGGGGAGACAGGTGCGACGTTTTCAAGGAGTACAAGAATCGTTCATGAGAGGGACGAGTTTAAGAAAGAAGGAGCGTGAAGGGAAAGAGAGGTAGAGGATAGTGGAAAGAAAGATTGACGTAGAGTGAGGAATTAGGGAGAAGTGGAAGGGAGGCGAGAAAGGCGGGAGGAAACTGAGGGGAGGTAAAGTAAGAATGTTAGAGACGGAGAGGAAAAACGGGGATGAAATAGGAAAATGGAGCGCAAGAAAGAAACAAAAAGGGAAAGACGAGAGATAAAACGACTTTATACAAGCGAGTACAGAGCCTGACATTACTTTTAACCCTTCTTCATTACACTACAAATATTAATAACTAGTATAAAAGCTCGTAAATATGACGCGAAGGAATATATTATTTATTATTTAACTTCAAATCTCGTACTTAATATTCTTAGAAATAAATTATTCTTATCTTTCAAATATCAAAATTTTACTTAAAATTCTAGTATAATGGATGTATAACATAAACCTCAATGCTTTTTCATAGAAAACCTTTGTACATTATATAAGATATTTCTGCATACACTTGTTTTGTATTTAAAAAATTTAATTCTTGAGTATTCATTGAAAATTCAAAAACAGTTTAAGAAAAAATAAAACAAAATATAATTTTATAAAATTTAATAACAAAAAATTAGGGATTTAAAATTTATTTATACACAACATTCACGGTAAAAACACGGTCATTTTTCAATTTTCCTTGTAATTGTCAATTTTTAACATAAACTCAAATTATTTCCATTTCTGGTTCGCAACATGAGAAAAAACTGGCTCATCCAGAAAAAGGCCTATATGAGAAAAGGTTTTCCCTTGAGCCTTATTTATTGTCATAAAAATAGCTTGAATGCTGGGAAATTGACGTCTTTTGACCCCCCTCTCCCTCCTTCCTTTTTTCCATGCGTCTCTCTGCCTCTCTCTGGACGGCACGTTACATACTTGATGGCTCATATTAAGGCACTCAATACGTACGTATATATTACTCATGAGAATTGAGACAATAATGGGGTCTCGAATTCAACAATGGCATGGTTGTCACGGCAAATAAATAGTAATCTTACATATAGTTTTCCAGCTCTGTCTGTGCGTAACGCTGACGTCATTAATGACACTGTTTAACGCGTTTTAACAAACTTCCCGATTAGGTGGAAGGTTGAAATCTCGCAGGAATGTTTGATTCATATATAAAAATTAAATGACATTACACTACGAAAAAAGACCCGAGTTCGACTCCAGGGGGACGATTTCCGTTACCCGTAAGATAACACGTAAAAATCGACTTTTTAAAGTGTAGGCTTTTATTCTTTTGGAAATTCAAATTAGAAAAAACTGACGTACGATCTTTGAATTTAAACTATGTTTTAGGAAAATTAATGTAATATCTTATTCTATTCATATTTTTCCGCCTACCGTTCGAAATCCTTCATATTAAACATTTAAATCACATTTTTTGGAAAAATATCGTAATCCTAATGGGACTGGGATTTAGTGTGAATTCTTTTGCTTATCTAAACGACTATATAGATGTAGCGTAAGAGAGAGAGAGAGAGAGAGAGAGAGAGAGAGAGAGAGAGAGAGAGAGAGAGAGAGAGAGAGAGGGGGGATGTAGGGAGGGAGATAGGAAGGAAGGGATATAGAATGGAAGGTACATGAGAGTAAGGGAGATATAGAATTAGAAAAGGACGGAAAGAAAGAGATAAATAGGGAGACGGAGAAAAGAAGGAGAGCTATGGATTGGGACAGGAGGGAATGAGAGAGGGAGGTAGGTGGGAGAAAAGAGAGGCAGAGAGAGGGAAAGAGAGAGGAAGGGAGGGAGAAAGAGAGGAAGGGAGGGAGAGAGGAAGGAAGGGAGAGAGAGGAAGGGAGGGAGAGAGAGGAAGGTAGGAAGAAAGAGGAAGGGTGGGAGAGAGAGAGAGGAAGGGAGAGAGGGACGGTAAGGGGGAGGGAGGGAATATTATTATTTATTTATTATAATTGCTTCATTTTCGACAAGGAGCTAATCATTTAGCAAATCTTACTGATTTTTCATATCGAAATCAAATATATTTGGAATACTTTTATCATAATCCCGTCATATCTGACTGGCAATTACGCTAGTAAACAATAAAATCGCTTCATTTTGCCTAAATTAATTCATTTAAACGTTAAATTCAAGCGTTTGCGGACTGAGGGATAAGATTAAGAAACTTGGTTCATTTTCATTTAAAACACTACCGGTTTGAAGATCAAGGGTCAATTTTTCTAATTTTTATGAGGAAAAGAATGAAAGCTTGCATGTCGCTAAACTGATTTTTACGTGTTATCTTATGAGAAATAGTAACTATCTACTGGAGTCAAACCCGAGTTTTTTGGGGATATTTTTTTCGTAAATGGCTTTTACTATAAGAATCAAACATTCCTACCAAATTTCAATCCTCCTCCTACTCGAAAAGTATGTTAAAAATATCATTACAGTCAGCCATAGATAGTTCTCGGTTCTCCCGCTATTATATCCGCTGTTTAAGAGTGGCACCACAGTCGAGCGTTTACATTTGACACATAACCAAGCAAATTATATAGAGGGGTTGACTAGTATTAATAATAAAAATAATGTCTACATTTGAATGAAAAAATAAACTTACAAAAGGAAGAAAATATTGTTGGATTTGGGTGACCTGAAATGGTCATCTTATCAGCTGCTGTAAAACACGCAGGAAGAGATTGGAATTGAGTAAAATAGAAAATGAAAAGTCTCACAAAGAAAGTTATTACATCATTTAAATATGTATCAATAGATAACCCTACGGATTAAATCAACACATATTAATTTATTTAGGAGTAATAAGAGAAAAACGAAGGAAAACAGTTGCAAAGTAGAAGTATACGGAATCTCAAGAAAGGGGAAAGACAAAGAAAAGGTTGAGAACATGAGCAGATTAAGGAAGAAATTTGTAGAGATGCGGATAGGATGAGTAACGGAATGAAGTGTTTTTTTCGAGTAAAAGAAGGCGGAGTGGATAAGGAATGATGAAGGATGAGGGAGAAGGATTGCGGGCGAAGATCAAAGGAGGAATGGAGAGATGTACTGCGACAGAAGTAGAGATTGCACATATTTTTGGAGATTGGACAAATGAGTGAGTCAATGGAGTATTTTTCGTGATGTTGCCTTATGGCGTAGTTGAAAAATGGATTAAAGAAGTAAAGGGAGGGAAAGAATGGTAAAGGAAACATTAGAGTTTTCAGGATATAGCTACTCATCTTCTCGGGTCATATAGAGAAATTTTATTTATACAGCCTCCGGAATATGTGCATTTATGTTGCTGAAAAGTATGAAATATTTATGGATACCTTAGTTATTTGTGAAAGTGTGTAATAATACATCCGAGCTGAATATAAAGTTCGTCGTGTATTTATTTATGATTTTGATTCGATAACTAATAACAGCCTCATGAGATTTAGTTATTTTTAAAATTGAATGGAAATATTTGGTGATAATCCATATTTTGTTTAATAGCAAAATCGAAGAACAAAGGAAAATCTTAATAGAATTAAAAAGTTGCTTTTAATTTTCTGTCGAAATGATAAATTTATTCCATTTTCCTTGGGATAATTCATGTGGTTTATATTAATAAATACTGATTTTTTTATAAATTTCCTCTTACCATGAGTTAGGTTCACCCAAGGATATTTTACGCATTTCTTATTCAATTTAGATAGGCGTTTTATAACATATAAACTTCTTAATTAGTTACTAATTAGTTTAACAGAAATTGAAGGAGAGGCTCGTTAATGCAGAATACAGCTGGGCATGGATACATTTTAGTCCAAAGTCTCCTATTGGAAGGTTTAGTCAGAGAGTTGGGGGGGCGGGAGAAAGGCGAGCGTGTGCAAGGGAGGAAGCGAGAAAGAGAGAGGGAGGGAGTGGGGAGGGGGGGATGGAGAGAATAGGAAGGCGGTTTTAGACGGCGTCAAGTTGAAGAAGTGGAAGAGGAAGGGACTGTAATAAATCCTCAAGGTGCTCCCTCACCCTGAAAACTGCAGGTGGCAAAAAAACCTACTTTTTTCAAGAGTCGCCCTAGCCTAGCGGTGTAGAGGGACGAAGAAAAAGGGAAGAGAGAATAACTGGATTTTTTCCTCGAATCATAGTAAAGAATTCTTTACTGCGCGGTACGAAGGAGACCGATATTGATCTTATTTCATTGGCAGATTTTGGCAAACGATAAGATTTTGAATTAATCAACAACAAATTTAAAGATCTGAGGAATTCATGTAGTTCGAATGCATTAACGCTTTACCGTTTAATAAAGTGATGAACTACTTGGAGTTGACCTTACTTTATGGCCGTAACATTTTTAACATTCTCAAGAAAAATACGTGCTCATTAACGTATATGATTACCGTCATGTAAAATTTTCACGATGGAGCTGAGGTTCTTTGTATGTACGATAAAGTGAAAATGAAGGGTTGAGGTTAAGCACGGGATTTAATTATATGTTTTTCCTTGCTTGTATAAACTTGTTAAATATTTTTATTATCATAACTAGTGTATTGCCCTTCATATGACGGATAAATAATAATATTCCTTCCCTCCCTCTCGCCGTCCCTCTATCCCTCCCTCTGTCTCCCTCCATTCCTCTCTCTCTTCCTCTGTCTCCCTCCATTCCTCTCTCTCTCCCTCTGTCTCTCTCCCTCTCTCATGCTAATGTTTTATGTATTACATATGTTATTATATATGTTTCATGACGAGGGGTTAGGTGGAAGATGGGACTTCCTAGTCTCAGTCTCGCCCCAAATAAAGGCAAAATCAATCAATCAATCAATCTGTCTCCCCCTTCCTCTCTCTCTCTGCCTCTTTTCTCCCACCTCCCCCCTCTCTCATTCTCTCCTGTCACAATCCATAGCTCTCCCTCTTTTTCTCCGTCTCCCTCTTTATCTCTTTCCTCCCGTCCTTTTCTATATCCCTTCCCTTCTATCTCCCTCCCCACTTCCCCCTCTCTCTTACTCTACATCTATATAGTCGTTTAAATTAGCAAAAGAAACCAAACTAAATCCCAGCCCCATTAGGATTATGTATTTTCGCGGAAAATCCTACGATAATTTAAGGTAATCTATATGCTCGTATATATTACACGTATACGTGTATAGAGCGTTCCGGCGGACCAACGGACGGACATAATAGGATATTATTATATACATAATATACTTATTCTGTCCGTCCGTCCGTCTGCCGTAACGCTCTATAGAAATCCCCATAAAAGAACACTTAAAAATACGTTTTTTCACTTGCAGGCCATTTTCTTTTGCAAAATTAACTTAGAAGTAATTGACATAAGATCTTCGGACATGGACCATATGAAAGAAAAATAAACATAGATTCTTATTCTTGTCGTCGACTTTTGCCTTCGGTTCGAAATCGCTCAACTTATTCGTTTAAATCACATTTATTGCAAAATTTTAAGCTTTTTAAGGATATGTTGTCTTGCCGACCGTGTAATTGTTAAACCTCGATATTGTATTGTCGTCCTTATACTATACTAGTAGTTGGTGCTTGCATTCTGCAAGCATATCATCTCAACATAAAAAAACATTCATTTTTCATATTTTATCATTACAAATATTTCACCTCCGGAGCGATTTTCGTTTTTCCCTTATGTAAAAATAATAGATTAAAACAATCCCAAAAATTTGCAATTTTAAGAATTTTATACTTTCTCCATTATGGGGTACTAATGCTACACATTTCTGACAAATTTTAAAGTTCTAGTACTTCTAGAATTAAAATAATATTTTTCCAATTGTTTAAATTTTAAACATTTTAAATGCCCGCCGCAATATGTTTATGGAGAGATTCAAATGTTTATTTGTCCAATTGCACTATTCTGTACATAAGTTGAAATTTTCAGCTTCCTAGCTCATCCCGTAATGTCTAAACAGTAACCTATTTGTTTAAATTTTAAAAATTTTTAACATCAGAACAAATCAAAATATCAAAATTTGTATAATCCCTACTTCATTTTTTTACAATTCCTATCTCTAAAAAAATTCATCTTCGTAGAACATGTGGAAATACATAAACCTTGAAAATTTGTTTAAACAATTGCGAATTTTTAGCGGCCGCATTGCTGCACTTTTTGAAGTTTTTCTAGTCGGTTTTGCACAAAATCCGACCTTATAAAAAAATTTCGAATCTCCAGCTCATCTGAAAGTGCCTAAACATTAGTATCCTCCTCCTCCTCATCCTCCTCCTCCTCTGTAAGAAACGTCTATATATAATGACTAGTAGTTGGTGCTTGCATTCTGCAAGCATATCATTTCACCTTGAAAAAGCATTCATTTCTCAGACAGATAATTCAACATTACAAATATTTTTTAATTTTAAAAATTTCACCTCCGCAGCGATTTTCGTTTTTCCCTTATGTATAAATAAGAGATTAAAAATCCCCAAACTTTGCAATTTTATACTTTCTCCATTATGGGGTACTAATGCTACACATTTATGCCAAATTTCAAAGTTGTAGCACTTCTAGAAGTGAAAAAATATTTTTCTAATAGTTTAAATTTGATACATTTTTAACGGCCGCCGCAATATATTTATGGAGAGATTAAAATGTTTAATTATGCACATGCACTACTCTGTAAATAACTTGATAATTTCAGTTTCCTGACCAGTAGTACCAAAACCGTTATCTATTTGTTTAAATTTTAAGAATTTTTAACATCAGAACAAATCAAAATTTGTATAATCCCTATTTCTTTTTTTTATAGATACTACCTCTAAAAAGATTTAAGCTCCGTAGCACTTTCGGAAACACTTAAACCTTGAAAATTTGTTTAAACAACTGCGAATTTTTAGCGGCCGCATAGTTGCACTTTTTCAAGATTTTCGTTTTTTCTAGTCGGTTTTGCACAAAATCACACCTAAGAAAAAAATTTCGAATCTCCAGCTCATCTGGAAGTCCCTAAACATTAGTATCCTCCTCCTCCTCCTCTGTAAGAAACGTCTATATATAATGATTCGTAAGAAAAGTGTGCTTTTAATGCTTTAGTACGAGAGAGAGAAGGCGCCCGAATTATTTATAATTGAAATCGTGTTTTTCATTAATTTATTTTTAGTTAACTTCCTATTGAAATTTTTTATAATTAACTATTTCTATAGTTATTTTCATAGTTTTTGTAGTGCATCTTATAATTAACCGGAGTTATTAATTCGTATCGCATATATGAATCACGCAAAAAGCCATTCCTTGACATGCAGACCTTTTTCGTTTACATTTAAAAATATTTCAAGGATGAGGTATTTAACTTAAATTAGTTATGCGAATAGAAGAATTCAAATCTCATTCGTAAATCTCCAAAAATTACGTATTAATACGATTTTTACGTTTCACGTATTTTGTTTATATTGGACCACTGTTGTCCCAATTGTTGATTTCTATTCTTGGCCTCATAATGCACCAATTTAGTGCTTTAACACGGGTCAGACTTTTATGCATGGGTATAACTTATTTACTGAATCTATTAAGTAATTAGAGGGAGGAAGGAAAAGAGAATGGCAATGAGCAGAAACACAGGAAGAGGACGTAGCTTTTGCATAGGATTAGGATAACATTTTATGACTTTTATTTAAATTTCTTTAAATATAGTAATTTTTCTGGAAAATTTTCGATACTAATATTGTTAAAAGAAAAGTGCGATCTTAAAATATAGTTAAACTCATTGCAGTTCATGTAAATATTTAGATAATTGTAAGTAAGTTACTACACATTTTTCCTTTGATGGTAAATTGACAGTTCGTTCACATTTTATCCTGTTTTTATGAGCTAATGAGAGTAATATAATTAATGTATTAAGCTAAATTCTATACGTTTGAAATAACTTATAATTTTCTCAAATATTTCAAGTAAATTTCAGCTACTTCTTTATGCATTATATCTTATTATTTTGATTTTTCTTTTATTTTCAGCAAATATTTGGATAATCATTTGGCCTCTCTAATAACAATTACTTAAACAGTATAATTAAAACATAGATAACTTTCAAACATATTTGACGGGCAATTACGCTAGTGTAAATAATAACTAGCGTAATTGCCCGTCAGATATGACGGGTATGTGCAGATTATGTATTAAAATTAAGATACTTACCATTCGTCCTCTCTTTCTCTCTGCCTTCCTCCCATTCTCTACCCTTCCTCTCCCCCTATTCTCTCTCTCCCTCGTTTTCCCTCTCTCTTCCTTCTTCCGATTCTCTATTCCTCTCCCCCTTCTATTCTTCACCCTTACTTCTTCTCATCCATCTATCTCCCTCCCATTCTCCTTCTCATTCTTCCCTAGTAAATGTAGTCATCTCTCTCAGCGTGATATGCGTAGATACAAATCTTACATACAAAACGAATATTATTTGTTAAAAATTACGCTAGATATCTTTAGCTTGCCAAAACTACTTTAACTCTCTGGAACATACAATAACGTGAATTATATATTTTTTAATTTTCAGTCCGCATAAAATATTGTTTAATTAAAGAAAAATTTATAAATTTTACTCAGATAAAGTGCAATATATTTCACCTCAAAATAGCGCCACAAACGGACATATATTTCTTAAATTATCATGTCAACTCTATACAAAGCTATTCTTAGTAGCTCATTATATAAATTTCTGCCAAATTTCATATTTCCATCTATATTCTTGATCAAGTCATTCGCGATTTAATAGCTTGACACTTAAACAAACGGACGGACAACATAGTAATAGTATTTCAGCTCTTTAGGTATTCCTTCTCGTAAATAACGCAACGACTGTTGTTTACATTGATTGCTATGAAAATCATGTCCTGCTCCTGTCTTTCTCTCCTTCTCGTATTAAAAGCTTTCAAAGTACTCTTAAACCCATAAGGATTGAAATAACTATAGGTTTTCGCCTTTTTACAATGTAATTGGTAGACAAGGCAACATCCCATTAAAATGGCTAGATTTCTCAAAAATACCATGTGAATCAAACGTTTAACATAAGGAATTTCGAACTGTAGACGAAAAACGATGAACAGAATAAGAAATCTAGTAATTTTTTCTTTAAAATGGTCTAGTTCTAAAGGTCGTGATTCATTTTTAAAAATTTTAATGTCAAAAAGAAGATAAGTCAGCACGTCAAAAAGTCGATTTTTACGTGTTATTTTATGGGGAATGCAAATCATCCACTGGCATCAAACCCTGGACGTTTTTCGTAAATTTTCCTTCGTCACAAGATTTTTATGTCTGAATAGAATATCTCTGCCAAATTTTTAAGTTTATATCTGCATATTTGATCTAGTTATTCGCGTTTTAAGAGCGTGATATAGACCAACCAACGGTATAAACTCTTTTTCATTTATGGAACATTTAATTTTGTCTCTCACTCCATCTCTCTCTCTCTCTCCTTCTTTCATCCTTCCTCTCCTGTCTCTCACTCGTATTAAAGCATCATAAAATTATTCCAAAGATATTTGATTTCGTTATGAAAAATCTGTAAAATTTGCTATGATCAGGTTTGGCTTTCATGCACAATAAAATCAGTGTTTTTTATAGTTATATTGTTTAAAAATTATTATCCGAGAGAGGACAAATTCTTATCCAAATATTTCCTGAAAATAAGAGTAAAATCGAAATAATAAGATATAATGTATGTAGAATCTGCAGAAATTTACTTGAAATATTTGAGCAAATTATCAGTTGTTTAAAACTTATAGAATTTAACTTAATAATTGAACTGTTTTAATCTTACGCTTAAAATCAGGATAAATGTTAATGAACAGTAAATTTACCATCAAAGGAAAAATGTGTAGTAACTTATTGTGAACTAAATACTTACAAGAACTACAGTGAGTTTTAACTATATTTTAAGATCGTATTTTTCTTTTAATTATAGTAGTTTTGAAATTTTTTCAGAAAATTGGCTTTATTTAAAGAAATTTAAAAAAGTCATAGAATGTTATTTTTTCAATCGTATTAGAAATTCTGTTCGTAATATTTTTTGTATTATCATTTAAAGAAATCCATTCAAAATAACGTTATGTTTAGTTTAATGAAATCTCACTGTTTGGCAATGGTGCAGGATTCTATCGTATAACATGTTTTATAATGAATTATAATTTATTATTGTTATTTTTGTGTTGTAGCTCCTTTTAATTCTACCCTCCTCTTCCTTTTTCTCAATTTCTGGTCATTTCCATTCCATTTTTCTTCCACCAGCTTACTACTTAATAGATTCAGTATGTGCTATACCATTGTATAAAAGTCTGATCCGTATTAAAGCACTAAAATGGTGCATTTATTAAGCTTCAATATGAGGTCAATAATAGAATTCAACTCTCTGGAACATACTATAAGGTAAATTATATATTTTAAAAAAATTTCAGTCTAGATAAAATATTATTCCATTAAATAAAAATTTAGTAGTTTTATTCGAAGGAAGTGCAATATATCCCTCTCCCCTCAAAATAACGCCACAAACGGATAGTTATTTCTTAATTTACCATGTCAGCCCTAAATAAACGAATTCTGATTAGCTCATTATATAAATTTCTGCCAAATTTCAATTTTCTATCTACATCCTTGATAGACTTATTCGCGTTTTAATAACTTTACACTCAGACCAGCGGACTGAAAACCTTTTATTATTATTTTCGTGATTCTGTTAAATCTCTCTTTCTTTCCCTGTTTCCCAAACCATCCTCAAGTCCTCCATTCTTCTACCTAACTCCCGTAACCTATCGCCCAATCCTTCATTCTATACATTTATTACACGCTCGGTTTGTTTATTAAAACGTCGAGCACGTTCCTCAGATTTTCTTACCGTTTCTATTTCGTTAATATTAAATTTAGCTCATTATTACGATTTTTAATCTTTTTTAATAGTATCTCAGCTCATTAGGTATTCCTTCTCGTAAATAACGCAACGTATGTTGTTTGCAGAAAATCATTTTCCTCTACTTCCGTCTTTCTCTCCTCGTATTAAATGCCTTCAATGCGCGTTTAAACTTATAAAAGTTGAAATTACAAAAGAATTTTGAGGTTTAACAAGGTAGGCAAGGCAAAATCCCGTTAAAATGGCAAGATATCCCCAAAATATGTGAATTAAACGTTTAACATGAGTAATTTCGAACTGTAGACAGGGAAACATGAACAGAATTAGAATCTATATAACTAGGGGAAAACGACGGTTAGCAGAGGGCGACTGCAGTAATCCGGCTCGCAGCTCCCACGTGTGGTGACTAACACACACAGCATCACCCATCCTTCCCTGCCTGTCTCCTCCTACCGTTCTGGTGGCGTTTGACTGCCTTCAAATTTCATTCAGATCGGGTCAACCACCGTAACCTATATCGAAATTTAAAATATCGATAGAGACGCACACCCCTCCTGATTGAAATTCTGATATCGCATGTAGTTCTAAGTTGGATCAACCTTAGGAAAAGTTGCAAGTTTCGTGCAAATCGATTGAGCCGTTTTTGCATTATCGCAAGTTTTTTAGTTGCCCCCTCCCCACAACCCTCCTCCTGATTAAAATTTTGATATGATATGTAACCTAAGATCTATGTTGGATCGACCTTTTGATAAGTTGCAAGTTTCGTAAAATTCGGTCCAGCCGTTTCTGCGCTATCGCCGGGTCTTAGTTTCCCTATTCCCACGATTTAAATTCTGATGTGATAAATATCATCAATAAATGGCGACCCAACGCTCCATTCTCAAATTTTTTAAGTGCCTGCACATCTAAATTTTACAACGTACCTCGCTTGCTCCGTGTTAAATTCTCATCTGAGCGAAAAATATTGAGAACTTTGTGAAATCTCAAAGAACGCATTTGGATACTCTGTGCACTCTGACATGGAGCACACCTTTCCAATCTTGTTTTAATCTCAAAAAGAAGAAAAACCTCCAAGTCAAAAAGTCGATTTTTACGTGTTATGCAAATCATCCCCTGGAGTCGAAACCTAGACGTTTCTCGTTACTTTTCCTCTGTCACAACATTTTCATATCCAAGAAGATTATCTCTGCCTAATTTCAAGTTTATATCTTTTTATTTGATCCAGTTATTCGCGTTTTAGGAGCGTGACATGCACCAACCAACGGACTAACATAGCCTTTTATTATAAGGGGGGATTATCAACAATGCATTTCACTCCTTCGAACTTTTCTCTGTTTACTAGCTGCCTTTTTTAATAAATATCCGATATTATAGCACATTTAATTTTCCTACTGCATTTAAATATTTCTTCTATTTCAATAACTGATTAAAAATCGTTCATGTTGACATTTCCGTCCACTGTTTGTTTGTTAGATAACTGGTAGCTCTAATTCTTGTATTCTTAGTTCTGGTTAATTCTCGCGGAGTTTCATGTGATGTCTTATCCTTGGGTTAGAAAATGCGCAAAATACACTTGAGCCATCGTGACTTGAAGTGCGGATGTCTTCCGTTGTCAGCTATTAATTATGAATGATCTTCTTTTATAATAGTGCTCTTTAAACATGATTGCTTCATACGATATAAGTAGCTTTTTACTCCACTAAAATACATGATAACAATATGACTGTGGGAAAAAATTGGATTTCATTCCCTTTTTACTTTCTCCATATACGAAGTATAGAGAAAGTATTGTTTTCATGAAAAAAATCGAATTCGAGATTTCAACGGAAATACATGTTTTGAGGTCCCCTGAACACGTTTTGACTATTTTCTCGATGATGTCTGTGTGTCTGTCTGTCAGTCTGTCTCGGTCTGTATGTGATAGATTTTTGTGGGCGCTCTAACTCAGAAACTATTAATCAGGTCTACGCAAAATTTTATATTTAACATTTTTATAAAAGTTAAAAGATCTGATTAGTTTTTGGTAAAGATCGGTCAGCCGGAAGTGGGTGTTTACTCTTGTTACTTATTCGTTATCTTGAAATATTTGCTTTAATATTTGATAAATGTAAAAATGTACTGGAATAAAAGTTGTAGGAAATTTTATTTTCTACAACCTATGTTTGATACATTTTTCCATATAATGCATTGTTTAAGAGATATCTTATATTTTTAGCTGCCACCACTACGCCACCTACCGAAGACTATTGTTAACAATTGACGCTTAGTTACGTCTTAGTAACGCTTCTTTTTCTTTTCTTAATTGTCAACCGGAAGTAAATATTGGCAACGATCCCAGAGCTAACAACATGTAATTTGCCATATAAATATGGAGAAAGTCATGTGTTGCCCACATCAGTTTATTTGTTATTTATTCGTAGCGGTGTCCTATTGCGCAGTTACGGAATGTTAATAGCATGATATTCTTTTCAATATCTTCCATTGAGCTTGAAACCCTTTTTCTCTCCATGATATGAGATATTGAAGATTGTATCTCTATGTCGCACTCATTTGCCTATCTCAATTTTGTCGGCATCATAGCTGAGCCCCTTCGTTACGGTCGCGCTTTTATGTGAGACCATGTGGCCCCATAAAAATTTTCTTGAGAATAAGATAATGCCGTCATCAGGTTTCCTTTTCACCTCAGGTATGGATGCGTGTTTTGATGTGGTTCCTTTTCCAGGCAAGAAGGGCATACGGCCATGAGACTAATATGTCATTAGTTCGGTGTAAAAGATTATTTTACTGAGGTATAAGGCTTGCCTACGTAAGGACGAATGAACATGAAATCTATCACTTGACGGAAATTGGAATCACGCATTTTCCTGCTACAGAGAAATTTAGAAAATAAGATGACAAATGTGACGAAAAGCAGAGGAAAACAAAATGATATGACAATCAAAGATGTTCCGTAACAGTTGAGTGAAAATAAATTGTTATTAATATATAAAAAACAATCTCCTCATTCATTGCCCTAGATAAAAATTTCCAATTTTCTTGTTCCATAAATTCACGAATTAGCCATTTTATGTACTTCAGATCAAGTATCGTATACTGCCCTTTAGTACATATTTGGAAAGGGAGAGTGAGCCTTGAGGAGCAGCCAACCTGGCTCTATGAAACAAGAATCTACTATGATGCATAAATTCTGTAATATCAGCAAAGGGAATTCAATTAAACTTATACAGTGGTCTTGCAAATTGTATTATGTATTATTAGCATAGAGGTATACTTCAGATAATTGAAACATATTTTTGTGAAATACTTTGGAGAATAACAACAAATATATCTGCATATAGCCCTTGACAACGAGAGCAAGTGTTATAAATGACAAGCTCTATGACGTTTATCTTAAACCGTAAACAAAGCCTTAAAATGTTTAATCATCATTAAAAGTACTCCCTTGTTGACTACGACTCTTAACTGCTTGAGATTCAGCTTTTATCTAGGTTTTGATAAAATTTGAGACGTGTTGTGCATTTCTTGCATTAACCGCCAGTCGAGGAACACGGACACGCAACATTCGGTTGGTCAGATAATGGAACGCGTTTTACTGTGCGTGCCGATAAGGGCTTTCCTTTAAAAGCTGAGGCGTCCAGCGAACGAAAGGTTTGCTCGGATAGCTTTATCAAATCGCCGGAAATTGTTACTTTGCTCGCTATGTATGGTTGCGTCGCTTCCACATAGCTCTATTACTCTCCATACCTAATTATTACAACGTTTACGCTACAAATGTCTACGGAAAGATTAACTCCGAACTAATTTGTGATAAATACTTCATTCTTTAACGTTATCTTTTTCTTTATTAGTTACCCTTGTTTTCTACGGCTTTAAGAAAATTGAAAGTTTGGATGATTATGTAGCACCATTTTAAAAAAAACTTAAACTCAAACGCTATACTCACAGCTTTTCCGTGATATTCATCTCGACATAAAATGTCTCGATATTAGGAAAATAAATGACCAATGTTATAGTATAAACCGTTAAGCACAAACTGAGGGGCGCGAAAGATTTGAAGGGGGCGCGATCGGTTCTTCTATCAAAGTGGAACGCGATTCTCAGCCAGTTTATTCAACCGAGGCCGAGCTGGTGGCTATTTGGTTTTTCTTTATCATAGAATATCAAATTTTACGGTTTTACATATTTATAAGAATTTATTACAAACAACGCAGACATGGGATAATCTTCCATTAAAATGTTTTCAGCGATGAAATGTTTGTGCACCCGTGCCTTAGGTGACAGTTTCAGTGAACTATCGCACATTTAATGCTTCGATTCAGCGACTATAGTAAACATCTATGAAAAGGTCATTTGAGGTTCATCGAGTGATTTTCATCGCAAAGTTGAAGATGTCGATGCATAGTCGTGAATACATTCGAGCAGGAAGCTCAAAATTAATATCAATCATATAAGAAAAACACGCGTCCGCGTTTCTCATGAATATGCATCTTTTCATCTCGACATTCTAATGGCGTCGCCATCCTCCCCTCATTATTAGCGTCGTCGCTGAATCACATTCGTCCAGGAATTCGTACGCATCTCTCTCTCTACATTGGCCTCAGCTTCCTTTCGCCTCCCTCACCCCACCCTACCCCCTTAGCGGCTTCCCTCTGATTTCATCCTCCTCGTTATCATAACTCGATCCCGGAGCTTGCATCAAGTCGCCTCCTTCTCTACCGCCCGACCTAACCTCCAAACTACATCACCCACCCCCTTCATCTTACGGCACATTACGCCCTAGCCCCACCCCCATATTTACACTCCCTTTTATACACACTGTGTTGCAATCGTGATGTCTCCATCGGAAACCATTCTCTCTCTCTCTCTCTCCCTCCTTCCCACTCCTCCCTCGAAGCCACTTCTCAATCCTCTTGAGAAGCGCTATCGCTGCATTCTTACCCCATCCCCTCCCTCCCTTTCTCTTGTTATCCACCTGACCGACCCATCACCACAGCCGCAAGCCTTTCACACACAAGCACAGGCTACGTTCCACCCACACCCACCTTCTCCTACCTTTCCCCCCACTCCGGATTCCCTCCTTTCCTCACCTCCTCCTCTCATTCCGATCTTCGGTCATACACAATACCAACCTCGCATCCGCCCACTCTCCCCCGCACACACACACACAAGCGTTCGCCTTCGACACCTCCGAGCGTCGGCTTCCTTTGGCTTTGGAAGTGAAGGGAGCAAAACCCCAGTCCAGAGGGCGCCTCTGCTCATTAGCTTGGATCTGCCGTGGTATCGCCGCTCGGGAGGCACCGTCAAAGGTTTGCGTGATCGCGAGAAAAACCTTTAAAAATCGGCGTTCCCCTGACAACAGAACCCCAAACACGCCTGTCTTCCTTTCTTTTTCCTTTCTTTTTTACTCGCCGCCTCCTCCTCCTACACTTCCACCTACTCCCACCGCACCTCCTTCTACACCTCCTCCTACACCTCCTACTCCCAATTTTCCGATAGTCCTTCCTCTCCTCTTCCTCCTCTGTCCTCTTCCCCATCTCAATCTCCTGACGTATGTCCACTCCTCCCAGATCTATCTAAGGGGCGTCCCCGAATGCCGGCGTGTGAAGGTAACTGCGGCCGTCTATTCGCGTATCTGATTGCCGGCCGAGAGAGAGAGGAGTGAGGAAGGAGAAAGAGGGAAAAGAGGGATAAAAATCCCAGAAAGTAGGAATCTCGAATGGCGGATGGGTTAACCTCGACTTATCGAGTTTCTCTGGCGGGATAAGATAGAGACGTTTTATTTTGAATGCCACTTTGTTTTTCGTGTGCCCTGAGAAATTGCGTTCCTTTACAAATTTATTGAAAAATTATCGTTTAAAAGATTTTTCTTCGACGGAAAGAACTAGCCATGGATTTGTTGATAGAGATGAAGGGGGTGGTTCGGTTTTTCTTAAATATCTTCGAGATGGTCGTCAATCTACTTACACCAGTTAAACTTCGGTATTGTTTGTGCCAGGGCTGTTCCTACCGGTTGTTGAGAGTGTGCAAAACACACGGGCGCCGTGATCACGGGTCGCCACCGTCAAGGGGCGCCGTTATCCGAGGACAAAAAAATTAATTGAAATCACTTTATCAACAATGCAATATCTAATACAAACAGGTCCTTAAATATTTTTGTCTCTGTTGAAATAAATGACATAAATACAAATGCTGAGTATTCGACAAAGAACGCATAAAATTTATACTCAGTACCGTAACTAGGGCGGGGCAAGCGGGACGACTGCCCCGGGCGCAACTAAAGAAGGGCCGCTAAAACTGTTAATGGGAAGGCGTGCGAGGTTGTATGGCACAAGGGGTAGAGACGATTTAAGTACTATACGTGATCCAGCCTAAGAAATTATTGTGAAAATAAAGTAAAAAGTTTCTACTAAAACTGCTTTGCTGTTCAAAATAGTTCAACTGTTGCGATAGAACTGCGAAATATATCAATCTATAAATTAAATTTTAGTCTGCCCACGAGACTATCGCGGTATCGCCCACGTTGGGAATAATTGTTCTACATTAAATCACAAGTAAATGCATCAAGGTTTCACATCATCTCGATAATTTTCGGTTATCTTTTGATTTAGGGAAAACAAAGGAGTTTTAGAGGAGCGACAGCTCGGGAGCTTGAAAGTTTAGCAGGCAGATATATCTATTTTTACATTCTCTATATACGAAGTATATAGAAAGTAGGCTCATATTGCTCGTTGTTACAAAATATGTTAGGTTAGGCTGCAAATCTTATTTGGAAAAACTCGTGGTTGTTTAACATTTCTTTTGTATAATTTATAGCTGTGTATATTTATTTTTTCCATTGAGAGATAGAATAGTTTTAATTTGTTTTTACAAAAGTATATGGAGAAAGTCATGTGTTGGTCACATCAAATTTTTTTATTGTTGCAACATTATTTTTTCAGACGTTGTATATGCGCGGAAAGCATATTGGTCTACAACAAAGAATATTAAGCAAAATTCCTCGTGCCATGTTTGTTCCTTGTTTGGCGCCTAATTTAAATCTAGTTGTTAATGATGCAACCAAAGTCGCATTTGTGTTTTTAATATTATTCAAGAAATTGCTTTTTTCTCGTCCTCCGCATACAGATGGAATGCACTATAAAAGTATATAAAAAAATTAACTTTAAAGTTCTTAAGTGACACTCGATGGGAGTGTAAAATTAAAGCAATTACTCCTTTACGTTTTCAATTAGGAGAAATTTACGATAGTTTAGTTGACTTTGTCAATGATCAAAACAGTGACACGAATACTAAACATACAGCAAAATCACTTCCAACAAAAATAAAAACATTTAAATTCATATGTTCGCTTGCAATTTGGCATGATCTTTTATGAAAAATAAACACTGTTAGTAAAATTTTACAAAACCCGGATCTAGACGTAAAGCTATGCGTTGACATGTTGGATAACTTAGTTACCTGAAAAAAAAGAAGTGAAGAAAGTTATAGTAAGTCTGTAGAGGCAGCAAAAATTGTAGCGGACGAGAATGGCGCTGTTCACGAATTCCCAGCTATAGATATTTTAAGATCTAGATGTAAAAAAAAACATTTTTCTTACGAACACAGCGATGAAATAGCGCAAGATCCAGAAACGAAATTTAAAATCAATTTCTATTACATTGCAATAGATATCACTTTACAATCAATTGGTGAACGATTTACTTTGTTAAAGAACCTAATAACTTGTTTAGTTTTGTACAATTTTCAAGATATTGATGAAAATTGTTTGATGGACAACTGTAAAGCTTTGCAACAAAAATTAACAGGTCCTTTCAGGAAGGAGTCTGATATTGATAGTTTTGGGTTGAACGAGGGATTAAAATCATTGAAATTACATTTAAAATAAAAAATGGAATCTATAAAACTATTAAATTATATTCATAAAAATAATGTTTCATTTCCAAATGCATACAATGTTTTAAGAATTTTATTAACTCTCCCTGTATCTATCTGTAGCTTCTGAAGAACGTTCTTTTTCCAAATTAAAAATAATAATTACCTATTTGCGATCTAGTATGGCCCAAGAAAGACTTAAGAATTTAGCAATGATTTCAATTGAAAACGACATTTTAGAATCTCTTAATTTACACAAAATCATTATGCTTTTGCATCGATAAAAGCAAAAAATTAAATATATAAATAGTTAAATCGGTTTTTCTTTTATTATATTGTTTAATTAAAGCGTTACTTAGGGTTTAGTACCCCATTCAATGTTAATCTTTTATACAAACTTATAATTGCTTTCATTCCAAAATACACTTTATGTGCCTGTAGAAGCTACAGATACAGGGAGAGTTACGCAACTTTTGTTATTATATAGTGTTATTTAATTTATGTGTTATGTAGTACACAATTCAATGTTAATTCTTTTATACATACAGATAATTGCTTTTATGAGCAAATACACCTTATGTACCTGTGTATCAAAGTTGTGCAACTATTTTTCTACAGATATATTAGCCTACATAAATGTAAATCAATTTTTGTTTCATTTATATGGGGTGGGGGCGCCAAATTGAAACTTGCACGCGGCGCAACAAACCCTAGGAACGGCCCTGGTTTGTGCCATGGGTGACAAATAACGTTGCAACATTTGACATATTTAGATTAATGTACCTGAAATATGGAGTCATTAATCTTGTACTTATTCATTTTTTGGAGAAATGTCGCCAGATTTAAGGAAAAATGTCGCTTTTGAGTTTAGAAATTTTAAGAAAGCATAATAATCTTCAAATAGAAAAGTAAATCTTGGTCCATTTACTATTATTTTATGAGTAACTCGATTTAATGTATGAACAACCAGAGTAAAACTATCCGTTTTATGATTTGGAGAGGAAAGAATATTCCGTATATGCGTGTAGAAATAAAGGGTCCCTCGTTGAAAAATTCACCTAAAAACAAAAATTACGATTGCCACAGTGGAATAAATAGGTACGTACTTTAATTGCTGCTATTTTAAATAAAGATCCAAAAATTTGGCTCTTTGTGCCTACAATTATTCACGAACGTTATGTATTTTAAGATTTAAAATTGCTATGACTGACGTCTTTAGAACCAAACTATTGGATTAATGAACACGGGAAGAGAAGATAAAGATAATATAAATTCGATTGCAGAGAATTTCTTACATTTCTGTGGGAGCAAGAAGTCTTGACTTGAAATTTCTCAAAAATCCTGTCGATCTCTCTCTTGTCTTATATGCATAATTTTCTTTTTCGGTAGTGTTAATCCATTTGAACTCTCACGTAGGCCAGCATTTATGAGGTAGAAAATCTGTGACGGACATCGTCTGCATTTTAAATGCCAAACTTAATGAAATTTCCTCTCTAAGTTAATTGATTAATTAAAACACCTGCAGCATCTTTTTCAAAATTGCGTAAGAGTGGCGCTCTTGTAACAGATAAGCACTGCGACAATAGACTGTGATAACTCAAGCAAGATATCTATCCAATTAGATTTCTTTCCTGCCTAAGGATAAAGCGTAAAAAATAAATGGTAACAAAAAATTCAGCATGAGTCAACTACTATTTTCTTAGATTTTAATTTTGCTGTTCAATATCCCTTCACCGTAAACAGGAAGAGAATACATTCACGGTGCAGGTTGTTGGTAAACACCGTTGCAGAAACTAAGTCATAAATAGACATACACACGCTCCACAGAACTTACATATAATAAATAATTATGAGGAATTTTCAATAAATTAAAGAGTAATTTCCAATACTTATGGTAGATTTTAGCATATTTTCAGTTATCGTCCCAATTAACCCCTCCAGTCAAGACAAGATTTCAATATATAGTTCTGTACATAAGAACATGCACATTGTTTTAATTTTGTTACTTAATTTATTCCATAAAATCGCAATGGCAAAATTACGCTTAATCGTCTAATTGCTCAACAACAAAAAATAAAGATAACAACGACAGTGACCACAAGAATGTTTCCTAGAATTTTTGAAAGATTGGGATTAGGAGAGGAAAGAGGGAAGGAGCGAACGGCTACTAATAGTTCAAGAAAAATTAAAGCTGAAAAGATATTAAGATTGGAGTGAAAATTTAACGAGGAATTGTGCACTGAGGGTGCTGATAAAAGCAGACCGGACAAGAGGGAAAAATAAGTCTTACTAAAAGAGAAAGATTCCAAAGATAAAAGGAAGTAGTTGGGACGTGAATGGAAAAATACATATTCTTCACGGCCCAAAATGCACGAAAATTTCTGGAACTTAGGTGGATTATAGACTTTTTGAGGTCGAGTTAGGTAGTAAGCTTGTTAATCTCGCCAACGCATAAGGGGAATTTTCTGAGGTTGTGGCCAAAATCCTCAAGCCGATGTGGATGAAAGACTACTGTTTTGGAGGGCAGAAAACTCCCATCCTCGTTGCAAACGAGGTGTCAAGTTATTATAACTGTTTCGAAAAGTCGGAACTGACATTTCAGGAAATTTTCACGCTATTGTTTTTTCTCGTCGCGTGCTTCGCGAGACTTTACCCTCAAATAATACGTCTTAGAATTTCAACTGGCTCAAAAGCAACACAAAATTCACGTGGAACCAACAGTGGTCTCCTCTTTGGCTCCACCCATTCTGTTCATGCTCCGTGCCATTGCATCGTACGCCTCTTTAATGATTCGACGTCTCCCATTTTCGATTACGAACAAAAGAGAGAGACTCGTAATTTACAGCTTTTATTGTATCGCTGTGATGTAATTCGTCTTTGTTTTTAGAAATAAGAGAAAACGTATCTTCTCGCCGGGATATAAAGAATTGCGATTAGACGGAAAACCAGGAAAAGAGAAAATTGTAATATTTTATTTCCTTCTGCTGTTGAACTTCCGATTAAGTCGTTATTCAGCTGTTGATTTTTCAAATATTTGTTAGTACTTCCATTTCAATTTTTCTTCTTTTTTCTGAATGTTTCCAAACTATCCGACAAAGGCTCGCCGGAAAGACTTTTGAGGATTTCGTGATAACGCATGGACGCATTATTCCAGCTCGTATAGAAGCGATTTTCTTTCCGGCACGGAAAAAAGAGGATCGTGCACTTCTCCATTCTCTCGCGTGCAAGTAATCTAATTCTGTATCAAATTCGAGTTTTCCTTTTTGGCCGTGGAAGCGTTTCTTACCCTCCCTCTTACTCCGTAACTCCTCTCTCTCTCCTTCTATATTCCTATTCTCTTTTGAGGTAATTGCGAGTAAACTATGCTATTGCTCCAGTTCCTTGTGAGCGTAGGCAAAGAAAGAAGCCATTTGTAAATAGCGGCACGCTATTACGTAACTTTTTTTATGCATGGAGGTTTTTCATGGTTATTAATCATAGGCTAAGAGTTGAAAACTCCCGCAAAAATGTTACGAATTTATTTGCAACACCACCGCGACGGAATAATCATTGAGAAATAGTTAGCGAAAGGAAATGGTAATTTTATCATTGCACTAATATCAAATGATGACTTAGCCACAATCCTTTTGATTGAATTATTTTTTAATTTTTGGAAATAAACCTTTGAAAACAATTCTTGTCTCTGAGTCGATAGCAAACTCCTTCCCTCTTCATTGTGAATCTCTAAATACACATAAATAAATATAGTAACTACGGTTAAGACTGAATTATTTTTCCATCATAAATGTATTACAAATTACTCCTTAAATTAAAAATATGAGAAACTTTCAAAAGCAGTGAAAAATTAACTACTAGAAAAGGCATTTGGAAAAAACACCAATCTTTATTTGTTTTATATTCTATCGAGATTACTTTAAAAATAAAACCATAGTTACACAACGTTACCAGAAAATTGATGCTCACCCTTTATTATAGAAAATTATTTGATTTTACACAAGGTAAAAAATGTGACGATATTTACGTATCGGACGTATCACGTTATCGGAATTATGTAAAAAAATTGTTATTTTTCACTTCTATCGTATTTGAATATTTAGTTACATGTGTATGTGAATAAATTGATAGGTATTTATGGTATTTTTGCTCTTAAGCTTATCCCGTAAATTGCATACACATCCCTATTAAAATATTGTTTGCGTTAATTCCTTATAATTGGATATTTCCTCATATCCATTAATATCTCTATAAATAATGAGCTAAGAAGTCAGGTCACATTCGACTGTGGCGCAGTCCTTAAAAAGCCGTTATAAAAGAGCGGGAGAATCTAGAACTATTTATGACCGACTGTAATGCTATTTTTAACAAATTTTCCGAGAAGGTAGAAGATTGATATCTGGTAGGAATATTTGATTCTTATAGTAAAAGCTATTTAAGAAAAATATATTCCCAAAAAACTCGGGTTCGAGTCCAATAGATAATTTCTATTTCCCGTAAGATAACACGCGAAAAATCAATTTAGCGACATGCAAGCTTTCATTATTTTCCTCATAAAAATTAGAAAAATTGACCCTCGATCTTCAAACTGGGACTGTTTTAACTGCAGAGTATGACAATAGGCCTGCATACTGCGGGCTGAGTGTTGATCACTGTCGTCCGTGTTATTGCAGTGAGCTATCTTTGTCTTTTCTGTACCATACGTGACGTCGTGTTATCCTTGGTCCTCTCACAGCGTGGCTACATGCTTGCCCCAATTGACAGTTCCTTCTACCATGATATCTCGGTACCTATTCATTCTAGAGAATTTGTACTGGTTCGGAAGGCGCAATGCTGCCAGATCCGCATGAAATTTCCCGCAAATAGAGAAAATTCCCACGATCTGGCATAAATGGGGAGAGATTCGTCATTCGGCGAATAACGTTTGTGTGGTGGGGTTGAAAACATCGCGGCTTGCCCTTTGATTCGTGCTCTTTTATCGACTCTCGACAGGAAATAATCGTGGCTCGCCGAGTGACGAGCATCGGTACTCGTTGTTCGATCCACAGTACTAGATAGGTTTTGGCGAGTGACGAATATTAGTGGCTCGACTCTCGGCGAATAATGAATGTCTGGAGCCGGCTTAAGAAATATGCGGGCATTCGATTTTATCGCACCAAAACGCGCGGTTGTTAAATAATAAAACTCATAAAAATTCTTACTTGGTGCCTTTTCAACGTGATTGTAATTGATGTTAAAGAAAAGAGACGGATTATTCAATTAACAACGTGGGAACCATGTAACAATCGGGACACTCGGAAATGAACAAGTATGTGTAATTCACCGAAAACTTGACCTGTTCAGCCCTGATGGAGCGAAATTATTCAAATACTCGCACTGTGTTTTCGAGGATTTTCCACATACCAAATACTATAATGAAGTTTTATCATAGGATTACGAAGTGAATATTACGAAATAAATTTCTGGTAATATGGCAGCCCTCGTTGAATGTTATTTTCAACTAATATTTTTATATAAGTGAAAATTAACGGTCATATTTGAGTTATGTGACCTAGGTATGACAAGTCTGTCTTTATGTTTTGATAAACGACTCAAACGCAAAACACTGAGATGACTCGTATGACAAAGACAATGAAAATTTTATGGGGGTTTTCTAAAACTTTGGTATCCTGTAAAAATGTGTGTAACAAGAATTGGTTCTTTTGTCTAATTCTATAACATATGAAGTGAAAGTATTTTCTCCGATTAGCAAGTTACGAGTAAAGGCAAAATTTTAAGTATTTGTTATCAGAAAAGTGGCAGCCCTGATTAGGTGATTTGAATCTTGTAAGACTTTTTTTACTATCTCCATATACGTAGTATAGGGGAAAGTAATGTATTCATGAAAAAAATCGACTTCGAGATTTCAACGGAAATACGCGTTTTGAGGTCCTCTGAACACGTTTTGACCATTTTATCGATGATATCTGTATGTGTGTTTGTGTATGTGACAGCTTTTTGTAGGTGCTTTAACTCAAAAACTATTAATCAGGTCAACACGAAATTTTATATTTAATATTTTTATGACAGTCACAAGAATTAATTAGTTTTTGGTAACAATCGGTCAACCGGAAGTGGGTGTTTACTCTTGTCACTTATTCGTTATTTTAAAATATTTGCTTGAATATTTGATAAATGTAAAAATCTTACGAATAAACATTGTAGGAAATTTTATTTTCTACAACCTTTGTTTGAAACATTTTCCTATATAATGCATTGTTTAAGAGATATCTTATATTTTTAGCTGCCACCACCACGCCACCTACCGACGACTATTGTTAACAATTGACTCTAAATTACGTCTTAGTAACGCTTCTTTTTCTTTTTTTAATTTTTGGAACTTCGTGGCTATATCCAATAACAGAAGACTATGGTTTGAGTATATTTCTGTTCTTTGTAAAGTGTAAAATTTTCTCACAGTTTCTTACAACATTTATTATTATGTAACCTATTTGGAATTTTCAGAAATATTACTGATATGGAGAAAATCATGTGGTGGTTACATCAGATTTTTGTCATCTACTTTGACGTAGGTACGTAATACCAAATTTTTTCGTAATGCTTCCAAGGCCGAGCACCTGATAAATGCGCACAGACGGACGGAAAAGGTTAGACGCTAGTAGTAGTAGTAGACGCTTTTTTAGGCGTTCTTTACCAGTGAAGCGGTAATACCTTATAGGCCTGGTCCGTCCGTCGTAAATTTCATGTGCTAAATCTCTAGACGGATTTTACTTCAATTAAGTATGAGCAGTGGTGTAATGCTAAATAAAGAAGTGAGGGAACGCATTTTTAAAGTGTTACTAGAAACAAGGGGACAATAATTGTACTCATGATAATGTAAATAATGGTGCTAGCTTATCATGATTCCAGAATCTCAAAACAATTAAATTCATTAAATACAATTTAAAAATAATTTATTAAGGCTCAACTTGAACTTTTGCATTCCAGGAGAAATTATTAACAGAATTTCCAAACTGGATCAAGAGTAAATTCCTTGGACTTGGCTACTCTTGTTTGTGTATCAGTTGCTGAACGATGACACCAAGCCATTTGTGTACATAGTCGTTTGGTTTCCAGGTTTGAATCGGAGGACCGTGAAATTTAATGAACATAAGATTTCTCACATGGTTGATTAACAGCCTAGACCTCGTTTCTCTCACAATGAGGTTCATGCAGCTAAAGCCTCGTTTGCATTCAGAAGAACTGCATGGGATTACTTGTGAACATCTGATTAAAGACTTCAGAAATTTGTCACCCACAGTTGTCTAGAAAGTCTCTGTATGCTGTTATTGTTTTTGAAAATGGCAATCTAAAACTTTTGCAAAGGGACTTTGTTTAATTTTCTCCAAAGCCTGGATTTATCTCTGCTGGTCACTCATCTACTTCTAAGGTACACAGCTCATAAATTATGTTTGGAATTGAGTTAGAAGTGTCTGGTCATGACTTAGTTAATTCATGTGAAGAAGTTGATGTGAATAACCTTTGTTTCATATTGTTTATGATACTGGTTAAAAACTGACTATGATTGATTGAAACAATCGTGTTGTTATCTGTCAGTGTCACTGATGCAAACTTCATTTCCTTAATGGCAATCTCTTCTTCTAAGACTTTTTTACCCTTCCGTTCCTTCATTGCTTCTAAAAATCGTATGCTGCGACGAATTAACTTGTCTGCATAAACTATAGTAATATCCCTTTTCTGCAAGGAATAAGAAAGAAGAGATAGTGCAAACAATACATGGTACATAAGTGCCAGATCATGGAGAAACTGTTTTGATGAAATGCGTTTATAAAGCCCCCCTGAAGGTGCACTGGTGAACTTTTGATCGACTTTTATCAATACCACTGCTAACATCTCGAAATGATGACTGATGCATAGTCTATCCAAATTGCGAGAACAGTTTTGAAAGAACCTGAAATCCATCTAGTTCCTAACACCCGTCCAATTTTTTTCATCTGTTCATCAAGCTTCGCTGCAATCTGTTGAATTTCTCTTTGGTTCTTAGGAGGTTGACTCTAAAAAGAGTAAAGTTTATTCATAAATGAACGAAAATAATTAACACCATGTACTTCAGAAATTGTATCTTCAACTGACAATTCCAAGCGATGATTTAAGCAAAGCCATACTATAATATTAGAATACTTCTGCAACAGTCGTTGAGCCACACCAGAGTTTTTTCCCAACACTACACTAGCACCATCACTGGTAAAAGCAATAAGATTGTCCCGAAAATAATCATGATCAAACCCATGCTCAGCAAGACAAGTAAGTAGGTGTTTGCATATTACTCTTGCCGTTGTATCAGGCAATTCTATCAAATCCAGGTAAATAAAATGTGGATCATCTGATTTGTCCGTTTCACATTTTAAATAGACTATCAAAGTAGTATTGCTACTAAGAGTGGTGTACTCATCTATTAGAATAGCTAGTTCTCCTTTTATTTCAAGGATGCATTTGCAGACTCTTGATCTCATTTTTTGTTCAACATGGTCAATTATATTTGTAGCACTAAATCGCGAATGCAATCCTTGTGAAATGTCTGTGCCATTTAATTCTTGCAACTGCAACAAATCAAAATGGTCAGAATATGGTTTATCATTTTTGGCTATATAATATGCAGTTCTAAATATTTTGCAGGTAAATTCAGATTTATTTAAACGCTGCACAATAGTTTCAAGTTATTCCCTTGCACTCTGGAGAATTTTTACAGCATTGATGTGTGACTGCGTCTTTGAATGAAGCAAACATTTTTTCTCAAGGATGATAGTTGCACTGATCTTCTGCTGCCGTTAAAATAAACTGAAACCGAACTCCATTCTTTGGAAATACTAGCACCTTGTGATGTAAATGGGCCTAGATTTGTCACAGTAGAGCATGCTGCACATCCGATTTTTCCAGAATCACTTACAAGTCTTATTTTCCCACATCTCAGCAGTCCAAATTTCAGGCCATGCAGACTTGGATTCATAATTTTTGCATTCCGTTGAATGTTGTCCTGTTAGTGTCACTTCACTATTTGACGTCGCAATAGAAGTACCTTATGTAATTACTTTTCCACACTTAATACCACTCGTGCAAACTCTTGCACAAGTTACACTTTCTTCTGTTTCTTCTATTTCTGTTACATTTGTTTTTTAGTGAAAAATGATTCCATGGACGTTAGTTTATGTTTTCACTCATTTTTGAGGGTAAGACGATTGATTAAATAAAAAGATTTTTAAAAATATACCTGCGCTTCTAAACGTAGTGAAAATTTCGATAGTGAAGCAATTGACTGTCGAAGCGTTTCCCGCCTACTCAGCGGTATCAGTATATCTACTGATATACATACATCAGTGGAGTGAGCAGAATTTTCCTAAAGGAAGGGGGGTTTAAATTCTCTTCTTAGGAACAAATATTAAGCCAATGTTAAAAAGCTGAAATTAATTTTATTTGATTATATTATTATGGCTTATAGTATTTCTAGGATTTCCATTGATGAATCATTTCCCAGAATGACTTCCTAAATGCCAGACTATAGATTCGTGCGCCCGTACGCCATCTTAAAATTAATTGTAAACAACGACGATCGAATATGTTTAAAATGGGGTCTCGACCCCTATTTTAATATACCCTCTGATTAAATGGTGGTTTGACGTCTACACGAGACGATTAACTACAGGGTCACTTTAATCATAGCTTTAAATACTGCGTGTAGACGGAGCATAAGTTTGATTTTAAAAAAATAGGGAGGGAACGCCGTTCCGCCTATCAAAAAAGGTAAGGGAACGCCGTTCCCACGCGTTCCCACAGCACTACACCACTGAATATGAGTCATCGTTATTAAAATTTGTCGCCAAATTGTGATTTTGAACTGAATCCGTCAATTAGAACTTCCACTTGACATAATTACTTTAATAAACTTATACCTACTCGTGTCTTGTTAAATGACATCCGTCAAGCAACAATGAAATACCAAACTTTTCTCTCCGTAGCTCTTATATGATTTGTAAGATATAGATTAAAAAATTCAATCGGATAGAGAACAACATTTACTACAAGAAAGTCTATGAGACCACATACTTACAGTTATAGTTTCGGAGATAGAAATTCTAGAAAATCCTGCAAAAACATCGCATATTTTGTTTACATCGATCTATAAGGAAAGGTTCTCTCGGCAAACAACAATTAAAATCCATGTTTTTCTATCCCACGCCCTTATATGATCTGTGAGGTATAGTTTTTATAATTATTCCGATAGAGGACATTTACTACAAGATAGTCTACGAGATGTATAATTACGACTTATAATTTCGGAGATAACAATTCGAGAAAAACCCGAGCAAAACATCGCATATTTTGTTTACATTGATCGCGAAGACGGTTCTCTAAGCAAACAACACCTAAAAATCCATATATTTGTCTCCCATGCTCTTATATGATCTGTGAGGTATAGATTAAAAAATTTATTTGGATAGAGAACAACGTTTACTACAAGATAGTCCCGAAGACCATATAATTACGGCTTATAGTTTCAGAAATAAAAATTCGAGAATCGCCCAATCTTTCAATACCGTTTCATACGTATTTCCCATTAGAAACGCTTTTTAAATCTGTCTATTCCATTTATGGAGTATACTTTTCTATCTTGTTTTCTTATGGAAAACGCGACTAAAAACTCACAGCGTCTGTTAGGTACTACTTTAGAAAAGAATAATTTGTGCTCAATATTTTTCTTAAAAGTGCAAATTATCGTCTCTCCAGGAAAACTTCGTTATCTACCTACAAATGATAAAATATGCGCTAATTTTCTACCCTCCCTGAATCGAGCTTCTTTTCATCGCATTCGATATGCAACGAAACACTATTTTTTTCTGTCTCGGTACCACTCACACACATTCGCGCACCCCTCCGTGTCTTCTGACTTAATCGAAGGACGCCCTAAACACCTAAGTCCGAGAGATTTTAAGCTACCGATTACGCCAGCGTCGGCCTTTGCGGCATCTCACACCCTTTGGCGAGGCGCCAAGTAAAAAGGCATTTTTTTTACGTTTGTTCGTGACTGTGTAGACTTGGAGCATTTGACACCTTCCCTCTCTTCGGAGCTCCGTTGCGTATTTGTTAAAGCAAAAGGGGATTGTCATTCAGGACGAATTTTTCCTTTGGCGGCTTATCTTCCTCTCCTTCCTAACCTTTCCCAACGCGAGACCATCCATAAAACGAGAGAGAGGGAGATTTTCGCTGTTTTGCAAGCCTCCGACGTCCTATCCCCGTCTACGCTCGCTTGGGTAAAATGTGACACCACAGTTCTCACTATCCATTTTCCCTCTCTCACTCTCGAACTCGCTCTCGCTGCAGCCGAATTTCTCTATGCCGAGATAAAGGAAAACGCACGCCGAATCGAGAAATAGTTCTTTCGGAATGCCGTGCCAAAAAATGCGATTCCGCCCATCGACCAAAGAAGCAAAGGAAAGCCGCTCCGAGGTGAAATCCATAAATGAATAAAAGGAGAAACCCTCGGGTGACGCTCGTAATTTTTATTATTTTATGGAGAGAGAGGTTCATTCACATGCGTCAAGGTGTTATTACAAAAACTGCCTTGCCATGCTGAACGTGTTTCTATGAATATTCACCGCTTTTGAGATGTCCGCTAAAACAATTCTTATGTTCAATGAATTTGAATATTTTATTAAAACTCTTCATTAGATTCATCAGCCAGATTTATACAAAGAACAGAAAAACTTATAGTTTGCTATTATTGTATGCGATGGTGATTCTTAAATAGATCTACGTTAGTTAATAAAAATATTTTGGATGGAATATTTTGCGTCAGTTCTGATCATAAAATTCCTTAGTCGCGACTACGGCTCCAAGGATGTTCCCCTTGTAGCCGTCAGCTCGTCACTAGGTACTTAAATTTTCAATTTAGCTTTTAAATAGCGTAATTAATTTTTCCAAACAAGTTAAAATGCGACTATTTTTTCAAAGTTGAGAGTATGCTGTGAATAATTGCAGAGAATTCCGCCACATTACTCGTTGTGCGATGATAATTTTTGTTGGATAGAGCATGAGAGTAAAATTTGCGTGAAACAAACAAGAAAGAAAAGTGTACTCCATGGGTGGACGTTATTTATGGAAAATGCGTATAAGACGGTATCAAAATATCTTGAATTTTTGGCTCTGAAGCTTAAGTCTTAATTATATTGTCTCGCGGACTTTTTCGTGGCAAATGTTCTCCTCTATTCGAATACATTTTTTTAATGTATACCTCACAGATCATATAAGGGCATGGAAGAGAAAATGTGGTTTTTTAATTGCTGCTCCCCGATAGAATCGTCGTATCGAATGATGCAAACAAAATATGCGATGTTTTGCTTGGAAGTTCCTCGAATGTTTATCTTCGAAATTATAAGTCGCAATTAAGATGTCTCGCGGACTTTTTTTGTGGTAAATGTTACGCTCTATCCGAATAAAGTTTTTAATCGATACCTTACAGATCATATAAGAGCTTGGGAGAAAAAATATGCTACTTAATTGTTGCTTGACATATGCCATTTAACGAGAGACGGGTATAAGTTTATTTTAAGTGCTAATATAGAGTGGAAGTTCTAATTGACGGACGCAGTTCAAAATCAGAATTCTGCGATGAATTTTAATAAGCATCATTTATACTTAATTCAAATCCGTTCTGTAGTTTCGGAGATTAAACATGTGGACGGACGGAGGGAATGTGCCCATAAAGACGTTCCGCTACTACCGCTTTGCTGGTAAAGAATGCCTTAAAATTCCTCTTTCCGTCGTGAAACTGTAGGAAGAAAATACAGAATTAAGCCAATTTTTTACATTTTTCATTCCGAAAATAAGGAAGAGCGAATGGTGATTATTGCTCTTTCAGCGAAGAAAAAATAAACGTTATATCTTTTTCTTGACAAATAGATGCATTCGTTAAATGTGAGAAGAAACAAACTGCTCCTTTCCTTGCCAGGAAAAAAACCAAACTATGGATAGCTTATTTTTAGATTTAAATATTGACTCCATTCCTAAAAAAATATCCTTGCAAATTTCCGATGTCCATAAATGCTTTATTGGACAGTACGAAACGCCAACGCATTATAAAAGGCGACGATTTTTCCAGTTCGCAATTAATAAATTTCAGCATTGGAGTGACATTTGGCGAATGTGCTAGACATTCCCTACTTGATATCTGGAAACGACCCCACCAAACAGAGGTTCAATCACACTCACCGATAAATATAGAAAGACAGAAAGTGTGAGAAGGGATATTTACGACCCTCTTATGTTTTATTGAACAGACAGATTGCGCGATCCCACTGGAAAAGTTATCGTTTTATAGGCGGGATATTCCTCTCCCGAGATGGCGTTGGCACTGGCCCCCTAAAGGGATCGGAAAGAATAAATTGCGCGGCTGTAAGAGGGAGACTGATGCTTGGACCATTTTCTCCCGTGGGCGCCCTCTCCTTTTCATTTGTCTGTCCTGCTCCCGGTCGTATGCATATGTCTTTCCTCGCTCTCTCCCTCTCCGTTGTCCGTCGTCGTTGCCTTGGGGACGGTTGCCAGTGGCGGGTGCGATTGTCGGAAGATATAGTCTCTTGGGGTAGCGAGGGGTGTATGGAGGGGGCGGCCAGTCGGTCTAATACGCCCTCGGTAGACATCCACACCTGAGGGGCGTTGTTCGCCTTTTCGAAGCGGTAGACAGGAGAAAAAAAACAGGACGTCTGATATTCCCACTTATGGGAGAAGGGAATTCTCTCTCGATAGAAAGATTGTGTATTGTGTGCAAAGTTAGGAGACGAGCGAAATTCGACGTACCTAAAGGCTTGAGGGGAGAGTTTTGTATATACAGAGAAGAGGAGACTCAGATTAACTGTGAAAATTAACCCCTTAGCGGCTTCATCATTTGTAGGCTAGAACAATGTAGGTGATGCATTACTTTGCAACTTTTCGACATTTGTTACTAATCATGTTCATTAAATTGGATTATAAATGGAATATTACGGTAGTGACAGTTAAAAACATGTTACAAAGATCGATAACGTAATTAACTTATATTAGGTCGGTGGCCGCTGAAATGCCACGTGAACAGGAATTTTGCTACCCTGTACAAATGCTGATTTTGGCGCCCCCTTCCTTCCCTAATCCCTCTTGCTTTTAGAGTACTAAGTATTTAAATTATATTATTAATAAATGACTCGGGAAACATGCAGTATAGAGCAATATTTACCTTTTTATCGATGAAGAATCAGGGATCGTTGCAAATTGCTGTCCACTAGTGAATTGGTACTTTCCGTGCCTTGAGGAAAGCAAAATCACGAACGAGCTCTGCTAATGTAAAAATAAAGAGACTTGCTGGTAATTACACATAAAACTTTATTATAGACGACCTAGGTTTCGTTGCAATGTAACATCATCAGGGTGATGATGTTGCATTGCAACGAAACCTAGGTCGTTTTTAAATAAAGTTTATGTGGAATTACCAATAAATCTCTTTATTTTTACATTATGAAGAAATTCCTCCAAGTGACGCCTGAAACCATTAACTATATCAAGAACTTTGTTAAGTGTAACTGCTGAGATAACTCATTTTCAATTGAAACTATTGCTAGGCCAATCACGCGTGATTCGGTCATGGCTATCGTAATAAATCTTAATTAACTTGAGTTTTGAAAAACTGCGTTCGCCACCAGCTACTGGAATAGGAAAACACAATAAAATTCTCAATGCATTTGCTATATTCTGCGACAAGTAATTTTCGCTGATATATTTTAATACATCTAAGAATGAAATGACATTCTTGATTATTCTTGACAACACTCGTTTCGTAATTGAGCTGTAGTGCATCATTGTTTTTCAATTTAGTATTTTCATCTGTGAGAATTTCTTGAAGATCGTTGTAATTTTTTAATATGATATTTGATGTCACATCTTTGAGTTATTATTATACATAAAATCGGTACAATATGCATTGCACAAACCTTATCATATATGCACTACATACGCATACGGTCTCACTATATTTTCCTGACTGGAAGGAACTCTTACTGCTACAGAAACATTTTGCTGGCGACATTAATATGTTGAAGAATATCGTATCAAAAGACAAGGATACACAAAAACTTGAATTTACAAAACTTTTCAGCATGTATTTTCAACTCATGTCTTGCCATTCTATCTATCTATCCTGTGCAAGATCAAGTAAAGCATAATAAATTTCACCTACTTAATAGCATAAATCGACTTGCCCATCGTGTCTCACTGAGGGGTCTTAGTGTTAAGATAGTAATGTGTAACAAGTTCTGTACAACTCTAAAGAAAGAAACAGCTTCTCTGGATGTCATTGCAGTCTCATTTACAACTAGGTTGAGGGAATGACAGCTAAACGGAATATAGAAATTCATATTAAATACACACTTAGTACTTTTCCAGAATAGAGAAAGCTCAAATTTAAATCGCAAATGAGCTTTTGAACCCCAGATTGTTTTCCTTTCATGTTTGAACCATTATCATATCCTTGTCCTCTCATTTTCTCAATAGGCAGATTCATTTCATCAACTTTTTTAATGAAAACCTCATTGGGTTCGGTTCCAGTTGTTCTTGTTAGAGGGTCGCATCCAAAAATATGTTTACAAACTTCGGGATTAACGTTTCATTTTCATTCGTAACGAAGAGGATAATGATTGTCATTTGTTCAACGTTGCAAGCATCTGGAGTGCAATCAACAATTATGCTGTAGTATTTCGCTTTTTTTAACCATACTTAATATCTTATTTATATTTTTTCCAGACAGTAGGCTAAGTCGTCCATTTTGAATGTCTTTTCCGAGGTATTGTTGCTGCATATTACTTCTAAGTGTACGCATGAGATTTTTCGGCATAACACTGTCAAATTTTGCTAATAGCTCAACGAGCTTCAAATAATCTCCATTATTGTGGGCATAGAGTTTGTCAGATGTTCCCCGAAAAGGTAAAAATTGTTGTCCTAAGATTTGAACGATAGCAAAGAGGCGCTCCAGAATGCTTTGCCAGTGGCTAATTTCGGAATTTAGGATGCGATGTTGATTGCTGTCTATTGAATTCTCCGACTTCAGTCTTCGAGAAAATTCTACCCACTGACAGTGTGCGTCTAGATGAGAACTAGATTTCTCCTCTTGACTCAGGCATGCCGATATGTGCATCCAGTCGTTGTACTCTTCGTTCGTAAGTGCAATCCTGTTTGATGTAAAAAGTCTACAACGGAAACAATATACGGAATTTTTAATAGCGGAATACACAAGCCGTGTTACTGCTCCATTACAGAGACGGCGCTGATTGTGGTCAATTGTATGCCGTTGACCAGAACTCTCTTGGGGAAATATGAAACTTTCACACATACGTTTCAACCGGTAGTTTATGGACGAATGCTAATTTTAACTAATCACTAATTACCTCCGGCCAATTTCTCGGGTTAGTTAAGTTTTCCAAAACTTTGCTTTTAGTGCGAAAACTTGGTAATGGCTTTCTATCTGTTCCGGATGGGGGGTATTAATAAATCGAAACACTGATTATATCTATTGGCTCCCACCAACACACTTGTTGATGTACCCTGTAAATTTTATTGATTATTTTTACTTTTAAAAAACTTTTCAAGAGAACCTACTTCTTTATTTAATTCTCTCACTTTAGCTGCTTTTATTTTCCTATACTCTGCTCCTGGCATTATACACCCTAAAATTTAGCAAAGTTTTTAAATATTGGGAATAATTTTGAAAAGAGAAAAAAATTTGCTACGACCAGGAATCGAACCCGGGTCTTCCACTTTCCGGGCGGATTTTCTACCTCTTAAATATCGTGGCAGATTAATTCTCCCGTTTCTGAACACGGGTGTTTTTCTTAGTTCCATCAATTTTTAAATATTGTTTCAAGATTTAAAATGACGTCAAATAGCTTTTAATAAAGAACTTTGAGTAATGTTTCCATATTAAATTAACAAACACGAAATAACGTGTACAAACAACCCTTTGACTCAAAGAGAACTTAATACCAAGTTTTATGCCCGAATTTAGTATTCATCTTTTCCAAGCTGTACTAATGTATGTTCCCAGCTGATTCACCTCTTGCCTACGCGCAATGGGTATCTAAGAGGTAGTGCAATGAATAGCTGGAAAGCAAGGGAGAACCCGGTGCCGGCATTAGCCTACTCTTAACGAAGAACAAGGGGGGCCAACGGCTTAACGTCCCTTCCGATGAACGGAACGCTGACTTTGCGCGGTCTCCTCAAACCACACAATATAAATACCAGTTTTCCATTTTATGATTTTCTTTATTATGCTTTCAGACTAAGTTAGGGCCTTTGTTATTAAGTAGCCAATCTGATAAAGAAGAATATTCGAGAAAAGTGTTATGGTAGTTTGTCCTAATTGACCGCGACTTATGGATAAAAAAATTGAAAAACTAAAAAGGTTGCTCGGGTCTTATCCATGTACCTTTCATCATTTCATTATCACGGGACGAATATTTTTAACTTTTCAACTTGAGAATCGACACTTGAGTTTTTCTGCTAAAAAGAATTTACGTTTTATCATAACGGGATTAAAATACATTCAGAATTGGGCTAAAATCAGTTGCGAATTCAGAAAAAACGCCGATTTTTCAGATTTTCGAGAATGAAAAACTAAATTGCCTCGAGCACTTTTTGCATTTTCTTCGTATTGATTGGTTTTGGATCAAATGCAATTTATTTACATATAGCTGAGAACACTTAAGCGTATATCGGCAAATGGTTATTTCATAATAATAAAAGTTAAAACTAATGACTTTTTATAAATTATTTAACAAATTAGAATCAATATATTTTGATTGGTAATAGAAAAACCAAACTTAGCACGATCTGAATAGTATTTCCTATTATTTGTTTGATGTTTTTTGATGTTTCAAGTTTACAATTTGTTTATTAATTTTTTTGGCTGTTCACGTATTTTTATCGAATGGAGTCGAAGATTAAAAAAAAAAAATTATTGCCGTTACTGATTATCAAAAAAGTGAAGAGACTCAACGCCAGAAAGCCGCAGATGTACTAACCCAGGCGTCCACTAGGTGAATGACGCGTCCAGTGTAAGCAAACTCAGCGATATTGGAGATGCAGAGCGCACATAGAAACATGGGATGTAGTCCAACTCTTTCTAATAAAAGTAGCTTGAAGTAATTTGTCGTGACTGAACGGGGGAGAAATGTTTTCCTGAAAGTATTGAGATATACTCAAAGCTGAGGAGTTAACTTGTTGGTACCCCTTAGAGCAGGGGCCGGCAACCTTTTTCACCATATGAGCTACTTTAAAAATAAACAATGTCTCGAGATCGACCTGCCACAATTTTTAACAAGAGTAGGTCTACATAAAATAAAATATAAAAGTTGTAAAATTATTGATATTTTTACTATAGAAAAACACATTAGAAAGGTACATATTTAATTATAGACACGAAAGCATAAACAGGAAAATAGTTAATCATATTTCTGGCATTGGTTTTCTTCTGAAAGGTTATGAAGATCCAGTGTATAGTTTGTAACTGCTAATCTTATACAGTTATCAAAATTTGGGTCCGTGAGGTTGGTTCGGTATTTCTTCTCAATGAAATGCATATTTGAAAATGCTGATTCGCACAAATACGTTGACCCGAAACATGAAGTTATTTTTAATGCCAAGTCTCTTAACATTGGGTATTGAGTTTCTGACACATTACTCCAAAACGTAGACTGGTATTTTGAAAATTCACAACTTAAATTAATGTCATTCTGAATTGATATGATTCCCGTTTCAAGTTGAGGTTTATTGATGTGAAACTGGTTACCAATTATATCTGAAATATTTTCCACATGTATATTTTCAAACGGAAACGCAACAAAGCGTACAACTGGCACAAATTTTACGAAAGTCAGAGAACCGTACACTGAATTCTTCAATTAGTTTTTCCTGGAATTGTAACATGACTCTCAGGTGAATAACTTTTGGAGTTCTGTTTTACTTCTTCTTTTAAGTTTGAAAAGTGTTTTAACTCATCGGATATAAGGTTTGCCTTCCACAGATTAAGTTTTTGAGAAAAACTTTGAACTGAACTTATCATTTACAAAATGTTTTTTCTTTACCTTGAAGCTCTAAATTTAAATTATTAATATTTTTTGTTAGATCAGTAAGAAATGCAAGGTCTTTCAGCCATTCACCTTTTGTAAGTTCTTCATAACACTCATTGCGTTCTTTCATGAAAATAATTATTTGAGGAAGCAAATCTCGGAAACGCTGCAGTACTTTCCCTTTACTCAGCCATCTCACGTCAGTATGTAGTAATAAATCTGAATATTGGCATTCAAATTTATCAGTTAATTCTGTGAAAAGACGCCTTGGCAAAGCCTTTGCTCGAATAGAATTAACTATTTTCACTACGAGTTTCATAACGGAGCTCATATTCAGGAATTTGCCGCATAGTGCTTGCTGGTGTATGATACAATGATAAGCAATAAAAGAAGAGAATCCAGCATCTTCCTTGCAAAGTGCTAAAAACCCATTCTTCACACCCATAAATGCTGGAGCTCCATCTGTTGTGATACTGACCAACTTATGCAAAGGTACATTTGCTTCATTGACGAACTGCTTAACTGCATCATAAATGTCCACACCTCGAGTGTTTCCTTGCAAGGTTATTACTTTTAAAAGTTCCTCTTTAACAGTAAAATTACTAAAAGCCATCCGGACAAAGATACCCAACTGAGCTTTATCAACAGTATCTGTAGATTTGTCGAGCTGTAATGAATAATAAGAGCAGGAATCAAGATCGTCATTCAGTTGCAAAATTATATCACTTGTCATTGAATTCAATGAAACAGTTGTAGTTGACAACTGCATTGAGTTAATGGCAGAAATTGTCCTCGTTATTATCAAAATCTTCAAATAATATATTAGCCGCTTCCAAAAAGGTTTCCTTTATAAATGAACCATCTTCAAATAGCTTTTTTTATCGTGAGCATTTGGCTTATTCGATAAGAAGCAATAGTCGATGCTCTGCTTTTATCTACTTGTTTTTTTTAAAACTGTTTGTTGACCTTTCAATTGTTCTTTAAGTTCTTTCCCCTTCTTATTCCTATGTTCACTTGGAAAGGGAAACTTATTACTAATTGTAGGATGTTTACTTTTGAAATGTCTTTCTAGATTACCTCGTTTACATATTGCTACAATTGAGTAGCAAATTAAGCACACGTACTTGTCATTCACATTTATAAAGAAAAACTCTTCTTACCATTCCGCATGAAAATGATAGTTCTTTGCTTACTTCGCTAGACGCTTTTCACTGAAACTGGCACTCATTATGGGGTGTAGATTTTTACAATCAAAAAGTAGTAAAAGTATCTGAAATAAATTTGAAGAATTCGATTTGTTAGTGCCCGCGGGCCGTAGTTTGGGGGTCCTCGTATTAATATATAAAAACAAATTTTGCAGTACCTACTTGAAGCCAGTTAATTACTTAGACGGGGACATTAGCACATTCAAGTTTTGTAGATCCAAGTTTTTAATTCTACCAAACTATTTACTACTATATACTTTACTAACGCTAGGACGTTGTTGCCATGTTCGTCGGAAGTAGCCCGTGAAACTGGTGTAGGGATTTCTTGACAGAGTGTACTGACAATGAAACTGTAATTCTAAAAAGTAACAACCTGGAAGAATATTAGGAAGCGCAACTCCTGTAAGGCCAATGGTGATATGCTTGGTGAAATGTTGACGCTACTGCGCTCTAGCTGTCATTGGGAAACGTAAGGCGGCAATTTTAAAAATTCTTCCTGCAATAGGAAATGTATGTATGTTACGCCGAATCCATGAAATGGACCGCGATCGACCAATATACGCTTTGCGATCGACCAGTCGATCGCGATCGATTGGTTGCCGGCCCCTCCCTTAGAGGATCTCCTAGAGCCAATTGTCTACTTTTATTGCTCTTAATTTGTTTGTGGCGATCAAATTAAACTTGAAAATTGAAAAATATTGAAATATTAAAATTCAGCGCCGTCTGTAATGCTATTTCTGAAATTTAATTTCCGAGTTATAGTGAAAAGGAATGATTACAAGTACAAAATTATCACAGGACCCAATAAATTGCACATACAACGTGACTAAAATTTTGGCTGTAATGAAATGAGGCTTAATATTTCAATTACCGAAGCGCCTCATATACCTTGGAAATTTTATTTTAGGTAGCCACTAAATTATTTATTTATTCCGACCATCCTTCCACACGAGCCTCTTGTGCTAAGGATATTCCTAAGGTGGAGAGTGAGTGGTGGAAAGTCGTCGAGGAGGACTGATATTTCAACGACCACCCCTAAAAGTTTTTAATTAAAAACGCTTCGAGTAATCCCATGCTTTTATCCAATAATCTCTAGCGATAGAGACTTACCAGTTTTAGAGACCTTTCCGATCTATCTCTGTCGTAACATTTGCCTCCTTTTTTCTTTGCGTTTGAATCGAACAATCTGGACGGTCGTGCGAGCGTAAACTGGCGTAGATTTTGTTTTTCATCTATTTTCCCCCCTCTCTCTCTTCCTAATCAACTTGGCGCATCATCTCCATTTAGCGTGGCCTCCCTTTCCTCGAACCCCTACTCCGTTCGGATGTGCAGGAGCGGAGGGTTAACGGAGGCTAAGCAGAAGACTAGCGAGTGTTTGTGCCCATCCGAGGACGCCAATTAAGAGCGGCGGCGGGGACTCTTCCCTCCTCCATCCACTTCTCCGTCTCACTCCCTCCTCACCCCAATTCCCTCCCTACTCCCTCTCCCATATCTTCCCACCATATCTCCTCCTCGTGCCACGCCCATTCATCACTATAACTATCCTCCTACTCCGAAAGGTGTCCTCTTTATCCTTCTCCCCGCTCTCTCTCTCTCTTTCTCGTCTTGGAGGGAGATGATGAAGATAGATTTCTGCCGTGGAGGAGCCTTATTCGCTTCTCGCCTTGTAGACGGAACACTCTCCTTCTCTCATCTTATTCCTCACTCCCTCTGTTCCTACTTTTATTTCTCCTACTCTCTCCAACTTCCCCTTACACTCTCCTTTCCTCCTTTATCTGTCTCTCTTTTGCTCCCTATTCTCCTTCGCATGTTCTCTTCTCTCTAAATATACTTTTGCCTTCTTCCTCTTTTCTGTTTTGCCTCCCCAACTCCTCTCTCCCTCGCCACCGATTCAGAGAAAACCCCAACCCTTCGCAACTTGAAAAACCGATTCCATCAGAGGTCGGATTCTTCCAATTTATACTCTTTCGATTACTCTTACCCCCCCCGAACCAATCCTAACCTTGTCCTTCCGTCTCCACCGATTCCTTCCTTCTCTCCATCGATGCCTTAAAAAACAAAACTGTAAAGGAATTTCGCTTACTCTCTATAATTCTCCCCCTTCGCCATCCGCTTATCTCGAGTCGTGCGGTTGAAGCGAAATTCAAGAAAAAATCTTTTGTGACAACGCGAGAGTTCAGAATGTGGAGGGGATGTCTTTTTTACGAGCGATTGAGTCTTCAGTTTTGTTGGCAGAAATTTATCTGCTAAAATCGTTCAAAAATTATTCCACTGAGGCGATTTTCCCATGACAAGATTACATCAGATGCACTCACCGTCTCATTTTTACGGAATAATGTCTCGTTCAGTTTGAATTCTGTTTAATGAAGGAAGATGCCGTCCTTAGATTCCTGTGCGGCAAGAGAATTTATAGGTTTATTTGTATGTTTTCTCTCTATCTAAGTTTTGCTGAATAAACGGGGGGAGAAATGTTGGTGGATCTTGGCGTGCAAGTTTTATATCGTTTCAATAAACGAAAGAATATTTTACCTAATATCAAGAGTACTGTAGAAACCTGTCTCGAAGCCTCTCCACAAAATATTACCTTCGAAAACTAAGAAATTTTGATTGCCAACAGAAGAACCATTGATGATGTACTACTTTTATCTGAAATAGGATACAGGAATTTTTAAGGTAATTTGCCTATCGTGTTCCATTAATGATATCATTAAAATCGACTACATTGAAATTAGTCATACATATGTGTATCTATAAAAATAAATATTTACATTTTCGACCTATAACTATTAGCTGAAAGATATATCCATTCCCATGTAAATTTGATGAAACCCAAAATAGAATATCGCATTGTTTCTCGCGGCAGTATTTTTATTATTTTTGGCATATTTATGATCTCATGATCACTTAAGATATTAAGGAAATTTGGTCGCAACTTTCACCGGTTTCGTCTTACTCATGCAATCTCGTCCGTTCTCTCAGATGGGATCTCATTTGAAAGGGTAAAATAAAATTTCTTCGGCATCGTGTCCTCGTGCATGACCATAAACCGCTGTTGGCATGCATAACCAGTAAAAATTGTTATTTGTCACTTCCATCAGTAATGCCGAAAAAAGAAGTCACGCTGTTTGTTATTTGATGGTGCCTATGGCTACCTGCTCGGAGTGAAATCAGGATGGAAAGAAATTTGATTTGGTAGGCAAACTGTTACAACGAAAACTCGACGCTTAAAACAAGAAGGGGCGTTTTTGTCTGCATTCCCCCGAAACGGATGCACGTCTAATGAGTTTTAATTCGGTAGCAATCAGTTTCGCCGTTCGCAACAAATCCGCCAGTGCAATTAGAAGGCGCTTCTTTATTTCACATTTAGTGCAGAGGTCAAAGGGGGTCGTCACAGGGGTTGGGTTCGTGAAATATAATTTTCCCCACCCGCGTCGCTTCGGACCGAATTGATGTTTTTTTTATTTCCTCTTCGAGAAAGTTTACGGTTCAAAGCGAATATCTTGGAAATCGTGTATAGAACAAGTTTTGCATCAGGATAAGCTCTTAAGTGGTTGTGCATATGCGGAAACACTCATTGCATTTTAAATTGACAAATTTACGCTAATTTATTTAAATTGAAAGAAAACTTCCAAAAGTTTTGACTTTTAGATAACCAATATGTTTATGAGACCCTGCAGGACTTATCCATTTTTCATTGACCTATTTCAAAATAGTGGACGGAGTTATAAAAAATTTTTTAAAGGAATATATTTTCCATTTACGTTTGCTGCTTATTACGAGAAAAATTGCGTTCGATAAAATTGTCTTGGCAAGGTATTTCATATCATTGCTAATATACAATATATATATATATATATATATATATATATATATATATATATATATATAGCAAGGATGACAAACCTATGGCACGCGTGCCATTTTTCGCAGGCGAGAAGATTTTTGTTGGCATACAACAGGAAATTTTTTTTGCTGTCTCCTTAATATTTTCCTTATCTGACACAATATAAAAGACTATTTCTCGCGAAATTGTAATTATGTTTAGAAAATAACTGACCCATAGCGACTTTCTGTCCGATAACGAGGTTTTTGTTGCTACTTAATTGTCTGGCATAAATAATAGTAGTGAAACCATAAAATTATTTCTATTTGAAAGTATTTTAAATTGGCATGCAAGTTAGAAAAGAAAGGCCAATTTTTGTTATTTTTTGAATAAAATGCGTCAATTTTGTAAGTAGCTTCCGAAATGCGTATTTGGAATGGAATTTTCTTATTTAATTTTAGAAAGATCCTATTTCAGGCTCATTACTAAAAACAAGTGGTTAATGCATCTGAGTAGTCGCTTTGTATATAAAGGTTCTTAATTTTATATTCTTAGAACACTTTGTTACAGTTTCTACTTTCAACATTACATTTCTCCGTGAAATTCATTCGAATTTATGACAGGGGGTTTAGATTTTGCCCTTTATTTAACTCTCGATTCAATAATTATCATATTTTGAACTGTATGGAGACGGCAAATAGCTCAACGAAAAGATTTTGTGTGGAATTTTATGGGCATCATAACGCAGAAAATTTTGCAGTGAACCATCTCCAATGTTGTAGGAAATGAAAATGTCCGTCCTATACGGAACACTTGGAGCGAAAACCGTGCTTCATTTTTTATCGGCGACATCGGTCGTGGAACGAGAGCATGCAGTCGCAAGAGAACGGGTAGGAAGGAAGAGCGTGGGGGAAAAGGACCGCGAGAGAACTAAGGAGGGACGAGGCAGGAGAGGAGAGAGGGAGGGGCGGGGAAGAAGGAGAGAGTTATGATTAAGGTGCGAGCGTATAACTGTGGCTCGGGGTGGTTTTCGTGAAGTGAAAGGTCGAATGTACCACGGTTCGATGGAGCGCTGCCTTAGGTAGGTGCTGACCCTCGGAGACCCGCAGTTGGTCTGGCTATGGGAAACAGAGGGGAGGAGGAAGGAAGGTGGGCCTAGGTAAGGCGTCGGAATTAGAGCCGAATTCGCGTACGGGTGTTGGGCGATATAATAAGGGTGTGATGCGGAGGGGTAAAGGGGGAGATGGTAGGGTTGGGAGAAAAGAAGGGCCAAGGGTCACCCTCCCAAACCCCCGAAACGAGGACGCCGTAGCGTCGGTTTCTCGCGGATGCTCACTTCCTTCGTTAACGGTATACGGGCCACAGTGCCACCCATGCGAGATACGCTCATAATTAGGCTCCACTTTGGCCATAATAAAGGAGATTTTGGGTCGGGGAGAGAGTAGTAGGGCGGAGGAGAATGGGCTCGGGGGAGTCTCACACATGCAGCCACGCACGGGGAGAGAGGAAGGGGGCGGCGGGTCGGGAGAAAGAGAGAGAGGCGGATTCCTCTCATGCATATAGCATATGCCCTTACCCCGATGTTATTTCGGTTGGCTGGCGTGCACCCCTAAAATGGATTATAAGAGCGGAATCCTTTACCTCGTTAAAATAATACCCGGAAAGAGTTTTTCGGAGGAAATATGAACGACGAAAAGTTTGGAGCTACTTTGTGAGGTCAAGCAGACAGTAAAACAAAAAGAAAATTTATCAAGGAGAGAAATGCATGAATTTTTCTCGTTCTGTTTCTCTGCGTTATCTCTAATCTTCTTCATTTTGGGGTTAATATTATCGTTATCATTCCGAAAATTATTTAAAAATTAATATTTTCATGTTCCCAATTTAGGAAATCATTGGCGTCATTTGAAGATTTGTTCAAGTCCATTTTCAATTTATTATTGGGGAAAAGTGATTTTTTTTAAATTTGTACCTTGACAATCACAAAATACCCGCTTATAATTTGAGGATAACTACCTACTAGTTATAATTTTTTAATTATTATTTTTAAAATGTTATTCTCAACACAAAAAGGAAATCGTCATTTAATACTTGGAAGGGTTTACTTTAAACATATGTCACTAAAGATAAATTGATTGGTAGGTATACCAAAAGCAGTTTGTAATCAAGAATAAGTATTTTAGCTTTAAATCAAGAAAACCTCACAAAAATATTTATTTTTGTTGCAGTTCATTTTATACTTATCGATTAAATAGGTGAGAAAAAACTCCTTAAGCCATAAACCTTTACTTATCGATTAGTGTTTAATTTATGAGAAGTTGTTTCAAGACTTGAAATAAGACGATATTTTCTTAATTTTAACAAAACAATTCATTTCTGAATATATATTTCGTTAGCTTTTAAAGGCACGCAGATTTTTGCCATAACAACGGAATCGTTCAAAATAAATCATGTTCTCCCAAAATTTCTCCCTTACTTGACGGTGGACGCCAGATTAATTATGTATCACATAGGTTTATATTTAAAGAATTATGATTACTAACACAGTTTGGTTTTAGTTTTCACCAAAATTTCATATATGTACATATTTAAATATTTTCTTCTGTTAGAAATAGTTAATTTAATAAAGTCTTGCGTCTAAGCAGAATTTTTCGACTTGGAGAGGGAAAAAGGAATCTTCTTAAGTTTCAAGTTTTCCAACAACATTCCATTTTTGTCGAAAAATGTTGCAGAATTGAATGGAGAAGTTTTCATATTTTATATTGATTTCTGGTTAAGAATCGTTCATGGGTAAGAAAGGTTCGAGTCACCGTTCTATAATAATGCGCTTTTTTAACGTTGGGAGTACTGTAAAAATGTAATTTTTTCCAATGATCTTTTTTATAAGTAGTAGTAAACATCCAATAATATAAATGAAAGTGTTGACAAAATTTCTATTTAGATAGATAGACACGAAGAATTCTGAAAAGGCAAGAGAAAAATTCTGCCTTGACCTGAAATCAAACCCGGGTATTCCCCTTGCCGGGCATTTATTCTTTCCACTGAACTACTGACGCAAACTAATTCTCCCGCTTCAGAATAGAGTATCTATTTCTCGCGCCTAAGTCAGGTCAGGCTGTGCAAGCTAGCAGTGTTTAGAGAATATTCACCAGGCAAGTGGAAAACCCGGGTTCGATTCTCGGTTCAGGTAGAATTTTTCTCCTACTTTTTCAGAATTCATCATCCACATAATACTTAATTAGGATTTTTGTTAAGTTTATATATTTATTAAAAAACTTTTTACAATGAGTTTTTATACAGGCTGGTTGGAAACCATCGACGTAAAAGTAATAGAAATTTTAGAAATGGTTTTCATTGATTAATCCACGCAGGCTGACATACATTTTAATTTGTGATAAAAACGAAGAATATAAGTTAATGAATAGACTTTGGGGGGCATGGTGATATTTAGCCAGTAAAGCTATATGTTATAGATATAGAGCAGTGGTGCCCGCAAAGAGTTTTTGGACGGCTCGCGAGGGTATGATGAAAAAGCGATTCGAAAAATTTAACACACAAGTTGGTACATTTTTACGAAAATTTTGATAATAAACCTTTAATATTGAAATTTTAATCATAAAAACCTTATTTACGTTTGATGTTGACTTATATGGCACCTCAGGATATATAGGTAACTTCTGATTTAATCTCTAATCCGGCTCGCCTAAGAATTGGCACGTTCCAGTGCGGCCCACCGATGCTGCCCACCAGTAGATAAGGTTGGGCACCTCTGATATAGACGATAGAACTACCCTAGTGTTGGAAATTGATTTGATTCAATAACGTGGCAGGACGCCCCGCAAGTCTTTGCATGAAAGGAGTTTACGAGAGAAATGACGTTGTCAGATTCCGTTCGCATGCTCGGCTCCACTTCAAGAGAAGCACGTGCGTAGACACTACCACTCCAGAGACGTAGCCTCCCGCCGCAAACTCCTTAAAGCTCGCGTCCTCATATCGCGAAGGCAAATACAACCGTTTTAAAAGGACGTCCGTCTGCGGTCCATGGCTCCTCGCCGCCACCACTCTCCCTTTCCGATCCATCGCATCTTTGCGGCGGACGAGAGATATATCGGGATATCAGCCTCCCTTTCTCTATCCCTTTTCCTTGCTGTGTCCCTCTCTCTCTCTCCCTTATCACTCACTCCAATCTCCCCTCCCTCCTTCCTTTACTGCTTTGCTTTCGGTTTGCCCCGGCGCTCCGGTCGCGCCCTCTACCTCATGATTAATGTCCCGGCGGCCCGAGAGTTGCCCCGATCTCTCTTCTATCTCTTTTCTTTCTCTTCCTCACTGCCACTATCTCCCTCTCACTTTCCCAGCCCTTCTTTCTCTATCTTTCTCTCTGCTCTCTCGAAACGGCAGGAGGAATGGAGGGAAGGACCCCGCCCTCCCGGGAGCCTTACGGGTTGGGACGGAATGGATGGATGTGCTCTTCTGGTACCCGCACCGGTTGCCCCACATACTAACCCTTCGACCCCTCCCCTCTCCCTTTTTACGTCCAGTGTCGTTTCAAAAGTAAGGTGGATGGGTTGGGAGGTGGGAAGAACGTGATACTCGTCTTATACTGTCGTTTCTCCTTACGTAGGGTGTATTTTAAATTATGGTTGACTGATATTCTCTCTCACTGAATAAATTTTAATTATTTAGTGCATTTTATTAGCTTTAATCCGCTGTCTATTTTTTAAGGAGTTGCTTTCTAAAAAACATTTATTAATTATCATCTCCTTTTACAAGCACTGAATGGAAAGTGAACGACAATTTGATGGCAGTTATGATTTTCCTGAAAGTAGCATGATGATGTCTTTGCAATGCTCAGGTACAACCTTATTCGTGCTTTCAAAACTTTTGCTTTGTCCCTAAAGAATATGATGACTCTAGTCAAAAGATATGGCTGTAAATGCAATGCGGAACAGAATTATTTTATTGCAGCTTCACGAAAAGAACGAAAAGTGATAATAATGGGGAGTATTCGTCAAGGGGCTTATGTACTCTCATAGAAACAATTTGTAAATTAGAATGTGGTGAAAATAGATTTTCATTCCAAAACCTGATGATTTTGTATTTTACCTCGCAACATATGGAGAACCTCTCTGAGATCATTATAAGCGTGCGCATTTAAATTTCATTTTTTAATGTTTCAATACAAAATAAAGTTAAATCATACAAAGTCAACTATTTTTTAACCATTTTCTCAATTTGAATTGAAAAAAATAAAAAATTTACATTGCTAAAGGTCTTTGCTGGAAAGTAAAATAAAAGAGTACCTATGCTGCGACATAATAATGGAACGATGAAAAATCGCCTCGTCGATAAGAAACTAAAGCGGGTAAGATAAAGCGATTTCATTTGATTTTAAAAATGTATTTGCCGGATAATGACAGTATAAAAAAATAGTAATCCGAAACAAGAATGCAGTGGATTTTCAGTATAAATTAGAAAATTAATTTTATTTAAATTTCTGATCGTAGAAAAAGCTGCAAGTAAACGCATAGAAAAATGACCTCTGTCTCGTAAAAGTGTATTTTCTTTTTGTATTTTTGTATGCATCAATAGTCTGTGTGAGCAAAACTGAAGTAATTAATTACTTCTTTTAATGGGAAGTTTTCTTATTCTGTTGATGCGTGTGATCGTGAGATAATCTAGATTTTGAAAGCTTAATTAATAGTCAAAAAAGAGGAAAATTTGTCCACTTAAGGTTACCGATTATTCATAAAACTTTTATCCATGAGCATGTAACACATGAAAATGCAAATGTGAAGAATATGGCTGAGCAGCCATGTTGAACCAAGTAGATTTTTATCCATTTCATCTCTTTAACTGAAAATGGTAATTAAATTTCGCTTAATTTGTAACAATGAAAACTGAATATGGTGAGGAATATTCATTGTAGGCACAAGTGGAACGTAACCTGAAGACCAATGATATGACTCAATTATTTAAGCCTGGGTGCAGGTGCGTTTCGATTTAAATGACCAGTGACCATTATTTTTTGTTATCATAGAGATGTAAAATTTATTTTTCATTTGCAAAGCACAGAAAAACAATATTTGTGTAGACCGTAAGTATGAATATTTTTACCTTTTTTTTAATTAACGCCTCATATATCCGAAATTTCTGTTCTTCCACTTGTGTAGACGTTAAATTTAGGAACTTATTGAATTAAAGCAAAATAATTTTGAGTTTATAGCACTTCTTCCAAGAGTAAGGCAAAGCAACAGATTGGGCATAGAGCCTTTCTTTATGTCCGTTCATGTTGATTATATTTGCGGAACTAAAGATAAGTATCATCTCTTATAACTTGAAATCCACTTGTTAGTTATTTTTAATTTCCACTTTTGTGGAAATTCTTTTCGATAAACTCATTAATTTTCATAGTTATATTAATATGCATTAGAAATTCAGTTTCCTTTTTTACAAATCGAGCATGTAACTTTGTGGTTTCATTGTAAAAATTATCACTGCGTTATAAATAATTCTTATTTTCTATTAGTTAAGTGAGCAATGGAAGGCTCTAAATACATATAAAAAAGAAAAGATTAGTCATTGACTCAAAAATTCTCTAGGATAGATGAATAAATAAATATCTGGAGTTTTAAATGCGAAAATAAGAATAATATGAAACTTTACTTGGTATATATTTCACGGCATCAGAAACAAGTATTTATTGCTCAAAAACGTACTAAAAAGTGGCCACGGTAATTTTGTGGCGTTTTAGCTTTCAACCAGCAATTTAGTAAACGCCATTAGTTTTAACACGCCCTTGGCGTGGCTTCCGTGTTTAAAACGATAGGACTTGCATAAAAAAATGAAGGTTTAATGCGATTACACAACAACTTGAGACAAACGTAGTAATTTGGCGAAACACGACGCCGTAACCTGACCCGATCATTTATTCAAAGCCCTTTTGCATAAGGTTATTCAAAAAAGCCGCTTAAATGAGGAGTTTCAACATTAGGATAATTTAAGTCTCCTGTGCTATAACAATACTTGTAGATAAACGAAAAATATAAAAGATCTTCAGATTACCTTCCACCTTCCACACAGCTCCTCGCATCCTATTCTCCCCTCAATCGAACCGTACAATCTAGCGCTCTCTGGGCAGCTCTTCCTACGGGTAACATGACTTCCGAAAAATTTCAAAAAAATATTTAAAAAAATATATTATCTACCTCTCCCCCTTTCCCTCTTCCCTTCCCTCCCGATTTCGGTGAAATCTATTGTTTCACCCTCGTTAATTTCAAAAAAATTTCGATGTTTAAGATGGTAGATATGAGCGGGGGAGATTGACGGCACGGTAGCGATAAGGGGTTCTCGACCCGGGTCGTTTTTCGGTACTCCATGTCAAAAGCCTTTGGTGCCAGGAAATGCTCCTCCGCCCCTTTGCCTCCCTCCTCCCTCCAACTCTCCTCCTGTCTCCTTCTCAGCTTCCCCCCTCTTCTTCCTCTCTCTCTCCCTATTTCTCCTCTTACCCCTGACACGCATCTGGTGGCGCTGAACCGTTTCCGGCGCGAAAAAATTTCGTGCGAAGATGAAAACTTCCTCCTTGTTCGCTCTCTCTCTTTGCGCGCCCGCTCGCCCTCCGATTCCGCTCTGCCCCGCAGTTAAAAAACGCGGGGGTGACCGGGTTGTGGGTTTGATGTTAGTGCCCACCATACCACTGGTCCTCTTCCACAGTCATCGGTCTTAATTTCTGACTTTTTAATTGCGGGTCAGGGAAAAAGAGGAAAGTTGGCGGCGGTCTGGTAAGGAGAGGGGGAGGGAGTTATATAAAAGGGATGGGGAAGGTACGGAGGGGAGGAAGGGGGGGGGGGGTGAGATAGTTTATACCTTCCGTTTCGCGTTTCCACCCTATGCCTCTCTATCTCTCTCTCTTTCTCGCACCTATTGTACAAGGTAGGTGCCACGACCCAAGACATAAACAGTAAATCAAGAAAGAAATAGTCGACGTATAGGGCTCAGACGATTTAATATGCGGCTTTGCTACTTGATGCATGCATAATCGTCATAATTAATACGCTATAAAAGGGGAAAGAAATTTTTGGAGAAACATGACTCCGATGCCTTGCTTTGATTATTCTGACAATTTCGGAAGCAATTATATCTCCTGTAAATTTCCAGCTCTACAGTGCTTTTAGGTAGTACCTATATTGTTACAAATAACTCTTATTAGTACGTTATTAACTTGAGTAACTTCTATTTGGCAGTTAATTTGATAGCCAGATCTTTGAAAAATCGACGTTAAATTCTTTCGCCTGAAATCCGATAACCATCCCATGTTTAAATTAACCTAATGAATAGAGCTTATTCACCAACAAGTTCATTCAAAGAATTTATCTATTGCCAATTCTCCTGTTTGACGAGATGGTTGACCTCTCATGAACCATGAACCCTCGCTTCATAAGTAACCATTAGCAACAGCTCAATTTAAAAATACAAAAATTTCGTAATGTTTCCTGAAATCGCATGTAATCGTACCAATCTTGTCTTTCATCTCAATGTTAAGAAACATGTGCTGACAGTGTAGCCAGGGTGGTGCAAGGGTGCTTGTGCACCCCCCAAACTGCTCCAGATAATATGAAATTTTCAGTGCGTTAACTAACGCAGTAATAATCTTAATTTAAATGCGACCGTAATATTAATATTAGTCAATAGTTCTTTAAAATTCAATACATTATTTGTACGAGTATTAATTTATATATTTTTATTATTAAAAAACAATATGGTGCACCCCCAAACCAAATTTCTGGCTATGCCACTGTATACTGACCATTGATAAATACTACTCAGCATAGCGTAACCATGTAAGGACTTTAAAAGATATTCTTCTAAAAACAAGCTCCAAATGCCATTTGAGGAGAGATAACGAATGAAAATTTTAGCGAACGGTGATTTTTTGACAAGTTTTGTATCTTTGATTTGATTGCCTGGTTATACGAATCGCCACATTTTCCGGGTTACGAATAATAATATTTAGGCATTATATTTATCTTTAAGATTACTCTCGAATTTCATTTTGAGATTATTATCTTACTTGAGACATTTTGTATTGATTTCACTATCTTTCATCAATAGAGTAATTGACAGAAGTCACGAAGAATTATCCCAAGAAGTATTTACATTCCGAATTACTGGTCGAACGAAAGCGAAAATCCAGTAATCGGCTCTTCGCATTTTTCTTTTCCGCTTCATAATGGTGCATAAGAGATAAGTAATTGAGAGAAATAAAACGTTTTAGATGCGATTCCGAAAGAATTCGGGTTTGCTATACAAATTAATTCGAGATCCATCGACAGTTTTGGTTCCCCGCTCTTTCCCTTTTAAGAGATAACCTAGCCTCATTGGGGGCCGCAAACATATCATGGATTTTCCAGGACCAGCAAATTTCTATTTCTTGTTTAAGAATCTTGGGCCCAAGTCGAGAGACATTAATTGATTCAAAAGGGCAACTCTATTTGCACAAAAAGTAAGCAAAAACCCGATACATGCACAGAGAACAAACATATGCTATCGCCTTGACTCGGAATGTTCATGCGAGACAGAGCGCATGCCTACAGCTAATTAACCCGAATTTCGTCGTGTGGCTGTTCGCATAGATCGTATTTAAAAAAATATATTTGGTGACGCAGCTACGGATTATTTTGTGAGAAAAGCCTGGTGTGACTCGGGCCCATTGGAGAGACCGACTCACCTCGCTCATTTCGTTGGGTGGCAGCGAGAGGGCGTGGAGGGAGCGGGGGAGGGAGGGGTGGGGAGGCGGAAGAAAGGGAAATCGGGGGTCTCTTTTTCGGGGGGGGGTAAAAGGGTGGTGGGAAGGTGGCAGGAGACACGCACCTTGCGTGACACGGAGGCCAGTGGCAGCAACTTTCTGTGTTATACGTTCCGTGGTGGCGTTCCGGCCTCCTGCCTTCACCCCTCTCAATTCCTCCCTCCCACTCTAACTATGCACCACTCATCTCGCTTTGAAACTAATCGAAACAAAAAAAACGGGGTCATTATAAACGTAACGGATACGTCACCCGTGTCCGCCTCGCGGGCGGGCATTTTACACGAATGAGAATTAACTTTTTTTTCTCCCTCGAACTCGGCAAAAAAACTGGACAATGCTACAAAGTGTTTGTTTGGCTTCCTTTCATGACTCGAGATACAGGTTTCAATGTCTTTATCGCTTATGTGAAAAATTCATTTCTAACATGGCATAACGTTGGTTTGGAAGAGCCTCGTTCTTTTTTACGCAGCTCGTTGAAATGAATGGTCAGGATCGGGTTTTTGGGACTTTTTTCCTCATCAACTCAGTGGACATGAATTCGTGAATACCAGGGGAAGGTTTTAAATAATTACTCAAGGAATTGGTGTGCTAGTTTTTAAGTGATTGTTATTAGAATTTAATTTCTTCCTCTTATCCGTGATAATCATTATTATTTATTTCGACGTTATAAGTGATTGCGATTAGCTGACAGGTGTGACCAATATTGTGATTTTGACCTCATTGCGATTTCAGTGAAGAAAGATAGCTTTATGTATCTTCGGACAGAGAGAACTTTTGATTTAAGAGTTGTTCATCAAAGATACATAAGTTGTATGTTACACGGTTCCTGAATTTTTAGCTCAAATCTAATTTTAGTGGTTATTTTTATTTAGAAGGTTGAAGAAGTTTTGGTACCCAAAGCAGAATTTAATATATTTAATATTAGAATAATATTTTTTAGCTATTTTGGGTAAAATATTAATTTTCTTCAACAAAATATAAGGGACCTTAAATTATCCTTTTCAAGGATACAAAAACGACGATAGGCATGGAAATACATTCTGGGTCGCTTCCGGTGGCTTCTGTTTCGTCTCGGCGCCCTACGAAGGTGTCTCAGTGGCTGCCTTATACCACCGGTCGTGCAGTCAACTTATCGTTAGTATCCTCTCTAAATAGCTTCTTAAATATTTGCACCTTCTTAATTATCAGGGAAATATTCTTTAGGCTCCAGTTTTCAACATTCTTGAATTATCGAACGATATAATGTTTTAATAGATAAAATGCAGAAGATGCTCTCTAGTTAAATAAATATAAAGGTCAAATTCGCTGCATTTCGCCAAGTTTTAGGTGTAACTATTTACACATTTATTCTACGGCTAAGAACATTGGCTTAATCCTTATGTCATTGTCCGAATGAGCATTCGTTATGCCCAATACTTTGGTACATCCAAGACGATAGACTCTTTGGATTAAATCCCTACTCTTTTCTTTCACCTTAACCCTTCCTTCGCGAGGCCGTCAGGCGAGTGAGAGCGCACCACCTCTGCTCCTTTGTCACTCTCTCGCTTCCTCAGCCGCCCACCCGTCGTAGGCGGCGCTGCGATTGGCCGGCGGACACGCGGTCCACCTCAAAAGTGGGCGGAGTCTGAGAGGGGCGGGGTCAAGTGACGGAATGAGGGGAGGAGGATGAGGGTCGGATGCAATCGAGCGTGGGAAGAGGAGGGGGTGAGAGGGGAAAGAACCTGGAGGGTGGGGAGTGTGACAAGGGAGATTTACATGCAAAGGGGTAGGAAAAAACTAGCCTAACTACGTATAATGCTCGAGGTTCTTCAAACCAGGGAAAATAAATATATTTTTAAAAATTCAAATTTCGGAGTAATGATCAAAATTTGAAGCGATTTGTGCACTATCATTGCCTTTGATGACAACAGTCGTAAGATTGTTCATTTATTATTATCCCTAAATTTTTCTGACTTTTATAAAAAAAATGCGTCGTCAGGCATCCGAAATGAAATAAATTGGGATTTCGATTGATAACTAATGTTAGAGAATTACACTTTATATATATATATATATATATATATATATATATATATATATATATATATATATATATATAATTTATTCAGGAAATACCGAATGATCTGTCCGAATCGATGGAGTCGATAAAATGGAATTAATATTTTTGAAATGACAGTTTCGGATTCTTGACGATAAAATTGCCACCCGAAAGATCACATGTAGATCGTATAAGAATAATTAGGAAACACAGAGTCATTATCAACACGATAACAATTAAGACGAAGAATCACGCTTAAATAAAATGAATACATAATTCGCGTGCCTTTAGTTCGGCGATTATAATCTTTAATCTGGAAAAAAATGAAAATTGGTAAGACTGTAAACCAGATCTAAATTCGAAAGCCCATGTTTTTGTTATAATGATTTGTCATTCTGCTTTCTTTAAATCAGATTCTCACATGTACTCATTAAACAAGGTTTAAAAATTTTTCTCTATCGAAGAGGCGAGACAATGAGAAATACCTTCAATTTGTCGATCTGACATTTTCAGTCAGAATTCGATCTTGAAAAGAGACAGCAGAAAACTTTGACTGTATAACCTGCTAAGCAATTTCTATTACTCAATCGCTAGTACCGTGCACATTTATTACCACATAATAGACAGGTTAATTTATTTTGAGTAAGGTTTTTCTTTTTTATTTTCAAAACTGCAAAGGTGCCATGCGGTTATTATTTTATGGATTTGGTAAAATGGAATATTCGTATTGAATGGGTATGCGAGTTATTGTTCATTTTTCCAGTGATAATAATTTTTTCGTACGTACCTGAGTGAAATATGTTAATCAATCACCTGTCTTACTTCTTGTAAGTATTACCAAGATTTACTTTGTAGTATTAGCAATTTATAGGCAGATTATGCTTTTTTATTATATTTATTAATATAATTTATAAAAATTATACCCCTTATGCTCTATGATATATCTTTTATCCAGAATAACGCTATTTAAGCGTTATTAGTGAAATTAGGAACACATTCTAATTCGTTGTAGGAGCTTCTACGAAAAGTTTTATAATTTGCTGTAAATTTATATTGTACGTTATTATAAGAGTTATTCTAGGTAGTTTTTTATGGGTGACTATTCAACTCAGCTGAAAATTCATTGAATGGAGAGGGAAAGGATAATGCTATATTAAAATAAGGTATATTGCTGTAGTACCGTTGATTCTTAAAAGTTTTAACATTATAGTCACTGTGAGATAAAAATAGACCCCTTCCATTAATTCTGTTACTTATGCAATTATGGTGCTGCTCGATACCCATCTCAGCCGTGGATTTCTGATTTTTTAACTTTGTGCAGAATATTTTCCTTTGGACCGCTTGGTGCATCAGAAAAATACGCTTTAAAATAAAGCGGCAGCTTATTTGTTGGTGCACATGTAAATAAAAACTACATCGTATACAGCAAGCAAAAAACGAAATAAGGATGAATATTTCCATTATAAACAGTATATTAATTTTACTATAAAATTAAAAATGTCACTGGATGAAAATATTCTTTTAATTACAATCCAAATAAACCAATTACTTCTTCGTTATAACTTACGCTAAATAAAAACGCTAATTACAACTTAAATTTAATCTGAAAAACTCAATAAATTGAATTCAACGCTGCATATTATTTATTTAGGTAAACACGTAATGCTGCCCCATACCTAAATTCAATTTGGTTATACAAAATCCCACGAGGAAAGCAACAATACGGTCGACCTTAGTGAAGAATTCATGTCAGAATATTATAGAAAGGATTTTATTAAAATAGTTTCATATGATATAAAGGTCACTATCGATGAGATAACGAAGTGTAAATCTCTCTTTATTTTGATCTAATTTCATTTCCATGTCATTTAATGTCCAATTTATTTCTGAAAGTGTTAGTGAACGTTTTATAAACGAGTTGAAATAATAATTTGGTAGAATGCGCTGCATATGTACTGTCTTTTACTTTTAATTAAAAGTAAATTAAGGTTTTGTGAGTGACAGATCTACTCATCGCGCATGAGTTTTTCCCACCTCGGTCTCAAATTACCTTTTATCGCTCTTTTATTTTTTTCATGCTTCCTCTCAACCCATTACCCTAAAAAATATTTAAAAGCTAGAAGCGGTTTTGTTGCTGGATTGTACCCGCAGCCTAAAAGGGTAACCGATAATAGATCCCAACTACGGAGATGTGACTGATAGTTTTCCGTCGTTATATCCTGTCCTGAAGGGCGATTGGCAAATGTAAAGAGATAGAGAACCCCAGCATATTTCAATCAATTCAACTTTTCTAACCTCAAATTATTTCGATCGATTGCTAGTATTATCGATTTTTAACGTTCTGTTAAACTGAATTTGATTTCAATCGCGTATTCTGTATTTTCCTATTACTTACGTTGTGATTTTTCATTCATTGTCCACTCTTTTGTCCCGTCTTCCCGTAAATAGCACCTATAGATTAATAGCAGAAAACTAACTCGTCGCTCCTACACTTATCCGACGCCGCTTACATCCCCCTTCCTGTATACCTAACGTCCTCGCTTCTTGAACACCTTCTCACCTTTCGCTGTAAATCTTCACCGGTCACTCCATTTCTAAGCAGCGACAAGGATCCTTTTCTAGCGTCACTGTCAGCTTCGAGACAATCAAACACGTTCGGCAGACCTTCTCCTCTACAATTATTCAGCCTGTCATTCTCCATGTTTTACTTTCCAAAAAAACGAGAGATGTTTTTGCCACGGACGCCATTTATGCTACGGCTTAAAATCAATGCCTTTGACTCGGTAGTGCGCTGCCACTTGTGGTACTCAGACAAAAACGGTCACAATATTGTTTTTATTGCATCTCCTTTGATTTCTTGTGGTAATATGCGAGCAGAAAGGATTGTGTTATTCTGAAAATTTCTGAATAAGTAGTGTGCATCGTTATTTGCGCCCTAATCATAGCTAATAATCGATAAGATATAAGACAATTATTTCTTTCAATAGGACGTCTGGTGCAGGAATGAAAAACACAAACTTGAAACTTCTCCGACAGCCAGTGTATAGTTTTGCTTTGGAAATGTTTCCGTTATACGTTACGATTGATTGAATTTGTATCTAAAATTAAAAGTATCGAAATATGATACGAATTTTCATATATAAATATTCTTTTGATTTTGGTTTTCGTTATTACGGCCGAAACCTACAACGTAATTGGCCTGAGAGATGCCATTGAGATACCGGTAAAGAGAGAAATTTTTGCGGAGTGTTAGTGAAAGGGCAACACTTGTTCCACGGGACACTTCGATAATCCTGGTGGCAGGTTCACCGTAGCTGAAGCGAGCAGGAACAACTGCCTATCGGATCGCGTGGCAACTTTACCAGTTGATAATGAGACTGGGATGCGTGTTTCCGGTGGAGAGCACAGCTCTTTGTAAGGCGTCTAAAATTGGATTGGCGGTTATGCGATCGTCCCCATGTTTGGGCAAGTGCTTTGAATTTTTTTTCATTTTTAGCTCGAAATATAATCGCGCAATCGAACTTGTTCTTGAAACTTTCGAAGTCCTGTTTTTTTTACTTTTTTGTCGGAAGAATTGCTTAACCGTATAATTAATTGCCCGTGCTGCTTGAAAATAACACGTAAATATAGGGACTTATCACATTATGAGACTGGCAGTGGTTAAATGGCTAAAGATAATCGTATGCGTGGCCTAGTGTTGTCACTCAGATGGCAATCGAACGCGATCGACCATCTTTATTTACTGATATTACCGCTTCACCGATTGCCTTTGCACATTATCTGGTTGTCTGTTTATGCTAGTACGATAGAAAAGTGCAGTCATAAAATAGATTTTATTTTCTCTATCGCTTTGAGTGTGGATAGGATATGACTACCAAATTGCAAGATTTAATTTTAAAGAATTCTACCTCATTATTATAAGCGTTTATGCTGGTGACCCATTCTTGCTTTCTAGGATTTGCTTTAAAATTATTATTAGGAGTCATTTTTTACTTTCTCCATACGTAGTATAGGGGAAAACAGTTTTCATGAAAAAAATCAATTTCGGGATTTCAACGGAAATACGCGTTTTGAGGCCCTCGGAACGCGTTTTGACCATTTTCTCGATAATTTCTGTTTGTGTATGTGACAGCTTTTTGTGGGTGCTTTAACTCAAAAACTATTAATCAGGTCAACACGAAATTTTATATTTAAGATTTTTATGACAGCCACAAGAACTGATTAGTTTTTGGTAAAAATCGGTCAACCGGAAGTGGGTGTTTACTCTTGTCACATCCGTTATTTTGAAATATTTGATATGTAAAAATGTACTGAAATAAGAGTTGTAGGAAATTTAATTTTCTACAACCTTTGTTTGAAACATTTTCCCATATAATGCATTGTTTAAGAGATATATTATATATTTTTTACCACCACTACGCTACCTACCGAAGATTATTGTTAACAACTGATGCTTAGTTACGTCTTAGTAATGCTCCTTTTTATTTTCTTAATTGTTGGAGCTTTGTGGCTATATCCAATATCAGATTGCTATGGTTTGAGTATTTCTGTTCTAAATTTTTTTCGCAGTTCCTTCAAGTATTTATTATCATTTAACCTATTTGGAATTTTTAGAAATATTACCGGTATGGAGAAAGTCATGTGGTGGCCACATCAGATTTTTTATGGATAGAAACCATTTATTCAAACCATAACTTTAAGATTAATGATCATGATCCTGGGGTTCTTGCTTTACAACGGTTGAGTCACCGAAGCAAATATATGTCAGTATTTTCAAAAACATTAATGCGATCTATATCAAACAATTTCTTATGTTAATTTAACTCGAAAGGTAATCTTCTAAAAGATGAAAGAACGAACGAGTTTGAATGAATGTTATTTTCGGTTTCGTTTACAGCTGAGCAGGTCCATTAAGTTCACCATCACCGTGAACATTCCCTTCACTATTTTGCATTTGAAATAAAGATTAAAAATCAACCACGAATTAGTGCAATGCAAACTAAGACCCAATTATTATAATAAGGTGGTACATAATTATGCATAATCCTTCATACGTATATATTACGGTCAAGTAACGCCGTGGTAAGAAAAACATCCTAAATTAAAGCCACCACCGGCAAAAAAACCTCACGGGACGATTGATTCGATAGGAAAGATATGGATAAACCGTATTTTCTCAAGGCGTCTGGTCGAGGTCGTTAACCCAAATGGTTGCCAACTTCGGAGGGAAACGCTAGTTTCGTTTAAGGAGGCCTAAATTTTTACCTTCACTCTCTTGACGTCTTAGGCAAAGGAAGAGGAAGGAGGATCAAGAGGGAGATGGAGGTCGAGGGACACCAAAAAGGGTTGTCGAGGGCGCTAGAGTAGTGTTTCCTAGAGGAAGGGAAGTCCACAAACACACCGCAAGCTGAATAATGAACACCGCGGGGCGCTCGGCAGTAACTTTGCGGAACAGGCATTAATTAACATATCCTTGCCAAATGAAAAGTGCCTCCTCCCTCTTCTTCATCCTCTTTCTTTCCATTCCCAGAGAAAGTCTTATCCTCTTCCTCATCCTCGCCACCTCGACCAGACACGCCTCGCACCGCGCACACACCTCGCCCCATACCGGCACGCCCCTCCGCTTCATTCCCTCCCATTTTTCCTCCATCATCTTCATGCTTTCCGTCCACTCTTCCCCAGGGGAAATACCACGGAGAGAGCAGCATCACACTATAATCCCCTGCGTTTCTTTTACACCCCCACACTTCTCTCCTCCATATATATCTTTCGTTCGATAAAAACTTCCACCCCAATCCCTCCCTCTTTGCCTCAAGGTGTCCTCTTTTTCCACCTCCGCATACCCCTCTCTCTCTCTTCTCCATTTCTCCCTCATTTTCCACATATCCTCTCATCTTCTTCCTCTTATTTTCGTTTTCTTATATTCTACTTCAATCTCTACATAACGCATTGACTCCATAGTGATCGCACCCATTTGTACGTGCTTGAAGAAAATGGCATTTTTAATTCTCCATATAATACATTGGAGGGATACTTATTTTTAAAGAACCTAATTTTCATAGAGATGTAGTGAATAATATGAATTCATTATCATAAGAAACTCTCTGGTGGTTTACAATTAGCTACCAACTTAGATGAATTATGGTCCTTACAATCTTCTTTTTCCCCTCATAATAGTCGCTTGTATTGTCAAACTCAATATTTAGCATAAAAAGTTCGGCGATTGCGAGAAAAATACGGTATTCTCACAATCCTCCATATCCGCTTTCCACGCATATGGAGGCGAGATTCTCAGGGTATAAAAATAAAAACTAATACGCGAACACGTGTTCTATAACAAAGTTTTAGAATATTTGTGAAGATTAATAGGCTAGCATGTCGTCATGCAAGGGGAACAAGAAAACCTAAAACAAAAAGCAACAAAAAAATCGAGTAGAAATTCCGTTCCATACGCGCACATTGGGCTATGAAGCATTCCTTCCTCTACCCCTTCCCCCTCCCTTTCTCTCCGTCACCTTTTTCTTTGTTTCTCTATTTCATTTGGCGCGTAATTTACTCGTGACAAGGCAGAGCAACATAATAATTTACAGCATTAATTGGTACCTTCGATGGTGTTTTTTCCTCGTTGTAGGGGTGTGAGTGAGGGACGGAGGGAGGAGCCGGGAGGAGGAGGTGGGAAGGGAAGGAGGAGGCGGTAACCGGGAGGTTGAGTTATTGGCGAGGTGTAGGTATAAAGGGGGGAAGGCGTATGGGAAGAGGAGAGGAAAGGTGGGAGGAGGAATTGGTGGTAAGGTAAAAGTGAGAAAGTTAGGGGCGTTTGGTGAGAGAGGGATAGATAAGCTGGATTAAAGGCATGGGAATGAAAGCTTAAAGATAGAAGAATATAGGTTTTGAGTGATATTGGCCAAATATAATCCAGTGAAGACTTCATTAGTAATTGAAGTACGAGATAAAGAGGCGTAGATTTCGTTTTCGTCATCTTTAGGAAGTTAAAAATATAATTTACAAAAAAATATTACTTTGCCTTTCAAATATGCAATATAGAAAAAGCTATTCTTTTATGCTATACAATGGTTTTTATTTTAGTTAAACAATATTAAATTCTTTTATGCTCATAAACTACGTCTATTCTTGCGCATAAAGTATTATTCCTTTATGTATGTAGCGGATACAATATTTTGTGTAATCTAGTTAAATTGAAAGGTGTCATAGTGGCGTATTAACTAATAGAAATATTTATACAAGCAGTAATTATTGCATGTATGGCGTGAAATATTTAGAATTGCCCATTATTTACCAATGTTATTTCAAAATTATAAATCACTGAAACTGGTTAAATTTCTCTTTACTTTCATACAAATATATTCACACTAGGGTAAGTTGCCGTCAAATACACGGCGGATAAATATTTATTTAGTTAATTCTACCTTTTCTTTTATAGATGAAATCATTCACTTCACTAACTCTATTCTCTCCATGCTTTAACATAAAAGATAGTGGTACCTTAAGTATCATTGGAACGAAATGTCAAAACAATATTGTAAGATATCCTTTTTATCATACCAATAGTTCCAAATATTGTTTATCAAACTAATATGCTATAGCCAAACATTACTTTCAAATAGCAGCGTAAATAAACAAAACCATAAATGCATGCTAAACTGAAAGAAAAAATTCCAATATTATACCTAGATTGAAAATAATTAGTGTTTTACAATTCCGATACAAACACAAATTATTTCTTTCATTAAAATGTTATTCTAATTGTCAAAGTACTGTAACCCAACGGTTGGTTCGATAAATACAAATTGTTATCCCATTTTCAATATAATATGGTTTTCGTAATTTCGTAAAGACGGCAACAATGACTCTCATTTAACCACATGCTGCGTTTCTGACATTGACTAACACTTTTATTAATATTAGTTCATTTATTGTATTGTATATTATTTTAAAAACAGTGTGAGTTACTGGTTGTCGCAAAATATCGATATTTTGTGGTGGCAGAACAATTATTGATATATATTATTACCATGTAGTTAATTTAAAATGCGTCTTTCTAAAATAAAGCAAAGTTTCTTGGTTTTGTGAGAATGGTGTAGCTTATACAGAGGGTATTTTTCCAAAAATTGGATTTATTTTAAAACAATAGTTTGAGCTACGCCGAATGGGATTGTGATCTGAAGGAGGGAGAGAGGAGGCGATGGAGATAGATAGATAGATAGATAATCGTCTTTATTCGGGCGAAATTTAGACCAGAAGGTCCATTCTTGCATTTAACCCTTCGTCAATATAATAAATACAAGAAAAAGAATAAAATAAGGTATAACAAAATACATTATATAAACATTATGTACCTAAATCATACAAATTAAAAAGATAAAATTGAATACAGATTTGTGTTTGTGGGGAAAACCTAGGTAAAAACAGACATGTCCTCCCTAGTAAAACCCACGCAGGAAACGGTGAATGGGAGGGAGAAATCGCGGATCTTTATGGAGGAAGTATTGTTCAGAAGATTGGGAAGACAGAGTGAGAACTGTAGAGAGAGGTGTAATGAGAGCCATGAGCTACTTAAGAGGGTTTGGGGTGAGAGGACAAAGAGAGTGTGTAGCTCTCTTCCATGCAGAGTAAACGCGATGTGTGTCGAATTTCAATGCGTGAGAATTTGATTTTCCACGTCTATTTCAACCCACACTCTTCCATATTCCTCCATCACTCTTCGTAACTTCTATCTCCTAAATTTCCCTCTCCCTCCGTCGTCTCTCTCCCACACATTTATGATTCATCAAAAAAAACCTATTTAAATCTTCTCCTCCCAATCTGGTGAGATCGTCTTAAATCATCCGTCTTTTTTCCGAACCGTTGGTTTGGGAGGCATCCCTTGGATGAAATTCAGGAATGGCCAAGTGAGTTGTAGGTAAACATGTATCATTTGTTGTCGAAGGAATTTTTATGTGAGGAACGAATATGGGTGTATTTTTGGGTGGAAAAACTTCTGCTCTTTAGTTCGAGTATGTTGGTTGAATCACTTGTTTTAAATCCACTGATGCTGACAATAGAAAGAATAACTAACCACATTTACGCGACATTAAGACGACCAACGTCTACAGAAGCTAATTTTGAGAAAAAAATGTTTTATGAGCCATTCCGAAGCAAATAAATCTAATAAAATTATTGAAATTATTTATTTTAACTCTCTAAAAATGTGTCATAAAAATCTGCAATGCAAAGACTAATGTGATTTAAATCGTGATAGATTAATCATAATAACTGTAACTATTTTTATATATTATGTATTTCTTTGTTCGTGACTATAAGGCGATTTCCAACCTTTTATTGGAAAACAAGCAGTTCTGGAATGAACTAATCCGCCTTCTTTCCTTACAATACAATTTTGATACATAAATACCACCTTCAAAATCGACAAATTTTCGTGTTAGTAGTAGCAGTAATTTTTATTTTTTAGGTGCATCGACGGTTAAGATCATTTCGCACCGTTAAATATTCTATTCAGAAAAATCCTTATAAAATCACAACATCCATGCCCTAGGTGGGAATCGAGCCCGCGACCTTTGGGTTAGCAGGCAGGCGTTCTACCAATCATGCTAACCCGGCCGGCACAACTTTCCATTTGTTATGCACCATGAAATATGAAGGGTACAGTAGAAAAGTACTTGCAGGGTCCTCGTCTGTAAGAACAGGGTGCATCGTGCGTAAGTGGATGACAATGAGATAGGATAACCTATATGAGACGCATTAATATCTCTTATAACCCTCGGTATTATGGTACCATTTCCATTGCTTGGTTATGGCTATTAAATGTTTTGATTTTGATTACAATAATGATAATTTGTAATGTTTTTGTGTTGTCACTGAATTACATAAATGTTTTGAGAATTTAATGGCAGTAAATACTGACAACAATATGTGGTATTCATATTTTTTGCCGCAATTCCGATAGGTATGTATCGACCTAAGGGTCGATTGTTTCCTCGATAGCTATGAATCGAAACACGGCTGGAATGTGCATTCGGCTATGCTCCAGCCGAGTTCGGCAATAATCATTACCATAGCAACAAATCGAAAAAATGCAAAAGAAAATCTCTCTGCACGACGGATTTTAGATTAACCATGTAAATCAAATGGGGAAAGAACTCACCTGGAATCGAACTCTGGACCTGTAAATTTGAAATATATATTATGACCCGGAGGTAGTCTCCGAGAGCACTAGCCTTACACTAAGTTTCATGGAAATCGCTTCACTCATGAATAAGATGTTAGTGAGGGACACACACATGGACAGCGAGGCGATCTCATAAGACTACTTTCCATTTTTTGGAAAATAGGCAAATAAACAGAACCCTGTCTTGTAATCGATCAAATACGGTAATCACTGAATTCACAATCGAGTATTTAATGGGAAAATTACACTTAGTGTAATATATTTACTTTTTCAAAATTGTTTTGTCTATGGCAGCATGTTAACTTAATTGCCAATATTCTATCCTCTACTCCGGTAGTTATGACATGTTTTGGTATCGTTTCCTAAATGTTAATAATGTAATAATACATTTTATGGTGATGTAAATTTGGTCGCTCAATTAAAGGGCTCCTAAATAATTGAATGTACCATTTCAAAAAGTAACATAACCAAAAAGAATACTGAAGTAAAATATGACGCCGTATTCTCAAAAAGATAATTAGGTGCTAGAATGCTGTAATCGACGTTTAGTTTTTATTTATAACGGCTTATCGTAGTTAAGTGTGGCACAGTTGACCGCAACTAGCTTTATTGATCGGATATTCAAGATTAAAGAAGCTCTACTTTCAATTTACTACCGCATAACGTAGTAAATATCTCTCGGAACTATCTGGAAAACCCTTGGACGACTTTTTTTGAAGCGTATCTGGATTGAGAGCTAACCTTTCTCTCTTAACACAAACACGAGCCCTCATTCTCTCTCTCCCTTTGACCACCTGTCAAGATGCTCTCTTTACTTTCGTTACTGACGGGACATATCCTCGCTCATCTTTCCTCTCTCCCATAATCTTCCCCGCAATTCTCGTCTCACTTGCATCCCCCTCACACAACATTACCACCCCTTCCTCCTGTTCTGTTCCCCCCCCCTCCCCCAAAGCAGAAGAGAAGTAAGAAGGCGAGAGCTTTGGTGTGTGAAAAAGGGAATAAAAGAAAGGCGAGAGAGAGAGAGAGAGGAGAATAGTTCTCACTCCTGCCACCTGGCTGGGTGTGAATACGTGCCCACTAGCCTTCCGAGCGTGACTTTGCTTTGCACCTCTTGTACGTGTTAAAGATTTAACGAGGTAACGACCTTTCGACGGGTTTGTCGGACAACTTCGTGAAACTATTTCATTTCCAATTTCCCCCTTTCGTCCCTCTCTCCTCCTCATTTTACCATCTCTACCCGCCTTCCTCCGCCTTCGTCATTCTCATACTCCGACATCGCCCTTTTCATTTTCGGAATGGCTGTTAGAAGAGTGAAACGATGTCTATTTACAAGGGAGGGTTCGGGAGATAAGGATTGAGTAGGAGAAGGGGGGGTAGTGGAGAAACGGAAACAAGGAAAGAGGAAGGCATCAGAGTCAGAGAATGGAAAAGGGAGAACGATAGGAATAGAGTTGGGGAGAGAGAGAGAGGTGTAGAGTGTGGAAAAACTCGTGAACCATGCAATCGGACATCTTTGCAAGTGGGAAACAATCGTTCGGAGGGCAAGAGGTGAACGAGAGGGAGTGAGATGAAGGTGAAGAGGGTTGGTATGGGGAGAGATAATAGGTGAGGAGGTGCGTGAAAGAAAGATGTAGAAAGGGGGAGTGGAAAATGTTGTTTCTCCCTTTGCGATTGGTCGGTCGGAACAATTTGCCTATCTTTCTTTCTCTCACTCCCTTCGCTCAATTAGTTCCACAGGTGGCTAAGTGCAAATTAATGGGATTTTGCAACCGTGGAAGGACAATCGATCGCCTGTTTTAATCCCATTCCACCCGCGCTTCGACTCCGACGTGCGGCGCCCCCTTATGATTTTTATTTCATACACGATCGAGATTTTAATTAATGCATTAATAAAATCGGAATTAAATTTCGTGTCGATCGAGTTGATCGCGCGATTTGATATTTTTACGTTTAAATTACGAGGAATCAAATGGGACGGAAGTGAAATTATATAACGAATTAGCGATCGGATTATATCGGGTGGAGTAAAAACGATTGGATTTCATCAATGCCGGTATTCCGAAATCGTAGCTCTTGTTTTCGAGTGTGTACATGCATTTAATGTGTTCGATAAATAATAAAACGATAACATTGCTTGTTTTTTCCCCGTTAAATGAGACCGCAGTTATTCCATGATATAATGTGCCGTTAAATTAATTTTTGTTATCTAGATTTTAAAATCGTTTTATGAGAATATTGGTTATTTGATGAAAATCGCACGTGTTAAAGCCGGAGCTGGCTTTAGCAGAACGAAATGAATTCAAATGAATTTAAACACCAATATGCCGAGATAATTTAAATATAGATATTCATCAGCTGTTGATATTACGACACTGTGAACGCTGTAATTGTATAATTATATTTTTTTATTCGCTGATGTTGTCATGCTGGTCTCACAAAATGATTTTCGATTTTAGCTTTATTCTTATCAGGCACGTACGTGAAGTCCCATGCCCTTACATTTTCATTCATTAACCACAGCACGGAACGGTATTTTATCCATTTTCAAATACATACCTTTTCATAAGTTATTTATATTAAAATTTTAATATGAAATATATGAATTGCTATAAACTTTCCATTTGACTCTTAGACTTAAGGTTAGTGGTTTTGTTACATTAAACCTCGATAGAACGGGCACGGCATATAAAGAGAACTTCATTATAGCGAGCGAAAACACCGTCACCGTCGATGTCTTAACGTTTCATATACTGAATTTAATTTTAGGATATTACGAGCACTCATTAGAACGAGAGTTTTTATGAATTTTTTATATTTTCTCTATATCGAGGTTTCACTGAATATTTGTTCACAACAGCCATAACTGCCTAATATTTATGAGTTCATTACCAACCGTGATTACATTTCATATGTTTTGCATCTCTCTCGTCAATATTTCACTGAGATAAAACATTCTTTGTATGAAAGGAATGCTTTAGAAAAGTGATAATCTTATCTTTGTTGTATTGTTATACTTCGGTACATTAAAATTTTTCGGAAAGGAAACCTTTTATTCAAATCATTGTTCCGGGAATTGAATATGTTCTTCGAACTTTTACTGCACTGGGGTGACTCGCTGTCAACCTAAATAAGTGACTTGAAATTACGACGGAATGTATCGGAAATACGTGGAGCGTTAAAAATGCTGATTGTGTGTGAGATGTTGGGGAGATGCGAGCTTTTTAAGGGAGTTGGCTGTGTTTAAAATATTGTTTGAAAGGTCATAAGGTGCTGCTTATAGGAGGAGGTGATGGGGGCGTGGTCTAAGATCGTAATTCATTTGGCCGTTTAGGGTCATACACGATCTCTCTACGCTATACCACCTTCCTTCGATATCCTCCTTATACTTGTCTTCCGTTTTTTACTTATGTACCTCAATATGATATAACTATGCGGTCAAATAAAGTAATTGGGGCCTGTTTCTGTGCAATTATTACTGCATTTGTGGCCATTCGAACAAAAAATTTCATTTGGCGAACGAAAGAAAATTCAAGTGGTCTTTAATCTCATGATAAACATATATCTGTATTAACACGTGAAATGAGGCTATTTCGTGTAATACTTCACCATAATTCCATAATTTATCTTTTTCTTGCTGAAGAAATCGCAGATTTATCATTTCTTTACCAAGACAATGTAAATATAAGGCTTTTACGCAACGGATTTGTGCTTATTATCTTCCTGCTTTTATGGAGATACAAAGGCAACGCTGTTTTATACCATTTGGTATGGATTTTGTCTAAAAATTAACAATTTACTAATTAATTAATAACATTGTTCACCCGTATTTGCGTTATTTAATTCCTACCAACCAGTGTTTTTACAAAAATCAACATGTAACATTCATAAAAACCATCATATTTACTTGAGTTCTTCCCATTAACAAATAAAGGTATTTGAGGTAACGTACTAACTATCCTTACAAGACCGATTATAGAAATCTCAAGGGAGATATGATCCCACGCGCTGTCCTTGTACATCCGTCTCTTTCAAAATTCGACAGCATTTATTAGCTTTGACGATTGGCAGTGGCTATAAAAATGATGGTAACAAATATTAGAAATGCCTGTGCAATTTTTGGAGGATTGTTCAGCATTTGCTACCGCACTACTCATATCCTATTCACGATGTTTACCGAAGAACTTTTTGCGGCTACTTTCTATCCCGTCTTCTCTTTCTCCTCTTTCCTTTTTCTCGGAGACTGCTCATCGACCCTCCCTCTCCTTTATCCCCTCCCCTCTTCGGCCTTTGCGAAGGCCTCCAGGAGGACGTCCTCCATGAGACTCGTGGGGCAATGAATATTCCGGAGGGCACACACGTACGCCATGCGACGACAACAAAAACAGCTCCGCCACTAGTGCATCTCATTTGGAAGAACAGAGGCGATGCATCATCGCTCATCACACGGTCATTCTCTACGTATCGCCTTCGTAAAAATCGGTTTTTATGGTTTTATTTAGACTCTCGGGAACGAACATTATTGAGAACGGACGGACTGAATATTGCGTGCGGTTCAGGTTAACAAATTGTTAAAATATATTATTGGAGTTTATCAACATTGTTTCCTATCATTCCCGATTCATATAATTAACGCATCTCTCATATTGAACTTTTTTCCCTATAAAAAATAAAAGCCCACAAATTACACATTGACTAAATGGGATTAATATATCAAAAATCTTGAATAGGGTAGGGTGGGCCTATTTGGATCATTTCAAATTTAATCAGGAATTAGAGGTGGCCAAATTTTTTTAGAATTCAGTAATTATTTTTCATTGCATTGTGGTGTTTTGAATTAAAAAATATAATGCTAAGTTTTAAACATATTTATTTTAAAATACACAGTAATGAAAAACATTAGTTTTACAAATAATGTAGGGCTATTTGGATCGCATATTTTCTTATAAAAAAGCACTGCAAATTAGTTCTATACTATATACCACTGGTTATACTTAAACAAAAGAACTATAAATACCTGTATCAGCCCTGAAGAGGCCTTTTGCCTAAACAGGGTATTTTCTGATCAGGCCATATACTATGTAGATGAGTGTAAATTGTATTTTATTGTAATGTATTGTATTTTGGCTTATCAGAAAATAAAAACCTATTGAAATTGAAATTGAGTTCTATAAAAGTTAGAAATTATATATAAACAACGTATTACATTATCTGACCGTCATTCTTATTAATTACGGAGTAAACAAATTTTCCACACTTGAATCGTTTATGTCCAGAAGCCCCTACACACAAGTCGTGGTACCAAGTTTTGCATGTTTCGCAGCTTAACCAGTCACCTTTTGTGAGAGATTTCATATCAAAATACTTGATTCCGCATAAACCACACGGTACGTCTTCATTTTCCGATGATTTGTATGAAAATTCTTCACTTGAACTGCTTGAGTCCATTAGTTCTCTTCGCACAATGTTTTCTTACTTTTCTTAGCGATCACTTTTGATTTATTTATAAGTTTTTTAACCCTTGTTCCTTTCTCCAAATGTAACTTTCTCTTTACTTTTGTGTTTTCAACGTTTTCAGGAGGTTGAGGTTGATAATCGGCTATTTGCATTTGATGATCAGGGATTCTCACTTGACTGTCCGGGATTTACACTTGGAGGTTCATTGGAAAGAATTGAGGTTACATCGGAATATTCACAGTCGGAAAAAGTCGTTCCCAGCACACAGGTCAGAGGAAAAGGTGTGTGATGGCAGGAATTTGTGTTCAGGAATCTTGTTTGAGTTGAAAGGATAAATTCCGGTGATTTCAAATCCTTTTACTGGGTTCCCTACGGTGGCACCCTCTCTCCAGAATTAAAAATAACACCAAATACAAATTTAGTTATTGAACTTCCTGGATTTACTGTGAACAAAAGAAGTGGTCTCTTTGTGGTAGAATGCTTTTAGAGATTTAAACACAATCCTGACAAGAGGATGCAAAACGTGGGTGGTGTGAGGTGGTAGGCATCCTAGCTCATTCTAGGGAAGGATCAAGACATTAGAGGGAATGGTTGGATATATGACCATCTAAAATTAACAAACTCCTGCCTTTAACACCAATTTTGTCAAAATGTTGAAGTCAAACTAAGAATAGATCTTCATTGATGTAACCTGTTTCGGGCATTAGAACCGTGGTACCGGGAGGCATTCCTTGTTTGTATTCTTCTCGCATTCTAGTAGAGTAGTAAGTATGTGGGGTTTTTACTGGGTAGAAAATGAACAACTCCTTGCCTCTTGTTAGCCTACTTTCCAAAATGGAAATAGGCTTATAAATTATTCGTTGTGTCTGTCCCACTCTATTAACTTTTGAACCAATGGACCGATTTTCATGACACTTGGTGGAAATCACTTGCTACTGGGGCCGAGCTCCCGAGGATAGTTTTTGTTGCGAAGATTGAAAGTCCCGGGTTCTATTCCAGCAACTATCTTTTCCATTTAATTTACATGGGAAATCTGAGATCCATCGTGTAGAGCAATGGTGAGCGACCTACGGCCCGTGGGCTGCTTGCGGCCCTCGAGAACGTTTTATGCGGCCCGCGAAGCTATGATTGAAAGGGTTTAAACACAATTCATATTATATACATTCAAATTACAACAATAAAACATTTGATTTTGAAATGTTAACATTAATAACCTAATTTAGACTTGATTTTCACTGAAATGATACGGCAAAACCTCGATTAACGTCCAATTTAAAGTCTAATCTGGCTCGCCGAAGCATTGATAACTTGTAATGCGGACCGCCGAGGAATTTGCTACCATCAATGCGGCTCGCCACGTAGAAAAGGTTGCCCACCAATGCTGTAGAGTAATTTTTTCTTGCACATTTAAATATCTTAGAATTGTAATATCGGAGCGGGATTTGTACTATTCTCTGAGAAAAGTAATGGGGACTCTAAATTTTATCGTAGAATTTTACTTATCGATCGTATTTCTTCGATTTTGGCAGTTTTATCACTCAGCAATATTTTTGCCACACAAATACGCGTGATCAATTTAGTTTTCCGTTCGAATAGATTTTTAATATTTTATAACGCTAAATTATGAGATTTGGGAACACAAAGAGCAACTCATCCGCGGTGAATTTAAATCTATTAAAACCAATATGAGTAATTGCTGCACCACTCGGTTATGTAAAAATTCACTTAAAGTATAAGTAATCAATATATATAATGGGGATTCAATTTTACTGTTTAAATCTGTATTAATTTTCATTTATTATTTAATTTAAAAGTATTGAATTTGCAGTCATTGTATTAAAATAATTATGTGGAAAGTAGGCACCATAAGTTCCGTTTGGATCATCTTGTATTTTTATCTATATTACAACCACAAAATTTGCGCAACAGGGGAGACTCGAACCAGCCTATTCCACTGCTACAGTTATAGTTAGTTTTCCTAACTTCATACTTATTTTCCAGTATTTTTCTACATTTCCTTTATTTATTTACATCTGAATCATTTAAAGTGAAATCTAATTGGATTTATCCATGTTAAAAATCGTTTCCCCTTGACATTTTGTATTAATGCGAACTCTATTTATGAGGGGTCGCAAACAGTCTTTGCTAAGCCAAGTGATTTTATTGTGGTTTTAAGATTCCTGCGGGCTTTAATTTATAGATGGAAGTGTTAATATGAAATTTTAGCGAATATCGCCCAAATCGTGAATATACAATCAATGGAATGAGAGAATGTGAAAATATCTAATTTATAAAGGTAATATTTTATTTATAAAGACCACAAAAGAAAACAAATATCTTGTTATTAATGAAGTTATCATCATCAATTCTTCCTTTTCGAAGAAACATTTTTCTTCTTCTCGAAAATTCTCGAGCGGTCGCGGCGAACGAACACCCGGACGAGAGAGTCTCCTGACGCGTCTGCCTGAGAACCGCTGCTCTATAGCATAATATTGTGCTGAATATTTTTTGAAAAACAAGTGGTACGAGGAGTGTAAAATGTAAGAAAACTTTTATCCTAAACTATTTCTTCGTTCCACTTCACGACTCTTGATGTTGCGAAGTAGACAGCAGCTACGTTGTTTCGTGATTGGGTTTTTAGAGCTACTTAAAAACGTATTAAAAATCACATTTTCTCTCGCATCTCATTTATGAACATTAATGGAGTGTTGCTATTGAATTATCTTTTCCATGATTAATATTAGTTCTCTTTATTTCAAAATATTGCGAAATAATTAAGCATGGCCAACATCCAAATACCTTTCGTGTTAAATGAATTCGTCTCGTATACCGCTTGGGACATACGATATATTAGCCATTCCTTCAATAAGATATTATTCAATACCATTTTTGGCTATCCGACAAATGCAGCTTGAAAAGAGTAAACAAGTCGAGATGATAAATGCATCGTTTATCTATTGCATCAATTTATAGTCCGTGCCTCTCATCGAACGAGTCAAGACTACGCAATTGCTTCGCTCCGCAGCTGAACCATATGGAAATCTTATGAGGGAGGTAGGAGGATGGCGCAGCAGTATGTGAGGTTTGTGCGAGGCTATTCGTAATATTAGTGGGAAGGAGAAGAGGATGGAGGGTGAAAGGATAGGACAGCGAGGTGGCCATATGAAGAGCGGGTGGTGGTTGTCTGGGACGATACATCTCACCCCTTTAGGCATATAGGTAGGTTGTGGCCGTATACGTTGGAGGGAGTTGTGAGGTTTGGGAAAGAGAAGTCGGGAGAGGGTGGTCGGAGGAGGGTGGCGGAAGGGGTGATGCAGGAATCCGCGGAATGCTAGATGCGCTCTGATTGGACGATTGCCCGCGGGATGGAGAGGTGCCCGGTGCACGTGGTCAGGTGGTTCTTCTTCTGGGGAAGGAGAATGGCCTCCGGGTCCCCAGCCGTCCCTCCTATTTCTACTCCTATCTCCCACATCCCTTCCTATTATGCCACGTCTACTGTTTTCTCGATGTCCCCTTCTTATGAGAAAGCTCTAGGATCTGGGATCAAATCCCAACGAGTGAAGGCTTTTGCTCTCGGCCGAGTCATATTGTTTGGTTCCTTTGGGTGTATTTAGTGCTTTTGTTCTAAAATTAGGCGTTATCCTCCGAACTGCTTAGATTTCTCTGGAGGAAGGTGATGGAAAGTTTGTTGCCTTACCTTATTGATTCAAAATCTGGCGCAATTTTATCAAATAAATATCTAAGTTTTTTCGTTATATATCTTTCAAACCAAAAATTAAATTTTTGTTCGTTGCTTTTATAAAAATCAAAGATACGATATTGTTTTGTCACGTAGCCTTAAATCAAATGATTTTTCCAAACTTGCCAAATAATTGAATTTATATTTAACTTAGACATTTTTAATCGGATTAAAAGTTGAAGATATTTTATCGATATTTAACTTATCAAACGATCAATTTTGAAATGTAATAGTTTGACCTAAATATAAACAGCTTTCGTTCTGTTTTATATCTCATTCTTAGATCTTTATGCTAAAACGCTGCTCTGATCTACTAGTAATTTTGATGTATATATAACGAAAGTATATACTTAAACATAACAATATTCTGGACAAATGTGAATCGATGTTTCATCAATAACTTGAGCATTTACCAGTTATTCGAGAGAGCTATAATGGATAACTTATTTCTCTGATCGTGATGAGTATCTCTAGCCAATAACGCCCAGTGGTTGCCGGATGGCCAGAGGTAGCATAACGGAGGACGCAGTCGTAAGCAGAAGGAGGGGGTAATGGGGTGGTTGGTATCCCTCGTAACGTGTTTCCAGATCTAAATTGTTTCAACCGATATCTTCCCCGCTGTCTAAGTCGAATGTATCGCAATCGTCCTGCCCAATGACTGCACCTGTTGGTCTCAACCGGAAAATTCTCTCTCTCAACCCTCTATTCCACCCAGAGCCTTGACTTTTTCTCTCCTTCTCCAACCAGTAAAAAAAAACTCTTCATGCCCGTCACTTCATCAATTTCTATTTTTCTCACTCCATTCGGATTATCACTTCTTTCATCTTTACTTTTTCTTTCGTCTACATCTCTAAATGTATTTGCTATACCGCTCTTTTCTCTCCATTTCGATTGTAATGACTTCGTTTTCTGTTGATGCTAATGCTGTTTCTGATTACTTGCAAACCATGGAGCCTCTTACTCTCTGCCTCTTATCAGCCGTGCTTAACGTATCTGTAAGTGCTTTCACATTCATTCGTCATCTAGTCTTACGACATTATAAATTTCATTAAATAAAAGTTCAATGAAAACTATATGAGAATTATAGCAATTTTAGATTTATTGAGCTTCATTATAATTTAATTAATATGACAAATAATAAATTACTTAAATTAAAATTTCTAATTGGTGGTACATCAATTTTGAGATTCTACAAATTTTATAATAGTAGAGATTTCAAACTTGGTGCCAACTTTTGATCAAAAGTTAATATAAACGTTTTATGCCAAATCTGCATTTCATTTGCATGAGATGTTTAAAGTGTTCCATAAAACTTTTATTATAACTTTTGATCATTAGTGAACCCCAAAATCGAAGCACCTCCAACTGGATTTAATTTGTTTTCCTTTTTATAGAGTTCATATCGAAGTTTTTAGTTTTTATATTATTTTTAAACATTTTAAAATTGTTTGAATTAATATTTAATTCACAAGGGACGGTCCTCATTTTTTATAATCTCTCTTACTTTCATATTTAATTTCTAGCTTTATTTAATTTCATTCAGCTACCAGCAGTTTTATTTACTAGTTATTTTATGTATTGTATATATTTTTTGTTTAGAAATATTTTTAATAGGAGATGAGTTAAAGTGAAATAGGGTCTTTGACTAGCTTAAAGCGCCCAATCAATCAACTTATCCAATACAAGTTCGAGCTTATCATTTCTAATATGTAGTAGTAGTAGTATTTTGCATGTAGTATACGTTCGCCTCATACGGCGCTGTCGATTTTCCTTCGATTTTCTCATTCGTTTTCAATACCTTATCACCTCATTACGGTCCTGGGCCTATGTATAGGGATCTCTGCCCTTTTTTCTGCGCCTCTCTTCCTTCTCCTGTCAAACGTTCCCTGGGTTTTTGATCGGTGATCGAGATTTCTTCTCATGAGAAATGAGGGCTCGAGGCTTACTCCTTCCACAGGGGGATGGAGCAGGTGGATGAAAGTGCTTACGTATCAAATCGATTCGAAGCGCGAGGTTACCGCGTCGTAGATGAGAAAAAAGGATAAAACACACACGTTAGGCTGAATTATGGTTTTGTGCGCGGCCTCTTAAGGCCCTTCTTTTTCAACTTGAGTGTGGTTGTGTTTATGGGATAATGATTTTTTATGGGGAATTCTATTAATACATACCTCTCGGTGAAAAATACGGTAGTTTTGGTAATCTAAAAAATATTGACCGCTTTGAATAAAAAAAGGCTGATTTGGGTTGTAATATTAACTATTTTCCATTAAATGAAGGCGTTCTCCCAAAGGAAAACGGAATTACTAATGACTATTTGGTTTGCTAACGGTTTGATAACTATTTATGTAGATGAAACCGGTGACTAAATAAATTGGATGTTTTTTCATTGTTCCGATCAGAGCTCACTTTTGGTGATCATGTGGAGCTCGAAATTAAATTTCTGATTTTCTAGCATGCTTTTTTCATTTCCTATGAGTGGAAACAGCAAAAACTGAAGTCATTCCAATTAATTCCAGAACATTATTTTAATTTAGTTAGTTTTAATTAAGCTCAAAATCGTTCAAAATGTTTTGGAAATAGAAAGTGAAATTATTTTATACGATGCGGTTTCCTTGCAATACTTAAAGAGGGAAGTTTCTTATTAGTTTAGTAGCATCTCTCAAAGTTACTGTGTATTTGATTTGAATATTTCTTTCTAATGGGCCACAAAAATTACTAGCATGTGAAGAAAGTCTTGTCACTGTTATTACATAATGGCCTCGAGAAAAGATTTTTCACTTTTCTCTATCGTCCAAGTTGAGATTCGAAAAGGAATTATCAAACTTTATATTATTCACAGTTTTCATAAAAATATTTAATTAAATGGTAGTAATTTTACTTATGAAGTTACATAATTTTCGCTATTTAGGCTGAATTCCTCCAACTTAGGAAAATTATTCTAATGTAATTTCATTTCTAAAGTCTGAGGCTTTATTGCGATTCGTAAAAAAATGGCATGATTTGTTTGCCCAGTCGCTTTCTTTCTGGCCAGCAACTGTCAACCTGATGACGTCGATTTAAACAATGGCCACCGCTTTTCTACGAAATGACTTCGGAGGCGGCGCCAAAGTCCACCGCTCATAATGCGCGGCCAGATACCTCCGGTCTTCCCTTCTCCAAGATGGGGATGGGGTGGTTGGGGGTCAAGCCGTGAGCGGGTTTCGTATTGGCTACCCCCTCCGCGAATCTTTTTAGCCACTGGCATTGTCGTCCTTTCCATCCCTCTCCGCATTCGGCACTTCCTCCCCGTCACTTCCGTCCAATGCTCGTGGGAGGTCTCCCCGGAGTCACCGGAACACATGTATGCACCAGGATTAACTAACTACACGCCTCTCCTTATCCCCCGCCAACTCTCCCACGTGCCTCCTCCCCCCTCCCCCACACATACCCCGCGCTCTCCCTTCCGCGTGCACCCATCAGTGTCCCGCGATGTCGAACACGTACTGCAGGAATTGTTCGCTTTCAAACTGCACAAGAGAACATCTGGAAAAGCCGAAGCGGATATGGCCGCGCGGATTAAGAGAGAAAAGAGAATGGATTTCTTCCGCCGTGTTGCGCCACATACTTCTCTCTTAAAAGGCATCGCCAAGGATTCGTAAGAAATATCCACCCTTTCGTTCGATTCGAAGGATTCCCTTTTTTGAAGTATTTTGTGGAAATGAAGGACTTCATAACTGTCTAGGTACCCAATGGTGGTGGTCCACGGAAAGCAACATAATCGAAACTTTGTGATGATACGATAACGTTTGTAATATGGGCCTTAGCGGAAGTTAAAGAGTTTGCTTTTTTAATGGGTAGGTTTCATTGTAACGAATCGAACTCAGATTTATAGTTGATAGTAATTGCTGATAGCTGTTTATTTTGATTAAGAAAGGACATTATAATGCATATAGTATCAAAAAATGCATTTTTTTCTGAGTTATATGCCACAAGATAAACATAACGATTCCCATTTCTCCAAGAGACGAACTGTTACTTAAAGGAATATCAGTGAAAGAATGCAAAGATTTATCACACCAAAATGAGTTAATTAGCATTTTATAAACTTAATTTACTTTTCACTTAAATCCACTATTTCTTAATGAAATTTATCTGCATTAAGTTAGAATGATACAAGATAAATTTTACTTCGATAAAAAGTTATCGCTTTACTATCAGATTCATATTGAAGACCTTCGACAGTCAAGTAGAGATAACCTTTTTGTAATTTTCTTTATCTCATATCTGAAGATTATGCTGTATCATCCTGCTTCGGCATCGAACTCTCTGTTATGGGAATTCTCCCTTCATATATATTCCCTCCCTTTACATTCTCCCTACCTCCTTCAATTCCATAAAAATGATTCATAAAAATTCGAGTGTTTATAAGTAAAAATATCAGTACTTGTTATTAAATATAACTTGAATCACCAACAAATGTAAGGGCTGTGATAAATTTTGATTTTGTCCAAAAGTTTTATTTGGAAATGTATTTTTATAAAAAATCTTCCATAAAATCAAAGTTATATATATATACCATTTTGAGATGGAAAAAATATTTAAATCTTCTGCAGTACTTTAGGAATGCCTTCTATATGTTCTTATCGAGCTCTAGAATTAATGCTGCCGAATGAATAAAAGATAAGGTATCGAGTGTTTGGGCAAAATACGCAACTGTGGATTTTATTTTTACGAGGAGAAATCAAATATATGGCGATATCAGACGACTTGGTTGTGTTAAGTGTTAGAGATAAAAAACGTTCAATCGAATAAAAAAATAATTCGAACGCGAAATGTGGATAAACCGCCATTTAGAGAGCATCCCCGTCGACTTTTGTCGCCCCTCCATGTACTCTGTCACCGTACAACCGAGTCTCTCCTTTACTTAGTCTCCACTCGCTCATATATCTACGCACACAAACGCACACGCCTAGTTGAAACTCTACTTTAGGACGAACGCGCGTGTGAGCATCCCACGGGAGTGTCTCACGTGATCACCAACCTTCCTTCACCCCGCTACCTCCTTCACCCGCTTCCCTCCACTCCCTCTCGTGCACTCCCACACCATCCCTTCTCCCTCTCCATCGACCAATTCTCAGAAAAGGCTCGGACAGCTTCCACCGTAGTCTCCAATTCCCCATCCTACACCCCCTCTCTCTCCCTTTCTCTCCTTCTCTATCTCAACATCTCTCTCTCTCTCTCTTACTCCTCTCGTCCCTTCTCTCTCTTATCGAGCGCAAATCATGCATCCTCTTCACTTCTCTCTCTTTCTCTCGCATTCCTTCAGTCATCCTATCTCTTTTCGCTGCCTTCCTTTCTTCCTCTCATTTAATATCATTTTTATTCCTTTTCTTTTCTTCTTTACGTTATCTTCGTACTGCCTTTGTTCACCTGTAGACTTTCTCAGTGTTTCTCAAAAGAGAGAGAGAGAGAGGAAATGAGGGAAGAAAGATACGGAGAGAATTCCCTTAGTTGGTATGGCATGGTGAAATCTCTGGCTTGCGAGCATATGGTGCGCGCATTCGCGCATATCTTACGGGTGCAGTCCATATGCTACTGAATTTGGAAAGGCGTCGCAAATTTGCATGACTTGCTCTCTACCTTAAAGGAAGTGCGCGAGATAGAGCGCGAAGTATCTAACTGCTGGTCGCGTAAGTGTAAGGGGGTGGAAACAAATTGCAAGATATTATTTTTAGGCGTTCTTTACCAGCGAAGCGGTAATAGCGGGACGCCTTATGGGCACGTCTGGTCCATCCGTCCTTCCGTCCGTCGTAACTTTCATCCGATAAACAGATAGACGGATTTTAATTAAATTAAGTATGAGTGATTGTTATTAAAATTTACCGCCCAATTGTGATTTTGATCTTAGTCCGTCAATTAGAACTTCCACTTTACATAATTACATTGATAAACTTATACTCGTATCTCGTTAAATGCCATCCGTCCAACAATGAAATACTAACTTTTCTCTCCCTAGTTCTTATATGATCTGTAAGGTATAGATTTAAAAAAAATATTCGGATAGAGAACACCATTTACTACAAGAAAGTTTACGAGACCACATACTTACGAGTTATAGTTTTGGGGATAAAAATTCGAGAAAATCCCGAGGACAAATCGCATATTTTGTTTACATCGATCTCTAAGAGTTCTCTTGGAAAACAACAATTAAAATCTGATGTGGCTACGACATGACTTTCTCCATATCTGTAATATCTCTAAAAATTCCGAATAGGTTAGATAATAATAAATATTTTAAGAAACTGCGAGAAAATTTCAAACTGCAAAGAACAGAAATAAACTCAAACCATAGCCTTCTAATACTGGATATAGCCACAAAGCTCCAACAATTAAGAAAAGAAAAAGGAGCGTTACTAAGACGTAACTAAGCGTCAATTGTTAACAATAGTCGTCGGTAGGTGGCGTGGTGGTGGCAGCTAAAAATATAAGATATCTATTAAACAATGCATTATATGGAAAAATGTTTCAAACAAAGGTTTTAGAAAATAAAATTTTCTACAATGTTTGTTCCTAACATTTTTATATTTATCAAATATTAAAGCAAATATTTCAAAATAACATATGTGACAAGAGTAAACACCCACTTCCGGTTGACCGATTTTTACCAAAAACTAATAAGTTCTTGTGTGTGTTAAATATAAAATTTTCGTTAACCTGATTAATAGTTTTTAAGTTAGAGCACCACAAAAAGCTATCACATACACACACACACACTAACACACACAGATATCATCGATAAAATGGTCAAAACGTGTTCAGGGGACTTCAAAAGGTGTATTTCCGTGGAAATCTCGAAGTCGATTTTTTTATGAATACAATACTTTCCCCTATACTACGTATATGGAGAAAGTAAAAATCCATATATTTCTCTTCCATGCTCTTATATGATCTTTAAGGTATAGATTAAAAAATTAATATGGATAGTGAACATTTACTACAAGATAGTCCCCGAGACCATATAATTACGACTTCTAGTTTCGGGGATAAAAATTCGAGAATCGACCAATCTTTTGATACCTATTCATACGTATTTCCCATTAAGAACGCCTTTGAAATCTGTGTATTCCATTTGAGTATACTTTTCCATCTTGTTTTGAGTAATTAACGTACTCTTCGTCCAGTCGTTATAACCCTGTTTCTTGGAGATTCGATAATAAATTTTTCCTGGCAGGTGAGAGCTTAGAATTTTTATCTCCCAACAGCATAATTTTTATTTCGCTCCTGATATGTAGCAACGATAAACTGATGGGGTATAGCCTTCATTTTTCTTAAATTCACCCTTATTCATCCATTCTTTATATTGCTATTGTGTCTTTTAAAGTGCACAATTACTGTTCAAATGACCGGTCTTGTTTATTGGGTTGGCAGAATATCTGACTTCCAATTCTAAGGTCGCAGGTTCGACTTTCTCCGTGAGAATCGCTGTTTGTTGTTGTCGTTCTTGGTAAATTGCCCTGGCCTATGTGAAGCAGTCAAATTCCTGCTGTTTTTTTCATTCAAGCTTCGCTGGCCGCAAGAAGCGCTCTCGGGGTCCGCATGTGGCTTGTGGGCCCTAGGTTGCTGACCTCTGCTGTAATGGATCAATGGTAGCGCCTCATCCGTTATACCGCGGGAGGTCTTACAACGCGGGTCACCGTGCCTCCCCAGAAAACCTCGGTATATCTGCTGAGCATCATTGTGCATACTTCTTTAGTTAAGACGTTTTTTTATATCTTTCTTAGGCAATCGACTAGAACTGGTTCTATTCCTTCGGTCTTTTCTGTAGGATTCTTGTCCAATTAATTTGGTACTCTTGATTTAATTATTCATTTATAATGCCTAGTTGAAAACTATCTTTAGTATAATGCAATTTTTCCCATCCGTTCATAACTAAGGCCATTCTATTGGCCACTACTATACAACCGGGGTTACGCAAATCGCTGGGGATACGCGAAGAGTTTTTGAGGGGCATAATAACGATAAAGATGTCAATTTTTCTCTTTGCTTCAGAAATATTAGAATCGCATTTCTTCCGTGAGTACTTTCTGAGATATAAAAAAAGAACGAGCATGCGCCACAGAGAGAGAGGCAAGGTTATGAAAAGAGATGGTTTTCCGCTATGAAAGGAATGTCAATGTTAAACCCGATTACGGTTACATTTTTTAAAACTCTATAGAGTTCACGTTGGTTGCCACATCGGCTCTAAATGTCAATAGAATGCTCGCTGAAGATATAATTCCAGCCGTTTTGGCTCATTTACCATTGGTTAATTATACCGCACAACACTAAAATCTGCCCCGACTTAAAACCAGGTGATTTTTACGTATTCATATGCGCTGATTACGAAAATGAAAGTTTTTCCATATCATCTAAAGTTTCTGTGGAATACGTCGATTTATATATACGAAAGTGCCCGCCACGGATCCATTTGGGGCGCACGTGTTGCAGGCAATCCCGAACAAAGCGCTAATGTACTCCTGTATTTTTATGACACTTTTGCGGTTTTGAAGCCTGAGGAACGACATTGTATCACAATGTTTACGATAACTTTGCCAGTCCCTCCCTTCTCCTTTGCCTACCGCGCATTCCAGTACGAGAGTTCGTTCAAGAATACGCGTATTTTTTTAACTCGTATCTATTAATCGAGTTTAGGAGTACTTTTTATGTGAACAGTGAAATCCAAAAGTAAGAGAATCGTTTAACAATTCATAATATATTTTACACTTGATTTTTTTTCTCGTGATGTCTCGCAAATGTGTCAATTTGCCGGACTTATTTTGTTTGTTACGTGTGCGGTGAATTTACCCCAAATTCCCAACGAAAATCCATTTCTCCTGTAGTGAAAAAGGCTTATGAGTTGTATTTTGGATGCAAAGTTGGGGATCAAGATAAGAGTTGGGCACCACACGTATGTTGCAGTAGATGTTCTCGATACTTAAGAGGCTGGCTAAATGGCACACACCAGTCAATGTCGTTTTCTGTTCCTATGGTTTGGAGAGAGCAGAAGGATCACGTTACAGACTGTTATTTTTTTTAACGAACATTTCTGGTTTCTCTTCAAAATCCAAACATGCCGTAGTTTACCCGAATCTGCCATCAGCCATACGACCTGTGAAACTCGGCGATTCCCAAGCCACCTGAAGTATGGACTTTGGATGAAGAACCGACAAGCACTTCTTCCGAAGCTGAACCTTCGTGTTCCAACGTGGGTGATCCTGATTACCATCAACCACTAACAGAACCTCATTTGATTTCTCAAGCTGAACTCAACGATCTGGTGAGAGACCTCAACCTAACAAAAAGCCAGGCTGAACTGCTAAGCTCTCGACTACAAGGTTGGAATCTGCTACAGCCGGGCGTCAAAGTTACAACATATAGGAAACGTCAGCACTCTTTGTCATATTTTTTTTTTCAAAGGACGGTGATTTGATGTGTTGTAATGATGTGGATGGGCTAATGGCAGAGTTGAAGGGCAATCACAATCCTCAAGAATTGCGGCTTTTCATAGATTTGTCAAAACTTAGTTTAAAGGCGGTGTTGTTACATAATGGGAATGTTTATCCATCATTACCGATTGCTTATGCTGTCCACATGGAGGAAACCTACCAGAACATGGATTTGCTTTTAACGGCTATTAATTACTCAAAATATGGGTGGCAAATTTGCGGGGACCTTAAAGTCATAGGACTACTTCTAGGGATGCAGCCAGGTTTCACAAAGTTTTGCTGTTTTTTGTGTGAGTGGGACAGTCGAGGTAGGGAAAAACATTATTAAGTTAAGGAGTGGCATATGAGACAAAGTTTGGTAACAGGGGAAAAGAGTGTCACACACGAACCACTTGTTGGCAAAGACAAAATTTTGTTACCACCGCTCCACATCAAGTTAGGCTTGATAAAAAATTTTGTGAAAGCTATGGGCAGAGACAAATTCCCTAGACTCAGTGATGCCAAATTAAAAGAGGGCATTTACATCAGGGCACAAATCCGTGCAATAATGCAAGACTGTATCTGAAGACCTGCTGACAGACACTGAGAAAGCAGCATGGGTGGCGTTCAACCTGTTTGCAAAACTTTTTCCGCCAGTGTCAAAGCTGATAACTACAGTGAACTTGTTGAGGACATGCTAAAGACATACAAAACTATGGGGTGTAATATGTCGATAAAGATTCATTTCCTTCGTTCCCACTTGGACTTCTTTCCCCCCAACCTGGGTACAGTGAGCGATGATCATGGAGAAAGGTTCCATCAGGACATTTCTGATATGGAGAAACGATATGCCGGAAGATGGTCTCCTAGCATGTTCGCTGACTATTGCTGGCTTCTTATTAAAGAACTTCCTGATGCCAGTTACAAGCGAAAGGCTTAAAAAAAACTTTTTAAAAATGTGAATAAAATAAAACTTTTTCCATTTATTTGCATTATACCGGACACATTTTTGTCGACAGAGCATTTTTGACCACATTTTTGGATTCTGCATGCGCATTTTAGTATAATTACCCCATTTTTAACTACTTTCGGCATAGTTTGATTATTTTACAAATGGCTTTAATACAACAGTTTTTGTTATTTTTGGGGCAAAATTGAAATCTGAAATCCCTAAAAATGGTACGTGATAGAGCATTTTGGGTTTCAGATTTGGAATCAGTGTATGCTATTTATAAAAAATCACCTATTTTCATTTAGGGGCAAAACAAAAAGTTCAAATTTGTTGTTCAGTGTTATTATTGAATACATCAGGCATTTAAGAAATATTGCATCTACTAAGGAAAATATATTTAGTTATGTTTATAAAGCCATCTTCAGAAATAGCAATATTCCATTGATTCGAGGAAATATTGCTTCTACTAACCAAAATATATTTTGTTAGGTTTATAAAGCTATCATTAGAAATAGAAACATTCCATTGATTCGAATTCCAGATCCAAGTCGATGTAAGGTCTACACCCTGTTCTAGAGAATTCATATTCAGTATTTATTTCAGTATTTTTCGGAAATTTCTCGCAGTTCTGTTGGTAATTGCATTTCTGTTTTTCTGCCGTGTATGAATTAATATACTTTTACATTTTCGTTTTTAATTGCCTCTAAATAATTTATTTATTTGTTTTTTTGAATTCTATCGTTATCGTTGATCATTTAATTCATTAACCAGTTGCTGTTGGCTTATAAACCTTTTCTTTTTTAGACTCATTTACATTTTTGTTGACCTCTTTCACTCTACAGTGTTCAACTTTAATACTGTCACTGAGAGAGGTATAAAAAGGTCGGGAAAACCAGATGCATATTTTGACTATAAAGCAACTTTATTAGTGTTGATTGATAGTAACCGCTTTTTAGCCGATATGTTTTCTCAACAACATCTATTGAAGAAACATAGTTTTCAATGATATTTAAACTATTTTATTGAGACTGATAATTATTTCTTGAAGTATAACATTCAAGTTCCTTGAATACTCCACTTGCTAATTTATGGATTTAAATTTTCTTTCTAAAAGATGTAGTTATCTATAGATGTATGTTATCTGATGAAATATACGCTAGTTTTTCTTCTAAAATGCCACGAAGAATGTGTCTCCTCGCTACGAGTTTTATTTGTTCTCATCTTTGAAAACTTGAATATTTATATCATGAGATGTAGGCATCACAGTTATAGGGAAGCAGTCGGTAGGAAAACAAAAAACAGTCGTGATTCTATAATATGAAATGCAATTCATTGGAAGGCGTTAGGGTAAGGATAAAGCGGCATGAAGTTTGTGTTTTGTAGATTTTTGCTTTTACATGGATGTACGTATATTATTATTCGTACTCTTAGGGGATATCGTTAACTTATGTTATCACAACTATAGTTTATATAGTCTTTCAAGAAGAACAAACACATTGTTAGAAAGTTATAGAATCTGCTGTGTGATGAATTATATCAGTCTCCTCCTGATTTTAAGTGAGATATTTTATAAAACATCCCCAATTTATTTAACCTTTAGAAAAATCAATCATGGAGAGAAGATATTCGACTGATGTAGACATAACCTTTTGGAATCACAACTTGAAAACTCAAAGACTAAGTTTGTAAAAACAAATTTAGTCTTTGAGTATTTATAGAAGGGAAGGTTTGGAAAAAATCGGCAAAATACCGATTAATTTGCTTGTCTTCATTTTACGCATTTACATATTCTCTGAAATAAAAAAATCAAAACAAAAAGCTGAAAAACCAGCGCTTGGGAAATTTTGTTCGTGGAAAAAATCCTAACAGCTGATTGAGTTTTTTCCGAAGTCCAACGAGCATAAAAAATTTCTCCGCTGCGTGTTTTAGCGGAGGATGAGACGAGGACGAGGGAGGGGAGAGGCATAGCGATGTGAAAAAATCCGAAGTTGAAACGATCGAGTAAAGGCATAGTTGGTAGGGGAGATGGTGGGGAGGTAAAAAGAGTAAGGGGGGCTCGAGACTGGAAAAGAGTTAAGAGGCTCTCTGGTACACGGACAGGAGGCGATACAAGAAGCGATAGTTGAGGGCAGGGGCATATACAGGGAACCACTGCCTCGCCCTAGCCATCTCTTCCACCACCTCATCCTACCCAACACGTCCCGCTTCTCTTGAATTCCCCCCTCCACTCCTCCACCCGCTCTCCCCCCCCCCCCGTCATCCGACGCCCTCTCTCTCCCTCCTCCCACACCGCCACCTTCTCGATCTCCCATCGACTTATTTTCTCCATTTTCCTCCGCCAACTCCCTTTCGCCCTACACATACAACTCGGCTCTTTCCCCTCCATTTCCTCCCCTCTTCTCCTCCTTAGCATAATGTTTCTCTCCCTTTCCGTTTTTCATTTCGTGTCCCCAGCAATTTATTCGACCTCTTGGCGAAATGATGAAAACGCATCTGTTATGGATATGATCGGGATGCGCAGGTCTCCAATATTGCTTTGGCTCTTATCAGTGCTAGATTCCCTTCGTCTTGTCTCTCTCTCTCTCTTCTTCACTGAAGGACCTTGCGTGGTTGGTTTCTTGTTTTTATCTTCCCCTTTTTCCATCTAGCGGGAGTTTGATTTATTTCACGCGGAAAAATTATTTTTCTCCGCTCATTTTTCTCGCTTCTTGGCACATTAAATGTTGTCATTTTTTCCCGCTTCGATTCCTTTTTGAACCGGGAAATAAATTATCCGATAAAAAGACAATTTTTATAACGGTTCTTCAAACGTTTCTCCAAAATATTAAACTTGTCATTAAGATAATTATTTGCATAGTAGAGAGTTTTTTCGATACGAAATCTCTTTTGAGATTTAAGCGAACATCAAAGGAAACGGAAATAGGCATTTTCGAGAGGATAGTCTCGCGGGAAACGCGAAGAGGCAACCTCTATCTCTGCTGTGAATTGGAAGTAAATTGTTCTCTATTTATTTTTCCAGTAAAATAGTAGATCAATAGGTTCTTAAATCTAAGGGAAAGTAAACACCGTTCCGTTTCTCCTCAACCTTTATTTTTATTTTAAAAGTTCTTTTCGAACCCTAACTCGTTTAATTCTCCTCCAAACGTGATTCTATTTTTTGCCCCCAGGTGGAGTAATCCTTTAAAGCAGAGGGTAAAAAAACGACGAACCGTTCTCCTAGACCAACATTTCTTCGTTCCGTTTTTTATCCTTCTTCCGAAAAATAAACAATTGCCAGCCTCCCGATCTCGACGCGTTTACCCCTTTCCGTTTGCAATTCCACGATAGTCTTTTTCCTTCTTACTTTACCGACGTTTGCTATCGCTCTCTCTTGTCCCCCCTTTTCCTCCCGTTTTCTTCTCTTTGGGAGTGCATCCATCAGCAACCCTCTCCTCTCTCTTTCTATCTATATCTCTCTCTCCCTCTCCCGAAGCCCTTATCTCTTTTGTTCTCACCCACTCCTACGTTTTCTCTAGGCCTCCTTCACCCTTTAAACTCCTAACCTCACCTTCTCTCTCGCTATCCCCCATCACCTTACTGCTGCTCACCTTAAAAAAAAGGAGCTTTACCGCCATCAAGATTAAGACAGCGCCTCGACTCATAAACATCCATCTGAAAAGGCTTTTGCCGTTAATTGGTGTCGTTTAAGTATAAACAGGAGCGCTCTTTCCATCCCTTTCCTTTCGTTTCTCTCTCTCTCTTTCTGATCGTAACAATTGGCGCCTCTGATGATAAGGCGTGTCCAAACAACAATAAAAACTTGAACCCGGATAAAAGCGGAGAGATAAAAAGGAATAAAACGGATCGGTTGTATGTTCTCGTCACGTGCGGGAATATTTTATTCTTTGGCGTTCCATCCGAAATTTATTATTCTATTTCTTTTATTGATTAAGTTTTTTTTGGTGCCAGCCTGTCAGATGAGATGAGAGTTGAGAATGTTCTTTGACCAAACCGCAGAGGAAGTACGATGCCTTCGTACACGGCCGACTGTATTTCCAGCTGTATCGTGTTAAATATCACTTGGTGCTTGATTATCGTTTTGTTCAAAATTGTTTTTGGACCCTTAAAACTATTTCAGATGAATGGGATGCTCAGGTTCATCACCTGCTCTTCTCATTTACGAATGTTTGTTTAAAAAAGCAAATCCTCAAATTATCAAAATTGCACTGAATACCTCTTTAGTGCGAAATTTTGGCAGATTAATTTTTCCAATGTTCCCATTGAGACAGCTTCATTCGTCTCGTAGAAAAATTGGAAGGGTGAAGTGAATAGATGAGAGAGAGGGAGAGAGGAATAAAATATGGAGAATTAAGAAGAGAGAGGAGGAGAAGAAGCCGTTGCTCATTTTCTTGAGCGTCGGCTCTGCCTTGCTACGCTCGCGCCTCGGATTCCTGGTTCTTCCTCTTGCCTCTCCACCTCCCTTCCCTCTCCTCCCCCTTCTCCGCTCCCCTTGCGCTCCGCATTCCATTGCTCCGAACGGATTTACCATTCGCCTTCACCGACCACGATAAATTGCGATTCGGTTCCCTGTCGATCGGCGGTGGAGGGAGTGGTGAGGGGAGAGGAGGATGGTTGAAGAGGATGGAGGGGCGGAGGTGTAGGGAGAGAGGAAGAAAGATGAGTGTGCTGAGGAGGTGAGACGGCGAGGTGGAAGGTGTTATGGGCCATATTCAACGATGGCAGCTTTAATTTACGGGCCTTTGAGCCGTCTCGGCCGGTCATCGAGTTGTGCCATCTTGAAAGTCAAAGACGGAATTAAAATACTGATTTGCATGAAATCTCTTAATGATCGTGAATGATTCGGAACGGGCAAAAGTAAAGTTTTTAAATGCGCCACTATTTACGCAACAAATATTTATATAAAGATATATGCCGTTGCGATGAAAACGGATGAACAGGTCAAGAATCTGTGATGGCAGCCAGTGCTTTTTTATAGCAGTCACTTTTTACTTACGTTAATGTTTCCTTTTAATTGAAAACCTGTTGGAAATTGCGGTGTTAGATATACGTATATACAATATTGAGTTACTTGGAATCATAAATTGATACGTGCCAATAAAGTACTTTTAATATGAAAATTAGGATATATGTAGAACATACTGTGAACTCCGAAATATAATTTTATCCTCCATTGATTGAAGAATTATTTTGCCGTCCTAGAATGAGAACCCCGGACTGAAAGACAGTCGCTAATTAACTAGAAAACCTAGGTTTTGGATTTATAGTATCCTAAACTGAATTTATTACCAGAAATTTAATTAAATTCAACTTGAGTGAAATAGCGTCAGATCGTGAAAGGACAATTCATGATTTTAGACAGAATCAATCAGTGAACTTGCAGTCCTACCTCTATCTCTGCAGGAGTCTCATGCTCAAAGTAAAAGTATGCTCCGTAAATAGAATACACAGGCGCTCTTTATTATTATTACCAGCTGTTGGTGCTTGCATACTGCAAGCGCTTAAAAAATCACTTAAGATCTAAATTCGTGAATAAACCAATGCGATCTCCAAGACAACAGCATTTGAGCCACACGGAACCCATGTAGGTATATAAGATAAGAAATTGCAAGATCTCTCGCAGAGTATTTCTCATTTTCCGCGAAATTAACGCACCTATCCAGAAGTTCCAATTTCTCTGGCAATCAGCTTGCGTCCAAGTTTTCGTATTTTAAGTTTCGTGGCTCAGTGTTAGCCCTGTGTTAGTTTATGTGTTACACTAAAATTTATGGTAAAATTAAGATATTTTATTTGTTAGGATCATGGCGTCACTGCTTGTGCTTTTTAGTACGTATTTGGATTACAAAAATCACGAAATACATATGGCGTCATAGGTTTTCGTTGTTAATAATAGAAGCTTGTAGCATTTCTGCTTCTACAATTTCGTCAAACCATATTTCAATTCTCTCGCTCATTTCGTTCAGTAATTGAAAAGAGTTAAAAAAATTTCTACGAAGCATTAAAACATTTTTCACGTTTGCCAAAATTTTGTTTTTTAGGATTATGACGCCATCATAAGTTTACATCTTAGTTCAATGGCATTATAACATAGTCCACTGATTTTCATTAAAAGCACTAAATCAGTGCTATTGTAATATATAGATTATCGATCCCCATAATTAAAAGGAGTAATGTGTTTTTAGGCTGGTTTCCAAAGGAGACATAGCCTTATGAAATGGTCCTGTCTGTGTATGTGTCCCCTACTAACAACTTTTGCATCAATGGACCAATTTTCATGAAACTTGGTATGAGGCTCGTGCTGCCAGGGCCCACCTCCGAGCTATATTTTCTTTGGCGAAGATTGAAGTCCCGGGTTCGATTCCAGAAACGTTTTCCCCTATTTCTTTTACATATGAAGTCTCAAATCCATCGTGCAGAGGTGTTTTCTTTAATACTTTAAAATATCTTAAATTGTGATATCGAAGCTAGATTTGTACTTTTCTAAGAGGAAAAGATTGTAGATTCTAATTCTTATCACAGAATTTTGATAATTGATCGTATTTTCTTGAATTTCTATTAAAACAGCGTTTTTGCGTTTTAAATCGCATTTTATCGGATTGTTGCCATGAAGACGATTATTCTCGATCTTGGCTAGAGCATAGACTAGTGAACACATGGGTTATTTTCTTTTCCACTCGACTACCCTTCAGCAATGGACAGTCGATCCAGACATATTAGTGTATTAACAGTAACATATATTAAATTCATTTATTTAAAAAATTGTGCAAAATAAGTCAGAAAGAGATTTTGACATTGTTTTTAGTATTTTAAACCTGATAATGCTCTATCAATGTTTCCCAATTTTTCTCTGCCATTCATAATTTATGAATTACAAATGGTATTTATGGTATGAGAATACCTTGGAATGACTAACACATACCGAGACATTTTCTGTCAATATAAGTAATCAATTCGGGACGTCACCTTTGGGAAACCACCCAGCATTAGTCCTGATTTGGACTTCTTATTATTTAATATGATATATCGTGTTTTACAATGATTACGTCATCATATGTATACCTTGCTAGTTGAAATCAACGGGATTATAATGGAGTACATCAACTCCCTTTGAAAAAGCATTGAATCGATGCTATTGCAATAATGATTACCAATTCCTATTTAAAAGCATTGTACTCGTTGCCATGGTAGTTGAAAATTTTTATTCTTTTTTTCGATTAAAAAGAAATTACTACGCCAATTCGGCACCGATTTGAATTTATTCTTCATCAATAATAAAACTCATTTTTTCAGCTATAGTACTGTTTTCGTCCTTAGTTTCTATCTTAATTGTAACTAATTTTAAAATGCAATTCTATAGATCCCTGCACAGATTTTCATACTTTTTATGGGATATTGAAATGGAACAATGGGGTCGAAAATAATATCCCCTTCAAAATTAAAAATTTTGGAATTAGTTTTACTCAATGACTTACCATTCTACCAAATTCAGGTTTCTAGCTCTTCGAGAAGTACCTAATCATTTATATCCTCCTATATCCTATGTAAGAAACAGCTATTTTTAAGGCTAGAATTTTAGCCCGTCAGTATGATGGGAACGAAAATTGTGTTTTAATCCAATTTTATGAAACCAATCTTATTATTTGATTCGATTTTAAATGTTGTAATCGCTCATTTATTTTCCGAATGTCAAAGTACATCAATCATGCAAAGAGGTTTCTAGGGTTTATTTACGTTACTACAAAAATAACCTACATTCTTTCAAAAGAAAGCGTATAACTGCTGTATTCCGGTGAGCAAATACGTTTACTTTTCCTTTATGCACATACTGCGTTTTATAAGAGAAGAAGCAAAATTTGACACGAATGAAAGCTAAAATAAAGAAAGAATATATATAAATTAGCATATTTTTTACTTTATAAATATTTGAAATGTCATATATAAATCAACATAGCTTAAACCAAATTTCAACTTCGCGGCTGATTAAATTAAATACTAAAATACTAATGAATAAATAATGTTATAATTGCTCTTTTATTTTACCGAATTACAAAATACATCAGTTAATACGCTAAAATATTATGCAAATGAGCTAGGTTTCTATGGTTTGTATGTTTTCGTTGCTACAACAAACGGTTAGACCAGGAAAAAATACAGAAGTAGGGTTTTATGTATAGTACCAGCGTAATTGCCCATCAAATGTGACGGGTATGCGTGGATTAAGTATCGAATTTAAGGAACTTCCCATTCTTCCTCCTTTTCTCTCTTATCCTCCTACCCCCGTCCTCCCTCCCTCTCTCTATCTCCTTCTATGGAAAAATAGACTTCCTAGTCTCATCCTCGCCCTAATTAAGACCATTATCTATCTCTTCCTTTTCTCTGTCTCCCTCCCTCCTCTGTCTCTCTCCCTTCTGTCTCTCTCCCTCTCTCTCTCTCCACTTTCTCTCCTCCTGTCTCTCCTTCTTTCTTTCATTCTCTCTCTCCTTATCTCTCATGTTTTAAAACATTCAAAGCACGCTTTCCTTTCACAATTATAAGTAATAAATAAATAATAATATTCCGCCTCCCTGGAGTCGAGCCCGGGTCTTTTTTCGAATTTTGTTTTCGTTATTTAATTTTTATATCTGATTCAAACATTCCTGCAAAATTTAAACCGTCCACCTAATCGGGAAGTTTGTTAAAAACGCGTTAAAACGTGCCATTGGTGACGTCAGCGTTGAAACGGTCAATCAGACACTTATCTTTTATATAAGACTAGCTGAAACGCCTGGCTTCGCTCGGGAAAAGTTTTCTTTTCAGTAGCAAACTATTTTTATTATTTATTATTTTTTTGGTGTCATATTACAATAAAACTAATGCAATAAATTCTGAAATTTACTTACTTTCGCTGTTGGGTACCCCAAGTTTACCAAACGTTTCTCATTCCTTAATTACGCAAGCGATGTTTACATTAACATTTACTATTTTATCTATTGTATTGCGATGTTTTTCATTAATATAACTACGTATTAACGTCTTAATTAATATTCTCATGAATAGATGCACCGAAGCCCTTAAAACAGCAATAAAATTATGTGGATTATGTCAATACTAGGGAGATGCCCGTTGAAGTTCAACGGGGAAGGTTTTTGTGTGAATCGATCATTCCTGCCAAATATCAAAAATGAATCTCGTTCCATTATCGAGTTATTCGCATTTTTATAGCGTGACAGAGGGAGCCAAAAAGGGGCAGAAGTAGCCTTTTATTATTGTTAGACTATTAGCCAAAACGTAAACAATAAACAACATCTTGGTTACCGAACAAATGTCAGTAGATGTGTTGATTTTTGTTGCGATAAATCTTAATGGTAAAAGATAACAAAGTTCTAATACTCCTTAAAATCATTTGACTCACTTTAAAAGTATTCATAGACTATACTATTTAGGCATGAATCCATTTGTACCCTTTATCTTGGTGTTGTCTACTCTTCTCCTACGGCGCGCCACGGCGTGGATTTTCCTTGCATTAATCTTTACGTGGCTATTTCCCTTTGAAGAGAACAACAATTAAAAAATTTAGCTTTGTTGCCGCCTGGAAAATGTTAATAAATTTTGCGCTTAAAGGATAATTTTGAGCGATGTAACATGTAATACGATAAAACATAAACAGAATTAAAATAGTCCGTCTTTCGTGCGTAAAATAAGTTATTTCCCGTGATCGTAAGTTAATATTTAGGTATATTTATATCCACGTCAGTGAAGGGCTGCATGGCATTTTGGGGCTTCTCCACACCATTTCCCATGCATTCTTAAGGAAATAGTATTTTGTTGACCCCATGGGGTATAGACCAAGTTCTTGCTTTGGTCCATAGGATTGCCCATGATACATTTGATTCGATAACTCAACGGTGTAAAAACTTATAAAGAACATACATACATACACGCACTCATACACACACTCTAAAATATTTATAAGATAATAAGATCTCGAGAGAAAAATATATTGTTTTGACACACTTTTATTTAATTTACTCTGTTATATATATGTATATACGAGTAGTCGGTTCTTGCATACTGCAACCGCTTCAAAAAATTATCGTACACCAAGATCTAAACTCGTAAATAAACCAACGCGATCTCCAGGGCAACAGCACTTCAGTAACGTGAAGCGTATACCTATTAAATAATAAATTCCATGAGTAATAGCAGTATATTTATAATTTTCCGTGAAATTAAGGCAACTATCCGTAATTTCCAAATTCTTTGGCAATCGGCTCGTGTCCAAGTTTTCGTATTTCAAGTTTATTTACTCATATCGCACTGCATGAGTAATAGGAATAATCATCATTAAGACAATGTCCTATACATTAAAAATTATGGAAAAATTATGATACTTTCTGTTAAGATTATGCTATCATCCATGCCTTTAACACATATTTGGATAAAAACAATTGCGAAATAGGTATGAGCCATTATATTTAACAATTGAAAAGTCAAATTTCTAGAAAAAACTACTAAACACAACATTAAAATACTTTTCGCGTTTTACCGTCACTGCTATTAGGGTTGCTTCTCCTATTGTGAACCCTTATAGCAAGTGGTGCCCAAACTTTTTTAATGGCGGGCCGCATCAGTGGTTGCAAATCCCTTGTCGGGATTGGAAATTGCCAATTCTTCGGCGGGCCGGATTCGAGTTTAAATCTGAAGTTTTCTATATATTCTGAGGTGCCATATAAGCAGAAATCAAGTCTAAATAAACTTTTTATGGCTAACATTTCAATATTTAAAGTTTTATTATAAAAAATTTCAACAAATGTATAAATTTGTGTGTTAATTTTTTCGAATTGCTCTTTCATCATAGCTTTGCGAGCCGTAGTTTGTGCACCACTGCCTTATAGCACTGGAGAAAAACAAACCTATTCGCTCCTTCTTAGAGTCGATAACCCAAATTTAATCGTGATGTTTGTGTTTTCAGTACTACGTGAGAATTGCACTTATCTATGATACCCTCAATCACAGTGCGTGATGCAATTTGTGTTTTGGATAGAGTAAAATCTTACATATTATCGGAAGAAAATATTGGTGATGATGTTTTCATAATATGCATGGTATTGATGTTTTTTTTTTCAAATCTTTCTCGCTTTATATCTCTGCCCATATAAATGCTACAGGGCTGAAATGTCGGGTATATTCTTATTTCAGATGACATCCGACGGTAAAAATCGAGTCACAAAAAATTTAATATTTAAGGGATCTTTTTAACCCCAATGATCCATTTCGATAGCCCATAAGAAAAGCATAGGATTTAGTGCAAGGCTTTCTAAAAATGCATTTTAAAATTACTTAAAATTGAGATACGAATTCGGGAAAAGGGCAGTTGTTTAGCTGAAAAACGGTGTTCTTGATTTTTTAAGGCAGAAGTCAAATACATACCGAATTAGTGTAAATATCTGCTTTGAATCGGAAAAAAGGGTGAATTTTTCCTCTCTTCAACAATGGAAATGTATAAAAACCATGGCAACGACATTATTGCTTTTAAAGGGACCTTTAATGCTCTTAATGGAAATTAAAGATATTTTAATGCTTTTAAGGGAAATTAATGCTGTCATAATGAAATATAGTGGAACTTCCGAATATTTTAAGAATTTTCCTATACTGAAAAAAATTTTTAAAATTCAATTATATATAATCTTTGCAATTTTCCATAATCCAAAAACCAAACTTTAAAATATAAGAAGACTAAAAAGGAGAAAATAAAATATTAAAAAAAATGTTTTTCAGTGTCCACACTTTTCTGTGCACTAAAAAGAAGAAAATAAAATTTTCTGCCCTCAACTTGAATTAAATTTAGTGTGCAGAATAAAAGTGGGTGGTAAAAATTGCCACCCTCTTATTCTGCACACCAAATTTAATTCAAGTTGAGGGCAGAAAAATTAATTTTCTTCTTTTTAGTGCACACAAAAGTGTGTACATTGAAAAACATTTTTTTAAATATTTTATTTAATTGTTGTTTGCCGATAGAATCGCCGTAGCGACCGATGTTAATAAAATATGGGATGTTATGCTTGGAACTTTCTCGAATATTTTTCTCCGAAATTTTAAGTCGTAGTTATGTGGTCTCGCGGACTTTTTTGTGGTAAATGTTATCCTTTTTCCTGATAAGTTTTTAATCAATACGTTACAGATCGTATAAGAGCTAGGGAGATAAAATGCTGTATTTAATTGTTGCTTCACGGGTGCCATTTAACGAGATACGAGTAGCCATTTATTGAGGTGTTTATGTGAGGTGAAAGTTCAAATCAAATCCTAGTAATTAAACAATTTTTATAGGCGATATAAGCTGCTTATAATTCTAGATTTCTTTAACTGAATCAGAACTATTTGTTATTCCGGTATCACATACATGATAAGAGCGATAATTTCATTTTTGTAAAACTAAGAAATGGATTTTTATTTCATTTAGTGAAATTCATAAATCCCGATATGTGAGCATCTAAATATACATACATATAAGGATGCTAATTCAAGCTATGATTATTTATATTATTTATACATAATATATTATATATATAATTATTTATATATATTTAATATATAAATATATAAATTGCAATAAAAATCAGGCGACCCTTTAGCGGCGCATCAGAGATAGTAACCAACATAATCCTGTATAAAGAGTGTATTTATACATTAAGTATCGCATCATTGGAATTAAAGGAAATTATTCTGACAAAATCTCAACTTAATATAAGGTAAACAGTCTAGTAAAGCGGAAAACTACATGACCGGCCCTGGCAGAGGGGTGGTTAGCGTGTCTAGTTCCCAATCGCGGGTTCGAATCCCGCCGAGGCCATGGTCGTATGTGGTTGTTGTATATCTATTATAACACATGTAATTTGGAGAAATCTGTTAGTGTTAAATAAATGATTGATTGATTGCGAAGATTGTGGACTTCCGGAGAAGCTCTACCAGATTCCAGAAGAGACGTATCTAAGGTGGGTCAATTCTGGGAGATTCCCGGAATTCTGGGAGATTCCCGGAATTCCGGGAGAGGTGGCAACCCTAGTAAGTATGGGTGTGAATTTCGGGGCAGAGCGTTATTATATGGGAGTTATGCTTGCGAAAATTTGCATTTAAAAATAGGTTAGAATTTAGATAAGAATTTTAGACTTAAACGTATATATTGGCAGTAAAAGTAGGTTTATGAATTTGTCCAAAAATTAATTTAAGAACGAGAAATTGCAGGTTCCATATTAAAATTCTTCTGTTGTTTTATCGTTTATGTTTTGATAAACCAAATTCGTTGTTAATGGTAACATTTGAATTATGACGAGTTATTTTTCAACACTTTAGGGGACTGCAGTGGCACATCAAGAGAATCATCATGTGTTGTTATTATCTAATCCTATTATCTAACAAAAATTAATTTATGCGCTAGATGCGCGTGTGCTGCATCAAATTTCACCTGATAATCTTCAGTAATCTTACTAAAATTACACACATCTTCCCAAAATAATGCTATCAAACTTCGTATGTTTTTATATTTCTAAACAAAAGCTAAAAACCTTAGTTTATAATAAAAAGAATTTTTTCTGATATTTTTTGCTTTCTGTTTAATAGATGACGAAAGACGAAATTTTCAACGACAAATCAGGACCACTGAGGACTGCAGCCTTGCTGCTGAATCGCGAATCTGTTTTTCTTAACCGCTCTATCACCGCAAGAGTTTATCGTCTATTGAACAGAATATAAGGTGAGCTCCATAATTAATTTTTTAATTTAAAAAGATATTTCAATTTGTATTTTAACATTCATTTGGTGACTTTTTTGGCACCCATCTAATTTTTACTACAAATTTAATTTTCAATTATATTATATGTCTGCTTTTAATATATATATAGTTAATCCTTAATTAAATGTTTAAATACTGCCGCATGCTCCTTCGAATATTTGTTTCCCAAGGAAACAATTTAAACGGGTGGCTGTCGTCATAGTTGGAGAAAGAACTTATTGTTAGATCGTCCATGCATGATGGAATGATGTTAAAATTTAGGAATGAGTTTTCTTAGTACGTTTTCATGGAAGCAGATGTTCCTTCTATCCCATTCAAAATTCCTCCTGGTCTACCTAAAAAGATGCTGCGCTTCTCCCATAAACAGAAACCAATACGAGATACCATTCAGGAAGCTACTAGGTAAAATTCCAAAAATGGGGAAGCTAAACTTGAAATCCAAATTCATAGAGAATCGATCCAGGTAGTATAATTAAATTAAAATACATGCAATATCTTCTGTTCAAATCGCTATAACCAGAAGAGAGTATCCAAAAAACGACGAGCTATAAAAATGAAAGAAAAAATATCCTTGAATGTGCTCATAATAGTGGTCGGTAAACTGAGATGTTTCCAAAGATAAAAGAGTGAGAGAAATTAAACGAATTTTCCAAAATAATCGAAATAATTGGCTGTGGGCACCTATAACTAGTTTTGTCCTCAGTTATACCGTATTACAGAAATTATAACATTGTAATGAATCTACAATTCATGCTCGTTGAACAAATTAATAAAATAGAGCACCAGCTAAATTTGTCATTTTGTTATGAAGCGTTTAATTTGTCATTACATATTTTAAAGAAAACGTTATGGTTAATTATATACAAGCGTATAATATGAATATAAATTTTTAAAATTTTTACACTCTCTAAATGATAAAAATTTTAAACAAATAACTCCACCATAAAATATTATGCTTTAACCCCTATAGTTATTTGTTAAATCTAATAATAAGATCATGTGAAATGGCGTTAAGTTGTTGTTGGCAAGGAAAGTGGGATTTGGGCGTATTAATCGACGATCAGCGTTTCACTACAGGTTATTTTGTAGCTAAAGTTCTATTATAGTTTATTCAACCTTTTTATGGCCACAGAAGTTAACCATGCCATTTATTTGGCACCAGATATAATCCATTTTTGAAGAAACATCCATTAAGTCCTTAAATATATAACTAGATGTTAGCCTTAATGCATTTGAGCGAAACCATGCTGATATTTCTTGTTTGAAAAGCTATGAGAAGTGCATTCTAATCGTGAGTCAAGTTTGTCTGTAAAAGATTTTTTTTGCAAGATTACAACTTCAAGAAATCATTTCCTACAATCCCCTTTAACATGCGAGAGAACAACTAGACTTCCACTTAGCCGTCGCATGCTACAGCGGGAGTGATGACACTAGTCAGGGGGGTGGGGAGGAAGAAGGGTGGAAGGGGATAGGTGGCCTGGGGGATGGCACTCCATCCTTCTCTTCCCTCCTTCTCCTCCCCGAACCCGTCTCTATCCCACTATCTTCCTTCTCTTCCGAGGGCGCCCATCCTTCCTCCCCACTCCCTTCCCCCGACGGGCTATCGGGAACATAAAAAAACGACCGCCACCTCCGTTAAAGCCCAACGGAGACAAATGAAAAACGTTTGTCCCGTGTCTCTTTGTTTCTACCTCTGTCGTGGAGGCCTTTCCCCATTCCACTCCTCCACCTCCAATCTCTCATCCCACTTTGCCTGCCACGGCCGCCGGGACTATGTAGCACAAGGAACAAGCGAGCGCACGGTCGGACACCAAAATCCATCCATAAAGGCTAGAATGAGAGGAAGCATTCACGGATTTCGTCGCGTATGATCGCTTAAAATGGAGAGGGGGACAAAGAAAGGAATCGGGTGTCTGTGCGTGATATTTTTGGAGAGTTTTTAAATCGCTAGATGGAGCTAGGCTACCTCCGAGACGACTCCGTCTGGATTGGAAAGGGCGTGTGGAGGAGGGACATGGAGGAGGGTGACATAGAGGGAAGGTCGGGAAAAATAAGTATCGGCTGCCTGAAATTTAATGAGAACCCTTGACAAGGTCTGTTGTGGGAATGGGTGAGGTGGGAGTGGGAATGGGTTGGGGGAGAGAGGCGAGCGTGGCGCAGGGAGGGGTGGGAAGGGTAGGAATGGAAGAGTGAAGGTGAGGAAGGAGGAGGGACTATAGGTGGCTGTGAGGTAAAGATAAACTGCGTGGACCAGGGACTACTTTACAGTAGTGAAAATGAGGGGCATAGAGAGAAAAATGAAAGATGAAATGATCGTTTACTTAATTAAAAAAATACGCCGCGTCTTACTTCCGACCGACGTTTACCTTTCTGCTGTCTATGGTATTTTATTACGAATTCAGACCTCAAACACCCGTGTTTAAAATATCTATATTCAAGTACCGTTTACTTTAACGCAATTTAAGAAATTTCAAAGTTTTAAATGGAGTCTTCTATGCCCAATGTTAATGCGAAATGAAGAATAATACATTCCAGGAAATAGAAGAAAAATCATGCTGGTTTGTAGATTAATAGCTACAGATTAATATATTTTACTATATTTCATAGCTGCTCCATCACGCCATAAAATTACACAATAGTTTTCGTATCGTTGTGGAAAGCTGTATTCGTTTCTATTTCAATTTTCCATTAAAAATTATTGCGTATGCCTGTAACCTATATGAAGAATTCTTTGTCAGTGTTATGATCACATGTTTTATCTACAATTAATTTAGCTTTAAAGGTTTACTGATAATTGATACAAAAATGACACTGAATTATTCGAGCTATTGACTTGAATGATCAATCACGCCAGGTCATCAGTTTGAGGTTTTATTGGCAGGACCAAAGAATCAAAAAGCATTATCGCAAATGCTATGTTTATTTGTTATCATAACAAGACAAGATAAATAAATACTCTTGTTGATGAATTATTCATCAATATCAGCGAAAGAAAATGTGGGATAAAATTTCGAATTTATAATCTCATAGAGCTGTGGTAAAATTGAAAAATAAATGAATGCTTTTGGAAAGGAAAGATTTTCTTTAAATGATTTCGAAGCAATATTTCTAATTATCTACCTAATTTAGATGGAGGAATGTTATTATAAAATTATATCCAGCCATTTCGCTTCAACTTTTTAGCGCAAGAAATTAGAAACTTTTGTATAAACAAAATAAATTGGAGTATTTCCTTTACGATGAATATATATATATATATAGTTTTACAACTCTTATTTTTATGTGGCGTGGTGAGATACAGATAAGAAAATAATAAGTGACACTTAACGAAAGCCTTAACAAGGTACGTCAACGTAGGTCTAAATATAATTGAGCTCATCATTTCCACTAGAAATCAAGCGATCCTTTTTTTAACGAATAAACCACTTAAAACCGACATCGATCATCTTCATCTTTCCAGCTTCTCGCACGTGCGATGGCCACTTCAGTAATTTTGGTCGTGGTATCCTTCCCGTTTCCTTTCCGCACGGGACCCTTAATTCCCCAACGTCCTCTGTCCTCTCTCTCCCATTCCACGACCCATCTCCTTCCGTCACCACCCACCATTGCACGGACCTGCTATTCCGTCTAACCCATCCACCCACTTCTCTGCACCCAACCCTCGTCTCGCAAAGACTGTCCAAGCACACACACACCCTGATATCCTTCTACTCTTCCTAACTGGGTGCTAAATCTATCCTGGGAGGTCTTTTCTCCGTCTGTCTTCCCTAATCGCCTTTCTCTCTTCCCTTTTCATTCCTCCTGTTCCTTCTCATCCTCTTTCTTTATACCCCCTCTTTCTTCAATTCTTCCTCCTCTGTCTGTTTTATTGTCTCTTCCGTTCGTCCTCTCCAATTCAATAGCTTCTACACACATACCATATACAACCAATGTGGTAATGGATGTATGTTTGCGCGGTCGTGCTGAACTCGGCAGGGAGAAAAATCGTTAAAAAGGCGTCACTACGTTAAAATGCTGATCTTATACGAGTTATTTTTATTTTCTTTCTGTCCATTGGGAGCGTTTGAGTCGAGTTGTTTTATTTGGAATATATCGTAGCTTTTCATTACGCTTCACCCCATTCGAAGTGGCCCTATTTATTTCCAGGGGAATGCGATACAATTTATTTCGGTTTGTCTAATTTTTTATTTTCTTTCGTCCAAAAGAATGGAGAATTTGTGACGCAATAAATGATAAGATATTTATTTCTCCCTTGCACATTAAGAGCTTCTTTCCAGATGGGTGATAAATAGTTTTATTGAAAATATTTATTCTTCTAACTACCAATATTTCTCATAAATTAATTTTTATTGACATCCAGCTCCTTCCCCAAAAAAGGATGGTGCATTTTATTTTTCGATGAAATTATTCGGCCATGTCGAGTGGCGACGACTATAGACGGTTATAACGTCTGTGGCGCTACAGGTTTGTTAACTCTTGATTGTCTACAGTACATTTGCTTCCTAACCATTGTCTGGGAATGATCGGAATCGCTGATGATAGTCAAGCCCACACAGGAATACAATTCAAAGGCCGGATTGAAGAGTATGACTGAGCTGACAAGATTCTAAATGTACTTGCCTCCTTGAAAGCTAATACCGATTAAAAATCTTTCTTTTTCGATGTTCCAGAATTTCATTAACCGATTAAGACATGACGTAATTAAGGGGATTCACGTGGTTGTTTTGCGTGGAAAATTAATCAAAACCAAGAAACATATGCGAATATATAAGTAAGTAAGTAAGTAGCGTAATTGCCCGTCAAATATGACGGGTGTGCGTGAATTAAGTATTAAGTTAAAATAAAATTGAAATGAAAAATTAATGAAACCAACGTTTATATGCACTATAAAGTAACAATAAATATAAAATTCACGTAATTGAGTGTTACAGAGAGTAAAATAGTTTTCGGCGATCAAAAATTGTATGACAAAGAAATACATTACGTTATACAATTCTTATATGCCCAAAACTACTTATTTTTAATTTACGGAACATTTAATTCTTTCTCCCATCCCCGCTGTCTCTCTCCTTTCTTTCTTCCTCTCTCCTTTATTTCTTCCTCTCCTTTCTTCCTCTTTCTCCTTTTCTCTCTCGTATTAAAGCATTCAAAGCATGCTTTCCTTACGCATATAGTACGTGTAAGGATTGAGACGGCAATACAATCTCGAGGTTTAACAATGACACGGTCGGCAATACAACATATCGTTAAAAAGCTTAAAAATTTTCCAATAAATATGATTTATGCGTATAACTTGTGCGATTTGGAATCATATGCGAAATGTGACGATAAGATAAGATAATAATAAGAAACATTATTTATCTTTCTTTAAAACGGCCCAGGTCCGAAGATAGTAGGCCAATTATTTCTAATTTTAATTTGCAAAAGAGTAAAAGCCTATAAGTCAAAAAATCGATTTTTACGTGTTATCTTATGGAAAATAGAAATTATCTACCGGAGTCGAACCCGGGTCTTTTTTGAGGATTTTCTTCGTAAATGACTTTTACTATAAGAATCAAACATTCCTACCAAATTTAAATTTTCTTCCTACTCGGAAAGTTTGTTAAAATAGCGTTACAGTCAGTCGTAAATAGTTCTCTATTCTCCCGCTCTTTTATAAAGCCGTTTTAAGAGCGGCGCCACAGTCGAGCGTGAGGGACAAACAGCTTAATATATAAAGAGATTGCTTGTATTGCACCTTATTTCTTAAAATAAATCATATCTATTTCCGAGTGTTGGTTTGTTTGTTGGTTGGTTTGTATGTGTAGTTCATTTTTTCGTGAAAACAGAAGATAAAACCCCTACAAATGTGGTTTGGTTGGAAAGCATGGACTCCCATGAGGGTGTAGCGGGTTTTCATTTTTGTTCAAGTTCTTTGGTTCGATTCCAGACGCGTTTCATTTTTCCATTTGATTAATATGTAATCGGCAGGAATCTGATTAGTAGACTTTGAGTCTTTAACATTTTTAAATGTCTCAGAATTGAGATATCATCGCACAATTTTCACTGTTTTACGCAGAAAAGAATATACTTTATTGTTCTTACGGTCTGTTTACCCATCTAATTCGAATTCGCTCAAAATTTTAAGCTTGTAGTAGAATTTTTCCCGATTTTTTTGCATTTCGAAATGAGGTTACCAAGGTTACTGGCATTGTTGCCCTCGGTATTTTCAGTGCATTTACACTTTGCTTACACTAAAAAACATGGATGAAGAACAATAATTGATTGAAAATTAACTTGAAAGCTCAACCGTTTGAGACATGCCAGATTTAGAGACTTTCTGTGATATAAGGAACTTAAAATTTTTGTCGTATAAGTTGGGTGGTTCATGTCGCAAAATTTTATTACAGCATAATTTTCGTGCAAATAAAGATATTAACTACATAGAGGTGATTATAAAAATTAATTTTGATATAATCACTTTTCCATAAATTAATCGAAAAAACTCCGCGCAATAATTACGCGGGTCTCAGCTAGTTTATATTTCATACTCTGTTCAGTTAAACCCTACTATTGGTGGTAATGGGTGTAAATTCACAAAATATTTCTCGTTTTCCGTATAACCCAATGCAATGTCCGTAATTTTGCTAAATCAGCAACAATGGAGTTTCTCCTGACGACAATTTTTCCTGTTCGAAATAAATCTGTTTATTAAATCGACGTTAGGAAACTAAATTTCCATTTATATTGGCGCTCTTTGGTTCAATTTTCAAGGTTGTGCGATTATTTTCAGTAATTTTAAAGTGCAAATGAAAAATATGCTGCACCAATCTCTATGTTATTCAAATGGAGGAATTAAATAGTCTTAGAATCAAACTCGGGCCGTTATATTACTCGGTTATTACCCCTTTTTAGGTGTCGATCTATTTAAAACTGAAAGAATGATTAAAATAGATTCAGCGGTTTTTTAATTTTTGACATTCTTTAGGATTTGGATATAAGAGAACAAATGCACAAATTACAAAATAGAACTGCATATAAAAGTTAAATGGCTACACATCCTCACTCTGATCCGAAAAAACATGGGGTTTCGTTCTTTATTTCCATTCGTCGTCATCTTTTGCTTCCATCTTTTCATTTTCTTCATTTACATTTTTCATTTTAATAATCGTTTCTAATTCAACCTTATCGTCTTACGATTTCATCCTTTCGCCTAGAAATATCTTCCACAAAACTGGCTATTCTTGTCCACCCGATCGTTCTTATTTACTTCTCTTTCCCACTTTCAAGTTATCCGTCATTCTCTCGTTCTACTCTTTCCTCGTCCGCAGTCTTCTCGTCGGATCCTTCTCCACTTAAGGATTCAACTTCCGTTTCACTCTTTGAATGCAGATTCAGCTCATGAGGTCGAACCAAGAAAAGCGCCGCTCTCTTCTCTCCCAGTTGTGGGAGGAAAGAATGGAGACAGATTTAAGAGTGAGATCGGGAAAAAACAAGAGAATATCGGGGAATGAAGGAGAGGGAGCGGATTTTGAGGAGGGAAATCTGGAAAATGTCGGCGTGGAAACAAAAGATGTCGAATTTTTGACTGAGAGGACCACCGGAGTGAGTCTCGCCAAGGATGATAGAACTGTCTTTCTTTCGGGTCACTCTTGGCGTTCCTCTTTCGACCGCACGGGATGTCCCTCTCTTTCTCATCTTCACGATTCCCTTCTGCTTTTCTTCAAACCTCCTCCACCCTCTCCCTGCACCTGTATATTCCCTCCTTTCCTGGTTTGCCGTGATCTAATTATCTCCTTCCATTGCATTCCCGATTGTATACCTTTCCTTCAGTAGTATGTGCGGTATTTTTAGATCTGTTCATTTAAGGCCTTAATTTCTCATCTTCTCCATCAGATATGGTATATTAAAGATGTAAAGACCAGAGAGTCTATATAAATATTAGTCACGATTCTAAGCGTGTGGAGAGCATTAGTTGAAGAATGGCCAAGAACTGTAATTCGGGAGTAAAATACTGCTGTTTTTAGAAATCGGGGGTATTTACTTCGCTCTTCGAACCTTTTCTGAAAAAGTGGAAATTTTAAGATTTTATTGCACGGTAACAATAAAAATAATTTCTGATTTAATTTGAAAACTAAAATGTAGTTTCTATTGGACTTTTTCACATATTAAAGGGTTTTGAGTTTCTTATTTTCTTCTATATTGCTCCTCCTGCCAGCTGAAGGACTTATCTGCCCCGTAAAACTTTCGCTAGCTCCTTGCATTTGTTGGCTGCTAAACAAAATTACAATTAGTAGCCGCCATAATGAGGGAGCACATACGACAACTATTAGCTTTGCGTTTAAAACGTCATCAGTGATTGTCTGATTTCACCTTGACGTTAATGTAGGTGCTCCAAAACGAAATCACTTAGTTGGATTTTTGGTTTTACGATCGTGGGATAAAACAGAAAACCAATCCGCGATGCTTCCGAAGATCTTTGGGGTCAATTCCTCTCTCAGTCATCGATAAGCAGATGGAGTCGCGAAACGTCTCTCGGTTTCCACGACATAATCGGCTAACATCTCCGAGAGGGTCGAAATTTCACCCAATCAGTCAGCCGGATAACGCATCGCGAGATAAATCTTTCATTAAAATCTTCTTCATAACAAAAAAAAAACGAGATGGAATTAAGCGATTCTTTTCGTCCCAGGAGACGCACGAATCAATTTTCCCGTCGGGATTGGGATCGACCCCTTCAATGCCGAGCAACCGATCTTTCCGGCCGCATAAAGATATCGGATCGACAAGATCTTGCGGAACGGTATCCGGATAAAATAAGTGCCACCGAAACGAAATGACCGTGTTCGATTTATCGGCCCGACATCACACAAAACACAAATCGGTACTTCCTCCACCCCCCCCACCTCTCCACTTTCCCACTCTTCCACATTCGCGCAAGAAATCGATCGCCGATTTCGATCTTTTTCCATTTCGTCCGATACACGGATACTAACGAGGTGTTCTCCGCTCGCTTCGTACACGCCAGATCGGGAGGGAGAGAGATTGAGAGAGAGGACGAGAGAGATTGAGGGAGAGCGGGTGAAGGGTGTGGGTCCTTCAGATTCCTAAAACGTTTTATCGGCGTAACTGACCTCGCCCAAAACCCAATCAAATTTGATTCCTCCAGATGATGGTTCAATTTTTCTTTTTTATACTATTTGGTTTGGATCTTTTCTTTTATTCATCCCCTCCCTCATGATGTCCCATTCTCCTCCCGTTCTCTTTCTCCGGAAAGACACGGTACTCAAAAAACGTTACGAGTGTTCCCTTCTTTTTGAACTCCAAACATCAGATTCCTCTATCCCTCTTATAAATCTTTCCTCGACTACTCTCTCCGTCCCTCTGCCCCGTTATACCCCTATTGTACCCTTTCCTTCCTCCCACTCACTTACCGAACCCTTGCGACCTCTATCGTAGGAATTCGCCTACAAACACGAGTCTCGCTCCTCTTTCTCCGTCTGCTAGTACCCAAATACCCCTCCGCCATTCCTCCCTTCTCTCCCCTAGGAGTTTGAAGGAAAGGACATTCGATTCCCCTTTTAACCGCTTCGTCTCCTCTCCGAATTCCTATGCCGCTCCTTTTTTCATCTTTCCGGGTAGCTTTTAGTCCCTGGAGTTCTCTCTCTCTCTCTCACTCCTGATCCGTCATCCCGTTTACACATTCTTTCGTTCCGCATAAAAATGCCCCCTTCTCGTCGAATAGCCTTGCTGTCGCCTTAATTAATGTCGGAGGCGACGTCCTAATAAGATGATTTAAGAGGCGCTCGGAAAATCTACCGGCGAGAGAAAGAGGTAGTCAAACGAGAGTGACGGGCCATATATTATACGTTCGGCTTCAGTGGTAAAAGTTGCTACTTCGGTTTTATTGTTTGGACGGTGCTAAGCGTATCGCAAGCGACTCGTTTCATCTCGTATAGAAATTTTTATACGTCTAGGAAAAAATGACCGCTTTCGTATGTAAATTTTTATGCTAATTATCGCTGCTCGAGGTTAATTTTTTGAAAGATTCTTTTCAACGGCTTCGGAAGCTTCGCTAAATTTTCTTCAAGTCCGTCCCTAATCTTTCAGATTTTGTGGATTCGAATATCCTCTTTGGCAAAATTGTACCTTTCTCACAAGAAGCTTGCTTTTTAAATAGTACACAAGATATCGGGTCCATATTGTTTTTTTGTGGAGTCATGTGGTATGTATAATAAAGTCAATATTTACGCATCCTTACTTACGACCGAAAATAAAACGGATAAACAAGTGACAAAACATCTACTGCATTCTTGTAGACTCATGGTAATTACAACAAAAAGGAACATAGTATCCTTTATGCCTTTGATAAACCTTCTCGTGGCTGGAATATTTACGTGAAAGGGAGCCATTATCGTTACTGCCGACATGCACTTCAACCCGCCATTATAGACGCGATTTAGGCGAATAACTCGTGCTGTTTTCACTTGTTTTTTCACGGTCGCTAATGGGAAGTGACATCACGCGTGGACCAATTGCGTGAGACATCCAGTCTCTTCTTTTTGTTAGCATAAAGGAACCCGCGAAAGGAGTAGATGAGAGGAGTGGAAGAGGTGAGATTGCTCGGAGAACGGTTGAACCCGAGCGGCTTGCTCGTGGAAAAGAGGTAACTTGAGATGCGAAAGAGGAGAGGGAAAGGGCGAAGAGATACTCGTTAAAGGAGCTTGGGCATAATTCGACGAGTTTCTTTAAGACTTGGCACTCCATTAAGGAGCCGGCGAGGACGCCGGGAAAATTCAGTGAAATGGCGTGTAATAGGTTAGATAAAAAAGCGCAAAAAAGAGGACGGAGGAGGATGTAAAGATCGTAAATATAGCTGCCTCACGGTCATAAGGAAGGTAAGGAGTTTGTCTTGGCCGCCTACAGATGGGGTAATGGTAGCGGGATAAGGCTGGTTCCTCTTCTGTAGCGTCCGCTTACATCGGCTCGCTTTACTTTCCTCGCAATGATCCCGGGGTTAAGATTCCGATGCTTAGGTATGGAAGAAGCTGAGCGTTGACTTCCCGTGAAAAAACAACGGCGTAAAACTTCGCATTTAAAATTTCCGTTTATCTTTCGTTCGAACTTATTCTTCGTTATCGAATTTATTTATAACTTTAGAAGCAAGGCGAGTGACAAACTGTCTATTTTTGTTCAAAGTTATAGTTTAAAGGTGAATTTTGTTTAATGACATTTTATGATATTTTCCGTCGTCGAAATACTTTGCGATTTCTTACAATTTAAGAATGATGCTAGCATATTGGATCCCTTCGAGAAAATTTAGGAGAAATAGCTAGATAAAATTCCGCTCAAGGAGTTCGACTCGTGATGCTAAAACACGACATGAGATTGAGTACTATGTTTTAACTTCATCAGTCTGGTAGAGAGAAGTTAAAGAGTATACTTAATTTGTCTAAGGATAATCTTTCAGATAAAATTAGTACGAGCAATCTTGTATGAAATTCTAATTTTATTCGCATATGAGGAAAAATTGAGACATTTTATTATTGAAAATACCATTTTAATGATTGTCCATTTGAAAGAAAGATTAGATAACATAGTAGGAGGCTATAGTATAAATAGCAAATGAAGCACATCCTTCATTTGTCATTTGATCGGCGATGTTGTGCCCGTCCATCTAGTCCTAATAAAAAACAACAAATAAAAAGGAAATGTGTATATCATAATATAACATAAAATAAGTTGTTGGAAAAACTGTTTCCGTGTTAGTGAGTTAGGGAGATGTTATATTGCTGGGGAATGAGGAAATAAGGAAGGTGGAATAAAAATAATAGGAGTGATAATAGTAGCAAATAAAATAAATATATCTGTTGGATCTTGGCTCACAGGATATCGTGTAGATTTTAAATTTCATACCGACAGTAAAAATATTCGAACTTTAGTGTAATTTAGTGGATTTAATGCGATTTATGCTGAAGATTCCTCGTATCATTCAAACAACCAAAAAATTAAATCAAACCATTCTTTATAAGAGGCATGTGCCCGGCATGTTAGAAGGTGAAATATCAGGTTCATGTTCGTGACAATTACGACAAAAATTTGAATTAACATTTGAAATCATGCGGTTAGGTCTATTCCATAGGCTAGTTAAATTGGAATTTAGTCTATATTAATGCACCACTCTTGCTATAGCCTCATAATGGCTTCATGTCATTATTTTATTAAAATATTTGTAGAAACGTTAAAAGAAAGCATTTACTTGAAGAAATGTACTGCTTATTTGTGAAATAAAGTTTTAAATCCGTATAGTCAATTATAGTTAATTATTTATTTTCAGTCCGTATATGTTAAAAGTTAGGAATGTAGTTAATTTGATTCGTTAATTTTTAGTTTGACGATGAGAACTTAATCGTGGCAGTATGTTCAAAATTAGACTTTTTTGTCTTTTTTATGTTTTGCTAAACGATCGATAAGTTTACCTTCTTGTGAGGTCATTCCGCTGACGGAAAACGAAAAAATTAGAATTCAGGAATTTCAAACATCCGCGCTATTGGTAGGATTCAAACACGCGACCTATGTAAATCACTATTTCTTGTTTTTCTCCAACCCTCTTCTTTCTCTCTCCCTCGAATTTGAGTCCGGGCTGTTTAAACAATTCATGACTCGAAACACAACCACAAAATTTCATGGGGAACATATTTTTTATTTACACCCAGTCCAGAAAAGAAACGACCAATGCAGTAAAAAAATTATGGTTCCGGCATAAAATTTCATTCGTGCACACATACTCGGGCATCGAATCGCGTTGAAAAGGCAAGAGAGACGAACCATTCCCATGACTTTTACGTCATTTCCCTCGATGCGGGCCGTTTCCGTTTTATGTACGGGCGAATGTTTTAAAAGCGGCTTCGGGATTCTTCCGCTCCCTCGAAGAAAGGTAGAAAATGCCTTTTTTCCTTCTCGGTATATTCCACTGGACGTCGAAGGCTAAAACTTTTAATGATAGCCCATTTACAAGACGGAATGAGAATTAATCGTGGATGGTTTCGGATAGGGAATTAAGGGAGCGGAGGATGGGAAAGGAGAAGAAGGAACGGAAAAATTTTCAGGTGTATGGTTTAGGGTAGCGCGACGCATTCCTGGCCAATGAGAAAACTGGTAGGACGCATAACAAAACGGAGGACATTCTCTCTCTCTCTCTCGATGGAATGGATTATGTAAAAGATCCTCGTCAGGGGCGCGCTTTTTTAAGGTGCCTAGCGAGAGGAGGGAGAGATAGGGGAAGTGGTCGAAACGGGCGGCGATAAGAATGCCGAGAAGAAAAGGGGTGGAGAGAGAGAGAGTGAAGGGGTGGACGAGGAGGAGGATGTGTCATTTCGCATGGGAGCGAAAAAAGAGGGAAAACAAATGCTTATGAGTGGTGGAAAATAAAAGGGAGAGAAATAAAACGGGGAGGGAGGGAGGGAAGGGAGGGGGAGAGAGAGGAGAGATGAGAAGAAAGCGGCTCGCCGAGCCGACAACGGAATAGGCGGAAGGACAGATGTTCGGTGTCCGAAAGGGGAAATTAGAGACGTCCAGAGGGGCGGAGGAGATGGAGTGGGGGGTGGAGGGAGATAGAGCGGGCGGGAGAAGCGAAGGAGATGGGAGAAAAGGAGAGAGAGAGAGACGGGACAAATTTGTCAACACGACTCATGAGGACGTTGTCTTCTGCCGGACAGGGTGAAGGCTCCCGAGGTTGCCGAGACAGTAGCCGTTTGCGGGAGGGATGAAATTGAGATTCTGGGGCGGCACGAGGTAAACTTATATTGTTTAATGTTTATCGATGGATTATTTCCGCTTTGGTTAAAGTCGGTGCTTTTTTGACAAAAAGGTGCCGGAAGGCGAAAGAGATGAGTGGGAGAAAAATAGGAACTGAAAGTGATTTGTCGGTGGAGGAATACGTGTAATTGTACAATATGAATAAAACGTTATTGTATTGCAAATAACTTTGTTTGATTTGGTTTAAGTTATGCAAATTAGTATTTCTTGCAATATAGTTTCCAGAACGGCGTTCCGGTGCGTTCCGGCAGAAAAAACACTGGTTCAAGTACACTTTTGGCTGTAAGAGATCTCGGGTTTAACTCTTTTCTCGACTTCCTCAGTAGTATTACTCAAACATCTAGGAAGTCAGTTGGTAAGGAAAATTAAAATAATTAACCTACCTTGCACATGGAAAAATTTTAAATCCTGTTGTTCTATGAAATATTTCTTCCAGATACTCCGTCAGCAAGGCACATATTATTAGATCGGTGAAGACGGATTGTATTACCTATTTCCTGTATAAGTAAGTTACAGTTACAAAAAGGCTTCACTCTGTTAATTTTGGTTACGGGCATCTTATCAAACTAAGGGTGACTTATGCATCGATAAAATATTTTTTAATCAGTGTTTGATCTCGGTTAAAAGGTTGAAGTAGGAAATCATTTTGAGCGTACAAAAACCAACAAAATTTATCGTTCAACTTGATTTGGGTTGAAGAAAGTACACTAAAGCGTAACAAATCACCTTAAACTGCTTGGAGAGACGAGGGTCTCTTATACGAGTATATTTGCGGTTTCTTTGAGTGATGGGAAAACTAAAGGACTAGAATGGACATTACCAAATGGAGTCAATTCGGTTCTTTAATACGAAGGCATGTAAACGGGCGTTGCAAAGGTAGGGTTTACTCCACGGAGGAAGAGGTATGTAAATCACGATTCTTCGATCGAAAATCGTAGAAATTCTCCATGAACAAAACGATCTGACCGAGATCAAGAGTAAGGAGGATTTTGAATTCTCTTCTCCTCTGATGGAAAGAACGAAGGTGTAGGGTTGGGGGTGCTTGAGTGACAGAATGCTCGGCGGAGGTGAGTATGGTGGGGTGGGAATGGAAGTGGGAGGGAGGGAGAGAGAAAGGGGTGGAATGGGGAAGGACGCGAGTATAACCGTGGGAGTAGACACTGTGGTGGTTCGTGGACAAATTGGAGGGGTCGGATGATTAAGAAGGAAGGCGGAGAGGCGGAGGGAGATGGGGAACGGAGAGAGATAAAAGGGGAAAAAGGAACGTCGAGAGAAGGGGGGAGAGAGAGAGAGGAGTGAAGGGAGAGAAGAAGAGGAGGGGCGAGAAGGGAGGTAGTAAAAAATGGATGCTTGATGAAAAAATGATTACGATTGATACGCGTGTTTGTACGCGATATAAATCCGGCGTGAATACAATTCGAAGGTGGGTATGGCGGTAGTGTGGAGAGTGTTACAGAAAGCTGCGGGAGGAATTTTTCAAACGTTTCATGAGGATGGAATTCGGCGGAATGGTTCATAAAAAAATGAAAAGCCGTAATTTTTATGTGCGATGCTGCAGGTATGAAATGTGCTTTAGGGCTAAAAATATTTCGATGAAGGCGAGAAGGTTTTAAATCAAGGTTATTTTACGTTTGGGTCGTACAAATAAAAAATTAGTAGGCTTGTAAAAATTGATGTTTGCTTTAATGAATTTCATATGAATGCATGAAAACATCGCGAACTTATTCTGTTGCCTCTGAGTAATGTTTAGAAATTTTAGCTGCTTTGCACAAAATATTATCTAATAAATAGTAAAATTCGATAGTAAGTAAAATTTCTATTTATGGACTAACTTGGTTTTATTTTACTGAACTTACAAACAGCTTTTTGAATTATTTAAACTGAAATGACGAAAATTCTCCCACGGGAATGCTTATTACCCTTGCACCGCCCAACGAAGTATCACGGCCTTTCAAATTGACCGTTGGAATCCAGCGAGAGAAATAACGTTCAGAGATGAGGTGACATCAACTGCGGCATCTGGAATACAGGGTTCTACTATTCTATTCGGAAGTCTAAGATCGTTCGGAATTCCTGTCATCTCACCCAGTCACATATGCCCGGGAGGATCCCACCCCCACGCCACATCCCCCTTCTCTTACCTCCCAACCCTTTTCCCTTCCCCCTCCGCGAACCTCTTTCGGTGGCATTCAAAGGCGCATCGTGATTCCCGATTGTCACATTACGCATGCGCACTTGTGTGTGGTCTCCTCATCACTGCCTTTTCCTCTTCGATGTCTGCTGCAAAAGCCGCTTTTCTTTCTTCCCTTTTCCTGATCCTCTTCCCTCTCTCTGAAACCTCTCTTCGGTCTTCATCTTCCTCTAAGATGGTGCTTCGTAATACTTTTCCTCCCATATCCTCTTTACTTTTTTCTTCCTTTCCTTTTGTTATTGTATCACGCTTAACAATTCATAATGTTGATACCTCATTAGTGTGACAGACGTAACTCACGCTGTAAATTATATTTATCGCTTTAAGTATTGGTTGCATGAGGTCGAGATTATAAATGAAATCTTTAACAAGAAATTTAAATGTTATTAAAACCTGTCTTTTTCTTTACTATATCCATCGCACTCACTATATTTCTTCTTTTCTTTTACTTGTGGAATGAGAATTTTCGGTTAAAGCAAAATCTCACGAGGTCCATCCCCACCTCTAAAAAGGTTTTCAGCATCCTTTGTTATGTTTTCTTAGTAATTGTTGCTATTCGGAATTATATGAAGAGCACTTTAAAATAATCATGAAGTCAAGCAGCCTTTATGACCTAAATGCTATAGCTCTGATATTATCCAGTTCTACCGATGATTATATGGTCAAAATATTTTTCCTTGTTTATAATATCAGTTACCTCTTTATATTTTCGGATGTTGTCTCCATTCTCAAATTATTCGCTTGATAGGAAAAATATACTATAAATATTATATATATTTATAAATATTCATATCTTAGATTGTGACGTAGCATATATTCACCAAAAAGAATCAGCCATAGTTATTTACTTCGATGAAATGAAGTTGTTATATTTCCTTATTAAATACAGGGTCATTATAAAAGAATACTCATATTTAAACTGCTGTATTTTATTAAATAATTATCCAGGAAAGGTGATTTTTGTTACAAAATGTATAGAAACAAAGTTTTTGTTCAATACACTTCAATGTGGGCGCCTTTTGTCTCTTCGCAAATATCCAGACGATAATCAACTTCCGTCCATACTCGTCTCAGCATATCTGGTGTGTCAACAGCTCCATCAATCCTTTCTTTCAAGTGTTCCAGATTCAGAATTTTCTCTGCATAAACGATATTTTTAATGTACCCCAGAAAAATAAGTCCAGTGGGGTGAGGTATGGACTTCTAGGAGGCCACAAAATCGGTCCATCCCATACGATCCACCGATTTGGAAATTTACCGTTTAATGCTTCTTGAACTGCTCTGCTGTACTGCGGTGATGCACCGTCTTGTTGGAAAAAATTGGCATTCTTATGTCGTCAATTTGAGGGAAGGTGTACTTCTCCAACATGTTTTGAAAAATTCGGCCATTTATTATTTTCTTAGCAAAAAAGAAAGGTCCGATAACACAATTAAGCATCAATCTACACCAAACAGTAACCTTTCCATAACAGCATGAGGATTTTCGGTGCCCCAAATCCTATAGTTGTGTCGATTTACGGCACCACTCACGTGGAAAGTGGCTTCATCAGAAAACAATACCTGATTTAAGAAATCAGGGCCATCTTCAATTTTTTCAAGGTACCATGTAGCACATTCCACTCACTTTGGACGATCACTTGGCTTAATTTTGTTTTATCTGAATTTTATAAGCGTGAAACTTCAGCCGTTTATGTAGCACTTTTTGGATGGTAGATTTTGGTATTCCTAGAGTCAGGCTTCGGCACGAAATTGATTTTACCAGACTTCGTACACATGATTGTCTGATTCGTTCAACAATTTCTTCAGACACACTTGGTCTTTCAATTGACTTGACGGTACCAACGAGAAATGGCTTTGTGATCAGGAGGAGCTCTCCCGTATTCGCGACGAAAATTACGTTGCACCGAAACAAATGATTTTCTTTCAGCATACCATAACACACACTGGGCCTTCTCTTGAACGGTCGCCATGTAGCTTCTGCTGTAAGTGTAAACAATGAGGTTATGCGACGCCAGCCTTATGCCGCTATAAGGAAGCTTTGTGAGTTACTTTACATTTTGTAACAAAAATCACCTTTCCTGGATAATTATTTAATAAAATACTGCACTTTGAAATATGGGTATTCTTTTATAATGACCCTATATAACGAATTCATCCTTACACCGAATATTAGACATGCATATATATAAACTAAATCTCTCTTATTATTCATTTGCTAAACTCCATTCACTGTACTGTTCCATATTTTAACTTTTAAATAAAAATGACGGCGCTTTTAAAAATCATTTTCAAGACCTTTTTGGCATAAAAAACTATTCGTAATAAAATATTTTACGATCTGTAGTTTAAAATCAAAAGGGTTGGTAATAACAATTTACTAGTTAATCAATATACCACAAGAGAGAGCGTGCATATGCGATTACTTCTAGAGCTATTAGGAGAAATGCTACAATAGGCCTTTTGAAGGGCGACCATTGTGCTCCGTCATGATTTACATTTTGTAATTCAAGCATAGGATACGGTCTCAGGGGGTTCAGTTATTTTTTATCGGAGTCTATAAGTGCATAATCGAACAAAGGATGTTGTGACGGATGATGCTTTGGTTCTGATGAGAGCAAACGAGGGTCTTTGTGGGGAGATTGGAGCACAGTATGGATGGTATAGGCAATGGCCGGTTTTGACGTAGAGTTCTTCATCCCCATGGTGCCCAATACGAAAAAATATATAAATACCCAAAGAGGCGAGTCATGGAGGGGAATTAGCCCTGCACTGCGGGTGGCGGGATGCTAGGGGAAGTGGAAGAGAGGCGGAGAAAGAGGGGAGGAAGGTTAGGATGAAATAGCGTGGCGAAAGTATAGACTGAGATGGAAGCTGAGCCATGAAATAATTTGTCCAAGAAATATTTAAAATTAAATTGATTCACTGAAGAATTGAACAATTGTCTACTATAACCAACTGGAATAATTTGGTCCTAAAGTGAAAATTATAAGTTTAGCGTTTAAACTTTCAGTGTTATAAGTTAAAATGAAAGATATTACTAAGTTTCTGTTTTGGGTTTTTATGAAATTAATGATTCTTTAAGTACTGAATAAATCATTTTTTTAATGTGCGTGACTTTGCGGAAATAAGATTTCCATTCTCGTTCAAAAGGTGATGCGGCATTTGTTTTCCATAGAAAGAGAGGAGAGTAATTAAAACTTTTTAGGACATTCATTTTAATAACTTGGCATGTCAGTGTAAATTGTGATTTATTTTTAAATTGATTCGTTCGTACGCTTTAGCAATGATACATCGCATTTTATATCTTTTTACCTTGATCTTTATAAGCTTGGTTTTGTAGAAAAATAGAAACTAAATAATTGGATAAATAATTTAGGATCCATCTTTTGAAATCCACGATTTCGGCAAAATATAAACGACGCAGGTTCAGTGATTGCGAAATGAAAACCTTATTTCACTCCATATAAGATTCGTGGAGAGATGGATTGTGCCTATTAGGAAAGAGGATAATGATTCCGATTATAGAGAATCTACCTTGGCGTATAGTTGTGCGCGCATGTGACTGGCAGGAAATGTAGGGAAGAAAATGCGGGGCTGGGGAAATGGGAAAGGAGAAGAAGAAGGGGGAGGGAAAGGACGGGCAAAGGCAGCCAGCCGAACCATTTGCCTGTCGCCGTCACGATATGCCTCGTCACCTCGGCGGTAAATGGGCTCGCCCCAAATCAGTGGGGCTATACCACCGCCTTCACTTCCTCCCTCCTCCCGTCCCTCCCCCTCCGGAGGAATCAATGCCTCGCCCATCACGGCGTTAATGCGCTTCACTGGAAGGGAAATGAAGAGGAGATTATATTATGCGCCTTCCCCTCTCCCTCCCGCTCTCTCTCTCTCTCAATCTTCGCTTCCCTCTCCTCTATTCCTTTGCCTCCTCTCTCTCTCTCTCTCTCTCTATCTTTCCGTGTTTCTCTCTGACGATATTGGGTGTCTCCTCATAATCCTCGTGTTTTTTCATATGTTAGCGCCGCGGGAGTGTGACGAAGAAGCGAAATATGTGTAAGGGCGGGTTTGTTTGCGAGCAGGAGGAATGGGAGACGGTTTTTGGGAAGGGGAATGGAGAATTGAGCAAGGCGGCAGAAATACACGTATGTATGTATTTGAAATCATTCTGAGAAGAGTTACGAACATCAACCCTTTTCACCTACACTCGTCTGATGACTTTAGACTGGAATATTATCGATAGAGATAGGTGTTAAAAATTACGAACATGAGCGAGTGCTTCGATATGGGCAATTACAATTTATGGTGTTTTTAAAGGTTTATTATTTCAATTTTTCATTGCAAAAATTTTGTCTGGCGTATAGGTGATTTATATTTTGGCTGTCATTGCTTGTTTCGTGGTAATTAGAAAAGGAATCCCCCTGACCACGGCTTGATAGATGAATGGTTTGGCCGAATTTAACATTGTAGGTAATTTACTGGGAATGCTATTTATCCGTAATAATTAATAGTTGGTAATATAATCCTCGGTATTTTTATTGATTAGGATTAAAAATTAAAAATAAAATTTTACTTGTGAAGGTTAGCGGAAGCCACCTATTTGAGTTTGATTTACCCGAATGACATATGATGGGATTGAATGGAACACTTTATGATATAAAGTTACATTGATTTAATCATATAATTCAGCAATTAATTTTTATGGGCAGGAATTTATATTTAATATTGTAAGTTTTCCATGGCATTTAAAATCATATGTTGCAGACGTGGAAGTAAAATATTTTACCAATCGAATTGTAACAATCTTAGTGTTAAGAGTATAAAATTAATAATTTACTCGCACACAGTAAAATTACGTTTAAATGGAATTAATTTCAATGCCCCTAGTTGTGATAGGAAAGTTACTCTTCATAGTTTATAATTCAGATATGCTCAAGGAATCGTCATAGTAGGCATTTAATATGAGGGAAATTTTTTACGATGACCTCAAGCATGTGATTGGCATTGAATTACTCTGAGTACCAACGTGAGACTTGGTCCTATTTCTCTTATCATTCTATATGAGAAACGTCACTTCCAATCAACTTTTGAAATAAAAAAACAAGGAATTTTTCATTCGTACTTATAAGTTAGGTTCTGATATATTTTGCGTACATAATTATATACATAATATCCATATTCTGTACGTTGGTCCGTCCGTCCATCTGTCCGTCCGTTTGTCCGTTGGTCCGCCGGAACGCTCTATAGAAATCCCCATAAGAGAACACTTAAAAATACCTTTTTTCACTTGCAGGCTTTTTTCTTTTGTAAAATTAAATTAGAAGTAATTGACCTACGATCTTTGGACCTGAACCATTTTAAAGAAAACTAAACGTAGATTCTTATTCTTATCGTCGACTTTTGCCTTCGGTTTGAAATCGCTCAAGTTATACATTTAAACCACATTTATTGGAAAAATTTAAGCTTTTTAAATATATGTTGTCTTGCGGACCGTGTCATTGTTAAACCTCTATATTGTATTGTCGTCCTCATACTATATGCGTAAGGAAAGTGAGTTTGAATGCTTTAGTACGAGAGAGAGAGAGAGAGAGAAGGCGCCCAAATTATTTATAATTAAAATCGTGTTTTCATTAATTTCTTTTCAGTTAACTTCCTATTGAAATTTTTTGTAATTAACTATTTTTATTGTTCTTTCCATAGTTTTTTTGCAGTGCATCTTATTATTAACCTGAGTTATAAATTCGCATATATGAATCACGCATAAACGTTTTCACTCATTTTGTTTATATTGCACCACTGCTGTCCCAATTGTTGAATTCTATTCTTGGCCTCATAATAAATGCACCAATTTAGTGCTTTAACACGGGTCAGACTTGTATACATGGGTATAACTTATTTACTGAATCTATTAAGTAATTAGAGGGAGGAAGGAAAAGAGAATGGGAATGAGCAGAAATTGAGGAAGAGGGAGAGGACGTAGCATTTGTAAAGGATTAAAAGGAGCTGCGGTACAAAAATAACAATAATAAATTATAATTTATTATAAGACATTTCATACTATCGAATCATACGCCTTTGCCAAATGGTGGGAAATCATAAAACTAAATATAACGTAATTTTCAATGGATTTCTTTAACTGATAATTAGACCGCGAATCTTTAGGTAAAAAATTATGCATATGATAATACAGCAAATATTTCGAGCCGAATTTATAATAGGATTGAAAAAATAACATTTTATGACTTTTATTTAAATTTCTTTAAATAAAGACAATTTTCCGAAAAAAAATTCAAAACTACTATATGTATTTAAAAGAAAATTGCGATCTTAAAATACATACAGTTAAAACTCATGCAGTTCATGTAAGTATTTAGTTAATAGTAAGTAAGTTACTACACATTTTTCCTTTGATGGTTAATTGACAGTTCGTTCACATTTTATCCTGTTTTTACGAGTTAATAAGAGTAAAATAATTAATGTATTAAGTTAAATTCTATTCGTTTTAAGTAACTTATAATTTGCTCAAATAGTTCAAGTATATTTCAGCTACTTCTCTATGCATTATATCTTATCATTTGGCCTCTCTACTAATAATTACTTAAAGAGTTTAATTAAAACAAATATAACTTTCAAAAACACTGATTTGATTGTGCATGAAAGTCAAATCAGATCATAGCATATTTTATTGATTTTTCATATGGAAATCATATATATTTGGAATACTTTTATGATAATCCCGTCATATTTGACTGGCAATTACGCTAGTTCTTTTAATATTTTCTGATGAAATGTATCTTAGGAGAGTGTAATTAAATGAACGTGATGAAGCAAAGAGAGCAGAGAAGGTATGAATAGAATTTGAGAACGTTATTTAAGGAAGGACTGATCGAGCTGCAGTTAAGATTGAAGACACAATTATCTATGAATAACTTAAACGGGAAGTGTAATTAACAAAATGTTAACGGTAAGCTTGGGATACAGAAAATTGAAAAGTATGAAAAGAAGGAATGCAAAAATGAAGAAAAGTCTTGATTAGTAATTCATAAATTTCACAGATCTTATTATTTTCATTAAAATAACAATAATTATTAAAATATAATAATGGAAGACTAGTTTCTCTGCAGTATAATATATAATTTTAAAAAACTTACGGGTTTCATTAAAGTGTCTTTATTAATCACTGTTCACTTGTTTAACTTATGCTGCGAATCTCCTAGGCATAATTCACTACAAACTATTTGAAACTAAGAGAAAAATGATATATTTCGGGAAATGTGCCAGTTTCTGTTTATTTAGCATATATGCAAGTTATGCCCATGTAATTTGCTTATTCCTCGCTGGTATGAACACCATATAATAATTATAATAGTTATAATATAATAATAATTTATTTACAATTATATATAAAAATACATTATATCATAATTACATTATACAATTATTACATACTTTCATGTTTCATCTAATCACATGTTTTTATTAATTGGCTTACATCTTCACAGTATTTAACACCATGGCACCAATCCCAATATTCACCAGTAATAATCAAAAGCATTTTATCAAATATTTCATTTACTGACAATATTAGCTAATAATAATAATAATAAGTATAAATCTAGAAATGTATAATAATGTGTAATACTAAGAGTACTAATTCCCTGGGGGAGTGAGATTGGAGGGCAGCTGATGGGGACCCCGCCGAAGGGGCTGGTTACCGCAAACTTGGGATTTTTCCCGATAGCTCCCTACTCTCTCACAATCCCAAGGATGTATTCATTCTGGTCCTGCAGAGCCCATTAGACTCGTCTGCAGTTGCCCACATAAATTCAATCTGGTGGTTATTATATTTGTTTAGATTTATTTACAGTTATATATCATCCACAAGCAATTGACTTTTGTTGCAATGTGAGAGGTATTCACCGGAAAATTTAAATAAGTAACAGTGCTATGACCGAACTCCACTTGATGACGCTGAACTAATGCAATTGCTGAGCTACCCTTACCACTTAATTCAAGCATTTCCATGGCATTAGTCTTTGTACAGATCTCTTTAAATGTCTTTGCCCTGCAATGGTAACGAAGAAGTTAATTCTAAGTATTATTGATACACCATACCCGAAAATTTGAATGTGTAAAGATGACCTTACTTTGGTTTAAAGCAGTGGTCCCCAACCTTTATGAGTAAGTGGGCTACACTGACTCTTGAAGTGTGTGACGAGGGCCGCACATATGATAACACAATGTGTGGGGAGGGCCGCACATTTAATAAAAGATATTATTACAACTTTTCCCTCATTTTAGTGTCATAAAGCGAGAAAATTGATGTTTGTTGTAACAAAATGAAATAGCGATTAACTTGAAAACACCAAATTAATAAAAAAAAATAATCAACATGAAAAGAGATACAACAGTAAATTTCGTGAATTTTAATCTACAATTTCCTAGCACAGTAAAATAGTTGAAGAGTGAATCAAACTATACTACAGAATCCTGCTAAATAGCCATTACCGAATGAGTTTGGCCCTTCTCATTGTTAAGGTGGAGAATGAAAATTAAAAAGAGGAAATTGTGAAACTAATTACTATGAGTCATATACAAATGTTACCCGTCCGCTGTTGAGTAAATGGAATTTATCCAAAGGATTGATAAATTCATATTCCTTGTTCAAAGTGTAGATTTGATTACTTTTTAAATAAAATTTTACAGATGTAAGATGCCATATTTTTTTATTGTGGTAAAAGGTACTTACTAATTCAGGTAAACACTCATTGACCTAATTTTGCCTGAAAGGCTGAGGGCCGCCCAAATCACACTGGAGATCGCATGCGGCTCTTGAAATGCAGGTTGGTGACCCCTGGTCTAAAGTACACCAATAACTGATTGGATAACTATAAATAGAAGCACATATGACAGGGAATAATTTTTAAGGAGTCGGGCCACAATGAGACGAATCCAAAAAAAGTAAGACGAATTGTCTCCGGTTCAAGCGATATCCATTCCTCAAATAACATCCATATACGCATAAGCTAGAGTCAAGAGAACTAATGTAAACTCGAGGTAACAAATAAAAAACGGAGAATAAATAATACATTAAAAAGAAGGCCAGAGAGCGAGAGAGTAAAGTATAAGATTCGAGATAAGTTGAAGACAATGCGCTCCAAGTCTCCGTCTCCTTCTCCCTCTCTCTCTCTCTCTCTCCCATCGCTCATTAATATTCTTCTCCATCTTCGGCGGACATTCGAAAGAAGGTAAAGGGATATAGGAGAGAGAACTGAGGGGAGCATCATCTCCGGAGGAAAAGAGAGAGATTGAGCGAGAGAATGAGAAATTGAAGGCAGTCGGAATGTGTGGCCATGTAGATGAGTTATATAGGCACAAAAGAAAGGATTTACCGTATCGAGTTGCTACCGAAAGACGAACGAACATTTTTGTGTCAAAATAGACCCAGAAAGAGAGAAATCACGAAGAGTTAAATCGATAATATAGAGTTTGGAAATGTTTTTGCAGGTCGGCAATGTTTATCCGCTCTTGAGACATCTGAATCAATTGTAAGCATTTAATTCTGTCGCGGAAATTGCATCATTATCGGTTTGATCGGAGTTGAATTGGCGAAAGAAGAGTATACTTTCATTTTTAAGGGAAGTGCGCGTCTCGTGAAGCTTGGATGAACAAAAAATTCCGTGATTAAATCACGTATGTCTCCGCAATTGTTATAGTCTGAGAATCATTATAGCCACCTAAAACATTTTCTTCGTAGAATTGCATATATTTTCTTTGTTTGCTGGTTTTTATGGCTAATCAACCTCTTGAGATTATTATAGCCGTAACTCCTGCAATGCACACACACACACATACAAGGGAGGAGGGAAACACGGTGCCGGCATTAGTCTACTCTTTACTCTTATTAGTCATATTTTTGGGTCATTGATATGTATGTACTAGAAATCGTAAGTCAATTACGTTTGCGTAGATACTTCGTACATTCTGAAAGTATACCTTATTTGTATTTCGAGAAAAAATTAAGGCTAATGCAATTTGAAAGCTGTTTTATGAAGAAATTTATACTTCTCTGTTTTTAATTCAAAATTTTATCTAAAATAGACATATATTCCGTGCGTATTCTGAAGTAAATATTAATGTTGCATTTTGCGCTAAAAAAGTTTATTCTTCCGCAAAAACGTTTCGTGCTTGTTTTGCATTAAGTAATATATCATATATAATTACCCTTGAAAAAATCGCATTCTCGGAATAAAGCAAGAATTTCATATTTAAAATTAGAAAATTTAGAATTTATTCGGAAATATTCGACCGTGAAATCAGAGTCTCACAAACATTAGAATATACTTTCACAGCTGTACTATAATTTATTACGTACCTATACTGGAATCACCTCGTGTTAAATAAATTAATGATTGGAGTAAAACCGCATAGAATCCAATCCCCGTGTAATTAAAAGTTCGATCGTTTATCTATGGAGGGGTACGAACGCAACTCGATCGAAACTATTCGCCTCCTACGAGAGTAAGAGAGATATAAAAAAGCCTATCGTACACGAACAAGAGAGGTACGCAGAGAGAGAGAGTGAGGAGGGGGAGGTGGGGGAGGGAGAGATCGTCGATGCGAATGATTAAGTAAAACTGAGCGGGTGAGCGGAAGGTGAGGGAGAGGTAGAGGAAGGTGAGGGAGAGGAAGGTGAGGGAGAGGTGGAAAATTAATGAGGGTTGAATGGAGAGGAGGGTGGCGAAGGGTGTGTGAAGAGGGAGGAGGAGAATGAAGGAAGAGGGAAGAGTATTCGAGGAGTGTGTGGAGGGGGTGAGGGAACTGGAGTTAAGCGTATCGGGAAGATGATCAGTGGAATGAGAGGGAAAGGGTGTCACGTGGTATGAGAAGATAGAGGACAGGAGGGTTAGATGGATGACGTGGATGAATGGCCGATTCGGGGCGGATGAAGAGGAGCTAGGATATGCGTGGTAGGAAGGGGGAGGTGAGGGGAAGAGGGGAGCGAGAGAGAAGGCGAGGGGGAGAATCCGGAGAGGGGGAAGAAAGTGGGTGAGACGAAGAGGGTCCAAAAACCTCAACAAGAAGGTGTAAAAACGGAGCGATACGATTGAGTATGTTTTAACGAGCACGGGCATGGAATTTAGTTACACGCTTACCAAAAGTAATCGAGAAATATATGACCTGGGAAGCATAATAAAATAACATATTCAGCTGCAGCTGATTAGAAATTACATTTCTAAACATGAAAGAAACTGCCCTCCTTAGATGGCAAGTCTCCTTGAGCTCATTTACGAATCGCTGAATCTGTCTTACGTAGTCTTCGGTATCACAGCACTTTCCCTTGACCATCAAGTCTAACATTCTTTGTTTAAGGATGGAGAGTTTGCTCTGTTACCTGAAGGTTCCAGGTAGGTACCCTAAATTTTCAAACGCATAGGAGATTTGTAGACATTCTTATTTACTAACCAAAATATTTCAATGCATTGTTGTCAATTTATTTAAGGCCTGTGGGCTGTTTTGCACAACCATATCATCCTGCACAATGCTGCCGTAAAGATCGTTGTACACATGAACTTCACTACGCTCGCATTTTAACAAGGACATGCTAAACATAAACGAAATTTATCTCAGACCCTGTAAACTGGCGGAATTTCGTTGGAAAGTTATAAAGATACTATGATTTTAAATTCGCGATTGCACAACACAAATAAACCTTTTCCAGCGCAAACCATTTTAAACGCCAATGTACACGTTTGCAGGATAACAACCATTATGGACGATATAGCATTCTTGTAAATGAAACGTTTTGCGTGACTAAATATTTCAAAATCAAGCAAAAAAGAGCTCATTTTGCGTTGACTCTGCCACTTACATTTATTTAATCAATAGAAAGATTTCAGATTCTCTTACCTTTAAAATATAGAGATTTTTGAAGGAATGATTTTATTAATTTATTTTGCTTTCTCTATAATGAAACTATCGTAGCAATGTATTTTTCTTGATAGTCTTTATTTCAATCTTGTAGCTTACATGGGACACCAGCGAACTCGTTTAAGTAAACTTTCTGGTAGGCGTGTTTTGTTTCAGCTTCAGTAGAATCCGGCTAACCTGATCTATTCCTGGGACAGATTGATTAAAGAGGATATGAATTATATAAGAGGTATATATAAAGGAGCCTAAGAGGATGTACACGATATGACCGAAAAATGGTAAATGATACCCGAGAAGCTCTGTCGAGTTATTTTTTTATTTTAACCTCAAGGGCCACCCCGAAAAACACGTAGCCCATTGTCAAGATGAGCGACCTCTAAGAGGCGAGACGAAGACAATTCTTAATACATCAATTGTCCAATTCTGCGACTCTTGTTATCCCTCACCTGCGCTTCGGGGATGGGGCCGAGGAGGGAGAGGGACGTGGAAAAGAATGAGGTCCCTCATAACCAACTCTTTTCTTCTTTTTCCTCTTTTGCCATCTCCCCCTACCCCTCTCGCTTACCTTTGTCACGTCATATGTCCCATAAGCCCTCCAACTCTCGTCCTCCTGTACTTCCCCCGTCTTCAACAGGAGCTAAGCGATCTTTTCACCCTCCCACTCTCAGAAAGGCGCCTTATTCAGGACGCCTCTGTCCTCTTCACAGAGATGGATGGCTAAATGGAGGAATTTGAGACGGTCCTTCGGCAAGAAGAAATCAGTCAGAAACCTTAATTTCGATGGATCTGTTCGTCTTTTTTGTAGCGTGCTTGCGTGTGTCAAAGCATTCGGTAGCCGGGGTAACCGGGAGTGCCATTAAGAACTTTTAAGGAGCTTGAGATAAAACTTTTTCCTCTTGGGGTAACCCGAAACTCATGAAAATAAAAAGGGGATTACACGTTACCTTCGCATTTGTCTTTCGACAGAATGCGCTAAGCGTTACGCTTGAGTTTATAGGGATTGCTAATGTTTATGATGGAATTACAGGAAGAAATTAATTTTTTAGGACAGCGCGAGTCTTTTATGATAAAAAGATCTCAACTATATTTTTTCTGAAATTTGAGTTGAACGTTAAATTTCCATCAAGTTTTCTTGTATTTTTCGATGGGAGATTTAAATTTAATTGCCGCTTTTCGGGTAATTCGACTTTCCAGTGGCAATTTCGGGAGTATATTCAAAGTTGACGTCATCAGAAAATAATATTCTGCCTTTTTTAGGTAGCAGTGTTGTCATTTTTCATTTACTTTACATCATAACATCTTTATGTTTCAAAAGATCTGCATTCTCTCATTTACACTCAGATAACGCAATTTTTTATTTTCCAAATCATACAGTTTTACTTGATAGTACTGTTTATATTCATTGCACGAACATCTTTTAAATTAAAACAATATTACACAGACTTCCGTTCCTCATAAACAACCGAGAATTTGTACTGTCTCAAGCTGAGAGCTCGAGTGCTTATCGATATATTAGTTTAGTAGCACAGAAAAAGTTCTCAGGATCACAATCGTTTCCAAGAACCTAGAGGAAAAGTTCTCTTTTCAAAAATCCAATTCTTTTCCGAAAAAACCGATAAGCTCTAACCTATCATCCCACCATCTATACAACTCACCGTTATTAACATAAACACGAGAAATAAATAGTCTTTGAAGTCGCTCCCTTTTGTTTTTTTGTTGACCCGCGCATATGGTCCCGATCACCCCGAACAAAAGAAACGCGCCCTCATCAATGCACGAAGGTAAATAAATGGCGTATAAATCAGGGAGGCGAGAGTGGGAAACTGGAAGGATTGGCCTGCCAAAAAACACAATCCATTATCTGAAATCGAATGAGAGGGAAGAGAGGGAGTGTGGTGGGATGAGGGGGAAGGAGAGAGGTCTGAGGAAGAGAGAGGAAGAGGCAGAATAGGGAAGAGAGTTTAGAGAGGCTGTAAAGTGTATGGAGAAGATGAGATGGATGCCCAGTGTGAGGGAGAGAGAGAGAGAGCAAGAGGAGAGGTTGCAAGTTGGGTGTGCGGAGTGGGGGTGGATAGTGGACACCCGCTGAGCTCCCGGAGGTACCCAGGCACCCATACCTGAACCTCATCCCCACTTCTTTCTCCACTGCCTGTCTTCTTCCCTCCCCTTCCCTCATCCCCACTCCTTCTCCCACGGACACTCACCGGAGACGCGCCCTAACCAGCTTTCCCGTCACCCCCACACCACCGCGCAGCACCCATTGTTTCCAGAAGCAGTGGGTGTGTACCTCCTGGTCAATCACTGAGAGGAATCTCTCTCTCTCTCTCTCCTTCCCCCTCATCCATTCCTCCCATTCTCGATTCATTTCCTATCCTAACCCATCCTCGCTCCTTCCCCTCCTCTCATTATGTTTCGCCGCGTTACTTTGAGATGGGGATATTTTTTATTCCTAATCATCTTCTCTTAAACATCGTGAGGCGAAACATTTTTCCCCCGTGCCTCTCTTTACTTCCTACGCGAACATCCTATCTGAGGGCCCTAACCCTGCGGTAATCCCTCAATGGCCACTTTACTCGCCCACTTAACTTTAATCCGATTCCCATCCTTCATGAAAGAGCGAAAGCTGGCTGTTTTTTATGCTCCGCACCTTTCTCTCTCTCCCTCTCTCTCTCTCTCTATTCTACCAAGTCTATCTCTCTCATCTACTTTTAATGAGTTTTATTGTGATTTAAAAACGTATTCGACCCTCTGTCGGGCTGCTTTGCGTGCGACATTTACCGTGTTACGCTGAAAGTAGATTTCCTTTGTCATCTCTCGGGCAATAGTTTGCCTTTTTTCCTTTCAGCTCACAGATTGTTTACCAATCTCATGAATGCATAAACTTTTTTAAATCGACATCAACTTCATTTGCTCTTTTTTATCTCGGGTGTGATTATTTAGCAGCGTTCTGTATATGGAGGGAATCTGTTTATCTGAAGATCGTTTAATTTTTGTCGGAATGGAATAGTTATTGACTTTCATCTATGTTGAATAATGCGCCTGTTCAATGAATGGAATGCTAGTTTAGAGATATATGAACCGGCAAGAGAATAGAAATTCAATTGAAGAACGCTTTAATTACCGTTATTTTTTTGACATTTCATCCACAGCGGGAAGAGAGAGAAAAAATAATACATTTATTTGATTGTTTTGAACCATAGGAATGTTGGTATATTTTCAAATGAACTAAAATCATGTTCAAGTGCATTATTCTGTTTTAGCGAAAAACCTATTCCTCGCCATGGGCTTATTACGCAGCATATAGCCTCAGTTTATTTCGAACAACATTGGTGAATGTTTGTTATAGCATTAATATCTTAAAGGGTAACTTTTGAAAATTTTCGTATCGAGATAAAGCGACCAATGGCCTGCTATTAGTTGCAAGTATTTACATCTCGCACATCTCTTCTTTCAATAATTTTAGGTCTTATTATTCAACGGATTCTTTCTCCAAAAATTGATTTTCGCTCTTTTTTTTTCTTATTAGTGTCATGTGCCAACCGAAAAAGTCTTCCGTCCGCATCGCGATAGTGAGACGTATTTTATAATCAAGGTCCTTTTAGGAGTGTTATCCCTCCCACCCTCTCTCCGCTAGGGAGATCACGCTAGTATACTTTCCCGACTTCGTCATACGTTTCGAACTCCAGACAGCGACACAGTGTTTTCCTGCCGAAGAATAGCTTACTCTTCTCCCGCACCCTCGGCTTCTATCCGTGCTCATTGCATCTCCTCCCTCCTTTTCTCCCTCCCTTTCGAACTTTCCTCCTTTCTTATTCTCCCTTCTCTCTCTTTCCCTTTCTTACCGACGCCAGTCTTATCGCAGCTCTCTTAACGCAGTCTCTGCTCTCGGAGAATTCATGTTTCTCATTTCACTTCAGCATCTCGGGACGTGTGATTTTTTGTACCCCATATCGTCGTGGTCGTCCCTCAACGGTGGCGTCCGGTCCACGGGGCTCCGGGAGTCATTTGTAAAGCCGTGGTGGCCATCCCTCTACAAATGATACCCCTTTTCGTTCTGCCTCCCTCCCTCCTCCTCCTCCTTTCTCCTTCTTCACTAGCCGAAAACCGTCTATCCCCCTCCCTCATCGTCTCTCCCTCTTTCCTCTCTTCCCTCCTCTCCCCTTCCCCTCGTTCCTCTTCAGATCCTCATCTCTGTCTCCTCCCTCCGTCCTCCGCACACCACTCGAATTCAATTAAAGTTAGTCGCAACTGGATACGCGGACTTGATTCTTTTGAAATAAACATCACCGTCGGGTTGAGTTAAAGTGAAATATATCGTGCGACTGAGGTTGGATGATGTAACTTTTACGTGTCATGTTAATCTTAAGAAAGTTTATTTTCGGAGATAATTTTAAACCTATGCGCTATTTAAACTTCTTCGTCGTTGTGTTACGTGCAATGGAAAGAGCAACTCTGCTCTATGTATAATCGGGAAAATAACTAGTAAAAATAGAATATTCTTATGCTTTAAAAGAAAAAAAATAGAGACTCTCAATGCCGATGAAGCATTTCTCCGTGCGGATATTTGCTTTTGTTATCAAGTTAACAATCTTCTTTTATTTCCTTTCGCTATTAAAATATATATTTATTTAAATGAATATGATTACAGAAAAGCCGAACTTACACTCACCATTTCTTGATCACATACACATTTCTATAGGCAAATGAATTTCATTTGACATCCATTTACGTTTTTTTTTAAGATAAGAAAGATATTCCTATTAAGTTACACTTAAGCTTTAACTACTCGTCAACATCTATCATTCAAAAGCATGCCCAAAATATGGGATCCGTTTCATTGTGGATTATTTGTAATAAAAGCCCCATTTTTCCAATTCGCTCTAAGTCAAGAACTGCGCATCTCCTGACTGTCCGCATTTATAGTTTCCCCACGCTGATATTCATTCTTCTTTTCTCGAGAATCCTTTCCCAAATAGACTCCAAAATAATGGCCTCGCGTACACGAGGCGGAGAACGCGATATTCGTCCGAGTGAAGCGGATACATATGTGCGGCGACGCGGATTCTAGCCTCCCTCCGCACCTCTCGCCTCCCACAGTCATTTAAATCGCGCGGCGAGTAATTTTCTCTGGTGTGGAATGGAGCTATCCTCTCAAAAGGAATAAGCGCACGCGCGGTGCTCCTTATCTCTCCCTCTTCCCTCCACCCTCTATAGCCTTTTCTTCTCCCTTGTACGTCACCTGTTTTTCCTTCGTGTGACGCCGCATCGCATCCCCTGATCCCTAATCTCGTTGCGTGATTATCGCGTCTCCCTCTTCGTTCTCTCTCCGTGTGTGGCTTGGATTTCCGAGTACGGGCGAGCTCTTTGACGCCTCCTACCGACGGCGCAAATTTCCTACGCGAGGACAAAACGAAATCATTCGTCCATTTCTCGATAAAAATTTGATTTGGTTGGGTATGGTGAACTAACGGTGCATTGGTAACGTAGAAAATCTATGGTAAATTATTTTTTGCCGGTATCGATAAAATATTACGATATACGTAAGTTGCGAGAATCTGGTTTAAATGGATTTGCTTTTTGGATGATGGCATTATTGTTTTATCACCATGCATTTTCAAAACGTTGCGCAACTTTTGTGAAATAAATTAGACAATCGTGCCGAAGAATTTTCCCACAATAGAGAATTATAAAACCTCTTTTGCCGATGTTTTTAAGTGAAATTTATTTTTTGTCGTTGTTCACAATAAAAACAACTACAAGATTTTTATCATCACTATATATTTCCTGAATTTTTGGTAGAATTTCAGCTTCTCTCGAGCAAGGCCGGGGATTAGCTTTCACAACAAAGGAATGGTAATATGAACAAGCGGGTACGATTCATAAAACTACTCTCGCAGACTATTCATCCATCAGAGCGACCATTTTTGCGCCGCAGAGGGAAAAAAAACCTCCTCCCTTCGCATTTCCACTCTTCCCTCCTAAAATATAACTTGCTGAGTGGCATTCGCATGGCGTTTCTACGACCCCCGCAACCCTTTCTATTCTCCCTTCTCCATGCCTTATCCCTGTCAACGTTATTTCTTTACACCCTTTTCCGTTCCATCCATTCAGCCACAATACCTTCAACACCCTTATCAACAACCTCTTGCCCACGGATTTCCATCCCATCGTTCCTCCTCCCTGCCGCCTCCCCCCCCTCTCTCTCTCAACTCCCTGCTTTCCCCCTTTTACACCCACAGCTTCCTCCACCATCCTTCGTCCCATCCGCCAGAGTCTTAAAGTCACCACCACCCTCCATCAGGCAGTGCCCACCTGTGCCGTGCTTCTGTCCCCATCGCCCTCCTCTCCTCCCTCCCTCTCCTCCGCCTCCAGAGATGGAGTAAGGGACTCCCCATTGTATTCTGCCCCCTTATTTTCTCTCCCCCTCTCTCCTGCAATCCAATATCTCTTGGCTACTCTTTCTCTCTCCCTCACATCGCCAATCTATCCGAACTCAACCTCCACCCACTATCTTATCCGCCACTCCCTCCTCCTCCACACCACCTCACCACCACTATGAGCCTCGCGTATCACTAACCTCTCGCCCTTCCCATTCAAAACGCACCTACCTCGTCTCGCCACGTTCTTTCTCTTATCTCAAAGGACCTCTCTCACTATGTCTCGATGGCAGCGAAAAACTTCTGTCATCGCCTTTCAGCCTCTTTTGCAGGATTGTGTTTACTGTCTTTCCTTCTCTCATTCTTTTTGGTCATTTTTGTTTTTATGTTTCTTCTTGACTTTTTATTCGCTCTCTACCCCCTTGAGATATCTTATAATTCGATTATCATTAACTTCTCTTAACAAAGTTAGCCTCAGATTTTAGGTCTTGAAGTCTTCGATCTGTTGCAAAATCATCTTTGCCCCTAACGAACCTCTATCTCTTTGCCTTCAAATAATCTCGTATCTTCTAACATGATCTCTGTTGTCTTTTCATCATTTTAATAAACATGACCCATTCTTTTCTTCTAAAGGAATAGTTTCTTCAAAGAGGTCTTAAGTCATTGACCTCTGACAAGATCACCTTTGTGGACTATGGACATTTTTCTCTCAATGATCATCACATCCCTTTCTACTCCTTCTATTCGTTCGCGATCATTTTATATTCAATTACTATGGAATCTCTTCTTATTCTAAAAATTCTAGTCTCATGTCTAAGGTCAGTAATGACCTAACTCTCGCTCAATGTATTTTTTCATGAACTTTCTCTCTCTGTACCGCTTGAAAGCATCCCATATCTTCTCCAGTAAATTCGTCATTTTCTCCTACACGACGCTTTCTCTGCTATGTGATTTGAGATTTAATGGGATTTGATTATCATCTTTCATAAACTTTATATTTGAGGATTAATAGCGTTTTATTCAGTATTGGAGAAAGATTTTAGAAAGCGAAACGAGATTATTCAAATAACGAGGCCGCAATAAATGTAGCGGAAAGCTTTAAATACCGACATTTGGCTCATAACTGAAACCGAAAACCATGTGCTAAATAAATTACTTTATCTCATTTTACCAAAGTTATTTCGTCGCACTCTATTTTTTGCCGTAAAATATTTTTTTAAATGTGCAGTGCCTCGTGGAGCATAATATCATTTGTTAAGTGGAATTTTTGTGTTTTGCGTTACGGGCTATCATCACGTGGCGATAAAACCTCGTATCAACAGGTATTACAATACTTTCAGTGTTGTAAAAATATAGTTAGGCCAATTGCGGCGATAAAAGCATTCTTTTGATGGTCTTGCATACACTCAACAACCTTAGAAATCCCACCCTTAGCCAAGATATTACTTGTAAGCTCAGTTTTAAAGAAGGAAAATATAGACTCGTCTTTGTAATTTAAGTTCATGACTCGATTCGCCTAACGAATTTTCGGAAAATTCCGTGGTTAAAGCTTTTGTTACCGTAACAATTTCAGCTCTTATGTTCCGCTTATATTCTTTATACAACGATTGAGTTTCATCACACACATCTTTCACCTAATTTCTTAATTTTATTTTCTAATATTTCATTTATTTCTATATTCAACGACCACATTTTTTCATTATAGATTACTATAGTTTTTGCGCATTGAGAAAATCAGAAAATACATTTTCTTGAATTATTAGAGTATGTTTCTCCGTAATATTCTCTTCAGTCAAGAGTTTCAAATTATATTCATGCTCGACTTCAGCAATTAGTCTTGTTTTTTTCTAAAAACTGAAGATTTCAAGGAATTTATATTACACGGGACAAAATACCTCGAATTCCAATGATGTAGCACTCACCTAATCCTCTATCCTTTCGTTTCTGAATCACTCTCCATATCTTTCATGCTGCCTTTTTCAACATTATACATATACCAGTCCTTCCCAGTTTCTCTCACTCTTCACTTAATGGAGACAAGGTAAGTGCAGGTCCCTTCTCGCTGCCATCTTCTACTTTGCAATCTCGTCGCCCACGTGAAACCACGTAGCACACTACACTGGACCTTAGAGCGAGCACCAAGATGACAATCTCTCCCCACCCCCAACTTCATCCCATTTTCCCCACCTCCTCTCCTGCCAACTTTCTCGACCTGCTCCCTGTTCAATTACTTGTGATACTGGTGGTTGGGCTGGAAGAGCTGACCCTTCAAGGACATTGGACGGTACTGTTAAGGACATAGAATTCACGACTACCGTTTGCTTGCCCTGCGTCTTCCCAATCGCGACCTCCTTGCCTCAAAACAATGAGCCTTTTTGATAACGTTCCTGGATCTTAAAACCTTTTAATATTTACTGTTATTTTATTTTATTACTCATTGTTTCCTATAGCGGTAGTCCTTTAAAATTTTGGAATAGCTATTATTTATATAGGTAATGAAGTACAAACACACACACACATTATATATACATGCTATAAAATAACGGTATAATTTTTGTTTAAGTCAGGGACCAATCTAAAATTTTTCCCAAAAGGATCAACTATTCTTTTTTAGTTTCGGTGTCGCATCATGGGGTTTTATACAAAAAGCCTTGCGAGATAGCTGATTAGTCGAGGTGGGGAGTATCGGACCCTTTGCCTCTCTGTATCTATCACTGGTTCTAATTCTCTATAGCTTATGAATAGTTTAATCAGGAATAGAGAAGATCGACACCAGAAAAAAATTATTCAATAATTCCTTATCGATTAAAATAGAAAGTCTTTTCATTTTATATTTACCTTTCGTTGGATATTGAATGGATTTGAAGTGAACTACTTTCTTTTATTTATGAATCAAGAAATATTTCCTAATCTTGAGAGGAATCCTATTTAGTTCTTTTTTACTACACCTATAGAACACGGGCAAAGAAAACAAATTTAAACCTCATTTCTCATCAATCCTCTCGTGTTTGCATTCGCCTGCACGCCAATAGAGCGAAACTTCCTTTCAAGCGAGGAAAAAAATACGAAATGGGCGATGTAACATATACATTAGAAACGCTTTTCCTTTCCTACAATTTTCTTTCACTTTTGTCCACTGCTTACCCTATTCCGTCTCAATACGCCGAATAACAATCGCGACAGTCGCCCTTTTTCCAGAAGAAAAAGATCTTTTTAATGCAAATCATTTCCGCCGTTCGCCTTTAACTTCACAGGTACAAAGCCTCCTTTGTAAAAAAGGGAGGGAGGGGGGAAAAAGGTTCGAGCCACATAACCTTTTAAAAAATGCCCTTTTTTCCTAGTCTCCTTATTTTCTCCGTGTATATACAATATTTTTTCTCCTTATAATCCCGTCCTCCCTCGCCGCCTTAATTTGCATATTCTTATAAGCCATGATATCGCGTGACCTCCCGGACGAAATAAATATACGGGAGCAGTTCAACTCAATAATTCTTCTCCCGTTTATTTCATGTGAAGTAGGGGAGCAAAGGGGATTTCTTTCCTCTCCTCCTCTCCAATACCTTTCCACAAATAATTTCCAACGTTTTTGATTTTTATATCACCCTCAATCTTCTTTTTTTGTTCTTTTCATACTGCCCGCTCTCCTTATCGACTTGGAAACTACATTTTAACGGGCAAAAAAAATTTATATGCGGTCCTGCCAAAATTCTCTCTTTTGCTTCGTATTTTTCTTTCTCTCTCCAGGCTGACGTTTTAATCGTTTCAATAACTTATCGTGGAAATAACGTTCTGTTTAGCCTCTTGCTCGTGTGCGACCATAACCCATGTTTCCGTGTCGTATATGAAAAAAAAGATTCGTTCCGAACTCACGACCTCGTTACACTTACAACGAAACCCCTCGCCACTCCTGGAACAATGCGAAGGACTCTGCTGGGATTGTGTACATGTGTGTGTTGTGCGCATAAGACCAGGTAATTGCGTTTTTGGTCCGGTCCTTTCCGTTCCTGAACGACTGTCGCATGCTCCAGTTTAACAGTCCCGCGTTGTCGTGGCGGTATTCCGAGGGACTTCCCCCTTTTTTTTACCCCGCCATCCCGTGTCCAGTCACGCCCCTCGCTTCCCGGCATGACACGTAATCTCAAGGTGAGGATCTAAAGTCGCTGGAATTTTCCACTTGAGATAATGCCGGACATCGATAAAAGATATTTGGCAATCGCGTTTTTTCATCTTTCTTTTTGTGTTGTTCCGTGAGATCCTTATCGCCTTTCCTATCGTGAATTTGCTGAATTTGTAAAAGCGAAACCCTGTGTTTATATTAATAAGGGATACGGAAAAAAATTGGGGCGCGATCGCGCTAGGAAGTTTATTCCATCCCTCGCCGTCGTTTGCTGGTTTTTCTTAAAAATATCTTCAGCCAGTGCTTGTAATTTTAAATTATCTCGATGGACACTGTGAATTCCTTTATTATCTTTGGCAGAAAAAAATATTTAGTTACTTTTTGTTTGTGTTGGTTTGGAAACGAACCTGATCCAAACTGTTTCGCACGCGCTGCGACACGTTCATATGGACGAGGGAAACTTCCGAGAGCAGATATGTTCCCAACCCCGAATTGGCCCTAAAGCATTCGATGGCATTACAAATCTCTGGGAAAACTTCGCATTGAGTTGTTTAATAGGCGTGTCTCTTTGAGGCGCATCAACTGTTTAATTTTCGCGCCTCTAGTCATCTTAAAAACTTAGTTCTTCGAATCATACTCATAAAGATAATACGTGAAAGGTATATTTAAATACTGTATAACGAAAATATCAAAATAAATAATTTCAGCGCAAGGACATAGCTCGACAGAAGAGTTGTAGGTGTGACAATGATTTTGTATTTTGATTATGAATAAGGCCACTGAAATATTTTTATAAAATCGAATATAAAATAAGCTCCCGTCATCAGTCTTACATGGTCTGGTATGCTTACTTTTAAACTCATTGTATTTTATATGGTCATGCAAAACGTTATTACGTGGCTTTTCCGAACAATCTACCTGGCAATCTTTTCGAATTTTATTATGCACGCTGAGTGTCGCCTTCTAAGGTAAATCAAGCAGCTTTATTGCATTTTATTACGCGGCAGTTAGGAAATAAACACGAAAAATGTAATATTCATAAGCACGAATATGCCATCGCCAGAAGAGATCGTAAAAATTTTACGGTGGTGAGGGCAAGTGGATAAAACTAAGTCATTTGGAGAATTTAAGAGTCTTAAGCATTCAAAAATATCATATCCGCTCTTCGTTCAGAGGGTATTAAGGGCAGATCTGCGCAATTTAAATTAATATATTTATTGCAGTTATAACTACGCTCATATTTTTCCATGTGGTATTTTGCGCTACAGATTCAAAAGAAATATTCAGCGCCATCATTTTTAGCGAGTTTGATGGCCGCGCTATTGATTTGAATGTTATTGCCCTATTTACGGCACTTAAGTGGTGGAAAAATTCCAAAGTAAACATTAAAAACTCCGCTTAGCCAAACCTGCGTGGCCGTTGCTACGTTCTTGTTTTTCAGCCTTCAATCTTTGTTGTAGCGTTTTCGTGAATCGGCAATTATGGAGATCTTGTAGATAAATTTTGCATTAATCTATCTAAGACTAAGAGAGATGGTTAACGGATTTCAACAGTTGAACTAATTGCGAAACAAAAAATTAGTCATAATTATGAATGATTGGAACGAATTATGTTAAGTGAATATATATATTAGTGGATGTTAGTTAGGAGCTATGGGCTCATGAAATGCTTGATGCGATGTAAATTTGTTAAAATTTTTATTTGAAATCAACGAAATAGGTGCTGATGTATTTGCATATCATTTTTTGCTCTAAGTTAAAGTAATGTATAATATAAAAAATAAATTTTAAAAGACGTATAAAATATTACCGTATTAGGAACTCGATCCATAATGCAGTCGGTCCATTAGTGCAGGTCAAACGTCGATATTATGATCCTACTTTATAAAACTTACCAGTTAAGTAAAATATTGATTTTTTTTATTTTGAAAACGATACACAGTCGTAAGAATCAATTCCGTTAATGGATATAAATCCCTAGATAGGAGTTATTCTGCCCTCTGCCTCGTTATCTGTTGCATAGTTTACTACAAAGGATCGCACTTGCTTTCCTAATCAGTAAAGACATCAATAACATTTTAATTCTAAAAAATAAAACTCGTCAATTTTAGTTCACCCGTAATTTACCTTTTATATCTTCGTAATAATAGTCACATATATATTACCGGTAATTTTCGTGTTCTCCCTATTACCTTCGTTTAGATAAGATATGAATCTGTTGAAACGGAGTAAAATTCCTACCGTAGTAAATAGCCGAATGTAGCTTTATTTTATTTATGATAAGATGCATCAGCTGCTTATGTTAACAGAAGCTGGTTTAGAATGACAAAAACTGCTTGATGAAATCTTATCTAATTAGTCTTGGATTGAAAATTTTCACATCTGGCTTCGATATGCTGATAATCGTCTTACAGGATTTTGCAATGCTTGTGTTAAAAGTTACCACAAATTTTGTGCAACACGCGCAGCGTAAAATCCCGGAAAAAATCACCCACGTGATGATAATTGCCTGTTTTTAAATACCTATCAGTCGTTATTTTTAAATATAATCAATGTAGTTCTAAGTAGAGTACAATATTTCATAGCTCCTCTCCTAAGCTATTCAGTCATTTTGAACCTTTAATGCGAGATTTTTTTAACACATCAATCATAGAATAAGAGGTAATACGGAATAAAATCTCATGCTTCTATCCTTGTGTATAGGGAGTGATTAATTCCCTGTGATTTTTCTCCGCTGTTATCGGTTCATAATGCCAAATCAAAGCCTCTAAAAGGTCTTTAATACAAGAAATCACTAAAATAGGCCTACCATCAATCACCGAATTTATTTTTTCGGTTCATAATCACGCTATAAGATTTTGTTTCTATTTGTGTGTCTCGTTGGTAGATTATCTTTGCATTTAATGAAACAGCAAGTATATCTTAAAATTAATAATCCCACATGTTCTGAGAGGTGCTGTTTGGTTTGAGGTTGTTTTGAAACTGATTGCTATAAAGGTATAGTCAGAATTTAGCCTTGAGAACGTAGATTAAAAATGCAAAGAAATGTAATTCGATGGATTCAGTTAAGTAATATTTTTCAATTCAAAGGAAAATTATCGAACTCGCTTTATGGGTCAAATTAAATTCATAATAAATCTCTCCATTAACCAGGAAAAAAGTCTGCCATGGCCGGGAATCGAACCCGGCTTCCATTCCCGGTCATAGCAGACTTTTTTCTCGTTTCAAAATTATTCCCAACATTACAGCTTATGCCTGTCTGCATAGGATCTTCAGATCGTTTTATTCCATCAACCAGGAAAAGGTTAGGAATACCGGATGCGCATTTTGGCTACAGTGGCGATTCAACGATCGCAGATTCTAATATAATCCATTAGCGGTGAATCACCGCTGATGACGGCTGCTTTTCATTCGAAATACTCATCTGACATTAGTAAACTTTTTATGGATATTGGACAGACATATTGTTAAAAATATTCTAGATAAACAGTTTATTCATTCGAATGTTGCATTTGCAATGATACCTTTTTTAATACATATTTTCCGTCAATTTCATTTTGTTATTAAAAATACTTATTCACTTGCGAACTACTGTAGAAATTGTTTATGCTTTAGGACAAAAACATGTTTTCATGTTACCGGAGTAGCGAGAAAAATTCGTAAAAGCTATTCCTATTGACATCTGCTGGCCTTGGTAGTTCTTAGATATCGAGATTCCGTCGCGACGAAAATATCCCCGATCACACGAAAAGCCAATCGCCTTGTCCTTACTACCACGTGACCCCGATTTCTTCCAGATCCGTACCGCTGATGGCGATCGCGGTCGAATTTGTTAAATCCCACCGATCAGAAAAAGAGAGCAATGAGATTCTTCCGTGACTCGTTAATTGCGTGCTAAGATCACAGCCGAGATGCGCACGCTCCTTTGCGATTTTTTTCGGAAAATGTGATCTGCGTGAAAGCACTCCGAGAGGAGAAAAGGAAGAGAAAAAATAGGAAAGCTCGAACGAGGCGAAGAGAGCGGGGAAGTTTTTCGTTCGCGCGGAAACGGAGAAATTATTCACCGCCATTTTCTCCTCGCGGACCGCGTTGGGAGCGTGTGGGTGTAGAGGGCACGTGACGTCACCTTTTAGGCGAAGGAGTCCCGTAGACGAAATACACGCCAAGCGTGCTCGCGCGAAGAACACGCTCGGGTGCTCTCCCTTCACGGGTCGACATGAAATCGCCACGCGTTCTTTTTTTCCGCGTTTACTGCCGTCAGATGGCGGCGGAAGGGGAGAGACGGGAGGGGGTGGGATCACGGACGTGTGACCACCATTTCGGGAGGAAAAAATATAAAGGGGCAAAGTGTAGAAACCCTTCAAAGGTGGTGTCACTGATAACCCAATCTATCTCGTCGTATCAACTTTCTCCTCCTCCTTCACGAACCCCAAGCTCTGCACTTCCCTCCGTAGACCGTGACACGACTAAAAACGGTTTGGTTTTGTTTCGGTGGCACGTGTTTTCGAGAACCTCTCTATCGGGGGGATTTCCGTTGGCCGCAAAATTTAAAAAAAATCCCGTATCGAATCATTCTCGCCCTCCACGCTGTTGGTTCTCTAAAAGTGGGAGATTTTCCCCGTTTTTCCAGAATGCCTTTTCGAATTCTGTGTTTTTCTTTCGTTCCAATCGCTGAACTTTTACTGTTTGGAGATTGATATCCGTTGCGAAAATGAAGGCTCTCTAATGAACGCCCTCGTTCTGTTAAGGTCGCGCTCTTTTTTTTCGGAGGAGAAAAATTAAAATCGAAATCTTCTCCCGGCATCGAAAGAGGTGTTGATGCAACAGGGAAGAGAAATCTCGGCTAGCGAAAGTTTTTCGAAATATTAATAATTCGGTCACGATAGCTTTGTAGGTGTACTATGGGGTTACATTACCGATAAAATGTTATCGGGAAAATTGTTGGCCGGAGGCAATTGATGCCGGAGATGATGTCACAGAATGTTTCACTCTATCAATTGTTGTCTTTTTAAAAGTAATGCTGTTGATCGATGAGTTAAATAAATCTAAATATTGTGTTGTGTGATTTAACTTAAATTGTCTATTTACAAGAGATTTTCCGTATCTCTTGACGAAAAGTGAATCATTTGTGTAATTTAACCTACACTGCTTGCCACACCGTTCAATAAGTAAATGTGAAGTAAATATAGAAATAAATTTGTACGAATCATTGAAAAATGTCTTGAATTACTCATAACTTATAAGCGGCTTGTATCAACAAAAATTCACATGATGAAATACCGAAGCCGATTCAATATCTTTCCCTTTAAAAAAAAATTAACATTATTATCATCTTAAAAAAATATCTTTTCTGAGCTTTATTTAACTTAAAGTTTGTTTAAGGGAACCTATTTATTCAAAAATATCTGCGGCTAAGACACGGCTCAAGCAAAATATTTCGTGAATTGATATCCATCAGCACGTTTTCATGACCTTTGAATGCATATCATACGAAATGAGTGTTTCAGAGTATTGAATTCGCCAACATTGTTCAGGTATTTTCTTTTAGGAAGTTCTCATCATCTCGATCGGAAGATGTTCGCACGGAATTATAGCCCACTCATCGGCACTCTACTAGGAGAGGGGATGGAGAGTCTTTGTTCACGTTTGATCGACTCCACGCCCAATTCATTACATTCCATTCTTCGGTTCTCTTTCTCTCTAAGATAACGCCATCTCACAGAGAGGTCTCAATCTGACACCTTCGATCTTACGCTCCGGAAGATGCATAACACTAAAGACATATAAAAGATATTAGGGAGTATGGTTACTCTTTTGACCGCATTCGTTCATAAATTTTGAGTGCTCTTTAAGTATAGCTATTATAACAATTTAGTCTTTGTCTTACTAGTACTTAAGTGAATCGATGTTATGGATCAATAACTTGGATCAATTTGAAGTGGCGTTACCTAAGCTCTTTATGATATTTTTCCCTCGATTGTGCCATAGATAGTTTTTGGGAAAATTTATATTACGGATATCTGGTTGATCCTATAAATACATTTATGTCATTATTTGGAAGGATAGCCGTTGCACCGAAATTATTTTATCTGTAATTCAATGACGCTCTTTTACACTGCAAAAGATGTTTTAATGATAATGGGTGAATGACATTAACAACGCGAGGTCTAGGGCCATACAAGTCAGTGTCTTTGAAGAAGATATATATTTATCTTCTCGGTCGTGAATCGTAATTTAATACCAATTCATCAATAGCTCTTACATAAATGTTACTGTTTCTCTTACCTTCTTCCTGATTCACAAAGTGTCCGATCTCCCATGCCATTTCAGGTCGACCACTCTCCCCTTGTTTTCTCGCATCCCTAACCCTCTCCCGACACATGCGCCACCCTTTCCCTCTTAGCATGTCCTACCTTCGGATGCGTGTCCGGTCAATCTTCCTAGTCATTCAGGGACGGTTCTCTCTCTCTCTTGCTCTGATCCTCTCATTTCTCTTTCCATCCACATCGCCTCTTCTCCCGCCTCCTCTTTATTACTCATCCCACACACTCCCTCAACCGTTCGACCTTCTTAACATTTGCCACCCGCCCACCTTATACCTCTCCTCCTCCTCAGTCTCCCTGTCTCTCCTACTCCCAACCTTCGCCCATCACACAGTTCACCAATATCTCTTTCCCTGCGTGAAACGTCTCAAATGTTGAAGATTAATGAAGAACCGAAAGCGTTTTCAATCAAGGCGTTATTTATGAGGCGAGTAGTGAGAGATGGAGTGTGGAGAGAGGCATAGGGCGGAGGAGGATGAGGAAAGGAATGAAGGTGGAGTATGCATGCAGTTCGCGATTGAGGAAGAAGAGGGAAGAAGAGTAGAAGGAATTCTGGTAATGGAGGCGTCATGAGGGGTGGAGAGGTGTAGAGGAACGGTAAATGAGTTTACGGGTGATTTTTGTGGATAAAATAGGCGGCATTTGGAGAACGATGGAACGAAAGGTAACTCTTGTTGATGGTGCAGTGTTCGGATGAGGCCAACGGGAGAAGGTAGACTGACTGTCTAACAGAGAAATATATTGTGTTGCCATTGTGGGTGGAAATATTTTCCCCAGATATTATTCATTCATTTTGTAATTGATTTTTTCTTTTTTTGGAAATTTTGTTTAATTTTTATAAGGCATTTAACTGTTAAAAAATCTGATATAATTTTAAGTATGTCGCAGTCTGGAAACAATTGTTGAGAGGAATAATAGGATTTCAAATTAAAGTGGCTCTCTCACATTATTTTGATTATAGGTTTCTCTTTTGAAATGAAAATGGAATAAATGGGCAATGCTATTCGAGTGACTGCTCTAAGGTTAAAAGGAAAGGCGTTATTTTCGAAGAAATATTGGTTGTATAGCGAAAAAAGAGGCAAAGAAATTTCGTGATGAAGTCGTAATTGTGACAGAAGAACGCATATACAAATGAAATGTAGCAAATGTCTGAGAAACGGGCGGAAAAATAGCTTGTTAAATCTGAATGACAGAAAATGCAACAAATTTATCTTCGCGACTCTAATATTCCATTCGATATTCAGTCCTAATATATTGTGAAATATTTACGATAATTTCAAGTTAAACTACCTATCTTATTTTTCTTTAAAAATATAATATTATATGAATTTGATATGATCGCATATCATTAAGGTTGTTTATATGATTAGGAAAATTATGATCCGTTTCCTTCCAAATTTGATGTGCGAAGGCATCTGCTTTTATCATGCGTGATCACACTTTGTGGCCATTTTTATGTGAATTTTAAAGAAGACAGATTCACCAATGCGATCGTCATCACTTATACATCTTTCACGGTACCTATTTGATTTTCGTCTATACTCCAAAACCTTTTTATCGTGTCCGGAGAACATTGCCCTCCCGTCTGTGTGTATGTATATATCTTTGACGAGCGTGAGAGGAGCTTGCGATCGACAGCGTGTCTCAACAACTCTCGGACAAATCAACCACTCGTAATTTGCCTTGAAATAGCTGACCAGTTCCACCTCCGTTAAAGACCTCCCCGTCCATTTTGTGAAGTCGACTGCTCCGAGGCAAGCAGCCACAAGACTCCTCGAGGGAGGTTTTTGGTCTCAGCGGGTGTCTCATTGCTGCGAGTGGGAAGGAGAGAGAAAGAGAGAGAGTCTGAAAAAGGTGGGAGGGATAGAGAGAGCAGTGGGTGAGAAGAACGCCCTCAGAAGGGGGTCCGTAATGGAAGGAAACCATTTATAAAAAAATTCCGCTTTACCAATTACTATTATATTACAGTTTAATATTATTAGCAGGCTTATCTACGGCTGCACCTACCTGGACCAATCCCTTAAAGTTCTCCAATAGAGAGAATGTGACCCCAGAAAAAAATCCACCCGATTCCACCGATGGCGCGAGTACCGGGGGCGCTCCCAGAAATGTTAAACAGGCAATTCCGATTCGTTGTTTTAACGTAGGGGAAGCGGGGGGGGGGGAGAAAGAGAGAAAGAGACTGGGAAGGTACGAAGGGGGGGGAGGGGAAGCTGAGGAGGACGGGTTGGGTGTCGGGACGGGAGGCACGCATGGAAAGGAGGCTCGCAATCATTAGTCCGTTTTCGAAAATCATCGCCATTAATCATACCATCGTCATGTGTGTTAGGGGGAGAGAGAGAGAGAGAGAAGTGGGTGCGGTGGAGGGGAGGGATGGGGGAGTTGGGTGGGGCCAGGGGGTAGGGGACGTGAGGGTACCTCGTTAGAGTTTTAAGATTTGCCGCGCTCCCTTTGCGTCTTAAGCAGACGGCGTTTCCCTCCTCTTCTTCCCCTCTTCGCCTCATTCTTTTTTTTCACGTATTAACCTTGCCTCCCCCGCCTCCTCATGAACGCGTAACACCCATTCCTCCTCCCCCTCTCTATCAATATCCCCCGCCCTTACCCATTTCGCCTCATCTCATTCGACGTCTCCGCGGGGTTTCGAAGAAGACTTTCAAGACCGCCTCTTGACCCTTCGTGGGGCGCATGTTGTCATCCCTTCGATATTACCAATCGTTCTGGTGATAGCTTTTTTGTGATTGTACTTTTTTACCATTGATAATTCAGTGGAAGAATTATTGGTGAGGAAAAAATAAAGTGTGGCGGAATGGCTCGCGGTGTTCATCCTGTTCTCATCTTCCACGATCGGATTGGTCGGAGGAGGAGTTTTAGATTCAATCGTTGACGTACAAACAAGAAATCTTGATGTGTTTGGCTTCATCAAAAATGGGTTCTGACCTTTGATTATTGCCTGATACGGTTTGGATATTGTGATAGTTTCCATTTAAATCACACTTAATCATGAAAGAGCGAGGAGAAATGTCCGATAAGAATATAATTGCCTCGACGGAAATTACTTATGAAACTTCTAAAAGCAAGGCAGCTTATTCTAATTCAATAAAGAAAACTAGTGGTACCCGCAAAAACTTTTGCGAAGTCTGTCAGAAATCTGCATGTTTAAAAGTAATAATAGCCAATTTCTCCTTATAAAATTAGACAACTGATATTTTGAATGTCATGTTTGTTTTTATACTTTATATATGCAATTTTAATTGTCTTTCTCATACGAAAAAGGTCACATTCCAGTATTGAAATAAAGAAAGAAGATTTTTTTCTATTGGTCAATCGTTAAAAATGCCCACAGCCCACACGCAGTTTACTGAATAATAATAATCTTTAATTATTAACGTTGCAATCTATTAAGTTTGACATTACTACAACTATAATTTCGATGCTTCATAAACAGCACGAAGTGGATAACGCAATTATTTTGATTATTTGAAGGCTTAATAGATGCTAATTCAATCGGAGGCAACAATGTGGGTCGCCTTGGCAAAATGCGGAAAGAGTACGAAAAAGCCATAAAATTTCGAAAAGAAATGCGTGTTTCTGACAAATTATTTCGCGCAACATCAAAACATTAAAAGAATAAGATATTTTATAGTTTTAGCCGTCGAATAAACTACAAACGGAGCAATTTTGTCCATGTTTACATTTACACTTTATAATAATACACGCGTTAAACATAGATGTTGAGAAGGCATTTGGCGTGTGTTCACGTCCAGAGTATTCTGGATCATTTGCGATAATTACTCGATCCATTAAGGTAATCGCATTCGCTATCTTATAGCAAATTTTTACGTAAAGAAATTGCTCTATTCTTTTCTCCTCCTAATATTTTCTTATAAACCTGTCAACCTTTAGTTTTCACTCGCATTTCTCTCACTTTTAAATTCACCTTCTTGAGCGTTTTTAATTCGATCCTTTGGTTCCGCCCTGCAATAGTATTACTGCATATTTACCATTCAAAAACGTCGTCTCCTACGAATTTGGTTGTTCCTTGTTAATGAATGAATGCCTACGAGGAGGAGGACATTAATTAAATTTTCATGCGTTGTGTTCTAAGTGATGAATATCAATACGAAGCACGGTTTTGGCTGTATTTTTAAAGTTATATTTCAGTCGAAAATCACGAAAAACTCGTATAAAATTTTAAGCCTAGTGGTTGAGAATAGATGAAATTTTGATCAGGTGGCGAAGGGGAACGTGGAGGAGAATGGAAAGCGGTTCCTGTCTTGGGGAATGGGCCAGTGTATTTCCATCCCTTTAAGGAGTCGGAAGAAGTAGAGGAAACTTTTACGCGTGTATAGCAGTCGGTAGTGCCATCGTCCGTAAGATGCTTCTGTGGCTGCGAACAGGTGCGTTCCCATGGCGAGGAGGAAAATGGGATGGCATTCGGTGAGAGGGAGAGTGGGGTAGAAGGGAATGCGAGAAAAGATGGAGAGGGGTGAAAGTTGTGGCATCCACAGGTGAGACAAAGAGGGAGAGAGAGAAGAAAGTGAAGGAAAGAGGTGAGAGAAAAGGGGAAGCGAGAAAGACATAGCAGGAATGGCGGAGACGAGGGGCGAGAAGATAGATCAAGGAGAAGAGGCGGATAGGCGGGTAGAGGTTGCGGGAGAAAAAGGAGATGAGATTGAGGAATGAGATCTGGGTGGAAAAGTGAGAGACATATGGGAGTTACGTGGCAAAGAAGAGCTTTAGGGTAGAGCGTTAGGGCTAGATGAAGAGGATGAGACAGTTTTTTTAAAGAAAAGTAAAAATATGTGAATGGCAAAAGTGTAAAAGGATAAAATTTCGTCCAAAAACCTCTGATGTCTCTTTTTGCAATAAGATAAGCTAAAATACAAAATGACATCCTCTTATACTGCTATGGAAGCAATTGTGTTAAGATATGCTGAGTTCTTTACAATTTTTGATGGTTTTATATTGCGCTTCTCCTTCTTTGCTATAAAAATCCTCTTTGTACACATGTTGTTCCTTGGGACCACCTGCTTGTCGGTCAAGGATAGTTTATTCTGTCCACCTCAGCTCTTTGGTTTGATATTAAAGTAAAAAATCTGATGTGGTCACCACATTACTTTCTCCATATCTGTAATATTTCTAAAAATTCCAAATAGGTTAGATAATAATAAATATTTTAAGAAACTGCGAGAAAATTTTAGACTTTACAAAGAACAGAAATAAACTCAAACCATAACCTTCTAATATTGGATATAGCCACAAAGCTCCAACAATTAAGAAAAGAAAAAGGAGCGTTACTAAAACGTAACTAACCGTCAATTATTAACAATACTCGGTAGGTGGCGTGGTGGTGACAGCTAAAAATATAATATATCTCTTAACAAATGCTTTATATGGGAAAATGTTTCAAACAAAGATTGTAGAAAATAAATTTTCCTACAACTTTTATTCCAGTACATTTTTACTTTTATCAAATATTAAAACAAATATCTCAAAATAACGTATAAGTGACAAGAGTAAACACCCACTTTCGGTTGATCGATGTTTACCAAAAACTAATCAGATCTTGCAAATTTTATAAAAATGATAAATATAAAATTTTGCGTTGACCTGATTAAAAGTTTTTGAGTTAGAGCACCCACAAAAAGCTATCACATACACACACACAAATTATCGATAAAATGGTCAAACGTGTTCAGAGGACCTCTAAACGTGTATTTCCGTTGAAATCTAGATGTCGATGAATACAATACTTTCCTCTATACTACGTATATGGAGAAAATAAAAAGAAAAGCAAACAACTGCTTGGGAAACTTCAGAATATCTAAAACAGGAATAAAATATGAAAAATACATATAAATAATTTTTTATTGCTCTAGATATTCTTTAGGTCGCTGTATTTCAGCAGGGAATTTATTATATTGGCAGACGTAAGGTTGGCTGAGTCCAATATAGTTGTCATAGCACGCCATCTGGAAAATATTCTTATAATCCACGCTATTCTTTATTTTCCCTGCTGCAATACTGTCGTTCCATTAAATCGGTTGGTTTTCAATATGTTTTAAACATTGTGAATTATTTAGATGTATTCATAAAGTTGGTTTTTAACCTTGTCTATGATAATGGAAAAGTAATAAGCTGATTTTTGTAAAAGAAATTAAGAAGATAAGGCAAATACCGCGAAGAAGAGATTAGATTTTGAGGAAGAATTCGAATGAAAGTGATGAAACCTTGGAGAGAGATTTCTCCGCATCCATTCGCTTGTGTTCCATGGCCGTTTAAGGTGACCGGCAACTCCATTGCTCTGTGATCATGTCGGAATTAGATCGAGTTTTTCCGAACGGCAATCGAAATCCGACAGCTGCATCAATCATCCTGATTGCCTAGAGGAATGATTTCTCGGAATCTCGATGTCGGCATGTTTCTCTTTCTCCCCTCCTCCCACTCCCTTTAGCATGTGCTTACGACACAGCGCGTAGAATGGTTTTTTCGTTGTCTCGTGTTAGTAAATGCTCAAGAGTTTAGAGAGAGGGTGTGGGAGAGGAAGAAATCTCAAACAGAAGGAGCGTTACAACTCGTTCGCTGTTGTGTTTCCACGCACGCCATCAATCAATGATCCGAGGACGCGAATAATTCATATGGACTTAAAGAAATATTTGCATAGGTTTTATGATTTTTTTGCGAAGGAAACATACCAGTTTTTAACCCTCAAGGGATTCGCTAAAAATCAGACATTTCTAAGCTTCTAGTAAGTTATATTTAACTTTTGAATCGTATTTGTACGAGTATGGATTTAATTTGTATAAATATTTATATGAAAGTGTACCATTGAAAGGAATAGCTTTTGATATGAAAGAATCCATAATACCGTGGATAACACTTATTATTATCATTGGTTTGTTACCAGTTCGCCATTGTAATCTAACACTGAGTTTCAAAGCCAAATCTAGTTGAAGAAAAGCTTGTTTATTGCTATAGGCCAGTTGACGTTATCATCTAAATTTCATCCGATGCGGTCTTATTAAGCAGCCTCTACTGTCTCTTGTTTGTCCTCAGAAAATTAAGCTTCACTGCCTCCAAAGGCAAAAAAATCCATATTTGAATATATATCTTTACTAAATTATAGCTGTTACTGGCCTATTATATTCTGCGAACTTTGGAATAAACTTGTTATTGTTTGCGGTTAAACCTACGTAAATTATTAAATTATTTTGCAGTAGAAAGAGATCAAAATTTAATATAATTCTACATTTCTCTGTATAATATATACGATTACCAATGAAATTTCACTTTTTTAGTTACATTTGATGGTAAAGGACATGTTTATCGAGAATACAATCTGGGAAGTTTGGCAATAAATAACCCATATCGTATTTAGATACCTTTTATAAAAGAAAAATTGTCTATTACATTTTGTTTGTCCATTCTTCTGTCCGTGCTCGTATATTAGGCACTTTATCGCTGGGCGGGTTTATTTTTAGGAATGTATTCCAAAATTTTACAGAGCCCCCTGGTGGAGAACTTTTCAACTATCTCCGACGGTCCCGCATTTAAGTTTATACCAGTTCCATGTTTGGCCCTGAGATGGCAGTAATAGAAAGATGCACGACATAAATATTTTCTATCAAAATTTTCTGTTCATTTTATGTTTTGCGACATATTCTGCTATTAGATATTCGTACTTTTGTATTTTAATGTTTTGACGAAATTAATGTAATGCAATGGAAATCAAGAATGTGCATGGGTATAATTTTTAAAAATGCATGTCAAAATACTACAATGACTCCTGGTGGCGAGCAGTTAAACTATCTCCGATGGTCCCGCATTTTAGGTTTTACCGGTTCCTATTACTGCCATGAGATGGCACTATGGTAAAATTGCACGACACTAATATTTTCTATCTAAATCTTTTAAAATTAGCTTTTCCTACAATGCGAGATCTTCGCGTATTATAGATGTGAAGTGTCATCGGTCTCTTCTGACAAACTGACAAAACGCACTTAATATATAGATAACAAAATGACGTATCAAGTCACAGGACTACCAATTTACTGAAAACAAATGATATGTTGGCTTTAACTCATACAATATTTGTTAGAGAAAATATTTTTACTGAAGTTGTAGAGAAACACAAAATGCACAAAATTTTCGGAAACATTTTTATAGGATGTTTTATTTTTTATAAAATGACCAAATATTTTATGGCATATCTGTATCGTACGGTCGCATCCATTCAAGCGTAATATTTGAATTTTCTTAATAGAAAATCGGAAATAGCATATCTGGATATAACTTGGAGGATTATCGATTTTCACTTATATTAAATACGAGGTAAAAAATGATATGCTTGGGTAATTCCAACGAACCAGGGCTGCCATACTACCGAATATAATATTTGACATTTAAACTCTTTAATTGTTTAAGAGAATTTCAATCAATTTTGTATTTAGATTTTCTATAATCTATCAGATAACAGCATATTTGAATCTTGTTTTTCTATTCCTATTTTACTATCTTCTTACTGAAGCCAGTGTTGAAATTATAAATGCTAAATTTCTCGAAAAAAACATGCCTAATTTACACCACGTTTCTAACGTTCTTTACTCCTATGTGTGTACCATTAATTTTGCTTAAATACTCACTTCATCACACGTAAGTGTTAATATTTACTTAATTTGAAATTTAGAGTGAGATCTTGATAAAATATCTTTACGAAAGAATGAAGTTTCCTTTCTTTCGAAAACATTAGCATGATTCCAATTTCAAAATGGTGGATGCATTTTGATACCCACGCGAGCGGAAACATATACATTGTTGGAGATACTGTAAAACGAGGACTTTATGGCGAGGGATTTTGGTCCAGAGAGGAATTGAGGCGGTGTGGAAAATATTTTTGGGCGAGAGGGCGGCGAGAGGAGGGAATAAAGAGTAGTTTGTGTAGAGGATGAGGGAGAGAGAGAGAAGGGTGAAAGAGGTGGGAGGGTAGAGGGAAAGAGGTGGAGGGCGACGTGGGATTGGGAAGGAAAGGTGGGAGGAGAGGGGATATAGGGAGGTGTGGTGGGCTTTAGAGGACAATACGAATGGTGGCTGTCATCGCGGAGGAATTTTTACTCCTCGCTCCCACCTCATCCCCATCCTTTCCCATCCCAACTGCTCCCTCCCCTCCGTTCTCTCCCTGCCCCTCTCCCTCCTTCTCCCTCCCTCCCTTTCCCCATTCCTTGCAGCCGCCTGACGGTCGGGCCTTAAAACCCGGGTTTCCTTCCTTTGGATTATCCACATCGGGAAGGTCATTTCCATACCTTAACTCCTATCTCATTTCACATCCTTATCCATTTTAATCTCGGAGCGTCTGGATAACATCTCTCTTTGTGAGGGCATTTTGTGCCAGCGTCGTTGTCCGGGGGATAATATGTCCCTCGCTGAGAAAGACTGCCGAGTTCGAATGAAACCGAGTACATAATAAGCGCGAAGTATCAGCGAACGTAATTAATTCGTCGCGCCGAATGTCTCTTGGGGTTTTTAGGGGGAGAAATATCGAGATGATAAAGGAAGGTCATGAAGTGTCGGAGTTTGAGTCTCTTCTTAACGCGTGCGGGGGGGGGGGGGGGGGGAATTCGTTTTTTGTTTCACGCGATGTTGGGATAGGGTTAGGATGGTACCCCTCGATGTGCTTCGTAAATATTATGCCACGCTCTCTTTAGATTTACAGGAAGATTCACAACTGTTGATTAGAAAATTCGGTCAATGCCGCTGTTATCGAGAAATCGAAATAGTTCGCTCTGCATGTGGGTCATAGGAGATTCTTTTGATATAGGTAGCTGAAACATTAATTAAAAGTAAAACTTAACATTTCATTGATGTGAGTATCATTATAATACTGCTTTGGGGATAATTCAAGACTTATATTGCTACATTCTACATTTTGGGTAGTGATCAGTAAGATAAGAATGAATATAATTATTGAGTAAATAATTTCCTTTATTTTTAATTGTAAGTTCACAGTCAAGAGATGCGGTAATTAAGTTTGAAAGAAACATCAAGATATGATTTCCCCTTGCCTAAATAATCGAATTATATTTAAAGGTCTTCTGAAAATATATTTTTTTAAAGACTATCAAATGCATTGCTTCATGTTTCTGATAATTTTCTTTTTAATTAACAAACAGAACAATACTTTCCAACGAAGTCAGAGGAGGAATTAAATAAAAATACAGAAATGTGGCTTACTAAGGGAGGCCGCTTCCTTAAATAATACCACTTACGATGAGACACGTAGTCATAACACCTAACATGGAAGTAAAACTTTTTTAATTTTAGACGCGCACGCGCACACACATACATACGCGTCTACATATAATGGAGATTTTGGATAGTTTAAGGGATGGAGATAGGTAGAAAAGGTGAGATTCACGGAGGGTATATTAGGCTGAACCGTAATCTACCGAGAAGTTGACTGTAGTTCAATCAGCAGTTCCGAAACTTTTTGCATCTGTGACATCCTCTTAAGGCAGCCGACGCTTCCACGACCCTCTTAATCGCATCCAATCTACCAATAAAATATAAAATGTGATATTAATATTGAAATGTTATAATTATTTATTTTACTCGTGCGAAATTGTGTGTTAAATTTAAATATATCCAAGCTAATAATCAAATAATATAAACACAAACCTTCCCTCTTCGCGTCCCTCACTTTGGGAATGACTGAGTTAAACAAAGACTTATTAATAGCGAATTTTCTATGAGCCAAAAAATTCAGAGATTTGCAAATTAAGAATTTACAAGACACCAAAAAAGAGGAATTTTCGAGAAATGTTAAAAAGCAAATGATTGATTTTTCGCCCCTCGTCAACGAAGAATCTATGGAGAACTATGGCTTCAGTCAGTGTTTACTTAGCATTACTATTTGAAAACTCGAATCGCTCAACGAGACGTTCTGTAAAAATATTATTCATAAATTACAATGACCGCATAAGAAATTAAGAAAATTTCTAAAACTAAATTTTGATAAATTATATAAAGAAAAACTTTTGACGAATTTTGATAGACAGACTGATACATTAATAACATAAGGCAGTATTCTTTTGAAAATCATACACTATGCTCCGCGCATTGATTAATAATTCGCAAAGTTAGTTTAAGTTGCACAACATAAATCTACGAAAAATGCAATAACAAATTGATCTGATTTTATAATTATATGAATCATCATAAACTAGTTAATATAAAGGTAAGCTATTTATTACATGTAATCACAGTAAAATATTATTAGCATAACATTGTGTCTGTTTCAGTAGTACAGTATTATAGAATAGACATTAATTTTTAGAAAAAACGTTGTAAGAATATTTTTTCAAAACTATTTTGAAGCCCATTCATTTCATTCGCAGTTAATTTAAGAAATATATGATCAAAACCAAACGCTTATATCATAATTATATTAACAACCTAACACTTTTCAGCTTTGCATAATAAAAAGATAGAGCAGGAAAGAAGGGAATGAAAAGGGATCGCGATAGATATTGTATGGAGCTTGAAATTATGAGACGGACGAAAAAATGTCTCGTAGGTTGGTGCCGCGGACAATTACGAAACCAGCAGGGTATTAGATGGAAGAAAATTCACAATTATAACTCGGGGATGATTCGATAGCGTCGAGAGGCGGTGGGGTCGGAAGGAGCAGAAGGGGTGGTCCATGAAGGGGGAGGGACCTGTTGGAGGGTGGAGGAGTTGGGATGGGGATTTTCTAACGGGAGAAGTGGGAAGAGGTATGGGATCTCGCGACCTTCTCCGATCCTCCTCTTCTTCCGACTGTAACCCTTCCTACATAAAACTTTCGCCACATTCAAGCCGCAGTCATAACCTACACCCACCCCCTCTTCCTCCACCATACACACCCTCTCATTCTCCCTCCCACTTCTCTCGCCCCTCTTTCTCTCTCTCTCCTCTATCCTCCTCTCTCACTTCGCCCGGGCCCACACCGCTCGGCCTCGCAGCACACAATCTTTAACCGCAACTCGGCGTCTCCGGTTTCATTCGGACATGGGAGCATTGGGGTCTCGGAACTCTTTGGTGCCTCTCTTCTCCTCCTCTCCTCCTTCTCACTCCCCCTTTGCCCTGGCCCGTCCTTCTCCGCTAACCACCACCCCCGCCTCTCCCGAGACCAAACAACCAAAAGAAATATTATGCCGCAACAGAATGCGAGGCGAATATTAAGAAAGTCGGACGTTTCGTTTTTCTCTCTTCCGAAAGTAACGGAGTGGGTTTGTTCACTGCGTACGCGGAAACAATGCGAAGCGGTGAGAGATATTACTCGAAAAAGAAATTTACTTTTTAAAAATAAAGTTCTGAGAATGATATTTTATATTGGAAATGCGAAGATATTTCTGGGGTGAAAACAGAGTCGTTATAATGGATTGAAGTTGTTCTTGCTTTGAAATATTATCAGTAAAATTTTAAAATGGTGTAAATTTTTATCTTTTTTGGGAAACGTAAAGTGTCTATGAATTCTAGGAAAAAAATATCGTAATCCATATGGATTAATCTATCAAATAATGTCCGTAAGTTCAAAATTCACTTGTTTTTACGACAGAATCAATTATTTATTACCAATAAATATAATTAGTCTTAAATGGAATTTTGCTTATATTTTATGATTCTTCAAATGGAAATATATTGATAAATAATCGAGTAATGCATTTATGGATGAAGTTATTTAAATAATTGGGTTCTCATTTTTCGCGATGCACATGAAATCTATTGTGCCCCAAAATACCAATTACCAATTATCCTAAAAAACGGGAAGTTGTACATTTTGACTTCGATGGAAGTTCCTTTTTTTGGGGTCCTTCACCAAATAGTTAACGAAGTGAAACACTTTTAAACTTAGATCTTTAAGAAAGGATTGGTAGTTAATTGAATGCATCTGCCCTGTTAACAAATAATCCACATAAATATGAGCCTATAGACCAGGCGTGACCAAACCTACTTGCTCTCGGAGTCGCATACGATAATCTTCAGAAGTTCGAAAGCCGAAAGTCATACATTCAATGAATATAAATTTGTGAATAGTAAACATAACCTGTACTCGAAGCAATAGAGAGAGAATGAGTATCTCTTGGACATCCCCATAATGTTCCAATTCACAATGCTTTATTGTGTTCTTTAGTGAAAAGTGTGGACACGCTCTTGAGTAGAAATGTTAGAGAGTCGTCGCACATTAAGACAAAAAGAGCTGCATGCGTCTCGAGAGCCTCGGCTTTGCCACCCCTGCTATAGACCATACCGCGTTCCAGATTCGTGAATGAATAAAAATTGTTATCTATTTAAATTTAAATTTTGTAGCTTCTCAGAAGAAAACAAGTTAAATCTTGGGTTAAGTAAAATGTCGTTTTAGGATTTCTTTTAACCACAGCAGTTTCCATCGCACTAAAACCCTTTCATATGTTATATTAAATATAATTTCCACGGCAGCGAAAAGAGATCGAAGTAAACATCACCAAGTAACGCAGTCTTACTCGCGTGACATACGTCCTTTAAATAAGAACATACAATCCAAGCGATATCAAAAGCGCGCATTTCACATAAAGCTCCTAGCCGTGGTCCACCAGCCTCACCTTCCCCTCTCTCCCTCCTCCCCCACCCACTTTCCCGCTCTGTCTTCTAGGATTGGTTGAGGTTTTGCGTCAAGGGGACTGGATGGAGTAAGACCTCTGCCTCACACCGCGAGTGAGAGGGAACTACCTCCTCCCTCTCCCCTCCCCTCTCCCCTTTTTATCTCCTTCCCTCCATTCTTCACTACCCCTCCTCCTTCCTCTCCTTTTCCTTCCTCCTTCCACATAGACAGCAGCCCTCATAATTTGCCTCGCATACAGCCCCAAACCCCTCCCGAGACCAAAGACGGCACGTTTTTGATCTCAAACTCAAAAAGCATTCGGACTCGTATCACGTCCGTAGCTTGCCGTCTTTTCTTTCTCCGTCTCCCTTTATCTCTACCCCTTTCCCACTCTCTCTTTTCGTGTCTCCGTCTCTTCTCTCTTTATAGAGAGCGGAATAGAATACGGCGGAAAGGGAGAAGCAAAAAATTTAAAAAATATTTTAACGAAGAACGTTTTTTGTTTCCAGAATTGTTTTTGTTTTACTACGAGGTAAAGAGAGAAAAGGAGTATGATATAAGAAGAGCGAAGGAAATAGACTTTGGAATAATTCAAGATATCTCTAAATCCACTAGTAGAAATGTCTAGGGAGGAGTGACTACCTTAAGAAATGTGACTGAAAATATGAGAGTAAATGATAGAAGAGTTAGTGTAAGGAAAGAGAGAATTAGAAAATGTGATAAGTGAGGAAGAAAGTGACAGAAAGAAACCGCACAGATTCTTTTTATTAGCCATGGGAATTCCTAAGAGAATAGTTTTCAGTGTAATTTATTGCTTATGGCTTAGTATAAAGTTCATTATTGCGACTATGTTGATATAATTTAGTAACCTCTTATCTCTTGATTTATTATTTCAAGTTCTTAGTTTTTTAAGCTTGATTTTTCTATTTAAAATTAAATTTGATGAAAATAAATAAAAAAGGATAATCAGTTATATGTGAACAATTAAATATTGGAAAATTTAAAATAAAAAATATTTCATCGTATCTTTTTGCTGAAAAGTGATTACCTTCGATTACTGTTCATAAAATTAATTTATGTGCTCCTTCAAATTAATTTGTGAGCTCCTCTGTTAAATTTTACTTCACGTTAAAGGATAATAAGGTAAATCAGTTTAAAATGTCAATTTATTGAACTTATCTATTTAATGGAGGCAATTTTACGTAGAATATTTGCGTTACTTTCATTTATCAAACTCTAAATAGAAAATTTCTTGGTGGTTGTTTATTATCAAAGTTATGGAGTGTATAATTCCTGCTAAGAATTTATTTCAACTCGTAAGTTTTAAGACAGTTTTGTCTGTTCACCTTCATGAAACCATTATTCGTACCGACATTACACGAACTTCTAACCTCAAACGTTAGATATACCTTAGCGGGCTACTAATGTTAATATTTTGCTCATGCGGCATTGTAGAATGGTTGAGAAAACACGAAGAAATACAATCGTGTGTGACATTATAATAGGAAGGTCATATAGGGTTGGGAAGAGTGGATTGTTTTCCGATTAGCCTTTTTCTGGAATCAATTGAAAAACTATAGCAATCACGCGGGAATGGTAAGAATTTCGAGAATCTCAAATGTCTCTCTGAAACGTCTTCATCATTTTAACTAGTTTGGCGTAAGTCACTCATGTTTATCGCGAAGAAAGTGCTGTGATAGAATTTGTTCCAATCACCTTGGGGCTTTTAGCAAACAAAGGAAGGCATGCAATTATTAACTATTGAATAATTATTTTTTGTGGTGTAATATTTTTCGTGCGTACATTCAAGTTTCTTCTATAAACTTGGATATTTATATAACAACATTTGGAGTTGCTAGAAATGTATTTTTACAAGGAAAATACTGGAAAGGAATTGAAAATTACATTTTATACGGTTTCCTCTTAGCAATGTTTACATGGTCAATTTGGTCGAAACAAGTCGAGTCGAGTCGAGTTTGGTTACTTAAATAAATTAAATTGCTCAATATCGGGGATCTAAATTCTTTATTTTTTCAGTTAGATGCCCATTCTGTAAAAAATAGAAGTCTAAACATTTCCGAGCGACCGAGTTTGAAAAAAGAAACAAATATAAGAGTATTAGAATGAAGGTCGAGAACTTTCGGTGAGAAAAAGGAGCGACTCAGTTTTTTCCCGGAGATAAAGTCAAAATATTGGTGCCCGGAAGACTTCGGACAAGGTGACAGGGTAGTGTGGTTAAAAACGTCACGTTTTTGGGACGCAAGAGATGAGGAGGGCATCCCACGTGATGGCACGTACTTGCAATGGCTCTTGTTCGTGACTCACGGGACCAGGAATTTCAAGGGATCATTTGAGATGCCTTGGCGATCCTTCTCTCAGTTCCCGGGAGGAGTTCCCGCGGTAAAAAAGACCAACGGGGAGAGAGAGAGAGGGAAGTGACGTGGCGAAAGCGGATTGGTAGTGAGGGAGAAAAGAGTATAAGAAAGAGAAAGGAAAGGACGGAGAGGAGGGATGGAGGTGGATCTAGATAAGACGAGTGTGAGCAGAGGAGGTCATGGGTCGCGGAGGGCGAGAACCAAGAATGGAGGAAGTAGCAAGAGGCCATTTCGCATTCTAAGAAATGACTAGGTTTCAGCTATCATAAATATTTTTCCATAAATCATAGACTTTTGCATGTGCCGCGGACGTGATTCTTTCGAGGCACAAATAAAAATTGGAGCTCGCGTTTCATCCGTTTATTCTGCGTTGAATTCCGTTTCTCATTTTCCGGAGGTAACGGTTACCGTATTTGCGCAGAATATTTTTGTTTTGTTCAATCTCTGTCGTTGTTTCCTCACAGTGATTATTGTCCCTGCGAATGCCTCATTCCGTAAAATTTGGATAGTGATATTCCGCGTAAGTTTTTCTCTCGTCTTCATGATTTGAATTTTTTTAGGATAATTCTACTCCAAATAGTAAATATCCTAGGCGAATGAAACACTTAAATTTATTTTCTGAGAGTATAAAATTTCCATCTGATATGCTTACTGTGTTCGAAATTAACCTACAAGCAAATTTATAACATAACTTTCGGTTTAATTTCTCTCAAATTGAATCAATCGTACGGAATTATGTTGAGGTCGAGAAGATACTGTGATTGAAATATTTTAGCAACTTGATACCTGAGCAAATATACCAAAGCAGCGCATCTGTCGACCATAAAAAAATCACAAAAGTACAGTAAAACTCATAGGTTGCCGAAGGAGAGGAGAGTGTATAATAGTTCTGCAGGTAAACTTGAGATAAAAATTCCGAAGGTAATTTAAATGAGCTGCGGCGAGGCACCAGATGCACCCGCTGGACATGCGACAAAGAGAGGAAGAAGTGCCAAAAAAAGGTGCTCACCATATCGTGACAATGAAATTCTCAAGGCATTTCAAAAGATGCGTCAAGATAAGGAAAATCAGCGAAGCATGCCGGTAACTCAGACGTGACCCACCTCCTCAAGAAATGAGACAAGGGTAAACATTAAGAATTACACATGCACCATCAGCTTGTTTTCCATCACCTACAAGGTCTTTGCGAAGGATTTGGTAGATCAACATCAAAGGGTAACTTAACATTTGTAAGAGGCTAGAATGTATTGTGGTTTCGAAATGGTGGTTGCAGTACGATGCATCACATGCATTCGCTTCGGCTAAAAAGTCGCCAATCTCTCTCCCTTTCAAGTGTTCAGAAGAACCAACGCCAATTCTACGAAGAAAAATTTTCTTTACGTAATCATTTATTTCGTAATTCCGAGATTGGAATTATGCGAGTAGCCGAAGAATTAATGTAGCACCCTGAAGCTTACTACAGTTTTTGAGTAGAGTTAAATTCCGGGAACAACGGTTGTGTCATAGCTCTTTGAGAACATATTATTTACATGAATATTAATAGAAAATACACAGAAAATGATGTTATGACGTTTAGTGGCATATCAAGGTAAAACATTATTTTGCTACCTTGATATGAGCCTAAGAATGAGAATGAATTCTTATGACCATTATATAAAAAGAGATCATTTAACGTATTTTTGGAAGATTATAAAAAGCCAAAACTTATGAGTTTATTTTCATCTCCTTTCTGTTGGAACATACATTAAGAGAAAATTTTGTCTGTTGTGTATAGCTAGACTGTAGTTCCAAGTTGTGGATTGATTTATTTGGCTATTAGATCACTGGGCATGGCTAGGCTCTTACAGAACCATTCCCTGCTTAACTACACCAAAGGATGTTTATTTAAGCATGAAATATAAGTTGACTATCACAATAAATGAAAACTATAAATTTTATGTAGCAGCTGATATCTAAATTCTTTAATTGCTAATTATGTACTAAATCATTCAAGTATTTTACTCCATAGTGTCCTCAAATTAAGCTAATGCATTATTGCTTCCGCATCTTTGAACGTAGCGTAATTTTTGCAATAACCAACCTTTATATGAAAAAAGTAAAAGGTCATTCCTTGAGCAGAAAGAACTCGCGACGCTCTTTTTTCCCTGCAGAATATCCTCGTTTGTTACCTTATCCTTTTCCCCTCTTCTCTATCACTTATACCCATTTGCCTTTTTCCTTCAGTACCCAGAGAAGAGAGAGCATTCCCGCATTCTTCCCGGCCATGATCATATATATTACTCGCGTAATAAGGCTGCCCGTATGCGCAGCGCACGAAAGCGTGGAAAACAAAACAAGGGCAGAGGGCGTGCATGGATCTCTCCTCTTTCTATCTCTCTGCCTCCAACTCCCCCTCTCTCACACTCTCGGGTGACTTGATTTGTGGCGATGAGTTCTTCAGAGACACCTGGCGGAAGAATGTGTAAAAGCTGCATCGCACCGAACTGATGAAAAAAGGAAGGCGAAGAAGTAGACGAAGGACGGCATGCGACTTGTAATTCGGAAGTCGGAGATATTCCAACCCATCCACCTCCCCTTATTTATCCTCGTTTCTTTCAGCTCTTATTTTCCTAACCCCTTTTCTTCTGATCTTCTCGCCTGCCTCTGTCGCGAGTAAAAAAGCCTTTCCTTCTCTTTGTTTGCGTTTTTTTTTTCCTATTTGTTGTCCTCATCCCCCTTCATTTTATTCTTCCCGGAATCCGGACAATCTCCAATTGATTGGAGGGTTTTTCCATTTCCGCGAAATAAGCTAAATGTTAGGAATTTAATTGGCCATCGGGCAGGTTCTCCGAAGCTACATTTCCGGATAAAATGGTAATTACTTTTGGAATAGGTTACGATTTCATTCGTTATCGAGTTAATAAATAAAGCCGGTACTAGATCCCAGAATCTTGAAATTTTTATATGATATAAAGTTTACTGAATTATATCTCGCTAATCTATTATGAAAAAATAAGTTATATTGTGGATTTTTTTCCAGTTTTTTTATATTATTACCTCTGTTCGAGTTTAAAGCGTAGTTTATAAATATTTTTTTAACTAAGGCCGCTTTAATCGATGTATATCTTTGAGTTTTACATATTATATTTAAAAAATGTTATCATGGATTCACCAGGTTGTCTCTGATCCCTTTAACGATTTCCTGGAACATCGCTTGTTTTAGTCTACATCACTCTAAAATGTATACATCCCTTCAAAAGAAGAATATTATTTCGCAATTCTATTAACATTGTTTAGCATAAAATTAGTTGTAACAATTCGTTTTCGTGGTTGTTCGCATTTAATATTGCGAGTGCTTCGGCAGGCCGATTAATAATTAAATACATCGGAAATGCTCTGCGGTATTATACAAATTGAAATCATGTCTAAACATTATTCATTACTAAATTTTCACATAAAAAGTTCATTGGTCAAAACTCTAATTAAAAGATGTGAAACTGTTTGTATTATATTTCCCAGATAGCTTTCTTGTCAATGCCTCGCGGTTCACATAAAACGCTCTTTTATAATTTTTTTAAAGAGCACTAAGTTGATTCGGGATAGTGTAAAATAGATCTGGAGCACAGGTTGATGTAGTTTTTTATTAGTAGCCGCTGTTAGAGAAAAGATTGGAGACCACTGGTTCTTTGCAGATTTAGCGAAATGGCGGTATTAGTTTTTTTGACATATTTCCAGCTGTAATTCGCTTTCGCACATTCTTTACATCAGCAGGAATTAATTAGTTGGAGACAAAGGTAATATCTTAGATGCACATTGATGCCCTCTAAGAAATTCACAAGAATGCCAAGTCATCCAGCTACGCGAAGGTTCCTCGAGACTGAAAACGTCGTTATACAGGAACGCTTCTACGAAACTATTCTTAGCGACCTGGAGTGGATACTCCATAGGGACTAAAGAGTAGTATCTTTGAAATACTAATTATTTTTGTTGGTGACATTAAAATATTCGGAAAGGCCAATAGAACTTCGCGAAAGAAGAGGAAATTATCGGCTGAAAGGATGGTTATGCAAATTCGGCTTCACAAGAGATAAGATTACATGACGAAGTGATCCAAAGAAGAATACTTTAGTCATGGTAGAGTATTTTGAAGGAATCACCATTTGTGACAAATCGCTCTAAACTTTGAAGGAGAGAAAAACATGGCTAAGGTTAAAAATTGTGTGCATGGTTGTGATGTCTATTTTCTTAAATCATATATTTCATTCGTATAAAGTTGGGGTTTTTAATTGCCGGAAAATCGTTCTCTGTGAATGCTGGAGTTTTTTTTAACGTCGTCAAATAACATGAAGAAACATTGGAAGGTGCGAAATCAACTAAAGTGGATGTTAAAGATGTGAGTGAGAGAAGGGCGATTCATAACGTGCAAATGTTGAAATGGCTATTCGACGGTGATAACCACTGTAAACAGAAACAATGTAATGGATCTAATGGCTATTGCCAATAACACGTACTCTATTAAGCTATCAGTTGAAAAAAGTAGTCAGGAATGCTTTATGTAAGAAGCGAAATAACACTCCGTGCTGAAACACCCTACTATTTGAAAAGTGAATTTATCTACCCAGTTCTAGAGGCATCCCCCTAGAAATTGAGTAACCTACTATAGTTCTATTAGCGATGAATATTTGCTCTGAGCTAAATATTTTTTTAATTAGTAGTTGTTCTAATGCTAACACAACTACATCGCTAAACAAGTTCATCCGTAACTATGAATATTCCGTATAGGTAAAATAACGACAGATTTCTCATGTTTTATTTCGTATAACCATAATAATTTCATTTAGAACAATAAATTGACCAAATATATCTGTATCCAAAGGGTAACTACTAATGTGATGCATAATTTTCTCATCCGTCTTAAAAATTTGCTGAAATAAAACAAATTCATTTGTATGCAATGAATACAATCATAATTTGATTAATATTACCTAAAATCTATATAAATACTGTATTGGATTACAATGTTTCCACATAATTTTCCTCGAAATACTTGAAAATTTGTTCTATTATAAAAAATTAACCAAATGCGAAAAATTTCTGATTAACTTATCGTATTGTATTGTAATATAACTGTAAGTGAAGACGTTTACTTTATTTCTAATTTAAAAGACGTACACGAAATTTGAGTGAAAATCAACATCTCAGTCTTTACTGGGTATATGATGGACCAGAACTTTTTATTTAATTTCGATTCGTTACATATTTTATGATAGTAATTATAATATGACGTCTTCAGTAAATGTGTATATTTGAGTATAATTTCTTTCAAAGAATATCCTTCATCTCATTTGGATTGAAAAAAGCTTTTGGAATTGAGGCAATGACAATTTCCGGTTAATCCACCAGTATATAAAAATATAAAATCTATTGTGGTCTTGTGAATCAGTATTAATTTGATGCCATGAAAATTACTATTTATTTGTAAATGCTTTTCGAAGCTCTATTCGCGAGGAAATGCTTATTTTACTTCGAGTTCTTTAACATCTTTAGAACTAATAGAGTTAAGCAAAATTAATTTCAGCAAATAAATTAGGTCACATGAATGAAATGAAGACACGTTGAAAGAACTTCATCTTTTAAGAGCTCTATGAGCATTTCAACAAGAAGTCCAAACCAGGACTAACGCAGGCTGGTTTCCCAAAGTTGACGTCCCGAATTGATTACTTATATTGACAGGAAATGTTTCAGTATGTGTTAGTCACTCCAAGTAATTCTCATACCATAAAAACTACTTGTAATTCATAGTTTAGCAATGATAGAGAAAAATTAGAAAATAAATTAATAGAACATTATCAGGTTTAAAATACTAAAAGCAATGTCAAAATCTCTTTATGGCATATTTTGCATGTATTTTTTTAAATAAACGAATTTAATAAATGTTACTGTTTATACGCTAATATGTATGGAAAAACTTTCTATTGCTGAAGGGTAGTCAAGTAGAAAAGAAAATAACCCATTTGTTCACTCGCCTACACTCAAGCAGAGTTTGATAATAATCGTCTCCATAGCAACAATCCGATAAAATGCGATTTAAAACGCAAAAACGCTGTTTTAATAGAAATTCAAGAAAATACGATCCATTATCAAAATTTTGTGATAAGAATTAGAATCTACAATCTTTTCCTCAGAGAGAAGTACAAACCTAGCTTCGATATCACAATTTAAGATATTTTAAAGTATTAAAGAAAACACCTCTGCACGATGGATTTGAGACTTCATATGTAAAAGAAATAGGGAAAACGTTCCTGGAATCGAACCCGGGACCTCAATCTTCGCCAAAAACAATATAGCCCGGAGGTGGGCCCTGGTAGCAGGAGCCTCATACCAAGTTTCATGAAAATCGGTCTATTGCGTGTGTGTGTGCATTTTTGGCTGATCAACCTCTTGGATTATTATAGCCACTAAAATCGGTCTATCGCTGCAAAAGTTGTTAGTGGGGCACACACACACACATATATACATACACACAGACACGACCATTTCATAAGGTTGTTTTCTTGGGAAACCAGCCTAAAAATAATACAAACTTTTTCTGCCGCATCCTATTATAGAATTTTATTTACTTTTATATGTTTTTACTCTCTTTATAGTAACAGATTTTATTTATTTATTTATTTTAAAAACTATGTTTACGCTTTAAACACTTATTTTTATGTATAATAAGTACCCGTTCTTCATTTTTGATGGTATCCTCAGGGTTACAACGAACCAAGGGGCAGACTAACTCATTGACTTACTTGTGATTAATGGAAGATATGTTCCGACGGCGAAAGTGATTCTATAATAAACTATTTGTCATAATTTTAATCATCATTTTTGCAATGATATCTCAAAAATACATTAATGTTCAGTATTTCCCGAAAAAGTACATTACAAGAACTTTAATAAATAATAATATATCTTAAAGATAGATTATACGTAACACTCACCAGTGATAATCTCGGAGCTGACTCAGTGTATTGTTGCCACTGACTGCCTTACTCCGGCATAGTTAAGTGTACAATGAACTGCATTTTATTCAATAGAGAATTGTCGAGCTCTTCCTATGGCTGAATTGTCAAGGGACACAATTTTTCTCCAGTAACCTTAAAAAGAATAAAAAACTAGATGCGCATTACAGTTACTAAGCAACCATTGTAGCCGAAATTCGCATCTGGTTTTCCAATCTTTCCATGACTGTAAGACAGACATTGTGTCATCTTGATAACAGGATCGTACAATTATCGTACAGTTGTTTTTACTGTTATGCGGTTTATCTTTTTTAAGGTGATTTTAATAATAATTGCACAAACAATTTTGTGGTGCTTTTTGGTTATACAGGTTGTATTTTGAAGGTTGGATTGGGTTGGTTGATCGCAGTTATCGTTTATTCGACCAAAAACTGCATAGCAAACACTCAAGCTGTTATGAGGATCTGGGGCTCGACATAAGCCGGGAGCAAGCGAAGAATAGGCTCCAGGAAATTATTTCTATTTCTCATAAGGTAACACGAAAAAAGGACTTTTCGACGTGCAAGCTTTTTTTCATTTGGAAATTAAAATAAAAAAAAAATTCGGATCTGGACCATTCTAAAGAAAATATTTTCAAGCTTCCTATTCTATTCGTCTTTTTTCGCCTTCAGCTCGAAATCGCTCATGTTAATCGTTTGACTGGTATATTTTGGAAAAATCTTGGCATTTTAACGGGATGTTGTCTTGCCTACCAACTACATTGTTAAATCTCGAAAACCTATTGTTACTTCAATCCGTTTAGGTTTAAGCGTGATTTGAAGGCTTTTATTACAAGAAGGAGAGAAAGACAGAAGGAGGGGAAAATGATTTTCATAGCAATGTAAACAACATTCGTAGCGTTATTTTCGAGAAGGTATACCTAACATTTGAACTATTATTCAAATAGATTAAAAATCGTAATAATGAGCTAAATTCAATATTATTGAAATAGAAACGGCATGGAAATCTGAGAAACGTGCTGGACGTTTTAATAAACAAATCGAGCATGTAAACATTTTATAGGGTGAACGATTGTGCGATAGGTAGGTAGGTAGGTAGGTAGAAGAATGAAGGACCTGAGAACGATTTTGGAAACGGAGAGAAAGGGAGGTTTCAATGAATCAAAGAATCACAAAAACAACAATAAAAGGCTATGTTGTCCGTCCGTTGGTCTGAGTGTCAAGCTATTAAAACGCGAATAACTCGATCAAAGATGTAGAAAGGAAATTGAAAATTGGCAGAAATAATCTATTCAAATATGAAAATGCTTTGCCGAAAGAAAATTTACGAAAAAATTCCAGAGTTCGACTCCAGGATAATATTTCCATTCTTCGTAAGATAACACTAAAAATTCGACTTTTTGTCGTTCAGACTTTTCTTCTTTTGGGAATTAAAATCAGAAAAACCTGACCGATCATCCGATTTGAACTATGTATTTTAAAGAATAATTGATAAAGTCACTTATTCTATTCTTCTTTTTCCGATATCGCTCATTTGTTTATCTTGACAACCGACTGATGTGAGAAACAAAATCAATATAAATAGTGAATGTTAAAATAATTTATTTAAAGTTAAAAATTTTAATTCTGTTTTTTATTAATTTGAACCCATCATTTTTGACGGGCAATTGCGCTAGTTTTATCTTATTTTACTTAGGTAATCGTAAAAATGTAAAGGCGTGACTCTATGGATAGCATTTAAAATGCGCCGAACAACTCAGGAAAGGAAGGATTTGAATCTGATAAATATAGCCATCGGCAACATAGCATGGATCAATCGAACTAATAGAGATAAGGCAAGTGATAATTAACATTTTTAGCGCAAAATCTTCTTGGATTTCGGGTAGTCTACTTCCCTCATTGTGTTGCTTGATCAATTTGTATCCATTGGGTCCTCTTATGCGCAGGTTAGAGTTTTCTTCTGCTACTTTCATTGGTCAAGTTTTCTTCTCGCAATGCGCGCATGCTTCTCTTTTTACACGCAAAACTTTTTTCTTATATTCAGTTTCACTCAAGTAGAATATACTGCGACGTTTTCCTAATTCGTACGTTGTTACTCATTCGTTAATACGTTGAAAACTTGAAAATAAATTAAGACCGACGCACGCCGGCGATCACCGTCTCGATGAATATGCCATTCTTGGAAAATTTCTTGATCCACCCCAGATTCCGACTTTTTTTATTCACTCTTATGGTAATGGGTTGGGATCTGTAATATGATTACAGATTCAAAATTTATCTTAATGAATGAGAGCATATGTTTGAAGGTTTATGCGTACGTACCGGAGTGCTATGCAAGTGACATTAGGTGAAGCAATACCTCAATTATTGTTGTAATTCTTGGCGGCCGTGTTTTTTCCAGACCATCTTACCGCATCGCATTCATTTTCCATGTAAATATTCCAGCATGCTTTCTTTTTCACTCTCGTGCACACACACAAACACCCGCACAATCACCACTCCATTGTTTCCTCGCGCAATCTCTCTCTCCTTCCATTTTATGCTCTCCCCTGGCGTATTTATCTCCACCTGAACTCGGTCCGATCTCTCCCCTCTTTCGCGTGGACACGTGCTTGGCCCCTTGGAAAATATCTCCCGGTGCTTGCGTGTGCGTGTGTTTCGCGAGCTGGAACTTAGCGCTTTTTCATTTTTTACGCGACTCCATCCTCCGTCTCTCCTTTCCTTCCATGTCTTCGCATTAGTGGGAAAGTGCCATACGTCACTCGAATCCCAATTACCATTGGTTGAGAAACGTCCGAGGGAGGGAAGAAGGGATTTTAATCTCCTTTCTCTCTGAGGTGGCGAATCGAACGGATGGTATGGGATCCCTTGGAGAAAAAACATTTCCGATTACTTCTTGCTATTCCTTGTTTTTTCTACATTAAGCCAGACGTTTCAGACCGCATTCGGCTCGAACGATAAATTTATGCGTTCCTTGGGCTGATATGTATGCCACGAGGAAATCCTAAAGATTCGAGAAAGTCGCGACCAACAATACAACAGTCAGATTTTCGCCAGTTGCGCTGTAATATGGTACAGGCAGCTTTAAAAGATTCCTGAAATAGACATGTATACTTCTCTGAAATGGGTCTAGTTAAAATCGCCTACCGAGATTAATTAAAGAAATTTTTATTGTACGTTTAAATTAATAATTATTACATGAAAATATGACGCTCAATCGCCCAAAATAATTATTTCACTCATATAATCTACTCCTCATGTAGTATATATAAATTTGAATTACTTGAATGTAGTAAAGTGTAATTTCTTTCAGTTCGTGACAAGAATTGGCTTTTTGTTTTGGATTCTATAATCGGGTATATGCTTCCATGCGTATAACTTAAATGCCTAGCTTTACATGCCGTCAATTTGGTAATCCATGTTATTTGAGGTTATGGAAATTGCGTCTCGGCAGGATAAGGTTTATTTCCCTAATTTTGGAATGGCAAGTTAGGATTGATTCCCTCTCAATCTCGGAAAGTTTTTCTCTACCTTGGATTTTTCGCCTTGGTTCTTTCGAGGTCCCTCTATAGTATCGTAAAGGCTAATACTGCTCCTGTGTCCTCATCGTCATTTTAACATTTCTTGCGTAAAATATTCCACAAGTGAAAGTAATGTATATAATTGGATAAATAAAAAATGAAAATATATTTGCGACCGTCTGCAAATTTAATATTATCCGTAGGTGAGGCATTTCTTCTTCAAATTACTTAATTTGTATAAGAAGTAAAGTGAGGCATAATGATTTTCCGATCTGTCAGAATTTTGTGCCGGATAGTTTTAAATGATGCGAAAATCGGAATTTTGATTTTGCGATAATTCATAGTGATTCCTCAATGTTGTACCAGCCTCGAGCGGAATCCGGTCGTGGGAAATGTTTTGGATTTATCTCGTTCATTTTTAGCCGCGATTCTTCCTCCTCTTAAGAGGAGAAGAAGAATTCGCATGAATAATACCTCAATTGAATTTCATTCAAATCGCAGATCAACCGTATCGGTCGGACAACATTATTACAGCCTGTCTAAAATTCTCTCGAGGGAACTCCGCAGTGATAAACAACACATTCTTACAACGCTGCGCTTCGCAACTTGTCTCCGGTCTGGGCAACAACGCCCTCTCGCCAGATCTCGCCAGATATAAATCTACAATGCAAATAGAACAAGTTGCCTTCTCCTCCAATTTTTTGCTTAGGATACTATGTAGCTAAGGGTTTCGCGTTGCGCCTTTGGCGTTTCCATGAGAAGGCTAGCGCGGAGGAGCGGAGGGAAAGGGGAGGATCGAGACAGAGGCCCAGGAGGAGGAAATGATTCTAAAGGGATTCGGGAAGGGGGTGGGGGATGGAGGGAGAGGGGGAGGCAATCCAATTTGGCAAAGCGGAGGCCGACTGGAGGGATCTTCAAGAAAGGCGCGCGGAGGCAGTAGCCCTAACCGTCGCCGCGAGATCTTATCCCGCGAGCCATCCAAGAGAAGCAGAAGAGAAAACGCCGCTCTTCGGACAGGTAGCGCGTCTCCCGCCACAACACTCCCCCTCTTCCTCCATTTCATTCCCACCGCTCGCCTCCTTACCTTTCCACCCTTGCTCTTTCTTTTCGCCTTTATCTGCTTCCTCTTTCTTTGTCTCTCTCCATCGATCTCACTGCTTCTCAGCCACTCCCTCTGCTTCTATTTTCCTCTTGCTATGTATCTCTTTCTGCTCTCCCTCTGACCATTCATTCTCTCTCGCATCTACGCTATTTCTCTGCCGTTTTCCATGTGCCTTCTCTCTTTCTCTTTTTTTGTAAAACATAACTGCGAATTTTTCTCATTCGCTTTTCTTTTTCGCCGTCGTTCTGTTAACACAGAGGCGGACAACCTTTTCTACTTGGCGGGCCGCATTGGTGGGAGTGAAGTCTTCCGTGGGCAGCATTGGAAATTGTCAATCCTTCGGCGGACCGCATTAAAGTTAAATCGGAAGTTGTATAGAGATTCCTAGGCATCATATGAGTGAAACTCAAGTTAAAATAAGGTTTTTGGGGTTGGCATTGCAATATTAAGAATCACGATGGAATTTAATCTTGGAAATACCTTTGAGAAAAGATCAAAAACAAAATTAAAAAGAACTTATTTGAATTAAGAAATATTTATTAAGAGGCCTAAATTTTATGATAGGCATTTTAAAAGGCTTTGCTAATTATAAAATAACATTTGGTGGATAAATCAAAATTTAAATTTAAAAATTTTTGGAAACTACGAAACTCGGGTGATGTGGACCGCATGAAATTGCTAAGAGAGCCGCAAGTTGGGCACCTTTGTGTTAACTTATTGTTTTCTTACTCTCTCATTACTTTATTTTCGTACATTTATTCACAGGCTGTATTGCTTTACGACCGTCGCTGTAGATGTTGGCAGATTCCCACAAATAGTGACTGATATTTTCAAATTTTGTCTTTTATCACTTTAACTATAATTGTTTTAGAATTTCGGAATTCGTTTTAGTCCATTAGCTCTTTCTAAATATGCTAATTTACTATAAAAGTATTTCTATTGTCGATAGTCACTTTAATTATTATTTATTAATTCTATTCGATTAAGAGTTATTTTTGTCATAACAGTCAGAAAAGGATTTCTGGACATGGTGTTCAATTTGGAGGTGGTTAAGATTTCTGCACCTGATTAAAATTGATGGCGTATTTGATCTGATCCTATCGCTCCAAAAATTATAAATTTCTTTGGAATTATCTTTTGTTTCTTCTCAGCTTAAGCATATCATTCATACGGCTCAAGATCCTTTCATAGATCCATACATTTGTTCTTTCACATTTTTACATTATAAATATTTTATTTTCAATCATGCTGCTACGTAATTGTTATATATCGTTAGAGTTTTGTATTCCATTTTCTTATTCGTACCTTAGACTCTTATATTAAAATTACTCAAATTATATCTAGAGTAGGTATTTTCATTTCCGCTGGGGTTCTTTAGAAATCGAGGGTTTCTCCTACCCACAGATATTTCAATCACTGCTACCAAATGAATTATACATTGTTCAACTGATCACATTATAACGTCTTTCTTCCATATTTTTAGGATTAGATTTACCATTTTCCTTTTACTCTATGGCATATTTCATTCATTTCATTTCTGCCTTTATTATCATGTTTTAGTATAGTTTTATTTTAGAGGAACTATAATATTATTATCTCTGTGTAGTTTTATTTATGAAAGCTATCAGTTTTTGTGATCTTGTTAGGAATTATAATTTTAAACTCATTCTCCTATTCGCAATAATAACGTCACTGTTTGTTTATATCTTTAGGCAGAAAATCGCGAACATTTTGTGAAATCTACGAAAGCTTACCTTAAATTGCGAAAAACTGTTTTTTTCAGGCGACGTTTTTCTTCGACCAAAAGTATCTACCAGTATTCATAAATCGGGTAAAACAAAATGGCTACTTAATCGGCGATTTACCGCCTTTAGAAAAAACTCTTGTAGAATGCAGAATCATCTCGAAATGAAATACCTTTCCAGCTAAGAAAAAAAGAATCGAAACTCTAAAAAGTCTCTTTTCCCTCATTAAAAAATCCATAATTCTGCCGCAAAACGGAGGGTAAAGAAAGCAAAAATGGCATTAAAAAAGGAACCGAATGTATCCTATCCCGAACTTAACGTCTACCTTTACTCACCCTTTATCAACATCTGACACTGATGCTGGGAAAAACGCCACTTTTTCTCTCCCTTCTCTCTCTCTTTCTCTCTCATTCTTGCGAATGCGAAGGGAGTCACTCTCCCGTATCATCAGCGCAACATTTCTCTCAAACACCCCTTTTTATTTTATCGCTTTCCACCCTCTCCTCTTTCCCTTTTCTTCCACATTTGCTTTCTACACTTTTATTAACGATCTAAACTTTCGCAGAAAAAACTCGGAGCGAAATATTTTCTATTACGTTTCTCTATGCATTCGAAATTGTTGTCAACTCCTCATTTCCCGCATCTTTGAACTTATCCCTCGAATACCATTTGCTGCTAATAGGTTGCTTTTTTCTTCGTCTCTCATTTTGTTATTTTTATCCTTCGCTATCTCATCCTTTTCAGGCAACTCTTTCAATTTTCCATTCTATTGTTTTCTTCTCCTCTTCTTACTCTGCTTAATTATCTGCCCTACTTTCATTACCTATCAATTTATCCCACCAATCCTGATTTTTTACCTCTCTCTAATATTCGTCTCATTCCTCTCATTTTTATGAACTCCTTATTTTCCTCTCTTATCTTCTCTCTTTTCCTTTATCTCCTTAGCGCATTATTGCCTTCTCTTTCTTACTCTCTTTCTTCCTCCATTTCTTATCCTTATCTTTTATATCCTTGCATTTTAGTATATAATCTCAATTCCTTTTATTTCGTTTCTGTCTTACCCTTCCTTCCTTCTCCTTTCTCGTTCATTCTATCATTCACCTTCTTTTGTAATCATATCTCTCTTATTTTTATTCTGAAAAATTTCCTGCCATTTTCTTTTGCTTTATCGTTTAAGGAAGGTAAAACGGCATTCACTCTGCGTCACACACCTCACAGCGCTTTAAAATATATTGCTACGTACACATGGCCAATTGATTTAATATATAGTCTACTGGTCCAGTAAAAGAGGTTGAGTTCTGCAGGTCAGTATGCTCCCGCAGGTCTCCTTATAAGGTTTTTATTGTGAAAAACTTGAAGATGCTTCCTAGGTGTATGTGTGTGTGCAAGGTCTTGCACAGACATTTTGCCGCCGGAGGAAAGTTATAATTTGACGCCCCTTAAATTTTTTACTTACTCCTTTTATTTATACGTTTGTTGAAAAGGTAGGAAACAATAAATAAATTATTTATTCATACCGGATAATTACTTGTTCTTATAAAAACAAACTCGGGTACATTTTTCTTTTGCTTATCATTTTAGAGTACATCTTATGCGAAGCAAAAACAGTTGTTTATTTACTTTTACCAAACAATGATATCATTAGCGCTGGCGCTACGCTGAAGCTTCTGTGCATGACTGTTCTTCTCACCGTCCATGTCATACCAACACTTTTTATCGCCAAATTCGATATAAAACTCCGGGAAATCATTTTGTTTCGTAGGTTTAACTTTAAAATATTCACGTAACAAATTAGATCCACAAAATCAGAATTTGCATGGGATAATGTATGGTTAAGCTAAATTTGAATATGTATATCTTCAAACGTGTTTCCACCGATTGCATCCCTAGAGCTTGCAATTCCTGCCCAAGGTTTTAATGTTTTTGTGATTAATGATCACATAATATGATGCAGTTTCTTCCACTGGAAATCAATTCGAATGAAATAACTATATTTTTAAAATGGTTCCATTGATTGTTTATGATTATTTGATAAAAATACAGTCAACAAATTTGTCGATCAAGGGTGCGGGAAAATTTATTTATTTTTAATATTGCATACCACTAAGCACTACAATAAAAATGAACCTGGTTTCATTACTTGGTTTTATTCTCAAATCATACTCAATATTTTTTGTTTTGACTTAAAAACCCGAGCAACGTCGGGTAATTTCAGCTAATATACAAAGAAGAAAGCATGTCTGTTTGTTCTCTATGCATTCGGACACCGCGAGAGCCAGCGCAACTAAATTTTGTATGGAATCCGCTTTTATGCATGGGAAGGTCGAGAGATATATTTGCATCCAATTACAAGGTCCCAATTTCGATTCCAAGAGCTTTTCTTTTTCCATTAGAATAGCATGGGAATGAGTGAAACGTATTTCCACCTTGAATTACCTTGAGTAACATTCTCTGGTAAAACTTCGCTGTATAATTTTTATTTGGAGGTAATAATCGCAGAAAAATATAATAATAGGCATTTTAAATTCTTTATTAATTATTCCACAGTTAACTTTCGTGTTCTTTTCACGTTAACGTATGCAAAATATTCAAGGAAATTCACAATATTAATTACTTTATCTTCCGATCGCTGTCCACCAAGGCAAGGCTAATATTATCAACAATATGTAATTAATATAACAATAATATATAATTATAGATGACCATTCTTGCACGACGGCATTTGTCATGCTGCGAATCGTTGTTTCATTGGCTGCAATATTTAAAACACTCATTATTATATGTTACTGCGTCCATCACCTCCAAATAAAAATTACAGGGCAGCGTATTTTTTACCGGAGGAAATTACTTTTCAAATAACGCTTGGATAATTTGAAAAAAAAACGAAAACATGGGATCGAACCATTTTCCCCGCTGTAGGAGTTCGACAACGAAGCCTCTTAAGTTGCATACGATGTTTTTGGATATTTCCGACGCTGAATTCTCGAGCTCAAGGACCCATTCACAAAAACCCCGAGACACGGGTCTCCTTATTTTCGACGTAGAATCGCCTGCTCGCGTTTCATCAGAATCCGTGACCCGAAGGTCGTAGTCTCTCCTTGTTAGTAACGATCTTTTTATTTTCTTAATTGTCGGAGTTTCGGGGCTATATCTATATCAGAAGGCTATGGTTTGAGTTTATTTCTGTTCTTTGTAGTCTAAATTTTTTCGCAGTTCCTTAAAATATTTATTATCACGTAACCTATTTGGAATTTTTAGAAATATTACAGGTATGGAGAAAGTCATGTAGTGGCCACATCAGATTTTTTGTTTAGATTCTTGTCAAGTAAATGATAGACTCTGACTTATAAATGCTTATTGTGAAGCGTCATTGGAAATCTGGATGAGCTAATCCCCGCGAAGGAGCAAACTCAGAAATAATTACTTATTCATTAATACAGCATCATTTCATTGTTTTTAAGAAGTCGAAGAATAAATATTTGTCACATCACTAAATGTAACTCATACCTGAAATGAATTCGTCTTCCTCCGATAGCTCATTATTCTTTCCTCAAATATATTTCTTCTTCTTGACTAATAGTCATTATTTGACGAATATATTGCCGAATCCGTTGTTTCTTTTGTCCTCGAGCGCTCTAGCCGGCTCGTGTTTGACCCGATTTGCCCCTAATGACGCACGCACCATTCTGGAAATTTGCTAGACGAGATTCCTAGTTCCTCCTCGCTTCACTTCCTCGTCTACACTCATGACTCAGCTGACGCATGATTAAAATAACTGTTTGCTTTATTCTGTGAATTCTTTTCGAAGAGGCTTAAGTCGCATTAATTGCCAAGGAAAAATTATGTAATAGGCAAAAGGTTTCTCGGTTATTATTAAAATTTAGTTTTTTTGTGGAAAGTGCCAAGTTATCAACCATTAATTTAATTTAATTTGACACACGATGCAATTATACTTACTTAAAATGGAGATCCACATATTGAGAGCCTCTTCAGTGGCTTAATTCAGGTGCTTAAATGCTTTATTGTATTTCAAGAAAGGTGGATCATTCTTCTACGTTATTATTTTATCAGTTAACATGCGATTGAACACTGGACTACTGTTAATTTACGATAAAGCGAACGCCTTCCATTTATCTTATATCGATGTCCTGTAATAATAATTGTTTTATTTTGTTAAATAGAATATATCCATCAATGTAAAATGATCAGCGATGAATTATGTGCACTAAAATTGAAAGAGATATTAGTTTTAAATGAAATTTTACCAGGTTTCATAATCGTCGAAAAATAGCTCCGTAACTGCCGCGAAGAAATGATGTTACAAAATTATTTTTTTGTGATTTTGATGAATAAATGCCAAAAAGTGGAATGTAATTTCATCGATCTGATTACCCAGGCTTCTTTATTGTAATATATTCTGGCTCGTAAATTAACAAAAGAGATTTTGATATTACACGCCTTCAGTAGAACCTAGTGGCTTTCATTTGACGGTGCAAAACTAAAGGACTGAGGAATGAGCATTTCTCCCCCTCCTCCTATGTCTTTGTTATTGATTATTTTTTCCTTTAATGTCGAGAAGAAAACTCATGACGTATTATGATTTGGTGGGATATTTTTGCTATGCTTAGCTCAGTTTTATTTGAGACGTAATTGTGTTCGGAAGTGCTAATGGAAGTTGCCGGTAAGTGATCTCCGTTTCGAAGAGAAGGCGATGCAGTCCCTCGAGACAGTGAATATTTTCCGCGGTAGCAGTAAATAATTAGCAAACTATCCATAGATGTAGAAAACTAAGAGATTTGAGTGTTTAAATGTTTGTGTTTTTAAACTTTTCGTTAAAATTTTTTTAAAGAGATAAAACTCTTCATATCGTTAGCAAAAGTTTATTTATAAACCGTCGCCATAATGAAGTCATTAACTTGGTGAGAACAAAGAAGAATCGCAATAGAAGTTTTTAAAAAATTATTTAACTTGCGCTATGTTTATTTAAAATGCCACTTCTATTATTCAGTGAATTTCGTTTCTTTTCTATTCCAGTCGCTGCGAATCCCTCCTTTTTCCTCCATTTCCACTGTCAAATCTTCACCCTTTATTTCCTTCGTGAGCCCCAAAGTTTGATGTGGTCATTTTGTGATGAAGTGCCGTGTGTGCATACGTTTGACTTTGTCAAGAGGAACCCCTTTCATCGCGTGAGAGTGTCTTCTCCCACCGCTGGAAAATTTACACCGCACCAAAGGTAGGAAGACGCTTTTTCTTCCCCTTCGTTTCCTCATTTTACTTTCAGCTTCGGTTTAAAGACGTTTCTGTTGTCGCATCCAAAGGCAATCAATCGATCGAAACTAATGTTGGTGTGCTTAAAAATTTTAACCAAGATATGCTATTATTAGAGATGGGTTGATGGAGATAAAAATCAAAGCAAGACTTTAGTTAAAAGTAGTTTTAAACGTTTTATTGATTTCAGAAGCCAATTGGTTATTCATATCCTCGTATTGCTTGAAATAAATCCATCCATATATCATTTAAATTTTATAAAGCGGCGCCAATTTTCGTATCGATTACTATATAAATAGTTAGGTATAGTTCTATTGAATCAGCATGTGCGCAAAAAATTACTGAAATTCTCCATTATCAATGGAAAGTAACTATATCTTGTTAAGCGACTAGGGAACTCGTCAAATTAATAATAATACTTGTGGTTTATACCACGAACTAATGAAACTGAAGAAGAACGTGAAGCTAGGCTTGAAAGATAAAAGTTGGCAAAAAATGTGGTGTATAAAGAAATATTGTAAAAGAAGCGGGTAATTTCTAAAAGCTAACCAATTGGGGTCGAAAGTCTCCATTCAAATTTGAAATTTTGCTAAGAATATTCAAAATAAATTGTGTGATTTTACAAAATATTAACACGGGGCTCTCGTCGTGGTATGATTTGTATGGAATCCCCTTCCCCTCCAAGGTGCCCATACTCAAGGGCTCTATACGTACCAATTTTTAAGTCTCTAAGTTTCTTCGTCCGGGCCGCATTAAATCGATGGATGTTAGAGAAGAGCCGCAGTTGTTTAATGAGGGTCAGAGCTGGAACGATAGACTTCAACTAGAAGATTGGACGCCGGTTTAGAAATTAAAAACTATAATTTTGAAAATGCGTTTTATTGTAATTCGGGGACTATGAAAAAAATATCACCCTCTCTTGAAACAGCATTTATATGAAATCCCACACGATTCATTTGAGACAAAATTAGCTGTCTCTTTCTTTTAAATAGGTCTCTCTATTTAGTACTACTTGACTGTAAGAGTTAAAGCCTAAAAATCTCAATGACCCCATATATTTCATTTGTGTAAATAAACAAATCTAGCGATATTTATGAATGACGATCTATGTGGAATGTATTTATAAAGATTTAATACTATAATTACGGCAGATATGTGAATCCTGTTATGCTTCCTTTTTTTAGAACGTGATAGAGCTGTTCTCTTTTTCAAAGGTCATATATTTTATCAATTAAACATTTTTTTCCTTAAAAGTACGCATTTTATCCTTTTCGGTTAATAGTAAAGGAAAGACAGATGTAAGGAGCTTAAGATGACAAAACATGGAATTTTCTCCGTACTGAATTTGCATTTTAATATTACATTGTACAAGCTTCGTAATTGGCGAACGATAAACCCATTATTTCAAGATATATCTCACATAACAAATGTGATCTCATCAAAAAAATACGCGCCATAAATCTTCTACTACGACTGAATTCATATTTATTTATATACGTCTTAACTCTTACGAGGAGAATCACTTTGTGGACGGAATTTCTTGCAGTTAAAAGTTTTATAAATACCAGCGTTTTGTATCGAGAAAGAGAAAAAAAGGAAGAGGATGAGTGGAATCGAAATAGTAAAAAAGGACCCGCGCGAGCATCATTCAAACGGGGACAAGGCAGGCAAGAAAATAAAAAATTTTTATTCCCTTTTCGGGAGCTTAAAAATAAAAAATTTTCCCTCCTTTTCACGACCATTATGTGTCGACGTAATTGATTTAGGCGCGTTGAGTTTTTCTCCCGTCTCTCTTTATCTCTCTTTGTAGCGAGGAGGAGGTCGATGGAGGAAGGGTGGGGAGAAGAAGGCGGAGCAAAGATTGGGGGGGGGGGGAGCGACACGTCCCCCTTTGCCTTTTCGACTCCCAAACTCGTCGCAGGAAACGCGAGCCACTCAAATTCTCCCGTGGAATGTTACAAGGACGCATCCCGAAACAAGAGGGGCGAAAAAAGGGCTGTAGAACTTTTCGGATCTCGTCCCGGAGGAGGAGGTTGAGGGCGCGAATCCGAGAAGGGCTGTGGATTGCATGGAAGCCACGGTAAAGGACGAAATGTTGTTGTCCCACGGGTTAGGAGGGGTGGGGGGCACCTTCTTTCATTGGGATGAGCCGGGGGCGAACATACGATGGGGAAACGTAGAGAAAAAGGCGGATAGGAAGGTATGGAGGAATTTGGCGAAACTAGAATAGAAGCAACATGCGCGAAAAATAATATTTTCTCGGAAACTTCGAATTCAGTTATTTTATTTTTTCATTATTGCCGCTTCTCTCTTCAGCTCTTTTTGTGTCCAATGTTTTTATGCCTTTCTTCCAATCGCTTGCCTTTCTTTCTCTTGATCCCTCTCTTTCTCCCTTTCCTCTCTAAATTGGGAGTATTCGTTGGTTTCGGCGTGTATCGGTAGCTGAGTTGTGTGGCGATTTTATTGCCGGCGATGTAAGAGTTCGAGAAAACATATTCGGGCGACACTTCGGAGAAGGTTGTCGAACAACTCATCGATTTAGAGACGATTTTGTACTATGGGCGCCGTAATTCTTGTCACGCAAAGTTCCGATAATGGACTTAAGATCATGGATCAAAGAATATAGTAGTGATACTGTAGGGATGTGAATAACGTTGGAGAAACTTTTCTTGGATCTGGTTATTATAATCCCAGACTATTGAGTGCCAAGGAGAACAGAATCGGTAAAATTTTAAGATTTGTTGTACTAAGCTGATTGGTTCTTCTTATAGAGGATCTCAAGATATACTTATTTATTTTAATTTGTTTTTAAGCAGCACACACGCTATCTTTTACGAAGAGCTTTTAAAAAATAATAAATATAACTACATACATTTATGCCCAGTGCAGGATTCGAACCCGTGGCCTTAGCATTGGTAAGCAAGTCTACTCTCAACCTTTCGAATTTTAAAAAATTCTTGTTGTTATTTTACGTGAGAAATCAATTGTTTCGCATTTCTTTTTATTTTAGCACGTTAGAGTACTCATTTGTAATGGGTTGAGAAAATTCCATTCTGAAAGCAATGATGAAAGAAATTAACGTGTTAAAACAAGAATAAATTTCACTTAACGCGTCAAGTATAATTTTTCATATTAAGTTTCCCTTAACATATCTTCTTAAACTCATTATATAACGACTACAGGAACGCATAGCCTATCAATTTTTCAAGGAATCATACGATAAATTCATCTCTTCTCAGCTTAATAATTCAAAATATTGAAAAACTCATATTTATAGAATTTCAATTTCAATCATGGAAATGAATGGTGCAGTAATTTCCACTGATGCTGTAGTGTTCGTGACAATGTCGATACGTGTTCAGTAGAGCAGCATATTAGGGAGGAGAGATACTTTTGCCTTGTTCCATTTTTTTCTTGAATAAATATCACCCGAGATTCGGCCGTATCACTCGTTTTAAGTAAATATTTTAACATTTCGTGTCTAGCGTTATGTTAAATTCTAAAAAAAGGGAGTGGAAGCTAAGAGAAGAAAATATTTTAGTGTTGGTAACAGGGTAATGGATAATTGTTTCTCATCCTACGCGGGCAATCTTTATTTTCCCCTAAAACCTTCTTCAAAGGCCTCAGCAGAGGGGTGTCTAGCGCGTCTGCCTCCCAATGCTAAATGCTAGGGTCGCGGGTTCGATTCCCGCCTTGGTCATGGTTGTATGTGATTGTCTTTGTTGTTATTGTTATTTCAGTGTTGTTATATTCAGAGTAATTGGCCTTGTGCTGTTTCTGAGTTCTTGAAAATAAATAAAAAATAACGTAGGAATAAATTCGATTGGATAAGAGTGGCTGCCTGAGTGATAGAGATAGAGAGTGTTATGGGTCGTAGACTGGAATGGTTAGCAGAGTTCGGAGGCAAAGGGGAGATTAGAGAGAGACAGTGGTACAGGTAGGTCCTGACAGTGCGACATCCATCGGACGGTGCGATAATGAGAGTGGGGAAGGTGGAAGGGGGAGAAGATAGGAGGGGAAGAAAGATTGAAAGAGAGAGAGGGGAAAGGTTGGTTTTCAGGATGGAGTTGAAGATGGAGTGTTAAAGGTCATGGGAACACGCGGTGCAGTAGGAGTCGCCATGGCAATGATAAAATTATTAGCGGGACAAAAGAGACAGGGAAGGGACGTTTACAAATCGATATGGCGGAGCGAAGGCGCGGGGAGGGAAACAAAACAACGGCGGGAAAGCTTGCACGATAGAGTGGAAGCAAAATAAAAAGACTTGTAATGGAATGAAGCTGCTCACTTTCATTTCAACCCGAGTAGAAGGAGGGGAAAGGAAAGGAGAGATAGGAGAGAAAAGCATGTTTTCGAGGCGTTTAATTCTAAAACTGTAGTTGACAATGGATTTAAAGAAATAGGAAATTTAAGTCTCTCGAGATGGATAGATAAACTTTAAGATATCTTGTAGTAGTTTGTATATTTCTCAAAGTTTAAATAAATTTAACAACTGTATGTGTTCGCTGAATATACCTAAGTCATAGACTTCTTAGGTTTGACAGAAAAATTAATTCGTTCAATTAACGATACCAAAGCGTGCTAAAGAGAAAATGTTTGAAAAGGGTGAATGGTTGAATAATTTCCATCTAACTTTTATTGAGGCTTAACAAAACTAATTGATTTGATATTAAAAAGTAAGAATGCACATTAAAATAGAATTGTATCTCATATTTGAAGTTTTATTTTTCGGTCGGATGATATCTTCAACCAAGGAAAATCCTAACTCTTTCACTTCCCATTATCTTAAATGAAGAGGGATTTGTACAGAATCATATCTTTGATTATGAATTAACTTAATATATTTTTTACTTTTCCATTGTTGCTTACGCCGTTAAATTTTTATTTTTTTTTTTAAAAAGGCTATTTTAGATGAAGCACGAAATATTTAGGGAGATCTTTCACCTATATTTTCATTAAAGTGGGATATAATAAGCCGGAAAAATTGCACGGTAATACAAAGTAATGCGCGAATTTTTCTTAGGTAATGTAACATACCATATTTTTTGCTGTATCTAACGTTTATTTGGGCACGGTAGACAGATTCTTATTATTTATTTGTGTTTGTCAACACTCCCTTTGATCATTTATGTTCCCAAAACCTTATTTAGCTCTGTCATATTTTCTTCGTCATTACCTACATAGGAAAATATTCTAAGTATGAATTAGAAATATCCATGAATAGAAAAAAGCTAGATTATGAGCAAAAAGATAGATCTCCAAGTATTATTTTTTCCTAAACGGCTGTTTAGAAGAAGAATGAAAATAATTGATTGGGTCTTGAGAGAAAGCGACCAAATTTGGGAAAAAAGTTTAACGAGGATATTAAAAGGAGTCTTTTTCGAGGTAGGGAAAATGATAAAAGTTTGGTTGGAGTATTAAGAAGGAATGATAGAAAAAGAGGAAGAAAAATCTCGAGAGATGAAGGTTTTGGTCGGAAGAGAGAGGCATTTAGAGAGAGGAAGGTAGAAAGACAGGGAAGGAAAGAGGAAGAGGGAGATGTAGCGAGAGAGAGAGGGACCGAGGGCGGTGTGACTGCGGCTGTGGAAGCGGCCTTCGAGGACAAGTCGTAAAATTAAGTGACAACACGTGCATTAAAATAAAATACAAAATACCTCTGGAGCTCACCAGACACTACGACGTTCTTCTCCGCCCATCCAACACGGAACCACCTCCTCCCGCTCCTCCACCACCACCCTTCCCCACCATCTGGACCGCTCCTACTCGCCCGACCTCCCTTTCCTTCCTCCTCTTTCCCCGTCTCTCTCTTCTACGGCATCCTAACATCCTTCATCCAGCCTCTTACTCACAAGCCGCTCACGGTTTTTTCCCACACTCGCGTGCTTTCTATCTCTCTCTCTCTCTCTCTCTGGCACCGCTTGTTTCCTTTAAGGTGGAGGGCCGGTGAATTTTTCTAGCGATAGACTAGGATTCGATTTCTACCAGTTAATGGAACGGCAATGATGAAAATAAATTTTTATAAGATATTGTCTCAATCATATTCATCCGTTTAGTGATCCTAAGATTTTGTTACAGTTTAATCCCAAGACTTTGTTTATACTCGTGGTTTTTTCTGAATTCTTCATCATTCGATTGGTTCGAGCCCCAAGTTAGTTAAAATTATGTTTATTCCGGTCTGGGTTAGTAACTTTTTTCTCCAAATCTGAAACCACTTCCAGCCTTATTTCGAGCCAAAGGACTTTAAAAAACCGAAAAGCCCTTTTTTTAATGTTTTCAGTGGTGGAAGTTGTTTTTGAAGTTTTTATGTCGTATAAGTGACGATAGGAATTACATAAATAGTTACGTTCGTAGCTTCAGTTACTTTGTGGCATTGAAAAATTTCGTAAAACGAAAATTTACATGGCGATAAATGCTTGATTATATAACTATTTTCCGATCTTATAGGAGGCGTGGTTAGCCTGTCTGGCTAGGATAGCAGGTTCGAGAGCATGATTGTAAGTGTTCGTCTTTGATATCCTTACTGCGAAAGGTCGGTACGGCTCTTTATGAACTAGTTAAAATTAGTAAAAACAACTGCAATAAAGAGACATTAAGGGGAAATTTTGCTGCAGTAATTTTCTTGTGGAAAATCTATTGCTTTGAGCTCTACAACGAATCTTCTGATAATAAGAAAATATTTTGTCAATAAACGATAATCATGTCAAACTCGAAGAGACGTCTGGGCCGCATTAAAGCGGTGGATCTTAGAAAGGGGCCGCAGTTGTTTAATGAGGGCCAGAGCTGGAACGATAAACTTTAGCTAGAAGATCGGACTCCTGTTTTTCAATTAAATACAATAATTTAGAAAATTCATTCTATTGTAATTCGGTAACTATGAAAAAATAATAATTAATAATTTTAGTGAAAAGGAGACGTCCTTTTCACTAAAATTATGCATTTATATGAAATCGCACACGATTCACTTGAAACAAATTAGCTATAAGGCCGCAGTAAAGCACATAAAGGGCCGCATGTGGTCCGAGGGCTGCCAGTTTGACATGCCTGGCGTAAAATATTAACTGCAAAGAAGTATTTTATGTATACAATATACAACTTTTTTAATTCGAAAGTTTGTTTGAATCCTGTAAATGGTAGTCTCAGATATTTGGGTCCTTTTGGACATAACACTTTCTACTTAAGATGAATTATTGCTACTGATACATGTATGCATTATTATTCATACAATTCGTTTAGAATAAATCAACCTCTGGTTATCCTGCGAAAAGTTACTTGAAACAGTTCAATCGTGAACAGTTATAATTATATTCCAAATGGCATATATAGTTTCAACTAAAGTCATATTAATTAATAAAGTTATAACATTATCATATGCTCCTGACGTTAATTGGGAATAACTCCTACTTCATTACGAATCCGAGGTATAAAATCCTATCCTATCATTAACTTTAGATTATTTAATTCGTTATACCTTTTGTAGCATCAGTTTAATATAATTCATTTTTTTCGATATTTACCCCATTAACTTGTTGGTCAGACTTCATCTTCTCCAGAGAAAGTAAAGAACGTTAAGATACTAATGTAAAAAAGTTCTCAGTCAAACGTATATCTTTGTTTGACTGCATTCCGTGATCATTCGACCGAGAATCGACATCTCAGAGAAAAGGCAAACGTCGTCTTACCAATCCAAAATCACGCTTCCATCTCTTTTTGCCTATTCACGTTCCTCCATGTCCTCCTACTAACCTTTGAGGCAAAAACTCTCGCTCCTGAGGGTCGATCACACCTCTGAGCTGTCAGATTTCCTGGCAATAAAACACACTTCCCACCAACAACCGAAAGGCAGGTTAAGAATATCGATTAGCGTTTGTTAAGAGAATAGTGGAATTTTTCGATCGGTTAGCATTCGTAAACAGATAGTGTTTTCGGATATGGCGGCGTTCCGTGAGTGGGATGTTTAGAGAATGTGGCACAGATTAGAAATTTTCGCCTCCTCAAGGATTTGTATAGAATTAGTATTCGACGATCGATGGGGCTATAGAGCGTATTAGCAAAGTGTTGTCTTTTGTAGAACGGGCGATGAATATAGAGTTGTAGAGGTGTGATGAAGCATTTTCTTTTTGAATAAGCGACATTTTATATCCATTTGCCGATTAGTTCAATCAACTCGCTTTTCCTTTTATTTTAGCCGATCCCTAGGAACGTGTTTTAATATCAGAATAGATTATTTGAGCAGATAATTTATTACTAATTTATTTTACATAGGCGTTTCGTTGTGGTAAACAAATATCACATGCGCATGCAAAGTGAGTTTTTAAAAGTGATATAATGTGATATAATTAATATTAACATAAAATTTGTAAGTTATTGTCATTAAAATCCGAGTTTTTCCAAATAAGATATTTAGGCAGTTGTTTTTGTCATAAACAGTTATTCGTCGATTTTTTGTAGCACAGCCCTTGGATATCATTTTTATTGTTACTACGGTTATCATTATTTTAATACGTTATTATCATCTAAATGATGGCGTTGGAGTTTTTCCTTTCTTTATTTTATCTTCGACATAGTCTCTACTCATTATTAATAAGTTATTATCATCGTTATGATATTATTTAGATGAAAAATATTTAAAATCTTAATATGCATATAACAATCACTACGCGCTCTACTTTGAACATATTGTTTGTCTGGCCAATTTAATCTGAAATTCAAACAGAAAAGTATGGCTTTTTTTTCTTGAGAATGCTATAGTAATTTTATTTAAGGCTAAAATCTAATATATGTCTGTCCTCTATGCATTCGGGCACCACGAGAGCCAGCGTAACCAATTTTTGCATGGAAACCACTCTCATCAAGGGTAAGGTCAAGGGCTATGTTTGCAACTGATTTCAAGGTCCCGAGTTCGATTCATTAGAATAGAATTTTCTCAAGCACCGCGAAGGCCAGCGCACCCAAATGTTGCATGAAATATACTTTCCTCCAGAGAAAGGTCGTGGGCTATGTTTGCAGCCGACTGCAAGGTCTCAAGTTTAATTCTAGGAACTTTTATTTCCCCACTAAAATAGTATGGGAATGAGTACAGCGTATTTTTCATTTGCATATTAAAATTAAATCAGAAGAAACTCGGAACTTGAACCCAAAAACGCCTAAAAGAATACTTTTTGATTCTGATACCGTCGAATTTCGAAGAGGCATTAAATCAATACGCAAATTCGTTTTGTACGCAAAGGTTCGACGTTTTTTGGGCTGAAAATGTCTGCTGCTCACGACCGCCACCAAATACGCCAAACTTTTTGCGTTCAAAACAAGTGCGTGGAGCGGCGGGGCTTGAAAGAATTTGAGAAGAGGTCAGAGAGTATTTTGCGACACTCAAGATATGTAACTTATAAGAAATCGTAAGAATCAAGTTCTCCAGTTTTACAGACATGAAGTGTTGGATTGACCCTGGCAACGCCGGGTACTTAAGCTAGTGTGTAATTGAATATGATCAATTCTTTGATTGGCGAATTAACCTGATATTCTAAATCAAAAATTTAAAATCAATACTTAATTGAAAAGGCAAACGATTTATCGACTTTTTCAACTTAATGATGTTTTCCAAATTAGGAATGTTAGTAATTTGTGATTTTCAAAAGTATATAATCCAGGTCAGCCAATGAATTGTTCCAAAGGAACGACATCTATAACCTATAGCTACAAAACGTTTGAATAAACCATGTATGTATTTCAGCGGAAAAGAAAATTTTCACAGGGTTCATTCATTCAATTGTTGATTCTAATAGTAAAAATATGAATTCAACAGTTTTGTGTATTTAGTAGTGACTTACATAATTTATTAGCTATTACATATTAAATATATAAAACATATTTGACATTGTTGTCAATAAGTGTACAAAGCATATTTCTTATTCTGAAAATAAATAATAATTTGGTACTTAGGATGGTCCTCTCTAGTTTGTATTTTTATAATGACCTTGACAAGTAAAATAATCTCTTAACTCGTTTATAATAGGCATATAAATTTGTTCACCCATTGCTAAGCAACCACTTGACAATTCATTTTACTTTCTTAGGCTGTTGCAAACCTGATCTGTTTAGAAATAAAACAATACAAGAACACGCATCTTTTACTACGCTCCATCACCATATTGAAAATTCTCCCTTCGGTTCAACGAATTCTATATTTGGCAACGTAGCACGAATATTCCGAGTCTTTTTTATGTCGCTCACGCCAAAGTCTTTTATACCGAAAGGAAATTTTTAAGAAACACGATAGGAGGATTTTTATACTGTAGCCATCATCACGCGTTTTCTCTCTTTCTCTCTCTCCCTCTTAAAAAAGAGCCTACTTCCTCGATCAAAATCCTTCTGCGGCCTCTACTTCTCTTTTCTCCTCCACCCCACCTATAAAACGCCCACTATCTCCCATTCACTCCCTTTATAAAAGGGGAAGGCTTTCGAGACTCCTATCACACACAAGCTATCCACGGTGTCGGTGGCGGCGTCTGAAAACCGGCGGGCTCTCTTTTTTAATGGACGCCATTCGGTTCTCGTCGGATGAGTGGAGGTCCAAACAGAAAAGAGGAGACGACTCCAGTTACAGCTTCCTCGGAAGTCTCGGACTATCGTTCGAAACGGGAGATGTTGAGATTGAGTTGAGGATATCGGGAGGAGAAGGGAAGGAGGCGCAGCAACTCCACCATTTTACGCCCCTCGAGTTCCAATAAGTGTCCCACGTAAAGTTTATCCGGGGGAGTTGGAGCATGGAAGGGAAATGGGTAGGAGAGGAGAGATACGGATAAGGAGTTTTTGCGAGGAGTACCACCCGACTAACCAACCGCCCTCCATTTCTTCCCTTACCACCTCAGCGTTTAAGTCTCCTTTACTTTTAGGTAACTCGACTCAACTCTTTACCTTTTCTACTCCACCGTTGAAATCTCGGGTATTTTTAGGTATTCTCTCAACTATAGCTGCTTTTGAGAATTCTTTAACCCTGAGTTTATATAATGTGACGGATCTTTTTAGGTTGGATTAATGTTTTCGTTACTTCCCTGGATCATCCACCCATTGAGTCGACTTGAAGTCTTTGCTGGAACACAAGACTGCGTGTTTCTGAAACTATTGCTAAATGACTATCGCTTACCTGTTGTGCATGGAGGTGGCGCGTTGAAACGTGTCCCGAGCTTGTTTTATTTTCTCTTTCCTCTATTGGGATTCGTTTTTTTCTTTTATCCCGACCGATACCAAACTGTGGTAATCGTTTTGATTTTTGCCCCTTCAAATGCTCATGACATGGCAAAGACGCTTTTATTATCGCCGCTAGAGGAACTCCATTACAGTTTCTCTAGACGATAATGTTTCCTATTGTGTAGCGTTTGACATTTTACATGCTGGGCACTACATGAAATCTTTTTTATCATTCGTTGACTCTAGTTGATAGATTTACGGTGTTATAAAAATTTATTTGACATATTTTTTAAATAAAATTCGAAAACAGTTTTGAAGAAACTAAAATTTTATATGGAATTCTGTAATTTGGTTACTTATAAATTCTTGATATACATATTTTGATTTCTGTTGCCGTTTAGATATTTTATGCCCATTTACTCCATCATTTAAGTTTTTCACTGTCATAAATGCTTGATTTTTACTTATTTTCTAGCGTAATTGCCCGTCAAATATGACGGGTATCCGTGGATTAAGTATTAAATTAAAGGCATTTCCCATTCTTCCTCCTTTTCTCTCTTCCTATCTCCCTTTCCCTTCTCCCCTTCTTTAGAAAAATAAACTTCCTAGTCTCAGTCTCGCCCTAATAAAGACCGTTATCTATCTCTCTCTCTCCCTCTTCTCTCTCACGTCCTCTCTTTCCTCCTGTCTCTCCTTTTTTCTTTCTCTCACTTCTTCTCTCTCTACTATTAAAGTATTCAAAGCGAGCTTTCCTTATGTATCTCTCTATATTATAACCGCACTAATGTGCCTTACGCAAACTTTCTTACTTCCGTATCTACATTTACATCTACAGTTTACCCTGCAAGCCACCGCAAGGGTGTGTGGCAGGGGGTGTATTAACACCAAGGGGAAAACTCCAAAATTAGGCCTTGGTTTACTCTTTACACCACTCGAGAATTGCGTGTAGGTCGTTAGAAAGTAATGCTTGATCAGCAGGACTGTTAATCTCTCTGTAAACTACCGTATCATCCGCGAATAACTTGATTTTACTTGTAATAACATTATCTAAGTCATTTATGTATATAAGGAATAATAGGGGACCGATGACACTTCCCTGTGGAACGCCGGAGGACACGCTGACCGAATCTGATTTAAATCCATTTATGACTACCATTTGTTCCCGATCATTGAGAAAGTCCCTGATCCACTCGATTATCTTTCGATTTATTCCACAGGCTTGTAATTTTTTCAATAACTTAATATGAGGGACTTTATCGAATGCCTTCTTGAAGTCAAGAAAAACCGCGTCTAGCTGGGTCTTTCGATCACCGGATCGTAGTATATCATGTGCAAACAGAGCGAGCTGTGTTTCACAAGATCTTGCCTTCCTAAAACCGTGCTGATATTTACTGAGCAAGTCCTGGCTATCTAAGAAGTCCATCACAGAACTAACGATGATGTGCTCTAGAATCTTGCAAGATATTGAGGTTAGCGAAATCGGCCTGTAGTTTTCTCGGTCGTCTTTTTTCCCGCCTTTATGTAGCGGAGTTATAAACGCTAATTTCCATTCCTTAGGTATAACACCATGACTAAGTGACTTACTGAAAACTGTTTCGAGATAAGGTGCTATTTCTAACGCTAATTCCTTTAATACTCTAGCTGGTATCTCTTCCGGTCCCGGGGATTTATTTGCATTTATGATTTTGAGCTGTTCTGCTATACCTTTCGCTGATATAAGTATATCGTTCATCTTCTCTTCGCTTGGTTCGGGTGGATCGACCTTCCTTTTCTCCACTTCGGTCGTAAATACGCTTTGAAAAAATGAGTTTAACAAGTTTCCTTTATCAATGCTATCATAAACTACCTCTCCTTTGTCGTTTCTTAATGGTGCTACGGTTGGGCGTCGATCTTGAACTTCTCTAACATAAGACCAAAAGATTTTGGGATTTTCGTTTAGATGTTCACAGAGAATCTTTTTATTAAAGTTCATTAATGCCTTGCGCATAATCTTTTTAGTCCAAGTCCGACAATTTCTATACTTGTTTGAAATTGTATTTATTACCTCCTGTGACATATTATTTTTGGCGCATTTAAGTTTTGAGTGAAGCTTTCTTTGTCTCCTGAGAGCACATCTAACCTGCCGATTATACCACCTAGGTTCTCCATTATCGTTAATATATTTACTTGGTATGTACGTATTTATACCTGTTCTAATTACTGATAAGAAAGCTTTCCAAGTTTCCTCAACGTTCTTCGTGCTTGCTAATTTTCTGAAAGTTGCGTAATCTTTAATAAGTTTCTCTTTAAAGTCCGCAAAGTTAGCATTTTTAAATATGTACACTTTTCGCTTAGGTTTGCGATACTTTACGAATGCTATGTTCAAGATGAGCTAGAATGCTGAAAAAAATCAGACTGATTATTCATGACTAACAAACAGAGGGAAAATTGCGAAAACGGAAAGTTTTTAAGTTCAAGAGCACCAAAAAAAGTTTTTATTCGAAAAATTCCAATAAGATTAACATTGGAGGACTCTTGCCATCATGTCCGCTTTGAAAGCATAACACGTAAATTAGTGTAAGACATCTTTCGTTTGCTTTTTAAAATAATACGATTCTAATTGACTCAGAAAATTGTTTTGAAAACGAAAATTTTAAGTTTTTTGTGAATAAAATATTTCGTTGCCAAGAACAACCAGCATTGTTGCCATACTCATAAAATTATACAGGGTGTCCCGCAACGCGAGGTCGATACTTCACCTACGTGTAGGGGAAGTCATTAAAAATCGAAAATAAAGAGTAATAATTTTGAAGTTTTGAAGTTGATGTAAAGAAGAAGAAAATCAACCATTGGTAACACTGCTGAGCACACAGGTCGACACAAGTTAGTTCAATAGTAGATAGTTCGTTTGATACAGTACGTACCTAATTTGCTTGATACACTGCATACCTAGAATTTCACTAGTGTGACTCTTGGTGATTGATGTTGTTTTTCAAAATGTCCGTGTACACTAATGAAGAGTATGCCGATATTCATTTTGCTTATGGATTTCTCGATGGGGATGCTGCAGCAGCTGTCCGAGAATACGAGATCGCGATTCCCAAATCGGCAAACACCTGATTGACGAGTGTTATCACGCGTGCACAGGTATTTACGAGAAAAAGGTGCATTTCCGAAGACAAAGATTGAGCGTCCCAATCAGCAAAAATTGGACGAGAAAGAGACCATACTCGATATGGTGAACAATAGTCCAATCACCAGTGTTCGTAGAATATCTGAACGGATCCACGTGCCACGAATGAGTGTATGGGGAACTCTTAACCGTCATGGTTATTATCCATTTCACCATCAGGATATGCAAGCTCTCCAGCCTGAAGATTATCCTGCACGTATGGAATTCTGCAACTGGATTGTTCAAAATTATCTGCTGATTCCACGAATTTTGTTTACTGACGAGGCAATTTTCACTAGGGGCGGAATAACAAACCGTAGAAATTTCCGAGAGAATCCAAATAAAACAAACGAGACTCATTTTCAACACAGATTTTCTGTAAACATTTGGTGCGGGATTATTGACGATAGACTTATTGGTCCGTTCGTGTTGGAACATCGTTTAACTGCAGAGAGATACCTAAACTTCCTTGAATACCGCCTACCAGAACTTTTGGAAGATGTACCACTTGAGGTTAGACGGTGCACCAGCACACTTTGCAAGATGTGTAAGACTATTCTTAAAGCAGCGGTTTGAAGGTCGCTGGATCGGCCGGGGAGGGCCACATACTTGGCCGCCAAGGTCGCCAGATTTGACCCATTTAGATTATTACTTATGAGGCCATATGAAAAGCCTTGTTTATGAAACGAAAGTGCAAACTGTAGAAGAACTGTGAGAATGCATCAACGATGCTGCAGCGCAGATCAAAATGGATGGTGTTCTGCTTTTCACAGCAACAAGTTCTCTTTTAAAGAGAGCAAGAACTTGCCTAAGAGAAGATGGTGGCCACTTTGAGCAATTATTGTAACAAGTAATTGCTTGAATAAACATTGTAAAACAGCAAACTTGCTCTTCTTCTTATTTCCATCAATAACCTCAAATGTCCATTATTGAGAATAGGCAAAATAATTATTATTTATTTTCGACTTGTAATGACTTCCCCTACACGTAGGTGAAGTATCGACCTCGCGTTGCGGGACACCCTGTATTGAATCCTATTGGGAAAACGGAGGAAGACGGGAGTGCGGGGAAAAGGAGTGAAAGAGAGAAGGAAGGGGAGAGAGAGAAGAGAGAAAGAGAGGTAAAGGGAGGGAGAGAGAAGGAGAGAATGAGGGGAAGAGGAAGTTTGGGAAAGCGGAAGGTTTGATGGGTGGTAGGAATATAGGAAAGTAGAGAGGGAGGTAGAGAGAGGGAGAGTCGGGGTGAGAGAGGGAGAGGAATGGAAGAAAGGGAGAGAGAAGCCCGAAAATAGGGCTAAATACAATTTTCTACCTTAAATATATGCAGAAATGAGGAGGTTCAGGCTTGCACACGTGCAGCAGACGAATTCACCTCACGGAGCGAAGCATGGGGTTGACGCGCGTAGGGGCGGAGGAGGATTGAGACGATAATAAAATCTCGAGGTATAACCATGACACGGTCGGTAAGACAACATATCGTTAAAAAGCTTAAATTTTTCCAATAAATATGACTTAAATGTATTATTTGAGCGATTTTGAATCATAGGCGAAATGTGACGATAAGAATAAGAAACGTTATTTATTTTTCTTTAAAATGGTCTAGGTTCGAAGATCGTAAGTCAATTATTTCTTATTTTAATTTGCAAAAGAGTAAAAGCCTGTAGGTCGAAAAATGGATTTTTACGTGTTAACTTATGGGAAAGAGAAATTATCTACTAAACTAAAACCCGGATCTTTTTTGGGGATTGTTTTTCGTAAATAGATTTTACTATAAGAATCAAACAATCCTACTAAATTTCAATATCCTACCTACTCGGAGAGTTTGTTAAAAATAGCATAACTGTCAGTCATAAATAGTCCATATCAGTCGAAAGTATGAAGTAAAATTGTTTTTCACAGTTTCAAAATTAAAAATTCAACCTCAACATCAAATTTCCGTTTTTTATATATACGTTGCCAAATTTCGTGATCTCAGCCCAACTATCAGCATGTCGTATTGTCAACATTTTGGAAATAGACAGATTTATTAAATTATTTTCTGTTACTCGTCATAAAGGCGATCAGAAAATGTAGTTGGAAAAGTTTATACTCTCGCAGAAATGGTGCTGTTGAACAAAAATGTAAAAAAACAAAATGATGCTTTTCATGGAAGTCGATAGTGACGGATGTATAACTCGAGATATTACGACTAAATCTAATAAATAAACATCTAAAGTGGTCCGAATGGGTCAGTATGCTTTGATAGCTACCAAAGACCGTCTTGAGGATTTATTATCTCACTTCTAACACGTTCCACTGAATGGTTTCCTTTCATGCCCTTAGGCTTTAAAATACGATTTATTGAACGTGAATCAAATGTACAGCGCAAATATGTACCTTTTCATTCGGAGCTCCGTGAAAATGTTTTCGTGCTAATATTTCTTTCGTAAATTTGAAAACAAGGTTGCTGACTATTAAAGTCAGTCGTTGAAAATGTTTGAATTTCTTCAAAGCATATATTTATGAAGAAGAGAAGGCCATCAAATGTCGAGTCAAATGCCTGATTTGGCGTGGAGGCTCTTAATAAAGTCTTGTTTTATTCTTACGTTATTTATATATTTTGGTCCATTTATAATATTGGTGTTTGTTATTACCCTTATTTTCCCCATCTTTGATCCGCTATAATGTAATTAGTATTATTTTCCTTCTTATATTAGGACAATTCGTAATCCGTATATTTTCATGTTTGAAGGCAATGCAGACAAATTCAGTCAATTACTATTAAAATACCATTCTTCTATTTGAATTGTCGTTAACAAATCAATCGTACTCTAGAGCTTTCATTTTAATATGAGTTTTATATCGGATTATCTCTGCTCACTAGCAATGAAACATGTAATATTTAAAAACTGTGTCCATTATAATTACCAATCCACTCTCCACTACAGTTATACGAGTGATTGTATTAAACCAGCGTAGGTAAGTGACTTCGGCAGAGTCAAATAATAATGGTACTCCAACCAGCAATTACACTATTATCCATTAATAACATTTAAACTTTTTGGAAGTTTTTTGTTTTATTTTCTCTTCCATGTTTTCGCATAACTGTTTGAAAATTATTTCCAGTATTCTCTTTTCCATTTTTCGACAAACTGATTCTCTATTTCATTCTCGTTCTTTATCAGTTTTTGCTATTCTTTCTCTTAAACTCTTAACTCCTCATATATTAAAACAAATCATTATTTGTGGAACATCTGATGGATAAATCGATAAATCAATATCGCCCATCAATTCTTTCAGTTCACCTTTTATTTCAATTTCGATCAGCTACCCTTTTTATTTCCATTCACTATCAACTCTTTCTCCGTTTTCATTTTTGACTCTTTCCCAATCGCATGCTCCTAAAATAACGGTAATACTTTCATCTCTCTAACAAAAACGGCGCTACTTTCCATTTCTCACGTTACTTCTCCCGCCCATATAACTAACAGCTTCATTCCCGAATCCCATGGGCATATACCATTTCGCGCATTCCTTCAACACCCCGGCCCTCCAACTATCCTCACTCTCACGCACGCCCTTTCAACCCTTTCCGTTATTTCTCTCTCTCTCTCTCTCTGTCACACTCGCTCACTTCTGCAATCTTGCTCCTTTCCCTTCCTCCCATTCGACGGCACCTGGTCTACCTCGCACGCACACACACAAACAGAGAAAGACACACAATAAAGGATTCGCATAATTCATCGAGATTCATTGGTAACCCTTCGAGGCGACGGCAGGCCAACCGAGCAACCCCTTGCCCCCCCCCCCCCTCTCCCCCACCTATCCCCAATCATTTTTCGTTTCTCTCTTATTTTTTCTTTCTCTTCCTACCATTCGCATCCGTTATTTTTCCACCTACGCCGTACGGAATCCGAAGATTTCTTCTTTTTTTCCCGAGCGAAAGAATATATAAATTGCGCGCACTCGTATTATAAATCTCCACCCCTGAAACAGCGACTGTTCCGCCCTATGCGAAGTCCCTCAACGATAGTTCGCGGGCCCGGTGTGTGTAAGAGAAGAGAAGGAAGAGGGGGAGAGAGAGAGAGAGGACTCGCGCAATGTATCATGGAAATGGAAGGGGATGAGGAGGAGTTAAGCTTTTCTGAGAATGAGGTATGGATGATTTTTATTGGCATTTTTTTAGGGAATACGCATACAAGCCGCAGAACGATTATGAAAAGGATGAGGATATCCGTAGCTGATTTGCAAAGATGACTTATTGGAGTGATTTTTAATTTTTTTTAATAAGGTAGCTTTTATTGCCCTCTATCTCAGGAAGTTTATCTAGGTGGCAGAAGAAAGTTCTCAATGATCAAAAATAGAGAGATGAATTCGAATCTCCGTATTCGTTCATTTATTTTCGCCTCCAATGTCGAACTCTAAAAGCGATACGTCTCTACCGGATTTTAGAGGAAATAAACGAGTTGTTGCGCAGATAGACACCGTAGTAATTGTTGTTGATAAATAGTGGAATAACTTTGGAAGAAATGTTCATATGTTATTGATCTGCGCACAATCTGCAAAAAAGTAACTACCGAGTCTGATCGCATTACACAGTTTAGAATATATTCTATCAAAAACGGACTACGGGGTTTATTCGAGGCAATATCGCATTCAAATAAATCTTCATTTCTATCTTTACAAAGTTTAACAGGAATTTTTGCTCAGCGAAGGGAATGTCACTCCTTAATAATTTTCTGAGTGAGTAAAATTTAATTTTTTATGTTAGATATGTATAACAATTATAAATACTAGGTTATCGATTTTTCTAATTTTTCGTGCTGTGCATTTATGAAAAATATCAATATACTTTGCTTTACACATTTATTTTCCCTTTAAGTTATATTAGATGAATAGTATTTTCTTTTGATATTCGGTGACGAAGATTAATTTCAGTTTTAATTCATGTAATCCTATTGAAACCACAAAAATGACAAATTTGAAATCAATTTTTATGTAAGCTCCAAACATGCAATCCAGCGTTTGACACTTTATCAAGAATTTTATTTTTTTTAATTCATAATCCGAATTTCGGTAATATCTTAAATATCCCGCTGGATGCAATAGATGAAACTTATCGAATATAAGATTCGATTTACATTTTCGGGGCTTGCATTGGATCGCAGCAAAAACAGAGGATGGACACTTTGACCAAACGAAAAACAAAGATTTCTGTCGTGAATCGTTAGAGTTAATCTGGTCGAGGTGTTGACGGCATTTGGCGAGGCAGGAACGTTGGAGAGGGAGTTAAGAAGTAGAAGGATGGAAAGAGGAGGTGGCGGGAGATAGGGCCCGAGGAGTAAGTGCGGCCGAGCCTCGGGGGCTACCCCGGCCATCTCGCCCCTTAAGAGATGAATGGACCGAGGAGACTTCACTTGTAAACCTCTCGGCGAATGCAAGATCCCGGTTAAGGATAAAAAAGCACCAGAGGGAAAGAGGGACAGTACACTACTGCGGGGCTGCTCCTATCTCCTCCTACTCAATCTCTTTTATTTCTCTCTTTCTTCTCCATCGCGTCATCCTACTCTCACTCACACCTTCGTTTTCTACCTCCTCTTTGGGCACCCGTACTGTACGGACCCATTCCCTGAGCCAACTTATATGCGCAATCATATCCGCTCTTCCTCCAAACCGACTTTCTCCCTCTAAGGAAGGCTCCCATCTTTATTAGGCATCCAACCGTAATGCTCTCCGATATAATTTTTAACCGTAGTCTTTCCTCCCCATCTCCCTCCCTCGCTCTCTCTCTCTCTCTCTCACCTTCAGCATTAACAGACAACTCCCGTATCACTCGAAGTGCCCGTAAAACACGGGACCACCTCCACCTACCTGCTCTTGTTATCTGCAATGCGCTTCCAAGCTGAGTTTTACCCAAGAAGTACGGTAGCTCCTATTTTTATTGGGATTTTATGGAAATGTGGGAGTGTATCCAAATGGGTAATGTCTCTGGATGAGATATGTCGCCTTCTCTGCCTTTTGAAGGTACTCCCCCTTGATTTGTTCGATGTTTAGATCGTTGGTTTCCGTTTCGTTTGCTTTCAGTTGATTCGCATAGCGTTGAGATAATGGAGCTGAATTACTGGATTTGAAATGCAGGAAAAAGGAAAAATTTTAAGTCACGTGCTGGAAATCTTTACTAGTAGTTTATCGAGGCAAGAGTCATTTTATTAGCGCAGTCAATTTAAGGCTATAGATGAAAGGTGTTCTCATATTTTAAACATTCATCTAAAAACTGTTTTTCTTTGAAATAGGTAATTAAGCGCTCTTTATGTAACATAAAGTTTGAGAAAGTATTTTGGGTACTCTCCGAGCAAACGTTAAATTATTATTTCCCTTCGTTTTACTCGCGAAATGACCCGTAAATATAATCTCATCTGTTATATTCATGTACATTTAAAACTCGCTTTTTACAGTACATGAGAGAAATATGAAGGTGCAAGTATTAAACGTAAGAAAAATTATCTTAAGACTGTAACCTTCATATAGGTCACTTAATTTTCTTTCCACGATGCATTTATCTTAATAAAGCACTGGATTTTTTCATACTTAATTTCTTTGTGTTTTATCCGAGGAGGAAGATGTTATCAGTGCATGCAATTATCAAGCTAAGGGGAACAATTGTATATAAGACGTATTTTATTATGATTTGCTATCGAAATACTAGAAAAATTGATGAATTATTTTTATAACGAGAGATTGTTTTGTTCGAGAATCACCAAAAAAGTGATAACTTAAATAAACATTTAAAAGTATTCTCGCCTCTATAGCATTAACTAAAATATTGGTTTGATTACAAAGCCATTTCGAGTGCAATGAAAATAATCGGTTAGGACTCAAGAAATGTCCTCTCCCTTTCTCGAATTCCTTGTAGAACCCTTCAACTGACAATACTCACCAACTTACATCTCGAGCATAGAGGAAATCGAGACTTCCACCATCCTATATGTATATGACACGCACCTTTTTTTCCAATTCGCCCTCCTTCCTTTAGTATTCCCCGCTGCTCCCTCCCCTATCACATCCCCACCCGCATCCTTCGCCCTTCTGCAGTTACCGGTCATAGATCAGCTCCCCGAGAGGCCATAGTCATCCGAAAGGGTCAAGCAATGCGCGAAAGAATTCCCCTGCCCACTCGTTATTCTTTTCAACCCCTTCGCTGACAAAGAGTTTCCTTCCTACGCCGGTTCCCCGTTCCACGAGCGCTCGTTTTCCTAGTCCACCTCCTCTCTTCTCTTCTCCCATTTCCTCCCTCCCCTCTACACTCGCTTTATTCCCTGGCCCTATATCAAATCGTATTTTACCTATTGAATGTATCGTCCTATTGTGCGAAGATTTATCGCTCGATTTTTTTGCCTCCGATCGAACTTTTTGCTTGTTTCTGAAAAATAAAATATGTTCTTCAAGTTGTTGCGATCTTAAATTCCACAAAATGTTCATGTTATACTTACATCGTACTTTCTCTCTGCTTTGATTTTCCTGTCGCAATGTTTTAATTCCATGAAACGAAAATTGATTCAATATTTAATTACCATACCATGAAATTCTGTGAATTTTGAGCACTGGTTAAAAAATTTCTGCATTCATTGCTTTTAAGAGATTTTTAATTGCAACCCATTTGTTTACGAAGACTCGTTCATTTTTTCTGAGAATTAATCGATCGAAACGTAAAAATATTTTATGTGGGATTTCTCTCTTTGATGCAAATTTCGTATTAATACATGCCTCACAAAAGAGTTTTTGGAAATATATGCTCCAAACAAACGCAATGAATCGCCGATGCCAGAGAGGAAATTCTTTTTCCCCTTCTACGCACGCACTCTTATTCGTATCTTCCTTTCTCTCCTCAAACGAGAGGATAGGGAGAGAGAGTGAGGAAGGAGCATTTTGGATCCCATCGCAATTTATTGCCATCCTCTCTCGAGCGAGGATTGGTGAGGAGGGAGCAAGACAAGGGATAAAGGGAAGGATGAGGGCGGAGGAGAGAAAGGGGTCGATAAGGGGGAGGTTTTGGATACGGAGGTGTGTGGGGATGTGGGGAAGGTTGATGGTGCGGTGAGAGGGTCGGAGGGGGTGGATATAGATGGGGGAGGGGGTTACGGGAACGAAAGGAAGGGGGAGGTGCTCGGGATAGGTGCGTTGCCCATTTGTTTACCACGCTGCCTGTACAGAAGAGGGGTGAGTGAAGGAGTTGGGGGAGAGGGTTAGAGGTTGGAAGAGGGCATCTCTCTCTCTCCCTTACAAGGCTCACCATTCACAGGAGTTTCATGCATAAACAAGGTGGGTCTTCTTGGTAAAAGAGGAGTTGAAAAACAAGTGAAAATCTAGGCCCGCGACTTCGCCTTATTCAAATGTTTTTTTCTCTCCCTCCTTCCCTCTTTTTTCCCTCTTCCTCCTTCCTACTCTCTTACGTCAGCATTCCAACTTTTTTAAAACCTTTAGAATTGAGGCTATGAAAAGGATTGTTGGATTGGAATTTGAGGAGGGGAAGGGAGGTTGTAATTGATATTCCGACACCACAAAGAGGGACTTTTTATATTCGTTTTTGAGTTGTCGATAATTCATCCCGGTAGAAGTTAATTTTGTAGTTTTAATTTCGGTGATAAAAATGCTTAATTAAAGCGACATCCCAGAACTTCTTTCGTTCGGCGGTCTTATAGCGATAAACCTTAAGTGTTCATTAACATATTAAAGTGATATGCGAAATTGAAGTTGATTTTATAGATAGAATAAAGAAATTTTCTGCTCTTCATATCGTATGGTTGCTTAAAATACAACTCATTGAGGTAACAACACGTTAGAAAAGTGTGGGTCATTATTTTATTATGTTGGTTTGAAAAACCATTTTATATCCAGTTTCTTGAATAATCATTTTTTTAAATTTACTTAGTATTTAGATTACTAGAATAGTGGAAAAAATGCTCATCTCCAAATTTATAAAGCCTCTGCAAAACTATGAACTATGAAATCTTACTTTAAAATTTTTAATGAACAAATTTTGATAGGTTACTGTTTTTGAAATAATAACCGTAGCTTAAATGGACAAAAAAATGAAAAATAATTCACTAGTTCATTTGATCCGTGAGAGTTGTTTTGAAAATTGTGTTGATGCAGCTGGAGTATTTTTTAATGAGTTAAATGTCGGATGATATATAATATTGTGTCAGACATGTGTTTACTGTTGGCGGGAATGTTTTCGAGCGACGCAATGCTAAAATGCAAAATAAGTAGTCTTATCTGCAGTTATAAAATAACATGATAGACGAGACTATCGAGATTCGTTTCGCTACCTTACAAGGATGCTGCTATGAAGCGTCGTGCAACTCGAAACTGTCGCTCTAATTATTCCATCGGATGGGTTTAATTAAGACTCCTCTATATCCTGGAATTTCGTGGGAAAATAGAGGCTGGGAGCGTAGCGAGGAAGTATTCGAAATTGTTTAGTTCACCATTCGCATCCATTCCTTCCATTTGCTTCCCTTCGTCTAACTCCTTTCCGCTTCTTTGCCCCTCCGCTACCTCCTTCCATCTGCCTCCTCCCTTCTTCTTGTCCCTTTTTCAGTCTCTCAACCACTGTTGTTTCCTTAATGAGGTCCCCAGAACCCAAGCCACACGATTTATAACCTCACCTACTCTATCCCACCTTTGCTTCTATCTTCTCCATTCCTAAAGTTCTGCCTCTCTCTCACCCTCGACATATCCCGAAAAAAGTTCCTTTCCGAGGATAAAAGTAGTTGACCCCTTAAAAACTGACCCTATGCTGAATTTCTCTCAGACTGTGTAAACTTGGCCGACCAATGCTAATCTCTTGGATGTTTCACTCAGGAAACGGCCTATTTCGCCATTTCCATTTGTTAATACGAGCTTAAAACTACAAAACAGTGTAACTGATTTCCCATTCTTTCCTGATTCTACAGATTAGAATAAACAAATAGTTATGTCAAGTATATTGTTTGGCTTAAGAAGAAATTTGAGTAGTATTTATGACAAGAGCTGAATAAATAATGCTATTAAAAAACAAGTAGGCATCGCAAACGAATAATCGTCTTAGAAAATACGAACAATACTTCAACCATATGATTCTTCCGTAATAATGCGCTTCTACAAGAGCGATTAGCCGCCTTTTGACCTCCGCTGTTGATAAATTTAGATAGGATGCCAGAAAAACTACATCTTCCAACCATATGGTGTCATAACATACCATAATGTTTTATATCTCTATTATTTGGGATTTATAACATCCCTCTTCCCTCTGGGACGCATTAAAGAGTTAGAAGGTGCTAGAGGCTCGGACTTTTCGGTATTCTGGAATCCATATGTTATGCTGACATTCTGAAGCAAGCACTAAATCTTAGGATAGTTTTCTCATTTTTTCCTGCAGTTTTTTCGCGTCTCGAATGCCAACTAGTTTGTAGAAAAATGATGTTGACAATTCTTCATTCTCCCCTTTTTATGCGTGCAGGTGCCCATGGCCTCTAAGTTGCTAAAACGCAGCAATGAATCTTCATCTCCTTTTGGCTCAAGAAGGCATTTATGAAAGGATAGCTTAGAAGGACGGGAGTGGGGAGAGAACGCTAGAGAGGAGGGACGGGGAAGAGGGAGAGCGGTTTGAAGTCGAGCACCTGGGATATGGGGATAAGGGAATTAAGCCATTTGACACCGGGCACCGAATTTGGGTCGTCTTGATGGAGGACCGTCTGGAATCCCGGGTTAACTACGCATAGGAGGTGTCGATGAGAGAGATTGGGAGGCAAGCGATGTATCTCCTCCTCCTCCGATGGAGGGGATGTGTTCGGAGTTGTATCGGAGAAAACGAGGGAGTAAAAGAGACGGGGAGAAAAAGGGAGGATTCAGGAAGGGGATGAAAGGAGGAAGTGTATTGGGAGAATCACGAAGGGATAATTCGTTTAATCGTTCTTTTTCTTTTATATACGGATCTTTTTGGCAATGACGGGTACATTCGAAGGTATTGTAATGCACGGTAGATGTGTTAGGAGGAAAACTAATGTGCTTGATTGTATATTCTTGAAAGCAATATTTTTTATTAGTTAAGCTATTAAATAAGACTTGAGCCAACACAATCGATATTTAAGAACGCTCCTTAATTAATTAATCTCACTCCAATATCTTTTATTATTCTTTTGCTAAATGTAAACGGTATATTTTATTTGCTACTTGATTTTTTATTGGTATCAGCAGCAGGTCTTATCACAGCCGAAATAAATCCATCAATTATATATTTGGCGTTTTAAAACTTAGTTTACTAAACCAGCGCTTTTATGTAGCCCTAAAATTTTCAATTTCACTTAATTTATCGATTAAATATTTGTATGTGATATTAAATCAACACAAAATAGTTACAAGTAACGATATTGAACTTTCGATTTAACATTTCAGCGAGCTTGATAAAATCTACGATATTGCACGAACTATAGAAATGTTAACGCTTAAAGTGTAGCTTTTTCGATTAAAGTAGATGATGGGATGGGTGGACTTAAGAATGACATCTGAGACAGCAACAAAGAGAATGTCGCTCTTAAGTGTGTTCGGCGCTTGAACAGGTGAGGAAACTGGGATAAAAGGCAGGAAAAGGAGTAGGAGAAGAGAAAAAGGTGGTTTTGGACGTTTTTAACGTAGACAGGTACAAGGGGTGGATAGGAGACAAGGGAACAGAATAAGAGGACGATAAAGTAGGGTTTTAAATCGTGAGAGGCGGAATGGTAAGGGACATGAACCAAGGGGCGAAAAGGAGTTCGGGTGAGAATAGAAGGGACGATTACTCCGATGGAGCTGAAAGTGAGATCGCGTAAGAAAGGGCGGAATGTGGTGGAAATGACGAGAAATTGAAGTTTAAGAATGAGAAGATGGTGGCGCCTGATTGAGCTAAGGAATGCCTTCTCCACAAACAAAATTCACTCGTGTAGAACACGAAACGATCATTTTACGGCTTCTTGTCCCTTTTAAACGAAAAAGCTTCTTTATTTTTCCGCTTTCGTTAACTCTTTTTCGCGTTGAATTAGGTTCAGATTCAGATATTAACATCAAATGTCAGGGTCGTAAAGGGATTATCAAGTATTTATTAATTGGTGGCGAATTTAGCGGCGTGACTAGGATAGTTATTTATAACTAGATTTGGTAGTTTTCGATGTTTATTTTTCATAAAATTCGACTGTTAAAATCGACGTTTATTTTCCTTAAAAATCAGCGACGAATATTGATGTTTATTTTAATACATTTTATTAAGTTTGGTAGTTTTCGTCGTTTATATTTCTTAAAAACCGACCACTGATATCGTTTATTTTTTCTAAAAATCGAGGACGAATATCAACGTTTATTTTAATACATTTTATCGATTTATATCAATAAAAATTACAGAAATTGGATTCTTCCAATTAAATTTTGCTTACACTTTATATATAAAAATAAGACTTCTCGCATACCGGATTTTTGTCCTCTCTAAACTTTGGTGAATGTGTTGTTGTCGGCTTCGCTCACCAACCCGGAACAGCTAATTTTTCGGAATAAATCACAAGTAAATTTTACTCGTTAAATCGCGCCTCTTATTCATGACATTGTGACCATTCAATAACAAAATTAATGTGACGTTAATATAATGCACAATCAAATATATATATGAATATTTTGAAGAAAAGCAATCAATGATGAGTATAGAAAAAGCCCAGAATAAGAACATTGAAAGATGCTACAGTATTGCAAGAAAAAATTAGCATGGGACTCTCTCACTCGGAGAACGAATTGCGGGTATGGTTACCAAAAATAGAAATTTTATGACTGTTTTTGAAAATACAGCAGGGCTCTGGAAATATACTCGTAGTAGTAGATTTTTGTCCTAATCAATCACGAAATGAGTTATGGGTGAATGGATTTTGTGAAGTGGGGAGTGGGAGTTTTTGATACTTTCGAGACCTGTTATAGAGATATTTGGTGATCAGTAGTATCAGTAGTTTGGGCAAATCTTTCTTTTTACATCTTGGAGGTTGTCGGCAGAATTCATAAGACTTTTGAGTAACTTGAGTATGGAGGCTGATCATATCATGTAAGCGACCAAAGGCGCGTAGGGATTATCAGATGTGGTCGAGATGAAAAGGCAGAGTGCAATAAACCGATCATGTTTTGTTGTCCCGTACCCGTTTCAGCTCAGTATGAATCCTTAAGACATAGGTGATCTTAGAAAAGGTATGGAATACAGAATGAAGTGTGACTGTCTGGTATGACAAAGAACGATTTTCTCTTTTGTTTTTGACGTTTGGCGCAAAAATATTTTAAATTTGTGTGTGATCATTGAAAAATCTTGACGAATAATTTCATAGAAAATTTAGTAGTGAATAATCGACACTTATCAATGACAATTCATTTTCTTCGATTTTGAAATTTTTACGAATTCGATGTTTATCGACATTTATCGATTTAAATCGATTCCTTATTTATAATAGTGAAGGTGGTACTCGCATATTGTCGTTAATGTGTTCCTGGAATGCGCGAGTATATTCAGTAAAACATTATGTGGAATACATGATTTCCCGAAGACTTGATGTTTAGGATTACTGGGAGAATACCCTCTTAACATGTATTGCAATATAAATTTTATATGTGCGCCATATCCTCCATATGTGACGGGTAAAATATATACCAAACGTCCAAAAGAAAGTTTTTGGAGTTGGAACAAGTGAGGTAAGAATTGCACAGCGAATTACGTAAGGCACTTTTTTCACCGACTACTATCTTTCCATCGGAGTAAAGAATGGCAGATACGGTGTATTGTGGGTTGCCTACCATTAGAGCAGCCTGTACTTTTTAGCTATATTTATCGATTATTCCTCAGCAGCTAATTCTAGATCCACCACATGTATACCATGTATAGAACTAAGGTATACCTATCTATTCTAAAATTTTGGTGTTAGTAACTTACGTCATTCTTGAGTTATTTTTTACATGGACAGACGGACTTATGAACCGAATGCGTAAGCGATTTTCTTTAGAAAAAAGCACTAAAAATTAATGAAATCTATTTTTATATGCACTAAAAAGTAAACAATAAATGTATATAATTGAATTTTTCATAAACTAACAATATATTTGGAATACAAGTTGTGTGACAGATAAATATTAATGAAAATTTACTTGTTAAACGTTACGCTAGACAACTTTTATATTCCCAAAACAATTTTCACTTTTTGGAACATTAAATTATGTGAATTTTAGATTTATTTTTTACTTTTTGGCGCATGTAAAACGTGGTTTCATTTAAATAAATTTGTATCAAGTTTATTTTTGTTTTAGTCAAAGATTAAAAAGGTAATCTGCTTTCGCAGAAAATTTCCTCGAAGACTTTCAAATTACATCAATTTTAATCTCTATATTTGACTTCATTAACACAATATCAACGAAAAACTGAATATTTATTTATTTTTGTTACTTTTGTATTATTTAGCGCAACCAAGGTATTGTTTTAACTTCAAAACAGCGTCGAAATTTCGTGAATATGTCGATAGATGCGACGCGAAGTTATTATCCACGTCAATCGTTCGCAATAACACAAAACCAGTAACAATGTAAGTCATCTTGACGATGAAAGATTATCACGGAAGAAAACGTAAAGCTTTTGCTTTAAAAACTAATTTATTAATATATTCGGCGCCTATTCGAAAATCGATGGCAGGAAAACAAAATTTCTTTCTTTAGGCGTTCGTTGTTTCAAGTCTCGAACTCCTACAATGATTCTAAGTAATTTTGATATAAGTATGATTAATGTGCTATACCATGACTTCAATGTTGATAAAAAGCAGCTTAAAATATAAAAGTTGCGCTGCGTAGCAATTCCTGAAAGTTAGATTCTTAAAAGAAAAGAAACAAACGCTAAAAATGGAAACATTTTACACAGTATTTACGTACCGAAGTTATATGTTATAGAAGAGGAAGAATGCCAAAGGAACCACTTACCTTTCTTTTCAAATTCAAGTTTACAGTTTACAATCCATTCGAACGAAATTATTACAGATCACAGCGCTGCGCTAATATGAAATAACTAGTGTAAACGAAAATTTTGCTGCACATCAAATATGAACTTAATTGGGAAAGTTTGTAAGCAATTGACGACCATTCTCTATCTAACAATCATCGGAGGGTTGTTGCACGTTTTTATTTTCTTCACTACGAATTACTTGGAGCAAATAATATACTGGTTCATTTAACATTTCGAGTTCACGATAAAGTGATATATTAAGGCCAGGTGAACCAAGACTACATCACCGGAAGGAAAGTCTGTTTAATTTGTTGGTTAATGTGGAGAGGTCCTCAGAGGACGATTTTTTCCCGGTCCTTGGACCCCTCAAATCACGGTCCAGAATCTATCATTTAAATAACATGATTGAAAAGGTGTACTCCATGTCGGAGTACACAGAGTTTCCAAATGCGTTCTTTGTGATTTCACAATGTTCTCAATATTTTTCTCTCAGATGAGAATATAACGAGAAGCAAGTGAGGTACGTTGTAAAATACATGTAGGTCTTCATGCAAAGTAGTCGTAATCATTGCCCGAATTTAACAAAAATTGTAGTCGGTCAATTAATTTTAACAAAACTCCCCAATACTAAATTTCATCAAAATACGTCCAACGGTTCCCGAGTTGAAACAAAGGAACATTGTAAACTACATGTAGGTCTTCATGTAAAGTGGTCGTCATTGTTGTCCTATTTTAACTAAAATTAGAATTAGTCGACCAATTAACAAAACTCCCCAATACCAAATTTCATCAAAATGCGTCTGGCGGTTCCCGAGTTGAAACGTACATTGTAAGCTACATGTAATTCTTGATGTCCAAATAATATAAAGGTTAGGAGAATTAGGATCGTTTGTAAAGCATTATAAAGTCAAGCTATTATGGCGCACGACTAAAGCAACTTCTTTTGATTCCTCTTACAGGTATCAGTTTCCATGCTTTCGAACCACTCTCAGCGATTTCCCAACCTTGGTCAAAACTCCTTCGGCCTGTAAATATTTTCTCATTCTTCTATTTGTTTAATCTAAACATATAATCTACCTCATACCGCTCTTAGCCGTCTCATCATATACGAAATAAATACCATTGCCTCAACACTACATTACTCACAACTCAACCTTTTTTATTCTTGGTTCAACATTCTCTTTATTTATATTATTACTCCTACAAGCCGCCAATTGCGTATTGTATCGAGGAGTTGAAAATTCCTAGTCATCTTAGGATTCTTACTCTAGTTCCGTCCCCAAAAGCGCAATCCCATTGGTATTTCCCTCATTGTTACGTCGCTTATTCCTCCTACGTCCTTCTAACTTTCTACCTCTTTTCATTTTCCTTTCTGCTTTAATTTACAATTCCATCCTTCTCCGGTAGTTTCTGCACAAACATTTTCTCCTTGAGTCCGACAGATTTTATTTTTGCCTGTTTTTTCAATTCCGAATTCCTCGATTAATATCATCTAATCTACTTTAAAACATCTCTTCCTCGCGTGCCTAATCCTCTCTTTTCTTTCCAAACATGGAGTCAATCTCCTCTCAAATTTCTACCATGATTGAAAATTCATTTCATTATTCTCTTTATTGATCCGTCCAAGCATTTATATTTTAATTTTGTTTTAATCTTTCAGGAATTTTGTTTCTTGATTCATTCCTAGTCATTTATTTCTCGTTTTCTCTCTCCCTCTTGTACACTCTTAGTATTCTTTGGGTGTTACTTTCCCTTTATTTCTCCTAATCTTTAATTCGGCATTCTCGTAGCTTGGTATGAGTATCATTTCATCTTTCCTTTATCCGCATCCACTCCATGTTTCTCACACACACATCCTCTACCGCCTCCTCCTTTCCAAAATTCCCTATTCTACCTCCTTTTACCTTCAACTTCCCCTCCTCTTCCCTTTCTCTCACTTCCTCCGCCTCAGATTCCCTGCCCTCGACTCTTGTCTCTTGAACTTCTCGGAAACACGTCCGCCACTGATTTAGCACCGTTGACCTCTCTGTCACATAATTGGATAAAGTAGGGACGGTCAGGATTGGGATAAGAAAGAGAGGGAAGGAAGAGGAAAGGGAAGGGGGGTAGGATTGGGAAGGACGGAGGGAATGGCGCGAAAAATAAAAAAGAGGAAGGCAGAGAGTAGTAAACGAAGAGACAACTTAAGAGAGGCGAAAAAATAATAACTGGTGGAAAGAGTGGAACGAATGTCGCAGTTATTCTTTTGTCGAGCATAATTGCTGAAGGATACATAAATAACCTAGGTTTATTTATTATATTTAAAATCAATAAGATAATTGTCAAACTTTTACTAATGTGCAATAATTTGGAATTCCTCCTTAATTTTTCATTATTTTGAAGTGATCCCAACATGATGCTCATCGTATTTTAACTGAAGATAAATTGAAATAGTCTTAGTTGATATGTTGATGATATAAGTAGAACTGATTTGTTTTGAGTGGACATGTGATAAGATAAACTATTGTTCATGCATTATTCATATGAACAGTAAACCTTTCGCATGTTACGGAGAATATTCTTTATTTAGTCAAACATCGGATCAAGCTGAGCATCTTCGTGTAGCTTTTGATTCTAACAAGCACTGCTGTGTGAAGAATGAATTAGTGCAGCAATTTTCCTACGGAGAGGAATACACAAGAATAATTAATTCGTTGAATTTGTTATTAATTTAAACGTATTCTTCTTGACGGCTCTAATTTATAGATAGCTGTCGCGGAAAAACAGAAGAATGTGAAAATGACCATGTAACTTTTTGATTAAAGAAAAAAAACAGACCCGTTTCCTCTGTCATTTTTTATAAATTGTATCGGAGTTTCTTTAGATTTTTACGCTCGAAAAAAGACAAAGACATGTGGTAATTAATTTTCATTGAATATACGATAAGGGAATGAGGGAGAGAAGAGAGCAGGCGGAGGCTGTAAGAGAAGCCGGAGAGGGAGGAAAGAAAAAGGGAGGGGGAGAGAGAGAGAGACCGTCTTGTTTTAACATCAGTGGGTTGGGTAGGAAAAAGTAGACGGGATGGGAGAGAGTTTTTAGAGGTAAGGGCGCCTGACCATGCCACCACAGGCACATAGGAACTGTCAACTTGTTCGGTCGCAAATTGGACGCAAGGAGAAGGGCCGTTGGGACAGTGTTTCGGGAAGGTAGGTGGGAGGGGGAAAGGGTGGAAGGGGTCGGAGAAAAGTAGGAGGTGGAGGAGGCGAATTGAGGTGAGGTGGAGGAGGGTGAGGTGGTAAATGGAGACGGGATGAGGTGGTGAGGGGAAGGCCACTGCTAAGACACACGTTTTGGACCCGGCCACAAAAAGAATCGTGATTGGAGAAATGGAAATAAAAAAGATTTACTTCTCTCCTTCTATCCCTCTGTCTCTGTTTTATTCACCTCCTCGATTCACTTCGAGGCGGAAATCTTAGAAGAGATGACGAGAGAGAGGAGGGATGAAGAGCCAGAGAAAATTGCCAGCCGTGGCCCAAGATGGTGTGTTTGTTCAATGACTAATAAGACGCATAGTATCGCGCGAGGATTGATGTAAATATGTTTCCTTGGTATGAATACTGAAAGATAATTCTAAGGTGTAAAAGGAAGATGAAGGAATTGGATTCGGCTATTAAACGACACGAAGAGGAAAGAGGATTATTTAGAAAAGGTTGCGGAGGAAATTGCATTAAGGAAAATTCGATTTTACCCGTAATCATAGAAATGTCTCCTAACTCATGAAGCTCGCACTAGTACTCATTTTATTTTAATGACTTAATATTTAAAAAGTCTCGATAAGCATTATTAATAATGTTTTGAATCTTGAAGCCCGTTAATCCTAAGTCGTAAAAAATGTGTTCAGGCAGTTATATAATTCAAGCAAAGATAATTTCACGCCAACTATAAAGATAGCTCTGTTAGCGTGCTTTGGGGACGTAGTTCCAACATTTGTCCAACAGATGGTTTTTCTTCAAAATCAAGTCGAACCAGTAGATACAAGTTCGATATATTCTATATAAGAAAAGTTTCGCCTATCCATGTTGGACGCACACGAATAGTAGTCTTGGTGTGGACAGTGCAGTGCACTTATTCGTCATCTATCTTTACTTCGGACACTCCCACATTTAAAATGAGTGCTCCGAAAAAAAGTAATACATCATTTTCATCAAGAATGGGAACTGGAGTACTTAATTTCTTAAAAATGCGTTTTTAGAAGTAGCTGAAGTATTTTTGAAAATTTTAAGAATAAGAATTAAATTAAAACTGCTTTTCAAGATCTACAATTATCTCGAATTAGTGCGATGCGGCGGATTGAGAAAATGAGTGAAAATGTGAGTGGACAGTTGCATGCAGATATCGTTAAATGTGTTTGCTTTTCCCTCCAACTTGATGAATCTACTGGCATTAGTGATACAGCCCAGTTGCTTGTTTTTATTCATATAATTTTTGATGATATTACCATTAGAGAAGAAATGCTGGGCATGATTCCTTTGAAAGAGAGGACAAGAGGTCTTGATATATTCAACGCCTTCCAAAATTTCGTTGATAAGATTAAATTACCTCTTTAAGCTTATTACGGAAGGCGGTGCCAAAGCAATGAGAGGGTATCTTAACGGATTCATCGCATTCTGCCAAAAAGCTGATGAATATCCAGATTTCTTGAGCCATCATTGTATCATTCATCAACAAGTATTAGCCAGTAAGAGATTAAATACAAAAAGTATGATAGACATAACCTTCAAAATCGTGAATTCAATCCGAGAACAATCTCTTCAAAGGTGTCTTTTCAAAATGGAACTAGATTCAGACAACCAGATCTAGTATTAGACACAGATGTGAGGTGGCTGAGTCGTAGTAAGTTTTTTCAAAGATTTCGCGATTTGTTGAATGAAATTATAACTTTTCTAAAAGAAAGAGGAGATAATTAAGAGCAGTTACAGGATGTGGACTGGCTGTTTGATCTGGCTTTTCTGACAGATTTCACAGGCAAACTAAGTGCTCTTAATTTTTACTTGCAAGGAAAAAACAGAACTGTTGGTGAATGATTGGCTGTATTTCGGCCTATAAAAAACAATTTTTGGTTATGGCCAATGATTTTAAACAAAATATATTCGATCACTTTCCAAATATTCAAGATCATTTGCAAAAATACCCCGATTTTGTATTTAATATTGAGAAATATATTGCTGAAATTGAGAAAGTTGTGGAGGATTTTGAATTCAGATTCAGCGATTTAAAAAAATAGAAGATATTGTTCAGTACCTTTCTTTTCCCTTTAAAGCAGACTTAGGTACGAAACATATTGCAGAAGAAATCGCTGTAATTTTTCACATGGATAAACAATTACTAGAAAATGAGATTATATCGCTGCAATACGATGTTTTTCTAAAGGCCCGGTCATCAGAATACGAATTTTGGAGATATGTTTCTCGAGATAAGTACCCTAATGTGAAAAAATGCAGTGAACTGATCCATTCTTGTTTTGGTTCAACATATTTATGTGAATCAGCTTTTTCATATTTGAAGCAAACGAAGACGAAGCACCGTTCCTGTCTTACAGATTTGCATACAGAAGATTCATTAAGATTAGCCTTGTCACAGTACACAGCTGATTTTGGAAGCTTGGCAGATGATATGAAGGCACAAACTCCTCATTAAATGGTAATTTAATTATAATATTAATAAAAGAAACATTTTAGTACCATGTAATTTACTTTTTTATTTGAATCACGGGGGGGAGGGGGGGAGGTGGGTTGGGGGGAGAAGTGAATAGATATAGTAGCTCGCAGCTGGTTTTAATGAAAAAAATCGATCGCGTCGCAAAATAATTTGTATTCATAAAAAAATCGACTTCGAGATTTCAACGGAAATAAACGTTTTGAGGTCCCCCAAACACGTTTTGACCATTTTCTCGATGATGTCTGTGTGTGATAGTGTGTGTATGTATGAGTGTGTGTGATACCTTTTTTGTGGGTGCTCTAACTCAAAAACTAATTTTATAATTACATAGTTATAAAAGTCACAAGAAATGAGTAGTTTTTGGTAAATATCGGTCAACCGGAAGTGGGTGTTTACTCTTGTCACTTATCCGTTATTTTGATATATTTGCTTTAACATTTGATAAATGTAAATATGTTAGAATAAAAGTTGTAGTAAATTTCATTTTATACAACCTTTGTTTGAAACATTTTTCCATATAATGCATTGTTTAAGAGATATCTTATATTTTTACCTATCACCACCACGCCACCTACCGACGACTATTGTTAACAATTGACGCTTAGTTACGTCTTAGTAACGCTCCTTTTTTTCTTAATTGTTGTAGCTTTGTGGCTATATCCAATATTAGAAGGCTATGGTTTGAGTTTATTTCTGTTCTTTGTAAAGTCTAAAATTTTCTCGCAGTTTCTTTAAATATTTATTATTATGTAACATATTTGGAATTTTTAGAAGTATTAGATATGGAGAAAGTCATGTGGTGGCCACATCAGATTTTTTTTATAGAATATCAAGCGAGCAGCACAATACATTTGTACAAAATAGGAATGAACACACAAAAAAACCTGTTTCAAATTTTTTTAGTAATATTTTGAATGCATGTAGAAGGTAAATAATTTGAGAACTTCAGTTTATGAAGCTTGAGAGCACGATTTTGACTTTTAACAATCTTCTACCTAGGCCAGAAATAGCCATGTGAAAAAAATCTACCTGACTTTCTTTGGCTTTATAAGTCATCTGATGCTATTCTTCAATGGACTTAACTTTTCAAATTATTAGAAGGATTACTGCATTAACAGAAATTGATTCGCTGAATATGGTAGAAAAAATTTTAAAATCAATTTATAAAACAAATGTATTAAAAGTAGAATTTATGCATGCGGCGTGATACGCCATGCGAGTAATTTTCTCGTTGTTTATGGGAGCGCATTGCAAAGACTGTAGTACACATCTTCCGAACCTTTTAAACAAATATTTTATCTCAAGTGCCTTCTGATTAATAGTTTCATGATTGGCACCAGTTTACACTCAATTGTAGATAAAGACATTTTTACTATTAATTTATTGACGCTATTTTGATATCCAAATGAAGTGTATTTAATTTAAATCTATCGATTTTTATGCCATGTGCGAATTTCAGCCATAGGTTTGCCGTTCTTTTTTATAAGTGATTTTAAAATCATTGCGTACCTTTTCTTTCAATTGGCTTCAGGTGTTCACTTAAGCCGATACACGTTGCTTGTTTCTGCGCGCGTTATTCACCCTTCATCCAGTTCCTTTGATTTACCATCGTTTGCACCGCCTTCTCCTTAGCTCATTCTCCCGCTTTGGCTTTCACTCTCTCCCTCACTCACCTCGATCCCTTCTTCCAGCTCTCTCTTGTCATGGAGAATCCCTCATTTGACCTCGTTCTTTGCCGATGGCGGAGCTAATGCAATTTGAAGGCTCCAGTGATTGTTCCAAGAAGGAAGAGGCCGATAGCCCTTAAGGACGAGAATTTTCGATCCTCAATCACGCCCTTTCTTCATCTCACTTCAATCGCCAATCATTAAGGAGACTATGCTTCATCTTGTTGGATTAAAAAAAAACCTCTCCCGCATGTTTTATGATATTTTCAGTTTCCTATGTAAAGTTGAAAGTAAAAATCCGTAGAATGCATTCTACATCTACATACATATTACCCTGCAAATCACATTGACGGTGGATGGCAGGGGATGCCGCGCACCAAGTTCCTAACTAATTATTATTCACTGTTATCTATTGTGGTCACGTATTGTCCTAGGGAAAAAGGACTCCTTATATCTCTCCGTCCTACTATCTATTTCGCGAATCTTGTCCTCATTATCTCTCCGTCCGATATACGTTGATTGTCGAATAATATCGTTCATTTCATTTACGAATATCTCCGACCTATATTTATCTAGAAGTTTAAGTCTCGCCTCTAATCTACGATCTTTCAACGATGGCCAACTCAACTCTTCAATGAGTAACGTAACGCTCTGTTTTTATCGTAATTCTTATTCACGAATCTAGCTGCTCGCCGCTGTATTTTTTCTAAATCCTTTACATCTACATCTTATCCTGCAATTCACCTAATTGGTGGGTGGCAGGGGGTGCCATGCACCATAACCTACCTAAAGATTGTCTATCGCAGGTTGAAATTTTCTATTGTGATCTCGTATTGTCCTCGGAAAGAACGAGCCTAGATAACGCTCCGTCCTACAATCGATCTCACGTATCTTATCATCACGGTCGTTTCTACCTATATACGTTGGTGCTTCAATTATTCCTACAATTTCGTCTTTTAGACATTCCGATCTATATTTTTCCAGAGTCCCCTCTGATATGGATCCCAAAGCGCTGCTGCTTATTCCATTTGAGGTCTAACCAAGGATAAATAACAGGATTCTCTCACCTTTTCCGTGCTTTTCCTGACTATCCAACGCACAAAAGCCAACTTCTTATTTGCCGCACCTATCACTCGTCTTATGTGGGTGTCCCAAGACAGGTCACGATTCAAGGTTACCCCGAGGTATTTCACGGATTCCGAAACAGGAATGCTCTCACCATCTATCGAGTAGGTAAATACGGACGATGGGCTTCTAGATTTCCAAAAGTTTAGAACGTTACTCCTTTTCTGATTGATTTCTAGCTTCCATTCCTTGCATGCATGCATTTTAGGAATGCAGTGTATAAAATGAATTTTCTGCCATGTTTATTTACTTTACATTTAACTATAACAAGAGGTTTTAGCCTGCGACTCAATAAATTTCTAAGTATGCTTCTGAGTCCACCTATTTGGCCATATTATCGGTTCCTCTTGCCTAGTCAACGCGTTACATAATTATAAATAATGTTGTTTGTTAAAAATAATTTGGTTGAGGAACACAACGGGATCGGATATTGGTAACTTTATGAATGTCATTTTTCAAACCATCATCATCGAAACGTTTAAGCTGTAAACGATCACTTTAAAAAATAAACCCTTCCGGAATTTGGAGACGTCATTGAAATTAACGGCTGTACCTTATTTGCTGTGATGGGACTCGAGATCGTATTTTGCCAGCGTTAACAGTGCGGTGAACGCTGTAATGAGAAATGAGGCGAACGAGGGGTGATGTTTATAAGAGAAGAGAGATGGAAAAGAAAGGAAGAGTGTGAGGTTGGTCGGTAAATGAAGGATGGGAGGGAAGGAGGTAGAGAGGATGGGTAGCGTGGGAGTGGGACGGACCCCCATGGCCATCTCCTCTTAGATGAATGAGGGTCCCACCATCACTTTCTCCCTCTCTCATAAGGCCCCCGACAGAGAGGAGAGAGAAAGGTGAGGAAGACAATGGCGGTATAATGACGACCACTCCTCTACCACTCTCATTAGCGGACAAATAGCAAATTAAAATGATAATAAATGGGAAGGTGTCGAGGTAGGGAAGGTATTTTTTTTCTAGTGGCGTAGGTATGGGGAAGGATTATAGATGGTTTGTGGGTTTAGAGGCTCCTCTGACCGATCTTTATATATGTATATATATATATATATATATATATATATATATTAACTTAAGGAAAAGAAAAGGTAGTGATGAGGTTGGCAACAAGGTGTTGAGGGAAGCCCAGCGGACACTTACCAAGTTAAGGACCAAGCTGGCAGGCTGCTGGGGGCGTCGAAGAGACACGTAAAACACACGAACACAAAAAAACACACGCAAGCTTATCGGGCCTATGCCCTTCTTCAGCGAAGGAGTATCTGCAAGTCATATATATATATATATATATATATATATATATATATATATATATATATATATATATATAAAGCGATGCCTCACTTTACGCGACGGATAGGTTCCTGAAAATTTCGTACTAGGCGAAATTCGTGAAAAAAGGGGTCATGTCAATGAAGATAGGTTCCATGGACGCGAAAATTAAAGTGTAATATTAATAAAAAATATACCGTTAACCTGAAAAACAGCTTTTTCAGCTTCCAACCATCAACACCAGATGCAAATCTTGTCATTTTTTCAGTAACTTCATCGGAAATTTTCAAATGGTATAGAAGATTAAAAACTTCATTATATTCAGGCAAAATTGTAATTAATTCCTCTATGAAAGAAATACTAAATAAATCGGCGAGTTGTTTTATTCGGAAAGTCACATTTCTTTAAAAATGGTTCTTCTTCTTCATCTAAAGGCTAAGCCTTGTCGCTGCAACCATGAACTCCTGTCCTCTGCCATTCTCTTCAGCATCTCGTATTTCTCAACTCCCATCACTGACTTCACGTCATCTAGGTATTTCTCTCTTGGTCTGCCTCTTCCTTTCTTCCCTAACATTTTCCCCTCCAAGATGTTCACAATTAATCCATTATGTCTAATCACATGGCCTAAAAATTTTGCCTTCCTTTCTTCCATTCCTTTAATCAGTTTCCTTTCTTCCTTTACTTCTTCCAAAACTTCAAGGTTTGTCTTTCTCTCTGTCCAACTTGTCTTTATCAATCTTCTCCATATCCACATTTCTGTCACTTCCAGACGAAACTTTTCCCTCTTTCCTAACGTCCAACTTTCACTACCATAAAGTAAGGTACTTCAAACAAAAGCTTTTGCAAAGGATTTCCTTACTTCCAAATTCATATGACTGCTTGTCAGTAGATTCCTTTTACATTGAAAAGCTTGCTTTGCAAGTGCTATTCTTCTCTTCACTTCCTACACGCATCTATTGTCTTCAGTGATTGTACTACCTAGGTAGCAAAACTGTTTTACTTGCTCAATTTCCTGATTGTCTATTTTGAACTTTATATAATATATGGTTAGGCTGCCTCAATAATCAGTCACCTTTGTTTTTTTGAAAACGTGGTAGGCGCGGGCCTGCCTCGCGCTTAAAACGGGATCGCGCAAAGTATATATATATATATATGTAATAGTAGTTGGTGCTTGCATGCTGCAAGCATTTCATCTTTCCTTGAAAAAGCATTCATTTTTCAGAGAGATATTTCAACATGGGAAATATTTCTTTAATTCATAATATTTCTCCTCTGGACCGATTTTCGTTTTTTCCTTATGGAACAATATTTGAGTAAAAAAATTCCTAAAATTTGCAATTTTAAGAATATTTAACTTTTTCCATTGTGGGGTACAAATGCACACATGTATGTATGTACTAGTAGTTGGTGCTTGCATTCTGCAAGCATTTCATCTTTCCTTGAAAAAACTCATTTTTCAGAGAGGTATTTCATCATGGGAAATATTTCTTTAATTCATAAGATTTCTCCTCTGGACCGATTTTCATTTTTTCCTTATGGAACAATATTGGAGTAAAACAATTCCTAAAATTTGCAATTTTAAGAATATTTTACTTTTTCCATTGTGGGGTACAAATGCACACATTTCTGCCAAATTTTAAAGTTGTAGCACATCTAGAAATGAAATAACATTTATCCAATTGTTTAAATTTTAAAATTATTTAACTGCCGCAAAAACAACTTTCAGGAAATAAATAAATGTTTATTTGTGAATTTGCACTACCCACGAAATAATTTCAGCTCCCTAGCTCTCTCCGTAGTAGTACCTAAACCAGGGGTCGGCAACGTTTTTATGTCGCGTCCCACTTTCACAAATATTTCTATTTGAGCCCTTCTACGCGTGCCACTTAAACAAAATTGGTTACAGCATTTTTTTGTTTAACATGATTTATTTATAATAAATATACTCTAACAATTGTTATATTGCTTTAAAAACTTTACATTTAATATAAAAAAAAAGATTTCGTCAATATTAACAGCAGCATCTACGATTACATTTAATAATCCATTTCAACATACATTACGAACATAATTTAAAAATACAATTAATTTTAGTTTTTTAGATAAAGAAACTTAATAATAAAGACCAATTTAATGGCATCCCTGTCCTTCCATTTTTAATGTCAGTTTGGTCAGATCTGGTTGATAGCTGGTAATCTGAAGACCAAGACGAGCTTCAGAATTTTCTATTGTCAGCCGATTGCGAACAGGATTAAGAGTATTTTTCATTAGGTAAAACACATAGTAACTAGTCCCTACCGAATGCCGACAGAAGAGCGAATGCAACTTTCTTCATTGTCGAGAATTTTGAAGGTAGTTGAGACCAAGTACGTGAACAAATACCTAAGTACAGGTTTTCGATTTTGGAAATCTCGTCCCTGATAGCAGAAAATTTATCGACCCACAAGTCTGAACTTTGAAAATCAATCGATATCATCTCCAAAGGTTCAATTCCAAGAAACTGGAAGTCACCTACTTGAGATCAATTTCGATTGCTTTCTCAGGGTACAAAATACCGTATATGTTCGAGTATAAGTCGAGAAATTTCTTGCCTTTTTAGGTCGATGAAAACTTACCGTCGACTTATAGTCGAGTCACTAAATTGACTGACTTTTTCTGGGTCAATAATTCAACACACGGCTGGCGAAAAACATTTGATTGACCTTTAAGCGCATTAAAATGCGACGTTCACGCTAACTAGTGGAGAATGGGACAACAAGCAATAGAATTACACAGTATTTCCGGCGATCATATTCCAATATAGTCACTTTGGGATAGTAAAATAATTTTAGTGATTAATTTCAAAGGAAAACTTAAAATTTATATTTTATCTTAAAAAAATCTTACCGAAATGAGTGGATTGAATAGAATAAGAACGTCCTATGATGCTGGTTTCAAGTTGAGAGTAGTTGGGTATGCTGAACAGCATGGAAATTCCAATGCTATGCGGGAGTATAATGTGAGTGAAAAACTTATTCGTGATTGGAGGAAAGTGAAAGGAACACTAATAGGCAGGCCCAAAACAAAACGTGCACGTCTTGGACTTGTTTCTTTATTCCCGGAGATGGAAGAAGAACTGAATGACTGGGTGGTCTCTCAGCGTCAGGATGACTACATCGTCACCCGGGGCTATATTCGACTTTGAGCACTACAACTTAAAAAAAACGAAAAAAACCAAAATATTCCGGGTATCAATACATTCTTAGCATCGTCAGGTTGGTGTTCAAAGTTCATGAACTGACATTCGTTGTCGCTGCGTCATCGCACCAAAATTGCCCAAAAACTGCCAGCTGCATTAGAAGAAAAGATAGAATCTTTTAATCGTTTTGTGATAAAGCATCGAAGACAACATCAGTATGATTTATCGCAAATTAGGAATATGGATGAAACCCCAATGACGTTTGATATGCCACCAAATCGAACTGTTAACGTATCTGGTGCAAAAACGGTCACAATCAAGACTACAGGGCATGAAAAAACGCGATTTACTGTAGTCCTGACATGCACGGCAGATGAAACAAAATTGAAGTCAGTTGTTATTTTCAAAAGGAAAACGTTACCAAAAATGTTAAATTTGTACCAAGTATAATTGTGCAGGCCCACGAGAAAGACTGGACGGATGAAGCAGGCACCCAGCAATGGTTGCGCCCGGTTTGGAATATGCGGCCCGGAGCAATAATGTGCAAACGATCAATGCTTGTTTGGGATATGTTCCGGGCACGTTACCGAGTCTGTCAAAAAAATTACGAAAGATTTTCGGACTGATATGGCCATCATTCCGGGAGGATTGACATCCGTCTTGCAGCCTTTAGATGTATGTCTTAATAAACTGTTTAAGGATCGACTACGTAGAATGTGGACCGAGTGGATGACTTCTGTTTCTGCTACTCTGACAAAAGGAGGAAATTTAATGAAACCAGACATAACAGTTGTGGTTGCATGGGTCAAGGAGGACTGGGATTTGATACCAACAGATATGGTGAAAAATTCCTTTCTCAAATGTGGAATCGCAAACGCCATGGATGGATCGGAAGATGTTGCCCTCTATGAAGATGACGACGAAATAGCCTCCATAAATGGCAACAGTGGAAATAAAAGTGACGACTACTCGGCGGATGTAGAAACAACGAAAGAACTATAAGACGAACTTTATATGAACTCTGACTCTGAAAGTGAAACTGGTTTTAAGGGATTTTAATAAATTTAATAGTTTAAAAACTCATGGATCATGTTAATTCATTTTCATAGCTTTAGAGACATTTTCATTAATTTATTGTCTATTTTTGCTTAGATCTTTATTGATTTAATTTTTTTTTGTAAATTACGAAACTAACTTTTGTTCGTTTTCTCGACTTCGACTTATACTCGAGCCATGGGTTTTAGACGCTATTTTAGGCTGAAAAGTACACTTCGACTTATACTCGAAGATATACATATCTGAACATCGGACCATGAGTTTGCAAGTCTTGGAATCGTCGCGCAAACTCTTCCTTTAAAACAAAACAGTGATATACTTCTGCAAATTTGGCCCTAATACTTTAAAATGTTCATCGCTATCAATCATTTTTTTAGTTTTGGGAAGTATCGCAGATTCCCTGCCTGAATATCATCCTCAAAGAGCTGCAATTTCTTGCAAAATGATTTCCACCCTTCATATAAATTTAATATTGTTAGCTTTATACCTTGATGCTTCACATTCAACGCATTCAAATGTGCTGTTATGTCTGTTAGAAATATAAGGTTTACAAGTCATTTATTATGTTTCAACTGAGGATATTCTCTTTTAGTTTCAACTAACAACAAGCAATCGACAAAATGAGGCAACATTTCCCTTACTCAGCCGCCGAACGTTGCAATGCATTACAAGGTCACCGTAATTGGATTCGATTTCTTCCAAAAGATTTGAATCTCCCGTGTGTAAGTAACGAGCGAGCAACAATTGTATTAATTATATTTACTACTGTGGACATAACTTAGAACATTTGAAGAAATTTTACAGCATAAATTTTCTTGGTGAAATGCAATAAAAGCTAAAATAGTTCTACCAAACTTTTTTGGAGTAGTTGGACAACACCAATATTTTTACCTACCATTGAGGGTGACCCATCGTTGGTTATTTCCAAACATTTTGTCAGCGCGGCATCCCTTTTTAGATAAACATTTCACAGCACTGCCAGCCTTGAAACAAGGTTTTATATTTAAAAAAATCTGATGTGGCCACCATATGACTTTCTCCACATCCATAATATTTGTAAAAATTCCAAATAGGTTAGATAATAATAAATATTTTAAGAAACTGCGAGAAAATTTTAGACTTTACAAAGAACAGAAATAAACTCAAACCATAGCCTTCTAATATTGGATATAGCCACAAAGCTCCAACAATTAAGAAAAGAAAAAGGAGCGTTACTAAGACGTAACTAAGCGTCAATTGTTAACAACAGTCGTCGATAGGTGGCGTGGTGGTGGCAGCTAAAAATATACGATATCTCTTAAATAATGCGTTACATGGAAAAATGTTTCAAACAAAGGTTGTATAAAATGAAATTTACTACAACTCTTATTCCAATACATATTTACATTTATCAAATATTAAATCAAATATGTCAAAATAACGTATAAGTGACAAGAGTAAACACCCACTTCCGGTTGATCGATTTTTACCAAAAACTTATCAATTCTTATGACTTTTATAAAAATGTTAAATACAAAATTTTGCGTTGACCTGATTAACAGTAATTGAGTTAGAGCACCCACAAAAAGCTATCTCTCTCACACACACACATCATCGAGAAAATGGTCAAAACGTGTTCAGGGGACCTCAAAACGTGTATTTCCGTTGACTAAGTCGATTTTTTTCATGAATACAATACTTTCCCCTATACTACGTATACGAAGAAAGTAATAAGGATATTACAACTTTGGAACCCTTATATTTATTGATACTATACCATAATCAATTCATTAGAGTAAAATTTATTTTTCTAATGACCTACTAACATTTCTAAATCTTTTGTTTATTTACTAAACAATGTTCTTCGCGACAACCCTAAAAAACGACTGCGGCAGTCAGTCAAAGAAAAAACTTTTAGGGTGAGTTAGAAGCATATTGAGAATAAAAATCGACAAGCAATCACGTTGGAGGCAGTGAGAGGGGAGACGGAAGAGAGAAACAATAAGTGGGAGACGCATGCGCGGATGGAGACACTTGTTGTGACACCGGCAAGGGCGGCGACAGCGATCCGTAGATTCCTGGAAGATGAGGAGATTTCTTCCTCTAAAATACCAGAAGGGGAGAGATAGCCACATTTCTGATTGCTCCGCCTGTTGCCCGGGACATAAGGAAAGACGTTCGCCTCCGAATTGCGTCTCCTAAGCAGCAGTCTTCAATCCTTTTTTACTTCCCTTATACGTAGTATAGGGGAAAGTATGGTTTTCATGAAAAAATCGACTTCGAGATTTCAACGGAAATAGACGTTTTGAGGTCCCCTGAACACGTTTCGACCATTTTCTCGATGATGTCTGGGTGTGTATGTGATAGCTTTTTTTGTGAATGCTCTAACTCAAAATTTATTAATCAGGTCAACGCGAAATTTTATAATTAAGATTTTTATGAAAGTCACAAAAACTGATTAGTTTTTGATAAATATCGGTCAACCGGATGTGGGTGTTTACTCTTGTCACTTATCCGTTATTTTGATATATTTGCTTCAATATTTGATAAATATAAAAATGTACTGGAATAAACGTTGTAGGAAATTTTATTTTATACAACCTTTGTTTGAGACATTTTTCCATGTAACGCATTATTATGTGTTGCCCACATCAGTTTATTTTTTAGCATCTTAAGTTGATCGAATTGAAAAATTATACTATATACTTTTTAAGTAGAGGATAAAGAACGACAAAACTATCTTAAAAAAGACTCATAAAATCAGCAAAAATTATTAATTATAAGTTCAGCTCCGACTTCGTGAATAAGTACAAGACCATTTATTACACAGCAAGCAAGTACTTAAACTAAGTCAGTCACTGCTGAGTTAAAGCAATTTTCAAATATCAAAACATTTCAAACTACTGATTTTAAATATTACTCTTGTAACCAGGAAAGAAGTTTTTGCGTAGACTAAACAGAAAAATGTATTGTGTTATTTTTGATTACTTACAAATAAACATTAACTTGTACAGAATTTGGTATTTACGTAATAATGTTATTTTTAACAATTTTAATCACCGCAGACTATTAACACTGTAGTTCTATAATGCCATAACATGTATTCCATTCCGAGAGGGAAACTTAACGAAAACAAAGAACTTTAGACTATAGGTTTTCGAACCGGCGTACCTAATTGATCTTTGAAGTGGTAATTTCCGGTTTTCGCTGCGTTGTGTGCGAAAAACGTCGAGCCAAAAAATGCTCACTCCGGAAAGCGACCACATCGTAGGCCAATTTCTTTCTGAAAAATTGTAACTTTCGGGTGTATTCCGTGAAAAAAAATTTGCAGTAGTAGGAATAAAATGTGCCATAAGTAGACGACTTACAAAAAGGTCAAATGAATACGTAAGTAAAAAATCGGATGTGGTCTCCGTCCTTATATAATAATTCTCAAGTGTCCGTCTGTCCCGGTATTTTTGGACATTTCCCAATTTAAAGCAAATATATCAAAATAACGGATGTGACAAGACCCACTTCCGGTCGACCGATTTTTACAAAAACTAATCAGATCTTCTAACTTTTCTAAAAATCTTAAATACAAAATTTTGCGTTGACCTGATTAATAGTTTTTGAGTCAGAGCGCCCACAATAATCTATCACATACAGAAACAGACACACAGACATCATCGAGAAAATAGTCAAAACGTGTTCTGGGGACATTAAAACATGTATTTCCGTTGAAATCTCGAATTCGATTTTTTTCATGAAAACAATACTTGCTCTATACTTCGTATATGGAGAAAGTAAAAATTAAATTCATATAAATCACAAACGACGGATTCAAGGAAATATCTGTCAATATTTCACTATAGTTTTATACTTTTCTTCTTCAAAGAATTTTCTATGGCATTTTTAATGAATTACAATTCATACTCACGATCTTATCGTCCTGAATGAGAAGGGAAATAGAAGTCGATTCAAAGCTCGCCGCATCCCTCTGTCAAAGGAAACACTGCTACGCCTTCCCCATTTCCTCTTTCGGCAAACGATCCATTCTGCAGCGAAATAAAATAATCCTTTAACATTTCATCCCGTGTCTCCGTGCGATCACGCATAACCTCTCGAAGGAAAGGAAAAAAAAGAGGAGGGATTTTCCATCCAGAACGGATTTCGTGAGTCGAAAAAAAATAATAAATAAAATCAAAAGAGTCAGAAGTGGTCACAATAGCGGCTACATGCATCACCGGTGTCGTTTCAATGGTTCGCGGGTGCGAGGGAACGCGAGGAATGCCTGCCCGTCAGTCACTTTTCTTTAAGACCCATCTTTTTTGTGTTCGCCCTTACCCTTTCTACTACCCATCCCTCTCTACCCCCGCATAACACGCGCGCTCTCGTCCCCCGCTTTCACTCAGCGTACCCCCTCCTCGCGTCACTACCGCATTTTCCTTCGCATTGCCGAGTCTCAGGATAAAACCACGTTCTGCGTTATGCAGCGATGCATTTGACTCGGCTGGTTGTCTCCATCATCACATCTTCGAGCTCAATTTTTCCTCTATTTTCTATATTAAGTGGATTCTTTTTAGCGCATTATTTTCCGTTAAAGAGATAACGACGCTTCTGGCATCACCGGCCCACAGACTTTAACGCAAGTTTGACTTATCCTTGACGTCGCTATGTGGTGAATTTGAAGACTTGAAAAATACATTGAATATAAAAGTTCTGATAATTTTTTGGTCCTAATGAGATAGTTACGCATGGGGATGGAATATTCTTTATAAAATCTAGGAAAAAAACTTTGAATAATATTTTTAGAAAATTTTATAGAACTCGCTAGTTCTGTTCGTTTACACGATATACATTTTCTTCCCTTAGCGCAAAAATTTATTGCTCACTGCGAGCGCGAAAAAATTGACACGTCAAAATCAAATCATTCAATGTAACCAAGACATTTGTTTCGATGTCGCAAATCAAACGGCACGAAAAAGAACATTAATAAGTGTGATTCGAAATTACATTTTTGGGTGTGTAAATTTCGATTCTAATTCAGGCAAGATACCTTTCTCTTAAGGATCGTCTAATGCAAGGCGGTTCATTCTTCCCAAACGCCTTCTCCTGCGAGTCTTCAGCTTCGGAGTGGCGAAACGAAAAAATGCATCGTTTTTTTTAATCCCTCCCTGCGCCATGCTGTCGCGCTGCTGTCACGTGGCCCTCCTCGAACGCCATCTTTCCGGGGACGACGGAATCGAAGCGAGTGAGGCGTGGATGCAAGGGAATCGAGAGACACGGGGATGATCGCATTAGACGAGGCGGAACGACGTCGAAAAAAGATCAGCACGACGTACCCTTAACCCTCTCCTCTCTCTTCTTCCCCTCTCCCCCGGGGTGATGTTCCAGGAAACACCACGGCGACGGTTACTAATCAGCTGTTGACACGCGTAGATAAATCAACCTCTCATCTCGTCCTGAGGGAGGACTGAACGGAGGGAATGCGGAGGAGCTCATTCAGACAAAACAAATATTTGAAATTTTTGTTTGTTTTTTTACGAGCTCAAGCGCCTTTTTGTTGCTCAACGGACCAGATGGAAATGAATTATATATATATATATATATATATATTGAGCAACAAAAAAATCAAGTTGCATTGAATTTGATGGAACTTTTATAAACGTAGAAGCTATTTGGATTCAACTATAATTTTTAAATCCTTTCTTTTTCGCGCCGAGGAATTTTTACTATTCCGCATTACGTCGCATTTATTTTGCATTTTCTGACTCTAAAAGTCTTGTAGGCTAAAATGGATTAATAATTGAATGTTTATCTCATGAATAAGTTGGTTATTTCTTACCTAAATGTACTAGTCGATCAAGCTTACTATTATAATCCAAAGAAACGTTTATTTCTGTGTAATATCTTTATTTTTTTACTACAATTGTAAGTTGTAACATTTAATTTTTAACACTTTTTTGTGATAAGTGTTTGTAGTAAACCCTCTAATGAAATTGAAGTTTTGAATTTTTATCCGACATGCTGTATGAGCTGATTCACAATGTTTTCCATATACGTTGAAGTAGCGTTAATATATCGCCAACAACCAATTAGATGTACGTACGTATACTCCGCATCTGAAATCAATGGGCCATTCTCCCTCCAGTTCGATCATACCTTCGTGAGAGATACCTATCGGGAAACGTAGACTGGATGCAGAGAGCACAACAAGGGTCGTACGTGTTCGATCCCTTTCTCTTTTTCAACTATCGAAAAATCTCTTTCCAACTCACTAACTTCCAATAAATTTCATCTTTCCTTCATAAATTGCTTCAATTTGGACTTTCTACTTTCAATTATTTCACTGTATTCATTCGAATTTCTAGGTTATATATTCTCTTAGTTTATGTTCTTTATTTTCGCGCTCGAAAGTGTTTATTTCATTATTTTTATAAATATCGTTGAAATAGACTCACGTTGATATTTTCCACGTACTTTTTGAGTATTCAAAGCAAAGAGGCGTCCATTTCATCGTACTTATATACCTGTTAAATCAAAACTTAAATATAGTGGTCTTCACGCAGGTTTAATCTTAACTTTAACGTCTATCCAGCTACTGTCCAGCTTTTGAACAAACAATGAAAGACGGTTAAAATGGAATTGATTTGAAAATTTAAGTTCGATAATGAAGCTTTTATATTTGTGATCTAGTCAATCGATAAACAGATTAAAAGTGGATGGAGCAGTAATTGGTGACATTTTAGCATAACCTCAGACTGATGAAAAATATTTCTTACGTGATTGAATATCTGTTTAACCATTCAGAATCCAAGTAAGGTATAGATTGTGAAGATACTATGGATTAAGTGAAAGACTATAAAAATGAGTTAAGTTAATATTTAGGCATATTTTATTAACGAGATATTTTTTACGTTTCTCTTTGTTGAAATATCTTTTTAAAAGTTATAGTGAGAAAAACGACTAAAATGTATTGAATGTGTCCAGTAGAACTTTGCAGGATGCTTCAAGATATTAATGTTTTGCATTTTAAATGTAATATTTTAATTAATAATAATGTAATGATATTTTATTTAGTATCGTCCTTAAGATAATTTATGGTTCATGAAGATTACTTGAATGTTTCCCTTTACTGTAGCCAGTGGATAGATAATTTGTCTGTTGCCAAAATTTAATTTTATGATTTTTAGCCATCTTGTCCTTTTTATTTTTAATGTCTTCGACTTGTAAAAAATGTCGCGGTTTCGTGTAATCATTGTAGAAGAACGTTCCATATGTTTAAAAAACGTAAAAATTGTATGCGCGAATGATATTCCTTTGATGAGATAGTTTATCCTTTTCAGGAGAGATCAAGACTATAATACAAATTGTGTAGCATGATGTATTGGAACACCAAATTTTTTGGAATGGTTAGGTATGAATTTTGTAAATTTTACCCCAACAATATACTACATTCGCACCATTCTGAGGTTGGTATTATATCCGCCTCCCAATGAATATCACATCTTGCTAAGCCATATTGATAAGTGTCTTTATGGAACACAAACACCAAATTCTAAATTAATATTTTAGATTCCATTGCATTAGATTTAGGTATCATATGTTTTTATAGATATATTTAAATTAAGTTCGTAGCTTTCATCTTTATCGTCTGTTTGGGGTTATTTCTTCTCATTATATCTTTGGATCCTATATATTTCCTTCATTTTTCCATCATTTGCATATTCCACATGTGGTTTTTATCTCCACGCGTTTTATTGCCTCCTATACAAACTCCACCTTTTAAGTTTTTTTTATCTAATACGCCCACTTTTCTCGTTTCACTTTCGGATAATACAATTTCTTCGCCTTTTCTTTACCGGTTTATTCCCGTCATTAATCTCTTCACGCGACGTAATTTATTGGCTTGGAATTGTGTATTTATATTTAAATACATACTATCTTTTTGAAGGTTTTGATAACTATATTTCTAGGTTTAGCTTTGGAAATTCGGGAGACCAGTTTTTCCACTGTCATAACCTCGTCTAATACAGACTTTTATCTATCTGTCCTTTTTCTCTTCTTCGTGCTGCTATAAAAGCGTCATACTTATTTATGTTTCACTTTCTCGGGTTTCTTTCCTTAACTTTGTGGCATTTCTTTTCTTTTCCTCAACTCTCTCTCTCTCTCTCTCTTCTCTTTCATTCTCTCCCTTACTCCTGCATCCGTCTCTTCTACCTTCGCCGTTCCTTCTCCTTCGGAACGTTTCTTTGGTAAGGTAATCGTGGCGGACGGATGAGTCAGTTCTGAATTCCACCGCAGAGGGGCGCCGACACCCAGTCAAGCACACAAGGGAACCAATCAGGTTGACGTGACCCTTTGACGTGAAGGAGCACGGCCGCGCTGTCTCGGGCGAATGGAAACCAAATGGACGGTGAAAATATATATATATCCATGTATATTTACACATATATACACATACATATATATGTATATATACATGCATACATACACATACATGCGTGCGTTCTCACACATTGCTCCCTCTTATAAAGAGAAAAAAAAAGTGAAAGAGTGAGAGTTTATAATAAGTTACGGGAGGTGGAAAGCATGAGTGTTGAAAAAGGAAGATGAAAGTGAGGGAGGCTAAGGTGGAGGTGGGAGGATTGGTAAAGGAAGAGGAAAACGTAATTGAAAACAAATAACAATCGACGTGCTCGAGGGTGGGCTCTCTGGAAGTGAGAGAGGGCAAAAGTCCGCGGGACGAATTATCACCCGAGTGAATAATTAAAAAAAGAGGATTCGTTTGGAAGGACCACCATACTGTTAATGGAGGAGCCCAACTCCCGAACGATAGATAGGGTTATGGAGGGGTCGGTCTTTTCATCTGAGACGAAGGTGAGAAAGACTAATCACGTTTTAAGGGAAAAGGGAGGGAGGGTAGCGAAAAATAAAATATAATCGCTTCTTCTCCTCTCTCTCGCTCTAAGAATCATCCGCGCTATTGTTGGAGCGTGCGTGGGTGGTTGTATGAAAAGGGAATTATTGGGCGCTAATGGAAGAGCGGCGGGTGCGTGCGGACATGTTTTTCATTCTTCTTTTACACCTCTTCCCCCAACCCATCTCCCTTTTCCTCTCTCCAAAATCCACCTTCTCCTCCCCCTCTTCTTCCTTATGGACTGAAGAGGCACTGCTAGACAGTGATTTGTCTCTCGGGGACCACCGGCTTAGACGCTTGGCCATCGATCAAACTCTTTGAGAAAGTCGAGGTGACGAGTTTCTAAAAAAGGAACGGATTGGTGGTTGACTTTTTTCCTCCACAAGACCCTTTGGTATGACCGTTAATGGATGATGACGGGGGTTAAAATCGATGTAAAGTCCTGTGTTCGAGATTCAAGACAAATTTATTTCATAAAATCTATAAGCATATGGAGTCCTTGCTATAATTTTAAGTTGCCTTACTTTTTTTGAGACACTTGTAATTTTTTCTTTCGAGTTATGATTTACGAATTGGATCTGAGACAAAAGTAGATTCTATTGAGCCAAGTTTCCATTATTGGTCATGGTCTTTGTCAGGATTGTATTAAAAAAGAGTGTCATTGGAGATTTATTTCATAAATCTTTTAAATTTAAAATGCAGCATATTACGAGCTTGAATTTTTATAATTTATATACTTTTACTCGACGAAAAAATGCTTTAGCGATGTTAACATGACAGTAAATCCTTTGGGAATTTACCGATACAATTTTATTGCGCTACTATTGTGATGTAAACTCTGTAGTATAACAATACCCATACACCCAACGTACTGCACCGCCACATAAGCATCGACTAAACTTGACGAAACAATAAATAAGACTGGAATTTTTATGGTAAATGTCTCTCAACACTATTCTAGGAAGATTTACGGAGGGAGAAGAGGAAAAATCCGTTAGAAAAACCATAGTTACGAAAAACATCTGGCTGGGGTATAAAATTACTCCACGCGAGCACTGCCGGGTTAACGATCAAGAGGTGTCGCATAAAATTTTATCCAAAGGTAAATTTTTCACACTATAAAAGTAATCTATGTATAATATCTGTCATAAATAGCTGCTTCTTACATATATAGAAGGATATAGGATATAAAAACGAAGGCACTTTTATAAAGGCTACAGATCTGAAATTTGGCATGATGATAAGTTTTTGGGTACAGCCGGCGGGAAAATTCCGAAATTCCAGAAAAATCATTAAAAAAAATATTTTTTCCGGCCCCATTGTATATGGAGTTTTTCGAGCTCTTCCTTATAAATTTGGTAATAGTACAACGTACAGTGACAATTCGTATATCAATAATTTCCGTGATTTGAGATAACCGTTCATTGACATAAGGGACTTTTTCTTGCGTGAATAAATGATTTTTCGCAAACTGGCATTTATTTTCTCTTTAATTTTGGCCCTCTGTTAGTTTTGTTATTCAGAATATTCTTTCAGTGATGATTAATGAATTATTCAAAAATAAATTATCGAGCTGGCTTACTGCTCGTATTTATAAGAGGAAACTATAAAACCGTCATTTGAAATTAAGTTCTTGCGGAATCCAATTCCAATACATCCCTCTTCATTTTCTTCCTCCTCCACCCGGACTAACGGCTGAATTAAAATTGGCGCTCATCGGAAATTTTCGATCGGTCGTAAAACTAAAGATTAAGATGGAATCGCTGAGGATCGCGAGCGATCATTTGAACGGGAGTGAAAGCAAATGAGAAATTCGCCTTGGAATTGGGCAAATTAAATTGTAGGGGGAAAAAGAGAGAGAGAAATGGTATATTCTCAATCGTGAGACAAATCAAAAGGCAATTGCGCAGAAGGATAAAAGGGAACGTGAGGATTGAGACGGGGAGTGAAAGCGGCGTCATTGCCCGATCCTTCCCGCTCCGTCGAGGGAAAGGCGTTGGAAGTAGCGGAGTGGGAGGGAGAAAGAGGAGAATTAAGGGTTGAATAGGGTTATCGGCTTCCTGTGTTCTGTGCCGAGTCTTAGAGGCAGGAACAGTTCTTTTGTGGAAAGTTTGGTATTATTGGGTGAGGTGGGATTCGTTAAAAAGAGACTTGGAGTCCGGATTGAGGAATGGGGTGAAACCGGCGAGTTATGCCCCGTATATATGACTGTTTGGAATGGAATGAAGGGAGATAACATCGATGCTTTGCGAGAGCGTTGGACATAAATATGTTTCCATTTTTATCAGTTTTACCTATTCAAAGAACTTAATCCGTCATTGGTCGTGCGTCAGCGTATGCTATAAGTTTGAAGCGGAGAAAAAGTATAGATTTTTTTAAGCCATACAATTCTTCGAATCAAAACGTAAAGACTCGTGAAGACTTCTCTCAATTAAGTATATTCCAAAACCGTCGTTGAGAAAAATGCCATATCTTTTTACGCATAATCAATTATCCTCTCTTCTCCAAATTCAAATGTATCTAATTATCAAGCTATATCGAAGTTAAGGGTAAATTTGAAGCAGTTAGGAAGAACAAGGAAATTATCCGGTCTTTTATCTTTATGAATCGAAGTGAAATGTTCTTATTTACTCTTACTATGATTGTATTGTGACAGGTATACTAAACCTGTTATAGAAACTTGAGTAATTCACATGTGATCGAGAATTAAACAGATTAATTTATTGCTTTGTCACAGAACAATCTTATTCCACTTGCACGATACAAATTTGTTAATTATGCATCTTTCCAACTTTTAGAGACAAATATTTGTCTATCTCCAATAAGGACGACTGCTTTTCATCTAAATCGCGCACTTGATTTTTCCAACCGATTTGTGGCCATTGGAGTTAAGCGAATCATGAATTGGTTTCCAGCCATTAGGTGAGCTCTATATTTTATTTTTGGAATGCATCTTTAATGATTTACCCCTATCTGTATGCATGCAAAATTATTTAATTCAGCCAGTTACCATTACTGCTTTTTTAATTTTTTAATTCTTTGCACTTCAAATAAATGATACTGATAAAAACTGCTATTATTTTTCAAATAACGGTGTGATAAATGTATGCCTTAAAAACATTATAGGTGGGTAAAACCGTCAAAAAATGTTGGAATCTATCAAAGAAAATTTTTATTTATGAAAAATATATATCAGAACAAGATGAATGCTATTTAACGTAGTCACGTGTCAGTGTATTCACATGCCGATATTTAAATTTCGGAAAATATTTTAACAAAAGAAATCATCATTTATTGTATATTTGTGTCTCACTCTTTTTTATACACAGTTTTTATACATTCGCTTTATCTGTTTTCCATGTTCGATTTTCTTTTCTATAACAGGTACTCTGTGCCATTAAAAATTTAATACCAAATATCGCTCATGCAGTTATTCAGTTATTATTAAATATCAATCATGAGACCATTGTTAGCTTAAATATTTATTTTCGGAGGTTTTCAGAGTCTCTCTTTATCTTCTTCCAGGGTTACGTCCAGTTAAGAAAACGACAGATATTTTCCTTAAATACTGTTGTGTTTTAGCAGCATTCAAGCAGAGATAATCTCTCATTAATTAGCATATCGCGTTTTAAGGATTATTCCTCAACAGCTCGTTCTTAAGATGAATGTTTTCAGTAGTGGAAAGACCAGATGCAACCTTTATAATTGCGCAATGAGGCAATACTTACTTACCCAGATACGTTTCTTATTCTTAGCTCCAGACAGAGATGTAGTGAACTAAATGAGCCTGAGATAACGGACTGGCGTGGATTTATATTAATGGACTCGCTCACCTGCCAATATTTTTTTCAACCCAGGAAAGGTAAGATAAAGTCTTATAATTGATTTTTGTGTCAAATGCAGAATAATCATAAAGTCAGTCACAGGGTTTTGATTTGACATATCTCGAGCATTGAAACGTGATACTGACAACGGATAAATGTATCATTAATCACGATCGAGTGGTAAAAACGTTTGCATTCAGGTGCAGGGAGTAATCTCATTCCTGCTTTCGTAGATGGTAACCGCCTGTCGACTTAGTTGAGCACTTAATTTACAGCCGTTTATTATCATTGGGTCTGATTAGGCGTTAATTTGTGAGATAATCATGCTAACCGACGATTATTACGCTCGTTATAAAATGTAATTGGATAGAAAATAACAATATGAACAACAAAGATGTATGCTATTTTGGACGACACATCTTCGATTAAATCTTGATATTATTTTTTTCCAATTTGCTATTCAACGATTAAGATTCCATGTTTCGCCCGTAAACTTCTTATATGGCGTAACGGATACATCACTGACACCGTGACATTCCAACAAACTTGTAAGCTTCCAGATCTTGCTAGTTCCACCTAAGGACATCTCTTAAGTAAGTCGTTTCGAATTTTATTAAGGTGGATAGTTAGAGAGAAGCTTTTTAAATCTTAAAAGTTTGGAAGCAGGCATATGTGTGGGTAGGTACGAGTGCCTTAGTGTCCGCCTCATGACTCGTTCCTCTCTCCCTATCTCTTTCTCTCTCTCTCTATCTCTTTCTCTCTCTCTCTCTTTCTCTCTCCACTGATCCAAACCACGGTGATAACTTCCGCGGCCCTGCCAACGATCAGGTCGTGACGCAAAAGAGAGCTCCAATTATTTCCATCGAGGGTCTCCCTCCTCTCCACTCTCCCAACTCCCACCCTCGCCTTTATAACAAGCTCTCCTACCTTTCGTGTAATTTACCGCGATTGCAAGAGAGCGAGTGAGCGAGAGAGAGGAAGGGAATAAGGAAGAATAAAAATATTGATTGGTAGTTGGGCAATAGAAGGGAAGGGGCGTAAGTATTAATAGTGTACAAGAAAAATAAATACGCAATTGGATGATAATGAGTGCATCAAAAGACATAGATGAAGCATTTTTAGTTAAATAGAGTTGAGTCCCCGTAAATTTGTGAAGACGTTTCTCATGTGAGATGTAAAGTTATTAAAGATAAAGGGAATCAAAATATGCGTATTATAATGAAAAGAGGATCGTTCTCATCTTGTGAAGCTTGAAGATTTATTGGGTGTACTTTAATGAAAGGTTAGACCTGGATTTTTAATGTGTCCTTTTCACTAACATTTTTATCATCGATATTTTTTATAGACAATAGACAATTTGCTGTATGGAGTGCCCTATCACGTAATTTATCTTTTAAATGTATAATAACTTGCTTACTAATACAAATAATTTTATAAGGAACGCAATAATTGTTTCGTACATTGATTTATTATTCACTGCATCCATACTGAATATGCGCGAAATCACACTTCAATGAATATTGTAGTTGTACTTATTATTTTGTTGGAAATAATTTCATCTGAGCCTTTTAAATAATCGGTGCATTTATGTTTTCATTAATGATTTCGAAGAAATTTTTTGACGATTGATAATTTTTTTAATTAGCCAGGAGAGATATCTTAAAAATATTTTTCTGCATAAATCATCTTTACATTTCGAATCAATAGAAACAAATGAATTATTCTCAGCGAATTTATCAATTATTAACTAGAAATGTTATCAATGATAACAAAACATTGAAAAACTTGGTATGAGAATCTTACCGTGGGCTAGCAATGTACATTGCATCAGTTAAAAAAAATCAAATGGCAACAAAAAGCAGATCCTTTTTGTGTAGTGTGGTTTGCTATTCCAGTAAACCTCTTCCGCTATACACTATAGTATTACACGTCTGCAGTACGGATCAAACAGCTCTATTTATTTCAATTAGTGCTTAAATGCTTCTATGCTATGTATCATTTTATGCGCAGCTAATAATAAAACTTTACTATTTATTACCATCGTTACTGTTAAGTTAAAGTGAAGAATATTGGTTGCTTCCTGAATGATGTGATCTACCTTTAGCTGTTAAAAAAACAAGTTTAAGTTTTCTATTGATATTAATCGGCCTATTTTGATAAATTATATCATTTTCAGTGTAGAAAACACTACTATTTTTCTCCTAAAAATATTCCTAATAATGACTTAATTTCATTGTATCTAAGAAAAAACTATTCTGCAATTTCCATAAATTCTCCTTCCCGCCACCCGGCTCACTACTTACTGCTTGATTGTATCGACGAGAAAAAACACTGAATTAGGCTTCGATTTTTTTTTCAAAAGAAGCGAGAGAGTATAAACAGTTAAATTTTACGACGTCCGCTTTAACGCGAGCAGAAAAGATAATCAACTCCCACTTCGATCCATATAAAAAAAAAATTGCGTTTATTTTTTGGCCGTTGCTTCATAAATTGTTCACGTTTTATATTTTACTTTTTTATATCTTCTCGAACTCTATCCCCCTTTCCCTCCTCTCCCCCACCTTCCCTTTCTTTCTAGAACCACATTCAGGAAGCGATTCGCTCGCAGGAGGATCCGTGACCGCTATAACTAGAACCTTATTAACTCCCATTTCTCATCAATGGTGGTGTCCCAAACAGATGGGCCACTGCCTCACCGCAGCAGCCATGCAAGCCTTTCTTGAATCAAAACCTTGCCTTTTCTCTCCTCCTCTTCTCGACCTCTTCCAAAGGAAAAAATCTTTTTTTCTCTCAACTCATCCCGTTCGACCCTCCCACCCCCACCCCACCGCCCATTTTCCTCATTGAACATCCCCTCCTCCCTCTCCCTTTTCTTTTTGGCCATAACCACATCCCTATATTTTCATCCGACACGAACTTTCCCTCTTTACTTCATCGTCTCTGGCCCGAGATTTACTCCCCCCTCCCCCACCACCGCCGCCATCTCGATCAGCTCCGAACCTTGTGATTAATAGGAATAGACCGTGATATGCTACGCCTTCTTATGTCTCCCCAACACCAGCGTGCTGCAACCATACCCCCCTCTCTCTTTACTTCCCTTCCCCTCACTCCTGTATTTTTTAATCTTCCTCTCTAATCCAGCTACCTTGTCTTCCTCCACTTCTTCATTTCCGCCTCTTTCTACTTTTATCTATCTTCTTTTTTATGACTTTCTTTTCGTCGTCTCTTTCTACTCTACCTCTACTATTTGACCTCTCTCCCGCCTCTCTCATCCTCCTCTTCCTTTCTCCCCTCTATCTCACCTCCTTCGCTCGTCACGTCTCCTTCTCATACCGACAGACTTCTCCCAATTCTTCCAACCCCATGATCAAGAGTTTTTTAAATTTCTCTAATTAGCTCCTTAAAGCCAATCCAATTTGCTTTCCCAAAGGACACGCACAAAAAAACCTATATGACTCCGAATGTAGTAATTATTGTTCCTACTTCGAGTAACCCCGGATAAATAACTTATTTTTAATCATTTTATATAATAGTGTATGTGATTTTGTTGTTATTTGATACGGACGCGCGAATTTGATCGATACGGGCGTCGATTTACATTCTCAGAATACCTCAAATTAAAGCCGTTGTAAGGTGGTAGATTATATAGATTAAGTGGGTTAAGATAAAGAATAATGCTCATATTTGAAAAAAATCTAGATGTTGGAGAAAATAAAAGCTTTAATGGCCATTGCTTCGTAACCCACTTTCACGTAATCGATTATGGTGAACTGATGATTGATTTGAGTTATATCCTTTCCACACTAGAATTACAGGCCGGTATTGTTTTATTCTTTGTACCCCACAAAATTTTATTTTCGATCCACAAGGTTGAATATTTTTGGAGTGATATTTATACAAACCTGGCAAAAAATCGCTCAACATTCCTATTTTATTTAAAAAATTCGTTGAGTCCCGTTTGAGGGCATATATAAGCTAGTGCATCAGCCCGCATATCCTAGGGTTACAATGTGAATAAAAGAATGTGTTGAAAAAACGCATTCACTTGTTACTAAATGGCGACTCGGAACGAGCCCACAATATTTAGTGTAAATGTTTTGTGACGTGTTTTCTGAATCTCCTAATTCCCTTTTCTCCTTCTGGAAAATCTGCCAATGGGAATTTTTATAGTATTCAATTGTCCACCCTACGGCGGTATTGTATATACACATGACAAGGATGTGGCGCGCTTATTTCTAGATAGGGGAGTGATAAAGGAAATAGACAGGGTACGCTATGCCATAAAATAAGCATTGTTTCACCAGGATCCACGTCTTGCTATCCTAGAATGGGCACCTTGGCACACTAGGAGAAGGGAGAAGTAGGGTTGCTAGATATTTTCGAAGAAAAGTGGTGAGATTATATAGAAAACGTAGCGAAACTTGGAGAGAAGTAGCTCAATATACACATGTAAGCATGCACATTCGTTAATAATACGTAAGCGTAAAGTGTTTACAATAGTCGCCGGTAGGTGGTGTGGTGGTGGCAGCTAAAAAATAGTTTTTAAAATATCTCTTTAAAAATGCATTATTTGGGATAATGTTTCGAACGAAGGTTGTAGAAAATTTCCTAAAATATTTATTCCAGTACTTTTTACATTCATCAAATATTAAAACAAACGGCGCAGTATACATTGCACAAACTTTCTCATATACATTTGGTCGACTGTGTACGTTTATAAAAGAAAAAGGCTTATTATCCAAGAATAGTAAACTGAAAGGAAGATAGGGGGTGCCGGTGGTGTAGTGGTTAGGACGCTGGCTGCTACTCGCCCGATGCTTGAAAAAGTCATCGGGTACGAATCCTGCGCGAGTAGGATTTTTCTCAAGGTCACCCGGCCCCCTGTTTGCGTAGTTTGAGGAGACCGCGCAAATTCAGCTGTTCCGTCCTTCGGAAGGGACGTTAAGCTGTTGGCCCCCCTGGTGTTCTTCGTAAGAGCAGGCAAATGCCGGCACCGGGTTTCCCTCCTCCCTCCCCGGTTATTCATTGCACTGCCTCTGAGATACCCATTTGTGCTGTAAGAGAGGCGAATTGACTGGGCATACATACATACATACAGTAAACTGAAAGGGGGTGCCGGTGGTGTAGTGGTTAGGACGCTGGCTGCTACTCGCCTGATGCTTGAAAGAGTCATCGGGTACGAATCCTGCGCAAGTAGGATTTTTCTCAAGGCCACCCGCCCCCCTGTTTGCGTAGTTTGAGGAGACCGCGCAAATTCAGCTGTTCCGTCCTTCGGAAGGGACGTTAAGCTGTTGGCCCCCCTGGTGTTCTTCGTAAGAGCAGGCAAATGCCGGCAACGGGTTTCCCTCCTCCCTCCCCGGTTATTCATTGCACTACCTTTGAGATACCCATTTGTGCTGTAAGAGAGGCGAATTGACTGGGCATACATACATACATAGTAAACTGGAAATTTCAATTCAATTCCATGAATAACGCACCCTTAATTGTTGCGGGTTTTCGTCATCTTTTCAGAGTGTATATTATGAATGATATAATCCATAAATATGAGATATCATTCGAATAGGTTTAACCGTTTAGTCTGTAATAAGATTTTTAGTGGATTGCGGCGGAGGCGTGACGTAATAGGGCTTGGGTAAAGTAGCTGAGCGTACATTGTAATGCCACTGGACACCACATAGTTATTTCAAGAGATATATGGCTTACGTAGTAGTCAGTAGACCCTTATACAGTCTCACTGATATTTTATTCTACAGATTGTGATGGGCCCTTATACAGTCTTTTACAATCTGTTTTTAACTTTATTTATTTATTCTTTATATCATGTCGGGTGATGTGGGTATTTCATCACAAATAGGTAAAATGTATTGTTACGGCGATAATAGCCCAAGAGGCTGATTCGCCTTGAATTACACACACACACACACAGTAGTATTATTTGTGACATCAGGCTCTACAATTGGTATGATTTTAATCAAATTCTCTGTAGCCATTTTTGAGTAAATAAAAATTTTCAAAAATCGCCAAGAATCCCTTAATTTTTGCGCAATATCATTTTTGTAAAAAAATGGGCTTGAAAAAGATGATATATGGCACAAATACGAAATATCATTAATTTCATGTACGCGTTTGGGATCTAGATCGGCGAACAGACGACAGACAGAATGGCGAAAACCACTGTTATGGACTCCGGGACACCTAAAATGTTTATTTCCATCAAAATCTCGAAGTCGACTTTTTTCACGATAACAATATTTTCTCAATATACTACGTGCATGAGAAAGTAAAAAACGGATGTGGCAAGAGTAAACACCCACTTTCGGCTGACTGATTTTTACCAAAAACTAATCAACTCTTGTGGCTTTAACAAAAATGTCAAATATAAAATTTCGCGTTGATTTGATCAATAGTTTTTGAGATAGAAACAAAATTCCAATCACATACACACGTACACACAGACACACGCACACACACACAGACATCATCGAGAAAATGGTCAGAAGTTTTCCAGGGGGCCTCAAAATGTGTATTTCCGTTGAAATCTCGAAATCGATTTTTTCATGAAAACAGTACTTTCTCTAATGGAGAAAGTAATAAGGAAGATTTTTGTTTTTAACCAAAATTGCTCAAGTATTTTTATAAATGTAGGAGATATAATTAAATTTTCATAGAATATAATTTTATTCCCCAACGATTCTAAAGGGAAAATATTTGACAACTTAAATATTTGCAATCAAAAATTAACAATATCTTTTCTATAAGTTATATTTCAAGTATGATAGAATGTACATGAAATGGATTGCTCAAGATAAATATTTTTTGGAAAACTTCTTTATGGATGAAATTATTTGCATCCAATAAATTACTTTTTAGTGTGTCAAGTTGTATAAATTGTAAAAAATGTTCTGCTATTACTGCTGCATTTAGCAATAGTTTTAAGTATTTACCTTCGTTTTTGTGTAAAAACTCTATGCATTAAAAAAGCTAAACTTAAATACAGCAGTGAGGAAATTATACTCGTAAATTCACTTTCTTTCTTAATAATAGCTCTAAAATATGAAAATTAACTCATAAGGAATTATAAAATACAACCGAGCAAATATAATAAAAATTTCTTGAGAAAATCTAAAACAGTTTAAGATTAAATAATTCAAAGCCATTCTTGTACACACGGTACGGTTGCTACACAAGATTCCACTTAATTTTTTAGGCGTTCTTTACGTGCGAAGCGGTAGTAGCGTATCACCTTATGGGCACGTCTCGTCCGTCCGTCCGTCGTAATTTTCATCTCCTAAACCGCTGGACGGATTTTAATAAATTAAGTACGAGTGATTGTTATTAAAATTCATCCACCAATTGTGATTTTTAATTGAATCTGTCAATTAGAACTTTCACTTAAATAATAACTTTAATAAATTTATATCCGTATATCGTTAAATGGTATCCGCCAAGCAACAATGAAATATCCAACTTTTATCTCCCTAGCTCTTATATGATCTGTAAGGTATAGATTAAAAAATTTATTCGGATAGAGGAAAACATTTACTACATAAAAGTCTGCGAGACCACATAGTTACGAGTTATAGATTTTGAGATAAAAATTCGACAAAATCCCGAGCAAAGCATCGCATATTTGGTTTACATCGATCGCTAAGACGGTTCTCTCGGCAAACAACAATTAAAATCCATGTTTTTCTATCCCACGCCCTTATATGATCTGTAAGGTATAGATTAAAAACACTATTCGGATAGATAGATTATGGAATATACGTATCCATCTTGTTTCATATTTGTTAATAAGTTCAAGAATAGGACTTACACAATTTTATTCAATGATCAGGTCAGCAGCAAATATGGAAGGATTGTAACCTGCAATCCTATTATTGATAGTTAGTCACACTAACAGCCGCTCTTCCAAGAGAAAGAAGTTGGAAGTGGACGAGAACAGAGCGAAGAAATTCAATAGAGAAATATCGAACTCGTCTTATGGTTAAAAATAAAAATGTTAGCTCGTAAGATTCAAAAATTGTACGTAGTGTTTGTAAGCGAAATGAATGCTTTCAATCTGGATGCATTACCGCTTTGCATACCCGACTAATAAGGTGTTTTTATAATTAGCGTGTTTATCTCTGTAATTTTTAATTATGTACATTTTGTTGCTACCCGTGCCTAATTTATTCTTCATGTTGGTAAATATGGATCTGCCTTATATTACTTGAGCATAAGTTTTTTTACGTTCTTTCACTTTTGTGATTCTGTGCGTGATTTTCAAATATTTTTTCATAATTGACATTTTCACTTTCTCATATACGTAGTATATTGAGAAAGTATTGTTATCGTGAAAAAATTCGACTTCGAGATTTTGATGGAAATACACGTTTTAGGTGTCCATAGGAATCCATAAAAGTGGGTTTCGCCATGCCGTCTGTCTGTCGGCCTGTTCGCCAATCTAGGTCCCAAACGCGTACATAAAATCGACTGATATCTCGTATTTATGCAATATATCATCTTTTTCAGACCCTTTTTTATAAAAATGATATTGCGCAAAAATTAAGGGTAGTTTATTCTTGGCGATTTTTTGAAAAATTTTATTTAATCAAAAGTGGCTACAGAGAATTTGATTAACATCACACCAATTGTAGAGCCTGATTTCGCAAATAATGCTACCTAAGCGATATATCTCTTGAAATCACTATATGGCGTCCAGTGGCATTACAATGTACGCTGAGCTACCTTACCCAAGCCCTATGACGTCACGCCTCCGCTGCGATCCACTATAAATCTTAATAAAGACTAAATGGTTAAACCTAATCGAATTATATCTCACATTTACGGATAATATCATTCATAATATACACTCTGAAGAGATGAACGATATTGCGCAAAAATTAAGGGTACTTTATTATTGGATATTTTAAAACAAAATTCGATTTACTCAAAAATGGCTTTAAGGATTTCGTGTAAAATCTATTCAAACGTACACCCTGATGTCTCAAATAATACTAACTAAGCCATATATCCCAAAAAGTTACTATATATCGTCCAGTGGCATTATTTTTGTACAAGACGCTCATCGCACGCGTCAGAGGGGAGAGTTAATTTCGAGGCAAAAAGTGTAGTGAGATCAAACGTATATACGTATATGAGAAAGTTTGTGCATTGTATATTGCGCCGTTTATTTAAGTTTCGGACAGGTAGTGTACCGGCCTATCCTATCTATAAATAGTAGTTAATCTGAATAGAAGATATACTACTCGTATACCTTATTTCAAAGCAATAAATACTCATGACGAAATAATTGCTTTATATTTACTACTTACCACATACATCCTAACCGTTTATCACTAGAGTTTCCGGATTCTTAAGGTGTCACATCCCAACATATAACTCTATGGAAAAGGAAATGTCTTCCTTAGGCGTACATTCTCATAAGCTACCACAATAAAACGTAAAGTAATATTTATTTTACACGTTTTTCTAGAGCTTCATAGATTTTAACCAAATATGGTATATGTAATCTACATATAAATAAGTAACCACAATCGCATATTTCAACAGGGTCGACTAAACAGGGCTACCACAATATCAAGGTTAAAATTTTTCTGGCTGAAAGGATTTCAAAAAGAAATTTCGTTTGTAGGGCGAGTATAGAATGGCAAAACGAAATGAACATGTTTAGAATGGAACTAAAAAGCAGGGCTTCCGCAATATAATGAAAAATAATTTTCCGATTTCTATGCAAATACATTAGTTTTGAAACGAGAAAAATTCTGCTATGACCGGGAATCGAATCCGGGTCTTCCATTTGCCGGGCGAATATTCTACACCCGCATTCAGAAACGGTAAAAATTATCTGCTACGGTAGTTCAGTGGTAGAATATCCGCCCGGGTTCAATTCGCGGTCATAGAAGAATTTTTTCTCGTTTCAAAATTATTCCCAACTTTACAGCTAATCCCTGTCTGCTTAGGATCTTATGATCATTTCATTCCATCAAATACATTAGTATACGATTATACTACGACGAATTTGACGAAAAGCACTTCTGTATCACGGGAAACCCGTGTACATGCCTACTTGTCTTGCTCTGGAATATCATAATCTCTCTCCAAATTTTCTAGCTTGTAATATCTGCCTAAAATATACTTTGTCTTCTTGGAACAATTTTTTTTTTAAACGCTTACCTTTACCGACTGTGGCTGGGATAAATTTTGAATCGTGACGATTAATTCATTCTAATAAACAAGTAAGTAATCAGGAACCACCAGCTATTTTATTCTAAATTTGTCTTATTGTTAGCAAAAAGGCTTCTTAAAATAGCGATTTTCTCCGGGTAATCCATTTCGCAATGACCAACTTCTCTTCCGGGTTTAGCGCTCTTTTTTTTTATTCAGTGGGTGGTTGCAGTTGGCAGATATTATCGAAATGAGAGATAATCGTGGTGTAGGGTCCACAACCGTATCTGGGCCGCCGTGTGCCACACCCCTCTCTTTCCCTCACCCCCTTATCCTCCCAGGAAAGTCGACTCAAGGAGCTCTCATTTCCCCTACCGCCGATCTCAAACAATAATCCCACCGTGTTCCTCCATTTGAACTCCTGTAGCAAGCATACTTACAACCAACCCATCATCAAACCGGAGGGTTGACCCGGAAGGAGATGGTGAAAGTAGGATGTTTCGAGTGATTCGGGAAGCCTCATTGATCGTTCACAATGGTATCATCGACGATTTAAACTCTCAATTGGGAGTTTCCTAAGCGAAGGCTTAAAAACAAATAAGTACTGCCTTCGAGACGTTAAATGCAGTTGATTACCCCGTCATGTTTTTCTTTTATTAGAAAGGTATTAAAACGTAATTGAGCGTTCATTTAAAGTTTCATTATTGAAAGTATCTCGTTTGAAATTTATGGAACCTCACACACAGTTGATTTTTTCTTGGAAACGTGCATTATTTTATACTGTAGTGATGGTGGGTTATCAAAATTACAGTTTGCTACTAATCATTTAAAAATTTTATTATTAGTATTTTAGGATATTGATCATTTTTTCACTGATAACTCTATTTATATTTTATTCATTTGCTTCTACTACGCATCAGTTGTGACTTTTCAAGAGGAATTTACATACGCGTCGACACATTTAAAATTTAAGACGTTTCATCCAACAAAATTTCTGATACGTACGTGAGGGATACAAGTCCCGGCATTTCATTAATACCCTTGATTGAATTTGGCAATATAAAGGAATCCTTGAATGAGTATCGTTTTCAATTACGATACGAAAGATTTGAGAGCGCGACAAATCTTCATGGGCAGAATCAGCTTTTCTTTGACTAATCGAAACGGTCGCCGTAATTGGTTTCGTTTTTCGGTTCGAGTTCTTATCACGACGAGATTTTTTTGTTTTCCAAATGATGGGAAATGAATTATCTGATGACATATCTAAATACAGCGATGAAATTGTGAAGATAATATCGAGTATATCGGCATCGGCATTTAGTAGATTTGCATCGACAGGCGATGACATAAATTGTGATTGTACTTTTGTTTTATGTTTTCTTCTCAACCATAAAAACTTGGAGGTGGAATTATTAATAATGATAAAAAATTTCTAAGTAGTAACCATTGTGATTGAAACGATAACGATCATTCCTTTTAAAATTTAATTTTTGAAATCTTGACAATTCAATAAGAAAGTCATGATAATTCTTTAGTTTAATTTTCCACACACACGACTGGACAAATCCAGGCGCCCGGTCGCCATTGGCTACTAAAATAGCACAGCGGCGACTTTATTTTTGTTATTTTTTACCAATGCAATTGATTTATTTAGTAGGCAATTTTTTATATAGTATGAGTGGTTTATATGTTATGTATACAGATTTATATATCCCTGATTCTAAATCATATTTGATATCTACCCTGGTGCCTAGATTTTGGAAGTGGATCCTAGATTTGGACCAGATTTGTCCAAGTCTATACGCAAACTCATCCTTTAATTACCTTATCAAAGCAGAGCGCATATGATTATATTGACCTTACAAGTCATGTGAGTGAATCATCTTATCCCTATTGAGTGCCAGTTGCGCCTTCATTTCTCGGCCGACGTTTACATACCAAGCAATCTGTTCAATCTGCGAGGGTCGAATCGCCTTCAAAAAGAAACCAACATTTCCTCGAAAAGTTGGATTTTGCGACGAAAACATTCTGCAATGCTTATTCGCAATTTCTATGGAAATATAAACAGAAGCCGAAGAAATGCTGAGTGTGGTGATAATAATTTAGCCCCAGCACGTCACGAGGGGGAATAAAACAAAGCGATTGGTTTTGGCTCTTTTTTTATAGTTTTGGTGGCAGTTGCCTTATCCGCCCCTTTCCCATTCTTCCGGACACGAGGCTCTTGGATCCATCTCATCAATCGCCAGTTTATCGAAGGATTGCCATTGTCCCTATCTCACCATCCTCACTCGCCCCTTTACCCGTCACATGAGCCAAAACTCGCCTCGCCCCATTCAGACAGGTCCCGGATACCTTCCTTATTGTCCCATACCTCATTCGGAGGAATAAGTGATCGCCTATCCTTTCCTGAATCCCATCTGGCCGCTAAGCCTTACTCTTTCCTTACACGATCCTGCGTTTCCCTCTGGATAAGGCTATCCTTCATTCCTTCTACTTAAGTCGATTCTATTTTGGCCAGCATTTGAGTGCAAGTTTTAGTGGAAAAGGAATCTGGTGCATGGGAGCAAAGATTCTGTGCAAGTAAATAAATCGGTGGATTTTTAGGGTGTTTAGGATAGTTTTTCTTCAAGGAATGTCTACTCATCCGATTTTTCTACATTTTATATCCACAGAAGTAAGGATCTCTCGTAAATTTTAAATTCAAAATTGGATCTACTTCTTTTATGGCATAGAAATAAGCAAGAAATAGATAAAAGCAACAAGCTTTTATTGACCAAAAAGGAAAATACTGGCATATTTTTCTTATGATGACGTAAACTTTTCAGTATATAGGTACTAGTTCGCTGAAGTTATAGGTACATTAAATAAAATACACTCAAGAATTTATTTAAACTTCTTATTTATTATACAGAATATAGTTACACTAACGGTTTCGATCATTTAACTTAGATAAGTTGTTTCAAAAAATAATTGCTTTTTGCTTTTGTAGGTGCTATAAAATGCAATAAAATTTTGGGTAACTAGTTATATTGTTAACTTCTACATTTTACTCATTGGCTTATTTTCATTTTCTTCGATTTTCGATGTGTGTCCGTAGTACTTGCAAAATTCTCAGTATAGTATTTTTCATAACTATATTTAATCACTGTTTCCATAGGATGTTATATATATATATATATATATATATATATATATATATATATATATATATATATATATTTATATGTATATGTGTGTGTGTGTGTGTCTTATAAATATTTTAGAGAGTGTGTTTGTATGTTCTTTATACGTGTTTACACCGTTGAAGCTATCGAATTCAAAAGTTTCATGGGCCATCCTATAGACCAAAGGAAGAACATGGTCTAGGTTTGCCGACCGTGGGGTCTCTTATACCCCATGGGGTCAACAAAATACTATTTCCATAAGAATGCATGGGAAATGGTGTGGAAAAGCCCCAAAATCCCATGCAGCCCTTCACTGATGTGGATATACCTAAATATTAAGTTACGATCACGGGAAATGGCATATTTTACGCATGGAAGACTGAGTATTTTAATTCTGTTAATGTTTAGTCGTATTACATGTTAAATCGCTCGAAATTATCCTTTAAGCGCAAAATTTATTAACATTTTCCAGGCGGAAACAAAGCTAAATATCTTAATTGTTGTTCTCTCCAAAGGGAGATAGCCACGTAAAGATTAATGCAAGGAAAATCCACGCAGTGGCGCGCCGTAGAGGAAGAAGAGCCAACGCCAAGATAAAGGGTACAAATGGATTCTTGCCTTAATATAGTCTATGAATACTTTTAAAGTGAGTCAAATGATTTTTAATGAATATTAGAACGTTGTTATCTTTTACAATTAACATTGAAAGATTTCTCGCAACATAAATCGAGTCATCTACTTACATTTGATCGGTAACCAAGATGTTGTTTGTTGTTTACGTTTTGGCTAATAGTATTGACATAATCCACATAATTTTATTGCTGCTTTTAAAGCTTGGGTGCATCTATCCATCTGAATATTAAGTAAGATGTTAATGCGTAATTATATTAATGATAAAAATTTACAATACAAGACATCTACATCTACATTATACCCTGCAAGTCACCTTTTTGGTGGATGGCAGGGGGTGCAGTGCACCAAGGGTCCATAGTTTTCCTACGTTATCTTTTCCTATTATGGTCTCTTATCGTCCTAGGGAAAAACGATCCTCTATATCGCTCCGTTCTACGGTCGATCTCGCGAATCTTATCCTCACTGTCCTGCCTTCCGAGGTACGTCGGGCTTCTGATAAGTCCTACTACTTCATTCGCTAATCCCTCCGACATAAATTTTTCCAGTAGTTTAATTCTAGCCTGCAGCCTACGTTCCTCGATGCCCATTTCAGATTTTCTATTAATGATGTTACGATTTGTTTACTATCGTAATTCCTCTTTACAAATCTAGCTGCCCTGCGCTGAATCTTTTATATCTCGTTAGTGAGTCCCTTTTCGTAGGGATCCCACACAGCTGAAGCATATTCCACCTGCGGTCGAACCAAGGATAAATAACATAATTCTTTCACTTTTTCGTAGCTATTTCGAACTATTCTCCCTATAAAGGCCAGCTTTTTGTTAGCGGCCCCTATCAATCGGCGAATGTGGGTGTCCCACGAGAGATCACGATGGATCGTGACTCCGAGGTATTTAATCGAGTCTGAAACTGGAATCTCTACTTCGTCCAACGAATAATTATTATCCAACGAGATACTCTTGGTTCTCCAGAAGTTGATGACGCAGCTTTTCTTTAGGTTGATCTCTAACTGCCATTCCTTAAACCATGCAGAAATAGCTTCTAGGTCATTTTGGAGATACTGGTGGTCTTCCGGATTGCTTATTTCTCTATAGATGACGGTGTCGTCTGCGAAAAGCCTAATTTTACTTCTGAATACTGAGCTGATATCGTTTATATAAATTAGAAATAATAACGGACCAATTACACTACCCTGCGGAACGCCAGAGACAACCTCCACTAAGTTCGAAGATTTCCCATCTATAACAACCTTCTGCTTCCTATGATTTAAAAATTCACGGATCCAACTAACGATTTTAGAATTAACGCCTAAGGTTTCTAATTTCGTTATTAACTTCCTGTGAGGTACCTTATCAAAGGCTTTCCTAAAATCTAAGAAGATGGCATCGACCTGCGTATTCTTTTCTCCGCTTCTCAGTATACAATTCACAACAAGACCGAGCTGAGTATCACATCACCTACCTTTCCTGAAGCCGTGTTGGCAATCATCTAACAATAAATTACTATCAAGAAATCGCATTATGTTGCTAACGAGTATATGCTCGAGAATCTTACACGATATCGAAGTTAAAGAAATCGGCCTGTAATTTTCTGGGTTCTCCTTGTCGCCGCCCTTATGAATTGGGGTAACGTGCGCTAACCTCCAGTCGCTAGGGACCTCTGCGCGAGAAATGGATTTCTCGAATATTATCCGAAGAAAAGGTGCTATTTCTTCAGCTAATTCTTTTAAAACGCGAGCAGGAATTTCTTCGGAGCCAGTGGCTTTGTTATGTCTGATGGAACTTAATTGCTTTGCTATTCCCACCTCAGAAAATACTATATCGTCCATCAGCCCCCCCCTTATTGCGGGTGCATAATGTACGCAATGGTCGCTGACGGCTGTGAATGCTTTTACAAAATGACCGTTTAACAGGCTGGCTTTCTCTACGCTATCATAAATAACGGCACCCGAGTCATTACGCAGGGAAGGAATGGTAGGGCCTCTACCTTGGACCTCTCTCACATAGGACCAAAACGCTTTAGGGTCCTCCTTCAAATAATTATTTAATACCTTATTCCGGAAGTTAGTAATAGCCTCGCGCATAGTATTTCTCGCTTTAGCGCGGGATTCCTTATACATCTGAACTTTAGTTGCTCTATATTTATCGGATGATGTAGACGGCATATTTTTTATTTTCGCATGGCTTATTCTCTCACGCCTAAGCGCACTCCTAACTTGCTTATTGTACCAACGTGGCTCTTTATTGTCGACCTTCAATTTAATTGGAATGTACTTATCGATACCCTCTAGCATTATATCCTTGAATAGTTTCCATGACGACTCAGCACCTGATCGTTCGGTCATATCACGGAAGCCAGGTAGTATTTCTCGTAGGCGCGACCTGAAGCTTGAAAAGTTTGCCTTAGCAAATATGTAAAACTTTCTTTGAGGCTTAGAGTGCCTCTCGATTTTCAACTTACACTCTGCATATACGGCCAGATGATCACTTATTCCTTCTTCAATGGTGACTTTGTTTATTCTTTCTGTGACGTTAGTTGCTAATAAATCTAATATGTTTCCCGATCGCGTTGGCTTTCTGACTAATTGAAGGAGAGAGTGCTCGCAGAATGTTTCGATTAATACCTCACAGGATTCGCGTTCTTTACCTCTAGATTCGAAACATAGGTTTTCCCAATCAATTGAGTGTAAGTTAAAGTCACCACCGATTATAACGATTCCATCTTGATTTATCAGTCTAAGCTTTGATAGTTGTTTCTCGAGACTTAAAATACAATCTACACCAGCGTTAGGTGGCCTGTAAAACGAGCATATGAACACCTTTTTGGAGCCATCTTTACCTATGCGGCACCAAACACTCTCGATATCCTCGTCACTTATCGGAATCTCACTGCTATCGTACTTATCGCTAACCGCTATGAAAACTCCCCCGCCCGATCTATTAGCGCGATCTTTTATATAGACAAGATAGTCTCTAGGAAATATCTCCTGACTCTGAATCTCATCCGTTAACCAACTTTCTGTGCCTATCACTACGTCGGCATGCAGACTGCGAAAAAAATGCTCGAACTCAGCAATTTTCCTACGGATGCTTCGACAGTTCAGTACGACGACGTTTAATTTCTCACTATCACTTCGCATACTAATCTCACCCTTGACTTTCTCCTCCACTCTAAAACTACACGCGCTCCCATCACAATCACTCCCACGACTGTATGGCGTCGCATCAAAATTGGAATTGCGACCCGTCGCGCCCTTTACGGAACATTCTATCAATGACCTATCGCGAAATTGGTGCTGCATGTTACGCTCGGTGTATATTCTATCATTAGATAATCTTTCGGGATTCTTATTTTCTACAAATGCATCGATTATCCCCTTACCCAAAACTGACCTACACCCGGCCCTATTCTCTAGCCTAAAAAATTCCTACTGTGCTCAAGAATCCTACGCGCTACTCTCTGGGCCGATTCGGGCGTGTAGTGAACACCAGAGTGATCCAGTGGTGCCCTGCACGATTCGATATTCGGTCTTAGGTCGACGAAGTCCACTCCCAAGTCCCGACAGAAATTTCACAGCCTTCGGTTCAGACCGCCAACCCTACTCCAAACCTCAGAACCGCGGTCAATTCTAGGGACTATACTGCAAACAGTAAGTCGCACATTCGGAACCCGACTCCTCTCGGACACGAGCAACCTCAGAGGCCAAGTCCTTGAAAGAACTTAAAATCTCCTCGGACCCGCGCTTTGAGACGTCGTTAGTCTCAACATGGGCCACCACCCGCAGCCGAGAGCAACCTGTCGCCACTACCGCTTCTCTCACCGTGTTGGTCACTTGCGCCACCGTGGCTCCTGATATACATCTTGAGAAGACCCGCTCTTCAACTCCCTTCTAGGGGAGCCGGTGATGTAGTGGTTAGTGTGTTGGTCCCACCGTACGATCTGCTAAAGCGACACCCGGTTCGAGTCCTTATGAGGATTTTTTTCCGAGGACGCGCCGGCCCCCTATTTGTGCGTGTTGGAACTAAAGTGACGAGGACGACCCAATGAGGAAAGAGAACACGAGAAAAATGAGGAGCACGCTCAAATCAACACTCCGTCCTTCGGAAGGGTCGTTAAGCAGTTGGGACCCATGGTGTTCTTCGTAAGAGCAGGCAAATTCCGGCACAGGGTTTCTCTCCACCCTTCCTGGCTATTCATTGCATCACCTCTAAGATACCCATTGTACGTAGGAACGAGGCGAATCGGCTGGACTCAGATGGTTTAGATTCATCTCCCCCCGGCGGGCACTGGATAACAGGAGTGCCATCCCACACCACACGTTAGAGCTACCTAACATTAACAACACCCCCTTCCCAACCCGACTCCTCTTGGGCCCGACCTCCATCAAAGAGACGGGAGTGGGTACGGGCGCAATGGCCGTGGTGTCGTCCTCCGACAACACCTCAAACCTATTACTGGCAGGAAGAGGGTCCGCCGAAGCATTCCCAACTCCCTGCCTCCGCAGCACCACCCCACGATCGACCCGAGTGGACATCACTCTCCACTCATCGGATTTCCCAGCCCGAGGACCCTCAGCACGCGGTAAGGAGTCAGAGGCAACCCCGATCGCTCTGCCGGCTACAGCGCCCAGGCGAACCCGAGCCGCCAATTTGGCGCGGCGAGTTTTCAGGGATGACCCCGCACCCCCCACACGAACCAAGGCTGCCTCGGACCTTTCCACCCTCTGAAGGAGGTCCGCAACCACCCTCTCCAGCTCCGTGATTCGAGCCCTCATGGCCTCGCAACCAGCGGCGCACACGATATCAGGAAAGTTTTCGTTTTTGCATTTTATTATCATATAATCGGCAAGAATACGATGTGCAGACCTTCAGTTATTAACATTTTAAAATATCTTACGATAGATTGACTAGAGATTTACACTATTTCACGTAAAATGAAATGAATATTGTTATTCTTACTTTCTATTCTGTTGTTTTATTCGTGTTTGCTCATATTTTAAGTTTATATTCGATTTGCTCCGATTTTTCAACATTTCAATTGTTGATCTCGGATTTTTGCATTGTTAGACTCGGACTTTAAAGTGCATTTGCACGAAGCCTACAATGAAACAAACGCATCAAGGATAATAACCGATTGAAAATTTATGTGGAAAGTTTTGTGTAAATATAAAACAAATGAAACACGTGGCGAAGAAAAGAAACGATTCCAATGCATTGTAATAATGGACAACTTAACATTTCAAATAGAAAGATATTTCAAGCGTTCATTGAAAATATCGTTTCGTTTGCAAGTTTTATTGTGCATTTTAAGCAAATTACTATATTGATAATGTTTTTGATTAATTTCTTTCGACATTGACGCGTGGCTGGTGCATTGATTACTTAATATGATACAAACCACAGAACATACAATATGCTGTACTATCAGAAATATTGAACAAAACAAAAACTTTTGTGTATCGGTAGTATAAATCATGTAGGTATGTGCTTTTGGTTATGAAAATGGTGCGAGCTATATAATTATTTTTAGTGGGGCAATAAAAGTGGTTCAACTAATAACACTCTTTGTAACAATTTTTTGTCATAGAAACTATCGCATTGGGTCACTTCACGCAAGGGTCTCTAGATGTTTGCAGGAAGTACTGCAACGGGCCCCTAGTGAAATATTATAAGCGGTCGTAGATTGATGTATTTGGCATTTTAAGAGATTACACCTTATATTAATTGAAAATATCCTAATATAATTTTATCATAATCAGTGTCAGTATACTGGTGAAATATTCCCATCGTGTCATTTGTGAATATCTGTCAGAGGAAAGACCGGTAGATAGGTGATTACCAGAGGGGAGCGAGGAAGCAATACGAAGAAAGAGAGAGAGGAGAAACGACAGAGTGAGGCCGTAAGTAAGGACTCAAAGAGCGGAAGAAGGCGAGAGACCGTGAGCAATTTGTTTCGTTTTATCTCATTCGCAATCTGAGGATGGCTTACGTGATTCTCGCTAGTTCGTACTATGGAGGGGATCGTCGAGGAAAGGAAGAGGTGTGGGGAGGAGGGATAGATTGTGGAGAGAGATGAGGTCGAGAGAGGCGGGTGGTGTTTAGCAAATGGCGGTTATTTGAAGGGTAAACATCTCTCAGATGAGTGGGAGGAGGAATTGCTAGGGAGGGAAATGAAGTGTGGTGGGCATGGATAGGTTGAGGAAAGCGCTCCGTGAAAAATGTTTGCGAGGAAGCGCGAATTAAACGAAGCTAGACACGGAGAGAGAATTGTCCCCCTTCAAAATCACTCTTCCCTTGAGCTGTTTAATTTCTAGAATGCATATTTTCGTGTACTCAGTGGGGTGGAGAGCTTTTAACCTCCATGTGTCCAGTCATCTAATTGTACGTAGTAAGGAGGAGAAAGTATTATAGATCTTTCTTTTAAAATGAACGTTTAGTTGCCTGGAGCAGAGGTTGATTTTTTCTTGTGGTTAAGAGTGGGTGTTATCTTCCATTCTGGTCCATTTCTTGCCTTATAATTAAGGGTTGTGAATAAGATATTAACCAAAGAGGGCTTTACGAGACCTCAAATAAACATTTACCTTCGTTTATGACATTTAAAAAATTTACATTGTATTGCCACAACAATGCGCTAATCGCATTTGATTGAGGAGTTTTATCATTGCTTATACTCTGGATCTTGAGGTACGGTCTGAAAAATTTTCCTGGACCAAATAATGATATATTTATTATATATTTAGTAATATATTTGTTTGAATCTGTTGACAGTAAACATAAAATTCAAATTTAAAGCGTGAGAGTAATTGTGGTAAAGTTAACCATACTTTGGGGTGATTTTTTCCATAAAGTATCATCCGCAAAATAACTGGGCGTAGTAAATTTGGGATGGAAATCTTTTCTTGTAACAAGTAAGTTTCGTAATTAGTAAGTTTGGAGGTGTTTTGCGTTAAGTTTTCATAAAATTTAGAAATATGAGAACTATATTTGTCCGTAAATAAAGTGAAAAGGTGCTTGTATATAAGAATGTTCAATTTAGTCTCATAGCCGAAGACCTTTCGTGTTTATTTTTTAGATGAAATTCACCTGTTCTACTTACCGTACTATAAATCACTCATTTCACATAAAAGTGGCGAACTTTGAAATTAGCGGACAAAATGCTTCAATTGGTCTCGTGACTGTATTTCTCTCTGACCCATACTCCTTTTCCCCTTCTCTCGGTTCATTGTGCAATAGGAGGAGGGGCTAGAGAAAGAGAGAGAGACGGGGGAGCGGGAGAGAGATCACGGGAATCCTTATTTATTCGTCCTGACCCCTGGAATCTTTTATAAAATCACGGAGAGAGCACCTCTCTTCGCTCTCCGCATTCCTTAAGAACATCACGATATCTTACTCCCCTCCTCCCATTCCTTCTCCCTCGCTTTCTAATTCCGTCTCTCGCTTTTTCTCTTCCTATTCATATTTCCAAATATTTAACCTATTCTCAAAATCATGATCGAGCCTTAATTCCGTTAACTAACTAAGCGCTATGCGATAGACAGTGGTGTAAGAAAGGGGGCTTCAACAAACTGTTTTTGTAGGTGATTGTGATAACTCGTTCGTTTAGTTGGGTGGAAATCCGACTTACAGCATTGGAGGAATGCAAATTTTAGAGCCCCTGGGGCAATTTCCTCTAAGTGGACCTCCATATGTAGTTCATTGTTCGATCTATTAGAACTGTGATCCAATCTCCCCTGGCCTAGTCCGCCCAAAATCTCAATAAATTGGCTATATGTTATCAACCTCATATAGTCTATATATAATCTGCTCTTGCCTAATGGTCACTTAGGGTGGTATTAATGAGTTTTGATGGAGCTTATTCTCTAAACATAAGTATCTAACCAGAGTTTCTTTTTTAATTAATATGAATATTAAGTACGAGTTTATAAATTCATTTTTCTTATATTAAATTATACTGTATTTAAAATAGTTTACAGATTAGTAGTGGATTTATATTTCCGATTAAACCCTAGCAGTCATGCTTAAATGTTCAGAATAAAATACCAGGCATATATCGAAAATTATAAATTATGAAACAAATAAATTTCAAATAAAAATATTAAAAATTCGATGCACGTAATGATTATATTTTCGAATAAAAGGTGCTTTGCCAAGATTTCTGTAAATATTGCGAAGTAAAAAAATTACCCTAATGGAAATGAAACACATACAAGTAATCCTGGAGATTTCTGCTCGTAGCACTGCGGAAAATGTCTCAGAATTATAACTTCGAGTCGAATGTACGATATCACAAATATAACCAATATTACAGTAATCACATTCTTATGACGCAGTTTTTGCAGAAAGAAAATGATAATAAAAATTCATTCATTTCTTCCTTATCGGGATCATAAAATACAAGAACTACTATAGAAGATATGTAACTGTACTTTTTAGCCTAATATTAAGACTTGTATTTAGGTATTGGCACATTTGGTAATTAAAAGTGTTGAAATGAATCTCAAATTTGTCGTATCCGTTCAATTAATATGGCAACTAAATATTCGTAAACTTCCATTTGTGGAGTGGATTGTTTTTTTCGGGCTATATATGAATTGAAATAAACAAGCAATTTAGACGCACAATAATTGGTCGCGTGACTGATGCATAGAATTGATAGTATGTTATAAAGATAATTTGCCAAGGAAGGGTAGACAAATTTTAATAGAGATCGAAGAAGATGGATGGGCTAGAGAGGCCCGGGTGGAAGGGGTGAAATATGGATAGATGGCGTTGGAATATTTCCCACGGGCAGCACGAGAATCGCACGCATGAAGGAAAAGAGGCAGGAGTTATTGCGAAAGACAAAAGGTTAAAGAGGATATGAAGTTGTGGTTTGGGGGAAGAGGGGAGCGGACCAGGAAGGACGGAGAGAACAAAGGTGGCGAGGGGAAAGAGAGGAGAGGTCGAGGATTGGGAAGGAAGAGGTGGGCGCACGGAGGAGTAGGTGGGTGTCATGAAAGGAGATGTGTCGGCGGAAGACAGGTACGGTGGAAACCCTTACGTGATTGCGACGCTTCAACTGATGGAATATATTAAACGATGATAGCTGGCGTGATTTTTATAGAAATCAAAGCTTGGTTTAAAAAATTGATTATCTAGCTTAATTCTCAGCTTAAATTCATAGATATATACTCCTGTACCTATGAAATTATTTAGTAAACAAATGAGTACTTTACCTACAAATATTGCTTACTAAGTCTCTGATCTTTTGTTTGCAATGAGAACATTCTCGTTAATATATGATCGATAATATTACATAGAGAGTGGATTACTGGCATTTTTATACATTGCTATTGGCATCTTATTACAAATTTTATAGAATTTATGCTAAAACGTACATTTTGTTTCATTTTTTCTGTTCTTCACTGGTGACATTCTAATGGAACTTACTGGGGAGAGCTCAATGGCTTGAATCCCTCCCTCCACTATTCATCGAATGTTTTGTATTAGACAAGAATCGAGGATGGACTTCCCTCCTTATGCAACTATTAAAGAAAAATAATAATTTTCTTTAATTATTAATGTGACTTAAATGTTCTAAATCAGCCTAAAATTACTATTGATCCAATAAAATGGTTAAGTGTTATAATTGCAGTATTAAGGAATTACGTTACCGTAACTCAGGGGGGATCCAGAAACTTCTGAAGTGGGAGCGATCACCCCAATTGCCCTTACCCCTCTTGAATCCGCCTCTGCTGTCAACCCTATATTTTGAAAATTCCTACCCATCAGAATTTTCTTTCACTTGCCATACGGAGTTAATCTTCAGGGTAGAAACAAGCGATTTTGTGCGGAATGGATTTAACAATGTGCCTAGTCGAGGGCAAATGGGTTATCCAAGGGGGGGCGGCGACCCGCCACTGCTTTATCTACTTCTCGCGTACACATGGAATGGATTTTTTCTTACAACGTATGTTTCCGAAACGATTGTTGTGAACTTTTTTGTAACAATATGCTATTGGTAGCACTGGTGAGCTTGTTTCTGACAACCTGTTGTTAGACCAGTCAAATTAGACATTTTAAGGGAAGTAATTCATAAAGTTTTGAAATTTGTCCGCTAGGGCAACCTAACTAACATATCAAAAGTTGACATGCCTGTCGTATACGAATCGGCCGTTTTGGCGCCAAAATGACCGCCGGAGCACGCTCTGCGACTGGCCTTTCGCGAATAACTCGGAAACGGTCAAATCTACGGCGAAACTGTATGTAGACAAACTTGTAGAGAATACAATTTCCTACAAGAAAGCCTCTTTGAAGTTTTTTACTAGTGCGATAGTGCGTCAGAAAATGAGCGTTGTTTGCGGAAGGCAGACCGCGCGCTGTCTTAAAATCAAGTGTTGTAAGCTCGTTTCCACACCACTAGCTGTGGTAGAGCTCCAGGCGCGTTTTTATAGTGGTATCCCCTATAGGCACTAATCCACTGTTTATTTCAATTAGTTAACATAAGTAATGGGTGTCATAATCATCTGTGCCTTCTGTCATGGCAGCGGCTGTCTTAATTCTGGCTCTGAAGTTGAAGATCAATTCGAAGATGAAGAAGCTTCGATTGAAATGCTAAATGATTATGACACCTATTACTTACGTTAACTAATTGAAATAAACAGTGGATTAGTGCCTAAAGGGGATACCACCATAAAAAAACGCGCCTGGAGCTATACCATAGCTGTTGGTGTGGAAACGAGCTCACAACACTTGATTTTAAGACTGCGTGCGGCTTGCGTTCCGCAAACAACGCTCATTTTCTGCTATACCATCGCAGTAGCAAAATAATACAAGTAACCATTCTTGTAGGAAATTTTATTTTATACAAGTTTGTTTATGTATGATTTTGCCGTATATTTGACCGTTTCCGAGTTATTCGCGGAAGGCCAGTCGCGGAGCGTGCTCCGGCATCCATTTTGGCACCAAAACGGCCTACGCGTACACGACAGGCATGTTAACTTTTGATATGATAGTCAGGTTGTCATAACGGACAAATGTGCTAAGTTTCAAAACTTTATGAATTATTTCCCCTAATCGTCAAAAAGTGTCTAATTTGACCGGTCTATTTAGATACTGTATGATTTCAAAACCGGGTGTTATGTCTGATTTATTCTCTGCCAAGTTTGTTTTTTTTGCTGTCGTCGTGAAAATGGTTCCATAGCGTTATATGACGAATAAAACTGCGATGGGCGGAAATTTGACCTGATTTAATCAAAAAAATTCAAGAGAACAAAAGTTTTCTTAAACGGATCACTCGTAAGGATGAATCATAAATGAGCACGATCCACAGATCAAATTTCAAAATATTCAGTAGAAAATTACCGAATTATTAACAAGTAAAGAACTTAAGTCCAGTAAAGCACGATTTTCAAAATCGAATGTAAAGAAAATGTTGAGCCATTTTTTATATCTATTTATTTTTTACTGCCTAATACACCACTTCGCGGCCTTTAAATGATGTTGCAACGATAAGAAAAACGAACACATAAGATCGTACTCTCGGCAAGATACGAACTCGCTGCCTTAACATTGACAGTTATCTCTATCAAGATCGACAATGTCGAAGGTATTCTTCCTGGTGATTGTTGTCTTTTTGAAGTAGGACAATATTAATTCAGTTAATAGCATACACTTTATAGATTTAGATTATACACATACATTATTTGATCGCTAAATTTTTAACATTGGATTGAAAGTTATTAGCTTCATTTCGTATGCTGAATTTAAAATGTATATGAATATAACGGTATCAATAATATTTTCTTTTCTGTAACCTCATTATCGATTCTAAATAAAGAAGTTGAAAGCGTGCAACTCACAATTTAGTACTACGGGTTTGTTTAGCCTTTAGCTAAAAAGTTTCAAATCCGCGCAGTGGAAGTTGTTCCAACGTAGTATTTCGAGGGATTAATTACTGCGTAGGACCGCATCACATGAAAAACCTTGATGGAAAACGACCAAAAATTCTTAAATTTTTGAGAAGCCATTGAAAGTAATTAAAAGAGCCGTCACACGAGATATGCTAAAAACAATCTTTTATTCTTACGGCTTTGTCAGCCTCGGTTCACATGACGCAATAGCCGCGACAGAGATAAGAATCGGTTTTCTGGAATTTAATTGCCCCACTTTTCTCGCGGACTAGCTCCGTCGGTATTAAAAATAACCTCAAACTTACAATAACAATAATAATAATTAAAGCGTAATTGTGAGTAATAGGACGCGCACGGCACGCCATGTCACATGGAAGGAAATGAAAATGTTCCCTTCCGCGTAAAATTCCATGTTCTCCCACGGGCTAAGGCATGCAACTGGAAAAACTAACGTTATTTTTCTGTTTGTATTCTTTTTATTTATCCGTGGAATGAGTTTTTCTTTGTATTTTCTCTCTCGAAATATTTGGGAACGAAGGGGTTGGAACGAAGGAAACGGAAGATAAGGAGGATGATGATTATTAGTGGGAAAATTGTATTTTTTTCGAAGGGAAAGAGAAAATGGTGGAGATGCGTGTGTAGGTGCTTGTACCGGAGTGTAGGCGAGTCGGATAAGAAACAATGAGACGGGGATGAATGGGATGCAATAGAGCCCGTGGGATAGGTGCGTGGAGTGGGTAGCGAGGGAGAAGGACGCAACGGCATCCCTAGGTTGAAGGTAATCTCCTGGAGGTTGAAGGTTTTTCAAGAGATTTCATGCTGGCTAGCGTCTTAGCCCTCGAAATCCCGTTTCCTTTTTAGCCATAGCTCTAGGTGTACACCTGTGTTTTATTCTCGAATGAGGAACTTGGAGATATGTTTGTTGACACGTGACAAGTGCAAAAAATACATTCATTGCTATTTCATACAAAAATCTGATGTGGTCACCACATGACTTTCTCCATACCTGTAATATTTAAAAAAAATTCAAAATAAGTTAAATGATAATAAATATTTAAAGGAACTATGAGAAAAATTTAGACTTTACAAAGGACAGAAATAAACTTAAACCATAGCCTTTTGATATTGGATATAGCTACGAAGCTCCAACAATTAAGAAACTACCGTAGTGTCCCGAATATAAAGCGACCTCGAATATAACGCGACCCTAAGATTTTTGGAAAGTTTTTCAAGGAAAAACTAAACCTCGAATATAAAGCGACCCCAAACACCCTTCGGCCAATCTAACACAAGTTTCTCGTTCATCCATCCCTTCTGCGCACGGAAGATTACACCTGACGGTAACTTTACCTTAGGCATCCTTTTACGATTTAAAATTACGTTGGGAGTCAGTTTTTGCCCATCGGCCGTGACTGCAAGCATAACAGTTATTCTTGATTTCTCATTTCCAGTGGATTTTAACAACATCGATTTAACGCTTTTTTTAAATTCATGTGATCACTTTGTTGGATTCCTCTGTCAACCTGGGATTTGGGAGAACCATTTCTCAACATAATCAACACCCTTTTTTCTCCCATTGTTAAAACAATGGATGGGTATAAATTTGCTAAGGTGGTTACAAAGAATACGCTGACGCACTTACTCGTATAGCTTCAATTCAATGACAATCGAGGAATTCAGCCGCCGATTGAATTCGATCTATTCTCGCCTCGGATGCTTTTCAAGAATAATGTAACGTACGCCTAATGTGTCTACAATGTAACAAGTATCTTGTATCTCGTAAACAGACGTGCGGTATGTACGGTGATTTTTCGAAATAAGTTTTGACGATGTTTGAAAATCACTAGTACCGACTCGAATATAACGCGGGGGCTACTTTTAAAATTTCATTTTTTGGAAAAAACGCGTTATATTCGGGACAATGGTATATAGGAGCGTTACTAAGACGTAACTAAGCGTCAATTGTTAACAACAGTCGTCGATAGGTGGCGTGGTGGTGGCAGCTAAAAATATAAGATATCTCTTAAATAATGCGTTACATGGAAAAATGTTTCAAACAAAGGTTGTATAAAATGAAATTTACTACAACTCTTATTCCAATACATATTTACATTTATCAAATATTAAATCAAATATGTCAAAATAACGTATAAGTGACAAGAGTAAACACCCACTTCCGGTTGATCGATTTTTACCAATAACTTATCAATTCTTATGACTTTTATAAAAATGTTAAATACAAAATTTTGCGTTGACCTGATTAACAGTAATTGAGTTAGAGCACCCACAAAAAGCTATCTCTCTCTCTCACACACACACATCATCGAGAAAATGGTCAAAACGTGTTCAGGGGACCTCAAAACGTGTATTTCCGTTGAAATCTCTAAGTCGACTTTTTTCATGAAAACAATACTTTGCACTATACTACGTATGGAGAAAGTAAAAAGGAAGGATAAAATTTAAATTAACGCCCTCAGAAACGCATTTACGTTATTTTTTAAATTTCTGAGGATCTTAGATTTTTTAAATTGAGGACATTTTAAATTATCTTTAATTACGTTCTGGTTTCCGAAAGCAAATATGCATATGACATCAGTTCATTTCAAGTGAAATTTTTAGATTAAGCCACAGGAGAAGTATAAAAATTTTCAATTTGCTTGAAGCCAATCAAAAATTTATTTCCATTGAGAACATGTAAATCGATTTCAGCAATTTGGAATTTAATGAAAAATTATGATAAAAATATCTTAGGAAAATCTATCATTGCATATTGTAGTAGAATTTATGCGTGACCAAAACGTGGCCGTAATTAATTTACATTACGAATAAAATTAGATAAATCATCAAAGAAGTTACAAATTTTTTGTCATGCGGCGTTTCAGGTTTCCATCCATCTTATCGAAATTCAACAACTTTCGGGGGAATTAATGCATTTTCATTAAGCCTTAATTAGCAACACTGAAGTTCCGCTCTATTGCTCAGAGGTTGGACCGACTGACATGCCAAACAGAACGAGATATGATAAATAATATTCAAACTACTACTTTGTATCGTTAGGTATCTTTATTTTTTAAGCGCAGCTCTCTTTTCTCAGAACAACTGGAAATTAACCCCACAGTCACTCTAATTTTCCGCAACTTCATTGGTCGTAATTTTCTTTTTGAGCCTGACTTAAAAAAAACGGTCAATCTTTCGCAAAGTTACGAACTTATTCTTGAAAGCTCTTCAGAAATGGCACCAACTTATGCCGGCAACGCTCTGCACGGTCGATAGAAGCAACTGTAACAAAAAACTGAAAAATTGAGCTGCAAGTCACAGGTAACATTTTTATGCACGATGTCGATATGCTTTTGAGTTGTATATATATCGAAAGACAGTGCTCTTATTTAAAGGTGGAGTATTCCAAAATGTTTATGAAACTGCCATGGCATTCGTAAATCTCTTTGCCCAAGACCTTAAAAATATATTTTTTCGGGCTTTGTGAGATTTTCGGGACATATCGGGAAAACTTGACTCGAATAGAAAAGGAAATAAATAAACATAAGTGCGTCCAATTCCCGGGTTTAAGTATTAATTTAAAAATGCAACTTCATGCCGTCCTCCATTGATTCGTGGTGGTTACATACTCATTATATTCATTATATAACAATGAACTATATTATGCTTGCCTACAATTAAAATGGCGAGCAGACGGAAGGACAAGCATTTATGGGCCACTTTGCCTATGAAACTGACCTCATAGGCTATGAGTCATAGCATGGTATTGTTGTCTTAAAATGCAGTTGATGGAATTCTCATCTATTTGCTGTGGAGTTCCTGACACCATTTTCCCTTCTGTCACGTTTTATCTCGATAACATCGGCTTACTTTGAAGTAAGGGAGGAATTTTGAACGAAAATATTGTAGTTAGCAGTGCACCGTGGCATTGATACTGCACATCGCTAAAGTAATCAAGATGACCGTAAGGGCGATCGTATCCACGCAATGATTATACTTCATAATTGCATGTTATTGGCCGTGAAAGCTTATCCTCAAATACATTATTAGCGTCCACAAAAAGTAAACGCTCTCAGTACCGCTTCTTGCTTATGAACTACGTGTGATGCAATTATTCACTTTCGAAATATTGAAGACATGACCAACAGTTGCGTAATCAGAGGAGAACAGATAAAAATCGAATTATCATACTTTTGGTATTGACACACACACACACACACACACACACACACTATGCCGCTCAAGTGCTCGCGATCAGTTTAATAAAATATCATTTAGTGATGTCGCCATAATGTTTATTCTATTATAAAGCTGGCTGCGCTCATTCAAATAATAATGTAGTTTATTTAAAATAGAGAATATTAAATCAAATTTGTTTCGTATGTTTTGTGTCTAATTGAAATTCTTCTGATTGATTCATATTAGGACCATAGAGAGATTTCATTTCCAAATCATTTTAAAAAACTAAAATGAAAATTCTTCTCGAATTTTTTACCATTGAAGTTATCCATTGCATGTTGATTCAATGTTTTGGCTAATTCATGCTGTAGAATCGTATTTTTCACTGCTTTACATTTTATAATTGAAAATTGCCTCTTATCCGAGAGAGTTCAAATATACCTGCTCGCCTTTGTGTTAAAAAAAGAAATCTGGTTAAGGAAAAATAATAAAATAATAAAAAATTTTAACCGAAGAGTTAATTTTTGTATTTCTAGATGTCTTTTCATTGTTAGGCAATTACATTGTGCCGCTCGTCAGACTTCAAATGCGGCATTAAGTATAGTTCATGGGCTCGACGAAAATCATCCTTTCAGCTGACTCACCTCACAAAACCACCGTACACGCCCTCCTTCCTTTCTTATACTCCCCCGCTTTCCTTCGAGACCTGATTCCTTCCTCATCGCCAACCCCCTTCCAGCCTCCCACTTACCCTCAAACCATCCCATTCTTTTCCCCTCCCCCCACTCTCCACTCTATACTTTCGGTGGCATCCGCAGTGGACGAGAGAAGACCACCCAGGACGCCAATAGAACTCCCCCCTCCTCCTCCTCCCCACTCCTCTCCTCCTCTTTCAATCCACTCTCCTCTCGTTCGCCTCATACATCTTGCCCTACATCTCGTTCACATCACAAACATAGAATGATGTCCTTCCACGAGATTTATTTTTTATAGCTTGTTCGTGAGTAAATACTACGAGGAGTTGGAAGGGGAGAAGAGGATTCTTAGAAACCGGGTAAAGGATAAGAGGAAGGACAAAATGACATTTTTCTTGAGGATTGATGATTGTTGCCGGGGGATTTTTTAATTGAATTGTGAGGCGAGAAAATCGATGAAGAGGACTTCTCTTGATGAATTGTTTTATGATATGCCACTTTATCGCGTGAGCGAATCTTGATTGTCATTTTGAAAAAATATCTTGTATTTATTGATTTGATTTTTATTTTGACCATGTTATTGAAATATTATCATATATATCACGTCTTCTTATTTCATATACATGAAAACATTTATGCTAATGCATTCAAGTTAAAGACCGGGTTCTTAAAAAAGAATGAAAGATATATCATAAATATAAAGTCGTATGTTTTGCTAACATTTGCTCTACGAGAAAGTAATAGTAAAAAACAAAATTCATAGAATTTTCTTCGACAGAAAACTTAAATTTTTTTAATGGAATTCTTACCATTCCTTCTATGAAATTTATTTCTACCAAATATATATTTAATTCCCAAAATTCTATTTTTGTATTATTTTCGGTAATTTCATCCCAAAATTATGCCCAAAGTGGATTCATTAATATCTTAAAACCATTTGATAACGTTAGCGATAGTCGTAAATCATGCGAAAAGAATTTCACGGACTTATTCAAGGCAGATAAAAGGTATTCCAGTTATGACGGCTTTAATTCTTACATAATGTGTACAGCTTTTCAACGTTTGATAAATGCTTATAACATAGGCTGAACCACCAAACTACGTAGTTTTTACTAAGCTTAAAAATCTTCAAATTTTTCTTTTCATCGTAAGTCGCACTTTGTAGTTAGTCAATTAGGTTTGTAACCATTATTATCAGTCATTCAGTTGAAAATGTTACCACTAATTAATTTTTTAGCAATAACTGCCTTACACGTGGTGCGTCAATAATTCCCTTTACATGTTTAAATAATTGAATCAACAAAATATACCTGAGCTACCGGAATAAATGTCTTCCGAAAGATTTTTTCCTTTCGAAATTTCGACTCGACTCTCGCAACCACTACTGGAACCATCCATTACTTCGAACGGACAGAGGCGGGAGTGATGTCCTCGGCCGCCGCCCGACAGTCACTTTTTTGTCCCCCCGCCATCCGGGGGGGTCCGGTGGCGAGGGTGTCGCTTCGCGGAAACGTACGCAGAGATTTTGGCAAAAAGAACTCGTCTCTCGCGTTTTAGGCAGTTCACGGAATGGTAGAATGCGGGTGGCCCTGCGGGAGACATAAGAAGGGAAAATGCCATACCTCCCCTATATATATATATATATATATATATTTCTTTTCAAACCTCTTTCTTTTCTTCTTCTCGAGTCCACAATAGGAGTGGAGGGAGAGGTAAAAGGCGGCGAAATCCTAAATCGAAGAGGATACTATGCGAGAATCAAAATTGGTGAATTAAAGGCGTTTCACGAATGCCTGCGGAGGGGTGTTTCAGTCTCATGCGAGGACGATGACAAAATTTTCCGCTGATGAGGAAAAAAGGGAGGAGGAAAGATGGGAGGAATAATTACCGTTTTTCTTAGGAAATGGATGAATGGGGGGAAATGGATCTTTAGAATTCGAATGGAATGGATTGGAAAGGCGATCGGAGGAATATCGATACGACGGATGGAGAACCGAAGGGCGTTTTTTTCAGCGGTCCACACGAACTGGAACGGGTTTTTTGTCTTTCGCGGAGAAAAAATGAATGCTTGAGAATCAATCGTCCTATCGTGTGGTATGATAATGTAATTGGTAAAAGTTGTCGAATAAATTATTAATTGCGGTATTTTTAAAAATATATGCTTAAGTATTGATCAAGTTAGGTTTACCCTTTCAGCTATTGTTTAATTATAAATATGAATCATATCTACTTTTACAAGTAAGAAGAGAAGGACATCAAATAGATAAACTTAATTCCTTAGGTCACTGTTTCATGCTTCAGGCTTGATTGTTTATTCTAAAATAAATAAATTTCAACGCTACTTGCGAAAAAGAGCGCAGAAATTTTCTCTTAAAACGGAGGATATTTGATTAAATTAGTGTGCTGGTAGGATAGGAGATAACGGGAGAGCTCATGGCCGTGCAAAGTTATGAAATCAAGTAAAATTAATGCAGTATTTTATACAGACCACTGTGTTAGTTCTCCTCAATGAAAATGATATTATTACACAAAACCGCCAGAATTTTTGGTTTGTGTAAAACGCTGGGACCACGTTGAAAACTGACCGCTGCTCAGACCTCACGACCGTCATTAACTAGGACAGCGTTTTTCAACTGGCGAACCATTCTCCATTTTTTTCCGTGGCGAACCATATAGTTAATAGTAAAAAAGTCTGATTAATTATATTAACTTTTATTTTTTAAGAATTGTGACTACAAGTGAAAAACGAAACAAAAGTAAATACACATTCATTTTCAAAACAAAATATATATGTGAAAGAAAATTTGACTTATTCAATTTCTGAATTTATTATGAATGGGATACTTAGGCTTGATTATCATAACACATTTTAAAAAATCTGGAAAAATATTTGATATGGCTACAATTAAATCTGCTTCAACGTCAAACCTATTTCTATGCTTATTTTTTATTCGAGTATACAAAGAAAATCTCTTTTCACACAAATATGTGGTATAAAATGGTAGTAAGCATTTAATTGCACTCTTTGACAAGGTTGCATATTCATCTTTAATGTTGAACCAAAATTGATAGAAGTTAATTTATCGAACTGAGTTTTTAAACTTGAATCGCTTGCCATGTCCATTAAAAGCTCTTTTTCATGAACAAGCTATTTTGCATTTTCAACTGTTGCTTCATTGAATGGATTTCGAATCCATTCGTTTTCCATGGTTTTGGATGGGAAATATTTTCTGAACACAGATTTTAGTTCTTGAAGGTGATCAATTATATCTTTATTTACTTCCTTATCCAAATCTAAGTTGTTTTCGCAAGAAAATCTGTCAAATTACTGAAACAATCTGTTTGGCCCTTTCTAATGAATGCTTCCCAAAGATCTATTTTTTATCATAGCTTCCACTCGATCTTGTAAAATGAAAACGTTGGTATTCTTGCTTTGAAGCGATAGATTGAAATCGTGGAATCGACTAAAAATATCTGACAAATTAGCCAACCTCTGAACCCAAGCAATCTCACTCATTTTCAAATGAAGCTCGAATGAATTGCCTTTGAAAAATTCTAGAATTTCAGTTCGAAGAAGAAATAAACGAGTTAAACATTTTCCTCTTGATAACCATCTTACGTCTGTGTGAAGCAATACATGTGTGTAGTCGCTTCCCATTTCTTCGCATAATGTTGAAAATAATCTTGAATTTAAAGGTCGTGATTTAATATGATTAATTATTTTGACTGCTTCATTCATCATTTGTAAATGTTGTTGGCATTCGTTTGGCAACAAGCGCTTATCTATGAATAAGGCAAGGTGTCGTTGTTGCATTTTTTGATGTGTTCTTTATGAAACTTACTGCACCAGCAAATTTGCCAACCATTGATTGAGCCCCATCTGTGCATACATCGATGCAGTAGTTCCAATCAATTTAGTGTCCATTGAAATAAGCATCACACAACGTAAATATCTCTTCTCCGGTGCCGCAATTTTTTAATGTGCGACAAAATAAAATGTCCTCTACAATTCTTCCCCCGAAAATAAAACGAATGAACACCAAAAGCGCAGCTTGATTGGAAACATAAGTTGATCCGTCCATTTGTAGGCTGAAAAATTGACTTTTTTCACTCCCTGTACAAGTTCTGTTTGAATGTAATTTGAGATGTCGTTTATCCGTCTAGATGCTGTGTTGTCCGACAGTGGAATCTGCTCCGGGAATTTCGTAATATCCTCACTGATCATACATTCAATTATGTATTTGGCACACGGTATCACTCATTTTTCAGCTTTTGTGTGATTCTCCACATTTAGCAATTCGATAGCTCACTTTGTAAGAGGCTAAAAGAGCGTTTTTTTGGCATTACTTGAATATCTTTTAACAAAAACATCCATATTTCATTGATATTTGCTAAATTCTTCACATTTTCGTAAAAAGAATGAAGATGGTTTGTCTTTATAATTTTTATGATTTGTCTCCAAGTGGTGAACTTTGTTTAAATTATATTTTGCCTTTAAATAAAAAGACCATGAGTGATAACCGGCGGTCAGAGGAGAAAAAGAGGAAAAACCTAACTCTCGAGGTTAAATTAGAGCGACGGCGACTAAAAGCTGGAGAGCGCCAACATTTTTTTTGTTTTTTGTTTACAACTGATATAAATGTGAGAAAATGTATACTACGTTACATTTATAGCTGACAAGTAAATGCAAACATATTAATACTGATACAAAAATTGATCACAAAGTGACTACCTTCTTTTGATGACTTCAATTTTGTAACTAAAGTATGTATTGCTTGCTTCATGAAAGAATTTCGATACCGAATTAGGAAATCGTTTTTTCTTTCTCTCTTATTCAAAGAGTTCTACAAAGTATCGTCGTGTTGTCTACACGATCAAACAAACAGTTACCCACGGCAGATTAGGTTTCGTTGCTTTTATCTTTAGAGATGCGAACCACTCCATCGTTTATGCGAACAACTTTTGGTTCCCCTGTTTATAAATTCTGAACTAGGATTAGCCGCTCGAGGATTCGTCTCGAAACCGAGCTCAGGTGTCCCCTTGCAGCAGGAGATCTCTAGCCGACCAAATCATTTGCAATAAAATTTTAACTTCTTTATGTTGTTAAATTAGTGAGAAAGTAACTCAGACGTCGAATCTGGGTAAATGCGCTGATTAAAAGCGTATTTTAAACGTAATTAATAAACAAGTGAAGATATAAAAATCAATTTTTTAAACCAACTTTTACATAGTTAATACTTTAATATGAATAAACTCTATAATATAATTATGATAACCTTTCTGCTTGCATGGGCGTAAAAAGTTGCAAAAGTGTCTACCAGCTGTTGAGTGATGTGGGGGTCCCTATATTTAACCTTTAATCTTTTGACAGTTGAGAGAATGGCAGACAGAAGTAGAGAACTCATTGTCAGTGGCAAACATAAGAATGTTTGGTATATAAGTAGTAAGAAGTTTGATAGTATCTTTTGTTTCATTAATTAAAATACTGACTTATCCATTCATATTGCTTAAAATCAACGGAAATGTACTGCTAGTTCAGAGTAATTCAGCTTTAGATACTACTGGAGTGAAACTGTTGATCACCAACGTGGTTTTCAATGACTTTTTCATAAGGAAAAGTTTTCAGAATAATCTTAAATGGATACCATAATTTTCCGATTATAATACGCATTTTTTTCCCCATAATATTGGCAAAAACTTAGGGCGCGAATTATATATGGTAAAAACGCATATAACTTCTTCTAGTAAGGAAATAATTTTATATTCGGGAATAACTTTCTAAATAAATTGTACTTTTTATTGCATTCTGATAGTTGCGAGTAACAAATAACAACATTACATACCTTAACCTGCTTGTATGAATGTAGAGACAAATATAGATGAAATTTTCATCAACGTAGGTAAACTCGTAAACGCTTTCGCGAAAACTGTTATTCCAACCGACCAGATTTACACAAAATCCGTCGTTGAGACATATCTTAATACATTGTGTCGATCTTTAATATGTGAGTCAGAACGTAACGTGATATCCTCGTAAACTCACTCGCACGTATATCACTTGGCGGCAAAGCAAGAACTATATCGATACTGCTAATAATCTAGTAAAAAGTTACACTGATCTTTATACAAAAAATTAGGTGCGCATTAGGTATGGTGATAAGAAATGTTCACATTTCATTCGTAAAAACATGGGTGCGTATTATAATCGGAAAATTACTTATTTATTTATTTATTAGCACAAATTCAGGGACAGAACTAGTCCAATTACACTGAATATAATAACAAAATAAATTATAAATAAAACAAAAACACAACAAAAAACAATTACCAAATGGAAACAGTAGATGATAGCTCATGAACACTTTGGCTCCAAGTTGATCAGTGGTGGAAAACTCCTTCAGCCAAAAATTATAGAATAAGCCCTATGCATTTCGCCCACTAAGTGGGCATCTTCAGGGGAAAACCTGCCTTGGCAGTGAACAGGGTTCAACTGAAATTTTTTAATTTAATTTTTTAATTCAAATGTTTTCACCTCTGCACCCAATTAATATTTTTCCTTATTGAACAATATTTGATTATAACAACGGCTTAAATTTGCAATTTTAAGAATATTATACTTTATCCAATGTAAGGTACTAATTCCACACGCAAGTTTCGGATTTTCTGGAGTCGAACCCATGTCACTTAGGTGAGAAGTATTATTTTATCTGTAGGTTTTTCCATCATATCTACAAAAACTGAAACATTCAGCTCTCTAAGCTCTTGTAGTTTAGGCTGGAAATTAGTATTCTTCTATATATATCCTATCATTATATATCGACGTTCCTTACATAGGAGGAGGATATCATTATATATATAGACGTTCCTTACAGAGGAGGAGGATATAACATATTTATCAATATATATAGACGTTCCTTACATAGGAGGAGGATAGTTTCAGTTTTTGTAGATGTTATGGAGAAATCTACAGATAAAATGAGATTTATCATTTAAGTTCCGTGGGTTCGACTTCAGGAAATCCGAAATTTGTGTTTTTTTCGGTGCAGCGGAGAAATCTTTTGAATAAAATAAATATTTCCAATGATGAAACATCTCTATGAAAAATGAATGTTTTTTCAAGGTGAGATTAAATGCTTGCAGTATGCAAGCACCTTCTATTATTATGTTATACAAGTAATTGGTGCTTACAATCTGAAAGCATTTCATCTCACTTTGAAAAACATTATTTTTCAGAGAGGTATTTCATCATTGGAATTTTTTAATTAAAAATATTTCTCTACACCGACTTTCGTTTTTTACTTTTCCAAATTGGGTTAATAATGGCACACATTTATTTGACATTTTAAATTTGTAACACATTTAGAAGTTTAATAACATTAATGTAATTGTTTAAATTTAAATAATTTTTAACGGCCGCAATAACAATTTTAGGTATACATCGAAATGTTTTCTCATTTATCTAGACCAGGGGTCGGCAACCTACGGCCCGCGGGCCACGTGCGGCCCTCGAGAACGCTTTATGCGGCTAGCAAAGCTGTAATGAAAAAGTGATCAGGAAAATTTCTCATGGGCAATTTTATATTTTTGGAGTAAAATTATGGTCTCAAAGCCTTTTCTGGTGAAGTTTTAACGCTAGTAAATTACGTAGACTTGATTTCGTTCATATGAAATCGCAGAATCTCTAGAAAACTTATGATTTATTCGCTCATCTGGCCCGCCGAGGCTTTCTTGACTCCCAATGCGGCCCTCCGAAGCATTCACAACTGCAAATGTGGCCCGCCATGCAGAAAAGGTTGCCGACCCCTGATCTAGACTAAGCTCTAAATAACCTAAAACTTTCAACTTCCTATCTCGTCCCGTAATATCTAAACAGTTACCCATTTATTTAAACTTGAAGAATTTTTAATTTCCAAACAAGTTAAAATATCAAAATTTCTATAATCTTATTTAGTTATTTTTTTTTATAAATTCTACCTATAAAATATTTCAGTTCCGTAGCACATTTGGAAATACATAAACCTTGAAAATTTGTTTAAATAATTTCGAATATTTAGCGGCCGCATTATAAAACATTTTCAAGATTTTCGTTTTTTCTAGTCGGTTTTGCACATAATCCTACCGACAAAAAAATGTCGGGTTTAGTGTCCTCCTATATATATGTTATATGTTATGTTACTCCTCCTCTGTAAGGAATATATATAATGACTATTAGAAGGTGCTTGCTTAGTCCAAGCATTTCATCTCTCCTTGAAAAAACATTAAATTTTCAGAGAGATATTTCATCATTGGATATATTTATTTAATTCAAATGATTTCTCCTCTGCACCGATTATCGTTTTCTCCTTATGGAATAATAATGGAGTAAAACAATCACTAATATTTAAAATTTGAAGAATATTATACATTTCCACCTTTATGCCAAATTTTAAAGTTGTACCACATTTAGAAGTGAAATAACATTTATCTAATTGTTTAAATTAAAATAATCTTTAACGGACGCAATAACAATATCATTCGGACATTGAAATCTTTATATTTATATAGACTAAGATTTAAATTGCCTAAAATTTTCAGCTCCCTATCTCGCCCGGTAGTATATAGACATTTATCTATTTGGTTAAACTTTAAGAATTTTTTGAACTGCCAAACAAATTAAAATATCAAAATTTTTATAATCCCCATTTCGTTTTTTTATAAATTCTACCTAATAAAAAAATTTCAGATCCGTAGCTCATTCGGAAATACATAAACCTTGAAAATTTGTTTAAACAATTTTGAATTATTAGAGGCGGCATTGTTTAACTTTTTCAAGATTTTAGGTTTTTCTAGTCGGTTTTGCGCATAGTTCTGCCAATAAAAAAAATTCGAGTCTGCCGCTCTTATGGAAGTGCCTAAACATTAGTATCCTCCTATACGTATGTTATATGTTACTTCTCCTCTCTAAGGAACGTCTATATAGTATAATGATGCTACTCCTCCTCTGTAAGGAACGTCTATATATAATGATACACCCGACAAAAAAGAACGAAAGAATATCACATGATTAAGACTGGTGTGCCTATAAATAATACCTAAATGAGACATGCATCTTTTACAGTGTAGTCAATGTGATTACAGAAAGAAAGTTTGGAGTCAATTATAATACCATGGTCTTTCTGCTGTGATACCTTTTTTATGTTTTCGCCCAAAATGTAGTAAGTATAGTTAATGGGGGATTTACACAGAGTAATTGAGAGCTGAGAGCATTTTAACGGATTGGGTTTGTCCCCCCACAATAAGTATCATTCAGAAAATTTATCAAGAGATCTTTGATATATTGATGCGTCATTTAAACAATTAATTTCCCCAAATATCTTGTAATCGTCAGCATACAATAAAATTAGACTTAAGATAGTGTCAATAGTGTTGCACACGTCATCAAGATATAAACAACATAGCAAAGGCCCGATAGCACTGCCGTGAGGATCACCTGAGAGAACAAGAAGAGAAGAAGAATAGAAACCAGATCCCGCGGATCCTCTAGTTATATAACTACTAACAACTAATGGTTCGGAAAATTCTATGGTCCGAAACGCCTCCGATCCCGAGCTTTCAGGATTAGAAAGTATCTACCTGTATATAAGATAGGGAAAAATTTATAATTCTCGTTTCCGTAATGTTTTACAGATATATTAAAGTCTGTGATAGCATAAAAGCCTCATTAATTGTTCCATCTTATATTTACTTCGAAATATTTCTTAAAAACAAGTTTGTTGCAGGATGTGTGTAGGAATCCAAGCACGTGACATAGGTTACGCATATCAGCGAAACGCACACAGCTGACGGATGACCTACTTGCCCGACACATCTATTGAACTACGGCACCGTATTTCACTCTACCAAGCCATCGCCCATTCACTTCGTAGCCTAGGGTCTACCTCACTGCTCAGCATTACTCTCACTCACAATAATTCACTTTCATTATTACCCGTGAAGTACCCCATAGTAGGGGAATTGGCACCTATCCTCTCTTCTGAAACATAGATCTCCACAAAGAAGCCTCATCATTTTCCGTACACATTCCCATGTTTTCCTTTTTTCGCTACGTCCATTCTTTTCAGATCAGCGCAGTGCAGAGACTCGCATGTTGTGATACCTTACCCGGTTTTCTTCAAGTCCTTCCTACAATTTGGTCGCTATCATGTTTATGAGTGTTGAACGTCTTAAACTAAGACAAGGAACGATCTCCTTTTTCGAGTCGCTACGCAGATCTGCTTCCTTTTTTACCTCCAAAATCAAATGTATCAGCAACCCCAAACTTGTAAGCAAAATTTGCTTCCGCCTATTAATTTCTAGCCTAACTATCGCGGAAAAAAATAGATTATCACTTTAATGATATACTGGATGTTCCCATTTTCGTTCAAGAAATCAATTTCCAACAAACTTCAAATATCTCGTTCACATATTTTCTGTCAAGTCTAGCTCTGAATTAAAGTGTTACTTATAATCATAACTAGCCCCCAAACATTTGCAAGCAACGCTGGAATGGTCATGCTAGTTTTGGTTAACAGAAGCAAAATCTCAGCCTCTGAGGCCGATTACGGTAGTGGCGGGCTAGTATACACTATATGTAACCAATACAAAGGCCGTTTTCTTTACGGCAGATTAAAGTTCCCGAACTCGGGGCGGAGGTAAATAGCTACACCTGAGTCATTTTTTCAGCCTAGCTACGCTTAAGTGCACGAAATGCCACCAACTGGACTCGAATTCCCTTTCTCAGCATTGGAGGGCATACACTAGGCTCACTCTCCTGCCGGGATCGACGGCGAAAACTAGAAATAACTTAAGAATTGCCCTCCCTTGAGTGACCTTTGAAGGGAGGGATGGAGAATACTGGAGGTAAGCAGGAAAATGGGAGTCCAGTCGGATTGAGAAATACAGGGTGTCCGAGGAAGAGTGGACACATTTCAAACATTTTATTGAGAAAATGGGCAAAGCTAGAAGAGTACAGTTTTCAACACATGAAATAGAAACTCTATTTTTTTTCTCATTTTAATACACTTCAACTTGAGCCTCCCTTATTGCTCGCGCAATGCCCATCCGGTTTTCAAATTCCCAGAAAGCGTTGTCACACATTTCAAGTGGTATTCCTTTCACAGCATGGACGATGCGGTCTTTCAAATCTTGTAAAGGTACACCTTGTCCTTCACGTATCCCCAGAGGAAGAAGTCCATGGGCGTTAAATCCGTCGATCTTGAAGGTCATGCAACAGACCCGCCTCTTCCAATCCATCTTCCAGGAAAAGTTGTGTCCAGAAATTGTCGAACGGTTAAACACCATTGTGTAGGTAAAACTTTTAGAGTTCCGCTTTTATATGGTGAAAACTGTACTCTTGTAGCATTATTCATTTTCTCATTAAAAATATTTTAAATGTGTCCACTCTTTCTCGGCCACCCTGTAGAACGACGTGCACAGGAGGTCACTGAAGTGACAATACATGCTACTGGCATGACAGAGCAGTGCCGAAAGAATTATTTAGAACGAGAGACTATACACCGATCTGTCAAACACCAATAACTATCCAGCATGCTAGTAAAATTTTAAAAATCTGTAGGGCAATAATTATCAAATGCTCTTTCATACTTACGGTATGTCATTTTATGTTAATGTACTTACTTTTGTAGGATTTCATATATAATATCAGCAATAATTGTAAAAATTGAATTAAAATGTTTGCTATGAAAAAACTAGATCATAAACAATCTACAATTGCTCATTTGACTGTTTTCTTTTTTAGTGTTTAGGACCAACGAATTTTCAGTGAGGAAGGATGATTTGTAGCCAAAATGTGTACGTTTTCTCCATTCGTGCAGCAGCTATTGGAATCAGGTGAGCTCTATTTTTCATCTTTTAAAATTTGTCTCGTAGATTTAAATTGTGAAATTTAATGTTTCATTCGCATTTCTCTATTGTCATCACAGATATTGTAACATTCGCTAGGTTATTCGAAGGCAGGGGTTTTCAACCGGTGGTACGCGTACCTCTAGGGGTGCGTCAACAATTTAAATAGGTACGCAAAAGTATTAAAGATTATAACTTTTCTTCTTTCATCTTTTATGCATGACTTCGGAATCAAAAGCTGTAATGCGCCGGTTAAGAATAATGTCATAAGAGTACGTCATTAAAAAAAGATTGAAAGATTCTACCCATTTGCCTTTTTCCTAGCATTCTCCCTTCTATGACTTCTTTCAGCTGACCCGTTATCTTTCAACATTTGATTCACCCATTTCTTCTGTCTTTACTTTTTACTCTAAGTTCCTTTCTTCCTCTTCTGTATTTAAGGCTTCCTCATTAGTTTTCTTCTCGGTTCGACAAATTTTCTCCATTCTATACCATACCATCATCTCAAGTGCCTCTAATCTCACATCTACATTTCTCATTTTCTGTCTCATACCCATATAATGTTACACCCAATCTCAGAGTTTTCACTAACCTCTTAACTCCGACCTCCTGTCAACAACTCTCATCGCCTCATAACTGTGTTGTTTTCTCTAGTTATCTCTGATCTCTTTCGTACTTCTTCCATCCTGCTTCAGAATATTACCTAAATAAGTAAAACATTCCACCAGTGTCAGCTTTTCCACATCCACTTTAACTGCATTTCCGTTCAAAATCCTAGGAATGGCTTTAGCTATATGCGAAGCTAGACTAATTATTCTATAAACTTTACATTTATTTGCTCCATTCTTTTTCTTTAAGGGATATAAAGTCGATCCAGTGAATTCCTTTGGTCACTTACCCTCTTCATATATTTCACTGCACAATTCCCCTCTTTTCTTAATTTCTTTAACATTTATACAGGGATGTCATTAACTCATATTGCTTTCTTTGATTTTATATCGCTAAAAATCTTTTCAATCTTGCTGTTTAATATTCTCTGGCCAGCACAGCCAGTCTACGTCTTCCCTCTCAATCTCATTTGATTCTGGCTTCAAATCTTTTGCATATAATGTTAAATATGCTCTTTCCATCCTTTTCTCACATCCTCCGACTCAAATTGCAGTTTGCCCTTTTAGTCTTAAAATGTGGCCAACGCATTTCCCTTCTCGTTTCCCGTTAACTCTCAGTTTTCCATAAAATAATTCCATTTTGCTTCCTTTCTGCAGTTCCACCATATACTCACATTTTCCTTTTTACAAGTCTCGCTTTTGTAGTTTCCCTCCGAATCTTATTTAATTCTCGATGCATTCTCCTTCTGTATCCAGTATTAACCTGCTTCAACTTCCTCCTCTCTTCCATCTTTTTAATTATCTCATCTGTAAACCAGTTTACTTTTTCTTCGAAATTACTTTTCCTGGCGTTCTTTTCGCGCTCTCATACTACCCCCTAGCTTGCTGGCTTAACCGCCTTCTGACAAACTTTCCTTTTATCTCAGCACCTCTAAATCCCATTTATATACTCGATTCCCTTTTACAATTTTTTAAATTTACAACAAACCTCATGACTACATCTGCCTCCGGAAAACTATGCAATTTAAAAACACTATTCCTTTGTTGCTCTCACCATGACATAATCAATCTAATACTGTGTCTCCTGGAAATTTCCAACCATATCTTCGCCAGTTTTGATTCTTAAATCACGTATTTGTTGTAATCAACTTGTTTCTTTTACTAAAATTTACCATTTTCTGTCGTCTTTCATTTCTCCTTTCTAGGCTAAATTTCCCGATTACGCCAACACGTTTGCCTTGTCATGCTACAGTATTCCAATCTCCCATGACTACCAAGTTCTTTTAAGCATCTTTTTTTATAACATTCCCAGCTTATTCGTAGGATTCCCCCTCACTCTGGTCACTAGTCGGCATATATACTTCATCACAAAGTTTACTGCCTTTTCTTTAACTTCCACTAACGCCATAAGGTCGTTTACCTGCCGCATGCTAACGACTCTTTGCCCTGCTTTCTTATCTGAAACTAATGATTCATTTCTAAAATTTCGGTCTAATTTTAATACACACATTATTGATATTACCATCAATAATAGAAAAATAATGGTAAATCAAGAAACGGACAGGTGATACCAATCAAAACAGAAGCTCATATGAATGTTTCGAGTTTTCTCTTGGCGAATCAATTAGGCTTTCTCGTGTTTTCCACTGATTTTAAAACATGGGAAAAGGTTGACAATATATAAATAACAAACATTTTATTCCGTGCATACGTCTATTTTTATTACCATTTTTCTTAAGTCTTTTTAAAGAAATGTAAACATTATTTTGCAATATACAGGTTCGGCATTCACAATTATTGTTACGTGTAAGTAACATTTTTACAAACCTCTGTGTACGCACCTACTCAACAATGAGGGAAAAATTTCGAAACAGTTAAGATTTCGAATTTGAAATCTTTATTTTTTGGACGAGAAAAAATGCATATGTTTTTAAGTTTTGGATAATTTAAACTTCATATGAACAGAAATGAATGATCGATACATATTGACACCTTACCGAAAAGTAGGGAAATTTGACCCAAATCGATGAGGCATTCGGCCTTAAACTCTAAAGGGAAAATTAGACTGATATTCATCTTCGGATGCATGTATAAGAGATAGATAGGGGAGAAGTAATGTTTGCCAAGGACACGGGAAAGTGAGCAAATTTAGAAATCATACACACTACAAGCAAAAATGGCGAGAAAAATCAACTGAAGGTTATCAATCGTGACACTGGGGGTGGAGACAGGGAAGAAGCCATTCATTATCCTTTTTAAAAAATTCTGCAAATTCTCTCGTCACAACCAGGTGACTCAAAAAAATCATTCTCATCGTACATGCTATGTATACACAGTGTTGACTTTGACTACACCTCTTCAATATAATACACATAATAATTGTAATAGGAGCAATAATTACTTTAATTATTAATAATCAATGAAATTTCGTTTTTTAATTATGTGCAATCTCCTATTTCCCCATTTTTCCAATATTTCTTTCCAAGTGTCCAATCCCTCGAACAAAATTCTTTTTTTCGTGTGCAGTGTTTGTGTTGTGGAGTCAAGTGATGGCACTTGATAAGCACGCTTCCAAGCCAACGAATGTTCTCTCTCGCAAGTGATACACTTTGTAGGGACCACAAGAAGTTTTACTTTTCTTCGAGAAGTGTCAAAAGTCTAGTTTCACTCCACAGTCAAAGAAAAAAGTCTCGTCCAACGTCGGCTTCTTTGACGCACCAGTACTTCGTGAGTAAAATGAATCGCATTATTTCTGCAGGCACCATTCGTTGTCGTTCTATGTTTCCCAAAAGAAGGCTGGTGTTCTTCATTTACAAGCACGAGTCCTACTTTATATGCACAGTTACAAGACATTCGCTTCATCCTTTTTTGCCAAATACTTCGCCGTAGACCATCATTTTCCTAAAACGGATTTACCGAAAAGACGCAAAGTGCCTTTGCGTCGCTAACCTAGATAATTTCACCAAAACAAATAAACTTGCACTTTTATTCCCGTCGGCAGGATTTCATCCCGAAAACATGCATGCAACTAGGGTCCAATCTCGTCAAAGCCTATCCGAGGTATGGAAATTTCAAGGAACGGAATTTCTTCATAGGAAAACAAACTTACTTCTAAAACTTAATGCTTTCTTTCCCGGTACCATTTCACCTCCTTCACTTCACGAGGAACAGCTTACATGTATAAATTTCTTCGTCACCTCTTCCTCTCTCAATCACTGTTTTGGGAAAAAATGTGCGACTAATTTTCACGATCTACTCTGCCCGGGAGAGTCACTGTCGTTTATGTTTATTTAAGGAATCATTAGGACAATGGAGTGCTTTTTTTTACAGGTGGGCTTCTTCATCCTCCACTCGAAAAGAAAAGAAATTTGTCCGCTCGAAAAAAAAGAAACATCACACGTTACATACACCTTTTTTCATAATACGTTTAACAGACAAAAAGTATCGCAGGACCCGGATTTACATGAACTTTTTTGTTGGTTTTTCCCGCACATGTAGTAAACATATGAACTCAGAAGAATACTTTTTTAAGTCGACGTCGATCGCCCGCACCGCGCGCCTAATTTTGCCTCTCTAGTTTCTTAATGTCTCTGAATATGCTTCCAAGGAGATGTGTAGAATTTGTCCATCCACCAATTTGTGGAAAACACTTCATCTCTCATCGAGTCTTCTTGCTCACTCTTTCGCGAAAGATGGAGAGATTTTAGTAAGCGTCTCTGTTTCTGCGACTCCCCGTCACCTAATCTTCATGATTGCACTGGCGCCCCGAACTAAAGCAGACTCGTCCAGCCATCATCCTGTCCGCTTGGCAGCGAAAAAGTTTCTTCGTCACTAATAGCGGTCTGGAGGTGACTGCTTATGTTGGCTACTCCACCTCATCAGGTATACTCTGCTCGCCAACTCGTCTGAAAAGATAAAAATCCCTTTTGAGGAAAAAAAGAAAAAAATTCTTTCAGGACTGTTACTCTGTATTTTTTCAATGTACTCAAGTAATATGAGAAAGCCATTATCTGTTCCAAGCCGAACATGCTTATATAATGAAACATTAATCAAGTTCATTTAATGTTTAATTAGTGGAGTTGGTCGAAAAAAGCCCACTTATAATCCTTCTATTATTAACAAAGGCTTATTTGGCAGTGGTTTTCAAAACATATGATTATATACGTTCATGAAAACTCATCAATACGAATATTTCGCGGAGACTAAGGGATGCGTGATAGATAGTGTAAGATATTCTGCTGTTGATCTCACCATTCCGTTAGAAGCGGCGAGCGCTAGTCCTCCCGTCCCGAGCGATGAAAGTGCGCTGGGTGAGGAACCTAGCCCGAGTCCACCCATGCCTCCCATGTGGTGCATCGGGGGCGCTGCTGAGGCGCTGGGAGGCGGGTGTTGGTGCGAACCGCCTGCTCCTCCGCCTCCCGCGCCCGCTCCTCCCACGCTGCTCCCGACCGCGCTTCCGTCCGCGCCTTGTCCCTGCTGCTGCCCTCCTTGCTGCGTCCCTTGCTGCTGTCCCAGGTGTCCCAGATGATGGTGTGGGGGTGGCGGGGGCGGAGACACGAACCCTCCAGCCATCGCGGCGTGGACGTTGCTGTTGTACATGTAGTGGGACATGGCTGCAGCCGGCGAGGGTCCGAGGTGCGGGTGGTGGTGCGGGTGTTGGTGCGGATGATGGTGCGGATGGTGGTGGGGATGGTGATGTGGGTGGTGCGGATGGTGCGGGTGGTGCGGGTGATGATGTGGGTGGTGGTGAGGATTGGCAAATCCGGGGAAAGACAGGGCCGCGACGGCCGCTTTGTCCAGCGGCTTCATCATCATGTCTGGGAGACCCAGACCACCCATGCCTCCGGGTCCGGCTCCTCCCATGCCTCCCGGACCCATGCCGAGGGGCCCTCCTCCTCCCTTCTTCTTCTTCGACTTGGAGGACAGCTTTCGGTTCCTTGTCTGGATCCCCTCCTTCTTCATGGTCAGAGGGCGATTAACCTGTAGGAGACAAGAAGTTACAGATGAGTTTTATAGGTAACGAAGCTCACGGTTCCGTTCATTTCATTTAACCTGCTTCTGTAACACATATTGGGCAGTATACTGTTAATTACACACTCATCAAACATCAAAGCCAGAGTTTAAGTATAGAAAAATTCATTAGATAAGAGCCGTCTAGCATTTATATATAAACCTCATCTTTTTAAAACGCAATAACGATTTAACACAAGATAACAAAAATCAAGTTTAGATAATTCAGCTACTAATTAGCATGCGCTGAAAATATTCTCTACGGACACCCGACGACGAGTATCTTTCCGATTGCTCCATAAATAATTTAAACGAGCTCGCTCATAGAAGAGAAGGTGAGCGATACAGAGGAATACGGGAATTTTGAAGACGACCGGTCCCGGAATAATTGGCATAATTTAGTCATCAAGGGATAGATTCCTCTGCGAGGGAAGAGGATGGATAAAAAGGGGGATAGAAGATATGGGTGGGCAGAAGGAGGTGTGAAATGGAGAGGAGGCGACTTAAGGAAGGACAGAAAAAGGAGCGAGTCTTCGACGCGCGTAAATCCTAGTGTTCCATCTGTCACACGGTAAAGGGCGTAGTGAGAGAGAGAGAGAGAGAGAGTGCCTGGTTAGTCGAAAAGTGTTACTGTCTGTGGAGATGGTTAGGCGGAGAAAGGGAAGCGGAAGGGAGGCGACGAAGGTGGAGGCGAGAGAGGAATGGAAGATTTAGTGCCTATAGCGTGTTTGGGGCGTAGGTCGGAGGAATTGGTCGGGGGAACGAGTTGAGAGAGATGAGGTGAAAAGCAGAAAGAGTTGATTAAAAAGTGATTACTTCACAGCGTGAACAATGCCCCGAGGAAAACTTGAAAGGAGTTTCTGAGGCGTGCGCGCAACGGATACAATGAGGATAGAGAACGATGTTGAGGATATTTACGTCTTTGTGAGAATAAATAAGCTGTTTTTAGTGTGCTAATTTTACAGAAAACGCAAGCATTATGACGTATAAGAAATGGATTTTCAACGCGCAAGCCTAAAAGGCAAAATGACTATATACAAGTTATCTGAAGCACTTGCTACCTTCCATGCAACCTAATAGGTAAAAAATTTGAACCACGTTTGTCTGGAGAATCGGTTTCATTTCTAAGACGACCCGGATTCGATCCCTGGTCAAGGCAGATTGTTTTCCCCTGCTTTTCCAGAAGAATTCATCAATGAAGCTTATCCCTCATCAGGTTGACAGGAAAATAATTCTCCTTGGCACATTTTTAGCACGTTTTCTTAAAAGTGAAAATTTATTTCGGTAATCACGCTGTCTGTCTGTGGACAATCAACATTTTCGTTTTGGAAAATTCTTTTTGAATTAGATAGCTCTTGTCAATCTATGATTGGGATTTCCAAGTAGTACATAAATGTACCGCTAAGTAGCTTCAAATTCGGAATATTAAAATTTTTGAAGCTAGAAGAGTGAAGATTTCACGGATGGCAAGGTCTCGCAATGATCTCTATTCTAACGGTGCGAGTTGCCCCCTTCTCAAAGGGGAGGTACAAACCAGAACCCAGAAAAAGTAAAAAAACGTGCTTGCACCTCTGGCTTTAGCAACTTTATCATACTTGTTTTCTTTCGCATCTATATCTTCATTATACACTGCTAGTCACCTTAATTGTGGATGGTAGGTTTTTTTGTTTGTATGGAATTTCTGGCTCTTGGATTATTATAGCCATTACTACTTCCACACTGAACACACAAGGGAGGAGAGAAACCCGGTGCCGGCATTAGTATACTCTTTACGAAGAGCACCAAGGAGGCCAACTGCTGAAGGTCCCTTCCGAAGGATGGAGCGCTGACTTGCGCGATCTCCTCAAATCACACAAGTAGGGGACGGGACGATCCCAGGTTTAAAAATTGGACCACCCCCGGATTAGAACCTGGACCCGCTGCGTGGAAGGCGAACGCTCTAACCACTCCGCCACGGATGGTAGGTGATGTAAAATGCACCTTCTGAAACTGCCGTGTGATGCACGCACATTAGAAAATAAATGCAGTTAGAACCTCTCTAATCTGGAATTCTTTGATTTGAAACCATCGCTGAAACAGTTCCGGATTTTGAATAACCAAGGATTATATATAAGAAGAGAAAGGTAGTAGAAAAGTGAAAAATAAGAAATTTTATGCTTAGTAGCGTTGAAAAGAGCACTTCTTAAAAAGAAAAGAAAAGTCTTCAGGTTATGAATGCGGTGAAAATATGGGGCCCCATGTACTTCTCTTCCTTGTTTTAAAAATGAAATGTGAAAAGAAACGAGTTGAAGAAGAGGAAAGGACGTGAATTGCAGTCGTGTAGGTGAAGGAATCGTGAAAGGAAAACAGGAGAATTGAGGAGGAGCGGGGTTGTAAGAGTCAGCGGCTTTTTGATAAGGTAGAGAGTTTTGGGCGAAAGACGGAGGCAAGAGAGAGGATAGAGCGAAAGAAGTAGCTAAGTGTGGGAAAAGGAGAGAGGGTTTTTAAGATGCCGCGATAACGTATGGATGTATAGCGGTACATAATGAAACGGATAAGCACCTGTATTGCAAGCGTCAACGCTTTTGAGATATGGAGGTAGAGAGGAGCGAGGGAAAGCGGATGGGGAAGAAAAGAGGGGAGGAAGAAGGGTTAAAACGGTTGCCATGGTAACGTTAATGAAGAAAGTGGGAGGGGGAGGTGGTTTGTGTATTTTTTTCGAGGGATATGGAGGCGAAAAAAATTTCTCGGTTTCTCTTTCTCCTTCGAAGTTAAGAGGCAAGGAGGTAGGAAGGGAAGGAGAGAGTTTTGGGGAGTTACTAATGAAAAGGTGATAGGAAAAAAATTAATGAGTTGCCTCTCGCGACGGGTTTCCAGGCTTAAGTGGCTCACCTAACCTCGGTTGAGTATTATTACGACGAGGACGTGGCGACTAAGGAGAGAAGTGGAAGGGGAATAAACGAACGACCACTATAATGTAGAACGTAAATGGAGAGGGCGAAATAAAGGGGGAGGGGAGGAGAGAGAGAGAGAGAGAGGAGGGGGAGAAGATGGAGCTTTAGAAAGAAGTGAGGAATTAACCGGGCAGGGTTGTAAACATCACTTTGTATTGGTTCGAGAATGAATTTGTAAGTCCCTTACTGACATGCTACGGGAGATGTTCTCCGTCTCCCACCTCCTTCCCCTCTCCTCCCCCCTCTCTTTGAAAGAACACACAACCGGAGAAATATGGGATAAAAACTTTCGAGGAAGAAATGCTTTCGCCCGAAGTTTCCCTTTGAGGGGAATATCCCGCGTAGAATCTCGTTGGCCTACCACGAAAATATCATCACTCGAAGTCAAAGGACGACTTCATTCTGCGTCGATTATGAGCGAAACGACAAGGGAATCGAACTCGGTATCTCCCCATGGGGAGAGGAAAGTCACGGAGAGAGAGAGAGAGAGAGGCGGGTCGGTACACCTGTCTCCCGATGCTCGTGACCGGCGGGCAAGCGTCTCTTTTATTCACAGTCGTTATTTAAACACCGACTCCCGCCCGGAGAATACTTTTCGATCGCATGGACGACATAAAAACGAAACGGAAGCCATAACTCAAACCGAGAAAACCCCAAGCGACGCGAGCGTCTTTTTTCTCGTCTCTACGGACGGCGGAACCGATGATGGGAGGAGAAAAATGCGTAAAAATTACGGTGCAAACAAATTTACAACCGGGCGCGCGCGACGGAATTCTTCTTTTTTCAGAGGAAAGGAGAGAGGAGAAAAAGAGAATTTACGCATGTAACTTTTAATGTCGCTTTCCATACCCAAGGGAACAAGACTTTTTTTATGGCCACTACCGGAGCATAAGGAATTAGCGTATGGATTTTTCGTCGAGTCGTCCTCATCCTTCGACCATCCCTCCCTTTTTCATCCCTCATAGAGAGGGAGCAAAGCAAACAAAATGTCTCATCCCGTGAGAAACCCATCCCAGGGAGGCTCGGTTTTTTAAATTAATTTTTTTTAGGGTGTCTTCGGAAGAGTCGCCGCTTCTCTCGTGACAGTTGAAAGACGAGAAAAAATAAAAAGTAGGAGAAGACGTGGAACGTTATGCCGTGAGTTTAAAAACTTTGGTAGGATGGGTGAGAGAGGACTATCGCACACGGCGTCTTTCTTTTTGAGGGTGATAGACAGCGATGGTGTTCCGTTCGGGAGAGAGGAGAGAGGCAAAGGGAAAAGGAAAGAGAGGAAGAGATGGAGAGGGAGGGAGAGCGAAGGAACGGCGAGAGAGCGATAAAATAAAATGCAATAAAAGCGAAGGAGAGAGGAGATCGGGAGGGTAGGGAAGAAGGCGAATGGAATGCTGTTCGGCTGTTATACGACGCGAGAGGTTGGAGGAATGGGAGAGACCAACGAATTCTGTGGTCCTTTACGGGGCAGAAGAACAGTCACTTCCGAATCAGGGAGGAGCTTTTTATAACAGCTCGCTGAACTGTTAGCCAATTCGAGAATGGCGATTTAGACGAGGTTATTGTTTGAAAGATTTTAAAATGCGGTGTGACAACAAGTGATGCGAGGGGTGTTTCATGATAGTGTGCGCGTTCACGTCCGACATCGCCATAGTCGAGGGTAGACACAATAGCACACCACAACTAATGAATGTTGCCAAAACTGTTGTAGCTTGAAAAAAGTGAAGAATAGAGTAAAATTTCATTCGCTTCGACTAACAAAAGGTAATCGAAAAAAATAACATACAATATTTGTTGTTTTAAAACATGTAAAATTACATCAATCTTACAAAAATTTACGGTTGCATCTATTTTTCCATGCCTTCAAATAGCTCCACAACAGCAATGGAATTTCTTCGTATTATAATACAATTATAAAATTTTAATAAAGAATTTTAGTATTCGAGCACTTACAAGCTCTACTCGCGTGCCCACTATAAATCGGCTCCAATACTTCACGGCCCCAACAGCATCATGTCCGCCAATCTGTTTACCAGCGCGCACTCGGACGAACCTGACCGGGGGATATTAAACGCCACCGAGGCCTTATCTTAACGAGCGCAATAACAGGAGAGATATTTAGTCGGCACCTCCTTCGCCGAAAATAAAATCCGCCTCCTTCCACGCCAAAAAAACTCCTTCTCCCCTACCTCTGGAGTACCCGCATCGTGAATCATTCCATCGAAAGAGAAAGAGTGGGAGGAGAGAGAGAGGAGGAGGAGATACCAGAAAAAGATGACCGGGTGATTACAGTCGTTCGCAGTGCACACATATCCCACAACACGTCTCTGCCCCGCCTCCCACTTAACCTCTTCTGCCTCCATCCATCCCAACCCCCACACTCCTCCATCTCCTTTCCGACAAAATCCTTCCGCCTCCCTCTCCAACCTCTCTCTAACCTCCAACCTCACTCTTTCCCTCTCTCTCCTTCTCTCACAAAAAGCTCGCCGCCACAATTTTTTCCCGGGAGTTCTCCCTCTCTTCCCTCCCGACCGAAAAAGTGTAGCCAGTTCGTCACAGCGTGAGGCCCAACACTCGTGAGCCACGGAAAAGATACCGAGGAATCCCACCGCCGCCATTCCATTCCGCCTCACCCCCCACGCTCCATCTCACCCTCCTCCACTCCTCTCCCACTCTCATATTCCACTCGCTTCCACTCCCATATCACTCGCCTCTCCTCTCCTCCCGTGAGAGCAATCGCTTCTCTCCCGTGTCTCCCTCGTTAGGACTCAAAACGGGTCGGGAGCCGACAGCGAAACGATCCCGGTTCGCCTTGAGGGAAATCCCTCTTTCTCCCTCTTCATCCGAAAGGGGTTGTGAAGGGAGCGCCGCCAAAAAGGCCGACCTCACTCACTCAACTCACACTCGCTCCTCCACCGCCTCTCCCTCTCTCTCTCCATTCCTCCCTCTTTCTACCTCCGCGCATCGAGGTGACAAGGGAATAAAAACGAGTGCTTTACACACTAGAACGAGCACTGAAGGGGAAAACAGGAGCCAATTAAGTAGAGGGAGGGGAAAAGAAGAGGGGATCTCAATTCCGTGTTTGTTTTTCTTGTTTATTTTATTGTTATTACCTCTCTCTCGTTCCGCTCTTTTAGAGTTTGGTAGAGAATTGAAAAACCCCTTTGCTTTCTTGAGATATGGTAAATTCATATTTTCTCAGGTACAGTTATGTGTCGTTAAACAAAACAAAAAACATTTTCTTCCTTACATACAATCCTCTTGAAACGACAATATGGAAGAAATAACCGAATATTTGTAGGAAGAGAAATCGTTGGCGTGAGATTTGATAAGGAAACGCAACAGAATAAAAAAAGAACTCGAGAAAAATGCCAATATCACGACGTTGTTATGCGAAGAAAAATTGCAAAAATACTAACAAGAAAGTTAAGGTGAATTAAAATGGTGGCGAGAGCAACAAATTTGATAGAGGGAATATCTGTATTCATTTTAGGTGAAAAAGCAGGAAAGGAGTTTGGAAATAAGACTGGTTGAACAAAATTGGAGAATGGACGGCTGGATTGGAAGTGTCAGGTAACAGAGCAGAGATAGCGGAAAATGACAATATGAAATAATAAATATACTATTCTTAAATCGGTACCTAGAACTAATTAAGAATATCAATCAAAAATGTGGTTAAATGATCTGAAATATTTAGAAGCTGGAGTCATAATGTAATGCATAATGCTGTGATAAAACACGGCGCTTGATTTCCTGTTAAAATTTTCTAATTTTAGGTATTATATTCCGATGGGAAACATATGCATATATCTTCTAAGAGTTTTTTTAGACGAAAACATTTTTCTTCAAGCGGAACGACTTCATCCGAGTTTTAATATTGATCACCGTGAAACGACAAAAATATTTCCACATTGTCCAAAAATTCAAAACATTTTCACGTACCAAAGAGCGCCACTTCCATCGGCCCCTACCAACATCGACGGCGATAAAAATAATAATAATGCCCTCCCATGATGCTTCATTTCCATCACAATGAAACTTATTTTCTCTCCCTCTCGTCTTCCACGCAAGATTTAGGTTCCTCGAATTCATCTGCCGAGTCCTGTCCAACGAGAAATTATTGACAGTTTATTCCGCCCATTGTGCGAGATCGTTATAAGCGTGAAGCCTTTAAATCCCTGACAAGAGGTCGAAAGGTCTCTCCTTACTTAAGCCCCGTGGAGCCCCAATCCTCACCTTAATTTGTCTCCGGCGTCGTATCGAAACACGCGCTAGTCTCGGATTGTTACGTGTCGGCCGTCAAGGATTCGAGCTCTGATTCAGCGTGAAAAATAAAGATACGGATAGAAAATAGTGTGAGGACAAGAGGGAAAAGGGTATCAGGCGCCAAACTCTTAGCGATTATTTATTACTCCTGCCACCAGGAGCGGATTCATAAACTTCCCAAGAAAGAGGTTTACTCGGTTGTCTTAGGTATGCGGTGTCGTATCAAGAGTTTTAGTGCGAAATAATCGCCCTTCCCTTCCACCATCCAAACAAACTTTTAGATCGAAATGGTAAAAATGGTAATGCGAAATATCTCGGCAGAATCTGAACAAAAATAATACTCTGATGTCAACCGTTCTGGCGTTACATTTTCCGCCATACCTCCCCGCCAGCAGGATGTATTCCGTTGCCAAAATTTTTACGGCGGTGCTTCGATGACGGAGCGAATTCCTCCGCAACGGCAGACTACATTTTTTACTTGTTTATTGCACGCGTTCACCAGTTGGTGACATCCAGGCGTTAAAAAGGGAAGAAGCATCGAATTGTGACACGTGGGACCTTCTTAAAATCACTACCAACGTCTGTAACCGTCGTCGAGGATAAGGAATTTTTAAAGTATCGTTTGAATGGATCGGACATCACATAAAATAGTCTCCTGAACTGATCATTCGAGATGGACAACCCCTATAAGACCATGTTACGATGCCATTTCTCCCATTATCATTCTTCATATAAACATGTTTATTAATATTTGAATTCCTATGGCAAAAAGAAGTTTAATCTAGCACATATGTAGAGTTTGATAGCTAATTATCGGAATTTTTTTTGTTGAGAAAAATATTTCTTCCCTCAAAACCTTTGTCAATCGATATTTACTTCGGATGACGTCGACAATTCTTTTTCGCCCTAAGTCTCCGCGTAATCGCAAGGGGTGCATTCCAAAGCGGAGACGGAATGTTCGAGAGAACCACCACCTCCTTTTCTCGGCATCCGTGAAACGCCCTATCTCTTTACATCATCATCGCTTTTGACACGAAGGTGTATTGGTTCATCAAATGATATATAGAGATTTACCGACCAGATAAACGCATGACGATTGGACGACGCTACGTGAATCGATCAAGTGGGAGCTTGTCAAAAACGGCTCCACGATGACCATTGTCGTCGTGCTCAAGTCTCAAGGGCGGAGCGGACATATAAAATTAGAGGGGAGTGGTATGGAAGGGGAGATGAGGGATAAAAGGGGAGAAAGACACCCATACATTTACTCATGCACACGCATATACTGACCAGAGAATAAGACAAAGGAAGTTTCCGATTCGATTCATGGACGGTGCAAATTCTATTTCCGTTTCCAGCCTACCATCTCGCGTCATACCGTTCCAAAGTCTTCGATCGAAACTAAACTCACCTTTTATTAATCATGGCGACATAATACGCTCGTTAAAGTCTCTTCATATTATTCCCCCTTGCACTCTTTATTTCCCACACCCCCTTCTCTCCTCCACCTTGCTCTGAATCGAACTAGGGAGCAACCTCCTCGCCATTCTCTCTCCGGCTCCCTCTCCCTTCAAAGGCCGCGGCACTCCGAAGTCGATGGACCCATAAACTTCTCGAAAACGGAGAGAGAAAGAGAGAGAGATCTATCTCTTTTGCCCGCCAATCGGATTCACTACACGTCTCGCGATGGGAGACAGCCACGAACCCAGGATCTCACCTATACGGAGCTGGGAGGTCTCATCCTCCATCGGGGGCTGGTCAAAAAAGGGGAGGGAATTGAGGGAGGAGGATAGAGTGGAAGGGAGTGGATGTGGGAAGGAAAGAGTGTGTGGATAGCGGAGGAAGGTATGGCAATGTTAATGGCGCTGTTTGAAGGGAGTAGGGGTTGTAGGAAGAAGAGGTGGAGTGGGGTCGAAGCCAAGGGCCCGTATAGCGCGCATACTTGCGCAGAGGAAAGAGAGAGAGAGATGGACAGAGGAAAGGAGGGAGAGAAAGAAGCAGTGGCCATCGTCGGCGGCATCGCAATGAGCCGGTGCCTAAGTGCGCTAAAGGAGGCGACGATGGGGTGTGGGGCGGAGAGGTGCTTACCCATCTCGCGCACGAACTCGCATGCGCATAAAAGCCAGGCCGTGAGGATAAGAAGGGTATGGGTGGGGCAGGAGGGAGGGAGGAGTTGGAGAGGAGGAGGGAGGAGAAAGAGAAGTTGGAGAGGAGGAGGGAAGAAGAAAAGGGGAGAGCGTAAGGAAAAACCTAGCAGGTGGAGGGAGAGAGGTTTAGCGAGTGGGAGTGGGATGGGCTATACGGCGTGAGGGAGAGGAAAAGAGGGGAGGAGAAAGAAGTGGAGGAAAGAGAAAATATGCTGTGGGTGGAGAGAGAGAGAGCGAGGGGTTGGGGGTGTGAAGAGGATTACTTTTTGCCGAAGGTGAGGGAAGGGTTGGATAAAAAAATACACTAAAAGGAAAGATAGCAAAAAACGAGAGGAAAAAAGATGCAACGTCCCTAAGGGATATATAGGTAGGCATTGGAAAGAAGGGGTTAGGAGAAAGAGAGAGAAAAGACATGAAGCTTTCGTGACGCCGCCGCTGCTTTCTTGTTTCCATTTTATGACGTCACGTGACGAGCGGCGGTGGCGGCCCGTCACAAGGGTGCGGAAATCGAAGGTACTAAAAATAAATGACCAACGAGCATGCGTGCACGAGTGTGTGTGTTTGAGGAGAGGATAGTGCGAGTAAGATGGTAGAGTTGAAGGAGTTGGGGCGGAAACGGAATGGGGCAAAGGACCGCCGGTCAGGTCGGCAGATGAGAAAACATGAGGAATGGAGGGAAATGCGGAAAAAGGAAGGTAAAACAAATGAAGTGAGATGGAGAGGAGGTGATGCCGGCTAAGCACTGCATCGGAATGAGCTTTTTGCACGTGCTGTGGATTCCTTCCGCAAAAGATGTGATCTGGGTGCGTAGGAGTATGAGGGTATGGGGGCAATCCGGATAGAGAGGGAAGGGGTAGAAGAGTTTCATGAGGCAGAACAGGGAAAAATTAAGAGGGAGAGGGGCTAACCGAAGATGCGAGACTGCCGCGAGAAGGGAGAGGCGGAAGGGTGACTAAAGAATGATTTCCGGTGCAATAACATTTTGTACATTCAGGAATGACGTATACTGTACGCGAAGGAATGCAGATTACGCACATATGAACCATATTGACCGACTATGTGAATATCATTTTTCCGCTCTCCTATAAAAGAAAAGAAGTATACACAGTCTTAGAAAACATCACCATAAGAGTGCATACATATCCTCTGGTATAGCATTAAGTTCAGCAACGAACATTACACCGAGTTGTAAAAAACATGTGTGTAGCGAAAGTACAAATTATGAGCCAAATGCCACCATTTTAATACTTTTATATGTCACCTATGTAATCGGCACTGCTAAAACCAAGGGAAGCATTCAGTTTTCTCCTTTGAGTCAGATTCGAATAAAATAGAATTCTGAAGGAATCGAACAAATCACAGTAATTGTGAAACGCATTTTTTAATAGTAAACATAAAAAATATGTGCACTCGGGAGATGTAGTAAGTACATTTTTATCTACCCGAGTCAAGAAGCGCGCATAATCTCGGCATTTGTTTTAGGGATTCACTTCTCCTGGTAAGAACTTGAATCTCCGTTCTCCTATATCTCTCTCCCCCCAATCAACCTTGCCAATAACTCTCCGAGTTGGCCACTCATTCGACTTAAGCGTGGAGACTACGAGCCAAATCACGGAGGCGTTGATAGGCGAAGGAGTAGATGACACACTTCGTAAACGACCCCAATATACTTAAGGGTGTGCACTACGAGGAAATCCATTTGTATGATTGCAATTGGCACTTGTGTTCCAAGAGGAAAAGGGGCGAATGACGATATTTTAGAGGCCGCACAAAGGTCGCTTCGCAGAACATATTTTTCTAACCTAACACAAATTGTGAGTCTACCGACACGTGTCAAGAGCGAATTAGCATTGGTTGTATTAAATATTTACTGGGAATGTCTAAATTGCTCGCCAGTCGCTTTGTTAATTTTTTCACATAGCGACACCGTTAATTACGCGCTTTGCAATGACATTTCGATTAAATAATTTATTTGATAGGTATAGGAGTAATTTAAACAAAGTGACTTGGCAAATGACCGATCAATTTTCCCATTTGAGTTAAAAACTTTTCAAATACCTAAATAATTATCCTAAAACACATGGTTTTTTGAAATTCAAGTTTCTTTTAGCGCACGATGACTATTTTGCCTGGCACTGCAACAAAGCTGGTTCCAATCGTTAGTTAATTGGTGGACCTTCCTCAAAACTTTTTTATCTAAAATCAGCCTACATTTGCAGTTAAAAATCTTCTTATTAAATGTGTCTTAAGTTCTCATAATAACAAGAACAGAGCATTTATACTTCGCGTTAAATCATAACTAACTAAAATATTACAGTCGCGTTACCAATGAAGGAATGGATAGGCTTGAAAATAAAATCTTCAACTGCCTCTTATGCATCTGCCGTCAAATATATATATATATATATATATATATATATATATATATATATATATATATATATATATATATATATAAGCACTTTTCCGTTTCTGATTTGAACTCTTCTTCGACGGTCGCTTCTTTTACTTTCTAACCAGACCGAGCAGAGATGAGTCCCTTTAGAAAAAGTACCCTTTACGACGCTTTTTTGCATCGCTGCAAAAAGATGTCAACCTTTTTTGTTGAAGTTCAAGCGCGCTTTGAGAATTCTTTCGGAATTACAACAGAAAATAACCTCGGGTCTTCACTGTGAACACCCGCCGTACCCCCTTTCCTTACCTCCATAACTGCCGCGGAAAAACATTAAAAACACTTTAAAAAGCAAGCTGTGTAAATCTTCACAATTGACCACGAAGAAAAAAAGTACGACTTTTAAAACTCAGAGGACGAAAACGAAAAAGTCGGATCTTTTCCGTGGCGAAAGTTACCGAGGAAAGGGGCGAGGCAGAGAAAAAAGTTGTTTACAACTTGTTCGGCGCGATCAAATACACCGCCGTGTATGACCCCCAAGAGTATTTTATTGCCAAGTAACGGATGGATTATGAGGACAGTGGAGACGGGGGGAGAGGGGACGCGTTTCGTAAGTGCAGCAAACGACTTCTTCAGCCCTCCAAAAGATAAATATGTATATGTGAGACGCCTTCATTCATACAGCAGCGAGAAATCTTTCATTTCCCCTTCTGCAACTAATCGCATGAAATCATCCTTTATCGGCGGATTGGGTCATTCGAATTCCGAAGGACAAGGTAAAAGGGAATGAGGAGGAGTAAAGACGACCGGTATTTCCTCGGCGCCGCGCTGCGTCGCATTCATGGCGCACATCCCGCGCGGTCGGGCGCACAAGGCTGTCGCCTGAGACGAAGGATTGCCGCCATAAAAATACATCTGCAATAACTCCCTCATTGCGACTGTAAACGTTTCTGAACTCCGAATAAAAATTCGTAAGGATGCCGGTTTATAACTTCGATCGGCATTCGAAGAACGGTGTCGCAGAAAACAAATCGTCTGCTTGATATGAGCCATGTATTCCAAAGAAAGAGAGAACGAGAAATGGAAAAGGGCGAGAGAGAGATAAAATAAAAAACAAACGATCCTGGCAAGTAGCCTTGGACACGCCTTGATTTCGGCCCGGGACGCCGCACCGAACGTCTCCCTACCTCGAAAATGAAGACGTGTACACACTACACCCCTCCCTCTTTAACTTCCTCACTACTTCCCCCATTCATGTCCTCCGAATTAGTCTCGCAGTCAACACACACAAACCACCCTTTCTATTTCCCCTCACCCCTCTTTCCTTCGAGGCGACCCCGCCTCCTTTCTCCCCATTCCCTCGTCCACTTCGCCCTCACTCCGCCCTTTTTAAAAACCGCAAGAAACCCTTAACCTCTCTCGGGGGAAGAGGGAGCCGGGAGGTTGAGGAGGAGGCGTGGGTGGGTGCAGCGGGTGGAGGTGACGCCGTGTGGACGGCGGCTACGAGGCGCCCTTTCCTTGGGCTCGGCGCCGTGGCTGCCGCCTTCCTCCGCTAACCATCCCCCCTCTATCTTTCTCCACATACTCTTTTCTCTCCCTCCCCTCCCTCTCCGCTCCCACTTGAAGTATGGCGCAAGAAGAGAACACGACTCCTTCACTTCACCTCGGGTTTACGACACTTTTCTCCTCATACGAAATGAAGGAGAGTAGTACGAATGGAGAGTTTAGTGCGAAGAGTCATCGAGACAAATCCTGAATGTGCGCAATTATCCCCGTATTCTTGACCTGTTCCTCTTCGCCTCCTCTATTCCCAATGTTTTGCTTTCCGTTCGGAGGCATTAGCGCCGGTAAGTTTGAGCCCAGTCCCCATCGGAACCTTAGGGCCCGCATTCACATTCTTTCAATCTAACTTTTCGGAGACAATTTGGAAAGTTGACAACGATGCCTGACAGGAGAGAGGAAGAGAGAATGCTTAAGTGAGCCGGGGATTGACACTAATCCGCCAGTTTCTGAATGAACAGCATTTTACAAGTCACAGCTTGCAGGAAGAGAACGTTCCACTAATTTTTAAAGAAATTCTGTAATGTATTTCGGAGGTAGGCGAACTTTTCTCCCTAAACGTTTGCTTTGTGCACGTTACATGAATTATACGCACCACTGCAATTATTTAGCAAAAAATAATATAGCTTCAAAACTAGAAACTCCCAAGTAAAAAAATACGTACCTGGAATCATAGAAACGAAGTTAAAAATGTATGCGTGATTAGAACGCAATATAATTCTATAAATAATAAATTAAATTTGAATTATTATTAAAGATTACAAGTAACAAAATAACTACTTTATTTCTTTCATATCTATGATGAAAAATTTCTTAGTTTCAAATCTGAAAGACGAAAGTGCCGTATACCAATAAATACCAATACACCGCTATTCCATCGACTTTATCGAGCTCCTAAGAAGTCAACGAGAGGGGGAGGTGTGTGTGTGTTTGTGTGTGTGTGCGCGCGCGCGCAGAGATGAAGGCGCCGCCGCATGCAAGACACGACTTCCGTTTCCTTAACCTCAACCTCTCCATTTGGGGAGTTCCTCTCCCACTGAGCGCACATGCACGTGAAAAAAGACGCGACTCCAAAGACGACGATGAAGCCGAAGATAAAGGAAAAAGAGACTCTCGTTCCGTGCATTTGAGTAATTTTTTGCCTCCTTTCCGAAAGGGTGGGTGGGACAAGTAGTTGCAAGAGGTGGGGAGGGAAGTGGCGGAAGGGGAGGATTTGGATGAAAACGCAACCCGACGAGGAAAGACGACCCCTACCAATGTTTTCCCCCATTTTTAACACTGTCGGAGAATAGGAAAGGAGGTATAAAAGTTGTTAGGAAAAGGGGAGTGAAGAAACTGGACGGATCGATGACAAATAATAAAACGGAGATTCCCTCTAAAAACGCAAATATATTTTCCTCATAGGTCGACTCGACTGTCTTCCCGTAGCAAACATCGCATCCGTCGAAGAACAATGGGTTTGTCAAAATCTTTTTTTGTAATGCTGCATCGCCATATTACTGATATTCAGTCCATATTTGATATATATGTCCTGTTCCGGATAAGCTTATAAGGCTTGGCGAAAGAAACTGCGCCAGTTTTGAAACAAAATATACAATGTGAAAAAACAATGACAATAATGAAAGCTCAAATAAAAATGGACACAACGGAGAAAAGGACCAAAATGTAATTCAAGTTAGTCAACCTTGGGAAAAAATGTAAGATTTTTTATTTAATATACAAGATTGGTTATTAAGAAAAGGTAAGGATGACGCCGTCTGTTAAAAGCAAATTCCAATATAATGACGAGGCCAACAATATGATCTCCTTGTTTCGCTACCGTTCCGCTTCAATTAATGCAACTCGTGTGATTAAAGAGATGGAAAAAATCGAAGAGGTAAAAATGGTGGAAGGGGATATGGCGAGAAGCAATTTGTTCAGGATCGAAAGATGTCTGTTTTCGGAAGTCGGCATTCTGTCTTACTTCTCGAAGAGCGAGCAAAAAAGAGACAAGAAGAATACGCCAGCTGAAAGATGAAGAGGGGTGAGTAGGGAGGGAGAAGGAGGGATGGAGGAGTGGTCCATAAGAGGGCGGACAAATCTTTCTAAACGGGAGGGACGAAAGATTTCTCCTTTAGAATTTTGATGAGGAATCGGAAGGGAAAGGGCAGAGGAGAGAATACGGAGAAAAAGACTAGATACAGGTACACACAAAAATTTTATCGATATGAAGTATCATCGCGAAAGAAACTGACTGCATCGGTTAACAACAAGCGGTTTTTTAATAATGCTCCGAATTTGAAATATGTAATTTACGAACCTGATCAATGTCAAAACACGTGCCATTCGACAATTTATAGCAGCGATTTTCATTCAAGTTTGAGCAAGCGATTGACAGTCACATATTTGACGAAGCACGTGCCATATTAACATTATTTCTAATAGGAAATATTTCTTAATTCTGATGAAAGTAATACAACATTTTGAAGATTAACCATCCTTCCTCTCTTCGGCTACTTGAAGCAGCAATGAGTCTCAACAGTACACGTTAAGGATTTGACTCATTGGAAACAATGACCGGAGAAGAAGGAACTGCAGGATGCAAGGAGTTAGCGCGGCGCGAGTTTTATAAAGGCAGGAAGGGAATAAAAAGAATTACGTTTGAGTCACCAACGCTGCCTCATTCGTCCTCCCCAGCTACTCATTTCCACCTCGACTCCCACCCCCTTCTCTAGGTCCGCCAACTGCTTTCCCTTCCCCAAAACAACCCTCCTTCCCTTTTTACAGTCCCACGAACTCGACTCATCCGGCGTCACGTCAACCAGGAATTTCACGTCACAGCTGTTCGAAAAAAAATTAATCAAAAAACATTTAAAAGTTTTTTGTATGCAAAAAAATCTCGAGAGCAGCTGACTGGCAATCTGTGGGACGTGATGTACTCGTGCGCTTCTTGAACAACCGAAAGGGGTCCTATATTTCCGGTCAAAAAACTCTCTAACATATACCACGTGCCTCGAACATTCATTTTCGACTTTCACTTGTTCATCTGGCTGAAAAAGCTAACCATCGAGCGATTTCACTTTTTCGGCGTTTCCTTCCTAATAAAATATGCAATTATTCTTCCTTGTATGTTATTTAACGCTCAATTTTAATACATAATTAGGATATTTCTTCTTGAAATAGTACAAAATCGCAGTTTATGACGTCAGTCTCGTATTTCATAATTAATGAATACATTGTTACCATCGACATGGGAGTAGCTTTCAAGCTTAAAATTATAGCAAAACCTCCTTGTCCACGATAAGTTTCTAACAAAAGCTGAACACTATACCCTTTAGTATAGAGGTGATGAAGAGAAAATATTAAGTACGAACTCGGCGAATGGTAAACTCTGATCTCTAGAAACGTATTTGCAATGTTTTCCAGCAGCTATAGCATATTCAACCTTCTTCTCAGGCGGCACCTTTTGATGTTTCATCCATAACCGAGGACTATATTAAATTTCGAATCGTCCTTTGTGATCCGACTAAGCATAATTCCCGACGCATGTCGCTCGTTTATAAATTCACCAATCTTGGATTGTTTTCGAATCTTAAAATCCTAAACTTCTCATTGACAGCCATGGCACATGCGCAGTGGGTAATATACCATGCGTAGCTCGGAACCCGACAGAACGTGTATCATCGTGTATCCATTAGACATTCACTCCCCTCTCCTCCTCCCACACTTCCCCTCTCATCTTCCTCCCTTCTTTTCTTTATTTCTCTCTCCCCTCTCTTTTCTCTCTCTAATATTCCACCCACTTCCTCTACATCCTCCCTTCTTCCCTCCCTACCTCTCTCTCACTTTTCTCTCTGCTCTCCGACAACCGTCATCAGCCAAGATACATTGCTTCACCCTTCAAGAAAATAATGCTGAAATCAATGCCGTTAAAATGTGCATATTTTTAACGAGGAAGGACGAAATACAGAATCACGCGCTTTGATGAACAGTCGCGAAGATTTATTATTGGCAATTTTACAACCAAACACCTGCGATTTATCAATATCTTCTGCGAAAGCCGGTTAAATTGTTCGCATTCTTGAATCTGGCGGATGCCCCCGATCTGCACCAGCGTATGTTTTTACGTCATTAAGTCGCTGAACGTTAATTGTTACCGATTGGATAATTTCTCAATAAAAAGTTTATTATTCAAACTTTAAATTATTGCACGTCTTCTAAAAGACATCCATTGCATGTTTAAAAAAAACATGCCGTAACATTCAAGGCTTTTATTCGATTATTTAAAAATTAAGAAGCGATTATGCGGATGACAAAAATGGAAAATATACTCAGCGTAGATCTCGATTCGTGACCGGACAAAATGGACAAAATTCCTTTAAATCAAGTGTGTCAATTTCGAGGGAGGAAAGATCGCAACAAAAGAACTGTCATCGACCTTGTCCGCGCTGCCTTAATCCTGGAGAGAGGAGTTCGCCACAAGCGAAAGCAAATCGGATAGGAATGAGACCGACTCCCTTCCACATTAATGCCACCCCTTCCGTTTCTCTATGATAACCTATTTCAATTCGTCCAATCCTTCCTAAAAACCTCCTCTTGCCCTCTCCGCCTTAATTTACCACATCTCCTTCTCTCCAACTCCCCATCCCTCTCTCCCTAGCATCACGCGGGGCCTGGCATGTGCGCAAGTACTTAAATAAATTCTCAACTGATAAGAACTTGTCTTGGAAGGAGACCAAGGAGGAAGAGGAGGGATGGGGTAAGATGGCTAAGGGTGGAGTCTGGGGGCTGGGGAAATGGGGGGGAGGAGTAGGAGAATGAGGATGGGGCAAAGGCGGCAAGAGAGGGAAGATGGGAAGAAGAGATGAGGTCGATTTCAGAGCGGAACCTCTCAACCTTTTTTACTCATTCCCCTTCCTTCTTTAAGTCCTCTCTGCTCCTGCCTCCTCTCCCTCATCCTCGATGCGTACACATCTCCCCAATTTCGCTCGTGTCTTCCTCTCCATTCCAATCCCCCGTCCTCTCCTCATTTCCTAGAGTTAGCTTCGCTTTCTCGGACCATGCTCAAGTTCATTGTTGCGGGGACGTGCGGCTGACGCATTTTATTCCCGACCACAATAGCTGCGTAAGTGAAAAGTTGACGTCGATCCATCGTCCTTTAACTTAACGGGGGAGTGGCGTTTAGGAATTTTTTCAGTCTTTTGACTCGACGCTCCCGCAAAGCGGACGTATCCGGGAGAGGGGAATCTTTTTCTCGTGTGGCAGTGACACGGGACGGACGCGTAAACATGGGGATAAACGTGGATGAGATTTGTCTGTGGAACCGTGAAGACCGTCCTCACAATATGTTAAGCGACTTTTAATCGCGGCTTAAAGATTCCGATTAAAATTCTTCTGCGGCGATTTTTAAAAATTGATTTACATGTTTTTACAACTGAAAATAGAGGTTAATCTGTGCTATAAGACGATTGTGATGACGTAGATGAAAGATTCTCCTCGCGTGAAGATATGACTTACGTTTCTTTAAACCGTCTCTAATTGCGCAGTTTCTTTTTTCACTGCAATTAATCACACGCATTCATAGTGAAATAATGCAATGAAAAATCAGTTATAGTGACCTCAGATAATGCTGCAATAGATTAAGGGACAATATATTCTGAGTCTCATTACTTCGAGAGACGGCTTTCCTAGAAGACATTTTTGAGAACTGTAGACATTTTAGCGTTCAATTATGTCATTTTCAATCTAATTCTTTCCATATTAATGTTATATTCATTGCTATCCCTTACAGAGTAGTACTCTTTCACAACATTTTTAAAATAACTGATGACAGAGTATTTTAGTTCTTATATAACATTCAGTAAAAAATTAAGATAAACCGAGATGTGACTAGTAAAAATCTGAAGCGTGAAAATAACGTTCGGGTTAAAGGCAACCCTTGTATCCTAAAAGTGAAAAGAATACCAACGTCTCGAATATACGTCAACTACTCGTCGCACACGAATACAAATTCTGTCTTTTTCCACGTCAACCAGTAAGACGAAGTAAATTCGCATTTTCAATATCCTCTACTAAGAAGGCTGCCAGAACTCAAAGGCTCGTGGTCCAGTCATGCTTTAATACGATACCTGTTAGTATCTTGAAAAGGAGTGGACACCTTCTCACTCAAAATACCTATATCTCAAATATTCCAATAAGCAGTACTCTCTAAAACACCAATAATCTCTCTAATAATTAAATAATAAAAACAATACTATAATAAATTCTATAATTAAAGCGACCCTCTCCTCACGTAATTACCATGAATTATCCGCCGTCTCGCGAACATTTTTATCCACGGGACAAAATGAAGGACGACACGAAACAGAAAAAAACAACGTCCGATAGCGTCTACGTTTCAAGCAGTGGGAGCCGCGAACGTTGCCAAGATACACGATCTCATACCTGAGTCTCCAATAAAACTTAATTGCGTTACTTCACCGATAACTATTTCTCGGCGCATTGGAAACGGTTCCCTGGTGAGGGTATGGCATTAATCGATGCAACGGCGTCCGAGGAAAGCGTTTTACAAGCTTCCATATGAGGCTTAAAGCTGTTGGCTATCGATTCGACAGAAATCATATCATATAAACGCTCTCTTTCGAGCCGTGGAGCGATCTGTAATAGTGACAATCCGCACATCCAGCCAATGGAACACAATGTTTTAATCGGGTACGAAAATCCATACAGACCCGTACCTCGGCGACATATTCTTGTTTTTTTTCGAGCGTGAGAAGGTTTGCCGTAGGATATTTCTCACGTTGCATGCCAGAAAAGGACTGGCGCAGAATAATACCCGGGATTTAAAATTACTACCTGTATCGGAGTTTAGGAGGGAGAGAATTCATGTTCCGAAGATATAAGTGGTTTATAGTTGAACGTGAACGCGATGATTCTATTATTAGCGATTACTATCTTTCGCGCGGGAATCTCAAACTGAAAACGTGATTCTGCCAGCAGTAAAATGTAAGATATTCTATTCAACGTTCAATGAATATATATTTTTTAATTGACGAATTCGTGACAGCGGCCAAGGGGCGTAGCCAAGAATAAGATTAAATGAGCCTACCCTCAGACTAATTATACGATTAAAAATGTGCGCGCATGTATATCAAATCTGCACACATTTGTACTTCTTACCGTTTCGTTGGATAAAACCTAGCGTAATAAAATTCAATTTTAGTTTCACCGTTTCTTCTATATTTTTAAGGTTTAATGGGTTGGAAGTAAGGAAGAGGAAGTAAAGTATACAATTATTAGAGAATGTAGTAAGTACATAGAGAGAAAGAAGAGAGTACCGCTCAAGTTGAGAGGGCTACATTACGATAGAGTGCGCGTGCGTGGGTTATGTATGGTCCTCGTCGAAGAATAAGAATAGGATGAAGTTGATGGAAAGAAACAGAGAGAGAGATATAGAACTCCGATCAACGGGGCCAGATACGAAGAGTAGCAAGAGAACGCAGCGACTGCCCTCTGCCAGCCTCCTAGTGAACTAAGAGGCTGGCTCTCTCTCTCTCACTCCTCTTCATCCACCCACTCTCCGTTGCCAGTCTCTCTCTTCCCCCACCCTCCCCTTTTATTTCCTCGGTCAACTGTTTTCTTCCGCACCGGAGCTGAAAAAAAGACAAGAAAGCGGAGCCGCGCAGCTGCAAAAATCCTTCGCGGAAACGTTTGGGCTCCAGGAGGTTCTCAATCTCTCCGTTCCTTGCTGCTGCAAAGGGTCGCCCGCTAGAGTGAGATGAGGGGGGAAGAAACAGTAGAGGGAGTGGAGTGGGTGGATGGATAAAAGGTTACGGAAACGTTGCGAAATGCAGGGCACTGCAGTCTCACATTACGCTTCGGGAGGTTGACTGACTCTCAACACAAGAGCGCGCACTCAAAAGACACCAGTCCGGAGGAGATCGCTGATATAAAAAATGAATCTCGCGGAGAGACCTTCCTTCGGATCTTCGTGTATTAAACGTTCGTTAGTGACGTCTGTTCTCCGACGAGCTAATATTCTCTGGCAGAAATTTGCACGGAAGATTTCAGGTAGGAGAAGATATGTATGAGAGCTGAAACTTCAGACGCGACATCTTAATAATAATCAGAAATACCGTGTTAAAAGGATGCTTAAATGGACAAAAAATTGCCGCATTGAAAAAGAACAGCATGACCAAGTTTCCGCTAAAATGCAGCCTCAAGTTTCAGACCATCGCAGCTTATACAAATGGACGAACAGCGCAAAGATTAAATTTTTATAAGCGTTACGAGAGAGAAGTTTGTATTTATAGCTGTGCCGAGCGTTTAATTGAAATTTCACGTCACACTACAAACAAATCTCCGAAGGTCATTAAAAGAAAACTTCCATTAAAAATCATTCTGGAAGATTTTTAGACGTGGGAAAGAGTTGCGTAAAAAAAAACTCGGCTCATAAATCACTCGTTTTATTGTTCTCGCCTGGCGTAATCATAGGTTAGCCTCATAATAATTACATCTCGCGCACACGATCTTAACTCCGCGATTTAAATAAAAAATGAGAGCGAACTTGTCGCTATTTCGAGCGAAATATTTTGTCAGAAAAATTATAAACAGAGAAACAAGTCCTGAGAAGCGGAACACCTGTGCGTGCTAAAGGGGCAGAGAGGAAAAGAGAAGGGTGGAAAAGGGGGAGAAAGGAAAGAGAAAAAGAAATGAAAAACTGTGACGCAGTGCCCTCGGCTCCTTATCAGCTATGATATATCGGGCGTGAGGGAAAATAGTGCAGAGAGAACGAGAAAGAGAGAGAAGAGGGGAGAAGGGAGGGGGAGGAGGTACAGAGGGGGAAAAGAGTGAGTGAGAGAGATCCCGAGAGATAGACTTACGGCTAAAGGGAACTAAAAAAAGCATCCATGCCATGGAGAGAGGGAGCGAGGGGATAGAGAGAAGATCCCTTATAACCCCCTCCCCCCTCCTTTAAGATCGGTGTCAGAGGAGAGAGGTCAAAGAAAAACAAACGAACATTTCATCCCGCAACTTAAGAGAGCACGAGGGGAGAGAGGAGGAAAGGGAAGATTCCGCGGCACGGAAGATTTGGTCCAGAGGGCGCGCGGAGAGGAATCTGTGCGTGAGAGACGAGAGAGATATAGATGAAGATGGGAGGGAACGGAGAGGGGGAGAATACGGTGGCGCGGAGGGAGAGTGGAGGAAGAGGGAAAAGAAATAAGAGGGGCGATCGAGGGATAAGCGGATATATCTCCTTGTATTCTTTGAGGATAGATTGAGAAAAGGAGCCTTTCTCCGAGCTCTGCCGAATGAAAAAAATAAAACTGGGACGCTCGCTCTATCTCCTTCTCTTCTACCATTAGAAACGAAAGGGAGTTGAGAAAGAGAGGGAAAAAGTTAACTCAAACGTAGCAGAGGAAAGGACCACCGAGAGATAGCTAATAGGGTGTATAGAGGGAGAGAATGAAGGCGAAAAAGGTGGTATTCGCTGGCGAATGCAGCGCGTGTCGCTTAATGAGACACTCCGGAGAGAACGGAAAGGGGCGAATGAAAGAAGGAGTAGTGAGACGAAAGGGGGTGGTCCCGTCTCGTGGGTGGGCGGATGAAATGGTCCGCGACCCGAGGCATTAAAGAAGATATTAAGACAAAAACAGACGTCGCGCGACAGGACGACGTCACAGGGCGTAGCATATGATCTTGGAGGCGGAGAGGAAGGAGAAACATCTGCGAATGAAGGGGGGGGGGGGGAGAGAAACAGGGAAGCATGTAAAAAGATTTGGAGGGAGCGTGGATGCGAGTGGAAGTTCTCGGCTATATGAGTGGACCTCTTTCATAGCATTAGGCATGAGGTCTATCGTCCATCCATTCCTTTACTTGGTAACGGGAGAAGGTTAGGGAGAATGGAGGGAATGTTTCTGGTGGTGGGGAGGAAAAACGGATTCCTTTTTCCCCTTCTTCTTAGGGGCGTCGATCATGCGATCCCCTGGACCCTGATCCCACCCTACGTTTCGGTGCTGAATGGTCCCTTTCTTTTTCACAGAAAAAACGCTTTTGCGGAGAGATAAGAGATCTTGAAGCCTCCACGACGTTAACGGCTTCAAGGAAGCGCGATAAATAAACTTGAAAACAAAAATTTCTGCCTGATAGGCTGCTTCTTTAGATGTGGCGCGGGACCGAATTACCGATAAAAAGTAATTTATTAATGCCGAAAAAATTAACGTGACTAAGCCCGCAAAACTACAAACAAGATAGGGTATTTTATTGATCTGTTTCAATGTGTTTCTTCTAACGTTGATGCATTTTTGTTGTTTTAAGTAAAAATATGCGTAATTGCGTTTTCATCTAACCGCAATGGTAATGGGTAACAGCTCTAACCTCACGGTCGCGTAACAGTACGAGCGGTGAGATGCAATTAACTTGGCGAGCACTCGGCCTAAGTTGACTAACGCGCCATAAAACATACTCCATCTCTTTCACCAAGTGTGAGGCCAATTAAAAGATGTTGTGCGCTTCGCATGGGAGATGCCTTTTGCCGGCGGAAATGAAAAAAAAACTAACTTCCGCGCGACCGCTAAAAATATAAACTCACCGTCCAACCTATGTTTTTTCTGAGATTTTTAGGAAGAAGGCGTATTCTCTTGGCTTCGGAATACAAACTTGTGACTATCTCCGGCGAAATTCGCAACGAATTACTCTATGACTTATAAAACAGCAACCATTGCTGCTCACAAGTGAAATATTTACTGTACATCTGGTAAGTGAATGCTTTATTAATCGAAATACTTAAGGGTTGAGGTTTTCATCTTTCCATTCATCCCGTTGCAACGCTTACGCTATACTTCCTCTTCCCGTTCTCCCTTACTCGCATTACATTCCATCTCCGCGAGACCTAAGAGCCCGGAACGACACGAAATGGCCGCATCCTCCCATACGCCAGCCCCTCGCTCATTAAGCTCCGGCTTCTGCCCCCTCCTTTACCTCGCCCCCGCCTTTCTACGCTTCGCCCTGCACCATCATTCCCTCGGATAAAGCAACTGACTCTCCTTCATCATATGACCAAGAAAGGCCTAAAATGAACGGTCTCGATAGAGAAGATGGTTTCGTACAAAGGCATACTATGTGAAGAAGCGGAAGCTTATATTTTTCGAAATTCATTCCGGCTAATGAGAAAAACTCGTAATGCCCTTTTACCGAAGTAGCGTGAACGAAATTCGAAACGTTCTCGGCAGTTAGAAAGATACCTCGTCGGATTTACGATTCTTTCTAATGTCAAAATTGTGGAAAATTATATTTACTATTAAAATATCCGTGGGCGACTATTTTTAAAAAATGAGCCACTGCGGGGAGAAAATTTGTACTGAATCTAAGAACCCATTATTTGTCACCTAAAAGATCTCCTGTGCATTTATAATTTCCATGGAAATGTATATCATGCCGAGGAATCTTAAAGCATTTGGCTGGAACGTACGGCGCCTATCACGGAGTTCGCACCCAAGAATATAAATCACATCCCATGTATAAATGCAACCGAACGAATCAAGGACAAGGGCTAAGGACGGATGCAGATTCTAACGCAAGACGCGGAAAGTGGATTATAATCGTTTAGGAGGAAAAAAACGGCGAAATATAGACGAGAACTAATGTGTATCGACGAAGGAAAAAGAATTACTTTGAATGTATGTTTTGCTCCCTTCTCTCCGAGTAATGAAGAAGGGATTTAGCGGGAGGGTAGAAGGATGAGGTAGGGCGTAGAAGATGAGGCAATAAGGGTGACGGTGGAATGGGAGGAGGAGAGAGTGAAGGAGAGGTGAGTAAAGTGCGCTAGAGGGAAGAAATTGAAGAGAGTGCAGGGATGAGCAAAGCGGAATGGGGGGAGGACGTGGAAGTTAAGGGAACCGTCGGTGTCTTGTCTGGGCGAGTATGGAAAGAGGGGAGGGCAAACCGCGGCGCCTAATGGTCTAGACTGGGGGATGGGGGAAAAGAAGGTGGGGAAGGGAGCGAAGGGGCGAGGGAGAAGGTCGGGAACAAGACTTTTCGGCCGACCTTCTCCCGGTCCCCTCCACCCCCACGCTACCCTCTTTTTTTCAAAAAGACACCCCTCCCGCATAGTGGCGGAGTAATACACCCCCAAAAATACCTCCGCGATACACACATCCGTCCTTACAAACGACCCTCGTGACTACCATTCCCATCCCACCAGCCTCAAGAGTGTACCCTTATCCAAAAACTGTGGTCTTATAAGAATACTCCCTTGCCCTCCTTCGGCCGTCCTTCCGATCCGTTTCCATTGTCTCCCTCGACCACTCCCTTCCCATTTACCTTACTCTCTCATTCCTCCTTTAATGTGACATAATCCTCTAATGCCTCTCAAACCCCCTTCTCGGACTGGTGGATTGGCATTATGCGAAATGTTAACCGATGCATCCATGTCTGCGTTAGGGTTAACTGATCGCTAAAGACGATATCGGAGATAAACTATTATAGGAGGTCTATTTTTAATATTTCCGTTATATCATAGTGTAGTTTTTGATCATTTCTTAGGGTACTCCGTAAACTATGACGGAATCAAAAACTTTGGAGCAAGGTTTTTCGCCCAATTTTTTTGCGTTTCCATTCCGGTCGAGTGGGAGGAATGCGAACCAATCAAATTCGGAACAGAGCCGAAGAAAAATCGGATTTCGCTTTCCATCGTAAAACTTGGCACGTATCGACTTTTTAAAATAAGTAATTGCCCAATTATAGCAAGTTTGAGATTTTAATTGCCTCTCGAGTCTTGAAAGGCATTTCGATCAAACGCAAAAAAATTTTCATCCCAAAGCGGGAGTTGGAAGAAATAAATTTTTTGCCGATTGCTCGCTAATCATCCATTTAACACCCAAACGATACTCTTAAATCCATAAACGGATCGCAATATGACAGATGAGACAATACTTTTAAGAGTTGTATACATAGAATTATGGCGAATCGTCTCTCGTCGCGGTCCTCCTTTCGAGAATAAAATAGAATGCTGCGGGCAGCGAAAGGGTTACAAACGAATCATTTGTCTATTTGTTCGTTATATTATTACACTGTCAACAATCGCACTAATTACTCTCAAATTAATGTATTGGTGGGAAAAATCGCACGCAAGTATTTTGGCACTGAAAGGAAGGAAATGAATAAGGAAAATTCTCATCCCATTTCCGCCAGATGAATTATTCGTTCGGTCTTCGTAAATGAATTCATTGTCCGCGATTCGCATCCATTCTCTCTCGTATAAACTCTTGGGTGTCGGCCCTCGCGGGATCCCTCGCAACGTGGAGGAGTTCTCCGAGTTTCTTTTCCGCCACCACGGATAAATGCAGGAAATACACGCATATATGTGTACGTATAAAAAGGCCGATATATAAAACCCGACAGTTCTCCGTCGCGCGAGATACGAGGAAAAACGGCTTAGTCACGCTCTCCCCTCTCTACCACTTTCCCTCTCTCCACACCGCCGCCCCCATTCCCCGCATCGGCAATGAAAGGCTTGTCATTTGCAAATAAGAATGCGACAGTAAGGAGGAGAGCTTTTTAGTTTTAGCCGAGGTCTCACGTCTTCCTGTCGGAACACGGCATGAATGCATTTTCGCCCCTGCCTCATCCCTCAAACTGAAACTGCAGCCCCGTGCGTCCTCTCTCTCCACTCACTTCGCGGCCTTCTCTTTGAGGGAGTCTATACGCGCCGAATCCGCAAGGGGCGGAGGCATCCGGTCAAGCTAAAGTCCCCGCGCGACCTTGGGTGCCGCAAACACACGCAAGCACACACACACGCACGCCACACACACACACGCCACCAGACCAGAATGCAAGAGACGCGAGGAGGAAACAAGAGGGAGGGAAGGGGAGAATTGGCAACGTGGCGAATGAGGTAGTATTAGTTGGCAATCCGCCGCGGTGGAAGGTGGCTGTAGGCGATTACCTGCGATTACAATAACGCCCCTCTGTTGACAGCGTAATTTTAAAATCTTGGTAAAGTTGTGATTTCTGAAGCAATAAATGTACGCTGTGCATTGCTTTCTCTTAAATTATGTACGCGAACGAAATGATTTAATAAGTTATATGGATGGATGGATATGAATGATGACGTAAGGCAGGTGTCACCAAACTTTGTACTAAAAGGGCGACATAAGCTACTGGGCGGGTCACAAACGAACTTTCAAATGACCGATTGAGCAGTGTGTAAATTTGAGAGTTAATTTAGAATATTTTTCAATTTTTGTGTAATGTGTCACATGCCTATATTGAAAGTATATTGCTTACACATACTCGAAAATGTCATTTAGATTTCATAGATGAAGTCTAATGACACTTGCTGGTAAATGTACGATTATGCGTGTCTTAAAAACATGATGAGGCCAAATGAAATCACTGCGCGGGTCGTATTTTGGGGACCCCTGATTTAAGGAAAAGATAAGATGGATTTTTGCTAAAGAGTTGTGCTAAATAAAATATTTTTAGCCAAAAGAGCTGGTCAATTTCATATCACATTAGATTTACGACAATACTTCAAAACATAAACGAAAACAAAACGCTCACAAATTTATTTGCATACACAATTCTTCGTTCTCCACTGAATGGCAATCATTGGATATATCAGGGGTCTCCAACCTTTCTGCACCCAAGATCTAATTTTTGCTGGTAAATTTACCAAGGATCGACCCAAAGGCTACGTGGGCCATGATGCGAGAAATACTGTTTTGAGCGGGGGGAGGGGGGAGAATCTCCGCAAATTTATCCCAAACTTTAGGAGACATAGAACCAGCATCATACAAACCGGAATAAAACTTTGTTTGAATTTTCGTTCTGAACGAGAATATTTTACTTACAATAAAATTTCATTGTAACAGAAAAATCATATGTTATGAAGTATTATTTATTGAATTAATGGGAACCCTGACACTGCATATTTTCTACAATATGCACTGGAAAACTCTGGTGTGTAAGTTGATACTGCAAGTCGAATACTATCACTTAGTCTATTAAGCTGGTGCGATGCTTTGTTTTGGTTCCATTCATCCAAAAAAATGTTGACTCTCACAAATATATGGAGCCAAGTACTGAATTCACTTTCAAAACTACATTCACTAATGAACTATGTATAAGAATTTCCATCAACCAAAGTCGAAATCTATATCGTCTCAACATTTCTCACTTGATTCAATAAAAAGTAATAGCGCTGAGGGAAGGCTCCGCGATCGACTTTAGATGAGCCAAAGATCGACCGGTCGATCGCGATCGACTGGTTGGAGACCCCTGGGATATACGAACACGAGCTAGAACAAGAAATTTGCCTATAACATTAGCATTGGCATATTATATCGAATAAGGGTGTGCTTATTCATCCAATACGCTACCTGACCGTGACAATAGAACAGATAAAGGAGGAATAGTCGTATCATCGAACGACGTAGCGGTAGTGCACCTCAATCGGCCTTTTTGAGAGACCGATTCGGAAACTCTTGCTTCTCTTAAATGGCATCGGCTATCGCCACTGTTGTGTTTGTATGCTTGCGTCTATGGTTACCGAAGAAGTTCTCGTGGGCCGTGCCGATGGGCGTGGCGGACAGCGAGGCTCGAAAAGAGGAAGAAACCCCGACGGCGGGCAGAGTGGACAAAGCGAGCGATTGAGCAGGAGAAGCGGGAAGAAATTGGGGGAAAGAGAAGGTTCCCTCGGTGGGGAAGTGGAGGGGAGTGGACGGAGCGGAAGTTCAAAGGGGACAGTGTGGGGGGAGAGGTGGTGGGAACAAATTGAGGAAGGCGACGGGGGAAGGGGGACAGGGAGGAGAGGGGGAAATGAAAGAGAAACAGAAATGGAGTGGAAACTGTTGGAACAGTGGGAGGAAAAGAGGTTCCCGAAGCGAGTATAAGAGCCACTTTTCTCGCCCTCTACGCCAAGGGTGATGAAGTAAGTTTCTTCCCATTTGTCTCCATCGGAATATGGAGGAGTATGTTGTGCGTATGTGTGTGTGCGTGGGGATGGCCACTCCCCTATACATTAACGCACACACACATATATATATCACGTGGATGTTGATGACCCTTTAACGGGCTGTCATTGGATTCTTTCCATCTCTTCGTGTTAAATGGGATACCTTTGTGTATTAAGTTTGAGATTTATCGGTGGTTCCGTTTGCTACGAATCTCGGGAGCAGCATAAATATTTAAATACGAGGTAATCGACCGAGGGGAGTCATAATTCATAGCCTCTGAGAACTGGTGAAAGAAGTGGAAAATTTAGTCGAGTGAGAATTTTTCTAATCGGTTTGACAGGTTTTTCAATCAGAGAATAAATAATAATTAGAAAAAATCAATTAATTAGCCAAAATTTGAGAAATTAAATTGTAAATAATAAAATTGATCTTGATTTTTAAAATGAAAAATAATACTAACATAAGATCTCAAGGAGAACTTTTTATTCACTATTGAGTTCCCTTATTGTATGTGTGAATTATTAGTAATTATAATAATTATGATGAACAAATGAGATGTTCATTCATGACAGAACAAGGTAATATAAAAGTTTTCCTCTATTCTTCATCTATTTCCAGTGACAGCGCCAGCTACAAAGACAAAATACCTATCGGACGAGAACAGAGGGGAGTGATATAATATTTATACATTATTTCGATTTCAAAGTCATACAAATACCGAATGGGCACTCGCAGAAGGTGAAACAAAGAAAATAAACACACAAGAATAACTGCGGCAAATCGTTTCCCCGCGGAGACAAAACACGAGCAGCTGGAGGGGGAAAGACGAGGGAGGGAGAGAACTGAATGGGAAATTTGGAGAGGGCGGAGTGCGACAAAAGTGGGGCGGCTTTTTCAAGCTTTTTAAAAATGTTGTCGTTTTTAGAGTCCCATAGAAAGAGAGAGGAGATGGGATACGAGGGGGAGGTAGAGGGAGGGAAGCACAATGAAAGCGGAGTGGGTCATAGGGCAAGAGGGAGAGGAGGTGGATCGCTAAGGGAGAGGGAGGAGAGCGAGCGATGCCGCCTATTTCCTTTGGAGATGAGACAGGAAGGGGAAAGAGAGGATGTTAAGAGGCGTAGTGCAAAGAGGATTCTGCCCCGTGAGGTAACAGTAGACGCATCGATTGCACAAAGGGATTGCACCGGTGAGGAGGATGAGGGATGCGAAAGAGGGAGGGAAAAGGAAGAGGGGAAGGGAAAGTTAAGGACAGGGCGGTGGCAGTTGTGTGACAAAGGAGGGGGAAGGGATGGATACAAGTGGGATACACAGGAGTGTCCTTTACCCTAACAAAACTCTTGTACTTCCCTCTCCATCCCCCGATTCTCGCGTGTTTAACGATAAGGGAAGCGATGGGGCGGCGAAGGAACTGCCCTACCAGATTCCATCGGACGCGTGTTTGAACGGCCATCACGAGATAGAGAGAAGAGTCCCTTGTAATCTTCGCGCGGCTTCTAAGGCTCAAGAGATGGTGGAATGTCTACATCCCAGAGTTTCTGTGCATCTGAGTAAACTTTTACGTATTTGAAAACCAAGAGCGTCTTAACTTTTATCATAGGAGCTTTTAAAAACAAAAAATGTAACTTTTAAAAGTACCGACTTCAAAACGGCAACAAAATAAAATAATCTTTCAGACTTGAATAAAAAACTTTCTTCTGGTGCAAGCCAACTATGTATGGGTAGATGCCACCGATTTGTCATAAGTCACGATATCGATGGACAAACAATTGTTATTAAAAATTAAAATCCCACGTCGGTTTTTCGTGATACTACAGATGGAAGATAAACAGCTTTTTGGCATACACAGGGTTAAAACTGACCGAAGCAGTTGCAACTTTCTCCTCCTGTCTCTCGCCAAAAATGCGTGCTGAACATCATCTATCTCCTTACTAATGCCTCTGGGGAACTGCCTTCAAAATACTCAATGAGCGCAAATTACAGCCCTCCTTCCTCCATCTCTTTCTCTCTCTGACAATAGAGTCCTAACCACTCCTGCTGAAAGATCCTTTAAGCGGTTCTTTCCTCTCGTTGTCCCCAAAACGGAAGGAGAAAAAGCAGTTCCCGAAGAATTAGATGGAGAAATTAGAAGCCGAACGTAACATAATGTTCGCAAGGTTTGAGTAAACGACTGACGAAGCAGGGAGATACGGATGGAGAAACACGCACAGAGGGGATTCTCCGAAGGAAGAGGGAAAGGGGAGTGTGCGCCGATTTTGACACAAAGGGAACAATGGAAAAAGAAAAGAGAATTGCGTTGCTTTTTCTCGTTTCTCTTGTCAAGAGCGAGAGTACGTGTCGATAGACGCAGCTTATGCGAATCTGAGCAAGAATATTCATTTGTTGCTATCGATTGTACGTCCCTACGCTCTTCAAAGAAAATCGATAGTGAAATGGTTTACAATTTGAAGAGAGTCAGTACTGACCTAGATAATAGTTCAAATGGATTTTTTTTAAATTTTAGGTTAAAACTTCGCAAAATTGGCAAATGGGATCGCAGCTGAAGTCAAGCTCACTTGAGTCATATTCGACGTGAATCAATATAATAAATAATCTTTAGGAACATAAATTTAATCAATGTCATCGATGTTAATTCCATAACCTCTATTGAGAATGGGCTTGCACATTTTCTTGATACTGATTTATATAAGATGTCACACTACCAACAACGACACATATATCTCGGAGGGCTAAATTAATATTTCCAACCCGCTACATCAAATGGTGAAGCTAAAGAAAAGTGGAAAACTGTATATTTAAAATAACCAAGTTGACGTGTTAGACAGAGAATCATAAAGGCTTCCGTAGAAGAAACGATTGAAACTTTGGTAAAGCGGAAAACACCTTCAAAGGACCAGAAATACTCTCTCTTCGTCCCAAAGTGCATCAGCCGGAGCTCTTTATAAAGGGATTGTCCTTATTTGTCTCCAAAAGGACGTTCCTCTCCAATGTAATCTTACCTAGGATACAATGGAGCACTTCTGCGATGAGAAAGAAAGGGCTGAACGAAAGAGGGGGTGGCGTGGGAGGCGAGGATGGAGTTGGAAGGGCGTGTCGGTGAGATGCTAAGCGGACACAGCGAAGGACCCGACTCCCTCTTTCCTTCTTTCTCTGTCTCTCTCTCTCTCTCTCTCCATCCGCCCGTTAAATTCCATGAGACTCAGACCTTCCCTCTGAAGACTACCCAGCCGCCTATTTCCTTCCCTCGCCGCCCCTTCCTCTCACATCCTCCCTCCCTTACTCTCCTTCTCTCTTGCACACACCCTCCCCCTTCGCCTTCTTTCATCCAATCCGCCGAGTTCGCATTCCGGGGGTCATCTTTTGCACTTACGCCAAGTCTGAGAAAGGCGGCCTACGCGGCAAAGGAGACGGACAAAAGCGGATCAAGGGGCGAGGAGAGAGGGAGGGTGGGAGAGAGAGGAGGGCGGGAGAGAGAGGAGGGTGGGAGAGAGAGGAGGGTGGGAGAGAGAGAGGGGGATGGGGATAAAGGAGAGAAGGGATGGTATAACGGGTTGGAGAGGAGGGGACGAAAGACCAACTGCGACACAGAATAGGAGAAAAGTAGAAGACTACGAAAATTCTATTCCCAAAATTATTGATTCGACTTTTTTCTATTTTCTGTTTAGAAACTCTATATGTAGGTATATAAATTAACAGATTAGTAGACTCGAATTATTAATTCTGCAGTGATAATCAAATCGATGCATGAAAAAAATATTGGAATTTTTTTCATTAAGCCGTAATCCATAAACGAATGAATGGCGTTATATAAGAAGAGTTTCCACAATCGTATTAAGACAAAACGTCATTTTTTATGAACGATAATTTCAGACATTTTCAAGCATCGCCACATAAAAATGACGTCAATGCCTTTCATTTCCTCAACAATTCCTCTCATCAAACGAACCCGTCTTTCCGATCCATTTTTTCAAACCCCGCATTCCACTTCACTTCCCCTTTTGGTACGCATGCGCAGTTCCAAAGATTTGATCCGTCGGAATCGATTTATTGGAGACTTTTGCATGGAAGGAAAAGGATTCGTGAAAGAATAAGAGAAAGGAGAAAGACAGCTAAAAAAAGTTGAAGGTAAAGAATAAGAGTTACCAAGAAATGGATGAATCACAAAAGAAAAAAAATGTTGGGAGTTCAAGAGAGATATTTGAGATGATATCTTGCCTAATTTTGTCGCTAAAATATTATTGCCTATTTTCTACTTATATTTTTATGCTTAAATCCGGTTTAAATTGAATGAATTTGGTCCTTATTGAGTAACGAGAGGGCATTTGAGCACAATATGAAAAACTAAATTACATGCCAAGTTAAGTGTTAAGTGAATGCAGGTAAAAAACACAAAATGTTATGACATTACCTGTGGCATAAACCTCGGAAAATTGTTTACCATGATACGTTTCCAATTTATGTAGATCCGAACGCGCCTTTCAATTATTTTCATTCTTTCATGGACCATTTAAAGTGCGAAGCACGCGAATTATCCCCCGGACAATTCCCAGTTTGAGAAATTCCAATAAGCGCCTACTAATAAGTTACAAGCACTTTAACTTCCGTTCTCTCTAAGCGTCTTTTAATGCACAGATTCGACAGAAGGAAAACATTCTTGTTACTTCCGTAAATACCGAGAAAGACCTTCTTGAGAGACATTAGGCGATATAAGAGTGGATCCGATTCGTAACAAACGAGCGAGAGAAGAGATTTATATAAAGGATAGAGAAAGAGCGAGACGGTCCATCTCCTTCCATTTGGAGAGGGTTGGAAGGAGATTGGGAGTGAGGTATGAGGATTGGGATGAAGAGATGGGAGGGAGCACCGAACGGAAGCACTAGAGGAGTGGCGAGAGAGAGGACCCGGGACGCCAACGCGCGCGCTAAATGCCTCCTCTTCCGGTCAGTCAGCCACGACCGGGAGGAAACGATAAAAGAAGAGCGGAGAGACGAGTGGAAAGGGACTCGGGGACGTAGAGTGGGAGAGATTGGTGGGAGAAGAGGATGGGAAATAGTTCTGAGGGTCAGGCGAGAGGAGTGTGGGATGGTCGTGGACGAGATCCGGATTTCGTGGTAGATGAAAAGGATGGGGAGGGGATGAGATTGTTAAAAGGGAATGACGAGAGGGGGTCGACTCATTTGGACGATCTCCAACGATTGATCCCGATGTTTAAGAAAGATTCGAGGAATATCAAAAAGGTTGGTTGCGAGGAAATGGGAAAAGAAGGGGAATAAAAGTGAAAGGTAGAGGAAATAATCTTTTCCATAAATATTTCTTCTAAAACAAGATCTGAAATACAGGGAATAGTGCTTCTAGACCATGGGTTTCCAGTAGGATCTCGATGCTCGCCAAATTTGTGGCGGTCAGGTGATCATATTCGCCACATGTTACGAAATATAGGCAATGTTAATAAATAGGAGATGCAGTGTTTTGAAAATAGGCTTGAGGTTGTAAGCCGACATCACTCAATACTGATTCTTTACGCAGTAAAACTGTTATTTACGAGTTTTGAAATGTCGGCATAAGAGAAATATTATTCCATTCCTCATACCTCCAACAGAGTGGTAAATTCAAAGTAGGGTTAATATTAGATCCCAATTTGTTTATCATGGAAAAGATTTTCTACACACAAAAAATGCATTTTTATATATGTAGTTACAAGGTTACAAGAAAAATATAACCGATGAAGAGTTTCAATTCGCCGCATCTGGCTAGTGGCGTACGTATTGGATACACCTGCTCAAGACGTTCGATTTAACAACGGGATGAACGTTTCGCGCATATCATTTTCACAGTGATAGATAAAAACAGAGAGGTTATATAAAATATATTAATGATAATCATAGAAGTTACCATTTTAAATGCCTTTTATCGAAAGGCAGATATAAGAGTTTCAGCTCTTAGAAATGAAATATTTTTTCTAATCCTAGTAGGAACGTACATTTTCACTCTAACTAGCGTTTCCTACTACTTTTATATAATCGGCGTTGTAACTAACAAATATAAATATTATCATTATTTTTCCTTTACACATAAATAAAACGTTCTCGCAGCAAGGATGGAAGAACGAATTACTTTGAATACTAGCAAATATTAGTTAAAGAGAAACATTTTTCTAAAACTTGGATGTGGATAAAATTTCGACAAACTGCAATAACGAAGTAAGCATGATTCACTTACATTGTGGAGCTTGTAGTAGAGGCCGCATGCGTTGCAAACTGGCTCTCCGTTCTGGTTCCTTCGCCACAGGGTCGTAGTGGTCGTCTTGCAATTGGCGCAGCTCGTGCCTGCTCTGCGGGCGGCAGACTGCAGCGATGACAGGAGGGGGGAAGCGCCGCATGAAAATAAAAAGGGGAGAGGGAGGGAGTGGACGAGAAGAGGAAAGAGGAGGGGGAGGAGGGGGCGGCAACTCAGGTCATTGCACGAAGCCACGAGAGAAGAACTAAGACTATGGTAAACAAATACATATACACACATATGCTACGACCAACTGACTTATCATGCTATTTACTCAGAATTAAGGCCATTACATTTCAATATTGATTGTTAAACTTGTTATGCTTGCCAAAAATCTAGTCTAAGGACAAATTAAAAGTATACAAGTATTATCAGGTTAAACGTATAATTGAAATTAATATTGTTTCTTTCAGTTGCGTCCAACAAATAAATACGCATTAAATTCAAATAAATATTAAAATTGATTAAATGTTTTTGAAATATAAACCGCATTGTGAAAAAACAACCAAAATGCCATGCTATAAACGAAACTCAGATTAAAATACATCGAAACACAATACCGCGTTACATCCCCATCGGAGGGATTTTCCACGTCCCAGCATATACACATCCCAAAGCAATAAATATCAACCTCTTAGGAAAAAACAACGCCCTTCCCGAATGAATCCTCTCTAAGCTAAGGGACTGTTTGGGTGGCTGCAAATGTGACGGAGGCATCTTCGTAATTCAAAACGTATTATATTCGTGAGATGAATCGGATGAGACGTATCCTTTCCTCCTCTCCCTACCTCGAAGAACAATGGCCGCGAGGCGTTTGGACATTGACGGAGCGGTGGGCCCTCTGACGACAACGGGAGGGAATTCGCTTGGCATCCTCTTCGCCTTCCAAAATAAAACGCTGTTATCCGTAACTCCCATAGGCTCCCGGCCAAGGAAAGTCATTGCCTGGGTGGGTGTAGCGCGGCAACCAACCTAACCGCCCACACCCTCGTCCACCCGCCGACCGCCTCCTCCTCCTCCTTCCGCACCCCACCCTCCTACTCCCCCACCCTCTCCCTCCTGGCGCATCGGCCGCTTCGTTGGGTGACGTCCTGTACACACCTGCCACCCGAAACGACAACACCAAGGATGCAAAGACTATGGGAAAGCGATTCCCTGCGAGGTACGCAGATATCTCTCCACTAGCTGAGCGTCCAAAGGATCGCGGGGGAAGGACGGTTGCCGGGCGCCCGCATGCGTGTCAATGACGGAGGAGGGAATATAAAGAAGAGCCGAGGGGAAGTGAAGGGAGGAAGGAGGTGGATAGAGGGAGAGGGAATAGATAGGGAGGAGCGCGGAAAGGGGAAGGAAGGAAAAGTGTTAACGACTGGACATTATGTTGCCCACGCCCCGTGCAGGTGTGACCATCACGTATGGGAGAAGCGACACATTTTACGTATTTATGATCGGTGGAGAGGGAGAAGTTAAGAGAGAGAGAGAGAGAAAGACGCGGCTCCCGTAGCTCGCTGTTTTTTTTCTGGCTGGCTAATACTGCTTCGACAGCTGTGCTGCTGCCGTACTATCCAAAAAATTAGTTTCCATTTGAGTGGTAATCATCGCCAAGGAGCATGCCTAAATATTTTGCTTAAAGGTTTACTCCTTCAAAATTAGTTTCGAAGCTAAGATTTTTGTACTGCTTACCAATCCGCGTTTGACGGTTATTATCCAACCTTTAGGGAGATTTACTTATTCTATATATGTACATCCGTATGATGAGTTATGGCGGTCATTAAGCGTACCTCCGCCTATACAATAGTCACCTTTTATTAATTCATTATGGCGCTCCTTGACACCTAAAGGGAACTCCTTTAGGAAGCTTACCTCCGATCGAAGTGACGAGATTATGTTAATGAGAAGAGAACGACAATAAAAACTGCAACGTGTGAACGCCTCTGTATCCTGGGCAGGGGATAAAAAACAATTCGAGCGTGTTTTGACTCCTGAAACAATCCATGCAACTGGCGGAATCTTTTAATCGTTTGAGGGACGTATTGGATGCCGCTTGTGTTTTGGCTGCATTTCCATTTCCTTTAGTTTTTATTCGACTTACTCCGTGACGTAACTGCCGTTTCGTTGGTAAGGGAGGAGGAAAAAAGCCCCCTTTTTATAACACAATCGTGGCGGCGAGTGGTGCTTTTGCCTCCTTTGCTTTGGTTCCGGGAACTGACGGGAGTGGTTCACCTCCAGCTGACAAGGATATTGCGTCATTACGAATACTCGCACGCACATAGCTTCCAAAGGCAAAACACTGATACGTATTCATCAGCTAATATGAGTCTCTTAAAACTATCTAATGAAGAAAAGCTTTCAATCAATTGAGAACCATTGTTTCAGTTTACTTCGCGAAATGACGTATTCGGAAAATGTCACGGACATTTAAATTTTTTGCTGGATGTCTGTGACGCAAAACCACAACAATTCCGTTTTATGAACTATTTAAAGCAGAGAAAAATATATAAAACCATAATTTGCATTTTCTCGAATAAACTTTTGTTTTTCTTTGTTAACTAAATGCTAAGGAAAGCCAAAACATCTTATCCTAAAAAATGAAAAATATGCCAGTATAAAAAAAACTCACGTAGGAATATATCTTACGAAATGATTTTTTCTTCAAAATTTAGCATTATTCATTTTTTTAACCATGGCTTTTATGGGTTATCGCAGAAATCCCCTCAAAAATAGTCACCGGGTTTTAAATCATCTTTTCAATACAAACCAAATACCCCGAGCGCAGATACGACTAACCCGGATTAAAAGGGATGCTGCGGGCGTTGAAATTCCCGCCACACACATTTCCTCACAAAAATGGTAAGAGATAGTGATTTTTTTCTTCTTTCTCTATTGTGGTCTCGACCACCGCAATCTTGTCTCACTCCCTCATCTCTCCCCTCTCTCCCCATCTTTTTAACTTCTGAGTGGTTCACTTCTCTTCAATCTTCCCAAACCGTCTCCTTCGAAGCCGGCATCCTTTCCCTCACAGTCGTCCCCTCCCTGCCTCCCCCTTTTCTCTTCAGCCTATTCTTCCGCGTGGAATCATCTCTGTTGGATGGGCGAGTCAGTGTCTGACGGAAAAAATAATCCCTTCTGCCACCATTGCCTTCCCAATCCCCCAGCAAAAAAAGAAAACGTCCTTCTCTGCCATCTTCCCTCATCTTCACCCCATCCCTATAACTCCTTTCGAAGAGTTAAGATTGCTACTGGTTTTCTGTAGTCAAAGTCTCTCTTCAACACCAAGTGAATCAACATCCCTTCAAAATGTTATTTATAGTCACAAACCAAAATCTTATATATATATATAAGAACTTTTAGCGAAACTGGAACAGATAGATTCTTCGGTAATGTCCGAATAATAGGAAATACATACAGTATACTGTTCCTACAGGTATAATGTACTCCTCGATACGTGTTAAAGTGCGCAGTAACATTTTTCATCGAGCAATTGTACAGCCGATATTTCCAATCGTATTCACTCCGATATAAAGCAATAAATACATTTCCAACCCAGGAGAATTACCCACACGAAAAATTAGTCCCTTAAAAAAATCAGCAGCTGGATAACTCAGCAACCGCAGTGACGAATTATTATATAAATATGAAAAAAATCGTTAGAGAAGACGCACAATGGCAATCCTGACGGAACCTAAACTACAATCACGTAAAAAAGTTGTTTAAAAAGGTCCCGCTGATCCGATATTGATCCCATTACGCTCCCGAATCAGCGCGACAACGTGTGTGGCCACCGAGAGGGATAGAGATAAAGAGAGGAAAAACCATTCTCACCCACTCAAATTCTGTTGATCCCGTGCGGTGTGTGACGCTTGATTTCACTATTGTCGATCACAATGGAAACTCGACGTGTGGAGCAGTCTTTTTTGTGTTCAGTGTTGATCCCCTGAGCGGGTGAGATACTGGGGTGAGGGAAGGAGACCATGGAAAGCGACGGGGGCGGGAAAAACAAATTAAAATTCAAATGTCGTATCCCTCTATATTTTTAAAGAGGCTCTTGGCGGTCAGCTACGCGCAACTATACCTAAGGAGGTCTTAGGGTTGGACGCAGAGAAAAAGGAAAAAACTTTTCTCTCCCTTTCTCTCTCTCCGACACACCCGGCTCCCAAACTCCCCTCTCTTCTTTCCTTTACCTCCATTTCGCCCATTCTTCCCGCATCCCACTCCCACGATTCCAACAATTGCCCGCGTCCAGCGCAACCAAGCACCCCGGGGTGTGTGCCAACCGAGTGGCTAATCCCCAACCGCCCCTCCCCGCACACACACACGCGCTCACACTCATAACCTCTCTCCACCCAAAAGTCCGGGAAAGGATAGTATTCATATTTGTGAGAACTCTCGCGGAAGAGGGCGTGCGATGGATGGAGGGGAGAGAAAGAAGGAGCACAAGGCCTTGTGCAAGCCACACACGTATTTGCTGGATGTGAGAGGCGCTGCGGCTTTTCCCTCGACTTCCCTCCTCCCTCCTTATCCTTCTCTTCGACGCCTCCGGCGCGAAATACCCAGCCACCCGGACAAAAGAAAAACGAATTGGTGATGAGCTTAGTTTAACTAAAAAAGTGTCTCCGGAGAAGGAGAAGGCGTACGTGGCTTCTTTTGGGAGAGTGTTAAAGACGCGGATTGAATTGACGATATTACCGGATCTAATGTAAGACTTAAAATGCATTTATCTCGTCAATTCATTTTAAAATATTTGGACTAAAAGCATCCAATTCGGCATTAAAACGAGAAATTAAAGCTTGAAAAATATTTTAAGCAAATTCATCCATTTCGATTGAAATTCTGCATTTGGCAGATTTTTATTGTATGCACAAATACATGGATAGAAACCATGTTCTTCGACGTTTCAATTGAATCTTCAATTTCTTTTTCGTGTGTGCGCCATTCATATACAGAAAATAAGCTCAGCTATGGCTTTTAAATTATTTATTGCATTAGCACTAACGCCCGTAACTTAGCGCCGAATAGTAATAAATTCTTGCAGTCTAGCAGTTGTGCCGAAGCCGCTTTACCAAAATGATGAATAGTTGCTAGATATGATCTCATTAACTGTTGAAGTAGAGACACGCAACCCAATCAAAATTCAGCATGAGGCAGGGAAGCGAAACGGAAAAGTAAAAAAATCACAAACGTCTTTTTATGTACCGTTTAATTTTTAATTGATCAAACGGAAGCGGGAAACAAATGAATCATGCTTGAAAACCTCGGAAAATATAATATATCGACCCCGCTAAGGCAGTAACCTCTTAGTCATTAATCAATTGTTCCTTCCCACCCTCTGCCTCAGAGAAATGGCTTTCTCTCTTTCCATTCCCCTCGAATACTGGTCGAAGGAGTAAGCAGTAGAAGGGAATAAGAAATTGAGTGGGATAAAAGACGAATTAGAAAAAATGATAGGTTAAGAGAGGAGGAGAGATAGGAGAGTGGCGGATAGAAAAGGAAGTATGGGGTTCACAAAGAAGAGGTAACGAAGAATGATAGAAAAGTCGAAAAGAATTAGATGGAGATCTATGGATGCCGACAGAGATTCGCAGGATGAGTAAAAGGAGCGTCAGGGAGACGGAGTTGAGTGAGCAAAGAGAAGAGGAATGACGAGGGAGGCAAGCAAACAGGTTCCCAGAAATGAGTTCAATTGCCACGTACGAGACTGATGGAGGACTCTGGGGAAGGAGGGGAAAAGAGAGGTAGGAGAGGCAGTAGGGAGGGAGGAATAAGAGGTTGCGCGTGGAAAAAACTATAGGGGGAGGGGGGTGTGGAGAGGGACGAGGGTCGGGCACTCCCGCAATGCGCTGTCGAAAGGAGATATATACGGAGTCGGCATCTCGCAGGAACGCCTAAGGGAAAAGATGTGTTCTCTAAAAGAGGAGGAATGGGGAGGGCAAACGGAAGAACTCGCAACCTTCGGAACATTGTCTTTTCCCCCACCTCACGCTCACTTCCAAGACTTGGAGACTCGGGCGTGTTCAATCAACGAAGACCACCAATGAATGAAGAGGGCTGAGACAAGGCGCATGTGCGAGAAAGCGAGAGGTGGGGGAGGGAGGGAAGAGGGAGGGAGGGAGGATAGGTGTTCTCTGACGGACCTCGCATGCGTTTATTTTCGTGCATGAGTGTGTGTGCGCGCGTCCCCGCTCTGTCTCCCTCTCTCTCGAACGCACGAGTCTTACGACACGGAATTTTTGATTATGGTTACTTTCGGAGAATTGCCGATCCCTCGAATCTCTCTTGCCAGCAATTGCTAAGACTCGGACAGAGTCTCGTGATCAATGCGTCTATCGTATGAGGGAAGGAATTGAATTTTGACTGGTTAGAAGCCGCTATGCCACGAATATCGAAATTTTCTGGCCAGCAATTAATCTTTATTTGGAAAACATAATTTTGACCGTGAAATGTCTCGGAAAAATGTTCCGAATGGAACAGACTAAAATCTATATGAATGTTACGAGAAAATACTTTTTGAAATTATTTTTACTGTTAAAATATAAATTACTCAAATAGAGATGATTTTATTCAATATAGTGTTACTCATCTTCATCTTCTTCTCATCTTCCTTAAAATGGATTCGCGTAATGCAGAAGAGGTCGACAAAAAAAACAATAACTTCAAAGGAGTCGTCTTCCCTCAAATTACAATGTATAGAAATTAACCCCATAAACTTTAATCCTGCAGGAAATGATCCACGATAACGTCGTCGGACGACAACGATACAACTAAAATCGGTGTGTTCAGGGCCACCGCGTTGAAGAATAAACGTACACGTTCCGAGTCGCGATAGAATTGGGATATCAAAAGAAAGACAAATTGAAGGAGGAGAGATGGTGTTACTAACTTGGTAGCGAAAAGCAGACAGGCAATCCTTGTCTCGGTCCGAAAATTGCGGCAATTTAACTTCCCGCTCATTCTCAAAGCCGCCCAACCCTCCATCCCACCCGTCGGCCTACACGCGAGCGAAGAGAGAAGGAAAAGAAAGACTCTTAAAAGAGGCGATGCTGAGGTAGACCTTATAAGAAAGAGGTGGGATAGGAGGGTGGTCGGCGTCTCAGTAATAATTAATAATCGCAGCGGATGAGGCTTTTTGGGACTCGCAACAAAACCTCGCCTTGCCGAGGAGAGACAAAACACGGCCGACGCTGATTGCGGGCAGTTTCGCCACGACCAGTCGCGCAACTTAAAATCCAGGCACCCTCGCACTCTGTTCCCTCCATCCTTCCCCCACACTTTTCCTCGGCAAGTTTTCCCCCTTCCTTCGACAGCACCCCGCGGGTCAGGCCACGATAGCCGTACCACCACTCCTCCATCCTCTCCTCCCGCCCCTCTCTTCCTCTCCTTCACTATTCCTCCACAACCTCATTCCGAATCTCATAACTCAAGCAGCACCGTTTTCCAATGGTCTCGCCACTTTCATTCTTCCACCCACGCCTACTCATTCCGCTTAAGCTCCCACCTTCGCGGCCTCTCTCTCTCTCTCTTTGTCTCCCTAACTCGGCGTTCTCCTTTCCTCTCTCCCGTATTTTTTCTCCTTCTCTCCATTCTCTCTCGCTCTTTATCGAAGACTGCGACCCGAGATTGTTAGAAAGGCGGATTTTTTTAAAGAGGCTTTAACGACCGATTATGAGGACTCTCCTTGCGCTAAACTGGGACATCGAATTGAAAGGCTGTGTATTGGATGCCATTAATTTATTGCGAGGGCCATTCTAAACCACTTTTCTGATTTATTTTTCGTGGTACTCGATGCATATTTTATTTTTCCCCACCCCACTTGAGTCCTCCTCTATGACCTAGATGCCACGGCAGATACGTAGAAGTGTCGAAAAGCCGATTTAAAAATCTTTCTTGAGGACTAGCGGAGATTCGAACCCGAATACGGTAACGAGGGAAGAAATAAAAATAGCACAAATCACTCGCCCGTGAATTTTTTTAATTCGCTAACTACAACTAGCGGAACTAATTACATCCACCCTACTACCCTAAGTGCCATCAATAGGAAGATTTTCAACGAATCAACAGACCAATTGAAAGACGTCATTTACGACCCTTAAAAACACGAATCGGAGGTAACGTGCACTCGGGTGTTGCGAAAAAACATCTGATATCGTTCCTAATGCGAGAATAAATGGAAAACTTTTTAAAAGGCTACAGAAAGGATACCGTTACGTTGACGGTTCGTGCGTTTCGCGTCGTGTTTCAGCGATCATTCTCTATAGGCAGTACGGATTTTGGCTAGCGTTGGTACGTGATAAAGCATAAATTGCGACATCAAAATACATCCATAAAGCACTCGCGAAACTTTCTCGCCGCAATACGATACTACGCCGTCGAACATGTTTCGTTTGGCCGCTCAGCTACCGCGTGGCTCCTATCGACCTACGCCACACAAAAACAGGAGACGAAGCGTCGGTGTCCAATGGGCGGATAAAGACACTTAACAACTATTATCGAAATTGGCATTACGTGAGACGGAGGTTTTTTTTTAATATTCGCAATTAGTTTCCTCCCATATGCAACGGAGGATATTAATTCGAGATGTCTTGAAGGGAACGCAAAAAAAGGTGCTTGCACTCGAGGGAGTGGAACTGGTAGGCGTGGCTCTTCTCGTAGGATTACTCATTTAAGACGTCGGGTAATTTGGTTGAGAAGGCTTTTTAATCAGACGGATATTAATTTGCCCTTAATTGCAGCATAAACGGGTAATAATCACGATCACTACCGATCTTGTGATGGTAAATGCTGTCTTATTACACAATTAAAAATCCTCATTTATGGGGGAGATATAAATGTTTATAATATTTATAAATCACGTTTTTATGCACTGCATTATAATTGGAATTAGGCGCAAATGTATGTTAAACATGCTTGATCAATATCTCGTTTGTTTCCGCCAATACGAAGTTTTTATATCTTAACTTGGTTCAGAGTCTCGTTGAGCTCATCTCGGAAATCGCTTCGATTAATTTTCATTAAGCTCGCGGGTTTGATTCGGAAGACAAAAAGCCGCTTTTCCAAAAGAATAAACCGCTCATTTCCTGGTAACGATTATTTCTTTAAGTTAGCACAGCCTCTTTAAGCCGGCTAAATAAGAAACGCCGCAAATTTTGACCTCCAGGCGTTAGGCGGATGCATGTGTTTAAGGCTCGTAACATTTGCATACTCGTATTGCAACGCGCCGAAATTTAAAGCGCGACACTCGTAGGCCCCCCTCCTCTCCAAGAATTAACCACCCCGGAGGCACACCCTCCTTCGCCACGCTCCTGCTCCCTCCGTGCAACTCTCTCCTTTCGACTCCCTTCTGCTCCACAAACTCCTCCGAACACACGACCTCACCCAACACGCCCTCGGAACTCGTTCTTTCGTCTCTCGTTAATGACTCCGAGTCCCCTCTTCCATCATCATCACCAACGCCGCATGAACCGACCCGCCAGCCCACCCCGCTCCGCTCCTAGCCCCTTCCCTCGGACGCCTCTCACCCTGTCTTTTTGCCATTCAACCCTCCCACCCCGAGAGAAGATCCGCGTGTTTCGCAGATGGGATTGACTTCCTCCGGTCTAATAATGCCAAAACCACTGAGGTATGATGAAAAACGATTACTCCTACGTGACCGGAATGGCTCATGTGTTTCGGTTGCCTTATATTTCGCCGAAAACGAGATTCAGTGAGGAGTGAGAGAGGAAGGCAAAACTAATTTCTGAGAGAAGCAGCAGATTCTCAAAAAAATAATAAAATATTTTGGAAGATAAAATTCTTTCAGGCCTTCGTAGCAATCTTACCTTCTTCGTCTTACCCTTTCGGCCAAAATGAAGCTATAGCCGTTTACTTCCAATTAATTATCATTGAGAGAGTGACACTTGAAATGATTGATGAAGAACCAACGTTACCTAATATTACACTAACTATATTTTTAAGAATATTTTTTTCGAACTTAATGCGTCGGGTTTGGAGTCAACACCTCATGGGCGTGTATTCCCAGCCCATCTGACCGCAAGGATTAAAGAAGCGGATACATCTAGAGCGGGGAGGCGAACGCCTCGTTAGACGAAAGTGATGAGAAAAATCAGTCAAACAAATCGACTGTCCCATTATGTCAAGCAGAGTATTCAATATCAGATTACGAGGAATTAATTCACTTAGCACCTTTAAAAGTGCGAAGAGGTAACGCGAAGAATATCTCCGTTCCAGTTCTGATATATGTTTATTCTCCGGATATGTAAATCGAAATTGACCGGAAAATGGCACCGAAGGGGGGAGAGAAAACGCAGTGCCTGTGAAGAACGAATGAAGAGGCAAGTTCCCTGTTTTATGGGAGTCGGTTTTCAAGACTGCAGAGACTGAAGAGAAAAATGGTGAAATTAAAACGGTACAATTAGAAGCTGAACTTCTTAAGATTCTACCTCTCCAGCGTATATAAATTCGATTAACTGTTAATTACATGTTAAATTGTCGAAGAAGATAAGGTAAACTATCCTCCGAAGCATACATTAAAGTGTTTAATTGTATTCATTCGTCTTATTAATTGAAGGGGCAATCAATACGGCTAAACCAGACGAATTGGTTCAGTATTCAAATAGCATAAAGGCACCGCATGCATGATTCCGATAATTACCCAAAATAAACGAAAGAAATATTTGTGGGTAAAATCAAAGCGAGATACTACACTGATTAATAATACCAATAAAATTAATACATTCAGAAAAATCAACAAAATAAGGTGGACAGAATTGAAGAGAGGAGTTGGGCTCGGACGAGAAGGTGCACAGGTAGTAAGAAAAATAGGGATGGCGAAGGAGAAGCACGAGTAGTGGGAGAGACACGGAGAGAGAGAAAAAAAGGAAGAGAGGCGAACCCATCAGGTCTCCGTGACACCTGACAGTGATCGATTAGAGATCGTCGTCAGGACGATCCCGTGTTCAAGAGTTATGCCCGCTTTTCATTTGTTTGTTCGTTCCTTGTTCTGTGCGCTCTTCCATCCGTCTTTTGTTTCCCTTTTTTATTTATAAGCCTCCGATATGTTTGCTTTCCATTTCTTTCTTTTTTGATTCCTTCCTCTGCGTTTTCGTTCGCCAAGTCTACCTCATCGGCTACTGCGTGCTATTAATATTTCGGAGGTGTGGCAATATCTTCCTGCGCTTGCTACATTTCTTTCTCCTCCTCTTCCACGATCACCTGCTTTTCCCTTCCCTCCGCCCTCTCCAGGCGAAAGAGGGAGAGAGGAGAGCGTCGGCAAGCAGGTGACCTCTCAAAGAGCATGTAACCAGCTGAGCCATAATAGTGGCCCCATCGAACAACTAACTCGGCCATGTTAAGTGTTTTCATTTCTCGCACTTCAAGAGGTTTATACGACATTAGTCCTTGCAATGAGCAGTCTTTGAGCAGACTGTTTTTCATCATCACTCCCTTTACTAAGTAACGGCATTGTTGGACAATATTTCCATACAAACGAAATGAAAATAAGTTTGAAAAGAATTCAAAATTATGGAGAAAATTTAATCTTACAAATAAAAATATAGTAATTATTCAGCGTTTTACATGGGAGTTTTATGTTATTAGGATTGCTAAAAAATATAGTGAATAATGATCATAATAAATTAATAAGACACTTTACTATTAATTAGTTTTGTTTCTCTAAAATTTATAAAAAGAAAAAAAACTACAACCGATCTTTAATATTATTGCGTTTTTTGATAAATGTAATTAGGATTGTGCCTAGAAATATCACAACTGTTTCTATGTGATGCCTTTTAAAATATAACATACTCTTCAATAGATGAGATTCGTGTAACGGCTCCGAGATGAAACCAGGCCAATTCATTAATTCCTTAAACGGTATCCATTATTTCTAAACAAGACTCGTTTTCTAAGTCACCATTAAAACAACACCCCGAAATAATTCATACTCATTTTCTTTAATGAGCGGTGCAGAAAATTATAGGTTCCAGATTCGTACGACTTTTTTTGCGAATCGCAAACCACTCATTTCTGCTACCAATAAAAGCCCCTTGTAGAGGGAGAGAGAGAGACTAAATAAAAAATAAAGAGACCTTTTCCCACACGACCAATCACAGAGAGAAAGTTTTTGGCCGCGAAATCTATTGCGAGAGAGAAAGACAGAGAAAAAGAAATACCGCGAATTCGTGGCTTGAAAAATGAACCGGAGATAGAAAAATCAACAAATAATCCCAAGTCTGTCATGAGAGAATGAGAGAGTGTTATTCGAGACTCTAAAGGCCCCCTTTCCCCTTTTGCTCCGAGGCCGGAGAGATCAACGCCTGACCTCATCCTTACCCCACGGCGAGACCTCCAGGTCACCAAATATTCTCTTTTCAAAGGAAAGAAGAGATAAGGGGAGAGAGAGAGGGATCGGAAATAATCCTTCCGCGAGAGACGAATGGTGTATAAGAGCACGCCGAAATTCATGCACGACTACACGCTCTAATTGGCTCTCCACAAGTGTGTACCGTTATGACGTTTTTCGAAAGCAGCTGATACATTCTCTCCTCTCTTCTTCTCTCTCTCCCTCCCTCTTGCCCCTCTTCCTATCCGTGACCCGCTCTTATTCAGCCACCCACGCCGGGCGCGGCCCTCCCTCTCTCCCTCCAGATTGTCCCACCTCTATCCTCGCGACTACCCCCCGCCCAACCTCCACCTTACGCACCCCACCGTCCCTCTCTTAACGACCAAACCTCCCTTTTCCGCCCCCGCGAGGTATCGCAATTATTTCACGCTGCATTATTCAGCACGAGAGAGTAAGAGCGCAAGGGGCCGGCTATGTTTTATGACGTCCAACGCCATCCGCCTGCAATGGGAGTGAAGAGGGCGACGTGAGGTGAACGAGGGAAGGAAGGGAGGCGTTTGAGGGGGGAGGGTAAGGGAGAAAGACTTATGGACCGGGAGAGACTGCGGCGGAGAAAAGAGATATTAGGTTTGTAGGGAAGGAGGAAGGTGAAGGGAGGAGGAAAACGCGGGGGGAGGGCAAGGAGGCGGTGTGCGTGAAAGGCAAGTGGAACCACTGCTGCTCCTGGTTGGAAAAAAATCGTACTGTGGGTGAGAAGGCTAGAGAAAGAGGTCGATTTCCTCTTGATTTCTTGTACGCGCCATTTTATCCGCTATATTAATTTAATAGAATACTTCATTTACTGCTAAAAACTTCCGAATCGTTCACAGTAAACGGTGCCATTTCCTCAGAGAGTACTTGATAAATATCCTAAAATATTGTATTCCTCTTCTGGTACATGGAAGACGGATTCATATGATTTTACTTTAAAATATTATTATGGACATGGAATGTTTTAAGTAATAGGCATTTATTTATTCTTTAAGTTGTATATTAAACTGCAAGCTGCCATTCGATGACAAAAAGATTTAAACTTGGCATTGTAATGCCGAAATGAAATTAGTCAAATGTAGGTGAAAATATTCCGCCGGCATCATACTATTACAGAATTAAGCGGAAAGAGCGCTCTTAAGACGGAGGGTCTTGAAAAAAAGAAAAAAGAGGAAGGAATGGAAAGAGAGAGTAGGAAGCTGGAAAGGATTTCATTCTACTGGACAGACAAGATATAGCCTACAATTGCGGAGGAATAAAATGAAGGATAATGGCCAACTGAAAACGATGACGGATAAATGAGAATGTGTATACGAGTTGATGAATTATGTAATGTTGGCTGCGAAATAAAGAGGTTGGTAATTCAAATAAATTCCGTAGAAGATCTATCATCATTTGAGAAAGAGTTAAGAATTAATCCGGTACAATTATAGACAAAAACAGTACTCCGGCCTGAATTTTTAGAACTGCCTACAATTTATGAGTCAGAACAGGTAATAATTTATTATATCGTTTGATAAAGCGGCGTATAAAGGATCGAAATCCTCTTGAGAATGTGTTATAAATGATAATATTAGAATAAAACTGTTTCTTAGTTAAAGAAATTTATGTTAGCCTTACTTTTCTGAATAAGACAGAACTCTGAATGTCATAGAAAAATTTATACGACTTTTAAATTCAGACTGCCTAGCGCCTAGCTATCATTTCACGGATAGAAAAAATCTGCAGAATAGCCAGGGAAATAATTTTAAGAAAGGTAGAAAGTAAACAAGCTTTGAGTGTTTTACGCCCCACTCCAACTCTTCTATGTCCCTCTTCTCCATGTCCTTATGGTTTTATTGCGGTCGGAATGGAGTACCGTTTTTATTAGAACGAGAGAAGGAATGAGTGGCCGGGATGAAGAGCGAGGTCGGGGGAGGGGGCGAGGGTGTAGAGGGGAAAGAGGAGGGTTGGGTAGGTATGGGGGTGATGGGTGGGGTCGGCCACCCTCGGGGGTGGGTGGGTGGACGGGCGAACGGGCTGTAAGGCGGCAAGAGTGCGGGCGTGGATCGGGGGCGGGTGAAAATCGTGACCGACGTGACGTCATTTCCCTCCTCCCTCACCTCTCCTCCTCACTCTCTTCTCCCCCACACTCCTTCCCTCTCTTCCGGAGCGGGTCAACGAGCGTTGCGGAGAGACAAGAGAGAAACGGCGAAGATATTCACCTCCTCCTACTCTTCAGCCACCACCTCTTTGAGCTACCTTCCCCCACCCCACCTCCCCACGGCAGCATCCCTCCTACTCCTCCCCCTTCGCAACCTATATCTCTCTTTCTGCCTTGCCAGTGAGGGACCACACCCACTCAATTGCGGGATCGCGGTACGAAATTTCCTCCTCCGACTCCTTACCAATAGGTTATACTTCGGCCGATCCCAACACTATTACGGCAAATTGGATATCAACATCTCTTTTTACGAAGTGTTTTATCAACTCAGACCGATTTATCCGACATATATTTGTCTTCTACGTCTATCGGGCTCCGGCTTAAGGGATAAGCTGAATTGAACGAATGATGAAAAACGTCCGCTGATATAGATAGGCGAAGTTATGACAGGATCTACTCCAACTACACCTCGGAAACAATTTTAAAACAGTTCGATGTTAAAGTTGCGGAGGTGTTGACTGGAGGAACTCGTAATGAAGTATAGGATATCGAAAATCTATATGGCCATTATACTCTACATCGGTGTTTTTCAAAGTACGGGTCACGTTTCAGATCTGAATTTCAAGGCTCATAAGGAAAATGTGAGCACTCAATGCATAACTAGCTGAAATATATCGAAAATGACGTGGAATGGAATGCTCCTATTAGATAGATAAAAGCCAATATTTTAGTACATGTTGCCTTAATTGCGAGTTATTGAGTTAACTTGAGCCAGAACATTTTTTCTTTATGTTGCATTCCCTTCCACTGGGTCTCGAGACATTCCGCTGGGTCGCGAAACAAAAAGTTTGAAAAACACTGGTCTGTATCACCTTTTATAATTCACCCCCATGATATAAGAATACAAAAAACCGACGACAAAGTGACTAAAAATATCCAAGGAAATCAAATATTTCCTAAATTTGAATCCAATATCGTCCATTTTTCATTGACTATCTTTTTTATTTAAAACAATATAAATATTAGTAAACGTCAAAGAAATTACAAAGATCAATTCGCAGACAATAAATCTCCGGTAGAAGAAGTCAAGTGATTTAAACGCTCCAAAATTCTTAAAGGGCTTCACTTGACACCATCTACATCCATTTCATCTCTTCTACTCCTCCCCATCTAAACACGCATAATTCAAATTCCGTGGCGTCATAGTGGAGATACTTTTGTACTAGAATGAGAGAGAGGGACGAAGGGAATGGTCACGAGGGCGTTTGTCATGTTAAGGCCATTGCAAGGTCGATGGCACTATTTTAGTCCTCCATCCACCAGGCGATCCCTTTAGGGCATACTCAATATGTGGGCCATAAGGAGATGCTGGACCGTTATAAGGGGATTTATTGGCGCTATTTCGAATTTTTGCTCGATTATCTACAAGACAGAGTCGACTTGAGAGAATGAATTACCTCGGGCGGAATTCTCGGAAAAAAGGACCGCGAAAAGTATTTGGATTATTTTTTCCAAACCGACTGCGACTGAAATTGGTCGTTCGTTAAAAAAATCAGCCATTTATTTTCAACAGTTCTTTCGCAAGCTGTAATGAAAATAAAACTAAGTATATCATAAATGCGAGTGTAGTAATGCATGCGTGCACACGCGCTCGTTTTCTGTGTATTTAAGTCGTATGTTGTTTTGAAATAAATAAAATATTATAATATGAAATTTGTCAAAGCACTCTCTAAAACCTGGATTATATGAGCATGAATTAGCTGTTCCTTTGAAATTCCTAATTGATAAAAAACACCGCTTCAAGATCTTACTTTTGCCACGAAGATGGAATTTGAATTACCCATATGAAGACAAAAAATAGCATCGCCGCAGAGAAATACGGTAGGGAATGGCGTAGATAGCGCGCGTCGCCAGGATGATAGAAAAAAACCTAAGCTCGCTATAAATTCATAAATTACCCGCAATGGCGCAAAAAACCGCACTATTGATACACGCGGTGCATATAACACGGCGGACACGCACGGTTACCTTATAGCTACAGAATGCTCGAAAGTCTTGATCACCTTGACCGAGTGGAGAGGTGAGGAGCGAGGCTTCTCACCCGAGGGATCGCGTATTCAAATCCCCCCTTGGTCGCGGATCTTTTGTAACACGCATTAATGCATTCACTCCTCAATGCGTCATCGCTCCTGAATCGATGTCCTTGTTAGGAACAATAAAAGCTCCATAAAACGAGCACGCGGAGGAACGGCTCGCCAAAACGGAATAAAAAGTTCGGGAAAAAAATCCATCCATCGAGCGAAACGGCTGATTTTTCTATTCCCGTCCTTTTGCCGAGCTTTTATTACACGAATACCCGATGAAAATCGCCTGGAGAAATTTATAGAACTGCGCGCGTAACACGTACGGGAAACCGACGTCGTCTCCTCGTCGTTTTTCTCCCATACTTCCCTCGGAGGTTTTCCTGCTTCGTTTGGATATTTAAATATAAAAAATCGAGGAGTTCCTCCTCTTCCTATCCCTCTTCTCCACTGCTACATATTCAACGATGTAACATGAAGGGCGGCTTAAAAACCTTAGGGTGACTCGGCCGTTTGGTTACGAGTAAAAGGGCGGAGGAGGAAGGCGGAGTGAGGGGATATGAGGTGGGGGAGGGGGCTTCCGCATGCCTGAGGTTCCTCGTGATTTGGTAATGGGCGGGGGAGCGAAAAGGGGTAAGAGGAAATAGATAGGGAGTGAGAATAATAGATGCGAAACGAAGGGAAAGAGAGAGAGAGAAAGAAGGATTAGGTCGAACAATTATTGCGCCAACGTTCTCGTATATATGAATTCAATCTACGTACCGTTACTGTGGAAAAGATTTCCCGAAGAAACACTATGGGTTTTAACAAAAGCTACTCAATGTTGCGTTGCGAGAGTATAACTCACAATAATGAGCAAGAAATAATTCGAATAATAGTCTTGATATTAATGGAACTAATTAAATAACCAAGATAGATAATACAGCAGCTGCAACAAAATACAGGCGAACATCCTTCCTGATAGATCATATTTTATTTTTTGAACCGAGAGCGAAAGCAAGCTTCGTGCCGGTCAAGGGACAAAGAAAAACCGCGAACTATTTTCATGAAACGATTCCTCAACAATTCGAGAAGAGGTAATCGTTGAGTATCGTTAAGGGATATCGTCGAAAATATTTTCTCTCCTAGGGCTAAAAGTGGCATATAAGAGTGAAGAGCTCTAACCGACAATCGACTCCCCACGTGGCCGAGTAAATCACATAGTCACGCAGCTATGGCATGGGAGATGTTGCGACCAATGCCTTTCGGTTGCTCACGAGGTACAAGACGAGAGAGAGAGAGAGAGAGACAGAGAGAGTGCGTGGCAGGAAGAGAAGGTGGCGCTGTGGTCAAAAACAAAGGAAGCAGGAGAGATGAGATTTTTTTTAATAAAGGTGTGGGGGTGGGGGATGGAAGGTTGCACGTGTGGAGAGATGGAAGGAGTGGTAGGAGCGAAGGCGAGGCGGAAGGTGTTACCTATGTGGAAGGTAGATGCATGAAGAATTTGTTTGGAGGAAGCAAGGAGTGGGGCAGGCGCGAGATTTTACCCGCGATTCACTGAGTAATGAGTTGGACTTTCTGGCCGTCTTCACCGTGATATGGCGTTCACACCTGTCTTTTCATTACACCATGTTAATCAGTTAAAAGTTTGAAATTACAATAAATTTCAAAGAAGATAGTAGTTAACTATTGCTCGTTTTTATAGTTTTCCCATAACGTACCTATAAGTATATGCTCTTGATGATTGCTTACAAGGTTATCATACATATAACACGAACGCTTTAAAAAGCAATTATTTTTCCGGAATGAAACTTACTCGGACGTCTGCCAAGAGCTCATTCAACTCACAGCTACTGCTTGCAAAATTTTTAATATATAAAACAATGGAATGCGAAGAACTACTACACCATGTTTAAGTTAATGAGTCGTTCTCTAGGTTTAGACGTGCGCATAAATTATTGAATGCTGTAAAGTTTCGTAAAGATATTGGTTATAAAACGCCTACACGACTGTAGTTGAGTAGCAGTGATTCCAAATAAGGAAGTTCCAGCCTTTATTATATCCTTAACACTTTTACCCTCCAACGTTATTCTAAACTGCGATAAACGCCACGGAAAATTAGTATCGGGACTAATTTTTAAAGATATACTTCAACTAAGCGCCCCACAATTCAGGATGCAAGGAGAAGGCAGTGGAACATCAGAGAGGAAGTGAGAGAGAGACATCTGAATTACGATGTGATAAAACTTCAAAATCGCAATTAATTCAGTTAAGTTTATTACGAATGCGGAGTGAGCATGAAAGAAGATTAAGTAGCCGTTCGGATGGAAATAACTCAAAAGCTGCGGCCTTTTCCTCTTCCCACCCTCGGACATAGCCGCGCCATTCGTTCCGTCTCGTCTTGAGTTATACTCCGCGCATTTATGATAAACTGGGATAAATATTGATATGGGTAATACTGGAGGATACTGCCGCTGCAACATAAATGCGCCTTCACTCTTTTTCACTTCTCCCCTCTCTCGTTTTACCTCGCTCGACTAGGCAATTCAGAACAAGAGGAGAGGGAAGTATGCAATATTTTCTCTCACTCTTTCCTATTTTCCTCCTTTACTTCTCTCTTTCTCTCGCCACACTGCCTTTTACCGCCGAGGCGCCGCCAATTTATGGTCTTAATGGCCCTAAACTCCTTTGCAATAAAGCCTTCAACGGCCACTGTCATAGCCCAATCCCGCAAGGGCATAACTCATTATTATTTCCTCTCGTGTCCTCACCGCGGCACAACTCACTTCTCCCCACCATTTTTCCACTTCCAACTCCTCATCCCTCGCGCCCACACTATTCGACTCCGTGCCCCTCACCACCCTTTTTCTCCCCTTCCCATTTCCTTCGCTCTCAAAACTGCATAGCCAATTAGGATCATCAATTACCTCACGACTCCTCCGAGAATTCTCCTTTCGCTTCTCCTTTCCTCCTTCCTCTCTGTGCTACTCGACATGGCATTCCGAAGGTAAAACATCCCATTTCATTTTGAGTACTCTTAATCCAAGAAAATCCTCACGCATCGCGCGCGCCGCATTCTCATTTTTGTCATTACTGTTTCCATAAGATTTCCGTTCCCGCGATTCTTTATACATTCCGAGATCGTTTTTAGTTTTTATCGGAGAGCAAAATTGTCATTTATCCCACGCACCTGTCGGTCGCTGCGAGAGTTCTCCACCCTTCTCTCCCCTTTCGCTCCTTTTTTTCTCGCCATCCCATTCCATTTTATCAGCCTCTATTCCGTCTTGTTTACCCGCTCTTTTCGCTCCGAAAACTTATAGTACGCGCAATTGGCCTATTCTTCTCTGATCCTACTCGTCCACCCAATCCGCTTCCCCCTCATCACCTCCTATTCCCACTGATCCTCCTCCTACGACTAACTCCCACTCCCACGGCCGGACAAAAAACTATTACGTTCGGCGATTTATGACCACACGTAACCGGGGAGTTTACGACTAGTAGGCTGGGCCCAGGTAGGGAAGAGGAAAGAAAGAGATGGGACAAAGAAAGAACGAGAGGAAAGGAAATAAGTCAATGGCGATGGACGAGGCTGAAGGGGGGCGAGGATGAGGTGAGAGAGGGGGCAAGTGGATGTGTTACGTAGGGAAATAAAATAACAGAATGAGTCGAAATGCGAGATGAAAAGGTCCTTTTTGAATAAAAAAAATTGTATGGCTTGAGGTGCGAAAGCAGTTACGAGTATCCTTATTTTTGGCGCAGCTGACGATCCAGTAAGAACGAAAGGTAGGAAGAAAGAAAGGAAGGAGATAGAAAGAGAATTTTATGAGGGAGAAAGAAACCATTTAAACAAGTGCGAAATTTCTTCGCAATGATATCCGAAGGTCTCCCTTGTTCCAGTCGGTATAGATAGTTTTGCTATCGATGAGTAATCTAAAATATGATACAACTTCTCGATAGATGAATTTCTAACATCGTAATACGTCTTCCTTCCATACGGAAGAAAATTGTTTCAATGCCCTCAATATAGGAAACTAGCTTCTTATTCAAGCATCTTGGAAAGTATTTGATCACATATTTGATATTTTGCGCGTAAAAATCTAAGGCCGTGGATTGTTTTTATTTTCATTCAGAGTCGGATATCTTGACCAAACTATTACCCATATATACCATACGAACGATACAGTAAGGTGTTTTTCATTTTAATAACCTGTTCAAATCCCTATCTATTATATTCTCCAAAAATTCAGTTTTGATAGTTACAGACATTTGCAGTGTCTTTCTTTCAATGACTCAATAAAACTCTTCAAAAATTCTGTAGCTACATAACCTGATTTTAGTATAGGTATTTTAAAACTTTCCTCCGTGATATTTTTTTAATTGTGGCTTTAAACACCGGTTTCCGAAGAAAATATCCGGCAATTAAAACCTTCAAACGAAACGCCAAAACTACCGCGAACTTCTCTAATGGTAAACCTTTTATTTCATGCACTCTCAAATCTTTGAGTCATCATCCTCTCCCCTCCACCCTCTATCCTCAAAAAAGAGGGAGGGAGAGAGTGGCTTTTCCCTTCATTCAATCCTTTTGACGTGATCCAGCGCCTTACTAATGATCGGATGAGTCCGCACGCAATCTCCGAGAAATACCACCACAGAGGCCTAAGGGTCTTTTTCTTATGGCCATATTCTCCCTCCCGCTCTCATCTACTCATACTCCTACTCATTTCCCCTCTCTCTCCTTTGTCCCTCCCCTCCCAACTCCTCCTTTCATCCTCCCCCCCCCCCCCCCCGTGGCGAATCGTGAGCCAAGAGTCGAAACGGAGGCCAAAAGTGCACGTATCATAAGATACGCCCAAGACCTCTCCTTACTCTCTTTAACCTCCGTTTCTCCACGAAAGGGACGGTGCGGGAATTCATTATCAAATGAACGAATAAATCCGAGAAATGAAAGAAAAAAGAGACCTAATTGATGGACGCCGAGGTGAAGATTTGACGTAATAGCCTGGGATATAATCACGCTGTTTTTGTGGTCGATTATACACGTTACTATCCTTTTTCAAAAAGGGCATCCCCATCTTTGAACAGGTCGTGATCTGCAAAGGTATATCCCCAAATTAAAGACGTACCAACCGTTAGTTGCTGGAGGATTTTCTATCATTTGCGGAAGTTCAGCTTTTGAAGCTATCCTTTAGCAAGGCAACAGCTGTTGTGAACAATTGTAGCGAGAAATACGAATGTAATTATTATATTATAAATTATTCATTAATATAATGACACTTTGGAGGTTGACTATGATTTTATTTGGAAAGAATTAAATAACAGTAGTTAGACAATCCCAAATAATTTATGTCCGAGGTTCGAATGTTCTAAAATACAAACTAAATGCAGCAATAACTTAAACTAAACTTTTCAACCTACCATATCTATAAAAAAAATCCAAATTGCATTAAAACCTTGGAAATGGGTGAAAATAATCTCCAATATAAATCTGACGTCGCTGGATTAACACTTCCAAGTAATTGCCTGCTAACTACTTCAGCAATCCGTCAGTTGATCTCACCTATGTAATTCATTTAAAATTCTCACTTTTTTTTCCAAATTATATTAAATTTTTAATCACAATCTTTCGCGATGGACACACGAAGAAAAGAAAATCGGCGCACAAAAATCACTTCCTTATATAAACGGGAGTATAACAGCTTTGAGAACGTAATCGCACGAAATGCCTTCGCGTCCACTAGGGAGTTGTATGTTTACCATTTCACGTTCGTCCGAAACATTTAATTAACATTCAAACGTGTTCGAGGAAATAATTTATGTCCCTCTCAGATCTCGTCCTGGAATAGTTTCAACATCCGCTCCGATTTCCCCCTCTCCTCCCACCCCTCACTCTTTCTCTCCCTCCCCTCTCCTTCCCTCTCAAGAAAGTCATCCTCTCCTCACTCATTCTCCTCTTCTCTGCCCCATGTCTCTCTCTCTCTCTTCCTTAACACCGCTCTCTTACCATTCCTTTACCACTCCGCAAGCGTTTCATGTCCAAGAAAGGACTGCCTGAAACATCTCCATTCTCTTCTCTTACTTTTCCTCTTTCGCACTCCTTTCTTATATTTCTCCTTCTCTTCTCCTATTCGCTCACTCAAACACATAACACTGGTCGTTTTTAAGTTCTTTTTTAGTGAAATCCTTGTTCCCACACGCATTTCCCTATGGCATAGCACGCGGAAACCTCCTCTATATTCCAACCCTCTTCCTCCCTTCTCTCCTGCACCTAAAAACCTACCAAACTCCCTCCCCCGGTCGCATAGAGACATCACCTCGCATCGCTACCCTTACGAAAACGGTCAGGACATCAAAAAAATCGACCGATAGGTAAGATAGTAAAAATAAACGTAAAAACATTTCCAGCGCATTTTTTTTCCTCCTCCCTTCTTCCCGCCCTTTGAAACTCCTGAACGGAATATATTTTTTGTTACTTCTCCACCTCCTCCTGCTTCTTACTTCTCCCTCGCTTAGTCTCGACCGTCGAAATCGCCACCCTCCGCATTACTGCTCTCGTGCGTAGGAGGGGGAAAAGGGAAGCAAAGAGGGGCAAAAAGCAGAAAGAAAAAATGGAGAACGAAGAGGACTTTTATCTCCTCCGCCATTCCTTCGGTTTATTTTCGTGCTACCTTTCTCCTCCCTCTCTCTCCTTTCTCCTATCCTAGCCGGTTACTGAATTTTCCGACTCTTGCTTCACCTAAAAGATCTACCGTGTAAGAGCTTTTTGTTTGTGGTGGAAAAAATAAGGAAGACCTGATCTATATCGCTTCAACGAGATTTTTGCTATTAGCAATGCCGCCTTTTATTGCTTTTCTACAAAATGAAACAATGGGAGAGAACTAAATGTGATTTGTCTAATAATTATTATAAAATTATAAACTACAATATCGAAGCTGCGAAACGACGAGACAAGTTTCAATAGCATTCTTCTATATTTTATATTTATGAAAATAAAATGATGAAATGCCAAGATATAATGTAGGAGAATGTCGGAGAATTTTGGCAAAAATTAAATGAAAACGTGGACTAGGATAAAATTCTGAAAGTAGAAATTGTACCATATCCCAATCTGGGACAATTTGTAATAAAATCATCAAACCGCGTTACATGCCTATTTCGCACACCGACCCAGTGATAAAAATACCTCAACAGTTATAAAATATGAAGGTAGGCATGAAGACAACACCACCACCACCGCTTACCCCTTCCAACCATTTCGACTTCCATAGCCTTACAACCCCATTCAGCCCCTCTCTCACCCACCCTCCACATAGAGATCAACTCCGATTCCGAATCTGGAGAATCCTTCCCATTTTCCCACCAATTTTCTATTGAATCCCATCGTCGAAGTCGGAGAAATGGGTCTTTCCGGGGGATTGAATGGGAGGGGAGAGAAGTTACACTTTCGGGACTAACCCATCGAGGAAACCTATTTCAATCTCTCATGTCTCCCTCCCTCTCTCACTCCTCTTCTCGTTCCTAACTCCCTCAACCTCCCTCTCCTTCGCCGCTCACCCTCTCCGATCCCCATTGCTCAGGTCTGCTATGGTTACACACACAGGCACGTCCAAATAACCTATACACAGTTCACCACGCACTGCTATAACGCACGCGATACGGCAATGGAATCATCCCGGTCGTCACGGGAGACGGCGAGGGAGAGTGGGAGGGAAGAGGAAAAGAACTGAGGAAAAAGAAAAATAGTGGCAAACGGCGAAGGGGTGGAAGAGTACGAGGCATGCGCAGAAGGGGAACGGGCGTGCGCAATGTGTAAAGAGAGAATTAAATGAGGGAATATGAATAAAGCCGGAAGGCAAGAGAAGACGGGCGAAAAGTTTGGAGGCGTGCTAGTGTTAAGAGAGAAGGGAAAGTTTTAAAATAAATACGGTAAAATCTCGTAATAACGCACTTCAGAATGACGATCTTTTCAGTTTTGCGTAGCTTTCATTCTCTCGAATATTCCATATGAAGAACGTAAAAATATTTTACTATATGATATTTCACTCTAAAGTAGCTTTCATTATTAAGTAGATATTTATAAAGTTCCTATATAACAGATTCTGTATTGTAACGTATTAGCCAACAATTAAATTGAACATTTAATAATCGGTGGTGCGAGAGATAATTTAAACCCCTTACTTAGGTTTTAATAAGCCGTTTTCTTAAAAATTAAGCAAGGAAATGTCAGGATTTAGTGGCAGCTTATAGTATTGATACTGTGTGACGACTTTTTTAAAAATGATTATTCATCCAGTTGTGTACCTTATTCAGGGTAGCTTACTTAGAGCATAACGGAGAAAAGTGCAGTCTGCAGACACGTCATAAAGAGATTTTACTGTATACTCCTAAGAGAGGGAGAGATAAGTCATGGGAAGGAATATTACCGACAGAGCGATGTTAGAATGGAGATAGAGAGAGTTGGCGGATAACAAAAAAGGAATGGGAAGAATGAGCTCGAGAGAGAGAGAGGGATGAAGAGTGCGGGTGACAGACGGAGGAGGAGGAGGAGAAGCGACTTCTCTTCGGACGATTGCTGCGTGGGACATGAGTCGGTTGAGGGACATGGTCCCCAGACAAGAGCCTCTCCTGTGCGAACCATGTACCAAAGAGCACCACGTTGTAGAACAGCGCTTTAGGCATTCCATCGTGTTTTGGGTGGAACGGGGATTGTAAGGCATTCGCTTGGTAAGGGTTTCTCGGAAAGCGCTTAAACGGAATTTCAGGGTCGAATAAGTGTTTGACAGGGATGAGTAGGAGTATGAAATATTGAATGGGTGAGAATTCAACGCCTCGAAAAACAGGAAAAAATCATTTAAATGTTTAACAAGATGCGATAAAGTACTCTTTCGCACGAAACTTACTCTACCTGAAAACATGGCAAAATAAATTTCCTTATGCTTCCATCTTCCAACCACGCATAAAATTGCACCTAAACACGAAAAGCACGGTTGTGAATTGATCGTCACGAAAGGATTGCGCGCAAAATAATAAAATATGGATATTTTTCAAATTAAAACATCATACACGCCAAAGTAATCCTTACTTGCTGACCTAAACAGATGAAAAATGAGATCGGTTTGTCGTGAATATTTTCTTTTTTAATGAATCTAAACTAACAGCAAAATTTTTTTAAGCCCAATTTTTAGTTTTCTGCATAAATTTAGAGCTCATTTCCAAATATTCCATAAAGGGAAACAAAAACCTCAATTGGGGGATATTCACAGCCGCCCAACATTGTGTTCACTTGCACGCGAAACTAGACAATTGTATCTCGCCGTATCCCGTCCTCCGCGAACCAACTTGTCCCCGAATATAACAAGGGCATCAATATCTATTACACCAATCCCGTAAATTATGATAGAACCTCACTATAACCATCCCACTCGTAAAATATTACAAAGTTGCTCTTTTATTCCAAACGTCGGCTATCCAATATATACTAACGCTTTCGTCCGGCATCAGTGAAGGTGGGTCGGAGCAATTATTCCTCCTTATGCCTCCCCCTCGTCCGCCTCTTCCTCCTCAGCGGCAGCAACCGAACCTCTCCTCTACGCACCTCTCCGCCTCACACGACCCCAGCGCATCATCCTACTCCTCAGTTCCCTTCCTCCACTCATATCTCTTCCGCCTTCTTACCCGGCGAAGGCCTTTCTTGTAAGGCAGGCGCGTAACTCGTATTTCACGGAAAGGAGTAAGACAGGACGGGGAATGGGAAAATGTAGGATTGGGAAGAGAGGGATGGAAGGGAAAGGAAAGCGATGTTGAAGAACGGAGAGGGCGAGAATGGGAGGAGCCAGAGGAGATCTTGAAAAAGGAGGAGGCGAGAGGCGAAAAGAGTTGGCGAAAGAGTGGCGGTCAAAGAAATGAGGAGAGGAAGAGAATGTGACAAAAATGATTAACGAGGATACAGAGAAAAACAGAGGGAGGATAAAAACAGAGATTGGGCGGGATTATGAAGATAAAAATATTTGGTATAAAGCTAACGAGAAGATTGCGAAAGAGAAGCTATAAGAGGTGTCTCATTAAATAGGTAGAGAAATATTGGAATAGAATGGAAGAGTGGTGTGTAGTAGTAGTCTTCGCGTGAGAGTGGAGTGAATGAATTAAAAAAATGGAACAATTTTATTAGAGAGCAAACGAAGACGACTGTTCTTAATAAATCAAAGCTGAAGTGTTTTTGTATTGAATTAAGTAGCGACATCGACCGGTTAAAGAAGGTTGCAATATTTAACCTCTCGGACCGTCTTATGCACACACACACACATTTTGAATTAAAAACACTCGACCTGTTAAGACCTAGGGATATAACTTGATTATGCCCTGAGAAAGAGGTCTATGGTTAAAGTCCCGCGCAGGGCACACAAATTACTCGCGTGGTTCGGGATCATTTTTCAAAAACTTATCTTATCTCCCTATCTATACCCTAGATCAGCTCGGATTCGCCATGAACTGGGAGCAAAGCCCCGCTGAAGAACAACGCCCGGAAACATAAAAGATCTTGAAGTAAAAAAAAGCGTAGAGAGAATAATACAGAGTGAAGAAAGAGGTGAGGAGGGAAGGGAGGGCCGATTAAGCGGGGAAAAATGTTCCCTATCATAAAACAGTTGCGCTGGCTAAGTGGCAATGCATAGCAATTTACACCTAAATGAGAATCTCTAGAGTCGGTTAGATGTAACCAAATAGCTTTTTTGGAGGAAACTCCTAGGGTAGGGCGAGTGTGCGAAGAAAATGAACATCTGTTTGCTTAGGGTAGTGGGTGGAAGTGCGCGGAGAAGGAATGAGTAATAAGCTGCAAAAGTAATGTTAAAAGATGGAGAGGAGCCGGAAAGGAGAGGCGTGGAACCTTGGAAGAACTTGGACGAGAGGACGAAGTGGATGTTAGTGAGTTAGGAGTGGAAGGAAGAGGAGGAATGGAGAAGGGGAGGGGGGCAAGGAGGAGACTGAAGGAGCCGAGGATGATTTAGAAGCGTTCGTTGCGGAGGTGGGGGTGGCGATGGGGGTGAAATGCTTAGAAAGGAAGGGTGGCGAGAGGAAAGAGCGTACGTCGGAGGAGAAGGGTTGACCGCGGGGATGTAGTTCGTTGGCAAAGAGGGGTCAAAGGGGTGCGCCGTGAGGATGTGGCATGGAATGGTTCGAGTGGGAGAGATGAAAAAGGGATGTTAAGGAGCCGGAGGCTGGATGAGGGGAAGGAGAGGTCGCTCATAGGCAATGGGAAGCGAGAGCCGTGGGGCGGGGGAGGGAAGGGATAATTAGAAAATACCTCGGTCGGAAATGAGAAAGTGTCGACGCCGGAACGTTTAGTGCATAAAACCCTCTTTGCTCGGAAGAAATATCTGAGCGAGAGGAGACCGCGAGAACCTCGGAAGGCTGCGGTCAGCCTGCAGGAGGAGCCGAGGCACGTCTTCATCTGCCGCGCGTATGACTTGAAGGGCCAGCGGAAAACTCCGCCGCTGAGGTTACGAGATCTCCATTATGGGGAGCAGTAAAAAGGATGATCTTGGACGGTAGCAAAATAGACTCGAGCTTTTCTCTTCTTTCATGGCGACGCTCGTGGCTGTCAACTAACCAGCCCTCTTTCTAATTTTCCACTCAAAATATATCAACACTACCAAACATTTAGTTTAGTTTAGTCCCATAAACTGATAAATAATAACCACTATTTAATTTAGCCAAAATTTTGTTCATTATGGAAAAGTGTTCCAATGGATTTGAATTAGTTTCGAGAAAAATAAGAATTTGCGGAAACTTATGCCGAAATCCGTAATTATAAAGTATTGGTAAGCACAGAGTTTAGCCTTCACACACGATTACCATGAATTCATTTAAATAGGAAACTGCTAGACCGGACTGATGAACAGTATTCAAATACCAAATTGTTGCTTTGGCTCTGCTCGAGTTTTAGTTTCTTAACCTTTAAGTTCTTGGAACTTGGATGCCACATTGCCACACAGAAAGCCACCGTGGTAAGGAAGAGAGGCCGAAGGCATTGGAAGTGTGATGTAGGAGATATTCGAATGAGAGAGGAGGAGGAGTAGTAGAAGAGGATTGCGGAGGTGGAGGAGGAAGAGAGGTTAAGTAACAGGTTGGGCGTGGACAGTTAGGCGCGGTTTTTTTAAAGAGAGCGAAGTAGTGAGAGAGAGAGAGACGGTATGAGAGGGAGGGTGTGCCACACTTTTGCTCGCTCGTGTGGTTCTTTCAAGATAGGCGGTCTCTCTCTCTCTCTCTAACTCTTTGAGGAGTGTGCACCAAACATCACCGCCGGCCGCTTTACAACGGAATAACATCCTCTCTCTCGCTAACTAACTCATAAATACCGTTCGCGAGAAAGAAAGAAAAAGATCTCTTTGTTGCTGGCTCTTATTCCTCCGCGGAGCGTGGGTGGAGGTGATTGCTGGCGGGAGCGCGTGATTCTTTGCGTGTGTGTGGCTTTGAAAGAGTGGAGGACGGTGGGAGGGTAAATGGAAGGAGAGACAGAGGGAGAGGAGGGCTTCCATCGACCGGACACACACACACAAACACATGCGCACACACACACTCTCACACTCTCCTCCCGCCTCTGACACATTTCGGTGCGGGGTTAGTGGGCCGTTCGCCTCCTCGCCCTTCCCCACCTCCTCCTCGCCGACACCCCTCTCCCCGCCTCCCATTCTACCCCTCACTCCCTCCTCGCCGCAGCTGATCAATTTATGGGCAGTGGGCCAGGGCAACGGGAGAGAGAGGGAGAGATGGAGGGAGAGCCGATGGGCGAAATATGCGCGTATAATGACCGGTGGTAACCGTCCGAAGCAACGCGGCTGCGGTGGCAACCCCTATCAACGGATTTAATTGATGGACGACCTCCGGATCACGGGTGAATGGGGGAGGAGAGGAGGGGGGCGGTGGGAAAGGAAAGGATTCGCGGTTGATGATAGGGCAGTGGAAAGAGAAAGAGAGAGAAAAATTGTTAACGCCCGTGCTTATGCTTCTGTTCGTTCGACACGTTAAACGGCGAGCGCTCTTCGGGCGATATATATTTCGATCGTATTTTTTTGTCCGTCCAGATAAAAAACTTCTAAATAATGAGGGGACGGAAACGAAACACACGGGAATTGTGATGAATGGCAATCGGTTAGAGTTGGTAAATTATATATTTATATCGGAAGGGAGTTCACTCCCGGAATTGAGCATCGGATCGTTTTCCAATCGTAAAAATAAGGGCGAGTGACAAGCGGTCGTCCTCGAATAAAAATGGCTCAGAAATATTTGCTTTTATTTTTTCCTGCCATCTTCCAGCGTTGCTTGCATACTTGCAGGCCATAGAAAATTTTGGCAAAAATTTAGCCAAAAACATTTACCTTACAGCTCGACATCAACGAACTGCACCAGAAAATCGTGGTGCGATAAATCCATTCCGTACGTTACGATAATTCCCAAATCCTCCACCTCTTTCGAAGTGGCGCGCCGAGGAAAGATCGTAAAAGGGGAAGTGTCGTGAATTATCGCTCGTGGACACATCACGCGCCCGGATGCCTCTCTTTCGCACAGGTTTACAACCACGTTTCCACAAATGCTTAGAGAATATGGATGCTGGATCGGGAGAGTGAGAGGGAAAAGGGGAGATATGGAATGGTAGAGAGAGAGCAGGCGGAGGAATAGAGAGATCGGGAACGTAAAGGGGAGAGAGTGGAGATAGGGGAAAGGTTGAAAGGAAAGGACGGAGCGAGTGAAGAGGATCTAAAAAGGTAATCGCGCGAGAAATGGAAAGGACGACGATATGGTGATATAAGTAGAGAAGAGACGAGAGGGGTGGAAGGTAAACAAGAGAGGAAGAGATATCAAATGGGAGAGCGAGGCCGAGAGAAAGATAAAGGAAGATAGAGAAAGGAAGAGAGAAATGGAGGCCCCTGCCCTCACAAGCGCGCTCTCACCTCTCTCTCTGCCGCCACACCCACACACGTAAATCGCCTCCATGCTACGCAGCCATCTGTGACGCACGACACGGGGAAAAAATGTTGGGGTGGAAATCCGCAATGACGGCAACGCGAGGCGCGGCGCAATTAGACAATTGAAACGCAGGTCGGAATTTAAAAGCTAGATCCGTCGCGATAGAGAGAGAAAGATGTCTCCCCTTCGTTAGCTCTCGCATCGAGCTTTTATCTCGGCGGTGTTGTGATACGCAAACAGATCCTTTAAAACGGATCGTTTATTGAATGTTTTCTCGACTTCGTACAACGTCATTCGCTTATGACCGATCCGAATGGCATCTCACGACAGGAAATCGTTTTAGGATCGGTTAAATCGCGGGGCGGCTTTTGTTAACGATTATAATTACAAAAGACTTGTTGCTCAGCCGGTGTCAACGACCTCCTCGAGACCCGACTCGCCGGTTTATTTTTCGAAGTATCACCTTTCGACCACGGTGCGAGATGTCCCCATTAATCTTCACTTGAAAAATTATACACAATCGACACACGGGAGATACAGGATTAATAAAAAAACGGATAGGTGATTTATAAGTGATAATGTAAGGCGATAGTTAACCCTTCTACTGCCGCTGCTTTACGAACTCGAAACCTTCCTCCGAATTACTTCATTTAAATTACAGATTCAGGACGCATTACGGCCGTAAAAACGCGCTATATCTTTTAGTCCCTTGGAACAAACTAGAATCTATTGGGAAATCCATAAGAGTCGATTCTGACGACTGGGGAATGGCTCCCAATGTCCGTCAAGGAGTATTTCCAACACTCAGAAGACATGCGATGCGCGTGTTAGTATATATATATATATATATATATATATATATATATATATATATGTATATATATATATATATAAATATACACATACCTACATGTACACAGGCGTACAACAGAAACAACGCTCGCACACGAGCCAACAGATTCACTCATCTTTCGTATTCAGTTCCCCTTTCTGTCTCTCTCGCTCTTCTCCGAGAGCATTCCTTTTTCGGCCCGCCCCAAAAATCTCGATCTCCATATTCACCCCACGCCCTACACGCTAGGTTAAGAGGGACAGGGGGAGGAGGTGCTCGGAGTAGCATCGAAAACATCCCATACATTTACCCTTGCTTTCTCTCTCCCTCTCCCACTGGAATTTCATTACATTTGCACCCCCGACACGGATACTATCTCTTAAAGTCTCTATGAATATGCCCACTCCTATTTAAATCACTTGGCTACTTTCCTCCCCTTCCATTCGATGACTTTTCTCCACCCTCTTTCCCACCATCTCTCTCTATCCAACTTTCTCCGCATCTCTCTATTTCTTTCTCCGTCTCTCTCGCGCCTTTTGGACCACACCCAAACTCCGTCACATGAGGGCGTTAAACATGCTTCCAAATCCAGGCGCACTTACCCGTCCAATGCGAGACATTATTTTCGAACGCGGCAGTTCGTGAGAGGGAATGAGAGAGTTGCGGCAATTGTCCCTCGCTTTTATTTCACCGGAAGCATGTGGAACCAAGAGAAGAATTTAAATATCTGCAGAAAACAGCCCGTGCGTACTACTCAATTTCATATCAATTCAAAGTTCCTCATTTGCGTTTATAATATACCTTGCAAAGTTTTAGCAACACTATATCCTTTTAATACAAATTTTTGCTCTAAGGCTATTACACTTTTGGTCTATGTTGTTTATGTGTTTTATTATTAAGCGCCTGAGGGGAAAATATTTTTTTAATCCTCCTATCTGCATATTCCGTCGCGCATTTTTTGTCAAATATAGCAAAAGTATCGATATTTTTAATTAATGGCAATCGGAGGCGTCCTGAATTTTTATTTACAAAAGATATCTCCGAGGTTTGCTGCCGTCAATAAGATATTTTGAAGATGGAGGAAAAGCCACATTTTCTGGGAATTTAACAGATTTTATCCTCTTCCTACGCATTGAAGAGATCTTTTATTCGCCGTTCTTTTCACAATCCATATCGGTTCCAACATAATAAAACAGTTGCGATTCCCTTAAATTTCATTAAACATCAAATTAAAACAACCTCTCCAAGCTAGAAATATATGAAAACGCGCACCTTCGCCATATATTTAATTTCGAGCGAGAATCAGTTGGGGAAAAAGAACAAAGGCATTAAAAAATAAAAACGTAATACGTTGCGGCTTTAAAATAAAAAGACGGGGTGAGCTTTATGCTATGCTTTACTGTACGAGAGGGAAAAAAAACTGGAATCGTGTGACGCGACGGTAAAAAACTTGCATAGCTCCACGGAGGCTGAAGACGAGAATCGAAAGCTATGAGAGAGATTGCGGAGGGAATGGTAGGTGGAGGAAAGAGAGGGAAGGGAGAGTGGAGCAAGAGGGAGGGGGGAGGAGGGAGGAAAAATGGTAATGCGCGAGTATGCCGGGGAGAAGGATGCTGCTCGGGAAAAAAGAACGACAGAGAGAGAGAGAGAGTTAATAAAAAACCCTGTGGTGGGCATAAATATCGTTTAAAAGGGAGGAAGACCCGGAGAGGATGGATTGGGAGGGGAGTAGTAGAAATGGCGGGGGAAGCAGAGGAGGGGGCACGAGATTTGCGGCAGGTAAGAGGGAAGGAGGCGAAAGGAGTGGGGGTGGGTGGGATGGGGGGTCGCGCACTCTGCAGGAAAACCCGGGGCCCTGATTTGTACTCAATGCAAATGGGAGACAAGAATTCACAATGCAAGGAGGATAGATGTGGGAGTGAGGGGGAGGAGGAGGCTCGAGATTAGGAGTGCGAGGGGAAGAAAGAAAGAGAGAGATATTGGGGAGGACGGAAGCAAACGGAAAAGAAAAACGAAGAAATAGAGGAAGACGGCTAATGGAAGCGAGGAGAGGCATGTGAAAAACAGAAGGGCAAAATATTATAAGGGCTAGGAGAATACCATAAAGTTTGAGTAATTAAAAGAAGCGAATAGAATGGAAACCATTTAATTTTAGATTAAGAAAAGTGTGAAGATGGAAATTAATGAGAGACTGATCCATAGAGAGAATTCCCAACGGTAACGAGAGAATAAAAGGGGCATTTTTCTTTAAATAGCAACACCGATTAATTGGAGGTGACGAAAAAAACTACTCGTGAAAACAGTCCAGCGCTAAAGTTGGTCATTGGACACTTTTGTCGGTAGACTCGGAAGAAGATATGGCAGTATATGTTGCGCACATATTTGGTACGAGCCGCAAATAGGGTTTGGAGCGAATAAGGACGGAAGAGAGGGAGGCTGAAGGGAAAAACGGATTTGTGGGAAGAGGAACGGAACGCGAAAGAGGAATGGAGGTCGCGGGACAGATATCGTATATTCGCCGAGGGAGGGAGAGGTGGATTATGGAAGTGGCAGAAATCAAATTGCTACGGGAGAGGCGGAAGAATTTATTGAAACGCGCACCGTAGTTTAAAAAGGAAGACGGTTGGGAAAACATTTCGTTCCGGGCATTAGTTCTCTCGCGCCTCCCCTCCCACCGTCATCTCTTGCTCTCTCGTCCTGAAATCAATGAAAAGCTATTATGCATCTGAAATTGCGATATGAGAGTTTGAATTATGAGGGGTACAAATCACGGTTTCGCTCTTAACGACAAGAGAGTTCCCAGTTTGATTCACTGGGAATCAAATTTAGAGAGAGCGTATGGAAATTTAAAACGAATCAATAACGTTCGAAACGACGCGGAAAGCGCGATTTGAATAAAATACGAGAGGGTACGCTGAAATGATGAAGCTTCACTCGTTTTTGAAAACATGCAAAGAGAACTATTCCCTGGGAAAAGCTTTAAATTTTGAAAGCCGAAGTAATAGCCGAGAAATACCTTTGTCATAAGCGAATGGAATGAATGAAAGATGATGGAACGGAAGAGCTCGCCGATGAAACATCTTTTACAATCTAAATCGAGATTTCGGTAGGTATTTTAACGATGGTAAAGACAAGGATACAAATGGCCTCACTCCTGAACATCGAACCAGATATCTCTCCGCACGAGGCACGATGATGGAGCAACTCGAGACGACTGCTCGACTCGTGACACCACTTGCTCGAACAATCGAAAAATTGTTCTCAAGTGTGCAAGTAGAAAGAAATGAGTCCGATTCATTTTCGATCACGACTGTCTTGAGAAAGGAAGGCAGGAGACGTCTTACAGACGCGCTTTTCCACGGAATTTTCGAGTTTGTGTGCATTTAAATGGGTCGTTTGAGTGACACATACCGTAGGGCTAGCCAATACCATCCATCAAGTAGACTGCCATTACATAATAATACACTTCCGAACACCCCCACATGCACGCAACCATCCCCATTCTTTATCTCCCTCTCTCGCAGATTCTCAGCGAGTCCTCGACTTTATGCCGAGTTGCGTCACCGGTACACATTCCTCAGCACTTGAAGCGACATACAACATACCAACTCAACAGACATCCTATCTCTCTCTTCTCTTCCTCAGGAACGGAGGAAAAGAGACTCGGTCTTTCGGCATAGAGTTATGCTCACCGACGCTAAGAACCATCAGATTCACACCTTTCTTTTACCTCTCTTCCCCATGACTAACCTCTGCCTAAAAAATTGTGGTTTATGGCCTCTTACAAAGCTAAGCCCTATCAAAATACTGCAGTTTTCAACGCAGAAATATCGATCCTTTGCGTAGCTTATTTAGATTCCAAAATCTAACATTTCTTGACAATAATTTTAAACAACAATAATCAATCTCAGTACTTAGAATATGTCACTTACAGCCAATCATTCAAACTGAATTAGCATACTGAATTGAAACGTGGTTAGGTGTGCAGCTGGAGGACAAGAGGTGTCTACAGATTCCCATATTGATTATTTTGCCATATATGTTTAAAAGACGATGGACTGTAGAATTAAATGCAACGGAAGGAGGAAAACATTTCTGACAAGTTTGGAAATAAAAGGAAGAGTGAAGCATACACAGTTGGAATGGAAATGCATAATAGAAATGGAGATAGGCAAAGTGAGTATGTGTAGGAGGAGGTGAAACGTGAAAAGGAGGGAGGGTGTAAGGTAAGGAGAAAAAGAGGAGAGGTTGAAATAGAAAGGGAGATAGAGGAAGAAGACGAGAGAGGGAGGGTGAGCGAGGGAATAGGATTGGAAGAGTTGAGATGAAATGTTGGTAAGGGACGCGAGCAAGGAAACCTGTTCCTCCTCGACAAAGCAGCGATAAAAAGGAGCATGAGGAATTGTATTTAATCCTATCACCCCTTCCATCCTCCCCAACCTCCTCCGCCGATCTCTAGCTTCCAAGCCACCTCCATCTCCTTCCTTATCCCGGCCCCCATTCCCTCATCCTCCCTTACCCCTCTCCATTCCCTGTATCATAACTCCTTACATTCCCATCCCTGTACGATTACTATTCCTATCCGCATGCTATTCACAGTCTCTCTCTCACTCTTTCAAATCAGGACTTAAAAACAATGCCTCGGTGTTTATTGAACTTACCACCGCTCCAGAGAGATTACGGATTCTTCGCACCTATCATTCAAAACTCGCGTGATTTGTACATCTCGACACCTTAATCGACTGGCGAATTATTTTATTTATTTTCGTTTTAGCTCAGTTTTATGCTTAGTCTGACATTTTATTAAGCTTCATTTATTTATTGGTTACGATTCGTTTTCATGTTTTTAATGAAAAATATAGAGATTGTGGAAATCTATACTACGTACATGGAGAAAGTAATAACGATTTCAAGAATATTTGTTTAAAATTACCAGAAAAATTCGGAAATGGTCTTTTCAAGGGCCTACGAGGTAAAGCTAGAGAGAGGATTTGTTAGTCCTTGGTAAGGAGGAATCGATGAGCGTTCCGCAATCCTGCTGTCCTTTCCTTCCCCCTTCTTCCATTCAAACTCATCAACTCTCCCTCGATCCAAAATAAGTCAAACCCCAGACCCTGTCCGAAATCCGGCGCAAACCTTTTCCCCATTCCCCACTTCCTTCGGCCTCCGCGACTCGCCCGTCCCGAGGCAATATTGCTACCTATCCCCCTTCGGATAAAAACGCCCCTGAAATTATAGGGCAGGCGGTGAGGACTCCGGCTGTCACGTGGGCGCCACCCCTTATTTCCCCTTCTTCACCCATTCTCGTTCCCATCTCATCCTCTCCCTCCTCCCCCACCACCCACTCCTCGAGACCTACCTCCCTCTCGTCGAACGAGGAACATCTGTTAGGCCATCGGCCGGCAGGGAAAGTGGAAATCGCGGCCCAAATCCTCTCCACAGTCAATCGAGGAAATGTGGACACAATCGATGGAAGTGGGCGAGGTGAATGTGGCGGGTCTGAGTCAACATTTACTGTTCTGTAAACGTTTGTGGAAGTTTGGATCTATATTCATTTGAGTAATGAATTCACCAGCGAGATTTCTCTCCAACCTCATATTGCATTTACGGCTGAGTATTTTAACTGTTTACTTTTTGAGAGTCAGACATGATTTTCTCAAACGTGAAAAAGAATGATAACCAGGCATCTGGTTAAAAAAGAACTTCAATAGAAAAAATTTCTATGCTTACGTTAATGCAATGCGCGTCATTATTTTATATAAGGATTCCTTTAAATATGTATTTCCAATCTCTCGTTCATCAGGAAAGCTGCTATTTTATCATTAATTGAATATTGCCATATGTTTTCATGTTCTTTGTAAAGGATTTAAACAATTATACGTCACTGTTAGTAAAACATTACTGTTTCATTTACACCGATTCAAAATAAGCTTGTTCATAGATGTAACTTGTTATGAAAAATGGCTTACACGTAAGTGAATCTGTATTAATCTTCGCCGGTCGTTGAAATCTCCTAGCCTTTGAAGTCGATTCGCAATTTGCCATCAAATATTTCTGTAAATAAAAAGAAAACCTTAGGAGAACTGAAAATGACTTGTATATCGAACGAGGCGAGGAAGACATTTTCAATCATCTTAAGGGTCTCCACCCCTTGACCCACCGTGAGGGTAACGGCCGGTTGTTGGCACTGAGACGGGAAAATTCTTGCGATCATAATACTCTCCATCAAAACTTCCATTTCCTCTCTTCTCAAAACTCCTTCGGTACACCTCTTCTCTATCTCTCTCTGGCTCACACGCTCACCCGCCGCCCCCTTCATCAACTCCCAATCCAATCAAGGAGAGTCGATACACCCACCCCCTCGTCCCTCCCCATCCTCCTCCCCTCTTCATTCCCACCCTTCTCGTCTCCTCCCATATTGCTGACTAGTTTTCTCGTTACCGTTCTTCCGCCGACCTTCTCCGCATCCCTCGCTCTCCCTTCCTCCCCTTCTCGTACGAACCCACTTCCCCCCAAATCCCCGTTTCCATCTCCTTTGCCTGCGCCTCTTTATCCACCTTCTCTCCCCCTTCCTCCAATCTCTCTCGGCCTACCTCTCCCCGTGCGAACGTGATTATCGTTTAATATCCTCTCCTGTGAAACGCGGTGCAGCTACCACCTCGCTTTACTCCATCTCTGTCTACCTGCTTGCCACCCGATTCCCACTCGATTCCTTGGCAGTACGAAAAAAGGAATAGCTTTCCTATTTTTATTTTCAAACGTAATCGTTTTCTAAAAACTGCTTTAAATATTAAAATTCATCAAATAAATCATTCGTCTAATAATTTAAGAAGTGGGCTGCTGCACAACACGTGTTGTGCTTTGCAAAACTCGTTCTATAAAAATAGAAATTTTAGACTTATCTCCTCGGCCGAAACGGACGAACTGCTGCCGTTGAGATGAAAGGTTTGCGGTTGTCCAATCAAGCCGAGTCGGGCATAGGAGCGTACTTTATTTTCCCAAGCGCCCGCGTCTTTCATCACTAAGTGGTATAAATACGACCCGATCGGACATTCATGTCTTTTACGGCGACTTCGATATTTACAGATTTACCTATCTAATCGCGAGAAAAACGAGATCATTATTCCGTTACGCGAGTGGACGCTTTGACATGAGGCAATGCCTCAATGCATCCGGTTGACGGCCATTATTATTACGAGGAATTCGACTATAGGAAAAAACCGAAAGTAATGAAATGTTGGAAAACTAACGACCGGGTAACTCCTCCTTACGGGATTAGAATGAAGATTGTGAAATGCCGTCATGCCTTCGATTAAAGAACATGTAGAGGGAGGAGGAGTATGGAGGTGGGGTTGGAAACGTAGAAAAATATTAAAGGGAGGGGAAAGGGGACATTTGGGAGAAGAGAGAAGCTAGAAAGGAATAGGTACTCGACAAACAAAGAAACATCTTAGAGCGTGCCAAGGAACGAACCGATAACCAATCGAAAGGAGTTCTGATCGGAGGGCATTGTCACGATCGTAATAAGGAAGACGGAAGGGGAGGCTGATTAAAATAAATACGACCCAGTGAAAAAAACAGGAGCAGCACGACGGAGTCACGGTATAAAATAAATCAGACGGCCGAAGGACGCGCAGAAAAGAGAAAGGGAGAAATCGAGAAAGGGACAGAGAGAGAGAGACGGATACAGATAGAATAATCATTTCAAGGGAGCGAGAGAAGAAAATATTTCCCCTTCTTTTTAAATCTCCCCGTTTTCTCAAACTCATTTGCACGTCTTGGATCTATCTCTTGCGTTTAGTGAAAAATCGAATTATTTAATGTTGAAAGAGTACCAAGAGCTTTTCTCGATATCCTCGTCGTCTTATGATAATTTTTCCGACAGAGAGAGTGACCGAAGTCCGCGAAACGCACGAGACATCGTCTGTTTGTCGACTGCCATGGTAACCAGATCGACGTTTATCTCCATTTAAATAGCCTCTCCCCATTCATTCCCCTCCCCGTGTGTCGGAATCGCTTCAGCCTGAAAATCCATTGCAATGAGAGAGAGGGAGAGGGCGGGGAGATCCACGTGCGAAAATTCTCACGATATTTATTCATGAGGTGTTTAGAGAACGAGCTAAAACGATTGTTTTTCCCGCTCCAGCATTAGGAAATACATTTCGCGAATCGCATTACGCGAAATAAAAAATAACTTGATCTCTGGACTAGAACGCTCTTGGAAAAAGTGGAGTGCTAAAAGTTACGAGGGTTTTTAGAACTCGAGGCAAAAGAGACGGAATGGGGATATTCGAAGTTTAAAACGTCTCGACGTCAATGAACAACTTAATTTTAGTGTCGCGTACGTCGAATTCCGTGTAGGTAAATGGTTTAAGTGTTATTCCAGTGAGGAAAGCTTCGCAGATAACCAGAGTTGACTTTTTTCAAATGTCGGATAGCAAAAAAGGGAAAGAGGATCTGTGCAACAATTTAGTCTCATCTTGAAAATCCGACCGGTCTGAGCGTAATGGGTCTTATCCCGAGCAGGTTTTACTACCGTTCATATCCGACTGCGAGTGCGGTGAAACAAAACGAGCTGATATGTTGGTGATCCTGTAATTGACTATCAACGTCAAGTCTATTAATACTTGATTCGACAGAAATTGCTCGTAAAATGAGATAACATTTTTATAAAACGAATTAATATCGAGTTTATTTGTTCTGCAATTTTAATTAAGTCATAAAAGGAGAGGTGATGAAAAGGAAAAATATATTTTATCGTAATTCTCCTTGGCATCCAACTCGCTCATCAAATGAGTATGCGAGTATCATAGAGCCAAGAAAACGGTTTCTACCAAGAATTGTGGTTTCATGAATGTACATTTTGTATAATCCTCTCATTTAGAATTGAGTGCAATTCCAAGTGAGACTACATAACTTTAGTATCTCTTCGAACATTTTTTTGCAAAAATCTAAGGACATATAACACCTATCTTTTGCGAACGAGTGACTTTTAAAATAGCTAGACTCCTCTGATATTCCTGATAGAACCGTCACCGGTACCTATATAATTTTTGAGGCACGAATTATTTGTACGGAAGCATTACACGGAGGGACGGACGGACAGACAGACAGGCACGAGCAGTCGAGATGATAGACTGGCATTTCACATCGCATCTCACATAGTTCACCTTGTCCATCTATCGGGACGGCGGCAAGTGAAGGGAAGCGGGAGATCGTGAATATCATGGCCTCCACCGGCGCGTGCAGACGGCGGCACCCGAAGGCTTAAGTCACGCGCTCCCGGAGAGGCACAGGCCGAGGGCACAATACCACGTTCCTACGATTCTGTTCTTTCCTAATGCTTTTGAAGAGCCATGAGTAAAATGTGATATAGTTGGGGATGGAGAAGAGTACCCGATTGCTTTCTCGTCCAGAACCTACAATAAAAAATATGTACATTGAGGAAAACTAATGAAAAAAATTGATTTAGTCAGAACATCTCGTACAATTGCTCCTGCATTGAAAAATTCTTGATTTTGTTGATAGATACTGGTGACTTCAAAATAATTTTTATCTCATGATGATCAAAATTCGTAACCATCACCTCATGATTTAACTAACGATAAATATCCTTTGAAAAACGTTACGACAGTTTTATAAGTGATATTTCAGTTCAGATATGAAAGGTAGAAACAAACATTTTTGGCCACAACTAAAATAAAATTACGAAATATCTTGAGTTTCGGTTAACAGTTAATTTTTTGAACATCCGATTTAAAAATAAATTCATCAAATCCAAGGTGGTGAATTTAAAATTCAAGTCTCGCCTCGAGATAGCGGCGGCATTCAGCATTCGACGAACGCCCGCCGGCGAAAACTGGGGCAACTCACAAACTCTGAAGCAAGATAGCTCCACGCAACTTCCTGCCTTCAATTAAACGCTACTTTACCCCGTCGTTGCCGAGTTCAGCAAGGAGAGGTAAACGCTCCTTTTATTTCCATAAAAGATATATAAAATGTGACTCGAATGAACCATGGATAGAGAGGGAGAGACAGAGAGCTAAAGAGACGGTTATGTCTCGACTGGATCTTTAGGCGCCACCTATCATACGTCTCTTTGACCACGAAGGATTTATTCATTCATCCGATGTAATTTTTCCCTGCCCTTCCAAAAAAACGGATATTTCCCGACCTCCCGCTCGTTGCCTCCATTCCCTCCCCCTCCTCCCCTGCATCTCGAGGAAAGACGCATCATCCACTGCGAAACGCATTCCCGGAGGTCCTGGGGTAATTTGTTCGTCTTTGCCTCTCCCGCCGTGGAGACTCGGTCAGGAGAGGACCAAGGGAGGGAAGTAGAAGACAAGTGACTGATGAGTGGCGTCCTCCCCCGGCCGCAGAAAAGGCCGAGGAAGGAAAAAACTTATGAATGGAAAGATAAAGAAGGACCCTCTCTCTTTTCCAGTCTCTATGCTTCTCTCTATCTCGCGGGTGGGTTGAGGGAAAGGATCTAATTGGGCATCTCGGGATGGGACGACACGACGAATTCCAAATCGTTTCCGGAATCGTATATGATACGTGAAAACACCGCTTTGATAAAAAGAAGAGGTTTTTGTTCATCTAAACGGGACGTGCGCGATTTATGCCATCATCGATGAGAATTTATTTTCAAGGCAAAAGGGGCAGATGGATCTTTGATGGTGATTAATGAACTTTCATGGTGAAGACGAAAATGGTACCGAAAGTCCAAAAAAAGGTTACTTTATGGAGCTGGAAGTATCCTCACCGCTTATATTTTTCGTACTGAAAAGATTTTTAATTCAGGGAGGATGCTGGTTGGTTACTAGCATGGAAAATTATGGTTAATGTTACTCCTAGGTACATCTTTTAGGATTATTTATAACAAAATAAGTAAACCTGCCAAATTTAATTTTATTAATCATTACAAGGAGGTAGACGAGAGAAGGAAAGGGGAAAATATGTGTATCGACGTCAAAAGAACGCGATCAGACGAAATGGCAGAGGAATTCTGCTTAAAAAAGTTATTGGGAACGAATTGTAGTCCGTCGGAAGAGGAGGGAGAGTTTGGGGGACAGCGAAAGAGGTCTCTTCTGACGAATCCTTGTGGGCTTGGAAGCGGAGAACGAAGGTAAATGAAGATAGTTATCTCTGTAATAAACATCTCTGACCCTATTTTTCTCGCTTCATCTCAAACCCGCTCGAATCTCTCACACAAAAAGTTAACCCTTCTCTTTCCTTATCTCTCTCACTTTCACGAATACCGATACCGTTACGTGATCGTGCGGAAGCATTGCATGGCGGACCTGGGTTCCATTCCCGAAATTTCGACCCTGTTATTTTCCCGAGATGCGAAAAACGAGGATGTGTCGTGATGCGCTCCGGAGGGCAATGGGTTATGTTTTCTTCCAGAGTAAGGGTTGCACGAACTGCCCAAAATTAATTCCGCCAAAATTAGCGGCACGGTCTTTATGAAGTCAAAGACCTATTCCTAAAACATTCGGTGTACGCGATTTTAATGTGAAGCAGTAGGTCAAAACTGGATTCCAAAACACCCGCAATCGTAAAGAATTCGCGAATGAAATTTAACATAATGTATGTTTCACTATAAAAAATGCAACTTCCTGACACATGGAACATTTACTAGAGCGCATATCTGCTTTGCACCATTGGGACCCTCGAACGAGGTAGACTTCCTCGTTAAACCCACGAGGAGTCGTAATATCACCTCAGGGCGTTATTTTATAGACGGACGCGCGCACATGAAATCTCCTTGGGAAACCCATCACGCAGCCTTGCTCTTCCCGAATCATTTAAAATGCCCGCAGGCTTGACCGACACAAAACTCAGGACTCCGTATTCTCGAATTTTACCGAGTGATGTTCCCTGCGACATAAAAATCTACCCAGTGTATATCTTCCTTAGCGTTCTAACTTTTACACCTGGTTAGATTACTAATACAAACGCGGAAATGATCATTTCCACGAGTCGATCGAATACGCCACTTTATCGAAACGACGTTGTTCGAATCGCATCGAAAAGTACACGGTACATGAGACACCTATTGACAGTTGGGGTAGCTGTAAAATAAAAGTATTTTTATCCGCATTTTTTAAATCGTTAAAGTCGCGGGAACGGCGGATGATACCCATCCATTCTACGAAATCGTAACGATTTTACCCGTTAAAAAGGATGATTTTCGATTTTACGTGACCGTGTAAGTGAATATGTAGTGCGTTGTGACCGTTAACTGCATAAATGGGTGAGCCGGTCGGGGAGTGTTGTGGCACGGCGTGGAGCGGGAGTAGGCGCGGGAGCAGGCGCGGGAGCAGTAGAAAGGCCCGAGACGAATGCACGACGCCCTCTCTCTCTCTACAGCTGCGCATGCAAGAGGAAGAGGGGATCGCCATGCATAATTTCCATCCACCCGACCCGCCGCCCTTCTCGACTCCCTCTCTCGGACGAGTCTCGAACCCCGTCGCCCCCACCCAACAAACAAACACCCGCCATTCCGATCGACCTACACCCCCGCAAAACTCACTCCTCCTCCCCCACTCCTCTCTTCTTCGGGTCCATTGACTTTCTAATGCCCTCCTCAACCACCTCCACACACTCATTTCTATTCGTACCGCCAACCCCCTTACATCTCCAACCTCTCAACACCCCCCCTCCTCCTTCCATCTTACTCTTTCTCTCTTTCTCCTTCCACATCACCTCCCTCTCTTCCTCCTTAGCCGTTATTCTCTTTACCTCTCTCCACTTGACACGGCGAGTTTATCTCCCTTACAAACAATATTGCCTCCATCGATTCCTTTCCTGTCTTATCGCCTCTTGACCATCCACAATTTCTCTCGCATCACTTGCATGCTTTCTCGTCCCATCTCTCCGCAGCTTCCGATGCCCGATCTCTTCAGGTTTATTTTCACTTCGCGCTATATTTCCTCTTTTTCTTTACACCTCATCTCTCTCTTCCTTCAGCGGCAATCGGCGACGCGAAATCTACTGGGAGCAAATATTTCGGGTATATTAATTCTGGTACGGCAGGCGGAAGTTTCAAAATATTTTGCTACAGTCGCAATGCATTTGAAGTATCGACACATTTAGGCAATTCATTATGCAGAAAATTTTAATAGTCGTTGGAGTATAAATTGATATAAGGTGTTGAGGGATATTTAATTTGCTCATCCAACACGGCTGTTGATACGAACCGTGGACTAAAATTTTCAAGCATTCACGTCTCGTCAACATACCGCGTTTGTGTAGCTATCCCCTCCCTCCACATCTAGCCCGGTTTCGTCGCCCCTCTTTACCATAACAATTCCCTCCTTCCTCCCTCCCTCCCAAACCCCATCCCTTCCTCCCCTCGCCTTTAAATTCCGCCCCATCTACACTCCATCACTCTCTTTCGCGCGATTGGTCGATGCTCATAATTCACACGGCCCCAGGTCCTTTTTCGGTGGCGTGGTTGCCAAGATACTAAATTCTTCTCCCTTACAGTGGCTGGGACGGCGTTTAAATCGCATCCGAGACAAGGCACGGAGTGGCATCCACTTGCGAGGAACACGGCAGTCCCGTTCTTACCCTTTCCCCGCCCTCTTAACCAACACGCGTCTATCTCTCCACCCTAATCTCGAAGGGTGATGAGGGTGAGGGGAAAGAGAGAGAAAAGAGGACGACCGTAGAGAATTATATCGCCCTATTGGGCGAGGAAATATTCTTCATTTTTCCTCGTGGATGTGCGGCGTCGGAAATAATTCTCCTTCTCGTATCTTTCATCTCACTCCATGCCCCTCTACTGGAGGGTGAGCCGGATGACATTCCATCAAAACTACGGCCAATCGATAAAGTCGACGGCACGAGTGTTCTCCCAGTGCCGCCGATTCAGTTACAAAGTGAGCACTCGAATCATAAGCTCCGGTCGTCATGGACTCGCGCTAGTATTACCAGAGTTGTAAAAGGCGTCGCGAAGGGACAGATACGCCAGGGCATCAAAGAACGTAGGGAGCTCGTCTCGGAGGAATAAATCCGAGCCATTATTTTTATTTCTGACCACAATCGCCCACGAAATCGTACTCCCTCAAACATTTCAACCTTCCTGACGAATAATAACACGCTTCTTTATTTTAAACGCGCGTTTAGAGAGCGTCACGCAACTGAATCCGAATACGTTAAACGATGGAGTGAGAGGTAGGCGTGTGTTGTGTGTGACAACGGTTATCAAGCGGTCCACGCCCTCATTCCCTCTCTCCGATTCCCTTATCCGTGAATCTCGGGAAACCTCTCTTTTCACGCTCCCTCTCGACCACTGGAACCCATCCAAAAGTGAAGGCGCACATCCATCCATACGAGCAGAACATTACACGCCTCTATCCAACCCTTTCTCTCTCCCACCCTATTTCCCCCCCACCACCACTCCCTTGCGATGCGTTACGTATCCGGTCACCTCCTATCCGTCACCATTTCTCCTCCCCGTTCCGAAACAAATAAGCGCGCCTTTCTTTTTCTCTCTCCCTCACTCCAGAGTTTTTAAATTCCGTTTCGCTTCTCCGTTTTCCCTACCTCTCCCTCCGCCTCTCGCTCACTCCCGTTTTTCATTACGCGCGCAGATATTCAGGCCGAGAGAGCAGGAGGGTTTTAGCGGGGCACCCACCACCACCACAGAAGACTACGACGTCGGAGCGACGACTATGGCGGCTGTGCGCCGTCTCCGGCACTTGAATGCTAATGCAAGGAGAGAGAGAGAATGAAAAAAACCTTTCCGAGGTAGAGCTCGGACAAACCTCTCTCTCTCTCTCTTTCTCTCTCTCTCTCTCGGGCAGGATTATTTCCCCTCGCTTGGTTTACGATAGTCCGATTTCCGCCCCGCCCGAAAAGATACGCCAGACCGTAAATATAAGCGCAGTTTTAAATTCGGAAGGGATCAACAAATAGTTTATGCGAAGGGGAAGAAAAAGAGAGGCACTTTGAGCGGAATAATGCGAGTACTTATGGCGCACGTGCGATTTCGCAGCGCGAGCTGGAGAGAATATTTCTCGCTTAAAAGAACAACCTCATGTCGAGAGGAAAGTATGAATAAAAGCATCGGCATTTTTTAAAATCTAGCTAAAGGAAGCAATTTATACCGTCCCTTTAGATCGGCGTTTAAGATCAACCGCCAGGGGAATCGGAAGATCTCGGTTCGAGTCTCGGCGACGGTTGTTCGTTATTCCTGGTTTTGACTAAAATATTAGGTAAAGATTTTTTTTAGATGTATCAATCTTTCTCAGCGGTTGTCGGTGCCAAAATGTGAAAACCCGGAGTACTGTCTCGGAGATAAGATATTCGCCATTCATCCGCGACTTCGGACCCATTACAAATTTCATTTCCGCCACTTCAATCTGTCTCGCGTTTCTCTCTCCCAACACTCCATCTCTACCCCACTTTTCTTTTACTTATTCCACCTTTCTGCCCCGCTTTAACTACGGCGCCTTGTAGTTCCCTCGCCCACCCCCTCTCTTCCACCTCTATCTTATTCCGTCTTTCACTACTACCGCAAAAAGCTCGTAAGTCACTGGTTTAACAATGGCTTCGCCTCCCTCTCCCCCTTCCTCGCGCACACACACACACCTAGTCACAAACCCCTCACGGCGCTGTATTGTTGCCCCGGCATTGTTGCCTTCGAGGGGCAACAAATGGTGATTGACGCGAGTGACCCTCCAAGAAGAAAAGGGGAAAGAAGTTTGCCTTTGCGAGAAGGAAAAGAGGGCGCGAGGTGGGTTTTAGATGGGACAAAATAATAAAGAACATAAAGTGAGTGTGAATACAGCGGGAAGGAGTGAAGAGGAAGAGGATAAATAGAAGGGACACGAAGTACAAATGGCGACAAGAAGGAGTAGCAAACGTTTTTAATGAAATATCTATCGGAAATTCTCGCATGCTGTGGTAACCGCCCAAGGAGTCTCGAATAAAATGGATTGGATTTGTTTGTCGAGCAATAAAGAGGCCGAGAATGTTTTCCTTCTTTTCCGACGACAAACTGGACTAAAAATTATGAGTATGCTGTACTGCTAGCTTTACCAAAAAACCGGGACAATAAAACGATTCTACTTCGAAGTTAGTCCAGCAAAATTGGGAAAGACCTGCTAAGATAATTAATTCAACGATATTAGGAAAGGTCTTCTATGATATTTCTAATTCAATAATTGTGATTCTGTTGTCTGAGAAATACTATTCATACTAATCCTTTTATCAAACTTCTCAAATATGCCCCAGGATACAGAATTTTTGCTGCGTTTCATAATCAGTGAATATAAAACCGCCCCAGATGAGACTAAAAATTTACTATAATTCCAGTGAATTATCAAAAATATAAACATTGATCGGTAGCTTTTAAGGGCAGTTGTTAATAATTGGTTTAACGTGACCGCTAATTATTAAGATTTTCTCGTATTATTTTATTTATAACGAAATAATAGTCTGTGGTAGATACTCACCAGGCGTCGCTTAGGTTTGATGAGCGGCCTGTTTTGTCCGTTCATCTTGTAATAGAGACCACAGGCATTGCAGAGGTAGTGGCCCGTGCCGTCGCGGCGCCACAGGGGCGTCGATGTGGCGCCACAGTTGACGCACTCTCGACCCTCTGGCGGCCAATCATGGAAGCAAGAGGGTTGCGGGGTCATTAGCAACGATCGAAGGAAAGAAAGAAAGAAGTTCCCATCCCCTCCCCGGAGCTTCTACCAGAAATTTTTCCGAAAATAGTTTGTTACTACGCTATTTTTAATATGAGACGAATTAGGAAGATCGATGAATTTGAATGCTCCCATTAAAAATATTTCTTTATATTTTTGGCAACTGACTTTAAAATTATAGAAATTTGAAGATAATGAAATTGTTTCTCTATTTTTCTGATCTTTGATAAAGTGAAACACTCCATAAAACACCCAATATACTAATAACACGCATTAATTTTACCAAAAACTACAGATAGGTCAAGCAATAGTGAATCAAGCTAATCATGCAGGTTTGGGGGTTTTTAAATGTAAAAATGATCTTGATAACTTAAAATATCAAAAACAAAATCTATCATTAAAATAGACAACAGAAAGTCTACCGAAAATATCATTCAAATGTATTATTGATATAAATTAATAATTAATATGCGGGTAGTTATTTAAAACAAATACTAGTCTTTTCTTTCCTCTTAATTATTGAATATTTTAAAATGCTATTTTAACATCAACCAAAATTCCACTATATAGCGAAATGTTATCCTGCATGATTAGCCTATAATTTCGTATCGTAATAAAATACTACTTGAATATAAAATATCCAATGATATATTAATTTAAAAAATATATTATGAAAATTATCAAATTATTAAAAGTTAGTTTACGTGCCAACCATTAAATCTAATCAATGAAAAGATTACTTTTTATGTTTATTTCCGAGACTGCAAATTTTTAACAATAAAAACGATTGTATACGCTACGAAACGCCAAAATTATTGCTACGTAAACTCGTACAGAATTTGAAATATCGTAAATGAAAAGATGAAAAAGTAAACGAAGAAATCAGAAAATAAGACACATGAATACTACACACAACATTTAACCATGCACATCGAGAATTTTTAAGAAAATAAAGCACTCGTAGGCGTCGAAGTAATATATTAAATGCATAACACCTTCAATGGAAGCCCTAGTGTTAACTATTAAGCTTCCATTAAAGGGCTTATTCCGAAATAAATTAACGGATGAGATTGGTATGAATAAATCAATGTCATTAGATCCAAAAATTAACTTTTGTTCAATATTAATGAATATTTTCTAAACATTAAAGTCAGATTTTCGCCAACGAGTGCTCTGATACCGCTGTCAGTTGAAGTCCTTTTTGCGGAAGCAGGCAGGAGAGAAAGAATTCCAAATGAGGTAGAAGGGCTGGAGGTTTTCTTAGGGTTAATAAGGGAAGTAGATCAGTGAGATATAAAGTGTTTGGAAAGTTTTTCAGTGTTTCAATAAGAATAGGTGGGATATATCTGCTTTTGTTATGCTTGTAGGCTCGAGTGTGACATACTGAAGGTGAAGGAGGCACCAGTGTCGCTCATTACTATCCTCGAATGAAAATTTTTCCAATTGCTTTTTTATCAGTCATATCATATCAATATGAAAAAACAGAAAAACGAACATGGTTACATTCTTGGAGAGTCAAGAGCAAACAATATCACCGGAACATGACAGCGCCTCCACCTCAATACTTATATTTGGTGGGAGCAAGTGTTAAAAAAGAGAGTAGTACAAGTATAGCGTTAGTTTGGCTTGTTAGGGAGTTTTGTCTTTTTTAAGCTGTGGTTGGTTATACACCCGGGGAGGAGTTGGGTTGTGGATTTTGGTTAAGACACGACGGTTTGGGTTAGTACAGTCACTTTTCCCGAGAAAACGCCGAGTCATCCACATAAGCCGAGAATACATTGACGCCAATGTTAGTGAGGAATTAAAAAAATAAAAACGCATTTGAGCATTCAACTGTGCGACATTTTAAGCCATGGACTAATTCCAACAACAACAGCACTTGTACATATGGATAACAACTTCTCATAACTACAAAATGATATTGGTCAATCACAGCTGAGCTAAATCCCGATCGCCTGGACAAATTTCCACCAGCTGTGTGTTGGCAGTGTTTACGCAGACAAATTTTCTGTAAAATAACTTCAGTCGATCGTGTGCAGTGAAAAGCAGAATGAAATGATGGCATATAGATTAATGAAAAAATAGCGTTAAGTGCAAAACTTGCAGCAAGTTAAAAAGAACGGTGGATAAAAATAGAAAGAAAAAATATAAAATAAAACAAATGAAATTTATATTCATAGTTTCGCCAAATCGTAAATCTACAGCTAATGGTTTGTGTTTCTCTGGCGCCAACTCTAAAAATTTGAAAACCCGTTCTCCTAATTTCGGTCCACTGCAGCTTATACGTAGCAGACCATATGAGGAAGGGTATAAAAATGACAATATCGAGATTTTCCTATTCTCCTTCCGTAATTTCGATAAGGACGCATGAATTGCGGAAAAAACTGGGGAAAGGGAGGGAGAGCGAATAAATGGTAGCACCTGTGGGGAAGCTTGAAATCGCTTTTTAGTTCATTTTTTGGGAAAGAGGTTCTGAAGATGAAATGACCGCAGGAGAAGGCTCTTATAAAATGGGAGGAGAGGTGTGATGAAGCACCGCCCCGAGGCGAATCCCTGTTTAAGTTTCTCTTAAGGAAGCGGGCGAGAGGGAAAGCAGGTTAGAAAGTGAAGTTTTAAAATGAAGTCGTACTTGGTAACGACCGAAATGAAGTCGATGAAGACCCTCAAGTATCTCGGCGAAATTTTTTTTACATTCTTTTACCTCACACATGCCTGCGCGGAGAGCGTTTGACTTTTTTATGAGGTTAAATTATGGACCCTGAATGCATAAGTAAAATGGAATATACCCAACCGCCTTCAAATTTGAGGAGGCGTTATTGAAACTTATTAATAAGGGCGAACTCAATTTATGTCCCATTTTAATAATATCCTTACCTATAATTAAAATAGATCAAGCGTTTAGTAAAAATCTTGACCCAAATCGATGAGAAAAATTTCCCCCCCCCCATGGCAGTAAAAACCATGCATGTCGTTCTTATAAAACTCATGATTAATTGGGATCGTAATAAAAATGATGAAACAATAAAACTAAAGAATCGAAAATTTTTGAATCAATATTGTATCATGATACTTTCTTCTCACATTGACTTATATCTCCATTAATCAAGCAATGATAATTTAGCCTTTAAAATTACTTGTGTCTTTCTCCAAAACAGCAGGAGTATCTAATCCCTCGACGACCGAGGGAGAGGGAGGAAACAGGGTGCCCGGCCTATTAATTTAATCACATTTTTGATCCTCACCCCTCAAACTACCATATCGATCAGCAAGCATTCAAGAGTATTACGAGTCTTTTGGGAGAAGAGAGGAAGTGACAAAAGAAGTGTTCTAACAGTACTTAGTTTGGATAAAAACTTCGATTCCAGTTATCTCCGTTTCCTCAGAAGTCACCGCAACTTAAACAAATACATTAATTCAAGTAAGAAAAATAGCGCTGCATGTTCCTATTGCAATTTATTTTTTTGCCGTTTCCCACGGTGATCTTGGATGATGACTCTGAATTAACAGTTGTAAGATATTATTTGACCGAACGAAACCTCGTATAATTATAGGTTTCAGAGATGCAACGAATCTTTTTCGATCACGTTTTCGCCCGCCTAGCCTGATATTTTCCGGTCCACTTACGTTTTTTGGCCAATGACAGCGAGAATTAATAACCGCTATTCCTAACGGTTTGCCCGTACTCCGCGTTCCCACCACCTCCACCATTCATGCACCTCTTTCAACGCACGGGGATTCCAAAGCGAAGAGACCTTTCGGCTCTTTTCATTGAACATTCGCATTTGCATCCGCGAGTGCATTTCCTAGCGCCCGGCGAGTAGCACGAACAGTTTGACTTTTAAATCGCTTTAAATCAACCGGAAAATGCACGAGACTAAAGAGGCGGCGATGTGGGAGAGAGAGAAAGGGAAAGAGGGAGTGGGAAAGGGAGGGGGTGGTTAGGGGCGGAGGTCGGGAAGGGGTGTGGGCTACGTGCCGAGCGGAGGGGAGCGATGGGGACGGCGGAACAGGCGCGCCATCTGCGGAAAGAGAGGGGGGGAGAAGAGTTGGAGGAGGGAAAAATGAGAGAGAGACTAGGTCTGGGAGCTGGGGTGAGAAGGCAAAAATCGAATCCGTCACACCCACGCGTCAACAATTACTCGCATTATGGGGAGAGTGGGAGGAGGGGGTAAGGATTTAGTGGCAAAGAGGGGAGGGTGCCGAGGGAGCTGAAAGGAGGGATTGGAGAGAGGAAGGGGAGGAGGCAAAAATAGAGTGTTTTGCTTATGGGAGAGGGAGTAAGAATGAAAACTGGTGGAAGGGAACGAGAGGCTAAAGAGAGGCCTCCAGGGGGCAGAGAGAAAGAGAGAGGGAAGCCTAGGGACAGTCAAGTGGGCATGGAAGACCTTTTTTTGGGGTCTCAACAAGAAGAGGGCAAGAGGGGATTGTTAGGGCAAACAAAACGATTTGGGTTGCGAGAGGAGATTGATGGGATTTAACGATGTACTGGCGCGTTAAAACAGTTTAATGGAGTACAATTAATTCGTTAATTTGACTTTAGAATCATGAAAGTTGTGCCTAACATATTGTTTCAATAGAATTAACGAACCGCTTATTTCTTTAACGGATGAATTGTAGCATAAATCATAAGCATTTTGTGACTAATAATGACTAATAGGTTTTCCATTTTAATGGAATTCGTTTTGATTTGGTAAAATTTTCTCGGGTCGTGTTGATTACGTTTAAATTTATTCGTCAATATTTAAATATTAAGTACAACGCTCACTGAGATCTCTTCGCAGACGGCAACACGAGAGCAAGGTGACTCGACGATGAATTCGAATTCATCGCCGCACCCTCGGGCGGGATTCGAACGGGGCAAGCATCCGAGCGTAAGAGCTTAGCGTTCCGCTAAACCACTCGACCACAATGGCACGGGCGGAGGGGGAAGGCGGAGAAGGAAATGGTTGCGGTCTTGTTACGAGAGGAGTCGGCGGTTTTGGTTGTGTGCGCGATGCGGTCGACGGAAAATGGTGAGAGGGTGGGAGAGGGCGAGAAGAGAGGGCGTGATGCAGGGGATGGGGAATAGAAAAGGGAGAGGATGGTAAATAAGAGGGAGTAGAAATTAATTCCCTCGCCGAGATGGGAGAAGAGCACCTCGTGCCGACTAATGAGAGCGAATTCCGTCTAGGGGGAGGGTTATGGCGAGAGAGGAGTGAGGGATATTAGTGGAGAGGGAAAGGAGGGAGGAAGAGGGGGATTTATGAAAGGAGGCGGAGGTGGAACTGCGTCGGAGGACGTTCGGCTGGCTATGACGCAGGGGTTGCGCGAATCATGCGAAGGGCGAAAGTTAATTAGACCTTCCTTCCCTCCAAATCCCTTCCCCTCCTCCCGAAAAATCCCCCTCCTCCCGAAAAATCCCCCTCCACTCCACTGTGGTTCCTCCGTCGTCTCCGCACGGCCAACCGAAGTGGCACCGACTGCCCCTTCTCTTTACTCTCTAGCCCGCATGAAATCTCGGCAATTTGGAATTTCGGGATTGTAATTGGAGCTCACTAAATAAATTTTAAAAGTATGAAGAGTGGTGGAGGAGGAGGTCGGCTGAAAGGAATCGTTATTCTGCGTGAGTTATGGCGTGGCGCCTTTTCTCCGCAAATAAATTTCCTGCCTCTTGGAGGTAACTGCCTTACCTTAAGGAATGCCTTGAATTTCGAACTTTCATTACCATAAGAAGATCATATGTAAAAAAGTTATTTTAGCTATACCTACTCTATCTCTGTGTATCAAAAAATAAAGTGGCCTGAGAAATACTTCCAACTAATGTAAATACCACGATAACGCCATATGTCTATCTTATGCAACGAAAATGTTCCGAAACAAAATAATTAAATTTCAAATGAATTTGACGCTTTACAATAGAATCAGCTCCAGTAAACACCAAGTTCCAATCGCGTTATTTTCCTATTAAAGCCGGCGCCTTTGAAGTTACAACCGGGTGGAGGGTCTTCCTCTCATTTTATTTAACTCGACCGAATTGAACCGATTAGGAGAGAAGAGGGATGGGGAAACGCAGAGCGATCGGAACCATAATAGAATGGGGGAGAGAGGGAAAAGGATGAGAGGGAGAGAGAATTTGATTAGGGTAGACTCCGGGTGTGTGTCCGCTTTTGCGGTCCGCAGGAATTGGTGGGGGAAGATTGGGGAGTTAAGGCTATAGTGAGAGTGAGGGGGAGTGGAAGAGGGTGGGATGAGAGGTAATTGGAGGGATTATTTTTTGGAAAAAGAAGGGGAGCAGAGGAGATTGGGAACGGCAAGACGCAATCACACGTGCGATGGCCCAAGGAGTGTGCCGGTGTGATCGGCGGGGCAGGTGCACCTGCGAGAGAGGGGAAGGGCGGGAGTGAGAGAGGAAGGGGTACATACGAGTGTGTAGAGGTAGAAAAATTGGGCGGATGAGGCGGGGAACGAGATGTTCGAACCTGACCTCAGAATAGAGGAAATAAACACCGCCGTCAAAGACGATTATCAGGAAAGAGGACAACCTACCAAAAGTAACTACGGAAGAGTAACTGTGAAATTATAAAGACACGAAGGCGAGGCAACTTATAAATCCTCCTAGTTAGATGGATGAAGAGACTGCCTAGTCTCAATCTCGCCCACATAATGATATATCTATCTGTCTAAACTTGTTCCTTTATTTTCTATTTGCATATTAAATTACGAAAATAATTGTTTAAAAACATTACGAAAGACGTAATCATGAATACCGAAGCTAATAAGAAAACCATTATTCATTTTACCTATCACGGTGTAAAAAGCTATAACGACATGGAGAGGATAATTGTAAAAGGAACGGTAGATGATTTCACGACTATCAGAAAAAACGCACCATTGCGGGAAACATCCCTTTTCAAACCACTATTTGCACTGCGGAAGCATAAAAGCCAGAATATAGGGCTGTAACATCACGAAGTCTATCCGTTCGATAATCTTCGACTGCGAACTTTCTGATTGGGGGGTTATTTGTAAGCCGAGAGAGGCTAGAGGGACACAAGCCCCGGAATTTCGTCCCAATGAAGTCGCGTAGCGTGACGCGGGAATAGAAGTTGTGAGGTTTCGGGATATGGGATGGGGTTAAAAGTAATGGCATAGGTGGTTCGGAGTGGCCGGGTCCATTGAGGCGTAGAGAGAGGAGTAAGAGATGGTGTAGGCGTGGATGCTTTGGAGAATGACTCGAAAGGGACGAGAGAAGCGACACTGAGGGGAGAAGAGGGAAGAGAGGAAGGGAGAGAGAAGTGAGGAATAGAGAGGGGGATGGACAGAGGAGCGGACGGGGGGAGACGCGGAGGGATTGGAGAGAACGGAAGGAGAGACGATGGAACCATGGGTTGGGTACTCCTCCCGGAGGCGGGGGAGGTGGAAGAGGCGGAGCGATGCGAGAGTGCGGTTTCCATGGCAACCGTGGGGCCCGCAGACGAGAGATGCATTATCGCGCATGTCGACTCGGATACGGACCCTCCGCCACCCCTTTCTCTCTCTCTCCCTCTCCCAATCTCTTCCTACGCCGCGCTACCGGAATCCCTTGAAAACACCGTTCGTTGCCATCGACTCAATCCAATAATGTTTCCACCGTGACGAGTTAAACATATTAAAGTCTAGCTTACATCAATGGGCATGTCAGAATACAAATGATGATTGTTAGCACGATGGTTAACTGAGATGAACGAAAGAGAACACGAAGTTGATGATTTGTAGATAATACTAATGACCCAACCCGCATTCAGAAACAATACTATATCTATGTTTATTAAATACAAATAAAGTTTACATTATAATGATTAAAAAACCTGTTGCTAGTTATAATGCTGGCATATCATGAAAGCAACATTGCCCTTGCGAAATGATATTCATAGACCGTTTGTGACTACAACTGTGAGCTACCGCCGTGTTTTGGCAAGGCTAAAATCAATGAATTACCGAATGGACGTTTAAAACGATTGCTTGGAGACGAGTTTTGAGAAAGTACTACAACTGTAACAGCTTAGCGTAGTTGCCTCGTAAAGGTGAAAAAACTCGCATTTTCCGTCGGAAATTAATTGGAGTGGATTTGCAAAGAGAGAAACTCTGGCGTTCTACATATTTCCCATTAAGGCAAGTCGAGGACGTATTTGCATATTCGTACATCTCACTGTATGCGATCTCCATTCACCCGTTTTAGCATTGCATAAAAAATATTTTTCCTGGGCGGAAATCAAATTCACCCATGGAGAAAAAATCATGAGCTACTAACTACTCCAATTAGACCTCCGTTTTTCATAATTACTTTTCAAAAATACCTAATTGGGCTTTATTAATTTTTCATAAAAGCGGATAAGTGAATCCATTCCAGCGACCAATCATTTGAACTTATTTTGTCTACATGTGCGTGAACTATTAATTCAGCGCTTTATATCGTCCCATGCAAACATCAGAGGCCAATCGATGGAGACGAGCTGTTAACGATCTCGGGCAAGTTGTGCTCGCCATCCATGATTTTGCTAGTATTTTGCGATGGTAAATGTTAACAGCCGGATATTTTACGGCGACTCCATTTAAAATCGTGACCTCCCAAAGACGTGGAGAGAAAACCAAAGAAACCGTAGAATTTCAAGTCGCTGATTCCTTTCTTTTATTCTCCCTTCGCCGACTCTTGCTCTTAATTGCGTCGCCGTCAGTCAGACAGAACCAGGCACTTGAATATCAAAAAGGAGGGCTCTTTAGCAAAAGGCGCCGGGGCGACGCGACCCGACCCGCCGTCCCCATTAGCGGGATCCCCTTCTTCGGACATAGACACACGCACACCGCGCATTGACAGGGACACATGCCAGGATAGTTCTCACGCGTTTCTTTTTACCTCTTTGCGCGGACAATGGAAAGGTTTCACTGGAGCCAGCAGCAAGAGGAGCGAGGGAGGAGGAGGAAGGAGAATCGGTGCCGTATCCAAATGACGGACAGGGATGTAGCGAATAGTTGGTGTACACTAACTCGAAATAAATTCCACCAAGCGGTGGCAGGCCTCACGACTAGGAGGCTCGGCAGGGGATGTGGATGAGAGGAGAAATCGAGGATTGCGTTGCGTAAAGAAAGAGTCGAGAGGACGGTGCTTTTAACATCAGACTTGGTCCGTTTTCGGTCGAAAATGCTCATTTAAATATAACTCCCGTAGCTAGATTCTCATTTCCGACATATTCAACCGAGCGGACGGATTTACGCTATCTCGAAGACAACGGTGACGCATTAACGATTGTTTCGCGCTTAATTTATTTTTACCGCGCTTTCTGCTACCCCGATATATAGACGACGATGAATTGCCGGCTAAGATATATCGTTAGATGTATGAAAACACGCCATAAGACAAGGAGAACCTTCCGACTTTCTAGGGTGCCGCACACCTTCCCTTTCTCCGCCTTTCGCGTGGACCGCGGATGGTGATGGAGATGCCTCGAATAAACAGTTAGAGAAAGTAGCTACAAGATAGAGTCGGCCCGGCATTAGTCCCCTCGGGCGTCACGTTTAGAGCAGCAAGAGAGGAGATGCTTTGCTACCTTACTCTGGAAATCGATTCCGGAAATTTTCTCTTATTTCGAAGGAAAAGGGAGCGAGTGCGATACGCAATGGATCGGCTTAAAGGTTCGCCTCGAGCTGCGAGGTAAAAAGCGTTTGATTAATCCCTTTCGACCTAATGCGGAGAGTGACCGCTTTAAGAGGGCGAAAACACGCGTCTTATGGTCCGTAATAAACCAAGGTTTATTGGAGTCGAAGGATAGAGGCGAGCGTCTAAGCTGCAACGATGAAGCGGTAATTACCCTTTTTAATTTCGCGGCACTTTATTTCGCTTGTGGTGTTCGGGGCACGCGTGCCGATAACGGAGTCTGAAATCGTTAGCGCCTGTTCTGCACCCACATCGTGTTTGATTCGTGATGTCGTTAAAGGGGTATTAAGTGCAATGCATATCTAGCCGTCTATGAACTTTGACCTACTCCATTGAGCAGTCAGCGAACCAATGATTTATCCCCTCGTCGTCTAGAGCCGTGAGAAACCGCGCTGTTTTTCACAATTGCCGCGCAACGGCGAAAAAAGACTGCGACGCTATATAGGAAGCCCCATTGAATGACCTCCGCAGCGTCACTTTTGCTTCCAATGTAATATTATAACGGATGTGAATAGTGTGGTCTCAAGCGGTCTTCTTTTGCGAGAAAGAAAAATTGACGAAAAAGGTTTCAAAATGCAAATTTGTCTTATTAAGCGTTGCACGAAATAAACAGCGAGTGAGGTATCATTAACGACCCATCCATCATCTGGAAAAGCGTTATCGTTTGGCATCTCGCTTGTTATAAGCGAAGGCGTGGGTTTTAAAGGAGAACTGAGTATGTGGATTGAATAAAGAATTAACGAGGGTGTTTAGCGATTGTATTTTCATAGGATATGTCGGATTCTTCTCATGCCGAATACTAACGCTGCCGCGGTTCCCCTTTAAAATTTTTCACGCCATCAAGGGATGCGCGTGAAGTCTCGAAATGGTTCATCGAAATCGCTTTAACGAATACGGTTAAATTGCGAATGACTTCACAATGAAAATATTTCCGAGTCCTTGCCGAAATTCCTACCTAAAAGTATTTCGTAAATCTATACTTCTGTAGGCAAGAATTGCGTCATCCTATTGTTATGCTACCGATTTGAAATTCGATATTTAATTTCATAATTTGGACATTACGATTATTTTGTCATATAAATATTACAGAGTCTGAATAATTAATGGTATTTGAGGTAATATCGAGCGATAACTATTAGAACGGATATCAGCGATATGAATTCATTTAGGTATCACAGAACTTAGTGAGGGGTAGCGGTGGCGGAGTGGTTGGAGCGTTGATCTTCCACGCAGTGATCCCAGGTTCAAATCCAGTGGTCGGATTCTTTAACCTGAGATCATCCCGTACCCTACTTGTGAGATATGTGGAGACCGCGCAAGTCAGCACTCCGTCATTCGAAATGGACGTTAAGCAGTTGGCCCCCTTGGTACTCTTCGTTAAGAAGGCTAACCGGCATCTGATTTCCCTCCTCCATCGTGTATCTGGTGTGTAAGGAGCTATGGCTATAATAATCCAAGAGGTTGATTAGCCAAAAATACACACACACACAGAACTTAGGTTAATATAGAACAAGTTTCCTCCTCCTATTCCGTCATAATATTGGATAAGTATATTTTGATTCACTCAGCGTAGGCTTTTCCTCCATATGCGTAGAATAAATTTGAGCAGTGATAAGAGACACTGGGAGAATCGGGCTCAAGTAACAGCGCGTAAGAGGGCTAGTTGCGACACGACGATGCTCCATACACGTCGTTACTGCATTCCGGTTACTTATGGTGCAAATGGGGAATAGGGGAGAAAGAGATGAAGACGAAAAATGGGTAGGTACCTAGAGGGAGAACAATATGGGAGTGGATAGGCTGAAATACTCTTAAGAGAAGGTGCAAGAAGACGTTGATAGGACATGCTGAGATAATAAGGTCCCGGTACTACCACTGCATCTTAAGACGATGCTCGGAAATAAGCTTACCGCTAGAATAACACCCAATTGGCATACAGTGATCTGTTAAGTAAGTTCTGTACAATTGGAGCCGAAGCGTGTCTGTTGGCATCTTGTTCATTGCAGTTAATAAAACAACGGGGCATTCAACTCGAAACTCGTGCGTGGTATTATTATTGAACATTAAGAGGAAAATAGCATTCGATGATGTACCGTTTCCACATGAGGTTACCAAAGATGAGACTATAGAGACACAGGATGTGAAATAAGACACTTAGCTTTATGGGTAGAGTAATAGATGAGCAGTAAAGAATTCGTAGGGTGCACATAAAATGTGTGGAGGCAGAAAGAAACTTCTTCTACAATGGGAGAGTTATGGCATCCAGATCCTCTTCTGCCGCCGCCTTCCACACCCTCTTTCTCCTCTCCCTCTACGTACACCTAGTTCCCAGTTCTCGCATCCCTGAGCTTCCTTACGGAGTAAGAGGAGGTTGTTGGGGCGTTGGAGGGCGAGAGGGGGAGGGGTGCCACCCTGGAGGAGTCCGAGGGAGGTGGGAAGGGTGGAGAGGGAGGGCTCGACGGCAGTCGTGGATCGATCTGCAGGGGCCTCCCCGGTTAGGGGCTAAGGAGGGAGGTGATGAGGGGAGGGAGGCGGAAGGGAAGAGGAAAAGGGAGTGTGGTGGGGTTAAGGGAGGAGAGAAGCGCCGCGCCTACTCCTCCACCCCTCTGCAGCCATTGTCATCGATTACGGGGCCGCTATTCCACCTTCTCCTCCCCATTCTCCCTTTTCTTCCTCAGTCGCCCCTTCTCCCTCCTTCTCGGCCCTCCCACGCATACGCGAGGGGATCTTCCCCGCCGGTGGAGACCTGGGAGAAGTGAGTGGGAACTCTGGCACTCAGATGTAAGCTTCAGGTGCAGGTTTGAAACGCACCCGTATGTACGATTAGACAACTATTCTTACGCGCCATGAAAGCACGAATGTTTAGAGAGGAATCGGGCTCGTGCGTTTGAAAAATTAACATCAGTATTTTTTTCATTCGGAATAAACATTTTTACAAAGTACGTATTTTTGAAGTAATATTTTGGCGTAGAAATTCCGTAGCTTGGAACTACAAAAGACTATTTAGTTAACCCGTTCCTAGTTCAAGTTACAAAGGTAGAGAATGGATATCGCAGATCGTAAAAGTTCCGCTTTAGGTGTCACTTGCCGTTGAATGTGTAACAAAGGATATAAATATAATAATTAAAAGTTTCATTATAAAAAGCGCTAATATGCGTGTTTACTAGCGAAATAGAGGAAAATCAACATATCTAATAAGGAAAAGATGAGGAAGGGCGAGAAAATAATAATGAATTGTTACCCATTTCGGTGACGCAAATAATGGTAGCTGTAAAATATTTCGTGTTTACGTTTCGGCTTGATAAAACATTAGATTTGATTTCTCGATAGAACTTCCCGTCCTTTATGCACTTTTCAGGTGACCAGCGGTGCTTGAAAGGGAGTTTGAGGCAAAAGACTGCCTCCGCTAATAACGGGATCAAAGATCGCGGATAGCACCATGTTGGAACGTACGTGTTGTTGACGACGGAAGACAAACAATCCCACAATGGCGGCAATTAGATCGAATGGCCCGGAAAGATTAATTTCGCCGCCCGAGAACGGACGGAGGGAAATAAAACCTACAATTTTGGGAGCAGTTGATTGAATTTCCCGATATACTCTTTGCACGGCGGGGCGTGCCGTCATGGTTTCTACGTAATTAAAAATGGAATGAATTTGCATTCACACGTTTTGACAAAGAAGATATAAAAGCGGAACATGACTTGGTATGTAAACACTGTAGAAAGAAAAAGTTAGAAATTTTCAATTTTTTGTCTTTTCTGTGCCAGTTCGCTATGGCAGCTAAAGTGAAAGCCTCGCTACCTTATTTTACTACTCACAGGAAGAGTAGAGAAGTTGCTTGAAGATGGAGGGAAGAAAGAGGTAAAAAATGGCAATGGTTTTTTTCCTCCAAAGCGTTATTGTGGAACCGCGGGTACAGACGAACGTTTTTCCTACGGTCACTTCCCCCGAAACAATGGGCAAGGATTCGTAATGTGCACCTTCTCTCTCTCTTCCCTCCCTTTTTGTTTCGTTGCTCTTTTTTCCTTTCACAGCGACGTTGGTTTTTCGTGAGGCTCCGGTGGATAGGGGATTTTGCAAGTGGGAAGCGAAGAAACGGAAGCGACAATGCATCTCTCTCCCTTTTTCCCGAGAAAGAGAGGGAGGGGTGAACGAAAGGGAGAAAAGGAGAGGCGTTTGAAGCGTATGGGAGAAAAGGAGAAAGATAGACAAAGGGAGTATAGGGAGTAAAGAAGAAAGAGAGGATTGGAAGTAGCAGTAGGAATAATGAGGGATTCCGGTCGGGAGAAGGAAAGGGGAAAGGTGGTTAGCTGGTTATGGAACGGTCGTAATTATTACGTAAACACCGCGTGGGAAGATGAGAGTAGGGATGGGGTAAGGATATAGGGGCGAAGGTGGAGGGTGTCGGAAAAGAGAGTGGTGTGAGTAGGTTGGGGGAGAGGAAAAGGGAGGTTAATTTTTGAAAGTGAAGGGTTAGTGATGGAAAAAGTAGGAAAGGAGGGGCCGGCAAGAGGGCTTTCCGTAAAACACGGACCCAGGATGAAGTGAGGCGTCCGACTACCACCCGAAAAAGCCGCCGCATTAATTATGCAGCAAGACCTCACAATGAAAGTAAGACCGTCCTTGATGAATTTGTGTGAAACCCGTGAAGAACTGTTTGGGTTATAAAAGAGACGCATGGGCCTCCGAGGAGGTACCTAATTAAGCTGAAAAATAATGGCCTTTTAGTAAGCGAGGTTCTCTTGTAAGCACAATTGCTTATTCTTCTCCCTGCGTGAAAATGGATGTTTTAAAAAACGACGTGCAATTAAAATGAAGCAATAAACGTCGTCTTATTCCTTGATGTTGAGTTTATGTATTAATATTGAATATTTTAAAAAAATACCACAAAACCTTGTTTTAAGAAACTTAGAAAGATAATTTTGTAAAGCTTTTTCGAGGAAATGCAATTGCGATAATTTCTCGACTTAACATGACAGTAGAACGAACGAAAAATATATAAGTAGGTGCAGAATCATTATATCTTAAAATAAATCTTGAAATAGCAGTAAATTTTTGCCGTGCGACTGCAGAGACTTAAATATGCTGCACAAGAAATAGAAAATGTTCAAATAGTGAAACAACATAAGAATAAAATACAGTGAAAGCAAAGGCAAGAAAATAAAAATGTAACGGTGTACAATAAAAATTCCTCGACAATTAAATGTTGAAGCATGTTGTTAGTACAATAAACACAAGATTAGTGGAAAGAAAAATACAAAATAGATTTAATAAAAATACATTATTCATAAGTGCAAAATGAGAAAGGTATTAAAAAATGAAGATGAGAATAAATCATAGTCATCATTTGTTTCAGAAAGCATTATTTTAACGAGAATTTAATTATAGGTTTTAAAAAAATTAGCCACTTGTACGCGTAAGCATCGAACCAATTTCGGCGATTTAGCGCAACTTTTATTCTTTCAAAATAATTTTTAAAACTACACTCATTGCAGCAGTTTTTAAACGTAGCTAAATAAGAACGCCGAAAATGCTACTTTCCATCTCTACGAAAATATGCCGAATCGTTAATACTTGAAATTAACCGACCTTCATTAGTTCATTTAAGCGCTTAAGTCTGACCGACACTAATCGCGTGATTGTTACTGGCTATACGCGTGTCGAAAGGACCGTCGACGGCGCAAGGCCCACCGACGTTTTCCTCCGGCCGCGTATAATTACAAAAGACTTTCATCCGGGGGCTAAGTGCCTTACCGGCGCTAGACCTCGACTTAGTCCTCGGCTTGGGCGGCTGCTGCTGCTGCTGCTGAAGTGACTTGGCGCCGAAGACGGCGGCGGCGGCGGCCGCGGCAGCCGCCGCCGCGTGGTGGTGGTGCGGGTGGTGCGGGTGATGGTGTGGGTGGTGGAAACCCGGGTGGTGGTGGGGGTGCTGGTGGAAGCCGTGGTGGAGGGGATAGTGGGGGTGGAACCCGCTCCCTGCGCCGCTCCCTCCGCCTCCCACCTCCGTCGACGATGCGGAGGAGGAGGTGGGCGACGCCGAGGAAGGGGGCGGGAGTTGGGCCGCTGCCGCCGCCGCCGCTGAGGCGGACGAGGAGCCGTTGGAGGCGGAGGCGGCGGCCGAGGAGGAAGAGGACGCGTGGAAGGAGGAGGGGTAGTGTGGGGAGGCGTGTTGTAGGTGGTGGCCCTGCTGCGACGCCATCATACCAGATGCCCCTCCGCCCCCTTGCTGCTGCTGCTGTTGTTGCTGCATGTGCTGTGACGGATGTATCTGGTGGTGTTGACCGTGGAGCTGCTGCTGGTGTTGTTGTTGGTGCTGCTGTTGGGACGGGTGGTGGTGTTGGCCGGACAGGCCGTGGTGCGCCAAGGAAGAGGACGCGGCAGAGGAGGAGGATGGGTTGTGAAGGTGAGGTGAGGAGGAGGGGTCCGCGGCGCCGGGTGGGGTGGAGGAGGTCGAGGACGTGGAGGAGGCCGAAGGGAGGCCGTTGTGGGCACCCAAGCCGCCGCCAACGCCGAAGGCCGAGCTACCTTCTCTGGGTTTGGAGCAGTTGGAGAGCGATAGGGATGAGGCCGTCAGCATCGTGGGCTTCACGTCCACCTGCTGCTGCTGCTGCTGGGAGAGGTAGTCCCCGGAGGCCGCAGGGGCGCTGCCTCCACCGACGGAAGCGGCCGACGAGGACGTGCCGGCGGAGGCGGCGTCGGGCGTCGCGTCCTTGGGTGGAGTCGGCGGGAAGCTGAAGAGGTGGTGGTGATGCGGGGAGGAGTGCACGCCCCCGCCGCCCCCGGGAGAGGCGTGGGGTGGGGCGTGAGGTGAGGACTGAGGCTGCTGCAACTTTGAAAAGGGCGACGTGGATGATGCGGGAGTCGAGGATGGCGTAGAGGATGGAGTTGTGGAGGTCGTGGAGGTGGTGGGCCCGGCGCCCCACACCGAGGTCGAGGATGACGATGGGGTTGAGGAGTGGTGCGGATGGGGATGGTGGGGAGGCGGAGGGGGTGGTGGGGGCGGCACCATCGCCTTGGCTGAGTCCGAGAGCCACGGGTGCAGGGGTGTGTGGAAGTGCGGGCGGCAGACCTGGGGCGCGGCTGCTGCTGACATCCTTGCCGCTATAAGAGAAAAACATATTCGTTTAATTATAGAAATTAAGAAAAAGATTTTATCGCCTAATAATAATAAGTTCAAAAACAAAGATACATAAACATATTACCATTGGTTGAGTCAAGGTAAAATTAATCAGTAGATTGCAGAAGATTCCAAGGTAAACTTCATCCTAAATTATTCGCATTATACCAAGAATTTAATATTTATATGATTAAATTTAAACAGGCAAATGGCGATGAATACACATTTTGAAATGTGCAACACCGGCAAATTTCGGAGTCAAAACCCACGCACCAAATGACATAATTCTTTTTAGCACCTCTTTCCTCCCCCCTTGCCCCAATCTTGCCCGACCCACGCCTCTCACACTTCGCCAGCCATTCAAATTATTCTCCCTTCGCATCAGCCCACAAGCTGCGCAACCGTCTCGGTTCTTCATTTGTCATTCCGACCGAAAGAGAGAATTTTTTGTTTTATTTCGTTGCCATTGAAAAGAAAATGAGAGCATTTTCCTTGGGAAAGCGGAAACCTAATTTCCACGGAAAAACTCCCTCTCGCTTTCGCGGCCAACAGACCAATAACATTCCTCGAAAATTCGTGTGCAATTCCCAACCATGCGATATGTTTTTAAAGGTCGTCCGAAATAGCTTATTTTAATTGCAATTAAGAAGTTGAGGTCGAGTCTCTCTGAATAAATTTCGCAACGATTAAAATTACAATGAGCCGCGATGACTTATTTTTACTTTAACTCTCAAATCATTAATAATACATGCAATATGATATTTAAGGACTGGTAGAAAGACAGGCTAAAATTTTCACTTTGCAGTGCAATAACATACTACACCAAAATAAAAATTGTACCAGGGACGCAGTTGGTTCGTATAGAAAATTATGTCAATTAATCGCCCTTAAAATTCCCCTCTTTAAATAGAAAATCGATATGCGAAAACGGCATATTATGCTCCTGAATCTTCTTTATAACTTGTTAAAATCCGGGTAAAACGTGCAAGTAAATGTCTTTACTACGTGCTCAGATCGAAATGAAGTGCGTGTAGTCGAAGCGATATTCTCACGGCTCTACGTAGTTTTAATTCTGAAAATGAACGCCGATTCGACTCAATTACCTGACTGAGAAAGGGGAAAGAGGAGAGAAATGACTTCATTTCCGAACGCCCTTTTAAGTGGTTGAGTGGGAAGAGGAGGGAATTATTGAGTCGTAATAATTCGTCGAATGAGGGGGATGACACGAGAAAAAGAGGACTTCAACTGTTGGCAGCGGTAGGGACAGGGAGGTGGGAGTTCATAGGAGCATAAGAAGGGAGAGTTTCTATATAGGTGACCGCATAGAAATCTCATTTGAATGTCAGTGAGAAAAAGAACAAAAATGGAACATGGAATAAATAGAAAAATGTAGTGATTTAGGTACTTAATGTTAACTGACAACCCCTGAAGCAGAATCTTGGCGATGGAATTGGAGTACTTTTTTATTATTTTACTATAACTACGTTTCCGAAGTCTTTTGGAATAAATATCCAATGAATTGCTTAGTGTTGTAAACGACGACCCGAGAGTGAACATCTAGAGAAACGGAATGCAATATGGAGGTAAAGAGGCCGAACTATAAAACTAGGGAGGATGAACGTGGGCGAATCAAAAGAAAAACGGCAGAAAATGCGAGAGAGGGGGCGTTTCGTGTCAGCTGCTAAATTTCTCACAAAATTCACACGGCGAGAGAGAGAGAGAAGAGAGTCCCTCTCCCTCTCTTCCCCCTATTTCATACCACTCCCACATCTCCTCCCTCTCTTCATCTTTTGCCTATCCACCGCCACGAAAATAACGACGAGAAAAGAACGGCTGTGTTTTATTTGTTCTCCTCACCATTTCCGATTCGACTCCAAAAATCTCCTACTCCAATTCTGTGCACACAAACACGGTCCCTAGGCTTCCTCCGTCCTCGGGGACGCGGCACGCGTGTTAAAAGGAGGAAAGAAAAATGTATTTTCCTCGGAAAAGAGGTATTGGGAGAAGTGATAGAGGAATAAGAGAGGTTGGAAGAAAAAGGAAAAAGAGAGAGGCAGAGAGAGGTAGAGTGAGGCTCGACTTAACAAGGTGGGCGTGTCAGAAGTGCGTCTATAAGTGCCCCCATTCGTCCATTCCCACATAAAAAGGTCCCAACTTCCATTCCACCGATGTCCCGTCCCTCGCCTCCTCTACGGGTCTCCCGTCCCCTTCGAATTGCGACCATAACACCATTTTCCCACAACAACAATTACCGGCTACAACAACCCCTTTCCCACTAACAACGTCCTACACGACCGAATGAAAATGGACGGAGCAAAGAGCGAGAGTGCTCGAAACGAGAAATAAAACGATAATGCCGTCGTCGTCGAGTGTCGCCCCGCAAGAATAAGCTGTTCTCCTCCATGGAATCGGGTCCCACAATTCTTTTTTTTCAGATTTGGGGGGTGAAACGGGAGGGTATGTCGGGATGTTGCCGAAGAGACGACTGTCAAGGTTGACTCTCGTAATCACCTTTCGTCTCGGGAATACCTTTTTGCCGTTCTTTTTTTCCTACCCTCGTGCCGTAGAGGGCGAAAAGTTTTCTTTTACTGAAAAAAGAACGGCGGCAATTGAGGGGCAAATCCGACAATGGAAGCGAGGGCAGGCCTGACAAAACCAATTCACCTTTTATGCTTGATAAAAATAGAAACGGAGTGAAGAAAGGAACAACCTGTGCCTTCTTTTTTTATCCAAGGACGTAAACACAGGCGAGAATCTACTGTTTGTGGACGTCGTCGTAAGGCGGTTGGTGCTAAATGGGAAGGGCGATTTTGGGAGTTTTCTCATTTCTTGCTTTCCTCTGATGCTTAAGGATGATGACCATGTAAGAAAAAAGGTACGGACTCGGGTCATTTTCTTTCGGACGCGCGTCTGCAATTCAAGCTTCAATCCGCAACCATTTTGCTTATTATTTAACCCGCTTTCGTCAATATTATATGAGTAAATAGATTTACGGGAATGAATTAAATTTTATCATAATAACACGAGCGCAAATATTTTGGAAAAAACATGTTAATATCGATCGCCTAAATTTGTATATATGTAAAAATAAAATAACACTGGAGATTTCAACGCGCGAATTACACTATTGCAACTTAATTCCCTCCCCCGCGTATTTATGAATTGATTTTTGCTTTGCACAGATGATGTAATCACGAAGAGAAAAATGATCAAACTAAACTTAGTGAAACAAAGAAAAATCTTCCGGAAGTCATCTTTAACATCGCCGTAAAGTTGAAAGGTCTTTTCCGATGCGCTTTCGGACAGCAGGTTGGAAGAGGAAAGACGAGCAAAGAGAGGAAGAAAGGTAACCGCGTGGACACCGCCCGCAGAGACCTCACCGGTGGTCCTTCGAATGAGGCGATGTCGGCGGTCGCGCTCAACGGGAATCAATTCGATCTTCGGCGGTGTTAGCAGACACGGAGGAAGCGGAGAGAGAGAGAGAAGCCGAAAGGTAGGAAAGTACAGGATACCGAAGGGAGTTCCCCCGAGGCAGTGGATTCGGAGGTTCGGCGACCCGTAACAGCGGAATTGGTATGAGTTACGAGGGTAAGGGCGATAGATGGTCGATGGTGGGGGAGAGGAAGTAAAGAGGATGGGGGGGGCAGCGAAGGAGGTATCTTCGCCTCACCAAAACCCGGCTCCTTGGTCGGGGTGGAGGGACGAGCATTAATCTCCCGAAAACCCCAACCACGATCTCTAGGAACGGGAGCGAGTCACAAGGAAGAGAAATGAACAGGACCGGAGCGGACTTTGATGATAATTTATCTTCCAAATCGCCGCCCCTCTTCCTCCCGCGTCCTCGCCCCCCTCCTCCTACCTTCACTCTCCGCCACCACCCCGCAAGGAAAAGGCCTACCCTAAACCACTGCGGGGGCTAATATCAATCCTTTTCCTCTGCCTCACCACTTCACCAATCCTCTGTTTTGTTTTTTTTTCGACCATTTACCTGACGTGACCACTACCGTGCGGGCATTGCCATGGGGAGAAGTTGGTAAGAGAGAGGTGGAGGAATTGATGAGAACGGGGTAGGGAGATGGGAGGTGGAAATGGGAATCAGATCCGTGAAGACGGTTGGATGAATGATGATGCTAAGGCAAATAATAGGAAGTACAAAAAAGTATCGAGCAGAGGATGTATAACTGAAAGACTGGTAGGCCTGAACCATTGGTTTAAGTTCTGTAAATTTTGGCCGTGCTCGGTATCGATGTAGATGGAGGTTCAGTAGCAGCGAATGTCGACATCTTAATTGTTGCGAGTAAAAGAAAACGCAAGCCGTGTAGGGAGGTAAGCAAAAATGCTTTGCTTTTTAAACAAAAAATGAAGAAGCTTCACCCCAATTTACAAAATATTTTAACAATTGGCAAGCTAATTCAGAGAGATTAGTAATAGAATTTTTAAGGCCTAATATCACGTTGGAGTGTCGCATTTCTGACGTTTCCGCATTCTTAATACCGATTTTCTTGATCTATAGTATTTTTTGACACGAAATATTATTCTCCTGGAGAATACGTGCGTTAACTCTTCTCATTAACCATTCGAATCGTTTTTCTGTCAGCATAAGTTTACTCTCGTCTTCATTTTAAGAGGGAAGAGCTCCGCAAAGGGAAGAGGATCGTAAAACGTACCCCTGAACAAATGGTAACGGCAGTAAAAAAAATGCTCACGTAAGAGTGGGAGAGTGGAAAAGGGAAAAGCGAAACAAAGAATAAAAAACGTGAAAGAGGAGAACACAAATTCAAGGCGAAATGATTTTCAGCAATGACATGACATGCAATAAAGCTTTTTTCTGAACGTTAAATTCAAAAAGCTGACATTATGGTACAAACCTAAAACGGTATTTAGAATTATTTTATTGTAAAAGGTGTTTTATCTATGTTAGAGAAGAGCTAAAGGCATTGACAACACTGAAGAAATACGTACGACTGACAAAGAAATTTTACAAGACAGTGCGATAAAACGTTAATTTCAGGAAAAGTTGTGTACGCCTCACTGAACCGAACATCTTTTAAACTGGATGTACTAGTACGAGCACACTTCACTTTTTGAATGGTAGAAGGATAAGCTCCTGAAAGGTAAGACGCATGGAATCTTCTGAAATATACTTTTTTAGAGTTTTTTTCTCATTATTCATTTTAATGATTACAAAAAGAAAATCTAATCAAACCTAATGGAAGTTTTAAAGTGAAATAAATCTTGTTATCAGGCAGCGAGTTCGTAGATGATTTTCAAATTTTAGAACCTCTAGGCCACTCGAGAACAGGAAATTTACATCACACAAGACTAATATGCCAGGTAAGTTGATAAGCCTGAGTTAAATCGAAGAATGTGGGCGTGCACAAGAACGTGTAGGAGGGGAAACTTTTGAGGAGTTGGAAAGGGTGAGAATGGATAATGAAGTGGTGATGAGTGCGATGACGGGGCGAGAGGATAATAGACTCTGCGTTACGTGTATGGCAGAAGGATGAAGAGGGAAAGGGAAGAGCCGATGGGATGAGGGAGACGCTAAGAAGAACAAGAAAATGAAGAGTGGAGTGAGAAGACCGGTTGTGGGTGGATATATCATAGCGGAGAAGCTCTTCGGGGTCGTTAAGAAGAATGGGGCGAGGGAGATACGGGGGAAGGAGAAGGTTGGTTGGTCAGTTTAAAAGAGGAATCTGGAGGATGCGTGGGAGGTCAAATGATGTTTGGAGAGGAATGAAGACGATGGGAGCAGAGCCGAAATAATAGTATCGAAATTAACGGTGTTAGGTGTCCTGGTCGGTGTAACGATAGGTCCGATGCCTTTTACGAGACCTAAGACACCCACCGATGAACCGGACGCTCAAAATGGACCTATCTTAATTACGTCTTTAAGATATAGAAAAGGACTCTTACGTTACGACCTATAACGATAGTAAAATGTTCTCAGTCTCCACTTGGACTTAGATGTGAAGAAAAAAATACCTCCAGTTCCGCCAGATGGTATTAAGACGTATACCAAGTCGACATTAGAAAGATAATTTCTTGAAACCACTATTCAATAATTTGTAATAAAACCATAAAAATTGATTCATCAAGGAGGGTGTAGCCTATTCGTAATTACCTAATGTAACATTTTGGGATTGGATGTCTTGACTAAGAAAAATATGTCATTGTAATTGCGTCAGCGCTCTATCGCCCAAAAATAGGGCACACTGTGTAACGATTCGTGCACAATATGAAACAGGAATAATCCCGTGACGTTCCTACTCTGGCGATGAAGAAAAAAAGATTTCTTTGAACGAATCTGGAAAGTAGTGAGCACGTCATACATTCATTCTTCGTTTTTGCGAAACGCTATTATTTCGAAACGACTGTCGGGGGGGGCGGAGTGAGAGAATTTCCCCCATTTAATTGCGATGTGAAATAAGAAAGGAGCCATAAAACACCAATTATAACAACATTAATAAGCACAATTAGTCTGAGCAACATGTTACACAACTTTTACGTCGAGTCATAGAGATACAGTTAGTTCAAAGAGTACTTTACTACAAATACTTAAGACATGCTGAGATTATACAGATTAAGTGTATATATTTATTATTTATGAATATAGCATCCTGTAGCTAATTGGCACGGAATCACGTCAGCTCATAAATATGATGCAGTATGAGATAATTAATGCATCTTGTAATTGACACTAATTAATTTGCAGCGCAATGATAACTTCAGTCGGACCTTTTTAAGTGCTTGTGTTAGAACGATCTAAATGTAACGCTTAACATGCTAGGCAATAGGATTAAGCTTGAAAAAGCAAATGAAGAGATAGTTGGAGGAATCGAGTTATTCGGAGCGGAAACAAGGAAAACGGAATCAAGGTACTGGCGAATGAGATTGTAGGTGAGACGGATGAAGAAGTAAGAGGAAGTGGTGGAAAGTGTTTGAGGGTGGGAACTGCATGGAGTTTCATAAAAGAAGCTGAGGATAGGATTTAGTGGAGAATATGATAGGTAGAAGAGTGCAGGAAGCTTTCCTTGTCCAATCCAAAGCCTGGTTAAAGAAAGTACATTTTCTAATATTCAGTCACCAGCCTCCTATATTCCACTTCCTCTATCCCCTTAGCTCTCAATAGCACCACTTCCTTCTAATCCCCATATTTCATATTCCATGCGCAAAATTCACTAACAGCCATAACAATAGAACATTTTCTTCAAGATCTTATTCAAATCCCTAATAAGACCATTTATGGCTAATTTAATACCATTACCATTAAATACATCATTCAATACAGATCATAATATAAACAAGAGTAATTCAAACACACCTTGATAGTTCAAGTATTATTGACGGAGAATTCTGTCACCATCTCTAAATGACTATCCCTTTAAAAATCGATGTACTATAAAACAAAAGATATTCTATCAAGATCTAATAAGTACTACATATGTATCACTCTGGAAGTACAACGAAAATGTTTTGCATAGAATAAGGAACGCGAGAATAAAAATTATATCCCTCTTAACGTTCAGAGACATCAGTAACATAAATTGCTGAACGAATCGCGATCAACATTTTTAAGCTCTCGTGAACGCAAGAAGAATTTTATATTCGCGCTTACTAAAATCAGAGACATATGTCTGTTCACAGTACCACGACTCCTTTGTACGCAACTTCTTTTTTATTTTTTTCGAATAACGAGATTTCTCCCGGATGAGACCGAGTAAATCTCCTCGCCACCAAAAGGCTAATAAAAAAATCTTTAATAAAACGTTAGTTCTATAAAAATTTAGTGGAGACTCTTCCACCACCGGTTCCTTCTCCCTCTTTCCCCCTCCCTCACTTCTCGGGGCGCCGCGAGGCCGAAAATAAAAAAGCCTTTGGTTTTTTTTCTTTGGGGGAAATATATTTTTTTATAAAGTACATTTACGAGAATGTGCGACTTCTCCGGAACCTTGGCATTTAGATGTGTAAGAGGGATAACAAGTACGAGAGGAAAGGGTTGGCGATGGAAGGAAAGAGAAAAACTCAGTTTTTTATAGTGGGAACATAGGAGGGAAAATCAAGTGAATACTGTTAGATAATGGCCCCCACGCACCACAAGACGAGCGGGGACTCGAAAGAAGCATCGCGAGGAGGGAATGATATTCATGAGAAGATCATAACGAGAGGCACGACCTCAAGAGATAAAAGCGCAATAAAAATGAGAGGGAGAGGAGGAAAGAGAGGGAGGGACCTGGATCGCGCGATAAGGCGGAAATAAGATTCACAGCCGAGGGAATGCATATCTGACGACGACCCGCTCTTCCACAGCGCCGTGGAAAACGCGGGGAATTACATTTTTTCCTCTCTCTCCAACTCCTCGGCGCGGAACATCAATGCGACTCTCGGAAATAAAAATAATTTTCCCTTTTTTCGAACACACTGTTATATTCCCTGAGGATGAATCATAGTCGAGGGAAACTGGGACGAGTGCGAAAAATCTGCATTCGCAGGAAAAAAATGCGGAACTTCTTTCCGAGACGTCTCTTCTGCGCCTCGCCGACGGGCTGTGGCTTCTTTAAGGAGAGATTTGCAGAAATGGAAAAATGAGCTTACGAATTTCTTTTTAAAAAATGGAGTTACCGATATGTACGTGGAGTTTTATTAAATAATAACCATCGATGCACTTAAGTATCTATCACAAATTCGCTTAAAGCAATGATCCTAGATTATAAAATCGAGAACTGCGTTTAATGCCCTCAAGATTGTCTGAAATCCAGACACGCAGCATTCATTTTTGAACATAATTATGCCATCTATTGAAAAAGACGGCGATATTTTACTGAAATTCTTAAAACTCAGCATCGTAATATTAAACGAATGAAAGAGCAACGGGGTGCTTATAAGAATGTTCATAAAAATTCTTAAAAGGTTTTTAAGAATGGAAACTTGGCGGGATGACGAATTGTCGTTGTCGAACAGGAGCTTTTATTGTGCGAGCGATCCGCGAATAACAACTTCGTTAAACGTGCGAATAAAATTTGCGTAATTATTTCGAGACACCATATTATACGACAAATCAGTTAGCCTCCCTAGCACGTCTGCAAGCGTTCAAAATCACCGAGGGGATCATAAAACTCGGCGAGATTAGCGATGGCGAAGGAGAAGATAAAAAATCACTCTCCGGGCTCTACGGAACGGGATGATGAGGATGATCATACTCCCTCCCGCGTAATCAGCGTGGATTTTTCTTTCTCATAACCAACAGGGAAGGGCCTTATAGGCGCAAAACAGCCGGAGAGCGGCGTGGAAAGGAGCGGGGTCTCTCTCCCGCTCTCTTCCTAACCACCTCCTAGTCCTCTCTTTAACTGCCTCGATTAATGACTGCGTTCGTGAAAAGAGCGTCAAAATAGTCGACCCTCAAACACTGTCCGTTTAAAGTCTTGAGAACACGCGGGGAAGTAAAAAAAGAGAAAGCGTCTAAATTGGGAGGCGGGAGAGTAGGGGTTTGGGGGGGAGGTGGAGGCTGAAGGATGGATAGAGGGGAATGGGAGGATGATGCGGGAGGAGGAGATTATGTAGCCGAAGGGTGGTTTAGCGTGGAATGGAGAGAGAGAGAGAGGAAGGAAGGGGGAGCGAAAGCGATCGTGATCGTTGTCGACCATGTTTCGATTTAATCATTCTCTCTCTCTCTTCCAGTGTTTACTTTTTTCTCCTCGTAATTCTCCTCCTCCTATTTCCCTCTCTCGACCTATCAAAATTCTTGCCACATTTTTATTTTGTAATTTATTTTCGCTACGATGAGAAACTTCCCACCTTTACCTAGGAGCTCTTCCTACACCTGCCATATATTCTCACCTAAGCGCTCTCAAACTCTGATTACCGTTTATCTCTCTCCACTTATTTTCTTAGCCTAATCACAAGATTTGCAAGCCTTAGAAGTCTTATTGAATCAATAACCGATGAGGATCTAAATGCTACGGTTTCGATTCAATTTTTAATAACGCCCGGTCGATAAAAATTAAAAACAACTTCACTTTCGACAAAGAACTTTCTGTGATTCATTATTTAGCAGTCGAAGTTTACCAATTATCTTATTTGCTAACGTTGTTCTATTAAGATTTTAAATATAGTCTGCTTCCATAAGTTAAAATTTATGTCTACCAGGGGACAGGTGTAACACTTTATTGAGGAGGTCGCGTTAACAAACCATTCCCGCTAGGCGGACAAAAAACACCAATTATCACACGCTCCTAATCGTCCAGATAATCAGATCTTAATACGTTCACGGTCGGAATGACCGCAATGTTTTAAGACCGAAACATTGTGCACGGAGAGAAGACGAGAAAGAGAGGGAGACAGAGAGGGATAAGGGGCATTAACACCCACCAGAAGCTGTCGCGACGTCCGAGAGCCTTTAAAAAACCACAAGTAAAGCGAGTAATCTTAATTAAAGGAAAACTGCCAGGCACACACAAACACACACACATGGTTAGCAGACTCGTTTCCTTTTGCGACAGAAAGAAAAGATAAGAGGTGGGAGAGGTAGTGAAAGAGGTAAGAGCGAGGGAGGAAGGGGATGGGGTGAGGTAGCGAGCGAGGGAGACGATGTTTCCCGGCAGACACGCGCTTCGATCGATAGGCGGAGCCACCGTCGGCTGAGAAACGGATGCTTGCAAGAAGAGGTGGGAATGTCCTCGGCCCTCCCAAGGACCGTCCTCTACACCTCTCACCCTCTCCTCCCTTTCCATTCCGAAATTCCCCAACCCCTATATCCAATCCACACATACAAGGCGCACACACCTCCATCAATATAGGAATCCCGCCCAATCGATTTCTAGAGTCGATATATAGATGGCGGTAGGGTATTGCGGGAGAGGAGGGAAGACGATGAGGTCGGGTAGGAGGATGAGGAGAAGAATCGGAGATGGCCCGGGGAGATATGGGAAGGAGAGGGAGAAAGGGAGAGGGATAGAAGTCATTGAAAACGGAAAGATTGAAGTGGAGAGGAGATGGAAGAACCGGATAAAAAACGAAGGGCCAAAAAGGAAATGGAGAAGAGGATGGGCCAATCAGACACCTCCGTATTGGGATGGCTCGGGGCCATCTTTGGGTGAGATCCATCTTGGATTGATCGATTTGTTCTTTACACAACCCGCGGGTTGTCTACCGCATACACATACCTACGTACATGCATAACAAACCTTCTATAATTTGATATATTCTTTAATCACTCATTTTATAGACTCAAATCGAAGTAAATATGATGCAAATCAAAAATATTTTGTTGATAATCTGAATTTATTTGAGAGGAAAAATATTGAATTTCAAAAGCTGGAAAAAAGATGTACAAAATTTTTTAACCTGATTATAAGCCTAAGTTTAGTTTCCCATGTTAGATTTGGAAAACCTATAATCGCCTTATATCTATGGGATGTTAAATAATTTTGCAGGGATTACTGTTTTAATTTCAAGGTACGAGAACGATCAGAACGAAATTCTATTCGAGGGACTTTCCAAGGAGTAACATTCTTGTGCTGACGAGTCGATGAATCAGTACATCAAAAATTGTACTTCATAGACGGTCCAGCATCCAATGGTTACGCAACATTGCCGCATAAACGAAAGTATCGATGTGGCTGTTTTTCTCCTGGTTATACAATACCGATCGCATTCCCCCTTGCTTCCGTATCCCTTCCGCCTCTCTACCTTCCACCCACCCCTTCCCTTACCGCGCGGATATTCCATTTGCTCAGGCAAAATATAAATTCTCTCACTTATGCAAATCCCTTCGTGTTACGAGTCGAATACCTGATGAAACCGCACTCGCTCTCTTCCACTTACCCCTCTTTCTCCCCCTTCAACCCTTTCCCTATGTCCAAACATTCCGACCATCCGACTCATTTAATTCTTCCGCAGGCTCATTCCCGTTAACCGGGTGCCCCGGGAAGTGGAAGGAACAGGTGGAGCTTCATCGGTTCGAAGTGTGGGAATTTTAGGGACGCGAATACATGCAACGCCATTCCTCCCGATTTTTAATTCTATTCGAACATCGATAAAGCGATCGTTTCGAACGACTCCGAATTGACTCCAAAGTGAATTGAAAAATCGACGGATTATAAACGGGAATATCCTATAACGTAGGTCATTATCGCATTGATGTAAATATTAAGTACGTCAGTACGTATAATACATAGTATTTGAATTTACAACAGCTGATTATTTAAGCAAAATGTGAAATTATTTTAAGGCTGTGTTATCCCTAGTACATTTTCATCCACATCTACATAATACGCTGCAAGTCACCGAAATCGTGGATGACAGGGGGTGTAACGCACCTGTTAAAGATAGGTAATTAAAGATGAATGTGTGTTCACCATCAGCCAAAATCTCTTTTTTTACGAAAGAGGCAATTCATTCATAGCTCACCGAAGCAAGAAAGAACGAGAGACAGAAATACGTCAAAAATTCAATTTTCTTTGTTACCATTCCTTCGGGCGATTCACGTGAGCTCATTTCACGACCCTTTTTTTGATCTACCTGCACAAGAACACATACGGCCCTCCAAGAGAGAAGGAATAAAACACTTTGAAGAAGCCTTTCAATGCCCATTACTCGATTATGAAGCCTTTTATGTCTCGACTACTCCATCCCACTCATTTGTCAATCCCATCTCCCGAGTTCCATATCGTCCTCCAGTCCCTTCCACCCCCTCTCATTTTCCCATACCATCTTCCCGCTTATTTTTAAAACACCGTCCATTACCTCCTTCCCCTCGTACGCCACCTTCCTCCCCACCCACCATCCTCAACACGCCCTCGAGCAAAGAACACCTTCCCCCGTTAAAACTCCAATCATATACTCCAACGACCGGTTGCCCAAGCACCGCCAGACGCATCCAAGAGCATCTCATCATCATCATCATCGCGGACATCATCCCCTTTAACCTCTCCCTCCCTCTGATGGAGCTCCACCCTCGACTTCTTCCACTCTCTCACTTTCCTACCTCAGCCTTCCATCTTCTCTTTCTCCCTCGACCTTTCTCTTCCTCTCTCCTCATCACCTCCCTCCCAAGACCATCCCCGGGGTGTAAAATCATCACTTCTCTTCCATTCTCCTTTTTTCCTTCCAAACGCCTCCCATCGCTCAACCCGTCTTCTATCCACCGTCCTCATCACGTCATCTTAACAGCGTTAAATGGTTGTGGGGCGGTAGCTTATGGCCGTATACGTCCGTCTCCATTAACTACGCTTCTTTATTCAGCGATCCTTTCTTGTTTATGGGTAACCTTCCCGTTTGAAATAATTGCGGGCGCCAAAAGCTACGGTCGCCAAAATAGTCAAACCTACGAGCAATAGCGTCGCGTTGTTGGTGTGCTAATGTGTCGGGACTGCAGAAATGAATCCGTTTGATTCTTGCACGCCATTGAAAGTATTTTAGCGAGACGCAGATTTGAGTGAATTCTATTATTTTCTCCTTAGGCTTCGTTCATTAATAATAGCAGACATTAGTCCGTTAATCATCTACGAAAGATAAACATCAATAATGATCGCTCTCGAGAAGGATATTATATGCTGGACAAATAATAATGACCTAGAATGAGACTGAAGCAAATAATACGTTAAATCTATTAAGGTATTCGATGCATCAAGAGAGAAAAATGTTTCAGTCTATAAGAGGCGTTGTAATTTCATTGCTTCTTCCAAAAAGCCTTTCTGGAATCTCTTATCGACCGACGAAATACAAATTCCTGGAATCTCCCTAGCAGCATGATATGCGGAAAATAAAGAGTTTTTGGATTCTTGAGGTTAGCGAGCGGCCCGCCCGGAGTGAAGGGAAAAAAGAGAGAGGGGGGTCCACCCCCACACATCTTCGGGCTAAAACCGTAAAATAAAACATCTCATTCCCTTCCCCTGCCTTAAAGAGCATCCCTCCGTGATCTTTTTTCTTCCAAGCGGAATAATCACTCTCGTGGGTCCCTCCTCCGCTTAAAATTCGAAAAATAAAGCGGCGCGCGCTCCGGGTTAGATATTCATGACATTCCTGGGAAACTTGAGCGTGGCGCAAACTGCTTACTCTTTTTATTATTCAGATGGAGAAAGGGGAAATATGAAGAAGAGGAAAATAGAATGAGGAAGGAGGGGATATGGGAAGTACAAAGAGAAAATAAAAGAGGAGACGATGCCAAAGACTCCTCTTGAGGTGCCCGAGGGACCATTATAAAAGACTGGTCTCGGAACATCTCCCCTTTCCCCACTCCTTTCTTTGCCCTCCCGCGTCCGCAACAAACTCCACCCACCATATCCCCCTTCCCGCTGCTCCCTCTCCGCTTTACTCCCCCCTTTTTAAAACCATTCCACACCACCTTTTACCTTCCTTACCCTACCCCCGCAATCCCTAATTCCCCCACCCATCTACATCGATGTGCCCCGGAGGCAAATGCTCTTCTCCGCCCCCATGCCCACGTAGCCTACCATCTTCCCATTCTCCCCTCTCTCTCCGCCTCTACTTCCCACCCTACCTCCACGAATCAACCTCGGTCCCTCCTTTCCTCTGCTTCATACCACCCAACCTTCCTCCTTCACTCCATACCACGGCTCACACCACACCCCGGTTTAGTCTCTCATCCATCCAATGTTCTGCGGCAGAGACTATCAAACTGATGGCTACGGGCGAGAGAATATGACGGTGTGGCGAGAGAGAGAGAATAAGGAAGGGAAAAGGCGGAGGGATGAAACTAAGGAAGGCAATGGGGGATGGAAGGGAGGGAGGGAAAAGGCAGTCTTAAGAGAGGAGCTCGAGGCGACCTTTTGCGCTAGGCGAGCAGGCATTCCCACGTAATTGGTGAGGACGTTTTGTGTCCAGATGGGCTGGCTGGTTTTTACGAATCCCCAGGTCGCGATGGGGACGACCATTATGAGTTCATTTTAATAAAAATCCATATTTTATTCAATATAGAATTCCGTGAGAAGCCATGGAAAGTATTAAATGTCTGTCGAAAAATGTTTCTTCACCCGTCAAACTTATTACCAAACGATCGAATTCGTTAATGTTTTAGACAGATATTCGTATCCATGGGACGATACGGCCATTTTTATAGAGGAATAGGTATTAACTGAAGGTGGGACTTTTTTGATAGCGTGAATTATATTGCCGTGTTTTTTTTATGACCGTCAATTAGAAGTGGCGACCACTATGGCGGTGAAAATAGTATAAAAAATCGAAGTCCGCGCTATTTGTATTGTCCGTTTCATTCATCTGCTTATACGATCAAGGAGGCTTTAAAATCCGCGCATTATTGCGACGTGACGAAATGGGAGTGGAGAGGGAGGGAGGAAAGTTGGGGGAGACCTTTGTCACGGATAAGGTGGGACGATGAGGAGGGGAGACGGATGGGGAAGCAAGAAAAGACGCGATGCTAGGTTAAGGAGGGAGATTGAGGAGGCCGAGCGTGTTTGCGGTTTCGGAGGACTACGCGGGTGAGTGGGAGGAAAAGAGAGGGGGAGGGGGCGAAAAAGAAAGAGGATAAGGATTGCGCAATATCCATTTTATGCTCCTATTGTGGTTCATTATTCCAGGTCTTCTATTTTCTTCGAGGATTAAAAAAGGAAGTGCAAAAGAGAAAGGACTATTGTGAAGGAGATTGGAGACGGAGAGTAAAGAGGGAGGATGAGGATAGAGAGAGAGCGAAAGGTTGCGAACACATCACATCGTGCGGCCCTTAACAGGATATCCCATCTACGATGCTAAGAGTGAGGAGAAGAGAGGATGGTGTGGTAAAGGGTGAGAAGAAAGAGGGAGGGAGTGAGGGTGGGAGGGGAGGAGAGGGACGGATCGCTAACAACTCTTGTTAACGCTAGCCCCGGATGGTCTGGGAGAGTGAGAGGGGGGGGGGGGTGGAGAGGTGGGGTAAATTGCCGTGATGGCGTTTGTGGGGGGTGGGGAAGTTGAGACGGAGAAAGGAGTGGGTCCATCCGATGTTCCTCCCCCTCTCCTCTTCCTTTCTCTCCCTTCACTCCCCACTCCATTTCATACTCCCATCTCCACCACCGCCGCAACCCTTATCTCGCGCTTAGACCGTCCCAATACTTTTTCGTGCCCTTATCTCTTTTGCCATCTTTCCCTCTGCGATCCCTTAACACGCAACGCTGCCACCTCCTCTCCCACCCCTTAAAACGGTTTTTGATTCAATAAAAATCGCAAACACCAAATGTTATATAGTTTGCCGGTTTGGTGGTGCCACGGAGGGGGAGAGGGGAGAGAGAGGTGAAGTGGATGAGGGAAAGGATCGGGGAGAGATAAGAGGGGGAAAATATACACCGATGAGGTAGGAGAAAAATATATCTCTGCGAAAACCTCTCCCTTTCGCTCCCGATTATATCTGCGAAGCATTTATCACTAATTTTCGACACGTTAAAGCGTTAATTAATCCTGTCAATGCGATACAAAGCTCAAAATGTTTCCTGGTCTCAGATCTTCCTTTCGGAGGTGCGGTTCAGAGTGGTGTTGAGAGGATATAAATGGAAGCTTTATCAGCCTCCATGGAGAAGGCGAGAAAATTTACAACTTAAAAGGCAATCTATTAAAATTAGCACAACTTTTAAAAAATTAAAACCAACTCTTTGAATGGTTGGCTAAGTAATTTAATTCGGGGTGAAGATATAAATCAAATCTTGAAAATTATACTAACGACACGAGTGACTTCAACAGATTTATAAATGCATTTTCGATGTTCTCATTTCATTTTTATCGAACAAATTAAAAATTCAACGAGAATGATAAGCATATTACAAAAGATTTTAACATAAACCATACATGTATTCGGATGCGACGCGGTATCAAGGTAATAATTGGGACCATGCAGCGAAAAGGTTTATCTTGAGAGAAAATCGATTGAGCGACCCAATCGATTAACTGTCAAGCCATTAATTAATTTAATGGAAACCCAGGCTGAGGAAATTATCGGCGCGATTTAATCATTTATTTTCATAATATAAGCGATTTTATCATTTTCGGAGGATACACACACACACACACTTGTTAGATCGAAATATTTTTTTCTCTCCTCTCCGACTGCCTTTCATGACAATGAGAGAATCGATTGGATGGCTGGCGAACAAATATAACACACCCTTCGAACAATCGATTTCATACTGGCTCCAAATACCAACAGAAGATTGGTTGGACTTCATATCCTCCATCCTGCCCCCCCCCCCCCCCAATTCTCCATTTCTCTTGTTTTACTCTCATCGTCCCGATGGACCGTAACGCCTCCCTCCCTTATCCATTTCTTACTTCCCATTAAAAGGTTAACCGGGTGCTGTGGTCCTCACTCCAATGCTCCACTTGCACCAATCGACACCACCGCCATTGCCTCATCTTCAATCCCTTCCCTTCCTCTCCTCTACTTTTTTTCCTCACCGATCTTTTCTTTCCCTTAGTGGAGAGTAAAAGAGTCAAGGATGGCGATAACAATTACTGCCTTTAAAGACTTGTATCTTTCGCTATCTCAGATCTCACCCGTTCACTTCCTCAAACCATTCTCCTATGATCCCACTTCTCCTACCCTCTTTTCCATCTTGCCCGGACACGTTCCATCGAACGTTGCTTTTATTCTCTTCCTCCGCTTACTCTCTCCCTTCCTACTACATTCGCGCTATCCGTCTTTAGGATTTTCTTTCTCCCGCAATTCCACACCTCGCTATGTACTTTCATGACTGCTTCGGTCCACTGCGACCTCATCAACAACACCATAGATAACAGTGGGATTCGAACTCTTTATGCATTCCATTCTCCTATGATCCCACTTCTCCTACCCTCTTTTCCATCTTGCCCGGACACGTTCCATCGAACGTTGCTTTTATTCTCTTCCTCCGCTTACTCTCTCCCTTCCTACTACATTCGCGCTATCCGTCTTTAGGATTTTCTTTCTCCCGCAATTCCACACCTCGCTATGTACTTTCATGACTGCTTCGGTCCACTGCGACCTCATCAACAACACCATAGATAACAGTGGGATTCGAACTCTTTATGCAGTGGATAAGAAAAGTTGACTCGCACTTTGGAAGAAATTTACGAGGGCGTGAACAAACAGGATGGCAAATAGTGTGGATACAGGGAGATATTTTTGTTGGAATGCCTATGAGGATGTTAGGGATTAAATTTCTCACTTCACGAGAAGAGGCCAAATTAAACTTATGTTTATGGCTTCGCAATTACTAAAATTAATAAATGAATAATACTAAAATTAACAATTTTTTCCCGCAGTTTTAATTTTTATAAAGATTTGGATCTTTCTTTCGAACTACGGAAAAGTTGAGCGGTAGGATCGTAGTTGAAAGCAATCGAATTGAAAGATGGAATAGAAAAAGGGCCTCAATGCATTAATGCCGCTGACTATGGATGTAGTACTATAAAATTTCCCAAATATATATATTGCCTAATTTCAATTTAATCGAATGAGATGTTTACCTAATAGATCATCAATAAGCAAGATCAAAGCCTTTCTGATACCACCGTCCTCGTATATTTATGTAAATTTAAGTATCTAGCAGGTGCGATTAGCGTGTGTCACTAGCAATAAACTAATTCATAAAGCAACCAACGTTTCTAAAAATACACCTTCGAAGAAAATTATTCCATTAAATCCAGAAAAAAAACATTCCTATAATATGCAGGATGGAGTATCAAAATGCTCCATCTACCTCTCCTCTACCTCCTCATCCTCCCGAATATCCTTCCTTCCTTTAAGTAGTCGGACCGAATACGTGATTTCAGAATGTCGGGGGCCAAGACGTAACAGGAAAGTAAAAAAAACAACTCACTCTCCCATCTTAATGAGAACCCTCCCTCCGGGTATACTCTTTTGAATAACGCTTCACGCCTGACAAGGTCTCGCAACATAAAAGTTTTCAACACTCATTCAATAACGAAGGGCTCTCTCTCTCTTTTTCTCTAGCACACACACACTCACGACAGACTCCCCTCGGTCGGGCACATGCTAATGATTGGAAAATAAATACGCAGATGGAGGGAAAGGGAAGGCCCAGCGAGGGATTGCTTGGGAGAGGGGCGTCGGAGCAGGTCAAGTACCAGAATTTAAATTTGATGACGGGACAGTGAGGACGCCCGCATTGACAAGTCTGAGAAGGGACGAGAAAGTAGGCGGGGAAGAGACGAAATGAAAGAGATATGATAAGAACGTAAGAGGGCGTGAGAGGGTAGAAGGGAGAGTACTTTGATGTGAAGTGCGAGAGGGTAGAAGAGAGGTGGATAGGGTGACTTTTGAGGGAGAGAAAAAGGGGAGGAATGGATTGGAGTGGACCAAAGGGCTGACAGTAATGCAAAAGAGTAAAGTAGGTGGAGGAGAGGGGGGAAGAACGCCTTTGGGTGTGTTTTGCAGTAGGTAAAGAATATTGATGGGAAGAGTTGCCCAATCCAAACATCGACTCCTTCTCCTATTTTTTATCCTACTTTCCAGAATGGAAATAGGATTATAGTTTCGCCGTTGTGTCTGTCTACCTGTCCCTCCATATTAACTTTTGAACCAGTGGACCGATTTTCATGATACTTGGCGAAAATCTCTTGCTACAGAGACTGAGCTCTCGAGGATAGTTTTTGTTCCAAAGATTGAAGCCCCGGGTTCGATTCCAGGAACTATCCTTGCCATTTGACTTACATGGGAAATCTGAAATCCATCGTGCAGGGTAATTTTCTCTCGCACATTAAAATATCTTAGAACTGTAATATCGGAGCGGAATTTGTAGCATTCCTGAGAAAAGAAACGAAGATTCTAATTTTTATCGTGGAATTTTGCCTATCGATCGTATTTCTTAGAATTTTGCGTAAATACTGGCGCTTTTGCCGTTTTTATCACTCATTACGAGGGTGTTGCCATAGGGACAACTATTATTGGACTCGGATTCGGCATAGTCTAATATATACACGCGTTATTTTTGCCGCATAAATACGCGTGATCAATTTAATATTCCGTTTGAATGTATTTGTAATATTTTATAACGCTAAATTATGAAATTTGGGCACACAAAAAGCTACATATCCGCGGTGATTTTAAAGCTAATATAAGTATTACATAAATGATTAAATGGAAAGTAGGCATCAAAAGTTCCGTTTGGATCATCTTGTTCGTTCCATGGTTTTGTTCAGGAGTACCTATTTATTATATTTGACTTTGAGCTTGAAAGTACATGAAAAAATTAATAGTTGCTCTCCATTCGATTGATTTCGACAAGGGGAGGAGATCAAGGAAACCTTATCCCTGAATATTTGTAAGCAGGGCTGAACGGCTCAATTATCTACATAGGCGGGAATAAGAGGATCTTGCCTAATATACATTTGCGGATCTGAAAACAACATTTCGAGAATTAAAACAACGGTCCATAAATAAAAGAAAATGCAGTTATCTGCGAGGCAACCTAATTAACTAAAAACATCACACTTAATTGGATTTATTCGGCTGCGGCACTATTTCAGAGACCTGTTTCTTTCGAGGCATAGGTGTGGGAGACCTATCACTCGCGCTAATGCAGCAAACCAAATAGGATCGGAAAAAGAAGCCGCGCACAAAGGTACCACAGCTCCCCTTTGATCGGTTCAATTTTCCGTATAACTCCTCTCCGCTACGCTATCACCGCGCCCCATTGTGAAGGCATCTTCTGCGGGCGATTCCCCTATTTACCACCCATTAGTCGGATTGATTCCCGTGGAGAATCGGAGAAAGGGTATAGGAAGAAAGGGGAAGGGAAGAGTGTGTGAATAGCGGAGGGAGAGAAGAGAGGTGAGAAGTTAAATAGGGTATAAGGGGGAAGGAAGGCGAGAGGGGTAAAGGGAAGGGAAAAATTCAGAAGAGGTCTTAAGGTCACACATCAAAACATTCATTTCTCTTTTGCCTTTGATAACCAATGCTCCTCTTTTTCTTGCCGAAGCGCGTATCTCAAAAGACCTTCGTATTGGGCCCTTCTCAGACGGACGAGCAAAGGCTGCAGAGTAGATACAAAATTTCTCGAGATTATCTTTAAGGAAGATTATATAAGGCGGCGCACTTGATCCTCAGAAGAGATCGTAGGGAAGAAAAATAATCATCAATGGGGAAGCAACAGAAAAAATCAGCAAACATAATTGCATTTGACCAATGCATGCTTGTAGAAAATATTGCAAATTACAAGATACAAATTTTGAAAATTCGCATCTATCTTCAGGAGCCGGAAATTTTCTTAAATATTTCTATCAATTACGAATTTAAAGTTCTGAAATGAAATCGTAGAGCCAGGTAGTTTGAGGGGAGATTTATGAAGAGCTCGTTTCTCTAACGGTTCCATTGCTCCGAGTCTCACATGTATGTGCATGCTGTACTGCACTTAAGCCCGTCTCGGATAACTGCCTAAACGACCGATTCCGCAAAACAACCCCAAACACGCATCAAAACTCGAAAAGAGAAAAGAAGCGCATTCACGAATCCATCTTTACAGGATCAATTGAATGGACGATGAGTTTGCGAGAAGGAAAGAAAGGATTGGGAGGGGAGATGGTGAAGGAGGTGAGGCTGTAAATATCACATAATAGAAGTTATCTAAGGTGAAAGGGAAGAAGACTGGGAGAATGATGTCGAGTTCGACGAGCGTGGTGTTACAGGATGAGAGAGAGAATGGAGATGGAGGAGCGGAGAATAGCGTGGCTTTGTGCGTGTGCCCGCGTGTATATGCAAAGTCCAAATGGGGAGTGGTGGGGATTGGAAGTTAGATTGGAGGGGAAAGGTAGCGAGTAATTTGAGAAGGGTGGGAAGGAAAAGGCGGAGGAATGGAGTTAATTATAATAATGGTGATGGAAGAATGTAGAGATAGAAAGAAAGCATAAGCGTTGGATGAGGAATCGGGATAGAGGAGATATATTTGGGAAGAACATGGAACATGGCGCGTCCAGGTGCGTTCTGTGCTTTCCATGTCTGCGGGTGACGATTGAAAGGAGAGTTTAAAATTTGTAAAGAGAAACGGTGATTTGCGAAATGCCTAAGGCGGGGGATAAATATCGTTCACTCAAGTTGAAGTTCTGTTTCCGCTGTCAAACAAGCATAAATTGACACTGCTTGATAGCTAGGAATTTCTGGCTATAAATTACTATATGTAAAAGAAGATTGGAAAAATATAACACAATGATGTGGCTTTGTGATTCGTGTAAGTAATCCAAAGTTTGTCGAAAATTTTGAATATGTGTTTGAGTCTATTATTTGACGCAATGCGACTGTACGAATATTCAACGATGTGTATGAATTTATTCATGTCGTAATAATTTTTATTGCAAAATATTTCCAATGAACGAGCGGTTGCATTTGTAAATTATTAAAAAGTATGTCTTAAAAAATCTAGTCCTAATGTGGTGTGAAAAAGCTGGTCTTCAGCCAGTCGAATTTTGCGTTCAGTTTTTATGCAGTATCTTTTATTTACTCTCTCCGACCCAATATGAACCGAATCCATTCCGAAACGGAGAGAACTATTTTTTCCTCGTACACTCTAAACTGGCAGAAATCCCCATTACCGAGCACAGAGGCTATCTCCACCCACAAAGGATAAGGACTAAGGGAAGTTGAAAAGAAAAAAATGCATTACGTTCGAAGTCGAAAGGATAGATGGGAAAAAACCGGAAAGTCGCCGTAATGGTGTTTGAGTGGCTCTGAGAATGAGGGCTGGAATATGAGTTTCCCAAAGGGAAAGGTCTGCAGAAAAAATCATTTATAAGGACCAAAAACACTCCTACCATATCCTATCCTCTACATCCCGAGTAATGGCGATTAAGAGCGTTTCGACCATGTTCACTGCCATTACCTTAAAAGCAAAGAGGATGACGTTGGGGATTTTTTTACTCTAAAGACTTCGCGTTGGCCGTAAGTTCCCCCTTGATTTTTGGCTCGTTTGCTACCTTAGAAATGATGGGGAGGGGAAAAAAGACCCGGGCATTGATCCTTGTGCCTCCGAAGTGAGATAACCTAGGGCACCCGTCAAGAGATACGGAGAGAGAGCGAGGGAAAGTGAACGAGGAAAAGGAAAGATAGAGTGAGGGGGAGAGTGAAGGAGATTAAGATGGAGAGGGAGTGAAGAGGGAGGAGAGATAGGAATAAAAGAGGGAAAGAGAAAGGAAGAGTGACATGGAGGAGAGAAGAGGTAGGTATAGGGAGTGAAGCGTGATGAGAGATAGGGAGTGAGGAGAGGAGTTAAGAGGGAGGTGAGATTGGGAGTGAAGAGGGAGAGAGAGAGGAAAAAGTGGCGAGAGAAAAGGCGAGGAGAGGGAGGGCAGGTGAACTAGCTGGCCGGCACACGCCCGCACGGACTTAGATACACCTGTCCGCCGGGCACACTCAAAAGAATTTACGGACCCGGAATAGAAAGAGGGACCGCTGGAAAATTAATAGGGGAAAAAGAAGTGCATTAAAAATACATTGGGGACGAAGGAAGGAGGGCAAAGAGAGACAGAGAGAGAGGGAGGAGGGAAGGTGCTATCCCGTACAGAAAGGGCCCTTTTTTCATCGTCCTGTGGAGCCATAAAACAAAACACTACACATAGTCGCGTGTGGAGCTGAGCCGAAAGGAGAGAGTGCGGGAGAGAGGGTGCTTTGTTTCCGGATGGGCTCAAGGGGAATTTTCCACATAAATTTTTATTGTAGAGGAAAGGAAGAAGGGCAAGAGACCGCCGAAATTCGTAAATTGCGCTGCCTCAGTATGGGATTTAAGAAAGTGCGGCCTTTTCAACAATGTACTGTATAAATGAGAATAATATGGGCGGTAAAAAAATCCCACTCATCTCCGAGGTTTATAAGTTAACTTTATTGAAGATCATACCGAAATGTAAGTATTCTGAGGGCTCGTCTGTTAGCCAGCCTATTAAATATAATGTATACATAGAGAGTGCGAGTTATACGTCAAATAAATCAATGCCATCGGCCTTCTTGCAGGATTCGCGTGGACAATGGGCATGTAAAATGAAAGAAATAAATGAGATGCATAGATATGCGACAGTATTAATCTTGATCGCACGTATTAGGTAAGCCAACTAGAAAAATATTTAGAAAATCATTAAATGAAAGCTCTCTCCCCTAAGCTTTACTGCCTCATAAAACAAAAAGTAAAATTCTCTCTCTCTTTCTTTAAGTGTAAGAAAAAATACTAGCCCGCAAAAAATGGCAAGGACTTTAGCTTCCATTCCCAGACAGAGAAAGACACTGCTGTGTTATTAGCATCACGCAATTTTAAAAGGGCGAAGAGGTGATGTACAACGTTTCTTATGCATCGGGACAGGCTCATCTAGAAAAAGAAAATAAATCACAAAAAATAATAGGAAGTGAGGAGAGGCGAATTCTGAACCGGATCGGCCCCCCTCCCCAATTCCTCCAGCCGGCCATTAGCCACCTGAGGAGACCGAAATAATAAGGAGAGAGAGAGAGAGAGAGGTAGGAGGAGGGAAGGACTTATGCAAGGGCAAGCGGAAGATGGAGGGAGAGTGGAGGCGAGGCATTGGCAAGATACGTCTCTTTCGGACAATAGCCGGATAAGGCGCCCTTATTTTCAATGCCTTCACTTCCCTCGAAGTCCGAGACCAGTTGAAAAAAGTGTAGGAAAGAAAGGACAGAGGTGACGGGGAAATTTCTGTACGGGGAGGGGATATTTCCCTCCCTCCTGATTAAGGGTCTTTAGCTAGGACGTGTACTGTTAATATTAGATAGGTAAGGTCGCGATATAACCTTTCTTAGGACTTCAAAACGCACCCTTAAGTGGGGGTGTCCAGCCGGCTCTGTTACCTTCGACTGGTCCATTATTTCTGTGGTGGGAAGAAAGAGAGAACACGGATGGAGTGGGTGCGTTGAATGGAGGGGTAACAAAGAGGAGTTTGGTGTCGTTGTTTGCGGAGAGACATTGGGAGTTTTATTCCTTCCGTTTGTGCGTGTCTGCGATGCCCTTCCGACCCGTCGCGACCTCCGCACCTGCCAGAGATGGAAGGCCGCGGCACCGTCTCCGCCGCCACCACCTGCTCCCCCGCAGCGCTTCCCATCCCTTCTCTTTTCTTCCGCCCCTACTCTACCTAACCTCCGCCGTAAGAGACCCATCGATACGCCGTTAGAATTTTTTTCTGTGAGAGTCGAGATCAATTCTTTTTAAAAATCGACTCTCACAGGCAGGACATTTATGCGCAAACACTGGCGATATCACCACACTAACAACTCGGTAAACTTGGATTAAAGCTGTAAATAGATTATTTAATAAGCACGGTTTATTACGCCCAAATTAAAGGGGATCACAGTTTATCCGCCTGAAATGTATAATTTGAAACTTTGATAGCGTCACTGTGTGCATCATTCAAAATTACAAAATTAGTCGCCATTTTCTAAATAATTATTTTTAGTCTACTTTCCAAAAAATGAAAATTTGTCTTATGAGATCGTCTCGGCGTCCGTGTGTGTGTGTCCCAATAACATCATCTTCACGAATGAACCAATTTCAACTAAAATTGGTACATAGAATATGCACATATATTAATGACCAAATGACATATTTGGACCGGATCGACTCAGCAGAAGTGCCACAATTGCAAAGTTAAACTTTTCGTTAATTATAAATTTGGAAGGAATTGGCACAATCGATTTCAAAAATTTTTTGTATGAAATGGGCATGCAACATAAATTAACAAAATAAAGATGATTAGTATAGATATAGAAAGCAGGACTGCCACAATACAAGGAATAAACAATTTTTTACACGTATTTGTGTTGAACTGTCCAAATCAATTTTTACCAAATTTAATATTTATAATATAAACATACAGACAAAACCATATTATATATATTATATTTAAACCGAATCAGCCAAACAGGAGGGCCACAATTACAGATTTAACTCTTTCAGTAATTAAGGATTTGGATGGAATTGGCTGAACGGATTCCAATTAAATTTTGTATATGAGATTTTTACAACATACCATAATGAAATAAAGATGTTTGAAACGGAGCTAAAGAGCAGGGCTACCACGGTAAAAAGTTAAATAATATTTATTTTACACGTATTTCTAGAGAACTGACCTAATGGATTTAAATCGATTTTGGTATATTTAATCGTCATATAAATAACAAAAAAAATTGTATTTTAACCGGGTCATCTAAACAGGGCTACCACAATGTCAAGGTTAGAATTTTTCTTTAACTATGAATTTAGAAGGTATTGGCCAAACGGATTTAAAAGAAATTTCGTTTGTAGGGCGAGTATAGAATGGGAAAACGAGATGAATATGTTTAGAACGGATCAAAAAAGCAGGGCTACCACAATATAAGAAAAAATAATTTTCTGATTTAAAAGCAAATACATAGTATTGGTACATTTGTACTACGGCGAATTTGACGAAAAGCATTTCTGTACCACGGGAAACCTGTGTACACTCCTGCTTGTTATATATTAAAATGGTATTGAAAGGAAAGTAGGCGGATTGTTTCTTTCCAGAACTACTTGTTTAAATAGCAATCAATCAAAATAAGATCATTAAGTTCCGTCTTGAGAATTTTTCTGGCGCCATATCTTTTTCCTTCATCTAACTCCAAACACGCGCCATTTTGTCATCGCTTCGCCTTCGATTTTTCTCGATCAATTTTTTATTTGCAATTTTTTCGGCGTGACCGCTCCGAACCATTCTCTCCAACCCTATCCCCCTCCAAAATTATCTGCTCCCATCTCCTCACCTTTCTTTTCTTTTTCGAGAAATCCCTCCCCTTTAACCCTCGCAAAAGAGTATTCCGAGGGTCTCTACGTAGGTCCTACGCAAATTTTCTCACGTTCGCGAGGAAATATTTTCGCTAACCGGAGACCTACCTTCGGGAATCCTCTTTTCCCTCTCTGCCTCTCCATGTATCCGCTTCCTTCTACTCCTCCTGCCTCTTCCTCGCGTCTCTTATCACCGCGTCCTTCCTTCGCCTCCGGTCCCTTTCCCCCATCTCCCCGCCTACGCTCCCCCTCGTATTCCACGCCCCTTTCTCACGCCGACCGTGGAAGGCCTCCGCGCATGTCTCTGTCCATCGATTATTCCAAAGGCCAAACCCCAAACACGGTTCTCGATCCCAACTCCGGCTCTCCCCCACTCCTATTTTTCCTCCCATCCTCCGTCTCCTTCATTTCTTCGCTTTCCTCACTTCACTTCTTACCTCCACTCTCTCTCCTCTTCTCCTGGCACTACGCTCTTCTTTACATGTCCATCCCGTGCCTGCATCCTCCTTCCCGACTCCTATTCCTTTCACCTCGCCATTTACATTCGGCATGAAGCTCTTTCCATGCGAATTCATCCTTGCGCGGATGTTTGTGAAAAAACAGTCGTCGGGGATGATTGGATGGGATGAGAGGAAATCGAAAGGGAGAGGATGGAAAAGATGGGAGGGTGGGAAAAGGGACTGCCCGGGAAAGCGATGGGAGGAGAAGAGGAGGAAAGATGGGCCAATGGAGGCGAGACTGGAGTCCCTGATTTATGGGAAGCAAGATTGTAGCAATATGAATGAAATAAAAAACATTTTTATGTATTTGCGGATGATAGCTTTATTTTAACTCCGACAATTCAGTTAAATTTATAAATTTTTGAAAAGTTTCACAGTTATTTGAAAATTAAAAAATTGATCTAAACATATATCCTCTCAGTTTTACTTACTCGTAATTTAGGTTCTCATTTTCTTTGATAATTGTTTGAATTCAACGTAAATTTGTTTAATTAAAATAATAAATAGGCTCTCTTCTCAGATTTAAGTTTATGAAGTCCTAATTAATAATAGGCGAGTTAACGGAAATGACAGAATGTTCATCCAAATGTCTCCAACTAATAATGTTTTTCAAGGGAACTCAATGGAAACTTTATTTTGGACTGTTAGTTTTCTATCTCTGTTTATCTTATCTTAAGCAACAAAATAAGAATGATTAAAGTATATATTATTCGGACGATTAAATTGGATTAATCACTTCCAAAAAAATCACGTCCTATAATTATTCGTTATTTCAAGGAACCCACGAGTTGGCAGATTATTAATTCCCTTTGAACGTTCCACTTTTCCGACACACTTTTTCGCCAGAGGCGCTCTTTTCTGTATTTCACGCGTTATACTCCAAGAGGTATACCTATCCGCTCCCTCCCTCCAATTTTATTTTCCTCGCCCTCTCTCCTTAACCCCCTTCCTCCACTCTCCTCAAAACTTCCTGCCCGCCGAGCATTTCTCCGACAAAATCCTCCTCGGAATAATGGATGCAAATTACAGCTGAGAGGATGAATATAGGCAAATGCAATCGGCGGGAAGTCCGGTTGTGGTGGGAGCCAATATGGCGAATGTACGAACGGGAGGGACGGAGAGGAGGAGGAGGGTTCTTGGAACGAAACGGTCGAGTCGATGGGAGGGTAGAGGAGGAGAATAAAGGAGAGGGGAGAGAAGAAAAAAGGAATGAGAGAGGGGGCGGGTATATGTGTGTGTATCTGGATTGGGTTGAAGCAGGGTCCGGTGGTGGGTTATGAATAAAAATGGAAGAGTTAAAGGGCGGCCGATTGGGGGCCAATGGTAAGTGAAGGGGGAAGGCCCATGAGAGCGCCCCGAAAGAAATAAACGATCATGCGGCTATGCAAATGCCTCGGGAGGAAGGACCAAGCGGTGGCGAGGGTGGGAAGATGTGTTTGTCTCTCACTCTTTATGGTGGAGTCTGAAACGACTGGAATCGCAAAAAAACTTAGTGAAATATTAATAGTGGGAAAAATTGTGTTAACATTTGTTTGCTTTGTAAATATGGAAATGCGCCTCGGACTCGTTGATAATTTTTGTTTTTATAGCGGGTGAGGTGATAATAGCGTTGTTTCTACATGAAATTCTTTCATAAAATATAACTGTCGTCAATTCTTCGGTTTTGTACAGCATTTTTTTAAAGATTCCATGGCATTTTAAAATCTTGAAATACTATAAATGGTCAATAAAAGGAATGCTGAAGTATTCTGCATCATGTAAATACGTTCAGATAATACAATACAATCATACTCGTAATAATGGAAACCTACTTTGCTTAGACATCGTTGGAGGGCTCTAAGATCACAAGAAAGGAGCAACTCTAGTCGAACCTAATCAATGGGAATTTCGTTTTCTGATTCTCCGTCGAGCTGAACACAATAGTTACTTGACGTGCGAGTGTGCGAATATCCTTCTTTGCGTGCTCTGACTAATGGATTGGCCTTCTGATCCTACTCAACTGAGAGGGTTCTTCGAGATTGCCCTCAAAGAATGCCGCCAGCGAAGAGGACTGGGGTTCGTTCAACGCATCCGCCACTCTCCTTCTCTATCCCGTCACTTCCCTTAACCATTTGCATCAATCCGCGGAGTCCAATCCACTCCCCTTCTTCCATCGCCTACTGTTGCCTCCCTTTTCAATTATCCCCTCCCTCGTTTTGCCCTCCATTGGAAAATCACACCCCTTCAAAAAATATTTCCTCTCCAATCTCACTGACATTTTTGACAGAGGGATATGGTGCAAGAAAGATGCTTTTCAGCAATTATCTACCAAATACAGAAGGTTGCCATTAGAGGCAGACATGATGATTAAATCTGAGTGATAAGGATGTTGCGTGAAAATGCGTAGAAAGGCGGCTGAAACAGAGATAGCATAGAATGCATTATTACTCTTGGATCGTTTAGACATGGAGAGAAGGAATGTGATTTTTCAGGCTTTTATATTTTTAAAACGTGCTCTGTAACCAGATTATAAAAAATACACCTTCATGAAAACAGTATTTCGTAATGAGATACCGTGAGCGTGCGCGAAATGAAAACTTTTTTCTTCAATTAAAGAATGAATGGATAATGGAGGGCGGAAACGACTCCTCGTGCTTCACTTCGGCACTGTTACGCAGTGGCGGTAGCATGTGCATTTCGAAACAGGAAATTCCATGTAACCCGACTTTTAGTTATTCAAACAACGCCATTCCCACAACCTTACGTAGGAGCCGGTAAGGGAGTTTCATGTACATATGTGGGTCACGGAGACGGCTTTATAAAGTTATATTTACAAAGGCCCGCAAATTCGGAGGGCAGAAAGGAGAATATTCACGTGTTTTGTGTAAAACAGTACATTCTTACACATTGCTGTTGGGTTTAAAGAAGAGTTGATGTATGAATAAAGGATAACTTATAATAGTCTCCGTAATGGATAAACGGAAACATGCAAGGCAGCCGTCGCTATTAGTATTTTAATTAAGCTTCTACTCGTCCGTGTTTGTTTAGTTGCATTCGAGTTCCAGCACAAACCTAAACGTATATAAATAACATATATGTAAGAAATTTTAATTTGGAAAACTAAAATCTGATGAATAAATATAATGAAATCACTCTACAGTATTTTACATTTACATTACGCCATTTGTAGATAAACGAGAGTTAGCTGAATAGAGCCATCATGTTTATGTAACTGCTAGTATCGAGAATGTTGAGTCAAATTGATGTAACTCCTGTCCTCACAATTTTCTTACTGGACTCTACACTCACAGTAAATCACAATCCACAAACATGGACAGCTAATACATCCTGATTTTCATAATTTCAAGAAACTAAGAAACCCCTTTTGAGACAAAACAAATGACAAAATAAATATAAAGCTAGCCCCTATACTTGCTTTTCCCGTGGTACACCCCACGCCTAATCCCCCTCACCTCTACTACCCTTCATCCATCGTGCAAAACAAGGTTCACCCCTTCTCTCTATCTCATCCATCCCCCCTCCCACAACACACAGCGTGGAACCCTTCCATTTTCACCCCCGAAAAAAATCCCCGCGTGGAGTGCAAAAAAGGCCGGAATTAAATCCCTCCTCACCCCGTAACCCCTTCCCACTTGGCTCCCTCCGGCCTTATCTATTTTTCCTATCTCCAGATCCAACAATAGTCTGCAGCGGCGGAGAGGAAGAAAGGTGGGAGGGAAAAACCATCTCTCCCCTCTCTCTCGTCACCCAATCCCCTTCTCTCGTCTCTTCTCCCATAATGCACCTCTCCCTTTCTCCCTTGGCTCTTCTTTTTGCTCTCTGCGCAGCTTCTCTCCCTCCCTTCCACCCCTCTGCCTCTCTCCACCCCTTTTCCACCAAACTCCAACCGAACCCGACGGTCGCATCGGGCTTGATATCCCTGTTCGGCGTCCCGGTGGCAATCCAAACCCACGCACACCCCATTCCTCTACCCCCCGCCATCCCTATCCCCCTGCTAGTGCCTCGTCCTTGCCATCCCTTTCGTAAAAACACATCTGCCACTCCTCGAGTCCTCTCCACTTTCCGTTCCTCGACTAATCCTTTCCCTTATTCCGTCTTTCTCCTCCGCCATTTTCTCGAAAATACACTGATTTATGACATCTTGATGACTCCTATCCGGTATTTGATTATTATTTTTATCTTTTCGCCTTAATTCATATTTTATTATGGCTTTAATATCTATTTGACTTGATGTAGGAAACAATAAAAGGTAATTTTTCATCTCGTGAATTTAAAAAAAATATATTATTGTCATTCTTATCCAATACACATTCAGTAACGAAAATATTTGAATGTTCGCTAACATCCATATCATCTTACGTCAATATTATTTTAGGATATAAATTCTTATTAGATTTAATGGATATTTTCAATTTCCATCGCGGTAAAAGATTGAATATGATCGATCCTAGGAAATATTATAGTCACATATCCGGAAAACCTAAATAATTCAAATGATCCCATATAATATGAAAAGTCTACGTCGTTGAAAAATTATTTACGGACAAAATTTGAAATTTGATTATGGTGAGGAGGAAAAGTGTTAGTATATCTATTTCTTAATCTCGCAATTTCAACTCAAATCTTTAAACTTGTTAACTATTCCAATCACGCTTAGTACGTCGTCGTTGTAAGTTACCTCGTATCTCAAATCTCTTCCCCTCTCCTCACACTCCTTTTCTCCCCCGCCCCCTCCCGCACATCCAGGCAATCCCTCCTCCATTAACCTCATCGCCTTCTTCCTCCGTGCCACTCTCGCACATCCGTTATTATATTTCCGGTCAGAGAACATACAGACGAGCTCAAAAAACCCTAGGAACGTCCCTCAAACAATTCTTCCTACTACCCCCACCACTTCCACTCCTGCTCCCTCTCTCATTCTCCTCCCTTTCCCGCTCGTCCAAACTGCCTGCGCTCACGAGCTTCTGAAGAGGGGGAGAAAAAGAGAGGTATTTTAAAAATATCACCGCCAGCCGTAGAATGAAATATACAATTAAATACTGCTAAAAAACCGCGAGGAATTATTAAGAAGAACCCGAGAGCCGGGATAAAGAAGTGTTATGTCGCATTTTGATTTAAAAAGTTTTTATTTTAAATTTGTTTCGCGATTCCGTTTTTCCATCTATGTTCCGAGGGTCAACTCTTCCAATATGTCAGCGGCTCGGCGTATGAAACTGAACAAAGTAGGAGTAATGAAGTTGGAAGAGGAGGAGGTAATGTTTCTCTCTCTCCTTTCCTTCTCCGAGATCTTTTTTATCCGCCACGTCCGCCATTTTAGCCCTCATTCCCCTGCCTCCCTCCTAACACCCTTCGCCTTCCTCGCTTCCTCGTCGCGGCCGAGCGACGGACGATATCAGGGAGCCACTTTCGCCGAGATGGTCTCCGAAGCGATAAAGGGAGTGAAAGGTAAGAAAGGAAAAGAACGGAGTAAAGATACTGATGGAGAGAAAGGAGGATGGAAAGAAAATAAAGTGGGGTGTGGAAAGACGCACGCCACCTCCCAATTGGCCGAGGCGAAGCTTTTGCGAGAAAGGGTAAAGAGAGAGTACATAATTTGAAACGGAATGCTTGAGAGATGCCAGCGTAAGGGCTGACGATGAAACCTCTCTCTCAGCATCTCCAAATCTCCTTACGGTGTAATTTTCCTCTCCGTTTCAGGAATTAAGAACTTGATATACACCGAATTTTAATGAAAATGCAACATGGTTGAGCATGTGCGTGCAATGTACTTGCGCCCGATTTTGACGACATCGTTGAAATTTGACCAATCGATCTCTTATGGCCCAAAGAGAAGCGGGTCTGTTGAGAGAGACGTGGAACTGGTATGGGATCTATTTTACAGGCGCTATAATTGCAGAAGAAGCTGCGAAGGTGCGGGTCAGAAATACCATGCGATAATGCAAACATTGTTATGTTGGCTAAAAATAAAAATATTGCGTGTCGAATGATTGGGTTCTCTATATTACAGATTACTTACAAACATTAGATGGAAAGTTTTAATGTAAAAGAGATTATATGACTACCAACTTTTTAAAATGTGACGAGTCGAGTCAAATGTTAGTAAAAATAAAATTTTCCATCTCTTAAAACTAGCCACCAAAGCGCGAAACCGACTACTTGACCGCCTTTACGACCATGAAAAATCGCCGCTGCCAAGAAAATTCCTATTTTCCAGTCTTTTAAGTGCAACCGGGAGTACGCAAGTGGGAAAGGAATAGGAAACCAGAACTGCATGATGAGAATGGAAAAAGAGAAAATATAAGCGACAGGAGAAATAGACCAAAAAAGAAAACATGCAATTCGCCACAGGAAGTTGAGATAGAGGAAGAGGGTGGGAGAGGTCGGCGGAATAAAAATGAGAAAGTGAGAGGGATAAAGAGGGAGGAGATGAGGAAGAGCCGAATAAAAATATGAGCTTGGGTCACGAATGACCACCCGCCGGTAGTAGTACGTAACGATGGGAGCGGTATGGATCCCGGGGCTGCCGTTGGAAGTGCTAAGCCAACGAATATTTTTTTAGAAATGAGAGAAACGAGAGAGAGAGAGAGAGAGAATAAGAAAGAAGAAAGGACGGGGAGTAAGAGGAAGGAAGAGAAAGGTGGGTGGGGCCATATTATGTTGGCAATGCGGGTGAGGTGGAGCCAAGAAGCTTTAAAGAGAGGTGGAAAGAGGATAGAGAGAGAGAGAAAGAGATAGTAGATGGAGATAACGGGAGGCGATTTCGAGTGTGAGAGAGGAGGAGAGACCACGCTGAGCGATCAAGGGCGGAGATACCGAGATGGGAAAAAAGAAAGGTGGAAGAAGTGGAGAAAGGAGAGAGGGAGACGAGGAAAAAGCAGATGGAAATGGGTGAAAAGAGGATAAAATGAGGAGAGGAGGAAGAGAGAGAGGGAGTGGGGTAATGGCTGCAGCGATGCAAAAGTTCCTCCTCGGTAGGGGGAGAGAGTGAGGGAGAGAGATAGATGGTGGTGCGATAATGCTGTGGACGGATCGCGCGAGGAGAACGGTGCTTGAAGAATGCCGGGTTAGGAATTGAAAAGGATTAACAAGGGAGATGATTTAATGTCGGAGGTAGCTTTTGCGGGACAGAAAACTGAAGTATTTGGGTCATAAAAAGGTCTTCCTGGATGAAAAGGAGCGTTTTTTCGTTTATTTTTCTCCTTTTTACATAACTCGACGAGAGATAAAAGTTTCGTTGAAAAATGTTGGAGGATTTGAAGTGACTTTTTTTGGTTAAGTAATGATTGAGTGTGGATGCAAGAAATTGGAACAATTTACGTACGACTATTTTATTAGAGATATTAAAAGAACCGAGTCACGTTTGTTGAATTGTTCGACGAAGATACTTACCAAAAAGACAAGAAAATGATGAAAACCCTGCAGATTGATATAGATACGATTTATAATGCTCTTAAAAACCAATAAACGGACATTACTACGCAATTATTTGTTCGTTTGTCTCTTCAAGACATTTTTTGCAAAAATCGAAAAAATAAACTTTTCCAAGAAAGTGATTTAATTTCAAATAAAAATTTCCGGAGTCATAAGATTATTTTACCGAGCCCGTCTCCTTTTAACGCTTTACAAAATCGGCCGATAGTATGTTAATAATATTACTTTATAACCATCCAGGTCTTTTATGCCAATAGCAAAAAAAGAAATAGAACCGAACGTTTGACAATGGACGCGGAAGAGGAAAGATGGACGAGAGTCGGGAAAAAGGGGTATTTTTTGCGCCCAAAACATGACGAGAGGCGAGAGAGAGAGAGGTTGTGGAAGCGAGAGAGAGAGAGAGAGAAATAGAGAGGTGAGAGGGTAGGTGGTTTCTATAAAGCGAAAGAGAGGATAGAGATGGGGAAGTAGAGGGGAGCGGTTGAAGACCCTCTCTGCATGCGCGGAGCACATAAATCAAAACGGGTTCCCGCAGCCATTTTTGATATGCTCCCTCTCTCGCCCCCATTGCCTTCTACGCTCTCTCTCTCTCTCTCCTTCCCTCCCTCTCCTTTTCCCTTTCCATTCGCTCCTTGTCTTCCCACACCCTCGGAAAGCCTCCCCCAATCTTTATCTCTCCGACACTTCCTACTTCCTACGCATCGTAACTTCCTGACCTTCCCTCCCACTGCGATGCAACAATCGGAAGTCCCCCATTCTCAAAACCCGTCTCCCGCCACCTAAACCACCGACGCTGCCAAGCTCCAAAAATCAACCCGAAATGGAGAATGAATAACGAGCAAGTCAATTCTTTATATTTTTCACAGTTTTTCACTTTTCCAGAACAAATAATCTTCAACTATATAGTATTAAACATCTCAATGAAAACCGTTTCGTTTCACATTAATACAGGCGCGTACTGTTATGTCTACTTCGTAAAACACTTTATTAACTTTTTATATCTTCCTTCTAGCATCAAGATATTTTACGGGGTCGCCATAGATTCAATTATAAAGGAAACGGCATTAAGATTCGATTATCTTTCGCATTAAGGTTCAGATTTTTCAAAGACTGGATTACGTGATGAGAGCGGGCAATATCTCCGTACCGCGAATAAACACATCTTGCAAGATAGAGTCAAGTTTGTTCAGTCGCAATTTGTCTCGACTCTCCTTACGCAAATAAGGATTTAAGGAAGCGCTAAAAATAAAAAGTTGAAGCATATATTTTTTAACCGCGAAATAGATGGAGGAAACTTCCCCGAAATCCTTGATACATATTGGCTTTGACGACAGCAATAGCAATCGACTAGCGCTTTTGTTGTATGACGAAAATCAAAATTCGAGCTTCTTGCGTGAATACGCGGAATGCGAATCTTATTTTATGAATGCTTCACCGTACGATGGTGCGATTACTTCTTCGAGTCCGCGACGGCAGATGAAATGTAGATAGGTCGCATGAAATTCTTATGGCATCAGGAATTGCTTCTCATCCTCGAGTCGCGATCTCCATGTTCGAAGGATCTCCCGGGCGCGCAAACATCGGGGATATCCACCGACCGTCGCTTTTTGAGTTTTCCTTTTCTGCTGTTTAGCGAGCCGATGATAGGCGGAGCGTGACTGGAATCGCTCCAAGAGACGAAAGAGAGGAAAGGCGCGTGTAATTCAATTTTTCTCGCATATGCTTCTTTCGTCCGCTTTACATTGGCGTCATGGAGCGATCGCAATTTTCAAGAGTGCGAGAATGTACGCTGTTTTATAACGGAAATGCGTTGCAAGCGATTTTCTTTTTTCTAATTCTGTGAAATACTGTTCTATGTTTGTAAAGTAGTAGTAGCCGTGTTGAAGTATTTATTTTGTACCGATTTCAATCAAAAGAAATGCGTCTAAAAATCCATGACACAATAACTTAAAAATAATACAAAATCTGCGCACTTTCCTGCTTTTTACGCCTTTTAAACAATTATATTTAAAATTAAACTCAGGAACCAATACCAAGATTAATATTAATCTCCAAGATTAATAATTCTCTACATCACGCAAAATACATTAACGTTTGTCTTACATGCCCAATAGCACTTATCAAAACACCACCATTTGAGTTCCGCAGGACTATGATTTAGACCTCAAGATCACCCGTGATCGCCGCAACATTCTATCTGCTACATCAACACGCCGCACAATCCCTGTTACATCGTAGGATCCTTCCAAATAAACAAAAACCTTGAACACTCGCGTGTAGCGGAACTAGCAGCAGCACCGGCACGGCAGTCTACCATCTACACACAATACATCCTGCCGAGAGGAGACTAGGAAGGACAAAAACAGAAAAAAAAACATCCTTTCACTCAAACGACTGCAACTTTTCGTTTCGTTTCCGCCACCCTCCCCCTCTTCCCCGTTTTCCTTCTCGTGCGCACTCACAGACTCACTACGCGCGCGCACACACACACAAACATACAGCTCCGTAGCCTCATCGCGGCCATCACAGTCCACCCAATATGGACGCCTCCGCGCGTGACGCGGCATTATATGCTCCCCCTTCTACAACTCCGAGCACTGTGTCACCAGACTGTGGAAAGGGAGAGACCGGACAGAATTTTTCAGGATCTTCTTTGTCCGTCTGTCCTTACGGTCAGACGCGGCAGAGAGGGAACGAGGAGGACAAGGAGAATTAAAGAGTACGAGGAAGACAGTAGGAAACAGTCGCGTGCTATAAATGATTCTCGGACACGTGAGGTGGCGAATAAAAGGTGGGATGGGGAAGATTACCGAACCGAGAATCGTTCGCAAAGAGTAGACGGTGTAGACGTACCCTCTCTTTCTCCGATTCACTCCCGTCTCCCTCAGCAATCTACCATCGCATTCACGGCTACTATAGCTAAGAACTTCTATGGAATGACGACACAGGACATAGTCACGCTTGGAGAAGTCGTTAGCTTTTTTTTAACTGTAATGCTTGCCTTCACAGTTTTCACAGGAATCAACTGTCTTGCTAGCGAAACAATAGAAAACAGCATTACAGTTAGAAAAAGCTCAAAAGTTCTCATAATAACAGCGACATTATTAAGTAACGATATTTGAAATGAAACCTGTTTCCTTATTTAAAACTAGGTTAACCGATCTTCCATTCAATGTTGATCAGTGTCTCAACGCAAAAATTGAAGGACTTAAGTCTTTTAAAAAGTTAGTGTTTGGTTTTTAGAGGGATGCCTCGTTTGCCATTTTCGATCTTTTTCGACATACTATATGACTTGCTTTCATAATGAGACATCATATTAAACTACTATAGGACAATAAAAATTTAATATTCTTGTTTATAATAACAAGTTTTCAAGTTTCTTACAAGCCAGTGTGTGCACAGATATAAAGTATGAACTGATAATTAAGCAAGCACTTGAATGTAACTCGCATGAAAAATTAGGGCAGTCCACCTGATTGAGTAATATATATCACTTACTCAAACGACACTTTTTCTATTCCTAAAAGAGGAATTTGAAGAATGTTTCGAATGGACGGACATGACGACCGTCCGTCCCTCTTTAGCTTTCCGGAAAAATGAGTGGGTGGCATCCGCGTAAGTTTGCGTGTGTGTCTGCGTGGGGGCGAAGGATAGAGGGAGCTGGGTAACGCCCCTTTTGCACCCGGGGGTTGCCGAGGGGTGGGGCGGGGGCGGCAACGGTCCAGGAAATTTCACGCTCATGGAAATTTGAAATGGAGGCGCGGCCGGGTTTCCACAGTTCCCGAAGCGAGTTTTTAGTGGGAGCGAAGGAAAAAGATAAAGTGGAAATGAGAGGGGCGGAGGAGGGCGAGAAGAAAAACAAAACATTTTAAGAATGGAATGAGACGGCGAAGAGGACGACGACTGGAAAGAATGGGTTCGGAATGATTTGATGCGTCCACATTCAAAACGAAGCCGCCGAAAAAAAGAAGCCTAAAAACAAAAAGCAGACTTCGGAGATAAAATGCAATAATAAAACTAAATCGACGCAGGCTGATGATCTAAACTGTAGTTGTCACTCTGACGATACACAAAAATTTTATTTAGGGCCGTAAGGGCCAAAATTTCAAAATCCCTTACCAAAAAATGTGTCGACTCCTCAAATATATTTTTCGAACCTGTACGAACATATGCAAACACTTTGGCAACGCCATCGTCTCTCCTTGAAAAAAAATCCCGCGCTCGAGACTGGACCGAGTCAAACTGCCTATATTCACGATTTTACGCTCCCATATTATTTACCAGTACTGCGACCATTGAAGGAAAGCTGACGTCAGGCCATAGAATGCCAAAGGGAGGAAAAGAATGACCGGTATGTCGTGATGGCCGTTGAAACGCGGTTGGGATGTGAGTATGGGCAGGATAGGTGCGGAGTTGTAACGAAGAAATGGAATGGGGTGAAAATATGTTGGAAAAGAAGAAAGGGAAAGGGTAGAGAGAGAGTGGGGGATGGGATATGAAAGAGCGAAGAAGGTTGCCTTTCTATAATCCCTTGAGGGATCAAATGCGAAAGGCCTGGAGTGGGCGTGGACCGTCATAATAATGGGTCGAGCTTTAGAATATTAGGAGTTTCTTCCCATCATAACAAAAACGACTGTTGGTGTTTAAGACAGTGAATGGGAACATACTCCATCCCTCTGTCACGAATTGTTCGGCATTAAGTTTGTTTTTGACGCAATCATGCAGTTCTGGGTGTTCGCTGACGCTCTACGACCGAAATATTTTATGAAACGAAGTTAACATTCTGTGGGAAATAACTGTGCTCGTTGTGAATCTTTTTTACTATAATTTATCATATCTAGGACCGATGTCACATAATTTAATTCGTAAACCAACATACCTATTTTGTGATGCGTATGTGTGTTAACAAATATAGATTCATAGATTGACAGTCATAAAATGCTAAAATTTACGCCTTTCACTTAGCACTGCAATTAGTTATTCGTTGATTAGTCTTCGCGGATCAATGGATCCACTAAATTGGCGAAACTGTTTAGCAAAAAATTAATGCCAAAAATTTCTCTTTTCGATAGCATCGATGACTCGCGCAGGTAATATATGACGACAACTCTATCATAAAGCATAAAAAACTAACTCGAAAAATTTCACTGCATTATAGCATAATTAGATCTAAAAAATAGCTCAACAAATCTCAAAGACATAATGATGGAAACGAGTCAAAACTGAAGCGGGGAGATGACGAACCGTCACAAGTGATGATGAAAGCATAGCAAGAGGAGTGGGAGAGAGAGAGAGAGGACCTTGGGAAAGGGTAGATTGGAGGAGGAAGGTGATGGGCGTGTCTGACGAACAAGAAGGGGGGATTCCGAGATCTGGGATGCGGAGGAGCGGGTAAGGTCGGAGGAGGAGAAAGGGCGGGTTGAGGGGAGGAGGAGGGATGATTCTAGGCTAGAGAATTATTGATACCTACCTACCTAACCCTCTCTCCTTCTACGGAAGAGGCGAGTAGGGGGAAGGAGGAGGGGTGTTGATCGGAGAGAGAGAGAACGTTAGGAGTCCTCTGCTATGGGCGTGGAAAAACCGTTTAAGCCAAAAGCTATAATACAGTGTTGGACTTGGTCGAGCCAGAGTTTAAGGCGAGGTAGAATGCAAGGGTAGGAGAATGAGGGGGTTCGGAGATGATGGAAGGAGGCGAATGGGGAGGGGAGAGGGAGGAGTAGGTAGGTATGGAAGATAGAAGAATCGGTGGATGGGAAGAGGAAAGAGGAGTTTGTAGACAGCTGAGGAGAGGGAGCTATATTGGTACTCGGTTCCCACCACGTCCAATTTCCCTCCTTACCCCCGCGCCTACGACTCCCCCAAAATCCGTACAAGGATGTCCGAAGGATCGAAAGAGGAGGAGGGTATGGTGGCGGAAGGAAAGGAGAGGCGAAAAGAGTTTGAAGGGGAGAGATCGGAAGAGAGGAAGGCGGTGGGAAAGATGGGAATGCACGAGGATGTGGGAGGTTAGATTACATTCTATCCCGCCGAAGTTGTGGCCTCTCTCTCCTCTCCTCCCCTCCTTATGCACACACACACACGGCCACATATTGAGGCTCTCCTCACGCCCCCTACCCGCCCTCCTCCCCAGGCCAACCACTCGATTGTGGGATCGGAAAACGCTTCAGAAAAAATCGACCCGGTAGACTGTCCCAATCAATAGGTGAGGGGTGTGAAATTAGATAAACCGAATCAAGCGAAAACTATGTAGTTTATGCGCCTCGAGTGAAAAGTTTGGTCATGCGTTTTGATTTTCTCACGCGCGAAGATTATGGGCCTCAGTTGCGTTCAGAAAAAGGTACATTAGTTATACGGAGAGAAAAGAGGGAAAATTTCCAATTCAAATAATATAAGCGATTATTTTTTGGCACCTTAGTGAAACAGGATGTTGAAAGTTGACAAATAAAACTTCCCTGGAAACGAATATAAACCCCTGGTATATTTTCAGACACCACCATTACGGAATTCCATTGCCGCCTCAATTCAATTTTTCCTTACTTTCCTCACACCAATACCAGGAAGAACTAAGAATTAAATCGTAAAACATTCCAAAAGCAGGAATAAACATCCAGACCATTATTTGAAAATTTGGGAACACTCTGAAAAGGAAGAATGGGGACATAAACTGGTCTCGTTAACACATCAAATCCAAAGGCCCATTGCCTCGATAAAAACCAAAAACTTCGGCGGTGCCTTTTCCTTTTCGGGATTTCATTATTATTACACCAAAGGTAGAGAGAGCGAGAGGAGACTAAGGAGAGATGTAACAGAATGGATCTCCACAAAGGATCCGTCCGACACAGTGCAAACACGTGGTCTGCAGAATGGGAAGGGAATGGCCCGAGGGATGATTGTAGAAGGAAGAGTGGAAAGTTGTAGGATGGGAAATGTGGATGGGGAAGCCCAGAGAGAATGGGAGTATAAAGTGCCATAAAATGGGTAGAGAAGGCCGTGGACCATATGGCGGGGTCTTGGGAGGAAAAAAAGGCAAGAGGGAAGGGAAGGAGAGGAGATGGAACGTAATAAGGGTGCGGGATTGGGGCGAGAGCAGGCCGATGATGGTAGGCGGGCAAAGAGGAGATGAAAACACGCTGGGAAGGGGAGCAGAGAAGCAATGATAAAGGTAACGCGAGAAAATGGGATGAGAAGGCAAATTATGGGATGCGTGAAGTATTGGCGGAGTCGAAAAACTGCGCCTAATGATCGTGGATGAAACGGGGGAAAACACATGCTGCGTTCGAAGCAACCGAAATTTCCCGCATGCGAACTTCTTCGAGAGATTAAAAGGTTGCCGGAGATGCTGCGTCGGCGGAGAGTTTTCGAAAATGGCTGCCGCGCAAGGAAACCTAGACGGTTGAACGGGCCCGTTATCATTTAAATTCTAACAATTTTTTCTTTAGGTACCCGTCCGGTAATTGGCAGATCTATAAGGCCGAATGCAAGAACTTCTGAATTTTACTAGACTTTTCCAATGTTTACTATTTTAAATACTGGCGTAAATTTACGAAGAAAGCGATTACTTACCATTTATCTTGGACCTCCCACAATCCATCAGATTTGTTAGCAAAATAAACTCACCTGAAATAGGATACAAAAAGGACATTAGTATATAAATATACCTACGTAAATACTTGTAAGTTAAAAAAAAATTTTAATTTGCTATCATTCTTGTCAATTTTAGCTTGAGAGAAATTTCAAAGCAACTCATAAATATAACAAGTATAATTATTTTAACAGTAAAAACATTATTATTAATTGTGGGACGTCACTATTTAGGTTTACACTCACTAATTTGTTTGATTGTTAAGTTACATTGACTATAAAAATTCAGTATTAACGTTTAAATATTATAGCAAAGCAATAAATACTTTAAAGTCGAAGCAAAACTATTGCGGCTACAGACATATCTTGCAAAACCCTTTAATCATAACCACGACAGTATTTCGCCCTTCAATTATTTTGCGCTCCTTTAAGGAAAACAGAAGATAACCGCAGGAGAGCGTAGTGAAGACGTTTACCAAACAAATTATGGTCGGGACGACAGGGAAGGAGTGTAGGACGAGGAGTCCGAACGGCACCTAGGGAGAAAAGGGGCGAAGGATAAAAATGGATCTTTATTATTTTTATGAAGAGAAGGGCGGCAGAGGGCATCACCCCTTGCGGTTATCCACCATCCTTGAAACACTCTCTCACCCGCACCCTTTTTCACCACACCGCATCCATCATGGACGAAGCGAGAAAGAGGGCGCTGCGAACCTGCGCATCTCATGTCGATCGGAATTGGTGTATGGAGTGAGAGGGGGGAGGGAGGAAGAGGGCATGCGCCTTAAAGGTCGCACAGCATCAAAATCTCACTTCGAGCGGTAGGATATAGCTTAGCAACGAGATTCGGCCTTCACCAGGAAAGAGAAATTCTTCATACTGTGCAGAATGGAATCCTAGATAAACAACTGCGATCGGCTATTGATCGTATTCTTCCTAGAAAATTAGTGAAGTTTATGGATCGGAAGAATTGCTTCGAATCTTCATTTTTAAGCGTAGGTAAAATTTACTGCTTTCCTCAGAATCCTCGGTGCTATACAAGTTTTTAAATCCTGCAAAATATCATTTAATTATGTTAATTTCGTAATAGAATCACCCACATAAATAGAAAAAGAAACTACGAAACCTCTTATTGACCATCAGATTCAGTCGGTAGCAAATAAACTTAGCAAGTGAATAACTCCATAAATAACAGTTAAATTCCGTTGCGATTGAGTAAAAACAAGATACGAGGATGCACAAAACCAGCAGACGAGACAGGAAGATTTCAAGAGTAAGTCGGATATAAAAAGAGGCATTTTGGAACGAGGCGGGGTTGGAACGGAGAAGTTTAGGGGGTGACGGTGGTCGTGAGGAGACGGGGGAGGAGGGAGGAGGAGGAAAAGAGGGCCGTAAAGGAGAGATGCGGGAGGGAGATCTGGGATCGGTTGCTTGGCAACGGGGGAGATGTGGTAGGCGGGATCAAGAGCGAGAGTGGTCGCGAGGAGGATGCGCGTTGCTAAGGAGAGAGGGGGCGGAGAAGAGAAGAGAAAGAGATGAGTGGAATGGAGGTGGAGAGAGGGGGTTCGGGGGGAGGGTGTGGAGAGGGGAGGGGCGGGAGAGAGCGGAATGGCGACGTATTCGAACGCACCCTCTGCTGCTGTCGATCCGCTACCTCTCCCCTATGGTGCTATCCCCTCCGCCAATCATTCGCCGCGGAAGAATTAAAGCAGGCCTATCGAATAAGCGTCCCCTAATAGACCGCAATCCGAGTTGTTGATCGAGGGGGGATTTTCTAACATGACTAACTAATGTGAGAACGAATAAAAACTTTGGAAAGATTCTTCTTTCTTACATAACTATAAGAGGACTTCAACAAATGATAGTATCGCATTATTAATAATTGCCTAAAAGCGATTTACTAATTGCTGAATTCGCTGCAAATCAGATTAGGCTTTGTGAAGAGATCATTAATTTATAAGTGCGGCATATTGTTGTTGGGTTGAAAACCAGTTCGCTAGTAATGAACTTTTGCTGCAGCGACAACACGCACTTGACTGTTATCGCGAATATAAAGCCAAATAAAAGGCTTCTATTTCGTTCGGAAAGATAACCGATAAAGACAATCAATCTGGAAGATTTATCGTTTACAATTACCAAGTATCAAAAACTTTGCGTTGATTTGGGATTGCATATTATATGAAGTTTCTTTGTATGTGTTATTCCTACTTAAACCGTTAGGGAAGGTACTGCGGCTAATACTCAGAAGGCGAGGGACTTGAGTATCTACCAAAGTGCATTGGCCTCTGTTTCGCCCTCACACAAATGCCATTGTTGTTGCGAGAAGCGAGGCGAAACGATATGCGTCTCGCTCAGTTCAGATCACTGTATCCCATCCGCCATATTCGAAACCGTACGTTTCTGAGCGTTATTCGAAGCGAAGTATGAGTGGCTAATATCCTTCAGACGTCCCAAGATCATGTTTCTTCGACAATATTACCAGGAAACATAAAAATCTTTTAAAAAGTATTTTTCTATTTAACTGCATTGATAAAAGACGGTATTTTCATCTGGCCAAGATTGCCCTGATAAATAGCCTAGTAAAATGAAGATTCGTGACAATGAATTTTAAAATTCTGGTTGACTCGTTGTGAAGCATGTCACCTACGGTGAGAGAGATAAGTCTCTATGGAATTAAGATTTACATTATGTAGGTATAATACACCAATCTCGCATCCGATTAGGTGAACTGACCGAGTGAATTCCCTCTAATAAATAAAATGAAATTATATAAACAAAAAATTCTCCCAAAACATAAAATCTCAATGAAAAGTATACCTGCTGGCAAATATATCTCCCTTGAACGAAGATAAAAACAATTTGCATACATAGAAAACTTCCACGCTATCGTATATTCCTCCAATTCTTTCGACAGAGCCCCGCCCAACTTCCATCACCTTCCACCTTCTCCCCCTCTTCACTTCTTCACCCTCAAAACCCCTCCTGTACCGATCCATCTCCTGGCAAGAGCTCCGCGCATTCCTTGTCTAATGGCTGGAATAGATTCGTGGGAAGCAGCCGGGCATTACTTCTTCCCTCTCTGCCTCGCAACCATCACACAACCACCGACCACCTTATTACACAACCCCCTTCTCTTACCCTTCAGCGCCGCTTCATAAAAGAGCCCGTTCCCCGTGGTATTTCTCCATCCTTCCCCCATCCAACGCTATACGCCATATGACTCCCACTTCCACCCTCCATTACAATCCCTTCCAATCGACTTGAAGAAGATTCGGCACCTTTAAAGCAAGCTCCATTTCTTCGCTTGTGGCAACTTCAATTACTTACTAGAGGTCGTTACTGCATTAAGAGAAAAGGCAAAACAGTTTATTTTCAGGTTCGTATTTAAGTGCCACTTTTCATTCGATGAAATAATTGATCATATAATGTACGACTGTGATTCTTGAGAGAGAATCGAGAATCAATTAATTTAACTTAAGGAGTTAAATTAAACTTTCCTTAACGTTTTGTATAATCACTATACATACTTATTAGGTAGGTACATTGTTATCTTGACGAAACGTAGATAATACAAGAGAAATATTCATTAAAGAGCAGAAAGTTAATCAGTTTATATTAATTCTTTTTTCTTTAATATACTGCTTTCCTTGGATCGAATGAAGCAAAAATAAAACCTTTCCCCTGTTCTCGACGGTTATTTACGAGTCTTTTTCCCGAAGTCCTTTTCACGATGAAAATTTCCGCATTGTTCCGATTCATTTTCATCGATTTTCGCTCATTCTCCTCTCCTTTCTCCTATATCTTCCCCTCACCTCTCTTCCTCACCTCTCTTCCTCACCTCCTTCTACCTGCCCCTCCATCCCTTCCTCCAGCCTCCCTTCGGGTCATCTCCCTCACACTCTCTCCCCCTCCCTCCACTCCCCCATCTTCCCCCTACCCCCTAACTCGCCGACCCTGACTAAATTACCATACAAAACCACACACTCACTCACACACTCTCACACGCACGCACCAACAGCCGGCGGTACGCCCATCACTCTTCCCGGTCCGCCTCCGCGTCCGGCAGTCCCTCAGCCTTCAGACATGGAGAGAGAGAGAGAGAGAGATATTGGGGGAGCAGCCACCGTTCCACCCCCGACCTCCTATTTGCCCCCATCTCTCTACTCCTGCCCCCTCGCCTCATCACCTTCCTTTCGTCCAGGAGAATTCAAAACTACCTCATTCACTTCTCTCTGTCCCAGACCCTCTAGTAATCCGCCCCCGCATTCATCAGAAATACATGCTACTATGTGATAGGAGGGGAAAGAGGGATAAGGGGAAGAGGTTTGGGCACACCCTCTTACTTATCGTTCTCCCCTCCTCTACCCTCCTCTCCTAATTACCCTAGTGGCACTTTTGTCTTTTTCCCGCTCTTCTTATACCTTCATACAATATCAACTCCCTCGACCTTTAGGAAATGGCTTTTCTCTGTGGTTTGCTCTTTTTTTAAGTTTTTTAAAAAGCATTAGGTTCCTTCGCCGCGCAAAGTTAGTAGTGTCGTGCCCTCATGCTCTTACGAAAATGGTTATTACTTTTCATTTGAGGGAATTACTTCATTACTTGAATCGAGCGCTCACGTGAGGGGAAAGGAGAGCGAAGGGGGTGACCAAGAGACCATGACGTTTTTCCTCACCCAGTGAGAAATGATGATGTAAAAAGCCAGTAAAAAAGGGACATGCGGTTTTTCCTTGGTTTCACTAATGGCGCCATTGATGCGGAGAATTCGTTTAAAAAAGCGAGTTGTCACTGGCTTAAATTAGGACAAAATGTACTCCTGTGCATTCCATCTTATTTGAATCTGATATATAGGTATATATATATATATATATATATATATATATATATATATATATACATATATCATAAACGATTATACGGAAGCGCTACGTCTGATATACACACTTCTCTGGGGGTTTGAAATCACTCGTCAAACGTCATCGTGATAATCCACGACCAAAGAGTCATGGATAGGGTCGTCGGACGTTACTGTTCCGATGAATTATACATCGGTTCATCTGCTTGCCTAATCCATCCATCGACATGGATTTTCTTCCGGACTTCTCGTATCCTTTGACTTTGCTGGTCGTTCATTTATCCATTAAAAACCAAAGCGAACATCAGGTAAAAAACTCAGCTTAGCTTCCTTTCTGTTATTGTATTTGGTAACTGAACCTTAGAGGTTTGGCAACTAATTATGTGGCAGTCAATTTTATAAAAATAAAAAATAAATCGAAAATATAACAGAGAATTAATATAATAGCATACTCGTATAAATATGTGATGATTCAAATAAAACCTTACTAATAACTAATTTCAGATAGAAATTTTGTAAAAAGGCCAAAGAAATGCCTCGTGAAGAGGTTTTCACGGTTTTTAATAGGTCTTCGCTTTAATCGAAGCGGCATTACTGTGAAATAAAAAAATAACATTCATTGAAGTTCATGAGAAAATTTTACGAACCATACCCTTATGAGAAAAATGGCCACACTTGATTCGTTATGGATTACAGTGTTGTCTCCAACAATAATTTTCGTTGATAAAAGAATTAACCCAAAAAGAACAGAATGATTAATTTCTTTTGGGCCATAGAAATTGAGAGAGATGGCCATGAATATCATTTACAAAACGAAACAAAAGTTAAGGGTGGAGGAAAAAAGCACTAAAGAGCTCAAGACAGTTTCAATGATTACCCTCTTAGGTTTGCGTGCGCCGGTCGTAAAATCCTTTCGTGAATAATAAATAAGATATAACTGGTGCGGAGAGGGAGGAGGGGCAGGGAAGGTCGAGAAATGCACCCAGAGGATGGGAGCGAAAGAGGAAAAAGCAAAAGAAACTTTAAAAGGATTAGCGAGGGACACGCACATGTCGGGGAGTGTGCCTGCGTGTGGACGGGATGGAACAAAATGACTTGTGGAAGCACACGAGCTCCGTAAAAAAACGCTGCAAAATTTCTTTAACTCTTTAGGCCAGAGACGCGTCATCTCCTTTGCAGTGAGCAAGTTAAATAAAAAACTCCGTAAATTCAATCCTGCGCGATAGTCAAGCTTCGCTTGAATTCGCTAATTGTTTCGTGGGAGAGAATAATAACGAGGCGGCATGACAAATAAAACATTTTAAATATAAAGGGTGAACGATGAAAAATTGCTGTTGGGATTGTAACTTAATGGAAGAGAAAACAGCAGGAGATGGAAAAAATGGGAGCATATCTTTCACGTGAAAGGACAGAAATGACTATCACTTCTTAAAATAAGGTCGCGATTTGGACACTTAACACTAAAACCCTATAACGATGGGAGCTTTTTCTTGTGAAGTTATCTTTTGTTATCAATCTACTCTTTAAAATATACAAACATATGCATCAATTTCCTCCCCAAATTGCGCCACCGACTTTTTGTTACCTTTTTCTCTTTCTCATCCCGTATCTGCCTCTATCTCTCTTTCTACTAAGTATCGTAGTTTTTTGCATTATCGGATTCCCATCCCCTCTCCTTCACTTCTCTTAACTTCCACTCCCTCAAGTCTCTCTCCTCCTCCCCTGCCTCTGTCGAAAAGCCGATAATTGGGCGTGCACCTCCTTCCCATGCTAGACATCACCCCATTACTTCCCACCCACTCCCTCCCTATTAGAATAGCCCTTTAGCCATCTCCCCCGCGGACAGAGGAACAGCTTGAGGTGCCATATCAGCAGCATGGTATTTTGCTGGAAGAGTGGAATAGAGAATTAGGGTAAAGGGTTTTGAAAGGCGAGTGGGAGCTTAAAGAAGCTCCCCTCGTGTGACATACGTAGCGTGATCGAAGGGAATGTCTAATAAATAACGGTACAACAAAATCGACCTAAGACACAAAAAATAGATGTTAAAATATTATTCAACGCCTGTTTAAAGAGAATATTAGTAATTTGAACCTGCTTGGGATAAATGGTATGAGGAATATTTATAAACGTGCAAAATAAGCCTTCAATCACTATTGGATAGTTTCGTTTATAAATTGCTCGCACCAAAAGTAATGCATTTAGCTTACGTTTTCCATCACGGTAGAGTTTTTTTACTTGCCAGCATAACCTGTACTAAGTAAACATGAGTCTTATTCTGAAGTAATTAACCGGCATAAAATGGAATTCTCAAAGAAAAAGACCCGTTGTCTGTCACGCTACCGGATTTAATCGGAGGCGAGAGTTGGACGGATTATGCGTGCGTGGGAAGATCGGCTGGTTACAGACAGCGTGCGGTTGCAGGCGTAGGTGGAAATTCCTCCTGGAGTCGATATTGAATCCCATTATAATCGGAATCGCTTGCCGCTCACAGGAATATCTGAGAAGTTCACTGGGAGTCTATACCCTTACGAAAAATGCCTCGATATAGATACTGGGGTAAATAAGAGTACAGGTAATAGTCGTCTTCTTTAACATACATCCAAATCACCAAATATCATTCCAATTCATCAGTCGGTATAGCTCCTGTTACATGCATACAGATACACGGACAAACCAAATACAATACGGTATTTTTTAAAAAAGGAACGCACCTACAATACATAAAAATCTCAAGAGAAACCAAGTATCATGAAGAATGAATTGCGAAACGGTGCGAACCGGCCTCGTACGAACAAACAATGATCGAACTTCCTAAATACACGCTGTTGTGTAATCGCCGTGACGAACATTTATGCTATAGTGATTCACTGCGGAAGAGACGAAGTTGTTAAATACAAAATGAAATGAGGAAGAGCTCGAAGAAGAAGCGACGAGTGAGAAATGGAGAGAGATGGAGGAGGGGTTAAGAATCCCTGGGAGGAGCATTTTTTCAAAGACCGTCGAGTGTGTATAAAGGCGTGTGTGATTTAAGTCGAAGGGTGTGAGGGGAACGCAAGTCGGTGTGCTGAGGGTGTAGAGGTGGTTGGTCCGAGGGAAGGGGAACGAACCAGGCGATTGAACTTCACCCCAATAAATAACGTCACCATAATCACCCCCCGGAGTATACCAACAAACTCCATTACTTCGCAACCGGCCACCACACGCTCTGAAAACCACCCTCCCATTCTCCTCCACTGTCTCATACCAACCCCGCTCTTCTCTCCCTTATTCCTCCATCCCTTTAATTTCACCCCTCCGTCGGAGATGGTGCCGATGATCGCATGGCCCAACATCCCTCCTCATATCCACACATCAAACGTTTATTCGCTCCCCACCCTTCCTTCACGTTTCTCTCATCCGCGCACTGATATCACCCCTATCCTTCTACTTTTACACGACCTCTTCCCTCCCTTAATCTCCCCCATTTACTCCCATATCCATTCTCCCACCGGACTATCTCGCGCAATTATTGGTCGGCCATCGCGGTGCAATGTTGCTATTTATTTTTTTAGCGCGGGCTGCTTGAAAAATAAACCCGATCCCGACGAAGAGTAGTGGGAAGACGAGAGAAAAATACCTCTCGGTGTGTTATGGGGTGAGAAAGGAGGAGAAGGGGGACGGCTTATGCGTCGTGGCAGCGGCGGCGAACCGCTGTCGAAGACATCATCCAGAAGTGATCAATAACCTACGTCGCGCGATGCATGAACGAATCAGATATCGGCGCGATAAATGGCGCGCGCGAGCGGACGCAGCCAAAGCAACCCTTTAATGAAATTAGAAATGCTTTTCATTACTCTCGAGACCCTTGTCTTTAACGGGAAGCGCGCCCGTGCGTAAAAAGATGCGATTTTATTTTAGACTCGAGAAGATTTAAATATCCTCCACCTTAATGACGAGGCGCGAGAGAGGGGACGATCAGTGAGAGCCATTTTTCCTCCAATGGAGAGCTGCCACGGTCTTTTTCAATTTGCCATACGGGGGCGAAATAATGAAAAAAAGACAAAAGGATCTCCATAGATATTCTCCCGATACATTCGCGCCGAGCGCGGAGATCGAAAAGAAGCGATAAAAAGCAAAAACCGCCGTAGGGTCGACGTTCGCCTTGCATTCCTCTTCCTCCCTACCATCCCCCTCTGCTGCGTTCGTAGTTAGCGCATAATGGTAACCAAACAACCCTCCCTCTTTTCGCTCATGGCGGCGTTGGTGGTGGTTTGCGACCGGGTAACCGTCAGCACATCCTCCGGCTCATCTTCCATTCCATCTTTGCCCCCAGAGCCATTCCCTCCGAACGTATAACTCTCGGAAGGGAGAGAGAGAGCAAGAGATGGGGAAGTACAAGTTCCCTTTGGATATCGCCATCAGCTATCCTCTCCGCAGACTTCTCCTCGCCTCCCACTCCCCTAACCCTGATCCGTTCTTCCTCCCATTTCTCTCTTCCTCCGGCCTGCTATTCTCCCACTCGACTTCTCCACCTCCTTCCTCCCACGCACACTTATTCCGCCCTCTTCCATACGTACCACCGCCATCACCACCAAGTACACCCTTCTCCCCCTCTCTCACGGCTTCTGCCCGTGTCGCACCAAGCTACCTTCTCCTTATGGCTATCTTAACAGGCGATGAAGACTGGCAACTCCCAAGATAAGAAAAAGAGACATGGCTGTGCAAAAATATTGTGGTCCTGGAGAAAGGGTTTAGGAGTAGGATGTTTAGAGGAGGGGGGGAGGGAGAAAAGAAAGGTAATAAGGGCTGCTACGAAAAGAGAAGTTAGACTGGGGGTAGAGAATTCGAAAGTATTCGTTATAAATATCTAACAAAGGCATTACATAAGTGAAACGTGCAGGAAGAAGTTATAATCTATTAATGAAGAGAGCGTGGGTGGGAGAGATAGGTCAGAAGGAAGGAGAGTTGCAAGAATTGGAATAGGTTGAGGGGAGGGAGGGGGCTCGCAGGGAGGATATTTATAAACGTCTGCCTGAGAGTAATGGTCCGGAGAGGAGTCGGACCATGGAAAAAGTATTTAGGGATCGGATAAGTGGGATCGGGGAGAGGAGTGAGGTAACGGGAGAGGGAGTTGCAATTAATCCGTCCTTTTTGGCTGGAAGAAGATCCGGTGGAAGGTGGGGAAAAGAGTGGGAGGGGGTGGAGATCGGTCTGGAAGAAGGCCGCAAGGAATTGATTTAATTAAAACGGACCGGATGCGTTTCCTTGAAAGGGTTGCGGTTGGTGTGAATGCAAGCGAGAAGGGGAGATGGAGATGGCGGGGAGGGTTTTGCCGGCTGGATGAAGCGGAATAGACTTTTGGAAATATGAGAGAGGGAAGAGGGTTTGTGTTTATGCGGGCAGTTAAGAATAGAGGGAGGAGGGGTGGAGAGCAGAATGGAGCTAAATTTGAAGGGTATGAAAATTGTCCTTGCATTAAGCGATAGGATACGAAGATGGTTGGTAGAGAGTTACTCCAGAAAGTTAAGTTCGTTTGGGTAAATTTCGAGCTTTTTGGAAGATTTTTAAATGCTGCGTTGCACATAGAGAACAAGTGAAATTCCGACAACAGAAGTGTCTAATTTATCGAGAGAGAAAAAGATGTGGGAATAGTTCGATGGAATAACTAACATCGAGTAGAAATGTCCTAGCGAGAGGTTTTCGAAAAGGTAAAGATGGCATTGACAAAGACATTGAAATACGAGGAAATTGAATAGAAAAAGCGGAAGAGGGACGCTTGGAGAAGAATGTGGATTTGAAGTGATAACAAGGAAGGGCGAAGAGAGGAGCGAGAGAAGTGAGTCAAAGGACGAAAAGGGAGTGGTGCACGAAAGGCGAGTGAGCGAGGGGGAGAGAGAGATGGAGGGAAAGAAGGTGATATGGAAGGAGAGAGAGAGGGAAATGGTGGAAGGGGAGGGGCGGAGAGAAAGGGAGGGCAAAGGGAGAAGGGGTAGCAACCGGTTTAGATCCCAGAATCCATCTTCCATCCCGGAGGAAGACTATCCACAGCCTCTCTCTCAGGACAACCTCAGCGTCCGATCTTCCCCACCTCCTCCCCCTCCCCCAACTCCTCCCCTTCCTACCACCTAACCACCCGCCCAACTCACGTACACCCATGTCCCCTTCCCCCACTCTCCTCGTCTGCTCGCCCTCCCTCCCTTCCTCTTCCTTAGTCTCCTGCTCTCCTCCCGTGCACACGTGCAAGACGCTCTCCTCAAACACTCACTCATTCTCTCCAACCTTCTCTCTCACTACCTTTCTCGCAACAGTGTCGGAAGCGACGGCGATTGGTCCTTATGTTCCCACGAATTTTATCTTTGCGATCGGAAACCGCATATTGTCCCCTTTTTGCATTATAAATGTCGTTGTTCGTCGACCGACTCGTGCGCGCCAGGAATGCGGATTTCGGACTCGAAGACAGGTTGGCAAAAAGAACTGTCGAATGGAAGACAAGAGTGAGGTTTCCGTAAAATTATGACCTAAATGGAAGGTTTATAACAGAATTCATGCATACAAATGCAGAGAAACAGGAATTTCTGACTATTTGGAGAGGCATCCCATACTCAGCCCATAAGAATATATGTAGTTAAGCATTTTTAGTGATTTTCCTTATTACTAAGTATTACAACTAAAGTTTCTCCGACTCATTGCTAAAAAAGTGATGAGAAGTGTTAATTTATTAAACAAATAAATAGATATTTTTGACAGAAATGAGATCGACAAAGGTTGCACTAGAAGAAAATTTTAGTAGGCACAGTCGCAATACCTTAATCAAGTTATGCTGACATTATAAAAGGTTCAGTTGTAAATCTTCTCGACGCGGTCTGTAGGTCTTATGCGGCCTATGAAATAAATTAATTTATGCTATAATGCGGTCCAAAATCGAATTTAGTCCTTTTAAAACATCTCACGCAGATATTTGTAAATAATCGAAGAAATTTATTTAATCAAATCTCAAAATATTCGCAGTTTATTGCTCACTCCTACATATTACACCCTGCACAGTTAGGGTACAGAAGAATGTTCTTCCTGCTTCTAGCGTGCCTCTTGCATGTCCGACGCCAAATCTAGCATTTTTGTACTAAATGGAAGACCTTCGCCCCTAATATAATGGGAGATCGAATGCCCAGAGAATATCAAACGGTGCGAGGACGGTGAAAACCTGTAACATGGATTTGGTGTAATGACTTCAAGCGTCCGATGTGAATTTGAGACCGCTGGTCTATACGGTCTATATCAGACCTGTCCAACTTTTTAAAGTCAGCGGGTAGCTTAAACTAAAAAATTTCAAGCCGCGGGCTTATTAAAATCAGCACATTAATATTGTTAAAAATAAAATTTATCTAAACCTCAGACTATTCTTACGGAAAAGCGAGTTATTTTATTTTTTAGAATCATTACATGAAATCTGACATTGAAGTTAGCCGTACCTCTTGGTGTATGAAGGAACATTTCGTCCAACCTATTTTCATACTGTCATTCGACTGTTTGTCTGCAAGAATTGATCTGCAATTGATTCAATATTTTTCATGTCATGAAAGCCTAGGCTCATTTATGTACGTCAAAACAAAACATGGATTCCATCTGTTTTAGAAGTGGTATTTATAAACATGTATTAAAGACCAAACTTTTGACTGCGGTTTCATTTTAATATCTGTTCTCAGTTCAGTTGTATATATTTCTTAAAATAAGTACCTCACTTGAAAATACTCGGAAATTGCCTGGCTTTATCATTTTGAAAAGGATTTGAAATGAATGTCACCGAACATTCTATAGAATTTTAAATCTCTGTTAATGCTTGAAATATCCGCTTCGCTGGCAACATCAAAAGAGCTCGTGGGCAACATATTGTCCGCGAGCTACTGGTTGGACATTCCTGCTCTATATAATTGGACTCTGCTATATATATTTATCCTGCTATTGGCAGACAAATGCGCTATTAAAAACTACCAACAAAAATTACCTTACTAAACAGATTATATTGCTTTAGTCCAGTGATGAGCAATATTTTCTATAGGGAGGGCCGCATTGAAAGTTGCCAATGCTTCGGCGGGCCGGGTTAAACTTAGAATCGGACGTTAACTAGACATTCTGAGGTCGTAATTTGAATGCATTTGATATGAATTTGTGTTAAATTTTACGTATTACTTTTTAATCATAGCTTCGCGGGCCGCATAAAACGCTCCCTGGGGCCGTGGGTTGCTCACCACTGCTTTAGTGCCTTTTCGCATATTAAAATCATAATGCGCGTGAAAAAGACTAATAAGGGTGTCCATTGCTTACCCTGGTGCTTCCCAAATCCGTTAAAAAAATCTGATGTGACCAACTTGACTTTCTCCATACCTTTAATATTTATACGAATTCCAAATAGGTTAAATGATACCTAATAAATATTTTAAGGAACTGCGAGAAAAATTGCAGACTTTACAAAGAACAGAAATAAACTAAAACCGTAGCCTTCTGATATTGGATATAGCCCAGAAGCTCTAACAATTAAGAAAATAAAAAGGGAGCGTAAAGTATTTACAATAGTCGCCGGTAGGTGGTGTAGTCGTGGCAGCTAAAATTTAGTTTTAAAAATATCTCTTCAACAATGCCTTATATGGGAAAATGTTTCGAACAAAGGTTGTATAAATTTAAATTTCCTGGATTTTTTATTTCAGTACTGTTTTACATTCATCAAATATTAAAGCAAATATTAAATAAATATAATATCTCCTTAACAATGCGTTCTATGAAAAAATGTTTAAAACAAAAGTTATAGAGAATAACATTATTTATGAAGTGTATAATAAAACATTTACATTTATGAAGATTTAAAAGAGTTATTTGCCAAAAACCTAAATATGACTAGAGTAAACATCCACTTTCGGTTGAGCGATTGTCATCTTCATTATATAGTATTCTTTCTAAATAAAATTTGGCATTGATACAAGGGTAAGTTTTTGAGTTAGAGCGCTCACAAAACCCTATCACATACAGACTGACAGACATCATCGAGAAAATAGTTAAAACGTGTTCAGGTGACCTTAAAACATGTATTTCCGTTGAAATCTCGAATTCGATTTTTTCATGAAAACAATACTTTCTCTAAACTTTGTATATGGAGAAAATAATAAAGAAAACTACCGTGTCGCCACGCCCAGGAATAATCCTCTCACATGAACAAATTCTTAGGCGGAGGCCAAAGAAAAATGCCCACGCCAATCAACCTTTCGTGAGAGGAAGAGGAGGAGAGATATAGCGGAGACAAGAAAAGAACGATGGACCGGGCGGATATTCAGGTGGGAGTGAAATGACGAAGGTGTAGGAAGTGGGGAGAAGACTCGGTGATGGAGTGGGTAACAAGACGAAGAGTATGTGCAGAGACGTTAAGGAACAGTGATTCGGATTAATTCCGAGGTTAAAAAAGAGTGGGCGTAGAATGAGGAGTATGGGAATGGAGTTGGTGCGAGGGAGAAAGAAGGAAATATGAGGAATTAGGAAGCATAAACTGTCACGCATTTACATATATAGTCCGTGATGTCAAATAATGAATAGGAGGGATAGATAGATGAAAATGGAGAAATGAATAAGAAATAAAATCGGAAAAAAGACATTTTAAGCGAAAGGTGTAAAAGGATTAATAGTAAGAGGGACCGGGAAGGAGGTAGTAAATGGAATGAGAGTTTTTTTATGTCCACCAAAGGTGTGTGGGTTGGATCATGCGGTACGGTGCGACTCGGGAAGGTTGTTTGGAAACTGCGGGAGGGAGAGAGGAGGGGTATGAGGGGGGAGGATGGGCAGCTTGGGCAGAGAGGTAAGGTTGGCGAGAGAGCGCGAAGTGGGCGTAAGAAGAAGTCAAGAATAAAGGGGGCGAGAAAGTGGGGAGAAATGATAGAAGGGTAATTGACAGGAGAGGGAGAGAGGAGAACAAGATGGCATGTCTCTTCCATGGATGGTCAAGGGAGAGGTGCCGTTGAGTCCCCGGGTGGCTCTCCATCTCGTAAGGGAGAAAGAAAGAGAAAGAAGAAAAAACAGACATCAAAAAGAAAAATAACGCTTCTGGTTCGTAAGAGGGTTGGGAAAGAAGGTGGGCAAAGGTGTTTGGAAGCAAAAGAGGATGGGCGAAGGTGGAAAGGAAAAAGGAGAGCGAGGGATGGAGGTGGGAGAAGTTTGAGATGAAAAGAAGGCGAGGCACAACACATACGGAGAGAGAGAGAGAGAGAGGGAGGAGAAGAATCGTGGGGGGGAGACCAAAAGGGTGTCCACCGGCAGGGATGAATTATGACGACGGTGTGAATAAATTAGGCTCCCGTGGAATAATTTGAGAGAATTATGATATTAAATTTGAACATGCGGGTGCTTAAACGCCACGCTATATAACGATCTCCGGTGTTGACAGAGTAGACTATTTTGTTGCTAGATTGGTACATTAGTGAGAGAGCGAGCATCTCTTTCGTCGGGAGGGAATAATTTCTCAATTTAAGACCGAGGTAAATGGCGTGGAAATTTACAAAGAAAAAACATTTATACATAAATACCCAAATTAGCCCGTTGACAATTTCAATAATGCTTTCCGTATATGACTGAAAAGTAAGAAGTGTTCTCATGTGTGGCTGTTACTTGAAAAAAATTGTTAAAGTCGTAAGAGAATTGGCTCTGAATATGTTAAATGATGCAACGTGTGAGGTAAGGCATTTTATTAAATTTTATGTCCCTATAGATTCGTAAATTACTTTTAAAAACCAAATTATAAATAACACACGGAAGCATCTGGAAAATAATTTCCCTCATTTCACCGTGTAAAATCCAATGAGAACGAAAAGACTCGACTAAACATGAAATATTCCTGCATAAAATCGGAATAAACAAGCTCGCCGCGTCCAAAAACGACGGAAAAATTTTTTCTTCTGAAAAAAGGTCCAGTCCGAATAAAAATTCCGGGCAAAGAACCACGAGTCTCTCTCTCTCTCTTAAAAGTAATCAGAATCGGCGGGTGGTTAGCGCGGGAGACGGGACGAGAGGAGGAAAATATAAAATGGAAAAGAATGGGATGTTGTAGGGAAGAGCAGGAGTAGGAGGGAGAATCGAGGGATGTGCGTCGGCTGCTGGGGTGAGAGCGTTGGTCGGTAGCCGAAGGGAATGAGAGAAGGGAGGGAGGGGAGAGGGTGGGGAGAGAGGGGTACGAGGAGGCGGGTCGGTTTGAAACAGATGCGGGAAACGTGTCCCGGCGGGGGGAAGACGCCTGCGTTGGTCGCATCTGCATTTTAGACGGAAGACCCAGGTGAGGAGAGGGGAAGGGTTCCGAGCGGCGGAAAGGGCTGGAGGGAATGACGGGAGGGCAGTGGGAGAGTTGCCTACACTCCAACAATGTCACCCTCCCACGCCTCCCACTCCGTCCCACATCACCGACCTCCGTCACCCTTTTCCCACTCCCTCCTTCTTCCCCCCACACACACACACCTTCTTCCCCCCACACACACACCCTCTTCTTCCAATAACAACGACTTTCGGTTCGCGCCTTCTTCTTTCTCTCGAGCTTGCATTAACAAACTGTCTCGTACGAGAAAGAAGCCATATAGATTCGGTCCTAATATTTATTAATTGAGCGGGGGAATGTTTTGGCTTTTTTTGCATTACAATAAAACCATTTAAAAAAGTGAGATGGATGGCGAGCTTAACCGGCCGCGACATCTAAGGGCAATGGACTGTCGAAGATGTATGACTTGCGATAATAATGTAGCGTTGAAAATGTGGACGCTAGAAGGAACACTGGTTTTAGCCGCGAATTATGTATACCTAATTGAAAAAATCTGATATGGCCACCACATGATTTTTTCAGAAATAAACTAAAATCGTAGCCTTCTGATATTGGATATAGCCACGAAGCTCCTACAATTAAGAAAATAATAAAATGTTAAAAAAAGGTATTTCAGTATACACACTTTTGTGCACTAAAAAGTAGAAAATACATTTTTCTGCCCTCAACTTGAATTAAATTTGGTGTGCAGGATAAAAGTGTGTGGTAAAAATTGCCATCAACTGTTATTCTGCACACCAAATTTAATTCAAGTTGAGGGCAGAAAAAGGTATTTTCTTCTTTTTAGTGCACATTAAAGTGTGTATACTGAAAAACATTTTTAAAATTTTGTTTTCTCCTTTTTAGTCTTCTTATATTTTAAAGTTCAGTTTTTGGATTATGGAAAATTGCATAGATTATAAATTGAATTTTCAAAGTTTATTTCAATATGGGAAAATTCTAAAATATTTGGAAGTTCCACTATAATTCATTATGACGGATTAATTTCCTTTAAAAGTATTGAAACGTCTTTAATTTCCATTAAGTGCATTAAAGGTCCGTTTAAAAGCAATAATGTCGTTGCTATGGTTTTTATACATTTCCATTGTCGAAGAGAGGAAAAATACACTTTTTTCCGATTCAAAGCATATATTTACGGTAATTCGGTATGTATTTGACTTTTGCTTTAAAGAATTAAGAACTCCGTTTTTCAGCTAAACAACTGTTCTTTTCCCGAATTCGCATTTCAATTTAAAGTAATTTTAAAATACATTTTTAGAAAACCTTGCATTGAATCTCACGCTTTTCTTATGGGGTATTGAAATGGAACATTGGGGTTAAAAAGACCCCTTAAATATAAACTTTTTTGTGACTTTCGATTTTTCTCATGGGTTTTCATCTGAATTAAGAATATACCCGAAATTTCAGCTCTGTAGCATTTATATTGGCAGAGATATAAAGTGAGAAAAATTTGAAAGAAATGTATATCTCTACTATAAATATATTGAAGAATTTGTTTGTTTGTTTGTGCATTTATAACGCAACAACTACAGAACGTAGAAGCCAGACGAAGGCTCCATTTAACCGCAATAAAAAGGTAAGCAAAATGGGAGGGTTTTTAAAGCGATTTGTTTTTGTTTTTTTCTTTGAATTTTTCTCATTTAAATAACACTGGATGAGCGTATTGTTGGATTAGCAATCTATTAGACAACCGTTATCAACAATACGTAATATTAACTAAAATAAATAATATATACCTAATATAAACTAAAGTAGGGAAGAAAGAAACACTAAGGTTATTCAAAAAGGGAAATCACCAAAAAAATATAATCTGGTTGCTTCGAAAGGTAGGTGGAAGAAAGCTTTAATATGCATTTTTAAGCACTTTCGTTCTCTAAAAACGTTGTATGTATTCTGCATATTCTCTATACTTTATAGACAGCGAAATTGGTTTTTCATTAACATTGAAAATTAATGACGTGAAATATATCTCAGAAGGTACAATAAGAAAACTTCTGTAACAATTCTTTAATTTTGACCAAAATTTACAATCGATAACTCTTCCTCCCTTGAACATTATATGTACATTTTGCTTTCCTTTCAACAACATTTGTATGCATCAATTAAACCACTGGAACTTATTACAATAAAACACTTTCAATGTCGTACTAACATACTTTTTATCGCCTAAATGGATTTCAAAATCCGGGAGCTCATTTTGTTTCGTAGATTTGACTTTAAAATATTCACGTGACAAATTAGACAGACAAAATCAGCCTTTGCAAGGGATTACGTATGGGTAAGCTAAATTTGAATATATCTTCAAATGTGTTACCACCGGTTGCATTCCTAGACCTTGCAATTCCTGCCCAAGTTTTCAATGTTTTTGATATTCATGACCACATAATATCATGCAGTTTCTTCCACTGAAACTTAATTTGAGTGAAATAACTATATTTATGACTATTTGATAAAAAATACAGTCGCCAAATTTATCGATAAAGGTTGCTGGAAAAACTTATTTATTTTGGAAAAGATGGGAAGACAAGAAATATTGCATACCATTAAGCACTACAATAAAAATTAACCTGGTTTCATTACTTGGTTTTTATTCTCAAATCTTCCTCAATATTTTTTGTTTTCCCTTAAAAATCCGAGCAACGCCGGGTAATTTCAGCTAGTATCATATAAAACCTAAGGTACTTCTAAAAGTGCTACAGAGGTGAAATTTAGCATGAACATTGGTAATTGGTTACAATCTCTGGAAAAAATCCGAAATTTCAGAAAATCTTGTTTTTAAGGGGTGTTTTTGACCCCAGTGTCCAATTTTAAACACCCATAAGAAAAGCATTGAAAATGTTGCAGAGCTATATAAAATTGCTTTTTTTAAATTATTTACAATTAAGATACAAGTTCGAGACATGCACCATACTGTGAAAAAACCGAGTTTATTTTTCTTGAAGACAGAATTCTAATCTATGCTGAATTTGCGTAAAAATTCGATTTTAATCATAAAGTTACTTAAAAAATTTTGGTCTTCAACAATGAAAAATATGAGCTACCATACCAACGACTCCAATGCCTTTCAATGGGAATTGCTTTTCCATACTTTAAGAGCATTAAGTTAATGCTTATACTGCATTATAATCCATTTGATTTCAGCCAACGACGTAAACATATGATGACGTGATAATTTTAGATTACTTTTTATCCAGATACGTAATAAAAGGCACGGATGATGAAGCCATAATCCTATCACACAAAATATCCTAATTTTACATAAATTTTAGTGTAACATATAAGCTATTATCTTAATGATGATTACAGTTATTGCTTAAAAAGGGCGATTTGAGCCATGAAACTTGTAATTGGAAAATTTGGACGAGAAGCTGATTCCCAGAGAATTTAGAAATTCCGGATATATGCCTTAATTTCGCAGAAAATTAAAAGTATTATCTTATATAAATGGGATCTGTGTAGTTCAAATGCTGTCGCGTAGGTTTATTTACGAGTTTATATCTTGGTGTATGGTGATTTTTTGAACGCTTTCACCGACAAGTATATATATATATAAAGCGAAGGTAATATAAAAGTTGGTAAAAAGGACCGTTACTAGGACGTAACTAATCATTAAGTGTTTTCAATAGCCGCCGGTAGGAGGTGTGGTGGTGGAAGCTAAAAAATTATTTTTTTAAATACCTCTTAATTAATGCATATATGGAAGAATGTTTCGAACAAACGTAGTAGAAAATTAAATTTCCTACAACTTGTATTACGATACTTTTTTACATTCATTAAATATTGAAGCAAATAGTTCAAAACGGATGAGTGAGGGGAATAAACATACACTTCCGTTCGACCGATACTTTCTAATACAAATGCTAAATATGAAATTTTATGCTGATCGGATTATTAGTTTTTTTAGTTAGAACGCCCACAAAATTCCGGTCACAGACACCCACAGATATCATCGAGAAAATGGTCAAAACGTGTTCAGTGTACCTTAAAACATATATTCCCGTTGAAATCTCAAATTAGATTTTTTTTCATGAAAACAATACTTTCTCTATACTTCATATATAGAGAAAGTAGAAATTAAAGCTATAGTCATGATGCAAAAACTGTTATTAACATAGCATTAATGTATCAATAAATATCTATAAAAAATAGAGCCACAATTAATTTAAAATTACCAAGTACTCGTCCTGAACATATTTTTAACGAGTTTTTTCAATATACTATATTATGTTCCAATTAATGAATTCATTTTAATACATATTTGAACGTTAAATTACTAGTTTTATAAGGTATAAAATATGGCGGAGGATGATTATTTATTTATTTATTATTTTATTATTATTATTATTATTTATTTGAAGCGGTTAGAAGTACAAAACAACAAAGTGTCTTTACCACTTATCATGAATTCAATTTTATTATTCATTCCGCGGTTAAAAACTTACGGTTGTTGATAGTTTCTTTTGGAAATTAATTCTTAAATATGGCGACAAAATTTTGCAAACTTCCCAAAGTTATTATGCGCCAATTGAATTAGGTAGTGATATGCGCCCTAAAATATGAAAATGTATTAGTATATTACAGTTTATTATATATAACTATTGACAGAATATTTCCATCGGTGGTATTAATAACTAGCGACAATATTGAAAAAAATAAGCCGGAATAAGACTGAGATTTCCCGTCATCCATTGTGAGCTGCAATAATAAATGTCGATGGACGCCATCCCACCATAACATGGGTGCCCGATCATCCGGGATCTGTTCTCGCCTCACGGGGTCATGGAGTAAGCGTATAAGAGAGAGACAATGGGGATGTTTCGAGGGTGAGGAGGTGGAGGGAGGAAAAGGAGAAAAACGGCGAGGAAATGTGAGTTGAAGGTGCGAGGTGGGTGTGGACGGAGTGAGGGTTTGTTGACAGCGGAGGCGGCATAAAGGTGGGTGGAGGCGGACGAGGCGAAGTCGGCGGCCACGGTTCGGAATGGGACTCCCAAAGAGAATCCGAAATTCAAATGCGACCTAACGTTTCCCGTTGTTCAACGAGGGGGGGAAGAGAGCTCATTGGCGCGTCGCATTATGAATCGGGTGACAAGGTTAGGGCTGCCTGCGCAAGGTGAGGGCGGCGGGGGTGGAGCGGATGGAGAGCAGCAAGAGATGTGTTAGAGGGGGTGGGTGGGGGAGATGATTTCAATGCATGGATACAAAGTTGAAGGAGCGAGCTCAGCTCATGATTTGTATCAAATGAGTGATAAAGGTGACTCCTAAAGCCAGGATACCTTATGAGCGTTCGAAATACAAGTAGCCATCATCAGCGACAATTTAATGTTCTTAATTCCAAGACAGACACGCATATGGCCTCCAAAACCGCTTTATGGGTATGCGAATGAGTTTTAATTAGGACCAGAAATAAGAAAATATGACGCAACAATTATATAGGAATGTGACTGAAAGCAGTCGACTTATAACCAAATTGCAATTATTACAAACCGGAGCCCAAGACGACAAAATGAATAAGGTAAAAATGTCTTAGAAACGAACTGAAAATCATTATGTGTAAACCCCTCATTTGTAATTTTAAGCATTTTCTTATGAGCGCCTGTTTTCATCTACATAAAATTTTCAAGATATTTTTTGAGGCTCAGAAATAAACGGCGGCCTTTTCTTCTGTAACCCTCCTCATACATATGTCACTCGTCACGAGCCACTTTCTCATTCACCTTATGTAAAAATCGAGCAAAAATACGATTCTTGGCTTGAATATCCGCAGAAAGTTGGAGTAACACCATATTTAGCGTCAAAAAGGTTTCAGGTCGTCGAGGACGGAAGTGTAAGATAATATGGAAAGAAAAGGGTCTCAGGAGAGGGGGAAAGAAGTAGAGATCGCTTCAAAATACGAACACCTAAATATACAAATTGAGAGAAATTGAAACATTAATTTCAGTCCCGTCTCCTAATTCTTTTAATTATCACGGGACGAAGACCAATATTTTCCAAAATCGCGAAACTCCCAATGATTCCCGTCCTAGCGTCGACTACACTACCGTCCACCTCATATTTTTGCTCAAGATGCTTTTGTTACGTGCGCCTCCACTTCATCGTCCCGTACCCATAGCCACCCGTGATTATCTTTTGCATTCAGTTTGTTAAGCCTCTTTGTTCCAGAGGCGCGCCTTTACTGAGAAAAATGGGCGAGAGGAACACGAAGGTAGAGAACGAGAGAGAAAGAATCGGGAGTCGCCTCTCACCTCATCCTACATTCGCTGTCTCAGTCAGCCACGAGACCTCGCTCCTGTTGCCATGGAGACCGAACTCATCAACAAAAGCTTGCGTGCGCATTGTCTGTGGCCGTCCATAAGGGTGAGGAGAGAAGGAGAGGAATAGAAGAGGGAAGGGGTGGGTGGGAGCGGGAGTGGCAAGGAGTTGCGAGCGATTTGTGGCAGGAGTTGGAAAGGGCGAAGGAGATGGGTATATGAAATAAAGAAAAAATCAAAAAGTCTTGCACGACAGAGAGGAATTGGAAGGCGAAAGAGAGGGGGGAAAGAGTTCGTTAAAATGTCACCTGAGGATATATATTATCTTTTAAGCCACCGTTCCCTTCAATTAATCCCCCGAAAATTTTATTTACAGAAAGTAAATGGCGGGATAAAACAACCGAGCGACGATTGCGGAATGTCTATCAAATTCTGAATATGAAGAGAAACGCCAGAAAAGGTGCATTCAAAATTACATTTACCTCGATAGTCAGTAGAAATTTTTCTACGAAAATTTTATCTTTCTCTAGAATTAAAAAGATATATCCTCGTTATAAAACTCACGCAGAGGCGTGAAGTTCGAATCATCTATAAATAATTTGTATATAATTTTTATCTCGCTCCGCCTTGATTTCTCCTGGACCCAGGTCTTTCTTTTCCTTTTTACAGATCTGATTATCGATTAATGCAATCGCATTACACCTAACAATTAGCGCACGTGAACGATTCGTGCACACGGAGGTAAGCAGAGTTTAATTAACACGATTCTTCATACCGATACTCCCCGTTCACAATTCGACCACCCGATAAACTCGGAACTCTCTCGACACGATTAATTTGTGAAAATAGTCGGGATGACGCCTCCACTCGGTTAATAGATCCTCAAAAGCGAACCACGCACTCACCCACCTATCTCCCGTCTAAATCGACCGCAATTCATTTGCATACGTAATGACCCCGTACACGCGGACGGACGATGACGACATTACACCTTATAACGACTCTCCACGTCCGACCCACCATTCCGCGCCTCCCGCACGTCCTCAACTCCTCCCAGTTTTGCATCCACCGCCTCTCCCCGCTTCCCCTCTCTCTTTCACACACACACACACACATCCAATTTACCCTGCGCTCCTCCCTTCCCTTCAAAAGTCTTAATGCACTCTCCCCTTCACTCGTCGGTGCATCATTTGTTTATGCGCTCCCCGAGCGTACACGTGCGTTCCAGGCTTTTCACGACACGTCTGAACGAATGTTAAAAGCGTGTCAACGGCTGTGCGTGTCCGCTCTTTATGGCCACCACTCTTTCCTCCCGCACCACCCAAGTCCCATGATATTTACCTCCATTTTCTTTCTCTCGAGTCTCATAGGGCACGAGGGGACGCACGACAGTTCACCCACCACGGCACTTAAACATCAGACTCCTTCAAACGAGACACGGCGACCGCAATATTTTTAAGGCGCACATCTTCTAATTCGATTGAACGGTAAATAAAATTCCATCCCATGAAATGGATTACACGTGAGCGCGTGTGCATCCACTAACTGTCAGCACTAAGTAAGAAGAGGTTTGTTTAAGCAATGAATACGCAATAATGACATTGAACTATCTACCCTGTCTCCTTCACTCGGGTTATTCGCAAACAATGGAATCCCCTTTCTCTTACCTAGAGGTTCCCGTTAGAAAACAACGCGGGAATTGGACGCTTGCATCAGCTGTTTCAAGACCGAGCACGTTTTCCATTTGAGAAGCTACGCCGAAAGGGGAATGTGTCGGACCGAAAATATGCCGCAGAAATAACAATCAATTTATCGAGCGGCTTTTACACGAATTCCAAACTTAAAGACACGAATCCTAATAAAGAGCGCGATTTATCACAGGTGTGTCCCATCATGTACCTATTCCATTGTAAACACAGCGATGTCGTTGTCAAGGACCGAACAAAACCTAAATAAAATGAGATGTAAAACCTGGTATAACGAAAGAAAAAAACGAGAAAAAGGTAACTTGGCACAATTTGAACGAATAATTCAAGAGGGTTGAGAAACAAAACAATCGCGAAAATCGTGAATCGAGCGTACTTACACCACGTTTTTCAATCTCGCTCGCCCCTTCGAAAAACCTAGATAAAGAGAGAGAGAATGGGATAAACCGTATCGACATTTACACGGCGATCTTGCGAGTCATCTTGTGTCCCCAAAAGAACACTGCGTGACTGACGATCGAGTCCAAACAAAGACAATCGCGTGGAAGGGGAAACTTTTGCCCCGAGTTCCGAATGACAGCCGATACATCGGTCAATCCAAACGCGGACCAATCTCTTTCGAATAGAATGGAAGCGATTCTTTCCTCCGCCTCACCCCACGTCGCATCTCACATTTCTCTAACACATCACGTCCTCCTCTACATCCCAAAACCGCTTCCCCTCGCCTTCCCTCTTCTCTCTCCCTCTACACACTCGTCCTATTCCACCTCAATACCACCTACCCTTCGCGCCGGGCAAGTAGAGCGAGATTGGAAGTCGTGTGGGTTGCTTGAGTGGCCAGGGGCTCCGAGACCGAGAGGCGGCGATCGAAAAGGGAGAAGGGATGAAGATGGCCCGCAAATAGAGAAAAGTGAGAAGAGTGGAGAAGGGACAGTGAAAGAGAGGGGGAAGTGAGAGCGAGAGTGAGAATGGGAGAGAGAGAGAGGGAGTGACGAAAGGAGAGGAAGGGAAAATGGATGGAGGGGACCGATTGGATCGGCTGCCGAATAACGCCAGGCGAGCGAAGTGCAGTGGGAGGGTGTGAAAGGTATTGTTAAGAGAGGCGGGAGGAAAGAGAAGACGGGGGATGGTAGGAGAATTGCGGAGGGGGAAGGAGAGCGAAGAGGGAGGCACGTTAGAGAGAGTGACTGGGAGAAGAATGAAGAGAATGGGCGGGGTGGGGTGGAGTAAGTTGGAGGAGGATTTCGTGAGAAGATGGAGTCGAGAGAAAGAGGGAGAGGAGGGAGAAGAGAGCATATTGGTTGGCTGGAGTGGGGTTTTTGGCCCTATACCTAATTATTATTCAGAGAGTACTTCCACCTCTTGGGTTCGGATGTGCGGGGAGAGGGTAAAAAGAGGTAAGGATGGGGAGAGGAGAGTAGCTAAAGGGGGGAGGGGCCCAGTGTGTATAGAACGCCCATGGGGAGAGGCAGAGAGGCGGGGTCGATCACTACGTAGACCAAGGGGGGAATTGAGCGAAGAGTAGACGGCACACAATAGCAAATGATAATTATGGAATCGAGAGAAATCGAACGGGAGCTAAAGCAAGCAGAAAATATCTGAAACAAGGAAACTCGACAAAAAGATACAAAGATCCAGCGCAGTAGTATCAGTAAAAGAGAATATGCCAAAAAGGAGAACGATGGATGGCACGAGATGCCAAGTAATATTTTAGGAAAGAAAAGTTGGGAAGAAGAAAGAAAAGGGGAAGAAAAGATCTTCAAAGAACGCGAAGAAAAGAGCCAAAGATCGTTTGACGGATTGATTTTTGAGGGCACGATAAAAACTTCAACCTAGAGCACATCTCCCCTCGACTAACATGGCGGGCGAGGACAAAATGGGAGATTGAATGAAACATAAGGATCTAAAAAAAGGTAGCCTCTATCTTTCTCTCTCTCACACCTCCCCTTTTCCCTTTGAAGATCATCGAAGGAAAAATCCCCAGCGACATCTCCCAGGCCTCCGAACCCCACGCATGAGTTAATATCATCGAATGTGAACCTAACGACCATCTGTGAAAATTTAACTTTTTTAAGCGAAAAAAGAAATACAATGGAGGAAAAAAACAATGGAGACATACAAAAGGATTCCCATTTTATTCATGCGTTTTTTATCGAAAACGCCTTATCAATTTTCCGATGGTGGCGAGCAATTATTCCATCCCGTACCGAGTGCGGAAAGAAGTAAAAGCAGAGTGATAGCTGTTCGGTTGAGGTTGAGAAACGGGAAAGCGAGTATGATAGCCCAAGAAAGGAATGAGAAGGAAGAGGGAGGGGAGGACGAAGAGCTGACGATGGAGAATGGAAGGGGTGGGAAAAGGGGATTGAGAAAAGGGAGGTATGAAAAGGTGGGGAGGGGAGAGGAATGGGGCAAAGGGTGGGAGGGGTGAGAGATGGTAGCAGATACCGCGGACAAGAGAGAAGCTGGGACTCGGTGAGGAGGGAGGCTAAGAGATGGGAGGAGGAGGACAGCCCATCTGCCACCCTCTCCCACTACAGAACCTCCTTCCCCCTCTCGCCCATCCTATACTGGAGCTCAGGAATAGGGCTGTGGAGAGGTCGTGGAGGAGGGGAGGTGGAAGTTAGAGAGGAAGGGTGGGGATAGGGTTCTTGTCGCACAGGGGTGTGTATGTGTGTGTGTGCGAGAGAGAGTGTGTGTGATAGGGAGAGAGAGAAGCCAGAATCCAAAATGGCGCCGGGCACGGAGGCGCGGTAGCCGAGTTACCGTGGACGCCTCCTCTCTCACGAGATACGCGAGTGCATCGCCCTCTTCTGTCGTCTCCCCCCTCTCTCTCTCATCTTTTCCTCTCCCTCACTTCTCTGATTCCATTCTTACCCTCTCCCGAAACTCACCCCGAAATAAAAAAAGAAAAGATGACTCTTCCCCCCTATATTTCTCTCCGTCTCATTCGAAGTAGAAGAGAGCACGGGGACTACCAAACGTGGAAGAAGCGGACCGTGATATGTATTCAAGTGCGTCTACAAAAAACTTCAGCATATAACAGATCCAATTCGGTGGGAAGGACGTGGTCACGAAAAAATCAAATCATTCGCGACGGTGTCGGCGGGAAAAAGAAACGCTGCGTTTTTTCCCGTTCCCATTTCCCATTGATGGTGAGGTTCGACGGAGTTGTTTTAAAAAGTAGTCTGATGAAAAGGAAAATAGCAGTATCTGTTATATACTACCGTATTTTTTATTAGGTATATCCACTACCCGCCGCTCTGTCTCTTATTCTATCTTCCTCTCCTCTCTCATAAGACGTGTGTAATTTGATGCGCGCGGAGGTGAGGGGAAGCATTTTTATCGCCGTTCCAAATCTCGCGAACACGCTGTCCCCCCTGATAAGCCGGAGTCTCTCTTTTCAAGACGGGTGCTGCCACCTAGGGAGAGGGACGAGCGCAATATTAAGTGGTCTTTTTCCTCCCGAATTAAATCTTCGGCCGAGGGAGGGCGCTCAAGTTGTTTATACCTACCGTTGATACGATGTAATGAAGAGATTAAATTATAGCCAATGTAGTCATCGCCGAGGCGAAAACGGAATAAGATGATTCGTGCTCTTGAAATTTTTAATGACCATAGATAGAGATAAACATACGGAAATTCCGCGTTTTGGAAAAAGAAAACTACAGAAAAGCAACTGTGCTAATTGCTTCTCCCGATTACCAACCATTACAAACGTTTCTTTAGTGAAAAATATTTTACAAAACATTCGTAAATCGTAACTATTATATTACCAAAATGACAACATTATTCCCTTTTATAATGAATCCTCCTTTATAGCTGATGTTATTATGTTACTCCCGAACAAACTAAAATTAAAGCCTTAAAGAATTCCAGGCATCCTTCTTTAAATCTGCATCAGTTGATCGCCAAAAATTACACACAATTAAAGATGTACATACAAAAGACTGCATTATAAACCAGGGCAACATAATCAGCCAAAAGAACCTTAATATCCGAAAGAACCAGATATTGGGCCTTTCGCCTTTTCATGTAAGAACGGTAAAGTGTAAAAACAATAAATTCTTTTCACTGACAGGATTATATAAACTGCTCTAAACTGAGTGCACTTATAGCCAAAAACAATTGACAACATTTGAACATTTGGTAAGCGTAGTAAAAGAAGCTAGATAACAAGGCTGACGAACATAAAACAAGTTTTATCAATAGCATTTCCAAGAGGGCGGAAATTTCTCATTTACCTGCACCGTTGCAACTTCTCAACTGTTTATATTCTCGCTTCTTTGAGCCTTCTAATCTTCCGCAGCAGACATCACACGACCAAGAGACGCATCTGGAAGGCACTAACGCACGCACAATTCCGGACACCTGGTCTCTCTCTCATCGGCACCAATCGAGTGAGACCGATGACCCGCCATATCGAAAAATATAGTTGTCATGGCGACCCATCCCGTATTCCCAATCCAATCACGATTAGGAAGAGGAAAAACTTGTCCTCTTGGACGTGGGCAACTTCTAAATTAAATTTCTCTCCAAGCTCGGAGGTCGCCGACAAAAATATTAGATTCCGGAGTTGATTTGACGCATATGCACTGATTAATAAAATGATCATTGACAAAAACTTTTTCACGGCAAAATTAAAATATCATATCTATTTCTTACTCAAAAAAACATTAATCAAAATATAATATTCTGAAATGTGAAAATATACCTTCAAAATAGTGATAAAATCGATTTATCACATTACGTGTGCCTATATTAACATGAAGGAAAAATTACTAAGAACGCAAGAAATACCGCCATCCATCACATATGCAGCTAGTGGTAAATAAAATTCAAAAAGGTGAGATATAGTGCTCAATATGCGACTTGAATCCAGGTAATGATTCAGAAAACACATTTATCTTAAAACAGCCGAGTGAAATATTCATATATTTCAGCCAAAATTGGTGATGTTACTTATCGCCGATTCTAAAATGAATCATTATTATTATATACGACGACATTCGAGTTACCGAATCGGGCTAAGATGTAGTTTAAAAGCTTAAATTGATAATTCGACCATCCTATGGCCAGAAGAATATCCTAGATCACGTATCACTCATTAATTATTCCCAAAATAAAACCTTAGAACTTCGCTTTAAAACGCTGTTAAACGTCCAAACTGTCTCGCTATTCATTTTACCGAAAGCACGGTTGGGACGAACATTCATTTTCCTTAAATGAGCATCGGATAAAAATGACGATTGTTATGTGAGTAGGGAGGGAAGCGGGAAGAAAATAGCTCGGACGGAAGCCGTGCCTTGCACCATACAAGACGGAAGTCATGGAGAAAATATCAATGCATTCGGCAAAAAACACGCCCCAAAATACTTTTCCATGCAGCGAAACGGATACTCCTGCGCAGGATATTCCGTAACTCTTCAGAAGTAAAAAATTTTAATCAATATCGAGAACCTGAATCTGCATTTGAGAAACCAACATATCTGACATATCTGAGTCTCAGCCATAGAATAGGAATTTATAAATAGAAAAAGCAACCATTCCTTATTCTGGATTAGGTTTTCAGTAAAAATATGCATGAATGGAAAGTTTCGGCGACTCAAAATTTCTTTCCAAGCGAAACCCACCTTTCCACACTATCCGCGTTCGATTAATTTAAACCTTTACGCCAAAAAGATCGATTTTTGCGACCGCAACAAATCAATCACTCAATCATACATCTCGAACGAGAAGATGACCAGCAACGCCGCACTCTTCGAAAGTAACGCGAAACAAAATATTTCACTGAAGCGGAAAAAAATAATTTCTCAAGGGAAGGAAGTGAAAATAATAGCGCCGAAAATTGCTTCCCTGATCGCCACGGAAGGAAGGTAAAGGGGTATTGTTAGGCGAAGACGGGGAGGGATTCTGATTCACACTAATCGTCAGGTGGCGATGTGGATGGCTAAAGCTGGCGTGCAGGTAATTTGACGGAGATTGAGGGAAAAGGGGGAGACGCGAGAGAGGAGTTTTAATTTCTTTCCTTGAAAAATAGAAAGATAGAGGGGGGAGGTGCTCTGATTGCCTCGGTGGAGGTTTAAATAGATAAGAGAACGCAATGATACAGCTAATTAAAGGGAGAGACGAGTGGGAAACAAAAGGAGTCGGACCCACCTAACCCCATCGACCCGACCATCGGTCGCACCATGCGAACGCCGCACCAACGTGTGACCGTCGCCCACCGGTCAACTGCTGACGGCGGACAGCGCGGCGGCGTCCTCCGCGCAACCGACTGAGCAGCTCGGGTCCTTTCCTTCAAAGGGATTCTAGAGGGGCGAGTAGAAGAGGTGACGGAGAAAGGTAAGGAAGGATTCGCGTTAAGGGTCTAATGGACGGCATCCTCCCACTAAGTGGCCGCATCGGAATTCCGAAGAGAAGGCGCGGGGAATAAAAACTTGCCGGACGAAATTTAGAAAAAATCTTATATTTAGGATTTTGATTAGGTAAAATTTTAAGGCAATATTAATAAACGACTCGCTTCTTTGCTTGTAAGATTGCAATTGATTGATCTCGCCAATAGAGTAGGTAGGTGTATCTGTCTCTCTGTATTTACCTTCCCTGAGCGTGATCAGATGTGCTCGCTATTTTTAATGTTAATTCCATCGTAGGACACCAACTTGATTGGACATGAACATGAAATTTGTAAAGATAAAATAATCTTAAAATGAGCATTTAGAGATAGAGGTAATTTGAATGTTTTGTAAAGAATCGGGTGACACGCATTGAGAGTACCAAAAGCCATAAAAACAAGTGATATTTTATGAACTGAATATAAATGCAATTAAGTAGTGAAACTTCGTTTCATCATTTTAAAATTAACAATAAAGGCAGCCGTTTTTTAAAATGAAATATCTCTCACAGAGTTTTACCTGCGTCTCAAAAACACGACATCTGTTGGATTTATCGAGATATTTCACTTTAATCAATCCGATTTTCACAAACCTTAAAGAACACCCTATTATTAATTCTAACCGATAAATTTTGCATAATCCGTTATTTCCGGTGCATCCGATTTAAACAATGATAAAAATTATTCAATATTTAAGTAAAATTTTTGGCGGCCATTTGGAATTCCCAATAAGGCTAGTTGGCACAAAAATATTTTTTGATATCTCAACTGAAATTAATTCAAAGAATTGACACACGATACAGAAACAGCAAACAATGCGTGGCATTCAAATATTTTTGAGAAACGAAAGACGACATGAAGTCTTTTTAGGTAAGCTCCATGTTAATATCTCGTTTCGAGATTAAATGTTATATGCTCATATACGGCTTTATTCCAGCACTTTGAATCCCAAGAATATTTCTCAAGTTTAAGCACCTCAAGCAATTTAAGAGAAATCAGACATCAAGGGAAGGTTAAATCAGCGATGATAGAATAACTTTCAAAAACAGCCATTGGATCTCATATTCACTGGCACAAGTAAACAAACCAAACAAGAAAACTAGAATACGTTAACACTCGCTAATCATGCCCTCTCTTCATCATAAGTGCAAGCGAGTCTTTTTCCGCAATTTCATCGAAGATATAATTAAATTCGTATTATCCCTGAAAATGGCCAGGTCAAGGAATAATCTCATTAGAACGCGAAAGAAATGCGAACAGCAAAAAGGTTCCCCATAAATGCGCTCCTAATTGCACATCTCGGGCGCAATGTGTAATCAAGAGGGGTGGGATGGGTTTTTACCCAACCGGACATGGCTAATTAAATGCTCATAATGATAATTACCGACGTTTTCTTCTGGTAAACAACTTCTACCATCGATTCGATATAATCAAATAGAGAAAATGGCGAAAAATCAGGCGTTGTTGGTATTTTTAAGCAGTCTTGCTACAATAAGCTTTACTTTCGTTCGTTATTTCTGGATTAAGGAAACTTTATATATTTGCAAAGAAAAATTTTTGCTTGACACGCACAAAAGAGCTTCTCCCTTCAGGCTGTTTATATGTTACGAAAATTTGGAATGAGAAAATGTAGAAGCCACAACCACGCATAATACCAGAACTCGACCGTTTATTAATACTAGAATTGCGCTAAGATAGGGTTCTTTTATCACTTGATGAATCGATATAATCTGTAAGATTTTAGGTATGTGTTAATGATCAACAAGAAAACTAAATAGAAGGCACAAATAATATTGAAAAATTACCGACAATTTTTCACGATGGAGACGCTCTAAATCGAGCGCAGAGATTTGAATAATGCAATTTTAACGAAGAGGGGAGGTTTGAAAGAATAAATAGGACAAAGACATGCAAACTGGAATAATAAAGCCTTCTAAAAAAACAATATCCCATAAAAGAGGAGGAAATAGCAACGCTCTCACAAACCCGAGGGCACGGCATTACTCTTGCTCCTCATTCTTTTGCACTCTTCTTCCGTGACGTGATTTAGACATCAACTCACTGCTATTCTGGGTGAGAATTTTTTTAAGATGCTGTCAACGTAGAGGTGCCCGAAGCTCGTTCTTCTTTACCCTCTGCTGTCCCGACAATGACGCATTCGATGGTGACGATTTCGCAAATTATTCCAAAAATAAGGGAAGCCAAAACTTGGATCATATTCTTATTTCGGTTTCAGAACGAGTACTTTCAGGTTTTCTGTGATTATTACAAAAAAGCCATTTATTCATTGAAGAACAGTAAAAAAATATTTTTACAACGCAATAGAAGCTACTGTACAATCATCTTCAACCCATTCGACAGAAAAAACGGGTCCGTGTGCCATGGAAAAATGAAAGTATTTTTCTCGATCATACATGACGTCGGATATACTATATCTTGAGAAGTCCATCAACAAGGAATAAAGACCAAAACTGAAGTTTGATAAATCCAAGATGGTAGCTTTGAAAAAAAATGTTCGGATCACCAAATCCAAATCCTCCGATATAGTTAGGCGACTTTTCCTCGAGATGAGAACGAGATGTTAAGAAAACCTAAGAGAAGAATTAACACGAGCGTGGGCAATACCGTCTGGTGGGACTAGCGTGACGTGAGGGGCGACTGAGTGTGACATTGGTGGTTGCCCAAAGTGGCGACGTTGGAAACTGAGAAGGGATTATTTCGAAGAGGATGAAAGTGGGACGGGAAGGAGGAAGGGAAGAAAAGGAGAGAAGGGGAGGGAAGGGGTATTTAAGGCATCGGAGTGATAAATGGGATGCAACGTGGAGACGAACCCGAATCACGGTTTTGCACGAAACACGATCCGCTTGTAGCGTTGGTGGATGGAGCGAATAGTCGAATATGATATCCGCGCAAGGGATCGATGGGCATCGGCAGTGTATCGAGTTACGAGATTAACCCATTGGCAGAGGGAAAAGGAGGGAAGCTAAAGGTGTGGGAAGGAAAAGAATAGAGAAATAGCGACGAGACGAGCAGAAGACGAGAGAAAATCGAGCTAAAAAGATAAAACGGAGGACGATATGCGCTTCTCGGTTTGAATTCCAAATGTAAAAGAATTCATCTCATGGGGATGGGAGAGTCGGGGAGAGAGAGAGAGAAAGTGACGGAATTGCATGCTCAAAGTGTAGCAGTGTCAGATGGGTCGCCGATTCCAGCGTACGAGGGAAGAATAAGTTCGACACTCTCCCTCTCCGGCTTTCCGAAGGGTACTTTCTGAAACGTGCAAGATGTCCGCGAATTGTTGGTTATGTTGCGCTTTAAAAAATCCTCTTCTTTGATTCATGTACCGAGACAAAGACTTAAAGTAAACACGATATATTGCTATCAAAGATAGCGTTAAATTAAAATGTACAGATAAAATCACGAATTCAATGGCATTGCTTTCCGTAAATTGTGTAGTTAGTTTTTTTCAAAGAAATTAGATGCATATGCGTTTTGTTTTACTTTGTAACTTGTCGTTATCAAAACAAAAATTAAAAACTAAAAGACGAAGTCAAATATAAAGCAAGCGACATAAATTACTCATAAGCTAACAACTGCGAAATAAAGTCTGAAACGCAAAAATCTGATAAAATCCAAGGAGATGAGAAGAAAACAGGTAACAATTTTTTTATTTCAGGCTATCGGATTGATGGGGAGAAACAAGATAAAAAATTGAAACTTGGGGCTGAGCTAGCACCTCTTGAGCATAAAATTAATACTCCTCTTTTCTCTGTCAATTATTTATGTATGCATAAGCAAAAAAGGAGAAATAAGCTACGCAATTGCGTGAAATGCGAACTAGGGGGCTAGAAGACTGAACTAAAGCTATAATCAATAAATAGGTGCAATACCCGTCGAAGCGGAACCGAAGACGGATAAGTTCCTATCTCGTGAGCACTCTGACAGACTAAAGAAGGGGAAAAATTCCTCCGCCATCTGTCTCAATTCCCGCCTCACTCCCCCTCTCGCATTCCTCGGTGTCGACCAAGTGCCCAAAAACGTCAACCGCCTTCGCCCGCAAACCTCCGCCGATCGAGACGGGAGGGAGGGATGGGGGACACCGTACCGCAGTCGGAGGCGCCATGGGATGCACGCACACACGAAAGCGGTTGGGACGTGCAGGGGCGCCGTAGTCGGGGGGCGGAAGGAAGTTACGTACGTCCCGTCCCGGGAGGTCCCATTCCTCCTCTCACTCGCTCGCCTCTCCGTCTTTCTCTAGGAGTCACGTGTCGCAAGGGACATCTCTTCCAAGAAATAGGAAAACACGGCCGCCACCCACGACAAAGGGACGGCGAGAAGGGGGGAATGGGTGGGATAGAAGGAAGGAAGAAGCGGCCGCCGACGCCCTATTCCCCCCCCCCTTACCCGCCTTAGGCAATTGTTTAGTTCCCATGGGTATTTTATTGTTTTCGAGGTGTCGCTTGATATGGGTAAGGGTCGCACACACTCAAGAAAGATATTGAGATTTAGTGAGACAATAGAGACGTGCTTGCAAGCTCTCTCCCTCCATGCCACATTTTGTTTCGTTATTCCTCGGAGGTCTCTACTCAACTATTCCTATTTAAAGAAATATAAAAATGAATTCGATGAAACAAATTTCGTATATATTGCCAAGGCATCAACGATTACACACTTTACAGAGAAAAATTGCCACACAAGAAAAGCCGTACGATTTTAATTTTTCAAGTTCTAAAGCAGGGGTTTCAAACTCGTGGCTCCCGCGAAATAAGCTACATAGTATACACTAAACGGCCATAACTCAATGCATTTCTTATAAAATATTTTACGTAATTTTAAGAAATTTAAGAAGTATGTCAAATCAGCGGTTTATAAATATACTTAATTTATTTCTCATTCCAACTTATAAAAAATGCTGCACAGGTGGGTACTAAGAATGTTCTTCCCGCTCCAAGCGTGTTTCTAGTATGTCCGAAGATCCTACCCCTCGACGACGAATCTATTACTTTTTCTGGAATGAATGGGTTTAAGGCCGCATCATAGGGTAGGAGCGATTTCTTTCTTGTGGAAGGGGAGAGTGAATGTCCAAAGAATATGAAACGGTGTGAGGACTGGGAAAGTATGCGGTCCGCGGACTTGGTACGGTGGCTAAATGCGGCCCGCACACCGACGTAAGTTTGAGACCCCTGTTCTAAAGCGTAGCAGAGAAGCCTTTTAATTCGATGGTTATGAATTAGTTTCTTTCTATAGAATTTTCAAGTACATAAAGGTTGTGCTTTCGTGCTCGACTTCCCGGTCCACCAAACGAACTCTGCCCTCGCCCTCCAGACTGCCTCGACAAAAAGCATTCCCTATTATCGAAGTGGTCCTTGATTCCAGAGCATTCTCAATTTGCACAAATACACTCTCTACCTTACTGCAATTCTCTTTCATGTGAATGTCACTACAGTGACATGGAGTGCCTCATTATAACACGTGGAATGATCCTACCACTTCTCATTTCCAACGATTCTAAGATAAGTGCGCGAAGGACAAAAATCTTAAATAAATCCTTAACACTTATCGACGCGAAGATAATGAAATCGTTACATAAGATTTCATCGTTAGGATCGGGATAAAAAAGCTACACCGGATGCACGTAACATCATTTTCTATCTACTAGAAATAAGTATATCTTAGGTCTCTGACCACACCGGCCATGTAATACATCAGAAAAATTAGTTTCACCATTCGGTTGAAGGTTCGTTAAAGGAAAGTTAATCAGAATACAATAACATCCGCGCTATCTCGCCAACATTTTGAGACAAGGAAACATTCTTGCACGTATATGGAGACTCCCAGAGGGATGCGATAAGATAATGACGACGCCATCGAGCGTGCGAGAGAGGCAATCGGTCGATTATCAGCTAAAAGAATTTGAGCGATAGAGGACGCTGGAGAAAATGAAACGGCTCTCGGAAAAAATAGGCATGAATTTCCTCGACGGCAACAATGCGGTGAGATTGGGTTGAGGACGCTCTCGCATCCGGACGATGGTCGCGAGTGAGAGTAAGAGTCAGAAGTGACAATGAGTAGTAGAAGAAGAGGTAAGGGTTATAAATGCACTCTCGTGTGTTGTTGTATGTGCGTGTAAGTTCTGTTATCAGGGAAGGGCAGTTGAGGGCGTGTTTCCACTCACGCACATGTTCGGCATACACACTCTCTTAATCTCTCCCACATGAGAGGGTAATCGCAGTCTCCGCGCACCTAATGACCCATATCTACCGCTCCTCACCTTAATGTCCGCCACCTGATCCGATTACGCGTCCCGCCGCCTCCGACCGCGCGAAACGGCGGAAATTGATGCGCGCCGATTACGGAGATCGAGGGAGCACGGAATGGACCAAAGTTTTTCTGAGAAACCGCCATCACGCAAAAATCATCGGCAAGAGCCGATATTTTTTCCGCGCTCACATTATCGAATTCGCTCGCATGTTTTACAGGAAATGGTGAGTTCACCAGTAAAATCGAAATGGTGTACTGATTTTAGAAAATTAAATGCCTTTATGGCTTATGGTCATGGAAGTAGGAATTCGAATTTCTCTCTTATTTCTTTGCTACTGCAATACCGCATGATTTATTGCATAATAGTTTTGTTTATTACCAAAGGCCTACAGAGGGAACATTCACAAAATAAACCCAGCACTACCCTGCCAAAAATGCCTGTTCTTTCGCCTAAATCCATCAGCTATAAAGTCGAAGAGTACAAAAGAAAAATACGAACCTCACAGAAAATGAAAGATAATCACACTTTTTTCTTAAACTTTTGAGCGATCGTGTAATTTTCAACTAAAGCCATCGTTTGCAATAAGCAAGTGGGCGAGCGGGGTGTACAAGGATGGTCGAAACCCATTCCGCTAACACATCCACCCACCCACTAACACAACGAAACCTCCCGTGAAAATCCGGGTGCAGTGCTCAACAGGTTTCGCACGCATGCCCTGCCGTCCCAGACCAAGAGAAGACCAATCGCGCGCGCGGCACCACCTCTTGCGCACGCGATGGAACACACACACACTTACGGGCGAGCGAGCGAGTATTGAGCAGATAAGGGAATCTGCTCCGTCGCCTCAGAGTTGGCGATGTCCAAGGACATATACAACGGGCCACTGTACGGAAACATCCTCATAATCTAAACACGAACACGGGAGGGGGGAGAGAGGGGTGAGGGGGGTGAGAGGGGGGGGAGAGGGGGGGGAGAGAGGGGGGAGAGAGAGGGGGGAGATAGAGGGGGGAGAGAGAGGGGGGAGATAGAGGGGGGAGAGAGAGGGGGGAGAGAGAGGGGTGAGAGAGAGGGGGGAGAGAGAGGGGGGGAGAGAGGGGGGGGAGAGAGAGAGGGGGGAGAGAGAGGGGGGAGAGAGAGGGGGGAGAGAGAGGGGGGGGGGAGAGAGAGGGGGGAGAGAGAGGGGGAGAGAGAGGGGGAGAGAGAGAGAGGGGGGGAGGATGTGCGGAGTCGAGGGTGGCGTGGTGTTGCGGGAGGGGGTCGGGCGGTGAGATTTCTCGGCATACAAAGCATTCTAACCAACGAGACGTCGCGAAGGGCTGAAGTTGACTCCCAAGTGGCGATTACAACCTCAGCGGCGCACACAACCCTCTTTGAGTTTCCCACCTACCTCTGGTGCATGTGTGCGCGAGCGCCGTAAAAAATTCTTGTTTGCGCCCGAGAGAGAGGCTGAGAGAGAGAGAGAGGGTGGAAGAATTGATATGCACAGAAGTCGAGATAAGGGACTCTAAAGCGTCATAAAAAATACACTTCGCGCGCATATTTATTAATGCTCGATGGGAATGTGAGGGTTAAAACGACGCGAGATGTACAACACGCATATACGCTTAAAAAGGCTGAGGATTTATTTGAGCTGGCGCCAGTCTCTTTTGTCACGCAGTATGACTAAATTAAAATAACTTATAGCAATTTCTGAAATATTTTTGTGGGAAGAAATTCCTCGGCAAATTTATAAAAGGAAACAGCGCGCCGGGGTGGCTGAGTAGCTACGACTAGGAAAACATTGAAACAATATTTAGTCGTGGAGGATATAGTGATTTACATTTAATAACGTTCCATAATTATTCCAGGTGTTGCTCATCACGGAGATGGATATAACGTTTAAATGTATCAGGGAGGCTTTAACTGGAACACAGGAAAATGCAAATATCCACATACGATGAGATAGTCGCGTCCATTGATACCCACCAATTCGGGGAACGTATGGAGCGGAATACAGGCAGCGGCGAGAATAACGATCAACGAAGGAGTCGACCAATCACGGCCCAGAGGAAGTAAGACATCTTGAATTTTGATCGCACCAAAATTCGATGGGCTGATTGCCAGCAGACTCCCCCACCGATTCTTACACGTATGACTTTACAAACTCATCGCTACCTTGCGACCGGGAGAGAAAAATAAATCATTTCCCTCGATTCCATTGTTGAAAAACCGTCGTTCGTCTAGCATCATTTCTTAACGTCTCTTCTTCACACAACGCCGCTTTCCCGTAGAATCCTCTGCATCATCTCTCTTTCCCCCGCATCCCAACCTTTCCACTGCTTAGGGGAGGAAAAATTTCACCCGCTTTGCTCAACACAGTATCCTTTCGGAAGAGAGGGTGCGTGTTGGAAATTGCGCGGCAAAATGGCGATCTATAAGGATTAAGGCTGAGGAAAAGCCGTTGAAGCGATTACAGACTGTTCTCTCTCGGAACACCGACCGTCCGTGAGGTCGCTCCGATTTGTTGGCGTCGAATGTTCACTTAGGGGAGGATCCCCCGGAGGAGGAGAGAGCCAAGGAAGGAGAAAATGACGGGAATAGCGAAAGCATTTTCCTTAGACACGCATAAAAATGGTCTTGTCCAATGATCATCGAGCGCCTCGGAATCGCTCGTTTCGCCCTCAGCAGAATGGTCGAACGAGAGGAGACGGGTTGCCGAGCTACCGAAGTTCGACGACGGGCGGCCGCCGCTTTTCAACGCATCATTCGCGCACGAGCATTGCGTTCTCTCTCTCTCTCTCTCACTCTCTCTCTCAATCTCCAGACTCGAAATGAGCTAATAAGTGCCGAAGCGGAGGAAAACAAGTGGTGGAACGATCGCGTAAAAATCCGCATAAAACAGCGCCGCCCGAGGACAGAACTTTCGATTCTCCTGTCCGATCCCAGGCGGAAGCGAAGGTGAAGGGATTTCGTGGCATTGGCATTGGAATTAAAGAGTCCGAAAATAGTTATGGTCGCGGCGATTAATTATTGGTGGACGGCATTTTTGTTCCGCCGAAAGGAATTGGTCGATGCGATTTCATCTGCTCTAATTTTTTTCTTTTTCTATTCCCTAAAAGCACGTAGAAGTCGTGTTGGTAAGATAAAGGCCATAACGGAACGTAAAAAAGTTGCATAGACAAGAAGTACAGCGCGAATAACACTTGCTTAAATGAGTTTTCTGCCGAGTAAATTCGATTCTACACGTCTTTCCTGGAATGAAATTATCAAGCGTTTTACGGAACGAAAAAAGATACAAATCAAAGGAATTATTATCGGCTCGTATTCAATTTCGCACGTTAAGTGTCCAGATACGGTGATATTAAAATCGGAGAGCGTGAGCCTTATCTGACAGAATTCTCTTAAGATAAAGTATACGTGATCGAGATACAAAGCTAACATATTAGAAGAGCTTAGCTTAAGAAACAGCAAATGAACTCATCGCTAACAAACAAAAGACAAATAAGCCATCGGTTCTATAACTGAATCGAAAACCCCATAGTTTTTAACATAGAAACACTTGTAGAGGAAGGAAAAATTCCTTCGTTTCTGAAGCAACAAATAGTGTTTTCTATTAAGAATTTAAGCATTTAAAAATTATGATATGTTTTTTTATATTTCAATTGAGGGTCAACGGTTAAACATGATCGTCAACCGTGGAAAATAATGATTCTGTCTAAGAAAACCGCAGTGAGCCTTCACATTCCTTCTACATATATTCTCACTGATGAATATTTATTTCAAGACATTTTAATATGTTCCGACACAAAAATACGGTTACGAGAAACAAAAAAATCTAAGTTTTCAATTAAGTGTCTATAGCAATTTCATATACAGTTAAATGCTAATAAATTAAACCGAATAACAATTTCTTAATAATTTTCCGCAGAAATACATCGTTAATTTCGCAGAGAACCGAATAGGGTGGAAGCAAACGTGTTAATGTCAAAAAAAGTCTAGCCGAAGCAATTTTCGCATGTGAAGTGACGCCTCGTAGCTGATGACACAATCAAAAAGCCTCGAAATCCAAGCCTTGACGCGAAAGTATATACTCCGTTTCCTATTTTTAACCGTGGCCATGTTTAACCAGCACCGCAAACGTTGACTCTCTCTCCATGGCCCCGGGAGACCCCAAGAGGACCGCCCCCCATGTATCATATCTGCCTTCGCCTTAATCAATGGCCTCAACTCGAGTTAGTCCCACATTCATTTAGGCAGCACATTCATAATCGAAACGGAAAGCAATACATAAATTAGATTTGGGAGGCGTGTGTGAGTCGAAGTTCGGGGCTGAAGGTGAAAGGGACGGAGGGTGGCACCTATCGGAATAAGAAGTGGATATTTTCCTCGAGGGTTATAGGCGAGAAAGTAGGTATCGTGAACATTTCCAAATCAATGTAATTTTCTGAAGTGTGGAAAATTGCTCCTCTTCCTATATGAAAGTTTCATCACACCTCTCCATCGCTCTAATTTTATTCGCGGAATATAAATGTTATGCGGGATAGTTTAACTGGCATCGCGAGTATGAGTAAAATATGTTCAAACGTTAGTTACTGATAAATTTTGATTTAGAATCCGGGTAGATATAAGTTTAAATTATATTATTGGTTATAACACCAACAATTGACAAAAAAAATATATTATTCATCGCAGAATTTGATTGCCTGATTTGTATTCCATCTTAGGTAGAATTTTGAATAAGAGAAATACAAAACTATTCCAATTGATACTAGTGAAACATATAAAAACTATTATCTGTCAAAATTAGCTAACGAATAATTTACGAAACCTCACTAAATTTACATGTCATTCGGTTGAAATTAAGCAAACTTCCACTGACTAAATCCGACAACGTTCTTTTTTCGCGAGATGCTAATTTCCAGTCACCGAAATAAGACTCAAATCGATTTATTCGAGCTCTGGAATGACGAATACGGAGAAATTGCAAAAATCGCAACCCGGAATCATCTACCCCCGCAAAGCGAATCATGTCTAATCCCGAAGCAAACATTTTCTTAAACACCACTTTGGAGAAGCTGCGCCTTGATACCCTGCCGGAGGGTTTTATCTGCGGGATCCTCCCCATTTCTCCCTTTCCGTTTCCCCCACGCCCCAGATGGACGCCCACACTCCCCCTCTCTCCATCTTCTCTCCTCCGCCCTTCTCTTCAAAAAATCTCATACCGAAACCCGTGAGCCCATCGGCCCTACGCGCCAACCGACGGCGTAAATTACGCCGTAACTGCGTCCCGACACCTTAACTAGGTCCTGACACCGCGGACGGGGAGCCGGCAATTCATCACGGTGTAGGGCGGGCGCAGGGAGGAGGAGGAAGAGAAGATGGAGGCGACGGTGGAGAGAGAGAGAGAAACGGGGAGGATCCCATCTCCTTCTCATCCTCTCTCTTTCTCTCTAACTCTCCCCTTTGCTCCTCCCACAAACGCACGCTCGACTACATCACACGTGCCTGAATCTTAAAATCTCGGGATAAACCGCACTCTTTTAAGGACGGTCGCTGTATTTAGCGGGGGCGCATCACGGGCGATGCGGTTAGGTCGTGTCCGACCCTGGGTGGTGTAGCGCGGACGCTCCGAGTCGCTTCGTTGGCCTCCGCCTTAAAGAGGGACGACGCCCTGCGTTAAGTCCATACTACAACATAATAGAGCGAAATCGAGGCTACTGCTTATTTATATAGGGGGCCGAATGTTTGAGACAATTAGTTTATAACCTCGGAATAATTTTCATCCCAGGAGTTTGGAAACTCCACCTTCAAGACGTCCACGAGATGCACATCGAGTTATTCGGAGAATCGCGAGAAATGGTTTGTTAATGAGACTTAAGGCAGGCGGCAGTGTTCTCATGAACGAGATGAGCAAAATTCTCGTTCCCATTTCTCCATACGAGTATTTGATAACATACACAGATCCTCTTACCAGATTATACTATACCTTACACTTACCTAGAGAAGACTACACAGGTCGTTAAAAAGTGACACGGTCAACTGCCCATACCTAACACAAATTTTCCCAACGACTCGGTAAACATTTCCTCAAGTTGTTTAAAATAACGCTCCCAACATGCATTCAAAAATGTTATCTAGAATCTTAATTCTTAACATTAAGAAGCACCTAGATCAACTATCCTCACTCCCAAAATAGTCAGGAAAAAAAAACTAAATCTTCACAGAAATAGACTCAAGGATATTTGAAAATGATAAGTAGGAAGGGAAAAACCGTAAACGCGAAGTGGAGTCGACATATTCGGGGCGGCGCGATAATGCGGTAGCATAAATCAAGGAACAATTTAATTTTACGAGTCTTATGGAGGGATAAATGAAGAAATATCCCTTGGAAAGGCAAATGGACGAATGCGAACGTAATTAAACGCGGTGTATCGTTCTACTAGTAGTTAATACTACCCCCTCCAAAAAATCGATCGATCACTCTCGTGATTGCCGGCCATCATGCGAGGCCATAAAGTCATGAAAACTTCGCATGTGCGTCGGATGAGAGCACCTCGACCGTCACGTTTTTCTACAGAAAAAAACCGCCCCTAGCGACCGATTGGTGCAAACGAAACAAATTATCGATTCGTCAAATATATTTCGGCCAAAAACAGGGTGCCGTGTCCCCAAAGTTTTGCGTCGAATGTGGAAAGGAATCGAAATTTGAACAGGATAGATAATGCCGCAAAGTGACCAGCTCTATATTTAAAGCGCCCAATAATAAATAAAATAATCCAACAAATTTATTGCGGTAAGGAGAGCAGAGTGAAACGATCCAATTTATACTTTGCTCACGCACGACGGGAGAGGAATGACAGCCGAAATACAAATTAACAAGAATTTATTATACGTCGCGAACTGCAATTGGCTTCACACTTTAAACGGCAATGCCTGGATTTTAAAATTCTCTCCAATTCTTCAGTCATCACAAAACCTTAGAAATTCATAGTACATTTTTTCAAAATGTACTTCAAGAATTCCACTGAATAATAGTATTACGCAAACTAATTAAATTTACTTCCAAGTAAAGTTGTATATTTCTACTTAAAATTTTAATTGGTAATTACGACTTTACTTTAGAATATGGAGAGTTTCCACAAAATACGCCAATATGCCAGCAACAGTTAACTTCGTAATTAAATTTACCTTAACTGGTGTATGTCGCACGGGTGTAGTTAATTGATAAGACATTTCAATGAGAGACATGGATTATATGATTATTATCTAAAATGACTCCTAGTTGCAACTAAGGATTCTACAATTATTCCTTTATCTAGTGTGCATATTGTAATAAGATATTTTTGGTATATCATCGCTTCAACTTTTCCAAAGCATTATTACTTGATTTGAATGAACTTTTTTCAAAGGAAAAATACGACGCATTTGCTCATTCGCTCGTATAGTTTCCAAATTGCATTTATTCCTTATCCAATTTTAATCATTATACAACAGTTTTGTCCGTATAATAACGGAGAGGGTAGGAAAGAGTTGTGACAGACAAGCAATTAATGCATAAAATACTTAAAGAAAAATAATTTATCATTTCCTCTCTAAAATCGACAAACGGAAGCCTTTACTTTGTGAAACCCCATAATAAATAAGAATGAGGGAATAACTATGAAAAATTTCAATTTATTCAGAAGAAACAAAAAACGACACCCTGTTTTTCTTCTTTAGACAACCTCCGTCCACGAAAATAGAAAAGAATAGAATGTTAATGGAAATCACATGAAGGTGCATGGAAAATACTTGTTTTATTTTAATAATGAATAATGACTTTGCCAAAGAATGATATTTTGCGCTTACATAACGACTCAATACAACACTATGAATTTGTAAATTTTTTGAGCAATTTTAACATTTGAAAATATACACATAGTTCTTTACAAAAGGATTTCAATAATTTTTAACGGAAAGGATATTTTCTAAATATAATTAACTAGAATTGGCTGTGGAATTATTAATTGTAATCGCTTATTATTCGCACTATATGCCATAGATTGGGCATTTCGTACAAACACCGCGTATCATCGGCGCTATCTTGTTTAAGATTAGATTTCGTATAAAGGTCAAAAAGTTTGCGGTGGTCCGAGATCGTTGAAATCACTGCTTCATGCCACGTTGGTATCGCCGAAATCGTTGAGATAAGACACTCGCAAAAGGTCATTATATTTCTCTCTCTCTACTATTCTATAGTTCATTCCTCAATGAAAAACAAATTCTAAAACTTCCACTTTCAAGTTCATAAAAACTTGTTTACCTATTAACATTGTGTCGTCTCAACTTGAACGAAAAGTTATAAGGTATAGTGGCTCACAAAAATCTACACTTAAAATTGAACGCATCAGGAGATATGCATTATAAAGACGAAGTAAATAAAAGATATTCGTATGCCGAGCCCTACAGATCTTGAATTTTTCTCTGGGATCATTAAGAATAAAGCCGATCCTGAAATCATTGGAGCATTGATTCGTGTATCGTTATGTCGGGAAAAAAGCCAAGAATGTAATAGCGGCAATACATTATTATTAATATTCGACGAATGGTGTGAAATAAAAAAATCAGCAAGATCGCCTTAGTCTGCCACAAATTTTTTGTCAGAACATAACAATCTATTGGAATATTAACATATACGATTGCTCGTGTATAATGCGAGTTGTTTTTTGCGAGAGACAATAGGTTTACTTACCGTGAGCGGCACTACCGTGATGATGGTGGTGGTGGTGATATCCGCCGTGCATCTGAGAGGCCGCCGCATAATACCTCGCCGCTGCAGCTCGGTGGTTGGGCGAATTCGCCGCCGCGGCCGCTGCAGCCGCCGCCGCCGCAGCCGCCGCGTCGAGCGAGTGGAAGAACATGTCCATCTCCTCGGCGGTCGCGGAGGCGGTCGTTGCCGCCGCCGCCGAGCCGGAGCCAGCGGAGGACGTGGACGAGGACGACGACGATCCCCCCGCGTTGTTCATTAGTCCTCCTCCGGGGCTACCGCTCCCGTTAACGTCTCCGTCGACCATTCCCCCGGCGCCGCCCCCGCCTCCCCTCGGAGGAGCGGGATCGTACCAGCGATGGGCGGCTGCTGCAGCCGCCGCCGCCGCAGCGGCTGCCGCGTGGGATTGGTCCGAGGCGGTCATGTCCATGGCTAACATTTGTGCGGTTTGCGTGGGATCAACACCGTCGTGGGAGGAGAGGGAATCGAAAGGGGATGGGTCCCCTTTTCCGTGATCACCCGAGCAACCTAGAGGTGCTCGCACGCACCCTCTGATCCCTCCTCGTCCTGCCGCACGGTCTGCACACTGGCTCAGTGGCCGAGATCATGAGTGCGACGGGTGGTCATCGTCGACAACCATCAAAATCCGAGGGGAGTGGAAAATTATAATCTTATTCCCGGATCGACAATTAGACACTCGATTTTAACGTTCTCTTTTACATTTCCTCGATTTTTCCTCACTATCAGAATGACTTAGCTTTTCGTTTGAAAAGCATAAAAAGCTTGGAAACGACTGAAAAATTATTATTATGAAATTGATTTTTTAAATAATCGAACCAGATTCACAAATTTACCAACGTGCGAAATGGCCCGCTCCGATCGTATCACTGCAATTGTAGTCGTGTCATTTGGCGAGTTTCTTTGTCGTCAGGGGATAGAGTTGCTCACTCCTGAAACGATAAGATAAAATGAGATTGGATTTTAGTCAGCATGAAACGGTGATACACATGATTATAAAACAAAATCGATAACAACACTTGATTTTGGTCTTTGTCTGTCCTCATGGCAAATCCGATAAAGCCTAACTAAGATAGTGTGTTTATATGAGAAAGATAGGCATTGAATTAGCTTTCTTGGTTTTTTGGAGGTAAAGAGTTAAAATATCACTTATTACGATGGGAGCCTATTGAATATACGAGTTTACCATTAGGTAAGTACAGAATGCTGAAGGCAACCAAATGGGAAACTAAGTAGTCATGAATGCGTGAATCCTCACCACTTTCAATTAAATAAATTAATTATATTTAATAGAAATAAACGACACGCTTGTTCTACTCATACCTACCTCCAATTGCGTATGCTACAGAAGGCCTTCCCTAGCTCGAGCATGGTCCAAGAGATTCGCCCATCCTCCGCGAGAGGGCTTACCCGGCTTTTGGACCTTCACCGACCGTCAAAGCTTAGCGTCCGCCGACGGTGATGACCCAAATGCCCAGGAAAAGCCTGTTGGTTTCCCCTATTCAAATGCCTTTGCGATTTCTCGTCAATTATATTTATTCTTAGCATTTTAGCCACGTTAAGTAACAGACCCAGACCCGAAGAAGTATTTATCTCAATTTCCAATCAACAATTTATCGGCTTAATGCAATAACAATATAAATAAATAGAGCAATTTTATCAATTTCACCCTTTTGATTTTGAATGGCATTTTGAGTGCATTTAGCTCGATACACATATGTGCACATTTAACATCAATTAATCATTACCAAATAAATACTAGGCATTCGTCGATAAAATTCCGTATGAACGTATTACACCTTTTATAGGACCTATTATATGAATATCAAGAATTTTCTTCATCATTAAATGTTTAATGATTGATATTACTTAGGGTTGTTTTTCTTCAAGATCGAATCAATTACCACAGATTAAATTAATCCACGCACAACAAAAATGTACATGTGTTAATAAATGGACTCAATTGTGCTGTCACGCTCGCTAAAATTGTAGCCTTCTGGACTAAAAGAACTGACGCCGCATACGATAATAATTACATAATAATTGCGCCAAAGAAATCTTTAAACAGGAACACTTGAAATAATTTCAATAAATGATAAAATATTCGTAGATTATTTCACGATATATGTAGATACCAAGTCGACTACTCATTGTAAATCTTTACAATTATTTTAAAAATACAACCGTGCCTACAACGGTTTTGTTCCCACAGATCGTAAAAGGAATTTTACGAAACGACGACAACTAAGGTATTCACGTTTAACACATTCAGACAGCAATCAACGTGCCAAGATGAAGGAAGTTTCGCGCTGAATATTACATGGGTGCACGCTAGTATTCCGCGCTAATCTAGCAAAAAATCGAATGCAAACATGATTCGTCTCCAGTCATGCCTTCATTTCGTCCTTTTCGACATATCCACCCTATCTCGAGCCTCGTCCCGATCGAATCCAAAACTTCCGTAAATGCGACCGTCAAAAATGACGACATAAACTTCCCCGGAGACTCTGACGTTGCTCGGAAAGCAGCAGGGAGCAAAGAGGGGAGTGAGAAGGGACACGTCGTGTTTTGGATGTATGGTTACATAGATGGCCATAAGGAGAACGCACAGTGTGAGGAAAGCCACTTCTTTGCTGCTATATAAGCAACGCGTTAAATGTAGTCATCGCGCTCGAATGTTATTTCTGTACACCCTTCAAAATGCCGCTTTGCAATTGAAAACGGGCTGGCGGGCTCGAAAGGCCAGAGAAGGGAGATAAAAAGCCCACGGAAAGAAAGAAAGAAAGGGACCTCCACTGCCATCGCATTGTTCCCAAATGTTGAGAAACTCGCACGCGTTAAGGGTGTTCTCACAATATTACGAATGCGGCTGCAAAACTAACTCGTTGTGTAAAGCAAGAGGGACTGTATTTGGTAATTGTACGCGCAAACCCGAGCTCGCGCCGAGGAAATCAGATCGGATTTTCCCTCGATACACCAAGTGTCTGATCAAAAAGGGTTAAGTGACTGACTGCTGAACTGACGGGAGTTCCCCATTCGAATAGGCGAACGATATTAACTGCGGCAACTCATTGCCAAGGCTCCAGCTCTGCCAGCCCGACCGATGAGACATGGCTCGGCGATACGTAGGTTAGCAGGCGTTGGAGATAACGCGGGAGTGTAAGGAAAGATAAACCGTTTCCAAAAACTTAATTGCCGGAGATAATCCTTTTCCTTTATCTCGCTCCCTAAACAAGATATATATAACCGAGAATTTTAGACTGAATAGGGAACGGGAACTTTTAACTCAAACGCAATATTGATATTGTAACTAGACCAAGACTTTGGTTTATTTTCCGATAGCTCTAAGAGTAGTTAACGAAGGAAAACCAAAAGCCAGATCGGTCTTCAACTCGAACTTAAAAGACTAATCCTGACCATAATTTCCCCGTTTCCCGCGAAGGCTCAAAACTTATCAAATCATCTATCTCCCAAAAAATCTACGTTAATTGGCTCTATCTACAACTCTGCGAATAGCCAACATTCCCATATACTCTTCCGATAATTACATAAGGATCACGTCTCTTGAGGCACTAAAAAAGACAAACGTATCAACTACAATACCCTCATTCAACTCCACCGCAACCTTCAAATGGAGATTCCGGAGATTTAACTATCTTAATTTGACACTCCAATCGATTCGTTAACTTGCGTAAAAAGTACCTTAGTGATGAGAACACGTATCACTCGTACAGAGAAGTAGAAGATATGATACCGGAACTACGCGAGACCCTTTCGACAATTCAATGAGGATATTAAGATTATAATCATGCGTACCAACCTTTATTTTATCGAGTCCCTTAGTCCATCGCAGTTAAGAATCCAGGCACCAAAAAAGGGGATTGGTGGGTGGGGTGTTTAAAAATCTATTCGTCGGGTATTTTTTCTCCGAAAAACGACGCAACAACCTCAAAAAACAGTCCCTCCTTATCGTACGTCTCCTCTGCAGAAGGTCCTAGTCCTTTGATATCTCACTTTTCACTCACACGTGACAACTTGATCTCACAGTGATTCGAGAACTGCCAGCTGAGGCGTCGCCGAACTCGTTAAAGGGGTTGCCAACGAAAAGAACCGACCCCTTCTTTTCGGTCCATTCCTCTTTCGTTAAAAAAAATAAAATCCTTTCGCCGGAACTTCGGCGGTCGTTCGAATGCGGTATCAGCGTCGAAATATCTATTTTCTATCGTGTCCTTCGGCCGGAAAACATCACACTCTTCCTGTTTTCTCCCAAAGATAATCCCGTCCTGATTAGGCGGGGAGGCTTTCTGTCCGGTCGGCTAACACACTTGGATTCTTACTTCCTTCACGAGGCCGCGATGATAACTACTGTCGGTCCTGGTGATCCCAAAGAGGGAGGAGAGAGGCGTATTAAAATACTCCCCTCGCCCTCTACCGATGTGTATCTCCCCGCGCACTCGATCGCCGTCCACTTCTCGTCGGTGTTCGAGGGGGGCTTTACGCGGATTTTTCGGGGGAGGTGGGGTTTGGGGGGGCGGCGGCCGGCGCTGGTGATGGCGGAGGGAGGGGATCTCGCGAAGACCTTTTAAACTGGCTTTTTTCCTTGTGCGTGCTCCACACTACCGCCCGAACCGACACCCTCGACCGTCGCTTCGCAACTGAGGCCCTTCCAGCGGAGGCAGAACCGGCCGGGCAAAGGGAGGGGAGAGAGGCGCGAGAGAGAGGAGGTGGGGAGGCGATGCGGGGATAAGGGACGGTGGGAAGGGGGCGAGGGACGGGCTGCGTGGAAGGTTCGCCGGAGATCGTGGTTGGTTCGCCGGATTGACTGGTGTAGCCGAGGTGAGTGGAGAGGTGGACTTCGGGTGTCTTCGGCTGGCTCCGCCCACTAACGCCCACTACGGCGAGCGAGAGAGAGAGAGAGAAAGAAGGTTGAGATGCTGGAGATGGTGGGAGGAGTGAGCCGTTTGTGCCGACAGAGAGCGCGCGGAGCAGGGGGGCGGTCTCTCTCTTTCTCTCTCTCTCCCTCGGTGAAGGGAGGGTCGGAGGAGAGGGCCGAGGGGGTGCTTTCTGCGTGCGCAAGGGTCGCCGCATTTGGCGAGGACTTGTCGCAGGGTGAGGATCGCGTTACGCGGGACCTTGGAATCATGCGGGAGATGGAATGTGCTGGCGAAGTGAATGCTGTCTCGCGCGAGGATGCATTGTCGAGATTCCCTGCCCGTTCGTGCATTAAAATATTCCGTCGAGATATTAAACGATTCCTCAGTTTGAATATTTTCCTCCGGAGCTACTGCCTTTTTATAAGCTTGCTGTTTTTATAATGGACACGGCGAGATTTATCCGTTTTAATTTTAAATTCCAATCTTGTTTTTAGATTATGACCGCAAATGTTTTCTCCCTGGAGAAACAAGAAGTGAATATCTAATGAGATATTTCTCGATTAGTTTTAAAATCACGTTCATGTACTTAGGCAAGCTTATCATGTTTTCCAGTTCACCATTTATGGAGTCAGTTAATGCCTTAAAATTTTCTGTTGAAAATGTGTTATTTTAATTTGGTGAGAAACAGTCATTTGAAAAATGCATGCAAAAATAATTTAGCAATTAATTTATTAAAACTATCTGTAATACTTTATTATTATTATTATTATCTTTATTTCTTCTAGAAGTTCGATTGTATTTTCAATAATATATCCTAAATAGTGCTGTCACAGAATCTTACATTAAATTTTCATAGAAATAGTTTATCGAATTATTTTTTATTTTTTTGCGTTTATTATACCTCATTGGAGTTTTATAGAACTTTTTTAAGAAATGAAAACTTACAAAGTGGAAAGTTTTTCAAATAAGTAGTTGGAGTGTGATCCGGAACCTACCGAGATGTAGAAAAAAATCTAATATTTGTATGTGTACACATTTCTTCTATAGCTGGAATAGGGCTAAGAGAAAAGGTAAAAATTTTGATGGGTTGAACACTCTGCTTGTTCACGTTATTCAGTCACAAAACAGGTTAAATTATGAAATAGAAAGGTAGTAAATACATAAAAATTCAATAATAGAGCTACTTTAAAGTAGTTACTAGCGATTAGATATAGAATACAGTAATGATCCAAAAGGCTACATGTTATTTACAACACAATATGTTTGCTACAAGAGTAACAGATCTATTTGAGTTTATATTATATTTAGATATTTAAACCATATTAATCAGCAATTTAAAATTAAGTAATGCAGAAAATATTGAAAATATGATATAAAAGACAGCGAGTCATGCGGTAACTTAACGAATAATATAAAATCTTCGTGTTCAAGTGTCTTAAAACAACTCACATGAAATGTTATCAATAAATATTGGCATTCTAATCGATTAGATAGATTACTAAGACATAACAACTGCATCATTAAATTAGTTGGTGCCATTGCTTCCTGTAATCATGCATATTAAGCAAACTTGATAAAATATTGATTGTCATTCTAAACACTAAGGTTAGTTGGGACTCAACAGGTATTTAGAGTTATACAGTACTAGGCTATAGAATGTTATGGAAATATAATCGGATTTTAGAGTGATAAATAGATGCCTATGCGTTTACGTTGTAAGAAAAATTTCAAATCGTACACATATAGAAATTGATGCCGAATTATATTAAATTCTGAATGTAGAAGAAAAATGCAAGTTACAATTTAATTCTAGCCGAAATTCACATTACATGTTTCGCAGCTCTAAAAATCGAAAATAATTATTAATCACAATTAATACAATTCTTAAATCGCCTAAATGTGGTAACGCATCTTACAAAAAGTATTCCTTGACCCTTTCGTTAACATATTCTAAAATGACAAAATACCCAATTATCTATTCAACAACCATAGAGATGAATAATAAGAAATCTTCCGGTGAAACAAACAAATGAATAAACATTTTCGAGCGAAATGCAATCGTCAGCAAAATTATTTGCCGCTCCTACTACCACAGGGTTCGACCTTCGTTTGTTTAACTACGTGATAAAACATTGCGCGAAATTTAACGCACCTACGATGTATATTTCCGTACCGTCAACAACTCCTCTCCGTACTTCCTCACACTCCTTTCCTCTCCCTCCCTCTCTTTCCGTCTTCATCCTCTAGCTCTTCTTCCTCCACGACTCCACGCTTGACTGGTTTCAGGGTCTCACCCTCCTCCTCCCGCTCTGCCTCCCTTTATCCCCTCTCTCCGGATCCCCCTCCTCATCCCTCTTCCCCCATCATAACCGCCCGCTGTAGGGGAGGGAGAGAGAGCGCGCACCCGAGCGACCAATCGGAGAAGCTGACGTTTTAAAGGGGGCGTCTAAAGGGCTTTGAAGGGGAAGGAAGGAAAAAGAGAAGTAAGCAACGGGAAAGGGGAGTAAGAGGGGAGGGGATGGGACGGGAGATAAGCACAAAATGGCGACGGTAAATCTGTTTCGGGAGAGAGAGGGAGGGAGATGGGAGTTTGCGGGGGGAGGGAGAGCGGATCGGAGAGAGAGAGAGATGGTGAGGAGGGGGATCTTGAAAAGAGGGGAGTATGTACCAAGGGAAGAGGGAGGTTAAGGGGGAGAAGTTGGAGGCGAATTTGCCCCGCCCACCTCCTCCTCCCCCTCAGTTGTTCCGAGGCTACGGAGTGAGCATCATCATCTCTCCAACGTTTTTACGACCTTTCAGCGTTCATCTCCTTTTCTTCCTCTATCTCGGATGGTTATTCTCTCTCTCTCTCCTTTCCTTCTTCGTTTCACTAAATGCTTCTGTTATGCGCCCTAGTTTTCCTCTTTCCCTCAACTCCCTATCGCGACTCCCTCTCCTCGGATGTTTTTATCCCTTATTAACCCCCTTGGAACTCCTCTTGCGTCGCTTCCTTTCTACGACCTCTTACCTTTTTACTGTCGTTTCGACCTTTGAAATGTTCGGCAATCAATTTATTTCGTATCTAAGGTAACCTAGTTACTATCTTACGACCCTATTTTCCATCAAACTATTCTTAAAGACGCTAAAATTCCCTCGCATCTCGTCCCTTTCTGCGTTACTACCATTTTATTACGGTTTTTCTTTTCTGCTAAGGATTTTGCTACTGGTCGTAGATAACGCACTAATTCTTTCCAAAAATCGCATTTCCTTCGCCTCCGGTATTTCTCCCTCTTTTATTATTTGATAGATTTAGTAAAGTTTCAGCGTGACATGAAAAGCGTACGTAAACACTGAATAAAAATCCTCTAGATCTTTCTTAAACCTTTTCGACTCCCTCGTTTCTGTTCAATTTTTCGCGTACATGCGTACAGAAATATGATGCATATATGCTGTAAAATTTCCATATAAACTTGAAGAAAGACTAAACAATAACAGTTGCGAAAATAAGGGCTGGAGAGATCGAAGTAATTGGATAATAATAAGAAAAATATGTCTTTATAGTGAACGTAACTTAGACGAATCGATTTTCATTTTATAAAGCTTCCATTGTGCATAAACATTAACATGCATATTAGCATATATGTACGCATGTTTCAAGGTATAAAATTCCTGCACTGCATGTTCAGCTTCGCTCTTATGGTCCAGGCACCTCCCTCTTTCTCACCGGCAAACCTCACACTCTTCTCTCGAGGGTTTGCTTTTCGGGGATTAAGATAAAAACACGTGAGATGCACAAACATGTAAGAGGCACCACCTCACCCGCTAACCCTCCCCATTCCCTCGACCTCCTCTTTGCTGCGGTGTTGGATGTTGAGAGAGTGATTCTAATCCCTTGGAAAGAAGAACGGTAAGGAGTGAGAGAGGGACAGAGAGAGGAGAGAGATAGTTAGACCGCATTGGTTGACACGGCGGCATCTCCCTTTCTCTGAAGGTGCTTTACTCTTTACCCCTCCCCAGTCTTTCCCTCTTTCTCTTGTATGTGCACTGTGCAAAAGGAGAAAAGAGAGCAGCTCGCAGGGGGAGACGGCAGATTAAAGGGGATGGATTCAAACGTTAGCCGCAAAATGAGGAATGAATAAATATGAATATTTTTCTTCATTTTAGACATTATAATCTAAATGGATACCTCGACGCACTTTCTTAATAAAAATGTTTAGTTTAAGATTCTTAAACTACATTAATGAAATAGTTTTTTATCGCTTCCACATGTAAAAACCCGTTAGGAGCCTGTTGTGAGACTATCAATGGCAATACATCGAACTTCGGCAAAGATTAATTTTTTCGATGCATTACTTATACATGACACTTAAGCAATGAAAATTACCTTGCATTATTAATTATAATAGATTAAAATAGAAATTATAGTAATATTTACATTTTATTGGGAGTTCATAACAATTTAAAACACGGCAGTTGTTCTGAAATGGACATTTCGAATGATTGCAATTTTGTTTTATAATGGATTCTTTAAGAGCTGATGTCATTCAAAGTTAAATTAGCAGGTTCATTTTAAAATAAATGTCTAAAGCATCCTATGATTTCAGGTTCTTGTCATGATACACATCTAATGAATTACTGTAAAGACTTATTGTACTTATAATGCGTAGGATAAAGTCCTGTAATAAGGCCACCAAAATTTTAAAATTTATATTTATGAAAAACATAAACTCAGCCATTTATTGAGTAATAACGATACAAATTTAATTTTCCAGAATATATGGATTGCTTTACTGTTTTAAACCATTTTCCTTGTCCTTTGCTTTTTTTCTTTCCGGTATCTTATATAACGGGGGGTGGCCAAACTTACTTACCTTCGGAGCCGCATACGATCATCTTTAAAAGTGGGACACATTCTGTGCTCATAAATTTATGAATAGTAAAACATAACCTGTATCCGAAGCAATTCAGATATAATGCATGTCCCTTGGACATCCCCAAAACGTCCCAAGTCAGACTATGTAATTGTGTTCTGCAGTGAAAAACGTCGATACGCCTCTGAATGAAAATTTAAAAGGGCCACACGCTAAGTTAAAAGAGCCGCGGTTTGGCCACCCCTGTTATATAAATAAAGGTTCTTTTGGTACTGAGGGCCACTTTAATCGGACAAATATTTCGTTTTCATCGACTTCAATCTGCGTTTCAGGGTCCAATCTTGTTGAATGCGACTAAAATGGTTCATGTGGCTCTTTCTTTGGAATGTTAAACATATAATACCAAATCAGTAAAAGGGTAAGCATTGAGAAAAGAAGATATAATAGCCCTTCCGCAATTCATATTCAAGTTTAACGATTTGAATTTGTTCCGCTGAAGCAATTTAAAGCTAAGATTATAAGCAGAATTGGAAGAAACAATACCACTACTTTAACGAATTGTTTTCACTGTAATATTATGAATTAAAAATATTTAAATAAAATTTCCTTGACTGATATATTGTTTATTTTGAAATTTTCAACAAGAATAATGTTTTAAATGGTGTGCTATTGATTAGTATGTTAAATAAGGTAAACGACTTTTAATGAATGTATTATGATAATTAAGTATATTTAAATCGAAAGATTAAACTTCTATTCTTTGGTATGAATTTTTATCCTGTGAATCATACCTTTGTAAGAATTTTCATAAAATAAACTATTACTTGGTAAATATCGAAGTCTACCGCTATCCCCGAGTATACATGTACATCTACATCTACATATTACCCTGCAAATCACCTTGACGGTGGATGGCAGGGGGTGCCGCGCACCAAGTTCCTAACTAATTATTATTCACAGTTGTCTATTGTGGTCACGTATTGTCCTAGGGAAAAAGGACTCCTTATACCTCTCCGTCCTACTACCTATTTCGCGAATCTTGTCCTCATTATCCCTCCGTCCGATATACGTTGGTTGTCGAATAATATCCTTCATTTCATTTACGAATATCTCCGACCTATATTTATCTAGAAGTTTAAGTCTCGCCTGTAATCTACGATCTTTCAACGATGGCCAACTCAACTCATCAATGAGTAACGTAACGCTCTGTTTTTTATCGTAATTCTTTTTCACGAATCTAGCTGCTCGCCACTGTATTTTTTCTAAATCCTTTATGAGTCCCCTCTGATATGGATCCCAAACAGCTGCTGCGTATTCCATTTGAGGTCTAACCAACGATAAATAACAGGATTCTCTCACCTTTTCCGTGCTTTTCCTGACTATCCTACGCACAAAAGCCAACTTCTTATTTGCCGCACCTATCACTCGTCTTATGTGGGTGTCCCAAGACAGGTCACGATTCATGAAGAGCACGACTGTTACTCATTCAAAACCAAAATTCAATGCTCTTAGAAAGTACAAGCAAATGTAGTTGATGAATTATTCAAATAAAACGTAAACAAGATTACCGAATATTTCATCTTTGGAAGTCTTAAGTCTTCTCTTGCCATCACCCTTGAGCGTTGCCTTCAGAATGATCTCTAATGCTCAACGAGCAAAGAGATTTAAGTTCTAGCGCTTATGATATTTTTCCCATGCCTTCTAGTATAATTATAAATTAAACTCGGGACTTAAATCAATATCACCGTAATAGAATTTTTATTTAAACCCAGGACATCCTTACAATTTTCATAACATACGGGACACCGGATATGTTTAATGATGGTGGAGAGCAAGAGTGGAGTAAAAAGAACAGGACCGTTTAATTCATTCAAATAAGTACGTAAAAATTATTTGCAGTCATTAAGAATATCCTTGTTGCTTTAATTTAATAAATATTATTGTAGGTCATTCGAAGTCAAAGAAGGCGCATAGAAAATACGTAAACAGCCATCATACTCATGATAGTAGCTAATGATAATCAATTATCACAAAAGAGAATATAGAAAGTATGAATGACAACGCGTTTAACTGATTATTTTTCTGCCGTTTCTTACAATAGATTATCATATAAATTTCGTAGCATGTTCTGCATTTAATCTTTAACTAGCAATGTGTTTGGCTACAAGTCTTTTTATTAAACCTTACCCTCTGGTAACTTAGACTGTTTTCTATAGCTTAAATGAACTCTGAAAGTTTTATTTGGGACATTGAATAAAATATGACTTTTTATCAGTTTCGAAGAGTACGCCTTTACAAATTATAACGCTGCGTGCAGGTTTAAACGGAAACTTCTGGCCCTAAAAATTAACTATTCGTTTAATTTAATACTTTTTTGCCCCTCAAATGCTTATTGCGCAAATATTAGCTGCCGCGTCAAGTATATGAAATTGAATTTCTTCTAATTAAATTTTACAAAAAGATTACGCTTACTTCTAAGCTCTGGGCGGTTTGCTCTTCCTTATGTTTTGTTAAAGATTTTATATATATATATATCCAGGTTACCCTGCATTCAACCAAAGTAGTGGATGGCAGGAGGTTAAATGCGCTAAATTATCTTACAATTTTCGTTTACTATTACGACTTATGATTGTCTTATGAAAAGGCGATCCTCAATATCGATATTTCCAATAATCCATGTCATGCATTTTATCGTCGTGATCCTGTCTCACCAAATACGGGGGTGTTTCAACAGTTCCTACACCCTCCTACTCCGACCACCAATTCCGAACAGCTAAATTCAATAAATGAAAAAGTATGTTTCCTTGTTAATTAACATTATTCAGGAAATGGATACCACTATGGTTATAAAAATACAACTAAATTCATAAATGAATTTTTTGAAGAATGAGCGCTAACCTGTTGAATTATGAAAACTGATGAACAGTCCTGAGTATAAACACGGAATGATACTCCTTCAACAGCGAGTCAAGAAAAAATGACGTAAACAGAATTAACATAAGAGAAAAATGTGATTGAGGATCAATTAACTCCAGGAGCAGATCAGATTGTTTCTCGCAGAAAAGGTTGGAAAACTCCCTTTTTTAGATCTGGGAAGAAAGCGGATCTTGTCGTTCAAAAGACACGCAGCACATGCGCTCGGGAAAACCTTTCTTTTTGGGTGGCGAAGGAGGTCTGCTGGTTTTGTCGTAGGCAAGACACAAGAGGCGTGTGAAAAACGCCTTTTCGATAAATGAAACGTGGTGGCTGATCGTGTCACGAAAATGAATCTGGGGTCTCAGCGGGTATAGGGTCTGGTCAAGGGTAGACACAGGACACATTAAGCCTAGTGAATTGTTTTATCCTTTAGCCGCGCCTTTGACACCGCTGCGGCATAGGTCAGTATAAGACAATAGTATGGTCCTAGAATGGATGATGTCAGGTATTTGGAAAGATGTGTAGCCGTCTTTTAGGGAGATCCCGCTTTTTTCTTTCTCTTTAGCGAAGAGTATACCTATACTGGTTTATGATTATTAGCCATAGTTGATTCATTTAATGACATGCATTCGCTCCGATTACTACGGTGCGAGACTTGCATGAAATAATACATCGGGGATGAGATGATGTCCTAAAAATATTTTAGGGACATGAAGTCAAAATCTGATACCGTCTCGGAACAAACCGAGATCTATGGTTACAATAACTTACTATAGATAAAATCGTGTCTTTCAATACGATAACAATGGGACCACGGCTCGCTGCTTCTTTACAGTATTTTTGCACAGAAGGATGTTCGAGCCCAATATTAGTCTTTCGAGGTAATCATCGCTCTCTCAATCAAACATATTTTGTAGTTTGCAAGACATCATGTAGATTTACACATAAAGTCCCTTTCTCGAAACAGCGTTGAAGATCTTTTCATTCTAAATGCAATGACTAATTGAACCGACACGCGTACGCACTTAATTTCTCGATTTCACATTTATAACCAGCCGAAGGAATAGCTCAAGAGGGTATGGCGAGAGAGGAGAAATCACGGAGAGAACTGATTATAGAGTAGGAAATAGAAATGGTGAGATGGAAAAGAGAGAAGGAGCAGAAGAAGATCCCAACTCGCGATGTCTACGGCTCCGTACTCTGGGGTGAGGGTACGGATGGGGGAAAAGAGGAGATGGTGAGGAATGAGGTGGACGGTGTGGGAGGAGGTGGAGGAGATCGGCGCGGTTATAAAAAGAGCAAAAAGAGGAAAGAGGGGTCGGTGGGAGGAGCCAGAGAGGCCGCCGTGGTGCAGGCCACTCCCACAACGCCTTAACAACCGTCAGTCACGGCTGTGGATGCAGGAATGGAAAAATATAGGACGAGAGGAAGAGTTAAATAGCTGGTTAGAGAGGAAGAGAAGAGCGAAAGAGTTGGAGTTGGAAAGAAATTCATAGAAACGAGTGAATAAACTTAATTGACGGCATAAATTTCGGCGATGACGGATGCTTTGATGCCACCCAACTTCAGCGGCAGAAATTGAATGCTTGTCATCTATGGTAGTGACACACTTATCAAAACTCTAAAAACAATTTGATATCGGAATCGGGTGGTGATGATTTTTTTGCTTTATTGCGATTTAATTGTATTACTGCATTCGCCCAACTAAGCTTTAAATATTATAAAAGAACATGATATTTCATTAATTTATATATGTGGAGTTTATTTAGATCGGTAACACCAGCGCATATTATATGATACTATTAGAATACGTCTAAGATAGACCCTGTCTCACCTCGACTTTACAGAGTGAGTTTCTAATGAATAAGAATATCTGTAATGTATAACGTAATAAACATTTACAAATGCGCTCCTTAGAAAGAGAATAGAAAATCCCAAATCTATCCCAAACTTTAGAAGACATAGAAACAAGCGACATAACATGTTCTCCTTAGCATCAATTCGCTTGCAAACAACTTCTTATTTGAGTTAAACAAACCCGAATAAAACCTTGAGTTTTTGTTCTGAACAAGAGAATATTTTACTTAAAATAAAATTTCATTTATAGCAACCGAAAAATCATATGTTATGAAGCATTATTTATTGAATTAATGGGAACTCTGACATTACATATTTTCTACAATACTGGAAAACTCTGGTGTGTAAGTTGTTACTGCAATAATTCGAATACTGTCATTCAGATGTTTGTCTGTTATGCTGGTGCGATTCTTTGTTTTGTTTCCATTCATGCAAGAAAACGTTGACTCACACAAATATGTTGAGCCAAGTAATAATTTCACTTTCCAAGCTACATTCACTAATGAACTATAGGAACCAAAGTCGAAATCTTTATTGAATCAGGTGAGAAATGTTGAGACGATATAAAGTAATAGCGCTGAGAAAAGGCTCCGCGATCGACTTTAGAAGGGCCAAAGATCGACCGGTTGGAGATCCCTGATATAGGCAATAAAATGAAGCGTCGGAAATCCGGTTATCACACAACAGAATTTTCTGAAAAATAAGAGCGACGATTTTTACAGGTTACAACATTTAAGATTCTTTTAATGTTGGCCTTCTGTATTTTGGACTTCTAGTCTCCGATTCATAACGCTCAGGGATATTTTATCTATCACCTAGTGTAAGAAATGTTTAAGAATTACGGATGACAAAATATTAGAAGCTCATGACTTTTCCAATACAGAAAATATTGGAAGAGTAAGACCCATCGCGTTATATTAAAATCAACACAGTTTTACCCCGCCTTATCGTGATTCAGTGACGGCTTCTTAAAGGTGAAATATATGAGAGAGATTGTCGATCATTAGAGTAAAATTCTGTTAAGTCGGTCCCACACCACTCGCGAGTATTCACGAGTATTACATTCATGAATATTCGCGAGTGGTGTGGGACTGGGATACTCGTACAACCTTGTAAATATTTTCCTCGTACCCGTAATCGCCCTTTTCCCGTCTGCACTCGGTAAATATACCGCGAGTCAAAGGAAAATTAAACCCGTGTGTTTACTCGTTTCCGCACCCGTAGTAGTAGCTCCCAGACTGCTCGGGAATCCTCGGCATCGATACAAAGACAGTGAACGAATGATTGGGATAGTGAACGGATGACAAGGCGAGTATACGGCAGGATGCACGAGGTTTCACGAGGAGAAGAGTTACAAGTATGCACGAGTGGTGTGGGAGGTCTGACTCGGCATTGGTCATTACTCGTAAATACTCGCAATCGTGAATACTCGTGAGCGGTGTGGGACCGGCTTTACACTAACTAAGGGAATAGAATACACGTTTGCCTTTTCCCTCGCTCATTTTGCCCATTCCGAAACCAAAGGCATTCCTAAAAGGGACCGGACCACGGGCTCTCCCGTACGAGGGATTGCCGAGACGGCTCGCTCGCATGCTAGCTCAACCTAAAATAGCGGAAGATGAGTCCTCGAAACGCACCTTCAAAAGAGTGCCAGCGGCTAATTGCCCCTTCCATTTGGTCTCGTGGTCTCTTTTTGGCCACGCGTCTAATGGACGTGCTCTGGCACCTACAATCAACACTCACACGCCCATTTTCTCCTCTCTCTCTACTCGAAAGCTCCGAGTGGGCATTTTTTGCAGCAGAATGGATAAGGGAAGGGAAGCGTGGAAGAGAAAAAACCTGTGGTGCGTCGAACTTAAGAGTTTCATGACCGCTTGTTTATTCTTTCAATAGAAATACATTGCGAACAATTTTTACGCTAAGAAAAAGATGGGATTTTGCTATAAAACCTGCACACTTAAAGACTGTTAACATAATGTTGTATTCGAATTTGTAATAAATACAGTAGGCCCTTAATGTTCAAGGAGGTTAAATTCCGCAGGTACTAAAACTGCGAGTACTTAAAATAGATTAGAAAACTACTGCCCGCGAGCCACGAGAGCATTTTATGCGGCCCACAAGGTTCTGATGATAAAGCGATTTCGAAAATTGAACCAATTTTTTAATTAAATTATGCAACAAAGCCTGAAATTTTAACGCAAATATATTATTTAGACTTTATTATCTCTAATTTGAGCCCACAGAATCTCTAGGTAATGTTCAATTTGAACTTTTATGCAGCATAATGGATTACACACGATCTCTAATGCGGCTCGGTGAAGCATTGGAAATAAGGAATGATGCCGACCATAAAGAAAAGGTTGACGACCCTTGACTTACAAACAATGGCATAAGGAAAAGGAAGTTCGGGTCATAGGAAAGATTATGGTAAGGTTTGCAAAAGTAAACATGTTATGAAATAATATTTATTTATTGTAAGGGAAAATGACGAACCTGTATTCAACTTGATTATTAATAAATTTAATATAATTTTTTACTTAGATTTAACGCTCGCTCTCCTTTATCCTTTTATTTATGGGTCGGGAGATGAATGGCTTCCGTGTTATGCTCATATATATATAAAGGTTATCTTTATACCACCCACCAGGTCCTTTTATATAGTCATTTATTTTACTGCATATTCCAGCGATGATTTTACAACTAACTACTCTCTTGATAAAATTCAGAATTAATATTTACTTTAAGTGTCTGGCTTGCATTTTTCTCATTTCCGCTTGTTTGGGGTTAAAACCACCTTATCAACCACTTTCGCGAGCCTATGTGATTTTTAAATATATTTTTATTTTGGGCGAAACAGTTCTCTTTCGATCTTATGTTTTTAAATAATAGAGTTGGATTCATGTTCTGTCGCTCGTTTTATCCGTAGAGGACGTGCGTATTAAGGACAACAATAACTGCAGAAAGCGCGATATTATTACAAATTATAGCGAGAAGAAAAATTTCCACGTGCCTGCAATCGCAAACTACGTCCGAATGTGCAGTAGTGAGAGACGTCTCGCTAGAGAGGTGTGGACGCGTTCATAGATAACCGAAGGCTGGGGCAGCGAGTGGAAAATAAGTTTACAAATAAATTTCACGTAGATAGCCAAAATCATGGAAAACATCGCGTTTAGTAAGACTCTTCTTTATTTTAGAAATTTCGTTGAAATTGAAATAATCGTGTTTCTTTTCAATCTCAGATTGCAAATCATACAAGCTAACTTTCAGTTGAGTAATATTTCACATTCATTATTACCCTGCCAAACGCTGTTAGTGGTTTGTGAAGTAATAACCAGGAGCGGCCCGAAGAATTTTGGCGCCCCGGGCGAGATAGCACTCCAGCGCTCCCCCCGTTAACATTTTTTGAGATATTTACAAAGTACGTATTAATTTATTCATCGCTCTGTAAAAATTATTGATAATGAAAAATTAAAAGGAATGCCATCAAGATTTTATCCTATTCCTCGATATGAATCGGTATCCAGTATTTATTCACTTGCAAGTAATGCATAGATAAATGATCGGGATAGCGTTTCCAAAACTTTGGCGCCCCGGGCAGACGCCCGGCTCGCCCGTGGCTCGGGCCGGCCCTGATAATAATATAAATAGCAACTAAAAGAATTAAATAATGGCATACACATATGCAATATTAGTAGATATAATGATTGATTTGATTGGTGATAATCATTCTGCGCCCCTCGAAAACCTTAATTCTTCCTTTGTTTCGAAAATTTTGTCAATTTTTGTTCCGGTTTTAAGAGAGTCAAAATAGACGTTTGCTCTAAATGTTTGTATGATAACATGCATTCCCAAAATTAAGCACGTTTCTTTTTAAAACGTTTTTAAATAAAAATAATATGTACAGGGTATAAACTGTTTCGTGGTTCCCGCCAGGATATTCTCATGGAACGACTTGCTAAGACTATCCTCGAAATAAAATATTCATATTTATCCCATGTCAATTTCTTGAAATCGCTCCCTTTGTGGAATAAAAATTAAAAAATCTTTCAACTATTCTCATATAAAATTTAATTGTTATTGATATTTAATAATTTACGATAAAAGTTCATTAGAGTCATAATATTCATAGAATTCTATTGCAATTTCGTAGTGTTTTATTATATTATATCTGTTATTTTATTTTATCAGAAATTGATTATTCTGATTTAATTAAGAATAATGACTAATAAGATTTAAAGGCAATATATAAAAATACTATGCTAATATATTAAACAAATTAGATTTCATGGTCTATATGCGTAAAAATTATTTCTCGCTCAGAAAACTGATAAGGCCTATATCAGAATTTTCGTTTCGATTGAATTTTCGTGCAATGCAGAACTATTTGCAGATAAAAGACTCAATGCGAAAGGCAGCCAATCACCTGGATATCTAAACTTAGATTAAAATCTCAGTTTTCAAAAAAGCTGCTAAACTTCTCATAGGCTCAAAAGCGAGGATAATTTCCATTCGGATAATTGCGCGCGATCGAAAAAATCATCAAACATCTGCCGCGACGGAGCTTCCGAAATATCGTCTTCGCGTGTATCCTTTTCTGATCATCAACCAATGGCACAAAAAATGGAGCAGTACCCACTGCATTTCGTTTTCTCCGACCGCCAAGATAGGTCCGATCTGATATACATCTCTCTTTCTCTCTCGACCACACAATCTTGCCTTACGTTTGTCATGACTATCGATCGACCAATTATACATATATAAAAAAGAGGTCGAGGATGCCTGGAGGCGGAAGGAATTCAAATCTCCCGAGATATACGAATGTGGGAACGGAAGGGGCGAAGCAGAGGCACTCGGAAGGGAGGAGGCGACAAAAGAAGAGGTGGAGGAAGAAGGCGGAGTAGCGCAGACGAAAGAATGACCAGTGCCCTCTAGCCCTAAAAGATCCCAAAACTCCTTTCCCTTCTTCCTTCTGTCCGTCCCTCTCCTCCTCCCCGTCCTCATATCTCCCCCGTGGCCTTCTCCTCACACTCCACGCACTTCTCACCCTCCGCCACCCGCTGCGCTCCCCCGATGGCTAGGCCATTGTCTCCTGCGCCCCTTCTTACCCCAACGGCCACCCCCCGCCTACGCCCACTCCGACACGGCGCCTCCCCAGACGCCTCGGACTATATATCGTCCCAGACACGCCTTCCTACACCGCCTCACTCCTCGGAAAGAGAGAGAGAGAGGAGACACGGTAGCCGTCCTCCTTCGGCCACCACGCACGGCCCCCGCAGCAGGGTGCGGAGGAGAGAGGGACGGGCATCCCCTCGCCTCCTCATCCTACTCCATTTAACCGCGGCAGATCCAAATGGAAGGAAGAGAGACGACGCGGAGAGATGGAAGTGCTTCTTGGAGCAGGTGACCTTCGGCTTGTCTGAAATCCACATGCAACGCACACGCGCGCGCCCACACAAACTACGGCGCATGCATCATCGCATCTCCTCCATAGATATACGAGATAGTCAAGGTCGTTCCCAAACGCCATACGACGAACGGGGGACCGCATATCTGATGGCCGTCCTTGCGAATGCAGATGGGATCTCCCTCCCTCTTACGCACTACCGCCTTTACTCCATCTCCGAAGCGAGGTGCCGCCTCACGTGGAAAGGGCTGACAAGAACTCGGGATGTAATGAAAGGAAGCCGAAAGTGGAAGAGGAAACGATCTATATTTCTATAGACGGCTAAGCAATGTTTGTAAATATAGAAAGTTTCAATTTCTAAAAGCTTCTTTTACGATTCGGCGGGAAAACAACAACCATAAACATAAAAGGCAAAAGTAAACTTTGATCGATATTTCTATTAACTAAATTTCTTTAATAGCGCCCAAGAATACTAGTTACCAAAAGGTTATGATGAATGACAGACGAAAAAGTAAGCCCGTGTCAGCCTGATTATGAGATGTAGCGACCATGAAGGGATGTCACGACAGGTATTTTAACCTGCTGAGAGGATAAGGGAATCGTCGATGGATACAGAACGAATACCTTGAGAGGAAAGTACGATTGGAAAAGTATGAATCCTTTATGTTATGGAGCAACCAAACAAATTTCCTCATGAGTCGATGGGCAAATGCTTAAGTTAGAAAATTTTATGGGGCAGCAAATATTGGGAATTGGGTCAATTATCTTCCTTGAGATGTATTTTGACAATGAAATCAAAGGTTTGAAAATAAACCTGACGTGCCTCGTTATACATTTTGGAACGGCAGGAACCAATCGATAGATTTCCCGTAAAATATGTAGAAGTAATTACCTACATCTGCATTCGCATGTCCTTAAAAAATTTTATTCCGACTGGGTTAGCGCTTCTAAGGATAATTAGCAGCCGTGCACTGCGGCATGTTTGATTTAAAATTCCCACTGCAGTATTGGGCGAGGTAGACATCTTTCACGCTTTATTATGAAAAATCTGCTCTTGCTTACGATAATCGTATGCGTGGCAAATGACGTGCATTTTGATGAATAAATTAATTGTTTGCTGCGCCGACAATCCAACTAATACGCACGTCCCACAAAACATTGTGACAGATAGTGAATCCTTAATAATAAACAGACTCAGATACTATGATATCCATTATATCGATTTTATGTATACATACATATGTATGACATTTGAAAGCTGTTGCTTGTGACTGTCCGACGTATCCGACCCAAAAGAGACTTTTTCGAAACGAGCCCTCAGGTAGAATAAAACGTAAGTTGGGTGTTGAAGGATTGGATAAGTAATTATAGAACTCAGGAGATAACACCGATAGAAAGATAAAGGATCAGGACATGATTCGAGTCTACATAAAATGAAAATAAAATTAGGAGAGCTAAGATTAAAATGGTGGAGTAAACCTGTGACTATGACATTCTCCGAGAAAGGAATTTAATAGGAAAAAAAGGTTTATCTTTAAGGAATGATTTATCCGAGTATGAATGATCAAAAACAATCGTGATAAGCTAGGACCCACAAATGGTTTACCAGTTATTTGAGAAAGTAAAAATGATGTCTTCAGTATTTACCGATAAGATTGCATTAGAAGTAAGGTAATCATGGATTTCATAATTTGTAACGTTTATTATTTTTAGTAAATAAAAATACTCATTATTATAGTGTAGGAATATGTTAAAATATTAAAATTCAATACTCGTAAATGAATTCATATTTAAAAGAAAATATCGAAACAAAACAAATTAGCAATCATATCTAAATATTTGCGGCATTTTGACGAAATATCAAACCACAGTTAAACAAATACTTGAAGGACTTTCTGGGGAAATACATAGGACAGAACGACTTTAAATCACTAATTTTACTTTTGTTTTCTTACGTTAGAAAAATTGTTGCATATAACTTTACAGTATTTTACTATATTTTCAAAAATATAAAATTCTCAAAAACTCAGATTACTCGAAGGAAATTATGAATATTCGGTTCTGTACATCATGTGAGCAAACATGGTTTCTTATTAAGCAACCACAATCGACATCTAATGCACAAATAGCTAATGTAAAAAGTCCACATTCAAATTATTGAACCTAGAAATTATAATAGGCTAAAATCATATTATCATGCGCTACTTTTGAAAAGGTCTCTTAATAGGTGCTTTCGTATTTCAAATATCTTCACAACTTTGAGGTACGATTTTCGAAACGACGTAACACGATCTTTAAGAGCTTTCCGGTGTCTTCTCTTGGAAGAATATGAAAAGCCCTTTCGTGATAATCCGTTTTGAAATCGGAAGCAACGATTACGAAATTTCAGGGGAGGAAACAGAGAGGGTTAAAGAGGAGGCGAGGAGTTGGCCGTGAGTGAAGAAGGAGGGGGGACGGTGTGGGGGCGCATTGTTAAGCGTGAAAGCCTTAACTCTCGGTTCGCAGTTCTACTTTCGTGTGGAGGCGGGAGAAGGGGGAAGGTTAGGTAACCTTACAGTGTTGCACCTGCCTCCTCCTCCCAAACTAACCATCCTTATCTATACGAATCGACTAGGAAGAGTTTTTGGCACGAGATCATTTTTGTGTACGCATAAAAACGTTCCGATACGGGATGTGAATGCCTGTTGAAATAAACGGACGGGAGAATAGATTGGATTGAAGATAAACAGGGAAAGAATATTCGTTGGCAGGTGAATTTAACAGCCACGCGAAATTTTTGGGAATAGAACATTTCTCATCGATTCGCCAGGAAAGCATCAGATCTTTCTAGAACATTTCCTTCGACGAAAAATTCAGCTTTGGAATATCTCAATTTTTTGACCGTCGAAAAAGAAATATTTCTCGATTTTTTACCGATTGCAATCAATATCTACATCTATATGATACGCTGCAATTCACCTTGTGGATCATTTTACAGATTATTTCCTCATCATCTTCACGATTAGGCTTCACTGCCTATTCCTGTACCCATTGGGTATATGTACATTATGTACTAAGAATTTTTCAGTGAATGGGGTACTAACTCATTGCACAACTCCCAACGCGGAGGACCACTACCCCACACATTCACATCGAAGGGAGGAGGAACATATGATGTCGGCAGCAGTCTATCAAGGCGACACTGCTCAACGTTACTTCCGAAGGACGGAGTGTTGTTTTTGCGTGTCCACCTCACAACAAGCTCAGGTTGAAAAAACCAGTCTCCGTTAGTATTTAAACACAGGCCCGCTATGTGGAAGGCAAGCACTCAAATTACTACGCCACGCTACCATTTTACAGATTATTTAATGTATACAACCTACCGACTCGATTAAACTAATAGAATGTTTATGAACGAATTCAGCATAATTTATCTATATTTTTGTAAATGTATTCAATTTATAAACAAGTGCTAAAGTGAATTCTCCAAAAATAAAATTATGCTAGCATTTATTTCCAACGTGGCAAACAATATAGCGCACACATATTGCAGTGTTATTGATATTTATTTTTATATAAAAAGGCTTAACTAACAAATATGCTGAGAAAATAAGTTATTTCTCGCTATGAATCTATTCTCTAATCTTAAGATAGAAGAATTTATAGGATAACAAGGGAGATTTCTCGAAAACCAAGTTTCTCCCCTACACAGAACGTTCGCTTTCTCAATCTCTTCTAGCAACCTGGTGGTCAACCGTTCTCTCCTGCTTTAGTTACTACCTTACCCTTAGCTCCCCATGTGTCTATTCTTGGTAAGAAGCCCTCTGGCTCTCAAAATCCCTAATGTGCTGCCAATTTCTATTGCCTCCAATCCTTTTCTTACGCTTTATTCTCAAGAATGCGACTTTTGGCGCGTCAGGGGTCAGCTCCGAAGTTTCCCAAGTGAGCTGGCGTTGAATGTATAATTTGGCAAGAAAAAGGACTGCTTGGTGAAAATAAGTTTTCACTGGCCTTGGGACAAGGTGATCTGCAGAGTTGAGTTGAGTCAAAGGAATTAAAATTAAACATGAAATTTAAGGGTTTAAAAACGAAGTTATCATTTGATGAAATCTCCGATTAATCAATCGTGATCTGCTTATCTTTAGTTAGACAACAGCTCAAAACCTAAAGTACATGGGATCCCTATGAAAAAGGCCATATGATTGAAATAGAAGAGTGTAGAGCAGCCAGATACTTAAAACCAATGTATTAAAGGAATTTTGTATCTGCGGAGGATTGCCGACTGAGCGCTAGGTTAAAGTTTCTGAAGAAATATACAGGAGCGGCCACAGGGAAGGCGCAGCGCATGCGAGGCATCCGGGCCCCTGAATATTGCACTCCCTCCTGGAAATTGGAGATCTTAATTATTAGCGTATCTGGTACGAATTTTGCATAACATTTTACTAAAAAATCACTTGCCAAATTGTTTTTTCCGATAAGAAAAACACCGAAAAAGTTGTAATTTTTAAACTGGAGACCCCAAATATCGTTATTAGATGTTCTTTACAAAAAGTAAACCAAGAACGCCTTATGGTCAGGTCGTGTCCGTCCGTCCGCATGTTTTATCTCCGAAACTACTGGGAGGATTTTCATGAAATTTTGTATTTAGGACATTAGGGCAAAGAAAATAAGAAAATGATACAAATGGTCCACGTTGCCTAATCGGGAGTGCTACTTTACTGGTGACAGAAAATGAACTTTTCTGTATATCTCGTAAAATATCACTTATAACAAAAAAGTCATAAACCAAAATTGTAGAACTAGTAAAATAGCACACGTTTTGTTCGATACGTTTCTATCGAAGTAGTAGCCGATTTTAAGAAAATCAAACGAGAAAGTCGTAATTCACTTTGAACTTAGAAAAATTATTCCTTTTTTAAAATTGTTGTAAACGAAAACAATCTTCGTGGTAACTGAAGTAAACAATATCTGCTGTAAATAACTAATTAGTGTAATTTTCCTTCGTGCACATACAAATTTACTAAATGAAGGGAAATGGATTATTCACGACAAAGAAATGAACGTAAATAGGTCTGTTTCTTTACACATACACAGCGTTTGTAAGTGAAAAGAAATGGGTAATTTACGACGAAAGAATGAACGTAAACAAAGATTATAGGAACAGCTTTGGAATCCCGGGGTCTGCCGTGTTGTTACGATTTTCGATCTTCTTTTGTCGTTTTTAAATGTTGCTGTGCATTTACCCTTGCTATATCTTTATTATTTTCAATAAAACCGTGTTAATAAGAATCCTATTATGAACCAAAACATTTTAACCAACTTACCCAACCTGGTGAAGTTGAGCAAAATGTCCCTTTGAGGAAGAACCAAAACACTTCAACAAACTTACCCAACCCGATGAAGTCACGCAAAATGTTCCTCCATAAATGCTGCTAATAATGTCGAAAAAGGAAAAGGTAGACTCTATACTACAATTCCATTGCGTCCATGTTGCTTGTTGACAAAACAAAAGAAGATCGAAAATCGCATCGTCAACGGTGACCCAGGAATTCCAAATCTAAGCCAGGAAATAAATCGGTGAATCAAAAATTCGATATTTCTTTGGCATACCAGTTCTTAGACATTATACTAAGCCATTAGTATTAATCTTTTTGACATGATTGCATGAATCGTAAAGAACGCCTCTGTATCGCATGTATGCACCCATGATGCGCGCATCTTCCCTCTCTTGTTACTATACATATAAAGCATGAGGGCCCCCCATGGATACTCGCATCCGGGCCCCCTTCACTGCTTGGCCGGGTCTTTAACGAATAGTCGAAGCACCAACTAACATTGGGAGACACGATCATAATGAAAATATAAGCGAGATTGATTGTAGGACAGAGCGATATCGAGGTCAATTAGGAATCATAACGGGAGAGTAAAATCAGCGAGAGAAAATTGTTAGAGAGAATTTGGTGCATTGCTCCCCTCCGCAACTCACCACTTTTATAAATCGCAGGGTAATATGCAGATGTAGATGTATTGGACTCAATCTTGATCAATGCTATCTCATAAGTATGAAATATTTGGTGAAAAATAAATATTTTGAAGTACCTATATTAACTGAGGCATGTCATTTGCTAAGCATATGATTACCGCAAACAAGATCAAAATTTTCTTAATAAAGCGCGAAAGACGTATACTTCGTCCAATACAGCAAAGTGGGAATGAGGTGAAATTTAGAATCAATCATGCCGCAGCGGACGGCTGCTAGTACTCGTGAAAGCGCTCTTTCTGTCGGATTCAAAAATATAATTTTAAAATATGTTTAATAGAATAAAGGGGAGGCCGATGGCATAAATGTAACAAGACACACCGAAAAAGGCAGTAGTTCGGTGACACCTAATATATATATTTTACTATAGGGTCTTTTAGGTTTGTTCATAACGCATTGACTCTTAATATAGTCATACTGGAAGGCAAATTTGGATCTTCTCTCACGGAATGGGTGATTGATGTACCGTAAGATATAGAATTGTAAATACTTAAATTAGGTATATAAATACCTCCAATTAACCGATCCTTTTGAGCTTAAAATTCTATTGATTAATTTGTTTGTAAGATGGCATAATGCTTAGTTGTTATATTGGCCTTTATTATAATTGTCACAATGATGATTCGCTCAAAATTCATTTAAGTGTTTGTGACTAATGCATATATCTTTATGATTTCATAATGATTATGAAATAAACATGAAATTTTGCCAAGCTTTCTTATAAAAATGATGAAAAAGATATAAGCATCTTTTTGATGGCGATAATTATTTCTGAGCCGCTATTATTTTCAATGGCGTGGATTTATGTAGATGCCGTTGAAGAAGAAATTGTAAATAAAATTTGATTTATTCACTAATGCACTAATATACACGGTGAAAGACCAACTTCGAAATGAACAGCATTGGAATACACATCACTACGTCACAACGCTGAACGAAAGTGATTCTCAAAGCGCTTTCAAGCGTTTTACAATTATCTGAGGCGGCATCTATCAAAGGGTTTTCAGAGGTTTGAGCGTCTGCCAACACAAAGGAGATCTTTTGTGAATGTACGATTCTTCGAAAAAGTATAAACTCAGCATGCACGCGGAAATGGACGAGTTGGTGTTATTGGACCGTCCCGCCTCGGATCGTGACCCTGTTTCGCCGAGAGGTATTTCCATACAAGTCCTTCGCTACTGGTGAATTTCTCGGTATATAGGACTGCGGAAGCTTTGGGCTGCGTGGCCAATGAAGGAGGTGCATAGAAGAGAGGGTGATTAAGACGGAAGAGATGGTCTTAGGAGAGGGGGAAGGTCGACCTTGAGGACGATTACGGACCTTTCCTGTTCTCCCGCCTCGGGACCCTCTTCTCCGATGTCTCACCCCTTGAACTTTCCCTCGTTCCCCTACCATCCCTCGCTTCCCCATCCTTGCGGACGGCCTCCTGGCGCCACCATTCTTATGCCTCCTGTAATCCCCTACACATGCTAACCCATTACGGATTCTAGAACTCCCATAAGAGACCACTTTCCCGTCCGCGTTCGTGCTCAACTTACATCTCGCCAAACCAATCGACATTGTAGATTACGGAAAATATAGCTACTGACGCATGAGAAATAAAATCCCCATCGCTTTTGTATTTCAGGGTATGAGGAAGCTTTATGCGCGCTTTTTTTTCCTTCATAGATAATAAAATATTTTATTTCATCTTCATTTTAAAATTATCAATCTTTAGCTCTTTTCAACAAAAAACAAAGTTTCTGATAACTAGAAACGTTGGTAATAAAAATCTGATGTGGCCACCACATGACTTTCTCCATATCTGTAATATTTCTAAAAATTCCAAATAGGTTAAATAATAATAAATGTTTTATGGAACTGCGAGAAAAAACTACAAAGAACTGAAATAAACTCAAATCGTAGCCTTCTAATATTGGATATAGCCACGGAGCTCCAACAATTAAGATAATAAAAAGAAGCGTCAAGTGTTTACAATAGTCATAACTCGTTTGAGTTTAAAAACATGTACACCATAAATACCAAACGATTGAATCTCAATATATACACATTAACAACTTACGTTTAATCTAAATCTTTGGGTGTAGGACAAAACGGCCCCGGACATAATGTCCCCAAACGCAAACTGGGACAAAATGTCCCCACGCAACCCAACCCAACCGCGATTCCTGCCAAATTTCAATCTTCTACCTAGTCGGGTTGTTTATTAAAATACGTCATATGTAAAAACGTCTATATGGAGGATAATGTTGCTAATTAACTTTTTCAGAACGAAATAAGGAACAGCTCTCGAATTACCCGTCCAATTTCCACGATCCGATTTTCGATCTTCTTTTGCTGTTTTCTGCTTGGATTTGAAATACTTATCGGGAGATTGGAAGAACCAAAACACTTCAACCTATTTACCCAACCCGATGAATTCGCGCAAAATGTTCCTCCATGTTGAAAGTTCCCAAAACAACAAAAGATCGCATGGCCGGGAAATTCTAGAGCTTAACCCGAAATAAATACAGAAAACTTGTTAATGGCGTTCTAATTAATCATCTGACTGATTTTGAACAGCCTACCAACATCGGAGAGGGAATAATTAATACTTATTCTGTTACGTGGGGACATTTTGTCTGAGTTTGCATTTGGGGACATTATGTCCGGGGCCGTTTTGTCCGGGGACGTTTTGTCCGGAGCAGTTTTGTCCGAGACCCAAATCTTTAGCTATACTTCGGCCGTGACCAGCAATGCGTTCTGGGATAACAAATGAATAGTCTGCCTGTATCCATCCATTGAATCTATTGGGATGCTCATAAGCCAAGGGAGTGATAAATAGGAAGGGGCGTGAGAAGTGGATGCTGTTGAGGAGGACCTTTGGAGGATCCTCGTTTTCAGGACTACTGAGAAATGAAGTGTCACAACAATGGAGAATGGGACAGGGCTTGAGAAAAAAATGATTTCGTCTGGAAAGATGAGGGATGGGTAGGAGGTCGAGTGGGAAGGAAAGGAGAAAGAAGAATTGAATTTTAGTGGGATGAGAAGGAATCATAGAGGATCCGAGACATCCGGTTGGAAAAGTAAATACTCGTTCGCGTCAATGTAACAACACATGAATCCTAAATTAAAAGTTAACCGTAGTATTTTTCAGAAATTGCTTTCGTATTTAATTCTTTATTAAATCATCTGATTAAATCCAACTTTCAATTATAATACTCGAATTAAAATAAATTTAGAAACGAATTATTTTGCAATAAACGCTACTAGATTGATCACAGTAATTCCCCGCTATACGTCTCCCCATTATACATCTCTTCGTTATACGTCGTTCCTCATATACGCTCTTAATGAATTAGGAAACATGTTCCGTTATAAGTTGCGTCGCTTAGCGCAGCGGTGCGCAAACATTTCAAGGCCTCCTTTTCATCGCTGAAAACGGTGCCCCCCCATTTTAATTGAATATTATCTCGTGTTGTTTGTAAGTCTGTAATTCATTCATTCCACTGTTCTGTCTTACGACAGGTCCTACCAATTCATTGATTGGTTTTGACTAGGGAATATGGTGCGGTGGTTTACCGTTTCCTTCCACACCGGACACACCTATGGAAGGGAAGAGGAAAACCCGGTGCCGGCATTCGCCTACTCTTTGCGAAGAGCACCAAGAAGGGCACTTGTTTAAAGTCCCCTCCGAAGGACAGAGCGTTGACTTTTACGCTGTCTTGTTTGTAATAAACTCTTATAAATATGACAATTGTAAAAGCGTAAAATTCGATGATCTCTGATAAAAAAATCAAATAGTCACCAGGTCGGTCTCGGTCGAGTAAACTTGCTGAGAATCTCGTTCCACTTTGAGAGAAGAACTGATCGTCAAATCTTTCGCGCCCCTCAGTTTTCGCACCTCTGGTTTAGCTTATACGTCGTCTGTTAAGTCATAGACGAAATTCTGGAAATTTCAATAGCAATACATAAACTGTTAATATAATTTTATATCTTTTTATAATTTTATACCACTACTTTCTTTATTATATGGGAAAATAGATTTCGCAATGTTATTTCGTTATGCGTCACACTTTCTAGGAACACATCTCCGACGCATAGCGGGGACTTATTGTATATTCGTTCAACTCCGACGAATAATTTTGCTAAATCTTTTGCGTCAATATTTCACTGAAGTTTCTTTTTAATGCAATGAAATAAAACTGCTGTGGTAAAAAATAAAAGATTATATACTAGCAAGCTTCTGATTATGCTTTAAATTTAAAATATGAAATTGCTAGTCTCTTTTAACCCCTCAACGTTGTCATACGTGCAGGGCACAGACCCTATAAACGTCACATGCCGTCGTCATACGTGCACTGCACCGACCCTGTACGTTTGGCTTAATTTTGATTTTGCCTGATCAAATACTATAGTATCTGTTTTTTGTTCGTATATTCTAATTGAGTAAGGTATGACGTTTATTTTTGTTAAATTTTGAATTTTTAATGCCTTATTTGCCAAGATATTGCCTTATTATTTCGGTACATATTTCTACATCTACATCTACATCTACAAGTTACCCTGCAATTCACCAAGTTGGTGGGTGGCAGGGGGTGCAATGCACCAAATCCTACCTAAAGATTGTCTAACGCAATTCGAAATTTCCTATTGTGATCTCTTATTGTCCTCGGAAAGAACAAGCCTAGATAACGCTCCGTCCTACAATCGATCTCACGTATTTTATCGTCTCGATCATTTCTACCTATATACGTCGGTGCCACAATTATTCCCACTACCTCCTCTTTTAGACATTCTGACCTATATTTCTCTAGAAGTTTCAACCTTGAGTGCAATCTACGGTCCTCCAGTGATACCCAGTTCAAATCGCTCAGTAAAGAGGTGACGCTTTCCTTATGTTCGTACTTTTGTTTTACAAATCTGGCTGCTCTGCGCTGTACTCTTTCTAGTTGAATTATGTGTCCCTTCTCGTGCGTATTCCACTTGTGGTCTTACCAGTGATAAGTAGCATGTTTCGCGTACTTTCTCTGTAGTGTTCCGTACTATTCTACCTATGAATGCCAGTTTCTTGTTGGCCGCGCCTATAACTCGACGAATGTGCATGTCCCACGAAAGATCTCGACAAATGGTAACTCCTAAATATTTTACATACTCAGCTTGTCGAATACTCATTTCATCTATTTTATATTCGAAACCTAAATCTTTGTTCTTACTTTTCCAGAACGTGACTGCGGCACATTTAGTATAATTAATTTCGATTTGCCATTCTTTGCACCACGCTGAAATGGCTCTTAAGTCTTCACGCAGAGACTGATGGTCCTCCTGATTTTTTATTTCTTTATATAGAACGGTGTCATCGGCGAAAAGCCTAATTTTACTACGAACAACCGAGCACATATCATTTACATAGATTAAGAAGAGCAGAGGGCCCAATACACTTCCCTGAGGAACACCCGAAGCAACTTTAACGGGGGACGAGTATTTCCCATCGATGACAACTATCTGTTCCCTATTCGAGAGGAAGTCTCTCACCCAACCGACAACTTTCGAATTGATACCACATTGTCCTAACTTCGCAATTAATTTCCTATGAGATACTTTATCGAACGCCTTCCTGAAATCAATGAATATGGCATTGACCTGAGTATTTTTCTCTCCGCATCGCAACAAATCGTCCACGAACAGGCCGAGCTGCGTTTCGCATGATCTACCTCTCCGGAATCCGTGTTGGCATCCACTAAGCAATGAATGACTATCTAAATAGCGCATTACAGAGCTAAAGACTATGTGCTCAAGTATCTTGCACGATAATGAAGCTAAGGATATCGGCCTATAATTTTCGGGGTTCTCTCTGTCGCCACTCTTATGGATGGGCGTAACATGTGCCACCTTCCAATCTTTAGGGACTACTCCTCTAATGGATTTCTCGAATATAATTTTCAAATACGGCGCGATTTCAGCAGCTAATTCTTTCATTACACGCGCGGGAATTTCCTCCGGTCCAGGAGATTTATTTGGCTTAATTGAATGAAGTTGGAGCGCGATGCCATTTTCCGAAAATACCAAATCTTCCATCGAATCGCCCTGACGCATAGGAATAGGGGTTTCACATTCATCGTCATCACGAGTAAAAGCTTTCTGAAAGTGATGATTTAATAGGTTTGCTTTATCCATACTATCGTGAACTACGTTTCCCGTTTCCGACCGCAGTGACGCAATAGTGGGGCCCCTACCTTGAACTTCCCTGACGTAAGACCAAAATGCTTTTGGGTTCTCTTTCAGGTTTTCCTGTAAAACCTTCTTTTTATAATTGTTAAACGCATTACGCATTGCTACTCTGGCTATGGAGCGCGCCTCCTTGTATTGATGCCTTATTATTGCAATCTGTTCGACCGTAGCTGTTGAGGATGTGTTATTTACGCGAGAGTGGAGTTTTCTTTGACGTCGGAGAGCGCTTCTTACTTCCTGATTGTACCATCTAGGTTCTGCACTATCACGCTTCAGTTTGCTCGGAATAAATTTATCTGTACACTCTCGCATCATATCTCTGAACATGCACCAGGATTCCTCCGCGTCTGCACTATCGGTTAAATTGCTGAAATTAGTATATTTATTTCGCAGAAAAGACCTAAATCTTGTGAAATCGGCTTTGGCGAATACATAAAGTTTTCTTTTGGCCTTAACCTGTTTCTCAATAATTAACTGAAATTCCACGTACACTGCCTTGTGATCGCTTATTCCCTCAGCATCAGATACTCTATTCATACGCTCAGGAAGATTAGTAACAAATAAATCTAATATATTATTAAATCTCGTGGGAAATCTCACTAATTGATACAATGAGTGCTTACCGAAAGTTTCTAGTAACGCCTCGCACGATTCACGCTCTCTACCTCCGGGATAAAAGCAATGATGGCTCCAATCAATTGACGGAAGATTGAAATCGCCCCCGATTATAATGGCTTTATCTTTATTAGACGAATTTAGCGTCGCCACTTGTTTCTCCAGAGAATGAATAGTTTCCACGCTCGCATTTGGGGGTCTATAAAAAGCGCATATATTTATAGTTTTTGAGTCGCTTCCTTTCACACGACACTAAACACTTTCGACTTCGTCGTCGTTAATCTGTATTGGGTAACTTTCTTATTTATTGTTAACTGCTATAAAGACTCCACCTCCCGACCGGATACATCGATCTTTTCTGAAGACGCTATAGTCACGAGGAAAGATCTCCTGACTGGCTATGTCTGCCGTAAGCCAACTTTCAGTGCCTATAACTACATCAGCACGCAGACTACGAATAAGATGTTCAAATTCGGCCTCCTTCCTGCGAATGCTGCGACAATTAACCGTAATGATTTTTAATTTCTTGCTATGACTACGTAACGTACGTATTTCTTGCTGCTGCATGAAATTTTGAATTTTTAGTCTTCCAAATCTCTCAAACCTACAATGAGACGAACTTCATTTCGACTCGAAAGGACCATCTTTAAGTGATTTGGAAGTGTGGGCGAGATTTATGAGGATTTCACGTCACTTTTATTTACCTCAGCAGAATCTCTTGGCCATGCGTTCTTTATCCACGAACTTTTTTTAGAGCAAGGCAGTGAAACAATATAGTTCTTACAAAAAGCCTCACTTATCTCCGAAGGATAAGGACCAGCATAAGCCATTATAGAAAAGGATGAGCAAGAAAGCTAAAAGCCTACGTGGAAATATGCCGGCTGATCTCATGAGCGTTTTTACGCGGAAAGTTTCTCGCATCTCTACAGACATACCGAAAGAAGTCTTTGCCCTGAACGGTGCTTCTTGTGGTTTTTATTTTTTCTGTGATTTGTTTACAATTGGATGTTACGTTTGTGCGTTTTTAATTGTGTATTATGTGTTTTTTAGTTGTGTATCACGCATGTTTATCTGCTCTGTGACGTCTCTCACTCTTGAGATGAATATTTTTCCTTATGCGTCAACACTCGAGAGTTATATAGGCAGGAAGGAAGAAGGGTTTTCGGGTCTGGGCTAATGCTTAGTTCAGCATCTCTTGAGAGCATTTTAATGAGATTGAGAGAGAAACACTTGTCTGACATCACTGCACATACAAGCCGTCTTGACCGTAAGCGTGATCAGAGCGCTTGGATCGCGCAACAAATACTCTCTTACCGCTCTGAAGTCGTTAGTCTGAGGGAAGCATTTACGCTGTACGGAGGCAGCTATTGTTCGTTTTGTTTTGTGATTACTTTTGTTTAATTTATAAGAGGTTAAAGAGTCGAAGTTATCACGGCGTCAACCAGTAAAAAAAGGCAAGCAATACCTGGTGATAAGAACGAGACGGAATACTTACTTTAAAGTGATTTGGGAGAAAGTGTCAGTTCAGATCGTTCAGACAGTGATAGTGGGAATCATATTGAAGATCATGTTCAAATTACTAAGGTAAAAACCTATATTTTTGACATTTTTTTGAGTGGGCAAATACGAAACCTCCTCTATCTCTCCTGTCCCTGCGCGCTTCTAGCATCTTTGTTTATCCTTATTTGAATGTTTTTTCCAACAAAATTACGAGGAATACGAGCTACGATAACGCAGTATACGTGAAGTAATCCGTAAACCTGGAATAAATACGTGCGATATAGCGTTTCTGTGAATGCTTAAAATACTTTATCAAACCGTTTCACTTAAAATAAATACATAAAACATGTAAAAAATATAGTACAAATACTTATAGTTTTACTCAAATTCTCAAAAAATTTCAGAAGAATCCAATGAATAAATAAAAAGTTATGCATTTTTTATAAGTTTGCTCCGGATTAGATAATTCAGTTAAATCTCCTCCGGGATGAGATGGCTTTGATTTAAATGCCCTCCGCGCTTGAGGGATTAATTCATTTGCCGATTCGACTAGAAAATCGTCGCTTCAGAATAGCAATGAAAAAGGGGCCTACGGCCTAAATGTTAAGTCTGCCCATCGTGCAGTTAATAAAAATTTTAAATGCGACCAAGCCAGAATATCTACGATGATTAAAAATTTAAGATGCATAAGTATAATAGATGTAGTCTTCATAACATTTAGCATGAAGGAGCATAGTCGATTCCTATGTACGATGGAAATCCAATTGCTAACCACCGGTACGCAAAAACGTGTTATATCCCTTAAGTTTGATGTTGCACCGTGTTTAATCATAGGATATGCTCGTAGTTTGTTCTGATAATAAAAAGCGTCTACGTCTTTCATATTTCTTATACAGTAAACCTTCGTTAACACGAATTCCAAAGGAGAATCAAATCATAATTTCGTGTTAACGAGGGGTTAACTGTATATGAAAATAGAATTTGATTATTACTAGCATTAAAGAAATAATTGAAGTCTTATCAGTCATCGCCTTTCCTCATTAATAATAAAAAAGAATGTACGTCTGCTATCAATTCATACTTTATTCCTCATAAATGGTAGTAGCATTTGTCAATTGTAAATTATGGCTGAAGAAATGGACGTGTTGTTTATGCGTTCCGATAGCCCCATCTGTTCTTTTTGGCTCCCTACGCGCACACTTTGCAACCACATTGCAACCGCCCTCTCCATCAAATGAGACAACGGTCACCCAAGTCATTTGGAGTCTTCCCTCATTTGTCAGTCCCGTGCCATCTCTTGGTCTCCCCGCCGCCACCAACCTCCGCGGCCCACTCATTTGTGGCGGCACTGCATGTCTCTTGACCCCTCTTTCTTTCTCTCTCTCGGGACACCTTCCTCACGCTGTCAGAAGAAGAAAAGACGGAAGGAGAGAGAAGAAGGGGACTGATCCATTCCATTAGGCATTAATCTCCTCATACCCCACTGGCTACTTTCACTCCCACCCCGCCCCTTAATCATTCTTCTTCTCTTATCCCATCTTTTTCCAGAACTCTTTATTTTCTATCTTTAAGGAACAATTTCAGGTTTATTACATTTCCAAAATCATCTATGAACTTAAAGAAGGAATATCAGTGCCATCGACAATCAAACAGTTTCGGATATGTGGGTCGCTGTAAGCTCCCTTGACGCGCTTTAAATTAGTACCGTCGTTTCAGTTCTTCTAGCGAAATGTAGCCAAGGTTTCTTTTGCACAGAACGAAATTTTAAAACAACTAGCATAATTATACTTGTGCTATGAATCCGATCTCATTTTCCAGCTTCTTTGACGCTATTCTTTCCGAAACATTCTCCGCTTTCACGGCCGAACGTTGTCGCACGCCTCAAGTGTCTGATCGGGAAGCGATAGCAAATAACGAACGAGCGTCTCTTGAGCGAGCTAAATGAACAAGGGTGCGGGTGAGATTCGAACCCTCGACCTTTTCGTTTCCCTCTAAAAATTGACGTAACTCGACTTCCGAGCGCTCGCCCATCCATCCTGCGCCCTTCCTTATCTCCTCCCGCTCGCTCCGTGGCTGCATCACTTCCAGATCGCAGTCGCGGGCCGACACGTTTTGCGACGGAACCCCCCGCGGAGGAGGAATTCTGCACGAAAGGGTTCTGCACCAGGATGCGACCCCCCCGACCCTCCGATCCGTCTTCCGCAAGGACCCCGAGAGGCAAAGCTTGAAGTGGGCGACGCCCGCGCTGTATTCGGGCTCGACGATCCCCAGAACAACAACAGAGTTTCTGTTTGAGTGATATCTGCTATTATAAAGGTAGCGAACCGTTTGGCATCGTTCTGTCGCTTCTCGCACGAATTCCTAGTATTTTCAGCAAGTGCTTATTGCACTAAAATGCAGCGGCCGGATACGCAAAACATTCCGGGTAAATATGTGTATCACGATTTCCAACTAAAACACCAAGTTAAGGAGATTCCCATGTTTTCAAAGAGCATAAGATGAAGGTTTAAAAGTTTATATTTGTCTCCACGGATTGAATGTAGTTTTGTAGCTAATTATTTCCATTGCAATTCCTGGATTTAGGGTCAATAGAATTCCAACACCACACATTCCCAGATTAGTCTTCAAGACCGCGTCTTACAATTAGCCATATTTAAAGCATTTTATGGACGTGGCTAAAGCAAACGCTCAAAAAGAGAATACATCCATGTTAGAATATTGATCGTGTGAGATTTTTTTCCAACTTATATTTCATTTATTACCGGAAGAGCTTTCATTTTATAGAAAATTTTCTTGATATCCTTTTTGTTGATCGAAACAAAAAACAAGTAACGGTTGCTGAAAAATTATTCCAAGTTATCCTCAAGCGTATTTAGCAATTATACTGCAAGTTTTGCCAATCTTACTAGCCGTGAAGGTGATATACTGTTGCGAGTCACTAACCTATACAACGACTACACTACTCATCCCTTCTCATTCTCATACCCACCCCCTTCATTTTCCCTTTCAAACTACGTCCCTCACTCTTTCCCTTCGTTCACGTCTATCTCGACCACTTAGCACTCGGTCACGACACTCGATAAATTTCACTCACATCAAATCTGCATCAACATCTGTATGAGGCCTGCGCTCTTTCCCTTTGCCCTCGCCCGCCTACTACTCCCTACGGCGAAGCATTAAAATTTAAAAAAGCAAAGGACTCGAGTTACTTGAGGGTATTTAACTCTCTCACTCCATTTAGGTCCTGAATAACCCTTCTCTACGTGATGCGTAGGTTAACGTTATCCCTAAAAATCATGGTATTGCTTGCTAAAACTATTTAAAATACGGAAATGACCATTTTCATCGATGACTTTGATTACAATGAATGCATTACCATATATAAATCAAGTGAGATAATCTTTTCACAATTTTCCCCAGCATTTCCAAACAATTTGATTCGTTTCATAAAAACCCGCAAATTAAGCTATAAGTCACATTCGTATGTTCATTAATTGGCATTAGGTACGCTCCTCTACTAATATTAAGAGGAGAGTAAAAAAACTTTAATCATATCTTATATGTATGCCCTCAGGCAATCGAAAGTTTCAAAAAAATATCGTAATCAACAAAAAACTGCCCCCTGAAAAAACTGAGAGAGAGAACCACTTAATGCAGATGGGTTACATCCCCTTCTGGGAGTTTTTGTGAAGAAGAGGTTTTCGGATTAAGGGGGATGAAGGGGAATGGCGGAGGGGAAGATCGAGAAGCGCAGAAAGTGAAGAGATTTTTTTTATAAATCCATTTCCTGAAGAGTAGGCGGCAATTTCCAGCTTTTAGTTCTCTGACTTAAGTGTTTTTTTACCACCTCTAAGTTATCGTGCACTCCTTCCCTTCTACAGCTTCCACCTCCCTCTTTCACCCTCTCTCTTCGCTCTCTTCTACTACTATCTCATAATTGTCATTAGTCACCTTGACACGACCATTCTTACATCTGGCTAACGCCACCCTTGTAATTTGGAAGTACAATTTATTTACCATATGACATCCTCGACGAGCCACTAAGTAATATTAAAGGATGCTAACAAACGAGATAAATGCAAGGTGGTGACTATGTAGCAGCAGTACCCGAACCCACAGGGGCTTAATAAAAAATTTTTCGCGTTGAAATCTTAAGATTGCAAATAATATAAGAATCATAACTACATATATGCTGGTAATGTGTATGCTTAGATATGACGCATTTCTAAGATACTCTTAACAGATGAGATGAGGGGACCTCTGCTCCCAAAGAATTTTAAATATAAAGAAGAGAGCCATGGTTTATTTGTACTCAGCCTCAGAAATTTAAAAATAGCAAAACGCGCCACAAATGAACAAAAATAAATTTCTTCAAAGCTTTAACCGATCACACGCTAGTTTAGGTCGAGATAACACGAAGATAATGCGCGGGATATGCTTTAAATTCCCTGTTTATTTACGGTATCCCGACAAAGCACACATTGATTAAGATCCTAAGGGATAACCCTTTATAGAAAGGGAGAGATAGACCGGGGGAAGTGAGAGAAAATTATTTTATCTTCCTCGCTCCGGACCGCACCGCTTCCTTCAAGAACCCATTTTGATCCCTCTCTCCGTCCGAATCCTCTCATCCCTTCCTCCCTCCATCTTTCCCGGCATCTTTCAATCCCGCACCTCAGACCCACCTCCTCCCACTCTCCTCGTCATAGAGGGTGCTTTTGAAGGAAATCAAAGGGCGGCTCTTTGCCTAGACGAAGTACCGCGTTCGCTTGTCTTTCACGCCTACGTAACCCACATCAGACACCACTCACAGCTCGGCCAATCCCCTTCCAGCTCCTTCTTTCCATTTCTCTTTCTTCCTCTCTTTCCCTTCTCTCCTCAAAAGCCTCCTCTCCCCCTGACTCTCTCATTCCAACCTCCCCTCCCCACTCTACGCTTTCATCCGCCTTGCTTAATTCACCATCTCTTCCTTTTTTGTCGTAAGGGTCGTATTTAAGCGTTCGAGGAGGAAAAAATCTCTGTGGAATGTGGCCGTGACAATAATGGGACCGAACGACAGAAAAAGTTAGTGCGCGTGTGATGAACACGACTTAGCAGAGTAAGGAAATAATGCCCATCTTTTTAATTAGGTTACCATATTTCCTCGATTCTAAGACACCATCGATTGTAAGACGCACCCTTGATTTAGTAATAGCTTTTCGGAAAAAATAATACTGCAGACGTAATCGAACGTAAGACGCACCCCGATTTCAGAGACGTTAAAAAGTGAAAAAAGCGCGTCTTAGAATCGAGGAAATACGGTAAATTGAAATCGCGTTTATGCCTACTCACAGTGTAAGATTATTATCGTAATTATGCCTATTTAAATTTCCCGCTTATTTTAGTGAGGTTCTTCTTAAGCAAGATGGGATGCCTTACAATGGCTAAATAGCGTAAACATATAACCCGACGAAAATTCGCCAGAATTAGAAATCACGAAATTTAGTAAGTTCTTTTTGGAGGAAAAAACGTGAGAGGTGGGAGCAAAATGACCTTCGAGAGAAAAAACTGATGTTTCAGTCACGTTAAAATATAATAGCTACAAAACCTTCAAGAAAAGTTCGATTCTTTTAAATCGATTACATCGCATCAAAATTCCATAAGGTTCGACAGTAACATGTTTGATAATATTAAACATTTAAATTTATTGATAATTTAAACTAGCGTTCGGAAATCTGTTTACTTAAAACAGATACGGCCATCTTTTCTTTAACGCGAGGGACACGTTCCCGGAAACACCGTGTAATAGGAAACCGCGTAATAGGATACCTTACTAGTAAGTCAAATCGTAAGTAAGATAGGAGGATAGGGATCCGTCGGACTAATTTTCGATATTAAAACACCGAATAATATAGTAAAACATGACAATAATAAATCTATATATTATATGAATACAAATTTCTTTAATAAAATTAGATCACTATAATAAAACAGTTTAATAAAGTAATAAATGTGTATAAACTACATAAATTTCACGTAGTGTACAATTCATTATTAAACTCGGTACTGAAATTAAGAGACAAAATGTACATTGTAACAATGATGGGAGACAAATTGCATAATATTGCTCCGCCTCAGAAATTCTTTGTTAAAAATCGGAGAAACCTGTCTTCGAAAATTACGTAAACGTGAATCCGGGTCGCCTTCTAGGTTACTGTGGTCACACTTTATAAATCGCGTATAAGTGAAACAGCGTACTAGGATACAGCGTTATAAGCGACTGTATAAAGGAGTGAAAAATAGAACCGACATTCTCACACCGTAACGATATCAGTTAAATATTGTTAAATTATTTGAAGAGCTATGAATATTAATATATATCTAACGAATTGTCTTTTATGCTCAGATTTTATATATCTTCATTTTAGCTAAGAATTTCAATCGATCAAAACAACTCGGTACCACTAATTATAACGCGTTAACAGCAAATAAGATGCGGACATATAAAGAATGCTCATAAACAAGATTCAGCAAAGCAGAGGAGTAAATCACAGGTTAGTAAGACGAAGCAAGCGGGTGGCTGCTAAGGATGGAGGCGAGATGCCGGGAGGAGAGAGGATGAGTGTGGAGGAGGAAGAGGGAAGGCAGGGAGGGCTTGTGTGGCGCGTGTCAATGTTCCGTGAGTGAGGACCACGAATTAAGATGCGCCCTCATGATACGGCGGTCGTGAGTACGAACCCAGTGATTCCCGTGGAAGGCACTTGCCACCAAGAAAGGGACGGCCCTCTCTCTCTCTTCCGACCTTGAGGCAAAGTTCCTCTCTCTAACTGAAAACCATATGACGCCGAGAATAGAGATATGATCCTATGTTTGCAATATACAATGGAATATTTTCTTGGAATATAGCTACATTTCCGGGGAGCAATGTGTAAAAATCCTTATATAATGATTCTCAAGTGTCCGTCTGTCTGCCACGGTACTTTTGGACATTTCACAGTGGAATTAAGAGCTGAAACTTTCGCAATCGTTAAACTTCCATGAGGTGGCCCCTAGAAAAATCAAACATTCCGGAAAAAATGTCCCGGATTCGACTCCGAGAAAAGATTATATTTTCCCACGAGTTTACAAAGGACTTTCGAATTTTCAAGGTGCAAGATTGTTTTCTTTTTTCATTCATCAAAATTCGTAAATGTGGACCAATTTTCTCTAATTTTGCTTTATTCGACGACTAAAACTATAAAATATCTTATCAGAAATACGCATTTTTTTCGACATTGTATGGCTTTTTCGTACTCTTTCCGGGTGTTGCTAAGGCGACCCGCATTGTTGCCTCCGATTCAATCAGCGTCTATTAAGCCTTCAAATAGGCAAAATAATTGCGTTATTTGCTTCGCGCTTTTTATGAAGCATCGAAATTATTGTTGTAGTAACGTCAAACATAATAGATTGCAACGTCAATAATTTAAGATAATTATTATTCAGTAAACTGCGTGTGGACTGAGGGCGTTTTAAGAGATTGACTAAAAGAAAAAATCTTTCTTTATTTCAATACTGGACTATTACCTCTTTCGTAAGTAAAATCATTATATTCTACACATTTAATGTTTATTACCGTAAATATGCCTACGCATCAGTTTGAAATTTGATGATAAGAACTGGCGGAGGTATGTTGGGTTGGATTAGTATTGGGTATTGCGCATAAGAACTGGCAGGGATATTGCGCATAAAAACCTAAAACTTTTAAAATAATTGCTGTATATCATTATTTTCCTCTCTAAGATGACATTTAAACGTTCATATTTTTACCGACTTAGCAAAATGTTTGTAATTTACAACAGTGCAGATATTTTGTGTCCAACAATAACAGCAGAATAATAGCAGAAATTTAAAAATTGCCAAGGGGTAGACTATGTATCATTATTTTCCTCTCTAAGGTAATTTTTTAACGCACAGGCTTCTGACTGACTTAACAAAATTTTACGCGGGTACCACTAGAATGGTGTGGTAAGATTAATACAAATTAATTGCAAGCGTAGCTGCAACGGGCTGTTAGTTAAATTATATTGGGACACTGAAAAATTATTTCTTTTTTCGTCACATTGCATCTATATTTGAGTTTTAAATTTATAATCCTATGAAGATTAATTTCAAAATTATGTTGTTTTTTTAAGTTCTCTTTGGTAATTTTCCCTGTTTGTAATATCAGAACTAAACGGCGAATAAATTATTGAAGCAGAATAGATTTTTAGAAACAATCAGATCAAAAGATATTCTGACTTTTTCTTGTTCTGACATTTTATAAATCATTTTCTTAATATCGAAGAATCAAAATGTTTGCAAGGAATCTGTACATAAAATGGCATTTAATATCAGATTTAACTTAATGCGCGATTTGAGTAGCACTATTGTAAATACTTATTTTTTATGACTGAGAACTTAAAAATAGTGGAGCATTAATGTATCATAATAATGGCATTTTACCCAGGAGATTAGCGATATGATTTATAAACACATGTTCGTAAATTTAAATCAAACTTCGAGGTAACATTACCAAACATTTTGGAGCATTTCCTCGTCGACTTACCGAATATTTTTTATATTATACCTTAACTTCTCCCTCCCTCCTTTTCCACAGTCCACTCCAAACCTATCCCCTCACTCGCATTCCTCTTGAATTCTTTTAAATATTCCTTCTCCCTCTTGCGTTCTCCTCCCTCGTGCACCTTCCGCCTAAATTGCCTTCTACATTTACACTCTCAAACCTTTCCACCGCTCAACTCCTCCGCCCCTCTCTCGTGCACTCCTCACTAGTAAAGGATGACAGGCGCTTTTTCCACTCATCGCTCTAGTTCTTTACCTTTTCTTTTTCCAAAAACAGCGAGCTGTATTCCCACTTTTGCTACTTCTTTTCCTAGTCATTCAATTTACACTTTTGATATTCATGAACCTTCCATACATCTCATTGCACAAGCATATACACATTGATCATCATTTAACCAAATTGGTGGGTGGCAGAGGGTATTATGCACCAAAATATCTCATAACGCGACTTACTTGAGAGCTCACTCCAGTGCAAGGAAAAAAACCTCGAAATTTCTTTGTCCTACAATCGATTTATGTTTCTTTATATTTCTTTTCATGTCTTCGATACAGATAGGATTTTCAATTATTCCAGAATCTTTCTCAGATAAACCCTCCAACTTATAGGTACTACATACACACAAGTATTTACCGCATTAAGTCGAGCACCTATACTTATTCTCAAAATGCTTGCGCCTACTTTTTTGTATTATGAAGTTTACGAATGACTTATGAAGGAGGGGCTAGCAAATTAGTTAGTAGATCTTATAAGAAGCATGACATCTCGGAAGGCAAGACAACGAGGGTATGATTCGCGAGATCGATTGTAGGACGGAGAGATATGGAGAATCATTTTTCCCTAGGACGATAAGAGAACATAATAGGAAAAGGTAACGTAGGGAACCTAGGGACTTTAGGTACACAGCACCCTATCCATCCACCAATAAGATTACTTGTAGGGTATCATGCAGATGTACATGGTTAATGCCGGTGATATGCCCTGGAGAAGCTTCAATCGAATTATAAATAAAAAGAAGAAAATACCTTTACCAGTAAAATAAAAAACAAAGAAAATCATTTCAACTAATCCTGAATCGAGTTTACTTCTGAAAAATTATCGTGAAGATTTTAAAGTATGCTCCCGTTTTAAGAAATGATATACTACTATGGAGAGGTTAGCTCCGATTCTTAGCAAATTAAGCCATGGAAAAAGAGAAAACTATTCAGGGAAGAACTAAAGGAGATATAAGAATTGAAAAAATAGACATAAAGAAGATGGAAGTCCGTGGATGATGATGGATGACGAGCGAAAAAATTGTCGGGGTTGGAAGAAGGCTGTGGAGGAGAGGGAGAAATGGGAGGGAGGGTGTGCCCAAGAGGTTGAGGATGAGTGAGATGAGATGGAAGTGAGAGTGGTGGTCGGGATATATGTTGGAGAGGGGGAAGGAGAGGTCGCTGTTGAGTCCAAACAGCCCGACACCTGGCCATAGGTACATAATTGCCCCTCTCTGGCCCATCCGACATCCTCTTTTCCATCCCCCTGCCCCCTCTTTGCATCATCCCCGCCACTCTCTCCCACCCCCTCTCCCTTCCCGCCACCTCTTCTCCTCCGCCTCTCTCCATCTTAAAGGTTGTTCTACGTTTCCTTCCCCCCACCTCTCTCTCTCTCTCCGTCGTCTTCTAGCGTTCCTGTTACCAGCGCTAACTCTCCATTGTGCTCTTAGTATGTCAATCAAAAAAGCTACGGATTTCCAAAGACCCAAAAGTCAAGGGAAACACCGTCACGAACATACGGCTCAGCAACGTGCTTGAGATGTCACGGCGGTTTTGCAGGAATCACGAATATAATAATCACGTACATGAGTCACATTGCACAAAACTTAGACTCGGGTTAAATTTGAATGAGCTTCATCGCCTATTTTCAGATAGGCTTTTTTTATCAAACCCAAAGTCACGTCTCAAGAATAATGGGCAGGTTATCATTTAAGGACTCAAGAGAATGATTAAAGATACATATTGCAGAAAACACGGAATAATTACAGGTAATTCTAATGATAAATATATAAATAAATAACATTAATTAATTGAAATAAATTCTGACCAGCTATTACCGTTGTTCCATGAAAAATTTAGGAAGTGAGCTTATTGAAGAATGTTTCCGAAAATTTCGTAAAATTTCTTTCTTTCTATATATTGTTAAAATGGTGTTGCTGCAGCTATTTATAAGGAACTAGTGTTACCCGCAAAAACATTTGCGAAGTCAGGCAGAAAACTGCATATTTAAAAGTACTTAATAATCACCCATTTCTCCTTATAAAATTAGGCTACTGACATTTTGAATTTCATGTATGTTTTTATAATTTATATGTGCAACATTAATTGATTCCCCCTTACGAAAAGGGTAACATTACAGTATTGAAATAAAGAAAGAAGATGATTTTATTTTGGTCAATCGTAAAAAATGCCCACAGTCTACACGCAGTTTACTGGATAATAATAATCTTCAATTATTGACGTTGCAATCTATTATTTTTGACGTTGCTACAACTATAATTTCGATGCTTCATAAAAAGCAAGAAACAAATAACGCAATTCTAGGCTTAGTAGACGCTAATTAAATCGGAGGCAACAATGCGGGTCGCCTTGGCAACGCCCGGAAAGAGTACGAAAAAGCCACACAATGTCGAAAAGAAATGCGTATTTGTGATAAAGTCTTCCATGTGACATCAAAATATCGACAGAATAAGATATTTTATAGTTTTAGTCGTCGAATAAAGCAAAATTAGAGAAAATTGGTCCACATTTACGTATTTTGATGAATAAAAAATACAATCTTACACCTCGAAAAATCGCAACTCCTGTGTAAACATATGGGAAACTATAATTGTCTCCTGGAGTCGAATCTGGGACACTTATGTAAACGAAAATAGTTTCATCGAGGTATCCTAGTTGACAGAAACAAAATGGCGTTTTCAGCATTTCTTTATGATAAACTGTTCAAGAGATAAAAGGGGAGACAGACAGACGGGCGGACGGACAGACATTGAGTAATTAATTATATATAAAAGATGTTTTTTTACTATTTTGTCATCTGTCAACATTTTTCCTGGTTTCAATTTCAGGATCGTTGAAATGACTTTTTTAACACCTTTAAAGTTTCATTTTATCTTCATGCATAACGCAATTTGCCATTTAATATTTACTCTCGCCAAAGCTTTCACAAATTTTTTAAATCTGAATACATCTCCACCTGAAGTAAGAGCACTGTTCACGACAGCAATACATCGATGACGGAAAAAAATAGCTTCTGTTGTGAAATATAGAGAGTATTCCTATAGCCATAAAAACGTCAAGTAAACCAAATGTGCATTTCAGCGAAGAAATGGTCGCTGACAATGAAAATCATTATTACTTCGTAAAAAGAGATCCAAGATGGCTTACACCACTGTCTTTCTAACAATTTGTCTCGCGAGCCATTAGAATGCCCCAAGACCCAGTGGAAGGGAATGCAACTTAAAGAAAATGTTCTGACTTGAGTTTGGTTTAACTCACAATAAATACATACTCTTATGAGAGTAAGTATTTAATTTCTCGTCATTTTTGATAAATTTCATCTGGTTATGGATTGAGTGTTCACCTTTTCATGAGCCTTTCGACCCAGTACTGGGTGCGACCAGTAGGTACTTTGAAAAATATCAGTTTATACAACACTTTAATAATCATCTAGCCGTTTCAATTTTAGAACCTTTCGAGTTTTAACTTCGATTGTAAAAACGTGATTTTTGAAAAATCGTTCTCAGGACAAATCTCGGAAATATCGAAAAGAAGCAAACAAGAAAAATATCTCATCGTTGTAAATGACAGGTAGGAAAATCGTTCTATTACGTCATCAGCCTACAATTAGTGAGGTGGTCCTTAAAGTAAGTCGTTGATCCAATAGCTACGAGGTCGTGGGAAATTCACGTTTATCTCGCTGGCGAAAGTGAATCGAGGAAGGATAGATTAAACGGCTCGTGTGACGTGTGGCAGTTTGATGAGGATGGAAAGATCGAACAAGTTACGAATTCAGTAGCAAAGAACAAGTCACGTCTAGAGAGTTCACACGATGGGGAAAATTTTTCTTTTGGCAGTTAATGGGGGTGATGCCCTTTGGAAGGCGCAAGATTGAGCTATAATCCTTCACAAGCGGCGGTAAGGAACTTAAAGTATTTATGGCCAATCGTATGTGGATGATGGTTGGCAAGGCAGAAGGCCATGTTATCACGCTTCCGAAACGAAGTGATGATCATAGAACAATGGAATTTAGCATAGTGGGTTTGGTAGCTAGAATGGATTGTTTTAATTTGGTTTTTTTATACCACCCTTCAAATTTGAAGGGCATATTAGAGTTAATTTAAGTGAGTCACCGACTAATATCATGTTCTAAGTGATCAAATTTAACAATAATGTTAATAAATAAATATTTAATTCATTTCTCTATAATAGTGATATTGTATATATATTATGAGGGAGCAGGTACTTGAGGAAAATGTGGCCTTTTGTAATGCGGAAGAGCCTTATAATATGTTATTGCACTTCAAATTGCCATGAAAATCTACGCATCCATTATACTCTACATATCGTTTCCAGATAAACTCGATTATTAGTTTTCCGCAAAAATAAAATAATATTTACGTTCCTATAAATATAGCAAAACAGTTTGCTCCTATGGCTGCAAACAATAAGACGAGATCATTTTGCGACCATAATGGGAATACTTGCCTTTTGTACTTACTTACTACTTCAAGAGTCGAAACTGAAACCTTCAAAGCGCAAATTTTTAAAACAGCGTTTTGTATTCTTTATTTCTCTTAAATCGAAATATCACTGTTATGATAATATTCATGGAATTTAGTGTTAGAAAGTGATACACCAGAAAAAGTCATCCTGAAGGATGTAACGTAGATTAGTGTCATGGCCCCTATTGAAAGCCATATAAGTACTTAATAAGTTTATAGAAGTTTAAATACACTTTAAAATATATTTTTAAAATACCAAACCAATCAAAATGTCGTCTTAATAAGCATTAAACAAAATTATGTCTTAATAACCATTACATATTATATAGGAGTTTCTCGTGAAATTAAGTAACTTAAACATATAATTTATCTTTTTAAATAAGTCCCGTTTCTAAAAAAAAATCGCGAACACACCAATAAGTCCTAGAACTAGGTTGTTGATTATTTAATTTTACTTCGCATGATTCTAGTAAGTTTCCAAGATATTATCGGTAAGGAATTTGGAGAAAAAGCGTAATTTTCCGCATATGCTCCAATTATTCTAGTCTTCGACAAACTGCCATATGCAAAATATTAAGCGGTGTATCGCAATGGATAATCACCATTCCTCGGGATAGAAATATGTACACCCAAGTACAAGAACGTAGAGAGGGATATTTGAGCGGAAGAGTGTGGGAATAAGTGGAGGCGGAGACGTCAATAGCCTGAGGAATGAGGCGTGAGGAAGAGGTTGAGGAGGCGGCCGTTGTTGGCGGCCAAGGTGGAGAGGAGAGTTCAAGAGATTGACTAGTAGGATAACGAGAGAGAGGAAGAGGAAGGTTGGAAGGGATGTGCTCGCTGTGGGGAATCGGACAGCGCCGAAAGCAATATGGGGAAAATAGAAGGCCTTCCTTTGGTTGGCCACGGCGATTTCAAGATACTGACGGACGTGAGCGATCTGCTTTTGGCCAGTGGGCCTCGGATGGAAAAAAAGTGCAGCCCGATCTGTGATAGGAAGAGGACTAGTAAAAAAATAAGAGCTGAATAAAAAATATATTCGAGGAAAATAGAAGTTGAAGGTAAATGCGTTGATGTTTGCTCCAACGGTTATCATTCAATTATTTAAATAAGCTTGTAAAGTCTCGAAATTATATGTTTTGGAATATGTAAATGTCCACACGCTCCTTGGATGATACATCGTTTCGATGTTTATCGAGTTTTTATGAGATGAAAAATACGTGAATGCTTCGGTTAATTTTTCAGAGCAATCTTTCCTCTGCAGAAAGACTCCGAAAACGAAGTTTGATTGGTTTGTTGGAAATAAGCGCTATTATATGGGGCAATAGGAGCTCGATACGCTTGATGTAAATTTGGAGTCCGAGAATAAATACGGACGCCTAAACTAAGCGAAAAAAAACGAGAAACGCAATTACGTCCCCGGAATAAAAACTAGTTTAATTACTTAAGCAATATTATGTAGATTGGTACGCGGAATCGGTTCTGTTTGAATTGGCATTAATGGGAAAGCGGTATCAAATATCTGAATTTTGATTGATACCACCGCAGCTAATGCAAATATAGGATGGTAAATACTCGACAAACCAATAAAACGTATTGGAGTATCAAATTTCCTAACCATACAAATTATGCAACGATTAAATCTTATCCATCACTGCGGCATAATATAATATGCAAGGAGATTTCGCGCACTTGCTTCTCGAAGATAATCTCTCATACGTATCTTCACAAATTATAGACAGGAATGAAAGGAAATCTTTGTTTAATCACCAATCTCAGTTTATGGGTTGTATCAGAGGTGCAGACAAAGGGAGGAAGCCGGGCATTTGCCCCTCCCCAATTATCGCAAAAAAATTGAGCTGCGACTGCTTTCGCATTAATTTCAACTTAACTTAATAAATAAATAGATATATTAAATGACTGTTGTGATTTTTTAATTTTATAGCGATGTATACGAGTTATTATTGGAAATTATCAAATAAAAATAAGAGGGTAATCTCCTTATGAAAAAATGCCTTTTATTATTTGCCACCCCAAAGTAAATTCCTGGCTGCGCCACTGAGTTGTATCAAATTAGATGGCCTGAAGCCATTACAAGAAGTTCTTATAAGAATTAACCGTCAGAGACATATGCTTCTTTGAAACGCGTGAATATTTTGTCCATTCGCTTATAACTGGTATAATTGGTATTGATTAATATCTCTAAGGACACGTTCAATCTGTACAGCATCACAAAAATTGCGTCAGCACCGCCAATTTTAACGCATATTTCGCAATTAAGTCTTTCGGGGTAATATACCTTCCCGTGGAACCGTCGCCGGCCTGTCTTGAATAAAAAAAATAATGTAAAAAACTTCCGGACGGAAGGAAAGTAGTCGGATTAAAAACTCCCGCACATTAGGCAAATTGCTCCGCTGTTATAGCTATGCATGCTTTAGGTGAAATATCCCTGATAAGTTGAAGAATGAATGCACCGAGGTTGGGCTGCTAAAACCTCGCAAGAAATTGCGGAGGTCGTTCACCACTTAATTTCCTCAGAAAAGAAAAGAAGGGCGATAAGGAGAGCAAAAGGGTAACGTCTCACGACAGGGGGCGCTGCGGCTGTAAAGCGACCTCCCCCACACCACCCTGCTTTGCTACACCTTGGCAAGTCCTCCTACTCCGCTTCGAGAAAAAGGTTAATATAAACCAGGGGCGTTATCACGAAGAACTGGATTTAAAAAAATAAGGACTTTGCGCCTACTGCTGCTTGCTGCTGCCGCCTGATTCATCGCTCAGGGTTTAAGATGTAGTAGGGGTAAAGGAGGAGGGGACAAAATACTGCTGCAGCCATTAATAAATCACCCTTGTAAGATTACAGGGGCAAAAGGGATACCGTCCTATCAGGGGAATGGTGGGGAGGTGGGGGTGTTGGGTGTAATCCCAGAGTGCCTCTCAATTATACGCGCAGGTTGCACCGATGCAAGCGATTTCTATCCCGGGGGATGAAAGAATCTCCGAAGAAGTCTAAAGAGTGAGCATGTAGCCAATGGTCATGCGAGAGATCCGTTGCAGATTACTTGTCCGTTCAGACATTGTCGGCCGCCATATCTTGATGGACTGAAAAGTATGCGTTATACGTGCACCTCGAATTGAATATTCATTTTTATAGTGAATTTATTGCATGTGCATATGTCTACGGCTGAAATTTTCTCCGGAAAATATCGTGGAACACGGATTTTCTTTCAGAATTCGCTCGGACGTGACGGTGATTGTATATAATGGGGTTATTACATGTTTCAGGCTGCATTTACGCGAAATTCATACCGTCACCGTTATTGAACGTAATTCTGGAAATTTACATTTTGGCATCAAAGCAAAAAAATAAAAGCACATAAAAGTAAATTTATGCTCACATTTACTAATATTCTATACCATGTGAAATAATTCAAAATCCAAAGTATATAATTGATTTTCTCGATTATTTACAAGTTCTTCGAGATTCTGTTATCCATTTTCGTCAAATTTAATGGCCAATATGTTATTCAAAACCATTGTCCTACAGTGGACGAAGAAGATGTAACACGACAGGGATCTATAACTAAAATCAATAATAACTTATTTTGAAAAATGGACAACCTAGGGTAATCCGATTCTGAGGAAGTAAAAGCGGAGCATAACGGGAAAATGTGTTTTTTAGTCTTTTTCGTTTCGTATGCTACATAAAAAATTTGACGTAGCTTGGTTATGAATTTGTTCAAGAAAATATTACAAATTAAAACAATGCGTACTTAGTATTATTATAAAATTGATCATAAACTAATGCTAATTAATATTTTATGGTCACCATTGATACATATTACAGAGTTAATACTGTTACGGAGGGAAGTCAAATCAAATAATATAAAATGTTAAAAAAAATGAAAATACGGTGTACTGAAACCTTTCGAAACCGGGACAAATCCTGGAAACCAGGGACATCTGGTCACCCTATCTTAACGATAAGTTTTAAGAATATATTTGTAAATATATGTATAGTGTGGTTTTATGTAATGAAGGTCAATTGTATATTTTCCAAAGCAATACATGGTATCTAAATTTATATCTTTGGATAACCCTTTTTACGACCTGCTGATTCCCTCCGGCCTACGCGCAATGGGTATCTGAGAGGTAGTGCAATGAATGGTCAGTTTAAAAATTTTAGGAAGAAAGGTAGCTTTCCGATTATTTATATAAACCGTTTGTTCAGCAAGATTATCAGAAAGATGATAAAACAAGCCGCTCAGATGCTTCTCTATTAATTATCATTGTAAATCTATTTTTTACACATTTTTATAAATGAATAGATATTACCTGAGAAGGATGAATATTAAAACAATTAACAGTGGAGCACTACGGAATTTTACTCCTCTCCATTTTTTTACGAAAGTGCTCGAGACAATCATCTAATAAAACGTTACTCTTAAGCAACTTCCTCTCTGGGTTGGGTAGTAATTATTAAAATCGTTAAAAGAGACTTTAACGCCTCCCGCGGAGATGGCGGATGTTGAGAAACCATTTCCTCCCTTACCGCCCTCCCAGCAGTTAGTTTTCCCAAAGAAATATTCATTTAATCACCATTCTCGCCCCTCTCCTTAGGAAACTCGCAGCCCCTCCCATTCTCACTCCCCGAATCTCCTCACCCCACTTCCCTTCCTCCTTCCCTCTCATTTCTCCAACAGACTACCCATTCCTCAATTCGATCTAACCTTAATTCCTCGACCCTTTTTAAACCCTCCCTTAATTTCAACCTCCCTAACTCTCCTCATCCAACCTTTAAAGTCTTTCTTCGATACTCCTCCCCTCCCCTCAATGCACGGTCCCTCGCCTCAACACACCCTACATCAACCCACACCCTTTAATCCATTTGCTGCATTGATCTCTCCTCCGTATATTTCTCCCTCCTCCGCGCTTTGCTTCGCGGAAGCACTATCTCGAACGTTCTCTCTTATGCCTCTCTCCCTTTTAAAACTTCCTTTATTCTTTTTTACTTAACCCTTTTCTTCCCTCGAAATTCCCTTTCTTGGCGTATCTTCCCCTCTCTTGTCTCCAGACTCTTCCGCCCTCACCCCCTCTTTCTCTCCGTCTTCTTCCCCCTTCCAACATCCCTCTTTCCTTCCTTCTTGGTCCATCACGGGGTCGTAAATAATCCCCGAGATATCGGGACTTAATTAGTGGAGTGATAAACTGCGACCGAAAGAAATACCAGATAACTTCCTGATATATATGCCACACCGTATTTCCTCCCACTTGGCTTCCTACTTTTCAACCCCCTCCTCCGCTCTCATCGTCCCCTCCTTCCCTCCCCGTCCCTGCACCGCCTCTTACACCCACACCCTGTTCCCTCTCCTTCCCTCCCTACCCTGGCCTCTCTCCTTCGCTACCGTCTCCTCTCCTTAAAAGCCTATTATTTCCTACTCTTCCACAAATTTACTTTGAGGCAGCGCACGTACTGCTATGCATGTGGTAATTCGTTTCTTTTTTTAGATTTGAAAAATGCACTCCAGAAAGACGCCTGACTGCGCGATTTAACGTTTTTATTAGCGCATTTTAAACGAGGAAAATCTTATAAAATTGAAAATAACCGAAGTGAATTTCTCGAAACATTATGAATTTAGTCTAATTGCACTGGTCGTTAATTTAATCCAAATTTTCGCGAAGTTTGCGTCACAACGCAGATGTATATATTAGAACTAGAAGACGTAAATAACGAAATATAGTATAATGGAAAACTTCGACACACTTGGGAAAATAATCCTGCCTTTACTATTTTATGCCGCTTAAAGGAAAAACGAATATTCATGATTAAAAGTTGAAGTCAAGAAACCGAAAACTTAATTTGAAACATCAGTTAATAAAGCGCAATTGATATTTTCTTAGGTTTATGCATAAGTAGGGAAAAGGAAGGGGAGGCTAGCGAGCCCTAACTTCGCCCAAATAAAGGCATTCTATCTATTTGTCCATCCTTTGCATAATAAGAGAAAAATAGACGTTAGGTCAGGACGAAAAAAGAAAATCTCCCTGTTTTGGTAGAATTTTTCGTGTCAGTAGCCGTGTTGCTGGAATTCCTAGGAATACGATCTCTCTCTTTTGGGACAAAGGAAGAAGAGATGCTCAAAGAAAGAGGGAAGGGAGAAGAGAGGAAAGAAGAAAGGGGGTGAGAGGCCGAAGGCGAGCGAAAACAAAGCGATCCCGAAGAAGAACCTCGCTCTCCTTCCCTTGACGTCCGGACATTTAGCCGGAGACGGGGATAATCTCCCTTTTGCGGCGATTCGCATTTTCTCCCCTACTTCTCTTTTCTCTTCGGTTACGTCCTCGACAAGTGCAAGAAACGAGGAAGGGACAAAGAGGGATGATTCGAGGTAAAAAAAATATTTTTTTGAGTCTGAAAGGCGATCTCATAGCTCTTTTGAAAACATGCTTTAGAAGCCTCGCATTTTGAAGAAACCTCTGGTTAAGGTTTAAATTTTGAATTAAAATTGAACATTTCTGACTTATTAAGAGTTACGATGATCCAAATAGCTTTTCTTTGCGACTCTATAAAACGATCTACTAAAAAAAAATTAGAATTAGAAATTATTTAAACAATAATCAGAGAATCCATATTCCGCGAAAAGTGCAGTTTTTGCCAATCCTGTGTTTTGAATTATTTGAAATTTTGCGCACAATTCTTCTGATAGTTTAAAAACGAAGAACTTACTATTGATCCAACAGATGTTTTATCATTTTTTAACTTGTTACCCTCGACGTTTTCACCGATCAAGTCAATGTTTTTCAAACCTCATGATGAGTTTTAGGAGATTCTATATGATGAACATCCTCTCTGAAATCTTTCGCGGACTTCATCTTTATTTTCCTTTGATAACATGCCACATGCGACAATATCCTACTACGACTCTTTTGGACTTGTCATTCAAAATCTAATATGTTAGTTGCATTATTGTTTATTCTAACAGGTTGGAACTTTCCTTACGACTTTTTTAACTTTCATAAAAAATTGTACTAATCTCAAAAAATTATTGTTAATTTATTTTTAAGTAACTTATTTTACTCCTAAATTACATTTTTAGGCTGGTTTCCAAAGGAAACAGCATGAAGTGGTCCTGTCTGTGTGTGTGTCCCCTACTAACAACTTTTGCATCAATGGACCGATATTTATGGAACTTGGTTGAGGCTTGTGCTGCCGAGCTATATTTTATTTGGCGAAGATTGAAGTCCCGGGTTCAATTCCAAGAACGTTTTTCCCTATTCATTTTACATAAGAAGTATCAAAACCATCATGCAGATTTGTTTTCTGTAATACTTTAAAATATCTTAATATTGTGATATCAGAGCGAGGTTTGTACTGTTCTAAGGGGAAAAGAATGCAGATTCTAATTCTTATCACCAGAATTTGATAATTGATAGTATTTTCTTGAATTTCTACCAAAACAGCGTTTTTGCGTTTTAAATCGCATTTTATCGGATTGTTATCATGGAGACGATTATTACCGAACTCGGCTTGAGCATAGACGAATGAACAAATGGGTTATTACCAACTTTTATATTAACTTCGCTTTATATATATATATATATATATATATATATGTGTGTGTGTGTGTGTGTGTGTGTTTTGGATCCCGTCTAATCTGAAAAAATCCAAAGCTGCTTGCAGGGTTTTAACCACCTCACCTGAGATAATCATCGCGTAAGACGAGTGATTTAGTCACCTCGGCTACCAGATCTACGCTTTGGCGCTGCGATAAATGTTAATTTGAATTTGCGTGGGAAAATAGGCACCTAGTATTATTGGCATTTTTCATATTTATTAATTTTAAAAAATAATTTCATTATTTGGACTACAGTTATCAAATTATTTGTACTATATAACCTTAGCTTTCCTTTTCTGTATTTATATTTTTGAAGCGAATCTGAACAAATTACAAGCGTCCATCATAGCAACAAGATTAAACAAGCTATTGTACTTGTTCGTGATGTAATATGTCTCTTTATTTTAATGTGGATTTGTATTGATACGAGAATTCCTACGTTTTTTGAAGGGATATTTCTGCTAATAATGGTAAGTTTTTATTTATCGTAATTATTATTAATAGTAAGTTTTTATTTATCTTAAAAACATTTTATCTTTATTCTCCGGCCCTGCGAAGCTTCGAGATTCGATTTGAATTCGAATCGGATTTAAAGATTCGATTCGATATCGCAAAAAATAATTCGTAAATTTCGAATCAGAAGACGATTTATCGACCAATGAAATTTTGATATATTCTTATTAAATTATTGGTTTAATTTTAACGCTCATAGTGTAACACACTAAATATAAGGTACTGGTGGGGTAAATTTGGTCATTTGGATCATTCTGCAAACAAACAGAGCGGTCAAAATATGAACCAGTGTCCATTTAGGCCTTTTTTGTAGTGGTTCTTGAATCATCTTTATTTTAATACAACGTACAAATTGCGTGCAAAGGAATTATATTGCAATATCTCTTGCTCTTATTGAATGCAGTGCGAAACGGAATTGTGCTTAAGTCCCTCCCTCACCTCTGACTAATCAACTGAAAGAAAACCTTCTAGTAGAAGCATCTCTCCCGATTATCGAGGTAACAGCGGAGGCAACATCCATATTTAGCTCCGAAAAGTCTGTTACCATTAGTCTCATTATTCCCTACATTTCGGTTTTACAGCAACATCAGTGCCTGGTGTAAATTGTATCGTATTGTATTGTACTCATGAAGAATTTGAATAACAGATTTGACATTTCCAAAGATCACCTTATGACCGCAACATTTCCTGATCCAACTTTAAAAGTAGTCATATTCACGGAAAAACCAAGCGAATACTATAAAGCATTTTTTGGGGAGTATTCACTTCAGATTTAAGAGATACATTCCAGCAAGAACGAAAAGACGAAGAGCTAAATGTATAGATAAAGGCTCGAATACTGGATGCATAAAAAGCAAAGCAGAAAAGGGCAACCTTTTGGATACCTTATTTTTAAAAAATAATAACTCGAAAAAAGAAGCGTCGTCAAAAATAGACGAAATGTCTACACTTCAGGAGTAAATACACCAATACACAAGGCAATCTGTGATGGACCGCGATATTGACCCATTATTTTACTGGAAAGAAAACAATAGATGCTATCCATTTTTGGCAAAATTTGCGAGGGATTCGTTGGCAATCCAGGCTACAAACACTTCATCAAAACGGGTAAATTCGGTGGGTGACAGTTTTTGATGATCTTTTTTAAAGATTCTTGACACAAAACAGAAAAAAAAAACAAAAAAACCTGGATAATTTACTAAAGAGTGATTAGGAATAAAATACTTCAGCCTAGAGAGACTTAAATGTAAAAAAAAAACTGCCCTATTCGAGATTCGATTCGAGCTTCGATTCGTTCCATAATTTGAGATTCGCAGAGCCCTACTTGATTCATTTAAGATTATTCTGAAAACTGTTCTCCCTATGAAAAGGTCATTGAAAACCTCGTTGGTGATCAACGGTTTCACTCCTACTAGTATCTAAAGCTGAACTAACAGTATATTTTTGTTGATTTTAAGCAATATGAATGGATAAGTCAGTATTTTCATTAATGAAACAAAAGATACTATCAAACTTCTTACTACTTATACACCGAACATTCAAACGTTTGTCACTGAGATCTCTACTTATGATTGCCATCTCTCAACTGTAAAAAGATTAAAGGTTAAATATAGAGACCCCCACATCACTCAACAGCTGGTAGACACTTTTGCAACTTTTTACGCCTATGCAAGCAGAAAGGTTATCATAATTGTATTATAGAGTTTATTCATATTAAAGTATTAACTATATAAAAGTTGGTTATAAAAATTCATTTTTATATTTTCACTTGTTTTCTTTTCCACTCCACTACCCTTCAGCAATGGACAGCTGATCCATACATCTTAGCGTATAAACAGTAAGATTTATTAAATTCGTTTATTTAAAAAAATACACACAAAATATAATGTCAGAAAGAGATTTTGACATTGCTTTTAGTATTTTAAACCTGATAATGCTCTGTTAATTTGTTTTCCAATTTTTCTCTATCATTGATAAACTATGAATTACAAGCGGTATTTATGGTATGAGAATTCCTTGAAATGATTAACACATACGGAAACATCTCCTGTGAATATAAGTAATCAATTCGGGACGTCAACTTTGGGAAACCAGCCTGCATTATTCCTGGTTTGAACTTCTTGTTTTGATCAGCAGTTAACAGTTAGTAGAATTTGGAACGCTGCTGTTCGGTACAATCTACTCGTAAACTCGTAAAAACATGCATTGTAAAGAGCATGATACTGACGATGATCTGATTTCATCTGGGCGTTACGCATTAATCTTACGAGAATTTGATAGCTAACATCCTCTATCTGACAGTTTAACGCAATGTGACACGAAACTATACAACATAGAAGCAAATACGTACCACGTGAGGGAAAAAGGGAGCATCTTAACAACTTCGGCATGTATATTTTTTGACAGGTTAAAAATAAAATATTTTTTATACGCCTCCCGCACCTGTAACACAAAGGTTTCCTAACCCATTCCCGAATGCGGGTGCTCGCCTTTACACGCACCGTATTGGGCACGAAACCCATCATCGGCGCCTCACACATCAAGGAACTTCTTTTCAGGACTAAGAGACGACCGCGAGGGACGATGGGGAGGCGTCCTCATCCCGCGAGAGTGGAGGAGAACAGGTTGTGTAAGAGGAGACGGGAGGAGGGACGGAGGTTTGATGTGCGTGGGAGGAGAGGGTCAAAGAGGAGGGGACTCGGCCGTGGGCTCCCTACGCTCTCTCTCTGTCTGACTCTCCCGCACACACCATCGCCACAGTAGCATACCCGTCCTCACGTCCAAACCTTTTGGCGGGGGTTCTCATTATGGGATCAGACTTGTCGGCGCCGCGGCCGTAATGCTTCTGGCATAGGGAACGAGAAGGGAGAGTGCCTGGGTTGGAAGGTTTTTTTGTAGAAACCCATCGGAGGAGGAGAGAGGTGAGGAGATCCGCTTCCCTACGCCTCCTCTCGGATCTTTTTGGCGCCCCCATTTTTTGCCCTACTCCTTTAGGTATGGGAGGGAAAGGGATTTCAGGTTAACCGTCCCATCCATTACGCGAGACTCGGGGGAAGATTCCGGCAGAACGGTGTCCTGTGCATGGCGTGTGGGAGGGTGTGACAGGAGAAGTGTGGGTGGGAGGAGGCGCGGAGAGAGGATGAGATATGAAAGACGGGAGTGTTGAGGGAGGAGTAAAGGAGAGGGAGAGAAGGAGCTTTAGAACAGAAAGGAAAGTAGAAAGAGGAAAGATAAGGTTGGGTTGGAAGAAGAAAAAAGAGAAAGGAAGAGGGAGAGAAAGTAAATCAAGAAGAGAAAGAAAAACGGGGAATGTAAAGAGAGTGAAAGGAAGGTAAATGAGAGGAGAGAGGTAGCGAAGAAAGGAGAGAAAGTGACAAGTGAGAATGGGAAAAGAATGGGGACGTAAGCAGAAAAAGGACCGATAGGAGAAAAGGGGTATTGGGAAGGGATGGGAGAAGATGGGAAGGAGAGTACGGCAAAAGAGAAGAAGATGGGGATAAGTTATCTTTCCCTGGCTCTCTTCCTCTCTTTCCTAGTTGATGGGTTTACGAGCAAAGAGAGGGCCGGTCACGTGATCTGCCTGCAGACCTAACAAACTAACTACCCCTTGCTAAGCGATGCTTTTCTTTTATTCTTCTCGGCGAGCTTAACTTTTCGGAAAAAACGGGATGTGATTGAGGACCTAGTACATAAATGTCACGGTCCTCTTTGTGCAATGCGTCCTTTTCTTTGAGTAGGGGACGAGAGAAGAAAGTCGCCGTCTCTTGGGCTCTTTAGTGGCACCGCAAACACTTTACTCGCAGGACGGTTGCGGAACATGAATTTCAGATTTTTACTTACTAGCAATTATTTGTACTATCCACAATCCTTTAGGAAGCTTACCATGAACGCATCTGGAAGTTATCACGTAACACTTGAGAAACTGACATTGTTTAGATCACAATCACATGGGTTGCGAACAAGCTTTTTTGCAATGCATCATTTTCACCAATGGATTGTTTCAGTTACGTTGTTATAAGTACAATTTAAATAACGAAAAACTGAAGGTTCAGTTTATCTAAATGCTGTACAGTCAGAGTAATAGAAAATTATTTAGCTTTATTTTTCAAGTTAAGGTGTCACTCCTTCAGAACTTATCTATTCAATATTGATTCACGTATTTTATAAAAAACGTGGCAAATTCCGTAGCATAAAGATAAAGGTAGATATTCAATTAAAAACAACATTATCTTACAGTGATTATAAAAAACACAGCTCTGTTAAGAAGTCTGTTGTAGTTGTGTTGCAATGCCGCTAGATATTAAAAATAGTCTTATGAAGTTGTAATTGGCTTTAAATACGCTTCTCATCATGGAGTATCGCCAGCAAACCTCTATCACAAGCGGCGAGTTCACTCATAACGCGAACATAATATAATATTCATTAGATTATTAGAATTATCGAATTCGTCCGATGGCTGATAACAAATTCAAGAATAAACACTTCAATATAAAAAAGAAAAAGTAAGCACTTACCTAGGGTATCTCCAATAGCCATGCCAAGGTTGTTAAAACGAGTTGCGTACTTCAATTAAAGTATTTAGAATATACTTTCGGTGAATTACCACTGAAGACGGCTGCATTGTAGTCGAAATGCGCATCTGGTTTTCACAAACTTGCTATTCTAAGATGATTGCATACTTACTTTTGCAATTTTTGTTATTGAAGTGCATATTCTTAAATATTGAAATATATTGAAAATATTAACTGCATGGTTCTCAAAATGTATCTAGGTAACTCTTTTAGCCATAAATTCTAAATCAAACAATATATGCATTATATGGACAACTTACCCGTCCTCATCAATCGTTAATTTTAATAAAACCTCTTAACATATTTCTTACACACATACGCATTCATGAAAGCATTTCAATGCTCTTTCCTGCAAGTAAAGCTTTCATTCGAATCCGTGGAGGAATCTGAAGCAATGAGAGCTTTAAAGTAGCTAAACAATTAAACAACAGACTGAAGGAGATGGAGCAAATGGGCCTATTTATTGGATCGGTGAACCGTTAGAGACAAAAAATGGAAGGATGAGATGAGGAAATGGGATTTGAGGAGGATTATACGAAGGGAGAAGAAGTGGTGGGGGAAGGGTGGAAGAAGGGGAAGATTTGGATGAGAGCCAAGTGTGACTTATGTGACGTGGGAGAACGGGAAAATTGGAGAGCGACTGTTTGAAGCGGTAGAAAGATAGGATAGGAAGAGAAACGAAGATAATGCGGCGAGGGAGAATAGTAGAGAAAGTCAGATTTGCTTTATTTTTTTACGAAAGATACTACACAACTGCGAAGTTTTTACATAAAACCGCACGAAGAGGAAATTCTTTTACAATAATGACGTTTTGCATTTATTTTTAGGCATGGGTAATTTTAAGATATTAAATATGTTTTTAGGTATACCGGCATAAAAAGTTCGGGTATTAATCCGTACTCACCAAGTTATCTCGCGTCCCATTGGGCTCGTAGTCGTTCATTCAAACAACTCGCGCTTTCAACTTTAGAAAATCGGTTCGATAAATATTGTCGCGAAGAGTTTACGAGCCGTACGATATAAAACTGGTCGAATGGTAATGCTAATCCCCCAGTAACTGTCAAATGCTCTGGCACCACAACGGTTGTCTGGCACAAGAACGCTGAAGATGGTGGACTCAGGAGGAATTTGGGAGAGGATGGCGGATAAATGGTGGTCGGGGTAGAAATGACGATCGTTACAAGGCGGGGAAGGGGACTTCAATAACGAGTTTTAAAGCGATGAGTCCCAAAGCGAGAAGAAAGTTAGGATATAGAAAGGAAGAGGAAGAGGAGAAAAATTGGCAGTAGAGGATGCGCATGATAGGGGAGGAATTGGAGATAAGGAGAATATTAGATCGACTCGAAAATTCGGCTGTGTTCCCCTCCCAAAACAAGCTCAACTGATATTAATTGATCTTCACTTTTGGTTTAGTAAGCTGGTACATAGAAGAGAAACAACAAAGAATTAAATTTTACGCCTAATTTGTGATTTTTACAATATCAGCCTCAATGTTTTGAGTGTCCTGAAGCGCGGCATACATCTCAGGCTTACCCATGTCCGCCCACCATAGGCGGATAATAGTACTTTATTTAGCACAAAAATCTTAATGTCTCGAAGGCAATTTTTTAACATTATCAGCTTTCAATTTTACACAGATTAAGATAAAGATATCAAATCGACAGGGTGTACTTATGACTAGGCAAATCTCCGAAATGTAGGTTTTTCGCTACACGCATTCTCACTAAATCTTATATATATATATATATATATATATATATATATATATATATATATATATATATATATAACCTAAAAGTATACGTTTCCTAACTTTCAAGGGCGATCATTTTTACAACCAAGGCAACTTTAAAATTCTTTTTCGATTTCTACCCTTCCTTCTAAATTGGTAAATCGACGCTGCCGTTGTGATTTTGACTAACACGCTTTATTCCTTAATTGAATTTACATACAAAAGGTATCTATTTAAAGCAGCAAGTAAATTTTCCGGTATCACGTCAAAACGGCGAAACAATAAAGGCAGTGTCGAAAGAGCGAAACAATAAAGGCAAGTGTCAAAAGGGCGAGCGTCAATAAGGCGAAAACAAAATGAGCGAAAGTAAAAAAGTAGAAAACGAAATTAGTAAAGGAAGAAAAGTTAAGTGGGTTAAGTGGTTGGTTCTTAGATTTATCGTATTTCCTCCGTCCTGGTTGGGTTAAGTGGCTGGGGGTTAGATTCGTCCTATTTTTTCTCCCCGGGTTTGGTTAAGTGGTTGGGGGTTAGATTTCTTGTATTTCCTCCCCTAGGTTGGGTTAAGTATTTGGGGGTTAGATTTCTTGTATTTCCTTCCCCCGGGTTGAGTTAAGTTGCTGGGAGTTAGATTTGTTCTATTTTCTCCCCCGGGTTGGGCTTAGTGGTTGTAGGTTGGATTCGTTCTATTTCCTACCTCGGGTTGGGTGAAATGGTTAGAGGTTGGATCGTACCATTTTCTAAATAAATGTGGTGGTCACATAAGATTTTTTGGGATTAATAATAATTATTAATTATTTTAATAATACCTGATTATAGCTATGCATTGAGAAATATATTTAAAAATTCAGTGACTGGTAGCCATATCTGCGACAAGAAACCACCATTGTTCACAAAGAATAATCAATTCTTTGAAAGAAGATATGTTGTGGATATCATTTGATGGAAAGCAACTCCATCCATACACCAATTTATACTACCTTTTATTCCTTTACTAATTTCGTTTTCTACTTTCGCCCATTTTGTTTTCGCCTTTTTGACGCTCGCCCATTTTTGCATTCGCCCTTTTGTTTTCGCCTTATTGACGCTCGTCCTTTTGACATTCGCCCTTTTGACGTGTAACCAAATTTTTCACACATTTCATTAGGAAAATCAAGAAATACGGTAATTTTTACGAACGTAAGAATACCACAGACGACGCATATCTTCCTAGCAGCTCGATCATTCACAAGCGCAGAAATCTAGCTCGTTGAGACAAGAAAGCATTAATGTTCAGGGCGCGCAATGGAAACATGAAAATCCAATTGAAAGAGAGCTAATTGTAAGAATGAGACGAGGAGTGCGGGGAAGGGAAAACGTCTAGGTTAATATCTCCTCACAGTTTTTAAGACAAACTTGTAGGAGGCAGGGTTAAAAGGGTTCCATTTTCAAGGTTTGGATGGGGAAAAGTGGACCGGTTAATTAAGCAGTTTCAATGAAATCCCTTCTCCCGAAACCCAACCGCCGCCACTAAAAGCCACTTGGGCGAGAATTCATCGCTTTTCCTACAGAAGGATCGCGGATGGTTCCTCCTCTCCCTCCCAACACCCTCAAAAACTTTTCTATCGCTCGGATTCGTATGAGAGAGGAGGTGGGATTTGGAAAAGAAAGCGGTTTAAAACGTGAGTGGGAGAACCACGTAATGTTTGGGGTAGAAGTCGATGCGGGCGTAAAAGTCGAGCAATGAGAATAAATTAGGAGATTATAAAGGGAGAAAGCGAATGAATGACTTGGATAAAATAATTATATTGACTAGAGCGCCGAATAGCCGAGTGATTTCTTGAAAATAACCGTATAACTTAAAATTGACGCGAGTTCGTAATTACACTTCGCTGCCTTAGATGTAGCATCCCGCTGCTGCGATATCTGCCACCGTGATATTGTTTCGCAGAAATATCAAGAATTGCTTATTTTTTGCTATTGTGATAAAAAACGACTTGCAACGGAGCATGGCAATTTATATGTTCACTAGCCGTTTTGTAGTAGGAAATTCGACCATTGAGTCATTTTGGTGTCAGAAAAATTCTCGCTACACCGTCTTAGCGATGAATTTTTTTACTAAGCAAAACAATATTCGTCACAAAATTTTTTATCGCATTTCTACTCAAGTAATTTACAATAATAACTGCCGAACGACAGTTTTGGCGTATCAATTTTCGCTGATTTTGGAGACATCTCTATTTATTTTTATCTTCAACCCGCCGGGTCATCTTACTCGCGACATAGCGACGCGCAACCGTCCGTTGCCGAAACGTGCTTCAGGCAAATAGAAGCCGATATTGTCCATAGTCTGACCTTTTCCTTGTTAATTGTGATGGCGAAAGAGTCTTTTAAATTTAAATGGGAGGACATGATCGAAAGGTTCGAGAGTGACTCTTGGTAGCAATATATACTCCCCTTTGGATTCTTTGGTAATTACTTCATAAGCACTCGTGCAGTTTCTTTAAAATCAATCTCGTACCGTTTAACACGCCTCGTTTCGCTTGGGTGTTACAAAGCAAAATGTTTATAACACCTTTTCGCATAACCATTACGTATGTGGTGGTAAACCATTTGGAATTAAGCTGCTCACAAATTCTGGGGACCATTTTGCTTTATCTTCTTAAACAACTTTATCAACCGTATAGTAAAATTTGCCTTTCGTGAAAAATTGGCGTGATATAATTTTAACTTTAACGGGAAAACCCTCTTTTCCCAGAGGTCTATTGTAGGAGCTATATTAACACAGCCGGGATGACCAAGGATGCAACGCGTGCAATTGCAACAGATAGTGGTTTCCTAAGGTTTAAAAAAGCGAACGCTATATAAAACTAGTGAGACGCGCAGGCAGTAATTTGCTTGCATTTGATATCAGTGAAAGGAATTTTTGCATGTCCATGTTGCAGAACATGGCATAAAAGTTGGTTTCGTACTAAAAAGAGAAAATTTATTAGAGGAAAGTTTTATTTAACGCAATTTTCAACGGTCATTGTCCAAAGGACGAGTAGGTGTAACTTCAATCTCAACCATAAATAGATAAGGCTTACCCTCGCTTTAATATACTCCCATAAAGCTCTATTTTTAGAATTATATTATCACATACTGTGAGGGCTCTAAAACTCTCCTTTCGATCGGATGCATTTTCTGTGACGATTAGTGCCCTGTTTAGCTTCAAACCAAAAGAACGAAAATTGTACCTACCTTTTCTCCTGTAATGGCACCAACGCTGGCACACCATTGCTTTTCCTCTTGAGAAACTTAAACACACCATCTTCAGGCACTCGCAGGAAAGTAGGACATCATATTTGCGCGGCATCTGGAACGGATAATGAATTTTAAATTGTTTTAACTCCCTTGTAGCCTCCCTAAACGATTTTTGAGAACGTAATGAAATATTTGGAATATTCCTTGTATTCGAATGACTTTAAAGAATAGAATTTGATGAAAAAATGCTCAGAAAGAATTCAATTATAAACTAAAACTCAGGATAAAATTCTACTTCATTTGAATTTTTAATGAAATGTCAAATAACTGGGATGAACATAGCTTTTTAAAACAAAAATTCACGAAGACTTCTATCTGATTATTTGCTTAGAACAAGAGGCGCCGGGTCTGCATAGAGGTTTGATCATATATAACAACCTGGGCCTGAGCAGGAGCCACAATACTACAATGGACATCACAGAAGAGCCGCAGTAACATGCAAGGATAAAATATAGTTTACACATAATGTAGCTACTGTATCATATAATAATGATGCCGATAAAAATAATAACTTACTCTTTTATTTAGTGAAAATTCTGACAATCTTTGACTTCAACAATTCCCTTGCGCATTATAATAGGAATTTTACGTTATTTGTAAGACAGCCAAAGTTTAAAAGAGCCGCATATCAAATCTCAAAGAGCCGCCGGTTGGCCACACCTGGTATATAATCTATAAGTGACGATTGATTCGACTTATCGTCTTGGAATGGAACGAGTAGTTATATGTACAGTTTGTTGAATAATTAATTTGGGCTATTTTGCAGCCATACTTGTAAACTCAATCTCAGACAACTTTTATCATCATTATTAATTTTAGAGCTATAAGAGTTTGATCGAGCTAATTTTGTCTTCGTTTGCATTCGAAGACAATAATAAGAGTAAATAAATACGCGTGTGAAATCTCTACCTACGGGATCGGCCGTCCATCGCGTCAGGGTGTTTCACAACAGTTTGCAAGAACGAAAGGAAAACTTTAATTTAAAAAATGAACGGTTTTCAGAAAAAATATACATTCTGGGTATCTGTATTCCACCAAGTATACAGATATCATCTCTCTTATTGAAACGAAAATTTTTTTAAAAATAAAAACTTTAGAGATGAAAACCTTTTATGTCCTTGGCCGATATGATGTTCTTGCGTACTAACCGGACGATCCTCCCGTATATATTTTTATTTGCGTGTGCGAGTGTGTTTGCACGTGTGCCCGCGCGAGGAGCAGAGATATAAACTCGGATAACGAAGGAGGCTTCGATTCAGCGGAAGACGAAACAACACTCCGTTGGCAACATTTTTTTTAGTTCATCCGCTTGACCGAGCGGAATAGCCCTTTCGAGGAGTTATGAAACAGAATGCGAGGGGTTGGGGGTGGGCTGCCCCTTCCCTCTATAACGCAAATGTTTTCGGCACGTAATTGCACCAGCTAGCCCTTAAGTCCGTGTGAGAAATTTCTCTTTTTGGGGGAGATCGAGGAAATAAACGGGAGGAGAGGGCGAGAGAGGGAAAAATATGAAAGAGGGGGATGAGAAGGAGGAAGGAAGTTTCGGAACGAAAGATTTATATCTCTCGGGGATCGCGTGTCTGTTGGTGACTGTAACGCTAGGGAAGGGGGTGGAGGGATTTGGCGAGAGATAGGGAGGGTTGGTATGAGAGGGGGAGGAGTAGGAGGATTGTGCATGGGTAGATTGCAAGGAGTGGGGTGGAGGAGGAAGGTCGTAGCCAAACGTGTGTGTGTGTTAGCGGATGGAAAGGAAGAGGCTCTGTTGTAGGTTGGTGTGGACGGGTGTGGTGGGAGGAGACTTTTCGAGCGCTCCCTTGTGGAGGGTGTTGACACTGAGCGGATGAAACCGATTTGGTAGATTTGTATGGGATGATAGTCTTATGTCCTTGCCTCGATCCTCTTCAACGTGCTCATATAAATATTTTCCCCTGGCTACATTGTCCGTGGCGATCACTATGCTCGGTTATTCGGTTATTTACAAATGCTGAATTAAGCATCTCTTCGCACTTCTGTTTATTTCTTTTTTATCGTTTTTTATCTGAGATTTTGCGCTAGTAATTTTGTTTTGCGTAATGTACGGCCAATTTGAGATTATGGAAGAAGCGTGAAGATCGGTCATGAGCCCATTGGAAATTCACCCTTCTCTAAAAGGTGGACGGTAAAATAAAAATCTATTGGACTGGTTACCAAAGAGAAAGAGGGCTAGTAACTTTTGTCTTTCGAAATATTTAAAGTGAGAAAAGGTTAAGGATATCGTTAATAACACTGAGGAACAACGTTTTTGGTTAAGAAAAAAGAATAGGTGGTTCTGATATAGTTCCTAACGCAAATTACGAATCTGTTTTAAAAATGTTTCTATCGCGTATATATTTTGAGATATGGCACTTCCAATTATAGTGAACGAACCCCGGAAAGACCATATTCTAAACAAAAGAAGATTCAGTACAAAACAAAAAAACTCTCATTTTGTTGCCTTTTTGGCAACACGTCTTGAACGGCGCTATTCTGTGTTTTTCAGTAGCAGCTGAAGGTATTAAAGAAGTGTGCCAAACAGCATGTTTCCTAAATGTGCTAATGCGGCCGACAATTTTTGTTTTGTTTGCGGAGAATTTACTGTGAAACATCAGAGAAGCTGCTTTACTCCCCTCATCATAAAAGCTCATCAATTGTACTTCAGATGCAAGGTAGGAGACCATTATAAACAATGGCAGAACATATCACTATTAGCCATTTTTGTAGCCCTGAACAGCAATTCGTTGACTTTTATTCTATGGAAGATCTCCTGTGCTATTGCAATGATGTAAATGCTTTGATGGCATCACAAACACAAAACAGAAGTTTATTTAACCCCTTTACATATAAAATTAGGGCTCATGAAGAATTTTGTAAAAGGTATGGATCAAAATGGCAGAAGATTTCTACATTTTAAGGAAAAATTTACAAAAATCACCGAAGCAAAGATTAAGGAAGGAATATTTGTGGGCCCCCAAATAGGTGAACTCATGGAAGATGACGGATTCGATACAGTGTTAGAAGGAAAAGAAAAAAGGCATGGGCATGTTTCAAAGCAGCTGTCATGAACTTCTTTGGAAACAACAAAGCACCGAACTATGAAGACTTGGCTAATAAAATGCTGGAAGCAAACCATGACATGGGGTATGTCACTTAAAATTCATTTACTTCAGACCCATCTGGACTTCTTTCCTGAGAATTTTGGAGCTGTGAGTGATGAGCACAGCGAGCGGTTCCATCAGGACATTCCAACGTTGGAAAAATGATACCAAGGCAGACACTAATATGCTTGTTGATTATTGTTGGTTATTAATTACATACATCATACAAAGAAAATTGTCTGCTAAATCTTTAACCTAGCATGTATTTACATGTATTTTGCGGAGTTTGTATGATTAAAACACAATATATTCCTTCTAATATAAAAATACGTTTTCTCCATACCTAGAGGTTCCACGCAACAGACTGGAACTCAGCGGGCCAAAATCATTTAGGATAACCTCATTCTATGCAAGAACCAGACAAAAAGTTTCAATTTGTTCTTCAGTGTAATCTATCAAGAAAAATTACGGTTGCATAAATAAAAGGGGCGAACAATGATATATTTATAAAACACCATCATTTGAATTTATGGTTAACAAAGATTTTTGAGGATGAATTGCTTTAAGTTGCGTATTTCGACAATTTATTTAAACTAGCGTAATTGCCCGTCAAATATGACGGGTATGCGTGAATTAAGTATTAAGTTAAAACGAAATCGAAATAGAAAATAATGAAACCAACTTTTATATGTACTAAAAAGTAAACAAAATCAAAGCACGCTTTACTTACGCATTACATTCTCGAGGTTTAACAATAACACGATCGGCAAGGCAACACATCGTTAAAAAGCTTAAACTTTTACAATAAATATGATTTAAACGTATAATATGAGCGAATTGGAATCGTAGGCGAAATTCGTGGATAATAATAAGGAACATTATTTTTCTTTAAAAGAGTTTAGGTCCGAAGATCGTAGATCAATTCTTTCTAATTTTAATTAAAATAAGATTTTTAGGTGTTATCTTATGGGTGTTTTAAATTAAACATTGGGGTCAAAAACACCCCTTAAATACGTTTTTCTGAAGTTACGGATTTTTCCCAGAAGTTGTACCCCATGATCTATATTCTTTCCAAATTTTAGCTCTGTAGCATTTCTAGAAATACCTTGGGTTTTACATCCTATATTTTGAAGCGTTACGTGACTGAGAAATTTTTAAAAATGATTATATGGAAGTCATCCTTCAAAATGTGAGCGTTAAAATAAAACAAATGATATATGGCATTGCATACCCTTTCATATAATACTAATTAATTAATAATCAATTATATAGATTATCTAAGGAAATCGGCTCAACTTTATGGTATATGATAATCATATTTCAGAACTTATAACTATTTGTGTGGAAGTTACATAGTTGTTATTTTCTTCTGAAATATAATCAATAATGTTCAACAAAAAGTAAAACATATCACGGTCGCGCTACTATTTCAAGTGTATTTGTGCCATGCTTATCGTGGAAAAATATTAAATTCCGAAGCGTCTATGCTTGAAATAAAATTTCACGTTTGTTTTTATAAGGCGAAAAATCCAAATAAAATCGAAAAGCCATTTTTTTGAAATATGTTCATGAAGGCTTGAAACATTTTTACTGGTAAAAGACGATTTATAAAACAACACCGCTCTGTTCCGTGCCCTCCTAGGGGAACGCGATACGCCGCATAACTGCAACAACAGAAAACGTGGAAAGATGAGCGCAGGGAGCCGCAGTCACTCCAGGGAATCGTTCCCGGAAATCTTCCGCAACGGAGTAAGGAATTTTCAACTCTCGCAATAACACTGGAGGAGGGACAAATTCATCAACCTCGATGACATCGTGTAAAACTGCATATTCTCTAAAGTTCTCTCGTATCAAAATTATGGAAAAAAATTGAGGGAGAAAAGAGAGATCGCTTATCTCAAAAACGAGACTTGGCGCATTTTTTAGAAGAGGTCGAGAGAAAAGAGAGATGCTTTCAGCGGAGATTAAAAAACAAAAGATCTTGCGAGCGAAAGAAGAAGGAAGGAATACAATGAAGTACGAAAAGAGAAGCTTGATTCTGTACACGAAATGCGCCTCCTCGTGCTTAGGTACGGAATTAGAGAACCAGGAGATATAAAAATATGTGTAACACAAGAAAAATGGCAGAGAAAGAGCGAAAGAAAACTTAAGGTAGAAGGATAAGGAGCAGGAGAGAGCTTAAGAGAAAGAGGTGGGGAAGACAATGTTAGGAAGGTCTAGAACAGGACGTCACCGTGTGAGAGGTAGGAAATGAAGGAAGAATTAAATCTCCCCAGCCTCCTCGCGAATGTATGCGGGGTGAAGGTGCCGAGGATAGAGGGAGAGAGGGTTGAGGGTGAGTGGAATGAGGTTAAGGAGGAATGGAGGGGGGAAGGAAGAGGATGAGAAAATGTGGGTTTTACGGAGAAAAAAGGGAAATACGAGAAAGGGGAGGAAAAGGAAATGAGACGCAGCCTTTTTTCCTTCCATTGTCCCAAGAGTACAGGCGAGGGGAGAAGAAGAGAAGGAAGAGGGTTAGGGAGAATGAGAAAGGGAAGGCGTGGAATGGGATGCCGTGGAAACGAAGATCCGAGGAGGCATTGCGTCATGAAAGAAGACATGGAGGAAGGATTGGAACGTACTGGACCAGGAGTGCCACGCGCGTAGGAAAGAACGGATAATACATTATGCGTTGTGTAATCATTTAGGATAAATATCTCACGGACACGTCTTTTTGCATGCATTTCAGCATAAGCGATATTATTAACTGAACGTATCTTTCCATATTACGGAGTTTCACGAATTTTCGGCCGCTTCATTGAACTTGATTATTTGCATTTTGGTTTAACCACTGAGATTCAAGTTCCAGCACTAGAAATAACTATTGCAACTATCAGGGGCGGCCCGAGAAATTTTTGCGCCCCGGGCGAGATAGCACTCCAGCGCCGTCCTCCGTTAATGTTTGTTGAGATATTTACAAAGTACTACATGTAAAAATTATTGATAATGAACAACCAAAAGGAATGCCATCAAGATTCTACCCTGTTCTTTGATATGAATTGATATCCAATATTTATTCACTTGCAAGTAATGCATAGGTAAATGATCAGGATAGCGTCCCCAAAACTTAGGCGCTCCGGGCAGCCGCCCGGCTCGCCCGTAGCTCGGGCCGGCCCTGACTACGATAATAAACAAGAGAGGAAAGATGCACTTATCATACGTGCATACATGCGAGGCAAAGGCGTTCTTTACGATTCATGCAATCATGTCAAGGAAGATAAATATTAATGGCTTAGTATAATGACTAAGTACTGGTATACCAAAGAAATATCGAACTTTTTATTCACCGATTTATTTCCTAATCGGTTGTACTTAATAAAACAATCGGCAATTATTTAAAACTTACCTCACTCGAATAGTATCAATATAATCTTTATGTTCACGTTCATTCTTTCGTCGTTAATTACACATTTCTTTTCATTTACAAACGCTGTGCATGCGTAAAGAAAATAGACGTATTTACGATCATTTCTTCGTCGTAGATAATCCATTTCCCTTCATTTAGTAAGTGTCGCGTGCGCACAAAAGAAAATTAAATTAATTAGTTATTTACAGCAGATATTGTTTACTTCAGTTACCACGAATATTTTTTTCGTTGACAACGACTGAAAAACGGGAAATTTTTTTTCAAAGTGAATTACGACTTTCTCGTTTGATTTTCTTGAAATCGGCTACTACTTCGATAAAATGTACTGAAAAAACATGCTATTTTACTAGTTCTACATTTTTGGTTAAAGACTTTTTTGTTATTAGTGATATTTTACGAGATTTAAAGAAAATTTCATTTTCTGTCACCAGTAAAGTGGCACTACCGATTAGGCTAAGCAAACCATTTATATAATTTTCTTATTTTCTTTGCCATTGTGTCCTAAATGCCAAATTTAATGAGCATCCGCCCAGTAGTTTCGGACATGAAACATGCTGACGGACGGACACGACCTGACCATAACGGGTTCTTTGTTTACTTTTTGTAAAGAACGCATAATAAAACTACAGCCGATGATTCTGAAGAAGAATAGTTTTTTACAAGAGTTGTCGCAGAATAATAGAAAAAAATAAAATTGCTCATATGGATCAATGTTAATGCTCCTTTTGTTGGCACAATAAGGAATTGAGTCCGTTTTAGAAAAAAATGGCCGTTGGTTCAATAATAGTAGTTTCAATAAATATTAAAATGGCTTCTTAAGCAACCATAAAAAACTTTAGATAACAAGATGAATAAAAATTCTATTGACTTCTGTAGGTTTAGAATAAATATCGCCTTGAATCCGCAATCGAATAGGAGGATCAGAAAAACCTTTCAACCAATGAAAATTTGAAAACACAGAATAAAATTAATCTCTAAAACGAATACCCTAGCTATTCTCATAAAGAAAAAAACATTTTCATGCATATTTATCAAATGAAGCTTTCACGCGAAAAATATTGCCCAAATTATAAGAAATAATACTGTAAATTTAAACGGTAAGAAAATCGCTATGTCGCTAATTCTCACTAACCGTTCGAACAAATTTATTCCATTAAATTGTCTCTCACAAACAAGTGAAAAGAAATAAAACAAAAGCAGCAAAAAAATTATTAACTCCGAGAGCCTTGGCTCTGACGAAGACGCCGCCGATTCGCGATAATAAGGCGGGATCGAAATAAAAGTTTTCGACGTCATTTGTCTTGGCACAGGTTGAAAGAGTTTTCAGACACCGTTTGTTTGTGGGTGGGTGTGCGAGAAAGAGGAGGGAAGAGGAGAGGGTTGAGGGAGGGAGGGAAGAAGAGATCCTGGATCGCGGAGAAGGGAGGGAGTTTTTGAGAGAACGGTTGTTTGAGGAAAGAAGAAGAAAAGTTGAAAAAAGAGGACGATCGAGCGGCAAAAACTCAGAAAAGAAGAAACTCTTCTTTAAACTCTTGGCATCTTCCAAATGAGTTTACTTCTTTCGTGTTCCATAATTCCCCCCTGGCAAGGCGCACAGGCGGTGCAACTTTGGCAGTAGTTGGAAAGGTATAAAGTTGTTGGGCTCGGTGAAGAGGGATGCAGGGAGGAGAGGGGTGAGAAAAAGAGAGGGGGTGGGATAGTAGGGTGGAGAAGGAAAGAGGGAGAGGGTGGAAGAGATTGAGGAAGAGGAGGCAGGGTGTAATAGGAGAAATACAGAAGGGGGAGTGAGAGGATTTCCTAACTGACTATTCCAAGTTGGGGATTAGAGAGGAGGAGGTGAAGAGGGTGGGACCGAGGAAGAAGGAACTCAGCGGGCATATTAATTAGGGGGACCAAATTAAGGGAAGGAGGAGTTGGTTGATAACCGCCAGCAATCCCACCAATGGCAGCGCATTCATTTTAAGGAACTTGGCGGAGGAGGGATGTAATACACTATCTTCGGGAGAGCGATGTAACCGAAAGGAAGTTCAAGGATTACGTCGGCCATTTGTTAAATGTTCTTTTGTGATTACACGCTTGGGTACCAAGATATTGCAGATTCTCAAGTTCGATCGGAAGAGGCGGGAGACGTAAATATGCATGTCGCATTCCTGCTAGCTTGAATTGTTGCTATCTTAAATGATGTTATCTCCAACTTAAACGAATGCGTAGTCAGCGTCGACATTTTTTGCGTTGGATCTGCGTGATCTAAGGACAGCGACAACGCTTGCATTTTAAAAATTCAATTTGATAGTCACTATTTTTAGAAATATGAACCTTATGCAAATGCTCTCCTGATAACACGAGATTAATAATTTTATTTGTGATTAATTATTTTATTTATTGCAACTTATACTAGTCGCTGTTTGTTAACTTATCTTTTACCAAAGTATTGTTTCTGAGCGCCATTTAGAATAACCTAAATCAATAAAATATTAATGTTAATCAATAAAATTAGCAATCACTCCTTCGCTAAATATTCATTATAATTCCTCATGACTTAGTTGAGAATAAATATGTCATTGGTTAATAAAAAATGATTAATTTTTTAACTTGAACCATATATTGTCACACCAGAATTGTTCCCATTCGAAATTTTTAGATTTTGAAAACAAGCATTCATTTAAGTATCATTTATTTAGAGACTCTCAAAGTGACCTTTTGCTATAATTTAGTACTCGAGAAGCTGGGAATTTGAAAAAGTTCCTTGGTGAAACACTCCATGCCGGAAAATAGTGTATTACATGAACCTCAAAACTAGTTTTATCCCATACCATGAGCCATTAATGGAATCTCGAGCAGGATTTTTACCAAGCTTCTATTATTCCCTAACACGGGAACGATAGTGAGGACTGCTAACGAAACAAAGGAAAAAAACTATTGCAGTCAAAGTTCATAACAGCGTTAACTTTCCAGCTCATGGTAGAATCTTTTTACTCTGCTTCTCTCTTTAACACATCCACCCTTCCTACTTTTTCTCCTATCTCCTTTTCTATCTCCCTGGCTCTTTCTTCCTTTCTCCTTCCATCTTGGCATAACGGCAGCCATAACTATGAGGTTTTCCCCAAGCAGTTATGCCTCCAAGTGTCTTCAGAGGGCAGTAAAAGGGACCCATCTTACGATTTTCATAACAGCGTCCCTCGTGACTGCTCTCAGGAATTCGCCTAAGTTTGGAGGACGGAGAATTTCGTAGCGAATTTTACGAAGCATGGCGAGAAGTGAAAAGACGCGACCTCTTGAATCGAAAATGAGGCCAAATGCGATTATGAAAACATGGAAGGAGGAAGTGCGTCGAGAATAAGTACAAAGGGAAATTGACGAAAATATTTCATCGAGTTTAATATCTATGCTATTACATGTTTACATCATATAGCTCTGATGAATTTTGTTTTATATTTCCAGTATATTTTTCCTTTTATATTAATTAGATTCTACGATGAAGAATTTTTTTAGAAATCTGCAATAGTAATATTTTTACTTTTAGAACATATACTATGCCTTTATTCAAGCGATAACCAATTTAGACATTTATCTCATGGTTTTAAATAAAAAGGTCATAGTAAACTATTCCTCCTATCAACTGTTTTCAAAATAGTAAACTCGCTACAAATATTACTCTTTAAACTTTAAACCACAAAACAGACTATAGAATTCTCATCTCGTATATGCGCTACGTGAAGTAAATGCCTAGATATCTCTTACATTCGGATCACTATCACACTTTGGAAAATAAAGGTCTTAATTCATGCTTTCACGCTTGGTAGATCCCAAATTCCGCTACAACAAATGTAAAATAAACTATTTGAAAATATGACCAGTTTTATGCCCAAAATTCAAACCTTTATTCTATCATATCTATTTTATATGCAAATGGCCATAAATATTCGGAGTAGCGTGACTTGTTCATTAAATATAGGAAATATATTGCAACAAAGGAGATGGTTACACATTATTCAATGATGACAGATTGCCCATTTTTAAGCCGGGAAGGCGAGAATGAAATGCAAGACATTATTAAAACATGCAAAAAACAGTAGCAGAGTCTAGAAAAAACCAGTAACGCGAACGCGAAGATGCTGGGATTGAAGAGGTATCTTTGAGAGAATAAAATTAGTGTAAGAATGCAGAAATTAGGTATCAGAGGAAGAGAAAATGACAAAAGAAACATTCTAGAAATGGTCTAGTCCAGTGATGAGCAACCTTTTCTATATGGCGGGCCGCATTGATGGTTGGGAATTCCTTGGCGGGCTGCATTGAAAGTTGTCAATGCTTCGGATCGGGCCGGGTTAAACTTTGAATCGGACGTTAACTAGATGTTCTGAGGTATCATATTAGTGAAAATCAAGTCTAAATTAAGTTTTAGGGTTAACACTTCAATCTCACGCGTTTTATTGTCGTAATTTGAATGCATGTGATATGAATCTGTGTGTTAAATTTTACGTATTACTTTTTAATCATAGCTTCGCGGGCCGCATAAAACGCTCCCGGAGCCCGCATGCGGCCCGCGGGCCGTGGGTTGCCTACCAACGGTCAAGTCGAATGAAAGACAGAAACAAAGGAAAACAGGATGAATAAAGTGTAGGAAAATAAAAAAGGAAGAATGAAAGAGCATTGAATGCCTAGGGAATTTGGAGGATGAGGGAAATGAGGAACTTCCGTCCGATATGCATTTACATATATACATGTATACACACGAGCATACAAAAATAATATACATACATACATATATATATATATATATATATATATATATATATATATATATATATACATATACACACACACACACGTGTGTGACTCTTTATCTGTCCCCCCACCTCCAAGCGGGATATCCTCTCCCCTTCTCCCTTTCCCCCAAAAGCATTTTTTCTCGCAGTCCTCCAACACACACATTATATCGCCGCAAATGTATTCCTCCGCGTCCCAACCCCCCAGCGATTTATGTGACGATGTGCACGTCAGGAGTGGGAGGAGAAGTGGTTCGGGGGGAGGAGAGTTAGGAGGGGTGGATGTGCGTATAGGAAGGAGGGGGAAACGGTAATGAGAGGGAGGACTTACTAGCTGTGCCACGCCTCTCTCTTTTTTCCTCTTTTGCCGCCGCAGCTCCACATCCCCCCCTCCCTCCGACACCAATTCTCTAACCCACTCCGCACCATTCCGCCCAAAATCGCACCGGCTTCTCCCTTCCCTTCGGCGATAAGCAACGTAGCTCTCCCCCTCCTTCTCTTTTTCTCTCATTCCCCCACCTCCCCCTTGAGCGTTCGCGGGAACGGGGGTGCGGTGGACTCTTTCCGCCATCGCCTCTCCGCAAAGGGAGAGTCGTCGCTTGCTAGCCCCAAAAACATTCGCATTTTTTTATCGCTTGACCGTTGACACAAGATGGATTCGATGCGACATTCGTCAAAACGACAAAAATTTTTTAAAATCGGCGAGATTATTTTTTTTCTCTCTTCCCTCTGAAATTCCGTTTCGTTCCTCCATTTTATTTCCTTGATTTAGTGTGTTTGCCGGCACGAAGGCCAAAGCGTCCGCTTCTCGATCGTGTATTTTTTGGGGGAGTCTTATCGTGTTTTGGAGAGATTGCAGTAGTGTGAGATGGATGTTCGATAAGCATCCACAGAAAATATCGTAATTCTGTGGGTGAAATTCCCGTGAAGCCCTTCATTTTCGAATAGAACTTTTGAGGATTCTTCATGCTATGGTTCTTTGAAAATCAGGCTGGTGAGATGGTGATGGGTGGAGAAAGAAAATTATCTCATGAAAAATCAAATCGTGCTACGAGAACGCCTTAACAAGCCATAATCCCACTCTTATTAAGATTTTAGGGAGTAAAAGATAAATCTGCACATATATTTCTATACATTAACGCGTTTTTTAACTTACCTTTTACCTTGAGGTGGACAACTTGATGAATAAGCAAAATTTAAGAATTAGGGAAAGTGAATTTGAAATCATTAATTATACTTTGTGCCGCAATTGGTTATAGAAACTTTTACATAAAATTAGAAGTTTTACCAGTCGCATAAATTTCTGTTCAAAGCTTTTATCAAAATTAGAAATGACCAACTATACTCTTCGATAACAAGGAAATCTAATGTGAATCAGAAAATCGAGTAGTCAATCACTTACAGAAAATGATTATAATTCCTATAAGAAGTATTGAAGACAGGCCTCCTGATCAAGTTATTGTAATTCACACAATCATCTCCGCAGCTGAAGTTTACTTGTGGTAACAAACATCGCCGAACACCACTGTGATACATAATAATTAAGCCACCCTATATCAAAAAATCTAAGCGGATATGAATTGTCACATACCATACTTATTATTTGAACTGCCTAAAAGCATGCTATATGACGACATTTCATTCTTTAGTTTCAGGGGTTCGAGGCGCATAAAAGTTATTTTTCGTTACTTTCGTTGTATCACCGCAACGCCTGTAGCTGAGGCTGAAATAAAAAAGTGGTAGGAATCCCACAAGTCAGCGTATCTACTCATCCCCCCTTTCTCACCCCCTTTCTCTCTCTCACTGAGGCGCGGGAGAAAATGTTTTGCATCGCTGACCCACGGATATCTACTCCCTCCATCGTCGCTGTCTGGTCTGACAGTTTGGTGAACAAACCCTCCGGGAAACATATTATATAAACTTGATAAGAAAGCGGAGTAATGGCGGTTGATAAGGGAAATAAAATATTGCGGCCAGGAACGGAAAACAAGAGAAGATGAGCGAGCAGCGAGAGAGAAAGAGAGAGATAGGGAAAGGAGAAGAAAGAGAGCGATAGTGAGAGAGAGAAGAGAAACAAAAGAGGCGATGCGACGTAGGAAAACAAAAAAATAAAAGTGATTTAAGTGGAAGAGATACATTGTGAAAAAAATAAGTCGAGGGTGTATGAAAAGGCAGGAAGAAGTGAGAGAGGAGAGTAAGAGAAGAGGGAGAGAGTAATGGGAGAGAGTCGTGGGAAAGGGGGAGAGGAGAGCGGGAGAGAGGAGAAATGGGAGGAGGGGGCAAAAGGGGCAGGGAGAGATTGGTGGGCGAGTGGAGCCAGTAAAGAGAAAGGACGTTAACTGAGAGTTTAGTGTGACGTCGCCCATTTAAACCCTTTTATTTACTTTCTCCTCCCCGTTTGTTTTTCCTCCCTCCTTCCCACTTTTTCCTTGTCACCGTTGTCACCGCTTTTTGTGTCTCGGCTCTTCGCGGCCAAAAAAGTTATGCACACAATGGCCCTTTTCGGGGAGGTGGGGATGGGGCGTTATCCATCCTCGGTTATCCTAACCCGCGGAGCGAGAACGACCAATGGCGCCCAACCCATCTCTCTCACGAGCCGCCACATTCCCCCTCTTCCCCCTGCAACAACATAACGACTTCCCCTCCTCCCACTCGACCCCTCCTTTATTTTTCTCGTAGACGCACTCCCTCGCACGGACTTCCCGTATCCTTCTACCGTGCGTGGGACGCGCAGCGGTTTTCGACTGTTTTTTTATTTTTACGAGTCGAGGCCGGCGCCAACCGTTACTTAAGCCCTGCTAAGAGGGTGAGCGGTGTGTGTGGGTGGTGGGTTGGTGTCGCGTTGTGCTCCTTTCCTCGCTGCTACAAGGGCGCGCCGCCCTTCTATTCCGCGGCGGGGTTCCCCGCCCTTATTTAGGGAGCGATTCCTCATTTCGTTATTCGGTATCCTATTACACTAGCTTCACTCCCTTTCCTGCTACCTCCTCCACTCGCTCATACTCTCTCTCTCTCTCTCCCTTTTCCCTCCATCGCAGTCTGTGCTTGATATGCATCCATCCCCTTTTCCCGCCCCCTCTTACTGTCTCATGTAGAGGAGAGATATGCGTCGCGAAGATCCAGGTTGTTCCGAAGAAGGCAGGAGAGGAAGGAATCATGTTTGGTAAGGTATACGAGTGAAGCTTTCAACGGCGTTTCGACATGTTTTATTCTGTTACTTTTGGCCAAGTGATACATATGCGGCAATACAAGTACCATAAATATTTTTATGGTAATCTATGTTGCTGATTTTTCTTAAAACTAATGCATTCCCGGAGATAGAAAACGATAAGATGAAGCAGGTGAGCAATTCAGGTTCGAAGTAGTGAAGCTCGGCAGAAATTCGTCGGCAAGTAAAGAAGTTATTTTTGAAGAAAATTTTATTTAAAGGTAGTCTTTTTTATAACTGGGACATAGTTCTCAAACCTCATTACTTTGATCAAATAATTTCTTAAAAAAGAGTTCGATAGTGAGTTTTCATCTCTTAATTGTCATTTCGTTGAGTTAATTATGAACGATTGATTACCTGGTAAAAATGTTTATAAATATTATTCCTTTTGCTTAACTTGAAGTATTTCTTAGCGGCATTTCATTGTTAAAGCAAAGTTTTTCATCTGTTTTAGATTTAATTATTGAATGGATGTTATTTTATTATGCGAACTGCAAATTCACAAAGCAACTGCTACCTCAGGTGTTGCTTTCAGTAACAGCAATAAAGGCGATAAAAGGTTCCCTGTATTTTCAAATAGAATACTTTAACTCATAAAATGAATATACTTAACTCCGAATATTTGATTAGAAGATTCACATTACATCACTCGAATTACCGCCATCCCTTTGGTTATCCATAGTCTCGTCAAAAATAGCCTAGAAAAGCGCCATTTACCAACGTTTTCACAAATAACTCATTTGCACCGTTTTTTATCCAAATGCATATAACACATTTTCCGTATTTTTATTTTTCCCACAATCCGTGACGATGAACATGTGCAGAAAACTCGCATGGATTCGTGACAATCAAGTCATCAGAGAAGAGAGAGAGAGAAATTCGCTTTAATCCCCTCCCTTCTGTTGGACCAACAGCCAAAGCAATGGCGTCAGTGCATTCGGTGACTGCGCGCGGAGTTGGAGGGTAGTTAGGGCGGAAGGGAGAAGGAGAAGCGGTGGAGAGAGGAGAAAAGTGATGGAGGGGAGGAAGGAGGGGAAAAGAGCGAGAACCATAAAGCTGTCACGTGGAGATGCATTCGGCGCTTACCCGGATGCACGGAGGGGTGGAGAGAGGGATGTAGGGTGAGGAGGAAGCGGTGGATGCTGAGAAGAGCGGAAAAGGGGAGGGAGAGAGAGAGAGTGAGAAGGGGAGGAGGGTCCAGAGGGAGCGGATTTGCTTTTGCCGTGCAGAGAAAGGTGGGGGAGAGATAGAGAGAGGATGGGAAAAGTGAGCAATCACATGGGATTGCATTTTCGTGAATTGGAGACGACCCGTGATGATTTATTAGTGTGCTCACCAATTGAGTAATTTGAGTTTGCACGGGAGTTTAATGTGCAGTTTAAACTCTAGCACGCCACCGTCGCACCGATTGCATCAAATCGTGATGCACGTCACGGGGTGTATTAATTTCACGAGGATATTATAATTTTTGACGTTGCGTTTATGTTCGCCACGTGTTTACGTCGCATCAGTTAGGGAAATAATTTCCTCTGAACTGATGCACGGCGCAAATTTCGAGCTGATTTTTGAGTGTTAAATTGAAACGCTAAATGTGACTACTTTGAATATGAACTTAATAAAACCTCGAATTATGGAAAGTGTTAATTATAGAGTCCATCCCTAAATTGCCAATGAAACGGTCAAGGGATAATTTAACATTCGTTCACCATCTATTGTGATTATTCCAAAACATGGTAGCACATTGATTAACTTGTGGACGCAGCTCAATTATCAAGTTCTGCGGCGCAGTTCCTTTTTACTTACTATCTGGAAATTGGCTACCGATTGTTCAACCTACAGATAAGACAGCAAATGCATTGAACAACGTAATTGAGGCAGAATGGGTGCGGATTTCCGGAACTTTAACCAAAAGAGGGAGATAAAGCAAGACAGAACCAAATAATCGACCGGCAGCATATCGCTAGAAGCATAATATTCCAAGGTATACGACCAAATTTTGCTTCAATCTGATAGAAGCACATACATTGCATTGGGCTAAGCTTAACGTTTATATCAGTAAAATTTAACATTGAAAACTAGGTGAGATATCTGACCTCAATCTTTTTTCGACTATCTGATTGGTCATTAGTGAGGAAAAAGACAGGAAATGCTTCTCAGCCCTTTCGTGACTCGAAACCTGACATTCGGTAAAAAAATCTTCACCGCATTACCAGTCCCTTACGTATAAATCTTAAATCGTAACAAATAAACCCACTTTCTGTGGCAAAATTAATGTCCTAAAAATCGCGAGCGCTAAATCAAAGGGTTCGTGCAAATTTTAAGCCAAAATAAAAATCCCCTGCATTCACGTTTAATAACTTGTCCACAGATATTCATCAAGTATAAACACATCCATATGAAAGAGCTCTGCTTCCAAATGTTTGCCGGAGAAACGCAATTAGAGGGAGATTTTTTTCCCGATGTTGGGAATGTGTGGAAAAGAGAAAGAGTTTGGAGTGGGAAGCGGTCGTGGAAAGGGACACGAACACAGTTTGCGCGCATATTTTGGTCATATCTCGTCAGAATTCACGCCCATGATCGCGGTGGCGTTTTCATTGCTGTTTCGGTCAACGTCCGAGCGAGGAATTTTTTTAACGCGATTCCATTCGTCATTTTCGTGTCCGTATACCCTCGACACTTTCGCGCAGTCCGAAAAAATACCCTCCCAACTCGCTCTCTTTCTCTCTGGACCCATTCGTCTCCTGGTATTCTCTCGTCTCTTTCCTCAGCAAAAATTGCGTTAACAAACGACTAAAATCCTCACACACACAATTAAAAACTATTCCGATCGTTTTTTAACTCGTTATGTTGTTTTATAAATATGTACTCTAACCTATCGAGAGGAATCTCGTCAAAAGGAAATTGAAAGCGGTAGAATACACGCCAAATTAATTCCAACGGTTACCGTTTAAACATTAAGGATCGGTGGGAAGTTTTATTTAGTAAAACGCCCACCTCCTGACCGAGAACACTCAAATGTTTGCAAAACACTTCTATCGAGGTAAATTATAACAATTGATTTATGAATGCTTGATGGCAGAACGTAACGGGAGAGTGGTGTATGATTTTTCAATTTTATTAAAGTTCATGATTTTTCTTTTTTCCTGCTTGATACTAAATTTTTAATGTATTTTATCTCTGTTTTATTATTAAGTTTGTCATTTCGTGATTTTTTGGAGAATAAATTATGGCAATGACTGATGATAAAAACATTTAAAAGCTAAATTTAATACAATGCGTTATTCTTAGATAGTTTGACAATAATAATGTTTTCATACGATATGCATACGAAATCGTAAGTTTGGTAGCAGAAACATTAAACCCGAAGTCGATACTGAGGAAAACATAAGATAATTACTTTATTCAAATAATTACTTTTATGTTAGATAAAATTGCCTTAAGTTCGGAGTACAATATAAATGTGTTCCTGTATGCCATATAACAATTATGTCTTATTGCAGTAATTTGATATTTCTGCAAGTATAGTGGTTAACTACTAACAAAATGCACCGATAATCTAAAATCAATATATTTATCTTTATTAAGGTTATGGAAAATAAAAGTTTTAAACTAATACACAAATCGATCACGCAAAAAAAAACTAATTAGAGTGTTTTGTTTACCTTGTAGTAATTTAACTGAAAACAATGTAGTTACTGGGCATTGACTAATCGGGAATAAGGCATGTTTCAAAACGGTGATTGAAGCTTGCAGGTAAATCATGATGACCACTAAGCTGACACGGACTGAAGTGCTGAGACGAACTTTTAAACTATGGAGTCTTTTTGCTCATTTAAGAGTTTTATCTGAGGCTGAGGGTCAAAGTAAATTTATTTCGCCGTAAAAGATCGTCTGAACCCACAAAACGAATTTCGATGACAAGTTTCCGATTGATAAGTAATAAGACTAATTTATAAACTCGTTCTTCTGAGGGAGGTTAATTCGATCGATTTTGGTATCCAATTAATCTTACGATATCTTTTAATCTTTCGCGCACACGCCAAAGCGCGTTACTCAATATGGTTGATATGCAAGGATGGCCAATTACGTCCCACGTAACACAATCACAAAATCTATACGTATGACCCCTTCCCCCGTAAACTCCCTCTCTCATTACCCCGTTTTCAACAGCCAAGCTCAAGCCCATAAGAGGGGAGGAGTTAGCGTGAACGAAATCTCACGATTCGTCACAACTTCCTCTCTATCTTGGGAATCGGCAATTAATCGCCGCTGAAATTTCGAAGGGAAAGTCAATTCGGAATTTAAACCGACATTATGCCACGAGGACATAAGATAAAAATCGAGGATAAGAACCGTTTTTCAATTTTTTCGCGACTGAATTCACGAAATAAATTGCCCGCGATACGAGAGGCGCTATCACGTAATTATAAGCCTTGCGATCAACACTTTTTTAAGAATGTAAGTAGCAGATAACAAGCTAACGCCATAAACTGTGATGAAAGGAGATTTAATTCTTTGCGATAGGCGCTAAAAGTAAGGTGGTTATAAAAAGTCGTCCTGATAGTCGCAACTGAGCCATAACGTGCATTCATAAAGGCACTAATTAGATTCAGTAAGACAATGCTGAGTATGAGCAATCATTGTTATTCTCGGTCAAATAGAGCAATAAGATAAGAATAAAATTTCGAACAGGTGTTATATTTTCCCTGGTGGAAATGTCAATGATTTACTTTATTTGCCAAAACGTGTAAACGTAATTACTTTAAATAATAATAATGTATAAGATCGTGAATATATCACAATTAACAACATATTATTTATCTGCTATATTTACTTTTAAATTTCAAACTTGACCTGCAGCGCGTATAAACGTGGATTTTGATGAAATTACTCTCCGAAATAAAACTTCCGCAGCAAGCGCGGAGAGAAGCAAGCAATCAAAATTAGCTTTATCTAAGTGCCCGGATTATTCCACCCTCCTTCCCGATCGCTAAATGCGGACGGCATCCGCGAAAAGGATAATTCACGATTGCAGAGCCACTCGCGGGCAGTTTTTGGGGCTCAATATTTCAACTCACTCATCCTGTTGCATTTTTGCTTCCAGTGTTCGGAGACAAATCGCGGGTAATCGCCGTTTCAATGATTATTCGGGGAGGGCGCCCGCTGCATGCTTATCTGCAGTTATACCCCGAGTCCTGACGTCATAATCGGTTTATCGATTCCATTATCCCGGCTGTGCATCTGATTCCGGGAGGACGTGTGCGAGAGAGCAGCGAGTCCTCAAAATACACACACGTTCGGGATTTTCATTGGCCGCGCCCATTTTTATTCGCTGACAGAATATTTTGCGACGAGTTTTTAATAATGGTATAACGGCTGGATTAAAGCGCAGGATGAAAAGAGGGGTTTTTGGCGGCGCACCGAAAGGAAAAAAAGGACGGAACTCGAGGTTTTAATTCGCTTTTGATGATGATGCGCATTACTGGACCGATTTTTTGGCGTCCGTCTGATTGGTGAGATCGCAAAAGGAGACTAGGATACATAATGCGTAGTATTGCTCTAAATTGAGAGATTGTGAATTGAAGGCACACCGGCCTGCCACTCTTCTTCCCCCAATCTACTTTATTTTTTAACTACTCAGATGATCATTCTCGCCGAATAAGAGGCGATGATCATTTTATATACACGAATAAATGTTGTAGAAATGATCGTTAAAAACTGTTTTTCCTTCCATTAAAATTTCTACATTACAATCATTTAACATTTGATAGTCTTTCATAATCCTACGATTCCGAATGAAAACATACGATAACAATTCTGAACTATACGATTACATTTTCAGGGAAAAATGATATTTCTCCATTAATGTACGAACCACGCAGGAAATTCGCGTATTACATTCCCGAAAATCCGGGATTGAAACGGACTCATTAAACTCATTCGCGGAATTCACCGAAAAATTGATAACGTTCGTATAATTCGTACAAACGGCGCCTAATAATAACTCCTCGGACAAGCGGCATCACAAAAAAGACCACCGAATCGGGAAGGTGTGAAAACGATTAAAACAACTTTCACGCAGTGCAAAAATTAACAAGTCTGATATCCGCTCCGATAATCTCCGAAACTTTTCAATGAATTGCGAGAGGAAAGCGCGGGTTGGAGCGGGGAAAAGGCGGGGCCGAGGAATGGGGAGAGGGGTCCGGAGATAAAAAGAGTGACGATTTTAGCTATAGGTGCTCATGAATTAAAAGGGCGCCGCATTATTATCGGGACGGCCTCTATGGACCGTGACGCATATTTCCGCTTATGAGGGCGTTTTTACAACGAGATTAGAGTCGAGCGTAAACCAAAGGCGGCGCAATATAATACTCTCCAACGTATTCTCTCTCGGCGGAGAGAGATTACATTTGACGAACGAGGTCGATCCAGGATCAGCGGCGTTTTCGCGGGGGCGGGATGGCCGGGGGAGGAAGGGGGCCGGATGAGGCGCGGGCGGGGGATGGGCGGAGGGGAAAGTACTGCAGGATTTGGGAATGTGTTGGAACGAGGTGTCTGGTCGGCGGGGAGGATGGGGGCGGGGCGGGGGACGCGAGAGAGGAAGCTTATGCGTGCGATCCCCTAGCGTGGATCCACGGGCGAATCCCGACCACCTGAACTTTCCCAGACCTTATCTCTCCGGTTGGTTCGAGGACAACGCTATGAACGATTTGTGTTCTCAAGAAAAATGCCTGGGCGACCCGTGCTAAAACCGATGCAAATCCGGATACGGACGAGGACAGCGGATGAATCCGACGATACGCGGCGCATTTAGTGTAATATTTGTCCCGATGGAGCCATTAATTCAAACAAACTGCCCCTTCCACGTCGCCTCCCGCATCCTGCCGCCGCAACCTTTCACCGTGGGGAGAGGGAGGTTTTGGAAGGGGGAGGCGTTTTCGGGTAAGAGGATGGGGAGGGGGATGGAGGTGTGGAGGAGGGGGAGAGCGTGGCGTATTAAAGAGAGCATGTTGTACGGGGTGAAGATAGGTAGGAAAAGAGGAGGACGCGATAGATAAACTGGGAACAAACAGGAGTAGACGTTTATGAGTGAGGTGGAGGGTATGGAGGACGGAAGAGGTAGGTGAAAGCGATGGCGGGAGGAGACGTCGGATGGAGTTTGTGCGGAGGAGGGTGGGAGGAGGAGGAGGTGGTCGGCGTCCGCGGAGTGGACAAGGGAGAAGAATAGACCGGACGCGGAGCAGAGGGCGCGGCTGATACGGGTGGACTGGCCCGGAGCGAATAAATGGAAGCCAAACTCGCTCATGATTGGTCGCGATAATGCGGACAGTAGGTGGAAAGAGGGCGGGGGTGTGGGTGTGTGGCCGCGGGAGCTGGGATGGGGCGGGAGAAGGTGAGGCGGAGGATAGGGGGGCGGGGAGTGGGAGGCAGGAGTGGCGCCTTGATGCACGGTTCAAAAAGCTCTCTCCCGAAACACGCTGTAGCAAACCCTGTGTATGAAGCTCCGATATTTTTTCGCCCGCTTTTTATTTTTTCGCGAGAAAAAACAACGCCACAGAGAGATAAAAAATTTTAATAACGTTTTTTTATTGACGCGGGCCGGCAGTAAAAGCGAGGGAACTTGAATTCTGCGGTGGGAAGGGAGGAGAAGAGAGAGAGGAGGATCGAGGGGGGATGAGAGGCAGAGAGGGTCGTTGGCATAATTTTCCAACTTGTCGTGCGGTGAGAGATATGCGCGTTTTCGCCGCTGTATTGTGTGTGTGTGCGCGCGCTCGCGCGCGCGCGTGTATGTGCCGTCCGTATAAATAACCCGAGAGAAGGGTGAGGGAAGGAGAGAGGGAAGCGAGCGTGTTTGTTACATTTTGCCTTTGGGAGATTTAGTGCTCCTCTGTCATGGAGGTTTCGGGAGGTGACGCGAAAATGAACGAATCGTCACTAAAAACGAATAAAATCTGTTTTTCGTGCTCGCGCGGTCATTAACGATCGCGGTTCCCCCCTCTGTCTCTCTCTCTTGCGCACGTCTCATCTGTAAAGCGTAAAAGGGATTGGCAATTGGTGATTTGCTGCCATCGTCACCTTTTTTATCGAAAAGTGCCGTCGATGCGTTATTCGTTAATGCGAGAGCATCAAAAATATCCTTCATCGTCCTTTATTTTCCTCGGAATCCGTGAGTTTTGATCGCGAGTCAGCGTGTACCTTCGTCAGGTCGCGCGCCACTATATAAGTATGCATGTTTGGCCACGAGGTAATATGTACTGATCTCTATTACGGTAGATAATTTCTGATGATTTTTTCTCCGACATGTAAATCATAATAGATTCGATTTAACACGAGATTTTTGTCGAAAATTTATGACCTTTCAGCTAGGAGAAACATTAATGTGTTTAACGCTAAGTAAAATACTTATCTTAATTACCCTCACGCGAAATTTTATGGTTTTATGGCGTACTTTCATTGTAATTGTCGCAAAAGATAACTGGCATATAAATAAATTTATCCAAAATCAGGAATGTTATTTTACATTTCTAGGGAAATTTTTAAAACGGATTTTTTATAAATATGAACCAAAAATGAAAAATTAGGCCTACATAGCGGCAGGGATCTATCATAGTTAATGATCAAGACAATTCCGACAGCAATAATACGGATGGAAATACCCGAGTCGCTTTTCCTATACCAAGCAACAGTCCTCAGTGGTGTTTCACTGATCGTCAATGTGACAAAGATTGGACAGCAAGGTCACAGAGAAATCGATTGAATTAATAACGAAAACAGCGTACGTTTATGTAAATTTTCCAATTCTTAAAGACATATTCAGAAATTTATTCATGTAAGTCGCGGCCTTGATCTCCAAAATTATGATTGGCAAAAATAGCTTGGACTCATTTCAAATATAAGTATATCGCTATTCCCATCAGAAGCAGATTCATCAGAATAAACTAATGATGATGATCTATTAAGTTCTATCTTTATTAATAGATTCCATATTTTTTAGTTTTCAGTGTCCCATCTCTCTCTTTCCCGCTTTGTCTATTCTCTTCGAACGCATCGTTCATAATCTCTTGGTCTCATTCACGCTACCATATATCTCCCCTCATCAGCACGCCTTTCTTCCCGCCAGCTCTTGTTTTTTCCAATATCACTGTCCTTCGTCACCACATCACCTATGCTTTCGAGTACTCGGCTCAACTAGATGTATGTTACATTGATTTTGCAAAAGCATTCGACACAGTCAACCACGACCTTCTGATACATAAAGTTGAAAATCGCTTCAATATCCATGGATCCTTTCTCTCCCTCCTTTCCGACTTCCTATCTCACCGAACACAGAGTGTCGTCATTGATAGTGTCACCTCCCCACCCGCTCCTGTGCCCTCCGGTGTCACGCAGGGAAGCGTCCTGGGACCTCTTCTTTTCTCTTTATACATCGACGACATAGTAGACGGTGTTGCCCTTAGTGGCTGCAACATTCTCCTATACGCGGACGATTGTAAAGGCCGTATTACACGCTGACGCTTTACCCGAGTATTGTCGTAAAAGAGCCTATACCCGGGTAAAGCCTCAGCGTGTAATAGGCTAAACACCCGAGGTTTTACGTGGGGGAAAACTTCAGACGAGATGGATATTTTACTCGGGGCTTGGCGTAAAGGCGTCGCGTCTAATAGCGATGTGGACTTTACGCTGGCGTATTCCGCTACTGCGCATGCGCCAGCCTCACACAAACCCACACACACATTTTTTGAAATTGTAAAGAACTTAAATAAATAATAACATGTAATGCATTATTTACCTTCAAATAATTCTTTTTAGTGCTTTTCGTCATTGCTAAAAAGCACTATATATTATCTTCGTGATGTCCATCCGTCCGTACACATATATCAGGGAAGAATTGGCTGAACCGATTTCAACCAAATTTGATTCATAGAATCTTCACATAAATACATGACCAAAATAACATATTTGGACCAGATCCACTCAACAGGAGTTCCACAACTGCAAATTAAATCTTTTCCTTACTTATGAATTTAGAAGGAATTGGCCGAACCGATTTCAACAAAATTATGTACGAAAGAGGTGTGCAATAAAAAAACAAAATAAATATTTTTAGTGTAAATATAGAAAGTAGAGCTGCCACAATACAAGTAATAAAAAATATTACAAGTATTTGTGTTGAACTGGTCACATCCATTTAAACCAAATATAATATTTATAATGTACACATATATACAAAACCATTATAGCATATATGAACCAGAACAACCAAACAATTACAAATTAAACTCTTTCAGTAATTATGAATTTGAAAGGAATTCACCGAACGGATTTCAACTAAATTTTGTATAATATAAGATTTGTACAACATACCATAATGAAATCAAGATGTTTAAAGCGGAACTAAAGAGCAGGGCTACCACAATAAAAAATAAAATAACATTTCTTTTACACTTTATATATATATATATATATATATATATAATATGTATGTATGTATGTATAGCAAACTGACCGCATGGATTTGAACCAAATATGGTACTTATACGTAATCTTCAGATAAGTAAATACCAAAAATATCATATTTCAACGGGATGGATTAAACAGGGCTACCACAATATCAAGGTTAGGATTTTTCTTTAACTATGAATTTCGAAGGTATTGGCTGAACAGATTTCAAAAAGAAATTTAGTTTGCAGGTCGAGTATAGAATGGCAAAACGAAATGACCATGTTCAGAACGAATATAAAAAGCAGGGCTACCACAATATAAGGAAAAATAATTTCCTGATTTCAAAGCAAATACATTAGTATACGATTACACTGCGACAAATTTGACGAAAAGCACTTCTGTACCACGGGAAACCCGTGTACATTCTATTTTTTTAAAACATGGTAGATAGCTTGACATGTTTATGGAATTATGTTACTTAAAGACTGTTGTGAAATTGCTGCTGGCTACTAGCCAAGTATCTTAATGTCACTGTCAGTTTCTCGTGCGGAGAAATAGCTTCCCTCATAACCGTGTCCTGTTTTTGTAACCAAGATGATACCAACGAAAGAAAATACGTGTACAGATATGCTCTCATCCATCCGCAGATAATTTCGGAAATCATCGGGGTCCAATTCGGTTAACAAATTCATATGTGAAAATCTCCTTCTCTGTGGAATCCTGTCTTTCACGCACTTCCTTTTTCTTCTGCCAGAGAGCAACCTTTTCTTTACAATATAAACCGCACTCAAAGCAAATAACGATAATTCGTCGTCCTCCATCTTGAAGATATTAAAATTGGCTACGATTCAAAATACTAGCTTCTCGCTCTCGTCTGTAGAGGTGCTTCTGTTGGCGTAAAGCGTGAGGTAAAGCGTCGAGGTGCAATGCGTCTAAGGTTTACCCGAGTAAAGGCGTGAATACGCCAATACTCAGGTAAAGCGTCAGCGTGTAATACTGCCTTAAGATTTTTATGAGAGTGACTAATTTGGGTGACAACCATTCCCTCCAGACTGCTCTTGATTCCGTGTTCAAGTGGTGTTCCATATGGCAATTGAAGGTCAATCCATCTAAATCCACTAATTTATCTTTCACTCTTTGTAGGAAACCTATTCCCACATTATACCATTACTCCGACAATGCTATCCCTTAATTTACGTCCCATAGCGATTTAGGTGTAGTTCTCGACTCTAAGCTCTCCTTTTCTAATCATATAAAAAAGATTTCTTCCAAAGTCATGTCACTCGTCGGTCTCCTATACAGGTTTACCGAAATCAATGACCTCTTTGCACTTAAATCTGTTTTTATTGGTTGCGTTCTTCCTACATTTGAATATTGTGCCCCCGTGTGGATGACTTCAGGTAGGCGAGCTGCTGTGGGTGTCGAAGTGACACACGTAAAACAAACAAAAAAACACGGAAGCTTTCGGGGATGATCCCTTCCTCAGCACAGGAGAGAGACAACTTATGGCAGTGACACTGGGAGGAGGCATGGGGGTGGAAGGATAGTGCGGAAAAGTCGGGGATTGGAGGATACGGAGGGAGTTGGGGAATGGCAGAAAAGGAAAAAAGAATCCCCAGCACCCACTCCTCTGCACCCTGCCGGATATCACCCCTGCGGTAGACCCCGATGTCTCACATGCCCAATAAATCCCCCCTGCAATTCCTTTTCCAGCCCCACAACTAACATCATCCCCATAACTTCTCCCACCAACTGCACCACACGAAATATCATTTACCTCTTGAGATGCACCCAATGTCCCGCTTTCTATGTTGGCTTCACCAGCAATCCCCTCAACATCCGGATGAACGGCCACTGCAACAGCGTCATTCTTAAACGACCGCTGCCTGTTGCCGTTCATGCAAACAATCAAAACCTAAAATTTAATGATTACTTCACGGTGAGGGCCATTCGCGCTCTCCCCGATATTGCTTCGGCTTCCCAACTCCGTCAGTGGGAGCTTGCACATATCCATCTTCTAAACTCCTTCACTCTCCCTGGACTCAACCTTCGCTAGCATTTCAGTCCTTTTCTGCCATTCCCCAACCACCTCCGTATCCTCCAATCCCTGACTTTTCCGCACTACACTTCCACCCCCATGCCTCCACCCAGTGTCACTGCCATCAGTTGTATCTCTCCTGTGTTGATGAAGGGATCATCCCCGAAAGCTTCCGTGTTTTTTGTTTTTGTGTTTGATTTACGTGTGTCACTTCGACACCCCCAGCATCTCGCCAACCTGAAGTCATCTTATTGGTGAGTGCTCACTGGGCTTCCTTATCCCAACTTGTTGCCATCCATTTATCCCATTTACCTTTCCTTTTCCGTAAGCATTTATATATAAGGCCATGTTTGGCTGTTTCTGGATAATTGTTAAATAAATAAAATATATAAATAAAGGTAATTTGAGATACGAATTTTAAAGTAGCCGGAGCGTTAATATAGTGCAATATCGAACACTTTCACTATAAATAATTCTCTCGCCTAGTATTTAGCCTTTCTACTGGTATGTACATAATAACCACATGAACAGAACATAAAATAAGATCTACGATACTTAGAAAACACTCCTTGTGTTATAGACAACTTGTGATGAGAAGTTCAACGTCCAATACTACTGTTGCACATATTTTCACTCGAGTTTGACCCAAAATTCTTAATTATTTACTTTAACAACAACAAACTCCTGATTAATGTTGATCCGCTAAAATGTGTAATTAATGGAAAACTTAGAGATCATTATTTGATAGTTTACCACTTTATTTGAAATATTTTTAGAAAAAATGTCTATAATGATAAAGATTTTTTCAAATCACTCATACTAATGATATAAGACCCTCGTAAAACCCCTGTAAAACTACTCAATGAATGGTATCACATATGCAATAGAATTATTTTTTCAAAATATTCTAAAATAATCAAGGGAAACGCAATGCAATACTTGTCAACAGGTGAAACATTGATTATTCTCTGGAATCTAACAATCGATTCCTGTGGTCTAGATTTGTGATAATTCAGCAGTTATATATTTTACGCTATTTATGGCAACACGCAAACATAAACACGAGCAGAGAATAATGGGTACCCTAAAAAAAAACTTTTCCTAAAATATAATTTTGAGTGGAAGATTCTAACACAGGTTTTCAACCGTACCCCTAGGATTACTTCAAGAGTTTTGAAGGAATAAGCGAAAGTGTTGTAGATTATAATATTTCTCCTTACTTCGTCTATCATGCACGACTTCGGTATCAAAACATGCGATGTTACTTCTAGCAATAACGTAATAAAACGGAAAAAATACACCAAAACTGAATTTTAATGCTATATTAAGCATGAGATATCTATCTTATTACAATTGTGAATCATTTCATTATCAGCATAAATGGCAAAGGGGTACGCAGCAGTTAACACAACGCTCTAAGGAATTAGTCAGCAGAAAAGGTTGGAAACCCCTGTATCAATAGAAGCAGATATTTTAGCTTTAACGTAATTTATATTTCCATCATGAAATTTTCTAGTTTTATAGCCGATTTTGGCGATATTAGAAATTTGAGGTGAAAGTTAAATTCGCTGTAATTAGACATTCCGCCCTTTGCAGATTCTTAATTTCGTTGAAAATGTTCCTCGCTCGATGCTAGAAGTTCTAAAAAATACACTGAATCCGTTCTTCACCCTATGATAAAACATGTTTCTCTCTCTCCCCCTCCCACATCCCTATTCAGAGGAAACCGTCTTAAATACGGGCGCCTATGGGTCGCGACCACAGGAACCGCATTAGAGAGGAGGGGGAGGAAGGGGGAGAGGAGGGGGGGAGAAAGAGAAAACGTTGGAGCAAATGGGGTGGGTGAACTTCGAGGGGGGATCTCGCAAAAGGGGACGGAGAGGAGACGAGGCGCCCGCGAGGTATAGCCGATGCTTTAAAAAAGGCGGCGCTCTGTGGAAGAGGAAGATGAGGGGCAAAAAATGTGTAAGATGAGAGCCTTGTCCTTTGGCGCCGCCTCGGATGAGCAGAGGGGGCGATGAGAGTGGAATGGAGGCAAAGAAGTGGAGAAGGGGAAGAGAAGAGATGGGGGAGGAGGGAAGAGTGGGGGGTAGAGGGGGGGAAGCAGAGGGAACGAGATGTTTCTTAAGGAAGGGAAGGAGTTTCTTTTTAAGAAAGAGGGAACAGACAAGATGCATTTGATGAGAATGGGCGCGGGGAGTATTTGGGGATGAGAGAGCGAGATGAGATTGAAAGTGTCGGATTGGAGAGCGAAAGGAACTCCAAGAAAGATTCTTCGAGGTAGGTCCGTGGTAGTTTCTTACATTATTTAGGTACCTATGTTAGATGATGTCTTCCAAAAATTACGGTTCCCACATGCATACGATGACGGATAACTAAATAACTGCAGGTGACCGTTTTCAAATCGCTCCGTCCGGGTCCAATTACTCATTGTCCACCAAATTAATAATTATGACCGAGAGAATTCGCGATCCACTGCGAAATTTCAACGAATAAATTATCGAGATCTCCTTACGACTTTAACTGATTAGAGGAACTTGATGACTAAATTTCTTAGTCGAATCAATGGTCGCCTCCCTAAGGACTGCATAACCTTACAGAGGTGGGAGGGTTTGTGTACTCTTACGAACCAAAGAGCTATGCCGGCGGGAGATAATTCTCCTGGTAGGACCATCCAAGCCGGAAAGGTCTGAGGGGAAGAGTCAGACTAAGAAGCAGTCTTGGGGGTTTTACATCCCCCTGTGCAAGGGCAGCAGCTTGCACAGTACCTCTGTAGGTGGTGATCATGTGGATCTGAACAGCTACAGATGGGTAATCACTCTGTGAAACTGCGATGAGGAAAGCAAGGGGAAACTACCTCATTATATTTCCCATGATAGGCTGAAAAGCTGAAATACCTCTATGAATCTTTCTGGGGTAAAATATTCCGGAGGTAAAATAGTCCCCCAATCGGATCTCCGGGTGGGGACTACCCTAGGGGATGCACAGAGGAAATTTAACATTAATAGGAAAGCAAGTGGTGAGAAATTAAGAATAGGCACATGGAATGTTAGGACTATGAATTCAGGGGGTAAACTAGAGAACATAAAAAGGGAAATGAGAAGGAATAATGTAGGTATAGTAGGTCTTAGTGAAGTTCGGTGGGAAGGAGAAGGCGAAATAAATTCAGACGAATTTAAGATTATTTACTCAGGAGGGGAGAAAAAGGAAAGGGGAGTGGGGATTATAATGAGAAAAGAGATAGCTGAAAGAATTAGCAAGGTAGTGACAGTTAATGATAGATTAATAGCCGTAAAACTTCAGATGGAGCCAGTGGAAATGCTTATAATTCAAGTGTATATGCCAACGACTAATGCTGGCGACGACGAAGTAGATGAAATGTATGAACAGATTATGGAGATATTGGAGGAGGAGGGAAAAGGAAGGATCACCACCATAGTAATGGGAGATTGGAACAGTGTAGTCGGAGAGGGACAGGAAGATAACATAGTGGGAAAATATGGACTAGGGAAGAGAAATGAAAGAGGGGATAAACTTGTGGAATTCTGCCATAGAAATAGATTAATTGTAACTAATACATGGTTTAAGCATCACCAGCGGAGACTTTACACATGGAGAAGCCCAGGAGACCAGAGACGATACCAGATAGATTACATACTAGTCAATGAAAGATTTAGAAATAGCATTAAAAATGTGAAAACACTACCAGGGGCAGATATCGATTCTGACCACAACCTTTTGGTGGCAAATATACAATGTAGACTGAAGAGCGTTAAGAGAAACGTAAGAGTTAACAAGAAATGGAACTTAGAGGAACTCCTTAAAAACAAGGAGGCTATCATGACTGAGCTGGAGGAAAGGTTGGGGGAGAGAGATGAAGAAAATAGGAAGAATGTAGATGAGGAGTGGAGATACATCCATAGCAACATTAAAGATGTAATGGAAAAGAAGGTAGGAAAGATAACGGGTGAAAGAAACAAAAAACCCTGGATCACAGCAGCCATGCTGCAAAAAATGGAAGAGCGGAGAAAGTGGAAGAACATAAACACTGAAGAAGGCCAAAGAAAGTACAAGGAGTTAAATAATGCTTTAAGAAGGGAAACAGATAAAGCCAGAGAACAGTGGATAAATGAGAAATGCGAGGAGATTGTCGAATGTGAAAGAATTTGTAGAACAGACCTCATGTATAGCAAAGCAAGGGAACTATTCAAGAAAAAAGCAAGAAAGATAGGACGTAAAGGAATCATGAACAAAAGTGGTAAAATAGTATCGGAGCCAGACAATGTAAAGAATGTCTGGAAAGAATACATTGAGGTTCTGTATGACAAAGAAGGAAAGCCAAGAAATATTGAATTAAATGAAGAAGAGGATGTAGAAGAAGATCAGCTAGGACCAAGTATTCTCGAGTCTGAAGTTAAAAGAGCAATTGATGACATGAAAAGAAGAAAGGCAGTTGGGAGTGATGATATACCCGTGGACGTTCTTAAGGTTTTGGGGTCTAAAGCAGTTAAGCAACTCACAAAATTTTTTAACCAAGTATATGATACTGGCGTATGGCCTGAAGATTTTTTAGATGTTGTGATGGTACCACTGGAGAAAAAGAACAATGCAAAATGTTGTAAGGATTACAGAACTATTAGTTTAATTTCTCATACAGCTAAAGTTCTAACCAGAATAATAACCAAAAGAATTGAATGTAAAATAGAAAAGGAGCTGCAAGATAATCAGTTTGGTTTTAGAAGAGGAAGGGGGACTAGAGATGCTATAGGATGTATGAGGATCATGATAGAAAGAGCGCTAGAAGTCAATAAAGATATGTATTTTTGTTTTGTAGATTGGGAGAAAGCTTTTGACCGAGTGAAATGGGATAAGATGCTGGGTATTTTAAACAAAATAGGAATAGATTGGAAAGATAAAAGACTGCTTAAAAACCTTTACTTTGATCAAAAGATTAGAGTCAGGGTTGAAGGAGAAGAAACAGAAAGTACTTCAATAGGGAGGGGAGTGAGGCAGGGTTGTCCTATTTCACCAGCGATATTTAATATGTATGCAGAAACAATAACAGAAGAAGCGTTGATGGAAGAGAAAGGATTTAAGATAGGAGGTGAAAGTATTACCACCATTAAATACGCAGATGATCAGGGCTTAATAGCAGAAGGCGAGAAAGAGCTTCAGAGGATGACAGACAGACTAGCTGAGGTTGGCCAACAATATGGAATGAAGATCAATACAGAAAAAACGAAAGTCATGGTGGTTTCAAAGGAACATAAAGAATTAAATATAATGGTAAATGGCCAAAAATTGGAACAAGTAAGTAGTTTCAAATATCTCGGCAGTATTTTAGCACAGGATGGAAGTAGTACACAGGACATCAGAAGTAGGATTGCAATGGCAAAAGCAGCATTTAACGAGAAGAAGGAGCTTCTCACAAGCAAGAAAATAAATCTAGAAACAAGGAAGAAATTAGCAAAATGCTACATATGGAGCATAGCTCTTTATGGTGCAGAGACGTGGACGATAAGGAGAAAGGAGGAAAAATATTTAGAAAGTTTTGAGATGTGGGTATGGAGAAGAATGATGAAAGTGAAATGGACAGAGAGGAAGAGAAACGAAGAAGTATTAGAAATGGTGGGAGAAGATAGGATGCTAATAAAAACAATCAGGAAAAGAAAAGCAAATTGGATAGGGCACATATTGAGAAGACAGTGTTTACAAAGGACGATCTTAGAAGGAAAAATTAGTGGAAAAAGAGGAAGAGGGAGAAAAAGAATAGGAATATTAGATAATATAAAGCAGGGATATACTACTTATAGAGGTATAAAAGAGGCTTCTTGGGAGAGAGAGAAATGGAGGCAGCGATTCAGTTAAAACCTGTCTTCGGACAGAAGCATGATGATGATGAATCGTCACTAAAGATATTTACTTTTCGTCGTATGGTTAACGGTAAACACAACCAATTATCGTCTAAAGATGTATCCTAAACCAAATATTAGTGCAGCAAAAGTTTAGTAAGTGGAGAGTAGTTCCTACAGATATTAATAAGCGTATAAGAAGCCCACAGCACACAGTAGAACACTTAGAAATAATCAATTGAACTGACTCGTTTTTATCGAATACGATAAAATAGGCTAGCACAGATTTAGTCCAATGGACGCATGTTGCAATGGCACCATCTGGCATATTTTAGTAATAATTTATATGAGATTTGTAAAACTTTTCTCGAAACAATCATTCACGAAACGCAAGGTGTTATCTGGGTGTGCTTCATGAGAATCATAAAATGAAAACAAAGCCAAAAATCCCACGAAAGAATTTGCGATATTTAAAAAAACATTTCTCCAAAAATCCCCGGTTTTAACCTAAAAATCATCGGGAGATTTAACGTTCGCGATAAAAATCTGAATATTTGAAATAAAACTTCACTGCAGGACAGCAGCGATATTTTTTTCGACTCCTCATGACTCACACCTCTCCCTCCCACGCTTCGTATTCCCCTTCCTCCAACAAACCTTTCGCCTCCTCCATTTCTCCCGCACCACCTCTCTTCGCACACAATATGGCAGAGGTGGGGATATGAGGTGGAGGTGAGAGGAGGGAAAGAGAGAGTGAGGATGGATAAGAGAGAGAGGGGGATGAGGGGTAAAGACGTCCCCAGGGAAGAATCCCACCTCTTCCCGAACCCAATCCTTCTTCCAGCGGACAACAAAGGCAGAGAGGGGGGAGGTGGGCCTCCCATTAATGGACAATACGAAGACCTGTGCAGCCCACAGAAAGGGAAACAATGCCATGACAAACGGATATCTGTCGCAACAGAAGCGGAGTGACGCCCGACATGCTGCGTTGCCACACCCCGTGCCCTTCCCTCTCTCTCCCTCGCCCCCTATACGCCTCCACCTACCCACGCAAGCCACCGCACACACACACGCACACACGTACACAAACGCACGCGCGCATACGCATACACATACACACGCTCATGAACGCAGACTCCTCCCGCCCGCCTGCTGCTCTATCCCGACCGGCAATAGGACTGGTGCAGCGATTTGTCAGCATTGGATGGGGCGAGTGAGACTCCTTCGGGGTAAGGCCCTAAACAGTGTTCAAAGCTCGGCAACGCGATACTGTCAAGTATGACAAACCGTCTCGGTCAGGGCATCGTGATGCACAGCTCCGCGACCGCGAATATTTTTTCATTATTTTTTTAAGGGAAAGGAGGCATGTGGAGAGGGAAAAAGGGCAGAAGGGTGAAGGAGGGAGAAGGGGACAAGCAACGTGGAAGATGCGTTTACAGTGAAAAATAAGCGCATTAATTTTAGCCAGTGGAAAAATGCTACTGCACGAAACTCATTTGTGCCGCCACGGAGAGAGAAAGGAAATGGGTGAAGAGAAAAAAGAGAGACAATAAAATCTGACCTTCCCTTCATAAGTAATCGGCCGTAACTGTTTTCAGTTTCCGTTTGGAGGGCGTAAACAAATTACTTGCCCATTATCGTTTTTCTCGTTGAAGAAGTGGGGTCCACTAATTCCAGGTGTTATATTTATGTATAGGTTAGCGGTAGATATATGGCGACCGGTTTTTGGATGATTTCTTTCCGATGTCAATTTGTTTGTTGTTTCGTAATTTGAGAGGCAGTGCTCTCATTATGCATGCAACACCGGTGGACTAGATTCGTTACCTTCATCAACTTCGCGTTATGTATGACGTTCGAGTATACAGAAAACGACGGACTAATTCTGATAACAAATGGAAGATTCATTGAAAACCCTTTTACTAAACAAAAAATAGTACTCTAAAGTCAATTCATTCCAGTGAATTACGAATAAATTCTTACGGATAATGTGAAATGAAAAAGGTTCACTAACCATATGAATATTTTATGTCACGCAGCAGTCGCCGCGGGCAGACAGTCGTAAATAGATGATTCTAATAATAAATGAAATACAGTTAACTTATTTTTCACATCAGTAGACTTAAATGAATCATTTAATCGATCCTCATGATGAATATATGAATTTTGCCAATTTTATACTTCACAAGAATATTTTCCATGTTCGGGAAAACTCAATAATCGTATTATTTTACCTTATCGTTAAAAAATGTATATAAGATTCTTGGGGCTGCAAATAATCCGATTTCCATAAGAATCCATCAAAATACCGCAGACGGAGGAAACTCACAAATAACACGCCATTGCTCAAACCGAAGCAAAATATGATCGAAAACAATCCAGAGAAGAACGGTTTGTCTGTTAAATTACACGCTCTTTCGTTTTGTACCTATGCGATGGAAATGTGAGCATCTAAAAAATCTACAAGTGCTTAGGGATTGAGTCGTTCCCCTCTGTTCAGACCTTTGGAAACATTGACTCTGACAATGACACAATAAAAAAGAAAACTCGGCGAGCGACGCCTTGGCCGTACAGACCCATCTATATCTCTTTGTCAGGTTTTGGGGGCAGATTTGAGGGCGAGGGGAACTCCGGAATAAGGGGTTGATGGAATTTCTTTCGGTGGGCAAACCAATCGAACGCGTTGGTGGGCCAGTAGGGGGAGAACTCTCCACAATGACCTCCCATTCACCAATATTTCTCTCTCTCTTTTCTCCTCCTTCCCACATATCCAACACTTTTCGGCTCCATCCATCTTCCCTCTGTAACCAAAAAGTATTCTTCTCGGAAGAGAAGAAAAACTCACTCCCCTTATTCCCTCCTTTGGTCCTTTCTCCCCTCCTATCCATCCTCCTCCCCTTTCTCGACCTCTCTATCCCGACACTCACTTTTTTCGTCGTCCTCGTCCGTCTCCTTGTTTCCCCCCTCCCGCTTCCCTCTCGTCTCCTTTTACCCATTCTTCCTATTGCCTTCATTCTTCAAACCGTGTTTTTATCGTGTCACCCTTTCATCCCCATCTATGACCGCCATTCCACGGAGCTAAAAAAAAAGAGGGGGTAACTTTTCGGGTCCTCGAAATTTTCAATCACGTAGCACCGCATAAGTTTTCAAATGTCACTCCTTAATCCTCTCCTTCAAATCTATCCACCCCTGTATCTCTGCTTTTTAATGATGAAAAAATGTGATTTTGACCTCCCAGTAAGCTGTGCGCAGCTTTTTGTCCGTATTAGAACATCGTTCCTCCCTTTCTTGAAAAAGATTTTTATCGATATTAATGCCGTTCGAGTAAGGGAGTTATACAAAACAGAAATCCGTTTTAGACTTCCGTCATACTTCATTTTCGAGCTTCATAAATTAATGGATAAATTTACAATACGCGTAACTGACGTAAATGGATGCTCCACCTTACTCAAACGCGCGGCCCCCGTGGTACATTTCTGCCGTCCGCGAAGTAAGCTACTTGACAATAGACGGCCAAAACCAAAATATATTTCTTATAGAAATTTTTACGTAAATCTAAGAAATTTAATAAGTATATTAAATCAAAACTTTTAAATATAAGCAGTTTATTGCTCATTTTGATCTATAAAAATTCTGCGCATGTGTGGTTCTTCTCCCTTCCAGCTTGTTTCTTGCGTATCCGAAGAATCTAACCCTCGACGCTAAATCTATTATTTTTGTAACGAATAGGCCGCATCAAAGGATTGGGAAGATTTCTTCCTTGTGGAAGGGGAGAGTGAATGAAACGGTGCGAATACTGGGAAAGAATGCGGTCCGTGGACTTAGTACGGTGCATTAATGCGGCCCGCGGGTTCGGTGGAGGTTGCCATCATGCGACCCGCGCACCGATGTGAGTTTGAGATCCCTGCTCTAAACAGATGGATACATATCAACTGGATAACTGCAGAGCAATGAAATCTCTCGCGGAGAAAATTTTGCATTGTGCCTCTATTTATTCGTCATTTGCAATTATTCGTAGAAAAGCAGTTTAGCTTTGACTAAATTTATTAAATAGTTAATTCATTTTAATTAGGTATTTCTTTAAAAATGTTGGTATGCCAAGAATAAAATCTTTACCTATACAACTTAAAATTTCGAAAAGGCGCGCTAAACGAACTTGCATGACACACCAGCCATGTGCTAATTGCATTTTAATTTCTTTTGACATTGTTCCAAAATTTAAACCGAATAAACTAGCAATTTTACAGTAGTCGCTAAATAATATAAAATTAGACACAGGAATAAACTGGAAAGAACCTAAGAGTGGCTCGATTCACAGTTAAAAGTTCCAAAAAATTCATCGTTGATCAGAAAACAGCTGCGACCAGCAATGCGGCAGCTGAATGCATGGCTAAGTTATTAGTTATAAAATTGAGATTGACTTATTAATCAATCGATTGATTTATAATATCTAAGAATATTGTCGGTCGATGCATGAAATTTACGAAATTCCGTTTCATTCCACCTTCACTCACTCCTTTGCCAGTCTCCATCCATAATATATATTTAAACAATTAATTTAATCGATTTCTTATAACAACTATGGTCCCTCTTCCCCATCTCATATCCCATTCTACAAGTTACATCTGGTTATTTATTGTTGTGACTATTAGTGTGCGTTTGTGTATCAAGATGTACTTGAGTTGCCTAGAGGAAGGTCTATCGTCGCAAGAGGATTTGCAATAGTAATTATAATCATCGGTAATCAAATTTAATGACCCTGGGCTCCCCAGTTTCATCTTTGCAGTTTGATGTAAAGAAAATTAATGTTGCCAAACTTTCATAACAAACTTACTCTCTTTTATATTATAATCAATGTTTGGGGACATCCGATGGCGTAAAAATTTGAGAATCAGGATACATTTTTGCTTTTGAGAGTTATCATTGTAGTCCCCCGAACTTTCCTTCAGTTAATATTTTTCAGAGTAATTATTCTTTTGTTTATTTCATTTGGTATAGTTTTTCGAATGAATAAATTGTTTTACTAGGCGCAAAGAATAATTTATTGTCTTTTTCTTTTAACTGACACACTACCTCAAAAAGGTACTCCATCTCCTACATTGATGACCGTTTCGAAGAATATCTTTGAAGAAGAATTTGTCTTCGTTAACATTGCACTGACCTTCGATTGTCCAGGGTCGACATGACCATTGAAGGCCACCGCATTCCGAAAGATTTTGTTTCCTCCTCTCTTCCATTCTTTCCGTCCTTCTTTCGCCCCCCTTTTATCTCTCTTATTTTTCTACGTGACACGCGTTTCTTGTTTTGGCAAGGAACTACTTTGTATTGTACATTGCCACCATCAGTCATCCTATCTCTCGAAATTATTCATTTCAGAATCGCCAAATTTTGCTACTGGTTCTTTTGTGTGTTTGTTAGATGTTTTCATTCTCAAAGTTTCCGATTAATATAAGTTTAGAAATTAAAATTATTTCCTAAACTTATATTAAGCGGAATAGGCAGATAATTTTATCTGTTTTACCGCCTTACCGTCAAATAACCAGTTATCCGTTCGCGAATGCCTGAAACAATATACACCTAGAACAAGAAAAAGAAATGCGAGGCACCAGAGAAAAAAATCTTTTGATTTTTCCCACCGTAACGGCTTATAAACTCCCTCATTGCTGGACTCAAGTATTATATCATAGTTAGAGACATGTTTAAAAGGGAATGCCAAACACACGCGCAGTGGGACCCTTCCTCCTGAGAGACACTTCACCTCTCTTTTCAATTCTCTCCTTCCTCCACAGTTGAGCGGTGGAGAGAGACGAGGAGGCCTCAAAGAGGGTCAATATTTGGCCTCGGATGAATAGTGAGCTGTTTTCCCTCGTTCGACTCCTTCACATTAGTTTTGCGTGGCCAAGGGATAGGTCTTCACGGCAATGACAAGTCGCAGTCCGAAAGAGAGAGAGTCATCTCATTCTCCCAGGAACCTCGCTTCTCGTTCCCTCCTCCGACCTCCTCACAACCCCCGGCATCCACCCACTACCCCATTGCTCCTCCTCCTCCACTCCGTCGTAAGGGAAGGCCTTTACGCTCGCCTCTTCAGCTCCTTTTGTGCATTCCTGCTTCATTTGTGAGAGAGCCAGCCTCCCGTGACCTTCCCCTCCCCTTAACAACTCGTGTCGGCACAATGAAGATGACTTACGGCCCGGAATGAAGTGTTCGACAAGGCTCCTTCTCTTTCTACATCTACTCCCATCCTCTCTCCTACCAAGCTAGTCTGCCTCGTTTGTCTCTCTCCGTGGCTTCTCCGGCTATCCCCTTCCATTCATTCCCCTTCCCCCATTTTTGCTTGAGAATTAATGTCGCCGAAAGAGAATTTCCGTCGCTAGGAATATCGACCTGACAGACGAAAGGTTTCAGAATAACCGAATCATGGGGAGAGAATTAATATTCTTTTGTTTTGGAGAGTTTCTCTATTGTAGAAAAAATTTATTATCAAAATGAATAATCTAATGTTTTGGTCAAGCGTATTAGTTTTTTTAGAAGCGGAGCTCGGGTTAATGAATGTGTGAATAGGAAAATTCTCACATACGCCCACTCGCTCTTTCACGGCCGCGAGTACTCTCACGGCAAAGAGGTCATCAGTCGTTCTTACAGAGAGCAATTAAAGCATCGATTAAAAAGTCATATATTATGCTTTTAAGAGCACAGCATCGAGAATGGTGTTGCTGGTAATCATTGTGAAATTTCTCATGCATTCTCTAGCTAATGTTGAGACTGTTTGCCAGAACGATACCGTATACCTGATATAATTATAGGTACTTTTGGACGCAGATAAATTAATTGTTTTTGAAATTCTAGAAATAAAACTTAACAAGCAGAACTGTTGTGGAATAATTAAAAAAGCACTGCTCAGATAGAACGGGATGAATTAATAAATGAATAAGGGAACACGAGCTCCTAATTCATTAATCCTATGATATCATAACTTTTTGGATACTTATCCATAACCGCGCACAACCCTTCTCAGCAAGTTGAAAATGTGATTTGCCTATTTCCACCAAAAATGCGGACAGACTTCCGGATAGACAGCAATTTAAAAAAACTTATTTTTGAAAAATAATGAATCTAATATACAGGGTGTCGGAGAAGTCAACGTACCCCTGACTTATTTTCATGATATATTCGTTACATTCTCTGACATGTACTCGTATTCTATGGATCCAGCGGCACTGCCATGTTCAACACAGAGATTGTTGCGTCGCCAGGTCCTTAATGACATCTTCCGCGGTATTTGCGGCGTTACAGAGGTGAGGGCTTCAATTAATCGTAACTCAGTATTTGTGTTGTAATAATGGGCTGCTATTTTGTCTTTCATGATTTTCTACAGGCTGTTATCGGGTGTGGTCCAGTCGGGACTGCACAGAGGACATTATAGTGGCGGGGATGTTACAGAACCCCTACCAATCCACTGGTCTGGGAATGCTTTGTTGAGGAAGTCACAAACATTTAGCACGATATGGGCTGGCGCGCCATCTTGCTGAAACCACACCTATTCTTTAATTCCTCTCTTGGTCAGCTCTGGTATAAGATAATTCTTCAACATTTCCATATATGATGCACCGTTGGCAGGTCCGTCAAAGAAATACGGGGCAATGACATGACTGGCAGTTATAAACCTGCCTGCAACATCAGGTGTGGTGGGTTATTTTCCATCTCCAACGTGTAATGAGGATTCCCTTTGGATAAAAAACAAACATTTTTCTAACACCACAAATACTGCCGAAGATATCACGAAGGACATGGCGACGACGAGTACATGTCAGAGAATATAAAGAATTTATCATGAAAATAAATCAGGGGTACGATGACTTCCTGGACACCCTATATACATCTATGCATTTGGACACCGCGAAAGCCAGCGCAACCAAAAGTTGCAGAGAATCCACTCTAACCCAGAGGAAGGTCGAGGACTATGTTTGCATCCGATTCCAAGGTCCCAAGTTCGATTTCAGGAGCTTATTTTTTACCAATTTAAATATAATGGGAATGAGTACAGCGTATTTTTCATTTGCATTTTAAAATTATTATTATTAATATTAATATTGTGTAAACTCGAAACTTGAACCAAAAAACGCCCAATAACATTTTTATTTTGATACCGTCGATTTTCCAAGAAGAATCAAATCGATACGCAAATTTGTTTTGAACACGAAAATTTGAAGTGTTTTTAGGCTGAAAATCTGGCTCTCACGGCGGCCACCGAACACACCTAAATTTGTTAGGTACCTTTTTGTTAATCTTTTCGAGCTGAACGGCAACAAAGACTTCCTTTCTCTCCTAGGTACCAGGGGTTGAGTCCAGGTGCACCTTTCATTCGTTTACGAGACTCGCGTGTTAATGATTATCGAATTTTTGTTTCTGAAATTTTTCTTATCGGTATCTTACATGGAGAAGAAATTTTTTTTTGTTTTCAACAAAAGAATATTCATGTCATTCGATCTGGACAAAATGTGCAATTACATGTTTGACATTCTCTTGAATTTCTATCACCGAAAGTTTTAATTATGTGCTCTAGCAGACATTTTTGTGACAACTGTTTTACCTTCATTGTATATATTTTCTAATCGGTGCTTCACAGATTATGTAAGAGCTAAGGTGATAAAAATTTTCGCAATTGTTATCCACGCAAATACTCTTCGTAGCAAGCGATGTTAACAATAAACGAACTTTCCAGCGGTATTCTAATGGATGAAATGAACGCTATTGGATTGAATTTAAAAACTTAGAAAATGGATTACAGATACACGGCAACCCTAGAGCAAACGAAGGTACTCTGAAATGCCTGCAGAGTAATTGAGATGATAACTAAAATTCTAAGGGAAACGTACTTAACGGCTTATCGAGAGCAACATTGCAGTTCCTTATCGTCGATAGGTTTTCACTTAAAAAATGAAGTTAAATTTTCGCGTTTGAAACAAATGTGAGGATATTTCCCACGAAAAGGAAGGGCGGGGCTTGAAAGAATTGGAGAAGAGCTCTGAGAGTGTTTTGCCGCACCCAAGATAGGTAACTTATATGAAATCATAAGAATGAAGTTCTCCAGTTTTAAAGACATTAAGTATTGCATTTACGCCGGCAATGCCGGGTACTTAAGCTAGTATTGAATATTTATCTTCCTCAAACAGAAAATCTGCTTCACAGAAAGAGTAATAATTCATTTCTGAATAAGTAGATAATATTTAATCAGTGGAGCTGAAAGTACTGTTCGATTGGTATCAGCAACCATGGGTGATGATTCTGTAGAGAGCTCGTTTCATGTTTGAAAACACTCTAGGATAAGCACCTAAGTATCAAAAATAGAAAGATAGTACTCATCTCCAAAAGTCATAACAAGGCTATGAAAAACCAGATGCGCAGTTCGGCTACAATGCAGCCGTCTTCAGTAGTGATTCGCGGAGCTCTTTTTTGATCTACTTTCGATGGATCACCACTGAAGACGGCTGCATTGTAGCTCAACTGCGCATCTTGTTCTTCATAACATTATTATAGCTATTGGACATACCTAAAATGAGTACATACTTTTTCTATTTTTGATACTGACGTGTTTATTCTTGAATGGGTGATTATCTCAAGCAGCTTACGGTCATTAAGAAAATGGCCGTTTATTTGATTTTGCGAAAATAAAAAGAATGAATGTTCATATTAAAAATGCAGAAACTGGGAAGATAAACGGTAATATTTCTATAGAATTCCGTGCTGTGCATATTTATCCATCCGCACGCAATGAAATGTCATCACCCCTTGGGTTTCATGAAAAATATTTACGAAGTATGTTCGAACAAATAAAAGGTAGTACCTAGTTAACTTTGGCTTACATGATTTTAAGTCACTACATTAATTAGGAAATCATATAGTAATATAGTGATCGATCTAAAGCGTGATACTAAGAAGTATACCGAGCCATTAGTGCTTCCCCCATTGACGATGCCAATCCTATAATTTTCGCCGGACTCTGAAAAATAATATTTTTGAAATTTATACGCATTTACCATTCGTCTTTCGCTGCACGCGATGTTCGTCCAAATTAACGAGCCAATTATGTCTCGTTCCTCGCTATTTCCGCATGGCATTTCCTTCCATTATCTAGAGTTCATGTCAAAACAATAAAGAAACATTGAGCGCGATTGCATAAAATAGAAGCGCAAATTACCTTGTGGGATGGAAAGTTCTTAGCGTGCTTTCATGAAACAGCTGAAAGGCAATGAGAAATACAAGGATAAGTTTCCTCATATTTTAAGTCGTTCGATTCTTCTCTCCGCAAAGTATTGAGCCATTTAATGCTTTAGAAATTCCTGGATCCAAAATAACGCTGAAGGTCAATTTACAATTTAGCATTTGATACTTAAATCATTTTTTATGGTTGTCATACGAATTAAAATAGTCTTGAGTGGTATAAAGACTATCTCAGAATATTCTACATACATTGTTTTTTGTATTATACAATATGATTCATCTCACCACTATGACAATGCTGTTCGTGTAAAATTTTAAATACGTATAAAATTATTTTCTCTCGATACTTGCAATTAAGAGGTAATGGAATAAACCCATAGATATATTTAGGAGATTAAAAGACAGTGAAATTTTAACTTGGTTCGATTTTACGGATGACGACAACTCACAATTTATTTTTTCACACGTGAGAAGACACGAAGCAAACAAAACACTCCAGAAGGGCAGTCTTTTCAGGAGACGAGAGAGGCCGCGAACACGGACCTTCGGTGACAACCTAAACTCAAACGGGAGGGAAGGAAGGAAGGACCAATGCTTGTATAAATTGGTTTGAAAAAGCTCTTCGAGTGCTTAGGCGCACTTATTTTCCGCACGATTTCACATCCCTTGAGGAAAGAACAAACTTTTAGGAATCTGAATGAGGGAAACGCAAAACGGAAAGCCGACATGAGAGCGGAGAATTGAGTAGGAGGGATGGGAACTGCGAGATTTCCTGACTCAACTGTTCAAATCGTGGAGATTTGGATGATTATTAGGGCGCGCGGCTATGTTATTTTAAGAAGAGTAGCAAATACATAGCTACAAAAGTTTGTATACGAATATTTCTTCACAGTATGTTGTTGAATCAAGGTATTTCTCAATTCTGGTCAGCTGTCACTTAGCACACAAAATATTCATACGCATAAATATTCATATGTCCAATTGTTACGACACATCTTAGGTTGGAATATTGCTGCTTACATAGTTTTTACTGTAAAATTAATCCTTTCAATAAAAACAAGAATATAGAAATCCAGAAAAACGTTTCAATTAAAAACTGTTGAAGGTAGATACTTCTTTTCAATTATAAGTTCACTTGACTATGGATCAGTTTCACAAAGATGAACTAGCAACATTTCTATTATTTGTAAGTTTAAAAAAATGTAATCTTCATAAACAGAAAGAAAACTATTTTTATGTAATATAATTTCCATAAAATTCTTTTAAGGCTTTTATAATTATTCAGATTCGAAAAAAGGAAATAGCGATGATATGCTTACTATGTAAATGGACAATAATTTGAATGATGCAAACATTCATCTGGAGTTACCTTTCCTTGAATTATGAATATCGGGAATACGGGATATATACGTCCACATGCTTTTTACAATTTTTGCTAAATCATATGACCGACGGGTCTTTTAAAATGATGAAATAGAAACTATAATTATAAAAAATCTGATGTGGCTACCACATGACTTTCTCCACACCTGTAATATTTCTAAAAATCTGATGTGGCCATCACATTACTTTACACAAGCGTAAAATGTTTACAATAGTCACCGGTATGTGATGTGGTGGTGGCAGTTAAAAGATTAGTTTTTAAAATACCACTTAAGGTTGCATTATATGGGAAAATATTTTGAACAAACTTTGTAGAGAATTAAATTTCCTACAACTTTTATTCTTATGCTTTTTTACATCCATCCAATCTCAAAGCAAATATTAAAAACACGGATTAATGACAAGAGTAAACACCCACTTCCGGTTGACCGATTTTTACCAAAAATGTCAAATATAAAATTTCGCGTTGACCTGATTAATATTTTTTGAGTTAGAGCACCCACACAATTATGGCCATAGACACACACAGATACACCCACAGACATCAAGAAAATAGTCAAAACGTGTTCAGGAGACCTTAAAACATGTATTTCCGTTGAAATCTCAAATTAGATTTTTTTCATGAAAACAATACTTTCTCTATACTTCGTACATGGAGAAAATAAAAATACGATAAACATTTCAACACTAACAATTATGTTGAAAATGAACAATTCTACGTTACAGCATCTAGTCGAGGTAATAAATTCCTAGATTTAACCGCTTATAAAAGAATTTTAAAATTGAAAATTGGTCAAATCCGGGGTAAATTATTGTTACCTAATGCTATTCCACTGTAAATCTCAATATATCATACTGTTTATGTCATAAATCCTAGCTACGAAAATCACCCTGTGCATATTAGTAAGGCCAATAAATTATGAAAACGAAATGAGCAACTACTGAGATACCATTTCTATTGTATAAATAATTCATCTCCCTTTAGTATATTTTTATTGTACATATTTTAAACGATGAATGAAATCTGTAAGCTCATTAAGTACGTCTTGTCGTTGAATTTTATTTATTTATTTATTTTGGTCCAAAAACAGCACATACGCCTTTACATTGGATACACACAAAACAATATATATATATATATACATATATATATATATATATATATATATATATATATATATATATATATATATATATATAACAAAATACCTAACATATCAAAATACATAGTATAGAATAGTATACTTTCAAAAATATGTTGCTTTCTAGGTGAGGTTGTATGCGGACGTATTTTACAACCGAAGAAACGATCAATACATTATCCAAGATATTGTTTTCAAAGGGATTCCAAACTTGTTGCTCCCTCTTAAACAAAACTAGATATTTCCAAGCTTTTAATACCGGAAATAAATTCCTCCACGTAAATAAAATGTCCGAATCGGTCAAGGAATAGATGGAGTGAGTGTTGGAGCATTCGGCGTATCACAAGATGACAGCAAGCCGTAGGTACTCGTACGTGACAGTCAAGGCTTAGAAAGACAGCTGACGATGTCGAATGGGAAGGTATGCTGGGGGAGAATTGAACGAGGGAGGCCGGTAGACTGGGTCTTGGACGCATTCGCATCGAGCCTTATCTCGAAATCGGCTGCGGTTCGCCATCGCCTACCTCCGTTACCCACAATCCACCGCTCGACCTCATCTCACTTCCCCGGATCCTCTTATCCCGCCACCACTCCCCGTGCCTTCACATTCACCCTTGTTCCATTTCCTCCTGCTCCGACCTGGCAGCAACACCCGCCCTTTTGCTAGTTCACGAACTCTCTCTCTCTCTCTTTCCATACCTCGGCTAGTACCATGAAAGCCGCCCCACATTCCTCCTTCCAACGGCGTCCTCCCGACTCGTTTTCAGATCTTTTCCTCTCCATCCCCCTTCTTGTTCCTGACATCCAACTGTTGATGTATGTATTTTTATCGTCTTTTTTACGTCATGGTAACAGAGGCGTATTTTATCTAGTTATGATCGAAATTCGTTTGAGATTGAGAGATGTTAATTCTACGATCGGTTTTTTCGAATACTGATAAGGTGATCCCAGACTGAAGAAAGAAATAATGTTATTCCTTGTCATTTATTTCATCTGAGAATTAATGCACGTGTACATTATTTGGTGTACTATATGAATTCCGAGATTATCAAGTGAGTCTCTCTAAAAAAAAAATCGAATTGAGAGAAAACTGGATTGAAGGATCACATTTTACTCTGGTTGAACATAATGCATACTCACAAATATTATTAAATAATGAAAACGAATTATGGAATTATAACGTTAATCATAAACCATATTAGGTATATTTTATATGATTTCATTAAATCGAGGACGAAGGCCATAAATCCGAACATTTAGACTAACAACTCAAAATTTATAATTCTATTTCTTGTTGGTAAATCAGTGCTGGCAAACAAAAAAAAACGATCCGTTACGTTTTTCGTTTCGGGCAAAAAGCAACCTTTTTTTTGTTACGCTAAAATTTACAGTTCGTTTGCCGTTACGTTTAAGGTTATAACGAAATAACTCGGCAAAAAATAATGAAGTATGGTTAGTCTTTTATTTTCTTTTTTTTGTTTAGAGGTTACATATCCACGTCAAATACGTGCTTCTTATTTAGAATACTAATTTACAGGCACTTCTAAATATATGCTGCAGATCAGGAACGTTTTTAAGATTTCAAAGTATTCGGAACATCTTTCGTTTTTGATGATCATGTATGATAATTCGGATTTTCATATTCAAAATTTGATATTCAAGTTAATAAACTTAACAGATATTTAACACTAAAATATTAGTGTTGTAACAGTTATCCCCTATATTAGAATTTTTTATAGGTAACACAAAAAGTACGCTGAGAACCCAGGGACCCGTGATTAATGATAATTAAAGGAACCCGTTGGTCGATTGCACCGATTGAAAGAATAAAGTAAATTATTCGTAAGACGAAATTTGAAACCATTCCAAATTATCATGAATAAAGGTAATTTTTCGGATAAAATATAAAATTTGGAATCTTTAACAATGCGGGTATTCAATTGCTGCCGTGACGAAAACCAACGCAGTTGATAAAAATGAAGAACCAATTGAAAAAATTCTTTAATTTCCGTTGATTAGAGTGTTTATCATTTTGATAAGACTTTTGCTCGATAGTTATGAATATAAATTTTTAGAATCAGAAAATTCATAATATTTAATAAAATTATGATAAAGGATATTGTCGCGTACCGCCGCAACCTCACCTTAAATCGCGAATCCCAACGCGATATCTCTTCGCTTTTACCAGCGCGATCGTGATCTCTTGATCCGTTTAAGCAACCGAAATGTCTCTCTCGCTCCCGCTATAACTAAAAGACGTTTAATATTATGTCGCGAACGCCATATCATAACATCACGTGTAATATACTTTATATATTAGTTTTTAATACTTCTTTTATTTTGCATTTGAACACATGTTAAAATTGAAACATTTTCTTCTCAAATAGCTGGCTCCTACTTGCGCTTGCTTACATCAAATTTGAATAAATACGTTCGAGAAGCAAAATTCTATGATAAAAATTGAAATCTTTATTTATTTTCACAGAAAATAGTACAAATCCCGCGCCAATAGTGCGATTCCCTTCTTTGAACACTTAAAGAAAAAGGCATTGCATGGTGTATTTCGCATTTCTTATGTAAACTGAATGAGAGAAAAATTTCTGGAATCGAATTCTCGTCTTTAAATGTCAGAAAAAATTTTCCTCGACAAATCGTCCCCAGTGGTCGAAGATATCTACCAAATATCAAGAAAATCGGTCAATCGGTTCAAAAGTTAATAGGGGGTCAGAAAGACTGAACGACAAAACAATAAGCCTATTTTCCATTCTAGAAAGTAAACTAAAATGCACGATTCAATGCTTTTCAGAGCATTATTTTGATGCTAGCTTTGAAAACTATAATGACCAAAATTGTCCTTATATACAGCAAGAACAAGAAATATGAAAAGTTGGAAATAAAAAACAGGAGATGGAGGAATGGGAAGGAAGGTAGAGGAAATGGATATGGGAAGAGAGAGGGGGGAAGGGAGGGCATAGGGGAGGGAAGCAGACAAGTGTGATGTAAACTGAGGGAGGAGTAAGACTGCAGAAGGAAGACGTGTGGGTTAGAGAGAAATGTAAAACGAGCAGAAGCGTAAAAGTTTAGACATTGTACGAGGTTTCATAAAATAGAATTAAATTTTAAAAATATATTAAAATTTATGGGCACTAGTTCGCAAATAAAGGATAATATAATAAAATAACATTTCATTAGGCGCTGCTGAGTTTATCCTAATTCATTATAAAATCAGATACTCTCTTCCTATGCAGATGGTGGATATTGCTGTCTTCAGATTCGAACCCAGTATCCAATGGTATATAGAGCGGCATTTTTTAATATAATGACAAAGAAAGCCGTCACACTAAATTACTTGACTTTAATTATTACTAAACAAAATATAAACTTGAAATATGTATGAAAATGGGACATTCCTTCAACACTGAATGAACTTCGTTTCTCTTACGCCTGGCGTAGTCTCCCTGTGACCGTCTTCGGTAATTTGAAATAAACTGAAATTGTATTAAGCTCTGATTAGTCTTCATTTCTAGGGAACAATAACTATCCACTGTTACTATAAACGTCTCTTAATAATAATAGATATGAAGCAGTACTGGCATCTAACGAACGATGACAACACGTTTGAATTGTAGATTCACTTCGACTTTTCTCAAATACCTTGTTAAGTTAGACCAGTGTTTCCCAACTTGGTTAGTACCCCCCCCCCCCGGGCGTTTGTGAAATTCAGGAGGGCGGTAGATTCTGAGAGGGCATTAGGGGGGGCTATAGACTTTGAGGGGGGCGGTCAGAAAACTTGACGGGTGTTTAAGAACGCGGGTAAATATTTCGGCGGTAGGCGGTTTAAAATGTTGCCGTCTCCTTTGTTTCTGAGGGTGAAGGGGGGAAAGGGTTGTTTGCAAGGAAGTGGTGGGGGAATACGCCAGATTTTTCTCATCGGCGGCTTTGACCTAAAAGACATCGGTTTCCCTGAGTTCAGCGATTCTGTTTACCTCCTATTTATATTATGAAGACAGAAATGTTCCCTGACCACTATTTGAAAACTCAAGAAACGCCACGGTCCACACGTGCGTAGAAAAAAGGTTTTATGGTCCTCTTTCGGGAAAGGCTCAATAAGGGGGTATAGCAGTGCTTCTCAAAGTAAGAGGCACGGTGGGTTGCCAGGAGAGGCGCAAGATTTTTTACGAATCTGGCGGCGATGAGGGGTCCAATCTCTCGTCCATCATTCTGCCTCCCCTCCAAACTAAACTTCACCATTCCGTCCCTCTCCCTCTCATAGATCTTCCCCCTCTCCCACTTTCCTACTTTGTGTATAAGAGACTATATAAATAATATACAAAATAACACTTAGTTGCAACTGCACCGTGTGCGACACCCAACTTCTCCCCAAACCTTCCTCATCCCTACTCCCCAATTCCCTCCATCCCCCTCCGTTTAACATTTTCTGTACCGGTGGTGTTGAAACCGGTCCTGTTATCATTGTGGAATTTACTGATAACAATTTTGCCTCATCTATTTCGTGTTATGCTGAAGGTCAGTGCCTTTATTTTTACTCATGAAACTTTTATGGATGTGTAGAACATCGAACGTTTCTGAAAATTACATTTAATCCAAATTTTAGCTGTTCGGTGTGATACTTAATCAGCGGGGTTGTCACCCGCATCAAGAAATAGGCCAATCATATATCAAGAAATAAGTAAGTTCGTTCTATTTTTAATTAGAGGAAAAACCTCCGGTGAAATATTTAAAAGAATGTTTTAGAAGTACGAGGTACTGTGAGGGAGGATAGGGAATGGAAGAGGTCCTTAACTACAAGCGGCACATTTATTGAAGCTTCCTTCCTCATCCTCCACGCTCCTTATCTCGTGCTTCTTGGAGAAGGATTAACACCAGGGAACCATTCCTTTCACAAATGGAAGGAAAACCCAAAGAACAATCGGAAGTGGCCAGGATAGCGTTTCTTTCGCGACAAGGCGGCAAAACTGGCTAGCGGGGGACAAGCAAGACCGGGGAAAGGGATTTTAGGCCACTTTCCCTTGCTCAAAACACGCCGCCTGGGACGAATGCCACTAGAACATAACCCTTCACCGTCTGTTAACGAAATAACTAAATATATTTTTTTGTTTTCGTAACGTTTTCCGTTACAGCTATTTGAAAAATTTCGTTAACGTTTTTCGTTAGGTTAATCCAAAATAATTCCGTTATTTCGTTACGTTACGCGTAACGTTTTCCAGCACCTGGGTAAATACAAGAAAATACGACTTCATTCGGTTTTTAAAGCTAATTTTTCCTCCCCAATTCCCAGATATTTGTCATTGAGAAAGAAACGCGCATAGAATAGAACCTATTTTCTCCGAAAAGAATTCATCAACATTATAGTAATCAAAACGGAATTTCAAACTATTTGTGCAAAAGAGAGGAGTAATTCTGAAATATTGTAAACTTGGCATATGAGAAGATTTAAGACATCAACTTCGCAGCAAAATTTATATATGTACTAATAAATGTATGAAGCCAAACCCGTTTTAAAGTACTGTTTGTCCTTTACCGAAATTGGTGCTACAAAAAGATGGCTGAGAAGTAAATGCTGCCGTTGCTATAGCGCAGAGTTTTAACGGGGCATGGGAAAACATGAAAGATACTTTCTTCTTATTTCAACTTTCATATGCGACTTCGGAATCCGAGGTTTTGATTTTGCGGTTACAAATAACGTTATAAAATGTGATGGGGGAATTTTTACAAAGGGAAATTGGGATAAAAAAATTTCGTATATCACATTAAGTTATTGAGATAACGGTAGGTTTTTTCACGAAATAAATCATGCTCGATCGTTAATTAGACAAAATAGAAATTTATCATATCACTTTTTAATAATTTGCATTGATAAACATGAGTTTTGCCTTTTAATAGAATTTGTTTTCATTTTCTTATCACTTTAAAATGTACTCTGAGGTACGCGATTACTGAGTAAATGCTCAAAAGAGTACGTCAGCCAAAACAGTTTGTCTAGCTAATAAGGAAGATTTCTTCATAGATTCTCATCGGCGCTAAGCTAGAGTGATGATTTATCTGGGTTGATTGAATTCACAAAATGTTAAATTATGTGCAAATATTTTCATGCCTATGGCAAAAAATGCGATATAATTTCTTTTAAATATTTTGCGTGCATATTTGAGTTATTTAAATAATTGTTGATTTTAATACTAATATAACTAATGACAGTATCGACTGTATCCAGAAGACTCTCCACTTCTCGAACCTGAACATAACTGATGATAACTTTCCTTTCACTTTCACATTTTGAAATAATACCTATGATTCGATCCTAGAAATCCCGGCGAAAACGTTCTTAACTACTTATACGACTCTGTGAGATCATTTCGCAAAGAAAATCAAGTCACTCCAGTAAGCGACAATCGCCAGTTCAAGAACTCCTCTCCGTCTGTTGTGTTCGGAAAAAGCAACAAACTAAACCCTTGACACAATACTAAACAACTACCTCTCTCTGCCCCTCAGGGATGATGGCAATAGAATGTGAGCCGTGAGACAGTCTTGGCGAACCAGTAGCCGAGATTACTTCCGCGCCACCGCTCATCATTCGGTCTTCATGAAAAGGGTCCGCTCGAGACATACGAAATGGCAAGGGGAAGGGCGCAAATAGGATTATGGACAAATGACAACGCCATGTACCGCAAAAGGGAATATCCACAAGAATGGTGGGATGATTTCAAACGAATGCAGGAGATTTGCTACCATTTTCCACGAATGTTACGTGGTCACTATTGCGTCTCTTTCTAGATCTTTACATCTCTCCAAAGAAAGAAAGTGCCCGAATCCAAAATCCGATTTTGAAGAATGCTGCTGGCAAAGGAGGGAAAAAGGTTTACGATCCTTAAGAAGGCGAGGAACGAACCGGATGTGATGCAACGGTGTGGAGTTCCGTCCATAATGGAAATAATGAACCAAAGTGCCGTCTTTTTTAAACGAGTGCTTTAATGGGATTACGATTAAGAGTGGTCAGAATGAGTCAAGTGTAGCCGGTTAGCCGGTGCAGCTACTAACAAGTTAGTGGCTATTTATAGGAGACGGCATTTGCGGTTTCACAAGAAGACCGCGAAAGGAAAGCGATTGCAATGGCACTTACAATGTAGTCCTTCCCACGGAAACTAGAAATAAATGTAAGCATCGATCAGCGTCGGTTTTTGAATAATTCTAAATCATCTAATAACTATGGCAGCTTGTGATTTATGGAGATTGATCTAGAGCTTGATTGAGCGTGTATATTTGCGTCTGGCAGGTCTCTTGTCGGACAAAAGAAAAGAACCTTCTAGACCAGTGGTCTTCAACCTTTTTCGTCGGCGTACCCCCTAAATGATTTTTGAATGACTACGTACATTTTGAAGTTAACAGTTCTGTTACTTTAATATAACGTATTTGTATAATAAAGTAAAGTTTCGCTTTGTTATCTTTAACTATCACTTTTATTAAAATGTTTAGTATAAATAAAATAGAACTATAACGCTAGAATTTTTAGGAGCCACAAAAACGAAAACCTACGTTAGATATATTAATTACTAAATAAGGGAATCAAACCATGTAAAATCTACAGAATTGGCAAAACAATCACTAAATCTAAAGTAAAGATAAATATCAAATAAAGATTTATTTGAAAACTTACAATAATCACTGCATTTTTAATTACTGAATGTGGGAACAAAACGAAAAAGATACAAAATTGGCCAAACTAAAGTACAAATAATTATCAAATAGAAATTCATTTGAAAACCTTCTTTTGAAGCCATGGTTGGGGATCTTTTTAGTCTGGTTTCCTAAAGGAAACAGCCTTATGAAATGGTCCTATGTGTATGTGTGTGTGTCCCCTACTAACAATTGCCCGATTTTCATGAAACTTGGTATGAGGCTCGTGCTGCTAGGGCCTACCTCAGGGCTATATTTTATTTGGCTAAAATTGAAGTCCCCGGTTCGAGTCCAGGAACGTTTTTTCCCCTATTTGTTTTACATAGGAAATCTCAAATCCATCATGCAGAAATGTTTTCTTTAATACAATAAAATATCTTAAAATTGTGATTTAGGAGAGAGATTTGTACTGTTCTAAGGGAAAAAGAATGCAGATTCTAATTCTTATGACCAGAATTTGATAATTGATAGTATTTTCTTGAATTTCTACCAAAACAGCGTTTTTGCGTTTTAAATCGCATTTTATCGGATTGTTATCATGGAGACGATTATTACCGAACTTGGCTTCAGCGTAGACGAGTGAACAAATGGGTTATTTTCTTTTCCACTCGACTACTCTTCAACAATGGACACTTGATCCAGACATATTAGCGTATAAACAGTAAGATTTATTAAATTCGTTTATTTTTTTAAATACAGGCAAAATATAATGCCAGAAAAAGATTTTGACATTGTTTTTAGTATTTTAAACCTAGACAATCCTCTATTAATTTGTATTCCAATTTTCTCTATCATTGATAAACTATGAACTACAAGTAGTATTTATGGTATGAGAATTCCTTGGAATGACTAACACATACTGAAAAGTTTCCTGTCAATATAAGTAATCAATTCGGGACGTCAACTTTGGGAAACCAGCCTGCATTAGTCCTGGTTTGGACTTCTTGTTTATTTATCAATTAGCTTCTGTATGCGTGGATGAATGTTGCTCATTGATGGAATAAAACATGACTCAGCATAGATTCTATTTCTGTTTTTTGTTTTAATAGAGGTAAGTTCCGAGAAACCTTGTTCGCACAAGTAGGTGGATGGAATGGATGGACCTTCGTAATAACAATGCCACTCGAACTTTCATACTCCGTTCGAGCTATATGCCAAAAATCAGAGAGCGAACTATTATCAAATATCTTTTTTAATGTTCTGTCAACAGACAATTCAATTAGATCCTCTTTCAATTTTATTGGAAGAACAGAATTATAAATCGCTTGAATTGTTAAAGGATTTGTCATCCAGTTATTTGAGCTGTCCACTTTTTCAATTTCTCGAAAGTACCGTATTTACCCGAATCCAAGAAAAGGTCTTTTCCAAGTTTCAGCTTGCGAAAATCGAGGGTTGTCTTAAATTCGAGTACAAAGTGGTATACCATTAATACATCGCGATCAATCCATCTCGCGCCAATTCATCGCGCGTCAATTCATCGCGTCAATTTGTCACGACAAACTCGTCGCCCAATAATACATTGCACGAAAAACTCATCGCGCGTCAATTCATTGATCGAGAAATTGGTCGTGAGACAAATTGGGAAGCGAGACACCATGACTGGTGTACAACAGGGGGACATACTGACTGGGTTGGGAGTCACCCCCTGCCATACACCATGCAATGTGTTTCGGCTTGCGTAACTCGCGATGAGAATTCCGTTTCATTATGGTATTACTGAAATGTAAAGGAAAATGATGCTGTGAAAACGTCTCTCCCTGCCGTACACCAGTCACTGTGACTCGACTTACAGTTTGTCTCGCGACAAATTTCTCGAGCGATGAATTGACGCGAGATGGGTTTGTTGTGCGATATTTGACGCGCGATGAAGTTTTCATGCGACGGAATTGACACGCGACGAAGTAACCGCGACGAGTTGTAGAACCGTAGGAAGTATGGTTACGCTTTTAGTCGATGTTTTTTAACAAACGAAACATAAGATAAAATAATTGTATCTACTGAAAATTTTCATTGCAAACTTAGATACTATCAGGATTTAAATTAATAAGTACTGTATACATTTTAAAAAATACATCATTGAAATTCCGTTTTTTCTCAAACAAGAATTTGTAACATTTGATTTAATGAACGAACTAATATACCTATAATGAATGTGTTCGAAATATACAGTGAATGCAATCAGTAAGAAAGTATGTCATAAAATTTGGTCCTGTTTTGACATTTTGCTAAAACGGGGAGTCGTCTTAGATTCAGGCAAAGTCGGTATATCAAGAAGGTCTCACCGAGACTGATCAAATTTCTTTTAATGATATCAGTTACTCCTTCAGTTAAAGCTTTTTTATGCTCAATTAACTCAAAAAGCAGTTGGAAACTTGCAATGTTACCAACTCCAACACAATTTTCTCAACACATTATTTTCTGATAAACTGCTTTTATTCTGTCGTGTGCTTGAAATATATTTTTGTCAAATCCTTGGAGCTAAAGATTTAGCTCATTCAAGTTATGGAAGATATCTGCCATACATCCCAATTGGCAAAGCCAGTCCTCTCTATCAAACCAAACAACCAAATCAGATTTCATTTCTGTTATAAAATGTCTAACTTCATTTCTCATCTCAAATATGCGTGTTAATACTCTTCCCCGTGACAAACACCGCACCACAGAATGAAATAATAATTGGTTATGCATTGCTTCCATCTCCTCACATATTATTTTTAAAAGACAAGAGTTTAATGCCCGTGACTTAATAAAATTAAAATTTTTAATGGCAACATTCAATGCTTTGTGCAAATCAGGGCTAATAGCCCCTACATTCTAATGATGCAGTAAAAAGTAATTTAAATTTTTAAATTTTATCTGGATCAGTAAGTGTGTGTGTGTGTGTGTGTATATATATATATATATATATATATATATATATATATATATATATATATATATACACTTACTTCTTGTAAAAAAATAGCTAACTTTCAGAAAATATTTATTTACTAACCTAATAGTTGTATTAATATTTCTAAGAAATATTAGAAGACTACTGACTTCAGAAAATCCCGTAAAATAAATCATATTACTACGTTTAAATAAAAAATAAAATGAAGATATTTTTCAGATTTAATATACTTCATTTGTCCGTTTTCTAATATGTTATAATAAACGAAACGAGGAAGCGATATGTTTAGCGAGGGGTAGGCGAGAGGGGCGGCCGCCACCAGAGCCGAACCCCAAGGGGCGCCAAACTAGCAAATAACACTTTGTGAAATTGTATCTTATGGTCATTCAAATATTTTCTTCAACCCCGGGTAATCTATATTTATTAAAATGTAAAATAATAACGCCATAATACGAGGGCAAGTCAAAAAGTAAAGGCATTTTTTAATTTCTCGCTCGGTTGGGTGATAACACTGCTCGTACTCATACGACTCGACGTTTGGAAGTCTCTCGTACCCATTTTACACGTTATCGCCGTGAGGGAGATGAATTTTTAGAGTTAATCGTCAGCACAGATGAAACTTGGGTGCATCATAATGAACTGGAGAGTAAAGCTCCGAGTATGGCTTGGAAATACCCGTCATCACACGTGGTTAAGAAATTCAAAAGTCAACAATGAGCCAGTAAGATTGTGCTTACACATTTTTGAGATTTCCATATGTTTGGCCTTTTCTGAAGGTAGAAGAAGATATATTTTTCTTAAAGATGGGGGCATGAGCCCTCGAGAAGAATGGGTAGGGTAGGAACAACCAGCGGCATATACGCCATAGGCCAGCATTACTGCATTGCTCCAACGCCTTTTATTTGTTCGGTTACCCTAGACTCCCTTTCCCAGAAAAGGGATTAACCTCATGGGGATACCCATTTCAGCGGGTGTGCGGTAGGAAATATTTCGGTTGCATTGGTTTTCCCCTTTCCATTTTTGTAAGTAGGCGATACGAACCTGGAAGTTGAGGGCGGCTTGCAATAAACGTTTTCAAAGGCGATAGCACGATCGGGACACCGACCCTTAAAATCTTTGCGCACCCCTTGGAAAGTCCTAACGTATCCCCAGGGGTACACGTATCCCAGATTGAAGACCACTGTTCTAGACCAGTGGTGCCCAGCCTATGGCCCACGAAGGGTTTTTGTGGGGTCCGCGAAGCTATCATGTAAAAGATATCCGAAAAATTTAACACACAAATTCATACATTTTTATGAAAATTTTGATAAGAAAATTTTTAATGCTGAAATGTTAACCATAAAACCCTTATTTATTATTTATTTTCACATATATGACGCCTCAATATATAGGTAACTTCCAGATTAAACTCTAATCTGGCCCACCGAAGAAATGGCAACTTCCCATGCGGCCCGCCGAAGGATTCGCAACCACCGATGTGGCCCATCATGTAAAAAGGTTGGGCAACACTATTCTAGGCCAACCTTCTTTTAAGACGAGCCAATAAAACGGCACGATTTTTTTGGCTGGCCACTATCCTATATATCCTTAACATCCGGTTTTAATTTATAGCTAAAGATGATTTAAATTATGCCAAAAATAAAGGGGAAAGATAAAAACTATAAAAAACTTAAACAAATTTATTTAGATGACATTTAAGATATTTATTAAAAAAGAAAAATATTCATATAAATATCCCAATGTGATTTTTAAATTTGATTTTCAATTAACAATTTATCAATATTTCTACTGATTTGCGACGTCAATAAAAGAAACATACTTCCCACATTAGTGTCTGTTAAGATAGATCTGTATTTGTTTTTAACAAAGTTCATTGTTGAAAACTGTTCACAAACGGAGGTTGATCGAAATTTGCACACAGTCGCAGTGCAAGCTCGGGGTAGTTGTTTTCGGGAACACATTTCCAAAAGGCTTTTAAACCTGGGAAAGTTGGCGACTCACAAAGCTCGCGCAGTTTTACCGAGTGTTTCTTAATTTCAGCCATTTCCAATTGGATTTTTGGCGGATATTTTCTATTTCGCTGTCCAAAATATAGAATGAATTTATGAAGAGAGAGAGAGACGTTGTTTCTTTCAACTTCGAAGCCTTCGAAACGGAAACTAAACGAATCATATAGCGCTGAAATAGCGGAATAATACCTATTCAAGTCCAAACACAAATTGTTGCTTTCAATTTGGAAACGTTTTCGAGTAGAAAAGTGGTCCAGTTTTTCTGAGATAAACTCCTAGAAAATAATTTCAGTTTAGCCTTGAAAGAATTTACAAGGTTAAACATTGTTGGAAATAAGCAATTGAGAGAATAAGATAGATAAGTGAATCAAAACAAATGTCAGGTTTTGGTTCCACTCGGACCAAAAATAGCCTCTTTCGTAGTTGCGAGTGTTTTGGAGTTCCGTATAAGAACTCACAATGGAACTTAGTCAAGAGATTGTGACACAATAAAAGAGTAAAACAAGTCAAAATAATATTTAGCTTGAAAACTTCACCAATCGAGGCCATATGATCATAATTTCCATTAAAAAATGTAAAATGATTTTTACTTAATTTCCTTGATCGTTTTTCCACAAAGCTTACTGATAAAATGCCTTCACGAACCTTTGCTGTTCTAAACAATTGTATGAAATACCGAATTCTTAGCGCGGATTGCTTCCTTTCTTTTTAGGCGTTCTTTACCAGCGAAGCGGTAGCAGCGGAGCGCGTTATGACACGTCTCGTCCGTCCGTCTGTCGTAACATTCATCTCCTAAACCGCTGCACGGATTATAATTAAGTAGGAGTTATCCTTATTAAAACTTATCGCCCAATTGTGATTTTGAACTGCATCCGTCAATTACAACTTCCACTTTATATAAGCACTTAAATAAAGTTATACTTATATCTTGTTAAATGGCCTCCGTCAAGCAACAATTAAATGCCATATTTTTCTCTCCCTAATTCTTAGATAATCTGTAACGTACATATTTAAAAATCTATTCGTAAAGAGGACAACACTTAAAGTCCACGAGACTACATAATTACGACTTATAGTTTTAGAGATAAAACGCGAGAAAATCCCAAGCATAACATTGGATATTTTGTTTACATCGGTCAATACGACGATTCTATCGGTAAGATAAAATTAAAAATCCATATTTTTCTCTCCCAAGCTCTTATGTGATCTTTTAGGTATAGATTAAATAGTTTATTCGGATAAAGGGTATCATTTACCGCATAAAAGTCCGCGAAACCATATAATTACGACTTAAAGTTTCAGAGATAAAAATTCATAAGCCGCCGAATCCTTCGATACCGTTTTATACGTATTTCCCATAAAGAACGCCTTTGAAATCTCTGTGTATTTCGTTTATGGAGTATACTTTTCCATCTTGTTCATAGAAGTGTTTGATTGAGCGTTTGGGCATTTTTGGTAACCCTATCGCTGTCGAAAGACAAACTTTCTATTTACAGTTGTAAATCTGATATTCAGGTCCCTTACTTCCCGTAACCCCGCAAGTGAATTTATTTATATTTAATTTTGATCTCTGCATCGTAGAGTGTATGCGTTTGTTTGCCTCTAGTACAGAGCTCTTCAACCTTATTTCTGACATACACCTTTAGCATTTTTTTTAATAGTCACGCACCCCTTAGTACATTTTAAAGTGGTAATGAAATGAATCGCAGGTTTTTAAAACAGATAACTCAATTTTGTGAATATAAAAATTAAAAAATAATGTGATAAATTTGTTTTAATTTTACTTTTCAAAATACCCAAAACAACTGTGTGTGACCTTTAACACTAAGAAGTCCTTCCGACCAATCACTTTGCTTACTATTAATAAGGCTTATTTGAGGAGATAGACGAAAATATTGAAACAATTTCTCTATCACAATTCCCCTTTGTTAGTAAAACCTTGCAACCAACGTTTTATAACGCTATAATTCACTGTCTGCAGCTTATTTTTCCTCTTTATAAGGCTGTTTGTAGTCACAGCTGTTGATTCCGAAGTGGTGCAGGAAATGTAAAGTAAAAAGATTAATTATAATCTTTCAAATTTTCGTGTACCACTTTAAATCTCTGAACGTAACCCCAGTTGGATACTCCTGCTCTAGTAGGTCTTTGTCAGGATCGAAAAGTGTCTGCAACTCATGAGTGGAATTGTCTCCCATAAACCTGAGTAACAATATGAATTTTATTACTATTTTTATCCTTTACTTCTTCTCTTTAATTGACTCCATTTGCTTACTCTGAGTAACAATTAATGTGATTCCAAAGATGTCGCAAATTAAGGCTAAGGAATAAGTCTTTTAAAATATAGCATTATCGATCATCTCTTGCAATTACGTAGATGAGAAATCTTTCCTTCACTGATTTGAATCGAAAAGAAATTTCTTCTATTTGTATCGATTTACGCACTATTTTAAACATAGCGAATCATTATCCAAGGATCACTCGTTTCAATACATTTTAATGATATGGCAACCAACTATATCCGGTGCCGTACCATTCACTCTCCATTCATCTCGGGAAAAGGCTTCGCAAATATTTTCCATAGAAAATCCACACATTCTTTTTCCCGTTCTTGTTTTCGAAAACGAGACTTTTCCTAGCGTCTCCGAGTCGTTAATTTTATCACCTTACATAACAGCATCGGGCGTATTTTGTAAGGCATTTGGACATCTCTCTCTGCCAAAAAGTCTCCGCCATATTGCACACCTTGTACCCTTCGCTCACCCACTCCCGCCCACCACCCTGCGAATGATCACACCTGCCCCATTATTAGCCCCCGACGCCCATATATACCACTTATCCCTACTTGTGATCCTGCGGAGAGGCGGTGCTTGTCAAGAGGGAGTGGTGGACAGTTCTTTTTTCGCAGAATCGGACGGAATGACCAACGGGACGCTTTACTTTCGGACCCCTCCATTTCCCAACCCTCCTCTCTGCCTCACTCCTCCCTTCTGTCTCTCTCTATGTCGAGAGGTAAGTCGATGTTTCCGCTATCTGCGGAGGCAATCAGTGGCCGGTGGGAGGTCGGGTCACTAAAGGGATCATGTAGTGTTGGGGTCCATAGAGGAAACGGGAGGAGAGGGAGACTGGGGAGGGGGAGGGGAGTTTGGAAAGCGTCGATGGAGGAGAGGGAAATGAGCAGATGCGCGCACGAACAGCAATGTAAAAATGTTCGAGTTTTCGTAGAATGAACAAAAATACACAGATGATTTTATGCAAGCGCGTGTGTACACATATGGGCCGGAATTCTCCGATTTTACGGAATTTGTGTGCTGATTTTTAGGTTTTCTAAAAATACGAGAAGAATTCTTAGAATATTTTGCAATGAAATACATTTTAGCCTTTTCCTAATACTTTATATCATATTATTTTTAATGCTGCCATTGTAAAAACCAAATGATTCAATAATATACCATACTGATTTTCACAAAAATAATTTCAACTTCATCAAAAAGCTATTTGAATCTTGGGCGTTGTATTAAATAAATTATTTACATAAAGGAGTCGGGAAGAGAAGCCACAATATCTTATAAGAATCTATTGGACGTTAAACAGTCCTATTTTTACTAGCGCCTATACTTAATTACGGAAGATTTTTTTTTTTAAACTCAGTTCTTATACTAACTTTAATTCACCGAGAATTAGTAAAATTTCATGTCTAGTGAATTTTAATATTTGTCAAGACACGCGTTCACATTCTTGTACGTGGGAATGTAAGGCACATGAAAAGTTCAATAGCAAACCCTTAGAGATTAAAAAAATGCAATAGCATTTCGTGGCACCATATCTATGCAGGCAAGTGAAAGCTCACACTAGGACGCAATGCAACTTAAACCGTACAATCAATGAGGATTTTTCCTTCAAAAGTACTATTTACCAGAGTCTAATCACGCTTGATGTTTTTTTGAAAGTCAATATCCACCTCTCTGAGCTATTTGGAGGCACGAAATCACAGCATCGCATGTCTTATGAAAAATAAACAATTTCTATACAGTTCAATCTAGTATTCGCTCCTTAAACACGTTCGAGTCAATACTCGCTGCAAAAAAACACGAAAAATTTCCGCACGCTTCCGAAACCCCTCCACTTTAGGGCTCACCACTAAAACCTCTTCCCTTTCCTCCACCTCTTCTCATCTTAAGAAACTCCCCAATAGCTTCGGCTCTCCTCCCCTCCCCACCTTTCTCTCTCTCCCTCATTCTATTCGCGCACGCGGTCCATACTTGTACTGAAAACATAAGTGAGTTCCCGTTTCTGCTTCCGCCCCCTTCCCTCCTCCCAGCGACTTCAGTTCCCCTTTACATAAAATCTCACCTCCCGCTTCTCCCACCGCTGCAGCCCACTCCGTCCCGACCCTCCTTCATCCCCGCCTCACCATCGTGTTGTCTGCCGCTGCAGCAGGCGCTGCCTCTCTCTCTCTCTCTCAGAGGCCCACCGAGAGGGAGATAACATCGCTCATCAGATAAGGGCGGGACCTCTCTTACCTATCTCTGTGCGTTGGAGGCTGCGGGGTGGCACGGCAGTTGCACCGATGAGGGAGGGTGGGAGGAGGGGACGTAGAGAGGAGTACGTTTGTGCAGGGAACGAGGGCAATGGAGAAGTGAGTAAGGAGAAGGGGAAAATTTAACGCGTGTACCCCCTTCTTTCCTCTTTCGCATCGACGCTCAGTCTCTTTTCCATGTGTACTTACTCCCTCTCTCCCCACTCTCACTCTGAGGAAGCGTGCGTCGGACGCGCGAAGGGTCATAACACGCGAAGTAGGAAGTAGGAGCGGTTTGGTCAAGGGTGGAATAAATAGATGGTCGAGGAGGAGATGGAAGAATCGCTAGTGTTAGTGCCCTGGAGAAGAAGAGAGAGAGATTGACATATCTGAAAAGGAAGAATATACCCTTTTTTCGGCGTGTGTGAGAAAGAAGCAAACAGTCTGGACCTACCTTCTCTCCCCCTTCAAAAAAGAGCGCCTTTGACGAGCGTTTCCTTTCAGTACATGTACACACTTAGGTAATTGTCATGTAAGCGAGAGGTTTTTCAAGCGAAAGAGAAAGAGAGAATGAATGAAAGGTGGTAGTGGCTTTGTGACGCTGGTGTTAGTAGATTGAGAATAAAAGAAATGGAGAAGTACGGCACTCTTAGCGAGGAGTGTTTCCTGATGTCGCGCGTGTAAGAGGAACGGAGGAAACATTGGACGAGATACGGTCAGCAAATATGTCCGAATAATCGTTGCTTCGAGACGGGTGCTATTTATTTGAAATTACATTTTGATGCGATCTCCTCCTTTAATCGACTGAATGAAAAGCACCTAGAAGTACCAATTAAATATTTAATAATCAGTATCGAGAGAGGAAGGGGTATGAACACGGAGGAATTAATTATTGACGAGTAATAAAATGGGTCTGAGGTAACTTTGATATGAATGGGTTCATATAGAAAAACTCATGTAAGCATATTATCCTTGCAATGGGACAAAATATTTAAATTTTTATTGGATAAATACGATTCCTCGGTAAATCACTAAATCGTAGGGAAAATCATTACTGCATAGCAATGAATGGGTAGGTAAAAAATGTTGTTCATAAGATCTCTGGATCAGAAATATTATGTCATTGTATTTTAGAAACATTTTACTCTCTATTGAATAAGATGAAATGGAAGGAGTAGGACAATTTTTATTTAAATCACTGAATGATGTCTGTTATAGAGAGCCACACTAAAACCAGCAATTCTCGAGTTCGGAAAAAACAAATATGTATCATAAGAAGTGGCAACCCGCCCATTTTCTGAAATAACACCGAAATAACCACTAACATAAGTTGTATAAAGTAAGTACATATACTTCCTTTGTGATAAAAATTAAAAGAACGAACGTCCAGTGATGCTGTGCGCATAGCAAAACCAATTAATACCGCTTGGATATTAAGAAATCCAACGAGATTAAATCTATGTATTGCTTATCTTGATGCCGATCCGTTCTTATTTATTTATTTAACGCAATATTTAATAGATAGCATAGGATTGATGCTTGTCACCTGCTAACGAATAGCGTTTATGGCATTTTTTTAATCCCCCAACTTTGCTTAACGTAATGGCCGTGCATGCGGAAGCAAGACGGAACTTACGGTGAATCAAACAAAAAGGCGGAGAAAAAACTTTGTTTCATTCATTCTCTGATTCCAACCCTTTGCCCGTGCGTGCTGTACTCGACCGTACGAAAAAACAGATAATTATCTACAACGGATTCAAACGGAAGGATTCCTCACGCCCTTAATCACGCGAATGGAACTCTGGGAAATATTCTCCTTACAACTCAATCTCAGCCACATTTCTCCTTTATCCCTCGACCCTCACTCATTTTTTGCCCCCTTCCCACTCCTTTTTTCTGTCCCCTCGCCCCACTTCCGCCCTCGGGTCCCAGTCTTCAACGAGGTGATTCCATACTTTCCCATCCGAACAAGCAATTTCAAAAACCGCCCCACCGCACCGTACACACAATTTTTAACCGCTTCTGTCCCAGCATACATCACCCAACTACTAGCCCTAACTGCATCATCCCCCCCTCTCCCGCCAGTATCCGATCCCCACCCACCCGCTCCCCATAAACTCACCTCTCCCCCATAACATCCCTTGCATAAAGACCGCACTCTCCCCCACTCTCTCCCCCTCCCGCTCCCTCCGCCAGCCATTCCTTCCATTGCTCTTCCCCAGAGGGTGCTCAGGACCCGCCACCTCACTCCTCGGTCTCTTTCTTCCCACCCCAAACCCTCGCCCCTTCCCGACCGCCTCCCTCCCTCTCTCCTGGCATATCTCCCCTAACACACTCTTCCCCTCCTCCATCCCTCTGAATGCTGATACTCATCTCTTGTCTCTCCAACTCCCATTTATGCTTTTTTCATCTCTCTGCTCCTATTCTCAATGTTCTTTCCCCTCTCTTCCGCCCCCTCTTAATACACAGCATTCGCTGACAGAGAACCCCCTCCTACCTCTCTTTCTTTTTCTTTGTCTCTTTCCCTCTCTGTTTTGAATGGTGAACTTTTTCATGCGTTAGGTAAGGTCCACGTAGGTTGCGTCGCGTCCTAGTCACCCTTTGACACTCCCACGCACGCCATCTCCTCGAGTTTCTTTTAATAGAACGCTCCTTTTAAAACTATTTATGTCCATTAAAAAGGTATGGAATAATAAAATCCTATTCGGTAAATCCCAATAGTTACTTTTGGGAATGGAATCCACAGTGAAATCTAGCGCATATGTGATTGATAGTTCCCACGCACCAACGGAATGTAATATTCTGCAATAAGTACAATTATTTAAATGAGAATATTTTTCTCTTTATTAAATATTTTAGGTTAAAAGTATAACAAGAACCTGTTCCAAATAGAACTGCAACAACAAGTAGCTCGAGCTTACTTCAATTGTTAAATCTAAATCCCCATGAAATATTCGTGTTAGTTTACAAACTTCATGAGATTAAATCGTGCATAATTTAATTCATTCGTAAAGTATATAAATTGATCATAAACACGAACTCGAGCTAATTTTATAAAATTTGGGCTAAATAACATCTACTTCCAACAAATTATTATATAATCTACCGAAATATTTTGAAATAAATTCAGCTAACATCGAGAGATAACAAAGAATTACACCGAGAAAGATATAAATCGTTTTTATAGTGGGTTCGGTCGTGATTTTTGGCAAAAATGTATTTTAGAGGCAGTTTGGGTTATCTACTATTTTTTGTTTTGGCCAGAAAGGTGAACTTATTTTTTTCTCGCCCTCCCAGTCCCTTAAAGGGCGGAGGAGTTTAAATAGATACGCGTGTCGGAGTTTCAGATTTCGTGGTTGAAAGGGGACGTAAAATAAAACCACGCGAGAGATAGAGGATCAATCTCTCCGCCGACAGTCTTTTTCGCCACCTCGGCGTCCTGCTCTCGCCTCAAAATGGCCGCTCCATCTTTTGGTCTCTCGCTCTCTCTCTCTCTTTCGCTATCTCTCTTTCTCTCCGTCTGGACAAACTCCAAGAGCGACGATCCTTATCAATCGCTTTAAATGCCCTTTTCAGAGGGTATCATCACACACACACGCGACTCCTGATGCCTTCAACCACCTCGCATATCTCTATCTTTCTTTCTCTCTTATCAGCTCCGTGTTTACCCACTTCCCCATCAAATCTAACAGGAGATAAAATTTATTTCCATTCATCGCGCGCTAATTTAATCTTTTCAGCATTAAAGGTTTTAATCTCGGTATCTTCCAAAGTCGTGTCTTCTCACCTTTGTGGATAGAGACATCGATGGACTTTTCGGTAAGACTTTCAAACTGAGAAATCAGCATTCCCATAATCCTGCTTGCATTCTCTAAAAAAAATAAATCGTAAGACGCCACCATAGATTGATTTTTATAGGAGAGATTTTATTTAAATTAAAATGTACGTTATTCGGAAAGACCTAGCGTTTTAAAATTCTGTTTTTGAGCAGAAACTAAATATAAGTAATGCAGTCAACTACCACAGAAATAATTGTATAAATTCATTTTTTTAAATCAATTTTAATTAAATTTTCATTATGTTTCCTAATCAACCAATGACCTCATTAACACTGCTAGCGAACAATTGAGTATTTCTGTTTAAAGGTAAATTATTTAGCATAAAATTATAAATTAAAACTCCCAGACGTATTCTATCAAGACTCACTGCAGGACTTTACGCACAGCTTGCCCTTTCGGAAGCACAGGATCACCATTTTAAATCCACACGCGCGTCAAATCGCGTGGATATATCTTCAAGAATCCGTTTGTGCGTTTGCACCCCTTTCCTCTCTCTCTCCAATTTCCCCTCGCACTCTCTCCCTCTCCGATACCCCTCCCGAAAGCATTTTACCCTGTCGTGTGCCGGGGGTAAGAGGACGCCCCACACAGATGAACGGAAAAAAGAGGAAGAGATAAGGGCGCCAATGGAGAAAAGGGGGTGGGAGGAGGGACAGAAAGGACCCCCTCTTTCTGCACTCAACATACATCCATGAAGAGAGAACGGGGATGGACGAGGAAAGGGGAAGGGAGGGAAGGTGTAGATAGTGATCTTGCTATACACAATCCGGGAGGAGGCTGCGGCTGAAGAGGTAAAGAGCTGCTGCTTCTGCTTGCATGAGGGGGTAGAGGGAGGAGTTAGACAGAGGGAGTGAGTGAGGTTGAGGGAGAGTACTGTTTAAGGCTCGCAAGAAGAGGGGACTGGAAGCGTATTTGCGAGTGATGGGAGGGACTCTAAAGGTGAACTACGGTTGGATTTTTTCCGGAGATAAAGTTATGGTGGTTGGTAGGTTGTGGGTTCGGAAGATTTGAATGGTGGGAGACGTTTTAGGAGAGGAATGAGAGAGGGGAGTTAGGAAGAGGTTTGAGATAGAGGTTAGATATAGAGAATGGAGAGAGGGAAGGAGGGGGTGGATAGTAAATATACATCCTAGCAAGACGGGAGGAATAAAGAACTCTAAGTACAAGCTGACTATATTATTCCTCATGCAAGGATGCATGATAAAAAACAGAAATGGTGATCAAGGTAACTTATGTAACCTTAAAACAGTTGAGTAATCAAGGTGCGCATTTCAACTACAGAGTAACTGTCCTTGAAAGTAATTACTAATCTTTGGACTACCAGAATTTATTTATTCAGATTGGAAATTTTGATAAACTTGATATAAATTTATTTATCGTATATAACATATCCGTCCTAGAATTCTATTCTTGCAGTTTTATACGAATAACATTTCCATTTCCTTTTCAGATTTAAATTTTTTTCTAAGAGACGTATGTAATAAGCATAAACTTTTCTCTTTAATACAATCTCAAAAATTAAATTCGAAATCGCAATATATCAAATGAAACATATTTAGAAGTATAGGAATTATGTTAGAGATCTTTGGTCGTTTTTATTGTATTAATACAGTTGCTGCAATTAATTTTATGGATAATTAAGGATGCACTCCATATAATATCATAAAGAATGAAATATTTTGTTCAAGGTTTTTATACACAGAATAGGAACTAAATGAAAGATATTAGATATAAATGTATTTATTCCGCTAACTTGAGTAAATCAGTTTTTCAAGTAATTATCACGTTAACTTCATAAATTCTGAAGGCATACGGTGCACACAACATTTATGTTTTACTGATAAAATATTTTTCGTGCTTTTCTCGTTAAAAAAGAAAAAGTGACCCGAGAAGCACCATCACAAACCAAACGTGGAAAATGCCGAGATGAAAACTTAGAAAGAGAAATGAGAGAAAGTAAAAATGAGAAAGAGAAAAGAAATACGAAGATATGGAAATCGGAAAAATGATTGAAATTACAGATAACGAGAGAGTAGGCGGAGGGAAAGAGGAGTTAAAAGAGATGAGGAGCAGGAACATGGAGACGAGATGAGAAAAAAGATGGAAGCGAAGAGGAGAGTCGTCGACTGGCGTCCAGTGTCAACCACTGTCACCTCAGAAGGGGTCGCTTATCTTGGTCTGAAATCCGCGACCTCTGCTCCTCCCTCCATTTGCACGCCGCTTCCTTTTTTTCAGGTGGCGGAACGATGGGAAGCGAGGGAGAAAGGCGATACTCGGCGACCGTTTAAGACTGAAGCAGAGCGTCGTCCTTCATTTCGGACTACACCGGAGTAGCTCCCGTGAATTAGGGGGAAGGGAAGGAGAGATATGTGTGCAGTTCCACTCCCTCATTGTTGAACCGCGCACGCGCATAATATCCTTCCACCTTCTTCAAAAAAGAGGACAAGAAGGAAGGCAAGATTCCCATCTATCCCTCATCTTATCCTCGCACACACTGAAGAGTAAGAGAGATTCCTGGAAGCGATTTCTCTTGGCGATAAGCGCGCCAAAAAGGCCACGAGGCCTTGCATGGCCATACCCCAAGAGAGAGAGAGAGTGTAAACAGAAAGAATGAGGGATTATTGTGGGGTATAGAAATGGAGAAAGAGAAGAAAATGAAAGGAGAGAAAGGGAATTGGACGAGGAAAGGGAATTGGAAGAGGAAAGGGAATGGAGAGAGGAGAGGGAATGGAAAGACGAGAGGAATGGGGAAAGGGAAGGAGCGAAGTGGAGGAAGAGTGATATGAGTAAAAGAAAGGGAAGTGGGAGAAAGAGGGACAAAGAAGAGAGAAGAGTGAAAGGAAGAGAGAAAGGATGTGAGAGAAAGAAGATAGTAAAAAGGGATAGGAAGAAAAGGGGCAGAAAGGCGTAGTGATAACTAGGTCGGAGAGGGTTAAGGAAGGAGAGAGAAGGGAAATTCGGGGAGGGAAGGAAGGAGAAAAGGTTGACACGTCCGGTTCGCTTTATCTTGCGATGAGACTAAATTTGGAGGACATGATACGCAGTCGATAGGGAAGTGAGTCTGTTAAAAGGGTAGGAGATGGAGAGAGAGAATTTGGTGAAGAAGAGGAAGGGTTTTCGTCGCAATCTGAGATGAGGAATCTGTCGTCGGCACGAGGAGAGAGAAAGAGTGAAAAAAACGGGTCGGAGAGAAGAAAAAAAGAAAGAGATAGCTTTGACGTGAAACACTCATTTCGCGATCTGTAAACAACATCTCTCCCTCTCTCCCTTTAATCTATCTCAATCAGAGATGCGGAGAAGAGGGAAAAAGAGACGAGTTGAAGAGCCGCGAGAGAGGAGAAGGGGGAGATTAAGAGGATTATCTATCTCTACAGCCTTTTCAAGGTGTTGCTGCTCCTCTCGAGAGAACTCGACTTCTTGTTGTCCCTTTTTTCGGAGAAAAGTTTTTTTTCTCACTCTCGTTCTATACTTATGCTCACCTCGACAAGTTGTAAAAATTCATCTCGTTCTTATTTTTCGGATCCTGTGAATCTACCTTCGGTTTACGCATTTCTATCAAAAGTTGAAGGTGTCTTCTTTTCAACGTGGTTAAGAGTTTGGCGCACGAACTATAAATGTTTACTATTGTGTAGAGTGTTGTAAACGATTTACATAAAATCGTGATATTTAAAAGGAACGAATCTTACCTATTAATTAGGATTAATTAGCGAAAAAGTACCTTGGCATTTTTAGACGCTGCATGATCAATAAATGACAGGAATATTTTATAATGCAGAATATATATATGCTGTACTTTTGCCTCTATTTAAATACCGTTTTTAGAAATCGATATATTTCTATAAAATATATTTAACAAACTATTTTTAGAAACATATAAGATTCAGACCAATAATTTTCCATTTTATTAAATGCGTGTTTTGCTATCTTTAATCAGTTTAGGCGCTAAAAATTAAATATCATTGCATCATCTTAAGATTTATTTTATAAATAAGCTTTGTTATAATTGAAATATAATCTTACATTGTTTAGAAATTATATCACCATGTGTGATTATGCTACCAAAGCTGAACTCCATCCAAAACGTAAATGGATTTAAGGGTAAACTTCAAATTGATTATTTCAGCCCATTTTTTCTTATAATAAGCCATAGTGCATGGCTTATGAATTACTACAATAAAAAATATTCTTGACACGATTTATATGGCATAGTACGTCAACATGTACTTCGACTTCAGCATCTTGGATTACGACGTGCACCCTAGCTGTCTTTTCTATCAGTTACTTACTTGCACTCTTATACATACAAGATCCAAACCGCTATATTTTTATTATTAGATTTTTAGAATGGTTTTTAACAAAAAATTAACCAAGGATTGCCAATTTATCTGCACATTTTTCCGCGGTAATGGTCATTTTTGGTTCGTTTGACGATACGCAAAGGGGTTCAGCTTTATTCATACGGCATAATATTTGCGTGACGACCGTCATTGTGAAGTGGAAGCCGGTAAGGCCAATGTAGTACTCAATATTGGCCGAAAAGCGGGTGCCCTGCTGCACATCTCGTACCAAGAGAGATAGAGAGAATGAGAGAGATGATATGTTTATAATATGGTCTCTGCCCCAGGAGTGTCGCGTTTCTTTTTTCCCCAATTCGGAGAGAGTGGCGCCATCTTTCTTTTCTCTCGTTTCCATTTGCAAATCGAGAGTGGGGAGAAATGGGGTTCGCCCCTGTGAAGCGTCTCCGAGTGAATCTCTCCCGCGGGTGTTCAGTTGCACCGCCCACATCACGGTGTCCCTTACGCGCTCTCCCTCGTAAAACAATCGCACCTGCCGCATAGCGGAAGGTAGTTCCCGCCTCCGATTCCCATAAAACGCGCGCAAATAAAACATCCGGTGTGTTTTAAGTGCCTAATACGAGAGAGAGAAAGAGAGGAGGGGGAGGGGAAAACTCGCCTCGCGATGTGAGACTCGTTGCTATGCGGGTGGAGACGTCTTGGACTAAGAGTCGGAATTGATTTGAAGAGATTTGTGGTTTCTTATACTGATAGATTAACTTTATCCAATCAATGATAAGTTGGTAAACCTTAAAAATATGTAAATGAAAACCATAGTTAGATCATTCGTACTTCTTCTATCCATAAAGTCGGAAAATGTGCGAGCGTTTTCATTACGACTAAATATTAAGCCTTACGCCGTTTGAGAAATAACATAAATAGCCACGCGTCGCTTTTTCCAGTCAAATGCTTTAGTAATAGAAAATCGGCATTATAAATTTAATGTCACCAAGTCTGGCGCTAATGACAGTATTGTCAAACCGCCTATAAACAACAATCACTCACTCAAATGACAGTCGAAAAGAGCATTTTTAAACTCTGAGCGAAGTTTACGTCTTAACTCCATAAGAGCACAAATCCTGTCCTGATCTTATTTTTCTTATCATTATTCTATTTGTAAGCTCAATAAAGACTGTGAAGTGCCGTTTAAGAGGAAATAAAAAATAAATGAATGAATGACTAAATGAGTGAATGAACAGATGAGTACATAAATAAATACATTAATTAATAAATAAAATAAAAGTAGAGAACTACTATATCCACAGATTATTTACCAGTCGAATGTTTAAACATTACTTAAAGTATTTTTAAAACATGACATTAGTGGAACAGAATAAGAAATATTTTTACTTTCATTAACTTTTAATGATTTGTTACATTAATTAGGATTCATTGACGTGTAACAAAAATAAATATTGCTCAATGTAATTCTTGAATCGGAAGAGTTATTTTAAAGCTCAATAAAATATGAATCGAATAACATATTAACTTAATTTACGCCATACGAAGGAAGATATTTTTACACCATTTTTACACCAAAGTAACGATCCCAATATATTTAGTGTATACGCCGAATTAAAATCACTACACTTTCATATTCTGAACCACGAATATGTATGTACCTCAAACGTATCCTGAGTATGCGAGACTGGTATAGCAGAGAACTCGGGATGGAGATTGAAAGAGGGCAAGTGGGAAGGAGAGGGTAGGGAGGCAGTGGAAAATAGAGAGGACATTGAATGAGTTTTCCACAGCGAGTGGGGTTTGAGGGCAAAGGGTTTGGCGGGGGAGGATGTAAGGCCCTCGGGGACCAGAAAGGGGAAGGGGAGGGGTGGTGCATCATCAGCTACTATCTCGCCAGTCCATCGCACCCTCATTTCTATTGCGGGGGAAACCCTCTCCTACGCCTTTCCAAATGAAACCGGGCAAACCATCCGGTTATGACAAACGCCCTCCAAACCTCTCACTCCCTTCCCTTCCTCTCTCTCCCCGAGACAATTATTCTGCTCTCTCTCCCTTTTCCTAATAACATCATCGATCTCCCTCCGCACCCCACTCCCTGTAAAGTGCGGATCGTAATATACCGTTGATCATGTAATTATCTTTAATATTTGGCATTATGTCGCTCGGTCGCCTTCCATGTTTAACCAGGAGTAGCGATTTCATTCGTTCATTTAGTCTCTCCCTCTCTTTCATCCTCATTCTGAAGGAGAAATTTCATTTTTTCATCATTCACTAAAAGAAACAAAGGCGCATATAATAAAATTTCCGGTTTAAGGGAATGAAGCTACGAAATGTTGTGCGGGAGATGAAGCAATGCATGCAAAAGTATTTAATTTAAAAAAGGGCTTACACAGCCTTCAGTCGAAATAGGATTTTGTCAAGAGAGAACTAAAACAAAAATTAAAATACATAAAAAGATTTTTTTATTTACACCAGCGTAAGAAAGTATTAATATTATACACAAATTTAAAAATATCTTAATAAAACTATGTGCGTGGAGATTTATAAATTCAGAGCGTAAACTTCGTCTTGCTCATTCCTCATGTTAGCTATAGCAGTCAAAAACGCCCGAATCAAATTAATACTATGTAATTTTTCATAATTTAAAGAAAAAGACCGATAAAAAATAAATTTTCCCCTACTTAGTAATTCATTTAAATTAAGGGTTTATAAACGCCAAATTTAGGTTGATCAATATGTGCTAGCTTTTGACATGTCTATGCAAAACTCGTAATATAATTAATAAGCACATATTTTAGTTACGCTATTAGTGTAATTTATAACGGCATTGCTAAATAAAAGGTAAAAATTTAGTGCACCTCTTCGGTTCATTTCACTACTGGCGCTTTCGTCAGTATGCACCCGACTAACGGGAGGATGCGGCATATTTACTCAGCGGATGCTTCCAGACGCCGTAACGCGATTCAATTCCAATCGAGTTCCTTCTGCTAATCTTTTCGCACGGTATAAGGGACCATCCGTATCACACGCATGATTTGCGCCGCTTACTTTCTCCCAAAAGCTAAATCGAATCATCCACGCTCGCTTCGTATTCTTCCGCTCGATGGCACAGAGCTACTGCGCCGAAACGGCAGACCGTATCCCCCGTCTTTCGACCAATCCTCCTCTCTTATGTCTCTCTCTCTCTCTTGGTCGTTTTGCGTCTCATTGTAAATCACTTGCGTTCTTCTTTCACCACTATGGTTCTTTTATATCCCAGCCTAGTCAATCATAATAATACTCATTCATAATTCCCTATGTAAACTTCCACCTTTCACCTTAGTGATATACCTATATGCCATTTGAAATACTTATCGTTCTCTTGCTGGCGAATTTCTTCTTTCTATATGATATTTTAACTAGATTTGTTGCATTTTTATTTCTGCTGAGGAATGTCTTTATTAAACTTTTGATCCATCTTTACCTGCACATCATGAAATTTCCTTTTTTTAATTATTACTTTATTTATTAATTATTTTGACTTCCCCAACACATACATTCTTTAATTACGCCATTGAAATGGCATGCCTTTCTTCAAAGTTTTCTTTTTCGCGTACAACGTTAACAAAATCCTAATAACAAATGAATCGGTAATTTTTCATGTTTGCACAATTTAAAACAACATTGAGATTTTCTCAGTAATACACTAAAGCAGGGGTCGGCAACCTACGGCCCTCGGGCCGCATGCGGCCCCCGAGAACACTTCATGCGGCCAGCGAAGCTATGATGAAAGAGTGGCCGGTAAATTTAACATAGACATTCATATTTTTCAGCAAATTTATGGTCTCAAAATCTTTTCTGATGAGGTTTTAAGGCTAGTATATTATTTACATTTGATTTTCGCTACTATGAGACCGCAGAATCCTTAAGTAACTGCTGATGTAAACGCTCATCCGACCCGCCGTAGCTCTCGTGACTTCCAATGCGGCTCTCCGAAGCATTCGCAACTATGAATGTGGCCCGCCATGCAGAAAAGGTTGCCGACCTCTGGACTAAAGCATACATTTTCTCTTAGGGCTCGTCATGCTATATTCTCGTGAAATTTTTCAGTAAAATATATTTTCATTCGATTTTCAACCACTTTTCCCGAGCTTTCCATTTACCTTGACCAAGGCATCCTATCGCCCCTTTTCCGCAACAATGCCTACCACAGAAACCAGTCAACAGCCATTCAAACCCACTTCTCTTTATATTATACACATTTCCGGTGTAAATAGATAATAAATCATTGGCAATGAAATGTAAATGTAAGTAAATTTAAAAATAAATTTCGTACGGAGTTAAATATTTTTATCATCCACACACTACATGAATTTTCCGCCTTTATCATGCTATATCATCCCCATCCAACTACTTCGCATGAAAATCCTTTACCGCCAATGGGAATTTTTTATCCTTTGTCCAATCAATACCCATTTCTTCACTCCACACTCCCCTATACCCCATTCCTCCTCTTCGAATGGTTGTTCCATAGCATCCGAAACCCTCTTTACCTCTATGTATCTCACCCCCCAATCACCGGGTCTGAGGCCGAATGTCAATTCCGGGCGACGCTGATGTCGTCTGGAAAACTAAAATCGAAAGAGACAATTCCCCATCACCCTCTTTCTCTCTACATCACCCTCTATATATCCTCACTCCCTTTCGCGTCCTACCCTCCTCCCTCCCGCACCCCAATTCAAACCGATTCCTTTCCACGAATGCCGCCCCACGCCTCGGCAAAACGTGCTTGTCCTCCCATTCTCCCCTTGCGCCCTCCCTAGCATTATAACCCGGTCGTCCTTCCTCTCTTCCCATCCTGTTCCCCTCCTTTCATCTCAGTCGCACACCATCTTATCTCTTCCTATCTCATCTGGAGTCTCTCTCTTTCTCTCCCTCTCTATTCCTCCCTCCCTCTCCACATCCACCAAGACCACCTCCCGTCTCTCCATAGAAACTCTTGCACTCCATCCAAAACGCAGATGGTAAGCGTCCTATTTTTTCTGCTTTACGGTGTCCTCTTAAAACGTATGATTCAGAAGGAGAATACGAAACGCGCCAAAATCAATTTATTCGCTTAGAGAAAGGCATCATTATAGAATGTTTAAAAAAATTAATATGTAAGAATGATCTTATTTAACCACGTTTCTCAAATAGAATTCTTGAAATTTCATAGGAAATAATTACTCGCTCGCTCGCTCAACGTACTTTCGCTACGTATACGTTATATGTACGTATACGTTAGTATATGCTTATAAAATTGGTACCTAGATCCTCGTACAACGTACGTACAGGACGTCAATTTCGCTAAAGCGTACACCGGCGCCGAGTCAAATTTCGGCCAATCACATGCTGCGTACTATGCGCTCTCAGGGTCGTGCAACCTATGGCTCGCGGACCACATCCAGCCCGCGAGAGTGTTTTATACGACACCAATGTTGTCGAAACGCATCAGACCTAGCGGTTCCATTATGCTTTTCCTACGGTATAAATCAAAATTTTATATGATTTTACACTGATCGAGATATAATATCAAACCAAATGTGCAAAACGTGGAAATTTGTCCATGCTGCGCAAGCCTCACTTTGTAACTGAATTGTCTGCACGCCGCTTTTATGCGAGAATGCGCCTGCGCTTGTTTTTTGGAGTCCTCATGGCGCCGAACCGCTGCGAGTAATACTATTGTTGTACTTTTATTTTGTTTCAATTCCATTCCTCCTCCGTCGTCAACTTTTCATCAAGAATTTTGGATCAAGGATTTCGAAACTCAAATTTTTAGCCACTCGAGAAACCAGCCAGACACGAAACAACACCGCGACTATCGCGACTTAATTTGCATTTTAAACTATTTTCTGAACTGTTTATGTATTAATTAATACTTTTAGTAGTAAGCGAAGGCAACAACTCAAATTATGATTTTAAGAAAGTTGAGCATTACGGCAATATGGTAATATTGAAAAAGATGCACTCTAATTGCCGTCACGGCAATTAAAGCCCATATTTTTCAACATCAAATTATGGTAGTCAACTTGAACACCTACGGAAAAATATTGTTGATTCTAAGTTTAGTTATTCCTTTTATACAGATTCGGCAGTATTTGTTTAGAAATTTTGTTGAGTTTTTGCTATCAAATTAACTGAAGACTATATAAAAACCATAATATTCTATGCGTTTGGAAATGAAAAAAGGTCTTTCCTGACATTAATATAATTTTTCTGATTGGAGATAATCGGAAATTTTCTTTTCCATAAACCCATTTGTTTTTGAACGACAAAACAAAATTGACAGGAAATGCATTGATTGTGTCGTCCATATGTATCCACAGCTGTGCACGAATTCCAGTTGCGAGCTCAACCCTCCGACAGAAATGGCTGAATTTCACAGTATTAGGTATAAGTATATTTCAGCCCAACGTCAAGATAGGATAAATTTCTGAATAAAAACAAGATGATCTAAACAGAACTTATGATGCCTACTTTCCATTTAATCATTTATTTAATACTTATATTGGCTCTAATAGCTTTAAATTCATCGCGGATATGTAGCTTTTTGTGTGCCCAAATTTCGTAATTTAGCATTATAAAATACTAAAAATACATTCTAATGGAATATTAAATTGATCACGCGTATTTGTGCGGCAAAAATAACCCGTGTACATATGAGAGTATACCAAATAGTTGTTGCTATGGAAACCCTCTCGTAATGAGTAATAAAAACGGCAAAATCGCCAGTATTTACGCGAAATTCTAAGAAATGTAATCGATAAGCAACATTCTACGATAAAAATGAGAAGTTTCATTCCTTTCCTCAGAGAGTAGTACAATACTCGCTCCGATATTATAATTCTAAGATATTTTAATGTGAAAGAGAAAATTACCCTGCACGATGGATTTCAGATTTCCCATGTAAATCAAATGGGAAGGATAGTTCCTGGAATCGAACTCGGGACTTCAATCTTCGCAAAATAACTATTCTTGGTAGCTCGGCCCATGTAGCAAGAGATTTTCACCAAGTTTCATAAAAATCGCTCTATTGGTTCAAAAGTTAATAGGGGGACGGGCAGACAGTTACAACGACAAAACTATAAGCCTATTTCCTTTCTGTAAAGTAGGCTAATTACTATCAGAAAGAATTTTTAGACTCTTGTCAATGAACGATTTACTCTTGTATTAATAAACCATTAATTTTTCCTTAAGGAAATCAAGGCATTCGTAAAATATTTACATTAATACTAATTGCATTCTTATAAAAAGATACTGTATTATAGAAAAAATAAAACTTTTCTCAGTAGAAATAATGCATTTAGGGTAATTTATCTTTAACGTACGCGCACAAGAGATGAAAAAATGGGATTTATCTTTGAGCGAACTTTTTTAAGTTAATTGTGATTCTTTGATAACGAATTTTTAAAATATGTAGTTTCAGTGATATAAATAAACATCTAAAACAAGAGTATCTCTCAGTTATCATAATATTTACAAATGAAGATAAAATTGATTCGATTACTGCATAATTCTGTAAATCGCCATAACGAAAACTGAAAGGGGGCACACATCATCAACATAAAATAATTCAATATCCTTAATTCTGTAAGTTCGATGATACAGCACAGAGGGCCTCTTAAACGTTCTTTGTAGGAAGTTAATTTTATTAGTGATTTTCAAGCCATCCATTTTCCTGAATCAAGTCGCGCGACGTTTAATTTCTTTTTAATGCCGGCAATTCCTTTTTACGCATTTTCGTTACGGTAAAGCAAAAAAAATGAGCATCCGAATTAAGCGCGGACGAATGGGAGAAACGAAAGAAAAGAAAGAGAGCGAGAGAAGAGGAAACCTTCTCTCCTAGTCCGATCTTAGATGGGAGACATTGAGATCGCCGCATCAGATAGATACACATCTTGGGAAGAAGATGACATGGGAAGGACGCGGCGGATACGAGATTCCTCTCTTTTTTTATTGAGACAGAAAGAGAGAGAGTCTTGAGGCAACGGGATCCCTGTAGCCTCAATTGGGGATGTCACTTTTGATAGCCCACGTTCACCAAGGCGTAGTACTTTTGGAAGTTCTGATAATAGATCAAAAGCGCAGGACTTCTTGGGAAGGGAAAAAATGGTGATGATTCTTGGGAGAAACCTACGCGTCCCATTTGCGGGCATGCTGCGGGAGTCGGCCGTTTTATTTTGCGAAAGTTCAGACCGTCTTTCTCCTCAGCATCGTGACCGACAAAAAGGACAAAAGGACATGAAAGGAACTACACCAGTCCGTTTCGTCCCCGTTGTGTCCTCTATAGACGAGACTCTCGACCGTCAAAACATTTACCTATGTCACTTTCTAATCGAAGTATCACGAACAAAAGGAAGAATTCTTGGATATGCAGCAAAATTTATTCCGCATTCCTATTTCCAAGTACATAGTCGCACGTTGCCTAATGCAATCACAACCAGAATTCTATTACGATGAGTTAGGGGAAATCGAAACAGATTTTAACAAGGAATATTGATTTATGGTAAAAATTTTGGAAAACTATAGCACAGACGGAGAGAAAAAAGACTACAATAACAAATAAAATAGCTATAAATGCATGTCTGAAGAAATATATTGATACCCCAATTTAATACTTAGGTATACAATATGTGATTACATGAGGGGGATATTTGCTCAGCAACGACGTATACTTGAAAAGAATCTCATATAAATAGGGCCTGGGCAAATGATGGTGCAGCAGGTACGTGTATTTGCATGAAAGCCTGGTTTTGGAGCGTCAAATGGAATTGCAACTACATTGAAACGGATGTATGCAAATGCATGTAGTGGTGCACGTCATGAGAACCGATTCAATGCACTAACAGAAGTTTATTTCACGAAATGATCGGCGACCAAGATTCAGGTGGTCAGTACATAATATCCATTGACTGCTCTACATCTGAAATACCTTTAAATTAGTGTCCGAGCTCTCTTAATCCTATCCAACTCAATCTATGACATTTTCTCATTTACCTAAATCTTGTTTCAACGACGGCTGCTTGTATTATTATTAAATAAAGATGAAAAGACAGGAATTAGAGTATGTTCTCCAAGAATTGGAGCCTCTCTACCTTGAATCCGGTGGTGGAAGGCCTTTCTTTGTTTTTCTTCGATGGCAAAAGGACCTCTTGAGACTACGCTGAGGCATGCGCGGTCGTACTTCAGGGGCCATTTCCCTTCAGAATAACGAGCAGGATGCTTGCAGGAAATAATTTATAAGAATCTTTGGGTTCTCACGGAAAAATAATATAGTCGCGTCGAACCTAGAAATGAAAAAGAAGTTTTACTTACAGAAAGTCCTTGGAATGCTTCAGCACAACAGAAAAGAAAATATATTAAAACAGATTTCTCGTAAGGAATACACATCTTCTTCACGATGGATTCACTGTCAATATTGAACTGAAATATCTCCTTAACAATTGACTCTAAAAAAATTATTAAATACGAAGTTGTAGAGAATAAAATTATCTATAAATTAAGTTATTAAATACGGTTATGTTAATAAACGGCTGCTTCAGCTATAGTATAGTCGAGATGTCCAGAGTTGACACCAGAAGAGCTGGTTGCCTACATACCGATTGGAAGGCGATGTTGCCAAATGCTGTTACGGCCATCGGTTTACCCCAACCTGCTGCGTCACCGTTCATTACGCGTGTGGTACCAGCGAAACAGGAGGGGTAAGAGAAAATGACAACAGCGCACCTTTGCCATGGTAACGACTCGCTATTTACGCTGTCTCATTGGTTAAAGCTCTCTCCTCCCAGAGGTGGCACTTGACTGCTTCCGAGCAGCCAAGTGTAAAATCTGGCCGGCTTAACTATAACAGCCACGAGGACTCAAAAACGAATGTATAACGTAACGAAATCATGCCAGTCAGTCAGTGAGAACTGAGTAGAGAGAATTTTGGAGAGAGGAGAGCAAATGCTTGTCACATCACCTTAGCTCTTTCAAATGAGGTCGGATTGCTTACGCGAAAAATTTACCGTACACAATGCGATTGAATTCATTTACCCATGCCTCGGTAAAGATAATAGCGTAGGTTACAAGAGGACGAGGAACATAGTGAGTTAACCCGAGCAAGCTGAGGAGGAAGTTGAAGGATGGTTTGCCAAATCGGCAGAGTGGGAGGAGGTAAGCCAGCGATGCCTTATCGGGTCAGGTCGAGCACGTGCATGCTTGAGCGCCGGGAATCGAAAGAAACTTTTAAGAAATTTGTCGTCAAATAGATATCCTCCGTCGGGTAGTTCTCAAATAGGGGCTTTTGAGGTATAAAGGGCGGTGAAGACAGAAACGAAAAGATAAGCGATGAAGGTACTGGAGTTTTATTCTTACATAAGTTAGTATCATCTATTCAGTAGTATTTATATTTTGCGTTTTTGATACCATATAAGAAGCTCTCACGCTGTATAATTGTTTTTCCCAATCTAATTTTACTATGATATAAACCAATACTGTATCTAGACAGTTTGGCCGCGTTATACTCTGTAAAACGGTGCTCTTACGTACGAGGGTGAAAAACTTATGATATTAGCTTACCTTAAATGATGGGGTAAAAATGTAATTATTAAAGGTATTTGTCCACTGAAATATTGAAATAGATTAATGAAAATGACTTGACGCCAACCGGTGATTACATTGAGGATATTTTAAAATAAGAAAAGCAAGCAGTGAAAGCATTTTTAGAAACTGAAGGTCATTAAGAGCAAATATCACGTCCGGCTAGTCTAATAATTATTTGTAAAGGAAAACATTTGTCTCGAATGTTGGATATTACAGATGCCAATCGTGATTTTACTGCCTCCGAAACATGAAAAGTGTTGATTTATTTGTGGGTGACTTATCCCAATTATATCCAAGTCTTCACAGAAGAAAGGTAAAATTCTGTATAGCGTGTCACGTAATATTACTCAGCCATTAAGAGCGATATTAAAAAATGTGTGCTTCCTTATAATATTTATAATGTTGAAGTGAAGAAAACGAGGGGCGGAGTAGTCAGGATTTGCACTGGTAGGCAGATCATGCGGCGCCGGCAATGCATAACAATCACGTAATACTATTTATTCACGTTAATTTTTAACATAATTCTTTGCAAGGTTCGTCAAAAATTAAACCAATTGATGGAGAGAAATTACTTTAAGATCCCTAATCATACGTCACTAATTATATCCTCGAGTTTAATTGTGAAACAAAAGAGGTCACTTGATTAATTAAAGAGCAAGGGCCTTACTCTTTTAAAAAATTCTCCTTCCATATTACCCAAAAGTTAATAACTCCGACGAGTAGGTAATAGGGCTGAAAAGGTTCTCATGTAACCAGCTGATAATTTATTGAGTGGTCGAAACGACCGGAGTTCATGCACGTTATCATCGCTCCCCTCCCTCTTCCTCCCCACCGCTCCCAGATGGTAATCACGTGACCAAAACACCATAACGCTCCGTGGATAGAGACATTTTCCATCCCATCAGATATTGCGTGGTTAGCGAATCCCGCTGCTTCGCATTTCATTTGGGAATGGCGGCAGTATGCGAGAGGACGGGGAGGGATGGGTCACGTGGATAAATAACGGGGAGGGATGGGAGAAGGGAGGAGAGTGAGGGAGAAAATGGAGGAGGGAGTTTTTTTCAGAGGGATAGGTAAACGCGTATAGCGACACCACCTGGCCTGCTATTTTTTCACAAAAAGAAATAAAGAGAGTCGAACTACGGCGGTCATGCGATTTTTCGGCGTTAACAAGTAGCTGATGTCACGCCGGCCGACCCTCCAACGCCCTCTGGGGACGGCCACTCGAAATTGCGAGGGACGAGGGAGAAAGATGGGCAAGGAGAGGTGATTGGGATGTTGTGGGTGGAGCTGGTTTTTGGAGAAGAGAAAAGGAGGAGGAGAGGACGTCTGTGTGTGTGTGTGTGTGTGTGTGTGTGTATGCAGGCGGATCCCGATGTCCGAAGTGGCCACCGCGCTGCCGCTGCCACCCGATGTGCTCATTAAGCCTAATTGGCGCTCGCATAATAATTGTCACGCTATCAAACCGCGGTTATCGGCGTTTATCCTCCGTTCCTTCTGAACCCTTTCGCGAGAGATTGGCGATGGAGGAAGGGAATACACTGAACGGTAGCCTATGGCCATAAACTAAATGCCGAATCGTAAAAAATACTCTCCCCCTTTCCCGTCTGCTAGTCTAATCCATCGACGAAAATGGATTGGATTATGAAGCTTTCCAAACAAACGGCGAACTTTATTTCGCTATGCCGGTAGTAACGGATGAGTATTCGAATGATTTACTGCTCGATGCTCCGCCCCCCATACGTTATTTTATCCCGTCGTTTCCGGAAGTAATGACTACCGCGACAAACCATGCAGATCTCCATACTATCCAATGTTTGCCGAAACACTATTTCTTCTATGGAATTTGATACTGACTTATGAGAGTTATCATACTGTCGCAAGAACAATGTCTGTCTCTGAAGAGTTCTTATTTGTGTCGATCAAATAGGATAAAAACACACAGCGTTAATAAATGCGTGTGCCAATGAAATATGCATAAAAATTCATACATACAATAGGCACTCTAACATTTGCCCAACTATAAGAGGGCCTCGAATATAAGACGACCCCCCTTTACAGAAGCTAATTTTGCGGAAATATGTTTTATAAGGGATTCTGAAAAAATAAATTAAACAACATTATATTATACGAGTTATTTTTATTTGAATCTCTAACAACATCTTATTTAAAATAAAACAGAAAAAACTCGTCTTATCGCCGGGTAAATACAGTGTCGAGCAAAGTCACATTAAGTAGGTTCTACCGAAATAGTTAATTCAATTCTAAAAAATAAAAAAATGCCGAAAAAGGTGTCCAGAGACTAGTCTAAAAGAATACTGACGCAAACAATAAACAGGAACATTTTTTACAAATATAACTTGACTTTAGTAGTGAAGTTTGATTTTACCCAAAATAAAAGTACTAATTAATTTAGATGAAATTATTAATATAAATAATAAAAGTAATATGTTTCCATTAAATAGATTATTTTTACAGTGACAGTTTTTAACTAATACTTTTTAAATGTAATACTCGAGGAAGGTTTAAATCCCTCTTTAACGATAAAATCTACCTGTTATTGACTGATCTGTCAATTAACGAACCAACAATTATAACAATAATTTTGTTTTCATAAATAACTAACCTCAAATTGCCGTTTGCGTTGACGCACTAGCCTAAAGAATACATTTTTAGGAGCATTTATTACTCTCGAAGGATATCGTTTATTAAACAGTGGAGTTCATTATTAAAATGTTCACATTCTGTGTCGATTTCCTTTTGCTTTTCGTGAATACCAATGTTAAATAGTTGCAAATTTAATTTTTGATTTTATTTTTTGCATTGTAACGCTTAAAGTGGCTGAAATCCGGCTCCTGAAAACGTCGTTTATTACGGTAAGCTTAATATATTTTCAGGTTGTTGCTATCACATACTAGAGTTCCACAGCTCGTTTTGATGTCACCCTGTGAATGTACGGAACTTATTGGATTAACACAATCGGAATTATCTCTCCAAAAGTAGCCGCGGAAGCACCGAGAAGCAACCAACGACCATCGAGACATCTGCTGGACGTCCGCCCCCGTGCCCTTCAACAATGGCCACGGGACAACGATGCGCGCTCTCTCTCTTTTCTCTCTCCCTGTCGCTCTCTTTCTCTCTTTTGCTGCGTGTGCACTCGGCGCGGAAAGATTGTCGCGGAGATATTTTGCTCCGAATTCGGCGACAGAGAGCCCGCATGTTAAAAGGTCAGCGGATGGAGGGTAGAATAGAGGGACGAGTGAGGGATAACGGGAGAGAGAGAGGATTGGAAAGGGAGAATTGTTTGATTGTATAATGGCGACCCCCAAAACCACGGTCTATGAGCCAGCATGGATTGTTTGAAGAAGAAAGAAACAAACATTCATGTTTAGAACAAGTTCCGAAAGAGGGGCGGCACAAAGTTAAATGGACGCAGAAAAATTAGGTAAAGTATGGTTTATTTAAAAACTCCTTTTTTCCCTTCCAAAAGGGGAAATATCTCTGATACCTACGATAAAATTGGCCATGTAATTACGAATTCTGCCTTTCAAGTGATTTCATTAGATGTGGCGAAAAGATTACAAAAATTTAATCAGTCAAAAGTAATACCGAGAATAAAATTTCAAACTTCTGCGCATTAACATTATCTGGCAATTATATTGGTTTAACTTTCTACTTGCAGAATACCTATACAAAGAGATAAACGATTTAAATGCATAAGTCCACGATAAAAGAAATACCACGCTCCTACAATTGCCTGATTTTATGGCTTTAGCATAAGCAGAAGGAACATCATTTTTTACATATTATATTACTACATATTTAAAAGATTGAGAAAACGATTAGGATATGACACATATTAGGATTGGGTTCTATTTAAATTTATCTACATTTACATACATATTAAAAACGTGAGGCAGTTTTCAAAGTGATTACAAATATTGTTATTCCCACAAGATGGGAAAATTCCTGGAGAAGATTTTTAGAGAAATTAATTGAAAGACGGTATCAATAATATATTTAAAACATCCGAACCAAAGAAAAACACAAGGGTTCCTTTTCTGATCGAATGAAACGCTCCATTTCCTCATTTTGATCCAATCAAATACACTCTGACAGCCACAAATAAAATAATCGAACACTTTTTGTACGAACGACCAAACCACATTGCCCTCCTTGGTCTCGCCCACGTCCAAAACTATTGAACATCTCTTTATGTATTTATATTTTAATTTTTTCCTTTTGGATAGGAGATCGCCGCCACAATTAAGATATCCGCGGGTGGGTGTAAGACTTGGAGACGTGTGCGCATGCGCGCTCTTTTTCAAACACGCGGGGGCCGCCCACGCACTCATTTTCTCTTTCCTCTTTCGCCGCGGAAGAGAGGGAGAAAAAGAGAGATGGTATCGCAAATCTCCTTTCATTATAAAGAACTCTCATCTCTGCCTCTCTCTCCCTTTCATCCCTTTCTCTCTCCCTTTCTATCTCCTTTCCACCATTCCCTCCTCTCTCTCTCCCCTCTCGACCATGGTACGTTTCCTGACGACTCACAATACGAAAAAACTCACCGAGTCATCACGGCCATCCAATTATGAGCGTCTAGACTAGCCCCTTTATTTTTTCTCTCCCACTTGGAGGTATTATTTAGAAGAGGGGGTAGAATGGAAGAGGAGGAGGAGGGAGTCAGGCGATGCTTGGCTTAAGACTGGATTGGAGGAGAGGAGTGTTATTTGAAATGGGGAGGGAGAGGTTTATAACCCCATTGCTTCCCGAAACACAAATATTTCGATTTGTAGGACTAACATAGCGTATTTTTTCACAATTTGTTTTGTTTATGCTATTTCTATTTTCCTCTACCTATACCAAAGGCAGCATCAAAAAAATTCAGTGCAATATCATGATAAACCTATGAGTTTCTATATAAGTCATGTACTGCTTCTTATATTCTCAGCTTGAGAGATGTTTTGTGCCATATTCTTATATGATATGATAATACACTCTCGTTATCTGTCCAACAGATATTACACGCATGCTTCACTCACCCAAAATGCCGTGTGCACATTTTATTGAAATGTTAGTGGAACGGTAAGCAGCATAACGAAAAATTCCCATCACTTTATCGATGAAGAAGAGGAAACCATCAAAAAAGATCTCCTGTTTTCTTAATCTTTAGAGATTGATCCACAGAGGGCCCCATGACCGATTTGTTCTGTTTTTATAACAACGGGATCCATGCAATGTGCCAGTGATATTCTGGTGAAAGAATTACAAGCTCCAGAACGCCTTGTATATATTAAAGAAGATATACATCGCCATGTCAAAATGTCGGTTGAAATTATGCCCGGGACGCCGGCTACATGTACATATACATAATGGCCGTCGAAGGAGATTTGACTATATTGTAATAGTTGTAGGGTGGTGGTAATAATTTCCGAAGATAATAGGAATAAATTTTCATTTTTCCCTGAAAACAGGTGTTTTAAATAAGCCGACGTGACGCTCTAAGACGTAGGGTGAGACTATAAAGAAAAATGAACGAACAAAACATTTTTACTTGAGAAGAGTTTTGAGAATATACAGAATCGTATTGTTTTTAGATTAAAACACGACAAAATACATTTATATTTATATTTAATTTTAATTTTTCTTTAAGTATTCGATCTATTTCCAACAAAACTACCAATATAAAAAAGACTACAAATAGAAATAATTTTCTATGGGAAATGAGCGATTATGTAGAAATATTTTCAAACTTTATAGAATTGTATGCTTGTATATCTCTCCTATAATCATAAAACGGTTAAATATACCATACATATTTTATATAAATACCTGCTTCTTACACAGGATATGATATACATAAAACCTAGGTAGGATGATAGGTCTCTGGATACAACCAACGGGAAAATCAAAAATTACAAAAGATTTAATTTTTAGGGGGTTATATTCGACCCCATTCCATTCCATTCAACACGCTATAAGAAAATCATGGAAATCGGTGCAGGGGATTATAAAACTGCATTTTTAATTTCTTTCATACGTAATACCTATAGAAGAAAGTAGTTTCCTTGAAAAAAATCGATTTCGGGATCTCAACGGAAATACACGTCTTGAGGTCACATGAACAAGTTTTGACTTTTTTCAATAATGTCTGTATGTGATAGGAATTTTTGGGAGCTCTAACTCAAAAACTATTAATCAGATCACCGCAAAATTTTATATTTGACATTTTTGTTAAAGGAACAAGAGTTCATTAGTTTTTGGTAAAAATCGGTCAACCGGAAATGGGTGTTTACTCTTGTTACTTATCCGTTTATAGGCGTTCTTTACCAGCGAAGCGGTAATAGCGGAACACCTTATAGGCACATCTGGTCCGTCCGCCCGTCGTAACTTTCATCTCCTAAACCGCTTGACGGATTTTAATTGAGTATGAGTAGGGAATGCAATACCGAATACCAGAATACCGGACAGTTTTTCAATACCGTAATACCGTTCTATTTAATACCGGTATTTCGGTATTAAAGGATATAAAATTTTGCAACGAGTTACCAGTATATACAATTCACCATCGCTATAAAATATGACCGAAAGTGCATATGAACACGCTAATAATGTGAAATCGAAAATAGAGTTCAACAATGACGATCCAATTTAAAAGTTCGAATAACGATAACATTTGTCTATGTTTACATTACTGCTACACGTATTAATACTGTTCTTGAGATTAGTTCATTTCTTTTTTTGTGAGGCTGTGCAAGTGCTTCGTCGGGATTAAAATTGTGCGATACGTATTTGATAAGCCAAGGTAAATATGAAGTTCTTTTCGTAATGATATTAAATTTTAAATTATATATGTTGTTATCATTTCATACAAACTGGACTAGCCATCACATCTCTCGGGACGGCCAAGGTTGCCAGGCGTTTCGATTTCTGCGAGATTGTCCCGTATGTTTGCACAATGTCCCGTGTCCCGTAATGATAACCGAATATCCCGCCAAGAGCATAGACTGGGGAATTTCGGCTTCTAAAAATCTCTGTGGAATTTATAGACGAGTCGTTGAAAAACTTAAACATTGCATTCAAAAAGCTTTGATTGATCTGAATTCACATATTACTTTCACAGAAGTTGAAATGCAGCTCATCTCGTCTATAATTTCTACTCTTCTTCCTGTAAAGCTAGCAGTTGAAGCTTTGTGCCGTGTAGATGCCAACCTTAATACTGCTGATGCAGCCTTGTCCTTCATGATGAACAATTTGGGTAATAGACCTTTGAGCGTGGATATTAAACTGGCGTTAGAGACTCGAATTGAACAAAGACGTACTAATTTATCTGGTGTTCTTCAATATTTTCACAATGATGAAGAAGGTGCATATTTTTCATTTACGCCACCCAGCAAATATTTTATTGCCAAACGAATAGAAGGTCTTATACAACGTTTATCGGATGTTTTAGTAGATGCAAATACTTCTTCCCATTCAGAATTTGGTACCATTAATGCAATAGATATAAGTATTGGAAATGAAGCAACTGCGCCTTCTGTAAAAGTCCCCAAAACAATGCAAGAAAGGTTACAAACGGATGAAAATTAGATCTAAGAAGACATTAAAAAATTGCAGTTCCAGAGATATCAGCAAACTTATTAAAAAGTAAATGGCTATCTTTGAGGAAGAGGGTGTTCGAGAGGTCAATTTAAAATCAGTGTACGAATACCTTCTCACACCAACGAGTGTGGAATCTGAAAGAGCCTTTTCTTCATCTGGGCAAATTTGCACGAAAATTCGTTCACGTCTTAGTGATGAATGCATTGATGGTTTGTGTTTATTGCGTGCTCACTTTAATTCAATTAAAACAAATAAAAATGAAATAGTTTTTTCTTTGATTTAAGTTGAAACTTAAATTTTACTGGTCGTTTTTGAACCAATAACATGTTTTTCACCATATATTCCATGAAATTACAATAAATAATAATTGAAGTATGCTTTGAATAAGTCTTGTGTTTCTTTTACCTGATTATTCCTGATTTTATTTATTTTTTTAATACCGGTATACTGGTATTGACAAATCAATACCTAAATACCGGTATTGATTTCTGCGACCGGTATTGCATATGAGTGATCGTTATTGAAATTTATCGCCCAATTGTGATTTTCAACTGAATTCGTCAATTAGAACTTCCACTTTACATAATTACTTTAATAACCTTATATGTACTCGTATCTCGTTAAATGGCATCCGTCAAGCAACAATGAAATGCCAAACTTTTCTCTCCCTAGCTCTTATATAATCTGTAAGGTATAGATTAAAAAAATTAATCGATTAGAGGACAACATTTACTACAAGATAGTCTACGAGACCACATAATTACGAGTTGTGGCTTCGGAGATAAAAATTCGAGAAAATCCCGAGCAAAACATCGCGTATTTTGTTTACATCGATCGCGAAGACGGTTCTCTCAGCAAACAACAATTAAAAATACCTATATTTCTCTCCCATGCTCTTATATGATCTGTGAGGTATAGATTAAAAAATTTATTTGGAAAGAGAACAACATTTACTGCAAGATAATCCCCGAGAACATATAATTACGACTTATAGTATCAGGAATAAATATTCGAGAATCGCCCAATCATTCGATACCGTTTCATACGTAATACCCATTAAGAACGCCTTTGATATCTTTGTGTATTTCCATTTATGGAATATGCTTTCCATTTTGTTACTTTCTCCATATATGAAGTATATAGAGAAAGTATTGTTTTCATGAAAAAATCGAATTCGAGATTTCAACGAAAATACAGGTTTTAAGTTCCCCTGAACACGTTTTGACTATTTTCTCGATCATGCCTGTGGGTGTGTCTGTGTGTGTCGGTGACCGAAATATTGTGGTTGCTCTAACTCAAAAACCATTAATCAAATCATCGCAGAATGTTATAATTCACATTCTTATTAAAGGCACAAGAAATGGTTAGTTTTTGGCAAAAATCGGTCCACCGGTCGTGGATGTTTACTCTTGTCCCTTATCAGTTATTTTGAAATATTTGCTTTAATATTTGACAGCTGTAAAAAAGTACTGGAATAAAAGTTGTATAAAATTAAATTTTCTACAACATTTGTTCCAAATATTTTCCCATATGATGCATTGTGGAAGAGATATTTTAAAAACTAATTTTTTAGCTGCCACAATCACACCACCTAACTTCGACTATTGCGAATAATTTACGCTTAGTTACGTCTTAGTAACGCTCTTTTTTATTTTTTTAATTGTTGGAGCTTCGTGGCTATAACCAATATCAGAAGGCTACGGTATGAGTTTATTTCTGTTCTTTGTTAAGTCTTTAAAAATTTCTCGCAGTTCCTTAAAATATTTATTATCATTTAACAAATTTGGAATTTTTAGAAATATTACAGTCATGGAGAAAGTCATGTGGTGGCCACATCAGGTTTTCAAATTTGTTAAAATTGACAAAGAATCTCGGAACAAAAACAGTTTTGTAGCTTAAAGAACGCGGTTTATTATTTTTTAAGATTAAACTCAAATCTGTGCCAAATTGACGTAGAAATAACAACACATCGGTTAATGATTTTAGAAAAATCTACGTAAACCATACTAAGCATCGAGATTAATGTAAAATAATAGTAATTTCTTGAGTTGAATGCTGATGGTGATAAGCGAAGTTTGAAGAAATCAAGGTGGCCATTGGTGCCCTGAGTGGATCGTAAATTTAGCAATCTGTGGTTAAAGAGCAACGAAAAATTTTGGGAAACTTTTAATATACAACCATAGAATGAATACGCGTACACATTAACAAGCCACACATCCTTTGAAACAATCCAGCGTTTGATGAAGATTGCCTCCCAAAGAAAATAAAAGAAACGGAGCCATCAAGACGTTTCCTTTTCATATCAAGAAAAGATGAGAGTGAGAGAGGTGGAGAGGAGGCGGTGCAAAGTGCGGACTCAGCATCTTAATCCGCAAACACAAATAGAAAGAAACGTCACACGCCTTCTCCTCCTCCCATATTTTCCTTTCCTGTGGACGGGTTAGCAGTGAGCCAGAGAGAGAACAAAAGGGAGAGAAAGGAGACAGGTGAGAATTGATAAAAATGGCGACGGGGCACATCAGTGAAGGGGAGAATGAGAGAAAGGAATGGTAGGGGGGAATGAGGTGCGGAGAAGGGAAAAGAGGCGAAATTGAAGGAGACAAGGAGAGCAAATTGGAGTGGTGTAAAAAAATGAATTGAGGTGTGGCTGAGATGAGTGTGGAAAAAGTGTGACGGCTAATTGAGACGGAGAAAAAGAGTGGAGAGGGAGAAAGAGGCAAAGAGAGGCGGGGAGTAGAATGACGAGAAAAAGAGGTGGTAAGGGAGAGAAAGAAAAAGAGAGATCGAAGGAGGTTGGAGAATTGAAAATACAGCTGAAGAAAAAAAAATGAACTTGGGTATCCTTCACTGCTATTGAGCAATTAAACAAAGATTCTGAAGTGCTTAGAGGGCGGATTGAATGAAGAAATATCACAAAAGATTCATGTCAAAATTGGAAACTGTAAGAACCTTTATTCGCATTTAACGAATGGCGACGGAAATTTAAAAAACTTACCGAACTATACGAAACCAGGGAGCGGAACCATAACGTAACGGTACCCGATAACGTTATAATAACGCTAAACTTTCAAAAAAATAAAGTAACAATATTTGTATAACGATATATGACGTTATCATAACCAATAACTTTTTTATTTCGTTACATTATGACAATAACATACAAGCACATACATTTTTTGCGCAGTGCGATAAATACTTTGTTATTTATATCCAAACATGCAAACCCTCAGCTTTACATGGTCAATATCAGAATGTCTCATCCCTTCTCATTCAACATCCTTCATATAAACTACATAACCCCGACGTCTAGTGCTTTATTTCGAGAAAATCGTGACAATTGAATTATTTTTTGTTTGTACCCAAGTATTATAATCATATTTTAATTGTGCATTTTTATACGTGGGTTTTATTTTTTAAATTAATTTCTTAAGTAACCAAACAAGAGTTGATATTTTTCCTTAATTATACATTGTTAAGTTTGAACAAGCAATAAATATTACAATTTACAATAAACAATAAGTATATTATAATAAAACATGTGTATCATTAAACGTAAATATATAAGGTTGATTATTTAAAAATATTCTGTGATTAATGCTCTCAAAAATAGATAAATGTTGATTATTTAAACAATGTTTTATTGTAAATATAGTGTCTCCATAACGTTTTATAACGTCATCTTGTGCCATTTTTTGTTATTTTGCAAAGTTAAGTAACGGATTACTGTTCTCTAACATTATCGATTACAATAACGTTATGTATCGTCATTCGGTTCCTGTACAAAACTGATTTTTACTTTCTCCATATACGTAGTATAGGGGAAAGTACTGTATTCATGAAAAAAATCGACTTAGAGATTCCAACGAAAATACATGTTTTGAGGTCCTCTGAACACGTTTTGACCATTTTCTCGATGATGTCTGTGTGTGCGCGTGTGTATGTGATAGCCTTTTGTAGGTGTTCTTAACTCAAAAACTATTAATCACATCATCGCAAAATTTTATATTTAATATCTTTATAAGAGTCAGAAAAACTGATTAGTTTTTGGTAAAACTCGGTCAACCGGAAGTGGGTGTTTACTCTTGTCATTTATCCGTTATTTTGAAATATTTGCTTTAATATTTGATAAATGTAAATATATACAGGAATAAACGTTGTAGAAAATTTAATTTCCTACAACCTTTGTTTAAAACATATTCCCATATAATGCATTGTTTAAGAGATATCTTATATTCTTAGCTGCCACCACCACGCCACCTACCGACGACTATTGTTAACAATTGTCTCTTAGTTACGTCTTAGTAACGCTCCTTTTTCTTTTCTTAATTGTTGGAGCTTTGTGGCTATATTAAATATCAGAAGGCTATGGTTTGAGTTTATTTCTGTTCTTTGTAAAGTCTAAAATTTTCTCGCAGTTTCTTAAAATATTTATTATTATGTAACCTATTTAGAATTTTTAGAAATGTTACAGATATGGAGAAAGTCATATTGTGGCCACATCAGATTTTTTTATTTAGTTTCTTTAATCAAATGGTTGTAATCACATCACACTGATGTTATGAAGTCGAAGATATATTGGATGCTAGAAAGTTTGCGTTGATAGGGATAGAAGTGATTTCCAAAAATTCCAGACTAAAATTTGATCTTAAAATTTCATTTATAGACAAGAAAAATTTTCTAGAGAGTCAAACTTAGGGATAATGTATTATACCAATCTCCCTGAAGAACAGAATTTCTCCAAAATTGACGCAATAAATTGACAATGGAATTGTTTATGGGATTACATATAAAAGCAAGTAGGCCATCAAGCAAAACAATTTTAAATGTTTTTTGTGAACATCTCCAATCTATTATAAATAGCTGTAATTTTATACCGCTGTATCGTAAATGTATGTAATACTCGAAATTAATCACTTATGTCGAACTAGGGACATCTTTTTAAACTAATTCATATATTTTCCCATATATTTTAATTCAAGGTTAGGAGAAAATTACCATTAATCACATAATATGGGATGTGAAAACACTAGACGACGTTGAAATAATGTTCCGCGCAACGGTTTGAATCGTTTCATGCAGAAGAAAGGGAAGATAAACACCAATTACAATGAAAATTATAGGAATCGATCGCATGGGAACGAAGAAGTATTCACAGGTGTTCGGGTTGACGATGGGGGAGGTGAGAGCGGAAAGAGGGCAGAGAGAGATAGGAGAGAGAACGAGGCAGGAGAGATGCACATACGACTGAAACCCTTCCTCCGGTACAAAGAGTGGCATTCGAAGCAAGTCTCCGAGAGAAGTGCATGGAAGACAACCGGGCGTGAGAGTGAGTTTGAGATGCAGATAAAGCTCACCGATACGTCAGGTCGCCGGAGAAACCATTCCATCCCTTTGTAGGAAACCCACACGTGGTTGGTGGTCCCCTTCTCCTCATCCGGAAAGAAAGAGAGGGAGATATTCTGAAGAGGTCTCCCTCCGATCCCACCCTCTCCTCTCGAACTCATCCTCGCCACCTCCGAGAGGGCGATGTGGAATCGAGATGGAGCAGAGTCCCTTTTATGCTGATGAAGTATTCTCATTTGGACGGTGACCGCTGGAGGAGAGGACGGGAGTTGGCTAATAAGGCGGAGAGAAGGAGATGCGCGCGTGAAAGCGTATTTCAAGAATCTCGCGGGACTTTATCTCGGGAGGATTCCTTCCCTCCTTGGAGAGACTTCGCTCCGAACGATCGGATAAAGATTGAAACGGACCGGTAAATCAAGGCATTCGGACGGAGAGTTAGAGATGCAGGGCTACCGTTCGTCGTCGCTTCTTCTTCACTGCCGTGACTTTTCCGGAGGAGAAAGAGGATCTGAGGACATCTGCATAGAGTTGGAATTGACGAGCGAAGCTCCTGTTCGTTCGATTGCGGATGAAAACGAACCGGTTTAAAAGTTGCTGAAGTTGATTTATTTATCTTTTGTTCTCTAACTCACATGAATGCGATGATTTTACCGCGGTTTAATGGAAGTCGGAGTCGAAATTGTCACCATATCATAGTAGAAGCGAATACGAAGACTCTCGATATTAGCGTAAATGAATTTTTTTCTGAAGCCTGATGCTGTTTTTTCTTTAATCTACTAATTGCTAATAAATATACAAATGATTACGTTTCTCATCACTCTTTGAAAATAATTCTTGTGGGTTAACCATGACGAACAAAAAGATAAAGGAAAAAATCCGATATTGTGAACTTCATCATCTCAACGAATGCACTTCCTGATACTGAATTAGGATGCTAAAATAAAAAAGCTAAATGAATGTAGCAAAGCAAATAAGGTTAGTCTAATATTTATGAATACATGACATTTTATTCAAATTCTAAAAGAGGAATACTTATGTAAATTTTCGCTCAGGATTAACGAAAATGCGTAGACAGAATTAAGGTGTCAAAAAGCTTGCTATAGTCGATCTTTTGCAGTGATACGAAACTTTCAGGATATTATTTTTACTAACCGATGCCTATTCATATTAAAGACTATAATCCAAACTATAATAAAGTATGTACGCTGGTTATGTCAATTATTCCAAAGTACAGATTTGCCAAATCGTTCAGAATATAATTTTCAAATATATTTATATATAATTACTCAATGTCTGTTCGTCAGTCTGTCCGTCTGTCTATCTGCCCGTCTGTTCGTACCATTGGCGGATCCAAGGGGAGGGCGATCGCCCTCCCCTTGGACGACCCCATTGCCCTCCACTAGGTCCATTCTTAATTTCATTCCGCGCAACATTCTTTGTTTCTACACAGAAGATTGTCTGTATGTCAATGAAAAGAAAGATTCTGATGGGGTAGGGATTTTCAAAATGTATGGTCGTCGGCAGAGGCGGAATCAAGAGGGGAGAGGGGCGATTGCCCCCCCCCCCCCCTTGGGAAGTTTCTGGATCCGCCCCTGGTTCGTACGTATGTCCGTCCGTCTGTCCGTACTTCCGTCCCCCTTTTATCTCTTAAACAGTTTGTCATAGAGAAATTCTGTAAGCGCATATTTTGTTTCTGCCAACTATTTTCGTTTACGGAAGTGTCCAAGATTCGACTGCGGGAGACGATTATATTTTTCTTTCTTTCTTTCATTTATTTATTTTATATTAGCTCATAAACAGCCGTTAACGGCCTTTTACAATGAGCTTAATAACGTTAACAAAGACCAACACATACAACCATGCCCTCGGCAGGATTCGAACCCGCGACCCTAACATTGAGAGCCAGACACGCTAACCACCCCTCTACCAAGACCGGCATTAAAATATGTAAATATGGACCGAATGTCTCCGCTTTTGCGTTATTCGCCGGCTAAATCTGTAAAATATCTTATTCTTGCGATGTTTTGTTGTTACACGGAATAATTTATCAGAAACGCATTTCTTTTCGAAATTTTATGGACTTTTCGTACTCTTTCCGAGTGTTGCCAACACGAGCCGCATTATTACCTCCGACTGTATTAGCTTCTATTAAGCCGTCAAATAGGCAAAATAATTGCGTTATCCGCTTCGCGCCGTTTATGAAGCATCGAAGTTATAGTTGTAGCAAAGTCAGAGTTAATAAATTGCAAACTTAATAATTAAAGATTATCGTTATTCAGTAAACTGCGTGTGGGCTGTGGGCATTTTTAACGATTGACCAAACGCAAAAATCTTCTATCTGTATTTCAATACTGGAATGTGGCATTTTTCGTATGGGAAAGACATTATTAAAATTGCACATATAAATTATAAAAACAAACATGACATTCAAAAATATCAGTTGTCTAATTTTATAAGGAGAAATTGGCTATTATTCCTTTTAAACAAGCAGATTTCTGACTGACTTCGCAAATTTTTTTACGGGTACCACTAGTATATGTAAAAACATAACTTGATAAGTAGTTATCCCATACATAAATATCATTGGCGAAAGCATGCAGGCGCTATAGCATTACTATTACTGGACAGCGATTGCCGCATGACGCAAGAGGACTGGGGAGAGCTGGACGGTAGCTTGACGTTGGGAGAGTTGGAGTGGCAAATTGCTAAAACAACAGAGGATTGCAGAGTTCAGTAAAATTAGGATTTTGGAATTTCTGATTTTCTATGCTCGATTGTACTATTAGAATAACAAGGAACTTGTAGATATTTCGATCTGTCAAGGCAATGACTATTTTATATAGCTAATCTAAACAAAATAAATCTTCCAAAATATAATAATCGAACTCACCTTATGGCTGAAATCCAATTCATAACTATAATTAGTTTTGTAGTGAACAATTGGGAAAGCTAGATGCACATTTCAGCTATAATACAGAAACCTTTGGCGATCTTTGATTCTAAAACAAAAGAGAAAATAATTAATAAAGACGGTCATATGAAGAGAGTCTGTCGGTAATAAATCTATTTCCTATAAATTCTAGCAAATTTTTACCGTCTCAATTCCAACATTTTTTTAGATGAAAGTCTAATTGGCCTTCCCTCAATCAAGAAAAAGGATGTTTAGTAAATCAGCGGTTCTCAGCCGTTTGCATCATGCGTTCTACCAAACATTTTATCAAAAAACTCATCAATGGAAATTTTTAAGGACCTTAAATATTGTAGTATTTTGTTGAGAAAAAGTTTTATGATAATTCGTTATAAAACTTCGCGTCACACCAATGGGACGCGTCCCGCCGGTTGAGAAACACTGTAGTTAAATGACAGTCGTGACTGTCATCCAACCAGTTCTCCATCGTTTGCTTGCGAAACAAAAAAGTAGTTGTTCCCGACATCGCATGTGTGAATCTCCCATCTCATAACTTACTGTTTTTAGGCGACGGCATCGAAAAACGAAAACGTTTTAAGAGAATCGATTTAGGTGTACTTTCGTTCCCTATCACCGAGAGAGAGATAATGCGCCACTTCACTCGGAAGCATCTTTATTTGTCTCGGAATAAAATAACCACACCCAAAGTAGACTCCGTTGATTCCGTTATATTTTTCAGAAAATGATGTCTTGGATTTTCGGAGCAATCAAAACGTTTTTATTGACGAGACGACTTGCTTTTTGTTTCAAGCGTAACCTAATTCGCTATCTCTCAGGCATATTGGCTCTGAATGCTTCCAATAAATCCTCCATTCATACCACGCAATACAATAAACGAATGACGTGAGGTAACCCTGCGGTAAAGGCTATCGATGAGGTCGTGTTTCTCTAAGTGCAAAGTAAAGTTATGCTTAAGTTGCCAAAAATACATGGAAGGTAGCGAGGCGAAAATCAGGGGTCCACTTATTAGGGGAGCCCGTAAAGGATCTAACATGAAGACTGAAAAAATGTTGCCCGCCACCGGTTTATGCATGTCTTCACCGGACGTTTACAATTCTAAGTGCGATGATTTCTTATGGAATACTCATGCACTTTCATATTCAGCTCACGTTCAGAGAAGGATTAGATATTACATCTGGGAGATTAGGTACAACATGGAGATTTTACATGATCTTGTCTCCTTCAATCTAAGCCGAGTTGCTGCTCCTGGTAACCATTTGCTCACTTTCGATTAGATCTCCTCATTAACAAACTTGTTTCAAAATCTTTCTCCTCTCGTCGTTTCTATCATATCCTATATTTCTCCCTATCTTAATTTTTTTTGAAGGCCCAAAAAAATGTACCGTCAAATTCTTTTTCACCAGTTTTCACATTTTACCCTTCCATCTTTTTCCCGTCACACTCCTAAAAGAGGACTTCTCTTTCACGGAGCTGCGAGAGACTACTTCTTTTGGGTAAAATATTGATACGGTAGATAGGAAGCGGGGTAGGGAAGAGAGGACGGGCAGATCAGGGGAGAACGAGGGCGAAGAAGGACAGGGAGGGAGAAGGGGGAGCAAATAAGAGATATGAAAGAAGAGGAAGAGAAGTAGGACGTGAAAAAACTCGTGATGGGGGTTTTGACGGGCGGTCACCAAAAAGGAAATGACTGCCGTCAAGGAGGATGTTGGTCTCGTGGCTTTTGACTCTCTTGAGTTTCGACTTGGTAATCCTGTCCCTCTCTCTATTCCTCCTTCCCACCATCTCTCCCCTTTCCCCGTTCTCTTGCCGTGGCGAAAGAAGACAGGACCGCACTTAGTATCTCCTCGTCCAACTCCATTCCTCCGCACCTTCCATCTCGTCCTTTCGTACGAGTCTTTTTATCCAACAGACCCACCCACCTACCCCACCCTCTCCTTCCTCCTCTGCCCCGAAGCGGAATTGCCCATTAGGCGTTGTCCCTCACACTCTTTCCCCTTACCGAAGGTAGGAGAAGGAGAAAAGGAAGTAGAGATGGATGGGCGAGGTGAGGGAGAGAGCGAGGGGAAGAGACGAGTGGGAGATCTCAACGGGGAGAGGTGGGAATCCCGCGCCTATATATTCGCTGTGGCAGTGGCGGAGGTGAATCGAAAGAAGAAGGGGTGGCGAGGATCGAGCGTGGAGTAGGGTGGGAGTGGTAAAGTAAGAAAGGAGGAGGGGGAAAGGCGAAGCAGGCGAGGACCTCCTCGAGACCCGGTCTAATTGGTTGTGTCAGATGTGTCATTAAAGTAAGGGGAAGAAGGGAACGAGGGAAAAGGGTGGAGGAAGTGATGTGACTGAGGAGAGGAGGGGAGAGATAGGAGTGCTTGGAGGTGGGGGAGCGGAAGGTTACTCTCTTGAGTTTGATGCGATGGGATAGAGAAAGAGAGAGGGGGGGGAGATGTGTGATGGCTCAGGAGGAGGGTGTGGCAGGAGGAAGGACGGGAGTGCTTGAGATGCTGAGAAAAGGGGAGAGGGTGAAGGTGACTGAGAGAGAGAGAGAAAGAATCTTTTATGATAAGGAGCTATGTTACGTGGATAAGGAGGAGGAGAAAAAGAAAGGTTGACAAAGGATGAAGGTGGTGGGAGATGATGGCACGGGAATTGAGGTCTCGCGTGCGTGCGTGGACAGCATCGTCGACGGAATAAAAGTGTCGGGGGAGAGTGAGCGAGAGAGAAGTGGTTCTAATAAATTCGGCCAAGTTATTAGCTTCGATGTGTTTTGGTTACTCCGGTCCTCGGGGAGATGGTAAGCGCTATGAGGATGGAGTGATAACAATTTGTTGAGATGTAAGATATAGTCTGACTGTCGATATTTACGGTTCAGTTAATAGAAAACGTTTGTAAGATAATAAAACCGGTTGATTCATTAAATGGAGTTGGAAATAATTTTTTGAGGACTGTGTTGAAGTTTCGTGGGCGCGCGCGAGCAGGGCGGTAATTGCAAATTCGTCGATTTTTTTATTTTTAGACAGATGCTGTCATTTTCCGTAAGATATATGGCAAGAAATTGATTGGAAAGATTTATTTTGTAAACATCACTCTTCGTTTCAAAAATGTCTAGTTTGATATTTTTTAAGGTGTATGAGAAATGAAAAATTACTAAATATTTTAACAAAAAATCTTAAGTAGTCAAATAATTGCATCTACTAGGTGAATAAATAAAGGAGTATTGAGCGAAATCATTAAACTAATGAAAAGTCTCTAGTATAGGAAATAGGATGAGCGGACAAAAAATAAATTTTTTCACAACGATTTCATAAATTAAATTTTTAAGCTCAATTATTGGTCGTTTAAGAAATTGTGCCTTTCCAAATGGAATTCGATGTTTTACTTCTGAAGTAGCATTCTCAGATGAAATGAATGAGATACTGCAGCTTTGATTAGGAGAATAACAAAATATATAAACAACATGATTTGTAATCAAAATAGCACAGGCAAATTGAAGGACTAAATTACACTTCAGCTGAAAAGAAAGTTTGGGTTCGAAAATGAAAAATAATGTTTCTGTTATGCAATTATATAATTCAGCTTATAGATTTAATCCAACGAATGATCAAGGTAACCAACTTTTCGAGTCGCTTTATGGCCATTATCTAGTAGAACCTAAACAGTAACGATTTACAAAAGTGTACGTAGTGCATACAAATATTTCTCACAATAAAAAGATGCTTTATGGCAAATTCGGTAGGTAATATTCTCGTGACCGGCCGATATGCCAACGGACGTTATGCCGACAGGACGTTATGCGGACGGGCTGGGATAGGCAGGAAACGTTATCAACAACAATATACAATTTTACGGGAAATTTATACCACCAGTAGCTTATAATATTGTACGGGTTATACAAGCCACCAGAATGTATATACAATTAAACAAGTGGATTGAACCGTTGGATGTATAAACAATTGAACGGGTAATGTGAATCACAAGAAGTGTAAATAATTGAACATGCGGATTGAAGCGAGAGAATTATATATTTTTGAACAGATAATTTGAGCCCCCAAGCGTATAAACAATATAATGGGTACACTTTACCGCCAGAGATATCAACAATTGGAGGTGTAATTTGTACCACCAGTAGAATATGATATTTCACGGTAAATTTTAACCGCCAGAATTATAGTAATTAGTAGTATGAACAATTGAACAGGTAAAGTGTACAACCCTAAGTATAAAAAATTGAAAGGGTATGTGTACAGCATTATGTATAAAAGATCTGTAGCACCAGACGTATAAACAACTGAACGGGTCAGTTATACTAGCCTTATTATGGACAACTAAACGGTCAATGCGTACAAGAATTATTAACAGCATAACGGGAAATATTTACCACCACTAGTAAAATCGAACGTGGGCAATATATCGATTGTTAACACTTCACGCCTATTACATCCTGTCCGCATAACGTCCGTCGGCATAACGTGTGTCGGCATAACGTCCGTTCGGCATAACGTCCGTCGGCATACCGCCCGGGTACCAATATTCTATGTTGGAACATAAATATGGAATTTAAAATTTTAACGCGCTCTAAAAATTTCAAGCAGCTTATGTAGGTATTACTCATTAAATGAGTTTTGCTCGCGGTCGATCTTCTTGTATGTTTCGTAAGAAATTTTCCTAAATTAAGATTCTTCGAAAATCGATCAAGTAATTTAATTAAAAAAGAAATGTCAAATAAACGAAATATTTTCTAGGAAATGTATGTAATTAGGAGTTGTTAATAATTTTGAACTGTTAAAGTGTATGCAAACTAACCAGCAAATATGATCTCTGTTTAGCTTTATGAGTAACTCATGTTAACTCGGTTAACTATAGTGACAAACAAATATATTTTTAATGCAAGGTTGCAGATAAAAATTTGCAAAAAATGTCCAAGCCAAGCGGAAAGCAATTATTGCAGCTTAAAGTAACGCAAAAACTAAATAATTGATTTCTCGTCATTTAAATATTAAAAGATAAAACAAAAATGGCGGAATGTGAAAGAACCGGTATTGGAAAACAGCATTTTTTCGGGGAAAAATTAATCTCTCATGTCTATTTTTTGTTCTTTAAAGATATCAATCATTAAGAACCATATTTAAGTGAACCCCGATGTAAACTTCTTGGTGAAACTGGAGACGTAAACAGGTTTTTCGCCATGTTACAAATGGCAGTTTATTAAAAGTCGTTTTCATAAAATTCATGTTTGCTGCATCGCTAGACGTTAAAAGATATTTATCCCAATTCTTCGGCCGATTCAAGCGGCAGAAAGGTAAAAAATGACAAAAAACAAAATAGAAGACGATAGATCAAATCGATCGATCATAATCCCCAAAAAGAAGTCAAGTGTCATTGGAGATGCTTTCAGGGCACGTGAAATGCGATGTGGCGGTTTGGAGCGATTGGGGAGATAAGTATTGCAAAGGAATCATAAATGAAGGGGGCTTTTACGGAGAAGGTAAGGAGGGAGATATTTTGGCCGCGGACTTTCCGTTTTGGTATTCTGTAGTGCGATCACACGGAGGGAGTTACGAATAAAGTTCCTGAATGTGGGCGTGAGGTGGAGTCGGAGGTTTGAAAATGGCATAGAGAGGAAGGAGGAAGGGAGAGGGACGGAACTTTAAGGGTGCGGGAGGCATAAGTGGCCTATTATGAGTGTGACGGACCTCACGGACGGGACAATGAAGATACTAAAAGCGGAAAGTGGACGCGAGAGATGAAAAAAGGAAGAGGGAGAAATGGGAGGATGGAGGGAGAAAGATTGACGGAATGGATTGTGTGGGTCCGGGGATAAAAGGCAAGTGTAGCGGGCAAAGACGTCTCCTTCTTACTATCTCATTCTCTCCTCGTTCCCTCCCCTCCGGAGAATTTTACGCCACCTCTTTGTCATTTTTATCCGTTTTTCTTCGAAGCTTCACTTCCACCTCTTACCATCTCAGTATTTCTTTTTGTATGTCAATTCAGAATGCCTCCATTTTACGTCTGTCAATTTAAAAACTCTTCGCTATGCTTTCAAAGAATGAGTTTTGATATTTTGCGACCGCTGTGATACAAATTTGAATATTTTTTCTTTAAGTGATTAATTTTCTGCAGCGGAAAGTTTTAAACAATTGATATTTATCCTCCGCATTGAATCTTGGAAAGAATTCACTTTTAAATACTGCTAATTATTTGCAAGTTTGCACTTTTATAATAACGTTCAAAAATAGTAAATTAGCATTTAACATTTGAGTTTATCGATACTTAAAATACATGAGAGAATGTAAGAATAAAATATCAATAACTGTCGGACGGATGCATTACAGCAATATAGTGTTTCTTTATAGTTTATTTTTTTAATATTTACTTGTTCACGAGTGTTCACTTTTCTAGCTGACCTTATGACACCTACGTATATCTTGTATAATATGCATCACCTTACTTTAAGATTTTTAAAACTATTTCTAGATTGAAATAAAGCAAACTATTTTCGCAAAGCCTCCACACTCGGTTTTTCCGACAGTTTTAACCGTACGGGTAAAACGGAGAGTGTGGAGGACAAATCTGGAAGAATGGACTGGAACGAACGAAATCTGTCACTGCTTGATTTTCGCTCGGTCCAGTTTTCTCAAGTCGTGGTGTTGCAGAAAGTCACAGAAAAAAAGTCATAATGCCAATATACTATTAAAATTTCTACATTTCGACGCTGTTTTGAATTTTAAACAATACCTTGGTTGCAATGAATAATACGACGGTACGAAAATAATCAAATTATTGGCATATTCACAAAATTTCGATGATGTTTTGAAGTTTAAACAATACCTTGGTTAGGATGAATAATACGACAATAATGAAAATGAATAAATTATCGAGGTTGCGCGCTTTGCAAGACATCCCCAAAAGTGGCCTTCGGCCGCAATGTTCTCTCGTCTTATTAATAATTTGTCGACCTCCGTCGCGGTGATAAATGGGATTTACTCAATAAAGGAACGAGATACTCGTTCGAAATTTGGAACAAATACTCGATTTACATATTTTTTAAGGTGATGACGAAAAAAGTCTCGAGAGAAGTCCTGGGCTCGACATTTCCATTTCTCATAAAATAACAGGTAAAAATCGACTTTTCGACGTGCAGGATTTTATTCTTTTTTAGATTAAAATTAGAAATAATTGACATACGGTCTGCGGATCTGAACCCTTTTGAAGAAAAAATTATACCTTACCCGAAATTAAAGTCGTAATTATGTGGCCTCGCGGACTGTTTTGTGGCAAATGTAGTCCTCTAACCTTATATTTTTTTAAAATTTATAGCTTTCAGATCATATAAGAGCTAGGGAGAGAAATTTGTGGTTTTTCATAGTTGCTTGACGGATGCAATTTAACGAGATACGAGTATAAGTTTATTAAAGTATTTATGTAAACTGAAAGTTATAACTGACGGAGAGTGAGGAGTGAGAGTCCGCCTGCGATAAACACGTACCGACTTAACCGTACGGTTAAAACTGTTGGAAAAACCGAGAGTGTGGAGCGCCCTTTAGAGAGTAGAATTAAACAAAGTGACCCTAAGCTATAAAATAATGAACATACGAAAACATAATAAACTTGGCTCATATCTATAACAAGGCAATTGAATCTAAATAGAATACATAAAGGCATAGCGATTATAACGCTTTAACATGCTCCATCAGTTAAAGGAGCATAAAGAGAAGCCTTAATTGAGTAATATAAACTACGAGTGAGAATTATAAATCTTAAAAATTAAAAGCATTTAAATATGTTCAAACCATATGATCGTCTGAGAAGGTCAGATGACCTTAGCAACTCCTCAATTACTCGCTCATCTTTCCCAGATACATCGGGCGGACACGTTCCATTGCTCCATCTTTCGCCCCTTTTCATTCCCTATCTCCGTCTTGCCTTCCCTTCTCTTAACAGCAATGAGCCAGTCAACCATTCCTAATCTCGGCCCTCCAGCGACGCCCAAAGACAACGGTCGTGCAGGAGCCCGTTAGGGCAGAATGGCGGGTGTCTCGCCCGCGTCCACTCTTCCAACCTCCGCCTTATCTCTTCCCTTGCCGTTCTCCTTCGCATAAGAGCAGAGGAAGGAGACGAGGAAGGGAGCGAATGAGTCGCACCGGAGAGAAGGAAATGAGAGAGAGAGAGAGAGGGGGAAGGGGAGGAGATCAAACGCCTTGCTAGCTTCCTGAATCTCTCAAAGGGACACTCTGCGTCCTTTAGTTATCGGGACATTGGGGTGAAGGAGCAGAGGCAGTCGCTATGCTAAGCGTGTGTGCGCGTACGTGTTTTTGGTAGAGACGTGAGGACGTCAGGAGGAGGAGAGATTGGATTGAGAAGCGATGGGAGAGAAATATGGTAGGAAAAGGGTGAGGGAAGAGGAGCGATGGGTTAATTTGACGCGGTTGAGATGAGAACACCGCTGTTGTCGCTGTTTGCAAAGGGAGCTTGTACAAAATTAGGTCTGGGAGTGAGGCGGCCACGGCATCACAGTAATGCGAGGGTTTTCCTCGAAAAAACGTCTAGTTAAATGCGCCTAAATAGAGCAGCTACGGTTTTTAAAAGGCGCGAGGCGAAACCCGATTCTTGCGTTTTTATTTGCTCATCGTTATTTCGAATGATGACCGTAAAATTTCTCATAGAAGCACGAAGCTCAGACATGGATGCATAGCCAGTAAAAGAAGTTTGATGTGCACTAGCGGCGAATGTGGCGCCGCTCCATTTGAAGAAAGACTTATGAAAGTGACTGTACAATAATGTCTCTTCATGAATTTTGCTTGCAGGCTTGAATGTCCTATTATAATTCCTGATCGTCCAAGGAAAAACCGAACACCAATGTTTTGCAATCAATCTCGTGGTGAAAGATATATTACCTCAATTTAATTGCATGAATAAATTCACTAAATTAGCATTAAAATGTGATATTTTAAATCTAACACAATGTTTTCATTATATACAATGAAATACCTGAATGACAGGATGCAGTGTAAAGAATTGCGACCCGTCCAAAGACGTACGAAATAACGCTGGAACCGAATGCACTTTATTTAAATACTAATATTAATGTGCTCCGCACCAGTACCTCTCTCCTAAGAAATAGTTTTTCCTTGCATAAGCATCTCAGCCTTTTTTTAATCTTCGCGACGGTGGAAATTAAAATTGCAAGTGTCGTATCATGGTCTTAATAGTTAAGACCTCGCTGTGTTGTGTGTGTGTGTATATATATATATGTGTGTGTGTTTGTGTGTGTGTGTAGCGAGAGAGAGAGAAAGGAGTTGAAGGTTTGAGGAGAAGGAGGTGCGGCGACCTGGAGACCGGGTCGGTAGAAGAGAGAGAGGAGACGAGTTATACGCCGAGGGGCAAGATGAGAGTGATAGGCCACACGCCGTACACGGACTCAAGAGGGTCTGCGAGGATAGAGTGAGGCTCCGTGTGGAAGAGGAAGGGAAGACAGCGCCAGAGAGGGAGAGGGATAGATTTCGCAGGAGAAAAGGAGACAAGAGTGTCTCCTACTCGGACGAGAATAAAAAATTCAAGTGGGATCCGACTTGTAAGAGCGGGAGACTATAATTAGAACCTTTTCTCTCAGTGTCCTCGTTACAAAAAACCTCTTCGTTTCGAAAAATAAAGAAAAACGACGACTTCGGCGAATATTTTTAGCTTAATTAGCATCTCCAACTCCGTGCCTGAGTCAAAAGGTGGTATGCGATAGCGGGTTGTGTGTTATTGGGAGAATTTCTCGGGGTCGAGTTGTAAATATATTATTTGTTGCAAAGAGTCGAATTTCGAAGTGGCAAGAGATCGATTCTACTGGCGTCACATGGATTGATTGAAACATTTTTTCAGGCAAATCGATGTGAACTGTAGAATCCTCTATCAAATGTCAACACTTGCTATTCCATAGATACATTATGTATGATACATACAACCAATCGACTACGATAATTTGAAAAATATATTTTATCTATTACATTAACATTCTTGATGTCAGCTGCTGTTTTTAAATGGCACGAAATGTTGAATTAATTAATTTCATGTCTCATTATCTTGAAATATCTATTAATTGTATAAATGTAAAATGCGCATGTAAGTGACGCCCATCCTAATAATTTGGGATTCGTCTTAAACCGAGTCCTGAATCTTTTCATTATGAAACAAACACTAAGATTATCGCTTGAATTGCTTAAATTCCGTTGGGCTTACTTATTTCCGAAAGGATGATAAAATCTTCGGGAAAGACCAAATATACACATTTACTCATGTTTTTCTAATCTCATCGTCAATATTTTCAAGCAATATACACTTAAATACTACAATGAAAAACTCCGTAATGGCATTTGAAAGGAAGAAGAATGAACGAAAGAAAGATAAAAGCAGTGAATCGACGAAGGTAAATCGATTGTAAAATAAATGCGTCATTTATAATTAAACCTGATCCTATTTAACTGATTCAAGTTTTCTCAACGCTGATTTCTCGTTTTATATAAAAAAACTTCCAAACTATTCCAATCAAAATATTTTATTATGGGCGTAACAAAGTGGCATTTGAGAGAAGTAATGTAACATGCGCAAATCATTGAAAAAGATAAATCTGATAAAAATATAACTTTTTGCATCCTTTGCTGTTCACCAATCAGGAAAACCACAAACTAACATGTTAATTTAGATAAGTAATGTGGCAATGCTTATCATAGTAAATAAAAAAAGAATTTCTGTGCCTAATCTACGCATAATATGTATTATCGAAACTGGCAGTAGAATGCATCAGGATTTTCTCACGAAAATGCTTTTTAAATAATACACATGAAGGGTGATGAGAAATTAAGAATACAAGGTCTGTATTTTGTAAATGACATGTTATATGCAGATGATTATAATGCACATTTAACCTTATATTAATAAACTATTTTTCCACATAGTCCCCTTGGCGGTTGAGACCTATGTCATAACGTGAAATTAAATTATTTATTCCTGCAGCGTAGAAATCTGGGCTTTGTGCCCTGAGCCAAAAGCGAACTTCACGCTGAATCTCAGCATCCAAATGAAAAATCTATCACCAAGATGTATTTTAAGTTTCATTTCTTTCTTTCAAAAAGTTTATACATAAATAAATTTATCAGGCGAGATTGAAGGGATTAACATCAACGAGATATGAAAACTATATATAATTTCAAATGTTCCAGAGTGTCGGCGAGATCTGTAATCATATCTAATGAATATTAATTTATATAATGGTGTTAACACTGTTATTTGCTGGTAAATTAGAGACTGGAAAAGATAGTTCCAAAAAAACGAAATTTTAATGAAAAATATACGAAAATGTTATTCTAACCCCTTCAGACATGGAGTACATTACAATGTACATTAATTTTGAGCTTACTTTCAGATATTCTTTCACATTATATTTTATAAAAACTTGCCGAGTACTTAGTGTGACGTCTAATTTATCTATTATTGTTACTTTTACTGCCATCTATTGCAGACTAGACATTAAATACAAGATGGCAAGAACAGAAAAGAATTGCTCCAGGTAAGTCATAATTATTATTTTTTTGTTTTTTTCGTCGAAACACCAAATTTTGATATTATTTTCTTTAAACTTAGATAAAGAAACCTTATTTCATAAATTAAATAATTTTGTATCCTTTTTGTTGATTTTTGATGTTGTTACACGTTGCAATATACCTTTCAAACTTTCTTAAAATAAAGATTTTTTTAAATTTATTTTTTCTATTTTTTTTAAATCCAAATAGCGTAACACTACTGAAAAAAATCCAAAGAAAAAATTAGGTCTGAAGGAGTTAAAGTAACTTCTGCGTTTATTATTTTACAGGACCGAAAACCAATGCGGAAAACTGTAGGCCAAAATTATCTTCTAGAACACAGTCTGCTCAAAATGTTATCTACGTAGACTGAAAAGACTTGCTTGAAACGTGTTTCCGGTCATCGAATATTTGCTATCTATACTTGAAAAAGCCTTGACACGAATGATGAATGCCGTCCTCGTCTGTTGAAGCAAGATCTCGAAAGAAGTTGGCGTCGCGCAAACCACAAGACGTGAGATAGCGAGAGTTTTTGGCGTGGAGGAATACCAAAAGCCATCTTCGGCAGCCACGCACCCACTGCCAATCATCGGAGAGGCTTTCGGGCTCCTGTCGATGTCTCGTGCACTTGACATTTGCGACGCCGTATGGCACCATAGCTACCGAAGGAAATCCTCCCCACGATCCCTCCTCCTCGAAGACTCCCTCCTCCCCAGTTTAGTTCCCATGGCCCGTGACCCTTGGCGACTTCTCAACCGTAAGGTCAGCGTCTTTTAAAAGAGTCCCTCCGATTATGAAATCACAATGCGCCGTGTCCAGGCGACGGCTGAGACGGACCATTAGAGACGAAAGGGAGAAAGAGGGAGAGGAGAGGGGAAGAAGAGGGGGAAAAGAAGGCAGGAGTGTGTGCGCAGAAGAGATTGAAGGGAGTGAAAGGGGCGAGAAACAGAAGACCGCTCTATTGGAATGCCAGTCGTAAAACAGGGAAGAGAGAGTGAAAGGGAAGAACAGTGACATTGTTTGTGTTACCAGGGGCAGGGGCGGCCCGAGGAATCTTGGCGTCCAGGGCGAAATAGCACTACCCCTTCCGTTAATGTTAGTTGAGATATTTACCAAGCACATTTTAATTTATTCGTCGCACTGTAAACATTAATGATAATGAAAAATTAAAAGGAATGCCATCAAGATTCTAGCCTGTTCCTCGATATAAATTTGTATCCAATATTTATTCACTTGCAAGTAATGCGTAGATCAATGATCGGGATAGCGCCCCCAAAACTTTGGCGCCCCGGGCAGCCGCCCGGCTCGCCCGTAGCTCGGGCCGGCCCTGGCAGGGATACTTAAAGTGCTAGTCGGAAATACGTCGGAGTAATTTCGTCGCCGTAATTATTCTTTCGTTGAATTCGTTATTGCTTCACAGGTCTTTTTCTCCGCTCTCTATTCTGTTTCCCGCATCCTTTCAGCACTTCCAGTTTTTACAGTGGTTACTTTCTATGACAAAAAGATGGATTTCCAAATGTGGGGCAATTTGCTGTAAATATTGCGAATGATTCGACTAATGTTTGGCATTAATTCTTATTTGCTATTTTATAATCCGCCTGTAGGGTGAGACGATTTGATTTGGTGGGATATTGCACACCGTTACTTCCTTGAGGCTGTGTTTATCGTATATTAATCATAAGGGTACTACTCGATGTTTCTTAATTTTGTCAGAGAAGCATTTGCGGCTCTTCTTCGAAACGTATAAATAGCATTTACTGTGTACATCTTAAATGTTACGTTTACTATTCAGCAGCAATATACCGAGTGTGATATTAAATAGTTAACTGAATAAATATCAATGATTAATGCGATTAGCACAACGTATATTTAGTTCATTTATTAATTGTCTTGCGATTTCAAATAATACTTAAATCATTCTTTATCTAAGTTAAATACGTACAAACCTCCGTGGCACGAACCTAAAGAAAGACAAAAATCGATTTAAAGGATATTAGCGTATTAAAGATCCTGGAGGAAAAATATCGTTTTCGACTTATCGAAGTTCTAGTTGTAGATTTCTGACTGATTTTAACATATAATGAATGAAATGCGCAGAAATAAATAATAATAATAATAATAATAATAACAATAAACGAGGGAGGGAAAATGCAGCGGCCGAAGAATTGAGGATGGCAAGAAGCAGGAGGGGGAGGCAGAAGGCAAGACTGGGACTGGCGCCGGGGTTTATCCACCCCGCCGGTCGCCCCCGCCTCCTTCTACTCCGCCTCAGCTCTTCCCCTCGGTCATTTTCAATCCTTTAACCGCAGTGGCACAGAGAATGGCATTCAAACGGGGCGGTTAAGCATACACAAAGCGGGGTTTCCCAAGAAATCCAGTCTCTCCTCTCCCTACCCTCCCCCCCTCCTCGCATTCCTGACGCATCCCGAAACCATGAGAATACACCCCTCTATTGTAGCCTGCAGACCAATCGTAATGTAGAAGAGATATTAGGTATTACTTTGGAGGTGTCGCATCCACCAGCTCTTACCTTTTAGATCAAACTCCCTACAATGCGGGCCGCCCTCAGCCCGCGTGGTAATTTAATTTGCGTCATTTTACAATTTCACTCAGAAACCTGCATTTTGGTGTGAAAAACAAAAGCGGAAGTTGTGGAAATTATTATCAGAAAGTGATTGGTATGTTTTGTGTCCGGGAACACAAAATGCTTCCGTTTTTCGTTTCAATGCGAACTTAATGAAAAACTCTTGAAAGAAGTGCATTTTAATGATGCCACATCTCTAATAAAATTTTATTGTGTAAGTATTCTTGTTGACTTTATATTCTCAAAAAATTGTGAATTTTTCCTTTTTTCTTTCATATAAATTAACGTGTATCTTATTCAAGAGCCTTCGAAACGTTAACAAGATACGTGCAATCGATCTGTTGATTGCAACCTCCTGCTAAACGCTTTGTAGAGTTAAAGAGCAAAATTGAATATTGCATTTACATAATTATGCGTAAATACCCATATTTGACGAGCGACACGAGGTGCATTCAAATGAAAGAAATTGTATACTTTTATCTTAAAACTATAGCTATTTACTAGTTGCTGCACTTTCACCACTTGTAAAGTTAATGTGACATATAAAGTTGATGACATCATTCAACCAATTATCATTGAGAATTACATGTGACTCCCTCACCCTATTAATAATTTACCAACAAAGAATTTAAAACTTTATGTAATGATAATAAAAATACTTCTAAGAATAAATGTGAAAACAATACACACACACACAAACACACATAAATCCAATGTAGTCAAAGTTAATTCATCGCGAAAATACTGCTATTAAAATAATGAGTTGAATGTGTTTCAAAAACATTTAAACTGCGATATCAAAATTAAACTGTCGGAGTCTGTCGTCAGAGCGCGTCTTTAAAAATAAAGGCTAGGAAATTCCTCTCTATTGCTAACAATTTTCTGAACCAATAAATAGGAACAAATTTAGAAACCGTTCAACAAGAAACCATGCTAATAGGTTGTTTTTAAGAAAACCACTAGGTGGCAGTAATTTCTAATTTCTCAAAGATTTCCATCAAAAAGGCAGGAGTGAGGAACGATATATAACGCTAAGAGCATTGTCAAAAGGCTGCGAAGTTTGTAAGAAGATTAAAAGAATTTACATAAAGTATGAATGAATTCTTAGAAATAATTTAAACAGAAGTAACATCTGATTTTCATGAGTACCACTCACACACATACACACACCTTGTCACTGGCGGTAGTATTATTCCACAAATATTAAGCTAAATGTAACATAAAATATAATAAATCAATCAAGCGTGTGATGGGCCACTTAAGTTTGGACAGGACTTTCCAAGAAATAAGAAGGCTACATGAGACCCTTCCCTCACCCTCCATCCTTCTCCAACCTCGTTCTTCCCTCCATCTCTCTCACACTTGACCGATCCCACCATCCCTTTGAGAGGAGTACCAGAGCCATGCGTTTAAAGACACTTCGCGTTGCTAAGCGGACAGGTTGGAGAGGCAAGTAATTAACATTTTAAAAATTAAATTTTACTCTTATTGATTATACACTAAAAATTCTGTGACAGGGACCAACCTCGTATGACGGCTCGCTTCGCTCGCCTATTATTTTCAAACTAGTTTAACACGAATTCAATAAATACTCTAAATACAAAATTCATTGTCATTAGCTGATATATATCAATATGAATAAAAGGAACGATGTTTTAATGTGATATTTCGAGTGCTACGGTTATGTCATCATCCTATGTTTACGTCGTTGGTTGAAACGAACGGTAACATAACATAGCATATTAGTTCCCATTAAAAACATTCAATTGATTCTATTATCATATAAATTATTAATTTCTATTTAAAAGCATTGGAATAGTTTCTATGGAAATTGATATTTTTCATTGTGAATCACTGGAAACTTTTCCTTATTTTCTGATCGAAAGCCTATTTTTACGCTAATTCGGCAAGGATGTGATTTTAGTCTTCAATAAAAATAAACCTCGTTCTTTCAGATAAAACTATTATGTGGCCACCGCATGGCTTTCTCCATTTCTGTAATTTTTATAAAAATTCCAAATAGTTTACATGATAATAAATATTATAAGGGACTGCAAGAAAAATGTAAAAAATACAAAGAACAGAAATAAACTCAAACCTTAGCCTTCTGATAATGGATATAGCACCAAAACTCCAACAATTAAGAAAAATAAAATGGAGCGATACTAACAATAAGACGTAACTAAGCGTAAATTGTTTACAATAGTCGCTGGTAGGTGATGTGGCGGTGGCAGCGAAAAAATATATTTTTTAAATCTCTTAAACAATGTTATATGGGAAAATGTTTCGAACAAACATTGTAGGAAATTAAATTTCCTACAATTTTTATTCCAGTACTTTTTTACGCATCAAATATTAAAGCAAATATTTCAAAAATCGGATGTGACAAGAGTAAATACCCACTTTCGGTTAACGGATTTTTATCAAAAATTAATCAGTTCTTTTTCCTTTAACAAAAATGTCAAATATAAAATTTCGTGTTAATCTGATTAATAGTTTTTTAGTTAATGGCGCTCCACACTCTCGGTTTTTCCATCAGTTTTAACCGTACGGTACATCGAGGTCTCCTCCACACTTTCGGTTTTCTTCCTCGCGCGAGTATTGAAAGACTTAGCTTATGAAAATTATATTCGAGAAATCCATTACGGAAGGTGTCGTTCCTAAAGATCGGAAGGTGGCACAAGTTACGCCTATCCATAATGGCGGCGACAAGAGAACCCTGAAAATTATAGGCCAATTTACTTAATTTCATTATCGTGCAAGATACTTGAGCACAGTTTTTAGCTCTGTAATGCGCTATTTAGATAGTCACTCATTGCTTAGCGGATGCCAGCACGAATTCCATAGAGGTAGATCATGCGAAACGCAGCTCGGCCCGTTCGTGGACGATTTGTTGCGATGCAGAGAGAAAAATACTCAGACCGATGCCATATTCATTGACTTCAGGAAGGCGTTTGATAAAGAATCTCAAAAAATATTAATTGCGAAATTAGGACAATATGGTATCAATCCGAAAGTTGTCAGTTGAGTGAGAGACTTCCTCTCTAATAGAGAACAGATAGTTGTCATCGATGGGAAATACTCGTCAACCGTTGAAGTTACGTTGGGTGTTCCTCAGGGAAGTGTATTGAGACCTCTACTGTTCTTAATCTATGTAAATGGCATCTGCTCGGTAGTTCGTAGTAAAATTAGACTTGTCGTCTATGATGCCGTTCTATATAATAAAGAAATAAAAAACCAGAAGGACCATCAGTCGCTGCGTGAAGATTTAAGAGCCATTTCAGCGTAGTGCAAAGAATGGCAAATTGAAATTAATTACACTAAATGTGCCATAGCTACATTCTGAAAAAGTAAGAACAAAGAAGTAGGTTTCGAGTATATAATAGATGGAATGAATATTCAAGCAGCTTAGTATGTAAAATATTTAGGAGTAACCAGTTGTCGAGATCTTTCGTGGGATATACACATTCGTCGAGTTATAGGCACGGCCAACAAGAAATTGGCTTTCATAGGTAGAATAGTACTGAAAACTACATAAAAAGTACGTGAAATATGTTACTTATCACTGGTTAGACCACAAGTGGGATATGCCTCAAGCATATGGGATCCGTACGAGAAGGAACTTCAATTAGAAGAGTACAGCGCAGAGCAGTCAGATTTGTAAAACAAAAGTACGAACATAAGGAAAGCGTCACCTCATTATTGAGTGATTTGAACTGGGTACCACTGGAGGACCGTAGATTGAACTCAAGGTTGAGGCTTCAGGAGAAATATAGGTCGTAATGTCTAAAAGAGGATGTTGTAGGAATAATTGAAGCACCAACGTATATTGGTAGAAAAGACCATGTAGATAAGAGACGTGACATCGATTGTAGGACGGAGCGTTATCTAGGCTCGTTCTTTAGAGGACAATACGAGATCACAATAGAAAATTTCAACCTGCGATTGTCAATCTTTAGGTAGGTTTTGGTGCATTCTATCCCCTGCCACTCACCAATTAGGTGAACTGCAGTGTAACATGTAGATGTAGAATATTACAAATATTTATGTACAATCCTATTTATCAGAGACTTTTATTTTTGCAGAATATGTTTTTTCTTTTGTGTTCACTATAGATCAGGGGTGGCCAAACCTATTTGTCCATGGAGCCGCATACGATGATTTTCAAAAGTTCGAGAGCCGCATTACACATTCTGCGCTCATATATTTACGAACAGTAAAATAACCTGTATCCGAAGCAATTCGGATATAATGAATGTCCAATAGGCATCCCCAACACGTCTCGAGTCACACTAGGTCATTGTGTTCTGTAGAGAAATACATTGTCACGCCACTGAATGGAAATTTAAAAGAGCCGCATACTAGAATAAAAGAGCCGCATGCGGCTCGCAAGCCGCTGTTTGGCCGTCTGCTATAGAAATTTTTGAAATCGCCTTGTAAAAACATGGGGTGACTTAGATGCCAGTATATACTGTACATATACACTATAGGAAATCTTCATCATCCCTTTTTCGTCTTTTTGATTTGCTGTTTTCACAAACGTAATTTATAAAATGTATCATCAAGGAGGAATCGAGTATGAGAATATTGTTACTCTGAGAAATTGAAGGGCATTACATAGACATTGCCAACCTTACTGCAAATATATGTTATTGGAAAGATTTGTTCAAATTTATCCTATAAATAACTAAATGAATGTTGTTTTGATTGTCATATCAGTTTCTGTGAATCTCAGTTGTCTTTTTTGTGCAACGTTAAACCGTTGACGGTGAATCTAAAAAGAGGTAAGTCTCCATTCCATCATATTATCCATAACTTAGTCTATTATTAGGAATCGTTTGTTAGGTATTCATTCCTTTCAAATCCGGCAATTTGCTGCAAGGCATAGGGCGAAATATATCCTGCAAGGTTCCTAAAATTTGGCTATGGTTATGTATTTTCACTTTTATGGTCTGTATTGGAATAAAAATCTCGATAGATTAGAATTTAAAATTGTTTTTAATAAAAAAATCTCTTGAAACCACTATACCCTCTGACCGAGAAAGCAATCAAAACATAAATTTTCGAAACAAACCGATCTATCACGTTGCTTCAGGAAGTTTCCTTCCAGGAAGTTTGGAAGCATGACGCACTTTTTTGCCAAAAACGGATTCACGGAAAAGCGGAGAAAGAGAGACCGCAGATCGTACTTGTAATGTTAACGACGTCGTGAAAAATGGAAAACTGGGACGCCACGCGTCAGTCATTTTTTCCAGCGCGAGTCATCACTTTTAGCTCAAGGGGGAGCATTAATCATTCAGAATTGACGCCCATGCAATTTCTTAGGAGGCAGAGGAAGATGGGGAGAGGGGGAAAGGGGGGGGGGGACTGGAAAAAGTTATTGAAACTGCAGGCCAGGTTAAATGAAGACCACTTTTAAAAGGCGTGTGTTTATGTGTGTTGGGTTGAGCTTTTGGGAAGGAGGATATAGAGGAAAGGGGAAGGGGTTGTGCGAGTCCTTGTGGTTTTGAGGGAAAGATGTTTGGGATTCCTCGAGGGTAAAAAAAGGAAAGGTGAGTGGAGGAGAAAAGGAGGGAAGAGAAACATTGCGAGCGTGGTTGGCAGGTGAGACGGGAGGTCTACGGTTGAGGTCGTGACCCACGAAGACTCATCAGTCACCCTTAACGACAGCTGAGGTAGGTGTGAGGGGACCGCTGCGGGATAAAATGGAATACAATGTGTGAGGGTCGAGCTGTGGTGTAACGCGGAAGATAAGGAGATCATTAGTGTGTATATAGGAAATCTACGTTCGTATTGAGCAATATTTCGGGAAATATTCCGGATCGCGTCGCTAATATCTAAAAAAATTCGCAGAATGTTTTGATTTTGCCAAATTTTTCTTTTCCCTTTATTATTAACTTTAGTTATAATATGTAACAAATTTATCAATCAACTGGAAGAGAATTTATATGTAGTGCATTCGTAATGTTAGACAATCAAAGGCAGCAGAGCGCACATATGACCAGCTCGACGTAACTGGAAACCTACATTTTTCCAAGTAGATAAATGTTGACCAACTATATATATATATATATATATATATATATATATATATATATATATATATATATATATATATGTGTGTGTGTGTGTGTGTGTGTGTGTGTGTGTGTGTGTGTGTGTGTGTGTGAGTGCGCGCGCGTGTGTATATGTATATATATATATTTATTTATATATATATATATATCATCATAGGTAGTCTGTCCGTAGACAGGTCCGTGATTATTCATGGTTAAACCTGGTTCTCCATATACTCCTATTTTCCGCTGTCCTCTTCATATCTTGATAACTCTCTTTCCCTTTCAAATCGTCTATTAGCTGATACCTTTTCCTACCTCTTTCCCTTTTCCCATCTAGTTTTCCTTCTAACACATCTTTAATCATACTCTCTCTCCTCATGTAATGTCCAACCCAGTTAGCCTTCCTCTTTCTGATAGTCTGTATAATCATTCGCTTCTCTCCTATTCTTTGTAGCACTTCATCGTTTTTCATCCTATCCGTCCATTTTATTTTCAACATTCTCCTCCAAGTCCACATTTCAAAGCTTTCCAAGTATTTGATGTCATTTTTCCTTAGCGTCCATGTTTCTGCCCCATACAATGCTATACTCCATACGTAGCATTTTATCAACTTCTTGCGGATATCTTCCCTTATATTCCCTGTAAGTAGTTGTTTCTTTCTCCTGAAAGCCGCTTTTGCTTTTCCTATTCTAGTTTTGATCTCATCCGTACATTTTGCCTCTCGTGTTAGGATACTTCCAAGGTATTTATATTCTGAAACTTGTTCTAATGGCTTTCCCCCAATAGTTATGTTCAGATTCTCTTCTTTACCCGATATTCGAATGACCTTGGATTTTTCTGTATTTATTTCCATACCGTATTTTCTACCTGTTATCACTAGTCTATTTATCATTTTTTGTAGTTCCTCTTTCTTTCTTGCTAGAAGTACTTGATCATCTGCGTATTTTACTGTTCTTATAATCCTTCCTCCAATTTTGAAATCCCCTGTGCCATCTAAAGCTTCTTGCATTAGACTTTCTCCATATATATTGAATAGGGTTGGCGATAGGCAGCAGCCTTGTCTTACTCCTCTACCGATATTTATTCCGCAGGTGTCCACATTCTCAAACCTGACCTTTACAACTTGATTCTCATATAGATTCCTAATCAGTCTCCTATCTTTCCAGTCTACACCTATATCCTTTAATATCTTCATCAACTTTACCCAATTTACTCTATCAAAGGCCTTCTGCCAGTCTATGAAACATGCGCAGATATCTTGACTGTATTCTATTGCCCTTTCTGATATGATTCTAACTACTCCTATAGCATCTCTAGTTCCTCGTCCTTTTCTGAAACCGAATTGATCTTCCCCTATTATTTCTTCTGCCTTTTTCTCCAGCCTTTTATTAAGAATCCTCGTGATGATCTTCGATGTGTGTGACAGAAGGCTTATAGTTCTGTAATCTTTACACTGCATTGCCTTTGGCTTCTTCTTTAGAGGGATCATTGTTACTTCTAGGAAATCCTGAGGCCACTCTCCCGTGTCGTAAATCTTATTAATTAATTTCGTGATCGCTTTTAGTCCTTCTGATCCTATGACTTTAAGTATCTCAGCCGGTATTCCATCGCTGCCCGTGGCTTTCCCCTTCTTTAGTTCCACTATCGCCTTTTCTACTTCGCTCTCCATAATACTTGGTCCTAAATTGTCTTCTTCAATGTTTTCTTCGTCTTCAAGTTGTATTTTTGCCGCTCCTGCCTGTTTGCTGTATAATTCCTTAATGTATTCTTCCCATACCTGTGCTACATCCTTTGTTTCTGAGACTATCTTCCCATCCGTATTCATAATTCCTTTACCACAAATTCCATTAGACTTCTTATCTTCTAATTCCAGTGCCCTAGCGTACATCATATCGTACGGTCCTAACTTCTCCATTTGTTCTATTTCATCACATTTTCCTTTTATCCAATTTTCTCTAGCTTTATCTGTTACCCTTCTCAACTCATTGTTTATACGCCTATAGTTGGCTCTACCTTCTTCACTGTTAACGTTTTTCCATTTTCGTCTCTCATCCATTTTCTCCAGCATTTCCTTCGTGATCCATGGTTTTCTGATTTTCTTCTCTTGTTTTCCAATCTCTTTATCCAAGGTATCCTTGATACTGGTTTTAATTTCATCCCATTCTATATCAACGGTCTTCGGTTTGTTTTCCAACTTTCTTAGGTTATCTTCCAACTTCATGCTGACTACATCCTGCCTTTCTTTCAGTTTTTCTAGGTCCCAGGTCTGTCTTTCTCTTCTCGTTTTTCTTATTTGTTTGAGCTTTGTACTCATGTCAAGTATTAGAAGGCTGTGATCTGAATCAATGTCTGCTCCTTGCAGTGTCTTGGCGTTCTTTATGCTGTTCCTGAATCTTTGTTTTACAAGGATGTAATCTATTTGGCATCTCATTCTATCTCCTGGGCTTTTCCATGTGTATAACCTTCGTTTATGGTTTTTGAACCATGTATTAGTCACTACAAGGTCATTATTGATGCAGAATTCTACGAGTTTCTCCCCTCCTCGATTTCTCTTCCCAAGTCCGTATTGCCCGACAACATTTTCTTCCTGTCCTTCTCCGACTATGCTGTTCCAATCTCCCATTATTATGCAGTTTACCTTTCCTCTTCCGTCTTCTTCGTAAATTTCATTAATTTGCTCATAGATCTCATCTATTTCTTCATCGTCATGAGCTGACGTTGGCATATATACCTGGATTATCAGCATGTCCACTGGGACTGCTTTTAGCTTTATTGCCATCAGTCTATCGTTCGTTGCTATTATCTTTGTCACGCTTTTCATCATATCTTTCCTAAGTACCAGAGCTACTCCCCTTTCCCCACTATTTCCTCCAGAATAAACTACCGTGAATTCTTCCGAGTCGAACTGTCCTTCTCCCTCCCATCTAGTTTCGCTTAGCCCTATAATGTCGACTCTATTTCTTCTCATTTCTTCTTTCAAGTTCTCTAGCTTTCCTGCCTTTCTCATAGTTCTTACGTTCCAAGTCCCTATTCGTAATTTACTTTCGACAAATGTTTTCCTCAAGGCAGTCCCCGCCCGGAGATCCGATTGGGGGACTATTTTACCTCCGGATTGTTTTACCTCGAGAGAACTCATATTGTCCAACCATATAATCTTTACTAGGGATTGTAATGTGGTAGTTTCCCTCTTGCTTTCCACATCGCAGTACTGTAGCCGTTCAAATCGTCCTGATCACGCCTACAGCTGTATTGGATATTGACCCAACCAACATCATTTGTTTTCGGCTCTATACCATACTGACAGTACTGCTGCCTACTGATGATAGTTTTTTTTTAATAAAACCTCCATTCGAGGGGTTTGAACCCCCGAACTTTGCAATAGAAAGCCGACACGCTAACCACTACACCACCATATATATACACATAAATCTGATGTGGCCATCACATGACTTTCTCCATACCTGTAATTTTCCTAAAAATTCCAAATAGGTTACATAATAATAAATATTTTAAGAAACTGCGAGAAAATTTTAGACTTTACAAAGAACAGAAATAAACTCAAACCATAGCCTTCTGATATTGAATATAGCCACAAAGCTCCAACAATTAAGAAAAGAAAAAGGAGCGTTACTAAGACGTAACTAAGAGACAATTGTTAACAATAGTCGTCGGTAGGTGGCGTGGTGGTGGCAGCTAAGAATATAAGATATCTCTTAAACAATGCATTATATGGGGAAATGTTTCAAACAAAGATTGTAGAAAATTAAATTTTCTACAACTTTTTTTCCAATACATTTTTACATTTATCAAATATCTCAAAATAACGTATAAGTGACAAGAGTAAAAACTCATTTTCGGTTGATCGATGTTTACCAAAAACTAATCAGATCTTGCAAATTTTATAAATATGATAAATATAAAATTTTGCGTTGACCTGATTAATAAATTTTGAGTTAGAGCACCCACAAACAGCTATCACATACACACACATACATTATCGATAAAATGGTCAAACGTGTTCAGAGGACCTCAAAACGTGTATTTCCGTTGAAATCTCGAAGTAGATTTTTTTCATGAAAACAATACTTTACCCTATACTACGCATGGAGAAAGTAATAATATAGCTACTTCTGCCTCACTCACTCACTGACACAAAACTCTAAGGTACTTCTAGAAATTTGGTATGTTGGTAGATCGAGTGACACAACCGACGAGAAAAATCGAAAATCTCAAAAAAGTTTATATTTAAGGGGTCTTTTTAACCCAAATGTTTCATTTCAATACCCCATAAGAAAAGCATGGGATTCAGTGCAATGCTTTCTAAAAATACATTTTTAAATTACTTTAAATTGAGATACGAATTCGAAAAAAGCAGTTGTCTATCTGAAAGAACGGAGATCATAATTTTTGAAAGCAAAATTCAAATACCTACAGAATTAATGTAAATATCTGCTTTAAATCGGAAAAAGTGTGAATTTTTTCCTCTTTTCAACAATGGAAATCTTTCAATACTATGGCAACGACCTCAATGCTTTTAAAGGGATCTGATATTATACGTTACGATTGCAGTGGTTTAATGCTTTTAATGGAAATTAATGCCATCATAACGAATTACAGTTGAACTTCCATAACTTGTATCTCAAGGAATAGTAATAATTATTCGAATAATAGAAAATTAAAATTATGGAAATGTTTTTAAATATTTGTATATATACAGTGAAACTTCTATAACTCGAATCTCAAAGGAAAGCAACAATTATTCGAGTTATAGAAAATTCGAGTTACGGAAATATATATTTTTCATTTTTCTTTAATTGAATTAACATCAAGTTTATTCCCATAAGCATATAAGTTAACTTATTCTAATTTTCAATATCATGTATATTATGAAAACATCATCACCAATATCTTCTGCCGATAATGTGTAAGATTTTATTCTATCCAAAACACTAATTGCATCACGCACTGTGATTGAGGGTATCCTAGATAATTGCAATTCTCACGTACTACTGAAAGCACAAACATGACGATTAAATTTGGGTTTGTTTTTCTCCAGGGATATAAGGGATCACAATAGGAGAAGCAACCCTGATAGCAGTGACGCTGAAACTTGAAAGTATTTCAATGTGTTTTGTAGTTTTTCGAGAACTTTTAAATTTTTTCAATTGTTAAATATAATGGCGTCATACCTATTTCGCAATTTTTAAATCCAAATACGTGCTAAAGGCACGGATGATGATGCCATAATCTTAACGCAAAATATCCTAATTTGTCCATAATTTTTGTGTATAGGGTATTGTCTTAATGATGATTATACTTATTGCTCATGCAGCGCGATCTGAGTCACTAAACTTGAATTAGGAAAACTTGGACATCAGCCGATTGCCAGATATTTTGGAAATTACGGATAGTTGCCTTAATCTTACGGAAAATTATAAATCTACTGCTATTACTCATTGAATTTATTATTTAATACATATAAGCTTCACGTGACTGAAGTGTTGTTGTCCTGGAGATCGCGTTGGTCTATTTACGAGTTTAGATTTTGGTGTATGGTGACTTTTCGAAGCGCTTGCACTTTGCAAGCACCGGCCACTCGTGTGTGAGTGTATATATATATATATATATATATATATATATACACACACACAAATATATATATCACTGAAATGGCAGAATACCAATGGTATTCCCTCAATTTTTTTTGTAGTCAATGTTTTAATTTTTAAGGCGCAATAAATAACATGAATGTTTCATTTCCTCCTTAAAATTGTCTTGTATCATCAAACAGCGCGCCAAAATAACTACGATCGCTCCAGATCATTGACTCAGTAATCACATTAGATAATAAACTGTCTTTGTAGACTTGAATGGAGCCGTGTATATGAGAAGAAGACATGCTTCAGGTATATATAGTATTTAAAATGAAATAATCGTCAAAAAAATTTGTTGGTATCATGACAATTTCCTTCGCAACTTTTTTATTCGATGGCTTCTAAAAGTAATTATGATACAGCATGGGAAATAATACTACTTTTGTGTCAATTTTAAAACCATCTCGTTATATGTTTGCTATGTGTTCGCCAATCGAATAGGATTCGTAAAAAGTACTACCTGATAGTAGAGATATTTTTGGGCTATACGTTAAATAAAGAGGAATAAAAGGAAATAAACGGATAATTTTACAAATTTACACGTAAAGAGATCTTAATTTCTCGTTATGGAAATTCCTTCCTGTAACTTGGAAAATCTAATTTTCATTTCATGCCTGTCCGTGCCGATTTCCTATTTTTTTGAAGTGTCACAATAAAAAAATAACTTTTTTAAACCCCAACCCAACTATGAAAAGAGAGCGTAAAAGTAGCATGGCGTTACTGGAGATATGGACAAAGAGACAAGAAAAGAAAAAGGGAGGCGGGGGAAAGGTCGAGAGAGTGGTCGGAGAGAACAAGTGGAAGGAGGTGGCACCGAGAGAATGCGGAAAATTGACATGGGGGAAAGGTAAGACCGCTGTCAAAGCAGTGAAGAGAAGTTTTAATGTTCCAGAAAACAGGAGAGAGAAGAATAGGGTGACCATCTCTCCAAAAACCCACACATCCTTCTTCCAACCCATCACCTGTTTTAAACGCAACCCACGCAGCGTCGATGAACTAACTTCTTTCGCATTCGGTTGAACATGGAGCATTTTCTGGTGTGAGAATGAAAATAATGGGAAAAACGGCTAAAGGAAGTCAGAAAGATCCTTTTAAAGAGTAGAATAATTCTTACGAATAAAAGAAATGTCAGCACAGTTTATGGGTATAATATGAGGAACTAATAGTGATTAAACATTTATAACACCAAAAGTAGAAGAGTTTTAAAGAAACGTATCAAAGATAACTATGTTTTCTGTTCTAAGAGAAATGAGTATATCATTCCACCACACTGTGAAATCCCACAACGCGCTACATTCCTTTGATTATGTGAAAAAGGTCAAAATATAATTTTGCAGTTACCCTCCGTTAAAACACCAAAAGAAATGGGTTAAATATACAAAATAGAACTCATATCTGCATTTAATAATTTATGATATAGTGGGCAATGTATGTGTGTTTAAAGGAATATCTTTCTGCCGCATAGAAATTTTATACAAAGCAATAACTAAACTGTGAAGTAATATACTCATTATATTTAAACATCTGATAAAATGTATGAAATTGCAGGTTTCCCCTCAGTATGACCATTCGGGAATATAGCACTAACCTTTTGGAAATGTATTTGAACGTTATCAATAATTATCTTTAGCGAGTTTTACATGTCATAATATATTTGACGGTAGTTATGTTACTCTGTGTGTTATTTATCACATTAGAAAGTTGACATATTAAATCCAATATCAAAAAAACATTTTTCAGTCGTTCATTTCTATCTGAATATTGCAAGAAAAATTTGCGTCGACCGTCTGCCTTCATAAAATTCCAGGAACAAAATTCCAAGGTTTCGCACTCAGAAATCAAGTTTCATGGGCAAAGTTGAACATCGCGTTTCTCGATGAGGAAGGAGAGTAGCGTTGAAGATAGACAGAAGAGGTAACAGATTCTGAATACTGGAATAGTGGGGTGGAATATTATTTTGTGACATCAAATGGAAGATAAATACTCGAAGAATACTTGGCTACTTTAATAAGAAAATAAAATTGTTTGAATTGTTAGAGAAGGAGAAGAGAAGAAACTGAGTCGAGTTATTAATCTCTGATAATGCCTCAAAATTACTACATCTCAGGAACATTGGATTCCATCCATGGGACCTCATGAATTAAATAAATAGAAATTTCCATTGCATTTTTAAAAAAATCTTAGGAAATAAAACGGACTCAAACTGATATTGAAGAAGTCAGAATTGGAAGCATGGGAATAATGTTGTTAATTTAAGAATTCTATCATGAAATATATAGAAGAAATGAAGACCATAAGTAACATAAAAAGACATCAATAGGAAGAAATAATGGACCTAGTGAAAGCAGCTTTCTGAAGTTCATTTTTCTAGAACGATAACCGAGAGACTTTCACTTTATTTCACTTATTTTCATTTATTTTTCGTTAATTTGTTGCGGTGCATCCCTCACTACCCACCATTTGGAGGTCAATATGAAACAACAGATACAAAGTAGCTTACGCCTCTCAAAACGCCGTGAACACTCCATGTTCTGTTCAATCTTTTATTTGAAAAGCGTAATAATTTTAAAGACAGGTCCATAAAAAATGAAGGAGTAGAATCGTCTCATTCCTACCATACCCTTACCGTTCCACAAAACCCAAAACACCAAAAACCATCTTTAACCTACACGCCTGAAAGAATTTCACCCCAAAAACCTTTCTTCTACCCCTCTTTTTAGAGGCCTTGGTCACCAGTCTCTCCCTTATGGACATCTCTCAAGAGAGAATATGTTCTTCCTCTCTCTCCTATATCCCTTCTTCCTCCCTCACCTTCTCTTTCCTCACAAGGAGATGCCGGAGGACATACCTGCAGTCCGAAACAGGGCGAAGGTGGACGGGGGTGGAGTGGTTTAGGAAAAAAATAAAAAACCCTCTTTCCCCAAAGTCTCCTGCCATCACTTCCTTGTCAGATGGTATGAGGAGGGGTAGGGAGAGGAGTGGTGCGGAGAGGGGTATCGCAGGGGAGAGGTAACGTGGATGGGAGGGAGGAGAAGGACCAGCAAAAGTGGCATTAATATCGCATTCTAAACAGGCGCCTAAGTGTCGTCGTCTCGTCCTCTGCTCGCTGAGGAATAAATTGTAGATTCGTACGACCCCACGGGACATCTTAACTAGCCCTATTTTTGAGGGAAGAAGTCTCCCATTTAGCTAAACAATGAATGGGTGGTTAAACAGAATGGATTTATTGCATTGTAAAAAAACGCTGGAGGATGGTTCCTAACGTGACGGTAATTTATGCGATGTTCGTATTTTCCCACACTAAAAGAAAAATTTTATCCTGAAAGGATATCGCTTCCAGGAAACATTCGTGAGCTATTACAATGTGTAGTCACTGTTGAAAATGAAATGAAGAAAATGTAATTTTCAAGTAGAATTTTATCCTGCCATAGATAGGTAATTTGAGCTTTTTAAAATTAACGCGTTATTTGTTAGTCGATCAAAATTATATTAACATACACGACGTAACAATATGGAGTGTGATATATGAGATTTTTCAAATATATTTATACACATCCCTCGTTTTACATGGTACACGCATTCCTGGAAAAGGCCGTATAAAGCGAAGCGGTGCAAAGTGGAATAGATTTCCTCGACGGAATATATGATGTTATATTTGAACGCCGTCTTGAGTTCAACATGTAACAATCTAGTTATATTATATTGAGTTGCTTCCTTTATTCTTTCTTGTAATCTCTGGATCTTATGGAAACATTTTACTATTTTTAATGCTCGGTGATCATTCCAAAACCGTGCTAATGGTAAATTGTTGACCGTGTAATTAGAGATAGTTCTCTAAAAAGCAAACGTGTAAAGCGGAACCGAGCAAAGCAAGGGATGGGTGTATTTAATATAGTTTGCACAATTCGAATAAGTTGTTACAGAGATGATTTTAACAAGACTGCAATTTCCTTGAAAAGCTGATATCTTAGTACCTTTCATTTTTACCCGAAACGGCAAACTTTCGAGTTTGCGTTTAAGACATGTTAAAATAATTTAGTTTTTATGAACGAAGATTCCAAGCCATAAATGCATAGTCAAGTATTTTTGCCTTCAGTTTGTCGCGCGAGGATAGCATATACTTAACTGAAATTAGGAATATTTAGAATAGTATAAACTGCTTACTTACATTCCGATGAATTCGCCTTATCTGCCATGGACTACGCCAGGGGTCACCAAACATTTTGCCAAAAAAGCCACATGAGGCTTTATATATTACTCTGATACAGTCCTTTAAATAATCGATGAGATCGTGTGTAAATTTCGAAATTTTCAAAAGTTTATTGCATCCACGTATTCAAGAAATATCGTTTAGATTTCATAAATGATATTTAATGACACCTCCTGCTGGCAAACATATGAATATGCATGTCTTTAAGAAATTGATGAAATAACTGCGCGGGCCGGATATGCCCCATGTGCAGTAGTTTGTCAACCCCTGAATGACGCCACTTGTTCTATTCCGAGCCCATCTTCTCCTCATTTCCATTTTTTCCTGGGTCGGTCAAAGGGTCTCCTTCCCTCCATTCAACGTTTCCAAGGAAAATGTCGGACTTGTGTGTAATTTATATTTTTCTGTGGAGGTGCTACAAATCCCTCGCACGACTTCAACTTGAAGGACCAGGATTTTGTTTCGGGGTTTTCTCCCCATAGCCGAGGGGTCCCAGTTAAGGCGCTGGACATTCGCCTTCACCCTCTCCCGTCTGCTGCATCAAATGATGCATTGTCCAGGGGGCACCACGAGGAGGTGGGAGTAGGATTCGCTGGCAGTGCTGTAGGTTAGTAAACCAGTTGGCTTTACTCAGGATTTACGAGGTGCGCATATCGGCGTCTGCACACCCCTCTGAGGCCAATGCCAGCATTCACCCCCTACATTTAGACACATAAAAGCTCAAACAATAATGATTACGTTCTTTCCAATTTCATGCTGCTTTATATCCGTAGGTTTTAAATTAATGTCATATTTTTATGCAGAAAATAATCACAGCGATTTTGTTTGCATTCTTAAAATTTTTGTTATTAATAATTAGGTTATTAAGATATTCAAATTTCAGATTTACGGTTTTTAAGATAAATAAACGGGGCAATATACATTGCACAAACTTTCTCACTACGTTTGGTCTCACTACAGTCTTTGCTCCGAAATTAACTCTGTGTTTAGCAATTTACTGCCAATTATGTTAATAATGCGTAGCAACAAAATCAAAGCGACTGACACTATTAACCTCTCACATCTAATACCTCTCACCAATAAGCGCGTGGCGTTAACAGAGGAGTACGGAATTTTAGACTAGGGAATCCCAGGGTTCCCCCCTCCCCTCTGACGAGTGCGCAGAGCGTCTTGTACAGAAATAATGCCACTGGACGATATATAGTAACTTTTTTGGGACATATGGCGTAGTATTATTTGTGACATCAGGCTGTACGATTGGATGAATTTTAATCGAAATCCTTAAGCTTAGGTAAGGTAGCTTAGCGTACATTGAAATGTCAATGAACGCCATATAGTGATTTATAGAGTCATATGGCTTACCCAGTATTATTTTTGACATCGGGCTCTACAATTGGATTGATTTTAAGCCAATTATCTTGAGACATTTTTGAGTAAATCAAATTTTTCTAAAAATCGCCAAGAATTAACTACCCTTTAATTTGGTGCAATATCATTTTTATAAAAAAGGGTCTGCAAAAAATGATATATTGCATAAATACGAGATATCATTCGATTTTATGTACGCGTTTAGGCCCTAGAACGGCGAAAAGACAGACGGCATGGCGAAAACCACTTTTATGGACACAAACACCTAAAACGTATATTTCCATCAAAATCTCGAAGTCGAATTTTTCACGAATACAATACTTTCTCAATATAGGTACTGCGTATATGAGAAAGTAAAAATATACTACGTATATGAGAAAGTAAAAAGGTGGTAATTATTTTTTTGCATGATAATTATGTAATGCGAATATAAAAATCAGAGCGAGTTATTACAATATTGAAGATTCAAAGTAAAAATTGCTTCTTTTAGAAGAAAACTGTGATGATGGTAATTTTTAGGAGAAGAGTGAGAGGGGTGCTGGTTATATACAACGCAGGAGAGTACATTTTTAGTGTATTTTACCTCTCATTTAAGTGCGCTTACAAACAGGCGTATACTTCCTCCCGTCTCGCACTCTATCGTTGCCTTTGCATCCTCAGTGCTCTCAACCTCCCGCTCTCCTCCCTTCAACCTCTCTTCTCATTCCCCTCCCCTCCACATCTTCACCCCGTCCCAAAATGAATTGCCCCCTACGAACGCACGTTCTTAAAAGGATTCATTACAGTCTAGTATTTCACAGTTTACCCTTGTCCCGTAAACACTCTCATCGTAAACTTTTATCCTTCCTCTCTATTTCTTTCAAGCGACTCTTTCCCAAATACCGAAACACTTTCTTAAAAGCTGTCTACGATGCTATTCTTTGAAATACATATTTCCATATTTGGTAATTACCAACATTTTCCGGTTAATTAGCAAATAATTGAATGATTGACAGTGGGATCACAACAGACAGTTACGCGTGAATTTGTTTTTATGTATAATAAACTTATTAATATTATCCTAACTTCTTCCCCATCAGAATAATTAGCTTATATGTGCATCGGATATTACAATTCCTTTCCTTTATTAAAGTGCGATTGAAAATATATCAGTTGAGAATGCAGAACAAGTAAAAACATCACAATGTTCCTTCTTAAGATTCACCTTGCATATTATATTTATTTATTATATATATATATATTTATTATAATATAATACAAATTTTAAATTTTTAAATAAAAAAAACGTAATTATTCTTTAATTTAACCACTTTCTACTACGAAATTTAACAATGAATTTAGATTAATAATTGATAAATACGAAACTAGCAGGTGACTGAAATTTTATCATAATTTTTCCATATTAATCTCCTGTATATGAACGCGATAAATAAGTAGCTCTATAATGTTAACATTGGAACTTATTACACGCACATGCACACGCGCGCGCGAGAGAGAGAGAGAGAGAGAGGGAGAGGGAGGGAGGGAGAGAGTGAAAGAAATTATAAACTTTATAAGTAAAACATGTGACATTAGTTTGGCTCATTTCACCATCCTCTATAACTGTTCAATAACAAGATACAGAATCGCATTTGTATATAAATTTTAAATCAAAATCTTAGAAATCGAAGCAATGATATCCGTCCCGCGATGGAATGGGAGAGTCGGGAGGGCGAGTTTTAAAAAAAGGGGTGCAACAAGAGTGTGCCTACCGGGTGGAGAGGAAGCATGCGTGCGGTATGGTGAGGGTGAGACAGGAGAGAGAGAGGAGAATTTTTAAGGCGTCCCTTTGGCGCCACGGCAACCGCCCCTGCAGCGGACTTTGAGGCGTGCGTGGCGCCGACGCTAAAAAAGCGCTCCATCTCTCCCCGGAGGAGGTGCATACATCGGACGGGAGCGGAAGTGAGGCGTAAGAGAGAGAGAGAGAGGGAAGGAAGAACCCGAGCTGGAGAGGCGGAGGAGGAGGTCGGGGGTAGGAATAAAAAGAGGGAGAAGGGGAAGCGAGGGGATGAAGAGAGGAGAGAGAAGTGGAAGTAGAGAGAAAGAGAAAATGCTTGGTCGAGGTTAGGTCTTAAACTCGAACAGCAATGAGTCGAAATAGATAATTATGAAACATATTAAAGCTGCAAGTCACAATAACGAGCGACACTATGTCGCTGTAACTTAATCAAAACACCAAGAATTATTTTAATAACAAATTATGACATTAAAAATGTTGGTATTGATTCATATCTCACTCCGGGATTATCTTTTCCACGCTGTGTTTTCCATTTATTCCCGGTAGAATCAAAGTATTGTGAGGGGCGTATTTTTATAACTGGCGGGTCGCGTGCTTGAGATCCCTGGGGCGAATAGAGCGCGTGATGAGAGAAATCTTCTTTTAACTTCTTTTTGCAACTTTAATTTAATTTTTTGTCGGGTGTGTCCGCCCAAGAACCTCCAATTTCACAGGAAGAGAAGACGCCGAAAAAGATTCCAATTATCCCACTTGGCGCCACCCCACCCCCTTAATTCTCTCTGCTCCCTTTTTAAAAGGACACGCGCAACGCCCTCCCCCTTCTCTCCTCTACTCCTTTCTCCTCGCCGAACCAGGGATTGTTTAGTTCCGGAACATTTACTGGGCTATGATACGCATCGCTTGCCTCGTAAAAATTGAAGACGAAACGGGAGTTTTGAAAATAGTGCGTCTTCATTCAATTTTGAATGGCTGATAGGAATCATTTAGATCGATAATTCTTTTTCTCCGTTCGTCTCTTTCCTTATCTCTCTCTCTCTCTCTCTCTCTCTCTCTCTTTCCCTCTCATCCTCTTGTTTGTGGACACGAATTAAAACTCAGGCGCCGTCTTCTGAATATTATTAAGGAGCTCTTGAGGAAGGAAGCCGCTGCGGTAAGAGATTAGGCAATCTTTTAGAAAGATTTGTTTACAGGGCGGTGGGAATAATTTATGAGGACTAGGGTTCCTTTGATAATATTTAGCGGAACCCTGGCGCCCATGTCTCCGCCGGACTATGTCTATGATTAAGAGCGTCCGAAAATAAACGCTAAGATAAAATTTCGAAGAACGTTAAGGTCATGAAAGAGAGTGGAATTTATTTGAATAAATATCACGTCATACTGCATCCTAGCGGAAAATTAAAAGCAATCAAGAGTTGGGTGGATTTATTAAAAAATATTCGTTTAATTTCCGCTGAAATAAACTGAATTATAAAACCCAATGCAAGACAGTCGCAACAAAAAATCGTTCTATCCATCCACCTATATGTTAGAATAGGAATAATCGTTTCTATAGAAATATGGGTAATTTATGTTTGGATTTGCGCCAAAAATCGAATGAAAACTGAAACCCGTCCATTAAAATTTCAATAGACACAATCCGAAGAAATAACATCACGGTCATACCACGCACGTCCCCCTTTGCGATTACCCTCACCTCCCGACCGACACCGCATCAATCAGCGGCCAAGAAGGGGGCTTTGACCCAACAAATCCCGATTGAGGAGCGGAGAGATTGGGAAGGGGAGCGGAGGCTGTGTGTGCGTAGCGAGAAGGGATAAGGAGATAATGCCGGACATGGGTCTCCAGGAGAGGAGAAGGAGGGATTGGGAGCGAGGGAGAGGGTTGTTTAGGAAGAGAAGGGGAAATTGCAAGGGGTTCGGGAGAGAGGCATGGAAGGCTTTTCTATCCGATCGCAAGTCGTAGCTTATCTCTGGTGGACAGTCGACTCCATCTCAACCCTTTCACTCCTCTTCCTCCCCTCTCTGATCTCTTTCTCTCTCTCACACACTCTCTCTCTTTCTCTCTCTCTTCCTCTCTCTTTGCTCCTCACTCCACTCCTCACGGGACATTTTCGAGAATCCTGAATGATCCCTCCCCATTCCCGAAATTTTCTTACCATCCCGTCCTTCCCGTACCGTTCCCAGGGCTTCCTGTTCATTGCCATCGTCCTCCCGTTTCGTCGAATTTCCTCGCTTCCAGCGAACGCCAAAGCGACCCTTTTCACATTTCCCGTCACACAGGCATCCCTCTCCCTATATCGTCCCAGCGTCTCCTTCCCTCCCTCCTCTTCTTCCCTTCTCCTATCTCTCCCGAGAACCCTCATACAGTTACATTACCCACCACCCCTTCTTCCTTACTCTCCTTCCGTGCACCCTGCGCTTCCTCTCCTCCCGCCCAGGCTCCCTTTCGAACCCTTTTTTCCATAAAGGGATACTTCCCACGCCGAACCGAGCTTCCGAATCTCTCACACTTCCGCTCGCCTTATTTTCTAGACGCCTCTATCCCTCTATCTATCCCTTCTTCCCCACTTTTCCTTTCCTCCTATTCCACAGACTTTTAGTTCAAAATCCCCACACCTCACGGTGTAACGTCCGTGGTCCCAGTGCCGTCTTCAGCTGCCAGATGCCTATGTCAAGCGCGGTATACCTGCATCGGACCTGATCCGAGTAGACATCCTCGAACGCCTCGTCGATTCCTATCACCGTAAGTCTCTTTAATTGACGGCCCAATAATTAAAAAAATTAGAAAAAATTACGAGGAAGTAAATGGAAATTTGTTGCTATTTTCGAAATTCCTCGTCATATGAGGTCCACCTGCTCCCGTGCTTGTGAACGTCAAACTCCACGTCAGATGAATTTTTCATTGCTTGTCTTCTTTTCCTATGTCATGCTACAAGTTTAACCGTGTACTTAAAAACATGCGAGTTACCTTATAGGAAAGGGAAAGCAGTTTAACTGTTTTACGATATCCGATAAATATTTATAACAACAAAAATAATTTTACTGCTATAAAACTGCTTGCTATTAATTGATAAAAAACTTTTAAAGAGAAGTTGATATAAAATGACGTTGGTTTTTATATAGTTTTAATAAAACCTATTGCTTAAAAATCGAAACTGCTCGTCGTTATCGGTGTTTAAAACTGAAGAAACACTAAGGACAAGTTGTTTTAGGGTTGATTAGATCACGAACTACACCAGCACAACAGAATATGTACAACCAGCCAGAACTCAACTTTATTTAAATTATAGTTGAAGATGCTAGCAATACATTAGGTGTTTCCATTCTTACATTCTGATATCTAATGAGAAATTATGATGCTAAAATGAAAAAGTTAAATTTAAGACGCCATTTCTAAAAATCCATGGTATGAAGTTAAGTTTGAAAAAATTAGATATAGACGCAGATAAAATGTCGTCCTAGACAGTACGCTATTCCTATTTGAATCTATGTAAGTAAAGTATAAATCATAAGTTTTCTATGTCTCTGATGGATCTTTTCGGGCATATGTATTATTTCCGGAATACATCCACATCGCAGCAAAAGTGAAAAATCTACGATTGATAACGGGAAACGTCTAATTATCGTGTAAAATTATTCTTTAGTCTGTTATGGCTCTATTTCACCCTTTCCATTCCTCTCGCACCCACTTTCCACCTTCCACTCCCTTTCTTTCCTCGATTTTTCCTCCCTTCGCCCGCTATCGGTCTTCATCCCTACTTTTATCGGACCAAGGAATCGCTCGAGTTTGGATGGGACTTCCCGAATTCTGCAAGACAAGTTTCCAGTTTCAATTAAAAGTTTCCCCCTTCTCCACCCCTTACATCCCCGCTACCCTATCTGTGCACCCGTATTCCCAAGCCAATCTCCTTTTTTCTACCTCTCTCTTACTTATTACCCCACGACCTATATCAGCTTTTGCAGACACTCTAATTTTACGTGGGAGTTATAAGATTAAGCGTTTTATTATTTACTCGAAGAGTGGCAGTTACTTTGCGAACCAAGGAATGTATGTAGGATTTTTGTTTTCTTATTGAAACTACGTTGAAATTTTCATTTTAATTATTCTAGCTATAAAATTGACAAGTAAAATGGGCAAAAATCAATTTAACTGTTTACATTCTCGTCAAACATGGTGCAATTGGAGTCTTTTATTTAAAACAAAAGAATCAGGGAGTGGATTATTCAACGGGGTAAACTCTAGCAGCGTAAAAGAAGTCCCGTGGTTCAGTTGGAATTTAAAAGCATCAGCGATGGTACTGAATAACAATTGGCAAGCCTCGATAGTATTAAGTTCTCTTTCTCCTGTGTTACTTATTATTTTTTAAATGCTCATTTTCATATCTATTATGCTTAGATATGGCTACGAATTTTAACGTTCGCGGCCAAAATAGGTATAGTTATTTATGTCTATCCCCTTCGCAAAATATCCTCCAATAGAACTCTTGGCTCATGTCTATTTTCCCTTTCCTCGCGTCACTCCTGTCATTTCACAATTTAGTTCTGCATCCCCTCCCACTTCTGCCGACCGCATCCCATGTCTGCGTGGGTGACTTGGTCTAGACGAGGCGTTGAAGAGACGAGTAGCCTCTTTCCGCCCAGTAATTAGCTCTCCTATGACATCGGCCCTTTCTTTTGACTCCCCCATTCACACTGACGCACTCACTGTCTAGAATGCGCACACGAGCCTCTCCTTTATTCCCAATGAACTCGTCTATCGATAATTCTTCATTTCAATACATAAACGAATATGAATGACAAAATGAACGACTGTTTAAAACAATTAATTTATTTATGATGTGTTGTAACTTAAAAGTGTTTATCTAAGATTATTTGTTCCATTTAAGCGCAAGTTTACTTTTTGATTTCCTCGCAAAATCCTCAATTTGAATATGTGCAATTTGAAAGAAATTTACTTCTTTATAAAGATTAATTGTCATTGTTATTTAAGCTCCTTTTTTCCAAGCACTGGTAAGATATTTGAGCCTTAGCTAATAATTCAACATAGAAAAAACTAATCAAGAAATAAAAAATCTCCATCAAAAGTTTCCTTTTGAAATATGCTCCATTATCTTTTTTTAGAATGAATCTGTAAATTACATATATATTTAGGGGACTGATATCATTTTCCATTAGTAATAACTAAGGTGACATCGTGTTTCAGGCAGAATAGTAAGAAGTTCAAATGTTGCATCAACGACTTTTGATGCAACGAAATAGTACGCGAATGCAACAGAAAGATTACGATTCTGTTGGTTATAATCATCCTCTGCCGTAGTGCACCAAAGCTTATTTTATTTCTCAGCACTCTTTTCGATTTTGTTCGATCATTGTGGTAGAAAAGAGTCAAATTTCACGATATTATGTGGAAGTTATCATCTTTTCCCTTATTGCTGAAACAAGATTTAATATATATATTAAATGGTGTAGATATTCAGATGGATAACAAAATTACTCAGTTTTAAAAATGACCGACTTTTCAATAAAGAAGTAACTTTAGTTTCGAGTAACGAAAACGGCATAACATTCTCTCATATAATATCGCTTTTATAAAGATATTCTTTTCGGCTGTCGTTGCCCAAGAAAAATAAAACAGTGATATTCTTCTCTTCCCTAAAATTCCAAATGTACCGTGGCACACAGGTTTCAGAGCATTTCGTTAACGCACGTTAGCCTTGGTGGCTTGTATTCATCTATCCAGATGCAGATGTATTTTGGAGAGAAAGATTCCTGGGTTGAGTTTTCGCTCTTTTGCAGCCGTTAACCATAAGTTGGGGGCCGTTATCTTTCTTAACGTCAACGTATTTTATGAACAACAAACAGGTTGGCTGAAAAGAGTGTCAGAACAAACATGATGTTCTTACTTCTGCAACAATTTCAGAATTAACTTTTGCATAAAGAACCACCCTAACCCTTTTACGATTATCCTTTTAGCTTGAACATTCACACAGGTTACCCACGTCACACGTCTCCATCTCTGAATAGTACTGAAACATCAAAAGACAGATAACAATATTGGGTAACGGGTTGCCCCATCGTCCTGAGTGACGAGCGCTTCGTTCTGCAATGCAGAACACAGAATGGACGACGAATACCCAATTGGTACAGCCATAGGGAAATCTGAACGCACCCTCAGGAAAGGCCAATCATTGACGGACAACGGAAGGATAAGCTTCTCCATGGGGAACCTATTGGGAATTGGATTCTCATAAGGGAACATACGTAGACTTTTGTACAATATTGTTATAAGCCCACAGTATGCATAAGGTCCTTATTGGAAGGCTATTTATCGCATCCACAGGAAACATTAAATATTGGGCAGTTGATATTTAGGTAGTTGCATGCCTATAGCATTTGCACGTATATAGTGAATATGTTAAGAATACTAATAAAACTTAAAGGATACGAGTTTAACTGATAATTATATACAATGATGCACACCAACAAAAAATAAGAAAAAGACCTTGAATTCCATTCGCAGTTTTTATTTTAATAGCTACACTAAATAAAGACCACAACATTTACGCTAAACTTATCCTTTAATATATTATTATAAAATAATAATTTCATTGTTTAAATAAACCCCCGGTGAATTTTTACAGCGCTATAGATTCTAAAAACCTGCCATATAAAACATCCAGCTGCTAAAATCCGCATCGCGTTATCTCGCCAACTTGCGATTTACGTAACTGACAATGTTTTCGACGACCGTCCTTCTTTGGAAGGAAATTGACTTGGCCTTCAGCTGTTTTCTCTATTTTTCCACTCTTCACCGCCCTCTCTCCGGGAATATTTGTTTCTGTTTTGTTAATTTTCAAAAGCTACGTCCTACTCCTTTTTTCCTACGCTTGGTTTAGCACGGACGAAAACGTCTCTCTCACGAGAAACAACCCCCCCCCCCCTCCACCCACCCTCTGCCCCTCTCCTTCCCCACACGACCCCTTCTTCTCCCCCACCCATCCCCTTCCTACACCCAAACCTCCCACCTCCCTTCCGCTACTGCGTACTTCGACAGAAAAAAGAGGGGCATGGAGAAAGGGTTTCTGGACGAGTGAAAAGGAGGGAGACCAAGGTAAAAATCACTACAACACTCATTTGTTTGTTTCACTTTTTCTACCTCCCTCCCCTTCCCTTGCTGGAGTACCTTCCCATCATCCCTTCCTCTTCTTCCCAGCTTTCTATCCCCTTCTTTTTAATCCCCTCAGGACCAGCATTTTCTATTTTCGCGGAGAAAAGAGGGAAAAATACTGGCGTGGCTAAGGACACAATCCTCACTCACTGTGACAACGGGTGAACAACGTCAAAAAAGGGTTAAGTTCAACAAAAGGTGTCGCGTGGGGTATAGGGGGATGCAAGAAGTAAAGGAAACGAAGAGGAGGAGAGGAAGAGGAGAAGAAGTGGAATAGGAAAGGATGAGAGGGGATAAACAGAAGTCCGGGGAATGACTGACTGACGCTGCTTCGCTGACTGGCCGAGAACAGAGATGGGATTAGGGGTGGGTAACTCACGCCTGATTAGCCATTGTCCACTTGGCACCCCTGGAAGGAGGGGGCGTATAGGAAGAGACGAAGGGTGGGGAGATGGGTCGGGAGGGAGGATAGAGGAGTGGGTTTGGAGGGAGAGGGGTGTAAAAGGAACGGAGGGTGTGCAATAGAACGCATACGAGTGCCTCGCGAAACACGCTGTAGGGGGAAAAACGAAAAATTGACTTGTTTCGACTTTCCGACAGAATTGGGTTGAAGTTGAATAGCTTGTCTCGGAGAGAAAAAATATCTATAAGCAGCTGCTTGGAATCTGCGTTTTCGCCTGAGACCTTCCGATAGCTAACAAAAGTTATGTTTTCTTCGGACTAGATTTCTGATTCACTAATCGATTCCTAACTCATTTTCTCTCTTTACTTTTGCGGGGTCTTTGAGCAACGTAACTCACAGAATTGCGAGGGATTGCTAGTGTATGCTTAGGGTAGAATGAAGCTTTTTTTATCGTATTACTCACTGAGTTACTAAGGGAAGGTAATATAATGCATGAAATACTTGCAAACGTAATGCGTAAGAAATTATTTTATTTAAATTTAAAAATGCAATGCAATAATCCTAGCGCATTTCAAAATTACAAATTTCGACGTGTAAGCTGCCAGTCATTACGCATAAATCTGAGACTTGCGCAGTATTAAAGCATATATCGACGAATTACTGCATTGCATTTTTATTGTGATCAATGATATTCCATACATCATATACCCATAAATTGGCTTATAATAGCAAACACTTGTTTTCATTTAAAAAATGCCGAAAATTAGCATGCTTGAGTGCGCCCAAAAACTGCATTATATTCACAATAACAGGGAGAGAATTTCAAACAGATAATCATCAAATAAATTACCGATATCGGGCCTTATTTTTTCTCTTAATTGTAATTTCTCGGAATGAAATTAAAAATTCGGGAGTAAAAATTGGAGTGCATTCGCATTTTCCGGACAAATGACAAACAATGGACCGGAATGAGCGAACACAAAGGAGGAGAAGCGCAAGATAGGAAAGAATCCCGAATAAGAATAAGCGAGTGAGCATTGCACATGGACCGTTTGCCTTACGCATAACGAGTGCATTGCGAGGGAATTTTAATTTCATGGGCGCCACGAAGGAAGTGGATTTTGAAACCTCGTCTCGTGATGAGAACGGCGCCCTTGATAAAAGTGGAGCGCCAACATGGGAAGGGAAAGTTTGGCGTCTCCACAAACCAGAAAATTTTAAATGGGGATTTTTTCCGTGCGCTTTAATAACTGAAAAAAAATCCTTACGGTAGGTTGCCTGTAATTATTCCTTTTATGTTCTCGAGTTGGGTGGAGCGAGTTAATTTTTTGAGCTTGCTATCGCTGAATCAGAGACAAAATTATCAGATGGTGATGCAATGTCAAATAAACATTAAGGTTTCGTTGAGCATGCATGCATGCATAAAATCTGACATTTCTCCAAGTTATTTTCGTTTTTTTTTAATTTTTTAGAATCAAAATCTTTAATGAATTTATTTAATAACTGCACTTAAATAACTCAAAGCGTATAAAACTAAATCAAATAAATATTAAATGATATGCTTAAGGAGATCTGAAATTATTTTTGAGGAATTTATTTGTGTGCTGAGGACGTATCTTTATAAAAATCTTACGTTGGAGCTTGTAGTCACATCCATAGACCCTCATGATACCATGCTATTGCTATTTTACAAACAACCCAAAATAAATTTCATATGCAGAAATTTATGGCAATGCAAGACCTCTTTACGTAAACTGACAGCCAGAAATCGAATTTAGGCGAGATCTGATATTTAAAAAAGAAGCAGATCGTCGCTGCGAAAAGAGATTTTCACGTAATTCTCCGAGAATTATCATCGTTAATCTGATCGCAGGCATTGTTGCTATGTTTACACCGCCATTTCATCTGTCCTAAATTATTACTCGCATGCATATTGCTCATTTTCCGTCCTTTGTCTTCCCTCGTTATTTGTCCTACTGGTGTAACTGAGTAACCACCTCCAATTTGCCTCACTTTCCCTTTCTCCGTCTCCGCATCACCCGACGGGATAGCATTGTTGGCGTGAAAGTCGCCGTAAAATGACGAACTGGCACTTTTTACCTCTTTCTCCGCATTGTTCGCAAATGCCATCCTTCTCAGCTGGAGACTCGGCTCTTTCCTTTTGGCCTGCAAAAACCACTCCCCTGTCTTTCGGCCCTCGCTCACCTTTGCCGAACCAACTTCATCTTCTACCCTCACTCCTGTACTCCCCACTTCCACTTTAAATCCTCGTGCACTATGTAAACAGACTGCCAAGTTGAGGTTTTTTTGAAGAGGGAATACGCACGCGCAAGAGACCCCGGAGGAGGTAAGGAGCGAAGGGATACTTTCTCGGAGATGAGAGACCCTATTAAAACTCTATCCTCAAAAACCTTCTTGGAATCGCAAATTCGTTGGTCAGACCGTAATCTTCTATTCTTAAAAAAGTCGAGGAAGTGGGAAGGGAGGGAACGGGTTCCTTCGAGACTGCCATGCTGTTTACGACGACTTGGCGTGACTACCATTCTCTTTCTGTCTCGAACAATGATGCGAAGGAATAGGAGAGCACCTCTCTTCCTTCGACCCTTTTAGCAAGAGTGGCTCTCCGTATCGCAGTCTCATTATCTAGCCCCTCATACGCACCGGAGACCCTCTATTGCTCTGGTGAAATACAAAAGGGGAGGGCAAAAAGGGCCGGCAATAAAACGATGAATTGCATGTTTGCTCGATAATTTGCCGTTTATAATTTCTATGCCACTCATATTATTTTTATGCTCGAGGATGTGAGGTATGCGCCTCATGCATTTCTTCCCCGGCAACGATTAAACGAACAAAATGAGCTCGATAACTCTTCTCGCTTGAAGGGAATAATGATGTTACATAGTGGTCAAACCTCTTGAAATAAATTTGACGAAGGAAGTTAACGGTAGTGATATCAAATTAAGAAGGGTACATTTATTAGCCATTAGTTAAAATGCAGCTCCGACGACTTTTTTGCACTTAAAATTTACGAATGCCCTTGAAACTGGCTAGTCAACCTTTATCCCGGAAGACGAAAAAAATCAAAAAAATAACTCACTTTTCTAGACTAAGCTTTTTCCTTGAATAACTTTAGGAACATGTTTTGTCTTATTTATATTCAGAGAAAACATTCTACGGAACAATAAGAATCCAACTCCAGCATTGACCAAGATTTACACATACACCCATGATAGTTAAAAGTTTCCAGTACCCGCTGGGAAATAATTTCGCTATTGTAATAAGGATGCGAACGTAGTAAAAATAATAATCTGATAGTTGGCGTCCGCACACCACTCGACATGCATTCACATACCAGAGGTACGTGGAGCACCGGTTGTCAAGCACTGATCTTCATGATGCTTCAGTCACACGTCAAACTCGTTGACTTGCGGGCTAACATATAGATATAATCTCCGTAAATTAAGATATTATTTAAAAATTTTCATAAACTATACATTATGGCGGGTAATTAGGAGAAACTTAACGGAGTCATCAAGAGAAAGGTTGGATTTTTGCTGCAAGGTATTATGCAGCCAAAAAGAACGCGATGGAGAAGTTTCAATCTCAAAATATGATTTTTTTACTGCCTGCCTCTTATGAATATGCAACACCAATAACTTTCGCGAGGGCACAGTTAGCAGCGACGAAGCATAAAATTAGTTAAGCAATGATCTTCGAAATGCTAAGTTACGCAATACTCCCGGGTAAAACTTTTATTAGGGATATTGTCATGCGACACGCAAAACCTCGTGATTAAGCAGCAAATTCCATAGCATCCGATTACAGTACTCGCATACTTTCCAAGCGTGATATGAAATTAAGCTCCGAACTCGCGAATATCGAAAAGTCCGCCAATGTTGTCACACTATCTATCCCGTCGCCCATCCTTTCTCCCTCTCTTTCTCTCCACCTTTCCTTTTTCTCGGCCATCGCTCTCCTCAAATCCTCTCCCTACTTTTCACCTCGTTAACCGTCGTCAATCACGGTCTATTGTGACGCATGGCTACCAAAAATGTCTCCAGGGAGTGTTCCCATGGTATTGGAGGAAGCGTGGGAGAGAGTCCGTCGAGTGGAGGGCAAAGTGGGAGAGAATGGAAGAGAGGAAGGGACGGGGGAAGAAGGTGTAAGTATAGAGAAATGAGAGGGGGGAGTTGTGGCGTATGGTGTTCCATGCGGGCGGCAGAGGGATCGAGGCGCGGGAGTGGCGCTTAAAAGGTGGTCGAAGCTTCTATATATGTGCACACACTCGCAAGCTCTTATGTATACTCGCATTATGAAAGGCTGAAGGGGATAGGAAGTAGTGGAGAGGAGCGGTAATGGGAGAGAGCGGAGGGCAGAGAGTGAGAGGGGATTGGGAAATTGCGAAAGAGCTAAGAGTACATCCGCAAGGTTAGAGCGCTTATGACTTTCCTCGTCACGCGAAGAAAATAAATTAACTTGCTTCTAAAAACGGAACGAATCCATTTCCTCCGCAACAATTAATCTGTTGCCTCGCGATAAGTGGTTGTTTAACATTTGATGAGTCGAAAGCAAGCATTCTGTACTGTTATTTCGCCATTAAAAATATTCGGGGATTTAAAGCTCTTGTGTAATTTTACATAACCTTTTTTGAAGCGATCGAGGAATGTGCATATTAATGTAATTTCGTCTTTTACTTTTAACGGTTAATGTGAGAGACGAACGATTTGGCCACTTGAAGGACATAAAATAACTGATTCCTCCGGAAGCTTTTGCAAAGCTTTAATTATTAGAGCGAATGTTTTTCGATATATTAAAACCAAAAATAGCTTTAAAACAGGGCGGCGTATATTTATCTTGGCATGCAAGGATGAAGTATGGTAAAGATCAAGTTATCTCTTAGTGCTAACTGCTACGCTAATTGCTACATTAATCATAGTTATGCGTAGTATTAAACAAACGAGAGTCTTTATTCTAACATTATTGCCCAAAATAACCACTTGAGTTTCGATGTTCTTAATTTCAACAAAAACATATAATGCACAACATACATATGGTAAATGACCACAAATAGAATCTAAGAGTGCGCGTCGAAATTCCAATAATTATAAAATATAACGCTTTCTATTATTTGTTCGAAATAATTTCTAGCACACAAAATGTCAGATGTTTTCGGTGTTTCCCATTGATTTAAAATACGTTGCAAGGGACCCCTTTGCTCTGCTCCTTTACGGAACCGCTGACAATAACATTCTTGAAAATTACTATTTGTTCCGTTCGCCGCAATTTGTTGGAAAAATTCATGCAACATGCATAATGCCTTTATGAGATGATAATATCAAATGAGCGATAAAAATAAAATATGATATTTACTTCAAAAGGGTAAATAAAAGTAAGGCTAAATAAAAACAACACTAATTCAAATAGCTAAAAACAAAAATAAAAAGATAACAGCAAAATATTGTTAGTCATTCTATCGTCAATAATGTTATCAAAGATATTTAAAAAGGTTCATTTCTCAAAAAGAAAACACACAGAGTAGAGAATGGATTGCGTGGGAAAAAAGGTGCCATAACAGATTTACTTAATCGAGAATTTATCAATAAAGGGATTTTCGGAGAACTTTTTATCGCTCCGAGATTTACCAAATATCATCCTTTCAGTCGCCGTGTGAAAAATTACAATTCAGCAAAGGAAAAAAAATCCCCAAAAAAGATAAGCTTTCTTTTCTTTTGTAGATGAACCTAACCTTTGTGATAGAATCTCGAACTATGTTATTCGCTTTTGGCAGGGCGAAATTTCCAAAATGCGTCTCGGACTTTTTTTATTCGCGGATCCGAAACGCGGTCCGTGGAAAATGAGGGCTTCTGTCTCCACCCCAGAGGGTCCATTCGGCAGCAAAAGAGGGCTTATCCCATGATTGGCCGGCGCTTTGTGCTCCTGAATTGGCTCGCACGGTTAACTTGGGGTAGCGAGGGAGGGAGAGGGAGCGAAGACAATGAACGGGGAGGGAGGGAAAGGGTAGGGTAAATGTTGGGGGGAGGTGAGCAGAGGGACGCGATATCAACTGCGAGGTTTATTTCGGATTTGCTTTGCCGATTCCGCAATCGCCCTGTTTATTGGAGCATGTATGTGTGTGCGTGTGTTTGTGGGGAGGCTGTCAGCGAGTATTTCAGGGGTCCGTCGGGGCATGAAGTGAAGTCGGAGGAAATGATTTCATTCATTTCCATTACGGAGGCAAAGGGACCACACGGGGGGTGTTTCGCTAGATTGGACGCTCTCGTTGTTGCATCGCGGCGTAGAAATTGCGATTGAATTTACTCATGCGTCGCCTACGTGTTGATTAAAATGAATAATCGGCACGAAATAAATTGTTTCATTTTTGTATGGCAAAGGCGAAACTTTTATTCTATTAGAAGTTAAGCAAATGGAATTGGATTTTTATTAGGCTTTACCTCCCGCTGGATATACCTAATAACATCTTAAAAGATTAGTTGCTCCTTCTTGATTATTTTTCTTTCAATGAGAACAAACTGTTAAAAGGATTTTATTTCTTAGTTTTATACTAGTGTAGACATACAACAAAATTGGCATCTCATCCTATATTAATCATACGACGTTATACTTGCGTTTTAATAACTATCTCTCTAACGTGCGACAAGGGTGCGTTCTTTCGCCAATGCTGTTCAATATCTGCGGCGAATACGTTATGCGCAACACACTTGAGAACTGGAACGGCGGTATCAGCATTGGCGGGAATAAATGTCTCTACTCTGTAATATACATCATAACCACATTTTGGTAACTTATAAAAAACGATCTTCCGGAATTACTTGTCAAATAGAAAGATTGAGTCAGCGATATGGATTACAAATAAATTACTACAAAACCAAAACGAAGGTAATTGATCGCGAGAATAATAACAGACCTCAGATATGAAGAATAGGCAACTGTGATGACGTGGACCGAATAGTTTATCGCGGATATATGCTAGACAGCTATGGTGATTGGGAATAAAAATACGCCTTAGAAAACAAACGGCCAGAAATGCGATGTTCAAACTTCAGAAAATCTTGAAAGATCACGGTATCACTTGTAATACACAGAAATTATACTCTTCAAAACTTGAGCTTCCCAGATTTCTCTTTATGGAAATGAGACCTGGAGGGTCAAAGTTAGCGATAGGAACTGAATTCACGCATTGGAGTTATCGTGCTGGCAGCGAATGCTCCGTGGGACAAAGACCGATCGCAGAACATGTTTCTATCCTGATGAGATTCAAGTGGACCAGCGTCGTTCGAGTATAGTTTGTTCTCGCATCCTAAATTTCATTGGACACGTCTTTTACGCCGTAGCGAAAAAAAACACAAAAACTTGTGATGCAAAGAAAGACGGAAAGCAAACGATCCTGTGGAAGTGCATCCAAACGTTAGATCAAGTTAAAGTATTATACCTCTAAGAACAATATTTGAAAATGAAGTTCAACTCTCAATGGATAGAAATGGGTGGAGAATTGCCATTAGTAAAACTACGAATATAGCTGCCGATATGGATTAATGAACACATGTCCATATGATCATAACGCCTCTGTAAAGACGCTGTGAAAAAGAAGAATAACATATGTAAACGTAACAAATTAATTTTTTTTATCTCAGCCTATCAAAAAAATAAAGAGTAGATGAGAAGCCGTGGAATCTAAATTTTTCATATATATATATATATATATATATATATATATATATATATATATCTTGATAACTCTCTTTCCCTTTCAAATCGTCTATCAGCTGAAACCTTTTCCTACCTCTTTCCCTTTTCCCATCTAGTTTTCCTTCTAACACGTCTTTAATCATACTCTCTCTCCTCAGGTAATGTCCAACCCAGTTAGCCTTCCTCTTTCTGATAGTCTGTATAATCATTCGCTTCTCTCCTATTCTTCGTAGCACTTCATCGTTTTTCATCCTATCTGTCCATTTCATCTTCAGCATTCTCCTCCAAGTCCACATTTCAAAGCTTTCCAAGTATTTGATGTCATTTTTCCTTAGCGTCCATGTTTCTGCCCCATACAATGCTATACTCCATACGTAACATTTTATCAACTTCTTGCGGATATCTTCCCTTATATTCCCTGTAAGTAGTTGTTTCTTTCTCCTGAAAGCCGCTTTTGCTTTTCCTATTCTAGTTTTGATCTCATCCGTACATTTTGCCTCTCGTGTTATGATACTTCCAAGGTATTTATATTCTGAAACTCGTTCTAATGGCTTTCCCCTAATAGTTATGTTCAGATTCTCTTCTTTACCCGATATTCGAATGACCTTGGATTTTTCTGTATTTATTTCCATACCGTATTTTCTACCTGTTATCATTAGTCTATTTATCATTTTTTGTAGCTCCTCTTCCTTTCTTGCTAGAAGTACTTGATCATCTGCGTATTTTACTGTTCTTATAATCCTTCCTCCAATTTTGAAATCCCCTGTGCCTTCTAAAGCTTCTTGCATTAGACTTTCTCCATATATATTGAATAGGGTTGGCGATAGGCAGCAGCCTTGTCTTACTCCTCTACCGATATTTATTCCGCAGGTGTCCACATTCTCAAACCTGACCTTTACAACTTGATTCTCATATAGATTCCTAATCAGTCTCCTGTCTTTCCAGTCTACACCTATATCCTTTAATATCTTCATCAACTTTACTCTATCAAAGGCCTTCTGCCAGTCTACGAATCATGCGCAGATATCTTGACTGTATTCTATTGCCCTTTCTGATATGATTCTAACTACTCCTATAGCATCTCTAGTTCCTCGTCCTTTTCTGAAACCGAATTGATCTTCCCCTATTATTTCTTCTGCCTTTTTCTCCAGCCTTTTATTAAGAATCCTCGTGATGATCTTCGATGTGTGTGACAGAAGGCTTATAGTTCTGTAATCTTATTAATTAATTTCGTGATCGCTTTTAGTCCTTCTGATCCTATGACTTTAAGTATCTCAGCCGGTATTCCATCGCTGCCCGTGGCTTTCCCCTTCTTTAGTTCCACTATCGCCTTTTCTACTTCGCTCTCCATAATACTTGGTCCTAAGTTGTCTTCTTCAATGTTTTCCTCATTTTCCAGTTCTATTTTTGCCGCTCCTGCCTGTTTGCTGTATAATTCCTTAATGTATTCTTCCCATACCTGTGCTACATCCTTTGTTTCTGAGACTATCTTCCCATCCGTATTCATAATTCCTTTACCACAAATTCCATTAGACTTCTTATCTTCTAATTCCAGTGCCCTAGCGTACATCATATCGTACCGTCCTAACTTCTCCATTTGTTCTATTTCATCACATTTTCCTTTTATCCAATTTTCTCTAGCTTTATCTGTTACCCTTCTCAACTCATTGTTTATACGCCTATAGTTGGCTCTACCTTCTTCACTGTTAACGTTTTTCCATTTTCGTCTCTCATCCATTTTCTCCAGCATTTCCTTCGTGATCCATGGTTTTCTGATTTTCTTCTCTTGTTTTCCAATCTCTTTATCCAAGGTATCCTTGATACTGGTTTTAATTTCATCCCATTCTATATCAACGGTCTTCGGTTTGTTTTCCAACTTTCTTAGGTTATCTTCCAACTTCATGCTGACTACATCCTGCCTTTCTTTCAGTTTTTCTAGGTCCCAGGTCTGTCTTTCTCTTCTCGTTTTTCTTATTTGTTTGAGCTTTGTACTCACGTCAACTATTAGAAGGCTGTGATCTGAATCAATGTCCGCTCCTTGAAATGCCTTGGCGTTCTTTATGCTGTTCCTGAATCTTTGTTTTACAAGGATGTAATCTATTTGGCATCTCATTCTATCTCCTGGGCTTTTCCATGTGTATAACCTTCGTTTATGGTTTTTGAACCATGTATTAGTCACTACAAGGTCATTATTGATGCAGAATTCTACGAGTTTCTCCCCTCCTCGATTTCTCTTCCCAAGTCCGTATTGCCCGACAACATTTTCTTCCTGTCCTTCTCCGACTATGCTGTTCCAATCTCCCATTATTATGCAGTTTACCTTTCCTCTTCCGTCTTCTTCGTAAATTTCATTAATTTGCTCATAGATCTCATCTATTTCTTCATCGTCATGAGCTGACGTTGGCATATATACCTGGATTATCAGCATGTCCACTGGGACTGCTTTTAGCTTTATTGCCATCAGTCTATCGTTCGTTGCTATTATCTTTGTCACGCTTTTCATCAAATCTTTCCTAAGTACCAGAGCTACTCCCCTTTCCCTACTATTTCCGAATGTGCTACGGCGCTGAATTTTTTTTAGAGGTAAGATTTGTAAAAAAACGAAATAGGGATTATAGAAATTTTGATATTTTAATTTGTTTGGCAGTTAAAAATTCTTAAAGTTTAAACAAATAGGTAAATTTTTAGACACTACTCTCCAAGTTAGGGAGCTGAAATTTTAAAATTATTTAGAGTTTAATATATATAAACGAATAAACATTTCATTGCATCCATGAAATTGTTATTGCACCCGTTAAAAATTATTTAAATTTAAACAATGAAATAAATGTTATTTCACTTCTAATTGTGCTATAAATTTAAAATTTGGCAGAAATGGGTGACATTATTAACTCAATGTGGAAAAAGTATAATATTCCTAAAATTGCAAAAATTAGTGATTGTTTTACTCCATTATGGTTCCATAATGAATAAACGAAAACCGGTCCAGAGGAGAAATTTTTAGAATTAAAAAAATATTTCTCATGATTAAATATCTCTCTGAAAAATGAATGTTTTTTCAAGGTGAGATGAAATGCTTGCAGTATGCAAGCACCTTCTACTAGTGTGTATATATATATATATATATATATATATATATATATATATATATATATATATATATAACAACTTACGGAAAAGGAAAGGTAAAATGAATATATGGATGTCAACAAGGTGTTGGGATGAGGAAACCCAGTGAGCACTCACCAATCAGACGACTTCAGGTTGGCGAGGCCCCGGGGATGTCGAAGCGACACACGTAAAATAACACAAAAACACAGAAACATCACAAACGTAGAAGCTATCGGAACTACTCCTTCTTCAGCTACAGAGATCCCAACACCTTGTTGACATCCATATATATATATATATATATATATATATATATATATATATATATATATATATATATATATATTCGATGGCAGGAAAACACACACTCCTTCATTTAGGCGTTCGTAGTTTTAAGTCTTGAATTCCTACGATGATTCTAACTAACTTTAATACGAGTTGTCGGTGCTTGCATACTGCAAACGTTCACAAAATCACCATACACCAAGATATAAACTCGTAAATAAGCCAACGCGACAGCATTTGAACTACACAGATCCCATTTATATAAGATAATAGTTTTCATTTTCTGCGAAATTAAGGCATCAATCCGGAATTTCTAAATTCTCTGGCAATCGGCTCACGTACAAATTTTCGAATTTCAAGTTTCATGGCTCAGATCGCCCTTTTTAAGCAATAAATATATAATCATTAAGACAATAGCTTATATGTTACACTAAAATGTATGTAAAAATTAGCATATTTTGTGTGTTAGGATTATGGTTTCGTCATCCCTGCCTTTTAGTTTGTATCTGGATAAAGAAATTAATTTAAAATTATCACGTCATGTAGGTATACGTCGTTGGCTGAAATCAAATGGATTATGCAGTCTAATAAGCATTAAATCAATGTCCTTAAAGTATGGATAATCAATTCCCATTGAAAGTCGTTGGAGTCGTTGCTATGGTAGTTAACATTTTAATTGTTGAAAACCGAAAAAAAATTCATAATTTTATGATTAAAATCAAATTTTTACGCAAATTCAGTATGGATTTGAATTCTGTCTTCAAGAAAAATAAACTTCATTCTTTCTTTCATAGTATAATGCATGTTCCGACGTTGTATCACCTTAAATATAAAATTTTCTGGAATTTCGGATTTTTTCCAGAGGTTGTACCAAATGACCTAACTTCATGCCAAATTTCAGCCCTGTAGTACTTCTAGAAGTACCTTAGGTTTTATGTGATATATCCTATATATGTAAGAAGCAGCTATTTATAATGATAATGATGCGAATGATGAATGTTCTAAATTCAAATGTATTCCTTCTCGTAAATAACGCAACGAATGTTGTTTACATTCGTTGGTATGAAAATCATTTTTCTCTCCTTCCTTCTCTCTCGTATTAAAAGCATTCACAGCATGCTTTCAACTAACAATAGGATGTCTTCCTTGGAGTTGAACCAAGGATTTTTTTAGAGATTATATATATATATATATATATATATATATATATATATATATATATATATAACAGCTTACGGAAAAGGAAAGGTAAAATGGATGTCAACAAGGTTTTGGGATGAGGAAACCCAGTGAACACTCACCAAACAGACGACTTCAGGTTGGCAAGGCCCCGGGGATGTCGAAGCGACACACGTAAAAGAACACTAAAACGCAGAAACATCAAACGTAGAAGCTTTCGGAATTATTCCTTCATCAGCTACAGAGAGAGAACTGATGACCTTGTTGACATCCATATATATATATATATATATATATATATATATATATATATATATATATATATATATATATATATATATATATATATATATACTACAATACCCGTAACAATGGAATCTTAGTATTAAAATATTTAAAAATTTACCAAAACTCGAGCATAATTTCTAAATATGAGCGAATTTGCATGAGATTGAGAATTCGACAGTAAGAATAAGAATGCTCATTCATTTTGGCGTGTTTTAGCGTAAATTTCGTGTCGAAAACTTAATTTTAAAATATATTAAAGAGTAAAAGAATGAAAGCCTTCAAACCAAAAAGGTAATTTTTACGTGTTATCTTATGGGAAACGACATTCATCCTCTGGAATCAAACCCGTCACCTCATTCGAAATTATTTTTAGTCATAACGTAGAGATTTATTAACACTGAAATCCTGAGGAATTTCAGGCTTCTAAGTAAATTTATAATAGAGTTATTCACAAAATTAGAGCATTACGCATCATGATGATGATCATTACAATTTTATTATATATATAAATGCTTACGGAAGAGGGTAAATGGATGGCAACAAGTTGTTGGGATAAGGAGGTTCAGTGAGCGCTCACCAATAAGATGACTTCAAGTTAGCGAACTTCTGGGGGTGCCGAAGTGACACACGTAAAACATACACAAAAACACGGAAGCTTTCGGGGGTGATCCCTTTGTCAGCACGAGAGAGACAACTGATGGCAGTGACGCTGGGTGGAGGCATGGGGTGGAAGGGTAGTGTGGAGAAGTCGGGAATTGGAGGATGCGGAGGAATTGGGAAACGGCCGAAATGGAGAGAAATGCTAGCGAAGGTTGAGGCCAGGGGGAGAGAGGGAGTTTAGAAGATGGATGTGGGCAAGCTCCTACTGATGACGTTGGGGAGTCGAAGCATTATCGGGAAGAGCGAGAATGGCTCTCACCGTGAAGCAATCATTAAATTTCAGGTTGTGATTATTCGAATGAACGGCAACGGGCAGTTGTCGTGTAATAATGACGCTGTTGCGGTGGCCGTTCATGCAGATGTTCAGGGGATTGCTGGTGAGGTCAACATAAAAAGCGGGACATTGGATGCATCTCAGGTGGTAAATGATATCGCGGTGGTTCAGTTGGTAGGAAAAGTTACGGGGTAGTTGATGTTAGTGGTGGGGCTGGAGAAGGAATTGCATGATGGATTTATTGGGCATGTGAGACATCGGGGTCAACCGCAGGTGTGAGATCCGGCAGGATGCAGAGGAGTAGGTGCTGGAGGTTATTTTTTCCATAAAATGTTTGCCATATTAGAGAATCGGCGGAAGAAGAGGATCGGTGGTGTAGGAAATGGGACATGGTGGACGGAGAATGTGACGATAGGGTGAGCGGCTTTTACGATATTCCTCAGATTATCGTGAATACCGGGGGGAAAGGGGTGGTTAGGGTGATTGGGGGGGGGATCGGTGGCGTGGCTATTGAGGCGGGAGTTAAGGGTGGTGGGTGCGACTGCCCGTCGGATTTGGTCTCAGATCAGATCCGACGGGTTTCCGCGCTGAAGAAATGCATATATATATATGTGTGTGTGTGTGTGTGTGTGTGTGTGTGTGTGTATATATATATATATATATATATATATGCACATACATACATACACTATGGAATTGTTGTTTTATATTAATCTCAAAACTATATTAATCTCAAAACAATTCATGTCTTTTGAAACGAGAAAAATTGTGCAATGAACAGGAGTCGAATCAGGGAATCGAATCCGAGACTCGAATCCGGAACTCGAATCCGGAACTCGAATCCGGAACTCAAATTCGGGACTTTCACTTGCAGTGCCGTTATTCTACCACTCAGCTATCGTAGCAGACTAATTCTCCTGTTTCTGAATGCAGATGTTTTCTTAGAATTTTTTCTCGTTTCAAAAATATTCCAAACTTGACAGCTTATGCTTGTCTGCATAGGATCTTAAGATTATTTTATTCCATCAATTCATGGTTGAAAAAATCTTCCGCATGTATATTTCATCCAAAGAAATTAAAATAAAAGCCTTTTTACCGATCTAAGAACACGATTTTATCTGTTTCATTGACTTAAAGAGATCAGATACTAATCAGACCAAGAAAACACTCGTGAACTAGGTTCATTTATCTTTATAATATTTAGGGCGATTCTGGAGAATAAAATCAACATTGGTTCCGCCGTATATTAAGCAGATAATTAACCCTTTGATCTGCATACCTGTAATTTTATTCTGAAATCTTTTTACTTCGAATTTATTTTTCAACTGCGTTTTTCTTTGGTATCCAATGATGCACTCGATAACTTTGAGATGATACTTCAACATCTTTATCCGTCGATAATTCTTCTTCATCAAATTTACCCTCCCTCTGTCGCATTCTGTACTTTCACTCACTATTTATTTCATTTGTTGTAATGCCTTTTCTCATGCCGGATTAATTATTCAGACCTTTCATAATTCTCCTTAACTGATTACAGCTTTCGATAAATGTGCTTGGTGCTGTGTTAAACGACCAAAAACGGAAAAACCCTAGGGCTCAATGAAATTAAATTAAACCGACTCTGATTTTGCTCCACCTCATAGTAGAAGCAAAAATATCGTTAACACATAAAATACACTCGGAAGCGAAGCTTTAATATAGGATAATATTCTCCTAACTTATTGCTGCACGTCGCTAATTTTCTAAAAGGCCCATCTTGTTCTTTCCCCATTTCTATTCTCAATTTATATTCAGTTTATCTCTCTTTTTCTTCATGTCAACTTTCTACTTCTATACTTTCACTTCACTTTTGGTTTATTTCATTCTCCCCGACTCTCCATTCGCTCCCTATTTCACACCAATTCCCCTCTCCTACCCCTTCCGCTTTTCCTCTTTTCTATCCATCCATACTTTTCCTACTCTTCCGTACTTTCCCTTCTGCTGTCCCCATCGACCTTCCAGGCCTTTTATCTTCTTCTTTGGTGGTCTTAGTTCTCTCATTTAAAAAATCAGCAAAGCAGGCATTTTGAATCGTTCTTTGCCATATAACTTCGCTCCTCCCCCATCCCCTTCTAGAATCACATTCCCCTGCACGATTATTCCCTTTTCCTCTCCCCCTCGATTTTCGACTCCTCCCCTTTCCCTTCAACAAGCCTAACCTTTTTCCCCCTTTCTTCCCCTCCCCACCACCAGCGTAGCCTTGCCCCTTCCTTTGTCTCTCGTGGCGTCGTTCCTTTGTTTCGCCTCTCTCGTGACAGCTAAATTAACAGAAAAAATACGACGTCGAATGTTCCGAAAAAAATAAAATACAAGCCGATAAGAGTTACGGCTCCAATGCATTAAAAATAAAACAAAATAAAAAACTCGTTTTTTTAGAATTTGATAGTGAGACGGAATTTTTTGGACTATTTCTCGCGATATCTGTATGCATATATATAACATACGCATCTATGTGCTATGTATAGTTATGTGTTTGTTATGTTCGATAAATGTCTATCTCTCCGTGCCATTTTTTCCATAAAGTTTCACATTTCGCAATTTAAAAATTTTCATTTTTCTTTGAATCCGTCACTGTGGTTAAGAAAAGCAGCCGCTTTCCAACCTTTGAACACGGAAACCTAGCGAGTTTAAATAGATTACAGTCCCGGGAAGTACCAAAACGAATCCGTCCCATGCTTGGACGAACCCTTCTTTAGGTTCCACCGTCGTAAAACGCAACAGATAAGATTTCCCGAGGAATTTTAAAAAAATGAAAATCGACCAATTAGAGATAGAGCTAATTGTGACAAAGTCATTTCCTTTTTTCTGCGTTTCCCCGACCAAGGAAGAAGGGAGGTCACTCCTTCCATTTTTTTATTTTCAACTGGATGTCATTATAGCGGGAGAGCGGTAAGAGGGTGGGATTAGCATTTCATAGTTGACATTTTTGAATATTCAAGCTCTTATCTGACTCGAAAAGCCTGCGACTCGAACAGAAGGAAGTCAGAATTGTGAGTTGTAGTCACGGAAGAGACGCAAAAGTGGCCGTATAACTTCACTGGAGGCAGTTGATCTCAGAGGCGTGACGTAACTTGTTAAGCGGAGATAGAGAGAGGGTGGGAGAGAAAGAGACCAGGTCGTCTGGTTGAGGTTTGAGGCGTGGATCGGTGCGAGGGGGAGTGAGTTGTGTGCACGAAGGCGGAATCACGGAGGAGAGGGGGTAAAATGGGACGGGGAAAAACGAATGCAATTAATGTTTGTTCTTTGTATTAGAGGCAGTTTTTATCAATACCTGTGCCTTCGTCACGTGGTGCGCTTTCATTTGTATTTCACCTTGTTATTTTCGCCGTATTGGGTTTTCACGGTATTTGCTAAAAACGAAGTAACGAAAACGGAATCATGATGTTGATTATTATATCTTAACAAGAAAATTAAAAATTGCGAGATTTTATGTTTAGGGTTATACTGTCAGTGTATTTTTAGAAAATGTATGTAACATTCGGACACTCTTAACAAGAACAGTTTTACAAAAAGTCACCAACGCTAAAATATTAGTTTAATATTCTCATATAAAATATCCTATGATAAATGTGTCATACTAATTTTTTGGCCTTTTCTCCAATCACTATTCGAGTTATTTTCATTTTCATAAGAGTAAATGGAATTCATTCTCGGATGAGTCTGAATAGAAGAAGAAAACGAGGTTTCATAAATATTTCGAGAGGAAACTGAACTAAGTCCAAACATTTTCCACTCTTGTCACCTCGTTATTCCAGTTGCCTTTGCCTCAAGTTGTGAAACTCACAAAGAAAGGAGAAGAGAAGCGCTTAAACTCGAAAATCCGGAGTTTCTAAATCTCCGTCATCAAGAACAGCCGTTACATCTTGCATTTCAAAATTATGAAGTTTTTTCGCTCCGTCCTGCGAACACCTCAAGCGTTGAAATCACTCGCTCAGCATCAACCACTATAATCACCGGATTTTATGCTCCCATTACAAACTTATGCGTATAATAATTTGGTTTCTTTGCTCAATGCGTGCGGTTACACTTTCACCGCATTCTGACAATAGCACAACTCCTTTATCTCGCTCCACCCTCCAATTCCTTCGTCCAAACTTCTTCCATACATCTCCCCTTTTACTCCCTTTCTGTTTCTTCTTTCGTTATCACTCCTCCATTGCGTTTTATCTTCACCGTTTCCTGCTCAGCTCTACGCATTATTTCTATACACATTGTCTCATACTTTTACCTACATTTTAATGCAGACACATATCTCTCATTTGTTTGTTTAAAAATATAATCGAACAATTTCTCGAAAAAGCGAATCTTTCACGTTATTAAAAGAGTATTTTTAAAGGTGAATTACATTTTCAGGTTGATCAAAACCCTGCCAACTATCATCATTGTCTTGCAAAAGTAAAATGACTGATTTATCAATTCAGTGAGGTTTAAAACAAAAATTTTGACATTAAAACTGAAGTTTCTATCATAAAGATTCTATCGACCCTATTTATTTTGGGAAAAATATATTGAAATTCACGCAGCTATTTTCCTCTAGAGTTGAAAAACCAACCAAATTATATCGCAGATTTAAGTAACACTTCCATTACAGAATATTACTGTCACGGATAATAAATTCTCTCGGGATAAATCATTGGAAATTCGCCTTATAACCTTATTCACCTATTTTACATTGATCATCTAAGCAATCTCATCATAAAATAATTATAAAACTACAACACGTTTGGTAGATATGAATTTCTTTTGATACTTTCCGTTACATTGAATGTTACATTGAATGTTACATTCAATGTAACGGAAAGTATCAAAAGAAATTCATATCTATCAAACGTGTTGTAGTTTTATAATTATTTTATGATGAGATAATTTGTTGTACTAAATCTGATATTAACACCACAGGAAGAAATATCTTCGTTTCTTGAAGACATATTTTGATTTCTCCGAGAAACTTAGCCGTCAATAAAAGAACGCCCGTCCTTGCCAATACACGCAAGGCAGTAAAATTAGTCAGCTATCACTAATAAGGAAATTAAATAATTTTTTAAGCCCAGAAGGCGTGTTGAATAAATCAAGTTTCTTACTGCCCAAAACTGCCTCATGCTTGAAATTTAGCGATAGCGACGAAAATTATCAAATTTATTGCTTCGAAAAATCTCATTGCACACCATGAACCATGACCCCAACCGTCTCGGCGTGACTACGTCTGCCCTTACGCCCTCCTTGAGGTTTATACTCCACAGGTATTCGTTTCTGGAACAGACGATGTTCTTTTTTATCTCTCTTATTTGCGTCCCAGACTGCAGATATGATTCTTCTCAGCAAAAAAATGATAATTCCGCATGAAATCAAATATGTACCTTGAAAAAGGTAGCTCCAGTAAAATTTCATTAAGAATCCTGAAGTTATAAATGTGAAAAAATGTTTTCTTAAATACAATCAGTTTGTTAAGTAATCACATAGATTTCAGAGTAGAAAAATGGTTTATCGTGATGATTTTATTAATTTTCAACGAAAAAATTAAATTGCTAAAAATACATTTATTTGAGATTTGTGATGAGTTAATAACTTATATATATATATATATATATATATATATATATATATATATATATATATATATATATATATATATATATTCAATCGTCTTCCTTACAAGGCTCATTATTTTCACAATAAAACTCTTTCACAGAAATTATATTCTACAAATAACTATATCCAATAATCTGCGGTATGGTTAAGTCAATAAATAACTCACTTGTGCTCATTTGGAGTTTGGTTAGATTTTTGGGCAAGAAAAACTTCTCAACACAACTAATAACACTAGTAAGATTAAGACTGTAGTCGATCTCTAAAAAATATGTCTTTATTTAACTGTCCTTGAATAAATATTCTACAATAAAAGCAAAAATCCAAGGTAAAAATTAATCCGAAAAATTATCTTCATTCGAAGAGAGCTAGTTTTACTTTGTTGTAAAGCTTACGACATAGAATAATCAAACCGGTTGTCAATGCAATCAATTTTGAAAAACAGTCTACAAGTACTCAAGGTCAAAGGTGGGCATTAAAATAATCACTGAAAAGGTCATCAAACTAACAACTCGACTTAGATTTTTCTTACCACCCATACCTGCATTTTCTTATTCCACCTATTTTCTAACCTTCGAAAGGTTTTTATCCTAATTTTTTGGGCTTTTCGGTCATTCACCAGCACCCATAACCTAGCGACACCAAAAAGTAAATCGCGTACTGATACAGTATGAAGCAAAAGAAAAAGTAATCGAAGCAGCGTTGGTTAAAAAAATAAAAAAGATAGAAGAGAGGAATTTTTATGTCACGATACAAACTCTTATCCCAGGACTTAATCAAGGCCCCGTTGTGAAAACTGCTCACTTCGCATCTCAGTGGCTATGGACGAAATGGTAGAGAGAGAGAGAGAGGTAGAGGAGGGGGGATAGGGCCAACTTCCCGTCCCCCACCCCATTTCCCTTCCTCCCTCCTCCTCTTTCCCATCATACTCCACTCCTTCTTATTCTCCCTTTTTATAAGGTGACCACGCAACCTCTTCTTAACCGTAACACACGCGATCCTTTATTTCCTAGATACCTCTCTCGCACGGCAATCTCTTTCCTTTCCTCCGCCCCTATTTTCTACCTCTGACCACTTCCCCTTCTCCTATCACCATTTTATTTATCCTCAATACTCTTTTCTTCATTCAGCCAATACATTCTCCTCAATCGAATAATAAGCGGAGTAGGTACAGATGAAACAAGATGTAATTGCGTTTTTGTCTGCTTCTCTTTTGTGACTCCTGAACGAAATGAGCAGTAAACCATTGGATAGCGAGGGTTCGCACGAAATGGTAAATGGTGGTTGCTAAGAGACTCGCTCTTTTGCGGCAGACTTTATTATTGTTGTTATTTTTACAGGGGGTCGGGATTATATAGTTTTTAATCTTAATGTTGGGTTTGGATGGTGGATTTTTTTTACGAGCGAGGTGCCATTAAAAATTGCTTAAGTAAACGAGTTTTAATGGTTAAACGTTTAAGAGAAGTCTGCTTGATATCGGGAATAATATAATTGCTTCAAAATATTTAAAGAGTTTTATGGCTTACGTTTGGGTAATATCCTTGCTGCTATTATATTTGTGACAAAAACTAATATCATAATAGGAATTTTTCAGAAGGTTCAAATATATGAAAAAGTAAATGAATTAAGAGAAAATAATCAAATAGATGGGAATAAAAACAAAATATAAGTTTATCAGTTGAAATTCCATTCAGTCGCGAAATATAAGTACCTACTATATACAATTTGATTTAAGCTGATTTTTTTTCATTCAAGTACCACCATGTGTCTACGAGTATTGATGTGTTCATATGCAAATGATTTAGGTTTACATCTCAATGATAGCATAATACTAGAATAATAATAATGAAAACTAGTCTGAAAATTTTGCAATTATTGAAAATATTACAATTTACTCTCTATCAATGAAAGTAAATATTCCATAGAGCAAAAAACTAGCATATGTCAGAAAGATAAAAGAAGTGTGGTGATTCAAATTACAAAAAATGTCGATTCCATAAAATTTATTATCTCAAGACATCAACAGTTATTAATTCTGAGAAGATTAACTACTATTCTGATATGATTGATTTGAATGACGAACGGGGAAGTACCGAAGAGTATAAATATTATGTATATTTTAATGATAACGCTGCAACTGCCAAAAGCTTGTGTAGCCAGAATGCGTATCTGGTTTACTCAATCGTTTTATTGTTACAGGATTTACCTAGATATTCTACCGTAAGGACCGCCAAGCTTTTGCTAAAGAAGGCCACAATTACCATCAGGTGACTAGATTACAGATTTTTAAAGTCTGTAAGGCGTTTCTCACTTTAAGTCGACGAAGCGTAAAAAATCCGCATGGTCAAAAATCGAAACTCGGTTTCAACCACTTTTGGAAGCATTCGCAAAAGACGCTGAAAAAAAATTGCATTTTAATGAAAATGATCAAAGGCAAGCTGGGTCAGATGACATTGTGCGAGCCGGATGCGGCCCAAGGTCCGTATTGCTTTCGAGCCATAAGGTGAAATCTATGAATCAATTTTGTATTTTTAATTTTGTTAATGTCCCCAGATATTCCATATGATAAAGTATACTTAGTTTCAGAGAGGTTAGTTGATCTCTGTGCATATCCTCCATGTAGTAAAACGAGAAGAAGAAAGATTCATTGGAGGCAGAATTTTCGCCTACTACAAGCGGCGAGGCGTTAAACGTGGGAGGTTGTGCACAATGTATACATACAGGAGAACGGCAGAGAGAGAGAGAAAGAGAGAGGGAAAAAGACGGGCCTCTAGAGCTGCAAAATCCCGCCGCAAGGTGCCACCGCCTGTCGGAGCATATTTCAAATGAGGGTAAGGGCGCGCAATTAATTGGGCGTGAGTGAGTGAGAAGAGCTAGAGAGAGCAGTGGGGAAGGACATTACTCAACATAATGTTCCTTGCTGCGTGTAACGCGAATATACGGCTAATAAATGCACTCCATTGTTCTCTTTTATGTTTGTAGTGCGTTTTTCTTTCGATGGTCCACCGCAGTCGTTCATATCTCCCGAATGTCGAGGTGCCACGAATAGATGACGCAGAATACTAATTTTTTGAGGATACACTTCCATTGTCTAGTGTTTTATCCTTCGTTTACAGGCATGAGAGAAATTACTGGTACAGTTACTTCTAACAGAAAAAAGAATCATGCATTAATCATCGCTAAAATACGAACTGGGATAGAATGAGCTTACTAAGGCGTGCAAAGTGAATAGTAAAACCTTATTTTTAAACATATGACAAACTCGTCAGCACGATTTTTTATGAACCAAGATGTTCTTAGTATTTATGAACGTTTATAGCCTGAAGTCTGCGAATGAGATACAGCGGATAAGATGGAAAACCAAGCACATGTTTACTCAAACAGGTTAGTAAATCGGAAAAAATCATTATATATCCTTATAAATTCTGAAAATATGTTTGAAAGATTCATCAATCTTGCAGACTGGCTAAACAAATATTCAGTGAGTATTTTGAACATATACAATTACTACAAATTCTCTAAGCAAATACGAAGAGTTTTCCAATATAACAGCGTAAACATCATCATTTATATAATCCGTGCGTCTGTTTGTCACGGTAGTTTTGGACATTTCACAATGGAATTAAGAGCTGAAACTTTCACAATCGTTAAACCCTCATGAGATGGTCCCTAGAAAAATCAAACATCTCTGTAAAAGTCCCGGATTCGACTCCGAAAGACGATTATATTTTTCCATAAGTTTACACGGAATTTAAGATTTTTTAAGGCGCGAGATTTTTTTTTATCCATCAAAATACGTAAATATTGACCAATTTTCTCCGTTTTTGCTTTATTCGACGGCTATAATTATAAAATATCATATTCTTGCAATGTTTAGATGTTACACAGAAGAATTTTTCAGAAATACGCATTTATTTTCGAAATTTTATCGCTTTTTCGTACTTTTTCCGGGTGTTGCCAAGGCCATATACATTGTTATCTCCCATTCAATTAGCGTCTATTAAACCTTCAGATATACGAAAGAATTGCGTTATTCGCTTCGTGTATTTTATGAAGCATCAAAATTATTGACGTATCAACATCAAACAATAAATTTCAATAAAGGTGAAATACTCCTTTAGCCAAACAATTAGAGGGTTACAAAACCCAATGCATTTCGCCCACAAGGTGGGCATCGTCAGGGGTAAAACCTATTTCAACAGTGACTGGGAGCCAACTGCATTGGGTTTTGTAACCCTCTAAAATTTTGCGTGGGTACGACTAGAATGATGTGATTAGACTAATACAACTTAATTGCAAACGTAGCTGCAACGGGCTGCTAGTCTCATAATAATTTGCTTTTTGTCCAAATATCACTAGTTGTATTATGTTTTAATTTTTCTAGCTTTTCATAACCATTTAATTTAAATAAAACCATAAACATATTAGCTAGTCTGTTTTTCTGCTAAATATAAAAAAATGCATTATTTTACATTTACCCAACGCATTTGATTATTTTCTCAATATTAACCACAGAAAAGGACCTAAGCAAAAGTTGATGCTTGATTGGGCTGCGATAACTACCGCCCTTATTTCGGAGCGCCTATTCGCATCTAAAATTTATTCACTTTACCCGAAGCAAACAAGTAAGATTTTCATTTGATCGATAAATGTGGAAAATTGGTGAATTAGCAGGTGGTATGATAGAAAGAGAGGGGAAGAGAGAAAGAGTCAAAGGATAAAGAATGATGAAAAGAGGGGATACGAGAAAGAAAGGAGGAGGTAAGCAGAGCAGAGATTGAAGAGAGAGAGACCGAGTGGGATAAGAGAAGAAGGATGCGACCTCCTAAATTGACCTGTCAGGTTGATAAGTCCACAGAATGAGAGGGGGAAGGGAGATGGGGTGGTTGGGAGGGGTAAACGGAGATAGGGAAGGAGAGAGAAAACGAGAAGAAGAGGGGGTTAAGCTTTGTGCTGCGGCTTTTGATTGGGCTTTGATGTGGAGCGAGGGAAAGCGGAAGAGAGGAGGGTTTGATAGGGTGGAATGGGAAGGGAAGTGAAAGAAGGGATGAATATATATGCGAGTGAAAGGGGAAGTGATGAAGACGAATGAAATGTTTGAGGTTTGAGGCACTTTCTCCGTATCTTATCTCTAAACCTAATTCCCTCCTTCCCACTCTCTCCAACGCCGCCCTTCCCATTTCTCCTTTTGGCAACCTTCTACTCAAACCCTTCCCCGCTCCCAAAACCCGGCAGCCCTCCCACATTACGTATGCCATCCACTGTGAAGCGATATCCATCCATTTGCAAAATCCTTCATACCGAAATCGTACGCGTCATTTTCGTTTTGCATTGCCTTTGGTCGAAACGTTACGGCGAAGATTTATTACCGAACTTGAGTAGATAATGCCGTTTTTTCAGTTGAAAGATATGGATGTTCGTCGATATTTTAATAAATCCAACCTTTCTTGATTGGGATAAAGCTTGTTTAGCGTACGTATTTCTTCTTCTTTTCGTTAAATGTTAAATAACGGCGAATCGATAGCGGCATAAAATGATGCGAATTTGCAAATATCGTAAATGATACATACACAAAAATTTTGGGAATAACAAACTCTGAGAGCAAAAATGGAAACATATAATACCGATAATTTCATATTTGGTACTTAAAACTATGGACGGAAACCTTTTCCAGTTATATTATGGGGCTAATGGGTTATTAATTATTGATTTACACTAATAGAATCATTCGCATTATCTCAAATAACTACAGATATGAACCACAACGTGGCCCGCCGAAGGATTTTTTTATCGTTTAATGCGGCCCATCTAGGAAGCTGCAACTGTTAATGCGGCCCGCCACGTAAAAACATTGCTCACCCCTGTTCTAGAAATTACTCAGTCACACGCCGAATAGAATATTATAATCGAAGTCTACTGAAAAATCACAAAAATGAAATACAGTACTATACCACAAAAAATTTAAATAAAAAAAACGACGACCAGGTTTGCATAACATCAGGTCATCAGGTCGTGATTTTTATTGAAAAAATGTTTGTGGTATAGTACTAGATATATGTCATTTTTGTGATTGTTTAAGATGAAATACCATAAGTAAAGACCAATACAGTTAGTCCTCGGTTAACGCGCTTTCAGTTAGCGCGTTTTCGTTTTAACGCGATTTATCAATTATGAACAATTTTTTACTACGCGCCATTTTTTCGGTATATCGCGGTCACTAGTACGCGCTGCATGGAGAGTATCCAAACTCCTTCCGCGTAGCCTCCCAGCCTGTCTTGACTTGGTTGCCATAGCGCTTGGTTGCAGTCTCTTTGTTCTTTTGGAATAATTTTTGTTAACTGATTTAACCCTTCAGTAACATCATCATGAGTGGTAAACGATCTAATAGTAATACCACTTCATCTGTGACTAAACTTAAGAGAAAATTAATACCTTAAAGTGTAAAACTAGAAGTTGTTGAACGCTATAAACGTGGTGAAAAAGCAGTAGACATCGGCAAAGCACTCGTACTTTCAGAATATACGCTTAGAACAATTCGCGCTAATTCCGATAAAATTAAGGCTAATGCTAAGAGGGCAACAACTTTGTGCTTCTAGAGTGAGTCGTGCACGGCCAACTGTAATAGAAAAGATGGAACGGCTACCAAGCATCTGGATAGAATATGAAAATCGAAAGAACATGCCTTTAAGTCTGAATGCTATAAAAGAAAAAGCTAGAAGACTATATGAACATCTGAAGACCTCTGAACCTGTTCCAAGTGATATAAAACCATTTAATGCAAGTCACAGGTGGTTTGAACCCTTTAAATCGCGGTACAGCTTACATAATGTGAAAATGACAGGTGAGTCTGCTGGAGCTTATACGAAAGCAGCCGAACGTTTTCCTGAAATTCTAGCTAGCATTATTAAAGGAGGAGAATGCAGTCCGAAGCAGGTTTTCAATATCGACGAGACAGGACTTTACTGGAAAAAAATGCCAAATAGGACATATATCTCCAAAGAAGAGAATAGTACGCCAGTGTTTAAAGCAGCAAAAGATCGCTGCACGCAGCTGCTAGGAGGCAACGCCGAGGGAGATTACAAGCCCAAACCTCTCATGGTTTATCATTCGGAGACGCCAAGGGCTTTAAAAGGTTATAGAAAAGATCTCCTTCCTGTCATTTGGCGTGCAAATGCCAAAGCTTGGATAACAGCAAATATTTTTGAAAGCTGGTTTACAATTTGTTTGCACAAGGAACTCAAGGATTATTGCAAAAAGGAGAATCTAGATTTTAAGATACTCCTGCTTCTGGACAATGCACCGGGCCATCCTGCAACCATTGTTGATCTATCTGAAAACATCAATGTTGTGTATCTTCCACCGAACACAACATCCTTGATTCAGCCGATGGACCAGGGCGCCATTGCGACTTTCAAAGCATATTACTTACGCCGCACTTTTGCCAGACTGATCAAGGATACCGATGGAGATGATAAGCAATCCATAAAAGAATTTTGGAAGAACATTAACATCAAAGATGCTGTCGACATCATTGCTGAATCATGGGGTGAGGTATCACCTGCCTGTATGAACGGCATTTGGCGTAAAATCTGGCCTCAGTGCGTTAAATATTTCCAAGGTTTTAATAAAGTTCCAGAAGTAAGAGAAGAAATCGTCACCATGGCAAAGATGGCTTTGATGAAGTTGAAGAAGCGGATATTGTGGAACTTCTTGAGTCCTATAAAGAGGAATTGTCGAATGAGGAACTTAAGGAACTAGATAATCGGCGAGAGAAAGAAGATGGAGATAAAGCAGAGCTTCTTAAAACAGCACAGGTTTTTACAACAAAGCGCCTCTCTGATGCATTCAAGAATATTGAGATGGCTATGTCAATCTTTAATGAAGATGATTTTGACAAGGAGCGCAGCTTCAAAGTTGGTCGGATGCTTGAAAATTCCATTCATTGCTACGAGGAAATCTATAACGAAAAAATTAAAAGAGCAAAGCAACTTTCAATTTATAATTTTCTTAAGTCCAAACAATCAGCTGTTCGTCCTTCCAGTCCAGGTCCTTCGTCTTCAGCAACACAGGAGCTTCGTGTCAGCCCTTTACATGATTCAGTTTCATCAATTGATGATCCTCAGTCATACATATCTGAAAATTGAGTCTTTAAATTTAAATCTTCAATCTCTATCATTGCAAGTGATCGACAAAATCATACTAGGTAATAAAATCTTCTTTTATTTTTATTTGAATTATTACTGTACTGATCATGTATGATTATTTAATCTTATGCACGGTATTAGCATTAACATTGTGTGGAATATATATTTATCTTATAAATTAACTTTTAATTGAGTGTCTTTTCGGTAATCAAGGGGAAAACCTGATAGCGCGAGCAGAAAAAACAATTTTCCTTAAACCATTTTTTTATCTATAGAAAGCAGCAACTGTGAAGCTCCCAGTTCAATTGCAGACCCAGCAGCATCTTCATTTTTGGGAACAGATGTGCTTTTTGCAACCCTTTGGATGACTCTTATTCATCAGTTGATAATTTTCAACCTACTCCGCCTCAAATTTAAGCCTTCCGTCTATTTTTTTTAAATTTTCGCAAGTGACTGACAAAACAATATTGAGTGCGAAAAATTATAGGTACGCATAATCTCTTTACATTTTAATTTAATTTTTTTATTTTCATATTTATTTTATTGGCACTTTCATGAAGCAGAAAGTATTATTCATATGATCAGAGTAACTGTCAATAAAACCTGTTTTGGTTGGTAAAGAATACGGATACTATAAAAATTATTGGTCAAAATGAAAATGACGAAAACTTGATTTGCAGAAGTGATGTATAATGGACATTCATAAGCTTGTTGTTCATTAGTTAAGAAGTAAATAATTAATTCCGTCGTAAACTTAACCTTTTTGCTACGACAGCACACCTAATCTGCGTGAAAAAGTATTTTTCAGCAGATGAATGATAAGGGTTTGAAGTGTTTCGAGGTAGTAGCGCTTTCCGGACGATAGACTTGTGACTCATCGTCCTGTGAGTTGAATAAATAACAAAAGGCAAAAAAATCTCAAATGTATAGGTCAGGGGCCAGGAACGCATCCAACCATTACTACATATATTCTTAAGGGATATAGATTTTCGCTTAACGCGCTACTTTCAAGGAACGCATCTACCGCGTTAACCGAGGAATACCTGTACAGTGAAGTTTTGAAATCTACTGAAGTCTAAGAAAGTGTGTGAATTAAACGAAATTTGAATTTAGTGCTCTCATTATAATTTTTTCGATTTGAATACTCTAATTAAAAGAAATTTTTCTTATAAATTATATAAATATTTTTACGATATTTTATTTTCTGATCTTGGTCTTATAAGTTTTATTTCTTTATTGAAAAATTATATCTATTAGTATATTTGTATCAGTAATACATAATCGGAATTTTTTCACGGCTGGTGTGGCTAATATATTAACCTGAGAAAAATCCTGTGAGGTGGGGCCAAAGTAAAGCATTTGCAGATTAAGGAGGGCCAAGGATTCCACTCAACCTTCGCTCAAACCCATATCACAGGTTGCAAGAAAGAAGAGGGTTTGCATGTAGATAATAACAAATACCCAGCCAAGTAAAATTTAAAAGTTTCGTTAAATTATTCGACGGTCATTATTTCAATAAAGAAACAGCCAAATGCGAATAAATTATATATAATTAAACTTTAAATTTTTGGAGTCATTTGATGTTTGAATTTGTTTCTAGTATAATGAAAAGTTTAACCCTAACGGGTTTGTCTTAATTTTCCGATGTACATCAAGGAATTGCCAAATTTAATAGCAATCTTTATAACGTTTTTATTTACGCGTGTGTGCAGACGAATATATGACCATGGGGCAGTTAATAGGTGAAACACGGCAGATTCGAATTCGATATCTTCTTCTGCTATTGAAGAAATTTGTAATTTAAAGCGCTAATTAGTTCTCCAAAGAACCGAATAAAGAATTCGCAAGAGAATTGGATCTATTATGTAATGCTTCAATGAGTACGCCACGATGTATCAACTGAGATTCGAATTGCAGTGGATCGCAAAATGAAAGAATAACGCTTGACAAAACGGCGCACTTAAGCATTAACGCATGCCCTTCGGAATAAAATGTACCCACGCACGCAAGCGTTGAGAGGAAATCAGTCAAACAAACTTCAGATATAATCGACCATTATGAAGTACTCGACTTTTCACGACTTGACGACGCAAGCATGAAGTCCTTCTCAGAGCCAATAACGTCAAAATCTATTACTCATTCATTGCCTTTATTATAAGCTTAGACAGAGAACTTATATAAATGCAATTTGATGAGATTTAAGGCACTGCAATACCTTAAATCGTCATGGAATTAGTGGTATATATAGAGATGCGAAGAAGCGTTGCCTTTTAAAGCGTACCAAGTGAATGTTCATCACGATCGAAATTTAAGCCGCGTCATAGGCTAATCCTCACAATTTGATACTTTTTTCATTTTTAAGGGTAATTTATTATAGAAAATGTAAACACATAACTATTTGGGCGATTTCAAGAGCTGTGATCTCCATTAAAAAGTAACTTAAAGGCGCTATTACACCTAAGGCAGATATTATGTACTTCATGCACAGATTTTATAAATTTTTACTCGAGTATTGCGAACACGTGCGTCAGAATCAGATATTAGGCAAAGAAAATCGTACGCTGACATCAACTTTACTCTTACGGTGATGAAGCGTAACGCAGAAGATTTTCAACATAAATATTATTTTTAAAGGTGCTTGTAAAATGAAATGATATTTTAGAAAATATTAGATTTTCTAAATACTCTATTCACTTGGAGAAAGTTGTCAGGAGGAAAAAGCGATAATGAGATAGCGGACAGGGAAAGAAAGAATCGGGAGGAAATAAGGCCTCGGCCACACGGGCGATTTTTCACGCCGATGGAGAGGGTGAAAAAACGACCGGTCGAACTTGACGCTAGGGACCTGCGAAGGCTAGAGATTCGATTCGATTGCGAATCGGGCGAATGATTCGATTCGATTAGAAATTAAGAAGGTCGATTCGTTAAATCCGATTATCGCTTATGCTCCTTACATCAAGGTATATTTCCATTGCCTACCTTTATTGAGTATACGTATGAAGTGATGTAATACACTAGTATATTTAAAATAAATCAATGCAGTAAGCTAGCTATATTTGTTTAAAAATAAGTTTTTTGATTTAATTATCACTTCTGTAAGAAGGTAAGTAAATGCGATGATTTGCAACTACTTTTTTGATATGTTGGTCATAATAGAGAAAATTCAACACAACGTTTGAAAAATTCGATTTCTATCTACCTCCGTAATTTTAACCAGATTGAAACCAGTGGATTCATTACATACGCAGTTAATGCGTGTACTCTTTGCTATATTTTCATGATTAATTATTTTTTTTTATTTTTAACTTTTACTTCATTTTATTGATGAATGATAAGACCCATAGGCAGATAGTTTCAAAAGATAGTTATAAAGAGATAGCCAGAACTTTTATGTATGGCATGAACGAATGAGTGTTTAATTTACATTGTTGAACTTCGTTAAAATCATTAACTTCATTTCATAACATGTTTTGCACTGATTAAAGTTATTAAACTAAAGGTATGTATTTTTATTGCTTAATTTTAAGTTCGCTTTGGTTTAATAAGCATTGCAATTATATTCTCAAGTTTTTCTAAAGGTCGGGCGAGATCACTGAGGATCTTAATTAAACGAATAAGACAAAATACGTTTATAATAACTTTATTAGTCCAGTAACTAAACTTTCACTCAAAAGTTTTCGCCACAATATTAATCAGTAACATTAGGCCTGTAGACCCCCAACATACATTTAATACTTAACAAGCATACATACATGTACTTATGCAGACTAAAGTATATGCATAACTATATAAGTCACCGCCTGATTCGATTCGAAATTTGATTCGAATTCGAATCTATATTGCCGATTCGAAGGAGAATTAGCGATTCGCAGGTCCCTACTTGACGCTTTGAGGTGGCCACACGAGGCGCAAAAGAACGATCGTTTGAAATCGCCAGTTAGACCAGACGGGGCGAGAAGAAACAACCGACAGATAGCGTTGCACACACATTTCATATTTTGTTACCTATTCAGTAAGTAGTAGGAGTGAGTAGTGTTGAGTAGGAGTATAGACTTATCCTATTCCATATTTATTATTTGCTGCAGACGAGGCATTCGCTGTATGCAAAAATTTGGTTCGGCCTTACATTGGAGAAAAAATTTCAACTTTCGTCTTTCCCGAGCAAGAAGATTTGTTGAATGCGCATTCGGTATATTATCCAACAAACGGCGAATATTTCATCGGCCTATCGATGTGGATACCGAGTTCGCAGATAAAATTGTCAAGGCGTGCTGCGTACTCCATAATTACGTACCAAAACGAGACGGCTACAATTTTGAAGATGCCTTAACATGTTCTTTGGAAAGCGTTTGCTATAGGAACAAGGGGAGATCAAGATTGGATGAAAATCAGAGACTATTTGGCGAGTTACTTTTCTAGCTCTCGTGGTTCAATTCCTTGGCAAAACAACAGCATTTAACATAGTTTGAGCACTTGCATTTACGTAAGAAAAATCAACAAATGTACTCTTTTGAAAAGAAAATATTTATAAAGCTAGAATATGTTGGTACTTAACCCATTTCATTCTTTTTTCCCATCGGCATTTGTTCCCATTCCCAATAGATTTGCAGACCTCCCACGCACTGAGTTTAATATTTTTATCCTTATAGCTATCGCTATTTAAATCGTGCAAGCATGGATACTTCTGTATTTCAGAAATTAATCTTTCGCTGTCGAAGTACTCCATGGCTTCCACATGGTCACTTGCCCTCTCACTGCACTCGCCTCTACTGAGCGAGGATAAACGCGCCGTGCGGCCACATTAGAGTGATTTTATCACGCTTTCGAAACGCATCCCAGCCTATTGTCCGGCGTTCGACCTTACTCCCATACTAGGTGGGAAAAAACTACCGCGTGGCAGCCTCCATAAGGAAACGTGAGTTCTATTTTGTAGCATTTTTAAAACGCCCAACTTTGGCGTGAAAAATCGTTCGTGGGGCCAAGGCCTAAGGATAAGACATTAGGAATCAAGGAACTCAGAAAATTGGAGAAAAGCAAAAGGGATTAGCAGAAAAGGAAAAGGGGAGGGAGAAAAAAGAGGATAGAAAATTGGAAAACCAAATTAGTTAGGAAGTGGAAACCAGGGCGGCGAAAAGGATATTATAGGATAAAGTTCGATGAAGGGAAAGGGGGAGAAGAAAGATAATTACAGCGACCGAGAGGGAGAGAACGAAGATGATGCTAAAATGGAAGAAAGAGGAGGGAGGGAGTAGTTTGATTAAAGAGAGAGAATCAGAAAGAGGTTGTGAAGGGAGAAGACAAGGAGAGACAGAGAATGCGGAGGCCAAGAGAGGTTAAGGTTGAGAGAATGGGGGAGGGAGTGAAGGAGGAAGGGGAGGAGAGACGGGGTTGATCGATTGATTCCTTGGCTACGAGGCGACAGCTAAGGATACCCAAACACGCCACCGCATCTTACCGAGTGTTCGCAAGCAAGAGGAAGAGAGAGAGAGAGAGGAGGGCGGTGCTGCCGGGAGATGGAGGAGGCAGGAGCAAGAGGAGGCGGTGGAGGAGGCTGTGAGGACAAGAGATCGTATTGGCCGACTTAGACAGACGACACACTATTCCCAGATTAGTGGGTGCCTCTTCTTCTCCTCCCTCCGGCACCATCCTCTCCTTGGCATCGCATAATGGTCCTTTGCTCCATTCGCCGGGGTCAAAACTATAAATCATTTATCCTTCCATATGTCACCGCCCTTGTGACAGAAATGATCCCTGAAGTGTATTTTCAACGCATGCGGACGAGATGACGGCGAGCGGGAGATGGAGGGAGGAGGGGGTGGATGATCGATAATGCGACTCGTGGTTTATAATTGGATGGATTCCCTCGTGACATAAACATCCTTTCGTCGACCGGAATGGATCGGGCATAGTTTTGGTCGCAATCTTTATGGTGCGCTTGTTCCTCTCACGTGTAAGAAAATTTGTAGTGCTTGGTCTCCACTCGCATGATTTCTGCAGGTGGGACGGATCAAAACATCTGTACGATGGTTGAAGTTTTTAGTTTGAATGTTTAAAAGAGTATGTTTCTTCGCCGCATAACTTGCATAGAAAAAATTCAGTTCGATTTAAGGAATTGCTAATAATTATAACATTCTAATGTTAATGTTGAATAACTAACGCAACTTTGGGCAAACATAAAATGAGACAGAGTAAGCTGGCAATTATAAATGGCTTGGGTATAGCATACAGCTCATTATACACTTAAGCAACTATCTTCAGTGGCAGACCAACTATTGTGTATTAAAAGAAAACTGCTGTTTTGTGGCTAAAATGCGCCAATCCATAACCAATCTTCTCACACCTGATGGAGTTCCCTGTTTAATATTAAATAAAATAAAATGATTTTTCAGCGGAGGGAATTCAAAATATTTATTATAAAATAGTCTCAATAATTAACCCGTAGTTTAGTTTTAGACAGTGGATCGACGTTAACTTCAGGATTATGTCTCAAAATGTAAAAGGTATTGGATAATTCTTCTTGACTATTATATAACAGAATTCTAATAAATTTTTACGTAGTTTTTCATATCAAATTCTAAAACAAAAACCCTCTCAAGTTCTTGGCCGGTGATGAATAGGAAACTGGTGTAAAATTATATAAAAAGCGAAATTCTTTAATTCTCTATTTTCCCATTTCGTTTGGATGTGGAGCATTTATCTGAGAAAAATTTAGTGCAAATTACAGTATACTGTATAGCAGAGGAGGTCAAACCGCGGATAGAGAGCCGCATGCGGCTCCTTTAAATTTTCATTCAGAGGCGGGTCACCGTTTTTCGCTACAGAACTCAGCGACGTAGTGTAGTGTGATGTGATACGTGTTTGGGATGCCTAAGGGATATGTATTATATTTGAATTGCTTTGGATATAGGTATGTAAATTTATGAGCAAAGAATGTGCTATGCGGCTTTCGACCTTCTGAATTTTACCGTTTGCGGCTCCGATGGTAAATACGTTTGGCCACCCCTGATATATAGGCTTAAATTAAAACATTTCAGACATTTTTTCTTAACAGCTTTTGGTAATTATGTTACACACAATTTCAAGTTATTTATGTTGAAATCATGTGGAGTTAATACTTTGAAACTCGTTCCATTCAATAAATTTGCTATCAGCTTAATAGAGGATGCGTTAACTTCAATATAAATTCAATTTTGATATAAGGGAAAGAATAAAACCGTTAGAACGCTAATCATTTTATAATAGTATTGAGACGCATAATTTATAAAAAAAACAGTCGTTGGTTCGTAAAATTTTCTTGTAGAATGTGTAAATATCACATGATAGTAACCTTTCTACTTTCTGTTTAATTGTAACGGATCTCCCTGATTTACTTTGCAATTCATGAGAGGAGGTGGATACCTTACATTATTATGAATCATATTTTAGAATAAAAGAGATATTTATTTTGCTGGAGTAAATTTAGATACAGGATATTCTTTATGTGAAACAAAGCCTTACAAAGACATAGATGTCACGAAATTTAAATCTATTTTTCCTGTATCCTTCGTCTTTTTCCTGAATAATTAAACTATTCACCACAATTCCTCAGTTATAATGAACAAATGCCAATAATTGATATCACAAACAATCGCCTATCAAACAACTTACATTAGATTAGGCGATTGACGTTATAGAATTAGGATTATAGGTGTTTAACGGGGACGGCAGTTGGAATAAAATAGACTATCTTAACGAATGGACTCTTGTTTTGCTATTTAAACAATAATTTATAATACGCGTTGCATTTAACTGAAATAGTTGGGGAAATGTTCTTTTTATCAGAAAAATGAAGTATTTGCAAAATCTCTGACGAATTTATTTATAGAAAAATTAGCATTCGGGCAGCAGAAAGACATAGAAATGACAATCAGTTTGACAAGCCTGAATTTCATTACGTTAAACTTCCGAGTTGCCCTAATACACTTGGAATTATATGGAAGAAAGCAGGATAACAGAGGAGGAAAAATAAGGGAAAGCAAAAGTCAAACAGAGAGATAGCAGCAGTAAGTGAAGGCAGAACAGGCGTATCCCCGCATCCAATTATCCTTCGGCGAAGAGCAGATGAGTATGGAAGGAAAGAGAGCGGAAGGAGAGCTTCAGGATGGGAAGAATAAGAGGGCGGAGCAAAGCTCGTTCCCCCTTTTTCTCTCCCCTTCTCTCTCACTAAACCCTACCTTTACAGACATCCTCTAGCATTCCTCTCCCCCCTCTTATCCTGTCCTACTCCCGCTCCTTCCCTACCCCTTCCCCGAATTCCGGAGAGTCCGAGATCAACCGCCGATACATCTGACCGAGTCCGTTCCAGTCCCGGATAGCTCTGTCTTTTTCTCTCTCACTCCCTCGCTCTGACGCTCCCAGAATGCCCGGGGAAAAACGAAAGGATCTGATTGCTTTGTTTTCCGCCCCACCTCCCCCACCTTCCTACGCTGCCACTACCCCGACAATCTTCCCCCTCTCTCTTTCTACGTCTCTCTCCTCGAGTCCCCCCCAATCCCGAGCCTGCAACTCCTCTTTATAATAATCCTTTTATTTTATTTTTTTATCGTTTCGATCGTGGTTTCTACCGACAGAGAAAAGGAGGAAGGGGGGAGGGATGAGGGATGGAGAGCACAATCGGAATTGTTTCGGAAGCCGTGTAACCACCGAAAGGGTCGGATTCAAGCGTGGTGGTCGGAATTTGCAGAGATGATGGCGATGATGACGATTGCGGCGATCATCATCGCTCGTTCAAATCTCCGTCTCTCTCTTTCCCTCTCTGAAATGCCTCGACGATACCGCGTGCTTGGTCGTGTATCTCTGCGAGAGCCTGACACTCGAGTTCCCACCGCAACGGGGTTGTAAAGCCGTGTCCGCATGACAACCAATTTAAGTGGAGGAGGAAAGGGTTTCGCGGGAAGGGTAGGCGGTGAAGGAAGAGAGCTTTCTCTCGATAAGGAGGCATCGGTCAAATAGGGTAGCTCATTTGTGTCCGTCCGAATCTCTTATTTTCCGCTCATTTTTTTTCTTTATTTTTTGTTCATTTCTCTCACTCTTTCTATCGCCGACCGGTCTCTCTTAAGGGTAAGTGACGCGTCGAAATTCCACCATCGTCAAAATCGATCTCGCGTCGCTCGGCGATAGACGACACGGAATATTTCGGCCTAAGATTCCGAAAGGTTCGTTATGCTACGAAGGCAAGGTTTTAATATTCAAGGAATCTTAAGCATCTTTCGAAAAATTTTCGGCGTCGTTAAATGAAATGTACTTTCCTGGTTGTTATTGATAACCCTGCCTTGCACAAAAAAGGTGCACCTAATTTAAGATACACAAATTCAGAGCTCCGTTCAATTATATTATCGATATAAATTCATTATTCAATTTCATAAAGAAAAATCTTTAGTTTTATTATAGCTAATAAAGAATATGAATATTTAAATCATTGTGATTTTTAATGGAATGCTGGAATGAATCCATATGTTTTCTATATTGATGTGGAATAATAAAGTACGTAGTTAGCTAAAAGTTACAGAAATTACCATTCTTTAGTTCTACATAGAACCGAGTTTCACTAACACAAATGTAATATCTGAAACATTTATCTAATAAAATAATATAAAATAAGAACATATAAATAATAAAAATATATATCTATAGCAATAACATTGATTTTATCTTGAAAACTGCGCGATAATTAAAGCATCGACCGACAATTAAATTATTTTCTTTGATGAGTAAGCCAGACCGTCATAAAGAGATGTGGAATGTAGATAAACTCACAACTTGAATGGATACACATGGCATTCCTAGAAGTATATGAGCCACAAAACGAGATTCCTGAGCCAATAAATACAAGAGCCATTCATTTACTTCTTGAAATGCCGGCGCCCGGTAATCATCAATCCTCACGCTGCTTAGATGGCACATTTCTCATCTCCAATGCCTTCTCTCTCTTTCTAGCACACACACACACATGCCGAAGAGAAATGGCGGCCCTTTCATGTTTCCCATTGCTCTCTATATGATGTTTTTGTTTCCATTCCTTTCCGTCATTCAGCGCCATCTTGAGTCACATGACCCTCCTTGAAGGAATATAAGTGCTCGGTTGGAAATGTGGAGTTGTTTTCAGCGTAGCCGTAACTACTTTGATAATGTTAGGCTTAATTCAGAGTGTATCGTTACAAAAAGAAAATCGGAATTACATGAACGCGCGATATATTTTTACTATGGTAAGTTTCAAACAGAAATATTAAAACAAATATTACGACAGAAATATTACTTAGATCAGACAGAAAAGCGAACATAATCAAAATACATATATTACCTTAATTTGATATCATATTTTTGAAAACGAAAAATATAATGTTTTAGTTCTCTCTAAGAAAATTATTAACTATTTGTAAATGATGATATTATCTGAAAATAATCTTGTAAAAATTGTATCTGAAAGTACCTTGCGACTACTCTAGTAGCTGAATAAGAGGAGGTAGGTCCAACAGACATAAATGGTAGAGTTACACACACACATATACATACATATATATATATATATATATATATATATATATATATATGGATGTCAACAAGGTGTTGGGATGAGGATGAGGATGAGTTCTCTCTCTGTAGCTGAAGAAGGAGTAGTTCCGAAAGCTTTACGTTTGTGATGTTTCTGTGTTTTTGTGTTATTTTACGTGTGTCGCTTCGACATCCCCGGGGCCTCGCCAACCTGAAGTCGTCTGATTGGTGAGTGCTCACTGGGTTTCCTCATCCCAACACCTTGTTGACATCCATATATTCATTTTACCTTTCCTTTTCCGTAAGTTGTTATATATATATATATATATATATATATATATATATATATATATATATATATATATATATATATATATATAGGGTGTTTCACGAGTGGTCTGCAAAACTTCAGAGGTGATTTGGAAGGTAAGTTCGAGTAAAAAAAAGCTAATAGAACATTGGTACTATTATATATATATATATATATATATATATATATATATATATATATATATATATATATAATGTGTATGCACAATATAATAAATTAGGGGCTACATTTAGACTATTGACTTCATTCCTGCATCGAGCCCTGAAACAAAACTTCAATACCCTTGGCAGGATTCAAACCCGCGATCTTGATAATTCCGATGCAGATACTCAAACCATCCATCTGGAACCATTTCAGTGACAAAGTATCCGTTTTTACTCGAACTCACCGGATGTAGAAATTTAAACTTTAAATTTACAAAGATACTCAATCAGTTCCTGGAATTACGGAAGTTGCTCACAAACAAGAATAGAAAATGTCCATATATAAAAACTTGTAATTAAATTTTTGGAAAAATTAAAGTTTGATTAAAGAAAATCTCAAACGTTTCTTCTTTTAATGGAAGTCGAATAAAAAAACAATTTGAAACTAAATATCTCAAAATCCTTTTCCTCGTTGCGGTTTCAAAAGTTATTCCCCTGACGCATGCATAGAAAGCAAGGCACGACCATTTCTACTCCATCACCCCCCCCCTCCGACATCATTTTACAGCTCACCCTACTCCTTCCCCTTTATGAGCCATCTCTTTCCGACTCTCCTTTTCTTCCCTCCTATTCCATTCCTTCCTTTCTCTATTCCAGAAATTTTCCTTTTATTTTCCCCTTTCTTCCTTGTCTCCCGTCCTCTTTCTACTTCAACCAACCTGTCCCTTTCCACCCTGCCTTCTTCTCTTTCACTCCTTCACCTCCCATTTATTTCTCCTTACAATTCTTTCATTTCATTCTCAAGAACTCCCTCCCGTCTCGACCTCAACTTCCTCCTACTCCCTTCCTACTCCCTTCCTACTCCCTTTCTCCCTTCCCATCCCTCACTCTCTCTCTCTCTCGCTCTTCCCTCCCTTCCGAAAGAAACTCACTTCATCCCTTTTTGCAGCCATTCCATTTCTCGCGTCGTTTACGTGCGTCGTGCTCTCGCATCTATCGTCTCCATCTCTAACACAACCGCATCAAGACCTCCTCTTAATTCCGCCCTCTTCACGTCCCCACCCTCCCTCTCCAAGTCCTCACTCCCTCTCTTCTCCTTCCTCACGTCCCCTCTCATTCCCCTCTCCCACCGATCGTCCACCCTTCTTGTCGTCCTACTCCCCCTTATCCACCCCTTTCAATCCACCCTCTTCTTCTCCCTCTCACCATTCACCACAAGCACCCTCATTTTTTTCTCTCCTTCTCTAGAAGAACACCCTCTCTTTCTTCCTCCTTTCTATCTTTTCCCCCCCTCTCTCCCTCCCTCCCACACTCTTTTATTCACGCCCACCCTATTAATATCCTTTCAAGCCCCCCACCCCCTCTTTATCAAGCACCATCGCCTCCTCCCAAGGCAGCGAAGGGGGAGAGAGAGGAGGAGGATACGAGTGACGCACAAGATGTAAAAGGAGAAAGGAGAGAGGGTGAGAGTGGAAATGGATAGAAGAATAGATAGAGAAGATGCTATGGAGAATGCGAGAGAAAGAGAAAAACGGGGAGAGAAAAGAGAACCGGAGAGAGAGATTGAACAAGAGTATAGGGAGAGAAAAATAAACGAAAGACGATACAGGGGAAACAAAGGAAATAGGCAGAAGGGACTGAATATAATCAGAGAGAGTAAAGGAAAGAGAGGAGAGTTAAAGCAAGAGAGAAAGGAAGAAAAAGAATAAGAACGGAAAAGTATTCCACGTGCTTTTTTGCAAAAATTCCGCTTTATTTTTTCCATTATTTAAGTTGTTACCCACACTCTCTACTGGAGCTGTTCTTGCGTTATTGCGTACATTCACTGCATTGAAAAAGGATCCAACCGTGGCGCTGTAGTTCCTCTTTTCATGATCCTCCGTTTAGTTTTCTTTCGCTAGGTCATTCCAATAACATGATTAGAGTAATTTCTGAATAGATATTACCTGTTTTAAAAAATACGACTGAAACACACACACACACACACACACACACACACACACATATATATATATATATATATATATATATATATATATATATATATATATACACACACACACCTTAACAACGAACTAGTACTATGAGGTAGTTTAGCGGAAGAAAACCTTTCGTACCATATTTTGGAAATTTTATCAAAATAATATTTTTAAGATCGAATATTATTAACTATAAAACATTATCCATTATTAGAGGAATGTTTATATTGAAATTGTATTTTATATCCGCAATAGTTAAACAAAATGAAAACGAAGTAATTATAGTTTCTATGAATTACGTATACATGTTCTTAGCTTGATATTTTTCTGTATCCGGACATTTTAAATGAGTAAACAATATCATGTAATGGGAGATAGGATAGTGATCGATATAAAAGATAATAGCTGTCTTCCATGTGCAATGAAGTGGGAGCATTTTCGGAAAAAACTGAAAGTAAAGCAAAACTAGTTGTCTGACGAAGGTGACGATCTGGACTGGAAAAAAACTTCCTTATCTTTACCACGGGGATTGAAAAGGAAGTTTATTCTTTTTCAAAGGAGGTGACGAAACATAATCAGGAATGAGAAGGCGTCAAAAGAGAGGTTATAAACGCCGTCGTTGCCATGGCGAACCATTTTTGCGTCATTTTCTCATCTTTTTTTGCGTCATTGGAGAAGAGCATCGCGGGATGCGAATCCTTTATCGGAATGGCGACCGCAGGGCCTCTTGAAACACATTCTCCCTTGTTATTCTCTCTCCCCTCGTTTTCACGCTTTTTAAAATGTTCATTTTTAAATTCTGCCGTTGTTACGCTCAGGGTCGAATACTTGTTTTCCATTTTTATGTAATAGAGAGCTAAAGGTTTTTAAGAGATTTCATTGCTTTTTAGCAAAAATACACGCTCGTTCTGAAAAGTTGAATTTTATTGAAACAAAATTTAAAATTTTTGCTCCCTACTGTCAAAATTATTGGAAATATTTCATAGATTGCACTAAAAAAAACAGGAGATATAGAGCTCACACACTTTTAACTAATAACTTCATAATAATACAGGTCAAGAATTTCAACTGATTCCCATCCTATTCCTACATATTTACATCTTTCCTAGCATTTCCCCTTCCATGGCTTCCATCAAGAATAATTTCTCTCAGAATATGACCCACCCACTTCTACTGTCTCTACCTGACTGCCATAATTAGGTTTCTCTCGTCCCTTTCAAGTCTTAAGAAACGAAAGATCGTGATTTGATTGTATTGTAAAATCCTTAAGAAGGCATTTTGCTTGGCGTCGGGTCGACATTTGATTTACCAGCAGTTGCAAAGATCATGTTCTAAAAAATATAGCGAAAAACAACTCTCCTAAAAATTAGGGAAGCTCTTTCTTAATTAAGTTTTTAATAATGATAATGGAGTTTCCGTAAAGTTTCCCGATGTTGCTTCATCAGCTTTACAATTGCATTACAATTGTTTACTAGCAAACGATTGCTGTCTTCTACCAGGTATGCCCATAAAAAAATACGTATGATTTTTGGCATCTTAAGCTGTACACATATACTAACGTTTGAAAACACATAGGTACTACATAAACAAATGAACGTATGCATATAAACGCGTACATCCACATCTCTTATTGCTCCGTAGAAAATCCTCCACGCTGCTCCTCTAAAACTCCTGGAAATCCCATCCGCCCCGAGGTCCCTCGCGGTACACACACGCCGCCGTGGGCTTCGGGGGTCTTTCCGTTATCTCGGCCATAAATTTCAAACGGAAACGCTCGCCTCATCTCGACGCGTCATTCCGGAGCGAAGTTCGGTTTCCAGGGTGACGCGTGCATGCCGGGAAAAGGGGATTGGATTTGAATGGAGAGAGGGAGAGGAAAGCGTAGGAGAGAGAGGTCTGCCGGCAATATATCTGCCAAGAGGATCGTAGTAATCACGGGAGAAGACTTTGCTCGCCGTTAAAAACCAGCTAAAGAGGGAGGAAGTATTGAGGGAGAGAGATATGCGAAAGAGATACGGTGTACGCCGCGCTGTAAATAATAACGGACGTAACATTTTCGGGAAGGAAAAATCGATTCCTGCGAAACTGTAGCGTAAATAATTTGATCGAATATTGCAACCGGTTCGGTAAAGAATGTGAGGCTCGGAGAAATGGGAGAAGGTATCGTCTTATTTATTTAATATTGTTACACACATTCCTCAAAAGTCAATTACAATAAGTTTAATAACAGTAGCAAAGAAGAGAACAAACACCCTGAACCTGAGGCCTTAAAAATCGAAGTAACACTCCACATCTCCCTAATTACTCTATTTTCTGAGTGCTTATGGAAAATTTTCTTCGGGAAAAACGTACTAGCATCCACATAGTCATATCGAGTGGAAGTAAAGATCTGTTCAGCACGAAATGGATCTCATTAACATCTTGAAAAGACATTTCTGCCAGATAAAGGATGCGACCATGTGATGTTTTACTCATGAAAACAATGAAGTGCTTTGCAATTAAGATAAAATAATTTCTGGAAAATCCTTAAAATAAAATACTTTTGATAATCTTTTCGTAATTTTGCATGAAAATTCCTGCAATACTTTTGATTCAAGGATAAGAATAATATATTAAATATTACAATAAATAAGATGTCGGATCTGTATTTTATGTACCGCGTTATCTTTGTTGTTAGTAATATTAATAATGCTCATAGATGTGAATAAACTTTTTCGTTTATCAATTAAAATATTGAAATATATCTTATTGATATTTCTGATTTTAATTCCACTTTGAGAGACCCTTAGTATTCATGCAAAAATTCTGTTATTCTCCGTCGAATTATCAATTCCATTGCGTGTGTAGCAAACGGATAATGACAAAAATAATTTCCTGCTTGATTAACTTTTGAGATACCGTATTATTTCAATAAATCTTGCATAAAAATTCATCGACATTCCATTCAAAACTGCCATTCGTTTTTTATTTTGAAAGAAATAATCGATTACTGAGAGCGTATCAAGGAACCAAAACAAAACCATCCGAAAGAGGATTCTTTCCGAACCAGGGAGCGTAAAACTTTCAAAAATTTTCAACCTAGCGAAAATTCTGACATTTACCGGAAAGAGATGAATCTCTCTCTCCCTCCACTCGACTGTTGTGAGAAAAAAATATAAAATAACATCATTCTGCAAGGGAATTCTGCAGCTTTTGTGACGCGGGCAGGCGAAAGAAAAATTGTTCGGGAGGGAAGAACACCGCCGATCGTAAAAATCCCCCCTTTCATTCCGCGCCCTCTCGCTCCCATCCCTCACCACTCTCCCTTGCTCCACCACCGTCCTACTCCCTCACAATCTCACTCTATTCCTTTCATTTTTCTCGATTAGTTTCTCCTTTGCCTCCCTTTGCCATTCGAAAAACATTCAGCAATCGGATCGCCAGTTTCTCCCGCATCCTTACTATTCCCTCCAATTTACCATTGTCTATTTCAATCCATAATTTCATCTCCTTCCTTTTTACAATTGTACTTTTCATGTTTTCTCTGTTTATTACACTCTCTTTATCCTCTTAAACTCTCCTTTCTCTTCCCTATTTCCCAATATCTCTCATTCGATCTCTCTTTACCCTCTCTTATCCCATTTTCTCTCATTCGCTCTTTCTCTACTTCCTAAACGATCCTCACTTATTCCCTTTTCGATCTTTCTCTTCCTTTTCCTTTTTTCATGTCTTTTCCTTCTCAGTAGTCCAACTTCATCATTCTCTTTCGTGCCCAACTTCCCTCTTTTCAGTTTCTCATCTCATCCTACCCATACCTGACTTCCTTTTGCGTTAATACTCTTCTTTCTTCCTCAGTATCCTCCTTCCCATCTCATCTTCCTCTTTCGCTTCACTCGTTCTCTATCACTTTCCAACCATTTTCCTCTCTCCGCAAACAATCGCTCACCTCTTCCTCTCTCTCTTCTATTCTTTTTCCTCCCCAATTCACAGCAGCGCCCTTCTCCGCGCTTCGCATTGCCTATCTCCCACTACTCACCCGCCTCCTCTCGTTTCCACTCCTTTCTTTCTCTCTTTCCCTCTCTCCTCACAATGGACGTCCATTTTTTTCGCCGGAAATCTCAAGCGCGAATCTTTCGCCCTGGAGCTTCACTCTTCTCTTTTCCTCTCATCCCTATATCGTATTCCTCTCACCCCATGCGCCTATTCATTTCATTTTTCTCTTCTTCCACCTCTCTCCATACACAGTAGCATATACAGAGACCCTACCCATCCACACGCAGCTCTGTGGGTGTATATATTTTTAATATATATGTATATATATCCGCACACACATACATGCATCCTACCGCTGCGCATTTATTTATATAACGTATGAAAATAAAGTTTATTCCGTCTCAAAATATATTTAGTGCCGCCGCTCTTATCTTTCGTTCCATTATGGGCAGCGCTGTTTTCCGGACGATGATCAAACGCGCAGACAAAAGGTATAAAAAATGAATCGAGGGGGAATAGAAGGGAGGGAAGGGAGGGGGAGGAGAAAGAGGAGGCAAAAAAAGGGGGACAAGCGAAAAAAAGAAGAGTGGGACACATATTTTATACACGTATAGAATAGAAGGTGGAGAGATGGGATGTGTGTGAGCGTGGGTGGGGGAAGAAGTCCAGAGAGAGAGAGAGCGAGAGGGGATGAGAGGGGAGGAGGGAGGAAGAGGATCTGGCGGACTGAAATGTTCGTTCGCATTTTCTGGTGGAGTGAAGAGTGGGGAGGGGGCGAAGCAGCGAGAGAGAGGAAAAAATGTAACAACTTCGGGAGCTCTGAGGAAAAAATTAAAAATAAGCAAAAAATAAAATGTCAAGCAGAGTAGTTCCCCCATCCCCATCTATTCTTTTTTTCCATCCTCCTCCATTCCATTTTTGTGTGCTCCAAAAAGCAGATCTCTCCCTCCCTCCATCTCCATTCCTCCTTCCACTCCCTCTGACTACCCTCCTCGCGCCATTCGCGTCACTCTCCCTCTACCTCTCCTCCCAACCCGATAAAAATGTACATATAAATAGGAAAGATGGGGAAGATGGTTCTAAGGGAGGGAGAGCGGAATAGGTTGGAGTAGGGAATGAGAGAGGTGGGGGTGCGGAGATTTACAACGGAACTCCTCAGTCATCTCTCTTTCTCTCTTCTCCCTTCTACACTCCCCTTCCCTCCCCCCTTCTCCTTTTCCTCCCACCAATCCTCCTTTTTCCCCCATGCCTCCAACACCTCCCACCATTTTACTGTGAACAACCAATCACGAGCCCGCTACCATACATACATACCACGCACTATGTTTTTCTTCTCTTATTTCTAGCCTCCCTAGAATAGAACTTCAGGCTGTGACGAGGAAATGACGGGCGCTCTTTTATAATCCGTTAAAAATCACGCGAGTCGTCTCGTATTTCTTATCGGCAATTATCGAAAAAATTGTAGTTTTATCGTACCCTCATTTTAAGTAATACTGCGCGATGATATGACGTTAAAGGGGATCCGTGGTATTTATAACGTCAAAGGAACGTTAATTACCTCTAATCGATAAAAAATACCATTTTAAGCGTTATTTTGTAGAACCTGTTAAACATACATAAATTTGAAAAAATATCTTTATGGAGACTAGTAGCTCTACAAAATTTTTTTAAACAACTTCCACTAATTGCTTTAAAAAATAATATTTTGAATAGCGACGTTTAATTGAACCGAGATAGGTAGGATAGTATTCGAGAAAGATTATTCTTAAATATTTTCACGCCTACGGTTTTCTTTACCATGACTTGAGTTAGAATTCCGTGCACAAAGTTCACTTAAGAGAACGGCTAATAGTAATAGACTAGATTTTGAAGGAATAAAAGCGAAAGTGCATGACAATAGTATGACAATTTTCATCTGTAATGCAAGCAGTTACTAATTATAAAAATATAACAAATCAAGTTTTTTCTCGAAATTTATTATTTATTCTTTCATATAAATTTTCTTACAACCGAAATTTTTAAACGATTTCTGAGTCTTCACTCGATTGCCTTGCAATAAAATAACTCCTAAACAAAATCGAATATGTGTATCCAGATGTCACCGACCTTATCAAAACATTCGACAGTATCTAAGAGTAATTTTGTTCAATCATAAAAAAACTAGTGTTACGATATAAAATAGTAAAATTCCGACAGTTACGCGTTATTGCCAATTTTTAAATTAAAAGAACCGAGTTCATTAACACAATTTATTCGCATCTGCCCGATATACTTCAGTTAACTTAGGGTTTAGTGCGTGGCAAGTGGTGGCAGGACCAATCCCTTCGTAATTTGAGCGATTCGTGCGAATCAAGGTAAATAATACTTTTAAAATGATAGATATTGTTATGAAATGTAACGTTCACACTGAGAGTTATTTAGAATGCAAATCGTGTCGAAGATGAAACTCTAAAATAACAAAATTTGGAAATATAAATCGAAAAGTGTTGATGTGTATAGAATGCGTGTCTCGTATTCAAGCCAGCTTCAAATCAGGGATATGCCACACTCAAAACGGTGGCTCTAAAAAAAAAACACAATCCTCGCGTTCTTTTCGCTTGCCATGCATCATTCGCTCATTTACACAAGTGTCGAGTCGAAACTGCCGAGCGTGACACATGCACGGCATTCTTTGGCCCCTTTTTCAAAGCCACCCATCCATCCATCCGAAGCAAAACGCGCCGCGGAAGTAATTAATAGTCCGTCTTCAGCGGACCGCGCACGTCATCGAGGATCACGAAAAGGGCGAGGAGCGTAAAAAAAATTGGACGAAAATCGGACGAGAGAGCGAGGCCCGCGCCATATGACGCGTGATCTGAAGACGGTAAATAGCGAAATGAAATAGCACGCCTCTCGGAAACTGTCAGATCAATGCGAGATCATTATGTGAGAGTGTACGTGTGTGCGTGCGTGCGCGCCTTGAATGCATTTCACAAAATTTTTAAAGTGGAAAAAGTAAAATTATACTCGTAGAACACTTATTCTGTTAACCAGTTGAGAAGTTCTAATTTGTATGAAATAATAGCTTTCTAATAATTACACTTCACGAAATGTTTCAAAAACCTTTTATATTTTTTCCTTCACTTCATATAAATAGTATTTCTTATTTCAGGTTACGTCGCAGGTTGAATACGTGCCATTTATAAGGGACCGCGTGAGATAGAATTCGTGTTGGACTTGGAAAAAGTTCAGCACATATTTTACTTACGAAAAAAGAGCCAGATAACAAAGTATTTTATCATCATTAGAGAATTAAATATAGTAGAGTTAGAAGAATGACGACTTAATTCTAGAAAGCCAATTTATTTATATATAGCGAATAACAGTATAGAAAAACTAGCTGGTGAGAACTCCCGCCCACATGGAAAGGCTTAACTCGAAAATACTGAAGATAGATTGAAGGATAGAGAAAGGCAGGTTTTCCTATTTCCCGAGTATTATTATTAGGTTTTTTCAGTATTAGATTCAAGTCTCTGAGTATTGTAGGAATAATTACATTCTCACTCTACAATATCAGGATTAAATATATGTTCATTTCATTTTGAAGGGAATTCGTCTAGGTTAAAAAATAATAAATGAAATTTTTATCGATCGGCGATTCTAGTAGAAAAAAATCTTACCTTTACGGATGAATCTGATAGAAAATGATAACTAAAAAAACTGTGTTTCATTTCCAGTAAATAACAAAAAACGAGTGAGGGAAGAATTGCAGAGAAAATTACATAAGACACTTTTTTTACCGACTGCTATATGATCTGGATGCGTTATCTGTTTGGTGCAAGGAATGGCAGCTAGAAATCAATCAGAAAAAGAGTAACGTTCTAAACTTTTGGAAATCTAGAAGCCCATCGTCCGTGTTTACCTACTCGATAGATGGTGAGATCATTCCTGTTTCGGAATCCGTGAAATACCTCGGGGTAACCTTGAATCGTGACATGTCTTGGGACACCCACATAAGACGAGTGATAGGTGCGGCAAATAAGAAGTTGGCTTTTGTGCGTAGGATAGTCAGGAAAAGCACGGAAAAGGTGAGAGAATCCTGTTATTTATCGTTGGTTAGACCTCAAATGGAATACGCAGCAGCGGTTTGGGATCCATATCAGAGGGGACTCATAAAGGATTTAGAAAAAATACAGCGGCGAGCAGCTAGATTCGTGAAAAAGAATTACGATAAAAAACAGAGCGTTACGTTACTCATTGATGAGTTGAGTTGGCCATCGTTGAAAGATCGTAGATTACAGGCGAGACTTAAACTTCTAGATAAATATAGGTCGGAGATATTCGTAAATGAAATGAAGGATATTATTCGACAACCAACGTATATCGGACGGAGGGATAATGACGACAAGATTCGCGAAATAGATAGTAGGACGGAGAGGTATAAGGAGTCCTTTTTCCCTAGGACAATACGTGACCACAATAGATAACTGTGAATAATAATTAGTTAGGAACTTGGTGCGCGGCACCCCCTGCCATCCACCGTCAAGGTGACTTGCAGGGTAATATGTAGATGTAGATGTATCCTTCCATCGGAGTAAAGAATCGCAGATGCAATGTATTGTTACTTGCCTAGATTTGAAGCAGCGTGTACATTTTAGCGATTTTTTCCCATTACTCCTCAACAGAGTATCCTAGATCCACCACATTTATACCATATGTAGCCCTAATGGAGAACTATCTATCCTGGAATTTTTGGCTTTTGTAACTTACGTCACTTTTTATTTTACAGACCGACGGATCAACCGAATACATAAGCGATTTTTCAGAAAGAAGCACTGAAAATTAATGAAGTCAACTTTTATAAGATTTATTTTTACTTTTCAGTGCATATAAAACGTGATTTTATTAAAATACATTTATATGAATATTATTTTTTGTTTTTAGTCAAAGATTAAAAAGGTATTCTGCTTTCGCAGAAACTATCCTAGAAGACTTTCAAAAATACAGCAATTTCAATATCTATATCTGACTCAATTAACACAATATGAACAAAAAACTTAATAGTTGTTTATTTTCGGTACCGTCGTATTATTTATTGTATGTATTGTTTAAACTTCAAAACAGTCGAAATTTCGTGAATATGTCGATATATACGACGCGAATTACAAGAAACTGGCAACAACGTAAATCATTTGGACGATGAAAGATTTTTACGGAAGCATACGTCATATTTTCGCGTTAATAACTAATTTGTTGATCGATTCGACACGTATTAAAAAAATCGATTTAGTTTTTTTAGGCGTTCGTTGCTTGTTTCCAGCTCTTACGATGGTTTTCAGTATCTAATTTAAATGTGGGAATAATTAATGTGCTATACTCATCCCCGTGTTAATCAAAGGAGAAAAATAAACGCTCCTGGAATCGAATCCATGGCTTTCAGGTAGACGGATAGCAGCTTAAAATATAAAAGTTGTGCTGCTAAACAATTCCCGAACACTTGATTGTAAAAGATGAATTCCCGGATTCTCAAAATATCTCAAAAGGCAGAGGCTGCTTCATTTTCCGTATCCGTAACGTCCTTCCCAATCCATTACGTGGGCCACTACGGGAGGACGACTACCTCGCAAATGACCGAGCAAACCAGTCGGAAGGGTGCGGGAAATGCGACTCTGTTTGCCTCCCTCCAACACCAAATATGCAACCGCGTAACCTTCCTTCACCCCTTCCTTTGATCCCTCTCCCCATACTCCCCGCTCCCCCATCTATCCCATCCCTCTTAAACACCCACCTCGTCTCCCTCAGATACCCTAGTCGGGGTGTTAATGCTCCTCTCCAGGGACAACCAAACTGCCCATTATCGGGGAAGCGACCTCAGCGCCGCTGAGAGCGAAAGAGAGGGATACAGAGGGATGCTCTCTGGGTCTTCGCAATTGTGGTGCAATATTCGCCCGCTGTTCCATTGTTGTCGGACGACAATTAGAGACGGCGGGAACAGACTACGTGCGGAGTGGGAATGGACAGGGAATACAATGGGAGGGGAAAGAGAAAAGGGAATAGAGTGAAGAGGAGGTTATAACAGGTCCCGGAGAAGCATATTGGGTCCGGTATACGGTCTGTCGTAGTCTCGCTTCCAACGTACGGGTAGGACATGTGGTCTTTCTCGGAGGCTATTGAAGCTGACGTAACTGCCTTGCGCGCGCGCACATATACACTCTCTCTGAGAACCATGTCGACTCCAGGCGAAGAAGAGAATAAATGGTGTAGCGGACAGTGAAAAAAAGACATGTTGGGTTCTTTCATTTGCGCCAGTAATTTGAGAAGAGTTCATATTTCACCGTCTATAAGAGGAGATCGCGTAAAGGAGGTAATCATGATCATGCAAGGATCGTTATCAAGAATATTGCGATTCAAAATATGCAATGGCATCAGAAGAAACCACTCCATACATTTAATTTAGGCATAGGTAAATCTATAAGAATACAGATTAGTCATGTAATGGTTAACGTCGGTCATAGCTGAAGCAACCATCAACATTTAAATTGCTACCCTCCAAACCGCCGATAGCGATTGTCAGGAGGTACCATTACATCAGCTGGCGCTGGCGTCCTCGGTTTTTTAGCTTCAAACAATAAAAAGCCAGCTACAATACAAACAAACCTTTGTTACTTGGAAACGACTTCATTGCTGCGAATGCCGTAATCTTCACGCCTCTCCCATTAAAAATACATACATTTTTCGTTAACAATTGAATTGCAAAGCCATTGTTATGTAGGCAAATTACGTAGCATTCCACCAGATAAAATGGAACCACGTGCATTGAACTTTGACCAATAAGTTGTTACTTTGTATCCATTTACGACGACAATTTAGTGCCCCGATTCACATTTTTCAAAAGTGTCCTTAAATATCAAACCTAAATAAATCAAGACTCAAAATATTCACTATTAATAGTAAAAATAATTCTCACGTAAAACTATTGAATAGATCTAATGATAAGAATAGCCCATAAACAAGACAACTTCTTTTATCTGTCCATAGGTGTTTTTCATAATGCATGCACACAATTAGTGATCGTAAAAACGTCAACTTTTGGGGCCATGCGATGAAATACCGCCGTGGGAAACTTAATGTCAGCGAAACACGTTTTCTAAACGATTTCAATGCACGGCGAGGTTTAAGAAAAGAATGCGATTTGATGGCTTTTTTTAATCAGATCAAAATTTTCTCACGAGTCGTGCGCGATACTTGAAAAAATATGGCAATAATATTCCACGCTTCAGAATGGCCGAGTATGTTCTAATTGCAAGGGAGAAAGAGAGAACGGCGAAGGGAGGGAGAGAACGGAGAAGAAAGAGGGAGGCATTGAGAAGACTAAATTGCGGATACCGTGTCGCGTGCAGTGAGGAAAAGAAAAGAGGGCAAATTACTCGCGTCGATAAAGTTCGGCAGTTCTTATCGTCAACACGGCGCGCCTGGGTTCGTAGACAGTGTTTATGTTTTGAATTGTGGCCCACTAAATGTCGCCATAAATTGCGAGAGACACGCGTCATTCCAACGCCGTTATTATTTTCCTCCAGTGTTGTTAACGTGGTCTTTCGAGAGCGTGACGTAATGGGTCCCGAAGACTCGCGCCGAGTTGTTTCCCCGCGTGCAAGGATAGGGCAGGAGGATGACGCCTCCCGCATGCAGGGACCTCTTGCTCCGTTCCTCATTCGTTCGACGTAAATACGGAGGATGCGCCGCCCTTAAACGGGGGGAGAGGCGTGACGATTTAATTGTCCGAGTTATACAATGGGATGGAAATCGGCTGGTAGGTAACCTCCCGGTATCATTCCGTCACGCCTTTCAAGTGGAACGCAGAAATGCGTTTTCTGACTGAGGCCTAAGTTGATGCGGCGTTGGAAGGAAACGTGACATAGAGAGAGAGAGAGGAAGAGAGGGATAGAAAGGGATATTGGAGCGAAATAGCATTGTTTGTGCTACTAAACAGGAGACTAGATCGAACGGAAGCCGGGGTTGATTGACTATATTAAATTCCAGTTATTTTAATACATTTTCTTCAGTTTTTCTTTACTTTCTTTGTGATCAATGACTAAATAGCGATATCCGTAGAATTAATTTTTCTGTAAGCATTGCTTTTTAATGGGTTGTTTCTACATTTCGTAAATTGTATATTTTATCTTGAGTCACATGTAAAGCGAGCAAACACGGGGACTATATATTTTCTTAATATGCTAGTAAATAAAATAATAAATGCTGGATATTTTAAACGAGCGTCATAATTAGGTAATTATTGTAAAACACAACAAATAATGAAATATATCTCTCGGCAGTTAACCCTAACACAGATGAATCATTTCTGACTATACGAAGTACGTATCTCAAAATTTGTTACTGCAACAATTACAAAGAACAGATAAGACATTTTGTTTATGACTTCACAAAAGTTATTATTTTGTCATGTTATTAAGAATAATATGATTACTTGTAGACTAACGCATAGAGATTTGCTTCTGTCCAATAGGAGGATGGTGTTTACTATAGAATTTATTTGCTTCAGAATTATCGAGTTATGTTAGTTAATGAAAATAAATGAATAGTTAATGCGTTAAGTATCGAGTCCTAGGCATCCACCATAGTTCTTTAAGAGTCTAGAGCCAAAGCATAATTACACAGAGAATATTATTTGAATTCTATTCATTTGAAAATTGTTATTTTTCCTTAAAATACTTAAAACCTCCATATTCTCACTCAGAAACTAGTTCATACCAAGTAGAGATAATTATCACGGATATAAGTTCAAAATCTGTCTATTTACATCTACTTGGTCTCTACAGAAAATGTAGTTCTAGGGCCGACCTATTCATTTGCACCTATTTTACCCTTCCTGAACTTTCTTTCTTTCTTTCATCCCATTCTCTTTCTCACTTCTATTACCTCCTTATTTCGTTTTTATTCTCCTCCCGCTCTATTCCTCCTTTCCCCCCTCTTCCTCTCACTTTGTTTCCCCACACCCTTGTGCTCAACCTCTCCATTTCTCTGTCTCTTTCACGGTTCCAATGCCCGTAAATCTGTCTGCGTCGCTAAAGTTATGACACCTCCAGGGTTCATTTGGAATAAAGGCATAAACAAATATTCCGTATCCCACCGAGTGAGAGAGGCCTATGAGAAAGTGAATAAGAGGAATGGGGCGAAGGGAGCAGGAATGATATCGGAAAGAGGTGTCGGAAGAACATGAAGGAATATTTAGAGCAATGTGAAGGAAGAATAGTAGCGATATCTAGTCACGAGCATGTGAGTGCTGAAACTGATTTTGTGTAGAATATGTGCTAATATACAAGTTCATCCGAATAACTTGGTTTTTAATATTGCGATATGCTCGAGTTTCAATTCATATGTAAGGAGCTAGGGCAGCATAGTTTTTTTGTTTTAGTATTTTTCAAAATTCTAATATTTTGTTAATAACACTAAAAGATAAAAAATATCTTCCTCAACTGTTATAATTTGACATGCGTCATATTAATGTTGTCAAAGATTAAGGATAACATAAGAAAAAAGCTCAAAATTTATAAAATTTAATTCTACTCGGTTATATTTTAGCACGATATTTTAATCGAATGAAAACACTTCTCTATTATAAATTAGTTTTGTAAAGCATATGATTGATTTTGGCCCAGAGTAATTTTATTTGCTAAAATTAATAATAGTACTACGTTATTTAAACATGATATAACTAATCTAATAAAAGCTGTTTTAAACATTCTTAAATTTCAATAAATGAATGTTAAAAAAATAAAGAAATTTTGTCTCAAATATAAAACTTCTTCATAAATATCATTAGTGAAAGTTCTTTGCTCGACAAGTTTATTCTTAACATTTGGGAATGGATGAGAAAAATATGCTAGTTATATATTTTTTTAGATCTCAAAGTACAAACAGACAAAATTTTACAAGAGAAAGAAAGCATGGTTGCATAAAATTTAATATGGAAATAAATATTTTCTCAAGGATTAATAAAAGTTATCAGTGAAAGAAAGAGGCAAATAAACTGAGTCAATGTTGGATATATATATATATATATATATATATATATATATATATATATATATATATATATATATAAAGAGTGGAGGAAAAAGTACCTCATAAAGAACTGACAATTTCAATTGAGAGCTATCTTAAAAATTTTGCAGAAGAGGACATGGATAAAGCTGTCATCGTTGGGTGTTTCTTTTCTAGAATCTACTATCACGACTGTCGATGGAGCTATGTAGCCGAAATGTACATCTTATTTTCATGACTTTTTATTGATATTCGAGCTAATTAATTCACCACTAACAAAGAGTGATGATAAAGCCGAATTCCAGTTCTTCCATTTGCATTTTGAAAAATTTATTCAAACAACAAAAATACATTCTTTTTCAAAATTTCTTAATATCGGCAAGTAGAACCTTTTTTCTAACGCGGTTTAAAAACGACACAATACTGGAGGCTGAGGAATATATTATATTCTATGTACTACACAAGAGATTTCACTACTACGAATATTTTTTCCTTTGTTAAGGTTCTGTATATAGCGATTCCAAAGTGTTGAGTAATTCATAATGTCTATAATAGGAGCATTTTATCCAAAAGTTACATAAATAATAGATCATATATTAAGGAAGAAAATTAAAATGCTTCAGAAAAGCGACATATTTGAGCCTTGTATCACATTTCCTACTTGTTTCCGATAAGAGAAGGATATATTGGTGAGTAAAGAGGAAAATAAGTAGAAGGGTGAGGTATAAGGGGGCTGCAAATGTGGTTGGTGGTGAGAGGGTGCAAGAAGGGGAAATACATCCCGTATTGGGGCAGAGAGTGGCGGGGGATGGCTCCCGGGGTCACCGGATATTAATGAAGCGTGCGACCATTTCGTCAACACGCATGGTGCAGGGGCGGTGGTGCATGGGGAGAGCGGGGGCAATAACAATTCGCAACGCAGCCGTCTATGGACCCCTCAGCGTCCCATGCGTTTAGGGGAAGGGAGGGCAAGAGAGGTGAGATAAGGAAAGGAGGAAAAGTAGCAAAGGGACTCATAAAAAAGGCAAACGAGAAAAGAAAAGGAGGAAGGTGTTTTCAGTACGTCATTATGTCCATAGAAACCGCGGGTGGTAAGTTTATGACGTTGAATACTTGTTCTTTGGTTTGATGGTATAAATTCGTTAAGATTTAGTGAGCGCTGACAACTCGTGATAATAGCGGGTATCTCGAAATGCTTTCCATATGGGCCTGTAAGGATTTCTCGGCCATGAAGGCAAAATAGGCTTTGATGAATTACACCCCCTACCACCCACTACTTCAGTGAATTGCAGGAGAAAGTGCAGATGTAGGATCATCAACATCTAGATGTAAATGTATCGATTGCAATAGAGATCGATGGAAAGGTTTCTTTCTTCCTCGAGAAAATCAGGTTTGGTATAAGGAGAGTCAATCTTGCGAAAATTTGGTGCGTTGCGTCCACTAAATTTACACCCTGCTGAATTATAAGGTATTATGAAGTTCTAGACAAAAGATATCAATAATAATTAAGCAACTCTTAACTTTCTGTAAAACTATGGTTACTCTTATGGCCATACACAAGTCTTTTGTTCGTAGATAAGATTTTTCTTCAGTAAAAATAAATACACCGGATTCTAAAATGACGTTTACTCTTGTTTTTATCTTCAAACATAATCTATAATAATAAAAGAAGCTGTCTGTGTGTGTCTTTGTGTGTCTGTGGCAGCCATAACTCATCAGAAAATAAACGTAGTAGTATCACAATTTGGCACCAGCTCCAGGTTGATCCTGAGAGTTGTAAGGCCAAAAATAATTCAAGTCGGCCAACGGGGGCCCGAGGGTCCCCATTGTTGGTCCAAATTTCGGTTTTTTAAAGATATCTCAGCAACCAATAGACCGATTTTGATGAATTCTCCATCAATATCAATGTTTTGAAGAGACACATTTTAGAGCCTAAAACGGATAAAATCGGCCTACGGGGTCAAGGATCGTAATGTAAGCGCCGATCCAAATTTCACGATTTTGAGGGTTCCCCATGGAACGGTCGGTCCAAATTTCGGCGATGTCCGTCCGCCCGTACATATTTATCAGGGAAGAACTGGCTCATCTGATTTCAACCAAATTTGGTAGATATATAGAATATTCACATAAACACATTACCAAAATGACATATTTGGACCGGATCGACCAAGCAGGGGTGCTACAATTGCAAAATAAACTTTTCGGTAATTATGCTTTTGGAAGGAATTGACCAAACCGATTTGGTACATTAAATCTTCACATAAATTCATGACCAAATGACATATTTCGATCCGATTAACTAATCAGGGGTGCCACAATTGCAAAGTTAAATTTTTCGGTAACTATGAATTTGGAAGGAATTGGCCGAACCGATTTCAACGAAATTTTGTATGAAGGAGTTCTACAACATAAAAAAAACAAAAATTAAGATTTTTAGGATATAGAAAGCAGGGCTTTCATAATAAAAGTAATAAATTTTTTTACAGGTGTTTATGTTGAACTGCCCACATAAATATTAACCAAATTATAATATTTATTATGTATACATATATCATCATCATCATAGGTAGTCTGTCCGTAGACAGATCCTTGATCATTCATGGTTAAACCTGATTCTCCATATACTCCTATTTTCCGCTGTTCTCGTCATATCTTGATAACTCTCTTTCCCTTTCAAATCGTTTATCAGCCGAAACCTTTTCCTGCCTCTTTCCCTTTTTCCATCTAGTTTTCCTTCTAACACGTCTTTAATCATTCTCTCCGCAGGTATTGTCCAACCCAGTTTGCCTTCCTCTTTCTAATAGTCTGTATAATCATTCGCTTCTCTCCTACTCTTCGTAGCACCATCGTATTTCATTCTATTTGTCCATTTTATCTTCAGCATTCGCCTCCAGGTCCACATTTCAAAGCTTTCCAAGCATTTGATGCCATTGTTCCTTAGCGTCCATGTTTCTATCCAGTACAAAGCTAAACTCCATACATAGCATTTTATGAACTTCTTGCTGATATCTTCCCTTATATTCCCCGTAACTAGGTGTTTCTTTCTTCTGAAAGCCGGTTTTGCTTTTCCTATTCTAGTCCTGATCTCATCCGTACATTTTGCTTATCTTGTTATGATGCTTCCAAGGTATTTATAGTCTGAAACTTGTTCTAAAGGCTTTCCTCCAACATATATATATATATATATATATATATATATATATATATATATATATATATATATATATATATGGATGTCAACAAGGTGTTGGGATGAGGAAACCCAGTGAGCACTCACCAATCAGACGACTTCAGGTTGGCGAGGCCCCGGGGATGTCGAAGCGACACACGTAAAATAACACAAAAACACAGAAACATCACAAACGTATATATATAAAACCATAATAGCATATTTGGACCGCATCAACTAAACAGGGGTGCCACAATTACAAATTAAACTCTTTCAGTAACTATGGATTTGGAAGTAATTGGCTAACGGATGTCAACTAAATTTTATATATATGATTTTTACAAAATACCATAATGAAATCAAGATTTTTAAAGCGGAGCTTAAGAGCAGGGCTACCGCAATTAAAGGTAAAATAATATTTCATATACACGTATTTCTAGAGAGCTGTCCGCATGGATTTTAACCCATTATGGTATATATAATCTTCATATAAATAAATAACCCAAACAATATTTAACCGGGTCGACTGAACAGAGCTACCACATTATCAAGGTTAGAACTTTTCTGTAACTATGAATTTCGAAGGTATTGGCTGAACTGATTTCAATAAGAAATTTCGTTTGTAGGGCGGGTCTAGAATGGCAAAACGAAATAAACATGTTTAGAACGGATCTAAAAAGCAGAGCCACCACAATATAAGGAAAAATAATTTTCTGATTTCAAAGCAAATACATTAATATTCGATTATATTACGGCGAATTTGACGAAAAGCATTCTGTTTGAAGATATCTCAGCAACCAATTGACCGATTTTGATGAATGAAACTAATATCAATGTTGAACCAAGAAACGTAGAGACTTAAAACTTGGTATACATACTAAAGAGACGTTGAGGATGTGAACCTCTATGTCAGAACTTTGATTTCTTGGGGGGAGAGGGGTATCAAATTTGAGTCTATAATTACTTTGTTCATACCAATTAAAGGGGAATATTGGTCACTTACCATGAGAGTACCTTGATTTTGGATGAAAATATTACCGAGTGATTTGTGCATGAACAATTCTAAACTCTAAACCCAGGGCAAAGCCCGTGCAATTAGGATAGTCTAAAAATAAACAAGACGTCCAGGCCAGGACTAATACAGAATGGTTTTCCAATGTTGACGTGTCGAATTGATTCCTCATATTGAGAGGAAATGTTTCAGTATGTATTATTCATTCTAAGGAATTGTTTCATTTTATATAATATTTGCAGTAAAATAATCTAAGCATGGTCCAAATTTGCAATATTAGTAACTTTTCGTCTTTCTGTTCGCTTCATAATTTTATGACAAAGAATTATGCATGCACTCGGATTAACAGTCCATGGCTACGGGTGCCGGTGGTGTAGTGGTTAGGACGCTGGCTGCTACTCGCCTGCTGCTTGAAAAGGCAGCGGACACGAATCCTGCGCAAGTAGGATTTTTTCCAAGGTCGCCCGGCCCCCTATTTGTGTGGTTTGAGGAGACCGCGGAAATTCATCGTTCCTTTCTTCGGAAGGGATGTTAAGCCATTGGCCCCTTTGGTGCTCTTCGTTAAGCGTAGGCTAATGCTGGTGTAGGAGGCAGGGTAGACTCTAGAGTCCATCCTACCTGGCGGCAGAGTACGTCTCGCCTAAACCAGTAATCAGACCGGATGGACTCTAGGCGGCACCTTGGAGTCCGTCTTGCCTGAGCTAGGTAGGGTGGATACTATGAAATATATATTTTGATTTTTCAAAGTTTTCGTGTATATTTTGATTTTAACGAGCATCTAAAGATTTCTCGAGAAATAAACAATAACAAAATTTTGATTTTGATAGTTTTTAAATTTATAAACTATTATTACAAACAAATAAACATTGAACAAAATGCCTTCATGTTAAATAATTATTCATTATATATTTATACAGATTGTAAAAATTATTTATTTTTTCCTTTTTTCATTGAAAAGTATTATAGGAAGCGTAAACAATTCACAGATTTATTGCACATACTACCCATTTTTTGACAAAAAAATTTCCAGAAATTGAAGCCTTCCACCAATTTTGAGTTGATCTTATAGTATTTAAAAGTGCTTTTTGCTAATTATACATTTTATGTAATTTTTTCTGTTGGATCATCAACATTAATTTGTAATAACATAATAAAAAATATATCTACAAATTTTTAAATTTTAATGATGAACTTGAAGATAGTATTTTAAAATTTTTATGTTTTTGTCATGTGAGGCTTTAATTTAGGTTATTAAGTTCACGAATGCTTTTTTACAAATTTATGATGCCAAAACCGTATTCACCTTCGTAGTCGACGATGGAGGATATCAACTATTCCTAGATTTTTGCGAAAAACATTTTAATATATCATTTTTAGGCACGTTTCGCTTAGAAACTAACAAGATGGAAAAGTATACTCTATAAATGTAATACACAGAGATTTCAAAGGCAATCTTTATGAGAAATGCATATAGAGCGGTATCGAAAAATTAGGCGCTTCGTGATTTTTTATCTCCGTAAGTATAAGTCGTAATTATGTGGTCTCGCGTATTTTACGTGGTAAATAATGTCCTTTATCCGAATGAAGTGTTCAATGTATAACTCGCCGATTAGCGCGCTTGAAATGCAGAAATAATCAACATTACATACATTTTTGAGCAAAGCAAATTCGGTAATTGACTATTGTGCTTAAAAATCAGTTGTACGCAAAATTACACACGATCCGGACTCAACCTGAGAGAAGATACATTCGATAATTGAAAACAGTTAAACAAACTTTCCGATCTGAATAATACGCATCAAACGAAATTGCGCTTAAAATTGCATACAATGTTTCTTAAATAGCTTGAAAGAAACAACATTCCATAATGGAAAGCAATAAAAAAATGTCTGGAAAACCCCTTACGAATAAATAGGATTATTGGTGTGCTTGGATTATTACGTAATCGTAGTGGATTGGCATGAATGATAGTTCCGTATCGTATACTTAGTCCAATAAAAACCATTAATTTTATTCTATTATAGGAAAAATTACAATTTTCGGACAAAAAGAAATTATTTGGGCTAATACAGTACGGATTACTATTTACACTTAGACAAAAATGAGAAAGCATCTGTAAATTGTATATGCTTTCTAATTATAAAAAATTCTTATTGGTAATAGAAACTTGAATGTATGGCCCTTCACTTGGTGGTATTCCATCTTAAGAAAACACGAGAAAATTAACTTTTACTTAGGACAGACTGAGAGAAAATTCAACATTACGTGCAAAGAACATTTGAAGAGCTTCCAGAATAACTCAACCTCCAACTCTCACTTTGCCAAACAACAGTTTTAATTTGAAAAATTTTCACTTTGCCGGAAAATGACTGAAACTTAACGCTTTAGAGCAATTATAAATCCTAAAATGTAACAAAGATAACAATGTAACTATGTTAAATGAGTATTTGTACCTTTCCTCTTCTCCTTTCTTACTGGCCGTTGTTAATCAGAATGAGACCACACACCCTCCCCTCCTCACCTCTAGTCAATACTGTCGTCCTTATTCCTTCTTTTCAAGACTGCCTTAACTCTTCCCCTCTCCCGTGCCTAACCTATATATGGCGTGGTTTTGGTCTCTTTGTCACCTGATGATGATGCTAAGCGTCGAAACCAGGGTCGTGAGTTTTTCTAAATAAAAACTTTGGTGCTATGAAAGTTAATTTTATCGTGTTTTTTGTATTTGTAATAGGTTTAAAAAATAAATTAACAAACCATCAGATCAAAATTTTGTCATTGTATATTTCTCAAGAAATCTTGAGATGCTCATTAAAATCAAAATATACACGAAAACTTTGACAAATCAAAATCTATATTTCATAGAGTCCGCCCTGCCTAGTCCAAGGTACCGCCTAGAATCCATCCTGCCTGATAACCAGAGTTGCCAAAATTATTTTGAACATTTCGCTAAATTTACCCTGAAAAGTAGCTAAAAAGTCGCTAAACTCAAAAAATATCGCTAAAAAAGTAGTTAAAAATTAAAAGTGCTTAAATATTTCAAAATAATGATTATTTTATCTATATAATACACTTACCTTCGTTTTTATGAATATAATATTAATAAAGATAATATTTTACAAATAAAATAAATAATGTAGGTTTTTTGAAGTCTTTTATCAATAAAATTTTCATTTATATATAGGTCAAATATGTAAAGTTAGTTGGAAGCCACTCTACAGCAATTCTTCGAAAAAAGACAAACCTGTTTCAAGTACGTCTTCGTCAATTGTCTGTTCACTTTTATCTTTGTCTTTGACTGTATCAACATATGTTTCAGTGGATCCAAATTTGTTTATAACACTTTCAGGCAGTTCGTAATTGTAACAACATTTCTCATGCCTTCTCAAACCGTACCTAATGCACAAAATAGCTTTTAATGTTTTAATACTCATTCTATTTCGTAGTTTTGATTTTACAATATTCATGATACTAAATAGACGTTCCACATCAGCATTTGAGTGGGGTAGGGTCAGTACAGTTAAAGCTACATTTGAAATATCCTCAAAAGGATTTTCACCGGTTGAGTCTCGATAGCTAGCTATTTCTGGCCAAAGTTTACACGTATTTGAAATTTATGTCCACATGATCGTATGTAGTTTTTTCCACTGAAAATCAATACGAGTCAGAATCGATGCATCTTTTACAAACATTTTTGCTAGATTAAGTATTTCTGGGTTCATAGGTTGAAGACTTTACTCGCACTCAAATAAAACATTAACTGCAAAGTACGAACATTTTCTGGTAATCATTTTTTAATTTCTTTTTGAAGTAAAACTAGGAAATTATTACACCTTTCACGAATCTGACGGTTTATCTCATCAGAAAATTTGCATTCGGATATTTCCTTTTCAAATTCATATCCTAAATATTTATGTGAATTTAGTCGATTTAGGGTATCAGTACTTTCTGAATTGTTGATCTTAGAGCAAAGGGAATCATTTAAATGAACCAGATCATTTAGTAACTTGGTGGGATCATTCAAAGCGGCTTCAAATTTCTTATTGACTGCTTGAACCTCTCCTAAAATTGGCTTCAAAAATAACAAAAAAAAACAAAATTTATCTTATCGCAATACATTGAATACAACAATTCGGCTGTATGACAGCGCTCGTTTTTTCTCGAAATTTCAAAATGTTCCTTTAATTCATTCCATTGCTCTAAAAATTTTACTATAGCCCCTTCAACGGACAACCACCTTGTTTGACTCATTTGTACTAATTTTAGGGGAGATAGACCATAATTTAACGAGGAATAAAGTTCTTTATATCTAGCTTGTCTTACAGCAGAATAAGAAAACCAATTATACATTTCTTTAACGAGAAAATCAAGGTTCCCTGGCATATGATCACGGGTCGCATGGGAAGCAGCAACTTGCAGGGAATGGCACACACATCTTAATAGAATCAAGTTAGGAACATCAGACTTCAGTCTGCTATAAACTCCATTATTAACGCCAGTCATAATGGACGCATTATCAGTTCCAAGCGCGATTAGCTTCTGTTTTTAAGGGAAGCTTTTATAGATTCACATATTGCATCTGCATTGCAGTTACGTAGTTCTATAATATCCAAGAATGTCACTGTAAATTTCTTTCTTGATTGGGAATAATATCTAATTATTATACTTAACAGTTTAGTTACGGAAATGTCATTAGTCTCGTCTATAATTAAGCTGAAGTTACTTTCTCCTATGTCATATTTTAAATCCTCAATGAAATGCGGGGCAAGCACGTTGCAAATCAAAGCACTACATTTTGTTCGATGAAGTTTAATGTCACTACAACCTTTACTATCACCAAAACAGGCTTTGCACAAATCATTCAGATGTTCCACAGTTTTTATTGCACAATGCTCTGCTATGAAGAGTGCAACAAATCCTTCTTTCTTCTGTAAATGCACTGAACGCAGAATTTTCACAAAGTTTCAACTATAAATGTATAAGAGTTCAAATGTGCTTAAATATCCACGAAGATCGATGTTCCGAGAAAAGTACATACAAGGTTACGAAGGGGTGTCCCTACGCCTGCCTACCGAGAGTACATAAATATGGACATTTTATTTTGTTGCACATGTTTGTAAATAAATTGTATGTTAATTATCATGATGATTCAACATTCAAACCACAAAATGTAAATATGTAGTTTGAATAAAGATTTGCAGAACAAACACTACAGATCAAGATATAATATACTTTAAATGTAAATGTCATAGTTTTCAAGATTATGCCTGATTCGTTGATAATATATAATAACAAACAACTGCAATTTATTTTACATTTGGTATGTGTTAAGTTTCATAAGAGTAATTCATTTTTCTGGTTAATATCGTATGTATTTGCACTAATATAATGAATAGCTAAATTTTTCGCTAGATTCAGTGGAAATCGCTTAGTTAGCGAGATGTCGCTAAAACAAAAAAAAGTCGCTAAACGAAGTAAAAAGCCGCTGAATCTAGCGACAAAATCGCTAAATTGGCAACTATGCTGATAACTGGTTTAGGCGAGACGGACTCGAGAGTCCACCCAGCCGCCAGGCAGGGTAGACTCTAGACTCTACCTAGGTGAGATAGACTATAGTCCACTCTGCCTATAGTCCACCCTGCCTGCCACACCGGCACCGGGTTTCTCTTCTCCCTTGCTATCCAGCTATTCATTGCACTGCCTCTTAGATACCCATTGCACCTAGGCAAGAGGTGAATCAGCTGGAAACATAAGTACATTAGTATGTGACCTTTGAAGAACATGGCTGAAGTGTAACCTTGTGAAAAATAATCCATGTCCACTCATCTAAGCTCAAACTGCGCTCAGCAGTAATCGTCTTCATGGCAATATTCCAATAAAATGCGATTTAAAACGCCAAAGACACTATCATTTACTATAAATTCAGGTAAATACGATATATTATCAAAATTCTGTGATGATAATTAGAATATTCATTTTCGCCCTTATAACAGTACAAACCCCGCTCCATTATCACATTTATTAAATATTTTAAAATACCAAATAAAAAGTCTCCGTAAGATCGATTTGAGACTTCCTATGTAAATCAAATAGGAAAAGTACGTTCCTAGAATCGAACTCGAGACTTAAATCTTTGGCAAATAAAATAAGGCCCTGAGTTCGGCAAAAGTTGTTAATGGGGGACGGACACCACTTCTTAAGGCTTTGTTTCCTTCGGAAACTAGCTTAAAAATAACTGTACTTCGCCTTGGTAGTGTCTCTAGAGAGCGTAATTAACTTTAATTAATAGCTTCAAACGTACGACTCGAAATAAAAACTGATGACTATGCTGGTTTGAGGTCTTTGGGTTGTTTAAAATAATTTTTCTGATTTTGTTTTAAAACAAATTTTTGTTATTTTCCCCTGATATACGAATGCATTCATTAAAGTATGTATAAAGATATTGTGATTCTATTTCATTCAAACCTATTCATTTATCTTCTTTCTTATAATTTCATCTTTTCTCAAGATAATGTGCTACGCTGGACTCAATGACTCATATAAATAGGATAAAACATGGTAGTTATATATGATCTTCGAATCTATCAACACTAGTAAATGTTTCCCTATTAGTAATGAATGGAATTGTAATCACTACCTACTGCGACAGATGATTTATAGCATTTTCGTTAGAAGTGTACAACCCTTTATTTGAATATATAACTATATATGGTCGCGTTTCATAAGTACTCGGAGTGAATATCTCATCAGTTTTATTGATTCGTACTTGGTACTATAAGATTAATAAAATAAAAAGTAAGATTTTAATTTTATATCTAGAACAACATGCTGAACAAATATAAATTATCTATCCCACGGGAAAGAAATATACCGATGGTAGGGAAGTAAAGTTTAAATCGAATGATAAGTTCCATCTCCGTATTATATTCTATCATTCTGTCTGTCCTGAGCACTCTGGATTGAATCATTAAGTGTTGTGATCAGCTTGCGTAAAGCAATGGCAAGGAAGTGAATAACAAAAATATTTCTACGCATATTCTAAATTCGAGAATGTTACTGCGTTATTACATTTCATTTTAAGTGACAATATAAGTTATTGCTTTCCCATACAAATGAAGTATTGCAATCGCGAAAATAAATCGAATTCGAGATTTTGACGGAATTACACGTTTTAGTTACCTCTGATTGTGAGTTCAAAAATAAGTGGTTTTCGCCATGCTGTCTGTCTGTGTGCGGCTCTAGAGCCCAAACGGTAAAACGAAATAAAATGATATTTCGTATTTTGGCATACAATTATCTCAAATAGACTCTCTAAAATGATTAAGGACACAGAAAGAAAATAAAGGGTAGTTCATTCTTGGTTGATTATACCCTGCCGGTAATGTAACGGGTTTTACCGCGCAAAGTTTCCCCGGCAGAAACCTGCTGTGTGCCGTTCCTGAATAAGAGAAGGCGGATTTTTGCAAAGAGCGGGGAAAGATAATAAATCGCATAATTAAGCTGTCTCGCATCTTTTTCAAAAAATAGCGTTTTCGTGTCTCCATTTTATTCACTTTAAAATGCCGTTAAGCGCTGAAAACATCGCAAGGGCTGTCGCTTTTGTTGAAGATGGCCGCTCTCTTCGTTATGCTGCTCAAGTTATTGGTGCCTCTCTTACCACCGTTCAACGAGCTGTACATCGCTTCCGAGAGACTCAAGGTTACACAAGGAGACCCGGATCAGGTCGACGAAGGAAGACTTCGCCTCGAGACGATGGGTTTATTCTGTCGCAAGTGTTGCGAAATCGACACACCATAGCGAAAGAAGCTCGAAACCGACTGCAGCAAGTGCGGCAGGTGAATATGACCGAGTGAACAGTAAGAAGAAGACAGCAGAAAGCAAAACTGAGCTCACGCAGACCTGCTACTGGCCCTGAACTGACCCCACGGCATCGCACAGCTCGTCTTCAGTTTTCACGGGAACATGTGCAGTGGACATTAGAGCAACGGAGCACAGTTCTGTTCTCGGACGAGTCCAGGTTCTCCCTACGATCACTAGACGAAAGAGAGAGTCTGGAGAAGGCCTGGAGAGCGTTTTGCAGAGTATACATACATTCGCACAAAGGACGCCGTTCCATGGAGGTTCCTTCATGGTATGGGCCGGCGTTTCCTTTGATTCTCGTACGGAGCTCGTCTTCATTGAGAACGGATCTCTTACTGCCCACCGCTACATTGAAGAGGTCCTGATTAACCACGTGGTTCTCTTTGCCCCGTTTATTGGGGTCAGTTTTATCCTGATGCACGACAATGCTTGTCCGCATGCCTCTCGCCTCGTATCCCAATATCTGGATGAGGTGGGAATTGCTCGGATGGACTGGCCGGAGCGAAGCCCGGACATGAACCCCATCGAACATCTCTGGGACTTGATAGGGAGGCGCTCCCGTAGTCGTTCTGCCATTCCAGAGACGGTTGGCACTTCGGGAGGAGTGGGGCAAGATCCCACAAGAAGAGATAAGGACCTTAATTGAAAGCATGCACCGGAGGGTGGAGGCAGTAATTACGGCCAGAGGAAGAAATACGCGATACTGACTGCGTTAAATTCACAATTTTGGATTTTTTGTCGTAACATTAAGACTTATCAATCGTTTAGTAAGTTTTTGAATCATTTTTTAATTCTCATTTTTCACTGATTTGAATAAAAATGGAATCAAATGTCCGTTTTTGATACTTTTCCTAAACAAATATTGCAAACCGAGTGAAACTGGCCATATTTGTGTATTCCAGGCTTACGAAAAGTGTTTACTTTCAGTTCCTTGCAGTAACATAAAAATTGTAACTATTTTTCGCATAAGAATTTATAGTAATTAGATTTTTTTAAGGTGTTCCGGTTTCTTTGCCGGTCAGTGTATTATAGGGTTCAGCATAATTTTATGTAACATATTGATTTTTAAGCCCAGCTCTCCCGTCCTCTGACGTCACCCAACAATCTTCGTCTCATTAATGCTTCAGCGCCTATGTGGCTTCGCTAATCCATATAAACCCACATAATACTTGCTATTTATATATGGTATAACTATTTGACAAGTTTGATTTTCACATACATTAAGCTATCAATGTATTACTACCACTTGCGTGCAGAAGGCATTTTCGGGTGGTTGGTTATTTCTGTAGCAACAGTGCATCTTCGGAGGTTCCTCCAGCCAGGAAAGAGTGTAGTGAGACCAGAAGCACAGGCATATGAGAAAGTTTGTGCAATGTATGTTGTAGCAATTTTTTATATTAAATATCGTTGATAGTTCATTTGTTTTCTTTTATTTTGAGACAATGGAGTGGCTGTTAAGTAATATTTGCTAAAAGCTTCGATTCTTAGTGGGCGATTTACTGATTACTAAGAGTGTTTCTCCGTTATTACATTACCTATCGATGAAATAAATGTTAGAACTAATTTGGTCAAAGTAAAAAAAATTTAATTTTGGAATAGGAAATTTTCTCTAAAGTAAATTTAATATGAAGGAAAACTAAGAAGTTCATAGAGCGACAATGAGTATGATGAAATAAGAAAAAGGCAAGCAAAAGAAAATAAATCAGTTGAAGAAAGCAAACAACTTTTAGAAGCTTATCGAATGACACCTACAACAAAGGGCTAATGAATTAACTATAAGGACGTTTAAAAACTCAGAGAGAAAGGCATCGACTTCAAATGGAATGCAAAATATATTTAGCAGCATGGTTAAACAAAAATTTAGATACTTGTAGACAGGGATGGACAAACTCAGACGACCGTTGGCCATTGGCGACTAATATTGCGTAGTGGGGATAACAAATTTCTTACTGTTGGCTATATTTTTCTGTTGTAATTTTAATTCAGTAGATTTACTAATAAGGTAATAATAATGACATTGAATGTATGGGGAAATGTAATACTCTGACCCATGGATTTTGGAAGTGACTTCAAGATTTTTCCAGATTTTTCCTGGCCTGCATGGGGATTAACTCTTATGTGGCAGAATGGCACAGACATTAATATGTGACAGAATGGCATAAACATCAATTACCAGTCATACTGCACGAAATTATCCTGTGGCGAATTTAATATTCCACTTCAAATATTTTGTAGGAATCGAATGTGTTGCTTACATAAAATCGACTCTGGGAACGAATCAATGGCAATATGTTATTTTTATTTGTGAAGTATAATGTAACATGATCAGGGGCGGCCCTAGGAATATGGTGCCTCGGGCGAGATAGCACTCCAGCGCTCCCCTCCGTAAATGTTTGATTAAATATTTACAAAGTACATGTTGATTTATTCATAACTCTTTAAAAAATATCGATAAAGAAAATTAAAAGTAATGCTATCAAGATTTCAGCCTGTTCTGCGATACAAATTGGTATCTAATATTTATCCACTTGCAAGTAATGCATAGCTAATTGGTAGGGTTAGCGCTCCCAAGGATTTGGTGACCCGGGAGCCCGCCATGCTCGCCCGAAGCTAGGGCTAGCCCTAAATATGATCATTGCGTATTGCGCTAAGCAGATAACTATTTTATGTAAGGGCTCATATATGAATTCTAACATAAGAGAAACTATTAATCCTTTATTAAGTTTATCTCCAAGAGTAAAATAGGAAATTCATATTATTTTTCTATCTTATCCAATAAAAAAATAGTATTCTCTCTCACCGAAGAAAAAGCATGTTTTGCTAAAAAAAACTAATCCCTTAAAAAATCTTTATCTGGATGAAATTAATATCAAAACTCTCTTGATCACACAAATCATAAAGCGTGGGTTTGAAGAGGAAAAATAGGGACGAGAGGAGAAGAGACAATGAGAAGGCGAAGGAGGAGGAGAACAAACTACAAAAATAAACTCTCACGGTTAACTTCAGGATCTTCGAATTGAAACCCTTCTGGACGTAAAAATAAAAAAAACTCAAAAACAAAACGGCCACGAAATTTGAAACGAGATCCGAAAATTCAATTAGACCCAAGGGAAAGCAACCTCCTCTCCATCTCCCTTCCTTCCGCTCTCTCTCTCTCTCATGTGCCACTCTCGCATCCACGCAACGAGGTGGACGAATTCCATTGGAGGGGAAATGACACGTCCATTGCTGCGTCTCCTCCATTCCATCCCCATCCCCTATCTTCTCCCCCTTTTCTACCTCTTCTCTATATCGCTTCACTCTCTCCCTCCATTTTCCCTCTTATACGCCCTCTGGGGAGACCATCCTACGCGCGCGCACATACGTACGCATTTTCCTAAAAGCGCCGAAGCCGTCATATCGGCGAAGAGAATTTTTGCGGGGGAAGGATGAGTTGAAACGTTTTCGAGAGCCGACGAAAACTGTTGTTGGAGAGGGTTTTGAACGGGGGTGGGTAGGGCGGCGGGGGGGCATGTAAATATATGTATGTATAAACATACGAAGGAAAGAGAGATAGTTGGGGGGGATATGTGAGAGAGGGGGAAATGGGTGAGTTAGGATTCTGCGAGGGTGAGCGAGATAAGGGAAGAGGATAGCGAGATGACTGAGTGAGACGGGGGTTAGGGTTTTGTGGGGAGATGAGTAAAAGGGGAGGGGTAGGATTGGCTGCAATGGGGATGAGGGGAGAAGAGATCGCAAGTGCAAAGCAAATGGATGGAGAGCAAAGCTGTGGATGCGAGAGAGGACCGGGTTTGTAGGGGAATGAGCAAAAGAATTGGAATGAGAGAGAAATTCTCCCAGGAGACCAAAAAGGTCGAAAGAAGGGGATGATACTGGATAGACCTAATGAGTTGTAAAACTACAACTTCAGTTAGCCATTATTAATTGTCTAATACTGCGAGGAACGTCAACGCTACTACTTTTTACCTTACTCTGTATCATTCATTGCTTGTAGATTACTATGTAGATTAAAATACACTTTTCTTTCTGACCGCACTTTTTAACTTTTCCTGCCTTCCGCCCTTTCTCTCCGTCTTCATCTTTCAACCCTCTAAATACACTATCCTGTTGTTCTCTCTCTTCGACTCTCTCCTATCCCCTCTCCGAAACTGTCTCCATCCTCGATTACCCGACCTTATAACTATTCCCCCTACCTCTCTCCTACCACATTTCCCCCACCCTTCCTTCGTTTCCCTTCCTCCTCAAGCGATTCCGAGGCCAATCTCAGACGCATCCAACGGCGAGAGACTGTTTAGCAGATAAACGTCCTCTCAGGGGACAGGGTAATAGGGAAGGGTCTGTTATATAAGGAGGTAAGGGGATGAGGTTAGGAGAAAGGGGAGGGTGATGAAGGAGGGGTGAGGGGGATGAATGCGAAGGGGTGGTGGGATGCTGAGAGAGAAAGGGAGACGGAAAATGTTCACCCCAATGGGGAAGGGGGTAGATGACTGGTTGGTTATTCGGTAGGGTGTCGGGGAAATAGGGGTTGAATAGAAGACTCTCGAGGTAATTTGGAAGAGAGCGGGGAGGTGGAATAATGCCATGAGCGAGATGAGATTTGGCTCTATTGTGTGTTTACGTTTTAGGAAAAGAGGGTGATAATGCTTCCTTTTTTCGACGAAAAATTAGTAATTTTCTCAGGTTTCGAAATGCGACAGAAATCCCGACCTCCTTCCGTGGACGCAAGGTCAGAAACAAATAAGAAAGAGCCACTCTTTAAAGCTCGATCAGCAGTTTCTATTTAATACCTACAAAGTCAGGTAAAGAAGAGAACCTCTGAAAACTTCCAAAATACAGTTGTTGAACTTAAGTTTACATGTTTTTATGGCGGCGCGGTAAATTCCATAAAAATGATACTATCTTTTTTCACGAGTTTGACTTGTAACCGTAACTTATATGCTGTTCTGGTATTTTAGAGGATCAAATAAATGTTATTTACTTTCTTGCATTTTCATTTGTGAGCTGTAGGTAATGACGCGTCATCCCCCAAATTCAAATCGTTAGTGTGAACTATGTTTTCAGCCCACGGTAAAATTCTATATTTTGTATGCCATAAAGTTTACCATTCTTGTTTGAGGGTCTATAAAAGAAGGTCATAAAAGAGTAGTTTAATGAATGAATACTTAACGACATGTTACTTTGTTAAGGTTGATAAGACGAAAATCTACACGGAAAGCCGCCCTTATTTCTACGACCTACTTCATCACGAAAGCGTCATTAAAACGAGTTTATGTCTCTTCTGAATTAGATTTTGCTACAAAAGGAATAAATAATATAGGAGTAATAAGTATGATACAGTTTTTGTGAAAATGTTTGGTTATGTGACTTGGTTGGTATGCACTTATGGGTTTCATTTTCCAAGTATTTCCATTATAACATAAAGAGGGTACAGCGATTGATATAATATGAGGAAATAAGGGTTTTTAAATACAAGTTCCTCAAACAAAAAATTGGACTAAATATCGAGTTCTATTAATTAAAAGAACAAAAATGAACAAGTAAAACAACAAAAGATAAGACTACTTTTGGATGTTGCTCATTCATCATATTGGCATAGAAGCTACGGCTTTGCGAACACAAGTTGTCCCAAATAAACGCAGTCTTTAATTTCTCCCAACGTAATTGCGTACCTGTTTGAGAGATTGGTAGGTGTTTAAGACTAGTTGCTTCACAATTAATCCAGGCAGAGTTCAAAACAAAGAGACCGATGTGAGAAAAGAGTAACAAATTAAACGCAAAGAATACAGGGAAATATAAAATCGTATAGAAATGAAAATAGACAACGGAGATAAATAGAGAGGAATATATAATATAAGAGGAATGCAAATTACGACTGAAAGAAAAAGAAAAGGAGAGGTTAAGCCTATTAGACAAAGGAGAAGAAAAAAGTGATAGAGAGGGTGATGGTCATGGAGACTGAGAAGAGAGAGAAGGGAGAAGCCAAGAGAGAGATGGGAAACCCGAGAGAAATAGTGCACGGAGAAAGGGGATGAGAGAGAGAGAAGGAAATAGGTAAAGAGAGATGGAGGAGGGAAATAGGGAGGGAGAGAGGAGAAAAGAAGCAGGGAGGGTGTGCGAGTGCAGGGAGTTTAGGTTGCTTTCCAACTTGGTAACTCCCCATCCCGGGGGAGCGCGTGGCCTTCTATCGTACATCCGCGATCTTTATGGCTCTTCGGGTCCCGTAATCCTCTGAAACTCATGGCATCAACCCCACACCGCACCAATTCCGCAAACCCCTCCCGAATCCACGGCCCTCTCGCCCTCCCTCTCTCACTTTAGAATTCCTACCCCCTTCATGATTCCTCATGCTCAACCTCCTGCTCCCTCTCTCTCTCTCTCTCTTATCAACCGTCTCTTTCTCTCTCCCTCTCACTCTCGTTTTCCCCAACCGCTACCATTCCAACCTCCATCTTTAACCATACCGCCATCCTCTATTCCTCTCTCAATTTCGAAATGCAATCTACGTCGAATCTCACCCCTTGACCGAAGAGAGAGAACATGCACACTTTAGGAGCTCGGCCTACTTTATGCTCGGCCAAACTACCTCCTTCCCTTCAATACAAGGCTTCATCTCCCGTTCCCGATCCCAATTCTCAATCCACGTAAGCCTCCCTTTCTCTCTCTCTCTCTCTCTGTCTCTCTAGCTCCGTCCGAGGTTCGAAAAAATCCCGAAAGACCCGAATCACAAAATTCGCTCCGATATAATGGTTTCAAATTCCAAAAGAGACCGAATTGATTCATGGCTCTAATATAAGAATTACTATAGTAAGATGTTATTATTTCATGGATCATCCTTAAAATTTACTTACATTGTGTATTTAGCAAGCTTCATATTATCGTGGAGATAATTTGTTTTTAATTTACAAAAAAACAAGATTACGTGGGAACAGAGTCATCTATTCGGAAAATTACATTCTCACCTTAAATTTGTAGATGATGTTGAATTTAGACTTTTTCTATCTCACTATAAAACTTTCACTTGATCTTCTGTTAATCATTATACAATCAAAATTGTATGAGCCATTGCGTTTTCATTAATTTGCTTAGAAAAGTATCTTTTTTATAATAAAAATCAACACCTAAACCATCAATTGGATAAAAATAAGGAGGAGGGCTTAACAATATATCTTTTCATTTATTTTTCATTTTAGTCTTCCAAATATTTTCTTCTTTTGAATATCATATGTCAATTGATTATCCTGTTCTCGAAGCTAGATGTTTGCATAACACTTCTGGCTTTTTACACCAACATCGTAATTTCCCTATTCTGTATCTATAAGATTCATCAAAATGTTTTTATTTTATATCTCTTTCCTCATCCATTTATTTTAGTATAACTATTTCATGCGCTATATTCACTATACATCTTTTACATGTCTAATTTTCCAGTTAGCTTGATCTTTTCCGCAAATATTTCAGCCATTACAGTCATGTCCCACTCATATTATATATCATTTCTTCTATTTTTATTATTCCTTATAAAACCTTTGCTCTTCTTATTGTCTACTCGCTCCCTCTTTTGCATTTTCTCATATTTCATGTTCGCATACAAAAAAACGGAAAACATGTAAACGGCAATTGACGATGTTTGGTAATTGATCAAGTATTAATACACCGAATGTTTTAATTCTCTCCGTGAGAAAATTTTCAGCTATTCCTATTTATTCAGTTATGCCGTGAATCCATTTTCTTTTCCTCAAACGCCAAATTTACTGTTGATAGTAACACGGTACCTATGTACATAGCGTCGGTTGTTCGCGGCATACGCATTTATTTGAGGATTTTATGACATTGTCTACACGGCATATCTTCTTGTATAGCAGGTGCGCAAAATAGTCCATCATACTCGCATATCTAAACACGCCGTATAAAAAAGTTCATTTTTTAAAGCGGAAATAATTCCTCAAACCTTGCTTCGCAATAAAAAAAACAATCCCGAGTTTTGTATTACTCGTCGGCCGAATTCAAACAGGACGACATTGAATTTAGAATTCAATTAAATTCGAAACTACCCCCCGCCGCTCTGCCTTCTTTCTTTATTGACAAAGGAGTCGGCATCACGCGATCGTCACTTTTTTCCGAGTGGAATGGAGTGGTGGGGGAAGACGTCCTCCTCCGAGTTGTAGGCCCCGGAGGAACCGGAGAACGACATCAACAGCCACCGGTCGTTTTTAACGGTCTCATTACGCCATGGGTGAGGGCAGGTGCCATCCCCACACCCCTCGCACATCCTATCCCACCTTACCGCTCTCTCTCTCTCTCCTTCTCGTTCCTCCCTGTTTCCACTTCCTCCACCCGTCCCGACCTTGCCCGCGCGTGCACACCCATCTCTCGCCGCGAGTTAACTCCTTTGACTACGCCCAATCTCCTTATTAATGAATCTCCCGGAGACGGAGAAGAGAGAGAAACGGAATAGCAATGAAGTCCGCTTGGAAGCTCGACCCAACGAAAACGTTCTTAAAAACGAGTGCCAGGAGGAGGCGAGGATGAAGGGGTGGAATGAGAGAGGGAGATAAGGGGTGAGTGAGAGAGGGAGAGGTGGGGGTTTAGATTAGGCACGCGCCAATCTTACTCTCTCTCTCTCTCTTGCTGAGCGGAGATGAGGACGTGACAGGAGAGTAGGAAGGAGAAAGAGAAAAGATGGGTTTGAAGGAGGCGAGATAAAGAATGTCGAGGAAGAAGGAAGAGTGAAAATGGGAGGAATGTAAAGAGCTGGGAATCGTACGCCGACTGTAAGCCGCGGTTGAAAAACTTTTTAAAAATCATATGAAGAGTTACAAAGTAATGGTGCCATAAAATATTTCTCATTATTTCGTGACTAGTCTTCGCATTGCCGGTAATCTAACTATCGTCAACATGTGATGTTAAACTGATGCTCAGGTTTCCGAATTGTGAGCATGCTTAACATAAAAGTTTCCAATATAAAACTCAGTATTCCGTTCAAATTCTCATGCAACGCACTAGAAAATGTGATACACCAATAGGAAAATCAAATATTACTATGCTTACTCCAACAATTCTTCATTAGAGACGTGTCTTGAATGCATACGATTTTTACCTCTAAAGTCATTAGAGACTTTTGTAAGGAAAACAATTTGCTCTAAGAAGTTAATAAGAGCTTTTCCATCCGGTCCGAATTATTTTCACTATAAAATTAAACGAACTGAAACAACTGGTTGCCTTGTTTTTCACTCCAACCTGAATTGCCGAATTATTTTTTTCGGTATTTATATCCAACGACTAAACTTTGAATTGCTTCACATGCTAATGATCATATGTGTATATAACTTTTTCACTGACTTAAGTACCTTTCCGCCAGAATTATGCTTATCTGCATTGCAAATGAGGAGAACGAGAAGTCGAAGGAAACGCAACAATCGTGCATATCCGTGATTAACATATTCTAACATGCCAGAGAGTTTGAAAAATAGTTAAGGCGCGTAAAGAGTCGAGTGAGTTGAGAGGATGGGAAAAGAGAACCGGGAGTGGAAGCTATGAGAAAATGAAAGAGGAGTAAAGGGTGGAAGGAGAAGTTTTATTATCTCCTTCGCCGCAAACTTCCAAGGGTCCCAGAAAACTCCATTTATCCCGCCCACCTCCACTTTCTCCCTCTCTCCTCCCACCCAATACGACCCAACTCACTCCCAGCACACCGTATCGGACGCTTCAATCGTTTATTCTAAAGCGTGTCATCTGCTTCCCCCATCGCGAGTCGATGCCCTCGAAAAATAAAAAGATAAATAAGTATAACAGCTCAGCTACCACACTCACTTCTCCCGTGAGCGCGTGCGTGTATGTGTGTGTGTTACTTCTTCCAAAAAAGAGAACCACTCTTCTTTAGACGTCTTTCTCTCCTTCTTCTACGCAGACAGGTGGTAGAAACAGTTCTCTACTTCATTCAACACACACCAGCTCGGAATCTGTATATTATGCCACACGCTGGAGGAAAAGAGGTAGAGAGAGAAAAGTGAGGAGGGAAGGACACCCAATATAGGACCCGGGGCGATTCTCTATATCTTCCCGTCCTTTCCCTTTCCTTCCCCACTCCTCCATCCCTTTCCGCCCTCCCTCCCGAAGCCTATCTGCCCTCTTCTCCTCCTATCCCCGAAACAACTTCTCCTACCATCTCCTTGAGGCATCACCCACAAAATCCCGCTCAATTACTCCCAATTTGTTGCCCACCCCACGGGTCCAATAATATTTATATCCCTCGCTCTCTCCTTTCTCTCGATCCATCCCTCCCACTCACACACACCACAGTTTATCGCATTATGTTGCCACACCTTTTCCACCTCTCGTTTTTTATTTCTTTTATTTCCTGAGAGAGAGAGAAAGAGAGAGAGGAAAAAAGGAAGGAGGTTTGAAGTGGAGGGCAGCTGCCGTTTTTGGTAGAGTAACATTTATATAGCTACAAGGCGATCGGAGGGATAGATTCACGGACGTATCCGCGAATTGGCCGTTTCTCTATAAATATTCATAAGATCACAAAAAAATGTTCTGGGCAAGAGAATAGAGCCGAAGAGAGAGAGCAGGAGAAGAATGAACTGAGAGAGAAGGAATACAAAAGTGGTGATTAGCTTTAATCGAGTTTGTCGCGTGTTGTTCGTACAAGACGCGAAAAAATCGCTTGTCAGGTGTTTTTTCTGCCGTACGCAACTCGTCATCTGGGCTGATAAATGGTGAAATTTCATTAGTAGAACGCCGGAGGTTTTCGTGCGGAATCGTATAAAAAAGCCGATACGACGTTGCCGAGACTTTTAATTAATATGACAAGCAAAGTGATTGTGACAGGGTGTCATTCCTTTCTATGTTTTATATATAATTTATTTATTTACTCAATTTTTGAAAACGTGACCATTGCATGTTATATTCAAACAAAACACAAATTATATGTTTATATATGTGTGTGCCTCTCCCATTGAAGACTGACGCCCAAAATCTTCTATTTAAACGTTCTCCTGACGTCATGGACATCCGCTCATTCCCCTCTCTCTCCTTCAGTACTTTCGTGTTCATTATTTAAAAAAATCGTATAATGCAAAACGTTGCCATATTATATTATTAGATTTTTTGCTAAATATATATTTGTTATTCATAGCGAAATTCAAAGCATTTCGACTTAATTCCACTCTGTAGTCGCCACTCCAAAACTAATTTTTACTCAAACATATAATTTTATTATTTTCACTCTCCCGTGACTCATACATTTGTTCTTTCAGTTTAATTCTAAGAATTTTACTAGCAAATACTGCTTAATAATTCATTTTTTTATTACAGCAATTTAACGTGCCATTTATTTCCAGCACTGAAAATGTGGATGTCTTCCCGAGGTTTATATGTTTTTTCACTTAGACAATAAAATTTTCTTTCATGCATTCTTTCTTTAGTCAAGATGTGTACTATCTCGACTCACTCCATATTGCGATCTGTTATGAGGACAAATATTTTTTACTGACTGTTCATTAAACAGTAGAATTAATCACATTTATGGAATACGGTAACCCTAAGATGATTTAGGAAATTGCGCAGATGCATCTCTTATTTGACATCATTTGATACTACCACATCTCTAGTGACATATTTTTTCAAATATATACCGACCTAGGACGACAAATTTAACGAGGCGACAAAATTTCCGAGACAAATTTTATTTTCAAAAAGCACTCTTTTTGCGATATAAATATACAGAGAAATATTACAAATAAGGAGGCAAGACTATAGGTCTCAGAGCGCGGGACTGGCGCTTCCGAATAGGACTAAATATGACAGAAACCTAACCAGGCCCCTATACTGTTTCGTGCACATCCGAAATAACAACAAAATGCATCTTTATTTTACCCTTAATGTTAGTTCTTAAGTCGTGATAAGAATCTTTGTGTTCTCAAACGAGACATTTTTGTCACCTTTTCAAGGTTTCTGCTTTAAAATACTTTCGACCTCGGTTGGCTTTAAAAACTAAATGAAGTAACAGATCTTTGTTTTTCTATTAAGTTCCCTTCAGTTTTTTTATTATAATTTTGATACTGTTGGTTTTCGTCAATAGGTTGGTAGTCTCCGCAACCCACTTTATTTAAAATACCTGGTATATTCAGATTTTGTTATGAAATACTTACTTTACCTACTAATTTGTCAACTTAAATCTAAAGTTTGGAATTTCACGTTACTAAAGCCTTTTATTATGCCACTAGTGTGAATCCCCGACAAATATGACGGGTATGCGTGAATTATGTATTCAGTTAAAATAAAATTGAAATAAAAACAAATGAAACTAACTTTTATATGCACTAAAAAGAAATAATAAATATAAAATTCACATAAATGAATGTTCCAGAAAGCAAAAATATTTTTGGGCAAATAAAAGCTGTGGCAAAGCAACTTTTACATGCGCAAAACTATTTGTACTTAATGGAACATTCAGTTATATGAATTTTAGATTAATTTTTACGTTTTAGGTTAGAGAAAACGTGATTTAATTGAAATAAATTTAACGTTTCAGTTTTCGCAGAAAATACCCTCAAAAATGTCAAAACTTCATCAATTTTAATCTCTAGAACTGACTTTATTAATGTAATATCAATGACTAATTGTTATTTTTATTTATTTTTGTTACTGTCGTATTATTTATTGTGACCAAGGTTTAAACTTCAAACTGTCAAAATTTTGTTAATAACAAAATTAGAAAATTTAGGCGTTAATTCCAAAATTATTACTTGGATGCGTGAATTTTTAATCATAGGAACTAGAAGATTGTTACAGAGGGGAAGTTCGAGCTTAGTGGAGGTTGTCTCTGGCATTCCGCAGGGTAGTGTACTTGGTTCGTTATTGTTTTAAATTTATATAAACGATATCAGCTCAGTAGTTAGAAGTAAAATTAGGTTTTTCGCGGAGAACTCCGTCAGTTATAGAGAAATATGCAATCCGGAAGACCATCAGTGTGTCCAAAATGGTCTAGAAGTAAAATCTGCGTGGTGTATGGAATGGCAGCTAGAAATCAACCAAAAGAAAATCTGTGTCACAATTTCTCGAGAACCAAAAGTAGCTCGCTAGATGTTAATTATTCATTCGACGCTGCGCAGCGCCACCCTAGCTAGATTCGTAAAGAGAAATTACGATATTAAACAAAGCGTAACGATATTAAAAGATAATCTGAAATGGACTTCGTTAGAGAACGTAGACTGCAGGCTAGATTTAAACTGCTGGAAATATATATTTCGGAGAGACTAGCCAATGAGATAGTAGATCTTATCAGAAGCTCGACTTATCACGGAAGGCAGGACAGCGAGGATAAGATTCGTGAGATCGATTGTAGAACGGAGGATCGTTTTTCCCTAGGACGATAAGAGAACATAACTGTTAAAGGTAATGTAGGAAAACAAAGGATTTTATGTGCACTGAACCCTCTGCCATCCACCAATAAGGTGACTTGCAGGTTATCATGTAGAATTAGAAGAAAAACAAATAATGACCTTTTCTTTCTTTCGTTAAGATCAGGGTTTTCCAAATTTTTCGTCGCGTACCCCTATGAGCCTTGTCAATCAAATGAAGTAGTACCTCCTTCAATATTGCTATAATTTATATGTGTCAAATCAATGTTATTTTTCCAAATTAATATCCGTCCTCTTACTGGGATAGAGGAAAAAGGTTGAGAATTTCCCCTACCCTTCATAATAACATAATTAAACAAAAGGTTTCTAAGTGTCACACACACTTCCACTTTTCATGATAATTTGCAGTATGACTCTTTTTCCAGCTTCATTTGTTATGTAACTATTCTGTAGTTAAGTGTTAGTTTTATGGCAAGATATTTAGTATTTTGGCGTATTTCAATACCCCATTTCTTGAAGGAATGTGAAATTTAATCGCTATATGCTCTTAACTATAGGTTTCTGATGTTCAACGTTGAAAGTAACAAGATTGGAAAGGTGTACTCCATGTCGGAGTACACAGAGTTTCCATATGTGTTCTTTGAGATTTCACAATGTTCTCAATATTTTTCGCTCAAATGAGAATTTTACGAGAAGCAAGCGAGGTATGTTGTAAAAAACATGTAGGTCTTCATGTAAAATAGTCGTAATTATTATCCGATTTTAACCAAAATTCGAATCAGTCGACAAATTTGAGCAAAACTCTCCAATACAAAATTTCATCACAATATTTCAAGCGGTTCCCGTGTTGAAACAAAGGAACATTGTAAACTACATGTAGGTCTTCATGCAAAGTGGTCGCCATTTTTGTCCGATTTTAATCAAAATTTGAATCGGTAGACCAATTTTAAAGTTAAGTTGAAATTGAAATAATAATTAATGAAACCAACTTTACAAAGTAAGCAATAAATATAAAATGTACATAATTGTGTTTTCCTATTAGTTACCATGTGATAAAATGTAATAACAAAGAACTTGAGCCAGCAATCCATTTACATCCATATTCTATATGCTTATTTATTTATTTTTTGTTGTACATAGTTACCATATGATAAAACGTATGCTAAATTCTGATTGTGGTGCAACATATAAATTGATATATTTTATCATTTGTTAAAATTAAATAGCGATTAAAATATTAAAATTAAACAGAATAAACTTCTTATTTATTTATCGCATTTTTTCAAGGGAAATAAGGTTAAATTCCCTCAAGATATAATTGGCTTTTCGGCAGCCAATCAGATTCTTCAGATTGAGTTACCAACAAAATTAGCATACTATATATAGGAGATTTCTTACTGTATTATATTTTGGCTATTTCTTTTATAGTTTAAATCATTTCTCTATATCATGTGTTCTTTGCACGAAGTGAACGCATATGGGGGAGGTCGATTCCGTCCGTCCGTCCGCGTGTTTAAACTCCAAAATTGCTGGACGTATTATGATGAAATTTGGTATTGAGAAGTTTTGCTAAAATACCTCGACCGTTATCAATTTTGGTCAAAATCGAACAAAAATTACGACCACTTTACATGACCTACAAATAGTTGACAATGTTCCATTGTTTCAACTCGGAAACCGCTTGATGTATTTTGATGAAATTTGGTATTGGAGAGTTTAGCTAAAATTGGTAGACTGATTCCAATTTTGGTTAAAATCGGACAACAATGACGACTACTTTACATGAAGACCTACATGTAGTTTACAATGTTCCTGTTTCAACTCGGGAACCAATGGTCGTATTTTGATGAAATTTGGTATTGGGGAGTTTTAGTAAAATTGGTCGACCGATTCCAATTTTGGTTAAATCGGACAAAAATTACTACCACTTTACATGAAGACCTAAATGTAGTTTACAATGTTGTTTCAACTCGGGAACCGCTTGACGTATTTTAATGAAATGCCCTATTTGGGAGTTTTGCTAAAATTGGTCTACCGATTCAAATTTTGATTAAAATCGGACAAAAATAGCGACCACTTTGCATGAAGACCTACATGTAGTTTACAATGTTCCTTTGTTTCAACTCGGGAACAGCTTGAAATATTGTGATGAAATTTTGTATTGGAGAGTTTTGCTCAAATTTGTCGACTGATTCGAATTTTGGTTAAAATCGAATAATAATTACGACTATTTTACATGAAGACCTACATGTTTTTTACAACATACCTCGCTTGCTTCTCGTAAAATTCTCATTTGAGCGAAAAATATTGAGAACATTGTGAAATCTCAAAGAACGCATATGGAAACTCTGTGTACTCCGACATGGAGTACACCTTTCCAATCTTGTTTTTTCATGCGTTCCTTCAAGGGTTCATTTGAGTTATTTTATCTATCGAAGAAATTTATATTTAGCACATAATTATCTAAATTTGCATGATTTATTTGAAAAATAAAATTATAGTAATATCTCAACATATTTTTCTGTACATTCTACACAATTTATAGTGATATTACTATATCTATAGGATTAACCTAATTATCAACTATAGAACGGAAGTCGTCACGAATTAAGCAATTGAAACCTTAAGGTAAATGAATAACGCTATTGAACTCATAAAATATTAAGACATTCTCTAGTTTTAAGCGCCAATCAAATGAGGCTGGCTTAGCAGAAAATAGACGAAATAGAAAATATCTTGGAAAAAAGACCAATGGAACTATCAAGAAAAAGATTTTAACAAAAATGTTGAGACGATGGGGCATAAATATTTCCCACACATGGAAAGATCATTTGTAAAGGCACTTGAGCGACATTTGGAGAAAATGAGAGAGATGAGTGATACAAAATGATGCAGTAAAGTAAAAAAGGAAATAAAAAAGGGAGAGAAGACCAAACTGTAAAAAACAACAGAAGCGGGTAATAAAAAAATTAAAACGAGGCAGATGAAATTGAGAGAGTGCTTGAGAACTCGAGAGAAATAAGGCGTGGGAAGAAAGATAGAGAATGGGGAAGAGAGAGTCGAAAGATTTGTAAAAACAAAACACGGGAAAAAGAAAAAGACGAGGAGGATTTTCAGTGAAGAGGGTTGAGGAGAGAGGAAGGGTGGGGCGAAAGTGGCCGTGTTTCGATTCCCGCAGCGAGAAATGATCCGCAAGAGAGCCGAGGCGTGATTTTTAGGGAGTATGAGCGGAGTACACTCCAGCGCCCCACTGCGACGGCGGAGGCGCCCGCAACTAAAGTGGCGGATGGGACGTGAACCTGGGTGCGGTGGGACATAAATTATCCATCACACGTACTAGACACACACGCACGCCAACTTTATATATATATATATATATATATTTATATAAACGACGCCTCTACGGGACGCCCGTGTCTCGCTCCGTCCTCTACCCACCAGAAACACGCTCCTTCCTGCCCCCCTCCCATTCCCATCCCATTCATTTCCATGACAAAAGCGACGGACAATGTAAATAAAAAAAGACACGAGAGAGTAAAAATCGGTCCCGAAAATTTTCCCGCCCACGTAGTGGCTCTGTCCCCTCTTTCCCTCTCCGGATCTGCCACTCTCCCCAAACCCAGTTCCGAAGCATTATATATCAGAGAGAAAAGAGGTCTGTCGGATTCACGAAGGTGCGGATATGGCATTGCGGCACCAACAGCAGATGTCGTGTTGATGGCGAACCTGACAGTGCTACGTTGATGTATCAGAGTTTTTCAATACTGTTACTGGTCGTTCGTTAATTATCGGAAAACAGATTAGGTTCGTTGAAAGCGAAAAACTTCGATAACGTCGTCCTATTCAAACATTACTTATCAAAGTGACAAAATATATCGTCATGTACTCTTTTAAAATATTGATGAAAATTATAGGTTCTTCGTTGATAATAGCTAATCCACGACGTTGGAATCAGAAATACAGTAGGAAAGATAGATATTTAGATAAATTAGACCTCTTAGATAAAAACAGTTGACAGTTTTTAATTACCTATAATTAATAAAATCCGCAAAAAGTATTGCAAACATAGTATATGATTTTAATCCCTTAAAACTCCTTATTTATAACTTAAAGAAAAGTATTTAACAATGAGTCTAATATTTAATTTAAAAAAACGCTGGTTTTTCATAACACCAGAAAATTGCATATACTATTTGAAAAAATACGAAAATAGCAATGATAATTTCATAAGCATGGAGAAGTCTTTAAGTTTATTACAAGAAATTACGAACTTCATGGTATGCAATAAATGGTGAACTAAAATAATTCAAGGAGTGAAAATTCGCCATAATAATCATTTCATAAAAATAAATTGCCTTGAGGATTAACTAAAATTAAATTCGCAACATTTATTAATGAAATTATTTTAACGAGTTTAATCGGCTATTTATTTAAGAATGCGTGCAATTAATAAATCTATACTAGCCAACTTCAAAATAAGAATTCAGCGTCCACCAGCAATATAATAAAGCAATATCGCGTGCGTTGCAATGCAAGACGCATTCGCCGATACTAAGACAGAACGTACGCAACAAATAAGCCTCATAATCCTGCGACATACATCCAACTCGGTGCGCCAACCTTTATCACGAGCACAAAAATTCCACAGGAGAAAAAAACTCACAGCCAATCGATTACGGTTACCCGACGCGCGAGGGTTGGTAGGAGGCGGGGAGAAGCCTCACTCTCTCCCACTCTCCGTCTTATCCCCGCCACCAGTAAAAAAATAACCTCTCTTTATAGTGCGTGGGCAAGCACGCGTCAATTACCGTCGCATAAGTGCGCAGCGGGAAGCCGCCTTCCGGGGGCAGTAACTCAGCCTGCCCCCGCGGCGCGGAGTACACATCTCTCTCCTCTCCTCCGACCGCCCCCACTCGGGAAGAGGAGGATAACCCTCCCCCCCTTTTCTCCCGCCTCGCCTTCTATCCTATATCCATTCTCTCTCCATTTGCCTTCCTTTCCCCTTCCTCTAGCATATGTGCCGCGGAGTTCTCCTCCCTTGCTACCTTAGAGAAGTGACGTCTCACTCCGAATAACATCTTGTGTGTGTCAGGGGAAGAAGAGGAGAGTAGAGAACGAGGAATAGGGGGAAGGGGAGGGTGTGTGAAAGGCGACAGAAAGGGTTAAAGGAAGGCACTCCCTAATCCGTGGGCAGGGCCACCGTCTCTCCCCACCTTTGCATTCCATCCGACCAACAAACGCGACGTAACGAGCAGACGCAGAGAGGTCTTTTTTTCTCTCTTCCGAGAGATGGCGTGGGGGAGAGAGAGAGGAAAAGGGAGAGGGGACAAAAAAAGGCGGTGGGTTAATTTTTTACTCGTCTATTTTTTTCTCCCCGTAAAGCACGCATTTAAATAACGCCACTGGGATTCTGCATAATACTGCCTCGCCAGCACCTTTCTATACCGGTTGTTTTTTTCGTGCGTTTATTTTCGTCCGGGGTTTTAAGAGAGGGAGGAGAGGAAAAAAAGGACGGTGATGCCATGTCGTATTTCGCTCGCGAGTCTTTATTACGAGACTTTTTGTTGTCTTTATCCATTGGTAGTGAAAAGCCATCGTAAGTTACGTCGACGTATCCGCCCTTAACGTAGGAGGTCGCGTGCCCATAAACTTTATTTAAAAAAGACGGAAATTGTTTTGTTCCTTCGTGCTTTCCGCGAATAAAATAAAAAAACTTCACGAAAGACTCGAGGAGTATGTTCATAATTTTTTTACGCGTATAGATGCTTTGGAAACACCTAGGCGTATGAATGTAATTTCGAACGCGAAGGATTTTTTATTGCGTGCGCATTCGTGTTATTGTCGATTCTTTTTCGGTCGATGGCATGTGCCAGAACATCCGCGTCATTTCGCGCGATACAAACTCGATGGCGATTAACGCTCACATTCGAGTACGGTAAAACCATTATGGTACCTTTACTTCCAACTTCCACTAATGTGAAAATATGCATGCAGCTATCAGTTTCGAGGGAGATGGCGTTGTGGGGTGTTTGTTTTGCTACTATTTTTATTATGCACGAACCGAGACAAAAAGCTCTCGCGAGATGAATAAATAGAAAAAAGAATATACCTTCTCTTAAGAGGCCCTATGAAGTCGTTATTGTTCACGAAAAGTAAAATACGTGCCATAGCCGCGTTTGTGAGGAAGTTAATGTAATGCATAACCGCAATGTCATTTCTGAAGTTAAAACATACCAATATGGATATCCGTTATAAATAGCTGTTTCTTACATATATAGAAGGATATAGAAGAACTACAGATCTGAAATTGGGTATAATGATAAACCATCATAAAACCAAAGGAAAAAATTCCGAAAATTTTCATTCTTAGGGATGTTCTTCCGAATCCATCATTTTATTCCAACGTGGAAAATATGGGGAACAGTGAAGGGCTTTATAAAATTGATTTACAAGAGGAAAATTTAGATGCGAATTCGGGACAAACAGTTCTATAGATGAACGAATGGAGTTTATTCAAATTCAAATCCGCGCCAAATCAGCGTTAAAATGTACAACAATAGCCCGATATGCGCGACGACAATATACGCAGATTCGTTATTACGTGACGCACTTGATAAAATATTTATTTTTTATGTCGAATAACATTAAAGTAAAAAATGTAAAAAACAAACAAGATGATCAAAATGATGCCTACTTTCCACATAATTATTCATTTAATACTTATATTGACTTTAATAGTTTTAAATCACCGCGGATGTGTTGCTCTTTGTGTTATCTAATTTTGTAATTTATCTTTATAAAATATTATAAATACATTCGAAAGGAAAACTAAATTGATCACGCGTATTTGTGTGGCAAAAATAACGCGTGTATGTAGTAAACTATACTGATCCGAGTCCAGAAATAGTCGTTGCGATGGCAACACTCTCGTAATGAGTGATAAAAACGCCATTATTTACGCGAAATTCGAAGAAATACAATAGATAAGCAAAATTCTACGATAGATATTATAAGCTCCATTCCTTTCCTCAGAGAATAGTATAAATCCCGCTCCCATATTACAAATCTAAAAAATTTTAATATGCATGATAAGATTATCCTGCACGATGGATTTTAGATTTCCCATTTAAGTCAAATGGGAAGGATAGTTTCCGGAACCGAACCCAGGACATTCAATTTTCGTAACAAAAACTATTCTTGGGAGCTCGGCTCCAGTAGCAAGTGATTTTAACCAAATGTCATGAAACCCGGTCTATTGGTTCAAAAGTTAATAGGGAGAATATACAGACAGACAGACATAACGACGAAACTATAATCCTATTTTCATTCTGAAAAGTAGGGTAAAAATAAAAAATAGCGCCAACTTCTCCAATCAATAAGCAGCAATCGAGAGAGTTCTCAGCCAATAAACGCATTTGTTTACATATACCTAACTGCAGTTCGCATGCAGCGTTTCTCTGCCACTCGAGATATTCCTTCCCTCCTATATTTTTATATATTTACTGGCAGAAAGTACCCGGCGATGCTCGGGCTACGCCAGACGTCTTCGGCGAATAAAATTGTCTTATGGTAACACAATCATTTCGACTTTTGCGCATTTTTTCATGTTCATAAAAAATACTTTCTCCCTATACTACATATGGATAAAATAAAACTCCTATCACATATAGACAGACACACACACACACACACACATCATCGCGAAAATAGTCAAAACGTGTTCAGGGGACCTCAAAACGTGTATTCCCGTTGAAATCTCGAATTCGAATTTTATCATGAAAACAATACTTTCTCTATAAAAACTAATTCTAAGATATCTCTGATATCTATGAATTGGGCCGGGAGGATCCACGGAGGTCCGGAGGGAACGGGAGCATATGTGAGAGTAATAGGATTTCGAGTTCAACAATGCAATCTGTTGGCAAGGCGAATTCTCCTTAAAAACGTTCAATTTTGTTAAAATATGATATTAAAACGATAAATTCGAGAGATTACGATAATAATAAGAAACTATTGTTATTTTTCTTTAATGCAGTCCTAATTTGGAGGTCAAAGGTCAAATAAGTGAATTTTAATAAGCAAAAGAAAATAAGCTTGCATGTCGAAATATCGATTTCTCCATGTTATCTTATGGGGAATGGAAATAATTCTCAGGAATCGAACCCGAGTCGATTTTGAAAATTTTTTGCGTAAATAGCTTTTACTTTAAGAATCAAACATGCCCACTAAATTTGAATATTCTTGCTACTCGGAAAATTTGATAAAAATAGCATTACAATTCCGCTTTCCCATCGATGACGAAGTCATTTTTAGGCGCGTTTCGTTTCCAGCATAAGCGCCTATTAGCGTCGGTTTGTCCGTCCGCATGTTCATTCTCGGATTCAACCGAACGGATTTTTATGAAATTTGATATTAAGGACTTACAATCAAAGACAATAAGAAAGTCACAAAGATAAATCACGTAAGTCAATCAGGAGTACTACTTTACTGGTGACAAAAATGAATTTTCCGTTATATCTCGTAAATGTTTGGTCAAATTAAAATAGTTTTTAAATAAACTTGTAGAACTAGTAAAGTAGAGTATGTATTTTCCTATTCATTTTAATTGTAGGAGTAGCGGTTATCAAGAAATTTGAACCCGAATGTCGTAATTAAACTTGAACTTAGAAAAATGCATGCATAGCTACCAAATTGTTGTGAACGTAAATAATGTTATTGATAACTGAATTAAATAAGATCTGCTATAATTACAAAATACATTTAATTCCTTACGCGTACATGACAAATTTTGTCAACGGAAGGAAATGGATTCTCTACGGCGAAGAAAAGATTGTTCGGTTGATTAAAACTGATTAGAAAAGAAATCACTAAATATAAATTGAATGATATTGAATGGAATCATTTCTGTTATATCGTTTTGCAGTATTTAGTCATTAAAATTACGTAATACGTTTATTGATGCACCAACTAAGGGGGGAGAAAAAATTTTTAATAGACAAAGATACAATCGGATGGTGGTGTTTTGCTGTCTCATGGCGTGTGTTCGGTCAAATTATATCGTATAATTTCAAATACTCCATCGCACGAAACGGCACTGTACACTTTCCTAAATTGTTATATATTAGATTACCCGTTCTTTGCAAGAAGTGAACGCATATAGGAGAGCTCGTTTCCATCCGTCGGGAAATTTGAGAAGTTGTGCTAAAATTAGTCGGTCAATTCCAATTTCGGTTAAAATCGGATAACAATTGCGACCACTTTACATGAAGACCTACATGTAGTTTACAATGTTCCTTCGTTTCAACTCGGGAACAGCTGGACGTATTTTGATGAAATTGGTATTAAGAAGTTTTACTAAAATTTGCCGACCGATTCCAATTTTGGATAAAATCGGACAATAATAACGACAATTTAACATAAGGACTTACTTGTATTTTACAATGTGCCTAACTAGCTTCTCGTTAAATCTCCTCTGAGCGAAAAATATTGAGAACATTGTGAAATCCCAAAGAACGCATTTGGAAGCTGCGTACTCCGACATGGAGTACACCTTTCCAATTTTGTAGTGATTTATAAGCGAAATATTTATAATATGGCTTCAAAAATGTGTATTTGTTTATTTCATTGATATAATTATTCAATCCTATTAAACTTCTAATAACTCTTAACTTGAAAATAAAAAAAAATGTAAATTACGCTACAAAAATACCTATCCTTATACAATACATATATATAGACCCCGATATACGCATCTTTCCAGGAACGCATCATTCGTGTATATCGGGGAATTACTGTATTTGTAATCAGAAAAGATGACAATTTCTCCTTTATTTTACAATAAAAATCTTTAACACAATGGCAATGAGTCTAATGCTTTTAAATGGAATTGATAGATTATATTAAGATACCGCCTATTTCAGTTAACGATGTAAATATATGATGTCGTAATCCTAACAATCCTTTATTACAAAAACAGTTCATCTTTTATTTGTCGGTATAAATCTATATTATATTTCAAATATTTATTAAATCCACGTTAAATTAGTGTGAAAGTAATAGGCGAGCGAAGTGAGCCGTCAGATAAATTTGCACCCTGTAAGGGGTCAGGGGCAAAACTCATAGTATTATTAATCATATATCATTATACTAAAAAACTACCTAGCCGTCTTTGCAGTTTATAAAATTAAACTCTAACCACCATAGAAATTTTTAATTGCTGAAATAAAGCAGAAATAAGTGGTTTTATGATTAATAAACTTGATCCTATTCATTTTTATTAAAGACCTTTCCATTTACAATAAAAAACATCAGTGAGACATCGTTGCGTCAAAGTGTTTTACAAAACAATCGACTTACTTATGTCTCTAAGATCAAAGTTCAACTAAAACAACCAGGAAAACATTTCGTAATATATAAAACAGTCAATCTTTCTTTCTAGCTTCTCCCAATTCTCCCAGCCTTGAAATGGAAAAAGTCCCTCCTCGAAAAGTAAATATATATAGTCTAGCGAACGGTAGCAATTAGTCCACGTCAATTATGACGTGAATGGCTTTCTTTATGCTCCAAGGGGCATTAATGAGAGTTGATCTCTCCGGATTCCTTTTGGCGTACGTAACACGGTGTGTGCGAGGCTTTCTCTCTCTCTATCTCCTTTTCTTCCTTTCACTCCACTCCGGCACGGAAGGTGTCAAATACTCGTTCCCGCTGGAGCTGATAGGAGATAGAGGATATAGCGACGCATGTTTCACTCCGAGGGGTCACCAGGCTACCGGACAGGCAACACGCAGAGAGAGAGAGAGAGAGAGAAAGAGCGTGTGTGTGTGGGATAGAGAGGAATAAGGGAGAGAGAGAGAAGGAACAGGGAAAGGAGGAGGCGAGAGGGAGGAGTTTGGTTCACAGTTTAAGAAAAAAACGTCAGGGATGTGATTGAGTGAGGAGAGAGGGAGGTCCGTGAAGAGGAGAGTCGGAAGACTTATGAGGGAAGAAGAGCGGGAGGACGAGAAGAGGGGTGGGAAGGAGATAAGGGCGAGGAGATTGCACAACAAAAGGAAAGGAAAGAGAAAGAGAGAGAGAGAGATGAAAGAGAAAATGGAAAAAAGCTGGAGAATGGGACAAATGGAGGAGAAGAACAGGTTAATTTTTCGTTTTTAAAAAATTGTATCGTACTACTTGGTAGACAGGTTTTTTAATAGATTTTTTCGAATCACAATTGGTATGCTTTTGAAGTTGAAGAAATATTGCGTTAAATTCTACAAAACATTACCAAATATGTTTAAGAAAAATATTTAGTTAGTGATTTATCCTCCATCAATGGTATTCAACTGCTTATATTGCATGCCAAAAGGAAGTTAACTTTTGAGCATAAAACAGGGATTAAATTAGGAAAAGAGCACAAACAGCGAACGGTAGTTGGAGAAACACTAAGACACTAAGGCAGAAAAGACAGCGATGAAACGCGAAATGGAAGGATAGAGAAATGCAGAGGAAGGGGAACAACAATCTCAGAGGAATAAGGAAGGGTTTTGCAGTGGGAAGAACTAGGAGGATGACATCGAGGGAGGAAAACTAATGGCAATGTTGAAGAGAAAAGATGCGATGTAAGAGAGGGAGTGGAAGGGAAGGAAGCCAGCGCGAGGGAGGTGATAGAAGGAGGTGGCGATCGGTGCGGAGAGGTGCGGGTGGTGGTGGGAGGGTTGTTTGTGAGGCGTATGAGTAGCGGGAGGGCTTTAGAAGGGCGTAGGAGAAGTAAGGAAGGACCATGAATGGAGAAAGGAGTGCATTTTCCCCCCTTGTTTCTCTCTCTCTCTTTGTTACATCTCTTTCTTCCTTTTGGATTCCGTCGCCTCTCGTCTTGTCTCTGACGCCCATGTAATCTCTCCTCCTTTTCTTTTTCTCCTTCTCTTTCTCCCTCTCCTTCTCATACTCATTGACTCCGACTCCCTGCTTCTATTTCGCATTTCGTAGGGATTATCTCTCATTGTCTTCCACTAAATTCTTTCGCTGCAAAATCCATCTATCTTGTTCTCGGAAGGTATGAGGACAGAAACTAATTTAAAAAGTTGTATTTTTGGCAAGTGTTAACTTGATGCATGAGTCATAAATCCCTACGCGTAAAACTTTAGTATGTAAACTAAATTATAAAATAATAAATAAATGTTTATAGACTTTGCAAATATCATGCACTTCTTATTTTATAAATTGATACTGGTGACTTCAGTAGTCATTAAGGGGTTGAAGAAACCAAATGCGTATTTCATTTACAGAATAAACCGTAATCAGGGGGTACTCATTAGAATCGCTATCAGTAAATTATAGCTGAAGATGACTTAAGTAATCACCAGTTTATTGAATTGATAGAAGTTTTAAAGTAGAAATGAAAATTAATTTTTTGAGGCGTTTTATAATTCGGTGAACTGCATACCGATCCATATGAATATAGCAGTTTTGATAATCTAATATCAAAGATTAATTAGCGGATTTAATGTTGTTCTAATTTATCATCTGCTGTTTTCTTACACTGTTAAAATGAGTATCCAACTTTTTCTTATTGTACTCAACATGCAGAGGTTGCGTTTAGCCTATTTAGATTTTGATTTTTTCTACAATAATCAGAGGCAAGTTTATTTTGTGAGATGGCTTAGAAAGTTTTCAAAACGAATTTTAACTTAAGAAATGGATTTACATTCTGCAAATAAAAGCAAATTTAAAATCAAGGATCCTGAGAAACTAAAAAACGTGACACTAGAGATATGTAGATGTTGCTTCGCCGCTGCCGCCCTACCTCATCCCCACCCTCTATCTTACTCCCTACGCAACAATGCACATAGGCCCTTCCTGCTACCTCTGCTTTTACTACTCCTTCCCAACCTCCTCCCCTACCGCGAAGACACCTTGTTTATGCGAGTAAGGAGAGGGAATGTAGAAACTTGAGGGGGAACTCGCGAAGGACGAATCAATTTGGGCGCGACGGGGGTTGCCACGATGGTCCGAGAGAAACAGCAAGAGAGAGAAAAAAAAACCATTGAGGAAGAGACTAGAAGGTTTTGCTGTTGAGGGAGAAAGGATAGGGAATAAGAGAGAGAGAAAGGATAGGGAATAAGAGGGAGAGAAAAATAGGAAGAGAGGGACGGATTAAGGGGTTTAGGGAAGAGATAGAGGAGAAACAAACTGGAACGGACGTATTAGCAGACGTTAAAGAACGCGATAGCTTGGGTATGGATGAAGACGGAATACTAAAATCTCTCAGCGCTCGATATTTCGATATTATTATGATGAACATGTACAAAATGAAAGAGCTCTTATTACTAACGATGTTTCAAATTACATCGCGAATTCTCGGAAAATGAAATCAAGATAAAGTTAGTGACTTTTATTGGGAAATCATTATTTTCTATTGGTAATCGCTTTGGTTAATGTAGAGATTATTCAATAGCGCTCAAGTAAGGCTGATTTTGTGCTCCATAAAATTTTTAAAATTTTATAATTGTATATATCTGTTATAAAATTTACTCAAAATTAAGAGAACGCATTGTCGACTATCAGGAACAGAGAAAATTAACGATTAATAATTCCTCTAATTCATTGATAGTAAAAACGGAATTGTCGATTCAGTGAAAAGTTTAAAAGAGTTTAGCAACAGTAAATATTTAAGTTCAAATAAATTAAAATGATACACAACGAATATCCACAACATTATTGAGCTTTTATAAAATAAAAATTAACAATTAATCTGAGAGGGTAAGACAATATTTCATTTATATACAAAATATTAACGAAGGAAATTCTAAATTAAAATCAGTGTTCAGGAATACTAACTGATCTTTAAAAATAACTGCAATGTATATTTTAGGCTTGATTTTGGCATCGGTTTCATTTTCAGTACATTCTATTTGTTCAAGATTACAAATTAAAATTTATTTTCATGTTTTATGATAAGAACTATTAATGTAATTAATAACATTCTCGTCATGTCCAAACACATAGGCCTAGTTTCTTTCTGCAGTAATGACAAATAAAAGGAAAGGTTTATGTTAATGAGAAAAACCGTAGAAGAGAATATTTTGTAACGGAATTACGAATGTCAATGAAACAATTTGAGCAAAATAAAGTCTATTTTTCCCTTGTTTTAAGCCTTTAACATACCTTTCTAACTTAATAAACATCTTTAAGTTAATGGTTACCTTAATATCTTAACCCACGCATGAAAGGGAACACTATTATTAAGCAATTGACACAACCTCGCCAGAATTATTTTCTCGTTGTAGAAAGCAAGTCCGTCAACAGGCAACGATGTCAAAAGAGTTGATTATTCATTAACCCGATGTCTTATCAGAACGGCCGACGAATCATCTGAATAGCAACGTTTGAGTGTGTATGCGTGCGTGCGTGTGTGCAAGCGCGCACAGCGCGTATCTGGGATGGAACCGAAAGGAGGAGGTTAAAGCGAAGGAGGAAGGGTTGATAGCTGCCGTCCTTTTCTTCCCTCTTCCTCCCAGAATTATTGGACTAGGTCCACTGGGAAGGGGTCGCACCTGCCTCCCCCTTCTCAATCTCCCTTCCTCTTCCTCACCTCCTATTCCGCCGTGGGGACATCGTCTTTTCGCGTCGACGGCATTAATCAAGGGACTCCTGTTCCAACCCATTCGCGGACCACTCTATCTCCGGCTGATGTCTTATCTTCCTCGCCAGAGATGAGAGGGTGGGACTAAAAGGGGTAGGAAAGGCACGAGACGGCGGCGAAGGAGGGAAGACGGCGAAGGGGACGGACGCAAAGGGAATGGGGTAAGTAATGAGAGGACAAACAATGAGTGAGCGCCTATTCCTTTAATTCTAGATTAACTGGTTGTCGGTGGATCAAGCCGTCGAGGGAAGATGAAGAGGTTATTTCGGAGAAGTCTTTGCTTATCGAAGCTTTATCGATGATTGAGGTTGAGAGTTCCATCAGATAGTGGTGTAAACGGTAGACCCAATGACTAAGCTGTAAATTATAAAGTATTTGACGAGGTTATTAATCATTTAATTTTAATCCGAAGAAAAGCTATTGCTAAAATGAGCGACAGCGACTGGTGTAAATAGCCACATAAATATATGTAATCCTTTAAATGTCGTTTGAATGGTGCAATCACTCACCTATTAGAAGAAGGTACGAAGTTTTATCATATAAATATACTTTATTTGGACGTAATTTAATCGATCCTGCATCAATTAAATATAAGTAGTTTTTTAAACTAGGCATTGGGTGATACTTTTATGAAGCCGTCTTCTGTGATTGGCATTTTCTAAATCTTTGACATCTTCGTCTCGTGTCGTTTTTTTGACAACTCGATTTGTAATTATTGCTCCAAAATTTTCGACCGATACAGCAACGGTTCTGCATGTGCGTATTTATAACCCCTACATTTTGTCATTGGATTTAGATCGGGCTCCGTACTCGTTTCAAGCATATTTATTTTTATTCCTGCTCCCTCCATTTATATCGGTATCACCTTCAGTACGGACAAAGCTACGAGATATTACGGGACAATCACCAGAAAAAAAAAACAAAACAAAAAATATACTCGAGTCCTTGAGAGTATTGTCCAAGGCAACTTGAATTCTCCTGCCATAAAATAATCCTTGCAGAAACGCTGATAAAACCCATGAAAATGCCGACGAATATTACTTTTCTCACTCCTGCCTCATTTCCTCTCCGTCTTTCTTTCCCATACGCAATGTAGCACTCGTATAAAAATAAGACCCTTATTCCGCGGTTTTCTCGAGTGGTGCATCACAGATCAACTCTGGCACCAGAGAAATGGATCCCCCTTAAGGGGCAGTTTACCTCCCCGAAATTCCCCCAAGACATTTCAGTCAAATGACCCCCGCCTTTCTACAAGTTACGCCATTCCATGGCGTATGTTTGTCTGTGTGGGTGTGTGTGTCTTCCATTTCATTCTCCATCCCGCACACCCACGCCAGCCGCTCCATCCATCTCTTCTCTCGCCGCTACCACCCCAAAACTCTCCTCCACCTCTTCTTCGCTCCACCCCCGCATCGTACGGCTCCTGAGCTACAGGTAGCAGCAGCGACGGCAGCGGCAGAAAACCAGAGCCTCGAGATAAGGGAGAGAGAAGGAAGGGTGGGAGGGACCGAGCGGGAAGCTAGGTTGCTTCAAGGAAGGATTCCGAGGGGAGGGAAATGAAAGAGGGGAGACGTGATAAGGGTCGCGGAGGTGAAATATCGAGTCATTCATGAGCCATACCTCACACGCGACGAGATCTGGACGAAGAAAAGCGGGAAAGGGGCGGGGGAACGACACGGAGGGAGAGAAAGAAGAATGGTTATGTGGGCTTATGCGAATTACAGCTGAAGGAGGGGTGGAATGAAAATGAAAAAAAAATCGTTCTCGTCGCCGGTGCCTCGAGTTTTAAGATGTAACGATCGTGTAAGATTCGCTTTCTTAATGTAATCGGAGCGAATTTCACATAAATATCGCTTAGTTTATTTTTTGCGTATAGATAACTTTGAGAAATTCTAGAGCCTGTTTAAGAGGAAAAGTTTCATCTTTCACCTTTGAAACTCTCCAAATTTATTTCTCAAGAAAAGTGATGTATCAAATAATAAACCTAAAATGTAGAACTTAGATTATGCACAAAATGTTTCCTTCGGTATTATGTAAACATAAAATATTATGATGACTACCTGGTAATACTCACTGTTTTAAAGAATTAATAATTTAATGATGTGTATGCCGGAAAATCCCTTTTATCCACGCTTCATCATCTAAAAGATCTTTAAAATAGTGAACATGTATTTCAGCCCAAATGTATTTTAATAACATTCAAGCAATCGTCCATCAAACATCATTTATACATAATAATAATAATAATGACTAATATAAATAATCAACTTCTATGTTTGCAATCGTTAAAAAAATTATCACGTTGTTTCACAATTTTACGAATATAATTAACGATTATGCCCTTTCTACAAAGTTTTAGTGAGCTTCATTACCATTGTTTCTAAAGTATCTAGACCTTGCTCTAACGTGATTTTAAAAGAAAAGGAATTGTTACTACTCGTTCACCTTGGGTGAAATTTCACCAAACAGAAACAATACGAACATATTAAATTCCAGTTCCAGCAATGGCTAGTTCTTTTTCTTTTTGTTATTTTGAACTTGTCACATTTTTCCACTTTTATCTTAAGATGATGGGAAATGTATTCTAACTACACACACCTAAATCATAATAACTTTTCTATTATAACGTAAATTAGCTTTATGATTTTGTTTAATCATGGAAATTTTAAAAATTATAATACCAAGGATATAATTTTTAGCAATAAACTCATTTTCTCGTAAGTTTCGAGAGAGAATGGCGCTTTATACTTCTGGTTGCCCTAGATTGGCAATTAAACGAAAATTTTTACGTTATACTCAGAGAATTAATCTTAATGTATGTTTCATTATTCAATAGAATCACCACGATCGGTAGATGATGATGCATCAAGATTTTCTTTTTATATCGTCGCGAATGAAAATGGCAAATTTTACTATAGCACAAATTTCTTAAAGATCGTTTTAAATTTGTAAGCTCAGAAATGGAACGGTCAATTTCTTCCTCAAAGAATACAACGTGATGGAAAACGGTCACAGACCAACAGTCACACGTAGGAAAAAACTTCGGCCTCGACAAGAAAAAAATGAAGTACCTACGCGTGACTAATGAACATCTACGAGGCGCATCACGTCACTACCTATACTTGTGCATCCCATACACAAGCTCCTCGTTTTTTATCTCTCCTAAGCCTGCCGTACACCACTGACTGGCGCCCTCCATAAAAGAAGCATTTTCTGTAGTACATTAGATACACTTTACTCCACCTGCATTGCAGTAGAGGCCATTTTGTCAACCTGGTACCTCCCCTTGTTTGGGTACTGTTAAAGACACGCCGTACGTCGCTTCCGGCAGAAAATGCCCCTTTCCTTATTTACTTTACCCGTATTCACACCGCCATGCAAATTTTTACCCTTTTCGTTGGTAAATTTAAATATGGCAAGCCTCCACCAGTTTCCAACATTCCCAACATTTGTGAAAATGCGGCGTTTTTAGCTCAGATGGACGCAATATCCCTCCGCCCTTCTTCGAGAAAAGTAATGGGCCAGAGATTCGATATTCCACCCTTGAATTGCCACACACCACGCGATTAAGCAGTGATCTATGTTGGAATTAACTAACCGTGAAACGCACTCGATCCATGTGCTTCCATTAAAAGTACACGACCAGTCGCCATCCGATTTGATAGGACGATACAGGTAATAAAAGGCACTGATAAGTGAAGCTAAAACTCTTGAAATTCATCCTGAAATATTGTGCATGCGTGTAAAATTGTGCCTTGCAAGGAAAAGGAATCTAAACTTTGTGCTTAGGGAAAAATTCTTAATTTTGTTAACCGTATGGAATGTTGCTGGAAAACTTTAAATAAAAAATAAATGCTAGAAATTCGGGTTTTTGTTTCTTGTTGTAATATTTTGCTTAACATGGGTTAGAAATATCGGAAGAACCATGGCACAAAAATTTACTTTATAGATATATGCAGCTTTAACATTAAAGTTAGAAATAATTTTGAAACGAGAAAAAAGTCTGCTATGAGAGAGAATCGAACCCGTGTCTTCCACTTGCCGGGCGAATATACTACCGCTGAACTATCGTAGCAGATCAATTTTCTCGTTTCTGAACGCGGATGTTTTCTTGGTTGGGACGGAACTAGCCAAGCTAGTATCAAACTGCCCCAACGGATGTCCTCGAAGAGATACACCGAAGAAAACTCCTACCTCTCAAATAGTGAGATTGCCAAGCAAGAAATTGATGGAATAAAGCGTTCTAAAGATCCTATGCAGACAGGCATAAGCTGTAATGTTGGGAATAATTTTGAAACGAGAAAAGTTAGAGTTTAATCTACAAATCAATGAATCAGTATTCAATAATTAGTAACTCAAGTCCAATTCAGCAGGGTAAGTTTGATGTTTTATTTAACAGCGAGGCGTAAAATCGATTCATACCGAGCGTAAGGAAATTGTTATAAATTAAGTAAAAAAGAAATTGGATCATTATGAGGAGAAAACTTCTCAAACTTTTTTGGGCCGCGGCACACTTTCAAAGATAAAGAGGGCTTCGCGGCACCCCAGTCTTATGATTTTTAGATACGAATATTATAACCTTTGGACGCATCCATTTGTTGATGCTACTACATAATCTATTTATTAGAAGAAAAATTATCGTCCCAATTACCTACCAACACACGCAAATCGTTCATTTATTTACTATACAAAAATATACTAAAATATATAAAATATACTAAAAATCTACTGTGGCACAGTTTGAGAAACACTGCTATAGATGATTAATTTTATTTTCAAAATCCCTGCCGTTTCCCAAACTTGACAGTTATGAATTGAAAATTTGTGATCAGTGATTGCAATAAACTAGATGAATTTATTTTTCAAATAACTTCAATCGTGCGAACTGTCATTATCTTTCTTGCAAAATGCGCGGTCAAATATTTATTTTAAGCCTTAAAATATGCGCGCCGTAACTTATATGGGACTCAACTGCATATGGCGCAAGATTTCTATTCTGCCAGGCAGAGTATTTTTCTTTGCACTTTACGCACATGTCCGATCAACATCTTTTAAAGTAGATAATTTAGGTGTTATGCTAAGAATTTCTCTTCGATATTCATGCAAAACGACGTAGGAAAGGGTGCTGCTTCCAATGTGATGGACTTTACAGAGAAGATCTATTACTTACTATTATGAAATTTAATTGGATTTATATTAACATGATAAATGATGCATTTTTAAGGTTTAATGATTTGGAGATCGGGTGGCAAACATTCCCTAAGCGTAACAAAAGAGGAAAGATGCACGCATCATGCGTGCATACATGCGAGGCAAAGGCGCTCTTTACGGTTTATGCAATCATGTCAAAAAAGAAAACTATTAATGGCTCAGTATAATGTCTAAGAACTGAAAAATGATAAGCCAGTAGAGATCCCACGAAAATATTGAATTTTTGATTCAAAGATTTATTTCCTAATCGGTTGTAATTAATTAAACAATCGACAATTATTTAAAACACACCTCACTCGAATAGTAGTAATATAGTCTTTATATTCGCGTTCATTCCTTCGTCGTAAATTACACATTTCTTTTCACTTATAAACGCTGTGTGTGCGTAAAGAAAATAGACATATTTACATTCATTTCTTCTTTGTAGATAATCCATTTCCCTTCATTTACGAAATATTGCGTGCGCCCGAAAGAAAATTTAATTAATTAATTATTTACACCAGATATTGTTTACTTTAGTTATCACGAAAATTGTTTTCGTTGACAATATTTATAAAACGGGAAAATTTTTCAAAGTTCAAAGTGATTGACGATATTCTCGTTTGATTTTCTTGAAATTGGCTACCCCAATAAAAATGTACTGAGCAAAACATATGCTATCTCACTAGTTCTACATATTTTGTTTGAAGACTTTTTTGTTATAAGTAATATTTTACGAGATATAAATAAAAGTTCATTTTTTGTCACCAGTCAAGTGGCACTCCCGATTGAGCTACGTTACCCGATTAATATATACTTTTCTTATTTTCTTACTCCTTATTTCCTAAATAGCAAATTTCATGAACATCTGCCCAGTAGTTTAGCAGATGAAACGAGCGGACGGACAAATGGACGGACGGACGGAAGAACGGACGGACGGAAGGACGAATGGACGGAAGGACGGACGGACGGAAGGACGGACGGACGGGCGGACGGACGGACGGAAGGACGGACGGACGGAAGGACGGACGGACGGAAGGACGGACGGACGGAAGGACGGACGGACGGACGGAAGGACGGACGGAAGGACGGACGGAAGGACGGACGGAAGGACGGACGGAAGGACGGACGGAAGGACGGACGGAAGGACGGACGGAAGGACGGACGGAAGGACGGACGGAAGGACGGACGGAAGGGCGGACGGAAGGGCGGACGGAAGGGCGGACGGAAGGACGGACGGAAGGACGGACGGAAGGGCGGACGGAAGGGCGGACGGAAGGACGGACGGGAGGACGGACGGACACGATCTGACCATAAGGCAGGGGTGGGCAAACTATGGCCCGCTGTCCACATGTAGCCCGCGACGCCATTATGAAAGCGTACCGTAATATAAAATACAGGTTATTTCATATTTGTAGCTTATAATTATGGACGGAATTTATTTTCCAGTGATGTTATGGAGATATCATATTATTTATTATTGATTTTTGCTAGCGAGATCCCTCGCATTATCTCAAATCACTTCCAATGCGAACCCTAACGTGGCCCGCCGAAGCATTTTCATCTGTTAATGCGGCCCGCCTAAGAAACTGCAACTTTTAAGTTCACTACAAAAGTTTTCCAACCCCTTGCCATAAGGCGTTCTACTTTTACTTTTGTGAATAACGCCTAAAAAATTGAGCAAGTAATGAATACTGGACCTTGACGTGAAAATGAAATGAAATATGAAAAATAAATATGTAATGGAGTCTTTATAACTTTAACCTTAAGAATAAAATATAAATGGAAGGATGAGTAGAAAAAATAGATTAAAGATCATCATGACATTTAAATCACCAGAAAAAAACATATGCGAATTCCTGAAAATTCGGTTATAGGGTTATAGAGGCACTACATTGCAGTGGTATGAAATGAAGCGGAAAAAGTATTACTTTGCAGATAAAATTTCATTGAGCTTTGCAACTTTTATACCATACCATCGAAAAATATGATGGTAGGAGTAAAAATAAGCATATTTTAAATGTAAAATTTCCATGACTTGGCTAAATGTTCAACAGCTATGAAAAGGATTTACTCTTCGTGGAGTTTACGAAGGAGGAGGTTAGGGAGAATGAATGAATGAGAGGCTGGAAAGGGACTTAAAGGTGGACCACCATATACGCTCTAATGGATTCAGGCGCTTCGAGCTATGTCCCAACACCTCCGAGGCATTTCCATATTTCCTCAACCCGGCGTACGGGAGAATAAGGGTTCCTTTTTTGTGCGAGTGTGGGGCATGCACTGGAAACAGGAAGGGTGTGAAAGGGATCCAGGAGATAACTGGAGACGGAGAAGTTTGATGACACCAAGTAAGAGAAAAGGAGCGAGAAATTGAAATTGGGGAAGGAAGAAGAGAGCGAGATGGATGATGAAAATGAATAGACGGAGTCATAGTAATCCGAGCTGATCATAGAGTGCAAGAGATTGAGAATATAAGGACTGTAAAATTGAGAAATAGGGCCAAAGAGTATTTTTGGAAATCATGGCACGAAAGGTATGGATATTGTGTAATAAAATGTTGCAATTTTTTTATTAGTTACAGAAAGACATTCATTAGAATTGCTTCGGCAAGCTTTTAAATACCTCCGCCATAAGAAATACAGGAGTACGCAACATATATATCGCATATTTATAAATCTAAAATATTGTTCATTGGAATGAATCCTCCAGTGCTTATAGGAAAACCGTATATGAGATGTGAGAGAAAGAATAGCTTAGTTTATCAATACTTCGTTAATTTTTATGCTCGTTTTGCTTAATTTATTTAAAAATCGAGGTTCTGCTGCAGAAATCCAGGGTATTCGTTGCGGTTAGAAAATGATGGTAATTTTGCCTCCATAATACATGAAACTCTATGTTCAATGGTTGGTACATGCATGGATTGTTCTCCCTTCCTTCCTCCTTCCATTGTTGACCGATTCTCTTTATTTCACTTCTCAGTTAGATGGTTATATACGATTGGTATGGGCGGTAGGAGTTGGTAAAGAGCAAGGAAGGAGTAGGGATATTTTTAAGGAGAGCCAGGAGATCGCGAGGCCTGAATGGAGAAAGAAAACCCTTGAGGCGTTTTCCCAGTTCCCTTTTATGGAATCCTATTTCCTGTAGCCTTATAAGTTGTCCCGGCAACGAAGAGAGAGGAAGAATAAGAGTTGGAGGGGGAAGACTGAGTGCCACGATGGAATAGTGGAGTGGAGTGTACAAGCCCGGACGGAGTGTGGGAGTGACGGGATGTTAAATGAGAGTGGAAGGCCACACCCTGAGGGATCAGCTTCTTCGACTCTCCACCATCCTCTTTTTTATTAAATATAACCTGTGCGACCCTTAAAGGACTCCAAAGGGGAGGAATGACTTTGAAACGGAACGGCGAAGGTGTGTACGTGTGTTCTTGATGAAGGAAGGTGAGGATAACTGCCCTCCGCTGTGTTGGGTGGGGTAGGCGAAGAGGGGAGAAAGAGAGGATCAAGAGAGACTCCCAAGCGGATAGATCACGAAAACTAATTTCCGGTCTAACCTCTCGAAACCTAAAATTTACCAAAATATAACTGGTGGATGATCGACGGCGGATGATGATCAGAGTCTCGTCATGTTCTCGGCAGGTTTTCGTAAAAATCTTTAATTTCAGAATCAGAGATGAAAAACTATGACAACATCTACCATTGTGCGCACACATCCTTGATCCAAAATCCAGAAACAGAAACATTGGGGTTTAGAAATTATTCTTATACTAAACCAAAAAGTAAACAATCTAGAAAATCTGTTATACATCTTTCCAGCTTATTTTCTTTTTAAAATCTATTTATACACAAAAGAAGAAACACGGGACTGATTGAATTGTACATAATAAACTGAATTTAAATTACGCTCGAAGAAACGGGGTAATTAGTCATAAAATGCTTATCTAACAGTTCCGTCCCAAACCTCTTTAAGGAAAAATGATCGCGGATTCAGGTGCATTCATAGAAAAGAGACGATTATAGAGGCAATGCAGCCATTAAGGAAAATGTTACGTGATCAGGTAGGGGCATAAGGAGGGGCGTGCGAAGAGGGACGAAGAGGGAGGTGGAGAGAGAGCAAGAAAGAACGGGAGTCGAACAGACGGAGAATAAGAGGAGGATTATGTTAGTGAAGAAGAGTAGGGGAAAGCAGGAAAGGTTTATTTTTTCAGCGATAGATTGCGCAGGAGGACAAGTTGAATGGTTTAAAAGAGACCCCATATACGCGTTCGGGAGTATATCCTCGTAATGGCAGACAGAAGGAGACGTATTCTTCCCCCGTGCATTTGGAGAATGGCAAGAGGAGCCATGGGATGCTGTCACAACAATAATATTCTCATCCTTCTTTAGGAGACCTACACCCGCCTACCCGCGGCGCAAGAGAGAGAGAGAGTGAGAGTGATCGCTATCTGCCTCCTCATGAGGAGGCGAGACGGGGTGGAAAGGTAGTGGAAGCAGAGAGGATGAAGGGGTAGTGAGGGGCAGGAGGTCGTTTTTTGAATAGGCCAAAAAATTCAGTATATTTACATTTTTTTACACATCCAAACTCCCCTCGCGCTACCGACACCATGCATGACCATCCGGGACCCATCCTCTTCTCCTCGCCCGTATCCTCACACGGCTCGTCCCATCTAAACCCTTTCTCTCCTTCCGTTTCGGACCTTTCTCCCTACAAAACATCATTTCCACTTCTCCCCTCCGACTTTTACTGCAACCTTTCCCCCCTCTCATTTTCCTTCTCTTATCTCTATATGTAACAGAGTGTAGTCCGGATTCCCGAGGAAGACTGGTAGCTCATCTGGTTGGGGACGGACGATGGCACGGTAAAAAAATTAAGCTCTTCCGCCACACCACCACGCAAAGCAGTTTGTAAAATAAAAAAGGTAGAGGAAGTGGGTAGTGACACGAATTCTCACCAGGGATACCAACCGATAAGGCTTGAAGGGAAAGAAGAGATCGCTTTTTCCCTCTCTCTCTCTGTCTCCCAGCTCCCTCCCTCTCTCTCGCTCACTCTTTTCTCTCGCAATCTTTTTTGTTCATATTTCGCCCTCTCCTTCCCTACAGGATCCCAGAGGTGGATCGTGGATGAATGGGCCAGGTTTCCGATTATTTACACGCGATGCGGGAGGTTAAGTTAGACATTAATCAAACCCGAAGGTTTTTAAACCGGAGGAAAAAATTGCGGGTGGATGCGAAAGTGATTGTCTGAAAAAAAAAGCTGCTGGGGTGGCCTTTTTTAACGAGGAAGGAGCTAGAAACTCATCTGTTCCGTTTTCTCGAAGAAAATAAGCAATAAATCTCGAGAAAGGGGTAAACGCTTGCCAACAATCTTGCAAGAAACGAAGTTTTTTTAAATACAAAAACAGAGGTTGAAAGCAAAGCTCTTTCTGGAATTTCTTTATTTTTCGTAAAGGTACCTTCAGGTCATGAATTTTATCTTGTCCCTTTCTTTCCACATTTGTATTTGGTTTTACTTTAATATTTTCGGTTTTCAAAAATAAGCCCTTAAGGATGAAAACCTGTAAAAATAAGTACTCACTCTAGGTATCCCCAATAGCCAAAGCAAGGTTTTAAACAAGAGAGGAAAATATACACGCTTCATGCATTCATACATTCAAGACAGAGACGTTATTTGCGATCTATGTAATTATGTCAAAAAAGATGAAAACTATTGGCTGCTAAACGATATATCACAAGATGCCAAGGAAATATTAATTTTTTTATTTACCGATTTATTTTGCAATCAGTTGCAATTAATCAAACACTCAAAAATAATTTAAAACACGCCTCATCTGAGTTAATTAGTTGTAATAGTTCATTATTTCGTCGTAAATTATTCATTTATTTGCATTTGTACGTGTTTGAGCTCCTTTGCCCGCCGTAGACAGGTAGGAAAAGTAAGTATACTCCATAAATGGAGTACACAGAGATTTTAAATGAGTTATTTATAGGAAATGCGTATAAAACGGTATGAAAAGATTGGGCGGTTCTTCGATTTTTATCTCCGAAACTATAGGTCGTAATTATATGATCCCGCGGACATTTTTGTGACAAATGTTGCCCTCTATCCGGATAAAAAATTTAATGTATACTTCACATAACATATAAGAGCATGGGAGAGAAAAACATAGATTTTTAATTGTTGTTCACCGGCAGAATAAAGCGCTTATATAAAGTGGTAGTTATAATTGACGGATGCAGTTGAATATCAGAATTTGTAGATGAATTTTAATAAGGATCACTAATACTTAATTTAATTAAAATCCGCACATTAGTTTCGGAGATTAAATATGCGGACGGAGGCGACGTGCCCATAAGACATTCCGCTACTACCGCTTCGCTGGTAAAGAAAGTATAATAAACCATTTCCATTAACTTACTGAATTCTGTGCGCGCACGAAAGGAAATAAAATGTATTTACGTAATTACAGCAAAACTTGTTTACGTCAATTGCTACGAAGATTGTTTTCGTTGACAAATAAGTATAAAAAATATGCAAGACATTTTCTGTTCCAAATAAATTACGGCTTTCTTGTTAGATTTTCTTGAAAAGAGGATCTAGTTCGATAAAAATGTGTTGGACAAGATTCAATCTACTTAACTAGTTCTACAAATTTGGTCTGAAGGCCTTTTTTGGTTTGGCTAAAATTTTACGAGGTACGACGGAAATTTCATTTTTTGTCACCGGTAAAGCGGCTTTTCTGATTGGGTTATGTGAACCATTTTTATCATTTTCTTATTTTTTTTGCTCTTAAGTCCTTAACACTAAATGTATGCAAAGGGACAGATATTACTTACCCGTAAGGCGTTCATTTTTTACTTTTTTTAAAGAAGGCCTAAAAACAGAAGCGCATTTTGGCTACAATGCAGTTGTCTTGAGAGACGATTCACCAAAAAGATGTTATTTTTTAGAATGATGGCAATTGGACATAGCAAAGATAAGTACTTATTTTTTTCAAGTTCTGATTTTTTAGTGCTAATTTTTGAGTGATTTCCAGCTATAAGACGAGTTCAATAATTCTTCATTGAATTTTCCGATTTGATAATTCAAATGAATGATTCATTCCATACAAAGTGCCACACTGGTCAGGCAAAAATCATTAACATAATGAAGGATAATCGGCTAGATTAATAAGGAAACTTATTTTTAGAAAGAATTGAGCAAATAGTTGCGCTTTGTGCCATTTATATAAAAGAAGGTTCCTAATAAAGCAAAATAATTAATTTAATAATAATAATAATTAATAATTAATTTAAAAAATCAGAACTTTAAAACTTCCATTAGATGAAAGTTTCACTTTATTTTATAAATGGCGATAAATTAAAAGCAAATTTAAACAATGCAATTATATTTCTTCGTAGAACTAAATTAATAGATTAGTCGTAAAAGTGCCGTCGTCCTGCTTTATGATCTTTAAAATGTTAACTGTTTTTCATATTTCCTTCTAAGGCAAACTTTATGTAATCCTATCAATATTAAATGAAAATGGAGATAATTCAATTGACTACTTTTACAAAATGGCAAAGGAGCAACCGTTTGCTGAATAATAGCATAGAAAAGATATTTTTCAATTATAATGATCTACGCAGGACATATGAAACAGTAAGATTACTTTATATCCATTTTCGAGTGATAAACGGGACTATATGGTAATTTAGAGTAAAAAGTTGTTAGAATAGACGTCTTTGATGATTCGTATCTATAGAACACTTTAGTAGTTTTCAACATTAAACAATTTCGAGAAACACCTACGCGTGAGCAATATCATGCTGAAAAATTAATAAACTACTATTTATTTCATGATAAGTTTGTTATATATTGTTATTTATTATTATCTTAAATTTTTGTCATTCGACACTGGATGAATTTTCCCTTCTCTGCGGGAAAATTATTCCGCATCTAAGCAATTTTCTGCTCAAGTCTGGCATGCGAAATAATATCGCGAGCGCGTGTAATCTCTAGCGGTCTATCGCTTAAACGAAAGCTTATTGCTCGTAAAGACGCGTAATGTGTATTCATTTATTTCTCACACGCGCCACGCAAGTATGGAAACGGTTCGTGAGATAATACGGTAACAGTATATGGAGATTTTTTTAAGCTTTCGAAGTAAGGAACGAGACCGGGATCTTGACAAGGCATAAATTGTAATTTCTGGCAACTCGCTAACATTTAACAAAAACTGCTAACCAATGCGTTAGAAGCTTTACCTTCGATTTTTTTCCGACAACCTCCTTCCAGCTTGCACGTAATTTTTTGCAGTTTTTGCACATCTTTTGAGTCCAAAGGAGATGAAACCTCTTCCAGGCAGCGAAGGGAGGAGGTAAGGGTGGGAAGAAAAGAAAAGGGGAGCAATGTTAGATGGAAATATTTTTTAATAAAAAAAAATGATTTACGAGCGCGGTCCATTTCCACCCGCGAGGAACGAGCGCAATATTTTACTCTGAATAGATACGGATAAATGAACTTCTAGTCAGTGAAAAGTGCACAAAAGTAGGTTTTATCTCCTAGCCATTTATCTGCTTCTGTGCGAGTCCGTCCGAGAAGGTGGTGTTGGCGAGGAGGGTGGGGTGGCCTACCTTTCTCCATTTTTCTACGGGGGTGGAGAGAGAGATTTTTTTCTGAAACGAAGATTGTCACTCTTATGTCGCCCAGAGGCCAGAGAGAGAAAGAAAGGCAGAGAAGTGGACGCGAGGAGCCTCTATTATCCCACTCCCTCTTTTTTTAACTCGTGGCTCACTCTAACCCACCCTCCTCTCACTCACTTCCGAGGAAGGAAGGATAGGGAGGAGACATCGGTGGGGCGGAGTGCGACGGAACTGCCTCCAGGGATGGCGGCGGTGGAAGGAAGGCTAGGGGCAAAAGGAATGGAAGCCAAATCCGCAAGAATGGGAGAGATGGATGACCGACTCGAAAAAGATACGGGAGGGAAGAGAGGGGGGAGAATGGAGGAGGGTGGAGGGAGGATATCTCAGCATCCTAACCCCTTCTGGAGTGCTAGGGGAAGGGGTGTAAAAGGTGGCCGTGGAGGGGTGAGGTCGAGGAGATTTAGGGTGGGGGAGAAGAGGGTGGTGTGGTGGCAGGACTGCCGTGAAGAAATGGAACGGTTGGCATATTATTTTTTAAACGTCCATCCATTCCCAACAAACTCCGCATTTTTTCATCCTTCTCCCTTCTTCCTTTTTTCATTTTTTAAGGCCGGGATTTCTCACTGGGTTCCCGGAGCCATTCATTTTCATTGCTTCGCTCCCTCCTTGCCTTTACCCGTGACCGGTGACCGAGGCGGGGGCTGGAGGAGAGAGGGAAGAGAGAGGCATCGAGGAAAAGGAAAGGACGAGGAAGGAATAACTTCGAAAGAACGAGGAAAGGAGGATAACAGAAGAGAAGGTAATGGATATATAGGCGTTTGTACAGCGGATAGTGGTCAAAAGAAGATAAGAAGAAGATAAAGCGTAAGAGAAAGCAGAAATGCACTCAAAATGTAAAATAATATATAAAAATAAGGGAACGTAATTAACAGAAAATATACACTTCCGAATGTTTTAAAAGACGTAACACAATTACCATATGGAAGGTAAGCGACTATGTTCAATTTTTACAATGTGAATATGAGAAGGTAGCCAAAATTTTGACGCAATTAAAATAACTACCTACCAAAACCAAAATACTTAATCATATGAAGATACTTTTAGCCAAGAAATGATCTCTATTAACATAAAAGTTTCTCTTCGAGCATTTGGCGGGAATATCGCTTTAAAATGGGATCTATCAATCATTTTTATTATTGGTTGGGATGATAACAGGATGATGATGTCTATTAAAATAGATTGAAACGTTTTAATTATACTTTAAAGTTCCTAAAAATGTTGAACCTACAATAACCCAATTAATCCTTAAATGTATGACATGGATCAAATGACCTACCTATCGTATTATTTGCCTAAATAAATGATAAAATTGTTTAGTTACAACCATATTTCGTCAATTCCTCAATTAATCTTCTATTAAATTGAAAATTGGCTACAATTTAGAATTATAACATATATCTGAAGGTAAATCGAATTGTACAAAACGCAACAGAAGTTCACTGTGAATTACGACAAAAGATCGACAAATATCAAATTGTAAAAAATTCAATTAACCTGTGTTTTTGAAGAATCTTATAATTTAAAAAATACCCCACTGTGATATACCCCGTAAATTACATACTATAAAATTTCAAAACTTGGTTATCTGCTAAACTAAATGTAATGTCTGTTTTTTCATCGTAGTTTCCATTGTTTTTGATTCAATTTCTAAAACAGAAATGTGTTGATGTTTCTTTGGCTTATTTTTAGTCACATATATGCTTTGTTTCATTTAATGAAGGGATTTCGTGTTTTAGAGACATTTAATCTCTCTTCTTCGGATCGGATCAATTGTTATTCACGTTATGTATTTAGGTACATAAAATATGCCATGCATTTAAGGGTTAAAAATGCAAAGTTAAAGCCTTCAAGGAGCGAACTGGATACACTGAGCATTTCTTTTTCACTCCTACAGCGCTCCTCCGGTCTCTGATAGAAGGAGAGAGAACTTCCATTTAAGCAATAAAGAAAGTATTAGGAAGTGGAAAGAAGGATCGCAGAAGCAGAGGCCTCGTAAAGATCGGGGAGAAGAAGACAAACGACATCGGGAGAACACCTCTCGGAGTCATGAATTCTCGGTCGGAGACCTTATATCGGATAGAGCCGGGGAATGAGGGAGAAGGGATGTAAGCGAGATAGAAGTTGAGGGTGTGTGGGGGGGGTGAAAAGTGGAGGAGATGGAGAGTGGGGGAGAGAAGGAAAGGGAAGAAGAGGAACAGAGAAGTGAGGAGAAAGAGAGGAGGGTGAGGGATAAGGAGAGAGAGGAGGTAGGGATGGTAATAGAGAGCTAAATAGAGAACGGAATAAAGAGATAGAAGAGAGAGCACTGAGAAGTTTTGGTAAGAAAAAGACAATAAGAAAGAAAGATAGAGAGAGGGTCCAGGAGATTTTTTTAAAGGCGGAAAGAGGTAGGACAGTGGAAGGGGAAGAAGGGAACAGAGGTGGAGGTAAGAAAGGGGGAGGCTTAGGTAAAGATAAAGTCTAGAGAAAGATTTCTTGAGGATGAGGGAAAGACTGATCACATCCTCCGGAGACCTACAGGAGAAGGAAAACAGGGAGGGAGGAAGAGAAAGAACGTGCGAGGGAGAGTAAGAGAAAGAATGAGAGGGCGATTAAGTGAGCAAAAGTGAGAGAAAGAGGCAAATAGCTGAAAGAGGAGGCGGATGAGGTGGAATGGGTTTGGTCTATCGATGATCATAGAAGAGACGGGGATGAGGTAGCGATCGATTGGATCCTGAGATATCCAAAGAGATCTGCAGAGGCAGAATGAAGTTGCTAAATAAATCGAGAGTGGGAAAGAGAGGCGAAGCTTGCGGCGGAAGAGGGCGGAGCGTGGGTGAGTGTACATTGACCGGTAGGGTGTCTGGAATGATGGAGTGAGGATGGGAGTTAAGTGAACGTATTCGGCGATAAAGAATTTATATATATATATATATATATATATATATATAGTTCTTTTTCTGCAACTCGATCGAATGAAGAAGTGATAGAAAGATTAAAAAAGAAAAGCTGAAGATATCTGCAGGGAATGTCAGCCGATGGTTCGAAAATGCTCTTAGAAATACGTGGGAGAATGTGGGGAATCTTATATCGCTTAATGATCATTCATCCAATGCCTTCTAAACAGTCTTATTTGGCTGTCAAAATTCACTCTTTGGTATGTCTCACAACACCAGCCCTCTACTGCATTCTTTTGAGGATTCACGATTACTTCTAAAACTCAGCATAGTAAATCTTTAAGGGATATGAAATTTTTGAAAACAATTTTGTATAGTATTTTGAATCTTTTTGAAGGCTAAGATTTTGTACTTTTAACATTTTTGTTGCTTTCCAGTTTCAATCAAATAGGTATAATGTACACCTAGTTGAAAAATTACTCCATTACAGTATAATTTCTCGTTTAATTATACTTATTTTGTAGCAAACTCCTCTCATTTACTTATTTGCTTACTCTTCTGCTCCCTGAGTACAATAAAAAGTTCATATTTACGAGCGATTTTAAGAATAATTTTTAATTGAAAATAATATCCAAATTTTCCTCTAAATAATATGAAAAAATATATTTCAATATTTCCTGCAATGGATACACATTAAACAATTAAATTTTTAATAAAGTTTTATATTTTTATAAATTTTAATGTTTCTTCTTAAGTCAGTATTCGGAATCTTAGGCTATTAATGAGGATATTGCATATTATTGGAACAGGAAAAATTAACGATTAAACAAAATATTTTTAAAGAAATATTTCCCAATGTAGGCTCTAAAATGATCAAGCAGGGAAACGTGAGCTTAACAGACAAATGAACCTGACCATAATTTGAAAAGTATTATTTGACGTGAGGCGCCCAAATCCTTTTTTATAAAAGTCGTATAAGCTTTATAAATAAACACCTCCGTAATTTCTTGGCAGAGTCGGGCATTTTTGTCCCGCCGCGCGTTTCTCTCGGATAGTCCTCTAGTCTACTACACGTACACATTTCATAGTTGTCGCTGTAAATTCTCCTATTTCTCGGAACCAATTCCCCGATCGGGACACCTTACTTAACCGGGATAGGCTCCCACACGTGTCGTCTCCTCTCTCTCTCCCAACATCTCTCTCCCTCTACTGCATCCCTCACGGAGAGGATGAAGAGAGGGAGGGAGAGAGAACAACCGTGGACTCGGTCCAAAAAAAGAGGGAGAGAGAGAGAGAGAGAAAGGACCCACACCGTCCGTAAACTTCAACCTTTCCAACCCTCTCTTTCTCTCACCCTCCTTGCTTCTCGAAAAACCAACCCCCCTTAAAAGAAGGAGTAGGCGTGCCACTGCCCGCCCACCCGCAAAAGGGTGATGCTGAGTTGGTAACTCCAAGAGGGAGAGAGAGGGAGGGACGTGGGAATGGGAGGTGAGGAGAGGGGGAGGAAAGACTTTTATGGACTCCCCTCCCGTTCATTGTGCCAGGCAGTCACACAAACTCACTTCTTTATTTCCACCCACGCGGAGACACTCTTTTCCCCACCCCCTGTTTTCCCCCTCAGCAATGCGTCGCCACCACCCGATCCCCTTCGGCATTCTTCGCCGTCCGCCTTCCATCTCCCTCTCCTCTCTCTCTTTCATTCGTACTACGTTCGGTACCATCCTATCCTTCACCCGCGCTATGTTACATCCTCGATCCCGTCTCCTCGTCAGACGCTTTTCCGTCGATATGAACGATGCCTGGACACACGCACTCGCACCTCTCTCTCTTTCTCTCGTCTAGCCTCGCGGAATTTTATCATACCTCCGCAAATATAAACCGTTATTCATTTTTCCTATGTAGTGCCGCACCATTTCACTTTCTAACCTACTTTCTCTATCTTACTCGTTCCTTGCTCTCACTACCAACACATGTCATGTTGTTCCATCTCGATGGCTACCGATGATGTACCAGAAGAAAAATTTCCATTCGCACAGTAATAACAACGATTTGTTTGGTTTGTACATACATTCCTTTGCTGGACAAAAGGTCGCGCTATTTTGTTTAAAATATTTCTTATTAATAAACTACATATTTCCGCCATGTTTTGATTTGATACATTTTAATATACTGTTTTGTTAATGAATAAAATAGGAGCATATGATAATGCGCAATTTTCGTAATAGCTTCCGTCTAATACAGCCTCGCTATGAAAAATCAATAAAACAGATCTCAGAAATATTCTCCCTTCAGGCTCAATATACTTCATTTCAGTACATACTATTAAAAAAGCTTCATTCATTTCATAAAAAATCGTATTATTCTGTCAAATACACTTTCAAGGACGAGCAAATTTAAAAATTCATATCCTTTTTTAGGTTGGAACGTCGATTTAATAAGCAATATCTCTCTATAATTCCAAAAGAAATGCAAAATTCATCATTCAATTTTTTGACCAAAATCTTCAACAGGTTGTGAATAAATAGGCATGCGTCTGTTTCTTACAAAAGCGGAAAGGTAATATCTAGCGCAACACATCATCAACTAATGGAACAATTTAAACGCATCAAAACTGCTGAATAAATGTCACCATAACTGAAATAATTCATAAATCGAGAAAAGCTTCTTCCTCGGCTGCTATGCTAAACGTATTGAGCTCTCTTTTGTTTCTTCTGATGATAGCCGGTCTTCTTCCTGGTAAACAGGGTGAACTATAGGAGAACTTCCTCATAAACACCATTATCTGCTAGACATCTACCAAACGGGAACGGAAAAGAAACGACAACGGTGACTAAGAGACCAAAATGGTGAAAATTTAGGGGCTAAACGTAAGATATATCTGTGATGGTTAGGGGGTGATAAAAACATCATCACTGAGATTTAGAAAGATTATATGCGTGAGATATAACAAGAGTGGAAAGGTGTACTCCATGTCGGAGTACACTGAGTTTCCAAATGCGCTGTCCGATTTTAACCAAAATTGGAATCGCTCGATAAATTTTAACAAAATTCCCCAGTACCAAATTTCATCAAAATACGTCCTGCGGTTCCCGAGTTGAAACAAAGGAACATTGTCAATTACATGGTCGTAATTTTTTCCCGATTTTTACCAAAATTGGAATCGGTCGACCAATTTTAGCAAAACTCCCCAATACCAAATTTCATCAAAATAAGTCCAACGGTTCCCGAGTTGAAACAAAGGAACATTGTAGGTCTTCATGTAAAGTGGTCGTCATTTTTGTCCGATTTTGACCAAAATTGAAATCGTTTAACCAATTTTAGCAAAACTTCCCAATACCAAATTTCATCAAAATACGTGAAATGAACGCATAATAATCTGTTGACACATAAGAGGGATGTTTTACTCCAAAAAAGTTTTTTTAAATTAAACTTCTACGGATTAAATGAACAAATACATTAATAAATAAATTTCTCTTAAAAATGACAAGAATGCATGATGTAGAATGTCCTTAATTCTCCAATTTTTTGACATTTTTCAATGATTTCAAGCTACTTTATGCCAATGGTCTGTTATGGCCTTATTGTTCAAAATTTCCTATATTTTTTATAACATATTGAATTATTAAACTATTTCTGCAAATAAAAAATATATGCGATCAAATACCCAAATGTTTTGACCTGTCGTTTTCTCTTGACACTCCATACCGGATTTTGTTATTATTTTCTTTGGCATATCTTATTCATAACGATAACTGATAAATTAAAATATTTTGCTTAAAATTTATCGAAGCGGTGATGTCGTCGTGAAAATGCAATAAATGGAAATAATATTCACGTTTCTAAAAATTGAGAATGATTTTCCTACTCGTTTGCAAGTATCATTGAGAATGAAAATTATTCGACGAGGAGAAAATGTTTTCGATCTCTCTCCGGCACGAAAACAGTAACACATTTTTGAACCGCGCGTTTCGATAAACGAGAGAGAGAGAAATGATTTGTAACGCCGCGTTGCGGAATAAAGAAAATCCAAGTTAAAAACCTAGCCTCTTGCATCTTGTCGAATGTATCGCTGGAATTATGAAGAGGCCAGCTCGAAAACCCGAGATTTCAATCGAAATACTCCTCGCTCTATCTCTCTGCATAGACGCCACTAAATTTATATCTAGACGATGCCAAGGAATGCTCAGTGAACGTTCTTTTTCATCGCAGCAAAAACTTTCATCAGATGGTGGCGAAAAACGTTCGTACTTATGACATTCAATCCGCTCTCTCTATCTTTTGACTCTCTTTTCCCCTTTCTCTCCCTCAACCTCCCCCTATCTCCTTCTCTCCATATATAACAACCTCAATAAAGGCATCCGAGAGAACGAGAGGCACATGCAAATCGTCCACTGGAAGGTGTATGACTCAATTGCTGAAGCCGTCGTAAAAAATCCGTCGCTTCATAAGATACGGTCATCGCGTGGCACTAACAGGCCTTCGCGTGATAAAGCATTCCACTTATAAGTCACATTATTATGAAGCGGAAACCGGAATCATTCCTATGAGATTTTTATGGCACCGTAGACCATAAGAATGTGTGCACAGTCGAGTATTTCAGGAGGCCATTCATCGAACCGTAGCAGTTACGGTTGACCACACACTGGCCGTAAATACTATAGGCGCCGCTCCCACATCCCATTTGGCTCTGGCTCACGGTACACAATAGCGAACAATATTTTCAACATCCAAATGCTTCGGATGGACTGGAGATCCGTAAATTTCCGAACGATTTCCTATCATTTGTTGCTTGAGGAATGGACGGAGGTTTTCTTAATCCATGCCTTGGAGAAACAGGTTGATGACTGGAGTTTATGTAACTGGCTGAGGCCAAGAAATGGGTTTTGTTTGAATTTTTTAAAATAAAGCAGTAATTCAGGTTATAAACCGGTACACAATTTTTTTCGATAACAAAGAGCATATATAAAATGATACATTGGAGAATGAAGACTTTTTCTCAAGAATATTCAGTTGATATGGATGAATTAGATCAAGAAATCTTAAAGTCATAATTTTCACTGAAAATCGAATATGTGTATACGAACTGCTTAGACCAGTGGTTCCCAATCTGCGTGCCGCGGCACAATGGTGCGCCGCAGCTGATTTCTAGAGGTGCCGCGAAAAACTTAGTTTAGCAAATTAATCAACGATTTGGATGTTATAATGAATGCAATAATTTTTCTCTGACAAATTTAATATGGTATATTACAATAAAATTGATGCGTCCAAAGGCTGAAATGCTCGTAGTATGTAAAAATATACAAAACTTGTTTCGTGGCTGGGGTGTCGCGAAGTTCTGTTTATCTTCGAAAGAGTGCCGTGCCTACAAAACGTTTTGGTACCACTGGCTTACACTGTCAAATTGTAAAATTTGAGTTAATGTCATCACAGTTTATGTTAAAACAAAACGAGTTGAATGCTAAAACCTTTAGAACCGTATTGAAAGAATATTTACTCCGATGGACACAACTAAATAAAATTTTAAGATTTATCGAGGAAAGAATTCCTCTACCAGAATAAAATTTAGTCCTGACTCCGAGTAATTAAAGAGAAAATGAAATTCGTTGAAATGGGAACTGGAAAAAGGGAACAATGATTACGAAATGAAAGTTATGCTAAAAGAGCTTCCTTAAATTAAAAATCTGATGTGGCCACCACATGACTTTCTCCATGCCTGTAATATTTCTAAAAATTCCAAATAGGTTACATGATAATAAATATTTTAAGGAACTGCGAGAAAAATTTCAAGACTTTACAAAGAACAGAAATAAACTCATACCTACTGTAGCCTTCTGATATTGGGTATAGCCAAAAATTAAGAAAATAAAAAGAAGCGTTAACTAAGACAACTAATCGTAAAGTGTTTACAACAGTCGTCGGTAGGTGGTGTGGTTGTGGTAGCTAAAAGATTTAGTTTTTAAGATATTTCTTAAACAATACATTATATGGGAAAATGTTTCGAACCAAGTTTGTAGAAAATTTAATTTTCTACAACGTTTATTCCGATACGTTTTTACATATATCAAATATTAAAACAAATATTTCAAAAAAATCTGACGTGGACACCACATGACTTTCTCCATACCTGTAATATTTCTAAAAAATCTCAAATAGGTTAAATGATAATAAATATTTTAAGAAACTGCGAGAAAAATTCAGACTTAACAAAGAACTGAAATAAACTCAAACCGTAGCCTTCTGATATTTGATAAAGCAACGAACCTCCAAAAATTAAGAAAATAAAACGGAGCGTTAATAAGACGTAAACGTAAAATGTTTACAATAGTCGACGGTAAGTGGTGTGGTTGTGGCAGCTAAACAATTTAGTTTGTAATCTATGTCTTAAAAAATGCATTATATGGGAAATGTTTCAAACAAAGGTTGTAGAAAATTAATTTTCCTACAACTTTTATTTCAATACCTTTTTACATTAATCAAATATTAAAGCAAATATAAAAAAACTGATGTGACAAGAGTAAAACACCCACTTTCGGTTGTCCGATTTTTACCAAAAACTGTTTTTTGCTTTTAACAAAAATGTCAAATATAAAATTTCGCGTTGACTTGATTAATAGATTTTGAGTTAGAGCGCCTACAAAAAAACTGTCACACAAACAATACTTTCTCCTGTACTACATACGGAGAAAGTAAAAATATGCCTCTCAGTTATAAATTGCTCCGCAATGATCCTCTATTCAGTCCTACCAAGCAGAATAACGCGGCCTACTTTAACTAGTAAAAAAATTGCTCGACCATGTCCCCTTAACTTAAAACATTGTATTGGCTTCACATTGCGACTGAAAACATAACCCAAGGAGCGTGGCGGCTGAACGCGGAATTAAGATGTCGCCTTCGAGACGCCGAAAGATACGCAGGTTCCGCCGTCTCTTCCATCTCCCCCCACACCACGCTCTTAAAAGAAATGCCAAGTGATGGAGGTGTATAAAGGAAACTCTCGAGGAGGTAGAGCTCCCCCTATCCAAGGCCCAACTCAACGCCCTCACAAAATGTCTCCCCTCCAAGACCCTCTTGTCTCCTTATTCTCCTTCTGCTCCTACCCTTGGATCTCTCCATATTTCCTCTTGGTACGCACCGCGGGGTGAAGAAAGGGAGGGGGAGAGGTAGGGAGGAAAGGGAAGGGGAAATTTTCACTCCCACATTGCATACGACAAAAAAAACCACACCACAAAACCCTTCCTCTCTTATTGTGTACACCCCGACAAGGAGTTATGCAAGGTCCCGAGTGTGCCTACGCTCGTTTCCACGGCAAACCCTCGATCCGTGGTGTGGGTAAGGGAGAATGTTGGGACTCACTGGGTCTACATCGTAGCTCTCCTCTCCCTCTCTCCACCCCTTCCTCCAATACTCTTACACTATCTCATCCAGGACTCTTTTCTTGCCATCTTCATTCCTTTACCTCTTCGTTCGATTTGCCCATATCATCTCCATTTAAACCATAGCAACCGTCCCATCCTTCAACTTCTGCCAAGAAAGGTCATTTCTTTCTCCATCGAGAGTCTGGTCTACCTAAGTTTATTAATTTTAAATTTAATTTTATAAAAGAATTATATGCGGTGCTGGTCTCTAGTATACGATCGAAAACTATCAAATGAATTTTCTATGACATTTATATACAGCTATAATATTGGTGTATGCTAGTCATGTTTTTTATTTTTAAGCAAATAAGTTTACTTGGAACTTAAATACGTAAAAGATTTTTACCCTAATCTCAACTAAAATAGGATAAAGGAAAACAACCGACTATGGATTTCGTAAAATGTTAACGAAGGCGGCGTATTTATTGCAATTTACTAAATTTTTAGCTTTGAAAATAATTCATTTTACGACTACGTTATTACTCTAAATGGGACTTTATCATGATTATAAAATCCAATCTATCATAATCGTTCCTAGAACTTGAACTTGTTTGCATTAAATCTGTAATTTGACAAAAGGTGTTATTTTAGCCACTACGGAAAAGTGGAATCACCTTCCGCTTGTAATTATGAATCATATCAGACAGATGGCTGCCATTTAGCGATATGGCCCATAGATTTATATGTGTCGCAAAATTACGCTCACAATTTTATGGATGTAGAAAATGTATCAAAACTACTGACCTTTTTTATGCTACTTAAACAACTCTTACAACTTTCAACGCGAGTATGGAAACAATCCAAAACCTATTATTCAGATGTTAGAATAATGTAATGACAGCGTTTACTGTCTGCCCATGCATTGCTGTTTTCTAATCCAGTATATACTAAGAAAGTATCTTGTTTACGTAAAAGATTCCACGGCTTTTATGAAACTGGGTAATAGTAAAAAAAATGCTCAACAATAAGAAGCGGTAACTCTTCCACGTCGCCAACTGTCCAATGCTATGCGTCTCCCGTTTGAGGAGGGAGAAATAAAGACTTCTCTTTCGCATATGAGTCTATTTACGGAGACGGTTTTCTTCGCAGGTTCCTTAACCAGGAGGTCGGGGATGGATGGCGTTCTTGAAAAATTGCAGCGCGACTAAAGACATGGGCAAAGCGTGACAATGGGTAACGTCATGGATGTGTGTGTGCGCGCGAGGGGGGTAGAGAGTTAAAAAATAAGTGACCATAACTTGGCCCAGGACGATTTATCGCTTCGAAATTAATCATTTTGCATTGTATTGCAGTAGTCTCGCTTTTTTTGCCACTAGTAGTAGAGTGGATACGTGGATTCTTCCCGTCCAATTACTCATTTTATCTCCCTCGTGTTGTTTTATTTAGCCATAACAGCGCCATTATTTTGGTGACTAAAATTTTTAAGTCCGGTCATAATGAATCTTCTCGTGACATTTTTTTATTTTTACCGAGATAGTGAAAAATATAAAATCCACTCGTGGCATCCTAATCGAGCTGTGCTTATGTCTTCGAATTTATGTTGCGGAGCCGAGATGTGCGTTCCGATTCTTTTAATTCCGGCCTCATGAGCTTTCTATGACAGCCAGATTGCACAGTCATTTCGTGGGAATGAATGACTTTGGGAAAGAAGATTCTCCCTTTGCTACTGACACAATCAACCAAGCAAACAGCAATATATGCAAATAAACTAATTTATGGTAATTCTTTTTAATACCAAGACTCATATAAAAATGTTAATCCCGGTGTCTGAATAATATAATGCAAAATTTATTTCAATGTCGATCCAAAATAAAATATGAATTAATATCATTAAGATAGTCGACATACATATTACGTACATCTAATGAACGCGTAAGACCGCAAGAAAATGATTTTGTTTGTTTTATTCTCCACTCCAGTGTAAAAATTATAAACAAAATAATAATAAAAGTTATCATATACGAAAACAGTAACCTTGCTGCTTATCTAAATTTTTAATTTGTAATATTCCATTATACTATATATATATATATATATATATATATATATATATATATATATCATTATATATAGACGTTCCTTACAGAGGAGGAGGATATAAAAGGAGGATACTAATGTCCAGCCCAAACTACAAGAACTAGAGAGCTGAAAGTTTTTGTTTTTGTAGATATGATAGAGAAACATACAGATAAAATAAGACTTTTCACCTAAGTGACATGAGTTCGACTCCAGAAATTCCGAAAGTTGCGTTTTTTCCCATAAGAAAAGCATTGCGCCATTTTTGTAAATTAATTATGGGCACTTGCCGGTAAGATAGAAAGATGAAGTTTTCAGTGTTGCTAGATGGCCGCAATATCCATTAGGAATTATTGTCACTTTTACTTTCAGTGTCTTGGGTTCGACTCCAGAGACCCCGGAATATCTCCCATAAGTTAGCATGGGAAAACGTAATCCAGTTATTAGACCAATCTAATAAGTTTAGGAAGCTGAAATTTTGCAAGATTATAGAACTTTTCTCATAACCAACTATAAAAATCGAAAATTTTAAAATTGTTAATTTTTAGGGGTTGTTTTAACCCCATTTGAACATTAAAGTTTAATAATTTTTTAGGTACTACGGGATGAGCTAGGAAGCTGCAATTTTCAAATTATTTACAGAACAGTGCATTTGCACAAATAAACATTTCAATCTCTCCATATATATATATTGCGGCAACAGTTAAAAATGTTTAAATTTTAAACAATTAGAAAAATATTATTTTACTTCTAGAAGTGCTACAACTTTAAAAATTGGCCGAAATGTGTAGCATTAGTACCCCATAATGGAGAAAGTGTAAAATGTTTAAAATTGCAACATTTGGGGATTGTTTTAAACTATTATTTTTACATGTGGGTAAAACGAAAATTGCTGCGGAGGTGAAATCTTTAGAATTAATAGAATATTTGTAATAATGAAATATCTGTCTGAAAAATTAATGTTTTTTCAAGGTGAGATGAAATGCTTGCATTTTGCAAGCACCTTCTACTAGTATATATATACACATATAGCATTTGCAAGCACCTTCTACTAGTATATATATACACATATAGCATTTGTAACCAACTTAGTTTGTATGGAGCCGGGAAATGCACATGCCGTAAGATTTACTGCTTTTTTAACTGCAAAACAGACCTATATACAAAAACATCTATTTACTGACGTGGAAAAGAAGTGATTTATATTAGCTCAAGCAAAAAATAACTCTAAAATATTTCGGTTGAGCAACTTGGGAAATTCTCTCTCTGCTTTTTCTATTCCGATTACTGCACAACCAATTCCTCATTAACACATTCATCCTTCTCTCAAATTTCCGTTGACACAAGGGGATTTATTTTAAACATATTTTTCTCTGAATATTTCTTAACTCAGCTTTGTTTACCCATGTATTGTCGTCTCCATGATTTTCTGTAATCCATTAACGGTAGTTTGAGGCAGAGAATGATAATTTTCTTTTGTTGTCCGTCAAATAGGAATTTTTTAGATGACCTTTCAAAACTTTATTTCTTAATTTTACTTTCATGGTTTCGATGCTAAACTTTTACCTGTAGCCCAAATTAACGAAGACTTCATGGCTACAACCTTTTTCCGAGTTAATTAATTTCCCTTGTTACTTACAATCAATATTACCTCGATCTACTTTTACATCTTCTAACCAGCATTCCCTCTAATTCTTCGTCTGCTCTCCCTCATTCCCTCCTTTTTCTTACCCGAGGTCCTGCCTTTCCGTGTACTTCCCTTCGTCCTCTCAAATCCCAGCTCCCCATTCCCCAATGGAGAAGGGGTCTTCCATCCCTAGAGCCCACGCCCTGTCTCTGAAGTCACATTTTCGAACGGCGGGGGGTGGAGAAATGAGGGAGCAGGTTTTGTTGAGACCGACAGGAGAGGAGGAGGTGAAGAGAGAAGAGAGGGAGGGGGATGCGTGGGAAGGGCGAAAAGAGGCGAAGGTGGAGAGAAGAACGTGAGAAAGGAGCGTGGGATGAAAAGATGTGAAGAGGAGAGAGGGAGTGGAAAAATATACGAAATGCGGTTTCTTGAGGACTATGACAATAATCCACCCACGAAAACGATGAATAACATTCGGGAAATGATCGTAAAATATTGTTAATAAAAATCAAGTTGTTTAAATGAAGTGATCAGGTGATGTGTGGGAAAATTTAAAACTATTAAATTAAAATATACCGGGAAACTTGTGGCTTAGATAAATTGCAATTTTTCTAAAACACTAAACAATATTGTTCGAAATAATGAAGAGAATTTTATAGGAAATGTTTTTTTAATAAGACTAATATTGAGGTAACTACAGTACTATTAATCATTGCATTGAAAATCAATTACCTACAATTAATGTAACAACAAAATAGTTTAGCTGTTATAAATGTATGTATAAATAAAATGCTACACATTACGGCATACATAAAAAATAAGTGAGTTAAATGAATTAAAAGAACTAGACGACGATGCTCAATGCAAAATGGTTACATGAAGAACGAAAATACCAATGTGAAAAGTTTCACGTAACATTTCTCAAAACATTTCTCCTCAAAACAAACTAGCTAAATGATAAAAACAAAAAGGTAAATATATAAATACAATAATATTACTAGGCCCAAAAACATATATTGCCATTTATTCTTACCTAATAATTTAAACATTAATTACAATAGAGAAATTCAAACATTTTTGTGGTGCTTAAAAATACATTTTTCACTTGCCCACCATTACTTCATTGTAAAGTAATACATTAGAAATATTTGTAAGAAAATGACCGTTATATAGTATGCGATTAATGTAGAAAAATTGTTTTATTTAAGTTAATAGAATTAGGCGTTGCAGTTATTAAGAATAACATAAAAAGTCGTAGAAATGTAATGTTGTTCATAAATATAACAACCATATTTCTTAAACTATTGCCATTTTTTTAGATCATAATTTATACTTATCTCTAGATGTCTAAAAAACAAATAGCAACCCTAGTTAGCCATAGCCATCTTTGGGCAATATCCGAGAAAACCAGCATGATATTTCAGAACGATTCGAGATAAATACTATCCGACTTGCTACTTAAAGATATCTTGAGAGGTAGAACAAGGATCGAAATCTTTTCCCCCTTGGTGTTGACACGCTGTTGAAAACCAAGTAACCATTGCTTTTGGGGACAAAAATGTCCCCAGAAAAAAGGGACTGGATGGAGATTTAATCTAGACCTCGTTTGAGATTTTGGATTTCCTTCTCTTGACCAAAAATAACGTCAAGGCGCTCGTAGCGTTTCTCGAGGCCGTGCTGGCTATTCACCCTGAAGGGCAAACGGTGTTTCTCGGAGTGGTGACAGAGGGTGGAACGGGATGGAGGCTTGCGAGCTAGAGGGGTGGAGAGGATCTGTGAGGTCCCCTGGGGGTAACTTTTTAGAGAAGGAAGAAAAGGTAAAGTTTGGTGGACAACGCCGGCAATAATGCTGCCAAGGCTTGACAATGCCGTGAAAGGAGCGGACTACGACAAAGGTGTTTGTTCAGCATGGTTGATAGAGAGAAGATGGTTACCTCTTAGTACATATATTATAAGCGATACGTGTCTAGGATAACTAACCGAGTCTAATCTCATCTTAGAAGACATTTAATAATTAATACGGCTTAAAGCGATCAAACATACGGATCACATCGTCGATTTAGGTTAGAAATTGTCGGAAGATTGATAACTAGTGTAAGAATGGTCAATTTTAGTCAATAAATATCTTCGCCAATAATAAATTCACATTAAAAAAGAATAAAAGCTAAGGAAATCATGCTTAGAATAGATCGTTGTAGTTGTTGACGTAATGTTTATAGGAAATAAAATATCAAATTCCCAATAATATTCGCGAATAAATAGATTTTTGGCAAGGCTGTGATTATCACCTCGTTATGCAGGTTACTTTGTAGATGCATTTCATTTTCATGAAATAATTACAGTCCCCGCAAGCAGTTTCAACCATAATGAGTTTAGTAGCACCTTTTTAATGCGAAGGCAGCAGAAGTTTTCTATAAGATCCCCTAAGTTTATCCATGGAAGGCAAGGGAGAGATTTGATTTTTTTCCAGGTGAGTCTATGGATTTCGCAGAGGGGGGCCCAGACTTAAGAGGAGTGGCGGTGCTCGGACGGGTGGAGACCCTAAACCAATAATGGTGTTACCCCATTCTTGGATCACCCGGTGAGAAGTTAGTTTTAAGAATACGGTCAGAAGTGAGGTGGGAGAGAGGGCTAAGAGAGAGGACCGCCCGCCGGTGCGGGAGGTGACGTTCTTGGATTTTTATTGGCGGCAGGTGTAGGGAGATATACGTGGGAGTGCGTACAAAAAATCCAGATGAGGAAATGCACTATTTTGAGGGAGAAAAATGTTCTGCGAAAGAACCTAAAGTGAAGAAAGAGTTGGGGCAAATTTGAGATATTTAGAGGGCGATAACTCTGCAGGAATAATAATTGAAATTCTAGAAAATAATTATTACTGCTACAAACAAACCGTAGCTAAAAAAACAGCGAAGTGCTAGTGAAATATTTTCACGCTCTGAATTACTTAATATAAATATAATGTAATTATTTTACAGTTTAGCTATAAAAAAGTAAAAAAACGGTTCCATTTCGTTAACAAATTGAAGGAATTTTAATACTTTAAATTTTTTATTTGAATTCTTGTATTTACAGTTTCTGAAAGGTTAGCCTTGAAATATTATTTTTGGGTAAATTAAATATAAGCTTATCAGTAATTAAAGTTTAATGCGCGTGAAAGAACGATGGCATTATGATTATTCATAATAAACCATTTAAACCATTAATTTAGTTTAGCGAGTCATTAAAAGTTCTGCTTTGTAATTGATTGCTTAGTGTGACTTATTTTTATAAATATGCAGTTTTTATACATTCCTGCGTCGAGCTACCCCCGCCAAACCATTGGGACGCTTTTTCATTCCGTTTAAAGCTATGATAAATCAAAGCAGATAGCATCATAGTAATATTTTAATGATTAACCAAAAATTGCGTGTAAACGTGAGGTATGCATGTGTATTGTATAGTTGGCATTACATATGATTTCATTATGAAATGATAATTTTTTCATAGATATGCAATTCGTGAAAATATTCGTTATTCATTATATGAGTTTCGTTGCCATAAATATGTACCATTAATTTTATTCCGTGGCATTGGATTTTTTTATTTAATTTACTAACCAGTCTAACGTGCATTAATCCACAGCTTAAGTTATTCCATTATATTTGAGAAACACCCTCACAGCTCTTGTATTATGCAATAGCATACCGAAGAAATATATCATTTTCATATGATAACGATAACATAAGATAAATCCTTTAGTTACTGAGGTCATGATTTTTAAGTTAGTGTGTGATACATAGATAATTAAACATTTTAAAATTATTAACAAATCAATCCTATCTTTTTAAGAAAAACAAAATTCATAGAAAAATTCTTCGCACAATCGATCAAAAATATTTTACGCGGATGTGCTGATAATGAACACACTGACTTTTCCAAGGCTCTGAAATAGTAGACATGAATAAAAATTGACGCCAGATATGGAGATCGAGGGAAAGAGAAGCGGTGTTTGGAAAAAGAGCTTCCTTGGCATTTGCGCGGGCAAAGCGGAGGCGCAAGGACAGAAATGGAAGGGTTAACGCACTGAGGGGAATAGAGGAGGAAAAGGTATGCAAGCGCTTCAGTTGCCGAAGGATGAGGAGCTATTCAGAGGACAGCCGCATAGCAGCGAACTCTCTTTTACGATGGCAGGAAGAGATTAGACTGGCATACTCATGTGATTGATATATAAGAAGTTCGCGGTGAGGTTGAAAGAACTAGCGGGATAAAAAAAGCCTCGGATATCGATCTCAAATTTACGCCCCTCGAGGAGAAATTAATTAATAAATTAAAAGGCTAAGATACGTTTAACACCATAACGTAGCGTTTAGAGATGAGTAATTAACGAGATAAAAGTACTATTTTGCTGCAGTATATTCCTATATTATGAGGAATTTGATTGGGCGATGAAAAATGTCCTCACAATATAACAAGTAATTACCGTATTTACCGAATCCAAGACGGCCTCGAATCTAAGACGACCCCCCCCCTTTTCTGGACTATCAAAACAGAAAAAAAAGTTTTATGTTCTAATACATATGATTCCTGCAAAAATTAAAAATTCCACAAAACTAGCAAAACTTTTATTGGGTCCCATAATTTTCTTGAATATCATAGTTCGTCATACTATACATCAGTCATCATCACCCTCTATGCTCTCTTTGTCAATGTTCTCACTCTCATTATCTTTATCACTCTGAACTTTGTCTGTAGACTCCCACAAAACATCATCTTCATTTTCATCAATGGCATTGGATAAGCAGCACTTCTTAAATGCACTCACAATTACTTCTGTATTTATCTGTTGCCATGATGCCTTGATCCATTGGCAGAGCATTGAAATAGTAGGCTTCCTTTTGGTGTTATAGGGTGATATCCACTCAATAACCGCTCAGAATATAAACCTTTTATATTACTTATCTTTAAATGGCTTGTTAACAGCAACATCAAGAACTTTCAGCTATGATTTCATTCCTCCAGGTATTATTACAAGGTCAGTATTCATTGCATTAATTGAATCTTTAAGTTCAGGAGTTGTGTCCTTTGAAGACATCTGATTCAAGAATCCCTCTTTTTCTTAATAGCGCTCCTGGTCTTCTATTCCAGACAATGTATAACCAATCTCTTATAAGTTCTTTTGACATCCATCCATTATAATGACATCTGACTATAATTCCTGTAGGTGTTTTGGTTTTAGGATAACATATGGTTGTAATTTTAATCCATCTGCTAAAACAGCCAACATTAATGTAACTCGCGTTTTTCTGTTACCTGCCGTTTTTATTATTGCAGATTTTGCGCCTTTTTCATTGATAGCATAATTAGATGTTAATTACGGAAATTTGGGTGAATTACGCCGTCATTTGTTATGGCATCGGCGAAATGACATTCGCCAGGAGATAAGAAAAGTTTAGTTTACTTTTTGAAATCGTTCGCGTAATAATTATTCATTTAACATCATCGTTCAAAACTAAAATTTAATAGTTTTCTAATTCATTAAAGAATACATAATTTGAATGTATTCGGCATATATTTCTAATACGTATTCAGGCATAGGTATAGTCCGTTCATTCATTGATAAGGTTTGTTATTTGAAAGGAATGTAAGACAAAACCGTTGAATGGGTAAATTCCGGCGACACGCCGTCATTTATTTTGACATCCGCGAAATTATATTCGCCAATAGACAAAGAAAGTTTAGTTCTCCGCTTTTGGGAATCGTTCGCGTAATAATTGTTCACTGAACGTCATCGCTCAAAAATGAAATTCATTAGATCTCTACTTCGTTAAATAACACGTCATTTGTACGTATACAGCGTATATTTCGAACTCACGTATTCAGTATAGGTATAGTTCGTTCGATCATTTAAAAGGTTTGTTACAAATTTTTGTTTTAGAAAAAAATCATTTAAAATAATGTATTTAAAAAAATAATACTTAATTAATTTTAATATTGATAGTAAGTTTTCATAGAAAATTTTCAGTAGATATATATATTTAATCTTGTGCTTCATATGTACAAAAAACGTCGATAAATATGTAAACTTACTTTATACCCGAATCTAAGACGACCCCCGATTTTCGCAAGCTGAAATTCTGAAAAACCTCGTCTTGGATTCGTACGGTAACTTTTGGCTGATAAAAATTATAGATTTCGCGTCGCAGTCTTGCTAACCGTCGGTGAGTGTAGTAAACCGATTGAAACTGATGGAATTTTGTCGTGGGCTTTATATATCATATTTCTAAAGGACGTCGATTCATATCGAGCAATTGATTTCGATCTATTCATTAACAGTTTGTATAAATAAATCGCTTAATGATACTGTCTTTCTTGCAGATTTTAAATATTGTGGGAAATGCTAAATAATGGATAATTTAATTTGTTGAGGTATTAAGCAATTATTCCTATCTTTTATAAGGGATCCTTTTTCCTTAAGACAATAAGAGAGCACAACAGGAGAATAATATGATAGGTCGGTGATATTCTCCCCCAGCCACGCACCGATTGAGGTGGCTTGCAGGCTATTTATTCAAATTCAAATTACTCCGATGTTACAAGCAAGCAAGTTGGTATAATGTGTTTTTGTAGCAAAATACGACAGATATAAAATATCTATCAAAATTATTAAGTCTGCTATATTACATAAGAAGAAAGTGGATAAAAAAGTGGGTCACCGCACGGCTTAATGAAAAAAAATTAAGTAGTACACAAACCTAGTATAACAAGGTTCATATAGGTTACAAGATGGAAAAGTATACTCCATAAATTGAATACACAGAGATTTCAAAGGCTTTCTTAATGGGAAATACGTATGGAACGGTATCAAAAGATTAGGCGATTCTCGATTTTTTTATCCCCGAAGCTATAGTGTCGGGGATTGTCTTGTTGTTCTGTATCCAAAGAAATTTTTTAATCTATGCCTCACAGATAATATAAGAGAATGGGAGAGAAATATATGAATTTTTAATTGTTGTTTGCTGAGAGAACCGTCTTTGCGATCGATGTAAACAGAATAGGCGATATGCTCGGGATTTTCACGAATGTTTATCTCCAAAACTATAAGTCGTAATTATGTGGTCTCTGAACCATCTTGTAGTACATGTTGTTCTCTATCCGAATAATTTTTTAATCTATACCTCGCAGATCATATAAGAGAATGGAAGAGAAATATATGGATTTTTAATCGTTTTTTTCTGAAAGTGTAAACAAAATATGCGATGTTTTTCTCGGGATATTCTAGAATTTTTATCTCCAAAACTATAAGTCATAATTATGTGGTCCCTGGATCATCTTGTAGTAAATGTTGTTCTCTATCCGAATAAAAATTTTAATCTATACCTTACATCTACATGATACCCTGCAAGTCACTTTTTGGTGGATGGCAGGGGGTGCAGTGCACCAAGGATCCATAGTTTTCCTACGTTATCTTTTCCTATTATGTTCTCTTATCGTCCTAGGGAAAAACGATCCTCTATATTGCTCCGTTCTACAGTCGATCTCGCGAATCTTATCCTCGCTGCCCTGCTTTCCGAGATACGTCGGGCTTCTGATAAGTCCTACTACCTCATTCGCTAGTCCCTCCGAAATAAATTTTTCCAGTAGTTTAAATCTAGCCTGCAGCCTACGCTCCTCTAACGATATCCATTTCAGATTTTCTATTAATGATGATACGCTTTGTTTACTATCGTAATTCCTCTTTACAAATCTAGCTGCCCTGCGCTGAACCTTTTCTATCTCGTTAGTGAGTCTCTTTTCGTAGGGATCCTCCATAGCTGAAGCATATTCAACCTGCGGTCGAACCAAGGGTATATAACGTAACTCTTTAACTTTTTCGGAACTATTTCGAACTATTCTCCCTATAAAGGTCAACTTTTTTTAGCGGTACCTATCAATCGACGAATGTGAGTGTCCCACGAGAGATCACGATGGATCGTGACTCCGAGATATTTAATTGAGCCTGAAACTGGAATCTTTACTCCATCCAACGAATAATATCCAACGAGATACTCTTGGTCCTCCAGAAATTGATGACGCAGCTTTTCCTTTGGTTGATCTCTAACTGCCATTCCTTACACCATGCAGAAATAGCTTCTAGATCATTTTGGAGATACTGGTGGTCTTCCGGATTGCTTATTTCTCTATAGATGACGGTGTCGTCCGCAAAAAGCCTAATTTTACTTCTGACTACTGAGCTGATATCGTTTATATAAATTAGAAATAATAACGGACCAATTACACTACCCTGAGGAACGTCAGAGACAACCTCCACTAAGTTCAAAGATTTCCCATCTATAACAACCTTCTGCTTTACATGATTCATGGATCCAACTAACGATTTTAGAATTAACGCCTAAGGTTTCTAATTTCGTTATTAACCTTACAGATCATATAAGAGCTAGGGAGATAAAAGTTTGATATTTCATTATTGCTTGACGGATGCCATTTAACGAGATACGAGTATAAGTTTATTAAAGTAATTATGTAAAGTGGAAGTTCTAATTGACGGATTCAGTTGAAAATCACAACTGGGCGATAAATTTTTATATAGATCCCTCATACTTAATTACATTAAAATCCATTAAGCGGTTTAGGAGATAAAAGTTACGACATACGGACGGACGGACCAGACGTGTCCATATGGCGTTCCGCTATTACCGCTTCGCTGGTAAAGAACGTCTAATAATCTCCTATTTCTTTAGCGTAGACCAGGAGTCCGCAACCTGATGCTCGCGAGCATAGCCGTGCTCTTTGGCAGTGTTACTGTGCACTTCTACAATGCTTAAATCGCCTTTCCTAGCATGGGTAATTTAATTAGATCGCTTGTTTTTCTAAGTGCACGAAGGGACATTTTAAATAAATTTGATGCTGGTTTGATTTTATCTATGATCATTCCTATTTTTACATAAGAATAGTGGTACTCGCTGGATGTTCTAGAAAGTGACTTGGTGCTCGCCACATAGAAAAGTTGCCAACCACTGGCGTAGACGAACTCGTCGCGAGAGAAATTAACTCACCTTAAAGCCTCATAAGGTAAGGAATGCCATATTTCAAGAAATTAATTTTTTTGTTGCTCGCCCTTTTTCAATTTGAATTAATGAATGCGTCATTATCCTTGGCCATTACTCGGCACCAAAGAGGGTTTTGAGTTCTCACTAGAGAGAGAGAGAAAGCATCGTGCACAGGTATTAAAAATTGCAGCTTTGGGAGTGAGAAAGAGAGAGATGGCGCGCATGCTTGGCATTTAGCATCGCGTGGAATGCGATAGGAATGAGTTCGTTACAAAAGCAAAAGGTAGCAAAGATAACAAAGGGGCCGCCGCGAGCGAAATATAATTGCGGAATTGTTTCCCAGATTATGATTTTTTGCCGCGATGCGTGTGTGCGCGCGCGAGATCTAAACAACGGCCACTTACGCCGTCCCCCTGGTCATGACAAATTGCGAAAGCACATGCTCTTCGCTCCGTGGGACGGAAAGAAAAGCACGAACTCGTTTGGGAATTCACGCGGATTGTTCGTCGCAAAAACGAAAGAAATTACGGACTTGGAATACGAATTGTTGAAATCTGCATACGAGTGAAGAAAGAATGGCGGTGTGGGGGCTGGAGAAGGACGAGGAAGGAATCAGTAAAGCGACATCTCGCTTCCGTCTGTTTTTTGTTCTGGTACGACATGGGACGCTACTTTGGCTTAATTTGAGTTAGCGTGCGTATTACTGGCGAGTAGGAAGCGAGAGGTTTGTCTGTTTCGGCAAGAAGGGAGTCTGCCAAAGGCAACGAAGGTGTGAGGACGGTCATCTTGCCGACCTTGCCCTGCCAACGCCATCTAGCGGAGTCGTTTCAAAACAACTTAAGAATGATCTAAAACAGTTCCGTAGCGATCTTAAAAGTTGTTGCGGCGTAAATAACGCAACGCATTGGACCAGTTTTCCTAAGACAGTTAAACGTCTATGATTGTTGCAGAGATGGTTAAAATACAGTCCAGCTCCTGTAAATATGACTTTTATGATACGAATTTTACGATACGATTGCTCTTACTTGTATTACTAAACCTCGACTTAAAATTTCTAGTGTTCGATTTATTTTTGTCAAACTTTAAATTTTCAATTAATGAAGTTCGAGTGCATGTTCTATTGAAGACTGACGAAAAAGAATGATTAGTCCATGCAATAATTAATAAAAATTTAACATAAACCGTTAATAAAATAACAATCATCTTCTCAGTTTTAGATCGGATGCATATTTTTAACTTTCGTTGGATTTCGAAGTTTAACCCCTATATTGATTCTAGACATGATAAATAATGTTAAATTGAAATATCAATAGATTAAGGATATATCACTGAATTAAATGGTTAAATTCATAAGGATCGAAATTGATAATTATCCGCAGTTATTATTTTCATTAAAACTCGAATAACTTACCTAAAACTAACTACGTCAAAATAAAATCTAAAACATCCAGCTGAATGCCGTAATTAAATACGTTAATGTATGAGAATTTCATACAACTCTTCCGTTTTAATTTAAAAGTTATAACTATAAGCAAAAAATTCTGATAATCATCGGTTAAAAGTCGTAAATATATTAATACCGTTGCAAAAACACGGCAATTAAAATCAATATTCGATTCTCAATTTTTAAGCAGGTAAAACTGTATAAGAAGTTTTGAATTATATGTATTTGTGAAAAAATATCAAAGAAAGCATTGAGATATTGTCACGGTTAAAACACTCATTTCTAAAAACATCGGTATATGTAAATAAATTCACGAAATAAAAGTACGTTGCATTTAATCAACTGGTGGAATCCATATTGTTTAAATAGCACTGTGAATAAGAAATTAACATGAGAAAGTTTTCTATTAATTTAGTTCACTTATTATCAGCAGTCGGAAACAGATAATAATATTTACTAGGTACAAAGTTGCTTACATCTTCAACAAGAGATAAGAATACTACTACATAATATACTACTCGGTTTCCAAAACCTGTCTCAATACAACTACACTTCAACATTTACTCTTGTTTTACAAAAAGTTTCCCTGATTCTAAATTTCTCGGAAAACTGACGTAAGTATCACTAACAAAATCTTCAAAGCACTACGATGATATCAAGATGTGTGTCCCTCCTAACAAAAGCCCAAACACTCGCTATTCGTACTATGGTAGTTAAAGGCGGGCGGACAAGGAGGATAGACTCCTTTAGAGAGGCCTTTTAACATTCAGCACTGGAAGGTAGCCAGACCAGTACCCCCTTCTTTTGTTGATTGTCATTAGCGCTATCTCTAAGGAATCGGCGACGGCCGTTGGTGCTGTCACCTCCAGAAGGAACGCCATCGCGCGTCCCACCCTGCGCGCCTCCCCACAGCGCTCTCAAGAACTAAAGGACGCGGTATTAGACACGCGTATCCGAGAGAAATCGAAAAATAAGGAGCTTAGGGAAGGGGGTGTGAATCACCCTTCAAAAACGTCCTTTTATTCCGTTGGTTATGTGAGCATTAAGAAGCTGTTTAACATCTCACGAGAGATAGCTACTTTCTCTCTCTCTCTTAAGTATACTCGGGAGTTGTCGGCTGCGACGGCCCTTCCGACCCCTCTGCGTCCATCAACTCTTCCTTAAACCTCACGGAGCCCTTCTTTTCATTTGTTATGAAGACGTTATTCCCTTCCGACACCGAGTCCTCCCTTAAGTGTCCGGGAAAGATGGGGATCTCATGAAAACCTTTATTGACTCAGTCCATTAGCAATTATAAGATCGCTTCGCGGACAAAATTGTGACGCGCTTTTGAAAATAAACGACTACCATGATGACTGCCCGATAGGCCGAATGAGCTATTAAATTATTCGATTGTTATAACGATAAATCGCTAACTAATACAACTGTCAATGTGTGTGTAGTGTAATTAATACTGCGTTCGACAGGAGATGGCACCATTAATGTTGTATTTAAGAATGGAAACGAAAAAGCAAAATTTATGCTGTTTTATTTCTGAAAGGTATTAAATGGTTCTGTTAAGACACATCCGTTTTTTTATAGTTTAAGGGTCGTGTATTCGGCTTGTATACTTTCAATCATATGTTTTATTATAATTTTCGTTGCACTATGACGTTTCCTTAAAAATAATGAAATTGAATAAATCTGAATGATGTTATATTCTAAAAATCTGTAGTGGTATTTTAGCAAAAATAGTAATATTTAAATGAGTTAAAAACTAGAAATAAGAATTATGCGACGAGTCAATGCATTGGGTCCATAGAGAGCAGTGGCGCACCAAGGGGGGGGCAGCCGGGCATTAGTTGTTCCTCCCCTCCCAAGACAGCCACCGAGAGGGCGGGGATACAGGGGCAAACCCCTGGTGCCCGGGTCTCCGGAGGGCCCGGGATTAGGAGCCGTCACAAGGTTACCCCAATGAGTCGAATGTTTTACTTGATGCAAAGTGCGACTCTTGCTATCCCCAATTCGGTTTATGGTCGATACTTCCTTTTGCTCCTCGATTGAAGCCACCAAGAGCCACGCACCCGACCGAATATTTTTGTACAAAGAAGCCGGTTAGTGTTTTCAATACCATCTGCCTGCCTTCTATATAAATTTCTCCAAGATCAGCAAAGTTAGAGGGCACGCCGCTCGTATGCTGTCATAAAGACGGTTGTTGCCGGAGTTCTTTTACTTTATTCAAGATATTTCGCAGTTCTTTTTCTGGTTAACCAGAACATCCATTTTTCTGCTTCCTCTGCATTGCCTACGAATGGTCGTCCTATTCATCAGTTTCTTTCGGTTTGTCCAAATGCTAACATCTTTTATTGAGTCGTATGTTCAAGAACAGAGCCGCGTTAACTAGGGTGACTTATCGTTATTGAACAGATTAGTATTTATTTATATTTATTAATCATATAAAAATATTTTATACTTGTCTATTAACCGGGACCACCGATAGTGGCGCCGTCGAAGACGAGAAAGCGACGAGACATTGTACTACTGCAGGAGGCGACAGTGGCGCTGCCAATGGCGAGAAAGCGAGGAGATATTGCACTAATAAAAATACTAAATAAACGAACGATGACGAGTAAAAGCAGTGAAGATAAAAGCAACCCAACATGAACATGTACAGGAAATCAACCCAAAAGCCAACCTACCCAACCAGGGGGGAGGTGAACAGGAAATTCCCTAAAGTTAAGTGTCATATTTCCTAAGTTTAAAATTTCCGTAGTACGTAGATATGACGTCGTAGTACAATGTCTATTCGCTTTCTAGCCATCGACGACGACACTGTCGGTGGGCCCGTTTAATAGACAAATACCGAATATATATTTCACCATCTCATTTACTCAATTCTATTACTCAATCATTTGAGAGTTTATTTGTCATATTTTTTAAATTAAGAAATTAAATTAACTACTGCAATTTCCTCGCTGTTTTCTTTTGGATTTCGACCTTTGTGACCAGTTGCTTTATCACCGCTTTGTCGCAAACTCACTAAGGAATTAATATATTTATCAATTAAATTTTTTTTATTATACAGCTAAAATGATGAAAATCCAAAAACAATCAATAATATGGTAACATCTTGAAGTTTTTTGCCCTCCCCCTTCCCCCAAGTAAATTTCTGCGTGCGCCACCGATAGAGAGTATTACATTTTATTTAGAGTGATTTTAAGCTAACATTTTCTTCCAAGATGAATAGAGAGCGCCATTTGCTTTAGCATCGGATTAAAGACCTAGTAAGACTTATGCAGTACTTTCTGCGATCGTTAAATTAAAAAAAATACAATAGCGCGTGATAAGAAGGAGAAAAACTCCTTCTTTGAGAGCTGTTTCTCTCAGAATTCCTTCTTCGGTCGGTATTTTGTTTCATAATCATTCCACCGCAGCAATTCTATGCCTGTTATCGCGTCCAACACACTTAACCGACCTTTTTCTTTCGCGTATAATCTCACCAGTTTCTTCCCGTTTCTGTCCTCGTTATTTTTCTTTTTTTACCCATCTCAACCCTTTCTTCTTGTCCCTCTCTCTGCCCCCACCCCGTTTCTCCGTTCCTGCTTCCATTCCCTCACCCCTCAATCCTCCCGCGCTCAGTCCAATCCCTCCTTATCTCACGACAGGTAGCAATTGACCGTCCACTGAGATGCCAGACACCTGTGCCTTCCCCCTTCCACGGCCGCCGCCACCGCCTCCTCCTCTGTCTTCCCAATAGGCATTCCCCCTTTTTTCTCTCACACCACACACGCATACATATATATAGCAGTAGAACGGGATAAAATGGAAGTTAAAAAAAGGGGGACAACGGTGGCAAAAAAGACTTCCGATTGTTTGTCCGAAACGAACTTAGAGATTGAAAGAGAGAGAGAGAGTGGTGGGTGTGCCCTTCTTTCGCCTGATCTTGCCATCACCGATCGGAATCGCAAGGCACCCATTTAAAACAATCGATACGTCTTTCCCTATCCATTCAACTCTTAGTCCACGTATTCATTTCACCTGGCGATTGGAATGACGGCGATGGTTCCAGGTGACGGATTTATTCTTCCTCAGGTAATCATATCTGCTTGCTAGTCCAGTTGTCAGAATAACATTTTTATTGGGTTTCTTAGTATTTTGGTTCTTTAAACCCCCGCTCCAACGCATTGACGGGTGGAAACCCGTCTAGAGCAGTGGTTTCCAAACTATTTCATCCCGCGAACTTCTTCCATAAAAATCCAAATCTCGCGAACCTTCTCTTTAAAATAAATATTTTAAATATTATATTATATTATTAATATTATATATTATATTCCTTGCCTGAATCTCAGTGGCGTAGCCAAGGAGGGTGTCTACGTGTTTAAACATCCCCATTTAGATATGGAAATTAAAATACATACTTCAATTTTGCGTGTAAATTACACTTAAACAAAAAATAATTAAACATTTCATATTAAAATATTGTCCTATACCGCGTCGTAGAGTTCAAGTTTAGGCACTTAGAATTATCACTTTGCTTTTATAATATAACCATTCGCTCAACAACTTACGTGTTACTATATAATCAAAGCAAAATATCGCGTCAAACTAACGACAGCCTTGGACAGGTAAATGCGAAGATAATGCGTTTGTCGTTATAGTTAAAATTTCTCATCGTTAAAAAACTTGAAAAATTCTGTCTGAATCTAAAAAGAAATTCACGCAAATTCGTCAATGATTCGATATCTCTCTTCGACAAAAATACATTTTATCAATTTACGCGTCGTACAAACTTCTGCCTCAAATTCGTTGTTTAATTTAATAAATCTTAAAATTAAAACTAAATATATTCTACATTCAATCCTATGTTACACAAATGAAGGAAAGACTTTTTGAATTGAACCTGTCCCATCACTGCAGACAATGATTTAACATAAACTGTGCAATGAAATACGCTGTACAAACGCAATTGAGGATTTTTTTCCGCGAACCCCTGAGTCTTCTCGCGAACCTCTAGGGGTTTCGCGAACCACAGTTTGGGAATCTCTGGTCTAGAGCCCACTGCGCATACCTGAGAAATATATCTCCCACTGCGTTTCACTTCACTAGGTGGGAAACTATTATCCCAGAGATCCTTAAAGGGTTAAAATGCCAATAAAAAGTTGAAATGGATATCCCACTTCCTTATACATTTACTTATAAAAAATTATATCATAAGCAATGTCTAGGTCTAGACCCATTTCTATTCTTACATTAGACACAAATAACAAGTGGATTGAATTTAGTGTTAGTCTTCGTGATGTAAAGCAAACTTTCAACAGCTCTAAATCTTAAGTGCAATACAAAATCGTGTGTGTGTCAGCTACGCGTAATTTAAATTCGTTCTAACCAGTTATAATTATTTAAGCTAATTTTTACCCAAGAACATCAATTGATATGAACATACGAATACTTTGGCAATTGCTTTGGAAATAAAAAATATGCTTAAAATGAACCTTAAAACGTACTAAACGTTCTTATTCCGACATTGTACCTTTAACGAAATATACAGAGTGGCAATATATAGATACTAGGAACACATCTGTCAACAAATTTCTAAAGCATATAATCTTTATCAGTCAAATTACATTTGAGAGACCAAGTTTTTTACTGAATTAAATGAAATGTTTATTCATGTTGAAAAACAGAAAAATGAGCGCGGGCTAATTATGTAAATTAGAAAAATCTGAGTAAATTTAATTATTGGTGAGAAAAACGAATAGCATAAATTTTCTAAATTTTTAATCTCAAAATTACTCTTATAGCCTCCAAAAGCGTATGGCAGAGCATAGAACCATAGTTACATTGCATAAAAGTCTCCGTAAGACCGTTATATTGCATTAAATAAAAATACTTTGAGAAAAGGCGGAATATAGGGAGCAGGCAATATTATCTACCCTAGGAAAATGAAAAACTATTGTGGATTTTCCTTTTAAAAATGACGTAATTCAAACCAAAAAATAAACGGAGCCGGGCTAACGATTTTATTAAGTCCGCTACCTATACTACATTGTGAACGACCGCGAAGATCAGTCTCAATCTTCCCCGTTTCGATTCCTTAAAAAGAAATTCATTTGCCCGTCCCATCCTCCTCCGTTTCCTCTCATCCCATCTCCCCCTTCTATTTTCATTCATTTCTAAATGAGAAGACACCTGGGACCTTGGCCTCGCTATAAATAAGCCACCCATCGCAAATCGAGGTGACCACGAAAGGAAGGAGGAAGAGGAGGAAACAGGAAGGCAGGTAAATTGGCAGTGTGTGTGTGTGAGAGAGAGAGAGAGCTGGGGAGAGAAGAGGTGGAAGGAAAGAAAGAGAGATAAGTGGCTCTTCTTATTGGCCTCCGGGTACCACGTGGCGGTGTTGGCGAAGGGGGTTGCATCGAAGCGAGTGGAAAGTGGCAGCCTTTGGCCCTTTGGCCGCGGCTGAAAGAGGGAGAGCGCTACGACTTCGAAAGCGAGCGACCCAGGCGATCGCTCGGTCCTGATGTGCCAAATTTAGAGAGAGGGGATGAAGGGAGAGGGGTATTGGTTGGAGGAAAGGAAAGAGTAATGAGGAAGTGGAGTTTCAAAAGATGGGGAGGATATAAAAAGAAAGGTCTCCCGTGCAAGATAAATGCTTCTCCAAGGGTATAAATTTCCGCGCTGTTGGTTTTTAACCGGCCTAGTCGCCGGAGTCTTAAAAAGTTTAGGTAAGGGTGGCGCAAGGATTACAGCTGATAGAATTCGTTATATGGTCAAAAGATTGAGTTCTACTTAAGCGCATGAGGATTACTGGAATATTTACTGGCAGTAAGTTCGTAAGTAGCAAAATCTTTGAAATTTATTAAATATTTATTTAAAACTACAATCGTATCACAAAAAATTACGGTAAACTTTCGGAGAGAGATGAGCTAGAAATATCTTTTCCCTGTACTTTGCCCTTCATTACTTCTGTCGTATAGAATCTTTATATAAATATGCGTGGACAGTGCACCTTTTCAAGAAAAACATTAATTGGAAAATATCATTTTATGGGAATATCCGGCAAAATAGTTTATACCTATATGATCTGGCCACAAACTATTTTAGTTAACTTTGAGATAATATACATGATAAATAATTCTGCAATTCTCATAAATATACGGATTTTATTGAGGGAGTCAAGAGATTAACCCTTTCAGAGCTGAATTATTATTGGGCGTGGGGTAGGTGGATAAAAACACACTATAATTGAGGGAGAACAATGTGTCCAATATATTGGAAACCGGGTCTGAAAGGGTTAAACAAACTGATTCAAAACATTTAGATGCCATCTGAATGTTTTTAATTGAAATAATTTTAAGGAACAATCCCAGGATATACATTTCGCAATTTAAATGATGTTATTTAACAATGGCAAACTCTATCCCCTGCGAAATAACACAGACGCTCGCGGTAATATTTTTAGGTAATTGGATTCCTAAAACAGGTGTTGTGATAGTCTTTGGTGGAACATGTAATTCTTTCCTTCCTATTTTTGTTGAAACCCATGTTTTCTGCAATTAGATGGAGAGGAAGGAGCTGAGAGAGACTTTGGCCGTGTATGGAGTAAACAGCTAAGCCACGACCAATCTGATAACGAGGGTAAAGATTGTCCCAATCGTCTCTCCGCTTGTTTTGTGGGAAAGCAACTTCGACATTCGGCTACAATCAGATCAGAAGAACATGGATGTTTCAAAAATGTAAGTAAGGAGATGTAGAAGGGGCACGCACACAAACAATTGAGTGAGAATGGTAAAACCCCGCAATAGATTCCGTGACTGGTTGAAAAAATAGGTTTTCCTCGAGTCCAGAATATTTTATTCAAGGCGTGCAAAATAAAATCGAATGTGTAAATCATGAAGGATTTAGGCGATATTTTGCAAGCGTTATGAATTGTATCATGTGAATAATAGACAACAGAGCCAAACAGTCGTCGACAAGCGAATACAGGTGAAGAGTGTCTCGTAGTATTTGATTCATAAGCTCTAAGTCATCTTAAAAGAGACGACAAAAGATGTCGTGGCATTGGATAGTGATAAATCGAAGCCATAAACACATATTATTATGTTTGGGAACGTCAGAAAATTAGGATGCAGTCATGCCATCTCAACTCAAGATCTCAACGCGATGAAATCATCATAAACCTAGTAGAAGTGGCACATGAAACGCGGGCAACAACTCAGAACCAGAAGGCCCGAGCAGAATCGAAAGGAATTTCGGAAGATCGGCGGCGAATGAGAAATCGAGATTAATACGAGCAAAAGAGAGTGGTTAGAAGATAGGACGGAGCGGTGAGGTGAAGGTGGAGGAGGGCGAATAGGGGATTTTTTCAAAGGCTGATTTTTTCGGGGAGGTTTTGGTGGGGGATGGAGTTGGGCAAAAGGGTGAGCTGAACGAGAGAGGGAGATCGGCCGTAAAAGGACGAATTTTTCGTGGAATCGGATATGGAGGGATAGTGGAGGAATAGGAGGGATGGGTTTGAGAGGGAAGGGGTGGCTGGGAAGGATAGGGAGGGAGAAAAGGGAGAGGGGGAGGGAGGCGAAAGAGAGATGGGAACGGTCGTCGGTTCACTGATAGGCAACGCCCTTTATCTCAGAGGGACCTCCATAATTTTTCGGGGGTCCAAACATCGCAGAAGGGAATAAAAAATAAAAACAGGGATCGCAAACGAAAAATAGAAAAAATCTCAGTTTGGGTCAGGAACCAAAAAAAACGTGTCGGAAAAAATAGTCAAAAACAAAAGCGAAACTCCCAGGTGAACGAGGATAAATCTTGGGCGAATTACGTCTCGCCAGGACCATTTCTCTCGCACGAGAACTATCTCCCCTCTCTTCCTTCACCCCATCCTTCTCTCTCTCTCTCACCCTGCGTTGGAGGGTAATTTTGCATTCCGTCTCCCGAAAATCCCTTTATCTTCCACCTATTCTCTCTCTTTTCTCTCCCACTCCTTTCATTCTTTACTCGATCAGGATGAACATTGGTGGCATCTCGCACTAGCTCAACCTTACTACGGATGTTTAGCTAACAAGAAAGACTAGAAGAGACCATATGATGAGAAAATTTTCATTGATAACGATGAGTAATAGCAAACGCATATTAAGTAAATTTCGGTGCAATGCTCGAATCATTAAAATGCATTAGAGAATATCTTGAAGTTTTCGGTAATATCTTTTTAAAATTCGCGTATGTACGTAACGTATGCGTGGTTCGGATATGTCACGTTCACCTAAATTAATTTTCAGAGAACGCATAAAATAAAAAAATATCATAGTTATAACTTGGGAACGAATTTAAATTCGCATGAGGATCTTATGATCCATTATTTTAATCGATTTATAGTTATAACTTGTTGTTATAAAACAAATAATAATTTTTCAATTGTTAAATATTTCGTAAGAGAATTTTTTGCGCATTTACTGTATGTATTTCGCAGTATTAAAATGAATTAGTACGTTTCCTTTATTATTAATTCACTTTTTCAGCGAATGGTAAAAGAACATTTCCTCAGAAGGCTCAATAGATATATTTTAGAAAGTTATTAAAATGGATTTATATGCCGCTATTACTTGGAAAAAGATTGACTTACTAATAAAAATATGCTGAGTTATCAATCACACTCGTAACAAATAAAATGATTTCCGGGATATTCAGCACCAAAGTAAAAAACGTAGTTTCTAATAAGCGATTGGCATTTAATGATCGTTACGAGAAGATATCAAAGAATGTTTCCTTTTGTCGTTTAAAAGACAATGATAAACAATATTAATATATTCTAAAGCTATAAAGTGTTGAATAAAGTCGATATAGCAATAGTGTTTACATAAAACATATCCACAATTGTAAACAAGTATGGAAAGGTGTACTCCATGTTGGAGTACACAGAGTTTCCAACAGATGGTCTATTTTGAATGTTAGTATGCATAAATACGAGATATCATTAGACTTTGTTTAAACATTTAGGTTAAACCGCGCACAGACAGACAAACGGCATGGTGAAAACATTTTTTGGACACGGGGACACTGAAAATGTGTATTTCCATCAAAATCTTGGCCGAGATTTTCGCGATTACAATAATTTATATAGGGAAAGGTGAGGTAAGACGGGGACGTTAAGCTTCCAAGTATACTATAATATCCATTTATTTTACAAAACTAGCCAAAAATTCTTAAAACACATCTGTGAACAGTCTACGTTTACTAAAAATTAGAATCCGGAACATTTTTTTAAAATTTAACCTACATTATGTAATAAAACATTAAAAGTGTTAATTGCCCCATCTTGCTCCATGGGTGGGGTAAGATGGGGAAGCCATTTATTATTAAGCACAAAAGGAACACACATGGCGGACTTCATCATCATCGTCTTCTTCGCCAGCATAAGAACAGTGGGCCCCCTTTCCACAAACAATACCCATCCTTCATTGGAATGAGAATAAAAGTACCCACAGTACCAACACTCGGCATCTTCTTTTTAGGCTGGCTATGAAATGGTCCTGTCTGTGCGTGGCTGTGTGTGTCCTACTAACAGCTTTTGCATCAATGGACCGATTTTCATGAAACTTGGTATGAGGCTCGTGCTAGCAGAACCAACCTACGGGTTATATTTTATTTGGCGAAGATTGAAGTCCAGGGTTCGACTCCAGGAACGTTTTTTCCCTATTTGTTTTACAAAAGAAATCTCAAATCCATCTTGCGGAGATGTTTTCTTTAAAACAATAAAATATCTTAAAATTGTGATACCGGAGCGAGGTTTGTACTGTTCTTGGGGGAAAAGAATGTAAATTCTAATTCTTATCCCCAAATTTTGATAATTGATCGTAATTTCTTGAATTTATACTAAAACATAGCGTTTTTGCGTTTTAATTTGCATTTTATCGGATTGTCGCCATGGAGACGATTATTACCGAACTCGGCTTGAGCATGGAGGAATGAACAAATGGGTTATTTTCTTTTCCGCTCGACTACTCTTCAGCAATCCAGATATATTAGCGTATAAACGGTAAAATTTATTAAATTCGTTTATTTTTTTAAAATACAGGCAAAATATAATGCCAGAAAAAGATTTTGACATTGTTTTTAGTATTTTAAACCTGATAATCCTCTATTATTTTGTACTCCAATTTTCACTATCATTGATAAACTATGAACTACAAGTAGTATTTATGGTATGAGAATTCCTTGGAATGACTAACACATACTGAAACATTTCCTGTCAATATAAGTAATCAATTCGGACTTCAACTTTAGGAAACCAGCCTACATTAGTCCCGGTTTGGACTTCTTGTTCTTCTTCTATGTAGGTACCGATTTCCGTCTGTGCATCCATAGACTTCTTGCTCTCCATTTTCATTATTTTCTCATCTTTCTTCCTGTCTTCCATATTTAATTTCCTCTTAGACGTGGTTGATAATTTCCTTTTATGCGTGGTTGTTACTTCTCTTTTTATTTTCAAGCTCTTTTTTATATGGCGAATCGGTTAAGACTGCAGTTATTCCACGCATTACTTCCTTTTGACGTATTTCCCACTCGCGGACCTGGTATAATTTGATCTGGGGAACCAGCATAAGCACTCACTGGATTTTGATTAGGTGTAGATTAGGAAGAACATCCTGGTTGAGACGTAGGCGAAATTACGACACCAGGCTGGTTTTTTCTATCCTTTTGATGAGTTGAATTTTGCACTTCCGTGATTTCTGTGGTCTCAGCAGCAATAAAATCTCTGTCTGAGAATACGTGTGGGTTGATCGGATAAATTCCAGTCACCTTAAATCCGTTCAGAGCAGTAGTCATCGTGGCTGGTCTAACAAATGCATCTCCCAACAACTCAGCAACTTGAACGTTGTAACTGCGCGACCTGGATGTGTCCGCAACCAATTATTGCTTGGTCATAGAAGGTGCTAAGAAGTTTTATAAACGCCACATCAAGGGGCTGCATGCGGTGCGTGCAGTGCGTTGGAAAACTGAGCAAGACGACACCATTTTCCCTAGGAAGCTCGACGACAGCCAGGTTTTGCGTATGAGTTGCATGACCATCTAGGAGCAGCAGAACTGGTTTGTCCTTGGTAGCATGACTTAAGCTGATGAACCGTTTGAACCATCGTTCAAAAATGTCGCTTTGCATCCAACCGCTAATGTGACATTCTGCCCAAGCATCTGGAGGTGCGCTGTTCGACAATTCTGAATTCATTCGTTGGCATGGAAACACCAACATAGGAGACATGTACGAACCAGCTGCACTGAAACAAATTTATACAGTTACAGTTTGTCCTCTTTCTGCTGAGCAGAGCCTGTTTCCTGCCCTTTGTAACGATTATTTTTAATTCGATTTTGGTACAGATAATATGCCAGTTTCATTCCAGTTAAAGATTATATCAGGTGTGAATTAATACTTATCAATCAAAGCACAGAAGCTAAAAAATGTGGAGATTTGTACTTTGTTGAAGCCCATTTCTCTGGCTACAGTGGTTAGCTCGGGTTTTTTGATTGATAGATCTGGATGCCTTCTCAAAAAACTGCGAAGCCATTCTAAGCCAGCTTAATTTTTGTCAGTTATTAAGGTAAAAAAGTTATTAAAACAAAAATTGATTCCTGGGTTGAGGCATGTTTGACCGTAATAGGTTATTGGTCTATACAGATTCGCTGTTATAAAAATAAACCTTCTCAGACAGGTTTTTAACGAGTTATATTTCATTATAAATTTATATTCAGATAGATTTTATTTATTAAGATTTACATTTAATCACAGCAGTAATAAATGAATAGAGGAAGACGGGGTCATAGTGGGGTAAGACATCTTTCCTCACGTGTGAGTACCCCGTCTTTCCCCATATGTGAGCACGCCGTCTTGCGACATGGCGACATTTTATATTGTCTTTAACCTAGCTCATGCAATGAAACTGTAATTTGATTTAGTTGCATATGAACCTCCTACTTAAGGACACGTCTACAAGTATAATATATTGACATTACAGTATCATGTATAAAACTTACTTGAATCAGTGTGAACAATAGACGAAAATAACATCAAACGGTGGCGAAATCAACATTCCTTTGTCACGTCTACAAAAAATGCAATATTGCTCCTCTGCGGTCTAACCTCGCTGAAGGACATTTGGAAGTAGTTCCCAAAATCGCCGACAAATTAGATCACTTGTCAGGAAATTATACTACCCACCCCATCTTGTCCAATACCCCGCCTTACCTCACCTTCCCCTACTAAGCTTATGAGTCCGAACATTTATGTAGATTACAGTTTCGTGTATTTCATGAACTGAATTTACATCTTCCTTCTCCAAAATGATTTTGCCAACGCAATTTCTCTGCCTTCTTTCTGCAGCCAAGATATCCAACATTGAGTGTTGGCGGTTAAACGAGAGAAAATTTTGGAGCATTCAGGCGAATCTTTGTCGCCGTTAGAATAGGCAGTAGTATTTGAGGAGTTACAGTCTGCTTTGTAGTCAGTGCTACAGCAGCCAGGCAAATGTCATCTTTTGATGAGGAAAAATGGATTGCTTAAATTAAGAAACATCCAGCAATTTAAAATCTCATCCGGATAATCGGAGCTCTACTGTAGTTTTGCTTGTACACCATTCTTCTACACTAGATGGTCAGTCGTTTCATATCACTCAAAATCTGTGGTACACTTGCATCTATACTCGCCCTTAACAAATCGAACTTCTCTACTATGGATCATTTCCTCTCGAATGGAAACCAGATCGCGCAAGGCGTACCCAGAGATAGGACGGATTAATGAAAACTATGCGATTTCCTTCACACTCAAAGGACCTCCACGCAGGACTCGATAAGAAAACCCTTGAGCCACTGCTATCGTGCTTTTTACGCGCTCTCTACAGTAAGTGCGCCGAATATGAGACCCGTGCCTAATATGGGATCCATAGGTTTCTCTATTGATAAGTGCTGAAACCTCTCGGAACTGCACGGAACTAATAGAGCGCGCTGCAAAACAATACCGGATAAGTTTCTAGAACTCTGCGAAGCACGTGTGTTGTTCCATGCAAATTTATTCATTTTTTTATTTAAAGTTTTTCTAGTGGTTGCTTCAACTGACTTTTTTTCGATATTCAAGGTAAGTTATTCCTAAATTTCATTACTACACTTGGATTCAGCATAAAATTTCCTATCTTATTCGTTATAGAGTTAAATATTTCAAGTCATTTTTCTCGGCCTAACCTTAAATTTTCGTCACGTATGTTTATGTTCCTAATATGAGACCTTTTGATGTTGCTAATATGAGATACGGTGAAGAAGGGTCTCATATTAGGAACACTTCATGGAATTCATAAAACTACGTTATTTTTTTAAGAAAAAAGCTGAATATTATTTGACATACGTATTGTAGGTAAGTATATTGTAGTTTACTTATTTTTTACTGAAGTTTCGGCTCTCTGCTTTTTACAGATGACACCCGTAAAAAGGAAAAAATGGAGTAAAGATCACATGGTGCAAGCTAAGAACGTTGTAAGAAAAGGAAAAATGGCTTACAAAAAGGCAGCGAAAAAGTACCAGGTACCAAAAGGGACTCTAGAGAGATATGTAAAAAGTGGTGATGATGCACCTGAAGCTTTGGTTGACCTGAAACTTGGCAGAAAACCTGTTTTTAACGAACAACTTGAAGCAAGTTTGGTCGAGTATTGCTTACAGATGAACAAACGTTTTTACGGATTAAGTAATCAGATGTAAAACGAATTGCTTTCGAGCTTGCAATACGGAACGGTATATAACATTTGTTTTCAGTAGCAAGGGGTGTCGCAGGAAGAAAATGGCTGAACAGCTTTTTAAATCGCCACAAAAATCTGTCCGTTCGAACTCCTCAAGGAGTTTCTTATGCATGAATGAAAGGTTTCACGCCTGAGAATATTGCCAAATTTTTTGATTTGTATGAAAAGGCTTTCAATGAAGTTGGAAAAAAGTCTATAACATAGACGAAACCGGTTTAAGGTTGGTTCAACATAAAACTACAAAATTTATTTCAGCAAAAAGCAAAAAGGAGGTTGGAAGTCTCACGTCAGCCGAGAGAGAGTCTTATCACGTGGTAACCTGCATGAATGGTGCCGGCTCTTTTGTGCCTCCTCTGATCGTTTGGCCAAGAAAGAATATAAAAACGGAATTTATGGATGGAACACCTGTAGAAAGCATTTCTGCGTGTCTTGTTTCCGGTTGGATTCAGGGCGACATCTTCTGCATGTGATGTGTGACAAAAATCCCTTGCGAACCGTGACACCTTATGCTGTTGGTAAACTATTTGGCAACGCCTACAACAAAGCTGCTACAATGCAGATCTCAATTAACGGCTTTAGAAAAACTGGGCTTGTTCCGTTTAATAAGAACATTTTTAAGATTATGAATTTGCAGTTCACGATCAAGAACAAGATCAGCCTGCTGACGAAGGTGCTCCAAATGAAAATGAAGCTTATCCAGTTGACATCAGACCTCTCCCTCAGTTTAATAAAAATACAGATGAAACAAGTAAAAGAAAGTGGGAAAAGGCTTGCATCATAATAGAATCGCCTTATAAAGCAGAACTTGCTGATAAATAGATGAAAAAGACAACCGGAAAGAAGAAAGGAAACGTTGCTAAGAAGTTGTTTAGAAAAAAAAGAAAGCGGATACATCAAAGATTTTAAACAAAGAATTGGAAGAGGAAAAAGAAGATGATGACGAAGATGAAGAAATGGCAGAACCAATAATTTGCGACAGCTCAGACATGGAGTTTAACTACGATGATGCCGAATGTTTATTCTGCTCCTGCCTCTAGATAGATAAGGGGGGAGAAGAGTGGGTTCAGTAGACCAAATGTTACCGGTGGGCTTATGAGTACTGTGGGGCGACTGATATTACCTTTGTGTGCCCTCCTTGCCTTAGAAGCAACAAAAAAATAGATTAAAACAAAAAAATAAGGGGTCTCATATTAAGATCACTTTTTTCAAACCCCGATTTTCACTATTTTTACTTTATGTAATTTTTCATGAATTAAATTTTATTTTTTCGAAAAAATCAAGTATTGTACCTTAAATTTGAATACATTTTCGACAATTTTGTTCTTTTAAATTTATTTTTTCATTTTTCTATTCCAAGTTATATAGCTTTAAAAAAGTGGGGTCACATATTCGGCGCACTTACCCTACGTTGCTATTCTGACTGACATATTCTGTTTAACGGATCAAGTTTCTAGAATGTGTGGAATTCATCGTAGCACATTTAAGAAACTAAGAAAAAGTTGTCAATATTGCATAAAATTTTAAAATTGGAAGCGAGTTAAACTAATTACACGGAATGAGAGTATGATAAAACTTAAAATGGGTAATTATTGTCAGGAATTTACAATCAGACTTAAGTTGTTATTTCATTTGTTGCCCATAAAAATTAAACTTTTACAATCAAAAACTTATTGAGTATCGTAATAATCCCTAAAATAATGTGGATTAGCGTTTTCGCCTTCTAAAAGATAAAGCTACATTCTATTTCCATCTTAGGTAATGGTAAATGGTAGATATTACTCGGGAGCTGGATGAACGAATCATCTCTGAAGCAGAAAAAAATATGCAGCGTAAAACTGTGAGCTATCCTATGGTAGGGAACGGGACATAACTGTTCGAATATGCTCAGCTGTGTGGAATCCTTACGAAAAGGGACTCACTAAGGAGATAGAAAAGGTGCAGCGCAGGGCAGCTAGATTCGTAAAAGGAAATTACAATAGTAAACAAAACGTTACGTCATTAATACAAAATCTGAAATGGGCTTCGTTAGAGAACATAGACTGCAGGCTAGGTTTAAACTGATGGAAAAATATATGTCGGAGGGACTAGCCAATGAGATAGTAAGTCATATCAGAAGCTCAACTTATCACGGAAGGCAGGACAGCGAGGATAAGATTCGCGATATCGTTTGTAGAACGGAGGATCGTTCTTCCCTAGGACGATAAGAGAATATAATAGGAAAAGATAACGTAGGAAAATTAGAGACCTTTGGTGCACTGCACCCCCTTCCATCCACCAAAAAGGTGACTTTCAGGGTATGATGTAGATTTAGATAAGTATGATTCGATAGAAAAAAGAGGATGACTTTGCGGTAATTTTAGAAAAATTATGAGTCCATACTTATAAGACCAAAATTGTGCCTGTAAAAACTAAAAAAACGGGGATATATATATATATATATATATATATATATATATATATATATACATACATATATATAGCAAAACCTTTCTCATATCCGTATGTTCCTAGTTCGTGCAATAACGTCACTGATTACATTTTGGAGTATTTATGAAAGGAAAATATTTTTCCACATTTAGTCTGATGGCAACAGTGCTGCATGTTTGCTGTCATTCAATGAGACGATGAGAGGCATAAGCGGATGCAGATGGAATGGAAAAGAAGACGGCTTCTGAGCACAAGGGTCACAGCATGACCTCATAGGAGGGGATAGAGTTTGGCGGTAGTTAAACGTAAAAAATATTATTACGTCACTTGACGCTAGAGTGAATTTTTTAGAGAAATGGCTTATGAAGTATAGTTTATGAAATCAAAATCTATAGCTGGATGATTTTAATCAAAATCTTTGCAGCCATTTTTTAGTATTTCGACATTTGGTGAAAATGGACTAGATTATCTGCCGTCCAATATAGCGAAATCTGGTTTATATTGACAAGATTTCTATGCCGGGTTATATTTTAAATAAATATGAGATTTGTTCAAAATCTATTGTACCGTTTCGGCTCTAGATCCACGCACAGACGACGTGCTACAGACAAATGATGTCAGACTAGAAACGAAAGAGAAATGGAATTGTAAAATCCATTTTTTCAGACAGAGGAGAACCAAAAACGTGCACATTCCTCAAACTATCGAGGTCGACTTTTTCACGATCACAATACTTTCTCTCTATTCTTCGTTAGAGAATGTAATATGTTTCGAAGATTAATGCACCGCACAAAATGTATGAGAATACCTAAAAGCAAGACAGTTGATTATATCTATCCTAATTTGACTCATTGGAGGTAAAGCTTCACTTCAAATTACTAAGGACCAGTAAGCGATACGATTCTTCAAAATTGAGTCCTCTGTATCGTACTTCCCAAAATTTAGGGCGAATCACGTAAAAATGAAATATTCAGAATCGTTTATGAAAAACAAACAAAAATAATTTACTCTTGTGCACTAATGCCTCCGGCAAAATGTTAAAGAAAACCAGAATTGTTTCTAAATTCAGATTGATTCATCTGTGCGTGATCGCTTTTTGTTTTGAAAAATAAACAGCTTTATATTTTTGATAAATGTTTTCACGATATACTCAAACCGACATACATGCAATACCTCAATAGAATAGTAAGCCGCTTTTTCGGCAAATTTTAATTCAATGACGAAAATTTTTTTATCCCCAATTTCATTCTTATTCTTGGGGAGCAGATCTCCAAAGAATTTCTATTCGACGGCCCCGAGGACTTTGTGACTCCAGTCCCTTCGTCTCTACGTCAATCATAAAAAATTATATCATTATATATATATATATATATATATATATATATATATATATATATATATATATATACATGTAAAAATCCTTCACCTCCTCGCCATTGCGACCCTTTCTGACCCCAACTCATTTTTCCGCCTCCACCCTTTCACTGCTTGCCCACCCCGCACTCACATCCATCCTATACTCCCTTCTCCCCTACCTCCTCCAGCGCGCGCGCAAACCCACTCCCCCATTATTTCGTCGGCACGCAAATACACGCCTTGCGGATAATGTATGCGCGTCCGCCTTTTTAATGCACCCTCATACATTTCCTAGCGCGGCAGGAAATCGCCCCAGGCGAGATAAGGACCCCTTTTTCCCAATGTCAAGGGGCCACCTCGAAAGGGGAAGGATGTCCTGGGTTCGATTCTTTCCCACCAATCTCTATTTCTATTTTTTTTCTCCTCGACTTTTCCCATGCCACCTCTTCTTAAGTTTCATTCCAATTTCTTTTCTCTCTACTTTCTATTTCACTTCTATATACTATCTCTTCCTTTCATCAACGCGGCCCTATTATCATTCGCTATTTGGTAAAAGACGAACTTCACCACTAAATCCAAACCCTTTTATTCTCTTTCTCCATCAAAACATTTCCCCTCTGAAAAACAACGGAGGATTCCCCCGGGATCGAATATCCGCCCATCTGAACCAGCAGACTAGGAGAGAAAAAAGAATTTTCCGCTCTATATCTCTGTTTTTCTCGCTCTCATCTCTTTTCTACCTCTCTTTCTCTGCCATCCAAGTTGATAAGACCTTAACGGATGAGAAAATGAAAGAGGAGGGAGAGATGGACGGTATAAAACATGTGAAGGGAGATAAGGTTGTTGTTGCTTTCCCTCTCTCTCCATTTCTCCCTCTCTATCTCTCTCTCCTCTTCTGACGCCTCTGCTTTTTTCTCTTTCCCACTGTATAAATACGCATAAATAAATGCGCGAGGGTCTCGATATCGTTTTTCTATTTTTTTCTTCCTCCTATTTTTATACTCCCCATCACTCTCCCTTTCTCTCTCTTTGAGTGTACACAGCTAACCAAAGGACATCTTTCTAATCCACCTCAGTCCGCAATATCTTTTTTATTTTATTGGAAAAATTCTATCCACACACATGTGTTAGGTGTGCCCCTCTTTGCTGTTGTGTCTCGAATTCGGTTATCCTGGAGAGTTCTCATATGCGAATCCTCAATACAGAGGTTTTTTTGGGCAGGGGTAATGTGGAAGTGATATTTCATAACTAATGACGCGCGGCCTTAAATTATCATTCGATCGAATCGGAAAGAAATTTCAAATGTTTGCATCTTAAAAATACCCGCCATTGATGCAAGTAAATGGAGAGCAATGATGGTTTGAAAAGGATATCGAGGTAGTTGACCCTCACATAGTAGAATCAAAAATGAAACAAAGAAGACCATAGGAAATTAAGGAGAATCCTTCAGGCGTTCGCAATTACTATACTTGGCGTACTATTTTCTTCTATATACTGGAAAACTATAGTATTTATTAAGATTCGAGATAAACCACTAGGATATCATATTTTATTTTTGGGGCGAAAATCCATCTATAGATAGATATACATTCGTTTCATAGATAAAGATTATTAGTTATAACTTTAAAAATGGGAGTGTTAATTATGAAATATAACCCACTGTTATGAGATGGAAATTTAACACCAAAACGCTGATGTAAATAGAATCGTTTCTGGTATTTAAATATTGAGAGTGAGAGGTTGTAAAAAAGCGAAATCATATAAAAAATCAACGTAGCCATAGAAAAACACCAAAGATGAAATAAATACAGCTATGCTATTGACAACTCTTGTATGTATGCGACAAGTGTATTGACAGCACCTCCCGAATTACAAGACAAACTTTTCTGCGATAAGTACTATTTTTTTCAGTTGGCGATGTAGTTCTTCAAATAATCTCTCTTCTAAAAGTTAAAAATATATTCATTCCGAGAACAAACTTGATACACTTGATTCATAAGATTTCATTCCTTATGTAGTTAATGCTGAATTTAGTCTATGACTACGCAATGTCCTTGCAAAAAATCGTGTTAACTATGATGGAAAACTTAGAACAACGCTATCCACATTTCTGGGAGAAAATTGAAGAGCGAAAGTGAAAACTCACGCCCCGCGAGACCACTAAGCGTGGCAAATGAGTCAAGTGCTCAGCGCGGCGTGAATTGGTTCTGAATCGTCTCTCCCGAGCCATCCCAACCTATTCTGCCCCGGGTGGGAGTGGAGAGGAGGAGCGGGAGGAGTGAAAGGGAGTTACGAGGGAGGAGGTAGCAGAGGTCGTAGCCACGCCTCCCTAAATACTCACGCCGCATCCACACTTTCGCATTTCTTTTTATCTTCGACCACCCTCGGAATAAACCTGATGAGACGGCCCCTCCCTTGAGCAGTGGGCGGAGGTTCGGTCGGGATGTGGAGGTTGTCGCAGAGAATGTGGGTGTAGGTAGAAGGGGTGGGGTAGGAGAGGTGTATGGGGGTAGGGAAAAGGAAGGGGTGGAGGGTGAAATAACGCGAGGGCACGCGGAGAAAGATATCCCGACCACGGACCCAGCCGCGACGCTCGGCGCATAAAAACGCGGCCTATCAGTGTTTTGTTTAGGACGACGACGGGGAGAGTCCTCCCACCCCTCCCCCCCCCCCCGCCGTCCCTCGCCACACAGTAAGGCCGCCGGCTTTATAGTCACCCGTCCTTCATTTCGCAGGGAAGATAAGGGGGTTTCGTCTCCCTCTCCCCTTCCTATTACGCTACGGTCGTCCTCTCGCCCGACTTTTTTTATTCTCTTCTCTCCAACCATTGCATATTTTCGAGAAAAATATGCATAGCGGTGTCTGCCAAATGTGCGGTTAGCCTATAGAGGATCGTAGTATGATTTTTTCATCTTTCTAACATTTTCTTCGATGTTTAAAATACACAACACGGATTTTCATCGTCTAATTTTAATTTAACCTCTTAGCGTAGTGCTTCCCAAGCTGGGTGCCGCGGAACACTGGGGTGCTGCGGCTGGTTTTTAAAGGTGCCGCGAGAAACTTTGCTTAGCAAATAAATGAACGAATTGGAAGTGTTTATAGGCAATTAGGGCAATGACGTTTGCTCTTATCTATTTGTTGCTACTACACAATTATAAATTTATTTGTCCAAAGTTTGTAATATCCGTATGTAATTATACAAAATCTTGTTTCACGGCTGGGGTGTCGCGAAATCATTTTTATCTTTGAAAAGGAGCCTCACCTAAAGAAAGTCAGGGAAGCACCCCCTTAGCGGATTTCGACAGAATATTACCTTCAGTTCACGTGACACTGTAGCGATCACTGACGTAATATTCCGTTTAGAATCGAATGTAATAAACATCATTAGTCGCTAAAGGCGAAAAGTTTCGAATCAATGCAGGACCTACAGCCTTATAGGGTAAAAATAATGAAATTAAGAGATTTAGACAATAAACGACATCTTCAAATAAATGTGTACTTTTGTGGCCTTTTAACATTTACAATGGCGAATAAAATAGTGACAGTAAAACGAATTTAGTATGAGATGCTAAAATAAAATACAAGATTTACAATCTTTGAAACTGCGCAATTTTATTTGCAAATCATCAAATGCTAAAACTCTCAGTATTAAAGTGACAAGCAAAATTTTTTTAAATAAATTATTTCGAGTCTTCCATAAAAAGTATTTATTTAAAAATGCAGTAGAGCGGTCGAATCTTTAAATATAACTTGATACAAAAGCAGTTACGTAAGCTGGAGTGCGTTTCTGTCCGGGAATTAAATTGCGCGATCACGTTCTTCCATTCGCCTCATTCATATTCCTAGAGATTTTAAATCACCGAAGCAATTAGACTCAGCTAAATTCAAGCATCGTTACCACACCACGTGAGAAAGAAAAATACACATCCATAAGATATCACTGTCGAGCAAAGCGTCTAATTCATTCTCTCTTCGCTCCGCAGCTGTAACATAGTGGAGCAAAAAACAAAACAGCAGCAAGAATTTAAATCCGAACCGTCACGTCCTTTCACATCTCCATATCCTTTGTTTTTCTGAATCGGAAACGGAAAACCTGAGAGTACGGAATGAAGACACGACGCCGAAAAAAAGATAGGCTGAGGCTTCAGCCGAAACGAAGAAATTCCTCTCGAAACGGTTTTTAAGAACCGTGCCTGATTGCTTTTGCTCCTCAGCCGTCAACCACATACGCCGAGCCCTCTCTAACGAACTGAAGGATAGTAGAGAGAGAAAAACTTTCTCGGCCTCGCAATCCCTTCCTTGACTTCCACGCCCTCCCTGTTCTCTCCCTTTCCCTTCCATCCTCCCTTAGCGCCACCCATCACCCTCCTCTCTCCTTGTCACCTGCTCCCAAACCAATCTCTCCGAAAGCACCTGCCCTCCGCCCATCCCATACCGGTCTCATTCTACCGATACGCATTAGTGCGGCGCTTTATAGAATTTCATCTCCTAAAAACGGCGCTGGACTTCCGGAGCATAATTCTGGTCGGCCTCCTCTTTATATTTCCACTTCCATGAGGTGACCGTATGTGGAGTGGAAGAGATCCCCTAATTAACAACCCGCTTCTTAAGGAGTACTCGGAGGAAATAGAATTCTTACAGATTCTTATCTATCCCCGGCATACCTCGTGTATGATATGAGCTACGATACGATTACCTACGTCTTGATGCACCGCCGGTCTAATCGAACGCGGGGATCTCGTTCGAAGGTCATTATACAATTGCTCGCGCGCTCCCTGATCTACACTTCTGACACGCATATCCCTCGTTACCGAATACGCCTGTTTTCCCTTAAAGAGTCCTCTAGACAATGTATTGTTAAGGAATTATTTTTATGAGAGGATATGAAACGAGAATAGTTATTATCGCTGCGAAAGGTGTTAGGGGCATAATTTGCGCCTGATATCTTTGAAGGAATATTCGTTAAGTTTTTTTGAGTCTGAATATAAGTTCCTAGTTATAAGATAGTGTAACTAATTAAGGAAAAGAACGCTCCTACTTTTCGGCTGGAGGGCTACAAACATCTGCAAGGGACATTAGATTACAAATAGATAATGCTGACGGAAAATAAGTTGACATTAATTAATTAGTATTGTTAAGATTAATGAAATTTATAGCGAAGAGGTCGGCAACCTTATTCGCATGGCGGGCCACATTTGCAGTTGCGAATGCTTTGGTAGCCCCAATGAAACTTGCGCGCGCATTGGTCTGCCGATCATGTCTGCATCGGAATACGGAATAGGTTATTTAATATCATATTATGGAAAATCAAGTAAATAATTTATTAGCATTAATAATTCACTAGAAATGTTTATTTACGATATTTTTTTGTGAAAAAAAATACGAAAGTGGATGAAATTTCATGGACCGCTCTATAATCATAGCTAGAAAAAGGGTCTCGCGGCTCATAGGTTGCTAACCCATGCTAGACGGCAGGGTTTTCAAACTGTGTTCTGCAGAACCCTAAGGTTCCGCGAAGTTATCATTGAATTACGGAGAGACTGAGAATGATAAGCATTTGCCTTACATCCTCTAAGCGGGGAGAAAACTAAGGTTCCTGTGGATTCAGATAGTTTGAAAACCGCTGCTATAGCGTGTAGAGATAGTTTGATTTCAGGAAGAGACGACATCAAAGGCGGGGTTCATTCAAAGAGGATTTGAAATAGTTTCTTAAATAAATGCTACGTTGACTAGTTCAAGCAATTCAGTCGCTGAGAAATGAAATATGTAAACTTCCAGGATAAAACATTTCAGGTTTGGAGTTACATTGCTTGTTGAATCTTGTAACAACAAACTCGTGAATAATGCATTGGTGAATGAATATTCAAAGTACCGTCCAGAGTATTTAATCCAAAAAATTGGTCTAAAACTCTTTGTTCAATGGATTTAGTAGGGCGTGCAGTAATACGGGAATGGACATAATGACCATTAAAATTTGATGCTTTTAAATCAGCTATTAATGATCCACAAAAATAAATATTACAGATGATTAAAAAATCAAATTTAATCTTTGCTTCTTTGATAAAATTGAAAAATCGACCTAAAGCTGTATCAAGTTATGAAGAAAATTCCTCCAGTTATAAAGTGGTTGAGGAAAGCAACGGTAAACTTTATTAATAAATAAATTGCCCATTATCTTTTGCATATGACAATCAAATATATAGGAAACTTTCGCACTTAATTTTAAAAAATTGGTTCTGTATGTTAAAACTCATGTACAGACAAGATAATTTCATAAAATAAGAACTAAAAATGGCAGAGTTATAAAATATTTAATAAGTCATCGCAATTTAATGGTGTTTGCAGATAAATGTTTCAGGCACTCCTTAACTGAAGGCAGCGGCCAAGTTTCTTAATTAAAAAGGATGACTAATTCAAATCTTAAAATTCATTTTAATATTAATACATTGCTGCTGATATAAGTACACCTTACATTTAAATTTTGAAGTGACTTGCAATTTAATTTTGATGGAAACTAAGGAAATCGCAAAACTAAAGTTTCAATATGCAGTACCACAACAAACATTATTGTGTATATCTAACTTGACACGATAGTATTTCGGGATAATACAAAAAAGACTAACTTTCTAAATAATGAAATATGTATAAATTTCCAAAGAAATAATCGAAAAGTAATTACTGATTTTGGATTAATACTAATTACGCTAAATCGCTAGTCATTAATAAATATATAAATTCACTGTATAACCAATGAACTCTGCCAACTAGCCCATTTCTGTTGAGCTTTTTAATCAGGATCCAGTTTGAAATAATATAAATGGGACGTAACAGTAAAACACTACCACTAAACACGGGATGCGGTTCATAGTTTATACACTTCCAAAGGAGTTCAAATTGTTCAAAAACAAAACAAAAGTTCGGCGAGAAATAGTCGATCACATTTCTTCAAATAGCGACATAAATGAATTGATGGTACGGGAAATATCCACTTTGCCGAAAGGCGCCACTGTCACCGGAATTAAAAAAATAGAATACAAAGCACCAAAAAAATAATGTAAGCGTGATCACAGATATTCGTAAATGCAAGAATTGGATCCAACTAGTTCCCGATGACGATTCGAACTTCTTGGATACCGAAAGAAGAACCGCAGATCCAGTCAGAACCGTCAACGTAAGCACGGGACTCTCATGATGGGAAGTCTGCGGGACTTCCTCGCGCCGTAGCCGCCGCTTCTCCTTCACCGAGGCGCATGCACTCTCTAGGGCAGTATTCCAGGCGTGTGCCGACAGACCGCACCTCCTTTCCGGTTTATATACCTCTTGTTTTTATCAGTTTACACACAAAACGGGGGGGGAGAGGGAGAAAAGGGGAGGAGTTGGGTGTGGAAAGGGGTTTTTTAGGCGTAATACGGAAGGAGAGAATGAGAGAAAGATAGCGGAGGTGCAAGGGGGAGGGAGAGGAGGAGAGACCGGGATGGTAGATAAGGGGTGAAGAAGAAGGGGAGGAGGAAGGAGTTGCGGAGGGTTGTGAAAAAGGGAGCGAGCAAGTGAGGAGGGCTGCCGCCCTTGTTATCTCCGTGGCTCCTGCTTATCGGCAAGTTAGCGGGAGGTCGCGGGAGTGGGAGAGAGATGAGAGAAGAAAGATGGAGAGAGAGAGCAGGGTAGAAAAGAGAGAGTATTTAGAAAGGTTTGGGAAGGGGAAGAAGTAATGGAGATAGTGGAGGAATCCGGGGAGTTTTGGGGGTTTATAAACCTAGTAGGAAGAGATGATGATAAGCCTATAAGGACCGGGGAAAAAATAGACGGCTGTAGAGATACATCCGATGACCCCAAACGCGCGTCGGTCGGTGTCATTATCGGTGGGGAGGGGAAGGAGAGTTGATGAGAAGACGGCATCGCAGGAGACAAGCCGCACGGAAGGACGAAGCGAAAAAAAGGCCGTGGAAAATTATTCCCTCGGTCTCCTTTCCTCCAAGATAGCGAGCTGCTTTGGAACAAAAGGAGTTTTTAGACAGTTGATTGTTTTTTTTTCGATTCAACAAGTGGAATACGGAGATTGTTTTCTGTTTCTTTCTCCCTTTCTTTTTTTATAGCTTGCTTGGGCCAGAGGGTGATTTATGCCGACTAAGATGCGATCGGTTAGATGAGTCGGCGATGATAGGCTAAAGAGGGGTGATTAATGAATAAGTATTCGACGACGGCAATTATAACCCCTGCTGATTGATGATGGATATGCGCGACTTACCGCTAAAATTACATGGTTGTCCGAGAATTTTAATTATGACGGAAAAATGTATTAATTACAGGAATGACAAATAGCATTATCAATATTACATTGGCTGTATTTTCCGATATTTTAATTGAATTTTTACCCTGTTGGGATGGATAGATTACATCATATCATTCGCTGACAGATTTTCCTCATTAAAAACACAAACACTGCCAGCTCGTTGGTTAAACAATAACAGCAAAGCTTTGTGCAAAGATCCAGATTAATACTTCAAAAATGATACTGAAAAGATGATTCAACAAACTGACACTTCCTCAAAAAGCGGAAATTCAAACAAATATATTTTTAATACACTCATTGCAAAAATTAAATCCGGGTATTAACTCCGGGGGCCTCCATATGTATTGCAAATATTTTAAAATTAACCCTTACAAACACATTCGGGATCCACTGCATATAACTATTTTCGCGCCAGGTCCAGTACCTCTGCAGTGAAAGAAATTACGATTCTGACATTGATTTGAATGCGTACAAAAATCTTCATTATCTCTCGGGTCCGTTCCCATCAATCATCCAAAAATTTTCGAATGTCTCTTCCATCTGTTTTGGAACAAAAACTCTCTGTAGTTGTTTGTTCCGGTTAGCATCTCGACCGAGTGCTCATTGTCCTCCACTTCCTTTTTCTCTCTCTCTCTCTGGTGCAATGCGCCCACACGCCCTCCCCAGATGCACTCCTTTTCTCCGCTTCTCTCGTGGTAGATTGGCGTCCGGGACCCCAAACTCTTGTGTTTCCTATCTAGATGTCCCTTCTTCCGCCCTCTCCTCTCTCGCTCGCAGTCGTTCTCTCTCCGTCTCCCTTTGCCTCCCTCGCCTTTCCCTGCCATCCCTACTCAGCTGCTCCCGGGTCCAGATCCCTATCTCTTTTGGAGTTCTCAGTTGAGAAAGGACGAGCGAGGAGATTGGGGAATGGGTCTCCGTAGGTCAACCCTTCCTTCTTCTCTTCTACTCTCTTTGTGTAACCTGAAAATCATTCCCAGACCCTCTCCTCTTTTCATCTCTCCTACCCCTTCTTCCTCCTCCGCGGTCCTTCCCAATCCACCTCTCTCCCGTGCAACCTCTCGCTTCTCTTCTAATCTTCGCAATCGCGTTGCTGAGGAGAGAAAGGGAAAGACAGAAATGGAGAAAGGGAGAGAGTGAGTAGCATTCGGGACCTTGTCCGTGTAAGAGTAAAAATCAATATATTTTTAAATTCGAGCGTTGAAGTCACCGGTACAATCGGTGGCACGCGGCAGGCGCTAAGGGTTTTTCACACCCATCTGAAATCATTTTTATCTTCTAGATTAATTTTAAAACCCGAATGAATGCGTGGCACGCAATCAAGATCATGCCGAAGAAAAAATAACATCACAAACAATCTATATTTCACAAATCCTAAAAATATCTAACGTTTTAGATTGGAAGTTATTTTTTAAGAAACAAGCAAAATTGTAATTTTATATATTTTGTTGATCAAAGCCAACCCCTTTAGATATTTGAATTGTTTCTGTGGTAATTAAATAGCTCCAATATTTTAAAATATATGAATTGCCTAATAGCTGTCTATGCTATTCTACTATTAAGAATAAAGAGGTGGATAGGATAATACAAATAGCCAAATTACAAAAGAAACTTTATCTCTGAAAGTCTATCCTTAATAAAGAAATATTTATTTATGGAAACATCCAATAAATATATTTGACTTATTGACTTTTAGAATAAAATTCAACTTCATAGTGATTTGGATCCCTATTAAATCTCAATGAATGAACTCAAATAACTAAGAATGCTTACAAAATAACTCCTGCGGCCTTTTTATAGTATGAATGAACGAGCCATTAAAAAAATCCCGCTTGGAGGAGTTTCACTAATATCGTCAAAATAGAGAGTTTTTCCGCCTCATGCCTGCGCCTTCTCCTATCTACCTCCAACCTTCCGTCCACCTGCCTATTCCATTTATCGCAAGGTCCCCTTCTCTCACGGCTATCTCACTCAATCTCCTTGCTCTCCCATATCCTCTCTTTTTCTCTCGTCAGTCGACCGCCTTTGGATAAAAATGCTCCAGTGAGCGATGGCGGGAAGAGGGGCAACGGGAAGGAAATGTTTTCCAAGAAGCTCTAAGCATTTTTCAGGAGATGCCACAGGAAGCCGAGATTCTAGGAGGCTACTGGCAGTGTTAAACTCATTTATCGTGAAGGCTCTCTACGTATGAATTTATGAAAAAGCAAGTAGGAATTGAAATTTCGTTTGAGCATTTTAGTTTTTTTTCATAAAGGATTATTTTCTACACGTTATTTGCACAAGCTGATCTTGAGACTATCCAAATAAAACATACTGGAATCAAAAAAATGGTCCCAAGAATATGAAATTTAACATTAATTGTATAAGTATAAACAGGTACAGGGTAAAAGTTGAAAGATATTAGAAATATTTTTATAGGGTTCTAATCATTGGAATAGACTCAAAATCATTAAAATTGTTATTATTATTTTTCCAAGCAACAAATTTAGCTTTAATACCGAATGAAAGTTGCATCAAACAAATGAAATTAGTAAAATTATTTAACTTCCGTTTTTGCGTATTTATCTAACTTTTAGTCACTAGGATACATTTAAAACCTTAAGTCTATTAATTTTTGTAGGTTTTGCTTGTAAGAACATCCATAATTTTATCTCATTAAAGTTTTTTCTTTCATCTATCTTTCCGCCACTCGTTAAATATCAAAGTGGTTCCTTCAATGCTTTCCCATCCATCCTGAAATTGTATCGATCCTTTTTCTTTGTAACCTCTTTATCTTTGTTTATTGCCCATTAATCAAATCTCCCAGTTTTCAATTTCTTTCACTTAATTTCTGAGATGATCCAACCTTTCGCTTCACAAAAGATCTTACTTTAAAAAGAAATAAATATTGGTCAATATGATTAAATTGAAATTTAACTTTCAATTTTATTCATCTTCATCTTGTATGCGCATATTATGTATAAGCGGCGTTTTTCAAGTATTTAAACAATTGATTATTTCTTTTAATACTATGTGCTGAAATTGCTTAAATTTTAAATTTACAAAACAATATTTCATAAAATATTTTTCTGATCAGTTATTTCTACCATAAATACCCTTTCTGGACTGAAATGTATGCTATTTATCAGGTTTTATATCGCCTTTATGAAAATATTTCTTGATATGATAATTAAATCTGAGGCTACATTCTGATAGCTATACTAATTAATTCAATATAGGGATATTCGTCGTGAATTTACAGGAGATTTAAAGAATGAACGAACGCGAATTTTCTAAAAAGAAGAATTTTTTTTACACACAGCCAATACGTTTTTATGTACTGTGCTTATTTTAACTGAAGTATAGGTAGTTTAACTGTCATGACTGTATGTCAATCAGGTTTTTAACATGCAGCGTTGGGAATAAATGAAAATTGCAAAAATTATCAAATATTGAAATCTGAGTGTTAATTTTCAGGAAATGTTGCTTTTCATACCGAGAATAGGTTTAGAATCTATTATCTACAGCTCTGTCTCGAATGTACGATAGATAAAATCACGACCTGGATGTTTTGCCAAACCGAAAATATTACAAATTCATAGCTATGCTTTTGACACCAAAAAAGCAATATTTTATTTTAAAAATTCCATGATAACTTATCAATATCTCAAATATACTGTTAATAACCATCTATCACCTCAGGTGCTCACCAAAAATAAAACAAGAAAAGAACAACAGTGTTGCTGAAGTTATTGAGCTTCAGAAAGGAAATGACCAGCTTAAAGCATTGCGTGACTATCCATCATTAGTATTGAGAAAATGAGGATTGGCAGGAAAAATGACAAAAGATAATTGCAACTATGAAAGTCATTCTACCATTAATTCATTCTGAAGCAAACAGAATCGCGATCCATTTAAACTTAAGTTTGCCAGGTCGCCGTTTATCGGTCCAATTGTCTGTTGTAATCGACTTTTGGTGGTTTGACGTGTTCTTCTTGGACTGCGTGCATAGAATGATTGCCGTACGTGAGCCGAGATATGAATAATAATTTGAAGGACGAGAGAATTTTGGGGAAATATTGGATATATGGGCAAACAAAAGATCAGACTTGATCGACCTGAAAAATTAAAAAATCCAAGAGAAGAGATGATTTTAAAAATTAGTAATAAATGCGTAAGAAGCAGCCAAATGGATAAAAATTGAGTAAATATGAACTTTTGTGGCATCGCAGTCGTTTATCTCCTAGCAGTTAGCTCGCGTGTTGAGAATATCGTGAGCGTAGTTTGTTTGTTCTTGTTAACTGTTGTATGTATTGATGCTAGGACTAAGCCGCCATATCTTATGCAGGAGGTGGTTACATGTTTTACATAACATTTCCGGTAAATTCCTATACATGTGATCACTTTTGAATATTGCAAGATTCAAAGCAATTTTTCTGGACAAAAATAAAAATTACGGGTGATATGTTAGAGATTAGGAATCAAAGCCGATATCTGACGGCAGAGACAGGACAACCAAAACTATAGAGACATAAAGAGACAATATATTAGAAGAAAATGGCTATCAGGGTGTTATTTCACTAGGTTATAGGATGAAATTGACGCACAAAAGCGAAAAATATGAATCCAGAATTAGTACAAGAATGAGAACAAATGAGAGAATCGAACAAAAATTAATTAAAGGCAAATGTGTACAGAGTGGTTTGAATTAAAGCGAGTTAAGAGAGAAAATGAATGAAATAAGTTTGCTGAGAATAGAGAACGATAGGAAATATGAGGGTTGAAAAGAAAAAGAAAGAGAACTTCTCCACGACTTCTCCTCCTCTTCTTTCTCTACCGCGAGACCGGAAATGACGCCATGACACGAGTCCTTTGGAGAGCTCTGGCGTTCTATAGGAGGAGGAGGGGTCGCGAGGGAGAGGGTATAAGAGAGCGGATAGCAAGAGGGTGGGAATATATGGGAGGGAGGGTGGTCGGGTGTAGATGATGAGATAGGCGCTCTGGGAAACGACTGTGTGTGACGCAGAGTTGCTCCCCCGTCCCCTCTACATCCTCCCCCTACCTCCTTCCCCGCCCTCTCTCTCTCTCTCTCTCTCTTCTCTCCTCACACTTATGTCTCACCTCTACCCAACCCTCCACTCATTCCGAGATGGAGTAAGGGGAGAAGAAAAGGAAGAGTCAGAGAGGGATGGGGAGAGAGAGGTGAAGGATGGAGGAATAGAATGGGATAGAAGAGGTGGTAAGATAGTTCGGAGGATTGCGTCCACAGGAGTAAAAAAGGGTTTTGTCAGACGGTAATGAAATACTCTCCTTTATGAGTGCCTAAGTGAGGCTTCGACGACGAGTGTCACCCTTTGCGATCATAGCGCTTCAAGCAGAGTTAAAGCACGAATCAGTCGCGGAGGAGTGCTTGGACGGATGGGTGAAGGAAGGCAGGGTTGAGAGGAAGATGAGAGAGAGAAGAAGGGATAAAAAAATGAAATCGTTTCAATAAGGAGTGAGAAGAGGTTAGGAGAAGTGGAGCGTCCGTATTAATAAAGGGATTTCATATTTTTTATGCGAGGTTGTGGTATGAGATAATATTTTTATAGAAAGAGATATGAGAGGGGAAATGTGCAGTATACAGAAGAAAACTATCGAAAATGCGGACAAGGCCTTTATTATTCAGTAAGACGAATTTGCTGATTCGATGCAAAATAAATACCTCTTTTAAAAGGAAGGTATACACTCCTAATGGAAAGAGTGCATTTGAAACTTTCATTCCGTTCTGTAAATTGAAAGAGGGCACTGAAGGCGAAAAATAGTGGGAAGGAAATTGGATCGAAGATTTTTCGGAAAACGAAAACATCCCTGAGATTCCTGTCGGGAGGTTCACCAATTGTAACCACTTTTGCACACCTCTGTCAACATCAAGTACTATCTTTTCTCTTCTAAGCCTGGTCCACTTAAACACCTATACGCCTTAGTGTTGGATACTTAGAAACGTAGTCAACGTAGGTTCTTGAAGTGGACCCAAAAGTGTTTCCTTCTGATATTCAAAATGCCACTTGTCCAACATTATTTTTTTATTGATTCGTCACTTGATCATTCTATCCGTAGCGCTCAATATCTCAGCCATTTCTTAACCCAGTTCAACCAAATTTGGCAGGAATGCTATGATCACGAATTAGGAGCGAATGACAAGAAACTTTCATCAAAGGTCCCGATAGCAACCAATGTGGTCTAATTTGTTTTTTATATTGTTTTATTAAAAAACCCGTTTATAAAACGGGCTAATTCATCTTGTAAGTAATATTTTACGAGATATGGCTGAAAGTTCATTTTTTATCAACAGTAAGGTGTTACTCCTGATCAGGCTATGTGAACCATTTATATAATTTTCTTTGCCCTAAAGTCCTAAATACCAAATTTCATGAACATCCGTCCAGTAGTTTCGGAGATTTAATATGCGGACGGAGAGACGGAGGAAACGTGTCCATAAGGCGTTTCGCTACGATAACTTCTCTGGTAAAGAACGCATACAATAACTGTAACGCCGATAGAGATTTCAAAAGGAAAAGTTTAATATTTCACGTTGGTAATATAAGCGTGCTTTGGTTTTTCAAATGAAAACAATTTTCAATGGATACCGGCATATTCGAGTTTTATGAGGTGGAAATTAAAAAAAAAACTTCAAGCATCGATAACTCGCCGCGATGAAGACTGTTTGGAAAGGAAAAGTCCTCATAAGAAAACTACGCACAAGATAAATAAAACACGACTGAATATTACATAGACATACGAATGATTAAGTTGCGCTCGTATTTAAATTTCATAACTCACTAGTTGCTTAGTGCAGCGTTGCTTGCAGCATCAATAAGATATGTGCTTACTTCCTCCCGGCGTGGTAAATAAATGCAATGAAAATAATGAATATGGGTGGGTTTATTTTTAAAAATGTATTCCAAAATACTACAGAGCCTCCTTGTGGAGAACATTTCAAAAATCTCCAAACGGTCCCGCAAGATTATACCAGTTTCATGTAGGGCCAAGAGATGACAGTAATAGAAAAATGCACGACATAAATATTTTCTATAAAAATTTTCTGTTCAAATTACGTTTTGCGACAAATGCTGCTATTAGATATTCGTACTTTTTTATTTTAATGTTTTTTTATGACATTAATGTAATGCAATGGAAATCAAGAATGTGCATGGGACCTTTTAGAAGTTCATGTCAAAATACCAGAGTGCCTTCTGGTGGGGAACACAAACTATTTCCGACGGTCCCGTATTTAAGGTTATACCAGTTCCTTTTCGAGATGGTAGTATGGTCAAACTGCAAGACAATAATGTTTTCTATCAACATCTTCTTTTCAAATTAGGTTTTCCACAATTGCTTATATTAGATACTCGTAGTTTTTTTTAATTTCAATGTTTTAGGCGATATTTGCAACCAACAAAAGAACTATAAATACTTTTAATGAAATTTCAATAACGTATCGTTGGGAGCTCAATAACTTTGGCCTAGATTATTAAAAGTATAGTACTCCAGTACTTTACTTTCAATAACATAGTTAACAGGTAATGGATCATTGTTGTCCAATAACCATTCGGGGACAAAATATAATGGTTAATTGCCTCGGTGGGGTGACCCGTGACCTTCGCATATGATAGATGTAAAGTGTTGTCGGTTTTTCTGACACTGACAAACGCACTTAATATATAGATTATGGAGCAGACGCGTAATTTTTTTTACGTCCACATATTATAAATGCACATATAAGCATAAAATTATGAGTAATAAAATACAAATATATAATTTTGGAACATTTATAATGCAGCAATGTGTCAAAAATAATATAATAACACATATTTCGATAAAAAGAAGATAAATACACATATTATGAACGGGTTTTTATTGCTACGAATACCATGGAGACTATAATTAATGATAAATCTCGTTAGCCTTTTTGACCAAAGAGAATCACTGCGAAAGGATTTACCAAGCTTTTCCGATTCCTATGATTCATTTGAGTTTCGACTCTCTATGGCATGGGTTCCCAACCTTTTCCACTTGTGGAGCACCACGATGTATTGTGGTAGGTATATCAAGTGAGCATCAAGCTATATCCTAAAATATCGAGCGAGCGCCACTATACTTGTGCGAAAAAATAATGATCATAAATACTAAAATCAAACCAACGTCAATGATATTAGTAATGTTCTTATATACGTTTAGAAAGAAAGCAACTGATCATATCAAATTAATGATTTTAGGAAACGCGATTTAAGCATCGCAGAAGTGCACAACCAGGTTGCCGAAGAGCATAATCAAGCTGCCAAAGAGTACAGCGGTGCTCGCGAGCATCATGTGTGTGTGAACTCTCTGCTCTGGAAACAAACGAATACGCCACGCGAATTAGACACGGCACAACTCTGAAGTACATTAATTATTATAGACGATAAATATAGAGTAATGTTAAATTATATAGGATAGACATAGACTGACGACATAAGAAGGCTCACATCGTAACACAATCAGTACGAATGAACCACGTAAGAGGAAAAATGGATATTCTAGACTTTTTTTAGGACTGAGAATAGTTTAGGAGAACATCGATATGGGTGCAATGCAAAAAATTCGCCTTGTCATAGCAACGATATCAAGTATAGAACTAGGATTATTCTAAGTCAACAGCTATGTCTCTCTCTCTCTCTCTCTCTCTCTCTCTCTCTCTGCAACAAAGACCTATTACTTTAAAACACAATTAGTTCGGTTGGGATGACAGACGCGTGACTTTTAAAGTTAAAAGTGCAAGCCGCTCACCTGATCGAGGAACGCTAGAGACCTTAGTTATAGCACTCAATGTGAGTGCGTTTACGTCTCTCTACCTTTCCCATACCAACCAAACCTATTAACATTGTAGCGCTTTCGAACCCGGAGGAGTAGGTATAAGCGACGGGGAAGGAGCGAGAAAAGGATCAGTGCATGCGGCGGGAAAGAGAGCGAGAGTCTGAATTCGAATGAGGAATGGCGGACAGAGAGGAAAACTTCACGGGAGTGAGCACGTCACAAAATAGAACGAGGGGGAGAGATCAAAAATAAAAAAGAATAGAGGGAGAGAGAAATAGGGGAGAAGGGTCAAAAGGAAGGTAAAGACGGCCAATCCTATAATTCCATTGGCGGTCTGCTTCTATTTCCAACTTCTCCACTCCCCCTCCATTCCTCCGCCTCTTTCCTCTGCTGCACGGCTCCTCCCCCGCCATGCATACACGCTCACCATCGCAGTCATTCTGTCAAAACCATTATAAAACTCCCCTCCTCCTTCGTCCCACTCCACGCCAACCAACTCCGTCATGTTATTCTCCCTGTTCCCCTCGTCCTGTTCCCTTTCTCTCCACCTCTGGCACCCAGTCGCCCCCAACCAAACCCCTTCTGAATTCTCAGGGCAAGGTCTCCTACGATCTCCGCCCCAACACTCCCGACCCTCCCCGACTCCCACGCCCCCTTCCTCTCTCCTTTCTCGGCTACTGCTTCGAGACGGAATGGAGTGGAGGGGGGAGGGTTCCTTCTCTCTCTCCCTTGTTCCGGATCCGCCAACACACTCCCGCGCTCCAGCGAACGCACGCAACTCGGTTGGGCCTCGGCAAAGGGAAGGGGCAGATTGGGGGTCGGTGGGGGCGGTGGCAGCGGGAGAGCGGAAGGAGGAGGAAGAGAAGGGAGGAGAAGGAGTCGAGAGAGGGGTGCGGGTGGGGTTAGACGAGCGGAGAATGGGAGGCATTATCATTTTTATTTAAGTTTCCTTCGAGAAGCAGTGAAGAGTGGGGATATATTTGTGCATTAGCACTCTCATAAAAATCTCTCTAATTTTCAGGTCATTGTGTGAGAAAGTTTATTAGCATTTTAGTATCCCGATCTAGAACATTTATAGGCATATTATATTTTATTGTTGGTGTCATGCCTACCAACAGAGTTGCACGAAAAATATGCCACGCAAGGGGCAGGTTTAAATTGTCGATTGCTTTAGGATTTAACTATGATTATAGATACACTGAAACGTTCAGAGAAATATTATTAACAAGATTTCCTAGTTGTTAAATATTTCGACAAATTTATTTTTCAGTCGTTAAAATTTATTATGTTAGCAGCAAGAAATACTTTTTGTACGCGACAGACTAATTATTTTGAAAGAAAACTGCAAAACTAATCACATCAGTAATTTATCATGTTTCCCATTTAAACATATTATGGTGAACCTTTACCAGTAAATTATATTATATTATATTATATATGAATCATTAAATTTGATCAAGCTGGTTATGATAAGCAGATATGTAAAATTTGGAATGCCTAATCCAATGCATTCGGAAGTTTAACGGTACAGATAACGGTTATTTAGTAGCAGCTATATTTTTCCGTACTTTTTGATTTGTTTAGCATATTAGTTTACTTGTTTTCTCTTAAAATATCTAATTATCGTATTTAGACAATATTGTTCTCCGTAAGATTCTCAAGATTATTGACAGATAAGCTATCAAATTTCAGTGAATAATTTAATATTATCTATAGTAATGGAAAAAAACAATGGCCATTATTAATTTATACCTCGATCACAGACTTATTATCCGTAGAGAATTAACTCAGCATATCCTTCTTCTCCCCTCTTCATGTTTCTCCACCCCTTCTCTCTCTCCCTTCTCTCCCTCTTCCTTCTGAGACAACTAACGCACAAAGGCTTTTCGACGATGATTCATCGAGTGTCAGGAGAAACTGCCACAAGTTGGGATTGAACCACAGAACCCGGATCTGCTGCACAGAAAGTCAGAAAGAACCTTTAACCGCTTCATCACGCCAACCACCAGTCACGCTAGCCACAAGTCACACGAGGTCTCAGAAGGGAGAGGTGAGGTGAGAAAAAGCGAGAGAAAGAGATAGGAAGAAAATGAGAGTGATTGGATAAAGGGAGAGAGCGAGAAAGGAACGGCGAAGAAAATTCAGAAGAAAGGAGAAAGGGAGGGATGAATAAAGTGAGGGAGAAAATTATAGGAGTGGAAGATGGTTAAAAGAACGTAGGAGGGAGAAAGAGACCTGGGACAGGGCTATATACCGCTGGACATGAAATCTATTCTGAAAGAAATCGATGGATGGAGAGACATATTTAAATAAAAAAATAACTACAGCTTTTCGCGCTTATCAGATTAGAAAACGAAGCAAAAATCGTAAAATCTGACGGTTAATTCGATGTTCATGGGTTATTAGATAAGAGATTAGAGAAAAACTAACAACACCATTATGCGTGATGGCCGCGAGGGATCGGGATTTTGGATCTGATATCGAGAAGCAAAATTTTCAACTCGTAAGGAAAACATACCACGCAAATTATTTTAAGAGAATTCTTTAAGTACCTGTAACTATATCAAGCATAAATTTCCCAGAGTGATTGGAGAGATGATTGCAATGATTACGGTTAAATTGTGCTTAATTGGTATTATCTAATATCATTACCTCTTTTTTCATTAAACCTCTAATTCATTTTGTAACTAAACGATCAAAATACCGGAGCATTATTGCAACAACAGACTAAATCAAACCATAAATGTTTTTTGGCGAGAATTAATTAAGCGATCATAATTTCAGTTTTATATGCGATAAAGAAATTTTATTATTTGAAAGTAAAAATTTCATTTTTCTCTCAAGAGTGATTGCTGTTAAAATATCGACTAACTAATCAAAGTATTTTGATACAAGGATATTGTACAAATAATTTACCCGCTCTGAAAAATCATTTAAGAGCACAATCGCGCAGGCATAACAGAAAATCTACGGCGTAATTATGTTTAAGTGTGGCAAACAAATGTATTTTGGTTAATAGTTTCATCATAAAATTACCAAAAGAAATTTGATATTTAATAAATAAACTAATTGATGATATTGATATAAAATAGCTAATGGTTGGTTATTTTCTCTGCCTGATATGTTTATTAAACTTACACTAGTCTCAACTAGTAATAACCAATTCAAGTAGATTGAAATAAAAATATTTCAAGGTGCTGACTGAATTCCATCTACTAAATATTTTCTCCCATCTACACAAAGATTGGCTTAAAATCATAACCAGGAAGAAGTTAGGAGCTAGGATCTATAAACTCATTATGACGGAGGATCAAATATACTCAATTTAAAATGCATAATTACATGAAATGACTCGACTAAATGCATTGAGCATGAGAGCAAAGTACTGGAACTAATAATTCCGTAATTTTGTCTTCTTAAGCCAAGTGATTTTTAAAAATTAACTGAATGCGCATCATAAGACAAATGTGAGCCAATAAAATATACAGTGGCCGCGTTGTTTGCAAAGAAAATGGAAATAATTATCTTAGTTTAAGTCGGTTTCAAACAGAAAAGATCGATGTGAGAATTACTGCCAAGTATCAGCCATTTTTGGAAATTGTAAATAGGTGAGGAACCGTAACAAGATAGAATCAAAAGAGAGCATAAAATGACAGCTTGACGATAATCTTTCGAGATTATAAAAAAGGAGATAGAGCTATAACTGATAAGTGTTCAAGGAAAAGATATCAAAAGATGGGGGAGAATAAGGATAAGAATTTAAGGATTGTTGAATTTTTAATGCGGGGAAGAAGGGGCAAATACAAATGGAGTTTTAGATGAGAAATGTGAAAATAGAAGAAAGGAGTATGGCCCTACAGAAAAAGTAAGACGAAAAATGAAGGACTAGGAACGAAAGGGGGTGAGGAGAGAGAGAGAGAAGGGAGAGTGAGAGTGGGGAAAGAAACGACGGAGTTGGAACGGCGGGGGCGTTCTCGAATAAAACCGGAAACATGGAAAGGGCGGACGGGCAATCACGAGAAAAAAGTAAAACGAATAATTCGCGTGGAGATGAGGAGGCAAGGGCGCACTTACGCGCGCGTTTAGATCACGCATTTCACTGGCCATTTATGACCGAGAGAGGGAATAAAAAAGTGACGGGAGAAGGGGAGGTGGAGAAGCGGGCTGCGGGGTGACGGGATTAAAACGCAATACGCGCATGCGCGTGAAGTCGAGGGATAAAAGTTGCATTTGGCCGTAAGTTATAGCGCCGTCTCGAAAATTAAACTCTCGATGAATTGATTGAAGGACTAAAACATACGGAGATATTAATTTCTCCCTCTTTATAAAAGTTAGTAAAACAGAATATACAGGTATAGACTTGTTTGCGTATTTAGAAGACAGCTATATTAAACACAATTAAGACCTCTGATTTTGAAGATTTTCAATACATAATTATAAATAATATTTATTAGGAATTAATATTTCTCTACCGAATTAATATTTTAAGATTTTTTGAACGTTTCGATGATATCTCTGCTTATATGAAATGCAAATGTGTGAATGAGAATGCAATTTGGAATATTTTTATAAGGCTAAATGGTTTGTCATTTTTGTTATTAAAGTTGTCCAAAATAATGCGATAACATACTCAATTTAGCATGATAATGTGGACTCATATAATTCGAACAATGAAATGGTTCAGATCAAACACTAACAATCTCACTGTATCTGCTCTTCACGGTCGCGAGCAGTTTTTAAAAAGTTTAAAAATGTTGAAGATTTTGCAAATCTGAATCGGCAATTAATGTAGCGGTGATTCTGGATGATGAGAAATAATCCACGTAAATTATTTACCTCCGGTTATTTTAGATGAAAGATTTATCCCAAAATGATTTTCGTAATTTGCTCAAGAGTTGCTAATAGCAGGGGCGGTCGAGATCAGCAAAGATACAAGCACCCATATTTTTTCTAATTTGTGGAGCATTTTCGTTTCCCAGGAATTCAGTTAATAAGATTGCCATTTTTATCTCTTACACACAATATTATAGAATCAGTTGAAAGTATTTCGAAAACCGATATAAACGTATGGCACTGCAATTACAATAGGTAGCGAAGACATCAAATCATGAACCAACGGTAGGTACATGCACACTCAGTTATTCTCAAAACTTTAATTGTATTTTCTTATAATTTATCTCACTTTGCATTACTAGAGTTAGCAATAAAATAAGACAATATCATAAAGTGTTTACGTCATAATATTTTTGCATTGACTTGGTTTCAGACTTTCGTTAATTAACGCATGACCCATTTTCAACTATAGCGAAATAAAATAATATTTTCCATTAAAATAATGATGCTATTTCTTTTATGGGTCTAATTTTTCATGCATATAACGCTACCTTATAAAGGGGATTGAATTTCCGTCCCACGTTTTTTCTTAATAAAAGCTTTCGCAATGATAACGGTTGCTTCCCTATTGATCACAGGGAAAATAATGCAAAATGTCGACAGAATAATGGAGAAGCTCTCGAATGAAGGGACCCGGAATAGTTGAGTGTTCTCATTTGGGAGCGAGAGACTCTCAGCTCGAGGACGATCGGCTGTTCCACTCGAGATGGGCGGCAGGTGAGTGTTAGGCGCGTGCGTTGGATGGTTAGGTATGAGGGAATATTGCCACATCTCCAATTCAACAACTCTAACAGTTAATGTACTTGAAATAAGTTATCTGTTCGCACAGAAATTTAACAACCGACGAATGATTTTAAATCGGTTTGGATAACGCAAGAAGATGAAATTTCCGTGTCGTAAAATTAGCTATGTTATTCAAATGACCAGGAATAGTAAACTGGAGCATTTTGAACCATGTCACTGCTGACTGTACTGACTTTTGTGAAGCTGAGCAATAAATAATTGTTTGCTAGTGAATTTTTATTTATATTTATCATTTTTCCTTGTGGTTATGATAATCCTCATATAAACTCAGAATCACAGCAATTTCCGCCCAAGAAATGAAATCATAAAACGTTGTCTAATAAAAAATTTAGCCATGATTCTTTCAGAATTCCATGACCAACATTTAAATGATTATAATTTACATAAACTTAATAAAATTGTTGTTTCAAGCATTCTAATTCAAATTTGCCACGAATTAAACCATTTTCTAACAAATAGGTTGCTAGTAATACATCTAAGTATACTTCTATTTCACTGCCTTAAGAAAGAGAACTGCTGAAAATTTTAGAAGTAATTATTTGTACTTATTTCTAGAGGAGAATGCATGGAATATTTGTCGTTTCTTCTGCGTATGAGTATAAGCACATGACATTATTATAAATTTACTTAGCAAATCTAAGTTTGGAATACTTTTCAATAAAAATTATATGAAACATGCGCAAATAACAGAAACATATCACATTTAATAAAAATGAGTTCAAATGCAATTTTTTTACTTTTCATAAAATTTTAGAATACTATATCTTCATGAGGAAACAAGGGATTAAGAGTTTTTGATGCACCGCTATTCTCCAACGCAATTATGATTAACCTTGAATCTCAATCAGGTAACAAAACGCCTACATATATCGAGAGAGTGCATAAATATTTGACTACCTACATATATGAGCGTAATTTGTTTCACTTTGGTGTAGAAATTATTTTACACATTATGTACAATGAAAAATTTCTCTTATAAAATTTCCATGTTGGATTAGGCATGAATTACCTAAGTATTCATTTGAAGCACACTCAATTAAGGTTGTATTTGGAAATGTCTTTTATTTACTTGTCTGCATGCGCACAGGTTTCCCACCAACAATGAAATCAAATATCAGAAAGCTATATGACAGTCTTTTATTATTTATCACAAACATTTTCTTTTATTTAAAAAATCCATTTCATTGTTTAGTATCAGTTTTAAACTCGAAAAGTTTTCTTTAAAACAGTACAGTCAGAATAATCTGATGTGACCACCACATGACTTTCTCCATACCTGTAATTTTTCTAAAAATTCCAAATAGGTTAGATGATAATAAATATTTTAAGGAACTGCGAGAAAATTTTAGACTTGACAAAGAACAGAATAAACTCAAACTTCCAATATTGGATATAGCCACAAAGCTCCAACAATTAAGAAAAGAAAAAGGAGCGTTACTAAGACGTAACTAACTGTTAATTGTAAACAATAGTCGGTAGGTGGCGTGGTGGTGGCAGCTAAAATATAAGATATCTCTTAAACAATGCATTATATGGGAAAATGTTTCAAATAAAGGAGGTTGTAGAAAATTAAATTTCCTACGCCTTTTATACCAGTACATTTTTATATTTATCAAATATTAAAGCAAATATTTCAAAATAACGGATAAGTGACAAGAGTAAACATCCACTTCCGTTGGACCGATATTTACCAAAAACTAATCGGTTCTTGTGACTTTTATAAAAATGTTAAATATAAAATTTCGCGTTGACCTAAGTAATAGTTTTTGAGTTAGAGCACCCACAAAAAAGCTATCACATACACACCCAGACATCATCGAGAAAATGGTCGAAACGTGTTCAGGGGACCTCAAAACGTGTATTTCCGTTGAAATCTCGAAGTCGATTTTTTTCATGAAAACATTACTTTGCCCTATACTACGTATGGAGAAAGTAATTGTATTTTATGATCCTAGAGCTCATGCCATATAATCTCCAATAATCTTTTTAATCTTCGTAATATATCACAATAGTTTGGAGCTACAATGATGGCCTACTTCTCATGGGGAAATAGTGTTAAACGCCTGTAACTCACACTATCGATCCAAATGCATTTGTGTCCCGTTCCTCAGTATCCGCATAAAAGCACGATATGTCGCTCATTTAATGCCAAACACTTCGTCATTGTCGAATACGAAGCCAGAGAAATCGTCGACACGACGTCCTTATCCTTCGATACTTTGGATTCACACGCGCGAGCATTTCATTTGTCTGTTCGAACACAGAGATAAAGAGAGAGAAAGATAAGAGATGTAGATAAATAGCCTTCCTTGTCTTACCCATCCGAATAAATCGCCCCTTCATCTTCGCCGGCAACGAAGAACACCACCACCTTCCTCTCTCCTCCAACCTCAACAAACGGAGCAGTAAAATTCTGACGCGATCCAAAAGGTGGCGTAAAAGTTTCTATCTCTCTCTCTTAAAATAAAGCTTAAAAAAACACCTACTCCCGTTCTCCCGCAGCCGCCAATCCGAACATTTATTTCCAATCTGAAGAGCAAAGCGCTGCTCTCCCTCCAGTCTGACACAGACCAGCGTCTCCTATGGCAACGGAATCTTCGCTCTAAAACTCCCTCCCCCCTCCCTATCTATCTCCCCTCTCTCTCTCTCTCTCTCTCTCTCTCTCTCTCTCTCTCTCTCTCTCTCTCTCTCTCTCTCTCTCTCGGTCCTTTTGTCTTCTCGCGACACAATAGGATGGCGCTATTGGTCGGATTTTACATTTTTCCTCTCCCTCCCTTTGCAAGGCTTCGTGTCTCCCTTCTCTCTCTCTCTCATCCTCCTTTATCCGCCACCCACTCATAAATTCACACACCGCGCTGAAAATAAAAAAGATCGAGAAAATTTAAAAAATGGGACGGAGTGAAAGAAACAAAAGTAAATCGCGTCCCACCATTTTGTTGAAACGATTCGATCCAACCAGCTCCACAATATCCTTCCTACCCCTACTCTCATCTCACCTTCCCCTCTCCTCCCAAGCCGATCCACATCCCCTCTCTTTCCTCTTCCCCTCTCAACATCGAAGAGTAAAACTACATTTTTTTAAATATCTTTTCTATTATAACATCGACAACCGAGCTGCCGAACGCGCTTTCTTTTGTCTCTCTCTCGTGATTTTTTCGCCTTTCTTCCCCTCCGTCGTCATTTTTCCGCAACCCTATCTCCAACCCTCCACTTTCCTCTTTTGCTACCGTTTCGTACGAATGAAGTCGATGATGATGGAAAGGAGAAAGAAGGAGAGAAAGAGGTCGGGGGAGAGGAACGTCGTTCGGAAGAGGACGGAGAGGGACGGAGGGCGAGGAGGAGGAGATCGCGTTTCAAAATATAAAAAAAAACAAAAGAGGAAGAGAGAGAGAGAGAGGAGCGATCCCGGTCTCTCTTTTTTTTCAAAGGGACGGTTTATTTACAATTGGCGTCAGAGCCACTGCGGCGAAGCGGCGAGGAAAGCAAACTGCGAACGAATCTGCCCTGTGCATTCCCTCTAAATTCGGACGTTTGTGTTTTTTCCTCTCTCTCCCCCCTCTCTGCCAACTGCAAATGGATACATCTCTTCACCCCTTTTCCTTCCTCTCCCCATCTCCGCCAAGAGAACCAAAAGCGACACCCAATGCGCCAAAAAACGAATCTGCCGTTCTGTCTCTCACCCTTTCGGCTGTCTCTCTCTCTCTCTCTCTCACTCACATTGTTCTTCCCCGGAAGCATTGGGTAGCAGGCGGCGACAGCTCCGCCCTATGATCTCTCCTCTCCCTCCTCTCCCTTCCTTCCCTCCACCGCCACACCAGCGCCCTCCCCTTCAACTCCGTCCGATGGAAGTCATTAGCGTTGCATTGTTCGGCGCGAGGCCTCCGCGAGTAGATGAAGAGCATTTGTTTTCCCATTGTTGCCCGCCGTCCCCTCGCTGTCCGGGCAACGGCCACTCATTTGCCCGCTCGCAGAGAGACCCTTCTCTTGGATCGCAGCTTATTCCCTCGGCGTCCATTGTGTTACGCGGCGCTTGAAACAACATCCAAAAAGGTTGTTCCCCCGTTTTTGCTCCCTTCTGCCGCTTCGCGATTTTTTCCGACTCTTTTAGGATGAAGGTGCGAGAGAGTCCCCGATTCGGCGCGAGAAAAAGGAAACATCCCCAGATCTCTATGGTTACGGGAAGGAGGAGAGAGAGGGCTGAGGTTAGGAAATACGCGCGTGCGGGGAAGAGGATCCGAAGCAACCTTATCGGCGATTTCCCGAAAAAAAGTCGGACGAAGCTTCGATGCAAAACGAACATTTGTTAGGTTCGTCGCCGTGGTGATGTTTTATTTTCGCAACTTCTCTCTTTCTGAAGACTCTTAATGACTTTTCGCCAAAAGATTTTGCGAATGAGCTGACCGATGCTCGCAGGAAACAGTCATTCTGCTTCGAAACAAATCGCTTTGTTTCGTTCTTTTTTTAATGGCAAATGGGATCGAAACTCGTTAGCATGTTTTGATGAGGTTGCAATTTTCTTTGATCGCGTGGCGATGTAATAATTGGATTCGATACTTTCCGAAAATGAGTCTTTTCCCTTCCCGCTGGATTCTAGGATGAAAAAAATTAATCGCTTCCTTTATACTCGCTCGTGCAAAAGCTTCCGACAGATTACTTACTGCACGGTTGATGATAAGTAGAAAAACTGAATTGAATACATCTATAAGTTTTTCGTAGTAATTAAAACAGACCAATTGACTGAATCCGACATGTACGCAAAATTTAACTAACACTTTTTGTTTTTTTAAGCTCGTAATTCTCATAGACCATACTAGCAAATTGCTTTTCCCGGATTGAATGTTTTTAATGCCACGGTACTATTAGAAGAATAAACTAGGACAGAGAGCAGACATTCGGAAATGTTTTTTCATTGTTGAAAAAATGCAAGAAGTAAGATTCCAAAACGTTCGCCATTGGAACGTCGTAAACTATTAACGGTGAAAAATGTATGAACAATCTATCAGTATATATAAATTCTCAAATGTCCGTCAGTCTGTCTGTTACGGTACTTTTGGACATTTCACGATGGAATTAAGAGCTGAAACTTTCAAAACTGTTAAATCCCTATGATGTGGTCCCTAGAAAAATAACACATTGAGAAGCTCAAAAAAATTGTGTTGGTAATAATTCATGAGTAAAAAATAAAATAAATGGTCGAATTAATTGTATATGAAAAAATTGCATATACTATTTCAATCAAAAAATTTTAAAAGCATTAATTACATAAAACATGAAAGTAATTGCTGTGTATCATCATTTTCATCTCTAATGTGACTTATAAACATTCAGATTACAGACTTAGCAAAAATTTTTGCGGGAACCACTAGTAAAAATAAATTGTGAAATGTATAATGCTTTTGATTTCGAAATAAAGTAGTCAGAACTCGGAGGAAGAGTTCATAATTTTCGTCCATCGAACGACAATTTTACTAACCTGTGAATTAGGACGACCCCCTAACCAGTGGACTGCCTATATTACGCGGGGGCTATCACGTGACTTCGGAGCGCCTATCAGATCGAAAGGATCGAAGATGAGGAGCCAGCGCAGGCATGCGTAAGAGAAACGCAAGGGGATAAGAACAGAAAGAGAGATAGGGAAAGATCAGAATTAATACCGTACCCATAAACATTTCTGGACATCTTTCACCACATTTATCTCCAGCTCTTCCACCTTTTTCTCTGTCTCTTTTTCTCCATCCCAAACTTAATTTCTCATCCTTCTCGTTCCTCACTTCCTTTACGGTTTCCCTTTTCGACCGTATATAAAACCCCCTTCTGTATGCCGCCTGAGGCAAAGATGGCGGCCCGCCCATGACGTCACTTCCCCTTACTCCTCCCCCCCCTCTATGGCCTCTTTCCCCGCACCCGATATTGATCCCGGAATGGCGGTTGAGGAAGACGCGAGAGGATCCTTGGAGAAGACAGGGAAGAGAAGGGAAGGGAAAAAGGAAGGGAAGGTAGACGTAGACTGAATAGGGAAGAGTAGGAGAGAGGGAAGGAGGAGGGAGGTGGAAGGAGAAAGGAGAATGAGGGGTAAATTGTTTTGGGCATGAATTATTCTCCCTACGACCCTCCTCGAGTCGCGTTTCAGTCATCACCCAGTTTTGAGACTCAAAAGATAGGCGAAGATCGAACGCTTGGACCAATTGGAGTCGCAAAAACAATCCCTCCCTCTTTTCACAACCCCATTTCTCTTTCTACACTCCCCTCGCTTTCTCCATAAAATCTACTCGAGGCGGTCACGTTCTCCTATCTCTGAATTAGAAATTGCCGGACTAAATGCTCGGAATTAATTCCGCGAGGAGTGAACCTTATGTTAGCTATGGAGGAAATCACTTTGCGGAGGGAATAATTGGAGAAGGAGAGTGATCAGGCGATGATAGTCTTCTACTCTGGAATTTATTGATGGACCTTAGAATGCAAACGATGAGGTAATTAGGATTTAAGGAGTTGGCCTTAGGTCAAGACGCCGTTAGAACCATTTGACGATCGGTTAATCGGGATGGTTATGAGACGCTGTCTTTAAAGACGTTTTTCAGTAGTAGTATTTATCGATTTAAAAATAAGTTACACCCATTTGAATGTGAGAATTCTTCCATTAACTTAAACTAAATCTGTATTATTTCTCAATAAATGAATATGCTACTAATGTACGATTAACAACTAAATGACTTTTGTTTAAATTTTCTTACTTTTTTAATGCCAGCGATACAAAAATATGGATTATTAATAAAATTAATTGCAATTTTTGCGATAGGATTTACATTGAATAATACTTGCCTCACTTGCTGAAAAACTTATATTGCAGGTAAGCATGGTTCCTTTACATTTCAAAATAAAAGTGAAATACTATTTATTTCATTTTCCAGTTGACATTGCAGTTGCTCATACGGTTTTGATGATAGGAAGAAATATGTATATTTTAGAGCAGCGTTTCCAATTAAAATGAAATAATGTACATATCTTACTGATACCTACTTTATCATGACCCTGAAAATAATTACAATGTCATATGACTCACTCGACAGTTTTTCATTAACAGTGAGGACCGATTCACGCTCGTGCAATAATTAAACTGATAAAGTTTAAACTTACTATTAAACAAAATATTCGCCTAACCATGATATCCTCGCCTGAATCCGGTTTCGGCCGACAAGTTTGCCGGGCAGTGGCGCAAGGCATCGCTGCGAGGACGGACTCTCGAAACTCGGACTTAAACTTGCAATGGTAAGGAAAGATGCGATGAAGGAAATATAAGCATGTTATACGCATAGCGGCGGGAAAACTATAAATTAAATTATTTTGAATGACAAACTAACGAATTTCGCCATTTCCCGGTTTTCTGGATATAATGACTAAAAAGCCGCTAAAAATTTTCTATCTGGGTTCTCTTATCTAGAAAATTTTGAAAAATTGTCTTATATATATATATAAATATTCTTAGGTACACCAGTTCAAAAATTTAATACGTTATGCATTGAATTAGGTATTTAAGACTAACGCTATATCTTAGAAATTAGAAATGTTATTGGCGACTTTCAATGATAACAAGGTGGAACGTTATTCGTCAAAGAATGTAAATTTTCTTTGACAAAGGTTTAGAAAGGAGAGTAACTCACATAAGCGCACAATTTTATCGTTAATGTTAAAGCATGTTCCAGGAAGTAATGGAAATTCCAGTTTACTTCACATCAAATAACCAAAATTTTCGATCTCTTGATAGATTTTCTGTTCTATCTTTAGCTTCTCTACATTAAAATCTTCTCGCATCTATTCCTCTTCAAACTTTCCGAAATACCCATTCTCTACCATTTTATCCTATTCTTCTTTCGATAATGTCACTACGCAGCTATCAAAAGTAACCAAGAATAAGCAATTAAAAAAATATACTTGCCTCAGGTACCTCCAAAACCCACAACAAGGTTAAAAAACCATATGCGTATTTGGGCTACAAAGCAGCCGTCTTCAGTGGTAGTTCACCGAAAATGCATTCTATATAGTTATTTAACCTTGTTGTGGCTATTGGAGATACCTGAGGCAAGTATATTTTTAAATCGTTTGTTCTTGAATTTTTCTGTCGTAAGACGAGTTCGATAGTACCCTGTTGAATTATAAAATAAATTATTAAATATCTTTTATTTTAAACCACTCGCTGGCATCATAATCAATAAATTCCAGCTTTCGCCTCAGTTCATATCTAATAGGAGATTATGTGGCATTTACTCCTAACACTGTAGTTTACGATCTGCATTTTAAAACTAACGTGATCGATACTCATTCGTGCCAATAACATAGAACCACTTATACGTAGATTGGACAACAACCCTCAATGCCTCCGAGCAACACTCCCTTGAGAAAAGAAAATAAACCAAATTTCTCGATCGTAGTGAGAGACGATACAATGGAATATCAATCTTTATACCCTATTTATCCGAATCAGATCATGTACAAAATACCATTTCCTGGTGTTCCGGCAGCGATATCTGCGTCTGGTATCGAAAAATCTACCATATATTTCACATGGAAGTGTCATCGTAAGAAAGTCCCTTTCCTCTCACATCAGACCAATAAACTAACAGGTTCCGAATATATTTAAGACGTTGAAACCCGAGTTAGAAATCTGATTGCCAAGAAGAGTAAAGCGCGACGCAATTATAACTTTTTATTGGTTGAATAAATCCCTCGTCATCGCAGCAAGAAGAAAAAGAAAGGAAGAAAGAAATAGAGTTGACTATAATACAAGAGCATTTCGCCAATTGATCCTCGATAAAAAAGGTTTGCACAAACAAGGAGCTCCCAAACCGCCTTACGAGCTTCCATGCCTTCCTCCTTCGAAAAAAATAAAAACAGCGTCCTATCGGGAGTCGTAAAGTCTTAGGCCAATTGACGGAATAAGGACCGGTTTTGGCTTCCGGCTAGTCTCAGGACACAAATGGGAGTAACCTCCGTTCTCCCTGGGCCGTCGCGGGGTCCTGGAGGCGGGAGATCCTGTGCAGATTAGAGGTGGTGGTGGCCGTTGTAAGGTGGGGGAGTGGGAATGGGGGGGAGAACGGAGCAGGGAGAGAGAGAGGGGGGGGAGGCAGACTCCCTCAGTCAGCTCACCCATTGCCCGTCGTAATTGCGTAGGCGTTGGTGGAGTTAAGAGGGTGGAGGGAAGGTGCGCGGTGGGGAGGCAGAAGAAGGGTGGGACAAGGCGGTGCGCGAGGAGGGAGAACCTCGCAGCCATTCGTGCTCAGCGGCCGTGGACGGTGTAGCCGGATAGAATGGAGGCGCGATCCCTGAACGTGGGGGCTGCCATGCTATGGACACCATTATGCGTAAAGAGGAGAGAGAGAGTGCCCAGTAAGCAATTAGGTTAGCAGAGTGGAGTGCGCCGGCGATAACAGTGTTTATGTCACGGAATAGTCCTAATATACACTCTATTCGTTTATTCGTAATATGCTTGCGCCGTGACAAGCTCAGCTCACGATTCCGAATTGAGATCGATTGGATTCGAATGTCGCTTCGAATTCTCAATTTTCCCTATGCCAAAATATTGGGAATTAAGTAATCTACCTTGGCTGTCTCGGAAGAACGAGAAGGATACTTTCAAGTAAGATCTTGTTTAGCCATTTTACTCGCAACTTGGTGCTAATAACCGGCGAAGCGACTCTAAATCATTCACTAACTTTTAGGCTGGATATCTTAAATTTTCGTTGATGTACTTAGTGCTTCAAATATCTTATCATGCAACATGATTTCGGTTGCCTCATCTTAATATTGTATTTTCAGTCGCTGTAATTAAAATCTACTGCCTTTCATAATAAAATCACACATTATTATGTATCACTGCTACACAAAGAAATTAAAAATGCTAAATGGATTTACAAAGCAGAGGGAGTTTTCCTGATTACAAAGTGGATAATATAACTTGGAAAGTAAATTTTGATATAATCATGAATGAATGTAATGCAATAAAGAGAAGAGGCAAAAAGTAAATCTCTGACAAGGAACAGAATTTGAAAAGTTCAACAATGCTAAAATTACGATTACCTAAGAGACTATAACTTAGCCGGGAAGAATTCATTGATTTGAGGAAATTGATGAACAGTTATTGACTTCTCCATCTTCTCTAAATGATATTTAACTTTATTCTAGCTAGAACAATGAGCAGTCCCTTAAAGCAGGAGCAATATTATGCGATTGTTTGATAGCTTTTTCTAAAATCTGGATGACTTATATAAGCCTGTGTTAATATGAGGGAGACCCTCAAAAACAAACAACTCTATGTATAATTTCAGGCTTTAAATTCTACGTTAATATATCTACCATAAGATTGTTACGACCCTATTTTGGGCAATCATTAACCAGAGCGAACCAAGTTAAATAGCGTATCTTTGGGTTTTTTCCCATGGATTGGGGAAAACTGGGCATATCATCATACCAATTTTTTTATTATTCCGTTCGTGACAGAAAGATCTGCCTTTTTCGTATGCAGAGAAGTCATTTATGTTCATTGCTACGGAATTACAAAATAACGATATAATCTCAAAACAAGAAAACCAGTAAAGCAATATTTTTAATTATCAAGAACTTCCAGAGTAGACTAGACATGGCCTTCAATTATATATAAATCGTGAGATATGAAAACTAATGAGAAACAACTTTTAATTCCCTTCCCTAGACAAATAAGTTGGCATTTAATGCGTAGTAGTTTTTTCAAATGTAATATCACTAACGCGTTTAAAATGCTACTTATATTTTTATTAGCGTTATAATATTGAATTACGGGGCACATCTCGACTTGTTGGGAGAAATATATGCATTATAGGGTCGTGAAATAATCTTTAAGGAAAATGTTGGCATAAATTTATATTTTAGCACTTTTATTTGTAGAAATAGAATGTCACCGCAGCACAGGTTGTCTCAAAAGTCCCTTTGCTTCTAAGTGTTAAGAATAAGTAGCAACTGTAAAACATTTTTTGTTGTTATATCTTTCAAATTTGTTAACTGGGGGAAAAGAGGCTTTTTAGCCACCCTTTAAATATCTTTACCTCGTATTTGGCATAAAATCACAATCATTTTACGCGCATTTAATAATAAATATGGTCATCGACCATAACCCTAAGCTCAGAGAAAAACAAAGATAATCCTCATTGATGAAATTATTATAAAACGAACGCTCTTAGGAGGTTGACTTTGTTTCGGTTTTGAATATTATATGAAGTATATTCATTCTAGCTTCCTGAAAAATAAATGCCGTTTAAACGAGAACTTATGTAATTGTATACTTAAATAACCCATATTTCGCACTAAGCATCCATAGTTAAATTCTTAATTAGAAAGATTAAAAATAGACCAACATCACGAAAAGAAGTGAGGATAATTACGCCTCATAAATACAATCCAGCCGTATTATTTCTATTTTTGGCGTTGCATACAAGAGAATCTCTTACACTTAAAATGGAAGAAGAGGCGATTATATTCTCTCGGCGTTTCTCACATTGCCCCTTTTCTTCCCTCCTCTCTCTCTCTTTCTCACGCACTCTCTAAAAAACGAATTCTACGCCCAAATGAAAACAATAACGGCGTCCATCATAAATGTAAATGCGTGATGTCCCCCGCCTTCCGTTTCCATGGCCGCATGTCCTTGAAGGAGAAAAATAAAAGGAGAAACGAAGAATAAAAACAAAACAATAAACTCAGTCCATAGCTTCTTCATCCTCCCGTGTCCGTGACCATGTTCGTTCGGATAACTGACGTGCGAAAGAGGAAATATCTTCTCTCCCTCCCCGAAGAAATGAGGAGCTCTTGTGTCGGGGAGATGCATAATTGCTGGGAGAAGCTATCCTTTTTATTCTGTTTTCTTCCGCCCTCCCTCTCCCTTCTCTTATCCGAAAGGAAGCGAAATTTTTCCTGAATATATATAAAAAATGGGTGAGGATTGCCGCTTTTATCTTCACAATCATATTGCCGCCTCTTCAACGTCCTCTTGGCGGAATCATCGGCGGAACGGAATATGAATATGCGTCGGAAATTCTTAGTGTGAGATTCTCCTCGTCTATCCTCAGGTGTCGAATCCGTCGCCGTCGACTGTCTCGTCTCCGGGAGCCGTCTGAAGAGGCGATGGACGTTACCTCCCAAGGACTCGAAAAAGGGATTCGGTCTAGAGTACGACATAATAATTCCCGCTTCTACGCTCCTCCCCCCACGATAAAAACCCCTCCTCCCACCATAAAACTCTGTTTCTTCGAGCCTGACGAATCCTCTCTTGACCCCAGCGAGGGCCATCCAATTGGTCTCCTCCGTTTCCTGCCAACACCACCCCCTTGCAAAACACCCCATCTTTTTCTTTCTCCGCAGTCGATTTCTTTAGTGTCCTTCTAAAGTACTTCAAGACGGCGCTACCGTCACCGGTGTTCCCCACGGCAACTCGAGGCATAAACAATCCATTCCTTACCGACTTTCCTCTCCTTCCTCCTCCACACCGCCCACCTCCAGCTGTACACGCCCTCCATTTGTTTCGAGTTCTTACTCAATTTTTCCCTTCTTACGGATTTCATACGATTCTTTTTCTCTCCACGCGGTCAGTTCCCCCCTTTCTCCCTCCCTTTCGCATTTTGTGCAGTAACCTTTCCTCCTGCCATTGTGGCCGAGGGGATTTTCCCGTAAAAAATGAATGCGAATGGTTAAGTCTCATCAATTACGACGATAAGCCATCGCTTTTTTCGTACATGTCCAGTCTGAAGTCGATGTCCGTTCCTCCCTTCCTCGACTCTTTCTACTTCCCACTCTTTCTCCCTCTCCCAATATTCGTCTCACTCTTTTCTTCTCCGTATTTTTTCCCCTGGAATAAAGAAAACCAACTTTTTTCTTGCTCACAAAGGCTTGAAATCTAGGTGTGATAGCATTTATTAAATGGTTTCGGAAGAATTGGAGATAATTTATTTATGTGGCGATTAAGGAAATAAGCAGTAACTACATGAGTTAAACTGTTTATTTTCGCTCGTTGCGTGATTTATCCTACCTTCCTTCGGTGAGATTAGATTTACTTGGCTCTTTTTAGTGAGGTCAAAACGAAATCAGTTCGAAAAGAAAAGGTTACCAGATATGGAATAATATGATCTCCATTACAAGGTGTGTTGATTATGGTAATTGAAATCAAAGATTTATCTATATACAGACATAATTAATATAATATTTACATAGCCAAACACCATTTCATTTCAGAAAGTTATCACGCATTGAAAAACAATCTAATGAATAAATAAACCACAGAACTTGTAATTAGAGCATATCTGAATTATTTATCAAGGCGTCATATAAGATATCTTAGAATTGATAGACGTATGTGCGTTTGCATTTATATATACATATGATCGAGTCTTTCGGAAAACTTTCAAGCGTAATTATCTTGAAATGACATTCTAATTTTCAGCATAATTTCCGAATTCCACCCTTCATTTACGTAAGCACTACATTATTATCTCTTTGAATATTTTAAATATAAATGTGGCTTGAAAATAATACCGTCTATTTTCTTATTTTTATTGCCTCTCTGTCTCTCTCTCTCTCTTTCTTACGCTTTTTCACGAATTCACCTTTAATAAAACGATTTCTTTGAAAACATTACACGTAGAAAAAAATTTTTTGATATTAAAAATAATATAAATTCACCACTTTCCACTTGATTTTGAACGTACAATATAATATTTGTGTTTGATATTTCACCAAATTTTAAGGTGGCGTATGACTCATACATTTCGTTATCCATGGCCGACTGTTTACAGTTAAAGAACCGAGTGAAATGATCCAACCATACAATATTTGTAAAATTGGAACAATACCAACAGAAATAACAATTTTTCAACTCATGCGTCTACATAATATCTTACATTCAAACCTACTTTTTTCTTGTTTCAAAGAGTACCTTCATCTTCTCAGCCAATTTCTCATATGGAGAAAAACGTTGGCTGTTATTTTCTATGTCACAGATACTAGGAAAGGTTGTTTTTGGGGAGCAAATAAACAAATACATTCAAAATTTTTCCCAATTAGCCTTATAGAAAACGTCGAATAGTCAACTCCAAGCATCATCTATAACAGGAGTGCTCAAGACGTAGATCGCGATCGACCGGTCGATCGCCAACTCGTTTTAGGTAGATCTCTGAATGTAAATGAAAGAAAATTGTATTTTTCCACTAACAAATTTATTCCGACCGGTTTCGCCTGTTACACCATCATCAGGTCCTGATGATGCTGTAACAGTCGAAACCGGTCGGAATAAATTTGTTAGTGGAAATTTACAATTTTCTTTCATTTACATTATGGAATCTTTCCACAAAGTTGAGCCTTCCTAAGCGGATTTTTTTTAGATCTCTGAAAGTTAGTTGCCCCACTTGAAAGAATTTTTAGCAGTGAAAATTGATGGTCGATCGCCAGGTAAGTGGAAAATGGTAAGTAGCTCCAGGGTTTTAATTCCACAAGCCCCAAGGACATTTAATTAAACACTGCCTACGAGATCGAAGGTAGGTCAGCCGTGATGAGGTATGCAGCATATGCCCCTTAAAAGTAGATACACCTATATATAAAAACAGCATTTTTTGGTTCCACGTATCTTTGCGAGTTAGCATTATCCTGCATGAGAACAATAAAATCCGATCATCGGTCCACTTTAATCACTTGGACAACTGTAAGCGGCTAGCATTCATCATCATCATGCTTCTGTCTGAAGACAGGTTTTAACTGAATCGCTGCCTCCATTTCTCTCTCTCCCTAGAAGCCTCTTTTATACCTCTATAAGTATTATATTCCTGCTTTATACTCTCTAATATTCCTATTCTTTTTCTCCCCCTTCCTCTTCTTCCGCTAATTATTCCTTCTAAGATTGTCCTTTGTAAACACTGTCTTCTTAATATGTGCCCTATCCAATTTGCTTTTCTTTTCCTGATTGTTTTTATTAGCATCCTTTATTCTCCCACCATTTCTAATACTTCTTCGTTTCTCTTCCTCTGTCCATTTCACTTTCATCATCCTCCTCCATGCCCACATCTCAAAACTTTCTAAATATTTTTCCTCCTTTCTCCTTACCGTCCACGTCTCTGCACCATAAAGAGCTATGCTCCGCATGTAGCACTTTGGTAATTTCTTCCTTGTTTCTAAATTTATTTTCTTGCTTGTGAGAAGCTACTTCTTCTCCTTAAATGCTGCTTTTGCCATTGCAATCTTACTTCTGATATCATGTGTACTATTTCCATCATGCGCTAAAATACTACCAATATATTTGAAACTACTTACTTGTTCCAATTTTTGGCCATTTACCATTATATTTAATTTTTTTATGTTCCTTTGAAACCACCATGACTTTCGTTTTTTCGGCATTGATCTTCATTCCATATTGTTGGCCAACCTCCACTAGTCTGTCTGTCATCCTCTGAATTTCCTTCTCGTCTTCTGCTATTAATCTCTGATTATCTGCATATTTAATGGTGGTAATACTTTTATCTCCTATCTTAAATCCTTTCTCTTCCACCAACGCTTCTTCTGTTATTGTTTCTGCATAAATATTAAATATCGCTGGTGAAATAAGACAACCCTGTCTCACTCCCCTCCCTAGTCTTCAATAGGGAGGGGAGTGAGACTTTCTGTTTCTTCTCCTTCAACACTGACTCTAATATTTTGATCAAAGTAAAGGTTTTTAAGCAGTCTTTTATCTTTCCAATCTATTCCTATTTTGTTTAAAATACCCAACATTTTATCCCATTTTACTCGATCAAAAGCATTCTCCCAATCTACAAAACAAAAATACATGCCTTTATTGACTTCTAGCTCTCTTTCTATCATCATCCTCATACATCCTATGGCATCTCTAGTCCCTTTTCCTCTTCTGAAACCAAACTGATTATCTTGCAGCTCCTTTTCTATTTTACCTTCAATTCTTTTTCGGTTATTATTCTAGTTAGAACTATAGCTGTATGAGAAATTAAACTAATTGTTCTGTAATCCTTACAAATTTTTGCATTTTTCTTTTTCTCCAGTGGTACCATAACAACATCTAAAAAATCTTCAGGCCATATGCCAGTATCATATACTTGGTTAAAGAATTTTGTGAGTTGCTTAACTGCTTTCGACCCCAAAACCTTAAGAACGTCCACTGGTACATCATCACTCCCAACAGCCTTCCTTCTTTTCATATCATCAATTGCTCTTTTAACTTCAGACTCGAGAATACTTGGCCCTAGCTGATCTTTTTCCACATCCTCTTTTTCATTTAATTCAATATTTCTTGGCTTTCCTTCTTTGTCATACAGCACCTTAATGTATTCTTTCCAGAAATCTTTTACATTGTCTGGCTCCGAGAGTATTTTACCACTTTTGTTCATGATTCCTTTACGTCCCATCTCTCTTGCCTTTTTCTTGAATAGTTCCCTTGCTTTGCTATACATGAGGTCTGTTCTACAAATTCTTTCACACTCGACAATCTCCTCGCATTTCTCATTTATCCACTGTTTTCTGACTTTATCTGTTTCCCTTTTTAAAGCATTATTTAACTTCCTGTACATTCTTTGACCTTTTTCAGTGTTTATGTTCTTCCACTTTCTCCACTCTTCCATTTTTTGAAGCATGGCTGCTGTGACCCAGGGGTTTTTGTTTCTTTCACCCGTTATCTTTCCTACCTTCTTTTCTATTACATCTTTAGTGTTGCTATGGATGTATCTCCACTCCTCATCTACATTCTTCTTATTTTCTTCAGCTCTCTCCCCAACCTTTCCTCCAGCTCAGTCATGAGAGCCTCCTTGTTCTTAAGGAGTTCCTCTAAGTTCCATTTCTTGTTAACTTTTATGTTTCTCTTAACGCTCTTCAGTCTACATTGTGTATTTACCACCAAAAGGTTGTGGTCGTAATCGATATCTGCCCCTGGTAGTGTTTTCACATTTTTAATGCTATTTCTAAATCTTTCAATGACTAGTATGTAATCTATCTGGTATCTTCTCTGGTCTCCTGGGCTTCTCCATGTGTAAAGTCTCCGCTGGTGATGCTTAAACCATGTATTAGTTACAATGTCTATTTCTATGGCAGAATTCCACAAGTTTCTCCCCTCTTTCATTTCTCTTCCCTAGTCCATATTTTCCCACTATGTTATCTTCCTGTCCCTCTCCAACTACACTGTTCCAGTCTCCCAATTACTATGGTGGTGATCCTTCCTTTTCCCTCCTCCTCCAATATCTCCATAATATGTTCATACATTTCATCTACTTCGTCGTCACCAGCATTAGTTGTTGGCATATACACTTGAATTATAAGCATTTCCACTGGCTCCATCTGAAATTTTACGGCTATTAATCTATCATTAACTGTCACTACCTTGCTAATTCTTTCAGCTATCTCTTTTCTCATTATAATCTCCACTCCCCTTTCCTTTTTCTCTCCTCCCAAGTAAATAATCTTAAATTCGTCTGAATTTATCTCGCCTTCTCCTTCCCACCGAACTTCACTAAGACCTGCTATACCTACATTATTCCTTCTCATTTCCCTTTTTAATTTCTCTAGTTTACCCCCTGAATTCATAGTCCTAACATTCCATGTGCCTATTCTTAATTTCTCACTACTTGCTTTCTTCTTTTTAATGTTACATTTCCTCTGTGCATCCCCTAGGGTAGTCCCCACCCGGAGATCCGATTGGAGGACTATTTTACCTCCAAAATATTTTACCCCAGAGAGATTCATAGAGGTATTTGCAGCTTTTCAGCCTATCATGGGAAATATAATGAGGTCGTTTCTCCTTGCTTTCCTCATCGCAGTTTCACAAGAGTGATTACCCATCTGTAGCTGTTCAGATCCATATGATGACAACCTACAGAGGTACTGTGCAAGCTGCTGCCCTTTCACAGGGGGATGTAAAACCCTCAAGACTGCTTCTTAGTCTGACTCTTCCCCTCAGACCTTTCCGGCTTGGATGGTCCTACAAGGAGAATTATCTCCCGCCGGCATAGCTCTTTGGTTCATAAGAGTACACAAACCCTCCCACCTCTGTAAGGTTATGCAGTCCTTAGGGAGAGCGGCTAGCATTAAGCAGGTATAATTCAAAGTTTCTACAGTTTGCTGATGCCATGCAGTGCAAATCATCCACTTCCACCTAATACTGTTTAATTATTTTAATTAAATAATTTATATTACACAGAAGATCTACGTTTTTAGTAATTTTTAATAGATATGAATAAAAAATATTTTAAATGGTTTTTTGATAGTTTGTAGCCTGCAGATCACGTTAAGAAAAGAGGCAAAATAAATTGGATAAAACAACCACCATCCTCCAGCTCTAGCCTCTTCCAATCTATTTTAGCCACCCCTTCTGCCCCCCTCCCTCCCCCCCGCCTCCCCCCCCCCGCTCGAAAGGAGTTTTAATATTGAAGGCGTAAGGTCGATCGCCACCCAAGTGGAAAGGGATACGTAGATCCCATGCTTGTCAAGTATGAGCTTCCCTGATCTAAAAGAAGAAAAAAACGAGAAAAATCTTCGTAAGTTGATTTTTCGAAATTTTTTACGAAATTTTAGCCAGAATGCATAAATTCCTTCTTCATTACAAACGAATCTGGGAAAATTTTTATCAAGCAAGAAATTCGACGTTCGGCCGAATGTAAAAGCCAAGCCCGCACTAACCGCTCCTAAATCTCTATTTCAAAACAACTTTCCCGATGAAATAAAAAATTCAAATTGTAAATGATTTTAATTCTTTTCATTGTAAAAGAGTAAATAAGAATTTAATGTTTTAAAGCCGTTTTGCTTCTTGTTAATTTTGTCTACAAAAATATCAGTGCTTATAGGAAGTAGGTATACAAAATCTGCGTTTATATATTTTCATTGGCAAACACGGTATCATCGATTTCGTTACGGCAATCCCCTGGATTTAAAAAGCCTCAACCTAAAGAACACTACATGGTTGCATGATTCTTCATTCAGCGCACCCATTATATTTTGAACTAATATTCTTGCAGTGCTGACTAAAAAATTCGATGCTACATGAATTGCGCCGTCCTCTTAACATTCTACTTAATCCGGCTGTCTATTCAACCCGTACTTGAAAACACTTCATAAGTGACCCAAAAACTAGTTATTCGGAATGTCTGAAAGGAATGAAATGAATAGAGATGCACAAATAAAAAGTATAAGAGAATTAGAGAAACAGAATCGCAAAGAGAATCAGCGAATGAAATAGACAGAAGGGAAACGGAGATAGAGAGAGAGAAATAAAGACGAAGAGAAAGAATGGGTCCGAAAAGGTTATAAGGATAGAGAGGGAAGGAGAAAAAAGGTCGATATGGCTTCATTATCAATTCAAGACACGGCCGACTCAATTCCCCAGAGGGTGAAGAAAAAATGAGGACATAAAAAGCGAGAGGAGATGGCTAAACCCGAGCGCATTAAACAAAGACAAATTATTATTCCTATCGTCTTTTCTCCTCCTCCTCGATCTCCTCCCCACTCCTCTCTCTTCCCCTTCCACCGCACCTTCTCTCTTTCTTATGATTCCGCATCAGCTGCCTCCTTTTTCTACTCCTTTCTGCCCCCCTCCCTTTTCCTACCATCTACGCGCACCGCACGATTCTCGTCTCTTTTATACGAGGAGGGGAAAAAAACAATACACTTGGCCTATCCGACGCTATAAGTTATCCGTAATCGCCCATAGGTTTTTTATGCCTTCCTTAATTCAGCAAGTCATCCACGGCTACAGGATGGGGGATTCTGAAGGTGAAAGCTTATTTCCTAATAAGAAAAGGCCCACTTATTACCGCCTTGGTTGCGTTTTTTCTTGCTGGAGTTTTTCCTATGTTCGTATTTCGGCCACGTTATATGGTAAACAAATGTAATGACGTGATTAATCATTCCTTCGCTAAATGGTTTTTAATCTTTTTCGTTAACTCGAATTATATTTCATAAAGAATTAGAGCCATACCATTAATTTTAGAAATGGAGCGCATTTAGTTAAATTGACATAAAGTATATATATATACCATTTGAGTTTCCATTCAAGTGCGTAATTTTATCAATTAAAAACAGTAATATTTATGGCCTCTTTATTTCAATAATTCCAAATCTGGTTATGAAGGCAGAGTACTGGATATATTTAAAGGAAATGCTGTTAAACACAACTTTAAATGGTTAAAATGTTATATCTTTTTAAGAAATCATCAAAATGTGTAACTTCACTCTCCCTATTAACTCATATACAGTGCGGTTCCCTTCATATTTTAGTCAGTTACCATTTTGAGATCCTGTGACATTTATTCGAACAAATTGTATATTATTAAGGAAATAACCAAAATGAAACAAAGGAAAACGTTCAGCATGTTTCATCATTTTATAAAACATTATTCTCTTCAGTTCTTACAAAGAAAAAAGTTTTAAAACTTTAAAGTTAAAAAAAATTTACATAAATTATTATAGCATCATAGTACGAAATTTCATTTTTCTGTGTTCAAATTTAACTTTGCTGAAAAATAGAAAATTTCAATGCATAAGAAAAATGTGAGCGACCTGATATCTGCTACTCTACCAACAAAAACATTCCTTTCAAACGCTTATTCCAAAGAGTGAAAATAGTAAGAAACGTCTTCATCACGGCATTTTCCGTGATCACCTGCCCTTCAAGGAGATCGGATCGAATGTGTAATAAAGCCAACATAAGAATGCAAAGAATAATCTGGAAGCGATGAAGCTGAGACCTTGAAAACGACTGGCTCTAAAACAAAAGACATCTGCTACGTGCGCGACGTTGCGACAAATTAAGCTACCACGCACGCTTAGCCTATGTACAAAAAACTAATAGAAATAGATGCAGGAAAAATATATAGAAGACCTCTTGTAGCATCGACTATTAGCTGTAATTTTTACTGAAGAATTCTGAGCCACATTAAGCGAGAATAATTCTATCGTTTACCATGGCTAGAGATATTGGAAGAACATACTCTCTTGCAGAACATAGGAGACAAATTATGTTGTGAAAGTAAATTATACAATTAAACGTGTAGTTGAATCTTAGAGCGGACACGTTTAGTAGCGTCTCTTTATAGGCAATAATGATTTGTCAAAATATAAACTTTTATTTCGAATTATGTTATTAAGAGTTGAATCCATAGTAGAGAGTGAAATATTTTTAAGCGAAATCTGCTTTGATTATTGTGTAACTCTTACAAGAATAAACTATCAGGCTTGAATTTGAGCACCTGTTGGCTGGTAAATAGTTACGGAGCATAATAAATTATGGAATTCGCACGCCTTAATAAAGTGTGCTCGTATTGATAATTCACGATCTAAGCAAAAGATTCGATTAAATGATGAATATATGAAATTTTCTGTACTATTTTATTACATAACTTTAAAAGCGACAGAACTTCAAGAAATCGAATTAAATACGGCAGAGATATTCTTTTATAAAGCACTCAGAAAAACGACATCACTTGCTGCCTTATGACACAACACAAATATATCTTAATTCGTTTCTATTATAACTCATTCACAAAATCTTAGCATTGATATCATCTTCATATTAGACCAAAAATTCCTAAGGACGTTTTATTATGAATGGCCCGTGACAATTTACGGTAGATTCTGTACCCAAAATTTGTTTATCCTATTTTCAAAGTTAGAAAATAAAACCATTTCAAAGGACTTCAATAGGCTTAATCTAGAGCTTATTCCGCTGAGAGCGCTCAGAACAGAGCCATTTCGTTTATTTTTTCCACATCTCATCACCGCAGGCAATCATTTTAAATTGGAGAGAGCATCAATCACTTGAAAACTACGGAAACGGGTTTCACTTTTCTTTCTTTCAGTGAAACGGAAAACTATTCTTCGAATTGGTCATGGTTTCAGTACAAATTGCCAAAACAGTCTTTGAGCGATCTGAGGATATAATTTTCTGTTATAAAAGTTATATCCAATTACGACAACGTGAGAATTCTGAGCTCAAGTTTATCTTGTGTACGGCATAAGAAGAAACTGTGAACTTTCTTTGATGAATTTCCTTCTAAGCGCCATAATTTATACTAATGTAGTTTTAGCATTAAAATAATTCTATAAACAAGTTAATGAAACAATTATATTATATTAAATAGAATTAACTCCTTAACCGTAAAATTCAAAATTAGAGACGCACAATGAAAAAGGGGGGAGGAAAGGCAGGAAAAGGCAAAAGACAAAAAAATTATAAACTTACAGGTTTAGGGGTTGTTACTCCACGCCAGGAACCTGATGTCCTCCCTGGCGTGGAGTATATTATAGTAGCTTTTTTAATATGGCGTTGATGCTTTCGAAATTTTTATGCATTTGGGCTCGATTTTATCGGAAAATAATGCTGTTAATAAAAATATCTATCACAAAAATATACGTAATACTGATTATTCGTGTATAAGAAAGAATGTAATAAATGAAAAATATTGCAAGTCATGTGAAAATATATACACGTTAAAAGTAAAGTACTCCTTTAGCCAAACAATTAGAGGGTTACAACACCCAATGCATTTCCCCTCTAATTGTTTGGCTAAATGAGTACTTTCCTTTTAATGATCTGAGCCAAAGTTATTGAGCTACCAACGATATATATATACACGTGACAAATTTACTACAATATTGCATTAAATTATAGAATTAGACAAATGAACGTTAAGCTCGACATTTACCAGTTAAATTTATACCTTCTGATCTACTTTAGCCTCATTAATCCTTAAAGTACGGCTCAGATAAATTTTCTTGGTCACACTTCGTGGTAGGCGAACACAAGCCATGAGTTAAGCGTCTCTTTTTTTATAAAAAAGGTTTGATACACGAGAACTCTCTCACCTTAGATCCCAAGGACGTGAGGTGCAAAGATTTTAGCTAAGAGAATTATTGGGTACGCGCGAAAACAATTCTTTCGGAGTATAAAAAAAACTCTTCTCTGATCTATTTATATCTCTTAGATTTTTTCCTCCAGTCGTTTGTATCTTTTCCATCCAAATCTCTGGCTAAACCCTCTTGCCAAAATAATTCCTTCGATGCTCCCCTTTTAAAAGCTCTCTTTGTTTATTCAAAATTACATTTGTGAAACGAGACTTCCATACACTTCTCTCCCCTGCCTAAAGAAGTGGCTTTCTTTAGGGTTTTTAGGTGCTCCATATCTCTTGGACGGACTCTACACCCATGTCGAAGCGTGTTCCGGCAGATGCAAGGAACGGGCGAGAGAAGTGCGTATGCTGGGATGGAAAGAGGGCGAAGAAGAGTGGGAGAGAAGTGTTTTGGGAAGAGGAGTCGAGTTTTATGGAGGAGGACCGGTTTTAGCGGTGGTAGCACGTCGCTCTCGGAGTGAAAAGGAGTTTTATATGATTCGGAGATATATTTATGAAGGGAAGGAGAAAAGAAGAAAAACGGACAAGGTTTAATTTTAATTTCACTACACACTACCCCCAGCGAGGAGGAGGAAAAAACATTTTTAAAGCATTTCATGATTTATTAGGTTATTATTTTTTCCGGCCAGAAACAACAGTTGGACGCATTTAATGCGTCCGCCTTAAGCCGATACGCGAGACGATAATTATGTCATATGGAAATGGGAATTTGGGTCGGAACTTCTGTTCTCTACGCTCATCCCTCTCTCTCTCTCTCTCTCTCTCTCTCTCTCTCTCTCTCTCTCTCTCTCTCTCTCTCTCTCTCTTGTCGCCTTTGTAGAAATGCTACGCGAAAATAAATAAGTCGCTAACTTTCGTTTTTCGTTCTTTTTCGTTCTGGAGGTAGAAATAGGATAGCGAGAATCTTTTTTCTTCCAGCTTGCGGCTTTAACAGGATAACTGTGTTTTGCTGGAAGTGGGCTACTTTTAATCACACAGAGAGAATAGAGAATTTCCCCGATATTTATCTCGCGTGGGACGGAGAATTGCGGAAATTACGGCGACGGGATCAGATATCAGTAAAGTTAAATGGGTTTAATGCGCAGCTCACCTTTGATTTCGGGGAGTCAATATCGTAATCCGTTAAATCGTTAAAATACGGTGCGAATGAGATCTAGCGTTTTCTTTGCCGTTTCAACTCTCAGAGGAGATATTACTGGATGTTGCACGAGGTAACTACGCCGTCGGATAAAACAAAGGCGACAGGTTCTATCTACCTGTTACAATAAGGTGATTGTGGGTACGAAGTAAGCATTGAAATAATCGATGATGTAATCGTATGATTCAAGGTTCAAAATTATGGCGCACAATATTTTTTAATTCGATTCACGGTTTTCCAATAACCGAGGAGAAGTTATACAAACGGAGATTTTATAGGAGAATGTTTCATTTGATGCAATGGCTTCGTTTTTGAAATGAGCTGTTAAAAGGAACATTTTGGCGATTTTGATTCTATCGGAACACAGTAAAAATAATTGATTCATTCTTTCCAGTTAAGTCGTGATTATTATCTAATATGCTATAGCTGCCGTCCCTGCCTTCCTGCCTCCGAAGCCTCGAGTGACGTCATCTCCAGGTATGAACGCCAATAAATCGAGAACGATCGGTTTGATTTTGACGAATTTTTCGCCTGAATACTCGGCTCGAACTCTTGCAGGTTTTAAGTGGGTAGTCCTCTCCCGAAAAGACATGGGTTCGATAGTTTTGAGTTTTGAGCTGTTAAAAGGAACATTTTGGCGATTTTGATTCTATCGGAACACAGTAAAAATAATTGATTCATTCTTTCCAGTTAAGTCGTGATTATTATCTAATATGCTATAGCTGCCGTCCCTGCCTTCCTGCCTCCGAAGCCTCGAGTGACGTCATCTCCAGGTATGAACGCCAATAAATCGAGAACGATCGGTTTGATTTTGACGAATTTTTCGCCTGAATACTCGGCTCGAACTCTTGCAGGTTTTAAGTGGGTAGTCCTCTCCCGAAAAGACATGGGTTCGATAGTTTTCGTTTTTAGGCGTTCTTTACCTGCGAAGCGGTAGTAGCGGAACGTCTGGTCCGTACGTCCGTCGTAACTTTCATTTCCTAAACCGCTGGACGGATTTTAATTTAATTACGTATGAGTGATCTTTATTAAAAATTATCGCCCAATTGTGATTTCCAACTGAATCCGTCAATTAGAAATTCCACTTTACATAATTACTTTAATAAACGTATACTCGTATCACGTTAAATGGCATCCGTCAAACAACAATGAAATATCAAACTTTTATCTCCCTAGCTCTTATATGATCTGTAAGGTATAGATTAAAAAAATTATTCGGATAGAGAACAACATTTACTACAAGATGTTTTAGAGACCACATAATTACAACTTATAATTTTGGGGAAAAAAATTCGAGAAAATCCGGAGCAAAACATCGCATATTTTGTTTACATTGATCGCGAAGACGGTTCTCTCGGCAAACAACAATTAAAAATCTATATATTTCTCTCCCTAGCTCTTATATTATCTGTGAGGTATAGATTAAAAAAATTATTTGGATAGAGATCAACACTTACTACAAGATAGTCCCCGAGACTATAGATTCGGGGATAAAAATTCGAGAATTACATAATCTTTCGATACTGTTCCATACGTATTTCCCATTAAGAACGCCTTTGAAGTCTTTGTGTATTCCACACATAATCGGTTGGAATACGATGTGTATACCTTTATTTTTTAACATTTTAAAATATCTTACAATCGAGACTTTGACTCGAGATTTACACTATTTCACGTAGAAAGAAATGATTCTTATTCCTACCGTAGACTTTTTTGTTTAATTCGTGTTTGTTCATATTTTAAGTTTATATCCGACTAGCAGATGTACCCGGCTTCGCTCGGAATATTAAAGCGGCACAGTATTTATTTTGTTGAAGGTTAAAATAACATAACTGAAAAAGAAGTGCGAGAACGAAATAAAACACAGATATCGGACGCTGTCTAAAAATAATCTAAAATAGTAATACATGATCATGCTTTACCTTTCGTTTATAATACTTCCTTGTAAACAATATTTGTTGTTTTTCCTCCAGGTGTTAGGATGGTTAAGTTACGTGGGCTAAAATCTAAAATAAAAATCTAACCTGGACTTATTCCTCAACTTTGGCACGTATGTAACACTCAAAAGGACTCGTGCACTCTGGAGGTTACCACTTTTTAAAAAAATCCAAAATATTTAGCCTGCAATACACACGGGTGAATCAAACAATCAAACTTATCTGCAATTAATTAAGTTGCAATCTATTACGTTTGACGTTGCTACAACAATAAATTCGATGCTTCATAAAAAGCGCGAAGCGAATAACGTAATTCTTTCGTCTATTTGAAGGTGTAATAGACGCTAATTCAATCGGAGGCAACAATGCGGGACGCCTTGGCAACACCCGGAAGGAGTACGAAAAAACGATAAAATTTCGAAAAGAAACGCGTATTCTGACAAATTCCTTCGTATAACATCTAAACATTGTAAAATAAGATATATTATAGTGTAAAATAAGATATATTATAGTGTAAAATAAGATATATTATAGTGTAAAATAAGATATATTATAGTTTTAGCCGTCGAATAAAGCAAAAATGGAGAAATTTGGTCGATATTTACGTATTTTGATGAGTGAAAAAAAATCTTGGACCTTGAAAAATCGAAAATCCCATGCAAACTTATGGGAAAATATAATTGTCTCCCGGAGTCGAATCCGGGACTTTTTCTGGAATGTTTGATTTTTCTAGGGACCACCTTATGGAGATTTAACAATTTTGAAAACTTCAGCTTGTTAAACGTAGTAGATCGGAAGATATTAAGCGAGAAATATTGGAAGGAAACGGCAGACTCCCAGCCAGCCAGCCAGACAGGTTGAGTTTTATATAGATAGAGAAGAGATTTCCGCTGATTTATTAACATTACAAAAAGGAGGTTGCTAGGATTGCTGGCATTGTTGACCTCGGATTTTTGTATTATTCTACTTGGACTTTCAAGTGCATTTGCACTAAGCTTACAATAAAACACATGCATTAAGGAGAAAACCGATTGAAAATTTATGTGAAAATTTTCGTCTAAATATAAAACAAGTGAAATACGGAGTGAACAAACTTTAAGTCAGAAACGACTCCACCGGATCGTAAAAATGAACTACTCAACATTACAAATAGTAAGATATTTGACGCGTACATTGAAAATATCGTTTCGTTTGCAAATTTTATTGGGCAGTTTAATGTAAATTACTATATAGATAATGTTTGTAATTAATTTCTTTCATTAATTAAGCAATAGATTTGGCGCGTGGCCGGTGTATGTGTAGTGATTACTTATTATTAAACAACCCACAGAACATGCGGTTTACTGTACCATCAGAAACAGCGAACAAAAAAATGCTGTGTACCGGGAAGTGTTAGTCTAAACCAGTGGGCCCAAACTTTCTTTACTGGCAAGCCGCATCGGTGGTTGCAAATCCTTCGGCGGGTCGCATTGGCAGTTGTTAATTCTTTGGCGGGACGGACTAGAGATTAAATCGGAGTATATCTATATGTTCTGAGGCGCCATATAAGTAAAAACCAAGTCTTAATAACAATGAAGTTTCCTCGGGTTTCCAGCCGGGTGGTAATTTGGTTTCCCAAAACAGAGTCTGGAACAAGCACAAACGAGCACTGACATCCACAGGTGAAGAGGATTAGGTCCCTCCAAAAAAGCGGCGAACATAACATAATTTTAACTATTACTGACGATTATCGAAAATATGGATGAGGTGCCTGCACTGAGCCAAGTCTTTTATAACACGACGTTGAGTAGAGCCACACTGGAAGGCAACTCAGAAATTACATATACCACGGGAGGGTATGAACCACAGATCACGGCATCTCATACCCTGAGGATGATGGCAGAGACAGCCATCGAAACGTTGGGAAACCAAATCACCACCCGGCTGGAAACCCGAGAAAACTTCACTGCAGCCATTCGCCGGAAAACCCTCAAATCTTTCTACAAGTCTTAATAAGATTTTTTATGGTTAACATTTCAGTATTAAAAGTTTTATTATAAAAAATTTTATAAATTGTATGACTTTATGTGCTAAATTTTTCAGATAGGCTCTTCAATTTACCCTCGCGGGCCGCACAAAAACCCTTCGCGAGCTGCATCAGGACCGCGGGCGGTACTTTTGGCACCCCTGGTCTTAGCCATGTACATATGTGTCTTTGGTTGAGAAAATGGTGTGAGCTATATGATTATTTTGAGAGGGGCAATAAAGGTGGTTCAATGAAAAACATCCTGCCACACAATTCTTTGTCATTGGCCCTATCGCATAGGGCCACTTAACGTAAGATTCCCTAAAGGCTGGTTCACAATGGAGGGACGGTCGCGGGACGGTCCCGGTTGGGACATTTTAGACCAAAATATAAAAATCCTATTTTCAATGGGGTTTCTATGGAGAAGTCCCAAAGGCATTCGCACTTTTAGGGGAGGACACGATTAGGCCTCGTTACAAACCCCCTCGAGGAGGCAGCTTTTTTCCCAAGACCCTTCGAGTCCTAACCTCTTCAGTTACTGTCGGCAATCCTCGGTGACATCCGAAGTAGGCTTGAATCTTTCTGCTAGTTAGGAGCATCCATAAACTAGGTTACTCAGAAGGTGGGGGCAGGAATGCGACCGTGCCGCGACCGAGGCCTAACCTAAAAGTGCGAATGGTCTCCGCAAAAATAGTCCTATCCCTAATAACGTTCTCGCCGCGACCGTCCTCCAGTGTAAACCAACCTTTAATGTTTGCAGGAAATACTGCAACGGGCCCCTAGTTATTATTAGTATGAACGAATAACTTTCCATTCAAATAAGCATTAAATTTTTATATGCCGCAGAATATAAGCATATTTAATCGAAACAGTGGAAAATTGGAATTCTAAAGACTTTTCAAGCATAATTACTATAAATATCGCATCAACGTCATGCCATAATAGTAATAATGTATTATTTGCTTCGTTTATGTCATCGTCATCGTTTGACTCGCACAAAAAAGTGTTTGCAAACTTTTCTGCGCTTTTACTGGTCGATTTCAATTAGATATGATTAGGCCTGGTAGGATCCGATTTAAATCGAAAAACTTCGATTTTTTTAATTTTCAAAATCGACGAAAATGAATAGCCGCCGATAAGCGTCGATTTTCCAACAAGATGGAAAAGCATACATCTAAAAATCTATTCTATTCTATTATTCTGAATCATAATATTCGAGTCCTTTCTGTTTATTTTTTATGCTATATTATTTCTTACCTACGATTTCGTTCCTTTTCTGGGCATGCATTAACAGTGGGACCGAAAAAAGGGTATTTCCTTACACTCAAATATGCGTCTTTTTGAAAAGCTCACGCTTCTACTCTGGACAATCAGGTAACCGCAAGGCCCTATACTAGTTTTGAGAACACGTTTTTCTTAGCTCTTTTGAGGTTTTTGAGATTATATTTTCCGACCTAATGGCGGGATATTCCACGAGCCTCTCTATACAGCTAAGGTCATGGACATGTCCTGCTTAGAGTTCCTCGAGGTTCGGAAGAAAGGAATTTAGGTGGTTGCTTGAAGACCATCGCTAATCGTTTTGCTACCCATTCCACACATCTACCCCGTGGAGTTTATTCCAGAAACAAATGTTTCTCGACTGTTTGCTAGGGTTTTTTCGATAGATGGACGTTGTTGTATGCATTTTCACCCCTCCTCCGTATGCAATGAACCCAAACTTGTGACAGCCTTTCTCTAAAAGTTATCCAGGAAGGATCGTTTCGTTCTCTTACTTTTGGCTTCTTCATTCTTTCCTACAGGTTAGTAAATTTCAATTTATATATAATGGTTTTAAAAATATGCACATACATTAGCAATCGTTACTTAAAATTGAATAGGGATTAAGGATTAATATTTATTTGCTATTTGTTGTAAAATATTTTGCCGATTGAAAAGACACATTGTAATCAGAATTTTAGGTAAGACTGTTGATCGAGCGCTGAATAATTGTCTAATTTTTCTCTCAATATATTTCAAATTAACGATTTAAATATACTTCTTGCTTGGTATACTTTTTTACCGTAAGTAAAAGACAAAATAATATTTCAATAAATTCGTTATTGAGTGTTTTCTTTAATATTAACATTTAAAATCTAAGAATTTCTAAATAAAAAATAAATTTAAATCGTCGAATTAAAAGGCCGAAAACTGCCAGCCATATACGTAAGTAGTAATTTTAAGCGTCGATACTCGTCGAAAATCTCTCGGGAAAATAAACGTCGATTTAAATCGTCGATCAAAAAAAATAAACGTCGAATTCTACCAAGCCTAGTTATGATGTACTCTCAATATCCGAGCAGAGATTGCATGTATTAACCGTACAAATTTGAGTTTCATTCCTCCATTTGAATAATATGGGAATGGGTGCAGCATATTTTTATTTGAAATTTGAAAGTACTTAAATCAACCTAGAACGTAGAAAAAAAAAATAAAATTCATTTTCCTAGCATCGATTTTCGAATTCGAGTCGAATCGGTTCAACGATTTGTTTTGAATACGAAAATCTTACGTTTTCTCAGGTAGAAATCTTTCGTTCACAAGGGCACCAACATTGTTGCTGATTTCGCAAAGTTACATATATTAAATTGAAATAATAGAAAATTAGAAAAATCACGCGTGCCAGAAGCGGAACGCGTAATCCTTCATTTTCGGTGTAAAATGTGAAGTTTCTTAGATAAAGAGTTAACTTGTGGCACGCGAAAAAAAATTCTGATGATTCACATTATATTCTTGGCACGCGACACAAAAATCACTTGCCATCCCTGCTCTAGCCCATCATACCCCAGGGTGACGTGAGAGTTTTTGATGGGTGACGAAAATATTTGATAAATTCACAGTGTATCATATTCTGGCTTATAAAAATAAATAAAACCAGAAAAATACCTTCCTCTGCTTCTTTAAATGCATACATGTTTATCTTTATGTGATAGATAAAACCCAATTTATCTTTATAAGGGGACTTGATGAAACAGGAACTGGAAACGGGGGGACGCAGAACTGAAATGGGGTCACGCAAACGAAAAAAGGTAGAGAACCACTGCTCTAACCAATAGACCAGTGGTTTCCAAGCTTTTTCTTCCCGCGAGCTCCATTCATAAAAACCCAAATCTTGCGAACCCCCTCATAAAAATAAATAATTTTTAGGATCGTCTTCCTTGCCTGAATATCAGTGGCCAAGGGGAGTGCTTACGTGTTTAAACTTCCCTATTCAGATATGATAATTAATATACTTCAATTTTGCATGTAAATTACTCTAAAAAATCTGATGTGGCCACCAGATGACTTTCTCCATACCTGTAACATTTCTAAAAAATCTCAAATAGGTTAAATGATAATAAATATTTTAAGAAACTGCGAGGAAAATTCAGACTTAACAAAACTGAAATAAACTCAAACCGTAGCCTTCTGATATTTGATAAAGCCACGAACCTCCAACAATTAAGAAAATAAAAAGTATCGTTAATAAGACGTGAGCATACAATAATCGCCGGTAGGTGGTATGGTTGTGGCAGCTAAAAAATCAGTTTTTAAAATATCTCTTAAACAATGAATTATATGGAAAAATGTTTCATACAAAGGTCGTACAAAATTAAATTTCCTACTGCTTTTATTACAGTACTTTTTACATTCATCAAATTTTAAAACAAATATTTTAAAAAATCGGATGTGGCCGCCACATGACTTTCTCCATATCTGTAATATTTCTAAAAATTCCAAATAGGTTACATAATAATACTCGTAAATATTTTAAGAAACCGCGAGAAAATTTTAGACTTTACAAAGAACTGAAATAACTCAAAAAATTTCTCACAGTTTCTTAAAATATTTATTATTATGTAACCTATTTGGAATTTTTTAGAAATATTACAGATATTGAGAAAGCAGCCTTCTGATATTGGATATAGTCACAAAGCTCCATCCAATAAGAAAATACGTAATTACGAGTTAATTGTTAACAACAGTCGTCGGTAAGTGGCGTGGTGGTGGCAGCTAAAATATAAGATATCTCTTAAACAATGCATTATATGGAGAAATGTTTCAAATAAAGGAGGTTGTAGAAAATTAAATTTCCTACGCCTTTTATACCAGTACATTTTTATATTTATCAAATATTAAAGCAAATATTTCAAAATTACGGATAAGTGACAAGAGTAAACACCCACTTCCGTTTGATCGATATTTACCAAAAACTAATCAGTTCTTGTGACTTTTATAAAAATGTTAAATATAAATTTTCGCGTTGACCTGATTAATAGTTTTTGAGTTAGAGCACCCACAAAAAAGCTATCACATACACAGACATCATCGAGAAAATGGTCAAAACGTGTTCAGGGGACCTCAAAACGTGTATTTCCGTTGAAATCTCGAAGTCGATTTTTTTCATGAAAACAATATCTACTTTCCCCTATACGTATATGGAGAAAGTAAAAATCATGCCAAACTAACGACACCCTTGGACACATAAATGCGACGATAATGCGATTGTCGTTATAGTTACAATTTCTCATCATCAAAAAACGTGAAAAATTCTTTGTCTGAGTCTAAAACATATTTCACGCACATTTGCCACGGATTCGATTTCTCGCTTCGACAAAAATAAAATTTGTTAAATTAAGCGTATAATATTTTCTCAATTTCGTTGTTTCATTTAAGAAATCGTAAAATGAAAATTAAATATGTTCTACACTCAATCCTATGTTAAAAAAATGCATGAAATAAATACGTTTTGAATAGAACCAGTCCCGTCACTGCAGACAATGATTAACATAAACCGTGCATTGAGGTACGCTATGCAAACGCCATTAAGGATTTTTTCCGCGAACCCCCTGAATCTTCTCGCGAACACCTAGGGGTTCGCAAATCACAGTTTGGGAGCCTGTTCAATAGAGTAATCCACATTAATACATTGTTGAAGAAGTATTGACAAGTAGAGAGAAAATAAAGAGGGATGGAAACGGGGGAGAGGGAGAATGGGATGGGGAAAAGAGGAAGAGAGGGAAGTGGAGACGGAAAATTTGCAAGAAAAGCACTTGTAAAATATGCTTATTTGATGACGTTATTTTTCATTTTAATAAAAGTTTTTATTTGCAATGTTCGTCTTTCTATTTAAAAACCAAGCAAAAAATATAAAAATACATTAAATCTGATGTCTCGTCATTTTTGACGGCATTTACGCTAATGTCTATTATTATAAATCAATCGCATGAACTGCCATTCAAGATATTTAGACAATGTGATATTTTCTTCACATCTCAAGTCAGAAATCTAAGAACGAAGGAAAATGTGTCAATGGAAAAGAAAAGGAGCTTATGCTCATGACGGAATAACGAAAGTATAGATATGAAATATTTCAATTTCCCCAAATGAAGGGAGTTATTCACCGACTAGTAAACACCGAAAGACTTTTTTGTCGGCAGTTAGACTCATTTTTTGCGTATTCCCCAAAACCATTAATCAATCGGCACCCTATTCCATCATTCGGTCTATTTAATTTCCATCACTTAACAAAAAGAAAAATGACTCGTCGGGGCTTTTTCTTCGATCCTCCATTACGAAAGGACAAGGAGGAAGCAAAAACATTCCCCTTGTCTTACAATTAGTTCCCTTTTAATCAACCCGTAATTACGTCCGTATTCTGCCACCTCCACCCCACCCAAAAAAAAACAAGCGACTCGTCATCGATATGTTCCAAAAACCCAGAATCGAGGTCGTAAAAAAACTGAATGACCGAACAAAAATCTTTCTAAACAGAGAACACCTTGCCAAGAAGGGAGAGTGAGTGGTTAGAAGGAAATATCCTTTGCTTAGAAAGGAAACTCGTATCGTCGGACGAAAGGGGTGATGAAAGTGGAAGAGGAGGAGGGCAAGGAGGAGGCGCGAACATCCTATCGAGGCAGGTGAGAGAAATGAAGGGAGCTTTATTCGACTCCACCCCGTCTACTGCCTTCCCCATCCCTCCTTTGTCTTCTCCCCACACCCAGTGCCACGATTATGGGATTTCATCGCGATTGGCTCATGATATTATTTTAAAAAATGAGCGTTATTACGTCTCTTCCCCTACTTCTGCATTCTATATAACTCCCTTGCCTCCTTTTGAATCCTCTACAAAAAAAAGATCGACCTAAGAGGTTAGGTAGAAAAAAGAGGGAGGGAAAAAAAGGAGAGGGTTAAAAATGGTGTTTTGATATGAATGGTTTCCGGCTCCCGGGATATGCCGCCTAACAATCGCTCCTTTTAAGTTTCTCGGATAAAGGAGGATGTGGAGGATGAGGAGGAATTAAAGAGAAGGGAATGAAGGAAATACTGGTGGAATGGGAGAGGGGCACCATATATAAGGTTTTTGAGCGTTGAGATCTTATTACTTCTTTACGCGTCAACGCTGGTGACAGGAGTGTTGGGAAGAAGGCGTCGCATTGTTCAACTGGTCGACTGTTCCGGTCATATTAGTGCCAGGAATCTGTCGTAATTATTGGTGTGAGGGGAATGAGATTAGCTTCACATGGTGCGATTCTTCGAGATGAACGGGTATTTTCAAGATACGGATTCAATAGCTCTACGGCATTATTTTTTCTAGATAAGTATATTCAGTTTTTAGAGTATTCAATGGTTTTTAAATTAACTTATCTTTCCGATATTTAAGTATTCCAATCCTAATAAAGAAATGATTAGACGAGCATCAGGGTTTTTTATAATACCTATAATTGATATATTTCAAAACTCAAATGAATTTGCTTTTCAATAGCAAATATCTTTAATTGGTGCTAAAGATCCAAAGCGTGTATGAAGGATGGATACAAGTGAAAACAAAATGCTGATTGTGACATTTAGAACATACATAATAACATTGTACAATCTGTGGAAAAGTACGAAGTGTATTATTTAACATGAATAATTGTACAATTCGATTGAATTATGATAAAGACAAAAGTAGAGGAGAGAAGAACATTATATAAATGCAGATTATCGTAAAATCATCAAAGGATTAATAACAGAGGTTCATAAAATTGAGTTTAGATCTAATAACACTAATAAATGTCCTGACATATTTTTTTCTAAAACAATCGTAAACATCTTTTTGTGCTCACCTGTTCCAAATTTGGCTATCGGGCCCGAATCAAGACTGGTGGCTTCAATCTCAAAATAACCAAAACAAGGGAAAAATAGTTTTAAATGTATAACCAACTCGGCCATCTATTGAATATGCTAACTTTATATTAAATTTCAAACTAAACATTGTCACTAAATTCTTATCCCCCCGTGTAAATAAAAATCGAGTAATTATTACAAAAATTTATCCCAGGTTGTAATTTTTAATTACAAAACTCTCTCCCTCCACCGCTCGCCTACAACCTAAATTTTTTTAATTACTCCTTAACGATACGCATATATATATATATATATATATATATATATATATATATATATATATATATATATATATATATATATATATATATATGGCAATATTAATGCCCTAGGAATAGAGGTGGACTTCTATTTTTTTGTTAAACGCACACACTCGAAGAAATCTCGTTTACAACCTTTCATTATCGGCGGAGTAACAAACCCCTGATTCAATGTAAATGTTGAGGGGGCACACGTGTTTGTGAGGGTGCATCGCGGGCAAAAAAGCATAATTATACAATTGAATACACCTTTGGGGTTGATAAACTGAGGAAGTTAATGGCCTTTCGTGAACCAAGGAAGGAAAAGGTGGTCTCTTCAGGTTCTCATTAAAGAAGTTTTTTTAAGGAGGGATCTTGACTGCAGCTTTCATAATCGCTACCTCCCTCATTCTTCTCTCCCAAACGCCACTCCATCGAAACACATGCTAACGCTATCGATTGGTGTTCGGCAAGGAGTGCGAATATCGGCATACGTGAATACAAATTTTTTATATCAAAACTAGAGAATGTTACTAGAAAATTTTAAAGGTATATCATTATTAGAGTGAGCTGTCATGAAAAACACATTTAATCACCTAACTCAAAGAAATATGGCCAAATTGATTTTTATTATTCATAACTAATACTTAGGTCATGATCGTACTGTACGTGTATTTATAAGTTAGTGCCATATCGTAGCATTTAACTCAATTTATAGATATCATAGTAGCATTAAAACAACCAAAACAAAACGGATACGTCCTAAATGGGATTGAAATCCATGATCGAGGAAAATATTTTATTAAGTCACGAAAGGGCTTTCTTCCTAGGAGGTCGGCAAATAATTGTTTGCGCGAAATTTTCTTATTCAGTGATTTTATTTTTACTTTTCATGCTATACTGATGAAAAATGTCACATATAAGACTGAAATTTTATGAAGGAAGTTCATTTTGAATTGAGCAGAAGAGAATTATTTTTGAAAATTAAAACACTTTGGATACATCTATTTCCACGAAGGAGACTTAAAGCATTTCAAAAGTAAATGCGTAAGATATTTCACCAAGTATTTTTATTTAGTTCGAACTGTAAAAGAGACAAAAATATTTTTATAGCTAAATATAATGTTAGTGATTAGCTTAATCTGTTAAAAATACAAAGGAGGAATTCCTGTAAATTACACCCATAGTCAATGAATTCTAATTTATCGTGACGCATAATTCATTGGTAGGAATAAAGCAACATAGACTTTCATGCCTTTCTTACATAAGTCTTCCTATCAACAACATATTATTTATATCTCCTTGCCGCGGATTATATGAGATAGGGTAATAGAAACTTAAAGTGAATGCCTCCATAAATAATCCTTTATTTCTATCTGATCATCAGTTAAGTTGAAAATAATTGTCCTCGCAGCTTTAAAGAGATAAGTTTACGTGTTCGCGAATTTATGGAACTATATTTTTCCCGAGAAACCATAAATAAAACTAACAGAATTAGTCATCTGCATTCTGCACAAATTTACGTAATCTATGCAGTAAGCATGACGTCGCTCCCACTCTGGCTGCAAACTTATTTTTGAAATAATAATTTTTCTTCCCCATCATTGCCTCTGTCCTTTCATATCACAAACGGAGAGGCACGAAATGAGCGGCGAGTTGCGCAAAACCCCAAACAGATTTACAATCCAAACAAAAATACAAAAAAACTGTTATCCAGTCAAGTCCGTTATCGTTTTCGCCATAAAATAAAAAGATCAGAAATCAAAATCGGTACACTCGAAACATTTCCACCCTTATGGGAACAAAAATTTTCACCTCCGGGCGTCACGAATTAACGGAAAACCTCGACAAAAGGCGTTTCCTACCGGCGAGATAAGAGGGTCTCTCAGGTGTTTGTGTGTGTATGTCGACAATGCAACAGAAAGGATTCCACGAATTCCTCTTCTTTTTCTCCCCCTCCTCCCGGAGCAGTTTTAGCACGCACCGGCCAAAACCATTCCCGTTCCAACTCCTCCTCCACTCGTTTTTAGTACAACCAGTCTCCGTCGTAGTCGTCTGTCGCCCTTCACGCGTCTATCGAAGCGTCTCCGTGACATCGACGTCCGACTCATCTCGATCTCGCCTCCACCTCCGACTGTCTTTCTCTCGCTACATTTCTCTTTTTTCTCATACTCCCCGTGGCGTTAATGATCTCGACCTATAGAACCCACTCCTGCAGAGTACATCTTACCCCAGCCATTCTCCCATCCCACCTTCCTCCCACCCTTCCTTTTTACCTTCCTTCCTCCTCTCCCTCATTGCCTCTCTTACCCCTACCACCCTCCCTCCTCCTCCCTCCCTCCCTCCACTTCCTTCTCCTCCTCTTCGAGAGGACGTTGACTTACGGTTTCGCGGTGCAATAGTCTTCTTTCTTGGAGCCTTAATGGCCCGTCCTCACGCGCCCTATGTTTGAGCACGCGTTTTGGAAAAAAAATTTCCACGCTAGAGGGCATAAATGTTTTGCTCCGACTTGGTAAAAGGCGGAGACATTTTTCTGTGGTTATGTCGTAAAATAATAAAAACGCTGCCACACAAATCTTCCATTTCCTATTCGCCTTCGTTCGAGGTATTCAGAGGTTTTTAAAATTAAAAATTAGTTATTTTTCGAATAAAACGCGATTCACGCGACATACACTATTCGGAGAAATTTGTTTTATTACTCTTTTGAATGTGAGAGAAAGGAATTTTTACGAACCATTTTATTTACCAGATCGATAAGTATCGCTAGATTACTGTACTTGGTTACAACTCAAGAAATAAGATAATATTTGCAATTTTACTTTAGGAAACTTTATCCCTCTGGGCGCATTTGTTGCAAAAAATATTACTTTCCAAGTAAAGTACTCTCCATTTAAAAATATTTATAGGTTATTAATTAACGCCTCAAATCGGTTTTATCTATGTAATATTGATAATTTTTTGTGAAATGAAATAATATTAATAATCTTTCAAACATTTACCAGTGGCTTTCTTCCTCGGAAATATAATCAGATTAATAACGTAGGATCACTAACAAGTATTACGATTTTTTTATCAGTTGCCTACTCCATGAACAATAGAAAACAAAAAAAATATTAGACGCTTCGTCTGCGAAGTATTGCTTGCCGAATTTCCGCCATCTAGGTGATGAGACAGTGATAAAAATTTTCAACTCATTCCTTACAGGAAAGATAAAAGCGGCCATTAAAACAATTTTTTCAAACAGGTTAACAGGGCCTCAAAAAGTTCTTTGGTCTCATAGCCTCTAATAAAACTTTTCTCCTTCAGCAAAGGGCTATTTGCTACGCTGTTATCCCTAACCCATCCAAAGAGTTCAAGAAGTATTTTAATTTTATTTCTTTAATCTAGATATTAACTCATACTATCTTAAATACAAGTAAAACACAGTTTAGTTATCTACACTAATACATGACGGTCTAATCCTAAACCTTATATATGCATATCAGCCTTCCTATATTTAAAATAAAGATGCTTTTGTAAAACTGTCGTCTCTAAAGAAAAGACAATTGTTTAGGCGCTAAGCACAGTCAGAAGTATTCGAGAAACATTTCGACGAAGGACCATATATCTACTATATTTGATAGAGCAAATTTAGAAAGCGAAATGTCTTGTTTTTATAATGGGAAGACTCTCACTTCCCAGAGATTACTATGACAAATCCTTCGCTGTTGCTGCGTATACTTTTCAGCTTCTCACTAATAATTTTCGACCTCTAAAGCATGAACAGGCAGATGAGAAGAAAAGGGGAAAGAAGGGAGGAGGAAGGGCGGGAGGGGTATTTTGGATGACCTAAAGGAAGACCCCAAATTTTCAATTTCTTCGCTTGATCGAGTGGTTCCGTTTTTTGACGCCGCTATTTAGCGAAGAAGACATCCATCCCACACGAGACGCGCAGGCAACACACTCCACCTGCCTTCCTAAACTCCTTCCGGCAACCTCTCCAGCTCCACCCGAATAACCTCTTATCCTCTGGTATTCGCTCAATGTTCCTTCCTCTCCGTTAATCTCTGGTATACTTGCACTGTTCTCGATTGCGCCAAGAAGCTATACTTAACGGATGTTATCATCGCACGAAACGAGAAATGACGTCAGCCGTTTTTGATACGAGTTGTTGGTGCTTGCATACTGCAAGAGTTTAAAAAAATCACCATACACCAAGATATAAACTCGTAAATAAACCAACGCGACAGCATTTGAACTACACATAGCCCATTTATATAAGATAATAGTTTTCATTTTCCCAGAAATTAAGACATCAATCCGGAATTTATAAATTCTCTGGCAATAATCGGCTTCGCGTCCAAGTTTTCGAATTTCAAGATTCATGGCTCAGATTGGGATTATGGTTTCATCATCCCTGCCTTTTAGTACGTATCTGAATAAAACAATGAAATGAAAATTATCATGTCATCATATGTATACGTTGTTGGCTGAAATCAAATGGATTATAATGCAGTCTAAGCATTAAATTAATGCTCTTAAAGTATGAAAAATCATTTCCCATTGAAAGGTATTGGAGTCGTTACGATGGTAGTTCACATTTTCTATTGTTTAAGACCGCAAAATTTTTAATAATTTGATGATTAAAATCAAATTTATACGCAAATTCAGCATGGATTAAAATTTTTCTTCAAGAATAATAAACACAATTGTGTCTCCCACAGTATGGTGCATGTCCCTACTCTGTATCTTAATTTTAAATAATTTAAAAAAGCTATTTTATATAGCCCTGCACAGTTTTAAATGCTTTTCTTATGGGTGTTTAAAATTGGACATTGAGGTCAAAAACACCCCTTACTTAAAATTGGAAAATGAACTTGGGAAGAGAACAGTTGTCTCGCTGAAAGAACAGAGTTCTTAATTTTTGAAGGCAGAATTCAAATACGTACAGAATTAGCGTAAATATTTGTTTTTAATCGGAAAAAGTGTGAATTTTTCCTCTTTTCAACAATGGAAATCTTTAAATACTACGGCAACGACCTCAATGCTTTTAAAGGGATCTGATATTATATGTTACGATAATACGTTAATGCTTTTAATGGAAATTAATGCCATCATAACGAATTACAGTTGAACTTCCATAACTCGAATCTCAAGGAAAAGTAATAACTATTCGAATAATAGAAAATTCAAATTATGGAAATATATTTTTAAATATTTGTATATATACAGTGGAACTTCTATAACTCGAATCTCAAAGGAAAGCAACAATTGTTCGAGTTATAGATAATTCGAGTTACGGAAATATATATTTTTCATTTTTCTTTAATTGACATAAAATCAAGTTTATTCCCATAAGCATATAACTTAACTTACTCTAATTTTCAATATCATGCGTATGAATACATCATCAGCAATATTTTCTTCCGATAGTACCTATGTAAGATTTAATGTATCCAAAACACTAATTTCATCACGCACTGTGATTGAGGGTATCATAGATAACTGTAATTCTCACGTATTACTGAAAGGGCAAACATGACCATTAAAATTGGGATATCGACTGTAGGATGGAGCGAATAGGTTCGTTTTTGTTTGTTTGTTTGAATGCCCAGCCAACTCGCCTCTCTTACAGAACAAATGGGTATCTCAGATGTAGTGCAATGAATAGCCGGGGAAGGGAGAAGGGAAACCCGGTGCCGGCATTTGCCTGCTCTTACGAAGAACACCAGGGGGGCCAACAGCTTAACGTCCCTTCCGAAGGACGGAACAGCTGAATTTGCGCAGTCTCCTCAAACCACACAAACAGGGGGCCAGGCGACCTTGGAAAAATCCTACTTGCGCAGGATTCGTACCCGATGACTTTTTCAAGCATCGGGCGAATAGCAGCCAGCGTCCTAACCACTACACCACCGGCACCCTCTAGGACTATAAGGGATCACAATAGGAGAAGCAACCTTGATAGCAGTGGCGGTAAAACGTGAAAAGGATTTTTTGTAGATTTTCTAGAAATTTTAACTCTTTTCAATTGTTAACTATAATGGCGTCATACCTATTTCGCGATTTTTTTAATCCAAATACATGCTAAATGCACGGATGATGCCATAATCTTAACACAAAATATTACCAGAGAATTTGGAAATCACGGATAGTTGCATTAATTTCATGGAAAATTACAAATATTCCGCTATTACTTATGGAATTTATTATCTAATACATAATAGGCTTCACATGGTTGAAGTTCTGTTGCCCTGGAGATCGCGTTGGTTTATTTACGAGTTTGATCTTGGTACATGGTGATTTTTAGCGCTTGCAGTATGCAAGCACCGACAACTCGTATCCTATATATATCCTATATATGTAAGAAGCAGCTATTTATAATGATATGTAAGAAGCAGCTATTTATAATGATTTGCAATGGTTGGACAAACTAAGATTTTGGTAAGAACTTCCACTCAAAAGTAGAATTCTTGATTGATTGATTTTTTTGTAGAGACTACTTAAGAGATCTTGATCGAAAAAAGCCCCGTATAAATGTTTATGCTTCCAATCTTCAATGATGATTTAATTTTAATTTTAGAGCGTATTCTATAAATATCATTACCTGATAGATGTCTAGTTCAATTTTCTGAATGTTACACAAATGTACATCAATATTGAACTTCCTTTCTCCAACGCTATCGACTATTCTCTCCAAAAATAGGTCAGAGAATAAATATTTTCCCAATTTATGTTTATCTTATACCATTCATATCTTTCTCGGGAAGGATTTTATTGCTAAGGCATGAAACGAATATTATCAACCAATAAATCTACATCATTATATATTCACTACCGCATTTCTTCCTTTTAAATCCTGCTTATTACTGCAATTTGCTCATAATCACCCATGGGATATGTACCTTGATGCTCTTTTTAAACTAAAACATCTCTATGCTATTTGTTTTGCTTCGCTTTCACTGAGATATATCTCATCTTATTATTATATTTAACTTTCTTCTAATGCTTCATTTGTTTCATTTCTCATTTGACGTCTTATTCATTGCTTTCGTCTTAGATACCCCGTATGCCTAAGCCTATGACCTACCATGTCATTTTTTTAATCTCGACAATTAGGGCATTGTAAGGTGATATCCCGCGATATCTTTTTAAAAAATCAAAATGATGGAGAATTTAAAAATAAATAAATAAATTCCTGGCGAAATTCCTCGTATAGACCATTTTCTTTAACATTCCAGTATCTGCAACCCGCATCAGAAACATTTTGACACGGCATAGATGTTTGCGCAACTTTGAGACAAAACCTCAGCGGTCTACGGACCCTCCATCGGATCCTTTTCGAACATCTTTCCTTCTTTTCTCTCTTCTTTTACCTCCTTTATCCGCAGTGTATCTCTCCATTTGTTTGTTTGTTCGCTCCCGTTTGTTTTTCTCCCTCCCTTCTTTCTCTTTCCCTTCCTTTCATCCTCGCCAAAGTGGCCGCTTTTAATTTCCGTTATTTACCCTCGCCCCCGTCTTATCTCACGATTCTTCCTTCCTCTTCTCCTCGTCTTTTACACACGCGCGCGCGCGTTACGAGAGCCACGCACTCCCTCCCGCTCACATATCCAACCCTTTTTCGCCCTCCGATCCACCCCTCCTCCCACTCGATTTCCTCCCTTCCACAATCCGTCTCCCACCACTTTCTGTCTCCCTTAACTCTCCTCCTTCCCTCTTTTCTCCTTCCTACCCTCAACCCGAGCCTTTCCACTCCTTCGCTCTCTTACGAACCCTCCCTTTTCGTGGAACATCGAATACATTACGGCTTCGCCGTATAATGGACGTTCGTCCCTTTTACGAACCGATAACCCGCGATAAGATGCTGATATTAATTACGCAAAACCCGGGGCAGCCGAGGGAGCAGGTCCGGGTGTAATTATAAGCATTAACGAACGTAGCTAGGCTGAGGAAAAGGGGAGAGGGGAGAGAAAGAGAAAGGGTCGCAGGGAGAGAGCATGCGGAAGGAGGGTGAGAAGATTAAGAGTGAGGTGGAGAGAAGAGGAGTGAGAGCGATAGGATGAGCGTGGATGAGGACAAGGTAAGGAAAGGGTTTGTGTGTCTACGGATGGATAAACTTTTAAGAGGGAGGGATATGGGCAGGTGCAGCCAATAAGAATTGGTGCAACGAAAGGACAGAGACTATAAAAAGAAAGAAGAATGAAGAGGACAAGTAGAAAGAGAGAGAGATATGGAGTGAGAGAAAAAATGGAGCGGGGGAATTAGAGTGGTTTTATTGTTACTTTTTGTTTTCTTTGCCCTCGAGATGACTCTTAGCCTTGCAAAGCTATCAATCGCCGAGAGTTTAATTGTCGGTGCGGCTATGGAAGGGGCGAGGAATGGTAACCCCATGCGCACACAGACACTCTTGCGCGTGCAGACACGTTGTGTATGCGCCATTAGCATTATGAATAATCAGTTTGGGAAGCGATCGCGGTGCAGAGATAAAAAGGCTGCGTTCATTTCCCATTTCCTTGGTTGTGAAAATAAATGCAGAGGCTAAGGGAAGTAAAAAGAGGTGGGAGAGGTGTATCATAGGTCTTAAAAAGGGGGAATACGGACATCTTTTTTGGCAATCCTGTTTCTACCTCCACCCCTTACCAACTTCTCCTTGCTTTCTCTCATCCTCTCGATGTGGTTTTCATTAACTTGTATATTTTTTATTTCCTTATGACTTCCTCCATCTTTTATTTTTCGCCGAACGAAAAAAAGAGGTGGTGTACGCAACGATAAATACATTTTGCCCAGTACCTTTACGACTATTAAAGGAGATAATATTTCGGAAGACATGATGAGCACACGTGAAGCATTCGCTTGAACAATTCGTAAGTTGTGCATGGTATTTCTAAAACTTAGTTTGAATTTGGCTTTCAAAGCAATTCCTGCCGTATATAATCAAAATAATCAACTACATGGCCGATCAGGGTTTGTCTCAGTGAATAGTTGATTATGTATATACACACTAGATTTCTAGATGTGGAAAGCTGCCATCATCATCAGTCGATATTTGTTTGTAATCGTAAAACTATATATGATATCATAAAAATGAAACCAATACTAATTTAATTTAACAATTTTATGAGTAGAAAAACGTTAAAGAACAATCAAGCCTTAATAAGTCAACGCTCGAGAGGATAAAAGTTGTTACTAGCAAAAAACTTAGCATTACAGCTTAAGAGAAAAGTAAAATTTATATTGTTCAGGCTGCTTAAAGTTCTAATTACGACGAGGTGCAGAAAAACTACCAGAATTTTCCGAATATAATACTCATTTTTCATAGATAATTAATGTAAATTTTAGGATGCGAGGCCAACCCAAACTTTTGTTGTGTACCCAAACAATGACAGTATTTCCGTAAAAATTGGTAATAGCAACATGTTTTCTTTCGATCGCATTTCTTTCAAATTTTTGTTTCAAAATCAAAACTGAGAGCAATTCTGAGATTTAGTCATATATTAGTTGAATTTATTCTCTGTTGTCTCGTTTTCCCTCCCATCGTTAGAAAAACTGTCGTCACTTCCCCGATGTGGTCGAAATACGAACGGGCGTGTTTAAAACTCCTGTATTGGATATTTAGTTCTCACTCGCTATTTCAACGGTACTAGTTACTCTCTCCTCTCGTATCGAATATTACTTTGAATGCTACATTTATTTTTTTGCATAAAGTTCTATTGGAGTAACATATATATGATGACAAGAATAATTTGGATTTTCACAGTGGAAATTATGATACATATTATATACGTGATCGCGTTATATTTTGAAATTACTAAGCAATCCTTTTTCATATAAGAAGCAGCGACTGTTACAGTTTATAAATAATTATATATTGATAAAAGTTACTTTTACAAAAGCTTATCTTATTTAACCTGAAATGCCTATAACCTGTCAAACAAGCTCAAGTAGGAAATTATTCTTATTTTTGCAAAAGGTGTTTACTTAGACCCAGCGCAGTAACTAGGGAGGGGCAAGCGGGGTATCTGCCCCGGGCGTAACTAAAGAAGGGGCGCAAACATTGTTAAAGGCAAGTTGTGCATGTCACAAGGACGGGAGATTTCACTACTGTACTTGTTTCAGACATTACGCATAGCAGAAACTATAAATTTCGATGATGCTATTGATGAGTTTGTTGCATTCAAATCACATAGAATAACTCTTTAATATTAAAATATTTATATTTCCTGTATTTAAATTATGTATGTGTGTAATTATATTTATAATCATGTATTTAAATTATATACATTTATAGTATGAAATTATATCATTTATAGTTTATTTTTATTTATTAATTGTTCGCCCTAAATCCATATAGTATTAGAGAATTTTTATGGAGGGGGCGCATGTTTGGTAGTTTGCCCCGGGTGCTAAAATAGCTAGTTACAGCGCTGCTTAGACCATAAACCCACCTGATTGGCGCAGAAAAGGAAAATAATAGCAAAGATCATTCTATGTGCTTTTCGAATAAACGATAAAAATAAGATGTTTGTCAATAAAAGCCTAGTGCAATTCCTTTATAAAAAATTTACATAATTTTGCTCTAAAATTAAAAGTTATAAAATTAACCAGAGTTTTCTTTCGAAAAAATCTTAATTTTCCTAAACAATGCCACATACAACAAAAATTCCTAAAACTATGATAGGTTTATTTTGACTTTAACATTTTATATTTAACGTTATCAGGTGGAATCGTTTCGTGAAAACTGTTCGTTTATCAGTTAATTCTAAGTAGGAAAATTTCATAATTTTATGAGAAGAGTTGGCTGTTCAAAAATGAGAAATACTTGCATGACTTTGTAAGTGAAATGTTAAAAAATAAACTAAATTTTCGTCGGTTCGGTACCCTAATGTTCTCTAGATCTCCTTCTGTGATCGAATTCTCTCATTTTAATAACCAGCATTAAAATCGTAATAGCGCTTTTCAAAACTTTTATTAATTAAATAGAAGAAAATTCTGCCCTTTCATTTAATTTCACGTCCTATAAAATATCCACTCAAACTCAGACTTAAATGATAAGAACCTCGACCTGAAAAATAAAACGACGAATCGATCACGAAGTGTATAGTTTATAAACTCTGGAAATAGAAAAAAGGCTCTGAGATAAGGAAACCCATAACACGGCCCGAAACCTTCCTATACAACGCTAGTTTAAACTCGTACGGAATAACCCGTTTTTTTATCTCGTCCAAAACTTTGAATCTCGAGACAAAGCCAACGCAGCTGACCAAAAGAAAGAGAGAGATAGATTGAACTCAAAAGGAGAGTTTTTAATGTTCGCTGGAGACGGGTAATCAAGTGTGGAAATCTGTAGCGAGGGAGGGATAGTAGGAGCAAGGCTAACCCCCATCAGACCTCCACCTACGTCTCCAACCCCCTCATCTCCACTATCCTCTCATCCGATGTAACGTTTAAGATTGGCGAAAAAATTCCACTTGCTGAGCACAGAAGATGTGACGATGATTAATGAGCGTCTTCTGAAATCAGGATAACGGAATAGTGACCCGGTTTTTAAAACGGTTTTCTCTCTTTCTTGACGGTTAATTTTACGAATTGTATGTTTGGGGGAAAGTAAGTCCGAAAATCATACTTGGAATCAAATGCACAAAGGGCGAGTAATGAATATTTCCCGCGGCCTCACTAAAGGAGGAATTTCGCCATGAAGTATTTTGAAAGACAGAATTTCTCGCCTATTTTTATGTATGTACTTGAAATATGTTAAACTCAAGAATAAGGGTCGAATTAGGCTGTCTCTATGATAGTTGTTCCCAACCTGGGCGCCGCGGCACATCGGGACGCCGCAGTTAATATTTAGGTGTGCCGCGATAAAATTAGTTCTGTAAAATACATCAACGATTTGAGTGTGTTTACAGGTAATTAGGGCATTAATGTTTTCTTTAATAAATTGATTATAGTCCAAACGTTGTAATACTCGTTTATGAAAATAAATAAACCTTGTTTGAAGATAGAGAGGTGAGATTGATGATAATGAGAAATCTAACTCTTTAACCGTAAAGTTCCAAAATTAGAGACACACAAAAAAGGGGGGAAAAAGAAGAAGGCTGGGGTGCCGCGAAATTCGGTTTATCTTTGAAAGTGTGCCGCGCCTACAGAAAGGTTGGAAGCCACTGTTCTACGAAGATGAGAGTCTGAAGTGTACTTGCACAATGATCTTAGAAATAACGGTATTATTTGTAGCTCGTATTACCACACGAAAGAATTAGTTTCAAGTGACTGAACATATTGTCTTTTAAATTATTTTATTATTTCGAGTGGAGTTACATTAGTTTTTATATTATCTACTTCGTCTTGATAAAAAATTAAAAAATTCCATAGATCTCTTCATGTACATCCCTCCAACACCCCTAGCGGCTCCACAAAAAGGTAAGTTTCATCTGGGCTTCCTATATCATCTATTTTCCTCCAGTATTCATCTATATACCGTATTTTCCCGACTATAAGACGACCTCGAATACAAGAGGACCTTCTTTTACAGACATTAATTCAGATAAAAAAATTTTATAAGGCATTCTGAAAGAAATTAATTAAACAATTTTTGGCGTTATTTGTATTTAAATCTCTAAAAATTGTTATCGTAATTTGCAGTGCAAAGACAAATGTCATGTGCTAGGCTAATCAAAGTCACTGATACTAGCTTTTATTTATTTATTTCTTGTTCACGAATATGAGACAACCCCCAACCTTTCGTTGGGAAAAAAACTGAAAATACTAATCTTATAGTCGGGAAATTACGGTATATTCATGCAACAAATTATTAGCGAGATTAATGAGTTCTCTATTTCATTTATTAAAAGCACATATTTTGTTTAATGTGCTACTAAAATACTCAAAATTAATGTTAGTCTTCCTTAAAATGTAAGAGAGTAATACATTGCATTTTAGTAATTTCACACCAAATACACAACAGTGGTGACAGACTTCAAGTTTTATTATCACAGTTCTCTCGGTAAATTTTATATTAGATTGACTATTTATATTAGATTAGTGACTTATTTGTCATTAAACGCTAAACTACTAAATCGAATGAAGGGGTTTTGTTGTAAGTAATAAATTAACCGTAATTTCAACAAAATGTGCTCTTGTAATGGAAATAAGAGAAAAATTAAAGTTAACGATCGCGAAAATATTGAAAAAATTCTTTTACTCATTTTTCCTTCAGAAAATAATGATTTTAATCTATTCGGAAAGTTAATACACAATATGAATACATTCTACGATCTTAAAATTCTGTTCTAGATAAGAACTTATGCATGAATTTGGAACAATTTTTTCTCCTGAATCTATCATAATAATATTTATCAATAATATCTATGATTTTATATATGTCTGAATACTACAGAAAAATACTCTAAAGTATTTTTCTTTTTTATAATAGCTTATAAATTAAAACATTTCCCGAATCTGGTTTTTACGTGTCCATAAACATGATCAATGCAGTCTAAATTTATAGAAACGTGTTGGATGCTAAAAAAATACTTTAGTCTTTGAAACTTCTCATAGCGAAAATGAGCGCTCGTAAAAAGTGCGCATTTCGTTAAAGGTATAAACTCGGTTTTATCCATCCTATCTTCCTAACGCGAAAGAGAATCTCCGCCATACTCATCCAAACTGTATTCTTTATCACGCATAAATGATGAATTTGATGGTTTGGGTGGGGAAAAATGTCTAGAAAAGTCCTCCTTGGTTATAAATTTTTACTGTGAGGCATAAACCTCTTCCTACTCCTCTTTCTCGATAATCGACGTTACCACACCAAGGCAACCCTTTTCCTTCTCTCTCTCTCTCTCTAGCACACACACTGACACACCATCTTTTACGTTGTTCTTCTGTTTTTAGTTCGGCCTCGCCTCCGATATTAATCTTCCCTTCCTACTTCCCTAAACCGAGACACACGACAGACACTGATCGCCCTACTTCCGCTATTACAATACCGTTAGACATCGGCGAAAAATTATGGATGCACTCACAGATGGCTGTTTTTGTTTTCATCTTTTTTGTAGCTTATTTTACTGACTTTCTTTTGACTCGGTAATACCTCATTTCCATTTTGCTCTCTTTTATAAAAGGAAACGTCGGTGCGACAAAACATCCACGGTGATGATTCATCGAAAAAACTAAGACGCATGGATGATAAATGAATTTATTGCATGCCTAGATATGATTTCCGATGCAATCTTCTTTTCTTTTCTTTTTATTAACGTATCCCCTTCAAGTCTCTGCAGTGAATTCTTTTCCTCTACTCTGCTCGATCTTAAATTTATCATATCTTCGAGAAAATCTAGATTAGAATATCCGAAATCGATCCTCAGGATATTCCGTCTCATATGAAATCGACGTTTCCATTGGTTTAATTTAAGCCAAAATACCTCTGGTTTTATAAAACATCGTTACTTCTTTAATTTTTAGCTATTCTTCATTTATCGAAACCTCTTTATTTCAATCCTCAGAGGGATCCTTGGTTAAAAACCCAATATCCCTGAGTTAAATAAACGGCACAAAAACTTCGCTTTGGAATACGATATTACTTTTCCATATAATTTTTTGCAATTCCGAGAATTGATTTCATTTTCCGGCAATGTTTTATACTCGTCTTTTTCTATAGAAATAAACTGTAGCTATGTATTCTCTTCAATTGCTCCCCTCATTATAATGCGTGAAAAATGTTTGTATTTGAAGATGATCACGCAACTCCAATAACATTGACTCCATGAATCTTCTGCTGATGTTCGATTTTCTGATTATTTGTAAAATGATTATAACGTCTAGAACCTATCTTGATTAATTTTGACTTTATTTCATTATTTTTGTTTATCTTTGAAAGTCTTTTCAAGAGGCAACTTCTTTATGTTAATCAGTGTCAATAAAATAATGTTTTCTTTTGGTTTGGAGCAGTGACCATTTATATTCCACGTATATGCCGTTTCTATTACTAAAGATTACCAAATAAATGGAATGACCAAGGTAGAAATGACTTCATTTCTACCTCTATATGTAAACCACTATATTAACCAAAACATAATAATAGAAGGCATAGGAATATATGTTTTCCATGAATAATCCACATGGTCATTAAGTAATATTATTAATAGAGAAATAAATTTAGAACGAGAAAAATACCTCCGGTCTTTACTTGAATTACATTAGTAAATTATTTTCGATTTGAAATAGCTTGCAATTTGCAGCAACGAGATTGAAATTAAGTTGCGTTCAAAAGCCCAAATTCGCATGAATATAATCATGTAATTATCATGGAAGAGATTAACAGACCATAATTATGAAAAAGTAACATATATATTTTTCAAATTGATATCAATAACTAATAAATAGGTATACCTTTAAGTCGATGCCTTAACATGATAAATAATCTTTTTTTGTTGGCTAGAATTTGGCGTATTATGTTAAAGAAATCTGTTCCTCGGCTAGATTTCTAATTACCAACTTCAATTGAGCGAATTAATTTTTGCAATGATTTTTCCTCAGATTTTTCGTTGAAATAATCGCAACAATTTCAAGTCCAGCGAAATTTCCTTGACTCGAAAGAAAAAGTATAAAAACAACACGTTTTCCAACATGAGAGCATTCCACTCCCAATTCCCCTGTCTTCCTTTTCCACCGCCCGCCCCATATATAAACATGTGCGTGAGAGAGGGAGGGAAAGAGGAAAGGAGAGAGAGAGAGAGAGAAAGCGATCGGCGGCTATATCTGATTTGGACGCGGAACGGCGCCGCCGGTGCTCTGGGCGTCGCGGCATATGCCGACGCTTCCAGCCGATTGGGCGATTGCCGTTATCGCGGGAGGCTCTCCGAACGCAAAGTTCGCGGTTAACCCCGCGCCGCCTCTTCTGCTCTCATAGGCCCGTCGCCGCCGCCGACGGCACCGCGCGCGCCCCAGCGTGCGGAGAGAGAGCATCGGCGCGTATGCTTCGGGCCAGACGGTAGTGTCGGAACGGCACCATTTAGGCGATAAGAGGGAGTCGGGAGAGGAGGAGAGAAAATTTAACGGGTTTCAACGAGAAGGCGGAGAGAGAGATATACATGCCAACAAGTCTCGCCTTTGCATCCATATGCGGTATGAGGCCGATTTCATCCGATACCTCGTTCAAAAAGTTTCTCCTCCTAAGGTTATTTTCAGTGGTGTGCACGTCGTTGTGTAATTATAGGGCATGCCATGGGTAATGTCGACCGCAATCATATCTTAAGGAGGGAAAACATGGCAAATCAGTTGCTGACAAGAGAATATTCTTCGACGGTATTAACTTTTAGGATAATAGATGGCTATGATTGTGCATGTCCAATACTGCTGGAGATGAAAATATCTATATTTTAGGTATATAAAATAATTTCCTGTTGGATGTCGCTTTTGTGAGTTACATTTGTTTCTAAAAATTACAATAAATATTTTTGCTAAGTTTCATTGCTGCATATTTAGATTGTATGAAAATAAAAATAACCATATTTAGTTTTATTACCTTTGCACCTTCTTTTGTACTGTCCTGCAAAATAAAGTTGCATACACTTTTATACAGTCGAAACTCTTTAAACCAACTTTACAGTAACTATGTAAAAAGTGAGGTAATAATCATTGTATCTAAATTCAAGAACAAGCACTTAAAAATACTTGTCTCAGGTAAAATCGACGGATGGAGCCTTTACTTTGTGGAAGTCCTTTTCTCCTTATCAATTATTGTCTCCAATAGTCACAACAAGGTTATAAAAACCAGATACGCATTTCGGCTACAAAGCTACCATCATCGGCGGTAATTCACCTAACAGGGATCTTACAAAGTCCAGGTTCTTAAATATCATTAACTTTTTAAATATTTTAAATATAGAAAAATAATCAATACCATTAGTATTTTAAATGTTTTCCATCTATGCGAAGCAAACCAAGTTCGCATCTGTGAGTTGCTAAGCTATAAACTTCATAGCAACGTATTTTAAATGTACTTTGAATTGAGTTAAATTAAAAACTGGCGTTAATAACATCTGCGTTGAGGCCCTCTAGAAAAAATAGCTACCTAGTCAAATCAACAATGAATCAAGGATTCCATTATATGAGTTACATGAGTTATTAAGTTGTATTCAACTTAATTATAAAGCCATAATATACAGCATGACATTGTTGGTCGAGCGACTGTCGAGTTTTGTTCAGTACAGAAGTTTGATTTAAAATTGAGTTGTTTCAACCCCTCTATACAATGGAGAGTAAATGAGCTGTGTTTTGTGGTTAGCAGATCTGAAATCTGTTACATCTGTGAGACGCAAGTTTCACACATATTGCAACACAAAATCCTCCATCTGAACGTGCTATAGGATACTCGATGAAAAAATTCAGGCAGGTTCAGTGCATGGAAAATCTCGTTCCAGCATATCAGCAATCACTAATGAGGGCATAGCATCTATTTGAAAGGCGTTCGTACGGAACCTAAAAAAATCACTAACCCGTGCTTCTAGAGAAATTAACATTATCTTCTCAACAGTTCCTGTGATTTTAAAGATGAAGTTACTTCAACAACCATAACAAAATTCAAGTTGGAGGATTATGGCGCTACGCTGAAATTCTGCGAAAGATTTCTGACAAAAAAAAACAGGGAAAATTCTAACTTTTTTGAACCAGTTAACATTTTCGGATGAAGCAAAATTTCATCTACGTGGCCAAGTTAACCATCAAAATTGTCGCATGAAGAAATGGAAGAACGAAGGAATTGTGATATTATGAGAGACTCTCCGAAAGTCACCGTGTGACGCGATTTAGTAAATCTCGAATTGTTGGCGCGTTCTTTCTTGAGGAAGCAACTGTAAACTGAGAGTGATATGAAATTGATGTAATAAAGCGATCTGAAGATGCAGACAGCCATAAGCTGTTATGTTGGAAGTGATATCTTGAAATGTTGAGAAATCTCTTCCTTCCACAGTTGCTGGACCAAATTATTTTTCAGCATGACAGAGTTCATTATCACCATCTTCGGAAGGTCAGGGAGTTTTTTACTGAAACATTCCTCGGAAAATGGTTTGGAAGAGGAAGAACACTTGCATGACTCCCGATCACCAGACTTAACCTCATTAAACTTTTTTCTAAGTGCCCATGTCAAGAGTGTCGTTTACTCCACTCAGCCGCAACATTTCGCAGAAATGAAAGTACGTATCAAAACTGCATTGCATAACATCACAAATATCAAGAAACTGATGTTTTTCAATCCATTCTAAAAAGAATTGAATGCTGCATTGCCTACAATAGAGGATGTGTAGAAACTAGGTGCGGCTGTGAACTAATAAAAAAATTTGCATTAAAGATTCTCAAGACGTGCGGTATATTTTTTCTCTTGGCAACGCACCGGTGAGTGCTTGGTTTACTAAGCATAGATAGATTTTTTTAAATATTAACTTTAGTTATGGTACTGAATATTTTGTTCTCTTTGGAATAGTTAAAAAATCATTGATACTTTAACCTCTCCCTGGCTTTATAATGGCCCTATATATATATATATATATATATATATATATATATATATATATATATATATATATATATATATATATATATATATATATATAAATGCCCGTATAGTGTAATTATAGAATACAACCGATTAAGTTGACTGTTTATTTTATGGGGAAAAATTTTCTCGTACAATTTGAAATCACAACTAAAATTTCTGCATACGCTAGCGATTGTGACTTCCTTAACTCTCGATTATTCATTTAAAATATGGCTTACCACAATTTTATTACTTAATTTTACAATAATTATGCAATAAATATGCCTAATTTTATTCGACTTGTATTCAATTTTAAAAATATAACTTCTTCATATTATGGAAACAGAAAAGTTTCATTGTGGTAAAGAGGAGACTTCAGCGATATACAGCAACCACCGCCAAATAGAAGAGGAAACAGATTTTTAACAACCATCCAATGAAAACTCGGCATTCCATTTTGGCGTTGACAAAACACGACCGTTCCCGTCGTGCATCGCCGTCAATCAAATTCGTTTCAACAAAAGAGGGGCAAGGTGATAATTCTCTTGAATGGCATGGAATCCTTCGTTACCCACTCCCGTTCATGATGTCACTATCGGCTGCGAACGGTTTTGGGTCGGAGGAGGGGAGGACACGAGAAATAATAACGTTCGAAAATTCGTCCGATCGACAGTCAGCTGTTATTCCCGCAGTCCAACGAAAGAGACTCGCCCATCACGCCAGCCAGCTCGCCCTCCCACCCGCAGTATCCGCACGGCTCGTCTGCGAACAACGCCGCGACATTAATTAACATACGAATTTATCAAAAGAGAGAGAGAGAGTGAGGGAGAGACGGCGGATGGCAACGATCGTTACAAAAATTTCAGCGATAAATATGAATTATAACGGCTTTACAAGATTCGACCAATCGGTCGCTTCCTGTCGATGAGTTATTTTTTTCGACGTTAGTCACCTGTCGACCTATAGGAAGTGGGGAAGAGAAGGGAAAGGAGGGAGGGAGAGGACACGCGAGTGGGAGGTAGAAATGGATGTTCTTTTTGCCGCGTCGATGGGTCATTATCGCATTGCCGCAAATCATGTAATCGGCGTCAAAATTGTGAAACATGAAAAGAGACTCCGGCGGATTTTTTTATGACGACGAAAGCTGCAAGTGACTTCGGTAATTATGATGCTCGTTCTAGTTTTTATGAAATTCTCTCTTCTGCGCGAGAGTCTTGTTGAGTAATTTTCGATGAATAATTTAGCATAAAAGAAACCTTTTCCGATATTTACCTCATTGTCAGTATTTAAATTTGCTCGAGTTGACTTCTTTTTTCTAATTCTATCTCATTTGCTTACATATGACGTACTTGTCTCATTTTCTATTGATCAAAATGACACGAGCTGGATTTATACAGGCAATTCGAAGCATTTAATTCTACGTCGCTATTGCCACTAGGTTAAATGATGATGAAACGAATTCAGAGATAGTTTTAACTTTTCCGTTAGAAATACTCTCAGAGGGAGAAAAATAAAAACATTCGTCCATATTACAGTAAGGACTCAATGTGTGTGTAACTATTTAAATTTTGTTAAAAACATTTTATACGATATTACTTAACTATAAGGTTATTTTCTTATATAAAACCAAGCACTTATTTAGTGTTCAATAATCGACAGTAAGAAGTTTCGTACTAGGGATTAATGAAGAAACTCTATTATAACTAGATGAACTCGCGTAATATGAGGTTTTATCAAACGGAACTTAAACCCACTCAAACCTTTTATCGTGGAACTCGTGCTAGCTGTGCGCTCCAGGCAATCTTTTGGCATGAAAAACGTAAATAAACGCAAAATACAAGCTATAAATTACTTAACCCGCCGTACATCTTAAAAGAAAAAACATCATTTCATCGGGACGAACAGTGTTACACTTCGAATGAAATCCACGAACAATGCAATTTATTGGTCGATCCAAAAAAACGGGAAGAATCCATTTTTTGCACTCTCGAATGACGTTTCAAGTGCCGTCGAGGGAGCACGTCTATATGCCATCAATGGCGCCAGGCGAGAGATAAACCATCGGTGGGACAATGCAGAGGGAGACGCTCTCCTCCCCCCTGCCTCTGCACTCACCCACCGAGCACGACTACATCCCTCCCTCTGGTCCAACACTATTCATAAACACCCCTTCAACGCAGACTATAAGAACTCTTCAATGGCCACCAACCTTGCCTCCATTTTTGAATAACGTAATCGAGGTCTCCTCGCCGTCGTAATAATCCTCTCTAATCTTGTCTTTCCTTGCCAAGCCATTCCACCCCACTACCATCTACTGGGTGTCGAACTTCATACTCTAAGACTCCTTCCTGCCTCGTCTACATAATCAACTCTCTCTCCTAATGGAGCGTCCTGGTACGCTGGATTCCTAACGGAGAGTCAAAGTTGAAATCAAGCTCATGGTTTGTGTTGAAGTAATGACAAAATAATCCAGTTGAAAAGTATGTACATTTTTCTGCTCAAACTTCTCACTAATCTCTTTACAGTTTGAAACGTTCCCGTTCCAATTATTGAGGATGAAACGGGTGAATAGCGTTTTTAAGTCTGTTAAGAGCTTATTACATATTAACCGAAATATTGTAACACTATTCTATTTGAGCATTAATGCATTTTCCAGTGTTATAATAATGGTTAAATAATAAATTAATGAAAATAAGAAAGAAAATAAAGGTTATTTTAACTAGTTGAACCAATAGAGTCATGTGATATCACCTTCAATGCACCTTCCGCTCGATGGAATTCGTTCAAAGAAATTATCCAGAATAGAAACTATGACGAGATAAACGATATAGCGCAAAGATGAAGGATTGGATATTTTTGTTGAGTTTCACAAAATGTCGATTTATTCAAAAATAGCTCCAATGATTTTGATTAAAGATCACCCGGTTATAGAGCTTCGAGTCATAAGCAATACTGCATAAGTCACATTTCTCGAAAAATAACTACATTGCGTCAAACGACAACATAATACCTACATATATAGAATTTTACGCCCAGCTACTACCAAGTTTTCTCAGCAATCTTCGTCCAACAATAATGCTTCAGCTCTTATATGCCTTCGCCAATCTGCATAATTATATACATAATATCCTTATTCTGTACGTTGGTTTGTCCGTCCGTCTGTCCGTCCGTCCGCCCGTTGGTCCGCCGGAACGCTCTATAGAAATCCTCATAAGAGAACACTTAAAAATACCTTTTTTCACTTGCAGGCTTTTTTTTGCAAAATTAAATTAGAAATAATTGACCTACAATCTTCGGACCTAGACCATTTAAAAGAAAAATGAATTTAAATTTTTATTCTTATCGTCAACTTTTGCCTTCGGTTCTAAATCGCTTAAGTTATGCGTTTAAATCACATTTATTGGAAATTTTTAAGCTTTTTAAAGATATGTTGTCTTTCCGACCGTCTCATTGTTAAACCTCGAGATTGTATTGTTATCCTTATACTATATGCGAAAGGAAAGTGTGTTTTGAATGCTTTAGTAGGAGAGAGAGAAGGCGCCCGAATTATTTATAATTAAAATCGTGTTTTTCATTAATCTCTTTTAAGTTAACTTCCTATTGAAATTTTTGGCAATTAACTATTTTTATAGTTATTTTCAGTTTTTTGCAGTGCATCTTATTATTAACCGGAGTTATAAATTCGCATCGCATATATGAATCACGCAAAAAGCCATTCCTTAACATGCAGACCTTTTTCGTTCACATTTTAAAATATTTCAAGGATATGGTACTTAACTTAGTTATGCGAGGAGAAGAATTTAAATCTCATTCTAAATCTCCAAAAATTAGTTTTAATACGACTTTTCACATTTTCACGCATTTTGTTCATATTGGACCACTGTTGTCCCAGTTGTTGAATTATATTCTTGGCATCATAATAAATGCACCAATTTAGTGCTTTAACACGGATCAGACTTTTATACATGGGTATAACTTATTTACTAAATTTATTAAATAATTAGAGGGAGGAAGGAAAAGAGAATGGGAATGAGCAGAAACACAGGAAGAGGACGTAGCTTTTGTATAGGATTAAAAGGAGCTGCAGTGAACAAAATAACAATAATAAATTATAACTGATTATAAAAAATGTTGTACTATTGAATCATGCGCCATTGCCAAATGGTGGGAATTCATAAAATTAAATATAGGTCACGTAATTTTCAATGGATTTCTTTAACTGATAATACAGCAAATATTTCGAACCGAGTATCAAATAGGATTGAAAAATAACATTTTATGACTTTTATTTAAATTTCTTTAACTAAAGTGATTTTTCTGAAAAATTTTCAAAACTAACATAATTAAAAGAAAACTGCGATCTTAAAATAAAATTAAACTCATTGCAGTTCATGTAAGTATTTAGTAATAGTAAGTAAGTTACTACACATTTTTCCTTTGATAGTAAATTGACAGTTCGTTCACATTTTATCCTGTTTTTTACGAGTTAATGAGAGGAAAATAATTCATTTACTAAGTTAAACTCAATACGTTTTAAATAACTTATAATTTGCTCAAATATTTCAAATAAATTTCAGCTACTTCTTTATGCATTATATCTTATTATTTCGATTTTCCTCTTATTTTCAGCAAATATTTGGATAATAATATGGACTCTCCACTGATAATTACTTAAACAGTATAATTAAAACAAAGATAACTTTCAAAAACACTGATTTGATTGTGCATGAAAGCCAAACCAGATCATAGCATATCTTACTGATTTTATCATATCGAAATCATATATATTTGTAATACTTTTATGATAATCCCGTCATATTTGACGAGCATTTACGCTAGTACTTGATATTTATGTATGGCGTAACTATTTACCAAGTTTTATTTTCACACAATTCACATTATTCAATATATTAATACAATTTACGTGCAGAAGACATTTTGGCAGAAATAGTTCCTTCCAGTGAGGAAAGAGTGTAGTGCGATCAGATGCATACCTAATATATGAGAAAGTACATTGTACCGATCAGAATGCTTAAATAACAATATATGCAATTAAATAAAGGTTTATAAGCCAAAGAAAAAGAGAATTTGGTACCAATATTATGTATGTTGGATAACTATATGGTTATTCTACATAACGTTCTCCAGCGGTTTCCAAAAATTACAAAGCCTCGCCCTTGCTATACCATGCTCAGTCACAATTCATGAACAATACATACTGGACCTAAATTGCCATTAATATAATCACCTTAAGAAAAACATGGAGAAAACGATACGTCCTTGCTACTTGAGGGCTTGAATTTGACGGCTTCATATTGTAGGTCCCACTATTATGATCGTTAAATAGACAGTAAATATGTATATATCAAACCTTTTGCGCCCCCATAGGGAAGCATGCCCTACAATTTGGAAGTCACTAGCGAAATCAGTAATAGCCGAAAAAATTTCAGCCACAAGATAGTTTTATAAACAGGTACTTGGCGAAAACAACTCCAGTGATAGTTATAATAAAGGATAATGGGATTATTTCAAGATTCTTGTTGTATTACAATGCAGAATTGCATTAAACGCTTCTTCATTATTCCGATTCGTCTTATATCGCTCCATTATGCTAAGAAATATGGACCACACGCGAGGCATAGAACACTTCATCCCTCTTATTGTTCAACATTTCCCTCCACCGCCACAAACATCCGCCCGTTTAGTGTACCTCCGGAGTTTGCCGACCACCCACGCTCATGGAACTCAGGGCACGCTTTAGAGGAAGACAAAGTTCCCGTATCTTAGGGAATATGACCGCTGCAGTGTTGAGCACGCCCCTACTCTTGATGTATCAAAATAGCCCACCAATGTGGGGCATCATGTTCCATGACAGAAGTTATGGGAGCACCTCATCGTAAAGAGAAACGTATGTATTTAATTAAAAATTAACTAGGTTGGAAGAAAAATTTATGACCAGAAACGTGCCCGCAATACCGTGATTTAAAGGTTTTCTGAATAAAAGTATGAGAGGTAAAATATCATTTGAAGTTCACTTCAACATGTCAGAATGGTTGTAAATAAGTGAAATTTGCTCCATATTTGCTGAGCCTATATTAAAGCAACCTTGAAATGATTAATATCTTGGGTAACATGATTTTATTCTCTTGAATTATAACAAGATTTGCGATTGGGAGCGAAATATATACTTATTTCTATGAATTATTTTTTATTTTAACAATAACATTATGAAGGAGGATTATAAGTGGAAACCATTGTCTCCAAATGTTTTATAAAGCATGTAGTTGTTCGAAGTTAAAAAAATAAAGATTTTCCTCTTCATATTAATGTTATTATAATTTAAATAAAGAACATCTTGAATTTTATGCGTGAGAGTGGATGTAAAACAATTCTTGAGGAGTATAACGAAACACAATGGAAGAACCTAGACACATAAATGGGGATTAACTTCATGAACAGAACCTTTTGACCATCGACTATCTGAATATAGATGCAGACTTATTTAAGCACATTTAAAATATCTGTACAAGAATATATCAGAACAAAAGCGACCGCCTTATTTGCGTAATAAAAACATAAGGGGATACAGAAGAAAACCACTACGTCTCGATAAGTAGGTTATAACAGAAACGCTCACCCTGTCATTCTCGACCATAGTGCCATATAAATGGGGAAACCGCGTTGTCCTCGCCTCTTTTGTATCTCGATCTCAGCACGCGCGTGCGCGACAGATTTTGAGAACGTCCACGAGTGGGCAGTAAAAGGATTGGACTCGCGTGCCCGGCGAACGGAATTCAATAAAGCCCTACGGCGGTGTTGTCGGGCTCTTCGAATCGAAATTAAAAAGGGACGTGACGCATACATCCTCCGATGATCCGCCGGCCGAATTTGCGGGAATTTTTGGAGTGGCAATTGTCAGAGAGAGAGAGAGATGCTCGATTGAAGGGCTTTCTGAGGGAAGAGCTGAGGCATTTGTTCTCTGGCGTTCGCCACCTGGGCGGCGGATTCTTCAGCTGCTGGACGTGTCTTATGTGGTTGCCAATGTTTGTTTGCACTTCGCGCCGTATGGCACGGGTTAAAAGATGAGATACACATCGTTCGCCGATATCCCTCTCTCTCTCTTTCTCTCTCTTTGCCACTGCAATTGTCATAACTCCCGAACGTGAGTCATTAGATGTTGCAGATGCGTACCGTTGATTATAACAAACAACAATGGAGGGCTATTCTTTGTTGACGTCCGAGATATTCCGTTGGCTAATTTAAAAAGAGCTCTTACGGCCTTCGTAACATCTGTGTTAATGGCGCTCTCGTGAGGATCGAATTCACAAAGATGCAATGGTAACAGGATTTCGGGTACCCTCGTTAGCGAAATTCAAATTTATTAGGATCGTAGCACCCGTAGGTCTCATATTCCTCTGTAAACTCACTGATGTCAGCTTAGTCTAGGATAAAATTCCTTGGAAATCAGATCGTGCCTGCGGGATGGGGATGCGTAGGGAGTAAATCTAGATGGCTCAATCTCACTTGCCTCCATAAAATTCTCTTCCCTTAAGACAATCGATCTCTTTAAGTTTTCACGTGTTCCTAGAACACCCAAGCACATACTCACTCGTTCACTCATATGCACCATGGCAAATCGCACGATCTGCCACTCGCTAACAATTAACATAATGCGAAATTGCCACCATCCACTTCTCAAACCAAAATTATTCAACTCTATTGATATATATCATTCAGAAAAATCTGTGACAGTTGTAATAGTAAATATCGAAACCGGCAAGCAGTCGTAATCCTATAAATCGACTCCACGATAGCTCGAAAAGAATATTTCCTATGATACTGCGCCGATTCAATTGGGTATTTGCCATCATTATCTTCCCCAAATATTGAGGATTTGAAAAGTTCCAATCCGTAATAAACCTATTAAAACACAAACAAAAAAAGTAAAAAAAAAATGAGATCCTCGTAAACGAATCGCCTTATCAAATGCAAATATTAATCACACAATGTGTGGTGGATATAGCAATATTTTAAGTTCCGTTTATAAATATGATTGTACATATGAAAGGTAATTCGTTGGAATCATTTTAATGATGAATTAAACGGGTAAAGAGTGTCAAAACGATTCAATGGGTTATCACGCGAACCAACACGTTCGCAGATATTTTTTTCGTTTGAGCATTTTTGTCCCGATTTCTCGCCTCGCCTTACTGCCATCTCTCCCATACCCTCGACCCTTTTTGTGTCGCGCACGAGTGCCTCCGTGCACGCGCTTCTGACAAAAAACGCGTGATCGCCCTCAAAAGCCAGAGAGAAATCCGATCCCCGTCGAAGCGGGTTCCGTCCCGGGCGACGGAAGACGAGGACACGCGCATCCCTTGCGCCGATTGCATCTCTCTTTGTCTCCACGGCGGCGACGGCGCCTACTCTTCCTAAGAGAATAAGGAGCGACGCTCGGGGTCGAATTTCTTCTTCTAAATCGTATCCTCCGTCATACGAATGAGGGAACCTTTTTTTAAAGAGACCTAAGCGTGCGTGCATAAAGAGTGAGAGAGGGAGAGAGCACGGGACGCCACTGGAGCGGGCTTCGTCACGAGCGGATGATAGAGAGAATGAGATATATATTACGCGTACGGGATCGTGGACGGAGATATGATTTTTTGCGGTGTTTTTTATCAAACGAGATCGTTTTTTACTGTCCTCCCTAATGCAAGAGGCACGTATACAGCTGTAATTCCTGCGTGTTCCTACATATACGGTAATTGTGGAGACGCTATTTTTAGATGACGTTTTTTGAGCGTGGATGCTGATGGGTTGTTAGAGTATGAAAAATGAGCAGTCACAGATGACACACTTCATGCACGATAATGATTTATAATTGGACTTTTATTACCGTGGCGAATGAGATAGCAACGCCTCCTTGCATTTTTGCGTCGGATTTTGACTCAATACATTATTCAGAAGCATAAATAAACTGAAACTCGGAAGTGATATCTTCTTTAGTTAATTAATTATACTACTTAACATTAGTGTTTTTCAATATAAACGATGACGAAAACAAGTCAGCAAGGAGTATTATTATCATGATAAGTTGTTGTATTTTTAAAACATCAATAAAAAGCATTCAATATTATAATAGTAAGAATTATTTTAATTCAAAAATATAAAAGGCTGAAAAGTATTTCACTTAAGGTTAACTTCTATTAACGTATTATATAATGTTTCAAAGAAATCTAAAAATCTTTAATTTCAGAGTAATTTTAAATATGATTCGCGATATTTATTCTAAATAATTCTCAAAAATAAATACCAGTATTCTGTACCCGAATAACTATCTTGGAAAGAAAAGGAAAATAGTTTTTTAGAATGCTACTCAAGTCCCAAATTCAAGTAATTGTCGAGAAAAAGTGCAGGTGATACTTTTCCTTCTTAAATTCTTGCGCAAATAAGATTCGGGGTTGCACGAAAGCGTACATGACCAAACCATTCGTATGGAACCGCGCGAGGTCACAATTGCTCAAATCCAACATCCGATCTTCGGCGTCAAAATCGTTTTAGGTACACCCGTCGTGGGCACGCTCAAGTGTCGAATGCCTTATTTTGGCCTCGCGCATTTATGGTTCCCGAAAATCCGCGACTGCTTATTAGACCGATATTATCTAATTTTCTCCTTACCATACAGTTTTAAAGGGTGTTGTTCACCGGGCCGCCAGAAATATTTTTTTTGGCATCAGGACCGTTTCAGACCAGATCATGAATTCGATTAAGAGTAAATATGCCATTAAATGGAAATAGAGCCGGGATACCAAAAAAAAATTGAGCAAAATAAATAACCTCTTGAAAAGGGTAAAAGGGAATGCAGATTACAAGGTGGCGGGACGTTAGATTTGTTTTGTGACGATATGTAATAAGATCCCTTTTTACTGTCCGCAGTAAATATTTCCAAAAGACATAAGCTCCTTTTGAGCAATAATTGAATTCTGTGCCTTTTCCAGACATTCGTTTTTATTGCTACATAATGGATTTCGTAAAATTATTCACAGAGAATTTAAATATCTGTAACGTCAATCGCTAACTTGAATATTACAACCGATTTTGATTTTTAAATTCATAGTTTAAATTAATGCCATGAATTTAATTAGTTATAATAATTTACATTTATATATATAAACAAAGAGAATGGGAACTTTTTTAATAGGCCGTGCAGAAGATTTTATCGATAGCAATGGTAAATATTATAGAGAGTAATATTACGAATGGATGGCATGGGCATATAAAATGGAGGAGTAAGTAGTTGTTTGGTATTTCTAAAAAATAAACCTGTAAAGTGCAAATTATGATATGAAATACCTGTTACCTTAACAATAGCATAAAAAATTATATATACTCGATTGGCCTGTTATAAGGATTTCCAGTCAGTAGAATTTTTATATTGTCTTCTAATTTAAAATTTTGAAATAAAATATTAAGGAGAATATGTTTAAGTGAATAAAAAAGCGTTAAACGTTATAACATATCATGTGAAGATTTCACGGACAAAAAATTGTCCGAGTCCTCTGAGGGTGAAACAAAGTAGCATTCAAACGAAAATTAGACAAATTCAAAATATGAAAGTAAAGTATAGTTAATACCTTAATACCTTGTCTATGCAAGAGACCCGTTTGAAATTGTGTATATCATTTACGTGAAGTGAATGAAACATCGTGCTTCGCTATCCCTACAAATTAAAATATATATATATATATATATATATATATATATATATATATATATATATATAGCAGCTTTCTGCGACTACTCGTATTCCCAGGCCGGTATGTGCCGAAGGAAAACATGTGAACGAGTTGTACATCCGCACGATGATATAGTACCTTTATTTCGCATCAACAATGAATCAATCACATCCCGTTCGGCAGAGTAACAATTGAAGCACAATAGCCGCGCGCACAGGAGGAGGAAGGGAAAGCGGAGACGAGGGGGGGGAGGGGACGAGATCCATGCGCGGATCAAAGATAGGAAGACGGCTCATATCAACGTGCGTTGAATGAGTAGGACGGTTGTTCCACGCAACGAGTTCATTTCCCATCATTTGACCGAACAATGTGCATCATCCGTCCACTTCCGCATCGCATCCGTTCTGCTATGCGGTTAGACTTGCCACGGCAGCTGACACAAGGGAATCGATACTCAAGAGTAAGAAGACAAACATTCCCATTCTTTGGAAAATAAAATTAAATTGCCCGTGAAATGGAGACTAGTGCAACGCTATTAAAGAAGACTGTTCCAGATTTTTCCGAAAATTTCTAATGATACTTATAACACAAAAGTTACCCATGAACAGTTAAATGAAACCGTAATATGCATAAACAATTTGACAATCGTCATATAACATGCGATATAAAGTTTAACCTATATTCTGTAATAATTACACTTAACTTACCATTTTAGAGGGAGGCGCAAAGGAAATGAAACACTTTTTTCTGCGAGTGATCTACATACAACACTTTTAGCTAAATAAATAATATAAAACAGCAAAACATATTGTCGCATGAACATAAAATCTCCTAAAAAATAATTTCTTTAAAATAAATCATTTATCTCACAACTTGCAAGAGCTGCAAAAGAATAATAATGCAATTCGAATACATTTTAAAATACATCAATTTAAAAAATTTAACTACATCTTAACGAAACAGACATCCTTGTGAATTTTAAGAACTTTTCATGCATCAGGAAATAAATAGGCTAATGACTTATCTGAGGCTAATTATATGTGTTCAAAATGCTCCTGTGGTTAATGGCATCAGTTTTCTTCACATTAATTAAAACGCGGGATTGAATAATACCGTGACATCATACCAGCGACGATTTTGGAACCTGCTCGGACCTATCACATCAATCGAATCCACTCTATTCCTAATAAACCGCACTCTATTCAGACCCTACGCAATCGGTACAATAGGCTACAAATCGTGCACACGTGCCAAAACGACGTGGTCGTGAATGGCGCGAGATTCCCCCTTCGCCCTTCCGCGGATAATCTTACGTTGGAGGAAATAGATAGGGGCGGGGGAGGCGGTAGCGATCCACCCCCGAAGACTTTCATTCATCCCTCCCCCGGTTCTTCTCCCCCTCCTACCTCTCTTTTGCCCTCTCCCCACCTTTCCGTTTCGACAACCCTTCCATATGCAAACTCAGACATCCTTATCTCTAAGACTCTTTTATGGCTTCCTCGCAGTAGCATTTCCTTTTACACACGTTCACACTATGCCTATCTGTCCTTATCAACTAAACACCTCGCTTTACGAGTCGAGTCGTTTGTCCCGCGTCATGCGTTTCCAAAGTGTTGAAATATCGAGGTTGCGCCGCGTCCTTCGTTTTAATTTTCCTCGCCACGCCTAAAAAATTAGACACGCCACTATTGAATGTAATCGTCTATTGCCATTCAGATATTATTTATGAACGAACACTTTTACAGATTAAAATTATATTTCATAAGATTTAGTGAGGTACACTTATCAAATTTTTCGTGAGAGAGAAATAAAATTTTAACCTAATTTTTTACGACTTGCATTAACGATAAAAGCCATAACTTCATCCTTTTTCACGACCATTAATAATGTTAGCTTTATCTGGAGTCACTCGACAGAGTTATAACAGCATTATAAACATAACATCAGGTTATTAGGCACATTAGATCCACTGAAATGTTGAATTTTGCAGCCTAGATATCTCTGAGTTCTAAACCATGCTACCTGTATGCTGACCAAGATACATTCAACATTCATGAGGTAATATTTAGTCTGCTAGCGCGTGAGTTTTAATGTGATATGAAAAAAGAACGAAAAACATTTTAATAAAATGACAAGGGTTATAATCGGGTTTTAAAAAGAATTAAAAACCTAATAAGGCGATACCAGAAAAATTTAAGAATAATAATTATTATCAGGTGTAGAATTTATCATTTTAATGCTGAGAAATTGTCCTGCATATGACGTCAAAAAACATTTTGGTCAGCAGATAAAATATTATCCTCATCCACCAATGAAATCATTTTTAAAATCTCAAGCTGAATCATCTATTTCATGTTTATGTATCCTTGCAGGGTGTAAAGATCGTCGATAAAAGTTTAAGTCCGTCCAGAAAAGTCCGCGATAAAATTCATTCAACGGCGGAAAAGATGTACGGATGCGATACTGTTTTTGACGATGCAATACGCTGGCAGATTTTGACGTCTATAAAAGGATAATATTCAATGAAGAAAGTTTTCCAAGCATTTCGAAGGTGACGTACAGGCGAGGTGCACGATGAAAGATGATTACGTGAATAAAAAACAAAGCAATGCCGACCCCCGCGACGACCGAGATCCGAACCGGCGACATGATTGACGGGAAGCCATCACGCAAAAACCCTCGGAGCAGACGATCGTCGCTTTTTTCGCAAAAGAAATAAATGTCTCGGAATGGGAAATCATGCGAGGACCATTTTTTCACCGCGATAGTCATCTCGGTAAAAAGAGAGGTAGGCAGAGAGAGGGTCCGGGCGCAGTTTTTAAGACTAGGAATAATGGAAGGTAAACGTGGCTGGCGGTCGGAGGGGAGGCGTGCGGACGTAGGACGGCGAAATGGGGGCGTGGGTCATGTCACGATATGTGGGACCCCACCGGCCGCCTGCGCCAACCAACACCCGAATCGAAACCTCCCACTCCCTCTATCCCTCCCCTTTTGTTTCAAGACTGCGCTTAAGAAGGATCTTGCGAGGGAGGAAGACCAATGTCCGCTCCCCCCGGGAGGCCGCGGAGGGCGCGGCTGGGACACGCGAGGGGCGAGGCGGCCATCGCTCCTGCGCCGCGTCCGTCACGCGATCCTCCTTTCCGACACGCCCTCTTACGCGGCCGAAAATTCTCTCTCGCGATTCGCCCGTCTCTTTTTCGTTATAAACGAGTTCATTAGTTTGGAAAACGCGGTTTAACGCTAAGCTAATGAACATAGGAACTATGGAATGTGATGTTAATTAAAGACGAAAGAAGACCTGAGCGCCAGAAAATTTCATTCAAAAGTGAAACCGCATCTAAAATGTATCTAATTAGTTACGAGCCGTTCCTGCAACGAAAAGTTATAGTGCATGCAAATTGCCGTTTAATAAAACTGGGTTATAAGGAATGTTTAGAAGTTTTTATTTTTGAGCGCGAAAAGCTCTGTGTTTAATTTTTGAACTCTATCGATAAAAATTATAAAAAAGGTTAGGTTAATTATATACCTGTCTAGGAAGAGGAGGAAATAGTCTCCCTTCCAATAAGGTCGCAGCTTCCAATCCTGTTGTGAATATTGAAGCTTGAGTTTGTGTAAAGGCCGCGAGTGCTGTGACTGGGTTTACGCTAAATTAATTAATTAATTGGATTTAAATACTAATAAGTTCTTCCTACCATTAATCAAGTGGATGATGTATGTCTTTTCCGAAGTAAATTAACACTAAATCTCTCTGAAATATTTTGTTTTCTAATAAATTATATAATAAATTTTAGTGAAACAACTTTCATTTCCTCGCTTCTGCAAACAATCATAACAAGCTCCATTCTCATTCATGCTATCATTTTAGAATGCTATTCACCTTTTCTTTTCTCGTTTCCATCATTTCCTGATTCTTTCGTGATTTTTCCGCAGCCGCACTTCTTCGCTTTATGGGAGTGATATTTTCTTTTCGCTTCCATTTTGTATTCCCAAATCTTTCAAATATCTTCACACGTGTGAAGCCATTAAAGGTGTTATCACTATATTCTTTGGGGTATTATTCTTGATTATGTGTTATTTAATTTTTTCCTATTACTGCTGAACCCTTAAACGAAAAAACATTTATGCTAGGCATGGTAGTATTATATTGGCCTCTAATAGAACTACTGAATTAAAAAATGTTATAGGTGAAAAATGGATATAATGTAAACGTATTTGGCGTCTTTATAACACCCCATCAGTGAAAATGAAGCAATGAAATCACCAAATAGCTTATGAAACTCCTATAACTATAAAACGGTCGAGTAAAAAATTACGCATTTGAAATGCTCGATGTCGAATTTTCTAAATGAACTTGATAAAATTTAAGCTACATAACATTAATAATATCAGGTTTAAATTTTTGATATCTCCTTCTTGGTGTGTTGCTCTTATTGTGTAAATATAGAGGGAATTTCAGTGCATAAAATATGGATTAAGATAATGAAAACAGGAAAAGTGATGGGCGACATATAAAGAAAGGAGAGAATATCAAGTGAATAAAGGAATTTAAGGAAAGAAAAGAGACTGAAAATGAAGGCGGAAAACTTAGAAGAGCTGGGAAAGTGATGATAAATTGAGGATATTGGTAAAAGGCAATGTCGGAGCCCGCGAACGGATGATCTATTGAATCGTGTAAACATTTGGGACGTGCCATAAACAAAAAGGTTGATTAAATCGTGAGAATTCGTATGAGTGATAGGTTTGCTGTCGATGTCACAATATGAAATTAGGTTGAAGATAGGATAGTTGCAAGCGATATCTTTGCTAGCTACTTTTTCTTCGGAAGCAATTAATTTCTAATGATTAATATTACACATGTAGCGGCTTTGCTGAATCGAGAGGCAGTGGTCAGTGATTAATTCGCGATTCCTATACATCGAGTGTTAATTCTTTATCTTGGGGCTAAATGAGAATAGAAGTAAATTTCCCGTATTTGATTGCCGTTTTTATCAAAATTAATTTTGATTCTTCTATAACAGATGTCGATTTTTTAAAACTTTCGGAAATCATTCAGTCTACTTCATTGAACAGGCAAGATTTGTGTATCTATTTCAAGGATTCAAAAATAATGTGTCTGTTCTATTTCACAAGTTTTTTGACTCTTAAAAATTGAAGAAGAATGTCTTACATATTTATAGATTTAGCTAAAACTTTATGGTTCAGCTATTTTGCTTTCAACTAATTATTCCCATTTTATCGGAAAATTCGTGTTAATCAACTAATAATAATTAACCAATACATTATACCGACGTTTGCATTTTTTGTATCAGAAACTTAAAAAAACGCTAAATTTACCCTCATGGTAATCGATAGATTTCTGAATGATATCAGAAATGCGATGAATTGGGTGGAATAACTCTTTAGACAGCGTGGTTGAAATGGTGCACTCATAAGTGAATGTGCGGGTGTGTGTGTGTGTGTGTGAACGTTGGCGGTTGAGAAAGAAAAGGGTCTGGCGAGAGGTATTCGATACTCCTGGGAAAATAAGGGCGGTATACAAATGAGTCGAGTGGCGAGGATCTAGGTTTTGATAGTGCAAGAGGTTGTGTGTGAAGTAGGATAGTGGAGGGGAAGGGTGAAGATGGGTGAGTGGATGAAAAAGGTGGGGGAGAGAAAATAAAGGGGTTGGAATGAGGGGAAGGGGAGGGAGAATTCAATAGAGCGATAGGGTTATGGAGGAAGGGGAGGGGCAGGCAGAGGTCGTATGGCTTCACGTTGTAGGATGGAGACACATGGACGGTTAGAATGGAAGTCTTTTTCTTAAATGAACAAACTTTTTTAAAATAACGTCCTCTTCGATTAATTTGCATATTAAATAAAACGACGGAAAATTATATTTTCGGGAGGATATTTTTTGTTCACGGATACTTTTAAAGCATCTATTTTGCTCCTAGATAAAGTCCGAAGAGGCAGTTTTTGAGAGTAAAATAAATTTTTATGAGAAGCCTAGTGTTTAGATTAGGGTTCTCAAACACGCGGCTCGCGTAGAACCTTTATGCGACCCGCGAAATAAGCTGCTTTATACTATGATGCAGCCCAAACTCAAATAAATTTCTTATAAAATATTTTTAAATAAGGTATGAAATGTATTAAATCGTAACCTCCAAAATATTGTTTTAATTAATTTACTTTTCATTCCCATTTAAAACAGTATAGGCAGTTGAGGTACAGAACAATGTCTTAACATGGAATGTAGCCCGCGAATTTAGTGCGGTGCCATCATGCGGCCCACGCATGATTTGAGTTTGAGACCACTGTTTTAGATAGATGACTAATTTAAATGATTTTAAATAAAATCAATCTTGTTACAAAACTAAAACATTGATTAAAATAAATAAATTACAATTAATCAACAATACGAAGCATATCTGTTATGAATATGTTGAGACAAATTCCTTTAATGTGATAGTGACTAAAATGATGGACAATATCAGTCATCATCATCATGCTGCTGTCCGAAGACAGGTTTTAGCTGAATCGCTGCCTCCATTTCTCTCTCCCCTTAGAAGCCTCTTTTATACCTCTATAAGTATTATATTCCTGCTTTGTATTCTCTAATATTCCTATTCTTTTTCTCCCTCTTCCTCTTCTTCCGCTAATTTTTCCTTCTAAGATCGTCCTTTGTCAACACTGTCTTCTCAATATGGCCCTATCCAATTTGCTTTTCTTTTCCTGATTGTTTTTATTAGCAACCTTTCTTCTCCCACCATTTCTAATACTTCTTCGTTTCTCTTCCTCTCTGTCCATTTCACTTTCATCATCCTCCTCCATACCCACATCTCAAAACTTTCTAAATATTTTTCCTCCTTTCTCCTTACCACGTCTCTGCACCATAAAGAGCTATGCTTCATATGTTGCATTTTGCTACTTTCTTCCTGGTTTCTAAATTTATTTTCTTGCTTGTAAGGGTGATTTATTTTTTACTCTTTTTAAAAACATTTTTTGATTTCATCCAATGTGGAAATGAGCTTCTCTTTTGAAAAGGGTATCACCAATACCTAGTAAAAATTTGAAAATAAATATTAACAAGTGAGGAAAGTATATAATGTATCACAAATGGGCGCGTTTTGTGCGATGGAACATTTGAAACAAAACAATAGAGTTTGAACGAAAGCACGCCCGATTATGTATTTCTGTCTACTAAAATTTTCTTCCATCTCCTAAATTGGGTGTTTTATAAATGTATTTACGCAATTTTAGTATAATGACTAAAAAATGCAAAAAAATTATCAGAAATGATGCCAAGGAAATATTAAAATTTTGATTTGACGATTTATTTTCTATTAAGTTACAATTACAGTAAAATCTCGTTACAACTTAATTCAGAATAACGTACTTTCCAGATTAACTTACCATTTTTAAATCTCCATCGAATGCGCCGCATAAGCAATGTAAAAATATTTCAGTTTAGTGCACTTGAATATTACGTACTTTTCAGTATATAGTGCAAATTTATGACGCCCCGAAAAATATTTTTTTCAATAAAACGTGTTTCTTCCAAAAATTACTCATAGAGATGCAATCCACGCTCATTCCTAGGGTATTACTTCACCAACTCATCAAAACGGGAGGGAAAAGAGTGATTTCCTATTCGATGGGCTCCACTTCATTCTGAATTTCGTAAACTTTTAGTTCAAAGAGACATTATGGACAAACAAATTGCCGCCAAGATTCAAAGTCAGGGAAGGCAGACAAAACAATACGCTCAGTTTATTGTATCCTGTCTTTGCTCTTGAATGACACCATGATATCTAACCCCTTGGGTTGTTTTTACGATAAGAAAAATACAGTACTGCAGTGGTTCCTAAATTTTATGTATCTGTGACTCCCTCGTAAGATAGCCGACTTTATCGCGACCACCTTTACCATAATTATACTGGGATAAAATTATTATTCAAGCGTCCTTCTTCTACAATATTTGTGATTTTTTCAAATGTAGATGCTAGTTTGGAAACCATCTTTTTGTTGACGGTTTCGTTGAGGAGATTATTACCCAGCAAATTATTGAAATGAGTAGTGACTCTGTGGAGGTGATAGAAATAAAGCAAATGTCCTCACTGAAGGTATTGGAGAGCGTGGTGAAATTAAAAATATTTATTTCGATATCTGGTGACGTGTCAAAGACATTATTTCAATCATTCGATGATGTAGAAAAATATTTAAAATGAAGCGAAATAAAATACATGAACAGTTTAAGAAGCTTTAGGTATTTTAAGTACAACCGAGAGAAATGTATGTTCTCCAGACATAGGTTGTATCGAGATTTCACTGTAATAAAACGACTGAAAATAATTTAAACATATCTCTTTGAGCTCTGTAATGTAATCTTTAAATTTATGTCCATTACTTCGCCGTACATTATTCATTTATTTTCACTTAAAAAAGGTGTGTGTACGCAAGGAAAATAAATGTACATATTTACATTCATTCCCTTTAACTTACTAAATGTCAATTCGTAGCGTTGCCACAAAGAAAAGCGTCGATAAAATCTACGCGACTCAATCTAAACATCTCATCGATAAAAATGATTGTAGCGAAACCTGTCCTACTTTTTATAAAACCTTTTCGGTAAAGTTACTGAGCTATTTTTTCTGTGATTTCCACCTAAACAGTTTCCATAGACTGATGAATCTGCGTTGCAAATGGAATGGAGTAAATTGTTTTAATTTTATTTAGAAGTCATCCACAGCCGTCGAAGAAAGAATTCATAATGCTGTTCCATTGTTTCGTTTCTGTGACACAAACGATGCTAACTATTATATAAGAGAATGGAAGAAAATAATAAAGAAATACTGGGAAATAGGGACAGTAGAGTTCTTGAAGCCTCTTGGCAAGAGGAAATTCTTCGGCTTACTTTGCAAGACATGAATAAAGTTACGTTGTATTTTCCTGATATTTCATTTCAAGACGCAAATATTAGGAAGCAAACGTTATTAATGAAGGAAGTCGATCCGACTAAACTAAAAAAGGAGAGGAAGTAAAAAGAAAGGAGAGTTGAAGAATGAGAAAGAGAAGTTGAGAGAGAAAGTTTCCCTCGCTTAATGGAAAGGGTTCATAAAGGGTCGGAGTCGAAGTCTTACATTCACGGCATTTCTCTTTCGCCTTCCGTCTGAGTGAAAGAAAAAGCACGAGCGCTTGGAAAACGTCGTAAAAAAGAGTTTCAACCATTTTGCTTCTACCTACAAGGACGACCCATGAAAAAGAATTGGGACTTGTTAGAGATTTCCTTTGAAGATCCCTCTATTGGACTAGCCCGAAACGGACAAAAGAGCGGCAAAGTTGAGAATAAAGGAAAACGGGATTGTTAACAAACCCAGAAACACTTGACCTACATCCTTTTCTTAAGAGATTTTTTTGCAGTAAAATGTGGGACGCTAACATTGCTTCCATAACTTGATAAGTCCACACGCATTTCTCCAACTTAGCTATGGGTATATTTTATTGGATAAATATTTTTAAATTTTCGACTACTTCATGAATTTATCTGCATACATTTTCTCCTTACGTACTACTGTGACAAAAGTCTTATGATTAGACAGGAGAAATATTGCGCATGAACTACGTAGGGATAATTTAAATGGAAATTGATTCCAACAATATCTCTTCATCTAGTTGTATTATGGCAATTGAGGCTTACTGTCATATAATAACACCTATTTTGCCATTCGGAGCGTAATCAAAAGCATAAACAATAGCGAATCATCATTACGATACACGAGTAATAGTAAAATAATAGTACAAAGGCCCGTCAATATGACGGAGAGGAATATATTACGTGTTATTTATATTAAATTCTCGTATTTATTATTTTTTGAATAATTTATTTTTTATTTATTCAATAATTCCACATACAGCTTTTGTAGCCATTTTACAGTGGAATATGTTAATAATAACAATAGACGAACACATACATCCACGCCCTAGGTGGAGAAAAAACCACCTAGGCGGGATTCGAACCCGCAACATTTGGATTGGCAGGCGAGGACGTTACACCGTCGCCACCGAGACGTCTTTCGAATAGATCATTCATTTCCTCCTGCTGAGTTTAAACTTTTGTTGTTTCTTCGTATTCTGGTGTTGGTTGCATCGATTCTGTTTTGGTGTCTTCTATTTCTTACTGCTTCAGTTTCTTCGTCTATTCGTTGACTTCTGATTTCGTTTACTCTCTCTCTCTTTCTCTCTCTCGCTCATCCTTCGCATTGATTCATTATTCCGTATTCATCTCCTTTCCTTTCTCATTCTCTTCTACGTCCTTTTTTCTCTTCCGTTTCTTGGTCTGCTCTCTTCCTCAAATTTTTTCTAAAATATCTTCTTCTTCCCTTTTGTTGATCGACGCCTTCAGATGCTTGTGTTGTTTCCGATGAGATAGCTATTGATTTCTTCCATTCCATCAATGAACGGGCTATTATTGCCCTAGAAATAGTTATATTTGAAGAACTTTATATTTGTAATAATAAAAACAAGTAGGAATGTGCGCGGGTTTCCCGTGGTACATAAGTGCTTTTCGTCAAATTCGCCGTAATGTATTTGCTTTGAAATCAGAAATTTATTTTTCCTTATATGATGGTAACCCTGCTTTTTAGATACGCTCGAAAAGTGTTCATTTCATTGTGCCATTCTATACTAACCCTACTAGCGAAATTTCTTTTTGAAATCGGTTCAACTAAAAATTTCCAAACTCTAGTTATAGAAAAATTCTAACCTTGATATTGTAGTATCCCTGTTTAGTCGACCCGGTTGAAATATGTTGCTTTGGTTATTTATTTATATGAAGATTATATGCACCATATTGGCTTAAAATTCATGCTGCCAGTTCTCTATAAATACCTGTAAAAATATAATTTTACCTTTTATTGTGGTAGCCCTGCTCTTTATCTTTGCTTTAAACGTCTTGATTTCATTATAGTATGTTGTATAAATCTTATATACAGAATTTAGTTTAAATCCGTTCAGGCAATTCCTTCCAAATCCGTACTTACTGAAAGAATTTACTTTGTAAGTGTGGCATCCCTGTTTGGCTGATCCGGTCCAAATATACTATTATGGTTTTGCATGTATGTCTACATTACAAAATTTTAAATTTGGTTAAAATTGATGTGAACAGTTCAACACAAATACACCCCTGTTGAGCCGATCTGGTCGATATATGCCTTTTTATCCTATATTTATGTGAGTAATCTATGTAAGAAATTTGGGTTAAATCGGTTGATCCAATTCTTCCCTGATATATGCGTACGGACGGACATCACGAAGATAATAGTGCTCTTCAGCAATGACGAAAAGCACTAACAAGTTAGGAAAGTACTGCGATAGCAGATATTATTAGGCGATATTTTTACAAATTCTTGGTACAGATACGTAGCAACTTATCTTGAAAATTTAATTGATCTAGGTTGAGCCGTTTCAGAGGTATTGCCTGCACAGACGGACAAACAGACAGACAAAGTGAATATCTAAGCGGATTATGGTAAAAAAAATCGCTAACAATGAAAATATAACGACATTTTTTGTTACACAAACAAAAAAATATTACCGAGCGATTTTCCCTCGAAGCAGTAAAGACAAACCGAATATTAGAATAATTACGATAATTGCAATACGTCAACAACTTATTCGTTGTAATGTAAACAATATGAAAATAAAATTATAAAGGAAAATTTAAAAGTATGCTTTTACTACGCATATGTGACTAATTCCAACAATTACGTTTCCATGGCACAAAATTAATCAAATAAATAAAAACAGCTAAAAAATCTTATTAAAGCGTAATTATTGGACAATTTCGGCCGGCATATAAAATTTTACAATAAGAAACAATTTTCAAACATTTTTCCATATAACTGTGCAAATCTCACGCCGATATCTTAAATGTAAGGTATTTTAAAATGGCAACATAGGAAGGCCTGCACGCTGGATTTTTTCCGATGTTATACAACTGGAGAAAAGATACACTTCTGGAATTGAACTCGTGGACTCAATGCAGATGAGAAACAGCTTATAATTTAACAATAATACATCTGAATAATTTGTGAAATTTTAAAACAAAAAGAATGAAAAGTTTTCGATATATAAACGTTTTCTATTTTACATGCGAAGGGTTTAAAACATTTCCTGGCACACATTCAGTATATAATGGTATATACGTATGAAGGTATATGCTACTTCAAGAAATTAGTATATAGATAATAGATGGGTTCCAGGTAAGCTCTCAAAGCCTAGGTGAGTCGTGCTATTAAAAATGTTGAGAAACGCTGGTGTGTGTATATATATATATATATATATATATATATATATATATATATATATATATATAAACTAAAGGAAAAGAAAAGGTAGTGATGAGGGTGGCAACAAGGTGTTGAGGGAAGCCCAGCGGACACTTACCAAGTTGAGGACCAAGCTGGCAGGCTGCTGGGGGCGTCGAAGAGACACGTAAAACACACGAACATAAAAACACACGCAAGCTTATCGGGCCTATGCCCTTCTTCAGCGAAAGAGTAACGTAAAGTATATATATATATATATATATATATATATATATATATATATATATATTTACCATTACTCAAATAATTTTGTGCAGGGATAACTTTTTTATATTGTCCAAATCATGAGTTTAAAATTAGAAAAAGTACCCGGGAATAATGACTAAAAGGCATTTCCACATTACGTCCTCCGAGATAATGATCGTATAATACTTCTTTCCTTTGAGGAGAAACAAAATTTCGGTCACCATTACCAAAAACGTCCCATTATGGGACCTGCGTTTTTTGTCAAACCCGCACTTCCAAGGAAGCGTTCATCTTCTAAGTTCATGGATTCCCCCTCTGTTCATCTTACCTCAAACCGCAGCCCTCCATTCTCCCTCCCTCACTCACTAACACCCTTCTTTTTTTTCCGATCTGTCCCTTTCACCCCCTATTCCTGACCACTCTCCATCACTCATACCGTTGGTGCACCTTGCCAAGCCACCTCGAAAGACGCAACTACCCCTTCCATCTTCCTCTTAAATCTTTCCCTGAACACTGTCCACCTGGCGCCAACGTGGACCCGACGTCCCCTTTCCTCCCATTCTCCTTCCCTTTTTCCTCTACCATACTTCCCACACATGTATCACATACACCTTTTGTCCCGTTACAGAGAGCACGCTTCAAATGCGGAACGCACAACTCCACACACATCCTCTCTCTCTTCCCTTCACTGCAGCAAGAGAGGGTATGAGACAATCGAACCCATTTTCGTCACGTTCTTTACACGCATCGAGATTTAATTGCCGTTTTCTTTTCTCCTTTTGAAGATGGGAGGCTGAGCCCCCGATTCTCCAAACATCTCTCGGGGGAGAGGGGGCGAAAGGGAAGGTTTTGCAGAGGTTGCAGTAGTTTGGAGCCGTGGCGGAGTTGAGATGGCAAATGCGCGTTTATGGATAAGAATGGGAAAGTGATGAGGGAGAGGAGATAGAAACAGAAAAAAGAATATATCTTCGAGTGCGATGAAAGGGTCGCAGTTAAGGGAGAGCTAAATACAGGATGATGAACCTTAAAGGTGAGTTAAGATCTGTCGTCATCTTTTATTTTTACCGCGTATTCTTTAAATCAAGAAGTCGGTTTCGAGAGTAATATCTCAAATATCATACCTACATGGAAAACGCAACGAATATAACATAATCACTCATGCATCACGTGCACCTTGTATTATACCTTGGGAAACCGAATTTAAAAAAAAAAACAAAATTAACATGAAATATTCAATTTGATATTAAGTGGAGTATTCTTTGTTCCTGCCGTGACTTTGATGAATTAGCAGTTGTCTACGTGCAATTAATGTACGCCAAGCTGATATCATCGTACAAGACACATCCTGATTCAGGAAAGGGAATTTTTAAGGGAAAAACGTATGAAATGTTTAGAATTGTTGTTTTAAGACGTTTTAATAACAATTGAAAAAATTGAAAAATACTTTTCTTTTTAATTTAATGAATTGCAAGTAACCTGCTATCAAAAAATATATAGCTGTGGGGAATATCGTACCTACTGCCTGACTAGTTCTATCTTTTGTTTTCGTTCTCAAACTTAAAGTAAAATATAAGTTCCGAGAGTAAATAAAACTTTTATCTAATTTCAACGCTGATAACATGAGTGAAATAGGTCGCAAGAAATCTCCGTCTAGACACTTATTTCCCTATTGAACGAATTTTCCTTATCTCTTTATTTTCCATTTTCATTTTCAGTGTAAATATCAACAAAATTTAAGGTATTTTAGGTAAAAACCGTTTACACTTCAATCGATAAATTAATTCTTTATATATTCAACTAAAAGCTATTCTTATGTATAGCTCATTGACTGAATGATAAAAATAAATGTATGGTTCTATATAGAGAACATTTCTATGCTAATAAAGGTAAGGCTATATTCCTCCACCATTTCGCTGTTAGTAGTATATGAAGAAAGCAGGTACCAAGTTGCTATCTTGGGATCTGACAGAAAATATGAGTTGGTGAGTTTTTATGGAGGAAGAGAATAAGATTAATTCCAAAGATCGAGATATTAAGGATTTAATCTGCGTTATCTGTAGAAAAATTCAGTTTAATTTCACAAATGAGGCATAAATTTTATGTTAATTCTCGATCAATTTTTTAACCAATGATCAACACAGACAATAAATATCTATGCTATAAAGTCTCTTCCTTTCCTCGAGGATGATCGCTTACTTCAAAATACATAATAGCAGGTTTGCCTTTTGCAATTAATAGGAAAAAATCAAAGACACAAGAAAAATGAGAGGCATATTTCGATCCTTATTTCTGCTTAGTTATATCGGTCAAAAAAAAACAATTATTATTATTTTTCGCCCAGGTGTCAGCGCGATCATGATTGATGAACTGATGTCCTCAGCTCCGCGAAAAAGTGGCCATGACCTCGGCCATGTTGATGTTACGTCCGCAGACACCGAGTCGAGTGACACCTAATTTCGCCAGCGAAAAAAAAAACGCCGACGACCTTCGCCTCTCCATCTCTTTTCCCCTTCCTCCCCTAATGCCACCTCCTAAGTTCCAGCCACTCATCCCTTTTGGTCTCTTTTTGTGTCCGAACCCATCTCCATCGCCGACTTTCTCTCTCCGATGCTGGAGGAGACGAGAACGTTTTGCGTCACACCCGTCCAGTCCTCCTCGAAACCACCACCCTCCTCACCCTCCATTATCCCAACCCTCTCCGTACGACCTACACATCCATCTCTCAGCCACCCACTCCTCCTCATACCTAGGTGTCACCCTTCCCGAGTTCCATCTCCGCCACCCACTCCTGCCCCGGACCCGGCAAACGAGGATGAAATAAAAACACTAGGTTCTTTTATTTTATTTTTTAAAGGAGAGTAAGGAAGGCGGAGGAGGGGTTGAGAGGGGAGGCGAGAGAGAGGAGAAAATGGGAAAGGAAAAAAAGGAAAAACGTGCCGAGGTCCCGTGAGAACGACGGTACGAGATTGTCCCAAGTCTGTGAGACATGGAGGAGGACAAGAACGAAGGTAAGGGAGAGACTGGGAGGAGGGAGAAGGGTGTTGGGAGGTGGAAGGGGTTGAGGCGGGATGCGACGGGAGGAGGCGATGTTGCCAAATATTACATCCGTGGCGCCGCATAGAAGTTGTCGAGGAGAGAGATTGATAAATCTGGGCGCCATGGACAACACAGTCTACCGTGTCTCCGTTCCATTTTCAATTTATGCTCATTGTGTTTTTCGGAGGTCTGTCTCCAAGAAGGAAATGCCTCGGTCGCCTTCTCAATTAAAAGGAAGATGTCGCGGGATTTTGAGTGACATCGGATATCAAGGAAAAAAATTGATGGAAAAATTCCGTTCAAATTACTAATAGGAATTTCAAAGGAAAAGATCTAAAAGTAGAAGAAGACAAGAGGTTGTCACAGAATAGATTTAAATGGGTGGACATAAGGTAAAAAACACTGCGAACATCAAGCAGGCGAATGTTAATGCAGATTAGCGAAAGGAGACGCTAAATGTAGATATCACCCATCAGTGAAAAATTTAAAATAATAAGCAAATTAAATTTATGATTTATTGCTTAAAATTTTCATAAATTAAGTATTGTTAATTACTTGCACTTAACCCCACAAATTAGATTTGTTAATTTGTTCTAAAGAGTGAGAAGTTTTTGCGATAACTTTTATAGCTCCGTCTTTAATTACAACAATATATATCGTTCTGTAACGCTATCGTCATTAAGGACAACCGTGTTGTTGCTATCTTCATAAGATAATGTATACCAGATAGGATTTAGATAAGGGACAGCATTACATGTTCACCTAAATAGCTAATAGGTTGCGTAAAATGCTACCCCTTGAGTTGAGCAGACTAAAGTTTAGTCGTAAGTTAGTGTATTTATGCACTTCTAGAGGCGCATCGACATCATATATTAGCGAAAGAAATAGTTGATCTATTTCCATCCGAATTCTAAAAAATATTATCAGGCTGTTACATTAAAAGGCTCATGTTAACTAGCTGGAATCACATCCGAAACTGACCGCTGTACAGACCTCACAACCGTCATTAACTCGGATCTTAAATTTTATTTAATGATTATCATTTACCATTATTTACGTTGCTATTTTGGATTAGTGCCGCTTAGCTAAGGGATACAACTAGAAGTGTTTTAATTTTATACTTTATTCATACCTGTTCCTCATTTTTGACGGACAATAACACTAAAGTGAGGAAATAAAAATTAAATCAACATAGATTAATTATTATGTAATAAGACTTTTGATATGTATAAGTTTTCCAAAATAACCAAAAGTTAACTTAAGTAAATTAATTTCAGAACACATAGCAGTAAGAATACAAAATAACCTTGGTTAATTTTAAGAAAGCTTTTGTATTTCTTTTATCATTGTGATGCCTGTTCTTCGTTTCCTTAGACATGTACATAATTTTATTATTAAAAAATTTTACGGCATTCTTCAGAACAAACTGACACATGAATTCATTTCTCGGTGGTCCAAATGGCTCTTATTAATTTCCTAAAGTAATACAAAGAAAGGGAGAAATTTGACGACTGGCGAGCCTCCATTTTTACTTTCTCCATACGTAGTATAGGGGAAAGTATTGTTTTCATAAAAAAATCGATTTCAGATTTCAACGGAGATACACGTTTTGAGGTCCCCTGAACACGCTTTCCCGATTATGTCTGTGTGTGTGTGTGACAGTTTTTTGTGGGTGCTCTACCTTAAAAACTATTAATCAGGTCAACGCGAAATTTTATATTTAACATTTTAATGACAGTCACAAGAACTGGTTAGTTTTTGGTAAAGATCGGTAAAACAAAAGTGGATGTTTTCTCTAGTAACAACCGTTTTTTTTTTATATTTGCTGTAGTAAATTTAATTTTCTACAACCTTTGTTTGAAACATTTTCCCATATAATACATTGTTTTAGAGATATTTAAAAACTAATTTTTTAGCTGCCACCACGTACCGGAGACTATTGTTAACAATTGACGCTTAGTTAGGTCTTACTAACGCTCCTTTTTATTTTCTTAATTGTTGGATATTCCTCGATATATCCTATGTCAGAAGGCTACGGTATGAGTCTATTTCTGTTTTTTGTAAAGTCTTTAAATTTTTCTTGCAGTTCCTTAAAATTTACATTATTATTTAACCTATTTGGAATTTTTAGAAATATTACAGGTATGGAGAAAGACATTGAGTGGCCACATCAGATTTTTTATTAAGGTTTTACACACTAAATCAAATATAGCAGCCAAAAAATAATTTTTATTTAATTACGACTCCAAATTGCTGACTAGACATATTTAAGCGCATTCATGATTTTAAATATTTATAATTGAATTCATGTACAAACTTTAAAATATATCTAAAAATAATTCATTTTTAAACATTTCTTTGTAATTGCCTTGTACCAAAATAAACTTGCAATTAAAGTACTTGGTGTCTTAAAAAGGACAGCATTATAACAACAGAATAATTACAAGAGCGCGGGAATGAAAAAAAATCCATTTCGCCGCTTGTTCCCCCACATCCATTCATTATTCTCACTCGTTTCTTTAACTCGACGCTGTAACGAGACATCCATCGTCCGAAAAATAGATCTTATATCGGAACGGAAAACAGGTAAACAATATCACCATCACTTTCTGCGAGCGATCAGTGAGATACAAGACATACCCTATCGAGCGAGAGACCGAGATGCCAAGCGTTCGGAAAGAAAAAGATAAAGAAATTAACGGTACGCGCGTGTACCAATTAAAGCAATCAAACGAAAGACAACCAAACGTCGCCTTCAGAGAAAATAATGGAAAAGGACGTCGATAAATAAAAAGAAACGAAACCGTGAGGCTGGATTCGCGAGGAAATAAGTCGTGATGCCGAGAAAAATAATACTTACTATAGGAAAGGAAGAACAAAACTTGAGAGAAAATTACATGATGCGGAAGAGGTGAGGAAAAATTCAGCACTATCTCTCCCCGAGGAAGAAAGAAGATACGTTACTCTCATAACCCTTTCGACAAGCGGTAGGTTTGGCCGGAGGAGGAACCAGGCGAAGAGACAAAAGATACATTTCACCATGGAGGCGCATAAAAAAAGTGTCGACGGAGTGATCAGGTCGAGCTTTTTTTCAGATGCATTAACGTTTCTCGGAGGGGACAAAGGAGGCCACGGGTGAAAGGGAGGAGGAGAGTGGAGAGGGTGCGTGCCGAGAGGTATCTCGGGAGGCAAATTATTGCGAAGGTAAAACTGATTTAAAACGAGGTGCGGATTATGTTCGATGCGTGCTCAAAGGGATTTATTTACGGAATGAGAAGCAATTAAATCGAATTGCGGTATTATATTGGCTTAAGAACATATCCGCGGTTTTTCTCTCTTCTTCATGCGGCTTTCGCACAGCATCCCGAAGACTGAAAATTATGAATGCATTCGCCGACAGCCGGAGAAAAATCAAACACTTAAGCGAACTCCTCTTTTTACCCGGTATTTATTACTGTAATTTCTATTCTTTTGCATTCGGATTGCTGCTCGTAAGTACCACTGTATGGCTAGGCTAGCAAGAAACATTTAAAATGCTAAAATATATATATAATGCATTCAAAATAAGAAAATATTTATTTAGAAACAATTAGCATAAAAAGAGTAAATATGGAAAGGGGAAATAAAATAAAACAATAGCCTAATCAGCTAAGAGAATGGAACTAATTCGATAATTTAGGTTCAGTGTGACGAATTCTATTTTTCTCATACCCATAAAAATGCAACATATCAGAAAAAATCAACATAGATTAATTTAATGACTAAAAACTACACACGATTTAAATCTTTTAACTTAATAAAGATAAAAAATTCAATAACTCGATCATCGTGACAATTATCATAAGGGCGTCTTCAAATGAACGTATAGTACCTTAATCACTTGCTCACAGATCACCCCTACACTCCTTTATTCTTTTCCGAGCAAAATGAATGAAAAAGAAACTTCCCACGCACACGCGATATCCAGAGAGAGAGAAGGGGAAGGAAATGACTTTTTACTTTGAGGACGTGTAGAGACGCAAAGAATCTTCTCGCAATGACCCCCTCTGGCCCCTCACGTAATCCGAGAGGTCCCGCGCGGAGAGATAGAGAGAGAAAGTGAGGGGAGAGGGAAAAAGTGGCGGCGTTTTATTTATTTGAGGAGAGGCGAGAGAGGGAGGGAGGAGGAGGAGGAAGGGTGAGGACCAGATCCTACTCCCAGGCCATCCGGCCTAAACGGACACCCCAAATACTGCGCCCCGCGGCGGAATCTCGAGAAGAACGGCTCAATCGAAGGAGACAGCGAAACAACCTCCCTAGAAGTTCTGTCCGAAGAAAAAGGGCAGTGAATCACGGAATCAAAGAGGAGGTTGGTGAAGAGGTGTCTCTTTTTAGAGAGGGGGAGGAAATGGAGGAAGCGGCGGAGGAGGTAGCCGAGGAAGGGCTGAGAAGGATAATTTACGCGCATTATGCATTAACAAATCACGTATACACGCATAACACGTCCGACCCCGACAGAGTTTCGAGTTCTTTCTCTCCCTCTAGGGTTTCCCTTTTCCTGGAATAGGAATCGTGGGATGAAAGCCGCTCGGATCGTTGAAGTCTCCGAGGAATGGAATGGAACAGGAAAGCGAGGATCCGAAAGGAGAACGAGGAATAAATGAGAAAAAGAACGAAAAAAGAGCGAAATGAGAGACAACGAAAAGAGTGAGAATTTGAAGCATAAATACGGAGAGGATTAAAAGCCTACGGTAAGAAAGGTTGTGGTTTCGCCGTAACAATTTACGCCTCATCCTCGACCGTGTGAAAAATTAATTTTTAGTAACATAACCTAGTATAGTTGAATAAAGGAAATGTCTTAATATTTTTACGGAGGACTTTTCTGGATTGATGTTTTCGCGCGGGATATTTGCTGCTACTGCTTGTTTATATTCGCATGCTGCCGCATCTGCGGCAGCAAATATACATCCCTTCGTTGGATGAAGTCGGACATGGCGAAGCGAGACACATAAATAAGGAATGTGAGAAAATTCGCTTGCCGGGATTATCTTGCGCCACGTAATTCAGTTGCGCGGAAATAAATGTATATACACCTTGCATCAGTTGCGATGGAACTAGGAGGGAGCGATTCGAAAAATAAGAGAAGTAGATGTAATCATGTGTTTCGTATATAAGAGAAGTAAAGAGAAAGATAGATGTAGTATTAGGATAGGTTTTAGACAGAGATCTTAGGAGAGGAGGGAGAACGTTATCGTTATCCATTGAAGACGCCAGTATAGATAATATTTGATAAAACATTTCAATTTCCATATGTACTTCTATCTATCTATCTTTTATTTCGTTCTATGACAAAAATACTATCAAACATGAAAAATTAACGTGATGATGGGATAAATGACAAAGCCAATGTAAAGCATCACTTTCCACTAAAAACTATCCAAGGGACAAAGAATTTATTAAAGTAATATCATACTAAAGAGAAAACTATCATTGTTTAACACATTAAATCGTACAAGTATTTTCAAGTTTTTTAGACGCAATACTTAATACTTAAGGGTCGATAAAAAACTTCCCGAAGAGTCATAAAAAGATGCCAGAAAGCTTGTAAAAAATTAAACCGAGGGAAAGAATTCGATAAAACAATTAAAAGAATCTAATTCCAGCAATGAAAAACCATTTCCTATGAATAAATAAACTCGTCCACTATTTTGAACGCAATGAAATATCCCAGATAAAGAAATTGCCGAGTAACACGAAACCTGTAAAGCGAAAAAAACGAGGAAAAGAGGAGAGAATAACCGGTGAGGAAAGACAAGGCAAAAGCAGTAGATATGGGGGAGCGAGGCAGGAGAAGTTACAGATAGGACGGAGGAGGAGAACAGATCGTGTTGTGGAGAAAAGAGAAAGAAAGACGACGAAAAAGAGTAGAATAAAGAGAACCAGCTAAGAGGAGGAGAATGCATTGGATGGGAAAGAGTAGTGGCAGTGGATGTGTACGGGCGATACAAGCAGTAAATGAGGAGGATAGGGAGGAATGAGAGAGTGCGTAGCGGAAGAGAGGAGGGAAGAGGAGTGGACCGTGGAGGTGGGTAAGAGGACATATCCGAAGGCGAGAGAGAAAGATAGACGACGAATAGGAGTGGGAAGGGGTGAAGTTAAAAAAAAAGATGGGGGGAAGAGCGGAATTGAGGGGAGAGTGAAGGTGGGAGGGTGGAAGGTCGTAAGGGATGGAACAGGGGATGGGAGGGTAGGGAGGAGGCTCGGACGTTTGAGGGCGTGTGTTTTTCCCACTCGTTCATCTTGTTGCGACCGGCAACCAAATGGGTCATTATAGAAGATGTATGATCGGGGCATGGACAGGCCGGGGAAAGGCGAGGGGCCGGGCAGGAGGGGATGGGGAAAGGTGGGGAGGAGGAAGAGGGGGGATGGGGCGAGGTAGTGGAGAAAAGAGAGAGGGACGCGAGGGATGGGAGGGGGAGAACTGGGTGGCATGGAACAAGGAGGGATGGAAAATAACGAGGGGAAGAATGGAGGTGGACCGTCTGTAGACGAAGAGGTAGGAGAGAAGAGAGGAGAAAGAGACAGAGAGAGAGGAAAGAGTGTAAAAGAAAGAAATTGTATATAAGGTGGGCAGAGGTTGTTTTTAAGCGTAGAAACGGAGAGCGAGGAGGAATTGAAGGATGGAGCGAGAGAGGAAAGGGTGAGATCGGTTAAAATGTAGATGAAGCGGAACAAGAGGAGAAGCCCGTTATGTTGGCGACAAGAGAGAGAGAGAAGGACAGGAGAAGAAAAAGGGGCGGAAGAAGGGAATGTATGAAAACATTGGAACCGCGGGAATAAAAAAATGAAGGCGATGAATGGAGTGGTCGAAGTAAAGGAAAACGGTTAGACCGAGGGAGAGAGGAGGAAAAGGAGAGAGAGGTTTGTGGGAAGAGGAGGGGATGGGGGAAGGAGAATTCTCTCGGTGAAGTTGGTGAGGTTGGGGAGGGCAATGCGGAAACACTGGGGTTAAGTGTTGTTCTCTTTAATAGCCGCACACACAGAGAAAGATAAAATGAGGATGCGAATCCTTGGGAACAAAACGGTCCATTCCGTGCGACGTGACCACGAGGAGGGAAGTGGTTGTGCGTGTAACATGAGTGATAGCAACTTAATCTTATATCCCATTTCCAGACCCAATATTAAAAGGTACGAAAAAGGATTATGGGAGTACTAATCGCTGTCTAATGAAGTGGAACTTAACAAGGTGCCAATTTTGTAGATTGTATGGACTAAAATTGAGTTTTCGCCGTAAATATAATTAGCAAACATGATTAATAGCCAATATTCAATTATATGTACATGGATAACTAATATTTTACGAAATTGTTTATACTGTCATTTAATTAGATATGTAAATACTAATGATGTATACATTAACTAATTTAATAATTTGGTGAATTTCAGCTTAATACCAAAAAATACATATCAGAATAATTTCGTAGATATTCTCACCAGGCACTATCAGTTTTTGTCTACTCAATGAAAATTAATTTTTCCAAATCCACTAATGATATGTATGTATGTATGTTGGGCCAAAAAGATCCAAGATTTTACTATGGTTTACCGCAATCGCCATTTGTTCATGACCACTCGCTATGCCTCTGCTCTGGTAAATATTAAAATAATTGTTTTAAAATAAAATTACGAAATTTTAAAAACTCAAATTCTGTTACAAAAATTTATTTTCACATAAATCAACATATATCGCTTTGAGCTCAAAAAACATCCCACGCCGTGTTGAAGATGCTCTTATTATATAGAATCTGAAAAGATTCGTATCGTATTCGCATAGGAATTCTCAAATATTTTATTTTAATTTTTATGATCCTAATTAATGAGATTCTTTAACGGGATATAACAATAACACGTGTTCCGATGAAATTGGCCTAGGTTTTTTTTAACTATATTTATTTAGTCGTCAGGTCTGCCAACGACCGACACCCCACAATTTTATCGCGGGTCTTTTCCGATTACTAAACTGCGAAACGAAACCTGATCGATCTCGTCATTCTGGGGAACATTAGAAGATGATCTAAACCACCTTACCAAGGAGATGAATCCAAGAGAAAGAAAGAGAAACCAAAAGGAGAGGCAGAGAAGTTAAATAAATAACGAAGATAATGAGGAAGGAGGAGAATAAAATTATAAATAGGGGGCGACAAAAATTGAAATGCCAGTTCGATATAGGTAGGTAAGTGATCTGGTTTACCATTAATAATTTATTATGATGAAAGTAAATCAATAAAATAAATGTAATAGTGGGCGAGAAGGTATATTTTAATATTGCAACGCAATGTGTAGTTGATTTTGACATAAATTCAGTGTAGTCTATTTAAAGTCCTATATTAGAAAGGAAAATCGAAGAAAAAATAACTATTAATGCCAAAACCAAGGAATTCTATCCCTTGATTTTGGCTTAAGGAGTTCACTCACTTATCATATACTAGCCACAAGTGCTGAGCTATCTTTGTTAATTAATGCATACAGTAATCCCTCCAAATTCGCGGGGGTTACTTTCCTGAAAAATGCCGCGAATATAGATATTAAAAGCTTATGGAAACAAGAAGTTCAAACCAGGACTAATGCATGCTGGTTTCCCAAAGTTGACGTCCCGAATTGATTACTTATATTGACAGGAAATGTTTCAGTATGTGTTAGTCATTCCAATGAATTCTCATACCATAAATACCATTTGTAATTCATAGTTTATCAATGCTAGAGAACAATTGGAAAACAAATTAATAGAGCATTATCAGGTTTAAAATACCAAAAGCAACGCCAACATCTCTTTCTGACATTATATTTTGCATGTATTTTTTAAATAAACGAATTTAATAAATGTTACTGTTTATAACATGCATGGATCAACTGTCCATTGCTGAAGAGTAGTCGAGCGGAAAAGGAAACCCATTTGTTCACTCCTCTATACTCAAGCCGAGTTCGGTAATAATCGTCTCTATGGCAACAATCCGATAACATGGGATTTTAAACGCAAAAACGCTATGTTTTACTAGGAATTCAAGAAAATACGATCAATTATCAAAATTCTGTGATAAGAATTATAATCTAGATTCTTTTCCCCTTAGAACATTTTAAGATATTTTTAAGCATTAAAGAAAACATCTCTGCACGATGGAGTGGAGACTTCCCATGTAAAACAAATACGGAAAAAACGTTCCTGGAATCCAGCACGGGACTTAAATCTTCGCCAAATAAAATATAGCCCGGAGGTGGGCCCTGGCAGCACGAGTCTCATACCAAGTATCATGAAAATTGGTCCATTGATTCGAAAGTTGTTAGTGAGGGACACACAAATACACACAGACACGACAATTTCATAAGGTTATGTTTCCTTTGAAAACCAGCCTTAAAATAGGGTTAGGGGGACAACTATCCCCTGTATACACAGTAACAGCACTATTATTGTTTTTAAGCTTACCTTTAGTAATTATAAGGATAACAATTCTTTTAAGGTAAAATATTTCAAATTCACGCCAATCTATAAGTTAGGCACCCTTACTTCTCGACATGGAATTAAAAAATAATAAGTGATAATCGGTAGACGTAGTAACGCTCCAAATGTTTTATTGGCAGCATTTTAAGAAATATAGGTGAGAGTTATTCGAGTAAACAAGGTATTTCATTTATAATATAAAGAATCAATAAAAATGTACCGCTTTACTGTTATAAAAATCTGGCAACCCTACCGACGCCAATCATTAGATGAGTTCTCTGACAAATATCAGGTGTGCGTCTGAAAATACCTCTCTTGTTATTGCGTTGTAAGCGAAACTGCACTGCTAGGAAACAAAGACAGACAATCTGGTCTCTATAGAATACTTTTAGTGGTTCCTGCAATGCATGCTGCGGTCGTTGAACGCGAATAAGTGAAATTTAGCTCAGGCGAATATTAAAACTTCCTACAATAATTTCTGCGCGAATGCGTGAAACCGCGAAAAGGAAAGGATTACTGTACTTCGAAAATTTATTTGGCTCAGGTTCAGAGAACTATGAGTGACAAAATTAGTAAAATAATAGAAATAAAAATTAATCCATTGAAATAAATTTATATAGCCTTAACCCCAAAATGTCCTATGTTATATTACACTTCCATGATAACGCTCCACCTAGCATAAAATAAAAAATACACCTCACCTATAGCCTGTGAATTCATGTGGATAACTGAATTTCCACGCATAAAACACAAAGACATTAAGCTTTATAAATACGTCCATAGGTGACGAAATTAGGAAAGTTTTCGTCAACTCCCAGAAAAAAGCGAGAAAATAGTATCGCGTTAACATCTTCACATTCAAACAGAGTAATCGCTTTAATAAATCAACACCTATAAAGACCCTACCACTAAAAAAAGCTTAACCTGTGTCACAAATCGAGTTTCTACCAGACCGGAATTGAAGAAAAAAAATCAGATACGCGTATCAAGGGTTGCAGGTGATGAGATAGTATAGACAAAAAAGTAAGAAATTAGAGAAGAATCCTCGGAATCTCCACTTCCTCTTTCGACATTCCCGTGTTTTCATACATTACGACACGAACCTGAAAAACACAGGACAGCTTTTCGAACTATTGTTTTTATAAAGAGATATGTGATGATAGGTACGGTAGGGGATGGATCCGGGATAAGGGGGAGGGAGGGAATAAAATAATAAGAGTGGAATGAAGTGCGATGGAGGGAGAAGAAAGGGAGAGACTGTGGGAGCGGTAGAGGAGACACCTTGGGTAAAGGCAAGAGAAGAAGAATGCAGCAAGACAGAGGTTCGAAGAGTCTTTTAAAAAAGTTTTTAAAAAATAAGTGTCCCTTTTTATCTTCTTCTTGGAATTCTCCCCCCTCCTCCCCCAAGCACACCCACCTCTTCCTCCCCCGTCCAGTATTTCGGCGAGTTTTTATGAGGTGACACATGGAGGAGAATTCAGAGTCAATGGAGTGAGGAGGTGGAGGAGTAAGAGGTAGAATTGAGAGAGACTGGGAGGGGTGAAAATCTCATTTCCCTCTCCCACCCTACCTACCTCTAGAGAGAGAAAAAACACACAGCATGGCGAGCTTGGAGGTGAGAGTGAGGAGGACGTAAATAAAGGCCAAGAGGGAATTGGAGGAAGAGGGAGAAAAAGGAAAGATTAAAAGGGGTGAAGTAAAAGGGCGAAGAGGTGGTGGAAAGAGTCGGTTGTATAATTGGTTTAGAGGTTACGGACGGCGCAATCAATTAAAAATTGGAAGGTCCGTTCTCGTGAGGAATAGTTGTTAAAAAGAAGATATAGCAACGTTGAAACACTATACCTTTACTCGGACCAAGTTGCCGTGCGAGGAGTTAAATAAAATACGTGCTTTTCATTCGGATTTTTTTTAATTGCCTCGTAACGGCGAGACTGCATCTCGTCCGTGGTTAGGAATATAGTCGCAGGTTTTGAGAGTGAAAAAATGTTTTTTTTTCCTCTGTTGCGTTAACTTTATTTCATCGCCGATATTTTAATGCTGAAGTCACGAATGGCACTAAATCCTCCCTATATATAAATCTCACTTCACGCATCACTTTATAATATACGAATGATTAAGCGTTATCAACATGGGCAATATTAAAATTTTAAAGACATAATTACTACGCTAAATTGAATATAATATGGCATTTAAATAGTTATCGTAAGAAGTAATTTGAAGTATTTTAACTAAATTTATTCCTCTTGTTAGTCTATTTCAGTCCATATTGATCATTAATTCATTGAAAGCTTCGTTTGCTTTGCAAATGTATTTTTGTTATCGAAGCCAAACTCCTAATATTTTATTTAAACTGCACTGCTGTTCATTAGTACTCTCTTCTAAATTATAATTTCTCAAATGTTTCATAAAAATTGTTGCATAAACCAGTGTTTCTCAACCGGTGGGACACGTTCCACTGGTGGAACGCGAAGGTCGTCTAGGTGGGACGCGAAGTTTCGACGGTAATTATGGTATAGCTTTTTCTCAACAAAATTACTCCAATATTTAAGTTTTTAAAAATGTCCATAAGGATTAATATGGTTCTGAAATGAAGTTGACATAAAAATCCACTTCTTGGAAAATATGGGTTTTTTTTACCATTGTGGGACCAAGATTTTTCGACAAAATGGCTGTTGGGACCTAGGTTTTTTGACAGAATGGTCAGTGGGACGCAAGATGCAAAAGTTTGAAACCCACTAGTATAAACGACATATTTCTTAACAAAAACTGAAATACTGTAAGGTACATCTAGTTTATTTCCTGTAAAAGCCTCGTCATCGACTATCCCAGATAAAATATATGAAAGTTGCTAAGAACTATTTTAACAAAAGATAAAGAAAATGAGTTTTTTTTAGTTTAACATAGGACCTTATCAAAACAGATAATTTTCTAAGAAAATTATAATTTTTCCGCAAACTACTATAGTAATTAGATGATATTTCATTTTTCCAAGGAAATTAAAATTTATAATTCGAATTCTCGAGCTCAGATCAAGTAAGTTCCACTAGACTTATCATTCTACTAATACCATCTTTCACTATGAGGAGATAAATGGGTCTCTCCTTTGTTATTTTATTTATTTATTTATTTCCATTCGGCCCCTAAACAGCCGTAATCGGCCTTTTACAAGGGGCTCATTAACATAATAACAAGGACTATCACAAACATCCATGCCCTAGGTGAAGAAAAACCCACCTAGGCGGGATTCGAACCCGCGACCTTCGGATTGGCAGGCGAGGACGTTACCCTGCCACCACCGAGGCCGGTGTTAGAGGAAATAATACAGTATTACTGATGACTAGGCAAATTAATAGCATTCTATATTCAATGTGAATCACGACAATCCTAAACAATATATATTGGGTCTTGTCAATTAGACTTGGTAAATTAATTACGCAAACTTTACTACATTCTAAAAAGAATTCTTAAATTTCATATATAACAAACTAGTTTTCAAAATCTCTTGAGTTTATCAGAGTCCATTTTGAAACTTATAAGTATAGAGTTGAGATAATTTATAAAAGGTTCAGTTAATGGAATGGAGTAAAAATAAATAAATATTACCCAAATTTTTTATGGTTTAAAATTTATCCCAATTCCACATATTCTTCGTAAGAATAAAAGACTGATAGACTTTCTAAGAAACTTCAAAAGAATTAAATCCTCTTTTTCTCGGTTTGGAAGCCTTCATTAAATTATATTCTGATTCGCGACCCGAAACGCTGTCTTTATCACCTGTTTATTATGGAAATACTCATATTTTAACTCTTTAACTGTAAAGAGAAAACAGTTTTGAGATGAGTTGGATGTGTAACCAGAACCGCGACAAACACGTAATTGTGGCTCAGACTCGAATAATACATTAAACCGTCGCGGGAGAAAACATTGCGCTTTAAATCGCATCAAATAATAACCGTCGTATTTTCCACCCACCTAGCAATGTACTTCGCATTATCCGAGCCTTATGGAACACAATCCGGCTTTGAAATACTCGAACACTCATGACTTCTTGCGGGACCCGCCTCTCCAAATACATCACGAACCGGATTTCGCGAGAAATACTCTTAAGGGTATCGGGCATAAAAGAGTCTCCTCGCCTTACGAGAGAGAAACAAAATCCATTCTTTAAAAATAAAAAAAATCAGAAGAAAGATAATACATAGCAGTGGTGGAGGAGGTATAAGAGAACGTGAAGGAAGGAAGAGTTGAAAATGTTGGTTGGCCGAGTGTGAAAGCACACGGTCTGGTGCGGACAGGATATAGGTGTGGCAGCGAGGCTCATTCCCCGTATGGAGATGTTATGTTTGGGAAATGGGCGTGGAGGAAGAATGGAGCAGTGGTGTATGGGGAAGAGGGGAGAGGAATAAATGTCTTCTTCATGGACCTGGTGTGTGTGTGTGTGTGTGTGCGTGAAGTTAGTAAGGAGGGAAAGGAGTTTTAGAAGTGGAGAGAGTGACCTGTCAGGAGTAAACGGAAGAGAGAACGTGTCAAGCCCCATTAGAGGAATTTTGAGGCTAGGTTAAAAAGATAGAGAGTTATGGAAACACATCTATTATAAGTTTTATTTGCAACGAACGTTAACATGCTTTCAAAATATGGAGATACATCAATTATAACAGGAATAATTCATTGCTAATTCGCTTCATTTATTTTATAACTGATTTTTGCTGAAAATAATATTAATTACTTGTACTTAAGTTCCTCTCGATAATTTTATAATAAAAAGTAGTGCACATTATTCTATGCACTATCGATTTATTAATTACAATTTTTATAGTTACCTAAATTTATATATTTTTTAAATCTACTTAGCTTAAACAATTATTATAAGCCAGGGGTGGCCAAACTTACTTACCCTCGGAACCGCATACGATTATCTTTAGAAGTGGGAAAGCCGCTAAATTTCTGAATAGTAAAAGAAAATCTGTATCCAAAGCAACTCAGATGCAAGTCCCGTAGGCATCACTAAAACGTCTCAAGTCACACTACGTAATTGTGTTTTGCAGTGAAAAACGTTGATACCCCTCTGAATGAAAATTTAAAAGAGCCGCATGTGGCTTGCGAGCCGCTCTTTGGCCACCCCTGTTATAAACAATAAAAAATTAGAGAAATTTAGGGTTGGTTTTTGCTAATAGGTTTCTGTTATTATTTGAAACACATTGAAACTCTTTGGCCAGAAATATAATCATAAGAAAAATTTGCACTACCTTTTCCATTGACTAACAAACGCAAAATAATAAGAAATAACCTATTTCTGAAGAATCAAAGGCCTAGTTCCACCTGTGATATCTTGAAATCGAAAACTATAAGCGATAGATTTATTTATAATCCCGAGATAACGCTTACCTCTGCTACATAAAAGTGAAAAGAGAAGAGAGAAAAACGATAGATGAAAGTGAGGATTATGGGAGTTGGGAGGAGCAGTAGGGAAAGAAGAGGGGATGAGGAAGACCTGAAGGGAAAGAATGGTGAAGAGGAGTTGAGGGAAGGGAGAAGAAAGGAGGAGGTGGCAAGAGGAACAGCCATGGGCGAGGAAGAGGAATGTCTTCATTAAGGGAGTCTGCGTGGGTTGCGTTGCAGGAGCAAACAGGAGCGTGTGGGCGAGAGTACAAGAGACACTGAGAGAGAATGGTGGGAATGGGCGGTAAGAAAGGGTGAGGGGAGGAACATCGAGGTAGATGGGAGGGCGGGGTGAAAAGAAAGAAAGGTAGAGAAGTGACGAGATGGGTAAAGGGAGAGAGAAAAAGAGGAGAATTTTAAGAGATACTCTGTTTTAGGGAGAGTCCGAGAGAATGCGAGAAAGAGGCGGGGCAGAAGATCGACGGAGACGCAGGTCGCTGTGTTCGAATGGATAGTTTGGATTGGATTAAGGGAGAGAGGAAAGGGAGGAATGGATATACGAGAAAGGGTGGAGTGACTTTGAGTATGTGGAGAGAGCCTGAGAGAAAACCTTGGAGAAAAGGGAAAAGATTTCGAGAGGGAAACGGTCGCTTTAGGGTTTAAATATTGGTTAGCTTAAAAACAATCTCACGATAATGCTCTTCTTGCGTATTCGAACATTGCTTGAGAACTGATACATTAGATAGCTCCAACAGCCACAAAATTTGGCTTAAAAATCTTGATTATCCATTAGATATTCAGCTAAAATGCGAGCTCGATAATTCATTTCTCACTCACTTGAGAATATTATTTTTTCAATTATTTGAGCACCATACTTGAGTCTGAAGAGATGTAATCGCACCTTTTTTTGAATCTTATAAATAGAGGCATTTAATTAACTGTGCTTGGTGAAATCAGATCAATCCGAAGCTTCATAAATGACACGCGTTGAAAAGCCTGTTAATTTGCGAGCAACAGAAAGTGCTCCGATATCGAGTGTTCAGCCTCCCGTATCCATGACAACTCCGCCATAACGTTTCACCCAGGACCGAGAATAACCGTAAAGAGCGATTAATTTTGACCGATAAGCAATGGAAACAAGGCATTAAGCGGCAAGGGAAGGTAAAAGGCTTATGGGGGAGGCAACGTTTTACAAGTCCCGACAAGCAAATTGCTATAGCAAGACGCAAGGAGTCGTCATGGTACTAATGACCCGGAAAAACGACCCACGCATTCGCGGAGCATCTTTGTGGATAATTTTCGCCGTTAAAAGACGAACAAAACTGTTTTATAACTTTCTGAATTATTCAAACGCTGATGCTGAAGCAAGGACGCGTGCCACTTTATCGCCGAGAAACTTTCTCGTCAGTTTTCGAAGTATGCGGCTCGTGAAACGTAGAAGAGGTAAGAAGCGATTAAGGCCGCGTAATAAACTGCGATTGCTTCAAGTTATACGAATCTCAAATGTGAATGCTGACTTAATATTCGTACGCGGATTACACACTCCTGGATAATTAAGTTTTTTATCGAAATGGTAAACTGCTATAACAAAAGAATTGCGCTGCAAAAATACGCGTTTTTTCTATTTGATTAACAGTTTTCGTTATGGGCCGGTTGTAAATGAACTTTTACGATTCAATTATGATATAATTTTCTTAATAAAATGAATATATTGGCATCAAAGTTGTGTATGATAAATTGATTTTTATTATTAGAAAAAAACAGCTATTATATTGGATGCTAAAAATAAATTCATTCATCTCCGAAACCAAATTGCACATTCGCTCATTTAGATAAATCCACCTTATCGACAAATAATTAACTATTTATATTTCGTAGAGCAGCATAATAGAAACTGAGACCTGTACAGGAAATTACACTATCGAGTAAGTAATTGACCAATTCCATTTTACCGTTCAAAGACTGTCGTCTCTATAACAAAACACAGAAAACGAATTATTTTGAAGAAAGATCTCCTCTAAACTCGCAGTAATTATTATTCTCGATCTATTAAAAGCAATGAAATTTGCGAATCGCCTCGAGAATACATTTTTTAAGTGAGGAGACATTTCTTAAATCAGCAGACCGGATTGGAGCTTCTTTATGACAGGAGGTCTCCTCTCTTCCTCCCTCACTAATCTAACGAGTAAGAAATAAGGCCTCTTTGGCAAACGATGCCAATCTAATAAACTATGGACAACTTAATTAAAAGTAACGGGCCAGATCGGAACGGATATCAATCTAAAAGAGTGCGAATAATTATCGATTAAAACTCGCGACGATAACCGCCACCGCAAGTGGAATAAGACCGAGCGTTTTACTACGGCGGAAGAGAGAGAAAAAAGGGAGAAACAAGGAACAGCAAGTGAGAGAGAGAGAGAATGGTGTAGAGCGCGCACGGTCACAGCAGCGCAGTATTGTTAAGAAGGAACGGGAGAGGAAGTCTTTTGCATCCCGGATAAGTAGTTACTTGTCGGCGCGAAGGAGGGCGCGGCGAACCCGCATCGGCTGCTGATGTCGTATTCTATCGCGAAACAAGTACAAGCCGCCGTAAGGAAGAGGGAAAGGGCTGTTGTCGGATGTTTGTACCGCGCACTCTTTTTCTCCTCTTTCTCTCTATCTCCCAACCTCTATCTCTTCCTCTTTCGCAGAGGTGGCTGTTAATGGGTTGCAGCTAGTAGTCGCGCAGGGGCGAGCGTCTTGCAACAAATGCAACGAGTAGATGCGCGATTCTGGATCCCCCTCTAAAGAGAGGGTTTCTCCCTTCTCACACTTCTGTCCCCGTCTAATGGTCGATGCATGGCGACTGTGCTCCCGGTAAGGAAAAGCTAAAGGGACAAAACGATCGAAGCAATGTAAATTCTTTATGCGACGAGATGCCTATCTTTTTCGCGTTGTTTCGGTTTGAGGCAACGCGCTTATTTCTCGATGCGCGAGCGGAATAAATTTACTGCGGTCGAACTGCGCCCTTGTTCGAGAATGCTTGATTTTTGCCATGGGAGGAGAAAGAGAGAAAAGAGATGGATTTGAGTTTCCTGAATCCGTTTTTAATTAGCTGATCGGATTGCTATATAATGTTTTCTTTTTTATGTAAAATAAAAACTTTAGATACTTTAAAACACTTTTCTATACCTAAGTGAATTGCTATCATTATTATTATTATTCTTGACGCGGATTAATTCCGGGTTTTCATGCTTACAGCGGAGCGGGTTCAAGCTGTATGCATAGCTATTGTATATTTATGGTGTACTGTCATTTAAAAATCGCCGATCAATAGAGCATGTGTTAATTATGATAGATTTTTGTAAATTTATGTATTTATTTTTGTGTAGGTCTAGAGTTTCAAGACTTTTGAATAGTTTTTTTTGGGATGACACCTGTGGACGATAATATAATAGGTACTAGAATAACTTTATTTTGTTGCCACATGTTTTTAATTTCTTCGGGTAATGATAAATATTTTTGGATTTTTCATTGTGTTTTTTCTCTATATTGGATGTATTCGGTAGTGAAACATCTATTAGGTATGTTATTTTTTCTTCTTTTTTTATGAGTGTGTTGTCCGGTCTATTGTGTGGAATCATTCGATCAGTAATTATGTCTCTGTTCCAATAGATTTTTATGTTACTATTTTCGAGGACAGCTTTTGGTTTATATTTATGCCATGGTATTATATTGCTTTCTATTAATTTGTGTTTCGTGCATAAGGCATGGTGTATTTGTCGGCATATATTGTCATGTCTTTGTGTATATTCTGTACTTGCTAGGGTGCTACATCCACTTGTAATGTGTTCTATTGTTTCATTTTTGATTTTGCATCTCCTGCATTTATCATTACTTATTGCTGGATCTTTTATCACATATTTCATGAAGTTCTTTGTTTTAATGATTTTGTCCTGAATGGCTGTGGAAACCTTCGGTCTCAGCAAACAGGTTCCCATTTACAAGCCATTTATTAGATGCTTCTTTGTCTATGTGTGGTTGTGAGAGTTGGTAGGGATGTTTGCCATGGAGTGTTTTGTTTATCCAGGAGTCAATATTTTGGATTTGTGTTTTTATATTATTGCTTGTATCATATTTTTACTTTCTCCATATACGAAGTATTGTTTTCATGAAAAAAATCGAATTCGAGATTTCAACGAAAATACATGTTTTAAGGTCCCCTGAAAACGTTTTGACTATTTTCTCGATTATGTCTGTGTGTCTGTCTGTATTTGATAGATTTTTTTTGTGGGCGCTCTATCTCAAAAACTATTAATCAGGTCAACGAAAAATTTTATATTTAACATTTTTATAAAAGTTAGAAGAGCTAATTAGTTTTTGGTAAAAATCGGTAGACCGAAAGTGGGTGTTTACTCTTGTCACATTCGTTATTTTGAAATATTTGCTTTAATATTTGATAAATGTAAAAATGTATTAGAATAACGTAGGAAATTTCATTTTCTACAACCTTTGTTTGATACATTTTTCCATATAATGCATTGTTTAAGAGATATCTTATATTTTTAGCTGCCACCACCACGCCACCTACTGAAGACTATTGTTAACAATTGACGATTAGTTACGTCTTAGTAACGCTCCTTTTTCTTTTCTTAATTGTCAACCGGAAGTAAATATTGACAGCGATCCCAGAGCTAACAACATGTAATTTGCCATATAAATATGGAGAAAGTTATGTGTTGCCCACATCAGTTTATTTGTTTTGTAGTTGTAGTGGTGTAGCGGATTTATCTATTGAAATGACAGCTTTGTGTAGTGGACTATCTTGTCTAGAGTAGAAGTACTGACGGAGATTTTGTATTTGTTCATAGTGTAGGTTTTTATATCAATATATCCTCTGCCTCCATCTTTTCTGTGTAAGGAGAATCTTTCGACGGCTGAATGTTGATGGTGAATTTGGTACTTATTACATGTCATTCTGATGAGTGTGTTTAATGAGTCAAGGTCTGTATATGTCCATTTTATTATACCAAAGGAATAGGCGAGGATTGGTACTGCATAGGTATTTATTGCTTTGATCATGTTTTTACCATTTAATTCCGTTTTGAGTATATTTTTAGGCGTACTTTAAACTTATCTTGTATTTCTTGTTTTATTGCTGAGTGATCTATTATGGGTGTTTGTGAGAATCCTAGATATTTTTAATATTCGTCTTCACTCTTGGCTTCAATTTTCTTTCTATCTGTACTGAGAGAATATCCTTCATGTTCTTGAGGTTTTCCTTTTTCTATGTAACATGTTTTACATTTGTTTATACCAAAGTTCATTTTAATGTCTGAGCTGAATATTTCTGTTATGTGAATTTCTGATTTCAATTGTTCATTGTTTGCTGCATATAGTTTTAGGTCATCCATATACAGTAAGTGGTTTATAATGTAATGGCTATCTTGGTTATGGTTGATCTTGTATCCATATTTTATTCGGCTAAGTAGGGTAGAGAGTGGATAAAGCGCTATGCAGAACCAAAGAGCACTTAGGGAGTCTCCTTGAAATATTCCTCTGGCTATTGTTATTTCTGTAGTTTTTATCCTCTTGGTGGCTGTATGTAGATGTATTTCAGTTCTCCATGTTGTCATGATATCTCTCAAGAAGTCAATAGTTGTCTGATCTACTTTGTAGATTTGAAGAATGTGTAGTAGCCATGAGTGTGGAACGCTGTCGAATGCTTTTTGGTAATCTATGTATGCGCAATAGAGGTTTCTTTTGTTTGTTTTTGCTTGGTTGGTTATTGCAGCATCTATTACGATTTGTTCTTTGCAGCCTCGGCAACGTTTTTTGCATCCTTTCTGCTCTTATTATTATTATTAATATTACTACTACTATCATTTGCCAATTTAAGTAGAAATCAAAACTAATGTTTTTCTTCCCGTTTGGGTCTTTATTGATTATTAGACATTTTTTCTGCTTCATATTGATATTCTGAAATAGCCTGAAAAGTGGTAGATGATAAAGTCAACCACTGGAGATAAGAAATGTAAAAAAAAACTTTAATCTAAATGAGAGAATCATATGGACTAACTTAATTTGTAAGATATCGACTGAAACCCAAAAGGAATCACTTAAATTCTATTGTGAATGTGCAAATCAAACATCTGCCTTGTGCTAGAAAGATTATATTTGTATCATGATAGAATTATAAAATATGTCAATATACGTGCATCGCTCTATTAAAGGCAAATACGTAAGTGTTTTGACTCAATTATAGCAAAAACTCATCATAGAAAAATATATTCTAATGTAGCGTATGTCCATTTATTTAACATTTGCGTTTACGTTTTAGTTTAGGTGCTGGATTAAATAAATTTTTCTCAATCCTACTTGCGACGAAAATGTAAAATATATTAACATATCCTGCTTTCGGAGAAAATTTCTAAAAATCTACAAATAAGTGAAATTAAGAACCTATACGTGTTGTGGAGATTTGGCATTAAAACATGTGTGCTTGATATTCAATCTTCGATTCCTACATCTTTCGTTTGATACACTAGAGATTTAACAGTGGCGAGGCGTGATTAGTGAAATAGGGGAAGCTGTTCTACACCGACACGCAAAAAAGCAAAATATAATGTTATAAAATGTACAAGTACCTAATTTTTTGTAAGGTAGTTCTACTCTCCGTTTTCTTCTTCTGAAGATGTCAGTCACGTCGTCGTAAAACGTTGGCCCCCGGCGTAATTTCAACAACAAATCCTTCTCAATACTTAAAAGAGCAAGAGATTATAGTCGTTTCTGACCTTGTGTGTTTCGCAGATAAGTTTTAATCCTCTTTAATGCAGGTAAGGATCTCTCCACAGAAGAACTGGATGCTGAGATGGTGATAGTTCTGTGAGTCTGAACACTTCAGGAAGGACATCAGTAAAGTCCGACGATTTCAGATAGTGATTTAGCTCTACAACGTTATTTTTATGCAAGTCTGCGCCTTTGTAAAGCACAGAGAGCTCACTTCTCAGGCTCGAAAAATCAAATAATTTGCCGTAAGTCTGTTTTAAGCAAAAAAACTTTCTTCTGGAAACTTTTTTGGGAATCCTGAATGTCTTTTATCTAACAAATTTAAGAATTTGAGTTTCGAAATGTCACTGAACCTGTCGGCGATATTCATGCAAATGGCATGAATAATTTCAAAAAAATTTCTTCTATACGACCACTTTTTGTCTTTGCTTGAGATGATAGTAAGTCTGAGTCTTTTTCTTTGGGAAGAATCATCGTTATTTGAACATGCCATATTCACTCTGTCCCATATACTATCAAAATCTTCTCTCATTTTCTTGATATAATTGGAACAATCCTCAACTTTTTAAATACAGAAACTGATGTCAAAACCTTTTTTCTGGATTACTTGAAAAAACACGTCCTGGGGTATATAGAAGAAAACACAGCAAGAAGGATACTAAAGTTGAGATCCTGTAGGTTTGAAAGAAGGTCTCTTGCTGTACAGATCATTTCAGAATCCCATTTCTCAGCATCATCGATCAATCCATTCAGCAAACTCTCTATTTGTTCTTTATATTTATGTACTGTCTCCAGAAATCTGTTGTTGTAATTCCAACGTGTTGAAGCTAAAGTGGGAAATCAATTCTTCACTTCTGCATCTAGAGCTTCTGTCCTCTTGGTTGATTTGTTGAAAAAGGCTATCGACCAACGTTTTGTCTTTCTTCCACTGTTCATGTTTTGACACATTTGGTCAAAGGTGTCTACTCTGCACTTCGTCGATTTCGGTGACGGGGCAATTCGGCGCCGGGACGATTCGGCGCCAGGACGATTCGGCGCCAGGACGATTCGGCGCCAGGACGATAAAGCAACAACTTTTGGTTGGGTTTGTAAGTACCGCAGCAAGTTCCACAAAAGCAAGCTGAATTATTTTCACGTAAACAGTGGAGTTGTGCAATTCCAATAGATAAACATTCAAATATATATAATGTTTTCTGAAAATGTAATAATGTAACTGCTGTTATAAATCATGGTTGCACTGTATTTATCTCTCTACCTATAATAATATAACTTCTTATGCCTCACTCACTCACTGTCACAAAACTCTAAGGTACTTGTAGAAGAGATAGAAGTCTGAAATATGGTATTTTGGTAGGTCGAGTGACACAGCCGACGAGAAAAATCAAAAATCACAAAAACGTTAATATTTAAAGTGGTCTTTTTTACCCAAATGTTCCATTTCAATACCCCATAAGAAAAGCATGGGATTCAGTGCAAAGCTTTCTAAAAATGCATTTTTAAATTACTTTAAATTGTGATATGAATTCTGGAAAAGAACAGTTGTCTATCTGAAAGAACGGTGGTCTTAATGTTTGAAAGCAGAATTTAAATACCTACAGAATTAGTGTAAATATCTGCTTTTAATCGGAAAAAGTGTGAATTTTTTCCTCTTTTCAGCAATGAAAATCTTTAAATACTATGGCAACGACCTCAAAGCTTTTAAAGGGATCTGATATTATACGTTACGATTGCAGTGATTTAATGCTTTTAATGGAAATTAATGCCATCATAACGAATTACAGTTGAACTTCCATAACTCGAATCTCAAGGAAAAGTAATAATTAATCGAGTAATTGAAAATTAAAGTTATGGAAATATATTTCATCACCAATATTTTCTTCCGATAATGTGTAAGATTTTACTCTATCCAAAAGACTAATTGCATCACGCACTGCGATTGAGGGTATCATAGATAATGGCAATTCTCACGTACTACTGAAAGCACAAACATGACGATTAAATTTGGGTTATCGACTGTAGGAAGGAGCGAATAAGTTTGTTTTTCTCTAGGGCTATAAGGGATCACAATAGGAGAAACAACCCTGATAGCAGTGACAGTAATACGTGAAAAGTATTTTAATGTTGTGTTTCGTAATTTTTCGAGAAATTTTAACTCTTTTTAATAGTAAAATATAATGGCGTCATACCTATTTATCGATATTTCTTATCTTAAGACGCGCTAAAGGCATGGATGATGATGCCTTAATCTTAACAGAAAATATCCTAATTTTTCCATAAATTTAATGTATATGTATGTCATGTACACTTATTGCTCATGCAGTGCGATCTGAGTCACTAAACTTGAAATACGAAAACTTGGACACGAGCCGATTGCCAGAGAATTTGGAAATTACGAATAGTTGCCTTAATTTCACGTAAAACTATAATACTGATATTACTCATGGAATTTATTATTTAATACATATAGGCTCCACGTGACTGAAGTGCTGTTGCCCTGGAGATCGCGTTGGTTTATTTACGAGTTTATATCTTGGTGCATGGTGATTTTTTGAAGCGCTTTCAGCTTGCAAGCACCGACTACTCGTATTATATAATCGCAATGGTCATCATGCGTAACGCTCACTCGGATGTAAAATTTCTAAGACTGACATAAAAATCTTAGGTACTTCTAGAAAAGCTAGAAATCTGAAATTTGGCATGCATGTAGGTCTAGCGGCATAACCGACGATAAAAATAGAAAATCACCAAAAAGTTAACTTTAAGTTGTCTTTTAACCCCAATGTTCCATTTCAATATTCCATAAGAAAAGCATGGGATTCAGTGCAAGGCTTGCTAAAAGTGCATTTTTAAATTACTTAAAATTAGGATCCAAATTCGGGAAAAGAAAAGTTGTCTATCTGAAAGAACGGAGTTCTTAATTTTTTAAAACAGGAGTCAAATACATACAGAATTAGCGTAAATATCTGCTTTAAATCGGAAAAAGTGTGAAATTTTCCTATTTTCAACAATGGAAATGTATAAAAACTATGGCAACGACCTCATTGCTATTAAAGGGGCCTTTAATACTTTTAATGGAAATGAAAGACGTTTTAATGCTTTTAATGGTAATTAATGCCGTCATAACGAATTATAGTGGAACTTCCATAACTTGAATCTCAGGGGAAAGTAAAAATTATTCGAGTTACAAAAAATTAAAAATAAGGAAATATATATTTTTTTGTACATATACAGTGGAACTTCTATAGCTCCAATCTCAAAGGAAAGCAAATATTATTTGAATTAATGGAAAAATCGACTTACGGAAATATCTTTTTCTCTACATTATAAAATAACCTACATGGTAGGAACGAAGAAACAGCGAGCAAAGGGGAGCGTCAGCATAAAAGCATAAAAAAGCATTTATTACAAAAAGATTACCTGTAGAACAAATACCATAGATGTCGTCGCTGTAGTCCTACGTATAACGTAGGATAAACTAAGACATAAAAACTCTTTCCATATAAAGAGTCGCGAACAGTTTGTTACCTTAATTTTCAAACAAATTTTACGCGACAGCCCGATCTAAAATTCGTCCTTCCGGCATTTTATGCTCAACGTGGGCCCATACCGTCCTTAAAAGAGAGACTCAATAAAAAGTGAAACGTGTCGCTGTCGATGAAAAACGAGTCAAGTATCGGCTGGAAGTGTTTGGGTCTCAGAGCAGTTCTTTTTTAATGGGAATTGTCTTCCGAACGAATGTAAGGTCGGGCTGGGCAGTTTTCAAGAGGTTGACGATGAGATCGTGTCCGAGTGAAGGAGAGAGTGAGGGAGAAGAGAAAGAGAGTGAGGGAGATCGAAGGGGAGAGGGGATGAGGAAGAACGGGAAGAGGATAGGAGGTAATGGAGGGATGAAAGAAGGGCTATGCTAAGGATGTCTCTCTCTTTAGGCGTGTGTGATGATCTGCGGAAGGGCGTTTCCCCTTTGGTGGGGAGCTACCCTACAAGCGATGCGTATCACTCACCCACCTTTCGAACGGTCACCAAACGAGACATCACAAAGCACCACTATCTCAAACTATTCTGTCGCTCTTCCTATCCCTTCGTTCCTTCTCTCCTCCCCTACTCGTTTCCTCAATTTTAACCACCATTCTTCGAGTATGTTAGCTTCTATCTCGTTTGACTCTTCATCTATCTGTCCCATTTCGCTCTCCCTCTGTCCTCTATTGAGAAACCCGAAATATTTCCCGACCACCCGCAGACTATAGGTAAAACGCTTATCGTTAAGATCTTGCTCCCTTCGAGTCTGCTTAACAAGTATTTTCTGCTGGAAACTCTCAAATAATTTGTTTTTTTCGTGACGATATTAATCGGACGAGAGATGGCATGCTTTTTTATGACGGTCAACTACCATAAATTGATTACGTTTGAATCACATAACATTAAAAGTTGATAAAAATTCCATAATTTTGGGTCATTAATACCTTCAGATTATAAGTAATAATACAAAAAGTAGAGAAGAAAATATTCCATTATCTCATGGACATAAAACTAAATAGCCGAGTTAATAGTTATAAAAGTTAGGAATGAAAGAAATAAAGATTGATGGAGAATTCACAAATTATAATATATTTTAAATTAAACCGCTATAATATTAAATATACCTATCGAAGTTGATAGAAATAAAAGCGATGAAATAGAGGTAGTTTTAAACCCCTAAGAATTTGAGTAGAGAATTTTCTTTGATACATTAATGTTGAATACACAAATCGGAAACGTATGCGTTAAAAATCGAAATTTTTGGCGATTCAACTGATAAGCCAAGAAATATATAGCCTTATACTTTGTTATTTCAGTATATTGACTAGAAGTTTTGGTATGTATCCTAAGTGAGATGTGATGGTGATGTGCATACTAGAGATTTCACGAAAAACGGTATAAAAAACGATGGTGAATGAAATTGCTATGGAGGCATAATAAATCTGTAGAATTTAAAGAGATTAGCTGTATTAGGCGAAAGTTCTAAGATGTCAAGAAAGAGATATAAATGCTAGGAAGTACGTCGGACCTATATTTTTTTATTTTATAGGCCCCAAATTGATCTTGATAATGTCTTCATCCACCACAATAAGCATATATTTCCGTAGCCTTGCTTTTTCCAAGTAAATTTCAACATTGGGTCATAATAGACCGTTCATTTTACGCACTTCAGAAATCGACATGAGCCAGAAATAAGTCCCACTTGCGACAAATTTCACGCTTGGCGTGACATGAACTTCGTATCAGTCACAATTAATATTTTTAATCCAATAAATCTTCAAAGGATGAAAAGTGGATGTTGGACAAGAGAGGTTGAAGCGAACCGAGGGAGATGGAAAGGTTGGGTGGCGGGATAGGAGGTCGTTGTTGGGAAATCGAAGGAAGGGGGGAGGGATTCGGAGCGGGTTTAGACGAGAAAGGAAGCGAGTTCCGTCCGTCGGAAAGTATTTTTCGAGAAAGGTTGACCAATTAGCGACCGAGTCGGCTAAAAAATCAGACCCTCCTCAAAAATAACTCTACTGCTCATAAGGCGGTCGATTCTTCAATTTCGGAAGTCAGATTCGGGAACCCAAACAATCGATCATATCTGCCGATTTTATTTATTTTTTCAGATGGATTTCCCAATTATCTGCATACTTCTTAGTGTTCTTAATTACTTAAAGGGTTCCCGAGGTAAATGCTTGAAAAAATTTTCTTTCGAAAAAAGGTAATGCGGAAGGAGGTAATCGCCCAAGCAATTGCACTGGAGAATAAATTGAAACTTTTTGTCTGGTTCTTGCATAGAACGAAATTATCCTAAATGAATTTGGCCCGCTGAGTTTGAATCTGTAGTCAGAATTTGTGTAGTACGTCTAGATATGGAGAAAAACGTATTTTTATATTAGAAGAACATATTGTGTTTTAGTCATACAAACTCAGCAAAATACATGCTAGGTTAAAGATTTAGCAAACAATTTCCTTTTGTATGATGTACCAGGAGCTTTCCTAATTAATAACCAACAATAATCAACAAGCATATTAGTGTTTCATCTGCCTTGGTATCGTTTTTCCAACGTTGGAATGTCCTGATGGAACCGCTCACCGTGCTCATCACTCACAGCTCCAAAATTTTCAGAGAAGAAGTCCAGATGAGAGTGAAGGAAATGTATTTTAAATGGCATGTTACACCCCATGTCATGGTTTCCTTCCAGCATTTTATTAACCAAGTCTTCATAGTTTGGTGCTTTGTTGTTTCCTAAAAAGTTCATGACAACTGCTTTGAAACATGCCCATGCCTTTTTTCTTTTCCTTCTAACACTGTATCAAATCCATCATCGTTCATGAGTTCACGTATTTAAGGACCCACAGATATTTCTTCTTTAATCTTTGTTTTGGTGATTTTTGTAAATTTTTCCTTGAGATGTAGAAATCCTCTTCTATTTTGATCCATACCTTTTACAAAATTCTTAATGAGTCCAAATGTGATATGTAAAGGGGGCAAATAAATATTTGGGGCACAACAAGGCTTTTATGTACGTTTTTTTTACCTTCCACTAATAGTCTAGTTGGCCAATCGCGAACAATGTAGTGCTGAGAACAGGAAGATCTGGATCATGTGTGACAGGTTTTATTGCTTATTGCACATTAGGATAAAGAATACTTTTTTTGCAGAGAAGCATTTTAGTCGCGCAAAAATAACAGTCGTTTACGTGATTTTATTTTTCCCCCCAGATCATAGGTATTGCGAAGTCATAGAAGAACGACTGCCTTTCATCCACTGTCGGAGACGGTTTCCACAAGAAACGCAACAAATATGGGGGTCCATTGTTTATATTGGTCTCCTAACTTGCATCCAGAGTACAATTAATAAGATTTTTTGATAAAGAGGAGTAAAGCACCTTCTCGGATGTTTCACAGTAAATTCTCCGCAAACAACAAAAATTGTCGGCCGCATTAACACATTTAGGAGACATGTTGTTTGGCATACTTCTTCTTTACCACCTTCAGCTACTACTGAAAAACACAGAATGATGCTGTTCAAAATGTGTTGTGAAAACCAAAAAAAGGTAGCAAAATGAGTTTGTTTGTTTTGCACTGAATCTTCTTGTGTATAGAATATGTTCTTTCCGGAGTTTGTTCGATATAATTGGAAGGGTCATATCTCAAAATGTATGCGTGATATGAAAATTGTAAAAACAGGTTCGTAATCTGCGTTACAAACTACATCAGGACCACCTATTCTTTTCGGAATCAAAAACCTTGTTTCTCAGTGTTATTGGCGCGACTCCTGAGATGTGTATGTCTTGGAACCATTTATGTGTCATAAAATGTGTCATAAGTTCGGAATCTTTCGAGGGAATAATTTGTTTTGAATGTGAAAGACTTCAAAAAATCGAATAAGACCTTTCAGGAAAAAAGTTTCCCTAAAAATACTTCGTATGAGATAACAATAACACACATAGTTATGAGACTTAGGCAAGATGATATTTCGCAGTTCTTCCAAGCATCAAGGAGAAATGAATAAATTTAGAAATTACTTTTAAAAACCTTCAACCTATGCTTTAATGTCAATAATTTGCAACTTAAACAAATCACCACCGATGATTTCTCAAAAACTTCTTACGAAAATATACGGAAAATGTTTTGAAGCACTGTTAGTGGAGAGACCCGGGCTCGATTTCCGGTCAAGTACAGAATTTTTCTCATTCTAAAATGTCAAAATTTAGTTTCATCTTTATGTGAACATCCATGATATGTAATTTCAACACCATTGTAACTGTTAGTAAAGTTGTTTTGTAACCATGTTAGTAAGTAATTCGATACTGCACCGTATTATTTTCAAGTTTTTTCGAAAAAAGAATTTGTACATGAATACAAAGGAGAACATCCACTCTATGTGTGTGTGTGTGTGTGTGTGCGCGCGCGCGCGTGTGGTGTTCCAAAAAAACGCTCCGGTTTAAATTGCATATTTTTGTTGAAATACATGATATACAGAATTGATTTTGGTATTACAGAACACAGAAGATTTTGGAAAGTTTAAGTGAGAATTTTTTTAATATGTGAACCATTGACATCCAATACCATCCGTCGATTTGAGATAACACGATCGTAAAAGTTCTTATTGAAGACATCAACTACTGTTTCTGTAACTTCCCGCTAGGGGACATACAATTTCCCAAGTCTACTGTGTTTTATAACATCTAAATCAATTCTTTTTGTATTTCAGTGAATAAATTCCATTTATTTTGAAGCGTCTCTTTAGAAGAATCTGGATATATGTATTATAATATTTTTATACTCAACAGATAGAAGAGAAAGAGAAGGCGAAACCTAAAATTACCAATAGATAACGCCCAAGCTCTCGGTAGGGTTCGAAGAAAAAAGCGCTATCTACCCCGATATGATTATCTATGACCGTATTTATTTATGTGCACGTGTTCATATATATCCTTCTTAGTACCAGGACTCGAAATTTGCAACGCTGCTTGTTTCGCCCTTCTCTTGACAACCGACGGTGAAACATGGAGATACGGGGTTTGGGTTCCGATGCTGTTTTGGGAAATGAACTCCCGCAGTTGGCATCCATGACGAGTGGGGCGTGCATGTCGGTTTCCTCCGGGCTGTCGTGCCGTATACTACGTACGTACATAGATGGACTCTGGTTGGCGCGCACACGCCGCCACAAATTACGGCGTCATCCCAGGAATAGACCGTTAATACTCCCTTTCCAGAACGAGAAATATTAATGGGATGCACTCCATTCTGACTACTGAGGGAGACCGAGTTCGAGACGGAGACGAACGGACAGTCGTCACGCCTTCCCCACCCTCGATCCAAGAAAGAAAAAAGACATTGTTGCGTGTGTGCATACGCTGAAGAGGAAAGAGAGCCACGTCCCGCCAATGAGGAGAAAGAAGGGATCGGGTGCATAATATCAGTGCATCCCACGACCACGCCCACCTCTGAGTTACAAATGTGACTGCCGTGTCCTCGGCAGTTAAGTCGCCTCTCTTCCGCTCGGATCATTTCATTTCGAGGAGTTTGCAACGAAAATTAATTCTTAGACTTCTAAATTTTTCTTCCCTTGCTTTATTGAATGAATTTTTTACAGCTCATAGGAGATAAAGTGCACAACTTGAACTTGAAAAGAGCTAGAAAAAGTACTGAATGGAAAAAACCATAGCGTGAGAATGTTCCTCCTGTGATTGCTAAAAAGAAAAAAAAACTATGCTCGCAGATTTTTAGATTATATCACTCCTAATAAACGGAATATTGAACAAACATTAATGATATAATTTATTTGGAAAATAATTCCAATGACGCGTTTACATAAAACGAATTCTCGCGAAATCAATTAGGTATTTGGCATTCATTTTTTTAAAGAAAACATTTTAAATACTGAAAGCGAGTATAACTAAGATAAAAGGAATACTACGCTAAAACAACAACAACAAAATTGTAAAATTACCGGCGAAGGACAAAAAATCTCTCGCCAAGTACGCCGACCAAAACTCGGGCTGCGCAAAACTCTCATTCTACCGATTAAAAATAAATCCTTCCTCGATAAGAAACAACCTTATATCAAAGCAGAAATCTACGTTCTCCATCCCAAAAATAATGTCTCCCTCTTGATGCTCGGCGTCATGCGCGCTCCACCCCCTTGAGGGGTTTAGGAGAAGACCAGTGAGTCGGCAGGCGTGCACTTGTCCCGGGAATAACGGATTTCGTCGTCGTCGGCTTCGTTAGTATTCTCGGCGCGATTTCATATTGCGGGTCACATTTGGAAAAGCGGCGGCGGATTCCCCATTGGGGGAATAAGGAGGGATGCAGAGAGAGGCGGGGAGGAACGAGGGAGAAGATGGATGGGAGGGAAAGAAGAGGATCGGAGGAGGGAGAGGGGAGGCGGAAGAGGAGAGAGAGCGGAATAGGAAGATTGCTAGAGGGGACGTAAGGAAGTGAGCCAAAAGGAGATAAACTTGCCCCTGGGGAAAGAGAGGGAAGGCGTGATTTTTAGGATCGCAGAGGAGAGAAATGAAGGGTTGCGTTTTAAGACGAGAAGGGAAGCGAGCAATAGGTGGATGGAAGAGTGCGTGAGAGAGGTTGGGTGGCCATGTATATGCTAAAGATGGGATACTTAGAAAATGCTACCACAAGAGTTACATTAGAATAATTGCAAATCATCCACAAAAAAAGATGTTTGCAAGCTTTTTGCATCTCCTTACAAGGTACTGAATTTTGGAACTTGCTCATATTAATATTGTATTCTTTTCCAACTTATGAAGGTTGAATACATGAAAGTTCTCAAATTCAACGGGAAGAAAAAAATAGACGTTAATACTGAAAAACCTGCGAGAGGAAGAACCTGTATATGACGGAATGCCATCGAAGTCGGAAATATAATTTGGTCCCGTTAGGTTCCGCCTCTCACAGGTTTTACTGTATGTTAAAGACCAAGATAAATACATGATAAATAATTCTGAATAATGAAAAAGAAGTGGTAACATTGTTGTTTAATTCGCCAACTAATACTTGAAATCAAAAATTAATATCATATCGCAATGAATGAGGAAACAACAAAAATGTCAAATTAATCCCATAGCAGGAATGGCGAATCAATAACATACGCGATAAAGGGGTAGATGGAAGGAATTTTCTCGGCATTCCAACAATATGGGTGCCAGTAACAGCGTTATTAATTTATTGATCTATTCAAATATTTAGAATTAAAAACTGCTATAGAACCATTTAATCAATTCGTAAAATCGGACAGGAAAAATAGACTGACAAAATCAAAATATACCTCTGTACAGAAAACAGCTTTTAAATCCGATTTCCACATCTCTAATCATCTTGCCTAATATTTCCTTCTCTTACTTCGTATCTGTGTTATCTGCCAAATAACTATCTCATTGAGAAGAGCTGCCAAATCAACAATTTCTAAATTCCTTATTTAGAATCCTTGCGCTGGAGCATTCATACTCAAACCCGATCCAAGGAGGATTTTCCAATCTGCCGATTCGATAAACTACCTCACACTCTCCTTACATCCGCCGTATTTCCACCATATGTTCCTAAATTTTTATTTCCATGTTAATTCCTCATGTAAAGCATCTTTAAATGAATGTGCTTAAGTTCAATCTTTCTCATTCATTTAGAATTGATACTGCTATTCTGAGGCATTCACACGGGGGTCAAGCAAATCAACTTCACTCCTTTCAAGCCAAAAATAAATAAATAAATTAGTTTTACAAATGAAAATGAAAATCATAAGATTTCGCCATAGGTGCTATCGTTATTAATCAACCGTACTGCGTATTTTTTAGAGATATTATACAATTTTGCTTGCGCATGCTTTGTAACTAGTCGAATATGTTGGAATGAAATGATAATAAGTTCCTATGCAAAAAGGCATAAGCTGTAGATTTGGGAATAATTTTGAAACGTGAAAAAATTCTATGACCGGGAATAGAACCCAGATCTTCCACTGGCCAGGCGGATACTCTACCGCCGAACTCTCGTATCAGATTGATTCTTCCGTTTCTGAACGCAGGTGTTTTTTTTTAGTTGGGTCCGGGCCAGCCAAGCTAGTATCAACCAGCACCAACGGACATCCTCCAAGAGACACGCCGCAGAAACCCTTTCCTCTCAATTGGTGAGATTGCCAAGATAGAAATTGTTAGAATGAAATGATCATAAGATCCTATGCAGACAGGCATAAGCTCTAAATTTGGGAATAATTTTGAAACGAGAAAAAATTTCGCTATGACCGGGAATCGAACCCGAGTCTTGAGAGGGAAGGGTTTCTTCGATGTCTCTTTTGGAAGACGTCCGTTGGGGCTGGTTGATACTATCTTGGCTAGCCCGGACCCAACTAAGAAAAACACCCGCGTTCAGAAACGGGAGAATTAATCTTTTGCGATACTTCAGTGGTAGAATATCCGCCCGGCAAGTGGAAGACCCGGGTTTGATTCCAAGTCATAGCAGAATTTTTTCTCATTTCAAAAATATTCCCAACTAGTCAAATTTTTAAAGCATTGAATCCCTCCCTCGATAAAATCCTGTGTGCGCTACTGCTGCCACTATTGTAGTATAAAAATTATAAAGTTAAAATGTTCAGCGGAAATAAGATAAATATTGAGCGATGTGTTTAGAAAACGCTTGCAGGTAGGTAAAAATTATTAAGTATTTTTAAGGTTGAAACTGCGGGCAACAATCGAGGTCGAGGAAAAGTTTTTAAATTAGAGTATCGAGTAAATGTGCGATACATGTGACATAGATACAGGATGGACATCTCCCTACCTTTGCTGAGGCAAATCCTCCAGCGGCGGCAGAGCTCAGCTCTCCCACGACGACAGAATTTCCTCTTGGAACACGCCAATTCAAAATTAAGTTCTGAATGCTTCTCGTAGAATGGGGCGAATGAATATCTTCCAGGAGTTTTTGTTGCTAAAATGTGGGAGGTGAACATCAGCATTGGAGTTTTGATGTAATATAATTTAAATAATGGAAACAGATGCCGCAGGAGCACGTGAAACTGGAAAAACTACGGCGACAGTCTGAATGGAGTAATATTGCCAAATAGAAAAATTGCTTGTGATTATTGCAGCATCACTCAGCACCTGAAATTAGAAAAAAAGCTTCCATTATTGAAATTTATTGAGGTTATTTCAACATTATATATTCAAAATAATTTAAATGAAATTCAAAAGTGCAAATGCAAAGCATCTTCATAAAAAATCTTTGTTGTCATTTTTTTGGTGGAAACAATTTACTTCGTTATTACCACGAACACGTTTTTAAATTCACAGGAAATTTCAAAAAAGTAAATATCTTTATTTTTATGAGTAATAGATTGTTTATGGGCCCCACCTCTACTACCAATAATTGTCAAGGTAAATCGGACAAATTAGACTGCGCTATGCCTCTTTATAGAATAAGAATGTCGCTTTAAGATGTTGAAAGTAAAGATTAAGTGATCTATCGTATAACTTGATAGTACAAGAGCTGTTTATTCACTCCAGTCAAATATGTTTCATCGAAGGGTACGCTGAAAGTTACGCGATAGGGACCTTGAAATTAAATCTAAGCATTGAAAATTTTTAAGGACTTAGTTATAACATTGTATATTTAGTAATTCAAAATATTTTATAACATAATATACGTCTAGCGCTAAAATCTCATAAATAACGTCTCAATTTTACAAACGTGAGGGTATTTCATGCAAATTTTTTCTATTCGCCAAGTTTTGATGATTTGTTTTATAAACGTTGGTTCATCGACGTAGAGCTTTCCTCATAAAAAAAAAACTAAAAATTGCATCATTTGGGGTTTACTTCAAAGATTCTAAGGGAGATAACAATTATGAACATTATAAGTTACAAGTGAGTGGTCAGGGACATTAAATCCTCAGTCATGATGTTATTATTTACTTCGATCCTAATTCAAATAAAATAAAAGTAGAACAAACTACCGCATTTCGTAATATTACAATTTGATCGAAAAGAGATATCCGTTTTTGAAATACGTATAATCAAATATAAATGATCGAAAATGCAACTTTTAGCGATTTACAAAATAAACAAACACGCCCACCTTCAATGGAGACAAACATAGTACCGTTTTTGTTTATGTAAGATTAAAAGAATTCTCACTGCTTCAACCACTCGCATGTGCGACTTTTTCAGCAATCTAAAAATACACTCCTTCCGAAAATCCAATCACGTTAAAATCTAATCGGACATGGATCGCGATCAGGCCGCAAACGCGTGTATTTGGACAGGGACTGCCATCCTCTTTTCATTAACTCACGACTGGCCAACTAATGAAAAGGACATGTGCAGAAAAGGGGATGGACGAAGAGATGTGTCGTGGAGTATGTCAAGTAAATAGGAGTGAGATGGAAAGGGAAGAGAGAAAGAAAAGAGTGAAGGAGGGAGAAGATACAGAAATAAGAATGGGTGGAGGGTTGGAAAAAGAGAAGCAGAAAGAGAAAAGAAACAGGGAGAAAAAAAGGAAAAGCCTGCTCGAGTTTTCAAGGACAATCTGCTTGCGTGGGAGTAAAAGATGATGGGGATGGAGTGTCGGAGTGATTCTATATAAGAGGAGAGCTGGAGAGAGCTTCGATGAAGGAAATTGACCTGACAAGCTTTCTACCGAGAAGACTTTTCCAATGGGTAGAGAAATGATGCTGCAGCAAGGTCTGAAGAGCGGGAAATGGAGAGGAGGAGATAGGGGAAGGGAAGAGGTGGGAAAAGTGAGGGAGAGAGAAAATGCAGAGAAGGAAAGGTGTGAGGGAAGGTGACGAGAAAGCGTAGGTGGAGGTAAAGAGAAGGGGTGTTGATGGATATGGGAGGAGTGAAGAAGAGGCAAGTGGAAGCGGAGAAGAGGGAGCTGAGGAGAAGGGGATGGGGTTGAAATTGATGAAGCGGGCGTAAAGGGAGGTTAGCTAACAAAAGGTGAGGAGGAGATGTCGGGGATAGAGAGGGAAAGAGAGAGAGAGGTGTCTTAGATGGATGGGTGGTGGCGTTGGAAGTCGAGAATAGGCGTTGCCTTTTGCAAAGTGGCTTCCAAACACCCTTTGAGTGACCTTCTCCTGCTCCTCTTCTCCCTAAGGAACCCTTCTCCTTCTTTCGTTCATCCCCATCCTCTTTCAGGCTTCGTAAGTTCATCTCTCTCTCCCCCTCCTCCCCACTTCCCACCACACTCTCCCCCACCCACTCCCACACACACTCCTAAAAGCGCAATCGCGAAGTCGTCTTCATCTGATGTCACTCAACGCGCCCTCTCAGATCATGTGGAAGAGAAAAGACAAATGAGGTCGCGAACAAGGGATTCGATCGCCGTCGCCTTTTTTTTCGAGAAGTGATACTCGGAAAATCGGAAAGGGATTTTTAATGCAGCTGATGAACAGGAGAGAGTTATGTGAGATGGGTGCAGGGAAAGATGCTCGGAAAAGTAATGCTTTTGTAGGTGAGATAAGATTTGGATGACCGTAGAACGGAATTTCTTGAAAACAAGGAATAATTTTATGTAACGGCCATAATCAAAAAGGATTTTACTGTTGTTTTACGGTCGAATGTTTTCTCTTCGATATGAGAGAAGAGCTAAGCAAACTTCACCAAGTAACATAACATCATTCTTGTAAGAAAAAATTAAATTAACATCCATTAAATATTATTCAAACTTTGTGGATGGTAAACGTGCCTACAATATATAAATTTAAATCTTCAAAGTTAAATTACTAACTTTGCTAAATTTGGCAAGGGTAGTGTTTTAATCCGTAAATTGCTGTTTGCGACATCTTAAAATGCTAATTTTGAGGCGTCAAGGTAATTAGTAAATTTTCAATTGCTAATTGTATGAAAGTTAATGCACGCGCTTACGATTGGCGGATGACGATAAACAAGAACGACGCTATTTATCACGATCTTATCCGTCATACCGCATTAATCCACACCCCTTACGTGGATTAAAACAGCTCGCAATCGATAGCATCAAGCACTTACCGCAAAACACGCGAAGTGGTATTATCGCGCAAATTATGTAATTGCACATTGCAAGCAAGCACGACTCCAGCCGGAAAATTTACGGATTTTTGAGAGTGCATGGCGGTGGCGAGCCGATTGAATAATTTTAAACGTCACAACAGTTAATCATTCACAGCACCTTAGATGCAATTTTTACTGAATGTTTTCATTTTATTTCGATATTTTTTGAAAAATTTAACATTTAATAATTCTTTACTCTTAAACATTATTTCAACAATTACCTACAACCAAACCGCTCGTCATTACCGATTTGTGTTTAAAGATGACAGAAATCTAAGTTTGCGCACTTAACTTGTAGATTATTGAGAGTTGGGCGATGATCGAAACTCGTCAAACTTTTTCACTGCATACAATACACAGTGCCAATTTCCCGACGACACCACAATAACGTACTTTACGAGAAGATTTTTCGCATTTTCCTCATCTCATTCTTTATCTCTCTTCTATACATTCAACCTATTGCAATCCAATCCTGCTAAAGATCACTCCGTCAATTGTCTCTCTCTCTCTCTCTCTGACAATCACTCACCCCTCCCATCGCTTATCGTTTTCTCCCTCTCCCCACGGTCCCTACTTCCCACTATTATACTACGCTTCCCCGCTCTCTCCTCTTGAACGTTTCTACCACCTCTCATTTTACGTCTCCCCTTCTCTTTCTCCTTCACCTCTCTCTGTATGCTTCACTTTTTCTCTCCATCTCTTTCCCTTACGACCCTCTCTTCCCCCACTCTTCCTCTTTCCATATCTTCTTTCTGTCTCTCTCTCCCAATGCCCTCCTCAGTGGCGCCATCACATCAAGGACGGGACGGGGAAAAAGCACGAGGATTACGATTTTTATCTGATAGCACGATTGATCTCTCGTATGGTTTGTACCCAAAGGGGGGAGAAAATGTATATTAAAGGAAAATATAAGAGGAAAGGGAGAAATGGTAGAACATAACAGAGAAAATTGTTTGTTATGTGCAAGTGAGGGACATTAATCGTAAAATAAGACGAGGTTTTTCTTCCTATGGGTATTAGTATTTTTTTAAAACCTAGTGCCATATTATATTCGCGTGATACGAAATAACTTTTGTTGAATTAGTATTTTGAAGTTCAGGCGCTGCAGCTAGACGATGCGGCGTTACCGAAGTGAACGCCCGATATTTCAAAAGATCGAAATAAAAGTCGAAGTGCGTCACTTACACTGGGAAAGTATTTTTTGGACCAAAGGATAGTCGTTACCAGCCCTACTTTGAAATTTTTTCTTTAAATAGGCAGTTCATATGTTTTTATACTCTGGAAATGGTAAATATTGATATGATTAATAAATAAAAGATAAAATGAGGATGGGGTCCCAGTGGTGTAGTGGTTAGGACGCTGGCTGCTACTCGCCTGCTGCTTGAAAGGGTAGCGGACACGAATCCTGCGAAAGTAGGATTTTCCCAAGGTCGCCCGGCCCCATTTGTGCGGTTTGAGGAGACCGCGCAAATTCAGCGTTACATCCTTCGAAAGGGACGTTAGAACGTTGGCCCCTTGGTGCTCTTAGTTAAGAGTAGGCTAATGCCGGCACCGGGTTTCTCTCCCCCCTTGTGTGTTGGGTGTGGAAGGAGTAATAGCTATAATAATCCAAGAGGTTGATTAGCCAAAAATAAACACATAAAATGAGGATGGAATGACAAGATGAAAGGGGAAGAAAGTTGTAGATTTGGATTAAAGTTGAAATGAGAGTAAGGGAAGTGTGTTTGAAACTTAAGTTTGCAAAGGTAGGCTGAGGCCGGAGATCAGCAACCTAGTACCTGCGAACTGAATGCGGCCCTCAAGGCTATTTTATGCGTTCAACGAAGGTATAATGAAAAAGCTATCAGTAAAACTTATCGCAGGTGTTTTCGTCTTTTTAATTATAATTAAGTTCAGCAAATCTTCTATGTTTACCTTTTTACGGTAAAAATTGTTTAGAAAGTATGTTTCTTCACCTCATGCTACAGAATATCTCAGTAACTTCTATTGTAAACTCTAATCCGGCAAAACGAAACATTCGCAATTTCTATTCTATATATAAAAGGCTTAATGATAGATGAGTTTGAAAGTTTGCAACGCAAAATCCCCAAATCTACTGGGCCGATTTTCACGAAACTTTCACTGAAAGATTAAGCAAAATCTCGAAAAGGTTTTAAACTTAATTTTATTCTTTTACCGTAGGCTGTTTTAAATATATGGCGATTTTTCCGCGAACACCCATTTTCCTACGCTATTTTATGACGTTCGGCGGGCGGTGGAAGGGGTGAGTGAAAGAGGGGCGGGAGTTGGGAGGGGTGAGTGAAAGAGGGGCGGGAGTTGGGAGGGGTGAGTGAAAGAGGGGCGAGAGTTGGGAGGGGTGAGTGGAAGAGGGGCGGGTGCAATCCCGAATCGCACCCGAGCAACACCGGGTCACACAGCTAGTGTATCTATAAATGTGGTCCCTCCTGCAGAAAAAATTGCCGGTCTCTGGTGGAGACCAAAGAGAAATTAGAGTTAGATGAAGAGTGAGAAGAAGGATAAATTGATGAAAAAAGAGAAAAAACTAAAATAAAAAGTAAATTCTGGAAGAGTAAAAGTAATTCATAATCGACTTAGGGAGCCATTAATGGAAGAAGAAAATGTGAGAATTTGAGAAGGGGTAAGACTAATATAGGAATACAGAGGATAAATATGGCAATTTATGAAAAAATCAAACACACACGAGAGAGAAACAAAGTAAAGGGCTTTTAAAAATATCATTGATTAATATCCAAAAATAGATTATCACGTGAGCAAGAGCAGAAATTTGGTGATGGAGTTTCATAGATTGTTGCGCTGTAATAGTGATTCGAATAATTCCATTTTAAAACTTTTAGCATGTAAATTAATTAAAATTTATTAAAACCTTACAATAGTATGGACGCGTAAAGAAGATGGCCAAAAAGAGTCCTTGGTCTCCACCAGGAAGGAGGAAAAGAGGAAGACCCCAAAAGACATGGAGAGCTGGGGTAGGAGAGTTGATGGAGAAGAGAGTTCTAAAAGATGAGGAATGGAAGAACATGGAAATTGAGGACCAACATCCGAAGCTAGAGTTGGAAAAGTTGGATAGATGTATAGATAAAGAAAGCACTCTCGAAAAATATTTTCTCAAATATTTGAGCGATCGCAAATATTAACTTTCTTAGGCTTGATAGTTCATCTGATGCTGAGTTTCGTTCAACGCAAGCATACGCATAGAATGATGAAAAGATTTTTGTGCTCATTTTTTCTGTAATAAAACGCGCCATAAGTATGGGTGGAAAATAGAATGAGATAGAAGAGAGGGACGTGAGTTGGTCCAATAACAGAGAAAGCGGACAAAAGAGTTAAGGAATTAGGAGAAAATAGAATTGGTGCAATTGAAAATGACAGGAGGAGAAAGAGGGTAAAAGGGTGCTAGGAGGAAAGAGGGAGTGGCGTCCAAGAGGGATGTAAAGGGTAGGAGAGGATGTTGGAGGAGAGAGGGAGGTAGGTTTGGGTTGGACGGCAGTGAAGGGGAGGTCGGGCGGTTGCCGAGGTGATGATGATGGAGCGAACAGAGCAAATATGCTGTGGAGTGTTCTCTTGCGTGATGAAGGAAAACGATGGAAAGATATGAGCGCGAGATTGTGTTTTCGAGTAAGGAAAAAAGAAGGACGAGAAGGAGCCCAGAAAGGGAGAAAACTGCTGAGGGAAAATAATAGTGATTTCGGCCGGTTGGTTTGCGCGGTTTTATAAGGGCTCGTAAACACCGCGGCTATTGAGCACCTTACCGGAGCTGCTTATTTTCTTAGTCTTTTTTTTCTTTTCGAGAAAATAGGAAAAGAGAGAGATTTTTATATTGAAAACTTTTTGCATCCGGCTCTGAAGTGTGCGATTTCTGCAGAAATACGTGCAACCCTAACTTTTTTATCTAGCATCGCAAGATTAGTGCTTCAGCCAATTTTTTTAAAAAGCAAATTCAAACGCTCTGTGAATAAAAATAACGTTATACCTTTCATATTCACAAAATTACTTCCAACGTGAAGTTTAAAATATTTATCTGACTAAAGAGACTCACTTCTCTTTAATTTATTAAGACGCGCTCAATGTCCCAGAAGCAAGGTCTTTTCGTAATAAAATCGCATAAGTCATCTTTGTCTCAAGATTTTAGGATTGCCGAATCCATCTTAAGACTCCGAGATTTGCATATTCCGCCGTCATCCCTGCAATTTGATCGTTCGGACTAACAGCTTGTTCCCATCTCCCCTCTCCCTTTACGTCTCTTTCCTTAACTCTCACCCTCCCTCACCCTCTTTTCCACCCACTACTCCATTTTCTCACTGACGAGGTGCCCTCTCTCGCAACCTTCGTATAAGGAATCCATCACTAACCCCGTCTGCTAATTGGATTTCTAAATCCTCTTCCCCCATTCCACCCTCTCCTCCGACCCGCCCACCTCCTCCTCCCCGTCCTCGCCATAACCTCCCGTTTACCAGATCACCCACCTCCCTCACTCCCTCTCGCCTCCGTTTTCCCTCCCCTCCGTCATCTTACCACCTCGTTACGTCAGTCCCCATCAAACAAGCCCGCCCCCACGCCCCTTCATTCCCGAAACACTTCCACCTCTCCCTCCCAATGCCGGGCACCAAGGCGACTCTCGCCCCGCACGCAAAGAGCACATCCTTCCCTCTCCCTCCCTCCCTTTCTCCCTCTCGCATTCTCGCTCAACCTCACTGCCTTAATTCGAGTCGCTCCCTTCCTCCTCCCGCGTCTCGCTCCACCCCCTTCTACTCTCCTCTTCCGCCTCCCACCCACCTTCCACCTCCAACCTTTTCCGCTCCCCATCCCCTCCCACCCACGCCCCCCTCGCTCTCTCCCCGACCATCAACTGAGGCTTCCAGTCAGTTTGACAGTGGCGTTGCTAGGTAACGCCACCAAAGGCCTGGATATGATTGGTCGCCTCTCCGTAGACTGGAGTGGAGAGGTGGCGTGGGGTAGGAGAGGAACTTGAGTAGGGGAGAGGCGGGGGAGTTTTATTCGCTCCGGCGGGCGAGAGTGCGTGCAGAAGAACGTTCTTGCCTTATGTCGCGCAATGGCGGATGGGAAGAATTCGACGGTGGAAGAAGAAAACGAGAGGGGAGAGTGCGATGCGGTTCGATTGCGTTAGGGAAGAAGATCGAAAAAGCGATGCTGGGATTGATAAAGCGAACGAAAGGGCGCTTAAAGAGAGGTGTGTGTTCATGTGTCTCAAGATTTATAATTTTCGATTTACTGTGCATGAAATTGAAGTGTTGCAATTGATGAGCTGACAATTAATTATAGCAAGAATTCGGTTTATTTGAAAGGCAAGTGAATAGATAGATTAGGGTTTAGCGGTTAAAATATTTTGCATTTATCGAGAAGGGAGATTAATCTTAAAACATATTTACAGCAATGCAGTTGATTGAGGAAATGTTATAGCGCGATTTTTACTTTATTTCTTGCTCGCTTTACATAGGAAGATTTCACATGATTTTAACCCTCCAGTACTCGCGTGGGTTTTTCAAACACGAGTACCTACTCGCGCGAGGTAGACTTTAACCCCATTACGTATTACATTGAAAATGCATGCCAAATGTAGTTCATTCGTCAACAAAAAATTACAAATATATTAATAATTTAATAGAAACACAACAAATAATCTTTAAGAATATTTAATAATATTATTTTAAAATAAAAATTGACAAAACTTACGTCAATATTTCTATGTCAAAAATAGAGAACATATATTTTTGGCATGCGAAAACAAAATATAAAATGAAATTTGGTAAAAAATGGTTAAATTACAATTACTTTTTAATATAAATATATAATAAATACATAAAAGTTTATAAAAGTGCAATTGTAATAATTTTACTATTTTTCAAGTCCTCATTTTGTCAGATGTTTCATACACATCTATTTTTCTCATGGTGTCTCAGAATTTTTTTCAGATCTCATACACAATCACAAAGTATAAATTAATTAATGTGATACAATTTAAAAACTTAATTGGATCAATATTACTTTTATTTCATTTCATAAAGATAAAGTCGTTGATATTCAAAAGAAAAACGTATTCGTGATATTACAAATTTTTGAGCAATTTGCCCATCTGGATTTTATAACCTTTTTACAGCTATAGGTACCTATTGTGTCATCATCACGAATTAGAAATAAATTTTATTAAATGAAAAGATTTTAAACAGCCGATGAATATTTACATAAAAATTCCGTGAGATCACCTTATCTCTATAGTCAACGATAACGAAAAGCGGCGGAAACCGTCTCTATCCATTTCTCCGGCGTGCCGCATCTACGACAGCTGGTCCGGCATGTCTTTCTTGTCCGCATCGATCGTTTAATTTGTTCCCACGCTGGCTCCTTCCGCGCCAATCTCCTCTCTTTCCCTCTCCCTCCACTTCCCTTCTCTCTCTCCCTCTCGTCGACATCCGATACCATAGCACCGAAGCCGACCGCAACCTCCTCTTTGGGTGACAGTCGCGCCATTTAGACGACGCGGATGAAAAATAAAAACTGGACGCGAACTATTTCGTTTCTCAATCCTTCACAAAAAAGAGTTGCAATGCGCTATTCCCACCATAGCTGATTGGAGCGGTAGAATAGTTTGTTGTGATGAATAGGAGAAAATTTCATGGCCTTGCAAGCTGGGGAAACCAGGATATTTTCACTCATTTTTGATTTATTAATGGTAAGAATTACTTACATATTATACGTTATGTAGGATTAGAATAAGGGAATTAAAGAATCTGCATGTATGTTGTTCTAACGTATAACTCAGCTTTATATAACTAGTTGCGAAATGAAAAGGAAAATCCTATCAAGTAGTTGGTCAATTAATTGGTTCATATCTCTATACAGCAAAATCAAAGTAAAACGTTAAAAGATATTATAAAATTATGCCCAAATAGTCAAATAAAACAATAAATATATTTAAAAATAAGTCATGCTTTTCAATCACGCGTATTAAAAAATGAATTAATTTAACTTTAACGGAATAATTACCTAATATATATATATATATATATATATATATATATATATATATATATATATTAACTAAAGGAAAAGAAAAGGTAGTGATGAGGGTGGCAACAAGGTGTTGAGGGAAGCCCAGCGGACACTTACCAAGTTGGTAACATTCAGATGCCTTTTGATTATCATACGCAGAAAAAATCAGCACTATTTTGTTCATTTCCAATCCTTTTGTTGTCGATTACTGCAAAAAGCCCAGCGCGTCGAAAATCAATATTTGTACAAGAGCTTCGAGTGAATTTATCTCATGATAATTCGGAAACCATTCTATTGTCTCACAAGTAAAAACGTTAATAAAATATTTTTTAATTATATCTTCCATACCATTATCGTAGCCATCTAATTTCTTATTTTGTTCGAATAATTTTAATTTATCGGTATAAAGTTCATCATACATCTATTTTGCTTCTTTTTCCGGAAAGTGTTACAAATATAATTTGAATGAATTGGTCGACATTCTAACTACTCCTAAACGTGAAACTTAAAATTTATAGATTCAGCATGTCAACTTCTATTACTTTGTAAAGCTTTATATTGAGTACTTATATATTAAACCAGAAATATTTTAATGAAACTGGTTAGCAACTTCGGGATGAACAATTTATTTCATTAGCAATGTCCTTGCGAAGGAAATTTTAAATTTATTTTACACTTGATCGCCGCAAGTAGATGCAAATAAAACCAGTAGCTACATAATCAGCAATAAACATTTCAACAAAAACATTTAAATATTTAATTATAGACAATTGACAATATGTTTCAATAGTATGGTTCATCGCATACTAAAGTTTAACAGAGAAAATATGTAATCTGCTTAATATAATATTTTACCTCGCCCAGCAGAGCTAGCCTACTAAGTCCTATTTTTTCTCAATTTTCCCATCCTTACTCCCCCAACATCTCTTCCTTCTCCTTCGACAGCGCCATTCTTTCCTATCTCTTTCTCTACGCTCTTTCTTATCCTTTCTATTCCAACCGAAAACACCTCACCCCCCTCTTCGTGCACCCACCTTCCTATTCCTCCTCCAGAAGCCTCTCCCACCCAACCCAACCTACCCCTGCCCCCCATCCTCCCATACCAAGCTACCTATTCCTCCTCCTACTCCCGCCCCAGTCCCAACCCCTGCCCCATCCCTTTCCCAGCATCCCACAGGGATCCCTATCTTCACCACGGCGACGCGAGACCCGGGGCGTACACATCATTATTCATCGCTTTTCTCCCACTCCCTCCAGACCCCTTTCCAATGATCCCACTACTCCTCCTCCAACCCACACCCTACCTTCTGCCATCTCATTCAGAAGGCCCCCGGACACATCATACACAATACCCCCCATGCCCCACCCTCCTGCTTTTACTCCTCCCTCCGTCTCCAATCCTTCCACACAACAATGCTCTGTACCCCACCCCACTACGTTTCTCTCTAACCCCATCCTCCATATTTTCACTTCATTCCATCTCCTCACCCTCCTCCCCCCGACCCCACCCCTCAAGAAGCATCCATCCTACCCATGTCCTATTCCTTCGGGTGGGTGGAGTTGTAGAGCGAGGAAGGGGTCGGTAGGGCGGAGGTGGAGGGATGGGGAGCGGGGGTGTAGGGCCTGGCACCTCTCCTGTCCTTCCAGTCAGCTTGCTCTTCGCCTCGCCCCGACACATTAGTTTCGGCTTCTGTGTCCGGAACCAACACCACCGCGGCCCCACCCCATCTTCACAACACTTCCGACTTTCTATCACTCTCTTTCCCAATTTCGACCTCTAAACGAACGTCCTCAACCCTCACCATTCCATCTCCTCCGATCTACTCTCCTCTCCTACATCAATCCACCAAAATATTATCAATCCTGGCATAAAAACCTCGATCACATTAGTCGACTATTGATCGACTTATCGCGAAAAATTCAACCACTCGATCGATTTATTACTCTTCCGGTGAGAAGTGCCTGTCCTGTATATTAAGGGTTCGCCTTTTATGCACTCAGAATATCTTTTCCTCGCGTAATTGTGCGGTAAATGGATTGGATCAATGTTAAAAACCGATTGCATAATACATTTGATAGATCACTATTATATTAGGTAAATCTTATTACTAAAGCGGAATGAATACAATTGCATTAATGCCTATCGATAAGGCATTATTAATTTCAGCACTACAGCATGAAAGGTAGAGGACTTAATTATCCTGTGCATTTAACTATTTATTAAATTAGATCCATAAAGGTTTGTTAAAACCATGAAAAGGAAATAATTATACAAAAATCATGATCCTCTATTTTGGTTGGAGAATATAGGGATACGTTAAATAAAGCTTATACTTTCGAAGCTCAATTAAAATTCTATTAAAAAATCAGTAAAATTTTGTCATATTATAAATAGCACTTAGCTCTCCGATTTAATTTCCGAAAAATGCGGATAGTTATCATCTATCGGATTTAATATCTATATCACTCGTTTAATACGGGCATTCGAAAAGCCGGTCTAGGATCACCTCGAATTAAGTCCTTTCTAGAATGACTATACTAGCGGATTTTGCCTCATTTTCCTCATCTACTTTATCCCCCACCCCCTCTTTCATCCTCTTCCGCTTTTAGCCTTCTCACGCTCTTAAAATTCTACTCCCCTTAAGACAGCGGCCAGCATTCGGGAGAGAGAAGAGAGGAAGGAGGGACTCCGAAGAGTAGTGGGAGTCAGAAAGAGGGAACCATTAGTGGGGCGGGGCAAATACCGCCCCGCATACCGCCTCAAGGGCGTGGGCGGGGGCGGCGGAGGAGGAAAGGGCGGAAGAAGTAGAGGAGACCTCGAGTGGGAGTGTATAAGAGGAGAAGAGGTGGCGCCTCGGGGGAAGAAGGCGCCGAGTGGCGTCGCCAAGCATACACTTAGGGACCGGTAGTGGACCCAACTCTCTCTCTCTCTCCTCCTCCAACTACCTCCCTCTACCTCTGTCCTTGCTTAACCTCGATGAACAGCTACTGCCTCCGGGAGTTTGGGGAATAAGAGAGCGTAACACACACACACACATGTGCCGGAGAAGGAAGCGGAGGACTAAGCAGTAGTAGTGGGGAGGAGGAGGAGGAGAAAAGGAGATGCAATCGCGAGTGTAGCCAAAAGCGAGGGGAGGGGGAGGAAATGAATACGTAATAAAGGGAGGAGAGGATACTGCGATGAGCGAAGAAAGAGGAAAAAAGTACGGAATAAGGAGAGGTAAAAATACAAAAAATCAAGAAGCAGATGGAAGAAAATAGGAGAAAGAAAAGGAGGATATGACAAGTAGAAGGAAGCGAGAAGAGAAAAAGAATGATACTAGAGCTATGACGAGGAAAACAACAAAACGTTGAAAGAAATATGGAAAGACGAAGCGCGCAGGTTCATCCTAAGAGTTTCGCACCCGTGGTCTATCGATATTGCCTTTTATACCGACAGTATTGAAAATATTGCACCAGCTAAGAAAGAAACTCTAATAAAACCAAAGTGACAAATCATCCAAAGGCAAAACTATAGCCAGAAAGAAAAATGACATACAGCACTTAGGCATTTCTCAACAAGAATTCTTCATTGCAAAGATAACTTAGGCGATTTAAAAATATGCTGATAACAATTTGTCGAGAATATCTCGTAATTTAAAATTTTAATGGTAAATTTAATTTGCGGGAAATTATTTTATCAATTCATTTATATCATTTATCCAGGGGCGGATCGAGAAACTTCCCAAGGGGAGGGCGATCGCCCCAATTGCCCCTTCCCCCATCGTGATTCCGCCTCTGCCAACGACTATACATTTTGAAAATCCCTACCCCCATCAGAATCTTTCTTTTCCTTGTCATACAGACTTAATCTTCGATGTAGAAACAAGGAATGTTGCGCGAAATGAATTTAAGAATGCACCCAGTCGAGGGCAATGGGGTCGTCCAAGGGGAGGGCGATCGCCCCCATCGCTCCTCCCTTGGATCCGCCACTGCATTTATCTAATAATAAAGTTTTCCTTAAAAAGATACAATTTTCGTCATTGCAATCTTGAATCCTTCACTTTTAGAGCGTATTTTTTATTACAATAATTGTGAATTTTACCAAACATATATTTTACGAAATTAAATAGATGCAAACTCTAGATCAGAAACAAGCCCAGCGATCGAAACCTTGAGGCGGCAATGCGACTTGCTTAGGAAGAAAGAAGTGTAAGCAAATTTCCTTTTACGTAACAAGTTGCTATATTTATAAATATTTTTTCGATTTGTTACACATATGTTTAGTTATTGTAATTTTAATATATTGCCATTGCAACGCAATGTAAAATATCAAGATAAAAATTCATAAACATTTCAGTGTATTGTTAATTTATCTCGTTAAACTTCTTAGATGTCTTACGTAGAATGCGAAATATCACTTACACACTAAATTTAACAATGCAGCCACCACAACATGGCGGCCACGGCGATTTTTTGCCTGAGAACCACTGCTCTAGAATCGAGAGTCTACAGAGCCAGGACAATTATGTAATTCTTAGTCTATGTGTCGTTTATATGCCTTATAAACAAATGTTGCGTGGCTTGGTAATGATTTTCTTCAAAATGTATAAGATAATTTTCAAAACTTGAACAAAATTATTGCAAAATTGATGAAATAAATGGGAACAAATGTTTTAGAGTCAAATTTAATACAAATTGTAAAGATAATACTGTCATGCAATGATTTCAATTCAAATAGTACAATTGATCAATAAAATAAAACATGGCGTCCCGAAAGCCTTTCTGGGACACTGGGCACTGAAGACGGGGACAATTTCTAGTCACCGTATACTAAAAACAAATATTGCAAGTGCAGAAGTGAAGAGACGGTTAAAATTTCGCTCCTTTTCGGGCCAAATCTTTGAAATTTATTTTACATAGGACGCACAATGGGTCAAAATCGACTAGCAATATCAAATAAAAAATATTCTTTTTTAGAGAAATAAATTTTTAAAAGAGCTTATGGAAGTAAAATGATTTCATAGACCATAAACTGGGATTTGAACCTTTGTAGGCATGATCCAAAAGATTCGTACTTCTTCAAATAGAACAAAATCTGCGAGGTGAAATTCAGATTTTGAAGGCGAATCGGAAATGCCGAAAAGTGAAGAGGAAAATATCACTTTTAATCGTGTTATGTGCTGTTAAGATGTCCGAGATGGAAATAATAATACGGAATAAAAAATTAAGTGCAAAATCCTATGACGAGGGAAGTTAAAAGTAGAGTTATTTCAATCAAAACGGCAAATCATTTGGATGCCATTTAGAACTCTTGGATTATTTTGCGCCAGCAGAGCCACGGGATGCTAGGTTAAGCAACGAGAAAAATTACTTGAAATGCACGATCGATATTTTAAGCGTTTAAGAGATTTTTAAAACGACCGATGATACAATATCCGAGAGGATAGTTTAGTTTAGTTTTGAGAGAACAAAAACTCAGGTTTTAAATCCCATATAAATTTTTCTTCAATTTTGATTTTACGTCTATATTATTTATATTTAATTAAAATAATTAAAACTTTGAAAATAAGGAAAATACGTTTTGGATATTTAAAATATCCCTTAAGCTTAAGGCGACATATTTTTACTTTCTTCATATACGTAGTATATGTGTGCATGTGATAGCTTTTTGTGGGTGCTCTAACTCAAAAACTATTAATCATGTCAACGCAAAATTTTATATTTAACATTTTTATAAATGCCATAAGAACTGATTAGTTTTTGGTAAAAATCGGAAGACCGAAAGTGGGTGTTTACTCTCGCCAATTATCCGTTATTTTGAACTATTTGCTTTAATATTCGATAAATGTAAAATTGTACTGGAATAAAGGCTGTAGGTAATTTTATTTTCTACAACCTTTGTTTGAAACATTTTTCCATATAATGCATTGTTTAAGAGATATCTTATATTGTTTTCTGCCGCCACCACGTCCCCTACCGATGACTATTGCTAACAATTGACGCTTAGTTATGTCTTACGTTAGTAACGCTCCTTTTTATTTTCTTAATTGTTGGAGCTTTGTGGCTATATCCAATATCAGAAGGCTAAGGTTTGAGTTTATTTCTATTCTTTGTAAAGTCTAAAATTTTCTCGCAGTTCCTTAAAATATTTATTATCATTTAACCTATTTGGAATTTTTAGAAATATTACAGATATGGAGAAAGTCCTGTGGTGGCCACATCAGATTATTATATTAATGGTTAAAGCTAATCTATGATAATTATTGCATGACAATAATTATTGCATTACATTCTTTCTGGCTTTCCACGATAGAAATACATTTGCAGCACGACTCATAGTAATTATTAGCCTACTTTCCAGAATGGAAATAGGTTTATAGTGTTGTCATTGTGTCTGTATGTCTGCCTGTCTGTCTGTCCGTCCCCACCTATTAACTTTTGCACCAATAGATCGATTTTCATAATACTTGGTGGAAATCTCTTGCTACTTGGGCCGAGTTCCCGAGGATAGTTTTTCTTACGAAGATTAAAGTCCCGGGTTCGATTCCAGGAACTATAATTCCCATTTGATTTACATGGGAAATCTGAAATCCATCGTGTAAGGTAATTTTCTCTTGAACATAAAAATATCTTGGATTGTAATATCGGGGCGGGATTTGTACTATTCTCTGGGAAAAGGAATGAAAATTCTAATTTTGATCGTAGAACTTTGCTTATCGATCGTATTTCTTGGAATTTTGCGTAAATACTGGCGTTTTTGCAGTTTTTGTCACTCATTACAAGAGTGTTGCAATAGCAACAACTATTTTTGGACTCAGATTTGGTATAGTGTAAAACATACACGCGTTATTTTTGCCACACAAATACGCGTGATCAATTAATATTCCATTCGAATGTATTTTTAATATTTTATAAAGCTAAATTATGAAATTTCGGAACACAAGGAGTAACATATCCGCGGTGATTTTAAAACTATTAAGGTCAGTATAAGTATTAAATAAATGATTAAATGGAAAGTAGGCATCATAAGTATCGTTTGGATCATCCTGTTAAATATAATATTTTGATTCATCAGTTGATCTGCTGATTTTGATCTTAACCATAAGAAATATTCAAAACTTATATACTATTCTGACCCAACTAAAATACACTCTTTCCATTATAAATTTACTATAGATATATCTTTTTTGACAAATCTAGAAACACTATTCGGTATTTTATTTACGTAGCAATTACCCTATAGAGTAACTTTTCAACCAGAAAAGGCAGAATCTAACATTATGCTATAATTTTTTCAATATTATCGGTTCTATTTATTTGTGTAAGCTCTGCTGATTACTCCGTTTTGAAATAGTGACTTTACGAGTCATTATTTAATATGAATAGCTTATGTAGACGTCAGCCCACTTTAATGCTTTTGATTTTGGCTTCAATTTTCTCAAAACACTGTTTTTAAAAAATAATCTCTAATATTCAATAAAAAATTTATTTTTCGTGTGATTTTTTTTTATTTGCTCGTAATTTATCACAGAATACGGCTGCATTCATAACTCCATACCGACAAATTGGGCCCTTTGCTGGCGGACGTCCACATATATTCCCTAGAAACTCGTAAATTAAACACAAAATCGTACGCAGCCGAACAAAAGTCACCCTTGCACTCTGAATCTATCATATCATAACATTTCAAAGGAAATTAAAGAACATTGGTTGAAGATGAAACAGCGGAGATATCATCCATTCATAATTGGTTAGTCTAAATTAATCCGGCGTGTATTCTGTATTACTTGAGCATGTGTTTTAACATACAATAGCAATTTATCGAGGGACATAAACCTACAGCTTTTTTTAGACGTCCTTGTAGGCATAGCGTCCAAAATGGAAAGCGTTACGGGAAATGAGGTTGTACGGGATGCGCGACTAATTTTGGAGGAACGAAAGTCGAGATGATCGAGAGCTGAGAACAAAGAAGGGAATAAAGAGAATGAGGTAGAGAGGCACACAGTTCGACGGAGGAGGAGAAAATTGGATGGCGTAGGAAAGGAGGAAGGCCTCATGTTTAATTTATGAGAGAAGAGTCGGGGCGGAGTCTACGCTACCAAAGCTCCACTTTCAATTCCCACCCACCATCTCCATCCGTCTCAACTCATCCATATCTCTCTTGCTCTCCTAATTCTTCTTTTGCTTTTCGTCTAGGCAATGTTTATAAATATAGATGCGTTACGCAGCATTTGTGAAACCGTCCATACCATGAACCAGGCAATCATTTTGGCAATTCCGTGAACTGGTCATTTCTTTTGTACACTTATGAACAATTTAAATTGTAATTGCAAATTGCCTCAAACTGAATGGCATTTAATCAGAACAATAACACGAAATTAAACCAACCACATGAGTGCTACAATCTCTCCATTGACCATTTCACGGAATGAATAAAATGAATGCACATTTCATAAAATTGGGGAAGACTCTGGATGAAGAATAATGTGGTAGGTATAAGATTACTCCTAAACCGTGTAATTCAACTTTTACAGACTAACACTAGGAAAGATGGCAAGAAAATAATAAGCTGAACTACAAAGTGGAGAGATAAAAATTAATAAATTAAATAAAGGTTTACGGGATTTTGTTCCTCGCCAGGCAGGATGCAGTATGTGTATGCAGGAAAGAATTCCTTCTTAGCCGTAATTTTCAATGTACGAATACCATTGGTATTGGAAAAAGGTAAAAATAAGAGTAAAAAAGGGGAGGAAAAGAGGAAAGAAAAAGTGACATCGAGGTTTAGAGGATATTATTCTGCGCTTACCCGACTTCTATATGTCGCTATGCTTTGGTATTTAAACACGTGTTTCGACAGTCAAGTTAACATCATCAGTAGATGATGTTAAGGACTAGATAGGTGTAGATTAAGAGTGGTGGGGAAAATTTTTTACTCGTAATTTGTAGCGATACTTTTAATTTTTCCTCTCTGTTGACCTTTCCAGCACAATAAAAAATCAAATAATATAACAAAAAACTGAAAAACATTTTCAGATATCGCATGCTCTAAACTTTTTAAAACACTCACAGAGGCTATTTTTAACACATCTCTTCTTTCTCTCAATTTTTGTCCACCTTTTCCCTTCCATCGCTTTTGTCGTCGTCTCTCTTTCTCTCTCTCAATTTTCGCAAGTACTTCTCACTATGCCAAGCAGTTTTCTTGCGCATTTTTACCTTTTTCCACGCTTTCCTTTTCTCCTTTTTTCTCCCTCAAGTGCTACCATTTATCTCTCTCGCTCATTCTCGCCCTTCGGTCTTCTTTCCAACCCCGTCGCTTCCTCTCAAAACGTTATTCGCTCAATGCTCCACCTGCTCACTCTTTTCAATATGCATCCATTCCTTATATCTATTCATCAACATCAACTCCTGTTAGGCTCATGATCTCCCGCTCCCTTAAACGGGCTCGAGTCCCAACAATGAAGGGGTAATCAATTAGACGATCGCGAGGCACACAATATTCACCGCCCCTGCTACACACATTGGTTTTATCTAGTATAAAATTTTAATACGGAAGTCTATCACCCCATCTGTCGTTCCGAGGTCGGAAATAGGGCGTCCGTTTGTTTTATATTTCTAATTGCGCATAATTTGAGGGTTACGGTCGGCGGTGGCGGAGAATTCGGGATAATAAAGGATCAAAATAGTTCGACGTATTCTCTTTCACCTTCGGGGCACCAAGGTTATCGACGATCTCTTAACAGATTATGGGAGGTCTATATACCTACTCCCACGTGGACGAGCGTAAGGAATAACCCGGATGTTTTATTGTTTCCTCGCTCAAACAATGGTGTGCATGTATATATAGGTGCGCACCGTCAAATCAATTTTACATTGAGCTATAATTATAAAGCGATACAAGTACGTTACAAAATTATTCTCCAATTTAATTAACGTCTTTCTTAAGAAAAAAGTAAAAATTATTATGAAAATAATTTTTTCATCTCACTTAATGCATTGACAAATTACAATGCCTAGCATGAATTCAGCGTCTAGGATTATAAATAGTAGTTCGCCGAAAGAGGCCTAAGTAGAAATGAAAATAAAGTTTTCGAGCTGTGCTAATACTTAGCGTCATTACCCCTAGTTTTTAACAAATATTTTAAATAAAGACATTTCGCCAATGAAAATTTTTTAAATCCAAGAGTGCTGTCAAACATAAAACGGATAGGTGTAATGAACAAAAATAAATTTAAAATAAATAGAGTCTTAGATGTATATCCACGAACTTTATGTTTTATTAAATTGTTATAATAGGTTAAAGCTGTAGGAGAAATTGGCATTAATTTATTCAAGAGCTAGCTTGAATGTAATGCTTTAAGCCTCCAAAGATATAGAATTCCTTTGCGCCATCTTTTAATCTTAAATTTTTTCCAATAAAAAATCCTTTCAATTATATCACAAGTTAAATATTGACGCTTGCTATTAAATATTTCTCAGTTACTAAATTTTGAGATCATTGATATGATAGAATTCTATCCTATCTTTCTGTTTGCGTGCGCAGAAGCCCTCGGACAAATATTTCCGTGAGGAATGCGGTCCTAGTTTCCCATCGAACGCAAGATTAATTGCCTTCCCTTTTTTTCTCTCGCCTTTGAAAAGACGCGAACGGTAATTATAAACCGAAGGACGAGACAGCGTGGCGATGCTCCAGAGTGTTGAAAAAAATGGAACGCCGCGACGTTAATAATTACGAAAAAAATAACAAATGAGAGTCGAGATAGAGGGATTAGACGAAAAAAATACCTTTGACAAGCGGAAACAGCATAATGGCTGAGGACCAAATTATATATTTGCTAGCAATTAGAATACGAAAGTGGATGCTAGTAAAGTTGAAAAAATACGTTTTATGTGGGACCATCCCTCTAACTATACGGATGAAAGTATGAAAAACTTAGCTACGCCTCTCTTTCTCTCATCGCCAACAACAAGCGCAAGTTTGATAGCGTTTAAGAAGGCATACACATCAACGGCATTAATTGATACATTCATTTCGTTGCAAATAAACTAATTTGGCGAGTCCTGTTTTTAAATAGTTCAAAATTTTAAAAATAGATGTTTTTCATACCAATTTTCAAATAATTATGTAGACTGTGTAACGTTAGTTTACCATCAAAATCTTAAAGAAATTTTTTACAAATTGTAAATATTTTCAACATTACTCGTTAGTTCATTTGTTATTCTAGCGAAAATTATCTGAAATGAACAAAAAAATCTTAACAGTTGACCATCTCCTATCTATTGTTTAAATTTTATTGCGATTACAAACGCCACAATGCAGAGAAGAATAAAACCATAACAAATTTTTCATATATTAATGCAGTTAAAATTTTTGCGAAAACAACTACTCGAAAATGCTTTGATTTATGAAAATATTTTTAAACCTTCTCAACAGGGCGGTAAATTTACTATCACAAATTTTCATAGAAATTTACTCACAAAACGAAATAACATGTCTAACTACAGGTAACTTTGTAGGCTTCATTCTCTCAAAACAATCTCAATAGTCCATAATTCTTTTTTTACATTTCACGTGTTCGCTGCGACCTGCGTCCATCCTTTTGAGCTATGCCCCACATATTAGCTTCAGTCATCCATTTCTACATCCACCTGAAGTTCATTTCCTTCTCTCACCTCGAGCTCGCCTCTCTTTCGAACATGGCGACTGTCAAATGGAACGCCGCCCTCTCTTCCCCTCCTCCCACTTAATTAAGGGTCAGTCACTCCCACGCCCCCTGTGTTGCCTCTGCCGCCGCTATCGACACGCCCCTTTGCTGCCCTCCCTCACCCTCTGGTGAAAGGGAAAGAACTCACGAACACCTGGTGTGACTGAAAGAACTCCGTGTATATATGTCTCTCTCTCTCAGAAATATCCTTAAGATGTACGCGATTATCCGAAGACAAGCCCATCGGCAACGTTTATGAACGTAAAGTGTACGTGTGTTTATACACATACACACACACAGGGTGTTACTAAAATATATTTCATAACGCAGGGTGTTACTGAAATATATTTCATGATGTGATGTGAATTCAGGATGTTAAACTGAAGCAAAGAGTTCGTATCAAAATGAGTCGACAAACGCTTTCTAGCAGAGATACAGCAACTGTGTTGTTAATCCTACTACGGCAGCGTGTACAAGGTTTTCTGTGATACTGTCCGTGTTTAACCAGACATTTTCCAGTGTATGAGCCAATCTTTAGCGTGTGTAGAGATGTCACAGAACACCTGCTGTAACACATGGATATAGACAAATTTCTTATTCGACTGATTGATTGATTTTATCTAGGATATGGATTGTAAATGCTCTATAAGCGATTGTTATAAATTATCTGTGAAAACTAAGCAATATTGTATTGATATTTTTCTCGCAAAATTCTAAAATAATTCCGATCAAATATGTACTTACTTGTCGCTAGGATATTAGATTCATCCAAGTAATCGGAATTGAAGGGAATTGCAATAAATTTTCAAATAACTTTGTTGCAAAGTGGTATTCTAGTGCTATTGAAATAATTAAATATATTTTTTTAAATTGTCCGGAAAATGAGATTCTATGGTTTTTATGAAAAATGGCGAACGCAGCATTATGCCAATTCCAGCTTTTATCTCTGCCGAGTGACAAATTTCAACGCATCCGCGTTAAAACCGCATAAATCTAATGAAATGAAATGATAAATTTTATGAAATATCACTGAATACCCAATCAATTTTCTTGCTTGTAATACTTTAAATCAGTACCTACATTTACATCTTGAAAGATAATTCAGGAGAAAGTTCATTTGGAAGAAGTACGAGAGACGTTATTGTTTCTAACATTTTATAGTTGATTTAGACGGAGTAGTTCGATATATGGTTATTATTTTATGATGAACAGCCAAGCTTCCGGGACGTATTACGGTCTCATTTGTGCTTATAATGCAAAGACGATTTTATTGTTATTGAATGAGTCGTAGAATTCAAGGGTAACTGATTATAAATTTCTCGTAAGACATCTTAAGTGATTCCAGTTTACTTCGTCTCAAAATATTCTCCCCACAACAATATAGTTAGACTGGTATCAATTTGGAGACCGCCTGACGAAAGATCGGTCGATTTTCAACGCAGGTGAAGATCCGACAACAGCCGCGCCTGTATTCCGATCGCCATAGCATAACGCCGTAATCGAAACGACGCGGATAGATCGAGTAATACGATTTCGATCTGCATAACTGGTATGGGAGTTCCTTTGGAAAATGGGTGGATTAGAAGACGTGGATATAGAGGGAGAAAGGAGAATGAGAAAGTGTTGTAGGAGGGAGAAGTAAGACCGATTACCGTCAGAGAAAATATACGCTGATGGAGAGAGGAAAGGTAGGGGAGAGAGAGAAAGAATGAGGGATTGAGAGAAAGGAGAATGAAAGAGGAAGGCAAGAGAGATATGAGATAGAGTGAAAGAGGAGGTTGAGATATGGAAGGAGGGAGAGACGAGAGGGAGTGGGGGAAGGAGAGTGAATGAGGGAGAGAGAGAGAAATGGAGGGGGTAAGAGAGGAAGACGCCGAGAGAGGGAGCGGATAAGAGGGGAGGATGTGAGAAGGAATGAGGGAGGGAGTGAGTGAGAGAAGGAGAGATAGATGGAGGGAGAGAAAGGAGAGCGAGAATGAGAGTGATGTTTGAGAGTTTGGCCACCAATGTTCTCTCTTCCACGGCGCATCGGGCGGGAAGTTATATCCCCTCTCCCACAGAAGAAAACACATCGACATGCAGGGAGTTCAAGGCACTCTCTCAGCTTCTCCTTCTACTCTCTTCTCCACCTCCTTGACCTCCCTTTCCTCTCATCCAACCTCCCTCTCTCTCTCATCTTACCGTGGAAACACATCCAGCGCTCATTTGCCTATTCCCGCCCCCAAACACTGCCTCCGGACACTAAGATGACCAGCGCGGAAAGGAGCGGAAGAGAAAGAAAAAAGGAGCAAACAACTATCGGGCCGAAATATTTTCACAGTGCTCCCTCCGGCGAAAATGAACGAAGAAAAGAGCGTAGCGGAACATAATAGGAATGAAAAAATCATAACGAATAACGAAAGAAATGCCTGTTTCGATACCTCGGGGAGATTTTCGACCAATAAAAGATGACGGTACCGATTATCGAACTTGAGCATCGGAAAAGGAGAAGGCGGATGTAAATCAATTCATCAATCAATTTGGTACCCGGTGCCATCGAACTGACCAAATAACGGCTGTAATAAACTCGACGTTAATAGCGACCGGTTGTGTTATTGCTCTGTTTAACCATCGGGTTAGCATCACATTATGACGGAAATCCTGGGCGATTATCAATTGCTTTTTCAAAGGGTCATTCGTCAATATCTGAAGACGGGAAAGCTTAAGAGAAGGAGGCGAAAACAAAGACATTAAATAAATGTATGTAAGGAAAACGTCATACTGACGGACGACTGAATAAACATTCAAATTATACTAGGGACTCCAACTTTGGCCCCTGATAGGGTGCAACCCCGCCTCAAGTCTCGCTTTGCTCACCTATTATTTTCAAACTAATTTTACCGTTTATATCAAAAGGACCAAAGATACGCTTCTGTAGTCAAATAAATAAACCGATCCTAACTGTTGAAGGGATTAGTTTTTTATATTAAAAATATTACTGTTGACATACCCAAAATTCACCTTCATAATTGATTAGGTTTAATTCAATCCCTTTGGCAAAAGATTGGCATCTTTCGGAAAAAGTAAATGTAAATTTAAAAAGATACCTTTAATCGTCGATAAATTGGAAAAAGGAGTAATCAGTTGTGAACCTAAAATATGACCATACTACAAGAAGTCTTCATGAAAACTACAATTTTTCAATAAGTGAGAAATCGTTTTTTTATTAAGAATCAATTTTTAATCCGATTCGAAATTAACTTTCAAATTTTTTAGACTAAAATAAACATTTTTTCCGCTCATGAGTTCGTTCCGAGTACGAACCTCGACTCTAAGCAACTTTATAGTGTAGATTAGGGGTCCCCAAACTACGGCCCGCGAGCCATATCCGGCCCGCGGAGTGATTTGATCCGGCCCGCCTTATCAGCAAGAGTATTCATTAGATATCATCTATGATGTCTAACCGACATTTTCCGAGTGCTTGGGGGAAATCTACTTTTAATATAAGCGAATTACATGTTACAGAAAAAAATTCTCAAAACTTGCTCTTTGAAATTTTCACACGGTCCGATCAGTCATTTGAAATACCGTATGTGGCCCGCACAGTAGATCATGAAGCCTCATGTGGCCCTTTCAGTAAAAAGTTTTGGTGACCTCTGGTGTAGATGAAAAATATGCTGCAACAATAAAATGTAGAAATTAAACCCTTCTTAAATCAAAGCCGTGCCAATGACGATAGACTTTAGCTAGAAGATTGGACGCCTATCCTGCAATTAAAAACAATAATTTAGAAAATTCGTTCTGTTGTGATTCGATAACTATGAAAAAAATATCTTCCCCTTTTCGATAAAACAAAGTATTTCTATGTAATCCCATAGGATTCACTTGAGACAAAAATAAGCTATCGAGCCGCAGTGAGGCACAGAAGGGGCCGCCAGTTTGATATGCCTGTTATAGACAATGGTCCATTCAAAACTTGTAAGTGGTGATTCAGGAAATCTGGTGAAAGATTTATCACTATCGAATACATTGTTCTTGACTTCGCATTAATTACAGTTGCAAACTCACATCATAAATAATTATATTAAGACTTTGTAGTGTTGGGTGATTTAAGATTTGTGTAATCGAAGGACAACTCCGGAATTCAAGACAAAAAATTTAGCAAATTCGCCATGTGGGAAGATGAGCTTTATCCTGTTTTCCTTATTAATATATAAATACAAGGTAAAATTAATTTCAATGTTATGGGGTTTGTATTAGCTAAAACGAATCTGACAACCACGCGCCTAGAAATGAAACAGTATTGACTGCTAATGAGGTAGGTTAAATGTAGGGCCCTGCGAATCTCAAATTATAGAACGAATCGAATCGTTGTAAAGTATTTGAATCTCGAATCGAATTTCGAATCGGGCAGTTTTTTTACAATTAAGTCTCTCTAGGCTGAAGTGTTTTATTTGTAATCACTCTTTAGTTAGCTATCCAGTTTTTTCTGTTTTGTGTAGAGAATCTTAAAAAAAGAACACCAAAAATAGTCACTTAGAAACACTACACAACACAATCCTCAGGGTGGCGGAATGTTTTCGTCACTTTGTATCAGAAAAACTGTACTAGGCTTTGTGATCAAATATATAAATCAAATATATATTACAAGAAAAGGTACATTTTATTTAAAATAAAACATACAAAGTTAGGGTTCTTTATAATTTAAAATAATAAATCTTTCTTTTTCTTTGCCCACATCAAAGAATCGGTATTATGGTTAGACAGAGAATATTGCAAGTCGGTTAACATTATGCCACCCACCGAATTTACCCGTTCTGATGAAGTGTTTATAGCCTGAATTGCCGATAAATTTCTCTCAACTTTTTCCAAAAAAACGGTAGGATCTACTGTTCTCTTTCCAGTAAAATAATGGGTCACTATCACGGTCCATCACAGATTACTTTGTGTATTGGTGTATTTTCTCCTAAAGTGTGGACATTTGTCCATTTCTGACGACGCTTCTTTTTGCGATTTTCCTTTTCTGCTTCGATTTTTATACATCAAGTATTAGAACAATTAGCTCTTCGTCTTTTCCTTCTTGCCGGAATGCATCTCCTAAATCTGAAGTGAATTCTTCCAAAAATGCTTTATAGTATTCGCTTGGTTTTCCGTGAATAAGACGAGTTTAAATCTCGGATCAGGAAATGTTGCAGCCATAAGATGGACACTGGTCCATATTTCGGCCGCTGTGTGTGTGTTTATACCTTGGGGAGGGGGGAGGCGATGATCCAAATGACAAAATTCTCGCACCAGTACCTTATATTTAGAGTATTACACTATGATGGTTAAAATTAGACCACTAATTTAATAATAACATATCAAACTTCCATTGGTCGATATATCGTTTGCCGATTCGAAATTTACGAATCGTTTTTTCGATATCGGATCAAATCTTTAAATCCGATTCGAAATCGAATCGAATATCGAAGCTTGAAAGGGTCCTAGTTAAATGATACCAGTGATTATACGAAGCAGGGATATGCTTTAACTCGCATCTATCTGTGTGTAGGCAGCAATAGCCTTGTTAAATGTTTATACGTTTATATTTGGAAATTACGACAAATTTAAGGTCCCATGTGGCCGAAAGGCAAGTGTTTTAAATAAAATACCACGCATTTAAAGGCAATTTCGATTGATTAAATTGCGAAAAAATAAGCGAGACAGAAAAGATAAAATGGTGTAGATAAAGACACAAGAGCCACAGATAGTAGAATAGCTGTGCGAAAATGATGTTAGAATTTTTTACTTGAGTCGATATTATCTTCACAAAAAATTCAGCGATCGATCATATGCCATAGCAATGACTTCCGCTCACAAAAATAGCACCTGTTGTGAATTCCCATTTTCAATTTATAATAGGATTCTCCTTTCTTCCCCTATGCCGTCAAGTCACATAACCCTAAGCAGAAGTTCGCTGGACGAAGCGAGAAAAAATACAGCTCTACCCCCATTCATTCATTAAAAAAACACGAACTTCATTGCATAATCAAATGCGTTCTTAACTCCGATGGAGAAATTTGATATCATATTTTTTTAAAATAAACGGACGCTATTGAACTATGGGAAGCCCCGATCCTCTTATCTCCAACCCAGATCGCACAGTTTCCCATTAATGGGTCATCATGAGACTTTTCTTTCTTCCCTATTTTCTGCCCATATAAACCTCCCTCTCTACACACTAGCCTCGCTTCCTCTCCCTGATACTCCAGCCCCTCCCTTTAACACGCCCAAACACCTTCCGTCTGATGTCCATTAATTATTCCACTCCACCAGTGCTTCCTCACGGGATTCGTTTTAATTAGCCAGGCGCTTGCGCAGAAAAACGAACCGTCACTCAAGGATATTGTTGGGCGAAAAGAGAGTGGGAGGAAGAGGAGGAGGAGGGATGGATTGGGATCGCGAGCACCCCGTCGAGACAATGAAGGAGAACCCGAAGAGGGGACCCCGGCGACCTCTCTCACTCTCCCCGTCGTGTGCCCCGCGCCTCTCCTCCAATCGCGGGAGGGGGCGAATGTAGCAGCAACACCTGCACCGAAATGAAAGCAGAAGCAAGAGAAGACATGGACGGAGGTGAATGTGAGAAAGAGGAAGGTCGCGGAGAGGGAACAAGAGAGAGAGAGTTCGAAGTTATCTAGAACGGAATTCCAGGCGGCGTATTTTGAGGCGATCGTTTGACTAGTTCGACCGCATTTTCCTTTCTTCTGCGTCATACAGTCCGGAGGCGCATTCCGTCAAACGACGGACTTCAAAGATGGCTATTTTAATTTTTAAATAATTTTGAAAGAAAGTATCCTCCTCGTTGATTCCCTTAAAAACTACATAAACTGAAGGATATAATTTAAGCTCAGTTGTAATAACTGTTACTTCAATTCGGTTGTTGCATTAGCATGAGTTTAACGGGCGCAGTAAATTATCAAAATACAGATTCAAAATGAAGAACTGATACTACTCTACGGTTACCCTTCTACTATACGGATCCGTTTTAGCATTTTATAGGAAAGTTGTAACAGTCTATCAGGCATTCAATACAATTCAATAATTACTTATCAGAAAGTTGTTCATTGTTTTGTATCAACACCAACTGACATCATACCGTATCATCATATCGTAGCTCCTAAATAATTTCCAAATTGCGGAATGGGAATGCGTGATCAAAATTTTATAGTATAACCATAGTTTAAAAATTCATAATAGTGATAAATGCACCACCAAAACTATTGCATCTTTTATGTAACAATTCTAATCAATATATTTGCATAAGCTAGCATGGATAATAAGAAGTACTTAATTGAAAAGAATTACAAATTTATCCAACTAAGGTAGAAGAAATTATGAAACCTGAAAGAAAAAAACGGAATATGATTGGATCTGTCTAATTGATAAATAATTTCAGGGTTCGGCCATTCTCCCTTTTTGTTTCCGATGAACACATCCATTGATTTTTAATTGCTGTATTTTAAAGTGGCATCAACAAATTAACCTTATTTTCCGTCCTTGTGAGGTATTCTTCTTCTTTTTCTTCTTGTTTCATTCCTATCTCTGCTTTTAATCACCGAATTGAGAGTTACGGACATTTAAAATCGTGCTCTGAAAAGGATTTAATCTGCATCGCGATTCAGGCGATAATGAATAATTATAAACTATTATTTTCGGTGCACAGCGTCCGTGACCTAGGAGATCTTGGGATCACGCAAACCTCAATAATCAGGAGAAAGAACGAGAGAGAGAGATCAAGAGGAAGACGATAAATATTCAGAAGCTGATAAAAAACGCTTCGAATTTCGTCAAGGGACTTATGGAATGTTTGAACGAAATTTTTGCGAAAAAACATCGCCTCAAAACATGCAATTCCCTTGGAATTCGTGTTCCATAATGATCGTGGCCTAATATATCTTATGATATGCGATACAAAGCCCTCTATTTTCTCTATGCATATATGGAAGTCATATGATACTGTTAACAATAGGTTGCAAGAACAGGAAAGCAAATGATTTCACTTATGACAGAAAATGAATTTTATGCCGCTATGAGATTTACTATGAATTTAATGCGATCAATAAAGATTGCATCTCTCTCCATAATAGGATAATAATTAATGAGTATATGTACAGTTTAAAAAACATGTATCTAAGTAACTCAAACGCATAATGCCCATATCAGATATTCATGATTTAAAAACTAATGTATATTGCATTTTTGAAATCCATATATTGATTACAAGAGCGAAAACGTGATTTCCGGTAATAATTCTTGATTACACATTTTAATACATACAGGGTAATTGCAACTGCTTCGACGGTCACCATTTTCAGATAAAAATCCTTTGAAAATAACATGCCTTTCCAAACTAGAGCGGTCGATTATTTTTCTCCGACATTTTTCACCCTCGCACTCCTATTACTCCCCTCCCTCTTCCTCTCTCCCCCTCTCCCCTACCCCGCCTGCCTCTTACTCTTCGATCCTAACCCTTTCCTTATCGCCCTTCCACATCGAGCCGTCGCTCTGCCATCGATCATCAACTTCCACGCAACGAGGAATTAAGGAAGACAAATGACTCCCTATTGTTCAATCTTCTTTTTTTCGATGAAAAAATAAAGAACTGCCGATCCTTCGCGTTTTCTCCGTGCTTGTTATCTAAACTGCACGCTGTACAGTTGAAGGGTCCCGGAATAAAAATGCCAAATGCTTCAGATAAATTCTTAAACGGCAAAGGATAAAATTATTTCTTAAAAATGACGGTCGAGGACGTGAAATTTTATCTCGATCAGCTTTCTTTGAGACTATGGTTTCGATTTAACTCGATAGATAATTGCTTCAAATGTAAAAATAAAATAAATATGAAAATTCGGCGTCAATATGGATGAAGTTATGCGGGATAAGTATTTTTTATTTAACCATCATATCCGAGCTCAGATAATGTTATAACTTTCCTAGCAGTATCGATTACTTCATAGTACAACTGTAACCAAGGATTTAGCAGAATAAATATACCCATCAATTTTATTATGGCTCAGCAATTAACCATCAATTTCTCCTGTTAAGATACGAAGAAAATAAGAATTTTTATAAATTAATGAATAAGGTTATTAAAATTACATCTCGATTAAGATAATATTGCAAATTTAACCCGAGACGATAAGTGGTTGATTATCCATGCACTTAGAACTAATGATACAAATCTGTAAAGCTTGACCACAAATCGATAACAATTAATTAAGGCAGAGTTGCTTTATCATCGGAGGCACGGAAAACTATTAAAGAAAACCATGCACATACAAACATTCAATGGAGTTGATCATTTAAGCAACAAATTGATCAACATGGCTGTTCTCTGTAAAAATTATTATCATCACATTCGAAATACTCGGATAGTTATTGCCAAATAAATTTTCTGTTAAATTAGATTTAAAAGTCTTAGCAGTTAGGAATTTGTATTATAAGTCAAACAAATACATCAAAAGCTTCAAATGTCACAGTAAAGACATATTCCTCTAAAAATAAAGGTTAATAATAAAACTCTGCAACTACAAAATATAGCATGTGAAATATTACCTCATACATATTATCATCTATAACTCGAGTGCTTGAAATTTCGAAGAGAAATTTATTCCTTTTATAACACTTGTAAGCCGATTAAAGTATTCTCTGACGATTTTTCCATCCTTCCACAAAATTCGAGTTATACAGTATTAATTGCCTATGTGTACCTATCTGTATGCATGCATACATACCCAGAGAGACAGGAACGTAATGCCGATTAGCAAAAGAAATCATAAACATCGATTTAATTCCAATGAATGAATGATTCGATGTTCCAAATGCAAACTGTACCTACATTCTTAACATAAGACCCGTCCGACGCAACGCTCTGAACTTCTGTAAGTCAGAAGTGGGTGTGGAAATACGGTACACACAAACTCACACTCTCATATCCCATGAAGAGGGAGGCTTATGTGAGCAAATTTCGCCGCAATAAACCCACAAGGGAAGCTTTGTCGGGGTGCCATGCCGACCGTCAATGCATCGCCACCACCCTTATGAACCTTCTTGACCTTTCGATCCTTGCCGCGAAAGAGAGAGAGCTTAGAGGGCATCTAACAGGATCTCTCCCACGGGGATTTCATATACGGGAATAGGAGAGAGGGAGGGAGGGAGAAGTCTGCGACAGCGGTCTCTTTATGCGGACACGCGCGAGAGGAGAAAAGAGGACACGCTGGACCGTAGTAGAAATACCCCTCCTTCTCTGCCAGTCCTCTCCCTCTCGAAATAAAAAGCGTGAAAGAGCTCGATAGGCACAAGTCCCTCCCTAAGTGACATCGAAACCCTTTTTTTTCTCCCTCCACGCCACCATACCATAAATGTACCCACGCTCGCGACCGGCATCTCCCCTACCACTATGGATGCAGGGCATGATCCACCCTTCGTCCCCTCCCTCCCATGCGACACCCCCCATCCGTCCTATTCTTCCCCTAAACCACCCCCAATCCACTGCGTAAGGGATCAGCTTTCTCTTTAAAAAAAAACAGCGAAACCCTGAGAGGTACATAAAACTAGATTTGTAATGAGGATGTAATATATCACTTTGGGTGAAAGGTGGGGAGAGAGGAGGATGGGGGAATTGTAGGGGGGTTGTGGTTCGTGAGGTTACACTATCTGGCCGAAATGTGCGTTTGGATTTATCGGAATAAGTTTCTTTTAAGTTGTGAAGTTTGAATTACATCTGAGAAAAATTGAATTTATAAAAAAATTGTTCGGTGAAAATAGGAGGGATTTTGTGGGATAGGCGTGTGTTTGGGAAGGGGCGTACATGACCGATTGTGAGAGTGCATTGAGGTGAAGCTATAAACCCTTACCATTTTACTTTTATTCCTTTGCATTCGATTGAATTTCCCAAATACAGTGTGTCAATTCTTGTAATAATGACATATCTATATAAACATTTATCAGTAACTCGGCAACGGCATTAATACTCTTCGATATCTATCATTTTAGCGATTGCTGACGTAAATAAAAATCACCCACAAAAAAACTGTTATTCTATTTTCTCGGTTATTATCATAAAATATGCTGCTTAATATCTGTCTGCAGTGATTTCTATGCGAGAATATTTTTAATCGGAGTGAAAAAATAATGCATAAGGAGGTTTATTCATCCTATGAGGAATATATACTGCACTGGTTATTGTGGCCAGATTTTAAGCCAGGGGTCGGCAGTCTACGGTCCGTGGGTCTTATGCGGCACCTAAAAGCATTTTATGCGGTCCAAGAAGTTATGATGCGTAAAATTTCACACATAATTTCATATTTATTTGGTAAAACTATGACATTAAAGTCTTTAATTTTAAAATTTTAACCCTAAAATCCTCATTTCGACTTGATTTTTACTATCAGATACCTCTCTCTTGATTACTTACAATTTAAATTCCAATCCGGTCCGCCGAAGAATCGGCAACTTCCAAATGTGGTCCGTCAAAGTATTCTCAACCATTGATGCAGTCCGCCATGGAGAAAAGGTTGCGCATCCTTATTTTAAGCCATGGCCTGCTATTTTAAAAAGAAAATTATTGAACATTTATCGCAGGAATAAACTACCCATTCCTTTGCTCAAGCTTATTCAATGGAAATGCGAATTTCAAATATATCTTGCATTTGTTTACCATACAAAAACATTTTAAAAATTAATGACAATGATCATAATCCTGCTAAAATCATCATAATGAAAAAGTGGATCTCTTACCAGCATTTGTGAATATACTATCGTAACAGAACCTGCCATAGCTTTATCGATTCGAAACAGGTATTGACTCCCTATCTACGCCACCATAATCACATATCGCAGCGCCCTAGCCCATTGCAAAGCACAAGATGTCTGCTTTATTATTTAAAGTAAGAAAATTTCTTATAACTCCCGTCTACTATAAACCAATATCTCACCCAAAAATACAAATAACTAAAATGTAAATTTTAACACTATTATCAAAAGAGAATAGGTTGAAATTTTCCCTTTGATTGTGACAAATTTAATTGTTATGTATTATTATTTATCGCTAGAGATTACACATTTATCCGATTATCATTAACATTTTAATTAAGTTATTTTTCAATTAATTTATGGCGAAGTTGTATGTACCGCTTTCAATAGTTCATAAGGTCACTGGGTTGTTTTGATTCTCCCGCATTTTTAATTTAAAAAGTATCAAATAAGGCAATAGTGGGTACCTAACGCACCTGAATAAAAATACACTATGTTGGGTTTTATCCAAAAAAAAACATTTATGAGAATCTATCCTAATATCGACCAAACATACTCATGTGCTCATTATATGCGCCCCGTAAAATGTATTAATATAAATGGAATTGGTAAATTAGGTAGTTCTAATAGAATTAAAGTGGCTGGAAAAAGCAGATGTACATTTAGACTACAAAGCTGCCGTCATCAGCGGTGATTCAACAAAAAAGAAAACTAAATTTGAAGATGGCGATAATAGACTATGATGTGTCCCTTTGAATCGCATTTAAAAAAATAAAAACTGATTCCTTGAGTTAAAATGTTTAAATATATCAACGTACTATGAGGACGGAAATACGAGGGTAAGATAGCAGTGAATGAGAGTTTAATGGGCCGAATTGGATGTAGACTAATGCATCCATCAAACGGACTCCATTTAAGAGAAGGAGTTGCGGAGGAACATCAACGAGCAATAGAGCCAATGGTGTGGCAGAAAAACCATTCTACGCGACATCCACCGCAGTCATTTTCCCTGGTACGGCTACAAAGGCAACGATCGCAGTCGAACATTTAAATGTGGACTAGTTACAATGTATCCGTTCATGTTTCAGCGGACGGAAACAATAAGCTAGTCATCTATTCCAGATCGTGGATATAGCGGCGTTGACATCTCTACCGTGGGAAACATTCATAAAGATTATCTTAGATTTGATCATGTGAGCAGAGAATCGATTTATCACTACGGTTTTAGAAGATATCTCTCCCAATAAATGCTTTGACCTTACACGGTTAATTTTACCGACGATTTTTTGTTAGTTAGTAGAATAAACTATCCTGAAAAACTTTCATGAATATCCAATCAAATGTTAGTCATTTTGCAGCACATTTTCTCAAATTTGTGGGTGTGTGTATATATGCGTATGAGTACTTGTGTGTGCACGTATGTAAATCCACAAACAATTTTGAGTAAATAACCATCCATACATAGATACATCAAAATATGAATAACTCTTTAAAACAATATAAGTACTTAGTAGAAATCGCAAGATTTTCTAAAAATATTTCAGCACAATACCTCTGACCTGACCTCTATTTTCTTGATGTCTCATCATTAATTTTAAATCAGTAGTGTGATTCATGATTTAACATGATAGGCAAAACAAAACACATAAAAATGATGTACTTCATTTCTTAGCAGAGAAAAAATATTAAATAAACGACGCAATATACATTGCACAAACTTTCTCATATACGTACGATATATACGTTTAGTCGACTGTGTAAGCTTATAAAAGAAAAAAGTTTATAAATCAAAGTTAGCCATAGTTTACCGTATATTTCAATGTCACTGGAAAATATATAGTTTTTTTATATACGGCGTGGGATGGATTTTAATCAAAATCCTTATAGCCATTTTTGAGTAAATCGAATTTTGTTTAAAAATATCCTAGAATAAAATACTCTTAATTGTTGCGCAATATCGTTCATCTCTTCAAATTGTCTATTATGAATGATATTATACACTAATATGAGGTATCATTCGATTTAGTCTTGCCGTATAGGCTGTAGTAAGATTTGGAGTGGATCGCGGCAAGGGCGTGACGTCATAGGGCTTAGGTAAGGTAGCTTACCGTATATTGTAATGTCACTGGACGCCATATGGTGATTTTTTGAGAAATATGACTTAAGCAGTATTACTTGTGACATCAATCTCTACAATTGGATTGATTTTAATCAAATTCTCTGTAGCCATTTTTGAGTAAATCGAATTTGTCTAAAAATCGCCAAGAATAAACTACTCTTTATTTTTCTGCAATATCATTTTTATGAAAAAAAAAAGGTCTCAAAAAGATGATATATTGCATAAATACGAAATATCATTCGATTTTATATACGCGTTTGGGCACTAGGACGGCGAGCAGAAAGACACAGACAGACAACATGGCGAAAACCACTTTTTTACTTTATCATATACGTAGTATATTTTACTTTCTCATATACGTAGTATATTGAGAAAGTATTGTAATCGTGAAAAAATTCGACTTCGAGATTTTGATTAAAGTACACGTTTTAGGTGTCCCTGAGTCCATACATCTACATCCACATGTTACCCTGCAATTCACCTAATTGGTGGGCGGCAGGGGGTGCAATGCACCAAAACCTACCTATACATTGTCTATCGCAGGTTGAAATTTTCTATTGTGATCTCGTATTGTCCTCAGAAAGAACGATACTAGATAACGCTCAGTCCTACAATCGATCTCACGTATCTTATCGTCACGGTGGTTTCTACCTATATACGTTGGTGCTTCAATTATTCCTACAACCTCGTCTTTTAGACATTCCGATCTATATTTTCCAGAAGCCGCAACCTTGAGTGCAATCTACGATCCTCCATTGGTACCAAGTCCAAATTCCTCAATAATGAGGTGACGCTTTCCTTATGTTCATACTTTTGCTCTGCGCTGCACTCTTTCTAATTGAATTATATGTCCCTTCTCGCACGGATCTCATATGCATGAGGCGTATTCCACTTGTGGTCTAACCAATGATAAGTAACATGTTTCACATACTTTTTCTGTACTATTCTATCTATGAAAGCCAGTTTCTTGTTGGCCGCGCCTATAACTCGACGAATGTGCACGTCCCACAAAAGATCTCGACAAATGGTTACTCTTAAATATTTTACATACTCGACCGCTTGAATATTTATTCCATCTATTTTATACTCGAAACCTACTTCTATATTCTTACTTTTCCAGAACGTAACTGCGGCACATTTAGTGTAATTAATTTCAATTTGCCATTCTTCGCACCACGCTGAAATGGCTCTTAAGTCTTCACGCAGTGACTGATGGTCCTCCTGGTTCTTTATTTCTTTATATAGAACGGTATCATCGGTAAAAGGTCTAATTTTACTACAAACTACCAAGCAAATATCATATGGCATCGACCTAGATATTTTTCTCTCCGCATCGCAACATATCATCCACGAACAGGCCGAGCTGCATTTCGCATGATCTACCTCTCTGGAATCCGTGCTGGCATCCGCTAAGCAATGAGTGACTATCTAAATAGCGCATTACAGAACTAAAAATTATGTGCTCTAGTATCTTGCACGATAATGAAGTTAGGAAATTGGCCTATAATTTTCGTAACGGGATGCCACCTTCCAATCATTAGGAACGACACCTTCCGTAATGGATTTCTCGAATATAATTTTCAAATACGGCGCGATTTCATAAGTTAACTCTTTCAATACTCGCGCGGGTATTTCCTCCGGCCCAGGCCCATAAAATTGATTTTCACCATGTCGTCTGTCTCTGTCTGCTCGCCGTCCTAGTGCCCAAACGCGTATATAAAATCGAATGATATTTCGTATTTATTCAATATATCATCTTTTTGAGACCTTTTTTTTTCATAAAAATGATATTGCAGAAAAATAAAGAGTAGTTTATTCTTGGCGATTTTTAGACAAATTCGATTTACTCAAAAATGGCTACAGAGAATTTGATTAAAATCAATCCAATTGTAGAGATTGATGTCACAACTAATACTGCGTAAGTCATATTTCTCAAAAAATCACCATATGGCGTCCAGTGACATTACAATATACGGTAAGCTACCTTACCTAAGCCCTATGACGTCACGCCTTTGCCGCGATCCACTCCAAATCTTACTACAGCCTATACGGCAAGACTTAATCGAATGATACCTCATATTAGTGTATAATATCATTCATAATAGACAATTTGAAGAGATGAACGATATTGCGCAACAATTAAGAGTATTTTATTCTAGGATATTTTTAAACAAAATTCGATTTACTCAAAAATGGCTATAAGGATTTTGATTAAAATCCACCCAATCGTACAGCCTGATTGTCACAAATAGTACTAACTAAGCCATATATCCCAAAAAATTACTAAATATCGATCGGTAGCATTAAAATATACGCTAAACTACGGTTAACTTTGAATTATAAGCGTTTTTCTTTTACAAGCGTACACAGTGGACCAAACGTATATACGTATATGAGAAAGTATGTGCAATGTACATTTCGCCGTTTATTGGACTCAGGGACACCTAAAACGTGTATTTCTATCAAAATCTCGAAGTCGAATTTTTTCACGATTGCAATACTTTCTCAATGTACTATGTATAACGCGGTCACTTTAATCGCGCAAAACATCTATTAAAATTCGCGGAATTAAATATAATCAACAAATCAATCAGCACCCTACGTATGAATGCACTCGGAATAGTCGAGAAGACTCAATTTAATCACAAAGAGAGGTGGAGGGGAAAAGGAAATTGGTAAAAAGACCGTGCTGAATGGGTGCAATCAGGTTTGAGGCATGAAAAGGCTCGTCCCGACTGCCCCCCCTCCCCCCGCTCCCCTATTCCGGATTCTTCTCTCCCCTTGACTTTTTCCCTGTGACGTCCGCCATATGTTGATTTGAAAGACGGCAAGTGGATATCTGTCCAACCTCTATCCCCTTCGCTCAATGTTCACTAGTCTCCCTTTCTCATTTCCTCACGCCTTCCTCTGCGACCTTCCGGATCAACTATCGCATCCAAATCCTTGACTTCAAATTCGTTAAACTAAACCAAATAATGCTTTGACCCATTTTTTGTTGGATTTAGAAGATTATATCTTAAGAGAACTTATACTTCATCGACTCTACGATTGGCATTTTAAGAGGGTATTTACGTTTGCTTACTGTGTTTAAATGTCTTAACATAATAATCTTTAACGCATGAATTCATACATATATGAAGAATTAATATGCCTAAAATTATATTAGTACAAAAGAGCAGCAATAACACGATCTCCTTCTCTCTAAATATTAATTGTCTAAGAAGGTGTTTATCCTGTCCATCCGTTTGGATAAAAATGAAATACTATGCCTCTAGTTTCAATCATTCCAACTTATTTTTCTCTTTCAGGTTAGAATCATCGAATTTTGAAAGCTTATCCAAAAGCAAAATAAAGATACATATTCCTTTTTAATATTTCATAAAATTGTTTCTTAAAAATACTTTATTTGTATAAAAAACATTTGTTTTTGAATGAAGTTCCACCAAGTAATGCCTTCAAATATCGATTACAATTTCGTTTCTTGCTCCAATTTACTCAAACCTCAATTTTTTACTCCCTCGCAGATCATGTATGTGTATTTATTCATTCCAATTACAACAGCAACCTAAAATAAGTTTCTATTTGAAACAAAAAATAAAGAATCGAAGGCAATCTTTGGGTAGATTACCAATTCCACAAAATTCATTTGATCTTGCGATTTCATCCCATATATTACAACGCTAAGAAAAAGAATATAGCGTAAATTTCTCGCGCTAATTATCAGCTATAATTGGAGTTACTAATTAAGCCACATTATGTTCGTAGCTGTGAGCAACTTCACAAACGACGTGATGAAAATAAAGCCGCCAAGATACGGCAGCTCGCCTACTATAACTCTTTCATATCTCTCTCCCAAAACTTTCATCTTGAGTTTATCTATCTCCCCATTCTCGCTGCTATATTCTTCCTTTCGTTGTCCTTTTCCTGTATCCTCTTCCTCGTCCTCTTTCTACGCCCCCTGCCGAGTGACTGCCGTCCGGCCGACGTCTAACGGTCGCATTAAGGGCAATCAGGCGTTGCCTAATCCTCTCACTTGCCTGACCTGACTGAAGGGTTCTCTTCCTCTCTCTCTAGCTCTTGCCTCTCTCCACCTAATCTAGCTCTTCCCCACTTCCAAACCCCATCTTCTCACATACCCTCCCTCCCTCCTTTTTTCTTCATCCATCTCACATCTTCACGGCCCTCTCGTATAGCAATCTCTCTCAGGCGTTACAGAGCGGGAGGTAGGAATGGGGAAGGATTGGGCCTATCTACGGAGGAAGAGCATGAGACTGAAGATAACCCCATTCATCGAAGAATCAATAGTGTTTATGCTGAAGCGTGTAGATTCGTGAGTGTATTTGGTTCAGGGTCATTAATTTCCCTTGCTTTGATACGTTTTCTAATAAATGGAAAATATTTGCTGCATTCGTTCAAACTCCATATTCATCACTGAGCAAAACTAAACATTTAATTCTAATTTTCTGACCTTACACGCGCCAAAACGAAAAGGCGTGCATTACCTGGATAAAAATATTTTTTAGGGAAAATAAAATCGATCGTCTATTCTTAAAAGAGATTATTTATCAAGGACAAAACGGAACATGACTCAAAAATAAAAGTAAACCCATAGTTTCTATATTTACATGATACCCTGCATATGGTAGGGGATATATTGAATATATAATCATTATATTTCCTTGTGGTTGCAATAATTCTAAGAAAATCGTTTTCCGAGGTCAATAAAGGTGGAATCGGATAATAAAATCATTCAAAGTTTAAGGTCCAAAGAAAACGATTTCATTGACATATTGTCATTAGGTTTCTACGGTACTTTCATAGAAACAGCAGGAACAGTATCTCAACCAACGGGATTATTTATAATATTCTTAGGCGAAAAAGTAGAAAAATTTTAATGAGCCCAGCAATACAAACATTGCTGAGGGGAACGGTATTTTCTGCAAAAATGGGAGATCGGCTTATAAAAGAGGGTGAAAGGGATAGAAGTGGGGGGAAGAGAGTGGGAGAATAGAGAGACGGAGGGGAGAGCAAAGGGAACGTAGAGGGGAGTGGGAGGGGAGATGGGAGGATGGCTCGCCGTCAGCGGAGCATTCATAAAGGGTGCACGGGTGTGGAATAACGCGTTTTTAGGGAGGTGAGGGGGAGAGAGAGAAGGGGAGAATGGAAGGGGAGGAGGGTGGAAGCGTGGGATGGGTCGGAAGGGTACGAACCATACGGGAGGCGGGAATGTGGAAGGGATGGGGGAAGAGCAGGGTGGGTTGGTAGGAGGGGCAAAGTAAAGAGCAGTGCCCGGTGGTGGTAGGGGAAGAAGTTTCGGTCGGAAGCCCACAGTTTTCACACCAGTAACCGCCATGTTGTTGCTCGATAATAAACCACGCGAGCGAAATGAATCCCTCCCCGAGCAACCCTTCTTTCGATTCCACCTCCGTCTCCCCTTTGCGATCCCCTCTTTATTTCCCATCTCCCTCTCGACGTTTCCTTCTCACCTCCGAACGCGACATCACCCTAACCATGCCTCATCTCGTGAGCATCTGCCCTTAGAGAGCGAGTTTTACGAGAGTTTTGGTCTATTTGTATGTTACTGGATCGGGCACCACACGAAATCGGACTAAATGAACACGAAAATCGAATCGACGTATGATATGTGTGGTTGGATTAACTTTTATACGATAAAAAAGTCTTCACAATTTTATATTTTATTTAGCAATTCAAAGGTTCCCCCATGCATAATCACGCAGGTTTCTTTAGAAGAATATAATTACGAAACAAATATTTGAGCAATTTGATTAAATTTCCTGTCTCTAGGGCAAGAGATGAACAATTTTATGATCTCTTGCAGATGAAATGGCTATCGTAGATAAAAGAAAAAGAGTTCGCTTCCATCTGCACTATTTTCGAAGCACAGTGCACCCTCGATATAGCGCGGGTAACGGGGAAAAAAGTTGTCCCGCGTTATAGGGAAGCCCGCGTTATATCGAGATAACCCAACTTAGAAATTAGTTTTACTTGCATGCAATAATATTGATGTAAAATAGTGGAAGGAAAGAGATGAAAACAAATAAAGTACAAGAGCTTTATTTATAATTGAAGCTTATGAAATGTTTATAGCCTTTTGACCGTTAACTTACAGTTCTAATAAAAATTTTGTTCAATAAAGGGACAATAATTTTTTTAACTTGATTTTTTCATAAAAGGAACACTGAATTTAGAAACTCCTTTAATTATAACAGTAATTATTACATTCTCCATATACGAAATATAGAGAAAGTATTGTTCTCATGAAAAAAATCGAACTCGAGATTTCAACGGAAATACACGTTTTGAGGTCCCCTGAACACTTTTTGACTATTTTGTCGATGATGTCTGTGTGTCTGTCTATATGTGATAGATTTTTGTGGGCGCTCTATCTCAAAAACTATTAATCAGGTCAACGAAAAATTTTATATTTAACATTTTTATAAAAGTTAGAAGAGCTAATTAGTTTTTGGTAAAAATCGGTAGACCGAAAGTGGGTGTTTACTCTTGTCACTTATTCGTTATTTTGAAATATTTGCTTTAATATTTGATAAATGTAAAAATGTATTAAAATAACGTAGGAAATTTCATTTTCTACAACCTTTGTTTGATACATTTTTCCATATAATGCATTGTTTAAGAGATATCTTATATTTTTAGCTGCCACCACCACGCCACCTACCGAAGACTATTGTTAACAATTGACGCTTAGCTACGTCTTAGTAACGCTCCTTTTTCTTTTCTTAGTTGTCAACCGGAAGTAAATATTGACAACGATCCCAGAGCTAACAACATGCAATTTGCCATATAAATATGGAGAAAGTCATGTGTTGCCCACATCAGTTTATTTTTAATGAAGTAATCTTTTGCTGCTTGGTATGCTTTGTTTTTTATTTGAGGGTTTGAATAAGACTCGCGTTACATCCGATACCGCGTTATAACCGGGGTGCACTGTTATTTCGTATTAATCGGCATGACTAAACTAATTTTAAATGATTTTGTTGTAATAAGAGTTAATATTCTATGCTAACTCTAACCAATATATAAATTTGCTTTTTTAAGTATTACGAACACACAATGTGAGATGCATTACAATACCAATTACGATTTAAGAACAAAGATTAAACTCTACTGTAAATTCGTCGCGAAATTGATTAATCTAAGAGTAGCCGATAGAAAGACGTTTTTGGAAACAAAAGAAAAAATTGACGCTGCTTATTCACCTAAAATTTATCTTTACGATCCAACTTTCACGTCACCGTTAAAGATAGTGAAAATAAGTTTAAGCGTAAATAATAAGTTAATTTTATCATGTGCCATATAACTGAAGTCATGGCCAATACGCTTCAATACATTAATTTTATACATTTTGAGTGGACAGTTGCATTAAAAAGTATTTACTTAACTATAGAAAATTATATCTGTCCATTAACTTTACATTTTCCATTATTTACGATGTCGACATTCCTCTACAAGAAATCATTATGCAAGTCTGCCGCCAAAACACTGCTAATTATTTTTATTAACTTCCTCCAGATGTAGAAAAGGTCTTAGTTAGACAGAATTATTAAGGTAAGATCATCCCTGTTTTTATCTTTGATATACAGAATAAGTAAATAAATCTAATATCAGATTTGGAAATGCACGAACTATGTATTAGAGCAGAGGTCTCAACTCAAATTGCATGGAGGCCCGCACCCTGTATTAGAGCATATTGGCAGAGATTGACAATCATTCACTTATGATTAAGAGACAGCAAGGAACCTTGTATGTTTTTGCACAAACACAAGCTATACATGACACGATAGAAGTTATAGGTGTGGTCCTTAAAACAATCATTCAGTCTGTCCGCACACATCTCTACCGCTTGGTGTACTTTGACGAAAGTTTAGATTAAATGACTGGAGAAATCCAAAGCCGCTATCGAAGTCATCTAATTTATATATTGCGAAGAGAGTGCATATTCCAAATTAATCAACCAACAACAAAACAATAACTCCTGCAAATGTTTTACAGGAAGTTTAGAAAAGAGGGCAGTTAATTGCTTTAACTTTACTCGAGGTGAGTGAAACCGAATAAGGGAGCGATAAATGTTGACACATGCGGCGATAAATATAAAATGCGCAGAAAAAAGTACAAACATATCTTTCCGCTCCCACACACGCAGCACACGCTGGCAGAAGAAAATAATTCAGCCCTGCCCGGGGAAGATTATCTCAACGGGGGAAATATGGAAGGACATTCAATCAAAAAAATACACATGCATAACTTGGCAACTTTCGTGCGATTTTTTTACGCACGCTGATTTCTCTCCAGTGCCATATTTTTCTCCCTTTCCTTCTCTCTCTCTCTTTCTCTACCCGGCATCTCGGGCATATTTGTGACCGGAATAAGTTGACCAAATCTGACACACTCACACGAGAGTCCCCCTTTGATATTCAGATGGGGAAAGAGCGGAATCGGTAGGCACTTGCGGACGGAACCCCCGCTGCCACGGCCACCGAAACCCCCGCCGAGAAAAGACAGCCTCCCTCCCCACTCCCTGCCCTCCTCTTCATGCCTCTGCCCTCCCCTCCCCTTCACCACGCATTAAACATTTATGGCAGGGAGGGAGAGAAAAAGGGAGTGGGAGGATCGAAGGGGTTGGGGGAAAGAAGGAAGGCGACGTGGCGGAAGGGGCAGGGTGCCTTGGTCGCGTGGCGGTATAGCTATCGCCACACTCCCGGCCGGCCATGGAACGCACACAGTACCGGAGGGGCAGGAGCAGTAGAATAGAGGGGGATTGGAATTGGGAGGGGATGGAATATAAAAACTAGGTGGTTGGACTGGGGTGTCAGGTTTAGGCTGTGACTAAGTAGGAGGGTGGGGTGTAAGGGAAAATAAGAGTGGAGAGGAAGGGGCCCATTTCCTCTTGTCTATAGCCACCCGCCTCACATCAATAGAGGATTAGCGGATTTCGGGAGAGGGTAAGGGTGCGGTGTAAAGAGAAGGTTTTTGATCGAAGGAGGGGGAGAGAGAGAGAGAAGGGGAGGAACGATGTGAGTGTCGAGTCTGAAATGAAGCGGAGGCTGAATGGGGAAGAGGAGCGTGCGTAGGTCATTTATCTTGTTATATGTGACGTAGGGTGGATGAGCCTACGTTTTTTGCTTCCTAGAAAACAATAAATGCAACTCGAATGCTGCCCAAGGAAAATTTTTGGGGAGGCTAAAAATTAAAGTTGAAGGAAGTGTCTTAGAGTTAGTGTTTACTAATTACTTTGGAGGACAAATATTAATATTTAACTGAATTAATACCAAAGATAGGATTAAAAAATTCATTATTGTGATTAGCTTACGTCAAGTATCAAATTAATGATATAGTAACTCCTACAATAACGAAATATTTCAACTTCAAAATAACCTACGCCAACGATAATTTCGATTAGGAATGAATGAGAATGAAAATCTTTTAATTACCTCTGATAACGGCTATTTTATAGTTGAAATGCGCAGTTTTCTTGGATTTTGGTAGGTGTTAGGTTTTTCACATTATTGCACCGTTAGACACTACTGTGACTTTTAGACGAGAAATAGTGTCCTTATCTCTAATCAAATGCTCTAAGAGAATTCGATATGGCCATGATATTGAGTGAATTCAGATTTTTGTGAGAGGTCTATATGCAATATATTTACCAATACATATTTTCAATTCTATAACTAATAACAAGTAGTTCTGGAAATAACTAATCCGCCTACTTTCCTTTCAATACAATTTTAATATAACACAAGTAGGGGTGTACACAGGTTTCCCGTGGTACAGAAATGCTTCTCGTCAAATTCGCCATAGTATAATCGTATAATAATGTATTTGCTTTGAAATCAGAAAATTATTTTTCCTCATATTGTGGTAGTCATGCTCTTTTGATCAGTTCTAAACATATTCATTTCGTTTCCCAATCTAAACTCGCCCTACAAACAAAATTTCTTTGAAATCCGTTCATCCAATACCTTCCAAATTTATAGTTATAGACAAATTCTATCCTTGATATTGTGGTAGCCCTGTTTAGTTGACCCGGTTGAAATATGATATTTTGGTTATTTATTTGTATGAAAATTATATATACTATATTTGGTTAAAATCCATGAGGTCAGTCTTATAGAAATACATGTAAAAGAAATATTATTTTACTTTTTACTGTGGTAGCCCTGCTCCTTACTCCGCTTTAAACATCGTGTATGGTATGTTGTACAAATCTTATATACAAAATTTAATTGAAATCCGTTCAGCAAATTCCTTCAAAATTCTAAATTACTGAAAGAGTTTAATTTGCAATCGTGGCACCCCTGTTTGGCTGGTTCAGTAAAAATATGCAAATATGGTTTTTAAATGTGTATATTATAAGTATTAAATTTGGTTATAATTGATGTAAACAGTTCAACACAAATCGTGTAAAAAGAATTTTTTTTATTCCTTGTATTGTGGAAGCCCTGCTCCCTATATCTACACAAAACATCTTGACTTTGTTATTATATGTTGTACGCCTACTTCATACAAAATTTCGTTGAAATCGATTGGGCCAATTCCTTCCAAATTCATAATTACTGAAAAGTTTAACTTTGCAATTGTGGCATCCCTGCTTAGTCGATCCGGTCCAAATATATCATTTTGGTCATTAATTTATGTGAAGATTCTATGTCCTAAATTTAGTTGAAATCGGTTTATTCGTGAAGAAGATGTTAGGGAGACACACACGCACACGCAGATACACACACACACACACGGACACATACCCACACACATACACACACACGGACACCGAGGCGATCTCATAAGACTACTTTCCATTTTTTGGAAAGCAGGCTAAAATACACAGATACGAAAGGAATGCTATAAAATCTATGAATAAAAATTCACATTCGATAAGTACTTTGAATTCCAAAATGAAACAAGGTGATCCAAACGAAACTTACGATGCATACTTTCCACATAATTATTTATCTAATATATTATAACCGCTGTGTCCCTGCCTGTCTCCATCTGAAGCCTCGAGTGACGTCACCTTCCACCATGAAAGCAAACTAACCGAGAACGGTCGGTTCGATTTCGTCGAATCTTTCGCATGAATACTCGGCGCGAACTCTTACAGGTAGTCGTCTTCCGGAAAGGCATGGGTTCGATAACAGGATAGTTTTCGTTATTACATTTGATTAACAGGTAATCGGCTAGAATACGACGTGTAGCCCTTTATTCTTTAAGATTTTAAAATATCTTACGATCGAGACTTTGACTCGAGTTTTATACCATTTCACGCAGAAAGAAATGAAGATTTTTATTGGTACCGTCGATTATGTGGTTTAATTCGTGTTTGCTCATATTTTGTTTATATTCGATTTTCTCCGGTTTTTCGACATTTGAAAAAGGAGGTTGATAGGGTAGGGTATTGTTCATCTCAGATTTTTGCATTGTTTGACTCGGGCTACAAGTGCATTTGCACTAAGCTTACAATAAAACAAACGCACGAAGGGCAAAAACTGATTAAGCCTCGGATGACGTCACCTCCCAGTATAAACGTAAATAAATCAAGAACGGTCCGCTCGATTTCAACAAATCTTTCGCCTGAATACTCGGCTATTGCAGGTTTTAAGCGGGTAGTCGTATCCCGAAAAGGCATGGGTACGATATCAGGCAAGTTTCGTTTTTGCATCTGATTAACACATAATCGGCTGGAATACGATGTGTAGACCTTTAGTCTTTAAGATTTTAAAGTACTTTACGATCGAGATTTACATTATTTCATGTAGAAATAAATGAAGATTCTTACTTACTTACTTACTTACTTACTTACCTTTGATTCTGTTGTTTAATTTGTTTAATTCTCGGAATAGTTCACATTGAAAATTCATTTTAACACTACTTTAGATGACTATATTTGTTTATGTAGTTTGTGCCATGAACATAATTTTATTCTTGGGAATTGTTCACTTGGCTTATTTTTTACTTTGGATGAAATCTTTTCTAATTATAGGCCTTTAAGACCAGTTGTTCTTGGATTTTTCTAAAAGCCCTCACATTTAAGTATCATATTCCTTTTTTCAGTATTTATGATAGGTAATACTGTTGTAAAGGAAGTTAATTTTAACAAATTTAAATAAAACATTATAAGTGTTGTGTTGTAGCTTAGCATTTCTTCAGCTAACTATATTTATACAGTGGTTTTATATGGATGGTTGATGTAATGTTAGGGGAAAAACAATTTATTATTTTTTCATTTAAGTTAGGTGACTAAAATATGAAATATTCAAGTTTCATAGTATCTAAAGCTGAATTACTCTGAACTAGCAATATATTTTCGTTAATTTTAAGTCAGTATTTTCATTAATGAACAAAAGACTATCAAACTTCTTACTACTTACATACCAAACATTCTTACGTTTGTCGCTGAGTTCTCTACTTCTCTCTACCATTCTCACAACTGTAAAAAGATTAAAGTTTAAATAGAGACACCCCCGCATCACTCAAGAGCTGGTAGACACTTTTGCAAATTTTTGCGTCCATGCAAGCAGAAAGGTTATCATAATTATATTATAGAATTTATTCATATTAAAGTATTAACTATATAAAAGTTGGTTATAAAAATTCATTTTTATATCTTCACTTGTTTAATACTTATATTGGCTTTGATAGCTCTAAAATCACCGCGGATGAGTTGCTCTTTGTGTTCACAAATTTCGTAATTTAGCGTTATAAAGTATTACAAATACATTCGAATGGAAAACTAAATTGATCACGCGTATTTGTGTGGCAAAAATAACGCCTTTATGTACTAGACTATACCGAATCCGAGTTCAACAATAGTCTTTGCGATGGCATCACTCTCGTAATGAGTGATAAAAACTGCAAAGTCGCCAGTATTTAGGCAAAATTCGAAGAAATACGATCGATAAGCTCGTCTTCAGTAGCAAGAGATTTCCACCAGGTGTCAGTAAAATCGGTCAATTGCTTCAAAAGTTAATAGGGGGGACGGACAGACAGACACAACGACGAAACAATAAGTCTATTTCTATTCTGGAAAGTAGACCAACAGCCATTTCTTAAAATTCAAATCTTTCAACTAACAAGAGTAAGTGTAAGAGGCAAAAGAAAATTTTTAAAACTTTTCGGTGATCTTGAAATCCGTTCTCTGAAAACGGAGATATAGCGCGAAAAAAGGACTTTAGCTCACTGGTTCAAAATTATAGCATTTAAAAATTTATAAACTCACTGGAGTCTTTTACAACTACAGATATACTGCCGGAGAAGGTAAAATTGTTGCTTTCCTGAGCCAGTTTGAACCATTGCTCTAATGCAAGGGTTGGCAACCTTTTCTATATGGTGAATTTAAAGTTGCCAATGTTTCGGCGGGCCGGATTAGAATTTAAATCGGAAGGTACCTAGAGATTATGAGGTGTAATATAAGTATAAATCAGTTCTAAATAAGAATTATAGGTTTAAAATTTCAAAATGAAATCATAATTTTACCAAAATAATACGAATTTTTATGAAAAATTATATGGATCGATTTTTCATCATAGTTTCGCGGGTCGGAGGTTACCCACCTCTGGTTTAATGAGTATAAAAGCCTGAATGGACATAGTTATATCGAGATCCGTTTAATTTTCTACCATAACTCTGGATGGATAGTTTGACTATATGGTAAATTTAAATTAAGCTAATTTCGAGAGCGTAACTTGGGGGGTGCAGGCTCACGCAGTGCGTGGCGGCTCAATGCTTCTTGGGGGATCCGAATTGTTTTTTAAATTCTGTGAATAAATTGAACGAACAAGAAATTAAAGGTTGTTCACAAAATTTTATAAAAATACATAAATTGATTGACCAAGGCCTTGTGCTGAACTTCTCTCGCTGTCAATACTGTTTGGAAAGATTAGATTGAAAAGTATCTAGACAACAAGGAACTATTCGATTTAATGATGATTAAAAACTGCATAGCAACAATATATAGCAATGTATGCGCAGCTTTGATGATATATTTGACATTGTCAGTAACTGTATCGTCAAATGAAAGATGTTTCAAAGTTAAAGTAAATAAAAAGCTACCTACGCATTTGTGTGGCCAGAAATAGATTTAAGTATTTATCACATCTTTCAATAGAAAACTAAGAAGCATGTAAATAAAAACTGAAAAGAGAGAAAGAAATTTTCGGAATGGATATGACGAAAAAGACTAATTCAAATTCAAATTATATAAAAATAAATTACTTTATAACTTATTTTTAGAATTTAAAAAATCAATAAAATGAAACATATAAAAATCATTGTATAATGAACCATTAACAAGAATTTTAGACGCATGGAGGCCCCAAAATCGTAGTTAGGCTCCTGGCTAATTCCCATATTGGTTGCTTCACATTCAGAGAGAGTCAGTCAGTCCTATTCTCTCGAGAAAATAAATTCTCTCGTTTTTTTCTTTCTAACTTGCCGTCCTCATCTGTCCACAAACATGACAATTAACTCAAGATCATTTATGAGCATAAATAACAGTAAATTGCGAGATTGAGTTCGGGAGCGGAGGTCATTTTCCTCCTTGAGACCTGAAAGAAAAACGCTTTTCGAGCGAAGGGTGCAACGTTAACACAAATAGGGGAGGGTGTGAGGAAGGAAAGTGGGAAGGGAAGAGAGAGTGAGAGAAGAGATGGCAGCCCGCGGGTGGACTTTAAGCGGAGGAGTCACAGGGCACGTGGCCAAAAATGTGCGTAGGTGCATGTGTCACTCCGTGAGCTTCCATACACTGTCGCGTAAATACGGAGGGCCAGCGTGTGAATGTTTTGGCCTCCGGCGTTTTCATCCCTTCCCCTCTTCGCGTACGCTCTCTATCCCTTCAACCGTCTCTAAGCCCTCATCTCCTCCCCTTCCTCCCTTCCCTTACCCCGGCAACCTTTCAATCTCCGATCTGACCTCCGGTTCTCCCCTCCCTCTCTCCTCATTCGCTCCAAAAGGGACACTTGCGTTTCCTAATCCTTTGGAGGCCCACATACATCATCGCCCCCATTGACTTGATCCTTGACCAAACTTTGCCTCCTTCCTTTCCCCAAATCCTCAAACCTCACTTTCTTATGCTCACTTCTCTCGCATACTCGCTCAACCTCTCTTTTTTTCTATCCCCTCGACCTTTTCTTACGCCAAAAACAGCGAAATTTCTTCATTTCCCCCGTTTCGACGAAATGTTATTCGCTGGCCACTGTATCTCCTCTACGCTCATGGTGATTCCTATTGCATGGATCATCGAATAAATGTTACTACTGGTTTAATTTATGTCATATACCCACATTACTCATTTTTCGCAATAAAACTTTTAAAATGAATCGCAGAATAAAATATCAACAATCCAGTCTCCAATAAGTCAATTATGTTAATTAAAATTGTTTTACCTGTTATAAATGGCTTCCTACGTCCGCTTTTCACCCAAGTTTTGAATAATCGTTAGAAATCGATTGATAATTTTCAATCAGGTTTCTTTTATGAGAAATAAGTTCACAACGTCAAAATTCTCATACCGATATAACGACATCTCTCTCAAGTAGTTTCCACAAATCATGTGATATTTAACAGCAAAATAATAATGCTCCTAATGATAGCTTTACGGAATGCAAATGAGTTGGACTATTGAAAGAAAAGAAAGATATTTTTGCATATTCTGAATAAAAGCAATCTATAGAATTGGTAGCGCTCACACTCAAACTCAAGTCTGTTAAATCTGTGTGTATATGTATATTTTTCATTATATAGAACATTTGAGGTATTCTGCCCCCTAAGAAAATATTTAAAGAAGATTTTTCTTAATTATTATACAATATAAAAAAATAATAATTTAAATAAAAACAGAATGTGGATATGAGTTATATATTGCGAAAATGATCCCGCCATTTCTTGTATTTTGCTGAGCACATGGAGTTATTTTCAGTGTTTCTTCAGCCCTCTTGTAATATTTAACCTTAAGGCGAGTGCTTTTCTTATTAATTTGCGTTAATTTTTTAGGTAGTAATGTCGAATCCTTCAATACCGCGACTTTGAAGTTCTCATTATAATAGTTGGCGTTTATTTCAGTTTACATTGTGGCCAACATAACCTCTAATCGGGGGCGGATACAGGACCAGGCGATCTAGGCGGGGGCGACCCTGAGCAGGAGGCACAATACTACAATGGACATCGCCGAAGAGACTCAGTAACATGCAATGAGCTGACAAAATAAATTTGACAGATAATGTAGCTGCTGTAGCATATAATAATGATGGCGATAAAAACAAAAACTTACTCTTTTATTCAGTGGAACTTCTGACAATCTTTGACTTAAACAATTCTCTTGCGCATTATAATCAGAAAATTACGGTATATGCAAGGGAGCCAAAGTTTCAAAGAGTCGCATATCAACTCTCAAAGAGCCGCTGGTTGGCCACACCTGGTCTAGGGCCTCGCGCATGTGGGTGCATAACGTCTATCATCGCGAGAGAGTTAGTGTTAACAGAGTCAGCAGCTTATTGCGAATGGGGAAGGCAATCTATGGATTGAGTGTGAAAGTTCAAACACAAAGAAGCGGTTACATATCCTAAATGATGACAAATGTCGTCGCAAACTATATTTATCTCAACTGGCGGGTAAAATTGAAAAAATAATTATTTCTAAGGGTTCCAATCGAAGACTTTTGAGCTGTAATCTAAATAAATCTCAGAAGCTCACCCACTATATTTTATATATGCAAAGAAATTATTAAGAACTTGATAGACTGTCTTCCTCCGTAAAATTTACCCATGTTTTCAGAATTCTCGAGTCGCGGGAAGGAAGCTGGCAAGAAAGCAAACCCAGGCGAGAAAGAGAACAAGAAGTCCAAACCAGGACTAATGCAGGCTGGTTTCCCAAAGTTGATGTCCCGAATTGATTATTTATATTGGCAGGAAATGTTTCAGTATGCGTTAGTGATTCCAAGGAATTCTCATACAATAAATAACCACTTGTACTTCATAATTTATCAATAATAGAGAATAATTGGAAAACAAATTAATAGAGCATTGTCAGGTTTAAAATACTAAAAACACTGTCAAAATCTCTTTCTGACATTATATTTTGCATGTAATTTTTTAAATAAACGAATTTAATAAATGTTACTGTTTATAACATGTATGGATCAACTGTCCATTGCTGAAGAGTAGTCGAGCGGAAAAGAAAACCCATTTGTTCACTCGTCTATGCTCAAGCCGAGTTCGGTAATAATCGTCTCTATGACAACAATCCGATAAAATGGGATTTTTAACGCTATGTTTTAGTAGAAGTTCAAGAAAATACTATCAATTATCAAATTTTGGTGATAAGAATTATAATCTACATTCTTTTCCCCCTTAGAAAAGTACAATCCTAGCTCCGATATCACAATTTTAAAATATTTTAAAGTATTAAAGAAAACATCTCTGCACGATGGATTTGAAATTTCCTATGTAAAACAAATAGGAAAAAACGTTCCTAGAATCGAACCCGGGACTTCAATCTTCCCCAAATAAAATATAGCCCAGAGGTGGATCATGGCATCACGGGCCTCATACCAAGTTGCATGAAAATTGTTGTTAGTAGGGGACACACACACACAGACAGGCCCATTTCATAAGGATATGTTTCCTTTGGAAACCAGCCTAAAAAAATGACAAACCATCAACCTTAAGAATGGACAGCTATGTTAATCAAGATTCTCGGGAATGTGCTATTTGTGGCGAAGATGATATCAAAGACATGCGTTGCTTGTATCAATTGTGGCTGCTGAGTTCATGAAGTGTGCGTAAGATTCACTTCAGAGGACACTGAAGATTTTACTTATCCGTACTGCAGTTCTGATTAGAGTGGCCCTTATTACCTGCATATACAAGAAATAAGGCCCATTGTCACAGTTTGCCTTTCACTACATTCCATGGATATTTTAAATGTGTTTAATTTTTTGTACGAATATTTTGTTTCAAAAGACCATTGTTTAAGGTATAATTTTCCTCAATGAAATTTCTTTCAACTCTTCTTAATTTGCGAGCTATTAACATAAGTTCCTTAGATGAGCCATATTACCCTCAGGTACATAAATGGAGAAATATACGGCGTAGAGGGACAATTACTTTTATGCGGTGAGGGAGGAATCTTTTTTAGCTTAACTACGCAAGTGCTCTGATCATATCTTTAAAATAATTTTCCAAAGTTCTCAATATTCCGACAATCGGAGCTTATAGCATGAAAAACGCGTTATACTTCATATTTTAAAATAATTAAACTAATAATTTTCATAGTCCATTCACTCACAAAAAGAAAAGGGGAAAAATAAAAGGTTGAATGAAATCACAAAGATAGGATGAAAAAAGGGCGCTCTATTATACACAAGGGGTGGCCAACATGGGTATGAGCAGGAGACACAATACTGCAATGGACATCACTGAAGAGCCGCAATTAAATAGTATGAGCCGATAAAATATGTTTTACATATATATGTATATAATTCTGCATATTATATACTGGCAAAGATAATGATAAAAACAACAATTAAATTTAAAAATTATTTTTAATTTTCACTCAAGTTAATCTGGGTGCACATTATTATCGGACAATAACGGTATATTTAAGGCAGCCAAAGTTTCAAAGAGCCGCATGTGGCTCTGGAGCCGCTGGTTGGCCACCCCTAGTATATACTATGTACATTCTTTAAAAGAAAATCTACAAAAAATGAGATTTCATCCTTGCAAATAATTTAAAATCAAAATGGTACTAAATACACTATTTGTAAGTAAAAACATAAATTCAGAGTATCATAATAATACAGTACAAATTTAGGCAGAAATCATTCACTTCATAGCTCTTCTCTGAAACCTGACTCATTAACCAGTAAGGGAACATAAAAACGCGCCTCGGCTTCCAAATAGAATTTTGATCCACTTCTTGGTTATCCCCGACGCGAGAGCCAATCTGTATATAAACGACACTTAAGCGAGAGTTTAGCCCGCATCATTCCCTCCTTTCGTTACGGTTCGAACCTTATAATCGCGCCAGATAAATGGTCGTGGGATCCCTAGATGGAGAATAACGCAGATATCCCGAGAGTGGGGTTAGCAAGAGGAGCGCCTGAGAGCGAGGACGCTGTTTACACACCCGGTAGTAGACTCCCATCCTCCTCGAACCGAGTCAACCTACAGATATGCATAATCCCCATCTTTTACGCGCGCTATTGAGGGAGAAGGCTGGTGACGTAGAGCGGAGGAGGGAATAAGGTCTACGGAAGCTCCCCCCTAAGGTAATCCTAAGCGACGCATTGCTCAGCCTGCCTTTCCCTCCCGCAGCACACGCCACCGCAAAATCACGGGCGTCGCGAGGGAGGAGGGGATCAAGAGAAAACAGAACGAAGGGGAATACCAGTGACACCTTCCTTTCTAAACCCATCCCTTTGACATCTCTCTATAATCCTACTTTGCGAAACGACGATTCCCACCTCTCTCTTTCTCTCTGTGTGTATACCTTACACACTCTCTCACCCTCTCTTTCCCACACCCCTTCCAAAACTCTTGCTCCGTCACTAATGCGATAAACAGATTGCCTCCAGGGAACCGCTATATCCTTCCCGCCTCTAACCCCTCCCCCCTTTCTCTCTCTCTCTCTCACACACACATACGTCGTTTTAAGGAATGGAGGTGGAGTCGGGAGGCGGAGAGGATGTGGGTTAATGGAGGAGAATGAAAGAAGAAGATTATCGAAGATGATTTTGATAATCGTTAAATTACGGAGCCATATATGAAAGGAAGGTTCATTTATCCAATGTAATATGTTATTCTTGCGTCATTATTTATCCCAAATCTTACTTATCATATTAAGGGCACCATTAGAAATTGCCTTCATACTTATAACAGCTATATTCTCACAAATTATTTGCTTAGAAACTTCGTAAAACTATTAAAATTTCGTATTGGTTCTATCGTCAATGCTTCAAAATTTGTCAAAAATTATTGTTAATTAAAAAAACTTAAAACTCATTGAGGTTAACAGAATTTTTACACGATAAAGACCTAAAATGCATTTTACACAAAACATAGCAACGGTTAAATCCATAAGTAAAATTATTTTGGACCTCCTGGTGTCCAATTTAGATATGTATATAAGGTTTATGGAAACTTTGTATCCAACGATATCACGAGAAGCTAATCGCAATTTAACTTGCAGAAAAAACGGATTGCCCTCATTGAGTGATGGAAATTTTTACCATGAACCGGATCCTTTACCCCGTCGAATCTCAATTGAAAATTTTTCCTCAACCGAATCGCACGGAAGTCCACAAAAATCGCCCGACCTCTTGCTAATACGAAAAGCCCACCGGGTGGTTCTTCGGAAGAATAATTGAGATAGCTTCTCTACTACTCGACTAGATATAATTAGCGGGCACCGCTTTAAGGCGCATTCTCTCATCCACGAAGGGGGAAATCCCGGAGTTTTCTTTTTTCCTTCTTTCAAAAAATGGAAAATGAGAGAGGAGGAGAGTGAGGAAAAGAATGGGAGAGATGGAAATGCGAGGGGGGGAAGGATAAAACCCTTAATCTAGACTAGTCATCAAGCCAACTTGGAAGGAACTCAAAAGTGGCGGTCCTGCGGAATAAGGGTTGTGGACGAACTTCAGAAGAAAGGAAGGAAAAGAATGAGAGGGGGGACACAAAAGGAGAAGAGGGTGAGGAGAAGTGTAAGAGGACTGCGTGGAAAAAAGGAGGAGTAAGTAGGGGAGGTGAGGAAGGGAATCAGCGGTGTTCCGAGGAAAGGCTAAAAGTATGAAGGTTGGTAAAAAATGATCGCGTAAATAAATTTCCAAAAAAAAGTTCCTCGGGAGATTAAGATGCGAGATGTTCCAAAGAGATTCACACGTTCCTGATTCCCCTTCTTTTTTGCGAGGGAAAAATTAGCGGGAGAGCTTTAGAGACGCCTCTTCGATTTCTTTCGCGTGCGAGTTTCGCCCTCTTACATCTGGCTGCAATCCGAGACTCCATACCCGAGATTCCCGTCTAAAAATTTCCGGAGTGATTCGAGAAGTTAATTGGTGCGACAAAAGAGTCCGTAAAAAGGAAATTCATTACGACTGGTTTCGATTCTGCTTCTCCATTTTGCTCTTTTATAGAAATTTGAACCCGCTCTCTTATCTTCTGCATTCCCGCTGCTGAGTGGCTGAGACGCATATGGTGTACCCGAACACGAGCATTGCAGTTTGAGCCTCATTCCGTAAAAGAAGCAATAACTTGCCCGCATCATCTGATAACGCATTGTTACTTTCGCTCACTTGTTCTGCTCTTGTTTAAAGAGAAGCAAGTGCGCGTGGAAATGTTTCTAGGCTCCAAACGCGTTCTGGCTGTATTTTATAGCAGTTTATTTAAAATTGATAGCACATTAATGCCAAAAGAATTTATGCGAGGTATAAAAATTTAATTCAAGTAAATCTAGTGCGCAAATATGAAATATTTAATTTTTCGGATATATTTTCATTAAGAATAGGAGTTAAGAGACGGATTGTTTGTTTGTATGGAATTTCTGGCTAATCAATCTCTTGGATTGCTATAGCATTACTCCTTCCACACCGAAACACACACACACAATGGAGGGGGAAACCCTGTCCCGGCATTAGCCTACTCTTTACGAAGAGCACCAAGGGAGCCAACTGCTTAACGTTCTTCGGGACGGATTGTTATGGCAGTTAATGGAAGGGTTATGTCATCTAGTAGATTAAATATGTAGCCAAACCAAAGAGGGAGAAGTAAAATTAATACGATTATTTAAAGTAATTACTTTGAGAAAATGTGAAATGTGAGAAAATGGTGCCATTATTAATATGCTTCTTGCTTAGTCTAGGTGTACGTGGTTTTACAGTAGCTTATGATGCAATATTAATGAACATTTCATTCCAAGCACTACGAAAAAGTAGTATACACATAGCATTCAGTAGAACTTTAAATACCTATTTTTTGCTTTGATTCCGGTCATATAATATTTTAATTATAATTTAAGGAGAAAAACAATAAATATGAAAAGTTACTAAAGCTGACGAGTAGTTTTACCATGGATTTTATTATTAAGCTTAAATACCTAAAACGGATAGAACGATGGTATTGTGAATCCCGCTTGCGAGTATGAAATAGCAACAGGAATGTCTTCAACTGAGCCTGAGATGCGCCGTTTTAATCTGAAACGCCCGATTAAAATTGCCCGAAAGCGAAAATAAAGAGCACGAAAAAGGAAAAATTTTCGTTAAAAAAATGAGCCGCGCATCTCGAAACGCTCAAGATATTTTAACGAGTAGGTGTACGAGATGATAGAGATATAAATATATGTATAGAGAGAAAGAGGAGTTCTTTGGCGAAAAGGATTCCATCTGGAGAGGAACGGAATCAGATACGGCACAAAGAGAGATGCGACTCATAAAAAAGAAAGATGCCAGCATGTCGGACAGGCTCGGGAGAAAGAGAGAGATCGCAGAGAAGAGCATAGGTTCACCAAGTTACTTGGCAGCATCAGATCACTCGAGATCTCTTTCTATCCCTCCCATCCCCCGACCTGCTCCACTCTCCCTTCCCCAAACTCCACCGTGGTAGAGCCTTTAAGATACATCTTCCCTATGAAAGCGGAGGATCCATATCAAAGGTAAGGCAAGAGGAGCGGATAACAGGAGGCTAAGCAGTGAGCAACTATCGAGTCACTTCCCGAATCGTACTCTTCAACCCTCGGACTGAAATAAGCGTCGCTCGGGAGGAACTCTCTGCCTCCCTGGGTTGGAAGGGGTGAGTGAGGCGGGGGAGCGAAGCGGGAGAGGGGAAGAAGAGGCAGCGAGAGACCGCTATCCTGAGAGAGCATCTTTTTTCTCCCCAGAGATGCCGAAACCGCGATACTGCGGGACTTTTTGGCGCACGCGCTATTAAGAATTCCCACTCTCTCTCTCATTCCGTTTCCTAATGCGCCTCTCCCCCTTCTCTTCTTCCTCATCAACCCAAAAACCGCACACTTCATTAATTGTCCCCTCTGAGCGGGAAATATTCCCCGCACGACGTGAATGAGTGGAATGAGAGTGAGGAGAAACGGAAAGAGAGTGGAAGAGGATGGCGTAGGAAAGAGAGAGAACGATCGAAAGCAAGATAAGAGATAAAAGAAGGAATGGAGAGGGAGAGGTTGCAAAAGGTCAAACAGAGTTGGGAGGTCTGCAGGGCGAGAGAGGATGACTGAGAGACAACTAGCATTTATTCGAGTTATTTTCCGTGAAGAGCAATTCAGATGAATCCGCGTTAATGTTTTGTACGAAACGCATGACGTCAACTTGGTAAGGTTAGTGTTTTTTTTCAGTTTTAGTTTCCCGTCCACTGAATGCCTGTACCACGCGCTTGGTTAAAATATAACGACTGCACTTACAATGATAAATTGATTTGTCCATGCGGAGTACTTTGATGAAAAAAGGACCCGTGAAGGATAACGAAGTACTCTTGGCACTACTCCATATTTTCTAACAGAGATTGAGAGATTCGGCCTAATCTGGCAGATGGTCATGAATGGTTGGAGATTATAAATTCGTCGCAATTCATGAAATTTTGGCACTGATCTGCATTCGAACATCACTTTGGTCAGAAGGGCGACTGACTTGAGCGATTAAATCTTGAAGAAGCAAATTAATATATAGCCATGTTCTCCTTAAATCCCTTCTGCAACCGCATCCGCTCTTTCTTTGCTGCGAAAGCAAATTTAATTAACCACTTTTCATTATAATTTGGCTTTAATGAAACGTAGTTCCAATGAAGATGAAATCGTTTGTGTACCGTTTCGTATCTCGCTAATGAAACTTCCATTTTTATTCCATTTATGTGTAATTAATTACTGCTCAACCGACCGATCGTCAGAATAAAATCTGCGACACCAAAATTGTGCGTAACACATTCTTTATAACCGAACCATTCAATTCGACATTTATGACAGATCTTAAAGAATTTTTTCATTAACACTTTTGAAATACGTGCTTTGCACTTTCATTAAATGTTTTAAAATTTGCGAGAATATGATTGAAAACGTATGCCGTTTGTTCGTATTACTTTTCCACTTAGGAAGGGGATGCATGAATCATTAATCGCCATATCATTCGGTTTTAGCAGGAATATGATATGTGGAAGTAATTGGTATCAGAAGTATACATTCGGAAGAATAATATAATCAAAACTTAATATCTAGAACCTTACATAGGTTACAAAAATTTTAATTGCAATATTAGGGAACTTATACTAGATATATGGAAGGACTAAACAGGATAAGATATTTGTGATATTGAAAAATCGAATTACAGACGTTCATACTTTTGTTTCGAGTCCATTTCAATTGGAAATATTATATGTTCAACATTTTTTTAATGTAAGCATGAAAAGCTTCGTTAATGATCGATCACCAAATTATAATCATTTGACTGATTTACCCCTTACTTTATTCTCGAGACAACTGTCAACAGCTCAAAAATCTCGAAAGGAAAAAATCTGCATGCAATGGCGTCAATAGGTCAGTGAAATGCTATAAGCGTGTCTTGTTGAAGCTTACTGGGCGGTTGATGTATTCCGCACCAAAGATTGATCGCCGAAACTAACGTCATCTCTTGATCGACAACGATATTAAGGCATTAAAAAGAACAAAAGACGGATCGAAGCAAGGGATACGATACAAAACGGGCGAATGAAGAGATAACAAAAGGAACTCGGACCCTTTACGGAAGGGTTTTTGGGCGATGGAAAGGAGATGAGGAGTGGGCGGAATTGAAAAATAAAAAAGTGAAAGATGGAAATTAAACGGTTTTAAGGTTTACGAAATGGGAGAGGAGGCGGAGGGATGAGGGGGAATGGGAAGGGAATGGGTGGAATGGCTTGACGTGTGGCATAGAGCGTAGTCCAGGGAAATGAAAGGGGTAAAAAGGAAGGGCGTGCGAAGCGGTGTAGGAGTTTTATTGGCAATCAATCATTCGCCAAACAAAGGACAAAAGAATGCCGATGAAAAAGCGTTCTCTCTCTAGATTTTGATTTTTTTCGAGTCTACTAGCAAAGGAAAGCTTTTCAGGTTTTTTGCCTATTGAAAGATTTTGCCTTCGACTTCACCAGTTTCCAAAATATTATTCCACGAACTTATGTTTGAGTCCGAGTTACAGCATAGTTCTCACGCTTGAAATTCCGAGAATTTAATGCTCCGAAACGATTTATTCGACTAATAAAATTGTCTGTAAATGGCATTCGTCGGAGTTGTATGGACGCCGTTAAAGAAAAGAATTGACGTGATTTTACTACTTTTCATACCAACTGAACGATAATGCGAATTCGTAAACGTGTGTTATAACAGAAAGAAGAATATTTACTAGTTATAGTTAAAAATAAATTTTGCAATTTTATCCAAGTTACCCATAAATTATTTTGTTATACCAGCCTTCTGACTTTACAACTTCGGAATACACTAATATAATTCATTAAGAGACAATAGCTAAATAGCAATGAGGCTTATTTTTATATAGTTAACTTTAATATGAGGGAAAATGCCATCTATCGAGCTAAAATAACATTTTAGCTAAATATATTTTAAGCTGTAATTTTAACAATCTTCAAAATTATGCTTTTGAAAGAATCGATCCTCAGTTAAATTCGCTCAATAAACTTCACAGAAGACGAGACCTCGAAATAGCAAAACTGCGAGTGAAATTTATCTCGTCTTTTCCTGTTTCAAAATCTTTTTTTTGAATTAAGTGTGAAAGACCAAGGTGTACCTAATAACTTCACCGTACCGATGATTTATTGTCAATGGTCACCATGGATCAAACATTTAAAAGGACGTAAAATAAAGAGACGATGAACGATTCTTCGCAAATCCCTCTATTTCCTAACTCTCTTTCCCCCGCCTCACTCGCTCCCTGTTCCTTCCCACGGTTAAAAAAGCTTACGTTTTACGAGTTTAATTTTTTCATACAACGCCACCGGACTCCACGACCCATTCCCTTAAGCTCCCATTACACTGCCCCCGCCCACTCCACAGCGCTCATACCTCTCCTTCCTTCTTTCCTAGCCGCCGAATCCCCCTTAGTCCTACTCCCGCATTCTCCTCCCTCCTTCACTCCCCACCGACATGAACCTTCCCATACTATTCTACTTCGTTCCCCTCTCCCTCTTCAAAAGACTCATTAATCATCCCCGTATCAATGCGTGTCACTGACCAGGTGCCCGACGATATTTTTACAAGTCAAATCGAACGTCAGCTATCGGCCGTAGGGGGACCCTGGGCAGAAAGGGCAGCGAGAGGTAGGGAGAGGTCGCAGAGTTTTGGAAAAAAAGGGTGAAAGAGGGCAAGGGAAGGTGGGAGACGAAATGAGTGGAATAGTGCGGATACTTGCATTTGGATATTTCCCAAATTTTTCTCTCAGTATCAGTACTTCTTTCCTCTACTTCCAAAAGTGTGTACTTCGCATTGGGCCTCTTGATAAAAGTATTTTCTACGGAAAACAAAAAATATCTTTCATATTTCAGCATACATTTTTAAACACCAAACGACGAATTTAAAATTAGATGTACCTGATGTAACCTCGTTTCTTAAAATATTCTTTTCACCAAGTCTAATTCATTTTCGGCTTCAAAACATGTAACCATTAAATTAGAAATAAATTTTGAACCTCTACTGATATTTTCTATGCTGAATTTGAAATATTATTGTTCTTTATTCCTTGGATATTAGAAAAGCATTCATCTTACGCACAGTAATTTTTATTGAAAACCTACAATTGAAAGGGAAACAGGTGTTTTACTATTCTACATCTATGGTAAAATCTTATTTTAAATTGATATGTTTCCCATTTAGTACGGCTGTAAAACTGAGAAAACTATAGCAGTAGCCTGTATGAATAAATAGTACTATGAAAATGTATGATTATGGTCATTATTAATGAACTTAAACCTCAAAAGCCTTATCGACCAATAGCGAAAATTATTTCTTGGCCGCGTTTTAGCCTTGTCAAGCCAAAATTAATTACTGACATTAAAATGCCCACTGATTTCAAGTCCGATGTTAATGAGCAGATATCCTCCTGATCCAAATCACCCAGTAATGCATTGAGTGGAAAATGGCCACCATCTCCGACCGACTCTTTTTCCCCTGTCCGCACCATTCGCCTAAAACTCAGCTTATTACGCTCTCTCTTCACCAATACCTCCTCTTTCATTCTAAAAGACGTTAAGGACCTCTCCTCCTCTCCTCTTCCATCCCCTCCCTTCCTCCATCCTTCCCCCTCTGGAGTTTGTGTGGCGAAGAGGGCGGAAACGCAGGATGAACACACCAGATAACATCGAGAGAAACACTTCTTTTTCTTTATGAGCCCTTTCCCCCATTTTTTCTCATTGTGAAAAAAAAATAATAAACCCTCCCCGAAAAACTTGATTATAGTCATTTTTTGCGTGTCGCTTCCCTGGTTAAAAAAATAGTTTTTAAACCGAAATGCATCGAGTGTGAACACGGGGTAAGAAAGCTGCCTCCTTTAACCCTTCCTCCTTCCTTCTTTCCCCCTCCAGATCTCCTTCTTTTATGCACGCCCCTCACGCCACCTCAACCGGAGTTAAAAAATACTGCGATCTCTCACCTCACTCTCCCCCCGCCTCCCTCCCTCCTTAATCCCTCTCTTTCTTACCTCCACATCCTCTCTCCCCTACCAAACTCTCCTCTTCCTCTTACCGTCTCATTCCCTCCCTTCCCTCACTCCACCCAACTCTACAACCGTCCGCTCCCTCCCACTCTCTATTCCTTCCCTTCTAAAAGAGCGCTATCATCTTCATCTACCGCGACTTATCCCTACTTTTAATATCATTACTATACTCCCATTACCAAGCTCGTCTCTCCATCGTCCTTTCGTACCATGTATAAGCTCCTCGCTTCCGTGTTTGATCCTCTTCGCTCCGCCTTCATCCCGCCTCCTCATCCACTCAGTTTTCGTACATAAAAAAGAGGTACCCCTTTTTACCTGCTGGCTTTAAGAGCATTATAAGGGGAAAATAGCCCACCCAGAAAACTCCATTTTTTTCACCATTCGCCAAACCCGATACTGGAAAGGAAGAAGAGAAATTGGTCTTCTCGGAGAAGGTTACAAAAAAATTATACCACTATAATATTTCGTCGCCTCCTGGAATATCTTTCCCTACCTCTTCTCCTCCCTCTTACCTCCTAATGAAGGGATACGAGATGCCTTCCATTATTTTAATAACCATTTTAGTCCGTTGCGGAAATGACGCCAGTGTTCCTGGCCCTCTCCTCAGAGCGCTGCGGAGCCTTTGCGAACAAATATAGGAGATAAGAAAAGTGATATTCGGAGGATGTTATGAGATTTCTGGTTCCATTTCGGTGGGTAGTAAACTCCACGAAAAAAATGATTCGCGTTGGCCATATTCGTATTATGATTTTCATAGAGTAAATGTCCTGTTAAAAGTTTCAGACTCCTTGGAAAAAACAATAGGTTTTTAATTGAGTATCTTTGAAAACAACTATCACATCACCACGTAAGAGACCTTTTCTGCATTTTTTTATTTAAAAATTCCAAACGTATTCCAAAATGATGAAGTTTAATTTATCTAAAAGTATGCAGCGATAGTTTCTTTAGCATAAATGTGTAATATCATTACACTTAATCCTTAAGCATACTCATTTCTTTCAACGATCAACTTTCACAAAAGCATTTTGTTCAAAAGCGGAAATTTCTCAGTTACTCACCAAACAAAGGATAAACCCTGCTATAGCACCTTTTCCATTTCTTCATTACATAACCATATGTTAGTCTCAACTCCTGCTGAAGAATTATTGAGAAAATATGGCTAAAATTTGAATTATGTTCCTATAACACGCGGTAGTGGGATGATTATTTTTATCTCCGTCTGATGAGTCACATTCATACAAAACATAAAACTAAAACCAATAATCTTTTTTCTATCGTGTGTAACTCTTCACGAAAATTTCGAATGCCCCAAAGCCTAACCATACATATCGACCAAAACTACGTTGAAATTACATTTTGCTATGATTCAAACTGATGAGTCTGGTAAGTACATCGTAAATAATCTTATCTCTGTCCTTTAACACAAAAATTAAATCAGCTAAGAAAAATTAATCAAACAGAAGGGTTTTAATGTTTCCTTAGGAACTTCAGTATAATTTTGCTAAGAAAGCAGAGAATCTAAGAGTAGATGTTAGGCTTGGACAGGTTATGTTCTGGGTGTGGAGTAGCGATAGAAGAAGAGGGTTCGCTACTATTCCCAGGCCCTGAAGGCGGTCTGGTAATGGGTGAGGCGTGCGTTTTCAAGGGACGAACGCCGCCGTGGGAGAATCACAGCCGACGGGAGGTCACGAGTGCCATTATGTCTAACCCTGAGACGACCTCAACTCGCCGCAAACAAGTATTTTCGGAGTGAGGGATGAAAGAGAGGAATCACCGCCAACTTCCCCTGCCATATTTATTCTTCACAACCGAAAGAAATCCAGGAAATGACTTCTGCCCAGAAGAATGAGAGAATGAAAGGTAGGCTTTTTAGGAGAGGTGTAAAAGTGGTTGTTAATGAAAAAAAGAGGAAGATCCTTGAACTTGATACCGAGAACTCACATGGTCCAAAAAGCACACTTAGCGGATTTTGGCTGAGTAAATATTCAGATTTTAATCTTTCGAATGGAATTGTTTTTATATATAACTGACTGACTGAGTCTGAATTCAAAGCTGAAGTTTCTTTGTTTTTTATGAATAATTAGGTATGTAATAGCGGTTAAGGTGGTTATTTGGACACAACATAATTTTGACATTTATTTCGCTAGGAATAGACATGACTATGGTTGTAAGAAGCGAATTACTATCAATTTCTTCGCATAGAAAAAATATTTAAAATAATATGGATTCATTTCAAACGAAATTCAAAAAAGTAAAATATATGTTACTTGCTCTCATTTAGATCTTATATTGTTTTTATTTTTTTTAAACAGTATTTCTTGGAACGAACCATTCATCGTTGATCCCATCAATATTTTGGCGTGTAAATTTGTCAAGTACTGAGTTCTAGAATATCATAGAGATTTAACATAACCATATAAAACAAATTACTAGCGCTACAGGTTTTACACTGAAATAATATTTTGAAAACGTAAGATAAATTAAATGTATTGTATAATAGATTTTTCTCTAAAATTAACAAGCAGATAAAATTTTAAAGTTCCGATTTGATTTAAATATTACACAGAAAGATTTTTCTAATTGAGGAGAGTATTTCCAAAGTATAAAGATGAGCATAAAATGATCTTGCAAACGAATACAAATTGTTATAAGAGAATCATACAGAAACTTTGCAACAGTTAACTGAGAATCACAATATGATGACGTTGCATGGCAACGAAATTTAATCCACGTTTGCTCAACCACTAAGATATTTTTATTTACTCCTATTTTTTCACACTGCAAGCGACATTTCTCAGTCATAAGCGACACTAAAATTTTCGCAGAAAAAATATAGAAATATTTACGTCTTTACAACTGGAATGAACCTGAAGCATGAAATTCATAGCTATTACATATGTTTTTATTGAACAATATTACCTCTTATGGCTGTATATTAATAGTATGGCAATACACAAATAAAGGAAATTTTCAAAACGTGTTTTTATCTTTGTCATCTCATGGCATCGTTTTAAAATGCTACTCAGCAACAAACGATTTACGATTCTTAAATATCTTTCTCAAGATTTCGACTAAACGATCTCCGAAATTCTAATAACATAATCACCCGCTTAATAGCATCACTTTACTTTTTATCGCTAAAAAATATTCAATATGCTTTAAAAAGGTGAGGTAACAAGATCTCCTTGGATATGAATCTTGAGAGCGATAAATGTCAGCGTAATTGAAGATTTTTTTAAAGAATAAAGAGATCGCTGGTCTTTGCTCGAAACCCTAAAAAATATCTTACCTGACTCCTGTTATTAACCATTTAACTTTCGAATGCCTTGATACCACATTAGGTGAGTTTATAAAATTCTCATACCTTATGATTCTATTCACTATTTCAAAAAGAAATCGTTCACAAAATATAAAATATTATTTAAGCTTGGCATATTTATCCAAACCCAGACTCTTCTCGATACTGACTGACATCTATTAAAAATCAGTATCCCACTCTCCATCTCCTCCCTTTCTCTATACTGTCACGAAACGAGAGGTTGCAAACGTACTGGAACACGCCACACGAAGGCGTTTTCTTGCGTGCTAAGGACAGAGGGAGGGAGAAAAATAAGAAAGTGAGGAGTATATAGGACTGAATAAAGGAGAAGACAACGAGAAAAAAGAGGGCAACGAAAGAAAGATAAAGAGACAGGGAAGAGAGAGCAACCGAGAGGGGAAAAGAAGACACGGTAAAAGAGAACGAAAGAGTGTGAGAGAAACTAGCGAAAAAGTACAGAAAGTAGACCGTAATCACACTCTCCTCCCGCAACCTGTCCACCTCCTTCCCCACTACACACCTTATCTGTACCGCTAGCTAGCACCCAAACCTCTCTAACCCTCACCTCCTCCACCACATCCTTAATATCTTCTCGAATCGATGATCAAGAGCAGCCATAATGGGAAGGTCAAGCCCGCGCGATCGCACGCCATATCTTCGAAAAAATGCATGAAAAATAAATAAATAAAAAAATGTCCGGGCACGGAAGTGGACCTACCGAGGTCAAACCCTCGTAACTGATAAGGAATGAGAGAGGCATTTTAAAAGGATGAAAAAACGAAGAGAAATCTTTTTTTATATTATATGGTGAGGCGATTTTTCTCACGACGAGCCGCTGGCATTCCCTTCGTAAGTGGGAGGGTGCAATGGAGGAGGGGAGCAGGCAGAGTGGGAGTGAGACGGTGCCGTAGTGGGTGTGAGGTTGTGGGCCAGAACACGCGTGATGGATGTCGTTTGAGTGCGAGACCAGCCACACAGTCCTCGCGACGCCGATTGGTATCACAGTCCCAATTTCTCTCGATTGGCCCCGCCTCTGCCTTCCTACCCCTTCCATCCTTCCTCCCACTGGGCCTCGTCTCCCTCCCCCTCCTCACCCCTTCTTCCTCCTCTTCCACCATAAAAATGCTATGACTCAAAATCGTGTCTTTTTTTGTTGAATAAAAAATTAATTTTCCGGTAGAGGAAAATGGTGATACGGGTAAAAACGTTTTGTCCAAAAACTGTCCGTCAAAAAAGTTTATATGATCGCGAGAAATTTCGAATCATTCTTCAAAAAATTTGTACGGAAATTGTTGCAACCTGACTACGCTTTGGGACGTTCTTTATAGTTACTTTGCATAATTAAGGGTAAAGGAAATCTGAAATCGATAGCAAGTGATAGAATGCTTTGGATAACTAATACGAGCAAAATACTGAACATTTTAAAACAAAAATCTTCGATAATCGGTTTAAATTTACGATACAAATTACAAAATAATACTATCTATACATATGTCAATAATTTCTATATTTTCTCGGGTTAATTTTAAGGATTTATGCTATAAATGATTATGTGTCCGAATAAGTAGTGTTATCCATGAGCATGGATACAATTAGAGCGTTTTAATATTTTGTGGTTATACCGCCACATATTTGATCGCTCAAGCCTCATCTGTAAGTGACATCAATGCGAAAATGAAGGCTCAAAATTTCAGCTTTCCATCTTTTATACCTTTGGAGATATTGAAAAAAATTAAATGGGCCCCAGTCCGATCTTGTATAGTTTTCAAAACTCAAATCTACACTCCAGGTTTCAGCTCTTTAGCGTTTATGGTTTCGTCACAATTTCAATTTAAGCAAGTTCACAGACAGACCTCAAAGTAAAAGTATAAGCGCATTTATTTTTTTAACTTGTTAAAAATAAAGAATAGTCTCAACTTATGCCTATAAAAAATAATATGAAACCATAACTTCCTTAAAATTTCGACGATCTTTCAAACCAGGAAAGTAAAATAATACAAAAATGAGATATAATCTGGTTGCAAAAGGAGTCGCTTTTACACGAAACCTAATGCTTGTTCAATAAATTTCATTCAAATCACCCTTAGAAAAAAGGAGTTACGAAACTTTCAAAGCGATTTTAAAATTTGGGCCTCTGGCACCTGTTCCATCCCTTCCTTCAATTAACCGCAAATAATCAAAGATAGATAGGTGTCGAGATAAGGAACTAGTCTAGAATAGAGGCGTATCTATAGAATCGGATGTCTAATAATTACAGGATATCACATTGTCTTGCTTAGGTGGCGTTGTACTTAATGAGAACCTAATGGAGCCCAATAGGACCCTTTCCTTTCTGAAACTCTTTCGAGGAACGCTAGCCTGTAACGAAAGGTCTAATAGAATGCTAATGACACACCGGGTAGACGGATTCCAGAATTTTTGAGTCCCATCTTTTTTTGAATTCGAATGAATTATTCAATGAGTCTATTAAGGTAAAAATAAACCTGATTTGTAAGGTTTTCGTCCTATGCATGCAACTTGGCACAAACGCTGAATTTGAAATTCAAAACTTGTAATTAAGTTTCATCGCTATATTATGCTGGAAATATTTTCAAAAATTACATTCTTACCATTTTAATACAAATTCCAATCTCCGTTTAGATCATTCTGACAAGTAGTTAACATATACAAAAATTTCTCATAGATGATTCATAATTGCAGCTCTTCAAGGGGATTAATTCGGAGCTACATCATCAAAATCATATGATAATTTAACGTGAGCATCTCTCTCAAAAATGACGCGCAATATAAGTTCCGTAGGTGGAGCAGGGTAATCAAATAATTAACTCAGAAATATGAAATCTTTGGAGAACTATACATTAACTTGCCAAATTATGGAAATAAATTACTTACAATTAGCAAAAATAAATGAGTGGCCGTGAATTACAACAAAAACGTTAATAAACTGTGGTAAAGATAAAGAAAAATTGCTTTATCTAATCAGAAAACTAAAAATAGAAGGATAAACCTCGTAAGTGTATTAATTATAGGTCCACCAATTTTAGATGCTACTTTAAATGGAAGTGTTTCATCAAAGTATCCATTCAAACAATAATATGAATAAAAATGTTTACCTCCAATAATGTAGTCTACATAAACTGTAATAATAAAAAATAGAAAATGCTTTATAGTCACTTACTAATAAAAAATTGTTTTCATATATTGCCTGTTAAACATTACAGAAGCACAAGCATTTATTTATATCATACTATTTAATAAACATTTAAACGAAAGAGAAGACTGAAAAATCCAAAGTAGAAAATGGTCGAAGAAAAGTCTTCGAAAAATGTAAAAGAAAAAAGTTGTATTAATAATAATATGTTAAAGAAATATTCAAGGACTAAAATGAAAGATAATCCATGGCACTAACAAATTAGTCAACAAATGGGGAATCTTACATACAAACTGTTATCCTACAGAAAGAGTACAAGAAGAAAATCTTTAGGAAAATACAAAGTTATAAATATAATGCTTAATAAACATTATACACGGCTATTATAAAAGAAATAAACTGCTCATACGTGGATAAAATACCTGTTATGAAAAGAAGTGTAATTTCCACGAAAACAGAGTGAACGAAAATCTTTGAATGATAAAACATGAAAAGATGCCGGCTCAGATACAATATTTTAAATTCATATACAGTTGATAAGTAATATATATCCTTGGCTTGGTAGGATTCGATTTAAATCAAAAAACGTCGATAAACGTCGATTTTTTTAATTTAAAAATCGACGAAAATGAATAGTTGTCGATAAGCGTCGATTTTCCAACAAGATGGAAAAGTATAGGCCTAAAAACTTATTCTGAATTATAATATTAAAGTCGTTTCTGTTTACTTTTTTCGCAATATTATTTCCTACCTACGATTTCGTTCCTTTTCTGGGGTTGCATTAACAGTGGGACTGAAAGAAGGGTATTTCCTAACACTCAAATATGCGTCATTTTGAAATGCACACGCTTCTACTCTGAACAATCAGTTAACCACAAGGTCCTAGGGTAGCTTTGAGAACACGTGTTTCTTAGACCTTTTGAGGTTTTTGTGGTTATATTTACTGGTCTAATGGCGGGGTATTCCACGAGCCTCTCTATACAGCTAAGATCATGGATATATCTTGCTGAGAGATCCTCGAGGTTCGGAAGAAAGGAATTTCGGTGGTCATTTCAAGAGTGTATTCCTGGAACAAATGTTCTCGATTCCTTGCTAGGAGTTTTCCTGTAGATGGACGCTGTTGTATGCAATTTCACCTCTTCGTACGTAATGAACCCACACTTTGTTAGTCTTTCTCTAAAAGTTATCCAGGAAGGATTGTTCCGTTGTCTTGCTATTGGCTTCTTCATCATTTGTTACAGGTTAATAAATTTCAATTTATATATAATGGGTTAAAAAGATGCACATAAATTAGCAATCGTTACTTAAAGCTGTAGAGGGATTAAGGATTAATATTTATTTGCTATTTGCTATAAAATATTTTTTAGATTGAAAAACACATTTTAATCAGGATTTGAGGTAAGATTGATGATCTAGCGCTGAATAATTAACCCTGCAGTGGTAACGTTGGGTCTGACAGACCCAACGCCGTCTGTTTTTGTATTTTTGAACTAGATCGGTTAGAGTTGCAACATTCTCCATTGGAGTACCTTCCTATCAAATACTCATGAGACGGTCATGGGACGGCACGTGCTCCAGCTTTTAGTTTATCAACAGTTGTCAAAGGGTGAAATGATAAAAGGGATGCGAGACACGGTGATACTTTTAATTTGGAAATATATGCTGGAAACCAGCCGTCGGAAGTTTTAAAAGTAACCCACAAACCGGACGATGTCGTAGAACGAATGTGCAGACCTGTGTACAATAAGATGCATTTATTGTAAAGATAAATAAAGATAAATAAAGAGAATATTTAGTATAGTGATGAAATATATCAAATGATACAAAGTAAAGTATTAGTTCTTTTTTGATGGCTAAAATATTATTGCAATAATTATATTATTAACGTTTTTTCCTTAATTATTCCTTAATTGGCATCAACAAATGTCTAAAACCCTTTAAGCTGAACTCGCAAATTCTTTTTTTTTTTAAGAATGTTTCTTGGCAAAAGCAACAGCATATTGTTCGGATTTCATAAATTATACGTTTTCTAGTTTTCATTATACAATTTCAAGAGGTACAGCATAATTTACTATTTACATCCGCGATATAATATATTTGTCAACGACGCGATTGGAGGAATTATACGAAATCAAAAATATCTAGATTTGGAAACACCAGCTTACGATATTTGAGATTAAAAATATACTGTTTCAGTGTGGTAGAAGAATGATAATATTCTTGTGACCGATATCCAAGGTGCTAATTTGGTTTAATCATTAAGATTCAGTTAGTAAGAGGCGTGAATTAACTATTAATATATTTTTCTCATATAGGGTGATTGTCGAAATCATCACGTTTGGCAAAATTTGTAAGGAAATAGAAAAGATACAAGAATAGGAATTACCGTTTCGTGTTCGAACAATGAACTTTTTTTGCACTGACTATTTTTTGTTACTTAAAAAGGTAAGCTGCAAGTCAAAATATTCTTATTAGATGTATATGTTTGGTTGTATGCTGTGCATACGTCGAATTAACACGTTGTGTACCGGATTTAGGCTACCGTACTACACTCAGTTCCTAGTCATTGTATCATAAATCCAAAAAAAGCACCCAAAATCTCGTGGTCGGCTCAAATGTGATGATTTTTTTATTAAAAGTCACGATTTAATTAGTAAAAGACCAAATTAAAGATTTAAATATATTTCTTACTTATTATACTTTGAATTGGATACTTTTTACTGTAAGTTAAGGATAAAATAATATCTTAATAAATTCGTTATTGAGTGTTTTCTTTAATATTAACATTTTAAAATGAAGAAGAGTGTAAATAAGCATACATAACATTTATGAAGAACATATTATATTAGTTCGATTAATTTTTACATAAGATTTATCTTCCTATAAAATTTTAAATAAATAAAGTCTTGTGAAATAAACGTAAATTTTACGTAGAATTTCGAAATAAAAAGTAAATTTAAATCATCGAATTGAAAGGCTGAAAACTACCAGCCAAATATGTAAGTAGTAATTTTAAGCATCGATATTCGTTGAAATATCTCGGGAAAATATCGATTTAAATAGTCGATTTTCATAAAAAATAAACGTCGAATTCTATCTAGCTTAGTTATATGTACCTATATGAGAGGTAAAAATCTTAAAAACATACCAGTATTCAAGAGGATCAGATTTCTTATACAAAATGATGAATACACGAGGGTTAATATAGGTGAATTGTATAATTTTTTATGCATTTTTTAAATCAGAGCAAACTACCTGTAACATGATTTAACAGCCAATATATTAAAACTAAAAAATAATATCGAAACATTGAATTTCCTATTAATAAAATAATTTGTATCAAAAGTGGCACAGATTACGTTCTGGAGAGGCGATTGGGAAATCGAAAATTACAGTTAGGAATAGTAACTTTCTTTGGCGACCTCGCATATAGATATAAATACTACTATGCAACAATACCAGCTTTCAAAGCAAACGTTAACGGGAAATAGAAACATATTCCAGTCACAATTATGAAAACACCTTTTTTAACTACAAAATTTTCATTCCACAAACATTTTCTCATTATTACTGAATTACGAGTCAAGTAAGTTTTCATGCATACATTTCTTTTAGTGATATTCCTTGCAAAAGCGAGAAAATCTTCTGCTAATTAAAACATGGTCAAATGTACCGACTCAAGACCACTACCGCACGTACTATATCATGCCCAGAATCTAGTGACAGATTTTCACCTCTGTTATTGATTTAATTAAAAACACTGTAAATAGACATAAGTAACGATATTAATCAAAGAGGGTCTTAAAATGAGATCATAGACCATGATTTCATTAATTTCCAACTTTGAATAAACACAAAATGCATATCACTAAAAATCAGCGATGATTCCACTTTGACAAATAAATTATAACTTCAAGAAGAAGAAGAACAGGTAACACTTGTTCGAAGGCTTTCGTGGTGGTGGTGTTGACTTTGAATTTGAATGCCCAGCCGATTCGCCTCTGTCCTACGCACAATGGGTATCTCAGAGGTAGTGCAATGAATAGCCGGGGAAGGGAGGAGGGAAACCCGGTGCCGGCATTTGCCTGCTCTTACGAAGAACACCAGGGGGGTCAACGGCTTAACATCCCTTCCGCAGGACGGAACAGCTGAATTTGCGCGGTCTCCTCAAACCACACAAACAGGGGGCCGGGCGACCTTGGAAAAATCCTACTTGCACAGGATTCGTACCCGCTGCCTTTTCAAGCAGCAGGCGAGTAGCAGCCAGCGTCCTAACCACTACACCACCGGCACCCTCACTGGTGTTGACTTGAAGGCTTCATATTTCCGGGTCGTCACCACGTTGGTCAATTGGAGAACTGACAACAGTTACGCCGACCTTCCTGTCGGCGTCTTCAGGTCGAAGTAGCGGAGTGGCTCTCCTTATATAGGGACAGCGGAGTACTCAGCCGTGGTCTGAGCTTCCTTTCATAGACATAATGGTCACCAGGAAAACTGATGGATCCTTGGGACACGCAGTATTCCGCAAAAAGACGCACACGGACCTCTACATCTTCGCATCACCACCCCCAACAGAGGGCGTCCCTCACCAAAACCCTGTTATACCGGGCCCACGCTATATCCGACACCGATTCTCTGCCCTCTGTGAAGCGCCATCTCTTTACGGCCTTACAGAAGAATGGATACAGCCGTAAAATGATCCTTAGAGGGACCACACAGAAAAACACCAAAGGAGTCAATACCGAACAAAAAGAAGACCCCGCAGCCTACGCCACGATCCCCTATTTCAGCGTTCCCCAACCGGTGGTTCGCGTACCCCTAGGGGTTCGCTAAATAAATCTGAGGGGTTTGCGAGAAAATATTGGTAATGGCGTCTTTTTCACTTTCTTGGTTCTACAATTCTTACCAGTATTTTAGTTTATTTCAAATTAGTTGCATGGTTTTATTTTCAATTTTTTCTTCGCTATTGAAATCGCCAAACACCCAGCGAACTTAAACAGAGAGGATGGTTACGTGCTCTCCAACACATGGAAGAACTTTGAACTCGACTCACTCGAACTCGTTAATTTCTTGTGCAATATATTTTTTAAACTGGAATAAAAACCTTTGAACTCGAAGACACCGACAGGAAGGTCGGCGAAACTGTTGTCAGTTCTCCAATTGAACGTGTTGACCTCCCGGAAATATGAAGCCTTCAGGTAATACTTGGTAAAACTATTATAACTTCCCGTAAAACTAAGTTGTCAGAGTATCAACCTTTTTTATATTTTTTCCTATTTTTCAAATTAGAAAAAATAATGAGATTCTCTCTTAATCATAAATTAAGGTCATGCAAGTATTATTTCTAAATTAAAACAAGACGATCCAAGCGGAACTTTTGATGCCTATTTTACACATAATTATTTTAAATTAAATGAATGTGCATTCATTAATTTTTAGAATCTGATGTTCTGATGTTTGTATGCTCCAATCATTTACAGAAAACTAATCTAATCACGCGTATTTGTGTGACAAAAATAACTCGTATATGGGCTAGACCAACGGTTCTTAAACTGGGGTCCGCGGACTCCCGGGGGTCCCCAGCAGTAGTCCAGGAGGTCCCCGCAGCAAAGAAATTTGCATGAAATGGTTTCTCAGATTACTAAAGATTAAGAAACGCTGGTCTAGACTATACCCAATCCGAGGCCAACAATAGTCGTTGCAATGGCAACACTCTCATAATGAGTGATAAAAACAGCAATAACGCCAGTGTTTACGCGAAATTCGAAGAAATGCAATAGATAAGCAAAATTCTACGGTCAAAATTAGAATCTTCATTCCTTTCCTCAGAGAATAGTACAAAACTCGCTCCGATATTACAATTCTAAGATATTTTAATGTGCAAGAGAAAATTAACCTGCACGATGAATTTCAGATTTCCCATGTAAACCAAATGGACAAGATAGTTCCTGGAATCGAACCCGGAACTTTCAATCACCGCAACAACAACTATCCTCGGGAGTTCGGCCCAAGTAGCAAGAAATTTCCACCAAGTATCATGGGAATAACTTTGAAACAGAAAAAATTCTGCTATGACCGAGAATCGAACCCGGGTCTTCCACTTGCCGGGCGGATATTCTACCACTGAACTACCGTTAGCAGATAATCTTTCCTGTTTCTGAACGCGGGTGTTTTTCTTATTTGGGTCCGGGCTAGCCAAGCTAGTATCAACCAGCCCCAACGGACGTCCTCCAAGTGTCATGAAAATCGGTCTATTAGTTCAAAAGTTCATAAGGGGGACAAACAGACACAACGACGAAACTATAAGCCTATTTCCAAAGTAGGTTAAAATTCTGTTTAAAGCCCGCCTTTCTAAATAGACGATAAATTTTTAACTTTTGTTGGATAAACGCATGCGGGTTTAATGGAAATATTAGAGTGGAAACAATAGATTCTCACTCAAAATAATTAAGGTCTGAAAAAAACGCAAGCAAGAAAGAATGGAATATGAATGAGCACCTCTGGGTGCGAGAAATGAAGTCTTTCGTAAGTTAACCATCAGTTAGGAATATGAGAAAGAAAAACTTCCACTCACAAGAGGATAATATATATGATAAATAATGATCCTAGCAATTAAAATACCATCATGAACAACACAAAGAAATACATTTTTAGTCATATGGATTTTAGTCAACATAAATTTTCTATATATGAATGAAAATCAATCGAGATTTAGCAATAAATTATTGTTGATAAGATTCGTGAAGAAAATTACTTAATTTAAATCAACTCAAATATATGCATGTGAGCCGAAGTTAAAGTACATACATAAAATCATCAAATACAGAAATCGTCTCAGTGAAAATGCAATTAGACTCTTACTGCTGTATTTACGAAGTGACTGCCATAGAACCTCTTACTTTAATTTACAAATTAATTTTATTTTAAATGAACTTTAATTTCCTCAAAAAAAAAGTTCGTATAATATATTTTCATATCATACCTTGGTGTATGACTTTGTTTCAATGTACCATGCTAGGAACTGAGTTTTTTCCTGTGGTGTCATCATTCTTGGGGTTAGGGGCTGCTCAATCATCTGCAGTTATCTGAAACACAAAACATCTGCTGTAATAAACTTCTTAAGATGTTTAACATGCTGAAAACCGCCTAAAATTATATCACCCCATTCATAAGATGGGCTTATTCTAAGTTGTAAAGGTTTCATGTGTACATCCTGTAGATCCACTTATTTATTTCTTTAATTTTCGTCTGGAGACACGCAAAATTGAATTATAATCGGCTTGTCACTTTTAAATTCTGTTTTATTCCACAAAATTACACTTTAGAATTTGACTGAGTGTCCTGTCAAATGACTACAAAAATATTTTTAATGATTATCTTTCTTCTGTAATGAGATACGTGGAGAGGACACATATTAATTTTGTAGAAATCTCTATTAAACGTCGGTTCTCCTTGTTTAATATATCCTACACGAAGGATTTATCTAACTAAGCCCAATAAACGTACTTTTTGGCACAGGTATAATGTATTTCATCCAAAATCGCCATTAGATGTCAACTTTCAGTTTTTTTCTTCTTTTTCCATGTTAGGTTATTGGATGCTGAATATATGCTTATGTCAGCTTTAGAAATTAAGCATGTTTTACTCATCTGCGGAAAAATGACAATTTTAAAGAGAAACTTAAAAATCTAAGCTCTGATATTTCATATTCAAAGCGTCGTTAATGCTCAAGAAAATACATCTCGGCCACAGGGCCGTTCAAATTCCTACTTACTAGTAGAGTCAGCTCACTAAGCGATCCCGCTACATTTACAACGTCCTTGAAATCATAATGTTTTAATTTGTTAGCCTTAACTTTAATTGGAATTATTTAACATTCCATTGAGATTTTACTGTTCTAATTCTGCATGTTAATGCAATCAAACTTGTCCTATGTTAATTAGATACTTATGCCTTTGTAGTTGTTTCTTCCCTTTCAAAGCTTTTTATTTTCTTCCTTGCAGATCATATCATTTCTGATTATAAATGCGCACGGTATTCCGCGTCTTGCCTAATAAATCTCAGCTCAACACCATTTTTCTAGACTTTTCAAAAGCATTCGACTCGCTAAACCATGACCTTTTACTTTTAAAACTTAGTCACCGTTTTGGTATACACGGTAACTTTCTAACACTCATTTCCAGCTCCCTGTCTGAAAGAACTCAACGGGTAGTACTCTCCGGAAATGCTTCCCGTTGGGCATCAGTTACTTCTTGTGTTCCTCAAGGTAGTGTCCTTGGGCCCTATCTATTCAATCTTATTATTGATGACTTACCTGATTTGATGCCTTCTGATTGGTCCCATACTCCCCTATATGCCGACGATTGCAAAATTTTTAAGCAAGTTGACTCGATGTCTGATTCTCAAAAATTTCAGAAAGTTTTGGATACAATATCCAGTTGGTTCGTTAGTTGGGATCTTAAATTAAACCCTTCAAAGTGTAAGACCCTAACCTTTTCTCTTCGAAGAAATCCGTTGATAGTCAACTACAAATTAAATGGCTGTGATTTATCGAGGGTTGATTGTCACAAAGATCTTGGCGTTATTGTTGACGCAAAGCCCAATTTCTCCCCTCATATTACCAAAATAAAAAATAAGGCGATGTCACTTTTAGGCCTGCTTAATAGATTCACAGATATAACAGACCCCCACGTCCTGCGTGCCTATTTCTGCAGCATCGTCCTACCGAATATTTCGTACTGTTCTCCCATATGGGCAATGTCAGCCTCATTGAATCTTTCTTCTCTTGATAGGGTGCTTAATTTCTTTCTTCAAATTGTCAGAGTTCGAATCCCTTCCCTCCGTAACGCCTCCAATAACGATGTTCTGACTTCACTTTCCCTCGAGTCTCTTACTGTTCTTAGAGAAAAAGTGATCTTTCATTACTTTACAATGTACTGAATGCAAACATTGACTGTCCTGTACTTCTCTCTCTCTGTTTAACATACGCGTACCCAACAGTTCTACTCGTCTTTCCTGCCTCCTTAATCTCAGTATACCTAGGCTGTCAATAATCAAACGTTCACTTTTTTTCCGCTTCCCCGCTCTTTTTAACTCATTACCTCCGAACTCAGATGTATTCAATATATTCAAAACCTTTACTTCCTCTCTGTCTTCTCCCCTTTAGTTTATTTTATTTTCCTTTTGTTTGTTATTAATTTATTTTATTTTGTTTGTCTCTTGAGTTATGTACTTACAGATTTATTGTTATAGATTTCACTGTAAATTGGCCTTTGTGCTGTATTTGAAATATTTATAAATAAATAAATTAACCTTTTCTATTTTTTAAGATTTACCAACTTTTTGTAATTTCATTAAATATGATCTTCCCCGTGATTCCACTTCTATTTTTCTATTTATGTCCTAACTCGTATGGACGCCGTCTGGATTTAAATACGATTGCACGTATTGATTAATATGCTAACTAATTTCTCTTATCGCCGTTATCTTTAAGGCATTACTAAAAAATAAGGATCGCGAACTAATTTGGGTTTACCAAACCCAATAATCTGAAAGCGAGCATTCACTGAATGATCAATTAAATTTTGTCTAAACAGACAAGAAAATAGGGAACATTATCAGAAAAGTGGTTTTCTTTTAGCATCTATTGTTATTTCCGGCGATTTGATCTGAACTCGTTTTTTGTAGAGGTAGCAAAGATTTTCTTTATTCCGCTCGGTTGTAAGATACAAAGTTTAGAAAAAACTTTTTTAAGATGACTTATCACATAACTAAAATAAATTTATACCTCTTGCCAAAGCATTCTCAAATAGTTCCGCCAATCTTCATCACCTATGCGATTCTATATTCACGACATACATGCAGAAAAGTGATGTTAATATGGGTTATTCATTAAATTGATACGTCCATCTGCTCTAATATAAATATTATTTGTTACAGTTGATTATATTGGCATTAATAGATGGGGAAGAGGGAGAATTAAGAGTACAATGAGGGGCATCTAAGAAATAATCTACTGCGATCCTAATTTAAAAGAAAAAATAAGGTCTGGGTTCGAAGTAAAAAGTGGATTAGAAAAATCCATGTTAAAGAGAATAAATTGGGAAGAATAGAGAAGCGTCAATAGATTATATCCCATTTTCGACGGAAAATCGTTGCATTGGAAGCGTGGGAAAAGTGGACAGAAAATGGAACGGCGGTCTTAGGATATCAGGGGAGGGACCTTCGGAAGAGAGAATGAGAAACTATAAGAGAACAAAAGGGAAAGGAATAAAGGAGATAGAACGGAATGGAAAGGTGTATTAGAGGAAATGGCGATTGAACAGAGGGGACACGAAAGAGCGGCTGGGATGGCGGTATAGGAGGTCGCAGAATCATGGAAAAATATATAGCAAAATGCTCTGGAGGGAATGAGAATGTCAGAACGAGAAACCAGAACTGAAATGGATATTTCGGCGGGAAAGTTGGATTAAGATTTAAGATGACATCAGTGTAATAACACCAAGGAAAACGAATTACCACCGGAAATGTACGGCAGCAGGGTAGGTCGTGAAATGACCAAACAGAAAACGAACTCGAATAAAAAATTCGGAGAGACTAATATGAATTGATTAATGATACCATTCGAGATATAGAAATCATATTTTATATCAGCAATTTTACAGGAAACTACTTCAAATTCATATCAATGTATGAAATTTTGTTTGATTTAACTAAAATAATGGTATTGCTAAATTAATTTAGATAATGTCGTTAATTATCTAAATTCAGTTTATAATTGTATACTTCACTAGTTCTGAATACTTATAGTTTCACTACAAAGAATCAAAATACCTATTTCTATAGTTTTCCTCTAAAATTGTTAATAGGTAGCCATGATGCACAATTAAATAAAACTAAACATTTCACATCTCATATTGCAAGAAACTTATGACGAAATCATTCGGGGCAATGCAATGGAAGATTCTACGTCAAATGATGACGGAAGGCAAAGAGTTTCAAAGAAGAGCATGTATTCGAACAATGTGTTCCTATTATATAATATTCTTTAATGAAAAACGCAATGATTATTGCATCAACAGCGCGATGCGTAATAAGAATTTCTAGCCATTATTCTAGCGTCAAGAGGGAAAAACTTAGATATTGAGAGAAATAGATCGTGAAATATTAAGAAGTTGGTTGGCAAGGATCTAGCTGGAATTGAGTTGCCTTAAAATCTCTTCAATCATCGTTTCTTCTGAATCCAACTTAATAAGCATTCTATGGGCTCTCAAAAACAGGTTAACCCTATTGCCCCTTCACAAACGCCTTGCTCTTCCAAACACACGACCATTCTTGCTCGCTGCTGTATCCGCTCTTCCTTGTTCCTCATTTACTCTCCTTTCCCCTGCCTCTCTTCCTCCACCACACCATACCGCACCCTCACTCCTCGACTAACATCGAATCCTCTTTCACCACGGCTCCAGAAATTGGGGGAAGACGGACAGTGAAAAAGGATTGAATGGGAATTGACAGGAGGATGAAGCGAAGGAAGAGGAATGGCCAGTGAAGAAGAGAGTAAAAATAAAGGGAAGATGGAGAGCATATAAGAAAACAAAGAACGGAGAGAAAAAATCTAAAAGAAGAGAGAAAGAAAGGGTGAAAGATAGAGGAACAAATAAAAAAGTGAAAGGATAGTAATAGGTTGAATAGAGGTTTTCACGTCGATGAGTGGGGGAATAGAGATGAGGAGGACTAGTACCTCTGAATGCTGAAGTGGTTGGGTTTTAAAAGGACGGGGTGGGTTATACTGGATAGTGAGAGGGAGAAAGAGGGTTTAAGAGTCGAGGGAAGAAGGGAAAGTGAGATCTTGATAAGGGCGCTCCTCTCTTCCTTCCTCCATCCCACCCTTTCTCCTCTTCTTTGCTTTGTCCCCCGAGAGAACCTTTTAGGATGGGGGAGGGGTATAAAGCGAAGGCAGAGGACACGGACCCTCAGGGTACTTTTCCCGCTTTTCCTCCTTTCCCGACAAGCTCCTTTTACTCTCATAGCATAGTTGGAAGGGAGAAACAGACGTTAATATAATGTTTAGACTCAAAAATATAGTTACCAAATTTCACGAAGCTCACCCTTACTCTCTTTGGGTTTACACACACATTTTGATGAGACGGGAGCATATAATTTTTTTCTTTAAACAATTCAATTATAAATAACTTTGCTTCCACTTTCTCATACAATGGTGTCTGATTTAACGAAAACTATGCTAAAAGAAACAGCTTTGTCTCGCTCTCATCCAATTAAAAGTCGACTAATTATCCTATTGAATATGGGTATTTTCCAGATCATGAACATGTACTAGTTAATTTGCCCCGACGGACAAGATATAATCATGCCATCTTAAAGTTATATCATTGATTTCATTGCCGTCTTTCGCTAGTCTTATTGTCAGGGATGCCTTGAAATGTTTATAGGAGAATGTATAATTGAGTATAAAAGGGAAATGAAGTGGAAACAGACACAAAGTTGACAAGGTTTTTGCTTGTAAGGGAAAAAATGAGCATAAGGGAAAACATTTGATAAAGTACTAATCACCACACCTATTATTTGAATTTCTTTTAATAATGACGCGCTCAAAAATAAGATATATATATATATATATAATAACATGATGGGCTAAATGGAGATTGAAAACGCTAAACTTAATAACTTTAATAGACTTAAATTGTTTTGAGAATGTCTTCAAATTTATGTAACCATTTCTACCATGTAGTACCAGATATTTACGAGAAATACTTTTCATAAATATTAAACCTGAACGGCTAATGAATTAGAAAATAGCATGATATCCATCGCTACTTTTATTGTGATCTAATATTACCTTTCCTAGCTATTGTGAGCAAAATAAATGATTTAAGTAAACGTATATGAAATTTTACATGAAGCAGTTCCATCATGTCATCATTTGAGCCACCACTTATATACATTATTTTAGTGAGAAACTGACAACAAAATAATCATTTTTCAAAATTCTCCGAACATAAAACACTATTATATTATCTATTATTCTTTTAACTGAATTTAAGCAATTTTTCTACTCTCCCACAAAAACTGTAGACTGGAACGAGGACGCCGACGGCAGAAAAAAATGTAAACACATATAGCTATGTATATAAAGAGACAGGAGAAAAAGGAGCTCCAACAAAACTTTTTCGAAGTCTACCTAATCGAGAGATGGAGGGAAAGTGGGAGGAAGAGAGGGAGGAGATCCCAATCAATTCGAAAATCGCTCCCATTTCCCAACCACCCCTAACTCCTCTCCTTATTCTATAGAAGGACAATTTGAAAATCAAACCGTTCGGGTGAGAGGGTTCCTAATCTCGATGGCACGCGAGATGCATCGAGAAAATCCTTCTTTAGGCGAACCGAGCAGAAATGCCTCGGAGGCGCCCGAGTACACTCACACATGCCGAGAGAGAGAAAGAGAGATGTAGAGAACCTTCTAGGATTCGATAGGAATATAGAGACGGAAAGAGAGAAGGAGAAAACAGAGGGAGAAGAGCGGGTTTGGGAGGTTTACAAGCGGGTAGCAGGAAGAAGAGGGAAGAGAGGAGGGGAAGAGAGAAGAGCAAGTCGCTACGGAGCGCAATCGCGGGGGCGGGGAATGGGAGTGAAGGGGGCGGGGTTAAGGACGAAGGAGGGCACTCTTCCCCTTTCCCGCCCCTCCTCAACCTCCTCCCCGCTCTCTCTCTCTCTCTCTCATGGGGAGAGGGGGCAAGAGAAAAAGGGGGCGGCCTTATCACTGCCATCTCCCCAACAGCCACAACAATGTCCGTGGGGTTTCGCGGGGGAGAGGGAACGGTTGGGAATTGAGAGGGGAGGGAGCAGTGGGAGAGGAAGAGAATGGAATGGGGTTTGAAGAGATTTGATTCGGAGAGTGAGGTAACGGCGCAGGAGGAGAAGGAGAATGTAAGTCGGAAGGATGGGTTTAGAGAGAAGGGGTGAAATGTATGTGAGGGAGTGTGGTGAGAAGAGAGCGCGCAGTGGTTGTGGGTTAAGGAGGAAGGAAGATGTACGGTGGAAGAGAGATAGAGAGCGCTTGGATGCTGAGAAATACAGGGTAGGTTGAAGGAATGTGGTAGAATTTTAAAATGTTTCGAAAGGAGATTGAAGAATTCGTTGTAATGAATTGGTGGAATAATCGAAATGTTACCCGAACGCTGAGAATATGTTTATTCGGGTCTTTGAAACTTGAACCCTTTTCACCTGGCAAATCTTGATGAGAAAATTTGGTAAAAAATTACATGAAATTGTTTTTAAAATTTTTAATCGATCTAACAGCCTACAAGTGGATAGCTCCTTAAACTGGAGAGGTTGTGAACGAGTAAAATTTATCCGAGCAGAAGCAGAGAAAAAATTATAGCGGAAGATTAATACTAAAGTTTGTTCGAAGGCCTTCGTGGTGTTATTGACTTGAAGTCTTCTTATTTTCGGGTGCCCACCACGTTGGTCAATTGGAGAACTGACAACATTTTCGCCGACCTTCCTGTTGGCGTCTTCAGGTCAGGTCGCCGACAGTAAGGTCGGCGAAACTGTTGTCAGTTCTCCGATTGACCAACGTGGTGACCATCAGGAAATATGAAGCCTTCAATACTAAAGTTTTATCACTTTTCGCCATGGATATTAGACAATTCCACAAAGTCAGGCCTCAGCCTATAGATAATATACAGAAAGGGGCTCACAAAAATTCCAATTGAAATATTTGTGTATTACTTGGTAATATATAGAAATTAACTTTTACTAACCAAGATTATTTTTCGGTAATAAATGAAACAATTTTCTCTTCCTTAGTATATGTGATTTCCTGTAAACAAGATGCAACTACTATCTGGAATAAATTAATCATTGTAACATAAGTTTTGATCGGAAATTAAGCGACACATTCCCTCATAGCACGAATAATTATGAATAATTTTTTGGGGCTACTAAAGTTTATACTTTCTTACATATTTATCTGCCTTGTTTTGATAATTAAATAAACTGATATAGACTTAAGAAACCAGCTGATTTTGAGTTGGCTTACTAAAGTGCTGAGGGTGCTAAATATAAAGTGTTGCGATTTTTTTTAAGTCTGGCCTCACTCCACCTGTGCATTGTGAGGAGTATGATCAACACACAAACAACATTTCTGATAATATTTTTAGCCTTGATATACTTATTAATGCACACAGTGAATAGATCCCTCGTCATATGTGATTGGTTTTTCGTTTTATCCTTGGAACAATATATTATAGTTGTAAAAGGTAGTCACAATTCAACTGGGAGGAAAATATTACAATTTTCATTACAATTTAAATTATATTAAATTATCCGATATATAGTCATGCGGATGGATAAATTTTAATGCAATATATGTAATACATGTAATTATTAATGTAATGAATTATTTTTATAAAGAAATGTAAAGCATATGCCACATTAAAATAAATAACAGTATTGAATGGAATACTAAATAACTAAAAATAGATAATATTCTGCAAAAAATCTGCATAAAGACTCTATGATCTTAAATGTGGTATATAAGACTTACGACACTGTATGATTGATTCAAAAATATAATCAAAATTTGAAAATCTTGACATTCACTATGCAAAAGCACAGAATGGATATGTTTACCATAAAATTTGCACGGAGAAAAACAAAAAAGAGTTGGCGAGGAAAACTCGTAGGATAAGGGATGAAAGAAATGATCTCTTACGGAATAATAAGAAACACGACGAGCATAACATAGAAGTAGCCCAGAAAAACAATGGAGATCTCAAGACTGATGCAAAATAAAGATGAGTTATCCGGCAATGAAAATTGAGGGCTGAGTACAAGCGTAACAAGGCGACATAAACGAACAGCAGAAGAAAGAGAAAAGACAAGTGAAGCAAAATAAAACGAAGGATTGTTTATTACAAAGTGGACGGAGGAGGAAAATACCGGAAAGAGGAGAGCGGAATATGCTGCAGAACAGCTAAATAAAGCAAATGGAGGAAAGCTTGGATGAAAATATGGATAGAGAATAAAAAGAATAGTGAAGAAGACTAGTGAAGAAGAAGAGAGAGAAAAAGAGAGAAGAGGGAACAAGAATGGAAAAAGAATCGCACGAATAGGGAGGGAGAAGAGTTGAGGAGTTCCAGGAAATGGGGTGAGGAGTAGAAGAGCGGAGTGAGGAGGAAGGGAATCTTCTTCCTTCTCCGCGCGCCGCCTCCTCTCCCCCTCCTCCTCCTCAACTCATTCGATCCTATCTCGTCCTCTTCTTCCTCCTAACTCCCGTTAGCTCTCCTACCCCTCACCACTCCCTCCCTCCCCCTTGGGGCGTGCAATTCTTTTTCAGGAAAGTGGAGGAGTGGTTGGGAAATGGCGGTGGGGAAAGGAAAGGGGGAAGGGTAGGAAGGAGGAAGGGATGGATGGGGTTGATGCTGTGAAAGGGGTGTGCCCTTTCTGCAGGGGACGGTAAGGAGTAGGGATTGATATTGGCTAAAAGGAAAGGAGAAGAGTTTAGGAACAAGGAGGGCTGCGGGTAAATAGAAAAAGAGAAGAGGTAAAACGGATAAATCTATGATAGTCTTCATAAAAACAGAGATTTTCGACTTGTAAATTTGGATAACGTTTTTTAATAATATGCAGAAATTTACGGTTGTTATGCTTTTAAAAAAATTGCATTTATCAAAACTAGAGATAATTCAAATATTTGTTTATAATTAGTTATAACGCAGCAATGAAAGATTAACAAACTCTATGTAAGATGGTTGTGAATATGTTATTAAGGTACGGATATGTAAAGTGGATCGAATTAAAGATTCTTTAGTAATTTATATTTGCTTAAGATACATATCTCTCTCAATCAACGTGACCTCAGGATAGGAGAAATATGCACACGCTCAATATTTGAATTATTTTTTTTATAATTTAGACGTGCTATCATCGCTTAACCTTTATAAATATTATTTACATTTGCGGCTTTGGTGAATGTCATTAAAGTTTTATATGCATAGCTAATACGCATAGTACAGCATATCCATATGGTGGTCCCGTTGATTACAACTGCAATTCTCATTAAATTATCAAGACTAAATGTAATCATATAAGGAGCCTCTCTGAGAATCAATATTTTCGTATGATTATTACACAAGTTTCAAATTACGTTTTTTACTACCCTGATTTACATAACATTAATTACTTTTCCTCGGAACACTTTACCTTTCTTAACCTGTAGGACATTTCATAATCCATTACTATAACATTCTATCCATTAGCATTTTTATTCCCACCTTCTAATGTGTATAGTTTCAATTTAATTTTATCTTAATTTTGGATTATTCCGAATTGCCAGCTAACATTAATTTTTATATTCTGTTGATTTTAAGATCATAAATCGTATTCTATTTTAAGTGTAATTTATTCAAAGAATTATAATCATTCTGAATTACCTATTTGTCAAATGACTAAAACAATAGGTATCTTTTAAATGGCGATCAGAAAAATGGATTTTTTCCTTACATTATGATGTCTTGCCCAACATAGAGAAGCATATAATGTCTGTACGACATACAACAGCCTCACTTTTTCAAACGCATCCACACATGCATGTTGATATTCTCGACCGCCTATTGAAACCACCGCATTCTATTTTGCGAATTTGCCGCAAGGAGTAAATAGAAGGGGTGAGAGATATAGAACGGGATAAAAGAGAAAGAGAGAGAAAAAAGGGGTCCATCCACGGAAGCCATCCCCACACCCTGGAAGTACTAGCCAACCAACCCGACCACGCCACGTGAACAAAAGCTAAGCGAGGCGCGTGATGGAGAGAAAGGCGAAAAAGCCCTGGAGCAAGTGGAGAGGCTTTGGTTGCTAGGGTCAAGGGGACGAGAGAGAGAGAGATAGATTTTTATTTTTTATATATAAGAAAAAGAGGAGCGAGAGAAGTGGGCCTGAGGGTGCACGAAGAGTTGGTAGGGGAGGCGTGACGGTTAAGCAGCGGACATTGAGTTTTCGGTGGGAGGGGACAATGAGCAGGGGATGAGAGAGGGAGAGAGATCGAATAGGGAGGAGAGGGAAACGGTAGAGAAGGGAAGGGAATGAGGGTCAACAGGGACCATGCACTCTCTCCAAGTTGCCGAGGGATCGCAACTTTTCCCGTATGTTTGGCGTTTTTGTGTCAACTTTGCACATTCAATAGCACATCCTTTTTTCGGCCAATGAAGAGGAGAGTTTTGATAACATGTGTATGGAAGAAGACAGCGAGAGAGAAAGAGGGCGTGGAATGAATCATGTGCACAACAAAGTGTTTCGCCAGGGGCGCATCCCATTCATCTCTCGATGCGCTGAAAATGCTTCTCAAACCGTACTTGCATGCATGTGCACATTTTTGTCAGTACGGGAAGAAAACAGCGTCACAAAAAATGCTGAACTCGTGAAAATTTCAGAGATTTATGCGCTAAAAATAGTGGCATATAACGTTTTTCAATGCCATTAAAAGAAAAGGCACATTCTAATACTGGGACATATTCTATCCATTGGACATTAGTCCTCTAAAAATTGTATAAACATCCAATAAATTAATTAATTAAATTAGTTTGATACACTAATAGCATAGTGGTTATTATTGATTATATGGTTAAAACAATATGAACTCTCTCGGGGTAAAACATTCTGGAGGTAAAATAGTCCTCCATTCGGATCTCAGGCGGGAAATACTTTGAGAAAAGAATTTGCCGATGGTAATTTATGCAGAGGTAGTTGAAACGTAAAAACCATGAGGAAGGAAAAAATCTAGAAAATGTGAAAGAGAAAATGAGACGAAACAGGACTAACATAGGGTCGAGTGAAGTATAAAGCGAAGGAAAAGGATAGTTCGACTCATAAGAATTCCCGTAAGTTTACTCTGGAAGAATGTGACACAATAGGAGTAGCTCTGGTAATTAGGAAAGGTATTATGAGATGCGTGACAAAAGCCTCATAAAAACGGTGAAACTCATAAATATCTTTGTATCCTATTAACGAACGATTTATCTTGAAAGGAGAATATTCGATGGATTGTAGGATCAGCTGATACAAGGTTAGGATTTGTCCGTAGAATATTAGGGGTATGTGATGAAATGACACGCGAGGTTTGTTATTTTTTTCTGGTTAGACCGCTAATTGAGTGTGCGTTTAGTGTATAATACCCGCATGAGATAGGCCATTTCATGAGTCAGAGAAAATACAGCGAAAGGGGGCGCGTTTCGTTAAACGTTGACTTGTTAGGCAAGTAAGAGTCACGAGTCTAACACATGAGCTTGGATGGGAGCCTCTGGAGAAACGGGGAAAAAAGTCCAGGCATCATCTATTTCAGATCAGAAGAATTCAAAAATGAATTACTAGACGTAATTAAAAGCACATCTTACGTAGGACGCCACGACCAAGCTGACAAGATATGAAAAATTGATTGTAGGACGGATAGATACAAAGGATCCTTTTTCTCTGAGACAATAAGAGAGAATAGCAGGAGGATAACATGATAGGTCGGTGACATTTTCCCCGTCACACATCATTGCGGTGGCTTGCAGGGTATTTATTCAGATTCAGAAAGATGATAGTAAGTAGTTGATTATCCACGTGTATATGCCAACGTCCATTCATGTAGATGATAATCGAGGAGATTTATGGGCAAATTTATGACATTTACGAAGAAGAAAGAAGAGGAAATTTAAACTACAATAATAGGAGATTGGAACAGTATCGTTGGAGAAATACATGAAGAAAATAAGGTCAGTCAATTCAGATTGGGAAAAGAAATCATGGAGGAGAAAAACTGGTTGAGTTTTGCATTAATAACGATGTAGTAATTACTAATATATGATTCAAAAACCATTAACAAAGACAGTATGCATGCAAGACCCTAGGAGATATAATGAGATGCCAAATAGATTACATACTAGATAAACAAAGATTCAGGAATAGCATACACAATACTAAGACTCCAAAAAGGGTTTCGTTATGAATTTCTGGAAAGGCAGCAATCAATCGAAAGATCGTATAAAATCTATGGAATAAAAATACCTATAGTCAACTCCATCAAGTAGTATCTAGGAGTAACCCTCTCTCGCGATCTGTCGTGAGATACCCATATTCGTCAAGTGGTCGGAGCAGCCAACAAGAAATCAGGTTTCATAGAAAGAGTGGTCCGAAATAGGGCCGGAAAATTCGAGAAGTATGTCACCTATCGTTAGCTAGGCCATAGGTGGACTATGATACCAGTTATGAGAAAGGCCACATATGTTGGAAAAAGAGCAGCTCAGGTCCACAAGATTCACAAACATATTATGTATACGACCCTGGATAGCGTTCATTTATTATTAAGGAATTTGAAATTAGTATCTCTAGAGGAGCATCGACTAAACGCTAGATTGAGACTCCTACAGAAATACAGATCAGAAACCTAAGCTGAGGAAATACTCGATATAATTGAAGCATCTACGTATACAGTCCTACAGTCGGTAGGACAGTCCTACTTTGTGATAAAACATCGCCCCTAATCGATCACATGGCTACCGAGACCTAAGGAATTTTCATTATTGGTGTGTTGATAAGTGATGTATATTTTTTTTAATTATTATGTACTAATATTTGATTATCGACTGACTGTTGCCAACTGGTCATGTGGAAAATTTTTAACATCATGCTTGTAAATGAATTTTTTCTGCCCTAAGAGTACCCGTGAATATATGATTACATTTTGGAATGTCCTAATTAATTTTCGAATGTCCTACTTAAAATTCGTAAATGTCCTACTTAGCTGTCACGAAGAGTTGACGATCCTACCCACGCCCCCCCCCCTTTGGATGTCACCAATGCATACTTAAACCCATCACGCACAAAATTCTTTCATTAGGTCCATAGAGCAACGGATAAAAAGATTCTAATAGAGGAAGGAAACCGGAAAAAGGAAAAATGCGAAGAATACAACTGTTGGAAAAGAAACAGAATAATGACAGGATAACCTCTAGCGCACTAGAATTACAGGATAAAAAGACTAATGGTATCAGTGGTAAATGAATTATTAATACAAACGGGAAGATAATCGCAGAACCAAAGAATGTAGTACAGTGTGAGAAGAATGAGGAACTATGCAACACGCAGGCAAGATCTGCACAAGTAGAAATGGAAGAAGAGGCCGACGATGAAGACGACAATTTGGGACGAAATACGTCTTATGGAAAACGTAGTAAAAAAACCATTCAAGAACTGAAGGACGGAAAAGGCAAAGGTAAGGACGGGACACCGGCAGAGGAGTCATTGTTCGAAACTTCCCCATATAATGCAATGTTTAAGAGATATTTTTAAAACCATATTTTTTAGCTACTACCACCACAACACCTAAAGGCAAATTTTTTAATCACTTTTGTTTACGCTTAGTTATGTCTTAGTAACGCTATTGGATCGCTGGATCAATTTTCTCTGCAGTACACATACACTGTTTATTTGCTTGTTTTTGGTTGTTTTATGTTGGTTAAATGTTTTCATTTCTTTCTTTGTCGACATTTCTTTATTTATTGTATTATTTGCTTGAGTATGAATTTATGTCTGTTTTTTATAAGGTATTGAATTTTTATCGCAGTTCCTTAAAATAATTATTATTATTTAATCTATTTGGAATTTTTAGAAATATAACAGGTAGGTAGAAAGTCATGTGGTGGCCACATCAGATTTTTAGTTAGATTTTCAGATAAATTAAGTTGATAATCTACTTAATCGCAGCTGGTTAAAAAGCATTTGTTCCGATATAGATTATGTTCGCCGTATTAACTTGGAGTGAATAATTTTTTTACATTCAAGGAAAAATTCATTTAAATTAAAACATAAATTACATTTTTTAATGCAAAAAATATAATTCAAGGGCTTATAATGACTTTTTGTCAAGTGGAACTCCAACCAAATCTCAGTTTTGTTAAATTAGTCCCTAAAATGCTCTTATAAAATTTAATATTTTTGAAAAATACGTGTAAAAATAGAGCACGATAGTAAATGTATTCAAGTTTGTCTGTACAAAAATGGAAATATATACCATTAAAGATTTTATTTTTATGAAGTTGAAGGCATTACTTTTGGGGCAACCCTCTATTTAAGCTATAACACGTGATAATTGGGAATCATCTGTTCCGGAAATTAAACATTCCTCATTATCTTTTCAGAGCTGATCAATAACAACGACAACATGTGCTACTCCTGATCTAAATCGCATCGGTAGTATAATAATTATTTCCACACTAGTTTCTCAAGCAGTACAAAAGTAGAGCACTTCCAAAACTATAATTTTTAAAACAACAATCACGTACAAGGTAGAATCGGGGCGTTTTTTCCGTAAATACCGTCAATTCTGACATCGATGTTGCTTTGATAGAATGACATAAAACACTGCCACGCTCGTTTTTCTTTGAGCTCCCCATACATTTTCAATGCATATTTCCAAAGGAGGATGCTGTGTGGCGCCTTCTTTGGCATGCGTGTCGCGCGCTTTCAGATACGGTCTTCGCAAGGCTCACTACACCGCTTCCCTCCAAAAAGCCCTCCATACGTCTTTGGCAATTGAAGCTACGCCAACTCGACCGCAGATTTGTATAAGGGGGAGAAGGGGCGAGGAAGAAACGTTTCTAAGGAGGAAGCGATCCGCCTCTTTTGATTTTTTTAAACCTCGCGGGGCACCGAACGGCACCCTTTCAGATGGCAACACGCCTCGAGGGAGCATTATCGCCGCACACGAGAAAGACCCCGAATGGAAGAGACGCCGCCGCGGTGGCTGATGGGAGATTTATTCCCATTCCTTATCTGCGCCCGGGGCTCTTCCTTTATTCGAGCCTCATCCTCACCCTCCATCTCTCCGCCCCCGCCCTCCCCATCCCACGCAAGCTCGCTGCCACGCCAAACCCCCGTCCGACCCCTTTCCCAATCCCGCCCCATCCTCTCCCCGGAACCCGATCCCTCTCCTGCTCTCGGAGCTTTCTTCTAGATCGCTCGCAACCCTTATTTTTCTCCAGCCCCTTACACCCTCGCCACCCTCTCCTTCTCTCCCATCTCTACCTCGCATTTTCACGCTCTGAGACTTCAACCCTTTCTTATTCCCTTCTCTTCTAATCTATATCTTCTCTGCTCCATTCTCTCTTATCTCTCTCCTCTTCTTCTCTCTCACTCTTTTTTCTCCTCCTTATACCTTCTCGTTCCATCTCATCCTCCCAAATTATTTTATCATCGCTATTTTAGACGTAAAATTTAAAGTTTGATATTTTTTCCTTTAATGCTAGGAAATGTTGCCGAGTCTTTCAAAATCAAATCGTAGATCTTACATAATCGAACCTCGCGAAACGTACGATACGGCACATTTGAGCGATTTAACGATATATTATAATATTTACCTACTTATTCGAAAGAAATTTATCCAAAAATAATTTTTAATCGACAATTTAAGAGATTGAGTTAATGGTTCTTCAAAATGGCACAATAACTCTGATTTTTACATATGAAGATAGAAGAGATCCAAAATGTAAAAATAAATACTTTAGAAAATTTTTGTTTCTATATAAATGAACAAAAGAACGAAATGCTGTATTGACGCCTATGCTACAAAATAGAAGAGAAGTAAGCTATGTCAGGGAGAGTTTGATACAATGAATCCCGGCATTCAAGTAATCTGGTGAATTGCAAGGTAAGATTTAGATGAAAATGGGAAACGTATCAGGAAAATGTAGTGTCCAATTCCCATTTTCAAATTCCTAATTAATACTTCAAAAGTTCGGTATTCATTTTATCGATATTGGTTGTTAACATGTGAGTATGTATTTAATCAATACACAACTTGAATCTTTAAAAATTCTAATGCTAAAGGTGAGAGTAAGTTAAAGAGAGCCTCTTAAATATATTTTTAAAATTTACAATTACATATATCAAAACAAAACAAAACATTTTAAGCAATTCCATTTAATTATATTAGGTTGTGTGTGCATGTGTGTAGAATCGCGCTTAAAATTACATAAAACAATTCAATGAAAATTTCGCGACACACCTTGCTTTATATACATGCACACACACACACACACACACACACACACATATATATATATATATATATATATATATATATATAACAATTTTTCATGTAACACATCTCATCGCCATCTTAACTTAACGTAAAAGAACTGAAGAGTAAACGGGTGCTAGGATGTAGTTTATGACGGCGGGAATCATTTTTTAAAACATTCACCCCTTACGAAGTATCCATTACTTTCCCGGTCGTATTACTTCGGAGGAAAATAACTTCTCATACGCAGTTCTTTCTTTTTGATAACGAAGCCTTTTCGATGTCGCCATTATGAAGAGTCACAGCACTAATAAAAAATTTCCCGTATTATGCGGTAGACAAAAGACCGCTCATAACCTCGAACACTCAAGATTTGATCAAAACTGTTTTCTCCATAGACGGGGCCTCCGCTCCATTTCCCCCATCCTCGGAGATCTCCGGCTGACATCTATGTGCGCCATAACTGCTTCCAAAACCCTGACGTCATTCCCTGACTCATAACGTCGTCTCCGACTCTTCATCAAAAGATCTCATCTCTCTATAAGAACGGCATAACTCTTCGCCGCAATTGCTAATCCCACTTAACACCTCTCAGCGAAAGAAATACGTTTCAAGGAGACCAAGAATAAAAGCCGGGACCCAAAATGATGTTGCTTCATGGCGAAAAAATGTATTTCCCCTTATGTTTGTCATTTTCTGGAACTTCTAGTGCTTATCATCCTCCGACGCCCACTCAAAGTTTAAAGAACGCGATTAGCTTATTTCTCTAAGCTATCTATTTCAGAGTAATTAGAAAAAGCGCAAAATCCGTTATTCACATCAAAATATAGATTCTTCAAAAATATTATTTGGAAATGAAAAGTTGTTTTTAGGCGTATAGTAAAATGTTGGCAGAACATTTTATAATATTGCAGTGGACTAAGATATTATATGAACGGTTAAATGTCTACTTTACTAATGAAATTAAGATAATAAACTGGTTGAAAGGGAAATGGGCCGAGCGGTTACGAAAGTAATTTGCGTCTAAGTATTTATTATATGTATATTCATAAATCAGAAGGAGTTTTATACCCTACAAGGTATAAAGAAAGGATTCCATTATTAAAATCACTTGACTAATACAGAATGAGCAAATAGCATAACCAGCTGTATTCAATTTTCGTTCCACAAAAGTAGTTTAAAATGTTTTTATGTCAACGACTCCCGCTTTTCTCACTGAACTAAGTAAAATCAGTCATATATACATAGAAAAAATAAAACTAGTGTCATTATTCTATGAATACTGATTTTGGATCGCTATGTACATATTACAACTTCCATCAAGAACCCAAAGCCCTTTTAAAAAAGTTTTGTAGTTCAGGGTTTGCAGCGACTCTTTTAATACTCAATAAACCTGCCAAGTAGATATTTATTTACGATTTACACCACTAATTTTAAACTTAGGTACAATATATCAGAATAATCAAAGTCTTTAATTTGACAGAGAGACGAATAAACAACATAACCTCGGAATAAAGGAACACAATTTCGTGTGTGTATTCCAACCAGAAATTGCTTATGTAACACGTTTTGTATTGCTTTAAGTGAGCCAAATTTTATGCATTAAACCATTAAAAGGATAAAAATCAAGACTCAAATTCATCTCCGCGAAGATTTTCCCAAGAATAAAATACATTATTTCACACTCGCCATTAAACATGCTCTCTCGAGACACCCTTTTCCTTCTCATTTTCCTATTCAGATATGGCAGAGAAAGGGAGGATAGGAGGGAGAGGAGAGGGGGTTAGAGAGAAAACCCTATCCCCCCCTTTTCGCGAGAAGAATGAATATCAGCTCTGGAGGTTGGATCCTTCCTCTCACCCCTTCCCGTTACTCTCTCCCCCCTCCTGCAGCCCATACCTCCACCCTCCTTACGCCTTTTAAAACATCTTTATCTTTCTTCAGATCCTTTTCCCAGGTCTTTCATCCGAAATAAAATATCCTTTCTTACGTCTTTTCCTTCCCTTATTTCAGCCCTCCCATCCTCTCCTCCTCTCCCTCCTTTTTCTACGCCCTCCTCCTTTCCCGCCGAATATATACCCTCCCTCCATCCTTCTTCCTCCTACACCATTCTGCTCCACCGAGTCCACCGATAGAGACCTTTTCCCCGCTCATGCTGGGAGTGGGGACGTGGGTGGGCTGCGGAGGAGTAAAGAAAGGAGAGAGGACGGCAAAGGAGAGAAGAGGGAGACGGAGTGAGGGAGGGAGGGAAGGAGGGAGGGAAGGGGTCGAGTCGGTGAGGCACAACGCAGAGGAGGAAGAGAAGGGGGAGGTGGGACGATACCGGAAATTATGACACGCTGCGATTGCAGTTTCATCTCCGGCCGTTATTTCCTGTTTTGGCGCTCGCGACGCCTGCCGCGGAGATTGCGAAGGGTTGAGAGGGGGAGGAGGAGGCGTGCGGGTGGATAGAAAGGAATAGGAGCGAAGAGGTGGAGGGAAGATGGAGGGGAAAGTAGGGGTACCCGTGTGTGGGAAAGGTTTATGATTGGAGGGGTAAAGCGAAGGGGAGGGAAAGGGAACGGAACCGGGACATCAGGCTGGAATTCTTAACGGTGTAGAATGGCATTGTGGAACGCTTCTAGATACCGAAGAATTTATCGGCACTCCTTTCTCAATTTTTTCGTCTTCTTTGTATGAGCCGCACAATGCAGAGCGTCGTTTTCACCTTGGATTCGAACCATGTTCGCTTTTCCGAAATCTTCAAAGAATTCCGAGAACGGCTGGAGGGAAAGCCACGGTTAACGTGAAAACCATATCCTTTCAAAAATATGACATATACTTCTGATACGAACTGCCTTAATCTTCGTAATCGATACGAGTGAACTTACACGAGAAATTTATTGCATTATGATTACGATAGTCGATCTTTAAGAACTAGGTTTCTCTCAGGTAATGCATGTTGATGAGGTTTAAATTTGGTTTTATTAATGAATAGCAAAACCTTCAAAAATAAAACAAATCGATGAATAATGTCACGAATTTAACGAAAAATGAATATAGCCGTGGAGAAATCAAGTGGATTTTGAGATTTTTAAATTGAACTGAAGATAATCTCCACAAACAACATTTTTTATGAAATGATTCTGCTATATGTATCTTCATCTTATAAAAGTAAAAAATGATGCATGCACGACGATTACAAAATCTAATCACTAAGAATGGGAATTATCCCATCGAAACTTTCATTGCCATTGGGAAATAAATTCATGATTTGAATTTAAAAATATAAAGACAGCTTAAGCCAAAAAGAGACGCATATGCTGAGAAAAAATGAGAGGAAAAGTGAAAGAGTTTGTCTAATTAAGCGAAATTTTGAATAAAAATACGAGATATCGAAATAAAATCTGAAAAGTGTGTGGAGAATATATTATTTGCATGAGAGGAGTGAGTGAGGCAGAGAGGGATAGATATAGAAGTCTCCTCCGGGAAAAGAGAAACAGAAAGAAAGAAGGAAAGAAAGGGATGACCTGAATGCCAAATACACTCTAGTGAGGGAGAGGGCTGGAGAAAGAGGTAGACAAAGAGACAGAAAAGGAAAACATTTGAGTTATTAACGAAGAATACGAAGGAGAGAAGGGAACATCGAGAGATAAGGCGAGAGAGAGAGAGAGGGGGGCTGAAAAGATGATATGGACACGAAGTGAGAGAGGGGGGAGATTCTGGATGAAGTAAGGAAGCAACCGGAAGTGGAGAGAAGACGTGAAATAATGTCAGAGACAAGAGAGTGGGAGAGAGAGAGAAAGGGGAAGAAGGGAACAGTCATAGAGCTCTATAAGGAATGGGAGATAAGGTTTTGGGTGTATGGATGTTGGGTTAGGGGAAGGAAGGTACCAAAGGATAAGTTTGTGACGGACTGAGGGATAATACCAAAAGCGGAAATAGCAGGGGAGAGGGAGAGGACGGATGGAGGCACTGAAGAGAGAGAGAGAGGAAGGAGAAAGGAGTTTTGTTGAGGAGGTGGGAGGGGGTGAGATGGAAGAGAAATGAGGTTTCCATACGTGCGGGACAAAAAGGAGAGGAAAGGGAGGGAAAGGAGGGGAGTGGATTAGGGGAGAAGAAGGGAAAGGTAAAGAGGGGGAGGAGGGGCAGGGAAGGAGAGTAGGGGTGAAAGGGGAGGGGAAAATAGAGGGAGAAAGAGGATGGGAATGCTAAATCGGGCCAGGACATCAAGGGGAGCAAAAGGATTGGATTAAACTGGACGAAAAGTGAAGCGAGACTAGCGGAAGCAAGAGTTTCCGCCATTATTTTTTTAAGCATCGTCTTTTAGGGATATAATAAAGAAAGGATAAAATATTTAACGTTTCGCGACCTAAATTCAGGCCAGACGTTCACATATCGCTGTAGATTTTATAAATATTAATTTTAAACATTTGATAAAGCAAAATAAAACGCAAATGCCCAGAATTCTTGTGGCATTTTCATCTGCATTAATTTATAAAATTTTGGCAAAACTTGTGCCATTGCAATATATACTGTAAATAAATCATTTTGCTTCGTAGCGCGACTTGTAAATTTGCTAAAAACTTACGAGGCGAGTATTTCTCTGAAATATGCATCTTTGTGCTGTTTTCTTATTACAAAGTGAATGCTTTCTCTTTGGAATGGTATAAATTTTTTTCTTCAAAAATAAGAACCTCAGAAATTCAATGCTATAATTTTAGAATTAGCTTAAATAGAAATTTCAGGGCTTAAATCGCTTTAATGTATGCTAATCGCGCCTTCGGTTGTGTGTGCATGACGTTAGAAATGACGAGTGGAGGGAGGGGTACAGGAGAGAGGAGACTTGAGGATACGTAGTTGGATGAGGTGGGAAAAAGGGGTTTCGTATCAAATTGCCGGATAAGAGGAAGGAATTCCTTGAGAGATAGGTTAAAGTGAATGGAGGTTTCACAAAGAGAACAATTAAGAGAGATGGGAATGAAGCTGCAATTCTTGGAGGAAGAGAAGAGGTGAGTATGAAGCGATAACAAAATTTCTGAAGAATGTGTGAGATTAATGTAAAATGGCAATATAATGATCTCCGGTTATACTGCGGATTTCGGGAGAGGTGTGAGTATCCTCGGTATAACCAATAAAATGGTCTTTTTGATCCAATATGGTGTGTACAGACAATTGTTTAGTTTTTCCATATTTTATTCATTAAACATTAAAATTGGAAATATCAGTGCTGACATCATTCCGTAGTCAGTGCTTCGAAATTTTCAAGTTCAGCGTAGAATATAGGAGTATGGAAGGCCTGCATTATATTCGAATCCACGTCATAAGCGATGGTATAATAACCTGGGAGAACTGTACAATGAGGGAGAATGGCAAAAAATAAAAATAACGAAGAGAAAATTTCAGTCGATTGTATTCCAATGTTTAAGTTTAACTATACACGGCACGTGTCGCCTAAATAACTAATCAGAAAACCCGTTCATATTACATACAATGTTTTTGTCTTAAACATTATACTAAACGAAACTTTTATTGACAGAACTTTATCGCACAGGAATACAGCTGGAAAAATATCTTATTAGAGTTATCGAGCATTATCGTATAGTTACAGAGGATCGAGTAGTTGAGGCTAGAAAAAAAAATATATATGATTAAATATCAACATCTTGACTCTTTGATTAATACCTATGAATATTAACAAAGGAGATACAGCATACAACCGTTAAAGTTTGACGTAAGACATAAAGGAAAAAACTTAGCTTTTAACAATGTTTCCAGCCAGCAAAAGCTCAATCTCTTACATTCACACACTGATATTAATTAACGGATAAAAAATTCGATCCACCTATTTATAGGTGACGTCTCCTGTATCCTATAAATAAAAGAGAATGTTTGTCTGTCTACCTTTCTGTGGCAGCCATAACTCTTCAGAAAATAAACGTAGGAGCTTCAAAATTTGGCAGCAGCTTCAGGTTGATCCTGAAATTTGCGGTGCCATAAATAATTCAAATCGGCAGACGGGGGCCCGAGAGTCCCCATTGTTGGTCCAAATGCCGGTTTTTAAAGATATATCAGCAACCAATTTGGATGAATTCTCCAATAATATCAATTTTTTTATGAGTTACATTTTCGAGCCTAAAATGGACAAAATCGGTGTACGGGGTCAAGGATCGTAATGTAGGGTCGATTCAAATTTCACGATTTCGAGGGGACCCCATGGAACGGTAGGTCCAAATTTCAGCAATGTCCGTCTGCCTGTACGTTTGAATCAGAGAAGATCTGGCTGAACCGATTTCAACCAAATTAGGTAAGTATATAGAATCTTCACATAAATACATGACCAAAATGATATATTTTGACCGGATAGACCAAGCAGGGGAACGGCAATTGCACAATAAAATTTTCTGTAGTTATGCTTTTGGAAGGAAATGGCCGAATCGAATTCAACCAAATTTGGTATATAGAATTTTCACATAAATACATGACCAAAATGACATATTTGGACCGGATAGACCAAGCGGGGATGCCACAATTGCAAAGTTAAACTTTTCGGTAATTATGCTTTTGGAAGGAAGTGGCCAAACCCGAATTCAAACAAATTTGGTATATAGAATTTTCACATAAATTCATGGCCAAAATGCCATACTTCAACCAATTAACTTAGTAGGGGTGCCACAATTGTAAAGTTAAACTTTTCGGTAATTATGAGTTTGGAAGGAATTGGCTGTACCGATTTCAGCGAAATATTGTATTGTACAAGATAAAAAAAACAAAAATAAGATTTTTAGGTTAGATACATAAAGCAGGGCTGCCAAAATAAAAGTAATAAAAATTTTCTTTTCATAAGTGTTTGTGTTGAACTGTCCGCATCGGTTTTAACCATATTATAATATATATTATGTGCACATGTATAAAGCCATAATAGCATATTTGGACCGGATAAACTAAACAGGGGTGCCACGATTACAAATTAAATTCTTTCAGTAACTATGGATTTGGAAGGAATTGGCTCAACGGATGTCAACTAAATTTTATATATTATATAGTTTTTACAAAATACCATAATGAAATCAAGATTTTTAATGCGGAGCTTAAGAGCAGAGCTACCACAATTAATAAATAATAAAAATCGTTAGCAACTTAAAAGAAAACTCCGTCCCGAGCGTAGCCGGGCGTTTATGCTAGTTAAAAATAAAATTGTAAACAGAAAAGAAAAATATGTATCAAATCAAATTGAAACGCAAGACCTATGAATAAATCACCAAACTTCCACAAAAGGAGGATATACTTATGCTCCACCGAAAATTTCGAACTTTCCCGATGAAAGACGGGTTCATGGTCTCTTCTTCTCTATAGCAAGAGATCATCATTCATCCTAGCTCTCGCAAATTACTTTTCCAACCTTTCCCTCTCTCTCTTCACTCCGAAAGCGGAAGACAAACTTCTTCTCCATAAGAATCGAAGGACCCTATCCCTTCAATCTCCCCTCAACCCTCTATCTCACTCCAAAATCCATCCCCTTCCGATCTCACCCCGTCTCCATTTTCGATCTCCATCCCCTCCACACCATCTTCCCTCCCTACCCTCTTTCGCCAAAAGATCCCTTTTGTGCCATCCACCCTTTCCCATTGGCCCATCTATATAGCTGATAGGGAACAACTACCCGGTCTTCCGACCTCCCCACCTCCTCCAGATCAATCAAATCAGTTAATTCAAACGCCACGTCCAACTCCCCCATTTATATCGTTCAATCACCTTTCACCTCTTAATATCTTTCCTGCCTCCCTCTCTCTCTCTCTCTCTTACTCGCTCTCCGCCTCTATCTCTCTTCCCTTTTCTTTCTCTTCCTCGCATCTTTCCTATGATATCCTGGCTTCAAAAAGTATCTCTGAGAAATAGGAAGAGCTAGTGAAGACGCAACCGATATCTGTCACGAATTAAAGATTTGAAATATTTTTCTTTTGTACTTGAAATATAATAGTTCAAGACAAGGTGTTTTCCTGAAAATTATTCTCGATTTAGAATTTACAAAACGATACTAGTTTGCTTTGTATCAATTTATCATGAACTCTTTCTATAAGTGAATACTAATTGTAAGATAAATGTAGACGCCATTTCACAACAATTTTCTGCTCAAAAAAATACAATACAATTCAGAATGGTATCTCCGCGAAAAGCGATGATATAATTTCCATTTCAGAAAAAGATCTTGATTATATATAATCGTTTGAGCTCTCTATAAATAAGAGTTTAAAGGGAAAGAACCTACCGAAAATGAATTACGATCCAAAACAAGATGACAGCTTTACTCTACGTCTGAGCTGCACGAATTTCACTCTAATTCCTATGAAAATATAAATAAATTTACTTTTGTTATTTAAAGTTATTTGCATTTTAATTTTGATTATAATTTATATATGAAAATAGTCCAACTCAGATAAAGATGAATATTTCTCGTATAATTACATAATCTGGTATTAACGATTTTGGAGTCTTAACGTTTAAATGAAATAGTCCCAATATTAGGACGTTGGTAGACTTTTTTATGTTTTTACTTTTAAAAATTCTCCTTTATTTACAAACTTGCATGGCATTCAAATCTTAAAATAAAAAGTTTGATAAAGATCAAACCAAAGAGATAAATTAATTAAATGATATATTTTATAATATTTCAGATCAATATAGATATTACATTTTTAGATTAAATTAACAATTTTCATACCTATTCGTTATGGCCTATTTTATGTAGGCTCTAAAGTGAATGTATGTTTTAAATAAGAATCTGTATTTAGTGCAATTTTCTTTTTGATATATCAGGATATCTCATGAACTACTGAAATTCTTTCTCTCCAATATGAAAATTCCGTTGTAACAAACCGTATTTCTTAGAATTTCATTTGCCATAATCACCGCAATTTCCTTCCACATCTCATGTATCGCATAAAATGTTTCTTGTAATTATATCTCTTGCCCTTTCGTTTTATTCTTGTTTAGCATTTCCTACTTTTTTCTTATTAGCTCTTTCTTCCTATTTATTTCAACCCAAGTTGGCTTTTGAGTTTCTTCTCACATTTTTCTCGATCAACCTCTTCCTGCTATACTTATCGCATTTCGATAGCAACGTTCACATCTCTCTGTCCTTCCATTCCCTTTTGCAATCATAAACATCTCTCTGTCCTTTTTTCTATTCTTCCATTCTCCACCTGCTCTACTTTTTATCTCCATTTCTCTCACTCCTCCAACTACATAGATTCCCCTTTCCATTCTCTCCATATCTGAATCTTCTCTTCCTTCCCCCGTCTTTTCTTCCTCATCCAATCTAGCTATCTAGCTATCTCCCCGAATCACTCTACATAGTCCTTTATCGCTCGCTCTCTCTCTTCCTCTAAGCACATTCTCTCTCTTTCTACCTCCCTCTCTTCTTATCCAGAATCCCTCCTTTCACATCCATCTCGCAGCAAACTCCATCCTCCCGCAACCACATCTCCCACCCTCTTTCTCCTTCCTATCCATCCATCCATCCGTCTCCTCTCTCCCTTCCTCCCTTTAACTCCCCCCTCGCATCCCCACAACGACCGCTCCATATCCTACGACTTCCATCACCCATTTCCCACCTCCCTCCCTCCCCATTCTCCTTTCGACCTCCTCCTCACGTCCCCACCCCCTCCCCTTCTTTCTCCCCGCTACTCCACCCCCATCCTTCACCGCATCCACCAACAAGACCTATTTACGGGACGAAAAGCTTTCCGTCTCCCCGACTTCCCTTATCTCAGGGAGACACACAGATTTCCACCCCCGAGGACATGGGGGAGAGAGAGAGTAGGAGGGAGGGATGACTCTCGGTGGCATAAGGGGGGTTGATGGGCGGGTTAGAGGAAAGGAGGATGGGGAAGGAGATAGGGGTGGAAAATTTGAGGGGGAAGGGGGAGAGTGTACGGGGGGGAGCGAAAAAAAGAGTATGGGGGCTTGAGTTTCGTATAAGGGATATGCGGTTGCGAAAGAGAGAGCGAAAGAGAGAGAGAGAGACTGACAGAAATGGGAGGGTTGGAGAGTTTGGAAGGAGAGAAGACGGGGAAGGAGAGAGAGCTCTATTGCGAGGGTAGGGTGGGGGGGGGGTGCAAAGCACAGCGTTGGAATTGGTTAGAGAGGCGTTTGCCAGATAGGCCTTCTCTTACTCTTATCCGCCACGTCAAAGTTGGATCCTTCAGACCTCGGTGCCTTCTCCTCCTACGCATTTACCTCTTCTCTCTCGGAAAGAATTGAAACTTCATCTCTCTCTATCTCTCTTCCTGTCTCTAACCTCTTCCTTTTCTCGCACCACGTACACTTTACTCTTGCCTCTCTGCTCATTATAAATGTGAGCGAGTGCGCTCTAGTTTGGATGCGTGTTTGAGTGTGTGTTTTTGCGTGTGGTATGTGTGATTGCGCATATAGAACCAGAGGAGGCGTTGGATATGCGTATTTACGAATTTTGAAGATGGAGTGCGACGAAGTATATGGACGTCTTCACGATTATACGAATATATCCATAAAGGTCGGGAAGAGAGGGGGGCAGACGTCTCGACAATGCCGACGACGACTGCCTTAATGCCTATAAAGATTCCTAGAGGAGAAACCCTATCTCTTGCATGTGTGCGCGAGCGGGAACCACACATGCTCACATGTGCGTGCATGACTTCATGCATACGTGTATGTACGAGAAAGTAAAATGTTCCCCTGAAACAGGGTGTTTGTTAAAGGATAATCAGAAGATTGAAAGGCAGAGCAGAAGTGCGGATTTATAGAAAACTATGAGGACGTGACAAAGGAACAGCATTTGGGACGAACAGATTAGAAGTTGGAGTCAAAGAAAATTAAAATGAAAGTCATCAAAGAATATAGATAAATAAATATGTGCGCGCGCACGAATCCACCTATCTATACATACATATGTATATATGCAAAACGCAGTTACTGTAGAATTAATGATAAAATCGCATAAAAGTGCAACTCAGGAATCGACGGATAAAGCCTTTACTTTGTGGAACTCCATAATAAATGAAAAGGAGAGAAACACTTAGTAAAATAATTCCACTTTATTTAATAGAACCATCTCGACCGGTTCCGACTAAGATCTAGTCATCATCAGCTATGGAAGCTAGGAAGAACACAAATATATATGGAAAAAGGAGGGAAGTAGGGGAGAGAAAAGTACAGGACAGGGCGAGGGAAAGGTTAAGTCGAGGTATGGGGGAGGAGTGATGATTCGGAAGAAACAAAGTAAGCAGAGGGGAATGAGAGGGGAGAATAAGTTTGTTAACAATGTGAAGAGTATGAAACGGATTTCTTTCCAAATAGATATAATTACCTGCCTATTTGCGATACAATTCAGAGGAATGTATACACTAAATGAACTTCGTTCAGCTATGAAATACTAACTTAGACTAGCCAAATGACCGAATAGCGTAAGTGCATTACTAGCTGGAGCGATTCCATCATTCCACCCGATTCGATGAAATCCAGAAAGGTTTTTAGGGCTATGGCGAAGGAAAAACAAAAAATTCAAGCCGAAGGGCAAAGATAAACAACTCACTCAGTGAGATCCATAGATTTAAAAGCCACTTACTATTAATCACTATTAATAACCTGTACAAATATAAATGGTTGTTTTTAACATCTAAATAATATTATTGAGAATCGTAATTACTGAATTCAAAAACAAAATATTCATAAACTGATAGCTTTATTAATAAGGAACCATTTTATATAAGAATATTATTACAACCAGCGCCGTAACACCCTGGGCAAACTACCAAATATGCGCCCCCTCCATAAAAAATTCTTTAATACCTATTTTTTTACTATATGGATTATGGATGAACAATTAATAAATAAAAATAAAGTATAAATTACATAATTTCTGACTATAAATGTACATAATTTAAATATATAATTATAAATATAATTACATACATAATTTAAATACAGAAAGTATAAACATTTTAATATTAAAGAGTTATTCTACGTGATTCTAATGCAACAAACTCAGCAATAACATCACCGAAATTTATAGTTTCTGCTATGCGTAATGTCTGGAACAAGTATAGTAGTGAAATCCCTCTTGTCCTTGTGCCATGAAACCTCGCACAACTTACTATTAACAATTTTTGCGCCCCTTCTTCAGTTGCGCCCGGGGCAGATGCCCCGCCTTAGTTACGGCACTGATTACGACTGTCTATAAAACTAGCTTCAAGCTGTTTTTGTTGTAATGTTGAATAAATAATGTTATTAATAAAAAATTGCAGTGACTTTCAAAAAGTTAAATTAGAAGGAGAAGGAAATTACTAATTATAAAACCTATCTACACGATATCTTGGAATGTGCAATATTTCTAGAATAAATCCATTTATAATTATTAATGCTATGTTCGCTAATGCGTTAAACGAAATATAAAGTTGTAATGGTAAATACGAGTTGCACGAGATTTTTTTAAACATATAATTAAGAAAAAGCAAAAAATGTGGTATAAGTCACTATGAATCATTCCTATAAATTAAAAATCAGTTCCGATATAATATCTTAAATGTGTGGTTTTTTACGAATACTACATGAATCTTCAAGGGATACGAAAATATTAAGATGAAAGTCAGAGATCTGTCTGAGAGGTTCCGGGCAAAAAGAAAAAGTTTCGAAGATTTAAAGGAGTTTAAGGGGTGGTAAGTCTTTGATACGTCATACCTCAGAGACTTACCTTTTCTCCTTCCAACCCCATTCCAACTTCCTCGCAAAAAAATTCCCTTCTCTCTCCCCCGTGCCTTAACTCGCCTCCCACTCCATCAAAAGCTTTTTACGGAAACTTTTGGTCCTTTTTTTATACATCGCCACGATCCTCGTCTCAAAAAACTCATGCTCCACAAAAAGGGAACATTATCACAACCATAACCCTCTCATCCACACCACTTTTTAGGAAGTCTAGGTCATTCATTTCTCTCTCTTAATCTTTTTCACTTTCTTCACTTCTCTCTCGTTCTAAGATTCACCCTCACGTTTTCGATCTTTCTTTCCGAGCAGACATTTCTTCCACCGCTGAGCTGGCTGTACCTATATTTTAAAATATCTACGAATCATATTTCCATCTTTCTAAAGTAGCTAGAATCTCTTACTTTTTATGATCTTTCCGATAATTTTTAAGTCAAGTTTGTTAACTCTAACGATAAAACATGAACAATGAATAAAAGAAGGAAAACCACTGTATTTTAAAATTATTTAATTTTAAATTGATACTTTATACGCTTATACACCATGTTACAAAAGTCCGTTCCCATAGAAAAATAATATATAACAGAATTAAACGAGAATATAATTTTATTGCACTGGCTATTGTTGTGAACTGACAGTGCGGGCACATAGCAAGCAACTTAAGAGTGCTGCCATTTTATGTATAAAAACTCATCACCATCAGAAAATGGAAAAATATGAAATGTTTTCTCGAATAACTTGATTGTATTTTGTTGCGAAGGCTTCCGCGATGTTTCCTTATATGACTCCTATCTTCTTTCAGGTTACAACCGCGTGCGTAATCTTTTGCTGGCGACAGTTTCGCTGCCAGTCCAGGTAGCATCTTCAGATAGCACCATATATAGAGACGGTAAAAATCTGCACGCCATTTCGACCTGAAGATGCTACCTGGAATAGCAGCGAAACTGTCGGCAGCAAAAGAATACGCACGCGGTTGTAACACGAAAGAAGAGAGGAATAATTTATTATATTTTATTTTCAAATGAGAACAAACTTTTGTTTCACTCTGAACATGTAAGTTTATAAATAAATCACTCTCAGGCCATTTCTCTCTGAAAACACTAAATATCAGTTATTTCACCAAAATTAAATTATTAAGTTCCGTACGCTACGCATGTGTGCCCTTCAATGATTTTAATCAAAATTTGATGACACTAGGAGAGTTTTATATTTTTAAAAGGAATAACATAAGCATCTCAACAGACGTCATTTTCAACCTGTCCAGCAAGAAAATTTTTTCTTTCATAGTCGCCGCAATATAATATTAAAAGTCTATTTGAGAGCTGATATTCTTGTATCTACCACTAAAACCAACATTTATTTCCATGTTACCTCGTTACCTACCTGTCATTTATTTAGATTTACACTTCATGTGAAAAAAATCTCGATTAAGAACAATTGACTGAATTACAACTCGAAGTTATCGATGTATAAATCAATGAAAGCAGTCCAGTCTCTTGACTTTAACTTTTTAGCCGAACGATTTTAATCCCGCTAACGCGTTGTTAACAGTCTAACGCCTCAATCAGATAGTTTAATTCTAGAATACCACGTTCAAGTCCCTAATTCAATCAGCCAGCCAGTCAGAGAATATGACAAGCTAAACGACGAGACGAGATATCCTTTAGACGAGGTTCAAGAGGGAGATATAGAAGCAAAGAGAGGGGGAGAGAGAAAGGTATAGATTGGCGGGATTTCTAACATGAGTGCAAAGACACAGTGGAAGAGGAAAGGGAGGAGCGAAAAGGGCGGAGGGAAAGAGAGAGAGAGAGAGGAGTACACTGAGGAGAGATGGAGAGGAGTCATAGCGACGGATAGGGACGCAGAAAGATCTCTCTGGAGTGCCGTGGAAACGACTGTCATAACCGGGGGAGTAAAAATAAAATGGGAATATAAAAAATAAAAATAGAGAGCGGGGAGTAAAGCGAGGAATGCCAAGAATGATGGGGCACTTTATAAGTATGGACACGTACGAGTCTAGAGAGAGAAAGAGTGGAAGAGGGAGAAGGAGGCGGGAGGGGAAATGGAAGTGGAAACGGGAGGTGAAATGGTGGAGGGGAAAGGGGGGGAGGGAGGGAGAGATAAGAGATGGGAAGCGGAAGAGGAGGCGGAGATGGCGGAGGCAGAATGGACCAAAAGAGACGCCTTGCACTGGGTAAGAGGTGAGGGGCAGATAAACGAGTGAATGGAAAGGCAAGGCTTAAAGGTGAGGGAGAAGGGTAAGGGAGGAAAGAGAGGGATATGTAGTGGGGGAGGTGAAATAAAAAGCAAGAAGAAAATACCTAAAGGAAATAAGAAATGGAAGGGGGTTAGACGAGGAGGAAGTGTACGAAGAGGCAAAAGGCCAAAAGAAGAATGAAATTGTAAATCTGTAGAAACAGACGAATCAAGAGAACAAAGAAGAGAAAAATTATATAAACTGTAGCTTTTCATCGTCAACATTAAAAAATATAATTTTCGTCGAACCACAAGTTTTAATAAAATTTAAATAGAAGAATATATATTTTATTAATTTCTTATTAATATTTAGCATAAGTCCTTTACAATTCAATAAAACTATCTTCTAAATTTCAATCTCATACGCCTTATAATATACCTATGCCTTATGTAAATATGTACTCGCAGAGAGATGTAAGGAATGACCGAGTGGTTGAATAAGCTAATAAGACAAAGATATGATAGTAGAGCAAAGGTAAACAAATAAAGAGTTAGTTTATGGTTATGAGAGCAAACAGGAAAAGAAGAACGGGCGGTAAAAACGAAAGAGATAGTTATAAATGCACAGGAAAAGAGAGAAAAACAAAAACCTCGGGAAAATAATACAAAACTGCGAAAGAGGAGTAAAAATGTCCCAAAGCGGAGAGAAATTATTAGCAGCGGAAATAAATTGAACAGCGACAATTATAAATAAAGAATGTTAATAACAAAGTCGCACGAAGGAATACAAATAAGGTTAATAAAGAATATTAGAGATTAAGCACTTCAATAAAGATGGTCATTAAGAAATGCGTCAAACTATATAATCACTCAATTAAGCGATATAGGTACATCTTATTGTTCTTCCTTGACGATGGCTTGCAAAATTTTATTAAGCAAGCACCGTCAAGTTCAAAGTTAAACGCTGAGAAAACATACTAATTCACAGACATTAATATCATTTGAAGTAACGGGTTCATAAAAGAGACTACGCACTTAAACCTGAATTAGAACGTGGACAAAGATCTAGCTTAAAGACTCAACGCGGTGACCTAGAATGGGGAGAAGGCGAGATAAAGGCGTGGAAGATCTAAGGGAGGGAGAGAGCGAGGATTGAAACAGCGAAGTTTTGTGTGAGAGAGGAGAAGGAGTAAAAGGGAATGGGAAGAGCCCGAGCGAGGGGGCAGGGGCGGTGAATAGGGAGATCCGTCGCCATGGCAACGGCGAAGATCGAACGGATTTCATCTCTTGACGAGTGTAATGATAGGTTACCATTGGATGCGCCTACTTATCATAGGCCACGCCCTCGCCGACCTCTCCCTCCATATTCCCCTCACTCCCCAACCTTTCTCAACCCTTTGCAATACCCCGGGCCTTTCCTTAGGGTAACAAAAAAACCACGTATGGTGCATGTACGAAGGATAAGGAGGCCTATTTCTGCGCGGGAAAAATAAATCCGAGTATTTCCGACATAACAGCGAAGAAAGGATAAAAAGATAGCAGAGCGACGTGATGAAAAGAAAAAAAATCGGAATTGGGTTTAATCTCTCACGGAGCGATCTCGACGTCATTCACCCCTCTCTCCCACTCCCTCAATTCAACCGGTATTGCACCTTGGGGTTCTCTCCATCTTTCTCTCTCTCTCTCTCTCTCTCTCTCTCTCTCTCTCTCTCTCTCTCTCTCTCTCGGAAGAGAAGGAGGAAGATTGCCTCGTTGGAAAAGCCAACAAGATGTGTATGGGAAGAATTGGAAGGTGGAAAAATCACTCTCTCTCTCTCTCTGCAATAGAGTGAGAACAGGTGGGAGGAGTGGAAATGCGGGGGAGGAGTACGAGAAAGATGGGACGTGATAGGGGCAGTGCCCGCTCGCACGCCGCGGTGAGCGGGGATAATAACCGCTGACCATACACATGGATGAAGACGCGCACACACCGGCAATCAAGAGAGAAATGGAGAGAGAGGTCCTAAGTGTCAGGTGTCGAAAGCACGGAACAAAAACAACTACCGTGGTGGACAAGGAAACGCCTTTAAGCGATGTAAACGTTGGACGCTAATAAAAAATACAAGGTGGTAATTGGAAGAGTTAAAGAATCTAAAACTGTCGAATTTAGAGAATCCTCTCTCAAAAGGACGGTTATGAGACAGAATTATGGATAAGCGACTGTAATATTTATGTGCATTCACTCATTTATCACTACCTATAGAAAGTATGCATAAGCGTGTTTATGCTTGTGCATGCAATGCATTTATTTATATCATGAACCAGTCCAACACATGGCCTTATTTTGTGTTTGTTTGTTAAGAAATAAGTTTTGGTACTAGATTAATTTAAGTACGTAATCCGTTTATTTGCTGGTTGATAGAAAAATAAACTACCAATGCTGATAAATAAAAAGTTAGATTTTTACAAAAACTGCCCTGTCATTGCAGCTCATGTTAAAAAAAAACTTCTTTTAAAGCCGAAACAACATTTTTCAAAACTGCCGACCGAGTAGAATGAAAATGATTTAATTTTTTGAATTATCATTCTTGTCAGCGAAAGTTTATAATTAACTTAAGAAGAACCTTCCCTTTCCGCCTTTTTTTCAGTCGTCTGTGGTGGATTGTGGTATTTGAATTCGATGATATGATTTTGGGCCCTAAAACTTATCAGTGCGGTTAAAAAATGACAGTAATATTTAACAATTTAGTAACTCTTATGATCATAAAACGGTGGAGTGAACCTTATTTATTTTTTAACCACAAAATCAGCCTACCTTGGAGGTAACTGATAATCAAGGCAACTCTTTACAGGCATAAAACGGTTGCCTTGAAATGCGCATGATCTTTGCTCAGTCATTTTATGGGCACAGCAGCCATATTTATCGCTTATTTCGCACAAAACAACTGAAATCGCTTATTAAACTTTAAAAAATAGTATAGCCGAAGGGCGTATTGGTATTAAATTTTTGACACGTTAAGAGAAAAAAATGGATAAGATACTTGTAATAGGAACCAGCAGCGCAGAAAGACCGAGACGCAATCCATGGGCACAATCGTCACAGAATAATTCCGCTCAGCGAAGGGAAATGGCAACAGCAGAAGACCAAAAGAGGTGAAAAGGAGAAGAAAGATGAGAGAAGAAAGAAGGAAGGAGGAGAGAAAGAGGAAGTTGGATAGGGGGAAGGGGTGAGATAAGCAATTCTTTCTTGCCTCCCATCATACAACCTCGCCCTCTGTATCCACCCACTTCTCCCTTCTTTCCTCTTCACTTCTACGTTTCGCCCTTTCTATTATATATATATATATATATATATTGTATATATATATTATATATATATTATATATATATATCCTTCTTTCTTCGATTCTCACTCTCATTATCCTTTCTCGTATCTTTCCTCTCCTCTTCACATTCGTGATTCACAAAAAGGATGGAATAAAAGAAAAATTGTGATAATTCTCCTCGCATCTCTCGTGTTCCATTGAGATAATTTCCAACTCGCGGTCATACTTTTTAAAGAGATCTAAATTGTTCGCAGCGATTCCACGCATATCTCTCGCGAAGCGTGAGATCTCAGGAGTTCAAACGCTTCCCATTGCCGGAGGAATATAAGAGTCATTTTTAGGCATTCCGTAAAGAGCGAGTTTCGCAGTGCTCTGCTCTCTCTCTCTCTCACGATGCACGTTTTTAGATCAATAATCTGAAAGATTTTTAATGTGAGTGGCTTAAAAGAACTGATCAGATTTTTTCGGGAATTCATAAAATTTATGTTTGCCTTTTGGCAACCCTAGTCTAAATTACAATAAGAGACGAAAAGCAAAAAAAAACTATCCTTTCTTCTATACAGATAACACACGATCGCTCTTAATGCAACAATTTATGTTTTAATGTTACCTGATTTTAATGTTTGAAGGAAAATTAAGTAAAAATTAACTTTGCATGAAAAAGGTACACCGAAATATGAAATTTATCAGCGTGGTGATTAATTTGGATAATTAAGGAAAACCCTAAGCGCACAAACTCCTTGAAAACCAATATAATATTTTGGTTAAGAACAAGGGACACTAGCAGAGTGGATTAAATTCTAATAGTTTTCATTAGTAATTTAAGGATGTAATACTTCTATAAACCTTAGACGGCCTCTTACGACGAAAAATATGAACGCATGTATTCCCTACAGGGATTTTTTTTATAGTTTCCAAGATTTTTTCTTCTTACGACTTCCTAAGCTTATCCCCTCTTTGCATCCATCCATCCTCCTTCCCTTTTCCCTCGCTTCAACTACATTTATCTCCTCTTCCCTCAACACCTCCCCGATGTCTGCTCGCTTATGCCTGCCTGCGTTATGGCAATAAAACCCCTTATAGCACGTGTCTTATAGGCAGGCGGATCGAACGGCCTTACTCGGGGGGGAGGGGAGGAGGTTTTCCCAATCCTCCCCTTTTTCCTTCACCCCCCCCCCTTCCCGCCCAACCATAATAAGGAGGCGGATCCAAAGGGACTTTAGTGGGTGTGTTGAAGGCGACGTAAAGGAGGAAAAGGAATAAAAGAAAGAAAGAGGGAGAGAGATTGGGGGAAGGAGAAATGGTAGGGGGTGGACATCACGGGATACCAAGGTAGAGTGGAGTTTGAGCAAGCAAGTAGCGAGAGAGGAAACAGAACTACGTCGTTCGATATGGTTTTAAAGAGATTGGAGACTTTTTTGGAAAGGGGATGGAGAACGAAAGGGAAGAGAGTGGAAGGAGATAGGAAGTGGGAGTGGGGGAAAAGCGATGAGATAAAAAAAGAGGGGAAAAAGAGAGACGAATTGGAAGAGGGGAAAGAGAGCTGCGGGGTAAAAAGTGAGGGGAATGAAGGAGAAGGGCGACGGAGGGTAAGGAAAAAATATCGTAAAAAATTAATATGAGTGGAAGGAAAAAAATACCTTCCTTCACTCGGTGAAACGAAATGGCCCTTATCTTGATTAGGTGTAGAAGGTTATTTTTTGGTATGCGAGGGGATAAAAGAGAGGGGAGGGAGTTAGCTAAGGGAGAAAACTGTAAAAGGAGAAAGGGAGTAAATTGGAGAAAGGCGGAAAGGAAAGAACGAGGCGAAACTGACGGAGAGAGGGGTTAGACAATTTAGAGGAAGAAAAATAAATATACCATTCATGATACGAGAAATATGGATAGGAGACATTAAACTCTTGAAGGAGAAAGAGATGTAAAAGTAAATCCGTGAGATATACAATAAAGGTTTGGAGTGAAAATAATAAAACATCTGATCTGGCCACCACATGACTTTCTCTATGCCTGTAATATTTCTAAAAATTCCAAATAGGTTAAATGATAATAAATATTTTAAGGAACTGTGAGAAAAATTTAGACTTTACAAGAACAGAAATAATCTCAAACTGTAGCCATCTGATATCGGATATAACCACGAAGCTCCAACAATTAAGAAAATAAAAAGAAGTACAAACCAGATCTAATGCAGGCTGGTTTCCCAAGGTTGACGTCCCGAATTGATTACTTATATTGACAGGAAATGTTTCAGTATGTGTTAGTCATTCCAAGGAATTCTCATACCATAAATAATCACTTGTAGTTCGTAGTTTATCAATGATAGAGAAAAATTGGAAAAAAAATTAATAGAGCTTTATCAGGTTTTAAATACTAAAAACAATGTACAATCTCTTTCTGACATTATATTTTGCATGTATTTTTTTAAATAAAGGAATTTAATATATGTTACTGTTTACACGCTAATATGTCTGGATCAACTGTCCATTGCTGAAGAGTAGTCGAGCGGAAAACATTACTTAATATAATAGCCGCTGTCCGTAATGTAACGCTGATGTCATCAATGGCACGTTTTAACGCGTTTTTAACAAACTTCCCGATTAGGTGGAAAATTGAAATTTCGTAGGAATGTTTGATTCAGATATAAAAATTAAATGACGAAAAAAAAAAACACAAAAAAGACCCGGGTACGACTTCAGGGGGGGGGGGGCGATTTCCATTTCCCGTTAGATAACACGTAAAAAGCGACTTTTTAAAGTGCAGACTTTTATTCTTTTGAAATTACAATTAGAAAGAATTGGCGTACGATCTTCGAATTTGAACTATGTTTTAGGAATATTAATGAAGAAATGAAGAAAAGGAGGAAGAATGGGAAGTTCCTTAACTTTAATACTTAATCCACGCATACCCGTCATATTTGACGGGCAATTACGCTAGTAACCCATATGTTCACTCATCTATGTTCAAGCCAAGTTCGGTAATAATCATCTCCATGGCAACAATCCGATAAAATTCGATTTAAAACGCAAACACGCTATGTTTTAGAAAAATTCAAGAAAATACGATCAATTATCAAAATTCAGTGATAGGAATTAGAATTTACATTATTTTCCCCTTAGAACAGTACAAACCTCGCTCCGATATCACAATTTTAAGATATTTCAATGTATTAAATAAAACATCTCTTCACGATGTATTTGAGATTTTCTATGTAAAACAAACAGGGAAAAACGTACCTGGAATCAAACCTGGGACTTCAATCTTTGCCAAATAAAATATAGTACGGAGGTGGGCCCTGGCAGCACGAGCCTCACCAATTTTCATGAAAATCGGTCCATTGGTGCAAAGGTTGTTAGTAGGGGACACACACACAGACAGGACCATTTCATATGGCTATGTTGCCTCTGGAAACCAGCCTAAAAAGTAGCGTTAATAAGACGTAAGCGTATAGTGTTTACAATAGTCTCCGGTAGGTAGTGTGGTGGTGGCAGCTAAAACAAGTTTTTGAAATATCTCTTAAAAAATGTATTATATGGGAAAATGTTTCGAAAAAAGCTCATACAAAATTAAATTTCCTACAACTTTTATTCCAATATTTTTTTCCATTCATCAAATATTAAAGCAAATAATTCAAAAAACGAATGTGACAAGAGTAAACACAAACTTTCGGTTGACCGATTTTTACCAAAAACTAAGTAACTCTTGTGGCTTTAACAAAAATGTCAAATATAAAATTTTGATCTGATTAAAAATTTTTGAGTTAGTGTGTCCACAAAATTCCAATCACATACACAAACAGACATCATCGATAAAATGGTCAAAACGTGTTCAGGAGACCTCAAAACGTGTATTTCCGTTGAAATCTCTAAATCGATATTTTTCCTGAAAACAATACTTTCCCCTATATCTACTATGTATGGAGAAAGTAAAAATGAGGTAAGTATAGGGAGTGTATCCTTTGGCAGTTATGAGTTTGCGTCTGTCCTCCACTTCCTTCTCAACAAGTCGGTCTCTTCTCGATAAATAACGACAAACATAGTTGTGAATTTAAGGTTCAAATTAAGCATATAATAGTTATAAAAGATGATATAAACATAAAGACATAATAATAATAATAATAATATATATATAATATATATAATATATATATATAATAATAAATAAGCTGTCATACTAAATACAACCAGAATAGTACGTCAATTTTTAAGTTCCGAGTAATGAGAGTGCTTGGCAAAGCCCGTACCTCATTGAAATAACCGGCTAAAAAGCTGTGAAATACAAAAGTAAATAATAATAATAATTTATCTTCGATACCTCCGCATGTTAATATAATTCAAATAAAATATGAAATTAAAGTAGTTGCAATTTGATTACATTGTAGATATGCAATCCTGATGAAAAATCCATTATATCATCATTACTATTACAGATTGTGTTCTCTTCGAATTGAAAAAACCAAGTTAAGGGAAAATTAGCCTAAACAGTACCAACTGGAATATAATATGAATTTCCCAGAAAATATAATAAATAATTTCATAAACTTAAGCAATCGTAGAACGGTTAATTCGAAAGTCTTACGTATCATGTGAATTTCACTAGATATGGCTTCTTTAAGAAACAACCAAGACGGGATTCACAATTTTCGTTTATTTTTTCTAAAGAAAAGATGATCCAACAAATATTGCTACGAGTTTGTGCTTTTGATGGTATAATGCATTTACTACAAGAGAAACCTCTCCCCCAAGGAGATACACGTTAAACTGAATTAGCGAAGAGAGTCCAAAATAAAATGAGATTTTGAGGAGAACCAACGAGAGAGTTTAACAAACCTTGCGTAAGAAAAAACAAATGTTGGAAATGAAAAGAGAATAAAAATGAACAACTGAGCAAAAGAATAGTAAAAAGAATGCGGGTATACAGTTGATATAGAAAAAATAATACCGTAGAATTGGAGGAACTCGCTGGGCAGGAAAAATGCAGGGGGAGAGGAAAAGATGAGGTAGAAAAAGTAACGAATGAACAATGAGAAAGAGCAGATTTTTTTGTCTTTAGTCGAGGAAGAGAGAAAGAGAAAGGAAGATGAGAAGTGAGATGTAATGACGAAGTGCGCAGTGGGGATATGAGATGGCGGAGTGCAGAAAGAAGTTATAAAATCCAATGTGGTCGAGTCTCTCGAAGTGTTGCTACGGCTGTGTGACGTTAGCGTCGGAAATGGCGAGATAAGACGGAAACAAAAGAAAAAAATGAAAACGAGGGTTGAGATAAGGAGAGAAGGAAAAAATATAAAAATCTGTTGCCTCGTTGGGGGGAGAAACTAGGATACGTTTTTAATGCACGTTTTAAAGAGTTCATAGAGAATATAACGATCTTAAAAGTGAGGAAGAGTGCACTAAATGCTTGTTTAGGATTTTCATAATGTATAGTCTCCGATATTCGTATAAAATTGATATAGAGGGTTTACATATTTCGATACCTTTGATGTCAATGTAGCATTATTTAATTGCTAAAAATACATTGCTTTCTGAATTTTGCTCTATAACTCGAATTTACAAATATGATTAAATACATCTACCAACGAACAATTAATTTTACGGTGATCGCTTTCTGCTTCAGAAAATATTTGTCGAGTAATAACTCCTTGGAATAATTCATATCTAATTATGATTAGGCTCTCTCTCAACCTAAGATTTTTTTAATGCAGACAAACAAACCTTACATTCTCGAAAGCTTGATAACTAATTCAAATTAAGCAAAACTAAAACTGAGAGCAAATTTTTATTTCGATTACTCGCATGTTTCCTAAGGCTGTTGAAGACAAGTGAGGAAAGAATTGAAGAGCACATTGCATAAGGCTCTTTTTTCATTGACTATTTCTCCATCAGAGTATAGAATCGATGTATTTCTAGTTGCCTACATTTTAGCAGCGTGTACTTTTTTTCAATTACTCCCCAGGAGCATATCCTAGAACTATCAAATTTATACTATATGTAGTCCTTATATACAGCTATCTATCCTTAAACTTTGGCGTTTGTAACTTACGTCATTTTCGAGTTATTTTGTGCACGGACAGACGGAGTGGTAAACCGAATACAAAAACGAATTTTTCTTAGAAAAAAAGGGCTAAAAATAATCGATTTTAATCCAGTCAAAATTGTAAAATGAATTTTCCACGCATATGTTATGAATTTTAATCTCTCGCTCAAAACGAAAAAAGAAACTGCTGCTCCTTAAAAGGAGACAAGTTGACTGATTGATCGTTTGGATTTTAAGTCATCTACTCTATTTCACTCTTCACTGGGAATTTTTTGGTCAAGACGAGATGAAATGGATGTTGCTAACATCCGTGTCCACGGCGCCGTGGCTACGAAGGACAGAGAGGCTGTAAAGGAGCGTAGAGCTCCGGATGGATAGCAGAGGCAGCAACGTCTGAGAACCGATGTCGTGAATGCGTGATGACAGGATCTTCGTCAATGTCATTAAGACTAAAAAATTCCACATAAAAATACATAAAGGATAGAGAAAAGGGACTTTCTCGAAATTGGGAGATAAATTAATAACTGTAATCGTCATTTATTTCTATCAGCATAAGTGTGTGGGGATGCTTTCCAATCTCGCGCACCAAAACAATTCCTGCATCAATTGCAAAACTGTTAGATATATTGCTCCACTTGAATTCAAATGTAACCCTATCCGTTTGAAACCATACTTTCAAGCCATTCTGGCGTTGCCGAAGCATAACGCCATTTACCTAAAGGTCGCTTATGGAAAAGGAGAAAAGGTAGCGCAAGTGGAGAGGAATAAACCGAATAACCTTTCATATTTCCACCCAGCCTACTCCTTTCACCCTCAGCAGAAAATCATCGATTTGATTAACGCCTCCTCAAACAAAATCGCGGCGCATCAACCAGAGAGAGGTGTGCGAGATATCGCAACGAGACAGACAGTCTCCTTCCAGGTAATTGGAAGCCAAGAGAAGAGAAAATGAGTATCGATCTTTTATTTTTTGTACAGGCCTGGATAAAAGTATCTCTCATCTTCTTCTCTCCCTCCCACTCTCTATACCTTTCTGTCTGCTTCTACATCCCTCTCTCTTTCCCCCTCATTCTCTCTGCCTCTCTCTACCTTCTACCTTCGGTCTCCGAGATAGAGGGCGTGTATAAAAAATGCGAACTAACTCAAAAGGAGAAGGAAAGCCTCCGGGTAGAAAAAATCGCCGATCTTCTCTCTCTCTCTCTCTCTCTCTCTCTCTCTCTCTATCTCTCTCTGTCCATAGCTTCGGTCATCAAGAGCGTAGTATTGGGTTTGGTGTGCCGGAGGACAGCCCACGCCCTCCGATATCCCCGTCCGCCCAGACCGTACCGCAGTCCAGAGAAGGCGAGACAACGAGAGCCAGCTCTCTCCCACCGAAGTACAGATGATTAAAAGGATAAAACGGGCGCGCGTCTTGTAATTCGAGGACGTAATGGTGCCTTGCAGACACCGCCTCGTCCGTGGAATAGTAGGAGAAAAAATACAGTGGAGCTGACGGTGTTCCCTCGCGAAACGAAAAAAATTACTAACGGACAAAAGAAAAAAAGGAAACAAACATAAACGGGTGCGCGCCACGTTCTTCGTTTATCGATGATATCGCCGCGTCGCCCATGGGTTGAAGCGGAGCATGAGAAGGAATGGGATGGAAAAGGGCGGGTATGGCTGTGTGTGTAAACCGGAATCCCTTGGGGACTGACGAACGGAGAGAGGAGGAGGAGGAGACAGCGGTTCTGCGAAAATGCGTCGGGGTGGCGATGGTTTGCTCCTGCAGGTGTGAAGGACTTCCATCCCTCCCTCGCCCTTCCCGTGTTGAAGTTGACGATGCATGAGGAATGGGAGATTAACCTAAGTATGAGGGCTTGCAGATGGATCTTAGACCTACGCTAATATGAAGGAGTCTTCGGGAATTTTCGCTCAGTAAACACGCGTGGCTGCAATAAGGAGAGGTTAATTAATTAAACAAGCGAAGACTGACTGAGAATAATGCGTGCTCTGAGAAGTTTTTTGTCTCTCCTCTTAGCTATGAGGTTGGAATTCGTTTTGTATTAGGATACGGAAGAATAAATGTATTTATTTTAACAATAGTTGTTGCTATGGCAACACTCTCGTAATGAGTGATAAAAACTGCAAAAACGCCAGTATTTACGCAAAATTCCAAGAAATACGATCGATAAGCAAAGTTCTGCGATCAAAATTAGAATTTTCATTCCTTTTCTCAGAGAATAGTACAAATCCCGCCCCGATATTACAATCCAAGATATTTTTATGTGCAAGAGAAAATTACCCTACACGATGGATTTCAGATTTCCCATGTAAATCAAATGGGGATTATAGTTCCTGGAATCGAACCCGGGACTTCAATCTTAGCAACAAAAACTGTCCTCGGGAGCCCGGCCCATGTAGCAAGAGATTTCCACCAAGCTTCATGAAAGTCGGTTAATTGGTTCAATAATTTTTACAGAGCGATGAAGAAATTAACATAACATACATTAACGGAGGGGGGCGCTGGAGTGCTATCTCGTCCGGGGCGCCAAAATTCTTCGGGCCGCCCCTGCATATAATATAAAACCTGTTTGTATTGGTCTTTACTCTTTATGTTCAACTCCAATTTTTCAATAAACATTGATATCGGAACTTGTGACTTCCATTTTTACAAGATGGATGTGTATGTGCTTATAAATTGAGTTAATGTCCGAATGTGATCGAATTTTCTAATTTTACGTAGTATTATCACATTACATAATATTGTGTTTGTCGACACTTAAATACGAAGATTTCAATTCCGTTCCGTTTTTACTAGCTTTTAAAGATGCAGCCTTTACTAAACTAGAGTTTTAGTAACGTCAAACACCGAAACATAAAATTAATATAACATGATATTGCGTGAATTTTGCCTTATGCCTTCTTTATTTCGTAGATGTATCGAATTCAAATCCCATAACAATTTCTCCAAATAATAAGAGAATTATTGACATCCACTTCTTCATTGGATTTTAAAATAGTTAGATAGTTAGATAAAATAGGTAGATAGATCGTATCTATCTTAAAATGAAAATACGAAGTCGCGACTTTTACGTGAGAATGCATAAATAATTAAATTTTTGTTTTCTTATAGTCAAAATAAATATTGCAAGTAAATCGACAAAAAAAAACAAAAAATACTGGAATTTTTGATTGATCTTTAAGGTAACGAGACAGAGTATTGACTTTTAATCACATGTGCGGCGAGTTATATAAGTTCCTTTCAAGCAGATATTGAATTATATGTTTATCTTTATATTTATGCAACGAATTATTTCAATCAGTTCGTTCTGGGATACATCGACAGAAATTCATCGGCTTGTCTCCACCGCCTATCGATGAAAAAAAGTCGTATTTGTTCACAAAACTTCGCTAGCAAGGGGCGCCACAGACATATCTTGCACCCGGGCGCCAAGCACTTTAGGTGCGGCCCTGTGTGGCAACCACATGACTTTCTCCATACCTGTAATATTTCTAAAAATTCCAAATAGATTAAATGATAATAAATATTTAAGGAACTGCGAGAAAAATTCAGACTTAACAAAGGACTGAAATAAACTCAAAACGTAGCCTTCTGACATTTGATATAGCCAGGAAGCTCCAACAACTAAAAACAATAAAAAGGAGCGTTACTTATTGTAAGACGTAACTGAGCGTGAAGTGTTTACACTAGTCGCCGGTAGATGGCGTGGTGGTGGCAGTTAAAAAATACTATTTTTAAAATATCTCTTAAACTGCATTATATGGGGAAATGTTTCAAACAAAGGTTGTATTATATCCCCACCGCCACCATCAAATAGTTGATTTTCTTGCCGCTAATCCGCTCTAATGCCAAGGCTGTCGTCCCACCCACACCACCACCAAAAAGTTATTTTTATAGCGTACTGAATTAATACTCGAAATTAAATTATATATCATAGTATCAATACATAGATTTCGACGTAATAACCTAGGAAAGTAGTGTAATTTATGGACCACTTAGTTTATAAATTACTGCCATAACGAGGAAAAGTTGATAACTGATTAAAGAATAACATCAAATATGGCGATTAGAATCAAATCTAATTTTGGACCTGTCAGTCGCGTAAATTGTTGGAAGCTTATTCGTCATAGTAAAATGACACCACGTTTAACATACAAAATTGCAATAAAGTGAAGAGTTTTCATAATTTAAAAATGAAAGAGAATGTTGTCATAAAAATTCCGATTTTATACTGTGATGTTCACTTCATCCTCCTAGCCGCAAAAAAATTCTCGACGCCGGACAATAGTCTGACCATAGTAATTAATGGCAGCTAAACGCGTGTGTATGAGTCCTACACACAAGATCATTTATAAATTGACAGCCGTGTAGGAGTTTAGCAAATACGAGTACATAACTTTCTTTAACCAAAAATTAAAAAACGACGTAATTTTTGTCACTCGTGGAATTTGCAATAATCTATTGATTAGCATTAAAATAAACACGAATATTTTAGCAGTTGAACTTAAAGCCAGCATACCGCTATTAAGAGCAAATTATCCAAAGAAATACAAATATTACGTCGTTCGCAAGATTTGGCATTATTTCCTGTAATATCCTCAAAGTATCGCCTATAGTAGGTTTTCCCAAACTATGTTCCGCGGAATCCAAGGGTTCCGCTAAAGCTTCACGAGATTCCATTAAATAATAAGAATGAGAGTCCAAGGGTTTCGTGACTTTGGATAGTTTGGCTAACCCTGACCTATAGAATCTTATTCATGCCGCAAAATACAGTGGAGACGAACAGTTTTTTTCATTTGGCCAAGAATTCTTTAGCTAGTTGGTAAAATTTCTCCCCCATACCCATGCCTTAATGCTAGCAAGTAAAATATATCCTTTGAGGAAATGAACCCTCGGTATGGGAGAGAAATTTTACTTACTAGCATTAAGGCATTCTTGGCCAAATTTTCCCTTATTCGCCTCTCTTCTTTAATCCACGTTTGATCCTTCGGATCTCCTCCATCCTCGGTCCAATTCTCCTGTTCGAAAGAATTACCCGTTCACCGCGATCAAACGAACAAACAATCACGTCTAGCTATTTGTGACAGAGGCATTAGATACAAACGGGCGTGAATCCGGAGGAAGAATAACGCGATTCGGGAGAGAGGAAAAGGGGGGGAGGAAATTCTCTGGCGGAGCCTTACGCATCCAATTCCCAGCTCCACCCCTCCCTATACGTCAACCCACATAAACTTCACTCCCCCTACCACACGGACTTTCTCCAAAAACCCCGTCCCACCCTCCTCTCTCTCCACTTCCCTCCCTCTCATCCTTCACCTTCAAACGAGGCTACACCGCACCCCACCAGAAAGTTGCGCCCCTCCTCTTGCTTTAACCCCCTCATTCTAACCCAAATCCTCCCCATTCCCACTCCCCTTTCTCTTTATATTCCTACCACTACCCACCCTTCCGAACGGTGCACTCTCCCCTCCACCATCCCTCCCCCTCACTCTTCTCCCCCCTTCCTCCCCCCCGACCCACCTCGACCTCCTCCACTCCATTCATCAAGCTTATCTGCAGCTTTAAGCGCCCCTGTTCAGGAGCTTTGCGAGCAATCGATCCTGGATCCCTCTAACCGGGACCCTCCGACTCCACTTCTCTTCCCACCCTCCCTCCTGTTCCTCGATCCCACCTCCCCCTCCTTTCCAAACTAAGCGCACGCTCCACCCTCCCCCTCAATTCCTCCTTCCCTAGTTTTCATAGTCCGACAACAAGGATACCCGCCCTATTCCTCCAAAAACCTCCGTATACTCCCCTCTATCCTCCCTCACCCCTCCCATTCCTTCTCGCCACCACCGAAAGCGGTTTAGTGTATGAAAGGATCTCTTTGATTTCAAAAACCATCGACGGAGCTCGATCCTTGGCCGAGCAGGGAAGGAGCGAACAATCACAAGTCGTTCCGTGACGTCACAGAGATATCTCGCCGAGAAGGTCCGGTCTCGGCGACTGCTCTTCTCGCCAAATGGACGGAGAGTTGAGTTCAGGAAACGGCCTCGATTTCTTCAGAATTCTTTTCGATTTATTGAACGCGTGTCAGCGTAGTTTTTTTGGCAAAAACTTTTCGATTCGATTCTTGTATAGAGGCAATTTATTATGAATTTTTTGTTTTGGACGTTGCGTTTGGGCGTCAGTGGAAGGACAAGTTGTGCTGTTGTAAGCTCCCAAGAAATATAGCTCAACATAATATCTGTAGAATAAAATTACCGATTTTTTATAATGAATTCATATATTAAATCGTTGATTATTTTAGGAACAAAAAATATTTTAAAATAATAATACTATTAATATAATTCAATAGGATAGGTTTTGCTGGGCGGTATTCCATCACACGAAAGAAAGAAATATTTTCACTTGAACAACTTTATGCAGAAATAAAGAAAGTAATTAAAGTGTAAATATTTTTTTCCATTTTTACACTATCAAATTATAAGGATAGATTAAATGATCATAATTTCCTCTAAATAAGGAAGTAGTTCGAATTCCGGCAGCGACAAGTTTCTAACCTGATGTGAACGAAATATTTTGAGCTTTTGCTAAATAAAATTGAATGGGCGGAACCGCTGTTTTTTTTATAAATTGAGTATTTTAAGTGTATTCTTTATATGGTCACATCAAATAAGGGCGAGCACAGCTCTTACAGCTCTATTTTGAAAAATAATAAAATATTGACACGTACTTTATTAATTAGAAACCCTTGAATAACGAAAAAGCTCCATCGATTAACGATATTATCTGTTCACAAGGATATTACTCCATTGAGTATAGACCTGATTGTCTCTTTCTTTTGCCAAAGCTTTAACTGAACAGACGTGGAAGCCCAATTAGAAAATGGAAACAAAAAATAATCTGGCACGGTTGCATCGCCGTGGTTACTTCTTGTGCCCGGCGTTGAGCTAGGACACCAAGCAGGTCTTCCTGCACCATAGGATCAGATCCCAGTTAAGCATCAAAGATTCCCTCCCTCTCTCCATTTTTCCAAGCTTGCACCGAATCCTCATTCTCTCTCTCATCTTCTCTCCTCCGTCCCTTTTCCTAATGGACCATTCTGCTCCCTCGGACCTTAAGCAGAGAGTCCTTCCTTCCGCTCCGCTGATCTCATTCCCCCTTTCCCATTCTGGAGAATCGTCTCATCCTCCATAAAAGACGCCTTCCCATTCCCTTCTCCTACTACAGCGTTCTCCTACGTTGCACAATGTCTAGTCACCGGAAAAAGTATTTGCCAAGGATACGTCCGGTAGAGGTTCCATATGAGCAATATTTTTATTTTCTGTTGTTTTTCTTTCACCAAATGGGAGGGATAAAGGAAGATTCCGAATTTTTCACTAGAGCGGATTCCGCAGTGTTAGAATGGAAGAAGGCTATTGTCGTACGCTGAATGGTTCTATCTTGTCAATCATTAAAAGACGAGCCGCATGAAGTTCGAATGCAAAAGAGGATCCTTTTCGTCACCTGAAGATGTTTGCTATCCTAGAATGTTTCAATATGCGAGATTTTCACGGATCACGAAGACAGATAATTTCACAAATTGATACTATCTGATATCGATGTGAATTTAAATATCAATATCGAATTGTTTTATCAGATAATAATAATATAATGGCTACATTTTGAATGTAAATCTTTAATTTCCATTTATATCTAAGGAAAATCACCTATAACCGCATCATCGAGAAAAGCAAGAGATAAGACGCAAAAAACGGGGCAGGTTTACATATCCTCGATACAGAAACATATTTTTATAATGCATAAAATTTGACTGCACAGAACTCTTGCATTAAAAATAACTCAAGTGCAACCTACAAATAACCAAAATTGTAAAAATAAAAATACTTTTATTCGATTAAAACGAGCAAAATTTTAACCACCCAGACGGAGGTCACGAAAAAAAACGTTTGAATTGTAACGGTTAAATAAGATGTCAGGACAAATGAAAGTGTTCAACACAGATTCAGCAATGCTTATTGTTGCATGCGATGGTGTTTTCCTGGCACTAATAGGCAGTAATGAGGATCGCTTGTTCGCGTTTTAACTGCTCATTTCAAAGGTAAAAGATTCGAGCTAGGGTTGCATGTAAGGTTATTCAACATATAATTTTGCAGCAAATAATATGGACGTTGCAAAATAGGCGATTATTCTGTGCCTGTCTGATATTGGAAATTAATATTCCTTCCTTTACAGTCGTCGCAAATGGTGATTTCGGTAATTTGTAAAGAACCAATGAGCCATATTTGTAATGCGAACGGTGAGAAAGGAAAAAACAAAATTGCGTGTCACTTGAGATCTCTGTTACTTATTGTGCCACTGAAATGGCAGAAGAAAAATCGTTGGAAGGGATTTTGATAAGAAGTGGAGAAATAAGGACTCCCTGTGAATGCACGAAGAATTTTAATTCCTCCATACAAATTAAGCACCTTTAAACCCCTGAGGGTTTCATTATTTCTAGGCTACAACACTGTAGATGCTACAATGATTTGTAACTTGTCGCCTTTCGCGACAAATAACGTCTATTATATTCTATTCTAAACGAAATATTACAGCAGTGACAGTTAAAAACCTGTGATAAGGACCGAGAACGTAATATTGCTTCGTTGGTCACTTCAGTGTTACGTGAGCTGAACGTAATATTTCGTCAGAAACAGCTAAATAAAGCCGTTTCCAGAAACCGTGTAAGACTTTTTTTAATATTACACAATATAATTTGGCGGTAATTTGTAGTTAAAATTCTTTTTGCTTATTTTTTCACATGACATTTTTAAGAGATTTGCTTGCTTTTCAGAAGCCGAAGATGAATATTTTGGACAATTTTGAGTATTTTATTGAGAAATAAAATTAAATCTAAGCAATGAAAGCGAAGGAAAACATCTTAGAGAGCCATCTCAAGTACAGTAAATCCTCCTATAGCGCGGAAGATGAATTAGTGATACACCGCGTCTAATGGGAGCCTGCGTGGACTCTGGATCACTCCCCTCCCCCCCCCCCCCCCGAATATTTATTATAGTTATTTCACACAAAAAATGACTATTGTCAATATTACACATATTTTTTAATCTATCTATGCTTTCACAATCAGCATTTTTTTATGTCGATACCATCAACATTACGATCACATATCGTTTAAAGCAACGGCAGCCTTTTCTACGTGATGGGCCGCGTTGGTAGTTTCAAATTCCTCGGCAGACCGCATTGCAAGTTGTCAATGTTTCGGCGGATCAGTTTAAACTTTAAATCGGCGTTAACTAGAAACTATGAGGCATCATGTTAGTGAAAATCAAATCTAAATGAGGGTTTCCGAGTTAACATCTCAATATCAAGCGTTTTACTGCCGTAATTTGAATGTAAATTATATGAATTTGTGTTAAATCTCATTTTAGTCATAGCCTCGCAAGCCGCACCAAACGCTCTAGAGAGCCACATGATTTAAAGTTTCCATGAGGGCTGACAGAAATACCCGGAGTGTCCGAGAGCTCCGGATGTCTTCTCGATCACAAAGTTATCCATTGATCCGGTTCCCTTCGCCTCCAGGTCGCAACGAAAGATTGAAGAGTCGGGAGCGAAATAGTAGTGAGCGAAAGGAGGAGAGAAAAGAGAGATGGTAGAAAAGAGAGGGATATTGGAAGAGGAGAGAGAGAGAAAGAGAGAGATAAAGGAGGAGGGTTTGTTGGTAGTACCCCAGGGGTGAAGCGAGGAGGAGAAAAGGGGGGATGAATCGGTTATTGGGGAGGAGAGGGGAGGGATCAAAATCCTCCAGGATCTGAAATCTACAGATAAGAGAAGCGAGTTAACGCACACCCTCCTCCCCTCACCCTCCTAACCATATCTCCCCTCCCAACAGGAACCAATGGAAATATAGGGAGAGGGGAGTAATGTGCATGGGTGCGTGGCGCATGTGTGTGCGTGCGTGGAACGGCGGATGAGAGAGAGAGAGAGAGAAAGAGAGAGAGATTTGGTGCAAACAGATCCAAATTACTCCCTTCAAATATCCCTTATAGCAGTGAGTCTTTCTCGACTCTGATCCACACTTTTCCTTTTCTGTATCTCCTTCACTTTGCTTCTTCGTTGTTCTTTTCCTCTCCCCTTTTAACCATGATAACACATCTCACTCTCTCATTTGCCCCGTATCCTACCGGACTTCCTCGAAAGATTATCATAAGGGTGTGTTTAATGGGTGATTAGCATTCTGCTACACTAACTCATCCTGGGGACCGCAAAAAAGCAAACTCCTATACATTTTTTTTCGTTCCCCAAACTTGAAAGAGTAACAGTTGTTTGGCATTATTTTAAGTTTGATAACTTCTTTTAATCCTCTGTATCAAGCTACATATAAACCACATTTAGGCGGATTTGTAGCCATAACGAAACAACAAAGTAGTAAGAATTGCGCATCGAGTAATTCTTCTACAAAAATTTGAAATTTTACGCCATTAAATATAATAAGGCAATTGGTGGCGAAAAATTGAAATTTTTTATTACAATTAATAAACATGAGTGAGAGAAAATGATGAAAATTAGTCGTAATGAGGGCTGTATTCAGTATTTCTTAAAAAATAATTTGTCGCCTGCCGTGTCTCCGAAAAAAAGTTTTCTTTGATTATTTTTATAACGCTTCAGGTTAGTTCTAGTGTAGAGCAATTATTTTGACCTCAATTACATGAATACTTCAATCTATTATTACTTTCTAATATACGTAGTTTATCGAGAAATTATTGTAATCGTGAAAAAATTCGACTTCGAGATTTTGATGGAAATACACGTTTTAGGTGTTCCTGGGTCCATAAAAGTGGTTTTCGCGATGCCGTCTGTCTGTCTGTAGGTATGTTAGCTGTTCTAGAGCCAAAACGCATAAATAAAATCAAATGACATCTCATATTTGTGCAACATATCATATTTTGCAGAGTCTTGTTTCATAAAAATGATATTGCATAAAAATAAAGGGTAGTTTATTCTTGGCGATTTTTAGAAATATTTTATTTACTCAAAAATGGCTACAGATAATTTAATCAAAATCAACCCAATTGTTGAGCCTGATGTCAAAAATAATACTACGGTAGCCCTTAAAATCCCTTAAAATCACTATATGGCGTCCAGAGTCATTACAATATACGTTAAGGTACCTTACCTAAGCCCTATGACGTCACGCCTCCGCCGCGATCCTCTCAAATCATATTACAGCCTAAACGGCTAAACTAAATCGATTGATATATCATATTTGTGGAGAATATAATTCATAATAGACACTCTGAGGAGATGAACGATATTGCGCAACAATTAGGGGTACTATATTCTAGAATATTTTTAGACAAAATTCGATTTACTCAAAAATTGCTATAGGAATTTTGATTAAAATCCATCCAATCGTACAGCCTGATGCCACAAATAATACTAACTATGTCATATGTCCCAAAAATTACTATACATCGACCAGTGGCATTAAAATATATATTAAACTTCGGTTAACTTTGATTTATAAGCGTTGTTATTTTATTATTATAATACTGTTCTTTCAATCCTTGCCTTAAAGAGACCCACTTGTGAAGGAAAAGGCTCAAAGATATCCGCAGGTAAACTGTTCCATCTGTCAATCCCCCTATTCATAAACGAAAACTTGCTCCAGTCTGTCTTCTGCTCTAGAAGTTCTATTTTGTATATGTGATCCCTACGTCCACAATATTTCGGTTTCTCCATTCTAATTGATATATCCCTCCACGATTGTTTCCTAACGTAAGGATTATATATTCCGCTCAACCTAGCTATATCTCTTCTGTGCTCTAGCGAATCCCATCCCAAGTTATCTATCATTTTTGTAACGCTCTCGCCTCTTTTGAAATTTTCTTTAACGAAACGTGCTGCACTCCTCTGTACCATTTCTATCTTTTTCACCTGCCTTACACAGTCGACCAAACGTATATACGTGTATGAGAAAGTTTGTGCAATGTATATGGCGCCGTTTATTTTTTATAGGGCAACGAACTGTAAATGCAGTCAAGTAGTATTGATACAAATAGATCATTCTGTATGTAAGATCTTGTGAACTAATCAATTCTTTACCAAGTGTCATAATGCCAAATAATGTGTTTCGTTCGGTTTGCTTTGATTTTGGCCAAGAAATTATCTGCATATTCAGCTCAAGAACTTCTGAAGGTCGACGGCAACAGATTTCAGCTGAACAAAGAGAAATGCTATAGCATTATCAAAAAGATTTATATATTATTCATAGTATGGTTGTTGACAGCGTTTGTTTTGCATTCGGCATGGCTCATGCTAAACGGCTTATTAGGCGTTCTTTACAAAAAGTAAACAAAGAACGCCTTATGGTCTCGTCGTGTCCGTCCGCCTGTCCGTCCGCATGTCTCATCTGCGAAACTACCGAAACTACCGACTACTACTTTTCTTCATATCTCGTAAAATATCACTTATAACAAAAAATCTTTAAAATATTTTGTAGAACTAATCAAATAGCATCTGTTTTGTTCAATACATTTTTATCGAAGTAGTAGCCGATTTCAAGAATATCAAACGGGAATGTCGTAATTCACTTTGAACTTGGAAAAAGTTTCCCGTTTTTTAATTGTTGTCAACGAAAACAATCTACGTGGTAACTGAAGTAAACAATATCTGGCGTAAATAACTAATTAAATTAATTTTCTTTCCTGCGCACGAAACATTTAGTAAATGAAGGGAAATGGATTATCTTCGACAAAGAAATGAACGTAAATGTCTATTTTCTTTACGGACACAGCGTTTGTAAGTGAAAAGAAATGTGTAATTTACGACGAAGGAATGAACGTGAACATAAATATTATATTACTACTATTCGAGTGAGGTATGGTTTAAGTAATTTCTGATTGTTTTATTGATTGAAACTGATTAGGAAATTAGTCGGTGAATAAAAAATTCGGTATTTCCTTGGCATCACTGCCGGTACTTCATTTCTTAGACATTATACTAAGCCATTAATATTTATCTTTTTTGGCATGAATACATAAATGGTAAAGAACGCCTCTGCTTCGCATGTATGCACGCATGATGTGTGAATATTTCCTCTCTCGTTCACTAGAGAATTGTCGAGGTCATCTTATAGCTGGAAATACAATACTTGTTATAACTATTGGAGATTTTTTCAATTTTTCATACTTAAATGTATATTCTGGAATTTAAACGTCTTATCCATGAGATACGAAAACAGCTACAAATATTAATTAACAATCATACGCACAATAACATTTCCAATCATCATCATGCTGCTGTCCGAAGACAGGTTTCAGCTGAATCGCTGCCTCCATCTCTCTCTCCCTATACACACATTATTAAAGTTCATCATACAAGACTGAAGGTATTGCGGAGGATTTATTTTGATAAAATAGTTTAATTCATCACTTCGTTCTAACATCTCTTCCTCAAAATAAATGGTACGGAGGAAGAAAAAAAGAATCCTAGGTTTCCATCTAGCGGCGAATATGGAATTACATCGACTCAGAGTAAACTGTCGAATTTAACTTAGTGGCGAATTCGCTAAATAACTATGGTTGAATAAAGGCAAATATGTATCTATACCAAGGAAAATTTTGTCTATTGTAACAATTTTTCAATATTTCGAAGTTGACTTTCTGAAAAGTGCCGCTAGATTATTTTAGGAAACAATATGTTGAACAGTTATAATTACATTAAGAAAGAGTAATTGTCATTTTAATATAAATTAGAATCAAATATATTTTTTCAGCTGTTTTCAGTTTTCAACATTTTCTGATTAACTATGTTTTAAGCTATGCTTTATAAATATGTCTTAGCATATTTGATATATCACATTCAGTAAGGTTTTGTGATTTCTACAGAACTATTTAACACGGATAAAGACGCTAGATAAAATGGGAAAATAATATCCATTATTTAATAATTCGCTTGGCTACAGCCCTTTGAGATAATAAGGTAGAAATTTAGTAGTAATGTCCCATTCTCCACTGTTTGTCCTTTAATTACTGAGGAAACGTACGTTAACTCTCTTTTTAAAAATCTCAATACATATGTGTAGAAAGCTTTATTAGGTAGTTGGCATTCAATTTTTTTCTCTGTTGATAAATATGTCAACCACTATTTTCACAATAATAGTAATTTTAGTAACCTAATATATGCCATTAGTTTTTCATTTCAATTTTTGCAGGGACTTGCGACCACATGCAACTGAAGCAAAATCTCCCAAAATGCATGCGTCTGCAATTCTTAATTACAGATTTACAGCACATTATAAGAAGCTTTTATCAGATAAACCTCTGAATTCGTTCTTAGGCATGAACTGCCACTTAAGATATAAAAACGCCATTCCTACTTTGAATAGTTATTTCACAAAAAAAAACAAATTCTGTCCATCTATTAAATTCATTAACACAACCTGCCTATCCTCTCTTCTTTTAAGATTGCCACCCAATATCATATCGCCGTTTCCCGTCCCCATCCACTACCACCTTTAACCCCTTTCTCGTCTTCTTGATATAGACAGTCATCCTCCCCCCCCCCCCCTTCCTCCCAGATATAAAACTCTCCTCTTATTTAGACCCCGCACACCCGCTCTCTCCCACGAGCCCTCTCCCCTCGCCCTCCCACTCGCCGCTGCCCTTCCGATTAACGAGCGTAGATAAGGAGAATCGAGGGAAGGAGGAGAGAGAGAGAGAGAGAGAGAGATGAGGGGTGGGGACGTGAAAGTTCTTGGGTGAAGTAGACCTCAGCCACGTAGTTAAGTCTCGCCAAAAACTTCAAACGTCATTAAGCATTTAATAATTTACCTAACTATCTCTCTTCTTCTTGCTGACCCACTCCCATTCCTTCTCCGCCCGTCCTCTTCTCTCCAAAAATTGCTCGACGCTCCGGCGACCACAAGTCCTCTCTCCCTGGTGACTGATTTCCCAGACCAACTTCCTTCGTTACCCCTCCACAGCTATCCCTCTTCCTCCCATCTAATCCTCTCCCTCTAAACTCTCAATCTTCTCCCTTATGCTCGCGTACGTCCTCCATTTCTAAAACTAAACAAACCGCCACCCACTTGATTCAAAGATATCAAGAACCCACTCTTCTTACGGAGCGATCGCTACTTGCCTCTCTTCCCCAGGGATCCATCCTGAGAGCATCTTCCCAATTCTTCCTCTCTTCCCACTTCAGCCTCTCTGCCTAAATCGACCGAGTTCTCTCCTAAGTTTCTATCCTCCAATAAAAACCCAAGATTCGTTTCTAGCATACTGCTACAAAATCTCCCCTTTCCGTTTTCCTGTCACCCATTAACTCGCGAAAACATATCACGTTGGCGACCTACGCCTTTTGTTACATTTTCAATTATTTAAGTCAAGCGAGGAACGCATTTCGGAATAGAAAAGTCGAAAAACTCTTCAGTAAATCTTATCCTATAAAAGGGATGAACAGCCTGCGGCCCGCGAAGCTATGACGAAAAAGCGATCCGTACAATTTAACACACAAATAGGCATTTATTTATTAGGATTATGCTAATAAAATCTTTCATTTTGAAATGTTAGCCCTAAAAACCTTGTTTAAACTTGATATTAACTTACACGACACCTCAGAATCCCCAGGTAACTTCCGATGAAACTAATTCAGCCCGTCCAACCATTGTCAAGGGCCAATTCGGCAGAAAAGGTTGCCTATCCCTGCCCTTTGAGCGTGTTGCATTACCGCTCTTTATAAAATTACTCTCGTATTACGATTTTACTGTGGCATATCTCAAGAGTACCTCTTTATATTAAATTCACATTTACGTATAGTTCCAATAATTCTTAAGCTTTTGTGTGATTTTCAATGGATCAAAACACCAGAATTAAATCCAGTGTCAACACTCGCTCCTGCCATATCGCATTTTGTCCCAGCTGATTCAGAGTTCAAACATCCACTTCATAGCCTTATTAAACCTTCGAGATAAATTTTCCCGTTAACATGTTTTTGAATGGGAGATGGAGGGAGGGGCAAGGAGAGGAGAGCATGTATGGAACCGAGGACGAGAAAAATCCATAAAAAACGGGAGGTCACGTACCAAACACGGCTTCCTTTGAAGAGGACGTTTGCGAAGAACCGCCCTCTTCTTCTTACCACCCGCTCCATCTCCTACCACCTCTTCCCAACGACTCCCACTCTCCATCGTATCTCCTTCTCTCATTTTCTTTTCCCTCCTACTCCCTATCCCAGCCACCCCTTTTCCCAACCCTAGCCCGAATCTCGCTGACTCTTAGGGTCATAAAAGCACGACCCTCGCCAAAGCGGACGAAGGGCGGCGCAGAAAACTCCACCGTCCCACGAGGGCTTGGGAGGAAGAGATGGAGAGAAGAAAGGGAGAGACGAAGGAAGAAAAAAGAGGGAGGAAGAGAGAGAGGAAGAGATGCTATTGCTGGGGAAAAGGGGAATAGCATCCCCCTGGACGTAATCCCGTTTTATCTCCGGCTCCAATCTCGCAACGAATCCGACTAATACGCCCCTTCCTCTCGCTCTTATCCTTCTTCCTTTCCTCTTTCGCTTCCATTTACTCTTCCTACTTTCTATTCTTCTATCTCATGCATTCTTGTGTCTCGTTCCAATTTCTTTCTGGCTTATTTACGTCATTTGTTTCCTATTTCTCCACGGATGAAATCTACTTTCTGGCACGTTTTATTTCAAAAATATCGTTCATATACGCACGCAAGCGCACGCACACATATGCATACATACAGTGCTGAGCTGGAGCTGGTTCTCAGGAACCGGTAGTTAATTTTTGAAAAATTTTTAAAACTACCAATTCACCGGATTGCAAAAGTTTGTGAACTGCTGTTGAACAATTAAACTAGCCTCCAGAGTCAAAATCTACATTGAAAACTAAGAAACTATTTGGAAATCAGTTACTTCATTACTTGTAAGTTACCTGTTATTCAACAATAAGTATATGAAAAGTAACTGAAATAATTTTTTGTTATCTAGCAACACTAAAATTATTTATCAGTGAAGAATTAGAGGCCTATGAAGATGGTACAAGGAATGGAGAGGGAGAGGGAAGATGAGGCTTTTGGAATGAAGAGGAAGCAAAGTGAAGAGATGATGAAAAAGGGAATCTGAGATGGAAAAACTCGATGACTAAGTGAAGAACAAGGACATATCGTATCGCGTACAATGGAGATAGATGAAAATGAGGGATTCTCGTTTTTCAGTTATTTTGAATTAGCTGCCTATGAAAAAGGCGAAAACTTTTTAAATAAGTTGTTTGAATTCCATCTTACATGGAATTATTTGCAATATATTCGCTCTTCGACTTATTTTGGTCATTTTTTCAGAAAGTGCGAAAAAAATGAGTTGGAATTGTTTAGCGATTTTGTTGTGTAAACTACTTAGAAAATAATTGCTTCCGCAACCCAAAATTGTTTTTTTATTTTCGCTATTTTCCATAAACGCCTCCGCCCACCGTTACATACTTCTATCACAAACTCATTGTATTGCGTAGCTTACGAAACTGAAATTTGATAATAAGTCTTATGCTATAAAAAATCGCTACAATAGAAGATTCTAACTCCCTCTCGCATCAATATCCTATCCCTCACCTCCTGTTTGTAGGTCCTTGCACTCCACTACAAAAAGTTTGTCTGAAAAAAGAATACATTCCCGCGTGCGTGTGTGTGTTTGTGTGCATGGGAATCATAAAAGTTTACGAGAGTTAAATGCGAGAGATGGGAAAGAGAAAGAAGTTTAAGAGCTGTAAACTAGTGAAAGAGGTAACAAGGAGGGGTAAGTGTGAATGATGGACCTGCAACGAGTGAGTTTCTCTTCAAGTGGAAACAAAATGCCAGCAGATGTAAAATACATATTTGAAAGAAGGATTTCCCTGAATAATTGTATGTTAGTATTAGCTATAATTTATATGAATTCTTGAAATAATTCTAAATATGGGAACGAAGAAAGATGATGAAAATAAAACTGATAGATAACATTTTTTTTAATGTAGTAATAAGAAGAGTGTGTGAAAGGAGAATCATTATACAACTGATAAAACAGAGAAAAGTAAACTGGATCCGGTATTTGCTTAAGTGAGATTTCATGATTAAAGATAAAAGTGAAAGAAAAAGAGGAAGATAAGTTTTCAAGGATTAATTAAAGTGGAAAGAGAGTAATCAAATAATACAGAAATACTGGGCGATTGAAAGAACCCTATTTAACCCATAATCATTGTTGAAGCTGGAAAAATCAAATTGACTATCATAGTAGTTAATAACTCTACTATAAATATTTTGAAGAATTTGTTTGTGCGAATATAACGCAATAACTACAGAACGTAGAAGCAAGATGATGGTGCCATTTTAACCGTAATAAACGATTAAGCAAAACGGGCGGGTTTTTAAAGCAATTTGCATTACTCTTTTCATTAAAAAATGTTTTATCTTTTCTATAAGAAAGTGGAAGGCGAACTCGATTGGGCATGACCTGAGGAGAGATAGCATGATTCAAGACATGCTAGAAGGAAAACTGTAAGGAAAATGTTTCAGCTGATGGAGGACTTGAAAGGGAAAGATAGCTATCAAGAAATGAAGACGATTACAGAAAGCAGAAGTACATATGTATGTGAAACATCAAGTTCTGCAAAGAATAATCACGGATCTGTTTACGGACAGAATACCTATGCTGATGATGTCATACCAGGGGTCCAAATCCGTGTGACGGCTCGCTTTGCTCGCATATTATTTTAAAACTAATTTATCAGGAATTTAAGAAATATTTTAAATATAAAATAAGTATTCATTAAATCTTGCCCTTCTAAAATACGAGTTATTATAGCACGGAATCGCTACAACGCTGTTTTTAATGCAAAATTTTCAGATAACGCGGATTAGGGTTCACAATAACGCGGTTTGGTCAGAAATGGAATGTGGAATTCCAGATTTTCGAGGGGAAAATAGACATTTGAAGCGACTGCATTTTTTATAACAGTGATTCCCAAAACAACGGCTCGAAGGTCACATCCTGTCCGCCGAGTGTCTTCGTCCGTCCCGCCATGAGTCTAACAATTAATGGATACAATTTAACATAAAATGAAAATATAAAATTATAAAAACAACAAATTTTGCCTTTACTTCTCTTTTCCCATAATAGATAAATACATTTAAAATAGATCAGGTAACAATGACTCACAACTAAAGCCTTTAGTTTCCTCGAATTATTCTTCAACTATTTTCGACTGGATGTAGCCCACGATGGGTGCAGAAATGGGTTATGTTGGCCTCGAGTCGATTAGTTTGAACGCCACTGCTTTACAAACTTAGACAGTCGAAAACAAGTCTATTTTGCGTTTTTTTCTAAACTAAATCGCCTAGGTATTGTTTGTCTCTTCGTCCGTCTGTTCGGGACATGCTTTTTAAATCCTGAAACCTGGAGAAGCCAAAATTTCAGGATTGGTTGGTCTGTATGAGTGCCAAACATAGTAAAAATTTGGTGGATCTAGGATCAGCTGCTGTATAGTGTTGTTTTTCCGGCCCTTTTGTTTCATACTAATCCCATAAGAAAAGCATGAAACCGGTGCAAAGAATTAATTACAAATTCGCACTAGTGTATTGCCTGTCAAATACGACAGGTATGCGTGGATTAAGTATTAAATTTAAGGCACTTTCCACTGTTCTTCCTTTTCTCTCTTCCTCTCTCCCATCCTCCTACCTCCCATTCTCCCTCCCACTCTCCTTCTCTGGAAAAATATACTTCCTAGTCTCAATCTCGCCCTAATAAGGAACATTATCTATCCATCCCTCCCTCCTTCTGTCTCCCTCTCCCTCTATCTCTCTCTTCCTCACTATCCCTACATCTCTCTCCTCTGGAAAAATAGACTTCCCAGTCTCAATCTCGCCCTAATAAAGAACATTATCTATCTAAATATCTATCCCTCCTTCTCCCTCTCTCTCTCTCTCTCTTCTCTCTCACACCCTATATCTCGTCCTCTCTCTGCTTTTTTCTTTCTCTTTCTCCTATTGAAGCGTTCAAAGCACGCTTTCCTTACATATAATATAAGGATTGAGACAACAATAAAATCTTGAGGTTTAACAATGTCACGGTTGAAAAAGCAACATATGTTAAAAAGCTAAAAATTTTCGATAAATATGATTTAAACGTATTCCTTGAGCGAAATCGAATCGTAGGCGAAATTTAGTGATAAGAATAAGAAACATTTATTTATCCTTAAAACGACTCAGGTTCGAAGATTGCAGGTCAATTATTTCTAATTTTAATTTGCAAAAGAGTAAGCCTGTAATTCGAAAAATCGATTTTTACGTGTTATCTTACGGGAAACAGAAATTATCTACTGGAGTCGAACGCGGACATTTTTTGAGGATTTTTTTCATAAATGGCTTTTACTATAAGTATCAAACATTTCTACCAAATTTCAATATTCTAGCTACTGGGAATGTTTGTTAAAAATACCATTACAGTCAGCCATAAATAATTCATATTAGTCGAACGTGACCGGATTTCTTAGCTCATTATTTAAAGTGATTTTTAAGTAGTTAAAGTTAAGATAGGAGCTCGGGACATAAACATTTTATTGCCTTAAAGACTGACATTTATAGTTTTAAATATAATTCAAATCCGTATCAAATGAAAGGAAACGATTGTTTTTAATCCAAAAAAGGGAAAAATTTTCTATTTTTAACAATAAAAAATATCAACCGCTTTAAATAGGAAACATCACATAGCATTGATATAATGCTTTTAAAAGGAATTTACAGAGGCCGTCGATCAAAGATGTAATCTCATGATGACGTCATCACCCTAAAACAAAGAAAAAAACGCCTTTTGTAATTTGCTCTGCAAGAATTCCCTCACTTGTTTTAGATACGAGTTATTGGTGCTTGCATAATGCAGGCGCTTAAAAAATCCACTATTCACCAAGATCTAAAATCATAAATAAACCAAAGCGATCTACAAGATAACAGCATTTGAGCCACGCGGAACCCATGTATATTATATGATAATAAATTGCAAGTTTTCACAGAATATTTTTTTTATTTTCCGCGAAATTAAGGCACATACCTATTCAGAACTTCCAATTTCTCTGGTGATCGGCTTTGCCTCCAAGTTTTCGTATTTGAAGTTTCGTGGCTGTGTTAGCCCTGTGTTAGCTTATTTGTCATACTAAAATTAAGATATTTTGTGTGATAGGATTATGGAGCCACTGTCAGTTTTTTAGTACATATCCGGAATTTAAAAAAATCCCGAAATACATCATTATATTTTTTCATTGCCAATAACAGAAGATTGTGGCATTTCTGCTTCCACAATTTCGTCAAACCATATTTCAATTCTCTCGTTCATTTCGTTCAATAATTGAAAAGACTTCAAAATGTACCGAAAAACTATGAAACATTAAAACGTTTTTCACGTTTTGCCAAAATTTCGTGTTCAGGGTTATGACATCATCATAAGTTTACGTCTTACAATTAGTTCAACGATATTATAACACAGTCCACTGATTCTCATTAAAAGCATTAAATCAGTGCTATTATGATATATATATATATATATATATATTATCAATCCCCATAATTAAAAGGAGTAATGTGTTTTTATTAGACGTTCTTCACCAGCGAAGCGCAGTAGTCGAACGCCTTATGGCCACGTCTCGTCCGTTTCATCTCCTAAACCGCTGGAAGGATTTTAATTAAGAACGAGTGATCCTTATTAAAATTTATCGCCAAATTGCGATTTTGAACTGCATCCGTCAATTATAACTTCCACTTCATATAAGCGCTTTAATAAACCTATACTTGTATCTCGTTAAATGGCATCCGTCAAGCAATAATTAAATGCCATATTTTTCTCTCCCTAACTCTTATATGATCTGTAAGGTTTAGATTTAAAATGTATTCGGATAGAGTACAGCATTTTTCCCAAAAAAGTCTGCGAGACCTCATAATTACGGCTTATATTTACGGAGATAAAAATTCGTGTAAATCCCAAATTTAACATGGCATATTTTGTTTACATCGATCGCTAAGACGGTTCTATCGTCAAACATCAATTAATAATCCATATTTTCTCTCCCATGCTCGTATGTGATCTGTGAGGTATAGTTTTAAAAAAATATTCAGATAGAAGGGATATTCACCACATAAAAGTCTGCAGAACCACATAATTTCGGCTTATAGTTTCCAAGATAAAAATTCAAGATTTCCCAATCTTTCGATACAGTTTTATGGGTATTTCCCATAAAGAACGCCTTTGAAATCCCTGTGTATTCCATTTATGGAGTATACTTTTCCATCTTATTTAATATGATAAATTGAGTTTTAAAGTGATTACCTCATCATATTTATACGTTGTTAGTTGAAATAAACGGGATTATAATGGAGCCCATATATTCCCTTTGATAAGCATCGAATAGATGCTATTACAATAGAGATTAGCAATTTCCATTTAAAAGCATTGTGCTCGTTGGCATGGTAGTTCATGTTGATAGAATGAAATGATCTTAAGTTCATATGCAGACAGGCATAAGCTGTAAAGTTGGGAATATCTTTGAACCATTTTTCAAAAATATTCCCAATGGTAGTTCATATTTTTACTCTCTCCATGTACGAAATATAGAGAAAGTATTGTTTTCATGGAAAAAATCGAATTCGAGATTTCAACGGAAATACATGTTTTAAGGTCCCCTAAACACGTTTTGACTATTTTCTCGATGATGTCTGTCTGTGTGACTATGTGTGTGTCTGTGTGTGTCAGTGGCCGGGATTTCTTGGGTGCTCCAACTCAAAAACTATTAATCAGATCGGCGTTAAATTTTATATTTGACATTGCTGTTAAAGAAAGACGTCCTAATTATATTTTGATAAAAATCGGTCAAACGATAGTCGGTGTTGTCACTTATCCGCTTTTTAATATATTTGCTTTAATACTTGATAAATGTAAAAACGTGATGGAATAAAGATGTAGGTATTTTAATTTACCACAATCTTTGTTTGAAACAATTTCCCATACAATGTATTGTTGAAGAGATATTTTTAAAACTATATTTTTTAGCAGCCACCACCACACCACCCACCGGCGACTATTGTAAAAACATTACGCTCCTTTTTATTTTCTTAATTGTTGGAGATTCCTGGCTATATCCAATATCAGAAAGCTACGGTATGAGTTCATTTCTGTTCTTTGTAAAGTCTTTAAAATTTTCTCGCAGTTCCTTAAAATATTCATTATCATTTAACCTATTTGGAATTTTTAAAAATATTACACGTATGGAGAAAGTCATGTGGTGACCACATCAGATTTTTCATCGCCAAAATGCCCTTTTCCTATTAAAAACAAGTTTATACGTCAATTTGGCATGGATTTTGATTTATTCTTCAAAAATAATTAACTTCATTCTTTTAGCTATAGAACTGTTTTGTCCCAAGTTTATATTTTAATTTTAACTAATTCTAAACTCCAATTTATGAAGCTCTGCAGAGATTTCCAATGTTTTCTGATGGGGTATTGAAAAGGAGAAATGGGGTCAAAAATAACCCCCTAAAAATTAATATTTTTGAAATCTTTGATTTTGTCCAGTGGTTGTACCAATGACCTATCATACTGCCAAATTTCAGATCTGTAGTCCTTCTGGAAGTACCTAAGCATTTATATTCTCCTATATCCTATGTAAAAAGTAGCAATTTATAATATATACATGTGCATCAGAGAGAGGTTTGGGAATAAAGGTGGATGTCTGAAGGGGAATTGAACATAACCCTCCTTTCATTATATAAAGTTCGGTTCACATCACGGATTCGCATTACACAGCTCATTTTCAGAACGCACTCTCCGTATTATAAGAGGCTCGGATGTATCTGAAGTTTGCAAATAAACAACAAGAAGTCCAAACCAGCCTATTATTTTCAAACGAATCTAAGATGAATTTAATAAATATTTGAAATATAAAATATATTTTTACTGTCTGATTTTCATACACCAATAAATAAAGGAGTAATATGTTTTTAAAAATAAATACGATATCATATTAACAGAAAAATTACTCTATATCTTATTCTCGGGCAAGATGCCGAGTATTTTTTTTGTGATCAAGATGAGTAAATTCCAGAATTCCGGATTTCATTGATGAGATTTAAATACGATATAATGTGCCAGACCATCATATGTTAACGTCGTTTGTCGAAGTAAATGTTATTATAATCGAGTATATTGACTGCGATTAAAAGCATTAAAACAATTGTAATTTATAACATCTTTTACATAGAAGCTTTTGGTGCTTGCATACCGCAAGCGCATAAAAAATCACCATACACCAACATCTAAGCTCGTAAATAACCCAACGCGACAGCACTTGAACTACACACAGCCCATTTAAAAAATCTGATCTGGCCACTAAATGACTTTCTCCATATCTCTAATATTTCTAAAAATTCCAATTAGGTTACATAATAAATATTTTAAGAAACTGCGAGAAAATTTTAGACTTGACAAAGAACAGAAATAAACTCAAACCATAGTCTTCTGAAATTGGATATAGCCACAAAGTTCCAACAATTAAGGAAAGAAAAAGAAGCGTTACTAAGCCGTAACTAAGCGTCAATTGTTAACAATGGTTGGTCACTTGGTCATTCTGTCCGTAACGCTCATTATCTCTGCCGATTCTTCAGACAATTCAACCGAATTCGGTAAGATTTCTATTATCACGTACCAATAGAGAATGACATAAATATTTGTCAACAAAATTCCACTGTTCGACTCCAGGGGATGATTTCAATCTCCCATAAGATGCTCAATATCTCGGCCGTCTCTTCAGCCAGTTCAACCAAATTTGGCAGAATTACTATGATCACGTACTAGGAGCGAATGGCATAAGAAGCTTTCATAAAAAGTCCAGCGTTCGACTCCAGAGGGGGAGTTTAATCTCCCATAAGAACGCTCAATATCTCATCCGTTTCTTCAACCAGGTCAACCATATTTGGCAGGATTGCTACTATCACGTACTAAGAGCGAATGACATACAAAATTTTAAAAATTGTCCTGCTTTCGACTTCAGAGGGGGTTTTAAATCTCTCATAATAATACACGGGCAAAACGAGGGACACACGTGCAAGCTGATTTTTGATCGCTTTTTAAGATATGAAGCAGTTGACCTAGAGATTCATGATACGTACTATAACACGCATGAAAAAAATGGAAGTTAGTGTTACAGTCATCGAATTTCGTTTTCGATTCGAAATACTTTTCGTGGAAATAGACGATTTTTTCGCGAATTTATCATCGTTTCACCATAGCAACAACAGTATTGTTGCCTGAGATTGGAGGGATAGAAAGGGAGAGAGAGGGGGAGTGAGAGATAGAGAGCGAAAGAGAAAGTAGGAAGGAGAGGAAAACTATTTTATAGCAACCAATGTAAACAATATACTTTTCTTTATTTACGAGAAGGAATGCTTTTAAATGTTGATTATAAATCATTCGCAGATAAAAATTACTTCGATTCATCGTACGAGATCGAGACGAGAAACATGGAACGTATAAAAGTTCGTGCCGTTGATTTTTTAATACGCGTCAATCCGATTATAAGGTAACTAAATAAACAAAGATTAAATGGTTACCAAATAAATAGTCTCACTTAATCGTCGAAGATGAGGCTTTGATGTTATCGAATAACGGAAAAAAGAGTAATTGACATATTGTTATAAAAAGTTATGAATGATCAGAGACAATTTGGTGGATAATTTATATTGCTCGGAGGAGATTTCAGACAAAATGGATCAGCAATTGTTAGAGGAACGACAGCAGATGTAATTAAAGCGTGTATTAAAAACTCACCATAAGAAGAAGCAGCTATTTATAATTATATACAGGCAGTCTCCGACTTACGGGTGACACGACATTCGTATTTCCGACTTTACGTATAGGTTCATCGCCGGGAACGTTTCCTATTTATGTAACAAAATTTGTTCTAACATTACTATACATTATTTATTTAATAAATAAATGCATATTATCTTATAAATATATTTTATATTAATAAATATTTATATAACAATTTATATATAAAGCCGGCCGATTCATTGCCTGAATGTGCATTCCTGCTTTCACTTGTTGTGTTGGTGTTAGTTTGACGTATCGCGTCTATCGTGCTTTTTTTAAATTTTTATTTGAACGTATATACTACCAGCTTTTTACGAAATTATTAATATGTAATTTCAAAAATATTTCTAGCAATGCAAGTTTTTTATTAGCGAATGCAATACTTTAATATGGAAAATATGTATCCCAATCGTTTTTGATGTATCTTAACTTATATCTAAGATTTATCGAAAGTTTGAGTATGTAATTTTCACGAAATTGTAAGTGCATAATTATTATAAAAATGAATAATAATAAATATCCGAGCGTACCTAAATTATGTTACGCAAGCGTGCATTTTTCTATCTTGTTAAACGTACCTACATGAACGTATGTGTAAGAGAAATTTCCGACAAGTAATTTTTGACTTAGGTTAGGTTTCCCGGAACGAATTAAATGCGTATGTCGAGGACTTCCCATATATATACACACACACAAACCAAATGCGGATCCAGAAACTTCTCAAGGGGGGGGCGATCGCCCCAATTGCTCCTTCCCCCTCTTGATTTCGCCTCTTCCGACGACTATACATTTTGAAAATCCCCATCAGTATCTACATTTCCCTTGTCATACAGTCTTAATCTGCGGTGTAGAAACAAGTTGTTGCGCGGGAATGAATTTAAGAATGCACCCAGTGGAGGATCGTCCATCGGGAGGGCGATCACCACCCCCCCCCCCTCGGGTCCGCCACTGATACACACACCTTCATATATATACATATCACCAAACAAGTGAAAATATTATAAGTACATAAAATACCGAAAATACAGAAATTTTTTCATCCGAATCCGAAATCCGAACAAAAACAAACTCTCCCGTATTCTAGATGACGTAGAGAAAAATCTCAGGAAGACTCGGAGGAAAGAGTGTCAGAGATAGGAAATCCTAAAATGAAGAAAAAGTCGCTTCAAATAGAGGATGAATATAAGATGTAAGGTACGCAGTGGTTGGAGGCGTCATTAACTGTGTCTAAGAATATGGGCGAGGTCATTTAAGGGTTCTCAGGAAGAGATCGGAACTCAATTCATTAGCGCGCAAAGGGCGCGCTCTCAATGTTCGTGACGCTAGGGAGCGGAGTAAGGAGCGCAAGGGAGAGAGGGGAGGAGCGTGACCTATGGCCCGAGTGGACGGGATGCGACGAGAAGAGTTAAGGAGGTTAGAAATGTGCTCAAAATGGATGGCTGGAGTAAATGAGTGAGAGATGAAAGTGCATTCCTTTCGGTCTCGCGCGTGTCTAGTCCCTCGGCAGCTGCTGACCTAAAGGACAAGTTTAAGATTCCCTGAACTCGGAAAATTGGAATAGCTGGTGACGGAAGCTTGATCGAGAATGCTTTCTTCTGCTTTTTATAATCTTATCAAGAAATGTATGCAAGAAATGCGGATTGGCTCCGAAAATAAATTTCAACTTCACTTCAAAATTGAAAAAATAGGCTAATATTACTATCGGAAACTACTAATAGAGGTGCAAGAGATTTATTTTTGAATAAGGGTAAAATTTTCTCTTTTTATGAAATAGCTCGATTTATCGTTCTTACTATAGATTGTTTTTAATTTACTCGATCAAGTCATAAAATTTTGACTGTAGCATTATAATATATTTATCGTAATTTTTCTTTATCTAAAAAATTCACTAGTTTATTAGTGTAAGTACATGTCATTCAGATAAATCAATCAAATGCTGAAAAAGTTGGAATCTAATATTCATGAAAAAATCGTTTCTCTTTTGGATGAAGAAAAAGGAATCAACAGATCTAAAAATGCTATGTTTAACAATAATAATGAAAACTAAAAATAATTTCAAATAACGATTATAGGCACAGAAAGGCGTACAAAGCTTCCTTTCTTTTCGAGCTACAATGAGTTCCTACGGTTGCCGCAAGGTGGCAGCAAAAACCACGCGGGATTTACATACGAATCTAAGTTTGGAATTACATTTGAGCTAAAAAGGTACGAAAGTTTCGTCTGAATATAAAACTTGACACAATTCAGAGTAAGAATATAGATCATTATGAAAACCAATAAGTAGTTCTGAAAAGAACTAATCCGCCTACTTTCCTTTTAAAAACAAAAGGGAAGAAACCAATTCAAGACCAACAAAAAACAAAAACAAAATTAAGGACCATCGTTTTGTTTACAGAGTCGGTATGGTTACTGATAACAATGTTTAGTATAAATATTTTTCGCCACGATTCCAATAGGTATGAATCAAACTGAGGGTCGATTGTTATCTCAACAGATACGAATCGAAACACGGCTATTATCTAGCCGAGTTCGGCAATGATCATCGCCACAGAAATAAATCGAAAAATTTGTTTTCAAAACACTGAAACGAAAGTTTTTGAGAGAAATTCAAACAAAAACGATCGAGAATCAAAATCGTGGATAATAATCTTCACTTTTTTCCCCTTAGAAAAGTACAAATTCCACTAGGATATCATAATTCTAAAATATTTTTAAATGCAAAAGAAAAACTCAACGGATTTTAGATTAACCATGTAAAACAAATGGGGAAAGAACTCACCTGGAATCGAACTCGGGATCTCTCAATTCGGAATATAAATTATGGCCCGGAGGTAGCCTCCGAGAGCACTAGCCTTACACTAAGTTTCATGGAAATCGGTCCATTCTGAAGAAGATGTTAGTGGGGGACACATGGACAGCGAGGCGACCTCATAAGACTACTTTCCATTTCTTGGCCTTCTTTCCAAAGAAGTTTTTCTTTTGCATTTTAAAATATTTTAGAATTATGATATCGGAGTGGGATTTGTACTGCTCTAATGGGGAAAAGGTGAAGATTCTTATTTTTATCACACAAATTTGATTTTCGATCGTATTTATTTGAATTTCTCTCGAAAACTTTCATTTCGGCGTTTTGAAAGTCAATTTTTTCGATTTGTTGCTATTACTGCCGAACTCGGCTAAAGCATGGCCAAGTGCACATTCCAGCCGCGTTTCGATTCATAGTTATCGAGGTAACAAGCTAACCCAAAAGTCGCGGGCTCGATTCCCGGCATGGATGTTGTCATTGCCTAAGAATTTAATTTTGAAGGTGGTATTTATATATTAAAATTGTATTGAAAGAAAAGTAGGCGGATTAGTTCTTTCCAGAACTACTTGCTAGAAAGTAGGCTAAATATTAACTTTTTATCCTTAATTGCAGGTTTAGAGGAGTGGCGGCGGAATAACTTGAGTGCTATCCTGGGTTCGAATACTGGCGGAGGCCGCTTTTTAGGCACTCTTTACAAAAAAATCTGATGCGGCCACCACATGACTTTCTCCATACCTGTAATTTTTCTAAAAATTCCAAATAGGTTACATAATAATAAATATTTTAAGAAACTGCGAGAAAATTTTAGACTTTACAAAGAACAGAAATAAACTCAAACCATAGCCTTCTCATATTGGATAAAAGCACGAAGCTTCAACAATTAAGAAAAAAGGAGCGTTACTAAGACGTAACTAAGCGTCAATTGTTTACAATAGTCGTCAGTAGGTAATATAAGATATCTCTTAAGCAATGCATTATATGGAATAATGTTTCAAACAAAGGTTGTGTAAAATTAAATTTCCTGTAACTTTTATTCCGATCCAGTTTTACATTTATCAAATATTAAAGTAAATGTTTCAAAATAACGGTTAAGTGACAAGAGTAAACACCCACTTCCGTTTGACCGATGTTTGTTTATCAAACACTAATCAGTTCTTCTAACTTTTATAAAAATGTTAAATATAAAATTTCGCGTTGACCTTATTAATAGTTTTTGAGTTAGAGCACCCACAAAAAAGCTATCACACACACAGGCATCATCGACAAAATGGCCAAAACGTGTTCAGGGGACCTCAAAACGTGTATTTTCGTTGAAATCACGAAATCGATTTTTTTCATGAAAACAATACTTTCCCATATACTACGTATATGGAGAAAGTAAAAATAACGCCTTATGGTCAGGTCGTGTCCGTTCGCATGTTTCATCTCCGAAACTACTAGAGGGATATTGCAAACAAGATGATCCAAACGGAACTTATGTCTACTTTCCCAAATTTCATAATTTAGCGTTATAAAATATTACCAATACATTCGAACGGAAAACTAAATTGATCACGCTTGTTTGTGTGGCAAAAATAACGCCTGTATGTACTTGACTATATCGAACCCGAGTCCAACAATAATCGTTGCAATGACAGCACTCTCGTAATGAGTAATAACAAGTAGGAATGTACACGGTTTTCCAGTTGTACAGAAGTGCTTTTTGTCAATTTTGCCGTAGTATAATCATATACTAATGTATTTGCTTTGAAATCAGAAATTTATTTTCCTTATATTGTGGTATCCCTGCTTTTTAGATCAGTTCATTTCGTTTTGTCATTCTATACTCGCCCTATAAGAGAAATTTCTTTTTGAAAAAGGTTCAGCCAATACCTTCGAAATTCATAGTTGCGGAAAAATTCTAACCTTGATATTGTGGTAGCCCTTTTTAGTCGACCCGGTTGAAATATACTATTTTTGAAGTAGGATCTGGTGCTTTCCCGGTGGATTGATTTTAGGAATTCTTCACGGGTGCACAACCGGGTTAAAGTTTGATCTAAGATCGACGTTTCGACGGCTGACTTCTTCATCAGCCGTCGATCTTAGATCAAACTTTAACCCGGTTGTGCACCCGAGAAAAATTCCTATGCTATTTTTATTTATTTCTATGAAAATTGTATATACCATATTGGGATAAAATACATTCGGTCAGATCTCTAGAAATACGTGTAAAATAAATATTATTTTACTTTTTACTGTGTTAGCCCTGCTCTTTATCTCTGCTTTAAACATCTTGATTTCATTATGGTGTGTTGTGCAAATTTTATATATAAAATTTAGTTGAAATCCATTCAGCCAATTCCTTCCAAATCCATAATTACTGAAAGAATTTAATTTGTAATTGTGGCACCCCTGTTTGATTGATCCGGTCCAAATATTCTATTATGGTTTTGTATGTGTGTACATTGTAAATAATAAATTTGGTTAAAATTTATGTGGACAGTCCAACACAAATACTTATAAAAAGAAACTTTTATTACTTGTATTGTAGCAGTCTTGCTTGCTATATCTGTACTAAAAGTCTTCATTATGTTTTTCTATGTTGCACAGCTCCTTCATACAAAATTTTGTTGAAGTCGGTTGACCCAATTCCTTCCAAATTTATTATTACCGAAAATATTTATTTTGCAATTATGGCACACCTGTTGAATCGACCCTGTCGAAATATGTCATTTTGTGTGAAGATTCTATACACCAAATTTGTTTGAAATCGGTTCAGCCAATTCTTCCCTGATATATGCGTACGGACAAACGGACATCACGAAGATAACAGGGTTTTTCAGCAATGACGAAAAGCACTAAAACCTGCAAAAACGTAAGTATTTACGCCAAATTCGAAGAAATACGATCGATTAGCAAAATTCTACGACAAAAATAAGAATCCTCAGAGAATAGTACAAATTCCGCCCCGATATTACAATTCTAAATTATTTTAATGTGCAAGAGAAAATTGCCCTGCACGATGGTTTTCAGGTTTCCAATGCAAATGAAATGGGAAGGATAGTTCCTAGAATCGAACCCGGGACTTTCAATCTTCGCAACAAAAACTATCTCAGGAGCTCGGCCCCAGTAGAAAGAGATTTCCACCAAGTGTCGTGAAAACCGGCTTTTGTTCGTTTGTATGGAATTCCTGGCTAATCAACCTCTTGGATTATTATAGCCATTACTCATTCCACCCCGAACATACACAAGGGAGGAGGGAAACCCGGTGCCGGCATTAGCCTACTCTATGCGAAGAGCACCAAGGGAGGCAACTGCTTAATGTCCCTTTCGAAGGACGGAGCACTGACTTGCGCGGTCTCCTCAAAGCACACAAGTAGGGGACGAGACGATCCCAGGTTGAAAAATCCGACCTCTGCCGGATTCGAACCTGGGACCTCTGTCGACGCTCTAAATATTCCGCCACCCCATGAAAATCGGTCTATTGCTTCAAAAGTTAATAAGGGGGACAGACAGACAGACACAACGAAGAAACTATATGCCTATTTCCATTCTGGAAATTAGGCTAATGAGCTAGGTCTCTATGGTTTGTTTGTTTTCGTTGCGGCAAAAAACGGTTATGCCAGGACAAAAATACAGAATTTGGCTTTTATGTATAGTAGGGTGGTCCTTATTTTTAAGTTTTGGAAAACTGGAGGGGGCACGTTTTGAATCTGTTCCATTATGAAAAAAATTATTTTGGTAAAATTAGGTTAGTTTTGAATAATATTTAGAGGTCGCTACCAAGATCTGAAAAATCGCAATATATCATAATGCTAAACATAAAATTAGTTTAAATTTTAAACTTATTTGAATTGAATTGTGAATTGTGGATACTTAGTATTTAAAATTGTGATGCAGCACCCATTGGTCAATGTTACGCAATACTGCAATAGATATAACCTTTCAGATGTACCCCTCAGAAATCCTGCATAAGTCCACTTGCAGGAGCACTCTTTTTGTTATGTAATAGTCCATATCAGGTCTTTTGGAACAATCTAGAACTGTTCAGAACGTTATAGAGCCTTCATAAACAATCTAAAATGTTCTAGAACCTTGCGGAACAATTTGGAACTTTCCAGAACGTTCTAGAACCTTCTGAAATGATGTAGAACGTTCCAGTACGTTCTAGAACCTTCTGGAACAATCTATGGCCTAAACTATATAAGCAGCCCACCTAGTGCAGTGAGTTCAGTTGTCATCAGGCAGCCGAAGAGTGCAGTTCAGCCAAGGGTTTTCTCCCATAAAGTTGTTGTGTAGAGACTCAGGTGAACCTGACTCGTAGGAGATTACAATACAGTGCACTACCAGTTTGTAAGTTTTGTACTGCATTCTGCTGAACACCAAAAAATAAACTAATTAGATTTCTTGCTCCTGGTGCAATGCATAAGGCTCGTTGGATGGCCAAAGCCATTTATGCTATCAAACTGTGGATGTTCAAAGGACAGTTTCCATTGAAGGCAAAAGAGGAAGCTGGGATAAGGGACATAGCAATTTTTGTTGTGAGATTCTATTTGAAGGCATAGTTTCAAGCTGCACTTCCAACTGCTGCGCCTTTAAATGGCCTGATGCTGTTAAAGAACCTCCAACAGTACAAGACTAAAAACTCAATACCTCCCAACGCTGCTCTGAAGGAGCTTGCTTGTCATCTGTGATACTCAGCGAAGAGCTGGTTACCCTTGCTTTCTTTGATAAAAAAGTATCAATAGATACAAAAGCCAAATTGATTCAAGCTCTCCAAAATGATGGTAATGTGGACCACTCAAAGAGAGTGGCTGTCGATCTGGATAGCATCTTGGAGAAAAATTTGGACTATTTTGTGTCAGCCAACACTTTGAGGTTTTTCGACATACTTGGTCTTAACTCAAAATTCACAGAATTGGATCCTGAACTCTGGGCTTCTGATGGGAACTACATTGTCACAGAAAAGTGCATCAGGTCCATCAAATGCATTAACGATATGGCAGAACGCGGAGTTGCCCTGATCGAGGAATACAATCGATTACACACCCAGGGTGAACAGCAGAAGCAATTTCTTCTGCAGGTTGTCAGCGATCATCGGAGGAGATATCCAGACTTTGCGAAGGGAACACTTGCCACAAACAATTTATATACCACTGTGTCAGTATTGTTATGTTCATCATGTGACAATGTAGCATGGAAATTACCAACTCTAAATTTTATATGCTTTGTACTGTATTGCATTTTGTTTAAAATAAAGAAAACTTAATGTTTCAAACTTTGGTAGCAACCTCTATCTTTCATCTAAAATTTACCAAATTTTGGGAATATTATTTTTTTTAATATTAGAACAAGATAGGCTGGTGCCCCTATTCAAAATAAAACGTTTGTTTTTTTCCCATTATAAGGACCACCGTAATGTATAGTTTAAAATTCGAATTTTACCAAGTTGTCAGCATTTCAAAAAATAGTTATACAAATTAATTGCAAGCGTAGCTGCAACAGACTGCTAGTAAGTTGAATTAGTGCAAAACCTCAGAAATAAATAGGTATAATAAAAAGTTTAACTTCCACGATAGTATATATACGCTTTAATGTATATATTTGCGATGGCATCTCAAAATTAAGTCACAAATCTTGGTTTTTTTCTCTGTCACAGTTATAAATTCTCTTCTTATGGTAAGCTCAGTTAAATTATTCAGTATTCAACACATTAGCATACGACAAACATTCTTCACTGTCTTGGTTTTCTTTAACACAACATCCTACAACCAATAGGCAAGCATACTTTGAACATTCTATTTAATCTGAGAATGTAACTTATAAATAAAATTCGAGTTTGCTTTATTAGCTACACATATTTTCATACATATATATATGGATGGCAACAAGGTGTTGGGATATATATATATAAGTATATGTGTATATGTATGTATATATATGTATATATATCTCAGTTACTCTATCGCTGAAGAAGGGCATAGGCCTGATAAGCTTGCATTTTTTTTTGTTCGTGTGTTTAATGTGTCTCTTTGATGCCCCCAGCAGCCTGCCAACTTGGCCTCCAACTTGGTAAGTGTCCACTGGGCTTCCTTCAACACCTTGTTGCCACCCTCATCACTACCTTTTCATTTCCTTACATTAATATATATATATATATATATATATATATATATGGCAACAAGGTGTTGGGATGAGGATGGGGATGGGATGAGTTCTACATTTGTGATGTTTCTGTGTTTTAGTGTTCTTTTACGTGTGTCACTTCGACATCCCCAGGGCCTCGCCAACCTGAAGTCGTCCGATTGGTGAGTGTTCACTGGGTTTCCTCATCCCAACACCTTGTTGCCATCCATATATCCATTTTACCTTTCCTTTTCCGTAAGCTGTTATATATATATATATATATATATATATATATATATATATATATATATATATATATATATATATATATATATATACATATGCCTTCTTACAGCGCGGATACCCGCCGGATCTGATCCGAGACCAAATCCGGCGGGCAGTCGCTCCCGCCACCCCTAACTCCCACCCCAATACCCACACCACCACCGATTCCACCCTCCAACTCACCCTAACCACCCTGTATTTCCCCGGCATCCAGGACATTTTGAAAAATATCCTGAAAGCTGCCCACATTATCCTCTCATCCTCCCCTCACCAGATTCCATTTCCCAGACCACCGATGCTCTCCTTCTACCGTCCCCCTAATCTGGCAAATATTCTATGGAAGAAAGAACCCCCAGCACCCACGCCTTTACACCCTGCCGGATCTTACCCCTGCAGTAGACCCCGATGTCTAACATGCCCAATAAACCCCCCCTGCAACTCCTTCTCCAGTCCCACAACCAACATCACCTACCCCATAACTTCCACCACCAACTGCACCACCCGCAATATCATTTACCTCCTGAAATGCACCCAATGTACCGCCTTTTATGTTGGCCTCACCAGCAATCCCCTCAACATCCGCATGAACGGCCACCGCAACAGCGTCATTCTCAAACGACCGCTGCCGGTGGCCATTCATGCGAACAAACATAATTTAAAGTTTATCAACTGCTTCACAGTGAGAGTCATTCGCGCTCTCCCCGACAATGCTTCGGCTCCACAACTCCGTCAGTGGGAGCTTTCGCATATCCATCTCTTAAACTCCTTCACTCCCCCTGGCCTCAACCTTCGATAGCTTTTCACTCCCTTTCTGTCTTCTCCCAACCCCCTACCAATCCCCAACCCCCTCCGTATCCTCCAATCCTCGACCTTTCCGCACTACCCTTCCACCCCCATGCCTCCACCCAGTGTCACTGCCATCAGTTCTCTCTCTCTCTGTAGCTGATGAAGGAATAACTCCGAAAGCTTCTACGTTTGTGATGTTTCTGTGTTTTAGTGTTCTTTTACGTGTGTCACTTCGACATCCCCGGGGTCTCGCCAACCTGAAGTCGTCCGATTGGCGAGTGTTCACTGGGTTTCCTCATCCCAACACCTTGTTGCCATCCATATATCCATTTTACCTTTCCTTTTCCGTAAGCTGTTATATATATATATATATATATATATATATATATATATATATATATATATATATATATATATATACATATGCCTTCTTACAGCGCGGATACCCACCGGATCTGATCCGAGACCAAATCCGGCGGGCAGTCGCTCCCGCCACCCCTAACTCCCACCCCAATACCCACACCACCTCCGATTCCACCCTCCAACTCACCCTAACCACCCTGTATTTCCCCGGCATCCACGACATTTTGAAAAATATCACTGGGTTTCCTCATCCCAACACCTTGTTGCCATCTATATATCCATTTTACCTTTCCTTTTCCGTAAGCTGTTTTATATATATATATATATATATATATATATATATCTTAATTTTGAAATTTCCTCATCCCCCATTTGGTAAGTTCTAACCATCACCCCCCCTCTGCGACTACTAGAAAAATACTCGCCAGTCGTTATGAAAAAAACAGGGTCAGCCTTAGAATTCACGCTTTCTTACCTTAGTTGTAGTGGCAAATGCCCCACGATGACATGAGTATCTCCTGGCACAAACAACATAAAGCACATCACTATACCACTTTTCATTGGACGATGATGGGAAGATGAAGCATGAAGAACAAGGGAATAGAAAAGCACCTGGGGATTCAAGCAAGAATTTATGATATTTTGCTGGCATAGAGAATAAATAGCGCTATTTATTCGATTAAAATGTGAAATATTATCTACTGTTTCACGAATGCTATAAACCACGATAACTTCTCACATAAATCTGCACTTAAGATAAAAAAATCCGCCAATGTGAAAATGTCACGAAATCTCTCATTGGTTGCTGGGGGTAAGGAACAGGTAACTGAAGTAAAGGAAGTAATATAGCATGTGCTTTCCTTGCCGAAACTATTTTTTGCATCAAATGCAGTTTAATTCGCAAGATCAGAAGACGTTAAACTTTACAATGGAATTTCTGCTTATGCTTAAAGAAACATTCAGAAATGTGCATTAAAATTCTGTATCTAATTATATCTCGTGCAAATTATTAATTACTACAAACTTTCAACAGAGATTTTTTTTTACATTTTAGACAATTAAATCATCATTTGATGAATACATATAATACTGCTACTATAAATAAATGCATACATTAAACATGTAGGATTTTCAAAATAATATGCATCAGATACAAAATTTAACAAATATCCATTTAAATACCTAAATGAAAACATTATATTCGGGTGTTAATCATACTCCCTGAACTAACACAATTTATGTAAAAACATGGATTGCCTCCTTCTTACGTTCAACAAGGAACTATCAAGCTCTTTTTATGGCTAAAAAATTCAAGAACAGGCAATATAAAAAATACATGCCTCAGGTCCAATAGCCATAACAAGGATAAAAAAGCCAGATGCGCATTTCAGCTACAGAGCAGTGGTAATTCACAGAAAATAGATTCTAAAAGAACATGTGTGCTAACATTTCCATTCTTTTTATATGGGGAGGGGGATTTTGTGGATAGAATATTCAGTGAGGGTGTGCATGGGGAAGGAGAGGGGGTTTTCCCCATGTGCACCCTCACTGGACAACCCACCTGCAAAATCCCCCTCTCCATATAAAAACAACAGAAATGCTAGCACATGTGTTCTTTTAGAATCAGTGAATTATCACTGAAGATGGCTGCTTTGTAGCCCAAATGCACATCTGGTTTTATTTAACCTTGCTGTGGCTATTGAAGATACCTGAGGGAAGAATTTTTTAAATTGCTTGTTCTTGAAATTCTTCTTACAAGACAAACGTCAAATTGCCAAATATTATCAAAGAACCAGTAAAGGCCCAGTAATGGCATGTTCTCAAACATTAAAACAGAAACTGGTGTGGCTCAAGGATCCATTCTTGACCCATTACTATTATTATTACTTATCATTATCTTTATGAATGATCTCTCCAATTCTTTTAACAAAACCATCCTTATTTTATATGCAGATGATACATCCTGCTTAGTACATGCAAACAACTTCCCAGACTTCAGTAGTAATAATTAATTTTTTAAGCGTGTAACTACCAAGATCATTTTGCACTGTCATCCACTGGACACACACACACACACACAAAGGAAGGGGGAAACCCAGTACCAGCATTAGCCTACTCTTTACAAAAAGCACCAAGAGGGCCAACTGCTTAATGTCCCTTCCAAAGGACGGGATGCTGACTTTGTTTGGTCTCCTCAAACCACACAAACAGGGGGCCGGGCAACCTCGGAAAAGATCCTACTTTTGCAGGATTCATGCCTGCTGCCCCTTCCAGCAGCAGGTGAATAGCAGCCAGCAGCCAAATCACTACAGCACCAGCATCCCCCCCCCCCCCCAGACTTGATAAAGTATGCTAACACATCTGCAAGACAAACGACTGAATGGTGCAGGCTTAACCTATCAAACTTAACAATTCAACCTACCTACAATTTTATACCAAAAATCCTGCTCCATCCCAGCAGCCTACTTCTGAAAATGAATAACATCACTTCATTATGGACATCTTCAACAATTTTCTTGGATTACAAATCAACGAAGAACTTGACTGGTTTGGCCATATCCATGCTCTAACAAATAAAATTGCCACTGGTATCTTCATGATAGGAAAACTGGCACCCATTGTTTCTATTGAAATACTTAAATTGTTATACAGAGAGTTCCTAAATTATACTGACAAAATGATAGGAGTTGTAGGGCAATATGCCCAATGTGCGAAACACCAAATCCGTGTCCGGAGCTGTTTCCTGTTAGAGCTACAAAGTGAGAAATCTCATACCTAAGCGCCCTAAGGCATTGGGCAGCTCACTCCCCGGATCTCAATTCTCTGGATTTTTATGCATTCCTTGCACGAAGTGAACGCATATAGGGGAGGTCATTTCCATCCTCCCATCCGTTCGCATGTTAAAGCTCGGGAATCGCTGGACGTATTTTGATGAAATTTGGTATTGGGGATGTTTAGTAAAATTGGTGGACCAATTCCAATTTTGGTTAAAAATTAACACGTGTTAAGGCAATCCTTGTGCTTTGGATGCCATCTGTGATGTGCTGCCTTGGTGCATGGTGGAATGTTTTGCTCACTCACTTAGGTACAAGATTTCTCACCTCGTAGCTCGAACAAGAAACTGCTCCAGACACAGGGACTGGGTGTTTCGCACATTGGGATTGCCATCCAACAACACCTATCATTTTGTCGGTATAATTTAGGAGCACCCTGTATTGTGGTAAAATACACTCACTTCTGTCTCATGTCATACTGTTCTGGGGTAATTGGAAATGTCTGCAAAAACATTCTCTATGCAAAAGAGGGTGATAAAAGCAATCCTAGGAGTGTCTTCCTGAACACCTCCCAAACCCCTTTTCTCCTCTTTAAGCATACTAACTCTACCTTCATTATATATCCTCACCTGAGCCTCTTTTGTTAAAAATTACTATGGCAAATTTACCACCAATTCTGATTACCACAACTACCAAACCTATGTTAAACATGATATTGGAATCAATATTTGTGCACTCTTTGCCTAAAGGGCCCCCATCAGTTATTTTCAACAAATTACCTAAGGAAATAAAATCACTTTCTTCTCCTTTATTATTTAAGAATTGAGTGAAAAAATTACTACTAAGTAAATGTTATTATAGTGTGAATGAATTTCTCATGCACAAATTGTAATATAATATATGGTCTATCTATTTGCTATACTTGCTTATTTTCCACAGCGCTTTTGTAAATTATTATAGTATGAATGAATGAAAAACTATAATATGAGATGTTGGTTTGAGTATGGCATAGGTATTTACTGTACTTGCTTATTGTTACCAGAACTCATTTGCGAATGTGATTTTCAAGACACTCCTTGTAATTTTTTCTTTTATTTTTCGTTAATTTGTATTGGTGCTTGGAGATATTCCATGTCCAGTAGTTATAAGTTTAAGTATATTTATATATATTTGCTTATTATTTCCATGACTCTTTCGTAAATAATTATAGTATGAATGAATTTCTTATGGATAAACTTTAGTATGATACGTTGGTTTGAATATGGTATGTATTTACTTGCCCTTCCCATAACTCATTTGTGAATATGATTCTCAAGGATCTCCTTGAATTTTTTTTATCTTTTTTATTTATATTTTGTGTACGTACTGACATATTCCATTCCATTCCAGCACAGTGACCAAAAGGAACAAACAAAATATTATTATTATTAAAACTCATGGCTCTCAAACCAATAAAACATTATCCATTCAGCAGTTCATTTTTAATGTTCATTGCCAAATTGTCTTTGCATTATATTATTCTAATTCTCCTGCCTAATTTTATGAAACCCTATGTTTAGCAGATTTGCCATAAAAACTTTCAAAACAGCGACTAAAATAAGAAAAATGCTGCTAGCATTCGCATGTGTGGTCTGTAAAGCAAATTTGTCTTGCATGCCACTTTGGATACTCATGTCATAGAACAGAGATTTTTAAAGTGGTCCATTAGAGGCCCACAAAATATTCAAAATGGGCATTAATATAGGGTTATTCGAAAACATATATCTGCGACTGTTAAAATAAAATTATGTAAACTGAAGTGAAGATAAATGACGGATTTAAAAAATGGCACTTACTAATTCATTAAGAAAAATTGTTGTAGTTCAACATATACACATATAATTAATAAGTTCAGGCTACACTTTGTGGAATTTATCCATAATAGAAATAAAAAACCTATCATCTTCCACAATTTTAATCTGACAAAACTGGTCGTTTTACATTAAAATTGTGAAAGATACATTGTTGTTTTTTATTTATTTCATATCATACAAAGGTACTGTCAACTTATATGACGTTGAAGGGATAAAAATGATATAAACCAAAAAATATTTTCTAATATAATTAGGAATCCAAAATTTTTAAACTATGCTACAAAGGTGGCATAGAACATGGAATGGTAGGCTGGCACTTTTTCAATTCATTTTCCAGCTCGCAAAAACTGTTAAATAAAATTCGGGAACATCAAATCATGTACTTGATTCTATATCAATCAAAATTTAATTATGTTAACTAAAATCTTCCACTTCATAACTTAAAACATTAATTGTGGACATTATGGCAAGAAAATACCAATTATCCATCAGTAACAGAGACTGTTATGCCATAATTACGAAGCAGGGTGAATCTTTAAATATTATTCCTGCCTTGACGATGTTACATACTTTTATGTACATTTGTACGTTTGAAAATGTTTATTTCATAACACAGCGGTAGTGGATGATATTTCAGTAAACTAGAATTATTAAATTAATATAATATTAATAACTGATTATAAATTTTATTTAACAGTCGTATAATGCATTAAATATTTACATTTCATGTTTATTTTAGTTGCCATAGCAGCTAAGTTTTTAATCTATTAACATGGAAAATTGGGAAAAATTTTTATCATTGAAGTTGAATTATATAAATGATAATCTAAAATTTTAATCGTTCTTGTGTTTGTAGATTCTATGGAGTTTAAGTTGCAAATTGGATATTATACATTAGCACTGACCATGTCTGTCTGTCGGTCTGTTCGCCGATCTAAGGCCCAAACTCGTAGATGAAATCGAATGATATTTCGTATTTATGCAATATATCATCTTTTGCAGGTCATTTTTTTATGAAAATGATATTGCGCAAAAATTAAGGGTAGTTTATTCCTAGCGATTTTTTGAAAATTTTTATTTACTCAAAAATGGCTCCAGAGAATTTGATTAAAATCATACAAATTGTGTAGCCTGAGGTCAAAAATAATACTACATAAGCCACATATCTCTTGAACACTCTATATGCCGTCCAGTGACATTACAATGTACGCTAAGCTACCTTACCTAAGCCTTATGACGTCACGCCTCCGCCGCGATCCATTCCAACTCTTACTATTGCGTTACAGTTAAACTAAATCGAATGATATATCATATTTATGAATAATATCATTCATAAAAGACATTCTGATGAGATAAATGATATTGCGCAACAATTAAGGCTACTTTATTCTTGGATATTTTGAAACAAAATTCGATTTACTCAAAAATGGCTTTAAGGATTTCGTTTAAAATGCATCCAAACGTGCAGACTGATGTCACAAATAATACTAACTAAGCCATATGTCCCAAAAAAAGTTACTATATATCGTCCAGTGGCATCATTTCTGTACAAGACGCTCAGCGCACGCGTCAGAGGTGAGAGTTCATTTCGGGGCAAAAAGTGTAGTGAGATCAAACGTATATACGTTTATTAGAAAGTTTGTGCAATGTATATTGTGCCGTTTATTTCTTTTGACGATTGTAAAACGGGCTATACACTCAGTTTGATTAGCATGATAACTTCACAAAGCTACTAGGAAACAAAAATTGTTTAGATTAACACAAAGATAGTACTCCACCTTAAAGAAGAATGGACGGATGGTCCATCGCCTTGTAAAAAATTCAGCCTCAAATTAAATGAAGAAGTACGGCGATGCTCACCTTGCCGGGTATCAGGTATTAAGGAAAAGTACAAAGAATGACTCCCAACAAAGAATAGTATACCTAAGAGCTGTAGAGAGAAATGGATTAAGATAAATTATGCAAAAAACAAGGCTACATGTAGTTTTAAAAGTCGAAAATGGTATGCCACACATTTCTCACCAACAGATTTTATCGACACTTCTATTTCTTTAATTTCCCGTTTGAAATAAATGCTACAAATCAGAAACAATAACTGCCTTGATATAAAATAAAGAATGATTGTTATTTTGCATAAATAGTAGAATTTTAGGGTGGACTAGTTGGTTATATCAGGAAAATAATAGCGCGAAAATATAAATTTGATGTTTTTACGCCTTAGAAGATCTCAAGATTCACTGATCTCAGAGATAGCAAATGTTCCATGAATAATGAATGGTTACTATTGATGCCTAGAAAACTTGATAACGTTAATTGCGCCAAGAATTTTTTCGCCAATTATAGTGAGAACCTTTAAATACCAGCTATGAATCCTACACAGCGTAATAAAATTATCCTAAAATGTCTTATAAAATACATGTATAAAATATTTGAAGATAGTAAAACCGCTATTTTTTAAATTGGATATCAAACACTGCTTAAACAGAAAGATTATCTTACCAAATCCATACAATTCCTTTTCACTGACTGTTTTTCCTATATTTTCAAGCATTTTATCGAGATGAGATCAATGACAATTTAGTTTATCTATAAATTTGTTTCAAATAATTAATCAAAAAACTTACTCTAGAAATGGCTACTTCAACTGACAATTTCTTTATATTTTCGAAAAATGAAAAGCAGCAATCTAAAACAATGCACATACGATATTATTCACCCATACGTGTTCATACCTTTCATATAGAGGATTTGCGCTTTAATTAGCTAATGCCGAGACAACATTTTTTTAAATATATGGTTTTGTTTAAAAGCTTAGTATGACTCATAGTCTCTCTTATTACTTAATAGAACTTAAAATTAACATTCGTCATGGACGTTTCCATTTAATGTTTCAAAAGATGCTTATCCACTAGTTTATTTGAATTTTTAATGATAATTCTTAAACTAAACCAGGGTTATACGTCGTTTGTTATTATTTCCGTAAGTTTTAATAGTTTTATAAAGGCTTTTTACAATCAATAATTCTTTGAGTTACTAAATTTCAATAGTCATTTTACGAGAAGTTGCCATTTTTGTTTTCTTACCTTTTTACTGTTCTTTTTTCAGGAATAACTACTGCCTTTTCGTATCATAATTAGACCTCTATTATTGCACAATTTAAATCACACGTGATTTGGTAGTTTCTCTTTTTGTTCTATTGATGAAATATGTATTTTTCATATACTTGGATTTACAAATGTGCTATATTTTATAACTATTGCAATATATAAACTTCTTTATTTGTCCTATATCTGTGCTACCCATTCCCTTGAAGCAATAGAATTGATGGACATGTGAAGTCACTAAGACTCACAGTTTTCCTATCAGAATTGAAAACTGGTAGTAAACAAATTTTTGACACAAGAATATCCACAAAATGTATTGGATTACTATAATTGCTGTTGAGCAGTTTTAATAAGATGATGTAATTATTCTACTAAATTTTACCCTAAGTTGAGTTTATTGCATTTATGGATTAGATATCAAAATCTGCAATATCAGCAGTTTATTTTTAAATAAAAAGTTATCAACATTATGAAGAAGCTCCAGTAAACCTGATCTCTTACAGAGCTTTCCAGTTAATTGCATAACTTTGAAATGGACGATTGAGTACGTTTTTTGTCAAATATTTTCAGGATAGAAGTTTAAAGATTAATAGCATGATAAATTAGGTAAATATTGACAGAAATGCTGCATTATGAAGAGCAAACTTCCCTTGAATCACTGTTAGGCATTTAAAATTTCAATCACAAAAGAAATTCCTAATATTTAAGAAAAGAACCAAATGGTCATTTATACTTGGTTTAAAATATGAAAGAAGATGATTTCAATTAAAAATACTTTTTAAAACTCTGCTGCATGTTGTTTCTTCTTTCCTCCTCACACAGAATTTGCCATCAGAAACAGTGGCAAAACATCCATCTATCTGATGAGTGAGTGAATTTTTGCACCAAGAAATATCAGCTCACACCTAACCAAAATATCTTGTTTTACCCTCTAGTTCAGTGGTGTTCAACCTTCTTACATGGCAGGCCACATAGGCAGTTGCGAATCCTTCGGCAGGCCACCTTAGAAGTTGCCAATTTTTCAGCAGGCCAGATTCGAGTTTAAATTGGAAGTTACCTATATATTCTGAGAAAATAAATTCTAAATAAGGTTTCTATGAACAGCATTTCAATATTAAAAGTTTTACAGATTTTCATAAAAATGTATTTGTGCTTTAAATTTTTTGGATTGCTATTTCATCATAGCTCTGCTGGCCACACCAAAACCCTTCATGGGCCACATTCATAGCTTAGGCACCACTGCCCTAGTTGAAGTAAAACTTATGAAAACAAGGGACTTGCATTCAAAAATTCAAATGGAACATGGAAGTTACATTAAAAATATAATATATACCTGGATTTTGTCCTACTATTAATACTGTGAAATAATAACCGAACTCTTTGTCAAGCAGTAAACAAAATTCTTTTAAGTTGTGTTAACCTAAATATTTAGGAGATAAAGTATTATCATATCTATTTTCCAAATACATTACTAAAATGAGTCCATTATATATATTGAATGGTAACATTTTATTAGTTCTCTTGAGGCTGGAACCCTGAATTCAGCATCCAAGAGCACTCTGTACAAAGGTACATACCTTCAGTTTATAGTGTGGAAAGAAACAATATGATATTGGCTTAAAAACATTGAATGTTAGTATACAAACACTTTTGGGCCAACGAAACTAAAGCCAGTTAAGTACATTGCATAAAAATCAGTGTCGCAATGAAATAATCTAGTCCTGGCACCAGCTCAATGTTAAATAGTCCATAAAAAAATACTGATATGAATCAGTGGCATCGAGGTTCAATTCTATGGCCACTTCATCGCTCAATATTGTTTTTTAATCAAAACTGATTTACAAATCATAATCAACATGCTTTAATATATTAACATTGTGCCAGCAACCAAGATTTTATTTTTTAAACATTTACACCAACTTCACGCATTGAACAGATCAGATGGAAGACTGCAGGTGATGAGGTCTGAATGTTGGAATTGACTACCTGATCATTAAATATGGCCAAATAGTTTATCTTTAATTTATTTTTCACTCGACTTTCATTAGTCATTAATTGAGATATGTATTCCCTAAATGTTCACCAGTGCTTGAGGGATGTTTCATTTTATTTTGTCTTCAGTCTTCATTAGTCTTAGGCCTCCTGAATCATAAAATACTGACTTGACTTTCTTTTTCTTTAATCTTCAGCTTTTCACAAAGCCACCTGCATTTTTACAAAGTGTATGAAGGAACGAAAGTTATCTAAAAATACTGAAATAGAGTGACTGGATGTACACGGTATTTTTTCATCTCACCCCCTCCACCTCTTAAGACACCAACATCTCTGATGAGTAATGAAAAGTATAAAAAATCCTTTTTTTTAGATGTGCATTCAATAATTTATCCTAGGTTATTGCACCACATACCTTAACAGGCTTCCTGAACGGATTGTACTGACATGAAAAATCACATTAACCATATAGGAGACTGGATCCACAGTCTTTACACTTGAAATGCTATTTTATATACTTCCTTTTAAGTTCTGACCAGCAGAAAGTATACTTGTACTAATTTAAATTTTGGATATAATACAATACATGACCTAATGTAATTAATCTCCTTTTACCAAACACACGAGTGACATAAATCATCTATAATTATCTATCCTTAAGATGCAACTGGACAATCAACCAGAGGAAGGCACTGTTCAAACTGCCAGTTAACTTGAGTTGAGCAATAATAATTCTCTCTCAAGCAGAATTTATTGAATTTTGGAAGGATTTAGTCATCAAATGTAACTCTGCAAGTTGTTTCGCCAAAGAGTGAATTCTCTTGAAAACCCCAGTCAACAAACTGCTGGACTTTTGAGCTATCTCTAATCCACTAACTCTTTACAAAATTGCTGCCTGCAATAAAAATTTCTGCAAGCAGCTTAATGATTTCCAAAAAAATGCATAGACTCAGTATCTCTCAATCAAGTTGCATCATAAAAGAAGAAAAAATGACTTCATGAAAAATCTTTTGATTATCTTTAAAAATATTTTAAACAAAAATTAAGCAAAAAATGACATTTAAATGCTAGCTGCACTTGACAACAAAAAGTTTTTCCACAAACTATAACACTGTTTTGTTGAAAGGAGTGATCAGCTGTAGAGCTAAACTTGCTCAGGAGACCTTCATTAGAAAAATAGATGCCTCTCTCTTTACACAGATGTAGTAGGGCAGGTGAACATGAAATGCCAAGTTGAATGTACATTAACTAAACATTTTACATATTCACAAGTGATTAATCAAACTAAAAAGTCTGTAGCACACTGAACAACCTTGAATTTTGAACACCGTTCATTTCACATTTGACTAGAGTTTCAGCCAACATGGCAGCAACATTGCAAAAAATACACTTTACACAAAATATTTGCCTGATGTTGTCAATAAATGACACTGTCATTTACTCCACAAAATGTGGTAACTAAGACTTTTTCAATTCAAACTGTAACAAAAAATTAACTTGAACCATAAAAATACATAATTTGGTAAACTCCACCGAAAGAAAATTATGTAATAAACAAAAGAAAATCAGACTTTGAATTTGCTACAGAACATCATTTTCATATTTCTTTCTTGTTCTCTTGACAAGGGCCGGGATTCCACATATTACCTTGATTTCCAAGAATATTTCTAATATCTTGAGCAATATCTAACTGCATATTAACTACATTGCCGAGGGCACTTAGTAAGTTAGGTAAAGTACCCATTACATTTCCTCAACAAGATTAACAACAGCACACAAGACAAATCTTCGACGGAGTTTCATGTTGCTATACATTTGGACATTTCAAGGGAGAAGGGCGGAAGTCAAAGACGGAACAGGATGCTACTTCTTGTCAAAAAAGAGCAGCTTAGACTTGACAGCACCCTCGCAAATCATCAGTCTTTGAGGATTACTCTTCCGTGCCGGGTTCATCGGTCCCGATGGCCCAGCAGAACTATTGGCAACTCCATTTTCAGTAGAACTGATGTCTCCATTGTCTGCCCTCTCAAGTGTCTTTTGCAGAAGGGTGATTTTTTGAGACCTCACTGTGGGCCCAACTGCCAACCCATCTCGTAACCCCAGCATCTCCATCCGCCTGGCAAGTGGTTCCACCTCCAACACATTCTCTTCTGAAGCAGGATGGTTATTCCATCGATGTGGCCTCCCCATACCTCCCTGCTTCCTCTCAAAATACTCCACTATCTTGGTTATGTGCTGAGGAGTGGTCGCTGGGCCACCATAACCCCCTCCAACATAAGCTGACCTCTGCTGGTCATCCCAAACATCCCCCCCCAGGCTCGACACATCCTCAGAACTGTCAGTGTATATGGAAGATGAGCGTTTGGAAAACAGAGAAGAGTGCGTTGACGAGTGAGTGCCACGGCCAGCCAATGCCGCTGCTAATCCAGCCACAATCCTCCCTCCACCTGGATGGGTCACACCGAGAGATCCCATCGGGCCATTCCTGAGACCAACACCACAGCAATCGGGAGACAGTAGGTCACTCGTGCTGGTTCTCTCTCCATCCCCCACACTAAAAAATCCTGATTCACAAGATCCTCTCCTCCTCAAGTGGTGCTGCTGTAAGAGAGAACAGCCCCCAACCACCACTGACACCGTGCCAGTGTGACCACTTCTGCCAACACCAGATACCATCCCCACATCTACGGCCTCGGAATCAACCACTCCCACCAAGTTTGAGCTCGACAAGCATGCTCTCCTCAGAGGATGATGATGCAGATGGTGCAAGAGATGGTGATGGAGGTGGTGGGGCAGACGGAGGTCTGCGCGGCCCACGTCCCCACCAAGGGAATCTGGTGCCTCAGCTACCACTCGTACCTCACGACACCTCCTGATGGCTGTTGGGGAGGAGGGGAGAGAGACTGCTTGCGGTCGCTCCCAAGGAGGTACCAATGGAGGCTCATTTGAAATAGAAGTGGGAGTCGGGGTGGGGGCTGGGGTTGGGGTAGGCGAGGGAGAAGCTGGAGGGGTATCTGGAGGTGTTGGCCCATGGAAAGGAGAAGGGAGTTCAACGCATGAGGAGAAAAGTAGGTCTGAACCTCCAACAGCACCCATACCCCCAATACCCAAAGCCCCCCCAATTTCCTTTCCATCATTCAAGCTTCCTCCCAATATTTTCTTCACTCCTCTGAAGTGGAAAGCAAATGGATTTCTTGGCCCTCCTCTTCGATAGTGAGGGTCCTGTTGACACATGCTCTCTCCCACTCTTTTTGGAGTCAGAGGGAAAGGACCATATTCCTCGTCTTCGGCACTAGAACCAAGCCTCTCATCTTCCTCCTTCACAGCCTCAGATTCCTCCTCGTCCACTTCCTTTGAACACTGCCTTCGGAGGTGCATGTGGTGACAGCGTGCCTTATCACTTGGTGATGTAAGTCTTCCAGCCACTTCTTCCGACAATGAACGTCTATGACTAACTGCAATAATAAATAGAGAAATTAATATTTCGTATTCATAATATGACCAAAGAGGGACAAAGCCATTTTATAGTATAATATTTTAGAGAAATGGATGGATCCGTAACTAAAATTTATTTGTGAGCCGCGAGATAACTAGATTTTTTACAAAAATCATTTCTGAAGCCTAAACAATAATAATGCACAAACCGCAAAGGGTAAGTATCCCAGGCTTCCCAATTAAACTTGTAAGATAGGTGTGTTACAGGTATAGATGGAGACATAATGGATTTTTTTAAATATCCAGACTTAATGAGATAAGATTTAGGATTATTTCTTTTCAAGGCTGAGTCTTTAATTGCATGTAGGTTTTGAAAAAAAAACCATAGCAACAATTATTATAGACAAAGAAAAATCGGATCTTTACCTTTATTGCACTGCCACTTTCCTACAATCCTAACAACCAAAGTAAAAACAAAAAAACCATCCCAATGGAGAGTGCAAATGTGAATGTGTAAGGAAAACCAAGCCACCCACCAAACCAACCCAACCCAATGGAGAGTGCAAATGTAAATGTGGAAGAATTGTTTTGCATCATGCCATATATGGAGTGAATAAATTAACTGATGCAGGCCCCCTAAAACCTGCATTGAGGAATTGTTTCGCACACATAGGTCAAAGGAAAAAAAGTGGCGGTGCTACTAAGGAAAAGAAATGAAAAATGTAATTACATTTCAAAGATATAAAAAAATCCCAAAAAATCATGACCAGATCTTAGATATAGCATATAAAATTTAATGCATTAAAAATTAAAATATTAAAACTACTCAGTTACTATAAAAGGCTAAAGAAAAAGAATCATTTTTCAAATTAACAGATAATTGGAAACATTTTTCTCCCTATTATAACAAATTAGTTCTATTCATGATTCTAAATTTTTATCAAAACAAGAACAATAATAAGCTAGAATTCTTGTCAAGTACAAAGTAATGAATGGCAACATATGAAGTAAAATCAGCAAATGGGCATGGAAAGGGTAGATAAAAATATGGTACTAAATTTACAGAATTTGGTCAATTGATAAGAAAATAACATTTTACTGTTGGAGTAAGGATATGGCAGTCAAATGCTTATTTTGGTAAAAAACAACCATGAAATTAAGAAAGACAGGTTGCACCTCAATCAGGATAAAAAGACCCAGAAATAGAAACCAAAATAGTCCTTATAACTGCATTCTATGTAGCATAATGCAGGGGTCCCAAAACTACAGACCACAGGCCATCTTCAGCCTGCATAGTGATTTCATTCAGTCTGCCTTAGCTCAACTTCTAAAACATGCATACTTGTATATTTACCAGAAGGAATGTCATTTCATTCATAAAATCTATAAATAAGATAGACAACTGGTATGGTACATTATGGTATCAAAATATTTAATTAGCTATTATGTTCAACGGTAACATATGGCTTCATTAATTCGACCATATGGCTAGGGCCAGATTTCACGTACATGTTCTTGAAGATATTTTCTTTGTTTTACATTAAATTCTAACAAATAAAATGTAAACCAGAAAAAAAGATAATGAAAAAATTGAAAAAGCTAACTTTAGATGGAAATTCTTGAACCAGTCTTTAGAAGTGTGCTGTTTAACAACAGTAAATAATGTGGTAAATTGTGATATTAAAATAGTTAAGCCATAATGATGATACAGCAATGGCCAAATATCATATACATGCACTGCAGGAAATTTTCTTGTCTTTATATTAAATCTGAATGTGTAAAATGGAAACTAGAAAAATAATGAAAAAAATAAGTGAAATTTATATGTTAATTCTTAAGACACAAAATGTTGCTTAAGAGTAGAAAATAATGTAGATTACCAATGAGAACTAACATACATGGACAAATAAACATACTTAGGAAAGTTAACTTATGTCATCATTAATGATTAACTATTTTGGAAAAACATGTAATACACTTTTATAATAGGGAAAATTCAAGAAAGGGGGCCACAAAATTATTTTCGATGCAAGGTGAAATGTCAAAAAATAAAGTTTTCACGAATAATAAAATTTTATCAGAGAAATTTTTGAAAAACAATGTGATAAAAATCATAAATAGTTACATAAAATGAAGAAATTTGCAATAAACTTGTTTATTTTCACTATTTTCAATTCAAAGGGGGTCGCATGATATTCAAGGGGGCCATGACGATTGAAAAGTTTTCCTGCCAGTCAAAGCATTTGTAATGTAATGTTGCTCACCATGCAAAAAATTGCTTTTTGCAGAGTTGGAATAATGTTATTATTTGTGCTCTTAATTTTAAATGCAACTGGTTCCCTAAAAACTTGATAGTACACAATTCCCACCACAAACTGCAGTATTAATTTATCATTTTTTTGTTTCTGGTAAAATTTGAAGCAATGTTATAATTGCTCTATGGCAGTAGTGTGGATTCCACTTATTAGCATCACTGGTTAATTGAATCAGCCGCCTTACTGATTCAAAACCAGAAAACCAAAATCATTTTTTATTTAACGTATTCACAATTCTCTGCCTATTGGAATCACCTATTTGAGGTTATTGAATGAATGGCTATAGGATTATATACCTGATTCAGTGGGTTAAAAGAATGATAGGATTTTCCATGAACTGAGGGTGAATTAGCTCACTTCCCTCAACACAACTGTTTGCACTGTCAGTTTCAGCCTATAGGTTCCGGTTATTATTCAGTAGATGTTCCATTCCTTCAAATTATTCAAATTTGTTGCCATTGGTGGAACATAAACTTCATTTTTGATATACAGGAAAATGTCGAGGGGGTTAGATCAAGCATATGAGCAGGCAATTTCTCATTCAGAAATGTTGTAACCTCACTGAGAAGAAACTGGAAACAGTCAATAGCTTGAACAAAACCTTGCGAGTTTTTCTTTCCAAGTATTGATTGACTTTCACCATATCTTTGTTAGTTTCTCATAGCAAATTTAAAAAATAGGGAAGATCATTTGTAATGTGCAGATTGGCAGCAACACTGCCGTCCCTAGCAAAGTGCCACCTGAGATGGTTGCCTCTCAAACTCACCTCACACAATGGCTCAGTTTGAATGTTTCAATCAGTAGTGGAATATTGATGGAAAAAGCAGTGGAGCTTGTAAATAAACTTGGTTAAGAAGACTTCATGCCAATGGCTGGTTGGTTATCAATATGGAAGGACAAGAATAATACCACATACAAAAAGTTTCACGGAGAGAAGCAAGATGTTGACAAGTCAGCAGCAGAGGGGTATATAAAGATAGTTCTTCCAGACCTTTTGTAATATTATAAGCCAAATTAAATCTACAACAAAGATGAGGTGAGTATTTACTACAGAGTATTTCCTTAGCATTTAAAAACAGATCCAATTCAGGAGGCAAGAAGCAAAAAGATCATGTAACCATTCTTGTTACCTGTAACATGACTGGCACTGATGAAAAGAATCTCCTAGTTATAGGAAAATCAAAAATCCCACATTTTTTTCGAGGTGCGTCATTACCAGTCACATATAAAAACAATCAAAATGCCTGAATGACCAGCCAGATATTCTTAGATTTTAGCAGATTGGGACAAGGAGCTTGTGGCTAAAAGAAGGAAGGTTGCATTGCTTCTTTACAATTGTACAGTTCATCCAAGAGTGCCGGCCAACAGCATATGACTAGTTTTCCTTCCAGCAAATAAAACATTGATTATTCAATCATTATATCAAGGGATCAATAAAACTCTTAAGACTTCATGTTGACAAGATATGAGGAAGGCGATCATTAGAATAATTGATGAGAAAGACAATGAAAAAAGAGCTGGAGAAATTGCCAAAAAGATCAACGTTTTAGATGTAATTCACATTCTGAAGTAGATTTGGGAGCAAGAAAAGTCAATAACAGTTGCTAACTGCTTCATAAAGGTAGGTTTTTATCATATCAAGCAGAACTACAAAGCAAAAACTGAAGTGGAGGAAGTTGATGACATTGCAGTCAACATTCTAAATTACAACTCAAGAGTTAATGAAGTTGTTGAGGAAGATGACCAAGTAGTGTACTATGTATTTACTGGTGCCTACTTCTAAAGATGTCCGAAATGTTTTGCCTCTTCTTAGAAGAAACCTAGAATTGAGAGGACGATGGCCGGAGAAGTTCAGCTGTTTATACACGGTGAATGATGACTCAATGACTCATATTAAGGAGAGCATGATTCAAATGACTTTGGAAAGCTATTTTAAAAATAATATGAAAAATGAAATTCATGTTTAAAATTTTGCTTTAAACTTTCTTATATTATATCTCAAAAATTAACAAAACCATGGTATTATAATTTATGAAATAAATATGAATTTTATTTTAACATTTTCTTATTTAAGATACCTAAAATACAAAACCTCCAGATAATTGAATCAGTCAGTTAATTGAAACAAATAATGGTTTCCTGACTTGATTCTAATACGTGGAACCCATTGTATTTCCGGACATTAAAATGTCAAATTATGCAGTGAAAAGTGTTACCAATACCTAGAGGAATGTATCAAAAGAAACAAGAAGCAGTTACAATGCAAGGTTTAAACTTATAGTGTTAAATTATAAAGTAAAAATTAATAAAAGTGAATTGGAAAGATAATAGAATGGGACAGGCAAATCTACAAAGATGGAGACAGCCAAATCAGAAACTTAACTTGTTCAGAAGCCCAAAAACAAATTTGTTTTCCTCAGCAGAGTTTATGGACAGAATATCATATAAGTATGAAAATATCAACATAAAGCACAACAAATAGCAAGGATGCTGAATTTCACATGGCAAAAATCAAATATTAACGATTCATTAAAGCAAACCTTATAACACTAAGGGTTTCTCCTATGACAAAGAATTTTACTTAGCTATTAATTATTTTGAGACTAAAATGAACAATTAATTATTTCCCAAAAACTCGAGGTTGGTCTAAGAAAAGGCAACAATTACTTACTACACCAAATTTGTAATGCTGATGAGACAAGGTTTTATTTATTTAATACCTAATTACATAAATGATGATGAAATTATCAATCTAAAATATATGGTTATGGAAAAGATGGATGTTACTGTTAAATTCGTGGTGTATTGATGGGAGAAAATTACCACATGAACATGAAATCAAAACCCATACCAACAGAAGTAGAACTAAGGTGTAAGATTAATTCATTCATAAACATAATTTTTTATCCTCTTTCTTACGTTTCCTAGTAGGTGTCTTTTCAACACAGCTATTGGTTGGCGAGATAGTAGGGGTGACAATAGAACTGGTAGGAGAATCTCCAGTGTCAACTGCTGCCTGTGATATCCTTGGAGTCACCACTTTGAGTTGTTTGGCAGGAATAGGGCAAGGCTCAGCCTCTATGTGTGTGGAAGCCACAGAAGGACAAGATTTGGAAGCAAGGTGTGTGGAAGGCAGAGGGGAAGAGGTGGCAGCGACAGAGGGAACTGTGGCCTTTGGATTCGAGGAGGTTGTCGACAATCCCCTCTCCAATGTGCTACTAATCAAGGAAGACACTCTTTCATAGTCGTCTATCACTCGCTCAAGTCGGCGAACAATTTCAGAAAACGTGGGACGGCTCTTTGGTTCAAACTGTAAAGTAACAGAGAAAAATATCAATACATTAATTAAAATTGATCAGAACAAGAAATTTTACTTCAAAATGATTTTCATTAAAAATGTCTTATACATGAGAATTGGTATACCATAATCAAACAAGTGATAATTTTATTTATATACTCCAAACATCCTGAATTCCATGAATTAATGATACTTATGTGACTAAATCATCTAAAAACAATTTTTCCTAATTTATGAATTTACTTAACCCCTTGAGCCGGTTGGCTCTTCCCAAACAGACCCATACTTGTGAAAGCGAATTCATGCAAAATCTAGCAGTGCTGCACTTTAATGTAATACTTTTTAGCCAGTAATATCATTCATAAAACTATCAAATAACTTGCTGATTTGGTTGTATATTATTGTATATTATATTATAAATGATATTTATAATGACACTTACTGAAATAAACTAAGTGCACACTATGCACTTCATCATATACACCCACTCCCCGCTTAATGCTGTCCCGATTAATGCTGTTCCGCATTAACGCTGAAAATAATTTAATACCTTTTCCAAATTGTGCTCACGCATTCCACATTAACACTCTTCAAAATTTCTGGTATAATTTACGAAGTCCACTGCGCAGTGCCTCGGCACATTTACAACACACAAGACGTCAGTATTTGCAGTTGCTTGATGGTTCTGTGTACACTTGTCGATGTCTTTGTAAGTCAAAATATAGAGTGAACTTTGATTAAATTATATTTTCCCTTTAAATAAAAAGACCATGAGTGATAACCGGCAATCATTGGAGAAATAGAGGAAAGACTTAACTCTCAAGGTTAAATTAAAGGTTTTATGGTGGCTAAAAGTTGGAGAGCGCCAACATTTGTTTGTTTATTGTTTATTGCTCCCTTTTTGATTGTTCAGTTTTTTTAAATGTAATACCAAGATATTTGAATTCTTCCTTTATTTGGTATCATTCCATGTTCCTTTATTTATCAAGCACATGTGATAATTCTTTTATGAATCGATATTTCTTTATCGAAATGTAGCAAGGTATTGATATATGATTTTGTTTTTGTCTTATTGGTTGCCTTCTCTCAATTGAACAGTACCTTCAGTCATGATGCTTATATTATTATGTTCCAATTTTCTTTGGGTTAATAAAATTGTGGCTGTATAGAGATTATTGCCTCACCCTGTATATATAAGTAGACGCAGGTATCTTCTTCTATTCTAATTCCTATTCCTTAATGCTCCTGCGCGATTTATTTAGCATGAGATCAACATATGTTCCATAAAATGCATTCTGTTCTTCATTTATATTCAAGTTTTACTGTTCAATTTTAAATATAATTGCAATGGAAATGACTACCTAATCTATGCTACGTAATATGGTTAACAAAGAATACTTGGGTGTATTATTAATATAATACTAGCTATTTTCATTTCCATTAATAGAATCTCGGGAACGAATTAAATCTTATAAGGTCATTTCTTATGGGAGTACGTGTTCCGAATAGCGCTGTTTCAGTTAGTGCTCAATTTTCCTGGCACCGATTAAGAGCGTTAATCAGGAAGTTGGTGTACCTCACTTAATATTGCAGAGATATATTTCTCACTTAAATATGCAATACCACTCTGTCCAGCCTCTATTTCTTACAAAATCTAAACAGGGGTCTCCCAAGAGTCAGATATCTTCCTCTGTGCTCCAATGTTCACTTTCAAAAAAATGCCAATAAGGGGGTTTAGGCCTTGGTCACCAGAGACCAAGGTCACATTCATCTGAAAGATGTAGAGCTAAACGTTTTCCTATTCAGCTATGAGAAGTTTATGCAAAATGCGATAGAAGTAGAGTGTACACAAGGACATAAAAAACAGCCTACTGAAAGAACAGGCCTATAGTTAGGCAGGATGGTTTCATTTGGATGAGAAGCAAGATTTTTTTTACCCCGACTAAAAAACTTCAAAATGTAACAAGTTTAATTGCTGCATATATGAACCACATTAAATCGTATCTATGCTAAGTAATTATATTTTAAAAGATAATATATAAAATGAAAACATTTTTTCAAATGCTAAATATGATTATTGGAAATTTGAGAAGACCTGCTTGTTTAGTACTTATGTCTGGGTCAAATCAACCCAGAGCAACATTAAACGCCCATATCTTTTTTATTTTAAAATGTAGCTAACTTCATTCACCTAGCAGTAGGGGTTGACAATGTTTCAAACATGTCATGTATCCATTGATCTGGCACTGAAAATTTAATGATGAATTACCAATTAGTCTGAGAAGCGTTATATGCAAACAAATGGAAGTTATACTAAGCAGTTATATCAAAAAATTCTGGTAAGAACGCAATTGGTTATGGGAGAAGCAGCATGGTTTTAGGAGCAGATATTCATGCAAAAGCCAAATGGCTACCTTATATCAGGATATGTCTGAGACTTTAGACAAGGGCAAATAGGTAAATTCAGTAGTTATCGATTTTCCTAAGGCTTTTGACAGGATGGACTATAGTATACTGATGAGTAAAATAATGGGATTGGGGATTGATAGAAGAGTAGTCCACTGGAGGTGGTAAATTGAAGGTTAACATAGGTGATGAAATCTCTGAGGATGGAGTACCACAAGGAAGTGTTTTAGGGTCTTGATTGCTCCTAATTAGGCGTTCTTTACAAAAAGTAAACAAAGAACGTCTTATCATCCCGTCGTGTCTGTCCATCTGCATGTTTCATCTGCGAAACTACTCAGTGGATGTTCATCAAATTTGGTATTTAGGACATAAGGCCAAAGAAAATAATATAAATGGTTCATGTAGCGAGAGTGCCACTTTACTGAAGACAAAAAATGAAGTTTTCTTTATACCTTGTAAAATATCACTTATAACAAAAAATCTTCAAACTAAATAGGCAGAAATAATCAAATAGCATACGGTTTGTTCGAAGGAGTAACCGATTTCAAGAAAATAAAATGAGAAAGTCATTTTACGATTTTTACCATGCAAATGTAGCATAAATGAAACAAATACAATTAAATTATTATTGCCGCTTAATTTAATTTATTTACTCCTATTTTGAACCCACAGATGATATTTTCCAAATTTTCCCTCACATATTAAGCAATAATGGAACAACCACAATTTATTTGCCATTATCAGAACAAAACTAGTATTAGACTGTCAGGGATAGCTGGCGGTGAAATTGATGAGAAAGTGGTGAAAAAATGTGGTACGTAGTCATAGGAAATTCGTGTTTTGCATGCAATTTGAGTGTAACATTATTATACCCAGATCAAGAAAAGTGTTTTGAAATAGAGCCAATTAAGGATGTGCTGACGAAATATCAAGCGGTATTGAAGAGGTAGGAAAAGATTTCAGTTGATAGACGATTTGAAAGGGAAAGAGAGTTATCAATATATGAAGAGGACAGCGGAAAATAGGAGTATATGGAGAACCAGGTTTAACCAAGAATAATCACGGACCTGTCTACGGACAGACTATCTATGATGATGATGACTGAAGAGAGTGAAAGAAGCCAACCCAACCCGGGGGGGGCCAAAGAAGAAAGGGAATTTCCTCAAGCAAAGTAGGAATTGGGATGAAGATGACGAATAATATGAATGAAGATCAACCCAACCCAATGTGAGGGGGAGGACCAAAGTGAACGTGGAAAGGAAACCAACTCAACCCAAACCCACATAACCCAACCCAAGGGGACAAAGTAGACAGGGAATCTCCTCAAGTTAAACCTACCCAACCCAGCTGGTATGCATAAATTGAGGGGAAAGAGGTTACTGTTATTGAACAAGAAAGACACTCAAATCGGGAACATAAATTGTAAGTAGTACCATTTTCCGGCAGTGGGAGTGCCATTGCAGTGGTGGGGTGTTAACAGGATAGTACCAATTTGGGACCCTCACTTGGCAGGACAAATTGCAAAACTTGAGATGGTGCAAAGAACGGCAGCTAGATTCGTACTGGGTAACTTTAAGAGGGAAGCAAGCATCAGTGAAATGCTAGATAAGCTAGGTTGGGAGACACTGAAATCGCGAAGAATTAAAGCTAGGTTAACAGGAATATACAACATGTACGTCAATAAATCATCATGGAGGGAATAGGTGTCAGAAATTTTATGCTATTCAATAAGGAAAATATAAACACTGTGGATGTCAAATGTAACAATGATGTGCATAATTTTGAGATAAGGATAAAAGTGAATATCAGTGCAAAAGTGCATAACCTGAAAGTGTATGGCGATGGACCTGTTTACTTGGGCTGCATGACTTGAAGCAAGTTTCAATCCTTGATTGGCCAACTTCATCCCTTCCCTAAGTCACAAATATGCAAATATTTATATGTAGTGGTACCACCTATTGTTATTTTAGAAAAAATGTCACTACGACGAAAGAAATTATCTTCGTTACCCGTCAATCCATAGTGATTCGTAGGGCCATAAAAAATTCTGTCAGCTGATCAGACTAGTTTGTGCAGCTGTTGATTGTATATAATTCAATCGCATTATAAAAGTATTACTTACGTAAATCAAACTGAGGTATTGAAGGTGTTGCAACTATCTACAGAATGTATTCCTTGATGTGATATACCAAGGCATAACTATCGGAAGTAACAAAAATACGGGTAAAATAAATTATGAAAAGAATATGCTAACTGGAAATCTGGTGATAATTACTTTTTTATACAGGCACGATTCAAGTAGCCATTGTCAACGGCATCTGAATGATACAAATGGAATTTAAATAACATTCATAAACCAAAATTTTCGAATTTAGTTCAGTAACACTTAATACATATTTAAATTACGCCTACAACTACAACACGCAAAACGTGATGTCACCATTTCATTATAAATTTATAGCTGTAACTAAATTGCTTGTACATATTAAAACTCATTCTTTAGAATATTACAAAACAACTATCAAACAACTTATGATGCCTACTTTCCATTTAGTCATTTATTTAATACTTATATTGGCTTTAATAGCTTTAAAGTCATCATGGATATGTAGCTCTTTGCGTTCCCAAATTTCATAATTTAGCATTATAAAATACTACAAATACATTCGAACAGAATATTAAATTGATCATGCGTATTTGTGCAGCAAAAATAATGCGTGTAAATATTAGAATATACCAAATCTGAGTCCAACAATAGTTGTTGCTATGGCAACACTCGTAATGAGTGATAAAAACTGCAAAATCGCCAGTATTTACGCAAATTTCTAAGAAATACAATCGATAAGCAAAATTCTACGATCAAAATTAGAATCTTCATTCCTTTTCTTAGAGAATAGTGCAAAACTCGCTCCAATAATACAATTCTAAGAGATTTAATGTGCAAGAGAAAATTAACCTGCACGACGGATTTCAGATTTCCCATGTAAATCAAATGGGAAGGGTAATTCCTGGAATCGAAACCGGGACTTCAATCTTGGCAACAAAAACTATCCTCAGGAGCTCGACCCATGTAGCAAGAGATTTCCACCAAGTTTCATGAAAATCGGTCTATTTGTTCAAAAGTTAAAAGGGGACGGACAGACAGACAGACACAACGACAAAACTATAAGCCTATTTCCATTCTGGAAAGTAGGCTAAAAAGTGAGGTCTGTAATGGGGTTCAAACTTTTTTTATTCGGACTAAAATGGTATTATTTTCAATACAAATTTTAAAATACTTGAACATTCCTTTACAACTATGCATGATTTCAAAAGGAAAAATATTTATTAATAAAGACAAAGAGCACTAAATTTATTTTGATTCATTCATGTACTTAAGTACAGTAAAATACCATTTTCACAGAGTAGATGAGGACCAAGTTCATTTCATAAAAACAGATTTTCCAAGAAATAGAAATTAGCACTTTAAACAACCGATTTTCTGCAAAATTTACATAAAATCTCATAGGAAATTCTAACTTCTCAGATCATTCTAAAACTTCAACGATGGGCTCGTGAAAAGTGGCTAGCTTCAATGAAAGACATTCATCTTATCAAATTTAGTCTTTAATTGATACAGGAATGTCATTTACCACTGCTAAATATTAGGGAGTGATTTATGAAACTGAATAAGAGTTCCTACAACATCTAGAGCATTACCAAACATTTTTTAGGCTCCTCACATATAGTCTATCAAATAAAAAAAAGAATTTCTCTTAAAACAGTATTCTGTAAAAATGGAATTGTACTGTACTATGTTCAACCTATGACATGGCGTTGCAACAGGACACCATTCTTACCGTGCAACATGAGAAGGCAAGCTTGAGGAAGTCTGGTGGACATGGTCCACACATTTCAGCAAAGGCAATATAATCGAGACCAAAGTTCTCTGTTCTAGGAAGGACATCAGGGTCTGCATCCACTCGGGCAATTGTCTCGCAAAGCACAATGCCATAAGAGAACACATCTGAGCGTTCATCATACCACTGACCCTTGAGGCACTCCGGAGACATCCAGTAGGGAGAGCCAACAGTAGGCAGGCGATATAGTCTCCTATGAAAAACAAATTAACATTTTAAATAAACAGAATTAATGGGTAGGAAATTTGTTTCGTTCCGGTTTTCATTCCGGTTTACATTCTGGTTCACACAAAACAAAAAATTTTGGTTTGGTTCCAGTTTTGGTTCAGCAACCACCATTGAACTGGTTTGAACCAGTTTTTTTCACTTCGACTGAATTTTTTGGAGAAAATTTCAAGAGAAATCCAAAATAATCTTTATTGATTAATGTTATTTTTTATTTAAACCAAATGTTTTCCCTATCGCAAGTCAAGAAGACAAAAATACATATCCACACACAACATCGCACAATCACCCCCTCCCACCATTTAACGGGCAGTAAAACATTGTGTGAATTTCCTTCATACATTTTTGGTTATTCAATTTGTGAACAGCTCCTTTTATATGACTCCATCTAATACTGTTACTGTTCTATAGGAATTTAAAATTTATTTTTAGTCTTTAATTTAATGTAAAGTCATTGTTATTCTTTCAAAAGTCAACATTTATTTGATTTGACAATTCCGATATTCCTGATTCCAATATAAGCAGATTATCATTATCATAACCAATTTACTCCAACAGTACTCATGCATGTACTTGAACAGGTACAATAATATTAATTCACATTTGAATGTAGAATATAATTCATAGAGAGTTGTTCAAAGAAGAGCTACTTAACTATTTTTTAAATACAATAATTTCGATGTTATTATTACAAATACCATACAATATATAATTAAATAAATTTTCTCAAGATGATAAATATGTACACAGTAACAATTAACAGAAGTAAGAATATCCCAAAAGCACGACTGCCGAGCGATACATCCTGGATAAGTTTTGTAGAAGGACTACCAGAATATAAGGGTTCAATGCATATGGAGAAGGGATGAAAGTTTATGGGAACAATACCTCCAACTTCAAGCAAAATCGAAGTTAAGATTCGTGAAACATTTTTACCTGAAACACTTTACGGGGTAGGCTCAAAGGGAGGATTCCAAGACGATTAGCAGCTGTCATCAACGTACCACTAAGTTCTTTCCACTAGCCTCATTTAAAATGGTCTGGGAAACCTCACAAGGATGCATCCTTGACCCTCTCTCTATGTGTTGAGATGTCCATGGAAAATTCCACCATTGAACCAACAGATATTATCACAAAGATCTCTCCAAAGGCTTAGAAGCATGTATTCTCAAGAAAACCATTAGCCTTTGCCTTATTCGGTGTTGAAAAGTGAGGATTTCAAAAAAGACATATTAAAGCAAAAGGAATGAAATAATAATGGTTTTCGGATTCGGTACGTGTTCAGAAAAATATTTTTTTTTTCGGTTCAGGTTTGGTTTCACTCCAGCTAAAATAACGGTTTTTTTTTTCAGTTTTAGTTTTGGGTTGGGTTTTGATTTGATGCCCTGTTTAAAACACTATGAGCAGCATCACACAAGAAATGCTAGAACAAATGTGGGAAGCTAAGTTATCCCTTGAACATCTCTTGACAAATAGAGCTTGTGATGCAGCAACTTGATTAATATTACAACAGAAAATCCTGATGACATGACTTTAACTTTGCTGTTACCTTAACCTTTTCATCTTCTACAATAATGAGGTTATTTAACATTGAATATGTAGGTTTCCATTGTAGACTCCCTGTACTTTAGTTGTGCTAACTTTCATAGGAGGCACGGAATAAATGTTAGTTTATAAAAGATATGAAAGTTTCACTTAAACCTCAAAAGAAATAGTTTTTTTAAATTGCCTTTTGTATATCATCTGCCTGCAAAAGAGGCAAATTTCAACGACATTTAGTATTAAGGATTTAAATTGTAGAAAAAGATGAAAACAAATTATCCAGTATAATCACCACTGCCAATATACTGGAAAACTTTAAATTTTTGCTTTGACTCTTACACTATTCATCCGAGAAAATAATTTATTTATGGAATTTTTAAAGCAAAACAAAGGAAACGATCTTGCCATAAATAATGTTTTGATAGGATGCCTTGTTTTTGGGAAAATTTGAATAAAAATTTCAAGTCCATATCAGTTTCATATGAGACGATATGGATATCTGGGTCATACCACTCAATCAAACATACCAAGTTTCACTTATTTTAAAATGCAGGATGAAAATGGTCAACTCAAGCCTTACCACTCAAACAAGTCTACCAAATTACTGGAAATAAAATTTGAAATTTCAACTCCATAATCCAATAATTAAATCTCATTAGATCAAGTACTCTGCAAAACTTTTAAATACCAAGTTTGAATCAAGTCACTCTAACAGTGCTACCTAATAGTAGAGAAAAATAGAAAATATTTCCGAATAAAGAAATTAAATTAAATTTCTAAAACACTTCCATAGTAGTGTTAATTATCATTTATAAAATGTACCCTAATCTCCCAGTATCCGTGAGTTCTGTATCTGCTGATTCACGTCCATGCAGTATCCCCGAGCAAGGTATCACATATCTGCAAAGCTCTTGAACACATAGGTTACCATAAAAGCATGCAGACACATGAGCAGGAGTGAACTGACCATATAACCATGCAGTGCAATCACCGGCTGGTAAGTCCAAGGGCCACTCTGCAGAAACTTTTATATTATCTTCTTTTTCAATGAGTCATTCTTTCCATTATAAAATTTTCTCTCCATTATATTACTTGATTTTTAATAAGATTTGATCCACTCTCCACTAACATTGTGATGGGAGGAGGTTTGGACTGGTTCTCCTCACAATTTACCGGGCCATTTGGTACCACACAGTCCACCCCTGCACACAAGGCTACTATGATTTTTTTTTAATTTTTTTCTATATTTAAATATGCTGTTTATAGTAATCTGTCCTATATAATACAATTTCTTTCACAAAAATGGACCAAAATCAATGCTGATTATGATACTTGGTAACCAATCTGTTCGTACATAAGAAACTTGATTTTTTATTTCATCTAATTTCCAAGAAGTTTTTTGTAACGCCTTATGTTGTCATAAAAATTGCATTGATCTATGGGAGGGGTGGCCAAACTTACTTATCCTTGGAGCCACGTACGATCATCTTTAGAAGTTGGAGCACCACATGACACACAATCTGTGCTCATAAATTTATTAATAGAAAACCTAACTTGGAGTATCCCAAGTAATTCAGATATAATGCATGTCACTTAGGCCCCCCCAACACATCTCAAGTCACACTACGTCATTGTGTTCTGCAGTAAAAAGCGCTGATATGGCTCTGAATGAAAATTTAAAAGAGCTACATACTAAGTTGAAAGAGCCCCGTGCAATTCACGAGTCACAGTTTAGCCACCCCTGATCTACAGTTATTCTTGATTATTTTCTGCATGAGAATCCACCCTAACTCTGCTGAGCCAATTCAAAACAATTGTACATAATGGAATACTCTTCAATCAGTTCTAGTTGATATAATCCATTGTTACTAATACAAATGAACCTAAATATAGCATTTAATTCTACAAAAATTACTTCTTTTGTACGGTCCATAGAGGTCTCGAACCTATCCCTACGGTTATAATGTAAATATAGGACTCAGTATCCACAAATTCAGTATCCCTGAGGTTTTCACAGAACACATCCCTCACGGATAGTGGGAGAGTAGTGTATTTACTATTAAAGTGAAACTCGGCCAAGATTTTTCACCAAATAGTTATCTTTATAAATGAAATAGCTAAATTTGCTGAAGAATGAAAATATTTTTGATGTTACTAATATAAAAATTTAGATCTAGCATTATAAAATTTTAATGATAATATTATTGTTAATTTTTAAACAAATATGGTAAAAAACAATCACTGGAGTAACTGAATAAAAATGACCAATAATAGCCTTTGCTCACATTGGATCTGGTATCTTAGCAGCCAAACCAAAATCGCCCACTACAGCTGTAAGTTCTCCTGTCTCATCATTCCTCTTGATCAGGACATTCTACATGAAGATCAAAAAGAAATTATATAATACATGTAATAAGCACCAATTTATGTTATGAATTCATCAAAAATAACAGAAAGCCTTATGACTCAATTTATATAAACCAAACATTTAAATTATTGATGCGTAAGGTATTATATAGGACAGTTCTGTATTTCAGGACCTTGTCCTGTATATTTTAAATTCTTATACAGGATGCCCAAATTTCCCATAAAAATCCTGTATTTTCTAACATGCAAAAGTTCTTACTGATATATTGCAGTAAGACAAACATCACTAGTTTTTCATATTCTATTCTGGAGTTTGTTCAAAATTTGAGTTCTCAGTCCTATTTCGATAGAAAATATCGAAAGCATAGAGAGTTATTCTCAAAATCAGGCAATATTTTTCTCGCTCACCAACTGGAACAACATCACGTTTTTGTGTGAACATTGATAGGCATTATCAGTATTTTTATTTGTGACATTTTTTTCCAAAAACAATGCTCCAGAAGAGAAAATGTTTTCTATAGTGATTTACAAAAAGTATATTCCTATATGGGCATCCATCACTTAGTGATCTTAACTGGTTCCTGAAAAACAGAGCATTAACTGTAACTGCATTAAGCAAGAGGATTTTCTCACAAAAATTAATGTAAATAAATTTAATCCATACTTCCAACATACCCTCAATGCTAATGGATTCCAAACATAATGTATATTTTCATGACTAAAACAGAGAAAAAATTAAAACCTATAAAGACGTACTTTTTATGAACAAATAAAAATATATGGCATTTTATCTTGTCATCAATCCAGCTAATTTCATGGCTTTGCAAACATTAAGTTGGCATTTTCTACCTTCTATTCATCGAATTACTTAAAGTTTCACTGAATGTGACAAAGTTTTTCTTTGTTTCTTTTCAGAAACATCATTAGCAGATGTATTTACACGCTTCTGATTCATTACAAATAATATGAGTGTTCAAAAAAATAGAAAATAACTCCACAGACACTAATCACACAACTAATACCACAACGGACAGAGGACTACATGAGAGTAAAAAGAGTTTACGTTTTTTCGTGTTTATTAGGTGTTCTTGACCAGCAAAGCGGTAATAGCGGAATGCCTTATGGGCATGCCTGGTCCATCGTAACTTTAATCTTCTAAACCACTAGATAGATTTTAATTTAATTAAGTTTGAGTGATCGTTATTAAAATTCAGAGCCCAATTGTGATTTTCAACTGAATCTGTCAACTGGAATGCAGCTTGCTCGAATAAATTAGTGACATCTTTTATGTGGAAAGAGGGATTTGAATTTAGCTCCGATTGAAGAAACTTGGGCATATCATACAGTTGAGCATAATTACTCATTTTGTTCTACTGACTGCACTTCTAAGCTTATTAAAAAGTGCTTTGAGGAAAAAATTCACATGCTAGAAAAAACAGAAGCAATTGTTTGCAATGCTTTTTGCCCCAAAGCAGTGAGTGCTCTTAAAATGGAGCTGGCACTCACAGATTGTGTTTCTGTATATTTGGATTGATCTAATCATAGAAGAATAAAAATTTTGGTATGATATTTCTTGCCAAAATATAAGTGAAAATTATGGAATTGAAGCAACTGTTTGGTGAAAATTCAAATATTCTATCAAATATATACAAGAAACTTTAGAACATTATCAAGTGTCAAACAAACTGTTAGCCTTGTGTGCTGATAACACAAACTGTAATTTTGGAGGAGCGACAAGAAGAGGACAAAATAATGTGTTCAATAAAATGCAACAGCGACAATCACTTGGTACAAATTTAATTGGCGAAAATTGTGCTGCCCATGTTTTAAATAACTGTATACAAACCATATATCAGATTGTCTCCCCATACACATTGAAATTGTCATTGTGAAAATCTACTAGTCATTTTATATTTACACAGTCACAGTGGAACAGTTAAAAGAAGTATGTGATTTTGTAGATGTTGAGTACCAAAAACTACTTGATTTTCACAAAACAAGGTGGTTGGCACTAACACCAGCAATAGAGTAAATATTGAGATTGTTCCAACTACTGAATTTTTTTTTTCTGTCTCAAGAAAGATATCCCAAGACTTGGAAAATCTTTTTTGAAGACATATCTGCTGAGGTTTGGCTTTGTTTTGTGCCAAGTCTCAAATTTTCAAACCTGGATACTCCAAATTGAATCAGCAAATGTCTCAATGCCAGAATCAGCAAGCATTTTTAAAAACTTTAAATTGAAATTAATAGAACAAAAAAGAAAAATTTTCTTACCTGCTAACATAGGAAAAATGATTTGTGATTTGGAAAAGAATGGAGTTATTGATGTCAAGGAATTTAAAAATCAAGTGATGTCCTTTTACTCTACCTGTGTTGAGTACTTGGACCAGCAGGCCAAAGAATTTGAAGAAATTAGCGTTTTTTAATGGATAACAGAATTCTATCATTTTCTTCAACAACAAAAAGATGGTTTGAAAAAAATATATTGTGGAAAAATAAAAAAGGTAACTCGTACTCTTATTTATTGGCACAAGCAGTGCCATAACTAGGGCGGGGCAAGCAGGGCATGTGTCCCGGGCGCAACTAAAGAAGGGGCACAAAAATTGTTAATGGCAAGTTGTGCAAGGTTGCATGGCACAAGGACGGGTGATTTCACTGCTATACTTGTTCCAGACATTACACACAGCAGAAACTATAAATTTCGATTATGTTATTGTTATGAGTTTGCTGTATTAAAATCACATAATATTAATTAATATTAAAATATTTATACTTTCTGTATTATTAATTATATATGTAATTATGTATGTAATTATATTTATAATTACATATTTAAATTATGTACATTTATAGTGAGAAATTACATCATTTATATTTTATTTTTATTTATTAATTGTTCACCCAAAATCCATATAGTAAAAAATATAGGTATTAAAGAATTTTTTATGGAGGGGCGCATATTTGGTAGCTTGCCCCGGGTGCTAAAATAGCTAGTTACGGCACCAGGCACATGAAATTGATTTAGAACTCAATTTTGCAAATAAAATCATATTCATGTACCAAATAAAAAATCAGGTTTTGCTTTATTTCTTTGTTTCATTCAGTTTATCATTCTGTCAAGGTCATCATGCTTTTTGATTTACATCAAGAATCGATGATTTCTATAAATTATTTTGTTCTAAAATACCACATAATAAATGAATTATTTTAATAAATGTTTTAATTATTTATTTTAATAAACCTGTTGTTTTAAAACGCTATTCTCTTTGAAACAAAAAAACGTTTGATGTTCTGTATTTTGGAAGTCAAAATACAGGACAAATATTGTTACGTCCTGTACTTTGATTTACAAGAAATGGTCATTTTAAGTATGTATGTGCAAATATTTAAAAGCAGCTTTGAGGAAACTGGAATCTAAACCTAGAGGTTTCCTGTTTATTCTTTTAAAAATTCACATTCATCCACTCAAATAAAGATGATATTTTATAATTTATATGCAAGTTCATAAATCTACGTCTTAAGCAATACCTTAGAGGTTAAGTCCCGATGGAATATCCCCCTCGAGTGCAGATACTCCATCCCCCGAGCAATGTCTAGTGCCAGGTGCATCCTGGCGATGTGAGGTAAGTCAATGCTTCGGTTTTGTATAAGCTGCTCCAGGCTGCCTCCATTTATGTACTGAAGGAAAAATCAAAAAATAGTCTAAAAACATGCAAGATGAAACATTTTCAGTACTTATCATAGACATTAAAAATAAATAAAAAGTATGAAATTATACGATCATTATTTCTCCAATGTTTTGTTTTTATAACAACTGTTTTCTCCCTACAGTTTCTCTTAACTGTAACTGATCAACACAAAACAGCAAAATATTCTTGAAACAGTAAAAAAATATTGCATAACTGAGTAAATATACAATTCAAGATATCGCTGTTATAAAAAACAGTATAACATTAATTCAATGAAAATGCTTATAGCTCTTGGAAATGGACAAAATAGCTAAATCCATTTAAGCATTTGCCCATACTTTCATATTAACAAGAGTCACCTATGTCATCTGCCAATCCCTGTAGGTCAATGGCTTTTATTTTTGTCATTCGAAGATAAACCAGAGAACCAAAAAAAGTTCCACAGAAGACTTGGGTTATCTCTAAAGAGGCACTTCATTCCTAAGAACCACATTTGTCATCTGCCCTCTCCCTTTTTTTCCTATCGTTGATGGATCTGGAAAAATAATCAGGCTTGTAAGGGCGGAAAATGAGAGTTACTAAAGAAAATTCCTTAAATTTCATCTCTTTGATGACTTCGAGGGATCCTACTTCATGGGGCATACGTTATGTCCCCGGTTTCTTCGTGCATGAAACATCCGGATTTTTTTTTAAATCTATTTTTTTCAGTTCCCATCAGATATAATAGCATCATCGATCGACCGTAAGAGTGTGATACAACCAGACTCGCGAATGACCGAATTATTATGTAACCCTAAACTTCTGCGTTTTTTTTTAGCCAACCTTTTTCGGAATGCCCGAAGGCGGTGACGGAACGGGCGAGGGGAACAGCGCTCTCGGATGTCTTCCTGGCCCCTTTCCCGAATCAACGGGGAATTCCCAAAACACTTATCTCGCCAGGCTGGTCTCCTTCGAGTAGGAATTTATGGTGAATACTGAGTACAGAAAAAAATTCGCCGAAAGAAAAGGTACGAGAAAAAGAACACGTGCCACCGCAAGAACTTAAAAGGGGACCTGTTAAGGAGGTTAGGAATAGGTCTCGAACAAGGAGCCCTGAGAAAGGAGGTAGTAAGTCGTATCGCATCGGATCATTAAGATGTAAAGAGGGGTTGGAAAAAAGACAGCGGTACGAAGAGCCGTTTCCTCCTCTCCGAGTCCGCTGCTGTTTTCATATCCTTGAGAGGAGCCAGAGGTTTAGGAAAAATAAGAACTCGAAGCGACTTCCTCAAAGGTAAATCACGGCTGGAAACGTATGAGATAATTTTAGATGCTAGCAAGGCTACGAGGGTGTGGAAACGCTTATTTCCGCCTCTCGCTTTCAAATACGCATTTTGAAAAAATATGACGCTATTTTCATTATACGATGCTGATATGCGATGATCGAGTTAACCGCTGATCGGAGGAAGGACGGATATTTTCAAGAGAGCTCTTGCGTTCCATTGCGCTGTGGTCGAAGACCTGGATTTTAGCAAGGGCAATAACCGAGCAGAATTTCGGTTACTCCAAACACCTCGAAGACTCACGTCTTGTTTTTATTAACCCTCTTTCTTGCTGCCACAAAGTCTCTTGAGATAAAAATATCTTTGCAGATATTCTATTAAATCATTCAAGGATCAGAAAAACCGACCAATTTAATTATTCAAGTACGTAACATGAGGTGCAAGAACTAACAAGGATAATTCACACGGATACATAAAATACCGTGTATTTATCGCGACGGTATTTTGTAATTGGTCCAATTAAAAGCACAGGGCCACAATATTTTCGTTCGTAGCATACAAAGAATCTTGGTTCACTCCCAGTGTCCTACTAGTTGAAATGGACCCCAATGAAAACCTTTTAACGGTCGACTATTCCACAAGAAACCTTCAGAATGCGAGACAAAAACAATTTCATGGCGATGGCCAATAGATAATATACGGATGATAAAAAAACTGACCAAGCTTTCTTCGCTTTTATGATTAGGATATGCGGAAGAAAATAGATATGAATACGTGAAAGGGATCACGGGGCAATTGACGAACACGGTAAAATCAAGACATAAAGTTGCTTTCTGCACTTATTTTTTTATAAATTGGAGATTTGGGGAATGTTACGATCTATATAAAAATAACAATTCCTTCCAAATCTATCAATCGAAATCTAAGCGACTCATAGTATTAATGAAATAATCGATAGTGAAAAATAGCTTATAATAATTTACTAGCACGTCGACTTAAGTGATATTCAATTTAATTAATTTAGATAGCACCTGATCCTTCTAAATCTCATAAATATGGAAATTAAATCAAAGAATTTACTCTTTAATTTTATATATAAAAAATGAATTTGGACAAATTATAAACGTGGAAAGACCTTTTATGATTAACGAGAATTTTTCCATATTCATGAACTTTAGATTAATAAAGGAAATGACGAAAAACTAATAACATTGTTAGCACCATAATTTTAAAAATATTTATTATAACAGTTATTCATTCCTAGTGGTTCTCACAACGTCAATAATTATTGTATTATGAATCAATTCCACAGAGTAAAGCATGAAATATTTGGTTAATTTATCAAGTTTTCCTAAATGAGTCCTTAAGGAACACAATCAATCGTTTTCCATTCATTCTATGATTAATATATGACCAAGAACCGTAAATTTCTTATAAGCATAGGATTCATAAAGAATTATAAAGCACGCATTATTTCTGGAATCTTAATGATATATTAGGTAGCATCAGTAGCCCTAAAAGTTGATCCAATCTTAAATCTATCTGACGATGGCTGCTTTGCAGACGAAATGCACATCTGGTTTCCCAAACGAGTTTATGGGTATTGGGACGAACAAAATTATAATTACGAAATAATAAAATGAACAAAACAATTGCTATGTATTTTTTACACAATTAAGCATACGTTACAGCAGCTGTTCCCAAACTTTTGTTTATATACCATACGAATTTCTGTACCATCTACCTCGAAAATATTTAGTAGAAATTTATTAAGTATCTTTTTTATTGTGGTGTAATAGTCGTGACAGTATTAAAATGAGAAAATTAATTATAAAACATATAATAAGAATTAAATAAAAGTTGTTTGCACAAAATTACCCCCAACAATTTTTTATAACGACCTACTGATTCTCTCTAACCTGCGCGCAATGGGTATCTAAGAGGTAGTGCAATGAATAGGTGGTCAGTTTTAAAAGTTTAGGAAGAAAGGTGACTTCAGTTTCATATAAATTCCCAACAGGTTTTTTTAACGACCTGCTGATTCCCTTTGGCCTACGCGCGATGGGTATCTGAGAGGTAGTCCAATGAATAGCTGGTCAGTTAAAAATTTATGTGCCAACAGTTGTACGCGTACCACAGTGGGAACCGCTGCGGTATATGACTTTGCTCCTAAATCAAGAACGTGTATAATCCTTAAAAGAAAAACTCTAAGATCAAATATCCAGATGGAATAAGCCTGTTTCAAGCGGGGTTGAGAAATATTTTAGCGCAATTCGAACCCCTTCAATAACTTCTGGGTGACACCTAGACCGACTACGAGAATTAAAAAAAGAGGGAAAAAACAATAAAACCAATCCAAATATTTCTGTAAATACGTTTATGCGCTAGAAAAATCGCTGCAAGAAGAGTATTAACCTAGTGTTTAAGAGAAGCAAATGAAAAGGTTTATGAGAGAGAATTGGATCTTGAGGAGAGTAGGAAGGAGAAAGAGACGGTGTAAGAGAAACGGGGAGGGAGCAGAGAATTTAAATAGAAAAGAAACAAGAAAAGAAATAAGAAGAGGAAAAGTAGGAAGTTAGGATCGAAGGAGAGCGGTAATGAAGAAAAGTAAAAATAAATAAGAATGACAAGGTGTGGGAGTGATGAGTGGGAGGCGACGAGCGAAGGACGAGGGAAGAGGGGGAGTTGTGCGAGAGGACGAAAGAAGCATTAAAACCAGCTGATGAGAAATAGGAATGGACAATAAAAGATGGATATAATAAAGCTATTGTGATTCTTTTCTTTCGCTTCCTCTTAAGACCGGCAATAAAGAAATCTTAGACACCCCATCTTTTTCCAAAAAATTCCAATGGAAACAAAAAAAAACAAGTTAAATAAAGTCAACTACGTCGAAAAGATGACCAAGAAATTAAATCGAAATTAAATCCAAATAACCCCGTTACAATTGGACTTAAAACTGCCGATTTTACCAAACAGATATTTAACAACATTTTTTCGATCCTAAATGGACGTTTTCTGATATCGTTCGGTAAATCATATTCAATTCTCAAACGAAACGGCGACTTTAAAATAAAAAACGCGTGCGCATAGTATATACCCAAAATTGTATGCGTCGAAACTAGTTTTTTCAATAACATGAAAAAATAAAACCGATCAATCTCGTATTATGAAATCAGGGACGATTCTGTGTGTATACCTTTTGTTAGTTCGTAATGATGAACCCTAACATTACCGCAGATTACGGGTGGAAGACTTTAAAGGAATAATAGAAATTAAGAAGGCGAGATTGTCTGCAGACACACAAATTATCGGCTCGTTTCCGGCGGGACGGAGTTACGCAACAGCGAGGCGAATATACACACCTTACAAATCGACCAAAATCATCGCCGCGGGAGAAAATTTTCACGAAACAAACCGTTCGAATAACCAGATGGACAAAAAAGAAAGTTCGAGATCGTTGAGGCTGATTAAGTAAACAGCGACCGTCCTTGAATCAAATGGATTAAATTTGGATAAGGCGGCTTTGTTACGGCCCGAGAAAATTGTTCCGGATCGATCGTAAAGGAATGGTTCGAGGGTCGAACAGGTACATTTTCGCTTTCCAACCATTATAACGCCATCTTGACAAAGAAATTACTCCTGCAACTCTCTCTATATTTGATCAACACGCCTCACAAAACTTTCAACGCGAAACTGCGCCTATATATATAAACCCAATTTCTAGCCGAGAGAGAAAATTAAATTACACGGGAAGTTTCCTACGCATCAAATAAACCTCAAATAAATCTCAATCATGATATTTTTTTAAATGACAGTCGCTGACGCGAAAATAAGTTTTCCAAAACTTCTAGAATTACAAAACAAAATTCGTACGTAGATTTAAAATGAATTTTCGAGCTCAGATTATGGCTTGAATCCAACAGAAAATCTAGTTGTCACTCATAGCTTTGAGTGAACCATATACGCATTTTAATTACGAAATAGATAGATAGATAATCGTCTTTATTCGGGCGAAATTTAGACCATAAGGTCCATTCTTACATTTAACCCCATAGACGTCCTAGATTAAAATCAATCCACATTTGAAATTTTTAAAATATTCTATCTGAATATCAAATAAATCCTCATTCGAGCAACATAGTTCCTTAACTACAGAAGGTGTAAATATGCGCACTTGATCCAAGATAAAAACACAAAAAATGAACTTTGTTAGACAGCGTAATTTTAAAAAACCTAAGCTTTCTGCGTATTTAAAAAAGAAGAAGATAAACCAGCGATGAAAAGCACTTTCTGTACTCTCTGGATGCTCTCTTGGATAATTAAAATTCGCAAATCGATGAATTATTGCCAAAGACACTTTTTAAGCGACTGAGGCAAGGAGTAAAAATAACCAAACAAAGAAGCGGGATGAGATACGCATAACCGACAAAAATATAATATTCACAAATACACTTTTTGCAACACCATTGTTTCCTTCGCCTTTGCTTGTTTGTTATCAGGCACGGACAAATAAGACGAAAAATTGCATAGCTACGAGAGTAAAGCGAAGGAATTTCTAAACAGGACGCAGTATTAGCAAAAGCCCCGTATGTAATGGCATTACGAAATTGCACAAAAACGTACTCTTTAAAGTCAACGCATGAATTACATTTACAATAAAATATTTAGAAAGTCCGTCCAGAGCAGAAAATGTGATTATTCCATGCGCTTACCGCCAAAAGCGCTAATATATAAGGAACAAGTACGCCTTACCTTCTCAAAATCCGTTCATTTCCATTCCGAGTCCAAGTCTATCGGGAAAACTCCAACTAATATTTGAAGAGGGAAAGTTTGGAGAGAGGGAGAGAACGAGAGCGGGGGAGGGAGAAAGGAGAAAGAGGGTTGTTAAAAAAAGTTGATCGTATAGCAAGGTCACTTTTAGTTAGATCAGCAAGTCGAGAAAACAACTTTTAGAAAGTCGCGGTCCATAAAATCTCTTGCTAATATCAGAGAAGCGAATAAATGTAACATTACGCGAGTGATAAAATCTTCGGCATGATAAAAATCCACCGAAACATTTAGCGGTAAAAAAGTGCTAGGAAATAAACAAGTTTTAACGGGCACTGACATCTCTCCGCCACACCCTTTTAACACGAAACATACCGCTTTAAACAAATAACAGTTTAAGAAAATTTTTTTAAAAACCCACTCTCGAATAAAATATCACTTTTTTCGTGGAACGCCTTCCCTAAAAAAAAAAGAGGGGGAAAGGAAAGTAAAAACGCCAACAAGAGACGAATCAAACACTTGCCGGAAAAGAGGCGTGCGCGTGGAGGTGGGCGTAGAAGAGGATTACATAAAGCACCCCAAACACAAAAAAGGGGCGGGCGGAAGGGGAACGGCAAGAGTGGGATGGAAACCAACCAGCTACGTTACGTGAAAGAATGAAGCGGAGGGAGTAAGAGAAAAAGAAAGAGGGAAGTGGCAAGTGAAGGGGAATGCTGCTGCTATTTGAAGTGGGTCCTCCGATGGTGTGAGAAATACTCTTCTGATACAAAGGGAAAGAGAAAGAGACGTGGGAATAAAGTGGAAAGGAGAAAGGAATTTACTCAAAGGAGTGTCGAGGCCGGAGAAAGGGAGGGCGGGGTGGCAAAGAGTATTTAAACGGAGCGTGGGAGCTTTTTGTGGCTCTATCTCTCGCTGAGGGCATTCGTCGAGGGAGCCATATGATCTCCGAGCCGTCACCTCGGACTTGTGAGACACCCACTTGCCCTCTACACCAACACGAGTGCAAGCGGAGACGCCCTTCGAGGCGACCACGCGGTCAATGCGTTGATCACGTCCATCGCGTGTTCTTTTTGTCCCCGACTTAGGGCCAAAAAAATGTCAAATCGGGAAACAAGAGATGAGCGAAAATGAAATTGACGATCCAAAGGACAAAATAAGGAAGCAACGGAGCAGAAGGAAAACTCGACACCGGATGGACTTATTTCAAAAGTAAGTTACCAATAGTGAAGTAAAAGGACAAAAAGATGCTTACGTGGATGATTAAAGATAAAAGAATAGAATAAGGCAGTTGCTCAAACTCCGGATCAATTAGCTTTTGTACCTGAGGTAGCCTATCAATGTTATGACAGAACAGTTAACGTCTTAAGTAAACGACTTTACAGTAATATAAAAAATAATGTAAGCCAATAATGATGACAGAATACAGGCAAATAGACAAAAATGGGTATTTAAACACCAAAAACTTATAAACATAATTGTTCAGATTCATAGCTGCCATGCATTTTACATTTCACCAAACCCTTTCGAAAATATTACGAATATTCTTTCAAATTGAGCAAAAATATTTCAACGAAGTTTTGAGATTTAATTTCAGGAGCTCAAATACGAAGCAAATGATCAAGTTACGTAACTGAATTGGAAATACAGTTCGGTGAGTCAACAATGAGGACGGCTACTTGGTCGCTGACTTACACTTTTGGTTTTCTTAACCGTTTTATGGCAACTGCGTTTACTTATACCAGTGTTTTTCAAAATGGAGTTGTAACAAAGAGCAATGACGCAAGGCCAATAAAAAAATGGGACTGTTCAACTCATAAGCAGCTGAACTATAGATATAAAAAAATGCGGGCACAAAATGTTTACGCTCAATTAATGATTTTATTTCCGAGTCTTTTTATTGTGACGTTATGAAACTTTGGTCAGAAGATTCTTTTCCTTTTTGTATTTTCTTCTTCTCGGTCGCGGGACAAAAAGTATGCAAAACAGTGGCCGAAACATCGATTGGGTGAACACCATCTTGAATTATTCATTGATCGAAATAAAATGTTGAAGTCATTTTAACACAAGCCTATATTGTGAAAAAACCGTAAATGCATCAAGTTCAAATTTCTTACGTCTCATCAAGAGAAAATAATTATGACAAATATTAACTTATTTAAAAAAGCACCATGGCGAAGTTTCTTGTTTTTCCCAGGGAATTCTCAGTTGAAATTTACAATTTAAGTCGGCTGCATAAACAGTAATTGGGCGAAAAAAAAAATTAGAAAGGCGCGAAACTTAGCATTTATTTAGGGCAATTCATTAAAGCGAAACCTCTCTCTCGCCGTCTGTCGTTTGTGTTTCTAGCAACAGCTGAAACGCCATTGCAAATAACCATAAATTAGCAGGTGGTAAAAATAACTGGAACCAATCGATTAAAGACAACTTAACATCCCCTAATGGCCTCAACAAAAAATATATATCGGGACAAATGACCAAACAAGAAAAACAACCCATGAGGAGAGGAAACAGAAAACATTCGCTACGCAAGCCAATTGAACAATATTAACTCAATTGAGGCGTGGGATGAAGAACATATACAGTCGACTACAACGCGGTGAAAAATATAGTCCATTACATGTCCCAATTATCAACAGCAATTGAGTGATTAATTAACTTGTGCGGTGGAGGATATGATGTGGCCTGTTCTTAATGACCGTAAAAATTTCGAGGTGATTAAAGAACTCGTAAACAAAAAGCAATGGGATAAACCAATCGGTAGGGGCGTGTATCTGAGATCATATCGGCCGTAAAAAGGTCAAATGATCACCAAGCTGAGAAATAGTTCCACATCCGAACGTCCTAGGGAAAAAACCCAAATTACCAGATGTTCTTTTTTCACTCATCCACGCATTCGCACGCGAAATTAAGATCGAGTAACATTTGGTGAACTTTTTCCTAAACGACTGATAACTTACACAACAGCCAATACGCTCTCATCTCATTACGCTTTCACAATATCAGTCGGCTGTCGGCTGAGAAACTTGCAGAAATCAATAAAGAACGAAAGACAAAGGAGAAAACACTTTATGAATAACAACAAACGCATATATTACTCACACAAAAATATGGTATGCGTACATGTTCGCGCGTCTGTGTGCACACGACTTGAATAGGACAGAGAAGATAGCAGAGAATGGGATGAAGAAGAGATTCAGGTCTGACCTACGTAAGTGACAAACCTGTCCGAGAATAAGTACATTAAATTCCAGAGGAGAGAAAGTTGTTGGTAAAATGTTTAGTATATTATTCATAACCAGATAATAATAATAAATAATCAACCTGTTGTCAACTATCAATCCCACATTATTGCCAAGCATTTTTTTATGCATTCAAAGGCTAAGTGAAATTTTTATGGCAACACAATTCACGATGCGTCACATACTATTCTCAGCCCGCTGCAGTTATATTTACCTTCACACATACCTTTGGCGCGGAACATATTTCTTGTTTAAGGTCAATGATGAATGCCCCTATGGTATTACCCAGGAATTAAAAACCCGCCACTCCTATTTGTCTTTAGAGTTTATGTCATTGATTGACAAGGAACAACGATGTTACCTTGGAAATCAAGAGATAAATCTAGCGATGACATTTAGTTTATATTTAGTTTATATTCGTATGTTTGTAATGTGATGAAATTAAAATTAGGATAAATCAAACAAATACAAAATATTACTATAAGTCATGGAATAAAAAAATATTTTTCAATCAAAGAATTAAACTACACAATTGCATTTACTTATTCTACGATGAGAATTTTTCTAATCAATAGAGAGTCGTTCTAACGCATTATACAATAGATGAGGCATATGATCATTTCAGTTTGTGATTAACACATAAGAAATTAAATATTATAATGAGTCAACCCTGATAGTAGTTCATAAATGTCTCAGTAAATCAGAACGTCTCAAAATGTAGGTTACGGATTATAATACCAATAAACTACGTAAACTATTTCGTCATAAAAAACTCCCAAACAACCACTCTCAGTCATAAAGACCATGAGTTGATGAAAATTATACCACAAACATCCTGCAAACCCACAAAAAAGTTACGAGCATTCTGTACAGAATTTGCAGTCATAAAAGGTCAACGATATTCTAGGTAAGTAGGCCTGGAAATTTCTCAACATCATAAAGGAGACATTAAAAGAAGCAATTGCCTATTAAAAAGAATACGTAAAATATAGAATAAAATCCTTTAAGGAATCATGACGAGCAAAAACCACCAGGGATCCTAAGCAGGAGCATGTTGTTTTAACTTCCTCACCGTGAACGTTACCCTTTACCCTCGAGAAACGATGCCAAATTCCTAAAATTATAACCCATGTTATGATAAAAATAGTTTCGCTGACGAGGACGAGAAATCGGAGAAGAGAGAGAATCAAGAGATAACGGAGTGGGAGACAAAAAAATGACGTCACGCTGATTATCACAGCACTTATGCTGTGGGCAAACGACTTATTATGGATTACACGTCACTTAATTCCTTCCACTACATATTGCCGCGTGCAAGCGCACATATCGAAGCGTGTACGTCACATTCAATGACGAATTACGAGACGCGATAGTTGCTCTAAGATTGATGAGATCGCATGCGGACCACCTGCAGCCAATATGACGTCCGAATTTCAGTTAACCCCCGAATAAGAGCCAAAGAAATAACTCCGCGCTTGCTACAAACACGGAGGTTAAGACTTCAGTGCACAGGTAGGTGTTGATAACAGCGAAACGAATGGATAATCTTCGACAACCTATGTTACCACAAAACGTAGGAATTCTAAAATTGACGGAGAAATAATATAGGTACTTACGTATTAACCCCTCAACGTCGAGCGAAGTACTGAGTACGGCGGGAGCAAACTCCATATGCCGTCGAGCGACGTACTCAATACGTCGCGGTCATCGCTCATCTTTTTTATTTATTTGAAACGATGAATTTTCTTAAATCTGGATAACATTGATATATTTCAAAAGAGGAATCTTTGGCCTACCTATTTATTGCCATTTTGCAATTTTTTTGTCTTTCTTATAGCATTTAATATGCATTAAATTTTGTGATTGATTTTCACGTAGCTTTGGGAATTGGGGAATCGTGTCTTTCAAAAAACTTCTATCCAATGCTGAGACGAAACGAATCTCGACACGAATGCTACTGCAAACTGAAAGGATATTTTGACTATTTATCTGTCCACATTTCTCTTTCTCTCAGATTTTTCTTATGCGTCAGCGATTGAGAGCTATAAGATGAGAAGAGTGGAACTATTATTCGGCTCTTAGGGCCATGTGCTTGCTTTAGCTTTTCTTGAGAGCAATATAATATGAGAGAGAGAGAGCAAAAGGCTGCACGTGCCCTAGGTCTGTTTACAAATAAGCCACTTCGATTATGTCTGCTGCTAATTCTTGAGCGAAAATTATTTCGGAGCGAGCGCATGGGTCCTTGCGCTCAGGTCGCAGGGGAAATTTTCCCCTGTCGCTCTAAAGAAGTTAATCTAAAGGAAATCTTAGCATTGTGCAGAAGCAATTTTATTTGTGTTTTGTAGTGTTTTTTAGGAATTAAATAATCATGGCATCAACGAGTAGGAAATGGTCAAGCGAACCAAATAAGGAAATGGAGACGGAGGCGTTGATGAAAAGTGCCTCACAGGATAGCATTACCTCCGACAGCGATAATTGTATTGAAGATCGTAAAGAAGTCTATGTAATAACATACACTGACAATGAGCAAGAGGAAGATAGTGTAGAAAACTCTGTTTGGGAGAGTATGGCAAGTTACAAAGAACAAAGGGAAATTTTCGCAATTGGAAGTGATGAGTGAGGAGGCGAAGTGAGGTCTCCCGTGAGTGTAACCGAACTGATTGCAAGCAAACTAAATGCTAGTAAAAAATAGCAGTATAGATGATTCATTGAAGTTATGATATTTTTTGTAGTAAATTTCATGGTAAATTCGGCAAATCAAATGCCTTAAAAGAAAAGAAAAACTTTTTATTACGCGTACATTTCGATACATAAAACGTCATAGTGATGAACTACCAGTCCCTATTCCTCCTAAAACTTGGTCATTGGAGGAGGAGAAAGAAGATGAGCTAATGGAAACATTTCCGACATGCTGTGATTCAGAATACGAGTTGCCAAATTCAAATAAGCCTCACCTTATCAACCAAAGTGAATGAAACGATCTTTTTCGTGATCTGAATCTATCAAAGACAGGCAGAAATTTTAGGATCTAGACTGCAGGGATGGAATTTGCTGGAAAAATGCAACTATCTCTGTATTTCGTACTCGACAGAAAGAATTTCGCTCGTATTTTTCGATGGGCGATTCATTGTGTTATTGCAATGATGTCGATGGATTGCTGGAGGCCATGGGAAAATTCCACAAACCAGAAGAATGAAGACTCTTTATAGACTCTTCAAAGTCAAGTCTAAAAGCTGTGTTGTTACACATTGGAAACAGATATCCATCTACACTTACCAATACAGTCCAAATGAAAGTCTTGCGAGAATACGGAGCTACTTCTAAAATAAAGTACAATATGACAAATGTAAGTGGCATATTTGGGGAGATTTCAAAGTTATCGGGGTTCTCTTAGGTCTACAACTTGGATATACAAAATACTGTTGCTTCTTATGTGAATGGGACAGTAGAGCCAAGCATTTCCATTACATAACTAATTAAAATTTGGCCTCCGCGCAGCAATTTTGTACCTGGGAAAAAGTGTCACTTATAAACAATTAGTTGATCCAAAGAACATATTTTTGCCCCCACTTCACATAAAGCTGGGATTGATGAAGAACTTCGTGAAACACATGGACAAGAATGGAGAAGCTTCAAATATTTAAAATTGAAATTTCGCCGGATCAGTGATACCAAGATTAAGGAAGGTGTATTCACACCTGGAATTTTTCCCAAATAACCTCGGATAGCGATGAACACGGTGAGTGATTTCATCAAGACATTGCTACCATGGAAAAACGTTATCAAGGCAGGTGGAACCCTAATATGCTAGCAGATTACTGCTGTATACTGACCAGAGCGACATCTGATAATTACAAAAGGAAGATCAAATAAAAAAAATTATTGACATTGATTATAATGGTAAGGATTTTTTGATTTGTTAAAATTTGAATATAATTCTCTGAATTGAATGACTTGTGTTTTTTTTCAAAAACTATGGGTGCTAGGCAAGATCCGACTTCAGTTTTGAATTCAGCTCATCAAAATTAATAAGAGCCACCTTATTTCGTGCAAAAAAACAAGTTCAATATTTGTTGTTCAGTGTAATCAATGCGGCATATTTGCAATAAACTGTAAAGGCAACAATTTCAAGAGCAAGGTCTTTTCAACAATCATGATTTTCTTGTTTGTTTCTATTTCTGGCTAATCAGCCTCTTGGACTATATAACAATAATAAAAGTCTACTTCTGTCCCTTTGTGGCTCCCTTTGTCACGCTATAAAAATGCGAATAACTCGATAATGGAACGAGATACATTTTTATTTTAGGCAGGAATAATCGATTCACATATTTTAAGATGATGACGAAAAGAAATCTCGAAAAAAGTTCTAGGTTTGACTCCAAGGTAGGCATTTCCATTTCCCATATGATAACACGTAAAAATCGAATTTTCGACTTGCAGGCTTTTATTCTTTTGAGATCTAAATTAGAAAGAATTGGCCTATGATCTTCGGATCTAGCCAATTTTAAAGAAAAAACTAAAGTTTCTTATTCTGTTCATATTTTCTCGCCTACAGTTCAAATATATTAAACGTTTAATTCACATATTTTGGGAACATCTTGGCATTTAATTGGGATGTTGCCTTTCCAACCAATTACATTATTAAGCCTCGAAATCCTATTGTTATTTCAATCCTTATGGATGTAATCGTGCTTTTTACAATTAGTACGAGAGAGAGAGGAGAGAGAAATTATTTTCATAGCAACCAATGTAAAGAACATTCGTTGCGTTATTTACGAGAAGGAATACATATGAATGGAGAACATTAATCATTCGCATATTAAAATTAGGTATTTATAATCATCGTAGAAGTTCGAAACTTGAAACAACGAACGCCTAAAAGAACGAAAGTTTGTTTTCTTGCCATCCAAAGAAAGTCAAGGTATATTTATGCTCATTTTTATTTCACATAAAGCTTTCCCGTTGAATTTCAACGGGCATCCTTCCAGAAGGGAGGAGGGAAACCCGGTGCCGGCATTATCCTATTCTTTACGAAGCGCACCGAGGGGGCCAACTGCCTAGCGGCCCTTCCGAAGGACGAAGCGCTGACTTGCGCCGTCTCAAGCATGGTTTTCGTGCAGATTTATTTATATAGCAGGTTGGAAATGAGCTTGCTTTTGTTTTTACATGAGTAAGGTTTTTATATGAGTAAGGTTTTTGCATGAGTAAGCTTCTCGAGAAATATGTTTCCTCAGAAGTCACATTACTTGAAAATTCTTACAGAAATATGTGCTGAGTTAACAAAATACGAAGTATACCAACTGTGCATACCTCATCTTGAATCAAACGAACTTAGCATGGTGGATTTTTTTAGTTGAACACCCTTCGAGTTTCACCTCCCTGCTGTCGGTTTCCGTTTATCGAGATCTGCAAAGGCCTTAATCGATGGAACTGCATAGTGAGCAGACAGAAAGTTTTCATACCTAAATGTGAATGACTGCGTGATTCGAATAGCATTTCAAACTTATGAAACAGCCTCGAAGCAATATTTCTCATATTCGTAAAAATTTCAAGCTAAAATGAAGAAACGTATCTGAGAATTTGTTCATTTAAATTAATAATGGATAAGATATGCATTTACAATCAGTCGCATTTTTATGGAAGGAAAGATCCAAATATGAATACAATAAAATTATATCCTTAGTTGTGTATTTTTCCGAAATAAAATATTAAAATTCTTACGCATTGAATTTCTGAAAAGAAACAAGATTTTCAGCATCGCTTCGTGAAATCAAAATGAACATAAATATAAATAAACTGATGTGGGCAACTCATGACTTTCTCCATATTTATAAGGCAAATTACATGTTGTTAGCTCTGGGATCGTTGTCAATATTTACTTCCGGTTGACAATTAAGAAAAGAAAAAGGAGCGTTACTAAGACGTAACTAAGCGTCAATTGTTAACAATAGTCTTCGGTAGGTGGCGTGGTGGTGGCAGCTAAAAATATAAGATATCTCTTAAACAATGCATTATATGAAAAAATGTATCAAACAAAGTTTGTAGAAAATGGAATTTTCTACAACTTTTATTCCAGTACATTTTTGCATTTATCAAATATTAAATCAAATATTTCAAAATAACGGATAAGTAACAAGAGTAAACACCCACTTCCGGTCGACTGATTTTTACCACAAACTAATCAGATCTTCTAACTTTTATAAAAATGTTAAATATAAAATGTTGCGATGACCTGATTAATAGTTTTTGAGTTAGAGCGCCCACAAAAATCTATCACATACAAGCTGACAGACAGACAGACACACAGACATCATCGCGAAACTAGTCAAAACGTGTTCAGGGAACCTTAAAATATGTATTACCGTTGAAATCTTGAGTTCGATTTTTTTCATGAAAACAATACTTTCTCATACTACGTATATGGAGAAAGTAAAAATATATGACGTCTCTCTTGGAACAGATATCTAAATTCCCGCTTTAAAAATTCGCTACTCTATTCCTTAAACTTTTCCAAACCAATCCAATTTTTTTTCAATTAACTCAAATAATCTCAGCTGGTATTCATATTAAATTCTTTCAGCAGTAATTCTCACTCAAGTTCTAATGGCAGAACTGGACTCATTTTTAGATAATTACCACCGACAATTGATTTCAATTTTCAAGCCTAACTGCGTGACGGACATCTTGCAGGTTTAAATAAGCAATTATACCACGCGCAATCCCCACCTCCTTAAAACTCGGAGAAGCATAAATAATGATGAATACACTTGACGACAGTTTTAGTTTAGTCTACTTTCGATATATTTGTTTAGCTTCACCATTACATTGGTAAACAGGAAAGCAATAAATTACACTCTAGAATGCGTCAACCTCGTATGCGAAGACGTTGACGAGAGTTTCCCTCCGCCATTATTTGCTTTCACCTCCGAACATCGCACCTAGACCACTTAAAAACCCATTCCCAATTAATCAGCGTTAACAGGAAAGAAAATGGGAAAGCCAACACGACAACAAGAGATCGACCAAGAGGGAAGAAAAAGCGAGAGAGGAGCGGTAGAGAGCAAGAAAGAAGCGAAAACGAGATAGCGAAAGAAAGGCCAGAGAGAAAGAGACAAACAGAGAGAGAAAGAGACAAACAGAGAGAGAAAGAGACAAACAGAGAGAGAAAGAGACAAACGGAGAGAGAAAGAGGGACAGTTGCGAAACCACGACCGTTCCACCCGATTTGGCGGCGCGAGACATTTGTTTCCATTGAGCGGCAAACCGAGGCGAAGGGAGAGGCAAAAAGAAGAGGGCGGCGGGGAGGGAGGGAGACGGATAACCGACCCTCCACGTCCGTGCACTCTCTCGCGACCCGAGTTAAAAAATCACTTTCGAGTTTTCGATGACACGGGTTAACTTCAACAGCCGCGAAACAGTCGAGAAAAGCAGACGAGCATTTCAGCCACAAAATAACCTCACTCGATGGAAAACTTACTGACTACAACCAAAGAGTGATGCACGGAAAGGACGGGCACTTTGCAGCTGTTTGGCGTATTTGGTTTCTTCGACATATTACCGGAGCAACGCAGTTATTGCATAGGTTTTCAAACTTTCTCGCCTCGCAATATATATCAAATGTATTTTTGGCCTGGTAAAATTTTATTTCTACCGCCCATGGATCAATAAAAAAAATAACTTGGGGCTGGAATCCACATGTTAGATGACGTAGATAAAATAGTTACAATTACGGCTATAGGTGCTTACTAATCTATTCACCATCTATATGAGCAAGAATTTTATGCAAATTTACATTTAAAGTCGAGCTACTCTAATAAAACATGGCCATTTAATAACTTGAAAAAATCCCGCTATTTTTCATTAATTTGGCGGCGTTTTAATGTAGTGAGGGCGGCAAAATGTCTTCGACTCACCTTGCATTATGAAACATTTTCAATGTTCAGCGGCCCGTAATTCGAAAAGTCCTGATTGGATAGTAGCCATCGAGTTCGGAAACTAATTTTCTTCGACCTTTTCACATTTCGAATCATTTCCGAGAAATCTAGAGAATAATTAAGAATTCCCAAAACACAGAGAAGACTTCGAACGACTGGAAATTGCTATTACGTCTTGCAGAGCGGGAGAGAAATCCAATGGGCGAGCAAGATAGAAGGAAAAGGCAGGAGGGCGCGGAGAAAGGGAGGTTGTGGGAGGACGAAAATGGGCATTCCCCGCCGCCGACACAACCTCTCGTCCTTTCGTCCCCTCGCACCTTTCCCCGCCGATCACATCCCCTCTCGTTTAGCCGTCCTCTTTTGTTACGGAGGAAGAATGCACGCGTCACGCGTGAGTTCTTCTGACACTGACCCAAATGAGGAAGTCACAACGGCCAGGTGAACGGAGAGAAGGGGAGAGAGAGAGAGAGAGAGACCGGGGAGATTGATCCAAGGAAAAGGTACGCCGGGGAGGGGGAAGGGTGAGAGATGGCAGATTGCGAGCGGAATAAGTCTTCCTCCTCAACGACACAGAGGCCACCTTCGCGCAAAAATCCTTCCTCTCGATTCAACCTTTTCCCTCGACGACCACCTATTTTTTTTTAACATCGCCGACAAAGCGACGCACCGTGAAAACAAAGCGCGCTCTCGCGAGTATCGTTCGACGATGGGTGGATCGTGTCGAGGCGCTTTTGTTAAACCCGCTTTTTTCTTTTCTCTCTCTCTCTCTCCAAGTTCCTCTGCTCTTTCCCACTGCTTTATCCTCGAATCGGTATGCTTTCTATCGCGCGGGCCTCTCGCAATGTTTATTTTTTTCCAAAAACTTTTATTTCTCATTCGACATCTCGTTCAAAACTTTTGATGGCTTTTTTCCCCGAAGACGCTTTGAAATCTGGGTAAAGAGTGGGTATTTCAAAGGTATTTCGCCACTTTCAGACGCACGGTTTCCAGCTGCTTCAGGCGTTAGGGGAGTAATTATGTATTCTTACGCCACTATTCCGACCATTCAACGGTGCACTGAAAAGGTATCCGACTTTTTCTCCCATAAGAGGCGAGGCTTGATAAGCACGGAATATTTTCGACGGCATATTCATACTAGAAATTAACACATTCAAGAATGATACACATTAAATAATAAAACAAACAGCCCAAAACTAAGAAGTAATTCTTTCGATATTATGTCACGGTAAATGTGTACATTTCCTGGTCAATGTGCACATTTACCACCAAGTTCGGTTAATGTAAGTATAACATACTTTTACCGATTGGATTGGGGAAATGTGCACATTTGCCTAGAGACACTGGTAAATGTGGATAAATGTCGCAACACAGGCCACAACATGGTGGCGTCGCGAACATCTGTGGCAGTTTAGAAGTACGGTAAATGTGCGTTGTCCGGTAAATGTGTAAATTTCGTGGTAAATGTGCACAAATAAACTAAATTTGAACACGAAGGCAAATTTTACTCGGCCCCACCGGGTTGGGTAGGGTTCATCTTAATATATACCAGTGGAGCCGAACCCTCGATGATTTTTGTTATAAATTAACGTAATTATTAATGTGTAGCATTTCTCATTCTTACTTATTTCCACATTTACCAAGGCACATCGGTAAAAGTGCAAATTTACCGGGAAATGTACGGATAACACGTATTTCTGGAAACTTAAACTTACATTTACCGAGCTTGGTGGTAAATGTGCACATTTACCGGTAAATGTACACATTTCCCGATTACGTACTTTTACCGTAACATATACAAAAATAAAATGTATTGTTTAAATGATATTCAGACACCGGTCTACGATTACTTTGCTCGTTAAATAGTCAACACGTTGAGTGAAACAATGTTAAGGATACAAAGTGAGCATTTAGAACAGCATAGAAAAAATACTCCTATTCATCTAGTGACTAAGTTACACAGCTACACGAACGTAGGGAATATAAATGAAACGATGACACTCACCTCCGTCAGGGCGTGGAGTTGGCCTTCGTGTACGCACACACCCATGAACCTGTAAAGAGAGAGAAGAGATGAAATCTTGAGTAATCGGAAATGCACGGCGGAATAATAACAGGGATGAGCGCAACCAAATCCCAATCAATCAAATTAGCATACCGGGCATACGCGTCCCATCTCCGGGCAGAGAGCTTAAGCCCGGAGGGTACGGTTTCGGCATCGATTACGCATCAACTGCCAATGATTGGGAAAAAAGAAAAATGCCGAGGGATTATGTACACAATGTATCGATTCCGATCGCACCCCAGGTCGCATGCAAACCCGCAATTACCGAGACGAGGCAGATGACGTTTATTAGCGAGTGAAGAGGATTATTAGCAAGATGCAATGAGGCAGAGAAACTCGCGGTCATTGGAGGCTGGAATGCGGGGAAAGAGGGGAACGGAGGATGGAGTGAGTTCTGCGGAGAAGACGCGAGAGATGGAAGATGCTAGAAGAGTTCTGCGATGGAAACAGATTAGCGCTGGCAAAAGAGACAACGTTAATACATGGAGTAATGCTGACGACGGCAAAAGATATGAATGTATAATGGCGAGATCGGAAGTCGGAAAATAAATCAAAAGCTTGAAGGTTGAAGGTATACAGCCGCGAATTCAGATTTGATAAACTAAACCAAGGGTTTTTTAGGACAATTACAAAGAACACAGGGAACTTTTAAGTGGAAATGTCAGAAACTGTTACGTTTCCGCAGAAACAGAGATGGGATTTAGGAATGGAATAGAGAACAGAGAAAAAAAGAATATATATACAATGAAAACAGGCGTTGAAGAATAGAAAGAAAACGCAACAAAATAATTGGAGATAGAGGATCATATTAGAGAGATGAAGTTATGACAGGCTCAATAAGTTGATATCATTTCCAATGAGTTCATTCTGGAACTAATGGTAATACTACGAAATAATTCCAAGATAATGCTCATTAAGAAAGGGATTTAGGGCAGAATTTCTTTTTTGCTATAAAGGAGAAATTAAGGAGAGTAAAAGTTAATTTCCCGAGAAGCCGAGGATGTTTTGAAGCTAATAAACTACATTTCTCGCGAATTCAAAAAGGATGAGATCTTTTAGAATGGTGATGCTTGTGGGCACAAAAGCGTTTGTTAGGTCTGAGGTTCGGAGAAAGAAGAACGGCCAACTTTCATCATCTGTTATAAAGCGAGCAATAAAAGACATCGAAAGAGTAGATTAAATCGTTAATTCGCTAAATTTGAAATATTGCAGCAAAAAAAATTGTCTATAAAATAGAACAAATGCAACCGATAACACAAAGATATATGAAAATAGATTTAAAGTAATTAACCATCCCACCTTTGTCAGCTGAAGGAAATTAATTAAATAAAATGAATGGATAAATTTTCAGAAATATCTATAATAAAAATTTTTACAAATATATAAAAACATTTTCACCTCGAAAAATTACATGTATGCTTAATACAATGTATTGCAATTACCACAAAACAAAGAAAATTATAGAATTTCTATAACTTGGGGATCAAAAAAACGCAAAATGTTTCAATAATGCGAGAGAATACCATCTGATTTAGCACCCGGACCAAAGCAGCAGCAAAAAACGCAATACGCCTACTTATTCCGAAAATAGTGAAGGAGACAAGAAAAGAAAGTGAAAGGTTCGTAAGAGGAAGAGATGGAGAAAATCGAGGAGAGTAGTGCATCCATTGTTTTGATTTTGACGGGCGAGAGGAACTGGGTTGCCCTCTGGAGCCTCCGAAGGCGGAGATCAGGAAATAAAGGGTTAGGTGGGAAAGAAAGAGTCCGAGGTGGATTAGTCCGAAAGCTGAGGTATTTATCAAGACGTTTTATCTCTATTATTCCGGGAAGAGATTCCTCCTCTCTCTCTCTCTCTCTCTTCGCGGCGTACACCGTATCTTGGCATCCTCATCTGGAGGGCGTGAGTTTTGTCTTCTTATTCTTCCGTCCCTCTGGGGCCTGAGGAGCGCCGGGAGAAAGAGATAAGGAGAGAAAAGAAATGAGGAGAGAAAAGAAATGAGGAGAGAAAAGAAATGAGGAGAGAAAAGAAATGAGGAGAGAAAAAGATGAGGAGAGAAAAGAGGCGAGGGTATATCGTCGATCTCGCCGCGCACTTCTTTCCCTTTTTATCCTCCCTCCCTCCCTCCCTCTCTCTCTCGAGTGAGGTCGTGTTATTTCGGTATTTCGTGCTACGAGGTTACTGTGGGACATTGACTCAGAGTTGTTTTTCCGGATAAAGAAAAAATCTCTGCTTTTTATACAAGTATTTTCAGGTAAAAATTAAGAAAACTTCATCTTGTCCATTGCACTCTCTCCTCCTTGTAACATAAAGAAAGGTCCCTCTTCTTAAAGGAAACTGTAACACATTTTAAATCTTTAAATTCCCTTAAAGAAAAAGTTTGTAATTTTCGAAAACAACTTCCTCTTCAACGCTTTCCTTAAAACAAACAAAACACTCATCTACATCTACATCTACAAGTTACCCTGCAATTCACCAAGTTGGTGGGTGGCAGGGGGTGCAATGCACCAAATCCTACCTAAAGATTGTCTAACGCAATTCGAAATTTCCTATTGTGATCTCTTATTGTCCTCGGAAAGAACGAGCCTAGATAACGCTCCGTCCTACAATCGATCTCACGTATTTTATCGTCTCGATCATTTCTACCTATATACGTCGGTGCCACAATTATTCCCACTACCTCCTCTTTTAGACATTCTGACCTATATTTCTCTAGAAGTTTCAACCTTGAGTGCAATCTACGGTCCTCCAGTGATACCCAGTTCAAATCGCTCAATAAAGAGGTGACGCTTTCCTTATGTTCGTACTTTTGTTTTACAAATCTGGCTGCTCTGCGCTGTACTCTTTCTAGTTGAATTATGTGTCCCTTCTCGTACGGATCCCATATGCTTGCTGCGTATTCCACTTGTGGTCTTACCAGTGATAAGTAGCATGTTTCGCGTACTTTCTCTGTAGTGTTCCGTACTATTCTACCTATGAATGCCAGTTTCTTGTTGGCCGCTCCTATAACTCGACGAATGTGCATGTCCCACGAAAGATCTCGACAAATGGTTACTCCTAAATATTTTACATACTCAGCTTGTCGAATACTCATTTCATCTATTTTATATTCGAAACCTAAATCTTTGTTCTTACTTTTCCAGAACGTGACTGCGGCACATTTAGTATAATTAATTTCGATTTGCCATTCTCTGCACCACGCTGAAATGGCTCTTAAGTCTTCACACAGAGACTGATGGTCCTCCTGATTTTTTATTTCTTTATATAGAACGGTGTCATCGGCGAAAAGCCTAATTTTACTACGAACAACCGAGCACATATCATTTACATAGATTAAGAAGAGCAGGGGGCCCAATACACTTCCCTGAGGAACACCCGAAGCAACATTAACGGGGGACGAGTATTTCCCATCGATGACAACTATCTGTTCCCTATTCGAGAGGAAGTCTCTCACCCAACCGACAACTTTCGAATTGATACCACATTGTCCTAACTTCGCAATTAATTTCCTATGAGATACTTTATCGAACGCCTTCCTGAAATCAATGAATATGGCATTAACCTGAGTATTTTTCTCTCCGCATCGCAACAAATCGTCCACGAACAGGCCGAGCTGCGTTTCGCATGATCTACCTCTCCGGAATCCGTGTTGGCATCCGCTAAGCAATGAATGACTATCTAAATAGCGCATTACAGAGCTAAAGACTATGTGCTCAAGTATCTTGCACGATAATGAAGTTAAGGATATCGGCCTATAATTTTCGGGGTTCTCTCTGTCGCCACTCTTATGGATGGGCGTAACATGTGCCACCTTCCAATCTTTAGGAACTACTCCTTCTCTAATGGATTTCTCGAATATAATTTTCAAATACGGCGCGATTTCAGCAGCTAATTCTTTCATTACACGCGCGGGAATTTCCTCCGGTCCAGGAGATTTATTTGGCTTAATTGAATGAAGTTGGAGCGCGATGCCATTTTCCGAAAATACCAAATCTTCCATCGAATCGCCCTGACGCATAGGAATAGGGGTTTCACATTCATCGTCATCACGAGTAAAAGCTTTCTGAAAGTGATGATTTAATAGGTTTGCTTTATCCATACTATCGTGAACTACGTTTCCCGTTTCCGACCGCAGTGACGCAATAGTGGGGCCCCTACCTTGAACTTCCCTGACGTAAGACCAAAATGCTTTTGGGTTCTCTTTCAAGTTTTCCTGTAAAACGTTCTTTTTGTAATTGTTAAACGCATTACGCATTGGCACTCTGGCTATGGAGCGCGCCTCCTTGTATTGCTGCCTTAACGTTGCAATCTGTTCGACCGTAGCTGTTGAGGATGTGTTATTTACGCGAGAGTGGAGTTTTCTTTGACGTCGGAGAGCGCTTCTTACTTCCTGATTGTACCATCTAGGTTCTGCACTATCACGCTTCAGTTTGCTCGGAATAAATTTATCTGTACACTCTCGCATCATATCTCTGAACATGCACCAGGATTCCTCCGCGTCTGCACTATCGGTTAAATTGCAGAAATTAGTATATTTATTTCGCAGAAAAGACCTAAATCTTGTGAAATCGGCTTTGGCGAATACATCAAGTTTTCTTTTGGCCTTAACCTGTTTCTCAATAATTAACAGAAATTCCACGTACACTGCCTTGTGATCGCTTATTCCCTCAGCATCAGATACTCTATCCATACGCTCAGGAAGATTAGTAACAAATAAATCTAATATATTATTAAATCTCGTGGGAAATCTCACTAATTGATACAATGAGTGCTTACCGAAAGTTTCTAGTAACGCCTCGCACGATTCACGCTCTCTACCTCCGGGATAAAAGCAATTATGCCTCCAATCTATTGACGGAAGATTGAAATCGCCCCCGATTATAATGGCTTTATCTTTATTAGACGAATTTAGCGTCGCCACTTGTTTCTCCAGAGAATGAATAGTTTCCACGCTCGCATTTGGGGGTCTATAGAAAGCGCATATATTTATAGTTTTTGAGTCGCTTCCTTTTACACGACACCAAACACTTTCGACTTCGTCGTCGTTAATATGTATTGGGTAACTTTCGTATTTATTGCTAACTGCTATAAAGACTCCACCTCCCGACCGGATACATCGATCTTTTCTGTATACGCTATAGTCACGAGGAAAGATCTCCTGACTGGCTATGTCTGCCGTAAGCCAACTTTCAGTGCCTATAGCTACATCAGCACGCAGATTACGAATAAGATGTTCAAATTCGGCCTCCTTTCTGCGAATGCTGCGACAATTAACCGTAATGATTTTTAATTTCTCGCTATGACTACGTAACGATTCCTCGCGCTCTACTGAGCTATTATTACTGTTATTATTATTAAGATTATAATTATTATTATTTACTGCCTCCTTATCCTTCCTACTATGTCGACTATTTCTACGCTTGGAATGTATTCTACTGTTACTTAACGTCGGGTTTATAGCGCTGTTAAGGTCGCACGCATTATCTACGGAATTGTTGCATGTAGTCACAACGCGAATAATTCTCGATTCGACCGGAAAATTATATTTTTCATCCCTGTTATTTTCCCCATGAGATAAATTATATATAAACGTTCGTATGCATGATTTTATTCATTATGCTACAGAAAGGCTGAGTCACTCATATGAAAACGGATTTGACAAAAATTTATTCGAGCGTAACATAACGCCGAATAACACCGAATGCGCAACAACTTTTAGCGACAAAATTTCCACGAAAAATCTCACCGGAGCTGACAGTGGGTGAACGTAACATATTCACACGCAACAACACACACGCGACGGTGGTCGCCGGTGGACTTTGGCGAAATATACGAGCGGAGAGTGAAAGCCCAGCGGCACTCTTAAAATTCTGTGGAGCTGTAAAAAGCCTCCCATAAACAAATGCCTCGACCGAAATCCAGTTGGTATTCATAACATTCACTTCCACGATATCATTTATTTAGCAAGGAATTCTACAAATATAATTCAACAAATGAATTACGGAATTCATCGTGTGATTTGCATGCAATAGATGACAGGTCAAACTATTTCGCAATACAGATCGGGATCCACAACTGGGAACATCGTAAGCTGAGTCACAAGGTTAAAGTAACAATGACACAAAAAGCATCTACTGCTATTTGTTCCGAGTTTTATGAAGCCAGAAGATACGTTTTGCGGGATTTCTTGCAGGGGTCATCGGGTTAGGAGACGTTAAATTTTAACAACAAATCACCAGATGCGAATTTCATTTGTAATGTAGCCCTCACCAGCAGGCATTAATAGATTACAGATTCCAATAAGACATGTATGTATGAGATTCTAAATATGGAATGCGCCTCTGACTTTCAAAATCGTTTTTACAGATACCAGTAAGATCAGTGAAAAGCCGAGAACATAAGGGAGCATTTTCAAAAAGACCAAAAGAGCTAAAAAAAAAAGACGAGACGAAAAATCTGACAACTGGAATAACCAAGTTTTCTAAGCAATCATCTGAGCGTTGCCAACGGAGGAATAAATACAATTATATTCTAAATTTCTCCCCCTCCGTCTTCGCACGGGGGAGTGAGAAGAGAGAGACACGGGGAGGAGAACGCGAGCAGCGTTTCCAAAAACCGCCGCGTGCCTCTGTTAGTGGCATACGCGGTGAAGGGCAGAAAGGGGGGAATGGGGAGAAAGAGCTGAAAGGGGGTGGGGAGGGAAATCGGAGCGCATGGGGGAGGGGGAGAAAAGAGGGAAGGGGAGGGAGGAGACTAGAGTGAAGGGGAGAGGAGGAGCGGCAGCAAGCCTCGGCGCCACCCCACCCCCTACCTTTCATTCCTCCCTGCCGCCAAGGCACTGCGGGTGTTTTCGAGTACTGCAGCGGTAGCTCATGCCGCGCTCCTATGGAAGAAGTCTGAGAGCGGGGTGGAAAAAGGGGGGAGAACCGAGGGGTTGGCGACGGAATCGAAGCGAGATAGAATTAAAAGCGTTGGGAGGGCAGACTATGAAAGAGAGCGGGAGGTGGGGCTCGGGACAATTCAGTAGCCTTCCACGCCATTGAGATGGCGGGATGGCGGCGTAGACTTTGCGAGGGATAGACCAAGTTTGGAACGCGCGTTTTGCGACACCACTCTGACGCAGAGTGGTATTTCCACGACGAAGGCTTCGAACGTCACCTGTTCCCTACGAGATAACGACGGCTCGGAGGATATGGCGACGGCTTAGGAATTAGGCAATATGCTAATCGAATTCTGACGAAGCCGGCGGTGCGGTAATTGTAAGACGTATTTTTACCTTTAACCGTACGGCGCCCGCCGAAATGGCTTAGAGCGGATACAGGAAGAGGAAGGAAATTCTCCTTCCACGATACGGAAATAGAGTTACGTGCGAAGGTCTGCGGAGAAGATAAATCTTCTGACCCTAGACGAAACTCAACCAGGAAATACATTCTTTGTCAAAAGCAATATATAACTATCCCATAAGTAGCGATCGAATGGATTTCCATATAACTAGACGGTAAATAATTTTCTTGACGAAATGCAAACAAATAGGCATAAATTCAAGTAATATTTGAAAAATGGAATTGTAACTAGTAATACATTTATAGACGTCTTTTACTTGTGTAGTCCGCATAAAAAGAAATTCTAGCTAAAACAAGGCTTCTTTAGATAACATCATGAAAACTAGATTTGGTTAACACTGTGATGATGCACGACAATACGGGATAACTAAATACACTACGTGTGGAGATTAACATAAATTAGACAAATTACTTATCCACGATAAGGGTCAACACACTTTACTTAGAGGATCACAAGAGGCTGTGGGTCTCATACGACCTTTAAAAGAGCTAGTTTTGACTATTTTTCGATTTTGTAATACGTAATGCGCCCATATTAAAAGTATATTGCACCAAAATACTCGAAAATAACGTTCAGCTTACAAAAATTATATCTAAGGATACAACCTTCTGGTTGAATGAATATGCAGATCTTAATGATAAATTATGAGGTAATGAGGTGTATGTCGGGTATGGCCTGCGGCCCGTTGCTTGGGGAACCTTGATCTATGACATATATCTATACTTATAAAAGTTGGTTAATTTCCTTATACCATCATCATCATAGGTAGTCTGTCCATAGACAGGTCCGTGATTATCCATGGTTAAACCTGGTTCTCCATATACTCCTATTTTCCGCTGTCCTCTTCATATCTTGATAACTCTCTTTCCCTTTCAAATCGTCTATCAGCTGAAACCTTTTCCTACCTCTTTCCCTTTTTTCCATCTAGTTTTCCTTCTAACACGTCTTTAATCATACTCTCTCTCCTCAGGTAATGTCCAACCCAGTTAGCCTTCCTCTTTCTAATAGTCGGTATAATCATTCGCTTCTCTCCTACTCTTCGTAGCACTTCTACCAGTTTTTCCCCTCCTCGGTTTCCGTACTGCGCGACAACATTTTCTTCCTGTCCTTCTCCGACTATGCTGTTCCAATCTCCCATTATTATGCAGTTTACCTTTCCTCTTACGTATTCTTCGTAAATGTCATTAATTTGCTAATAAATCTCCACGATTTCTCCATCTTCATGAGCTGACGTTGGAATATATACCTGGATTATCAGCATGTCCACTGGGACTGCTTTTAGCTTTATTGCCATCAGTCTATCGTTCGTTGCTATTATCTTTGTCACGCTTTTCATCATATCTTTCCTAAGTATCAGAGCTACTCCCCAATATTTCCTCCAGAGTCAACTACCGTGAACTCTTCCGAGTCGAACTGTTCTCCTCCCCATCTAGTTTCGCTCAGTACTGTAATGTCAACTCTATTTTTTCTCATTTTCCTTATACATACGCGGGAAAATATAAAAACTTATAATTGTAAAATATTAGAATGTTTCGTTTCAATCGATACATTTCCGAATACTATATGCCACAGTTGAATGACGGAACCTTTCCTTTTTGTCCACCAAATACATCACGCCTGCGCGCAAATATTAAAGACTAGTTGGAGTACCCGTCATTGCACGAGACCGTTTTAAGCTACCGACAAGTGTATAAAATACTGAGAATAAGCTTCAATCATCGCTTGTTTTATCTATCAGCATTGCTTCAGAAGCTTAATATTTTGCAATTGAAGGGGTTGCAAAGTGCGCTCGGATTCCTACCCCATTAGAACTTTTTTCTATTTTTCTAAAACGTAATTTATTGAGTACGCATAAAAAACAATATTCTAATACATTTTATTATGATGTCTCTAAACATGAGATTGTTCTCATATAAATACAAATTTTTCAACTATAGACGGAAAACAGCATTTATTGAATTAAGCACCCTCCCAATTTTTATCCCCATATAGCCTATGTTATTCGCAGGTTAAAATTATATATCTATGTTCTTCAAAGGTGTGGATTTGTATAGCGGACAAACAAACAAAAAACCGAAATTTGGGATTTATAGATATAGATTAGTCATCAATCGATGCAGAACAACACGAACTAATGAAAAACCTTACCGCAGAGGAATCCAATTACCTTTTAATAACAGGATTAAAATTCGTTTCCATTTTCTCAGGTAATTAAGTAATTCTCAAGGCATAAAAATCACAATGGCTGCATATTTTTCATCACAGGCAACTTTTCCTTTTACAAACAGAATAAAAAGAAAACTCTTCAAAGGAAATAATCCTGGAATTTTAGCTTCAGAAAGTGAGCTAGCCATGAGAGCAAATATTCGTAATTAAATTTATATTCACTATCTTGATTTTAAAGTAAGTAAAAGTAAAAAGAAATAATGTGTCAAGTATATCTGTTTGGGATGCATTAAAAATTAGGTTTCTCCGGCTCCACTAACGTAATATATCCGTATGGCAGCTAGAAAATGTACAGCCTTTAACATATAATTACGCGAAATTACAGTGATTTGGGGTAAAATAATTTAAAATGCTTTAGTTGCTCCGATACTAACTTCTGAAAATACTCAAACGTATGGGTAATATGCGCCTTTGATTCAGATTAACGTAGATAATGGAAAAGGATGCAAAAACATTAGGATAAAACAATTCAAAAAATAGTCCCTCAAAAACTAAAGCACAAAAAAATGTTAATTTTGGTAAGGTAGGGTATTGTAATGTTGGCAAAAGGTCGTCAACTGCCAAAAACATCGTGCCTTACCAAGGAAAAAAACAGCGGAAGCCTTCGTAAGAAACATTTATCATTCCTAAAATAAAAATAAAATCTTTAATAACCGTCACGGCGATCACAAACAACAGCACACAAAGGGGTGGGAAAGAGTATAACTTACCGTCTGACCTAATAAAATTTTCCGAAAAAGCAAACATTCCGATACGAGCCACCTAGAATCGGACGAGATGTGCAAAAGACAATGGTCGATAACCGGCCTCCCACCCAGCGACTACCACAACGGGAGGAACAAACGAGGCGTTAAAGAGATAAAGGAGAACCCCTTAGATTAGCGGAAAAACGAACAAAACCCGACCGGCAGCAGCCAATATCTCGAATTGTGCAAAGTGAGTCAAGGCCGAACACGAAAACAAGCGAGAGAGCAGCGATCGCCAGTAAAAAAACAAAAGAGCACGCGCGCCTCGACAGCCGTGCGCCTTGTAACGGACAAAAACATGACGACGACGACGTCTTACATCGCAGGAAAAACTTCTACGAGATAAAATGCCGCTCGCTAAAAAAAGTAAACAGCGAAGTGGACACATTAAGCATAACGAGCCATAGATCAATTGCACCAGTTGAAATAAAATGGACGCAGAAACTTTGGCGAGAGGCATGACGGACGGCGTGGTCGGAATAATAAAGACTTTTTCTAGAGGGCGACGACGATATGGCGGGTTGACCAGATGCTATTCTTTCAATCTCCAATTTTCTCGGTCCCCGTTGCCGTCCAGCGGATCCTTTGAGGTTAAAACGAAATCAATTTCACAGAGGATTCAATTCCTGGCGTAAAAATAAATTAAGCGTGTGGGGGAGACCGCTCAGCATCTCGGATAATGAACGTAACGCTCGCCAGCGTTTTATTTCAGTGGAGAAAGATGTTACTTTGTTTTAGAAATTTTTGTTATTCATCGGTTCTAACGAAAGACGAAACTTATCGAGGGCCAGCCAGCCTCTCTATTGACTAAGCTAAGTTCCCTGGAATGAAAACGTTGCATTGGCTCACAAATACTGTGAAAGGAGAACTAATTCAATAATTTCGCGATGCAAATTAGCTTCACCAAGAACTCATCATGATTCCCTTTAACAAAAACAATTGGAAAGCAAATAATCAATTATCCACCAAATAATCGAATAATGCGTATTTCATAGCGAGGAGAAAAGGATCAGAAAAACATCATTTTATTAATAATGCTGATGAATAATTTACAATCCAAATTTAATCCTTTTAAAATGGACCCCGAATTCAAGTGCTCAAAAGAAAGAGAAATGGAAAAAACTGTATCCCAGGAGATATTCGCGATAAAGCAGATAAAATTGGACGGATTTAGGAATACAAAATATAAACGGATTAATCGTCGAGAAAGGGGAAATTTTTCCTTTCTTTCATTAAGAGTATAAAGGCGAATATCCGTTGTAAGGATTAGATTCGAAAGATCCAATATGGAGTAGGAGCTTAACCATTCTTCTACGCTCCTCTTCTCCCACCCTCTCTCTACACCCGTCCACCCCTTCAATCCCTCATACTTCGGCGGCAATCCCGTTTACATCCCTTTCCATCTTCCCTCCGGCCACCTTGCTCTTTCCATTCCTTCGCACGCAGCCTCCAATCCAGCTGTCTCCAACACCCGACTCACGCGGCGTGAGTCACAGCGCGTGAGAGTCGGAGGCCTTGGCTCCCCACCGAAGGGCCTTCCGAGGGATAGGGTTAGGAAAGGAGGAGGATATAAGGAAGAGAGAGAGAAGGGGACAGGGCCAGGACTAAATCGCGACCCCTTTCAACCCACAATGTCCCCCATTCTCCCTCCCGAATACCTCCTATCCTGATAACTAGATGGCACGGATGAATTCTTGCGCATTACGTTTATCCGTCTAATTGGGCGGAAATTAAGAGGAGTTGGGAGAGAGAGATAAAAGGGAGGAGAAGAGGGTAAGGGGAGTGATTCGGGCCGCTTTCCTGTCAATTTGAGCGGCCCTTCTCCCTTTCTGTTGACTTCCTTCTCCCTCGCTAAAAAAAGGGAGCCCTTCTCTGCCCCTCGCTCGTAGCGACCTCCAAACGTCGACCAGCTCGATGCCATGGCACGCACAAACAATGGGGGGGAGGGGGGTGGGCGATTGTTGGGGATTCGTGTCCGGCATCCGGAAAATATTTAGCATCCTGCGGTCACGGTGCAGGTCGCGATCGGAAAGGGAGAAAGTGGTCCCTCGATTCGTTCGATAGAAACAAAAGACTTCCGTTTCGATGAGGTCGATATATATAAAAAAAAACGAAACGCATATTCACTTGGGGGCGAAATATTTCAGTCACAAAACAGAGATAATATCAAAAATAAACACAAGTGAAAACTAATTAAAGGACATTTTTAAAATTGAAGGTGTTTCGGGAAAACCCCATTTATTAGAGGGCATACGGAGTCTTAATAAACGCAAAACCTCTTCCGTAATTTATCGTAAGGAAACCAGACAAATAAATTAAGGAGTAAAACATTAGATTTAAAAATCAACGAAACATTCCCAAGACGATTAAAAACGTTCGGCTATCCGACATATATCGTTAAAGAAAACGTTTAATCTAAACTCAGTGAAAAATTCAAACGATAAAAATACACACCGCGAGAATTGAATAAAGGGGGAGACTAAAATGCGTATCAGACTTCAGAAACCCCTTCGGAAATTCCTTCATCCGCCGGCGAATGTAACGAGAAATGACAATGCCAGGCAGGTATTCGATCGAGCCGAACAAAGCGCAATTGAAGTAACCGCGCATCGATACGAGCCGTCGACGATTCTTTACGTTAAATGTCGCAGAGTGGTTGTCGCGTAAGTGATATCTTCGCATGCGCCCGGCGAATGACAATCAAAAGAGAATAATCAAGCACGCCACGTTCGGCAATAACTCGAACCTCACGAGTGTGCGTGACGCTGACGTTATCTACCGCACGTGCATGTGTCGACGTTTAAGGAGGGATAACATCCGTTCATTTATAGCCCTTTTAACCCTTTTTCGGAGCTGGTGAAAATTTTTCAGTCCAGAGAGAGAACCTTAATGGCTAATTAATGAGAATCCGAGCGGAAACTTTTACAGGATAATTGAATGAATCGTGGAACGCATCAAGAATAATTAACGAACGCGTTTCAGTCGTTTTAATATTTAACGATTTTTATATTATGTTAGCAGAAGAGGATATGTTACACTGATATATTTTTATTTATTCATCCTCGATTTTCTATACGTAACCCAATTTTCGGAGGATTTTCGCCAGAAAAGGTATGCTGCATTGCTTCATTTCGAATGCCTGATAAAAAAAAGCCACATTCTCCGAATAAAGAAGCAGAGGTGTTCAATTTTTTCCTAGATTGTGTTTATCTGACTCTGAGAATACTTTTTACTTTTTCCCTCCTTTACTAACTTCTCATTCACGTTTCTTCCCACCAAAGGCCTTTTTTGGCGAATCGCTTTCTTATCTCTCACTCGAACCCGGCAACATCCTTCACCTTCTTTATCTTTCGAATCGGAATTCTCTCTCTTCCTTTCCTCCTCCGATGTCGTCGAATGCCCCGAGGCAATAAAGCAGAGCCCAGGGTCCCAGTCGTGACATTACGTGGGCGGTGGAAAAAAACCTTCGCCGAAAGTGATACGCAAGGTCTTATCTTTTACTCTCTTCCAACCCCAGATGTCTTCCAAACGTGACCTCTCTCCTTCCTTCAATTTCTTCCCGACGCACGACCTGCTAAAATCTTTAAACTGACATCCACAACTGGTTCGGAAGCTGAGTAATTATTCACGGCAGAAAATTTAAAATATCGGGTCATTTTATTTTCCATATGGGAGAGGCAATTTTGTCAGGATGTCACAAAATACGGCCTGGCAATAGAACTAAATATTCTATCGATTCAAGTTTCGATATTAATGCGAGGGTCGAAAATTCCAAGCTGCCCTTAAAATATCACCCAACTCCTAAGGATCATTTATTATTCATTAACGGATTGGTTTCTGATGCAATTGCGTTCGAGATGCGAATTATATGTTATCAAGTAACTTCTATAAAAACTCATACGCCCTTAACCATCAAATTACCTGCGAGAAATTTAGCTACTGATAAATATAAACCAAATTATTGATAACGGTGTTTTAAATTTCATTCGCCTATCAATGCGGCATGTAGGTACAAATAAATGGTCTTTTCATTTACTACGTCCAATCTTCCCAATACGTACAATATATGAAACTTTAAAAAAGTGCGGAAAAGGATGGAATCACACGAAATAATATTTATTATTACTTGAATCGACCACATCATTTTCTACAAACATATGATGACGTTAAAATCAAATTAACCATCAGTCAAGTTTTTGTTTTCTAATTTGTTATTTCTCCACATCAATGGCTAATTCCGTCATTAATTTTAACGCCTGATATTGCCATAACAATAGAGAATATAGGGACTCCGCAATAGCGAACAGCCAAATAGATATCTCCGCTTATTAAACATCTAAATTCTCCTCGGTACCACTAAGGAATGAAATTCGTGGGCAGACTTGAAAACTTTCCACTCCAATCTCCCCCGCGATTGAAATCCTTCCTAAAATCCGTACAAATCAAAGGACCTTAATGCATTCGAAATTATCTGAAATTAGAACGCGCGCACGCGTTTCCTCGGAAGCGAAAGGGAAAAAAGAGACGGTAAAAGAGAAAGAGAGAGAGAACGCCGCACCAATTCGAAAGGAAGCACTCGACCGAGCGGCACCGCGGTCGCACATTCAGCAGACAACGAGCACTCAACAACCATACCAGCAACGACTCCCGCCCCCGCCATGCTCCACCACCCACCCCACACCATCCCCACCTAGATCCCTTGCAACCTAAACCTACCTCCCCTCCCGACATGCTAATTGAATACCCGAGCAAGTCGGCAATGACGTCAAGAGGACGAGAGGGGGAGAGCGCGGTGGAGAGCGAAGTGGAGAGCGAAAGGGAGAGCGAAAGGGAGAGCGAGAGGCAGAGAGAGAAAGAGGGAGAGAGATAGAGGGAAGGAGAGAGATAGAGGGGGGAGGGAGGGAGAGAGATAGAGGGGGGAGGGAGGGAGAGAGATAGAGGGGGGAGGGAGGGAGAGAGAGGGGGAGGGAGGGGGAGGGGGAGAGAGGGGGAGGGAGGGGGGAGGGAGGGGGAAAGAGGGGGGAGGGAGGGAGAGAGAGGGGGAGAGAGGGGGAGGGAGGGGGAGGGAGGGGGAAAGAGGGGGGAGGGAGGGAGAGAGAGGGAGGGGGGAGGGAGAGAGGGAGGGATGGAGAGAGAGAGAGGGATGGAGAGAGGGAGGGATGGAGAGAGGGAGGGATGGAGAGAAGGAGGGATGGAGAGAAGGAGGGATGGAGAGAAGGAGGGATGGAGAGAGGGAGGGATGGAGAGAGGGAGGGATGGAGAGGAGGGATGGAGAGGAGGGATGGAGAGAGGAGGGATGGAGAGAGGGAGGGATGGAGGGAGAGGGAGGGATGGAGGGAGAGGGAGGGATGGAGGGAGAGGGAGGGATGGAGGGAGAGGGATGGATGGAGGGAGAGGGAGGGATGGAGGGAGAGGGAGGGAGAGGGAGGGAGAGGGAGCGACGGAGAGAGGGAGGGATGGAGAGAGGGAGGGATGGAGAGAAGGAGGGATGGAGAGGAGGGATGGAGAGAGGGAGGGATGGAGGGAGAGGGATGGATGGAGGGAGAGGGAGGGATGGAGGGAGAGGGAGGGATGGAGGGAGAGGGAGGGATGGAGGGAGAGGGATGGATAGAGGGAGAGGGATGGATAGAGGGAGAGAGGGAGGGAGAGAGAGAGAGAGGGGGGGAGAGGGGGAGGGAGGGAGTAGGGAGATAGAGATAGATGAGGGTGACTCACAGCGAGAGCCTCTTGCACCGAGCTCTACGCGGATCATAGGGAACCCTCTCTCCCTCTCTTTCCCTATCCCCCACTCCGACGCAGATCTGTCGGTGAGGAGGCTGCCCTTGTTGTTGTTGTTGCCCCCGTATTGCGTCACACGCACCGGAGAGGAAGGAGGCGGAAAAGAGGGGAGAGGCAGAATTCGGGAAAAGGCTGGTATCGAGGCGCACGCCGCCCCGGGTGCAGATGCACTGGCGAAAATACCGATGGCGGACTCAGGAAACTGCGAGCGACCCAATCAGGGCCCAGGATTTCTCTCCTGGGCCCTGGTGCTTCTCCTGCTCCCGGGCTCTTGATCACCCATTTTCCCAACCATTATCATGTTTATAGTTTTTCGCTATAAACATTTTCAACTTCTCCATTGTAGCTTAGTTCAGTCTCTATAAGTGACTGTTGTAAGACACGTAGAAATGTTTACACATCACTGCTCGAGCTCGGGCCTCACTAAGGGATGAACCCTGGTAAAATGCACCGGTTGCGTTCCACTTTCCCGGGCCCTGGACCCAACACAGCGCTCCCTTCCGCTTCACCTTTCATAAAGAAATCGTTCCTCTACCCGTTCCTTTTCATTTCTACTGGTGATTGCGACTTCCCAGGCTATGAAAGGTCTTCGCTGCTTAAAGGAGGAGACTGAAATTCAATACCGCGAAGATTTACGAAGCAGATCGCGTGACGCAACTGATTTAAAATGCTAAGTGATCAGGACGGTGGGAAGTATTAACTGAAAGAGAGAACAGATCAGGAAGGTTGAGAAACGGACGGATTTGAATGGATACGCAAGCAATATGCCTTCGAGGTCTTCTGTGGATGATATATGACTGTGCTTTGCGATAAAAGAATTGCTCTTTGCAAGGAGAAATGGATGCCATAAACACGCAAAGAGCCTGTGCAATACCCGGACGTTTTAAATTAAATATGTATTGCAAATGTTTAAATGCGCCGAAGGAGACAAGCAAAACGAAAAATCCGCATATAACGCTAATTAATGAAGACCTTGAATTATTTCTACGTTCCAGTTTAGGGCCTAGATATTCTTCCAAGTATTCTCAAGTGCAAGAGACTCGTCGATTAAAGCTGACGAAATTTCAACGCGCCAGCGCTGGCGATTTTGAGTGATTCGCAGCTAAAAACAGAATCAAATACGATCGTTTGATCGATCAAAGCGAACGGTATTAAGAGGATTTATGTCTTGATTTCCCATCAAAGGAATTCACTTGAGTAACATCTGGAAATCTTTAAATAAAAATTTTTTTCACTTCTATGATATTGATGTCGATGATTACATTGGCCATTCTCATCTTTTATTTTTTTAAATTGAGACCTTCGACTCAATAACAGCATGTGCGGAGCGGGAGCGACGGAGACCCCGATCGGGTTCGAAATGAACGACGATCCGGCCTTCGGAATGGCGCCTAACCCTACCTCCTCTTCGGCTGCCCTCCCCACAACACCCCCAATTATCCCCCACCCCACCTGTCCCAGTTCGTCCTCCGCTGTTTCTGCGTCGCACGCACTCACTCACTCACACAAACACACACCATGACTCATTTTTTAGGCTCCTCCCATCCCCATTCCACCACATCCCCGCTCTACACTCTTCCTCCGGGGCAATACGCGTCCCTTATAATCTGATAGGCGTTGCAAGAAGAAAGGCAGAAGGGATTGTCCCTCACATGAGGTTGAAAGGCTTTTTATTCCACCGTTGCAAATCACACCGATTGCGCACTTCAAACCCATTTAAATAGCAAGGTATTTAATACAAGGATTGCTTGCGCAATTGCAGCAATGACGACTTGGTCGGCAAAATTGTATAAATATTACGTGGACTACCAAACTTAGAAAGATATCAAAACGGGAAAGCGATACGAATATTAATAATAATAAAAATTATTTGGATTTGAAAACAACGAACTTGTTCGGTGCATTGGAAAATGCTCACTTTCACCGAGTTTCGTATATTTAGAAAAAATTCACCTTCAATCGATTTTCCGATACGGATAATGTAACCATTATTCCCCAAGAATAAAGTCTTAATTGCCATATAGAGTTGCAACGAAATCTCATTTCCATAATTCCTCCACATAACCAGTGTATTTACGCAATGCGGCCCAGCATAAACAATTACGCCACATGGCAAGGCCTTCAAAACTTTAAAGGAAATGTCAGGGTATTCTCGCACGTTACGTAAGCCGATAATTGAAGAACCAAACAACGCACCAGCCTTTGCCGAAACCTTAGAGAGCGAACGACGATTAACAAGTATTCCTACAAAACGCTCGCATTGCCAAAACTTTCCCTCGTGGATGTCACAACCCACCGAAGATGAGAAGGGCTTCCGGCATCCGGTACTTAGGAAAAAAGAAAGGAAGTCCTTTGCGGTTAAATGAGTGAGAAAAAGCGTCCATTCTCGCCACCTTCTCCAAGATAAGAGTCTGCAAGCAGTGCGTGATGCCTAAATTCAGGGCGCGGCAGCAAGAGAGAAACTTCTCTCCCGCTGCCGCCGCCTTCAGGGAGGTAGGGGGAAGAGGAGGAAAGGGGCCAAGGGCTGCTCGCCCCCCCCCTCCCCCCGCACCTTCCCCGACCTTGCGCAATGGTCCGTACCGACAGAGAGGGGACGCTGGCGCCCACGCACATGTGAACAAGGAATGATCTTCCGGACGTCTTAGAAGCCATGGCCTCCGGAACTTCTGGAGACGCCGTCGCGAGGACGAGAGAGCGGCGAAGGAAGAGAAACGGGGAAAGGAGACTCAAAGAGGAGGATGGGGGAAGGCGACGAAGTGGACAGGTGCGCCCCGGGTGGTTGGACCGATTGTCCAGGCAGTGCGGGTCACGAGAAACGTGAGGGGATGAAAGGGTGGGGGAGAGGGCGAGTGGCGACGCAGTGCCGAGTAGGTAAAGGTCAGGCCATCGGGAGGGTTGAGAGAGGGAGAGAGAGGGAGAGAGAGAAAGAGAGGGAGAGAGAGAAAGAGAGGGAGAGAGAAAGAGAGGGAGAGAGAAAGAGAGGGAGAGAGAGGGAGAGAGAGAGGGAGAGAGAGAGGGAGAGAGAGAGGGAGAGAGAGAGGGAGAGAGAGAGGGAGAGAGAGAGGGAGAGAGAGAGGGAGAGAGAGAGGGAGAGAGAGAGAGAGGGGGAGAGAGAGAGAGGGGGGAGAGAGAGAGAGGGGGGGAGAGAGAGATAGAGAGAGGGAGAGAGAGTGAAAGGGATATGGGGAGGAGAACGAAGGGTGACTGGTGAAATTCGATACGAAAAAGAGGTTGGAGAAATGTTATGGTAATTGATCGGATTAGCGGAGGAGGAGCGTGCAGAATAAAATTATGCGCGAAGGGAATGCGGAATAGCAGAAGCAAATTTGGACGAAAAATGTTTTATAAGAAACAAAATTAAACATTAATAGTATTTTTTATTAAAACCTCAAAAAATTTTCACAAGCTGTTTTGAAAAGATCAATTGGAGTAGAACCCTGCTGAACTAGTCATAACCAGTAACTATTTTTTATTTATTTTTTTCTTCGCGAATACAAAACGACTTCTAATCTTTGATTGAAAAAAAAACGAAATAAAACCTAGTCTCATAGTGGGTAGTAATTGTGAAATTTAAAATCAAGGAGTTCAAGCTCAAAATTCCCAAAATGCGGCGAATAAAATTTTAAACGATTAAATAACATATAGCATAATACTATTTTCTAGTAATAAGTACAGGAATGACATTCCTAAGTAAATTAGGACATTTTCCCGTGAGATAATAAATTAATTTTAATGGATGTCAACTGAAACATTCTACATAAAAGAAATAGAACCGTTTTTACCGGACATGAAGGCGCTATTTCTAAACACATTTTTTTCTAAATTATATCGTTGTAAAAATATTAATAACAAAATAATTAAGCAAACAACAGATTTGAGACTCGCATAATATATTTCTAGTTCAAGAACTAATTTAACCGAAATTGCTTGAATAAAACTAGAAAACGTAAACAAATTCATCAGCCTTGAATGAGCGATAATACGGCCTCAACCGTACGTCATATTTTAAAAGCAAGTAACTTGAAAAGACCAATTAATCCTCGCGAGTTTTATTGCGGAAGATACATAATTTTTCGTAATGGAAGGTTTTTTTCAACACCTCTCTCTTCCGCTCGTGATTAGTAAAACAGAACCCGCGACGAAGGCTATTATTATTATTCCACCCAACGCCATCCCATAAACCAAATCCATCCCGAACCTCATATATCCACGTCCAATCAGCTCACGCGAGCATTGAATGGCGAGTCCCTTAAAATTAGCACCACAAACAGTCGGCTACATCCCGGCTTTCGACACGTCCGGCGATCAAGTCCTGTTTTACAGGCGATCGGGAAGTGTAAACCGCCAGTGAAAGTTAATAGACACACCCTCGCTCACAAGGTAATCCCGAGACCTCGGGTGTCACATCAGGATCGCGCCGGCCTCCGCGAAAAGTTCAGCGAGAGAGACAGAGAAAGAGAGAACGAGGGAGGGAGAATATGGAAGAGAAACGGAGAAGGGAAAAGACAGGAAGGAGAACAGGAAGCTTAATAAGGACGGAAATGGAAGATGTAAAAGAAAACAAGTGGGCTGGGGTCTTTTTTCTCCGCTCTTTTCCAGTGAGCAACATTCCCTTTACGAGCCGCCGAGATATAAAAGGGACTTTCCACTCGCTTGACCCTCCCTAGCCTCCCCTCGCCATACAACGGCGCGGAGATACTGGGAGCCATTCGAATGTACGCCACGGGACACATTCCGCGAGTCCATGCAAGGAAATACAAGGAAAGCGAGGAGGAGGGAGGGCATTGAGAAGAGGGAAGAGGAGGAATCGGACGTGCCGTGGAGGCGAAATAAGGGGGGAGAGAACTTGAAAGGGAGTGGGGAAAAAGGAGATGGAGAGAGAGAGAAATAAATCGGGCAATGGTCGAGAGACTCGTAATATTTTGGTGCCCCCTCCAATTGCCAGATAAAGATAAAACAGATTTTCAAGCCGCCCACATCTCTTACCCGATTCGATAAAACCGATCAGGAGGAGGTTGGGATGACGGCTTTGTATGAATCTCCTGAGCCCTAATCTGGAACGGAACAGGGATGGAGCGGGATAGTCACCTAGACAACATAACCACCGAGATAGATAAAGCGCATTAATATCGCAAGTAATTTACGAGACGAGATCTTCACCTTAACACGGTTTGCCAGACCATAAAAGCGGAGACGTTATTTTTACTTTTGTCATGACTGAAATTATGTTCTCAAGCAGTGAAAGGTGAGAAGAATACACCTCTGCCCTCAATCCCATTTAGCTCCGTAAGAAGACGCCGCGACGCAGGAGCGTGAGCGTAAATGAGATGGAAGTTAGCGTGGCGAATATGCGAGTAAAATGGCAAGGGGTAAACACATGTAAACAGAACAAAGGAAAAGTGCGAGCAAGGATTATAAACTCATCGGACTGAATGAAAACTTAACGAGAAGGAATACATTATCCTTTCATATATTTCAGATTAACTTTTACCCCTTCGTCTTTCTCGCGTTAAATCTTAACATGACAAATACCTACGTGAGAGAAATACTTTTTATTTTAATAGGAATAAATATCGCAATTATGAAGAACAACGTCAACATGTAGCTGAAAATAGCTTGTCTATAAATTTTTAGAGGAATGACTCCTAAAATTAATTTATATTATTCAACATAGAAATTTACAAATAAAATAATTTGTCCGATTAAAATCAAACAAAAATACTGTTTACAGCAGAGAATATTCTACCATACAAACAGTCAGACGACAGACGAGTTTTTGAAAATGTTACTAGATTGCATCTGATCATCCGAACAGAGATACACAATGTAAAGTCCAGGTGCGTTGTGAAACCCGAATCCTTGGACGCCTAAAAACACGAATTTTTTCGAAGCTTTAAATCTCATTAAACCAGACAGCTTGCTCGGCAGTATTCTGTCCACGTATCCAATAGTGGCCGGAGTTAAATATTTTCCCGGTGTAAAGATACACTCTAGTTACGAATTAAACTTCGGCATGACGGGCGCATGAAAGAGTGATTCTGTCACGGAGCACAGGAGAAAGGCAAGAAGAGAGTGGTCGAGAGATAAGCCGGGAGGGAAGGATGGGGAACGAAAATGGAAGCAGAGAAGTAGGAGAGGGATGAAACGGTAGGTAGCGAAAGGAAGGGGGAGTCGTAGGATTTCAAGTAGCGGGAGGGAAGAGGAGATTTTCCTCCGAGACGTGCCTCCACTCGAGATCACATCGCCGGACACAGAAGACCACTTTCACCCGCGTGAAATTCATTGCCGTGCATAGTGTGTGCGTGAGAGAGGGGGGAGATGGGACGGGATAGAACTGGCCACATACGAGAGAGTGAAGGGAGAAGTAAAGATGAGTGAGGAAAATGAGAAAAAGAGGGACGACCAAAGCTTATGCAAACCCCAAGAGAAGAATAGGAAGAGAAGAAAACTGCAACTTAGGTATAAAATATCTAAAATAAAAAAGATTCCAAGCGAGTGGAGATGGCATTCTGATCGAGGCGCACTTTCTCTCCGAAGAATATGGCTTGCGCGGATGACGACGGGACGTGAATTAAAAATTTTAACCGCGATGCATATTATTAATTCCATCGCAATCGGAAGTCCGTTCGGCACTCGCTCATCGTCATGTAAGGGTATATCTGAGACAGTTCTACAAAAACATCAACCACTGTTGTTACACACAATGAAAAGAATATATTTACCTACTTTCAATTCACTGTTCATAATGAAGCCTCTGGTTTTTTTTATGAAAGTGCATCCTAAACAAATAACCAACATCTATCAAGATCCTTTCGAAGTTCTAAAACAGAGGATTACGACTATAATAGCTCTAATAGCCACAAATCGCCTGATAATCTGAAATCCTTATCTTTAATACTACAGCTACAAAACGAACTTGAAATTTCATTCTTGAACCTTAAATGAAGAATAATCAGTATTCAGCGCGAGGAGATTAAAAGATAACGACTATTCATACGCAAATACCTCATATACATTTAAATGCCTTTTTGTATCTCGTTGGGTGGGCCAAATACACGACCAAGCGTTCCTCCGTTGAAGCACTATTGACCGATTCCTAGGAATGCAGCGGGATTCTGCTGCGCAGTTCCACTGCCAATAACAATATATCACGCATCCCCTTAATTAAAGGGCAATATCGGCTAATGCTCTTCCGGCTGTATTCAATATTTCAACGCGCCAGCCCAAAAACATGCGTCTCACACATAGCATGCCATTGGCGATTATAAATAGAACCGTCGAGGTTACTGCAGCGGAAGGGAGGGCACGTAAACACCAAAACACGACACTAAATCAATTATTGTAACCCAAAACATTTTTATTTCAGCTCTCCCCACGGAGCGCATCTCAATGCCGTTGAAATAGACGTAACATTTTTTTTCCGGCAAACGAAACACGAAGGGGCTACATAAGTGTAGCACAAAAATAAACGCGCTGACAAGGCCAAAATAACGTAGCATCGGAAAGCCTTATGAAAAAATAACATCCTTAGGCAACCTTAAATTCATTATACGCACTCGTGTTAATTGGCCCTTTCATTGCGCGGGGCCAAAGAGGAATAAAAAAACACCTTCCCTCGAGACCGTCATTTTTTTAGGTCAACGATATGCAGCGGAAAATTTTGAAAGCGCGCACCGAAGACGAATATCGGCCAACTAGGGAAGCCATAAAAAGACGAGTTACCGCCACGAAACGGAGCAAAAAAAATCCATAAAAAATTACGTCTTTCGGGAGTTATCGTTCCGGATAAGATCTGTAACCCGGACCGCGAACGAGAAATGAAAAAAACGCTATAGGAAAGGGAAAGGAACGTAACGACCCGCGGGGGGGAAAAGGAAGAACGGCGTTCCAAAAAGATACGGGGCGAGAGATGAGATCTCCGGAGGGGAATCCGCTGGAAGGGAAAGTGTTAAGAGGAAGGAGTGGGAGGAAGAGAGAGTAAGAGGATGAGGGGAAGAGGGAAGAGTAAGATGGTGAGCGGAGGAGGGGAGAGTAAGAGGATGAGAGGAGAGGGAAGAGTAAGATGATGAGGGGAGGAGGGGAGAGTAAAAGGATGAGGGGAGGAGGGAAGAGTAAGATGATGAGGGGAGGAGGGGAGAGTAAGAGGATGAGGGGAGGAGGGAAGAGTAAGATGATGAGGGGGAGGAGGGGAGAGTAAGAGGATGAGAGGAAAGGGAAGAGGATGAGAGAGGCTTCTGAAAATATGACGGCTGATTCGAGATGGGTGGGAGGCGTGCCGCCGGATGACGTCGTTTCGCGGGAGAGGTAGGGAGAGGAAGGGAGGATGACAACTCCAGCGCCAAGGAAAAAACAATAAACATGGCAAAGTAGGAATGCAAGAAGCGGACGGTAAATGACGAGCGCGAGCCATGAAGACTATGAGTGTGCACCCTCCCTCAATCGCTCGCTCGCTCGCTCTCGTGAGCGGAAAAACAAACCGAGAATCAGCGCGACGAAGATTCTGCTTTCGCCATTCAATTGAATCCGAGTTGGGACAAACAAAAACGCAAACGGGTGCAGACGCGAGCAAGAGCGCTTTCATCGAGACCTAGAAGAAAAGGACGAACGCGATATAAACATTCGGAGATTCAGATCGTTTGAGCAAATAAACGGCGAGGAAAACGGACGGATTCGCAGGTGCGCGAAAAGAGAAAAAAAAAACTTGAAATATCCTCGAGACGAATTTAGCGAACCCCCTTGGGCACTTTTTCTCCGCTGCCTACCGTTTTTCGTCGGTTTTTGCAAACAATGCTCATTATGTCTACTTCAAAATCCTCGCACATACAGCTCTGAAAATCAATTATATGCGACCTTTAGAGTCGACAAAAAATGTTTTCACTTGCACTTTTAAAGGCTTTTCTTGCATGACTAATTTTAAGCGCGAGGCCGAATAAATGAATATAACTCAACGGATGAACTGTTTTGAAAAATAAATAAAACCGCCATTGAGAAATATTTATCGTTCATAAAGAAATTTTTTGTGCGATCAAATGTTGAAGAGCTTAGAAATCCAACAGCTCAAGAATATGAATCACAAATTACCAAGTATTAACGTTGTTAAGTTTAAAAAAAAAGTATCGATCAACACAAAATCAAATTATCTCTACGGAGAACAAATAATACCCCGAAATCCAAAATAAATGTCAGCAAAAACTAATATCTCGTTACTCAACATTCTCACGTATGTAATCGCCTCTTGGAAATTCATCAACGCGTAATTCCGCCAATTACGGTTCCGCCCGGGCGAAAGAGCAACTTGAACAGCGACGAACGAATCGTATACCATCTCTCTCCGTGGAAATCAGCTCGAGGCTCCTGCGACGGAATAACTTTCGCTCCTATCTTTTTTCCATCACTCTCATCCGAAAGCGAGAGGATGGACTGGGTGAACCTGGTCCCGATGGAGAAATCGAGGGAGGAGAGATAGAAAAAGGACGATGAGGAGGTGTCTCGGGAGGGAGAAAGGACGAGAGAAAGAGAAAGATAGATAAAGGAAGAGAAGGGAGAGGGAAGGAGTGAAGAAGCCTTGGTTTGGAGGAGAGTAAATGGGAGAGGAAAGCGAGAGAAGAGCAGCCGTGTGTCACTGCGGGGGCGATAGATGTGGCTGCAAATACAGGAAACTCGGCGCCAGCGTGTCCAGGAGAGGGGCGAAACATGGAAGCGGAGGAGTGGAGGGAGAAAATGGTTGCCTATTCACGAGATCGGAAAGAGCTTCGAGCGCAGCTTCTTGACACATCTCCCCCCTCTCGAAATCCACCCACTCTTCTGAGGTCCACTTCTCTATTGAAAAAGGCATGCGATCGATCCGGTAATCCCTATTTTTAATCCGAGAAGTCCTCCTCCTCTCGGCCCTTGCGAATGGAAACTCGAAGCGCGCGAATGGACGGCACGTGTGATCCGGAGCCGTGCAGGAAAAGGAAGGAAACATTTTTACCGTAAATTACTATTCTTCATTAACAGAAAATCCATCAATGCTTTATAAAATGGCTGAATTTTATTCTAATTTCTGTCTATATTGTTTATGAAGAATTGGATTAAACTATGTTTTTTAATGAATTTTATTCTAATTCCTGTATATACCGTTTATAAAGAATTTGATTAAACCAAGGTTTTTTTTAAATTCTGCTTCAACCCGTGTTCCCTGGACACCGTAAATTAAGATTCGTTTGAATGACTCGAAACTACGAAATTATGTTTAACTTTAAACTCGGAATATGTACGTAGACTTCATTCTGACTGACACAGTCTTCACAATATGCCACTGGCATAGTATTTCAAGGTGCTGCAATTGCGTTACATCACTTAAGCTCGTTCACGGCCACGGAATACTCAAACCCAAGCTAACTCAAGGGACGAACATTTTCTTTAAACGCTCAGAAGTTCTAAATAAACGAAATATTAATAATATGTACCTCGAAAGGCATAAATGTATCTCTTAGACACATAAACAAGCTTACAGGTACATCATTCAAATAAATTACAGGCTATTATATAGTAGTACCTCCACCCGAGAAGACAATCAATTACGGGGAGCGCGGTTCTCCACCGACGGCCGCGCATGTGTTCGAACCCTGGCATCCCCTATCTCTCTCAACGCCCGTCCTCGCTTATTACCTATTCGCACAACGGTCCGTACAAAACGGAACGAACCCGACGGCGGGATAATTACACCGTCGCGTTCCATCCGCTAAATAAACGGCGGGTGGAAAATTCGATATCAACCACAGTTTTTATGCTCTGAATGCGATCACGGCGCTTAGCGATTCGACGAGAAACCGGAAAATAGCGGGGGTCGGCGAAGACTGAATGATACGGATTATGAACGGAACGCGAAAAGGCGTGCCGGCATTAAGAGCGTAAAATTGTAAATTGGCGGGATGGAAAGAGACACCCTGAAATGCTGGCCCGTGAATAACGGCAAGAAACTGGGTCGGGGAAGGGGGGAGATAAATACGATAGAGTGAAGGGATGGGGTGGGGAGGAGGACGGGAAGAATGCGAGCAATGGGAATGCCGCGTCGACTGACTGTTCTCGGATTGAGGAGGCGGTTGGTCGGCGTGGGTGGGAGTGAAAGGTGGATGAGAATCGGCGAGAGGACGCCGACCACTTTATTAGGGACGATCAAAAAGTCTTGGGAGAAGTTCTAAGAGAATGGAAGGTCATCAAGTTCTCGGGAAATGTATTGTAATAGGATCGATGCTTCCCGAGTAAGTGGGAGGGGAGGAGAGTGAAAGGGAAGTTGTAAGGATCGGGGGAGAGGAAGAAAAGAGCGAGGGAGTGGAAGGGGAATTAGGAGTGATTAGGTGGGCGGGGAAGGAAGAGAATGTACTTTTGAAAAAGAAGCTAAAAATGGACTTGGGAAATACGTAATGCATTGGAAGAGATAACGTCTGGTTACGTATGATGGATACCATCGCTTTGCACGCGCTTAAGTTTCATTTAATTTTAAAATCTTAAATTCCTTTCTATTAAAAAATATTAATTTCATGAAGTTTATTTGAGGCAACAACATTTGCATTAAAGCCCCAAATAGCAGAAGAGTTTCACGCATCATATGCCCACATTAAGTTATTGTGGTAAGGTGATATCGACACAATAACACTCGAGAAATTGTGCTTAAATGCATGCGTAAGAAGCAGAAAACAATAGGAAACGGCAATCCTTACGCTAGGAATTGCCACACCGAATAAAATAAAGCCATTCTTCCAAAATGAAACCGACCGCAATAAGGTGAAGGAAAGAATTAAGTAAGGAATTCCGGCCGCAAAGGATTTTATAACCAGAGGGGCCCTTTCCCTCATCCCTACGTGTTTACGGCGAGAGCACCCGCACTAGAGGAAGAAAAGACGGGAGAACGGCGGGGACGAGAAATTTGCGAAATCCACACCAAAGCCAAACTTGTTTTGATTTCGCTTTGCCACCGACCGCAAAGTCCCACTACGCGGTCCACGAAAGAAGGTGAAGACAGTGGTTAAAGAAAAAAAAAACAAAAACGGGACGATTCTGAAAAAATCAAAGGCCAGGTGAAGATGACGAGCAAAACGAACAAAATGGCGCCGTTTTAAAAAGAGTGACGGACGCATCTACCTATGGACGTTGTCGGCTCATTACTCCCGACCTGTAAGTAATAAAGAAAAATTGTATGTAAAGCGCACCTCGCCACGAACGGAAGTATAACGTAATCGATATGAACCAGGAATAGAGGCGGCTTTATCACGTGCGATGTAAGATGAAACAGTAAAGGCTCTAAAATATAATTACCGCCGTAAGAGCAGCCATAGCAAAGTCTGGACGAAGAAAAAGATCGATTGCGGAGTGAGGATAAAAATACTCGAAATAAAAATATGAGCGGAGCCGCGATGGAAAAATAACGTACGTGACTTTGTGTGTGTATACGTGAAAGACAAAAGGAGACGCCATAGCGAACAGGAGAAGCTAAGGGATGGAAAAGGGCCAAGGGAAGGAACGAGAATGATGGGAGAAGAAGAAAGGTTGGAAAGTGAGGGAAAAGAAAAGAGTGGAGGGGCATAAGAGTTGGGGGAGAGGTGAAAACCTTGAGAAGTAAATAAAAGCCTAAAAAGTAATAAGGGTCAAAAGAAGGTGAAAGGAAATTCGAAGAGAGAAGGATAAAACCTTGGGGGAATAAAAATGAAAAGTAGGGAGGGAAAGATATAGGCGCCAAAATGGAATAGCAGGAGTTAAGAGTCAATGAAGTTTGGATGGCAATACGATTGCTGATAAACTCTCTTCCATAGACGTAAAATTTCGAGATACTTTCCGAAGGCGTGAGGTGCTTAAGCTTTGATCCTAGGAGGTGGAGTATTATCCTACAATGCTTCTTTCCATCGCACAAAGAAAATAAATTTGAAGAAAAATTATGGAACATTATTTATTAAACGCTGAAGAACAAGTTTAATTTGACAATATAACTGAAGTGAATATGGTAAAAAACAAAGATTATGAAAATCTGTAATTAAATAACAAAAACCTGAGAAAAAACTAGCGTAAATAAAAATGTAACATTCGGAAAAACATATTTCAGATCATAATGCAGTGTTAATTTCATCGAGAGGAGATAATTTCTTAGGAAATAAAGAAAATTTCTTTAAATATGTCATTCACTCAGAAATGCAAGTTTCATTGGAATATTTTTCCACTCGACATTAAAATCACATCTAGTTTTCAACGGCATAGAACACTCAACATAATAATTGAAGCCATTTAACGATCCGAAACGGAGAGGAGAGACGGGTAGATACAAAGCATCAAAATTATCAACATCGCAACGCAGCAGTTGGTTATAACGCACGTCCGGGAGTCTTATCATTCCCCTTTAAGTTGGCAAGCTTGTCATGTATATTAAAAGGAACCGGTCGAGGAATCCATTGAGAGAAAAATGCTCCACGATATATGGGAGTCATAACCGTACGACACTCGACAGCAGAAGCACGTTTTTTCCTCTCCTTAAAAATAAAGAAGTCTCGATGCAAGACGGCACGGATTATATTTTCCACTACTGCGTGCCATCATTTCCTTCTGGCAACGCCGCGCCTCCCGAAATAGCCCTCTGGCGACGAGAAGTGACGGAGTTAAAAAACCACAGAAAAAAAAATGTCCGTGAATGTTGAAAACCCAGTCGAAAAACGGAAATAATAAATGAGCGCGGCATAAGTTGGAGCTATCAAAACGATCGTTTTACCTCGGTAATAGCCAACGTAAAAATGAAAGAAAGCTAAGAATACTCTCGACGGACGTACAAAAACAATAAGCAGGACGGGGAAGCTATTTTTACGCTTATGTATAGGATTTAAATACCAAGCTTCCTCAATTTTTAGTGTGCGTACGGCCTTTGAAAGAACAAATGGAGACTAATATTACAGCCTCGTGCGTGGACTAACACCATTGCCAAAATAATCCCACAGAACCGACGAGCTATGTGCAGGGAGGTTGCTGACCTCGCGTTGCACCCTATGCGATTTATTTTTAAGCAATGACCAGCGAAAATTCTCACCGATGACCGCGCACTTATTCATTTCAGCAAGGTTTTCACAAAAGACGCAACACAGATACAATTTTTAAAATCTACATTTTCTCAATAAAAATATTCAAGTGGACGCGGTAAACAAAATTGCGCCAAAAAATGTACGTCCCACGCATGTTTCCGCCACTCACGTGATAACCTAACAAGTTGTACGGATGGAGAAACAAAAAAAGACAGATATATCCAAGTGAAAAAATAAACGCATACCAGGCAAAGACGTAACGCAGCAGAGTAGATGATATTTCCTGCTTTTCGTTCTTCGCCACTTAGTTTACGACCGAGCTGTAAAAAAATAACTCCACCCCCCCCCCCCCCCTACCATCGATAACCGCTCTCACTCTACTCGCATCATAATGCACAACCACTCCCACGCGTGCCCCTTCTCCGCCCTTCTTTAATTTTTACCCTTTTCGCCCCCTCACGTCCTGAGCCTAAAACTAATAACGGCATGAGTCAACCTTGGAAAGAGAGAGAGCTGGAAGAAGTGTATAAAATAAATCCGCCAGCAGGTGGGGCTCCCTTTCGCCGTTATGAATTTCCCAGTGTTAGACACGCCGGTCGAGGGTGGGTGGACAGACACCCACTCCGCCTTCGTCTCTTGCTCGAAACGTTCTCTCGCGGACGCGAGCAAAAGAAAGAGGAGTGACGATAATAAAAACAACAATGCAACCGTGGGAGTGAAGATAAGAGAGGCGAGAGGAGGTGAAAATATCAGACCCGACGAATAAACACACGCGCACGCACACACAAGCAGTTTGCCTCGCTTGACCGTCGAAGATCACGCGCCCTTTTACTTTCCAAAACGACCGGAATGACCCTGGTCGTCGAAAAGAAAAGCGGGAGAAGAGTTGACGGGAGAAGACGTACTAGAAGAAGGCGGAGAAGGAAACGGAGGGAGGAAAGGGAGGGAGGAAAGGGAGGGAGGAAAGGGAGGGAGGAAAGGGAGGGAGGAAAGGGAGGGAGGAGTGGGAGTGAGAGGGGTGGCCGATGCCCGAGATGCTACGCGTGCTCCTGCCTTCGAGGCGGCAAGCACCTACGCTAAAAATACGTAAATGAACTTCGCCTCGAGAACTTCTCCGGTGAGAAGGGGAGGAGAGGAAGGGCCGGTAGATTTTGTAACCGCTCCGCTACTACGCCACACCTGAGGCGGATAAACAAAGGATGGTGAGAGAAAAAGAGAGAGGAAGCGCGGATTCCTTCGCGGGATCGAAATTAAAACTCCGAGGAGGAAATCCAAGCGAGCCTGCTTTCGGCGATGACTTCTGGAGCGACGTGTAACGCAAAAGACTGTTCTCCAAAACTTATCTACGTCCACTGCAAACCCACCTCCCACCCGGACGACCTTCGAGGTACACCGAGATTAAAATAATAGCGATGTAGGCCTTTACCTCTTTCGATAAATAAACCTTTCATTCGAGTAAGTTGAAAGGTACGCTCAATCGACGGAGGGAGCAAACGCGGATTTTCTTTCTACAGCCCCGCAGTGAAAATGTATTGCGTTACCTTTATCTTATTTAAAAATTCCAAGGCACGCCTCTCCATAAATGGTGCTCTTTTACTCTATATCGATTAAAAACTTCTCATTTTTGAAAACTATATACATACATACTATGAATGATATTTACGTGAAAATATTAACATGACGTTTCGGAACATCACGGAGATCCAATTATGCTCCGCCATGTCCGAAAATGAATTCATCAATCAAAAACTCCAGATACGGGTACAACGAACTGTGCAACTTCAAAATAACTCCCTTTATCCATAACGACCATAACCCATCTCCCTTGTCCAAAATGTCATTTTCTTTCTCTAATCTTGTACGGAGAAGTATTACGATAAACCTAATGTTAACCATTTGGCGAATCGACGCGAGAAAGGCTAATGACTGCAAGTACCACCGAGACAAGGCTTCCTCTATAAAATTCCATTTTTATTATCCCTGCAAATTCTGCGCGTTTGTTATTATTTTTGCAAAGCGGGTTTTCCTTTATCCTAACCACAAAAGAATGAACTAGTGGCTTAACGATTTGAAAGTGAAAAGTATAAAGCAACACTATGAAATATGATAGCGTTTATTAGGTATAACCAATTGCTGCGGTGCACCACCACTTCTTTTCCCAAGAGTATCATAAAATCACCACGCAGCTGATCTCCAAATGCCCGCACCCTGTCTGCCAAAAATATAAGACGAGGAATAAATCAACGAGTGACACCTACGCCTTGATGATTTAAACACATGTGAAACGCAAAAACGTTTACCCCTGCATAGATTACACACAAAGAAACACTCGAGGGGCAAAAACAGAAAACCATCGCAAGAACCGTTAAACGAACGACTGATGGCCTTTTAACAGCCCATTTGCGCCTTCTGTAAACAGGTCAACAGCCGCATATCCGAGACCCAACTGCTCCGACAAAGCTGAACTCCTTAAGATGGTCGGAGCGAGCACAAGTGGGACAGACGGAATTGGAAGAGCGAGAAGAAAGTTTTCGCGTCCATCTGCGGCTGCGGCGGGCGAGGTCTCCGGAACAAGGCGAGCGTTTACATTATAAAAACCTCCGTATAGGGTCGCCGCGAACTCACTTTTATTTATTCCGAAGCGAAACAAGGACGAGGAGCGAATTCTCGTTCGGATACACGGCAGCGATCGCTCACGATCGAGAGCGCCGCGGATGAAACATCTGTCGAAAATCACAGATCTATGCCGGGGGAAACTAAGAGATGAACCATCAGGAGCCAATGAAGGGGTGATCGAATGAATGGCGGCGCGCGAAATGACTCAGCGAAGGGTGAAAAGAGGAGACAATTAAGACGGGCAATTTCGCAAGACGGCAAAGTCAAGCCGTGCGGATATGGTAGAGCCATTTTGGAAGAGATGACATTTCGTTAAATTCGATACCGGAAATGAGTTCCCGAAATTTCCAGGAGTTATGCGCGTCTCCGGGGGATGTTCCCTCTCCCTGGATCCGATCCTTCTCTCCCATCCCACCCTCTCCCTCTCTCTCCCCCCACTCCTCTCTCGAACGACGAGACGAAGGACACGGAATGAACGGGCCACGGCACAAGGCACCGTAAGGCACTACCAAAGCTCACGTACGGAACGAGGACAAAAAGAAACAGCCGACCGCTAATTTTTTCCACCATTCGAGTGGCGCGTTAAGCAAGTAAACGAGTCTTGAAACAAAAGCAAAATACCATGCTGCCGATGACGAAACAATCCGCGAATCGTGTAGACTGGCTGGAACGACTGGAATCGCCATTAAAGATTCCGAATGAGTGAAATTATTTTCTGGGAATTCTAATGAACGAAGTTCATTAAAACCATATGGCTGACTCCAAGTTGAATAAACGATCTTTACTTACGTCTTGCGCAAAATGATTTTAATGACTCAACCATAAAACGGTCAACTTAACCATTATTATACCGATTATAATTTATAGTTTAGTCGTCATAATCCATCTATTTTGAATTATACCGCAATAAGAGTTTTATGAACAAAGATTCCTCAAATGCCGCGCGGTATATGAAATTCTCGGAACTCCTTCTCGGACTGCTTACTCGACAGTTTTATAGCTTTAGGAGTTTCTTATATCACTGCTAACTGGCTTTAAAACCATCGTCTCATATATAGGTATATAAGAGCTTAAGATAATGCGAGGAAGAATACGAGAAACATAAACTAAAAGAAGTGGTTTCGAAATAACGTGAAAATTGCCCTCTCGCAGCTTACTAAAAAGAATATATCATCACCTGCGAATTGTGAGACCTTCCTTTCTTCTTGTCAAGTATTAGACAGCAGAGGAATGACAGAAATTTCATAGCCAGCTGGTAAAAGCGACGTAGTTTCAAAGGATTTATACTAAGATCCGTCACTAACGCGGAAGGGAATTCCCTTGCAATATCCTCAAGTCCGAAAAACACGCATAAATTAGTACTAATTGTAAGCCGGAAACCAGCAGCTTGCGCTAACACTTCGATGTTAGTACATAGCGGGCGTGAAAATGTCTCCGTCGGTGACGAAGCGAAAGTGAAATTTTCGTCGGAATCCGGCAAATGTCACATATTCATTCTTAAATATTCCTATCAGCTAATAAAGAAAGGTATTTCGCACGAATTCCAAACACTTCATCATACAATGCGTACGCGAGATAACAGGTTTCGATAAAATCTTCACCAGGTGTGCTCTCACTATCCCCGAGGCAAGGCGACTCAAATAGACGAACACCGCTCTCCGCAAATATGTACGAAACGGGAAATTATTTGGCAAATACATGTGCGCGCTGCTATTCGGGGAGGAGTAGGAGGAATGTTTGGAATAGGAGGGCGCAGGGATCACGGCGGCCTCGGCAGTCGAATTCGAAAGCCTCTGGTCCCCGAGGCGAGGACGTAATCATTAAAAGGGAAGCAGAAGCAGCATCGCGGCTAAAAAATTAGAGCGTTGAAAAATGGCGGGAAAGAGTGGAGGAAATGAGTTACTCAATATTATCCTAATCCTCTTTCTCCTTCTCTCTGACAAGATACGTACTTGTAAGGCTGCGATGGGAGGCGTTCTTCTCCCCTCGTATGTACCTGCCACGCCCGAAGTACAAGTACTAAGGCCGTTCCCAAAAGGGAAGAAGGGGATTTTCCCAGACGGCTTACCCAGACCCACTTATTTTTTCATTACAACGCTGAATAGAACCGCGAGGGTAAGGCTGAAAGTGCTCGTCGGAGCGAGTTGAAAATCCTAATGGGACATTCAAACGAACGGAACGAGTGAAATAACGGAATAATGCGTTCGAACGCACGTTTTTTGGAAAATATCCGCAAATGTTTACGCAACCGGTATGAGTTTTTATGAGCAATTCTCGCTCTTTACGCTTTAAAGGATCTGAGATTTTAGAAACCCCACCGAATTAGAATAAAAAATTTTATTTAGACTAGCACAAAAAATGACCAATTTCTTATTCGAAATTTCAACTTTAAATAAAACCTACATTTAAGTATGAAAAAAATAAAACAAATAAAAATAATTTTTCAAGTCAATAACTTTTATAAAGTGCACAAAAAGTGTAAAAATAAAAATATAATAATTTTGTTATTAACTTATATAAAACGCACTGAATGAAAAAAAATATTGAATTAATAGAGATATTCAATACATAAAAGTTATGTTGCAATTATAATAATTAGTTCAGATGTCTTAAAGAATGCAACATAACTTTTATATATTCAATATCTTTATTAATTCAATAATTTATTTTTTCATTCAGAGCGTTTTATATAAGTTATTAATAACAAAATTATTTTACTTTTATTTTTATACTTTTTGTGCGGTTTTTCCAAGTTATTGACTTAAAAATATTCTTATTTGTTTTATTTTTTAGTCTTAATGTGAAATACATGAATATGTTTATACATTCGTCAGAAATTAACTTGATTACCTAACTAGGGAGATACCAGTTGAAATTCTACAGAAAAATTTTTAATTAAAATTTCGTGAATAGATTATCCAAGTCAATGGTACCCAATTACACGAAACCGTCAACAACGCAAATCACTAAGAATGCGTAAAATTTTTGCGTTAAAAACTAATCTGTTGATCGATTCGATGCGTATTCAAAAATCGACGGCAGGAAAACAAACTTTCGTTCTTTTAGGTGTTCGTTGTTCCAAGTCTCCACCTCCTACGATGATTCTAAGTAATTTTAATATGCGAATGATTAATGTTGTACATTCTGACGTATTTCTTCTCGCATATAACGCAACGAATCATTTCCCTCTCCTTCCTTCTCTCTCTCGTATTAAAAGCATTCAAAGCACGCTTTCTTCCATAAGGATTGAAATAACAATAGGATTTCGAGGTTGGCAAGGCAACATTCCGTTAAAATGGCAAGATTTCCTCAAAATATGCGAATTAAACGTTCAACATGAGGGATTTGGAACTGTAGGGGGAAAAGGATGAACAGAATAAGAAACTTTATAATTCTTTCTTTAAAATGGTTCAGATCCGAAGATCGTAGGTTAATTCTTTCTAATTTAGATCTCAAGAAGAATTGAAGTATGCACGTCGAAAAATCGATGTTTACGTGATATTTTATGGAAAATGGAAATGTCTTCCTTAGAGTCGAACCCGGGACGTATTTCCAAATATTTTTTCGTCAATCACTTTTAATATGTAAATAAAGCATTCTTGCTAAATTTAGATTTTCTATATCTACTTGTATATGTATATATATATATATATATATATATATATATATATATATATATATATATATATATATATATATATATATGGATGGATGGCAACAAGGTGTTGGGATGAGGAAACCCAGTGAACACTCACCAATCGGACGACTTCAGGTTGGCGAAGTCCCGGGGATGTCGAAGCGACACACGTAAAAGAACACATATATACATATATATATATATATACACACACACATACACACACAAGTAGTTGGTGCTTGCAGAATGCAAGCATTTCAGCCCTTATCGAAAGTAACACCATAGGATTTTGAGGGGGTACAGTGGATCAGGCAGTCCATAACGTCACTTCTATCAGGATTGGTTCTCCTATTGTAATCTCTGATATTCCTAGAGAAAAGCGCTCTTTCCTACAGTCAATAACCCAAATTTAAGCGTCGTGTTTGTGCTTTCAGTATTACGTCAGAATTCTAATTACTTATGATACCCTCAAACAGTGCGTGATGCAATTAGTGTTTTGGATACAGTAAAAACTTACACATTATCGGAAGAAAATATAGATGATGTTTTCATAATATGCGTGATATTGAAAATTAGAGTAAGTGACCATATATGCTTAAGGGAATAAACTTGACATTAACTCAATTTAAGAAAAAATATAAAATATATTTCCGTAATTCGATTTTTCTATAACCAGCATTAAAAGTTGCCATGTTTTTTATACATTTTCACTGTCGAAAAGAGGAAAAATTCGCACTTTTTTCGATTTAAAGCAGATATTTACGCTAATTCGGTACGTATTTGAATTCTGTCTAAAAAACTAAGAACTACGTTCTTTCAGCTAGACAACTATTCTTTTCTCGAATTCTTATCCCAATTTTAAGTAATTAAAAATGCATTTTTAGAAAGCCTTGCACTGAATCCCATGCTTTTCCTATGGGGTATTGAAATGGAACACTGGGGTCAAAAATACCCCTTAAATATTAACTTTTTTGTGATTTTCGATTTTTCTCGTCGGTTGTGCCACTCGACCTATCTACAGGCCAAATTTCAGATTTCTAGTCCTTCTAGAAGTACCTAAGAGTTTTGTGTCAGTGAGTGAATGAGGCACAAGTAGTTATATATTATAGATAAATGTGAAGTTAATATAAAAGTTCTTAAAAAGGTATCTGATATTTTGTGCGAACCCGGAGAACGAATGCAGAGATCATAAATTCCATGCCAAGTAAAATCTGATCATTTACATTGCCAGGGGCACGCCAGTAGATTGAATGTAAAAAATATATTTTAATCATAAATCAAAATATTAAACAGCTGCGCTCACTGAAAATGGTCCACCCGAAATGCGATTTCCGATGTCTGTGAATAAACCGAGTCGCACGTAGCGACCTTCGAACGACATTTCGCGATTATAGATATGCGGCCCTAACAGACGCTTTAAGGTTAAGTCTCATTACCTGCCTAAATGTCCTAAACATCGACCTAGGAAACCACTTAACGAGAAATTTACCACACGCAGAAGCGGATTCGCGCATCGAAGGAGAGACTCCCTTGCGACGTGACAGCGGCGGAAAAATTATTCCCAATTTTTCTCACGGTGGTTGAATCAACGCGACGGCGACTGGCATCGCGTTTATAAAAAATCAACCTTCAACCGAATTCGCATCATAAAAATGAATTCCGCGAAACTTTTAATGTAGCGATGTACGGTAAAAACACGTCACGAACTAGCCTCCGCACTTTTTTTCCTCATAACGGCTGAAGAAAAAATAAAGATCGACGAAAGAACATCGCGAGAAAACCTGGAAATAATTATCCCTCCGCTTTCAAAGGTCGCCGGGGTTTGGGGTCGTAAAGAGTAGAATGTTACTCATCCAGGCCCTCCCATCCACTCCTAAAAACAACTTCAGTTTACACCCCATCAACACACTTTGTTATTCGGAGACAAGGCGAGGTCCCCCACATCAGAGCGTGGAGAAAGAAACGGAAAAGGGGGAAGTGGAGAAGTAGCGTTTGAGCTTATGGGTGGAGGGTGAGAGAGAGAAAGAGAGATAAAAGGGAGAGGGAGAGGATTTCGCGTGGGAGGTTAAGAGATTGGACACATGGAGGAGAATAAGATGTTAAGAGGCAGGATAAAGGCAAGGAGATCGACCAAGGTCGCATGTGCTGTTCACGCATGAGTGTGTCTGGTGCGTTAGGGAGTGTGCTGAGTGTGGAATTGGTAAAGGAGGAAAGCGGAAAGGATACCTTTGGATGGGGTTTTAACAGAGAAAGGCGTCTATATGCGATACGAATTCGCGAACGCCATAACGTTGTCCTCCTGTTCGTCCCCGTTTGCGTAGAGGGAGGAGATGATCATTTCCTTAAGATTGGAACTTGGCATGAATGTAAACTTGAGGTGATGAGGAGGAAGGGACAGTGACTCTCAGGCAGATCTACCTTGCGACCCCCTCCGTGCGGATGTTCGGTCGCCGAGACCCCCCCATCATTGTTTGTGATGTCTGGGAATATGATAATAAGCTAAACTTTTACCATTGAAATTACTTTATTTATATTTATGCGTATAGATATATTTTTAGATGTTTGTCATTAATGAGACGTATCTACTTGTTATTTATTACATAGGAATAAAACATACAGGTTGTCCGAGAAGTCACCGTACCTCTGATTTACTTTCGTGATATATTCGTTACATTCTCTGACATGCACTCGTATTTTATGAATCCGGCGGATCCGTCATATTCGACACAGAGATTGATGCGTTGCCATGTCCTTCGTGACATCTTCCGCGGTATTTGTGGTGTTACAGAAATGTTGTTGTTTGGTCCAAAGAAAATCCTCATTACACGCTGAAGATGGAAAACAACCCACCACACGTGATGTTGTGGGCAGGTATAACTGCCAGTCATGTCACTGGCCCATATTTCTTTGACGGACCTGTCAACTGTGCAACTGGAAATTTTGAAGAATTATCTTATACTTGAGCTGACCAACAGAGGGATCATGGGACAGGTGTGGTTCACCAAGATGGCGCGCCAGCTCATATCGTGCTAAATGTTTGCAATTTCCTCAACGAAGCATTTATTCTGAAGATTCCAACTGTCATTCAAACATAAAACATAAGACTTATAAACTATAAATTAAAATTGAAGGATTGAGAGAATTAGGAAAAAATCACTTGGCATAGCGAAGACTGCTCGCGACCCCTGCAAAATTGTCTCCCCAAGGGGGGTCGCGATCCTACGTTCGAGAACCACTGATGTAGGAGACAATGGAAGAGAAAAGACTAGAAGAAAAAATTATACGTTCCACGTTTATAAAACTGAATAGTCTCCTTTGCGCGGTCATCAAGAAGAACTTCTAAAACATGCACTTAAAAAATACTTCTCTCAGGCATCTCCTATAGCCACAACGAAGGTTATAAAAACCAGATGCGCATTTAGGCTACAAAGCAGCCGTATACAGTGGTAAGTCACCAAAAATATATTCTAAACGAACCATTTAGAATTTATTTGTGGTGAATTACCACTAAATACGACTGCTTCGTAGCCGAAATGCGCATCTGGTTTTTTTATAACCTTGATATGGCTATTGGAGATACCTAAGACGAGTATTTTTTTAAAGTTCTTGAATTTTTTCAGATAAGACGGGCTCGATAATTTCCTTTTGAATTAATCAAGAATAACAAAAAATATTTCGAGTGATAGAAACTCGTACATAATGAAATACCAACGGAAAAACGGAGTCTCTTCAAGATAGTGAAATTCGGCCGCCTACAAATTTCTTTGAAAAGATGAAATAAAGCGATTTATGAATATTATTATCCAAAATCATCACCGCTGTAAAAGGGGAGGCTGAACTACGCCATCGTCGCTCGGGATCCATTGAATCTTATAAAAACCAAATATACACTCAAGTTAAAAGAGGAAACGAGCTATCTGGGAAAGGCGGCGGGAATGCGAAGGCAAAAAGGACGGATGAAAGCAAAAGGCAGAGAACGAAGAAGAAGGGGTGAATTGCGTTCGGAAAGAGAAAGGGGATACTTGAAAAGCCTGGGTTTGTAAAGCACATGAAAAAGGAAAGGCAGCGAGTAAATAGAATTATTGAAAAAATATATTCTGAAAAGCGGTCGAGAATTTAGAGAAGGGAGAATCATAGCCTTAATGTTGTCCGCATGCAAATAGTCAACTTTAAGATGAAACAGATTCAATTACTGCGGGAAATTCAATGGAGAAAATGGTTGTGGTAATAAGATTGGAAATAATAAAAAATATATGGTAAAAAAGAATGAAATAGCATTTTTGAAGCAAGGCAACACTGACATTTGAGGCATGCGGATTTGATAATTATGCGTAGAACTACCATCACTAACTCCAAACCCGATTCACCTAAGAAAAATACGTTATGATTTTCATATTACAGTTTAAAGGTCAAACTCATGAGCATCCTAGCAAATGAAAAAATAAGAATGGCATCAGAATTTCGACTGAAAAGATATTTGGGTAAATTTACTCGAAAGAAAAGAAAAAGATGTTCATTGCAAGGAAATATTTAGATCAGAAAGTTTCTATACGCTAACAACACGCTCGCTTAATGTGGCCATGAGTTTGCTACGATTCTACTGAAAATAGGTGGAAAGAAATAAAACTGAAACTAAGTAAAAATGTTAACATTTAAATATTTCACGTAAGTAATTATTATAAGTACGTGTCTCAGTGGCTGATCCAACGATCGATTTGAGCTTGAGACCCATGCTTTAGATCTCTAGATATGAAAATTAGCACCCTGGCTAAGCAGACATTAAAAAGAAAAGTTGTAAACGCCTATAACAACACTAAAAGCTTTCCTTTAGATCCTTGAAGAAGAACTAATTCAAAGCAGCCTCAAGCGTGACAGTCTTATAGTCGGAAGATTAACGACTACTGAAAAAGCTCCTTAAATGACACCAAATGACACCATGGTTATGCAACCGACACACTCTTGCATTTTCAATTATAACGGCGAGGAAAACACATCTCCGCGAGTGTCCTTCAGTATCCAGCGCGTTAAAAGACTTAAAAACGTCACCAGACTGTTATTCGTCATCTCTCGAAAACAAAATCATTCCAGACGTTTTGATAACCAGCTCCTTAGCTAACAAGCGACGAGGTGGGGGGAGGTGGAGGTAGTGGGACACGCTCATTTAGTTAGCCAACTCTCCAGTTAAGAGAGGTCAGGTTCCAATTTGAACTGCCGCAAGGGTGTTACGTGACCAGCATCATCAGTCTGTCGTTCACTACTCGCGCCACGTCCTTGTTGGCCTAGAGCTTAGTGATGTATTGGGCCTAGAAAACATAGGCAGGAACGCACGGCGCACCCGAAGGCGAATTTTTGATGGAGGACCGTTCGCTTTCGCGGCCATATCTCCGTTCTCCCTTTTAAAATACTGTCTACCTCTTTCTCTCCATCTCACTCCCCCCGCAGTTCCCGAAATGGAAGTTGCTCCCGATGGAAACCGGGACGGGTGGGAAGGAGGGATTCAACAAGGGCCACAGCACCTCTATTGCGCAACTACCTCTCCTTTCCACGAAAGATCCAGCGCTCCCATCCCATTCCCAGCATTCCCGCCCGCGCCCCCATGCCCATCTGGACGACATGTGCCGCCATTACGCCACGCAATTGCATCAGGGGCCAGGGCGCACCTGGGTGTAACTTGGGCCATTGCAAGCCTCGTCCATCCAATAATGAAACTGTAAACAACGGGAAGGGCGACGGAGGTCACAGGGACACGAAGGATATCGATTAAATCATGTCAAACTTAAGGGAAATACAATGGAAGGCTGACGTAATGAAGGGTCGAGTGAAGCGCAGGGCGCCTAGTTGCCGGAAATAAGTGTCTAAGAGAACATAAAATATTTTACAAGTCGAAACCGCAATAACTGGAATAACAAGTGAATATGGCCGGGAAAAGTATCTTCGAGACAGATAATGAAAAATCAGGTTATAAATAAATGGAACATATGCCTACTTTTTACGTAATTATTTTAAATTGTGGTGTAGCAATTACTTATATTGGCTTTATTAGCTTTAAAATCACCGCGGATGAGTTGCTCTTTGTGTTACCGAATTTCATAATTTATCGTTATAAAATAATAAAAATACTCAGGTCGATGCCATATTCATTGACTTCAGGAAGGCGTTTGATAAAGTATCTCATAAGAAATTAATTGCGAAGTTAGGACTATATGGTATCAATCCGAATGTTGTTAGTATGGTGAGAGATTTCCTCTCGAATAGAGAACAGATAGTTGTTATCGATGGGAAATACTCGTTCCCCGTTAAAGTTGCGTCGGGTGTTCCTCAGGGAAGTGTATTGGGACCTCTACTTTTCTCAATTTATGTGAATGATATCTCCTCGGTAGTTCGTAATAAATTAGACTTTTTGCCGATGATACCGTTCTATATAAAGAAATAAAAAACCAGGAGGACCATCAGTCGCTGCGGGAAGACTTAAGAGCCATTTCAACGTGGTGCAAAGAATGGCAAATTGAAATTAATTACACTAAATGTGCCAGTTACGTTCTGGAAAAGTAAGAAAATAGAAGTAGGTTTCGAGTATAAAATAGATGGAATAAATATTCAAACAGCCGAGTATGCAAAATATTTAGGAGTAACCATTTGTCGAGATCTTTCGTGGGGCACGCATATTCGTCGAGTTATAGGCGCGGCCAACAAGAAACTGGCTTTCATAGGTAGAATAGTACGGAACACTACAGAAAATGTATGTGAAACGTTATTTATCACTGGTTAGACCACAAGTGGAACACGTCTCATGCATATGGGATCCGTACGAAAAGGGACATATAATTCAATTAGAAAGAGTGCAGCGCAGAGCAGCCAGATTCATTAAACAAAAGTACGAACATAAGGAAAGCGTCACCTCATTATTGAGGAATTTGAACTGGGTATCACTGGAGGATCGTAGATTGAACTCAAGGTTGCGGCTTCTGAAGAAATATAGATCGGAATGTCTAAAAGACGAGGTTGTAGGAATAATTGAAGCACCAACGTATATAGGTAGAAACCACAGTGACGATAAGATACGTGAGATCGATTGTAGGACGGAGCGTTATCTACGCTCGTTCTTTCCGAGGACAATACGAGATCACAATAGAAAATTTCAACATGAGATAGACAATCTTTAGGTACGTTTTGGTGCATTACACCCCCTGCCACCCACCAATTAGGTGAATTGCAGGGTAACATGTAGATGTACATTCGAACGGAAAACTAAATTGATCACGCGTATTTGTGTGGTAAAAATAACGCGAGTATATACTAGACCAGGAATGGCAAATATGCGGAAGTGGCATGTGCGCGATTTTACTTGGCACGACTAAGCTTGTATTTTGTGTAAAATATGACGTTTTTTAGAGGAGTAAACTAGTGGTACGCGAAACGAAGTTCTGATGATTGACATTACTCTCTTGGCAGGCGACACAAAAACCATTTGCCATCCTCTTACTAGACTATACCGAATCCGAGTCCAACAATAGTTGTTGCTATAGCAACACACTCGTAATGAGTGATAAAAACTGCAATAACGCCAGTATTTTGCGAAAATCGAATAAATACGATCGATAAGCAACATTCTACGGTAAAATTTAGAATATCCATCCCTTTTCTCAGAGAATAGTAGAAATCCCGCCCCGATATTATAATTCTAAGATAATTTAATGTGCGAGAGAACATTGCCCCGATCGGTGGATTTCAGATTTTCCACGTAAATCTAATGGGAAGGATAGTTCCTGGAATCGAAACCGGGACTTTCAATCTTCGCAATAAAAACTACCCTCGGGAGCTGGGCCTTACAATTAGTAGCAAGAGAATTCCACCAAGTGTCATGAAAATCGGTCTATTGGTTCAAAAGTTAATAGGGGGAGACACAGAGACAGACACGGCGAAGAAACTAGAAGCCTATTTCCATTCTGGAAAGTAGGTTAAAATTAATACGAGGGAGAGAGTAAATTTGTTGGGGAAATGTATTTACTTTGAGTTTAAAGAACTGGAGTTCTAGTCGTTCGAGTTACTGCGGGTGAACTGCATTCCCTTAACTGCAGTTAGAAAAAAATTACTATCGCACAATAAATATTTTAAAAATATATATATTCATGCAGTCTACGAGAAATTAAATTCATCTTTACCAATCATAAGACCATAATCTCAAAGAAATCCGTTGCCACGGACTTGAAAATTTACACTCGGCAGAAATTACTACAGAAAGTTTCGCATATAAATTCACCGCACTAGAAACTATAACTGTGATTGTGTGCCAAAACATGATTTGAGCGACCTTAGGAGGCGGATGTTCTTATAGGCTCGAGTTCATGGCCACCGAGATTTAGATCTTATAGATCGAACACTGAAGTACATACACAAAAACCTTTAAGGAAGGGGTGTAGAATCGCCTGCCTGCTGTCCTCATGCGTCTTGTGCAAAGCTGTGTTGGAAAAGATATCCGTAAAATTTAACACTCAAATTCAAATTTTTAATTCAACTTAGTATGATAAATCATTTAATATTGAAATGTTAATAATAAAAACCTAATTTAGATTTGGTTTTCACTTAGGTCCGCCAACGCCAACCTGGAACAAATTCTGTGACAATATACAATCCGCACTTTAAAAAATACAACTTCGTGGAGGCGCAAAAACTTTTGATATGACACTGAAAAAATACACAAAATGGACCAAGGGGAGCATGCGCTTCGGAAAGGTATTTTTGAGATGTGCCGTACGACGAGTGAAAGGCAAAAGGGAGAAGAGGAATAAGAGGCGTCGTGTGAGGAGTCGAAGAGGAAGGGCGAGGTTACGGAGGGAGGAGCAGCAAGAGAATAGGTGTAGGGAGAGTCAGAGGACAACCTCTCGGGTGAGTGCGAGCGCACGGGCACGCCCACAAAGGCGATATTTGTGGACCCATTTAAGGGGTCATTGGAGGGGAAGGGGCGCCCGGGTCAAAGAGTGTCCACTAATGTGTGTTAACAGCTGCTGAGGAAAGAAAAAAGGAAGCGGGAATAAGCGAGAGGATGAAGGGGGAGAGAGAGCGGGAAGGGGAGAGAGAAAAGGGGGGAGCGAAAGTGGGGGAGAGAAAAGGAGTGGGGTGAGAGAAGGGGGGAGAGTGAGAGAAGGGGGGATAGTGAGAGAAGGGGTGGAATGAGAGAAGGGGTGGAGTGAAAGTGGGGGAGAGAGAAGGGGTGGAGTGAAAGTGGGGGAGAGAGAAGGGGTGGAGTGAGAGAGGGTGGGGCGAGAAGGGGTGGAGAGAGAGAAGGGGAGGAGAGAGAAGGGGAGGAGTGAGAGAAAGGGTGGAGTGAGAGAGGGTTGAGTGAGAAGGGGTGGAGTGAGAGGAGTGGAGTGAAAGAAGTGGGGGAGAGATAAGGGGTGGAGTGAGAATGGGTGGAGTGAGAAGGGGTGGAGTGAGAAGGGGTGGAGTGAGAGAAAGGGTGGAGTGAGAGAAAGGGTGGAGTGAGAAGGGGTGGAGTGAGAGAAAGGGTAGAGTGAGAGAAAGAGTGGAGTGAGAGAAAGGGTGGAGTGAGAGAAAGTGGAGTGAGAAGGGGTGGAGTGAGAGAAAGGGTGGAGTGAGAAAGGGTGGAGTGAGAAGGGGTGGATTGAGAAGGGGTGGAGTGAGAAGGGGTGGAGTGAGAGAGGGTGGAATGAGAGAGGAGGGAGAGATTGTGGTGAGTGAAATCACTTATTAGGCATTAGGCGGAGGCACTTCGCCCGAGGAAGTTGAGGTTTTGTGGCCGCAGATAGCGGCCGCGCATCCGCTCCATGCGGTAGACGACGTTTAAAAAAATCGACCACACTAGAGACGACAAGGAGTGTGCCGTAATCGCGCGGAACAGAGGCGCGAATACGCCTCTTTTAAATGTGCGTTTTAGATTTCTTTTGTCAAAGCTTGTCGACGAATACCGGCGGAGGATATTTTTGAGTTTATAGAGTCTGTCCTGATATCTTTATGCCCCGGAAATGAACAAAAATAAAAGCGAGCGCGACAATAACTGCTGCGTATGCAAAATATAGATTTAGAGGAGGAAAAAGAAGTAACGTTTATCCACAATTTTAGCACCAATAAAATGAAGCTCTGCGGTGACAACTTGCAAATGAATCAGCGACAAAATTTAAATTTGCGTTAAAAATCCATTTAAATTTAACTGTAAATTATATATAATTAATTTAACAATATTTGATTAATAATTCAAATTCAGGGATTCGCCGAAATATTTACATGACATACAAGGCCACCGAGAGAAAGGCCTCGTTTTCCCGAAAAATTTAAATTCCAATTACGAGACAGGAAAGACCCTTAAAAATAAAGCACTTAAAGGAAAATTTCCAACAGATCCCGTAGCAATCAAATCTCACACCTATCTTATGAAGATAGTCCTTGGATATACACAAACTAAAACACACAGCCCTATACATTCCTCTGTCTTAAGGGTCTCAGAAGACCAGTTTCATGTCACTCTCTATTTTATGAGTCATCGGAGCGGAATAAAAAAAAAAACTTTTTATTGCGACGATCCAACTGACCGGTCTATCCGTATCCACCATTAAATCTATCCGCGACCAATGTTTCCTCGATTGTTCTGTCCGTCCGTTGAGCGACCGCTCCGTGGTGGAATGTTTACGTCCCACTTGATTCCGTAACGGACGCATGGGGAAGTTGGGGGGGAGGACCTATCAGCAAAAAACAACCCGGTGATGGACCCCGACGAAGAAGAAGGGGTTAGAGGCGGCCGCCGAGGAATGTAGCCGCCGTGGGAAAATGGGACGGAAAAAATTAGCAATTGAGAGAAGACGGAATCGAAAGGGGTTACATGTGAATGGAGATAAAATACTTATTCCATTCCGATTCAGAGATGAACTCGGTCTTGAGCTTTCAACCTCAAGAGAAGGGGAAGGAGGGAGAAGGAGGAGGAGGGGGAGGAGGAGGGGGAGGAGGGGGAAGGAGGAGGGTGAAGGAGGGGGGGAAGGAGGGGAAGGAGGAGGGGGAAGGAGGAGAGGGACATGGGGAGAGGGAAATGGGGAGAGGAGGAGGACAGGGAGGAAGAGGGAGAGGGATTCCACCGCTTCTCCGACTCCTTGAAAACACCACCTCGGCCTCCGCCAACAATGGATTAGGGCGCAGGAGGAGGAGCCTATTTCCTTAAAGAGCATGGGAATGGAATGCGAGCGAGGAGAAGAGGGAGGGGAGGAAATAGGAGAGAATATTCACTTCTCCCCCTGACATTGCGGTCATGGTTGACCACACGGAGTCCCATTGTGTCAGTCTGAGCATAAAAACCACGATAACCAACCCATTTCACTCCCTCTCCATCCCTCAGCTGACAACGTCGCCTTCTCTATCCCGGTCGTAGCAACAAATTGGAAGGCCTTGGAGAGATTTCTTTTGGTGGTTTTATCACTTTCGATGCATTTATGGCGACGATGGAATTCCTTGCAGTTTTTTTGTCCCGAGTTCACGCGCCCGGAATGGCCTTGCGTGTGTCTCTCTCGCTCGGTTGAAGCTGCAAGGTTTTCCGAAAAAGAAGTCGGCTAGATTTGGACAGGAAAACGTCATACAGTAAAACACATGCTGTTTTTTATGTTCAAGATAAGTACCGTGACCTGTAAAACAGTCATGGCTATAATAAAATGACTTTAATTAATTTCGACTGGCATTAGGATCTATTGACTGGCATTAGGATCTACTGACGGGCATAAATCACGACAAAAATACAAGCAATCGTTTTTCTTATTATCATTCTTATTATTCTTAATTAAACTGAGGTCCGCCCCAGTGTTCACTCTCGTTTTTCAAGTCTTGCGCGGCCGGCCAAACTTCGGGAGCAGAAGTGGTAAGCCGGCGCGCCAAAAAAATTATAAACCCAAAAATAAGGGGTTCCATGGGCTCCTCTCGAGTTGGAAGAAGAATTTTCTGTCTAATGTGTGATGTCATGGAAACCATAAATATTCTTCTTTTTAGAAACGGAACACCTTGTGTAATGTTCTCTGCGATTTTTCATGTGATATTCTCTGACTTGTGCGCGGCAAAAAAGTGGCTGTGCGGGGCCGCGCGCCCGCGCAGCATCGAGGGAACACTGGACTCCGCCCCTATCTTCCGACGAATGGAACATTATTTATGGTTCTCACACGTTTGGATTCACGTAAACCTTCAGCACATTAATTTTCGGTGACCATATCGTTTGATTGAACTATCCAAAATCATTTGCTGCAACAAATTTTCCTCGATTGATCATCACGCAAAAAATCTATAACTGATAGAAATACATCGATTTTCAAGCAATCTCAACAACGATTTATAATTGACGATGCGCTCGAACAAGCAATTAATCGTTCGATTGGATCCGAACCAAAATCTAACAAAAATGACCGTGAAAAACGGATGTGGGATCTTATACACAACCCCGAAACCACAAAGTAAACCGCTTGGTGCTCAGAGAAGAATAAAAAACATACGCCGACGATCGCCGTGACGCCGTTATGGGAGACGGATCGAAGAAAGGTAAATAAACAACGCGTGATTTACGTAGCGGTGCTACGTAATCATGAGAGAGGGTCGAAATCTTTGAGGCGGTTCCTTTCTGACTCACTCTGTCACAAGTGCGAATGCGCGAAATAGAAAGGGGAGAGGAAGGGGGAGCTTTCGAACTTCGTCATTCACCGGAAGGATACCGAAGAGCGAGAGAGAGTGAACGAGGGTGGAAAGGATTAAAAGGGTTGAATGGTTGACGTGTCACATGTGGAGTTTGGCGCGTGTGGTTTCGCGGAAGCAATGCATTAATAAATAAAAAATGGGGGACAAGGAGAGGTGAGGATGAATCAGCCTGAGCGAGGATGGGCGGGGCGCGGGCGGAGGATCTCTGAGGCTGCGGGGGCGACGGTGACGGGGGAGGTAGGAAGAGGCGGAGGGAGCTAGGTGGGAAGGGAACGCGCGCATAAATATCCGAAATGGGGAAGAAAATAAAGAGCTTTCTTGGCTTTCAGCGCAGACCAGCAGAGGACGAAGAAGGTCGATCTCGGGAAGAATTGAAGGTAAGGAGAGAAAATAACCCTACGAAAAAGAGAGAGAAGGGGTAATAGAGGAGCAGAAACGCCCTGCACGCCCTATGAGACTTCGGAGAGCAAAGGGCATGGCGATCTACAAAGGGAGAATTGACAGAAGAAAGAGAACGAATGGGTTGAGAGAGGGACTCGATCCGATACGAGGCCGAAAGGGAGATCTGGAATCCCGGAGGCACCTACCACTCCAGTAACCAGGAACTGAGAACAAGGTGGCCGCCCAGAACCGTGGGAAAGGTGTGAGAATCGAGAGGCAGGAAAGGCAACTTCAAAAGACAACCAGATAAATGATAAACAAAGAAATAGACTCAAAACACGACCTTTGAAGAATTTTCCTCATGGAAAGTCGGCATAAGCACTATTTAAAAAAAAACACCTCGACGCTGTCGATTTGTTGGATAAAACTACTATCGCGTCGTTCTACCATCGTTACGACTGTGATAAAAATAATTTTAAAATCTCATTTAAAAGAAATTTAAATTGAAATGACCTTCCAATTACAAGGCTTACGTATGATACGTTGAGTACCACTAAACCCCACCCTCCCTAAAAAAACAGCAAGCACGGAATTAAAAACGCAATGCATTGCAAAACCACATATATCAAACATGATTACAAATTTTATGCGCTATTTTAAACATTCTTGATTAACTGATATTTGACAAGCTCCCATAGAGAACGCCCTTTCTACATATCTTGAGATACCACATTATAAATAACAGATGAATAACAATGCCGACTAAACTTCAGTTTTCAACCAACTGTTCTTTAAAAAAAGAGGCGAAATTTTCGCCTATTCGTTATACTTAGCACGGTAGCCGAAGATATAATTCTAAACGTGCAAATCGCTTCTACAAAATGGCCTTAAATGTAATTAGAAAACAACGTATCAAAGATACTTTTAAAATGGTGTACCATACATGACATAAGCAACCAAATATTACGGGGAATTCAATTATGTACATCGAAAAAATTATTCTACCGAACAGCGAAAGAGGTTTGCCTCCATATGGAAAAAAACAGTTACATGGCAGGTATTAAAAGTTTGAAATACGATAACAGTATCATTAAAGAGTTCTTAGGACAAGCAGAAGGGAAAACATCTGCCGAAGAGGAGGAACGGGTGAGAGAGAGATGGCAGAAAAAGACTGAAAAAAATAACGGGAGGGCGGAGATAAAACAGGGAACGCACATGCCAAAAATCTGCCACTGTTATAAAATGGCGAGAGTGACCTTCAAGAAGGGAAGGCAACCACTTAAATGGATGTTCGAGGAATATGAGAAAAAATTGTAAAGCATCATCGAAAAGAACGCAATAATTTTCGGAGCAAAAAAATCAAAGGGAAAACGGGTTAAATTCTTTCTTAATAGCTTGAGGATTTAATGCATCAAAGAATAGACCATAAATTTACCATTTTTCCAACATTCGGGTCACATTTTTTTCCAAGAGCCTAATGCATTACTTTACAAAAATCCCTTATTATTCCTGGCACAAAGTTAAAATCCTCCGCGAACCTAGAGCTTACATAATCTCGACGTAGGTATGTACGTGGCCATCTATTTTCCAATTTTATAGAGTTAAGTGAGCCCAGCACTGCTGTAACAAGAATGTACTGACTCAGCTTTCTAGAATAAATTAGAGCACGGTGCTTCAGTACTATTCGAGCGAAAGAGATAATTTGGCTCCGGAAGTTCGTTCTCATCTTATGCATAATAAAGCACCTCTGATTAAAGGAAAATTCTAGAATAGAAGAGAATTTAGGCTTGAAATAAGTAGCACCACAAACGACCGAATAATAGCAAAGTTACGAAAGGAAGGCTTAACTATTAATAATTATATGAATTGCCTGAGCAAAAGAGCACTAAAATTTAAGCTGAGCATTAGTGAAAAAACCAGGTAGCAGTTCGGAAATCGATGCTCAACTTAATACAACACATATTTTTAGAAATGACACGGGAGGACCTCATTAAGGAATTGGGCATATTAAAGCAAAATAGTTTTGAGGTTTAAAATAGCTTCCGAGCATAGCTTCGCAAGAAGATACATAAAGCACTAAAACATTAATGCAAGGATTTAAAAACAGACGAATATATGAATTATTTTCGACGTGTTTTAAATGAACAGAAAATAACAATCTGTCTGCCGATGAGAAAAACTGTAGGTACCGCAAGATAATTGCTTTATTTAAACAATTAACAGCGGAAATTGCATATAAAACTAATAATTTCCCAGTTAATATGTTACTTCCGCCGCGCAAAACCGCGGGAGAGAAAAATGAGGAAGGAAACACGGCCTTAAAAAAATCGCAAAGCTAGGAAGCAATTTAAAACGCAAAATTAAGACCATTACTCTACGCGAAAAAAATGCCGTGAAACAAATACAAAAGCGCCACAAATCGAACAGCCTCTGCGTGAAAAGAAAATTCTTTTTGCCGAGAGCATCCCGCCTCGCGGAATGGAACCATTGTTCTCGAAGGAGAAGCGCTACATTGAAGCAGCCCGAGATAACTCGTGCCAAGGTAGAGAAAGGGAGAGAAACGGAGTGAGGAGTGAAGAGTGTCGAGAGACGAGGATGGAAATGGAATTGCGACGGGAAGCGGTGGTGTGAGGAGAACTCGCGAGTTTGCCGCATGTCTCGGAGAGAGGCGTGTGTCAGGGGAGCTGGAGGGGGGAGTTCCGACGCGCATGCCAAGCGACAACGGGATTATAAGGCAAGAGAGAAGAGATGGGGAGGGGGGAGTAATCGGCGCTTTCGCGATATGAACGGAGAATAAAGGAAGCGAGATGTGAGGAGGGGAGGGAGGAGAAGACAGATGAGGAAGAGCCGGAGAAAGGAGAGGAAGAGAAAAGGGGAACAAGTAGCGGGCCAGGGCATACCGTGAGAACTCAGCCCACTCCCACTCCTTAAGCAGGCGCCATCCGCGACAACATTCAGTACGGTGGCAATGCGAGGGGTTTGGTTGACGGATTGTAGAGGACGTGAGCTGCAAGGGAGAATGTGCGGAGGGAGGAAATGGGGAGGAAGAAGGTAAGAGGAGAATAAAAACTGAAGTTGGTGTTGAAAGAGAAAAAAGAAATAAAGGTTTTCAACATTTAGAAGGCTATCATCATTTTTCTTTTTACAGACAATGTCATTTCGTGTTCGTTCAAATTATTTATTCTATATGCATGAAACTAACAACATTTCTCTTTTTACAGACATTGGTCCTTTCGTGTTCGTTCGAATTATTTTTTTTTTCGAAAAACCCAGTTGATGACTAGATCTAGGAAAAAATATCTCCATGGGTAAGAATGCTTTTCACTTGTTTATATATTTCTCTTAGAAAACGTGATTGACGGAAAATTAAATCCTTTAAATGATATTTACACGATGCTTCTAATTCCATGGGATTAAGGCTCTGAAGAATGGGAAATCCTACCACGTCCTAACAATTCAACGAGAATTTTATTGTTCGTCGGCATTTCTAGTGAACTATTTTCATTAAGCACGACTCCCGGAAAATCGCTAGTTTGCATATGATACAATTTTACAAGTAGTTCTCAGGAAACCAGCTACCGCCTAATAATTCAGCGAAGCTAATTCTACCCGTCGTTAGAGGAGACGGATGCAGGCAAGAAAAGACGAAGAGGGAAACATGAGATGGAGTGTAAGATAGTAGAAGGAATGGCGCTTACGAGGTGATATAATAAAAAGTAACGGCGTGAGAGAAAGAGGTGTGAAGAGCGAATAAACGGCGACGGACGGGAGGGGAGAATTAATGGAGCGAAAAGGAGGGACACGTGTGAGGCGAATGAGGCAAGGAGGGATAAGGACGGATCGAGACAAGTAAGAGGAGAGAGAGAGAGAAACACAGAGACAAGAGTAAAAATAATAGAGACGTTTTGAGAAAGCGCGGAGATTCGAGAGCGAAGATCGGCTCCGGGAATTTAGGCGGGAAATGAAAACAAGTCGAGAAAATGCACGCTTGCCGCGTGGCATAAATCACGGGCGTTGCCTGGTATTTTTAGGTTACGGTTGTCATTTCATCCGAAATCTCAGATTATATCAAAAACAATTATACGACTGACATGCCCATGCCCATCATGTATTGTTAACTGCTCTCAGAAAAAAATGTTTTCTTTGGTGAATTTTCTCTTTTCATAGGAGACTTTGCCAGCAGATATTGTCCAAAAATATCATTTCAGACTTACGTAAGGGTCTACAGCACGAAATTTTATCACATTTTGTTTGTAATTGAGAAGCCGCCGCGGCGAAAGAAGTGTCTCGAAAATTCCTATAAAATGATAGTAGCATTTTCTACAAAATCCGTTCGCTCAAAGCGAAGCTTTTATAATAGAGCGGACGGACGGACGGGCAGTCTGGCGTAATGAAAGCGATGGCAGCTAGGGCACTACGGAATGGGCCCATGGAAAGCAAATCGGTGGCGAGATAAAGAGGAATACATGAGTAAAGGGGAATTTTGCTAGTATCATGATATATAATAAGAGGTATTACTGAAGCAACTGTAATTAAACCTCCATCTAGAGTCGCAAGGAACTTGGGCAAGTTTAATCCAACAGTTGCAAAAGGGAAATATAATATCTTAACGTGTGCCGGAAAAATCCAGTAAAATTATGCGAATCGCTTGAAAGCATTAAAATAACTAAATAGATAAGAAAAAACGCGTTTACTTTAAAGTCACTGAATTCAGAAAAGATAAGTGCGAGGGCAGAAAACCGATTTAATAAATTAAGCGTTTAGATAAGACAGTATAACATATTTTGTTTACAGCAACCTTTGCCACAAATTTCAGCAATTTTAAGACACATTCGACGAGCAAAATAAAACGTACCAACGACAGCAGTATCGACAACTGATTATTACCGCTAGTGCAAGGTAAATCAAGGCGAAAGATATTTGCAACTGTTTCCAAGCGGTAAAAATTGATTAATGGCGATCGATTAAGTTCGTAGGCTCCTCTTCCAGCTTCCATCATCTCACCCGTCGTCACGCAAACAAATCCAGTTAATCAGCCAAGGATTTAATCAAATTAATTCGACAGCGCTGCGTTCTGGCAAATTGCAAACAAATTAAACGATGAGAACTCCTAGAACAAACATAAATGACCTCGCTTAAGTAAGGCTGAGGTAGCCAGTTTTCCACCAATTATCCGAAATGTTCTAATAAAATGGAATTGATATTAATAATTACTAATACTTGCAAATCATAAAAAAAATTTTTAGAGTATAAAAAACATCTATGCTGATTTTTTTTAAGGAGAAAGGGTTTTTTTATACCTCCCACCTAATCGTAAAGACTGAGTAGATTTTTTTAAATAAATAAATTTTCGAAAAATAAATAATCATCATAACCATAGTAAGGCTTGAATCAAGAATTGCAATCCCTAAAACTAAAGTTTAATAGCACTGAGATATTCATATAATTACAATTTTTCCAGTTTTTCTAATAAGCTCTTCCACCGGATAATAAATTAATTATTCAGGAAATTCTAGCAAGCGTAAGTTTATAATTTGCCGAGACCTATCAATCCTTTAAAAAATATCCCAAAAATTGCAGCTATAAACCGATGCGTAGACGGGAAGACACGAAAAAGTGATAAAATGACCGAGTAAACAGGAAATACGAATGAGATGCATCCAACGAGAAATATATGGAGATGCGCTTCGTATATCGAGTGACGGGATACAGACTTGAATACAGACATTCGAGAGGAAACAGGCGGCGTAAACGTACGGATAAGAAGCTGATGGGTGGGGGGGGAGCAGAGGAAGTGAGCCTAATATCTCCGTCATCGGAGGAACATATTCTCCGCCCCACTTGCCATCGGGGACCAGCGGGTGAGCGGGCCAAAGGAATGCGCGTGGCGGCTATGGCAATAAGGGCCGGAAAGATGCCGCGGCGATACCCGAGATGATTTTCTACGCGCCACCGCTTCACAGAAATTATTTCTTCTAGAGGCAAGATCAAAAATTGTTGCCCTCCACTATTCGAGGAGAGGGAGAGCGACGTGCAGTACCGAGCGTATAGTACGGAAAGTTGAAATACATAAACTTCGACAAAGGCAACACAGAAGGTTGAGTCAAGAGGACGAAGAGAGGAGAGGCAGGGGCGGATCTAAATACTATCGGCTATATAGGCTTAAGCTCAATGACCACCAACCTTATGGGAGTCCAATTCACCGATTACGGGCTCCCATTCTTATAGATCAGACCATGAACTATATATGGAAGGTTCCATTGAGGAAACTGGGTCAGCGATACCAAAATTAATAAGCCGACTATGGCAAGAGGGAAGAAATAAAATGAAACTTGCGTCATCTGCCTTTGGTGATGAAAATGAATCTGAGGTAACAATGTCGGCGAAAATACGTCCTGCATCATACGACTGTCAGTCGCGTATAGACAACGGATCGAATAATGGATGAATTCTAGTCGGCACCTTAAATATACACAAACGTAGCCACTTATTGCTTATATCACATTCGGTTGCAGATCAGAGGTTGAGCCCTGTTTTAATCTTGGCATGACTGAAGTTTTAATCTTGACATGACAAAACAAAGGCTATTGTGAACTTCCACGACGAAATAACTTTTTTCATTAAAACTGATTTTTATGACACCCGTTTTTGTAATAACTTTCAATGTGTTATCAAACGCAAAAAGCAAGTCAAGTATTAAGGCTTTACTAATGGTTTTCAAAACTGTTATACTACTTAGTTTTACATATAAAAATAAAATACGAAGTTCGGCTTAAAAGCATGACATCATACCGATCGTAATGATAGCCGAGAATTCTGCCAAAGCAACCCTTGAAGAACACGGCGATGCAATTTGAACGCGGATGGAACGATAATTAGGCGACGAAGGCATTTCCCCTTTGAAGCCCCTATTAGCCATTCATGCGAAAACGATTCGATGATGCCACAAAAAACCCAACGAGAACCTTCCAACTTGAATTATCGCCATCCACTCGAGCGAAGACACTTTTATCTCTTTGAAACCTTTATGGAGATGAGCTTTTTCCTCGGAAGAATACCGAGTGAACAAGCGAGGTATGCCTCCTAACGCTTCCCTCCTCCACCCACGACATAGGGGTCACCTGCGCAAAGAGGAATCTTCTCTCAGGAATGCCGGCAATTCTCGGCGACGTGCTAAAGCAGTACCACACCGAGTCGACCCTCGCCTTTTTTTTCATTTCTCCGTAACGCCGCCTCATTGTAACCTCGTTACGAACGAGTCGGCAGAAGCCCGAACCTACCATACAGCAGCATTACCTAGCACCCGACAACGGCCGATTTTCTTGCGAGAATGGAAGCCAATGCGGAAGACGAACAATTTTGCCATCAACGTGCCACTTCGAAAAGGTCACGGCCATGTCGAACGGCGATCAAAGAAGAATCAACGATAAAAAAAGCGATTAATAACGCGAGGAAACCTTGCGTCCGAGGAAATGACGCTCATATAAAACTTGCGAGTTAAACAAGGGGAATATTTTCCGGTTGGCAACAATAAAATATTCGCATTAACGGCTCGCACGTGCACTTCCTGCTCTCCCGGTGCGTCTTGCGTGAGCTCGAATACTCTCCTCCCACGATCGACGAAACCTCTCGCAACGCGGACCCGGGACCCAAGCGGAAAGCTGCTTAAAACAAAAGAGCCGCGTTTCATTCCATTCTTTCTTTGTCCGCGTATGATCTCATGGGTGATTTTTGGACTATGGGGACATAACGCACGGGGAGAAAGGATGGCAGAATAGGAGGAGAGGCGGATTACTTGCGATCCATGCAGACACTTCGTCTCCCTTGCCTATCTTTTTCAACTCATGACTTAAGAGGACCGAGAGCAACAAGAGAATGGTCGCTAGACATGCCAAGGGACCGCGGGGAGGCATACCGAAGGTGCATTTCTCGGAGGGCCTGCTTATAGAGGCAATGCCGCATAAACCATAAATTTCTGAACTTTTCTCCCAAGCCACGCAAAGCAACAGAAAATAGCTTTGGGCTTAGAAAAACTTTACTCCATTTACATCATCTATCCTAATGTTTTTTGCTTCGTATTTCAAATGAAGATTTTTTAATTAAAGAGAACTATTGTAGTCCGAGTAATTTTGGCGCCCCGGGAGAGAGCACTCCAACGCACCCCTCCGTAAATGTTTGTTGAGATCTTTTCAAAGTACATGTTAATTTATTCATCGCTCTGTAAAGATTATTGACAATGAAAAAATAAAAGGAACTACATCAAGATTTCAGCCAATAAATATTGGTATAATATTAATTCATTTGCAAGTAAAAGCATATGACGATGGTCGGGATGGAGCTCCTAGGACATTGGCGTCCTGGGCAGCCGTCCGGCTCGCCCGTTCCTCGGGCCGGCCCTGAATGTAGTCGTTAAACTCCCATTTCCTTTTTATTTAGCTGAAAGCATTTTTGACAAACTGCAGACTCAAAATATCGTGTATCGGCCGTCGAGAGAGGTCCATTTTTATAGTTCCAGGGTCCTTACCGTGAGGGACCCTTGCCTAAACGGAAGCGAAATTAGAGCGGAAAGGACTCACGAATAAAAACCGCGGAAATAAAATACGCACACAACACTCTTTTATGCTGAAAACCACCCCCGCTGTCTCCCACTCTGCCTGGGCTCACTTGGCTTCTTGCCTCCGACGACGATACAAACTACGCGTCCCGTCTTAGACGCGACCTCTCCCACTATTTCCACCTCTCTCCCTTCAACCCTTTTTTTTCTCTCCCGCTCCATCCCCATACCACCGCCTAGAAGCCCACTGATTGATCCAGAGGACATTACTCTTTCGGCAGGAGGAACAACACCCACTACTCCAAATGAATCCTGCTAGAAACTGCCAAACATCACGCTCGGATCGAAATAATGGCGTGAAATGGCAGGGGGGAGGTCTCTCCCTCCAGACATTGCATGCACGCCTTTGAGCAGTGCACGGAAAATAAAAGTTACGAAGGGACAATCTGGCGCAGCAGATGTCACGGCAAAGGGGGGAGAGAAAAAGAAAACTTCGAAGGAGCGCTGCGGTATTGCATGATTCAGTACGACGGCAACCATTATTCCCTCCGTGGAATACCGAATCGGAAAAAAATGCCTTTGTTTAACTGCATCACGTCATTGGATTTTATTTTTTTGACATATGCAAGAATTGCGCAATTTGAAACTTGAAATGCGAAATTCGTAGGCTAAAAAGCGCGTGCATATGCAGGTAAAAGAAACAGCTTTCAAAAACATAAATGAAAGAAATAAATGTGAACGAGAACTGCAGTGTCAGGGTTTAAAAATTATATGCAACTCGTGAGGTCAATTTTAAAGACTTTTAACGCTATGTAAAAAGCTTTAAAAACGCATTCGTTTTTAATCGGTCGCATCGGTGCCAACCTATCGTACAATAAATAACGCCAAAACAACCACTGAATAATCAAGTCACGCAAGGCCAAGTACGCGCTCAGCCTATAGGAATAAAACCCATAAACATGGAGACATCTTTTACATTTTTTGGACATTAACGACCTCGGATTAATGAATCACATCGACTCTATGAGCCACTTGCTGCCATATCAAATCCAAGGCACATCCTCCACGACACGCATTATTAAACATCCACCCGACCTTAAAATAAACGGGAATAAAATGCAGAATTTCGCGAGTCGCCGGCGAAACTCGCGTTACCTGTTCGAAACATGTAACAGAACACGGGACGACGCGTCGCTGGGGGAAAAAACACCACGTCAACTTAACCGAGGGACAATAGGCGAGAACAAGCGCTGATTTAAAAAAGAAGCAACGCTGCGAAATAAGACGCTTAAGGAGTGACGCTGCCAAGGAGTGGCGTGAGGCGACAGTGTGGGGAGAAAGAGGAATATGAGAGGGAGAAAAACGTAAGAGAGCAAGTGCAATGTAGAAAGACAGCTAGTAAGCAAATGGGAGAGAAAGAGGGAGGGAGAGAAAGAGGGAGGGAGAGAAAGAGGGAGGGAGGGAGGAGGACAGGGTGGGTCTCGTAAAAGCGAGATGGTTGGGTTGCAGATTAACGCGGTGGGTTGCGGGAAGAATGAGTAGATCGCGGGGAGGGGAGAGGGAAGACGAGAGGGAGTGATGATGTGTGTAGCAAGATCCGAGGGCGTGAAGTATACAAGGATAAAAGAATTGAGCGAGGAGATATACGAGCGAAGAATGTCTGCTCTACTCGACCCTTGGTATTTTTTTCGGTAAAAAATTTTTACGCGCGAGGAGAAAATGATTGGCGACGAAGAATCCATATAAAAAAGGGTTAAAATGGGGTAAAAGCGAGACAAAAGATGGCGATGCGCGCAAGACGGAAATTCTGGAAGAGACGCTTTAAAAAAATAAAATCATTCGACGCCAAGGAAAACACGTGCCTGATTAGAACAGAGAAAAAACTTCGAGAAGAAAAGATAACGAGAGAGAGGGCGTGCGAAGGCACTTTTAATGTAACGTGTCTATGAGGAGGGTTTCGCGACGGAGATATGAACCGACAAATAAGAAGAGCGAGGCAGAGAGGAAGCCATTAACGTCTCTTGTAAATCAGGGAAACGGGGAGAGGTCAAACCCGCGCGCGCGCGAGAGAGAGAGAGAGAGGAAAAAAGGCTTCGCACATATCAGATAACCTACTCGGGGCTATCATAAAGTGGAAACAATGGCTTTTTCCTCTTGACGCCCCCGACTCCGCCGCCATCAACTCTCCTTCATCGCGGCAAAGAACGCATCTCGTTCCTCCCTTGTGCGCCACAAATTTTCCAGGTCGCATTATCCCGAAATTAATGGAACCGTTCCGGCAATTGGAAGGAATGACCGTGACACATGGCTGCGAAAATCGGCCGTCGCTCGTCGGGGGGGAGAAGGAGAGAGAGGAGAAGACGAGGGCCGGTCAGAGGAAAAGAGGATGCGGGCCTATCAATTGGATGGAAGAGGGCACCGCTGGGGAGGAGGAAATATTTTTTTAGAGGGGCTGTTTGAAATATTGGGCAGACGGCGATTCCTCTCTCTCGTCTTAGGACCGGAAGCGTGAGAAAGGCGCTCACAGCTATGCTATGTTATACCAACTGCGCGTCGGAGGAGAGAAGAGAGAGGATTACGGGAGAATTACAGGACATCGGGTGACGGCAATTTGGTCCGTTCTCTCCCCGGGGGCTTCTCGCAGCGATACACAGGATTAAATCTGTGCGCAGTTCCCGTCGCATTTTTTTACTAAATGGTTAAGAGTATGCGCGGAGTTAATGGCAATCGGCTCAAAGTGATTACCTAGCTTCGGACGTCCCCTGATGAAACAAACAAGAAAGGCATTTTAACTCCTTCGCAGGAATGGTGAACTCAACAACCCAACATCAACAGTAATTCGACGACTATGGCAGTTCATCAGATTCAAGCCATAAAATTAATTTGACTTTTTCTTCGTATCAGCTTTCCAAAAATTAAATATTAAATTTTTTAAACCATTTGAGAATATTTTAAATGCGTCCCGAAGCAACTACCCCTCATAACATACTAACGATGGGATTTTTTGAAGTCGTATTCTCTCTATGACCTACCTCCTGCAATTTCGTAACATTCCTATATACAGAAGACTAAATTATCGTCCAAAACATTGTTTAAAACCATTTCCGATGGTCCCAGGCGCCATCTTCTCTCAGAATCCTTCAGTTTAATTTCAACTAGGCACAGAAATCTCAATGTGGTTCCTTCGAGAAACCAATGACACGCGAGTCATGCGAAGAGTCGAAAAATTTCGCGGGCCTCTCGCCAATTTCAAAATAAAAATAAAATGTTCTAATTATAAACCTGCGGGCGAAAGGTGACGGCGTCAACACGACATTAGACCGCTGTCCTTTCTCACCTTCCCTTTCCCCTAACAGAATGTAAACTGGTAGACGGCCCGTAAAAAACGACGCCGTTCAGCCGCTACGCGGGGCAATCCCCCACCGAGCGTTCGCTGTTGTAATCGCCGAACCGTAGGTAACTCGAGTTCGCGAGATCGGTATACGGTAGTAACTTACCTCGTCGCAAAAGAAACCGTATCTCCGCGATCCGCGCCGCGTTTGCCAAGTTGGCAACACTAGATCGTAGGGTACAGACGTGCCAGGGTGCTGGCTTTGATGGGGAGGGAAAGGTGGGAGGGTTGACGGTGGGGTGGTAGGGAGCTCGTAGACGCGTGCGGGGGCTATAGTCTCCCCCGTATCACGCAACATCTCCTCATCGCCTAGGCAACGCGGTAAAAATCTTTCCCTACTGCGGCGGATCGGCGCCTACTCCTACTCACCCTTCCTCCGAGTGGGACTCCTTCCAATAAGTCCCCTTAGCCAAAGGCTTGGAATGATGGCAAACTTCTACCCACCCACTAGCCCCGTCTTGGAAGAGGGTGAAGTCGACAACAAAACAACGCGCCTCCCGGGGGAAAACCCGTCGTTCCCACCCTTCCCCCAACAGCTACTCAATCACGCGGTGTATTTTACTAAGCCTCATTCCGAATTCATCACAGCTTACGGACTGGACAATGAACTTGCCTGGAAGAGAGGCGCAGATTCGCCTCTTGTGGTGAGCAAGACATTGAAACCCGAGACACCCCGAGTGCGGAACGATAAATTACTTACGCCCACGACACACTCTGCAAGACAAGCAAGAGGAAAAAATATATTCTATCCTTTACGATTGACGAAAGAATTGTCGAACTCATCTTATGGCTGAAATCAAACTGGCAAGTTATATGTCTCCAACAGCTATAAAAAAGTTGGGAAAAATCACATGCATACTTCGGCTAAAAGGTGCTATCTACTACCGGTGAAAATAGTTGACTCTAACATCTCCAGTGCGACGTTTTTGAAAAGTCGAAGTTATTTCCCCCTCAATGATTCCATTAAATTCAAGCACTGCGAACTCCACCTGTTTGTCTCACCTAAACCCTTTCAGACAGCATATCCATTCCTATTGACGTTCAATTACATTATTTTAATAACTTTTGCCGCACACTGTTGACAAAATAGTGGATAGAAAAAATCTTGGAAAGTGTGTGGCCTATGACAAAATTTGGTAAAAGAATAAATGAAGTATTCAGAATTTAGTCGCAATAAAAAAAAATAATAATAATAATTTGTCGTATTCGCTCGCGTAATTGTCCCATTTTTTCAGAGGTTTTTTTACACAAAAACAGGAGTGGGACAAATACGCGGCTTTATCCTACTAGTAAGAAAGTGATCTTTTCAGAATCAAGTACATCGATAACTAAATTTAAAATATTTAATGGTATTATCTCTCCATAAAAACTGGTTAAGAAGATTGTGCATTTTATTTTATCGAATCTTGACAACGTTTACAACTGAATCACGCAGCCTAAACTATGATAACCATCGCGTCAAAGTAAATGAGGGGCGAAGTTATTACCGAGTGGTTTAAATGCTCTTTCTGCATGGTATGAGTGACGTCATTTTTAATTTGATTAAATGAGATGCAACCTCGAAATTTGGACATATGTAGAGTCAAAAGTCAAAGTAAAGAGCGGAATTATGCGGTGCAAAAAATTATCATTTATTTCCATCACAATATTGGGGAGGGGCAATTCAGGAATGAAAGGGTTAAGGATCAAGTTATAGCGGTTCGTCCGCCATTACATATGTCGCGAAAATACAGAGATTTTAAGGATAAACGAAACGAATTCTCGTTTCAGCTGCGCAAAACCTTTTCGGGGCATATTTTTAATCCGATCATCAACAACGAAACCCTTCACAACCATCGACCGGAAAAGGAAAACGCACGGTCGATTTGTCGATGGCGCTTAATGCACGCCCTTACTGAGGAGAAAACAAAACGAGCGAAGCAACTTCGACGAGAGAGACTGACTAGTCGCGACCTTGAAATCCGTGCCAATCGCTCGGAAATGAAAGGCCAACCCGATCGAATTATTTGGCATCAATCCCGGGGAACGACAACGATCACTCGTCAAAACACATAAAGAACCATCTCCTGAATGACTGAGAGCGTAGGCAGACGCGCGAATCGTAATAACTCTTTCGGTTGCATGAGCGGCCGAGCATCGAAGCCCAGCTCTCCACATCTCCGCGTGGTTCGTCATCTCGCTAAATATAGCGATCCAATATGAGCAAGTTCACGGAGAAAAAGAAACAGACGCGAACGGGATCGAAATGATTACGGAGATGAGTTCACCCATATACAACTCGTACAGAGCGAGCAAATGCATCGCGCTCGCCAGCGCGAGCGGATCCCATTAAGTCCGCGAATCGGATGATATAAAACTCCGAAAAAAGCACGGGAAGGAAAAAATGCGTGCTACTTTCGCGAAGTAGAGTGGGCAAGTGCAATCGTCCGTGCTATGCAATAGCTGTACGGTACCTCGCCACGCATTGCCTCTCGATCGAATTCCATTCCGCCCCCCTCCCCTCTTTTGTTCGCTCGGACGGAAAACGTCTTCAAAATTGAAATCCTTCGTTATATTGGCCGTGAAGCGTTTCTCTCGGAGAATTCAAATTACGAACCGCCGGTTAAATATTACATGCCATAAGTAACGAATGGACCCTTTGGGCAATTAAATTAAATTAGCAATTAAAAGGCCGCTTTAGGGATGGATAATTCCTGACCTTCAACTTGAAGATTCAAATTCTGCCCTTGAAATAGACGGTATAACTTGTGGTCTTATATTATAATTTAGCCGTGAGAGATTGTGGGACATGTGATAAATAAAAATGAGCAAAGAATCACCCATGTAGACCATACACGAACCTGTAAATCTCGATTTATTTTAATCACAGATACAACGGTCGCAAATTATTACAATGGAACAACCAGTTATAGGAGCAGTTTCAAAAGAGAATTCTGCAGAACCGTATGGTACCTTAAAAGTCATAAGTGACCCACTAAAAGTGATATCAAAACTATCGATGAAACACTTTTAGTCAATAACAACTGAGTAAGTCAAATGCGCATTCCAACTAAAAAGCAGCCGTTACAATGAATAAGCTGAACTAGATCCTATAATGCTGATTTAATGCTATTTTCGCATCTTTCCATGCTTTATTGTGAATTTATGTTTTGTTGTTCTGTGAGAAAAAAGACATAAGACGGTTCTAGTGTTTCTAGGCTTTTGAAATCAAACTTATTCACAAAAAGACGCTCGTTTTCTCCAACACTAAGTAGCTGTACAAATATGTGATAAATACATGAAGTGAAAGTGATATTTCGAAGAACCATATGGAATGAACACGTGCGCCTAAGACCATAAAACGATTTCTACATGAACGCTCTATATCAAAGTTTCCCAACCCGGTGCTCGCGAGCACCGCTGCGATCTTGGGCAGTCCGATTGCGCTCTTCTATGACGCTTAAAACGGCGTTACTTAGCACCACTACTTTAACTTGTTCGGTAGCTATCTTTCTAAATGCATTTAAGAACATAAAAAATAACTTTGACCTTGGTTTGATTTTACTTATGTTCATTCCTATTTTTTGCAAGAGTATGGTGGAGATACTTTAGGATACAACTTGGCGCTCGCCACATTGAAAACGGTTGGGAATCCCTGCTCTAGATTAACCTTTCCAGTAATTCCACATCAATTATACCGCCATTAGCAATAATATAACGTTTCTTCATTGCCGAACATAACTCCTTTTAAAGAAAAGAATGGGGACGGCCGCAGATGCCGTTGTCCTTGGTCTCTGACAACGGAGCCTATTAGAGGATCAACGCCCTGAGTAAGGAGCACAAGGGTGCCCGGTGACGCCGAAGTCCATCCGCGGGGGTGGAGGGGCCTTGGGGATCACTGAGAGAGCAGATAAACCAGTGTCTAGAAAACGGTACTACGAATGAAGCGAAGCTAATTCTATGCAACTTAACTATCCCTCCATGTATTCCACGAATGTGGGGCAATGAAAAGGGCATATGTGTCTCCGAATGAACCAGTATAAAAAACTTTCCGGGGAAGTTGATCAGGTGATTTGGTCTGAGACCCTAAGAACGCTTGTCCACAAATGAGACTAAAAACGGAACATGCTGTCTAACTCCCGCTAAGTTTTGCGTAATAAAAAGATACTTAAAATCAGCAGGCATGGCCAAATACCTGCCAAGTAATAGCATTCAATTAAAATCAGGTGATCGTGCCTTCCGTTCAATTTTCTTAACGCAATAATTACTTAATCTCTAACGCAATACCATCATTAGTACTCTGTCAGCGGACAGTTCAGTGATTATATTGATTGAACCGGGTTCCTACATCGTCATATCCTCCACGATTATCTTTAATTCTCGTCTCTTATTCTCTTCACGTTGTCTAACGGGTGAATCTTTTTTCTTCCTCTTCCTCTTTTGCTTTTGACTTTTTCTTAAAACGCAAACGGTTGCGCAAACAGAAGACTAAATAAAATCTCAAAAAAAATAAAGAACATGACGAGAAGAAAAAAACAAGCTAATAAGACATAAATACCCGAGTACGTTCTCATCAGATTAATTCATTACAGTCGACAAGCATCATCAAGTGTTCTCCTTGGTGGTCGACACGGGGGAATAATGTTACGCCAACCTGCGCAGTTTCGCCGAGTTAAGTACATTTCCCAGAATTCTATTCCGCGCGGCGCTTTTTCAGCTTGATATCTTATCATAGCGGTCACTCCTTCCAACATGTTGCTCTTCTAAAAAGACTATTACGTAACTTTACCAATTGACGACCTCAAAATTCGATGCAAGTCCAGTTTGACCAGTAACTAATTAAAAAAAAGGCCAGCTTTTACTCTGTGTAACCCGCACGTTAGAGTAATAGGAGCGATGAATCTTAGGAGAACCAAAGAAGATCTTACGTTTCTCTGTGAAAGTTTTTTTCGCCCAGCAACCAGATGGTGTCATTTTTAGACCCAATCCAGGAACAGACTTACTTCTTGTCTGGAGAGGAGAGAGAGAGAGGAGAAAGAGGGAGAGGAGAAAGAGGGAGAGGAGAAAGAGGGAGAAGAGAAAGAGAGAGGAGAAAGAGATGAGAAAGAGAGAGAGGAGAAAGAGAGAGAGGAGAGAAAGAGAGAGAGGAGAGAGAGAGAGAGGGAGGAGAAAGAGAGAGAGGGAGGAGAAAGAGAGAGAAGAGAGAGAAGAAAGAGAGGAGAAAGAGAGGAGAAAGAGAGAGAAGAAAGAGAGGAGAAAGAGAGAGAAGAAAGAGGGAGGAGAGTAAGCACTGTAGAAAGAGGCGAATTTGAGGGACACCTGAGATTACTCATATGGTAACAATTGGATGGAAAAGCTAAATGAAAAAGCAAAGGAGAGCGCAATAACTTTTAAACCGAAATTGCTGTAAGGAAACCGCTGAAACGTATAAAAGGAAGAGATTATCGAGATTCAAGGTGACTTCAATTTAACTTTTGACCTCTAGTTTCTATTTTATAAATGAATGCATGAAGTATAATTCATTTGAATTGCCTTCATTTAAGAAATTAATACTTAAAGACGGAAATATGTGACGCGGAAATTCGACACAACATTCATTAGTGTACGTTCCATTAGTGAGACGCCACTGCGTCTATACCTTACATAGCTCTCCGCTCGTAAATGGATCTTATGAAGCTCCGATAGATCTCTTCCATGGCAACAAAAGACGGCGCGCACCCGTGCTTTGCTTCATTAGTGCAAGAGCGGCAGTTGGAACTTCATTACAAGACGGGTGGGAGGATGAAGGCGCTGGTTGTGCTTTCGCTCCCGAGTGAAATTGCAATGCTTAATTTCATTACTTGGCTCAATTCTCGTGGGCTCATAGGACAAAGAGGGAAGTTTTTGGTCTACACGCTGATGCGGGAAGTGATGACTGACGTGTCAACACAATTAGTATGAATACGAAGCAAACACTGATAGGCCTTGAGTTGAGGAAGGGCATAAATTGCTAAAGTATACCTAAAAGTCATAAGAAAGCCAAAAATGAAATTATTGGTAAATTCGTTGGCTAAGTGAATATAAAAGCAAAACTTTCTTCTTTGTGTAGATGTTTTCAAAGGAAAGCAATTGTAATCAACTATTGGACAGAGAAATATAACACCCTACTTACGGAACATAAACCGAAACACTAAAATAATAATAACTGCAATAAAAGGATCACCCATTCTATGTGCTTAAATGTAAAAAACGCATTTCAACTTGAAATTATACACAAAAAGTAGACGCGATGAATAAGCGTTATCAAAGATTGTGTCGCGAGTTTTAAGTAAAACAAATTTGTTTAAGGATATATGAGTCCAATTAAAAAATTTAAAAAGATAAAAAAATGTTTACGATACAGAAATAGAGAAAAATATTAAGAAAAAACTGGTTCAGGCAGCGAAGGGAAAATATCCGATTGCCTAAAACGGAGAAATGTTTTAAACTGCAAATAAGATAACCTACGGAATTATTAATTAATCCTGACACCCTAACATAGTTAACGAAACCCGTTTTTGAGGGACGTCATCGCTTGGCTAACCATTGTAATAGTGCTGGGGTGTCACGGATGGAATGTGGGCCAACTAATATGCGGTCAGTAACAAGCACGCAATGACGTGCCCGTATATAACCATCGGAATGAAACAGACGCAACAAAATCGATTGTGCAACGACTTTGCATTTTAACACGTACATATGACCTAACCGCGCTTAATGCATCGATAACTGCGAGTAACATAGTGGATAAAGAGCATATTGAGCGTAAATCGAAGGGAAACGACGTTAAGAGCGCTAAAAAGGAAGGAAGATAAGTAGCAGGAAGCACCCATGCATGTGGGAGCTGAAGATGACGAAAATGCTAAGTAGGTTCATTTCAAAACATCTGGGCCATAATTTTTCGGACGAAGGACAACAAACAGGATACTACCAGTTAATCTTTGGATACGTCATTCCTACCCATATCGAAATACGAAGAAATGCACCCCGGCAACCATTTAATCGACGTCTCAAATAAAAAAAGAAGCCGCAATGAATGGTTCATATTTATATTCCCAGGAATGCTACAAAGCGTTAGTTGCATAATCAAAATGTGGTCGGAACAATGAAAATCAGCATAATCTGTTGCGTATTTTAAGTTGAGGATTTCCTAAAAGTCCCTTTAAGCTAGTTTTAAAATCGAGTAGCAAAAATATATTTAATATATTTCAAATTAATTCAGCTCACTCGTTTTCACTATGAAAAAAGCGGGAAATAAAAAAAAATCTTTTAATCGCAATTGCAGCTCACCACATTCAGGAGCAAAGCGACTTACGGAACACACACTGATTTTCTTAATTAATAGAAATAAGTGCGAGATTACATTTACCACAAATACAGCTACAAATACATAAATAAACACAATAAATATAAAAAATAAACAATAAATATAACAAATACATCCTAACATCTGGAGATAAAAGGAACTTTCGAGACAACCTATAGTTCTTACGCCATTAACACGCGATCAGATTTTGTAACAAGCCATACTTTATTGCTGCAATACTGCATTGCAATACGGTTAACACACCAATGTTCCTACTGCCATTTACTTATAAAACCCTACCAAAAAAAGGCAAACATAATTTTCGAAAAATCTGAATTGATTCATCGATCCGCACGCAAAATATTCCCAACGGCAAACCACGCACCGCTGACGGTCTGGTGAATCCGAAGGCGAATGAGGGCAAAAGCTTAATGAACTGCCAGGAGTGCCAAGTAAGCCGCAAAAAGAGGATTACCGCACGACGAAAGGGGAAAACATACAAGAGAGCGTGCGTGCGGGGCATGTTTGGCCACGCTAATTGAGCGAAGGAAAAAAAAAACAAAAAACGAGTCGGAGTGAAATTCCGCGATTGGTGTCCGAAACGAGGAATGAAGAGCGGAGAGCGAAAGAGGGAGAGAGCACGTGGCGACGATCGATCAATGACCAATGAGATAGAGATAGGAAAAGGGGAACGGTGTCCTCAAATAAATGAGCAGCTGAAGATCGATGAAGTCTTAAGTGGATCACGAGGTGTGCCGCGGGCAAGAAAGAGAAGAGGATTTTCCTCGATGTGTGACCGAAGAAAATGAAAACCGCGGCGGAAATGCATTTCTAAGGAGATCAGTAGAGTATCTGTCCGATTATAATCAAGTCGATTAGGTATCGAACATTTCTAATGTGAACGTGCTGATACTGAACGAAATAACATACATGGCGCGAAATATTTTCCTGGCTTATAGAAATGTCAATAATACGTTTTAGCACACATGCCCAACCTCAAGGGAAGACAAAAAGTTCACGTTACCGAAATTTCAAGTTGTAGGAACCTAATTTTAATGTACATGACAGTGGATGTGAAAAATACCTTCTTCGACTCATCCAAAATTATAATAAACATTCGAATGTATTTACTTTCATTAATGTAAAATAAAGAGACTTGTAATTCCACATAAATGTATTTAAAACGACCTAGGTTTCGTTGCAATTCAACATCGTCATCGTCATAAATTTATGTGGAATTACAACAAGTCTCTTTATTTTACATTATGAAGAAATTCCACCGAGTGACGCCTGAAACCATTAACTACTTTCATTAAACTTAAATTTAAATAACGAACCACAACGTAATGTCACACATTACTACACATAAAATTTTAATAAAGAAAACATTCACAATTGATAAACTGCAAAAGAGAGTCTACGTTAATATTTCGCATAATTAACCTCATAGTCGTGGCAACCTCTCACCCCATACGCTGAATAATAATTTCGTTCAAGCATGAAAGGATTAAAATGCATAGACGAACTTATGTAAGGTTTTTAAAAATAAAAACGACAAATAATTCATAAAACCTTAAAATGAAATGGTAAACTAAATTTGCCAATACAGTGAACTTCATAATTTTTTTACCTATTCCATATAGGATAAATTCAAATTTCAAAAGTAAAATTAGTGGGACGAAATTTACGGCTGAAATAATTTACCTTCGACGCTACAGCGACTTCTTTATTTACTTCAACACGAGAATAAAAATGCATCTTAGCGGCGTGCCACGCCATGCGCATAATACCGGGGAGAAACGGTCGTTCATTCCAAACGAGTTTGCTTTCCTGATAAGAAGATGAAGATGACAAAATGCGGAGTATCGAGGTGGCGCACCACAGATGCACGAGCGAAGACCGAACCACTCAATGAGGCATAGAATTCTCGTTCCTCGACCTCCAAACCCATCGTTAACCCACTCTCTCGACGCATATTTATGCTGAATCCTACGGAACATAACGTGCGCGACGCGACTCAACACGGAATCCTGAAAACGCAGTCCGAGCTCGCGCGTTTTTTTCCAACGGATTCTCTCGGAGAAGTAAATAAAAGTTACGAGGGAGTTTTTCATGCTTTACCGAGCGCACGAGCGAAGATCCAACTCGTGGAATGACGGCGTGAGGCGAGTCGGATCGCTCTTGAACCCAAACGTAAGCTTCGGATTAAATTCAGATTTGACGGGAAAAAAACAATTTTCAAAATGACTCAAAACCGGTCAAGGACAAAAATGATATTCGAACACCGTTCAAATAACACCTTTTATTATTCATTTAACAAGTTTTACAAGAGAAATTGTTCTTTTAAGATTAATAAAAACTTTTTTCTAATTACTTCCCTGCTAGAAATTGAATCCATCATTAACCACGAGTAAAAACTCGCTATACAAACCCGTTACATCGGTATTTTAAGAGTTCGAGACTAGGAAAAAACAGTCGATGAAAAAAAGGTTGAGTTAAATGCCGTGGCAAACAAGGCTAGCGACAGCAAACAAAAAAATCCTACGATTCCGATGTCCGATAAATTACTAGGTTAAACCAACTAAAGGATGACACAGATTCCCTCGCTACGACCAGGATTGAAGTCTCATTAATCCTAAGCACACACAGACGAGCGGGACGTGAAATACACTATGACCGTCACAACAACCCTGATCCTCCCGCACGCTGCGAGATTTAACACACACGGCGACGGCAATGGAAATGGATGCGAGAATCGGGTGAAGAGGATGGCAACGATCGCTGGCGCAAGAAGACCATAACAGAATGAGGGAGAATCGTGTTTGAAGTGTTGTGAACAGGGGACGCCGAAACTACGACCTCTAGACCTTAATCGCCCATGACACGATTTCCAGCAGTCCTCCGTGTTCTGTAATTTTCGTTAAACTTTCACATTGCTATTAGCTCCTGAAATGGGAATTTTATAGAAAAAATCGGGTTGCTGTTGCTATAAGATTTTTTTCTTAAAATAACGAAAAATTCTTTTTTAAATAAATTGCCATCCCCTTATAATTCGAGAGAAATTATCGAGCTCGACTTATAAAGGAATCAAATTAATCAATTAGTTAATGTCTCTCCAAGAGCAGATGAACTTTTTACGGCTATCGTTTGTTCCAACTCCTTATAAATTGCATTTAACAGATGTAATAAACAACTCCGTTGACTGGAGTTATTAGTATCGTCTATTGATTTATTAATTTGAGTATGACTAGTTTTATTTACATTTAAATCTCAGAGTAAAGGCTCACTCGGAGATTTTTTAAACGTCCTGCGTGACCCTCAGTCGTTTGGACTGCAGCATCGGACCCTTAAAAAATTCGCCGACCCCAGAGTGCATCTGACGCCGGATTACGGGCAACGAATCCAACTGACAGATGCGGAGGAGAGGGGAGGGGGGGATGAAGGGATCCTCAATCGGGTAACGAGGATGGATGCTTCAAACAGACTCACCCTAAGATGTTTGGATGGGACAGCTGGTTCATGAGCTGCACCTCGCGCAGCATGTTAGGCCGGTTGGACCTCATCAGGTTCATCTTGAGAACCATGACCTGCCCAGTGGTGCGGTGGGTCACCTGTTTGAAAAGAGAGACAGAAAGAAAGAACTTTTTAAAACAGAGATCATGGTATCCGGTTTTCGGTCGCATTTTTTGAGCATCCCAAGCGGAACGACTTCCCAGTTCTTTGACCCTTTCGAAAACGGCGTCGGAGAAAAAAATAAGGAAACGCGCACGGGAATATCTTCGACCGCTCATTTACACAAAATCCGTATGCATATTAAATGAAGGACAAAGAACGGATGACGTTTGAAGGAGAATGCGGGATTCGCTAATGAGAACTGGATCCGGGAATGAGCTTTTAGACCTCAACGCGGAAAAGGTGGCAAAAACTTTCCACCATAAAATGGGAATAGACACCATATAACTCCTTAATTTTGTTTAACTCCTTTTTCTGCCGAAGATAACAGCTTTCACAGCTATATTGTTTCAATTTCATAGATTTTCATCAGCACCTGTCCCTACTATTTATGTATAGTTTCTACCTCATTTCCACAATTCATAAAATTCGCGAAAATGCATGCAAACGATAAATAATATTCAAACACGTATATTGCAGAATGTATCGTAATACCGAAAAGGAATAGATTGAGAAACAATATGCATCGCAAATCAAACCAACATACTCGGAGAGCAATGGAAATTGGTGACGAATTCTGGTCTACCAGACAAACTTTCTGGACAAAGATAGAGTTAGTGGTAAATAAAATAATTTTTTGGAGCCTCTAATCCTTCATCACGTTAGACGCTTACGGAGCTTTAAAATTATAATGTAATTCCGCAGGATTTCAATAATAAACGAGTAAATCGGAGCTTTCGCCGCCGCCAATATATTATTTACTACAAAAGTCCGCCACTCGTTGAGTGCAAGGAACCTCCTTGGTTGAAAGCATCGGGCAAAAAAATGCTTATTCTAAAAAAAACCCTTTTTGAATAAACCGCTCGCTACGCGCTATGAATGCACGGCGAAGGAAATACCAGAAGGCTGTAACCGTTTTATAATTCAAGGCTAAAGCCATTAACCTTTAATATAATTCTCCTGCGAGAGCATCATGAAAGAAAAGTAATAAAAACACCGACCAAAATATTTAGGTCGACAATGGAAACAACATGCCACGGAGCAGCAGTGAAAAGAAAGAAACTCCTCCGACCTCATTGATCGTCTGTCGCTTTTTCCCCTCGAGCCAAAAGCTCCTCAAATGGTGTTAGAAGGCTTGGAATCCGCCTCAAAGAGCGTAACAGGACCGACGGCAACGACGGAGACCTCTGACAATGGTCGATGAAAATGGAAAAAACGAGGCCCCTTCGCGCTTGAATATGCGGTGTAATGAGAATTTCATGCAAAGGAAAAGAAAGAATTTCCGGAAAAAGAGATTTATTTTTAGAGCAGCGGTTCGCTGAGGAGGGATTAGAGCAGGATTTGGTAATAAAAAAGTACTAGAAGGGTTCAAATGAGAAAGATAAGTGAAGAAATAAATACTGCTCTTGCAAAATGGAAATTGAAAAGGAAACTGGCAATAAAAATGGAAATCGGATAATAATCTGCATTTCGTTAAAGAAACGCCGCATTCTGCCGAAACCATATTTCCATGAAACTATTCCTACATGTTTTCTTTAAAAGAGCGCGTTTACGTTATCGCCGTCTCTTAGCATTCATTCAACATTTTAAATCATTTTTCGAATATTTTTGTAATGAACAGGAGGTAAAAATATATTCCTTCTCACATTTATAAATTTCTTGATTGTTTAAAAATATTTTCCGCGAGACACACTTATTGTTACTTCAAAACTTTTAAATAATATTCTGATGCAACTGTCATAGCAATAGGACTTCAGCTTTTAAAAATAGTGACACCCAAAATGTCCTTCACAAGGTCGTAGCAGAATTATCAAAGTAAGGTGGGGACGAACTGTTTTTTTATTCTTGATTTTTTTATATTTTCCGCGAGACACACTAATGATTGATACTCCAAAACTTTGAAATAATATTCTGATGCAAATGTCATGGTAATAGGGCTTCAGCTTTTAGGAATGGTGACACTCAAATGTCCTTCACAAGGTCGTAGCAGAATTATCAAAGTAAGGTGGGGACGAACTGTTTTTTTTTTAATTTCTCAAAAAAATGTGTATCATACTGAAGACATGAAATCATCTCTTCATTCATCTGAGGAAATTCTACTTTCTCTATATTTGCATCCCCTTAAGAACATTTACCGAGACATTTATTCCTCGTCTAAAAACTTGAGTACCGTCCATAAAAATTTAAAACATTTATAAATCCGCAAATTTAAAAGAAGAGGAAGAGTGGTAACAGAAAGATAAAAAAAAGTTCATCACGTATTCCACCGACCTTAAATGCAGATCCCTCGACACGCCAATCGCAAAATGCTGCGCGCACAAAAACCTGAAGATGCCCGCACACGACAAGTTAACATCTAATTATCGCAATCAGATGTAGCGTGAACGAGAACGAAACATGAATGGAGGCTGTTACGAGCCACTCTCTCGATACACAAAAACGAAACTCTCCAAAAAAGACGAATTCAGGCCCCCCAGGGACTCTTCTGTCACAACACGAGAGCGAGAGAGGAAGAGAGACTGGATATAAAAAAACGACACCCGTTTTTCCGCCAGGTAAACGACCAGACGGCGGGATGGTTATTAGTCCCTATGAGATGGAGGCATGATATGATAGAGTATTAATGACCATTGAGTGGGCTGAGCGTTTTTTTGCGAAGGATATAAAACCCAAGCGGAACCAGTTCCACGGCCGAGGAGGGATAGTGGATACGCAAAGGAGAGGTGTCTGACCGACCTTCGTAAGGTCTTCCGACTCGATGGCTCAAGGAACGCGCGCACACACACACACACACACACGCATGGCATTACGAGGCGAGAAGAGTGGGAGCAAAACGGATGCGTGCTAAGGAGAAAGCTAGCGCCTGGTACTCTCTAGCGTACATGCGAAGAGACCGAAGACCGCGAGAAGCGTGAATGACTCCAACAATGACGTTCCCGTGGCCCGCTTCCTCCTTTCCCGCACCCTGGAGCTATTTTCCTCCTATCTCCACATGGACCCCAAGTGACGTCTTGTTTGCTATAAGTATCATCTGAAAGCCTGAGGATAGCGGGGTGCATTACGAGGCAAGTGTTACGAGGATATGATGTAGGTGTCCCGTAATCTAATGAATGTCACGAATAATTACGCAAAAATAACGGAGGGTGCGAAAAACACGCAGTGAAATCGATTAGCAGGTGGCAAAAGTTGAGCAGTACATATGTATGTCTACTGCGCTACCTATTTTTTGCCAAGGATAAAATTAATATGATCGAGAAAAAGATTAAGCTTTTATGCACACAAAACGACGTTCAAATTACATTTATTAATTTCATAGAAAAAGTAAATTATTACAGTAAAAACCCTGTAAACGAACCTGGCGACGAAAACTTCGAACTCCTTTTTCCACTCTACTTAACATCTGCTATAAGAAATAATGAGATGACTCGCTTTGAAAAACTAAAAATTATCTCATTTTACCACAGAATAAGAGAAACGATTCCCAATATTCTTAATGATAATTTCAAAATTTAACATTTCTTACTGCCAAAAAGTCTCCTCGGAGGAGTGTGTTATATATTTATTACGATAATGGGGTGAAAATTAAATGGAAAACCGCCAGCGAAATATAAAAAATACGGAATAAACGTAAGCACTTCCTGTTAATGGCATACACAGTTCTCGTTTAACCGAAACGTCAAACTTGTCAGTTTCACAGACCCATCGTTTCAAACAGATGCATTATTTCAATTGCAGCGAACACTGCTGATATCGAAGATGCACGGGTGTATTTAAACAGAATGATACAAAATCCATGGAGTGAATTCCTCATTGTAAATATTGAAATATTATTATTGTAATTGCATAAAATATACGATTGGTGTATCACACTATTCAGTTAATCTTAAACTATGACTTTCATCCAAATGTATCTTGTGCCGGAGAATGATTCATCACTTCTATGGAAGTATGGAAACGATTAAACGAGGTAACAATTTCTCGCGAAGACTGCTTTAAGCTGAAAGAATTTCGCTTTGATCCAGCAATGACATAGTGAGTGAATAATCGTTTTTCATATTTTTTCCTACTGCATTTTATTTAAACATACACGGAGTAAATCATCTCTTTTGCTTTCAATAGTCCAAAAAAATACAATCATACGCATAATTATAATATAAAATGAACGAAAAAGTTAAATGTCGGCTGATTTTATTGGATTATTAGAATAAACGAAGCGAATCGCCACTGATGATGACAACTTGGTAGATGAAAATCGTAGCTGGTTTATTCCACCATTTTATGGCTGCAGGACTTCACTATTAGTGATTGTGATTTCTCGACTTCTCTGTTCTCGAGATTTCTCTTTTTTCGCGATATTTTTTCTCGAGAATTCATCTTGACTTCTCGAGAAATCTCGAGAACTAAAAAATTGCCGTGTGAGAATTTTTATTAAATATCTTTTTCTTAAAAAGTAGTATTGGGATGTAAGGATGCTAAAATATTTTAAAATTAATTTTAATTAATATTTCTCGTACAAAAGTGACTATATTTCCCTTTTAAAAGTAGACTGCATACAAAGGCGGGTTTCTAGTTATGCGCAGTACGCGCAGAAGTAGAGCCCCGTGGCCCCTAGTTCCAAAATTAAAAAAAAAAACTTATTTCGACCTTGTGGATCTTGATTCAACTCCGTGGAATTCAATAAAAAACGAAAATTATTATAACTTTTGATTTCATCTCTGCCGATAAAAACAGAGCTGTGACTGTTAAAAATATATTGTGTGTGATGCGTTGTTGCCACTCTTCTTTTTCCCTAGTGAAAGAATAGTTCCCCCAGAAAAGGACAGCGTGCAGGGTCCCACGGTACATAACTCCGCCGCTGATTGTATAGGACAAATGAGAAAGCAATGGGCCTTATTGCCCCTTGCCTGTCTCATTGAAAAATCGTCTGACGATCTTACTGACGAAGAATTTTATTCTATTTTTCATTTCAGAAAACATGAATAGAAGTTACGTAAATCCTAAAATGAAAGTTATTCTGTTTCTATATTCTGAATTAAATTCATTCGACGGTTATTAGAAACTTTAATTTATATTTCATACGATGTAGGTAAGAAAATAATTTAAGTATTATGGGAAAAATTTGTAAGCAATATACACATACAAAGAAATATACCTAAAATTATATAATGTTGAAGTAATAACTACTACTATTGTTACAAATAAAATACTTGACATTGTAGAATTTCATGTGTATTATTCAAAATAAATTTAGCTATCAAGATGGAAAACGGATAATTAAAATATGTTCACCTGAAATGAGTCGAGAAGTTCAGGAAGTGTAACCAAAGACAGAACAGAGTTGCTGCGGATAACTCTTTATGACTGAGAGGTATTGATACACAATTAATTTAGAAGAAGTTATATGAGTACAGTTGGCCTTTTTGTCTTCCAAAAGGATCTGATAGCTCCAGATCAGGGTCAGACTCATGGGAGCATTGAGGCCATTTTCAGGTCAAGTCCATGGCCTGAGGGCCGCAGGTTGGATTTTATTATTTTGCCTAGTTTCAGAGTGACCAAAGAGGACAAATTTAATAATAAATGCACCACAATGTATTTCAAAAACAAAAGAAAACTCTCACTCATTTTTAAAATTTTACATTTTTGTTTTCTTTTTGTCTGACATTTTATTGACCGTACTTTATGAACACTATAAATAGAAAAGTAAGTGAAAGTTACAGTTGAATAGTTGGAGCCGGACTGAAGGGACAAGTGCTGAAACTGATGAATAACCAAAAATATTGCCAAGGCAGTGTGCGGGAGATAATTTGTTTCTTTTTATATCTCATCCCTGGCCAAAGGTCCCGAGATCTCATAAGAGAAACTGCATTGTCTGTATGAAATATGAGCCACATGTTCATAACAAGTCTATTTACACACTCTGTAAGCAAAACTCTTTGATTAAAAATTTCAACAATGTCCCTCAGATAATGACTACGTCTGAATTGTGTGAGAGTGCTATCGGGGAAAATAGACGCCTTAAGAAGAAACAAAGGTTCCTATAGAAGACGAGTGTCCAGAGGAGGGTAAAACAAACAAGTTTGTTGATGGGAAGAGACGGGTGATATCTAGCCGCCCATTTTCGTAAAAACGCATCAAATGGAATGAGTGGCCGTGACCAAACGGTGGGCTACATTATATTCACAACAGACACAAAGAATCAATGTGTATAAACAACGTAATAACAACGCCGAGAATGGCGCCAGATAAGTGAAAAATCAGACCACAAAACAAACGACGCTGTGAGACTGCGAAAATATATAAACTGCTAGAGATTGTACTGCTACGTCATTATAAACTTATCACAAAGGAGGTCACGCAAACAGACATCCTACGGAAAATAGGCTGAAAAATGAAAAATGCTTCGGGATTTAAAACGAAAAAATTTCTTGAGAATCTCGATAAAATTTTTTCGAGACTCGAGATTTTCGAATTTTGGAGAAAAAAATTCTCGAGAAACGAGAATTTGAAAGAAGGGAATTTCTCGAGAATTCTCGGCCATAATCACTATTTTATCGATTGTCTTTAAGCATTAAAGAGAGCTCCTTTCTGAGTGTCTACGAATTTATTATTCAATGCCTTTTTTAGCATATCAATCATTCGCATGAATTTAAGCTGAACTTTTGCGTTTAAAATTTATTTGCGAGTTCCATCGATTCAATGGCAGCGTTATTTAGCCTTGGGATCAACTTTCACGCTAGCAAAGCAGAAACTGCCAATTAGACAGGCAAGACGAAATAGTCTACTCTCGCCGAAAAAAATCGAAAGGGAAAGTTTACTTAGCAATCATCAGAGACCCTCTCGGGCCTTTCTCACGTACCCTTTTCCGTCTGTTAATATTCATCATCGACCCGACTAAAGCAAACACACAAACCATATTGAACATTCCATCGAAATTCCCCGAGCCGAGTTTGCCTTTACTTAGCAGAGATATCATTTTACAATCACGTCTATAAATACATATTTTAAAAAACGTTTGTTAACACAACTTTAAGAGGCTTGATTGGAAAAAAATTTCCCTCCATCCTTTCGAGGGACGAAAACATCGCAAAGTTGTCTCAAGTTACTAGGAAAGAATGATGGATGCGGCGAAGGGGTAAATACGTTAACGGCTAATGAGGTATTTGGAGGAAAGCGGGGGTAAAAGGGCATACCGGTGTTGACTGAGGCTAGATTCTAAAGTGAAGGTCAAGGGTCAAAGGTTGTAAAAAGAGAGGCCACGGGTACACGAAGGTGGATGCTGGGAAATGGCGAGATGAGGAGACCGTGACTCCACAGGAGCGATCAAAAACAGGTCGCTAGAACTTATGCAAGTGCCACGCGGTCCTCTTTAAGAATGCATGAAGAGGGAAAAAAATTGTAAAACCCGAAATCCCAGAAGCGACGCACGGGTCGTTTTTATTCCCTTCCTTCCCAGTGGGAGAGGAGGAGAAAGAAAACCACTCCCTAAGCACAAAAATGAAGGATGTTGGGTTGGAGATACGACGAAGTAAAAAACACGATCCCCAATTCCCTTAATAATGCAACGCGGGAGCGCTCGAATAGACACGACTCTCGGAAGAAAACGCAGAGAGGGATGCGGACTTGAGATCGCCGTGACCGAATGCCAACGCCGCACTTAACTAGAAACAATAAAAGTGAATCGCCAGTCAGCAGTCGACCGCCTTGAAAAATACCGACTCGTGCAGATCACAAAGGGAAGAGGAAGACTAATTGAAAAGCTCCCGTGATTAGATAACCCTTCGGTGGGCGAGATAACGATAGTTACACACACACGACGTCCGATCGGTATCGCCCTCTAAACGACCTTGCCCCGTCACCCCGGCGATCCTTATACTCCGCGAGCTCCATCCTATATTTTCACGCATTATCTATCTTGAAGAGCAAATATTTTTCCCATCAAAATCCGCCCAAATACAACACAACAGCACGCAAGAAAGACATTATTTTTCCAACCAACAGAGGATTGTTAAAGATGCGACTTCCAGGAATTCCACGGAGTATGTTAAACATTTAAACGAGAGAAAGATAACATTCCTCACAAACTGTTTACTAATAACATTCTTCGCGTTTAAATATTCTACGAAAGACATGAGACCCGATTCCAATGAAGACTTTCCCCATTAGCCGACATTATCAATTTCTCCGAATGAAGAATGCAAATGGGAAAACATAACTCGGCAGCTCTCATAGTAGTGCCTACAAGACGCTAATCAACCCAACTCAAAATCTAGAGAGGGAAGCCCAGCGGACACTTACCAAGTTGAGGACCAAGCTAGCAGGCTGCTGGGGGCGTCGAAGAGACACGTGAAACACACGAACACAAAAAGACAAAAAAACACGCAAGCTTATCGGGCCTATGCCCTTCAGCGAAAGAGTATCTGCAAGTGACACACTGGGCGGGGAATGACAGGGTGATGTGGGAAAGTTGATGATTGGAGGAGGTGGGGAGTAGGAGGGGTGGATAGCCAATAAAGAGGGAGTGTGGTAAGGGAAAGTGCGAATAACTACAATGTAACACGGAGACATTGTAAGGGGCTAATAGGGTTAGCGGAGGTTGAGGCCAGGCGGAGAGAAAGAGTCGAGAAACTAGATGGGAAAAGGGAAAGAGGTAGGAAAATGTTTCAGCTGAGAGACGATTTGAAAGGGAAAGAGAGTTATTAAGATATGAAGAGGACAGCGGAAAATAGGAGTATACGGAGAACCAGGTTTAACCAAGAATAATCACGGACCTGTCTACGGACAGACTACCTATGATGATAGTATAATACGTTTTCTCTTAATCAATAATCTGGCAGGGCCTCATCGATGCAAACTATCCTCTATTCCCTCAAACAAGTAAATAATACTACGCCAAATTACTCCCACCATCTGTCCATAAATTACTGGAGAAACCACTGTAAAAAAATTATGATCTTATTCATAAGATATCAAAATCCCAGTGCCTTTTACTTTACTGAGATAGACGGGAGAAGCCAATAGAGTTGACCCGAGAGTAACTTTCACTCCATATCGGAAATACGTTCAAGGACGACATTCATCCACGTTACTCAATCATTTGACATAAAACGGCGAAATCGATCGGACCTCTTAAAACGTTCCTCGACTCGTAAACGACCATCAATGGCTCGAGGCCCATGAACAAAAAAAATAGGCTTCGACGACGGTCGAGATTGTCCGTTGAAAATGGGAAAGGAATTTACGGGTCGACGCGTACAGAAAGAGAAAAAAAACTTTTGATTCATTCTCTCAAAAAGAAGACTGAAGATAATACGTGGTATTAGTCGGTCAAAAATATCGCAATGAATTCAGAACCGATGACCCATCGATAAGAAAAACGAAATAAAATTGCGGTCGCTGCCATATCCGCGCAAAAAGGACTAAAACTCTACAAGTAGGGACTGAGTGTGGGAACGCGGAATCTTCGACGTGGTCGATGGCGTGAATTAAAAAAGAGAGGGAAAGTGAAAACTTGAGGAGAACGGGAGGATGTCAGGCGGAACGTAGGATCCATGGTTCCACCTCCCTCTTTCTCACTTCCCACTTGAAAAGAGAATGGAAGAGATACTGCTGAAACGTCTCTCTTTTCATGCGAAGTCTCGAAATTGCGAGGTTTCGAGCCCGTTCGCCCGAAAAGGGGGATAAGTAGCTTAGCGATATATCCTCGCACGCTTCTCTCTCAAAAACGCGAATTTGCTCAGCTTTCGCAGCAAGTTCCGTGAGAATAAGGTGTTATATGTTTTTCGAGGAATGACACGATTCTAACCGTCGCGGCATATTTCCCGCTTGTACGTTCATCCCGGTAGACGGGTCGCAATTTCAGAAAATGAAAAAACCGTGGAAATGTTCCTCTAGATTTTGTGCTTCCAGTAATAGTAAAAAAAATTAAACGAACTTTACGGCCCACAAAACGAAACTATCTCCTCAAATGTTTGAAGAAAAAACGAACAAAATTAGCGATATTTTACTGGATAAGATGACATAAAACGATCCTTTTTATGATTTTTAATGAAAAATAGCAATCAGCAGGAGATATATTCGTATTTTTGGCGACCCACGACCCATTCGGTTATGCGTCCCCACCACCCTCCCCCAGAACTTCGTAGAGGGGGCATAGTTTCTCATGTCAGGAAATTAAAAATCTTTTTTTAACAACTGCTTTTTATGACTGTTTGCTAGACCTTTTTATTTGCGTCAGCAGTTATAAAAACGATGTCACCGAAATGTTCCCTAGTTAAGCTTGGTCTTATCCCGCCAAAACGAATATATGCCGCTGCGAGCAGGACAGACATTTTGTAAAACCTCATCTCAAGTGAGAGGATTACACAAAATTCATTTAATAATAAAAATACACACAATTGGAGAACGAAAGATTTTTACAAATTAAAAACTATTTTCTATGAATTTATAGGAAGTATGCGAGATTACAAAAACGTACACTGAAGAAAAATTCGCTCGTTTAGATATCTCCCACCAACCAATTAAACATGATCGTTCATATCCAGCTTGTTTCGTAAAACAAATAACACGGAAATTTTGGATAGCCATAAAACGGTGGTGCAAAATCTTATAAGATTTCCAACTGAAGAGTAGCCATCCTCGGATATGATTCGAAGAAAGTTTATTATAAAATATAAGCATCGACTTCAATATTTTTCATTCAACGATCGTAGAATTAAAAGCTACAACGGCTAAACTGCGCGCCTGCGGTTTACTCAACCGTTCCGTGGAGTATCCTTCATAATTTATACGACACAAACCACAACCCTTTCCCATTAAATCAACTCAATCTCTTTCGCAAGATATTTTTCCTCCTGAAGGGATGTTGCGCAATTCCGAAATCCATAACGGGGAGAGAGAACCGATGTTGCGGAGCCGTCAAGCGCATCCGAAGGAGACCCCGCAGGCGAAAGCTCTTTCCGATCTCCAGGCCAGAGGGGACATCGACCGCCGCCATAAATAAACACCAATGCGACACCATCCTCAATGGAGCGGACTAAATCGCGCCTGCGTCACTGCGATTTTTTCACGTTTACCACATCCTCTAAAATTAATTCATCGCCGGCGCCTCTTCGCTAGGCTCACTCGAGCAAACCGTTGACGAGTTCCTTTTCTTGCCGCATTATTCATTTCCCACGATGCGAATTCTATTTTTTTGTCGTGGGATAGAAAACAACGTTTCGGCACAAGAAATTGTACGCGAATAAATTTGCGTCTTCCATCTTCTACCAATTTGTAAGATCATAATAGCACCACTAAATTGCATTATAAAATAATTGTAATAAAGAGAACCTTGAAAAAAGGTGACGTAAAGCTGGAAAACGTGAAATTGAATGCCACACGACAAAAAACCTAAGAATTAACAAACGCTCATATTTGCATATCCGTTTGCCTTTCCAGATATCTGCCGAAATGGCCAGGTTAGAGAGAATAAAATTTCAGGACATGATCCACAAGCCAACAGTAAGGCAAAGCAACACTTTGATCATCGTCCAATCAACAACTTAAAAATTAATTAACACTCCTTTTCACTTTCAATGCAAATTAGACTGTTAAAGTTTGATCAAGCCGTTGAAAAGTTGGCTGGTCCCTAAAGTTCCCGAAAAATTAACGTTTTATAAGCATACCGTTCCTCAAAAATTAAATTACCAAAATGGTTTCTTAAACGCCGAGAGATAAAACAAAAACTCCACCTCATCCCCGTTGCATCATTCGACGCTTTGGAATCCAACGCGATAGTAAAAAAACACGGGTTCGAAGAAGTTAAAAATATCCCCGCCAATTACTAAATACTCCAGAAATACTTGGAACTCCGGCAAACCTTACTGCAGCCCCCGAGGTCGCTGGTTTCACTCAGACCGAAAACGCCAACTTATTTTTAATAATTTTTTATTTATTCTGACGATAATTCAACCGCCGCTCTCGTAATGGACCACCCTAGCAACAGGCTGACACGGATCGGAGACCAAAACAAAATCCGTTTTCACCGCTTCCTCCCCTGAATGCCACTCCGTAACGGCGTCAGTCGACGAGACAGCTCTGAGGCAAGGGGTCGTTCCGGTCAGAAAAGCGGACGAAGAGACAAAAGACGAAGACGCAATCGGCAAAGAATTTCACCCTCCCTCCTCCTAACCATCTTTTCTCGCTCCCTTCCCAAGACAAAAACAAAGAGAATCAAAATAAACAAAAAAGGGCGACCCGCTAGGGGGAGAAAAAGATTATGAGCAACGTTCGAAAAAGCGTTTATCGCCTGGCGATGAGGAAAAAGGATATTTTTCGAACGATATAGCTCGGAAATAATGGTTTACTATATACTTAAACCATTGTGCCCATCAACAGCTCTCGTTCGTCCTCTATTTCTTTCTCTCTCTCTCCCTATCAATCGACACGAGCCCTTATCTCTCTCGCGCACTTATGAAAGGCCTTCTCACCTACAAAAGTCGTTAAGAAACCAGCAACGCAACCTCGTATCTCGAATCATAACTCCTTTCTTCCCTGCAATATGCGAAAGGGTGGTGGATGAGAGAGGTGATGGGACTTATGCAAATGGGTTGAGCCAAGAGGATGATCTGGAATGGGAGGAGAGAGAGAGGAAGTGGAATACGAGAGCGCCAGCCTGCTGGAGAGCAGAGAGGGACGATGCATCATCGTCGACTGCCGAGTAGCCCTTGGCAATTATCCATGCGCCTTCCATTCACCAGGCTCACCGCCCCGTTCCCTCACAACAGAGCGATCGAAACCCGCCCTCGCCTCACTGATCCGCGGGGTCGCGACAATGGAGATCGACCTCGGATTGCTCTCGCGCACCATCCTACCACTCACTCAACTGTTCCCCATTCCTTCCTCATCCCATCCTCTCCTCCCATCTTCTTCTCCCGTTTAATTCCCCTTTTGAGGGCGACCTCCGGATCCCCCGACAACCCCCCCCCTCCCCCGGGAGGAGGGGGGGGGGGCATCAACCCCGCTCGCTTCTTATCCGCAACATATCATCACCCGAAGATATCGGGAAAAGGGCAGAAAATAAAAAATGGAGGAGTGCGCTCTATCTTAATTTACAAGCGGGATCTCTTCGAATGAAACACCGCGCCGACGTAAAGGGAAACAACGTGACAGAGGCTCTGCGGTCCTCTCTGAAATACCGGGTATCGATAAATCAGCCCTCTTCCTATGTCCCGAGCTACCTCAACCGACCAACTCTTGCATTCCCGTGCAGACTATAATTAGGATCCGGCTGAATTCTTACCTGTCCGGCTCGATATATGCTGCAAATTGGAGGTAGGTACCTTTATCTGTCGCTTCCGTTGCATCAAAAGCGACCTTATTTATCGACTCATCCTTGAGAAGAGATGACGGATCTCTCTTCTGCAAGGATCCAAATGTAGCGACCCATCGAAAATCCTGTTTTAACCGGCATTGAATTGTAAAAATGACAAGAAGAGAAAGTTAGAAAAGTGACCCTATAAGCGACATTTAAAATTGTTGGTTTTTAGCGAGTTTTTATGCGCTAATAGTTTCAACTTGCGTGTCTGACTTTCTGTGGACTTGCTTAAATTGAAATTGAGACGAAACCGTAAATGATAGAGAGCTGAAACTAAGAGGGTAGATTTCTGTAATACTGCCACTTGTTCTTGTTATATTTGAGTTCTGAAAACATACAAATTCGGATTGGGGCTCATTTAAAAATTTCGTTTTGTTTTAGTATCTCCGAAGGTGTAAAACATGAAAAGCTGAAAAATTTACCGTACATTTCCACATTAATGTGACTTATTCTTGAAAAGCTTGAGAAAAATCCAGCATTTTATTTTTAACTTAGAAAATTGCTTACACGGTTTTATTAATAGTTGTAAAAAAATCTTCCTAGCAACTTAAGTAAACAAATTTTATCAGAAATACGTAAATACCTTAACTTAGCTATTAAGCCTCTCTCATTTAAACGTTAACCTCACCTTCGCATGGTACCCCCGTTACAAAACGAACGAGGCGCCAGTGACCGATTATGTGGCGGTTTAACTACATGAAAAATAAAAAAACGTGCTAATTTTATTCATGTTTATCGATAAAACACTTCTTGTTTCGGAATGGGTACGTTAGGAAGACATCGTTTAATGGGTGGACTAAAGAAAACTTAAAAGAATTAATAGAACATCGATAGGAAATCACCAATCGTGGCATCCGGTTCCTTTTGTGAGAGAATAGTTATATAAACCATGGCAACAATCTTAAAGTATCGTAAAAATCACAAAGTTATAACTGCTTCCACGGCAAACCTATGAACTGAATCTAATGGATGAAACATCTAACGGGGAATTTTCCGTACGGATAGAAACTTCCCCATAATTCCGCTACGTGGATACAAAATAAAAACACCGGAGAATACGGGCGAAAAACACTTCCCGGAGCAATTTCAATAGCGCGAATCTCCTTCCTCGAATACACCCTCTACTGCCCGCATATGTTACTCTGCCGGTTTTTCATCTCCTCGATACAAGCAACACTCCCCTCTCTGGACGGTTTCCAGTTTAGCCTATACTAATTCCGCCCAATGTGTCACCCTTCCGAAGCGCTAGTCCCGCCTCTCATAACGCGGCCGCGCGTACGTAAAGCACGCGACAACGTCGTCTTTCCTAGAAAATCTCCAGAGCAGAAGGTTTTATCGGTGGATAGTCTCCGGAAAGAGCATTTACCTCTTGGGAGAGAGTACGGGGAGGGGGGTGAGGATGCAAGTGCAGTAAAACGCGCGATGAACTCGCGCTCTTACCTCCTTGCACCACCATCCCCTACCGCTGAGGAGAGGACGCGAGATGGGGTGGGATTTCTCGGACGGATGGCTTAAGGAGGGCGGAAACCGGTTCCGCGTTTACGCAGCTCCGCTTCGCGCTCCGTAAGAGGGGACTAGCTATCCTCAGTCGTTGACATAGCGAGCCTTCCGCAGAGGACGGCAGCCGTAAAGAACTGAAAGACGCGGCAACCCCCCCAAGTCGCGAAATCCGGAGGACTACAAGAGGAGAGAGAGACAGACACGACTTCTTCCTCCATCCGTGGGACCGTAACGAAGTTCCATAGGGGAACGGGACGACTCATTCCGACAGACTGACTCCTAAACCCTCTCTTTCTCTCAGTGCGGCGGAATCAAAGCCCCGAAAGGTCGAAGGGCGGAAATTTAAAATCTCTGGGAATGGAAATGAATCCGCAAAATTGGCACGAGAGGAACGGAAGGGAGGGGAGGAGGTTCGAGATCCGCTCGTATAATTACCGGGAAGAGGCACACGAATTCTCGTCTCCGGTTTTGCGGTCCGTAATTTTGAAACGACTGCTGAGGGATCGATAGGAAAGTAATTTCACTTCCCCAGCCTATGTAGAAAGCGACTAACAGCGCGCAAGTACGCAGGTATACATGTGCGCATGTTAGAACGTGTATGTGCGCGTGTTCATATTAAGACCGTCAGAAGTGAAGTTAAAAAAGTAATAATATAAATCGAAATAAGTATAAAATGCATTAATCGTTCGCATAAAATATAAACGTAAAGAATTTCTGACTGAAATGTACAATACGACCTTGAGCACCACGATATCAAAGTTCGATTATTTTACTTTACCACAATTTTAATGGAAAAGAATAAGTTGTTCGTAACATATTTAAACGTAGTTTAATAAAATGAAAGCAAAATAAAACTTAAAAAATAAATTATAAATGTCTTCCACAGAAACAAGTTTTCCAAGTTACTGCTATTTCCGCAAGACGTCTTAAACATTTCATGGTGTAACTCTTGAGAAACTAACATGTCCTCGAGTAAAACGCATTCAACTACCTAAACGTTAACACTCAACCCCTTACAAACTCTCCTTGCAAGACGATTCTGTATATGGCAAAAGAATAAAATTTTACGAATGATCAAATAGAGTCCGCTTATCATCTCTCTCTCTCTTTCTTGATGACACTACTGCGCCTGTGACAGAGGACTGATGATTGGGGAAGAGAGACCGAGAGAATTCAGAAGGATGGCATTTAATGAGTTCTGGATGTGCTCTTGCAGTGAAAGCTGTCGTCTCACCACGGGTGCTGGGCACCAAATTTCGATGAAAGGACACAAGCTTGAGGTTTTCAAGAGAGAGAGAGAGAGGATATCATCCCTCTCGACAGAAGACGGGAAAGAGGAATTTGTCTGGTCCATTTTCGTCTCGTCGCCAATAACGGGTTGAAAATAAGTTAGGAAGAGAGCAAAGAGTAAAGAAAGAGATAAAGAGAAAGGGAGATAGATAGAGGAGAGACATATACAGAGAGAAAGGGAGATAGAGGAGAGAAAGGGAAATAGAGGAGAAAAATAGGAGAGTAAGATAGAGAGAAATAGAGGGGAGAAAGAGATAGAGTCGAACAGGAATAGAGAGAAGCAACCTAGCAATGCTAGACACAGCTTCGCTCATCTCCTAGCAAATAACCTCAGTACATTCTCGAAGTAAAAGTGGTGCACGTACACCCAGGCCTCGTACATAAAGCAGAAATAGATTAGCAGCGAGGCAACGGTGTGATGAGTGAGGGCGCGAAAAATGGAATTCGCAAATGGCCTACTTCGAAGAGGAAGTAAATTTAAACGGACGCAATAAGACCTAGAGCACCTACACTGGAAAGAGTTTAAACGCGTAATTAAGGCGTAACTTGCCGCTTTTTTTTGAGCGAAAGACCGAGATAGCACGGCATGGGAGTTACATGGCATTTTCTTTAATTTGTGTGGTCGGTTATACGATTTTAAATTTTCACTCGATATCGCAAAAAGCCGTGAGAGAGGGAAATGCGAGACATAAAATAACTCAGAAAAACCTATCTTTTCATCAGATAAGCACAACAACTCTGTTGTATTTCTGTCATACCCACTCATCTGAACATCTAGTTTTCCATTAGCGTCACAAGAACAAGCAAACAAAACGCTAAAAATAAACAATGACAGATACAACTACCGCCCCTCCCCTACAGCATCTGCGAATCAGTAAACGAGATACGAATGACAACCATAAATATTTCAATACCCGAGGGAACGCCGATAACTACGCGAGAATATTCTTTCTCAGAACAAAGACGGAAAAAAATCTCGTAAGCTAGATGCGATCTGGTGTGAGTGTGCCGTGGTTACGCACCCTATTGCATGGTACTTGTTGATCCGATAGATTTATAAACACAGGCTCAAACTCTGTATGCACGCATGCGACGATGAATCATCGGTGAAGTGGACCAGTGTTTGGGAAGCCACGTGAGGAGGCAGCTTGGGGGGGAAGGGAGAGGAGGATGCGATGACCGTGAGGTCGGCAATGTTTGCCAGGGGAGGGCGCGGAGAGAGTCTCTCCTCCCTGAAGAGATGGGAAAGGGCAAGCGGGGATTTAAAAAGATTAAAGCAAAGAGAGGAAGAGGTTCACTACGGAGGACCAGGAACGGTGACGGCGAATAAAGAAAGAGAGAGAGATTAAATGGAGAAGAATTAATTTTCCATCCGTATCTGCGGTGCGCCACTGCAGATTCCCGGCGTACGATGCGACTGCTCCCTAATGACATTCAAACCTTAATACCACAAAACGTGCTCGCTCGGAAATGAACTTTTTTACGTCTTCTAGTTTTTTATTACTGGCGTCGCTGCCATTTCGAGGCAAATGTGAACATCCCAGGGTTTATAACTTCCTTCGGATGCAAAAATGCAGATACAATCTACTTATTAACTTGCCACTAGAAGAAATGGACATTCCAAAACGGCAAATGACCTATCTTTGGTTAGATAAAAGGACCTTCAAATTCTAAATTCGAGTTTTGTCACGAATAGCCTATTTCGTTTAGACAAAAGAGAGCCATTCCATTTACACTATGTGAAATAAAGCAAAATAAATTCGCCATAAATAATCTGAAGCCGGACTATTTTCCTTACAAAATACTATACGGACACCAAATAGTAGGACAATACATTCCGTAAAATTTTCCATACACTATAATGCTGCGCACCCATGGAAAACTTAGCATAGCTTATTATTCAGATAAAGCCAGGCAATAACGCTTCATTGAGTCGAGATTAACATATTTTTCCCGAGAACCCCCGAAATTGAATAAGTCGAGCTTAGGCATTTTAAGCTGAAAAATCGAATCGGAAATTTTATATGAAAAGAGAATCTTTTTTTTTAAAACGCCAGTCGCGAATTACAAAACACGGACGAAAATAACCTTCCAGTCTATGTTACACCAACGGTCAGAGGGAAATTGTGGTCACCTCATGCCATTCAGCTACTGTTGCAGCTCCGGAATTCACTCATTAGAATCTTCTCATCGCTTCCGCCACCGTATAATTCGCTTTAATCTCTCGGATCACGAGTCGACTAGCAAATAGACCCGACTCGATTACCTCGACTGCTACACTCGAATTAATCGAGTTAAAAGTTCTCGACCGTGATGGGATGTTGTCGGAGAGGAATGAAGGTAGCGCAGAGACGTGGCTTGTCCCGGCCACGGCAGTTAACGGGCTGAAATGTTCGGGACAGGTCGCGCGTGGGAGGATTAGCAGACAGGTGAGGTGGGTCGTCTTGTGCAATGGCGCCTCGGGGAGGCGGAGGAGAGATGAATAGAGGGAGCTAAGGGTGTGTGTCAGAGAAGAGAAAGGGCGAGGAGGGGAGGGGGGGGTTAGAATGGGGGAAACCATACGGATACGCCCTTTGGTGGCGGGTGGGACGCCTCGCAAGACACCGACGTTTGAGCCACATGGGTGGGAGGTTATGCATGTGATGCGAGAGAACGACATAGAGAGCTAAATGCACCAGATATCGACGATCGATCCGCATTGCCAATCCAACGAAATAATTTAAAACGTAAGTTTTATACTCGGGCAGTGGTATTAAAGATGTGGTACCAATATCCGAAGTGGTACCATAAGGATCTGAAAGTGGTTCCAGCAAAATCTTGGTAGTGTCTTAGATATCTCATATGCCAATCCCTCATCTACGTCTACTTTCACTTTCATTAAATTACTTAAATAAACTATTTGGAAACTCTACAGTATAAGTGTACAATTTCCCACTTCGGCGCAATGATTTTGATGATATTTTTTCAGAGCAATTTCTCTTTTACGAAAACATGAGGTGGTACCAGGCAATTGATGAAATTTTCCAAAGGGTACATGCAAAAAAAGTTGGAATAGCACTGCACTAGGGTACACAAATTGCTATATTAAATGGTCTAAAAAATACGTTCGCGATTGATAAATTTCGCTATAAATACGGATTATTCTCTCTGAAAGTCCTCATTACGGAATAAAACATACTAGTTCTCTCACTTCATTCAAAACAGAATCTTTTGTTTTTTAATTATAACATGCCATCCTTTAGCCATTCAATCGGAGGATATATTAACAAAACTCAAAAAATAAAAGGGAGCTAACAAGTGCTGCCGATTAATAATATAATCACTATCGATACCTTTCTAATTCATTCGAAAGTCGAAAATGCGGCAACAACGTTTAAGGCAGCCACGATAAATATATTTCCTATTTTTCATAAACGAAAATTTCCGTTATTCTTAATGCACTTGGAAGTAACTTCAAGTCCCATTACCACGTACGTGCAAGTGTGGAGTTCGAATGTAAGTTCTCAATCTAAGAAGAAACGGAAATATTCGTAGAATTTATAAATAATAGCTTTCTAAACTTGAATTAAAATGTACGACACGACAGATTGCAAATATGTGTCCACCCTGGACATCAAGTTCGATATTTTCTATAAATCACATTATTGCACGCAAAGAAAAACTTCAAGAACACTAATATCAAAATAATGGGAACCGATTACGACGTGGAGGAATGTTTCATTGCGTGCTTCTCTATCGAGGACGCCGCGAGGAATTCGAGGAATGGAAATAAACCTGACCCTTTCGCATCCTTACCCTCAGGACTAAGGCAGATTTGGAGGTCAATTGTTTTGGGGAGGTTTGAAATCCACGCGAATGGGGGTCAATGGGCAGGGCGAATCGGAGATGCAGAGAGGGAGGGAGTTGGGGAGGGGAAGATAGGGCGAAATGTCGGCGCACAAAGGGGTCAAATTTGTCCAGATGGCAGCGGTGGAGAGGAGGCGGCAGCGATATATACCGCCACGCGGGATGAATCGAAACACAAGCGAAAGCCGATCTAGGAAGACGCGGTGGAAATGGAGACCCGTAGTTTTTCCGATCTAAGAACCATCCTAGATCGCGTGGAGGTTTATGGCGTCCGTACCGAAGAAGGAAATCGTTGGCTTCCGGCGAACGCGCCCGAAAAACCAGGAATGATGGGCGAGGCGTTTCTTTTTTTTTCAACCCGCCTACGGAAAGGACGCAGTAATAACGAGGCCGGCCATACGAAATTCGGGATAGAACGAAGGCTTCGAACGGAAAATAAATTCCCCGCGGCGGATATGGGTTCTTTTTTTTCATAAATTCTTTCTATGTGGGCTAGCAATAAGAAAGAGGGAATGCATAGCCTGGCATATCTCCAGCTCCCGAAATACTTGACGAATGTTCTGTGGCATTAAAAAAGAAAATAAAGTTTATCTTTACGAGGAATTTTCGTTTGTCTTTTCCCCGATTCTGAAATTCTTAAAATTTTCATTATAAAAAAGTGATAATTTTGCGTTCTACTGTTGCGAAACGTAACACAATAGGTCCTAAAAATCTATCTTGCAACTATAACACTGTTTTTATGGATGATACCCTTTCAAAAACCATTTTAAAATATTTCGATTATAATGAAAGTATAAAATTTGTTTGTCACTTTTCCATTATTTTAATGTAAAATTTTTATATAAATAAAAAAGTTCGCATACATTACTGCGAATGATGAATGAGCTACAAGGGAAACTCATCTCTGGCAGAAAGATCATCAGAATCCTAGCAACCGATACGAGTATTTTTTGTCTCTTGATGCGAGTGGATATATTACAGTTTTACTTTTTAAGTATATAATACATACCATACCATAAATGAGTCACCTGATTTATAGAACGAAGGCGTTTGACGGTCATGTAACTCCGAAGCTACATGGGAACGATAAAGAAGGAACAACTTTAATTGATAAGTGAGTAATAACTGTTAAACGGATAAGCTTTCTATTATACTGTATATCATCTATCACTAAGTTCAATTACCGAACGAATACCTGCGGCATACTGCGACCTTCACAAAGAAGAAAGGCACTGTCCCGTCGACATAAAACTGCTACCTTGCAAATTCTATCATTTATACACGTGCTTGGAAGATAAACTCGAATGAAAAGTATGTGGCAACGAGCAGACCAAGGTACAATTCGCAAAGCGGCATTTAAATACTGTTTTCCGCATAACACTATCTTCGAAGCTGTTTATTATTGGTTAGAATTTAAGGAATCGGTCACACGATCCCCACTTCCGAAGCACAAAATGGCGACAATATGAATTTGCCAGTGGCGGCCGGTGGTTGTTTTAACTGGTAGGGAATTTTTTGCTGTAATTATCACATTTTTCGACCACAAATAGATTCGTAGCCACGAGGTGTCCAGTAAATTGAAATCTTTTATTTCTGTGATTATGGTGTCACAAACTTCTTTACCTTCTCTCCTCCTGCAGGCAGAGTCGCTGTCAGTGATCCGCGGTCTTTTTGGCCGCTTCATTTTCTAACTCGACTTCAACCTGTTCGGTAATCACATTAACTTGGTTTCTGTCTGCATGCTATTCTCGAAATGCTGCATCGCTTGCTGTACTTTAACTGGATCGGTGATTCGTTTTTGAACCTGACTAAAAATTATCTCCAACTGAGGCATTATCAGGTGAAAAGCGTTAACCAAAAGACAAAGTTATTTTCTTTCAGTCTAAGTTTATATGCACTTGCTTGTGTTATAGTAGACCGCAACTTTATGTCATCACTGTTTTCAATAATTTCCATAACCGTTATGAGTTCTTTCCTATATTCATAAACAGTGCTGACTCCACGAGAATGGAAATTCCATCTGGTCTGTCTCTGTACAACGTCATCCAACACTTTTGTTCTTTAGGGGCGAATTAGAAAAAAATTAACCGAGTCCAGACAAATGTGCAAAAAAGATACGGGTTTGGCGGTTGATGGACGCTGCCTTAGACATAATGAGATTCAGCTGGTGGGCGTAACAGTGAACGAAATTAGCAAGTGGATACTTGTCTTTTATCAGTTTCTAAACGGCATTTAAATGCCCACTCATAACAGAAGCACCATCAAAACTTTGTGCTATAAGTTTATACGGACTGTCCCCAATTAGGGGGTCGAGTTGTTTTAATCTGCGATTGCACGAGCATCATGTCCGTCAGGATTAACGAAAGCTATCATTGCTACATAATCTGCTTTTTGAATTTCTTTGAGAACTTCTTCGTGGTATACTTCTAGTATGCATTCCAGCAACTCATTCTGTATAGTTTTAGACGTACTTTTAAACACAGCTGATTGACTAAGGTGAACTTTTAGGTCTTTATCTAACACAGAACTAAACTGGATTAACTCTCGAAAAACTCCCTTATTTTGTGACTCGTCTGATTCATCATGCCCTCTCAATGCTAATTCTAATACCTCACAAAAACGTAACAATTTATAATCAAATTTAATACGTACCTATTTTTATATATGTACTTGTTCGTCATGTTTAGATATAGATAGCCGATACTGTGAGTTAAATATACTTTGAATATTTGTTATAGCAGCAACAATAAACTCAAAACTGTTCATATACTGTTTAGATTTTTCACGAGCCCTCATTTTTTCCCCAAATGTATACCAAGTCCGAAATCCCGTTCCTCGACCAGCTGACATCTTGGAAAACCAATACTACACTGTGCTAGCTTGAAGGCCGGCCGAGCCAAACTGAACTTGGCCCCTACGGTCGATATTCTCAAGCGCGGGAGAGGGATAGGTGAGGGGGAGAAAAGCACATGCGTTCCACGTCTTGTGACCGAGCCAGCTAGGCGGTGGCACGGTGCTGCCCGTTGGAGTGGGGAAACTTGTCGCCCGCTCCTCCGGTAAATTCTCTTACCGAACGGAGTATTGTGCTGTTTCTCTACAAATTAAACTTATTAAAGACTCAAAAATGAAATCAATCTGTTCAAAAACAATTATTTCTGTTTTCTTTCTGTGAATTTTGGTAGGGCCATGGAGCCATGGCCCTATGCCAGCGGCCGCCCCTGTTATTTACCATTTCCCGTTAATAGGTACACATTTATTACCGGAGTTTTCTACGCTTAGATAATTTAAACCGGGATTTAAAGCATTTTTTTAAAACGGAACTCTACCTTGGAATTGAAGCGAAAACATCAGAATCAAAAGAGCGTGGCATCAGAGAGAGACTCCGAAATTTACTACGGGAATATACGCTTAATTTAATTTCCTGAAGCGAAACTCCGTGTTCTCTTTGAATTTGCTGCTCTCTCCCTCTCTCTCTCTCCAGGGCCCACTTTGCGCTCCGTTTCGTCCCCTCCTCGTCCCACCCCCTTCGCCACTCCCGACGCTCCTTCGTCATCCCCTTCCTTTTTACTGGAATCCCCCTGCAACTACTACTACTCGCCACCCTATTATCTGCCCTACAACATTTTTGGAGACTAGGAAGCAGAGCGGCACTTCGTTATTGCAGAATATCTGGAGTCGGAACATCCCTTAAGGGGCCGGGAAGGGATTTGGCCCAAATAATTCTGCATTACCCGTGTTGTATCTCTGAGAAGCACACGGCAGTCTAAAACTCCGAAACATAAGTTAGCGAAAATATCGGTTCTAACCCTTTTAGACTCCATCAGACCCTTCCTTCTCTTAGTTCCTGTCGTCTCAAGTTCCCCTTGTCCTCACTGTCGCCCTTCAAGAAGACGATACTTCTATCTCTTACGTCTTACGCTTGCTTCGAAAAGAAAAAACTTTTAGAGACTAAAACTAATACGCTATAACGGATTCTTTGAGCGGAAGAGTGCCCATTGCTCGCGACACCCAAGAGAAATGAGTGGAAAAGGGGAGAAATTTTTACAAATGGCGCAATCCGCCGAAGAACGGCAAGGAACTTCTGAGAAATCCTTAAAAAAAAGAGGGGCGAATGAAACAAGACAAAAAATGAGAGGGAGGGAGATGAAAGAGGGGAGACTTTCTATGCGAGGGCTTTGTCAGCAGGAAACAAAAGGGGTTGAACAGAGGAAGATTAAAGTCCGTGCACGGAGGAGGGTGCGCTGCCAAAAGGGGCTAACACAATGCGGTCGCTTAGGAACGGCGGTGCAGCTAAAAAGGTGCAAATATTTATTTCACAATACGGTTGATTTGCGATGCCTAAAAGCAAAATTTAATGCGGTTATATTTACGAGGACGCTTGAAGGAGGAAGAGGGGAGAGAGAGACCCGGGAGCAAAACAGATGGGGTTCCATAATGTCGAAATTTCCGATATCCCTCCCACACTAAGACCTCATTGCCAATTTGGCGCATGGATAATCCCGCCCAATTATGCAAACCTTCTATTGTGCGAGAACGAATTCGTTCTGTTTCTACCCACGAAAATTACCGGTGAAAAGAAAGATTTCACGTCCGAGATATGGGTGAAAATACTCTGATGAAATTAAATGGAAGATTAAATTTCCCCGCATTTGCTGCGCTCTCTTCGCGTGGGCGAACGCTGGAAATCACCGGCGCGTTTTGTTCCTGATAAAGATCGAACGAGCACTCGAATAACGAATTTACATATATAAATAAACGAAAAATATCCTCACTTTCAAGTATGGCCAGATGCTGAGCAAAACAAATCATCTTGCGGGACAAATTTCGCCTTTTATTTCCGACCAATGTTAAGAAGGCTCAGAAGAAACCCTCCGATGAATGAAATATTAAAATCTTCGGAATGGGCTGTAATTTGGCCGGTTACCTGCGTTTATAATGAACCATAACGATCATTCCTGTAGCAATAAAAGGTTTGAGTGAATCAGACATATTTATGGTAAAAAATAGTAGTCGAAAATCCATCCTCTCTTGATTCTACGAGAACCCACGCAGAGGTTCACACCGTTTGGATCGCAAAGAAGCACTACACGTTTAGTAAAAGACATACCGAAACCAGAAATTGAGTTCAAAAATAGGACATGCTTCGGGGAGAGTAAATTCTCCTTGTCTTTTTTTCACTCAACGCTTCTAAGCCACAAAGTACAAAAACTTGGCGAAAGACCGAGCGCTGATTGCTGAACTCCTTTTAAATGGATTCTATCCGTTTCTAAGACACGGTTCCTAATTGAAGCTATAAAAAAAACTCCAAATGGATGGCTCCTTTCACCGGGGTGAAACCTGATGCCGTAACGCGTAATAGAGGCAAAAAGCAGACGCAACCGTTCCATCACGTGCTGTTTAAACGAATCACCGAAGACGCATTATTTCGCCGCTATCGCATTACCCGCCGCCAAATGGTATTTTCCTCTCTCCATCCGTAAGGCAATCAAGGGCCCATTCCTCATTAGGTGGAAATTCACTCAGACCGGAAAAAACCAAGACGAAGGCGCCGGTTCGAGAAGAGGGTTCGTTCGATTGAGCTATGCCGTCGGAAAAAAGAACTCGCTCCCTTCAAAACCGCTCCCTTTCTCCATTCCCCCGCCTACTCCCTAATTTATTATAGAAAAGAGAAGTCTTTCGGGCGAATTTCCACGTGCAGCGAAAATAAGAACGAAGGAGGATGGAGAGGGAAAGCAGGTGAGTTAGTTGGAAGAATAAATAAAAAAACCGACGATGATCCGCAAACGAAGTCGAATCGCAGGGTCGATACTAAGTGCGCGTGGATCGATTCAAAATTTAAAAAATAGATCGCCCTCCTCAGTCAGCTCACATTTATCCTCCTCAATTTCAACGATTACATCTAATTTCCGCGATATCGATAGAGGCAGAATATTTTTTTCACGAGAGATCCATCTTGGAGGCGTTAGTCCGATTGACACTTCATGATAAATTGCGCACTTTAGCTTCACCGATTGGTCTGACAATGGGAAGTCGCCGCGAGTAAAATGAAGTCAAATGCAATTTTTCCATTTACTTTTGGCTAGTCAAATCCACATTGGCTGAATCAGGGTTCTTCGAGGTTTTTTTTCCGCTGACGTACCACTCAGAGCATCTTTTTTAATTCTTGTGTACTCCTTGCTATATTATATATTGATGATGATGTGAACAGTGCTTGCGCTGAAATAGATTAGTACTCGTTTTTATAAACGTAAATAATTAAAAACTAATACGATTAATTTTTTTAGATAGCTTTCCAAAAAGACCTCTTTTGTATAAATATACCTCCCGATTTCTCAATAATTTACTTACTGTTATGTAGTTCTAACATCAAAACCCTTAACTCCGAAATCATGCATCGTGACAGCTGAAGTAAGTTAGAAGAAAAATTATAATCTTTAATACTTTCGCGTACGTCTTTATAATTTTGGACATACCTCAAGGGGTGCGCGCATCCCAGCTTGGAAACCATCTGGATAATAAATAATAATGGAAAGACATCAGATCGATAAAGGGAGGAATAATCGTAAGGATGTTTTGCGCGTCAATCTTTATTAAACAAAAAATAGTTTCATTTGCACATGCTATGTGAATTGAAAATTTTTAACGAATAAATATAACTGATAAATTATCTACAAAAATATTAACTTGCAAATAAATGTCTGGAAATTACTCTCAAAGAGAGGAAGTAGACACAAAGCTAAAGAGCTAATTTCAGAAAGAATTAAAGGAATAAATTTTTAAAATATTACGCTATTGGAAAAGAATTATCTTCCATTACAGCAATGCAAAAATTGGAATCTCTTCTTATCGATAGTACACCCACCTTACATGAGAAATAAATTTAAAAACTCTAACTTAGTTACAGATCTTAGCGGTCCCAAGAAATTTATCTCCGAAAGATAAAACAAGATTCAAAACATTTTTATGTACTTCCGGGCGGAACGCTTTCGATTCCAACTCCCTCAAAAAAAGCCCAAAATACGGCGAAAAGACGAACGGCAAACATTTAAGACCACTACAGCCACTTTACGAGTAACTGAACGCGGAAAAAAACAAGCTCGGCTCAAGGTTCCCTGTATAAAAAAGCGATATTAGATTTCGAAACGCAATAACTAGGGCATAATAAAGCGTAAACTCTCGCATGACGTTAGATAGCAGAAGAGGTTACACAAGGACGTCTCTTGCTTAATGAGCAAGAAAGGTGAATCCGCCGTTTTAAATGGCGGGGTGGATGAGAGGGAGGGAAGAAGTGGGTCTGTCGGAGGATTCAGAGCTGAAATCTCACTTCACGCTGCTATCTTTGAAACTCCCCTCCCCATCCCTTTCCCATTACCACCGCTAAAAACCGCCAATCTTACCACTTCGCACGGGGGGTGGGAGAAGGATCCGATGTGGGAGGGAATCTGGGGCAGATATCTATTCGTCCTTCCAGAGAGATGAGACGGGTTTTCGAGGAGAAAAGTCGAAGCGGAGGATGCAATTGCGCGATTCAAAGGACCCAATGAGAGTGCGGAAGCAACACGCAAAGTGAAAGAGAGAGAGTCGCAACAAAGATCGCAATTAGAAAGTTGAGACTAAGACTATTGCATTTCCTAATAGAGACGATTAGGTTATAATTTCATAACTCGACGATGTTGCGACGTCTCACATTAAGTCACACTAGTGTCGAGCTTTTTCTTCACTTGGTTAATAGCGAAGTACTTAAGTGGTTGGAACATAGACGTGAACCGGAGAGAAGTGAAGGTCTTTATGGCGAAAATCCACAGAAACGAATGTTAATAATAAAGTACAACAGCGAGGAAAAGAAATAGTTATATGTACCTTCGAAATAATTTCTCACTTCTGTTAACCACTGCTCAAAAAAGTTAGCCTACTTGGGTGCATTTCACGGGGTTACGCCACAAAATATTTTACGCATTAATAATTTAAATAATAAATGGAAGAGCACATAAAAAGCGGAAAAAACAAGGGTATGAAGTCCGCATTTTGGAAAAAGTTTGCAATGTTTTCGTAAATAACAAAATCAACCAATATTAATCTCTAAAAAAAAAGACAAATAAAACATCCTTTCTAGGCAACCGGAAAAACTAAAAAACTCTACAGAAATTTGAGGTTGGAGGAAACTCGTCTTTAATTTACCCATTAACATCAAAAGGAAGGATATGACTGCATTAATTTTAAACTTTAATCTTCGGCGTAGCTTAGGGTGTATTCATCAGCAATATAAATAGAAAATTTCTTCATTTAAGGAATGGCTTGCGTGTATAAAACAATATATATAAGTGTCAAAAATGATAGCACTCCGAGAAAAATAGCATTATCCAAACCAAATAGAAAAAAATGGGTCCAATGATACGTTACACAAGAGTACAAAGTAGACAACACAGCTACCGTCTGCCGGTAACCGCATTGCCCTTTCAAACAATTTTACAGCAGAAAACTTTGGGTCGCCCAAATTCATTCAGAGAGGAAAAACGAGTAGCTTTAAGACACGAAACTGATAGGTCAAGCCATACAACATTCAAGTAACAGAAGCTGGCGGAAAAATTGGCGAAGCAACCGCTTAAAACGAGCGGGAAAACTGGACGTAGAATTTGACCCTAGGTGCTCTTACGAGTAGATTTAAAACTTTCATCAAATTCTAGACAAGAATCGCTAATCAAGCAAACATTAGGAGATTCGAGTTCTGCCAACTCCAAATTACTTTGCCGATCCGTCATCTGTGGACGTAATATAGGAGACGTGAAATAAAGCGAGGCCGAGTAATAAACGTTCTCTCCCGTCCCTTTCGCTTGCAAACAAAAGAGCACGCCCGTCTATTTAGCGAAAACACGTGACCTAGGGCGGGGCCATGGAAATAAAAAAGTTCGGAAAGTGGCCGAGGGAGAGAGACGGATTAATGCGCCCCGGAATACGGAAATGGGAGCTAGGATGAAAGTGCAAGGGGAAAGGCGGGCTGTGGAAAGAGGATCCACCCCCAAAAAAAACCTCCTATCTAACATAACCCACCCACTCATCACACTCAACTCCCTTCCCCTCCCACGACCCTACGACCGACACACTAGAGGGGGAAAATAATAAAGCCTAAAAAACGCATTATCTAATCATTCTTTCTCCATTTTCCCGTCAAAAAACAGCCAATCCCATCAGGGAAGTTAAAAAAAAAAATACCAGCCCGATCAATTCATTTCAGTCCGTATAACCTCTCCCGCGGATTGCGAGACGTGGGAAGGAGGAATAGAGATAGAGAGAGAGAGGCCGCGCACTAAAAATGATCTCGACACGACGCACGCCAGACATCTCAGAACAGCGTTAAGAAAAAAATCATATTTTCCTTCCGACAGCGCGCTCCCGCTTATACGAGCGATTTAATCAGGCTCCTACTAGCCAACCGCGCTGACGCCCGTCATTACCAAACCGCGTAACTATAGTTCCCTTTTCTTTGCTCGCCAAATCTCTCATTAGCAGTTTCGTACGAAATGTCCCTTTTCGCCTCCATGCTCTTTCTTTCCTTAGCGTGGCACAAAGGGAGAAACAACTCTGGCAGTCTGCAACCGAAAAAATGTATAAATCCTCATCGTCCCTTCACGAAACTCTACGCCTCTCTATCTCCCCCTCACTCGCATTCTTTTCACTCTCTCTCTCACTCTTCCTTTTCCTTATAAAAAAATTTCGTGATTCCTTTAATACTTACCAACTCCTTACCCGCAGCGTATTTTCTCTTCCTCTATATACCGTCTCAACTCTCTTTCAAATTAAAATTAAAAACCAAAAGAATCTCCTTTCTCTCCCCTTCCTGTAACCTTTTCCTCTCTCCTTATCCCGGCAAAACCCTCTTTCAACGCCATATCTATTTACCCCTCCCTCCCGCCATGGCATCTACCACTCATCCCCCCTGCTCTCGTCCCCATCTGCCCCTACTCCAATGCCTACCCGCGTCTGAATGCCGATAACACGCTCTGTCAAGTTCCAACCAACCTACCCCCTTATTTCTTTTTTTAAAAAGGGATCACGAATTTAGGTATCCTCCCTCACCCCATACCTCCTCAACCGCTCCTCACTCCACCCACTCTTCCCCTACAAGCGACCAGATTTAAGTTTTTTCTAAATTCCTCCATCTACCTCTTCTGCCTTTCTCTCAAAACATCCCCTTTTTCCTGCATTTTTCCCTTTTGCTTTCGCTGAAGAGCAGCAAGCATGGTGAAAAGGGAGGCTTCTCATTGAAGAGGGTCGAGCGAGCGAGGGCCGGTGGAGAGGAAAGGAAGAAGTAGGAGGAAAGGGGGAGGCGAAAAGTGAAAAGGGGAGGAGATGGGGTGGAAATTAAGGGGGGAGAGAGAGGAGGAGAGGGAGAGGAAAAAATCATTGAGGCAGTCAAGAGGATTTGTTAAGTAGGAGGGAGAATGTAGCCATGCAGGAGGAGAGGAAACAGCCAGAAGGACCGAAAATGGAGAATGAAGACCAAGAGAGGAAGCGAGGAGAGAAAGAGAGAAACGATGGATGAGAAGAAAAAACCGAAAGCATAGGAAATTCACTTAAGGAGAAAACGAATGGCTGGAAATTAAAATTTTGAATGCAAAAAGGCAAAAAATCTATAATTGCAGATGTAAAGATAAAAAACAATTCGAAAGGGAAAGTCGACGGATCACGCCCACGCTTTCTCCGTATCATCAAGAGAGACGGATTCTTAGGCGAATATGTTAGCATCATGAGAACAGAATACTAGACATCCTAGCAATATACCTAAAGGAAAACTACAGTAGAACTTCCATAAGTCGAACTTCAAGAGAAACAAAAAATATTCATTATAGAACATTCTAATTAGGGAAATACGTTTTTCTCACAGGGATTTTTGCCCGGTAAAATTAATTCACTTCGAGTTATGAAAAATTCGAGTTATATACGTTCGAGTTATGGAAGTTCCACTGTAATTATCTTCACACTTAAACTGCAGACGCAACATTTTCATCCAGAACTTGCTAAGTGTAGGAATAAGATGGCGATGAAGAACAATAAAAAAAATCTGCAAAATAAAGAAGCTCAATCATAAATTGCGCGCTAATATTTTATGCGCGAAACCGATCCGACCATTTTAGAATCGATCGATTGAAAATCAATAGAAAGATGGCTCCGTCGGGCGAAAAGCAGGAGCAGAAACGAGTGAGGAGGAAGATGAAAGGGAAAGTCGCGACTGAGACGCAGTTTACGGAGAGGACAGCGAACACCCCCACGACGCGGGGGTGGAGGGGAGGGAGCGGGAGAGGAGCCGGCGCCTCCGCAAGGGCGCCGACGAGGCACGAACCAACGAGTGGTGACCTCGTGAGTCTACGGCGCCGAGAGGGAGAAACCGCAAAGAAGTGAAAACGAGGAGACGGGAGAGAGAGAGAAAGAGAGAGAGTAGTGGATGACGAAACACCCCACACACGCCTCAGGGTTTCCCGTTCGAGCCCAACTCGGAACCCTTTAAATAGTCGTTTCCCACAAGCCAAACATTAAAGACAACTATCCTCGTCGTCTCCCTTACGCGGAGGATAAAGGGAGTACGTTTCAACCGACACACCACGCGATGCCGATGGCGGAGGGGAAGGAGAGGGGGGGGAGGGGGGAAAGAGGGAGGAAAAGAGGAGGGAAAGAGGAGGGAAAGAGGGGGGAAGAGGGGAGAGAGGGGGAGAGAAGGGGAGAGAGGGGGAGAGAAGGGGAGAGAGGGGGAGGGGGGAGAGGGGGAGGGGGGAGAGGATGCTGCCCAAGAGCGGGCGATAGAAGACCCGAGGTGGTGACAGTGGAAAGGGTTAGGATTAAAGGGAATGCTAAAGAGATAACAGGATGGAAGCTGTTAAAAGGGTGAGAGAGTAGAAAGGGAGTGGGTTGGGATCGAGTGGGAGTAGGAAGCGAGGAGGGGGGAAAAGGAGGAGTAGGGGGAGGTACTAGAGCGAGGAATGGCGAAACAAGAACGGCGGAAATGGAGGGATGTAAGAGTAAAGATTACATCGAGATATAAAATTAGACGGTGGGAAGGGAATAAAAGTTTCAAACACTCGCTCTCCTCACTTGCCACTATAAGGGGAGTGTACATAGAGTGGAGTTCTTGTGAAGGGATCGTAGCAGTGAAGTTCCACTCGATTGAAAAGGAACTGAGGGAGCGGTGTGGGAAGCGACGTTGAGGTTAGGAGAGGGTTAGAGGAACAGGGGAAGGTGGTTACGGCGAGGAAGAGAGGTAATGGAAATTGGGGGCTCAGAGGAGAGAGAGGAGGGAGAGAGAGAAGGGGGAGAGAGAGAAAGGGGACAGAGAGAAAGGGGAGAGAGGAGGGGGAGAGAGGAGGGGGAGAGAGGAGGGGGAGAGAGGAGGGGGAGAGAGGAGGGGGAGAGAGGAGGGAGAGAGAGGAGGGGGAGAGAGGAGGGGGAGAGAGGAGGGGGAGAGAGGAGGGGGAGAGAGGAGGGGGAGAGAGGAGGGGGAGAGAGGAGGGGGAGAGGAGGGGGGGAGAGGAGGGGGAGAGAGGAGGGGGAGAGAGGAGGGGGAGAGAGGAGAGGGAGGAGAGAGGAGAGGGAGGAGAGGGAGAGAGGAGGGAGAGAGAGAGAGGAGAGAGAGAGAGGAGGGAGAGAGAGAGAGAGGAGGGAGAGAGAGAGGAGGGAGAGGGAGAGAGAGGAGGGAGAGAGAGAGGAGAGGGAGAGAGAGAAGAGGGAGAGAGAGAGAAGAGGGAGAGAGAGAGAGGAGGGAGAGAGAGAGGGAGGGAGAGAGGGAGGGAGGGAGAGAGGGAGGGAGAGAGAGAGGAGGGAGAGAGAGAGGAGGGAGAGAGAGAGAGGGAGAGAGAGAGAGAGAGAGGAGGGAGAGAGAGAGGAGGGAGAGAGAGAGGAGAGGGAGAGAGAGGAGGGAGAGAGATAGGAGGGAGAGAGAGGAGGGAGAGAGATAGGAGGGAGAGAGAGAGGAGAGGGAGAGAGAGAGAGGAGGGAGGGAGAGAGAAAGGAGGGAGAGAGAGAAAGGAAGGAGAGAGAGAAAGTAGGGAGAGAGAGAGAGAAAGGAGGGAGAGAGAGAGGAGGGAGGGAGAGAGAGGAGGGAAGGAGAGAGAGGAGGGAGAGTGAGAGAGGAGGGAGAATGAGAGAGAGGAGGGAGAGTGAGAGAGGAGGGAGAATGAGAGAGAGGAGGGAGAGAGAGAGAGAGAGAGAGGAGGGAGAGAGAGGAGGGGGAGAGAGGAGGGGGAGAGGAGGGGGGGAGAGGAGGGGAGAGAGGAGGGGGAGAGAGGAGGGGGAGAGAGGAGAGGGAGGAGAGAGGAGAGGGAGAGAGGAGGGAGAGAGAGAGAGGAGAGGGAGAGAGGAGGGAGAGAGAGAGAGGACAGAGAGAGAGAGGAGGGAGAGAGAGAGAGAGGAGGGAGAGAGAGAGAGGAGGGAGAGAGAGAGAGAGGAGGGAGAGAGAGAGGAGAGGGAGAGAGAGAAGAGGGAGAGAGAGAGAGGAGGGAGAGAGAGAGGGAGGGAGAGAGGGAGGGAGGGAGAGAGGGAGGGAGAGAGAGAGGAGGGAGAGAGAGAGGAGGGAGAGAGAGAGGAGAGAGAGAGGCGAGAGAGAGGAGAGAGAGGCGAGAGAGAGAGAGGAGAGAGAAGAAAGAGAGAGGAGAAGGAGAGAGAGGAGAGGGAGAGGAAAGGGAGAGGAGAGAGAGGGAAAGAGTGGGAGAGAGAGTGGGAAAGAGTGGGGGAGAGAGAGGGAGAGAGGAGAAAGGGAAAGAGTGGGAGAGAGTTAGAGGGAGTGGGAGAGAGGGGGGAGAGGGGGAGAAAGGGAGAGAGGGACAAAGGGAGAGAGAGGGACAAAGGGAGAGAGAGGGTCAAAGGGAGAAAAAGGGAGAGAGAGAAAGGGGGGGGGGGGAGAAAGGGGGAGGGAGAGAGAGAAAGGGGGAGAGAGAGGAGAAAGGGAGAGGGAGGGAGAGAGGGAGGGAGGGAGGGGGAGAGAGAGAGAGAGGGAGAGAGAGAGTGGGAGGGAGAGAGAGAGAGGGGGAGAGAGAGGGAGAGAGAGTGGGAGAGAGAGTGAGAGAGAGTGAGAGAGAGAGGGAGAGAGAGTGAGAGAGGGAGAGAGGAGAAATGACGGGTGACGCAGGAAGGATCAAAGGGCATCTCATTATTTATCGTGGAGCCCGTGCCAAAAGAGACACGGGCGCCGTGTTTGCCATAGCGACACGAAAGCTACGTGGAAAAAATCAGACACCCTCATTTTTTTACCTATGACCTATCTGGCACCTTCCTTAAAACTCCGCAATTGCCCTAACGCCTAAATTCATTGTGTTTATTCTAAGAGGACTGATGCATACTTACCTGAGAAGGCCTCATTAGCGATGTCGTAAAAATAATAAACCAACAAAAAGTTCTCAATACTATCACTGCCGTACATGCACGGTGCTGCAGTCGCATGAACTACCGTTCGTAAGCAAGATTTCATTTTGGGGGTGATATCGGTTTGGGAGAATTGCGTTCATTCTTCCAGTAATATAAAATCGAACATATAGCGTATATTAGAATATAATTACATGGCTATAGACCATAGTATGACATGCGCTACGGAAAACCGGTCACTACTTCGAAAATAACTGCAGATAATATGCATTCTTTTTCTTCAGACTCGATTTGCGTTAACTGGGATTGTGTAAGAATATAAATAATGCTCGAAGTGATCATTAAACCTTAGATTACCCGATAAAAATATTTCATCCCAATAAACTCCGGTAAATACATTCTTAAGTCACATTTTCGATACGCGATTAATACGATAATTGACTTCAAATCTGAAATTTGTTCCTGGCGACAAGAAGAAGTAATAATCGAAAAAAATTAAATACGTCCTACAGAATTTAATCTGAGACATTACCCAATTTTTTTCAAATTCTTTAGAATCTAATAATGGCGAATCATAACTCGACGACGGGGGCCTTGCAGCCGAAACAATCATACGGTTTTCCCAACCTTTTTTATAACTATCGAATGAATAAATAAAGTTTTTTAATATGCAAACTATCACTTTCTCTCTTAAAACCATGCCTCACACATAGCTAACAGGAAAAAAATTTCAATACTGTTTCTATAGCTCATAATTATCACCCAGTACCAGAATGCAAAGTACTTGAGTCACGTATCGACAATGAAAAAATTCGACGGAAGAGAGAGACGAGGAGGAAAGAAAGAAAAGGGCATACCGCTGGTGTTTAACCGCGATTACTCACTGACCCACCCGCACTTTAAATTCCGCTCGCGCAGGACCGCGGCCCAAGGAGTCTCACCTTAACGAGAAGGAAAAACAGCTAACCGGCAATAGGCACGGAAGATGACGAAGAATGGAAAGAGAAGGATAAATAGAGGGGAATCCAAGCAAAGAAAGATCCTTCACTCGTAGAGCAAACAAATGTCTCCTTTAAAATTCCGACTAGAGAAAAAGTCGAAGCTTTGAATCAGGAGGACGAGCATCCAGTCGGCTAAGATTAGAGACCATCACCTTAATGACTACACGCCGGTGGCTTCGGTTCCGGTTGGAATCAAGGAATTTTTTCTTTTGTTTGATGTCACTCTTCCTCATCCATAGAAGCATATCTTTAGAATTTTAACGGCGTCGCATCGAAACCGAACGACAGTGAGAGTATTCCATTATCATCACGTAAAAATATTGACTTTTTGGATTTACGTTAAAGACATTGCCCTGATTAATATAGTTCCAACATGGTCGAACGAAAAGAAACAGCAATTATTCATTGAATGATAGGAAACATTTAGAGAAAATCGTAATCGAATAAACGAAAATTTCTTCATTGTATAACCATCGATTAATAATGAAGAATCGAATATCACTCCCACTAATCGACTTTTTAATGCACTCGCGACCAAATTAGCATCTTTCTAGCTAAAGAAGAGACGTCTTTGTTACTTTACCCGACAACAGTCATCTAAACGGGATAAAAATGTAGGACAAAATTACACAACGTTCGTTCATAGATCGAAGTGACCTCTTCAAAGAGAGAAATACAGAACGAGAGAGAAAGGGATACGCAATCAAATCCGAGCACTCAACCGTGTGCCCAGTTCCGAGACCTTCTAACCTAGAGGCAGAGCAGAACAAAAAGTTGATCACAGTGATGCCGGCGAGATGAAGAGAGCGAGGGGGTCGAAGGAGCGACCCTTACAACCAGAGAGAAATGAGAGAAATATGACAAAGAGACAGAAACAAAAGAAAGAGACCTCTTGAGAATACGGATTAACAGGGAGGAGATCGGAAGGAAGTGGAGAAGGGAAGTGCGGAGGTAAGAGTGTCTATGTAGAAGGACGTACCATTGGACTGGCTGACAAAGGACCCGGGGAACGCCCATCCAAAGCACAGGAAGCGACGACTTTGGAGGCAACCGACGGCCCTTCTCATCCACGCCCAAATCCTTAATGCACCTCCACCTCATTCCGCACCACATCTCTCTCTCTCTCTCTTCCCTCCTCCCCCGTCAACGCACTAAAACCCCGGTACATTTCCCTCCTTCCATCCGCTCTTCCGCGGGGATTCCCTCCTCCTATCTCCCTTTTCGTAGTGCGCTAACCTCCTCAATGTTCCACCCCCTCCCCATTCCTCCTGACACGTTTCCGCCTCACCTCCAATTACTACTACCCTTCATTGCGCGCGACTAATACGGTGACTCCCTATCTCTCTCTCTCTCTTTACTCTTCGCTCCTACTCTTGCGTCGAGCAAGGACACACACTCTTATTGCCCGTGTACACTTCAATGAAGATATACTCGCTCGACGGAGCAACCTCACCGGCCCACCCTCGTGTCGCGCTTTAAGCATTCATGGGCGTGAAATCTCGGGAATAAACAAACGACAAACGTGGCGGCGTATTTCATTTCTCCCGCCTGGAACCCGCATTCTCCGCAAAGCGATTTTCACGGTAAGTTGATAAATGGTGCTGTTTTAGCTCAGTGAGTGTCGATGCAAACGCACGCGGACTTGGAGAGAACCAATCGGCAAAGGCTACAAGAGGCAACGTTTGTCACGCTACGCCGAGTGAATCTCAATGCCACTTTACGGCGTGCTTCGAAGAAAATGCTTTGCACCTGCGTTTTATGGAGAAACTATCACCTGGATTTCAGTTCAGCTTTATGACGTTATTCCGAGAGAATATTTCCATTCGAGTTCCGCGGAGAAATCACGTACAAACAAGTAAGCTTCTACATCGTGTCACGGGTTTCGAAAGACAATCCAGAAGATATGTACTCCAAAGGTAAAAAAACTTCTCGTAAAATCCTTCGAGTTAAAGTTTACCTTTACCTTAATTATATCGGAAACACCTCAAACACCACTTCGATAGGAAACTAGGCCAGCGGGATTTGACCATTTCTGCGCGACGTCAGCGCTAACGTAGTTTTATAAGTTAAAACTTGCGTACTTCTTCCGCCGATTCTCTCTGAGCTGACCACTTCCTTTCAGTCCTAACAGTACCAAAACCCATCTATGTCAATTTAAGCCAGATGCCACGTTATAAGTAGGAAAATATAATCGAGGTCACGCGCAGATGCTACTCAAATCTAAAAATACATCAACATTAACAAATAAAACAGTACTGCAGAGTGTTATACACGCGCTACTTGAATTTCAATATTTCGGCAAATAATCCATGAAAAACTATTCGACCATTAACTTACAAAACCCTATAGAACGAAACGAACTTTTAACAAGGAATGGCCTCAATATAACCGACACTCGATGTTCTCTCCATTGGACATTTCCTGTCATTACCTTCTAATATGGAAGAATGAATCACGACCGACTATTTTATCCGCGGTAAACACTTCCTGGAAGTTTTCTGGGAGCGAAAAAATAAGAGATTTCTGAAGAATGAGAGCCTAGCCATCGTGTTTCCCCGAGTTTCAGTCGTCCTTTAACGCGAACATCAACATTGGAAATACTAAGAAATCTCCCCGAGATTCTCCTCAATCTTAGCGTTAAGATGTCACTCGTTCCCTAGCACACCGTCCTCCCCACCACGGAGTCAGCCTTAGTAGCGCGGCAACCCCCTCGACGATTTCCGCTCGCTCAACATCCGGCACGACTCCAAAACTCCCGCACCCTTCGCTCCTCTTAACGATGTACCCCTCTCTCGGCTGGCGCAGCCAACTCCCCCGCCTAGTCTTCCCGTCTCCTTCCCTTCTACACTCCAACGACGCATCGCCGTAAACCCACACACAACACACCCAACAACCTCGATTCCTCGCATCTACACAGAAGCGCAATCGAACCATTTCCATCCGACCGCACCTTCATTGTCGCAACTTCCGGTCATAACCGTCGCGATTTCTTATCTTCATGCTGTCGAATTTAAAAAGAAAAAACGTGACGTTCGAGTAATTAAGTTATCGAAGTGACCGTGAATTTATTTTCCTACATACGTATATAAATAAATAACGTACGAAGGACGCGAATCAGAGTGAGTGAAATCGTGCCCGTATTTTAAAACAAATTCCTCCACGGCTCGCGATTGTGAGGATAAGGAATAAGGAGAGCAAATAAAATTTCGTAAGAAATGTTTTATTTTATGAGTAACAACTAGCAGACAAGCAGATTGTTCAAGTAAATTAAAAATACGCTTCATAAAACTCAACCTTCCCTTCCAAGAATTTTTAACTGGTTATGCTAAAAAATCTAATTTTCTTTAATATAAAAAATGCAACGCCACGATTACAATCCATTCTTCCATCTCCCACAAATAACTGTACAACGCAGCGGGTTGGCGTTTCATCAGAAACAATTTACTAAACAATTTGGCCCCTCAATCAAGACATTTCATCTTAATATCAAAACCTATTCGTCACACAAGTCTGCTGTACAAGTTGTTTTCAACTGACATTCATTCTTTTTCAAAGCACGAGTCGCAGTACAGGCGCTTCTCTTATTAACCTTACAAATGCATTAGAGCCAGAGAAAGACGTTTAAAGTTACATTTTAAAATAATTTGAAACAAAAACACGCACTCCAAATTTTCACGTGCAAGAGAATAAAATTAAAAAGTGTATTTTTATAACTGAGCGCATTTAAATACTATTCAAATCAGCCAAGAAATCGCGTTAAGACTGCAAGACAGCAAACAATAGTGCATACATTCTCCAAGAAGCCTCACATATTGTTTCCGCAATGTCGTCGCCCTGCGGTCAAATCAGCACAGGATCGTCCTCATTTATGCTAATAATTAAATTTTCATAGTCAATAAATAAATTGTTGTAATCAAATAGCCGTAGTCTTAAAACGAACTATTGTTTTCAAATTACGGAAATGATTTAAATTAATATTTATGGACGAAAATATAGCGCTCCGGCCAACCCACTCTTTCCACGTCGGTCGTTTAACGCAAAGGGCTTGTCGATGGAGATAACCGCCCACGAAATTTCATTCTGATAATTTATATAGCTTCTCTGGGGGGAAGAAAAGAAAACTAAAAACATTGGCATACTCAAAACGAAGCCATCAGCACTCTCTATGAAATTAAACGAGCTAATTAAGTTAACCATAAGTAGGACGACATTTAGTAAAGGGTGTAGGTGTGCGCGTCCCTGAACCAGGGATTGGCTAGAGGAAGGAAAAAGAGGGAGTTGGAAGAGGTGGATTTATAAAGGTGGGTGGGGTGCGTAGGAGTTTGGCGTTGAGGGTCGCGAGGCGGGGGAGGGAGGAAGGGAGGGAGAGAGAGAGAGAGAGGGCAGCGCGTGGGAGACTTAAAGCCGGAAGCGTTGACACCCCAAAAGCTTATAACTCCCAAGAGTCACGTTGGTGGGAAGCCATGGACAACGGAAAAAATCATCGCGGGCTGCGGAAAATGGTTTTAAGGAACGGAATTAACTTGCCCACAACACTTTCCCTTTCGTACGGACAAGCGGATGGGGCGCGATCACGCCTCGATATATCGAACGAAGGACGCGCTCGATATACCTAACGAAGAACGCGGAGGAAGGTGCGGGGCAGAAGAATGTGAAACATAGGCGGAGAAATTGAGAACCAAAAAACAGTCTGGTATTTTTTAAGTATTTGAGCACATTACATAAATTTCACGAAATACGATCGTGTTCTTAAATTATTCCGACTTCATTTCTTTCAAAGAGTCACGCGATTGGCTTCCGTGACTACATTTTAACTAGCGAAAACCGAGGGTTGTCTCAAGGCCAAAACGGATTGGCAATTTTTTACCGGCATTCCACAACCCACGGCAGACGGACGAGGAAAAATAAACGATAAGTTATCCGCGATACTGAAAAACGCGTCACGGCGAAATTCCCGGATTCGAAATGATTTCAGGGAGAAATAATTTCCTTCGTACGTCGCTGAAAAAACACACGAACACAACCCCTCCGGTACGTGCTTCGATTAAATAAAAAAAATTAGACGCCGGCAATGGAAACGATGGGAGGATATCGCGAGAATGGTTTATAATCGATTATGAATCGGACGATTTCCGCCTCTCACTTCGAGGCCAGAATTACCGAACTAGCAAGGAAATAACATCGCGAGATATACAGGAAAACGGATCGAATATGCGTGAAACTTAGAGAAAAGGCACATTACCCAGCGATTAGCTGCATAGAGTGACGCGCACGATGTCGCATAGAGATTGACAGCGACGAAAAACAATGAGATTTCACAAGCTCTGACACGGGATCATGGTTGACGAGTGTGAATGGGGATAATCGCTTCGGCGACCTTTCGAGCGAACGAACCCTATATGAACACCACAGAGACACGGAACAAAAGGACATCTTCGCGCATACTAATTAGGTTTATCGAAACAAATGACGATTGGCGGCCTGTACGGAAGTTAACCCGAATAACATCGTGACAAAGGGCGACACTGTTCGATATGTTCGGGGCATCGCGAGACAACGGCCGTATTATATTTTGATATGCGACCCCGTTTTCGAACAAAAGAAGAAAGAACGATTGATGTAGAAAAAATTTCAGCTTCTACGCGAGACGATTAGCGATCGAAAGAATCCAACCGAATACAGTAAGTATTATGCCACTCGTACTCGTCCGCCACTTCATAAGCCACTTTAGAAAAGCTAGGCTAGGATGGAATTCTGATGTCTTGAAAACACGATGGAAGTCGAGTAAGCTCCTCAATTCACCTCGTTTCCCGAGAAGCGATACTTTACCGCGAGTGAATCTGGATGTGAAAAAAAGACGAAAACCTGCGGTGCACTGCTCCTTTTTATGCACTCACACGCTTGCGTTTCCCCAAACATTCGCTTCCGCTCCGCTTTTAGCCTACCCTTCCGCGCGAGAGATAATACAACTCTCCTGATCTTCTCGAAGCGTTTCCTCATTCCCACTTTACCCTCGGACAAAGTAACACCAAATGGTTTGGAATGAAAATTGATTCCAACAGGAGAGAGGTTTATTTTTTTTAACTCTTGAGGAGATGATTATCAATCACTCAACTATTCCGACGTAAAAACCTTGTTTACTCTCGACTTACATATGGTATCCAGGGGTTCAAGAAGCCGAGTGGATGGATTTAAGGCAATTTTGTTCGAGTAAACGAGTGGATTTTTTTGTCTAATTTTAAGATTCGACAGAGAAACGAGTTCTTTACACCTAATAGTAGGTAATACGAATAAAAGTAATCATTATGCATTTTTCTTTACTGTTGCCTCTTAGAAATGGTATAACTCGGAAATTTAAGCCGATAGAGCTAAAAACGAAGAAATAACAATGTGACGACACACTGATGAAACCTACATATGGTGAACTTAAACATTTTAACAGTAGTATTTATCGCGGCCCGGCAACATAATATGCGGGCTTCCGTTCTGCCGAAAGAACATATACTCCAAGGAATAAATCACCTACCACCCGCCAAAGGCTCATTTACGGGACCCTTCCCCTCTCTAACACAGCCGATAGTCTTCAACCCGTTTTTTAGCGCACAAATGACAACGAACCCCATTCATCGGACCTTAGCGACCAAAAAAGACGTGGAAAAAAATCCGACCGAATGATTAATCGCCCGATAAATCGTATACGAAAAGCAAATGCCATAGAAGTAAACGGATCGTATAAACGCATAAAAAGGGACGTTTTAATAAGATAGACATGGTAGATGAACTTTTAAGGGACGTCGCTCCGAGGTATGATTGATCGCTCACCTCGTCGTAAGTGAGCCGAAGATGAGATAGCCCCTCTCCCTTTTGCCTTCTTCTCCCCTCATTAGTAAATAAAGTCGAATTTAATTGATTACTAGACGCGCATTTCGTGTTATTTTTTAAATGAACGGTGAGTGATTCACCACTTAGTACGGCTGCTTAGTAGTTTAAATGAGCGCCTGGTTTTCCCTAACATTTTCACAGCTATTAGAATTACCTTGAGCATTAACCGAAACCCATCCATAATGCGTGTAATCTCGAACGTACAATGAAATCTCAATATAGCGAGAATCCATAAAATTGAGAAAAATTCTCGGTCCAACGAGTACTCGTAATATCCGAAAACGGTTAAAACAATCTTGAAGTGACGGTGACTCGACTCGTTATAATGAAGTTATCGTTATAGACCGTATTCGTTCTGTCGATGTTACTCTGTATTTCATTCCTGAAAAGTCGCGTGCAGCTCGAAAAACTACCGAAGTCGGGGATGACACATTTTCTCGTCACTACTGTCATTTGTTGAAGCTGAACCACAAGTCAAATTTTATGTACAACTAGAATTTTGTCTTTCTCTTAAAGTTCATGTTATCGAGGCTGGACTGACTTTCTTTAACGACCTAGAATAAGATTGCTGATCGAGTCAATAAGGTTGAAAAAAAGGGACGGCCTCGTCTAAGCGCGAAAGGGTAACCCTTTGCCTAACTGCGGGGCGACCGTTTTGCATACTATCGCAGCCTTACGGGTCCGGTCCCAGTGCAACGAGGAGACTGCCTCACGGACCCTTCCCCACCTTTTCACACGGGCACCAAAGGAAAAAGAAGTGGGTCGCCACGATTTATAGCCCGCGAGAGAGAGAGAGACGGAGAGAGGAAAGAAAGCTATGCACAACTCCACTCCGCTTAATTATTTAGGAAGGGAACCTTTCGAGATCTCCGGCATGAGGATAGATAGCGGGAGGTGTGAGAGAGAAAAAGGCTTTAAGGCGACGCAAAGGGATGAGGACGTAGTGTTCCGAGGCATGCGAGGAATGCGGCTGAAGAGGAGGCGTTGGCGCGTCGAGAACCGGTAAAGCTTTGGAAGCGATGCCTGAATACGTAACTATGCTTCACACCTGCAACTTGAGTTAACATGAGGCACGCTTTAATAGATTATGCAGCGCCGTGCACGCGCAAAAGTTAACTGCTTTGAAAAGTTGATCTTGTTTCTGCCCTCGTGTCCTATTATTTATACGAAAAAAACCTACTCGGTGTAAAAATGTATGAATAGGGACGACACTTCATAAAGATCAAGTAGAAGTACTTAATAGAGTGGCAAAAGAGAGAATATAACTATATTAATTAAATTAATTAAAAACCCCGAGTTTTCTTATTCAGCCTGCGCTGCTAACTCGTCATAGAATAAAACGTAATTACAATCTCCACTTATTAACTACGACAATTAAGAGCGGCAAAAAACTACTAGAATATCCCAGAAGGTTTTTAGTCAAGGAATTACAAAAACTACCATTTGGAAACAATTTACGCTCGAAGCCTTATATCTTCCATCGCGGATACACGAACCGCATGCTAACGAAAAGGAATAAAGAGATGCGTTATTCATAGGCGAAACAATCTATAGAGCACAAAGAAAACCCATCATCTAAGTTAAATATCGAGCGGAGTATGAAATATTCGCTCCTAAATCTCGCAGATAGAGCTGAAAGAATGAAAAGAAAAACAAGGAAATGTTCTGCAATCGCCAAGAAAGGTTTCCCGAGATGGAAAATTACGCCAGAGTGAAATAATGAGAAAACAACCGACAAGCCACAAATAATGGGAAGTGGCGAGAGAGAAAAAGAGAGGGGAGGGGAGGAAACCCATAAAAAATGGAACAGACGGAGAGATAAGGAAAGCGCAAATGCGGAGAGGGGTAAGGAGCAATGCGAGGTTGACAAACAGCCCTAGGACGACAGATATATTGGCGGGGGAGGTGGTGGGGAAGATAAGACGAGGAGGTGAAGGATGGAATAAGTAAGAGGGGTGCCGCGTTTGCCACTATGCAAACTGCCCGAAGTGCATACGGGCGTAACGAGAGATACAAGTACGCACCGAAGTAAAATTAGGGAGATGAGGATTGCTGCTTGAAGTGTCCGCGGATGAAATTTCACTCTCTGCGCTCCTCTCGCAGTCTTCTCATCGAATCACGATTCCTTTCACATTTTTAACGCGACGCTTCCTTGTTTACCTGAGTTCGGCGAAATTTCTCACGCACTTTGTGGGAGTTATCAAACATATAAAGCCTTATTCGTATCTGACCGTTCCCACACTAGTTGACAGAAACATTTTACGATCTATTCGATTCGCTTCAAGTCATACGTAAAATATCATCGCTCATGATTATCGTATGAATAATGGGTTTGGGTGTAAAAACGAGCTTAACATCCCAAATAAAGTAAATTACTCATCTATCTCTCCCGCTTACGCACTCGACAAACCTTTTCAGCAAACTTGCCCATTCCATGTACCGCGACCACGTACCCACTTCACCCACTCTAAAAAAACCCATTTCCTTCGAAGGCCCACCTCCCACAACCCGCCTCCGACATCTCCTCTTGCCCGTAGCAACTAACGCCCCCGCCACCCTCCTACCAAAACCATCCTCTCCTCCCACGGTTAATAATAGAGAGTTGTAAATAGCCCCGATGAGTAGGGAGTGGGAGGAGAGGCAAGGAAACCGAGAGGGAGGAGAACTGAGTCTGAAGAAGAGAGAGGATGAGGAGAGACATGAAGAATGGCAAAGACGAGGAAACAGTTGGCGGGAAAATAAACGGAGATAAGAGGGAGGGAGTTTGTGAGGGGGGGACGCCCGGAAAAAGCACACTGGCAGTAGATTCCGTCTAAAAAAAGGCTTTGAGCAGAGGTTTGAATAATTCTGCGCGGAGAGAAAATGAGGCCATATATTCTCAATGGATCTCTTAAAAATGTGAGGATCTATGCAAGACGGTTCACTGACAATAAGAAGACGCCAAGTGACATCAAGTAGGGGCACAAAAAAAACGAGTCGCAATTCAAAGGAAATGAAACGCATCTAATAAAGCAGTTGTTCAAGAATTCGATTCTCCTTCCATGAACTATACTTCTGTCTCTATTCCGACGCCTACCTACTTTCTGTTTAACCTTTAAACGGGCAGGCTTAATTTGTACCGTAACCCGGCAAGTGGGGGTCAGATTTGACCCCATATATTTAAATAGTTAGCAACTTAACCAAAGGAGTATGGATGATTTTCTAAAAATTTATTAACAAAGAAATGGTTAAGAAATATTACTGTAGCATAAAATTTTAAATATTTGTTTATTGTTGATTTTGATAATTCATTTATTTCCTTACAATTAGGCAAATTTGAATATAATGGTATGAAAATAACTACAAAATACAATTACAATTTTTATGTAACATTTTTTACACTTACAATAATATATATAATCTCCACACTTATACATGTATACTGTAGCTATTTAAAATTCTTACACTTATTACATATAGTTAGTAGTGGGGTCAATAACTACCCCAATCCTACATTTATTATTTATCTTGTTATATGAAACAAATTATAATAATTTTCATTCACATAGAAGGAACTTAGTAGTAAATAAACACACAAAAATCTAGAACTTGCATAAAGTAAAACTTTTCACAACAATAAGTAAAACATCTGAGTGGGGTCAAATATGACCCCGCTTGCCCGTTTAAAGGTTAAGAGATCGGTCTATAAATACAGAAGAACCCCGATTATACGTGTGCGGATAAGCCGGGCATTCTGAAGCGAGTTTCAATCTTCCCGCTTATATGAAAAATGAAGACGACACCGACTTGGCTGTTTCATTAAACATCCGCCGATTTATCAGATCGATCAAACAAAAGCAGTTTCAGCAAAAGTGAGAAAGTTAGCCGAGTTCATTGTCAAAAATGTAACGTAAAAGGCATGCGGCCTGTTTTACATAAATAAATTTGTACGGTATTTAACAGACATTATACCTAATTTTGCCTTAAAATGGTGATTATCCGTGATATCCAATTACCCGTTCCTACCCAAGTCCCAATCAACACGGATAATCGGGGGTTTACTGTATATTTTACTAATAGAGATATTCCGCCGTTACGGAGTACTAAATATAAAGATATTCTAATAAAATGACTATCGATTTCATACTCGCGACATTTTCCCAACCTCCCCTTCGACCCACCACTGCCGCCTACATCAAAACTAACTAACCAAAAAGTTTGACCGTAAAGTTAAGCAGCCGAACAACTGCACCGCCCTGTAATATCATTCTCCCTCCTCTCCACCAACAACCCGGCAAAAACTGACGCACGAGGCTTGTGAAACCGCAACCCCTCTACAACAATTCGTCCGATCAAAAAGCTATTGGGAGATTTCGAAACGCAAGGTCGCTACGAGCGGTAGCCGGCGGGAAAAATACCGCCGAGGCAATCGAACAAATGAAGACGGATCGTGGAGCTGAGATTGCCTAGTCATCACGACGAAATCAAACGCGATCTATTCGGGACGACATTGGACTGAGGACGAGCGGCGCGATAGGGGAAAAAGAACGCGGGAAGAGGCGGAGGAGGAAATGAGCGAACGGATTTTCCGGGAGAAACATAAATAACGATAACGGGAGCCGATTCCAGCTCGATTAAAACCGAAGAACAAGAAGCGAATCGTTTTGAAACCAAGCGCCGCGAAAGACCAAGATGGAAGAGATCGACTTGAAAAAGAAAAAATCACTGGAAGATGAAAATGATAAGGGGGAGAGGAGAGGGAGCAAAAGTCCTATGAATGTGTGTGTGTGCGAAATAAAGAGCAGCGAGTGGAAGGAAAAAATCGTAAAAGAGAGGGGAGGAAGTTATAAATGGGATATGAAGGGGTGCGTTGATTACAACGATCGCGAGAGACCTAGAGGGTTATATGGAGAGGGGGAAGGGGAGGAGATGGGGGGGAGGAGATGGGGAGGAGGAGATGGGGAGGAGGAGATGGGGAGGAGGAGATGGGGAGGAGGAGGGAGGGGAGGTGATATGGGGAGTGGGGGAGAGACGGTGCGTAGGGAGGAGGAAATGAGGGAGAGTGGAAGTGGAGATTTAGAGGGTGGGATGGTTACAAAAGAGATGAGGGGATGCGATGATTATAGGAGGATGTTGGTTGAGTGGGTGGGATAAATAGACGTGGCGTGGGATGGGGTGGAGGAGATGGGAAGAGTGACGCGGAGAAAAGGACCTTGGATGTGCAGGGTGAATTGTAGCGAGAGTGTAGGGAGGGTTAGTAGTTTGGAATAAAAATTTTTTAAGGGGAGAATGAGGTAAAGAGAGGGAAGAGGACCTCCATCGAATACTCTTTAATGTCTTTATCCCACTCTCTCTCTCTCTCTCTTCGAAGCACTGCACAATTACCCGTGGTGTATCGCTCGAGGCCATTTCATTATGCGAGAAAACACGGCCTATTTGAACCCTATGACAGGAAATTTCGTTTCGACAAGCTCGGGATACTCGAATACGCTGGAAATTTAATCGCTCGCTAGGATTAACGTAGCCAATTGACCATTCCGCGATATAATGAAGTCAAATAATAACACTTGAAAATTGTAGTGCAAATCACAGTGCAGTTCCTTCTCACATTTACGCAAATCTGCGTTTTAATAGCCCGTTTCCACTTTAAAATATCACAACGAGCGGTGCTTTAATGAGGCCGGTATAAATATACCTATATAACTGAGTGAGCGATGCATGCTACTGACTTTCAAACTACCTTGTTTTGAGACTCGCCGAAACAAGAAAACTGATTCTACCCTCTTTCTAATGTAAAGAAAATCTTTAGTCATAAGATGGAGTAGATACCTATTTACTTAGCATTAGTTGCTAGTTCTGTATTTTGTAATCATTCAGCTGTTAATGTAAATCGTAAAAGGAAACAGAAATTATGAAAAAATAATAATTCAAATATTCTTTGATTTTTTTAACTAACTTACTGAAGTTAATAATCCACTGTTGAGCTTTTAATATTAAAATAAGAAATACAAACTACACAGTCTCGAAATTGTCTCTAATATTTTTTTAAAGAAGCCACTAAAACTAATATACAATCCTGCTCCTAGCTTAAAATAATAATTTCAAAAACGCGATAACATTCGAGGCTATTATTCGTTTGAGAAAAGATTCGCAACGCAATCAATGCAGCGAAATACAAAACCTTGAAGCAACTTGCAGAATGCTGTATCATTGCGTTTACTCAATCGCATACCACCATCACCTAGGTAATAAACCTCATAATACTGTGCCTGTTACTCTTTTACTATTTCCCATTACATTTCAAGATATTACCAATTGCACACTTAACGCATTGTTTCGCAACTTTGAACTTGAATTTAATGCCTTAAATAAACAATTCCCAGTCAGAACGACAGTGATTAATTTTTGTATTTGAAAATGGGGCAATCATGAGTAAATGATTTTATTAAATTAGGTGAAACTTTGTGAAACATCCATAATAAAACAAAAAATTAAATTAGGTGAAACTTTGTGAAACATCCATAGTAAAACAAAAAATATCAAATTACATTCTACAATTTATGAAAAATAGAAACCTGCGATTAAACTGATATTAATGAAATTGAATTTTAGCGTCCAAATCTAAATTTATAGTTCATTTTTCATCTCACAAAGTTTTGGATAATCCTAGAAAAATAATAAAGATAAACATAAACTATGTATCTTCCATGATCCTGTATCATGAATAATTCCACAAAGTGGAGCCTGAATTCATCAATGAGACTAGTAAAATAAGTAAACACTAAACATACTCTATAGAAAGACAGAGGATCTAAAGTTCACTATTGATTCATTTCATTTTGTGTTCAAGTTGGACATGGAGACTACGGCGAATTAGCGTGGAATAAAAAATTTTAAAACTCCGACACCGAAAAAAAATGTATTCCATTTAATTTTGAACAACTGATATGAATAACATGTGAATTTGTCGTGATTCAATCAAAAATAAGTGTGTATATATTTTAATTGCTTTCATTAGCGATCGCATACAATAACAAGAATATTATTCTAGGACTACTAGGTAGCTGACAAACGATATACATGTATGACCGTTAAGAAAAGTTCCATTAGTAAACAAAAAAACCATGAAAAAGATTCCTCGCGATTAAACGGCTTATTTCCGCAGTTAAATATAGCATTCAGCAACCATGTCAACTGGAGCGTGCTGCGGGTAGCCGATATTAAGGCTTGAATCTACTGCAAATAAGGCAAAAATACTAGCAAGGGCAATACCGAAATGGAACTGATAAAAATCAATATATATCATCCTCATTTAATAAAAAAATAAGAAATTTAGAACACGAAGGCATTTAAAGAAAATACATAAATTAACTTAAATACATTAGAGTATTAATTTTAAAATGTTGAAATTCGACGGAAATTCAACATTGAAAAAAAACCTTATTTAATGGCGTTTTAAATTTGCATCGCACAAAATATCAACGAAACGTTTGAGTCAAATTCTCATTTCAAGGCGAAAACAACACAAGAATACAAACTATGCTTCAACATTACACACGCGATATCTTTCCGACGTGGCTGTGATCGATACATCCTACTTTTTCCGACAATTCCTTTTTTATGCGAACACCATTTACCAAAGCAAACAACCCACGCCTGTAAGAGATCGAAAAACGCCATTAAGAGCACCTTACTTCTTCGAAAGAAATACCCAGTAAGTGCACGTAAAAACGCGCTGATGGCAAATCAGAACATTTGCCGTTGCCTTCGTGGAGTCGAGTATTATGAGTATGGTAAACTCTCAACTTAAAGCATCTCTTATAAAAGAGTGTTTTCAGGAAGGATTCCTAATGGGTTGTAGGAAGAAGAAAAAGATTTGGAAATGTGATGGCGTGAGGAAATGGAAGCGAAGAGAAGCGAAGTGGAAGCAGAATTGGGAAGAGAAGCGAAAGGGACAATCGATATGGAGATCGGGCGGGGGGGGAAGTGGGAAAGAGGGAGGGAGGAAAAGCAGGATAGGAGTAAAACGGCCGGGAATCACTTCCGATGCAGACCGAAGGGCACCTCCGTCGGAAGAAGGCGAGAGCCTGGACGAACACGGCAAGAAAAAGTGTAAACAGAGACGGCGGTAAAAACAAAACGCACTCAAACGACAACACACGAATCGGGGTCAAGTTTGGGGATGGGGAGGTGGGGAGAACCCACGGTAATAAAAAAGGATTAATTAACGCACTAATAAAAACAGTCAGTGGCGAACGGAGGCCGAGTTAAAAAATGATCCTAGGGACACTGAAACGACCACGAGACTATACGAAAAATAAACATCAACAAGCTATCTCCATCTTAATACATGAAATTTAAATAATCCAATCCGTTACATAAATAATCATAAAATATTTAAAAATATTTCCTCCGAAATACAGGAGTTTTTGGACGGAAACCCACTCGTACTCTGCCATAGTATTTCATACGCATCTAATCATCCAAATTGATTCGGCTATCCATTTTTAATCATTTACATTAAATCTAACACACTTAATTTGTAAAATCTACCGAAAAGACGAATGTGAGAGCGAGATCCGAAATCTCTGCTTTGGACAAACAAGCAACCGTTAAATGAGGAGAGAATCACTTTGTAAAAAATTCACTTTATTTCACTGTTTTCCACTTTACTTAATAAAATGTAATTTTTACAAAGTGACTCTCTCCTCATTTATTATGGAGTTCCATAAAGTTGAGGCTTTATCCGTCGACTTTAAATAACCATTATTACTTTACGATCATCATGAATTGAAACAACGAACATTGAGTAGGACCACTGAGAAGGAGTTCAAATACGACTTCCCATGAGCACGTCATCAAGACGACGACAACAAATCCGACTATTGCAAAGCATAAATGCACTCCCAACTATGCAAGAGAGGTTAAACTACGACGGAAAAAAACATCAAAAAAGAAGATAAGAGGACTTTACAACAAAGTCACCTTCATCTGAAAAAAGACGAGTGAACCCAGCAGAAAGAAAAGAAAAATCTTCCGTTTCCCGCTCGCGGCAAATCATCCCACTCGCGACATTACTTGCTACAATCTCGCGGCGGGCGTGGGAGTTGTGGACCAAGGAGGAGAGGGTGAGCAAGAGGGAAGGAAAAGGGGCACGCCCCCCCCCCCCCCTCTCTGTCTCTCTCTCTCGAAAGCCTCAGAAGATCTGCGTTACGTCCCAGCGCATGGCTACGGGCCAAACCCGCCGGGGCGCCATCCGAAAGGATTCCAAAAGACTCCTCATTACTTTCCACCCACAACGAGTCCGACCGCCGACTCTCCCTCGCTTCCTCCTCCTCTTCTCCTTTTCAAGGAGACCCTCTCGTTTACTCATCCCCCTGCACTGAAACGCTCTCATTACTTCCAGTGCGACACGTCGAGAAAGTGAGGAACGTGTCCCGTTGAAAAAAAAGGATCCACGCAAGAGATTAGCAGGAGAGTCTTTAAAAGCGCTCGTCCCAGATTGCGAAAACTTTTTCCCCTCACTTCCTGCCATATACGCATCCGACGGTTTTTATTTCCCCCACGATTCCGCTAAACAGTAGACATCTGAGGAGACTTTCGCTGTCGCATTCTTCTTCGCAAGGTGGGAAACTTCGCTCCTTCGGGAATGATCCCATTCCACACTCCGGGCGAAAATGATGACAGGATGAAACATTTTGCCTTTGCCCCCTCGATGGAACTTTGAGAAGTTGAGAGATAACGACTGATCCGGGGCAAACTCGGGCAGATATTTTTTGTTGCGAGTTTCCGGTCTCTACGCGCCGCAAAAAGGATGACAAAATTTGATCCTCGAAGCAAACCGAAGAGTCAGATTCAAACAGTTACAATTTTTTGATAAATTTCCAGAATGGAAATTTCCGCCCTTAATACCATCTAGGAAGTAAAATTTTCTCCCGCGATTTTTAAAAATAAAGATAAATGGTCCCCGATAAAAGGTCAATTTCGAAGCGCCATCAAGCAATTGCGTTTTTTTCCGTAGTCATTAAGTGCGCGACTTTTTGCTCTTGTTCTATGGAACATTATAGTCCATCGCAACGTTGGATTTCTAACCTGAAAGCACGTCAAGAGAAGTGATCGATGATTAACTCTTAGGCGTTATGGTGAATACTCCAAGTGACTTCGTTTCAAATACCAAGCATGGGTTGATAAAAACTACAAGACCTCGGAGTAAGTATATAAAACGTGCCGCATTTATATTGATGATATAAATGCCTTAATCTCAGTTAAATCCCTGTATCACAAATAATCCATTTGCTGTCTCCCGACGACGTATAAATCCAATTCTCAAGCCTCGTGCCATTACCGCTATCGTTGATTTCAATAGGAAGATATTTACTGCACGTCCATAAACACGCGTTTTCGATCAAATAATTTAAAATTGTTTCTCGATATACGACCAACCAATATTTAAAGAATATAACGGCTTTCCTCCTATCGCGAGGTTACTAGTTCCAATACGACGACAACGTGATCCTTTCATCGACCTATCTCTACGACGGCCATCATACGATGAAAACTGTACCGCCGAGAAAAAAATGATGAATTGCCTCAAGCGAATGTAGCCCGAGAAACATCTATCAAAAGCCACGACGATGCAAGGACGCGTGCGCACTGCATCGATTAGCTGTTGGCGATGCACGGCTTCCGATGAACGAAGGAGCTCGCCTAAGCCGAAGAGGAGAATCGCCATTAACATAATACCCCATCATCCATCCATACAAAATCATGCTCAACGCGCAATCGAGGGACGAGAAAGATACTAGACCATTCCTGAAATAGTTTTCACTCATTCGCCATCATCAAAGACCCTCCCTTTAGCCTCGAAATACGGCGGGAAAAGATGTGAAAATATCCCATCGACGAACATCAACAAAAGCCTCTTCCCATCTCGACTAAGCTCTTGCCTCCGGGCTGTCGAATTTCATTTGGTTCCCAACCATCCAATTCCGCTCCTTACCCTCCCACGTCCCTATATATATATATATACCCTCTCGGTCCATCCCAACCGAACCTATAGAGCACACAATCCAGACGGAGGGAAAGAGGCTGATGAAGGAAGGGGGAGTAAAGAGTGAGAGTTGTGGAAAGATCCAATCGATGGGGGAAACCATCGAGAGCGTACCTTAAATGAGGATTCGAAGGAGGCGGTGCAAGAGAACAGGATAAGGAGAGAGAGAGAGAGGAAAGGGCGTGGAGGAGGGAAACAGACGAAGGGATCGAGAGGAGAATTAATGCCGATGGGGAGGAGGCGAGAGACACGTCGAAAAGATCCCCTCGAATCCCTTCACTTCAAACGAACGAGACGAAAAGGACACGAAATTGACGTTCAGACGAAGGACCACGTCATGCGCGCACAGTTAAAAACGAATCACATTTTTTTTAAACCGCGCCAAACGCTCAAAGAAAACGATGTAACCGAAATTACATTTGCATTATGACAGACTCCTTCCTTCCATTGTGTGCTACTGTGAGGGTATTTACTATTGTCAATTAGGCATAACTCAAAAACCAAAATGTACCCGAGTCTTTGGAGTATATAGCACAAAGTCAAATAACTAATAAGCAACGACTCGAGACTATTCGAGTTACATGGATTCATCTTCGGCATTTAGTACTAGAAACATTCCTGTCGATAAGCCTGAATGATTAAATGCACCGAAAACAGCACTATAAATTATTACTAACATAACGAATTCATCGACTTGGCTGAGATTTCTGCCCTTCCACGTAACCCCACGCTGATCGCCCAAAAGTCAACCAAGCGAAACTTTTTCTCAGTATCTAATCACCACACAACTTAAGTGTTACTAAGGCCGAAAATAGATTTCGGGTAGGGTTAAATTAGATTCTCACGAAACCCGCGTAATAATTTGCGCTACCCATGTCCGAGTTTACCCAGGAGGATAAACCCTTTCCCAGATACACCACTCCCTCCACCACCCAGCAAGTGGCAACACAGAGGATAGGTCAGCAACAAAATAAATAAAAATGAAAATTCCACTCTTATTGGTCCCACGTGAAACGGTTAGAAGAGAAAGAAGCTGGATCCGCATGCCCCGAACGTCTTTTCGGAGGGAAAAGGAACGTGCGGGTCAGTCTACTCGGAGTGGGGAGTGTCGGGTTGGAAAAGAAGGGGACGTGAAAGGAGTCAAGATCTGAGGGATGCAGAGAGAGGGAGGAAGTAAAGGGGATGGGGCTGGACCACGAGAGAGAGAGAAACAGAAGGGGGATGCAATAGGGAAGGTGGGGTGAGAGCATCTAGCCGAAGGCGAACGAAGGGACGCACAGGAGTAATGAGAGACGGGGTAACGGTATATATGGGAGAGTTAGATAGATAGATATACGTCTTTATTAGGGCGAGATTGAGACTAAACAGTCTCCTCTTCCATCTAACCCATTGTCAGTTACATACAATTAGATAGTAACAAGTAATAAAATTAAACTAAAAGGTTACATAAAATGAAGAGCAACATAAAATACAATGAAATGTATAGGATAGTATAGGATTTAAAAACAGATGGGTAATTGTTGTTGTTGCGGGGAAAAACTAGGGAAGATAATGTACTATTCCCTAGGAAAAACCCCACTGCAGGAAAACACCCACACAAGAAGGGGAGTGTGAAAAACCTGCGAAACCTACTTATAGCAATATCTAAAGATTTAGAGGGTTAGGAGGGAGGAGGTCGTCAAGGGGGGAGGTAAGAGTCCTCATACGAGCAACGTATCAATCGAAAGCTTGACACGAGACTATGGAACGAGAAATGAACTACTATCGGAACGCTCGTTTTCAGCGCGATCCGTCGAGAAAATGCGTGCGTTAGGCGTTAAGGGACCCCCATTCGAGATACGACGAACGGAGAGGGCGAAGGAGCAGAGGGAGACCGACGAATGCACCGAGGGATGACTCACCGGATACTAATGCGGTCTCGCCCAATGGCTGCCATAGATCACCTCGATTTGTCTCATGTACCTCGCTCGGCTCTATAGTATGTGTGTTTGCGAGCCCGCGGGTCGTGCAGTTAACAACCGGATCGAGCGATGCTAAAGGACGTTTTTCACTTTCCCTGTCAGCCCCGCGGCGGTCTTGAGGCGAGCGGGGCAATCGACGGAGGCCGCTATCTTCGGTAAGATGCCAATTACTTAATTCGTTGCGAGCCCAGCTCCTCGATCATTTTTTTTAACTGACAGTTTTTTCAGAGTTCATTGATGAATGCTGAACGCTTTCCGTTGCGTGTTCTGTCCGTAAATATGTACTCAATCGAAAGGACGAGAAAAATTAATTCTACTCGAAAAGGTATTTGATAAGGGATTACGATGTTGAATTGTAACAGCTCAACTGAAACGCTCTCCAATATTTCGAAAACAAGGAAACCATGCAAACAACAGTGATTTAATATCAAAATACGTAATAATTTTTTCACTCCTCACTGTGATTATATACTCGGCATTATAAATTCAGGCAACACGAGCTGTTTTACTTCGTGACTGACGAATGCTTACCAGAAACGAGCGTTTGAGTTCACATGCCAGCGATGGGCGTATACTTAGTGCTGATATCTAATCAAATGCTTTGACGTTATGACGATAAAAGCAATAGAGTGGCCGCAGCATATAGCCGGGGAAAAATCAAAAGGCAATAAATCGAGGGTACAATGCGTATTATTTAAATCAAAAACACCTATGTGAAAGATTTCAATTTAGCCATAATTCGACAAATGGTAAAACACCATATACATTTCGCTAATACGCGAAATTCCTCTCTCTTTTATCCTGTCGGGTAAGATTGCAAATGCGGAAAAAAGATATCTATCGCCATGAAAATCAAACCACTTAAATATATTTAACCCAGATTCTGCTAGCTCGGCATGGTCAACAGTTTTAATTTGCCTCAAAAGTGTGCCACGGAATTCCAGATGACTATCGGAAGCGAGCCACCGTTTTCTCCCCTTATGGACCATACACGAAACGGATACATATTAATTTGACAAAATGGGAGGAAACGATGCAACAGCAAAACCCATTAAATAGAAGGAGCATTCGAAAAGAAAATGCAGTTGTATAAACATGATAACCACGAAAAAGTAAAAGAGAATACGCGCGGAAGAGAGACATCGATCAAACACGATGTTTTCCGCGTTTCTCTACTAATAAAAGGTGGTTGAAGGCACCGGCATGGGACAAAACCGCACGTAAACAACACCAACCCAACCACGCCGTCTCCTGCTTTCACTCGGCAAAAATGAAAATATAAAAGCAAACGCTGCAATGGTTTCCTTTGATCGCGACAAAAAAATACCACGACGATGGAGCAAACAATCCGTGCGAGGACTTTTTTAAAGGAGAAACTTCTTTCGGCATCGGAGAAACAGACACAACCTCTTTATGCCTATCTCCTCTTCATTCATCCTGCAATTACTACTCTCAGTTCGATCGCGAGATAAAGGGATCCATACACACGCACGACGGACACACGCACTCTGTCGAGAGCTTGATAGAAACGCCGTCGGCTGAGCGAAACCGAGCGTGTCAAAACCGAGGAAGGTCATAGTATAAACGGACGAACGCGGAAAAAAAATATAAATGGAAGATTGGCATTGGGAGTGCGCGTGTTTGGGTGAATGCCTAGTTTGTTGGCGGAGATTCGCGTTGAAAAGACATCTCCGTCGGAGAGGATGATGTGGGGGTGGAGAGAGAATGGAAAGGGGGAGAGGAAGAGGAGATGATGCGAATTTCCCGTTCCCTCCCGCGATGATGAGGGATAAACAAATCGAGCAGCGGAGATAGATAGATATACACACACGCGCTCACACATACGGGTCGATAGGGAACTCTCCGGACTGTGAGAGATCCTTTGTTCGTTCAGACGGACTCTCCTCGCGAACGAAAAAAAAATACAACAGCACGGCGGAGATTTCGCGGAATTCTTTTTTAAGCCACTTTGCCCATCTTTTTTCCTCCCGCGGATTAAAAAAGGAGGAGAGCTTTATACGTCAGCCATAATCCGCCGGAGAGAACGGAAGCGGGCGCGAAAAAAAGGCTGATAAAAAGGAGGATGATGGAGGGAAATGGAGAATAAAAAAGAAAACGGACGATTCGAGAGGGCCAAGGTCGTCCGATTCGACTTTCTGACTCCATCCCTTGCGATAAGAGAGTTTTTCTTTCCTTCCACCCACAAAAGCGCACTTGCCATTTTCTCCTTTGTGTGCGGACCTTAGGGCATGAGCGGAGAAAAATGACGAGGAAGAGGAATTTTCTGGCTCGTAAAACCGAACAGAAATGAATGCGGAGTCGACTTCGGTAATAAACGCGGTAAAAAAACATTGGATCGGCGTCTGGATATAAACGAGGGTTCCCGGGAGGATGTCGCCAAAAAAATATATACCGGTGCGTGAAAGAGACTGCATTAAATCCGCAACCGGCAATTGCCGTCGGTGAGGCGCTTTTTATCACTCGGCTATCGACGTAACTATTCCTAAAATAAATTATCAAGCTCGCGTTATTGTAGGAATATAAATTATAATCAAGGCAACTCCAATAGCGGTAAAATAATACTGGGAAAACCACTATCGTTTTCGAAACTAACTATCCTTGAATTGCCACTGACGACGGCAGTTTCGTAACCGAAATGCAAATATTTTCCTTTACAAACAGTTTTACAGTTTATTGAGAGTCATCTTGATTATAAACCGAAACCTTGCATAATTTGGTTTGAAGAATAACTGGAATTAGATGACTGGTATAAAAAACTCGCAAACGATCCGAATGAGTCTTTTACTTTCCCTTAGCAAAGCGTAAAAAACATTCGAAAAGTAGAACAATGCTCGAGGAAAGTCAATTACGGTATAAGGACTTGAGTGGGACAAGGTTAACTAAATGCCTCGACGTATCATCACGTGCGTAATCTGGGTCACGCATCAAAGATTGCCGCGTGATAATTGTTCCCATTCATCAAATATTGCCTTTACTCGAATACATAATGAGAGAAGGCAAAAGAAACGATCGAAATGTTGACACTTGCCTTTCCAAATTATTTCACATCCAAACACAAGAGTAATACGCCAACTGTTTGGTTCAAACAACGCATGCACGTAATACGGCAGGCAACCAAATAAAAAAATGGGAGAAAAAACTAGAGATCAACAGAAATGGCTTCGTCGTAAACATTTTTCTCCATAAATACACGACTTTTAAGAAAAATATATATTATATTTATATCAGCGAAGACTAACCGTGAAAAAAGAAAGTTTCAGTGATATTAATAAGATTTAGGGAAAATCTACACGCAAAGTTCAATCTGCGCTGTCCCTAATTCCTTCCAAAATAATACTAGTTCAATATTTCACATCAATAAGGCATAATCTGTCCACTACGGCGCTTTTTATTGATTTTATATCTTTTCCGACAATTTCTTTGGGATGTTACCAAGCTAAGGCCACTTGCGAAAAGGAGCCGAGGTTTTCTCACTAACCGAATCTACCAAAGATGAGATACGGTGCGATCAATTGGGTGCACGTTATCAGAGTGTCTTATCGATATTACTCGTCGACTGATCTCTCCTCGGCACCAAAAAAAGGTTGTAACGAAAATAAACGAACCAAGAGACTCGATAATTTTGATCCCTCGATTCGATTACATTTAAGTGGCAAAGAGAGAGAGAGAGAAAGAAGTGTTTCAATTACCGACGGTGATCTTATTCCCTCAGGTTACGAACGAACGAACAGCTTTCTCGCCTCCGCGATCCAAATAAAACTAAAATAATTGCGCGTCCAGTGCGAAATGAATTAATCGCAAATCCCGCGAGAAAGAGAGAAAAGAAAGTTATCGAGCGATCGGTAGGCGAAGCATGGAGGTTGTGACGCTCGATAGATGGCGCGATAACTCCCTATAATTAATTCCATAAAAAACTTTCCACGATAAAAAATCCCCGCAAATTAGAAAAATATTTCTGAGCCTTGATATTAACGGCATCTGGCATCAAATCAGTCTTTTGAATACAAAATGGTTCCTTAGAATAAATTTAGTTTCACTTTTCCCGAGAGAGAGATTTATTTATTTTTCCATGTGAAATATAGCTGCCGTGCCTAACTATCGCCATCGACTAAACGATGCTCAGAGTTAGAATTAGGCCGTTAGATAGAGATAGATTCCTCATAAAAGTTCTTTTAATTCAACATTCAGATTCGATGTTCTTGTTAATCGACAACGAATTACACTTACGTTACCGCATTCGAATACCATAAGCACATCTCTTCAAAGTGGAATATTTTCACGAGCAAACATAAAACCAACCATTCCGAAGTTACTCCATATACAATATGCCGAATGTTATTACCTCGGTTATCTCGCCACTAGGCCGCATACGGACCCGTCGTTTTCCCAGGGAATAACCATAAATAAGACCCCTTCCAATTGGAATTAGAGAAACCGCATTCTCTCTGCGCTAAAGCGCATTTAGGAGCGTATCGCGATAGAAACGACAGTAAATCTCATTCATGATCCCCAGGCGTTTCATCCGCTGGATTCTTTTTTTTTTAATTCCCCCCGCGTTAAATTTTTAAAATAAAGCTTCCCGGCCAAATACGTCGCCGATCGAGAAACTACTACGAAGAATCCTATCCGCGCATTATATATGCCCGTCATATTTCACTCCCGTCCAATCATCGCACCAATTAGACCGAAAACTTCCCGTCTATTGCGCCAACACATGCACAGGCCGTAAATCTCAGAGAAAGACAAACAAACGTTTTGTGTGCGCGCTCCCAGTAATTTCTATCTATCTCAAAAAATATATTAGGTACCTCGCTCATTTTTTTTCCTTCCCACCGCCTCCCCTCCCTATTTCTCTCTCTCCCTCCCTCACTCCATATCTCTCCCTATCTCTCTCTCCCTCCCTATCTCTCTCTCCCTCTCCCCTTCCTCTCCCTCTCTTCCTCCCTCTCTAGCTCCCTCACTTTTTCTCCCTCTCTCTTCCTCCATCTCTAGCTCCCTCAGTTTCTCCCCTCAATCTCTCTCCCTGTCTTTCTCTCCCTCTTTCTCTCTCTTCCTCTCTCTCTTCCTCTTTCTCTCCCCCTCTCTCTCTCTCCCTCTCTCTCTCCCCCTCTCTCTCTTCCTCTCTCTCTCCCTCTCTCTTCCTCCCTCACTTTCTCCCCTCACATTCTCCCCTCAATCTCTCTCCCTCTCTCTCACCTCACTCTGTCCTCATCCTTCCTCAAAAAAAAAAAACAATGCGGATGAGGAACTTCCAAAGTCCCGCTGGCGGAGGCAATTTGCTGCTCCATTAGGGAAGAGGTCGGTGGAGGAGGGGGAGGGAGGTCAGGAAATCCACCGCGAGAGCGCTCACGTGCAATCTACTGATTTATGACCGCGGACAGCGTTGCCGCGCCGCCCTTTTGCGAAAAAATATATTAAATCCGCCTCGCGAGCCGAAAGTTACACAACGAACCGAAGCAATGCGGAGAGCATATAGGTCAAGGTCTTGCGGCCTCCCTCGGTACGTGTCTGATCTGCGACACTGCAGAAAGAGAGGAGCGAATTCGAAGCGGAGGCGAGAACGCCAACACCAACACGGGCCCGTTTGAGAGGAGCGGCGGATGAACGGGAAAAAAAACACGTTCGCGATCGCAAGATTCCGATCTGCCGTGATCAATCTTCCCGGAGACGGCGATAACGCGTCGTGCTTCCAACACCCCCTCTTTATGTCTTCCGATATGAAGATGTCCGCGAGTGGTATCGCGAATGAGATTCTAGGGGACGCTGACTGTATGGCATGTCACGTGGTGAAGGATACGGTGACGATTGCTAGCGCCGCTCGTTTATCATCGCCGAACCCGGGAATTTGTTTATTTAAATACTAGCAGGTGCAGTGGCAAACAAAAGGTAACCACCACATAAATTCATTGTCCCTAAATTCAATATAGGTACGCATGTACCGTTAATGATGGAGGTTAATACAAATATACATTGTAATTCCACCTTCCGGTAGGTTTTAGGCACACCCAACCCAGTCTGTCCTATTCAAAACCTCTCTCTCTTCTAGTTCTCATAGGTACTCAATTGGAGGTTAATATACTTGCAATAATCTACTAAGAGAGATTTTCTTGCTGTCAACCCTTATAATACAGTGTCAAATTTAACACTCAAAAGACCGCAATTTAAAAATATGAACGTTTATAAATGATTATGACTGAGAGAGACTTTTGTAAATTAATATTATCTCAATCCAGGGTAAGAAATCTTGAACAAAAATTAAGGTAAAACTAAAAATGGATTTTTTTGCAAGAATACCATGAAGATGTGAAATGAGTTCATGGTATTTTTTACACAAGCGCCAGAAATTCAACGATCTAACAACTGAATTACAACATGTTAACAATAGCGTACAAAATAAAAATCATGCCAACAAGAAGGTGGATGAGGAGCCAGACGACCTAAACATGTTTTTTTATTGACGTCCGTTTAATGATAGGCCTCAAATAATCAAGCAGATGGATCGTCCGATAACGGGCGCAAAAAAATACTTCACTCAGGTGATATAAAGCTTAATCCTCGGCTGCTGGGAAGGACGGCCTTGCTCGATCGCATCCCAAGAGGAATTGATAAGTAAGGCATATTTCAGCCTGATTTATCAAGGCAACTGAGTCCGCAATAACATGCGCCTCGTATACATGAAATGTTATCACTAAGTATTCGAATGTGACTGACGAATTACATTCCATTCATACTATACTATGTACTATGGTTTCTTCTTCTTTTATAACGACAACAGGAGAGAAGATAAAATTTAATCAAGTAACAAGAAGTCCAAACCAGGCTGGTTTCACAACGTTGACGTCCCGAATTGATCACTTATATTTACAGGAAATGCTTCAGTATGTGTTAGCCATTCCAAGGAATTCTCATACCATAAATACCACTTGTAAATTATAGTTTATCAACGACAGCGAAAAAATGGAAAACAAATTAATAGTACAGTATCAGGTTTAAAATACTAAAAGCAATGTCAACATATCTTTCTGACATATTTTGCATGTACTTTTATAAATAAACGAATTTAATAAATGTTACTGTTTTTACGCTAATATGTATGGATCAACTGTCCATTTCTGAAGGGTAGTCGAGTGGAAAAGAAAACAAGTGAAGATATAAAAATGAATTTTTAAAACCAACTTTTATATAGTTTATACTTGAATATGAATAAACTCTATAATATAATTATGGTAACCTTTCTGCTTTCATGGGCGTAAAAAGTTGCAAAAGTGTCTACCAGCTGTTGAGTGATGTGGGGGTCTCTCTATTTAACCTTTAATCTTTTTACAGTTCTGTTTTCCTAACATCACATAAACCATCCATCTAAAACCACAGTATAAGTATAATTAACTGAAGAATTGCTAAGCTACAACACAACACTTGAAAATGTTTTCTTTTAATTTGTTCAAATTAACATCCTTCACAACAGCATTACCTATCTTAAATAGTGAAAAAAAGGAATATGATACTTAAATTTGAGGGCTTTTAGAAAAATGCTAGAACAACTGGTCTTAAAGGTCTATAATTAGAAAAGATTTCATCCAAAGTAAAAAATAAGCCAAGTGAACAGTTCCAAAATTATGTTCATGGCATAAACTACATAAACAAATATAGTCATCTAAAGTAGTTTTCAAATGAATTTTCAATGTGAACTATTCCGAGAAGATCGCATTAATGATTATTAATAGTAGAGCAATACGAATGTGATTATAATGTAATAATAATAAAATATTTGTATAAAGCAATATTATACGAGAAGAAATAATAATTTAATAAGAATTTAATAATAATAATAAAATTAATCAAAAGCTTACATGTACCTTGATTTTCTAGACGTAATTATTAATGAAACTCATAGGGAAAACAGTTCTTAGAATAATCTTAAATGAATAAAGATAAAACGTTTTTATGAGCAATTTAAAAAATGTACTTGTCTCAGGTATCTTCGAAAATAGATTCTAAAATAAGTTCTTTTAGAATCTATTTTCGAAGAATTACCACTGAAGACGGCTGCTTTCTAGCCGAAATGCGCACATCGTTTTCTAACCTTGTTGTGGCTATTGGATATACCTGAGACAAGCACATTTTTTAAATTGCTTGTTCTTAAAGCACTGCAGTGATATCATAAAAAAGAAAATCTTTCCACATATCCCCTTTATTCATTACCAAACCGGTAAGTTGCGACAGTAAAATGCAGCGCTAATTACAGTACTAAATTGGCTCGTTATTTCGAACGTCCATAAAGAAAAGGCCTCCCCGGCGGAGGAACGGAACCCTGAACACGCGAGAGGACCTGGCAACTCTACCGGACTACAAAAGGGCGCCTCCTTCCTGCCGTGAGGTATATTTGGCATTGGAATGAAGGCAACCTTGGGGAGGACGCTCCGCGATTGGAATTTACGAAGAGAAAGAGAGGCGCGGCAAGAGAATGAAACGCACACACCTCACTCTCTTCCCAGTGTTATATGAGTGACCAATGTAACCGCCCCCATCACACCCCCCGCATCGTGACCTCAACTAGAAGAAGAACAAACCCCCTTTCACACTCCCGTCCCCCAGCCTCCCCCGTAGCGCCGAGAGGCAGGGGTGGGGGAGGGGAATTTCGATGAATCGCGGGAATGAGAGATGGCGGGGGTGATATCATCCCCGGAGTGCGTGTGCGCGCGCGTGGGCCACTCCTTCAAAAGTACGTAAGAGCGAGAGACTTGGAGGCCGGCCAAGGCATCAGAATGGGGAAGGGGGACAAGCGCACGCATTCGCGAATCAAAACTCTTCATCGCGTGTCCACGGCGCACCTATCGGTGACTTATCAGTATCTCCCCATTGCCCACAATTCCCCACCCCACCCTATTTATCTATTTTTCCATCCATTCGTTCAGCGGAAGAGCCCGAGGATTAGACAATGAATGTGACCTGTTTTGCACCAAGCACCTTAAAGCGGCGACGAAACTTAATTCCTTTGGGTAATTGTAAGAACGACTCCAGATAGCAGGAATAAAGGCAGAGAAATTCCGGACGAATTAAAATGTATAATGGGGCGGCGAGAGCAATACATTTCTGGTACCCTATTTCAAAATAATTCATTACTATAGTACAATCTCGCTAATTAAACCAATTTAGGACAAAATCCTAGTTAACAAGAAGTGTACTACATAGTCTCCTGCTTGTTATAACGACCTCGTCATTACAATTCTAGTAAAAAGACTCCTGAAAATTCACGCCCTTAGAAGTTTATACTAACGATTTTATACTGCATATTTTATTTATATTTCCTTAACGCTTTAATGAAATATGCACTGAAAATATATATTTATTTATGAAGGACACCGCCTCTAATATAAATATTAGGAGTCCGCCCGTCCGATCTCCTTCTCTTCGGAAGTTTCTGGATCCTCCTCCTCTGATTCTCTACTCTAGTCTACTCTACTCTAGTAGGTCCTCATCTCGTCTACTCCTTTCCAATCGGGGAAGGCGTGCTCGAGGAAGGGAGAGAACGTGAGAAGGTTTTGATCTGACGATAAAGCGGGCGGACAACTAAAGCACGCAGGCTAGGCGCATCACGGACACACACGGGACATGTTCATTAAAACGATCGAGAGAAAATGTTTCAAGGTCGTTGACTTAGCCTCGAAAATTGTTAGGAAGGAGGGAGTGACACACCGAGACTCCTCCTCAAATACACCTACACCGTACGTATACCATTCGAGTCACAACGTACGCATACAAATATTATTTTCCGCGATGGCGAGTTTAAACAAAGATAGTGCGGTTAGACCGTCGCGCCGATGACTACGCCACTGTAAATACGATGTAGCGGTTAAGCACGAGGATATCGAAACGTTTTCAATCAGCATGTAAGGGCGGAAAGATCAAACGAGCGAAGATTAACGGAAAGAAAAGAAAAAAGATGGTATAGTTGTGAAAACGGAGAGGGTGACAGGTAAAATTAAAATGGCACATGTCCACCTTCTATTTCCACACCTATTGAATGTCGTGACTTCTCTCCAACCGAGGTTGAAAGACAGATGGTTGAATCTGAAACTAGGATTATTTTTTAATTGAGAAAAACCATTCCTGCACTCGCATGTTAATTTAGCCCACTAATTTACATAAATACAACCCTGACAATTTTTGAGCGATTCCTCAAATGATGACAAAATAACTGGTGCACTATCGGTTTGCGGTAAAATAACGCCAATTAACACAAAAAATATACATTGAGCAGACTGACACGACCCATGATAAATGTATATGTAAATATTCAGTCGTGACAATAAAAAAAGGTTATTTGGGATTAAGAGGAACTGTTAGAACCGCAAACGAAGAGATGCGGCAAACGCACAGGAATTCAGAAGAGAAAAACATAACGGACCGCGAGCGAGTCGATGGATGCCCGGCGAATCAAAATTTTTGTCACGCTTCCAAGCAAGCATAAACTCCATGCGAAAATTCTTACGAGAGAACCTCGGTTAAATACCAATGAAGCGATATTTCTGGTGCCGCTAGGTTGACGGCAGTGGGCTGGCCGAAAATATTACCATACCTTCCGCGTTGAACATAAGAACCGAAATTATCACGGCCTCCCTCGTTCAGAATGCGCCTCCAAAACTCTGTAAATCCCGAACCATGCCGCTCCTCGCCGAAAGAGTGCATTGTACCTTCTAACACACGGCCATTCAAGATGTGGTTAAGGACCAACCCCAAAGGGAACCAACAAAATTGATTTTGTGTTCGGAGGCAAGTTTACTAAATAATGAAAAGGGGTGGTGATACCACTGAGTTGAATAAACTATCCAAGGGGTATATGGAAAAAAGTATGAACGGCACTGATATAATACATTTAATTCTAACGTCTTCTGGGCGAATCTCCGTTAATTTATTTCGTTATATGTAATATTTCACTGTAAAATGGCTTGCGGCGCATGTGGAATTAAATGAATAAGTAAATAAGTAAATGAATGAATAAAATAAATAAATGCCAAGATATTTTTCTCTCTATTATTCCGACACCTTCACACGAGTGGACTTTCTGACTTCGCATAAATTCCACTTATGGCAAATCGATTACCTTAGAGCGGCGGGAAATGCATGCGCGGGGAACGTGACGGATGAAACCCCCAAAACAACCCACGCGAAACGAGCGGTAGCGGCAACAATTTTCCTCTCCCAAGTAACACCGCGCACGAGGGGACAGGTAATTGGTTACCAGAAGGGGTGGGACCCCCCAGGTGGTCCGTCGGACGTACTGAATCCCCTCTGCGGACGCAGCTGGGGATGGGGCGTAAACCATAGTTCATGCCCCATCCCCAGCTGCTCACCGAGCGCCATTTTCGCCAGTTACCAACATATCCGCCCCCTCTTGCACACTCATTCCCGCCCCGACATCTGCGGCGGCAGACCATTAAAAGCAAGGGGGAAAAACCAAAGCGGTCCTTGAAAGGAACGACGTTTTAGGGGAGAGAATTTGAGAGAGGGAGAGAATTTGAGAGAGGGAGAGAATTTGAGAGAGGGAGAGAATTTGAGAGGGAGAGTGAGATAGAGACAGAGAGATAGAGACAGAGAGAGAGAGAATGAGAAAAGAACAGATTCGAACACGTGCGAAAGACCCTTGGAATGTTTACCCGCTAGCTAATAACCCTTTCCCTCATGTGCGGTACGCGTTCAACTAGAGCAGAGGAGAAAAAACATTTCGGATAAAAGCAGAAGCGCAGGGAAAGATGAGAGAAAGAGAACGGATACGTCGCACGAACTTACGCGCTGTTGGATGGAGGAAAATGAACGCCACAGAGGAAGAATAAAATTATAGTCGAACCCCGAGTTACGCGGAGGATACGTTCCCGGAAAATACCGTGTCAATAGAAACCGCGTCACTCGAGGAATTAAATCTATTGAAAATTGGGAATAGGGATATGCGAGAAGAATCGACAATCTTATTCCTCAATAAAAGAATAATTAAACAAAATTAAATAATTAATGGTATTTATTCGAAAATTATTCCTGTTAAACCAAAGAAAACACCCGCGTTCTGTAATGGGAGAATTGGTCTGCTATGATAGTTAAGTGGAAGAATATCCGCACGGCACCTGAGATCGATTCCCGGTGAGAGCAGATTTTTTATCCTGATTTCAAATTAATCCCATTCTCTAAACTTGTCTCAGATTTCTACTTTATCGTACGGTACAATTGACTCGCGCGATCTCTCGGACACAACATCACACAAGCTTTCTTCGATGCTATTATCGCACTTTTTGAATGGTTAAATTAAGCAAAAACGATGGAAATTCAATAAGTAGACAAGAGGTGATGCTAACGCTATCGAGGCTGAAAAATGGATGACTAGGATTTCGGCAGGATGCGCGGCAAATGAAAAGCGCCTGCCGCGTAAAAGTATAGCAGGATATCCCTTAAATTGAAGCATTGGCCACATTATAATAAAAGCGCGTACGTGAATCAGCGCAACTCGAAGCCGCGTAACTTAAGGTCCGACTCTACTTGCCATCTCGTTTAAGCACTCGATATTTAGCGGAGGTTGTCGGTGGTGTAGTGGTAAGGGCGTGGCCTGCTACGCTAAGCGGCACCGTGCACGAATCCTGCGTAAGTGGGATTTTTTCCGAGGTCGCCCGTCCCCCTACTTTTGCGGTTTGAAGAGACCGCGCAAAAGTCAACGCTCCGTCCTTCGGAAGGGACGTTGAACAGTTGGCCCCATCGGTGCTCTTTGCAAAGAGTAGGTTTCCCTTCTGTGTGTCCGGGATGAAGGGCAACGGGGAAACCACCACACCATGTAAGTATATTCCCTAGTCAAAAACCAATAAATGAATTGGTAGGAAAGGCGAAAAACGAGTCAAGTACGAAATGGTTTTGATTCCACGGACGATCGCTACGGCTGAGATCGTTAAACGGGGATTCCTTGAAAGAAGAAAAAATTCTTAAGGATATGCAGATTAACTTGTAGCGGAAACACATTTACAAGGCCCTCGAATGGGATGAGATGACGGGACGAAGGGCTATAAAGCGGGCTTGGAAGATCCATAAAGAAATTCCGTAATCATTCCGCATACATATTAATACGAAGATTTTTTTATCAGCAATCCCGAATAGTAATACGCCTTACGCAGCCATCTCCGCAAAGCGCTCCAGAATTACCTCTTTCGCGAATACGATCGCAGAAATTCTCTCGCCGTCCTCGAATACGAAGAATTATTCACGAGATTATTTTGGCAAAAAGAGAAGAAGAGACCTTCCGGGGACGCTCACGTATCTGGGATTAAAAACGAACGACTACAAAGGTAAAAAAGGATCAAGATGCCTCAAAAACGTCCTGCTACGTACGGAAAAATACTAGATGGAATTTTAAAACGGAATAAAAAAAACTAGAAATAAAAAACAAAGGCAGAAATACAGCAAAACGAAATTCCCGCGAAACCCTAACATTTTTTTACAATTACTTATCGCGTACGGATAAACAACGAAGGAAGGAGATGGATGCGATAGAAAATAAAAGCGGAATTCCTGAAATTTCGCGGGACCAAACGATATTCTCGATGGAACTTTTTTTAAGCATTGGTCGAGGAAATAAGAGGAAAAAAGCAGAAACGTGAGCGCGAAGGTACGTAAAAAGAGTACCCATTCCTTCATCTTCCGAGGTAACGCGAAACTCAACATCCATGGAAAACGAGAATTTTGGCAGGCTAGCAACAAAATCAGCGCCAACACATGAGGAAAACGCTGGATCGGAGGAAGAGAGAGAGGAGGAAGAGAGAGAGGAAGAGAGAGAGGAGAAATAGGGATGAGAGGAGGGAGAGGGATGAGAGGAGTGAGAGGGATGAGAGGAGGGAGAGGGATGAGAGGAGGGAGAGGGATGAGAGGAGGGAGAGGGACGAGAGGAGGAAGAGGGACGAGAGGAGGGAGAGGGACGAGAGGAGGGAGAGGGACGAGAGGAGGGAGAGGGACGAGAGGAGGGAGAGGGACGAGAGGGAGAGGGACGAGAGGAGGGAGAGGGACGAGAGGAGGGAGAGGGACGAGAGGAGGGAGAGGGACGAGAGGAGGGAGAGGGACGAGAGGAGGGAGAGGGACGAGAGGAGGGAGAGGGATGAGAGGAGGGAGAGGGATGAGAGGAGGGAGGGGGTGTACGAGGGGGAAAGACGAACAAAATCCCTCTCGCGCGAGTGGGAGGTCCGAAAATAGAAAATCCGTGAGTGTAAGGATGGAAAGATATACATAGATAGAGAAAGGATAAAAACATTCGCACCGTTATAAAATACCGCGCGGGGAGAATATAATTAAAACAAAAAAGCGCCGCGGAGTTAGCTCTCTTCTTTTTGAGACGCGGCCAAAATGGCGCGAAACACGGACGGGAGGGAAAGTAGAAAGTTCTAAGGAGGCGTGCGAATTATGAAGCAGAGGTGGAAATGGGACGAAGGAAGCGATAGGCATAGGCATGTGAGTATGAGGGAGGTAGAGATGGGGATGAGGGAGGTAGAGATGGGGATGAGGGAGGTAGAGATGGGGATGAGGGAGGTAGAGATGGAAATGAGGGTGGTAGAGGCGCGGATGAGGGAGGTAGAGATGGGGATGAGGGTGGTGGACGAGGGAGGCTGAGGAGGGGACGAGGGAGGCTGAGGAGGGGACGAGGGAGGCTGAGGAGGGGACGAGGGAGGCCGAGGAGGGGACGAGGGAGGCCGAGGAGGGGACGAGGGAGACCGAGGAGAGGACGAGGGAGGCCGAGGATAGGACGAGGGAGGCCGAGGAGGAGATGAGGGAGGCTGATGGGGGGATGAGGGAGGCTGAGGAGGTGAGTGAGTTTGAGGAGGAGGATGAGAGAAGGAGAGGATTCTTTGCGGACTAGCACCGACAACCTTGCCCGCCATCTCCTTCCTCTCCCCATCCACCGCCGCACACGCACCAACCAGATAAGTCCTTCACGCGCTGATTACTCCGCTTTTAATTACGCGGTTCGATTACCATGCACGGGGTTTAGCGCAGACCCTTTGGGCACCCAAAGATTCGACGGCCGTTTCCGGGCCGTGGGACGGGTAGGGTGGAGGAAAGAGAGAGAGAGAGAAAGATATAGAGACGGAGACTAGAATGTCGAAGTCGACATGGAGGGTGGCAATGCTCGCGACAGTTTACTCGCCGGGGCGGGTTCGGCAGGAGAGAACTGGAAAAGGGAGGAGCGATGTATCTGATTGTGCTGGGGTGGAATTGGGCCGGGATGCAAACCTTTGGTGAGGGCGGGACCCGAAAGAGACGATGGTAGATAAAGGCGGGGGTTAGTGCGAGATGTGCCGAGAAATGTAGTCGAGGATGGAGCCGAGGTGTTGGCGCAGTGGTTGCCCGCCACGTATGGGTGGACAGGAGGCACGAGCCCAGGTGAATGATACGCCGTGGGATAAGGTGGAGGAAGGTAAAAGAAAAGCATGCGTGGGAAAGAAATGGGGCGGAGGGAATGGGTGTCGAGTGGAAGAGGGTTAATAAAAAAAACTCCCGCCTCCCTTCGAGGAGCTGATTCGAAGCGCTGGCCGGAATCGCCGAAATCGCGAATTGGAAATTAGGCGGAGCGCCACTTCGCTTCAAACAAGAAGAGAGCCGTAATACGTATAAAAAGGAGAAATCGAAAGAGAATGGTAACCAAAAGTGCTACTTATGCGGGAGGCGTGTTATTTCCACTGGCGTGCGGAACTGCACCTTCCGGCAAGTTTTTTGATTCGGATGGAAGGAGAGGGTGAAGGGTGCGACTTCTAAAATGAACGGAAAAGATCGGAGTCGAAAAAGAAAGATTCTTTTCATATGACCGAAATAATTGGAGAAGAAAAGTAATAATTTATAGTGACTTTATCGATGTAAGGCTTTTGCCCGAAACGATATAAAATGATCCCGAAAGATACTTCGCAAGATAAGAAAGCGAGCAACCGGTGAGACGCAACGCTCTAGTTCGAAGACGCAAAATCAAGGCGACAAAATATTTTAGCGGGCAGTACGTTACCAACTTTGACAGGAAGAATACTGCTAATTACGTCATTACGGCATAATGTCATTCCATACGCGTCGCTAAACGACGATAACAGGCAGAAGTCGAGCACGCCGAACACGGACGCACGTTAATTAACTCTTCGACGCGTGACCGACGTAACGCTTTTATACGAGAACACTAATTCGCACGACAATACATAAGCTATCCATTTTAGGGTTTATGCATCATAGATAAGAGAAGACCTTGGAGCGCTAATGGTCCATTCATACCTGAAAGAACGTACGCACTGGCGAAATGAAAACGATCCACGCGTGGAAAAAAAACTTTCGCAACGTTTCCCCGTTTCTCAGAAGCGTACTCGTATATTCTCATTCAATCGTCTCTCTCAAGGTCTCTCGTCCTCTTTTTCCCTATCGCACAAAGGACTCTTATGTCACGAAAGTAATCCGCGGAAAGACAAGAAAAAAATCGAGACAATAACCATTCATCTCAAGACGCGAGGAACCTCCTTAATTTTTAACGAGAATATATGGACGGCACAATTGAAGCGGGGAAGCGTGAAGGTTGACCGAATCGGGGACAGGAAAAAACCGATAAATAAAAAAAGAGTACTGGAGAGTTAATTCAGAAATGGCGTAGTGGAGCCTTGCGCGTGCATCGATTCCCACACGCCCGACTGCGGATGCGAAGCAGGATCGGGCGATACGGCAAACGCGTATTTTGCGAGGAGTGAGACAGCGAGCCCCGGCCTCCTGTACATTGCAGCGTCGGGAGCCACGAGGCAATTGAAGTTTACGGCCCCCATCCATAGATACTGCACTCAGCCGATTCGACCACACGCGACCCTGACATTCTCACATCTTTTCCCTTTCCCCCATCATTCCAACCCACTCCCTCCATCGACTCTTCCGACCTGTTCCACCGAAAAGCGAAGGAAATGGTGGCTGGAAAAAATCTCGTGAGAGGGTCAGGAGGAGGAGAGAGAGGGTAGGAGGGGAGAGGGGCCAGGAGGGGGGGAGGAGGGGAGAGGGGGGAGGAGGGGAGAGGGGCCAGGAGGGGGGAAGGAGGGGAGCAGGAGGGCGGCAGGAGGGGGGGAAGGAGGGGGGGAAGGAGGGGGGAAGGAGGGGGGGAAGGAGGGGGGGAAGGAGGGGGGGAAGGAGGGGCAGGAGGGGGCAGGAGGGGGCAGGAGGGGGCAGGAGGGGGGAAGGAGGGGGGAAGGAGGGGGGAAGGAGGGGGGAAGGAGGGGGCAGGAGGGGGGAGATGACGGCATCCCTATGAGAGGCGGACGCATAGGAGAGGAGTGCATTATCCCACCGAGGGGAATGGAGTGGGGGAATAACTTCTTGCACGAGGCCCACCCTCGCTCCCAGTGTCTCACGGGCTTCGCTCCAAGTGCACCTCGAGGAAAGGAGATAAAGAGTTGAAGCGAAATTCACCGAGAGAAGGTGGGGAAGGGTGAGGAGATCGAAAGGGCGAGTGTACTACGGGATATGTTCTGAAGAAGGAACGGTGAGGGGGAGTGGAAGGGAGAGGGAGGAGCATGAGTGGCGAGAGTTTTTGCCAGGAATGCGTGACGCAAAGAACCAACGTGGTACTAGCGCGATGCGCGCACATCGAGTCCATAATTAAACCCGCTTAGGAGATGATGCGAGAGGATCCCGTGCAGCTCCACTTTGGGAAATGCAGAGTGGAGAGATTGGAGGGATTCATGGGCATAAAACTTAAAAGGTTTTCCTCGCGCGTGCGACGTTTCAATTCAGAAAATTAGACTCCCGCGATGAAAATGCAATCCACGGATTATGGTCCGAGTCATCTGAAAATCGTAACCTCAAGTGCAGCCAGAAGTGATCGCTCGAAGAAAGCAGTTGACACAACGCCGTTAAAACCTATGAGAGGTCAACCTTATGCCAATAATTTCTTTTACTATAACAGAAAGATTGTATTTCCCCACAAATATTGTAAAACGGCGACTTAAATCTCATTGTCCAACTTAAGTTCGAATATGAGGTTCGATAACATGTTATAGTTATTCCATGGCAAGATTAACTTGGTAGATTTACCGCGACTTAATGAACTACTTTTAATTAAAATGTTTCCACTGTAAAGCCTCTGTGCATTATTCTTATTGGCTTACGCGATTAGTTTTATGGATTCAAGTTAATATGGCGACAGTGATTAGTCCATTTTCCTCTTTAATTATTCATAATTTCCTTCGAAGAGAAAATACCGACGGAAAGTAACCAAATAAATATTAAGGACCTTAACGACGTAAAAGGTTTCTCACATTTCGCCGCATCCTTCAGGAGTGTTTGGATTCAAAAGAAGCGTAATCGCACACTTCAAAGGGACATTACTGAACTCATCACATTCGGGCGGCAGTTTTGCAAACCTTCGCACGCGACACAGTCACCGCCGTCGCCCTCACGCGTAGAAAACAACCAAACGGCACGCACGTACCTGCAAAGAGAAAGGAAAAAATTAGTGTCATGTCACACACGCGAAAACACATCGACCTTTCGTTGCAAAACGATCGTTTTAATTTATCCCTCGCATGGGCCGTGGAAACTTGGAAAACGTTCAATATCGCTTTGCGCCTTGAGATCGGCATACGACATTAACAACGCGAGTTTCCGCCGCGACCTTGTTGCACTGTCGTGCAGCAATGAAAGGACGTGCAAGAGGTAAACGATCAAGGGCAAGGTAAACCTCTCTTCGACTTCGCAAATCGTGCCGAAACAATAGAGACGAAGGATGGTTTCTCCGCGTGCATTGGAGATGTGAGGGACTTGGAAATCGTGAGATGCCCTGGAGGAAAAAGGAGGGAGCGCGCGTGTTGTGCCGAGGGCAGATTTCGCGGGAATCCCATTCCTTCTACTGAATGAGACTATTCTTATAACGCACACACACGGAGGAGGAAAATCGTTTATACACTCGGAGGCTGGAAATTTCCGCGAGGAAAGGGGCTTCTTCCTCCTCTCCTTCCGCTCGAGTGGAAAGGCGAACGAAAAACAGGAGGCGATGTAAACCCGACATCTACAACGTACTCAAAGAGCGCCTCGCGCGTCCGCTTAACATTTCAAAAGTGATGTCCCGAATTAATTTCCGTGTCGGGCACGACGGATATAAATTACTCCCTTAGGAAGGTAACATAAATTGGACCTGGATAGGGAACGCACGGAACAGTCGATCTCCAGTTCCTAGCCTGGTCAGAAACTTCAGTAACTAAAGATCATGTCGCCGAGTTACTGCGATATAAACAAGTTAGGAAAGTATACAGTGTAACACAAATTGTCGCGTTTCGTGCGATGGAGTATATGAAACTAAACGATATAATTTAAACGACCGCATACCATGAACCGGCGAAACACCACGGCCCGATTATGTCTCTCCGTCTACTTAAAATATCTTCCCTCTTCTAAGTTGGTGCATTAACAAACGTTTTTATGTAATTTTACTATAATGACTAAATATGGTACTGTTCTATTATATCCCCACATACGATATGTACTGGTACTTTTCCATTATGCCCCGCAAAATTTTTCTTAATATTTTAAAACCATACCTAACCTAACCCTCCCTTCCCTGGGTTAAATGTAAGAGTGGACCTTATGGTCTAAATTTCGCCCAAATAAAGACATTTATCTATCTATCTAACCCGGGAGGGAGGGTGGGCGCATAAGGGAAAAGTACCAGTACATATGTGGGGGTATAATAGAACAATACCCTAAATATTGCAAAACGAGATATCAGAAATTATTCCAGGGATGTATTAAAAGTTTATTTATCGATTTATTTTATAATCAGTTGTAACTAATTGAACAATAACCATTATTTAAAACATACCTCCCTGAGTTAAGTAGTTTTAATATATACGTTTACATTCTCTCCCTCGTCGTAGATAATCCATTTCCTTCCGCTTACAAAATGATGTATGCACACGTAAGGAAACCAAACGTATTTCGTAATTATAGTACATTTTATTTTCTTCGGTTGTTTGCGTTGACAACAATTTAAGTAACCACACAAGAATTTCTAAGTTAAAATATAATTACGACGTTTTTGGATTTTTTTGTTTCCCACATACCACGGCCATATAAAACGTAAATCAATATAAACTAATAGCTCATATGTTATTAAATTTAAATGATTTGTCCTTGCAATTGATTGGTAACCTTTTTATTCTTTATAATAAATGCCGCATCACCTGCAAAAAGAAACAACCTTACGGAATAAAATCACATGAAACTAGATTTCAAAAGTTATTTTTCACAATAAGGAATAAGTAATTTCGTTTATTGGAACCGGTTTATAAAGCAGGCTCTATATAATTCACACAGGGGCCGAACAATAGTTGGATTGTTAAGTGTGAGAATTCATTCGCTAATACATGAATCTTTTAGTGTGTTCAAACAAGCGCTTATCTCTGCAAATCCGCAAGGAAACTCATGCTACCTGAGCAAATAACTTTCCTGAGTGTTCTACGGAATGCGTTTGAGTGAAAGTGGAGTCTGCAAACTTTACATGGTTGGAAATGGACTGAGGTAAGCGAATCGAGGAACAGAATTACTGAATAATGTTGGATGTAAACTGACTGGAGGCAATCCCGACGTTCGCGCTGTATTTTTTCACCACTGCGGGTGCCTTATTCATGAGTTTATCTTCGGACAAATGTAACACTGTTTCAGCTGAAAACGAAATACTTGAATTTATCACCATTCCGGCACAAGAGGCACCTATGTTTACAACAAATAACTTTATGAGTCATTAAATGCCATTCGAAATACTGCCTAATCTTCAAATTATACGTCAAGTTAATTCTAGTTAAAGAAATTCAAATTAACGAAAAGGTATAACACCAGAAAAAAACTGTCTTGGAGTCCCCTATTATAACCAATCGTGTATTCTGTCCAGATTAGAAAAAAATTACAATAAACGGGAGAAAAAACTCAAAGATTTTAATATAATTAATGACGCGTCCAGAAATACAACTTCTTTGACGTCACGAAAACTAATAATACTAATACCAGGAGTCGTGACATCCCAACGTTTCCACATCGATGAGATTCTATACAGCATTTAAGACAATACAAGACCTAGGTGACAGACGCACGTAAAACGTGGAAGATGAATTGATTCGTAAATCCGAAAACAATGACACTCCATAACTCAGTGTCGACAAAAAAATGTTTTTCGAAAGCGCTTTGGTGCTCCGCGAAACTTTGACCCACGCGAAAAAACCGACGACATTCGCACAGTGAACATTAATCTCCATCCTTTTTACCCATTGTATTAAACGGGAACTTTTGGAAAGTCAAAATGCCTTCTCGCGAGCGTTTCGGCAGCATCGTTTGTGCGAACCACCGACTTTTCATCAAACCAAACAGATAGCTAAGCTGCGAACTTCCACCTACATTGTTACCCAGGGTGCCAAGGAATTGGGGTCACGGGTAGTAATTTGATTATATGCTCCGCTTGGTCCACGTGAAATCGATTCCCAAGTGAATCTACCAGGTGAAAGGATAAACAAGCCCAACCCGAACCATCCTCTACCTACCCCTCTTTCGTACCATGGCAACCATCAGGGCATGGAAATAGACTAAAAACATTTAGCGCCTTAAATCGAAAAATTTTATAATAAAACCATATCCAGCGCCATGCGTAACACACGCTTTTTGCTATTTCCACGGAGATGTTACGGGGGTTACTTTTGACATTAGTGCGACGGTACCGGAAGCTCGACAATGTCACGATTGTTATGGTTTCGAGAAAAGCGAACTAAATACCCCCGAAAGACAACTAAAAAATACGGGGTTGGAAGGCAGGGAAGAACGAGGCGAGGACTTCTGGGAGACGGATCCAATACGCCAGAAAACCGCCGAGGGCCAAGTGGAACATCAACAACGAAGTCGACGACCGCTGGTTTTTGGTGCGTGCCAAAGAAATAAAATCGACGACAAGAGGCCGTCGCTGTTTGAAGAACGGAGCCAACGGGTGAAGCAAACCATATTCGTTTGTTCAGCTTCAGTGAGACACGTCACCAGCACATCAAATGAAATACCGAAATTACGCGTGAAGGATTAATATAAATGAATTCCGAAGTCAAACAAAGTATAAGCACCATCAACTATACTTATGTAGAGTGGTTTACACGCTCATGAATCCTGCTTTGAATTTCACTCTGTATTTAGAGGCTCTAAAGCTGCTTATACCGAGCACAGGCTGTTTTTTTCAGCACCAAAACTGAACCAAGAACATTGTTCAAAAATTACATTCTAAATTTAATGGTATAATGGAATAATTCGTTTGGAATTCAATTATCGATCAAATAAAATCATCAGCAAAACGTGCTCCTCGTAAACGATTAGATAGATACCTTCATCTTAAGATACTCCGTTTAAATTTTAATTATATACGTGAAATCGTTTAAAAAGCTTTATGTGAATAAACACCAAGTGACGAGTCAAGGAGCCAACCCAAGTCCATCAAGGAATGAAATTTCTGTATTATTTTAGTGAACAAGCGACAGAAAAAACTCTCAAATTTCACAAATAAATGAATTTTTTAAGTGGCGAAGAGAAAAAATCCCTTCGACCTTGTCGGACATTTTGAGCACGGATTGGAATGACCTTTTTTTAACCCACGGAAATCGAACGACGATAGAAATATCCGCCTAATATCGTCATCGTCGCAAATCGAAAAAAAACAGGAGCGTCGTTAAAAAAATAACTAAAACGCCGAGCATTCAATTTTGGCCGGTCTGATTCGCGCACACCGCCCAATTCCCAATAACTTCCGCCGAGTCCTAAATCCATAACGCCCATCCCTTACCCTTTTTCTCACGGTGACCCCGTCGGAACCAAAAGCACACAATCGCGCCCCATCGGCACCCTTCCGCGCCAACGGATTCGGCGAGACTGATTTGCCATGTCCTGGGCCCCGTTCGCCAATTCGGGCGAATCGGAGACAAGCACACAGTTCCGACAAGCCGATCTCGCCCCATTCCCTCCTCCCGTCCCGACAAAACAAACCCCTGCACCCAAACCACCGTTTCCAACTACCCTCGCCCTCCCGGCTGTTCCAACAAACCACGAAACATCCAAACTCTCCAATCACCCTCCCTCTTCCAAAACTGCCAATGTTAGCCTGGCCATGGACGACACAACCAATGACGTCGCGGCGAAAACCTCATTAAGATAGTTAATCAAGCAAATTGTTCGGATTGAAAATTGACAATCGGGTTTATCGCCATCTACGAACGCGAAATAACAGATTTTTATTTCGATTTCAAATGGCGACCTATGAATATTAAAGGCGAGTAGAAAGTCAGAATTTATTGGTTCGACCACGAGTCGGACAACTTTTTTTTATAATTTAGAGATGAAAGATTACGCATACGTTTCACACTATCGTTGCCACGAAAGTCGCATTTTTCATTTTTAAAACGACTACATTCAAAGGGAGATTTTTTGGTGAAATGTTTTTCTATTATTTAAAATTTCAAACGGTCCATCCCGAAAAGGAAACCGTGAATAATCGGAAAATCGAAACGCGTTTTTCCAACGTGACAGCGACACCATACGTTATGAACTCCCAGGATGCGCATGAATAAGCGATTATAAATAAAAAAATGTTACAAACCGCGTCCGTCCAATTTTTTTTCACTCGCCCACCAAAAGAGAAAAACTTCCATAAACACCAAACTCTACCCAAGCCAACATGTAGCGTCATTCTTTGACCGAATTGGAACTGATCCAAAATATCTTCCCGTCAAGGGGTCTGCGCTTCAAAGCCCCTATCACCCAATGAGGTCGCTAGTTGCTTCGATCAAACTCGAAAGATGAAATTCCCGCGATTCTAAACTAGAGCAAAAAGTATACAGAGAGCCAACTAGATAAGATTCTTCCTTAAGACTCCACCATAGCATTCTGATCATAGGATTTGAAATGCTGCCCACGCATCTTACGTCAAATCTAACCAACCTGACCGATTAGATAAGAAAATTACAGAAAAGCAGACTTTGAACGATTGCAAAAGAATACTACACAATGGAATGTGACCAATTAGTGCACTAATCTCGACGGCTATGACGACAGTTTTCGTATTTTCCGCGAGATACGCAGAGATAAAAGAGGCAGTAAAAGCAAGCAATGGAATAGCTCTAATACCATTATGCGGATCCCCTCTTTTGCGATTAGTTAATCATTTCAGAAAATGAATAAAAATGGTCATGAAACGACAACGAGGACAACAAGAGGTCCAACCCAGGACTAAAGCTGGCTGGTTTCCCAAAGTTGACATCCCGAATTGATTACTAATATTGACAGGAAATGTTTCAGTATGTGTGAGTCAGTCCAAGGAATTCTCATACCATAAATACCATTTGTAATTCATAGTTTATCATCAATGATAGAGAAAAATTAGAAAACCAATTAATAGAGCGTTATCAGGTTTAAAATACGGAAAGCAATGTCATCATCTCTTTCTGACATATTTTACATGTACTTTTTTAAATAAACGAATTTAATAAATGTTACTGTTTATACGCTAATATGAATGGATCAACTGTCCATTGCTGAAGGGTAGTCGAGTGGAAAAGAAAATAAACCGTTTGTTCACTCGTATATTCTCAAGCCGTTCGATAATAATCGTCTTCATGGTAACAATCCGATAAAATGCGATTTAAAACGCAAAAACGCTGTTTTAGTATAAATTCAAGAAAATACGATCAATTGTCAAATTCTGCGATAAGAATTAGAATCTACGTTCCTTCCCCTTAGAACAGTACAAACCTCGCTCCGATATCACAATTTTAAGATATTTTTAAGTATTAAAGAAAAAGTCTCTACACGATTGATTTGAGACTTCCTATGTAAAACAAATAGGGAAAAAACGTTCCTAGAATCGAACCCTGGGAGGTGAGCCCTGGCAGCACGAGCTTCATACCAAGTTTCATGAAAATCGGCCCATTGGTGCAAAAGCTGTTGGTAGGGGACACACACACACATACTGGACCATTAATAAAGCTGTTTCCTTTGGAAACCAGCATAAAAAACGCCTCCTAACTACCGAGCATCTGTTCTCAGTCGCAATGATGAGAATATTTACAAAGATTAAAATCAAAGATCGCTCAAGTATGTCCAATTTTAAGGACGAAAGCTTCTTGTGATTCCACTAACCGTATTATAGCTAAGGAGTTACCTATGCTATTTATAAAATAATTTTTTTATCTTGACTCAATGACATGGTCAAAATTCTAAACTTATGCGGCAAAAACCAATAATAGTTTCATTATCAAAAGTCTAAGTACGATAGCTCGAAACTTATGTAAAGAAGTAACAACGACTTGAGACATAGAACTTACTCTTCGTTGCATAGGAATAATAAAGTTCAACTCGAAAACCCTTCAGTTAAACAGGCTTGACTAACACTACTCGATGAATTAGAACGGCAAAAAATGATAACCAAAGCTAAGACGGGAATATGGTTAACCCTCCCTATCGTTCTCTCCTGTCCTTCCAAAAAATTGGTGATTTTTTTCCTCTGGCACTGAGGCACGCGTTACTTCGCCGAAAAGCTACGCTTGCGACGCCCGCGTAATTCGCATCTTCTCTCCCACTCACTCTCCCCTCCTTCCACGACCCCCGGGCCGTAATTTGGGCGCTGCAGAGTCCGGAGGGGAAGGAGGGAGGACATCACGAGACAAAAGCATCGCAGTGGAGAACCATCGAGCTGGGATCCCTTGACGCTCCTACTCCGCAACGAGGGAAAGAGAAAGGGTGGAAAGGGGGGTCGGAGGAGAGGGAGTGGTGGAGAGAGAGGGAGTGGTGGAGAGAGAGAGAGAGGGAGTGGTGGAGAGAGAGAGAGAGAGGGAGTGGTGGAGAAAGAGGGAGTGGTGGAGAGAGAGGGAGTGGTGGAGAGAGAGAGAGGGAGTGGTGGAGAAAGAGGGAGTGGTGGAGAGAGGGAGTGGTGGAGAGAGAGAGAGAGTGGGAGTGGTGGAGAGAGAGAGAGATGGAGAGAGAGGGGAGTGGTGGAGAGAGAGGGAGTGGTGGAGAGAGAGGGAGTGGTGGAGAGAGAGGGAGTGGTGGAGAGAGACGGAGTGGTGGAGAGAGAGGGAGTGGTGGAGAGAGAGGGGGAGTGGTGGAGAGAGGGAGTGGTTGAGAGAGAGAGGGAGTGGTGGAGAGGGAGTGGTGGAGAGGGAGTGGTGGAGAGAGAGGGAGTGGTGGAAAGAGAGGGAGTGGTGGAAAGAGAGGGAGTGGAGGAGAGAGAGGGAGTGGAGGAGAGAGAGGGAGTGGAGGAGAGAGAGGGAGTGGAGGAGAGAGAGGGAGTGGAGGAGAGAGAGGGAGTGGTGGAGGGAAAGAGGAAGAAGGGTGTTGAAGGGAGAAAGGCCGAGAACAAAGGAAAGGCAACCATCATGGAAATCCCTCCTCTCACGGTTCCAGCATCCTTCTGAAATTTCGTCCCCAAGGAGCCAAATCCGTGCCTGTCAAGTAATAGCGGGGGAAGTAAAGGACACGAATACGTCGTATCTCGAGAGGAAGATGAAGCCTAATGAGGAAGCTAAACCGCTCCTTTCTGCTCGAGTGCGACGGATACATCGCAAGGAACTCTTCTCTGAGCGAGGCCAACTTAGGCAAATTGGGTTAGTGCGCCATTAAATAATATTATTATGGAGCCATCAATTTAGGCAAGGTTAGGATAAAACAAAGCATTTAAAATAGGCTTAACATATTTTTCATTTTGTAGAAATCTTTTGTATTATGGCATGGCAATTTCTCCTCGCCATATATTACACAAATCAGTAAATTATGAACCACGGTACGTGACTCGTAAGAAAAAATTCGTGCATATGCGTTCAACAATCAGGTTGCCACAAACACCAGACACTACAGGAAGCACCGAAGTCGTTTTAACATCGAGATCTTGTCGGTTCAGCATGAAGCCAAAATAATTTTGATCTAGTTTGACCTAAGTCAATAGAGAAACTGATTATAGGAAGATACACAAAAAATCATTGCCATCATAAAACGCAAATTAGATGGGCTTCAATAAATAATGTATAATAAAAATTTTGCTGGGTCAAGCTTTATTAACACGCGAGGCGGTTAGAGAAATAATTTTGGCAGTTAAAATACATAATGTAATAAGAAACTAGGCTGAATATTAAAGATAAAGCAGGAATCTTTGATAATTTTGTGAATTTTTAGAGCAATAGTTATTGCCCAATAAGCAACGTATTGATACGGTGTATATAAGAACAATAATTTTCACCTTGCGTAATATTATTCGGTCGTCCTCAGCAGGACAATGGGTCGTTTACCTAAGACGATAATATGTCGAAAGAATCACTAAACTCGGTGATAAATTAGACCTTAAATAATCTTTAGAGTGAAATAAAGATAAGTGATCGCCTCCCAAAGTACGTGGACGTGAATTTAGAATTGGGTTTACCATTTTCAAAATTAAACAATGGCTGTTCTGGGAAGACACCAAGTAAATGGTTTGAAAATTTTTAACAAGGAATCGAGGGCAATGGATTCAAAACATTCGTTACTAAAATTTTCACATTAAACCACACTTATGATTAAAGTCAGCACTCGGGTTTTCACGTGACTCGCATTCTTTCATGTGAAATAAAAATTTAAAGAAAACAGTTAAAAGATTTTCTTAACAATAGGTTCTCGCATAAAAACCTACTCATCGATAATCTAACTCAGTCATTTTCGTTTAATAAGTTAGTAAAAGTCTGGGAAGAAGAATCCGGCGTATTTTTCCTCAGAAAGAACGCGCATTAAAAAGTCCGAAGATTTCGCAGGAAAGGGTTTTTTCCACACGTGCCGTCCCAGCTAACATTCACCCCGCCAAGGAAAAAGATATAACGACCTTCCCCACTCTAAGAATAAAGCAGTTTGGCGCGCTCTTGCCATTCACGAAAGAGAGAGCACCGAGAGAGACTACTAAAGGTTATTTTCCACGAAAAACAAAACGACAGCGACGAAGGGCAAATTCGACTCTTTCTCGGCTTCCGGTCTGGGAGGAGTTGGGAAATTTTTCGAGCGATAGCTTCGCACGGAGACCGGATGCCCAGAATTTCTTTCGTTCGTCTTTTTTTTCCTCCTGAACCACGGATGGGTTTTTATTTAGCATCGAGAATAGGGCCAATACGAACGGAGAGCAAAACTTTTAAGGTTCTAGGAAGCAAAAGAATACCGTCCCGGTTTTCATGCACGGCGAGTGATTTGTGGGTCCGAGATACGTAGAGGCGATAGATGAAGAGATCCTTTCAGGTGTGTAATAGGGCGAAACGGCACGCGCTACATACGCGCTGCATCACGGGCCACGCGTGCTCGAATGCATTCGACAAGTCTTGGCACAGTTTCTCGTTCTCGGAATTTTCCTATAATTCGCCATTTTTATCGGCGCTTGAAGCAACTGTGCTTTTGATACAGTACATGGTACCAAATGTTCGCATCCAAGAATTGACGTGGAAAGAATTCAAGAATTCAAACTTTGGAATGTAAAAATTTCCCTCCCGAGAAAGCACCATAAAGGCAATAAATTATCGCCCGCGATCATGAGAAAATCTTGGCGGGTCAGCTCTTTAATCTACGTAATGCTACGTCTTGCACTCACATGATGGCGGTAAATGTATTTCAGAGCATGAATGGGTTTTCATCCAAAACGATTCAGCCTAATTTTAAATATAAATTATCACTGAAAAACGTATTTGCTTAACAATTGCGGTATACAAAATAAAAGAACAACTGAGAGAAACTCATGCCTTACTATGCTATACTATCTAATCGTTGTTAATTATCGCTAAAGATTTAGTGTGCATGGAATTGCGACCATGTTATTATCATCTCTTGGATGAATCAACAAGCGAAACTGCCCAAAGGTAAATACGCGTAAAAAACACTACTCGAATATCATGGCGCAATCAAGTATTGAGACACCAACCGCTGAATCGTCCCTTCCTGCCATATAACGTCCCATGCACCTCGTAAATGAAAACTTAATCCGCTCCGTGGATACAGGCGAAAATAGCCAGTTACGTCACGATACTGTTGCCGTATAAAAAATACCTTATATCCCAAAAAATAACCGAACCGCACACTAGCAATTCTCAAGAAATAAAATCGCCAAGCAAAATGAAACGCGAATTCCCATGGATATCGCGTTAGATGAGAAAGAGAATTGAATGACCACACAAAAACGCCATATCCTCCCCCTCCTGATCCCTAAGGCTAGGAGGAACGGTATAGGGAAAATTTTTCCCATCTTCCCCATTCCTCGCAAACCCATACCATACCCTCAGGGTGACCTATGATACGAAGCTGCGGTACATCACGGAACGAGAAGAGAGAGAGACGCTTCGCGAGAGATTCCACGTGGAATGATCCGCCTGAATGCGTACGTGCCCCTTCAACCCTCCATCCATCCAACCATCACTGCGAAAAACCATCCTCCGTCGCCTTTTTTCCCCGCATCCTCCTGGTGGGCGCACCAACTCCGAACCCTCCGGCGCACAAGGACACGGAGGGAAGCGGGGTCGTGCGGGAAGGGAGGTCGGTGGGAGGGAGGTCGGTGGAAGGGAGGGAGGCGGAGAAGCGGCCACGGGAACTCGGGAGAGAGATCAATAGGGGGAAAGGGAGAGAGGGGGAGTCGGAGTGGGGAAGGAGAGAGAGGGAGGGAGATGGGGGTGGAGAGAATGTGAAGAGCGAGGAGGGGTCAGGGAAGGGGGCGGGCCGGAGAGAATCCCGCGAGATTTGCCCGGGATGGCGTGTGCGAGGGGTGCCGAGGATGGAAGGGGTGGCAACAATGGCAAAATCCAAACACCCACATATGAACACTTCCGTCTATATACCGTTATGAGGGGGGAGAGAAGAAAGAAGATAGAGGAAGGACGGGGGACGGCTTCTAGAGAGAGAGAAGAGCCTCACCGTTTGCTATACACGAAAGATGTACCGAAGAATGATTTCCGTCCTCTTCCGAGCGAGCTAAACAATGGGCTATTTCAGATGAGATTGAAAGCCTCTCGCCGCAACGACGATGCAGAACGATACGACTAAGTTCATTTTTATCCGCCGGCGTGTGAATATTCCGAACAGATAAGACCCGTTCTTGGTAAGTGAAACGCCTCCGTATCCCGACACTGGGGAGGAACAATCACGGGTGAAGGGATAGAAGCTCCGAATGCGATGAGGATTCCGTCGAAGAAAACTCGGCTTAAAAATAGTAAACGCAGAGAGGAACATCCCCGGCGCGGAAGTGAAGCCGAACCTCTTTAAAATACGCTTCTCAGGCAAAGAAATAATAATACGAAAAAATCGATTTAAAGAACCTAGTTAAATGGTTGTAATATAGGGGGGAAGGGGAATATCTCCTTAAGAGTTAAGGAAACTTCTGGTAACGGGTGCTCTACCATAAACAATAGCAAAATTAAAACGATGACTATGATGAGATAAAAGATCATCAAGTCGGCTTAGACAATCATCAAGTCGGCTTAGACAATCACAAAATGTTAATAAAAAGATACTACTGGCGGGCGTCCTTTATTTAATCTTCAACGTCGTAATCAAATAACCGACAAAAACACAACCAGAAACAAAAAAGGAGTAGCATCATCGATCGTTTGCCAAAAAAACGAAACGCTAGGGCAAATCAAGATCACGAACGATTCCGCGCAAAATATGAACAAGCCGAGCTCCAGGTCCACTTTAAAACTGCCGTCCGGACAGAAGCCGGTACAACAGAGGCTCCGTAACACAGACTTAAAATCGATAACTTGGAGAATGGACCACGCTCCCCAAAACGGAGCACAGCGTTTTAATGGACAGTGAATAGCACTCGGAATGAGGGAAAGAGACGGTCGAGCTCAGGCGATAAAGAAAGCCTTCTCCCGCTCTATCCCTCTCTCTTGCTAAATGGATAATACCCTCACAAATAAATTACACGCTACATGGTCAAAGGGAAGCAGGTCGAGAAACGGGTTAAATCGCTCCAATTTCGAGATGCCACAGTAAACAAATGCGTAATAAGAAAGCGTTTCATACCTATCCTACCGCACGCAACAACGCAAAATAAGTTCCGTTGATCGCCGAGAATTGAAATTAAGATCGGGGCGAAAAAGATGCACAGGGCAAAACATTACCCTGAGATTCGTAGAATTTGTATTCCGACCGTATAAGTAAATAGCCAGAAGAACTATCGCTAAATACGTATTTCGAAGGCCAGGCCTTCATCCTCAGTAGCTCGGTTATGTAGTGTACGGTCCGCCTGGGTGCGGGGATTTGAATGAACCGAGCTACTGAGGATGAAGGCCTGGCCTTCGAAATACGTATTTAGCGATAGTTCTTCTGGCTATTTACTTATACGGTCGGAATGCAAATTCTACGAATAGAATAACGCCGTAGTCTCCACTTCTACCATCATTACCCTGAGATAAAACGGAGACTTTCCCTGAAGTCAGCCCGTCAACCCAATTCGCCTAGTCGACGGATCCGGTTGCCACCAACGACGAAGTGCTTCCGCTGATGGATGAGAAATACTTATACATACCATTAATCCACTCCCCTAAACAGACAGCACCGCCACCGCAAAGATAGAGAGAAAAGGAGAGAGAAGAGGGCAGAGAGAGAGAGAGAAGAGGGCAGACAGGGAGGGAGAGAGAGGGAGCTACACACAAGAGAGCGGTCTTGAATAATGAGGCACTAGAGCCTAAGTAAGACCGAACAGTACCGTAAACCTTCCTTTTGGTCACGACTTCAAGACCCAGCTCACGCCTCCAGAGGACAATACCCCTTCGCCGCCCAACATCCCCGAGCAATCTCCGCCGCGATGGAAAAGACAAAACGCGAGTTCTTTTCCCTAAAAAAAGGAAGAGGTGCGGTCATGACCGCCAAGGTTTTCTCCGGCACGAACCACACCCCTTGAGTGGCGATACCAAAAAGCACACTCCCGCTTCTCCCTCCCTCTCGGCCATTCCCGACACCAATAACAGCGATTGCTCGATCCCTTTGGGGGTTAACCCCTCCTCCTCTCCTCTCTTTCAGGGGTGAGAATGTGCAGTCACGGGTTACCTCCCACCGCGCCACTTTATCATTCGGGTCCACTCCCGACATCACTCGGGGTCCTCCCTCTTTCGGAAGACCATTGGGGAGGGTGAGGATGGGGAGAGAATGTGCAGTTGGGGTGGCGGCTGAGGAGGGAGGAAGCTTTTTGAACAGGCGGGTTAGGGACATACGCCCCGCCGTCGTCGCACCCTCCGCCTCCTACTTTTAACGGGGAGGTTGGCGTGCTCCTCGAGGCGGAAGCACCTCTCTCTCCCTCTGGGAAGGGTGAAGGAGATGTGGAAGGGTGGCCGGGTGATTGGTGGGCGAACGTGGGTGGGATTGGGAAGCGGCATGTGGCCCGAGGAGGCTTTGGAGGGTGATGAGTGAGAGAGAGAGAGAGTGAGATTGGAAATTTCGGAATCCAACCGTGTGGATACAGTGGGACAGGCGGAGTTCATTCCCTCCCCGTCGAGAGACCGGGTGTCGTGCGACAGCCCCTTCTGTAAATACGGCCTCATCCCATTCAAGGGACCTCCCCGTAAAGGATTAACGAAAAATCAATTCATTTCCATTATTAACGCTAAACTTACCACGCGAAACGCTGTTAGCAAAATCATCTCTCTTTTACGGATGAATGCGTGACGAATTCGATAAAAATCTTTATAAAATCAGTTTAACTGATCGCAACAATGTAAAATGCATAGCCGATCTTGTTAAAGGGGTCAAAAAACAAGGGCGGATCCGAAGGGAGGAGGGATAAAGGGAGTAATTACCTCTCCCCTCCCCCTCCAAGATTTCAGAACACCGAAACATTTATAAAATGATAACATTTAACATATCGAAAAAATTTACTTTATAATGTATTTATTTTGTTGCACAAAATGTTTTTTCATTTTTACATATTAAAATGTATCATTCTGATCATATTTTCAAATAGTTTAATTTTTCATCTTTGATAGCCTCCCCCTCTAGGATGAAGTCTGGATCCGCCCTTATCGACAGATGGTCTGTCTCCCAACACTAATTTCGTGGGTTTCAAAGTCATTCGTTTGGATATGCTGCCATTTATAATCTCTGAAATGGCCATGAAGTACAAAGAGATAATGCAAAATTAAATGAAAGCACGCGAGGTAAATCATCCCATTCGCTAATTATGCCTCTATTTAAGCAGCAAGGAGCGTTTAAGAAAAGAAGACCATCACCAAAAAAAGTGTCACACATTAATCTCTGTTGATGAACAATTACATTGCCTGGAGACGCGAAAAAATTACTCCCGACAGATGTAATGTACGCGGCAACCATACCGTAAATTTTAAAGCCGGACATTACTTAGCCGAAACTGGTCTACATCCTCGACGGATTAAAAAAAAATATAGTCGGGAATGAAACTCAGCTGGAATACCTGAGTCGATAAATTTTCTTGACGCGAGCCGAAGACTAGAGAGCGAATTAAATCCATCTCGTACACATGGCGCTAAAAAAATCAGCGTTAAATGTTTACACTGCACCTCGGAGAAAGGGGAAAAAGGAACGGACACCGCGAGCGCTTTTCAAAAACTCTCGAGAGAGAGTAAGAGATAAGTCGAAGAAGAGCGGGCTGGCGGTTATCCGTCGGCTACAAGCGGCTCGCTCCTTTCTGAAAGAAACAAGCGAAGCGGAACCACTTAAAAAACCAAGTAGGAGCAAAAAAGTGGATCACTGGGCGAAGAGAGAGATAAAGAGAGGCGCATTAAGGAATTAATGACGAAACGACGACCGCAAGGAAGCGAAAACGAGGAGGAAAAAACACAACACAGAGATAAAAGAATAACGTTCCGCGGGGAGAGTGACATTACGCGGTGAAAAAAGAGGACGACGTAGGAAGAGAAGAGGAGATGTCGAAAACGAGCTGAGAGAGATCGGAGCGGGAGTGACAGGTGTGTGGGCGATGGAAGGGGAAAGGCGCATTGTTACGGAGGAGTGGGATGGGGAGTGGGGCGCAAGGAGGAGAAGCCTGGAGAGGAAAGGGGAATTGGGATGGGGGAGAGTATGGGAAATCGGCAGGAGGCGAGATATTAGAAGGCGCTTGGGTGCGGTGACCTGTTTAGGTTTTTTAAAAAGACATTTCGACACGATCCGTGGGTTCACGATACGGGATTACAATCATCGAAACTAAAATCAGAATCCGCACGCGTTATTTCCATCGGTCGTTTCGTTGCGCGATTGTTTGCGCAGCTATCGAATTGCGAGGACGGAAGTGTGGTATCGTTCCTTTTATGCGTCCCTTCCTATCAAAAAGTTACGCACGGAGCGAAATGGGACTCGAAATTGCGAATTCCTGGGCTTGGGAAATCGGTCAAATCGCTGCTTATCTGGGTCGCGGAACAAAGGGAGGAAGTACGGGAGAAAAACGGCGGAGTAATTCGCACTTGAGCGTCGTCGATAGCCGGGATGAATATCCCCGGGAGTGCGGCGAGACGAGAGAATAGAGGACACGCCCAGATGTAACGCAAAAAAAGCGTCAACGCTGGACATTCCTCGCGATCGCATGCCGCGATCCAGCGTTTCCAAGTGACGAAGCGATTGAAATGTCGCACGGGAGACTGAAAACGAGCTACGCTCGTCATGAGCATCCTTCGACTGCACAAGAAAGGCCTCGCGGTTCATTAACACATGACTAAGGATTCCTGCGATGCTCGGCCGGGCATCCCACGTCAGCTGTCAAAGAGGGGATAAAAACTAATAAAGATGTGCACTCGACACTTCTGGGAATCTTTATTACTCACCGCATCGCACAAAACTACCCTAGACGGTTCGACGGGAGATAAAAACACGCGGCATCAATGGCCATGAGTAAACGGCGATTGAATGAGGAACATACATTACGACAGCACACGTGCAATACGTCGGGATGGACGAACATCCTCCTCCAAACGGAAACAATGGACCGCTAACGAAAGAAAAAGAAACCCGATGAGGAATACTTATTTTTACGATAGGTTTGTTCCGGTAAAACGTAATCCCACGAGATGGGAATAGGAATAAGTCGTAGTATAAAAATAACAATAAAGGAGTCGCGATAAGGGTCGACTTGAGATTAAAGTACACATATATAAAATAAAAACCCAAATTTATGCATGGGATCGAGACTGTATAATGGGAACCAAAGACAAGGAAAGAGTGCCGCAGTTTTATAAGGGGGAGACGCACCCTAGGGGTTTCTGCGGTGAAGAGCCAAATGGCAGGAAAGAAACATAAATGGAGAAAGGGAAAAGGAAAAGGGTGAAGAGGGAAAAGGGAGAAGAGGGAAAAGGTAGAAGAGAGAAAAGGGAGAAGAGGGAAAAGAGCAAAGAGAGGGAAACACGTTATAAAAGGGATAAGAGAGAGAATAAGAAGGAAAGAGGGACACGGCATGGAGGGGAAAGGGAAGGAGAAGAGAGGGTGGGAAGGAGAAGAGAGGGTGGGAGGGAGAAGAGAGGGTGGGAGGGAGAAGAGAGGGTGGGAGGGAGAAGAGAGGGTGGGAGGGAGAAGAGAGGGTGGGAGGGAGAAGAGAGGGTGGGAGGGAGAAGAGAGGGTGGGAGGGAGAAGAGAGGGTGGGAGGGAGAAGAGAGGGTGGGAGGGAGAAGAGAGGGTGGGAGGGAGAAGAGAGGGTGGGAGGGAGAAGAGAGGGTGGGAGGGAGAAGAGAGGGTGGGAGGGAGAAGAGAGGGTGGGAGGGAGAAGAGAGGGTGGGAGAGAGAGGAGAGGGAGGGAGGGAGGGAGAGAAGAGGGAGGGAGGGAGAGAAGAGGGAGGGAGGGAGAGAAGAGGGAGGGAGGGAGAGAAGAGGGTGGGAGGGAGAGAAGAGGGTGGAAGGGAGAGAAGAGGGTGGAAGGGAGAGAAGAGGGAGGGAGGGAGAGAAGAGGGAGGGAGGGAAAGAAGAGGGAGGGAGAGAAGAGGGTGGAAGGGAGAGAAGAGGGAGGGCAAGGAGAGGAAGGGAGAGAAGAGGGAGGGAGAGAAGAGGGAGGGAGAGAAGAGGGAGGGAGGGAGAGAAGAAGGAGGGAGGTAGAGAAGAGGGAGGGAGGGAGAGAAGAGGGAGGGAGGGAGAGAAGAGGGAGGGAGGGAGGGGAGAGGGGAGGGAGGGAGAGAAGAGGGAGGGAGGGAGGGAGAGAAGAGGGAGGGAGGGAGAGAAGAGGGAGGGAGGGAGAGAAGAGGGAGGGAGGGAGAGAAGAGGGAGGGAGGGAGAGAAGAGGGAGGGTGAGATGGAGAGAAGAAGGAAGGAAGGCCGGAAGAGAAGAAAGAGGGAAGAGGGAAAAAGGAAGGAGAGCTGAAGGAGGGGTAGGAAGGTAGCTATAGAGGGGTAATAAGGAAGGGAGATAAGAGAAAATACGGCAGAAAGAGAGCGAGGGGAAATAAATGGAAGCGGCGATTTTTGCGAGTGGCAATAAAGCAAAGGGCAACGGGGTCCCTTGAGAGACGAGAGGAATGCTTGTAGCAGAAGTACAGCGAATGAAAATAAGGGGATAAGGGGTAAAGAGGTGTACAGAGAGAGGGAGTGAGAGAAATAGAAGCTATATGTGAAAGGATCCAAAGAGTGAAGAGAGAAAGACCCGAATCGTGAGCATTGATACGTGACGTCCGTGGGACAAAACAACAGAGATAGGTGGGAAAAAATGAAAGACTCGGGCAGACACCCCGAAGGGAGTTTTTGGGCTCCTTTCTGTACCAAAACTGCCTGGCTCGCTCCCCACTACGAGCGCGCACGTTACCCGTGGAGTCATCGATCAGGGGGAAGGAGAAGGAAGGGTATCTGGCAGGCTTCCTCCGGGTGAGGGGCGCCGCAACGCTGGCAGCCGAGCGTTGGGGGTAGGGGGAGGGTGGCAGACGCAGAGAGTGAAAGTGGAATGGAGCTTTAAGAGATAGGAGGGGATGGGAGGTTGGGAGAATGAAGGTGGATAAAGTGCGGGGGGAAAAGGGGAGGGGGTCGTGGCGGGAGAAATGAGGGAGAAGTTCTACGAAGAGAGAGATAGATAGATGTGTATACGGAGGGTGAAAAAGAAGCGTGGGGAAATTAAATGGAGAAGGGGTGACAATACACGTACCGCGAGATGTGGGTTGGTGTATGTTTTCCTGGGTAGGGTGGGGGGAAAATACAGGAATCAAACACCGACGCTTGCGGGGGGTGCACGGAAGTAATGACGACTCCGTCCCTTCCGAAAAGTCACGTGCGACAAGCACCGATGCTGAAATTTTTTTCATCGGAGGCAGTCGGGGTACGGTACGAGATGGGACAGAATTCGGACCCCCGAGGTTTGCCAACAGGTTAATACAGACTCGTACACGGGCAAAGTCTGAGTGATAAAGCACACAGACCGTATATGCAACAACTGTTAACGATCTCTTGGCGCGAAATGTGTTGTGATCATGCTCGATGGAGTGACCATATCCCTTCTAGAAATAGTGCGTTCTTCGAATCCAACAAATCCGAAGAAAATGTTCTGCTACAAACAAAGTTTAAAAGCATCGAAATTCGGTACTAATGCTTTTTACATTAAACTGTGGTTTGCAGTATTGGTTAATATGGATAACCATAAGGTAAGACGTTCAGGTTTTTCTTCAACATTGCCTGAATCCGTAATTCAAGATGCAAAAGGTCGCAAAAATACCTCTCGTAATTGCTCTACTACTTCAGTTTCAATGCAAAATTTAAGTTATTACACTATGGCTTCATTACAACTTTATATCGTCGTTGTTCTGGCAAAACTCACCAAGTGCGAAAATAAAAATGTTGAGAAAATCAAATTAAAAGTTTGGAGTATACGTATATGGTAACTTGGTGAGAAATGATGTTATAATTTTAACCATCTTGTCAAGTTCATAGCGCTTGGTGAGTTTTACCAGACTATAGAATTCACTTAGATGTGTCAAAATGTGGACTTAATTCAAAATCGCAAATTTTGCACTTGGTGAGTTTTGCCAGAACGGTGACGATATGTATTAGCATTATTTTCAGACAATATGCATTGCAAGTTTACAACCGGATTCATTTTTAGTCTAAACATTTTATTTCAATGAGAATGAAATATTATATATAGACAAATATACAGCCATGAATTCGTTAACCAATGCATTACTAGTACAAGTGACATGTAATTTCATATTTTCAGTGGCATATAATTAATAATTTAGACTACTTCGTCGCAAAATAAACGCAAAACCACCGAAATTTAATCAAGACCTTAAGCCATTTTGCGAAGTAGTGCCATTTTAATGCTGACCTATACGGAAGTTTCTGCTTCACGGTTAGAATTTAAGTTGTTTTCGAGGCCGTAAAGTCAACGAAACAACTCAAGATATTATTTTTAGAACTCTGCGTCATAAAATAATGAGATAGGAAATCAATACATACTGAATCTGGGATGGTTCTACCTCGAACATTCTAGTCTTCCTCGTAAAAACAACAACGCCGACAAACAAGATAAGCCCGAGACGTACGTAACTAAACGGCGCTCTAATCCACCTATCATCCATAAACGCTATTTAAGGCCCCTTAACGTTCCTCCGAAGAAATTATGACAGTATGGAGAGACTTACTCACGCCAAGTATAGGCGATGCTAAATAAGGGCAGTAGGCAGAGGGGACGAAAGAATGATGACTAACGGAAGAATATACTTCAAGAGGAGGAGGCATAAGAAATTTTGGGACAGAAGAAGGGAGAGGACAGAGAGAAGAAAACGGAGGGGGAGAAAACGACCATAACGACAGAAAAGAGGGTAAGAGGCATACGTTGATAGGGGATAGGGACGATGACAGATGCTTATTCGGCAGAATTGGAGCGGTGGATGAGATGGATGTTAGAAGAGCAAGAAGAGTGAAAGGAAGAACGAAGGGAGATTCGCAATGCAGAAGTTGACAAAACGACGGGCCACTAAGGGAATAAATATCATCACTAGCGAGGGAATGAAATTGTGAAAAGTCAATGCACATGAATAGTGCTTTGAAAATGTAACCACTGGTCAAAACGGCGTACTCGTTCTGATTGCTTGGTTTTGTAAAGCAACTGGTTCGTGTTACAAAAATTCCATTGACGGATTTAACATTATTCATATTTCCCTCGGCAGTATTGCAATCAGCGACCTTAAAATTGGGAGCCAGACACACTAACCACCACTCTCCCAAGGCCGGCGTATACGCACGACACGTTTTCAATTGATTTCATAAAAGTTTCATATTCAACCAAAATACACATTAAAGACCATACAGAAATTTTGCCATATAAGTATTTGTCGCAAGGAATTTTTATCAAATATCAATCTACAAGAGAAGCAATTCGGAAAAATGTATATATTATTTCAATAAGTAAGAATGATATTACATCTGAGCATATCACTATTTTTTTGTTGCAGCCATCAATTAAAAATCTGTCCCCAGATACTTTTTAATACAAACCCCGATTTGCGAATTACTGACATAAATACACATTATTTACGTGACCAAAGACTGTGGATATAGAATGAGAAGAAATTAAACCAGTATCAAGGATACCTTGGATAATGAGACTGGAAAACAAGAGAAGAAAATCAGAAAACCATGGATCACTAAGGAAATGCTGGAGAAAATGGATGAGACGAAAATGGAAAAACGTTAACAGTGAAGAAGGTAGAGCCAACTATAGATGTCTAAACAATGAGTTGAGAAGAATAACAGAAAAAGCTAGAGAAAATTGGATAAAAGAAAAATGTGATGAAATACAACGAGTTAGGGCGGTACGATATGATGCACGCTAGAGCACTGGAATTAGAAGATAAGAAGTCGAATATAATTCGTGGTAAAGGAATTATGAATAAGGATGGGAAGATAGTATAAGAAACAAAGGATGTAGCACAGGTATGGGAATATATTAAGGAACTATACAGCAAGCAGGCAGGATCGGCAAAAATAGAACTGGAAAATGAGGAAAACATTGAAGAAGACAACTTAGGACCAAGTATTATGGAGAGCGAAGTAGAAAAAGCGATAGTGGAAATAAAGAAAGGGAAAGCCACATGCAGCGATGGAATACCGGGTGACGTACTTAAAGCCATGGGATCAGAAGGATTAAAAGCGATCACGAAATTAATTAATAAGATTTACGACACGGTAGAGTGGCCTCGGGATTTCCTAGAAGTAACAATGATCCCTCTAAAGAAGAAGCCAAAGGCAATGCAGTGTAAAAACTACAGAACGATAAGCCTTCTGTCACACACGTCTAATATCATCACGAGGATTCTTAATAAAAGGCTGGAGAAAAAGACTGAAGAAATGTTAGGGGAAGATCAATTCGGTTTCAGAAAAGGACGAGGAACTAGAGATGCTATAGGAGTAGTTAGAATCATATCAGAAAGGGCAATAGAATACAGTCAAGATATCTGCGTATGTTTCGTAGACTGGCAGAAGGCCTTTGATAGAGTAAATTGGGTAATGTTGATGAAGATATTAAAGGATATAGGTGTAGACTGGAAAGACAGGAGACTGATCAAGAACCTATATGTGAATCAAGTTGTAAAGGTCAGGTACGAGAATGCGGACACCTGCGGAGTAAATATCGGTAGAGGAGTAAGACAGGGCTGCTGGCTATCGCCGACCCTATTCGATATATATGGAGAAAGTCTAATGCAAGAAGCGTTAGAAGGCACAGGACATTTCAAAATTGGAGAGAGGATTATAAGAACAGTAAAATACGCGGATGATCAAGTGCTTCTAGCAAGAAATAAAGAGGAACCCCAGAAAATGATAAATAGACTAGTGATAACAGGTAGAAAATACGGTATGGAAATAAATACAGGAAAATCCAAGGTCATTCGAACATCAGGCAAAGAGATTCTGAACATAAGTATTGAAGGAAAGCCTTTAGAAAAAGTTTCAGACTATAAATACCTTGGAAGCATCATAACAAGAGAAGCAAAATGTACGGATGAGATCAGGACTAGAATAGGAAAAGCAAAAGCGGCTTTCAGAAGAAAGAAACACCTACTTACGGGGAATATAAGGGAAGATATCCGCAAGAAGTTCATAAAATGCTATGTATGGAGTATAGCGTTGTACTGGGCAGAAACATGGACGTTAAGGAAAAATGACATCAAACACTTGGAAAGCTTTGAAATGTGGACTTGGAGGAGAATGCTGAAGATAAAATGGAGAGATAGGATGAAAAACGATGAAGTGCTACGAAGAGTAGGAGAGAAGCGAATAATTATACAGACTATTAGAAAGAGGAAGGCTAACTGGGTTGAACATTACCTGAGGAGAGAGAGTATGATTAAAGACGTGTTAGAAGGAAAACTAGATGGAAAAGGGGAAAGAGGTAGGAAAAGGTTTCAGCTGATAGACGATTTGAAAGGGAAAGAGAGTTATCAAGATATGAAGAGAACAGCGGAAAATAGGAGTACATGGAGAACCAGGTTTAACCATGAATAATCACGGACCTGATGAAACATGACAATAATAAACACGTTAGAATGAAGAAATTATTGCCCATAATTAACTTTCTTACGTCAGTATCAGGCCAGGCCTTTTATATTAAAATGTAACCTTCACCTGACATCAAATAAAATCATAAAACGAGAGGAGAAATAAATTTGGCAACTCCATTTGGCTATTTGCACATTAACACATTGCGAATTTCTCTGATTTATTCACACGCTACCTGCTAACCAATCGATCTATTATGACAGCCCATCGGTCACTCCCAAAATTACGGCTGATCGCCTTGTGAACACAGAAGACACGCGAGTAATCCAAGATAGCGCATCCGCCATTACCATGACAGCGCCGCCCCACAAAACGGGAATCGTAAAGGTTGCAGGAATGGGAGAGGAGGAGGAAGGAAGAGAGGGAGGGCGGACTTAGGAAAGAGAAATATTGGAAGGTGAGAGACTGAGGAATAGGAATATTTGGAGCGCATTTCGCAGCAGAAAAAATAGCCCACGAAACTTTAAATCTTAGAAACTAATTTTTTAAGAAAACTGTGAAAAAGCCGAAAATAAAGTTGTTAATTCGTTCCTTTCTCACAACGATAATCGATGTTCGACATTAATATAAAATGTAAACCTAGCCATAAAACACAAAATGAAAGAAGTTAAGATATATTACAAAAAACACTAAAACGAAAAAACAATATAAATGCAAATGTAAGGCTTTTAAATGACGACTGTAACTTTCTTAAAGGAGAATTTTAGCATTAGAATTCTCCACTACCACAATATCGTTACCATTTACGATAAATACCATGCAAAAATTATATATTATGACATAAATTAAGTAAAACATACGTTCTTAGCGATAGGCTAACCTTGGCTATAAATAACGAAGTTAATTGAACACCACGTCACAGAAGTGATTTCATACCGAATATTTTATGCTTGTGGCACGACAGCGAAAGAAAGGCCTCAAGTATTGACGTAACCTCTAGCGGAGGTTTTTCACACAATTAATTTAAGAAAACATAAGCAAACGAATACCTTAGTGCGCAACTCAAAAATAAAAAAGTGTTACAACATTCGCAAGGAAACCTCACAAACACCGTAGCACCATTTCGTCACCGGATTGCCAAACACGAGGCGGCCATAATGAAGACGGCCTTCGCTTAAACATCAATCTTAAACGAAAATGCTCCATTGCCAGGGGTTTCTAAGCAACTGAGGTTAATTATGGTGTGGTTTACCATTCGCCATATTCTTTTGCTGAAAACAAAGCTCGCTTAAGTCAAACATTGACTGGCCCCGAAAACTGAACAGGAAGTTTAACTAACCTTAAAAAAAAATTGAACGGAGTTCGAACCCGGATTAAGTGAAAATGTAATTATGATGGACTCAAATGCTGCCAGTCAACATAAATTTTAAAATTAATATTTCTGACTAATATACTGCCTACGGAAAAAGGTAATTAGGCATATAAAAATAGTAACTAGCGTGATTGACGTTAGTCAAGATAATAAGGAATTAATATGATGTTAATTATAAAAAACTAGGATCCCTTAGGTGTCCCATACTCCCTAACCTCATTTTTCTGGGCGGATAAATGAAATAAAAAGACTGAAAAAATGGAATAGAGCTAAATTAATAAAATGAATAGACAAATTGTATAGAACCATAATACGTTAAAGAATGAAATCTAGTAGATTGTAGATGTATAACAAACATCTGCAGAATATAAACATGCATACTATAGAACAAATTCGGTCATTAACATTGATGTGGGCATAAAGCAGCGTTTTAATTTTCTATTAATTTTTGTTGAAAATGTTACTCGTACCAAAAGATACATAGGTAAATAAGTAAAGGTGGAAACTACGGGGAAATTTATGTTAAAATTAAAATTTTAATTCCTTAACCGTAAGATTCAAAATCTTACGGTTAAGGAGTTAAATTTTTAATTTTAACATCGTACAGATACAGAAATGCTCTGAGCTCCTCCGCCAAGGATTGGTATTTCTTGACATTAAACCCCCTTTTGTTGTGATGCTTCCGGAACGTCACCGATACTTTAATATGGTTGACAAATGCAAATAAAATACATAGTTAAGTGTACGATGAGAATATGGATTTAAATTCAAAGCTAGAAGGCCTACTCGGCTACCATATGCGTTAACTGGCAGCGATGACAAAAACTTTATTTTGCGATAGTAAAGGGACTTGTATCCAGTTCTTAGGAAGGGAAATTACAGTCAATTCTAATTTATACGATGCAACTTGGAACATTAGTGAAAATGAAAACCCAAATATAAGTTTTCGAATAGAAATACGAGAAAGCATTCTTTCCAACAGAATAAAAGGAGATCACACAACAGTTAAACAAAACCGCATACAAAATTCCTTAATTGTGATGAAATGACGAACCCACCAACGCACCATCATACTTTCTCATTCTCTCCGTTAAAGGCAATTCATGGCCGACGCCATAGAGACGAACCCGTCAACAGAGCTGCAAAGAAGGTGTTACCAGTCTATCACGGTCAGAGCTGCAAAGAAGTTGTACCAGTCAATCACGGTTTACTGCATGTTCACAGCTCAAAAATATGTATATCAAAGTTATTCGTGCAATAAAAAAACAAATAGCAGTTTGTCGCAGTTTTATTCCTAAAAGCCCAAACAAAATATATTTACATATTATTTAATGTAAATGTATTAAATATGTGTTCATTATATAAATATATAAATACATTTTTAACAAACAAGTGGGGATTATCTCCAGAGCAACCACCGTATATTGACTTTTGACGTGACAATCCATCGATCTGCCTCTCTCATCTGGGGACCCAAAAGCACGCTCCAGTAACGCCCACTCCCAGCGTCACCCAAAAGCGATGACGAAGCAAGGTCTGCGTGGTGCCAGTGCCTCATCCCACAAAACTGCCGGCAAGAGTGGTTCATAAATGGCACTTGGGAATCGCATTGGGAGGCGGCGGGGGAACACAATGGAACAAACCGACAATTTATGATAAACCGCCGTGACGCCATTTGGAGGATAAAAACCGATCGTCGATCCCATCATCCGCTACTCGCGCAATGAATATCCAACGCTTAGTGCTGAAGGGACTTGATAACATGTCCCGCGCCGAAATTAAGCATGCTTACCGATTTGATTTGGACAACGCCTTTCGTAAGAGACCTATTAAATTGAATCGGAACACAAATTACCGATAGAATGGCGTGGAAACGAAAACAAGGAAAACCAATTTGTATTTCCGAAGAGTTATTAAATCATATATTCGAAAGGAGTATTTCTCGATAAGCATTTCGACCTCTGTCCTTGACCTTTTACACTTGAAAGATAACAAGAGTAATAATTCGATCGCATGCGGAAAAAATGAGATGGCATAACCGCAACTTCCCTTATATTTTGCTATTCCACAATCATAACCAACTGAATCGTGCGCGACCGCGCGTCCTGATAAGAAAAACATTTGGAAGAAGAGTGAATCATCCACCTTACATTGTTACCATTTTCGTCAAGTCTCTATTGGACCACTCATACGAAAATGTCTGAATTTCGGGGGAGGCGGAAAAATACGAGATATAATACTTGTATCGCTAACAGCCAAACTGGCGCTGAAATCCATAAGCGCAAAACTGGGTCAAACAACGTTTGTGGTAAAAAGAAACGGTTCAAAAAAGTCGGACCAGAATAAACGGGGTTAGCCGCAATCAGGTGAGTGGAAACGAGTATGAGGGAAAAAAAGACGGCGGACGTGCGGGATAAAGTACAGAAATTCAAACACTAGAGGGTTAAACTGAAAACTCTGCATTCGAGATCCCTCTTTTTATAATTCCCGGAGACAGGCGACACGATCACTTGACAACGTCGCACGATCCATCTCCATGGAAACGGGACGGGAGGGCGTGGGAGAACCAGACCCATACTCCTACGAACTTTTTGACGATATTTCCGGGAGATTTTTTTTAACAGAGGAAATTCTGTACGGCAGTCTGGCTCTACCGAGTCGTCATAGCAACGCGAGAACTCATAACATTAGCAGTGGAAAATATGAAAGGGTAAAATTTACCTGTATTAAACATATGGGCGACCCATTTTTGAAGGAACATAATATTATTTCTAAAACATCGTCTGATTCAGCCATTCTCGTGTAAATAAAAAGTGAATAAATCATCAAAATCAAACCACTTAGCCATTAGAAGAATTTAAAGAAAAAGTCCATCGATCACATTTCTACTCAAAACACAAGTATAAATTAGCCACGGGCAAATTATGATTCAACCTCAACGTAACATATAAGAGAATATAAATTACGAGACATTTTACTCTCTTAAGACCTTGGTATGGCTGACAACGAAGTGAATAATTCGCGGGCAAAAACCGGCGGTGGATAAAACCACACCGAAAATAAAACACCAGAACCAAAACACCATTTCCGCCTCGGACGACGCTTCAGTATGCAACAGCGGTAACCATTCTCTTCTTTTTCGTCGCAAAACAATTCGGCACGTGGACATTTTTAAACGCGCGAGGCAACGGACACTTGAGTACATTCTTCTGCTTTCCAGTTTGGGGTGGGCAGAAGAAATGGGGGAGGAGAGAAAAGAGGAATGAGAGAAAGGGGGAAGGAGAGAAAGGAGGAAGGAGAAAAAGGGGGAAGGAGAGAAAGAGGGGAGGATAGATAACGGGAGGAGGATAGAGAAAGGGGGGAGGATAGAGAAAGGGGGAGGATAGAGAAAGGGGGAGGATAGAGAAAAGGGGAAGGAAAGAGAAAGAGAGTAGAGAGAAAGGGAAAAGAGATTCGGGGAGAGGAGGGAGACAGAAGCAGAGAGGGGCATAAGAGGGAGGAAGATAACAATAAGAGAGAGGTAGAAAGCAAAGAGAGCACATTTTCGTCGGAGCGAAGTGTGGGATCAATTGGACCGCGTTTAGAGAGAGGGGGAGATCGAGGAGGAGGAAAAAGGGTAGAAGGGTAGCGACCCAATTGCCCCCGATAAACCTCCTATTCTCTTATACCGCCCAGCGCTCTCCTTCGGAGGAAGAAGATGCGTGAAAAGAAACAGGAAGAGAGACAGGATGGAGGAAAGGGAGAGAGAGAGAGATGGTGGAAAGGGTGAGGGATGGAGGAAAGGGAAAGAGGGATGTAGATAAGGGAAATAGGTGTGGAGGAACGGGAGAGAGGTGTGGAGGAAAGGGAGAGAAGTGTGGAGAAAGGGAGAAAGGTGTGGAGGAAAGGGAGAAAGATGTGGAGGAAAGGGAGAAAGATGTGGAGGAAAGGGAGAAAGATGTGGAGGAAAGGGAGAGGGATGGAGGAAAGGGAGAGAGAGAAAGAGGCAGAGGGAAGTGCGGAGAATGGGAAATGCCGGAATACATCTACCTCTCACTCCTCGGAGGCGTGGGATACACCTCCCCCCTAACCCTCACATCAACCCATCCTCTCCCCCCCCCCCCCTATCCTTCAGTCCCGCATTCCAAACGATTGTCCGTCCTCACGAGGCGTGACAGGCAGACCGATTCCGCCGGCCGTCGTTCAGAAAGACGCGAAACGTAAAGAGAAAGAAGGGGTGAAGGAGAGAGAGAGAGAGTGGGAGGAAGAAAGAAAGAGGGTGGAGAGTTTTTCAAGAGGAGTCGGATGGCTAGAGAAAGAGAGAGAAGCAGGCGCACGAAGCAGCGGGAACAGGAGCGAGGGCGGGATACGAGACGGACAACAAAATGAATAAAAACCGCAAAAACCCACCGCGCCGTACAATGGGGAAAAAGGGAAAATTCTCGCTTTTTTATGGGATAGCTTTTCCTACTCGCGGGAGGAAACTACGAGTTGTACGAGTTAGAGGCAATGAAAGAACTCTCCATTTACACACACTCGCTGGATGGAAAGTGAGTCGATTTGCGATTTCATATGAATGGCGGCGCAGAGAAAGCCACATCGACGTCTCCTTGCGAAAAATCTTCGTGCAATCTACTAGGGCTAAAAATATTGAAGAATGAAATGGATTTAAAAGGAAGTCGGCGTAAAGCAGGAATTGCAGAACGGTAGATCTTTGGACGGTTTACTATATTTTTCTATGAAGGACCGTAGAATACATACACTGAAAAATAATACTCATCACCATTAGGAAAAATAACAAATGAACATTATTTAAACCAGAAACACTCGAATTTTTCTAGCACGGAACCAGCCTAAAAATCATTAGCTTTTTGAGACCACTAGGTTAGAACTCGATAACTAAATTACCTGATGAAATATTGACAAACACTTGACCAAAAATTATTGCCAATTTTGACTTTGTGAGTAAAAGAAGTGAGCCTTCGTACACGCATGGAAAAGTAGTCCGCAGGGCATGAAAACGAGAGAGAAAAAGAGATAGAATGGAAGCAATGGACTGAGACGGCTCAACCAAACGTCACTCAATTTTTCCAGTAACCATGGTAAATATGGAGGGGAGCGAACGTAAACCGAGATGGTTCCAGAAACTAGAATTGTTGATGGCCAAGACGAGACGATGCAGAGAATTCCTGGACGTGGAACGACATTTTTAAAATGAGCAATGCTCCGTAAAAATATCCTTCCCAGTCATTCTCTTGCTTTATTGACATATTCTATAAAACCATCAACATTTAGTCACAGAAATTTTAAACCGATACTAATTAGGAATCGTGATTAATAAAACGAATAAATTTGGAACATATAAAGACAGTCCTAGTTACGCATACTCGAACAATCAAAGATAATGTATCTAAGTAATATAATATGTTAAGATTGGAAGTTGTTCTACATGCAGGTTGTCGTGCATCGTTTCCGCAAAATTTGGGCCACAGTAACGTTTTAATGCGATAAGCCTCATAAGGCGGCAAAAGAGCTGTTTTAAGAACTTAAACTTTAAGATCAGGTTCAACGAAAGAGGTGCTTGTAAAACTATGCGCCCGGCGCCCTCTTCGTAAGATTTCATTAAATTCGACCCACTATTTAAAACTGGCCACGATTTTCGACAAGCAGAGAACGGGCTTTTTTTAAGAAAAAATGTCCGATTGCGTCAGCAATAAAAACGCGTTTTCATTCAATCCATCGGGAGAGTCATAACAACGAGTTCCGCGAACGAGAACCTCCAAAAAGAGGCCACGACTTGTATGCACACACAAACATGCATTCGCCTGCAAAAATCGTCCTAAACGGCGCAAGTGGAGTAGGAAATGAGATACGAGAGGGCATAAACCTCCTCCGTTGCATATCTTTCTCTCCTCTCCCTCCTTTCAAATTGGGAGTTAAACCAACCAACCGTTCACGTCCTCTGACTTCCGCTTCCTGCACGGCGGAGGGCGTGCGTCGCTCAATACCATGGCACGAGCGACTGCTAGTGTAAAGCGTAAATAGGGGAGGAGGGGGCGAGAGGAAAGTTGGAGGTGGGGGGAGGAGGAGATGCAGCTGCTAAGGAGGAACGTCCGCAATAAAAATAAAAGAATTCTCCTCGTTTTCAACTGGACAGAAATGAGGAGTGAAATCGAGCGATACCAACTCGTGTCAGCCGAGCTGTGATATGATGCATCGCAAAAGGATACGGGGGACAAATCTTCATCTAGCGGAGATATACGATACGTAAAATTCCCATGCTCCGAGAATTCCACGATTAAACGCGTTACAAAAGCATTGAGACGAGAATAAAAATCCATTTGATTTTAATAAAATAACTTGGGATTTAAAAAGCTATATGAAATCTTCTGTGCCTTCAAGTACAGCTAAAAGAAACTAATAATAAACCCAAAACGACAAAGTGAAAAATAATTAAATCGACGTAAAAACGGTTGAGCAAACAACAGTTCAACTGTGAAGTAGCTGTGCAAGGTTCGAGTCAACAAACTTCTTATTAAAAGGCGAATTACCACATAAAATACTACAAAAACGAAACCATTTATAAATTCACTAGCTAGTCTTCCCTCGATGGAATTCCGTTATAAGAAGGAAATATTTCCACTTGACTAACTTTGTTCAATTCCTCATAACTATTCAAGTGGAAATATTTTTCTTTCCTTTCCATTTCCTGAAACTTTATAGCTGGAATGCAATTGATAAATTACTCCAACAGCCACAAACGAAAATCATTTCGTCTACAAAGCAGTCATCTTCAGTGGATGTCCACTGAACCTTGACTCTAAGCTCGCCATTTCATTTTTTGATAAATGGTGCACATAGAAGGGACTCGAATCTCTTCACCAATGACTATTATACATCACAAAATGAAATCTAAAAATAATTGTAGATACAAGAGGAGCTGCGTTAGAATGAATTATAAATGTGCTTTTGACATATGGTTACAAAATCCTCTGTCGTTTCGTTCACTTTTCCTTCGGTAAATGAGCGATTGACCTCAACTAAACCATTATATGTCGACGAAATAAATTGTTCCGTTGAAAGAATCACCTAGTTGCAATAGCTGCCGGCAAATGCACTCCGATCGAACATCAACTTAACCACCAGTCGGCACAAACCGGTAAACACCCACACGCTTCCTTCAACCCGTCGTCCTCGACACGGCCGCAAAAAGAGGAGCGGTGCGAGACGCAAAACACCCCGAGCTCATTCCTCCCTACGATCAACCGATTCCATCCCATTTTCTCCCTAGAGAGCTACCCCTCACCCGCGAGTAATTTGGGACAATCGCATGCCGCGATAAAAACGAATGCAAATCGGCCGGTCAAATCGAATATCAATCAACCGTGCAGGCCGCCGCCGTCACCACATGTCGCTCGCCGCCAAACGCGCGAGCCAGAACGAGACGTAAAACACGACCCGATTACGATACGGGGACGTGAACTGTCACAACCCACCAAAAATAGCGAAGACAATCGATAAAACGGCCTCTCAAGTACACCCCGAATGGAACGTAATGTATACGAGACAGGGGACGCCCGCATCAGGACGACAGTGGCCTGGTTCCAAGGGTCTACCACCCTTTTCCCGAACGCAAAACCATAGGAGGACACCGCCCGTCTTCTCCTCAACATCCCACGCCTATAAAACTGGAACCAAATCCGGACTCGATCTTAACATTCAATCGCGACACTCCCAAATCCCCGCCTCCTACGCAGACAAAATAATACACCACACCTCTTCATCTCCCAAGACCCCAGAGGCAGTCGGGGTGATTCTTGGGCTTAGTACTATAAGGCCTTGTGGTTCATTTGAATTAGCCTTCCAGCACATCTGGCGAAACGGCAAGGCACGACTAGTTAAATTTCTTCAGTAGTTATACATTTTCCTCCGATTCAAGAAATCAATTGTAAATGTTTTGCGCGAGGTGAAAAAATGTAATGACAAACAATTAGAAATTAGATATTAAACCCGACTCGAAATCATCCTGGAGAGCTATCTTGATTATCGGTCATTTTCATTAATAACTGCTTGCAACGTCAAATCTGACACAGAAAGATCACGCAGTATTTTTATTAAGTAGAGCATGCACTTAATATCATGCGGAGAATATGGAGATCTGATTGCCTCAAGTTCGGCGAAAAAAGAAATCTCATGTCATAAAGATGTTCAAAATCAGCCGGGATAGTAAAAAAAAACTGGGTTGAAGGAGGAGAAGAAACGTAGAAGAGGCGAGGTAAAACTTCACCCTGGATGTCATACATCTTATGCTCTCATACACGCAGAAACACGGTGCCGACCGGCGATGTCGATAAGGCACGTGAAGGGAGTAACGGAAGAGCCTGAAGAAATCGGCCCCGCTATGTGGGCGGAGGACGTGTGAGGAAGCGACTATGAGAAGAGGTAAGGACGAGAGAAAGGATCCGGAGGTGGAGGAGAGTTCCTTAAGCGAGGACGACGCCCTCCCTCTTTCACTCAAATCAGCCCCGTCCTTTTCGTGCCATAAGTAATTCTCCACACTTGCGGTATACAGAGACATCGACCCCCTCATTCGAGAGAGAGAGAAGCTCGAGAAAACTGGGAAGCGGAAAAAGGAGGGGGGAGGACGGAGAAAGTTCCGGCCGTTCGGAAAAAAATCCACCTGATATGATTCGGGAATTCATCAATTTCTTTTTTATAATAATATTCACTTCCCCATCGCGAGAGCAATAACTTCCGAGTGGGCGATCCTCCTTTTCGGTCAGCAGAGTGAAAACTCGCGAGATGTGCGAGTCAAGAAAAACCCTCCGACGACTTTCCTATCGTGGGAAGAATCGATTTTCTTAGCATAAACGACGGAGGAAGTTCAGCCGCGGAATAACAAAAGGCAGTATAATTAACAGTCGAATGTCTCGAAATGATTCTTGGGTTGTTGAAATTAAGAGTAAAAACAATTAATTCGTCAAAAAACCGCCAGCGACTGCCAATACTTGATCTGACAAATAAAAACGAAAAAATGAAACACTTCTTGGATGAACTCCATAACATTAGATAGGTCCGATCATATATGAAGACTAGGAGAATGGAAATTACTGCATATGATAAATACTAGCTGCTGTTTGACCGAATAAATCGCAATTACGGGTTTGTAAATTTTTGAAAAACTCACTTTATAACCGATTTACCCTAATGATCGTTTTGCTTTCCATCTTACTGAAGTTTAAGAAAACCGTCACGATAAGGAAAAACATTTTTTTTAGCTGCAACTCGAAACGTAGACCTCAAAAGCCATGAACTAACATAGTAAATTCAATAAAGTCTTACGTCAATTTATCAAAAAAGGGAAAAAGAAATGTGGTGAAAATTCCAGCCGTTACCAGAAAAACAAAAAAAGATGAAAGCCAAGCACAAACCTTGTTTGGGAAATACTAGGTCAGTGTAACATTTTTCCGCTAAGACATAATCTGAGCAGCAGTTGTGGGAAAGGTGTAAAAGTTTTTGCCGAAAGCGTCCTAAATTTCGAATTTTAGCAGTCTGGAGATGCTGAAAATATCTAGTTGTAGCTGTCGAATTCCGAAACTAGCATGTTAACTACGAGTATTATTTGCTCCCAGCAACTAACACGCCAAAGCTCGCGAGAAATTGCGTTCGAAGTTAAAAGCAAAAATATTCTCCGCATGATTCGAAAAAACTGATTTAATTTAATTTAAAGTTATTCGAATAAAAAAATATTTTTAACAATCATAGAACAGTATTCGCAATCCTCAGTTATGAAGAATATTTACGGACGAGAAGTAAATATCCCCAATCTATATTAGTACGTAAAACAACATGGAAAAATCATATCATTGCCAAAATTATATATAAGGATCGACAAAACCAAGTATTTTTATGGAACATAACTTAATGAATATAATTTAATAAGTTAAAATAATAATAGAACTCTATTTCGTGCTTTTGTAATGCTTCAAATAAGATTATTTTCGCCACTCCTGTTGCAGTAACCACAAGCTCGCGGGCAAAATCACGTTGAAACAAAATTACAGAAGTTGGAATAGTGCTCACATAATAGAAAAACTACCAAGTTTTTTATACTGCCACTGAAAACTGCATTATATAACTAACTTCTAAGTGTATCTCGATTACAAAGGTTGGATAACGGCCATGTACTAGGTGGAAAAATACGCGCGTAAGCAAACCAAAGTACGCCGATAAGGAGTATCGAGACGTTCATTACCTCAACGACTAATTCACATCCGGAGTGATAAATGAGAAACAATCAAATGCGATGCAATCAAACACGACATTCGTATTCGAGTATGGTAACTCCCGCATGGAGAAAACTGCACGAGGTTATCTCCGGACGTAAGTCACGTCGACCATTGAATCGAAGAGGGCGACATTCAGATAGACGATGAACGATATTCTTCGAAAGAATGACAGTGAAAAATAAATAAATTGTGGAAAAAGGCGAATTAATAAACGCGTATGGAAAGACAATGAGGCTAGAACCAATGGTCTAAAAGAGAACTTAAAAAAAGGGGAGGGCGGAGATAATATGAAAGGCAGGGACGAGGAGAGAGAGACAGGAAAGAAAGGCGCGTACAAGGAAGAGAGAGGAAAGGCGGGAGAGCGAGGGGAGGAGAGATGGACGGAAAGGAGAGAGGGATTAGAACGTGTGCAAGAAAGCGTGAGAGAGTCCTCCCTCTGAGAAGACTCTCCTCGCCAAGGAGGGCGTAAAGAGAGTGTAGGAGAGGTTGTGGAAGGAAGAGAAGAGGTTTGTATAGTGCAGACTTCTTTCGAGTAGACCAGGCCTTATCTGCTAAGGATCTTCCCTCAGCGGTAAAAAAAGGGTTTAACTCCATGAATAAACTAAACACGTCTTCTCGACTAGCACCTTCTCGAGCCCGAAAAACAATAATTTTTTTAGTAGTTCGCCGACACTTTAGCTTGATTAAAATGCCCTTCCTACGTTTATGTATCAATAAACCAAATGTGTCCACCGAACAATAACTCGTATTCATATTTTATCTATGATTGCTGGAACAAAAATAATTCGATAACAGCTGCATATAATGATAAATTACACGATGCAAACAACAGAAAACAGTCAATCAACGTCACGTAGAAACTAATACTTTCATCGCACTATCTTTCTAAGCCCCACATAACTGAACCTCGCTAAGTCCAATTACGGACGACGAGTGCGTCATTTGGAACGGCAAATACATAAATACCTTCTGATCGATTCGAATGATTTCAGTCTTCGAAAAAAAACTCCGACGAATAAGTCAAGAGGAACGCGGCCATCAAATGTGATTGTGACATTCGGGACGAACGAGTGAAACCTAGAATACGTAACTAATAGGTCACGACGTGACGAATCGGGATAGACAGGCGCACGACAGAGGCCTAAATTTGTATTTACAAAGATTTTTTGATTACCACTTTGAAAGTGAATTGATTTATCACCGCAGGTCCAATGCTGGCCTTAAGTGGAAAGTGCGGGGGGGGGGGAGATAAAGGTAGAAAGTGAACAAGGATCGGGTCATCGAACCCTTAGGCGTCGGAATTCCTAACGCATTTAGTCGTTGCAGGCGGCGAAATCCGCATCGCGAAAGGCGCCGAAGATTTGGGTAATGGAAAAAAGGCTTAATATCTCCCATCCCGTAACGAATCGTCGATTGCGAGCGAGGACTTGGCTTCATTTGCGTTTTCGCCGAGAGTGTACCTCATTTTGTCATCTGCTTTACCCTGACGGAAAATGCCAGGAGAGTTTTACGCGCAAAACAAGGCTACTTCTACCACAATCTGCATTTCTATCGTGGTTTCATACTTTCCCCATCTCAGATTCCAGGCTCTTCTATCACGGTTCCGCAATTTTCCGAACGGGTTAAAAAAAATACGACAAAAACAAGTGAACGAGACATTTTAATTCTATGGCTATATTTTTTTCGGTCTTTCGAAAAGCGTACTCGTTTGGTTGCCAAGCGCATTCACCGTCAGCCAATCTGAGCGACCGCAACAACCAACCAACCTTTTGCGTTTACGCGGCACTGGTAATAACAATAACTCTCGGCCTTAGCGGCGAGTGAAAATAGAAGCTAACGAAACTCGCGCGCGAAACACTTTCCACAGTGAAAACCTCGCACAAGCTAATGAAGAGGGTTAAGGTTTGCAGTCAACGCACTCTACTCGAAAGATTGAGAGAGGAGCAATACGGAGAGTGATAAAAACAGCTACGAACGAAGGAGAGGATGACAAGAGACGTTAGGAGAAGAGGGAGGACCGAGGAGCGACAGAGATAACGGATATTCGGGCGTTCGTGGGCACTCGGGAATGTTGAGGTGATGAGGATCCTCAAGAGAGAGAGAGAGGAGTGACGGAGACCAGACCTTCTCCTGGTCGCTGAGAAGACAACGGAGAAGAGAAGGGAGAGGTGGGACATGCGGACGGCGAGGAGCAGGAAAATAAAGTCGTTTTCGTTGGAAAAATCGTAAAAATAAGATAAACCGCGACCCAAATGTCAGAGACTCCACTCGGGTAACCGCGTCTCCGCTGCTAATTATGCATGGAATTGTTTGTCTATTGACCACGAATGCAGGTTCTGTTCCTCCGAGGTCGAGCGAAGCCAAAGAGAAAAATTAACTAGACCAAAATGACAAAGATAATATCAAAATGCATTAATATATGTGCAAAGAACATTTTCGCATAAGTCTCTTCTAGATTTTATAAATAGAATGGATTACACACAGGGACTTAAGTTCCGGCAATATTACGCGAATGGATCGATAGTTTGAAAAGTCGATTTATCAGAATTCGACGAATTATGCGGCAATTCAAACAATGAATTTAAACGATGATACTAACATAGTCGACAGACTATAATAATCCAAGAGGTTGATTGCCCATAAATACAAACAACACAATCGACGGACTGAATTTCATGATAAACTGCGAATTAGCCAAAACATGTTTTAAAAGTTTGAATTGAAAACTGTAGAATGCCTCAAAATAGGCGTGCTTTGTGCCTAAAGATAGGGGTTTTTTATACCTAAGGTAATTTTTGTAATCAATCGCAACGCATTCAAATTATTACGAAAAGAATATTATACTTATCCTTTTGGTCCTACGTATCTCCAGACACTGCGATGGTATTTTAACTCTTAATAATATATTTAAATAGACAATTTGACAAAAATATGAATTAATTTCCATGGATCAGAGTGTTTTACAGGCTGTTTCGAGATGAAAATTTTGCGTGTAAGATACGGAATGGTTTCTAATGAATTACGACAGCAAATGACGCCATAAAATTTATTTTATTCGGGATAAAAATTCGATACACGGGAGACCAACTCGAGAACTCGATTATGTTTAAGTTTTCCTCCAAATAATTCACTACCAGCGATCTAAATCTAAAATTTAAAAGGGAGTTCAAATTTAGAATCGAGTTTATCGCAAATACGCAGTAGAAATTCTCTTTTAAGGATTGGGCGGCGATTCAGACGCCTCGAAAGAAACTGATGCGCAGATGATGAGTAACACGTCGAGCTACTCATTACGGCTTATTACAAATGGCGGCGCGGGTCGAATAACGACTCCTCTTTGGAAAGCGAGGGCCAAGGAAACGAGGAAGAGGAGGTGAGCGCATCAATCTCGAGGTATTACGCGCCGATGCTGCCGTTAAGAGAGAGGTTGGGAAAAAGGAGAAAGAAGTGCATGAAGGAAGCCTTTCACTGGACCAGCCGGTCTCTCCACCCGGTGTTGTTTTGGCTTCGGCATGACCGCAAGATTCGCGGTTTCGGACCCCCGCGATGAACGAGCTACGCTTTCTCGCTCACAGTTTCCAAACCTATGGACGTTAATTTCGCCTGACCGTATGTCCGCAACGAACGAAAAACAACCTGGATTTTTTTAAAGGCGGTGCTACCGGAAAAACACGATTCGTCCTCAGTCGATAACCCACAGCCGAAGGAATAAGCACGCCAACCGGAATGAAATCAGGACCGCACGCAAGTGGAAACAAAATCACGAAGATTGCAGTTGGCCAAACAAGTGCCCTTAAGATACCAACACACGCAGCGGCTGCATTTATCAAAGGACAGAGGGTTATTTCCTTTTACGTAAAGACATTACACTCTCCACATTCAGATTCTAATGTGAGATAACTTCTTTTGAAGATCTGAAATAGCTCAAGCCTAATTGAAAATATGCATTCCGTTTTCATTCGCAAAACGCTCCCGTATATTTCAACCAGACTGGATTTTCACCGCGTGTGCGCTGTTGGATTTCCATTCATTATGCGCGTGGCGATTTGTTTGGACGAGTATACTCGTCTTCTCGGGTCGACAGGGTTAATGGCGTCGGGATTAAAAATGCCGTTGACCCGGGGGCAAGAACTCGGGTCGTAACTCACGAAAGCCATTCCCCTGTACTCCACAAGGTAAAAATAAGAAAGAAAGAGGTTGAGGTTCCGGTGAGAGCGCGAACGCTCAGAGGATTCAGAGGTTATGGAGGCGAGAGAGAGATGGTGGAGGGTAGAGTGGTGCAGAGAGGAGATGAAAAGAGGTTTGTGTGTGGTGGTAAGAGGCAACCGTCGAGAGAGAGAGATGCTGTTTGGAGTGGTGTACGAGAGAGAGCGAGAAGTCTGGCAGTAATGAAGACGGGTCCTCGAACTCGCTCTTGAATAAAAAACCCTCGGGGACTGAACTTGTCACCGAGCGTGATGACTACGGCGAAGCTCCGGAGTTGCTGCTGCAGCCGTCGCACTTACCTCCTCTTTTCTCTCCACTTGGGAAAAAGAGAGGGATGGTGATGACTGGGGTCAGCCTGCCAACCACCGCGGACAAGCCGTCGAGAGAAGAGGAAAGTGCAAGCATAGTGTGTAGGAGAACGGAGGAGAGGACGAGAAGAGGGAGGATTACGCCCGGTGTGACAGCGGACCCCGTCAACGAAGTGCCCCTGCGGCTAGGCAGAGGCCGGCTCAATTAAACGGCACGCACAAGCAAAACAAAGAGAAGAGAGAGAGAGCAGGGAGGGAAGTTATAATTAACTCGTCCCGAACTCGAATTCGCACTCGCCATTTTCCTTTTTTCCTCCTGGCTCGCGTAATTGAATCAATCCTGAGGTATTCCGAGTACGAAGAGTGAAGTTCACTTCACAGCCGTCTTCCCGCATTCAAGAGCAGAGCAAATGAAATGCTTTTTTTCCGGGAGCACTGACTTATTCGCGGTAAAATTGAAGAAGCAAAAAAACGATGTTTTTACTCTAACGACCCCAATCTTATAACATTTGTTTTATGTCGACGACCCTTTCGTACATTCATACTTTTCTGCAGCAAATAATGCGTCTAAGGACTAAGCTTTTGGTAAAAGAAATAGTAAACTCAAACTAAATAAATCATAGAAATATCTCGAACAGCATATAACACATTTTTAAAAGTCTAGCAGACAGTTAAATATAGTTTCCGCGAGTTCGTTCTTTTAGGCGGTTTTCAAAACTCCGTGACTCATATCCTCTTTGAGTGGCGCAAGAAACGCATGAGGCCGGCACTAAGAGTTGAGGACTCAAAAATAGATGCAGTCCTCGTAGGAGTAAAATCGGTCGGTGCTCATGCCGGAAAATGCTGCATTGAAAGCAACTTTCCTCAAAAATACTTTCATTGAATATTTTCATAACGGAAAGATAAGCAAAGCAAGTAGTGCTTTTTCGGCCAATGTTTTATATCATGATTGGATATAAAAACCCATTTCACTATCCACATTTAAATTTAAATGGACAAATTCAATTATTGAAAGATTTCCCTATCCACAGGCGTAAATTTCATGCTGCAAACGGATGAGCCAAATCCGTTGGTACTTTCAATTCTCTCGCTTAAGAGGCCAAAAAAACTTCTTCGACCGAAACATACTCGTGAATCTGGAGCCCTTAATAAGATAAAAAATATACCAAAAGGTAAAAGAATGTAAGAAGATTAGATGACCCAAAAAATTATTTCAGAGCTTAATTTTAGCGAACCTTGAAAACAGATAAGAACAATTTCACCGCGCTACTTTTATAAAGAGTATATCTACCGTCATAAAATACGCAATCCTGACGGCCGCCCAAGATAAAAACCAGATATATTCACGAACTCCAGACACGGCAAAGAATCGACCTTTGAACGCAAATCCTTCGCCGTGTCCCTACCACGCACAATATTAGTCAATACCTTAACTACGCCTAGGTTAGAAAATTAAACAAACCTGAGATTTATTTTTAAGTCTCATAGCCGACGGAAAATCGTAGATAACGCGACACAAGAGATATTACAACCGAGAAGCTTTTTTTTCTTCGAGCGTGAACAGGGAAAAGAATTTCTCCACTTCCTCTCCCACCTCCAATGTTCCGCGCATGTCATTACCACCATTCGTTAAGAGGCGGGCAAAAAGAGTTGTTGAATAAAGCGATTAAGGTCATGGGGAAAAAGCGTAATGTACGAAGGAATGGCACGCGATTCCTATCGGCTAGACGTTCTTTTTTTCCTCGAGCGAGCGGCGGGGCGGCGCGAGAAAGCTAGTATATACACCCACCGGAAATCGCAATGACCAAAGGAGTCCATTAACGGCTCGATCGTTATTTAACGGGGACTCCCCCTTTTTAAAATGCCGGCAATTTTGTCCGGCCGAAATTTTCGAAAAAGCGAAAAAAAACGAAAATCGGGTTGCCGAGAACCAATCAAATCATCACGACCTTCGGTAAGAAGCACAAACTTTTTAAATTGAGGCTCGGGAATTGCAAGCGCGTGAGGTTGAGATTAACAGGGAAGGAAAGTACACCGCTCCCCGGTTATAACGCGGGTTTTCGGGGTGGGGATCTGACCCGCGTTATAAGACAACCTCGGCATTTCTTTCAATGAAGCGAGGAGGAAGAAAGACCCGCGGTATATCCGATCCGCGGTATAGCTGACGGCGTTATAACCGGTGTATGTGCTAGGCGAAAACAGGATCTAAAAAAACAGGCGTGAGACTGTTTATGTCCCGATTGCTAACGTTACTCTATAAATGGCAGAAATTATATCTTATAATACTTTTAACATTCAAGTTAAATGGAGCTCCTTCATTCAAATGATGTAAATTACCACCACTGATGAATTACGAACAGAGGGGGAACGATTTTCTCATTTATCCTGATTCGTATACAGGCCAAGTGACAAACGCGACATCGACACGCAGACTGATGATAACAGCCTTTCTTTTGCGTCACCGCATCAGTCATGCCACGGAAATTTTTCCTCGCTTTTGCAAACATTACCGAGAATAATCCCCGTGTTAAGGGTAGCAATTGTCAGCCTCGCGCATGCGCCACCGGTCCCACGCACTCGATAAAAAAAGCTTCGCGTTTCCAGATATACAAAGAACCGAGAGGTTTACGAAAATCCACTGCTCCGAAACATCGCAATGCACTTGCACAAGCGAAATTCGGACGAGACGAATTTTTCCGCGTCGAACGCTTCCCCCTCCTCCACCCTCTACAGTCGCATTCTTTCCCTTCGTTATCTCAGATTCGTACCCGCAATTCCCTCCCGACTCCGAGAAGAAAGGAGAATTTTTAAATCCCATACACGTCCCAAAGAATTCCGCTGGCCTCGAAATGCAACTTCTTCCGCCCAGGACCAGCAGACGGTTTCCCTCTCTCGCAGAAACAACTTCCCTCGCACGCGGCCTTGTTCCCATAGAAACTCTTCCGTTCCCTCGGCAGGGCACACTCTCTATATATCTCGAACACTTCCTCACACCTCCGTCTCTCTCCCTCCTCACCCCAATCCACAGCCCGAGGAGGAAAAAGAGGCGCGGGGCGAGATAGTCGCAACGTCCTTGCCCGAAGGCACCTACAAAACACAAGGGACAAGAGGGAGAGAGTAGGTGGAGAAGGTCGAGAATACGTTTTTTGTGGCATCGCTCGAGGGAAAGAGGATGCGGGTGGGAATGTGAGGTTGTGATGAGTTTCAGCTAGAAGGGGAGGATAAAAAGAACAATCGAAGAAATTCACTTCGAAAATTTAAAATTGCTCGTTGCATGAATCGAAAATATTTAGTTTCCCGATTAAATAATACCGTATGAGCGACTTAAGTACGCTGATAAGCATATAATTGAACAGGAGAGAAAATGAAACATCTCGACTTCGGAAGAATGCTTACACGAAAGCAATTAAAACAGAAGACTATAAACACGAAGTTTAAAGTCCACAAATATTTCTTCCTGAGAACGAGCGAAAAGTGTTCCACATATCATCCGAGAGCCAAGTATCGCATTTGCCCGAGCATCTATTTTCACCCTCAAAGTTCAAAGGTCGGATAGAAGCACCTGACCATACTTAACCATTATTGTTCGGGACTGGAGGGAATTGCTAGTGTGTACACTATTGGCTCGCTGGAGGATCTGCGATGCTACAAGTTTTTGGGTAAACTCCAAATTAATTACTTTCGCCCTGCTTACAACTATAAGTAACATGTTTTCAACAGCATACAATTATCCATTGACTCGGAAACCGCATCCCGTGAAATTCGTCACAAGAGAAGGGGTCGTCTGCCCGTAATTAAGCACTTCGCTTACTTGGGAGGTCATGCGAATTTTTGTTCGTGCGTATCATCTCAGTTCCTGCTGTCGAATGACACGTGAATTACTGCGCATTAAACGCGGCGCTGGATACACAAATGGAGCATTCCAGCGAGTATCGCTAAGGGAACAAGTCGAAGACCACAACATTCCAGGACGCTGAAACGACGGACCTTTTAGTAACCACCTGCTTAGCGATAAAAAATTGTGGAATGCCAACGGAGCGATAAGAGCCATTCGCGGAGATAACGCTTCTATTGTAGCGAGAAGGAATGCGTCCTTTTGAAGACGGGGGAGGAAAAGAGAGGAAAATCACTTTCTTTAAGTGCGGCATTGGGTGGATCCGATTAAGAGAAAAGGGATTTATCGAAAAACGGCGATAAGGCTCGAGATGAAAACACGCCGGTGTCGACTCCTTTCGTGGGCCGCTCACAATGCATGGGCAAATTCCCTCTCCGACGAGCACACAACGGCTGGCATGGCGCGCGCGCGAATCATCAATATTTGCCTTTCGGCTCCTTCAAAACCGCCCGAGAGCGCTAGACAAATACGCGTCGCGGCGTCGGTTGAGGAGCAAAAGTCAACCCGAGTCAAGAAAATGCGAACGATGAAAAATTAGTGAGAAAATCAACCGATGTGCAAAAGAGGCGATTTAAAAGACTTAAAAATCCGCATCCAACGGTGAAAGTTGAGAAGAATTACGGCATTTCCAGCAGCGCTTTGATCCGAGTGCGGAGAAAATTCGGTCACTGATTCAACAAGTTCAACAGAACGACCAACAGTTACGAATCATTTTGAAAAAATAATAATTTTCCGGTTTCGGAATTGTATGAGGGCGAATGAAATTTGTAAATATTTACAATCCCACGCCAACGGGAGCTCGTTAGGCGCGAATGTTTTTGAATGTACCAATAATGAAAGAAGTAAATATTCCCCCTATTTGCGGGAATATATGGGCGCGATAATTCATGGAAAATTGATCAGGAATTGAAAGAAAAAAACCTACATATAAAATACCCAGAATGCCTCCAAAGATTTTTCATTCCAACATTCGAATAAAACTCCGATGAAAATTCAATTATGAAACTTACCCGGACATTTTTAACACGACCTGTTATAAATAGCATAATCCCACCATACACAGAAATTTTAACACAACGTTTTAAAAACGACCGAGAACTTGAAATCGTTGCGCAAAAAATTGCAGAAGGCGGAGCAAAGTTGAAAATCCCTAACGATAGTGAAACGCGATCGCAATCTTCGATTTATTATCCCCCCAACTCCACCCAGACCATTTGTGGCCTTCAGGCATGAGAGAGTGGGAACGGTCGCACACACTAACGCTTTAACTTTCAAGAGCCCGGCGCTCGAAAAAAAGAGAAAACGAAAGGTAAGTGGGGGATAGGAGGGAAAAGAGAGACGTGTTCGGTCACAGACCAGCGATCGCAGACACACGTACGCACACGCGGAGGAAGAGGGGAAGGGAGGGTACCAACCCTGGTCCAACCGCCCATTTAGCCTATTTCCAGAGAAACGGAAGTGGACATGAGGTACACATACGATCCGTTTAGAACGAGAGAACGCCCCCAATCCTATGAGCGCCTTGGAGAAGTAAAACTCGTTTTTTCCGCACAGATCTATGAACGCACCCACACGCTCAATCGATACCATGCACGAACTATATATATATATATATATATATATATATATATATATATATATATATATATATATATATACACACACACACACACACACACACACACAATACTCTTTCATACCAAACTCCCGACTCAATCCTGAATTATAAACGGTCGAAATTTTAGCATCAATTCCTTCGCTGAGGTACGAGGTGCTAGCAAGCTCACTAAGAACAACGGAAAATTCTAATGCCGAGTTTATAAAAATAACACAAAATGTACAACTAAAACATAAACTCTATAGAAGAAACAATGTTTACTAGGATATGTCTCGAGAGAGAGAGAGAGAGAGAGAGAGAGAAATGGCTTTCGTCATATATTTCGTTTACCCGACCTTACCATTCTTGAAAATTTGAGTTTGAATTCATCGAAGAGTTGTTTTCAAGTTTTGTAATTTTCGAACAAACGCCGCCTTTGCCGGGAAAATATGAACTAATTAAGAAATCCCGTACGTGAAAATCTATAATTTTCTAAGACATGCCAATCAAAAACATAATTTCTGAAAATATCGAAAATTTTAACTCGTAAAGCTCATATGTCTGTCGAATAGCGTTCGACATTTCTAGCTTGAGTTCCCATCGTCGTGCAAATTCTATACATATTTAAAACTATTTAACTCCACTTGGTAAATTAATTGATTACCTTGATATTCAAAGGGCTTTTGTAGTTATTTCTCCTAATTTTAAGAAAACGTACACTATTTAAGTATGAGGAGTACGAAAAGGGTTTTTAAAAATAACTCGGACAGATGGAGAGGTAAAAAGAACCATAACACAAGCACTTTCTGTCGTGGCTAACGCTATAGAAAGCATTACTTGCGGTAAACTCATCAGTTGCAATTTTTCTTTTTCCTTTTCTACGGTTTATTACCATGGGATATAATAATGGATGAAATCCTCCAAAGATTTCCGGCAGAAATTCAAAAGAGCGAAACATCTAAGAGAACTGGACTCGCGGTATCAACGGCTGAACGGTAGAACCGCCGGGATACGCGTGAAAAAAAGTCGGCGTAGACTCCTGAATCGAAGCGAAACGGGAGAAATCGCCTCCGACAATTACCAGTTTGTGACGCGCTCCGAAAGAAAGGCGAATTCATCGATCATTTTCGCCATCCGACGGGACCGATCGCCATGGCAATAATAAAAGAGACAAAGAAAAGGGATACGTACTATCCCCACTCGCACGGTCCGCTTGAACTTAAAAATAAAGCAATAAAACCGACTCGAAAGGAGCGAGAGGAGGGGAGAGAGAGAGGAGGGGAGAGAGAGAGGAGGGGAGAGAGAGAGGAGGGGAGAGAGAGAGGAGGGGAGAGAGAAGGCGTTTGTTTCACTAGCGTCCGTTCTCACATGAGGAATTAAAAAAAAAACGAATAAAAGATACGGGGGGAAGTGGGAGAGGGTGCTCTGCCTTTCACGCTCTTCCCACAAAACTCCCTCTTTCCCTACCCTCACCCACCGACCCACTCCATGCACCCGACGCAAGGGAAAAAAGTCACGATCCCCTTCCACGCATAACTTTCCATCCGGACCTCGGTAGACATGCCGGCTCCCCGTTGAATTCTCCCCTCACCCTCTTACTCTTTTTTCTCTCTCTCTCTCCCCCCTCCCCCCAAAGGGTTCCAAGAAGGGAGGAAATTAAATGCCGTCAAGCCACACACACACATGCGCGCACGCACGGGAATAAAAAAATGCACTGGAAAGTGCGTGGGACGTTTTCACTCCCTTCTCTGCCAGGGTCACGGACTGGAGGTCGCTGCCCAACAGCTTATCTTAATGATAATAAGAGAGCCAGTTAAGTGGCTTGGAAGAGCTGTTTTTGCTTTCTAAAGGAAAAAGTAAACATTTCTTCGAAGACCCGCCGCGGCGAATCAACACTCGCCTTCTTTTTGCCAGGTTCTTTGACGTCTTCATAGTGGCAGAAAGCTTGACGGTTAGCAAGTTAACTTATGCATCGTGAGAAAAATAAGCAAAGATAAAGGCATTAGGTAATCATAATGAGGAGGAAAACTAAATGATGCGCGGATTGTATGGCAGGGAAATACATCTCTTGTTGATTCGAGGCAATGTCTAAACAAAGAAATGCCGTTCCGCTGAAGTTAACAATCATTTTTTCCAGTGTAATTTCTAACTACTGACTTACAGACGAGATAAATCGACCTAAAATAATAGTTTCATCCTACATGAAAGAGCGTAAAAGAAAGTTGATAAAAATAAAGAACTGATTACATTAATTTGAAGCAGGGCATTGCTAAAGAGTAACGATATAGTATATCTGTAAACAAACAATTTCTAACATACTTAAAATAAATTTTCCTATGACTATCTCTAAAGTTAAATCCGCCAAAAATCCGCTCTGGTCGGGAAACCATAAAATGTTATCAATCTTCTACGTAATTTAAAAAATAATCCAAAGGGAAAATTTACTTCATAATCGTAATCGCTATCAATCTGATTGCAAAAAGGACCGTGATTGTAGGTTAAATCGAATTCTACACATCGTCAACTCTTGCTCAACCTTTTTTTTATTTTTTTATTAATATCTCCTCTTTGTATGCATTTTTAACGAAAACAAAAAAATTTGAGTACTAGTAAAATTTTCAGTCAATAACGCGAAGATATGAATCCTATAACAGTCGGAGGCGTTGATTCACCGGCATTACTTTTCACCGCTCTTTAGACAAAACTCAACGAGAACAGGTTAAGCCGCCCAATTCTGACACTGATGGATTTCACTAAAACCAGCATCAAATACGCAAGCTCAATACGAAGTGGCCATAAATTTCCGTAATACATGGCTGGAATGACTTTAACTGCATGAAATCAACACTCGGGTTCTCATATGCGCCGCACTTAATTTATCAGGAGAGTCAACTGAACGCACATAAAAAAATCCCGAGTTCAGGAAACGAAATCACCAGGATATTTCAGAAGTAAATCAGGCCAATATTAGACATCGGAAATGCTAAATCAGCGAAGGACGGCGATAATTATCCCGATTTCCTTTCAGAACCGTGGGCCCAGGGCTGTAGTGGAGGGTATGTGGTGGTATACGCCGTATACCCTCTACTTTTTTCGAATGAATAGGGTATATCCTCTGCTTTTAAAAAAACTGGGTAAGACCCTCCTTCAAAGTTTTATTTCCGTATACGGTATACCCAATTATTTTTTTGCGACTACAGCACTGCGTGAGCCACGAGGCGACCATAACCTCATATTCATTTTCATATCGATGCACGTCCGGGAAATGAGTCTAGGAACCAAAAATACGACACTTCGATCACCGCGAGCGATCGCGTCGGAGACAAACAGTCGACGATCTAGGAAACGCCACACGTAGAACGAAATCAAATCCAATCCCTCTCTTCTTTATTTTACGCTACGGACTAAAGGTCGCCATCCCGACGCGGAATCTTTCCGAAGATCCCAACAAGGGTTTCCTCGCCATTCTTGCCCCGCCCTGCGTCGAGAGGACTACAATCGAGCGAGAGAACGACGGAAATCACAGGTGTGCGATTTGGTCGCAAAGCCATTAGAAGACGCAGGGAAGAGGAATAGGACGCAGAAGCCGCGAACGTCCAGAAGAAGCAGCGAGAGGAAAAGGAGAGGGAGGGGGGAAGAGGAAGACGAGAAAGCATAGAGATCCCAATTAGGTTCGGTGCCTCGCCGATGAGTAACCGAGGGGGATTGCCGAACATGCCGCTATATGGGCGCCGGCAGAAAGAGGCGGACTCAGTGGATGCGAGGAAAAAACGCCGAAGCGACGTGTCCGTAAAAGGTTTAACCCGAGGAAGAGAACATATCCTCCCCGGAGGGGATTACGCACGCAGGAGCCGAAGAGAGAGAGAAATTTACCGCCGATGAGGACCGAAGGAGACGTGTCGAGATTACGAAAGGCTCTAGAATCGCCAAATACAGACGACGCGAAGACCGAAATGACCTTAGCAAACATGAGTTCGCGGACAATGGCGCTTTAAAACCCTCCGACGGACTGTATACACTTAGTGCGGGAAAAAATTAAAAGTTCGCCAGTATTCACTCGAAATATATATACGCGTAGAAGGAAACTGCCTATAAACGACGCTTCGGAATGCTCGCGTCCGATAAATAATTGAGAGTAAGGACATTTCAGATCCCCTTAAAGAGCAAATAACTCTTTGGCATGTAAAACAAATGCAATGAACCCTGAAAAATCCCCCCCCCCAACAAAACTATCTCGTTGGAAACGTATCAGAGAAACTAAGACCGATACGGTTTCTCGATGTCATATACAAATCGCCAACGAGGCAATGTTAAAAAGACAATGAAATAACACGATTCCGAACTGGAATGAGAGCTGCAAATTAACTTTTACTTTCACCCTTTAATTTCTCCGACGGTGAAAAATTTTCGCGCGGACTACATCAATATTAATTTCTTTTAGAAAATCGAAAATTCTCCCAGTGAAAAAATAGCCTTCTCTCCTGCGTAGAGCGGAAGTGCAGAGATTCGGCACGCATTCTTGAAGTCATAAAAAATATGAAAGTGAAATGATTCCTCTCCGCCAGCGTGCGCATCTTGAGGGCCTTTCACAGTTACCGAGGAGATATTTCATTGTTACAGGAGGTTGATTCCGTTAATTCGAGGCAATCTCCGCAAGTAGAAAGCAAAAATTTGCATTTCCGAGAGAAATTTCCTAATTAAGGACGTCGGCGGGTGCCTGCCCCGGCCCACGCGACTTAATTTACAATTCCAGATGCATAAATGCTCCATGCCCTTCTGGGAACATAATTTGATACGCTCGTTCGAGCGCAACAGAGAAATTTTCTGCCGTTCTCGATATCTGCTAACGACGCCGGCAGCCCCAACGGCTCGACCGTTACGACAGTGGGCAAAAACAACTGTTCTGTTACAGGCACGCCGTACGGAAACTTCTAGCGCTAAATTATCCGCAGAAATAAACAAGAGGATCTCTCACAGTGTGCAAAAATCTCTACGTTACGCCTCTTAAAAAGTCGGTGAGTTTCATGACACCAATTTTGCGAGCAAGATGACAAAAAATGGTTCGTAAACAAACGTGTTTCTCCATCTCAATAATGAAAAACCTTATGTGACCATCACACGACTTTCTCCATATCTGTAATATTTCTACAAATTCCAAATAGGTTAAATGATAATAAATATTATAAGGAACTGCGAGAAAAATTCAGAGTTTACAATGAACTGAAATAAACTCATACCGTAGCCTTCTGATATTGGATATAGCTACGAATCTCTAACAATTAAGAAAATAAAAAGGAGCGTTACTAAGAGGTAACTAAGCGTCAAGCGTTAACAAAATTTTCCTCCAGGTGGTGTGGTGGTGGTAGCTAAAAAGTTTAATTTTCAAAATATCTCTTCAACAATGCATTCTAGGAAAAAATGTTTCGAACAACAATTTCCTATAACTTTTATTCCAATACTTTTTACAATGATCAAATAATTAAGCAAATATAAAAAAACGGATGTTACAAGAGTAAACATCCACTTCCGTTTGACCGATTTTTACTAAAAACAAATCAACTCTTGTCACTTTCATAAAAATATCAAATATAAAATTTCGCGTTGATCTGATTAATAGTTTTTGAATTAGAGCGTCCGCAAAATTCCTATCACACACAGACATCATAGAGAAAATAATCAAAATGTGTTAAGGGGACCTTAAGACCTGTATTTCCGTTGAAATCTCGAAATCGATTTTTTTCATGAAAACAATACTTCCCCTATACTACGTATGGAGAAAGTAAAAAGTGTAAACTATTTAATGACAACGAAAAATTGAAGATTCGATTCCAACTGTAAAAAAGGAATTCAGCGAAGAAGAACTGAGCGCTAAATACGTATTTCGGGAGCCAAGTAGCTACTGTCAAGTGGGGGAATTACAAGAACTGTTGCTTTTACAAAACAATAACCGCTTTCGTTAAAAATTCATTTTACAGAAACCGTAAAAATCGGCAGCATAACTTTTTTTGATAACGGTATTTTATTTTATATATATATATATATATATATATATATATATATATATATATATATATATATATATATAACTTTTCTTAATGACCGACCGAATAATTTAACCAAGAAGGCAGTAAAACCAATGCGCGTCTTAAATGAACCGAATAGCGAAAATCAAGAGCATATTCGAACCCTTTCTGTTATCCTTTGTGATCACGCTCTCAAAAAAATTATCATCCGTCTCGGTATTAATTCCAGTCCAAGTTTCAACCCGACCGCTGAGGAAGACACCAAAAGTTTTCTCTCAATAAAAAAGAAAACTTTCCAGCATTTAAATTTTTATGATTATAAAGTGATAATGACATTGCTTGAAAAAATGAATCAGTTGCGCTGGGCGAAGAGAAAGGGTATCATAATCTGAATTTCTAATAAAGAGAAAACAGTTAATAATAAAGGCAATCCTTTGAATTCGATGCAACTGAGAATCTTTCTAACGCACAATTTACTCTGAAAGCTTCATAAAAATGCGAACTGGCTTTTTTATTAGGGCAGAAGAAATTCGAAACCATTTAAAGATAATCTGGCATAAAAACATCGTATTCACCTTCGGTCACCCAACTTACCGCAACTACTTCGTCTATATCCTACGTAAGTATACAAAACTCGAGTTTTCCGAGCCCCGAAATCCGCCCTGAGCGAACATCAAACAGACAGTTACGGAAATATTATGCAAAACCCAAAGGGCATAAATACTAGTATAGCAGAAAAAACCAATTCACAAAAACAAAGGGCTTTAGAACAATATATAAAAAAACAAGAGAGGAGCATATCGCACAAGGTGAGGCCGTGTAAAGAGGGCTTCGAGAAAAAAGCGACGTCGACAAAAAACGAAACACGACAGATGCGGCGTGGAATCGGGGTTAAGTAGATGATACACTTAAAAACATAAGAGTCTTATCGTTTTAAGTGGAGCGAATGGAAAGTCACCTCGAATCCTTAACGGTCCTAACATAAGGACCCGAGAGCCTTGCCGGCAGAGAGAAAAGCATTAGATGGAGGAATTTTCCGAGGCGAGGTGCGTGTGAATGGGAATGCTGCTGGGTGAAAGGTTTTCATCGGGGAGAGAGAAAGAGAGGGATGAGAGGGACGTGAAGCCGTGAAGGGGTCGCATGTAGAGCGTGGGTAGAAGGAGACGTCGGACGAAGCGATTGTAAAAATAAAAAAGAACCCCCTAAAATTTCGCGGCCCCCAAAGAAAGTCCCCAAAGTTCGTCAGCTGCACACGGCGCCAACGGAAGGCAATCTCATGACCTGAGAGCATGCGTGAAAGTCTTCGGATTACAAGAAAGTCTGCATACCTGGACAGAGACTTGCTGACGGGTATCCTCTGAGAAATCAATAAAGCGAACTTAGCATATCAATCTATTTTTACAGTAATTTATTTTTATCATAAATCCTTTGGATGAGGGAATATTCACCACGTCATCTTTAAGGATGACTTGGACAAGTCACTCCCAGTAACATATAAGGAAAAAATCGATAAACCACAGAAATATTTCCTAGGTTGAGAAAACTGCATATTTCACCTTAACTGAAATGCCTTTTAAAGCAGACTTAGCGAATCTGGAGAAAATTACGAATTATTATTCAGCATTACCTCACAAAAAATATTCCGAGATGAATCAAACGTCTTGTGAAGTTTATTTTATTCCCCGATGTCTCAAAACTAATTCGTTAACACAAAAGTAGGAGTAAATTATGACTCGATACGTATAACTCGAGTAACTATACAGACCAATCAAAGATTTTTTACACAAAACGGTTTCGATTATTTCCGTACCTATTAATACAGAATTTCTAAATGAAAAGCTATCATAAAATCTTTTCAGCTAATTTCAAAGATGGTAATGCTATGTGTCATCAAGGATGGGGCAGTAAGTGAGCGCGTAGTAGATGAAATGCGTTACCTACACAACTATTCTGATAAACGGTACAGTCAATAAAACTCACTCGTGAGTTCACAAAATATTAATGCATCAACAAACTAACGTAAATTCTAAAACGGGCCGCCAAAGTTCCCACAATTTCTGACGCGACTCGCCAAGCAATGAGTCGTGCGTAAAGGGCAGGTTCCCAAGATTTCGCATGCGACCGTAAAGGGCGCCGTCACCCAAGAGAAATGTCTCCTAAGAGATTGGGCATCCACGCAATAAAAGATTCGATCCACATCCACACGAGGAATCACGCCCTTATTTCAAACGAGTAGAGAGAGAATAAAAGAGGTGCACCAAATCGATCAATTGGGATGAGGGAGAAGAAAAGGGACGAAGGAAGAACGTAAGGGAGAGAGAGCCTACGCCCATTCAGTCGGAATGGGCGTGAGACGAGGGGGAAAACGGCCGATTTGATGGAAAACGGGAGAAAATAATGGGGGACTTATGAAGAGGGGTCCGCGGAGGAGGCCTCCCAAGACGAACAAAAGAATCACCAAGTCTTCCTTTCGCTCCTTCGGCAAACACCCTCCATTCCTTTTCTCTAGGTCGCTCTCCCCAACTCGCTTCTTTCCCCAACTCACGATGACTGGGGGAAAAGATGCGAGACACTCTTTTAGTTACGCACTGTGATGTGCACTAGCGGATAAATTTTCCTTTGTATAACTAGAAAACGTGCATTTACGTCGTGGGAAGTTACCGTTTACGAATAACTTTTTGAAGAAATGAATAATCGAGAATAAATTGCGGCCGGTGTGAAACAAAGGAGGTATCGTAACTGCTGTATACAAAATTGCGATTTCCGTCTGAAGTGCAGCCGAATTAAAACGGCAAATCGCCCATCCTTCTCATAAAAATGATATGAAAAGAAATGAGAATAATCACCGGGAATATCTTGATTTAAGAAACGCATACGGTTTAATCGACGAATTTTAGGTCATAGGAGTTATTAATATCATTTCACACGATCTTCGATATGCATCTGATTGTTCTTATAATTAATTTGCCCACCATAGCTCCTAGGGCAATAAACACACTCTCGGTACTTTTCATAAAATAAGATTCCATATAGAAATCGGGATAAACGCAAGCGGCTGGAATTTGTTAATTATGCATGGGACGGCCGAAAACTTATGCATTCTTTCTTTAATGGAAGTCCATTCGATCGGTGAATGCAATGCTTGGCAATGAAAACCTCCTTTCAAAAAACTCCGTATCACGCGATATGTCAGCACACATGAAGATTATTTCTCCAAAGGTTGGTATTTTCATCGGAAAGCGTTCGATTTTTATCCGGCCGCCAGCCAAAGTCCCTCGGCTCCACTGCCAGAGACTCCATTAGAGACAAATCTAGCAGTTCCAACGACAAAAATATTTCCTCCGATTCGGAAAACATAAAACTGTTTTGCACCCCACGCATTACTTTTCTCCCTCTCCCCTCCCACGCCGCGACGAGATGCTCCATTGCCAGACGTTTTCGAAAAAGAACGTGCGAATTCGTTCCCAAGCCCCTTCACACCCGGCTAAACATCGCCCTCTCTCATATAGGGGATTGCAGTCCTTTCTTTGATGCCGGCGTCGGTAAGAGCGGAAGGAGGGCGAAGGGAGGGGCTGGACGCCGACCGAGGAAGAAAGGGCCAAACTTTTATGAGGGCACCCCTCGATTCCTGGAAGCTTGTTGCGGAGAATGTATTCGCACGTCCGTGTTTACGGCACTTTACAGCACCCAATTTTCAGACAAATGTGTAGATTCGAAACGGAGAAATGGATGCTACGATCTGCCGAAAGTTACATTGAGGCTTTCAAGTTTTTGCACAAACGGACCACCCACCAGGATAGAATACAACCTCGGACAACTTTGAAATGCACTTCTGTAGAAGTCCATTGTCGGTTGCCAACAAAAACCCTTTTCGACTGCCGGGCACAGTTGCGCCAATACTACAATCGTCTTGTAGCTATTAATTTCCTCGTCTAATCATCAAAAATTTATCACCTATCTAAAAGCTACGAATCGGGTTTATAACCCTTTCTATGGATGATGCGAATAACTTCTGAAGTCAAATAACGAATGAGTAGACGGTACTCGCATTTCGACTGCAAAGCATCCGCACTTGGTGCAATTCATAGGTATTTTATTCTGTAAAAATTTTTTAAAATCCACTCTGTGATTTATCGGGCTCATTTTATGCCTTCGAAAAGAATCATATCTACTCGAGCATCCAAAAAATACACACGCATGAGAACATCCGAATAGAATCAACGATCGGTATACTGACACTGATGATGGATACTTAACAGATTAAATACTCATCCGGTTCATTAAACCTTAAAACGAGAGTAGATCATCCGCAAGAGTCAAGCCATAAGGAAAGAAAGCAATTGATGTGTCGACTTTTCCGACATGTATCATAAAAATCTCTTGGTGGGCAAAATAATCCATCGGAAAAATATCACTTTCTCGTTTCGTGAGAAAATTTGTGGAAACCGCAAATTAACAAAGACCAAGTGTTTTTACCAGACAAACGCAAAAAAGGGCGGCGAAGAACATTAGCGCACGGGTGAGAAGAGAACGAGTCAGCGGCGGTCGAAAGTGAACCGCGAGATCTTTCACGGCCAACAACCGGCAGTAATTAATCGCCAGCAAAAAGAAAGTGAGAGCCATTCATTGTGTAGCGACTACTTAACGGAGAGGTTGATGACCGCTACAAAGGTTACCCGGTAATCTGGCAATGCTTTACTTGGCAAATAGAGAGACGAGCTACATACCAACGCATTCATCAATTTGCCGCACTTAACGAAACAAAAAGAAAGCGTTGCTAAAGAGAGCATCCTTCGCGAGCGATCGCCATCCTTTACATTTGACCGGGTCACTGCATTTGGAGCATTTAAAGGGATATCGAACCACCATCTTCGGTAGGGCTGGCTAGATGGTATAATTTTGAGTAACTGAATATTTATCGAGTTAAAACATCGAAAAAGGCCTAGATTTGATTAACAAAGACGGATAAAACGAGAAAGTCGTTGCATAGATGAAAAGAGATTATAAAATTTATGGAACGATTAGCTTCGAATCTAAACATGATGCTTTTGGTATGTTAATTAGTCCTAGAAGTCGATGATTCATGTAAATTATGTACGCGTATTATAACGCTCTAATTTAGCTAGCCAATTAAAATCTGAAATCGCCATTGATTAAAATTCCGGACGATGAAAGTCCGGATAAATCAGCGTTCTTCCCGCTCCTACAAGAGTTTGGAATTATTCGGAAAGCATTTGAATTATATTAGCAAGAATAAATTCGCCCTTTCCGCTCGGCACCAATCGAAGTCAGCTCTTCCCTCAATTTTAACTTATTTCAACTTGCAACATTGTCGTACCCCGCAATGATTTCCATCCGCCTGTGACATTTTGTTTCATATATGCACATAGACTTTTGACATGCATGCGGATAGAACGACTAGCGTGATGAATCTAAGAGGAAACACGCATTTCTGCTAGAACCGTTTGAAAACACAAATTTGCGAATGCTCTACCAAAGGTGCCCCGGCGCGACGTTATTTTCCCATGCAATCAGACATCTATTGTCTCTCCCAAATGCATACATTATCATGATTCTATAGGCTTGAAACGACGGGACATTCCATGCCGAGCACTTCTCCGGTTTCACCAAGACTCATCTTCTGCGGATCCTGCAACGCGAGCAACCCCAATCGCTCCTCTACCCTTCGCGGCAGAGTTTGATGGAGGGGAATGGAAGGTAGACGCCGCACCCTCCCGACCATTATTTTTTCATTTCTATTTTTTTTCTTCCGGCTGGCGGCATCCTATGACCTCCACGGTGCGCCCGCACACCTCCGGCCATACACTCGACCGGGAAAGAGGGAAGGGGGTCGTGGCAGACGAGCATCTCCCTCCCTCCCTCGCCGCATAAGCAGACGACAACGAACTGCGCGGCTCTTGTGCGGAAAGGTCGGATGGGAGGGTGTGCGCGCGCGCCACAGCCCGCCGCGCTGGAACGAGGGGCGAGGGAGAGTGCGACTAAGGGATGATGGTCGTTAGGGGCGATGTGATATGCGATACGCACAAACAACGCCCCCCTTCTACCACACCACGGAGGAGCCCGTAGTTTAAAAATACGATTTGCTGGCGCGAAAGCGAAATAAAAGACCAAGACCGTCTAAACCAGAGGTCTCAAACTCACGGCCCGCATGCAGCCCCCGTAGTTCATTTCTGCGGCCCGTGAAGTAAGCTAGTATACACTAAACGGCCAAAACTCGACGTATTTTTCATAAAATATTTCACGGAAATCTAATAAATGTAAGAAGTATGTTAAATCAGCACTTTAAAAATATACGTAGATTATTTCTCATTGCGATTTATAAAAATTCTGCACATGTGGGGTACTAAGCATGCTCTTCCCGCTGCAAGCATGTATCTTGCAAGCCCGAAGAATCTAACCTTCGACGCCGAACCTATTACTATTTTTGGAATGAATTTCTTTCTTCGGAAGGGGAGAGTGAATGTCCAACAGTGTGAAGACTGGGAAAGTATGCGGCCCGCGGACTTGGTATGGTACCATAATGCGGCTCGCGGGTTCGGTAGAGGGCCTTCATGCAGCCCGCGCACCGAGGTGAGTTTGAGACCCCTGGTCTAAACTTTTCCTTCGAACGAAATCCTTCCTTTTGATACCTTTGTTCGTATGGGAACGACGCGCTTTTGTTGCCATGGGATTTCCTTCCAATTCATAGCACGGACTATTTTTCCCGACATTTCGCTACTATTCAGAATCCTCCATAAATTACCAATATATTTACTGCAAAAGTATGCAAAAACTGTCAACATAGTACGTGGTTTTATTTCAGAGACCTCGGGAACATCCGAGGCTTAATCGGTTTTGAAACATTTCCAAAAATCAACACATTCGAGCTGAAAAAGTCACATGAAACTAAAACCGCGAACTACTTAATACTAACACTAAATTACGTTTCCATGTAAACGCAAGTCAATGTGAATTACAACTTAAACGCATTGAATTAACCGTGTAGATAAATGCGCTGTTGTAATGTTTACATCCGAGACTAAAGGGAGACTTGTAAATGCTTTCAAAGATTTCCAACGAATTAGTTATTGTCTGAAATAATACGAGGGTTATGAATTATAGGCCAAAAATAGGCGGAAATTTATTGTATGTTGGAAAAAGTTTCAATTTAGAATATAACTAGCAACGTAATTTTACTTTCTATAATCGATATCGTTTAAAATCGCTCCGGAGATATCTACGACTGAATTTCGTTTACACGCTTTAGGTCAAAGTTATAATTTATTCCAAAACCCACCGTCGAGATTCAAAATGTCGGATCGCCTGAGCAAAATGACACTTATTCATTCCGTCTCACGATGCTCTTGTTCAGCTCTCCCATTCACACGCATAAGTCAGCGTCCTTAGGTCCCAGGGATGAGGCGGTGTGAAGGGCTAAGGAATTCGACTAGCTGGAGGAGAGATGGGACCGTCTACCTACTCTCCGCCCTTCCTCACGAATACATCCCTGCAGGTAGTGGAAGTATGCATGCGTGCCAGGCAAGAGAGCCGCGGGCTCAATTCGAATGGACCTCGCCACGGCCGAGTTTCGAATTCCAGGCACTGACCGCGCCTGCAGGAACAGTTCGCACCTTGAGAATACGGACAGAGGAAAACGTCACTGTGACGCAAACGTCATCACGATGAGGTGACTGTCTAATTCACTGTGCATTAGAAGTGGAGCGAACGCTAATCAATCTAATGGAAGCCGTTGAAACACTGCACTTAAATGCTTAGACAATATGGTAATATGGCAGCAACTCTTAATACTAAAGCAATTTTTTCAATAGTCGATAATGACGATGATAAACCAAAGGCTAAACATCGATGTAGGAGCCAGGAAGCCATAAATGGCATTTCCAGATAAGGTATTCAGCTACATGACTCAAGCTCTTCATGTCTACTTCATAAATGGACATAAAGATAGATTTGATAACACTTCAAATGGAACAGACATTAAAAATCTGTGACCGATTATCTAGGGAAACCAGAAACAGAAACATCAGCAATATCCTCAATAATTAGACTGTTACAATCATAAACATGAAATTGCAAAGGAGTAATTCGTATCAAGGAGACAATTACGAACTGGTTACAGACGATATGAAAAAAATATGCATGGATAATGAAAACGCTCTAATTAAAATCCGTTTTCGACTAATACAACCACAATGGCTGATAATACGGTGAAATATTGATAAGCTCAGTCCAGTGGCGCAATTCCAGCGTGACCTTCACAAACACCTAGACATGCAAAATTGTAACCATAGCAACACACCAATGGATGCTTTCATGAATACCTCTTCGTTAAGCATGTAATGTAACGGCAAAAATAAACAGTAAGGCATAATTATTTGATGTATTTATTTAAATTTGTATTTATCAACAACCAATAATCGTTACGTTCTCTATTTCAATCGAAACAAAAATAATTCCACAAGTCCGGACTCGCTTCTGCACCTTTGATGTTTTAAAATAATTGAGATTATTTGGACTAGTGCGTATGAGCACGATGTATGTTTTAATACGTTTAAGATTCTTTTATAAATTGGGCTTCACATAATATTTTAAATACATGACTATAACTGATGTAGCGTTGCCACCTGGCCAGTAGCCAAACAGCAAAGATTGTAAATAAATAAATGTCTTATTTCTCCTAAATCTCAAATAAACCCACGTTTACTAAAATTCTGCCTATGCGACCTTATGCCCCTCATTTACACAAATTCTTAGAAGAAACCGCGTGCCAGCTTGTACAGCCAAAAATAACTAGAGCTGGGGTATGAAGTACGATTAAGTCAACTCGCTCATTTACCGCGAATGCAAACTAAGTACACTTAAAGAAATGCCCAAACGCATTAACGTATGTCATAAATAGACTATAAATGTTATGGATTATAATACCACTCCCTTCTAGGTCATACTCCACATAATCGGAGTAACGATTACCGCATTAACATTTACTCGCGTCTTTAACTAAAGAATTTTGCATATTGCAATATACAGAAATTAACATTGTTGCAATTTTTTAATTAAAATTTTTATAAAAATTAGTAAGAGTCAAAGTGGCAAAGCTATTTATATTTTTGACATTTGTATTATCAATAAGGTTAAACGCGATATGTAAATTATGACAGAATTTAGGTATCTTGCGCTTTTAAAAAAGAGTATTCATAAGTTCATGTTATCCACTTTAATGCATTGACATTTGAACATTTTATATAACCCACACAGTTTAGTAATGATAGTCAATCCTCCATTCTAAGTAAAAAGAAAATTCAAACAATTATATTCGCGTGCTGCTATCTTGGCATGCAATCGATACGGAAAGGGAAACTAGAAAATTTTGTTTCCCCAATGTGTAAACACAGTTCGAAATAATGGGTTATCAATACGATGTGATTGCTCACGTAAACAGTCAACAATATTGCTTGGCTTAAATACTTTCCATTTCATATTCATTATAAGGACTCATAAATTTATCACTATTAAATGAGCGATTCATCGACTGACATACGCCGCAATATAAACTATGCTTCGAAATGTAAACATTGACTACTGATTGTATGGGTATAATTAAATGATGCAAAATTAGTTTAAAAATGAGTTTATGTATGTATACCTTGAAGACCTCAGAAAAGAAGCCAGATCCAATCTTCTCACAGGTGAAATCATCCAGCCTGTTGAGGGCGGCCACTGCATGGCGAAGTGCTTGGCAGGAAGACCCAGTTTTTCGACAGAAGACAGCGGTAGCTTCGGGGACTTCTTCAACGACAGAAGACACATTTTTAACTGGAGCTTCCACATGATCGTCGTGTTTAGATTTTTTAACTCCAATCAATAATTTACCGCCATCAGACGCTAATTCTTTAATTGCAGGTGAGCAGGAATTGTCTGCAATCGGACGATGTGAGCCCATGCAATCCCTTTCCACAACCACCGGTTCTATACCAGTTACAGTCACTAATGACTTATCCGGCGAAACTACACTGCACTGTTCACAATATCCAACATCATTTCCAGATGTAAACATGATGATTTTCTGCTGATTGTCAATTTCTAATCCCATTCACTTCGTAGGTAGAACTTAAATGCAATCTTTTTACTCGAAGTCCTGTCTTCATTTTTTGAAGATTTTTCTTTCCAAAAGAAATGACCATGTCCTAAAGTATGTGATAAAGTCAGACAATACCATAAATATAGGGCAACTTCCATCCATACATACTCTATATCACTAAAATGAGAATGTAAACATAACCTCTCTTTCGATTGTCATAGTGGGAAGAACATCATATACTCTTCAAACCTAAATAAAACTTCTCGGATATACAATGCAGAAAAACAAAGTCCTCTTCGTTAAATCTGACAACCACAAAGAAACCGCAAAGAAACAGTGGATCTCGCATACGACTTGCCTCCAGTGAAACCGGGCAAACACAGACTACCGAACCACACAAGCGCCATTACCTGACTGCGACATCTGGTCGTTCTTTCGAAGACTCAACGATCGCGTCACGTGACCAGACGCACGACTGGCGCGACGTTACCGTTCCAGGCGCGCATTTCAAAGTTTAGACTTTCCTTCCTAATGCGTCATCGACCAGTCGTAACTGGGATATGGTGCCCAAGGCAAAATTTTAGGAAACGCCTACTTATGCAGAATATTATTTTTCTGCCTTTTAATGAGACCAGTACCATTTTATTAAACTTGAACATGATATAAATTAATATTTAGTTATAGAAAAATAAAACTGGCATTTTTAGGAACTTTTGCAAATGCCATCTTCGCCATGCCCTAGTCAAGGCGCTACCGTCGATTTCTGAATCTTGAAAAATTACTGTGAATAGGAAGATATATCATCTTTTACTTTAATTTACGCGATTCATTTATCAAAAGAAAACTTTTAATGCAGGATATACAGGAATGAAGGCTAAATTAAATGACCAGTTTAAAACTAATTATAAAAGCAAGGGGAATATGGGAATTCTTAGAAAATTGAAAGGCAAAACGACAAAATATCTGACCTTGAAACTACTATTTAATAATAGTGATATCGACTGTTAAAAATTTGGAGGTTAATATAACCATCAATAAGTAAATGAAATATACACCTGATATTCCCAACTTTTAATAGTTATTGAAGGTACCTACATTAACACTTTCTTTGGATTTTAATAAAACAATATTTGTCAAAATAATTAAATAAAACATTCACATATATTGTTTATTTCTAGAGTATTTCAAAAATATATCTGCAAAAAAAAGACAAAAATACTAGCAGTATTAAAATTTTATCGACTAAGCAATAACATTCATCTTAAAATGACCGAGCTATAATTATATTCCCACTCCTCTCTAAAGTTAAAGTTAAACAATAGTAAAAAGAAATGGAATATAAGTAACATGGTACATTTTGGTAACAACATTCACACTGAATTACAAGATTTATGAAATTTATTTTTTAATGTATTGAATGTATTTATTTGCATCAAAGTCATCAATAACCTCTTCCTCAATCTTCACTTTTTTCTTGGGCTTCCTTTTTTCTAACCTCAGCTTTCTCTCTTCTTCAGAAAGTGTTGATAGGTCAATTGGTAACTGCAAAATACAATATAAAATCTTTTCACATTTTCATAAAATAATCCAACAGTGTGCATTAATGTTTTAACTTGCTGCTTAAGATGAACAAAGATGTATAATGTGTATGCAACCATTAGTTCTTAACCCTTAAAATTTTGAAGGATGCTCCCTGAACTCTCAGTAATCCACAAAAAAGTAAGGATAGAGCAGAGAGCTAAGTGGAAATCGATATGTGTTTTATGGATGTTAGAGCTTTCTAGAGTGCCAGTTGTGGGAATTTCTTTGACGTGTTGTAAACCCAAATGCAGGGCCGTTGGATTCAAATCTGCCACCTGAGGCATAAAGACAAAATTCCGCCCCAGGTCATGAGATATAGGTACATACTGATACTCTATTAAAGTGCTGCCTGAGGCAGTCATCTCTCAAATTCATCTCATGTGATGGGTCTGTCCGAGTGACTCAGCTAAGGTACAAAATATTTACTTGTGGATACATCTGAATAATAATATATCTAATTATTTATTTAATCATTATGATTTGGTAATCATTAATAGTTATTTGAAATAATTAATAATTATTAAAAATACATGCATTGATAACTCAAAAAATTAAAGAGCAAATCATTAAAACAACTTTAAAAACTATGAAGTTTTGCTATAGGATGCATTCTCAAAATTGACATCTATAAGTTGGAGTATCCAATAAGAATCCTGTTTCCATGAATATTTTTTTTCGAAAAGTGATTTAGATAATCAGAGGAAAAAGTAAATAAATTTAATGTGGTGAAAATTCATGGCTCCAGTTGTTTTATATAAACCTAAGAGGGAAAGCAAAATTCCATTAATTCATTAAAAATGACTTGTATTGTTAAATAACCATATTTCCGAGTTATACACGACTTAACCAAAAAAATGTACACGAGGCATTTATTTTGTAGCAACAATAAATTTATAAATGACCTTTTCGTTGTATAAAACAAGCCAGCCTGCTTATAAATAAAGTTTCATGACAGTTTTCATCTAATATAAAATGATGCATGAATTACTTTAATAGGAGTTCTGAAATTAATCTTGTTGTATACTAGTTACAAATATTTGATTAATACAAATGGCTGAAGAAATGATAAAATGTAACTTTCACCGGCCATCCTATCCGTGCAGCTCTATGACAAAGCTTTAGCCTGTGTATTGTAAATTATGAGAAAGACTATCATAAGTCAAAACATTCTTTGATGTTCCTTAACTTTTTCGAGTATAAATTCTACTAGTTAGAGTTAGAATTCTTAAAATATAAAGCACTGCTTTTAATGGTCACTTTAATTCACATGTCCAGGGAAAACAATTTAATGTTATAAAGACTAAATTATCAACAAATAAAATTGAAAGTTTGGATATTTACATTTAATTTCAATGAAATTGATTGATCAAAACCTTTACAATTTAACTAAAACCCATCTAAAAGTAGAAAGAATAGATTATTTATCGATAATTTACTAAGTATTTTCGAGACTACATTAAAAAGTTTCAACATTTCAGAAACTATGCCTGTATGGCTAGATGTAGACAGTAAATTACCATTGGGTAATTTATTTTTTATTGGTGCGTTCAACATTTTCGGAAAATCGAAAGCAATGCAACTAACGCCCAAATTATACTAAATGAATACTTCAATTTCTCACCGTTATTATTTTTCTCGGCTCGTGATATCTAATATTTATAGATGATCCATCTGGAAGTACTACTACAGTTGGATACGATCTAGCATACATCAGACGATGAGTTCTTGTAATACTAGCTGAATGACAATTGATATTCCTATGTGATTCTTTCAAAGTTAAAGACTCGCACAAATTCTTCATGTATTTACAAATGTGATATCTGTAAGAAAAATTAAGATTTAAAATATCACATCACATTCAATACCGCAGAAACATTTATTTCAACAAAAATCTAAGCAGAATTATTATGAGTAATACTAGAACTACTACTAGTAGTCATAAAAATTCAAAACAATCAGATAATCTACCAACCTCTTCAAGAGGGCTGCCATCTTTACTCCGTCAAATCCTCGACGTAAATCCATAATAAATCCTAATAAAGCAAATGGAGGCCACATATTGCCGTCCAAATTTTTTAATTAATTTATATTGAAATAAATTAACAGTTTTAAAAATAATTCGTGAAATTATAGTACCGTGGTTCAATATGAAACGCGGTATATTCAAATTGAGTACCTGTTCAATGTTTCTAAATGTAAATATGAAAGAAGATAATGTTGAGTTAAAATTTAGTTCAAAGCTTAAATTTTGAATAGATATTTATCTGCTATTTTAATACTTGTGATATATTTTGACAATTTAAAGTAGTAATTACTTAAAACTATTTTTTGGAGATGAATTACTGGATATTAACGATATCAACTGAGATTGATAGAAAATCGTATTATATAACGGTGGTCTATCACTCACCTAACAGTTCAAACAAGGACTAAATGAAATTCTTTAGTGATTTATTGGACAATAAGGCTAGCAGTGGCAAAACACAAATCATAGTAGGAGACTTCAATATAAATTGGTTGTGTGGTAAAACATACAAAAATGTTTAAAAGGTGTGTAAATGATTGTGGATACAAGCAAGTTGTTAAGGGTTATACACGTGTGTCACTAAATAGTGAAACCCTCATAGATCTAGTTATTACCAACAACAGGGAACTTAATACTGAAACATCAGAGGCCCCAAGGATTACTGACCATTTCATCTTTAGGATTTTCATATCAAAGGAAGTATGTAAAAGATCTTATTTTATTAGATCAAAAGTTCAAAATTTAGATTTTTTAAAGAGAATATTAGAAACATGAAATTTCAGTTCAAGGAGTTGGATATTGATTGTAAATATGAACAATTTTATACCAGCATTTTAAATCTAATGAGTGACTATATGCCTAAAGTCGATGTTGTGCTTAGACAAGGTAAACTTGTTTAATAAGTCAGTATTAGTCGCAATTAAAGATAGGTACAATAAATACAAAAATATAAGATAAGCAAAGATAAGAAAGATTGGGAGAATTAAAAAATTAGTAGAAATAGGGTGACCAGCATAATCAGACTAGCAAATATTACCTTTTATGAGCAGAAAAGTGATTTTTGCATTAGGGAACCAAAATTTAATGTGGAAAACCTTGAAATCACTAGTAGTTAATTGAAAGACTGAGACTTATAAGGATATCATGTTCGGTGACAGAAATATGGAATTAAAATCAGAGATAGCAGAAGAATTCAATACATTTTTTATTGATATAATCAAGACGATCCCTAACTGCAATAAAAACTTTGAATTGGATGCACCAAAAGTTCAATTCGATTATTTTAAGCTAGTTGGTAAAAAGTATTTATTCACTGTAGTTAGTAGTCTTGCAAGCAAATCTAGTCCAGATGAACTTGATGTAAATTTTTTTAAATTGTATTTTGAGGACTTGTCTGATTATTTAATTAACCTTGTTAACACTTCTTTAGAAATGGGGATGGTGGCTAGGCGATGGAAAAAAGCAACTATAGTTCCTTGCAGGAAAATTCCCAGAACAAATAAGGCTGAGGAATTCAGACCCATAAATATGTTATGTGCAATAGATAAAATTCTTTAAAAAATTATATATGAGCAAATTATAGATTTTGTTGGTAATAATAGAATACTTGACAGTGGCGGCTCGTAGCTAAAATTAGTGGGGGTGCTGCTCCAGAAAATTTTTAGCCTTTGTTTTAAAATTGTGTAAAAGGAAAAAAACATGTATAAAAAGAAAATTTATTCAGGAACTTGATAAAATCTTTAAAAAAAACCAAACATTTTTTACTTACTTTAACTTAAATTGTTACAGTTCAAGCTTAATCTATTCATTTAAAAATTAAATCCATTCTTCTTGTTTTAATTTGTGCAAAAAGTTCAATAATTTTCTCCTTGATCTCTGGATGACAATTGAGGAAATTTTTCTCCATTGAAAGTACTGCAAGCCCATTTAGTCTTTCCGAATTCATAGTGCTTCTTAAAAAAGTTTTTATTCTTTTCAATCTTGAAAAGCAGCGCTCTGCCTCTGATGTAGTCATGGGAATTGTCAAGAGGATTTTTATCAGATTCGTAATTTCACTAAAAACATCATCTAGATTATTTTCCAAGATAAATTTCAGCAGCTCAATTAATTTGCAATATTCATGAATATCAGTCCTACAATAGAATATTTTTAGTTCAGTTTCAAGCTTTTCTTTGTCAATCATGGGATAAGCTTCAGTGGTCAGTACTATCTCTTTTGTGGGATGTTCATTCTTAAATCTAGTGAAGCATTTCTTGTTGAACAATTTAGCAGCTACTAAGTGTTTAGTTGAAGAATATCTGTCCATTATATCAACACATATATAGTCACACACTTCCTTAGCTTCTGCAATGAGTGTATTTGAAGGATTCTCACAGTACTTTGAGTTTCTCAATTCTAAAATAGCAGTTTTGAAATTTGTTATATATTTATTAACTTTAAACACACTTATTTCTCGAGATTGCATTTGGTTGTAAATTATTTCAACATGAGGCATAATCTGATATCTGATAAAAAAGCTCTAACCAAAACTTGAAATTATCATCATTCAGGTATTTTAAAATTCCTGTTGCTTCTGCAATGGTTTGATCTGCATTTGATGTTGACTGAATTTCAGTAAGGCAGTTTTTTAAAGGTTGCAAATTTTCATGAACTCTGTTTATGGTCCATATGTTGAAATTCCACTTTGTAGAGGATGGACGTGGAATGCTGACGTCCATATGCTTCTTGAGAATGGACACACGTTGTGGTGATCTTGAGAAGAATGTTGGAATAGCCAGAATGTTAGAGAAAAATATTCTTGCGTTTCGTGTAATACTTGCTGCATTTCTCATTATTAAATTAAGTTGATGTGCATAACAGTGAATGAAATGTGCATTACTATAAACTGCTTTTATTTTTGCTTGAACTCCTGCTTTTTTGCCTTTCATGACATTTGCACCATCAAATGCCTGAGCTATCAGTTTTTGTCCATTTCCTTGAAGGATTATGTCCAATTGTTCTAAAATACGTTTTGATATGCCATCTGCAGTTTGATTTTCTGGAATAAAGAATCCCCAAAAACGCTCAAATATTTCTTCATTCAATACGTACCGTAGAACAAGGACCATTTGAGTGTGTTCCGAAACATCTGTTGTGTCATCAGCCATGACAGCTACAAAGGAAGCTTTTCTAATTTCCATCCTTATCTCCTCATGGTATATTTGTAGCAGGCAGTCAAGTATCTCATTCTGAATGGTCTTAGAAACACCTATGAAGACTGCACTGGTTTCTAAGTGATTCTTCAAATCTGAATCTAATTTAGATGCAAAATTTACTAATCCTCTAAATACCCCTGGATTTACTGAATCGTCTTTTTCATCATGTCCACGTAAGGGAGTTTCAAAGTTTCCACAAAAGTAAATGCAGTCTATTATTTTGGACAAAATTTCACGGTTCTTTTTAACTTTTATATTATGCTCATTGATTGAAAGTCTGTATGCCTCACTAAGTTTCTCCTTAATACTTACGGTTCCTAAAAGTGACAGTGAAACAACATTATCAACGTGCTTCTTTGACTTATCATGCTTTTCAGTTTTTTCTTCCATTTTGTTTATATTTCTAAAACCATCTTTTGTCCACGGTACATCACCTCCAAACAGCAAACACGGGAAGCAAAACAGTGCATTTTTTACTTCACAGCCGCAAAGCCAACTTTTCCGTTGGTACCATTCAGAATTAAAGCTACGAATATATTTCTTGTTGTTGCTTTTGCCTGGCTGAGATATTAGAATATCAGGTGTTGAACGACCTCTTTTCTTAACTGTAACTTTCTCATGGAGAGATAGCTGTGAAAACTTAAGCTGTTGAAGTTCACTTACAGTCACAGAACTTATTTCTTGGGGATGCAAGGCCATGGTTAAAGTTTTCTGTTAAATAAAAGAACCGAAAAAAAATGAATCAAATAGAATAGCTGGAAGCAGAATAATAATCTAATTCTACACTCTTCTACACTTTATCACATTCAAGAATATGGTACACGGTTTTTAAGCACAACACACGCTGAGTAAAAAAAAACTTCCTTCCACCATCACGCCAGAGCCGGTACTGCGAGAGCAACAGTGCTCTCTCTACCTGGCAGTCCCGCCTTCCTCCCCACCCCCCCCTCCTATGTGCGCATGCGCACAACAGTCAAACACCACATCGCTGGCACTGTGAAGCGCACAGTTCCATACAAAGATTTTTGTATCTTTTTCATAAACTGGGGGATGGCTACTGAAGTACTGACATTAAGCTTAAGGAATATATATTGTACTACAAAAATAAAGAAAGAATTAAAGAAAAAAGGACTCATTATATTAAATGTTATCGATAATATCAAGTGGAAATAGTGATATTGTTTTAACAAGGATTCATGCAAGTTAGACAATCCTAAGTCTTTTGACTAATATAAAATTCATATGACAATAATTACTTAATTTTTAATACAATGAGCAATGTAAGTTGTTATTTCTTTGGGCAGCATTACAACAATTTTTTAATGATAAAGTAGTGTCATTATAGAAACTTTCTTAATTCTCAGATATTTACAGATTTCCATCATTTAGCAGGGGTAATAAAGAGAAAAATGTTAATAAATATATCCATGACTTGATATCATAACAGTATCTCCATCAAATGACAGTTTGGACAACCTAATATTCTTGTTCTTGCCTAACTGCAAAAAGAAAAAAGATGTTTTGCAACAATATGCATCATAAATGTACAAGGAACGGTCAGAATTCCACTTTCTTTAAATAAGTTTTTGCAGGAATCTCAAGGTTTCTGTTTTGTAATAATTTGTACAGCCCTTTTCTGGATTTTGAGTATGGGTGTTACCATATCTGCCCGAATATAAGCCGATACTTTTTGTCAAAATCTATCGTGAAAAAAATCACCCTCGGCTTAAATGCGAGCCTGAGGAAAAATTTGGCATCCTCGTACGACGCCATCGCTGAAAAATGTCTTGTTTCCATAGCTTACCTCCTATATTCCACTGATAAGGCACTCGATGTCTGAAAAACGCTCCCTTCTTACAGCGATTGCCCGGAGCTGTAATTTAAATTGCTATTGAAGGTTATTTTTATATTTTAACACATAGTTAAAAGTGAATGGGTTCTTATCCAAAGAAAACGGCGGTATATAAAACAATCGAGTTTTAGATGACAGCTTTCGATGTGCAACAGTTTGAATTCCAGTAAGATAAATAAATATACTTACATTTGATTGTAAGGTGTGAGCAACGGCGTTGACTATATTTATAATTAACAGTAATAATACCTAATAAAACTTTACATGGAACGTATATAATAATATAGATGTAATGTATAATGTATTCTAGGTTGTGCGTGCATGTCTGGTACACTTAAGCATAAAATTTACGAAAATACTTTTTTTGGCAAAAAATGTTGGAAAATTTCGTGGGTTCGGCTTAAATCCGGGGTCGGCTTCTATTCGGGCAGATACGGTAGATTTTTTTGTGCATGCCCTAGAAAATTATACCATATGTTAGTATGCATGGTAGGCAGTGATAGCTCCAGTTAAAATTCTGAGTGAGAAACTTATAGAACTTAACTACGTAGAAAGTATTTTAACATGGAATTAAAACTTCAGGTTTTGGTCAATTTCTAAGCCAAAGAATTTACAGTGGGAAACTGATGAAATACTGTTATCATGAAGGCAATGTGTTTATCATCATTGATGCTTGAAACGGAGAAGGACATGAAATGGGTTTTACCTGGATTAAGTATATGTTTGTCTTCAGAGGTTCAATTTTCAAATTTTTTTAGAATGCTAATTGGAGTGTCGTTTATGCCTTTGAGATTTTTGGCTCTAATAATGATATTAATATCATCAGCAAATAAAACACTTTTTACAGGTAGAATCAGGTTTGGAAAGACATTAATGTGCAATAGGAACAGCAAAGGTCCCAATATGTTTCCTTGAGGAATGCCAGATTTGAGAGTAGTGGGCTCAGAAATATGTTTTACTATACAATCATTTTCACCCATATATGGGATTTCAACATAATGTTTTCTATCTAGTCCGTAGGATCTGAACCAATTATTGTGTATACCTTGAACTCCTAGATTGTTTAATTTTGTTAGTAGCATTTCATGATTAATGATATCAAATACTTTTGATAAGTCACAGAAAACACTAATGAGAATGTCATTTGCATCTAGGCTGTCAAGTTATTCATTTACTAGTTCAGCAATTGAAGATTCAGTGCTCGTGTTTGAGAGAAAGCTATATTGAGGACTGAGTAAGCTAAGTTTCTCAAAATATTGTCTACTTTATTATATAATACAGTTGCAAAGATTTTTGATAAGGCTGGGTATACGGATACTAGTCTGTAGTTGTCAATTTTTGAACTACCACCTTTACCAAAGGTTTCTGGGACCGGTTGGTCAAAGAATCCATTGAGATCCGTCTTGGGGACAATAAAATCAACAGGGACTCGGGCTACTCGCTCAGCAGAACCTGGGAACCGATCCTCCAAAAAATCGGGGAAGGAAGATGCAATGCGATTGGTGGGCGGAAAGACGGAACCTGATTGGTGAGCGGGCATATTAGACCGTTACGGCCTAAGAATTAGTATATATAGCGGACAAAACACGTTTTTAGACATCCTGATGAAGATGGCAGAGTCAGCCGTCGAAATGTTGATCCTAGATCAAACTTTGACCCGGTTGTGTACCCGAGAAAAGTTTCTACAAGCAATCCACCGGGAAAGCACCAGATCCTACATAAAAACCTTAATTAGACTTGATTTTCACATATATGGCACCTCAGAATATATTGGTAAACTCCAATTTAATCTCTAATCTGGCCCGCTGAAGAATTGGCAACTTCCAATGAGGCCTGCCAATGAATTTGCAACCACCAACACGACCTGCCAGTAGAAAATGTTGAGCACCACTGGCTTGGGCCATGACAAGACCCAAGTTTAAAAGTCAATCACCTAAGGCAGTTCCCAACCTAGGGTCACAACCCAAATCAGGATCATGAGAGGTCCTCAGTAGGGTAATCAGAAGAAAATTTTTCCGAGTCAGTTTGTATCTATACAATATTATTAGAAATATTTTTAACCTTAATCAGTCATGGGATATGCTTAACAGCTGAGGCACCCACACCTATTATCACCTGTGCAAAAATGGACGAGGAAAAGCAATAATACCATGGAAACTGGAAAATTTCCCTCCGCACACCTGCTAACATGGTTTTCTCAAAATAACTCTTCCCTTTCCTCGAAAATGGTCATTACAGACTGATCAAATTTTCAGTGAGGTAGTGATACAATAGCAGTGTCAACTGGCAGGGGCATATTTACTGCTTTATCTCTGGCCTATCTATGTTGCATCTTTGCTCAATTAAAAGTATAAGTCACGAGGGTTTGGGAAGGTCCTATTGGTGATCAGTTTAGGGTCGCAGCAAGAAAAGGTTGGGAACCACTGACCTTCAGTGACATTGCAGTGCCATCACAGTCAATCTAACTAAACAGTGCAATGTACTTTACACAAACTTTCTCATATACGTATATACGTTTGGTCGACTGTGTAAGCTTATAAATCAAAGTTAAGTATAATTTAGCATATATTTTAATGCCACTGATCGATATTACTTAATTTTTTGAGACATATGGCTTAGTTAGTATTATTTGTGACATCAGGCTGTACAATTGGATGGATTTTAAACAAAATCCTTAAAGCCATTTTTGAGTAAATCAAACTTTGTTTCAAAATATCCTAGAATAAAGTACCCTTAATTATTGTGCAATATCATTCATCTCTTCAGTGTGTCTATTATGAATGATATTATCCATAAATATGATATATCATTTGATTTAGTTAAACTGTTTAGGCTGTAATAAGATTTTGAGTGGATCGTGGTGGAGGCATGATGTCATAGGGCTTAGGTAAGGTAGCTTAGCATAAATTGCAATGGCACTGGACACCATATCGTATAGTGCTTTTAAGAGATATATGGCTTACGTCAGTGGTGAGCAACCTATGGCCAGCAGGCTGCATGCAGACCTTGAGAGTGTTTTATGTGGTTCGTGAAGCTATGACTAAAGAGAGATTTAACACAAACTCATATCATTGCTTACGTAGTAATATTTGTGACATCAGGCTCTACAATTGGATTGATTTTAATCAAATTCTCTGGAGCTATTTTTGAGTAAATAAAATTTTTCTAAAAAATGCCAAGAATAAACTACCCTTTGTGCAATATAATTTTTATGAAAAAGGGTCTGGGAAAGATGATATACTGCACAAATACGAGATATTATTCGATTTTATGTATGCGTTTGGGTCCTAGAACAGCAAACAGACTGACGGCATGGAAAAACCACTTTTATGGACGCCTAAACATGTATTTTCATCAAAATCTCGAATTCAAATTTTTTCATGATTACAATACTTTCTCAATATATTATGTACTAGTAGTTGGTGCTTGCATACTGCAAGCATTTCATCTCAACATACAAAAACATTCATTATTCATCTTTCATCATTACACATACATTTTTAATTCTAAATATTTCACCTCCACAGCGATTTTCGTTTTTCCCACATGTAAAAATAATAGTTTAAAACAATCCGCAAATGTTGCAATTTTATAAATTTTACACTTTCTTCATTATGGGGTACTGATGCTACACATTTTAGCCAAATTTTAAAGTTGAAGCACTAATAGAAGTAAAATAATATTTTTCTAATTGTTTAAATTTAAATAATTTTTAACGGCCGCCGCATTTCATATATGGTAAAATTCAAATGTTTATTTGTGCAAATTTACTACTCTGTAAATAATTTGAAAATTTCAGCTTCCTAGCTCATACCGTAGTACCTACACAGTTATCTATTTGTTTAAACTTTAAGAATTTTTAACTGCCAAACAAACTAAAATATCAAAATTTGTATAATCCCTATTTCGTTTTTTTAAGAATTCTACTTATAAAAAAAATTTCAACTCCGTAGCACATGCGGAAATACATAATCCTCGAAAATTTGTTTAAACAATTGCGAATTTTTAGCGGCCGCATTGTTGCACTTTTTCAATATTTTCGTATTTTCTAGTTGGTTTTGCACAAAATCCTACCTAAGAAAAAAATTTCGAATCTCCAGCACATCTGGAAGTGCCTAAACATTAGTATCCTCCTATATGTTATATACTCCTCTGTAAGAGTCGTCGATATATAATGATGTTAGATGTTATATCCTCCTCTGTAAGAGTCGTCGATATATAATGACTAGTAGAAGGTGCTTGCATACTGCAAGAATTTCATCTCACCTTGAAAAAACATTAATTTTTCAGACAAATATTTCATCATTACAAATATTCTATTAATTCTAAAGATTTCACCTCCGTAGCGATTTTCGTTTTTCCCACGTAAAAATAATAGTTTAAAACAATCCCAAAATGTTGCAATTTAAAATTTTTTACACTTTCTTCATTATAAGGTACTAATTCTACACATTTTAGCCAAATTTTAAAGTTGTAGCACTTCTATGAGTAAAATAATATTTTTCTAATTGTTTAAATAATTTTTAACGGTCGCCGCAATTCATATATGGTAAAATTGAAATGTAGATTTCTGCAAATGCACTACTTTGTACATAACTTGAAATTTTCAGCTTCCTAACTCATCTCGTAATGTTTAAACAGTTATCTATTTGTTTAAGCTTTAAGAATTTTTAACTGCCAAACAAACTAAAATATCAAAATTTGTATATTCCCTATTTCGTTTTTTAAGGAATTCTACTTATAAAAAAAATTTCAACTCCGTGGCACATTCGGAAATACATAAACCTTGAAAAATTGTTTAAACAATTGCGAATTTTTAGCGGCCGCATTGTTGCACTTTTTCAAGATTTTCGTTTTTTTCTAGTCGGTTTTGCACAAAATCCTACCTAAGAAAAAAATTTCGAATCTCCAGCACATCTGGAAGTGCATAAACATTAGTATCCTCCTGTTATATATCATTATATATCGACGACTCTTACAGAGGAGGAGGATATAACCTGCCATAGTTAAGTCCATCTACCTGCAGAAATTCTGGCTCGTTGTAGCCACCTCTACTTCCACTGTAGATGGTAGCTCGTAAACACTTTGGCTCCAAGTTGAACAGTTGTATAAAACTCCTTCAGCCAAAAAATTGTAGGGTAACTCTGTTCACTGCCAAGGCAGGTTCTCCCCTGAAAATGCCCACTTAGTGGGCGAAATGCATAGGGCTTACCCAACAATTTTTTGGCTGAAGGTGTTTTATACAACTGTTCTACTTCCACTGTTTCCAATTTGGAGCAAACCTGCATTAGTATTGGTTTATAATACTACTTAAGGCATTTTTTTTAAATAAAAAACATTTCATGTTTACAGGAAATTTTTTTATTTTTTTTAGTATTTAATATTATTTTCACTTTACCATTTCTCTGAAATCATGTGATGTACTGATATAATCCCATATTATTTCTCCCTTTGGTAACAAGTGATGTAATGGAACACATACTTCATTAAACAAGGTATTACTGTACTGGAAAATTCCCTAACATTAAAACATTACATTAAATTTTATTTGACCAATTTTTAAACTTACTTGGAGGTTCATAACTTGTTATGGTTATCAGGCAAGCTTTCTATAAATTTGGATGCTGTGATAATAGTTACAGAAGAGCATTTCAGAGAGACATTAACATAACCATTTTAATAATTAGTTCATTGAAATGTCAATTCATGAAAAGCATTCTAAAGGATAGAGCGATAGGGAGAAAAATCTTACAAATAAAAAAATGATATTTCTCATTCAGTTGCAACATTACAACAGTTCTATGGAAATATTAATAAATGCATAATAACAAGAATACAATTTAACAACATTAAAATTGAACATTAATTCATATAATGCTGACATATGGCAAATATTTTTGTTCTCAGGACTAGTAACATGATTTATTTACTAAACTAAATGAGTTGGTAATTAATAATTAATAAATGCAGTCCACTACTACATAGTGATAATAGAGATACAATTCTTTTGGTTACATTTGTGTTTCATAATAATACATTACTGATCACATGAATCATTTCCTCTTTATAAGCAAGGACATGTTCAAACTTGACTTTTCCTTAAAGGTGCTAAAAGGTGTTTTAATTAACTTCTTGTTCCTTCTCAAATAAATCTGTCACTCCTTCCTCCCAATTTCTTTAAAATTCAACATGCTCCATCCTCCAAACAATGTTCCCTCTAAGCTATGTGGGTGCACACAGTCTACAAGGCCAGTGCACATGGGCAAAACTTGTGCGCACAAATATATGTAGAATTATAGTTTATTGTGAAATAAAAAAGCACACGCTACTGTGACACTGCAGACTAGTCATAAAATCTTGGTATATGCCAACTCTGCACCATCCTCACCACAAACCCATCCTAATTCATAATTTTAATATACCCGATGCATTTATTTACCTTTTTTGACTGTTGAGGAAAAAAATGGCGCCGCAGAAAAAGGGGGCACAATTATCTGAAATTTCTGAAAAAGTTGCACATGTCAAATTTCTTCAACATACACATCATGAAGAATTTGAGGGAACATTGCCTCCAAGGAATGTATCCATATCATTTGTATAGTACATGATCTGTGAACATTGAGAGAAAATTAAAGCTGATAAAATACTTAAAAGTTTCTACCCATACCTGAAGTTTGATGAAACCTGATATTAGCCAAAAACAAAGAGAGCTTTCCAATGTACAATCTCCGTAATTCAAATTAGACCAGTGCTACATTCAAATAGGCTGATACAAGAGAAATTCAATATAATAATCAACAAAAATACTATCAAAAGAGGAGCTTAAAGTTTATCAATCTTCATTTCTGAAGAAAATGAGTTCATGCAGATCTTATATGTTATAATTATCACAGTGGTATAAATATTCATAAGTAACAATGATGTTTTACAGAGATATGGGATATGACCTTCACTAAAGGCTCACATCAAATGTAGATTTTGTAAGTACAATTTTATAAGAATATTGAGTATTTACAATAAATTTGTGAAATGCAACACAAAATCTATCACAGTGAAATCCATTATATGTTTAATATATGTGACTCTCAATAGGGTAAACAGTGAAATTTTATCAAGTGTTGACAGCTTGATTGGATGCGTCTGGTCTTGTGGACTCATTGTGGCCCATAATTTCAGTATACGGTTCATTATTCCTGAAAAAATATAGAAATATTAGGAAAACTTTACATGCATTGGGAATATGTTCTTCATAAAATCACAATAATATTATTGTGAAATAAATATCCCACAGAGCTTTCAAAAATTGGCACAGCATATAATAAAGCAAATTAAGATTTCAATGTAATTATCCTGGCATACTTTTTCACATCATTCAATGGAACAATCAATGGAAAAACTATGTTCATTCTCAATAATTTCTTTGATATTGGAGTTATCTTCACCTTTAACTAGATTCTGTTCATTGGGTAGGATAAATATTTTATTTTTTGAGTTTGTCATGGCAATAACTAAAAGGCAAAAATAGCACTTGTAATGTTCCACAGAAAAAGTTGATTGATACAGTTATTGCTGCTATGTAATATCGTAATAGGGTAATATAGGTACATTAATAACCCTTTTTGGTTCAACCAATAAACAATATTTGCCAGGATCAATAAAATTTTTGGTGTGGAAGGTAACTTTTGCTTTTGGGCCATCATAATGCAATTTCACAAAGTTGTGCCTGTCTGTGAGGTTTGTCTTTTATTACCAAACCCCTAATGCATTCAAGTTTTTGAAATATAACCTAAGAAGTGCATTTGCACTGCTTTAGAAAAAGCTTTTATTATAGGAAATCATCTCTTATTGAAAAAATAAAACATTAATTATCAAGCTCATGCAATTTTAGATATAATATAGCAGTCCCAATAGTAAATCACCAATTGTTGATTCTTACAATAACTTCTTCTTAGAATTAAAAATAAATTCTTACCGCTGAAGACAGCAACTTTCAAGCTAAAATACACATGCAGTTATTTCTAAAATTTTACAGCTACAAGAGTTACTTAGATATTTATTAATTTTTAAGGATGAATACTATAGTTCTTTAACTATAAGTAAGGTGACCAGATTTCGGATCAGCAAAACAGGGACCAACTATGTTTGCCCCTGGAGTACAGGCAATTTGCCGTACCCACTTCCTCCGATAATTTCAGGGGTTATAGGTCTGCCGCAAAAATAAGAACATCCGCGGACTTCCGCCACTGGCAAAGTTGTTCAACAGAAGGCTTTTTAATTTTCCCATTTGGTATATGGGTATACTTCCCAGACAAAAATCACATAATACTGCCTCTGAAGATGGTCTTTCAAAGGCCTGTTCACAAACACATAAAGAACCTTTAATTGTGAGGTCATGCCACCTAGTACGATTACCTTTATTGCTTTATTTTGCCTTAGCATATAAAAAGACACTGCTTTTTCATCAGCATTTCCTATCTGACTTAATAAATAACTGTGCATTTTATGAAGCTTGATGGCATGACACTGGCAAGCCAAAAGATATTCTTTGGAGTCGGATGGAAGCCTTTGTGCAAGAGTTGTTCTTTGCCTATGTACAAGGCTGGTTCGATGCAAAAATAACCAGCATCATCCAATACTTGCCTCAAAATGTTTCCTAAGAATGTCATATTCACTTGCAATTTTCGACGCCTATAATTTAATAACTTCAGGACTAATTGGAATTCCATTTTTTCTATTCTCTTCAACCAAGGATAGTATATGTGCATCAACCTCATTATATAGACCAGGGATGGCCAAACCTCAGCTCATGAGCCACATGGAAATTTCCATTCAGTGGTGTCAATGTTTTTCATTGCAGAACACAATGATATAGGATGACTTGAGACGTTTGGGATGCCTAACACATGCATTATATTTGAATTGCTTTGGATACAGATTATGTTTTCTGTTCGTAAATATACGAGTGCAGAATGTGCATCATGCGGCTCTTGAACTTCTGAAGATTATCTTATGTGGCTCCAAGGGCAACTCCTGATATAGACCATGCTTAGGTCCCCTGAACGTTTTAGATATGGAAAGTGCATTTTCCAGTTTCGATTTAATTATTTTCTAAAGATGAACATTCGTTTCTTCTACTCGGAACTTTCTTGCAGCTTCTCTGTTGCTTGTTCCCTCCACCTACCTCATAACCTTTATTTAAAATTTGACTACAACTGATTCCTTTACTTAAATTTGACCTTTCAACATGATCACCCATTATTTATGGGATATTTTATATGCTCTGCAACAAACAATAACTAACATGTGCAGTAAGTGTTCAAATCGCCTGGCTATATTAATTTTAATATAGATATTGCGCATTGATTTTGACTTTGATATATGGAATGCTCGTCCGAGATTACAATAAAAGTAGCGCTTTTTGTAGGTTTTTTGTTAAGGTCCGAATACAAGCTGCAGTGCAATTTCTTTAAATCCAGATTTGGAAAAAAGTGAGATTTATAATCAGCCAATATGGTTTATATTATATAATACATTATATCAATTAGAGAATTGGTCAAGTTTTCCTGTATCAAAATCATTTTATAGAGTGTTTCAACAGGGTTGGAGATGATGTGTTAAAATTAATGTTATACTGTAATTCACCTCATTTTGCACCGTTTTGTATGTATTTTGTCAATGAGTTAAGGAACATGTTTCGTTATAAGTTTCATCACTTCATATATACGTCATTTGTGAAGAGATGAGAGTGAAATTCAAGAAATTCCAATATATTGTTACTATAACTTTAAATCCCTTTAGCCTTAAAGAAAAAGAAAGATCAGAGCCCCATGGTTAATTACAACTAATAAAAGTTGGAGAAACCTTATAACCATAAAAATAATAAAAAGGAAGTACTCGCATGCTGGTAGAGGGGAAATTACTCCATGTCAGGGACCAAACAATCACAGAATCTCACACATTCTGGGTGTAGGAGAAACTACTCCACACCAGGGACACGTGTGTGAACCAAGGATCCCTGGCATGGAGTAATTTTCCCTAAATCGGCATGCATTTGAGTACTTCCTTTTTATTATTTTTATGGTTATAAGGAGGTTTACCTTTATTCTTGTGTTTAATTTTGTTCATTATTATTTGTGTAATTCCATTTTATTTAATTTAATTTTCCCACTCCATATGGGGTTGCAAAATGTATCCGTTCACTGCCAATGACCCTGTATATGGTCACAGCATTATGCAGTGGTTTCAACTTCATTATAATCCCAAGTGATTGTTTATATATATATATATATATATATATATTTTTTTTCATTTTGGTAACTTCTTTTAACATAATAATCTTATGTACCATGTTATCATGTGTTATCCAGGGCAGGTGTCTCCAAACCTTTTTACATGTGGGCCACTTGGTCAACAATTTTATGCTTGCGGGACAGATTATCAAGTATCAACATGAAAAACTTTTTGAAAATATAGGCACACAACATACAAATGTGGGCTATTTTCACATTAACCCTTAACCACTGACATGGTCTAGGAGACCGATTCAAAAAATTAAAATCTTATATATTAGCAGCCATGATTTCCAGAAATTTGTCATTCATGTTACCTTTCAGTCTCTTCCATAGCTTTTCCTAATTCACTTCAGAATTATGCTACATCTTACAAAACCATAAATATGGACGTAAATGTGGCTAGCGGTCTGTGAGACCATACGTCAGTGATTACACTCTGAAATTTTTTTACCGTTTTCTAAAGATATTTGCCTAACACTTTCAGATATAATTTAAACTAAGATATATTGTATCTGCATACATTTAATTATCACAAACTGAAAAATAAAATAGTTTAGGTCCCATGTTTCTCTCCTTTGAGAACCCTTGGAAGTTTGTGGTGCAGTGGAAAATTCTAGTATTGGTGTTTCACTCCCATATATCCTTTTCTCGCCTTGTATTTTCCCACAATATGTGATTTTATCTCTTTTTTGAGCAGTTGGTGTATAATAAACAGGCAGTCTCATGATGTGACAAGGTATCATTTAATTGCACTTAGCCAGGCTCCCATTTATGATCCTTTCTTCTCAATGGAAGCAGAGGTTATGTGTACCGGTAAATTCCCCTGCATCTCTCAAGTGAACCCTTTCTCCTTCTCCCCCAAATTACACATTTTAAATTTTACAAAAGGGTGTTGCGGCCTGGGTCGGTGAATCGAGAACAGCGTGGCGCTGGTACCTTGGCATGGCCTGGTACGGGTAGTTGGCCAATCAGCACCTGCCCACCCTTGTGACTTCATGTGTCCTTTCCATGTTGGGGTGGGAGGCTGCTGGCTGGCAAGGCTTGAGCTTGCAGTTTGCATGCGGCGTACGGCCAGACATCAAGTGTGTGAGATCTTCTTCTAGAGTTTTTAGCATTCTGGTAGCTGTTATATTGCAGGTTAGTGTTTAATTCATTATGCGAAGTTGTAAATCATATATTTTTACATTTTGTCAGAAAAAGCACGAATTTTCATTTTTTTCTATTACTGATACCCAAAGGTGCTGAGGCCTAGTGATTCTGATTTTGTGGAGGAGGTGTTAGGTTATTTGGTGAAAGAAATCAGTGATGTGGAAAGTGATATTGATGAAGATACTGTCATTGAAAGTGACCATAATACAGATACAGAAGAGGATGCTGTTATAGATGAAGAAAACGATTAAGACGAGAGTGAAAAAACTTCAGGGGAAGAACAGGAGACTGTTCAACAAAGATATGTTTATGGAAAGAACCGTTATAAATGGTCATCTCAAGAACCTGCTAAAAATGTCTGTATGCCTCTTCATAACATTGTAGTTGAGCCTCCTAGTTTGCACCTCCCAGCAAGAGCTATTTGTAGGAAAATAGAACCACTTAGTGGATGGACTCAAATTTTTAATGATGAAATGGTGGATCTCACTGTTTGTTGGACTAATGTAAAATTCCAAAAGATGATAACCAAATACAAAAGATAAAGTTGGCCTGAACTTCTGCGGAAATCAAGGCTTTTCTGGGACATTTTGCCTACACAGCTGTATTTAAATCCAATGATGACAGCTAGTATATTTGCAACGAATGGTACCGGAAAATTTTTTCGATTGACCATGTCAAGAGAACGATTCACAGTCCTCCTCATTGGTCTGAATTTTGATATTCCAGACGATAGGGTGCAAAGACATGAAATTACCCTATAGCTGCTATATTAGAATTGCAACAGTTACTCATACAAAACTCACAGATATCTTTTTCTTTGGGTATGACGGTGTACATTGATGAAATGCTAATTGGTTTCAGAGGACGTTGTCATTTCAGAATGTATATTCTCAAAAGCCTGCAAAGTATGGTTTGAAGATGATGTGCTTGACTGATGCGAGGGATAGTTATTTATATAATGCTTATTTGTAGGTAGGAAAAGATATGGATGGCTTAGGTCTTTCAGAAGGAAACAGTAAAACGACTAAGCCTACGTAAGCAGTTCTCTGTTTACCTGGACCTGTGGAGAGAGCCAACCAAAATATAACTGCGAACAATTGGTTCACCTCTGTAGAACTTGCGGAAAAAATGAAAACAAAAGGACTGACTATTGCGGGAACAAACTGCAGGATGAAGCGAGAAATTCCTGGGGAGTTAATGCCTTCAAAATTGAGAGCTGTGGGTCTACATTCTATTGATTTACAAGGGAAATGACTCTTGTTTCATATGTCCCAAAGAGAAACAAAGCTGTTTGCTTGGTGTCCTCTATGCACTATAATAAAGAGATAGACTCTGAAAATGGAAAACCAGAAATTATTAGTTTATATAACAGTACGAGAGGAGGAGCGGACACAGTATTTATTCCTCAAGTCAGAGAACTAGGAGATGGCCAATAGCTGTACTTTTTTAGAATTGTTGATATCTCATTTGTCAATGCTTTTGCTCTATCCCGAAGGTACAAAATTGAAAAGATTGGCATTCATTAAAGATGTGAAACTGCATATGCTGAGGAGGATGTCTAATCCCAGACTTCCTAGATAAACACTAAGCAGCATTTCAGAAATGCTAAATGTACCTTTGGAGGAAACGGAGCAAGAGGAAGAAAACTACTCAAACAAATAACATGCTATTTATGTCCTGCATATAATAAAAGAAAAACGTTTTGTTTATGTTATAAATGTAAAAAAGCCCATTTGCTTAGAATGCACAAAAAAATTGAAAGGAAAACGTCAAAAAAAACCAACCAAAAGGAATACTCAATGAAAAAAGTTTGTAATTTGATCCCTGCCTTTTTTATTTAAGTTTTTTCTTGGATTTATTTGTCATCTGTTTAACTGTTAATCATTAAATATACTGAATATGCATGTTTTACACCGTAATCTTCAAAGTGTATGAAATTAAATAAAATTTTCTAAACTTTGCTTTCTTATCATATCACCCTAATGAATACTTAAAACAAGGTAAAAATTTACCGCTTTTTACTAAAAATTCATGTTAAAATGAACAATATAAAGCAGACTAAACACAGAACATTAAATTCAATTAATTAAAAATTATTGCTTCTGTTCAGACAGAAACTAATCTGGCAGTCTGTCAGACCTCACATCAGTGGTAGTGTTACAAAAATTCCAAGATAGTGGTCAAGGGTTAAAAGGTGGTTTAGTGAATTGGATAAATTTAGATTTTTCCGGGAAATTTTTTGGCGTCACACAGTAAAAGCATGAACAACAAAATATGATTTTTTTGTTTTTGTTACATTTTTTGTTGCAGTTATTTTGAATATTTCATTAATGTTTTTCATTACGTTATTCAAAAATCATTTCATTATGTTACGCATAACATTTTCCAACACTGCTTGTTATATCTAGTAAAAAATGGCAAAGACTTATTAAAGGCTTGAGGGCAACATTGAATGGGGTCGCAGGCCACATGTGGCCTGCAGACCATAGCTTGGAGAGCCTTGAATTAGGGTACTAATTTGTCACATATCTCCAGGAATATAACCTCTACTTTTATTATTATATCTATGGGAAAGTATGTTTTGCTATATGTCAGTTCACAGTTTTCAGGAATATATCTCCAAAGTATAGTAGGGACTTACTGTATTTTTATATCATTGACAATAATCAATTAGTTTAATCTTTAATTCATCACATATGTCTAAACAAAGTTTGAAGAATTATTTTATAGATTGAGGAAATTGCAAGAGCACTTTATAATATTTTAACTATAGAAGTAAACACAATTTATGACCTTATTAACTTTTCATTATCAAATCTCATTTACAATTCCATCATTTACACTCAGCACTGTCTTTACTATTTTGTTCATTTCAAAGACTTTTACTTATTTAAACAGATGCTGAATCAATCACTTCTATAGCCTCCTTTAACAGTATAAACAAGTTAGGAAAGTGTCAAGTATATTACAAATAGGCATGTTTCCTGGGGTTGAGTATTTGAAACTAAATTTTTAAAATTTGAACAAATGCACACCATAAAATAACTAAACACCACGAACCAATTGTCTCTCTGTCTACTAAAAATTTCTTTCACCCCCCCATAAATTGGCACATTAAGAAATGTATTTGCATAATTTTAATGACTAAATATTGCAAAACAATATATCATAAATGATACCAGAGAAATATTAAATTTTTATTTACCCATCTATTTTCTAATCAGTTTTAACTAATCAAATAATTGAAAGTTATTTAGAATATACCTCATTTTAGTTAAGTAGTTTTAATATTTACATTTGCATTCTTTTCTTTGTCATAGATAACCCATTTCATTCTGCTCACAAAATACTGCATAAACACCCATTGAAATTAAACATATTTTTGTAATTATAGCAGATCTCATTTATTTCACTTACTGCAAAGACTGTTAATGCTGACAACAATTAGGTAGCTATGCATGAATTTTTCTAAGTTCAAAGCCAATTACGACTTTATTGCTCGATTTTTTTGAAAATAAAAATGTATCGAATAAAAAATATTTTATTTACCTAGTTCTACAAATTTTATTTGAATTTTCTTTCGGTATGACTACTATTTTACGAGATATGAGGGAAAGTTCTTTTTTTGTTTCCAGTAAATTGGCACCCCTGATTGGGTTTTGTTCATCATTTGTCATTTTCTTGTTGTCTTTCCCCATAAGTCCTAAATACAAAATTTCATGAAAATCCATTTGGTATAAGTCGAGGATGAACATGCATACAGATGGCCAGGCAGAACAAAGCTAATAGGTTCTTAGGTTGGAAATGAAATGCGCCTATAAATGATGAACGAGATTAAATTTGAAATTAAATTTCAAATTTAGGATCACATCTGTGTGATATCCTTAATATTTCAAGGATCCAATCACATTATATCTACTTAGGCTGAAAGTAACAAATACACTCTCTTTCTAGAATGTTTTAAGGAGTCATTTTTTTGCTGCATTTTAAAGGTAAGAATTAATTTTTTAAGCTATATGGACACCCCAAAATTGTATGATGTGAAGTCATGAGTAAAGTAGAATATGATATTTATGCTATTTAACCAACTGATCCAAACTTCAATAACAAGGAATTAAAATAGCAATGATTCTATCTTTATTAAGTATACATGCATGACTTGTCATTCTCCAAAGTACAATATTTTTGCATAATCTGCCCTTGTGACAGGCTATGCAAAAATTCATTGAAAAGGTAAAATTCTTTATCAAAATCTCAGAAATCATTTCAAATACAACATCCATATTATTCGCTTTCATTATTCATAATGAAACAAAACTTTTCCACCATATATTGTGGAAAAGTATTTGTTTCATTATGAATAATATTAAACACTTCCACGAAGTCATGCCTGATAAAGTAAATCATATTCACTTACATCTTTAATGTCCAATTGTATTACTATTCCTCAGAAATTATGGGTGTTAAGTTGTGATGATGTTACAGTCAATTCAGTATTAATGTTTTATCATGAAATCCACGAATATACAATTTTCATTAAGACATTTTTAAATGCTTAAGTTATTTGTATACGCACCAAACACCAAAAAAGCATCACATAATAACAAAAAGCTCTATGTAAATTTATATGGTCTTGTTCTCTGAGCATCTATTATGAAGCTAAACATGAAGTCCAGGGCAACTGAGGATAGCAAAAGTTTAAATATCTCATCTTCATCTTTCATTCTTAAAAATGTAGTCATAAATATTGTGGATTTTATGCAGGGGTATATTTACCTATGAGCTATATGGGCTTGAGCCCAGGGCTCATAAACTTAAAGTGTCCCAATTGACAGAATTCAGGCCAACATTCTGATATATTGAATGATGAACTATAAGTAAAGATGCCCAGGGAGGGAATTGCTCAGAGCAAGGGCCAGATTAAGGTGGTAGAATGCCCTGGAGCAACTTCAAGGTCAAATTAACATGTTAGTTATTATTTCACTGCATTACAGGGAGCACCTCCGAGCAGGAGCCATGGAGCAACTGCTCCATTTGCTCTGCATTTAATCCGGCCTTACTCAGGGCCCGACAAATTCACAATCTGTCTGCCTTTATATTTTAATTTAACTAATGACCTAACATTGAAAGGATTAAATCAACAGATAAAGCCTTTACTTTGTGGAACTCCATAATAAATTACTATATAACAAAATTTCTAACTTCTCGAAAAGATTTAGCCTGGGACTATGCTTTCAAAATGAATGACCTCCGGGATAAAGTAGGAGGAATGGTTATTTTCGAGCAGGTGCTGTGCAAAGTGAGATTTAAACGAGCCTTGTAGAAAAGATTTTTTGTATTCCGTAGCCCTAGTGTGGAAATTTCTTCCTGTTTACCCTATGCAAATTGCGTGACAGTCATTGCAAGTAAGTTTATAGACCCCACTCCTTAGTAGTATATCGTGTTTATCTTTGGTGTTAGTTAAAATTTTCCTTCAATTGGTGTGAGTGCAGAAAGCTGGACATAATTTCTCTCTAGGGATGAAGTTAGCAATAAACTTACATAGGGCAAACAGGGAGAAATTTCCACAGTAGGGCTACGGAACACAAAATATCTTTTCTACAAGGCTTGTTTAAATCCCACTTTGCCCAACACCTGCTCGAAAATAACCATTCCTCCAACTTTATCCTGGAGGTCATTCATTATGAAAGCAAAGGTTCCAGACTAAATCATTTCGAGCAGTTAGAAATTTTGTTACATAGTAATGATAGTACTCTTCACCTTGTTAATGAATATCTCCCACTCATTCCCCTCCGCTTACTTTGTTTCTTCTGAATGACCACTCCTCCCCCATACCCCAACTTAACCTTTTCCTCCCTCTTGCCCTGCCCATTCATTGGCCTCTTCTGTACTCTTCAAAGATATTTATTTGAATTTTGAAGACTATAACAGAGAATAAAACATGGATTAATCTTTGGAAACTTAGTGGTGAAGGATAATGCTTCATAATAGACTTGAATGAACATTTGTGATTATTTTCTTATATTTTTCCATATCTTGAAGATTATTTAGGTGCTATTTTATGCCAAAGGAATTTCTTTGAGGATGATATTGTTTATTAATTTCACAACTAAAAGTAAAATATTGCTCTTATCATAAAAAAACCACTATAAAATACATTTACATATAATTTGAAATTAATGGTTAATGAATGGGAAAATCTATCATTAAATACAGTTAATAAAAGAAATAAACAGCATGCAGGTCAATTAATAATGACTGAAATTTTAATAAAAATAACATTTGAAATTACATGGTCTAATAACTTAACATAACATTATTTATTTGTGAAAAATACAGAGCTATCCGTAAAATTTTAATACATGCATTGCATTAAGTTTACAAAATATATCTACCAAGGTAAAAACTATCTCTAGGAGATTTTTTTCAAAAACATCCCATCACAATGTAAATAACAAAAATACTAATTTGATAGCGTACAAGCTCAAACAAAAATGTACACCTATCTTAGAGAGTCCTGGATAAAATATGACTAGCCAATGTAAAAATCAGACAAAATCAATATTACAATTTTTTGATATATGTAAGTAACAAAGATATATACTGGAATCAAGCCACATTGCAATCCTTTTGTTCATAAAATTTTTTTAGATAATACTGCAAAAATATATAAATAATCATTTTGAAATTCAAATTATATCATTTCTTTAAATGGAATAATACCATATTTACTCGTGTACTGAGTGCACCTTTTTTCCAAAACGTCAGTAAGAAAAAGGGACTGCACACCTTACATGAGGATTTCTGAACAGGTAATATAAATTGCGAGTAACAACAGTAAATTCACTCCAACATGCTAGCATCTACGTTTATACCTACAGAAGACAAAGAATTTTACGAAGCATACACACAAAATAATTTGATGTTTGAGATGACATATTTAAAAAATAATAAAAGTGTACCTTTTAAATGAACTTCAAGTTTATTATTGTTATTGAATAATCAGTTCTGTCATTAAAAGTTTACTATCAATTTCTACCTATACTTTTGCCAGAATAAGTTATCTGGTATCTGTGTTCGTCGAATTCATCGTGAACCCTTGATGCTCCTTTAACATAAGAGGGGTGACTACCGAGGAGAAGATTTTTGCTAGCATTGGCATAAAGATATCACCCAATAAATTGCATCATGCAGGTAGAAGGGAGAAGATGCTTAACTTGGGCAGACCTTGCTTCAGGGAGGGGGAATCGGTGAAGAGGCTAACTTATTTAAAATCTCAGATGTCCACTTATTCCAGAATGAATTTATTTTTTTCCCTCTGAACTGGCCCAAAAATAGGGGTGGGTGTGGTACATGAGAGCGCATGTTACACGAGCAAATACGGTAAACTATATGTTGAATTTACAAAAATATCTTTTACAAAAATGCTTATAATACTTTTCCCAAGAAGAAATTTCACTAATCAATAATATCTATGATATAAAATACTCTTAAGTCATCATCCATTAATGATGGGTAATAATACTCAAACAACTGTGAAATGAGCACTAAATTCCCTACAAAGCCACTCAAAATACCAGTTTAATAAATATTCTTAGTAATAAAATTCTTACAGACAACTTAAAAATCTCATTCCATGTAAGATTAACCCATTGGAATACTGATCGGTCTGTCAGACAACCTGTTGAACTCATGTATTTGAGAAGAAATAACTCTTACTGGCTTTGTCATTCGCTACATTGCAGCATGATACTACATGGGATATATTATTCTTTAAAATGATTGGATAGATATCTCTCAAAGCAATCTATATGATATTATACTATACTATAGAATACTATATTATAGAAAATATCATTTGATTTATTGGCTTCTCAATGGGAAAGAATCAAGAGACATTTTTAGTATTCAGGTGATTTCATCCAGGTTGTTAAAATTGAAATTTTCAATTTTTATTTATTATTCATAAATTATTGTGGATTGTTATATTATATTTAGAATCTAAATGTAAAAATAGAGATATTAAAAAAAAATTAAACCATGTCTCAATAGACAAAAGAGAATTATCGAGGTCACCTGGCTAGAACACAAATGATATTTTAGTTTGATTCAATGTTCATAAAAAGGTTGGGAAAAGAAGATTCATATTTGTCTAACAAACACCACTGCTTTGGAGCCGAAATGTGCTTCTGTTTTTAATTAATTTATCACACGTCTCAATGGGTTACCTTATTATTAACATAAAGATCTCTACAAGTTTAAAATGATACCTAAAATTGATACAAATGGTGATAACAATAACAAATGAAATAAATCTAAGAACAGTTGGCTAAAAATAAAAAATAAGTGACTCAATGCAATACTGAATTTCAGTGATATCTCGTTACAACATACTTCACAATACTTTTTGTGAATCCCCATCGAATGTGCTGTATAAGCCAGTGTTTCCCAACGTTTTTTTCAATGCAGACCACTTGTAAATTTTTGAGGATAGTAGTGTTTTCAAGGTTTTATTCCTAGGATTATTTTCTGCACAAAGAAGTTTTATAAAATGGAAATAGCTTTAAAAACTAAAATTATTAATAAGTATGATACAAAATGTCTTTTGGTTTCTAAAATATGCAATACAGAAGGATTTTAACATATATTTACCATATTTATTTTTATATCAGCAAACAGGCTTGCATTATCAGGTTGTGTAAATGGGAACCTTGGGCTTGATTCTCCTGCATCATTTCATTAATGTTTTGGAACTAAAAAAGCCAAAGATAAGAAAACTGTTGACCAGTTTTAAACGGTTTCTTTATCGATATAATAGCAAAAAGAAATTCTTTTTAGATCCACAAATAGAACCTGTCTCCTGTCTCATACTTAGTTACATAAATATGAGTGGTTTAGTGAGAAGATAAACAAGTGAAAACGGTTTTCATCAAGTGATAACAAGATTTTGAAGGAAAAGTGACAAAAAAAAACAAGCGGTCATTGTAAGAGAATTAAGAATTGTACCAATAATGGTGTCCGTTTTGCTACAATGCAACAGATCAAAAAAGTTGGAGCCCCTAATGGTAGGTAAATTTGCAAAACTTTGGTGCTTCAAAGGTGTAACATGTTTCGCTGCAGATATAACAGATGTGCTTGCGTTACAAAAGGACTTTTAGTGGAATGGTTTAAAAAACTGATAAAATTATGAGAAATGATAGCTTCTAGTTGACAATTGTTCAGCATGTACAGTGGATATTCAACTGGAAAATATATAACTAATTTTTACAGCTAAATTTGCCACACTTTTACAACAATACCAGGGCATCAATAAAAATGAATTCCCAATGCTGTTTCATTGAGAAAATAATGCTTAATGTTAATCATAAATTAGGTAACAAAATAAATGCAAGTCAGTGCATGGGAATGATTACAAGTAGCTGGTAGGATGTTAGTGAAACGGCAATGGCCAATTGCTGGAAAAGTCAGGAATTATACTTTCATCTAAGACTAGAGATGTCGCTTACAAAGATGATCGCAGTGTTGCGGATGAGATCTGGCAAAATGTCTACTGCAAATTTCAATTTACTTCTTCCATAACATTTGAAGAGAATTAAAACTTAGATGCTAATTTGGAAACCACCCCTTTGTTGATATTTTTTTTAAATTTTGGAGAATATTATCCAGCCAGGTCTAAAAATGAGCAATTACTCTGAGGACGTAGAGACAAATCCAATGACTTCATTGAAGTGCATTGAGAAATTAAAAAAAAATTATTTCAAGATCTGATAATGTACCAGGGAAAATATTTAATTCATTTTATGACAGAAAAATATGTAAAATGCCATATTAAAATAAGTGAAGCAAGATAAAATGCTTGAATATTCCAAGAAACAATTAAGTGTGTTATAGATAGTTGTTTTTCATTTTTTTGATTTTCTGCATCTACCGTACATACCCGCCCATAATGCGCACCCTCGTATAACGCGCAGGGGGGTTTTCAGCCTCGTAATCAGTGTTTTTCTATATACCCGCATATAGCGCGATTTTTTTTAGCATTACTGTTCCAGAATAAAGTAGTTGGTGTAACGTGGTCTAAAGCAATGATCGAATTATTGGTATTGTATTGGTAACATGACAATAACAATGAAAGTGCAACATGAAATTTTCAAATAAAGTTCCAAAAGAACGTCAGCTAACTCAATCATTACATACTCTATGTTTACTTAAAAGGTGATATTAGGACATGCATAGTAAATCGAATTATATTAATTTCATAATATGGCATACGACATTGTTTGAGCTAATAAAATGAAGGAATGACGATAATCCTATGTCGAAGTTTTTTACTTGTTTTTGTCACGCCTGAGGTGGACGGGTTCGCCCAACCTTCAGTTTTACCCTTATTAGAACACTCGGGAGCACGTAAAAACGATATCAAATAACCATAATTAACTACAGACTATACGAATCAAGAATAAATCATGTATGAATGCTGAGAAAAAGGTAGGGAACGATTACTTTATTTAGTTCTACAAGAAGCATCAACTCCCAGTGTACATCAAAGGCATCAGCTGCCATTGTTTCTAATTGTAAGTAGTACCAGTATCTCATCACCAGGCCGGGCGCCGGTGTAAGGTGATGTCATGAGTAAAATAGCTCATCATTGTGCTAACAAAAGGAAAGGTGAGTTACAATGTAGCAAATCATATACAGTGAAATGCGAGAATACGTGGAATGAATTGTGAACGGATGTTATTATAAAAGGTTTTAAGAAATGTTGCATCAGTAATAGTTTAGATAGTAGTGAAGATGATATGGTGTGGGAGGGCGACGATGACAGCACCACGGCAACAGAGGATACAAAAGATACCGAAGATGACGATTACGATATCAACATCGAAGAAAAATTGTCAAATGACGAAGAATTTCTTGGCTTTTAAAATGAATAAATACTGAATTAATTCTTTTCATATCTAATTAATGTATGCTTATAGAATTAGTTAATAAATTTTAACTATTATCTATCTTAATTTTCGTAAAAATCACCAATAAAAATATGAGGATACCCAGGCAGTAATTAATGTGCCGAAATTGTGGAAATATGGGGTCAAATGAAAATAGGAAGATTATGTACCCTCGTATAACACGCATCCTAATTTTTAACTAAAATATTTTGGAAAAAAAAGTGCGCATTATACCCGGATATTTACGGTAATAGATTTTCAGCATAAGGCACAAAAATGCATCTTCTGCAGACATATGTTGTATCGAGATTTCACTGTATAAATAACATGTTGGATTGAAGCATTTCATTTCTACAACAAAGTTAGTAAACTATATGAGAATTACAACACAAAAGTTAAAACATCCAAATATCTAACTAAACAGTAGACAAAATGCATAAGTATCACTATTGAAAATAACTACACATCTTCAACTGAGTGAAATACTACACAATTGATATGTCTGTCAAAACTCTATAATTTAGAACAATTAAAATGTAGTTAATACTGGCTTATTCATTTTCCTGCATAATTTTTCCTTTTGCTTTTACCATTAACTGGTGAATACATTTAATCTAAAGCTGTTTGAAATTTATTTGTTATAAAACAATTTTATAATATAAGTAAATAACTGGCAATGCCTAATATCCTGCTGTCTTTCCATATTTCAACAATGGCACTGACTTCAAACCTGCTCCTTGAATGTTGTCATGGATACTGCAGAGTATGGCACTGTCTTCTGTCTTGAAGTGTCTATTGAATTTCTAACAAATGAAGGAGAGCATTGCTCTAATTTTGCTTTTGTTTCTGTTTAATTATTAACAAGATTATTTAAATATCTAATTCTTAGCTAAAACCATATTTTATAATAAGAAAATAATAAAGCTTCAAACATCACACCAAGCAAACAATAAGATAACTAATAAACAATTAAAAATTTTAAACAAGTACTTATAATAGATCTTAATACAGTAGATGCCCTTTAATGTAATCACTTTTGATTCAACTTAATTGATAACATTAAGCAGCTGATAATCAGGCCCACCGAGAAGGTGGGGATACCAGGGCAAAATCCCTGGGGTCTGGGCTTCCAGGGGCTCCGGAAGAGGGTAAATGAAATCTTAAAATATTTATAAAGTAATTGATAAAGTAACAAAATATAAGTGTTAAACATAAATTTTATAGAGATCACCATTTGTTGCTGTCTTTCCAGCAGCTATAGTGTTCAATATAAATGCAAAAATGCAGCATAAATTTAGTTAGTAGGTATGTAGAAATATTAAATATTACAGTGATGTATCATTTGAATTTCAACTAACCTATAAATACCTCCACCACTTTTTTATTTTTATATGTAATTTTGATGAAATTCTTTATTCATTTTCCTATCATGTGGTCTCCCAGCCCCCTCTTCCCTGAGAGGAGGCTGTGGGGCCATCTGCCAACCCTTCCCAGGGTCTGTGTCAGCTCTTGGTGGTGCTGATAACAATAAACAACAGCTTCCATTAAAGCAGATTTTTGAAAGTCCAGGTTTGATTACTACTGGCTGATAACAATATCCAGTGATATAAGTGGCATCTACTGTACATATGAATCAATAATCAAACAAGCAGTACATAAATAACATAACATAGACATCATGTCACATTCCACAACAACAAACAGCCACAATCCACAATACCTACAGCAGTCCTATGACAAACACCACCTTTTTTACAAACATGCAAACACACTAAACATTATCTACTGACCGGTAAAGTATGTAGTGTTGAATGAAGAATAGCATATCAAATAGAACGGAAAATAAACCAAGGCCAAACTTGGTGGGATCGCCAAAAATTGAAACCCAATCATCTGAAAAAAACGTTAAGCATTTATAATCTTATGATAAGCAATATATATATATTACAGTAAATGTTATGCAAGCTTAAGCAAGTACTCGGGTTGACACCATGGATATAGCACACCCAGTATGTACTTGGGATGATACTGAAGGGGTTAAATGTTTAATAAACTATATGAACATTCCAATCACAAAATAGATACCCCCACTGAATATGATAATTTTTTAATGCAAGATTTTTTCCCCTCAAGAGATTCAATGAGGCTTTAGAAAATTAAAAAAAAAAGTTCTTATACTCTTCTTGTGTATGCATTCAATATATATTACAGCTACCTCATAACCGGCTTTAGAAAAAAAAGTTCTTATTCATATTCTTCTTGTCTGTATTCAGTATATTACAGCTAACTCGTGTAAAAAAGCAATGATAAACCAGATGTACATTTCAGCTATTAAAAATCTGACCTTAACGATGGTTCATTGTTGAATCTAATCACTGTTGAAAAGAGCTTCTTTTGGACTGAAATACAAATATGGCTTCTCAAACATACCATGGCTTTAGAAGAAGCCTATATAATTCATTCATTAAAGTACAGTGGTACCTCGATATACGAGTGCCCTAATATACGAGTGTTTTGAGATACGAGCCGCCGAGCGAGTGATATTTTGCTTTGAGATGAGAGCAAGATTTGAGATACGAGGAATCGCACATTACACCGCTGCACCCGACCCCAACATGCGGGGCGCATGTTGGTGTCGTGTGCAGCGTCTAACAGTTTCTCCCACCTCAGACTAGACCTCAGTCTGTGTGCTTGTTTCCCTCGTTTTCGAAGCATTTTTGATAAGTTGGGTTCGCGTTTTTTGCTTTTTGTACATTTACAAAACATTATCACATTTATTTTTATAACCATGGGTCCGAAGAAGAAGATGATGTCTATTGAATTAAAGCGTGAAATCATAGAAAAACATGAGCAAGGTGTGCGAGTAATTGACTTGGCGAGGATGTACGGGCGTAGCACATCAATGATATGTACTGTGCTTAAACAGAAGGAGTTGATAAAGGGAATAACGCTAGCTAAGGGCGTTACAATAATTTCTAAGCTCCGGACCTCTCTCCATGAAAAGATGGAGAAACTACTGATGGTGTGGGTGACAGAGAAGCAGCTTCAAGGAGGAACCTTAACACAAAGCATCATATGTGAGAAGGCACGAGCGATTTACGGTGATTTGCTGAAGCAGATCCCACACACTTCCACAAACGAGGAATCGGAAGACTCGTTTAAAGCCAGTCGGGGCTGGTTTGACAACTTTAGGAAAAGGACCGGCATTCACTCCGTCGTCAGGCATGGTGAGGCAGCAAGTTCGGATGTGAAGGCAGCTGAGGTTTACATCAAAACGTTTTCCGAACTGATAGAAGCCAAAGGATACATCCCCCAGCAAGTCTTCAACTGTGACGAGACAGGGCTTTTCTGGAAAAGGATGCTGAATAGGACTTACATAACGGCAGAGGAGAAGACGATGACAGGTCACAAACCCATGAAGGATAGATTAACTCTAGCACTTTGCGCCAATGCGAGTGGCGACTGCAAAATCAAGCCTCTGCTAGTATACCATTCGGAAAATCCCAGAGCCTTTAAGTCACATAAGATTTTAAAAGAAAAACTGCAAGTTATGTGGAGGGCAAATCCGAAGGCGTGGGTCACCAGGAAATTCTTTGTGGAGTGGATAAACCTGGTGTTTGGCCCTTCTGTTAAAAAATATCTACAGGAAAACAACCTACCCATGCAAGCCCTTCTCGTCCTCGACAATGCCCCTGCTCACCCACCAAATCTCGAAGATGATTTACTCGAAGAGTTCAAGTTTATAAAGGTTCTCTACCTACCACCCAACACCACTCCTATCCTGCAGCCCATGGATCAGCAGGTGATTTCTAATTTTAAGAAGTTGTACACCAAGCACATTTTTCGGCGCTGCTTTGAGGTGACGGAGAACACAAACCTTACCCTTCGAGAGTTCTGGAAGGACCACTTTAACATCGTGATATGTCTAAGAATTATTGATCAGGCCTGGCTGGGTGTTACAATGAGGACCTTAACCTCTGCATGGAAGAAGCTGTGGCCTGAGGCTGTAGCTGAAAGGGCCTTCGAAGGATTGGAACCCGAAGTGTCAGTGGTAGAGGAGATTGTTTCTCTGGGAAAATCCATGGGTCTGGAGGTGGATGAGAGAGATGTGAACGAACTCGTCGAGGAACAGTCTCAGGAGCTGACAACCGAGGAGTTAACACGATCTACATTCGCAGCAGCATACGGTGGTTCAACGAAAAATTAGTTTTGAAGAGGAGCCAGAGATGGAGGAGGTTATCTCTACAAGAGATATAAAGGAGATCTTGGGAATGTGGGAGAAAGTTGTAGAGTTCGTGGATAAAAATCACCCCGAAAAAGTTGCAACTGGTCGTGCATCGGAGTTGTTCAACGAAACTTGCCTAACACATTTCCGCAATATCCTGAAAGGGAGGAAGAAACAAACCTCCTTGGACAGTTTTTTTAAACGATCTGCAGGTGAAAATGAGCAAAGCGTGACGAAAAAAGCAAAGACCAGTGACGAAAATTAAGCGCTTCCGTAAGCACTTCACTTTTTCTTTTATTATGTTTTTATAGAATATGTATTTGTTATTTATAAATAAATGTTTCTTCTTGTAAATACATTTTTCTTATTCAAAAACACTTAACAAAAACGACTGAGGTGGTTTTTTGGGAGCTGGAACGGATTAATGGCATTTCAATTAATTTCAATGGGGAAAATTGCTTTGAGATACGAGCAATTTGACATACGAGCAAGGTTACGGAACGAATTAAACTCGTATGTCGAGGTACCACTGTATATCATATTAAAAAAACATGGCAAAAATAACTTGTATTGGTATTGGTGCTCCCGGTGCAAGCTGAACGTTCTTGTGAACAATTTTACTGCTATTTCACCAACTCACAATGTTAAGAATTTGCTGGATTTAATGGAAAAAATTCAACATCGATCTCTCCCCCATATGGCTAAACTAGTATCATTTGACGTATTTACCCTTTTTACAAGCGTTTCCCCAGCTGAAGTTTTATCCCTCACTGATCGATTACATAAATATGCTGATACCAATTCTACAATAGTGAATGATTTGTCTAAATTGATCCAAACTTGACTTAATTAAAATTATTGGTGTAACATCCTTAAAAAGCATTCAAGATAACTTTTACAAAGTAAATAACTCACCATAATTATAACCATTGAGGATCATTTGAAGCATGCTAAGAGCACCACCAGTAAAATCACAAAATATATTGCCAATGCTCCAGCCTTCTGTGCTTTTTCTTCGGTAGTTCATGTACGCCTAAGAAAAGATTAAAAAATAACTATAACTAGAACTTTGCAGTTACATGAAGCACAATAATTATTAATGCAAGAAAATAGAACAACCAATTCATCTGGATTTACTACTTCTATATAACTACATATGATACTGTAAGAGATTAAAAAAATTTACTTACTTGAGGTACATATTTAATAAGAGTAATAACAAGTTTAACATATGAACAAGTGTACAAGAAGTCCAACCACTCAACAATATCACCTGCTGAAAGACCAGCTATAACTATCAGGACAACAAAAAATAATGAAAGAATTCCTTTGGCTGTCATGGAAATAACTTGAATTCCCCTCTGAAAGAAAAACGACTTGATGTTAGAATAACTAAATTAATTAGAAAATTAATAGAGACATTTCTGTATAATAGAAAATACATTTAGCAATATACTGCAGCAGTATCCAAAAGGACAACAATGTATAAACTGTTATTATTATTATTATCTATTACTTATTCTGAAATTATTTTTATTTACTTTAGTAAAGTAAATGTCATTCATAAAAACCATCAGCAGTGGTGTGAATACAATGACAACAGTAGCATAGAATAACAGGATGATTCATGTATAATAAAAAAATGGGGCAGAAAAGTAGAGAAAAATATGTAACTGATGAAGAGTATTAATTCCCCACATGCCTGTAGCAGATTAACAATGTGACAATGGCATATTGGACATCTCTGATATACTTCATGCAGCAATAAACCTGCCTAAACTTGAAAAACTATAAATTGTAGGTGCCAGAAAAATAATAAATTTTAAATTCCATAATTAATAATTTCATGTATATGTACCTCATATATGAAACATTGCAGAATTGTGATGGCAGTAGCAAATGCAGCATGGACTGAGAAGAAAATATCATTCATCAAAACTGGATTCACTCCTTTTGGATAACGGAGAGAATACTCTTTCTGAAATATCATGAATATAATATTTTGTAAATACTTAAATTGCTTTGTCAACAATATACTAGTTTTAAAAAAATATGGTCAAAAAACTATTTAAATGTGACTGACCTCAATAGATGGTATAAAATAAAGGCCACAGTTGAAGATTGAGTACAATATAAATCCAAGAATATTGAAGGCTAGAAAATCAAAGTTCAATCCTACGACACTGTAAATCAAGTTATATAAAAATATTAATCACATTTAAACTAGAACTTGCAGTAATCTAAAAAAGCAGTTAATATTTAAGTATTAATTATTTCTATTATTCAAGTACTTAAGAATCAATATAATATTTCTATAAAGTACATCATATCAAAAAACAGACAATTACAACTAAAACTGTATACAGAGATACTTTGATTTTACATTTTTGAAGGGGCAAATTAAAAACAAGAGTGGAAAGATGCACACATAGGTGCATACACGTGAGGCAGAGGCATTCTATATGATGTATGCAATCATGTCAAAAAAGATAAATATTAATGACTTAGTATAATGTCTATGAACTGAAATGCCAGTAATGATGCCATGGAAATATCAATTTTTTGATTTGCCGACTAATTTCCTAACCAATTGCAATTAATAAAACAATCAAAAATTACTAAAAACATACCTTACTCAAATAGTAGTAATATAATCTTTATGTTCACGTTCATTCCTTTGTCATAAATTACCCAGTTCTTTTCACTTACAAACGATGTGTATACGTAAAGAAAATAGACGTATGTATTTATGTAAATTTCTTCGTTGTAGATAATCCAATTCCCTTCATTTACCAAATGTTGCATGTGCACGAAAGAAAATTAAATTAATTAGTTATTTACAGCAGATATTCTTTACTTCAGTTACAATGAAGATTGTTTTTGTTGAGAACAATTAAAAAACATGGGAAAGGTTTTCCAAGTTCAAAGTAAATTACGACATTAAACTTGGATTTAAAAAAAATTGGCTACTCCTTCGATAAAAATGTACTGAAAAAACATATGCTATTTTACTAGTTCTATAATTTTGTGTGAAAACTTCTTTGTTATAAGTGATATTTTACGAGATATATGGAAAAGTTAATTTTTTTGTCACCAGTAAAATGGCACTCCTGATTAGGCTACATGAATCATTTATATCATTTTCTTTGCTCTTATGTCCTAAATACCAAATTTCATGAGCATCTGCCCAGTAGTTTCCCAGATGAAACATGCAGACGGATGGACATGACCTGACCATAAGGCGATCTTTGTTTACTTTTTGTAAAGAATGCCTAAAAAACTTAAAATCGAGAAAATTAAAATTCACTATGCAGAAAAAAAATATTACAGGTTATTATAGATATGCCAAATAATTGTACAAATAGTACAATATGGCAACTAATGAGCTTTACTAGTATACTAGCGTAATTGCTGGTCAAATATGACAGGTATGCATGGATTCAGTATTAAATTTAAGGCACTTCCCATTCTTCCTCCTATTCTCTCTTCCTCTCTCCCATCCTCCTCCATCCCATTCTCCCTCCCTCTCCCCCTCTGGAAAAATAGACTTCCTAATCTCAATATTGCCCTAATAAAGACCATTATCTATCTATTTCTCCCCCACTCCCTCCTTCTGTCTCCCTCCCTTTCTCTCTCTCTTCCTCTTTCCTTCTCTGGAGAAATAGACTTCCTAGTACCAATCCACCCCAATCAAGACCATTATCTACCTATCTCTCCCTCCTCTGTCTCCCTCTCTCGTTCTCTCACTCCCTCTTTCTCCCCATCTGTCTCTCTCCTTCTCTTTCATGTACTATGTAAAACACTCAAAGCACTTACTCATAAAGTTTAAGGCTTGAGATGACAATACAATCTCAAGGTTTAACAATGACACGGTCGGCAAGGCAACATATCGTTATAAAGCTTAAATTTTTCCAATAAATATAATTTAATTGTAGAACTTGAGCGATTTTATATTGTAGACAAAATGTGATGATGTGATGAAAAGAAAGGTAATTTATTTTTATTTAAAACAGTCCAGGTCTGAAGATTGTAGGTCAATTATTGCTAATTTTAATTTACAAAAGAGTAAAAGCCTGTCGAAAAAGTGATTTTTATGTGTTATCTTATGGAAAACAGAAATTATCCACTGGAGCCAAACCCTGATCTATTTTGGGGATTTTTTTTCGTAAATGGCTTTTACTTTAAAAATCAAACATTCCTACCAATTGCCCTGGCTGTGAATATGGTACGTGTCAGTTCACAAAATAAGCCGTAATTTTAGATTGAGTAATTGAAATTTCTGTTTAAAACTTCTTGCAGTTATCAGTAGATTATAGTGAGTTTGGAAGTTAAACTGCAACATAGACGCCAGGCTTGTAATAGAATGAAATAAGTATACCATAGTGATGTCTCATTATTTTAATTTGAAATATTTTGAATTTACAGAAATTGTTAACTTGATTATTTCATGTTTCTCATTATGCATTTGTTTGTAATCCTAGACTTTAAGATAATTCTTCTTTGTTTCAAAATGTATTTAGAAATACATATATATTTTTCGATCGAGAAATTGAAATTTCCATATCAAAAGTTTTCCTTGTTATTTGATGAATACATATAGATCTTAAATGGGCTAACTATAACTGCTGCGAACACCTAAATGTCAGAAAATACAACTGTGGTTAGAATAAATTATAAATAAAGTGGACATTTTCTAGTGCAATGTGATGTGTTTAATTTTACAAATGGTAATGTGTCTTCATAGAAAAATTGTTTATGAACCCCAATGGGCTGTAAACGCATTTGCCTTATTTTACATTTATTGCAACATTTGAAGCATGCCCATTGCCTCCTGCATCAATTTCATTAGGTTTAGCAGGTTTAATGATTGACATTCTTAGAAATTCGTTTTCATTCTTTTTACAGGTGGAACAGAAAGAGAATGTGTTCCAAGGCAGAAAAAATCACTTTACAATAGATTTCTGCTTGATCCACAAATTCATTCTTGGCGTGAAAGTTTGACGTTTTCTGTCGTCCTCGTGAATTTCCTTTAAATACGTTTCATGCATAAAAGGTATTAACTTTATAAAATTCGGTTACAATAATTCATTTTTAAATCTTTATTGTATAATATTTATGTACAAATACCTCACTATTATGTAATTTGATAACGACTTTGTACTCTCGCAATGTGTGATATACGGTAATAAATTTGATTTGCTTATATGCGATTCTTTCATTTAAGTCCATTTCTTCTGTCCATACGATTTATATTTGCTATGATTATCATATTAAAATGAGAGGGGAAGGGGGTGAGTGATATCCTGTGATGACGTCACGCTAGTCTTCATTAACACACAGTTCCAAATTTTCCTGTTGACTGATCTATTGTCACCTTCCATGGAAAACCTGGGAATAGTTTTATAGCATTAAGTTTTCAGTCTTTCCGTAGGGTTACTAGTCTTCGTAACTAAGCATCAAGTGTTTACAACAGTAGCTGGTAGGCGAGCTAAAAAATTTAGTTTTTAAGATATCTCTCAAACAATGCATTATATGGAAAAATGTTTCTAACAAAGGTTGTAGAAAATTAAATTTCCTACAACTTTTATTCCAACACTTTTTATATTCATCAAATATTAAAGCAAATATTTGAAAGAAACGGATGTGGCAGAAGTAAACATTCACTTCTGGTTGACCAATTTAACCAAAAACAATAGTTGGGAGCATGAACAAAGGTGGGTGGCAACTGTATGCGCAAAGGCAAGGAATATCACGTGGTTTCTCTCGCTCCTTTACTTGGCCAATCAAAGTCAGTCACAGCAGTTCTTGGCATGCAGTACGCACATTTGCATCATGATTTCTGTGTTTATTTGCATGTTTTACAATTGAGATTTAAATAGTACCATCTTGTGGTGTTCAAAAATAGAGGGCAGAGGAAATAAATGTAAGGTTTTGCATAAACAAGAAAGAGAAACAGTATATAAAGTGTACCAGTATTTCAAAAATGAGTCAGTGCATGCAGACAAAGCAAAACGTAAAGCTGGTTAGAATGTTGCCAGCTGTCAAGAGCAAATGGTGAGCGCTTGTGGCATAGGACTTCATGCATCATGTGTTGTTTTTGGAGCATAAGCTTATGCAGGTTGGTGGTTTGGCAGCAATGTAATGTGTATTTCTCCCTCTCTGCACAGTGATCTCGACTCACCCGCCTTCGTTCGTGCTCCCAACTATAATCAACCCTTGTCTCTACCATAAAAATTTTAAATATAAAAATTTTGTGTTGATCTGATTAATAGTTTTTGAGTTCGAGCACCCACAAATCTATATCAGATACACTCAAACACACACACACACACACATACATCAGAATTAAAAATGGGAGTACATAACTTTCAAGGTTCTAATGGATGGCTAGTGAAGTTTAAAGCATGCTGGAACCTAATAACTTTTAAAATGTGTGGGGAAGAAGCTTCTGTAAGCACAATCATGAAAAAGAGGAAAACGTTATGAGATGTAATGAAAAACTTTGTCACCTCCACACAATTTAACAGAAACTACCGGTTTCGCTACGATCATAGCATCATCAGGTGAAAATGTGTATAAAACAGTTCCATATATAGGGAGAAAGAAGGGGTTACACAGAAAGCGATTGGATGGTAATTAAAGAGACGGTTAGGATAAAGGAAGGGGTTGGAAAAGGAAGGCGGAAGAAAAACAAAGTTACAAAGTGTATACAAAAAAATTTTTGGTAAAAAGAGCCAAAGACAACAAAGTTACAAATTATGTACAAAATCTTTCAGTAAACTTAACTTAACTTAATGATTGTGAAAAATAAATTCATTTAAGAGAAACGAATCCTTACAATTAATTATCTCTAGCTGTTCTAGAGCATCCAATTTGCGGCCTTTTATTTCTAAGTGGAGGAATTTAGGGTTAAAAGAACTGTGGTGATTAAAGTTTAATAGATGTTTTGCAAATTAAGAATTCTAATTATTTAACTGGAAGCATCGCTTATGCTCATGAATCCTCTTTTCAAAACTTCTCCCAGTTTGGCCGATGTAGACCGCTCTGCATTCATCAGAAGAAAGTTTATAAACACCACTTTTTAAAGACATCTGTACCGGGTCTTTAGCATTAAGGAATAATTTAGAAAAGGTAACTGGGGAGTAGAAAGCAGGTTTAAGTTTAAATTTAGGAAAAAGGTTGGAAAATTTATAAGAAAGGTTTCCTAATAATGGGAGTCTGCACCAACTAAGAGATTTGGAGGTGAGATTAAGCAGAAAAGGAACCATTTTTTTGGAAGAAATAAATAAATGTTTTTAGTGATAATTTTATCGATTAAACCAGTGTTGTAGCCATTGTTGATAGCAATTTGTTTAATGATGTTAAGTTCTATATGGAAATTGGATTTAGAAAGGGGAATACTAAGAATATGGTGAAGCATAGAATGAAAAGCAGTGTGTTTGTGAGAAAAATGATGGGAAGAGTGATTGAGGATGATCTGATGTGTAAGTGGGTTTACGAAAAATAGCAAATAACCATAATTAATTACAGACTCTAAGAATCAAGAATAAATCATGTATGAATGCTGAGAGAAAGGTAGGGAACGATAACTTTATTTAGTTCTACAAGAAGCATCTACTCCCAGCATACTCAAAGGCATCAGCTGCCATTGTTTCTAATTGTAAGTAGTACCAGTACCTCACCACCAGGCCAGGCGCTGGAGTAGAGTGACGTCATGCATAAGATGACGATTCCGATAACATCGAAAAAGAATGGTCCAGTGACGAAGAATTTCTTGGCTTTTAAAATGAATAAATACTGAATTCATTCTTTTCATATCTAATTAATGTATGTTTATAGAATAAGTTCATAAATTTTTACTATTATCTATCTTACTTTTCGTAAAAATCACCAATAAAAATATGAGGATACCCGGGCAGTAATTACTGTGCCGAAATTGTGGAAATATGGGGTCAAATGAAAATAGAAAGGTTATGTACCCTTGTATAACACACATCCTAATTTTTAACTCAAATATTTTGAAAAAAGTGCACATAATACGCGGGTATTTACGGTATATGGAGAACCAGGTTTAACCATGAATAATGTCTACGGACAGACTACCCATGATGATGATTATATATTTACAGTCCAACTCATTTATAACGAGCATGGTTATAATGAGATCTCGGCTATTGTGAGCAAGCAGAGGAGAATTGTTCGAAATAATGTATTTTATGAGCAACATTTCACGGTTAAAACGATCATGGTGGTTGAGAGCTTCACGGGTATAATGAGCAAATCTCTCTTGCCGATAGCTATTTCAAACCCTTTTAACACGTTCATTGCGGACAACATCATTGATGTTGTCCTGCCCTAGCACAGTTATGGTCAACATCATATGATGTTACCTCTCCAATCTTTTTCTCCCTCGCTATCTCTCTCCCATGGTGAGGATTGGGAAAAAGGCTGCAGGGGGGTTTAGACTCAGTGCTGTGTGGGCTTTCAAACTGTGTGCTTTGTTTTCTAGTCGAATGCACCGTTCCTTAGAAAACCAGTTTTTGAATTTTTTGTAAGAAATTTCATGTAAGCCTTATTATTTTTTATACACATTGGTTTTTTACCTACTTCATTATTTCAATATAGCAAAGTGAATGGCACAGTTTTCTCATCTATTTGAAGGCTTAATAGATGCTAATTCAATCGGAGGCAACAATGCGGGTCGCCTTGGCAACACCCAGAAAGAGTACGAAAAAGTCATAAAATTTCGAAAAGAAATGCATATTTCTGACAAATGCTTCCATGTAACATCTAAACACTGCAAGAATAAGATATTTTATAGATTTAGGCATTGAATAAAGCAAACACGGAAAAATTCAGTCCATATTTACGTATTTTAATGAATGATGGAAAAAAACCTTGCACATTGAAAAATCATAACTCCTGTGTAAACATATGGGAAATATAATCATCACCTGGAGTCAAACGTGGGACACTTATGTAAATGAAAATAGTTTTACCGAGGTCTCCTAGTCGGCAGACACAAAATGGCGTATACAGCATTTCTCTATGACAAACTGTTCAAGAGATAAAAGGGGGGATGGACAGATGGAGACATTGCTGTTGGACATTGGCAACGATAAAGTAGATCGATCGATTGATCCCCCAGAAATGCTGTGCTCAGGCGATTTAGTCACCACTGTGTATGGCCTCGCCATTACTAAAGAGTCTTTGAGAACCAATGTACTTCTCGCTCCGAGAAACAATGAAGTAAATTCATTGAACGAAAAAGTTTTGGATAGATTTCCAGAAGATAAAATTATCTGTGATAGATACAGTTGGGCATCAGCCGTATATGGAAATGGCACAGACAATGATGAAATTATGTTACATTACCAACCTGAATATCTGGTGTCTCTAACCCCTTCAGGTTTACCGCCTCAAAAGTTAATGTTGAAAGAAGGCGCTATCGTGATATTAATTCAGAACATTTGTATCATTGATGGCTTATGTAACGACACTCGATTAATCATACGGAGAATTGATAGATCAATTCTTTAATGTTCAATATTGACAGGTGACAAACAAGGAAATGCTGTTAGGATATCTCCAATCTCTTTAAATACTCAAGATAGTCATGAGTTACCTTTTATTCTTAACAGAAAACAATTCCCCATACGGTTAGCCTTTGCTGTGACATTTTCAAATATTTGCTGACTATAAGGAGGTTAAGATTACAGTGACATGTTTGTGAGCCAGCCTTAGATAGATAAATGCAATAGATATCAGATAGCTTGGTATGACCAGTGAGGGTGTTTCGGAAGATTTAAATGACAATTTGGGATATTAATCAAGATTTTTCAAGAAGCGGGACAAAAGTTTTGACATTTAACAAGGAGGGATGAGTGATGAAAAGGAGGGACTGTCCCTCCAAATTTGGGATGGTTGGTCACCCTAATAGTATACAAGGCAAAAACAGTTGCAGAAGAAAAAGGAAAAGTTGAGCGTATGTATCGTTATAACAGCATTCCATTTATTAGGAATTAAAATCTCATTTTGCACTACGTTTAAGTAACTATCGGTAGGGGGTATGATGTGTGCAGTGCACTCCAACAGCCTAATTAATAGGAGTGCTGAGTGCAAACAGGGCATATTTAGCTAAAAAAGTTTCGAAGCAATTACCTATTTATTATTTAGATCATACCGATTTACTTTCACAAATTAGGTTTATCTAAAATGTTATATTTTACTGTTATCACATCGTATTTTCTTTAAATGTTACCGGATACTTAATCACTGCTAGAAATGATACATGATGCGACTCTTACTAAATGCTTCAATGAACCAAAATATTTTTTCTTGAAAAATCTTTTTAAAAATCAGGGAGCGTTTTATAGGTCAGCCCCAAAAAATATGGTAATTCTCAATCTTCTTAATGTGTTTCAAGAAAATGATTGAATTTCTTCATAATTATCATCTCCAAGGAGATTGACTAAAGTGCTTGTACACTACTAAAAGCATGCTTGAGAGATTGTGAAGGAACTTTTAAAATATTTACTTTTTACAACATAATGATGCCTGGTTCCTCATCATTTTTTTAAATTGAGACATTGGTATTTATTTTGATTAATTTTATTATACTAACCTTTTGCGCTTCCAATTGCTGTATATTTGAGGGTAGAAAGACACTGACCACGCTACGAAATATATCCATCCAACAATCTGACTTACAATATAAATCAAATCAGAATGTTGCACTGTAACTCTTACGAATGCTTCTGAGGTGCTAAAAAGATAATACAATCATTAATAATAATTTTAGCTATGCACATCTTAAATAAAAATTTTCATTTTACTTTGGTAACTAAACCATTAATTTCAGATATTTTAAATTATTCCTATAAAGACTATAAAACATATTATATGCCTATCAATATGGCAGCTTCCAACAATTTCTATTAGAATGAGAACATTTTAATTGTATTGTGAATAAATACCATATCATTAATCTTGAAGTTTTGTTGTGAGCATGATATTGTCTCTTATGCATTTGTATTAAAGACAATTGCTCAAAAATGTAAAAAGTCCAGAAACCCATATGATTTTGAGTAACCACCATAGAGCTCAAATTTGCCTGCTCTTAATTTTGAACCTTTTTATTTCAAAATTTTGTGAAATGTATAATTCCACAAAATGTAGTCTTAGGAAAACTTTATCTAATCAAAGATTAATGATTCCCTTCATAAGCATTTCCTCCATATATTTCAGCAATACTTGGTATGAGAAAGTATATTTGTGTAAATGATTCTCCATCTTCCATAAGTTTATGTTGTTTTACATCTAGAGAAGTTATAAATATATTCAATGTTATCCAGAACCTTGTATGCCTCCATTTTAGTTTCCTTAAGGTCTATCCAGACTGAAGAAACATTGTCAGTGACATTGCCAGCGACATTTTGGGGCAAGCATTGCCGACATTGTCATTGACAAATGTTGCTGACAAATCTGTTCACACCAAAAAAACGTTTCTAGTTAGTTGATGATTGGAATTAGTTAGTTGATGATAAAATGTCGAGCGAGCAGGATGCAATCCTTGCTGCAGCAGCATGCATTATATTGTGTGCAAAGATATATTTGATATAACATTTTATATATTATTCTGTCAATGAATTCACATGTTATATTGAAGTACTGGTCTTTGTACTGTTCAATCCAAAAATATTTTCTACATATCTTCAATATGTTCATATTTTGACTCTTCTCAAGGTTTTCATTGTTTTGTATTAAATTTCAAATTTATTTCTGTATGTGCATCTATTTCATTATTATTTTTAATGATAAACAACAAACATTGTATTTAATGCCCAATGTAAAAATATATAATCTGTGTATTCGTCTTGTGCCCGTTGATCTATAAATAAATAACTTTTTATTGTTTGGTAGATATGTTGAATATAAAGTGTACTGATTATTTTTTTGTTAAACCTGTTTCAACCTAAATTTTTCAAAAAATCTACTGCTTTGCTTTCATTAAAACCCGATTTTACCCGAACTTTCTAAAAATTAAAAAACCCCAATAATTACCCCCGAATGCAATTTTGTTTTTAACCCAAAAAACAAATGCCCTACGGATATACCAACCTAGTAAGTAAATAAATGTCGACAACATTGTTATCAACATTCTGGGCTGCCCAAACTCTGTCAGCGACAATGTTTCTGACATTCTTTGTTCTTTACCAACTCCCGATTAAAACACAAATTTTGTCAGCAACATTGTCGGCGACATCGATGTTGCCGACATTTTCATAAAAATTTGTTAACATTTGTCACAGACATTATCTGCAACACATGTTTCTGACAATGTTTCTTCGGTCTGGATGGGCCTTGAGAAATGGTTGCTTTTTAAAATGAACTTATATTAGTGAATATTTATAAAATTTTAGCAATAGTTTACACCAAATGAAATAAACTTAATCAAGTGGCTTATTTGCAATTTATGGGGTAGTCATGGGAATGTCATTGTTTTGAATCTTAAAAGATATTTCTTGAATTATGCATCTCATTGTCAGTAAAATAAAAAAGTGAATTTTATTTTGTAGCTCATTCAAATAAGATTAGATTTCTAACAACAATTACAAGAAACTAATTATAATAGGCAGTGCCCACATTTAAGTATAGTAAGTACCTCAATTATTACAGAATTACTGGTTGTTTGGTTTACAAATATTTCTTGAAGAAATTATTGGGAAAAACCAAGCTTCATGGAGAATTAAATATTGTGACAAGAATAAAATTTGGATACAATTGAAGAATGTGTTCCTTCTATGAGAAGATGTTGAAATATAAAAATAAGTCTTTTTTAGATGTATGGAAAGACAGCAAGTTTTTCAGGTCAACGCACAATGTAATTTCATTATAAGTGATATGATGTCTTAAATTTCACCCTTCCAAGTAATTCATTAAACTTTTGTGATTTATAATCAATGAATATGGTTGCAAAAAAGAAAAAAGTGAGTTACATCATTAACCAAATTGCACTTCAATTTATCGCTTGAAATTAGTGTTTTACATATACCCCTCTTTAGAGGAATGAAAATGGTCTTTCACTAATTCATTTCAATTTAAACTCAAACAGTTTATCTCTGATTTTTCAGCAGATAATTCATATGGTTATGCTTATGGTAAATGGTGCTGACAAAGAAAAAAGTTTCATTATATAATCTGGGATGGAAATTAGTTTACAGTAATGTGGTAGGCTTTAAATTGATTATTCCAAGATATTATTTCATATCAAATACTTCAATAATGGTGATCATTTTAAGTGAGAACACCTATTTCAAATAATAATTTTGAGTAGGAAAGAACAGGAAGCATGAAAATTGGTTGTAAAATTCACTGGTGCAGCACTTTCTAAGAAAATGTATGTCACTAGCAATTTTCCTGCTTCCAATTATTTTCCACCCAAATTATTATTATGATTAAGGATTCTCACTTAAATCATCCTGTATTATACCGATACATAACACATTTTCCTTATGAACATCCTTGAAATGCTAAGAAGATATTTTTGATAATAGATGTGAACATTTATTTTGACCTTCAATAACTACAGGTATAGCATATCTCTACATCTCCATCCCTGTATATGCTAAATCCAATACAGGTAAATGAATTAAGCTTCAGATTTTCAAATCCTCCAGCTCAAAGGCATTCAACTTGAGGCTTACATATATTTCAGAGATAGTATTTATTTTTCCTGAACATCTTCGAAGCAAAAAATTATTAAGTTACAAATAAGAATAGTTTTACAAATTTTTATAGGCATTTTTCAGGCGAAGAGTTGTTACATTTAATAATTGTGGCCAAAATAAAATTAAAAAATATGTCTTTCCAATAGCCATAAAAAGATGCCCTCCCCGGCAAGGAACTTCATAAATTGAATAATTTTTCTTGCACCTGTTACCTCCACACACACACTCAACAGGCATCTACCAACACTATCCTCCCTTCTTCACTCCCTCCAATGTATGAAAACAATAGAAATAATGTCGTTCTTTTTAAGAATTTACTATTAGTAAATCACCAATAATGATGTGTCAACACCGACATGCACATTGTTTTCTCAATATTTTTATGACTATTAGAGAGACATAGTTTGTCATTGAATATAAATTATCTCTCTAGATAAGATATTTCCAACTTTATTTAAATAACAGAAATTACCATTCCCTAACAATTCAACATGGCGGCAGCTAACGTCGTTAGTATGTGTTCGTCGTGTAATTTTAATATTTTTACTGGTTCCGCGTTTATTAACTGCGGATTATGTAATTCTAAATCTCATTTAAAGTGCTCTAATTTATCTAAATCTGAGTTAAACCTTATTTCTTCGAACAAGGCTATAATTTGGCTCTGTGAATCATGTACGTGCACAGGTGATGCTAAGCCAAACAAATCCAGCTGTTCCAGTACTAATCAAAAGTCGGATAATTTAGCCGAGACCTTAGCTGATATTCGTGCACAACTAAAAGTGATTGAAGACGTCATCCATGCGGACAAGGGAGCTGGATCTACGGATAAACAAATGCCGAAATCAGTACCTTCATGAGACGTTGACGATCATCTCAGCTGCAATCCACAGTCCCATCCTGCTTCGAGTAATCCTGTTAATTCCGAGCCAGATGGATTCACCAAAGTTATTCGCAAGAAATATAGGCGGTCTAGGAAGAATGGTGTTCATGATGATGACAAGGTGACTTTCGCCGGTGTATCTCATCGGCACAGTGTAGTGTACGGGAATAATTCCGATCCTGTTAACGGTGTGAGTATTCCTGGTGTTCCACGTTTGTTTTGGCTCTACTTAGGCAGAGTCAAACCAGGTGTTACAGTCAATCAAATAGTACAATACCTCAATGGTAGATTCTCTGGTTACGATTTTATCTGCGAACTGCTTTGGTCCAACGATCAGTCCTGCTCCTTTAAAGTGGGCGCTGACATCTCTCTACAAAAAGATCTTCTTGAAAGCTCCAACTGGCCAACTAATGTTCTGGTGGGGAAGTATTTTCCTTCCAAGAGAAAGATTTATAGTGATTCGTGTTCAATTGCCACGCCTCATGTCGGCCGAGTTTTCCATGAAAACTCGCCAGTCCCTGTTCCCAATGTTGACGACTCTGCTACCGATCCGAACGATATTACTGATGCCAATTCCGATACCCCTCACGCAGTCGACGATTCCGAGTCACCTCTTGGCTTTGGTATCACAACTCGTAGTAAAAATGGTGTGTGTAAACCTAAGTCCCAATGACTAGGTTCATCAATTAAGTGTGATACTATTATCACTGGCAATTATTCCAATTCCCAGCTCACTCTGCTTCTTCTCAATGTGCAGTGCATAAGGAATAAGATGCTTGAACTCGAGCTTCTGCTCGACTCTTTCAAACCAGATATTTTCTGTGTGTGTGAGCATTGGCTAGCTACTGACGAAGTGCCTTTATTTATCATTCCTGGTTATGTTATAGGTGACATATATTGTCGTAGCAATACAAAAAACGGTGGTGTGGCCTTATTACTGAAGGATCGTCTCCCTTTTGATCTTCCTGCTATACAGTATAAACATTTAATTATAGAGCGTGTATTTGAATGTTTCATTGTATCTGTAATGATAAACAACCTGCCTATTATTATTATCACTATTTACAGATCACCGCTTTGCGATTTTCAATTGTTCATGGATAAATTCGAAAATCTTCTTGAAATGGTTCATGAATCTCTGGGTAATCAAAATTTAATTATCACTGGCGATATTAACTGTAACTTACTACTTAAAAATAGTAGCAGTGCCAGATTGCTTAATTTGCTCAAATCTTTCAACTTGTTCATAAATGTCTCGGAACCAACTCGAATAACAAGTAATTCTGAATCCCTACTGGATGTTATTGTATCCAACTTTAATCCAGATGATGTGCAATCCAAGGTAATCAAAACTGACATCTCTGACCATTTTCCGGTCCTCTCCACTTTCCCTTTTAAATCCTCTTTTTCTCCTAGCAAACGTAATGGGAGGTTTTTTTCCAAGTCGAATATTTCTCACTTTCTTTCTAGATTAGAAGGTGAAGATTGGTCTGATATGTATTCCTCCCCCAACTTTGATGCAAGCTTTAATTGCTTTTACGATAAGTTCATCCACTACTTTAATATTTCTTTTCCGGTTGTTAGCAAAAATGTAAGGAAAAAGAATGTTAATAAAAAATGGGTCACTGATGAAATTCGTGCACTATCTGTGTACATGAAAGATCTAGCACTCCTCTGTAAATCCTGTAATAGTGACGAATCAGTTGCGGATTATAAATCTTTGAAAAGGGAATGCAGATTAAAATTAAACAATGCCAAGCGAAACTTCAATAATGAGAGACTGCTTTATTGCAATAATAAATCAACTGAAATTTGGAAGATTATTAATGAATCTAAAAATAATGACAAAGCATCATCTCTGTTTAGAATTAAGGAAGAATCTGGTAAAACCATTTCAGGCTATTCATCCCTCGTAACCACTTTCAGTAATCATTTTATTAATGAACCTTGTATTCAGCAGTTGATTAACGCTAATTTTCCTGATATTTCAAACTGTCCAAAGTCACTCTACCTTTCTCCCTGCCTAGAAAACGAACTCAAGCTGATAGTATTTAATCTAGGTTCGAAAAAGAGTTCAGGTATTGATGAAGTACCTAATTTTATTTTAATTCAATGTTATCATTTAATTGCATCTCCTCTTTTATTTTTAGTGAACTATTCCCTCGAAAGTGGTATTTTTCCTTCCTCGCTTAAGACTTCGAAAGTTGTACCTTTATATAAAAAGAAAGGAAGTATACATGATATCAGTTCATATAGGCCCATAGCTATGCAGAATCAATTAGCTAAGATATTTGAAAAAGTTTACTACAGACGTTTAATTTCTTTCCTTGAATCTCACAAATTATTATCCTTTTCACAGCATGGTTTTCGTAAAAACAAGTCAACAGTTTCGGCAATATTTGAAGCAATAAATAGTGTCTTGAGTGCTTTGGATAATAGTAAAGAAGCTGCTGCCTTGCTTTTTGATTTTTCTAAAGCATTCGATTTGGTTAATCATGGTTTACTCCTTAAGAAATTAGAATTGTATGGAATCAGAGGTATACCCTTAAAGTGGTTACAATCTTATTTAAGTTACAGATTTCAGTGTATTACTATTAATGCCAATGGATTGAAACACATTTCTACACCAAAGGCTGTAACCATAGGAGTTCCGCAAGGTTCCATTCTTGGACCTGCATTATTTTTGTTATATATTAATGATCTTTCTCAACAGCTCAATAAAATACCTGGTACAAAAACAATAGTGTATGCAGATGATACAAATGTTGTACTTTCCGCAGACTCAGCTGTGAGTTTGAGTCACTATGGCAACCAAATCACTCTTGCATTCAACAATTGGAGTCTTAATAATGTTCTCACTGTTAACGTTGATAAATCCCAGTCAGTATATTTTGCTAATAAGAACAAAGCCAGTTTGAATCTACCTTTTCATATTAATGGTATTCAGATGTCCCAAGTTCAAAATATAAAACTACTTGGTTTGTATTTAGACTCTAATCTTTCTTGGGAGACTCACATCTCTAAACTAGCCAGTAAACTCAGTTCCATTTGTTTCCTCATTAGAAGTATAAGACTCACAGTTTCGAAGGATGTGTTGCTTTCCATTTACTATGGGCTATGTTATGCACAAATTGTTTATGGTATACTTTTTTGGGGTTCTTCTACTAATGCCCTCACTATTTTTAAGATTCAAAAAAATTGTACGTCTTATGGCATTCGAAGGTTACAATGCTCCATGTACACCTATTTTTAAAAGATTTAACATATTACCTATGCCATGTGTATATATTCTTAATTTAATTATTTTTATGAGAAAGAATCTGAGCGATTTTGAATTCAACTCAAAATTTCATAATTATAGTACTAGAAATTATAATAGCTTACATGTTAACTATGTCAGAACCAGAGGTACTTCCCTTGGCCCCAGAAATATGGGGGTCAATTTATTTAATCATTTGCCAAGTTTTCTCAAGACGCCTATGTCCCTATGTATGTTCAAAACAAAGTTGAAAGAATTCTTATTACATAAAATGTATTATAGCATTAATGATTTTTTAGATGACAAATGTTAATATATCTGTTTATGTTGTGTATATGTTTTTGATGAATCCTATACCTTCTTTTGTAAGGTCTTTGGAGAATAAAGTGACTTTGACTTAACATTCAGCAGGGAACTATCCAGCTTGTCTTATGGCTGAAAAAAATTCAGGAACAAGCATTTCAAAAATACTTGTCTCAGGTATCTCTAATAATCTTGTTGTAGCTATAGAAGATACCTGAGATAGTATGCTTTAAATGGTTGTTCTTGAATTTTCTAACATAGAAAATAAGAAATGAAGTCACCTTGTGGATAGAAAACAATAAATGACATAAGTATACCATAACCATAAAATGATTAGATAAATCAGAGAAACATATAGGCTAACACAATCATCCTCGTGTTAATTCCCTGATAGGGTGCTTGATACTGGCTTATGTTAGTAAATCACTTTATGGGTATAGTAGTTAGATAAATTCCCACATGGTTGCAAGAAAGGCATAAAAATTAAGGTTATGATCGACTTATAAATATTAGATGAATAGGTTTATGATCAAGATACAGCAGGAGTTCGACATTATGAGCAGCAAAAATTTTCAATATTCTATTTTTTATCATAAACATTTATGACATCCATTAAATAAACAAGGAATCACCATGATGGGCATGAAAATACCAAATCAATAACTATAATGTAATACATACTCAATATATTCCTGAGAAGTAGCATTAGCTATGACTTCTGCATGCCCAGCAGAAATTCCACGAAGAACCATGGGCCAAAATTGATTTTCAAGTTCTGATAAAGACACATTTTTAGGTTGCACTTCCACTAAATCTTCATGGTTAACATAAAATGAAACTTCTCCACTTGACCCATTATGTCCACTATCAAAGTAAAAGTTAATTAAAATTATAAGTAAAATAAATCATAAAATATTGCAAACCTCTTTTCTAGCATAAAAACATACCTTAGACTAACATTCAATTCGATATTTCCACCCACTGAAAGAGTGATTTCTCTTGTGTTGAAACTCAATGAAGGCTGACAATCAGCTAGTGCTGAAACTGATGGTTGTAAAATTTTATGAGATATCGTTAATCACCAACAAAATAACATCCTACCTGTAGGTTACTCACCCAAAGCAACTATCAATAAAGATATAAAATAATGTTTTTTAGATTCCATGATGGCTAACAAGTTCAGAAGAGCTTCGTTCTGTAAACGCTTCCTTTTAACTGATTAATACACTTTATGAGAAAGGGTACAGATACGGCAACGTATTGCAGCAAACCCGCCACACACTAATTTGCTACTCACGGAATTGCTGCGAGGTCATTTACTCTTTCATAAGAGTTAACTGTCACTCTGTTCTTATCCATGAAACTATTCGACTAACAAAATGCTGACAATGACTTAGAAGAAATGTGCTGATTGCGTTTTAGCATTCCATTTATATTTGTACAAATTTAGTGACAAGCTTATCTCACCGTACGTCAATACATTGAGAGATACGCGATCTACATCAGCCGAAATCTTTTAAGTCTTCAATAAATCTTTAAGTACACCGATTTAACAGGTCTATTCTTTCTTTTAGCGAAAGGTGATTAAATAAATATCGCTGCCTGGTGCCAATGACATACTGATCAGGTTAAGGTTTGGCTTAAGGGTTTAGAAATATCATGACAAGCTAATAATGAAAAATAATTCTCTGAAAACTTAAATTAGATAACGTTACTGAGATTAAAGTTCTTTGAAAGGTGATTTGATTTCTGAATAACAAAAGTTATCTCATTACATCTTCAATTTATCAATTCCTACAATTACAGCCACCTCCACCGGGGCGGGCATTCCAGTGATTCCAGTATTCACGAAACTAATCCCCGTTTTGCCTGTTTTGTTTTGGATGACGCAAGAAGGTGCAAGAAGGCGGCAAAGCGTTAGGTGTTATTTAAGTGTCCGTGTGGTACGTTGCGGTGTTGTTGTTTGCAGTTAGGCATATCCTGCAAGTATTGACTAAAAACACATAAGCGATCCAAGAAAATGTGAAGCAATTAATGATATGATTTATAATTTATAGTTTCATTTACATTTGCCGGAGAATATTCTGTAATGCCCAACTATGGCTGGTACTAGCGTAATTAAACCTGTACCACCGCAAGACTCTTTGAGTGAATTAAGGACTTTTGTGGCTGGTGCCACTCGCACAGTTAAAACAAATCCACTTGAGCTAGCTAGAACTGCTCTTTCGCTTTTGAAAACCCTTCCATCGACGATAGATGCAGTATTGGAATATTTTTGCGCCTTATTCGACGTTGCTGTCGCGAAATATGTTTCGCAAATAGAGGTATGTCATTAACTATCTTACTGTGGAGTTAACTAAATAATGTCTGCAAGAGAGTACATAAAATGTATTGTTTGAATAAAAATTATGCCTAGTTGAAGATATCTAAATTTTATACGCTGTATAATTTAATTGGCATTGATTAATAAAGTTAATAATTTGGACAGTAGTAATGAAACATGCAAATTTAGATGAAGTAGACATTATATGACTTTCATCCTTCCATTTATTGGTATTATACTCTAACCATAATATTTTATATTCTTTTATTCAGTCTGATATGTGCAATGGCACTTCGTCTGTTGCACCAGTTTCCTCACACGAAGAGGCAACTATTGCTGAAATTCACTCAGTGCTCTGTAACTGTGTGACAAGCAGTCCTGAAGCATGGGTTCCAATAATATCAAAGTGGTCCCTTGAATTGCTTGGTAAGCTAGAGCTTGAAAATAGAACAACTATCCAAATTATCTTAAGACTTAAAAAAATGCCGAAGAGTATTTGAGATAAAAAACTTCTATTGCATTCATGAATTTTTAATTGATTAGTGATTTTTCTGTAGTATTGTTTATAGTGTTGTGTTTATGTTGTTATTGTGTTTGCCTGACAATGTAGAATTATCCCTATAATTATAAACTCGGGGTTAAACTAGACTATAAAAGTGAATTTATTGTTAAAGATTTAATTATGGTATCATAGACATACAACCTGATGCTGACAGAACTTGTGGGTGTATATTGTAACGACTTTGAAGGAACTATGCATCATTTTTCATTAATTTATTTAATAATTGGCTTTAATATTAACATTTAGTGAAAATGCTTATAAATGAATAATATTTCTGCGTTCATAATATTTACATAGCATTTAATCCGGTGTAAATGACCATAAATTCATTATTTATAATTTTTGTTTCAGAATATTAATAAGTTTGTGCATTGGTGTAATTTAATAGCTTTTGCATTCAAGTATTTGTAATTGTGCAGAGTATGTTTATGTGATGCTTATTTTTTAGTAAAAATGTACATTAGAATCCTATGTATAACATGTGCTTTATATATTTCTTCATTAAGTTTCATGAAACTTATCTGCATTTCTTATGAATATTTTCTAAGAAAAAAATTTAAATTTCTCCTCCTAAAATGTTTTATTAACCAATTGAATAAATCCCCCACCAAACCATTAAATTCTCCAGGCTCATTCTCAGAATTTAAATAAAATAAATCAAATAACATAATTACTGTGAAGATCAATGTTTCTTTTCTTTATTTCATGAATCCATTATTGATTCAATTGATTAATTTTTACTTTCTCCATGTACGAAGTATAGAGAAAGTATTGTTTTCATGAAAAAGATCGAATTCGAGATTTCAACGGAAATACATGTTTTAAGGTCCCCTGAACACGTTTTGACTATTTTCTCGATGATGTCTGTGTGTCTGTCTGTATGTGATAGATTTTTGTGGGTGCTCTAACTCAAAAATTATTACTCAGGTCAATGCAAAATTTTATATTTAACATTTTTATAAAAGTTAGAAAATATGATTAGTTTTTGGTAAAAATTGGTCTACCAGAAGTGGGTGTTTACTCTTGTTACTTATCCGTTATTTTGAAATATTTGCTTTAATATTTGATAAATGTAAAAATGTACTGGAATAAAAGTTGTAGGAAATTTCATTTTCTACAACCTTTGTTTGATACATTTTTCCATATAATGCATTGTTTAAGAGATATCTTATATTTTTAGCTGCCACCACCATGCCACCTACCAAAGACTATTGTTAACAATTGACGCTTAGTTACGTCTTAGTAATGCTCCTTTTTCTTTTCTTAATTGTCAACCGGAAGTAAATATTGACAACGATCCCAGAGCTAACAACATGTAATTTGCCATATAAATATGGAGAAAGTCATGTGTTGCCCACATCAGTTTATTTTATTTCAAATATGAATTTGTAATCCTCAGCATACTACCCTACACAACTTTGCAAATGTGTGAAATTCGTGGACCATTTAGTTCCCTCAGTTTTTTCGTATTTTTATTTTATTTTGTTAACGGAAGTTTTGTCATTTCTTCATATTCATGAAAAAATAGTTTTACTATCATTGTAAAATATTTTTGATTAACCAACTAATATTGTAGGTACATATTATTAATTGGTTTAAATCAACATAGTTCAGGGTATGATTAATATAAAATTTTTATGTAATTTTTAAAGGTGTTTTGATGTCTTCTTTTCCTTAGGCATTTAAAATATTGTTGCTCAATACTTGATGTCTTATTTTAAAGAAGGAAGTGGGTATTTTTGTGTCATGTTTTACTTTATCATTTTATCAACATTCTTGCTTAATATAATTTCAAATGCTATATAAAAGGATTATTGTGAAAGGACAATTTATGTTACTCTTGATAACATTTTTGATAAGATAACACCTAAGTAATTTGTTTGATTTTTATTTTATCTTGTTTGATTAATTTTAATCTTATCTTTATCTTCCTCTCAGCATTTAATTTCATGGAGGTTGGTGGTTCTTAAAGTGTGATCCAATTAACACTAGAACAGTGGATCGGGTCAATTTGACTCGAAGGAGAATTTGAATGCGTTTTTCTACTGTAATATGATTTTGAACCCAATTTCCTCTCATGACTTCTAATCGTTTTAGAAGGTATTTACCCACTAGAGATTTTATTCTTGTCATAACAGTATGCCATGAATTATAAAGAAATTTACTTCAGATGCATGAACAGATCATTTTGATCCAACTATAGAATGAAACGTATTTTCTTCAACTTGGAATGAAGAAACACTGGATAGAATTCGTTTTTGCGAAATAATGAGATTCTTGAGGTTTGATGAGAAATCTACATGCTCCATTCATTAACAAACGGATAAGTTTGCACTGACTTCTGCCATATGAAATTAATTCATTGAAAACTGCTTCATTTGCTAGAGACCTGGAACAAATATTACGATTGACGAGCAGCTTTTCCTCAGTAAAGCAAGGTGTCCATTCACACTTCATGACATCAAAGCCTGATAAGTATGACCAAGAATTTTGGCTAGCTGTAGACATTGATTCAACGTGCGTTCTAAATGGGTTTCCTTGGTACTTATGTATTAACGGGACTACCGAAACACAGCACCCTCAAGTGCCATCAAGTGGCAAAATATGGAACTATGCGGCGCTGTAAGTGGCAAGATATGGAAATACATTGAGGTAACGTAGAGCTTTAGGCGGTAGGATTCATTTTGTTGTTTATTGTTGGTTCTTTGAATGGAGATTGAACTAGTGTTGGCACCTGCGGCACCCTAATTAAACGAATGTCACCCTCTCCATGCCAGCAGAGATTGGGTGCCCCAACAGTCATGTATACTGTTTCTCCTTTTGAGTAGAAGTTTGGATGTAAACGATATATAGTTGGAATATACGTTACCTCCACGTAATTCTATATCTCGCCACTTACTGTGCAGCATAGTTCCATATCTCTCCACTTGATGGTGCTTGAGGTTGCTGCATTTTGTTAGCCCTGTTAATACGTAAGTACCATTTTCTTACCTTGGAAAAGATGACAACTGTCCTGTTGGTCAACATGTTTCTGATTACATTGTGATGCACCTCATGCAGCCATACCTCAATAAAAGTAGAAACGTCACAACTGATAATTTTTTCACTTCCTTGCGACTTACGAAAACTCTAAAAGAGAAATCAACTAGCATTGTTGGCACAGTAAACAGCTAGAAGAGAGATTCCTACCTCTCAAATCATTGCGAGCAGTACTTTACATGACAAAAGTGTTGAAGCATGAAAACATTTCGCTTACCATATATTGAGGTAAAATGACTAAAAATACCCTTTTGATAAGTTTCCTTCATCAGAGCATCAGAATTGAAACAAATTAGAAGAAAACTCTGGATACTGTCACTTACTACAATGGAACGAAGTATGGAGTTGACAGTTGGTAAAATGGCGAGGCAATACTCTGTGAAAGCCTCATCCAGGAGATGGCCAGTGCATACCTTTTATAATATTCTTGACTTGGTGGCAATGAATGCTGTCATGATATATAGAGTTTTCACCGGTAAGAAAATTTCATTGAGAAAATTCATCAGACAGCTTGCAGAGGAGCTATGAGTGAAGTACATGAAAAAGCAGCCAAATTATGATAATCAAGGTGAAGGATCTGATTTGGAAGAAGTTGTTCCAAAATGCCGAATATGGCAGATCATGGAAAATTGCAGGGAAAATAAAACCTCAACCAAATGCGCAGCATCAATGGCATACCAAAAAATCTGCCCCCTCTCCCCCGCAACAAATGGATATCTTAAATATTTTCCAAGCTGAATTACATATCATTGTCTTTATACTAATAAAGAATTTCCTTCTCCCTCACACAAACACTACTGATATTTTTTAAAATATGGAATTATAAAAAATATAGTAATAAGGCTGTTTCTTTTATTAACTATAATCCATTTGGAGAAATTGGTTCAAAATACTATATTAATATACATAATAATCCTTATAATATGCATAACAATCCTTATAATGCCATAGAGACACGAGAAAAATATTATCATTAGTCTATGATATTGAGTATGCTTATTAACTTACAGTTATCGGTTGACGTTGGTGGAGCAGTAGTTGAAATACTTGTCAATGGTTTCAAATATTGCGGTTTAGATTCCTGCCCGAGGTCAATAATATTTTACGGCTAAAATATGACAAGCACCTATTCCTTTGGAGAGGAAGTGAAGCCGTCGATTCCATGTATTGTATGATGTCAGTGCACTTCAAAGAACCCCTTATTACATGGGACATTGGGTAGTGGCAAAATTTCCAGGTGGAGGAGCTAAGCCCCTGGCATCTGTGATTAACCTCTCTTAGGAAGGAGGGAGGTTCTAGGAAAAACTGACGTTAGCTGACTTGTGGTAGGGGGGGTATGACCAATGCTTACATAAGATTATTTATTTAAGAAATTTTTTACTTTTTATGTGCGATTTATGTGTCATGACAGCTCATCCGCAGCAAGCTTCCACCTGCTCGTTACCCGAATTTTAGCTGACAAAATTCTTTTTGCCTTATTTAACTGATTTTTCAATTAACATAACTTTACCTTGTTTGCTCTGATAAATTTTTCCTCGTGCTTTAAAGAGCATTAAAATGTATTACATTGCTATAAGAAATCATTAGAAAGTATTGCCATGTATTGCATGCCTTTTCTAATTTTATTGAAAGGTATTGAGAGGTACAACAAAATCTTAAATAAGACGACGGGAGGTCGTCACCCAAACGCTGATGATTGCTGACATGGGGAATGGGGAGTCAAATATAGCTAAACATTTGCTATCATAATACTTGAATGGCCCCCTAGTGAATAAATATGATCTGTAAAATCTTATGTGCCATCAGGGACGGCTGGTGGTCTTCAAAAGAAGGGGGGCTGCATATCAACCAAAACATACCTATGTACCTATATATGAAAACAAAAACCTCATGATGATATTGGAGACTTAAAGTAGTGACTACTGAACTGACCGGTAATTGAAGTCAATTTGTCATCCTTTGGGGGGAGTTGTGAGGCCTATCAGTATGCCCCTGCGCAGCATCCAAGAAAATGGTTTGCGGGAAGTGCATGGGCAAAATGCATTGCACTTGCATCAGCTGCACTAACGTGATGAAAGAATAATAATTTTGTTATATTATTTTGAAACTTTGTTTGAATATGTGTCAAAGATATCTATTTTTTAGGACCTAAAGATTTTTGTTGTTATATGGTATAGTAAAATACTATTTATAATTAGCATTAGTTTATTAAATTTGTTATAAATCAACTTGTTCATAGTATTTGTAAGCGAAATGAGTGCTTTCAACCTGAATGCATTACTAGCTATGCATATCTGACTAATAATGCCTTTTTATAATTAGCGTGTATATCTCTGTTTAAATTTTAATTATGTACATTTTGTTGCTATCCATACCTAATTTATTCTTGATGTTGGTAAATATGGGTCTGCCTTATATTACAGTCAGACCTCGACTTACGAACATTCAAGTTACGAACAATTCATATTTACGAACATTCCATGTACTAAGGAAGTTTGACTCCCTATTCAGTTAACGAACACAACTCTCGCAAATACGAACATCTGGACCACCGTAGGAGCTCTTTGTTCTTTTTATCTTCAAGTGGACCTAAACAACCCTGTATATGAGAATTCTTATCTCTGCGTCTTGATTCTGTCACTCATGACATAAGCATAAACAGATCCTTTTAATTAAGTTTCTGACTGTTGGGGATCTGCGTTTAAGCTTAGGACTTTCTTTGGTCGATCATAGACAGTCGGCGAAACATTTACTTTTAAGGCAGCAGACAGTAGTGAGTTCTTGTTCTTTAGTGAAACAATTTTTCCAGTTAAATCTGACTGTACCGTATAACGAAGGATATTGTCACATACCCAGTCAAGCAGCTAAGAAAAGAGACTGGAAAACCTTTCAAGTAAGTACACTTTCCAGAATTTCAAATAATCACAATCCTCTGCTAAGAACATTTCCTTGACAACATGAGAAAACCATGGAGCTCTATTATTTATCGAAACAATGTTAAATATTATTGACATTTTTTTAATTGCAAAAAATTCACTTAAATATCTTTTAAAAATTAAGATAAGACCACGCAATAATGCTTCTACATTTTAATAATACCTTAACTAACCTAAACTCTATTTGTAATGCTTCCTTTATCATCTGAAATTCACTTCATTATAATCAATAGAGCTTCAAGGGTTCTTGTGTTGGTGACGGTATGTTTTAATGCAAAAGTTAACTATTATGGATAGACTTAAGCCTTCTAAAGTTACAAAAATTAAAGTTAAAAAAATGTCATTTATTAGGCCTGTTTTTCACTGCAAGTGGAGTTCTGCAGCTAGTTTTACTGAGCAGTGTGTATGTATGGAGGCCTTCTTACTAGGTCGTCCTATGACCCTTAGATACATAGTTACGCTCCTACTTATGCCTCTTGAGTTTTCCTTTGCAGTTGAATCTGTACTGGTGTGCAGTGACATTATATATTCCTTTCTATTTTATAGTACCCTTAAAAATATGGAAAGCAAGCGTAAAAGTAGTGATACTAATGGTGCTTCATCTATGAGTAGAAAAAAACAGTGAGTATTAAAAAATGTCGAGTGCTATCGAAGAAAAATATCCTGCATATACAGCTTCAAATAGCTCTGCTGAATCAAGTAATTCCTCCCCTAATTCTTCAGCATAACAATCATGGTTCCCTCCCATCAATAGATGCCTTGGAAACCACTGAATGATCTCTACACAACTAACTTTGTACAAGGAAATTAAAGTTTTTATTAAAAATAAATTAATTTATCCTAACTTCACTTTTTATTCCTTTTATAAGGAAAAAAACTGATACTTTATAAATATTCAGGAACGGGTTAATGAATTTAACATTGTTTCTTATAGAAAAAGTCAATCCAACTTACGAACATTCAGCTTACGAAAGCATTTCCAGGTATGCATTAAGTTCGTAAGTAGAGGTTTGCCTGTACTTGAAGATAAGTTTTTTTACGTTCTTTCACTGTTATGCAATCCTTGTGTGATTTTAAAATAGGTTTTTAAAATTTGACATTTTGAAGATTTATGTACTTAATTTTTTAAGTTTTGGACTGATACTGTTCCAGCTCATGCTATCTATAAACAGTAGTTAGTCTGAATATAAAATGTATACCTTATTTAAACGCAATAAATACTTATGAAGAAATAATTGCTTTATTTTGTAATAAGTTTTTACCAGATACATACTAACTGGTTATCACTAGCATTTCTGGTTTCTTATGGTACCACATCCCAACATATAACTCTATGGAAAAGGGGGGTGCCGGTGGTGTAGTGGTTAGGATGCTCGCTGCTACTCGCCTGCTGCTCGTAAGGGCAGCGGGCACGAATCCTGCACAAGTAGGATTTTTCTGAGGTCGCCCGGCCCCCTGTTTGTGCGGTTTGAGGAGACCGTACAAATTCAGCGTTCCGTCCTTCAGAAGGGACGTTAAGCAGTTGGCCATCTTGGTGCTCTTTGTTAAGAGTAGGCTAATGCCGGCACCAGGTTTCCCTCCTCCCTTCTGAGTGTGAGTCAAGTAGATGACAGTGCAAAATGACCATAGCCGTCGACACTTAAAAAATCAATTACTACTACTACTCTATGGAAAAGGATGTCTTCCTTTAGGTATACATTCTCATAAGAGAGCAGTAAAATATTTATCATGTTAAAAAAATACTATGAAACAACTTTCTTTTAAAAAATGTTACAAACATTATTTTTGACCATGAATGTATCAGTCTGGCAAAATTTACTTTACATAAACATAACTTATAATTACTTAGATAACGAAAATATTGTATTGTTTTTAATTTTGCAATTTTAAGTTATAAAAGCTGAATTTCAAAGCATGGGTCAAATTGACCCGGTTGGGCATTCTAGGGGGTGAGTTAAGTCTGGGCATCCTAATGTGAAGGCAAATTATGTCACTGTTAATATATAATAGTTGACTTCCTTAACACTTTCTGTCTAAAAAGTTGGACGGGCAGGTGATAGCTCAGAAAAAGAGAAGAAATATTTATTTCCTTAGTATTTAGTTTTTTCATAATCACTATGTGCTTTTTGTGATCTTTGAGCTCAAACAGTATTATATCCAAATTCTCCAATTAAATTTTATTTTCATGAATGGTAACTCATATAAATAAATAAATATATATTAGGGTGGCAAACCATTCCAAATATTGGAGTAAATTGGTTTGCAAATTTTTGTAATGGTTGTTCATGTAATTTGTATATTTTTTATATCTTAATTTTGTTATTATTAAAAAATACAATTATAATAGTCTTTTGTATGCAGTGCAAATAAAAATAAATATTTTGCAGTGGTATAAATAAATCACAAAAAGTAGTGTTATCCATGAACTTGAATAAAATCAGCATGTTTTTATTTTTTGAGCCATTCTCTCTCCACATCTGTAAAATTCTGAAAACTTAAACTTTTCAAGAATTAATGGCATCAATGTGGAAATGTTTGCTCAAAATTTCAGCTTTGTCATTTATGCCTTCGGAGATATAAAAAAAAATTTAATGTGTCCCTATCCGACTGAAGATTTTTCAAAACTCAAATTCAACTAAAAACAAATGGAAGCAGTACAGACATCTACACTCCTAGTTTCAGCTCTCTGCCATTTACGGTTTTGTCACAATTTCAATTTAAGCAAATATATAGCTGCCAAATGGCATTTTTTTAAAAAAGGAACAAATGAACAAACATAAGTTGTGTATGACAGTCACAACATATTTTTTACTTTCTCCATATGTAGTATAGGGGGAAGTATTGTTTTAATGAAAAAATCGATTTAGAGATTTCAATGGAAATACACGTTTTGAGGTCCCCTGAACACGTTTGGACCATTTTGTCGATGATGTCTGTGTGTGATTAAAATTTTGTGGGCACTCTTAACTCACAAACTATTAATCGGATCAATGCAAAATTTTATATTTGACATTTTTGTTTAAGTCACAAGAGTTGATTTGTTTTTGGTTAAAATCGGTCACCCGGAAGTGGGTGTTCACTCTTGTCACTTATCTGTATTTTCAAATATTTGATGAATATAAAAAATATCGGAATAAAAGTTGTAGGAAATTTAATTGTTAGAAACATTTTTCCATTTTCAGATTTTTTTTGGATTTCTTTATCTGTACTACATGCACTATAGTCTTTGTCATATGCAACCTATGTTATTTATATTGTTCTTTTTTGAGATTTTTCCATTTTTTATTATTATATGTTTATTGTATTATTTTATTTTTATCAGTGCTGAATGAAAAAAGTTGTTGACACTATTCAACTAATATCTGTTCTTTTCACGATTTTAATCACCATTTGTATTAGATGACTGCAATTTTATCAGTAGCTCATAAATGGAGCATAAATTCTCTAGCTTTTTAATATTGTCAAGCAAAATTCAGTACAGGGTGCAAGGACTTTCATTATGGAGATTTAACTTATCTTTAAATACTGAAACTTTTACTTTTGGCATGGTTGGTACCACATTTTTAATCTGCTGCATTCTGTATGTTTTTCTGTATACAGCTATCAGATTTATGTCTAAATAACTAGTACTTTGCCTTATATAAGATTCAAGAATCGTCATAATTCTGAGTTATCAGTTGATACGCACCGAGTCATCTAACCTTTTTATAGCCAAAATTTATATTTAGCTAGTTTTCCTGAAATGAGACAGTTTTCTGGAATTTACTGTATCACTACTTTTTTGACTTTTTAGGTGAACTTTCAAGCAAATATGCTGGACGTGCACATGTTCCACTTACTGCTGGACTTAATGAGACATTACAACTTTGGATGTCCTGCCGTGCCACTCGCACACTTATAGACATAACAACCCAATGTCTTTCATGTCGCATGCTCTCAGATACCGAGACCTGCATTAACTCACTTTTAGGTAAGTTGTGCTTAATTTTTTAATTTTATGGTAGTTTATTTCATAAAGGTCATATGAACAAAAATTAATTGCCCTAAATAGGTATCAGCATAACCAGGATATTGCAACAGTGGCAGTTTTGCCTCGGCTGGATGGATACCTCCCCCTCGAGGCAAAAAATTTTTTGATGTGCACGAATATATATGAACTTTAAAAATTTTGTAACCTAAAGTGGGTGTTGGTTCTTATAGCTATAGAAATTAGGTCATTGATAATATTTAAAATTTTAAAGGCATTAATATCAGAATGGCCTTGGTATTTCTGACAGATTATTTGAACCCCCAAAACTTCATTTCGCTACTGGTCCTAAGTGATTTTTGAATGGAGATGGATTTTATATGGCCATACCTACTTGCCCTTAGAGTCACATACGATCATCTTTAGTAGTTGGAGAGCCTCATGACATACATTCTGTGCTCATAAATTTACGAACAGAAAACATAACCTGTATCTGAAGCAATTCAAATATAATGCATGCTCCTTAGGCATCCCCAACACATCTCAAATCACCCTAGGTCATTGTGTTCTCTAGTGAAAAACGTTGACACGGCACTGAATGGAAATTTAAAAGAGCCGCATACTAAGATATAAGAGACGCATGTTGCTCGCGAGCCGTGGTTTAGGCAGACCTGGTATATAGGTTACTAAAGGTCCCTATTTTCTATGATTCTTCCAAGTCTTCTTTGCTATGTCTTGGTGTTCTGAAAAAGTCTCAGGACACTGGATGTTCTATTTATACATATGTTTTGGTTTGATTTCATTGTATGATATATTTTAGTGGTTTATTTTTAAATCCGCTAATTTAATAGTTTTTTCTGTCAGTCCATTCGTCTGTCACACTCTGTGTCCGGTGAACTACTTCTACACCATTTAAGTTAGAGCAACCAAATTTTGATGGATTTTCCATAATTTTGGAGACTCCTGGTGCAGCCTAAAGAATGTATTGGGGGCACAATGAACAATAAAATGTTAAAGTAGTAAATTATTTATACACCAAGTTATAGCAATGAAATTTTTATGATGTTTTGGCTGGTGACAGTCATCTATATTGATTTTGGGATCCATCTATCAGCCTATTTGCCTTTTAGCAGGATGTATATCTATATTTTTTGTTGAAAAACATCCTTAATATCTGATTCATCAGTTCTTTCTGTACTTGTTTAAACATTGTATTATAGCAGACAGTATAATCTGAGAAAGAAAGTTTATTGAGATTCTTAATCAAATTGAATAATGAATTTTTCAGCACAGTTAATTTTTATCTTCAGTGTCTAAATTCACCCCTAGGTTACCTAATGTTAGACTCATTCAATCACTTTTTCAACTATTTCAAAATATTTGAATGCATAGGTTTCACTACTCTAAAACCAGAGTTGCAAATTTATGAAACATTTCGTGCACTAGTCATCAAGTATTAAATAGTGGATTTACTTTAGTTATAAAGGCCATGGCCTAAGGTGATGAATTTTGGAAAACAGAAAATATTTGCTTTTGAAGGGGAAATATTTATGCAAGTTATTAATAATCATTTATATACCTTTAAATTTGTATCCTCAACACCGACTATAAGCTTGCTAATTTTTATCATATATTAATGGTAATTTTAATTAATATTTACCTCAAAATTCTGTTTTTTAGAAATTTGTAGATATTTTATCTGAATTGCTTATTATAAAATCAATTGTAAAATGAAGATATGGACTGGGATAACCATAGTCATTGGAGGTTTTAACACACTGGGTATTTATTGTTTATCACATTTCAGTTATAATAATTTTTGATGATTCTTTTTGTGTTATATTTAATTTTTTTCTGTCCTTTAGATACAAGTGTTGTACACAGTCCTCACTTTGATTGGGTGGTTGCGCATGTAGGCAGCTGCTTCCCTCACACTGTCATCACGCGTGTGCTTTCATGTGGACTGAAAGACTTCTCTCAGCATGCTTCGTCTCCCATCCTTTCAGGAAATCCCGGAAAAGACATCATTTCAGACTGTGGATCTACTGGAACAAGTGGCACAATAGCAGTAAAAATATATATATAATTCACATAATAGTCTATTTTGAGCTATAGTATCCCATCTCCTTCTAAAGATAACATTTAGTCTCTTTTTGAATTATTGTAATAGGTCAATTTAGTGCAAATACTTTAAAATTTAATAATATTTTTCTTAAGCAAAGTAAATACACTGAGTTAGTTTATGTAAATCGTTCTACTAAATGCAACTGGTTTAAATGTGTTTTTTTCTAGTTTCTTTTACATATTTAACATGAAAATGTATTCACAGTCATACAGTTTATATTTGTGTAAATTTTAATATATACTTCAGTTGTAGTAATGAGTACATTGTTTACTGAGTCTTATCTCTCTCTCTCTCTCTCTCCTTAGCATATGCAAGAGATTCTGAATAGCTTTTATATCAAATGGTAGCAATCCTAAGTCAGTGTATTAGATTTTATTAATTTTTTATTTAAAAAATGATTTATCGGATTTTGTCTTTCAGGCCCCTAAATTAAACTCAGTCGTTGGAATCTTGGGTCATTTAGCTGGCAGTCACTTCATGGACATAAGAAAAGCACTGCTGGATTTATTCAAGGTTAGCTTTAAAAATAATTTAAAACTTGAAAAACCTGCAAAAAACATTACCTTTCAGAATTTACAACTCTGTGCCAAAAGTGTCATGTTATATTTGTCCAACAATAGTACATTCCACAGCAAAAATCACTAAAGGTGAATAGTTAATTACCATATTTTCAGGCTGATAAGACATAACAAGTAGGTGTGTATATGGGTTTCCCATGGTACAGAAGTGCTTTTCGTTGAATTTGCCGTTGTATAATCATATACTAATGTATTTGCTTTGAAACCAGAAAATTATTTTTCCTTATATTGTGGTAGCCCTGCTTTTTTTATCTGTTCTAAACATATTCATCTCATTTTCCCTTTCTATACTCGCCCTACAAACGAAATTTCTTTGAAATCCCTTCAGCCAGTACCTTCCAAATTCATAGTTACAGAAAAATTCTAACCTTGATATTGTGGTAGGCTTGTTTAGTTACCCAGTTGAAATATGATAGTATGGTTATTTATTTATATGAAGATTAAATATATTATATTTGGTTAAAATCCATTGGGTCAGTTCTCTAGAAATATGGGCAAAAGAAATATTATTTAACTTTTTATTATGGTAGCCCTGCTCTTTAGCTCCACTTTAAACATCTTGATTTCATTATAGTATGTTGTACAAATTTTATATACAAAATTTAATTGAAATCCGTTCAGCCAATTCGTTCCAAATCCTTAATTACTGAAAGAGTTTAATTTGTAATTGTGGTACCCCTGTTTGGCTGATTCGGTTTAAATATAATAATATGGTTTTATATATATGTGCATATTATAAGTATTATATTTGGTTAAAATTGACGTGGACGATTTAACACAAATACATGTAAAAAGAACATTTTTATTACTTTTATTGTGGCAGCCCTGTTTCCATATCTACACTAAGCATATTGCTTTTGTTTTTCAATGTTGCACAAATCCTTTTTACAAAATTTCGCTGAAATCGGTTTGGCCAATTACTTCCAAATTCATAATTACCAAAAAGTTAAACATTGCAATTGTGGCACCTCTGCTTAGTCCATCTGGTCCCAATATGCCATTTTGGTCAATAATTTATGTTAATATTTTATGTACCAAATTTGGTTGAAATCGGTTCAGCCAATTCTTGCCTGATATATGCATACGGACGGACATATTGAAGATAAGGGTGCTCTTCAGCAATGACGAAAAGCACTAAAAATGGTTTTCAAAAGCCGACCTGTTTTATTTGCTGAAGGTACTCAGGAATCCCAATCATAAAGTCCATGCAAGAACAGATTAGGTCTGACAATGGTTGACCATGAACATATTTTTTCATTCAAAATCAAGTTGGAATATTGCACCATTGTATTTATAAATTAAATAACATTAAATTTAAACATGCATACAATATATTAAAATACATAAATATCATAAAACTTTAATATAGCAATTTAAAAAATTGCTATCTGAAATTATCTTGCCCATATGCTAATGGTTGTTGAAGCATTATTATGGGGTATAAGAAGATTTATTGGTCATTGGAAAAGGGGCTGTTATCAGAGAATTTAAAAACCACTTAAAAGCTCTGAGATTTTCCCTGTGGTACACTATGAGAGGCTTTAGTTTAAAGTCTCCAGCTGCATTACCACCTAGCAACTGAGTAAGACGGTCCTTGGCCAATAAATTTGTTTTCTTAAATGCAATTCAACATTCTTTCATTTAAGTCCATTTTTTCTATCCATCCATCCATTTGCTACGATTATTGTATTAAAATGGGAGGGGAAGGGGTGAGGGACATTGCGTGGTGACGTCACGATACCGAGAGCACATCGTGAACATGTAGTTCCAAATTTTCCAACCGAACATAAGTCTCACTTTACGTGAAAACATGGGCATCGCTCTATAGCATTAAGTTACCTGTCTTTCCGTGTGCGTGGGAATCAATGTACGTATCAGTGGACAGTGCGTACGTAGGTGCGGAATATGGTGTCAATATGTAATGTATGTTAAGCGAATGTATGGTAAGCGGACGTACATTAAGCAGATGTACGTTAAGCGGACGTACGTTAAGCGGACGCTGCCTGTACAATATTTTGAAGAAGACGAAATTTCTTAGGAGAATATATTAATGAAAGAAAAATAGAAGAATTCCAGATATGGTAATATCAGCCTAATGGCTAGATTTTGAGCCACCCATTACAACAGAATTGTTTTATGCAGAACATTTACCAAAAGTAAAGAGCAAAAAAAATTATGTAAAATAAATCATACTATTTTTAGGTCTTATCTAAAATACAAAAAATGAATAAAAGAATTTTGTCCTAAAATTACAGTAGCTGATTACAGGCACTCCCTGGGTTATGCAAGCCTCGACTTACACAAATCCACACTTACTAAAAAAATTTCGTAATATTTATGTTAGCGGTTTTCGTGGGAGGGAACTAAATATGTGCGCGGAGGAAGAACGCAAGGCGGGAGTTGTAATGCGGTACCCCCACTATGCTACTGTTGCCAATCTAGCGAATTTTTAGCTAGATCTAGCGACTTTGGGTTCGAACTAGCGCCTAAAAAAGGCCACAGCGACTACCTACGAATCTAGCAAATTGATTTAACAATCTACCTAATTCTAGCGACTGACAATAATTGGGGCGTATGTCTGCATTCATATGAATACAAAAATAAATTACATTATAATATTAACATAGTAACAGTAAATGATATTATATCATTTTCATCTGATATTATACAACAGCACACATCTACAAGTAGCAGCAATAACCTTAGCAGTGCTTACATGGAGATGATTTTGCAAGGGCTCGTTTCAGTTGTGAGCGATGGAGTGTGTATTTGCAAAGGAAAGGATGAGACAGGATTTGAAAGTGATAATAAGAACCTAGATGATTTATGAGAAGAATGAAAGAATGCACTTGTAAATGGAACTGTTTTGTCTCATTTGTCATCTGTAAACAAGTGCATGACTCATTCCTTCCATACACCGTTTACACACACTGTTTTAGTCAGATGACAGAATGCATAGGTCTTTTGCAAGTGCCAGCCAAGAAGATGAGTGCAGGGCCGTCCCTAGGCGGTAAATAGGTAAGGCACCACCTTAGGGTGACACCTCTCTGGGGGGGGCAAATGAGTTTGTCTCATAGACTGATTTAGCATAAGGCACTTTATGGGCTCAAATTGTGTTTGTCCTATAACTCATAGTTGTTGAAAGCAGACAATATATTCATATCTATCGGATACGGGAAAATATGTGGAGGGTAAAGTTTAGATGCAAATGCAAAATTCAGTATCAGTGCAAACCTCTAGTTTCTACTTCCCCAACAACTGATAATAAAAGGCGGCACTTGGGATTTTTAATCCCACCACACTAAGATTTAGCTTCGACACACTTCCCAGGGGCTCTTTCCCCTCATTAGCAGTTGCAGGTGCCTCAGCGAGCTGGATAAGGGTCTGCATGGAAATGATGTCATATTGAATAGCCGAAAATAATCAAAATAAAACAATATTTTAGTAATAAAATGTGACTAGATAAAGATATCCTCCATTAAACCAGTTTAACTTTCTCTGATTAAAGATCTTTAGTAATTAATTTTCACAGATTGCTTTCTCAAAATAGCTTCGCGTGCTGAATAAAATGCCTTCACGGGCTTGATCTGGCCCACGGGCCATAATTTCCCCACCTCTGCTGTATTTCTATACTACCGTAGTAATTTTCGACTAAGGCAAATTTTGAGTTATGCACCGCGTGCCAGAACGCATTCCTTACCTAACCCAGGGAGCGCCTGAATTTATATAAAATAAGCAACTCAGAATTATCAAATTTTACAATATACTTAATTTTTATTTGCTTATGTGAAAAATGTACTGTTCAACATCTTTTTACTTTCTCCATATACGAAGTATAGAGAAAGTATTGTTTTCATGAAAAAAATCGAATTCGAGATTTCAACGGAAATACATGTTTTGAGGTCCCCTGAACACATTTTGACTATTTTCTTGATGATGTCTGTGTGTCTGTCTGTATGTGATAGTTTTTTGTGGGCGCTCTAACTCAAAAACTATTACTCAGGTCAACGCAAAATTTTATATTTAACATTTTTATAAAAGTTAGAAGATCTGAATAGTTTTTGGTAAAAATCGGTAGACCGGAAGTGGGTTTTTACTCTTGTCACTTATCTGTTATTTTGAAATATTTGCTTTAATATTCGATAAATGTAAAAATGTACTGGAATAAAAGTTGTAGGAAATTTCATTTTCTACAACCTATGTTTGATACATTTTTCCATATTATGCATTGTTTAAGAGATATCTTATATTTTTAGCTGCCGCCACCTACCGAAGACTATTGTTGACAATTGACGCTTAGTTACGTCTTAGTAATGCTCCTTTTTCTTTTATTAATTGTCAACCGGAAGTAAATATTGACAATGATCCCAGAGCTAACAACATGTAATTTGCCATATAAATATGGAGAAAGTCATGTGTTGCCCACATCAGATTTTTTCATTTGGGATCATAATGTGTAATAGTATCTTGAATTAGGATAGCTATTTATACTCTTATTGGCAAAAGCAGATCAAGAAGAAGAGGCATGCGTTGTAATGTAATGAATCGTAAATTTCTCAAATAGAAACATCAAATTTCATTATTTTATTGTTTTGTCAGTGAAATTTGATTTTTGAATCATAGATGAAACTAGGATTATAAAGAACTGACATTCCAGCTGCTTGAGGAAGAATAGTTATATTATCTTCAAGTAGGTTTTAATAAAGTAGGTATTAAGCGATAGAAAAATTTATCATTACATAAACAAGATGATCCAAACAGAACTTGTGATGCCTACTTTCCACATAATTATTTATTTAATACTTATATTGGCTTTAATAGCTTTAAAATCGCTGTGGATGAGTTGCTCGTTGTGATTACAAATTTCATAATTTAGCGTTATAAAATATTACAAATACATACAATCGGTAAATCAAATTGATCACATGTATTTGTGTGGCAAAAATAACGCATGTATGTACTAGACCAGTGTTTCTCAAACTGTGTTCCTCGAAACACTGGTGTTCCACGGGTTGGGTCAAAGTGTTCTGTCGCTTGTTTCTAAGTTAAGTTTTTTTTTTAATTTTTAATTTCAATATAGATTGTTTAGTATTTTATTTGTTTACTTTTTTGATTTTATATTGTTTCTTGCATATATTATATATATACTTGCATATATTGTTTCTGTGGTGTTCCGCAGATAAAATCATGATATCAAGGTGTTCCGCGACTTGGAAAAGTTTGACAAACACTGTACTAGACTACACTGAATCCGAGTCCAACAGTAGTCATTGCAATGGCAACACCCCCCTAATGAATGATAAAAACTGTAAAAACGCCAGTATTTATGTGAAATGCGAAGAAATATTATTGATAAGTAAAAATGATAAAAATTAGAATCTCCATTCCTTTCCTCAGAGAATAGTACAAAACCCGCTCTCATATTACAATTCTAAGGTATTTTAACGTGCAGAAGAAAATTACCCTGCACAATGGATTTCAGATTTCCCATGTAAATCAAATCGGAATGATACTTCCTGGAATCAAACCCAGGATATTCAGTCTTCACAACAAAGCTTATCCTTGGGAGCTCTGCTCCAGTAGCAAGAGATTTCCACCAAGTGTCATGAAAATCGATCTATAGGTTCATAAGTTAATAGGGGGACAGACAGACAGATGGACGGACACAATGACGAAACTATAAGCCTATTTTCATTCTGGAAAGTAGGCTAAAAAGGGATGTAGAAATAATTTTGCTTGATAATCATGCAACATTGAAAAAAGTAACTGTATAAACCATCTACCTAGACTAGTTGACAGCAACTGATTTGCCGTGGATAGAGACATACTTCAACGAACCAATCTTGCACAGATTTAATTACCCATAATTGCTTATATGTTCTGCATGCCATGTTGATATCTAATTATACAAATTTTTTAAAGTTAATGATTATTCAGCATCAATTTCTCGTCTTCATGGTCCTTAGTGGAGTCTTGAAGAGGACGAAGATGAAACTCTTCCTTTGGGAAGTAATTCTCTAGCTGAGGAAGGTGCTGCTCGCCGCATTGCAACAGTGCCCTTTCTTCTTCATCTTGCTTCCCTTTCACCAATGTTGTTGCGTGCTCTAACTACAGATGTGTTGCAGACATGTAAGTTTACCTTGTACATTTCTAGTCTGTTATAAAATGAAAGATTTTGTGAAAAAGTAGCAGTTAATTTTTAATTTTGATACCCTCATTTAGGAAGGTTCTACATTAATTCATCACTACACAAACTCATTGCAAACTATTTTCCAATTGTATTTTAATATAAAAATTCCATTGTATATAATAGGTAATTAATAGATTAGTTGACTCCAATAAACTGTTAAAAAGTTGGAAAATAACTTTTTATGTGTTCTTTGCACAAAGTGCATGAAGTGAATACATATAGGGGAGGTCGTCTCTGTCCATCTGTTTGCGTGTTACAATTCGGGAACAGCTGGACGTATGTTTATGAAATTGGTATTGGGGAGTTTTACTGAAATTTGTCGACCAATTCCAAGTTTGGTTAAAATTGGATGATAATAATGACCACTTTTCATAAAGGCTTACATGTATTTTACAATGTACCTCACAAGTATCTCATTAAATACTCATCTAAGCTAAGGATATTGAGAACAAAAGTTGAATAAAATAATTAAATATACATTTTCTGTCAATTAACTTTTTCCGTACAATGTAAGGTTTATGATAAATTTAAAGAAAAGGAAATTGACGTATTTACGTAACTATAGAAAATCTTGTTGATATCTCTTGCTACAAAGATTTATATTTAAACAAAAAACCATTTGTTGTGCTCAAGCTTTCAAACTTACAAAGGTAATTCTCTGTTTTATTTTATGAAAAAATTCACAGAAATAAGATAAAATCGAATATAAACTTATAATATAAGAGAGGAGAATGGAAGAGAGAAAAGGAGGAATAATGGGAAGTGCCTTAATTTAATATTTAATTCATGCATACCCGTCATATTAACGGGCTTTTGTACTAGTATAGTTAACAGAATCAGGCATAACATTTCTTTTCACTTGCTTAACGCTGTGTGTACACGAAAGAAAATTAATGTATTTACGCAGTTGTAGCATGATGGTAATTTACTAATTTATTCTATGAGAAATTTGTTGATTATGTGTAATAATAAAAAACGATCATGTTTTGTCTAGATCATTTAAAAATCGAAAATTATTTGGAACATACCTCACTTTAATTTAATGGCTACGATGTAATCTTTAGGTCACGTTCATTCATAAAGTTAACAGAATCAGGTATAACTTTGTGTAAAAGCATGGCTAGAAGTGCTTTTATTATCATTTTTAGCCCCGTTTTTGCCTTCATAGTAAATTATTAATTTATTTTCACTAAAATTTTTTTTGTGCATGAAAAGTAAAAAAAAAACGTTTTTATGCTCATTTCTTTGTCATAGATAATTCATTTTTTCTCTTAATGCTGTGTGTGTGTGTGTGCACGAAAGGAAGTTAACGTATTTACATAATTATAACTAATCTTATCTAGATTGGTTGCAACAAATATTGTTTACTTGGAAACAATAAACCATTTGTCCTGCTTAATTTTCCAAATATATGATGGTAATTTATTGTTGTATTATATGAAAAATTTTGTTGATTGTGCCCAAGAGAAAAAAACTAACAGTAGAAGAAGCTTTGTTAGGAGGGAATAAAACAAGTGATTGCTGAACGGAAAAGACAACGACATGAGGACCCTGAGTACAGGCAATCAGAGCAAAAAATATATGCAAAAACTCACCCAACATTTTTTCCTCAATTGTAATAATAAATTTTAATGTTAGATATAGGAAACAAATACCGCATGAAGTAAACATAATGACATGAAGTACTATTCTTCAGGTACCTAAAAAAAACTTCACACAATTTAGAACTTTCAGGGTTGTGAAATCTCAAAGAACACATTTGGAAACTATGTGTACTCTGACATGGAGTACACCTTTCCATTCTTGTTTATGGCTGTTAGAGAAAACTAATCTGTCAATTACAAAGTTATTATAGTAGCTTTATTTATTGAGCAACTTCTTCATGAATCTGCCTAGAAATTTATGAAGTCATATTTATATCTAATATTTAACTTGCATCTGTTTTCCTAGTGACACCAAGTATGCTTCCTCGTCTGGCCAAACTTTCTCCAGCATGGTGTCGATTCTTCGGTGGGCGCCAAGCGCTGCAAGACTTAGTTGTTCACTTGGCCTTAGGTTGTGAAAGGGGAGGTACCCAGATACTAAGACTACTTATTGATGCTGCTACTGCACAACCAAATCTTCCTTCTTCTACGTCTTCACAAGTGAGAGATAATTGTGCTGAAATACTTGGTAAGGATTTTTCATTTTCATGTCAGGATAAATTTATGAACGGAATGCCTTATGGATAGAAGTGTAGAGATGTTTTTTTTCTATTTCAAATGTAATATAAATTATGTACCCTTTTTGTTGAATACATTCAGCATAAGTGTCAAATAAGTTCTCTTTATCAGTGATATTTTTTATGGTTTTTAAATTGATTGAAGTTCATGGTCCGTGGAAAAGTTTTCTGTGTTAAATAATGAGTCTGATTGCAAAAATGCCACATTGTTTCTGCAATCCAACTGATATTTTAGTTAACTCTAATGGCTATAATATGGTTTCCTAACCAACTATATTAATAAAATGTTTACTTTGGAAATCTGCCATGCTGTGATATGAGTGTGGCATATTAATAATTTGCATTTAAAAATTACTTAGAATCATTGTAGGAGTTCGGAACATGAAACAAAGAAATTTCATTTTTCCATCGTTGATTTTTGAATGAGTCAAATTGGCCCAAAAATCAGTTTTTTTAATATGAAAGTTTTTACATATTTTAAATGAAAATCTTTTGTTGTCAAGGTGATCTGCATATATAACTTGAAATTATTGCTGTGAACCATACGAGTGAAGACTTATAGAAGACCAGTAATGCTAAGTGAGGACTTAGAAGAGACCAATAACACTAAATACCATATTTACCCGAATCCAAGAAGAGTTTTTTTTTCCAAATTTCAGCTTGCGAAAATTGGGGGTCATCTTAAATTCAAGTACAAAGTCGTGTACCATCAATACGTCGTGGTCAATTGATCATGGGCCAATTCGTCAATTTACAGTGCATCTATTGGGTGGTTTCATTAATTTGTTATATAAATTTTATTTTGATTTAATACTTAATTCATACATTCCCATCATTATTGATGGGAAATTACCATATTTACCCGAATCCAAGATTTTTTTTTTTTCGAATTTCAGCTTAAGAAAATTGATGGTTGTCTTAAATTCAAGTACAAAGTGGTATACTGTCAATACATCATGGTAAATTCATCGCGCATCAATTCGTCACATGACAAACTCATTGCGTGTTAATGCATCGCACGACAAACTCATCGCATATCAATTCATCGCTCGACATTGGTCACGAGACAAATTGGAAGGCAAGACATGATGCTTGATGTATGGCAGGGTAGTAGGGAGCAATGAATTGATGCACAATGACTTGGTTGTGTGATATATTGAGGCGTGACGAATTTTTTGTGCAATGAATTGACGTGTGATGAACTAACCGCAACAAGTTGTTGTAGAACTGTAAGAAGTATGGTTACACGTTTAATTGATGTTTTTTCAAAACAAATGAAACATAAAATAATTATATCTACTAAAATTTTTCATTTCAAACTTACGGTCGGGATTTCAATTAATACAGCATTAACTTTTAAAAATACATTTAAAAATTGCTTTTTTTTAAAACAAAATTTGTAACAACCCATTTCACTTAATGGATAAACTTGTATACCTATACTGAATACATGTCTGAAATATACACCAAATACATTCAGTGAGAAATTAGGTCATAAAATCTTTTGTTTTAACAGTCTGCTAAAAGGAAGGGAGGATCATCTTAGATTCAAGTAAATATGGTATACTAATTTATGACTACACCACCTTTTTGAACTTTGCGAATAATTGGTTCAGGAAAATTGACACGAAATGCAAATTCGTAAAATGCAAAGTCCTATTTTCCCATAAGACACAATGTAAAAGTAGGAGTACGGTTCCGAGTTAATCTAAAAAATTCACTTTTTATCATAAATAATGCAGTTTAACAGAAAATAAAAGAAGACAACAGTAAATGAAAACCTAGCATCATAAAGTGAAAAAATTCTTTTAATTACTTTCAAAATGAATACAGTTAACCTCGGTCATGAATCACCAGGGGGGGTGGCAAAAATCCGTTAGAACTGAAGTCCGTAATATCCGAGGTTCGATGAAATTACTGTATTTCCAGCATAAAAGGTGCACTTTTTTAAAAAAAATGACCCCCAAAATCAGCTTGCATCTTATGCCAAAGATAAGATTATTACTGTTCTCAATACTGACACTAATGAATATATCCCCTAAATGGAATAATAATATTATTATTAATAAAATATTAAAATATACATTATTTATAATTAATAGTGAAAATTTTGTTAATATGTACAGCAATACCTTATGCCATGTGAATTTCATTATTACGCTTTTATACATGCCTGCTCACAATGATTACAATTTCAGTGCATTTGTGATGTTTTAGTTCCTAATCAGCCTGTTGAATAGTGCAATTAATGCCACGGAACAGTAGAATTCGTGTAAATATCAGAAATATTTTATACATCTAGGATAAATTACATTACATATATTGAGATCACAATGGCTACAAGAATGAAAAGATATTATATTACCTATAAGTGTCAGGTGATTCAATATCCAAAAACACACAGAAACCGAGAAGCAGCATGTCGTTACGGTCCACCTCCCACAGAAAAAAATGATCAGTGAATGGAGAAAATGAAAAACTGAAGCTGATGTGATAAGAGAAAGTCTTTGTAAAGTTGGTCTTAAATGATCACAACTAGAGGAGGAAGTGGAAGTGGATATTAGAACAGAGGGAGTTTGGTATTGCTCTTTCGATCAAAATCATTTTGAACGAGGCAAAAAGAGTTGGAGAAGAAAAAGAACTAGTTGAACGTACATATCATTATTACATATGCATTCCATTTATTATTTATCTCATTAAAATAAAATATCATCTTGCACTTAAGTTTAAGTAAGTACTATCAGTAAAGGGTATCTATGTGTTAGACGTGTGCGGCGCACTCCGACAGCTTAATTGTCTCTTCCCGGGAGGCATACTTCACACTCATTCTGGAGAACCGGCGGGTCCATTCCGCTAACTTCCTCTCTCTATTTCGCGTGATATTTTCCATATTTACTCCCACATCACACGTAGCGCGCATGGGAGTCCGTTATATCCGAAGATCCGTTATAACTGAGGCCAGGATAACCAAAGTTGACTGTAATAGCAAATGAAAACCCAGCATTACAAAGCGGATAACACTTCTTTCGGCAATTGTTCAGTTAACCCCCAGCACATTTTCGCATGCGATTTTTGTTCTTTTTTTGTTCATTCCCAGGAAATGCTTTATTTAAATAGGCTAACTACTGAAATGGAATGTTGAGTACGAGATACACAGATGTTTCTTAGGTTTTGAAAGAAACATTTCCAAGCTGCAAAAAATAAACTAGCATTATAAAGTGGTTACATTTATTTTATTAATTATGTTCGAAATGCGTAACAAAATCAAAACCTAGTGTAAGAAAGTGATAAAATTTCTTTTAATTGTTCAAAATACATCAGTGAAGCATTAAAGTGGTAAATTTTTTTTTAGTAATCACGCTCACAATATGCAGTAGAAATACTTATGTAGATCTACATTAAAAATTTGCAATAAAAATGAAACCCTAACTAAACAAAATGATATTTCCTTAAATTATGTTCAAAATATGTACAAAGGTAATAGCAAATGAAAACTTTACATTCCAAAATAATGGTGTTTCTTTAAATTTTAAACTAAAGTTTCATCATCGAAAATACAAAATAATTAAGTTGAGAGTCATCATGTTTGTTTACTTTGAAAACTGCTAATAATAATCATTATAAATATGATACAGGGTGGACCAAAATAAATGGGGCGATTACAATTTTCATTATTTAATTAACTGGAACAGTTACAACAATGAAATAACTTGGAGCATGTAGAGAAACACTTCAAGTTTTGCATGTAAGTGTTCAGTGTGTGCAGCATGAGTTATGTGGCAAATGTCTAAGCAATACTAAAATTCCTCCCAAGTGCACTCTAGCATTGCTGTATCGACTCGGCCAGCTCCATGTGAGATTTGGCCTCGTAGCTCTTCCAAGGACTGTGGCATTGGTGGTGTGTAGACATAATCTTTGACGAAACTCCAGAAAAAGAAGTCGATAGTTGACAGATCTGGAGATCGTGGTGGCCAAGGTGTCAGTCCCCCACTCCCTATCCATCTTCTGGGCAGCTGTTCATCCAGAAATTTTCTCATGGCCAAGTAATAATGAATGTGACCTTTATTCACAAAGTCATCATACCAGCATTTGATTGACTTCTTGTCAAGTGGATCAACACCAAATGTTGTTTGGAACTGATGCTGAACTGTAGTCACACATTTTGATTCATGAAACCACAAACAACACTGCACTTTTTGCTGCTTTTTACAGTATGGACTGTGACAGCACTGCAGCGGCCAGGAAGCAAACTGCCACATGTCACTGGAAAACTTGAAGTGTTTCTGTACATGTTCCAAGTTATTTCATTGTTGTAAGTGTTCCAGTTAGTTAAATAATGAAAATTGTAATCGTCCCATTCATTTTGGTACATCCTGTTTAATAATATGTCCTTTTCTAGGGCACCAAAGTTTAAATTAAACTTCGAATCAAAAAGCTCAGGCTTGTTGTCATCGCAAACGCATGATGCAAAATGTAAATAATTGGTGCAAAAAAGAAGTAATGGTCATAAAAACTTTTGTTGTGAAGTTCAAATTCGTGAACCGCAAGCACGTGATGTTCAAAAAGGTGGTGTATTTGAGTTATTTTATTTATGAATTGGAGGGAATCTTATAATAAAAATACTTGAATTTATGTTATGTACATATTGCTGTACCCCAAAAGGAAAACAAGATTTTTTTCCAAAAATTTCTGTAAAAAAAATTGGGATCAAACGCCGCACAGAACACCCCGAAGCTAATTTTATGTTCACGAAAACAAATTTCTTTATGCATACACAATACATCACATTTAATTTTTTAATATATTACATTTATACATGTGCTTGAAGTTCACAATTTGCAAACAAGTGGCTTTCTCCCTCGTAGGTACTGATGGAAGAGGAGTGTTGACAAACCTATATCAGAATTTGTAATCAGCTGGGTAGGAAATTTGATACTTATATACATATATTGAAAATGGGTTCACTAAGATTGTCGGCATTTTGTTGAAGATGCATAGTTGGTTTTTTATTAGGTATTAATTACCAGGGAAGCGGTAGTAGCGGAACACCTTATGGGCACATCTTGTCTGTTTGTCTGTGCTGTTGTAACTTTCATCTGCTGAACTGCTGAAAGAATATTATTATTTTAATTAAATCCTTTTTAAAATGTATCACCCAATTGTGATTTTGAACTTCATCTGTCAATTAAAACTTCCACTTCATATAAGCACTTAAATAAACTTACCCTTGTATCTCATTAAATAGCATCCATCAAGCAACAATTAAATAGCATATTTTTCTCTCCATAGCTCTTATTTCATTTGTAAGGTATAGGTTAAAAAATGTCATCTGGATAGAGGACATCATTTACCTCAAAAAAGTCCCTGAGACCATATAAATACGATTTATAGTTTCAGAGATAAAAATTCAAGGACCATCCAATCTTTCAATACCCTTTTATATGTATTTACCATAAAGAATGCCTTGAACACTTTCAAGCCGAGTCATATTTACCGAGATTATCAAAATCAAAGATTTTTAAAAATATAACCTATTTAATTCTATATGAACATTAAATTATCAAATTCATTCGGTAAAAACATGAATTTGATTAATTTAAGTTTTAGTAAATGAAAATGGAAAAACAAAATAAATTAACAAAAGGCATATATTATTTACCAGAAAATAAAGAAAAACAATTAATCAATAGATAGAAATGTGAAAAGGAAAGGACTACAAACAAAAATATAAAATTCATACGGATGAGCGAAGTACACCATACAAAAGAGAGACTTCAAATGAGACCTTTCCGAAGGTTCGAGCACTTTACCTGATGAAATGGAGGGGTGCAAAATTTTGAAAGCAGAGAGGGAACTGCATAGTTGCACGTCATCTATAGATGGCACTTGGACCTCGGCAAATTCCGAGCATCAGCTATTGATGGCTCTCGGCTTGAATGTGTTAAAATCTCTGTGTATTCTATTATGGAGTACTTTTCCATCTTGTTTCTATTACTTGTGTCTTGTTACAATTTAAACATATTTGTTACTTTTCAATTGGTGTGGCAGCGACAGATAACAAGTACACCCGCAGTTTAAAGAGCATGTGATTGGTACATACTTTGCTAAGTTTTAACATGAAGTGAGGACTAGTTATTATTTTTAGCAGTTTTAAATAATTCACCCCAAATCTTAGGTATGAAATGTAGTTTTGATAGAAATTTTAAGCTAATGGTGGTGCATTAAGTTGAAGAAACTAACAGTTTGGAGCTCAGAAGAAAATATAATGTGAGAGAGGCAAATGTGCAAAGGTGTAAGCAAGCAAAATAAAAACTTGAAGGTGCTAACTTAACACAGAAATCATTTAGTTGACCCAAACAAGGTCAATTTCATGAATTAGAAGAAGAAACTATAAACCATGTACATACTCAATCAGTGTGACAACTCCTTCAGCCGTAAAAAAAAATTTGAAATCCTGATGCATTTAACCCACTAAGTGGGCATCTTCAGGGGGAACTTATAACAACAGGGATGAAATGCATCAGGATTTTGTTAAATTTTTTTATGGCTGAAGGTGTTGTCACACTGATTAAAATTGAGCCATAAGTTTACAAAGCCACCAACCATCATGTACATACTCAAAGAACAGATGAAAGGTATGCATTTCTCACTAACATTTTAATATGTAATTTGATATATTTTCTGTTATGTCACATACAGGTATCCCTCAATTTATGCATGTTTGGTTTACGCATTTTCGTATATACCCGATTTTATTTTTATGACCATTTTTCGATATACTTGTCACATATTCGCATTAATGTGATGTTATTCTTACAAACATTTCTCAATGAACTTGTTGCATATTTGCATTAACACGATTTGTTATGCACACAGTATGTACCTTTAATAGTTGTATTATGTATTAAATATAGATAGGGTATTGCCCATCTACTATTTACCTTTATTGTCGGTGCAGTAATACCACTCATTGCATCGTACAGCAGACCAGAGCTTCCCAGGCAGTTCCTACGGTCTTCTTTTAACCCTCTTTGAGCAAACAATGCATTGGACCTACTCTTTTTTGTCCTGACCAGGGGTTCTCTTCTAGGAAGTGATTCATTGTTATAGTCTATTTCATTTATCTTTGCGACTGACATTTCGGGACTGCTCGTGTGTTTCCGCTGCTAGGAGGTGGGGAAACATTTCCCCACCACCTAGCGAGGAGACGTCTCCTTGCTGGAGAACTCAAACTCGGCGCTGCCATATCTACTAAACTGGAATACATTGTGGAGAGCTCAGAAGAAAGAGAAAGATGCCAGCGGTGAGCTACTGGGATGGGGAGCTTGACTGTTCGGACAACGAAGGCATTAGCACGTGGCAACAGAGACTCGATGCATGAACAACAGAGGCCAGTGTGAGAATGAGCTTTTGATGGAGGAGGCTCTGCCTACTTCATTCCTATTGGTTCCCATAAGATCATGTGCTGGAAAGCTCTTTTCTTCGATCTCTCTCTCAGCTGCAAAGATATATGAAACAGAGTATAGCAGCTAACAACTGTATGGGGAAAACCCTTGCAAAAATATTCATTGAGTTGGGTGAGGAGAATATATTTGCATAGGAAGGTTCACTGATCAAATGAGCTTTGAGACATAAGTGTTTTATGGCAGAAATGCAAAAAAATTAAGGAATGTAAAAGTGGATGCTGCACAGGACAGGACACCATATGTCATCATACATGCTTGAGGGGTTAAAATGCTCATTAAATCAAATTTAAAAACATTTCTAAGTAGAACACATCTGCTCAGGAGCATAAACAATGCCTATTACATTATTTCCAATGGGAAAAATATTTTCAATTTACACGTTTACACTTTATGTGATGATTTCCAGGAATGCAATTCTCACACAAATCGGAGGATACCTGTCATTTATCACTGCTATTACTAGACTTCGCTAGTGACTTGCTGTTTTAAGTTGTTATTTTTTCATTTATTTTTTACAGAACTTCTCCTGCAAGAAATAGATCTATTGGTCCGATCTGGTGCTTCTGCTGCTCCATGTCCATCCCCTGGCCCTCATGGTGGTGGAGGGCACAGTGGTACAACTGGCAATGAGCGCTGGGTGCCAATACTATCTTCAGTACGATGCGAAGCTGCTGCAATTCAACCTTTACTCCTTGCCAGCAAAAGAGAGAATGGAAAACCTACAAATGAGCTAGTGTCGAGGACTGCAGTGCGTTTACTATCACTTCTTGCATCAGCCAATTCAGGCCCATCTCTTGCTGCAGAAGCTGCTGCATTCCTACTTCGTAGAGCTTCTAAAATTACCCATCTAGCTACTTTTCTCCAATTACTGCGTCACACACAGGTTAGCAGATTTTTTTCTTTTAGTCGTTTAGTTTGCAAGTCGTAGATGGACAGTTTTAAGTTTTATTTTTTGAGCAGTTCACTTTTTAAAATATTTGTAAATTTTCTTTGCTGTAATGTATCATCTACTCAGTTGTGGTTTACATTAGATTTAGAAATCTTTTTACATCTGAAACCATTTTATGTTTGGCTTTTACCATTATGATTGATGGTTTTCCTTTAAAATTTGTCCAGGCTTCTCACCCAACTTTGGCCACAGACACACTCCAGCGTGTTCTAGACTCTCTCCCTGGTGATGGTTTGGGTGAGGATGGATATTCAGGTGAGGATGAACCACCGTTGAGATTCTGGCTCAATCTGTATCTGCTTTTGAAGCATGAAGCAGCAGAGGTGCAGAGGCGAGCCCGCCAAAGTGTTCAAGTAACTACTGCAGCTAAACACCGACAGCGCAGTCACCCATATAGCAGTGATCAAATTCCTCATCGCCCAATCCTTGCAGCTGTTAGATCAGTATTATCGGACATAACTGTTGCCTTGTGCACATCAAGAAATTCTGCCATGAGGCATGCTGCAGCTCTTGTGTTAGAACGTGCTCTGCCTCAAGCAAGGGAAGTACCAGCTGTTAGTCAGTTCTCTTCTCCTGAATTGGCTCTGAAACTAGCTCGTGCAGCAGTTGTTCATTTCTTCCTTTCTTCAGCAGAACAGGAATTCGAGGGAGAAGAGTGTGATTTTCAGGGTAAGATTGATGAAATTGATTGCTAGTTATCTATTAGGGATGTTTGCTGGTCAAATATTGATTTAAATTCTCAAACTTTTTTATGTTTTAAGGATAGGTTCTTAAAATAATTCTTGATAGAAATCCAGCTAAACCTTTATTAAATTATCTGTTTTTAAGTCAAACTTTTTGCCTGGAAGAATGAGTCTTTCCCTAACAGTTTTTCTATTTATTAATTTGAATCTTTCTGATTCAATTATTTTCTTAATTTGAATATTTCTGGTCTTTCCTTGTACTTTTAATTATACAGGAGTGACTATATTGTGCATTTCATTATTGAAATGAATGTATTCAATTGTATCCAGAGTAATAGATAAAATAATTCATAATTTTTGCAGTAAATATACAATAAATACTGTTTTTGCTCATGTGTTACCCGCACTCTTTTTACAACAATATCTGGAAAAAATTAAGATCTGTGTGATACTTGCACTGCAATCTTTAAATATTTATATCACAAGGCTATGTAGTAGTCTATAAGGAGCAGCATTTGATGATGCAATTAGAGTGATGGTATATTTTTTTTAAAGTAACTTTTTGAGAAACAACTTTTTCTACCATTATTTAATGTACGAGAAATCAACATCTCAGGTCGCTATATTATATGGAGGTTGCTTGAAAACTTTTTCAGGAGTCAATTTCTTTAAACCTGAAGGATCAATACAATAGGTACAGCAATTCTCACCAGATTTCATACAATACTAAAAAATCAACTTTGATGTTGAAAACTGTCACCAGATGTATTAGGTACTTCCCCACAACATTGGAACCTTTCTGAAAACGTTTCCGTGGTTACAAATCATCATTTTTTGTTATTAGAAATTAATAACAATAATTAGCCAATTATTACATAATTTTAAAACAACGTTTAGTGTTAAATTACTTCCACTTTGATAGAATATACAGTTTTAGTGCATGAATTTTACTTACTTTTCTAATAAAATTGCCATGTTGATCATAGAAATATGCAACATTTTTACCATTTGTAGTTGACATATAGAAAGTGTTGAACATGTATAAATGCTGTAAGATTTATGGAATACTTCCTGTAGACAAAATATGCAGCAAATATAGAAATCCTGAATGGGCAAAGGAAAAAATCACAGTAATGCTTGCACCCTGTATTTTGACAGATTTTTTCAGGGGAAAAAAGTACGGGCATTACATGAGAAAATGCGGTAGTTTATGAGGTTTTTAACATATAAGAGTAATTCTTCAGCTTTGGTACTTTAGCTGAAATAAGTGTAATGTAGAAGATAAGAATCATAATAGAAGTCCTACATATTTCAAGAAGCAGCCACTGCAGGTGTCATGATAAACGGTACTGCAGGATGCAGAACGGCGTGTCGCATATTGGCACGGCTAGTACCAGTATCATCAGCTGCAAGAGCCTTGGCTTTGAGAGATTTACTTGAAGGTGCCCTAGTTCTTCCAGAAACAGCAGCTCTTTTTGGAGCCAAAGCAGGAACTGATGGTGGTCCCTCCAATCAATCTCAAACAAAAGGGGTAAGAATTATAAATCTTTTTCTCATCAAGAGTAATTTACAATCACTATTGACCAATTGGAAAAACATTTTTATTGGTGAATTTCTAATTGTTCCTATGAGTAATTGACTGTTTCTTATTTCATGGCTAAGTGATGAGCTCATATCATAAAATAAAATTAAAATATCACTTTTAAATGTTGACAAATTGATCAGTGAATTTTCATTTGATTCTTATTGAAATTAATTTTTACATTTTTACATGTGATGACTATAAGAATAAATTCATTGTGTAGTTAAAGAATTCTCAGAATAATGAAAATATTATCTATGTACAGTGAAAACTATAGTTAATGAATCTTTGGAGGGTTAACTTTTTCATTATATGAGAGTTTTCACTAAATGGAGGCTATGCACAGATAAAGCTTGGAAGTTATATACAGAAGTTGATTGTCATAAATATAAATGAAAAAATTGTCTAAGCAAATTAATAGCCTTCTTTAACCTTGCTACTTCTTCATTTAAGGAAAAGAGTGCATGCCAAAAACTATCCCTAATATAAAATTTCTTGTATTTTGAAAATATTTTATTGAACAGTTTATGAAATATCAAGTAATGGGCATTATTTTACCAAGTGGCGGATCCTTCCCCCCTTGAATGACCGCATTGCCCTCCACTGGGTGCCTTCTTAAATCCATTCAGTACAAAATTCCTTGATCCTACACTTCAAATTAGGTCTGTGAGGAAATGGAAAGAAAGGTTCTGATAGTGGTAGGGATTTTCAAAATACCATATTTACCTGAAAGGAAAAGGAGGTTTTTTTCACAAAAATGCCATTAAAAATATTAGGTATCGTCTTAGAATGGAGTATGAGGATTTAAGGTGAGAATACACCCCTATTTTAAATGCATCATGAAACACCCAGATGTCAAGTATATGTCCATTAAAATATTTATTATTGCATAAAGTAATACATCGTATTTAATTAATTACTACAATACTTGAAAAATTTAAGGTCAAATTTCTTAAAATTGCTCCCACAGACCAGTGGTTCCACTTCAGCGGTAATGCGGTAGAGAAGTGTTTCGAGCTGGGTAGGTAATGACAAGTTGAAAAAAATGACTACAGCTGGGCGGTTCCGTATGTAATATGAAACAAAGTCATGTAGGCACCAATTAAGGTGTCTAGTAATACAATGTGAACAAGACTGATACAATTTAAACGTATCTACTACAATTTAAACATGATGCTTTGCATTTGGTATGCCAACGGCAGATGTAAAGTGGACGTGAGTTTCAGAGTGGAGAAAATTTACGAGAGCACTTGAGTAGTACACGCTTTGCTGAGATTTAAAGTAAAATAGTGACAAGTTATTATTTATAATTTTTAAATAAGATACCCCAAACAAATGGCAGATTGCGTAGAGAAAAAAGGAACTGTGGTAAGAGGGGATGTATCGAAAGGAATTAGAAGAAGTTACGACAGAAATTTTAAGTTAATGGTGGTGCGCTATGCTGAAGAAACAAATAATTGTGCGGCAGGGAGGAAATACAATGTGACTGAAGCAAATGTGCGAAGGTGGAAACAAGCAAAAGAGAAACTTGAAGGTGCTAACTCAACACGGAGATCATTTAGTGGACCAAAACAAGGCGGATTTCATGCATTAGAAGAGGAAATTTCAACTTAGTGTGTATTCAAAGAATGGATGGTAATCCGGTGACGCGGGATATCATTAAGTTGAAAGCCCAAGAATTAGCACGATCGCAAAACATTCCACACCAAGAATTTAAGGCTAGTAATGGAGGGTGTGTGTTTGATGTGTTGTAATGGTTTTAGCCTGCGACGAAGAACTTCACTTTGCCAGCGTCTACCTTCTGACTTCATGGACAAACTAATAACTTTCCAGAGGCATGTAATTCGGTTGTGGAAAAGTCACAATTACCTTCTGAGCCAAATAGATAATGCAGATGAGACACCCATTTACTTTGACATGCCATCCAATTACACAGTCAATGAAAAAGGTGCAAACTTCCGGGAATGAAAAACTGCGCATTACTGTAATGCTGGCTGTATTAGCGGATGGAAAAAAGTTGCCACCGTATGTTATTTTAAAACGCAAAACTGCCTGAGGAAGTACTACCAAATGGAATAATTGTTAAATTTCAAGGCCAAGGATGGATGTCAGCTGATTTAATGAAGGACTGGCTAAGCATAGTGTGGAATAGACAACCTGGGGCACATTTAAGGCAGAGAGCAATGCCCGTCTTAGATGCATTCAAAGGCCACCTTACAGAGGAAGCTCAAAATACCCTTCATGGTATGAATGCTGACCTTGTAGTTATACCAGGAGGTATGGCATCATAAATTCAAGTGCTAGATGTTGTAGTGATGAAGCCCTTTAAGGATTTCATAAAGTCATTTTATTCATAATGACTTTTGGCAGGGGACCATGCATTAACTCCTACAGGGAAAATTAAGAAGCCCAGTATACCACTTCTTTCTAATTGGATCATTGCAGCATGGAAAAAATAGATCCCAATAGTATCTCAAGAGGGTTCAAGAAATGCTGCATATCAAATTCCATGGATGGTATGGAAGACAACTTGTTCAAATTTGAATAAGTTGTGATGAATGAACAGGACAGCAAGAATAAGGGAAGGAAGCAGAGGAGTGGTTGATCTAAGTAGTAAATTTACTTTTTTTATTCTCTCTTCTTCTTCTCTCTCTCTTAATTTTAGCTTGTTATACATATATGTAAAAGTTTTTTGTAAGTGAACCTAATTTTTTTAGAGGTCGTCTTCCTTTCAGGTAAATACGGTACACCACCTTTTTGAACTTCATGAATAATTGGTTCCGGAAAACTGATGCGAAATGCAACTTCGCGAAGTGCACATCCTATTTTCCCATAAGACACAATGTTATTATGGGAGTATGGTTCCCATTCAACCTAAAATGTTCACTTTTGTATCATAAATAATGCAGTTTAACAGAAAATAAAAGAAAACATTACAGCAATGTAACAGCAAATGAAAACCTAACATCATAAAGTGAAAAAAATTCTTTTAATTATCTTCTAAATGCATAATGGCAAATGAAAATCCAGCATTACAAAGCGATTACACTTCTTTCGGCACTTGTGCAATTTACCTCCAGTGCATTTTCGCATGTGATTTTCAGACTTCTTTTGTTCATTCCAAGGAAATCCTTTAATTTAAATTGATGAACTACTGAAATGTTGAGTACGTGATGTGTACAAATATATTCTTGGGTTCTGCAACAAACATTTCCAAGCAGCAAAAAAAAACACTAGCATTAAAAAGTGGTAACATTTCTGTTATTAATTACATTTGAAATGTGTGACAGAAAATCAAAACCTAGCGTATGAAAGTGATAACATTTCTTTTAATAATAGTCACAAAAAATGAAGCATTAAAGTGGTAACATTTTTTTAGTAATCGAATTCAATATAGGTACGTGGCAGAAAATCTTGTTACAAGATGATAGCAATTCTTAGATTTACATTAAATATTCGTAATAAAAAATGAAAATCTAACAAAACAAAATAACATTTCTCTAAATTACGTTCAAAATACAAAAATAATAGTAAATGAAAACCTTGCATTCCAAAATGATGGCATTTCTTTAAATTTTAAATTAAAGTTGAAATTACCGCTGTTGGCGGTGAAGTTCAAACTGAGCTACAAAATAATTAAACTCGTTTCACCGCATCCAATCTTAAAGAAAATCTATTTAAGTATGAAATCATATTAACTACTCATGTTTATTTAAAATTATTTTTAAGTACAACAACTCTTTCCAAATATTTGAAAACTAATAATATGGTATTATCAAGTGCTTTTGCTATGGTTCGTGCAACTGTGAAAACAATATCAGATGATATTAATAAATTTACAGAAATAAAAATACTGAGTGATGAATTTGTCACATTTATAAATGAAGAACTATAAAACGATTCTGAAAGTTCTTCATGCCTTCAAGTTCAACAAAATTTTCAGGTAACTCGAAACAAAAACAAATATAAAAGTATTGAAGAAATTAATTCAGAAAATCTTAAGAATTTCAAATAAAACTTTTTCAAATGTAATTTCAGACTTTCATAAACGCTTTATAAATAATAATGATTCAATAAAGGAATGTGAATTTTTTTAATCCGAAGTTTTCTTAGCATCATTCTTGTTGTTAATCTTGAAAAATTAATGAAAAAATTTTCAAGTATCCTGATTTAGTCACTGAGTACAACAATTTTGCGCAAAAATGGATCTTTAAAAAATAAGTCCCTGATATTTATGTCACTTCAGAAGTTCATGAAGAAAATGTACTTGAAAATAATTTTGATGACATTTTTAAGTTTCTAAATGATAAAGTGACTGAATGAAAATCTTGTAAAAAATTTTATTTGTTTCCAAGTAAGTATTAAATGCATATAACTTATGTAATTCTGCTTATAACAATATTTACAAAGCATATATAATTATACTTAATTATATGTCATGCAAGTTTATTTTGAGAGAAGTTTCAACATTTTAAGTTGTTAAAAATAAATTACGAAATAGACTAGGAGATCAGAATGTTGATTCTTTTTACACTATGCCGGCAAACAGAGATATTCTGGTCAAACTATAAAATGATCAAATAATAAAAAATTATGCAAAAATAGTAAGGAGTTTGATGACAAATTGTAAATTTAATATAATACTTATTATTTCTATTTTCACTTAATATTGTGCAACTTAAAAGTTACTTAAATATTGGAAAATTTCAAGACAAGGTAAATTTTATTTATTTCTTTCAAATGTCTTGTAAAAATGTTTACTTCTTTTTATATTATAAAAATAATTAAACTTTTGTTACAAATACCTAAATGTTTACAGAATGTGAATTTCATATTATCTACCTGTAGGTTATACTTGATTGAATAAACATATATAGTTTCGTTCCCTTTTATAAATATCTTATTTATTACGAAAATGTTATGGCCAATACAATGCAAAAATCCAGGAGGAAAGGGGGAGGAGAGGAGATTTGGGGGGCGGGGGGGGGGGGGGGGGGGGGGTGAAGCCGCTTATCTCGATTTCCCGTTATGAAATTGCTTCCCAGACCAACCCTGATTGGCAGAGTCAGATTCAAGAGGGGTGATCTTGGAAAGTTTCTGATTTATGATATTATTGATGTCTATATTTATTGCTTTACACGTGGCATGCCGAGTGCTGACACATAGTTTGGTTACGTAGACCTACAATTCTCAATCTTTTGCATCGTGATAAAAATGAAACCCCACCTTTTCCAAGAGGTGGATTTTTCATTTAAAATACATTTTAGCGTTATGTTAATTACTAGCAGAAATTGTTGAGGATAGTACATATTGCAAAACCTTTATTGAGAAATTGTTTTATAATAATTATTTTGGAAACTTTGTATTTCACTTAGACTTATGACTAGGCTTGGTAGAATTCGACGTTTATTTTTTAAAAAATCTACGTTTATTTTGCCGAGAGATTTTCAACAAATATCAATGCTTAAAATTATCACTACTATAGGCTTGGTAGTTTTTGACATTTATTTTTCTTAAAAATCGACGTTTATTTTTCCTAAAAATTGGTGACCAATATCGACGTTTAGTTTAATACATTTTACTAGGCTTGGTAGTTTTCAGCGTTAATATTTCTTGTTTATTTTTCCTAAAAATCCGTGCTATACATCAATGTTTATTTTTATACATTTAATTGAGGATTTTAGTTTTCGACGTTTATATTTTGGCTATAGTAATTCAAGAGGTTATCTCGTTATACCCTTGCTGTCATTATACCCATGCTCATCATAAACAAGTTCGACTGTACCTCAAAACTGACTCTACCACTATCTATTATTTGTTTGTTTAACAATTGATTCATTTACTATCCTATTTTAATACAGAAAAGCCCACTATCCAGAGCTGTCCTCCTCTGGGAGAATGGCCGACCAAGGACAGCTCTTCCTCGACGACATTCATCAGTGTTTGGTGTTGGAGAAGGTGATTCTTTGAGATCAGTGAAATATATTCCAAAGCCTCCCAGTCCTGAGGTGGTGGCCTTGAATACTCAAATGTTGATTGAGGCGATAAAGTGTTGTTGTACCATTCCTACGATCAGCACTTTAAAAGAAGGTGAAGCAGACTCATTAGCTGCAAGCCAAGCAACTCCTGGTTCTGCACCAAATACTACTGGTTCTGTTTCACTGGATGCTATTTCTATGGTTTCACTTCTTCTTGTTGAAATCATCTCTCCTGATGTTATGTACAATGGACTTCCATGGCCTGAAGAAGAGTTTTGCAAAGTAAGCATACTTTTTATTCTAGTTTCCCATTGTCTGATTGAGTTTTTTTTATTTCTCATGCTTTTTTCTTCCATTTATTGCTTAATGACACTTTTTAAAAATTTATTTTAAGTCTTGTCTTGTTATACTTCAGAAACTATCAGAACAAGTAAGTTTATATTTTATCAGATAGATTTGGTCCATATAAATTGGAAAAATGAACTCTTTTAGGCATCCTTATTAGCAGTATGGCTGAATGTTTTTGTTTCTTACAGGTGACAATAGAACGCGACTTGCAGATCAGACGCACCTTTGAACGCCTGCCTGTAATTTGGTCACTCCTCACCCTTGCAGCCACCCATAGGCCAGCACTCTGTTATTGCTCTGTTCTCCTGAGGGCAATAATGGCTACTTTATTAGCACAATGGAACTCTCATGCCACAGCCATTAGCACTGCTATTTCCAATTCTTCTCCCAAACCTCCACCACCTCCTCACATCCTGATAAACACTCAGCGTCTAATTGACCTCATGGCTTTGGGTCAACTCCTTCCCTCCCCATTGTGTGCTGTTAGAGATGTGATTCCAAAAATTGGTTCTCACGAGGTTAGTATTTTCGTTATTATTATTTTTACATGGCATTTTTAAAATATGGTCTTGTTTATCATGGAATGAAGACAGCAGTTACAATTATTTCCACATTGATGTTTCATTATTACTATGCTCCAACATAAATACTCCTATTCTCACTTTCAACATTGTTAATTCACAGTTATGACACCAGTGCCAATCTTTTTGAGTGTATCAGTTACTGTAATTATTTTAGTGATAGTATTCCTGCCATGTGTCATATCATATGTAAACTAAAATGATGCTTTATACTCCTGGCTGACATTTGTTAGTTGTTTATTTTACAGATTGGGTTCTGTTGGATGCCATCCTTCGGTTCCTTGCCTTTCACTATTTTGAATCAACTGTGATGTTATTTTTTTATTTTTGCTCTTAAATTTATTCATCATCTTTTAGAAAAGATTCTGTGATGCGTTTTCCGGAACCAGTTATTCGCGAAGTTCAAAAAGGTGGCGTACTTTAATTAACGTTTGTCCATAGAAAGAATTCCATAAGTACCTATGCTGTGCTATAGAGGCTATAGACTACCAAACGATATATTGAATCAAAGGCTACTTAAATGGTGAATCATCCATGGGTGAACTTGCACAAAAATGTTTTACATTTACCTAAAAAAAACTGGTCCACAGTACTGCACAAAAATGTTTTACATTTACTTAAAAAAACTGGTCCACAGTACTCTGTTTTTTATATTTAATTCCCAGTTCATAAATTTTTGAGTCCAACTTTGTAATTAGATTGATAACATCGTCTCCTACCATAAAACTAGTCACATATCGGCGTACTATGTCCGTAGTCTCAACTGTTTTTGACAGACTGAGAACAGATTCTGGCTCTGGTTCCTCTTCATCATCACCATCTTCATTTTCTGCCACATGCTGTTTATGTATGTCATCTATTAACATGATCTGGCAGACGGTAATATCGTTGCATTGAGAACGTCGTCTACAGCACTGGCTAATTAGCCGTGATTTGTTCTTACGTGGCGTCACGAAAATGCTGATTGTCTGGATGAAACCCTACGTACATATTTGTTATATGATCATAAAACTGAGGGACCTATTCCATTTTTAATTATTTATAACTTGCATCTGCATTTTTATTGTTTCGCCTTTACATAAGAGGCAACTTATGGAGTGGCGGATTTTTTTTGCGAAATTTCATCGAACGTACTAACCAGGAAATGTCAAATATTTTTAACATGTATTTAAATGGAATGGAATCGGGACCTTGAGAAATCGGCGTACTAAAGAGGAAAACGTGCTAACAAGGAACGTACTAATCAAGTTCCACTGTATAATATCATTGTTTTTATCACGAGTTTTTGGTGATTGAATACTGCAAGAGGTTAAAAACTTGCCATCACCAAGATCTAAACTCGTAAATAAACCAACACGACATCATTTGAACTACACAGAGGCCATTTAGATAGACATTAGTTTTAATTTTCCCAGATATTAAGACATCTATCTGGAATTTCTAAATTCTCTGGCAATCGGCTTGCATCCATGTTTTCGAATTTCAAGTTTCATGGCTCAGATCGACCTGTTTCAACAATAACTATAATCATCATTAAGACAGTAGCCTATATTTTACACTAAAATTTATGTAAAAATTAGGATATTTTGTGTGTTAGGATGATGGCGCCATCATTCGTGCCTTTTAGTATTTATCTGAATAAAAAAATAATTGAAAATTATCACGTCATCATATGTATACGTTGTTGGCTGAAATAAAATGGATTATAATGCAGTCTAAACATTAAATCAATGCTCTTGAAATATGGAAAATCAATTCTCATTGAAAGGCATTGGAGTTGTTGCTATGATAGCTAATATTTTTCATTGTTGAAAACAGAAAAACTTTTTTTGATTTTGATTAAAATCAATTTTTTACATAAATTCAGCATGGATTTAAATTTTGTCCTCAAGAAAAATAAAAATTCTTTCATCCATAGTATGGTGCATGTCCCGACTTTGTATCTTAATTTTAAATAATTTAATTTTAATATGATACGTGGCAATAAAGGATAACTTTTGGAATGCAAACTTAGGGCGAGTGATTTGCATCCTATATAATTATATTAAAATTAATTTTGTCATTTTGGTAAGATCTATTGTTGTGCCACATCTATTGAGCATGTAAAATGCTGCATACCTCACTGTATTCTGAATGAATTGTTTCAAATGTTTATAATAAGACGAAATTTTTGGATCAAATTTGTAACAAGACTAAAATGAATGACATTTTATGAACTTGAATTGCCATTAATTTCTGAAAAGGAACAGAATCAGTGAAATAAGCCTGAATATATAACAATCTTTGATATGTAGACAACACAACGATGGCACGGTGTACGTTGCATGCATTTGAGGATTACAGCATGAATTAGGGGCATGAACAGAAGAACAAGTGAAAGAATGAAATTTTATTTTTAATGATCAAGTTAGTTCTGATATATAATGTTATTGATTATTGTTTTCTATGGAAAATAAATAAGGATTTAGTTACTTTATATTTCTATTTGGAATCAAATTTTTACATTTTAAAGATATGAATAAATGGTTTCAAAGATTGATGTGAGAAAATTTAATTTAAATAACAAATAATATATACCTCCCCATCATATTGATGGGCTTTTGCACTTGTTCTTTATAAAAGTAGATGATCTAAGTTGATTATATGCTTCAAATTTATTTCATCAGGTTGTGGTACTACTTCGTGATATCTGGAATTATACCCATGAAAATGTACCATCCCCAGCACTCTTCTCTCAGGATGCTAACTCAGGATTGGTTTGGCGTCAAGGGATGGGACCAGGTGCTGAAGAGGTAGAAGGAGGGGAAGTCAGCTCCGCCAGGCCAATACCCAAGCATACTGATTCCTTGCGACATACCTTACAGCTTCATATCGAATCACTGGGAACTTTGTATCCAAGGCTTTTCTCTCTTAATCCTAAAACTGTGCCTTCCTCACCTGCTTCACCCAACCCAGAAGATTGTGGAAAGCTGGAATGACTCTTTTATAATGGAAACTTAAGTTTTTAACAGGTGAACAATTATGCTACAAGTGCCCTTGATATGAACACAATGAATTAACATTACAGTTGATTAGCTGAACATATTTTGAAATTATAATGCTACAAATGCAATTCAATGAAATTGTTTTAGGAGATTTTTTAAAAATTAAGGCATCATTAATTTTGTCTTGGAGCCCAGTTAATTATAGTTTTGGTGCACTTAAATAAGAAAATGGAAGAGAATGAGAAACTTGTGTGGCTGTAAATACATAAAGTGCCCTCAGAGGCAATAAGTGTGATTTCATTGGTATGAAAATTTGTGAAGTTGATTGTATTTATTGTATAAAGACAAAATGGTTAAATATAGGTGCATTCTGTGACAATTTAACAAAATATGCTTTATTATGTTCATTATTACTATGATATGTTTGAATGGATGGAAAAAGGGAAAGAGGTAGGGAAAGGTTTCAGCTGATAGACGATTTTAAAGGGAAAGAGAGTTATCAAGATATGAAGAGGACAGCGGAAAATAGGAGTATATGGAGAACCAGGTTTAACCATGAATAATCACGGACCTGTCTATGGACAGACTACCTATGGTGATGATGATATTTGAATATATAATTTTTAAATTATTACAAATCAATATTTCTTATTTGCTGATAGAATGTGGTTAAGGGTAAGTTTTCTTATCAATTAAATCAAATTCAATGTGTAAATTTCCACTTTATTTTTGTAACTGACTTCACAATAACTATTGCATCATCGGGCAATTTGAATGGTCTACACAGTGCATCTAAAAAGTAATCAGACAAAAATTCTAACTAAAAACTTGTGTAGAAAAATTTTTATTTTACTTATTTCCTTCAAAATAGTCCCTGTACAATGAAATACATTTATTACGATGTTGGTATAACTTCTTGAAGCAGTCGGAAAAGTCACTTGAATCTATAATGTTCCATCACCGCTGTTTGGATGTCCTCTTTTGTGTTGAATCTTCACCCCTTCAGCTTAAATTTTGATTTGGGAAATGAGAAAAAGTCGGCCGGAGCCAAGTCAGGTGAATAATAAGGGGGGGAGGGGCGGGGTTAAGTTCAATGATGCCCTTTTTAGCCAAAAATGTTTTCACATTAATTGCTGTGTGAAGATACGTAATTGTGCAAAAGACTCCACTTGCTGGAGTGATGCCAATTCGGTCTCACACAATGGATTCTCGCCAGTAAATGTTCCATCACACCCAGATAATATTGTCTATTGACAGTTTGCCCTGGTGACACGAATTCTTTGTGGACAATCCCTTGCAAATCAAAAAAAGTGATGAGCACTGTCTTGATGCATGATTTTTGAAAACGCAACTTCTTTGGTCTTGAAAAATTGGGTGACCGTCATGCACATACCACCGAAATGTTTGGGTGTGAGATAAGGCTTCATCTCCATAAATCGTCTGTAACATTTTGTACGTTTTGGATGCACAAAATTTAATGTTGTAATGCTGTTCCATTTAAAAAATATTGATGATGCCACCGGATATATGGTCACAAAACATGTGCTATCTTGACAACAACTGAACAGAATTGCATGTGGTTTGCAATAATCGAAAGAGGAGGAGTCGGGGAATAAACAGTGTTTCTAGCTGTTTAAAGTCATCATTACAGTGTGTGCAATAAAATCAGTCTCATTACTTTGTAGATGCACTGTATATAGTGGCAATATCTTTCCTTTTGTTTGTATTCCTATAGCATATTGCAAATATAGACCTTTCAAATCAATTGATGATGAAGTAGTTACTGTGAAACTGGTCACAAAAATTAATTAAGGCAGAAATTAATGTAGTGAGTTTAATTTCATTTGTATGTTCCACCACTGACACCTTTGGTTAATTATCATTTTCTTTGCCAGAATTTTGAATCCTTAAGAAGTCAATACTATCCAGTTACCATTTTAGAAAATGACAAAATACTTCTATGCACAACTTCATTTTATTAGTTTGCCCTATTTTATTAAAAATAGATTAATACAGTTTTCCCTCACTTTGAATGGGCTTGCTTCAAATGATTTTGAAGTTAAACAATTTGCTTATTAATGCCAAAAAATTAGTATAAATGGCACAATTCAGAGTTAAATAATTTGGCAAAGACAAAGCGAGTGCTTCATTTCATAATTAATGCCATGCAAAAACAAATTACCGTATTTATTGGGCTATTAGATGCACTGATTTTTTAGAAGATTTTTCCGAAAAAATGTATTTTGATTTGCCAAAGCATTTAGGAAGGGCCAGGGCATGCATCATTTCTAGTCCAGATTAAGTCTGTATCTGGCAACTTTTAAAGAAAATATTGGCATGATAACAGTTAAATATTATGTTTTAGATAAACTTAATTTTTTAAAGTAAATAGGGATGATATAAAACAAATACTGTATTTAATTGAATCGAGGTTTTTTCCAAATCTCACCTTGGAAAAATGGAGGGTTGTCTTAAATTTGAGTATGAAGTAGTATACCATCAATACATCATGGTCAATTCATCGCGCATCAATTCATCACAGGACAAACTCGTCACGCATCAATACATTGCATGACAAACTCTGCGTGTCAATTCATTGCTCCACAAACATGGTGAGAGAATTCTTCACAAGAATAATTTGTCATGAGACATTCGTCATGAGACAATTTGGAAGACGAGACACCATGACTGGTGTATGGCAGGAGGTTACACTTGTTGGGTTGGAGTCATCCCCTGCCATACACCATCCAAAGTGTCTTGCCTTGCATAATTCACAAAGAGAATTGCGATTCATTCTGGTATTATCGAAATATAAAGAAAAATTTTGTTGTGGAAAAGGGTCTTCCCCTGCTGTACACCAGTTGCCTTCCAATTTGTCTCGCAGTGAATTTGTCGATTGATGAATTGATGCACAATGAGTTTTCGTGCAATGTATTGATGCATGACAAATTTTTAGTGAGACTAGTTGACGGGCGATGAATTGTCGTAGAACCATAGGAAATATGGTTGTGTGTTTCATTGATGTTTTTTTAAACAAATGAAACTTGAGTTAAAATAATTGTATTTATTGAAATTCAGTGAGAAATTAGGCAGTAAAATGTTTTTTTCTGTTTTGACAGTCTGCTAAAAGGGAGGAAGGAGGGTCATCTTAGATTGGGGATCGTCTTGGATTTGGGTAAATATGGTAATCACTTCAAAACTTGTATATCTAAATGTTCCCTGAGTGCACTCAACAGTCCTATTAATTAGGCTGTCAGAGTGCCCACACATGTTGCATGTATAGAATCCGACAGTACTTCCTTAAACTTAAATGCAAGATGAGATTTTAATTCATAATAAAGGGAATGCACATGTAATAACAATACAGATGCTCAACTAGTCCTCTTCCTTCTGCAACTCTTTTTTTCTCGTACATAGCCATTTTGATTGATACAGCATTACCTAACTTCCTCTGTTCTACTATCTATTCTTTCACTTCCCCCTCTAGTTGTGGCAATTTAGGGCCAAGCTTATGAAGACTATGTTTTCTTGTCACTCAGTTTTCCTCCTGTTTTCTCCATTCATGGATCATTTTTACTTTGGGACATGGACCGAAATGGCGTTCTGCTGCTTAATTTCTGAGCATTTTTGCATATTGAATCATCTGAAGGTTATAGTGTAGGCATATCTTTTCGCTATTATAGCTATTGTGATCTCAATACACGTAACAGTATTTGTCCTAGCTATTAATAAAAATTTTATGACATCTATCGGATTTCTTATGTTCTGTGGCATCAATCGCACTACTCAATGGGCTCATTAGGAATTAAACATCACAACAAACATAGGAAACAACGCGCCAAAATTGTAATTACTGTGAGGAGACTAATAAAGTGCAATAGTGAAAATGCGTCGTCAGAATTCACATTGCATAAGTTTTACTGTTTATATTAATAATTTTTCACTATTAATCATTAATAATGTATATTTTAATGATTTTGCCATGAATGACTGCCAATTATTCCATTTTGTGTTTCTCAATGTCAGTACTGAATACAGTAATAATCTTACCTTCAGTCTAAAAGATGCAAGCTGATTTTGGGTTATTTTTCTGGAAAAAAGTGTTTTATAGCCTGAAAAATATGGTAATTTCAAAGTAACCTTTTATCTATGGAAATAAGAAGCACACTGCATTTTAGAGTTAAACGATATGGCAAGGACATAGCGAGTGCTCTATTACAAAATTAACACGCATACAGTTATTTTTTATCTGTGGAAATAAGGTGTGCACCATCCGAGTATGCTGTGAGATGCGTCCTCAATTTACACACCTGTTAGCTATTGAAATTTTTCTGACCCTCGTTCCTTCAATTACCGTATTTACCCGAATCCAAGATGAGGTTTTTTTTTCAAATTTCAGTTTGCGAAAATCGGGGGTCGTCTTAAATTCTAGTACCAAGTCTTATACCGTCAATACATCGCGCGTTAATTCGTCCACGACAAACTCTTCGAGCGTCAATGCATCGCACGACAAACTCATCGTGCGTCAATACATTAGACAAATTTGTCGCGTGACAATTTCGTTGCGAGACAAATTGGAAGGTGAGACACCATGACTGGTGTACGGCAGGGGGTACACTTGTTGAGTTGGGTATCACACCTTGCCATACACCATTCAATGTGTCTCACGTAATTCGCAGAGAATTGCGATTTATTCTGGTATTATAGATATATAAGGAAAACATTTTTGTAGAAGTCTCCCACTGCCGTTCACCAGTCATGGTGTGTTGCGACGAATTTGTCGAGAGATGAATTGGCTACACAGACCAATGGTCAATGCAGACGAGACATCTATTTATTTTGACACACCATCAAATTACACAGTTAACGAAAAAGGTGCAAAAATATTATAAAAACTTCAGGGAAAGAAATAATGCACATTACTGTAATGCTGGTAGTGTTAGCAGATGGCACAAAGTTATCATCTTATGTTATTTAAGAAATTGGTATTACAAAGTTTTTTCCTGAATAGACCTTGTTTTTTATTGTGGTCGTCTTAAATCTTCCTTTTGGGTTAATACGGTAATCAGACCTGCAGCTAAAAATTTTAGAACAAAAAAATATTCCAGGCTGCATGGATTGTTTAAATAATTTTTGTGATTTTCCATCAAATCAGAAATTGCTTAGGCATAAGATAAGATAGATAAGACTCCTAATTCTGAATTATGCTGGCAAATATTCTTCAAATGGCTAATTTGATTGGTCTTTTTATAATGAATTTGATGAAAAATAACTTCCACTTAATATTAAAAGACCGCCATCTCTGTATACATCTCTATACATGAAATCTCGACTGTTAAATCCAGATACTTGGAGCATCTTCAGAAATGCATAAGATTGCAACATTTCGTTTTTAAGATTGAAGTTCATTAAATAATGGAATAATTCAGGTTTTAACATCTGTAATTTCTGGCATTATTCTTTCAATTAGGTCAGTTGTCATCATAAAAAGTTAAATAAAATTACTTATGACATAAGTGGACATTTTAGTTCCACATTGTTTGCTCCTTGAACATTGAAAAATTGTGTGATATTAATCACAACTTATGCAAATGAGCAATCTAATTGATGGTATATAGCAATCTGAAGATCCTATGCAGACAGGCATCAGCTGTAATGTTGGGAATAATTTTGAAATGAAAAAAAGTCTGCTATGACTGGGAATCAAACTTTAGTCTTCCACTTGCTGGATGGATATTCTCCCACTGAACTATCATAGCAGATCAATTTTCTCGTTTCTGAATGCGGATATTTTCTTGGTTGGGACAACCAGCCCCAACGGATATCCTCGAAGAGATACATCTCGTTTCAAAAATATTCCCAACATTACAGCTTATGCCTGTCTGCATAGTATCTTCAGATTGCTATATTCCATCAATTTCTAATCTGGCAATCTCATCATTTGAGAGGGAGGAGTTTTCTTCAATGTATCTCTTCGAGGATATCCGTTGGGGCTTATTGATACTAGCTTGGCTAGTTCAGTCCCAACCAAGAAAACGTCCACATTCAGAAATAAGAAAATTGATCTGCTATGACAGTTCAGTGGGAGAATATCTGCCTGGCAAGTGGAAGACCCGGGTTTGATTTCCAGTCATAGCAGACTTTTTCTCGTTTCAAAAATATTCCCAACAATCATAGTAAGGTTTCATATGTGCTTCATTGCATGCTTTTAATTTGTCACTCTAATGTTTTAATCTAATTTAATATATATCATCCAGTAGACAGCTTCAAGTACTGTGATAAATTATTTAGTCATTAATACTGAAAGTGTTAATATAAGTATTATTAATATATTATTCTTTCACTTATATTAGATTTTTCAAAATTCAGTGAAGTAACAATGGTATCATTGTTTATTCAAATCAATTGATTGTATTTAAACATTAATTACTATATTATTTCAAATTGGTGTACTGCAATTTTAAAAGTAAATTTTAATGATATGAAAAAGTTAAGGGTTGCTTATAAAAATAGTTGGACATTTTAAACTTCAATTGACAATGAAATATTGATGACAGATGTAATGTGTACTCACAAGGAGCATTATATACGGTAGCACGGCCATTCGAGAGCATTGTGATTGGGGTGATTTTAGAAATATTTCTCCAAAATTTGACGGTCCACTTCGAATTTGTTTACGAGTTATTTTGCAAAAACTTTTGTTTAAATAACTCTATAAATCGCACAAATAAAAAATCAATTTTTATGAAAAATATTATTTCGTTAAATTAAACATAAAAACATTTGCTAATTAATGATTTTCTCTTTGTATTGCCAAACTGATGAGTGTGCCATATATACCACGTGTGAAATGGGTTCAGCAGAGCCGATCATAGTGCAGCCGGCTAGTGCACGCTTTCTGAGCCTTGACACCGGAGTTAAAATCCTGTTGCTGGTAATTTTTTTACTCAACTATTGTTGTACATTAATTTATATTAATACAAATTAAAATAAAACATTAGTTTTGCTAGTTAAAAACGTTGAAAATGTAATTTTCAGCTTTTGTATATTTGAAGTCATCCAAATGCTGAAAATCTCATTTCCAACGTTGTTAACCAGCCAAACTAATGTTGTATTTTAATGTATTAATACAAATTAATGCACAACATTAGTTGGGTAAAAAAATTTACACTAAAAAAATTATCAGCAACAGGATTTGAACGTACGACCCCAGTGTCAAGGTCTGGGGAGCGCGCACTAGCCAGCTGCACCACGACCAGCTCTGCTGAACCACTGTTTCACACACGGTATATATGGTGCGCTATTCAGTTAGGCATTACAAAGATAAAATCATTAATTAACAATGTTTTTTGTTTAATCATTTGAATTTGTTTAATTTCATAAAATTATATTTTTCTTAAAAATTGATTTTTTTGCATGATTTATGTATTATTTAAAAAGAAGTTTTTGCAAAATAACTCTTAAACAAATTCGAAGTGGACTCAAATTTCGGGAAAATATTTCTAAAATCACCCTCAATCAGCTCCCAAAAAATGCTCTGGAATGGCTGTGCTACCATATATATAATGTTCCTTGTCAGTAGTCAAGTTTACACCAGTGTTTCTTAACATTTTTGGAGTTGCGGACTCCCTACAAAGTCCTACAATTTCTGCGGACCCATTCCCCATGAGAAGTTTATACTTTTTTCATTCATTATCTTGTTTTTTTCACTTTTAAATATTAATCAGAGCTGTGCATGGGATAGTTATATTTTGAAAAATTCCATATTAAGAAATAACACTTGTAATTTTCTACTATAAGTTATAGATAAAAAATAAACCATGCCCTACTTGTCTCGCAGGCCCCCAAGAAATAATACAAGGACCCCTAGGGGTCTGGAGACCCCCGGTTGAGAAACACTGGTTTAGACCACATTCCTAGGAATACTCATCAGGTCCCCATGTAGCTTTACAAGTTTCTAGTTAGCAACAGTTTCATTAGCCCTTGGAACATTCTTTATATTGATATTTCTTTATTTATTCACATTTTATCTTTAATGCATGACTTATACAAACATTAACTCAATTTATTTCAATGTGAACCAAGAAACAATGAGATTTATTATTTTACAGGGGTAGAATTGTCAGCATTGGTGGTATATGATGACATTTTAATTTTTCTGAGAAGAATATGAAAATGTATCTTGATATATAGTATTCATATAGTTAATTATAGATGGAATGAATGACGTAACTGCCTAATTAAAGATATTTGTGCACAGAATACCTCTGTATGTTTTTAATGTACAACTTTACTGGAATGAACAATGTAACTTGAAAAGTTACCAAATTTTTGTTATATTTTACCTAAACAATTCTTATTATTCAATTCATTAAAACAATAAATCACCTGTTTTAAACTTCTAAGAATGCCGGTTATTTATGAATCAACTGGAAATAAAAATATTCTTCTTCAAAAAATGGATGAATTTACCAAATATACAATTTTAAATTCTTTGAATGTTTCATCAGAAATCTCAATCAATGCAACATAAAACTTGAAAAGGCAAGAAAATATATTTAAATTATCATAACAAAAGGCTACATCAGTCCTTGTTTCATGTATATCATACATATGGAATAAAAAGCTAGATGCCTTTATATTTACAGGATATGCATCTTTATCATCAGGTCTCTAAAGTAAGTTATCAAGATATCGCACATGGTTTCTTTAACCACAAAACATTATAAATTTCAGTAGTATAGATTATACAAGACAATATTTTAAGATAAATGCAGATTGACTCATGAAATATACAAAGTTGCATGGATTATAAACTGATGGATATTCCCTGTAACAGGATAAAGATCATGATGATGCAGTATCATGACAGTATATTCAAACCACCCTGTTTGAGCATACTCAACAAAAAACGGCTGTCTAACACATTGTGCAACACCAAGTAAGTATCCAGAATTTGATTTTAATGGGCCTGTGTTGACTTAGATGATGTAACTTGCCCCTTCATGTCATCTTCCTTAAGAAATACTGGAGATAATTCTGGAGATCTGTATCTATAAAATCCCTGGCCTCAACATCAATTATCTTTCCTTATAAATGCTGGTGAGATGTCATAGATAGCAGCTTCTTCATTGCAAGTGAACGAAATGGTAAGAGCATAACGCACTCCAGATTTCACCCTCTCCACTTGGTGAAGATTCTCTGAACCAGAGGTAAAGACGGATATTCTACCTGAAGACATAAAAGATGTTATCATAATGTGACCACATCATTTTAATCCAATAACTAACATCTAAAACATTTTTTCAGTAACATTTGTAAATTATCAAAAGCAATAGCTGAGAAACTGTTTAATTAAAGCCATAACACCATAAGTAAGAAAATAATGCTATAAAGAAATTGAGGTTAGCAATATTCAATGAAATTCAGTTTTGCAAATCCATTATATGAATATACCGTATCTGCCTGAATAGAAGCCGACCCCCCAAAAATTTCAGTTTTTTGGCAAAAAAGTAAATTTTGTAGATTTTATGCTGAAGTGTGCGAGGCATGCATGCACAGGCTAGAATACCTTATTTGAGATTAAAGAAAAGGGTGGGAAATGGTTTAGTTGTTGACATTTTGAAATATTACTCCAATTAATAATTTTGCATTGTTGAATAATGTTCCACATTCAGTGAGGATAATTTCATTCATCTTCATTTTCACAGAAGTTCAAATAAAGCAATAGTGACCTCACCAAGATAATTTTTCATCCAAGTCTATTTCCAATGAAATTAGTATTTACATTGCCTTAAGAAATTGCATTTTTATAATTATACACATTACATGTAAAGTACAGTTAACATCGGTAACAAAACACAGGTAATGCTAAATTCAATAGTCTAGCTTTATTATTTATTCATTACTATTCATCGTAGGTTGGATATTTACCTTAAAAAAATATACTACTATCATTTTAATGCAACAGCAATGAGAGATGTACTGCCATCTATGGGTGACTATGAGACTTAACCCTAACCTCAAATTTTTTCTTGGACTCGCAGTTTTTCATGATAGATTTTGACAAAAACCATCGGCTTGTATTCGGGCAGATATAGTAACTCTTCTCTCTGTGGCTGAAGAAGGGCCTTGCTTGAAAAGCTTATCACCATATGTTTCTCTATGTATGTCTTCACGACATGCTCAGTGGCTCTCCAAATGGTTAGTGACCACTGGGCTTCCTATGACACCTAGTTGCCATCCATATGTATAATTTTTTCACAAATTTTACTCATAAAATCTGGAAAACCTACCTCGTTTAGGTTCAACTGTTCTATTCAATGGGCTACTATAAGTATCTCTATAGATGAAGCGGCCTCCAGTGAAATCTTTATTGTAATCATTCAGGTATATGAGACCTGTATAGTGGAATGATTCATATGATACCTGGAAAGATAAAGCTTTAATTAAATTTGGCTAAAATAATAATTTATTGATTTTTAAATGGAATAGGTTAAGCAAGAATTAATTCTGATTTTGGGATATGTTAACAAGTAACTTGTAATTGTACTTGAACAACAATATGGCCATTATATGTAGTCTTGCTGCACTAACAAAATTGACTAATGAAATTGGAATGAATACATGATGACATACCTATTTACAGAAGTTAGAAAATTGTGCCAGATAAAATGGTTTACAAGATTAGGCAAAACAAATAAGTAATTCAGAAAATACTCATGATAACTCAAAGTTTTGGTGAAGAAATGATAACTTTTAATTTAATTTTTTGAAGTAATTGCATTGTGTTCAAAATATTATAATATTAAATTCAGGAACAACAATTACAAAACTTAGATTTTAATGTAAGGCTAGTTGATGCAACTAAAAGATTATGCTTTTGATAAAATTGTCAATTCCAAGTCATTTAAAACAAGAATCATAACCAAAGGAGAATCTTACTCATAGAATGACAGAAAGAGATTGGCTTTTATTATAATAAGAGGATTCACCATTTTAAAATTCATCTTAGAAAATTTTAAAAAGGTATTTTTGTAAGACTAATGCCAAATGGTAAAAAAGAATTTAATACGTAGAATTATTGTGAAAACAAACTGAGGAAGAGCACTTTTATTAATTAGTCAACTTATTCATCAACAAAAATCATAAATAAATGAATCTGATGAAAGGATAAGATGGATGATGGATTTTCAGATGGGAAGTAAAGAAACACAAATCATAAATGCCAACAATATACCCATATACTTCCAAAATTTTGTTTCTGGGCATTTTGCCAATAATTCAATTACAGTAAATGCACAAAATTGAAACCGTATACATTTTTTAACTTGTTAAAAAGTAAAACAGGACACTGGAATAGATAAAAGAGAAAAGTAATAATTCAGGACATTTGAAATGTTTACATAAATTTGAGGAACTTATGTACTTAAGATAAAAAATAAATTAAGAGCAGATGAAATAGTAGTTAAACAATGATTATAAGTTTGAATAAATTACCTTATCCACATGAGGTAGCCAGTATTGATCATGCATTGTAACAGGCTCGTCAGATGTAAGGCGAGAGAAAAACATAGGATGCGTGAGGTAAGGAGATGCACCAGCATCTCGCCCTAAACCAAAGTGTATCCTTATCGCCTCACGCAGTCTGCTCTTCAAATCTCTAAAAAAGTAGAGTTCAAAGTTTGTTTTAATAAAACAATTGTCAGAGGTAAAAAAATTAAAAACAGCACTATTCTTTTTTATTTAAAGAAAAATAAACATTACGACAATCACTTGTTTTTTCACAGCCTGAATTCCATAATTAGCTTTGGTATGGAATGACAATTTCATCAAATAAAAAATATTAAACTTGATAAATGCTTTTCGAGGCTTCTAATTTAGATTTAAAATGACAAATTAATGTGATTTTATAAGGATGACTTAAGTCAATCACATTCATTGATATGAATATGATGACTTTTAATACAAAACATCATGAAATGATTCATAATGAAATTTAAATTAGGTAATGACTAAAACAACTATAACATTTTTGTTTGAATTTATGAATTGATTGCCTTTTGTTAAATCATGCAACATAACTCCCACATTACTTTTTATAAGCTGGTTTTACTTTGCACAATTCACTGAGCAGTAACTTTGTGAAAATCAAAATTTATAACAGACAACCAAAAAAAGAAAGAAAAAACTTCATTCTGGAGCTATGTATTTTAATTAAGAAACAATACTGCCTGGTTTTGACATCGCATTGCTCCTGAAATGAAATCAATGGATCTTAACTGAAATGCTTTTTTCTTTCTTTTTCCATGACTCTTTACATTAATAACTAGAATTAATAATAATCTCCACATTTGTATTTTAATAAAGGTTTCCATATTAAAAGATTAATATGTATATGCAATAAGAATAAATATGATAGCCTTAAGGAACCTGGTAAGGGTTATTTAAATCATTTTTCAGAACTTCAAGTAGGACGCAGAAACTCTATTCGTCACCATGAAAAAAATATTTTTCATTCTAGAATTAAACATCAAACATAGTTATTAGCAGTGCAATAAGAATTTTAGCGAAGAAAGCAAATCCAAACAGTGCAATGGTAAAGCAATATATTATTAGAAAATTATATTACATTATATGCAACAAGTTTGTCCACATTCAGAACACCCTCATGAAATAAAGTAAGTACATAGACATTCAAATAACTGCAATAAAGTCCAATGAAAATTTTTTAGACAGGTTTATTTATGCACAAAAATAAAGACATGCAAGAATAGCTGCTTCACTTGTGATAGATGACTGGGTTGTGACACAGAAGAAACGTCCTAATGAGGCAGAGTTAAACTGAAGGATAGTTGCTTAGCTTTTGTTCTCAGCCACCTCAGATGTTCAAAATAAACAAGATGTCAATCAGGCTTCAAAATATGTAAAAGAACAAAAAAAAAGAATAAACAAAATACATTAGGTAAGGAGAGATATAATACAAGTAGAAATTGAAGCATATAGTTTTTAATTTTTAGGGCAATTGATCAAAACGTTCACGAGCTACAGTTACATAATTTACATGAGATGATTCATTACAATCCAACTATAATGCAGGTAACTCTCGATTAACATGGTACTTGAATTACACGGTTGAAAAAATGCAACCAGTTTTGATTAACATGGTTTGAGGCTTGGTTTTTATACATTGTGGTTTTCACTTTTTTACATTTCTGACTCTAAAAACAGACAAAACCATAGGAAATGTCATTTTTATTAAACATTTAAGCAATATTTGAATTTTAAATAAACAGTTACATGTACGTAAGTTAAAAATGTGTTACTGTGCAAAATTTATAATCAAAGTTTTATCAAAATGTATTAGATAAGGTGCAATTTTATTATACTGTGCAAAATTAAAATTGAAATAAAGCTACAAGATTTGTGTGAAAGAAAAGAAATATATTAATAGGAAAAGTTGCATTACACCACCTTTTTGAACTTAGCGAATAATTGGTTCTGAAAAACTGACGCGAAATGCAAATTTGCGAAGTGCAAGTCCTACTTTCCCATAAGACGTAATGTTACTATGGGAGTACAGTTCCCAGTCAATCTACAAAAATTTACTTTTTTATCATAAATAATGCAGTTTAACAGAAGATAAAAGAAAACGTAACAATAAAATGAAAACCTAGCATCATAAAGTGAAAAAATGCTTTTAATTACTTTCAAAATGCATAACAGCAAATTAAAACCCTGCATTACAAAGCAATAACACTTCTTTCCACATTATGCAGTTTAATTCCAGGACATTTTTGCAAGCGATTTTCAAACTTCTCATGTTCATTCCAAAGAAATGCTTTAATTTAAATGGATTAACTACTAAAATGGAATGTTGAGTATGTGATGCACGGATGTTTTCTTAAGGTGTGTTCACACTATATACATGTATAATAATTACAAATCTTATACATGTATAAACAGAAATCTTGAAAAGTATAGGATTTGTATAAGACAAGTCTAAGATTTCTTCATGTCCTGTATAAAACGTAAAGAATGCCTCTGCCTCAAAGGTATGCATGCATGCTGTGTTCATCTTTCCTCTCTTGTTAAATCATTCATTATTGATTTATATGCACCATGGCTACTTCTTTTGCACAAAAAATTTCTTATACACCATCGACGATTCTTCTTTTTAGCTACTTTGTTTTTAATTACATAATTTGCAGCAGCACAAATGGACAGATATTCCTCGTTCGAAGACATTGTCTACTGACTTGTCTAACCAAATGTGAACACTTAAAAAATTTATACTTGTATTAGATTTGTATATACTAAATCATATACAAATCTAGGACAAGTCTTATACTTGTACATGGATTTGTCATATACATGTATATAGTGTGAACCAGAGGTATAACTTCAATTTTGAGGCCCCAAGGCAAATGATTTAAACAAGACCCCCATAACAAAATTAAATAAAAATAAATACGTGATATAAAGTTTCATTTAACATTTTAAATACATAACAACAAAATATACTATATTCGAATTTCATATTTATTTATATTGCACATACACAATACACAAAAAAAAGGTTTCTTTAATTAATAATATCAAAAAAAGAATTTCCATTTACACTTTTTCATATTGAAAATAGGAATTATATTTTTACATTATAATAAAATGAAAAATAATTTTATTTATATTGTAGGTGTTATGTAAATTTTAAATCACCCTTCTCGTTTTTATGCTAGCAAATTTGTCGATTACTGCATCCAAATTTGATAATATTTTCTTAGAATCTGAGCTTTCTAGTGACAAAACTGCTAGATTTTTAAATCTTTTTGTCCCCATACAACTACGCAGGTAATTTTTAATTAATTTTATCTTTGAAAAACTTCTTTCATTGGATGCTACCAAAATAGGGATAGTCAAATCATAAATGTTGTGCAAATGTTGCAATAATCCAATGCTAGCCTCCATTTAATAATCAGAAGTTCCAAGAATTCCTTAATGTCCTTGCACTCATTTTATTCTATCCTCATATTTGAATTTGTTGTTGGTGCTATTAATTCGTCATGTAAACTTTGAGTCAAAAATCTTTTATATTTATTGTGTAACATTTTTTAGTGTTCACAAATTTCAGATACGCTTATCATTAAAAGATTTTTTGGTTCAAGAAAACTGAAAAAATGTCCTAGTTCTATTGTTTTCTTGAACCAATTACCAATTTGTGACATAACCAAATCAAAAATTTTACAAAAAATATTAATTTTAAAAATTTCTGCTTCACTTCTAACGAATTGCTCCTCAACACTAGGTTCATCGAAGAACTTCTTTTTAATTTGAATTCATTTTGTTTTAAACTCGATTGATATATCATATTTTATAGCCATTTGATTTGCTTCATTTTTAAATCCATCAAAATCATTTCATAGAGACAAAAGTGTTTCAATTGCTGTTATGCCCACCATTAAATTTGTCTCCTCCTTTTGTAGAAGTAAAATAATGACAACTGAACTCATGCCACTTAAAATCGAATCAAGTACTGAATTGAATTAGATATATAGTTTTGAGATTTTAGGAGAAAAATTCTGTATTTGACTGGGAATCGAACCCAGGTCTCTCCACTTGCCAGATAGGTGCTTTAACCAACTAAGCTATCAAGCCAGCCTGATTCTCCTTTTTAGAATTGGGGTATTCCAGATCAAGTACAGAATTTTTCTCCTAAAATTTCAAAATTTAGTTTCAGCTTTAAGCGAACATGCATAATATGTAATTTCAACCACTTTGTAACTAGATATATAATATTAGCATTATTTTCTCGGCGCTGAGTTCAGTACTTATTTCAGTGACTGAAGTGTCATGTCAAACAGCCTTAACATTACTAATATACAGTCAAACTCGTTTATAACGAGCACGGTTGTAACGAGGTCACGGCTATAGTGAGCAAATGCTACCTCCAAGATAAGTTTACGAGTATTTACATACAAATATTTCACGTATATAACGAGCACACTTCACGGATATATCGAGCAAACTTCGACCACTTCTCACTGTCTCAAACGCGGTGGCGGTCAGCCCCTTCAATCCTCATAGTGACCCAAAATATGTAACTTTGTGTTCTCGAGTCCAGCCTCTACACCCTATCCCTCGGGGAGGTTAAAGACCGCGGCGTTGTTGTTAAAAAATAATCCCTTCGTCCAAACCAAGAATTTCCAACTTGCAGGTACAGTGGCACCCGCGGAGGTCCTTTGTCCTCTCCTCCCAACCCCCAGCTCTTTTACAGCCAGGAGGTTGTGTTTGGAAGGGGGGTAAGGGGCTAAGGGCATGTACAATGGCGCCCGCCCCCGTCGCTCAGCCGAATGCACCCAACACCCTTTCCCACGTAAAGATGGGAAATCCCAGATTTAATCCGTCTCCTCATTAACTCTTCCTGGAATTGGTATGCTCGCAGTTTGCAAAGAAAGTTCGTAGCGTTGATCACAAAAATCAGTTGAGATTTTGCCCTTGAACGAGTAACATGTCCGTACATAAAAGGAAGTGTCTGTCTATTCGCGAAAAGGTTGATATTATTCGAGAGTTAGAACGTGGTGAAAAAAATGTTGAAGTGTGCAAAAAATTTAATTTATTGTCGTCTACGGTTTCAACCTTATGGAAAAACAAAGAAGCGATTTTATCTGCACTAGAGAACAACCTAACAACGAACAAGAAAATGAGGAAGTGTGACTTGGGTACTGTTGATCAAGCACTGCTGGAGTGGTTTAAGACGCAGAGAAATGCTGGTTTCCCCATCAACGGCCCCATTTTAAAGGTACAGGCAGATAAATTTGCAAAACAGTTAGGACATGAAAACTTCACATGCAATAATGGGTGGCTCGATCGTTTTAAAAATCGGCATAACATTGTTTATGCGAAAGTCAGTGGAGAGGCCCTGTCAGCAGATTCAAAAACGGCAAGTGAATGGGTGAAAAGTGTTTGGGAGGAGTGTCGAAAAGGTTACAGAGAAGAAGACATCTACAATGCCGACGAAACTGGACTGTTTTACAACATGATGCCTGATGCAACGTTTAAATTCAAAGGTGACAAATGTGTTGGTGGCAAAAGACCTAAGAATCGTTTAACAGTTTTAATGTGCGCAAACATGAATGGGAGTGACAAAAAAAACTTTTTGTTATTGGTAAGTCACAAAAGCCGCGTTGTTTCAATAATGTAAAGAAGCTTCCCGTTGAATATGCAGCTAATAAAAAGGCATGGATGACTTCCAATATTTTTCAGCAATATGTAAGTCAGTGGAACAACGAGTTATGGAGGAAAAATAGAAACATTTTACTCCTTGTCGATAACTGTCCTGCGCACCCACATATGCAGGAGTTATCCAATGTAAAACTGGTGTTTTTGCCTCCAAATGCGACTTCTATTTTGCAGCCAATGGACATGGGGATAATTAAAAGTTTTAAAGGCCATTTCAAGCGATTTTTTGTTCTACAGTTGATTGAAAGGAGGGAAAGAGGTTTAGATGGCAACGTCTCTGTATTGGATGCAATTCATTTGATGACAGATGCATGGGACAATGTTTCACCTACAACGATCATAAACTGTTTTCGGAAGTCTGGTTTAATATCGGGAGAATTTTCGATTGATAACCATAACGTTGATGAAGATGATCAACCTCTGTCAGAATGGCTTAAAGAAAATGGAATTGCGAATTTTGACCATGTAAATGACATTGACAATTTTGTTCATGTTGATGATGATTTGATTACCAGTGGAATTCCTATGGAGAGTGAAATAATAGAGACAGAACAAAACACAGCAGACAGTGATGAAGACATTGTTGAATGTGTCGAAGACACAATCCCGACGAAAGCCGTGCCAACTTACTCTCAAGCTCAGAATGCTGTGGAAACATTAAATGATTTTTTTGAAAACATTGACATTTCCGATGGTGTTTTTAGTGCAATAAGTGTAATAAGAGGAAACTTAAGAGACTTCAAAGTGAAATCTATGAAACAGGCTACCATTCAAAGTTATTTTTCTAAAAAGGGGAGTGATTAAGGATGCAGCTGTGATTAAATTTTATATATACAAATGTTTATTTTAAATTTTCTAGTTTATTCTCATTTTTATGTTTTTCCATAAATTTACTAAATAAACTTTCTGTTTATATATTCACTTTTACTTCTTATGTCTTATTTCACCATACGCATGCATGCTTTTGCCTTCACGGATATTAAGTTTAAAGGCTATAACGAGCAAAACTAGACGGTCCCGTGGCGCTCGTTATATCCGAGTTTGACTGTAGTTACATTACAAGAATTAAAATTTAACCAATATTAATTCTTGAAATTAAGCAGCAGCCGATGAATCATTCGGAGACGTGTGCATTCGAGACGGGACGAATATTTTGATATCGCAACTTCAAAGGGATAATGTCACTGTAACGAGTATTTCTTAGAATTAGGAATTAACACATTCAGTGCGGGTGACTTCATATGAAGTCATGCGTACCCTCCTCCGCTGGCAGGTGACTTCATATGAAGTCATCGGTCTAGGGATGCTATTTACCTTTAGTTTGGGTGTTAGCATGATTGGGGTGACCTTTTTTCACTGCGACGCTCTTAGTTGTTCCCTGACCATTGCAGAGGAAGCAGCTGTTTCATTGCCAGCCGATTTTTTGGATATCATATGTAGCTATGATAATTATAGCCCCTTAACATCTACACTTAGCAAAAATTAGAAAAAAAATACCCTGTCACCGGGAATGGCAAACAAATTTGCACCCACACGGAATGTGTTAAGCAACATTCTCAACTGTGAGAAAATGTGCATGGAATTCAATGGACAAATTATTGAAAAATTTTACAGTGGCTATTCTCTGTAGGGGGGGGGGAGTATTTCGTTATTTTTTGAGGCCCAAAGGCAATGCCTTGACAGAGTTCCGCCTCTGGTGTGATTGTAACTTTAGGTTCTGAAACAAACATTTTCAAGCCGCAAAAAACACTAGCATTATAAAGCGGAAACATTTATTTTAGTAATTACGTTCGAAATGCATAACAGAAATTCAAAACCTAGCATATGTAAGTGATAACATTTCTTTTAATTGTTCAAAATATATCACATAAAATGAAGCATTAAAGTGGTAACATTTCTTTTAGTAATCATGTTCAAAATACACGGCAGAGAATCTTACATTTACAAGATGATAGCAATTCTTAGATTTTCATTCAAAATTCATAATAAAAAATGAAACCCTAAGAAAAAAAATAACATTTCCTTAAATTACATTCAAAATATGTACAAAGATAATAGCAAATGAAAACCTTACATTCCAAAATGATGGCATTTCTTTAAATTTTAAAATAAAGCATCATCGAAAATAGTGGCATCTGCAGTTAACTCTAAACTGAGCTACAAAATAATTAAGTCGAGAGTTATCACGTTTGTTTACTTCAAAAACTGCTAATAATGAGCATTATAAATATAATATAATAAGTCCTTTTCTAGGATGCTGAAGCTTAAACTGTACTTCGATACAAAAAAGTAGAGGGAGTACCGCTTGTTGGCATCGCAAACGCATGATGCAAAATGCAAAGAATCGGCATGAAACAGAAGTAGTGGTCATAAAAAATTTTGTTGCGAAGTGAAAATTCGCAAACCACAAGCATGCGAAGTTCAAACGGTGGTGTATATTATTATTCAGTAGCAGAATTACCTTACGGCAGGGGTAGGCACTGAGGAAAGGTGCAAGTGATACGAAGTATAGAGAAAGTTTTGTTTTCATGTAAAAAATCAAATTCGAGATTTCAATGGAAATACATGTTTTAAGGTCCCCTGAAGATATTTTGACTATTTTCTCAATGATGTCTGTGGGTCTGTGAGCGGAATTTTGTGGGTGCTCTAACTCAAAAACTATTAATCAGATCAATGCGAAGATTTATATTTTACATTTTTGTTAAGGGGACAAGAACTGATTAATTTTTGGTAAAAATCAGTCAACCAGAAGTGGGTGTTTACTCTTGTCACATCGATGTTTTAAAAATAGTTGCTTTAATATTTCATGAATGTAAAAAAGTATTGGAATACAAGTTATAGGTAATTTCTACAATGTTTGTTCGAAGGAATTTACCATATAATGCATTGTTTAAGAGATATTTTAAAAACTAACTTTTTAGCTGCCACCACCACACCATCTACTGGCAACTATTGTAAACACTTTATGTCTAGTTATGCCTTAGTAACACTACTTTTTATTTTCTTAATTTTTGGAGCTTCCTGGGTATATCCAATACCAGATGGCTTCGGTTAGAGTTTATTTCTGTTCTTTGTAGTCTTTAAATTTTTCTCACAGTTCCTTAAAATATTTATTATCATTTAACATTTAAATGCCTGGCATACCCATATGGGCATGCAAAATGGATCCTGTTCGGTGCTTGGCGAGTCCATACGGGCATGCTTAGTTTGGAAGTCATCCACAGATGTTGTATTCGTCATGAAATTTGGGAGGGGTCCTCCTAGAGGCCTGCTTTCAAGATGTGTCGAGGCAAACATGTGGTAGATCCAACTACTGGGGGTGGGGACACCTCACACAGAGAGAAAACAGAAAACAGGGTGAGAGCGTTAGCCTAGCCCCTTTCCAACTCCCCGACTCTGACCTCTACACAGCCCAAGCATGTTGGAAGTGGACGAAGAAGCTCTTCTTCCACCTCCTTAATGTCACAGTGCTCAATAGCTACATTTTTACCGAGGCCAGGGGGAAGGCAAATGATGCATTGGCAGTTTTGCCTTGCTTATGTGAGGGAACTTATTGAAGAAGAGGCATCAGCTATTCCCTCAAAACCTTCCCAAATGGAAAGACCAAGTGCAAGCGAGGCCACATTAGGTTGGTTCAAGGCGCAAGAAAATAAACATTGGCCGGTAAAGAGAAATTGCCTTCGATTCTGTGTATGCTCAGAGAATGGAAAATACATACAGTGACAAAATATGCGTTGTTGGTCTGCGTATTTTCCTGTTTTAAAAAATTCCATACAAAGCAGGATTTCTAATTGTAATGCAGAATGAAATTTGTATTGTAATGCATGAATATATGAACTATAAAAATTACCACTAATGTTTTTTATTGAATTTATCAGTTATGTTATAAAATTAGGCCAGATTTGAATTCTTTCATTTTAGTTTACTATAAAAGACGTAATCCCGCTATTCCCCAAATGATTTATTAAATAATGCTTTATATTTGAATATATTCTATCATTAATAGTTCAAGAAATGCAATATATTTTCTGGTTGAAAGCAAGAAAACTTTAAATGGCAAAATTAAATCTGGCAGTGAGAGTCTACTAAGGACCATTTAAATCCGGCATTTAAAGGAATTTTTTAGAAATATTACAGGTATGGAGAAAGTCATGTGGTGGCCACATTAGATTTTTTTACTTATATTAGCATTTACTTACATTGTTGTTATTTTATAATAGATTTTTTCAAGTAGGTAGTTTAAAAAACCTCAACCAATACCAAGATGGAATCTTTTTTGAAACGAAGGATCTGTGAAATGAGAGGAGATACAAGTGAAATTTATGAGAGTTTCACTGTAACTTTTGTTTAGTCTTGAGGTCCTGAGATTTTTTTTCCTTCTTCAGCACACCAACAATATTGGATGCACAAGAGACACAAAGGGCCTTTTATGATGAGCTTACCATGATGAATCATCACAGAGAAAATACAGCTTGTGTTTGTAAACAACTCACCCCAAAGTTACAAATGATGACGAAACTAAACCGATACTATGAGTGAAGTCCATAGGAATGCTTCCTGCCTCTTTGCAGCTAGTCTGATTGTGAGCATAACCTTTGCATGCTACAGAGTCGGAGAAAAACCTTTGCATGTTGCGTAGTACAACTTACATTACCATTTGGTGTTAGTGTTAATTACTGTTACATGTTAGTTAGCTGCTCTTCCTTATTATTATCATACGTTATCATTATCATTCAAAAATGATTAATTATAATGCTGCCGATAATGAATTCATCCCGGTGTATAGAAACAATTACAACTAAAATTATGTAAAAATTATAATAAATTAATTATAATATTATGTATTTTCTGAAAATTTCATACAAATATAATAAATAGTATAAAAGATGTTTTTATATGATATTACTTCCAAATTGCTATTTAAATTTAAATATCTTCTGTCCTGTGGGGAAGTATGCATTTAAATGTCCTCCATCATTGAGGGGTTAAATAACACATTCAAATGCTGCCACTACTAACAATAAGATTTACAAATATGAAAATAAGAGACTAAATTTTAAATGGCTCTAAAAACTAATAATAAGTATTGATATAAAAACTTACTGCAGGCTTATGGTTATGTGGTTGGTAACCACTGAACTATAATATTAAATCTCATAGGAATTTAAATAGTGGGGACATGAATAAATTAAAAATGCTAAAAAATGAATTCGATGTAGTTTTCTACAATTTGATTTTCACTTATGCACATGGTTAGCTTTCCCACTAGACACAATAAGGCTGGTGTCATAGGAGTGAGATAATTTTGTGCATTAAAAATAATTTATATAAAAGTTTTAATAATTATTTGCAAAATATAAAAGGCATCACAAACTTATTTACATGTATTAAAATGCTATATTTCCTTTTTTTACAGATAATATGAGGCAAAGGGGGCAACAAAGGCTGAAAACTTTCCAGTTTTCTGGTAATCTTCCAGGATTATTAGCACAATGATTTAAGATGTAAAAATAGGCGGTTTTCTGTGTCCCAGATTCAAGGGAGTCCACCTCTATTATGTTAAATTAGTAAGAGCTTATTCAGTATCAAATATATAAGAAAAAATTATATTTTTATGATAGTTTGTTAATTTCTATTTTGTTGTTACCTTATTAGCATAACTTACCTAAAAACTTTGATTCCATATGGTCCAAAAAGGTCTTTGGCAGCAGGCAACTTACGAGCATCAATAAATTCTCCCGTCTTCTTTCCACTTGTCAATGCTCCTGAATAAAGATCCAGGATTGTTGCAGCTCCTAGGGAACCCGTCCTGGCAATCTTTTGGTCAAGTGCAAATCCTTTAATGGCTAAAGTCAGCAAAGCTTCGCTTTCAATTGGAGATAGCATTGAATCAGACACAAAACGTCCACAACGTTTTGGAATGCATCCTTTATAATGAAGCAGCAACAATCCACCAGGTAAGGAATCATCCAATTTTTGATGAAATAATCATTTCAATGAAATGTCAATACAGCCAAAAAATCTAAGCTAACATAATTTATTTGTCTTTATAAATTCTAAAAGTTTATAACTATTTAAAAATGGATTCTCACCTTGTGTGTATGCTTTCAATTCTTCTCTGTAGTCCTCAGAACAAGGAACTTCCTGAGACCTGTGATGAATTTTTTCTGAGACAAGGGCAAAAGGCTTTTCCCTTCCCAGTTTATCCTTTACAGATGAAAAGTACACCACTGCAAGAGCTCCGAGAACTAACACAGCTCGACTCCAAACTCTGTGAGATGCAAGGTTGGGCAAGGGACCTCCAAATGGCTCCTTAGAAACAACAAGTGAAGATATAAAAAATGAATTTTTATAACCAACTTTTATATAGTGAATACTTTAATATGAATAAACTCTATAATATAATTATGATAACCTTTCTGCTTGCATGGGCGTAAAAGGTCGCAAAAGTGTCTACCAAATGTTGAGTGATGTAGGGATCTCTCTATTTAATACTTTTACAGTTGAGAGAATGGCAGACAGAAGTAGAGAACTCAGTGGTAAATGTAAAAATGTTTGGTATATAAGTAGTAAGAAGTTTGATAGTATCTTTTGTTTCGTTAATGAAGAAACTGTTGAATATTTCATATTTTAGTCACCTAACTTAAATGACAACAATAATAAATTGTTCTTTTCCTAACATCACATCAACCATCCATATAAAAACACTGTATAAGTATAGTTAGCTGAAGAATTGCCAAGCTACAACACAACAATTTAAAATGTTTCATTTAAATTTGTTCAAATTAATATCCTTTACAACAGTATTACCTATCTTAAACAGAATAAAGACAAAAAGTTTTTAAGATAAATAAAAACTTACTATCAATAATAATTATGATAAATAAAAACTTACAATTATTAGCAGAAATATCCCTTCAAAAAACGTAGGAATGCTCGTATCAATACAAATCCACATCAAAATAAAGAGACTTCTATTACACCATGAACAATGACAATAGTTTGTTTAATCTCGTTGCTATGATGAATACTTGTAATTTGATCTATCTTACCACGCAAATTCAAATTAACATTTATCACAGTGCCGATGCATGGATCTGGTGGCCGAGTTGACTAAATAACTCGTCTTACACAATGATTATCTCAGGTGAGGTGGTTTGAACCCCGCAAGCAGCTTTGGATTTATGTGATATACTGATTTTGTACATATTTGGACAAAAAAACCACATAAGAATTACAGATTTTTTTTGAAGCTCTAAAACACCTTTTCAGCATGTGCTAAACTCAAGATGGTGGCCAGAGCACGCATGTGTACTGTAGTCTCTGTATTTGTGACCCTACTATTAGTGGTAAATCTTTGTGTGTGCATTAGCCATCCATCAAAATTGGTCGAGTGCAACTAGAACTATGTACAATCAAGTGATCGCTGGTTTATTCCAAATTTCACGTGGTTTTTGTGAATTTCACTTCAACTCCTCTGCCTATGGTTTCTCCATCACCCGCCTGCATTCACCGGGCACAACGCCCACCCCACCCGGGACCGTGAAGCATCCTCTCCCGGCCTGGAAATTTGTTTCTAATTCTTCTCGCTGGTGATGTGCACCCTAACCCCAGTCCAGCTAACTGTGTTTACTATCAGAATGTCAGGAGCATTAAAAATAAGCTCTTGTCCGTCACCACAAACCTTGTTGAGTTGTCCTAATTTAGTGTAATAGTGCTGACGGAAACGTGGCTTAGTGACAGTGTCAGTGACAATGAATTAGCCCTTACACCAACTCACACCATTTTCCACTGTGATCGCAGTTCCAGGGGAGGCGGAGTGTTACTGGCATTCGATTCCATCCTCTACTCCAAATGCAGAAGTGATTTAGAGACAGATTGTGAAATTCTTTGGACCGAAGTTGACATTTCCGCTAACTCACCGCAGAATAATTCCACGGTATTTAACAACAAACTATTTATTGGATGTTTCTATTGCCTGCCCGACAGTAACATTTCGGTGTTGAAGAGCTGTTTCCAATAAGTGCTTCGTGTGCGGTCACTCTGTCCCAATGTTATTCTCTTCGGGGACTTTAATCTCTCCATTGATTGGAACTCACATACTGACGGTTCCACCAAAAGTGTTCATGATGAATACTTCCTGGAATATTTCATTAATGGTCTGGGTTTTATGCATTGCAACTCCCACCCAACCCAAAACTTGGCAACGTTTCCTTGATCCCTGTACAGACCATGATCCCCAGCAGAAATATCTTTGAATCCGACCACCACCAGTCATTAGAATTTCCCCTTCCCCACCCTACCGACCCCTGCCACCATCGCCCTCACCCCCAGTCCGAACTGTGAGAACTTGGAACAAAGCGGACCGGCAGGTCATCAACCGTGCACTTTCCCTCCTTCCATGGAACCTCGTGGAGTGCAGGACTATGCATGAGAGCATCTCCTTTTTCTATGACATTCTCCATAGTGCCATCGATGACCTTGTTCCCTCCTGCAAGATTTCCAAGAGACGGCTCCTATAGATGTCCGAGGCGACCACCTCCGTAACAAACAAGCTGCTTGGAAACTAGTAAGACCCATCCCAACCCCCCCCCCACACACACAGAGTTTGCTCAAATTTGTAGCTGCTTGAGAATGCTCCTCCGACGTGACTATGCCAAATACGTAAAAACAATCACTGAAGAACTCAAAGACAATTCCAAGAGATTTTGGACTCTCATAAACTGCAGAAGAAAGTGTGCTCGTATTCCCCTTACTGTGAGATTCAATTCCAAATCATTCACAAACCACGAGAGGTCCACTGCTTTCAACAACCAGTTCACTTCGAACTTTTCCACACCCTCTCTCTCATCCCCCTTACCACTTCCCCTTCCCTTCCTTCCAGTATTCCACAAGGAAGTGTCCTTGGTCCCCTTCTTTTCTCTTTATATATTGATGATTCCATTCTTCCCCATTCCTGCAATACACTGTTATACGCTGGCGATTGCAAGATATTCAAGAGAATCGACAATCCTACTGACACTCACTTGCTTCAGCTTGCCCTTTATTCAATCTCCAGTTAGAGCTCTGCATGGAAATACCACCAAATCTAAATTCATACAGTTCACCCTTCGAACCAAAACCATCCCTTCAGTTTATTCATACTCCTCCCAACTCATACCCACAGTTTCATCACACAGTGACCTTGGAGTGCTCTTTGATTCCAGGCTCACCTTCACCTCACATATAAAAAAATTTCTTCCCAAGCCATGTCCCTTGTCGGCCTGTTATACAGATTCACCAAAATCAACATCCCACATGCATTAAAATCGGTATTTTCTGGTTGTGTCCACGGCATCTCCCACCAACCTTAAGCTCTTAAATCACCTCCTAAATTTCTTCCTATCAATCATACACCATCAAATCTCCGCTTACCGTAACTTGTCTCACGAGGAATTACTTTCAGTGCTGGATATTTCCTCTCTGCAACTGCGTTGGAAAACATTCAACCTAAAATTTTTCCACAGAATAATGAATGGTAAATACCGACCAAACGATCTTCTTACCTACTTCTCTCTTTATGTCCCCCCTCATCCTATTTGCAACCCCAACCCTTCCCACTTATCCAAATGCCACCTTTCTGTCTCCAAAAGATCTCTCTTTTATCAATTGCCCCAAACTTTCAATTCCCTACTATTGATATGTTTTTCCCCATCTCATCCTTCGCTGCACTAGTTACTCGGTTACCCCCATAAATTTTCATTGTCCAATGCATTTAATATGTTTGTGTTCGTATATTTCTGTTTCATGTTTGGAACGATTTAATATTTGTTATATGATTTTTAATTTTAATTCCCACTGTAGTTGATTATATTTTATAAATATTTTTATTTGTTATTTTATACTGATGTAAAAGGCCAAATTTGGATGTTTATAAATAAATAAAGTATCCAGTTAAATATTTAACACACATTCCCATGACACTTCTGCTTGGGGTAATAGGAATGCTAAAACAAAGCTTATCTAAAAAATGATATTAATGCTTTAAAGACAAATTAGTTGCCATTTTTACCTGTATACCCTCCGTAGGAATATATCACACAACCATTTCATGGTGTTTTGAATTTTACTTTATTTTATCAATAGCATTACCAAGAAAGTAAAAAAAAATAAAAAACTAAATGAAAAGATTACACTTATTTTATTTTTAAGATAATTCTAAGAGTGATAAAACGGTTGGAAAACCAGATGTGCATTTTGTCTTAAAATTAGTCACTCTCAACAGTGGCCACTTGACTGTTGTGGAATAAATTAAATTAACAAATTCTTCAATAACTGGAAAATCATCACAGAGGATGGCTACTTTATAACAACCAGTATTTCCAGTTGTTTTGGGGCTACAGGAATTATTTTCATTGTCATTTGGATTTCAATCAAAAGATGAACTCAGTACTACATTTTTGGGGTATATTAAGCATATTTTAATTTATATAAGTTGTGTTTTCCTTTTCCCCTAAAACCATTTAGTTTTTCAGCATAAATCACTATAAAAACCTAAACAAATAACATGTTATTGTGATTTAATAGAACTCATTTTTATCGTTTAGACTTTTCAAATTATAGGAATATTGTGATTATGTTAAGTTTTTGCATTTCTTAGGATGTTTCACTGATTTTATAATGAAATAATTATGCATTAAATGGTACCATTTAAACAGTTTCTTGTAATTTTACATAAAATAATCATATCTAAATATAAAATCCATGGAAAACTGCATGCTGTTTTCTAGATTTCATCGTCAATATTAAAAATATTTGTTTTTAATAGTATCCTATTTTGTTTTTTAAAAGGGTTTTTGGAGTTTCAATTTTTAATTGATCAGTCATAGCACAAACTACTTGTAACTACCATTTAAAGTAAAATTGTTTTTGAGTAATTTTAATTTTAGATGCCAAAGAACTGAATCATTTAATGCATAATTATTTCATTACAAAATCAATGCAACATCCCAAGAAATGCAAAAACTTAACATAATCACATCATTCCTATTACTTTAGAAAATCTAACCAATAAAAATGAGTTCTATTAAATCACAAAAACATGTTATTCAGTCATACAATACTTGTTATTACTATTTATACAACGCTACTTACATCACGAGGGATTTCCTTGTTATTAATAATATTTTTTTTATGCAGAAAATCTATGAAGTCTTTAGCAGCACTCTCTTGTGCAGCTCGTTTTTTAGAGGAATTACCATATGCTGTGTAATCATATCCAGTGACTCTCAACTTACACGTATACTGAGGGTGATTATGTGTACCTAAAGGAAATGAAGTGGATGATTTTTGAGACATCTGAACTATGAAAGAAAAATGACTACTTGGTATTGTATCAGGTAAATATAACTCATTATCCATACCTATTGATTGCACATCATATAGAGGTTTAATTCTTCTTTTCCCACACCACCCATACAAAAAGTCTTGCATTTTGGACATTGTAATCTGCTCCCTTAACAGAAAAAAATAACTTAAACTATATAAATTTAAGAAAATTTGGATTTATTTTATCAATACTTAACAAGACTTCCATGAATGTTTATCATTTCACAGCAATTGAAGGATAGAGGTTGTTTTATCGTGTCCAAATGTTCACCTCACATAAAGATTAAATGTTATCAATTTCTCATTAACTTTTACAACTAAAGTTCTAACACCAGCATTCTGTAATTACCTATAATTTTAAAAAATAACAATTTACTCATCTTTCTATCCAAAACTCAGCGTACTTTGATTTTGTAATGAAATAATAATTTAAATGATATTATTCTAAGGTTGATTATGTCATGACATGAAGATTGAAGCATAAATTATATAGAGTAAGTCTAAGAAGAATCCTACATCTTGCAGTGAAAGAGTAATGGTATCATTCAGTTCAGTAAACTAATTCCTTTAATAAAATGTTTATAGTTTGTTGTCAAAAATCAATAGGAAAGGCTTATTAAAGGTAGGATCATAAGTAATGAACGGGTAATTTTTTCAAATGGAGAACACAACACGGAGTAGAAATTTACCAAGGTTGCCTCAATTTGATTGCAAGTTTGAAAATTGTAATACAAGATTTAAAATTCCAACGGATTATTATTTAAAAATTAGATGAACCAAGTTCTACTACTGTAGCATATAACAAATTTGTAAAAATGATAATTCAGACGTGAATTTATATTCTTAGTTGTTATGAATTACTTGAAATGTTAAATCAAGCCCGCCCGGTAACTAAATTTGATCTGTACGAATAAACCATTATAGAATTACGATATTCATCAGTGATAAGCGATCAACACTAACGAGAATTAATCGTCAAAGGGTAAGTTATTCAGAATGAATCAAATTTACCTTAATAGGTGACAAATGCACGTTACGATATATAATGCTTCATATAACGTTGATATGAATAACATTAAGATAAGAAGCTTGCTTCCATAAATAACGTTATATAATTCGTTACTATCGAGAAATACTCAACAGAAAGAATCATTCTAAATTACCAAACATTTCCAAGCCAGTGGTTGGAATCAATCAAATTAAATGCATACTTGAATCAGTACCCAGAATGTCAAATTTACATAAAGATTCATATAACAATAAATTACAGAAACTATGTGACATTTACGGTGACATAAAAGAGTCCATACTCAAGTAGTATGTAAAATGAAAACATACAAATTGGTGTAATAATTATACTGTATTTAATTTTCAAAATATATCAGTCATAACTTGAACCTACCGAGCTGAATTCAACTTAGAAATAGAAGAACTAATCACTGTATCTGTGATTAATAAGATAAAAAGAGCTTATAATTCTTCATCACTTCACACCAGTCGTTTACGGTATCTGTCGCAGTAACGTTAATTCCAGCATTTTCTTTTAAGAACCACTTTCTAATTTAAGAACTGTAAATGCAGACAATGTAAAAATTTTTAAAATCAAATTTTTATGCTAAAAATATTAATAAAAATGCTTAACATATCAATTTTCCGTTAATTTCTCATTTTCAGCAAAGACGTAAGTGCCTAACCGAAACTTATTAAAGTGGCTAGCCTGTCTTTGAACTGTTAAATGATAATATCGATATCGAATGTAAGACTGGCTAAATCGAAACATTTTCGTTTTTTGGCGGTTCTTCAATGCATGTGATGTCCAGCTCATTTATCAGCGTGTTAACATTTCGTGAAGGTTTGTATATTTAGTTTTTAATATTTCATCTCGGGAAAATGAACATTTTTTAGGTCTGTACCATTTTTAGACGGACAGCATGCTGAAGAGAAGGCTGTGTTGGTAAATTCAAGAAGAAATTATCGGCCACACGTTATGGCGGTTATAAAATGACAGTCACTCGATATCTGGTTTTGCCAGCGTTTTTATAGCTAGTGTGAAGACGTAGTATTTGTAGTGTTACTAAATGTTTACGATATCTCACCCCGCGATAGATTGTAGTGAAATGTTATTTGTAGTAAATATGTTAAGCTACAAATTACTATAGAATTTTTCAGTATTGTCGCATTCTGGGGAAAAACCTATACCTTTTGAATCGCATTCCATTTACATTTTATTTTGTCCTTCAATTATCTAATCACATTCGGATCTATTTGAAAATATCGTATAGGTATCAACAGGCTCTCGGAGAGGTCCGGGCTACTTCCAGATTTTGAGACCCCTCACGGTAATAAAAATGTTAAAAATCCCATAAGGAAGCGTTAAACGTTGCCCAAGTTGGTGTTTGGGGTTCGCTGAATGGTTACAGAGGGTTACATTGGGGGCAGGAGGTTCAACCTTGCACTATGTAGCACTTTCATTTTATCTTCTGATCCCTTAAAGAAATGATATAATCCGAAAAAATGTTTTGCTTGGAGTGATTCCTACACAGCCAATAACGCAGACAACGTTGAAATAGCCATCTAGAGAAAATAAAAAAATAGTGAAAACTGAAAAATTCTGAGTGTTACATGAGAGGAGAGAGGGGGTTCTAATTGAGGGTTACGTAGGATTATATCAGTTATAAAAACAGGAGAAGTTGGATTATGTAATAGTTGAAGGTCCTGCAAGAACAAAGTAAGAAAATCGTATTTTATATTTTTTATGGCGCCCTATTCAACATTCATTGTTGATATTTGATGGATAAAAAGATAAATCAATAAATATTTAACTAATACACTATTTGAATAATTTTCTAGCTTTTGTTTCTCCAAATTTATTATTGATGAAAAATCTAAGTTACTCGCAATGCAGGGCCGGCACGAGCTATGGGCGAGCCAGGCGGGTGCTTGGGGCACCAAAGTTTTGCGGGTGCTATCCCAATCATTTATCTATGCATTACTTGCAAGTGAATAAATGTTGGATTGAAATTTATATCGAAGAAAAGGATAGAATCTTGATGGCATTTCTTTTAACTTTTCATTATCAATAATGTTTACAGAGCGATGAATAAATTAACATGTGCTTTCTAAATATCTCAACAAAAATTAATGGAGGGGGGCACTGGAGTGCTATCTCACCCAGGGCGGCAAAATTCATTGGGCCACCCCTGGTGCAAGGTCACTTCAGTTTTTGGAAAAGAAGAGGAACATAAAGTTTTAGGCTAGAATCAACATTTTGTGTGGACCTCTTTTCAAGGAGGCACCCAGCTTGTGCCTATGCATAAATCCATCTCTGAACAACTGCCAAAATTTTAGGCCCCCTTGACCTTGAGGCCCAGGCCAAATGGCCCTCCTGGCCCCCTCTCTCATAGGGTCAGGGTATCAATGATCTTAATCCTAATCGTTTTTATTTTAGCTCATTAGTAGTGTCTTATAAAAGTCACCGACAAAAAATTGTGTACCTTACGAATTAGTATTTAAATGTAATAAATTGTGATAAAATACGTGTAAAATTTTACAATATGAAAACTAACATTGTTTAAAAAAAAAAGATATCCTTCCCTGCAGAATAGAATACCATTTAGGAACTCTTCAAAATGTAATTTTTATGCATTAATCAGTTTTTTTATTATAAAGTTCGTCCATTTGAATAGCAATTTTATACAATGGTCAGGATCAGAGGACCCTCACTCAAACAATTGTCGCATTTAATCAGTCTTTATTATAACTTTTGTATGTAAAACAAAATATATCAGTTAAATTTTACATTCCTGTCAAACTTCAAAAGTTAGCCTCACAAGTTTCACTGATTCTATAATATAGTTTTTATGACAGTTTAAAATTATCTAAAACTTAATTTTTCAAAATAGTCTTTATTTCCTTAGCTGGAGATTTTTTGTGGTAAGTATGTTTAAATGTCTTTTACTACTGCATTGTTTTTAGTGATCTTCATACAGGCATTTATTACAAAAACTTTATCTTTTGGACTTTTTGACATATCCATATAACTTTTTTGTTTGAATGAATTATGAAATAAACTATGTAGTTACCGAGATATCTTGGATTTTAGAAAATATAGGGTGATTTACTTCTAACAGCCATAAAAACCTTTTTATGGCTATTGGAGGTAAATATAGTGCCAATGTGATTTTGGCCATTAGGTGAGCTTGATAACTCTGGAATTACAGTAATGTTTCTGTAAATCGAAACCTCTATGTCAGGGGTCTCAAACTCACGTCGATGCACAGGCTGCATGAAGGCCCTCCACCGAACATGTGGGATGCATTAAGGCACCGTACCAAGTCTACGGGCCACATACTTTCCCAGTCCTCACACTTTCATATTCATTGAACTTCACTCTTCCCTTCCACAAGAAAGAAATCGCCCCAACCCTTTGATGTGGCTTTAAACCCATTCATTACAAAAATAGTAATAGATTCAGCATTGAGGGTTAATTTCTTCAGACACACAAGAAACATGTTTGCAGCAGGAAGAACATACTTAGTACCCTATCTGTTTTGCATTTTTATAAATCAGAATGAGCAACAAACAGCTTTCAGTTTAAAAGTGCTGATGTAATATATGTACTTCTTAAATTTCTTAGGTTTACATGTAATATTTTATAAAATATACGTTTGAATTTTGGCCACTAGTGTAAACTAGCTTACTTCGCGGGCCACAGAAATGTACTATGGGAGCTGCCTGTGGACTGCGAGTTTGAGACCCCTGCTCTATGTAGTGATCTGCCACCCCAAGCAGCAGATTTATGTCCTAAAACCCTGCCAGTTACAAAGGGATAGACTTTTCTTACATCTTTTCTGATTTCCCAGTACATGACATGGGTAGTGCTAACTTCCAAGAGCTGATTTCAGTGAGATATGGGCCATCTATGCATGCCAAAAAATTGTTCTAAAATCTAACAAAAACCTTTTGTTAAAAAAATATTCTAATTAATTTCACTAATAAAATACTGGCATCTGTATAATCTCCATTAATAAAAGCATAAAATGGGATTATGTAGGGATGTGTGGAATGAAGATATTTTTAACGTCTTTTGACAAATTTCCCGACTAGATGGAGGACTGAAATTTGGTAGGAATGTTTCATTCAGATATCACAAGGCAATGGCAAAAAAAATCCCAATAAAAACCTGAGTTCGACTCCAGTAGATAATTTATATTTCCCATAAAATAACACGTAAAAATTTTTCGATTTACAGGTTTTTACTTTTTTGTTAATTAAAATTTGAATGAATGGACCTATGATCTTTGAACCTGGACCGTGAGATGCAACTGTCTCATTTTACATTAATCTCTCGTAATTCGCAAAGTACTTGGAATAGAAAAACGATATGATACCTCTTAGGTGACACTGCTGCTGCCAACAGGAAATCAAATATAACACAATGGCAAAATGTCAAGGAAATGCTTACAACTATATTGGAGTGATGTTATACAAAGCAGAAATATACAAAGATACTTAATAGAATTGTCCACTTGGAGGGATAACAAACGATACGAAAAGTAATGGACTAACAGGGAAATCTTCCGCTGGCCGGTTTAAGGCTCCTCTCTCTCCGTGTCCCCTTCCTTGTTCTCTCTCCTTTCTCCATCTCTCACTCAGATTCGACACTCGTGACTCCCGGCTGCCAGTCCACGACGTTGTCAGATCGGAAGTCCACTAGTTTGGTCTGTTCTCCGGGAAGAGGGCACACCACTTGCGAAAGTCTATTGGTTAAATCACACGATGGTAGCGTTCTCTTCTGGGCTAATGTCTGTTGCTTATAAAAGTAGAGACTATGTACGTATGTGCAAAGCCGAAGTACTCGCGTTTGCAGAAGTACGAGCATTTTCAAAAGTGCATGCATTTGCAGGGGTGCGTCGTTTGCTGGAGTTCGTCATTTGATTGAGTTCGAACACAAAAACTTCTGGCGAACACGAAAAACTGAGAGGGAACTTGATAAACTGTCAGAGGGTAAAATGCTGCAACCGTTTTAAATAAAAATAAATATTGTTTCTTATTCTTATCATCACATTTTGCCTACTATTCGAAATTGCCCAAGTTATACATTTATATCATATTTATTGGAAAATTTTAAGCTTTTTAATGATATGTTGCCTTTCCAACCATATCATTGTTAAACCTAGAGATTGTATTGTCATCCCAATTCTTATATGTACTATATGTGTAAGGAAAGCATGCTTTGAATGTTTTAATACAGTGGAGCCCAACCTTTTAAAATGATGGGCCGCAGCAGTGGTTGCGAATTCTTCGGCGGGCCGTATTGGAAGTTGCCAATTCTTCAGTGGGCCAGATTAGAATTTAAATTGGAAGTTACCTATATATTCTGAGATGCCATATAAGTAAAAATAAAGCTGAAGCTTTGCTTTGCTGACTGCACAAAAACCTGTTGTGTGCTTTATGTTGGGAACCACTGCTTTAATACAAGAGTAAGAAAGAAAGAAGAGAGATGGAGAGAGAAAGACAAAATTAAAAAGTTTTGGGCATATAAGATTTGTATAATGTAATATATTTCTTTGTCATGCAATTTACATTCGCCCAAAACTATTTTTACTCTCTGTAACATTCGATTATGTAAATTTTATATTTAATGTTTACTTTTTAGTGTATATAAAAGTTGGTTTCATTAATTTTTATTTCAATTTTATTTTTACTTAACGCAATTCATGCATACCCATCATATTTAAGAGGCATTTACGCTAGTCACATAGTAAAACAAACCAACAGACAATTTGTTCAGGAAGAGTGTATCTAAACAACAGTAGGCATAATGTTTTACATATGTAAAAAACTAGGATTCAAATAACTACCTATGTGGGATATAGATTTTATCTCTCAAGAAACTGAAAAAATACCTGTGAAATTTTCAGTAAAGCCTCTCATAAGGGAAGTGGCAGTATTTTTGTTTTTTAATAATGAATCTCATCAGTTGGATTATTTGATTTTGCAGCAGGAAAATATTATTTTTGTGCAATTTACTTATGTCGCCATTTTGAAGAGAGTTTCCACCTATTGAGGTTTTACTCAATCTATCTTCAGCGTAAATTCAGTTTGTTGCCACCGTTCTTGAAAGGCTTTGTCATGATGTGATGATTGATTGTATTATCCATAGTGGCACATTATAATATTTGGGTGGTCTGGATGGTAGTTATAGTTTGGGCCCTTTACCTCGTAGTTACTGGCAGTATATTCACTACATAATTTTGGTTCATAAAACTACAATGATGCTCAGAAAATTGGTACTGGTTAATTAATCTCATATTATAGCATGTGTTTCTATGAGAATTTAATATTTCATTTTAATTTTCAAAAAATTTCCGGCCACCTGGAACAGCTTCCAATAAATCCACCCCTGATCATCCAGAAAGAAATTTTGGTTATTATACAATTTGTCACACTAAGGCAATTAAATGATTACAAATTTTTCATTAACAAATTCTAACATCAACTAGTTTGAGTATATAATTTTGGAAACTGACTTCAGTATAACTAAGTTTTATTTACATGTATAGCATATGAACTTTCATAATTTTCTAATTAAAATTCATTTTTAAAATAATTTTATTAACCATCTTCCAACATTAACAATGCACAAGTTTTATAAACCCACAGTATCATGTAAAACCTTTTCAAAATTTCATATAAAAATGCTTCATGAAGCATGTTTGTGCTTAAAGGAATGTTTACAATTTCTCTTTTTCATAACCATAGTTATTACCTGTAAAACAACATTCATACTTATTTGTAACACATTTTTTGTAAGTTAATAAATTTGGAAGCGCAGCTTAAAATAGTTTTTAAAAACAATAATTATAAACTTATTTGAATTGCATTCAGAAATAAAATATTGATTTTTTGGGATTGCAGCATGCCTACCAATTGCTGTGCAATATTTATTTATTTGTACTAAACTTTATCTATCGGAAAACATATCTTTAGTTAATGGATGGAAATGGCTATAATTTATTCCATTAGAAGGAAGTATTTTGTTGAAAAGTGTGATAATTTTTTATGAAAAAAAAACAAATTTTGCATAGAATAAATCATTTCATAATCACAAATATTAAATTTAGCTTCTTACGTCTTATTAGGGTATCTTGCAATGCATATGATATGAATAGGCATGTTTTTCCAAATGTAAGTAATAATTTTATTGTTTTTCTCATATAGGCTGGAAAGTTTTATGGGCTCTGTCAGTTTTATGACAATATATGTATAGCAAGAAATACAACAATGTTGTTTCTTCAAATAAATGACTGGAATATTTCTGAAAATAGGCATCGATCACTTACCTCAAGTGGGGTATACAAGTGATACTTTAATATGACATTTACAAAAAATTGACTTGTGAGCATTAAAGTTATAATTTCATAGGGTCAGGGACATGGGAAACGTTTTTGAACATATCAAGGTTTTCTTGATGATCAGTTATGTATGATTCTAAATAACACTTTCTCTTGTCAGGGGAAGTTTTCAATTTTTTACCAAGTGAATCCATGGGAAGATGTGAGTTCATAGAGTTGGCACCCATGGAAGAAACAAAAAACAGGAATATTGTCCAATGCCTGTTTCACATTAGTCCCATCCATTAAGGACAGATTAATAAGGGTGTCTCTTGGCATTTTTTAACAACCACCCTTTTCAAATATAGCACATTATGTACAAAATTCATCACAGCTCATCATGTTTGGGTCCAGTGAACTCCTCATGAGAGATGAAACCATTCTTGTCTTGATCTTCATGTTGGAATATCTCTTCAACTAACTTATCATGATCCTCTAGCATTCTCTTCATATCTTCAGCTGGTTCACCTCCTTCAACATCTGTTATCTGTTTTTTAAGGTACTCGCTCACCTGTAAACAAAGACAGCATTTGATCAACGAAAGAAAATATTTTCATTTGTATTGGATGATACAATGTATGTTAAACATAAATAAACAACATAATGTTGCTTAGATTTTGATAAAAATTATGCTGAAGTACTCTCTGAAACCATATTATTTTTTACATTTTTAATAAGAATTATCGGTACTGTTTCCATAACCGGATGGAAGGTAAATAGCTACGGTAGCTCTGTTGATGGCTAGAAAGTGACAGGAAATGGAACTTCAATGAGGAAAGGCAAAAAAACAGAACTTAAACATATATATGTAACATATATGTAAATATAAGAAGGAAAATAGTACGACAAGTAATATCACAGAAGATGAATACAACCCAACCTGAGGGGAGAGCACAGTGAACATGGGAAGGAACCAATACCACTTAACCCAACTTATCTAACTGGGGAGGCCGAGTAGGCGTATGCTGTGTACTCATAGCATTTTACATTTTAGTACCATTTCTCGTTGCTTTCTTGCCATCAACAGCACTACTGTCATTGTTTGTTTACCTTCCACCCGGTTATGAAAACAGTACTGAATTATCTTTTCATCTCAAAATGAAGATTGATCAAAACAATGAAAAAGAATGTCATAAGAAGTCGTGACATTTTTATTTTGCCATTAAAAAACGTTTGGATTTTCATCAGACCTTTTAAAAACTCAATGATGCAAAAATCACCTATAAAACTGCTTTTAAATTGTCTGTTCTGATATGTATATGATATTCTTACAATTGTGCATATTTCATTTAATATTGCACAAATTATTGTTATTCTTTTTTGAAATTTGTTTCTTGAATGCAGATACAGGTTTCCCTCTCTTTATGCGGGGGCTGCATTCCAGGAAAGGGATGCATAAAGTGAAATCACATAAACAGAACCCATATTTACATGTAAAAGATAGGGATACGTTCCGCAAGCGATCCTAACTCCCCACCCACCCTCACTCCATAATGACTTCTTATGCACTAAATACAAATTTAAAACAATTCACACTGTAAATTATACCCGCCAATAAAAGGAAGCAGACAAGCACAAGTGGTGGCTGTTTTGGGTGACATAATAGTGGAGGTTTAAAGTTTTGGAGGGTTGTCTTGGCCCAAGTTCCGCGGGCAAGGAGACAAATCTTCTCAAGTGGGCTCAAACAGTATCACAAGAAATCTCAGTCTCATCTCCACTCTACAATATCCTTTCCACTCTCATCTCTTTTACTGTAACACTAATACGCAAAGCATAAGAGACAATAAGAGACTGAATAATTGCCTTGTGGTGTAGTGGAGAACTTTCTTGCATTTGTATTGCACTGGCCGCGTAACCACATAAGAGCTAGTCAACGACGCATAAAAAGAAATTCCGGTAGCGATAAGTTTGTTGCATAAAGCAAACCTGCATAAAGAGAGGGAAACCTGTATTTTGAATAGAATTTTATTATTATTTGTTCTAAATGGAATTTTTGTGTAATGATCAATGCATTGTTTTTTGAGAAGGAACTTCCTTATGATTAAACAATATACCTAATATTTTGAACCTTTGATTATCAAAATATTTTTACTGTTCCATATTTAGAGAGTAACATGTAATAATTTGTACCTTACTATAATATTTGTTAAAAATTATTATTTTATATTTTAAATATACAAAATATTTTATCTAACATGCTAATGTTTATAAGTTACTGTATTTCTTGGCATAGAAGATGCACTTTTTTCCAGAAAAATAAACACCAAAGTCATCCTGCGTCTTATATGCCAAAGGTAATATAATTACTGTTCTCAATAATGACACTAATGAACCCATCCCCAAAATGGAATAATTGGCAGTCATTCGTCGCAAAAACAAAATATATATTAATAATAATTAATAGTGAAAAATTTGTTAATACTTAAAGTAATAACTTATGCAACGTGAATTCCGAGGATGCCTTTTCATTATTACACTTTAATACATGTCTGCTCACAGTGATTACAATTTCAGTGCATTTGTGATGTTTTAGTTCCTAATGAGCCCGTTGAATAGTGCAATTAATGCCACGGAACAGTAGCGTTTATATAGATGTCATAAATATTTTATACATATCTAGGATAAATAAAGTTACGTGTATTGAGATCACAATGGCTGCAAAAGTGAAAATATGTATATGGCTATGCTATTAGTTATAAGCTTCAGGCGATTCAATACACAAAAACGTATGGAAAACAAGCAGAAGCATGTCAGTCTACTTTCCAGAGAAAAAAATGATCTGTGACTGGAGAAAACGAAGAAAAACTGAAGCTGATGGGATCAAGTTTGATCTGAAATGGCCACAACTAGAGGAAGTGATGGATATTAGAGCAGAGGGAGTTAGGTATTGCTGTATCGATCAAAATTGTTATGAACGAGGCAAAAAAAGTTCCAGAAGAAAGAGGACTAGTTGAGCGTACGTATAGTTATTACATATGCACTCCATTTATTACTTATCCCATTATATTAAAAATCATCTTGCACTTAAGTTTAAATAAGTACTATCGGTAAAGGGTGTCTGTGTGTGTGGCATACTCAGACAGCTTTAATTAATACAACTGCCGAATTTACGCAGGACACATTTAGCTATACAAGTCTCGAAGCATTTATTTATGTTTAGATCATTCCTATTTATTTTACGAATGAAGTTTATCTATAACATTATATTTAACTGTTATCGCGCCATAATATTTTCTATAAATGTTGCCAGATACAGACTTAATCATGGCTGGAAATGATACACGATGTGGCCCTTCCTAAATACCTTGTTGAACCAAAATACTTTTTCCTGAAAAATTGATAAAACCGGAGTGTGTCTTATATGCTGAGAAATATGGCAATCTCTTTAGCTGACAGTATGCTTATCAGTGTTGCTTATATTCTAAATATACAAACATTTTTATCAGACATACTAGTTTTACTAAGTTAATCTCTTTAGTTGAAAAGATGCACATCAGCATCTCACCACAACATGCTACCCTGCACCAAACATGCAACACAAACTTTCAATGTTGTGGTAAGAGTTGAGAGTGCACAAACCAGGAAGCCACGAACCTCCTCACGAGACAGCATGTTATCCTTGTCAGCATCGATTTCCTTGAAGACATTAGCGGTAGGGGGAGTGTCCCCAATGTTAAGCAGTTCAACTTCAAAAGTAAGAGTAGCTCCTGTAAACCAAGAAGGAAAAATAGTTATTTGCAAACTCACTTGTTATTTTTTATTGTATCGTGAACATCTCCTATTTCAAATTAATTTACAATTACACTGGTCCTATCAAATAAATGAAATTATATATATATATACACACACACATACAGATATGTCCTGCATGCACAATGTAAGAACTAATTTTCAGTAATAAAGTAATAAGAGCGAGAAATGTTTTATTTCCTCTTCATCAGTATTGGATTCTTCTTTCAAACAATTTACCTTATATTAGATATAATTGTGGCCATGGCTTAAAATAAAAATAAGACAAAGTTTTCAGTTACAGCAACTAGGCCAGTTGGATTGATTTACTCGGATTTAAAAACCATCATTAAAATTGACATGAATTATTATGATTAAGTTCTTGCAATTAGATTTATTACCTAGTAAATAAATTATTGTCCTATGTAAATCATAGTATATTATATTTTTGTAAATTCTTTATTTTTACAAATATTTTAAACCCTTTAAGTTTAGAAATTATGTATTGAGTATGTTATGCAATGAAAACTGTCCTTGCTGAACACTGTTAATCCCAAATTACTAAACATGATAAGAGCATCGAGTTAGAATTTCAAATGGTGTTAACATACCCTTTGGAATGACATTTCCAGCTCCACGGTCTCCGTATCCAAGGGAAGGTGGGATTACCAATCGCCTTGTCTCACCTACACACATGTCAAGAAGACCCTGGTCCCATCCCTTGATCACTTGCCCAACACCAAGTTGGAAGGTGAATGGCTGATCACGATCATGACTGTAATATTAAAGTAAGTTGTCAGTATACAAGACATTAAAAAAATTTTAATTTTAAAAGTGCTATAATGTGAATAAAAGTAAAAAGAAGTACATAAAAGTCTTGGGGCTCATGCATTTTCTTTTCCAAAATTTTGATAATAACAGGTTTTAATTCTTCAAATACCCAATTACATCAATATTTAGATTAAAAACTTGAACAAAAATTTGAAATAGTTCTAAAATTTGAGAAGTAACGCCTTGTGAAGTGTGACTGTGTGTTGTACTCTTTGCGATTTCACCTCCATCAGAAAATGGCAGACTTGAAAGAACAGCACATGTGCATCAAGTTCTGCTTCAAGCTAGGCGAAACTGCTACAGAAACCTTTGAGATGTTAAAACTTGTATTTGGAGAGGAAACAATGAGTAGAACTCATGCATTTGGTTTTTAAAAGTGAGGATGCTGAACATTTGGGACATTCGTCTACAAGCAAAATGGATGGAAATGTGGCACGAATCAAGGAACTTGTCCATGAAAACAGATGCATCACTATCGGCGATTTGGCTAATAAGTTGGGAATCCCATTTGGATCATGCCAAAGCATTTGGACACAATATCTGAACATGCAATGGATTGCTGCAAAATTCATGCTGTAACAAGTTGCAAGGGGACTACATTGAGGGGGACAGCATAGAATAGCAGGTAAATTCTGCAATCGTAGAGAAAAAAATAGTCCAGAAACATTTTGATCATACCTTGCATCTTTGTCTGCCACAAAAAACCCCAAATTTCACTAACTTAATATGCAGATATAAACTTGAAATTTAGCAGAGATAATCTACTCAGATATAAAAATGCTGTGTCAAAGGAAAATTTATGAAAAACATCCAGGGTTTGACTGCAGGGGGTGATTTGCATTCCCCATAAGATAACATGTAAAAAATCGACTTGTCGACGTGCAGGCTTTTCTTCTTTTTGAGATTAAAATTAGAAAAAAATTTTAAAGAAATAATTTTTTCTTTAAAATTTCTTATTCTGTTCATTGTTTTTCGCTTATAGCTTGAAATCCCTCATGTTAATCATTTAATTCACATATTTTGGAGAAATCTTGGCATTTTAATGGTATGTTGCTTTGACATGGTTAAACCTCAAAATCCTATTGTTATTCCAATCCTTATGGGTTCAAGCATGCTTTAAAGTCTTACAATTAATATGAGAAGGAGAGAAAGATGGAAGGAGAGGGAAATGATTTTCATAATTCGTTGCCTTATTTACAAGAAGGAATACCTAAAGAGCTGAAATACTATAATGAGCTAAATCCAATATTATTGAAATAGAAACAGTATAAAAATCTGAGGAACGTGCTGGACATTTTAATAAACAAACCGAGCATGTAACAAAATTATTGAGTGAAGGATTGGGCAATAGGTTGCGGAAGTTAGGTAGAAGAATGGAGGACTTAAGGATGGTTTGGGATATAGGGGGAGAAAGAGAGGTTTAAAAGAATCACAAAAATAATAAAAAGAGGCTATGTTGTCCATCCATTGATCTGAGTGTCAAGCTATTAAAATGCAAATAGCTAAATTAAGGATGTAGATAGAAAATTGAAATTTGGCAGAAATTTATATAATGAGCTAATCAGAATTTGTTTATATAGGGTTGACAGTAATTTAAGAAATAAATGTTCATTTGTGGTGATATTATGAGGGGGAAGAGATATATTGCACTTCCTAGGAATAAAATTTATAAATTTTAATTTAATGAAACAGTATTTTATGTGGACTGAAAATTAAAAAATATATAATTCACATTATACAGTAAAACCACCTTATGTCGATCCCAGATAATTCAAAATAGAGTGTAATTTTCTGCTATGCATCAGTGGGAGCTTACCTTTAGGTGGTATGAGCAGCGTGTTTCCATCATTTTTGCACTAAATCAAGGTATGAGTTTTGAAAGATCGATTTATTTTGACACTAAATGCGGGTTATTCACTAAATCGGGATTCACTAAATACAGGAAAATAATACATTGTTTATATAGGGCTTTGGCTGGGACCAGAAAGAATATTCACTAAATATGGGAATTCACTAAATGCGGGAACATTAAATCGGGGTTTCACTGTATATGTGTCACGGTAAATGTGCGTAGTCTGGTAAATGTGTACATTTCCCGGTTAATGTGCACATTTATCACCAAGTTCGGTAAAAGTAAGTATAACATACTTTTACCGATTGGGGAAATGTACACATTTACCTAGGGACACTGGTAAATGTGGATAAACGTCGCAACACAAGCCACAACATGTCAGCGTCGCGTACATATGTTGCAGTTTACAAGTACGGTAAATGTGCGTTGTCCGGTAAATGTGTAAATTTCCTGGCAAATGTGCACAACTAACTGAACTAAATTTGAACATGAAGGAAAATTTTACTCGGTCCCACCGGATTGGGTAAGTTAGTTGAAATGTTTTTGGTTCCTCCTCACGTTCACCGTGTTCCCCCTCGGGTTGGAAAGCATTCATCCTAATATATACCAGTGGAGTCGAACCCTCGATGTTTTTTGTTATAAATTAACGTAGTTATTAAAAGGCATCACTTTTCATTCTTACTTATTTCCACATTTACCAAGGCATATCGGTAAAAGTGCACATTTACCGGGAAATGTACGGATAATACCTATTTCTGGAAACTTAAACTTACATTTACCGAGCTTGGTGGTAAATGTGCACATTTACCGGTAAATGCATACATTTCCCGATTACATACCTTTACCGTTACATATGTATTATAAAAACGATAAGATACTCATAGAAAGACTTTCTTTTCCACGTATCCCCTGTTGAGGCTCCAGGTACCCTCTGGGGGTATATGTACCCCTAGTTCAGAACCGCTGGTTTATTGTGAAAGATCACTTACTCAAGCGGATAGTGAAATTTGAGAACCAAGCTGAAATTAAATAAGTCGCAAGAACCCTCTTTTTCCGTCTACTTTTCAACATCAGGTACATATTGCTTGTCTTTTTCCATTGGTTGACGTCATGATAACTTCGACTCTTTTAATCTCTTAGAAATGAAACAAAAGTAACAACGGAAAAATAACGAACAACAGCTGCTTCCGTACAGCGTAAATGTTTCCCTCAGAGCGGCAAGAGAATATTTTTTGTGCGATCCAAGCGCTTCCCATGCGCTCTGATCACGCTTTCGGTTAAGAGATAAATATCTTTGAATGGGCCTGTTTGTGCAATGATGTCAGATAAGTGTTTCTCTCTCACTCTCATTATATTGTTCCCAAGAAATGCTGAACCAAGCACTAGCCCAGATCCGAAGACCATTCCTCCTCCCTTTCCATATAGCTCTCAAGTGTTGACGCATAAGAAAAATTTTCATCTCAAGAGTGAGAGACATCACAAAGCACTACACAATAGCTTCCGTGCAGAGGTTCGGTTAGTCTCAGCATTGAACAGGGGTTTTTAGAAACCACAAATCTTTTGTTCCAAAAAAGAGTAATTTTAAATACACACTGGGATGTTCACTCGAGCCTATTTTTCACAAGGTGGTGTTCGTGAAACATGAATTCATGAATTCGCCGTGTGTACAAATTTGTAACGTCAATAGGTTTTGCAGCAGAACGGATAGATAAGACTATATTGCGATTTTACTTTCCAAGTAGCGGATCGTAAGAAATTTCGTTTTTTAAGTTCGTTTATTTTGAACCCGGATAATTCGAAGTCGTATTTTTGTGGTCCCTTGAACTTCGAAATAACGGGATTTTACTGTAGTATGTTCCAGAGAGTTGAAATAATTTTGGTCAGCTAAAGTTGTCCTGCATAATGTTTAACAAATAAATATTCTTTCTGTATGTAAGATTTGTATCTACGTATATCACACTGAGAGAGATAGCTACATTTTTGAGAGAAGAATGAGGAGAATGTGAGGTATAAAGGAGGATGGGAAGAAGTGAGGGTGAAGAATAGGAGGGAGAGAGGGATGGAGAATGGGAAGAAGGAAGAGAGGGAAAATAGGAGGGAGAGAGAATAAGGGGAGAGGGAGGAAGAGAGAAAGAATGGGAAGTACCTTCATTTTAATACATAATCTGCACATACCTGTCATATTTACGCTAGTATTAGGAAATATTTTTTTAAAAGAGACAGAGAGTAATGGCTCATGGTATGGGCTTTTGGGGCTAAAGTCAGAGCTGGGACAAGACATTTTTGTGCCCTAGAGAAGGTTTGAAAATTACTTCCCCTCCTAATGCAAGTAGACAGTACACAATTTTATTTCTCAAAACTAGTTTGTTTACAATGTAGAGGTAAAATAAAGTATATTTTATAATATAAACTGTTACACTTAAAAGATCAAATTGTCATTTGTTATGCTCCCAAGTGTGCTGTGTCCTAAGTGAGTGTCTTGCTCGTCCCAGGTCTGACTATGGCTCAGGGGTGCCAAGCCCAAAGGGGCACAAAAAATAGCTATCAAAATAGAAACATAAACCAAAATAACTTGTCATGGCTGTAACTGTAGAGCATAGAAACACAGTACAGTTCGGTTGCTGTGCACACTTTGGCAAAATATGAAAAGAAGCATTTGTAGGCTCATTAGCCCAGGGGTTCAAGATTTTATAAGATTCCCCTAGAGACAGGCTGGGTCTCTGATAGGAAGGCCATTTGGCCTGGGCCTCAAGCTCAAACAAGCCCATATTTGCATTTGAATTGACTGTTTAATATCAACTGTGAGATTGCAAGAAATTAGATTTTCCTTCAATAATAGGTAATTTGCATGGAAAAAGGCTAGAAGGGCATTTTATCTTAATTAAAAATATACAAATTACTTTTCACTATTTTTTAGGTAATGATTGTGTTATTTTGTTTTCATGTATTTTTACTTTCTCCATACGAAGTGTAGAGCAAGTATTCTTTTTATGAAAAAACTCGAATTTGAGATTTCAACAGAAATACATGTTTTAAGGTCTCCTGAATACGTTTTCACTATTTTCTCGATGATGTGTGTTTGCCTGTGTGTTGGGAATTTTGTGGGTGATCTAACTCAAAAACTAATAATCAGATCAGCACAAAATTTGATAAAAGTAGTAGTAGTACAGTAAATTTTCATTTATCCATATGTCAAATATCCGTATTTATGACATCTATGACATCAAGGCACAGAAACAAAACTTATTGAAATTTCTTTTAGCCTCTGCAACGAATAAAACATTAGAAGAAAGACATATGCTACGTAAGCCACTGTTAGCAAACTTGACACTGTTTTATATGAGTGGTTTACCCTAAAACACTTTGAAGGACAACATTAGTGTATGTGCTTTATAATTATTTTATAATAACTGTCTCTTCTAACCTTATTTTAAGAAAGAAATACTCTAACACTGGATGAACTCCTAAACAACTACTTGGAGAGTAAAATAAAATGTACATTGTATAGTATTTTTGTGATTTTTACATAGTTTTAATCTGTTGTATTTTGAGGCTTTGATTATTCATTTTTGTTGATTGTTATTGTGCTGAATTGGTTCCTGGAAATGGCCGCGTAAATGGGGAATGCGCAAAAAGAGAGCTATTTAACATATATTTCAATGTAGAGCGTTCCAGAAAAGTTCCGTACTCATGTAGGCCATGAAAAATCTTCATAAAAAATAAGATAAAACATGTAACAGCATGCACTAAATAACATATTATGACAATAAATGATTATCTTCGTTATATCTAGTGCACGTACTGACCCGTGGCTAGGCCCGGCCTGTGCAGGACTCTAGTACCTATAGAGTACTACACCAGCTGAGTTAGAGAAAACGGCCTCTTTCCCGGCATGTTGGGTAGATTTTGCTATTTGCCTGGCAGATGAATAATTTAGTATTTTTTTCCAAATCGCGTATCTAGGAACATTTTCGCGCATCTTTGAGAGGTGGGATATTTTCTTCAATCGCGTATTTCCGAGAACGCGTAAATGGAGAGCGCGTAAAACGAGAACTGGGTTTATTGACAATACTTATTAATAGAATATATTATAATTATTATTATAAACAGAATCCGCTTATGTATCCCTTTCAAGTCACACAGTCACGTTCTTCGTCCGTCTTCCTAGATGTACGATGCACGTGCGCCATCCTCAACCTTCCCTTCCACGCGCCCACCAGTCGCACTATTTGATTGAGTACATTCGCAATGCTTCTCCCTTCAATCTCTTCTAACGTCCCTCAAGCGACGGAAGTGACGCATGGGGGAGTGACGCCAGGTCGAATCGGGATTTCCAAGACTCCGACGGGGAAAGTTAAACGTCGGAAGGTTTCCCGCTAGAGAAAGCAAGGATGATAGGCGTTTTTACAAAGATTCACCTAGAAGGACTCGCTCGTAGAAAGTCATCCTCCTTCGTGTAGGCGGGCAGAAATCCAGGGATGAAGAAAGGTCTGTGGGGTGGCGGACGATGGCGGGGAGAAACATTGTCTTTATCTGACCGACACATTGCAGAGAGGTAGGTAGGTTGGACGAGCAAGGGAAAGCCTCTTCGAATTTAACCTTCATGACAGCAACCCCGTTAAAGACCCTTAGCACGCGAGTCGAATTCGTAACATCCGCCGAGCCGACTTTCACTCGCGACCCGCTGTTCCGTTTAAGTCAACCGCTTGGAGTGAAAACTTAACGCAGGTTGATGGTCCGGAGCCTCGTGCGCAGACTGCGCCTCGTTGGCACCGTAAAAAATGAAGAATGGTACATAAATGACTGAAAAAAGTGTCGCCGTACGGGAGACCGAAACTCACGCTTTGTGAAGAAGCGTCTCGCCGACTCCGTTAGTGTTTTATTTTTAAAGTGGCCGGATGATGGTGGGAAATGCGAGGGAAAGCGCCGTTTTTTTAATTGACTCCTCCGTTGTTATTTTTTTGACAGAAAGAGAGCCTTTATTTCCTCATTAATTTGCAAAGCGGCTCTTATTTGCATGCCACCATTTATGTCGGAGGAAACTGTAAAAGAGGCCCATCCCGAAGAAGTAAAAAAGGAAGGAACGTCGACGCAGGAGAGTTTAAGGACGGTTACGCTGAAGTCCCGATTACTTGAGAATTTATTATTTTAATTTACATCTTGCTTAATCTATTATTTCATTTATTTAACTCATTTGGTTCGTTTTATAGTTTTTAATTTTTTATCTAGCATCCCGATTTTTATTTTTATTGTTTTAATAAATAAATATCGACTTGTATTGAGGCATAGAACTTTAAAATTGTCATTTTTTCGAAAAAGTCGGAAAGAAGGTATTAAGAATCGATACCACTCCACATTCAATTCGTATAACGTAAACCGAACGAAATCTTTTTGTAAAAGGATTGCAGGTTAAAATTTAACTTTCCTGGCCTTTATTAAAGTAGATGGCTAAGTTTTGCTCCCTAGAGAGGAAGGTTGATGAATTATTTCTTCGCAGAGCAGGAGTTCGTTACGATGCATTTAGGACTCCGCTCGTTTCATCATCAAACAATCGAAAAAGGGTCCTCATATTTAGCGAAGTCTAATCAAAGCTGCTATTAACGAGAGGTGAAAAATTTATCGCAAAATCGTTAACTTGACCTCGGAAAGTGGAGGAAAGGCGCCGTTTTTCATGCCAGCCATTCTTTCACTCACCTCCGTCACGTTTTCCAATTTTAACACTTTCTTCAAACAAAAACTGGAAAGAAGAGAGTTTATATTCCTATGCGAAAATATCGGCCCTTCCTTAACAACATCCCATATTTCTCTAAAATTACTCAGAGGTTATGTATGTACTCAACACTTTGCAGGTCTATCATGCCCACGTGTTCGAAGACTAGGATGTTTTTTCCATGGAGGAACGATCACGAGAGAGTATTGAGTAGGGCGAAGCGAAGTGAAGAGTAGTGTGGGTGTTGATATAAATAATTCCTTTTTCAATAATTTTCTTGAATGCCACTCCTTAACTGGACCTTCTTCTGTTGACGTCTGGTATCTCGTGATAAGCCGTAAGATTTCCCGAAACTGTTTTTTGTAAAAATGTGATCTACTTGAAAAGCACATACAATGGGCGAACTTTTTTTAGTTCATCTGTCTATCTTTTAACGTATTAACGTGCGAAATTTTTTTAATTGGTTTCCTCAGTGTTTTTATATACTTAATAGCAATATAGTAGGTATATGTTGTACGAGTTTTATATCGCTAGCTTCATTTTGTTTAATTTCTGTGATCTGCATGGAAAGAAAATCTAAACGGTTCGATTTCTCATTCCAAAGAAGGTTAAAGGCGAAAGGAATATTTTTTGCGTTTTTTTTTCGATCTATCCAACATATTCATATCGCAAGGCTTCCACTTGATGCCTTCTACCTAAGTGAAAAAGTGACACGTTTAAGAAAGAACAAGAGGACTGACGAGATTACCCTCAAATACCCCCTAAGTTGGAACATTTTAATTAAGTCATGAACTTTTCAAATAAAGGAAAATATTTTATATACTAGCTTGATTGCTGCGCTCGCAAAGAGGTGCTTTTTGATAGTCTGTGACACCACACAAACACCATCACGTAATAAAGAATTCCATATATTCGCGATTTTTCTACGTACCTCGGTGTGTCCGATCCATATCTCTAAGCACCTCTCTAATGGTTCCTTTCGGATTCAAACTCTTCCGCTCCCCTCTAAGCGATATCCCGCACCCTATTTACCCTTCCAGAAAACACCCGTCGTGCTATTTCGGCCCCGGCGCCGGATGCCCTCTTGCCCCCCCCCCTTTCCCCTCTCTTACACACCCCCGTACTAACCTATCCCCCACGCGCGCACTCCCACACTCATATCTCTCACCACGAACTGAAATGATGGGAAAGTAAGGAGGGCAATTATGGAGACTTCCGGTTGCAACTCCGCTCAGTCCGGACGATTTTTCGCTTTAGCCCAAGGGGTAAAAAGTCTGATCTTTTCTCCTTAATGCATTAAGATATTTCCAGTCAGTCTGTCGCGATATAAGTGGGACATAAAATCTCAATTGACTGTACTAAAACGTGCGGCGTCTGCAGCGGGAAATTTATCATTTCTCTCCTAACGAAGCAAGAAAGCCCATCAGCAGTCTTGCGCCACTGTCGCGTAGGCATCACGAAAAATAGAAACTCTCACTTCAATATTATACTCAAGTTATTTCTTATGTGTTAAATATTAGAAGCACTTTTTGAAATCGAAGGCATTATATTTTATGGTTGTAGGAAGACAATCTATGAATCTCTTCGTGGCTCAAATACGTCAGTATTTGAGACGTGCTACTCTGTTTACATCGGCTGATTTACACTTCTCTAAGCGACAATTTTCGTCTTGTAGTATATTGAATTAATACCATAACTTGTGATCTTTTGCCGTGACATATTATGCACTCAAAGGGCATGGAATCTTTCATATCAGTATTTCTTCATTCCATAGAATTTGCGTCTTCGTGTCTTTTCTCTTTTGTTTTTCATCTCCTCTACGTAAAATTCTCATTCATACGTAGGGCGGCCAATTGTACAAGTTTATATGATTTAATACTAATCAACCATTAGTACCGATTTACAAATGTGATAATTTCTTAATTTGCTTTAATGAGACAACAGGGTGCTTTTACAAGTATTTTGACATCTCTTTTCGTACTTGTTTTAAAATCTGTTTTCGTACCTAATTAAGTAGTTTAAATATCTATTGATCCATTGAACTTAATTAAACAATATCCGTAAATACTAATAAATATAATATTCGAAATTGTGAAGTTTGTACTAAAACTTTTAGAAAAGAAGTTGTAGCGATTTATCCAGACATTAAGCCCTAGCAGCAGAAGTGTCGTTTATTTGACCATGGTACTGATTTGAGCTCGAAAAAATTGACTACTCTTGCCAAACATCGAATATAAGTGCATCAAGCGCGGAAGAACGTTTAAACATAAATTATATGGCAATTTAAAAAAATCACACAAGCGATTCTATTTATGCAATCTGACGGCAGATCCAACAACTAAGTTTACATGAATCTCATTACGTCTCACGGAGGAGGAAGATCCTTTTGAAATAGATACCGAAAGACATATTTACGGCAAAGATGAAAATAATCGCGGCTGTTTTCAGAATCCGCATCTTTCCATCAACACTGCTTTTCTCATCGGAGAGAACCCAGTCCATCATCGCGGGAACGGACCGTCAAAAAAAGGCACCCATCCATTCATATATTTCACGTCTCTTTCGACCATTTTATTTTTATTTCTTTTTCCGAACGACGATGCAAGTGTTCCCCATCCTCCCCCGCCCTCTCTCTCTTCCTTTCCTCCTCCCCAAGACGTGGAGTGGTGGTGGAAAGCGAGCGGAAAGAGACGGGAGGGTTTTTAAAAGGGAGAGCTTCAAAAGTCGTTAGTCAAGACTCATAAAATGGAGGACACGGGTACTTCCCATCTCTTCCAACCCCACTCGGGACTCGTACGCGCTTCTCGCGCATTAAGGATTTTTTTTCGATGAAAAGAGACTGACATCACTGGTCTCGTTTTCGCGTGCATCTCTCGTCTTCTCCCTTAAAAAAATGATAAAAGGATCTCGCGGACGCTCAAATCCTCCTCCACCTTTCTCCCCACTCGCACCTCGCTCTCGTCTCTCTGCCCTCGCCAGTAAGACCCTCTTCTCTCCCCCCATATCTCTCGCACTTTCTACTTTTCCCAGGAGGTACCACCATCCATTTCTGGGATTCTCATTCCTCCTCTCACCTTTCCGATCCCTTCCATCTACCCTTCTCCTACTACTTCCTACGTCAATCCGTCTTCTCGAAACTCCGGATATCCTCAACCTCCCCGCCCACGTAACTCGCATGACTCGTAGAACTCTTCGCTTCTCCCTTCGCGGACTTTTTTTGGGAGGGTTGTGGTGTAGGTGGCGGCAGCGAGAGTGATAGGGAGGGAGTGCAAGAGATAGGGCAAGGAAAGAGAGGGAGAAAGATAGGAGAGGAAGTGATGAAGAGGATGGAGAGATGAGGAGAGGTAGGAAGAGTGCGTGAGGGAGGCATATAGGAAGAGGGAGGGAGGAATATGGAGGAAGATGGAGGCAGGATGATGGGGAAGATGGAGGAAGGAAAAGAAGGGGAAGAGATGAGGGAAGGGAGGTAAAGAATGAGCAAGTGTATGGGATGGAGAGTGGAAGATGGAGGGAGAGGGAAAGGAAGGTGGAAGAAAGTGATATAAAAAGGTGGAGGGGGAGAGCTGGAATCGTCTGGCGTGGAGACCCTTGGCATGGAAAAGCCGAGGGTGAGACACTCGCGGTGACACGCCGAAAAAGAGGCTTGTGGGATATCGAGGATGATACTTCTCGAGGGAAGGCGGAGAGAGAGAGAGAGAGCGAAAGCGTAGGAGTTGGTTGAAGGTGGGGGAGGTAGGGCGGGGTCGCGTTGTGAAACACGCCGAATATTTCTCTCGTTAGTCGGGACGGAAAAAAACTTGTCTTCTGCACGTGTCGCGGATCTCTTGGTTGTCCATATGACGACTCTCTCAGAAGCTCTTCGAAACGAAGGGAAAGAGAGACAGAGAGGGGGAGAGTTAAGTCCCTGGTCGTTTCCTTCAGAGAAGTTTTTTGGGGTAGGTGTCCGCGTAGCGTGTGCGTCTTAAGGGCTCATCGCATGGTCCCCAAGTTTTTTTCCCTCCTTGAAAAGCGCCTTGTCTTGCCAGAATGAGGAGTAGTTTTGACGTGAAAAGCGGCGGTTTTTGTGAATTGTTGATGGTCTTGGCTCGGAAAGTTTCAATATCGAAGTGCAGAAGTGTCGCGCGGAGGAGTGGCCGTGGGAAGTGTTAACCGTTTCGTCGTCTCCTGCGACGAACCGACTTTCCGCGTCTGAAGATAGCGCCGTAAATTCCGTAGCATTAAATTTTAGAATGTCGTACAAGTGCTCCAATAATTTTATTCAGTTAGTTTCGCCCTTGGAATCCCTTTTTATAAATACTGAAAACATTTTCCGATTTTTTGGAAATCGAGGGATTTTACGTGCATTTTAGTGAAAGGTTCGTACTTCTCGAATATAAATCTTTCGATCTCTCCATTATCCCATTTTTTCTGAAAAGTGTGTAATCTTTTAATTTCAGCGTCAAGTTTTACTGGAAGAAAGGTTATTTTTTCACACATCCATTTGCGAAATACTTTGTAATTAGATCTTTCCTTCTTTAAAACGGCGTCCATTTTATTCACTTTCCCAAAAGACAAAAGCACGAAAAGGATATATCAGCATAACATTGAATAACCCATGATCCCCGAGAGGAGAGTATTGGTGGTTTACGAAACGCTGAAAGGAGTGGCTTTTAGAAGTCGTAAAAAGGGAGGAGAATAAGGGTCACTCTTGTGCTGCTTTTTGGATCTTCGGTAAGGGTCGCTGACCTAGCCCCAGCCGCTTTGGTATGCCTACTGGGTAACACTTAGGAACCGGAAGGCAAAGGATGCTAGGGTACGTGTGCAGGCGTCCGAACATTCGGGAAATGGGAAGTGGAAAGAGGAGGACGAGATGGAGGGGAGAGTAGATTAGGGGGGGGGATAAGGAGTCGGGAAAGAGCTTAAGAGACGGGGAATAGCCAACAGCCGCCTCCCTCCATTTTCCATTGCTCTCCCTCCATCCCTCCCTCTCTCACTCACTCAAACTCCCCTTTTCGCGCTCAAGGGAGACGGACCACGCAAAATTTTGGGGCTCTCCCAATTGGCACTCTTCGTTCTGAATAAATGCACGCGATTATGCTCTTCGAGTTGCGGTCACTTGTATCCGTCACTTTCTTTTCCTCGGACTGAAAACTTCAGGCGCGAATTGTTTTCCAAAAGTTGAATGAGTTTTAGAGGTTCAGAGACCTGGATTGCTGGAGGCTGTTAAAAATCACCCGTGAATTTATCTCCGCCCCTTTATGCCCTCTCTCTTTGATTTCGAATGATTGGCTCAAATGAGAGGGAGTATATTTCTGGTTTCGGTGCCCCGAGGAAAATAACGGGGAAGTTTAATCGTTTAAAGAAATAGTAAAAATAATCTTAATGACCACAATTAAAAAATTACAATAATAAGCAATGGATTACTTGACTATACTAATGGAATTTTATGAATTTTTTGCTACTGTATAGCATCCGATATTTAAAACCTATGTCTAAATAATTTCAAAGGGCATTTTGAACATTTCCGGTAACCAATTTTTCCTTTCCGAGAAATTCACACAGTTCCAGCCCGGACGACGAAACGAGGAAACAGAAAAAAAACATGGCCTCAAAGCGAGTATACACAAAGGGAAAAACTTTTGCGGACACTTAACAACAGACATCGTGATCCCCAGGAAAAATCCATTTTCTTACAATTTCTACCACTCTTCCAGGGTTTAAAAAAAAGCGAAAAATATTCGCGGAAGCCCGCAACGTTTGTGGAAACAAAAGAGAGAAACATGGAACGGGGCTCTCTTTCCGGGATTGGATGATGCGCTTCAAAGAACATTTTTTTTAAATCTGTTTAGAATCTTCTCAAAATTCTTCGAGCGTAAAAGTCCGGATACGATTCTTCTCCAGGACCCACTCGAGAGATAATTGGACCGTCTTCATTCCAGAACTTTTCTCCTTCCATTCCCTTCACCCCTTCCCTGTTTCTCTCTCTCTTCATCATCCGAAACCACGCTTTAGAGGAGGTTGGATTACAAGCATCTAGAACATATGTTCACGGGCAAGAATCCCGGCGGAGGCTAGGGATGTTTACGTCGCGTCCGTCATTCATAATCATCGTCCCAATTTGCTGAACACGCCGATGGAGGAGGTACATGGTGCACTATTATTCGCTCAATTGAACTGCCCATCTGGCATCCCCTTTAAAACTTCAGCACTAGCCTACCTTTGCGGCTATGTTTTACCTACCAATGTAAATATGGACGTTTCCTGGTTGTTTAACAAAATTAATTTGGCAAGGTAGCAAATAAAATCGCCTATGTGCCTCTTATATCTCTGAAACATCGAAACGCGAGTATTCGACCGAAAAATACACTTACCAAATGTTTTCGAATAGTAATATAATATGGGATGTCACCTTTCTTCCTAAACTTTTGAAACTGACCAGCTATTCATTGCACTACCTCTTAGATACTCATTGCGCGTAGACAAGAGGGAATGGGGTGACGGTGGCGGAGTGATTAGAGCGTTGGCCTTCCACGCAACGGCCCCAGGTTCGAATCCGGCGGAGGTCGGATTTTTCAAACTGGGATCGTCCTGTTCTCTACTTGTGTGATTTGAGGAGAACGCGCAAGTCAGCGCTCCGTCCTTCGGAAGGGACGTTAAGCAGTTGGCATCCTTGGTGCTCTTCATAAAGAGTAGGCTAATGCCGGCACCGGGTTTCCCTCCTCTCTAGTGTGGAAGGAGTTCTGGCTATAATAATCCAAGAGGTTGAGTAGCCAAAAATTCCAAAGACACAAAACAAGAGGGAAATCAGCAGGTCCTTAAAAAAATGTTTTCGAACCAAAACCACGAGGTGAAAATGTCAGTATATGTTGGTGTTTGTTGAAAATTTTACAGTTTTTTCAAAAAATGCGAAAATTGTTAATTTTATATATTAATGGTCAAAATTATCTCCACAGAATAAAGACGATCAATTTATTCGTATCTAGTACGTGGCTCGCGCTAGAAATATAGGCGATACTCGCTCAGCATCCTTGATAGTTTACTTGGTAGGTAAAAAACACCGTTAATTATCAACAAAAAAAGGCGAGGGGCGCATTTTTCAACGGCCATCCGATTTAGCGAATTATTTCGGTAGCTCCCCGATCCCACGCGCCTCGGGAGTCACATCATACTTAAAAATTTACTCCAGGATCGGGTGGAATTTTAATGAAGAATGGAGCGATCGAAAAGAGGTAGAAGCCGGGTCAATTCGTCCGCGAGGGCGTCTTGCAGGGGGAGGGGGGGGGGGGGGAATTCTTCGCGCCGCCCGCGGCTTGACCTCGTAAACATGCACGCCGTGTGTATTTTATGAGAGCTGGGATTCGCGCGGCGCGGAAGGAAGAGGGCGAGAGGCTGAGAGGGAGATGAGTAGGCGATCTCCATCATGACGTGACCGAGTGGCACGGGTGACGGTGTAAGTTTATGTGTGTGGGACGGCTGCTGGAATCTCGCTCAAAGGGATGCCTCGCAAAGATGGCTACCGCGGACCTCGGGGGCACGCCGGGTGAAAGCGTCCCCTCGTGGCGCCCGACCTCACCTTTTCTCTCTCTCTCTCTCCCCTTTCCTCCTATCTCCCCACGGGGAGCGATACAAGAGAGATTGGGGTGGAAGCAGGAGGGATGCGCAGGAATTATGAGAAGAGGTTACTGCATGCCTCGCCAAACTTGAGCCTCTACGTCGCCCCGCGGGGCGTAGAAACAAATGCCCCGCTTCCGGATCGTCTCCCGGGACGGAAACTTGCTGTGCCAATAGAGTCACCTTCTCGCCGTTCTTTTATTATTAATTTTACGCGTTCCCTCGGCGTGAAACTCGCCCACGCTGAAATACGAAATCCGATGGCCGTTTCGTTTTCAGGTTGTTTGAAAATATAACTCCGTGCGGATCGGTGATCGTCGTCGCTACAAGAGTTTCTGCCTCGTTCGTTTTCGAACGAAAGAGAATTTAATGTTTTACTAGGGGCCCGTTGCAGTACTTCCTGCAAACATTTAGAGACCCTTGCGTGAAGTGACTCAATGCGATAGTTCGTATGACAAAAAATTGTTACAAAGAGTGTTATTAGTTGGACCACTTTTATTGCCCCTCTTAAAATAATTATATCGCTCACACCATTTTCATCACCAAAAGCACATACCTACATGATTTATACTACCGGTACACAATATTTTTTGTTTGGTTCAATATTTCTGATGGTACAGCATATCGTATGTTCTGTCTGTGGTTTGTTTAATATGAAGTAATCAATGCACCGGCCACGCGTCAATATCGAAAGAAATTAATCACAAACATTATCAATATAGTAAATTGCTTATACTGCACAATAAAACTTGCAAACGAAACGATATTTTCAATGCATGCGTGAAATATCTTTCTATTTGAAATGTTAAGTTGTCCATTATTACAATGCATTTGAATAGTTTCTTTTCTTCGCTACGTATTTCATTTGTTTTATAATTACACGAAAATTTTCACAAATTTTCAACCGGTTATTGTCCTTGATGCGTTTGTTTCATTGTAGGCTTAGTGCAAATGCACTTGAATACCCGAGTTGAACAAGGTAAAAATCCGAGATCAACAATTTAAATGTTGAAAAATCGGAAAAAATCGAATATAAACTTAAAATATGAGCAAACACGAATTAAACAACAGAATCGAAAGTATGAATAAGAATGTTCATTTATTTTTTACGTGAAATAGCGTAAATCTCGACTCAAAGTCTCGATCGTAAGGTAATTAAAAATGTTAAAGACTGAAGGTCTACACATCGTATTCCAGCCGATTACTATGTGATAATGAAATGCAAAAACGAAAACTTGCATGATATCGTACCCATGCCTTTTCTGGAGACGACTTCCCACTTAAAAATTGCAAGAGTTCGCGCCGAGTATTCAGGCGAAAGATTTGTCGAAATCGAGCCGACCGTTCTTGATTTATTTGCGTTTATACTGGAAGGTAACGTCATTTGATGCTTAATCTGTTTTTGTCCTTCACGCGTTTTATTGCAAGCTTAGTGCAAATGCACTTGAAGCCCGAGTCTAAGAATGCAAAAATCCGAGATGAACAATGCCGGCTACCCTTTTTGAAATGTCGAAAAACCGGAGAAAATCGAATATAAACTTAAAATATAAGAAAACGCGAATTAAACAACAGAATCGGTGGTAAGAATAAGAATCTTCCTGTTATCGAACCCATGCTTTTTCGGGGGACGACTAACCACTTAAAACCTGTAGGAGTTCGGGCCGAGTATTCAGGCGAAAGATTTGTTGAAATCGAGCAGACCGTTCCCGGTTTATTTGCGTTCATGCCGGAAGGCTTCAGACGCAGGCAGGCAGGGACGCACGCAGAGACACAGCGGTTATAATATATTAGATTTTGCAAATCGCGTTGAATGGTAACCCGTTGGCAACCTAAGTATGCGACTATTTGGACGTATGATTTTGTAGCGTTTTTCATAAATGTCAGATAGATTGTGTAGAATGGAAATAATCGCTCTTAGAATATTGTTTATTTGTCACTAGATCCTCTAAGTACTTCACAGCTTTTTACAATAACCTTAGCAAGCGAGATAAAAGCGATCACGTATGTTTATCAATGGCTAAGGAAACATTTGAACCCTCTACCCTTCTACATCTACATGATACCCTGAAAGTCACCTTTTTGGTGGATAGCAGGGTTTGCAGTGCACCAAAGGTCCCTAGTTTTTCTACGTTATCTTTTCCTATTACGTTCTCTTATCGTCCTAGAGAAAAACGATTCCCTATATCGCTCCGTTCTACAATCGATCTCGCGAATCGTATTCTCGCTGTCCTGCCTTCCGAGATACGTAGGGCTTCTGATAAGTCCTACTACCTCATTCGCTAGTCCCTCCGACATAAATTTTTCCAGCAGTTTAAATCCTTCACTCTGTTTTTAATTCGTATTCAACGTCATAACGCTTAGGACAGCCATAAAATTATAAAGGCGCTACTTATTTCCAAATAAATCTACTAAATGCATTATTATACCTACATGTTTGTGGCTTCTTTTTAAGAATTTTAAAATAAGCGTTTGCGTTCCGCTCTCGTCGTTTCCTCAAAAAATTACCGACTTCTAAGTCAAAAAGTAAAGTCATACTTCAACCACTCGTGGACGTTGGCACTCTTTCTCTCTCTCTGACGAATATCGTCGACTTTAATGCTTAGGAGTCGTAAATTTTAATCGACTTGACCGGTTCCATAATTACGACAGAATTTTGAAGCATCAAAAATATTATTATTTTCAACTCGCCGCACTTCCGCCTTATGTTATTTTTTTACATTCAGTCGGCGCTGCATCGCCGCCCCGACGCTGCGGGATCCGCCGTTGTTTTTATCGCTATTATATATATATATTTTTTACAAATTATTGCACCGTGTAGCGAGGAGTGGACAACAGTGCGCTCCTGAAGCTCCGCTCGCCACTCCACGCCATCCTTTTTTTGCGAGCTTCTCGCTCTCATTTTTCCATCCTTCACGCGGCAGAAGGCCGTTTGAATTTTTTTTACTCGCTCGTGAAATGCACGGATGAAACGTAGAGAGATAGGAGGAATGGAAGAAGGGCACTCGAGCACGGGCGTGCACGAGTGGGTTGCAAGTGGGGTCAGCGTGAGCGAAAGAGAGAGAGTTGCAGTTTCCAGTCGCGACCTTTTGCCTGCTCATCCGGGTAAAAATATGAGAAAGAGAGAGAGCAATTATTTTCTCCGAGTGCTCTCCCGTGGCATTAAATTCGTTCTGAGAATTATCCTTCCTTCTCTCCACACGACTCTTTCTTTCCCTCTCTCTCTCTCTCCCCCTCTATCTCTTTCGGATTTTTCGCGTTTGCCTCGGCGGTTTCATCAAAAAGTTTTGTCTCTTTCTCTCTAACGACTCGTGTGTTCTTCGTGAGGACTTGTTAATTATTATACCGGCTAAGACTTTGAAGAAGGTGTTATGTCCGGGTCGACGATTCCTTCGAGGAGCAATTTTTTTATTTGCTCGAAAATCTTTGGATTAATGCCTCCTTGTCTTTTTGAGGAGGCGCCTCTTGGCGATTAATTTAGTTTTGGAAGTTCGGGCACAACATAGCGTAAAACTTTGTAAAATATGTCGGCAGATAAGGTGAGAAGAACAGAGGTAAAAATAATGATGCACACTTTCTCAACGGCCAGATATTAACTAGAAAAGCGGGTCGAATATCAATTATGGCACGATATTCAAGTCTTTATGGGTTATAGGAAGATATGATCTTAATATTAATTGAAATTTACGGCCAAAGTAATATTCGTGGAAATCATTGATAAGTTTCAAGCAAGGTAAAATAACGCCTGCCTTACGATCGACGATAAAAATATCAATTTAGGTGTTAAAGATAAGGACATTCTACACTACTCAATGTATCTAAGACTTTCATTCGCGCAATTTTTCTCGCGAAACAAATTATGGAAAATTTTAACAGAAAGAAGGTAAAAAGCGACGAAAACGTTCACCACTCTATTGTCGGTCCTCATTTTTCTTTTCTTTTCGTTTCGACGTGGTAGTCGCTCGCCTTTTTAACCTCTCAACACTTTTCTGCTCGTCCAGCTTATCCCTCGCCTCTCATGAACAGTCGGTCGTAAATAGAGGATTTTATTAAGGCACTCGTACACACACACACACAAAGGTACCGATCGCGTCTTGTTTCGTTTTCTTTTTCGAAACGAGAACTTAAACGGGAGGCGTTGGTGTCGAGAGTGCTTTTCGCTTCGAGCACCTGAGACCCCCTTGATGAGGGTGTGTGGGGAAAGGAGCGAAGTAGGGAAACGGGTACGGGGGAGGGAATGAGAGGTTGCGGCCATAACGGCCTGTCCAGAAAGGGAGGCGGTTTCGGATGACACATTTATGTCTGGGAGAACGCATACACACACACATCCAGTGATACACATTTCATATTCCCAGCCGCAGGAACCAGGTCATGGAGGAAGGACCTTTCGCTCTCTCTCCCTTTCTCTCGGTCGCTCTCCTCTACCCTTTGATGCCACGACGTCGTCATTTCAACCATTGAAGCGCCAAGTCTCTTCTGCCCGGAGGTGAAGAGAGACTGGGTTTGAACCAAGAACGTGCCTTTTCTTTTATTTAAAAATAAAGAGGAGAGAGAGAGAGATAGACGTGGACGGGATGCGGAAGTGAAAGGGTTTGTGTACCTTTGGCGTTCCAAGAACGGTGGAAAGTGGGAAAGATGGATTTTTTATTTAAAAAACGAGAGGTAAAAAAACATGCATCGAGTGCTCGAGTATTATTTTCATCGATAGACTCTTCCCGTAACATCTCGAGATTTTTGTTCGTCCTTTATTTATATGCTGGAGGAAGAAAAAGAATGGAGAGGGAGAGAGAGTGAGAAGAGGCGGCAGCTCATTCGCAGTCCGCCGACGAGGTCAAAAACGGGTAGTGACCATCTTCTTCTGGGAACGAGGGAGCGACCTCTTTGACGGTCACTTTCTACGCCCATTAGTAAGTGCCCTCCTAAATTCTCCGTGAAGAAGAGGTGAAAGTTTCCGAGAAACTCGATTACGTCTCGGTCACACACACACACGCGCGCGCGTAAGGCATATGCACAAGAATGCAGGTCATCCTCGTCAGTAAGGTGTCATTATTTTTGCTCTCTTCGGTCCGGCTGTTCCTCCTTGTTTCCAGAAAAAGAAGATAACGTCAGGAAAGATCGAGTAATTGCAATTGTTCGCTCTTTCTTTCTTCCGACCTCGTACTCTTATCTTTCGGGAGGGAGGTTCTTATTAAGGGCTAAGCAATTAAAAAAGAAAAGAGGTACGAGTGTTTCTCTTCGGGTGGCGTCGCGACCGCAGCGCCGCGGCGCAAGTCAAGGATTGGGTCGCAAGGAGGAAAGAACCTTCAAACCGGTTGGACGGTGTCGACGATCTGGTCGGATGAGAGAGAGAGAGAGGGTTTTTCCCTCTCAGGTTTGCCCCATCGTCTGCCCTTGGTTCGCGCTCGCGAGTTGGTTAGGAAAATCCCCGACGTGAAACAGAACGCGGGTCTATCACTCAATTGCTGTGAGCTTGCGCTGCAATTTAACCAACGAGCAAACCGAAATGGGTTGCTTCCATTCGTCTTAATTGATTTGTAATGGTTCCGACGTCTGCTCTAGTGGAACCCTTTTGGTAGAAATTATTTACGGATAATATTTCAGTCGATATGATTAGGAGGAAATTAAATTAAACCATAAAAAGGGCAACAATTAAGTTCTCTTAAACGGGAGTGGAAAGCGAATTAGTCCTAGCTTTTTCAAACTTTTTAACATATGTGATCCGCGCGCTTCGATCTCTTTGAAATTTTAAATTAATTGGAAAGCGATTTCATTTTTATTCTATCCTATTCTCCGGACACTTAATTTATATGCTTTCCTTTACAAGAGCAATTTTCTCTGTCCTCTTTCCATCAAGATGATTCGATTAAATGCCCTTACTCCATTTTTTTCTCCAGCTTATTTTCTCTCTCTCTCCCTCCCGATGGCCTTCGAACGCGAAGCTATTGGAAGTCCGCCCTAATGAAATGATTAAGCCGTGGCAACAGAGGGTGTTCAATTCTCAAACCGGAACGCTTTTTCCGTTCCGCGCGCCCTCTCAACGACGGTGGATTGAGAAAACAGCTGATGGACGCTTCCTCTCTGCCCAAGACGGTTCTCAGACGTGACGAAAGGTCAGAATGAATGCCATTGCTCCCCGGCTGCACGGTTGAGCCAATCGCTACCTGAAATCGCGTTGCGGCGGGGGAGGACTTCGGAGTCGTCGGAATTTTTAGCGAGCGTGAATGACAGCGGCCGGCGCCTGAGAAATCTTCGAATGGGAACATGGGAAGTGAATCTGTTAAGTTTGAAAAAAATACCTCGGTCGTGGAAATAATTGCCGCGTTAAGTTCGCAAAAGAGTTATTACAAAAGAACCATTACTAGGGGATCCGCGGGATCTTCGGCCTCGCTCATCCCACTTACGGCTGGTGGGGGGAATCACATTGCGCTCCTCTGGAAGGCTCCCTGTACATTTTAGAGAAATATTTATTTGACATTTTCTTCATCATGTGATGTTTTCCGTGAGTATACCAAATTTCGTTTCGATTGGATAAGATTTGGAAATTAGCGCAATGCGCTAACGCAAATTGCGCAGTAACTATAGGGGTGGTATTTTAGAAAAACTATAGGCATTTGACTCTAAGTTATTTGTACATGCACACGAAGTTTGGTAAAAATCAGGCATCCGAGACGGCAGTTATCGTAAAACAAACAAACAGACAAACAGACAAAATGCACATGGACTCAAAAGGAGAGACCTCGCTTCGCTCGGCCAATAAATGTCTAGGGACTTAGGTGCGTTCTGAACTTACTGTTGCTCGTTAACGAGTGTTTAATTTTTGATTTATTCCAGGAATATGTGATGCTCGGTATCCTTGTAAACGAGATAACTTTTTAGAAGACCGACCTGTGCGAAATAATGGAAATTAATCCTAGGATAATCTGGAACAGTGGTATTCAAAGTGTGGTAATAATGTCCAAAGTAGTATCAGAAGGATTGGAAAGAGGTACCAGCAAAATGTTTTGTATTATCTTACAATGTTACCTCATATACCTTACCATATATCCTTCACTACTTCAACTTTCATTTTCATTAAATTGCTCAAGATTAGTATACATTTTTCCACTTCGGCATAATGATTTTGATGACATTTTTTCAGGGTAATTTTTCTTTTACGAAAACATGTAGAGGTACCAGGTAGATATTTAATGAAATTGTCCAAATGATACACGCAAAAAAAGTTTTAATAGTACCGATCTAGAAATAGGACCTCTAAGATTGCCGGAAAGTTCGAAAAAGAATTATTATAAAAGAACCATTATAAATGTCTACTGATTTTGGTGCGTTCTGAACAAACTGTTGCTCGTTAACGAGTTAAAAAAAAATTTATTTGTCCCAGAAACATGTGGCGCTCGGTATCCATGTAGTATTTTGAGAACTTCTTGCAAAATCGACCGGTACGAAACCATGCAAATCAATCCTAGGCTAATCTAGGAAGATGACCTCTAACACTGATATTTTCGTAAAACTGAAAATCCCGCACTAAATGGAAAAGAGACGTCTCGCTCGGAAAATGCGAGAATTTAATATTCGTTCCACGCATTAGAATTTTGTCGCGGCGATTTTTCGAGGGAGACTTAAAAATAAATGCGGTTTTTTCCCGCAAACTTGTCAAGTGAATGATTTCGATGTCCGCCACGTTACGGAAGCTGTTCTATTTATGGGATATGACGAGAAATCATGCAGGAGATATGACTTCCCCCTCCCCCCCCCACGTCTCTCTCCCTGAAAGATGGGGGAGAAGGTCCCTCATCTCTCTCCCTCTCTCTCTTGGGTCCCCAATAATTTGTAACTAATGTCTCAGAAATGGGTTTCTTGATGACGCAGGGGAGGTAACTCCAGGGATCCCATAAAATATTTCACGTGAAAGTTTTACTAGGAAAGGGTCTCGGAAGTGAGATGGGCCTCTCTGAAGAGGTGTCAACGGTTTTTTTTAATCAATCTCTCTCGCGTTTGGAACTTGTGGAAAGGATATCTGTCGATTAATTTGGTGAAAATGGCGACGTGTCTCCTTTGGGGTTCGAATGAAATGCATATTTAAGGTGATACCACCGTGTAGTTAACGCGAATATTTTGAACTCTCTCAGGATTTGGTTAGCGGTATGTATCTTTCCTTCGTTAAAATGCTTACGCAAATTACAGGGTACGTTTGTGCATGATACAAGATTTCTTAACATTTGCTCGTTAATGTATTTTGGAAAGTGTTCGGTCAAAGCAGAAAATAACAATTTTAATTTCTGAGAGTTAATTTTCGCTAGTGGAAAAGCGAGTTACTAATTTAGCCTTGCTCGCTTCATTCGTTTGAGATCGGTGTTTTATGAAATGCAGCAACAGGAATACCAAGATTTTTCTCGTAGTTATGGATGATTATGGATTTGTATCAATCTCCGCGTATGGATTCCTCAAGATACGGGAAGTAATACCTCATTGCAAAATATACCTAGAATCCGAGTCCTACGTGACATTAGTTTTAATATGTATCTGGAGCGCAAATTTCAAAATTTTCTTATTAAATTTTGGCTCTCTCTCATCTTGGGCGCAGGGAAAGCGGGCGCGGAAAGATGTTCGATCCATCCCATTTCTCTCCCAAGAATCCTTCCCAGCGTATGTATACTTCGCGAAAATACGTAGAGAAAAGTTGTATAGGTAATCCGAGGAAATGTATTCTAGGTCTTGATACTTAAAATCGACAGATTTACCAAACGATTGGGCTACAATCCAAACTAAACAAAAGAGTGGAATAAGGATAGGGTAATATTTCAGTTCATATTATGAAGAATTCTATTTTCAAGCAGCCCTACTTCTCTCCGACGCTAGGTTTAACGGAAATATGGAATTTGTAGGGTCCTTTTCTTTTGTGAGAAATGTATTGTTTAGTTTAGTTATAGGAAGCGTAGGCCTTTATTTAAAATAAATGCTTAAGGCGGGCATTTATTCTTCGAGGCATGAAATTGATAGATATATAGCCTATGGAGCATTTACGGAGGCGCGTCGAAAAACCCATAAAGGTAATATTTCATTGTCCTCTAAAAGTCAATTTGGCGCAACCAACGCGAGACTTGTTTACGCGTACGCCCTCTAGCGATCGTTAACCCTAACCCCTCAATCTTCGATTCTTTAGCATTCGATAAGCGTATATTTTAAGTGCAGTTCATCTTGTTTACCTCATCTCTTATTCATAGACTCATAGCATGCCAAGTGCCTGGAAAGTATGGAAATGGTGGATCCTCGAGATACGAAAGGAGAATAAATAGTTGGCACTTTTACACACTCGCTCTCCTATTCTTACATTTTTCCGTTCTCCGTTCCTTAACCGAGCAATATTCTTTCTTCCAATGCCTCCTCTAATTCTTTAAAACCTCTCTCTCTGCCGAATTCTCTTCGAAGGTCCTGCGAATGTTATTTTAGGACCTCCCAAATATTTGTGCGATTTTTACACTCCGCTAATGCATCCACGTTTAATATTTCAATTATAACCTCTTCCATTCATTTCGTTTTTCGCGCGGGTTTTTTTACGAAAATATATTTGGTCTCTGGGGCGAAGTAGGGACTTTTTTTCCATCCGTGAAAATTGCGGAATCCGAAATTAATTTATAAGTCTTCCGTGAAGGCCGTTACCAGGTATAACATGGATTTTTTTACAAATCGTTCTAAAATCTCTGGAACGTTACCTGAGTGAGTTTCCGAAATGCATAGAGTTGAAAATACTTAAGCTGTAATTTTATTGCTCGTAAACTTTACTCTAGTGATTAAGGCGTCAGAGTATGCCCTGAGAAAACGAGAATTACGTCTGCCGTCTTAAAAGGCATTACTAATAACGATAATCCTTTGAGATTTTTCTTTGAAGGAAAACTCGTCGATAATTTTTTTTAACTTAAGAATTAGATTCTAAAAAAGACAGTTTTTTAGAATCTACTATCGTTGATTAGTCACCGACGACGGCTGCTTCGCAGCCGAAACACTCATCTGGTTTTCCCAAATTTTTCATGTCTATTGGACCTAATTTATCAATTCGATTCCAGCCTGATAAGCTCGAAAATCCTTTTATTGAACAATTCAAAGGTAGTTTAATTTTTATAAAAATCTCTACTTTTGAAATTAGTTTTTTAAATCTCATGACAGAACACAATAATTAATTTTATAGCATAAATAAACAGTGATATTTTCTATTGCAATAACGTGAATAAAATTACGCTAAAACTGAATATATATCCCTTGATTCGTTCTCATTGGGAAGCTAGTAAGTCAAAATATTTTCTCTATTTTAATGCAGAAAAAAGTAACCAAAAATAGATTCTAAATGAACTTTTACAATCTATTTTCGATGAATTACCACTAAAGATGGTTGCTTTATAGTTGGCATGCACATATGTTTTTTTTATAACTTCGTTGTGGCTATTAAAGGTTCTTGAGACAAGTATTTTTTAATACTTGTTATTGAATTTTTCAGCCGTAAGACGAGCACGATAATTTCCCGTTGACTTAACGTTAATAATGATAAATCCTGTGGAGTATCATACCGCAATTGCAGGGAAAGGACAAAGTCAGGTTGATTATCTGATTTTCCTAACCTTTTTGTGGGTACCTCATTTTACGAATTGGATTCGAAACATAAGGCGTGCACGGTAATTATTCTTTTTCAAGAAAAAACTTGTTTGTGCTGCTGTAATTATCAACGGTTGTAATAAAATCCGGTAAAAATTTTAGCAATATATTTTCGTCTAGCACCCCAATCGAAAGTTATCCCCGCGTCACATGTTCACTCACATTTTCTTTCGTCTTTCTAGAAGGTATTTCCTCAAAACTTTTGTTTCTTCCCGCTATCGAAATATGTGAAGGGTCCCTTTCATTCCTTTCCCCCGATCCACGCCGCATTCCCTTCATTTTCTCCTTTTGCTCCCTCCCTCTCTCCACACATCATCGCACATGCTCGCCTTATTGCTCCTTCCGTTTCATATAAGATCTCTCTCCCTTTTCCTTTTCTCTCATAATCCTTTCGATTTTCTTTATTTTTACTCCCATTCTCTCTTTCTCTCCTCGCGCCTTATCACCACTCCACGGCACAACGTGTTGCTGCATCTGCTCCTTACTCGGTCCATTCCGCGAAAATGTAGACGTTAAATCTATCAAGCGGACATATTTGTCGGCTCTCTTTTTTCCGGTTCAAAGACCTTCCGTAGTGTGAAAAGGCCTTTTTTTGTAGGGTCGCAGGGTATATTCGCCTTAGACCCTGACATCCATCCAACCTTACGCGCCGTTCAAGACCGAATCTTAGTCCCACTTCAAGTAACCTCGTTTCATAAGTAATTCTTTACCTGCCGCTTCCAAGAGTTAGTTAGGCCTTTCAAAAAAGCGCGAAAACTCGAACAAAATCTCGTCGTCCAGATGATTTATTTTTATTCCGCCGGATATTTACCGAGGATTACGCCTGGTTCAAAATTCTTTTGAAATAGAAAAGATTCTTCTGCTATCAGAAGATAAATATAATTTCTCTGTTAAAACGATCAGCGATTATCTTATCAAAAGTTAACGCTAAAGTAAGAAATTTACTCATATGGCATTTTACAATTTAACTCTAATCTAAGGACTTCGGCTCAACTTCGAGGCAAATAATCATATTTAGGTCTGATGAGGATGCTGTTTATTTAGCGAAACCGGCCGTGAAATAAATTTGTGTGGAAGTTACATAGTTGTTCTTTTCTTCTAAATAAAATTTAACTCATTCAATGTATTAACGTAGGAAACACAATTCACGATACAATATCTCGTTACGTTTCAGTCCAAACGGAAACAGTCATGGTAGTCTTTAAAAAGTCCTTCGTAACATGCGGGTACTCGAGCGGACATAAAAGTTCACTGCCTCATCTTGCATTGAACAGCGGATCGGGCTGAATAAAGCCTGCAATTATACCTAGAAAAAAATTAAATTCCGCGACGCGAAATAACAGCCTGCGTACTTTTTTTTAAAGGGAGAATAACAGAGCTCATTCGCGAGTTAACAAATCAAGTTTGTTTTCGGAGCATTTAAAATGTACCGGGGTAGATTTAAGCCTTTTTGCGTCCCCAAGGTTTGCATTTCCATAATCATCCGCCCGGGAAACGGCGAAGTTTTTGCAGCCAATTAGGCGAAGGCAGAATAAGATAAACACGGACGAATATGAATATTCAAAACGCGCCCGCCGCAAAAAAAATCCGCGTGCGATTGAACCGCACGCGTGCGACGCGGCAAGGAGGAGAAGGAAAATCTCTCCGGAAAAAAAGGACACCCCCGCGACTATGCCCGCATTGCGGGGCAATATCCCACTCCTGCGTGTCTCTCGCGAAAAAGTTGGTCACCCTGCCGCCTTCCTTTCTCTCTCTCTCCCTCCCCCTCCCTCCCTCCCTTCCTTCTCCTAACGCCACAGGCACTCGCCTCCTCGCTTGCCAACCCATCCACCCTACTCCCCTTCCATTTTTTAAGACGTTCCGAACATCAACGGCTTACGTATCGTATACGTTCGCGGACGTGCGACCTCATGCCCGCCTTCTCTCCTCGTCCTCTCTTCTCCCTCCGGCCATTCCCTCCCTGTTCTCCATCCTCGCGGCGTCCTCGCAAAGAAAAGAAACAGACAAAATGGTCGAGGCTTCAGAGGAAAAAGAGGGAGAGGACGAGAGGGAGAAAGGGACGGAGAGAAAGAATGATGCATATGAGGAGGGAGTGACGTGGGGAGAGAAAAAGGGTGGATGGGAAGGGAGAGAGTACACACGCGCGTGCCGTCCTATATATATTTTAAAAATCCCGTCTCCCCTCTCATTCTCTCTCCTCTTTCCATTCTTCTATCCCTTACTCACCCGTGGTAACGAGAGAGTAAAAGACAGAAAGATAGAGAGGGAGATGGATGGATGAAAGGGTGGTCAAACCGGTATTTATTTTATTTCAACCCCTTCTCCACAACCATCGTTGCCCAATACGCATCGCGTGGCTTCCTATGCATCGGAAGGGTTAATAGAATAGGGAATAGGAGTGGAGCACGGCCTGCTTATAACCCAAGTCTCTTTGACAGCAAGAGGTCCAGTTCTCCGGAGATGGGAGGCAGGAGGAGAAGGCATGTGTGCGTGAGCGTCCACAACGACCTCAAGCGAAGGGAGGGAATGTCCTCAAAGTCCTCCTGTCGTGCATAGGAGGGACGCTCCCCATCTTCCCTCCCACCTCCTCGACTATCTACCTCCCTCACCTTTTTTCCTCTCAAAAGGCGAAAGGGGTTCAGATCGACGCAGCTGAATGTGCCGGGTGTTCGGAGACGGAAAAAGAATTCGAGTGAGATGTTGCAATGTGAAGGGAGTCGCCCGCTCAGCCCCTAATATACGACGCCGTGGGGATGCACACCATATAGCGTTCGGTAGCCTAGGGTCGGGAAGTAGATGATGTAGAAATAACTCGTTGATCCAGAGAGAGAGAGGTATTCATTCTGAGAGAGGGTAAAAATATTTCATCAGAGAACCGTGAGAGACACAATTTTCCTCATTTTTTCTTTCGGCGATTTCGTGGCAGCTGGGAGAATTCTAGCTAGATTATAAGATTGTTGTTTAATAAATCAAGTAGACTGAACAGGAACAAGATTGAAGGAGCTAGGGATTGTAGCGCGTAGTTTTCCGAAGAAAATTTTGTTGATCTCGACAGATAAAATCTAGTATCTCTGCAATCAATAATTTATGCTTCCGACGTCGAAAAGCGGCAACAAAAATTTGCCACTCGGTATATTGCATCAAAATCAGTGGGTTCATTTAAATTCCTCCAATACTTTTTCACAATAAGTCCAATTAATAAATACTGCCTCTTCTTCAGTAAGTCATATCTACCATTCCAATATCTTACTGAACAATGAAATGAACTTTTCGCTCGAAGAGAGGTACGAGAGTCGAGAGTCCCTTCTGCGTGAATGAAAAGGAACTACGCTTTCGATATTTAAGTGTATAGGACGGAACTGTCAGTAAGATCTGCCGTGACCTCCTTAAATCGGGAAAAATACAGGAAACAGGTAAAAATAAACCGCAATTCTCTTGTACATGCAGACGCACGATGGAACCTCAATGCAATTTCATTCATATAATGCGAACGAACATTATTTCAACCTCGCCGTGGCTTCCCCTTCGGGTTTAATAAGTACTCCGACCTACTTTCTAACTCACTTCCTCACATGAACTCGCTGGAACGCGGTAGACCGGATTTTTTTCAGTCCTCAAATTAAGCGCCAAATGAAGAAGGGACGGGTTAAGTAACATAAAAAACAAAAGGTCACGAAGGCGAAACTGTACTTCAGGTGCAGATTTAAAGAAACTGCTTAAGTTGGACGAGGGAATCGAAATCCCAGAAGGACCTCATAAAATGCTGTGCCCTTAGAAACTCGTGAGATCGTTCCTGTTAAACGATTTCGAAAGATTTTCCGAGATGAAAAATATTAAAAAGAAGTACCAAATATACGACGATTATTAATCCTGTTGAAATGGATCAGTTTCGCGACGGGAATCGCGTGGAATCATTCCTCGATTTCGCTAATTTGAGATAGAATAGAAACCCTCCGAAAACTATTCTATATCAGTTACATTTGCTGTGCTTTAAATAGTAGAATTTTACCTATCTAGTGGGGACGTAGTCGTGAAGATGATGACACACATACGTTATAACGTAACATTTTTATTTCTCAGATTAAAAAAAGCAGCTAATAAACTCTACGAGACTCGAATTCAAATTAGACTCATTTGCCGATCACTTGCAGATTTTACGTCTTTGAAACCCTTAGAATAATCAATGTAGAGGGCTCCTCTCCATCTTGACCTACAAGTCCTTACGAATTAAAGATTCCTTTTTAGGTTAAAAGCGTAAAACGTGCAGCGAATATAAAAGTATGCATTACGTCGAGGAGGGAAATTATTGCTGTCGCAGTAAAAGGTTTCCTTTTGGATTCAAATTCGCAAATATTCATGGGAAAGCCCCATCTTTATGCATTATTATTTATTTTTCCTGCATTTCTCTCGGTAAAACAGATTTTTTTAAACCAGAATATTATATGCGAGCCAAGTGGAAAAGGTTTTTTACCAATAGGTCTAGTTTTACATTATTAATTTCAGTCGACTCGTCGTCCTTAGTCCGTCATTAATTCTGATTCTGAGTATTTTTTTAAAAATAAACATTAAAATAAAAGAGATATGGAACAAGGGGTTTGTTAGTAGGTGATTCACAGTCACGAAGCGGGAAGCCACGCCATTGGAGGGAAGAGAGAGAAAGAGACAGACAAATGTCTTCATTTTTGCGAAAATGAGACGATGCAGTTCTTTCTTATATTTAATTGATTGTACCTGATCAAGTACGTACATGAGTACTGTTGGAGTAAATTCATTATTATAATGAGAGTATCTGCTTATATTGGAATCTGGAATAGTGGAATTGTAAAATACAATAAATGTTGACTTATGAAAGAATAACAATGGTCTTTCATCAAATTAAAGACTAAAAAATAAATAACAATTTTAATAGATTTTATACGAGCTAAAAATAAAAAAATTTAAATTTCTATAGAACAGTATTAGACGGGGTCGTATAAATGGAGCCGTTTACATATTGAATAACGAAAAATGTAAGAAAGGAATTCATACAATGTTTTACTGTTCGTTACATGGTGGGAGGAGGCGCTTGCGCGATGTTACGTGCGTATTATCTATTTTTGTCTTCTTGACTTTCGATAGTGAAGATGTATTTGGTTTAAATAAAAAATAACAATTAATAAAGATTATTTAGGAATTCTCTTGAAATTTTCCCCAGAAAATTCAGTCGGAGCGAAAAAAACCGGTTCAATGGTGGTTGCTGGAGCGAAACCGGAACCGAACCGAAATTTTTTGTTTTGTGTGAACCGGAACGAAAACCGGAGCGAAAAAAAATTCGGTTCGATGCCCTGGTTTGAACGTGGAAGCGTACGAAGGCGAATGTCGGTGCGCACGCGCGTGAGGTTGCGCGCGTGCGTGCGAATGGAAAAGTGCGCGCTTATGCGAGTGAGCAGGGTCTATGAGAGGGGTGGCCGGAAGGGCCATTAGCCCTGCGCCTCAAGCTCAAAGGGCTGAAATTTGCGTTTTAATGGACTCGCCATACCTAAATCAGTTATGGCATTTTACGAAAATTAGATATTTCCTCAATAATTGGTACGTCTTCTCAGAAGAAGGCCGGAAAATAGTTTTAAAAATTATTCAAATTGAATTACACACTTAGATAGCTAATTATTGTCTTTCTTATTTTCATGTTTTTTATTCTTATCATTACCGGAGGCCTCAAAATCTGGTTGCGGCCCGGGCCTCTCGGAACCTCTGAGAGGGCCTGCGTGTGTAGGGTGCGTTCGTTTACATGTGGTCCGGTATATTATACCTCCTTGGGTGCTTTCGTGTTCGTGGGTGGTTCGCTTAAAGAAAAAGAGATTGCGGGATCCCCACACTCCAAGCGCCGCTAGATCGGGAGCGGGGGATGCGGAAATAGGGTCTCCCCACGGGTGGTCCGCATGGCAGAAGGGGCGGGAGGAAAGAAATACTGCGTTAAAAATGATCCACATCGCCGCTCCTTATAGGAAACCCGTTTTTGTTTCGTTGATTCTTCGAACGAGCCGCTTCTTACGACCTCTAGAGGCCGCACTATAATATATACCCCTTCGAAAAGGATCGTAAAACAGGGAATTACTGATTGGGAACTAGCCAAGCGAACCCGCGGAGGGAGAAGGGAAAAGAGGCTGGAATAATGAAATTTTCTCTCGGCGCGTTTATTTCCGACGAGATTTTTTTTCTTTCGTCGGTCTTCTATACTTGCCCGTCACGCGCTTATCGCTTTCCCCTCTTGTGTAAACTCTCGTGAAATCCGTCGTCCGCGGCGGAGGAAAGGCAAAAAAAAAAGGGTTTCACGCCCTTTATAGTTTTAGCAAGAGGCGTAGGAACATGAATGGGGCAGAAAAAAGAACTGCAAAGGATTATACCCACCTCACGTGTTTACTCGTTCGTTAGTTAGGGTGACTCTGTATCTTTTCGCACATAAAAATGTATTCGGCCGAGAGTTGATAAATAAATGTCTAAGAGTTGATTTACGGCGAAAGTTTTAAGCTTTGACTACGACTCATTTTCTTGACAAAGCCTTCGAAAAAACTGTCGAACATCGACAACTCTATCCTCAATAAAATACCACTGAATGAAATATCGAGTTAAAGTACTTCGATTCATGTATCGGCATATCTTTTTCGAGTCACTGAAAATTCCATTTATAAATATCGAATTAAAGTGCTGCGACCATCCCACTGTTTTATAAATATTTTTAGGGAATGGAGTCATGTAAAACAAAGGATGAACATTACTCCGTCTTAGCGAGTTATCGAAAATGATTTCATTGGCGCTGGGGAAAAATAATAAAAAAAACAAACTCACAAAACGCCGTTTACTGACGCATTCGGATTTAATGGGCAGCATATGCATTAGACTCTCGAGAAGCCGCAAATTCTCATTTTTTGTTTTCGTCTTTTTGTCGAGAGAGACCGATTACGAAACATCCCGAACGAGTTGGCGGATGGAATTTATCAAAAGTTTTGGCCATGACTTTCGCGGAGGAGTTTCCTCGTCCTCTTGCCATTTTTCAGGAAGATACAAATTCCTCGGGAATAATCTCCTTAAATCTCCCGACCTCTTTTGTTAAGACTCTCAAAGAATAAGTACTCGCATTGTTTTCCACATTTACCATACCCCAACGTTATCACTCCCTGGCATTATATATCCTTGTAAATATTACATTTATCGCGAGGAGTGAATCGCTTCTTCCATATCAGCGTACCCTCGCAGCTCCCGTGTTCGGAATGACAAAACTTTTTACAGAAGCTTTCCCTTTAAGCTCCTTGACACCTCGAGAAAAAAATAAGGCGTCTTTTCTTCTACCACCCCTTCATCCTTCCAGCCGGCGTCGTCCTTTTTTTCCCTTCTCGTTCTGTGAAGCGTCGTCTCACCTTTGCGGTTCAGAGAGCAAGATAGAGCGAGCGAGAAAGAAAAGGAGGGTCGCACACGTACACGCAACGCACACGTAGGATGGTGGGTGATGTAGCACGAGGCGTCCTCCTCATTCTCTTGGCGGGTCACAACCGCGACGAGGACAACGTCGCCTCGGAATCGCATTCGGCTAACTCCGAGGGAACGATCGATTCGACGAAAATAAAAGGCGAGGCGACGACGTCTGAGGATTGCGCAGCGCAGATTTTTTTTCTAAACCAATCTTGTTGAACTCGCAGGCTTTCCGGCATTGGGCGTAGACACGATGATCTTTTTAGAGAAAAAAAATCTGTCGAAAAGAATGAAAGGGGGAGTTCTTTAAAAATTAATATGGAATTACGTTTTTCTCTCTCTTTCTCCCTCTCCCCAGGAGTTCTTGGCGGCTCGTTCGGCAAAAGTCGTCGCCGAGACGGGGAGGGGTAAAAATAAAACGCGTTTTTTTTCTTTCTTTCGAGTTCGGGTGGAAAAAATACCGTTTCCGGTGGGAATTTTGATTTTTCTCGGTTGCATTTCCTGCTTGTTAATTTTCTCGCAACCTAAATGCCGGTCACGTTCCTCTAATGCGACCTCGTCCTGGACGTAATTGCCGAAATAAAATCTCGCAGGTGGCGTAACCGCCGCACGTTCGGTTGGGTTCGATTCTCGGCGCGGAATACTCTTTTAACTCTCCCTCTTTTGCGAAGCAAAACGAAAAGTGAGACGGAATAAATCAAGCAGCAAGAGGGAATGCTCCGCGGGTCCGTTGTTCTCGCTAATAAGTCAATTATCTCTTATTTGGGTCATTCATCCGTTGCCCTGAAATATCCCTACTTCATTATATATTAGCCATTCAAATTCCTTCTCATCTCACATGGGATATTATATCTTTTCTTCTTTCTTTTCCCAATCGGAACACTTTCAACCTTTTCATCTTCCCGTACTTCCTCTATCCAGCGGCTGGGAGCGTAGGTAAGAAGCAGAGGTAGTAGCTCCCTTAAGGGGATATCGATAGAAGTCTATCACGCCTCGGGTTACGACCGCGATCGATAGTGGCTCGTGCGATCGTAGGTGGATAAAAAGGGAGTTCTCTCCTCCCGTTTCTTTCATTTTTCCCTTTCCTTCTTCCTCTTTTCCACATAGTCATTCCGCCTCCTTTTCGTTTTGAAGGCCGCTCGCTATAAGACCCAACCCAGACTCTCCCAATGCCCTCGGGACGATAATCACAACACGTCGAAAAAAAGGTATAAGAAAGAAGTCGGTGAAAAGGCATCGTGGAAGTGGGCGCCCTTGGTCCCTGATTGCTGTCGCGAAGGCAGGAGCTATTCCTGGAATAGGGCCGGACGCTTAATAAGGCGGACGCCAATCTTCTTATTCTAGGAGGAAATGCAATTTGATTCCTATTCTGTGCGGAGAATATGATGTCATCTCGGCACGGCGGATTTGGTTCGGCTCGGAGAGATGCCCTCGTTGTGATTTGATGACGTGTATAGAAGTGGTGATTTTTTTTGCATTGGCTGAAAAAACGAGCAACCAATGAATTGTTGGTTTTGCCCGAAATTATTAAAGCAAAACTCTGGCGATTATATGGATCTTTAAGATGTATTTCATTCTCATGAAAAACGCTGGATTAATCTCGGACTCCTAATCGTTGAAAAGTAAATGGCGTTTGAACTTTTTAATCCAAATATTTTTCATATTTGACGGGGCAAAATTTTTTGAGACCACGAATATACCTGAAAAAGTTCGTTCATCACTAAAGGAAGTATTAGGACATGCATATCTACATATAGAGCTTGGTAGATATCGCGTTTTAATTTTGCCAAGGTTAGAATTCATCCCTCTTCTAAATTGCACTCTTCCAAAAACTAACTTTCGAAAATTTGTATTTCTTTAGCTAACAAAATCAGTCTTGCTGCACAAGGCACTCGCAAATTTAAAATCTCGTGTTCTCCTAGTTCGTACACATAACTTAAACTACCATATCCGTACGACTTACTTAGATATAGAATTTGGGATTTAAGCGAAAGCTTACACAACTGTAGAACATCAGAGCATCCTCTAATCTTATCTCTTCCCTCGACGATATTATCAAAGAGAGCGTAGTAGTATACTAAAAGACAGGTGCCCGAAGTCAACCAACTTTCTCACGAAAGCACAGGCATAAAGAGCACGTCGCGGACTAACGGAGTTTTCTTTTTAGACGAAAAATGAAGGGACGATGTGAGATGTTCTTGCCAGAGCCGCAGAAAGTAAATGACACTGCAGATATAGGACATTATGATGGGAGAGGAAAATGAAAACGTCTCGATCGAATGGATCCGTGTCACGTCGCCAAACTACAAAAAAAGAGGATCGCGATAGAGAGAAGAATGCGAAACGTTTTCAGACGCATCAATGGGCGAATAAGAAGCTCTCCTTCACCCTCTCGATCTCTCTCTCTAACAGTAAAACGAATGTTACGGACGTGGTCTGAAGCGAAGAGGATATGACACGACATGATTGTTATTCTCTTTCTCTCTTCCACTCGAGGGCGTATCGCCATGATCGACGTGATCCGATTCAGCTCTGACCGCAGGTCAACAACCACCTGTTGAAGAGAGGGAATGGAAAAAAAGGAAGCGAGGGTTGTTGAGGAGGGTGTTGGCGAGCAAGAGATAAAGAAACGAAGAAGAGCGCGCTCTCAAGCGCTTCTCGCGACGTAAGAATTTGCTATCAGGAAGAAACATCTTTTCAGCATAAAATTAATGGAAATTTATAACTGATAAACTTTTGATCTGAGGAGGAGCTATCTACTTTGCTTTCGGTTGTTCAAATTATAAAACTTCCATCGCGTAATGTTTCTACATTTGCGTGCAGAACTCTTTCTTTTGGTAGACTAGGCAAACGACTTGAGGGAATTTCTTCGCGAAAAGAATTTTCCAAGTTCATCAAATTCACACGTAACGATAGGCGAGCAACATTTTCACACTTTGCTAATCTTTGAAAAATGTTCTAACTAAAAGAGGAACAAGTGTTACAGATTAGAAACCTATTGGTGTGATGTTCGAGTGTATTACCAGGCCTTTGATAACGATGTGACAATATTCTGGACACGTAACCGAAAAGCAAGATGTTTAAATAATAATAATTTATTAAGCACAAATAGGTTTTCCCAATTCCATGCGCTATAACATGTGAATTATAGGAAAACCTTCGTGGACTAATATTTTATATAGCCTCATTGAACTTTTAAGTCCCTTTATATCGTTAAGAAACGCTCGAAATCTATTGTCATTTCAGTTTCTGCCGATTTCCAGTAAAATTATCAATCCTCAAACGAATTTTTGTAATTTTTTTATCAACAACTGTCCCTGAAATTGGGCGGATAGTATTTATTTTACGAAGCCGCTGGACAGAGAGACTTGATATCCCAACTGTGAATTTTCCTATCGTCCTGCCTACCGTTATCTCGCTCTCGCCCGCTAAAAATAATCAATGAACAGTGACGTGCCCAGCTCATACTTTCAGTCTCTCGTCTCGACGCGATAAAGCACTAGCTCTCTGAAGCCGAGAGAGTGATACACGTCGGCTATCTTTCCTCTCCCTCCTTCAAGCCCCCAGGGAGGTTAATCCCGTCTTTATATATTTTTTGAAACCCTCTTCTCGACCGTTCCGTAACAATTCTTACCGCCTCCCTTTCTCACCTCTTTTTAAGGAGGCGCCAAAAAATTCGAAATAATATGAAAAGGGGAGACTGAGGAATAAAAAAAGTATCTCGTTTGTCCTCCTCGACGCTGATCAATCTCTCGATCCTTCAGAAGAAAAGAGGCCTCGGGGGATGGGGGGGAGGAGAAGGAGAGGGAGGGGAGGAATAGGAGGGGGAGGGAAGGGGAAGAGAGGTGAGGAGGAGGATCGAATCCCCGATCTTTCCGACCTCTTTCTCTCCTCGTCGCACGGCAACATCTACCGCCCCCTACGCCCTCCGCGACCGCTGATACTCTTTCAGCTCCCGAATATATTATGCACTCTCTCTCAATCCACGCCCCAGGGCCCGCATAGGGAGATGACGCTATATACGTATCCCGTTGCCACGGATGACATTCCTTCCTCCCTTTTTCGAATCCATGGCTTTTTATACCCGCATGCATGCATTAGCTCGGATGGATTTCGAAATTTGGACATTGAATTTACCTACTATACGTATAGGTATATATGTATGCTTGTCTATGTATGCGTTAGCTCGGTTGTATTTCGAAATTTGAACGCTGAATTTGTTTATACGTATATGTATATATGCTCGTCTGTATTTGTTATATATAAAAAAACGCCCACAAGCCTGGAGTAAGAAGAATGTCTATTTGTCTATTGCTAGAGTTTTAGATAGCTTGAAGAAATTCTTTTTGGTTGTTATTACGTTGAGTTGAAGTTACACAACTCGATTTTTCGTTTGCGCACAATGTTCGATTTATAGACGTTCGACTGCGTGCTGTTTCTATAAAGTGTTATTATTTTCCTACCATTGGTCGTTTAGACGTTGATATATGCTCATTTTTGCTCGTCGAGGTGGTAACTATCGAAAAGTTTGTTATACTTTAGCGCCTTATGACGAAATTAATGGAAATTTATTTCACTCAATGTAAACTAACAATGCCGCGAGCTTTAATAAAGAAAAAACTGGAGATAAATATTTTTGTTACTTCACGACAGTAACATAATTTCTGCCGGCATTCGCCTGATATTTGTCTAATAAAATCAAAGGTCATGTAAATTTTTATTTCGGTAGTGGACAAACATTTTTCTTCCTGCTAATTTAAAAATTGGAATTCCATAAGAATAACAGAAAATTTAACGACACCACGCTGCTCCGTTGAATAATAACATATACTTAAATAAATATATTTGAACGTTTCACTTAATATCTTCATTCCCGAATCTAACATTCAGTGCATGTTTAAATATTCTGAATCATTCTAGTGAGACGGTTATCTAGTTTACATGGACGCTGAGAAATAATTCATCTTGCTCAGTAATCGACATTTTTAGAAATTACTTTTCTATCTCGAGAACGTCTTTAAACGCGACGCGATAAAAAGTAAAAAAACTCTCATATCCGGTATCTGATAGCGACATTTCCAAATAAAAATTTCACATCACACCACTCGCTCGCCATCCAATTTTTAATGACCGCATTAATCTCGAATTTCGAGTTCGATTTCGAAATAACGCCATGACGCAACGTCAAAAGACTAGCGTTCGGTTTGACCTATTTATAATTTTGCAGGCTTTCGACGCGTTGTACTTTTTCGGGGAATAATTCATCGTGGACAAACAAAAAAGCAGTCGGCAATTCGCTTCGATCAAAGTTCGCGCACCGTCGCGATACATTCAATCTTGGGGCCAATATCTCTCTCGCATGCTCCGAGTACAAAGGGAGGGAAAAAAGAGAAGGGGAGATTAAAAAGGGCATCTCTTTTTCCATGTGCTGTCCTTGGGTTACTGCTCGCGCCTGGCCATTAAGGTCCAGCGCGGATAACGCCTGGCCACACTTCAACAAGTCTTACGTAATCGTTTCGCCTCTCCCGTCCGACAACTTCTGCCTCGACGGGGAAATTTTTAAAAGGAAACTTCCATTTAATTATATTAGCTTGGAACGTGTATAAATAACTTTTAGATATTGTGATCAAGTTGATGTAACATTTAAAGCGCTTTACAAAAAATATTTTTCGAAAAAGCTTTCGGTTTAGAACATTAGAAGTTGCAACGCAAATTATTAATTTTTAATTAAAAAGACATTTAGAGATGAATTTACGAAAGGTTTTGAATATATTTTCAAGCTATTTTTAATACAAATACATAGTATTAGGAATGTTTCTCTTGTGACGGGTATGAAATTTCTCATGTATGTAGTGCTTTGTATTTTTCTATCGCTCTTTTATCGGTCACGTTATAATAAAGAAAACGATTTCAAGCTTTTCTTGAAGGTAGCATCGTGTCAAAAGTTGTTTCGCATCCCCAATTCCCCTTCGGCATACAGTTTTTTCACATGCCTGTAATTAAGTGCCATTTTGTTTCATGTGAGAGAGTGGTTTGGCCTAGTACTCACGGATAACGTGCGAACGATAGCATCAAAGGACGGGATTTCAAGGTTTTCAAAGTTCTAAGTGAAAAAAACTTTTTTCCTAACATCATAATGGTGGAATTGTATATACGAAAGTCTTGCCAACTGGAAGTAAATCCTCTTATCTCCAACTTAATCGCTGCTCAACGATGTAACCGAGTGAAGGAAATGTTCGCTCTTCAAAGCAAAAGACCGCTACAGTGAAACGATACGTCATCAAGAATTAGTACATCGATAACATTATTTTATGATGCTTGAGCGTTAAAATTCACAATTGCCGTTGCTACTTGGACGCGGGTAGGTGGCAAGTAAAATACATATGCTAAATATCTCCACGTTTTGAAAAAGAATTCTATTGATTTCAACTACGACATAGAGTTATGAACCCATATTCATAGCTGATAATAAGAGTAAGGACGTTTTTATTACGCTACTGCGTTGTTTATACCAGGTAATTATTTTACAAAAAGGACTAGGCACGAAGATGTACAAGTTTCAGTTTGTGCGCGTTTATCTGTGGTTGATACAGTCTCTTTCAAAGAGAATTAACCATAATTATTTATTCAGAGGGGGAGGATAACTCGAGGTAAAAATAAGAAAAAAAATCCCACTTGCCTTTGCATTGAATAAAAACCTCATTTACACCTGCCTGTCTCATTACGCGTATACACATCTTGACACTGCTGTCAAGTTATTTCATCACCGCATCTCCCTCGAGCCCAGATGCGCACAGATAAAAGTCTCTCGCGAAAATTCAAAAGGGAGGGGGAGGGAGAGGAAAAAAATGAAAGAGGAGTCGTACCTTAAAAGCAAACCACCTCTTCCAGACGAAGGGGATACACACAATCGTCACGATTGAAAACACTACCGTTGATGGAAAAGGCGCGATATCTTAAGAAGGTTGAGTCAGAAGAGAGGGTCGCGTAACGCCCTATCTAACGTAAGTAGAGGAAAGAGCATCTCTTTTCCTCGTCTCTTCCTTTCCCTCCTTAGTATTCTTTTCCCTTCAGCCTCCGTTCCTTCCCACTGAGAGCCAATTGATTTTGCCCAAAAAGGAGTTGTGCTCCAATGCGGAATTTGCACGAGGGAAATCCTTTTTTTTCTCTTTTCTCTCCCTCTTTCTGTCTTCTTTTTTTTCTTTCCTCTCGCGCCCTCCTTTCAAAACTCCTTCATTTCCCCAAACCTCCATGCAATTCTTTTTATCTCTTTATCCCAAAAGCTCTCATCTTTGACTGTTTCACTTTACCGCTTTTCTTAACCTCTCGCTCTTTTTTCCTCCTTTTTATTTGCCTCTCTCCTACTCTTTCCCTCTTTTTCTTCCTTTTTCCTCATCCTTTCGTTATCCTTTTCTCTATTCTTACTCCTCCACCCATAATCTTCCCATCGCCTTTCCTCCTTCCATCTTTTCCCAGTACTATTTCATCCTATCCCCTTTTCATCATTTACCCTCTCTTCATCTCCATACTCCTTTTCCTCTCTTCTCTCCCTTTTTCTTCGCCTCTTTTATTATATCTTTCTCTCGCCCACTTCCTTCGCTCTTCTCTCTCATCCTCCATTTCTATTGCTCTTACACTCCTACACCCAGCCATTCCTTCATGGAGTGGAGGAGTTAAGGATTTCGTGCTCTGCATCAGAAAGACCAGTGCCTCTAACATCCATTATTCCAGCTTCTTTCTCTTGAACAGTGACTTTAGGTGCTCTCGCCAGCACTTTGGAGATAGGCCCGACTCATCCCTTCCTCTCTCTCTCTCTCTCTCCTTTCTCTCTCCTCCTATCTCAATATCTTCTTTTCTCTCGAAAGAAGCGCTTCTATCACGGAATTAGTAACAAACTTGTAGAAAAAGGGAGTAGTTTTGGGGACTATGACGGAAGTCCTCCGTTTGTTTTCCTGCGCCGCTAATTGCCTTGGCCACCTGCTGAGTGTTTTTCTTTCTCCAACTCGGCGGCGAAGAAAGTGTGTAGTTTAGATGTGAAAAATCCGGTTCTTCCGTCGAGTTTTTTTTCGCAAAGGTCTCTGGCAGCTTTTCGTGCTTTTTTTGAGATCTGATAAGCGGAAAACTGCCGCCTACAAACTGAAATGTAAGTACATATTTAACATCGCGAAAATGCCGTTTTTACGCAAGAATGTTTTTCTTTTTGAAGCTTGCCATTTCTCGAGACAATTTCTTCATTAAAAACGGCCGGAAAGCACTCAAGGAATACGGAATAATCTGCGTACAGCGTTTTTTGGTCTTTCCAGTATATTTTTATGAGGAAACACATTACAAAAAAATATTTCCCGAGATTCAATTGTACAAAAAATTAGAACTAAATTTACTTCTTTAAGATTCATGGGCGAGCAAAAAGTGAAAAATTAAAATTATTCTGTAATTTTCAGACTTGTAACTGTGCTTGGTAGAGTTCACCGTTCATTTTTACTTTCTCCATATACGTAGCATAGGGGGAAGTATAGCATTCATGAAAAAAATCGACTTCGAGATTTAAACGGAAATATACGTTTTGGGGTCCCCTGAACACGTTTTGACCATTTTCTCGATTATGTCTGTGTGTGTGTATGTGATAGCTTTTTTGTGGGTGCTCTAACTCAAAAACTATTAATCAGGTCAACGCGAAATTTTATATTTAACATTTTTATAAAAGTCACAAGAACTGATTAGTTTTTGGTAAAAAGTCAGTCAACCGGAAGTGGGTGTTTACGCTAATCACTTATCCGTTATTTTGAAATATTTGATAAATGTAAAAATGTAATGAAATAAAGGTTGTAGGACATTTAAATTTCTACAACCTTTGTTTGAAACATATTTCAGTATAATGCATTATTTAAGAGAGATCTTATATTTTTAGCTGCCACCACCACGCCACCTACCGACGACTATTGTTAACAATTGACGCTTAGTTACGTCTTAGTAACGCTCCTTTTTCCCTTTCTTAATTTTTGGAGCTTTGTGTCTATATCCAATATCAGAAGGCTATGCTTTGAGTTTATTTCTGTTATTTGTAGTCCAAAATTTTCCCGCAGTTTCTTAAAATATTTATTATTATGTAACCTATTTGGAATTTTTAGAAATATGACAGATATGGAGAAAGTCATGTGGTGGCCACATCAGATTTTTTTTAAATCTGACGTTTATTTTACCGAGAGATTTTCGACGAATACCGACGCTTAAAATTACTACTTACATATATGGCTGGCAGTTTTCAACCATTCAATTCGATCATTAAAATTTTTTTATTTAGAAATTCTACGTATACATATATATGTATATATATAAGAATATTTTCACTTGAAAGTTTACCTCTTCAAGTAACAAAAAATAGTTTGTGGGGAAAAAGTTCATTGTGCGAACACGAAACGATATTTATTTTCTTGTATTTTTTCTTCTTCCTTACAAATTTTGCCAAACGTGATGATTTTGACAACCAATCTATATGAGAAAACATATATTAATAGTTAATTCACGCCTTTTACTAAGTGAATCTTGATAATTAAACCAAATTTGCATATTGCATATCGGTCAGGAGAATATTCTTCTACCACACTAAAACTTGGTATATATTTAATCTCAAATATCATAAGCTGATATTTAAAAATCTAGATATTTTTGATTTCGTATAATACTTCCAATCGCGTCGTTGACAAATATGCGAATGCAGATAGTAAATTATGCTTTATCTCTTGAAATTGTTTAAGAAAAACTATAAAAAGTGTAATTTATGAAATCCAACAATATGCTATTGCTTTAGCCGAGAAACAATCTTTAAAAATTTGCGAGTTCAGCCTAAAGGCTTTTAGACATTCGTTGGTGCCAATTAAGAACTAATAAAGGAAAAAACGTTAATGATGTAATTATCGCAATACAATTTTAGCCGTCAAAAAAGAACTATCTAATACTTGACTTTGTGTCATTTGATATATTTCCTCACTGTAATAAATATTCTCTTTATTTAACAAAATATATAGAAAGAAAAATTAGACTTAATTATCCAGCGCTCGATCAATAGTCTTACCTCAAATCCTGATTAAAATGTTTTTCCAATCGAAAAAATACTTTACAACAAGTAGCAAATAAATATTAATCCTTAATCCCTCTACAATTTTAAGTATCGATTGCTAATTTATCTGCATTTTTTAAAACAATCATATATAAATTAAAATTTATTAACCAAAAGCAAGAAAGTGGAACGATCTTACCTTGATAACTTTTAGAGAAAGACTGCCCAAGTGTGGGATCATTGCGTACGAAGAGGTGAAAGTATGCGGTAGATGCGTGGAAGGGGCAGCAAAACGGTTAGCTTCAAACGACCACCGAAATTCCTTTCTTTCGAACCTCGTTTAACTGGGGTCGAGAAAGTCGCAGTAGGACATTTCCATGACCTTATCTCTATAGAGAGGCTCGTAGAATATCTCACCATTCGGTCGGCAAATATAATCTCAAAAACCTCAAAAGCTTTAAGAAACACGTGTTCTCAAAATTACCCTAGGACCTTGCGGTTAACTTATTGTTCAGAGTAGAAGCGTGCGCATTTAAAAACACGCATATTTGAGTCTAACGAAATTCCCCTCTTTCAGTCCCACTGTTAATGTAAGCCCAGAAAAGGAACGATATCGTAGGTAGCAAATAGTATTGCAAAATAAGTAAACAGAAATGACTTTAATATTATAATTCAGAATAGGTTTTTAGAGGCATACTTTTCCATCTTCATGGAAAATCGTCACTTATCGACGACTATTCATTACGTCGATTTTGAAATTTAAAAAAATTGACGTTTATCGACGTTTTTCTATTTAAATCGAATCCTTCAAAGCCTACTTATAACCACGGTTGATCTAAAAAGCTTTCATTCTTACGCGAAACAAGTCTCCGCGGAAAGTGACCATGAAGTCGAGGATTTAGAATGTCACGAATTCCAGCGATGCTTTTAACTTCCTTTATTCTAGTTTACTGGTTACGGAAAAATCCGTCTCTCTTCATGTTTATTACATTTACGAGTCACGGGGAGTGATTGCTAACTGCCATCTATGCTTGGTGGCGAAAAAGTCTTGAGTCTGTCCAATAAACCTTAACAATGCACAAAGGCTTCTTTGACACGGTGCGTTATTGCCACATCAAATCTTGTTTATGATAATATTAACCTCAAAGAGCACCTTCAACAGTTGTTTAAAATTAAAATCTGATGTGACCACCACAAGACTTGCTGCATATCTGTAATATTTCTAAAAATTCCAAATAGGTTAGATAATAATAAATATTTTAAGAGACTGCGGGAAAATTTTAGGCTACAAAGAACAGAAATAAACTCAAAGCATAGCCTTCTGATATTGGATATAGCCGCAAAGCTCCAACGATTAAGAAAAGAAAAAGGAGCGTTATAAAGACGTCAACTGATAACAATGGTAGGTGGCGTGGTGATGGCAGCTATAAATGTAAGATATCTCTTAAACAATGCATTATATGGAAAAATGTTTCAAACAAAGGTTGCAGAACATTAAACTTTCTGCAACTTTTATCCCGATACATTTTTATATTTATCAAATATTAAATAAAATATTTTAAAATAACGGATAAGTGACTAGAGTAAACACCCACTTCCGGTTTACCGATTTTTACCAAAAACTAATCAGTTCTTGTGACTTTTATAAAAATGTTAAATATAAAATTTCGCGTTGACCTGATTAATAGATTTTGAGTTTGAGCACCCACAAAAATCTACCAAATACACACACACAGACATCATCGAGAAAATGGTCAAAGCGTGTTCAGGGGACTTCAAAACGTATATTTCCGTTGAAATCTCGAAGTCGATTTTTTTCATGAAAACAATACTTTCCTCTATACTACGTATATTGAGAAAGTAAAAATGAAATCCATCATTTACCTGCTTGTTTGTTTTAATGTTTTTCGATGTAAATATTTATTTACTCTTATTATAGCGAGAATCCTCCGTTAAGGATTAATAAAATAATGTGCGAGTTTTTATTCATGATTTAACAATTACATTTTATGACACTCAACATTTTAAGCTTTATTCCAGGAAAAATGTACGCTGATGTACTTCCAAGTTTACATAACAAGCGTTGTTGGCTAGTATACACTCATTGGCTACGGAGAGCAAAACCCAAGGAAATATTTTTCATCGCGTTTTCCGATAAATATAAAATAAAATACGCCAATAGCAAGTGGTTTTGACGCAAAACTATACCCCGTGAATTTAAAAAATCTACGGGATATTATTTTATTTCATAAGAAGATTCGCGATTATGTGTAGAAAAATTAAAAATTCTGGTATTATTTTATTCCAAATAGGCAAATCATTTAAATGGAGCGTCTTCTGAAAATTTTAAATTTTTTTATAATTTTTCTAAACGATTCATCTTATCCAAAAATTGCGGCATGAATAAAATGTTTATCTCGCTTTATATTTATGCTATTGTACGAAAAATATTACCTTTGAATGATGATTATTATTATTAAATTAATTTTCGTGTTTGATGGCGGATGTGAAGTAATGTTTTAAACCGCGACGTATATAATTGTAAGATTCGAAAGGCCCTTACGAAAACGTAAAAATGGTTCATACCTGAAAATACTTTTCGAGTTTCGATGCTGGAATTTCTCTCTTCCGGGATTGTTTTGGCCACATCTTCTCGTCATAAAATTTTCTAATATTCTACCTTTAAGAATCCCTAAGAAAAAGACTATCATATAGCTAACTAAAGTTATAGAAAGTGTTTCTTAGGGTTCTGCACGATGCAAATTCGCCAGCGGATCCATTCGTTCAGGGAAATCACAAAATGATGCATTTTGTAAAGAAAAACGTCGCACTGAGAGTACCTCTTCAGCATATTTCATGTCGAATATCTGATGAAATTTAATCCGAAACGTTTAGAACATACGCCCGACCTGTCTTTACATTGAGCATAAATATAAACAAATTTAGGGGATAAGGAAAAATTTTATGACAGCCTCTATGTACATATTTACCATGTCATGTAAGAATCGAAATGATACATTTGACACGGCTATAAAGATCATAATAATATTTTCCATCCATACACGCACAAAAGAAAACAGAAGCAATCAGATTTAGTGAAATTCGTGTAACACAAATACAAATATCTGTATAACCCATGGAAATCAGTCAGAAAACCGGTTAAAAGTATTTTTAGATTGAAAATGTGTTATCTTCTTCGTTTCGTATTTTTATCGAATGGTTTGCCACCATTAAATAGGATAAAATAATTAATAATGGAAATTATTAACGATCATAGTTTTGAATCACGCTTTTTAATTTTATAGAGCTTCATTATACTTATTGAATACTGGAGAAGCGGAATGTGTGAATACGATCGTAGCCAGGTGCGAATTAGCATATTAAAATATTCTTGCGCGATCAACTCGCGATCCACGCGTAAGAATAGCCTTAATTGCCTTTAGCTATTTAATTTTCTGATTAAAAGCTACGCATTCCCGAAAATCTCTTCCATAGCCAATAACAAGAGCTGTAAATCAGTACTAAGAGCTAAATTATGGAAAGACAACGTAATTACCGTATCGGCTCGAATATAGGGCGGCCTCTGAATTCAGCATCACGCGGAAGAAAAACCTTATCACTATCACGCTTCCAAATACCTGATGCATTAATCTCAATATCGAAGGTAGCAGAAAACAAATAAAACATTAATGAAAAAGTTTCATTTAGGAAAATATGTAAATTTTCACAGATTCGGCTGACATAAAAAATACATTGCCTTTTATTCGTACCGATAGAATAATTTTATTTTTTGCGGATCGAATGTTTTCGATACTCGCCAGAAATAAGGTCAATAGGCTGTAAAATTTAAAATAACTCAAGAATGTGCATACATTTTACAGCTAATTTCTGCGACTGATGAACATAGTTTCTTTTATTGAAATTTTTAAAATAGGTTTTCAAAGAAAAGCGCCTGAATTGAAATTTTATAAAAACCTACCCAACTCAGATATATAAATTTCTTTCATTGAAACTGTGAAGAGAACTTCATTATTTATGTCATTACGAAGAAAAAATTGTATTTTTTAACACATGCGGATTTTAATAGATGGTAATATTAGCCAGGTCCTCGCCGATATATAAACACCTTTGAATATCTATTTATCGAACAATCGGATTAGTATTTAACTTTGAGCCAAGGATTACTTTAGTGGATTTGTTGTTGATAATCGCCCGGCCTACACCAGACTGGTCTATCGGATTGGCCGTGGACTTTGCCAATGAAGGTGTGCTTTTTGAGGCCAAGCCTATATTTCGAAAAGCAAGCCGTTTCTATTTGCTGAGGTAAAACTATGCGGTTAATCGATAACGGACCACATTGAAGGTTCATAAGTACCGCTTTGTATCCTCGATCTAAATTCGATATTCAGGTCCCTTGTAAAAATGTACCGCTTTCTTGCGCGGAGGGGTTGCGGTTTCGGCAAAACTGCGAACGAAAACTGCGAGATCCTTTTTCCTGGTAAGGTTTTCTTACTAATGGAGAGAGATGTAGCTCGCTCGTGATTCGCCGATTTGGCAAGGCGACGGTGTCAGAAGCAAAGCAATCCGATGCTTTTATTTGAACAGAGTAGGGTGATCACAACTTTTAATTTGCGTGCGCCTAATTTCTCCAGCGGCGAACTCTTAATGTCAAACCTTGGACGAAAATGGAATAAGCTACAATTTTCAAATCTTTTTAGCGTTTAAAATTTTCTTGGGAGGAATGATGATCTTTGAAATGCCGGTACCGACATATGTCGAGGATGCGTCTCGCGAAAATGCGATGCATCTGAAAGTTTTTTTTTATTAATCACCATGTTATAATGGACGATGCGTTCCAGCCTTTAAAATATATACTTTTCAAAGAAATACGTTTGTTCGTATAATTTGGGATACGTCCTAATTGAAAAAATTACAAGCTGCGAAACAACCATCGCTGGTGATGTAAATAGGTAGTCGATGAATTTTATAACTCATATGAATGGCATTTTAAGATCATCCACAGCTGCCAGTTCTTTTGTCAATTTAACGGGTTTCGCATTCATTTAATCTGATTGGCTCAATTTTTACGATAATTTGGACAATTTCATGGTTAGGAAAACAAAGCCTTATTTCACACTTTACTGACAATTTGTTATGCCAACATTGCGCAGATGGCAATATAATATCCTTAATCGCATTTACGCTACGGTTCTGCTTTTGCGTAATTTCAAGCCCGATATAATCCTAAGATTTAACATTCTTTCGAAGTGACGTTATCACATCGTGAGTTTTGTATTTCTATCAGAATACCCAGCCCTAAGATAGGAAAGTTCGCGACAGAATAATTGAAATGATTTTAAGAGAAAGACAATATGTAATCGCGAGAAATGTTTCACGATTATTATTTGCTACATAATCGCGCAGTAAATAACACAAACAGTCATGCGATTATTTTATTAGAGGAAGTTAAGGTAGGACGTCGCATGGAAACAGCGCTGATATCTTCCTTACGTAAAATTCGAACATGTTAGCGAAAAAATTTCGAATCGGGCGCGAAAAAAAAACTTCCGAATCCAAGCACCAATTAAAAACGTTTCGCAAGTTTAGCGACGGGAAAAAAAATTTTCCGACCGATCTGCAAATCAGTTTTGCACGAGGAAACTGATTCGACCCTCCGAATCGCCTCGTAATCCATCGCGAACGTATGGCGTTATTTTTTTCTTTTATACCCGTACTCCTCATGACCTACACACGCCCACGCCACATCGAGTAGGTAGTCATCTCCCCGCCCTCTTTCCAAAGGAAAGATGACGAAAGAGATCGTCAGCTATCTTCCCCAGATTCCTCACACTCGGTCTCCTCTTCGAAACTCCTTAACACCTCTCTCCCTCGCTCCCCTTTGCACCCTTTGCTTCCTATCCCAAACCGTCCTCACGAATATATTTATTTTTCGGACGCATTCTATCGCGGGTGAGTGACACGCGCAACATCCACGGATGCTAAAGGTTCCGTTCGATACCTTTTTCCCTCTCTCTCCTTTTTCTCCGCGAACTTTCGCTCCCCTCTCTTTCTCTATTTAGAAATCTCTCGAAATATATTTCCGTTATATACCGTCAATCCAGGAGAGCCCGCGGATTCGCCGCATTGCATCAAGTCGATCATCGAAAATATAAAAAAGAATAATAGGATTTTATGTTTATCTTCTCGGCTATTTATTTATTTATTCGTCTGCTTTTCGTCGAAGCGGGCCCGAATCCGCGAGGATTTGTTTCGGCCAAGAGCTTTAGTTTATTATTCCATTTATTTTAGTCGTCGAGGACGGTCGTCGGTACGATCCCAAAACTATTTGTTTGCTTTTTTTCGGGAGAGGGATGAGTCGGGTTGAGCTCGGATTAAAATTCGCTTCGATTCGACGTCATCGTTATTTAATTAAACCTGACGTTGTTAAGGGCGCGATTGGATTTTTTTGTTTGTTTCGTCCATTTTAGCGGATGTTCTTACGAGTGGAGATTTTTCTAAGCGACCTCTTTTTTCCTCCGCCTCCTCCCTCGCCCCCGACATATGGCGTGGTCCACGACTCGTGGGATTTAAACAGAATTTCGTAGGGCGAGCTATTTTGTCTACCGGTCACAATCGAGGCGGGGATTGAAAAGAATTTTAATGTCATCCAGCCAATCCCTCTGTGCTGGTTAACAGGCCAGATGACGATTGCCCCTTCCTCTCGACGATTTCAGACATAACGGCGTTTTGGAAAAAACAAGAGACGGTGAAGTTGAGCGACATTTCCAATATCGATTTTGAAAGTTAAACAGAACGAGTTCATTCTTCGACGACATATATCTTCTGTTACGTAAAGCGATAACGGACTCTGCCGTGTAAAACACCAACAGCGGACCGAAAAGAATGTCCGTGAATCTGGCAGACATAAATGCTCCAACAATGATTAGGTAAAAACTCACCAACTTGGCAACCTCAACTGCAGTTTTGAGACCGGATTTGTAAACTTTTTAATTTTAACCTCTTATTTTATATACAAGTTAAACTTTTTTTCAAGGAGTAACGGAGCAGAGGTCAATGCGAATTGTGAGGTTTTGTCTTCATTTATAAAGGCATTGAGTTAAACGGGATCAAATAAAAGGCAAGAGAATCGCTCCTCTCTCTCTCTCACACACACACAATTAAAACTGCCGTTCTTCGCGCGCCCTTTTGTCCTATCTTAAGGATCTCAGATGAGAGGAGCGCGTTTACATTTCTTAACCCGCAATTCTCGAATAATGAAACGATTCTTCCGAGTCATCTCGCAGCCATTTCTTTCCGGACGCTTTGTTTTCCACCTGACGCCTTGTTTAACGAGAACCTCCTTCCAATCGAGGAGAATGGACAGGTGGCCGCGTGGCACGCAAGGTTCCACGCATTTGTTTCCCTTCAACAAAGAGTCGCCCGGATCCAAGGGAACGCGTTCACGATGCGGCCCGGCTGGAATTCTCTTACGTACGGGGAAAGAAAGAAAACCCTTCAAATTGGAGGAGAGGAGTCAGTCGTGCGACGAGTCCGTATTTTCGCGGAGGGACCGCGTAACGGGATACATTCCGGCCATAACTGTTTATATAACTCCACGACGAATGGTAATTTTCTCGGAGACTGCCGATGTAAACCCGCCGCAGAATGTAAGTGACTTTACCGTCGCACGATCATTGCTCCCGACCCACGGGAGAAAGGAGGAGCGAAGCGGACCTTCCTTCTTCTCTCTCTCTCTCACTCTCTCCATCTCTTTATGCTCCACTAAGAATAAAAAATGAGGCGAGCTCGTGGCTCGAGAAGAAAACCACCGTTAACCAAACCCAAAGGGGTGAAAGTTTTTCGTAGGTTGAAATCCTTGAGCGGGCAAACCCGAAACGGCCTCGTTAAATTGAAATAATAGAAGGCGGACGAGAGTCGGGAGATGAAAAATATGTCGATGAAAACAAGACGGACTCGGTGGGAAAAAAGAACGTACGTAATCTTTTCCATTACTCTTTCTTTTTTAATCTCTCCGCAAACCCGCGGGTCTTTTGCCGGAATCAATCAAAAGGGATTTTGGTTTTCGACCAAGGAGGTAAAGGAGAGAGCTCCGTACAACAAGCAATCCCGCTTAAAAATCTTCGCATTCCCTAAACGAAAGAGGATTTTCCTCTAATTAGTTAGGTCGATTCCCGTTAAAGCTTTCGCATCGAAACCGTTTTTGGGGTTCGCCAACGTCTACGCTATCGCGCCGGAGGAAGGCGCGGCGGTCTGCTTTTTTGTAAAAATAGTTTCCTCCCGGATTCGAAAATAAATGAAACTTCCGCGTCCAACCCGCTCTTTTAAAAAGATCTTCCACATAGCACTCCGTCCGGTTTTTTAAACGCCCGCTTTAAGAGTTCTTAAAATAGGAGTTTATTTTGTCCGAACGTTTTTTGACAGCGGACGTAAACCTCCGCTACGGGGTCGGCTTCTCGCGAACTAGACGGGGAAGTGATCGAATCAAGAGCGTTTGTTCCCGATACCGGAGGATCGGTACTTTTTTTAACGACGTCGGGAGTTGTCATCGCGAGGCGAGTCTAGGTAAAAACACGTGGAAGCGAGAGAGATATACGTCCTCCCACGGGAACGCAGCTGCGATTGCTTTCCTTCCGGACGGCGATAGGTTGCTTTGCCGCTTCCTCTCGCTGTCAACATGCCACGTCCCAAGGTATCGCGCTTCCTGACTTCGTTCCGCGGCGATGCTCTTTCTCTCCTTTCCATCTTCTCCACTCGGATGCGGGAGCCACTCGAAAATTCATCGCGAGCGAAGGAAGACGGCCCCGTTTATTCATTTATTTTTTATGTCCTTCCAGACATTCCAGATGCATGAGTGTCTCCTTAAATGGCCACGCGCCACGTATGCGCGACGCTCGTTTTTCTTCCCGCTCTCTCCTCCACTCCTCGCCCGGCAATTTCATTAAACTCTCCCGCTCCCAGTCACGGTCAAGCGCGATTTTTTTTCACGCGGAATTTCGAGTGGAGGATGAGGGAGGGAGAGAGAGAGAGATAGAAAACATACGAGCTTTGCAGTGGTGGCGTAAAAGCCGACGTGTTCTAAAGCACGTTCGCAATCGAATTACAAGCGCCGCGAAGGAAGAGAAAGAGAAACCTCTGCCCGCGTTACCAAAGAACACACAAACCGTTGGGATTTTTTTTTCATCCCGTGAGCGAGAAGAGGGCGGGCCGCGACCGGGAGGAGAGAGGAAAAAAGTCTCAGACCCGTCGTCAAGGCGAGTAAAAAAATAACTCTGATAAAATCCGAGAGCCAAGGTTAAACCAAAGCGTCGCTACTCTCCTCTCTCTCTCCTCCTCCTCCACCACCTCTTTCTAGACCGGAGGAGTTAAAATAATTTTTTCCTAGGCGTCGGCGACGGAGAGAAAAAAACCGACGGCGGGAGAGACTAAAAGAAAACGACCTCGAGAAAGAAAAAATGGACGAAACCTCACCTGGAATCGAACTTGGTCCCGTCCTGCAACGTCCCGACGTAGTGCATCGTGAGCATGTCTCCCGACTTTGTCTTTTGGTCGCAGCCGTCCGGTACGGAGAGCACCTCGATCTTCAGTTCATCCTCCTTGGCCCTGGCAAGGCACAGGACGGCCAACAGCATCACCACCTGGAGACCCCTAGCGACACCCCTAGACTTCATGTCGTTTGGAAAAATTTCTTACTCGACGACGACAGGAAGAGATAAAAAGAAACCGAGAAAATACGGACTCGTTTTCGTCGTCGTAAGCCGAAAGGGTTATCGTGATGGAAGAAGTCGCACGTGTTCGTCTCCTGCCTCTTTACTGTCACGTCCTTCCTCTCTCGATGCCCTGTGGCCACTGCAAGTCGACTCGAGTGTATCGCTGGCTCCTTCCCCTCCGTGCCTCCGTACTCTCCCTCTCTCCGTCCGCCTCTCACTTCTTGCCTCTCTCTCTCACCCTCCCTCGCCCCCTTTCCCTCCTGCGCGCCGGCACTCTTGAGCACTGCGCGCCTCTTTCCTCCTATCCCTCTCTTTTCCCTTTAAGCTCTCCCTCCCTCTCTCTCTCACTCCTTTTCGCTCGATCACAGCTTCCAGTGCCATATCGACTGCCCTTCACTCAACTCTTTTCATTCGAGCTGCTTCTTGCCTACCTCCCTCAAGCCTCTTCCTTTTTTTGTAAACGGTATTAGCCCTACGTTCGGAGTGTGCCCCGGAGTCAAATCAGCGCGCGAAATTTTTCTTATCCTCCACCTCTCTCTTTCCCATTCTCTCCCCCCCTCCCTCTTTTTCCTCCGATTTTTTGTTTCGCCTCCCGAACATTCGAAATATAGCGTGCGAAAGTCGCTCGCTGATTTTTTTTCCGTTGCGTGATCGTCGTTTGTTGGCAAATGAATGGGCGTTCTAAGGAGAATTTTTTGTCCCTCTTTTGCTTTCAGACAAATTTCTTTTTAAGCCCTGTTGTTTTTTTCGCGATAATGTATATCATCCGTCGAAAAACTTCTCTCGGTCATCAAATGGAATGGTTTTTTGCGCCTAATCTTTAAATTAGCCCTTGTGTGGAAGCGTGCTTTCAAATCGTTTTAGATATATTGTTTCAAAGCTCTTAAAACATTTTATACACACGTGTACACTGTTAAACCTCTTGGATCGCCCAACTAAAACTAAAAGCTTAGCGAAATTTGAAAATTATATTATACGATTAGTTTTTGACAGTCAGTGCAATTATAATTTCATAGATGTGTATAGAGGAATCGGCGCCAAAAATGGAAAGCTGAAATTTCACGTTTTAGTGAGTATATCTCAAGGGTAATGTCCTCAATGCTGCTAATGACAGACATTAACCTCGCAGACTTTACTAATGTCACACATAAGCCTCACAAGTCTGGATGTCTGATTCGATGGTAATGTTCAATGAATGATGTCGATCAAGACATAAAAACATGGGAGTTTCAGACCTTATTAGGTTAATGTTGTTTAAATAAAATCCGCATGCGTTTATAATGCGATTCAATAAAAGAAACTTGGGGAGTTGGATTGGTTAGTTATTTAACAAGTTTCAGATTTAATTCGCTAGTTATTCTTTGACAATTTCCCTCAGCATCGTAGTTTACCTGGAGGCTAATGTCTCGCATGAGCCATTTGGCGCCGTCTAACCAGTAAATTACATTAAGTCAATTTTAATACATTATCAAATGGTGCCTAATGAGAGTATAGATTTATAAAGTCGTTCTACAATTCAAACTCCAGGCGATATTTTAAGCTGTTTGAGTAACGAAGGTGGTAACTAACAAGAAAATATTTGAACCCAATTTCAAATATTTTTACCTTCCATGGAATTTTCGATATTTTGATTTTGAAGAAATTATCGTAACATTTTGCCATAAGTTGCTTATGCTTATGTTATGTAAAACTGCTAGAGCTGAAGGGATTGCTTTCGGATGAGTTCCATGTTATCCACAGAACTGATTGATAAGGAAGAAAGCTTAGTTGAATAATATCAATCTCCCGTTTAAAGTCGATAAGCTTTTATTTGCATTTTACGCATTTCATGGTTTATGACAAAGTTATAAGCCGTTTGTGTAAATTTGACGTGTCAATGAATTTAAAAAAGTGGTTTCTTAGTCGTCAGCATTCGCGAATTCCTGCAGAGGGCGTAAACGAAAAAAAAAATACTAGAAACTGGCAGAGAAGGAAGTCATTGAAAGCAACCTCCGCCTTATCGTACCAATTCTCGCGGGCAGTACCAACGCACATAAACGGGTAAGTTTGCAATTGGTCCACGTCAGAGCTAGGCGTCACGAGCCGGTGTATCGCAGGGATTTCGATTTCAGGGGCTCACCGAATCGTGGCCCGTAGTTTTTTTTTATTTGCGTATTCGCGAGAAGGATCCGGGATCGTATAGTGTTTTTCTCGAGCGAGGATGAAGGTTGAGTGGGAGGAAGTGTAGGGTCGAGGTACCGAATTAGAGAAAGAGGGAAATACCAGAGGGGAAGTTCTCCAAAAACGGGTTTCCTTTTCGGCCCACCTGTGGTTGAGGTTTGGTCGTGGTTCCTCATACCACATCTCTCTCTCTCTCTCTCTCTCGAACATCCCCGATATACATACGTAATGAGGGAAAAAATCATGTACAGTAGGATGTAGTTTATCTGGACACGATCCGGATGAGTGGAAAACCGGAAAATCTGTTGTGACTGCTTTAAGGAGGTTCTGAAACGGAAATTACTTCAAAGAAAATACAGAACAACTGCATACTGTATTTGAAGTGACATACTCGTAAAGTTAAGTGTTTCGATTTCAGCAATTGCAGTATACAAATAAATGTAGAGTATATATTAATACGGAACATTTTTATTTAAAGAACTCGCCGAGTTTCTATTTCTTCATCAGAGATATCTTGCAGGCGTCTGACACGAGCCATCTCTATCCTCATCCTGCTTTTTACCAATTCCTAATATTTTCATAGTTTCATTGCTTGATCTTATATTCTACTTCTCTGACGTAAGCGTCGTCCAAGTCGACAGTAAGAGACTCACTGTCTCTTCTGAGGACAGAAGTAGGGAATCAAATTAAAACAATTTCTCAATGATTATCTATACCCTCATCTCCCTCAAATCCAAGTTTTTCGAAAGCATCTTTCAAACGTTTCAAACACCTCCACCGTACATAATTATCATATCTCCCTGCTACCGGTCATTCTAGTGATTGGTAGGGCGATACGCAGATTTACATGCATTGAAAACGTCCCGAATAAACTGGAGATCAGGATTATCGAGGACCGAATAAACGAGGTTAAACTGTATATATATATATATATATATATAGTAGATCCCTTTCCCTCTCTACAAATACGCCCCGCTCTCTCTCTCTCAATGAAACGCTCATACTCTCCGTTACGATTCGGTGATTCTTTTATCATTGCACACGCCGTCGCCTTTACTAGCCCTCAGATTGGGTGTTCTCCGTTCCGTGCGGCGGTTTTCTGTGTTGGCTCGCATATTCCGTGCGTGCCTGTTCTTCGTGTAGAAAGTGTTCCCAATAATCACGAGTGCACTCGCTTAGAAAGCTACTACTACTAGTATTTCATTTGCATTAATGGGCCAAACAACAGCAGCAGGATTTTTATCGTGGTGACAGAGGAATTGTAACTGTGACTCTTTTAGATTTGGGATAATAGGTTCTGCAGGGTAAGGAAATAGAACGGATTTACCCTAAAAAAAGCCGAAGACAAACCAGATGGATCCGAATAAACTGGTTCAAACCGATTTGTTTCGAGTTCGTATTAATTATGAATAGGAAACTGGCGAATATGATGCGATTCCTAGATCGTGAAACCAGTTCAAAAAGTATTCCGAAGACAAGATGTCGGATTTTGAATTCATTAAAATTATCACCTTCCTTTTACCATTTTGATTGATCGTACCGTATTCATTATCTTTAAAAATGTTCATAAAAAATCCTTTTTAAACTTTAATCAAATTAGTTCTTAACAATATTTTTACTTATGCTACCAAATTTCCTGGAACACTTTTATAAACTAAGGTTTATTCATTAATTTATACGTAACTTACTGACACTGATTGAGCAAAGTACTTAGAAACTACTGAATTTATTTGAATATTATATGATTCTTGATTTGGCGTGAACAAATATCCTATGTAATGAGTGTGAAAATTAATGGGCCAAACATCAACAAAACTGAAAACAAAATATCATTTGAGGCATTTCTAAAAACGAGAAATTAATCACTCAAGTAGAATCGGCTACGATTTTGTGTAATTATTTGCTCGTGAAAAATATTTGCAAAAACCGCAGATCTTGCGTAAGGTCACTAGCGGCAATGAGACCCTTGCCTCTCTAATCTCGCGTGAGGAAATCCGACGGAAAAATCCTTTTGTGTCGAAGTACTCTCATCGCTTCCCTTTTTCATCCCCGAGCTTTCTCTCTTCCCTTTCTCCACCTCCCACGAGAGAAATCCCGAAACAAAATACTCCTCTGCAACTCCACTAAATTCGAAACATCCTAGGTGATCCTTAAAGAGGAGGATGAGGAGTCGGAGGGGAAAAAACACCTCTATACGCACAGCTGGTTTCGTGAGAGTAAGTGCCCTTTCAAAGTGAGGAGGACTCGTGGATGCTTTTCTCTATTCCAGATGAAAGTCGTAAAACACCCGCGAGTTGAATGAACCTGATTGCCTTCCCCTAGCCACTTTGGCAACAAACACCTTTCCCCTCTAAATTCCACGGGAGAAGCTCCTTCAGCATCTGCCGCCCTCTATCTCTCCCCACAAGCCCTCCTCTCTCTCACGCATCCCTTCTGCATCCCCTTAATACCCTTCCTTCCCCTCGCTGTTCATCCTCATGTAACCCAAGGAAACGGTAAGCCCAGTCCACTCCCAGTATCGTTTCATGGAGGTCATAATCCCACGTTGGCTAAACCGGAGCTTTAGTCTTTCTCTCTCTCGCCGCGAGTGGAAAGGGGGTTCGGAGGGAGCGAGAGAGAAAATGCCAGCTCACGAAGTCGGTCACGCGTTTCCTTTCCCCGGCGACGCATCCAATCCCTTAGCTTCACGGCCGGCATGACCTGTGTGAAGAAGGAAAGTCGGATCCGTATTCGGTAGCGGAATGAGTGTGTGCGCCCGGGAATTATCCTTTCTCGGAGGAAGTGTGTTAACGAGTGAGAGGCGCAGCAGGATAAAGTTTAGATTATCCGTCGCTAGGTGACATTGGCCAATTTGCTAACGGATGGGAGAAAAAGAGAGGGATGTGTCGAAGATAAAGAATTTGACGGCCGACTTTTTCACCGGCGTAAAGATTTCTTTGTGGAGATAACCGAGTTCAAGGCTTTTCTTTAATTTAGTGTCAAGTGCAATTCGGGGGAGGGAGTGAAACGCCTTTTCTCTAATCGTGGTAGATTTTCGAACTTTTGGAAAGGAGGAATAACATGAGTAAGTTGAAAAATAATATCAAGCTATTACAGAACTTGAAATTTTTAATCGAACGACGGCTGAAAGGATGACTTATTTTATTATTATATTTCTTCTCATTGCTATATCTACGATGCTTAAAATTCCGCCCTTTAACGCTCGTTCTACGCCGAATACGTTGCGGTATTCAATATGGTATGCTCAATATCACGACCTTGATAATGATATACATTTCATCGCATAGGAAGTCAACTATTCCAATTTTTACTAAAGATTTAAATTCATATAAAGGGTTACTACAAATTATCTTCCAGATTTTAAAAATTTATTATGAAAAAAGATGCAGTAAAAAGCAAGCTATACTTTGCAAAGAAAAACTCGAGAAGTTTAGTTGAAGCTATTGATAGTTGCCGCTTTCTTCAAAGTGAGGCTTCAACATTTTTGATCGAGCAATTGCCCGATCGTTGGATCGGGTGTGGAGGTCTCATTCCTTGGCCGAATTTTTCGTCAGATCTATCCCCCCTCGACTTTTTTTCTGGGGCTAGGTCAAAAATGAAATTTATGATCCACTGATGTCAACAACTTTGGATAGTTTGAAGAAAATAATACGTGAAGCTATTGGAAAAGTTTAGCATGATGTCCTTCGAAATGTATGGCAGGAAAAATAATACCGTTTTGAGGTTTGCGGAGCCACAAACGGAGCACATATTAAACTTCAATAGCGTAAAAGAAATCTTTTTTAGTTTTTCTTTATTAGTAGCTTTGTTAGTTTTTATTATATAACTAGTGTATTTAGTTGCCGCTTTCTTCAAAGTGAGGCTTCAACATTTTTGATCGAGCAATTGCCCGATCGTTGGATCGGGTGTGGAGGTCTCATTCCTTGGCCGAATTTTTCGTCAGATCTATCCCCCCTCGACTTTTTTTCTGGGGCTAGGTCAAAAATGAAATTTATGATCCACTGATGTCAACAACTTTGGATAGTTTGAAGAAAATAATACGTGAAGCTATTGGAAAAGTTTAGCATGATGTCCTTCGAAATGTATGGCAGGAAAAATAATACCGTTTTGAGGTTTGCGGAGCCACAAACGGAGCACATATTAAACTTCAATAGCGTAAAAGAAATCTTTTTTAGTTTTTCTTTATTAGTAGCTTTGTTAGTTTTTATTATATAACTAGTGTATTTAGTTGCCGCTTTCTTCAAAGTGAGGCTTCAACATTTTTGATCGAGCAATTGCCCGATCGTTGGATCGGGTGTGGAGGTCTCATTCCTTGGCCGAATTTTTCGTCAGATCTATCCCCCCTCGACTTTTTTTCTGGGGCTAGGTCAAAAATGAAATTTATGATCCACTGATGTCAACAACTTTGGATAGTTTGAAGAAAATAATACGTGAAGCTATTGGAAAAGTTTAGCATGATGTCCTTCGAAATGTATGGCAGGAAAAATAATACCGTTTTGAGGTTTGCGGAGCCACAAACGGAGCACATATTAAACTTCAATAGCGTAAAAGAAATCTTTTTTAGTTTTTCTTTATTAGTAGCTTTGTTAGTTTTTATTATATAACTAGTGTATTGCCCGTCATATGACGGGTGCCAGTTATTAGATGGTTGAAAACCCCTCCTAAGACTGATAATCCTACTGAAACCATACATCTTAAGTAATCGTAACTCATTATTATGGATAATCACAAAATTAGTTTATTTTTCTAGTGTAATTTCTTTTTGAAATTCAACGAGGAACTTAGAAATGAATAATAACAACTGTAATTATTGAATAAGAGCCGGTATAAAATTTGCCAAAATAGAGATTCGGGAGAATTTCTTTCTCATTCTTGTTTTCTCCAATGATGAGCCCCTTGTCAAAAATGAAGTAATAATAATATTCTCTCTCTCCCTCCCTCCCTCTCTCTGCCTCTATTGTCTCCCCCCTCCCCCCTCTCTCATTCCTTCCTCCCCCAATCCATAGCACTCCCTCTTTTTCTCCGTCTTTCTCTTTATCTCTTTCCTCCCGTCCTTTTTTAATTCTATACCTCCCTTACTCTCTATGTACCTCCCATTCTATATCCCTTCCTTCCTATCTCCCTCCCCACATCCCCCTCTCTCTTACTCTACATCTATATAATCGTTTAGATAAGCAAAAGAATCCAAACTAAATCCTAGTCCCATTAGGATTACGTAATTTCGCGAAAAATCCTACGATAATTTAAGGCAGTCTATGCACTCGTGTATATTATGCTTGGTTTCCATTAATACAACATTAATACAACATGTTAGCGAAATTTTAATATAAGTGGAAACAGTCGGTGAAATCTCAAATTCTTTTGGACAACATGTTGGATGTTGGCTGCGAAAACTCGCTGAATTTATTGTGCTCGATTGTATTTGTAAAGTGGAAACACTTGCCCGACATGTTGGCAGAGTTTGCGCATGCGCGGGCTCAAGGTCAGTCTATTCAACTTTTAACAAACAGTTGTTGTTTATTACTCGCTCCTGTCGGTCTTCAGTTGTTCGGCAAACTGAGTGAACACGCGTATCTGTACTTATGGAGTGGACGAAAGCAAATACAATTAATTTTATTTAACTTTATGAAAAAATATTCAATTTTATGGGATGTTACATCTTGCGAACATATACAAGCAAATAATCGAATTGATGCGCTAAGCGAAATCGGGTCAAAGCTTCACTGCGATATTAATTACGTAGAAAAAAATTGCCTCCTTAAGATCACAGTACTTTCGGGAGCTAACAAAAGTGAAGAAAAGCAAGAGCAGTGGATCTTCAGGAGACAACAATTGATTCTCGAAGTTTAACAATGATGTGGCCGGCAAGGCAACATCCCGTTTAAAATCCGATATTTTTCCAAAATATGTGATTTAAATGTTTAATACGAGAGATTTCGAACGGTAGGCGGAAAAAATATGAATAGAAAGACAAACTTTTATTAATAGAGATAATATTTAAAATCGGGAGAATCATTTGCAATCACCCTGCGCTTCACTTCACAATAGCTTTAGTTGATTTTTCTCTCTATCCCAGAATGTGGGACCCACCAAAATGAAGGTGAGAAGGAGCCAAGGGAAGAGGCGAGAAAAATTAATGACAGGAAAAGGAGAAGGTTTTCGTTAACTGCTGGAAAAAGATGGAGTGGGAGACATGAGGAGGTTCAATCCTTCAAGTCAAAACAAGCAAATCATAATAATAATAATAATTTATTTAACACAAACAGATTTCTCCAAATTACATTTGTTATAATAGATGTACAACAAGCACATACGACCATGCCCTCGGGCAAGAATTCGAACCCGCGACCCTGGCATTGGGAGCTAGACACGCTAACCACCCCTCTGCCAAGGCCGGGCTCATGAGGTATACTTCAAATTACAGGCGTGTTTGAGAATTTATTATTCTCAGGGGAATCTGCTTTTAACGATGTTTTAGAAACTGCGACATCTTAAAATTATGAATATAATATCATAAAGAGACTCTTTGCAGTTAATGATGCCTTTCTTGCGACAAAAATTGTGATATCACGATGAAAGCAAAATTATCGGTGTTTTTAACGATATATCAAAGATAATTTTGCAAAACGAATTGAATATTCGAATACACCCACCTCTCGAATATATGAATCACTCGATAACTGGACAACTTAGGTAAATAAAAATTGTCTTCAAGGTATAAATTAACTATCCATTGCCCTGGCTTATCAATTAGAAATATTGATTGGTAATTACTAGCGAACTCATAGTTGGTCATTAATGTCTACATGGATACAGCATAATCTTTATTTCTATTATTCTCGAAAATTTTCGTAGTTTTATGACTTTTTTTACGCATTGTTGTTTGGTATGGTATTGCGTGAAAATATTTCTCACTTAAATCTGTACTCGTTCTAATCGCGTAGCGTCGACGCCACGGCCACGATTCTACGCGAATGCAACAGAAATAGCGAGAATAACCTTGGTTCTAGTCAGCGCGTTATCTTACGCACCAAGAGAAAAAAATGCCCGCATGTGTGTACTCTTTCCATTGTTTGCACGCCACGTGTTCGTGTCTCAATGGCGATAACATTCTACTGTGATTGCTACGGGATTTCCAACTAATAAATGTTTCGGGGATTAATATGAGGAAATAACACTTTTAAGCACGTTTGCTAAATGTGTATCAATGGTTACCGTATCGTTTGGAGAGCGAGTATCAGTAGACATATGTTAGCCAAAAACTCCTTTAATTGGAAATTCTTATCAAACATCGAGAGAAAACGTTTCATTTACCGATGAAAGTTTAAAGCTTCTAATTACAGGCAACTCTCGTTCAACGAACGACATGCGTTCCTGAAAAGCGTTCGTTCGTTCTTTGAACGATCGTGATTTTTCCGTTTAAACTCATTGTCGATTGAAGGGTAAAAAATGAGAAAAATATTTATATAAGAATCGCAGCGAGAGAAAGTAAGATAAATGTGGCCACGGCAATGGCTTGAAAACAAATCCTCGTGATGTAACGATTACCTATGTATGAACCGCGAGAGAACGAATGCGACCGAACGTAGTTAATCCAAGTCACAGACTGAAGCATAGAATGGCTGTGGGAAACACTGCGTAGTGCACTTCTTCCTTATCGGCATACAAGAGATTCTTCAGATATTCGTAAATATATTTCGAGTAACAAACAGCACGTTCAGTGACGTCATATTAAGCCTCTCAATAAATGCAGGCGATAGGAAAAATGCGTGGTAAAGTGGACACACGAAGAGTCCATGGGTAAACAAGACATTCTTTGTGACCCCAAGAGCTTTCGTAAACATCCGAGTTTCTTCGATCTGATTGTGAGTTGGATACATGTTCTTTATTTCGTTCAAGTGAACAGAATTTTCGGTGAAAAGTAAAGCTACAAAATTCAATTCATTCGTTAAAGCGAACATTCGTTCAACGAACGTTCGTTGAACGAGAGTTACCTGTACTCTCATTTCATTGAAATCAAACAAAAATTTTCACCAAGAAATACTTGGTACCAAACATTAGATTTTATTTAAGTGCCAAATCAAATTGTTATACACACGTGTGACGTTCATTTGAATTCGTTTACACACTAGCGTATCCGGACTTGCTAAGAGGAATGGTTTTGCTTTGCTCACTACTTCAAGTAGAATCCCGCAAAAGTCTTCCTCTTAATATTTTATGTCGGTTAGGTTAAATGACGCATGCTTTCCGAATGCTAACATGGCACTTCCGTGTGTCAAAAACATCCGAGGCATAAAATATACTGAGATAGGTCTTTTTTTTAATGACCACTGAGAACTTGGAAACTTACATCTTCAATGAGGAGCTTTCTCGAGCGCGCAAGTGAAAAGAGATGCTTCAAAAGATTCGAATTTGGCTTCTATGAAAAAATCAGGAGATTATATTTTCTCTTTTTTGACATCGGGTCAAGCGTAATGGTTTTGAATTATGCCGTCGTTAAGATTGATCTTTTCCCTTTTTGAACTTTCCAACGGACTTGAATTAAGATGGACTACTAAGCCATCTGAATGTAGGTATCCGTTTTCTGTGGAATCCAAAGACGGTTCTAAGGCCAAGTTAAAAGCGCAGCTCAATTATTTTTACACACGCCCTTGACTTTTCTCGACCGCTATTTCGCGAGTTAACTCAAGTATAAACTCGAAAATGTCCTCACTCGCGTTTGAAATTAAGGCTCCGCATCGGAACGAACTCGAAAATTCAAATTATCTGTCCTTTGTTCGCAAACTTTAGATCTAAAATGTACTTGCGACCATGCCTTAATATGAGTATTTAAAGTGCTCCTTAAATCCATTTAGTCAGCCCCTTAGTTATGAGTTAAAGAGCGAGGAACTCGTGCGATTACAGACAATGAGCGAAGAGTTCTAAGTAGAAAGTAAAGCTCTCGTTTTAGTTGCTTGCTTATTCCTTTGCAATTACTGATGCGTGGTAGTTGACGATTGACGGAAAATTTCTTCCCGGAACTGAAGTGCTAATAAAAAAGGAATTTATGACAGTATTTCTGCTTTTTAAACGAGTTTAGTTATGCGAGAATGCGAAAATACAGCAAGTAGGGATGCACACGGGTTTCCCGTGTCACAAAAGTGGAATTCATAGTTACAGAAAAATTCTAACCATGATATTGCGTTAGCCCTGTGTGGCCGACCTTGGTTATTTATTTATATGAAGATTATATATAACATAACTGGTTAAAATCCATGCGGTCAGTTCTCTAGAAATAGGTGTAAAATATTATTTTACCTTTTATTGTGGTAGCCCTGCTCTTTAGCTCCGCTTTAAACATCTTTATTTCATTGCAGTAGATTGTACAAATCTTATAGAATAAAAAGCCTTATTATGTCTGTTTTTTTTTGTCCAGGTTTTTTTTTCAACTTCCCGATAAGGTAGAAAGCTGAAACTTGGCACACTGATTTCTTGGGTGCTGAAGTTACCCCGAAAAATCTTAAAACCCAAAATTATGGGGGAGGAGGGGGTTGTGGGGGGGGGGGGGGAATAGAAAATTTACCAAAAATCAGCATGTTTTGTATCATTTCACTCAGAATCCCTTCCAGGTTATTAATAAAAGAGTTTTAATTAATTTACATACATTTGGGGGTAAGGGGGGGGAATTATTTTATAAATGAAAACAAGTATTAAACCTTTTGTTGATTCAGAACTATTGGAGTATCACCGTTTCGTATGTAGGTCAAGGCTGGCGAGGAGGTATGCCTTTTAAATTTAATTTGAATTTTCGGTGGGGGAGGAGGGGTTGTGGGGGGGGGGGATGAAAATAGAAAATTTACCACCGACAGACCCGGACATCCCTTTCATATTGAGACGGCGACAGTTTCCGGTCAAGTTAGCATTCTCGATGAGCATCAGTAAATCACAAGGACAAACACTACACAGGGTCGGCATATACCTGCCCAATCTATTTTTCAGTCACGGGCAGTTTTACGTCGCTCTTTCCAGAGTACGCAAAGAAACGGATGTGAAGTTAAAATTATCGACGGTTCAAATCAGGGAGCATTGTTCAGTAAAAGTCCAAAAATATTTACAAAAAATGTAGTTTATAGAGAAGTGCTGTAAAATTGTATTCCGAACCCCCACTTCCCTCCGAGTCAACCCATATGATGATTTTCACTTCTCTTATTGCCGTCACATTTTCTCGGATAATGATACAGGTAGCTTGAACACAAAACTTTTTTGTTGTACTCTGTAGAAGACTTGAGCTATCATCTCCCCTAAAACATGTTTCTTGCCAACATTATTACCGCCTTCTACTTTTTTTCCGCTGTACCGCCTCCTACTGTTTCTTCAAATCATAGTAAAATTATAAAAGGGCCAAAGAATTTGCCCCTAACGTTACAAAAGGAAATCAGATCGTTCAGTAAAGTTTAAGTCTATCACTTTAAGTAAAACGTTATTTGGGTCAATAATGGCAAAATTGTTTGTCTAAACCAAAAAAAATCAAAATTCCATAACATTTGACTTGTAGATTGTTTTGAGACCGGGGGACACGACTGTGCAGGAATTTAGAGAATTAAAAATTGTTTTTTTTTGAGAGGGTTGCAGAATCTGACGTTAATTTTTCAACAGAAGACAGACAAAAAATACTTTCATGGACATCTCTGAAATTCTAAAATAAGAGGAAAAGAAAGACTTGATCTTACAACATACTTTGAATTGTATAGCAAACAGTATTGGATCATTTTTCATTTCTCCTGTCGGAGACAGGCTTATCCCCTATTATAATATAAAAAATCTGATGAGGCCACCACATGGCTTTCTCCATATCTGTAATATTTCTAAAAATCTGATGTGGCCACCACATGACTTTCTCCGTATCTGTTATATTTCTAAAAATTCCAAATAGGTTACATAATAATAAATATTTTAAGAAACCAAGAAAATTTTAGACTTTACAAAGAACATAAATAAATTGAAACCGTAGCTTCTGATATTGGATATAGCCACAAAGCTCCAACAATTAAGAAAAGAAAAAGGAGCGTTACTAAGACGTAACTAAGCGTCAATTGTTAACAATAATCGTCAGTAGGTGGCGTGGTGGTAGCAGCTAAAAACATAAGATATCTTTTAACAATTATGGAAATATGGAAAATGTTTCAAACAAAGGTTGTAGAAAATTAAATTTCCTACAAGTTTTATTCCAGTACATTTTTGCATTTATCAAATATTAAAGCAAAAATTTCAAAATAACGGATAAGTGACAAGAGTGCCAGTTGACCAATTTTTATCAAAAACTAATCCTTTGACTTTTATAAAAATGTTAAATATAAAATTTCACGTTGACCTGATTAATAGTTTTTGACTTTGAGCACCCACAAGAAGCTATCGCATCATCGAGAAAGTGGTCAAAACGGGTTCAGCGGACCTCAAAACGTGTATTTCCGATGAAATCTCGAAGTCGATTTTTTTTCATGAATACAATACTTCCCACTATACTACGTATATGGAGAGTAAAAATTCCAATTAGGTTACATAATAATAAATATTTTAAGAAACCGAGAAAATTTTAGACTTTACAAAGAACAGAAATAAACTAAAACCATAGCCTTCTGAAATTAGATATAGCCACAAAGCCCCAACAATTAAGAAAGGAAAAAGGAGAGTTACCAAGACGTATCTAAGCGACAATTTTTAACAATAGTCGTCGGTAGGTGGCGTGGTTCTGCAAGCTAAACATATAAGATATCTCTTAAACAATGCATTATATGGGAAAATGTTTCAAACAAAGGTTGTAGAAAATTAAATTTACTTTCTCCATATACGTAGCATAGGGGAAAGTATTGTATTCATGAAAACATCGACTTCGAGATTTCAACGGAAATACAGGTTTTGTGGTCCCCTGAACACGTTTTGACCATTTTCTCGATGATGTCTGTGTGTGGGTGTGATAGCTTTTTGTGGGTGCTCTAACTCAAAAACTATTTATCAGGTCAACGTGAAATTTTATATTTTACATTTTTATAAAAGTCAAAGGACTGATTAGTTTTTGATAAAAACTGGTCAACTGGAAGTGGGTGTTTACTCTTGTCACTTATCCGTTATTTTGAAATATTTGCTTTAATATTTGATAAATATAAAAATGTATCGGAATAAAAATTGTAGGAAATTTAATTTTCTACAACCCTTTTCCAATGATTTAGCAGTTTTATTTTCCGATAAAATATAATGTAAATGGAATATCAGCGTCAAGTACGGCGATTGGAGACGGATGTACGATTTTTGACTGATTAATTCGAGTTTTCCAATTTTATCGTAATGATCCCACTAAATATATGGCATATTTTAGGTTTCACCTTGACTTTTAAGTTAAAAATAGTAACGTACATAGCTTAAGACACGCACAGTTAAAAAAATTAATACTTATTTTGCGTTTACACTTACAACATAAAAAAGTTGGGGGGCAATTGCGAACACAAAACACACACTGTACACAAAGCAGTAGATGTTTGACGGAAGGAATATAGTACATATATGGAAGTGTTATGTGGATCTTTAGTGATTAATATAATCTTACCAGCAGGTCGGCACACGTCGCTTAAATACTAAGTCTGCAACAGGAATAAATAACAGATGACTTACGAGCTATACTGCACAATATTTATGTAACGATACATGTCTCCTATTATCCATTGTTTGCATTCAACCCACTTGGTTCTACATAAGTACTAAAACGTAAATGGATAATGCGTTTTTAGTGCTTTTCGTCATTACTGAAAAGCACTATTATCTTCGTGATGTCCGTCCGTACTCATATATCAGGGAAGAATTGGCTTAACCGAATTCAACCAAATTTGGTGTATATAATATTCACATAAATTAATGTCAAAATGTCATATTTGGACCGGATCGACTGAGCAGGGGTGCCACAATTACAAAGATTAACTTTTTGGTAATTGTGAATTAGGAAGGGATTGGCCAAACCGATTTTAGCGAAATTATATATAAATGATGTGTACAACATAGAAAAATAAAATCCTCATGTTTAGTGTGTATATGAAAAACAGGGCTGCCACAATAAATGTAATAAAAATTTTCTTTTAGCACGTATTTGTGTTAAGTTGTCCATATCAATTTTAACCAAATTTAATACTTATAACACACACACATATATATATATATATAAATATATATATAAATATAAACCATATTAATATATTTATACGGAATCAGCCAAACAGGGGTGCAACAATTACAAAGTCAACTCTTTCAGTAATTTAGGATTTGGAATGAATTGGCTGAACGGGTTTCAATTAAATTTTGTATATAAGATTTGTACAACATACCATAATGAAATCTAGATGTGAAAAGCGGAGCTAATGAGCAGGGCTGCCACAGAAAAAGTTAAATAATATTCCTTTTACGCGTATTTCTAGAGAACTGACCCAATGTATTTTAACCAAATATAGTATATTTAATCTTCATATAAATAAATAACCAAAATATTATATTGCAACCCGGTCGAGTAAACAGAGCTACCACAATATCAAGGTTAGAATTTTTGTGTAACCGATTTCAACGAACATTTGCAAGAAGTAGGCGTGCAACATCAAATAACAAAATGAAGATGTTTAGTATAGTTATAGAAAGCAGGGCCGACACAATACAAGAAAAAATAAAATTATTTTACACGATTTGTGTTGAAGTCCACATCAATTTTAACCAAATTTTATACTTATAATATACAGGTATATAAAAAACCATATTATCATATTTAAATCGAATCAGCCAAGCAGGGGTGCCACTATTACATATTAAACCCTTTAAGGATTAATGATTTGGAATGAATTGGCTGAAGGGATTTCAATTACATTTTGTCTATAATTTTGGTACAACATACCATAAATAAATCAAGATGTTTAAAGCTGAGCTAAAGAGCAGGGTTACCACAGTAAAAAGTTAAATAATATTTATTTTACACGTATTTCTAGAGAACTGTCCGCTTGGATTTTAACCAAACATTAATATAATTAATCTTCATATAGATAAATAACCAATTATCATATTTCAACCGGATCGACTAAACATGACTACCAAAATGTCAAGGTTAAAACTTTTCTATAACAATGAATTTCGAAGGTATTGGCTGAACCGATTTCAATAAGTAATTTCGTTTTTAGGGCGAGTATAGAATGGCAACACGAAATGAACATGCTTAGAATGAATCTAAAAAGCAGAGCTACCCCAATATAAGGAAAAATAATTTTCTGATTTCAAAGCAAATACATAAGTATACGATTATATTACGGCGAAATTGACTAAAAGCACTTCTGTGCCACGGGAAACCCGTACTTGTTTTATCTAAACAGTCGGGCATTTTCTGCCTTTAAAAATCAAATGATCTGTCGATTATAATTAATCGTTTTTACGTTTAACTGAAGGAAAAGTCACGCTTGGATAGCTAGTGTAGTGCGCGTGTATATTGGAACGAGATTTACCCGTGGAGTGATCAATTGTGTCCGTGAATGTGTTGGATGCACATACATCGCGCTCCAAGGCGAGCCTTGAAGCGTCAGTCATACTCGTGAGAGAAACAAAAGACGAATTTTGTCGTGACATCTGGCCGTTTTTAGGCTCAAGGCTTTAGCCTTGGTTATTATTTGTTCATGTGGTGCCAGTCCTTCCCTAGCTTTGGATGCTCGCATAGCCAGACAAATCGTTCCTGGGCCAAAAAAGACCTTGTAATGCGACGACACGATTATTTGCGTCCACATAATTTAGCGCTATGGAAGTAAGGTTTTGCGTAAGAAACGATTAGAGTGAAATACGAAACGCTTTTTTTCGATTACGTTATGAAAGTTTTAATTGAAGCACGTTGCAGTCGCTGCCCATGGCTGTTCGAGCAAGCCACGCAACCGTCCGATTACTAAGAATAGTTCGATTTCCTCATATTTACTTTACAGCTGGGTGACAACTTGTATTTTGGATTTATTCTGAAAAAAATTACTGGTGAAAGTAAAGAATTTTATTTTTCTCATGCTCCTGAATCCTTTTTATATGATATTTTAGTTAGGCTAGTCTTTAGATAAAGAATCACGATTCGTCGGATTAGATTTCCTTCCGCGCATCGTTATTTCGTAGTAATTTGTTTCACTAAGAGAATATAAAAACAAGTAGGGATGTGCACGGGTTTCCCGTGGTACACAAGTGCTTCTCATCAAATTCACCGTAGTGGAGCCATATATTAATGTATTTGCTTTGAAATCAGAAAATTATTTTTTTCCTTGTATGGTGGTAGCCCCGCTTTTCAGATGCGCTCGAAACATGTTCGTTTTATTTTGCCATTCTATACTCGCCCTACAAGCGAAATTTCTTTTTGAAATCGGTTCTGCTAAAAAATTCCAAACTCATAGTTACAGAAAAATTCTAACCTTGATATTGTAAGTAGCCCTGTTTAGTCGATCCGGTTGAAATATGTTGCTTTGGTTATTTATTTATATGAAGATTATACGTACCATATTGGATTAAAATTCATGCTGCCAGTTCTCTATAAATACGTGTAAAAATATAATTTTCCTTTCTATTGTGGTAGCTCTGCTCTTTATCTCCGCATTAAACGTCTTGATTTCATTATGGTATGCTGTACAAATCTTATATATAGAATTTAGTTGAAATCCGTTCAGGCAATTCATTCCAAATCCATAATTACTGAAAGAATTTTATTTGTAAGTGTGGCACCCCTTTATGGTTGATCCGGTCCAAATATGACATTATAGTTTTGTATATATGTGCAAATTTTAAATTTGGTTAAAATTGATGCGAATAGTTCAACACAAATACTTGTAAAAATCATTTTTGTATTACTTGTTTTGTGGCAGCCCTGATTTATTATATCTAAATTAAAAATATTGATTTTGTTTTTAATAATGCGCACCTTCTTCAAACTAAATTTCGTTGAAATCGGTTCTCCCAATTCCTTCCAAATTCATTATTATCGAAAAGTTTGATTTTGCAATTGTGGCACACCTGCCCAGTAGATCTGATCGAAATATGCCATTTTGTTACTATATTTATGTGAAGATTCAATGTATCAAATTTGATTGAAATCGGTTAAGCCAATTATTCCCTGATATATGCGTACGGACGGACGGACATCATAAAGATAATAATGCTTTTCAGCAATGACGAAAAGCACTAATGACTACAGCTTCATCGTTCTTTAATAACTTTAGCGAAAGCAGTTCTGTGTTTAAATTTGCATATCTAATAAATATATTGAAATTTTTTAATCTTTCTCGATCAGTTTTCTTATTTAGACCATTTTTAGTGCTTTTCGTCATTGCATAAAAGCACTATTATCTTGGTGATGTCCGTACGCATATATCAGGGAAGAATTGGCTGAACCGATTTCAACTAAATTTGGTACTTAGAATATTCCCATCAATTAATGAGCAAAATGACATATTTGGACCGGATCAACTCAGCAGGGGTTTGACAATTGCTATGTTAAACTTTCGGTAATTATGATTTTGGAAGGAAATGGCCAAACCGATTTCAACCAAATTTCGTATGAAGGAAGTATGCAACATAATAAAAGAAAATCGAGAGGTTTAATATAGATAATATCTATATTTAACATCTTGATTTTGTTTTATATTATAGAAAACAGGGTTGCCTCGATACAACTGATAAAAATACGTTTTACACGTACCTATTTGTGTTTAACTGTCCGCATCAATTTTAACCAAATTTAATATTTATAATGTACAATTTTATACAAAGTCTAAATAACACATTTTGATCGGACCAGCCAAACAATTACCAATTAAACCATTTCAGTAATTATGGATTTCGAAGGAATTCGATGAACAAATTTTACTAAATTTTGTATATAAGATTTGAATAACATTCCATAATGAAATCAATATGTTTATATCAGAGTTAAAGAGCAGGGTTACCACAATAAAAGGTTAAATAATGTTTCCTTTACACGTATTTCTAGAGACCTGACCATATGGATTTAAACCAAATATGATATATATAATCTTTATAAAAATAAATTACCATAATGCCATATTTCAACCGGGTCGACTAAACAGGACTACCACTTTATCAAGGTTAGAATATTTTCTGTATCTATGAATTTGGAAGTTAATGGCTGAATCGATTTCAAAGAAATTTCGTTTGTAGGGCGACCATAGAACGGGAAAACGAAGTGAACATGTTTAGAACGAATCCAAAAAACAGGGCTACCACAATATAAGAAAAAATATTTTTTTATTTCAAAGCAAATAAATTAGTATACAATTATATTATGGCGAATTTGACGAAAAGCATTTCTATACCACGGGAATCACGTGTACATCCCTACTTGTTAGTGCTTTTCGTCAATGCTGAAAAGCACTATTATCTTCGTGATATTCGTCCATCCGTCCGCATATATCAGGGAAGAATTGGCTGAACCGTTTTCAATAAAATTTGGTACATAGAATACATAAATTAATGACCAAGATGGCATATTTCGACCGGATCCATTCAGCTGCGCGCTATGTATATATTATTATATATTTTTATTATTTATTAATTGTGATAGCTCTGCTCTTAAGCTCCGCTTTAAAAATCTTGATTTCATTATGGTATTTTCTAAAAACCATATATATAAAATTTAGTTGACATCCGTTGTGCCAATTCCTTCCAAATCCAAAGTTACTGAAATAGTTTAATTTGTAATTGTGGCACCCCTGTTTAGTCGATCCGGTCCAAATATGCTATTATGGCTTTCTATATATATATATATACATAATAAATATTATAATATGGTTAAAATCGATGCGGACAGTTCAACACAAACACTTATAAAAAGAACATTTTTATTGCTTTTATTTTGGCAGCCCTGCTTTGTGTATCTATCCTAAAAATCTTAATTTTGTTTTTTGTTAAGTCAAAGAACTATTTTTCCATGGAAATACTTATCTGACATGAGATAAATTCGAGCGCTAAGATTTTTTAGGAATCGTTCTATTTTATCTGTGAGACGTAAATAGATTAAATGTATGAAGCGTACTACTTCAGAAGGTCGTGTTTGTCAATAGGGCATAGTTTATAGTTTCTCAAGTCATATCACCGGAAGCTCTCGGTATTCTGTTTGTGGAAAATCCACGAAGCACTAATGGAGTTAAAAGACTAACATATATTGAGATTGAGAACCGAAATACCACTTAAGTGGGGGAGCGTCTTCCTAGCAACGTTCCAATTATTACCATGATTCAGGCTCTCAAGGCATTAATTCAAATCGTAGAAGTTTTTCTTGAGTACTTCCATAAAACAAATTATAAGAAGAAAGTGAAATTTAAGCGTATTGCGTGTTTGTAGGCGTCCTACTTACAGACTAACTTTCCGGCACAGAGAGTTTATTATCCTGAGAGAAAATCCCAAATATCCGGAAAAAAACTGCACGTTTGCATGCCCCTCGAGTTTTCCTTTGCTGCTGTAAATTACTCGAGCAAAAATTTTCTGTAAAAGTAAGTTTTTCCTCCGAGTCGTGAAGTAGCATTTACTGTTGACTTGTAAATTTCAAGTTAAATCTCAGCTTATGTCTTGCATCGAATGAATGACAAGAGCAACTCCTGTTTTATGGGCTTGGGTGCTATTAGGAAACTACATAAAAGTAATCAAGAAAAGCTAGAAAAACGGGTCGGTCAAATTTTGAGCCAGTCGAAGGAAGTAAAAGGAAGGTTGAAGGAGGCAGTCAAGAATGAATAGAATAAGGATATCGTATAGTTCAGAAAAAGGTTATAGCTAGAAGAAGTATAGGACTTTCGATAAATTGTGAAACTTGATCCGGATCCTACAGGGAGCTAGAAAGCAGGAAATGAAGAGGTTTATACTCCAATAAGTGCTTCAACCACAAGTTAGCAATACTTCCACATTTAATCTCTAAATAATACTTTTAAAATGCTAACTCATAACAATTTGTGGCTTTTAAATGATGATTATGTGTTTTGGTCAAGAGTGGCCACGTTATAAAGGAATTTTTAAAAATATCTCGAAAATTAGAGGCTTTTTACAACACTAAAAACTTAATTTTTGTTTTTGTGACAAGTGAATATATTAAAAATATTTTTCTCGATATTTGTTTTTAAAGTGATTTTTTCTGAAATTATCTTGTAGTTTATAGTACAGTAAGCTAACTTTTCTCGTTATTAAATCAACTTAAGGAATTCTTGCGGCTGTTTTAGGTTAATAAAATGGGTTTCAGCCGTAAGTGGATAAGATGAAAGTGGTTTTGTTAAAAATCAAAGCGCAAATTCGGTTTACAATGGATTTTATTTTAATAAATCGGCCGTATATACTTGAATCGATTGGTATTTGGTTTTTTATTTTATTTTTTTGCAATCACTTATTCATGGCATAGATGCACTCTATAACGCAAACTTTTCCTCATAGGCGCGGCATACTATTTATAAATAGTTTATTCATTCTATGCGGCATCATTCTGCGTGTAAACTCTTTGAGGAAGATTAGTACAAATTCTGTACTATCAATATTTTGTATTTTAAAACATGGCGGTGTAAAATTTGAACGAAATATTTTTCTTGAATAAAAGCGGTATTATAATTCTGAACAAAAACATCATTACTCTCTCATAATTATCACACTGTTTTAACACAGAGTTTAGGATTGATTTTAGGATTGGGTGTGTATTTTTATGATTTTTTATATTAAATCGATATAAAAACATCTTAACAGAAAATTTATCTTTTTTTTTTTTCAAAATATTCCCTGGCTAAAAGAGTCAAGCATTACAGTGATAAATATACGACTGTCAATCTAAATTTTATCTTTTAGTTGGTGCTCAATTATTAATTAATTTAAATTTAGTAAACTTTTTGTCATAAATTGGAGCAGGATAAAATCAAATTAGCCTTTTTTCCATCAAGCTTCAAATTTTGGCTAATAAGTCAAACACAAGACAACATTTCTTCGTCGGATTAGCACGATGCCATTTCTTACCTCTGGTCTTCCTTTTCCATCCTACTTCATCCTTGAGGCACTCTTTATGATGAACGAACACCAATTAGAATACGAAATAGTTTGCTTCGTCTTATTCCCATGTTTTCCGTTTTTATGCACGTTTCCGTACCTTTTTATGTAGTAATAATTAAAGCATTTGGGTTGCGCGAACTGGAAAATATACCAAGATAGGCCATTGTTTCTCGTTAAAGAGACGCTGGAAAATTTTTTTCTCATCGAGAGCGCCTTTCGCAAGTTTGTTGAAATGCTGCAATATGAATGCAATGCCGCCCGGGAACGAGGGAGGAGAGGATTCCCCGGAAGTGTGTCGCGTCCCACATCCTAATGAGACCGCAGAAAGCGCCTCCTCGGCGATGAACGGCATCCGCGAAAACTACGTCGATCTTCTTATGTTCTCCAGCGCCGAGGCGGTTGTTTACAAAACTTTGTTTGCTTTTGCGGGTTCCAGCTTCGGATGGAGAGGAAGGCTGGGGAAAGAGAGAGGGGGTAGGGGACGAAAGAGTTCCAAGATGAATAAATGGAGTGGGCTCAAAAGCACTTTCGGCAATTCCATCGAGGAAAGCGTAATCAGCCTACGTTTTGGGCTAAAAATGCGGAAGGGATCAAATATTAATATTCCAGATTCGTCATCTTTGATCGGTCATGACAGGCATATCAGACTTTGAGAAAAGAGGAATTTACGTCACGATATCCGAGCCATTTTAAAGAAAATTTAAGTCGAAATTTTCCCGCATCGTGGGAGACAAAAGCAAAAATAAACCAATGGATATGATAGCTAAACTGGAGCAGTTAACTACCATATGGAGCCATTTTAAGGGGGTTTCCAAAAAATCCGCTAATGCCTTCGATTTGTCCGTTTGACACGCTAACTCCTGAACGAAAACAGATAGACTTCGTTTTTTCACCAATCGTTTCGGTATTCCGTCTCGTTGTGCACGTTTTCTCTGCTTGTTCGTCTAATTTTTTTGAAAAAACTCCATTTACTGTATGCTTCAGCAACACTTTTCTTACTTGTCCTCTGTATGTACGTCACCTAATCCACGTTAAACTGAATCAACGAAAGGCCGGCGTGATGAGATGTGCAGGGTATTTACTATGTGGTGCCTACAAAGTGCCCCTCTCCCCCCAAAAAAGAGATTTAAGGCCGATTCACACTATACGTAACGTCAACGCACCGACACGGACCGTCTCCGTCACGTCATTTTTCATCAATGTTCACATTTTACGTTGTGGTTTCGACACGGACCATCATCTTTTCAGTGGTCATACCTTATTGATTGTAACCTGAACAATTTGTTAATGTTTTATGATGGAAAATTCGAGGTAATAGCTCTACTTTTAGATGAAGAAGAGAAACATGGACGTGAGCTTATCCGCACTAAAAAGAATGTTAGTGTGGAACATAAAATCGGAAAGGCAATTTAGGACGTTCTTTAAGGAGTTGACAGAAGATGAGTTCAAGTTTTATCAGTATTTCAGAATGTCTAAGTACCAATTCAGCATATTGCTCAAGAAGATACTTATGGATGCATTAAAAATAATACTATAACTCTCTTAGTTTTACTTCCTTTGTGATAAAAACGAACTACTACTTTTTGTAAAATAACAGGTACTGAGGGAAACCTGACGGGTGAGGTGTTTACATTGTAAGAAAGGCACAGGCACGGACACGTTCGGACCGTCACCGTCCCGTCAAATATTCATCCATAGAAACCGTGGCGGAACGGAACGATGAAGCAACGGAGACGTGAAGGATGGTGTATACAACTCCATCTAAATACATAGAAGAAATTTTGACGTGTCGAAGACGGTTCGTGTCGAAACGTTGCGTTGCGTATAATGTGAATCGACCTTCATCCTTCCTCATAATTTTCGATTGCTTACAATGATGAATTATGAAAAGCGTGACTTAATGGAAATTGGTAGTACGTAATTAGAAATTGCCCGCAGCTTGTAGATAATGTGTGAGCATGTTTGATTCTACTGAGGCATGTTTAAAATTAATTTTATGTAGTTATTTATTTTAAATCTTATAATTTGTGTCACTGAATGAATGCGAAATTTAACAGTTCATTGTAAGCATCAACTCCCACATTATTTATAGTTAAGAGCACTTTCTACAAATTATCGCGCCGTCCCTGATCACCGAGAAAAATGTATTCAATGCTTATTTTGAACTGAATGAAACGTATGCATTCAGCTCAATAAAAATATAAAAGAAAGTATTAGGTAGTTCCCTTTGAAATCCCCTTATACACACCGGAAGCGTTGATATAATAATCGAGATGAAGCAGCGTTTATGAATCAAATTGCTTTACGTAGTAGATTATAATGTCAATGTTCCTCTTATACATTGAAAATTGACATTTTTTAAAAACTAAAATTATTGTATAATAGCTGTAAATCACGAAAATCCATCCAATAAAAAGTTCAGGAAAACCAGTCAAGTATTTCGTCTATTAAAACGATGTAAGTTGGTCTCGTTCACACATTTCAGAATTAAGACGAGGGAGTCAAAAAAAATCCGCTCACCTGGGAGATGCGGCGATCGCCGTCGCTGGGGCCTCTCGAGCACCTTCAAATTCGATTTCGTTCGTCCTTAACCGGTCCACCGCCATTTGCAACAATTCTCCCCTCCCCCGTCTCCCGCGGCGACCCACTGAACCGAATTCCCATCGCTTCCGCATTGTCACACACAAGGAGTCTCGCCCAACAGGTTTTCCCCGGCTCCTGGCCCACGTTGCCAGGACGTACCTCCATCCATTTATGCAGCTGCCTGAGATGTCGACATTCCCTTAGCTTTCACGCCCGAACAATTAATCCATCGCTAAAATGTTTCACCCTTTGCCGCCCTCCCTCCCCACCCCCTCCTCCCTCCATCTTCGCCGATATTTCGCCGTGGAAGACCGGCGTCCTTGGGGAGAATCTTCCGCCTCATTGAATCGCTCGTTGTTGACTGAATAATTCCGTTCGATTTAAGCGACCATCTGCAGCGGTTTTGAAAGGCGTCGTCAAACTATGGCCGCGAAAATCGAGAGAGATTGAGATTGTTCCCAGTTATATGGGAGATTTAAACTCGATAACATAAACTACTAAAACCTGAACTCGATAAAATGGTAGATTGACTCGGTAACGGAGGCGTTCAGGAAGGAAGAAAGACACACCCGCTACTTTTTCAATCTGAAATATTAGTTTTTTTAAGCAGTTAAAACAATCCAGCGTTATTTTTGCTATAATAAGATTTCGTGTTTAAATATTCGAATCTTTCCGAGTGAGTTAAATGATTGTTCATGCGGATGCGATTTTCATGGAAGGCAGATATGTAGAATATATTTTTTTTAGATGTGTTAAATTCAATGAGAGAACTCTAGCCTAATCCATTTTTTAACTAAATTGCGTGTATGTGGATGGTTTGACGAATACCTACTCTGCAATAAAATTAATCGAATTATTTCGAGTCGGTTTGAAAATTTGATACATTTTCCTTAGGCAAACACTCCAAACGAGCGTTTCGGATATATTAGCGAAGAATTTTCTCGCGGAAATGAAACAGTGGTATTTAGACCATTCGTTTCCGTCGACTTTCAACTCGTGAGCAAGGATAACGTATCCTGCCACCAATGAAAATAAAGCTAATATCGAGGGATGCCGTTAATTTGTGCCGCCGTTGTACGGGACGCGAGTTAATGGCATTTCCGTTAACGTCCGTAGTATCGACCGATGAATTACGAACGGATTTTTGGTTGGAATTATTGGAAACATCATCATCATGGTTAAAACCCTTAACCGAAAGCCCGTGAATTCCGCAAGGTTACCGACTTACTCTCCTTCAATTTATCTTTCACAGAGATAGGTTTGTATGTAAAATTACATAGGTATAGCTACACACGCAAACATTCACACTTTCGCAGTTATTTTTTCTATGAAATTCTTTCAAAACAATGGAACTCTACTTTCCAGGGCCACACCCTCATATAGATTTTCCAGCTTTACGAAGTTACTCTAACCTTCCTGCAGATTTCCAAACTGCAAAATTCAAGTATAAGCCATACCTCGCTTTACGCGATTGATAGGTTCCTGAAAATTTCGCACTAAGCGAAATTTGCCCAAAACGGGGTCATTATGTCCGTGAGAATAGATACTACGTACGCGAAAACTAATGCGTAGTATTAATAAAAATACGACGTTAACCTGAAAAACAGCTCCTTGTCGGCTTCCATCCACCAACGCCAGATGCAAATCTTTACATTTTTCAATAACTTGTCTTCATCAGTAATTTTCGAATAGTATGGAAAACTAAAAACTTCATTATATTCTGCTAAAAATGTAAATATTTCCTGTTTGAATGAAATCCTAAACAAATCAACGAGGAAGTGTTATCCGTCGATCGAGTGATAAAAACGGTTTTCTGTCCTGGGAGTTTCTATTATAGGATGGGTGTGCTACATCCTGGTCCTAAATGGGGATCCAAAGACGGTTATACTAAAATCCACAAGTCTATGACAAGTATGTCCATGTCGGAGTACACAGAGTTTCCAAATGCGTTCCTTGAGATCAACAAATTTTAATAAAACAGCCCAATACCAGATTTCATCAAAATGCGTCCTGCGGTTCCTGGGTTGAAACGTACGTTGTAAACTACATATACGTCATGTAAAGTGATCGTAATTATTGTCCGATTTAAGCCAAAATTGAAATCGGTCGGCAAATTTTCATAAAACTTCACAATACCAAATTTCATCAAAATACGTCAAGCGTTTTCCGAGTTGAAAAAGAGGTACATTGTAAACTACATGTATGTCTTCATGTAAAGAGGTCGTAATTGTCTTCTGATTTTAAACAAAATTGGAATCTGATGACAAATTTTACTAAAACTCTCCAATTCCAAATTTAACGAAATTTGTCAAGCGGTTCCCGAATTAAAACAGGTACATTGTAAACTACATGTATACCTTCATGTAAAGTGGTCGTAATTAAGGTCCGATTTTAATCAAAATTAGAATCGGTCGACCAATTTTAGTAAAACTCCCCAATACCAAATTTCATTAATACGTTCTGTGGTTCTCGAGTTGAAACAGGTACATTGTGAACTACATGTAGGACCTTCATGTAAAGTGGTCGTAATTTTTGTCCAATTTTAATCAAAATTGGAATTGGTCGACCAATTTTACTAAGACACCCCAATACTAAATTTCCCCAAAATAGGTCCAGCGGTTCCCGAGTTTTAACATGCGGACGGACGGACGGACTGAAACGGCCTATATGCGTTCACTTCGTGCAAAGAACGCATAAAAATTGAATTTCTGTTTATGCCGCCTCAATTTGTACCCCCCTTCGTTTTTTAACACCTTGTAGGTGCAGACCTGCTTCGCTCTATAACGAATTCGCTTTAAACGGGGTCGCGTAAAGCGAGGTATGACTGTACATAAAAATCTAATTTATAAACTTAACTAAGTTTGCAATTGTAAAATGTTATATTTATTTTAACATACTTCGTAAAAATGTTCAAATCAGTTAAATTATAACATTGAATCATTTACAGTTTGACGATATTAAGTACGTGTACATATTGATACACTTAAGTAGGACTCGAAGATCGCGAACCCTCTTCCCTTCACGGTTTCGACAATTCTTTAAATGATTTAGAGAACATAATTTACTTCTTCCGCTCGCCACTCAGCTGGTTAATTGGAACCCAAATTAATCTCGAGCAAAAAGAAATGGGCTAGAGGCTAATTATTCGCCTCATACTTTTAAGTGTGAACCTTCTCAGTTGATTCGCTATCCACGAAAGTTCCGAAGTCGGGGGTCGATGACCACTGGGAGGACTTCCGAGAGAGAAGGAGGCACGAGGAAGGAGAGGGTGAGAGAGAGGGACGTAGGCCCTTCCCTCTCTGTCTCTCCCTTCCGGTGAGCGGCACTCTGCCACCGTTCGATAAGACGATGTAGCGCAAATGAATCTCGCCGAGCGCGACCCTGTTTCGAGGATGGCTTCCAAAGAAGCGAGGCGGTAGGAAGGAAGGAAGGATAGAAGAGGCGGAGAAGAAGCTTGACGTCACAGCTTTGACGAGGAAAATTTTATTTTACGGTGATGATTGTAGATTCTCTGGCGAACGGAGGATCTTCGACGTAGTGCCGTCGAGAGAATCGGCTTTCTACTTTTAGATAATTAAAAAAAAACACGATAATTTTTTTTACCGAAAAACTTGCCCCGGGGCGTTTTTATTTTCTTCTTAAAAATTCATTTATATGAGCCTAGAATAAATTTAGCTTTACGCCAAAAGGACATACATTTAAGGAATAAGGTCTATTTCCTCCCTCTTAAATGTTTACCAACCGTCTGCGTTTTTGTCAAACATTGCGATACTTCGTAGAAAATCAGATTCCATTCAGACTTGACTCTTGAGTGGGCGTAAGTTCCTTTGGAATGTATTGAAGTGCTGGCGAGCAATCCCTCCGTGCTAAAGTGCCATAGAGGGACAGGGAACGTCCATCCTTTCATCCTGGCCATCTCCGACATTAATGCATATCTTTGATGTAATCAGGACATCATCGCTCGATGGTTGTGGGAGATGTTTGAGGACTGATCGTCTGTGACGAGATGGAGGCCTCGTTTTAAACGGCATTGGATCTAGCGAATCGCATTTCAATGAAGCTAAAGGCTCTACGGTCGGCAAGTGATGGTGGATAATAAGGAAAATATGATGTGAAGAAATTTTCTCGGGCTTCCAGCCGGGTCATGAAAATTTCTTTACATCTATTCGCCGGGAAAGTCTGAGAAAATATGGTGGTTATTGATATGAAAATGTAATGAAAGTAGGATGAGCATAGTGGATGTTGGTTAGATATGAAAGAATAATAGAAATTATTCGCCGGATGATAATGAGCGTTTGTTATTTTTTCGTAAATAGCATTTTATTATTTTCGGACATTAATATGCATTCGACACGTAGAAATGAGGTTTTCAGATGAATGCACGCGTACTCCTGAAGGTGCGTGATGCTACGCAAAAATATTACAAATAATAATTTTCGTCCTTTAGCATTCATGAATCAAAGATTAAGAAGTTGCAATTAAACACAACATAATGATGCTTCGAAGCTGCGTTTTTCATCGATATCGCGGTTTGAAATGGAACAGTAATATCGATATTTTCGAGTATCTATACAAAGAAGCGTGCTAAATGTCGCATGGTCGCTTTTTCACGCAAGCTCGTTTTGAAAAATATTCTATAAAGAGAAGTGTATCACATTATTTATTATAAATTTATATTCGCTATTTATATTTAACTATGAGTTATATATTATGCAATTAGTACTCATTTCAAAATACACTAGGGGATGTGCGATTATTTAAAAAAGCTCAAACGGGTGCGTCGGCGGAAAAAGGCCGAGGAACGGTGGCGCAGAACTATGTTGTGGAGTTACTTAAGTCGCTTTTGTGCGTAATGTAATGTTAAGATCCAATATACAACAGAAAATTATCGTGCTTGTCTTACGGCTGAAATAATTCAAGAACGAGCACTCAAAAAATACTTGCCTCAGGTATTTCCAATAGCCACAACAAGGTTATAACCTTGTTGTGGCTATTTTTAAGTGATTGTTCTTGAAGATCCGCGATAGTAGATTTTTGATAGTCTACTACTACACGTGTTAATGACCGGATAGAATTTAAGGATGGTTCATTAACTTTGCTTTACATCAGCATACAATGAATTTAAATTAAAAATTTACTTTAAAAAATTCTTTAAACTTTTATACTTCAAACGACAACTGAAAACAAATATATCTAAGGAGAGTATAATTGTGATCAAAATGTAAATCTTTTGCTCGTCATTTTTCCATCTTTATCCCCATCCTTAACGTAATACAAAAGACTTTTTTTAAGAATTCGTTCTGTGGGCGAAATTCAGTTCTAAAGAAAGAATGAGACCTCGCTTAACGAGATTCAACTAAAATGTCTAAAATCAGTGAAAAATGGCAAAGTTTTTGCCATCGAAATGTCCGAAAACACAGTCACAGTTTTCATTCTGAACCTTGGCGAATTTAAGAGAATTTTTATGCTACTTCGATTAAGTCGAATTCAACAAATTGCCAGTATTTTACGCTTTGAATGGCCGAAAGAATTTTTTCAGCATCAAAAAGTAACTTCAAGGTATATATCCTTCTCTTTTTGCCATATTTTTCCCTTTTAAGGTAAAAATAATTCTACCATTCACTTTTCTAATTAAATTTTTCCCCCTAAATAGACCTTAATTCGTCAGGACGAAGGTTCTATCTCGTTTAAATCGATTCATGTTCGTGACGGATTATATTTAAGTTACGCAGGATTTGAATGATCCGGGATTAAGGGAGATAATAAATATTCCCTTTAAGTGTACGTGTCTTCTGACGAGTTTGAAATTCTCTTTGCTTCAACAGTTTCCGGCAGAAACGTTTTATGAAGAAAAAATCAATAATTGTTAATTGTACATTTGAGGTCTTAAATTAATCTTGTATCTTTTCTCTTCTCAACTGACAGTAATACTGCTCATTAATATAATATATACCTACTGAACCCCATAATATTAATATGTTATTAATAGAGTGACATGCCTTCAAATTGAGAAGAGAAACAAGAATCTAAATGATCTGTATTTAAAATTTCCAATTTATATTTATTTAGATTTTATAAATTTTTTAGCATTTCGATCAATATCGATGCCCGAGTTGAAGCGACTATATTTACCCCTAATTCTGCGAAAAAAATTAAAATATTTTCCCGTGATAAAATAAAACTGTATACATGCTATGACAGTGGAGGTATACCTTAGATTTCACTAGAATCGTAAAATTTCAAAGCAACAAAATAACTTTAGATTATGTAGATGTAAAACTTTTAGTATTATAAAAACTTTAGCTTGATGATTCGATCAGGCCTCGAAAAGCCTGTGATAGACGATCGTTAGACTATATGTTGTTACTGTGCATAAAAGGAATCATCAGATGGGAATAATTTTTTTTACTGTGGTTAATTGTGAAAACTTTTCCTTTTATGGGTTTATGTTATTACTTTCTATTCTGCACTCATTTGCTAAGGATTTACTGTTTCAATGCGGAGAAATTTTAGCGATGTTCTGCACTGCAGCGTAACATTAACATTTTAGTTTTTATTTCAGACTCTTCTTTATGTTCCGAAAGCAAATGGCAGGTATGATTTAGTTGGGGTATAAAACCCGGCGAAGGGAAAAATGCAACATATAAGTTAAAATAGTATATAAGAATAAAATGATTTATAATTTATAGTAACTTTAAGGAGACCAAACTGCAAGGAATCGGTCTAATTATTTAAAACTTATCATCCATGCGTAGATTTATGCACGTTTGCCGAGTTCAGTTTTCGAATCAGTGCCAATATTTATTCCTTGAACGAGATGCAATTAAATTATCGTCATTAGTAATCTGGCTGCAGACGCGTGCGATTCGAGGTTTAACTTGGTACTCCGCATCGCCTCCAGGGCCGTCTCTAAAATCCGCGGGGCTCACTCTACCACACGCAGAAAAATTATATCTTGCTTATAACAAACCTCTAGAGCGATTTTTTCACGTTCCACGCACGTTACGTCTTTCTACTAAGAGTAATAAGAGTAGTTAGTAGGCTAACTTCATGCACAGAGCCCCGTGGACGCGGGTCCCCCCTAGGCGCGGGGCCCTGGGCGACTGCTCCTAAATACGTCCCTGATTGCCGTGTCCCTCGAAAACTCATTATTCATTTCACGGTTATAAGTAAAGGAAATAAGTTAATTTTTTAATCTTCTCGTGGCTTACGTTTGGAAACATTCAAGTAGGTCACGATCTTCTTCGGCTGTTAAAGATATCGTATGGTGGTCAGACAGTTAAACGAACGAGCTTTTTACGACTAAATTTGATCTTAAAATAGCTCATCTACGAACGATCGTTAGGACGTCGTCGTAGGGATTTTAAGACTTCGTTTAGTTTTTTAAATATTTTTACCGTGCCTCCTCCTTAGCGCTCAGGACAAAGTTCACTGGAACTCGAGGACCTGCAGAAAAACCGCAACAGCAGTTGAGGAAAAAAAATATATATATATATATAACACCGCGGCGGGGAAATAGACGTGAAATATCCAAACACACGAAACCTGCATCATTTCATCCATCGCCGCGAGAAAGAGAGAGAGAGAGGGCGAAAAGAGAACAAAGGTTATTTTTTCCTTTTCCTCCCCCCCCCCCTTGGGGAATGAGAGTACGACTTAATGAAAGAAGATCGTGACAAACTCGAGAGGCAAGACTTCCCTTTTGGGATCATCCTTAAAGCCGCGGAGGTGGAGTGGGAGAATAGGAGGAGAGAGAGGAAAAATAAAAAGGAAAGAAAGTGCTCGGCCGCACAAACACAAATACACACACACACACACGCGTGTGGAGAATCCCATTCCCTTGAATTATAGCAGGAATCCGAGCGTCCCTTCCTTTCCATGACATCCCCTCTGCCTCTCACCTCCTCACCCCAAAACTCACTCCCCCTTCCTCTCCTCTTCCCCCCCCTCTCTCTCAATTCCTCCTCCCCCCCTCTCTCTCAATTCCTCCTCGCCCGCTTTCAGTCCGAGAGGTAAATCATGGAAACGGAGTTTTAAATTCACACGGGGGATACTCATGAATTATATGTGGGATAGAATGAGAGAGAGAAGAGGAAGGATTCGAAGGAAGGGAGATAGAGAAGAAGGGGATGAAGGTTAGGCGGTGTGGTCTGCTGCAGTGATTGAGTCCTAGGGCGTGCTCTGGTTTTGAGATGGGATAAGGAGGGAGAAATGGCGGGAGAGGAGATAGTTTGGCTCGTGCGGTTCGGAAGGTGGAGAGAGAGAGGAAAAAAGGAGTGAGGGAGAAAAGGGAGGTGCTGTTTTCGACGAAGTGGTATCTGCCTTTCTGGGCATCCGGGATGAGATCTCTGTCTTTCTCTCTCTCTCTTTATTTGCAAATATGTGTAGGGAATTGGGAAGGAAGGCGTGGGTGGATGGAAGATACTAGAGGAGAGGAAGTATACTAAGAATTTCTCCTCGTTACAGCCTTTTTAAGTTTCTTCCCTATTTCTTCCCCCTTTTCTTTCCCCCCACTCTCTCCAACCCCTTTTGGTGCGGATAAAGCGTCATTCTCCAGGAAAACTTAGTTTTTTTAAAGTTACGAGGAGGTAATTTTTCTGCCTGGTTTTATGAACGCAATGAAAAGAGCGCGCTTTATCATATCCGGTTAACCGCGCAATTGCCAATTTACGCGTAAAGGAGCAGTAATTTTTTACGTGTGCATATTCGAGGGAACTCTCATCCCCCATCTCAAAGAGACCCCAAACGCAGGAAGGATTTCCGGAAAAGATTCTTTTACCGATACAAAAAGTAAGAGAGATGTCTTTGAAGAATACGAGCCGCCAATAAACCTTCATCCCCGCGGTGTTGTGTTAGTCAGCGTGCATGGCATTGCGGTTGGCCCAAGATTGAGATTTAGGGATAAGAGTTTGCTTCAGAAGATTTTTGGATGAGTCTCGTATTCAAAGACTTTTGCAGCTTCCCCTGAAGGCCGTTGGATATGAGTCATTTTACTTGTTCTTAAGTTCTGTGTCCATGTTTTCTCTGGTAGATCGTCGTTAAACTATGGCTTTTGCCTAAAGGTTACCTGGTGAGTTGGAGAACGGAGAATTCTGAAACATAGAACTTGTTAAAACGGAAGATGAATCATCGTGTTCAATTTATAGCTTTTATCGGATGAATGAATTGTAGAGCTTCTAAAAGCCATAAAAACGTTTTATGGCTATAAGAGTTAGCTGTGTCATTTGCTTCATACTCACTTCGCAAGTATAATTCGGAGGTGTAATTTATTTTGATGATACATTTGGCGAAGGAATTTATTTCTTTGGAAACGCCAATGCTTTCTGCATTGCGTTTACAGCCGCGTATTAGCAGTTCAGGAATGGAGACATATGTTTGCCTAATGTGCATTAGGACGGTAGCTCTTTCAATTACAATCTTCATAATGGGCTCCTAATCCATAGGACTTCCCGAATTTATTAGGAATAATGAGGGACTGAAACCTATTTGGTGAGTGCAGGGAATCATCACCGGATTTGAAATCTTTTACCTCGCAGCCTTATTGAACCGATACGCTCGGAACGCTATGCTCTATTAACAGGGATCATGAAGCGCTCTACCATTTTGTATAGGTTTTTAGGATAGAAATTCCTAATTATAGTTTTGGAGGTGTGTAAATATTATTCATTATCACCGGCAACAGTAAATTTAAATTAATTTTCATGGCGGCCATTGATCGTTCTCTAATTTGTGATATATTTTTATACAAATATACTCGAGGTGGGACGAATCCAAAATTTTCTCGAATCCGAATCCTAAAAGGTTCTCGAATCCCTCGAATCTCTCGAATCCTTTATATAAGAATAATAATAAGAAAAAAACTTTTACTTAAAATTAACAGTTTTTAATTAAAGCAAAATTTGAAATCTGCGTTTAATGAAAAATAAATTTAAGAATACAGTTTTTAAAAATACACCTATATTTATTAAGAAGATACAAATGAAATTTTGTTAATGAAGTATATAATTAAAACTCTTGAATCTTGAGGTTCATTTTCTCAACATAATTTGACAAAAATATTTGAGTATCAGTTCAAATTTTTTACATTTTTTCAAAACCTTTTTAAATCAAAGCAAGTGTAGAGGGGGGAGGATTATTTCAAGAGTCAACATAGATAAACACTAAACTTGGAACACTAAATTCTCTCCAGAAAATTAAGAAAAATCAAAAACTTGTTTATTTTAAGAGTTCGTAAAAGTACTGAACACTTTTAGGACAATCTAAAAGAGCAGAAATCTTCAATGGAGATTTTTATTTAAGAAAACTAGCATTCGAACTCGCTCTGGGTCGCCACGAGGTGATATTGATCCGGGTACCACTGAAATTGCAACAATCGCATTCTTTTTTAATGAACGCTTCAATTGGACGTCCATAAAACTAATCTTTCCAAAGTTTTGAGTTAAAATGTTTAACGGTTTTTTAGGTTAGGATTCGAAAGATTCGAATGAAGAAAAAAGCGCGAAGATTCGAGTTTTCGAATCTCGAATCTTTTTCAAGATTCGCGGGATTCGAGGAATCGAATGTCCCATCCCTACAATATACCATTCCGGCACTTCTGTTTTGTTTGGAGTAGTAGAACCATAATGTGACAGTGACCAGGGATCGACGAATCATCGCTTAGGACCCCTGCTTTTTCTCTGGAATGGGACTCCGGTTTTTCCGAAAGTCTTTATGGCTATTGGGATTGCCATGATTAGTAGTCGGATTACAGCAAAGAGGTCAGCTCGTTATTCCATTTCTGGAATTTTTATTGCTAAATAAATGTCGCAAAGAGAGCAAGAAAAAACTTCAAGAAATATTTCACTGCTAGAAGTTACTACTTCTAGCAGTGAAATATTTCTTGTAGTGCTTTTTAACTTCTTTCTTTAAAATTATCTAGTCTTATGGTTATATTTTTACGATTGTTTCATGCATAAACAGAAAATACCAAGTTGTTTTGAGAGTTATTTGATGCGCTTATATATACCGCATAGTTTTTATATATTTTACACTAAATATTTCGGAAAATAAATGAGTAAATTTTTCTCTTTTACTCCAAAATGTCTGAAGAACATGTTCTCACTAAGCATGATAGACTCAAGATAGGAATAAACGTGCAAGACATATTCTGTAATATATAAATACTCTAACATTACTTATATGTAATCAAGATACTTTACGAAGAACGAAGCAAATAGTTTTAAGTGAGATCGATGATCATCCAGCTTACAGGATTTTTATCTGGAAACTTTCTCACACATAGAAATGTTTTGATAAAGATTTTTATGACGTGTGATTAACTTCTACAGTGACGGTGTTTTTAAGCTTGTTTTTATAAACTCGACCCACCTCACAACGCGTCTATTTACTTAATTTGCATGCATTCTAGGCGTAGTTTATTTATAAAATGAGTAGAAATGTACATGGAGAAGAAGATCATTTTGAGAGGGTTGTTCTAGAAATGGCTTCGGCAGTTTTAGAAAGTCGGAAAAATAATTTATTTGTTAAATTAAAACATCAAACAACTAATTCAAGTGAATATTAGGAGTCCATTGTTATGTTAATGAGATAAATCTCCGTATTTTACATTCAAAATACATATCCAAGCAGCTTACTACGAGAAGGAGTAAACAATAAAATTCAAAGTAAATTAGAATTTCTTTAATATCATTTATGTTCAACCATAAAAATGTATGATTTTTAAAAGGTAATGTATAACGTACCAGCATGACGGATAATGAAAGCGCCGCTGTTAGCGTTTATAATTCTGGTTTGGCCTCCGTGCTCTTCGCAGTAAATTTACCCTCTAGATGCGTCCTTCCCTTTCCGCTCCTCCTCCCTCCAAACATGGGCGTCCTCTCCGGTAGCCGTACCTGAATTTATCGCGTGAAATCCCTCATCGTTCATGAACTCTCCTTAAGATTACTGCGACGGAGGAGGGTGCCTTGAGAGGCATATCCTAACTTCACCTTCCCCCTCTATGAGGACACTGGCGGATTTTTTTCTTTTAGATAAGGGGGAGGGGTGGAGATCAGTCTCCCCTTTCCAGGGTGCGCCTATATCAGCATACAGAGCCCTTGCCATAGGGCACGATCTTCCCACGACGACACGCCTCCAACAGGCCGTCAACCTTACCTTCCAATTTCGCAGACTTAAGCCTCTCATGTTTGCTCTATCTTTCTCGCTCTCTCTCTTCCAACACCCAAGATGACGGCGTGTTCGATGGAGTTCATCTAATCTCCGCCAACGCGCGTACACGTACCTTCCGATTACTTTTTTCCTCGATAAGTTTCATTTCTGCGATCGTTGATTTTTTTAGTCGCGATGCTTCTGAAACGCGAACGTGCTCGTTTACTTCCGCCTGATTATTTCGTGAAACAGTTCACGAAAGTAATGTAATTTTAAAATTTCAATTGAAGAAGGGTAGCCTTAATTTTCGGTCTTCTCGAGGTTTTCTTCTAATCGATTCTTACAAATGCTAATTTATTTTGTTATTAAATCAGAAACAATATGAATAGTAATTCGGCCGATAGAACGCGTCGATTTAAAAGCACTCCTTGCCTGAAAATAATTATAAAATCTAAAAAATAAAATTCACGACAGTGAAAATATATCGACGGTCACTTATATTTTCTCACGACTAAAATCACCAAAAATAAATAAAATTTTCTCATTTAGATTTGGTCCTTTGGTTGACATTTTAGACCACTGTCAATATGAATCATTGTAAAACCGTTATTCTGCGAAATCAGTTTTGGGGTCACATCGACCACGAGCGAATTTGCGGCCTCGCTGTCATCTGGCGTAATTTAATCTCCGATGCAAATTTATTCGTGTAATGCTGTAATACTGGAATCACTAACCCAGTCGATACTTCATCGCCTTCCAGTAGTCGCAGGACGGAGCGGTGTTTTGCATACCACCACCTATTAACCAGTCGCCGTTCGCTTTCTAGACCCCTACCTCTACGCTTCTACCATTTTGCGACGCCCTGCACCAATTTAATTTTTCCGCTCGAGTGACCTGAGCGGCCGTCAAATGGTCCTCCTTCTCCCTCTCTTTTGCTCTTCTAACTCTCACCTTGACGGGAAAAAACATCATCATCATTGCGGTCCCCCCCCCCTCTCTCTCTCTCTCTCTCTCTCTCTCCTGCATCTCTTTCCTTCTGATTCAAAAGCGCATTCACGCAAATGACGGTGCCGGTCGAGCTGTTCTCTCCATCGCTGATTGCGTTCCCACTTAAGAGACGGGTACCGTAAGGCACCTTTTTCTGCGTCTCTGTTTCTTTATTTCTCGATCCCTGCCTCTCTCCCCCATCTCTCGCTTTCACCCCCTTCGGTTGTTTCTTTCTTCAGTTTTTTCCAACTGAGACTATTAACATTTTTTAATGTGAAAATGTCTCAACGGCCATGTTTTACGCACGGCAACATTAACTTTTCGTAATATGTATATCAAAATAAATTAAATTCATTCCTGAATTATAATTTAGAATTTGCACAAAATCTGCGAAACATCGCATCTTTGCAAGTTTTTTTTCGTAGAACGTGTTAAATACGAAAAATTATTAAAATCTTTGTCAAATATATCGCATTACGTACATTAAGAACCAATTCATTTTGATGAAAGATTTTTTAAATGTGGTTTTTCTCCTGGCTTTAAAACGCGCTTTGAAAAAAAAGCGAATTCATTGGAGCCATTAGGTTATACTGTTCTACAAGACTTCCGTTATTGGTGACCTTTCCTTGAGAATCGGTTGAGTAGCCTTTCATTTCCGCGCGTAATTGCTAGAATTCGATCAAAGAGGAGAAATAGATTTTTTCCATCCTTTCGATTGTAATCCCGGATAATACGTAAGGTAATCCCTATTACTATCGTGTTAAATTAATCGAATCGGAATGAAATTGAAACGAGATTGGATTTTTCCTTTCACTTGGCTCTAACTTCGGCTACGGAACCTGCGTGAACGGTTGACTTCGTTAATGGACGCAGTAATGTAGTAATTCAAAAATTCATAAGAATAAATGATGGTAATGCTAATAATTAACTCAATATTTTGTTGAGAAATGTCATACCTATAACTTCGCTTTCCGAATATTTTTTAATATTATATGTAAAGAATACTTGAAGTGATTGAGCTGGTAGAAACTTTCGTGCCTATTTACTTAATCTACCTAATGTTTTAAGTTTACGGGAAAACGGGAGAAAGAGACACAGGCAGTTATTATAATTTGTATAGAATATCATATTTATAACATTACTAGCAGCCCGTTGCAGCTACGCTTGCAATTAATTTGCATTAATCTTACCACATCATTCTAGTGGTACCCGCGCAATATTTTGGTCAGTCAGAGGCCTGCGCGTTAAAAAATTACCTTAGAGAGGAAAATAATGTTACATAGTCTACCCCTTGGCATTTTTTAATTTTATGCGATTTTACAGTAATGTATTAGAGTAATGCCTTCGTCATAATGTCACAGTTAATCAATGTTAGTCTTATATCACGGTATATTCAAAGGGGAAAATTTTTAAATCTACTTTTCCTTAGTTCCAATGATTATCGTTGCACACTTTATTATAGATTTGTTCATATACAATTCATTCAACCATTTATTTCATTTTTAGCCTACTTTCCAGAATGGGAATAGGCTTATAGTTTTGTCCTGTCTGTCTGTCCGTCCCCCCTATTAACTTTTGAACCACTGGACCGATTTTCATTAAACTTGGTGGAAATCTCTTACTACATGGGTCGAGCTCCCGAGGATAGTTTTTGTTGCGAATATTGAAGTCCCAGGTTCGATTCCAGGAACTATCCCTCCCATTTGATTTACATGGGAAATCTGAAATTCATCGTGGAGGGTAATTTTCTCTTGCCCATTAAAATATCTTAGAATTGTAATATCGGAGCGAGTTTTATACTATTTTCTAAGGAAAGGAATGAAGATTCTAATTTTTATCGTAGAATTTTGCTTATCGATTGCATTTCTTAGACTTTCGCGTAAATACTGGCGATTTTGCAGTTTTTATCACTCATTGTTCGTGAAGGATTAGCTCATGACACACACAGCCAAATAAAAAACTGAATTAGTCTAAATGAACCATGATCTGAATCGACTAGAAATCATTCTAATTAGGTATATTAGGTGGTGTTGACTATGCAACATTTCTAAACAGTGTATGTTGAAAAACTATACCATGGTTGAAAGATTTAGTAAAATATTATAGCAAGACAAAAATTTGACGTATCAGTTGTGAATAACAGTAGCCAGTTATTATAGTCTAGTTTTTTGACTTCTAGAATTTAAATTTTAATTCAGTCTGCATACCCTATAATTATATCTGCAAAGCCGATTCGATTTGCTTCGAATATTTAGAAATGATTCGAATCGTGATTTGATCGCTGGTGCCAGTGGTGTAGCGGTTAGGACGCTGACTGCTACTCGCCCGCTGCTCTTAAGAGCAGCGGGCACGAGTCCTGCGAAAGCAGGATTTTTTCCAAGGTCGCCCGACCCCCTGTTTGTGTGGTTTGAGGAGATCGCGCAAAGAAAGGGACGTTAAGCCGTTGGCCCCCTTGGTGATCTTCGTTAAGCGTAGGCTAATGCCGGCACCGGGTTTCCCTCCTCCCTTCTTTGTGTGTTCGGTGTGGAAGGAGCGGCTCTAATAATCGAAGAGGTTGATTAGCCAAAAACACCTACATCCATTGAATCATTATTTCGTTCTGTAAAGAATTCTTTTATGATATTTTCTTCAAATAGATTCCTGATCTAACACTGAAAGCGTCTAATTGGTGATTAAGATAACACTAATAGGCAAAAACCTCTGAAAAATGCAAAATGCACATTTAGGGTACGAAACAGCCGTATTCAGTGGTTGTTCTTCGATCATTATTTTAATGAAAAAACCGTGTCGTGGCTTTTGTGATTATTTTCCTTATCGATTGGATTCATAAATAAGGTGACTTTGATTTTTTCCTTTTTGATTAGCTTTTAATTTTGGATATGCTAATTTGCTACAAGAAGTACTTGAGAAATGGTATTAATCTTTTCAAAATTAACAAATTTAATGGTGTCATCGGTTTATATTATTTTGTGCAACAAAAATGAACAATTGACTCAAACATATACATTAATTATCTAGCCCTGAAGGCACATTCATGCATCCGTTTATATCACAGTTGGGTGCGTTATATTTTCTCTTTCTCGTTATTTTATTTCATTAGGGCTCGATCCCTTATCCATCTGATAATGCAGTAACTGATCATCCTAATACAAACTGTTTGGATCTCCAAAACACATTTCAGTAAATTAGAAAAAAAGAAAGAGAGATAAGTTTTTGTGTTAATCAACGTGAAATGCAAAGTCAGAGCTTTATAGTTGTTTTAAAGTTAGCAAGATCCCTCTCCAAAACATCCTGGTAATTTCATTTTTGTCCAAAAAAGAAGCTACTTTATAAGCCGTTGAATTGCACGCTAATTACTCCACGGTATTCCGTCTCTGAGTGCTGGATGATGGAGTGGCATGGTTTTATGATATGTTATGTATTAATACAAAATGTAAGCAAATAAATATATACACACATATCTCGCGGTATGTGCTATGGTCGATACTTTGGAAGGGGACCGTCAGACCTCTCCTCTATCTCTCTCATGGACTCTTTGAATATGTATCGAGAAGTGTATGGAAAGGATTTCCCGCGACGACACTGTGTTTACACGCGGGGCCATAAAATATGGAAGCATTTGGACCACATACCACTGGTAGTTGCGAGATTTTACGCATGAATATTTAGTTTCTGGGGGTCCTAGAGCGCTTGGGAATAAAACGTAACCGGTTGAGTTATGCCGAGGCGTGCGCGCGAGTACGCAAGTGTGCTGCCCTCTGTTGATGACTGCTCGAAACAGGCGGACTCATTTTCCCGTGAGGATATAATCTCGTGAACTAATATCGATATCTGATATCCTAATACACATGCCTTATCCATCAACTTCCTAATTAGAGTTTTCTGATCGTAGACTTAAGAGGAAGAAGTAGTGAAGAATAAATTATGTGCAAATGGTATACTCATTTATAGGGCATCGCCGTGACTATTTTTCATTATTTATCAGAGTTGATCTAAGAAGCAATATCGTATCGGTTATGTATTTTTGCCGACTTTGGAGCTACTCAGATACGTTTTTGTAATTATTGTTATTCTTTCAAGGTTTATATTAGATTAGAGCGAAATTTTGCTTGAGGATTGCTTCTTCGTTTTGTTGTAAGTTTCACTAAGACCGTATTATAGTTTGTTATGTGCATTTACCGTTCATTCACAAGACTCTTTGAGGTTATTTACAGTTTTTCCATAAAATTCCTTAAACTGGGAGTAATTTCATGGCAAAACAAATATCCGTATCGTTGAATTCTTTCCCATTAGAGCAACTTAACAATAAAATACTTTTAAATGGTATGCCAGTCATTATAATGAAGTAATAGTTGTATAGCTTTACACTAAATATTCAAATATTTAATACCAAGTTTGATTCTTTTGAGATAACTAATTTAGGAAATTTAGTTGTATCTCTCTGAGAAGGATGTTTTTATGAAATACAGGAATCAAACGGTTATCATGTTTTTGGAATAAGATACCTGCGCGTGTTTCTGCATAGCCCAGTCTCTCCCTCTCTCTTTCGCGCAAGTGTAATTATTCATAAAAGTCGGAGGGATTTTATCTCTCGCTTCAACCATTCATTTTTTCGCGTTGGGAAAGCGAATTGCGGAATTAATCCGGTATTCCACTTCGGAACTGTTTGTTAAAGTAGAAAGGAGGACGTGTGGCGTACGGATGGAGGATTTGAAAATTTATGTTAATGAAAGACTCCATTAAGCAGACTTTGGCCCGTTCCTGCATCGGATCAGATTAATTGTCGAGAGCATTAGGTGTTCATTTGCGGCAACTCTTGAAGTACGAAAAATAATATTTGGCAAATTAGAGTTAACTTTGCCTAATTTGGAAAAATATATATCGTTTATGAATGAATATTAATGCTGATTCCCCGCATGTTGAGCATATTCAATTGATGGAAATTACAGTTCGAAATTGGTTAATAAATGGTAGTTATTTGACCTCATATTGGGGATTTACATAATACAATCTCTGATGGGAGATAGGGGAGCCAGTGTTGTAGTGGTTAGGACGCTAGCTGCTACTCGCCCGCTGCTCGAAATGGCAGAGGGTACGAATCCTGCGAAAGGTCGCCCGGCTCCCTGTTTGTGTGGTTTGAGGAGACCGCGCAAAGTCAGCGTTCCGTCCTTTGCAAGGGACGTTAAGCCGTTGGCCCCCTTGGTGTTCTTCGTTAAGAGCCGGCTAATGCCGGCACCGGGTTTCCCTCCTCCCTTGTGAGTGTGTTCGGTGTGAAAGGAGCCATGGCTATAATAATCCAAGAGGTTGATTAGCCAAAAATGCACACACTCTGATGGAAGATCACGTCAAGCGGTTTTATACGACTTTATATGGCGTAAAGTTTTAAGTGAAAAATGTTAATAATTTGGATATTTTAAATTAACCGATTTATAAGTAACACTTCAAATTAGTAAATTTTGTTCAATAGTTAATTACAGCAATTCTCAAATAATGAAACAGACATATATTTGATTTAAACAACTTTTATCCTTTAACTAAGTTGTTCTGTGATGAGAGAAAAATTCTGAGTGACGAGCAGAGAAATACTCGAGCGTCTGCATCCATGTTTTTAGTATTCTCATAATAGTGATTTGTTTCGAGTTAGGAATATGTTGATGTTTTCATCATTGTAGGTTCACTTGAAGAACAGACCTCACTAAATCCGAAAATTTGTGAATATGAAAATGGAAATAAATTTTATCAAAAATAACGTGCGGGTCCATGGGTTGAATGAAAACGGGCGGTCAATAATAAGGGCCTGCTTTTGGCCAATAAAATTTGTGTTCAACGGTTTTGTTTAGCTGAATTTACCTAAAATAAATAATTTGGCCGTGAAAGCGTTTTTACGTTGAAACAAAGACTACATTAAAAAAATTAAACCTCTGAGTTTCGCGAGAGGTGTTTTTTTTAACTATTGAAATGATTCCATATTTGCTCACGTCTGGTTAAAATAAAAAAGAGCTGCCTATTACTACATAGTTAAGTTGCCCCACCCTGAAGCTATGCAGCCCAAACTGCACACCTCATTTCCTTTATTGAAATCAAATAAAGTTTCACGCGTACATAACTATTTCAATTTATAAAAAGTTGTTGTGTAGGCCACATTTTAACTAACTTTAATATTTAGCCTTTTTCTTGCACGGGTATTTCATACATAAAAAAGTGATTTATGATGGAATAATGTAATAAAAGCGATAGTGGAACTAAAGAAAGGGAAAACCACAAGCAGCGATGGAATACCGGCTGAAGTACTTAAAGTCCTGGGGTCAGAAGGACTAAAAGCGATCATGAAATTAATTAATAAGATTTACGGCACGGGAGAGTGGCCTCGGGATTTCCTAGAAGTAACAATGATCCCTCTAAAGAAGAAGCCAAGGCAATGCAGTGTAAAGACTACAGAACGATAAGCCTTCTGTCACACACTTCGAAGATCATCACGAGGATTCTTATTAAAAGACTGGAGAAAAAGGCAGAAGAAATTCTAGGGGAAGATCAATGCGGTTCTTGGTAAGAGTAAATTGGGCAATGCTGATGAAGATATTAAAGGATATAGGTGTAGAGTGGAAAGACAGGGGACTGATCAGGAATCTATATGCGAATCAAGTTGTAAAGGTCAGGTACGAGAATGCGGACACCTGCGGAGTAAATATCGCCGACCATATTTAATATATTTGCAGAAAGTCTAATGCAAGAAGCGTTAGAAGGCACAGGGGATTTCAAAATTGAAGGAAGGATTATAAGAACAGTAAAATATGCGGATGATCAAGTACTTCTAGCAAGAAAGGAAGAGGAACTCCAGAAAATGATAAATAGTAATAACAGGTAGAAAAAACGGTATGGAAATAAATACAGAAAAATCCAAGGTCATTCGAATATCGGGCAAAGAGGAGAATCTAAACATAAGTATTGGAGGAAAGCCATTAGAACAAGTTTAAGACTATAAATACCTTGGAAGCATCATAACAAGAGAAGCAAAATGTATGGATGAGATCAGGACTAGAATAGAAAAAGCATAAGCGGCTTTCAGAAGAAAGAAACACCTACTTACGGGGAATATAAGGGAAGATCTCGGCAAGATGTTCATAAAATGCTATGTATGGAGTATAGCTTTGTACGGGGCAGAAACATGGACGTTAAGGAAAAATGACATCAAATACTTGGAAAGCTTTGAAATGTGGACTTGGAGGAGAATGCTGAAGATAAAATGGACCGATAGGATGAAAAACGATGAAGTGCTACGAAGAGTAGGAGAGAAGCGAATGATTATACAGACTATTAGAAAGAGGAAGGCTAACTGGGTTGGACATTACCTGAGGAGAGAGAGAGTATGATTAAAGACGCGTTAGAAGGAAAACTAGATGGAAAAAGGGAAAGAGGTAGGAAAAGGTTTCAGCTGATAGACGATTTGAAAGGGAAAGAGAGTTATCAATATATGAAGAGGACAGCGGAAAATAGGAGTATATGGAGAACCAGGTTTAACCATGAATAATCACGGACCTGTCTACGGACAGACTACCTATGAATGTAATAAATTTTAGAAGTATCATCGTTTTATATCGCTTTCATGATGACTTTTTCTCAATGCTTTTTGATAAAATCACCAGTGTAAAGGTCTTATTTTTAATTAAATAGTTTATTTTATCACTTAATGGTTACACAGATGCATAACATTCATGCTAAAATTTTACTTGGGAATTTAAAATTTACAGTCAAAATCGGATGTATCGATCTTCTACGACTCAAAGTTAATAAAAATCGCAATGAATTCTGTCTTTTTCGAGGTATTTTTGTCTTCGATGTCTCCAAATTATATGATTTGAAGATGAAATTTTCTCATCCGTATTCGTGCATTTGAACTTGAAGTTTCTTCGCTCTTAATTTACCATGATTCTTGCATTTTTTTGTCTATTTCCGAGATTCGACTAACGCATTTTTCAGATGTACTGAAGGACTCTTTCCTTGGATTTATTACTCTAAAAAGCTATTTAAAATCAGCGAGTCTTTTTTAAATATTTAAGTCAACATGATTACATGACGCCGCAAGGGCATATACAAGCATGCAATTACGAGCACGATTGGTTATTAAATTTCGATATTTATCTTCCACCGGGATAATTTGCTCTCTTTGGGCTGTGTGTGTCGCTCTTTAGCGAGGATACATTTTAATTCGTTCAGTTGCCGACAATTGGCGCAAATGTTTCTCTTCACGGCCACCCACTCGCAATCAGTCGATACTTTCTCGGAAAGTTCGCGCGCCACTTGACGTTTTGATCAATCAATGCACTATATCTCTAAACGTTTCCTCTTTTCAAAACACAAGAACTTGCATGAACGTATGTACATAACACACATACATGAATGCTTGAGGTTGAATTATTTTTAGAATTTACTGTATCGAAGTACAGGCAGACAGAAAAAGAGATTTTTCCTCATTTTACTGAAAAACGTGGTCTCAGTTTGGCTGTAACGATTTTTTGCTAGTGCAGGTAAGTTGCGACTGGTATCTATATGTATACATTCATAATATTTTTATACTAAACTGAATTTTAAAAACATTTTCTGTATTTAAAAAATGATTAATATACGCGCTTTGAGAAATTTAAGTCATTGAAAATTTTCCTAGAGATAGTAAATTATGCGTAAGTATTGAATGTTATTATAAATAGGTTAATAATAGTTAGTATAACAATAAATATTATAATTTTAATGTATTGGTAAAGGAAATAAGTAGCTTCAGTAAAAGTAAATAGCATAACCTGACATTAAAATTAAAATCCAAAAGAATATACTTAATTAAGTAGAACTAATTGCATTTAATGGAATATTTAGAATTTGCGAGCAATTTCCATAATCATATTCTCATTCTAGTTAAAATCATATGTCTAGGTCTTAAGAATTGCGAGTTGGCCAAACTTGTTATGACCTTATATTTCATTTCATACTTTGACTGGAGTTATCTTAACTATGCTAAGTTTTGATACTAACTTTTTGTAACAGTAATACCTGGAGGCAAGGTTAAAAATGTATTCCGTCAAATTGTGATAATTTTTCAAGTAATAAACAACTAATTGAGTCCCTCTACCTACAAATATTTAGGATGGATTCAAAATTGTTGAAATGTGAGACATTCAGTCCTATGGTTTATGCGCCGTTGAAAACTGACCGTTCGACATGTATATCTGGAACTTTAAGGGAGTGCAATAGGAATTCGAGTTATAAAAAAAATTCGGTTCACAGAAATTTAAGCCAGGATGTGGGAACACTAATTAATGATAGTCTTAAGGGGAATGCGAACATTTGTATTTTATATTTTTCTACGTAAGGACGGCGGCGAGGGATTTTTCAGGAACCGTGACTTCACGTTGCTTTTTCTCTGCCATCTGTGACTGATATTTCCTTAAATCCTCTCACCTCCTTGGAATCAACCGAGTCTCTTTATCCCCGCCTTAACCGAACGACGGATAAGAGCTAAATAAGCTGTTTTTTCTCTCCTCCAGCTAAAAGCTGGAAAGGGATTTCTAGTCGTCATAAATTTTAACTCTAATGAATATTTATGGCAAATAATAAATGATTTCTGATTTTTGTAAAGAGGATACTCCGAACCTTGGGATATTATTTTTTTAGAAAGGAGTTTCTTAGTTTCAGTTTCTTTTAAAATACATATATATCGCTATGCTTAAAAAATATTAAAGTTGTCACTCATTTTGCAATTATTAATACAATACGGTGAATTTTAAATTTTTTTTCTATATTAACACCAATTATGCTTAGAACTAAAGTTAGGTGATTTAAAAGAAACTAGAGACTTCAATCTTGGATCCCATTGGGACTTCCCTTCAAGGATTTTGCCGAGGAATTTATAAATAACCGATTGGGATGGGACTAATTGTCGTTGAAATATTCCTCATGTGTAGGTACTCGATATCATGATTGTCTCATTTTCTATAGAAGCGGAATTAACGTTTCGCATAAACAAGTATATGTTGCCAATTAAAAATTATCTTTTGTCCATTCGTCGGCATATCGAGGGAAAATCAATTAGTTGGAGATCTCAAATGTATGAAATCTTCATGGAAACTAAAAAATATCAGTGTTAAGGACATTAAAAGTAGCAATTTTTGTATTTAATTTAATTCGGAATCGATTTATATGTTTTACTGTAAAACCAATCTTTTCACTTTCCTTTGAGCTCGTATGTATTTTGATTCCATACGATTTTGGAATGTAGATAAAGATATACTCCACTAGTGCCCTTACTAATGAAATGGAGAAAAGACACCAGGCTGAAATCTTACCTAGATGCTTTTCCAAGATTTTATTTTCAGAATCGTAACTCATTATCGCATTTGCGTGCACAAACCTTCAGCACTTTATTCCATCTGTGAGTGACCTAAAAATGCGTGAAGATCGGAAACTCGGCAATTATCGGTTTCACGAACCGATTTTGTTATTGTCGTTGTTTATTTTGTTGCCATTTGTTTATAGGAACCGGACACAAATGATAAATTTTTTGAGAGGTCTCTGGCAATGATATTGTTTTCTAATAGTAATAATTCCCTCGAAACTCTTCCTGTCAATGCTCTTTAGTATGTATTTGTAACTGCATTTGATGAATTGTTAGAACCCTACAAATTACTGCGAGATTTATTCCCTTATATGATTAAATTTTCCTTCGCTGTCGTTTGAAATCGAAAATATATTACCCCATTCAACATTTAATAAATTAACGGAATAGAGTTTATATGCCAATAGTCTCATTGAGCTTACCCTTTAATTAAGTATCAAAATCGATAAAGTGATTTGCAGGACGTTGCGGAGATCATTAAAAGAAAAAGTTTATATATTGCGAAAAACTGATCCGCTGCTTAGCCTCATTTTAAAAGAAACTGTAACGGGTCAAGAGACATGGGAAAAATGAGCGTGTGAATAATGTCTTGCTCCCGCGGCGTCGTAACCCATGAGGGGTTCCTATTTCGATAAAAGACCCTCTATGCTTCTTCAGCAGACATAAATAAAGCACGGTCTCAACTTACTTCGGCCAAAGTGCGCTGTCCAAAGGGAATAGTTCTAGCTGTAACAGTATAATATCAAAGGGGAAAAATGAACAGCAACAATTACAGAACCCAATAATGCTTCAAGTAGCAAGTTTTAAAATTCCGGAGTTATAATTAGGTTCAAGTTACTCAGATGGACCAAAAGTTAGAACTAATTATATCGTTATGCAATTATTAGCCGAATTACCAAAGGTGGTAGAAATTAGATGACCGCACGGGTAGGGTGCCCGACCCGCACCCTCGGACTTCATCCGCCTCCGAAACTTTTTCCTGCGGATACCCGTTGGTCGGGTGGGGTAAATTGCGGATATGCCGGCCTCTAGAGGGGACAACCTGATATATTGTTTAGCAAGGATTATTTTAAAAGAAGGCTTCATTTGGGTAAAAGTATTCGTATAATTTTATCAGCTTTTACCATTCCTAATAATTATTATCGGTCACCGATACTCTATTAACAGATTTTTTTTCCAAAATTTTACACGTTCATGTGCATCGACCGCCATCTATGGCATAAATCCACAATAAAGTAGAAGTGTTGCTTACGGGTTGAGGGCTCGGCCGGCAGGGGCACTTGCCTTTAGTTATATCATCCATTCCAGTAAGTGCAGCAGGTAATAAACAGAAAAGATTTCTGCGATAAAACCTATAACCAAGATTGGGTCCTGCAAATTTTTGTACAAATCTGAAAAGGGCTGGCAGATTAGTAAAAATGTTGATATGGAGTGTAGCGCTATGCATCTGTGTGAGACCTGCTGAGGAAAGACTATGCCCTACACTGTAGAGAAATTTATTTGGACTTGGAAGAGAACTAATTAGGATGCATCAAATATTATGAGATTAAACAAAGGGAGACGGAAGAGTCGCGTGTATCAACTTTTACGAGGGAATGAACCGTTTAAGGAAGTCGGAGATGAAGGAAGAGGCAAAATTGTAGTAAGATTAAAGGAATTTAGATAAATTTAATGAAGGAGATGGCTAGTAGGATAGGAACTTTAGACAGCGTGGACTGTTAAGGTCAAACTTCTACCAAGAGATAAAACACATGAGTTGAAATACAACAGTTACTTAAGTAATGTTATACGAAGACCAATTTTGATTTTCAAACTAGCAAACTTTAGAATTGAACGACATACAAAAGCTGGGAAGGTCAATAAAGTTGTTAGTTGTTGCGGCGAGATATAAATAACCAAACTCAAAACATTGCAATAACAACGGCGAATGGTCCAAATTAAATTTTTCGAAAAAAACTTCTTTAACCATCTGATGTTTCTTGCCGCTAGACAATGGGAGTTGCCCCTATCATCCAACCCCCCTTTTTTACGTAGCTTCGCGACAGCGGGAGGTAGCAATAGATTTTCAGTTATTTTGAATTCCACTTACATTTTGGAAAAAAAACACCGAACATTGGGAGGGCTCGGCGGTCTCTCGAGATGCTTTTCTTGTGTTTCGCTCCGTCCTCTACAGAGGCGGTAAGATTCCCGCCCCGCCTTCTCCTCTCATCCCCTCCGAAAACACACACGCACACAACACTCGGACCCCAACAGCTGAAACACTTATATGCTCTTGAGTTATCCTACTGTGCCTCTCCTTCTGAATTTCTACCCTCTTCCCATGCGCGATTCCCAACACACTTGAACGAAGAATTTCACTCAGTGCCGCAGCCAGATATTTCTGGCACTCATCGTCTAAAAGCAACTTCCATTCATAAATATGACATATGCGAACATAAATGCCTTTTCCCCGGATACAACAAGTGAAAAATTATATATATATATTATATATATATTATATATATATAATGAATTATGTAAAGCTAAGAAAATATGTTTATTCCTGCTGAAATGTTACATATATAAGAGAATGGTCGCTTTCGAGAGAAATTGAACTTGCATAATGGGTTTAAGATAAAAAAATGTCCTTTTTTTATTTTTTCAAGATATAGAAATCATTAAAATACCTTGAGAATCTGCAGGCAGTAATATTTCTCATCCGTTTTATATATTTATGTTGACATCTTCTGATATTTAAATACCTACATCTTTAGTTCTATTTTTTAATTCCATAAATTTCATTATTTAGCTTAACACCATTCAAATATTTATTTGAAATAAACATAGACGTATAACAGTTTTATTCATTTTCAAACAATAAAGTTTTAAAGCTCACCATAATATGTCGAATTAAATGAAATTTGGAGAGAGATAGAGGGACATTGTTTTTGAAAGAGACGTAATTTAGTTAATCTTAACATCTATGACTCATGTAAAAATAAAGAGACTCATTGTAATTCCACATAAATTTTTAATAAAATTTATGTGGAATTACAATAAGTCTCTTTATTTTTACATTATGAAGAAATTCCACCAAGTGACGCCTGAAACCATTAACTATATCTATGGCTCTATTGGAACCATGAAACAATTAGTTCTGCGAGATAATCTAAAACACGCTTGGAGCAATGTTTGTGCAAATCAAAGTGCCTTCCGTTTTTTGAATTGTGTATTTGCTGAAAGTTCGTCGGCCCTTTGAGAATGAGCCACAGTCAATATTCTGGGAAGGCGGTGATATCAAGAAGTGTCGCTTCCTTTTCACAAGGGAAAATTTTGATCACACTGAGAAAATTTCCAACTCTAGATACCTACCTAAAATTGATTAAAAGTTGTCAATCGAAATCTTGTAGTCCTGGCAGTGTAGCTTTTGCGTCGTAAAATTAAATTTAAACGAATGAATATTTCTATTCTGATCTGCAAAGATGTCGCTTGCGGACAATTTGGCCTAATCGCGGTTTTTTAAAAGTAATATTACGGGATTTTTAATGGTGTAATAAACATTAAAAACGTTTTATTTCGGAGTGAAGTGTTATTTTTTTGTCTTTCACGATTGATCTACAAAAACGAAAAATGACATCGCGGACGAATCATCCACCTTACCCACGCAACGACTTCCAAAACCCCGCCCCGTTAATCTCTCCGCAAAAGCCATACGAAGCAAAAATCTCCGAAAAAATTCTCCTAAATCAGTGGCCGCCTCGCGAGGTAAGCCGCGATTGTTTCTAACCCCGCTTCTCTCCTTCTCCGGGCCTCTAAAAGCTGGCGCTGCTGTTCCTCAACGCCCTCGTTATGCATTAATGAGTGGCGTTCCGGTGCCCCTTGAATTATTCCCAGTCGCGGTGTGGACACCGACACTCCTCCTCCCTCTCTCCTCTCTCTCTCTCTCGAGCGTGGAATGGTGACCAGAGTCGGGAAAATGGCCGCGCGGCCCCGTCTTCCGCTCCGTCCTAGGAGTCAAGAGTGGAGAGGTACGAACATGCAAACCAGAGAGAGGGAATGAGAAAGGGGGAGGGAAGGAGGAGAGGCAGAGTGTGCTCCGTTGGCACTAAGTCACCCGCTAATTAGGCGACGAGTGGCTCTCGCAAAAGGGTTTCGCTGTCCCTTAGGATACCACCGCGCCGTTCTCCCGCTTGATATACTGCCCTCCCCGAAGATCCTCCGCCACCTCCTCCCTCCTTCGCTCCCACTTGCGCTTCAGAAGGACACGGGAGAGCGCCGGCAATATAAACCGAAGCGGTTGTATGGCAAATCAACGCGAAAGAGGAGGAATGCTCAGATTCTCAGGGGAGGAGAGAGCACCCCGGCGATTATTTCCCGCAGGAAAATTCGCGAGAGAAAGAGTAACAACTGTGTTTTTACAGCGGATAATTCATCGTTTCATACGCGAATTATGGGCTACGTTTTATTGCTGCGGAAGAAGTGTTGGGAGGGAAGCGTGGAGAACGGACCGAGAAACGGCCGCGTCGACGTGTTTAAAAGGAAATATTCGGAAAAGAGGGAATGTACTAAGTGGATGAGGGAGCGTTCGCGTGAAAAATGTTTACAAAAAACTTAAAATTAAGAGGATCCATTTTCATTGCGTTAGCCTTTAAGGGGCGCGGAGAGTAACTACTCGGAAATTTCAATTTTTGCATACTTGGCGTTAATATATTAGGATTTTCCAAGCGAGTTCCTTGTTATTTTCATCGCTTTTTCCGAGTAATAATGAAATATTAAGTTTTAATTGTTCCATGCCACCTGTCATATTTCCGTAAAGGATTATTGCAGACCAGGAGCGGATCTAGGTGCATAGTTTGGCAGCCTGGAAAAGGGCAAAGATCGTGTGTATCCCGAAGAAGCCGGGGACGGAGGTTGGTCCCGGAGACATCCGGCCAATCTCGCTCCTGGCTGGCTTCGGGAAGATCTGTGAGCGTCTGCTCCGGAAGCCACTGGACGTCATCCGCCGGGAGAAGCATATTCTCCCGGACGAACAGTTCGGCTTCCGCGAGGGGCACTCCACCACCCAACAGCTGGGTAGGGTGACCGACTTGGTCACCGACGCCTTCAACAGGAAGCAGGCGGTCGCGGGGGCCTTCTTTGATATATAGAAGGCCTTCGACCGCGTGTGGCACTGTGCGCTCCTGTTGAAGATGGTTCGACTCCAGATGCCAGTCTGGTTCGTGCGGCTAGTGCAGTCGTACCTACAGGGCAGGACTTTCCGGGTGTTCTGGCTTCAGGTCGGATCGGAACTGCGGCGAATCTGCGCCGGTGTCCCGCAGGGATCTGTCCTGGGGCCCATCCTTTTCAACATTTACACCCACGACCCCCCTAGGGGGTTTGGGTGGAATACAGTCCTCGCCCTGTATGCGGACGACGCGGCGCTCCTGTCGCGTTCGACCAAGAAGTACGCGGCAGTTGAGAATCTGCAGTGCGCCGTCGACGATCTAGCCACCTGGTATCGTCGATGGCGCATTGCTGTCAACCCTTCCAAGACAGGAGCGGTCATCTTCCACCCTGGAAGAGGAGCGCCGCCTGGAGTCGACCTGTCGGTGATGGGAAAGGTAATCCCCTGGAGCCAAGAGTTCACCTACCTTGGCGTTGTGTTGGACCGGAGGCTTCTTTGGAGATCTCAGGTAGAAAGCGTCCGCCGCAAGGCACTCGGGCCCTGATGAGACTTCGTGCCATCCTCAGCTCGCGTGTCTTGTCGGCCGACACACGGAGACGCCTATACCTGAGCTGCGTACGGCTTGTCATGACCTACGCAGCTCCGGTTTGGTCCGGAGTGTCCAAGACCTCCTTATATAGGATCCAGGCCGTGCAGAACATCGCACTCCGGCTGATACTCGGTCGTACCCGATACGATTGTGTCAGCCGGATGCACGAAGACGGGAGCGTGGAATCACTGGACGTCCTCTTGCCGAGGATGTCCAGGGAATTCTACGCGAAGGCGGCAGCCTCCCAGCACCGAGAGGTGAATGCGCTCGGCGAGATCCGGGCTAGGTGGTGGGACCGCTATAAGCGACCCATCGCCAGTCTAGACTCGCAGGAATCCCTCCCTCCCAACAAGCGACCTCGCTTGGAGTGAGGGACATCTTTAGTTGCCCTATCATAGTGGCCAATCGAAAAATAAGCTCGTTTTTACAGCATAGATCACCATTTATAGCAAAGCTGGTAATGGTACCCGCCAATACACATCAGTGTATTGGATCATATTCAGCAATCCGTGAATCTAGATCGCTGTGGCTGCGACTGCAGCGCTTCCCAGTGGACAGAGACCCGTGCGAACTAAGTGCAAAACATTAGTCTCTATTCTCCCATAAGAGTTTCATACCCCTGAACAAGACGGTCTTTGTGACCCCAAGACCTTTCGTAAACATCCAAGATTCCTCGATCTGAGTTGGATACATGCAATTTAGTTCGTTAGAGAGAACAGAATTTTCGGCGAAAAGTAAAGCTACAAAATTCAATTCATTCGTTAAAGCGAACATTCGTTCAACGAACGTTCGTCGAACGAAAGTTACCTGTATATTTACTGACATATTTATGCAAAATAATACCGTCTCATCACAATAAATGTACAGCGTATATTATACACTGCTTAGATATTTGCAAAATATTTCTATAATGTCTATAATATAAAATAAATTAATTGAGATAATATTTTATTAAGATAGGTCATCCTCCTGGGAGGGGGGTATTACTCCCATTTGTATCCGCCATTGTTGCAGGTTTCGAATCCTGCTCACTTCATTTCAAATTTTTTGATTAATATCCGAAACATTTTTGAGCGATGCGGATTTTAATTTTTTAAACGATTATCAAGACTCCTTCGATCATTTAACATTTTTCGTCGATGAGAGGTAATTTTTGTTATTAAAATCAGTCATCTTATATAGGTGAAATTAAAATGATACGACGTGAAATAAATCTTTAAATTGAAACGTAGTATCAAAGGGTCACGATAGCGCCCAGAATAAGCAGTTTTATGTTTAAGTTCTATAGTATTACATGTTTGTGATTTTGAGAACTTACTTTTAGCAAGTATCCTGGTGCAGTTAAATTAAACAAAAAATCTGATGTGGCCACCACATGGCTTTCTCCATACCTGTAATTTTTTCTAAAAATTCCAAATAGGTTACATAATAATAAATATTTTAAGAAACTGCGAGAAAATTTTAGACTTTACAAAGAACATAAATAAACTCCAAGGATAGACTTCCAATATTGAATATAGCCACAAAGCCCCAACAATTAAGAAAAGAAAAAGGAGCGTTGTAACGTAACTAAGCGTCAATTGTTAACAATAGTCGTCGGTAGGTAGCCTGGTGGTGGAAGCTAAAAATATAAGATAACTCTTAAACAATGCATTATATGGGAAAATGTTTCAAACAAAGGTTGTAGAAAATTAAATTACCTACAGCTTTTATTCCAGCACGTTTTTACGTTTATCAAATATTAAAGCAAATATATCAAAATAAAAACGGATGTGGCAAGAGTAAACACCCACTTCCGGTTGACCGATGATTATCAAAAACTAATCATTTCTTCTGACTTTTATAAAAATGTAAATATAAAATTTCGCGTTGACCTGATTAATAGTTTTCGAGTAGAGCACCCACAAAAAAGCTATCACACACACACAGACACCATCGTGAAAATGGTCAAAACGTGTTCAGAGTACCTCAAAACGTGTATTTCCGTTGAAATCTCGAAGTCGATTTTTTTCATGAAAACAATATTTTCTCCTATACTACGCATGGATAAAGTAATAAAATGCACAATTCCATAAGTATTTAGAGAAGAGTGCTTCAAGTTTTCCTGTTCTGTAATGTCGATATCATGGAAAAATATTTGCAAATGTACGACCTGTTTTATTCTAATTAATTGGTGTCATATATATCGTCTCATCAATGCGTAATAGGCGCTAAAACTTCCCTTTTAGTTGTCCTGCTACAAACTTACACCACTGTGCCAAGTTGTGTGACCCAATGGTGAAGTCAGGGTTAAATTCAACGACATTGAGGCAAACCTCCTTCCTCCGTTGCGCTATATTTTTTATCCGAAGAAAACTCCCTTTTATTCCTAAATTTCATTGAAGGATTGCCGAAAGTATAGCAGCTACTTCTCATTTTCAAATTAGATGATGTTTAAGAAATTTGCTTGTAAAGCTTTCGATTCGAAGCAACGGCCACGGAGTTTTACAAACCTCGTTTCCTTTTTCCAATGTCGGTGTATTTAGGTGCGTCATTTCATCTGGCAGGATACACGGTTAATGACTGCGGTAATCTTTCTCGGTGAAGTAGAATCATGCTGACTCACTTCCCGCCGACGCTATCTTTTATTCATTCCGTCGCTCAAAATTCTCATACGCAAGGCTGCGATGGAAAATCTTAGCGTATTTGCACGGAAAGTGCTCATTTGTGCAACTTCTGCGATGCCATTGTTCTTCTAAAAAAGTGGAACGACGCTGCTACCCGCGTACTTGCGTGGGTTCCGGTTGATTAAGTAACTTCGCCCGCCCTTCGCTCTTTATGGACCACTAACACCCTCGGCGAAGAGGCATCCCTTCTCGGAAACTCGAAGCGCATTAATTCGCAGTAAGGGGATGCTGCAATCATCGGGGGAGAACTTATCTTGATTTTTTTTCGCTCTGAGTTGTCGATTTTTCGTGGTAAAGAAGCCTTCTCTACGGAACGATCGAGGTTAAAAAAAAAGAGGTTCGTGGAATTTCGAGGAAGAGGTAATAACACTTTATTTCGTTCGGTCGCCGTCCTTCTTTCGAGAATTGTTTCTTCTGCCTATATTAACTTCCTCTAGGAAAACTAATTTACGATGCAAGATTAGAAATTGAGGTTTCTTACGGTCGGAAGCAGGAACTCTCGCCTATACAATTACCTTGGACGGCTAATTCAATGATTACAGCTAATTGATCTCGTATTTAGGGCTTTATCCGCTTCCTCCGGCAAACCCTAGTCTTATTCACCCTTCACCTTTCGTTTCCCTCTCCTAACATAAACAATCAGCCTCTCTCGTCCGAATCTATCTCCTTCTCCTCTCATACATTTCCAAGTGACGTATTAAATGGGTGGCACTCTTATCTCAAACTAGTCAAGATAAAGGTGTTTATTCCAATATCTGTTTGTATCCCCGTCTCTCGAATCAATCTGTCTCTTTCAACTTCTCTTTCGACCCTTTCCACTTCAATACCTATCAACTATGTCGGAGAACGAGAACCTTGGCATTGGGCGACATGTTTTGGAAAATTATTATTTTTCTTGAGATAGATTGGAATTGAAAACACTGAATTTTCTGACTTCCAGTAATCTCTAAAATCAAACGTAGGCTTGGGAAAAATATTTGCAAAAATTATCGCAAGACTTTTCTTCTTGTCTATTTTCCTTAAATCCTATCCCGTGATCTAGACGTGTATTCCTCTTAAGAGACTATTCGACGTGCTTCTGAGACAACGTGATGGTTTTTGGCGGTGCGCAATGGCATCGAGTCGAATACATAGTACAGGCCATCTTCATTACAAGAATACTGTGTCGATTAGATTCAAGCATTTAACTTGCCCCCAACCATCTAAATTTATTTCGTGTTTAACGAAACAGTATTATGAATATTTATGAAAATATTTCATGCATCGAAATACTGGATAAACATAAAATGTTTAAATTATGAAGTATGTCATAACCAGTCATGATAGATTTATTTTATTTCCACACTTTTTGAGGTATGGTTCGATTTCACATAATTTAACCGTGTCATCCTCCGAAATAAGCAGATAATTCATTTATTTCGTGTGCGATCCTGTTATAAATATCAATTTTGATGTTTCATATAATAATAAGATAATAATGGCTTGGAAATGCTGAACTCAGATTAATACATTAATTATATAAAAAATCCCATATTAACCGGCGATCCATTAAGTTTGTATCAGCGACCTAGCTTTTGGTTGCAACAGAGTCAAGCATTAATTTATTGTGCGAAGCAGCCTGGAGAGGCAGGCCACAGTTCGAGTTCCGGCAATGCACTAGTTTTATTACCTTGTTTCGTAATTCGTTTCATTATACACGAACATGTGAGTTATGCCTTGCGAAAAATATTTTCTCAAGAAATTACGACAATGTTTTCTTCCAAGATTTCAAAGAAGAATACTTGAGCAGGAAGGTATTAATTTGAACTCAAGGTCTTTCTTCGTGCCAACTGGTATGACCCAGGTTGCTATTTGTTTCTGATTCGGGAGAAAACAAAATAGTCATATTTTCGAACAGTTTCGCAATTTTACTTAATAATTCACTAGAGAATTATCGAGCTCGTCTTATGGCAGAAAATAAAATTAGGTATAAAAAATTGAAAACTTTAATTACTTGTCTCAAGTATATACAATTCTTTATGGGTATTGGGGATACCGTAGACAAGTACTTAATTTTTCAATTTTTTAAACTTAAGTGCTTATTCTGGAAATTCTTTGCTAATAATAATTTAAAGCTCGAGCGTTATTCATGAGCTTCCGATTATTTTTTTCTCCAGTAAAAATCGAGGCATAACAACTCTCCATCGTGCCTTTTTGGTAGCACCCTCCCTTCGCCCCCCTTCGTTCTTCCCCCACGTCGTACCTACATATCTTCCAATCATCCATTTATTCTATGAAGCTCTGTCCAACCACCTTATTTTACCCAAATTTTCTTTCCCACCATTATTTTCTTCCATCTTTTTTCGGATATTTCTTTCGCCTCATTCCTCACGCTCTTTGTTTGGTTTCCATTTTCACAATCCCGCACCTTCGTTCACTGTATTCTTTTTCTATTTTCTGCGCTTCTCTTTTTCCATTCAGGTGCTGTTTCCTCCAAACTTTCATCTCGGCCAACCATGGCGAAAATTTCATCATCTCCATTTTTCCTTCTGTTCTCGCCTCGTTTATCTTTATCTTACTATGTGTATTTTCATTTCTTTTAACATATTCCATATTCCGCTTTTTCCGGTTGTGCCCCTTCCCTGGTTCGCTCCCAAACAAGCCTTTTCATAAAGTTTCATTCGAATTCCGTCTTAACCTTCCCACATTCTCTTGCTACCTCTCTCTCTCGTCTTCCTCTCTCCCCCTCTCTCTCTCTCTCTCCGGCCACAGTCTAATCCCTGTTCCGTCCATATGTTTCTCTCCTCGCCACCACTTTCATACCCAATCTTCGCTCGCTTTCCTAATTTTCCCTTCTCTCCTCCTTCTCTCCTCCTTGTGTTCTCTTTTTCCCTTTTACTCCTCTCTGCCGAATGCGCTACGCTCGCCTCTCTCCTTCTGCGCCTTCTCTTCATCCGTCCTCTTCAACGTCGTCTTCGCATTCTTCCAAATTGCCGTGCGTTCTTCACCGCGCCGCATAGATCCTCCTTTAAACACACAAAATTTTCTCAAACTTCTCGTCGGGTTCGTCTAGTCAACCCTTCTCCGGCAAAAGTCATTCCTTACTCCCTCTATCTGTCTCTCTCTTTGCCCATTTCGTGAGTTTACGAGTTTTGGGTGGTCGGGCGCATCGGGTCGGCCCTCCCCTCCCTCTCGTATCATTGTTTGTAAGCCCGTGTACCTGCGGGTTGGGGAGGTGTAGGGGGAGGATGCATAGACGGAGAGGGAGTGAGAGATAGAAAGAGAAGTAGATGAAGGGAGTATTTCAACGCGTCGCATTTACGTAGTTTGCTCTCTTGCTATATTACCCTCTCTACCGTATATCTGACTCCGTGCCGCGTTTTGACGTGTCCCGGTGCTTGGTAGTTTAGTTAGGATGCGGTGAAAGAGAGGGGAGAAAGAGAGAATTGGCGGGGAAATAGAAAGGAGTAGGAAGGGGGCGCGGTTGGTGGGGAGGGGGGGGGGCGGAGGGCGGATCGAGTATGGGTATGCATAGGAGAAAGAGGGAGAGACGCTGCGTAGGTAGGCGGGGGAGGGAAGTGGAGGAAGAGGAGTAGGAAGATTCTCTCGAGCTGCTTTGGCTCGAAATTCGCGTGGGCGTCCCCCCCTCTTTGGTGGATCGTTGCTACTCCTTTCTCGGAAGAGATTCTTTTGAGAAAGGGAGATGCTAGAAAAAACAACGCGGGATATTTTCATTCTTCACCTCCTCCTGTCTCATGTATTATCCGGGTCCTTGATGTGGTTTATTTTTTTGCCTAGATACGGAAATGGAGAGCTATGGACGAAAAATAGAAGGTGACGTAATTGTAATGCTATATTTGAAACGTTTGAGACGTCATTGACACGATAACATCTGCTATTCTTTTGTTATTTCCTCTCTCTCTCTCTGAATATCAATAGGATTATCTAGTCTTTAGAGAAGTTGTGAAGTTTGTGATCCTGGTATCTTCCGATATGTTAACGGTTGAGATGCAACATGTCAAAGTAAGCTTTAAGTTAAATACGCACTACCTTCCGCGGTCATTTATCTATATAAAATTATGTACACGTTTCTAGAGGGTATTTTTCCACGGAAAAATAACGCCAAATAATTGTAAATGCATTAACAGATCGTGAAGGGAATAATGTATTCCACTTCACTTAAAACGAAATGTTTCTATTATTCAATTTCAACCAAATTCGAGAGAATGAATTGTCGCGAAATATTTTTGATGGATTTATTGCATAAACCAGAATTTACGGAAGGTCAGTAGTAATTTAACAGGTGGAGTCAAAGATACACGGTCAATAATAGAATCAGCGAATGAAATATTGGCTTTTGTTTTCAGTTAAAATGAACTAAACGTAATTTGTAGACTCAAATTTCTTCCGCATTTCTTGTTTGTTTTGGATTTTGCGAAAGGTACAATTCGACCAAAGTTTGGAGATCGGCCCAAGTACATATTACCGACGAGTATTGAAATGTTCGACTTATGTTTTCCTTGAAGCGTTCAATGAAAAAGATTATGGAAGCAGTGAGCTCATAACAACATAAAAATTTATAATCTGCTTTCTCCTAAGACGACTAAGTTCGTCAATTCCGAGGATGCAAAGTAGCGATTTTTATCAAATAAAATAAAAAGTACTTCTAATATTTTATATATATTTAGCGACGACCCATCAAAAATGACGGGATGATAATAGAAATCTAAAAATAGAAACAACACTCACTTCATAACCTCTTTTTCTTATTCTGTGTTCAGGGCAAATCTTGCCTTTAACAATACAAATTTTTCCTTCTCGCTTCAGTTTAACAAATCCAACAGCATTATTAACGTCTTTCCTCATTGACCTCAAAGGGAGAAAATAGCCATAAAAGTAACGATGAAATTTGCGACATATACAAAAGAGATATGCAGTTATTAAAACACTTCTACAGTTTTTCTTTTCACAAGTATAGGTAACAACTAAGGCAGATAGACACTTAAAACAACAAACTTCACCACATTTCCTATAGACAAGACACACGGAAACAGTTTATTCACATTCATTTTGCATATTTGTCAATATTTGACCTAATGATTCTGTAAAGACAGACGATGGTGATTATTCACCGAAACCGGTCGTATTTTACTTCATATATTTTGTGGAAATTAGCGAAAGTTTAATAAAAAAAATAATATCAAGTATTCTTCATGTTATTTTATTGTGGAAATCCACGAAGTCTCGGCCTTATACTTATCTAACTATATTTTACTTACTAGATACTAGGACCGTATGGGAAATAATACATAAATAAATACTCTATAATTTTAGTTAAAACTAGAGTTGTTTTATTCATTTAATATGGGTAAGCTGTTTCAAGACGTCAATCTATCTTTTACACATCTTCTGCGTTTCAGTCGAAATAATAATACCTACTATTACAATAACTGAAAATAAAAGCGCCACATCGAACTTGTTTTATCAATTAAATATAATACAAACCTGTCCGCTTTCACTCCACGCATTTCAACATCTGAATATTGCTCCCTACGACTTCCAATGTACTGTAAAAGCATGTACGAATCGACATTGGGCAAATTATCAGATCTGGTTACACAAAACTCTTCAGGTGCCATTTTGCAAAACACAAAGCGAAATAAATGCAGGAAGGTGCAGTACTTCTACCAATATTTCTTCTAAGACGGCGGATAGAGGAAAACAGCAGATTTATATCTTTTAAGCTACTACTTCTATATCGGTACAATGGCTTCTAGCACGGCTAGGATGCTCGTGGGATGCGCTGACGTCACTAAACACTCGGCAAACTTCGGCTAACTATCGGATGTGATCGGGTTCGGCATTAACTCGTCCATTTTAAATAGCTTTTTTAATAAATATCTTTTAAAAATTTAACGAAAAAACTTTATATTTGCCTTTAATAGTAGCCATACAATACAACTTCATAAAAGTTTTGGTGATTCCCGATATATGACAGTCCCCCATTTTATTTTCCCATATCTTTACACGGGATTTTCGATTCTTCAAGGTGCAAGGTTTATTTCCTTCGTTCATTAAAATACGTAAATATGGACGAATTTCTCCGTTTTTGCTTTATTCGACGGCTAAAACTATAAAATATGTTATTCTTGCGATGTTTATATGTTACACGGAAGAATTTGTCGGGAACACAAATTTCTTTTAGTAATTTTATGGCTTTTTCGTACTCTTTTCGGTTGTTGCCAAGGCGACCCGCATTGTTGCATCCGACTGAATTAGCGTCTATTAAGCCTTAAAATAGACAAAAGAATTTCGTTATTCGCTTCGCGCTTTTTATGAAGCATCGAAATTATAGTTGTAGCAACGTCAAACTTAATAGATTGCAAGTAAATAATTGCAGATAATTATTATTCAGTAAACTGCATGTGGATTGTGGGCATTTTTAACGATCGACCAAAGGAAAAAAATCTTATTTCCTTCTCTCTCAATACTGGAATATTACCTTTTTTGTAAGGGATATGCAGTTAAAATTACACATATAAATTATAAAGACAAACATGAAATTCAAAATGTCAGAAATCTAATTTGGTAAGGAGAAATGGGCTATTATTACTTTTAAACATGCAGATTTCTGACTGACTACGCACAAGTTTTTGCGGGTACCACTAGTTCAAATGTATAGGTTATTCGAGTTCTGAATGTTAATTATTATCAAAAGAAATTAATTTTTTTGAAGGGGTGACGGTCGCGAAGTGGTTAGAGCGTTGGTCTTCCACGCAGCGGTCTCAGGTTCGAATCCGTCCGAGGTCGTATTTTTCAACCTGGGATCATCTCGTCCCCTACTTGCGTGATTTAAGGAGACCTCGCAATTCGGCGCTCCGTCCTTCGGAAGGAATGTTAAGCAGTTGGCTCCCTTGGTGCAATTCAATGCCAGCACCGGGTTTCCCTCCTCCCTTGTGTGTGTGTTCGGTGTGGAAGGAGTAATGGATATAATAATCCATTGAGGTTGATTAGCCAGAAATTCTATACAAACAATCATTTCTTTGAAAGTTAACGGAATAATTGTAATACCTTTATCTGAATTATAATTCAAAGCATACGAGAGAATCATCGTAAACAATGGCATTCTGATGTAAAGTTCCAGGTAATAACTATGAAGGTTTTACTGTTTTGATTGCTACTTATACATGCAAGCACTCTTTATGGAGTTAATAACCGAAACCGGTTTCACTAAATAAACAACAAATTTAATAAAAAGATCAAGACTGCTGAGGATTTATTCCCTAATTTGATTATTTTTTGTTTGTTCTGCTTGATCGTCAAAACTGATATATTACCCTTATATATGTGTGTATGTGAAATAACCCTGTTTTCGAAAATGACTAGCGGAACCCACGAAAATCCGCACTCTAGACACTGATTGTAATTAGTTTGAAATTGTATATTGTTAAATATTTTCAAATATATTTTAATATTTCTAATATAATTTATGAGGACTTTATTTGTAAAATTGGAATTATATACTATGTTTTCTTTGTCACCTGGCCGGCTAGCCAAATTGCAACGTTTTTTAAATAAATAAATTTACCATGTAGAATCCAACGAAAAGAGACGGAAGGAGAGAATCGAGCCCGCGTCAGATCCTGGAAGAATAAGTAGGAGAGAGAGAAAGAAAGGGAAGGGAAGATGGGTATAAAAAGAAAAAAATGGGCGTGACAGAGCCTTTGGCGTTACTGGCCACGCAATTGAATTAGGTCTTTCAGCCGCTTGTTCTCCCAGTATGCCATAGTCTTTCAAGAGCACAACACGGCTTCCTGAGCACGGTGTTACAAAACAGCATGCATGCATAAGATTAGATAAAAAGAGGGAAGAGAGTACCGCGTTATAAATAAATATATAGGAAAAAAAAATCATTCGGGTATTTTTTACAGTGAAATAGTTTAAGCAAATATTAAAAATATTTGCTGTGAAACGGTTGCAACTTCCAAGTTTTTCTAATTGCGGAAACATTTAACTATCGATGGCATTTTTTTTTCATTTTTTAATACATTTTTTGTGAGATTCCGTTTCCGAAGTAGCTAAAAATATTATTCTGCCAGAGACATAAATCCTTTTTAAAAATTCAGAGTAACACCGAGGCAAATATTTTCGTAATATACCTTTTCATGTAATACATGAAGGAGTTTAAATGCTTCATCAGGAATAGATGGCTTATTATTGGGGTTTATTTTTTCAACTTTGCAGAATTTTATATGCTCAAGAGGAATGCAGTGAATATTTCAAGAGTGATGGAATAAAAATCCAGAAAACAACATGAAAGTTCTAACAAAATTTGAGGTAAGAAAAGCACTGAGATATTTATTTTCGACCCACCTCGTATAAAATTGCGTCAATCCAAATTTTCCCCCAGAAACGGCAATTTATAAGAATGGCAAGTTAAGAAAACTGCGCGTGAATGTACACTTCCAGTCATTGGGCTGATAGGAGTCGACCCCTGCGTAGACATTGGACTTTACGGCGGGCAGGACAACGCTTTTAAAGCGCGCGGTTTGTGTACATTGCCGACGAAAAACGCGTGTGGCCATTCAATTGGCACGCGCTCGTCAAATCCCTCGGCGAACGTTTACCGTTACACAAAAATGTCAGTTTTTGCGTCATCTCATTTGTCGGAAGATAATACGATCGCTTTGCGTGTAGTCGCCAAATAATTACTCCTGCCGTAACCACTAAAAACAATTGCCGAGACGACGTCCCTTCTGTCGCTAGAGCAAACAACGCGCGATGGGGGAAAAGAGCGTGGGCAACGCAAAGCCAAAGGGAACATAAAAGGAAGAGAGGATAGGGCCGGCGCCCAAGAGAGCGATAGGGCTGGGAGCACGGTCGGTTCAGAGATAGCGAAAATTCAACAGGCATGGCTCGTACATTCCACCCACGCAAAGTGTTTTACATCACGTAGACAACTTGGAAAGAAGTGTTGATCGTGGAAAACGCATTATCTCTTCCCCTTTTCTCGACTTTTGCTCCCAGATGCTTAAGTTCAGGACCCTTGTTTTCCTTTCCCTCAGTGGTCGTTTGTTCATCTTCGCTAAACATTAACATACCGCCCGTATTCACGATGGTCGGAAAATGCGACATGATTCCTGGTGGTGACGCATTCGGTCTTTTGGAGTGCGCGTCAAGTCCCCATTTATTTATGGAGTACGATGGTGGAAGGAAAGACATTTCATGTTCAATATTAGGTATTCGCGGGTTCAAATTATGACGGAAACAAGCGTTCGTATATGTAGTTGCTGTGCTTAACTTGCTCGTTGTAATTGATATTGAGGGCATAATTACAAAACGCGGTGGAAACTCCTTAAAATGCTCGCTATCGACAATAAGAAAACTTGTATCACATTGACCAATGTTCTCTGCCAGTATGAGATACCACTTCAAGAAATAAATTGCTTTTAATGGCTTTTTTAAATGGTGCTAAAAACAGAATCCATCAAAATGAGTATAGACGAAACCTTTTATTGGTTTTTGGTGCAATTACACGAGGAGTAACTTTCAATTCACATCATACCCTTCATTCTCTCGCCGACGAAGTGCTGTTGCCCGAAAGCTTCAAACTACAAGCCTTCCTCTATCGCTGTGGGCGTCTACAACTTTGCGTAGTGTTCACTGGCTCCTTCCTATCCCTTTCAACCTCTCGTTGCTTTTATTTTATTATATTATCTCTTTTTTCCGTATCGTTATATATATATATATATATATATATATATATATATATATATATATATATATATATATATGTATATATATATATATATTCACCAGTATTAGCAAAATGAAAAAAACAAATCAAGCTCCTCTAAGGCAGCGCACTTATTAACTCGAAAACAAAAAATTCAAGATAAAAATGAAATAGAACGAGGAAACTAGAGTTGAATTTAACGAATATAAATCTGAAAAATAGCTACTTGATCAAAAATACAAGTTTTATACGCCCAAGATCGTTCGTAAATTAACGCAACGTTGCTAGAAAAAGCGATAAACTCATCGATCCCGCTATTTATTTTTTGGAAGTTCCTTGGAACGCGGTCGAGATTTCTTCTTCCTTCTCCAATTGCACCTAGTTTATCGGACGCCACGCAAAAAAAGACTTTAAATCACTTGGCAGCATTCATTATCTCCGCTTCGTAGCGCTTCCGTATCAGCTCCATTCCCTTATTCTCCTCCCCTCCTCCCCCCTTTCCTCGTCGCTATCGTCTGGAGGTGGAAACTCTCTCACCCCTTTGCCGCGAGGGTGAGGAAAGAGGGAGGAGCAGAGAGAGAGAGCACGGTGTGATATACAAACCCAAAAGACGGAAATTTCCGTTTGAGGAAGGGGAAGGAAATTTTCCTCCCTCGGAAAATAAAAGAGGGAAGCGAGTAACACTTTTCCCGCCCCATTCTCTCTATGTCTAGGGTTTAATATTTTAAGCCACCGCCTCAATACACCCACATGAGAGTGTATGCGGAGGAGATGAAGAAATTAACCAGCTCCCTCTATCTCTCTCTCATCCAGCTCCCTCTTTTCTCGCGCCCTTCCTTCATTGATCACTGCTTTAAAAGACCAGAGTCTTTCCCTTCGCCGGCCCTCTCTTCCTTACCCATTCCCTCTCATTTCTGCCTCCATTCTTCGCTTCCATTTATTCCGACCACTCGTCCATCTCAAACCCTTCCTTCCTACCATTCTTTCAATTTCATCTTTACCTAACCTTTCCTCTCCCTTCCTCTCTCTCTCCTTCCCTTCGTGTTGTTTATCTCCTCTTTTCCCTCTCTAACACACACTCTAAGGCCCTCGTGACGTACCGCCCTCTTCACCCCGTCATCTCCTCATCCTCCACTTCTCCCTCTACTCGCTCTTTTTCCCACTCTCCGTCTCTCTCCCACCTCAAAACTTCCCCTCTATCTCTCTCTCTCTCTTCTCTCTCCCCGCCTCTTTCACTCATCCACCTCACTGCGAGACTATATACTATCCCTCAGGCATTCCGCTCCGACACACGTTACACGGTCGTCCGATCACACGCACACACGTTTCGGTATTCTCTTTTAACCCGCCGTGCATTTTTTCCTATTCATTCTTTTTACTCTCTCTCTCTCTATCGTCTCCTCGTCATTCCAGTGGTAACAGTGCTCCCCGTATTTTTTTCCTTTCGCGTTTTCAATCGTCTTTTATTTTCCAAGAGAGGTAAAGAGGGGGAGGGGGGTTTTGCATTGCCCGCGGCAGTGTATTTTTTTTACTACTCTCTCTATCGCGAGGAAAGTGCCGGGATAGAGAATAAAATTAATCTTCTCCTTGTCTTCAGTTCCTCGCTGTTTTTAAACGAAGAATAAAATACAAGGATGGTGGTGTTGGTTGGTGGCGGAAGCGGTGCGACTGTCACCACGACCCAGCCTACAGCGTCTCCGCCGTTGTCGGTGTGCGTGGTCGCTACCGGTGTGGACGACGGCGTCATCCTGAGACCAGGACCGTTGAGAATGCTGGAAGCGTGAGTGTTCAAAGCCTTTTCTTTTTATAGTACCGAAGAGTGGACATACGTCGAAAAGAAACGAAGCGCCTTTCCAAAGAAGCGCGCTCTTCGGGATACGCGTTGGATGTAATCCGCCAGATGGTTCTTGCGCTTGCACGAAATTTCCCTCCTAATGGTTTTGGACGAGAGACCAACGAAAAATTCCAAATCCTCAGGAAATTTTCCGTCGGTAATGGCTTCCGCCCGAGGTATTTTTGTTTCTGTTTTGTCTTTCCATTCTCCGCGATCGTTCGGGAGTCATCGCGCAAATGTTTTTTCGGTCATTGGGTTTGTTTGAAAGTGGGAGACGTCTCCTAAAGGGGAGGGAGGTGTTGTTGCCAACGACGGCAGGGAAATCCATTCGAGGCATGCGCGGTGCGGAAATGGCTTCCCCTCATAGGACGTGGATTTCGGGAACATGGCACGTTTATATATAATTTTGAACGCTAAGATCGGTAATTTTGTCGAGTGTGAAAAAATTTTCTCCTGGTCGCCTCGCAATCAATAGGTTCAAATTATGGATAATGGACGTCGATAAAGATCTGTGTTTTGTTTACATACAGCCGAACCTCCTGTGAAGACGAACATGATTCGAATTTTGGAAGCGAAAATCCATGGTTATGAGTACTAAAGGGAACAAATATCTTCTTAGAGTTATTGTCATTCGCACAATAGTGGATCGGCTGTATTCGCTGTCTTTTTTCCTCGAGTTCAGTTTGACTCCGAACGCTTCGATTCCTTGGTGAAGAAGGGAGCAATATATTCCATTACTGAAATAAATTCTGAAAACTTATCATGACGTTTGATCGAATTGCATTCCTATCTCCGGTTCATTTAACCGTTTGCGGCTGATTGCACCAATAAAAATATGCAGCTTTTACTCCATAATTTCTATTTTGTTCTCTGGCGTATCACGTCAGACATCAGGTGAAAACAACATGACATTCAATGCGCCCAAATGCCAGCCTGAAATAGCCGAATTGGATTCGGAAATCTATTATTTAAACGAGAAGCGTGCTTTCACAAACCCACCGGTGGTTCCGGCTCTTGTTGTGCCATCAATTAGAAATCAGTTTTCGCACGAAGCGTCATCCCATATTTACTTTCACCGATGATCGGCGCCGGTTATTGGTACTATTGTAAACTCTTCTATCGTGTAGCTTTCCCTATGAAAGTTTTTTAAAACTCGTATTTTTCGAACTATGTATTTTTATTGTTAACGTGCTGGCGTCAATGCTTGTCTGTTTAAAATTAGCTCGAGTGAGTCATTTCTTTGAAGATAGTAATTTAAAACGAGCATGCAGAATTTGACAGATACGTGCAACCTTGTTAGATCCGAGGTCAATACCGTTGACTCGTTTGATCTTTCAATCCATTGATGATTTTGTACAGCTGTAGCTTTTCTTACCGTAGATATACACTGATAGACTGTAGATAGATAGATAGACTTTTTTTAACTCTCGCGAAAAAACTTAAGATTTGATTTGGAGAAAATGAAACGTGCTATTTCGTTTCCGGCTTATTTAAAAGAATTCTATTCCTCTACTAAAGACTAGATAATTAAGATTCACGCATTGCATGCAAACGATCATCTCTATATAGGTTCGGCGAATTTCGATTGCGAGATTATTGCGAAATATGCAATTAGAAGCCCTACGTCATGTAATTATCTTCGCTTTTGTGCTGTCAAGTGTTACATCCGTTATTAGCGTCTGTGTTGATCAAGGAAAGCTTTGAAATAAAGGCTATTTAGTTGTGCAAAGGGCGCGACGGTACATCGTTGTGAAAGATATTTCGGTCCTCTTTTTCCTAATCGCGCTGCATCATTGTGACCAGGAAAAACGTGAATTTTAAAAACCTAAGGAAGAGCTGTAATCTATTAAACGAGATGTTGGTTCGGAGTTTCGGATCAGTATAAATTAAAATCCAATTTTTTACAGTAAATATATCGAATCTGAGCTTCTTTTTTTACAATTATTGGGTATTAAATGCTGTATATTTTTAAGCAAATGTTATTGTATTCAATTGAGATTTCAACTTTCAAAAGGATTCTTTCACATATTATTTTGATTTTATAAGACTTGATTTAACATTGACTACAATTCATTCCGCTTGGGTTGGTGTTTAATTTTACACTAGCTGAGGCCTGCGTAATTATTGCGCGGTTTTTTCAATTAATTTATGAACAAGTGATTATATAAAAATGAATTTTTATAATCACCTCTATATAATTAATGTCTTTATTGGCATTAAAATTTTGATACTAAAATTTTGCGATATGAACCACCAAACTTATCCACAAAAATTTTAATAGTTCCTTATATCACATCAAGTCTCAAAGTCTCATTGTCAGTTAAGTGTCAAAAGGTTAAGATTTCACGTTAATCTTCAATCAGTTATTGTTCTTCATGCGTTTAGTGAAAGCTAAGTGCAAATTCACTGAAAACAGGACAACAATACCAGTAACCTTGGTAACCTCCTTTTGAAATGTGAAAAAAATCCTGAAAAAATCTACTACAAACTTAAAATTTAAGCGAATTGGAATAAGTAAATAGACGATAAAGAATTTATATTATTTTCTGCGTAAAACAGTGCAAATTCTGCGATGATATCTCTATCCTGAGACATTTAAAATGTTAAAGACTAAAGGTCTACACATCGGATTCCACCCGATTACTTGTTAATCAAATGGAAAAATGAAACGCGTCTGGAATCGAAGCAACGAACTAGAGAAAAAAATGAATATCCTTTGCACCTTCACGGAAGTCCGTGCTTTCCAACCATAGCACATTTAAAGGTGTTTTGTCTTCCGTTTCTGCAAAAAAAGGAATTGCACATACAAACAAACAAACCCAAGCTGTGAAAAAATATATAGTATAAGATTTTTAGCACAGTCCATAACTACGAAAATCAATTCAGCAACCTCAGAAAGTTTCAAGCGAATTTTAAAATTTTATTTTGTACAAACGCTTCTCCAATGGAGTTGATTGCGAGTCAAAGTTTAGAGGGCAACCTTCAAACGTGGAAATGAATTTAAAAAGTCTGATTCTTTAAAGTATTGCATGCCAAAAATATTACGTTGCTTTTCTAGTGACCCATTCATGGATTTATGCGACGAAAATTATCGGGTAAGTTAAAAAAATACGAGTATAGAAACATTTTATTTTACAGTAAATAAATTGTGAACAAAAATATTTATATATTAGCATGTATATATATGTACCCATCTTACCTTTTGTGCACTTCCGAGCAAACATTTAGTTTCATATAAATATTTCCTTCCGGTTTAGCATTCGCAACATTTCTTTCTATTTTGGTCAGTCTCGGATATGAATTAAAACGGGGTTTTATCCGTTTTGAATTACAGGTGTTGAGAACGGTTATACCTCCTCCTGTCATTAGTACTTGCGATCGTTCCTCGCCCTCTCTAATAATTCACGTAAAAATAAAAAAGGAGCAGAGAGACTAATCGCCCTGCGAAATTAACCTTTTTTGCCCTCCCTCCCTCTCCCCGCTCACCAGGACGAAAAGACGTCGCGTTGAAAATGGAAAAGACTCCGATTAGCTAGACGTCCGGGTTAATTTTTACGGTCTCGGTCGCCACATGAGGAAGAATAGGAGTTCCATTGTTCCCTCTGCTTTCACCGCGCCTCGTTCCTTAACCCGCCCCTTCTCCCTCCTTCCCCCCGCCTCGCAACCCTCTCCTTCCTACTTTATCCACTCCTGAGCCATTACCGATCACACCCCATTAAGCGGCGTGTTTAAGTGCCTAGCCCGTTTAAGGCCATCGAAAAAGGTCAAGTGAGAGGTGAAGGAGAGCAAGGGAGATGGCGGGGCAATGTACAGGGGGAGGAAATTCGCGAATCATTCATGAAAGACAGGTGGCAGAGGGCGAAGGAGGGGAGAATTCTCTCGCGGGAGAGATGGGGGGGGGGGGTAATGAGTTCGTATTTGAGAAGGCCACGCCATTGTCCTCTCTCCTAGAAGACGGCAACAGTCTTCTTTTCTAGACATAGCTTCTCCCACGGGAAGGTTTCCCTCGCTCGTACTCCATTTGGAGGGAAATGTTCGAAGGGTAACGCAACGGGTTAGCGAGAGATGAGAAAGGAGCAGAACGTGTGTTGCTCCTGAGTGAGTGAGCGAGTGAATATGGGTAGGAGACGTGAGCTGTTTGTCCGGGTACTTCGGTTTGAGTCCAGGAAATGTCGCAGTTGTGAAACTGCTATGTGAAAATTGATTTTGTCTTCGTTCTGTGGCTCAAAGCGACAATGGGAGAAGTTAATGCCAATTTATATTGGCTTGTAAACGTTTTTTTGTGTGATACACGCGTACATTTTTCTTTTATTGCTCCACGATGCATTAACCTAGTGATGTGAAGTTTCTCAAATGGCGAATTCGGTGTTGCAGTTGCAGTCGAGTTCCCCTTATGGCTGAAATCAAATATATCATATAGTCGTCAAAATTTGGGTGTACCAAATCCTACGAAACAGCCGTCGTCAGAGGTGGCTCACTTATTGTAAATTCTAAATAACTCTTTTTAGAATCTTCTATTGGTTTATCAACACTTATTACGACTGCCTCTTAGCCGAAATGGGAATGTGGTTTTCCCAACCTTATTATAGCTATTGGCGAGACAAAGATTTTCAATCGTTGTACATATTTATTTTTCAAAATTTTTAATAACAATTTTGACCATACCTAATTTTAATCGCAGTTTATATAATCCGGCAATGGTGTAACTTATGTTAGTGGTCGAGTGGTGTATACAATTACCTCAGATACTTATTTTTATATTACTGTAAATGAGAATTTTTTCAATCATCTCTTGAGTGAATTTAAGCTTCATGCTTCCATGGCAGAATCAGCTTTCATAGCGGGGCCAATAATATCAGGCAAATGCGCGACGACATTTTGCTCACTAGTGTAAATATTTCATGAGGCTTTCTGGCCCATTGGTTATGTCTATCCCAATAAACTAATCAAGACGCTTTACTGATGCTGGGACATTTTCGTAATCGAATTCAATATCTTCGTCTGGACTTTGATCAATATTAAAATTATGGTTTATGCGCATCCCAGATCGGAGTCGCTATCGCTGAACACAATATCTTCGTCTTCTTTCACCGATCTTCTCTTTCTCAGCGTCATCCATTGAAGTTGGGATAAAATTACATTGACATTGAAAAAATTACACAAAATATAAACAGTAACCGATTATTTTCCGTAAGCTGTTATATATATATATATATATATATATATATATATATATATATATATATATATATATATATATATATATACTAAAAACGTTATAAAAATTTATCGACGTAAGTGGTGGCGTGGGGTACTAAATGACTAATGTATTGTCACCAGGAAAAAGAGAGCAACTGAGTGGAAATGACTTTTATCTAAGTTTCAACCTTCACTAGGAAGGTACTGAAACATTGGAGGGGGTGAAGCGCGGTTATCATGTCTTGCAAACTTGACAAAATACCTTAGGGTAGTGTTCTACCCCGCACCACCACTCCCGTATAATAAAATAAAATAATACAAAAAATTTAAAAAATAACATATTTTGCACTCAAAAGTCAAAAATAAATTTCGATTTACTACACTTGTTTTAGAACTTTTGTAAAACTTATTTGGCTTTAAACCTTCTTACACGTTTAATTATCCTACACCTTGAACATTTGTAAAAGTTATATGGCTTTTTGAAAGTGTATGAAAGCTGAAAGCCATATAACTTGCACAAATGTTCAAGATGTAGGATATTTAAAATTGTAAGAAGGTTTAAAGCTAAATAAGTTTTACAAAAGTTCTCAACCAAGTGTAGTAAATTTGTGAGTTAAAAAAGCAACTTACTAAGTTCTTTCGTCGTCAAGGTAAACAAAACAAAAAGCTAATTAAAGTATTAGCGGTCGTATATTCGTTCGCATTTTTTCCACGCCTTAGAAATGGCACTGCAGTAAACAAACCTATCATTCAAATTAAGCCATCATTACTTACCTTTCGATTAAAATGCATTTATAATATATAAGAAGATTTCTCACAATTGACTTTAAATACAATATTAAAGTTCATGTAATTGCTTTTAGACATAGACGTAATCTTGCTAGATCAGCAACAATGCTATCGTCAAGGGCGACGAAATTTTTTCGTCTAAAATTTAGCCAAATTTTCGTGTTGATAACAAATTTGTGGACGATTCGACGCGTATTCGAAAATCGATGGCTGGAAAGTGAATATATGTTCTTTTAGGCGTCGTTTGGAGCAAGTCCCGTATTCATATCGCAATTCTAAGTGATTTTAAAATGAAAAATGTGCTGCAACTGTGCACACCGTCCAAACACACAAAAAGAAGGACAGAATTTTCTTTAATATATGTGTTAGATTTTTCACTTTTTAATCTTATATCTAACTAGTAGAAGGTGCTTGCATACTGCAAGCATTTCATCTCACCTTGAAAAAACATTAATTTTTCAGACAGATATTTCATCATTACAAATATTCTATTAATTCAAAAGATTTCACCTCCGCAGCGATTTTCGTTTTTCCCACATGTAAAAATAATAGTTTAAAACAATCCCCAAAGGTTGCAATTTTAAACATTTTACACTTTCTCCATTATGGGGTACTAATGCTACACATTTCAGCCAAATTTTAAAGTTGTAGCACTTCTAGAAGTAAAATAATATTTTTCTATATGTTTAAAATTTAAACATTTTTAACGGTTACCGCAATATATATATATGGAGAGATTGAAATGTTTATTTGTGCAAATGCACTGTTCTGTAAATAATTTGAAAATTGCAGCTTCCTAGCTCATCCCGTAATACCTAAAAAATTATTAAACTTTAATGTTCAAATGGGGTTAAAACAACCCCTAAAATTTACAATTTTAAAATTTTCGCCTTTTACAATTGGTTATGACAAATGTTCAATAAACCTGCAAAATTTCAGCTTCCTAAACCTATTAGATTGGTCCACACACTGGGAAAACCTTTTCCCATGCTAACTTATGGGAGATATTCCGGGGTCTCGGGAGTCGAACCCAAGTCACTGTAAGTAAAAGTGACAATAATTCCTAATAGATATTGCGGCCATCTAGCAACACTGAAAATTTCATCTTTCTATCTTACCGGCAAGTGCCCATAATTAATTTACAAAAATGGCGCAATGCTTTTCTTATGGGAAAAAATGCTAATTTCGGAATTTCTGGAGTCGAATTCATGTCACTTAGGTAAGAAGTCTCATTTTATTTGAAGGTTTCTTCATCATATCTACAGAAACTAAAACTTTCAGCTCTCTAGCTGTTGTAGTTTGGGCTGGACATTAGTATCCTCCTGTTATATCCTCCTCCTCTGTAAGGAACGTCTCTATCTATTACTAGTAGTTGGTGCTTGCATACTGCAAGCATTTCATCTCACCTTGAAAAAACATTAATTTTTCAGACAGATATTTCATCATTACAAATATTCGATTAATTCTAAAGATTTCACCTCCGCGGCGATTTTCGTTTTTCCCATATGTGAAAATAATAGTTTAAAACAATCCCCAAATGTTGCAATTTTAAAAATTTTACACTTTCTTCATTATGGGGTACTGATGCTACACATTTTAGCCAAATTTTAAAGTTGTAGCACTTCTAGAAGTAAAATAATATTTTTCTAATTTTTTAAATTTAAATAATTTTTAACGGGCGCCGCAATTTATATATGGTAAAATTGAAATGTTTATTTGTGCAAATTCACTACTCTGTAAATAATTTGAAAATTTCAGTTTCCTAGATCATTTCTTAGTACCTAAAGAGTTATCCGATTGTTTAAACTTTAAGAATTTTTAACTGCCAAACAACTTAATATATATATAATGATAACAGGAGGATACTAATGTTTAGGCACTTCCATATGTGCTGGAGATTTGAAATTTTTTTCTTAGTTAGGATTTTGTGCAAAACCGACTAGAAAAAACGAAAATCTTCAAAAAGTGCAACAATGCGGCCGCTAAAAATGCGCAATTATTTAAACAAATTTTCAAGGTTTATGTATTTTCGCATGTGCTACGGAGTGGAAATTTTTTTAAAAAGTAGAATTCTTAAAAAAACGAAATAGGGATTATACAAATTTTGATATTTTACTTTGTTTGGCAGTTAAAAATTCTTCAAGTTTAAACAATCGGATAACTCTTTAGGTACTAAGAAATGATCTAGGAAACTGAAATTTTCAAATTATTTACAGAGTAGTGAATTTGCACAAATAAACATTTCAATTTTACCATATATAAATTGCGGCGCCCGTTAAAAATTATTTAAATTTAAAAAATTAGAAAAATATTATTTTACTTCTAGAAGTGCTACAACTTTAAAATTTGGCTAAAATGTGTAGCATCAGTACCCCATAATGAAGAAAGTGTAAAATTTTTAAAATTGCAACATTTGGGGATTGTTTTAAACTATTATTTTTACATATGGGAAAAACGAAAATCGCAGCGTAGGTGAAATATTTACAATTAAAAATGTATGTGTTATGATGAAATATGAAAAATGAATGGTTTTTTATGTTGAGATGAAATGCTTGCAGTATGCAAGCACCAACTACTATATGTTATATCCTCCTCCTCTGTAAGGAACGTCTATATATAATGACTAGTAGTTGGTGCTTGCATACTGCAAGCATTTCATCTCAACATTAGGCGAAGCACAAGGAGGCCGGCTCGGTGAGTTTAGGACTATCGGGCTCGGGTGTCGAGAAAATCCCCTCTTGTTCTACAGGGGCAGGGTAAACAGACCCCTCGACAGGCCTAAACCTTTGACCGACTTTTCGGGGTATGGGAACTGAATATAAAATTGTCAAAATTTCCCAGTGTAGCTTGGGACAAATCGGGAAAACACTATAAGAAGGGGGTTCTGATCGTAATAGTTTCGGAGACATCAGACACGGAAGTCCAATCACAGCCTATAGGCCCTTGCTCTGTGCATTAGTTTTGACGTTTCCAAGTACAAGTGAGATTCGAATCTAGCTTTTCAGGTTTAGCATGAATAAAAGGTCATAAACGAAACAGCATGGGGTATGAACGGCTGACAGGCCTTGCGTTAATGGCAATAGAAAAGAGGCAGCTTAATACCCTGAGATCCCGCGGGAATTTCATTGACTTGGTTATCAATGAATGAATGAACAGTCTTACCTCAAATCCTGATTAAAATGTTTTTCCAATCGACAAAATATTTTACAAATAGCAAATAAATATTAATCCTTAGTCCCTCTTCAATTTTAAGTAACGATTGATAATTTATGTGCACCTTTTTTAAACCATTATATATAAATTGAAATTTACTAACCTGTAGCAAAGGATGAAGGAGCCAAAAGCAAGAGAACGGAACGGTCCTTCCTGGATATTTTTTAGAGAAAGTCTGCCATAAGAGTGTGTTCATTGCATACGGAGAAGGGGTGAGGAAGGAATCGAGAAACATTTATTCTAGGAATACACTCCACGGGGTAGATGCGTGGAATGGGCCACAAAAATTCCTTTCTTCCGAACTTCGAGGAACTCTCAGCAGGACATATCCATGACCTTAGCTGATAGAGAGACTCGTGAATATCCTACCATTAGGTCGGAAAATATAATCTCAAAAAGTCCCACTGTTAATGTAAGCCCAGAAAAGGAACGAAATCTTGGGTAGGAAATAATATTGCGAAAAAAGTAAACAGAAACAACTTTAATATTATAATTCAGAATTGGTTTTAGACATAGTTTTTCATCTTGTTGGAAAATCGAAGCTTATCGAAGACTATTAATTTTCGTCGAAATTGTAATTTAAAAAACTCGACGTTTATCGACTTTTTTTATTTAAATCGAATTCTATCAAGCCTACATATAACTTGACATGACCCGTCTCTCTCTCTCTCCGATCACCGGAAAAATTAATACGGTATACGGGAACTTTTTGAAACTACCTTATATATATTTATATATAGAGCGATCTTAGTATAAAAGTTGTTAATTATTAATAAAAGGTATACAAAACTATCTTCCCGAGTACTTTATAGCTTCGTGAAAGACGATTCGAATAAATTAAAGGTTACAGATATGGTTACAGATTTTACCATTGTATCACACATTAATATTTTCCCTTTCTCCAGCAATAAAAATTACACCTGTAAAATTACATCATTAGAGAAATAAATTGATCATTTTTCGTAAATAATAGTATTAATGGCATGATGTTTTATATAATGAAAAACATAAATACAAAAAATTCTGATTAATGATTATTTTCTGTGCTTTGAGGACTGACGTTTAATTGAAATCAGAAAACAAATTATTACTACCGTCAGATGTGTGCGGTTTTATATTTTATATCATTCCTCATGATCATTTGAAGAATCCCTTCACAAAAATGAAACATTTTTATTAAAAAAATCAGAACCATCCGGGATTTTTCTCATATCTCATACTACACAAAGTACCCACATCGAGACACTCATTTAATCACAAGCTAATCAGATGTTTTTCGCCAATCCTTTTTCAGCACCGCCTCATTACCATTTGTTTATCGATACTTCTCAACCGTATATGCCGACATTACCCTCACGTGTGCGCCAAAACTAACATCATTTTAAAGCATCACTTACTCACGCGCAGAATCAGCCTTTCTCTCCTCTTCTGCTTGCTACCTCGGTGGTTTGCAGACTTCATACTCAGGCACGCGCGGCCATTGACGATGTCTTACAGCAGGCGGAGCGAATGAAGGGTGAATGAGAGAGAGAAAGATGCAGGCGGAGAGGGAGCCTCCCGCCCTCGAGGCTTTCAAGTGTAGCCGAGCGGTTAAGTTCGTCACATTTCCCGATTAAAAAGTCTTCGCTTCCTCACCCGAAGCAGCTAGTTTTGCGGGAGAAATGTCGAGTTATAGCACTTGCTCGACGTTTCAATTTCCCGTCAGACTGGGTACCTCACCGCGGATGGCTTTCTTCTACGCTAGTTTCTCTCCCTCCCTCCCTCCTTCCCTCTGCTCTTTCATGCTTGTCTCCAAACACCAATTCCACTCGAGTTCATAAGGGCATGGTGGTTCACCCCTCTCCTACTCGCGTCTCGGAAAAAAGAAGGGAGAGGGTGCGAGGAAGTGGAGAGGGAGGGAGAAGGTTGTCGCGGATGTAAGGTGGGGATTATGGGTTGGGGTGGTGCTCGGGACCTCCTTCTCCTTTTCCGAGCGAATCGGAGTTTCTTGGCCAAGTCTTTCATTCGTTGTTTTCGAGTGCGATCCGCTGGACGGGTAAGAGGAAGAAGGTATACATTGGATTCCCTGAGGGTTGAAAGTGTATAGAGAGAGAGAGAGAGAGAAAAGAGAGAGAAAAAGAGAGGCAGAAACTCCTTTTCGGAGGTCAACACACTAGGAACGTCGTGGACGGACCCAAAGATCTTCCTCCTCCCTTTTCCCATTCTCTATTGCCGGTTTTCCTTTAAAAAGAAAGTTCCAGTTCTTCTATCTACGAGAGATAGAGAGAAGGCGAGAAAATAATTCCAAAATTCCTGGAACATTTCTCTAAGAACGCAACACCTTTGATCCTCGCGCTTTCTTTTTAACCCATGGTCAGTTGGTTTGTTTTTTTAAACGCATATTACTGAGTTAGGAGACAGCACTCCGCTTTGATTTTTTTATTCCGCTCTTGGAGAAACCTTACAAATACGTCGGTGATAAACGAATTTGGTACTACCTGAGCTTTAGGATTTTTTTTCTAGAAAAAAGATTGCTTTTCTGTGGACATTTTTTTTATTGTTGAACGAAAAAATGCATAAGGAATAGATTCAATATTTTATTATTTTAGTATTTTAAGGTGTGTCATAGCATTTTAGTAAAATTATTACAAAATTTACTGCATGAATTGTTCAGGATTACAGCATAACCAACGCGAAGCTATAAAAGTTAATTAATTAATTAAATTCATCGCTATATTTAATGAAAACATTAATCTTAGTGCAAATATAATAAATATTTATAATACTTTGAAATTAATGTTACTTTTATATTTATTGGTAGACAGATGAGGATAAGGGGGTCGCGATAAAGTCGGATTCCTTAATAAGGGTGTCGCGGATCCAGGAAGGTTGGGAACCGCCGTTATACATAGATGATAGTTCAATTAGGTGTAATTATTTTTAGGCGTTCTTTACCAGCGAAGCGGTAGTAGCGGAACGCCTTATGGGCACGTCTCGTCCGTCGTAACTTTCATCTCCTAAACCGCTTGACGGATTTTAATTAAATTAAGTACGAGTGGTCGTTATTAAAATTTATCGCCCAATTGTGATTATGAACTGAATCCGTCAATTAGAACGTCCGCTTTACTTGTATCTCGTAAAATGGCATCAGTCAAGCAACAACGAAATACGTTCCTTTCTTTCCCTAGCTCTTATATGATCTGTAAGATATAGATTAAAAATTGTATTCGGATAGAGAACAACATTTACTATAAGAAAGTCCGCGAGGCCACGTAATTACGAGTTATGTTATCGGAGATAAAAATTCGAGAATATCCCGAGAAAAACATCACATACTTTGTTTACATCGATCTCTAAGGCGGTTCTCTTGGCAAACAATAATTAAAATCCATGTTTTTCTATCCCACACCCTTATATGATCTGTAATGTATATATTAAAACATTTATTCGGATAGAGGTAAACATTTACTACAAGATAGTCCGCGAGACCACATAATTACGCATTATGGTTTCGGAGATAAAAATTCGACAAAATCCCGAGAAAACACCGCGCATTTTGTTTACATCAATCGCTAATAACAATTAAACATTCATATATTTCTCTCCCGTGCTCTTATATGATCTATGAGGTATAGATTTAAAAATTTATTCGGATAGAGAAGAACATTTACCACAAGATAGTCTGCGAGACCACATAATTAAGACCTATAATTTCGGAGATAGAAATTCAAGAATTGCCCAATCTTTCGATGCCGTTTCATACGTATTTCCCATTAAGAACGCCTTTGAAATCTCTGTGATTTCCATTTATGGAGTATACTTTACCATCTTATTGACCTCGTAAAGCATGATTCTCTAGAAAGTTGAAACTGAATCAGACCCAAAATTTTCCCCTATCCGTAAATTAGAATATTACACTAATTCGACGCGATGTATTTAGTAAATAGTATTTAAGTAATTGAATTTGATTTATTAAAGAAATACACGGGCAGCAGTGGGCAGATCTATGGCTTTGAATTATGATCTGTTCCTGATATTTTATGAGAATAATAAAAAATCAGACCTGACGTTGAGGCAAATCCAAACCCAGGTTTCATGGACCATTTTTCGTTATTTCTACTTTTTTTAAAAATGTTAAAAAGCTTACGAGTCTCATTTCCTGAAAAATTGCGAATAATACTACTATTGGGAAAAAACTTTCAATCCTCTAGGTTGTTTTATGATATTCCAATCTAACGTTATCCGATATCCCGTTGTTGCCGTAAAGTGCACGCTCAGAATGTTCGGTTATTTCGCATTAAGCTCGATAATCCTTTTGTATCTTTGCATTAAAGGGCCATTGATTCACCGAATGCTTCGTTAATAGGGAAAGCTGTCGTCGCGAGAAAATATCGAAATTGTTTCATTCATTTCGGCGCAGATGAGTGGGGAGAGAAAGGAGGATGGGTTATGTTTCATGTATTCGCAAGCCCATGTTTGCACCGATATGATTCTGAGAATTATCTCAATAATCCGATCGCTATTTGTTTTCGAGCTTGAATCTGTTCGTGGTTTCTTTCGTTATTATCTCTGAAATTATTTCGCCCTCGTTATTGTCTATCATTTTCTCATTTCTGTTTTTGACCAAATATGTACACACATATGCAAACGTTAGGGTGGATCGGGACGACTGGCACGGACCCAGAGCTTCGATGTCATTTCAAGAAAAGTCTTGGTACAATATGATGTGGTGGTTTAAGTAAGTTAGATAAGAGAGAACGTAGTTGGAGCAAATATGGTATTGATTGATAGATAGGTAATCCTTATTTCGTTTTTTATCAATCCTACTTTTCCCACATTGAGTTAATAATGCCACACATTTCTGCCAAATTTTAAATTTATAGTACAAATAAAAGTGAAAAAACATTTATCTAATTTTTTAAATTTAAATAATTTATAACTGCCAAAATAACATCTTTATGGATAAATTGAAATGTTTAATCGTTTACATAGATTAACCTCTAAATAACATAAAAATTTCAGCTCCCTAACTTGCGGCGTAGTGTCTAAGCATCTACCTATTTGTTTAAACTTTAAGAATTTTTAACTGCCAAACAAATTAAAATATCAAAATTTCTATAATCTCTCTTTCGTTTTTTTACATATCTTTAAAAAAAATTTCAGCTCCGTAGCACATGTGGAAATACATAAACCTTGAAAATTTGTTTAAACAATTGCGAATTTTTGCGGCCGCATTGTTTAACTTTTTTAAGATTTTCGTTTTTTCTAGTCGGTTTTGCACAAAATCCTACCTAAGAAAAAAATTTCGAATCTCCAGCTCATCTGGAAGTGCCTAAACATTAGTATCCTCCTATATGTATGTTATATCCTCCTCCTCCTCTGTAAGAAATGTCTATATAGAATGATGATATCACGGTATATTCAAAGGGAAAAAATTTAAAAATCTACCTTACCTCAGTTCCAATGATTATCGTTGCACACTTTACTACAGAGGAACTCACAAACAATCACGTTCTTTCAAGTATATTCAAAGGAAAAAAATTTAAATTCTACCTTACCTTATTTTCAATGATTATCACTGTACACATCATTAAATATGAATTCACAAACAATCAAATTTCCTCAAGCATCGAACAACGACTGCTATTAACTTCTTACAGGGCCTACTACGAATACTAATTACGAATATCTGTTATTGTTGGAGATAAAATATTTGCATTGTTGTATTTCATCAGCTCTCCATAAGTATGATTAGCATTTGCAAAGATCTGTAATTGTTTGACACAAAATATCTGCATTGTTGTATTTCAATTGCAAACATTTTAAAACAATAAGTCAGTGAAAAATCTGATTATTTAAATGTCATCTTACAATTAGAGAGGAAAATAATGATATACAGCGATTATTTTAAAGGTTTTATGTTATTAATGCTTTAAAATTATTTCTTTTTATTATAATAGTGTATACAATTTTTTCATATACAATTATTTCAACCATTTATTTCATTTTTTACTCATGAATTGTTACCAAAACAATTTTTTTGTACTTCACGTGTTATTTTTCATTTATTAATAATAGCCCATATTCTTTTTATCATCAAATTTAAAACTGATGCGTAGGCCTATTCGCGTTAATAAACATTAAATATGTAGAATATAATGATTTTACTTACGAAAAATGTAATAATCCAGTATTGAAATAAAGGAAGATTTTTTTCTTTCAGTCAGTCGTTTAAAACGCCCTCAGTCCACACACAGTTTACTGAATAATAATCATCTGCAATTATTCAAGTTCCAATCTATTACGTTTAACGTTGCTACAACAATAATTTCGATGCTTCATAAAAAGCGCGAAGCGAATAACGCAATTCTTTCGTTTATTTGAAGGCTTAATAGACGTTGATTGAATCGGAGTTAACAATGCGGGTCGCCTTGGCGACATCCAGAGAGAGTACGAAAAAGCCATAAAATTTCAAAAGTAACGCGTGTTTCTGATAAATGTAACATCTCAACACCGCAAGGATAAGGTATTTAATAGTTTTAACTGCCGAATATAGCAAAAACGGAGAAAATTGGTCGATATTTAACTATTTTGATGAATGAAAGAAAATATCTTGCACCTTGAAAAGTCGAAAATCTCGTGTAAACTTATGGGAAAATATAATCGTTTTCCGGAGTCGAATCCGGGACTTTTTCCGGAAATTATTCTAGGGACCACCTCATGGGGGTTTAACGATTGTGAAAGTTTTAGCTCTTAATTCCATTGTGAAAGGTCCAAAAGTATCGTGACAGACGGACACTTGAGAATTATTATATAAGGATTCTTTTACAAGGAGAGGACACGGTAGTGGGATGACATATTTATATGAAACTTGGTAGGTGTATAGCTCTGAATTCCAGGATCACTGCAAACCCCCCTTTTGGGCGTATACGGCCGATAGTTTTTCCGAAAATCACGATTAAATATTGCAATTTCTCGTTAACTGGAATAAATTTATTAATGTACGCTTAGTTGATAAAGTAATTGTTTGCGGTGAGCGTATACTCAGTGCATCCTGGAACTTGAGGGAGCGGGGTCAATTGTCTAGTGGGTAGCTTTTTTTCTTTCATTCCTCCTTTTACAAATCTTTTTTCGTATTTCGCATTAAAATTTAACTGGGCAGCCGCGTTCATATTTCTCCATATACGAAGTATGAAAAAGTATTGTTTTCATGAAAGAAGTCGAACTCGAGATTTCAACGGTAATACATGTTTTAAGGTTCCCTGAACACGTTCTGACTAGTTTCGCGATGATGTCTGCCTGTCTATCGGTCTGTATGTGATAGATTTTTGTGGGGGCTCTAACCCAAAAACTATTAATTAGGTCAACGCAAAATTTTATATTTAACGTTTTTATAAAATTGATGACGCGTATTTGTGTGACAAAAATAACGCGTGTATGTATAGATGCGTCCACACTATCTAACAAATGTTACGTAACAGTGTTACAGTAACATGCTAGATCTTGCTACGTAACATATTACCTCTTGTTACGTAACTTTTTGAGTGTTATTGTAACCATTTTTGTGCTCCGTAACCATGTCCCTGAATATAGCAGGACTAGCGATAACACGTAACACGCGCATGCGCAGTAGCTCAATTTCATCCAACTGAGTCGCGTCAGAGATAACAAATACTTAAAACCAATTAAATTGTTGAGTCCACTAAATGCTGCCTTGTTTATTTATTTGGTTTACTCGATATTATTAAAATTAAAAATGTTTAACTATCAGGGCATATTAACCCGTCATAAAGAATATGCTTTATAACCACGAATATTATCAATAACCACTATATGTATTTATTTTTAGTTCTACGGACAGCGTTTATTTCCTCGTAGCTTTTATTTGAGACCTTAACATATCGCAAACACACATTGCAGCTTCTTGATTAAGCATAAATATTGAAAGAAAATCTTCCTCAGGCAAATGGAATGCGTTTTTGCCGGTCACGAAGAAATCGCTTCCTCCTTATTACCCTCCTTTCTTCTGCAGCGCCTCCCACAAGTAAATGCCAAGTAGCAAGAGATTTCCACCAAGTTTCATGAAAATCGGTCTATCGGTTCAAAAGTTAATAGAAGGGGACTGACAGACAGACAGACACAACGACTAAACTATAAACCTATTTCCATTCTGGAAAGTAGGCTAAAAATAAAAATATGGACGTGGATGCCCAGTTAAATTTTAATGCGAATTACGAAAAAGGATTTTTAAAAGAAGGAATGAAAGAAAAAAATCTACCCATGAGGGAATCGAACTCGCGCCTTCACGTTCGGACGCAATAACTATACGCTCACCGTCAACAATTACTTAGTCAATTAGACGTGCATTAAGTAATTTATTCCGTATACGCCCAAAAGGGGGGTTTGTAGTGATCCTGGAATCACCTACCAAGTTTCATATAAATCCGTGATCCCACTACCGTGTACACATCTATTTAGTGGCGCCGAGGGACAATTTTTAAATCCTTAGATTTTTATGCGTTCTTTACCAGCGAAGCGGTAATAGCGGAACGCCTTATGGGCACGTCTGGTCCGTCCGTCGTAACTTTCATCTGCTAAACCGCTGGATGGATTTTAATTTAATTAGGTATGAGTTATCTTTATTAAAATTTATCAACCAATTGTGATTTTCAATTGAATCTGTCAATTAGAACTTCCACTTTACATAATTACTTTAATAAACTTATACACGTATCTCGTTAAATGGCATCCGTCAAGCAACAATGAAATATCAAACTTTTCTCTCCCTAGCTCTTATATGATTTGTAAGGTATAGATTAAAAAATTTATTCGGATATAGAACAACATTAACTACAAGAAAGTCCGCGAGGCCACGTAATTACGAGTTATGGTTTCGGAGATAAAAATTCGAGAATATCCCGAATAAAACATCGCATATTTTGTTTACATCGATCGCTAAGAAGATTCTCTCAGCAAACAACAATTAAAAATCCATATATTTCTCTCCCATTCTCTTATATTATCTGTGAGGTATAGATTAACAAATTCATTTGAATAGAGAACAACATTTACTACAAGATAATCCGCGAGACTATAGTTTTGTGGATAAAAATTCGAGAATCACCTAATCTTTCGTTACCGTTCCATACGTATTTACTTACCATTAAGAGCCTTTGAAATCTGTGTATTCCATTTATGGAGTATACTTTTACATCTTGTTTTACACATTTAAACCTATGAACGATTTCCAAGACTTTTTAATATTATATTAGTTAACATGTTAACAAATTTTCAGCCAAAAACTATAAATAAAACTCTCAATGAATAAAAATTAATAACTTTAAAGAACAAAATATGAAAGTTTTATGTGTAATTGGTTCCTTTTCAATTCTGGAACAATTGCTTAACGTTTTTATTTTATTTAAATTTTGTTTATATCATAACAACCCGATAACAAAAATTGACGCAGCGTATGCGAAACTTAAAAAAAATCTGCTACTTAAAATCCACCAACTGCGATTAAGTTGTCACGATAGTCATAATTTCGCGTTCGTAGAGACTTGAAATATCAGCGTTTTCCAATTCTAAATATTTTTATTTTTATCGCCAATTTGTTACCTATTCGGATTCTCTCTTGAACAAAAATAAACTATATTGCCAACAAATGGAAGACCCGGGTTCGATTCCCGGTCTTGGCAGGATTTTTATTCTAATTTTAAAATTTCTCTTATATTATAACTTATATGTGCCTATCGCATAGGGATCTACGATTCATTCTTTCTATTATTTTCCTTTAGGTATACGATTGTAACCTATTTTAAAAGGTAAATAAAATATGTGCTACATCCAGTAAGGGAAAGACTGACAAACAGAGTCCATGTCAGTTTTTACGCAAATGCTGTGCGATGTACATGTTGTCAATAAATGAATATGATAAGACAGCTTCGCATGAGTTGATTTTCTCCAGGCTCTGTAGTAACTGGCTACACTCCGCGCACCCCTAATACATCTACAAATTCTCTCTAATTTCCTCTTTCTATCTCTTTTCCTTTCTCTGTCTCTCTTCAGACCTCAGTCTTACTCCTTCTCCCTGTCTCCCACTTATTTTGTTTCCCAACCCCATACTGTGGTCTGTTTAACTTTGTCTATCTTTAGCGTGGTTTCTCCACTTTCCTACCTGCTCCTTTCTAGTATCCTCTCTTCCTTTGTTTTCAGTCTCCCACAGTGAGCTCCTCATCCTCTCTCTCTGTTTTCCACTCGATCTATAATCCTCTCTTCCGTTTCCATTTATTTTTTTCGTTCTCGCGCTCTCTTTCTTATGCCGGTCTCTCTTCCTTTGTCTTTTTCTCTCCACGATCATCATTGGCTGCGTGTTCACGATAAGAAGACGTGCGACGCCCAGCCACTAAAAGGTGTCGTTACGTAACGATCTATCTTTAGCTCGGCAATATCTACTGTTTACAGCGGGGATACGCTTCTGAATGATCCGAGGTTTTTGGTCCTTACGAAGAGAAAGGACACGATTTTACGACGCGTAATCGCGAAGTAAAAAAAATTATTCGGGTCGACGATGAATGATAAGGCGTTTTTTTATATTGGCACAATAAAGCTGTTTTAGAATCGTTTTCTTTGTATATTATTCTCGCTGCAAGCATTGCGTGTGATGATATTTATTTATTTATTTAAGTTATTTCTATCCGTTCCTCTTTTGGCAGAAAAAAACTTTTCGTGCAAAAGTGAATGTTTTTTATACCAGGATTATTTAAAAAAAAACTTTTCAATCAAATTTTTATCCGTCTTTGATTGGTATATCCATCAATTTATAGGATATATTTGTTATATCACATCTGTGATGCTTATAAAATCAGTATGTTAATTTGAAAAAATATTTTCGGACGAAATTATTGTTTTAGCGATTAATTTAACCGATTTACTAATGTTTTATAAGCTTACATTCAGCGCTTCATCTTAAGTAACATTCTTGATACCTGTTTTTGCCCCACCTAAATATATTATCCGTTCTGCAGCGACGTCTTATACGTTAATGAGATGACGGGTGACGCAAATCCTTGAGTAAATAGCGGTTATATTTTATTCATGCTCGCGCGCGTAACTATCGCAAATTAAATAAAAATGTATAGGGTGAAAGTGCGAAAATAAATTCGCCTTTTACGTATTCTCTTTCTGGATATAGTATTAATTTTATTCTCCCCCATGTATAATGTACGATTCTGCGCTCCAAGGAAAAAAGAAAGAAAAAATTAGTTTCTTCGAATCTTTCCTTCGCTCTGGGAGCCAAATGCGTGAATCGCGTATGCACGCAAACTCGGCGCATATACATACGCCTTATTGAGACGCGTCCGAAGAGCAGAAAGAAAAAAATGTCCGATGCCTTTGCAATTAGCGTTCAGCGCGACATCCGAATGGGGTTTTCCCCATCGCCTTCGCGCGAAGGGAAGCAAATCTGCCCGAATTCGGCGAGAGGGGCGAGGTTGTTGGGGATCCTCTCCTCGCGAAAGCGGCAGTCGCCCAAGAGAGCGGGACTTCATTGCTCTCGCAGTCACCAAACCCATCCCGTCCTTCCTCCTTCCTGCCTCGCCGCCTCCCTCAATTTTCCAACCCCCGCTCCCATTTTCCACCCCTTTCGGGCGCGACCCCAGCCGTTGCGTGTGATGGACTTATGCATAAATGAAACCTTCCCCAGCGCGACCCTCTCGGCGCTCCTTGCGTCCCTTCATATCGTCCTGTTCCCCCTTCCACTCTCGCTTTCCCATCCCCGTCTCCCCCTTCCCCTCCCTTCTCCTCCTGCCTCTCCTTTTATCTTCTTCTCCCTCTGCTATCGCCTCCTCTTCCTTTCTTGACTCCTATTTCCCCTCCTATGCCTCGCCGCCTTCTTTCCTTCCTTCCTCAAGAGTTTTCCCCTTGCTTCAAAATTCCTCGGTCCTCCTCGCACCCTTCTTCAATTATTCAGGGCAACGTGTCTTGTAGTTTCTCCACCTTTACATCATACTGCTACCCCATCCTCCGCCTCCAAACTCACTCCCTCTCTCCCTCTTTCGCTATCTTTCTCCCCCTCCCACACCTGCCGTACCTCCCTCTACTCCATTCCCTCTCCGTGTCCCTCCATGGGGGAGTGGACTCTCCTTGGCTTTCAAAACTTCCGCCGCCTGTTCCATTCCTCTCCCTACCTCTGTTCGAAGGGGAATAATGTGCAGTGCGGGGGACGTGATTAGTTAGTCATGCTTTTCCGTAGGAATGAGAAGACTGGAAAACCGCCCGGTTTTGTTTCTGATAGCGGTACCGTAAACATGGGGTAATTATGACGCTTCGTCTTTCGGTTGTGTTATTAACCAACTATGAAACTTGATAGTCTTTTCACCAATTCGTTCCATCTGAAATGTTGTCAAAGTAAATTTAATAAAGGATCTCGAAAATTTGAAACATTTATATTTTGTGCGTAAATACGTTTACCTACGCTTCTAGTCTCTGCAAAGGTAAAATATCAGTATACATGTCGAAATACATTGACGATAGTGCGTGTGTGTATTTTTATGCACGTATGTGTATACATACATATATGATCTCATGCATATAATTAGATAATGCTCTTTAGTGAAGTATATTGGGAAAAATGAATCTCTGAGTCTACTAATTAAAGCCAATGAGTGGCAATTATGTCACGCATTACTGTTCTCCAGAAAGGAACACCCTTCTTGAGTGTAAATACGTTCACACTTCGTAAAATTCCCTCATTACCTTCAGATTATCGTAGTCAATTAACCCAGATTATATCGTGGGAACCTCTTTCTCTAGCTCGCTCCAATTATAACGCGGCATCTTACACCCTGCGATCGTCAATACGGTCGCTTCCACCTTAAGCCTTTTCTTTTCATTCCTCTCAATTTAGCTCTCCCTTTTTCTCTCTCTCTCTTCCCCCTCTCCTTCCTCCCGTCTCTCCCTTTTCATCTCATTCACACCTCCCCCTTTCTCGTTCTCACCCTTCTACCATCCCTTTCTCTCACTCCTCCCGCACCCAACTCTACTTCTCTTTCACCCTTTACAACGGGACCATCCTTTTCTCAACGACGTCGGAAATCCCTCTTTCTCTCGCAAGGCAAGACATCGCCTTTCTGTTTCTCTATCTCATTCTTTATCTGCTCCACCCTCACGTGCCGCATTATCAACTCCGCTTCTCTGTGAGTGAAACACATCCTCACCCATCTCCCCCTACCACTGCCGTCCCCTCCTTTCGCCACTACCTTGCCCCTCTCTTTTCCTAGCCCTCTTACCTTCTCTAGTCCTCACAAACACACATAGGCTTCCCTCTCCTCCTCCTCTTGTATCGCCGTTTCTTTTTTTATGCATTCAATTCTTTTCTCTCTCTTTTCCGCGTCTCTTACTATTCTTAGGAGTAAATCCTTTCTCGTTTTGCATTCCTTTTATTTTTTGCGTCGTGAGTGTCCCAAGAAACACCCCACCGCTCCCTTCTCTTTTCAAATGTTTTACTCGCACCCCCCCCCCTTCAAAATCTTCATCTCCGCCTTCTTCCCCTTCCCACCCTATTCCTCGCACCTACACCCTCTTAACTCCAATGATAGGAACCTCCCCGATCGTTTCCGCAGCGCCTTCCGATCACTTACTCTCACGCACTTCTTTCCGATTGACCTTCACCCTTTGACCTCTCTTTAACCTTCATCCATCCCCCGACGAACGAAAGGGTTTTTGCGCTCTTGCGTCTCTGTTAAATTCGGTTCGCTATCGCCGTCGGATCGACTTATCCGGTGAAATTAATCGGCAGAATCTTTTTACGCGGATCCGATTCATTTCCTATAGCAATTCCGCGTCGCCTCGCCTCACTTGTCGGGAAAATCATATTTGCGTGGAAATAATTTTACGCGGGCTTATTCAAGCTGTCGTGGATTCCATCTTAAATTCCGCGTCCGGCTTGAAAATATTCCGTTTTTCTTCCTCCCTTCCGAAACCTCGCTCTTCACCTCAAGGATTATGCAAATTATTCCCTATTCACCGTCTCTCCTTAAAAATCTCCCATCTGAAGAACCTTTTAGTCTTCCGTCTTTTCCTCTAATTCATCCTCGTCACAGGTTTTGCCCTCTTAAAACCCTATTCATACCTCTTCTTCAGATTCTCTTTTCCATTTAATCACATCCATCCTGATAATCATACTTGTCGTTTCGCTGCAGCAAAAAAGGCAAGCATCGATCCATCTAGATTCCTTCCTCGCTCGTATTTTGCGGATTGTGAAACATGAGGATTAACCTAGTCATTTCGGCCATGTTTTTGTTTTCACTTTTCTTCCTGCTCCTTTTCTGAATGTCATTCATAATTATCACTGGTATCCTTCAACCGCACTTGCCTAAAATTTCTTTCCTGGCGAGAAATTCTCTTTTTATGTTAACCAGATGCGCATTTCAATTTGAAAACAGTCATCAATGATAATTTACCGGTAGTTGATTCCGGCTAGAATTCTAGAAAGAACTGTGATTGTAATTTTGTTTATGCGTAACTGATTTATTTGAACATTTTATGGCTACTAGAGATACTTTGCTCAGCTGTTGAATTCTGTTCGTTCGTTCGCTCGATAGTTCATTTTAGAAAATTTCATTTTTTTAAACTTCTCTCGCGTGGTATTTTTTTCTTCGCTTTCCACTTTCTTTCCAAGATATTTTACCTTCTTCTTCGAAAAAATTAAGTTCGTCTGCTTCTTTTTCAAGGTCACCCTCTCCATCCAAAGTCTCTCGTTCCTACCAACAATCCTCCTTCCTCATTTCCTCGTACCTTCCCTCGTGCACTTTACCAACCTTACTGCCATTCACACCTCTTTCGCCTTTTTCTTCCTCTCAGTATTTTCCTCTCTCTATCACCACCCTTATCTTTCCCTCCATCTCGTTCTACTCTCTCTATCTCTCCTCCTTCGACCCTAAGGAACCTCCCTCTTATTTCTCCCTGTAAAGTTTCACAGGCACCTCGACCCGCACGACCGAACGCACTCATTCCTTCCTTTTTCCCTCCCACCCTTCTCCCGATCCTTCCCTCTTTATCAGATTCCGCCCCACCCCCTCCAATCTATCCTCCCCCCTCCATCTCTCTCTCTCTCTCCATCTCTTTGCCGAACTTCGATTCAATTCTCGGACTCCTCTCTTTCTCTCCCACACTCAGCCTGTTGCCCCTCTTAATCCACTCCTTCGATATCCCTTTTCTCGTCAAAGTCCCCCCTCCTCACCCCCCCTTCCTCCTCCATCCTCCCTCTCTCTTTCTTCACTTGTTTTACTCCTCCCGGTCCGTTCATGCATTCCGACGAAGAATAAAAGGTCATAAATAAAAAGCACTTTTCTCATACAACGCCCTAATAAAAAAATAACGCATCGCCGAAGCGAAAGACATTTAAATACGAAGCTCATCGGATTCCTGAATTCAAAATTTATTGGAAAAAATATAACACGTCCGTTTCATTCTTATTTTTCATTCCTTCGATCGGGTTTCTCCTTCCGGATAGAGTGATCACGCGTTTTCGTTCGAGATTTTCTTTTGTGGGAGGGAGTTTCTAAGACGCCAGGGTTCGGAATAATTCAACTTAATTTTTTTTTGAAATGTCTTTGAATTATTCGAAAGTAAAAGGAAATGTGAAACGAAAATGTTTTGAAAATACGCAAGAAATACTACCATATGTCTTGATATGTTTTGATATGTCTTGATATGTCTTGGACATACGAATATTAAAAACATAAGTCGAAGCGTTCTGTTGATATTACTATTAATAATATTATTTATTAATTAATAAACTAGAAATTATGTACCCGTATTACAGCAGTAACGGCCATTTTCTGGAGCCACCTAAAGAAATGCCAACTTTGTCTAACACCATACTATATTTAAATATGCTGCAAAGTAAAATTTAGGATAGAGACTAAGCTAACGATTTATCATTATAGTTCAAAGTATCAAAAGTCCTTGTCTATTATTTATTGAGAATTTTTATTATTATCGTACCACATTTGATATCCATTAACTCCTTCAGGCACAGGAATTCGTGGGAAAAAGATAACTTTGTGGCACAGGCGTTTTGATATTGGTTTAATTTAAATAAGTACACAACATTACATAATCCCCTCAGAAGCATACAAATAGCTTTGCCATCTACAATAGACAGCTATAAATACTAGGAGCGTGGTAATGTGGTGGTTCATAGGTTATACCATTGTGCTTACTTAAGTAATACATTTTAAAACGGTGATACAAATTTTGTACCACCATTCTTCAGGACCCAAAAAATTGGTGGTACTAGTTTTGTGCCTGAAATAGTTAAATAAGTGAAAGATTTTTGTAATGCCATACGTGTTAAATGTACTCTTTGTTAATTTTGAATATTTATTGCCATGATAATCATGTAAAATGTCTATAGTACCTAATATATCGATGGCAAAAGAGATCGTAAAGCAAAGATTTTTAAATAAAGTTGCGTTTTCTGTAATTTTATCTCATCCAATAAGAAATTTTAAGTTTTTAAAGATTTAATATTAATTAGAAAAAATAATTTTCTTTCCGTCAAAATGATATGGGTAGCCATTTTAAGGTTCTGCTATTTAAAAAATTGAAACAGATGATAGGCATAGTAATGGATTTTCAAATTTTAAATTACTTTTTATATTTAAAAACACTATTTATCTCTTGAAGATGATTCTTAAATGCCATCTAGTGTTAAATCGAAAATTTTGCTCAAAACCAAATTTTCGAAATAAGCTTATTGTTGGAGTGGCATAAAGTGATGCACATGCAACATACTTTGGTATTCCTTTGGTTATTTTGAGGATGTTTTGTTCATCTTAATACAATATTATGACACTGAGTTGGGTTACGCGAGAGCGGAATTTATTATTACTGTCTATGTGAGTTAATTACCCCAGTAATATTAAGATATGTTTCAAACCTAATATTTTATAATAATATCATTTCTATATGTTTAAATTGAAATCCGCGGGAGATTAAATTTGAAAAATACTATCAGAACATTTGCCACAAAAGATAAAATATTTTGTTGATACAAATTTCTTGCTGCTAAATTAGAAAACGGTTCATTATTTTTATGTCAATTCATAAATAAAAGAATGATATAAACTAATCATCGTGAATAAATGCTTTGTCACATTACACCTGTCAATATATTTGTAGTAATTCACCTAATCGTTTTTCAGGTTCTTTATGACATTAATTGACTTTTCATAGCATAAGCATAGCTTACTTCTCTTTTTAACTCACCACTCAGACACTCGGTTAATATATTTTTATGATGTAATTTTTTCGCGAAAATAAAAGGAAATTTCCATCAAATCGCAGATATTTTCTCGGAAACAATTTTTTCTCTAACATACCATATTTTTGTAATTTTTCTCAGAAGAAAAGGCTAGAAAATGAAAACAATCTCCTTTCAAAAATTTCTACGAGTTTCTTAATGCTTTCTCAAAACAGGAGAAAATTATTTTTTATTTTACACTGTGATAAACCTGTGATAAGCCTATCCTTTTTCGGAATATCGTCATAAAAACATTCCATCAGAGGCAAATTTAGGTGCTCAGCGGAGACAATTTCTGGAAACGCTATGAATATTTTAAATCCTGAATCACTGCAGCGGACTTCCTTTATCGACCTGCGAAGAAGGTTGAATAGTATGCGACCAAAATTTATCGCGCGTCTTACTAATTAACTTAACCTCCGCTGGCGATAATTTTCCATTAGAAATTCAATCCTTTTGAGTAAGAGAATGGAAAATCGTCTTTTAAACGCGAACTTTCGGGTCACGGAAAAAAGGACGCATCGAAGAGCGCACGCGATTCAAGCAGCGCAGTATGACCTCTATCACGTTTCTTCTCTCTCTATTTCTTCTTCCTCTCTCTCTCTCCAATTCTATCTTTTTTGACCTCTCTCATCCCTAGCTCGATCAAGCGAGGCCATTGCAATCTGCGATCTTCCACTCTTCATAGGGTAAAAAAAGCCTCTAAGAAAGTCTATTACATGGGATGAGGTTAGCGCGCGTTTTAAATCTTCCTCCCTCGTCCCAATTGCCCCTCCTCATGTCCCTCTCTCCTCAAGGTTGGGACTCGTACGTTTCTTCTCACTCCCCCTCACTCCCTACCCCTCTATCTTTTTTTAGCCCTTCCAATCCAAGGTCTACCACTCTCGCGAGATTCTCCCATCTTCTCCCTCCATCTTCCTCCCTCGACTCACCTCTCCATTTCCCTCATACTCTTCCCATTCCTCCGGATTCATCCGTCTTGGACGATTCATTCCGAGCGCTCCCCGGAATCGCTATGGCTAAAATTTTCGGGTCCCGCATATACATTCCAGGAAAATGTTTTCTCTTTTTTTCCAAAAGTATTATGAGATCCGCTGCGTTTTTATACGTCCGTGAGTGATGTAATTATCTTCTTCCTTCTCTATCCCGAGAGAGGGAGAGAGAGAGGGAGGGGAAGAGGTAAAGAAGGATAGGATCTCTCTCTCTCTATTTTTTCCCTTCTTTTTTTATTCGCCGGAAGTTTTGTAGAGAGGGGAAGGGGGCGTGAAGGATAATCCTCGCGAGAGCCGTTTTGAGCGTCTGGGAAGGAAGTGATTATCTCGAATCGAAAGGCTTCTTTTTTCTATAAAAATCTTTTATTTTTCCCCCTACTTTTTTCCTTCCTCCTTCTCTCTTACCCTTCCCTCTTATCTCCGCGTTTTTTTCTTTTCTTTTTTCAAGGGTTTATCAGATGCGTAACTCGGCGCGTTAGTTTTGAAAAGTTTCCGTTGCCATTGTTGTTATTAGTAATAGAGACGACCGCGAATCCTCCGACACGTCGTAAGGGCGTCGTTTTAATAATTCAAGCTCCAAGAGGAGAGTCGTAAGATTCGGGGAAGTTTTTTTGTTTAAATATTTCATTTAAGGGCGCTCCCTTATTATGCGGAATATCTTGTCGGGAGGGGAAAATGAAAATATAATTGAAATATTGCGCGGAAATAAAAAGATTAGGCGAAAGTTTTTTTGCGAGGAAGTGTTCTCTCCCGCCGTTTAAATTATTTTTTATGTTATAGCAGACCTAAGTTGTATTTTGCGGTGAACAAAGTGCGCAAAAATGTTCGCTCCGCATCTCATATTTATGGCGCAGTGTTGCACGCTTCTTTTCTGCTCTTTCCAAATACATCAACGCTGGATTTTTTTGTCATTTACGTCGTCAGAATTCGGTCAAGTGGTCATATTGATCGATACGCTTCGTGGAAGGGCAAACACACAAGCGGTCAGGTTTCGTGCGTAACGCAGATTCGACGTGAAGGAACGAAAAAAATCGTCACTGGATTTTTGGGTTATTTGAACGTGCACGTGAAAGCTGTCATGGAGAGCGACACTGGATATAGAAAATGAAAAGGGATTTACCACAGAAAACTCCTAGGCGATGCTTGTATGTGCCTGTCGGAGCCTCAAAAACTCCATTTGCGCACCACTGGAAGCAAAGAAATGACTCTACACAGGTATGGTAAGACTATATTCCTCTCACATTTACCCTATTTGCAGTTATTGGAATGGAACGGAATAAAAATGGTATAAAACTCTTAATAAATATAATGGTTTAGAAGTTTTCAAATTTAAACCTTTGCCGATGAATATTCGAATTAAAACTTTTGTCGCTACATATGTAGTGTTTTTGTTCTATTTGAGAGCTCTTGCTGGTATAAATTAAAATAATGTCTGCGTATAGATGACCGAAACTTTACTCAAAATAGGGAGACAAACGTCGCATCTGTTGTGGATCGAGTTAATTGGTAGGAATGTTTTCTTTGATTACCTACAACCTTATGGATATGTATAGAAAAGATTAATCAATGAGACGACAGTAAGATCACGGAAAGGTGTTAAAGGATATTTAGAGCATAATTCCATCGAATTTTCTTTCCTACTACGCTATGAATTGAGTGAGCGAGTTATTCGACTTTCCTTAAAAATCTTTTTCCAGCCATTTCGATTATTATTCTATAAGAATTGAATTCTAACTTTTAGAGGAAATTCTGATTGGTTGCTACGGAGCTCAACTTAAAAAAACATTTATAGATGTCTAAGCTTAACTTTAAAAATATTCATAGATGACGTATATACAACCGCTGTACAATATTAATTTTTAAAAACAAATGTTTAACAGTTGTTTTGGAGAAATTTATCCGCTGCGGCTGACATAATTCCAAGAGAAAATTGTCAGTTTATTTATTCGTATGTTCATGAACTCCATTCGTTCGGTTTTATTATTTGGCCATCGTTAAGGCCATACAAATATTCGCATGTTGCTGAGAATGAATTTTGACGTATTCACATTGTAGCTCATTTATGCCGTATTCAGCTCTCGATAAAAATGTATCGTACATCTTTCCGCGTTCGGGTACGTTTCCACGCAGCGTATGATTTTAAACTTTCAATACTTGCCTGCTCTCATTCCCTCCCCTTCCGCCTTTCTCTATTGTCCCTTACAACCATTTGCTCTGGAACACATGCTTCCCCTGTCTCTCTCCCTCCACTCCTCGCTTGAATTCAAGGGTTTCAGCCGTGCCGCCGTCACTTTCTCTCATAAAGCGTGGTCCAGACGTGACTTGAGCTCAATGTGTTCGGCCCTTTCCCGGCGTCATCACCCAACCCTTTCCGTCACGATCCCTTCAGCCTCAAAGAGGCTACCAAGCAACGAGATGTTTATGCGAGAAGAAGCGGAGTGACAAGGAGGAGAGCGAGTTTATACGAGGATAAAAGGGAAAATAAAGAGGAGGAAAAAGAGGAGAAAGGGCCCTCTTTTTTGGATGAAAAGGGACGTAAGGAAGCGAGCGAAGAGAGAGAGAGAGAAAGAATGAGGTGGAGAGCGTTTGGAAAGGAATGGGGAGAGATAGAGAGGGAGATGTTAAAAGAGGAAAGTACCGAAAAACCGGTGACCGCAAAAATAATAAAAAGAGGAAGAAATTAGAGAGGAGAAAAGATGTTGGGAAAGTGTGCCGAAAAAAGAGAGGAAGGATTATTTAAATGGAAAAAAGAAGACTTCGAGATTCGAGTCCTGTGGAAAAAATAAACTTGACAGGAGAAGGGCGGGAAGGAGAAAGGTGGAAAAGTAGACAAGGTGAAGAAAGAATGAGAGAGAATTCATGGGACTGATGAGAAGAGAGAGAATGTGGAGAGAATAGAGGTGGAAGAGGGAAAGGTAAACGCGAGAGGCAGAAGTAGACCAGAGGGAGGAATTTGTACGGCGAGAGAGAGAGAGAGAGTTGGGTAGGGGTGAAGAAGTGGGAGCAGAGGAGCAGGAGCGGCGATATGACATGGAGAGTGGGGGAAGCGGAGATTGTGAGGAGCGGGGGACGATGACAATTTTGAAGGTAAATGCGAGAGAGAGGGAGGGTAGTGTTAGAAAAAGAGAGGGAGGGGTGTATGGTAAGAGAGTGTATCGGTGATCAAGATGGCTGGTCGAAAAAAAGGAATAGAGAAGTGGCCCTCAAAAGGGGAACCATGGCACGCTCTGGTGCCGCTGCTGGCAGTTAGGGGTGCCGCGAAAATTGTTCTTAAATTAATAAAGATGCGATTTGGAAATGTAGGTATACTATTAGGAGAGTAATCTTTCCTCTAATACATTTACGGCGGTGTATTAAGAATGAATGAATGCGTCCAAAAGTTTTGAATCCCGTATGCAATTAATGGCTATTGGAAATCTCTGAGACGAGGACTAATTTTTTCGGTTTTGATTTATAAATACTTATTTTTTCTAAACGCACAAGGTGGTGGTGGCGGTGTCGCAAAATTCTATATAACTTCTAAAGCGTGTCGTGCCTACAAAACCTTGGGAATCACTGTGAGAGAATGATAGTATGAAAGAATGCGTGAGGTTAAAAGTTAGGATGACGGAATAGGGGAAGAGGAGGAGAGAAGGAAGAGAGATGGGGGAGGAAGGCCAGAGGGAGAGTTTCTATCGAGGTACACCGGAGGGAAAAATTAAAGAAACAGAGAAAAGGTAAAAAGGAAAAGAGGCCCGAAAGTGGTCGAAAGGAAAAGGTGAAAGAGGAAAATAGCTAATGGCGCGAGAAGTAGTGAACACGGAGGTGAAAAGAGAATGAACGAGAAGCAGCAGAGTTTGTGGTGAAGAGAGAGAGAGAGTTAATGCGAAGAGCGAAAGAGCGATTGGAAGAAGGAAGATAAGACGGGTAATGCGTGCCTGAAGTTGGTTGTTGGGTGTAGGATGGTCTGTGTTATGGAGATAGAGGGAAGAAGAGAGAGGAGAGAGAAGAAAGATGTGGAGGAGAGAGTGGAAGAGGGAGGGGGGAATAGAGAGAAAGAATAATGAGACAAGGAACGAGATGGAACAGGATGGAAAAAGGAGATAGGGCAGATGTATCGCCTATCAATTCGGTTTCATTCGGATTTAAACGCAGTTTTTTCGGCATCTGCGGAGCCGTTTGGGAGGCATGGAACGGCGAAGACGGATGCTTCGATTCCCAAGGCGGGACTGGAACCCCTGATCTCGCGGTATAACGGCGGGGCATTCTGCGCTAACGGATGCCTGGAATAGAGGGAGAGGAGTGAGAAAATGCGGCAAAATGGAGGCGGAGGGAAGATGGAATTCGATAATATAAAAAAGAAGCCGAAAAACTGAGGAGAGAATGCCATAAGAAAAGTTAGCGGAAACCTAGGATGAAGATACGAGGATAGAATTCACAGGGAAGTTAAACGAATAAAGAAGCAAAATCAAAGAAAAATAAAGGAGGCGTGTTTGGGCTGCTTGGTGTATCACATACAATTATAATGGAAAAGAGAGCATTTTTTAAATTTTCATTGAGATTTTATGATTACAAAAAGTAATCAAGAATTTCAAGAATAAAAGCTTGAAAGTTAAAAATTTTACACGAACCTCTAACTGAAAATCGAAAAATCCTATTCCATATTTAGATAGAACGGAACAGATTTGTTTTTTGGGCTTTGACACGTGAATTAATGCAAGGTGGACTAAGGCAAAGATAATGGAAACATAAAATGTGTAGCATTGCAGTTGCAAAAAAGTTATTGTGATAGAATAATAATACAAAATTTTTCCCAAAGCAAATCTTGTCTTGTATAATACTAACCGTGAAATAGGAAATGCTTCGAGATATTTTTCTAAACACCTGTGTCTCTTCTGGTCTTTATATTCTACTCGAACTCGAGGAATTTTAATTTGTCATGCTTGAAAACTAAAAATAAATCCTCTTTCGGTGATGAAAGACCTGGTTTAAGGATTTTATCAGTGAAATGCGGGAGTTGCACTTCACTGATGGAAAATTGCCTCTCAACCTACAATACTGGAAATAGAGCACGAAAATCACCTGTTACGTAGTTTCGAATAATAGGACTTTCAAAATATTACTTACTGAGCATATTGTATTACAAGATATTTTTTATGGATTCAATAAATTTAACGAATTAATACTCACATACTGGAAGTAAGAAGCAGCTAAAGGCGGAGGAGTACCTTTTCTTGCAGAATCTCACAGTTAAGTGATTTAGATTTATTATTAAGGGAAATCAAACAGTAAATACTATTATAAATCGTGGAATAAAAGGAAACTCACGGTATAGTTCACAAAACTTCTTTGATGGGTTCGATAATCGACTTCTATTCGAATGACACGATTTTTTTAAACAATAAAGGCAGTGGGAATCTTACAGCGAGAATGGTGAGAGTACGTTCCATATAATTTTCGACACGAAATCCAAGCTATATTCCAATAAAAAGGTACAGATTTTGCGTGCGCTAGTTTTCGAACGCCGATTTTATTTTTGTCCGTTCTTCCCAAAGATGTCGTCGTTCTAAATTCCGATGAGAACATATTCTGCGCGCGCGACGGATCGTCTTCTGATAACGAGGGACACTACGGCCGTAGAGGAGGAGAGAGAGATAAGAAAGGAGGAGAGTACCTAGACGAGGAGATGACGCCAAGAACGTGGAAAGGTGGAGGTGAGGAAGAGGAGGAAAGGGATAGAAAAAGAGGACGGTCATCCCTTCTTCCTGCATCGCCAGAGCAAGCCGCGTATCCCTCTTCCCTCACCTCCCTCCATCGCTCCTCCTCTTCTGGAAATATGTGAGATCCTGCGCTGTTGCTGGTGCTGCCGCCTCTTTCTCTCTGCTGCGGCTCAAGGGTTATTCCACAGCCTCATTGCGATTTAATGGAAAGCACCCCGAATCACCCAGTGGCGCCCTCACCGGGGGGAAAGAGAGGGTGAATGTGGAGAGATGGGGAGGGAAGGAGAGTGGGATGCTTAGAGCGAGAAATGGGAGCGAGTGGATGGGAGCACTAGTGTTCGAAGAGGCAGGGAGGTATGGACGAGAGAGAGAGATAGGAAGGATAGGAGGAGGATATTTTATTTCTTCCCTCCCAGTTTTCCTCTTCCTATCTCTTCCACGGGTACGAGATATCAGACGCCGTTACCTCTCCCACACCACCTCACTCCCACTCTCCCGCTCATCCTCTGCACATGTGTAAAGCTAGCGGGCGGTGATGGAGGTGCAATGGATGTGGGATTGCTGGTAGAGAGAGCGAGGGGGGGGGGATAGGCAGGGGATGCAGGAAGGATAAAAATAAAAATGATCTGACTGATAGTGGTGTTGCTTCCACGGAGAGTCGTGTGTGCGAGTTGGAAAGAGTTAGGAGGGAAGTGTATATGTGTGAGTGTGTGTGTGTAGGGAGGATGGATGAATGGGGAGCGGGAATTCGTTAGCCTGAAGTACATTTTCAAGTGTTGTCCGAGTAGCGCAGTAGTAGTACTTGAATAAAATAAAAGTGATTATCTTTAAAAGGAAAAATGTTTATGTTGGATCTTGAGAATTTTTAACTCGCGCAGTTTTCCGACATTTATTCTAGGTTTATATGATATGCGTCTGTAGATTTACGATGACCTATAATTCAGCGAATGCTGTGTGTGGAATGGGATCTCATAACAGGCGATGTTACAAATTAACAGATGGATTTATATGTAAGTATGTGTATAACATCATTTTGAGTTATATTTGAAAATATTCGTTTTCAAGTATTTTACTTAAAACTACATATGCTGCTAAAGAAAGCTCTCAGCAATAATTACTACCTAATAAATGAAATAAAATTCACATGTTTTCGTAGAGATATCGTAAATGTTACCAGTCCAAAACCCTTATGGTAACGCTGGTTATCTCGAATACCTACTGAAAGAAGTCTTATTACTAATTTATCGTTCGGTTTGATGGAAATTTTCGATCGAGAAGGAACGCAGAAGTAAATGCGTCCACGGAATCACAGCAAAATGTTTTATGAGGAAATTTGCAAAAAAATAAGTGATTTCCTCTTCCGCTTTTGACGGAAAAGGAAAAAGAAAGGTTATCTCGCTATTTTCCTGTCAAAATTGAAGACCTCTAAAAAATTCTTCTCATAACTGTACCTCGTGATTAAGAAGTGACGATGCATTGTAATGCACGCATTCAGCAAGAGCGCGAGAAGAAGCAAAAGAAATTAGTCGCTTTATCAATTGATGTTCCATCGGGCTGATGCGGCCGAGGTGCAGGAGTCGGTAATCCGTAATGGAAGTGATGTAAGGGATCTCCTGGAGAATCCCGGTCACGTGTGCTCTCTCTCTCTCTACCTATCTAATCTGCCCGCCCCACCACTTTCCTTCCTTACTCTACGGAACAACCACGTATGAGGAAGAATTGCTCGACGTACTTACTCCGCAATTTTTTGCTACTATTTTCTTTGCTTTTCCGCCCATTATATTTTTTCCCCAGCAGCAAAAATAAAATTAGATTCGGGAAATAATATCTTTCTTTCCGTAACCGCCCATATAGCTCCAACACATGCTCGCCCTCCTATATGAGAAGCGTTCTTTTGAAGTAGATGAGCCCTTAAGGAAGGGAGGAGCGGAAGGTTAAAAACTGAGGAGGGAATGTATCGCAGTTGAGATTTAGTTCTCAGGTATTTGGTGCAATATCTCCCGTCTCATTTTTTTATACAAGTTTTTAACGTCGTCTCGCTACCACCACTACGGCCGGGGAATCCGTTTCATTTTATCGCCGGAGGTAGAGGAAGGAAAGAAGGGCCCGAAGATGATTTTTACGAGAGAGATGATAAAAAAATGCCGATGTTTTTTATCCTCCTATGCCTGCTCACGTTTTGGATGGGGTTCCTTAAATGGATCGGTTCTTGCGGTTTTTTTATTCCGCGGGAGGGGTAAAGAATGCGCGTGTAATATTTCTCGGGCGGGGAAAACGCGCCCAAATTTAAGATTTTCATAGAAATTCGTCTTAAAATCCTCGTATTTTTTACATTATCAATTTTGACTAGGCAGGTAGATTTTTTGCCTCTTCTTTGGGTAAAGTTTGATGATTTTTCTGAAGGGTATTGGTTCCTTGAAATTAATAGGAGCAACCTGGCCTTCACTCGCCGTGTATTTTATGTTCAGCTTAAAACGAGGTTACTTTCAATGCCACAAAAATATTTTTCTAATGTAATCCTAAAAAATTGTAAAACTTTATAATACCAATCAGACATCCGTATTTAAATTTCGTTTTATAATAGTAGGAAGATAAACGTTAAGCGATGACGGAAAAAATCTATTTTGATTTAATTTGCCATCGTGAACAAATTGACAGTATTTCTGGAATGAAAAGTGGTGCTATTGATTAAATTGATGTTTTTCGTGATTCCGGGTTGAGGGTTGCGCAATGAGTTCTCTAGGAGCTCCGCGTCTATGTTCTTTCGTTCGTCTTTTAGTCTCTTTATATGTTAAAAGTTATTTTGTAATCATTTACATTCATATTGATTATTAACCATATCGAAAAAATATTTTCATCTTTATTGAGCAGCGAACGGAAAAGCTTGAAACGCATATATGCGTCGTTAGCAGTCAAGGCACCGCTCTGCCCGCCCGCATATATGCGTCGATACCAGCGAAAGGGTTAAATTTACTATTTATTTCGAAATTCTTAAATGTTTATATTAAAGAAAACACTATATAACGACTTTGTTAAAATATTATTTTATCTTTTACTTACAGTAAAAAAGTACATGATACAAAGTATACAAAATAGTATATTTAAATCGTTAATTTAATCTTTTACTAATTAAATTGTGACTCTTAACCAAGAAAATCACCACATTTGAGCCGGCCACGAGATTTTGCGTGCTTTTTCTTTTTGGAGTTATGAGAAAATGTCCAGGAACTGAGTGTAGTACGGGAATCTAAATCCGGTACACAACGTGTTAATGAGAAGTATTGTGTTTACACACACACACATCATCATCACCATCATCATAAGTAGTCTGTCTGTAGACAGGTCCGTGATTATGCATGGTTAAACCTGGTTCTCCATATACTCCTATTTTCCGCTGTTCTCCTCATATCTTGATAACTCTCATTCCCTTTCAAATCTTCTATCAGCTGAAACCTTTTCCTACTTCTTTCCCCTTTTCCATCTAGTTTTCCTTCTAACACGTCTTTAATCACACTATCTCCTCAGGCAATGTCCAACCCAGTTTGCCTTCCTCTTTGTAATCATCTGTATAATCATTTGCTTCTCTCCTACTCTTCGTATCACTTCATCGTTTTTCATCCTATCTGTCCATTTTATCTTCAGCATTCTCCTCCAAGTCCACATTTCAAAGCTTTCCAAGTATTTGATGTCATTTTTCCTTAACGTCCATGTTTCTGCCCTGTACAAAGCATTTTATAAACTTCTTGCGGAGATCTTCCCTTATATTCCCCGTAATTAGGTGTTTCTTCTGAAAGCCGCTTTTGCTTTTCCTATTCTAGTCCTGATTTCATCTGTACATTTTGCATTACTACTTATCTGATTTCATTGAGAATAACAATATACAGTATAAGGCTATTTAAGGGGTGTGTGGCTGGGGGGTATAAGGACATATTGGAAAAATCAATATATTAAATGGACAAAAAGTATAAAGTAATATAAAAAACCAAATAGGCTATTTTTCTGTTTCTTTCCTAATGCCTAATAGCTCATAAGTATTTCAGACATTCGAGTCTCTGTTTTACTCGTATTTATCCTCTCCAAAATTTGAGGCCCCCTTCCCTGTGCCAAGGCCGATGTGGCCTCCCTCTTAAGACGGCTATGGCTGTTGCTTTTGCCGAGAAACATTCTTTTAAAAAAGAATTTGTCAGTTCAGCTTAAAGGCTTTTATAGACATTCATTGATGCCAATTAAGGACTAATCAAGGAAAAACATTAATGATATATTTATCGCAATAATATTTTAGGCTTCAAAAAAGAACTATCTAATACTTTGTATCATTTGATATACTTGAAGGCCTTAAAGGCTGGTTCACACTGAGGGGACGGTCGCAGTAGGGACATTTTAGACCAAAATATAAAAATCCTATTTTCAATGGGGTTTCTATGGAGAAGTCCCAAAGGCGTTCACACTTGTAGGGGAGGACGCGGTTAGGCCTCGGTATAACCCCTTGGGTCGCTTGAAGAGGCAACTTTTGTCTCAAGCCCCTTCGAGTCCTAGCCTCTTCGATTACTATCGGCAATCCTCGGTGACATCCGAAGTGAGCTTGAATCTTTCTGTTAGTTAGGGGCATCCATAAACTACGTCACGCTGTAGGTGGGAGCCGGAATGCGACACTGCCGTGACCTACAAGTGTGAATGGTCTCCGCATAAATAGTCCTATCCCTAATAAAGCCCTCAAGGCGACCGTCCCTCCATTGTGAACCAGCCTTTAAGGCCGTATTAGCAGGGGTCGAGGCATTCTCAGCAGGGCATATCTATGACCTTATAGAAAGGCTCGTGGAATATCCCACCATTAGGTCGGCAGATATAATCTCAAAAACCTCAAAAGGGCTAAAAAACAAGTGATCTCAAAACTACCCTAGGACCTTGCGGTTACCTGATTGTCCAGAGTAGAAGCGTGAGCTTTTAAATACATATTTGAGTGTAAAGGCCGTATTACACGCTGACGCTTTACCCGAGTACTGGCGTATTCACGCCTTTACACGGGTAAACAGACGTATTACACGTCTACGCTTTACCTCACGCTTTACGCCAACCACTACAGGTGAAAGCAAGAAGCTAGTTTCTTGAATCGTAGCCTATTTCAATGGGTAAAGGGCTTGCTAAGATACTTTGAAGTACTTTATTTTAATAATAATTGACCCTAAATATAAATTGATATGACAGAGTTTATGGTTACACGAAAAGTTAATAAATACGAGAAAAGACGAGTTTCAATAACCAGCGGTTATAATCGTTTATTATCGTTTCTCTGAAAAAAATGTGAAGTTTATTTCAAATCTGTTTCTCGGAGAATATTATTTGTTTTAAGTTTAACTAATTGAATAAATATGTACCCATGATTTGTAATACTATCGAATTCGATTATAAAAGAAATAGTTACAGAAAAATCTATTAATTAACATTTCAAAAAATATTACCCAATATATTTGTTGCTAGTTGACATGCAACTAATACTGTAAATGTAAACAAAAACAAGTGAGAGAATAATTGTAAAGTGCTTTTTTCCGTAAAATTTAAACATTTGCTTAAAACTGAGTTGCAAATGCTTATACGAGAGAGCAAACTCAAAATGATACATAAGATATATATAATAAAAAAAATCGGTTCAGCCAATACCTTCGGAATTCATAGTTACAGAAAGATTCTAACCTTGATATTGTGGTAGGCCTGTTTATTCGACGCGGTTGAAATATGCTATTTTGGTTATTTATTTATATGGAGATTCTATATATACGTATATATTTATATATACAATAGAATCCCGATTATCCGACCTAATCGGGACCAAGAGGACGTCGGATAATCAAAAATGTCGGATAATACGGAAGGTTAATAAAAATATCGAAAATAATTACATATTAACAAAATATTATATATTTTTCATCTTTTCATTCATTATAAATACAATATGAAAGAATGTAAACAAAAAAGAAATAAAACACAAGATACACTGTATAAGAAATATGTACATAAATGAAAAATATATGAATGTTTATTTAAAAAAACTGGTAATAGACAATTGTTTTAAATTCTCCTTCCTTTTCTTTGTGGCAAGATCTCGCCAATGCCTGAAGAATAGTATGTCCGTAGCGGTCGCCTCTTCTTGTTGTTCATCGTAAGTAAGTGCGATTTCGATAGCTTACAATCCGTCATTATGACTAATTTTGGGGACATTTTCTGCTTCTTCACTATAATCATCTGAATTATTTTTGCCAACACAATTCACAATATCTATTATGTTGTCATCGGTCAACTCTTGTCCTCATCTTGATGTATCCATTCTCTTATGTCATCGTCATTCGCCTCCTCACAGCCTGTGGTTGACCGTAATAAAAGAACAAAATCATCGCGCATTTCTTCTGCGATTTCCTCCACTGATATGCTTGCGCTTTCTCTTTGCTTTTCCTCATCAAGTAATTTTCTCCATGAAAGAATTTGTGTTTTTTGTTTAACTTCCTCCCAAGCTTGAGTCACCCAATACAACATCTTTGAGGTTTATTTTCTTCAAATATTCTACCATTTCTTTTTCATCGTCAAACACCTGTACCGGTGAAGTAAGAAGAATACGCCGATATTTCTACTTAAATGTTTCCAAAACACCTTGGTCCATGGGTTGACAAAATGAAGTGACATTTAGTGATATAAACATCACCCTTATATCCCCACTTTTTAGTTCTTTATAATGAGCAGGCGCATTATCAACTGTAAGAATTGCTTTTCTTTCAAGATTTTTTATTTTAAAATATTTTCTACTGAAGGGACAAATTGTGTGAAAAACCAGTTCTGGAAAATTTTAGAGTCCATCAAAACACTTTTTTGGCTACCGTACCAAACTGGGAGAGCTGTTGGAACAATGTTTTTAAATGCACGGGGTTTTTTTATTTTCCAATCATCGCTATCTTTATTTTATGTAACTCGGTTACCAAGACAATTTTCGATATTTCTCAGAAATTATTAGAAACTTTCTGTTTTTTACGTAATTATGCTCGTCATACATTACAGAACAATTACATAGGAGGATAAAAATAAATTTTAAGGAAAATATTTAAAAAATTAGCGCCTGGGGTAATCTCGTTACCCCCCTTGGTAGTTTGAGGGTTAAGAAAATACCCTTCTTTCAGTCCCACTGTTAATGTAAACCTGGAAAAGGAACGAAATCGTAGGTAGAAAATAACACTGCGAAAAATGTTCACAGAAACGACTTAAATATTATAATTCAGAATAGGTTTTGGACGTATACATTTCCATCTTGGAAAATCGACGCTTATCGACGACTATTCATTTTCGTCGATTTTTGAAAGTTTTTAAAAATCGACGTTTTTCGATTTAAATCGAATCCTACCAAGCCTACTTATAAGCAGTATCAGTCTTATCCTGCATGAATAAGACCAAATAAGTCCAGTTTTTAACGCTCGTTTCAGATTTTTTCCTCGATCCGTTGAATTTTCTTGTCTCTCTACTTTTCACATCTTGAATTTTCTTGGAAAACATTATATTATCTCTCTAGTGTAGAGCTGACAGTCTCTCCTTGCAATATCACCTTACTTGCGATCATTTCGAATATATCCTTCTGCGTAGGATTCTAACCATCTCGTTTCCTCACGATAATCCTTGCAAGAATTTTCACATTTTAATTGATTCAAATAGAAGCGAATTATTCTAAAACTCAAATTCCCGTGCTTTGCCTCTGTAAGATGGATCAATTAGTAAACGAAAATCTACTTACTTTTCTTTAATTACGAACATCTAACTAAAAAAATGCGCATTTCTTCCAAATTTATTATTCTTACTCCACGGAAGCAGCTTGAGAATTTCTTTCGATATTTTTCCTGGAAATCTCTGTGTCGTGTTAACTTTCGAACGTAAAACTTCGAAATCCTTTTCGTTTAAATGCCTAAAATACCTAAACACGGCGTTAGGGTTTATTTTCGTACGTAGCCCTTGCCGATCCCGTCCCTTTTTTATTTCCCACCCATTTTAACTTTTTTACCCAAAAAATCTTGGAGAAATGTGAATGCATGAGCAGGGCTTGGGAATTCACCCGGAACTCCCACCTTCCCCAGTCATTTCTCAGAATCACCATTTTATCTTCATTTCAATTCTTTCCTCAAACTTCTTCTCAGCGGTAGTCTTCACCTCCCTCATGCACCCCTTGGGACAAACCCTTCGCCGCCAACACCCAACATTCCCCACCCCAGCAGCTTCGCCCTCCCACCCTCCTCCGACCTTCCGAAACCTCTCCTCCCCCTCCCCCTTTCATCCTACGATTCCTTCTCCATCCTTACTTCCCTTTCTCCCTTGTCCTTCCTCTCTCCCCCTATCTCCACCACCCCCTCGATCTTCCTCCCGTCCATTTCCTTTGTTCCCGATCATCGAAGATGTCCTTTCTCCTTTTCCTTCCATCTCTCTGTCTTTCCTCACCTTGCATGTCCCATTTCTCTTCCTCTCTCTCTCTCTCTCATCCTCTCTCAGTAATTCTCATGCTCGGTGACCGTTTCAAGGAGAATTCGTCCTTTTTTTATTGCTGCCATCTTCCTTCCCTGGAAAGTAATGCGAGCGTTAATGCCTTTGCCCCGCCCGACCCTAAAGAGACGCGAGGTGATAGCCCAGCATACATAAAAAAAATGTGAACGACTCGATCCGAAATAAAGATTTTTCGGTAATATGTAATGAGGACAATCGAGGGAGTCCGTGCCATTTCGAAGATGTGAAAAAATTAGGCATGGCGTTTTTTCTTGAAAAGTTTCTCGATGGATTTTATCATCGCCGAGAGTTTCTTGGTATGCATAATAGTTCCATGTACGAACCGGCAGCGCATGTAGTAATTCAGGTCCCAGAAATGATTTTGCCAGGAATTTAAGTCAAAACTAAAAATTCGTGTAATTTAGTTCTTAGAACACCAAAATTTATGGGATATTCTGTGTTGCGACATCCGCGTAAAAAAGGTTGCCTTATCAATTCATCTGGGTATTTTCTCATACAAATTTCTTTTCGGGATATTAAAAATTTCTACGAACCAAATACGCTTCTTATCTACACAAGACAATTATGAAAAATGGACGATAATCTAACTGCAGGAAAAGACAGTTTATTTGTTGGTTTTAACTATAAATTTTGATAAATAAAGCAAAGAACTGAAATAAAATCGATGGATAAAAGTATATTTTACTTAACCTTCCCAAGGAACTTGGTTCGTTTTTATACACTCCTTTTCGGTGGATTTGTAATATTTGCTATTTTAGGCAATGTTAATTCATCTAAATATCACAGAAATGCTTTCTCCGTTTTGTCATTAATATTGGCTTAATTTATTTCTGTTGTATTTATGGTCATTTTAAATAATAACAGTTACATTCAACCAGTATTCATAGAATTAGGGAGAAAACGCGTCATGCCGCAAAAAAGTTCTTTTTGCATAAAATTGATTTAGGCTCAAAACTTTTATTTTATGCTATATTATTTTTAATTCGTTACTTTTCCTTGTTCATTTAAAACATTTCAAATCTTTCCACACGCCATTTCAGATGAATACATTCATTAATGTATGCCACATTATTCGGAGAAAAACAAAGCCCCTTCTTAAATTTGGTTAGAAATACAGGCAGTGTTTGCAATTTTAACGTAGTTTTGTCCATTTCACGATTTATTCAAATACGTTGATTTTCATCAAGTGCGTTTTTTTTTAGTCTTTATGCGTCATGGAGGCGCAATATTTTACGTAAGTGCGCCTGAAATATTTGACGCACGTATGGGAATACATCCAATGCATCATATCCGCCTACTTAAACTTTTATCGCTTTCGTCTTTTTTCGGTGCCGACATTTTTTCCCCTCTTTTCTTTTATCTCGCTCTCCAATCTCCATCTCTCTCTCTCTCCCTCTCCCCCTCATACTCCTTATCTCTCTCAACTTTAATTACATCTCGACCTATAACGCACCGCTCTCCCTCCCGCCATCTTGTGTTTCACTTCTTCGGCTCCACTTACATCCTTTTACATCCCATCCGTTCTTAACATCCCATTGTTCGCGCAGATAACACACTCGCAAAACACACGCGCACACATCCACGTACGCTCAAACTCTTTCTTTCCGCGCATAGCCCACCTGAGTCCCACTCGCGCGTTCATTCTCCTCCAACTAAAAATTCAACGCCATGTAAAAATTCCGTCCACAGGTAAAACAAGTGAGAAAGTCTAACCGTCCTACGCACTCGTGACTGCTTACGTAATAATCTCACCGAGCTCTCCCGTTCCCGATTACATTATACTTATTTAATGCTCCTCACAGGATCTTTATAATTTTTAGAAGAATACGTCATGGCTTTCGAACGTTCTCTCGAGCGCTAGCCTTCATTCAGTCTTTCGTATGTCTCTTTAAGTTTTCGCGTGGACCTTCGTGGACGTTTTTAGGCGCTAAGTAAACGCTTTTATAGTCCATAGAACATATGGAAAAATCGCATACGCACACTTTTCCGCCTTATTAGGAGGGCAATCTTTTTATTTCTGAAACATATTGTCTCTCCCGTATTTCGTAGCATCTCAATTATCTCTCCCAACTTTCCTTCTCGTACACAAAAACCAGCTTGTTTTGCTACTCCCGCGGAGTGAAACACGTGTTGGAGCAGAAAACCTTTATCAAACGTACACGTCATATCTCGGGCCTGCCGAAAACCATAATAATTAGGTTTTTCATTGGGATGAAAATTGCAGAGATAATTTGAAGACGAAAATCGTACAATGTAGCATGTGCTAGGTTACATACTCTAGTGTAAAAAGAAGATTTTCTTCCTTAAAATTACGTAAATAAATAAAAAGTGTAAAAGATATGAACACAAAAACTTTGGCAGGTAGTGATGGAAAGGGGAGAATGGATACCGAAACGACCCTTTAGAAGTTGTGCTTTAAATGACAATAAAATGAGCCCATAATGTTAACAGAAAGGAGGAGAAGTTGGGAAATAAGATGGGAGGGGGTATGAGTTTTGGGGGAATGGTGGAAGATGCAGGGAATGCAGTGGGAGAGCTTTGGAATAATAACGGCGAGAGAGGGAGAGAAACTAGGGCTCCGTGCCTACATCGAATCACTGGTGGGACAAGGTGCGAGCGAAAATAAAAGAAGAAAGAATTGATATGTAAATGGCTCTGTTTATATTCGCGGCGAAGTTCCGAGTTCGTGTTCTCGGGGATATTATTCTTGAGGCCTTCGAAATACTTTTGGCGATGCGTCATAATGGAAATTAGTCAAGCGAAATTTCAGTCTCGTGTTATTTCTTTCGAATTTCGTTGCAACTCGATCTCCATATTTCGTTATGCATTCATTTTGCCGTTATTTTTTCTTCTGGTACATGCCTTTTTCACGAAGTCCATTCCAAAGTTCATTAACCTCTCCCGTACTCATTCTTCTTCTTCCATCCTATTTCTTCTGTAATTTTTGTCTCTTCGTTGGAGTAGCTTCGCCCTCGCAGTCTACGCAATGCGTAAGGGTCACTGACGGAAGGAAGCCGCCATAAACTAGGACTAGAGGAAGTAATAAAAGTCAATATCTATTTTCACGTGCAAATTGATACATTCTTTTTCTTACGAAGATTAAATTTATTTTTTATTGTTTAATTTAAAGTCAATTTTAATTTATGATTAGCTTCTGCACCAGGGCTCACACAGCTGTAGCTTTGTCAACGTCTCTTCTTGCTCCATCATTATTCCTAGAACTTCCTGCCTTCTCGATAAAAATTATTCATCTCGTCATCTCATCGGTCTTTCCTCAAACACCCACCAATATAATCCTTCTCGAAACTATTACGGATCAATCTTTATTTTCATATTCTTCGGCTTCCTCAACTCTTAAATAAACGCAAAAATTCTCCTTCGAGCTTCTCTCGCCTCGTCCTGTTTCCGCCCTCTCTCTCTATTTCGTCTTCGTACTCTTACCCTTTAATATTCTGCCCCTCTCCGTTTTTTTCATCGCTTTCGATTTCCAAATCTTTTCTCGTGCGCAATTCTTTCGCCCGTCCACTTTCATTTTTGATTTTCACCGCATGTAATTTCCGTCCTCAACTTTTTATCCTCCGTCCTTGCTTTTGTTTCCCCCGCCCTTTATTTCATCTCTTATTCTCGCCTTTCCTCCTCATATACCTCTCCTCCTCCTCATTCCTTCCTTTCCCCCTCTATTTCTCCGCCGTCTTCCCTCTCTTTCACTTCCCCATCGGGGCCATGAATTTTAGGCATCTCATTACGCAAGTCGGCAATTCCCCGCCGCCTCCCTTTCTCCCCTCCTTTTCCCCGTCCCTTCCGTCTCCTTTGACCCATCCCTCCTCTCCCTTATCCTCCCTCCTTTTCTACCCTCCCACTCCCTTTCCCTCCTCTCTCGCACTCTCCCTCACCCATCCTCTAGACCTGTAACCCATGCAAAGTGCAAACAACGCCTGCCATCTTTGTGTATCCATCCGCGCCTTCCCCGTCTCTCCTTACAGCTCTTCTTTCGTCTTCTTCGGAGCTCTTCTCTTCCTCCCCGCGACTTTTAAAACCTCTTTTTCCGGGCCGCACCACCACCAAAAACTTCCCTCCCTCCTCTCTTCCCTATCTCTTCTCCTTCCTCCTCGAAACTCATCCCTCACACTAACCCAAACTTCTGTGCGTGTACTTCAAGGCGCCGCCTCACTCGCCGACTCCTTTTTTCTTTCTCTTTTTTTACCGTCCCATTCTCTCTCTCTCCCTCTCCTCAGTTTCGCATAACCGCGTTCTTCAGTGGAAAACACCTGATGTTCTCCGCCACACCTCCTCTCTATGCCACAAGTATTAAAACAGTTTCTTCAACGCTGCGTCTTAAAGAGCCTTTTGTTTACGTTTCTCTTTTTTTGCTACTGTCTCTCACTCTACATCCCTCTCTTATTCCACCGTGTCTCTCTCTTTTGTCTCTCTCTGAAATCTTTCCTCGCCTTATTCCCCCTCCCTCTCCTCTCTCTCTCCACTCGCATCCTCGCGCTCTCCTCACGCTATTTGCATGAATGCATGAATGTTGTTTTGGATCCGTGCGAAACGCTAAGGGTGTTCCATATGCCCCGCGTTATTTTACCTCTTCGTATCTCTTTCCCTCCATCTCGATCCTCGGTGCTCTGCCGTCTCTTTCTCACGCCGCCCTCCAGTCTTTGCTTTTTTTGCCGTTCTCGTGTCGAAGGTTTAAAACAACGTGCAGCCGGGTATGCCTCGTCCCCCAAGCAGGTGTACGTTTGCAGTGACTCATGAATGTTAAAAACTCTATTTTTTATTTTCGACGCACGAGAGACGGTTGCTCTATCGAAACGGTTTTTTTTTCGATTCGCTCTGGAAAGGTCGGTTTATTTTTTTTTTATTTTTTTTTGTTCTTCTCCCTCCGTTTTGGGTATTGGGGTTTGCTTTGAGTGTTGTCGAAATTTGTTTCCATTACGCTGCCAGATGAATAATGTGAGATAATATAATATTAATCGTCGTTTTTCAGAACGATATGACTTAATTTATTGAATAATAATATATACAATGATATTATAAAATCTGAGGATGCAACTATAGTAAGGTAAAAATGACTCCTTAACCGTAAAATTTTACCATTAAGGAGTCTTTTTTACCTTACAATAAATTTCACAGTAGTTACCATATTATTTATTTATAACTTGAGCCGTAGTTGAAGCAAAAGAAAGCTGCATTTCTGAAATTGAAATGAAAATTGAATTATCTAACATAAGTAAAATATATGTGAAGTGATGTTCATTATGACGTTAATGACGTATTTTAACCTCTTAACGGTTAATTTAATGTTGCAGGCTTTTTATCCATATTAATTTCCTTAAATCAAATCATGACAATTTACCTTTCTATCATTCCTTATGTTTGTTTTTATCAATCAGAAGAGGAATTGCTTTTGTAGTTGCGCCATTCTGTATAGTGTAATTTATACCTGACGGTACATTAAAAAGGCTGCTCAGTATCTCCAATTCCTTACAACTGACTCTAGTCAATGCTTCTAAAAATTACATCCAGAGGAATTTTTATTTCTTTCCTACAGGAAAAACGGCTTTATTTGAATTTCGACTGTAACAACTTGGAATACTTTCTAAGCCATTCTTCGGACTTAAAAAATACCTGCAAAGAGTAAATTGTTACCTTTGAAACTATAAAAACTGTCTGGGAAAGTTTCGAGACAATAATTATGGTCATATTGCGTTAGAGTTTCTGTACATGTAGTGACTGTTTAACCTCACGGCTATTGTTCTTCATTTCTTTAAGTAAATTGAGTTATCTCAACAAATTAACTATTTTGGAAGAACTTTTGTATAAATTGTATTGATTCATTATCATTTGATATCCCAAATTTTTTAGGCCGATGAAAAATGTTAATATGAGTTTCCACGGTAATAGATAGCCCCGCATTGTATAAAGTTTCCCCTCAGAACAAAATCGTACTTTTTATTCGTTAAAAATTTCAATCGTCCCCATTAACCGATCGGGAGTATTCCTATAATTTTATCAATATCGACGTAACAATGGCGAACCACTTCTTATGGTATGCGCGTTTGTCTTTCGATTGCACGTATTACATGGCTCCTCGAGTGTTTCGAGTTTAACGACTGGAATGTCCTGTTCTTTTTTCGTGAAAGAGACTCGCCTTCTCCGGTAATGAGTCATTCTTTAGCAGAAGCGGGTGCCAAACATCCTTCCCCGTGAATCTAAATTAGCAAAAAGGACATTTGTCGTCCAACCGAGAGACGAGGCGTGGTCGGTTAACACAACCGCTTATTTCGGTTGCAATGGCACTCCCATGTGCGCCTCTCGCCCTTTTATTCAGAGCACGCCCTACCTTTCCAGCATCATGTCTGCACCTATAGAATTACAGTCATAGTTCGGAAGGACAGCCCATTTGCCACGCGATAAGCATATGTTACGTAACTATAACCTCTAGAATTTCTTTCCCAAAGTAGAAGAAGAATTTAAAAACGAATTCCATTGCCTTGTTTGTCACTGATATAACGAACGTTTATTATAAACGGGGTTTTCTTTCCTAGTTTCGTATTGCTAAAATATTTGTTTTACTGCAATGTTACTTTTTATTGTCGATATCACTGCCTAAGTATGTTTTTGAGTCAGGGAGACGTTCCATGAATGGGTTTGGTAACTAAATTGCGATAAAACAATTGAGTAAACTATTTGCGCATATCGGCTACAAAATAGGCGTCGTCAGCGGTGATTTTCGGATATTTTATTCTAACTAGTGGTACCCGCAAAAACTGTTACGAAGTCAGTCGGAAATCTGCATGTTTAAAAGTAATAATAGCCAATTTCTCCTTATAAAATTAGACAACTGATATTTTGAATGTCATGTTTGTTTTTATAATTTATATGTGCAATTTTAATTGTCTCTCCCATACGAAAACGGTCACATTCCAGTATTGAAATAAAGAAGATTTTTTCTCTTAGTCAATCATTAAAAATGCCCACAGCCCACTCGCAGTTTAATGAATAATAACAATATTTAATTATTAGCGTTGCAATCTATTAAATTTGACATTACTACAACTATAATTCCGATGCTTCATTAACAGCGCGAAGCGAATAATGCAATTCTTTTGTTTGTTGGAAAGCTTAATAGATGTTAATTCAATCGGAGGCAAAAATGCGGGTCGCCTTGACAACACCCGTAAAGAGTACAAAAAACAATAACATTTCGAAAAGAAATGCGTGTTTCTGATAAATTCCTCCGTGTGACATCTAAACATCGCAATAATAAGATATTTTGTAGTATTAGTCGCCGAATAAAGTAAAAATTTAGAAATTCGATTCATATGTATGTATTTTAATGAATGAAAGAAATAAACATTGCACCTTAAAAAATCGAAACTCCTGTGTAAACATATGAAAAAATATAATCATCTCCCGGAGTCGAATCCGGGACACTTCCGTAAACGAAAATAGTTTTCCCGGGGTCTCCTAGTTGGCAGAAACAAAATGGCGTTTACAGCATTTCTCTATGACAAACCGTTCAAGAGAAAAGTGGAGACGGACGAACGGACAGACATTGAGTAATTGTATATAAAGATAAGAACCGAATGGCGTTGTCTATTATTGTGACTACGAGTTTTCTTTTGACAAAATTTATGTTACTCTTCTCGGTTTAAAATAATTTTAAAATACAATATTTTTCGCAGATATTTTTATTTCATCTAGACAACGTTTTATTTTCGTTACCATTTCCCATTGACTCTTTGAGATTTGATTTCGAATTGACTTTGGCGACATTCAAAAGTAGATGTTATTGTAGTATGAGAGACGCAAAATCTAGACCAAACAGATTCTGACATTTTGTTATCTACCATTGCGTTGTTGGTATAACCAATTTATCCACCTGAAGTATTTCGATTCGACGCCATTTGCGCTATAAGCGAAACATTATTCTGAAAACTCTTCATGGATGCGTCCCGCGTTGCCCTTAAGTTTACAAAGAGATCATTGCGATTCCGTATGCGAACGTAAATGGTATACTTAATAATAAGATTTGACACAATCAAACAACTGACGGTGAGTTGTTTTTAGAACTGGAAAAAATTATAGTAGCGATGATTAATGATAACGTAGACTATCGAATCGATTTGCACGTTATATTTTTCTGGTCCCGCGTCATACGCCAACTGCCTCGCGCACTTCCCATTTAAAAAAAAAAGATAACTTCTGTATTGCGGGCAGCGACATGGGCTCCCCCTCTCGTGAGCGCTGAATGTGTTCTCTCTTGTGCGAAATTCCAAAAAGGGTTGCATTGTAGAGAGTATTTGTTTCCATTTATCGATTTTTCCGCCAACTGCACCAAACTGCGCATTTGAATTACGTCCGCAGAGGTAAATTTGTCCGAGTCAATAAAGACGGTGTAATTGCAGCATCGCACATCCACCGCAAACAACTCATCCTGTTATAAAATTTTCGCAAATGAACTTTATAAAAAACCCGGAAATCCTCATAACGTTTATAATTTTTTTCTGCAGAAATCAACGAACCGGTGCTCTTATTTTTCGAGTAGTTGTTTTCCGTGGGCAAAAAAAAACTTTGCGATTGAAAAGTAAATCTACTAATTCAATTGTTTGTGGAAAATGCCGTGGTTATAGACAGCGTGTTATTTATTGCACCTCTCATACATTACTCATGCGTATAAAATTCCAGGTTTTGGGTTTTTATATGAAAACTTTCTAAATGTATTATTCGAATGATTCGTAATTTATAAAACTCGGCTGAAATTTATTATAGCACATCATATTTTTTCCATTATTTTCTTTTCAAACACCATTCATTTTGGCAGAACCAGGTACATATCGCACAAAAACGTTCTGGAATCTTCGAATATAATTTGCAGCTCCTATAAATACCAATTTATAGTTGCATTATATCCATACCAAATAAAAATAAACTTTTAAATGAAACTTCAACTATGACGTATGAAACAGTATTTTCCGGCCATATTCGATTTTATATTGAAACGCGTCCGTTTTGTTAATACTACGTGCTTTAATTTCATTTGCTTACCCTAATTTAGCTAATGCATCTTTAAAACTTCCTTTATTTTCAAATTTCCAGCTTCCAATGCAGGGGCAGCAGATGAAAAGACTCGTTAGGTCTTCATTATTTGTTCAATTCCCTCGCTGAAACGTAATGATAAGTTGTTAAAAATTTGTTCTGAAACAAGTTTCTAAACACGCGCGTCCAGGCAATCTTCGGTGTGCGGTGCTCCCTTCAAATCATCCGCGAAACTTTTGCCGTCGTGTAGGGAAGGAACCTTCACGGTGGTCTTGTTCATTCACCTCCGCAGCGAATTTTCATCATTAGACAAGAGCTTACTGGCTTGCAGCCTCCCATCTTGCATAATCGAAGGGAGCGATCAAAGGGATCTGGCAAGTCGAGGAGACACTTGCAAGAATTCCCACTTAGACTGCATCCCGAATTATCTTCTCAAATATACTCGATTATTAACGGGGAGATCCGGCGCTGGTCCCAGTGACCTTCTCTTTCAACTTTGACGATCGCTTTATGCACCTTCAATAGAAATAAAAACAAAAATTGTAATTTTTATTTTTATTTCTATCATGGAATCTTTTCACAAAGTCGAGCCTTCCCAAGTGGAGTTTGTTATGCGTCTTTTTTACCGACGATTTCGCGGAATCGATACGTCCATCAGTTCGTATTTCGACTGCTTGATAGGATTCGATTTAAATCGATAAATGTTGATAAACGTCGAATTCGTAAAAATTCCAAAATCGACGAAAATGAATTGTCATCGATAAGTGTCGGTTTTTCACTACTAAATTTTCTATGAAATTATTCGTCAGGATTTTTAAATTTGCTGTATCACACTCTAATATATTTTAACGCCAAACGTCTAAAACAAATGAGAAAATCCGCATTTGTCATACCAGAGACAGCCACATTTCATTCTGTACTCCACACCCTTTCTAAGATTCCTTGTCTTAAGGATCCATACTGAGCTGACACGGGTACGGGACAAAACAACATGATCGGTTTATTGCGCTCTGCCTTTAATCTCGACCACATCTCATAATCCATACGCACTTTTGGTCGCTTACATGATATGATCAGCCTCCATACTAAATTTACTCAAAGTCTAATGAATTCTGCCGACAACCTCCAAGATGCGAGAAGAAAGACTTTCCCACACTGAATTAATACTGATCGCCAAATATCCCCATAGCAGGTCTCTAAACTACATATAACTACATCCTACTCCCCACTCGCCTATCACTCATTCCGTGGTTGGTTAGTTTAAAAATCTACTACTACGAATATATTTCTCGAGTCCTGCCATATAGTATTTTCTAAAACAATCATAAAATTTCTATTTTTGATAGCCATACCCACAATTAATTCTGCGAGTGAGACAATCTCATGCTTATTTTTTCTTGCAACGCTGTAGCATCGTTCAACTTTCGTATTTTGGGATTTTTTGCACACTCATCGTCGTTTGTCACTCAACAAGATACGATTTTTTTTCAAAATATTCATATATGTATTTGGTTGTGCATTATGTTAACGTCACATTAATTATGTTATACAATGGTCGCGCATTCTTGAATAAGAGGCGCGATTTAACGAGTAAAATTTACTTGTGATTTATTCCGAAAAATTAGCTGTTCCGGGTTGGTGAGCGAAGCCAACAGCTGCAGATTCACCAAAGTTTAGAGAGCAACAAAAAAATCCAGCATGCGAGAAGTCATATTTTTATATATAAAGATTTAGTAAAACTCAGTTGGAAGAATAAAATTTTTGTAATTATTCATCGATAAAAATCGATAAAACGTATTAAACTAAACGTTGATATTCGTCCTCGATTTTTTAGGAAAAATAAACGATATTAGTTGTCGCTTTTTAGGCCTTCTTTACCAGTGAAGCGGTAGTAGCGGAACGCCATATGGGCACGTCTCGTCCGTGCGTCTGTCTGTCCAACTTTCATCTCCTAAACCGCTGGACGGATATTAATTAAATTACGTAGAAGTGATCCTTATTAAAATTTATCGTCCAATTGTGATTTCTAACTGCATCCGTCAATTAGAACTTCCACTTTACATTAATACTCTAACAAACTTATACTCGTATCTCGTTAAATGGCATCCGTCAAGCAACAAATAAATACCATATGTTTCTCTCCCAAGCTCTTGTATAATCTGCAAGACATAGATTAAAAAATGTATTCGGACAGAGGATTTCATTTACCACAAAAAAGTCCGCGAGACCACATAACTATGACCTATATTTTCGGAGATAATGATTAGAGAAAATCTCAAGCATAACGCCGCATATCTTGTTTACATCGATCGTTTAGACGGTTCTCTCGGCAAGCAACAAATACTATATTTTTCTCTCCCAAGCTCTTATATGATCTGTAAGTCATTCATTAAAAAAAAATTGGGATAGAGGACAACATTTGCTACAAAAACCACACAATTACGACTTATAGTTTCGGAGATAAAATTTCAAGAACCGCCCAATGTTTCGATGACATTTAATACGTATTTCCCATAAAGAACGCCTTTGAAATCTCTGTGTATTCCATATATGGAGTATAGTTTTCCATCTTGTTAAGAAATGTAAACGTCCAAAACTACCAAGTCTAATAAAATGTATTAAAATAAACGTCGATATTCGTCGCCGATCATTAGGAAAAATAAACGTCAACTTAATCGTCGAATTTTAAGAAAAATAATCGTCGAAAACTACAAAGCCCATTTATAATGTATTTTTCGTTGCGTTTACTTATACCTCTCCGTACCCTTCCATTCGACGTATTCCTCGCAACGCGCTTCTTGCAGTCCTTTCTCTCCTGGAGGAATGGTTGGGGAAAATCTGAACCGAGCGGAGAAGCTATTACAAATGCACGAGAAGGAAGTTTTCCCACACATCTCCATCTCGGAGAACATGGAGATTTCCTTAAGGTTGAGTCAGCTAATCTAGGATACTTCTTCTTTGATGGTTTTTGCATGGGAAGCTTTTCTTTCCTTCTCTTGCCTACACCTTAAGTGCTTCTGTAATTCGTTTTCTTTTTTCTATTTTTATTGGTATTAACACGCACACACACAACAGCGGAATAGGTAAAATCATTGCAGTACGAAAACTTTTTCTAAAAAATCTGATGTGGCCACCACATGACTTTCTCCATACCTGTAATATTTCTAAAAATTCCAAATAGGTTAAATCAGGGGTGCTCGTACTTTACAAGCTTGGGAACTACTTCTCATTTTTCAGTTACGTGGAGATCTACCGTCCATCTTCACAGTTGATATTTCTTTCGAGCGGTGGGGGAGGGGGGAGATCTGGAGGATGCTGGTTGTTTTATTTATTTTATACAGAGTATTTACCTCTTTTGTCAACGTAAACTGTCGGAAAAAACAGTTATCAAATAATAATTTAAAATATTTTTATTAATATAAAAATTATTTAAAAGAATTTAGGTATCTGCACAATGTTAATTATTTAATTAAATTCATTATATAGCACCATAGCATTAAGTTGAGGTGAATAATTTGAACTGCATGGCATCAGATAGTTGCACAAACTTTGGATTATGGCTGCTTATAACTAACCACATACAGTCGTCAAGGTGTTCAAGTGGACCGATACTTGGATTTTATTATTTTCATACTTGAGAATGCTAAATCGCAAAGATAGGTGGAACCGAAAAACGCTGTCATATACTTTTTCTCAAATTTGGATATTTTTCTTCCATAAGATTCCAAAACAGTTTTTCTGATGATCTTGATTTGAATTGCAGGATTTCTAGCTCTGATATCATGTTTTGGAAATGTTTCAGTTCATTTTTCAGCAGTTTTGCGAAGAGTAGTTTTATAAAAAGACAGCCGCAGAACTTATCATCTGAGTGATAATTTTATCTCTTCCTTGAAGATCAAAATTGAGTTCGTTTAGCTTAGTATTGATGTCAGTCATGAATGCCAAATCTAATAACCACACTTAATCTCCAATCTAAACATATTCATCGCCTCTTAAAGCCAGAAACTCCTTGATTTCAGGTGACACACTTATAAATCCATGGAGAAATTTTCCTTTATTAAGTCATCTGACATCGGTATGTAGCAAAAGGTCTACATGTTCCGCTTCGTTTTCTTCTAGTTGGGACCTGAATAGACGCCTCTGCAAACTTCTTGCTCGAATAGAACAGACGATCATGAATGCAATGTCCATTACTTCATTCATGTTGAACATTTTAGTACACAAAACTTGTTGGCTAATTATGCAATGATAATTAAGGAAGTCTGGAAAACCATTGTCCTTTTTGCAAAGAGCAACAAATCCGTGGGTAAGACCAGTCATAGCCGGTGCTTCATCAGTGGTGAAAGATACAAGTTTATGAATTGGTAACTTAGTTTTAATAACATAGTCCTTAAATTCCCGGAAAATATCTTCCCCTCTAGCTTTCCCCTTCAGTTGTATAATATTCAGCAATTCCTCAGTAGCACAGATTTTAAAACACCATTCTTATGAAAATACATATCTGGGATGTGTTAATAGCGTCTGTTGACTCATCAAAATGAAGCGAAAAGAAAACACAGTCATCTATATCTTTCTTTAGTTGCCCTTTCAGAATTTCACCGATCATTCCTGAACGTTGCATAACAGCATGTCTGGATAGCTGTATTTTCTTAATCCTGGAAAATATATCTGCTTCACTCTTAAAATGATCAAACAACGAGTCCGCTGCTTCTAAAAATATTTCTTTTAACATCTCTCATCCTCAAATGATTTTTTGCGCTTATCTAGCGCGTGACTGACTCTAAACGACGCAATAGTCGCTGCCTTTGATTTTATATTATGCTTAGTAAATATGGATTGTTGAACATTAAGTTGAGACTTCAATTCTTTTACTTTGGCTTTCCGCAATTCACTTCTACCCGGAAAATTGCTTTCGTATTTCTTTTGAACGGTTTAGAAATGCTTCTCGATATTTTATTTCTTAAAAATACCTACAGATGAATAGCAAATCAAACACACACATTTTGAATTTATAATTGCGAAAAATAACCATCCTCCAATTCATTATGAAAGTGATATTTTCTTTTTTTTGTTTGTTGATTCCGTCATTTGCGATTAACCCTTCACTGATACTTTTATTTCAAATCCAGTGTAAAGATACAAGCGAGAACCTGATTTTGTACGAAAATGGCACAGCACTGAAACTTTTATAGAAAATGAAATCAGTTTACATATTACTTTGTATCCTTAAAAATTTTCTATTGTAGAAACTATTGATAAACATGAATATTTTGTAAATCTACTTAAGGATATTGAAAAGTTTTCAATCAATTTCCTTAAGATGAAGTTTACTAGAAACAAGCATCAATATTGTTCTTTTGGTTTTAGTGATAGAGGGAATATAATTCCCAAATGTAGTTTGCACTTCCGCATAGATACCGTTGCACACTATGGCTATGCGAGCATGCACCTCCTTGAGCGTTTGACGGTTCTTGTGCGATTCTTTGAATCTGTCATCCACAATTATTAAAACATTGGGAAGGAAGAAAAAAATGAGCATAAGGGATTTTCATTCAGATAAAAGAAGATACAAATCAGTTCTCATGCATTTTAAGATGCAAAATCATATGTAATTTCGGTAAAATTGTCGCTTTTACTTAACTCCGATTCTATGCATAAAAATCATAAACTTGATCATAGTTCTCTCGTCATAATTGAGCGCATATAATTTCATTTAAAAATCAGATGTGGCCATCACATGACTTTCTCTATACCTGTAATCTTTATAAAAATTCCACTGCGAGGAAAATTTAAAGACTACCAAGAACAGAAATAAACTCGAACCGTAGCCTTCTGATATTGGATATAGCCTCGAAGCTCCAGCAATTAAGAAAATAAAAAGGAGCGCTACTAATTGTGTTTACAATACTCGCCGGTAGGTGGTGGCCGCTAAAATGTTAGTTGTTAAAATATCTTTTAAACGATGCATTATATGGGAAAATGTTTCGAACAAACGTTGTAGAAAATTAAATTTCCTACAACTTTTATTTCAGTACTTTTTTACATTTATCAAATATTAAAGCGAATGTTTCAAAATAACGGATAAGTGACAAGCGTAAACACCCACTTCCGGTTGACCGTTTTTTACCAAAAACTTATCGGTTCTTGTGCCTTTAACTGCAATGTTAAATAAAAAATTTCGCGTTGGCCTTAAAATATGTATTTCCGTTGAAATCTCGAATTTGATTTTTTTCATGAAAACAATATAATAATATATAACAATATAATAAAATAATCTAGCTCGCCTTATTGGATGATAATTTGTTTAGCTCCTATAGCTTTGGTATTCTTGATCTACCATTTATGGCTATTGGATCTACCTAAATTTTCAGTTCCATAGAGCCTTTTGAAGACGTGCAAAAATACTTATTGTGATAAGCATGTTCAATATAGGTTAACGTGCTTTTTCTACTACAGACACAATTTCTAATGAATTTGGTTTCCTTTACTGTTTTTGCCATGTATCGTCGCAAAGATCAGCTTATTTGGTGAACCGTTTACAATAAATTTATTATTTGAATAATGGAAATTTCGTGGTGGCTACGTTCCGAGTCATGCGCCTGTATACTCTCAATGTTACGCACCTAATTCGAACGTTCACTACTTGAACTACAGATAATTCGAGGAAATTATTTTTTTACCTCGCCGCTTCCATTTCATTAGCAGAATTTCTATGACTCGAATTCTGTCAGCCGTTCCCCTACGTTTGAATTAATGAGATACATTTGAACGCGTACTACTTGCGTTTACATAGATAACACGTATTATCGAGGAATTGATTGTGGAAGATCGTTATTTAGAAGAAACGAGTAGCATAAATTCATTCTTCTTCTAATTTAGCGTAATATTTGGATTGCATAGTATTTTTAAGCGCATCATTTCAGAAACTCGTCCTCTACATGTATCTTAACCACGCAAGAGAAAGAATTGCTGTTTAAAAATTAGTCTGATATTTTAAAAATATATAAAATTTCTCCGCGTTACTTGATCTATCTCATCTCGCGAATTCACAAATTACTTTATCGCTAACTGGAATTATGGGAGATTAAAAAAGAAAATTAAGTATGCAAATCCTATGGACGTGCATCCGAAGTACCTGAGAACAAAACGACTCTCGCGACCTCATTGTGTCTTTGTTAATTTTTTTGCCTCCGAGATTATTCCCAACACGGCTTCCTCCGCCCTAATGCCGCCCGTACTTAAAGAATTATGAGACCAGGACTGCACCCACAGGTGGAATATTCAGTCGAGGCCGCTTCTATTCTTAGGACGATTTCTTGGTTATCTTCCCCAAGGATCTCTCCAGAGGAGGAAAAAGATAAGAAGAAGACGATCTAGCTTCACAGGCGTTTCTTCAAGAATTAGGTTGAATCTTGAATTAGTGCAAAAATATTCAAGATGTCGATTTTTTTAACCGTTAGGGTTAAAACGATATTCTTGGAGTTATTTTATTTGCGTTGCCAGCGTGATTCTGCGGCACTTTCGGAATTTTAGGCATGCCTGCCGCTGCACCTCGAAGATTCTCGGTTTTAATCTTCCGTCTCAATGATCGAAAAAATAATGCTCTCCGTCAAATGTTTGAATTTATCCCTTTTAAAATATTTCCTGCTCATTTTTAAATTCTTTATTTGGGTCAAATCAATCATATCGGTATTGTAAGCGTTAACGGCGAGCACATACATTATTTTCCAACATAGGAATCGATTAGTCGAATTTCGATCCTCATCCTACTCGATCATCCTTCTTCAATATTGTTCTTTATTGAATTTTTTTATTTAATATCTGGAGACCTAAACAAATTCTACAGTGTTTATTCAATCGTGACTAGCGATTCTGCAGGCAATATAAACTATCCATTAGAATTCCTTCATGAACGAACAGCATATAGAATTCTAGCGCAAGAATTACGTATGAAGGAAGTAGCAGCAGTATTGTTAATAAGAAATATGAATCCCAAAAAAGGTTCGTGCTATGAAACCTGTTTAATAGTAAGAAAAATTACACAATTTTAATGACACTGAAATTCTAACCTGTTCTAATTAAGCAGATTTATTCTAAGAATACATTTAGCCGCCAGTGAATCACATTTGCCTTTTTCGCCGAAAAGGCGTCAATTTCCTATAATACCAGCATTTGTGATTAGAGTAAACAAGAATCGGGGACAAACATTTGTTGATGTTGGCCTGTTTTTACCATAGCTTGTGTTCAAGCATGGGCCACCTCATGTTAGCTTAACAATACCCAGAAATAGAACCAAAGTTAAGTTATTTTCAACAAAAATCAAAGAATTTAAAAACAGGATTGAGATATTTTTTACTTTAAATGTAGCATTTACAGAAGTACTGAGTATACAATAAATTTAAAATATATATTGTCTATTTATTCCTTTGAAAATGACCCCTCTCGGGACGATACACAGAATAATTCTACTTCATTTCTTTCATTGCGAGTAAATCATTGTTCTAGGTGTTTAAGTACAAAATCAGTTTCTCATAAAAATTGAGTTTTGAGGGAAAACAGATCGATCCGTCATTTTGTGAAGAACAATATGCTAGTGTATACAGGGTGTCTCACGGATAATTTGTAAAAGTTTTGTTAAATTTACACATCAAGAGGTGATCGTAGGTCAATGAAACTTGGCACACCCATTGCCCTGGGTTCTAAGTTTTGGGCAAGGGGAATTCTAAGTTGGTGTGTTGATGATTTTACCCCATTTTGGAGGTGAAATAAATTTTTATCACGAAGGCATATGGGCCTCCCATGTTAATTTTGTTGAAAAAAATATTTTTGAAATTCACGCGAGAAAAGTTGAGGTCGGGGGTTTTCGACTCCCCCTGATTACAAAAATGAACCCAGTTTTAACCCCCGACCCACCCCTAAGGCAGGATTTGAAAAAATGAATATTGTAAAAACATTTCTCTTAGGGATAGTTACTCCTGCCTTGGGGGTGGGTCGGGAGTTAAAACTGATTTAATTTTTTAAATTAGCGGGGTCCAAAATCCCCGACCTCAACTTCTCTCTCGTGAATTCCACCCTCGAAATGGGGTAAAATCAGCAACACACCAACTTGGCATCCCCCTTGCCCAAATCTTAGAACCCAGGGCAAGGCGTGTGCCAAGTTTCATTGACCTACGATTACCTCTTGATGTGTAAATTTAACAAAACTTTCACACGTCCGTGTGACACCCTATCTAATGTATAAAAATGAATGTGTATATATGTATGTCCCTTATATGTTTTTACACTGTTGAGGCTATCAAATTCATAAGTTTCATGGGACATCCTATGGACAAAAAGAAGAACTTGGTCTAGGTTTGCAGACCGTGAGGTCTCTTATACCCCATGGGATCAGCAAAATACTATTTCCATAAGAATGCATGGGAAATGGTGTTGATAAACCCCAAAATGCCATGCAGCCCTTCACTGATGTGGATATAAATACACCTAAATATTAACTTACGATCACGGGAAATAGGTTATTTTACGCACGAAAGACTGAATATTTTAATTCTGTTCATGTTTAGTCGTATTACATGTTAAATCGCTCGAAATTATCCTTTAAACGCGAAATTTATTAACACTTTCCAGGCGGCAACAAGGATAAATTTCTTCATTGTTGTCCTCCTCAAAGGGAGATAGCCACGTAAATATTAATGCAAGGAAAGTCCACGCCGTGGTGAGCCGTAGAAGAAGAATAGCCAGCGCCAAGATAAAGGGTTCAAATGGATTAAATATAGTCTATGAATACTTTTAAAGTGAGTCAAATGATTTTTAAGGAATATTATAACATTGTTATCTTTTACCATTAACGTTGAAAGATTTATCGCAACATAAATCGATACATCTACTTACATTTGTTCAGTAACCAAGGTGTTGTTTATTGTTTACGTTTTGACTAATGGTATTGACATAATCCACATAATTTTATTGCTGCTTTAAAGGCTTCGGTGCATCTATCCATGTTGATATTAACAAGACGTTAATACGTAAATATATTAATTGTAAAACTTTACAATACAATAGATAAAATATTAAATGTTAATGTAAACATCGCTTGCGTAATTAAGGAATGGGGAACGAAAATTCAGGGCTTACGGTGCACTCGGAGTAATTTCTATTTTAATAAAACTTCTCTATGAACCCAAATATTCTTGGAAAAGCAGTCTGCCTTGGTTATATGATGGATTCGCCATTGAGATACACCCACGAGCACAAGCCTGACTAAAATTTTTCAATGGTTTCTTTAGGTGGTATTTAAAATTCCGTGTGAACCTCTTCTCCGAATAATACATTTGAGAAATTTGGGGGCACCTTCAACGCGGGGCCCCGAGAAATAAAAATCATTTGCTACTTAAAGAAAATTCTTTCCCGAGCGAAGCTGGTATGTAATAAATGAAACGGGAAGGTAAAAAGGAAATCGAACAGGGATAGGGGGAAGGAAATTCAGTGCATACTTGTCGTGAAACCAGTGGCGAATATTTAAAATTCCAACATGTTTCAGTTTTATTTTATCATAGCCAATCTCTAAAGAAATAATTTGGATAGTTTCTACTCATTTCATACCATCATAATATCAGATATACATTTCTTTTAACAGTTTGAGCAATTCAAAAAGGATATTTTTAAAATCCTTCGTGAACTCTTATCATCGCGTTTTTCAGTAATATCGTTTTTATTTTAAAATTTATTCGTCAAAACGAATGTTAATAATTATTATCGCCACGGTCTAATTACCCAGTCCCGTTTATTCGTCCTAATGGCTGAGCACATTACCGACAAACCATTTATGCAGCATACAGTTCGGTCGCAATTAATTACTCTCTTACGCCCACGTCGCTCCGAAGGAGGAAGGAGAGGTGAAGCGACGAGTGCCACCCAACAACAAATCCTCCCCAAAATACACCACGGCCGAACAAACAAGCGCGAGCAAACGCACCATGCCTAATATTCATTCCTCGTTTCCTCTCTTTACCCCCTCCTTCCTTCCTACCTCTCTCGCACCCTCCCCTCCCCGCGGCGTACAATTCCGACCCAATCCTATTCGTCTACTTCAAAGGATTCTTGGGTATCATTACCACCAGAGACACCACCGTTATGTTTATTCGCTCTCTATCCACACACGAACTCGCGTGTGTCTGTTTGTGTGTGTGTGTGTGTGTGTATACACATGCATACACACACGCACGTAAGTATGTGTGTGTATTCATGACTTTAAATTAACCGGTCGTGTATCATTGGATTGACTTTTGAAGCGCAACATATCAACCTAGCCCGATAAATCGACGCGATGTGAAACGACGAATTTGCTCCCATATTTTTGGCCCCCCGCGTCGACGCCAACTCGTCGGTATTGGTCGTTTAATATGGACGGAAGAATCGGGAGTTTTCGGCGCGTAAAACGTTCATTTTTTTCCTCTGCGGTTAATGTCGCCGTCCGAAGTGTTTTTTTTTGTTACCAGTCACGCTTAAGCGATTTCTTTCCACTAGGCATTCCGTGTCGTTCACTCCTATAACAACCGTCGCCAAATGCCATAGTGGTGTTTTGACCTTAATAGGAAATTCGTTGCCATGCCGGCGAAGTTTTACGGCCGGGACTACTTTCACCCCACCCACAACCAAAGTTCAACGCCCTCTTCGAACATCATAGGAAATATAACAGATTGGCTTTTGTATACCTACCAAAGACTAATAAAGGGAGGCAGCTGTGTGTTTTTCAAAATTGAAGTCTATTTCTGTGCGTAGTTCGCTGTTCAAAAGAATATTCCCTGTCCAAAAAAGATCTACATTTGTCTTGTTCATTTTTCATTTTTGCTACCATACATGGTGATTGGAATGATCTCTTTCACTTCAAAAAATATTCGAGGGGTTGCACAGTGGGTCAGAAGTTAAATCTAGCGGGAAAAATTATTTTTCTACCATAACTAAAATAATGATTTATTGTGTTACTATTATTGTTCTGAAATGGGAGCATCACTACTTAGCACTAAACAAAGAATGCTGCACGATTTGGCAAGAGTGTGCACTCTTTTGTCTGTGCTCCCTTATCGAGAGATAGAATGTAAAGCACGCCAGTCTAGTCTTGACTGTGACTTTGAGAACTGTCTGCGTTCTGGAAGCGAAATCTGCTGTGCGAGTACAGGCATTACGTTTTATTTTACGCTAATGTCGGATTTCATATAGCTCCCTGGAATTTTAATTAAAATTTTTCATATTTTGTGACGTCCATCCCAGATATTTATGTATATTAAGAGTTATAAAATTTTCCCCTGCCTTCTTTCTTTCACCAAAATGTAGGCCAATTATGCTAGTTCACGGGGCATGTTTCAGTTTTTGCGCATATTTGCACCATTTCTAATAAAATTATTTTTTCAGATATGTGCCACCAACCGTATCCGTTGGTTACACACAGAGAGCTGTTTGAAGTGCTTCACAAGAAAAACTTAAAAGTTATGTTCAATGAAAGTTCGAGTTGGAAGAGTGTGCCCCAGATATGCTAAGGTGTATTAACAATATTATATGCCGATTTAAAAGTAACGTTGATAAACGATGGGTAGAGTGTTCAAGGAAGATGGAAAGATTCCTTTACAAACACAGTAATTGGATGAACAAAGAACTGAAGTTTCCAAAAATGTCTACGACTTTATGAAGTCCAGTACAACACTTACACTACATCTTCATTATCACGTGCTAGAAGGCCCCAAAAATCATTCCCTGAATCCTGTAGGAAGTCGAAGCGGAGATATATTATAATCTGTATCCTTGGTAATATATGCCTGCCAGCATTCATAAAGTAATATTTCATGGTGCAAAAATGATAGATTCATCAATTTTGCCTATTGGCATGCTTTCAGAAGAGGCTCAGGAAGCCATGAATAAGCATTTTAAGGCTTACAGAGAAGACCATACCCGGAAATTCTCCAGAAAATTGAATTTGAAAGATTTCTTGCATCTGCTACTGATATCATCTGATCCCTTGATCTCTCATATAAAATCCACTCACATGAAAAAGAAATGAAATGATGTCTTGCAGCTATTGATGCAACCAGAAATTCCTGTCACTAATTGTAAGCAAGAAGAGAAACAGATGATGATGATGATGGTGACGATGACTCCTCAAAAGACAGTGAAAGCTCTTGTGATAATTTAGAATGATAGTGAGGACTCTTAAAAAAGACAGCGAAAACGCTCAAGTTGAGTTAGACTACTTTCTTTTTAATTTGTGTTAATAATTTGCAACGTTTATTTTCTGCCAAAATACATTATTTTCTCCAGAAAACCTGTTTTTTTCATTGCTCTTGAAGACATTATGATAGACAAGTGTAAGGCTTTTCAAAATATTTACGCATATTTACAATATTTGATACTACCTGACAGCATAAAATGTAGTTATGTTGTCATGATAATTTTTCCCGCTAGATTTAACATTTGACCCAAAGTGGGGTGTGGTGAATCGAAACTGAAACTCTTCAACTTATATCATAACAAGCAAGGCCGATGAAAATGCGCAGATGCACAAATACGCAATTAAAAAAATGGTATATTATGACAGTAGAAACCTGTGTGTGATTATATCAAAGTCTGAACTGTTATAACTGAGTTTGGTAGTTCTCGAAATGTATATTTCTTAAAAAGCGAGCACTAATATCGTTCATTTTTCCTAAAAATCGATGACGAATATCAACGTTTATTATAATACGTTTTATCGATTTCTATCAATAAAAATCTGATGTGGCCACCACATGACTTTCTCCATACCTGTATTATTTCTAAAAATTCCAAATAGGTTCCATAATAATAAATATTTTAAGAAACCGAGAAAATTTTCGACTTTACAAAGAACAGAAATAAACTCAAACCATAGCCTTCTGATATTGGATATAGCCTCAAAACGTGTATTCCCGTTGAAATCTCGAAATCGATTTTTTCATGAAAACAATACTTTCCCCTTTACTACGCATAGAGAAAGTCATAAAAACGGATAAGTAACAAGAGTAAACACCCACTTCCGGTTGACCGATTTTTACCAAAAACTCATCAGTTCTTGTAACTTTAACAAAAATGTCAATATATAAAATTTCGCGTTGGCCTGATTAATAGTTTTTGAGTTCGAGCGCCTACAAAATTCCGGTCATAGACACCCACAGACATCATCGAGAAAATAGTCAAAACGTGTTCAGGGACCTTAAAACATGTATTTCCGTTGAAATCTCGAATTCGATCTTTTTCATGAAAACAATACTAGTTATAGTTCGTATATGGAGAAAGTAAAAAATAAATTTCGAGTTAACCCTTTGACTACTAGCTACTTTATACTAACTTCGTATATGGTGAAAGTAAAAATCACATTAAATCCACATCACATTGTAGCAGGTATTATATATTTATAAATATTACATGACATTTAAACAGTCTCACTACCACTAGAAAAGTCTCTAGAATGTGCAGTGCGTGAATATCAAATAAATTATTAATTCACATGTACATAATATAGCGCAAACTAGGGGTCGCGAAAGAAAATCTGGAGGTCACAAAAAGTTCGAGAATTAAAAATAAGAAAAAATAAATTAAGGATGAATGTTTTCGACGACAATATTTTAGAAATTCACACAAAAAAAAACATTTAACAACTGGAAGCAATTCGGAGAGCTCTTCTTAATAGCTACAATAAAAATCATTGCAAACCGACCTGGGATGTAATTAATCTTCAGACACTTTCTTTGTCGGCGGATTATTAAATTTATAAAACAATCATCATCATCATCATGCTTCTGTCCGAAGACAGGTTTTAACTGAATCGCTGCCTCCATTTCTCTCTCTCCCTAGAAGCCTCTTTTATACCTCTATAAGTATTATATCCCTGTTTTATATTATCTAATATTCCTATTCTTTTTCTCCCTCTTCCTCTTCTTCCACTAATTTTTCCTTCTAAGATCGTCCTTTGTAAACACTGTCTTCTCAATATGTGCCCTATCCAATTTGCTTTTCTTTTCCTGATTGTTTTTATTAGCATCCTTTCTTCTCCACCATTTCTGATACTTCTTCATTTCTCTTCCTCTCTGTCCATTTCACTTTCATCATTCTCCTCCATACCCACATCTCAAAACTTTCTAAAAATTTTTCCTCTTTTCTCCTTACCGTCCACGTCTCTGCACCATAAAGAGCTATGCTCCATATGTAGCATTTTGCTAATTTCTTCCTTGTTTCTAAATTTATTTTCTTGCTTGTGAGAAGCTCCTTCTTCTCGTTAAATGATGCTTTTGCCATTGCAATCCTACTTCTGATGTCCTGTGTACTACTTCCATCCTGTGCTAAAATACTGCCGAGATAATTGAAACTACTTACTTGTTCCAATTTTTGGCCATTTACCATTATATTTAATTCTTTATGTTCCTTTGAAACCACCATGGCTTTCGTTTTTTCTGTATAAGTCTTCATTCCATATTGTTGGCCAACCTCCACTAGTCTGTCTGTCATCCTCTGAAGCTCTTTCTCGCCTTCTGCTATTAAGCCCTGATCATCTGCGTATTTAATGGTGGTAATACTTTCACCTCCTATCTTAAATCCTTTCTCTTCCATCAACGCTTCTTCTGTTATTGTTTCTGCATAAATATTAAATATTGCTGGTGAAATAGGACAACCCTGCCTCACTCCCCTCCCTATTGAAGTACTTTCTGTTTCTTCTCCTTCAACCCTGACTCTAATCTTTTGATCAAAGTAAAGGTTTTTAAGCAGTCTTTTATCTTTCCAATCTATTCCTATTTTGTTTAAAATACCCAGCATTTTATCCCATTTCACTCGGTCAAAAGCTTTCTCCCAATCTACAAAACAAAAATACATACCTTTATTGACTTCTAGCGCTCTTTCTATCATCATCCTCATACATCCTATAGCATCTCTAGTCCCCCTTCCTCTTCTAAAACCAAACTGATTATCTTGCAGCTCCTTTTCTATTTTACATTCAATTCTTTTGGTTATTATTCTGGTTAGAACTTTAGCTGTATGAGAAATTAAACTAATAGTTCTGTAATCCTTGCAACATTTTGCATTATTCTTTTTCTCCAGTGGTACCATCACAACATCTAAAAAATCTTCAGGCCATATGCCAGTATCATATACTTGGTTAAAAAATTTTGTGAGTTGCCTAACTGCTTTAGACCCCAAAACCTTAAGAACGTCCACGGGTATATCATCACTCCCAACAGCCTTCCTTCTTTTCATATCATCAATTGCTCTTTTAACTTCAGACTCGAGAATACTTGGTCCTAGCTGATCTTCTTCCACATCCTCTTTTTCATTTAATTCAATATTTCTTGGCTTTCCTTGTTTGTCATACAGAACCTCAATGTATTCTTTCCAGACATTCTTTACATTGTCTGGCTCCGATACTATTTTACCACTTTTGTTCATGATTCCTTTACGTCCTATCTTTCTTGCTTTTTTCTTGAATAGTTCCCTTGCTTTGCTATACATGAGGTCTGTTCTACAAATTCTTTCACATTCGACAATCTCCTCGCATTTCTCATTTATCCACTGTTCTCTGGCTTTATCTGTTTCCCTTCTTAAAGCATTATTTAACTCCTTGTATTTTCTTTGGCCTTCTTCAGTGTTTATGTTCTTCCACTTTCTCCTCTCTTCCATTTTTTGCATCATGGCTGCTGTGATCCAGGGTTTTTTGTTTCTTACACCCGTTATCTTTCCTACCTTCTTTTCCATTACATCTTTAATGTTGTTATGGATGTATCTCCACTCCTCATCTACATTCTTCCTATTTTCTTCAGCTCTCTCCCCCAACCTTTCCTCCAGCTCAGTCATAATAGCCTCCTTATTTTTAAGGAGTTCCTCTAAGTTCCATTTCTTGTTAACTCTTATGTTTCTCTTAACGCTCTTCAGTCTACATTGTATATTTGCCACCAAAAGGTTGTGGTCAGAATCGATATCTGCCCCTGGTAGTGTTTTCACATTTTTAATGCTATTTCTAAATCTTTCATTGACTAGTATGTAATCTATCTGGCATCGTCTCTGGTCTCCTGGGCTTCTCCATGTGTAAAGTCTTCGCTGGTGATGCTTAAACCATGTATTAGTTACAATTAATCTATTTCTATGGCAGAATTCCACAAGTTTATCTCCTCTTTCATTTCTCTTCCCTAGTCCATATTTTCCCACTATGTTATCTTCCTGTCCCTCTCCGACTACACTGTTCCAATCTCCCATTACTATGGTGGTGATCCTTCCTTTTCCCTCATCCTCCAATATCTCCATAATCTGTTCATAGATTTCATCTACTTCGTCGTCGCCAGCATTAGTTGTTGGCATATACACTTGAATTATAAGCATTTCCACTGGCTCCATCTGGAGTTTTACGGCTATTAATCTATCATTAACTGTCACTACCTTACTAATTCTTTCAGCTATCTCTTTAGAAAATTTCGATCAAAAGTTAGATCAACTAACCAGAAATTAGAGTTTAATAATCAAAGATTGGAGGAGAAATTAGAGTCTAGTCATAGGGTTACCAGATCTCCATAGCTTAAGAAGAGGGCAAATGTAGTAAATTAAGAGTACAGAAGTTCACCAGAATTTATGTATTTAATAATTATATAATTATAAAGGTTTAGGAATTTCTTGTTAAATTATTTGTAACACATCGTATGTATAAATATTTACAAAGGATGCTGACAAACATTCTATCGGATTTCAAAGGCGATTCATGAAAGTATCCCGACCTGATTAATAAAGTAGAATCCTCTATAAAAGCCACGCTGACAGGATCAAAGTTCAAAAATCTTTCATTGCAAAACATTGTTAAGTTCCGCAAAAAGCATTGAGGACATCATTCGAAGTTTCTCAGTTAATAGGAAAATTCATGAAAGCTTACAGTATTGGAGAATCTTTAATTCTCCCTGCGGCGATTAAAATGGTTTCTATTATGCATGGAGAAAAATTCAGCAATGATTTAAAGTGCATACCATTATCGAGAGACCCCGTTTCACGGCGCATTGAAACTATCAAATAATATAAAATCAATTTTAATAAAGCGATCAAAGGAAAGTACAAAATTCGCAATACAATTGGATGGATCGACGGATATTTCGAATCTTTCTCAACTTCTTTTATATGTAAGATAATAAGATAATAGTCTCACGTGGTGGAACTGTATTTCAATTTGCACTGATGGCGCGGCTGCGTTAACTGGACCAAATATTACTTTAAAAGGTAGAATAAAATTAACTAATATAGTATTTCATTACTGCATGATACACAGGGAAGCCTTGGTATAAAAAGAAATGGAAGAAAATATGCACAGAATGCAGTGAGTGTCATCAATTCTATTAAAAGTAATAGTTTGAACAGTAGGCTTTTCGCACTTCTCTACAATGAAATGAGATCCGCATATGAATCACTTTTTCTGCATGCAGATAAGATGGCTCTCGCGAGGTATAGTATTAAGACGTCTTTTTGATCTTAAAGATGGAGTATTAATATTTTTATCAGATAAAAATCCAAACCTCGCTCAGTTATTTATGAACAAAGAATGGCTCACCAAAATTAGTTACCTTATTGAAATTTTTGGAAAACCCAGCATCTTAAATTTGAATCTGCAAGGAGAAGGAACGGCCATATTAATATCGAATGACAAAACAGAGGCATATATTAAAACTAAACCTTTAGATAACAAATCAATTGTGGGAATTATGAAATGTTCCCGTGTTTTTCAGAATTTATAAAAGATAACGTCAACAGCGTCAATTTTATACAGTTTAAAGATATAATTTTATTTCATCTTAACAGCTCATTGAAAATTTTTCAAAACGGTTTGATAAATTCCCAGAACAAAACTAGGTTGTATTCGCAATCCATTTTCGTTCGAAATTTCTGCATGTCCAGAAATGAGCATGGTACAAAAGGAGCAGTTAATCGAGCTACCATTCGATGAGACGAAATTGATGGAGTGATACTATCTAAAGATCTTATGCAGTTAGGCATAAGTCATTTGGGAAATAATTTTGAAACAGTAGTTCAGTGGTAGAATATCCGCCCGGGTTCGATTCCCGACCATAGCAGAATTTTTTCCTGTTTCAAATTTATTTCCCAAATTACAGCTTATGCCTATCTGCATAGTATTATATTATTCCATCAATTTCTAGCTTTGGCAATCTCACCATTTGAGAGGGAGGGGTTTTCTTAGACGTTCTCTTGGAGGACATCCGTTGTGGCTGGTTGATACTAGCTTGTGCTAGTCCGTACCCAACTAAGAAAAACACCGGCGCTCAGAAACATGGAAAATTATCTGCTACGGTTGTTCAGTGGTAGAATATATATCCGCCCGGTAAGTGAAAGGCCCGGGTTCGATTCCCGATCATAGCAGAATTTTTTCCTGTTTCAAAACCCGATGAGACGTTGAGAGATCGTTTCAAATCATTAAATATGATATTCAACAATTTTGATTTTCTGTAGAGAATGAGTATCCGGATTTATTTAAAACGGCAATAAACACTATGTTGCCCTTTGTTTCAACTTATTTATGTGAAATTGGTTTTCCAAATTGACAAATATTAAAACTACACAAAGAGCACGGTTGAATCCCGAGGATGAAATGAGAGTGGCAATTTCCTATATTGCGCCAAACATGGATTACATACATACATACATATTATGTGCCGCCCAATATAGCATAAGAATAAAGTTGAAGATGGGGAGATGGGGTCCCAGCAAGTTAACATTTGAAAAGTGGGGTCGTGGTCAAAAAAGTTTGCGCACCTCTGTGTCCGCTACTAACAACTTTTTCATGAAACTTAGTATGAGGCTCGTGCTTACAGGACTCACCTCCGGACTATATTTTATTTGGCGAAGATTGAAGTCCCGGGTTAGATTCCAGGAAAGTTTTTTCCCTATTTGTTTTGCATAGGAGGTCTCAAATCCATCGTGCGGACACGTTTTCTTTAACACATTAAAATATCTTAAAATTGTGATTGCAAGGTTTGACTGGTCTAAGGGGAAAATAATGGAGATTCTAATTCTTATCACCGAATTTTGATAATTGATCGAATTTTCTTGAATTTCTACTACAACTACTACTACGCTTTTGCGTTTTAAATCGCATTTTATCGGACTGTTGCCATGGAGACGATTATTAACCGTGGTGGAAAGACTAGGTGTGTTCATCAGGTGACGAATTTCGAACTTTTCTGCGCATTACGTCAGCAACGGCACAAAAATGGCTGTTGTTCGAATGTTGCGTGTGACGCGGTGAAAGGTTTCGACATTATTTGGACAGTATATGTATAATTACTGTTATTGACGAATAACTTAAGATAACTATTATTGCATTTATGATCTTAAATCATTTACATTTTTAAAAAGTTAATACTTTAAGTAAAACAATTCATTAAGTCTTTTGTTTTTATAAGGTTGCGTTTGAATTCTTTCAAAACTTCGTTTACGGGTATATTCCCATTACTTAAGCTTTGATTCTTTTTCATGATAACATAGAAATGTTATAATATAACAGGACAAACTACACGACTTTTGTTGATCTTATACGTTTTAAATTCTGTTTATTATTTTTATTACTAGGGCATACCCGTTACCACTTTCAATTAATATGTATTTAGAATATGTATGTCACCTCAAATTCTCACTTTCGTTTTAGAAACAAATTTGTGGACCGATTTGGTGCGTATTTGAAAATAGACGCTAAAAATGAATTATAATTTTTTCGCTGTTTTTTAATCAAGACTCATATTTGGGCTATTGTTCGAAGTAAAGTAAAATTATAATTTGTTGCACAGCTTCTAGATATGAGTTTAAAACATTACGTAGTATAGGAGAAAGTAGTGTATTCATGAAAAAATCCACTTCGAGATTTCAACGGAAATACACGTTTTGACGTCCCCTGAACACGTTTTGGCAATTTTCTCGATTATGTCTGTGTGTATGTGATAGCTTTTTGTGGATGCTCTAACTAAAAAAATATTAATCAGGTGAACGCAAAATTTTATATTTAAGATTTCTATGAAAGTCAGAAGAACTGATTAGATTTTGGTAAAAATCGGTCAACCGAAAGTGGGTGTTTACTCTTGTCACTTATCCGTTATTTTGAAATGTTTGCTTTAATATTTTATAAATATAAAAATGTATTGGAATAACAGTTGTAGAAAATTTAATTTTCTACAACTTTTGTTTGACACATTTCCCCATATAATGCATTGTTTAAGAGTTATCTTATATTTTTAGCTGCCACCACCACGCCACCTACCGACGACTATTGTTAACAATTGACGCTTAGTTACGTCTTATTATTAGTAACGCTTCTTTTTCTTTTCTTAATTGTTGGAGATATATGATTACATCCAATATCAGAAGGCTATGGTTTGAGTTTATTTCTGTTCTTTGTAAAGTCTAAAATTTTCTCGGTTTCTTAAAATATTTATTATAATGTAACCTATTTGGAATTTTTATAAATGTTACAGATATGGAGAAAGTCATGTGGTGGCCACATCAAAATTTTCAAGTTGCAAAGTTTATTTCCTTCAGTAATTAAAATACATAAATATGGACCGAATTTCTCCGTTTTTCCTTTATTCGACGGTTAAAACTATAAAATATCTTATTATTGCGGTTTTTAGATTTTACACGCAAGAGTTTGTCAGAAACGTGTTTTTTTCTAAATTTTATGGCTTTTTTGTACTCTTTCCGGGTGTTCCCTCCGATTGAATTAGCGTCTATTAAGCCTTCAAATAGACGAAAGAATTGCGTTATTCGCTTCGAGCTTTTTATGAAGCATCGAAATTATAGTTCTAGCAACGCCAAACTTAATATATTGTTACGTTAATAATTACAGATTGTTATTCTGTAAACTGCGTGTGGACTGTGGGCATTTTTAACGATTGATCAAAAGAAAAATTCTTCTTTCTTTATTACAATATGGAATGTTACTTTTTTCGTAAAGAAGCAATTAAAATGGCACATAAATTATAAAAACAAACATGAAATTCAATATGTCATTTGTCTAATTTTATAAGGAGAAATGGGCTATTATTACTTTTAAACATGCAGATTTCTGACTGACTTCGCAAAAATGTTTGCGGGTACCACTAGTAACTTCGTATTACTTATTGTGTAATAGAAGAAATTTAGTCTTGATGGGATTTGTATTCTCACACAAGATTATTTTACACAATTTTTGTCATATGGAGACAATGAAAGGGGGAAAAAAAACTTGTAGACAATATCAGAAATACATTTCAACATTTACTTTAATTATTCAAGGAAGTATTTGGATTGCAGAAAATAATAAGCTTTACAAAATGCCTGCAGGCTTCCATATATTTTTTGTATTTCTCTGTTTGGGAATATATGCTCAATTAAATCATTACAATATGGAATCCATAATAAAATCTAAAATAACACAAATAAAAATTTTCTCTTAATTATTTTTTTCTTGTTAAGCATTGAAGACAAACAAATAAATCCTTGGGGATTGCATCGAAACTAATGTTCCTCGATCTTTTTGGCGAGTAACCCAACATTTGCTATTGTAAAGTTTTACTAAAACAATCACTCGCAATGTGTTCCGAACAAATTGTAGCTGATATTGAAAAAAAATGTTAAACATTATGCGCATAACTATTTTATAAATTATAAAAGGTATTATTTATGTCCTAAATACTCACCATTGTTAACGTAAAATTTATCTTTTCTACGGCTAGCCTTAATCCATTTTGTCTTGAAAATTACGTTTTTGGAGACTTATAGTACTTTACTACTTGAGGCGTTTTAGATTTGGTGTGTATTACACTCGATTAACACGGTACGTGAATTGCGGTTTCGGTTTTACTCGGTTGAATAAAATGCAACCGGTTTTGACTAACACGATTTGATTCTTGAATTTTGTTTTCACTTTTTCATTTCTGGCTCCAAAAAATAAACAAAAACCATAGAAAATGTAATTTTTATTAAACATTTAACCGATACTTGAACTTTAAATAAACGGTTGCATGTGCATAATTTTGAAAAGTGTGACCGTGCAAAATTGATAACCAAAGTTTTATTAAAATTTATTTGATCAACGTACAATTTTATTATACCGTGCAAAATTGAAATTTAACTAATGTTAAAAATTTGCGCAAAAGAAAAGAAATTAAACACAAACAAAAACTTTTGTGAAGTGAGTCAGAAATCTGCATGTTTAAAGTAATAATAGCCCATTCCTCCTTATCAAATTAGATTACTGACATTTTGAATTTCATGTTTGTCTTTATAATTTATATGTGTAATTTTAACTGCATATCCCTTACAAAAAAGGTAATATTCCAGTATTGAGAGAGAAGGAAAGAAGATTTTTTTCCTTTGGTCGATCGTTAAAAATGCCCACAATCCACATGCAGTTTACTGAATAATAATTATCTGCAATTATTTACTTGCAATCTATTAAGTTTGACGTTGCTACAACTATAGTTTTGATGCTTCATAAAAAGCGCGAAGCGAATAACGAAATTCTTTTGTCTATTTTAAGGCTTAATAGACGCTAATTCAATCGGATGCAACAATGCGGGTCGCCTTGGCAACACCCGGAAAGAGCACGAAAAAGTCATAAAATTTTGAAAAGAAACGCGTGTCTCTGACAAATTCTTCCGTGTAACATGTAAACGCCGCAAGAATAAGATATTTTGTAGTTTTATCCGTCGAATAAAGCAACGACGGAGAAATTCGGTCCATATTTACGTATTTTAATGAATGAAGGAAATAAACCTTGCCCCTTGAAAAATCGAAACTCCTTTGTAAATATATGGGAAAATATAATCATCTCCCGGAGTCGAATCCGGGAGATTTCCGTAAACGAAAATAGCTTCCTCCTAGTTGGCAGAAATAATATGGCGGACAGACGTTGAATAATTATATATAAATCTTAATAGGAAAAGTGGCATTATCTTGCATTCAGTAGCGGATTTACCTTAAGGCAGGGGCAGGCACTGCCTAAGGGTGCAAGCGATTTGGGGGCGCGATCGCATCTGGTCCCGCGGCATGGGTTGCCAACAGGATCATTTCCTTAAATTTTTATACAGGATACGATTCCTATAGTAAACTAAGCAGGCGGTGACAAGGGAGACTAATATCAGGTTAGTCGTGTTAAGACTGGATATTAGATTCCTCCCATCCATCTCCGGTTCTAAGAAACAAATGCTTTTAGAACAAATGTAGATTTTATTCGTTTAATTCCCAAACTATCACGGACTTTAATGGATTCTCTTATGTAACTCCCGTTCTCACGGCTATCGTTGCGTATATTCAGTCTCGACTTGAAAGTTAGGACCGATACATCAAAACGCTTGAGGGATTCCTTTGCGTATTGCAAGTACGTAAAGAATATTTTCGTCTTATTTTCGACTAATGAAATCTACTTTTCGCATCGAAATTTCTCCAATCCAGAACGCCTTGCGGATATTGAGGGAGAATCGATTTGTAGTCTGCTTTTTTGCCGCTGGTCACTCAGTTCGATAAAAATTCTTTGGATGATCGAGACTTTTTGATTGACTTTAGCTGAGGTTGACAGTGATCGCAGTTATGAAAATGAAAGTGAAAGCGTCTGCTAAATGCATTTTTTCAATTCCATGGTTGTAACAAAAAAGTGAAATTTTGTTTCTTTGTTAGAACTTAGCGTAATTTAACTTACCTGACCAACTAAATTTTATTTTTTCCTAAGACATGAAATTGAAAAGGATAAAATTAAAAAAATCAATTTCTTGCAATTTTTTATGATTTAAGTTTTGAACCAAAGGTTTTTTTTGTTCTGAATTCATAGAATTCATTTTTGGTTGTTTAATCATACGACTTCAACTACTGAAGATGGGAGCATAGCTCCCGAAATACGTATCTAGCAAGTTTCCCAGAGATTTCCAGAGTGATTGTGCGTGTGTGTGTGTTCCTTTTCTTCTTTTTAGGCTAGTTTTTGACAACAGGTCCCTGTAGGCCATCATCGTCCTGCAAACTTGTAAGTATAATTTTAATTTTCCTTATTTCTTATTGACGTGTGAGTGCTCTCTGGGTTAATTTACGGTTCAGGAGTTTCAAATTTTAATTCCAATCTGTACACCGTAGTCTCCAATTCCTTTTTAACGAAAGTGTTCTGCTTGCCTTTTCCGGAAAGTCATCACCGGCCTTGCATGATAGCGCAGTTCATCTCTGGTTTATATTTTCGCGCGTCTCTTTTGCTCTAGTTTCGCCTCCTAGTGCCACGTCACAAAAAAAAACACGACTTAAGGTGGATCCGAGACATCAGATACTGCAAAGTCGAGGTCCCAGGAATACGAAAACCGAAGTCGCCAGAAAGGTATAATTCCAGCAATGTAAGTCCGAATAGTTCGGTAAATTATTTATTAAAGTTTCTGAAGTGAAGGGCTGGACGCATCCGTTTGCCCGCGGCATAGTTTTTCTGTTATAATAATTTTTTCTGATGAACTGCGCGCGGTCATTCTCTCGTGCATGCATTTGCCAGAGTTATTTACCCGAAACCACTCGATTAGAATGCGAATTCACGGTCGGACAAACCGTTAACAGCGCGCGCGACAAAGAAATTTAGAATTTGGCAAAAAAATTGAATTTCGCGTCACGCTTCATTAGGTTTTGGAATCGTGTCTCCGTGAAAATGTTGAATGGAAAAGTTGAGCTTGCCTTTTTCTGTAATATCACAACTTTGGGAAGCACTTTTTTCTGTATCTGATTCGTCCAGGAGTTGCCTGTTGAGAGAAGGTGGAAATAGGAAGAGCTGTTACAGCTGGGGTCTCAAATACGTGGCCCGCTGGCCACATGCGATCTGTCATTTCAGATACTGCGGCCCTCTCGTTACTTTCTGGTGTAAGTAGGCGAACGACACAATGATAGACTAACAAAGAGATACGAAATAATGTGAAAATGTTTAATAATTATAAATTGTTTAAAAATTATTTCTTAAAATATGATACATATAACCCCCGCCGTGCGCGGGATCACCGAGCGCGGAATCGCACTAACGCGGCTGAACTACGTGGGACCAAGATCTCCACGGCATACGGTTTGCATTAGCGCGCTTTTCCGAAATGCCTCACGGGCGGCGGACGCATCCGAAAACGCCCGAACGTCGCCAGTAACTCATCATCAACTTTTATCATTAGATTAATTTTACAATTATTTGCTGCGCTGTACATATTTGTCAAGATTCGATATAAATTTCAAACTTTTATTTTCGGGATTCACTCACAATGCCCTACTAAAAAGGACTGCTGCTAAAACATTACACTCATTCCCTTGCCACTAAAATATTAAGTGAGAGAGAGGGAGGGAGAGAAAGATTGGCTGTAATGTGATACATTATTCTGCTCGAGAATTTTACTTCCGCTGGATCAAGGGCCCGTCACAAAATTCAAGTCCTACTATCTAAGTAGAAATATATCGTTGGTAGCTCAATAACTTTGGCTTAGATTATTAAAAGTGAAATACTCCTATAGCCAAACAATTAGAGGGTTACAACACCCAATGCATTTCGCCCACAAGGTGGGCATCGTCAGGGGCAAAACCTGTTTCAACAGTGACTGGGAGTCAACTCAACTACAACAACAACTTACTAATTTATTAAAACTGAAATATAAACTCCCAGTCACTGTTGAAACAGGTTTTGCCCCTGACGATGCCCACCTTGTGGGCGAAATGCATTGGGTGTTGTAACCCTCTAATTGTTTGGCTATAGGAGTATTTCACTTTTAATTAATCTAAGTAGAAGTTTAGTACATAACATTGATGCCATGGATAGATTTCCAAATAAAAATTCACTACAGTGTTGGACTGAATTTACAATTTTAACAGCTATTGGTATTATTGGAGAGGCATGTCAACCATGAAAGCTTGCTAGGAGAAGCTATGCTCTGAAGTTGTGAATGGCTTTAAAAGATTACCCGGCATTCAGGGGCAGGTTGAAAAAATTGCTACTCATGTAAATGCTTTTGTTTGTTTGTTTGCATAGAATTTCTGGCTAATCAACCTCTTGGATTATTATAGCCATTACTCCTTCCACACCGAACACCCGTGTAAATGCTATTGGAGGTGAATAATTTGGTGATATGAAAGGGGAAGGGGTTGAAGAGGCTATACAGTCCCACCAGGAGGAATTAAAAAAAGAGGAGTTAGAAAAATATATGGCCTTTGATGTGTATGCTGGTAAAGGATCAGAGGAAGCGGAAGATGAAGAACAGCAAACACCTGAATTAACAGAGATCCTAAAAGCAACCGAGTTTCTCAAAGAGAAGATTGAGCAGGAAGATCCTTACTTCCAAAGAGCTATGAAAATTATGAGATATATTGACGATATTCCTATATGCACATTTATAAAAGCGTGGAGACCAAATTACAGATTTCATCTGGCCATCAACTTCAGCATCTGCCAAATCCCTCTCATCCTCTGCCAGCAGCTCTACCAATTAAAAAGTCTCCTCTTAAGAAATTAAACCTGTCACCTAAGTTACCTTTTCAGACATTTTTGGTGATCTACCGTCATCTTAAATTTTATAGTCTTGATGCTTTGTTTTACTCGTGCAGTGTTTTTACATTGATTTTAGCTAGGAAATTATTTGGCGTTCTACGCTTTTATGACATATTGTTGTAATTTTTTGTTTGTTTATTTATGTAATCTAAGTGATTTTAAAATTTACATTTCATAGCGCAATTGTCACTATTTATAATTTTTGGTCCAACATCCAAGTCTCGGGAACGTAACTCCACTTTTCCTATTAAATCAATATACTGTGGAATCGAGGTTTTTAGCCAGAATATAGCCCCGCGTTCAGCTGGGGCTACCTGTACATACCTTTTGATTCATGCGAATTTAAGCTTCACTTCCTTCACTTCACAACCTTTTCAGTTAGTAATTTCGATTATATCAATATACCAGGATATAATAAATTTAAAAACATTCTAATGGAAAAGTAAAATTATCAAACTATTATGTGACAAAATTCAAAAACGATATATTTATGAACTTGATTTTAAGCGGACCGCTTGTGAATGATACTAAATTTTATCACTACGCATACACTTTAACTCGCTTCTTTATCTATTTATCACTTGATCTTAATTGCACAACTCCCAAAATTCAACTGACAATCGGCTGCCAAGTGTAACGGTATTTATTAAGTTTATCAATAAAATCAGTAAATGCACCTGTAAATACATTAAATAACTTGAAGATCGATTTTGTCGTAAAACATTATTTAATAAACAATTTATAAATTTTTCAATAGTTTGAATCGTTTTTCAGAAATGTTTTAAATAAAAAAAGTAATGCGAACGTAATGCACGTTAATATTTTTTGGAACTTCGACTTTCATTATCGTTCACATCGTTGTTTATATTTCAGAATATCTAAACCTAGTGAAGTCCTGTTTAAACTACAAGAATTAAGATGTACCTTGACTACGTTATAATATAATTTTATTCTTGATTTATATTCTTTATTTATCAATGTATTTTCATTGTATTCAAGTACCATCTAATCATATTATCACGGCATTTCTCAACTTTAACCCTTCGTAGCTGGCACCCCAAATAGTAACACCATAGCTGGCAGTGGGTCTTACAGACCCGGATCATTTATTACTTTTTAATTATGTAATAATAAGATAATAATAATTTTATTTAATCCAGAGATATGCATAATAATAAATAAATACTGGTAAAATAAATAATATAAATAGTATAAATAGTATAATATAAATAATATAAATAGTATAATATAAATAATATACTGATATAGGACAAGTCAGTCAGTGGATAGGACGTGAATTGTTTTTATGACTTTCAGATAGATATCATCATCATCATGCTTCTGTCCGAAGACAGGTTTTAACTGAATCGCTGCCTCCATTTCTCTCTCTCCCTAGAAGCCTCTTTTATACCTCTATAAGTAGTATATCCCTGCTTTATATTATCTAATATTCCTATTCTTTTTCTCCCTCTTCCTCTTTTTCCACTAATTTTTCCTTCTAAGATCGTCCTTTGTAAACACTGTCTTCTCAATATGTGCCCTATCCAATTTGCTTTTCTTTTCCTGATTGTTTTTATTAGCATCCTATCTTCTCCCACCATTTCTAATACTTCTTCGTTTCTCTTCCTCTCTGTCCATTTCACTTTCATCATTCTTCTCCATACCCACATCTCAAAACTTTCTAAATATTTTTCCTCCTTTCTCCTTATCGTCCACGTCTCTGCACCATAAAGAGCTATGCTCCATATGTAGCATTTTGCTAATTTCTTCCTTGTTTCTAGATTTATTTTCTTGCTTGTGAGAAGCTCCTTCTTCTCGTTAAATGCTGCTTTTGCCATTGCAATCCTACTTCTGATGTCCTGTGTACTACTTCCATCCTGTGCTAAAATACTGCCGAGATATTTGAAACTACTTACTTGTTCCAATTTTTGGCCATTTACCATTATATTTAATTCTTTATGTTCCTTTGAAACCACCATGACTTTCGTTTTTTCTGTATTGATCTTCATTCCATATTGTTGGCCAACCTCCACTAGTCTGTCTGTCATCCTCTGAAGCTCTTTCTCGCCTTCTGCTATTAAGCCCTGATCATCTGCGTATTTAATGGTGGTAATACTTTCACCTCCTATCTTAAATCCTTTCTCTTCCATCAACGCTTCTTCTGTTATTGTTTCTGCATAAATATTAAATATTGCTGGTGAAATAGGACAACCCTGCCTCACTCCCCTCCCTATTGAAGTACTTTCTGTTTCTTCTCCTTCAACCCTGACTCTAATCTTTTGATCAAAGTAAAGGTTTTTAAGCAGTCTTTTATCTTTCCAATCTATTCCTATTTTGTTTAAAATACCCAGCATCTTATCCCATTTCACTCGGTCAAAAGCTTTCTCCCAATCTACAAAACAAAAATACATATCTTTATTGACTTCTAGCGCTCTTTCTGTCATCATCCTCATACATCCTATAGCATCTCTAGTCCCCCTTCCTCTTCTAAAACCAAACTGATTATCTTGCAGCTCCTTTTCTATTTTACATTCAATTCTTTTGGTTATTATTCTGGTTAGAACTTTAGCTGTATGAGAAATTAAACTAATAGTTCTGTAATCCTTACAACATTTTGCATTGTTCTTTTTCTCCAGTGGTACCATCACAACATCTAAAAAATCTTCAGGCCATACACCAGTATCATATACTTGGTTAAAAAATTTTGTGAGTTGCTTAACTGCTTTAGACCCCAAAACCTTAAGAACGTCCACGGGTATATCATCACTCCCAACTGCCTTTCTTCTTTTCATGTCATCAATTGCTCTTTTAACTTCAGACTCGAGAATACTTGGTCCTAGCTGATCTTCTTCCACATCCTCTTCTTCATTTAATTCAATATTTCTTGGCTTTCCTTGTTTGTCATACAGAACCTCAATGTATTCTTTCCAGACATTCTTTACATTGTCTGGCTCCGATACTATTTTACCACTTTTGTTCATGATTCCTTTACGTCCTATCTTTCTTGCTTTTTTCTTGAATAGTTCCCTTGCTTTGCTATACATGAGGTCTGTTCTACAAATTCTTTCACATTCGACAATCTCCTCGCATTTCTCATTTATCCACTGTTCTCTGGCTTTATCTGTTTCCCTTCTTAAAGCATTATTTAACTCCTTGTACTTTCTTTGGCCTTCTTCAGTGTTTATGTTCTTCCACTTTCTCCGCTCTTCCATTTTTTGCAGCATGGCTGCTGTGATCCAGGGTTTTTTGTTTCTTTCACCCGTTATCTTTCCTACCTTCTTTTCCATTACATCTTTAATGTTGCTATGGATGTATCTCCACTCCTCATCTACATTCTTCCTATTTTCTTCATCTCTCTCCCCCAACCTTTCCTCCAGCTCAGTCATGATAGCCTCCTTGTTTTTAAGGAGTTCCTCTAAGTTCCATTTCTTGTTAACTCTTACGTTTCTCTTAACGCTCTTCAGTCTACATTGTATATTTGCCACCAAAAGGTTGTGGTCAGAATCGATATCTGCCCCTGGTAGTGTTTTCACATTTTTAATGCTATTTCTAAATCTTTCATTGACTAGTATGTAATCTATCTGGTATCGTCTCTGGTCTCCTGGGCTTCTCCATGTGTAAAGTCTCCGCTGGTGATGCTTAAACCATGTATTAGTTACAATTAATCTATTTCTATGGCAGAATTCCACAAGTTTATCCCCTCTTTCATTTCTCTTCCCTAGTCCATATTTTCCCACTATGTTATCTTCCTGTCCCTCTCCGACTACACTGTTCCAATCTCCCATTACTATGGTGGTGATCCTTCCTTTTCCCTCCTCCTCCAATATCTCCATAATCTGTTCATAGATTTCATCTACTTCGTCGTCGCCAGCATTAGTCGTTGGCATATACACTTGAATTATAAGCATTTCCACTGGCTCCATCTGAAGTTTTACGGCTATTAATCTATCATTAACTGTCACTACCTTGCTAATTCTTTCAGCTATCTCTTTTCTCATTATAATCCCCACTCCCCTTTCCTTTTTCTCCCCTCCTGAGTAAATAATCTTAAATTCGTCTGAATTTATCTCGCCTTCTCCTTCCCACCGAACTTCACTAAGACCTACTATACCTACATTATTCCTTCTCATTTCCCTTTTTATGTTCTCTAGTTTACCCCCTGAATTCATAGTCCTAACATTCCATGTGCCTATTCTTAATTTCTCACCACTTGCTTTCCTATTAATGTTAAATTTCCTCTGTGCATCCCCTAGGGTAGTCCCCACCCGGAGATCCGATTGGGGGACTATTTTACCTCCGGAATATTTTACCCCAGAAAGATCCATAGAGGTATTTCAGCTTTTCAGCCTATCATGGGAAATATAATGAGGTAGTTTCCCCTTGCTTTCCTCATCGCAGTTTCACAGAGTGATTACCCATCTGTAGCTGTTCAGATCCACATGATCACCACCTACAGAGGTACTGTGCAAGCTGCTGCCCTTGCACAGGGGGATGTAAAACCCCCAAGACTGCTTCTTAGTCTGACTCTTCCCCTCAGACCTTTCCGGCTTGGATGGTCCTACCAGGAGAATTATCTCCCGCCGGCATAGCTCTTTGGTTCGTAAGAGTACACAAACCCTCCCACCTCTGTAAGGTTATGCAGTCCTTAGGGAGGGCAGATAGATATAGATACTCCTTTTTGTATACTTATACTTTATTATTTAAGCCCTTGAACATTTCGTAAATCAAAGAAAAGTTTGAAAATAAGGGAACTGCATAAATGTCCTAGAAGTGGAAATTTTTTAAAAACATGTGAGGCAACAAAAGTAAACTTTTAAAATGGCATTATATAAATTTCAATCGTTTTAGCATATATGACGCATATGCTGTCACCGGGTCTGACAGACCCAATATGATACAAAAGTCCTCTGCACTTCAACACCTGCAGCGGTGGATCATTGATCGCTAGCCCAAACTGACGTAGAGTAGAGGGTAGTAAGGTACTGAGGATGGTAGCGGTGTAGGTGCTGAAATTGAGTGAAACTAAATCGGGTTGTGTCTCACAGACCCGGGGTTAAACTGCTTAATCTCTTAGATTTCGTCTATCAGGATACAACTTCTTGATGATGCTCACTATATTACACAGGTCAAATGCGAAATATTATTAAAATTAGTTATATAGCTATACCATTGCAAACAATCGTGGTAGAATAATAAAACTAATATAAAACAACAATGTGGTACTGACATTTGCGCTTCAAATGGGACAAATCGTTGCAAAGTAAAAAAATAAATAATTTATTATAAGTTGATATATTTTGAATAAAATACAATTAAAATATTACCAATGCACACAACTTACTATTATTTATTTATTATTGGAAATAATTAAAAACATTAATGTTAATTTACTCTAGTTAAAATTGATTTCTCGGTGGTCAATCAGATTCGTTTAGCGTTACACACATTGTCTATTGTGTGTATAGAGATTACGGCATGCGTTCCGCCATTTATTTCAAAATTTTCTGTTCCATTTGGTATCCATCCAATTTGAGATTGAGACCACTATACTAAGAGATAGGAGAAAGGGTTATTTTAGGTTAGGTGAGGTTTAGAGGGCAAGTTCCAAGAAAGGAGAGAATTATGACGGAATTTTTTAGAAAGGCGTATTATTCAAATCACGGGACCTTTTTTCGTCAGTTGTTATTTTTTCTGTCAAGATCGCCCCCAGGGCTATGCGAATTGTGACGACCGTTCCGAACACCAAGCTTCGACATTACGGCAAGGAAAGTCTAACTATAATTTGCTGATTGGTGTTAATATTACAGGTCAAATTATATTTCCACGAAATGTTTCATATTGATATTGGTTGAAATATAAAATTCAATGTTCTGTTGTAACATAATGTTCTATGCATAAGAATGCTGTTAATGATGAACTACCAACCTAAAGTTAATTTATTATCGTTGTTCATGAGAGTTTTAAGTTATGGTAAGGTTTGATACGAGTAAAACCGTCCTTCAGCGCATAAAATATTCAACTCGAACATTTCTTCAGAAATTCTTACAGCGACTATTCCACTAAGATTTTCTTGCTAATGAATGACATCATTTTAAATAAGGTTTCCCCGAATCGCCTCCGTGAAAAACTCAGCTCTTATTTACTTCAGAAAAAGTAGCCGGACTTGCCGTTATTTAAATGAGTTCTTTTTAAAACATAAAAAGGAGGAACTCCGGCAAAGGGAAACGGGATTGGCGGAATCATCGTTTGTGAAATGAGGGGAGGCGAGAATGGAGTTAGGAGGAGGCGGAGAGGAGCGGGCGTGGAGGCATTCGGGCTCTTCGGCGGCGGCGTGCGGAGGCGGGAAGGCATTGTCGGGAGCGCGTGTTATCGGCGGCGGCAATGGCGTCGCTGGAATCGGGGGCATGAGGCAATCTCTACCTCTCATCATTCAATTGGGATGGCGTGGAACGAAGGACGCGGTAGGCGGTGAGAAGGAAAGGGAAGAGGGAAAAGGACGGGGAGGAAGAACGGATGGAACGTGGAAACACTCAGACATTGCGTTTTTCGAAATGACGTTGAGTAGGGAGAGGGTCAGGTCGAGAGGAAGTGGGAGGAGTGGGAAGGGGAGGGGAGCGTATGGAAGCGGATTGCGGCGATATGTGGAGGAAAAGGGAGGGATGGAAAGGGGGAGATGGGGGGAGGGGGGAGGAGTGTTTTCGCAAAAGCGGATAGGGGGCGGAAACGGCGCCGCCCCTCCCACGCATCCACCCTGCCTTTCAGTGTCCGCCTCCCGCTTTCGTATGACCTTCCGGTGGAGAGAGAGAGAGAGAGGCGGTTTTGGTCCGACGGCGACTCGCGTCCGTCCATCCGTTCTACTGTCTGTAACGCTCTTAATCCAACTCGGAGAGGGTGGATCTTGCAAAAGGATTTGTCCTCGGCAAATAAATTGCTCTCTCTCTCCCTAATTCTCTAAAATAGAAAAGAAAACATTAACGTTCGGCGAACGCGAAAGACTTAAGGTTTTAATTTGATTGAGAGTTGATAAGCGGTTGAAAAGGATGACATCAAAGGAGAGTGGATATGTGTCTCTGAGTGCCTACGAACAAATTTTGGGCGCATGCAAATACTCGGACGCGAGATCGTGGACGTGAGATTAACTAAGTCGCCGTGACTCGAATGTGTCGTTCTCGATCGTGAGGTCGAGGATCCGCCATGGCAACAGGTTTTATCGTCATTCTTAATCGTCCCATATATTTACAATGCCTGACAACGTACTAAAACACCTCCCAAGGTTAATTAATTAGGCCAATTAATAACCCCCAAATACTGAAAGTCTTCTTTTGCTCCATAAATGAGTTTACAGCCGTCAATAACCAGGGGCTAAGGTTGTTATAGCGATTCATTTAAAATAATAATCAATGGTATTTTTACCTTGAGTCACGGTATTGCTTTCACGATAGAGTAATTAAGTGGACTTTTAAAAATCATGCTTTATGAGATCTTACAATGAGGCCACTATTTTTGCATTTCTAAATTGACTCCCTTTTGATAAGCATGTCTTCCAGAGATCTATTCCATTTCTTTAAATAGCATTATTAATGTAGAGCTGTATTCACCCTAAATGAAGAGGGTTTTTTTCTCTTCATGACAATTAAAATTCAAAGATACTTTTCAAAATCGTATGCTAATTTTATAAATTTTTGTACAACTGTTAAACTTTTCCTCTGAAAGCCCACTCAGAATTATTTTTACGTGAATCAAGCGGTCGTGATCAGAGGCGGATATAGGGCCAAGCGACCGCGACCTTTTAAGGTCAGCGGGAGACTCAAGACACCGGTAACACCCACTGTATTTGTTCATCTCAACATATTGATGTTAAAAATGAAAGGTATCTAAGCATTAGCATAGTATTCTTTTGGAAAAAGATGTTATTTTAGTTTCATAGAATCCCAATGTGAAATTAGACAATTTTATCAGGAAACGTATTTTATCAAAGCTATTCTCATGCCGTCATTCATATTTTCATCCGTCAGAATGAAACTGCAACTTGATTTAATAATTTTTTGCTGCATAAGCTAGATTTACTTAAATGCATTGAAACAAAACATGAATTCTGTCTAAGAGAGGGGTATTTCAGAAGTGATACTTCTTAATATGTATTAAAGGCTAAATATACGGCTGCGATGATCCTGATCGCAATTGAATGTCTGTTCTAAATTTACGTGATTTATATTTCATAAAAAGCAGCACCTTGCTTGAAAACAGTCGACATTTGACTGTCGTTATCGTTATCACTAACATGATCATCTTCAAAGGGATTTCATTTAACACGACAAAAGTAAGAAAATGACCGTTACTATGGTACTTAGAACTATATCCGCCTCACGGGCAACACCGAAGTCTCTCGTGGGCAACGTGTTTTCCGCGAGCTATGTGTTGGGTTGGGTTGGGTTGGCCTCTGGCGGCCTTGCACTTAGATCCACTAGAGCAGGGGTTCCAAACCTGGTGCTCACGAGGACCCTTGAGCTCTTTGGTTGCCCGATTGTGCTATTTGGCAGCCTTATGCGATGCTTAAATCGCGTTTATTGGCGCCAGTAATTTAATTTGTTCTGTTGGTTTATTTTTAAAAATTATTTAACGGGATGAATAACTTTGTCATTAGTTTCATATTATTTACGGTCGTTCCTATTTTTTGCTTATGTGTAGTGGTGATGGCTTATTAGTTTTGGGTACAACGCCACGCCACATTGAAAATGTTTGGAACCTCTGTCCTATATAGTATGTGTTAACTGGATCAGGAACTTAGTGCGAGAAGTGAAAGAAATGTATACATTGGGTGTGAAAATGTTGACTGCGATCAATGTGAGCGATAATGTGAGAAAACAAGTCCCAACTGACGGGAATCATCGAAAAAATAATTATTTCTTACCCGTAAACAATGAGCTGCGATCGAGATCGATCTCAGAAGTCCACCCGCTATATTGTAATGTATATGCAAATAAAGTATTAAGGATTTGATAGCCTGTTTTCCTCCACAAAATGTAATTACACGTTGTTTCAGAAATCGCGAGTTGCGGGCTTCGCAAACCACTATCGCATATGGCCTCGCACTCCCTAAATCCGCTTCTGGTCGTGATACTTCTTGAGTGAATGATATCTAACTAGCTGGCTGAGACTTTTACGCCGTGCTATTTAGATAGATAGGTTGATCCCATAATGTTGTCACGATTTTTTTCTCTCTCCCTCTCTCGAGTATGAAAGATGTTTACTCCTCCATAAAATTTCGAAACTCTTCAAATTGGTCGGAGCGAAATTCTTACGATGGTAACATATTTATAGCCGGAAGGTAATCTCCTCGAATAAGAAGAAAACCTTTCAAACTTTCAATTAAATATCAAGGTTATAGTATCCCGCTTGGAGGAAGTTTGCATATTATACGGGGTCGTATTGGTTTCCAGGATTTTATTATAAAATTACAGATGGTGTTGATACAGGGAAATCCTTTAACGGTAAGGAACTATGAAAAATCGTTTCACTCGAGGTTACTAAAGCATCGCTGACGGCCGTTAATTAAAAATTTCCACGACCTCCAGAAGACACTGTCGGCGCTAATGAGCTTGCCAAGTCCAGGAGTCCACTAACAGAGCTTCATGTGTTTGTCATGTAAACAGAGCGGTACTAATGATATTATTGTATGATATGTCCGTGAAACGATTATTTAGAAAGAAACAAACTGTTGTCGAAATTTTTCCCGCATTTTGAATTGCCGAAAATTCAAGAGGACCGTTTTATAGCGATATCGTTCGATACCTCGTATTTTTTGCACGCATCGGGAATAATCAAGGAATCGTCGACCCGATGATATCCACTGCAACATATATGTTACAAGATGATCCAGGAAGATGACGCATCTCTCTCGCCATCTAAATGAAACATCGGGACGCCTGACGAGAATCGATCGAAACGGAACCGAAATAGGCGAAAGAAGGGCATGCGTTTCCAGTCTCTTATCTCGGCGACAGCTAATTGGAAGGGTGTACCTACCGCCAATTTGTCGCAAGACAAATTCGTCGCATGGCAATAATTTCCGTATAAATTGTACAACTCCTGTGCAGATTTATCACAACAATTATCCTAATAAAATTTCGGAAAATATAATTGATGAAATATTCTTATCTTATCTGATCAGGATAATAATAAAAGGCTTATTCCTCCTGTCATTTTGTTTATGACGCTTTTTATACGTGTTTTAACAAACTTCCCGTCTATGTAGAAGATTGAGATTTGGCAGGAATCCAGCGCGTACCCGCGCTTTCATATTATAATCAATATCTTGAAAACTATTGAAATTATTGGCATGCAATCTTCTTTAAATATAAACTATTCTAAACGTTTTATTTGCTGCAACTACCCCTCTAAAGCAATTAGTCATAAAGTTTCCCGCAGGTCAACTTTTTTATGTCTCGACTGAAAATTTTATATGATACGATTATTATTTTTTTTAAAGGCAGTTCATAATTATTATTTATTCTTGCGCTACTTTGTCGTTATCCGGAATCATTATAGAAGTCACTTAAAAAATTGTCTCTTTTTATTCAAAAGAAGCCGAAATATGACGTTGTATCTATAAGAAAGGAAGATATACGCAGAATACAAAAGATAGACACATCCTTTTTTACTTTTTAAGATATTTGCTGATATTTCAGAATTTTTATAAATGCATAATCAGATTTAGCATAAAATTTGCTATAAGGTAAAGTTAGAATTTTAATATGTAGTGCATAAAGATTTTTTTATTCGCATGAGCCGAATTGAGACTTCGTTGCAAGTGTTATAACAGAATACGAGTTGAGATTTGGCAGTAATACTTTAGTAACGCATTAAAAGTCAACGGGGAAAATAATCCCGAAAAAGTCCCTGGTTCGAATCCAGAAGCGTTCCATCTCTGTTTGATTAACTAAGGAATAGCTGAAACGTAGCGTGCAAGCCTTTTTTTTTTTTCGAAAAAATTTAAAAATATATATCAAATATATAAATAATAATAAAGTATATAAAAGTATGAAGATTAGTTTTCTTATTATGAAAATCGAAATATTCGAAATCGCCAAATTTAACGTTTAAATAACTTATTTTGGAGACTCTTGACATTCTAATGGTATATTAGTATAAAATCCCGTCAAAAATGACGGGTTCAAATTAATAAAAAACGGAATTTTAATTTTTAACGGTAAATAAATTATTTTTAATATCACCATTTATATCGATCTTTATGCGTTCTTTGCACGAAGTGAACGCATATAGGGGAGGTCGTTTCCGTCCTCCAGTCCATTCGCATGTTAAAGCTCGGGAATCGCTGGAAATTTGGTATTCGGGATTTTTAGTAAAATTGGCGGACCAATTCCAATTTTGGTTAAAATCAAACGACAATTACGACCACTTTACATGAAGACATACAGGTAATTTATAATGTTCATGTTTCAACTCGGGAACCATTGGACGTATTTTGATGAAATTTGGTATTGGCTGTTTTACTAAAATTTGTTGATCTCAAAGAACGAATTTGGAAACTCCGTGTACTCCGACATGCAGTACACCTTTCCGTACTTGCAATTCTCGCAGCAAACGATTGTCAAGATACATTTTGAGGTAAGGGAGGAGAAGGCAATTTATCCTTGAGACAACAATCTGAGCTCGAGTTTTGACAACTATTAAGATATGTTATAAGGGAAAGAACGAAAATGGAAAAACTGACACATGTTTGAGTGAGAAGAGTATTTGCCAAGAAAGTATTGCCAGATATTTTTATAGCATTTGAAAAACAAAGTCGGACGAAAATTTAGGTGCATCTTGGACGGCGGGGCATTTCGCTGCCAATGCGCGACTCGGGATTTCACTATGCAAATCGTGTCATTGAAAATAACAGAAAAATATATCCTACTTCCTCAACGGTTCCTGAATTTGCGACGAATTGCCGCGCGACAAATTGCCGTAGAACCGTTTGGGGAACGCCGTACGCTCACGCACCCGCACACGTGAAGACGCGTGATGACCAGCGGTTCGGAGGCACGGCTCATCGTCCTCGATTCGCTAGAGGGCGGTTTATAGCGACGCCGCATCTCTCCCCCTTCTCGCTCTTATCAAACCCGCGATCTGCGCGTGCGTCACGAATAAAAGAACAGTACCTTTTGCGTTCGGTAGCGAAGTCCTTTTGGCATTCGGTCAAGCATCGTCTTCGCGAGGGACTTATAAATAAAACGCTTTCTCTTTCAGCTATTTATCTAACGTTTTCAAGCGACGGAGAGTTTTGGTCTGGCTTTGCGTCATCGAACCGGCGATAAAATTTATAATTAGCCCTATAAGACAGGTAGATCCTCGCTTATTGCAGATTTGGCGCTTCGATCACACGGTCGCTTCATGCCGCGACACGAAGTGGTGCTCTATGATAAATGTCACGTCTCTTTTATTGCGACGGCAATCGTTCAGCCGTTTCCTCTGAGCGATTTTATTTTTACAGCGCCTGTTTGTTTGGAAATCAATGCGTGTCCTCTCAACGGGGCCTCTATGAATCGGGAACTCGATTGACGTAATGGGGTCTCGCTTAATTTGGGATTACTTCAAATCCGTCCGTCCGTTTTCTTCTCACTAGGGTAAATAACGGACTCAAATGAATATCACGTTCTGATTTAAGCGCAAGACTGAATTTGCTTAACGAGAGAAAAAACGGTCGATCTCCACATTTTCCCCCGAGAATTTACGCTTATTTGCGAATCTTCGGGTCTTTTAGAGCATGAGATCATGGATTATTTATAACCTCTTCAATCTTATTGGAACGCGTCCAATTCCTATCAATAGAAAAATCTAAGTTCGCAATCGTCATTTTATTCACGATTTAAAACTGGGATACCTACGCCAATAGAAAAACAGGATTGTTTTTCGTGCTGCTTCTGAGAGAAAGAACCCCTGATGACGTATGATCCACGGAACCTGTTGCGCATATCAGCTGCAGAATAGTCATAATCGATGGCGTTTTACCAATAGGTTGATTCAAAAAGTAAACTCTGTAGCCGAAATGCGAATACGACTCAATCAACCGTTTTATGAGCATAATCTAACAGAATAAAGCTACAGGATGGGCTGGAAAATTAATTTTTTTAACATTTCAATTTTGATAATTGATAGTAGCTCAATAACTTTGGCCAAAACTAACAAAAGTGGAATACTCCTTTAGCCAAAACAACTAGAGGGCTGCAAAACCCAATGCATTTCGCCCACAAGGTGGGCATCGTCAGGGGTAGAACCTGTTTCAACAGTTGGCTTTCAGTCACTGTTGAAACAGGTTCTACCCCTGACGATGCCCACCTTGTGGGCGAAATGCATTGGGTTTTGCAGCCCTCTAGTTGTTTTGGCTACATCTACATCTACAAGTTACCCTGCAATTCACCAAGTTGGTGGGTGGCAGGGGGTGCAATGCACCAAATCCTACCTAAAGATTGTCTAACGCAATTCGAAATTTCCTATTGTGATCTCTTATTGTCCTCGGAAAGAACGAGCCTAGATAACGCTCCGTCCTACAATCGATCTCACGTATTTTATCGTCTCGATCATTTCTACCTATATACGTCGGTGCCACAATTATTCCCACTACCTCCTCTTTTAGACATTCTGACCTATATTTCTCTAGAAGTTTCAACCTTGAGTGCAATCTACGGTCCTCCAGTGATACCCAGTTCAAATCGCTCAATAAAGAGGTGACGCTTTCCACTTTTATTTCAATTTTGAATAATTCCTTCGGAAATTTTCAGTTTTGAATTAGTAGCCTTAACGGTTTAACGCGCTTATGATGAAAATGTAGCGTCTTTAAGATGCCGTATAATCTTACGAAAATGTAGTCATTTAGATCAATTTATTTTATTATAATCTTGCCTCGATGGTTAACGCGATAAATTTCGCGAAACGTCGTATTTTTGCCCTTTTTCCATCGGTCTTTACATCAATGAAAAATGTTTGCCGTCATGCGAAACACTTTTCAGGAATCTCGAGGGGTGAACCATTGGCTGAAAAACTTGAAGGGATTGGGACAAGGACGCGATAGTGAGTGAGTGAGAGAGAGAGAGATAATCACTAGTTACCGGGAGATCTTAACGCGCATGACAACTTGTTGCAGTCTGTTGCTTCGCGTGCAAGGGTCTCGCGTTCGTTCTCATCGCGTTCTATGTCGTACGAATTCTCTTGACCGACTGACCAAAGAGGAGGGAATACAAAACGAACAAGGGTATCTATCCTAATCCGGGCAGCATGGGGTCATTGTCTTTATGCACATATGCATTTTTTTTAACGGTGGCCTCACGAGCCGACCCACCTAAGTGAGGTAAATATTTGACGAAATAAAATCGAATGAACCTTTTCTCTCGGCGCACTTCGACAATTGAAAAAAGGAGAATAAGAGAGGGAGGGAGAAACGCCACCCAAGCGTGGGAAGGTTGGAAGGGAGTGAGTGGGAGAGTTTGAGGAGAGAGAGGGGAGGGAAGGAAGGTATATACCTTATTTTCTCCCCTCGAACAGCCGAAATGCGTAGAGAGCGTTGATTGCAACTCCTGGGGGGAAAGAGAATGGAGGCGATGGGGAGGGAGAGGCGAAGAAGCGGAGAGACTGTGGGGAGATTTCCTCGCATACCTCTACCTCTCCCCTTCTTTGCCGTATCAATTTTTTAGAGTTATTTACGACGCGGAGCAGATGCTCTCTTTTTTATGCCTCGGTTGCGTGCGTGCGACGTAGAGAAGAGAGAGAGAGACTGCAAACACTCCGCGTCTTATTGGTGCCGCACATCCTGAGGGAGGAAGGAGTGAGAGAGATGCAGAAAGAGAGAATGTCGCTGCACGGTTAAGAAGAGAAGAGTTGCGACAGGATGGAATGAGGGAGGAAAAGAGGCAAAGGGTAAAAGGCGACGCGACGAGTGAAGGGAGAGAGAGAGAGAGAGAGAAAAAAGAATTAAGAGAGAGGGAGAAAGGGCGAAGCGGTTATGAGATACACGCACGTGTTGCACACAGGAAAGGGGAGGAGAGTGAGACTGGTCGTGAGGTTGACAAGGGAAAGGTTAGGTAATAGTACGGCGTGACGGGGGTAGAGAAGGACGGAGTACGGCGAGGATGGGTAGAGAGAGAATTGAGGGTAGAGAAAGAGAGTAAGAGAAAGAGAGTAAGAGAAGGGGAAGAGGAGCAAAGGAAGGGATGCAGCGTCTGTAAGGGAAAAAATATTTTAAATAATACAAGGGGACGGTTATAAAGGAAGAGGGGAAGTGCAGGGAGAGCGAGTGAGATTGGGAGGTATGGAGGGAAACGAAGGGAGGAGGAGGGAGGGCGGAGAGCGGTCGGTTAGTCACGCTCCACGAGGCGCACAATAAGCATTCCGTGGTTGCACACTTCGCCCCCTTTTTTCCGCGGCGTTTTTTTCGCGACGCATCCGCCCGGCTATACAGCGAGAGCCTCCGCGCCTAAAACTCCCTATGTTCACTCTTTCCTTTCTTCTTTCTCTCCCCATTATTTCGATAGCGACCGACATCCTTTCGGAAATAAAGGCCGCCCCCAGGCGCCCTTCCGGTGCTGTACTAACGCTCGTTCCTTGCACCGCGCCGGCTGGAGCCGCACCACAGAGGTTCTCCTCCGAAACTACCGCTCCTCTTCTCGTTCACGACCGCACGACCGTCTCCTCTCTCGCCGTTCTCCTCCTCATTCCTCTTCCCGGCCATCCTTCTCATCTCCCCCTGCCTCTTCCTTAACCACCTTCCCTCCCTTCTTCCTCCCTCCCTCCCTTCTCTCTATACAACGCGCGGGAGAGGAACCTTCGGGCCGGCCTAGTCGCACAGCTGCCGCGGAGGGGTCATTCGGTTCTGGACGTTCTAACCAGTCGGTCGCACACGTGGTGTCTCCCCACGTTTCTCTCGATATATCCGGGCGGAAGGAACGCCGTTATTTTTTTTCTCTCTCTCGACTCCCGTTCCTTGAAGCATCCCTAACCTCCAGGAGTCGTATCTAAAAACGTCGCGTCTATAAAAAATAGAAGGGTGAGTTTGCGGAGTGAGCAAGAGAGAGAGAGGGGAAAAAGAGAGGGGTGTGTTCTATTGCCGTGGCAGTGTCTGTGCGTCGACAGTGGTGTCGAGTGTTCTGGAGGAGAAAGAAAGGCGCGCTTCTTATCCGGGAAGAGGAATAGTTTCGTCCCGTGTTGTCGTGCTTCTGCGAGTGTGTGTTGTGTGTCGTGCACGCGTGTTCGGGGGAGCACAAAGGTCGTTGACCTTTTTGTCCGTTTGTGTTTCACAAGAGGTTAGCTGCCATGATGACGGATATGGAGATGAAGGTCGGGACGCCCTACTCCGAAGAGGTGGTCGTCGTGACGACCGTCTCCGACGTGACTTCGACGCCGGGAACTTCTAAGGAACGGAATACCATGCGGTCCCATCCCTCGCCCTCGGGTCCTAAAAGGTGAGTTTCTCTTGTGTGTTTTGTGAGAGAGGCGCCCTCTTGTTGGGAGGGGTGGGTTGGAAGAGACGCAACAGTTGGCTCCTTGCTTCTTTCGACTCCCAAAACTCTTCCCCTCCCCCTCCTCCCGCAATACAACTTTCCTCCCCCCACCACCGTTCCTTTCGCCTCCCTTGAAAACAATCGCGTCGCCAAATTTCCCACGCATGCATCCCTCTTTTTCATTGTTCCCCTTTGAAGGACCCTCATTTCCCTTTTCTTCTTTCCTCTCAAAAAATAATAGCGTCCATACTCCTCGGTCTCGCATTGTTCCCGTCAGCTTGATGAGGTTGTCACCATTCTTTTATTTTAGCATTTTTTTCTAATGCTGCTTCGAAGAAGAGCAAAAATGACGTTGGCACACATCTCGTCGGGTAGAAATTGGCGTCAGGGGCGGCTCGAGGAATTTTGACGCCCCGGACGAGATAGCAATGTTTGTTGAGATATTTACAAAGTAGGTACATGTTAATTTAGTCATTGATCTGTGAAAATTATTGATAATGAAAAATTAAAAGAATTGCCATCAAGATTCTAGCCTGTTCCTCGATATAAATTGGTATCCAATATTTATTCACTTGCAAGTAATGCATAGATAAATGATCAGAATAACGCCCCAAAAACTTGTACGCCCCGGGCAACCGCCCGGCCCGCCCGTAGCTCGGGCTGGCCCTGATTGACGTCGGCATTCCATTTTGAGAAATTGGACGTTCGTAAACGAAATGAGTAAAAATAAAGTCCTCTTTCCCAAGATGGATCAAACGGAATCCTCTCCGATGAAGGAATCTTAACTTATTCGAGTTTTTCTTTTACCGATACACCAAGCGGTTGTGTGCCCTTTCGAGCGAACTGCACACTATTTGAACCGTTTGGAAAAATGAGAACATGTTAACATTTCTGTTATCTAAGGAAAGAAAAGAATTCGCATTTTTAGGATCTGTTGTTGTTGTTGTTTTAGTTATAACTTAGTGCGTGGTGTCGCTAGTTTAATCTCTTTTCAAATTCATTGGTCAAGACGAAGAATAGAAGCATTTGAACTGAAACAATTTTTGCCGTTATAAAAATAATAAATTACTTGGTTTAACTCCATGAATAATACTTTTTATATCGTGTGGATTACATTTACATTACATTTTACGATTTATTGGATCGTTAGGAGGTAAAATTCTTTCTTATTAATCGGCTAGTTGAGTCTACGCAGCCCTTTCTTCTACGTAAATGTAGTGTGGCACTCAGTGCATAGAAATCTAACAAAACAAAATAAGATCAAAGCATGAAACGGAGTTAGACAGAGAAAATGATTTCCTTATTGGTGAGACAGAGATTTTGTGGTTTGGAGAGAGTAAATAGGAACTGTAGAATAAAAAATGCAATAGTAAAAATTACAGAATAAAGATAACTATATGTGCTTCTATTTATATAAAACTCAACCTGCCTGGCTGGGAGTCTGCCGTTTCCTTAAAATGTTTCTCGCTTAATATCTTCGGATCTACTAAGCCTAACCAGCTGAAATTTTCACAATTGTTAAACCCCCATGAGGTGGTCCCTAGAAAATTCAAATGTCCCGAAAAAAGTCTCGGATTCGACTCCGGGAGACAATTTTTTCCCATAAGTTTACACGGGATTTTCGATTTTTCAAGGTGCAAGATTTTTTCTTTCTTTCATCAAAATACGTAAATATCGACCTATTTTCTCCATTTTTGCTTTATTCGACGGAAAAAACTACAAAATATCTTATTCTTGCAATGTATAGATGTTATACGGAGGAATTTGTCAGAAATACGCATTTCTTTTCGAAATTTTATCGCTTTTTCGTACTCTTTCCGGGTGTTGCCAAGGCGACCCGCATTGTTGCATCCGATTGAATTAGCGTCTATTAAGCCTTCAAATAGACAAAAGAATTTCGTTATTCGCTTCGCGCTTTTTATGAAGCATCGAAATTATAGTTGTAGCAACGTCAAACGTAATAGATTGCAACTTAATTAATTGCAGATAAGTTTGATTGTATGGTTCACCCGTGTGTATTGCAGGCAGAAAATTTTGGATTTTTTAAAAAGTGGAAACCCCCAGAGTTGAGGAATATATCCAGGTTAGATTTTAGCCCACGTAATTTAACCTGGGTTTAAAACAACAAATATTGTTTACAAGGAAGTATTATAAACGAAAGTTAAAGTATGATGGTATATTGCTATTTTAGATTATTTTCAGACAACCTCCGGTATCTGTGTTTTATTTCGTTCTCTGACTTCTTTTTCAGTTATGTTATTTTAACCTTTAACAAAATAAATACTGTGCCGCTTTAATATCCCGGGCGAAGCCGGGTACATCTGCTAGTGTAGATATAAGAGGACAAGATGTACGAATACAGCTCGTAAATATCGTAAACAGAAGTTCAACGGGCTGATATCTAACGAATTAGTAAGAGTAAAACTTTAACTTTTCTATGTAATACGACGGTAAAGTATCAATGGTAATTATTTATTCACTGCATTTTTCTAAAATTATTATGGGTTTTAGAATAAGCCATTTTATGGCTATACATACATAGTCTTTGACGTGTTGTTCGGACATTTTGAGGAAGGAAAAGCTTTGAATGTAACAACATTTTAATGATAAACGCCTAACACTCACTTTAAACCTAAGCTGTAATAATTACTTCTTCAACCTTGTGTACTTAAGCACTTAAAGATGAAATAAATTTTCAGAACCTTCACTCTGTCCTCTCGCAAGCGTATTTCAATTCAGTTAACTCGGCGTGCCTTAAAAATAAACTCAAGGGAGGTATTTCTAGGTATCCTCGCAGTCTCCATTGCGAAACGATTCTTTCTGAGAAGTTTAAACTTCTCATTCAAACCATTTCGTGCTTGCTCCGTAGTCTTTCTTTTTCCTCTTGCGTCGGCAGGCGAAATAAGCCTCCCTTCACTTGTTTGTTTTTACTCGTGGAGGAAAAAAACAAGGGTGATAAAATATCTTGTCCTTGATGTTTTGCATATTTTACGAACGAAACTTTCGCGATTTGTTTTTCTTCCTTCTGTGAGATGTGTATTCATTCTTGACTTTCCAACGTCTTGAAATCTCCCGCCCAAAGCGTCCTTTCGCGATCGATTTACCAGTGATATAACGACACGTCGAAGAACATGCATATTTGTGCAAGCGATGTGTCTTTCCCTTATTTTATCTCGTGATAGTGAAGGCAAGGGTATTAAAGGAGATTCTTTTCAGACTAGCTCGTTAAATAATATATGGCCGTAGATTGAATCGATGGAACTAACTTTTTTCTTTACGCTTTCATCCCGCGCCCGCCTATTTGGCGTGTGTAGAGGGACGGGGAGGTAGTCAGTTCCCCTCCACGCCAGGCCGTCCTTGAAATATCAAGATGGTGGTATGGGTTAAATATTTTCTACCTCTTGGAAGGGTCACCTATCCGGTTTTCTGCAGGCATTTGTTTAGACTGTATGGAGTTTTGCGCTTCGCCTCCGTCACCGCCGCGTCGAAAATATTTTCCGCTTTTTCGTTTCCGATTAGTACCCAGAAATGAATGAACGAGGTCTTTCACGAGAAATGTGAAAGCGAGATTATTACGCGATAAAAAGCTCCGACAAGTTTTGGAGCCATTTAGTGGTATATTTTTTCCGTTAATTAGATATTGGAAAAACGTAAAGTTTTAAAAGACGAGGGTATCGTCGTTAATTGCTCGATTGCCACGACCTCTCTTTCGTTAAGGGGCGGAAGACGTGTAAGGCATTCCAAAGATCGGCTGGAATCGAGCACAGCGTGGCGGAAACGGACGATCGATATCTTTCCTGGACTAACTTTTTTCATACGTTTTTCGATCGATGCCCGCGAGGGAGAATCCACACGGGTCTCGTGTCCGATGAAGATGAAAGAGCAACGCTTTGATCCGTGGACGTGATCGCGGGGAGCTGCCTCCTCGATGTCCCCGTTCCACGAGTGAAAAGGGAGAAAAAAAATGAAATATCCCTTTTTGCCGCCGTCTTCCTTTGGGTCTTGAGGCACTCGCAGCGGCAGACCACTCTATCGATCCTCCTCCTACTTTCGACCTTACCTCGTTCGCTCCCTCCTTTCTCTATCTCTCTCTCTCTCTCTCTCTCTCCCCCTTGCCTCGACACATCGGTCGATTATTCGCGTGAAGTCGCCGAAGAGTCGGGGCGTTAACTCCCCGTTTGTGTTTGACTTGATCAGCGAGCTAAAAATTTTCGGAAGAAAGAGAGCTTTTCTCTTTTTTATATTTTTTTCGGGGAAATAAAAAGAGAGGTAGGAGATTTGTAAAACCCGAACGGGGATGAGGGACACCTGTTCGTCCTATATTTTCCCCTCTCATGTCCGAGGATCATGTCTAATCTTTTGAGCGATACGGAGTACGAAGAAAATTAATTGTTTTCCTCTGGACGCCCACTCGCAGTTTCAAATGGGTAAAGTCGGTCGGTGTTGTGTATCACATTTTTTCTTTTTTATTTCAGTTCGCTCTAATTTTTTTTTCAGGTCGAAAAATCTTCCGGTGGGAAAAAAGATAAATTTTCCATTGAAAGAAAACGCTCTCTTCCGCTTTCTTTCGTTTTTTTTTATTCATCGTCCCCCTAGGAATTGCTCGTCTCGTCTCGATAATCTCGTCGCTCGGATTTGAGCAGAACAAGAGATAATTTAGGAAGCCGTTCTCCGCCTTAAAGGGAATCTCCGATTTGCCGTTTCCTCGTTTTTTCCCTTACCGCAACCGTGATCTCGGTTGTTTTTGCGACGCCGTCACTTCATCGTTCGGTGTAATATCCGCCGGGAAAAATATGAGAATCGCTCGATTGCGGGAAGAGATTCCGCATTTAATCCGTCCGTCTCGGTCGTAACCGCGTCAAGCCGTGTATGAGTTTGTGCATGTGTGTGTGTGTGGACGTGATGAAGACCACGGCTTCATTATCTGCGCGCATGACCTTTGGCGGGGTACGTGACGGTACTGTTTGACTCGTGGTGACCCGCGAAGTCTGTTTCTCTCTATCTCTCTCCCGCCCTTTTCTCTCTCTCGTCTGGCATTGTATGGATTCTGCGCAGTTGCACGTTCATTGCTTCACTTCGCCGAACTTTTATCTCGCGAATCACATTCGAGGGAACGCAAGGAAACCAAAGGACGTAATTCTGACGTAATACGAAATCTCGCCGTGGAAAGTTTTTGCGTTTGCCGCGAAAGATGGCCGGAAAGGATTAGATTCGAAAGAATTACATTTACCTGACGCTCATGGTAGATACTCATTCGCATGAGGTAAATTCATCCTGTTTATCCTCGGGTAACAGCTTGACGTTTTCTTACAATTCACCGTGATATCGCTTATGAATAATGCGAGAGTTCTTTCTGTAAATTGGGTGCCCTGAAAAAAAAATATCTTTATCCGTCGGCCTCTCCGGAGTTTTTTATGAAAACATCGATTTGAGATAGCCATAGAGGATGACACTGTTTATGAATCCGCCGGATATTTAAATTCGGGTTGAAAATGTTCACGGTCTAATTATTTCCTCCGTCCGGCGGATATGTGAAGCTATTAAAGCAATTATTACTTTACATTGCAGTAGAGAATTCATGACTGGAAACAAATTTCAGTCAAGTGTAAAACATTTAAAAATTAAGTCTTAGATATCTCCAAAAGCCATAAAATGTTATATTTTTTAGAATCTACTTTCGGTGAATCGTCACTGGTTTGTAGTCGAAATGCGCATGTTTTTTATAACCTATTGTACTTTATTTTTTAATTTTTGGCACGTAAGTGCTTGTTCTGGAATTCTAATGGAAGTATTAGCACTAATATGTAAATTCATGGTTTCAAAATGTTTCAATAATTTGGTATTGGGCAAAATGTGTAGATTATTTGACGTTGTCAACATAATAGGCGCTGGATATAATATGCAAATTTTGAAAAAAAAAAAAAAAAAATGTTCGCCTCCTAAGACTTCACCGAATCGGATCCATCCAATCCGAAAGGAATTCTTGGAATGCAACTTTCAATTAGTCTGTGTAATTACCGTCGGCAAACATTCTCATCGACACGATTAGAAAGTTTCTGGCGTCTCAAAGTGCCTTGCAAAGCATCTGGTGCAGTGAGGAGAACGTCTCTCTAAGCGGAGTGGTATTGAGTCTAGCGAGGGAGACTATTAAAGTTTCTTATTGAACGGAACGGAATGTAGTCGTCGCCTTGGAATGGGTAAACTTTAAAAAGATTGCTCTTTCCGGGGGAAGTACGTTAAAACCACCTCAACCGCACGGATCGGTTACGAACACTTGTGCTATTTTGCCCTTTTACTTGGCATTTAAGTATGCGTATTAGTTTTTAGCGCATTCTCATTAGCGAAGCGAGAACTGATTGAAATTGCTCTCGTTCTCTTCAATTTTTTAACACCTCAAAAATACGTAATATAAAATAAATATTATAAAGTATGTATCATTCGACAGTATACATTCGTACGAGTACATACATATATTCCTAATTTTTACATGGTTACGATCGTCTTGCCTTTTTTTCTTCTATAAGAAATTCGAGTACACATTTGAATGAAGTTTATATTTTTTCATGATATTGAAATACGCTAAGGGTTTTAAAACTTAGTTTCTCACTGAAATCAGTCCAAAAATATCGATGAAATGGGAATCAATAATAGCATTAAATTTAAATGAATATTCAAATACGTCTTTTTTGTGTCCCTCTATTGATGCAGTCATTTGTTCAACTAAAGTACACCTGAATTCAAGAATTAGCTCTCTAATTAAAAAAATGAAAGCAATTACTTGTCTCGGGCATCTCCAGTAGTAAACAAGATTATGAAAAACCATATGCGCATTTCGAATACAATGTAGCCTCATAAGTGGAAGTTCATGAAAGTAGATTCTAGTACTTTCGGTGAAGGAAGACGAACTCGATGGTTCTCCAATTCTAGTGAATTAAAGTACACCCATTTGACTCCATGTGAATAATACAAATGAAATTTTCTAGAATATTTTTATCGACCTGCGATAGAAAGGGAAAGATTTTGCTCTTCGAGGCGACCCAAAAAACCGCATTATTGTCTCATTCTCCGTGATGAAACGCCTCTCAAATAATCCAGCGTTGCCAACATTCCCTTTATTGATATAAAAAATTCTCCCTACGCATGCGCTGGTGTTTCAGTTAGCATAGTAGTGTCTTGCGGCTCGAGATGTTGTATGGCCGATAAATCGAGAACGCTTTTTTCTCCTAGCTGGAATATTTTGTATTCAGTTTGTCTGCCCGTTCGTCCGTCCCTATGTCTGTACAGGCAATATCTCTGGAATCCTTTAACCTGGAAGAGCCACATTTTTAGAATACGTTAATCTATACAGGAGCTTAAATATGGTAAAGAATTGGTGGCGAATAATAGGGGAAAATAGCTAAAAAGAACATGCTGCTGAAAATGTAGGCAACCAACAACACATTGCCTCTGCGATTCTTTAATCCGATGGAAAGATCATTGTCGATAAAAAAAATTCCTTATGTAATTTGATCTGCAATTCTTGTTCTGTTTCTTTTCATTCGCAGAATAGTAAATTTCGTGTTCAACATTTGGCTATAAAATGAAAATCTTTCTTTTCGACCAGCCGCCATCTGAATACGACATATTGTTGCGCGTTAATTAGGCGACGTTACGAAACTTGGATAGCTCAACGTTTAAAAAAGTCTGTATTTATTTTATTATCTTTTCAAATTAAACGGGCTCGACCTCTGAGAGCCAATAACGGCGAGTTTAATGATTTATCGATCGTTGCATAATTCATATCTCTCCCTAGCGCCGGAGATGATGCCAGCGAACTCGGACCATCCGGCCAGACGAGTGTGCACTCGAATCCAGTCGATGGCAGGACTTGTCTTTTTTCTTGCGTATACAAATATCCCAACACTTTCTCCATTGTAAATACCGCGTGATAGGAAACCTGTTTTGCGGAGATATAAAAACCTTCCGCGCATTACAAACAGCCTCTTTTGCCGAACTACCCCTCGAAAGTCGTTATTTGTCTCGAGATTATTTTCTCACCGCGATCGCTTGCGAAAAGGCGTTCGCCATTGCGCTATTCTGACGACGCGCTTTTCAATATAAAACAGTAGACTACCGCAGTTTTTAAATTTGGCATCCTTTTCATTTGGTGGCGTTGATATTCTATCAAAAAAATTCCATTTTATTCATTTGTGTCTTGCATTTTTCACTTTCTTAATTGTAGCATCTTATAGCATTTTCAATAAAAACACATTGAGATATCAAACGTCTTTATGTCACACTCGAGATTGAATAATTGCAAATAACTCTGGTTTAGAAACCTTGTGATGGATTTTTAACAGAGCTATAATTTGAAGAAAGTATGGTGTTACGCATTCCAGGAGTTGTACGCGATGAATAATTACAGTAACCCGTTACATTCAGCAAATCAACTGAACATTTAAGGGACAATTTTGCCGTCCTCAGTGGTAATTCATTTCGTTCATTATGTCTCTTATTCTTATTAGAATTATAAATCGATGGTTTTCCTCCGGGGGTGCCTGCGTTTACGTTGAAACGAGTTGCTAGTGTAGCCTACCATTTTATGGCTACGATAATTAATGTTTAAAATATATGAGAACTTTTCTTAATCCAGTCCTGAAAACTTCCACTTAAATCTGAAAGATATGGGAATTTATTCAAAGCAGTTTTTGACTGTGAAATATTTATGTTAACAAAATTTATGGATGCGTAAAACCATAATATACGTAAAAAATGAAGGCCAGCAATTAATTTTATATTGTTGTCTAGTTTGTTGCTGTAGCTGCAAAACAGATAAGTAAACCAGATTCGCACCACAGCGACGAAGTATCCTTCCATAGTGGTAATCCACCTATATTTGTTTCTAAAAAGAAACCTTTATGGTTAAAGAAGTGTGCATCATATATTGGGTTAATGCATCGAGGCGAACTCGCGAATTATTTTTTGCATTATTTCAATTCCTTCATATGCGTTATATTATACGACAAACGATTTGTTTCGATGGCGAAAGTTATTTTTTTAGACATACATATTTATGTGATCACGCTGTTTATACTCGCGTCAACGTCTTAAAATGAATAAAAACTGTTTCGAAATAGCGGTTGCCAAAGTCTCTCGTATCGGAATCCAGCACCGATAAAAAATTTTGCATTCTCCTTGTGTTCTAAAGGAGACATTACTTCTGGCACTAGCGGGGGAAGCCTGAAACTTGCCCAACTTGCGGATCCACTCAAGGGAGTCCTACATCCATTTCATTCCGACTGACACTCGGGCTTGCCAACGTTTTTTTTTCATTCTTCCCGCCTGGTGTATGTATGCGCCGAAGTTTGCGGCTTCGAGGCATTAAAAGAGGCGTGGCGTGGACGGACGGTTGCCTCTTCCCCTTCCTACGTCAAGAGAGAAATACGGAAACGAAACTACGACGGCAATAAATGTAGCCGTTTGGCGGACGTTTTAAAATAGCTTCGAAGATTGGGGTTTTAATGAATTGAGGAAGTTGGCAGTCGCCGACGGGGGTTTGTAAATGAGAGTCCTCTCTCGCAGTTTAAAGCGTGTTCATGTTGGCCAAATGGCCTGCTGCTTTAGAGCCCATTTCTTTCCAAGTGTGCAAAGTTTTGACGGTTGTGGGAAATATAAAGTAGAATCTGTTAAGGTTTTCTATCAGATTGGTGCATTTACGTACTTCATGTGATATATAAATAAATTCCAGAATTAGATGGTAAAGTGACGCAGCTGTATTTGTTAGGTCTAGAGGACAAATTTCTTACCATTTCGTGGCATTTAAGACGGCTGTTTCGTAGTCTAAAACCGCGTCCGGTTTTTTTCAACCGTAACATGGCTACTGGAATTACACTAAATATATAGATTAAATTTGAAGGTATCAAAACGTTTATTAAAGATATTTTTTATATTTTACCAGTATTATTTATTTAAATCACGGACCGATTTCTCATTATACATATTCATAGGTGCTTATATTTCAAACAAACTTTCATTTATAGGCAACATTGACCGCTATAATTAAAGTATGAAACAAAAATAAGAGAATTGCAATTTAAAATCTACCCAAAGCATTTAAGTGGATAAATAACGTCATTCCACACAGTGGCGGATTTACGCCTCATGGGGCGCCTGTTGCTAAACATTTTGGGGCCCCTGTCGCTAAGCATTTGGGGCCCCTGGCGCTAAGCAGTCGGGGGCCCTGCAATCTAAATATATAGTGGAACCGCTCCCAACGGCTACCCTCCTTTGTGACACCTCTTTACGATCGTTTTTCTATGGAATCATAGAGAGGTTCCGCTGATTTTTAAATTGAGACATTTTATATTTCTGAGATTATATACACGAACATTTTTTCGGGGTCCCTTACTTCACGGGGCCCCTGGCGCGCGCCATGTGCGACCCCCCTTAAATCCGCCACTGATTCCACATGAAACTACATTGATTTGTTAGTATTGGCCTGCTAATCAATCGTTTTATATTTGATTACATCTCATCGGAAACCTTCCAAATTTCAATTGTTAATCGTAAAACATTTCCTGGATAATGCTTTTGACTTTCAATATATTGTAATGCTGTGAAATCACTTTTAAAATTGTTTTTAGAGTTTTTGAAGGGATTACATAAACAAAAAACTCGTCATATTCAAGCAAAAGATATGGATTTATAAGTGTGTGCTATTTAACCACTAGATCTTCTTTGAATGTTGATATTTGGATTTTGTTATAAAAGCTAAAAATGTGAAATTATTCTTTATCATTTGATATTCTTCATCATGTCCTCCATCATTCATTAATAACTTGGAATATGCATTGAAAAGCGTACATTGGCATGGTTATCGTGAAAAATTGAAGTTTTTTCCTTCCAGAGCAGTTTTCAATTTTCTTCATTAATTCCCGTCAAAAACATCCACGCTAGCGTATGACATAATCCAAGATTCAAAAGGAATTCCGTCCTGTCAGGTATCTTATGCTCAGAGCAGTGGAAAATATCGAAACGTGTCGTCAAACAATGTGTTGTATTTGAGGGTAAGCAGTTAACAACAATCTGTCATATTTACAAATTTTAAAATTCCAACGTGCACAGAGCGGCGGATTCACCGAAGAGCGTTTCGGGCGGCCATATGTTAGGGGCCCCAAAAATAATATGATTTTTTTTCTTGTTAATTACCAATAGAAATAAATTTCGTGCGATGAAATAGTCAGTCCTAATTTTTGAAACATCATCTTAGTGTTTTTGGGGGGAAAGGCTAGTATTGAATGTACATACTAGGATTTAAGATAGGTTTCCCTAGTGTTTTATCGGTTTTCAGATATCCCCATATAATTTTTTGGGGCACTTTATCTTTTTTTTGGATTATTCGTAGTACTCAATTTGGTTTTATTTCAATGTTATTTCGGTAATTTGTATTAAATGTGACCTTATTCATTTTCATTGATTCCATGATAAATCTTCTGAAAATACTGTGTACATATTTTTTTAATATTGAAAATCGTTTGCTTAACAAATCCATAAAAAAGCTACGTACACATATAAACGAGAAAAAGAAGAAGACACACATTGTCCCGATTATGTCCCAGTTTTGCTTCCTCAGAATCTGGCCATCCTAATTTAAGGGACTCATTGTCAAAATATAACCGGGTCCAGGGACTCCAAACGCACAACAGCATTGCGCATGCGCCAGGAAAATATTTCCTATACTGGCGAATGAGAGAAGTACAAGCAAAATAGTAAGTCTTGTAATATTACTACAAGACTTTCTTTATGATTAATTATCAGGAGCAAAGTTAAGAGGAAATTTTGGTAAAAAACAGATTTGCAGGATATATAATTTTTCGTTTTGATAATTTAAATGATAAAAATTATCGTTTTACATTAACTTATTGCGATTCTTTTCCTTATTGAATTTTTAAAGGATTTAATATCAAATGTGTATGCCAACAAAATATAGCTCTAAATCTAAATGCTTGACGTTCGTGACATTTTACTGGACGTCAGAAACAATTTCTGATTATAGTTGGTCCATATAATCAGCCTTGAGACTGGTAGCAAATTTTGAATATAGGGCACACCTTTGTGTGCCCCATCGTTTCACTTCGCTGCCTTACAAAGAGCTACGAAAATGGGATCTGCTCGCAGACTGGTAAGTAATTGCCTCTACAATATCGCAGAAAGCTTTGAAAAACATGTGAAGAGAACAAAAAATATTTATTTTTTAAGCAGCGGGGCATTTTATGTTACTTTCCGCTGATTCAAAATTTAAAACGCGCGAAGCTGCGTGAAACTCCTATTTTCAGACTAATTGTTTTCATCGCCACGTTGATCTCGACGAGATGGGAAATTGCGAAATCCATAAAACCCGAAAATTTCACATTCTACCGTCAATTGAGTTATTTATTACTTATATCAGTAACAGAAGTTAAAGCCGGAACTTGAGAGGGAAAAAAATCAAAATATTACGTAGATTTCAATCGAGGAAGCCGTATCTTTGTGGAATTGATTTTCATAAAACTTGTATGCGCAATTGAAAAAAATAAGTCATATACGACTTCGAACAGATTTCGACATCAAAAATAAAAATACGGACTGACGATGCGGTCGAAACCATGATGGAATTTGTTAAAAAATTTTAAATTTTGCATCAATGTTTTCTGAAAATCTTCCGAGTTTCCCATGCTCGGAACATATACTAATCTTTTGCTTTGTGCTGAAAAAAAGGGAGTATACGCTGGGTAAAACATTTTCCTCCAATAAGCTGATCGCATAAAAAATCGATACATATCGATATGTCTACGTAAAAAAACGGCGCACAAGGATTTCATTTTTTTATTTGATGATTGCAGTACAAGATGCTGATAAGTAACATAATTCCCTGCTGTCGCCGGCCCTCTTTTGGTTGAAGGCCTCTTAAATGCCCCTCCACGCATATATATTCTCTATGTTACACTGGCAGATTTTCTCATATCCTTTGAATTTGAATGCCCAGCCGATTCGCCTCTGTCCTACGTACAGTGGGTATCTCAGAGGTAGTGCAATGAATAGCCGAGGAAGGGAGAAGGAAAACCCGGTGCCGGCATTTGGCCGCTCTTACGAAGAACACCAGGGGGTCCAACGGCTTGACGTCTCTTCCGAAGGACGGAACAGCTGAATTTGCGCGGTCTCCTCAAACCACACAAACAGGGGGTCGGGCGACCTTGGAAAAATCCTACTTGCGCAGGGTTCGTACCCGATGCCTTTTCAAGCAGCAGGCGAGTAGCAGCCAGCGTCCTAACACATTCTTGTCGGTGATGGAGAGTTCCTCTTTCCCCAAGTTGTAGTTACTTTAATCCTTCGCAATTAGCCCTCTTTAATGGCCAAGTAATGTTCGTCCCTTTTTACGGTTATTTTTTATGTTATCCAGCGTCCGTATACACTACTTTCCTCGAGTCATTTGAAGTTTCTGAGTGATTCTAGAGTATAAGGCTTTTATTCCTAGGAACTTAATAGCTTAAATCGCCTTTCGGATGCAGTGTTCCTGATAACGTTTTATAAACCACGACTTCATAACAAGTAGCTATCAATATGCTTAGGCATGTTTCATAATTATTTTACGTGATGCGATGTCTAAGTAATGAGTTAGTAAATTTGAAGGGATGGTTCTTATTTCGCGTTCTTTGCCTACTATTCGCTAATTTCGGCGCGTGACGCAAACGAATTAGAAAAAGGATCAACTCCTTTGACGTGACAGTAACTGCAATTCGCGTATTACCATTGCATACAGATGTGTCTTCATTAATTTTTGTTAAATTAAATGGAAATCTTTGTGTATTGTAGTGCCGTTATCGGTGTAGCATCATGCTGCACTATAATTTTATTAAACAAGTAATGAAATTGTACAGTGTATCACAAATAGGCGCGTTTCGTGCGATGGTGTATTTGAAACTAAAAGATATACTTCGAACGAACGTAAACCATAGAACAACTCTGTCTATTAAAAATTTATTCCCTAACCTAAATTGATGCATTAATAAACGTATTTATGTAATTCTAATAATAAAAGCCTAGATGCGTTTGTTTGTGTGTAACGCTTACGCGTTTTAACAAACTTCTCGATTAGGTGGAAGGTTGAAATTTCGCAGAAATGTATGATTCAGATATAAAAATTAAATGACGAAAAAACCGGGGTTCGACTCCAGGGGGGCGATTTCCATTTCCCGTAAGATAACACGTAAAAAGCGACTTTTTAAAGTGAGGGCTTTTATTCTTTTGGAAATTCAAATTAGAAAGAATTGACGACGATCTTCGAATTAGAACTTTTGGAAAATTATTGAAGTTTCTTATTCTATTCATCTTTTTCCGCCTACCGTTCGAAATGTTTCATATTAAACATTTAAATCACATATTTTGGGAAAATATCGGCTTTTAAATGGGATGTAGCCTTGCCGACCACGTCATTGTTAAACTTCTAGAATCAATTGTTGTCTCCACCCACGTACGTGTAATATATACCAGTGCATAGATTGTCCTAAATTATCGTAGGATTTTTCGCGAAATTATGTAATCCTAATGGAACTGGGATTTAGTTTGGATTCTTTTGCTTTTCTAAACGACTATATAGATGTAGAGTAAGAGAGGGGGGGATGTGGGGAGGAAGATAGAGAGGAAGGAATATATGTAGAATGGAAGATACGTAGAGAGTAAGGGAGGTATAGAATTAAAAAGGGACGGGAGGAAAGAGATAAAGGGGGAGAGCTATGGATTGTGATAGGAGGAAATGAGAGAGGGATGAAATGGGAGAAAAGAGAGGCAGAGAGAGGGAGGGAGAGAGAGAAGGAAAGAGAGAGGATGGGAGGGAGAGATGGACGGCGAGAGGGAGTTTTTCAACCATATAGTAGCTGACATCCGTCATATGGTGACCAATACACTAGTTCTAGTATAATGACTAAATACCGCAAAACGATATAATATCAGAAATTACATCAGGGAAATATAAAATGTTTATTTACCCATATATTTTCTAATCAGTTGTGATTAATAAAAAAATCTAAAATTATTTAAAACATACCTCACTTAAGTAGTTGTAATATTTACGTTATTTTCTTCGTCGTAGAAGTAATCCATTTCCTTCTGCTTACAAAATACTGCGTGCACAATAAATGATACTACGCGTAATTATAATTTTTTCTTTAACTCAACGGCTTCTTTTTTTGGTTTGTCGACATTCAACAAATAGCGGAGTTAAATGAGAGAATGAGAAAACCGCTAATAACTAAAATGTTTTATTCTTTTTCGACTTTCGACTCGGGAATTTTGTCTCCAACTTGTTACGCGTATCATCACCCTGCTCTAGACCTGTTTGCGACGCGGTTACGTTTCGAGGTTCTGTTACAAGTATGAACGCGGCTTGGTAAATGTGTACATTTCCCGGTTAATGTGCGCATTTACCACCAACTTCGATAAATGTAAGTATAACATACTTTTATCGAATGGATTGGGGAATTTTGCACATTTACCTAGAGACACTGGTAAATGTGGATACACGTCGCAATACAAGCCACAATATGGCGACGTCGCGTACATCTGTTGCAGTTTAGAAGTACGATAAATATGTAAATTTCCTGGTAAATTCATCTTAATATATACTAGTGGAGCCGAACCCTCGATGATTTTTGTAATAAATTAACGTAATTATTAAAGTGCAGCATTTCTCATTCTTACTTATTTCCACATTTACCAAGGCACATCGGTAAAAGTGCACATTTACCGGGAAATGTACGGATAACACGTATTTCTGGAAATTTAAACTTACATTTACCGAGCTTGGTGGTAAATGTGCACATTTCCAGATTACGTACCTTTACCGTAACATATATACTGGAACGAGAAAAACCTCGGATAGTTATTTTGACTGTTTACTATTATTTTCGGTCTCTATTGAGTTACTATTCGATTTATCAATGTAAATATTCGGAGGAATTGGGTGGAAATTTTTTAAATCGAAATTATTTTTAGAAAATCCATTTGTCAACTCTCCTCTATTTTTAAAGAACTCCGAATGCAACTCTTTGTCATCGGATCGGTTATGTTGTCTTTATCGTTTCGCTAACACTTTTGAACCGTACATACTTCTATTGACTGACGTCACCCTCTCGAGGTCTCCTCCGCCAACCAATCAATTCGAAATTCTGTGGCGTTTCTCCATAATAATAACTCTCGCCCCATTCTTACACCACTCCTCCTTAACTCCCTCGAAGGCCGTTTTAATTCCACTTTTAACCTTCCTCAATCCCGTCATCTTCATGAAAGATTCCCGCGCGCCCCTCCAACGCTCATAACCAAATCCATCTTTCACAAGATATCCGAACAGTTCGTGGTTGGATGTTTTGCACATCAGAATCTTCAGAAACGAACGACTCAGTTGCATTCCAAAAGATCTCACGCCGCTCAGACGCTATTCGCCACCTGTATTCTTTTATTATACTCTGGGTGTAAGAATTTCCTCCAGATAACTTTGGTACCAAAGAAAATCGTGGAATTATTTCTGCTGTCTGCGTGGTATCATTTAATTTTTAAAGTATTTTTCTTAAAAGTGAATTTTGTGTTACGACACTTCTTATTATCCTTAATCTGAAAAGCCATTGTATTTAATGAATAAGTTTTTTCAATGATGATTTAACATTAAATATAATACTGTATCTCTTTTGAAAATCTTCTTACTGGGATGAAATATTCCGCGTCGAGCAATTGCATGGAATTAGGATTCGGTATCTTAACTACTTAACTTAACTTAACTATTTAGAGAATTTAATGTATATTTGTAAAACTCATCAAGCAGTAATAATAATATTAATTTATTTAGCATAAGCAGGTTTCCCCAATTGTACGTATTGTAATAAATTCAATTATAATGATAACAAAGACCATCACACAACCACGCCCCCGACAGGATTCAAACCTATCATTTACTGCGTAGTGTTCAAATGATATTTTTAGACAGTTACGCTTCTGCTTAGGAAGATACTCATTCACTTCGAATTTTTTTTTACGCACCACTCATTTACTCGCAGAGTGATGTTGTGCACGACCTTGAGTTCCACAACACACGCAACCAACTTGAAGACATTATCTGGAGTTGGAGAAAAATGTCTTCTGCATATCCGTGTCTAACTTAAAACTTTATGTTGTTAAACGGTTCACAACACGTATCAGTTTTGTTTGCGTAAGGATTTCCTTGATGATTATAAATATTCGGGCTCACTTTAATTTGATCTTTATATTTTCATTTGCATTTGAGAACTGTGAGTTTTATTGAAGGAAACTGTTGGTAAATGGATTTGAATAGCGATTTTAAATGAAAACAAGAGAGGAAAGATGCACACATCATGCGTGCATACATGCGAGGCAGAGGCGTTCATTACGATTTATGCAATCATGTCAAAAAAGATAAATATTAATGGTTTAGTACAATGTCTAAAAACTTATGTCAGTAGTGATGCGAAGAAAATATCAATTTTTTTATTCACCAAATAATTTCCTAATCAATTGTAAATAATAAAACAATCGATAATTATTTAAAACTAACCTCACTACAATAATAGTGATGTGATCTTTATATTCACGTTCATTCTTTCGTCGTAAATTACCCATTTCTTTTCACTTACAAAAACGATGGATATACCTAAAGAAAATATGTATTTACGTTCATTTCTTCGTCGTATATTTTCCATTTCCCTCCATTTCCCAAATATTACCAGCGCACGACAGAAAATTAAACTAATTAGGTATTTAAAGCGGATATTGTTTACATCAGTTGTCACGACGATTGTTTTCGTTGATAACAATTAAAAAATCTGATGTGGCCACCACATGACTTTCTCCATACCTGTAATATTTCTAAAAATTCCAAATAGGTTGAATGATAATAAATGTTTTAAGGAGCTGCGAGAAAAATTTAAAGACATTACAAAGAACAGAAATAAACTGAAACCGTAGCCTTCTGATATTGGATATAGCCAGGAAGCTCCAACAACTAAGAAAATAAAAATGAGAATTACCAAGACGTAACTAAGCATAAAACGTAAAATGTTTTGGATAAACGTATAAAATTAATTCTCCTACAACTTTTATTCCGGAATATTTTTACATTTATCAAATATTAAAGCAAATATTTCAAAATAACGAATAAGTGACAACAGTAAACACCAACTTTCGTGCGACCGATTTTTACCAAAAACTATTAAGTTATTGTACCTTTAACAAAAATGTCAACTATAAAATTTCACGGTGACCTGATTAATAGTTTTTGAGTCAGAGCACACACAATATTTCGGTTACAGACACACGCAGACATCATCGAGAAAAATAGTCAACACGTGTTCAGGGGACCTTAAAACATGTATTTCCGTTGAAATCTCGAATTCGATTTTTTTTTCATGAAAACAAGACTAGTTATAGTTCGTATATGGAGAAAGTAAAAAATAAATTTCGAGCTAACCCTTTGACTGAAATTCAATTTATTATCAAAATTAATCGAATTTCCACAAAATAGTTGAGAAATGCACATGCGCATTTCGGCTACAGAGCTGCCGTCGTCAGCGTTAAATTAGCGGTTATAAATTATTCCTCTTAAAGTCCAACGATCGCCGAATCAGTGCCTGTGTGACCAAATCTAGCCTAGAGAAATTTAAAACTTACCCTGATTACAGCAACTTGTCAGTCGAAACACCTATCGACGCTTTTCATAATTTCAAGAACCCATGGGCTTGGAATTTTGCAGTTTTAAAACTCCATGCGTAAAAAGAGTTAAATTCATTCCGTCGCAGCGTGCCAATTAAAGCTTCATCGATGGCAGTTTATCATCTGTTATCCTTTGTGCATGACTGAATCTCATCCAGGAAAATAACCGCGCGCCATTCGACGCAGCGGACGCTTGGTTCCTGGAAAATCATCCCCAGGGAATTACTGGACGCGGAACAATCCGACGAGTTAGTTTTACATGGGAGCGCAATGAAAGACTAATGAAGGCCCGATACCGAGCTTACCGTCGCGCAAATTTTTTCCGCTCGCGAAATCATTCCATTCACTTTTTGCGGCTGCCTCGGCCTGACCCCGAATTACTACATTCAGGGAATGCATAAACACGATATTGCGTCGTCGTACAAATGAGCCGACCGTGTGATATTTTCCGATTTTCATGGGGGGGGGGGTAGGGGAGGGGAGCGAAACACGATATTTAAGCTCTGGCAGGGGAAAGATAATAAGAATAGCGCGTGCGGATTATTTTCGAAAAATGTGTGTTTCGTACGCAAATCGCGCAATCACAACGCTTTCTCGAATGTCGATTTTTGTGACTATACGAGGCCTGATTTTTATGGGCAGAAGAAGAGAGAGAGGGAGAAAATTGCAGATCTGTAAATATTATGAAGGTATTTTATCCTTTTTGGGGCAGGACGGAGAAATACGAAGGAAACTGTAACTGTAAGCTACTCTATGTCAATTTGTCCTTCCATCTCACCGCCTGTCCAGATATTTTTCTCCGGAATAGATTGCGTGAACAACTGATATTTGTTCATGTTATGCAAGTGTCTTATTCAAAAAGTTTGAAATTAAAACTTGAGTTTCAGCAAGGCTAAAAGGATAACGTTTGCCAATTTAACCTGGATCATTAAAACAGGGGTCCGCAACTTACGGCCCGCGGGCAGTATGCGGCCCTCGAGAGCGCTTCATGCGGCCCGCGAAGCTTGCTGAAAACGTGGCCGGTAAAATCTAATACGTATAGACAATTTCATAATTTTCAGAAAAATCATGGATTTTTATGAATTTTTAACCCGAGTAAATTATTTATACTTGACTTCACTATTATGAAACCATTGAATCTCTTGATAATACACGGCGTAAATACTCACCCGGCCCGCCGAAGCATTCACAACTACGAATGTGTGCCGACATGCAGAAAAGGTTGCCCACCTCTGATTTAAATAATGTACAAAATAAGAAAATGTTATTGTATCTATAAAAAGGAGCATTAAAAATATATTTTTAGCAATTCTATTGCTGCCATGACCGCAGGAAATGCTTCAGAATCTGAATTTCATAGCCATCTCGACTTCATCGGAACAGAAAAAAAATGAATGACTTTCATCGCGATTTCAATAAATAATGCTTTAATTCACTAACAAGGGGCGGATTGCAGTTGTTATGCAGCATCGCTGTGCAGAAAGTCACGATTTTTTCGGTTTTCGATTTGAGCGCGTTTCAAAATGTTCGACCCTTCGAGGATTAGTTTTATTCATGATTTACGTCAAAATAAAACGCGCCGCATCTACTCGACATGATAAGTTCACTTCTCCGTGCGTACTTAATTAAGAACTGAAAGTAATAAGCCAGCATTTTGCAAAAAAATAACACATTTAATTTTTCGAACCTCCAGCGGATAATTAAATCAAATTATACCGTCACCGGAAAAATACACTCGACCTTGAAGGTCAGCGGTCAATTCCGATCGTTTTCCGTCTGATCACGAATTGGTCAATACGAGTGGAAGATTAATATCCAATTGCATCCCGACGAAACAGCCTTGTTATCTCTTCCGGTTCTCCTCAGCCTCTTTCCTGGCCCCTCCTTTCACTCCCTCCTATCACTCCCTCCCCTCTCTCTCTCTTTTTATTCTCTCCCGTTTCTGTTCCCTTCTCCCGTCCCAGCGTCGCATTTCTCCAACCCTCGCCTCGCGTTTCCATATCGGATATCACTGAGACAATTACCAGCTCCAATTTTCCGCCTCGGAGGATTTCCCAACAAAACCCTGGATTTTAAAAAATATTTCAATATTTTCCCCCTTTTTAGCTTGATCACACGACACCGAAACAAATAGAGGCCCTCCATCTCGCTTGATTGCGACCCTCGATTTTTCGCTCCGAATTGCATGGCGGGATGATTTTTTTCCCGTCGAGCATTTTGCGCTTGATTGGATAATAGCTGTAACCGAATATTTTTTCCGGTGCGATCTTCGATATTTGACGTTGACGTCGCTTCCCGCGATCCTGAGCCTCGGCAGCTCTATCGACGGTAAAGCTATTCCACTAGAGAACGGGAATTATTTTGAGACCGTTTTATTGCGATTTTTTCAAAAAAATGTATCATCTACCCTTCTGATCTGTTACTTGATACGCTCAAGTTTCATATTTTGATGGAAAATTTAATTTCCTTTTTTAGTAAAATACAAAAGATTACTATGGTAAATAAAGGGTGGCCATATTTCAATTTCCAGCGGGGTGCACATGAGGGATCCAGGCTATAGTTATTACGCTCATTGTAAAAGGCCGTTAACGGCTGTTTATGAGCTAAAATAAATTAATTAATTAACACGGGTTTAGGGGTGTGTAAGTTAAAAAAGGAATTCTTTTTCTAAAATAGTAAAATTGGTGTATGAGTTTTAGATTTGGTTCGTAGTATCTATGGCAAAACCTAAGGGGTAAAATCGCATCTCACTAGGCTCCAGTATGGGCGCCCTAGTCGTTGCTAATTTAATTATAGCCTTTACAGGCAAATTAATATCGTACATATGGCGATTATCCCGTGAAAGATCAACCATTTCTAGTTTTCTACGGCCTAAATACGCAATTTTCCGCCGAGAAGTGTATTCTGATGAAAAATTAAAATTTAAGTTAATAGGATCAAATTTCACGGAGAAGTCAGTCAATCAGTGTGTTTCCATTATTTTGGTCTCGCGAGATTGATGGATCCCTGTAATCCTCTCCACCAAAAATGAAAAGAATTTTTCTGATGAATGTTTTTTCTATGCCGGTAGTATGAATAAACAATATCTAGAAAAATATGATCAACTTTACAGCAAATGGATGAAAAGGTCAAGTGTCCCGGATTTGCTGCTCATTATTGGAATCTGACTGTTACTTTGAAATATATAATCCCAGCGGTTCCCAAAGTATATGCATCTGCGACTCCCTCCAAAGGCAGGCGTCTTCATCGCGACTCCCTTGACCCCAGTAATATAAAATACATATGATAATATGTAATATATACAATAGGTAAATATAAATTTCAAAAATATATTAATAATGAATTTATTTGTGCAAAACTTAATTTTATTCTAGATGTATCATACCATAAAAAATTAACAAGTTTCGTATTCGCGACCCCCAGTTTTGGAGCCACTGCACTGACCTATGCGATCTTCAGTCGTTTGGTTTTATGAATTTTGCTTCTTTAGTTTTCCGGAACTTAACGATGAGGCATGCTAATAACATCCGCGATAAGCCACAGGAACAGAAAACGCTATCAAACTGTGTGTGCAATTTTCGATTCGTTCGTATGGGCTGTATCGAACAGAGTAAAAAAGCATAATGCGGAAGACCCGTTAAGAAGAAATTCTCGCGTGCTCCCGGGTCTGCAGAACGTCTTGATAACAGACCTCCACGTATTAACTTCGGATCCCGAAGGATAAAAAAATCATGGAATTCCTATTTCAGTTCGCGTGAATGGAGAATTCTTCGGTATGCGGGAGATGCGTTAAGGGTCTGCGGGATTCGATGTTAAAAGGGGCGTAAAGAGGCATTTCATGTTCTAAAACTTTCCTGTTCACTCTCCCGCATTCTCCAGCCTTCTAACCCCCCCTCTCCTTCTTTCCTAAAACATTTCGGTCTATTTTCGGTCGAAGACGGACAGGCAATACCGCTGAAGGAAAGGTATTTTCCCGTGGCAAATGGTAACGGGAGGTCACGGTGAGGTAGAGGTCGAGAACTCGAAGAGGCGAGGTTTTAAGTCGGGAGGAGGGCGTGCACGCCCCCTAGGGCGAGGGGGAGAAGAGGTGGCGAGGAGGGTGGGGGTGGAAACCGGTGTGGCAGGTCTATCTAACCATACCCCACCGAGGCATCGTGGGGGAAATGGGAACTGTTAGGAAAAACAAAAAGAGACATTCCACGGAAGGATTGTTCTGCGCGGAGTGAGGGAGTTGTTTTGGCGGTGATTGCTCGAGAGGTTTCGCGAAAGTTTTTCTTCCCATCTGGATGAAAGTTGTTTTTCAGAGAGAAAGTTTTGAAGAGGACGGGACCGCGTCTGGTCAGAGCCTTAATTGTTTGTGGATAGAAGAAAAAGAGGGAAACGATACCCAATAATGGATCGTAGTGGGTAAATGCGGCCCGCGAGCACAATTTGTCCCGGCCGAAAAGCTTAAATGAAAAGCTATCCGGACACTTTTGTATGCGTTTCTCGAAAAATGGTCTTAAAATATTTCCTGGGGTGATCTAAACGATAAAAATTGTTGATAGTCGACTTCCGCGTCTGCGATCCCTCGGAATCTTTCGGTAACTGCCAATGTAGACTTCCTTCCTTCTACAGAAACTTCTTAACGATAAAAATTGTTGATAGTCGACTTCCGCGTCCGCAATTCCTGGGAATCTTGCAAATGTAGACTTCCTTCCTTCTGCAGAAACTTCTGTGGCCGACCACCCGAAAAATTGGCTCGTCCTTCTTTTAAATATAACGTGTGAACCTCGGTTACTCGGAACCGTTTGTCTCGTCGAGAAAAATTGGGATAACAAAAATTTTAATTAAAATAATTTCAAGTTAAAGTGTAAGACCATCGGTATAAAAAAATTATTTTACGAATTGTAAGAGTTGGATCTTATTTTGATAATTCTGCAAGAAGAAGTGATTCCTACGGAAGCCCGGCGTGAGGTGGGAAGGTACATCTACATCTACATGTTACCCTGCAATTCACCTAATTGGTGGGTGGCAGGGGGTGCAATGCACCAAAACCTACCTAAAGATTGTCTATCGCAGGTTGAAAATTTCTATTGTGATCTAGTATTGTCCTCGAAAAGAACGAGCCTAGATAACACTCCGTCCTTCAATCGATCTCACGTATCTTATCGTCACGGTCGTTTCTACCTATATACGTTGGTGCTTCAATTATCCCTACAACCTCGTCATTTAGACATTCCGATCTATATTTCTCCAGAAGCCGCAACCTTGAGTTCAATCTAAGATCCTCCAGTGGTACCCATTCAAATCCCTCAATAATGAAGCGACGCTTTCCTTATGTTCGTACTTTTGTTTTACGAATCTGGTTGCTCTGCGCTGTACTCTTTCTAATTGAATTATATGTCCCTTCTCGTACGGATCCCATATGCATGAGGCGTATTCCACTTGTGGTCTAACCAGTGATAAGTAACATGTTTCACGTACTTTTTCTGTAGTGTTCCGTACTATTCTACCTATGAAAGCCAGTTTCTTGTTGACCGCGCATATAACTCGACGAATGTGCATATCCCACGAATGATCTCGACAAATGGTTACTCTTAAATATTTTACATACTCGACCGCTTGAATATTTATTCCATCTATTTTATACTCGAAACCTACTTTTCTTACTTTTCCAGAACGTAACTGCGGCACATTTAGCGTAATTAATTTAAATTTGCCATTCTTTGCACGGCGTTGAAATGGCTCTTAAGTCTTCACGCAGCGACTGATGGTCCTCCTGGTTTTTTATTTCTTTATATAGAACGGTATCATCGACAAAAGCTCTAATTTTACTGCGAACTACCGAGCAGATATCATTCGCATAAATTAAGAAAAGTAGAGGGCCCTGAGGAACATCCAACGCAACTTTAACGGGAGACGAGTATTTCCCATCGATGAGAACTATCTGTTCTCTATTTGAGAGGAAGTCTCTCACCCAACCGACAATTTTTGGATTGATACCATATTTTCCTAACTTCGCAATTAATTTTTTATGAGATACTTGATCAAACGCCTTCCGGAAGTCAATGAATATGGCATCGACCTGAGTATTTTTCTCTCCGCATCGCAACAAATCATCCACGAACAGGCCGAGGTGCGTTTCGCATGATCTACCTCTCCGGGATCCGTGTTGGCATCCGCTAAGCAATGAATGACTATCTAAATAGCGCATTACAGAGCTAAAGACTAGGTGCTCAAGTATCTTGCACGATAATGAAGTTAAGGATATCGGCCTATAATTTTCGGGGTTCTCTTTGTCGCCGCCCTTATGGACGCTTGCCATCTTCCAATCTTTAGGAACTATACCTTCGGTAATGGATTTCTCGAATATAATTTTTAAATACGGCGCGATTTCATAAGTTAACTCTTTCAATACTCGCGCGGGTATTTCCTCCGGCCCAGGAGATCTATTTGGTTTAATTGAATGAAGTTGGAGCGCAATACCATTTTCGGAAAATATCAAATATTCCATCGAGTCGCCCTGATGCATAGCAATAGTTCTTTCACATTCATCGTCATTAGGAGGAAAAGGTTTCTGAAAGTGTTGATTTAAACGTTTGCTTTCTCTGCACTATCGTGAACTACAGTTCCCGTTTCTGATCACAATGACGCAATAGTGGGGCCTCTACCTTGGACTTCTCTGACATAAGACCAAAATGTTTTCGGGTTCTCTTTCAAGTTATCCTGTGAAACCTTCTTTTTGTAATTGTTAAACGCATTACGCATTGGCACTCTGGCTATGGAGCGCGCCTCCTTGTATTGCTGCCTTAACGTTGCAATCTGTTCGACCGTAGCTGTTTAGGATGTGTTATTTACGCGAGAGTGGAGTTTTCTTTGCCGTCGGAGAGCGCTCCAAACTTCCTGGTTGTACCATCTAGGCTCTGCATTTTCACGCTTCAGTTTGCTTGGAATAAATTTATCTGTGCACTCTCGCATCATATATCTGAACATGCACCAGGATTCTTCCGCGTCTGCAATATCTGTTACCTCGCAGAAATTAGTATATTTATTTCGCAGAAAAGACCTAAATCTAGTGAAATCGGCTTTGGCGAGTACATAAAGCTTTCTTTTAGCCTTAACCTATTTCTCAATGTTTAGCTGAAACTCCACGTACACTGCCTTGTGATCGCTTATTCACTCAGCAACAGATACCTTATTCATACGCTCAGGAAGATTAGTAGCCAATAAATCTAATATATTATTAAATCTCGTGGGAAATCTCACTAACTGATACAATGAGTGTTTGCCGAAAGTTTCAAGTAAAGCCTCGCAAGATTCACGCTCTCTACCACCGGGATAAAAGCAATTATGTCTCCAATCAATTGAACATTGAAATCGCCTCCCATTATAATGGCTTTATCTTTATTAATCGAACTTAGCGTCACCACTTGTTTCTCTAGATAATAAATAGTTTCCACGCTCGCATTTGGTGGTCTATAAAAGGCGCATATATTTACAGTTGCTCCTTTTCACACTACACCAAACACTTTCGACTTCGTCGTCATTCATCTGTATTGGGTAACTTTTGTATTTATTGCTAACTTCTATAAAGACTCCACCTCCCGACCGGCTACATCGATCTTTTCTAAAAACGCTATAGTCGCGAGGAAAGATCTCCTGACTGGCTATGTCCGCCGTTAGCCAACTTTCTGTACCAATCACTACATCAGCACGCAGACTACGAATAAGATGCTCAAGTTTGGCCTCCTTCCTGCGAATGCTGCGGCAGTTAACCGTGATGATTTTTAGTTTATCGCTATTACTACGTAACAATTCCTCGCGCGTTATTGAATTATTATTATTTACTGCATCCTTGTCCTTCCTATTACGTCGACTATTTCTACGCTTAGAATGTATTCTACCGTTAATTAACATCGCGTTTATAGTGGTATGACGGTCGTAAGCATTACCACTATTGACGTGCATCTCAACGGTTGGTGAATAATTACCATTCCTTAAATCTAACCTAAAAAAGCCCTAGCATTCTCGAACACCCTACGCACTACCGCCTCCACAGCCTCGGCAGTGTAGTGCACACCAGAACCGCTTAGGGATGCCCTGCATGAATCCAGGACCGGCCTCAGGCCAACGAAGTCCACTCCATTACCCCTACAGAAGTCCCACAGCCCACGGTTTAGCCAGGCCACTTGGCTCCAAACCATAGCACCGCAGTCCGTCCGAGGAACAATGCTACAGATAGTAAGCCGCACATCATCACCCGACTCCTCTCGTACACGAGCAACCTCAGTGGCCAAATCCTTAAAAGAACTTAATACCTCTTTGAACCTGCGCTTCGAAGCGTCGTTAGTGCCAACATGGGCCACCACCCGCAGCGAGGAGCAACCCGTGCCCAATACCGACGCCCTGAACTCCTTCGTCACCTGAGGTACGGAGGGATAAAGCTCGTTGCTCGACACGGAGACCTAACCCTGTATGCATAGTCACACATTCAAACAATAGTGGTATGAAAAGGAACATATACTTTTTATTACCGTCGTTTGTGTCGAAGAACATCCTTATATAATAATTCTCAAGTGTCCGTCTGTCTGTCCCGGTATTTTTGGACATTTCCCAATGGAATTAAGAGCTGAAACTTTCACAATCGTTAAACCCCCCCCCCCCCCCCGAGATGGTCTCTACAAAATTCAAACAACCCGGAAAAAGTCCCGGATTTGACTCCGGGAGACGATTATATTTTCCCATAAGTTTACACGGGATTTTCGATTTTTCAAGGTGCTAGGTTTATTTCCTTCATTCATTAAAATATGTAAATATGGACCGAATTCTCCCGTTTTTGTTTTGTTCGACGGCTAAAACTATAAAATATCTTATTCCTATGATGTTTAGATGTCACACGAAATAATTTGTCAGAAACACGCATTTCTTTTCGAAATTTTGTGGTTTTTTCGTACTCTTTCCGGGTGTTGCCAAGGCGAATCTCATTGTTGCCTCCGATAAATTAGCGTCTATTAAGCCTTCAAATAGACGAAAGAATTGTGTTATTAGCTTCTCGCAATGCGAAAATTAATAGATTGAACGTTAATAATTGAAGAATATTGTTATTCAGTAATCATACGAAGAGGTAGAATAACGGAGCCATAGAGTGGTAAATCAACTCGTATATTAATGCCAGAATGTAATAAATTTCAAGCGCCTCTGAGAGAATTAAAATGATTGTCGGTTTTATATATATATATATATATATATATATATATATATATATATATATATATATATATACATACATAAAAGTTTTTACACGCACACCTCAGAAGTTATATTTTATATTTGATGTTCAACGAGTAATTCCGCTAGTGTTTCAATAATATCCGAGAAATCTTGCAAAACTTGATACCAAAGCAAAAAGGAAGAATCTGTACAATATGCATGGCACAAACTTTCTCATATAATACGTATGTATCTGGTCTCACTACACTCTCTCCTGACTGGAACTCCTACTGCTACAAAAACAACAAGTATGGAAAGGCATGCTCCATTTCCACATGCGTTCTTTGAGATCGAAAAATTTTAGTAAAACAGCCCAATACCAAATTTCATCAAAATACGTCCTGCGGTTCCCGAGTTGAAACAGGCACGATGTAAAATACATGTAGGTCTTCATGTAAAGTAGTCGTTATTGTAGTCCGATTTTAACCAAAATTGCAATCGGTCGGCAAATTTTAGTAAAACTTCCCAATACCAAATTTCATCAAAATATGTGGTATATGATGATGTTGGTATTGGTGACTGAAAACCTGAGGAACTCGAGACATCTGAAAGCTTAAATTTGAAGTTAAATTAAGTAAATTGAATCATCAACATAGGTAGTCTGTCCGTAGGCAGGGCGCTGATTATTCATGGTTAAACCTAGTTCTCCACATACTCCTATTTTCCGCTGTACTGTTCATATCTTGATAACTCTCTTTCCCTTTCAAATTGTCTATCAGCTGGAACATTTTCCTCCCTCTTTCCCTTTTGCCTTTTCCTTCTAACACGTCTTTAAACATACTGTGTCTCCTCGGTTAATGTCCAACCCAGTTTGCCTTCCTCTTTCTAATAGTCTGTATAATCATTCGCTTCTCTCCTATTCTTCGTAGCACTTCATCGTATTTCATCCTATCTGTCCATTTTATCTTCAACATTCTCCTCCAAGTCCACATTTCAAAACTTTCCAAGTATTTGATGTCATTTTTCTTTGGCGTCCGTGCTTCTGGCCCGTACAAATCTATACTCCATACGTAGCATTTTATGAACTTCTTGCGGATATCTTCCTTTATATTCTCCGTAAATAGGTGTTTCTTTCTTCTGAAAGCCGCTTTTGCTTTTCCTATTCTAGTCCTGATCTCATCAGTACATTTTGCTTCTCTTGTTATGATGCTTCCAAGGTATTTATATTCTGAAACATGTTCGAAAGGCTTTCCTTCAATACCTATGCTCAGATTCTCTTCTTTGCCCGATATTCCAATTACCTTGGATTATCAGTATTTAATTCCATACCGTATTTTCTACCTATTATTACTAGTGTATTTATCATTTTCTGGAGTTCCTCTTCCCTTTTTATTAGAAGTACTTGATCATCCGCGTATTTTACTGTTCTTATAATCCTCTCTCCAATTTTGAAATGTCCTGTGCCTTCTAACGCTTCTTGCATTAGACTTTCTCCATACATATTGAATAAGGTCCGCGATAGACAGCATCCCTGTCGTACTCTACCAATATTTACTCTGCAGGTGTCCGCATTCTCGGACCTGACCTTCACAACTTGATTCACATATAGATTCCTGATTAGTCTCCTGTCTTTCCATTCTAAACCTATATCCTTTAATATCTTCACCAACATTACCCAATTTATTCTTATCAAAGGCCTTCTGCCAGTCTACGAAACATACGCAGATATCTTGACTGTACTCTATTGCCCTTTCTGATATGATTCTAACTACCCCTACCGCATCTCTAGTTCTTCGTCCTTTTCTGAAACCGAATTGATCTTCCCCTAGCATTTCTTCTGCCTTTTTCTCCAGCCTCTTATTAAGAATCCTCGTGATGATATTAGACGTACGTGACAGAAGGCTTATCGTTCTGTAGTCTTTACACTGAATTGCCTTTGGCTTCTTCTTTAAAGTAATCATTGTTACTTCTAGGAAATCCCGAGGCAACTCTTCCGTGTCGTAAATCTTATTAATTTCGTGATCGCTTTTAGTCCATCTGATCCCATGACTTTAAGTACCTCGGCCGGTATTCCATCGCTGACTGTTGCTTTCCCTTTCTTTAGGTCCACTATCGGTTTTTCTACTTCGTTCTCCCTAATGCGATGTGATTCCGGGGACATCCTTCACGATGGGGAGGATAAAGCTAATCTACTAAACGTTTACTTCGCGAAGGCGTTCACGGCAGGTGGAGATAGACTTGAAGAATCTCTGAGGCAGGAATAGCGAAGCAACTGGGTGCGATAAAGTCCAACAAAAACCCAGGACCAGAAGGATTTCCCGCGCGTGTATTAAAAGAACTAGCAGAAGAAATAGCTTTCTTCCTTCGGATAGTATTCGAGAAATCCCTTACCCTCTGTGAGGTTCCTGATGATTGGAGACTAGCACACGTCACACCCATTCATAAGGGAGGTGACAAAGAAAACCCCGAAAATTATAGGCCGATTTCTCTAACATCATTATCATGTAAGATTTTGGAGCACATTATTGTTAGGAACACAATGCGTTATCTCGAGAGTAGATCGCTGTTAGACAGCGTTCAACATTGCTTCAGAAAAGGTAGATCCTGTGACACCCTACTCGGTCTGTTTGTGAATGATGTTTTATCATGCGGCGAAAATAATAAGCAGGTCGATGCAGTGTTCCTTGATTTTAGAAAAGCTTTTGACAAGGTTCCCCACCGTAAGTTGTTATTGAAATTGGGAAATCTTGGCGTTAATGTTAAAGTCATTAACTGGGTTCGCGCTTTCCTTTGGAATAGAAAACAAAAAGTAGTCATCGATGGTAAGTCCTCGAATGTGTCAGATGTAGTCTCTGGAGTGCCGCAGGGTGGTGTGATCGGACCTATGCTTTTCTTGCTTTATATAAACGACATCAGCTCAGTTGTGAAAAGTAATATCAGGCTTTTTGCGGATGACACCGTAGTCTATAGAGAAATTAGTGGTCCTAGCGACCATCGTCAGCTTTAGGATGATCTGGATGCGTTATCTGTTTGGTGTAAGGAATGGCAGCTAGAAATCAATCAGAAAAAGAGTAACGTTCTAAACTTTTGGAAATCTAGTAGCCCATCGCCCGTTTTTACCTACTCGATAGATTGTGAGAGCATTCCTGTTTAGGAATCCGTGAAATACCTCGGGGTAACCTTGAATCGTGACCTGTCTTGGGACACCCACATAAGACGAGTGATAGGTGCGGCAAATAAGAAGTTGGCTTTTGTGCGTAGAATAGTCAGGAAAAGCACGGAAAAGGTGAGAGAATCCTGTTATTTATCCTTGGTTAGACCTCAAATGGAATACGCAGCAGCGGTTTGGGATCCATATCAGAGGGGACTCATAAAGGATTTAGAGAAAATACAGCGGCGAGCAGCTAGATTCGTGAAAAAGAAATACGATAAAAAACAGAGCGTTACGTTACTCATTGAAGAGTTGAGTTGGCCATCGTTGAAAGATCGTAGATTACAGGCGAGACTTAAACTTCTAGATAAATATAGGTCGGAGATATTCGTAAATGAAATGAAGGATATTATTCGACAACCAACGTATATCGGACGGAGGGATAATGAGGACAAGATTCGCGAAATAGATAGTAGGGCGGAGAGGTATAAGGAGTCCTTTTTCCCTAGGACAATACGTGACCACAATAGATAACTGTGAATAATAATTAGTTAGGAACTTGGTGCGCGGCACCCCCTGCCATCCACCGTCAAGGTGACTTGCAGGGTAATATGTAGATGTAGATGTAGAAATAATTCGTCTTCTTCAATGTTTTCCTCATCTTCCAGTTCCATTTTTGTCGATCCTGCCTGCTTGCTGTATAGTTCCATAATGTATTCTTCCCATACCTGTATTGCATCCTTTGTTTCTGAGACTATATTCCCATCCGTAATCATAATTCATAATTATTATTAATTATTATAAATTGAATATCGGGTTCTTATTTACCGGATATTAAGTCTTTCAGTAAAACATGGCTGAAAAGTGCGCGAAAGCGATGTTTATGAGTGTTTTGAAATAACCAGATGACTTAAAGTGTTTTCAAGTGAATTTAGGTAATTTTTGTTATTGTGAATAGCAAACGTGTCCGTCTGTCCGCATGTTTCCTCTCAGAAACTACTGAGCGGATGTTGATGAAATTTGGTATTTAGGATTTAGGGGCAAAGAAACTAAGAAAATGACATAAATAGGTTACGTGATCTAATCAGGAGTACCACTTTACTGGTGACAAAAATGAATGTTTCTTTATATCTCGTACAATATCACTTATAACAAAAAATTCTTGAAACGACTTCATAGAAATAATCAAATTTCATGTTTTATTCAGTACTTTTTTATCGAAGGAGTAGCCGATTTTAAGAAAATCAAACTTTAAAGTCGTAATTTACTTTCGACTTGAAAAAATATTCCAGTGTTTTTCAATTGTTATCACCGAAAACAATCTTCGTGACAGCTGATGTAAAAAATATCTGCTTTAAATACCTAGTTAGTTTAATTTTCTTTTGTGCGCAGGTAAAATTTGGAAAATGAAGGGAGATGGAAAATCTACGACGAAGAAATAAACGTAAATACGTATATTTTCTTTACGTATACACGATGTTTGTAAGTGGAAAGGAGTGGTAATTTACGACGAAGGAATGAAAGTGAACATAAAGATTACATTACTACTATTCGAGTGAGGTATGTTTTAAATAATTGTCGATTGTTTTATTATTTACAATTGATTAGGAAATTAGTCGGCGAATAAAAACTTCGATATTTTCTTCGCATCACTACTGGTATTTCAGTTCGTAGACATTATACTAAGCCATTAATATTGATCTTTTTTGACATAATTGCATAAATCGTAAAGAACGCCTCTGCCTCGCATGTATGCACGCATGATATGTTCATCATTCCACTCTTGTTTTCTTCTAAACAGAGAGTGCCACCTCCACCAAAGATAACATTATCCATTAATAGACCTAATTTTTCGTTAGCGTTTAATATTATTTGTAAAGTCTAGAAGATGTGGGATTCGCCCAAATAATTCGATAAAAACTATATTTCGTAGTTTGTTTTCAATATATCATTTGAATCAAATGATATATAATTCTTCCAGTGTGGGAAAATGCATACTATATGCTATATTGCAAGAATAGACCCAGATAAAATTGTTTTATGATACTGGCACGCGAAGAGGCAAATTTTCTCTTATTATGTAAATTTTGGCACGCGAGCTAGAAAAGGTTCGCCAGCCCTGCTCTAGGACCTCACACAGACAGACAGCATTACTAAAACCACTTTTCTGGACTCAGGGACACGTAAAACGTGAATTTCCCTCAAAATCTCTGAGACGAATTTTTCGAGTTTACAATAATTTCTCTACACGAGAAAGTAAAATAATCGCTCGCTTGGAAATCACTCTCGCAATAAAAAATTCCTTCGACACCGTTTTCATCCCCTTCCTTCCTTCACCCCTCGAAATCTCCTTTTTCCACCCTTCTGCCTTCAAAGGTCAACAGCGAGTGTCTGGATAGAGTGACGCATTCCGTACGGCGGAGTATAGCTTTGCGGACGAATGTCTGATAGACGTTAATTTCTTCAGAGAACGTTTTCTAAAGTCGAGTTTCGGCCAAGGGGAGAAAGGGGTGGAGAAAGAGGTGGAGGCAGAGTGAGATATAGGGGGAGAGAGATATAGGGGGAGAGAGATATAGGGAGAGAGGTGGAGGAATGGGAAAAGTGCAGGGGAGAGAGAGAGAAAATCATCGCTTGAGAGACGCTCTCCCATTGCCCTCCGAGGAACGGTTTCTTATTAAGAAAGAAAAAAGAAGATAAAAAGTAATAACTTTAAAGGGATAGGGAGGGCTATAAAGGGTAAGAAGAGCTTTTTGTCTCCATTGCCGCCGTCTCTCACTCCTTTTTTGAACCACCGAATGGGGTAAAGGCGAGATGAAAGAGGTTTCTCCCTTCTTTTTAACTTCATTTTAATTTTTTTCCCTCTGCATCTTATTTGGTCGATGGCGCACAGACAATTAAGCTTCCCCGCTCGAATTGTCCGAAATATTTCCGGCGTTGCGAACGAACGGGACAATGGGGATCCTAGGCCATTAATGCACGGGTGCTGCGAGCGGGGATGGGCGGAAACACAAGACAAACAAAAGAACCCGCGGAATATTCAAAAGAGAGAACGAAAGAGGAGGCGGTTGCCGAGGCCGTGCAGATTGCAAAAGAAAGAATTGCACGGGTGTTTCTCGGTGATATAAGGAGGATATCGTTGCTTGTGGAGAGGGGCGAGGTGGGGGGGGAGGAGGGGGGGGAGGAGGAGGGGGGGAGGGTTGAGTCGCGGTCCTTTGTGCTTCGCATTTCGAGGTACGGCGCTCGGCTTCGACTCCGCAACGAGTCTTTTCAGAAAATCTCTCCGCTTAATGGACGGCGATGATGATGATGCTTCTTCTTCGTTTCCCTCATTCATCCCCGGAGGCTCGACTTTCGCTTCACGAACAACTGGGGAAGCCGCGAAAGGTTACGCAGGGGAAGGGCACAAAAGGGGGAGGGGTGATGTTTCGGTTCGAAACTACCGCCGCCTCCAGAGATAATAATCCTCTCCGGATGCCTTCGAATAACCGTTTGGGATATATGAGTTAACGATTTGCCGCTCGTCGCGCCCTTAAAAAAAACTGACGAGAAGGTTATTATTAATTTTTTTAAACGCTTGAGAGCGCCCTCGTCGTTCCTGTCGTCTCCAACCCTCTCGGATATTAACATAATTGAAAATTAATCTCCGGAGTAATTTACGTTTTAAAGCGCTAGAGAACGGCCACCCATCTGATGCAGTCTTATCCTTTTGCCTTGACATTAATGAGGATCGATTGTTGTGCTGCAAGACTTGTTTCGTTTTTTTTAATACAAATATTTCCCGTTTTCTTGCCTCTTAAAAACGAAGCCTATTATTATTTTTGGCATTTTAAATTGCAGAAGACTTTCGAAGTTTTTTTTTCATTTCTTCGTTATAAATATACATTTAACTAAGAATACCCACGTTCTGAAACGGGAGAAATAGTATGATAGTTCATTGGTAGAATATTCACCCGGCGAGTGAAAGATTCGGGTTCGATTCCCAGTCATGGGAGAATTTTTCTCCCGTTTCCAAATCATTCCCAACACTCCAGCTTATGCATGTCTGCATAGTGATCTTATGATCAATTCTTTCCATTTATGTGTATTTGAAGTTTTATGCATACACTTAATTATTAAATTAAGAAAATATCTCAGTCCTCTCATACTTACCTCCACCCTCTACTTTCCCTCAATATAATTCCTTCCCTTGATTCATTGTCATTTATAAATTATGGCTTTCAATAAATAACTTTGTAAATACTTCGCTAAAAGCCCTTTCGATGACTTGCAATCACGCTTTCACGAGGATGATGCATGAACATTTTGTATAATTATGATACAACTTTCGTTTTTTCCTGCATGTTATACAATTCAGTCAATTATTGCTTAGGAATGCTGTACAAGTGGTTTAGTTTTTATAATGGTAGACCAGAAACGGTCGTCATTAATCTGCATCTGGCGCCTTTTAAATGGGATATTTATATATAATATATTATTATATTTATCTATGGAATATTTAAAGATGACCCAAACACTTTTGGCGTAGTATGATAAATAGATGAGACTCCAGTAGCTATTCCGTGAACCCTTGTTTTGGCTACTGTAGTCTCATCTATTTATTATGGAATATTTATTTCACAAATTTTACCTTCAATTACATGAAATCCATGCATTTTATAAAACTTTTACACCATTTCAAGTTTATTTATTTATACATGTTCATCAAAATGTAGCCGTGTAACATATACTAGAATCAGTTATAATCATTAATAAGCTTCAGTTTTTAATTTGTTATATATAGGTAGCGAACTCAGGACTTGGTGGTGCATACCGCCGGGAAAAATTATATATACTCCAGAATTTATCTTTATGATTAACTTCGAGAGTTAGTTCGGAAGGAAGAAGACTCAGTTGATCGATAATTATCGATCTCACTCACAGCTTTTTATTTTTTTTGTTATAGTATACCCCACAATATTGATACAATTCAATGTTTTCCTTTTTAGTGTCTGAGACTGGACGTCCTCTGCAGGGTTCCTACTCCAAGCTTTTCCTTTTGAAATTTCCTGCCCACTTTTTCACAGTTTAATAACTAGAAGCAGCATCTGCTTCATGAACGAATCACAGCTCTGTGCTCGAATTTCATCCCGTCAATTGGGTTTGCACGACTACACCAAATGATTTGCTGAGAATGAACCTCAAAGTATTACCATTAAACGGTGTATGCATTGTCGCAAGATGTCAAGCTACAGTGTGCATAAGGAACGCTTCTCTACTCTCAAGGACGTACCCAGGAGGGGGGGGGGGGTCGGGGGGTCCGGACTCCCCCCTCCTGGTGTACAGACATTTGTGGAATCTGCGATAACCACGCTACAAACTTGCTACGTTGCCTCTTGCTACGCTGCCACTTGCTGCGTTGAGTTATGAGAACTAAAAACGTTGTAAAAGTTTATATTATTTGAATAGGACTTTTGCTGGAAATTGGTTTTCGGCTTTGTACCCTCCCTCCCCCGAAATAAATTTCTGGGTACGTGCATACCTACTCTATTCCCTTCCTACTTAGGCCTAGACTTTTCAGTCGCCTCTCGTATGATGATGGCGAAGAGAAAAGACATCTTCAGGTTGCACTGAGTCGGCCGTTTTCTTTCCTTGAACAAATGGAGACCCATAGTTTATATACGGTGCAAGTTGCTCCGTACAAAATAAAGGCAACGATATCGTTATCACGAATACGGAACTAAATTCCGATTCTAGCTGGAGATGCAAAGCAATAATTATTGTTGTAACATTATTGATATTTATTTTTTGATTTAACTGTAGCAATTTACTTTTCCCTCCTCCGCATTATCTAGATATTTTCCGAAATCAATGCATGTAAAATCATAATTGTGTTTAATCATTAGCTTAGATCCCACTCCGACCTTGCGAGAATCGCCTCGTGCGGTGGCCATCCAGCTACGGCCGAAATTCGGATTAAAAACTCAGCAGCGCGATCCTCTTGCGGATGACCCTGAAATACGGCGCTTCCGTTTACTCGGATGGGAAATTTTCGTCCGGGTGGCCACAGCGGGATCTTTGATGTCCTGCCTAACAAGGGGTGGAACGAGGGATGATATTTCCCAAATCGGGACGGTTGGCAACCTTAGGTGCATCGCTTGGGGACGAATCATGTTTTTAGATGAATTTTTTATTTCGTGGCCTTTAAAATTTACTGAATATGGATCGGTTAATAAGACGTTCGGCTAATCGTCCTAATTTTTCTTTCGTTGCCCTTTCATAAAGCGTTTCCAAATGGTTATATGAAGAATACATGAAAAAATCAATTTAAATTTAAAAAATAATTTTAGAAAAATTAGCTGATTATTCAAGGTATTAAATATTTCTAAACATATTTTAAAATTTTGCTTTGGCTTTTTTTAATTTTTGCTTCGTCATGACCGATTTGTACTATGTTAAAAACATTTTCTTCTAGATTCGGCTCTATAATTGTTACTTTTTTAGTTTTTGGTGTTGGAGATCGATTTTTTCATTTAAAAAATTGAGGCTATTGCAGCAAGTGAATGATGTGGTGTGAAATATTAATATCAACATCAGTAGCGGATCATTCTGGGGCCCTTGGTGCAACTTCTAATTTGGGCTCCTATGTTAATCTTATTGTTGACATCTAGGCAACTCAATGATATGAATCTAATATAAATCGTTTAACGACTTGTGTGCGTGCGTATTTTGTGTAAAGAGATATTTCTTATTCAGAGTTTGGGACTCCCTGAATCGGGGACCCTGGTCATTGAACTTTTGCGCATAGTGGCAAATCTTCCACTTTTTGTCGTCATATCTGCGCAGTTTGAAAGATTTTCTTCATTGTGAAAATCGCGTGAGTTCGGGTGCCCCCCTTTTCTGTTTGAAAAATTGTCAAGTCAGTGTTTCAATTAAGATATTTAACCCTTAAGAGTCCGCGTTGTATTTTGTAGCGTAAGAGGTCGCGCGCGGTCATTTCGACCGCGTCGGAAAATCAGGCAAAATGTCCAAATTACTAATAGTTGTTTATTTTTTCTTTAATTTTTAAACTAATTTCGTCCATACCGTAATCCTTTATTAATATAGCTGTATTAATATGAGCAAACCTAACAAGGAGCGGAATACTGAATTGTTTGTTAAATGAAAATAAGCTTTAAATAAAAATTGAGCATTAACTATGAAAATTGTGTAGTGAAAACAGATTTATTAAATTTTGTTGGGCTTAGTCTTCGTCATCTTCCCCTTTCTCATATTGTATTTCGGAAAATCCGACGCCAGAAATTACCGTACGCTCTCTGAAAATATATTTTGATCATAATACACAACTGGTTTTAGTCTTCTTATTTTTCTTTCGGAAATATAAAGTACATCTTGCTGGTCCATCATTCTTCCTCAGAAATATGTACGAATCGCCTAATTGAACGACCACGCTTGAAAAATGACAGCGTTGTATGTAGCAAAGATATTTTCTCAACCAGGCACACAGGCCAACTGTCACTCAGTCGATGATTTTTTTGCGTAACGTTAGTGTCTAGCGATGGTGTGGTAAGTAAACACCTATATACGAATTTCGTAGTGGGAATAACAGCTGATGACATAACGAAGGGTAAACAAAAGCATTTGTTAATTTATATAGTGCGTGACCAACGAAAAGAATGCAATGCGGAGTAGGGAAATCCCTATTAAACAATTAATTAACGCTGACACAAAAGAGTCCACTGGACGTATAGGTAAGTAGACAGTGAACTCTAGGTACGGTACTAAGAAGGCCTGGGATGGAATTTAAATATGAGTTTATAAAATTAAGAAAACGGAAAGAGCGCGGCCTCGTAAGGATTACGAGAAATTATTTTTTTAAATGTGAAATGGGAAGCGTTTGATATTTTGCGTAAAATACCTATTAAAGCGGACTAATATAGTGACGTTGAGTATATTTCGTAATCTATTTAATCTTTTTTTATTTATTTTAATATTAATTGTCTACAAAATTCTGTTCATTTATGAACGCTCACCTAATTTGAAATTCAAGAGCCCCAAGTAAATGAAATCGATGTAAACCGAACGTAATAGTTAAAACTCTTTACGAAAGGTGGCAGCAGCCACCGAAGTTTTGCTTGAGCTCTCATGCAACAGCGCCATAACAATAATTGGAAAAAGTTGGAACTACGTATACATCGACTCAACTTGGCGCAAGATAACAAATCAGTGTAAATTATTAATGTTGTGCAGGACAATTAAACGTTCGGCGAATTTATGATGGATTTTTTAAAACTTTAAATTAAAGGTAACTGCTGATGTTTTCATTTCTGGTTATTTATGGAAGTTGATGATTTCTTCTAATATGTGATTTCGATCTCTTTGAGTTACCTACATTATTCTTCGAGTTTCACCATGTACGATTTGTTACACAATCGCTGTGAAGACAATTTTTAAAATGGAATTCGCCTCTTATTGGCAGTTACGAACACCGAATGAAGTTTGGAATTGTTTCAAGGATTGAAGATAGCGTACTTCTCGTCAGAACGAAGTCGAGGCCCAAGAAAATTATAAATAACGGATCTGGTAAGTGTATCAGATTTAAAAAAAAATACTTTATAAATATTTATTTAATTGCATGTCTCTATGGAATTTACGTGAAGCTCATAATAATGTATGTTACATGTATGTGTATTGATTCACATCGAGCATATCACTGAAGAGCTTAAAACTATATTTATCAATTAATTCTGTCGCCTAAAAGAATACAAATTCAAAAAGGGCATGCATCTACATAAGCATAACATTTCTGTTTTTGAATAGCCGCCTATATATTTAGCGCCACTTTCTTTATCATACTTAAGTTGAATAACGTTTTTCATATGTATAAATTTTTGCTTCAGTTATAGTAAATAAAATTAATATACTGCATTTCCCTAGAAATATTCATTTTTAATGAATCTCTTATTGTCGTAATAAAATAATGATAGTTACTCTTGAGGGAAAGACCGTCGACTGTTAGTGACATCTATTGATCATTTCCTCTCTCAGTCACGTGGGGTATCTCGACCAATCAAAGAGCAGTGGCTGCTATTCCCGACAAGACTTCGGGCTTAAGGTTACTAAACGTTATAGTTTCATCAGTCTGTGTTGAGTCTTCTGTTTTCGTGGTACTATCTCTCGAGTGCTGGGGCGTTGATACTTCTGATATTTTTTACTTTGTTCCAGAAGAAGAGGTGGGTGATATTTCAGTGTATATTAATGCACCCTGCTTTTTGCATTAGCGTTTTTATGTCTATGAAAAGTGCCTGAATGGTTAGCTTGAACTTGATTCACTTAATTGTACGAGTAACTGTGGACTACGATATTTTGTATTTTTCCACAGTGGTTTAAATTTATTCGTATACGAATTAATATTGTTGTTCATGTTAACTTATACGTTGTTTCTTATCGACAGTTCAGAATTTATAGGTCGACTTTAGGATGTCAAAACACAGACATGTATACTTTCACTATTATGAGCTTCATTATTTGCATGAATTTTTGTTGGTGTCATTTTATATCATACAATTTTTAGCACAAATTAGCATGATATAAAACTTTTTTATTGCATTTAAGTTTTTTATATTTCGTCGAATGTGTTGCTCTCAGCATATTTGAGTGAATGAGCATGAATTTTTTCTTCAGTTTGGTTTTATTTTTTAAACATTATACTTTTATTTTGCATCTCTGTAGGCAAGAGAAAATATGCCTTCTGGTTTAGGAACATCTTATAGATCACTTGCTGATGATGTATACAGAAGCACGACTGTTGCTGAAAACAAGTTTAGTGTGATAGATTCTGTCAAGAAAGCATTTAGCTTCAATGCGTCTCCATCCAGACGCAACGACACAGTGATTTTGCATACTGATGTGGAGCAGTTAGAGGAGCCCACGGCCATTATATCAAGGTAAATACACCGAAGCTATCGCTGCACTGAAAAAGGCACTTTTATATGCACGTAGTAGTCTTGTCAGTTATTTTTAGAGCAGTTGCTTTGTATGCATTAAGCCTTAGAATTTGTTTAATGCTAATGAGTGTGTTGTATGTAATCCTCATGGTAAATAGCCACTACCACATAAGTATAACACTTGAATTAATTTTATGAAATTGGACGTCTATAATTTAAATATCCAGTGGTTGAATAAATTCTTTAATTAGCTTTAAACGATAGCTTAATTTAGTATTTGTTTGTGGAACTGATACATTTTTTAAAATGATTTTTCTGTCATCTCATTATTTATCAATTAACAAACTTCCACCTAAAAGCTCCTTGGTAGTTTTATTTAAGTAATGAGACTAATCGATTTTATTTCAAATAACACTCGTAGACTGTTTAATTTAGTATTTTACTCATGTCAAGTTCTTTTTTGCCCATGTTTTTTATTTATTAATCGTAGCAATGTTTTGAGATTGTAAAGGTTTCAATTTTATAATATTTTTACACAAAAAATGATCTGTAAGTTGTTTCATTCTGAACTAGTTACAGCTGGCAACATACATTTATGAAAGAGATCCCCTAATTGAATTTCAATATATAGAAAAGCTATTATATACTAACCTAAAAAAGTGTGATTTTGCTTTTCTTTACCAATAACTCACACCAAATCCTATTGGAGAGATATGTCAAATTGCCAATATTTTTGTTATTACTTATTAAAGTGTGATGCCATTGCCGTTAATCACCATTGCAGTTCATATGTATTAGTTGAAAAATTTGGAAAGTGATCAAAATTATTTGTTATGACCAAAAATACAGGAATTTGATCCATTTTTGTACATTCCCAATTTTCATTTAACATTTTATCCTTATGGTTATTTTTATATATTATAATTTGATGATGCTATCTAAAAATGTCTCCCTAGCGCATAGCTGCAATATAAACCATAAGGTATTTCATCCTAGGATTTAACTGTGAATCACAGTACCTCCTTATAATTTTCATATCCTATGAAATCTTATTTTCTGTTTAATGATATTTGTTCAGAAAAATCTTTAAACTGTCTCCCTCTATCTCACTCCCTCATAGCCATTAAAATACAATTCTTTTTCTTATTTCAGATTCATTAGTACTCTTTTTCTTTTCTCCAGTTTCTGTCTGACTTCTCTGCCTTCAAAATATCTTGTGTGTTTAATCTCCTGTTGTAGAGCATTGGGTTTCTGTTTTTGATAGAGCTGATTATTTTTAGTGGTCATGAAAATATATCAGCCACATCATCTATCTTTTAACATAATTCTGAACTATAAATCATTGCAAGAATTGCCTCATTTATGTTATAATTCGGTGTCAGCTGTAATATTTGCTCAGCTCATAAGGAGCGATTTGCAAACTTAAAAATTATTCGTGAAATTATTAAATTTTTACCCCATTTTCAACTTTTTCTTTTAAAATGTATTTAACGCAAAATTTTAGATTTCTGTTAAATCCATTATAAAATTTTGATTCAATTATAAAAGGAATTTAAGGAAAGGAAAACGTCTAAACAATCGTCGCGCTTATAAAATTATTGCTGGTATAATTGATCTTCGTGTTGTCTGTTTGTATTATTATTTCTTCAATAAAAAATTTTGAAAACCACACTTCACGAATATTAGACAAATGGAATGCCATCTATGCTGTTGAATGATCCAAAATGAAAGAAACCATTAGTAAGTAGATTCCATTCTTATCCCAACTCGATCTGCTTCCGTCTTTCTTTCCTTTTCGTGTTTTCCTATTGAACATATTTGAAACATCAGTAAACCGCATTTTGAAGTCATGGCTCTATTTTGGTATGAATAGTATACTTAATTGACATTTCGGAGCATTTTACTTGTATTACGACCCTCGCAGACAATCGATCTTTTTAAATATCAATGAGAGAAAATCCATTGTAGAACTCGATAGAATGTTCAAAATTGAATAATATTTCTTCTGTTATTCAGTGTATATTAGCATTGTATTTCTTAAATTATACTTTAGCCTCAGAGTATATCATTGATTTTAGATTCAACTGCTTCACATTGTCACTTTTAACGAAATATCCAGAAAACTGGAACGCGTAATATAATTTAAATATTTAAGAATTTGATTTATTCTTTAATATTTGTATGGCATAACTAGTTCAGCTATAGGCTATTTTTTAAATATTTTTACCGTTAGCTAACGTTTCCTAGCTTAAGTTTTATATAAGAAAGTGTGTCTGAGAAAATACGGTATCACTATCGCTTCGACTTAAGCGTTTAGTCACCTTCGTCCTTGTGCGTTATCTGCCTTATCAATATTGCTTCCCGCGTTTTAACTACATAGCTGCGATGATAACAAAGTGTTACACAACTTAATTTTTCAAAGGCTTTAGTCATTCCCGTCTGTAAGCAAACAAATTCTACGCTCCGACTTTCCTGCGAGCTTTTAAACCATTTATTTTGTTTTTGTTTTGTTTGAAATAGATTATTTTTTGTTTAAATTACCATACTCCTCCATTTAAAGTCAAAAACACCTCTGCCTCTCCGCTGAGCCTATTCAAAATAAAATAAACCTCAAAAATGTTTCGCGTTTACATATTTGCATCCGTAGACGATTTGACCGTGCTGTTTCGATTGTATTCCCATGTTAATTTTAATCGCAGCAATTCTTGAGCGAAAGATCCCAATATAAATATCCCCAAAGCTTTCCCACGTCTGCCAGAAAAAAAAACCTCATTTGAACTAGTTATTTTGCCAAGTAACTCCTCTCCACACCCCGATACTCCCACGCTTGCCAAACATCTCCTTTCATGAAGCTAACACAACCCGGTTTGCTCTCCCGGGAATACAGTAGACATGTCTTCTCTTTTTGCCTCGCGAGTCAAAAACCTTGGTAGGGTACATTCGACCGTCAATTCAGAGACCTGTTAATGTTACCAGTTGTTATACCTTAAGGATGGCAGTTCTTGTGGAAATAGAATTGCTGTACGTATTGCAGTTAACCCGCGTTTCGGGTGTACATATTTTTGCGTAAGCGTTACACGGGTCCTTCCCTTGTCCCGGGTAAAGAAGACGGGGAAGTGTCCGACTCCTTGGCCAAGCGATTAGCCGGAAGATAAAACCATTAATCCCTAATCGGAATGCCTTGATTTCCTTCTAGGGACAGGAGGATGCCGACCTCAGCGTCCGCAGAGGAGACTGCGCTGCTGGGGTAAGAGAAGTGGTCGGTGCCTGCTGCGCGCCTACCTCTTTTCCATCTCTCTCATTCTTACTCTCACTGTCTTGTGTGTATATATACACATATATAAATATATATTTACGTGTCTCGGTGTGGTCTTTGGTGGCGGTGCTGGTGGGGTCGATGGTGTTGGTTGGGAGTCGTTGGCGATGGAGAGCTCTACTGCCGGCGCCGCTGCGCTCTCTTGTTGGCCATGCCTTTTTCCCATGCTTCTCAACCTTTCCTTTCTCTATCTCTCCGTGTTCTCCCTCTGCCTCCTTTACCCTCCGTTCGAGTGGGGACCATTGCCGCGGTCCGCGCCGGTCTTGATCCTCCAGCATGAGCACAGTTCGTTTTCGTTGTATAAAATTTTCATTGCTTTCTCACCGTCATTGATGTCTTCCTCACATGGCATGTGGTGCTGGCTGGGTTTATTACTCGTCACTGTAAGGAGTTCAAATTATTCTCCTTGTCATTGGTTTTGAAAGGATTTCGACATATTCTCAAAGATGTTGCATCCTTTAGGAAGTGTGGGGTTGGGGGGGGGGGGGGTATAGGGGTGAAAACTTTTATGCTTCCTCTCTCTGGTGGCAAGTGATTTAGGGAGTATTTTTGAGCTCCTTTAAGTGATGCGTCTAATGCTTCTGGACGATGTTACTTCACCATCGGCGTGTAATATTTTGCTGCTACAAAATTTTGGGAAAGGGTTGATTTGCTCACTTTATCTCCTCCTACACTATGTCTAGGTTTAATGGTGACCACTCTTCATCAGGTGGAGATATAATTTAGAAGCATGATTCACTACTTTTTTAAATTTCAGCCAAAATTTACCTTTCTCCCAGTAAATATGAGTTCCTTTTCAGGTTATAGTTGTTGCAAAAATTTAATGGCTAACCAAAACCTGTTTGTGTTTATATAGCCATCCATTAATATGGGAAATTGGAATGTGGCAGCTATCTTATTAGGATGTTTCCCACCCTCCCCTTTTGGTTGGTTACTAATTAAAAATTATATTTCCCCATTTAAATAAGTTTTACCTGTGTAGCTAATTAATTAACCACTTGTCAGTTATTAATCTTTATTTAGATGTTTTAGTGCTATACAATTCCAGTCTATGACCAGGAATCATATCATAGCGGAAGCCATCCTTCATCGGTTAACAAATGTACTTTCCACTGCGATCCAAGTTACAAGTTAGCATGCCCATTTTTTAGAATTGGTGAAGTAAATCCTAATTGCTTGTCGCTTTAACTATCGCCATTAGCTTTTTTGCACCTGTTCTGCACCTGCTTGTATTTCTTATCTGTAGTAGTAGCAGTATTAGTTTATTTAAAAATAGTTTTTTTCCGATTTGTTTCTATTCTAGTACGATTATTTCATTGTATCGTCGTATGTATACGGAATTGAATATGTTTGTATTTTGTGGTATTTGTGAATGTTTAATATTGTTCTATGGAATGAAAATTTTATTGGCTGATAAATATATTTTGTCTGCCACTCTTTTATTATTTTATCATTTCGACAGCTACGTATTCCAAGAAATAATTATCCCATGTTATATTTAAACGTGGATTCTATTTTCTACGAAGACCATTTAAAGACTGTCCGAACGCTTTCACATGAAGATTTTTTCGAAAAATGTGGTCGCTTTTCGATGGTGTACACAACGAAATCTGTGATTGTTCTCTGCGACGAGACTTACCCTATTTATTATGTGACGTCGAATAGTTTCATGAAGAGTCGGAATTTTGGATCAATATGGTTCGCAATGAATGAGAAAAATTTGGCCTTCCTAGTTTTGAAAAATTTTTGTAACCGAAGGCTGAAGTACATTTTGGACCGTTGTTGACACGTTTTTTGAGAGGTTTCTTCTGTATGCTACGTCCATTCCCTAAATGTGACGTCCGACTCCTGGGAACCACCTTAACTCTCAATTTTCCGAATTACCTCCGAATATCTGCCCCTTTTATTCCTCATTTCTCCTTTGCCATTAATCGTCCGCTTTTTATACCCCTATTAAATTTCATATCGGCACCGTTATATCGATTATCCTTTCTCCGTCATTAACATATGATCGATTTTCCGTCTCCCTTTCCGGGTCCGCAGGAGGGGAAGTCTCGTATTTTCCCGAGGTGCTAAGTTTTCCTCCTTTCCATAGCCCCATGCATTTGAAATATTCGCCGTTTTCCCTTCTCTCCCGTTGAAGTTCGCCATTTTCCTCCTTCCTCTGCCCACGCGGTCCTAGGAGAGAGAGAAAGAGGAAAAACGGGTAAGCTGGAGGGTTAGTAGCGCCTACACGATTAGCCTTCTGTTCTCTTGGCGCAAATCGATACCTACTACGAAACCGGCCCTCCGAAATGGGAAAACCCCCTCGTTCTGAGAGCCGCAGCCGATTACAACGGCAGTCGCATGCCGCATCGGTATATAGTCGTCCGCAGAGGCCGCTAAAAATGGGAGTGTTCGCGTGCTCGCTCGAGATTCTCGGCGAAATACATCACGGAAAGGGTTTCAAACAGTATCCCGCGATCACGTGACCGCACCGAAAGGGGAACGAACAAGCCCACCGCAATCCGGTGGCTTTACACTCCCTTGCGCCCTTCATGTCTCCCTCCTTTTCTCCTTCCGGCGTGTACTTGCGCGTCATATCATTTTCCCAAGGCCCCGCGTGTGCGTTTTCCTCTCGCTTTAACAGTAAAAAATCCGCTAATGCGTTCAGTTGGCCCATCGGTCTAAAGCCGCGTCCACACTTGGCGAACGAACACGAACGAGCATACAAACGCACATTATCGAATACAGTGTGGACGTGTCTTCGAACGCGAACGAACAACGATCCGCTGTCTGTCGGAACATCAAAGGGATATGTTCGTTCGTGTTCTTGCGGACGTGTATTTGTCCAAGGGTTCAGTGTCTACAGAGATGGAGTGGTCGGACGACTTAACCGTATCTTTTGTTGCGGATGTAGAAGGCCTTCCCATTTGATGAGACACCAAAAGCCCTCAATACAAATTGGGCCAGAAGAAGTTTGATGCTTGGATGCCATTTGTATTAGTTTCTCAAAATCGGATCTCTCAAACTTCATTTTTCATTGTTCGTTCGTGTGCGTCTATGTTCGTTATTCTCGCGTTTTCTTGTCGAGGTCCCTCTGTCTGTCTGACGCCGTAACTCCTAAACGAAAGCATCGTGAGTTTTTTCACCGATCGATTCAGTATTCAGTATCTCGTTGAGCACGTGTTCACGGTTTGTCCGCCTGTCTGTCTAAAAACGCTTTTGGAAAAAACCGCCGTTTACTGTCTGCTTCTGCAGCTCTTTCCTCAGTTGTTTTTATTATCGCGAAGCCTCTGATGGCCTCGTGCCCGCGTGACGTCGCGCGGATAATAAAAAAACTTCGCGTGTTGCCCTCTTGGTGTTGTTTTCTGATCGACCGGCTGGCTATAAGGTGGACACCTCTGTTGGCTAGCGGGGTTGGGTCACGGGGAGAGTGGGTGAAGAGAAGGAGAGGAGGAAAAGTGTGCGCGAGCTCTTGGAACTAAGAGTGGTTCTGGGAACGGCCTTCGTCTCCAGGAAGGAACAAACATTTCACTGCGAAACGCACGGTTGTGTTTTGAATTAATAATGTTTTTAATCTCTCTGGGGATAATTTCCCAGTGCTGGCTGTAAATGAACTGTCTGAGAGCTTCAGACGATGCTTTTCTTCGTTCAGACTCCGTTTAAAAGGTGGATTTTGATTTCTCTTCTACGGGCATGCATTTGAAGGTGATTTCAAGTTTTAGAGACTCCTGCTACAGAAACAGTTTATTTCCATTGAGGCGCCTTCAAAGGTTTGACAAGTAAATTGCCTCAAAAGTCTTCGCTGTTTGAGAGTTGAGTTCTTAGATCGATTGCTTACCTTGTTAGTCCTGTATTTGCACTTGACAGTAGCAGTTTGCAGTCGACGTATTTAAATGACTTGCTTGGTCGAGTGAGTTCCTTATTACCATTCCTTTTGAAGTACTGTTATTGGATAAAATTAAATGATTTTGTAACAAGTTTTCACAAAAGATCAATATTTTTGCAAGGTTGACTTTCATAATTGCGTTTTATTTATCTTTTCTATTTTTAAAAATCTAACTTCTTAGAGGTACTCTCCTGAGATTTAATATTTATATTTTTTCAGTGAGAAGCGAAGGTTGTCACATGGAAACATTATAAATATTCGTAATTACAAAAAAACTTGCTTTTGATAGTTTATTTTTATGCGGCATAAAGCACATTTTTATTACGTCAGCATTTATAATAGTATGCAATTCTTTGAGGAGAAGAATGCATCTTACGACTGTCACAAGATGACAAATTAAATACAAAAAGAATCATGGTAGTAGCCGAGACTAATCCATGTTTTTCTTTAAGGTGGATAAATATTACTAAATATCCATGTCGCCGCAACGCTGTTCTTGTTGTCATTACTTTTTAAATAACGTTTGTTAACGGTTGTTATTAATATTTCTTTTGGTTTTCGAGATAATAACATTATTATACACCTTTGGATAATGATAAACTTTTGAAAATTTGCAATCGAGTTCGAGAAACGGGATGTTTTTGTTTTCTTGAATAAGGGGATATGCTATTTGACGATCTACTTATTCCGGTAGTGTGCTCGAAATGCGAGAGACCCAGTGGTTTCTTTGTCATTCTCATCCGAGTATTCATTACAGAGAGTGCATTGACTCCTCCCATACACTGCCATTCCCTCAAAGTGCCCGCATAGAACAACTTCCGCGCAAGACATTTTTGTGTCCTCTTCCATCCATTTTTTTTTTAAATAAAAGCATTGTGCGGTAGTCATTTCTTTAGAAAGCCCTCTCCCAACCGTTCCTCATTAGTTTATCGCTCTCAATCGCGGTCATATTTTTTCCAGAAACGTTTCGACGTTGAATTAATGAAATCCGGGCCGCGCATCTGCTTCGTTCTCGGCCATGTCTCTTGTCGAAAAGGGGATTATCAAGTTTTTTTTCGCAGTTTTTTTTTTCAACAGCGGACCTGGCGTGAGTAACGACTCTTCTCCGGAAAATGGAAAGCGCGGTCGTTAGCTAGTGAGAGAACATCGAATTCCGATGTGCCGAATGAATAAAAAATGAAACCGGCGCTATCCTTTTGTCTGTCACTCCTTCGGAGTGCGAGAATTGAAGCTCGATATGAACTTAGAGAGAGAGAGAGGTCATCGCCCGGTTTGCACTTCTTGCGCGGGTACATGAGGGAATAAAGAGGCTGGAGGGGGATGAAGGGGGGAGGGTAGGAGTGGAAGGAGCAGCGTCTGTTTCCTCGAGCGGGGAGCAGAACTCGGTAAAGCGTTAGCGACGTGTGCGTCGGATCCTCGGCAGCCGGCAGCTATTTATCTCTGCCACGCATTTGGGACGTGGTCTTTCTCTTTCCATCTCTCTTACTCCTTCGTTTCTCTATCCTTCACCTCACCTCAATCCTTCGTTGCTTCCACGCCCCGCCTTTCCTTCATCCCTAATCGAAGGCTTTTCCGGTAAAAAAATGTTTCATCCGCTCCTGTCGATTTTTTTGCCGTCTTCAAAGACCCTTTCTATAATGTCTCTTGGATGGCTCGAGTGAATCGTGCTCCTCTTTTTTTATATACTTTTCTCTCTATCGACCGAAAATTGATGCGAGATTGTGTTTTTGCTTCGGAGATGGATGGATGCGTCTTAAGGGTTTTTTATTGGCACTTTTTTTGGGTTTATTTTGTCGACTTGTATTTTCCGTTATTTTTGCTCTCCTTGACACGTCCTGACGGTTTGAATTACTCGCGTATCAAACGTTGTTTTGTGTACGCCGCGATAGTAATAATTTTCTGAACGATGTGTTTTAATTAAATCTGTTGGGGATGTTAGAAGAAAATATTGCATTTAATATATATTAAAGTGATTCAATAATAGTAATTTTCATAAATCTTATGCACTCGATCATTGACTCACATCAACGGAACACTTTCCTGCTTATAGAGGAAAGTCGCCTATTATGTGGAGGTTTTTTAAAATCTGCTGTTAAACTTAGGAAAAAGTTGGAAACCAGTCGGAAACAAATATAATTTTACATGATAGTCTTGTTACGTAAACATCATGCATTAGACAAAGGAAAACATTTGTAAAATTCTTTTATTTAAAGGCTTCATCTCCCCAAATTAGGCGCTACCATTGTCCTAATATGGAGAGGTGAATAATTTAATCTGAGAACACAACAAATAGTTTTAGAATAGAAAACATACGTATATAATACAAATTTGAGAAGAAAGCATTGTTTATCACTGACAAAGCTGACACAAAAAAGCTTCTTCTGTACCAGCACATAGGGTGTGCGCACATCTGAAACATTTCGCACATAGCACCCAGTCTTCTCCATTGTGGTCTTCGGAGAAACGACCACTACAATACAGGCAGTCAGCGTCGTATTCATCATCCTCTTCAATTGAATCATCAGCGAGAGGAACAGCAAGTTCATTGCCCGAATCTGATGAAGAATCAGATGGAGTTGGAGCCCTTCTCTTCCATGTTCTTTTTGGAGCACCCACAAGAGCATTCGATGCAATAAGTTTATTTTTGGATTTAGTAGCATTTTGTTGAGTTTCCTCAACAATTTTTTTGTAAGGAAAACTCGTTATATTCTTTGCTGATCCAGCACAAGGATTTAGATTTAAATTCAGCCTTGCCATAAGGCTGATATCTGATGCTAGAACGAGCTCAGAAATGGATGACAGGAAATGTATAGGTCTGATTATTCAAATTATTCTACCATTTGGTTGCAGTTTTTCTTTTTTCTTGTAAAACTGGTTTTTAATTCCATTTATTGCAGCAAGTTGGTAAGCCAAACGCCTGGCGTCTGCCATTGACAAGCCGAAAAACTCTTTCCATCAAAAGACTATGCTCAGCCAGATCATTTTCTACTTTACGAGTTAGTTTTCTACCCAGTTTTGTATTTATGGCTTCACTTGGGATTTTCTGCAGGTCTTTTACATAACGTTCTAGTGTTGTTGGAGGTACTTGGATAACCCTTGATGCCTTGTAGCTGCCCATTTCCTTCTTCCTCATATCCTCAATAGCTGCCTTCATCCTTTCAAGCTCCCATTTTTCCTTGAAGCCATCTGTAATCGCCAATAACCAACAATAAATCAGTTATTGGATAACTGATTTCCCAATTTGGAGAGCTCCATATTAGACATTTGGAATCTCCCCATAATAGGCGAAAACACGAACTCAAGATAATGGCTGAATCAAACCAAAAGGTTTCATCCTACTGAAAATCTAAAACAAGGGTTTAAGACTACACTTTAAAGAGAATTTAAACAGTAAACAAAATTAAAAATACTATTCACCTTGAACGATTTATGAGCCACAATATATGAACACGCAAAACACAACTACCACCACGAAAAGCTATTAATGGGCAACTGACCGTTTCTAAGGTGATTATAAGGAACAACATCATCTGTTCTATTTGTTTTGACTCTCAAGCACAGAGTGGAACACCTCCTTGTATACAATATTGCACCTCCCTAAATTAGGAAACCTCCCATAATAGGCGACTTTCCCCTACCGGAGTGCGCTGTTGAAGATTTTATAATATTTGATGGTTGCTGCATATAAGTTTATTAGGAAATTTTATGGGTATGTGATTCACTTATGCACTGGTGGTGTAGTGGTTAGCGTGTCGGCTTCCCATTACAAAGTTTTGGGGTTCAAATCCCACGAATGGAGGTTTTATAAAAAAAAATTAAAAAACTATCATCGGTGCCCGGCAGTAGGCAGCAGTACTGTCAGTATGGTATAGAGCCGAAAACAAATGATGTTGACTGGGTCTATATCCAATACAGCTCTAGGCATGATTGGGACGATTTGAACGGCTACAGTATTGCGATGTGGAAAGCAAGAGGGAAACTACCACATTACAATCCCTAGTAATGATTATATGGTTGGACAATATGAGTTCTGTCGAGGTAAAACAATCTGGAGGTAAAATAGTTCCCCAATCGGATCTCTGGGTGGGGACTGTCTCGAGGAAAACATTTGCCCAAAGTAATTTACAAATAGGCACTTGGAACGTAAGAACTATGAGAAAGACAGGAAAGCTAGAGAACTTGAAAGAAGAAATGAGAAGAAATAGAGTTGAAATTATAGGACTGAGCGAAACTAAGTGGGAAGGAGAAGGACAGTTCGACGTAGAAGAGTTCACGGTAGTTTACTCTGGAGGAAATAGTGGGGAAAGGGGTGTAGCTCTAGTACTTAGGAAAGATATGATGAAAAGCATGACAAAGATGATAGCAACGAATGATAGACTGATGGCAGTAAAGCTAAAAGCAGTCCCAGTGGACATGCTAATAATCCAGGTATATATGCCAACATCAGCTCATTAAGATGAAGAAATCGAGGAGATTTACGAGAAAATTAATGACATTTACGATGAAGACGGAAGAGGAAAGGTTAACTGCATAATAATGGGAGATTGGAACACCATAGTCGGAGAAGGACAGGAAGAAAATGTTGTCGGGCAGTACGGACTTGAGAAGAGAAACCGAGGAGGGAAAAAACTGGTAGAATTCTGCATTAATAATAACCTTCTAGTGACTAATACATGGTTCAAAAACCATAAGCCAAGGTTATACACATGGAAAAGCCCAGGAGATAGAATGAGATGCCAAATAGATACATCCTAGTAAAACAAAGATTCAGGAACAGCATAAAGACCGCCAATGCATTACCAGGAGCAGACATTGATTAAGATCACAGCCTTCTAAAAGTCGACGCAAGTACAAAGCTCAAACAAATAAGAAAAACGAGAAGAGATAGACTTGGGACCTAGAAAAACTAAAAGAATGGCAGGATGTAGTCAGCATGAAGTTGGAAGATCGCCTAAGAAATTTGATAAACAAACCAAAGACCGTGGATAAATGATGGGAAGAAATTAAAACCAGTATCAAGGATACCTTGGATAAAGCGATTGGAAAACAAGAGAAGAAAATCAGAAAACCATGGATCCCTAAGGAAATGCTGGGGAAAATGGATGAGAGACGAAAATGGAAAAACGTTAACAGAGAAGAAGGTAGAGCCAACTATAGACGTACAAACAATGAGTTGAGAAGGGTAATTGATAAAGCTAGAGAAAATTGGATAAAAGAAAAATGTGATGAAATACAACAAATGGAGAAGTTAGGATGGTACGATATGATGTACGGTAGGGCACTGGAATTTGAAGATAAGGAAGAAGTCGAATGGAATTCGTGGTAAAGGGATTATGAATACGGATGGGAAGATAGTCTCAGAAACAAAGGATGTAGCACAGGTTTGGGAAGAATACATTAAGGAACTATACAGCAAGCAGGCAGAATCGGCAAAAATAGAACGTGAAGATGAGGAAAACATTGAAGAAGACAAAGAATTACGGATAGCGAAGTAGAAAAAGCGATAGTGGACCTAAAGAAAGGAAAAGCAACAGTCAGCGATGGAATACCGGCCGAGGTTCTTAAAGTCTTGGGATCAGATGGACTAAAAGCGATCACGAAATTAATAAGATTTACGACACGGGAGAGTTGCCTCGGGATTTCTTAGAAGTAACAATGATTACTCTAAAGAAGAAGCCAAAGGCAATGCAGTGTAAAGACTACAGAACGATAAGCCTTCTGTCACGTACGTCTAATATCATCACGAGGATTCTTAATAAGAGGCTGGAGAAAAAGGCAGAAGAAATGCTAGGGGAAGATCAATTCTGTTTCAGAAAAGGACGAGGAACTAGAGATGCGGTAGGGGTAGTTAGAATCATATCAGAAAGGGCAATAGAGTACAGTCAAGATATCTGCGTATATTTCGTAGACTGGCAGAAGGCCTTTGATAGAGTAAATTGGGTAATGTTGGTGAAGATATTAAAGGATATAGGTTTAGAATGGAAAGACAGGAGACTGATCAGGAATCTATATGTGAATCGAGTTGTGAAGGTCAGGTCCGAGAATGCGGACACCTGCAGAGTAAATATTGGTAGAGTACGACAGGGATGCTGTCTATCGCGGACCTTATTCAATATGTATGGAGAAAGTCTAATGCAAGAAGCGTTAGAAGGCACAGGACATTTCAAAATTGGAGAGAGGATTATAAGAACAGTAAAATACGCGGATGATCAAGTACTTCTAATAAGAAAGGAAGAGGAGCTACAAAAAATGATAAATAGACTAGTAATAATAGGTAGAAAATACGGTATGGAAATAAATACAGAAAACTCCAAGGTAATTCGAATATCGGGCAAAGAAGAGAATCTGAGCATAGGTATTGAAGGAAAGCCTTTAGAACAAGTTTCAGAATATAAATACCTTGGAAGCATGATAACAAGAGAAGCAAAATGTACTGATGAGATCAGGACTAGAATAGGAAAAGCAAAAACGGCTTTCAGAAGAAAGAAACACCTACTTACGGGCAGTGCCGGATTAAGGAACTCGGGGGCCCATGGGCACACACTCTTCCGGGGCCCTCTTTAAAATATGTGTATAGTAAGAAATATTATAAAACAAAAATAATATTTTGGAAAAATATTTTTATTGAAGAGAAATATAATAATCTTAACGCAAATAAAAAATATCTACATTTCTATTTTAATTTATAAAGGTACTTTGCGCATTTTAGATGCTGCAAATCTTTTTATTAATTCGGAAAAATCTATTTTTCTTGCAAAAATCATTTTCTATACAAATTAAATTTAGTGCATTTAGACGTGCTTGGCGCATTGTTGTTCTTTTTTCATTTTTAATCTGTGATGATTTAGAAAAAGATCTCTCTCCTTCACAGACTGAACATGGCATTGTCAAATATATTTTAAAAGCGATGGTGACATTTGGAAAGCATTTTTCTGTTAAAATTCTCCTCATGATTTTTGAAGGATTATTATTTTCCGTTTCCAGTAATTTCTAGTCTTGGACTTTCAGCATCACATGTTCATGAAAGCGAATGACTTCGTTCTCCAACTCATCTTCTAAATCGTTTCTATATTTATTAATGAGATTTTTTGTCGCTTCTCTTTTATATTCTAGATTTTTATTATTATATTCAAATAGAAAAGCGAACTCATTTTGTACGCGCTCATATGCTGCATAGCGTTTTTCCTTCTCCGCTATTAGGCTGTCACAAATAGCCGTAAATGTTTGTATTTTGAAATTTTCTTTAGGCATGAATAAATTTTCATGTAGTAAACTTTCATCATCTTGCAATTTTCGCTTTATCTTTATTTTGTTTTCAGCCCTATAATGGGGCTCATTGTTATCTATATCAAGGCTGTATTCTTTCTGGATTAATGCTTTCAATTGCTTAGCTTCTGTCTCAAAATGATCGAAATCATTCCGAAGTATCTAAAAGAATTCTTTTAAAGTTTGCATGTGTTCTACAACACTCGTTAGTGTGATTCCCTCTGCTTGCAGAAGTAGATTTACGTGATGAATGCGTTCTAAAATATCACTCCAAAAGATACTTTCCAATTCATACAATTTAGTTAAAATACTCTTAGCTTCAGCTCGTGTGTCACTATTTTGCTCAACATCGTCCTTTAGAACATTCAGCGTACTAACGATACCGGAATAAGTTATTTTGAGTGCCTTTACGGTGTCATATCTTGCAGGTCATCTTGTGTCAGAAAGTGCCTTTACTAAAATTCTTTTATTACTTCCTGAATGTGACTAAATTTTTAATCATGAGTGTCCATCTGTACGTAGAACTTGACATAAATGTGTACACACTTTGAACGATTCCGAAGAATGACACAGCTTCCACTCAAAGACTAGCTGCTGTGAGACCAACAAGTTTTAGAGTGTGAGCACTGCAAGGTATATAATCAGACAGAGGATTGTATTCTTTAATTATACTTTGAACCGCTTGATATTTTCCCAACATATTGGCAGCGTTGTCGTAACTCTGAATGCGGCAGTATTTAAGTTCGAGGCCACAGTCAGATAAATAGTCTATTATTATACTTGACAATTCCTTTCCCTTGTGACTGGATATAGGTATAAATTTTAGAAACCTCTCCGCAGTAACTAAATTTTCTGGATCAACATACCGCACTATAAAAGTGAGTTGGTCTACGTGTTGCAAGTCAGGAGTGGAATCGACAATTATACCAAAATATTTTGATTTTTTACCTCTCAAAATTATCTCCAGAATACCCACAATACTAACGAATTCATCACAAATGGTAAAAGATAAATAAGAAACGTTGCCACGTTCAGAATTTGCATATCGCTGTATGTGTGGGGCTAAAAATACATCATTTCGCTAACAGCTCCAATATCCCTAGATAATGCCCATTCTCCACTGGTCCAATATGCTAATTTTGTCCTCGCAACGCAAGTCCACGTTGACCAAGAAAAAGAATGACATCATTCTGTGTAGCAAATTTCTCCAATATTCGAATTCCTGCTCAAAAATTTCACTATGTATATGCAGATTCTATGCCATTTTTTCATTGAACGAATATACCAGGTACATTGAGATTCCGATTGACTATAGCTATTTTCATGACTTGATAATCTACCAGAAGCATTCTTCCAATCATTAAATCCAGTAATAAATTGATCGGAAGAAGAGAATAATTTGCATACACCACAATATACCATTTTGGTTTTTTGAGAAAAAATCAGCTAACTTTTTCTTCATTTTTCGTTTAAACCTTGATTTTGAAATGAACCGCTGTTTTGAGCTGGAGCCACAAATTTGTGATGTGGATTTTACGATGTCCATATTATTAAACTCGATATTTTGTGGAATGTTACCCTTTAGAACTAGATATTCAATAAATGCATCACATAATTTCCATTCAGCCAGATCGTCGCTGAATACATTAGTGTCAGAAGCTTGTACTGGAATACAATCTTGTTCTTGTGGTAGTTGTGCCACTTCGTCGACATGTTTCTCCCAGTGTTTCTGATGGTTTCGCTGTTTTCTGAATTTTCCGTTTCTCTTCTATCGGCTATCACCGGATCTTTTCATTAAGATTGCGTAGTGGTAGGCCATTGTTTCCTCTCTAGTTCGAACCCCATATTTGTAAGTGGCCTCAGACCTTTTGTAGTTTTCTTCATTTTCTTTACATTGATTTTACGCTTCTCAGCTCCGCTCAAATGATGACGTTTCATTTTTTAGTCTAATTAAAAAAACAATAAATTTAAACTAAAATGAATTAAATTAAATTGAAACAAAATGAATTAACGCTCACGCCCTTTTTCCGTACTTTGACCTAGATGCTTGGTGGCTAAATATTTAGCCACCTCATATTTAAACAATAGTGTGGTGAATTACTCTAAATAAGACATGTATGTAACCAATTCATCAAAACTAATTACTTTTGAAAAAAAAAACAAGTTAATTTTAAAAAGTGAACACTCGGAGGAAATTGAGGTGGCTAAATATTTAGCCACCAAGGGTTAATGCACAAAGATAAAACTTCTTATAACTTAACTTCTTATTCATTGGTTATGAATAAAAGTGATATTATTGAAAATCCTAGCGAAATCAATTATTGTTCTAAGACAATTGGATAATTTTGCCTTAAATTTACCTTTGAAGTAAAGAAAACTGCAAACTGTGTCTTCCCGCTAATATCAAAATATCTACCGTTCAAAAGGAATTCTCAAATTAAATAAAAAATGCAAATATTTAACAGAAACTTAGAGCCAAAAGTACTATTGATGGAAATCTTGAACTTTTCGCATTCGCGATAAAACAAAACCCTCAGAATAACTTACTATTTAAAATCTAGTTATCCTACCGTGATCACAAAATGCGAACTTGTACATGGTATGGTTATCACAAAACCTGAACTATGTACTTAGTAGGTACTATCTCTCCGAGCGGCGCTGATCAGCATCTGAGTATGTACTTCGACTAATATTCGTGGCAGGGAGAGAAGAAGTCGATTTTGATTGGATGTTGTCAGGGGCACCTTAACTAATGGACTAAATGGGCTGCAGCCCTAGGGTGACAGGCGCCGCCGCTTCACAAATACAATGTATATTTCCAAACTTTGCGTCTTTGTAATTTGAACTCAAGGACTCAAGGTTACTTCAAAATTATAAGCATTAAAATTTTAAAATGTTGCCACAACACTATTGCGCTTGAAACAATGTTGCAAATATGGTAAAACGCAGTTCGCCAGTGTATCACGCAATCTGATACACTTCATGGTTTCCAATGCCTGTTCATGTGTCGTGTGTGGAAAGTTCTTGTTACCTATGTCTAAAATTGTGTATTTAAAATTAAAATAATCAAAAATAAACTTGACTGTTTTGTTTGTAAGAATCGATTGTTTGTAGAATAGAAGAAAATATATGCTATAATTATTTTATAGATAAGTTGATTCAATTCTTTTCAACTTTCGTGCACGGCCGACGGGAATTCTTAAACTCGGGCTCCCTTAATCGGGGGCCCCTAGGCACGTGGCTAGTGAATAATCCGGACCTGCTTATGGGGAATATAAGGGAAGATATCCGCAAGAAGTTCATAAAATGCTATGTATGGAGTATAGCTTTGTACGGGGCAGAAACATGGACGCTAAGGAAGAATGACATCAAGTACTTGGAAAGCTTTGAAATGTGGACTTTGAGGAGAATGCTGAAGATAAAATGGACAGATAGGATGGAAAACGATGAAGTGCTACGAAGAGGAGGAGAGAAACGAATGATTATAAAGGCTATTAGAAAGAGGAGGGCAAACTGGGTTGGATATTTCCTGAGGAGAGAGTGTAATTAAAGACGTATTAGAAGAAAAACTAGATGGAAAAAGGGAAAGAGGTAGAAAAAGGTTTCAGCTGATAGACGATTTGACAGGGAAAGAGAGTTATATGAAGAGGACAGCGGAAAATAGGAGTATATGGAGAACCAGGTTTAACCATGAATAATCACGGACCTGTCTACGGACAGACTACCTATGATGATGAATTCACTTTTAGTACGGTTATTTTCCACAAAAGGAATATATATATATATATATATATATATATATATATATATATATATATATATATATATATATATATATATATATATTCCTTCCGTTGATCCGGCACTCTCGTTATTACGGCACTTTTTTGTAACGGCATCGCGAAGTTCCGCATTTTGCCGCAAGATGGAAATACTGTCGCGTTGGATGAGAACTGAGGGCATTGAACCAAGTTTGAAGTACGCAGGCCATGTAAATTTCTTTTGCGTAATTGAAAAATTTAACTAATAGTTTAAAATTTGTATTTACGTTTAACTAATCTTTGAGAACCACAGCGTAGAGGATTATAGTAGGGAGCACGAACGAAGGCGGGTGTCAACTGGATGCAGAGAAGGTCAGGAATGTCACGTGGTTTCTCCCACTCCTTCACTTGGCCAATCAGCGTCAGTCAGTTACAGCGGCTTTTGGGGTTGCGGTTCGTACATTTGCGGAAATCTGGGCTTACGACCACACCCGTAAGTCCAAACACCGTAAACCGAAATCTATCCTTCTGAGGGAACACTAATCTCAGACGCCTTTCCACCCTTTTCCCCTATTTTGGTTATGACAACCTTTTCTCGCCTGCTCGTTTAGACGCCGATTTTTAATCTTCCGACATGCTTACTGTCAAGGTGCGCTTATGCGTACCGCCACAGTACTCTCTATTGGGTTTAAACCCGTCAAGAGGCTTCGTCGTCGTACATTTGCGGCGTGATTTTCGTGTTTATTTGCGTGTTTTACGATTGAGATTTAAATTGCACCGTCCTGCGGTGTTCTAAAATTTGCAATTTGTGTTTAGAGGTTTAAGTAAACAAATTCTGTTAAATGATGACGACGCAGTGGTATTGTAAACAAAGATGGGTAATTGCATTTATTTCGATGGAAATGGTAATGTAAATTAAAGAAAGATTGCTTTTGCCGAGACGGTTGAATTACGTGTCGGTTTTTGTGAAACTTTGGAACCGTAAAACTTTAAATAATAGGGGCTGACCAATATTTACATTAACTTTGTTAATTATTTCTAGTTCACGAAGAATGATAGCTCTCTCCAATAACCTCTTTCAAATGAAAACCACCGATTCTGGTTGTTTTCGACGACGCGCTATCAAAACTGCTTCTGTTCCTTCACAAAACAAATGAGTTAATGCGGAGGCCTATTTCCGCGTAGAATTAACGTTAATTCTATGACCGTGAGTTAAGCTATCGCAAGGAGTTAGCTAAGTCTGCCTGAAGGAAGATCAAGAGAGACAAAACACTGACGAACTTAAAAGAATACGAAATATTTGAATGAACGAATTGAATGTTATTCGAAAAGCACTATGGAAGAGTAACAAAGCACGTATCTCACATTATTATAGCGTTATTTCTCCATAAATCTTCAGTCGCCGCATTTGCTATTTCTGCAGAAGCCTCCCGGAGATGATTTTATAATTATTTAACTCCGCTATGGTTCGAAAATTCAGATAAGTACCTAATAAATGATGAACCTGGGAATGAAACCTATGATATAACACCTAAATACATACGTACGTATGTGTCTGTATGCAGCGTGTAATTCCCTCGCACATTTAACACATGCACCGGATTTAAATGTTCATGGTCATTTTTTGTTATTTATAAATAATTTACGTAGAATTTGAGGGTGGCAAATGAAATGTATTCCTCAAGTCCGACTGTTTTGGTTAATACGCGTTTTCTCCTTGAACATATACTATAAATTTTGCCTCTCGCTGATCCGGCAATCTCGTTATTCCGGTACTACTCCGGTCCTGAGGGGTTCCGGATTATCGAGAGTTTACTGTATATATATACTTAATAAAATAAAACACTAGGTAAAATGAAAAAAGTACAAGTTGACTAAATCTTGTATCCATCTTATTTTTAAAAAGATATAATACACCTTCCTTTTCCGGTTATGGTATTTTTTTCATTGAAGACCCTCGGTGGTATAAACCCGACCGAGTAGTGGTCTCAGTGAGAGACACCCGTGATTATGCAATTGCTAGAAGTTTCCCTTCTCATAACCTATGTAAATCCTTCGTGTACTCAACCAGGATGCAAAGTTTCTCGGCGGTCGCCATGATTTCGCGTTTTCGATTTATTCCGGTGAACCTCGGGCTCGTAAATAAATCCGGCCCAAACATCTATCTCCCTCTCTCGCTCCCAACGAAACCTTCCATTCCGAAACTCCAGACCCTGCCTGCTTTTCACCTTCTCGACAGACGGTGCTGGAAACTGGGAGATATAGTTTGCTCCGCAAGAGCATCAATTTCATTTCTCTACTTCCATTCCTCATTCTGTCTTCCTCTCTGCTTAACCCTTCTAGCCCGACCGACGTACCGTGTACGCCCGGAGTAGCGGAAGCTTTTATTGACGAATTTATAAAAATATCGATATTTTTCGAATCGGAAATCTCGCAATTTTTTAAAATATCGACGTCATCTATATTGCGTGAATGCTGCATTTCCATCTTTTGACGTAATGATTTGAGCAAATCCTCCACCATTGAGGGTTCATTCTATCCATTCTCTCGGTCTACAGTGGGTAAAAAAAGTATTTGAACAGTCGGTTTTTTAGATAATTTTATTAAAACAGCAAATATTAAATTGATAATTTGTTGAATTAATTGTAACAACAAAATATTATTTTTCATTAGATTAAACATTTCATTGAATCATTGTAGCCAAAAATATCTAAAAGAAACAGGATTTTCAAGGCCAAAAAAGTATTTCAATACAATACGTACAAAGTAGTTACCACATACAAGGTGTTCAAATGTGCTTATCTTCAGTAAGCTTTCAAATACACAGATTTAACATAAATTGTAGTATAATTTCTTTACTTCAGTTAGTGATATCATTCTGGTTCTCAGTGAGGTTCTGTTTAGCTATGAGTCCTAAAAACGGAATTACCGCTACCTTTGCGCGAAAAAATTGTTCTTCACAGTCTAGGGAAAAGCTATAGACAAATTAGAAAAAACATTAAAATTGAACACGTCTACTGTCTGGTATGTGGTGAAAAAACAGAAATAATGTGGTACATGGGTCGACCGAGAATAAAGAACGTTCAGGGCGCCCGAAAGCATTGATCTGCAGGGAGGAGCTTCATATTTAAAAAAAGGCGAAGAAATTCCCATTTAGTAGTGCTCAAGACTTGGCAAATGACATTGCGTCAACTAGTGGCAAAACTGTCAGTCCCCAGACTATTAGAAATGTTCTACATAAGCAAATTTACATGGAAGAACTGCAAGAAAAAAAGCCTTTCATCAATGAAGTCAATAGGAAAAAGCGACTTGAGTTTGCAAAAATGCATGTGAATAAGCCGACGAAATTCTGGAAGACTGATTTTTTCCGACGAGAGTAAATTTAACCTCTTCGGTTCTGATGGAAAGAAGTCGGTTTGGAGAAAATAAAAAACAGCTCTCCAAGGTAAAAATATTCAAGTGGCAGTGAAACATTGGGGAGGAAATGTCATGGTTTGGGGTTGTATGGCCTCAGGAGTAGTATGCAATTTGGCCATTATTTATGGGATTATGAATGCCTCTAACAATAAGTATGTTGATGTGTTGCGGGGTAATTATTAAAAAGTGCAGGAAACTTGGGCATAAGTGTTACATTCATGTTCCAGCAAGATAACGATCCCAAACACTGCGAGATTTACGAAGGAATGTTGCTGTACAATGTTCGTCGACAGATGAAGAAAACCCCTCTCCAATCAATTGAGAATTGATGGCAACTTCTGGACATAGAGGTGAGAAAACGCAAAGTTCCTAACAGGACAGACTTAAAAAAATATTGTGTGAAGAATGGTCAAAACTTCCAAGTGACTTGGCAGAAAAGCTGGTCGATTCAATGCCCCGAAGACTTCGGGCGGTAAGAGATGCCAAAGGCATGCATACAAAATATTAATATTACATTACAATTGTGTTTAGTATGTAAAATTACTTTTGTTATCAGTTTGAAAGTGTTCAAATACTTTTTTGGCCTTGAAAATTTTGTTTCTTTACGATATTTTTGGTTTCAATGATTTCAAGAAATGTTTAATCTTACGGAAACATTTTTTAGATACAGTTATTTCAGTAAAGTATAGGGTTAATATTTGCTGTTCTAATAAAATTATCTCAAAAAACCCGACTTCAAATACTTTATTTACCCGCTGTGTATCCCGTAAGTTTGCACTTTCCGGGATCTCTCCCATCTGCCGGTACTTCGCTTGGCCTCACGTGCATTCCTCCGGAGGCTAGAGACGTAGGACATAGAGATGGGAGGTGGAGGCCGCCTCGTTTTTCCTCCCTGCCCACTCTCCTCGCCCCCGACGCAAGGGGGCTTCCCTACTTCGTCGGAGGATGAGGAGGCTAGGAAATGGTGAGAGAGGGGAAGCGGGGTCAAGTGAGAGAGCGAGCGTAGGTTCTGCAACGCTCCTTTTGCATTCCGCGACGACCTGCACATTGGTATTCACTTTTCTACTCCTCCCCATCTCCCGTTTCACGCTTTTCTCCCCTCTCCTTCCGTGTTCTTCCTTCTCCCATTTCTTACCCGTATCGCCACTCCTGTCGCCGCTATATGCCAACTTACCCTGCTTCCATTTTCTCGTCTTCTCGTACGTCTCCTTCAAAGTCATCTCCTTCAAAGTCATCTCGTTCGCGTTTTTATTTATTTTTTATTTATCCCGCCTGTCTTTTCAACTCTTTTCCCCCTATCCATCTCGCGCTCTATCGTCGTTCATTCCCTTGCATTATTTTAATTTAGATATTGAGGTGTCGCGTCGAATTAGTCGCTGAGATTTTGCGTCGCTCCTATTCGACCCGTATCTCGTGTTTAATTAGCCAGGCGGAGGATGTTTTTTTTTATCTGTGGTAGGCGTTGGAGTTAGGTTTTGTGTGGCGTCATTAAGTGGCAATTCCTGTTTTATTCTGAATTGAAATTTTTATTGGCCCTAATGTTTTTTTGCATAAGCTCTCACCACCGAAACCAGCATCAAAGAAATTCTATCCTAGAAAAATAGGAGCGCTTTCGCTGAATCGGACAAAAACAATCCTCACGCTAGGTGGATATCAGAGCGGTCATCGTGGACCAAATTACGTAATAAATCGTGATCCGTCAATCAGCGATAATTCCCCTCGGTGTACTTTCCAACCGACAAAACTCTCAAGGCCTCGAATGAGAATCAAATTTTCCGGCCTTCGAAGTGTATTATTCATTTCTTCATGTCAATATTTTTTTCTTTTTTATCATTTTAAAGTGATTACATGTTACGCAACGCTATTCTGACATTTTACGTTAATAAAATACAGCCTATTCTTAGTCTTCTTTAAAGTTTACCGCTTTGAATCATGCTGTGACCATGGCATTTCTTTTCATTGCAAAATCGAAGTAACGTATTAAAATCGTTAGAAAAAGGATTCACATTGTCCACCTGAACCTTACATGCTAAATTGTTGTGCCCTCTACGTTTTTATTCTCTCTGGGCCGTTAGATATATCTATCAACAGGATTGATGATAACGTAAAGGGTTGAAATATAGATCGAGTCTCCCTAATTAAAGTATTGTAGATATTTTACCAAGTTACATTATTTTTGAGTTATGGATTTCTACAGTTGACTATGCTCTTTTTTAAGTTGTTGGTTCATGATACGTGATGTATTCAGTAAAATATCGAAGAATTCTTTATAAATTACTGGCTCGTGTGTAACTCATGTGTGTCTTTTTTATTTTCACGCTGTTCTACGAGATATGCGATTCAGCGTGATGTACATGAGAATCTTAGACTCCATTATTTATTTTCTTACTTTCGATACATTGTACCAAGCCCAAACATTATTTTTATTTCGACTATTATCACTTTCGAGTAACTCGTTATTGCGAATTTCTTTTTCTTCTTTTACGGCACGTGGAGATAACTCGCAAGGATCTTAGGAACAGATATTGGATTTTAGATTTCATTTTCTCCAGCACTTGTAACGTTGGAAAACCAGGCATTTTTCCTCATTACTACTAACTGATCGCATTAAAATATTCTCTCTCGCATTCTCAACGATACCTCTGTTAACGTTTTTCTACAAAAAAGCTTATTCGGATATCATATGATAGTTACGCAATATGTCGGCATGTTCAGTCATGCGATTTGCATACGGTACACCCCAGGCTTAAATTCTTATCATAACTTCTGGAACGTTAAAAGCTATGCTCCTGTTTGCAGATCTCAAGAGAAAAATGAATCCTCGGAGTAGACTACTGTGCATATACGTGTGTGTACGCACGTATGCGTGAATCTCCCGATGATATCACTTTGGACTCGGGAGGCGTTCGATGAGAATGGACTGTTGAGTGATGCCTCCTTTCCCATTGACTTGGAAATTGAATCTGTTATAACGTCTCCGTGCGGGTGAAAGGGGAGGGGTAGACGGATGACCGAGAGGACGCGTGGGAGGGGGGGAATTGGGGGAGGACCCGTGACTCCCCTAAGAATGAGTCTGGGAGCCCAATATCCTCTCAAGGTTGAATTTTGAAGGCACCGAGTGTGTCGTCGGTCTTGAAAAGGAATCGACGTGACCTTATAGGATAGGGCGTGCGCAGACGACGACGAATTTCGATCCGAAAGATCGTCGAAGACCGCAATGCTCGCGACGTCCTCCAAATATTTGTCCATCTGGTACTTAGGAGTTCGTACAAATAACTCGTATAGCCGTGAAATAGTTGAATAAACCAGATGGACGTTTCATTTGCGGTGATGCCATCCTCAGGAGATATTATATTAACGGGTCGCCGAATAGCCACTGAGAACGACCACTTTGTTTATGAAATTTGCATCTATTTTATGGCCACTGGAGTTATTTTCATAATCTTTTCAGTACTTGCGGAGAAGCATGCTCGATTATTCACTTGTTTTTTTTTCATTCTTCTATTCATCCCTTATCCCTTTCTTAAACTTCAGCAATCGGAGGACCCCCTTCCATTTGATTTCTCTGCGGATCCCCGAACTATACATGTATAGCTATAGTATTTATTTTCCTTACGTTTTTAGAAATACCACCATCGCTCTGTAGCATCGTTTGCTCTAAAAGTAATGTATAATTGGAAGCCTGGGCGCACTTGCGAGGACATAATGTTATAAAATTTATTATTTTTTGATTGTTCATAATATTTCTCGGACATAGCTCGCGGAGCCCATGGACTACTTCTGGTGACCCCAGTTTAAGAAGCGCTGCCTTAATGCATATAGTTCTTTACGGATTCATGTATTCTCTGTAATGCGAAAGGATCATTTTCGCGAGTAGATAGACGTTTTTATCGCATTCTATATTTTTTACCCGCAGAGAAAAGGTAATTATTCGCCCCACTAAGTACGTCATTTGCTCCAAGAACATAGCATTAATAAGCTTGGTTGGGAGGGAGGGAATGTCATTCGCAATCTCGTGCCGCCGTCATAGAACTCTTTCCGTGACATCCATTCCAAACGGCGTCCGCGCGACGCGTGTCTCTCCGTCGGCGACGACTATCCATCTCGCTCGCTCTTTGCGCCCGCACGACCGCATTCCTTCTACCTTGCATCTCACTTTTTTTTCCGCGGCGCGTACGGAATGCGTTCGAATGAGAGGGCGAGAGAAGCGCCAGGAGAAGTCCTTTCCCTTTGTCTTCTTTCTTAAACGAGCTGACGGTGGACGCAGGCCGGGTTGATAGGTAACGAACTTTCCCTTATACGGCTTGCGTGGTAACCCCGTTCCTCTCGTTTCTGCGTGTCGCTCTTTTCCCCGCATCGGTGCGGAAGAATGATGGCGGCGGGGGAGGAAGGGGGTGAGGAGGGCGTGCGCGTGATTCACACGCTACGTGGTGGCCCCGTATGAGAAAGAAAAAGTTCCATTAGCGGCGGTTCCCGCCGTGAGAGCGTGGCGGTGCCCTATGGTAACATCGACGTGTGCATCGAGGAGGGTTTTTTTTTCATACGGGCGTAGACCGTTTCCATCGTAGTTGTCAGGTCCCTTACAAAGAAATACCGCACAAAACTAATAAACGCCAGGATTAGGGCATTAATTATTTTATTGTCTTTATTGTCGGAGTATGAATTTCCGTTGAATGTAAAATGAATGTGACGCGCACACCCGAAAAGAAATGGCGGTTCGCCTGCGCCAGCTGGATCCCGCGGCACTCTGGGTTGCCTTAGCTGCTTCTTAGGGGCGCAGCTTAAAACGTTTCTAAATATATAAATCGTCGATTTGTGAATCTTTTTAAGTCGTATGGGCAGTCATTTTTGCTTTGACAAACTGGCGATGGTTTAGGACCAACGAATCAATCCGTCCAATCGTTTCGATACCATAATGCATAAATATGCATTCTCGTTTCAGTTCCGCTTATCGTTGAAGATGGTGCCGCGCCTAAAAAAATATCGGGAACCGCTGCCCCACGCGCTATAACGGTGCAACTTGCTCTGTAAATGAAGCGTGGTAATAAGTGCTCTGTGTTAAGCGGTTTTTTTTATAGAGACCAACTGAACAACATTTCCCGCGTGTACCCACCCACGCATCGTATAAAATATGTCGGGTTAATGTTTTTGCTTCGGCAGGATGTAAACGATATGGAGACGTGTAAAAATTTGACGGATTTGAAGCTTAGGGTTGATCTCCTGCAATTCGCCGACATTTTGAACGTGCTTCCTCCCTCAAATTCCGAAAGAACAACTGAGAAAGAGAGAGGCAGAGCTAATTATTCGTTTGCATTCACTCCAAGGTCGCGCGAATTGTTGCAGGTTCGCTGCTCTTATTGGGAAAATGATATAAAGTTGGGAACAAAGGAAAGAGGCGTAGTGCCTTTAGCCTTTGCGCTAATTGCCCCCAGTCAAAAGCAAACATTCCGCCGCTCCTTTGTAAGGCGACGAATGTAATTCTCGCCGTAAAAACATCGTCCGCTCCGCTGAGCTAAGCAAAATAAAAAGGGTACCCCCTACCGAAACGGAGGCCGTAAAATGACACCGCGAATTATTTTTGCATATCTAAGGGTGTCGCGAATAAGATCCCTTGGTGACTATTTAACCTCCGTCCGGCTCTATTTAAAAAAAAAAGAACGGGCACGTTAGTTTATCGTCTCCCCAAGGAGCTTTTATAACGAGGCTACTCCATTTCCAGCATCATTTTGTTTTTTATTACCGCCGTCGTTTTATAGTCACTTGCACCGGTTTCCTACTAATGTCCTCCGTGCACTCTCTCGGTCTCTTTCGTGGAACAGATCTCGCCGCTTCCACTTACCATTCGATCTCCTTTCGAAGAATTCGAACCTTTTTGAATCACGGATCCCGTGAACGCACGCCTCGATTTCGGAGACACCCTCGCGGTGCCGTGAAAGTGCAGGGAATCGAACCGAAGTCTTCGAACTAGCCGCCATACGCGACTAAGCTACCTTATCAACTCTTTCCCGAGAGAGAGAGAGAGCGAGAGAGAAAACGTTGAGGAAGAATACCCTACGTCATTGTTTGCTTTTCCAGTTTTCCCCTCTTGCGTGCTAACGAGCTCCCGCCTCTTCCATGCGTGTTTTTTTCATTTCCGCGTTTTATTTTTCACGAGATTGCGACTAGATTGTCTCGTTCTTCGCGCTCGCATCTCTATCCTGTATGCGTTTCGGCATTAAAAGAAACGGCGTGTCTTTTTTTGCCTTATTATGGGAAGTCGTCTCCCTCGTTATTTGCGTGGATTTTTTTCGTATTTTTCTCTCCTTCATCCAACTTCCCGCGGGAACCTGTGATGTAATTTGCTGTTTGCGCTTCGTACGGGAGAGTAATTATTATTAGAGTTTTTATTTATTTATGTTTTAGTTCGATGTTTTTTATCTCTTTCCCTTCGCTGCGCTACTTTCGATTCGGCTAGCGAGCTTCCGCCATTGTGGTGTTTCGCGTGTTTACCTCGCCATCGATCGGAATTTTTAAGTGACACACTTGGCAGGCGAGACTCGTGTCTCGGTTTCTTATATTATAGCGAAACGTGGCCGCCCTTCGCGATTTATCCTTGAGATGTATTTTTTCTGATATGGGGAAAATTCGTTATAATTACGGCGACTTACGAAAGATAATTCGCTTAATATTAAATAAGTCGACTTGGGTAATTCCCGCAGACGAAATCATGAGGAATAAGCTTTCGATTCCCGTTCAATTAAAAATTTCTCGTCTTCATTGGTAATATATTTATGGACAATTTCGATAACATTTTATTCTTATAAGGCTTGTCGGTTGGCAAATTACTACATGATGTTGAAGTGCGCATTTGGTTTCCACGAGTTTTTGTGGCCTTTAGGAGTTGTGTATCATTTACTTTACACAAACGCTAACTATAATTAAGTTTTTTTATTCTGAATATTAATATAAGAGAATCTCGGTTTATAAATTATATATATAAAGGTATAATATAATAAATAAAATGTATTTGACTATCTTTTTAGCGCGTTTTTAAAAAATGCGCTTAGTTTCACTTTGGCGTCTGTCTGTCAGTGCACTTGCATAAATTGAAATTGTGACGAAACGGTATACTGTAGAAAGGTGAAACTTGGAGGCTAGATTTCTGCACCGCTACCATTTGTTTTTCTTTAGATTTGAGCTTTGAAAATATACAAGTTCGGATCGGGACGTTAAAATTTTTTTTTAATATCTCCGAAGGCGTAAAAGACGTAAAGCTGAAAATTTGGGCCTGCGTCTCCACACTAATGCCACTTATTATTTAAAAGTTTGAGAAAAATCCAACAAGAAAGTCGTAATTTATTTTGAACTTAGAAAAATTCTTGCGCGGTAATTGTCAACGAAAACAATCCTAGTAGCAACCGAAGCAAACAAAATCTACCAAATACGTTTAATTTCCTTTCGTGTTCACGCAGAACGTTATAAACAAAATAAAATGGATTATCTACGAAGGAGATATGAGCGTAAATACGTTAATTTTCCTTTCCTGCGCCCAAAGCGCTCTTTGTAAGTGAAGAAGAGTGGATAAATTGCGACGAAGGAATGGACTTGAATGTAAAGATAGCGTTACAATTACTCGAGTGAGGTGTTTTTGAAATAATTTTGATTATTTTGCTTATATCTTCAAAGGTATGCAAGGTGGATAGCTGAAACTTTTGAGTGTACATTTCCACATCGATGCTACTTATTCTTGAAAAGTTTGAGTTTTGAAAATTTTACAGAGGTGGATAGGGAAACGTTCAGAATTTTAACACAAAATTCATTGCGTTCTAAACTTAAATGTCATTTTGGACGTATTAATTATCAAAAATAGTGTATTTTTGCGTAAAATATGTTTATATGGAATGACTATGCGCAATACAAAGCTAACTTAGCTATTAAGCCTCTCATTTAAACGCAAACCTCACCTTCACGCGGTACTCCCTTACAAAACGGGGCTCTATTGACCAAATGTGTGGCGGTATAACCGCAAGAAAAATAAAAAAAACGCGCTGATTTATCCATATTTACTGCTGCTTTATACAAAAACAGAGACTGCTCATAATTTTTTCGATATACATGATCTAATGCTGCAAGACTGCAATGACAAGTTGTTGTAGTATATACATACAGTTGGCGGAGCACTGGCTACTTGAATTAATTGGTCTCTTTTCACTATGAACTCTCAGTGTACTAAGTCGAATCTTTATGCCCGTTGAAATGTTTAAACTGATGTCCTTTACAGTACTTCCTGAGCATTACGTTCTAAAGCTATTTCATCTAGCATGACCTCCAAGGTGTCCTTTATTTTTCCGGGTCTCTTCGAATCCATTTGGCTCTTTATGCCCAGCATTTATTTTAGTTTCGGTGTTTTGTTTTAACGGCGACTGACTCGAAGCTTTGCTTTGTCATTTCATGGCCTTCTGCTTACGTATCGATTATTTTTAGATTTCGGATCGCCATGACACTGCAGGCAGAAATATCGAGAAGACGAACTCATGAGAGGAAAAAAGGTCGATAAACCGTTATTTGCGTTTCATTTGATTCGATAGTCATTTTGGCGGCGGAAAAACTTAATTGCCTTTCCACGAAAAAGAGTTTCGTAAGCTATACGATCTTGGAGGAGATTTATTTGTGGGATTCGCGAAAATGAATCATCTCATAATTTGAATACCGTATACGCTTAGCATCGCATCTGTTTCTCCAGAAGAGCCTAGTTACGTCCTTTTCAAGGATTTAACGCTCGTTTTATCTCTTACGAGCGGCTCGTCTGTCGTAGCTCGAAAAAAGGAATTTTGAAACTCCCACACACCGGCAACGTAACGTATGAGATGAGATTTTGTTTTTTTTTCTCCTAAGCTAGTAAAAAAATTCATCTTGGAATCGTACCAAATGCACTTTTACGTAATTTTCTCATGGCGACTCACTAGCGATATGTAAATTATTCCTTTTACGAGCAAATAAAAAATTATTACGCGTTTTTTTTAAATCTCCCGTTTAAAAAGGGGGTCATTCGTTCGAAGAGAATTTTTACATTATTTTTTTATTTAATTAGCCGGACTGAATTATTACTGCAGCCATTTCTGTCTCGGCTTCCGTCGATCCTGGGTAGTAATTAATGCATTAGCGTGATACAGTGTAGCGATGTCTCCGCTGGGACCTTTTCAGAACCTTACCTCTCCTCTCCCTCTCTTCCCCCCTCCCTCCCCCTCTCCCTCCCCTCTCCCTCCACCCTCTCCCTCCCCCCCTCTCCCTCCCCCTCTCCCTCCCTCCCCCTCTCTCCCCCTCCCCCCCTCTCCCCCTCCCCCTCTCTCTCCCTCCCCCTCTCTCCCCCCCTTTCTCCCCCCTCCTCTCTCCCCCCCTCTCTCCCTCCCCCCTCTCTCCCTCCCCCCTCTCTCCCTCCCCCCTCTCTCCCTCCCCCCCTCTCTCTCCCTCCCCCCTCTCTCTCCCTCCCCCCTCTCTCCCTCCCCCTCCCCCCTCTCTCTCCCTCCCCCTCTCTCTCCCCCCCCCCTCTCTCTCCCTCCCCATCTCCATCCCTCCACTCTCCCTCCCTCCCCCTCTCCCTCCCTCCCCCTCTCCTTCCCTCTCCCTACCTCTCCCTCCCTCCCCCTCTCCCTACCTCTCCCTCCCTCCCCCTCCCTCCCCCTCTCTCTTCCCCTTCCTCCCCCCTCTCCCTCCCCCTTCCTCCCCACTCTCCCTCCCCCCTCTCTCCCTCCCCCCTCTCTCTCCCTCCCCCCTCTCTCCCTCCCCCTCCCCCCCCTCTCTCCCTCCCCCTCCCCCCTCTCTCTCCCTCCCCCTCTCTCCCCCCCCCCCCCTCTCTCTCCCTCCCCATCTCCATCCCTCCACTCTCCCTCCCTCCCCCTCTCCCTCCCTCCCCCTCTCCTTCCCTCTCCCTACCTCTCCCTCCCTCCCCCTCTCCCTACCTCTCCCTCCCTCCCCCTCCCTCCCCCTCTCTCTTCCCCTTCCTCCCCCCTCTCCCTCCCCCTTCCTCCCCACTCTCCCTCCGCCCTCTCTCTCTCCCCCTTCCTCCCCTCTCTTAAAAGAAAACAACCTCAATGCGGTGTCTTGCTTCTCTTCGCGATCGATATTGAAAGAAACTTTTGTTTCTGTAGTATTACGTTGCCTTATGAGGTTTTGTGTTCCGCGCTGTTAAGCCGCCATTATCTTCTCCTTCCTCCTCCTTCTCATGACCTCTACGAAATCAGTATTAACTATTTTCATTCTTGGCCTTATAAATGGATCGGTAGAGAGAAGGCATAAGCTGACGGATGGTGAGTTTAATTTCAAATGCCACGAAAAAATTCTCCCTTACACGAAACGTATATTACTTGCTCCCTCTCAATCGTAGTAAATTTCCAAATTTTGCTTTCGTGATGTGTGTGTGTGTGTGTATATATATATATATATATATATATATATATATATATATATATATATATATATATATATATATATATATATATGAATATTTGCTCAGATTCTTTTGTCTTCGTCGAGTCCAAAAGCAAAGAGATGTATGGGTTAAGAAAAATGTAGGAAACGCTGCGGATTTTGTGTAAGAGATGTGCCTGAAATTCACAAAGTAGTCTACGATGGGAATGTGTATCTCCGAGATTTTGAGTGAGTGTGAGACAGCTAGGCGCCGTTTCGACTGCGAATTCCTGCGCTCCCGTATTTTCCCTGTCTCTCGCGTTCTCGAGGACGTATTTATTCCTGTTCTGGTGAAGTGTTCCTCTTTTCCACGATTTCGCGTTTCTATTTTTGCTAAAAACCTCGCTCTCGTTGTTCAAATCCAGCGCTTTTCTCTTTTCTGTGGCGATTCGGACAAAAAATTCATTGGAAAAATGCGTAGTAGGAAGTAGATCAAGGACGGATCTTCTGGATGGTCTCAAAATTTTGCGGCATTAATTAAAATAAGTACTCGAGTTTGCGCTATATCTGACTGAGACTTCTATTTTTAGCCTACTTTCCACGATGGAAATAGGCTTTTAGTTTCGACGTTGTGTCTATCTGTCCCCCATAAAACTTTTGAAACAATAGACCAATTTTCATGAAACTCGGTGAAAATCTCTTGCTACTGGGGACGAGTTCCGGAGGATAGTTTATATTGCGAATATCAAAAGTCCCGGATTCGATTCCAGGAACAATCCTTGCCATTTGAATTATATGGGCAATCTGAAATCCATCGTGTAGAGTAATTTTCTCTTGCACATTAAAATATCTTAGAATTGTAATATCGAAGCGGGATTTCTACTATTCTCTGAGGAAAGGAGTGAAGATTCTAATTTTTATCGTAGAATTTTGCTTATCGATCTTATTTTTTCGAATTTCGAATAAGTTCCGGCGTTTTTGCAGTTATTATCATTCATTACGAAAGTGGTGCCTTTGCAGCCACTATTGCTGGACTCCGATTCGGTATAGTCTAATACATAGTCTAATACACGCGTTATTTTTGCCACACAAATACGCGTGATCAATTTAGTTTTCAATTCGAATGTATTTGTAATGTTTTATAATGTGAAATTATGAAATTTGCGAGCACAAAGAGCAACTCATCCGCGGTGATTTTAATGCTATTAAAGCAGGGACATAACAAGGGGAGGAGGGCCCGGGGGGTCCCTGAGCTCCCCTTTATAAGTCCTTTGCCCCCCCTTGGCCCATTTGCTGAATACTGTATTTTTAAAACGAATAAATATTTCATGTTTTTATTGTTTATAAATAATTTCCAAAACCTTTTTTGTTATTATTCTTATTGTATTTTTTATTTTTGGTGTGCCCTTCCAAAAATTTCACTGTCATCCTGCCCCCTCCCCCCCTACAGCATAAGCTGCCCTCCCCCAAAGTTGGGCTGCTAGTTGCGTCCCTGTATGAAAGCTAATATTAAAATAAATAATTATATAGAAAGTAGACATCATAAGCTCCATTTGGATCATCTTGTTTAACATGTTATCTCGATTACTCTCTACGGCATGAGCGCAAAATAGCATCGTGTCCTGGATTGCTATAACATTTTATCGCATTTCGCAATTACGTTATAATTGGAGTGGGGCATACGTTGTTCGGACGACCTCGTCTCGAATTTTGGTTTCCTCAGAGAAGATATTTTCCATGTTAATATTCCCATTAAGTGTAACCCGGAGTTTTTAAAACCTTCCACTGAAATTCATTTAGGGACTGGACTATAGTAACTCAAAATTAATAATTTCTGGTGTTAAATATTTCGTCCGATATTTATTGCCTCGGCCTCTCCTCATTAGTGCTCTCGTCATGGTGTTACTTATTCGTCATTGAGGAAAATTTTTAATGAATTTAAATGGAACGTGTAGGGGTAATAAAGGGTGCAATTCGACATTATCGACCAATATAATTTAAAGTTAAAAAATAGTCAAGTTTTACTTCACTCGACATTCCAAAACATCCGAGATTCAACGTCATGCGTTAATAATTAAAGATCAATTTCATATCTGTGAAAAAGAAACTAGAACGGGCGCCGAATTTTTCAAGAGGAAACATTATAATAGCTTGTTGTAACCTCGTTCAAATTAAAAAGTTAATCTTCATGTAACGCCCCTCGCCACCTCCTCTCCCCCGCCCTCTTTCCTTCCCATCCACTTCCCTCTCAAGGCGACGCATTCGCCGCTGACCGTTACGTAGATTCGTTCTCCGGGATCTAAATCGATCGCCATCGCGTAGAATCCCTCTCCCCTCCATCCCCACTCCCTCCCTCTCTCTCTCTCCTACACACCCTCTGGAGCTCCCTCTTCATTGCCTCGGGAGGAAGGAGGGGGTGGGGGAGAGGGTCTGGAGAAGTGGGTCGGGCGGGGTAAGTGGGTGTGAGGACGAATCGCGGGCGCCTCTCCATTTACCTTTTCGCTATTCCTTCCTTCTCTCCATCCCTCCCTTCTCTCCATCCCTCCCTTCTTCCCCATCCCTCCCTTCTTCCCCATCCCTCCCTTCTTCCCCATCCCTCCCTTCTTCCCCATCCCTCCCTTCTTCCCCATCCCTCCCTTCTTCCCCAAGCCTCCCTTCTTCCCCAAGCCTCCCTTCTTCCTCATGCCTCCCTTCTTCCCCATGCCTCCCTTTTCCCCCAAGCCTCCCTTTTCCCCCAAGCCTCCCTTTTCCCCCAAGCCTCCCTTTTCCCCATCTCTCCCTTCCCATGCCTCCCTTCTCCATACCTCCCTTTTTACACATCCTTTCCTTCTCCATCCTTCCCTTCTTTCACATACCTCCCTTTTCCATCCCCCGTCTCTCTTCCCTAGCCTTCCTCTCCCAAACTCCCCCTCGCAAACTCCCCCTCGCAAACTCCCCCTCGCAAACTCCCCCTCGCAAACTCCCCCTCGCAAACTCCCCCTCGCAAACTCCCTCTCCCAAACTCCCCCTCCCCACCTCCCTCTCCCAAACTCCCCCTCCCCACCTCCCTCTCCCAAACTCCCCCCCCTTACCTCCCTCTCCCAAACTCCCCCTCCCCATCTCCCTCTCCCAAACTCCCCCTCCCAAACTCCCCCTCCCCATCTCCCTCTCCCAAACTCCCCCTCCCAAACTCCCCCTCCCAAACTCCCCCTCCCAAACTCCCCCTCCCCACCTCCCTCTCCCAAACTCCCCCTTCCCACCTCCCTCTCCCAAACTCCCCCTCCCCACCTCCCTCTCCCAAACTCCCCCCCCCCTTACCTCCCTCTCCCAAACTCCCCCTCCCCAACTCCCTCTGCCAAACTCTCCTTCCCCACCTCCCTCTGCCAAACTCTCCCACCCCACCTCCCTCTCCCAAACAACCTATCCCTTCACACCTACCTCTCCCAACCAACCTATCCCCACACACCTACCTCTCCCTCTTCACCTACTAACCTCTACCTCCCAACTATCCTTACCAACCTCTGCCTATCAGCCTTTCTCTCCCAACCTCCCTCCCTATTTATCTCTTTCTATATTCCTTCTCCTACGCTCAAATTTTTTCATTCTTTCTTCCTCAACTTCTCACTTTCATTCGCTTCCCGTTCTCATCCAGCTTTCCAATTAAGCATCGCTTACGTTTTTCAACTGTCTAAAGTGAGATGCACATTATTAACAGCGCGGAGCTCCTCGTCAAAACGGTGGGCCAACGGAAATTTTTCCGACGCCTCGAAATTTGACAAAAAATCTCGATGCCGAAATTCCTTTTTGCCAGATACTTGTGATTTTTATCTGTTGTATTTAATTTCCTTTTATGTTAGATTTTTTTATAGCATACATTTATTTTACATACTGTCGGAATCCGAGTGGAGTCGTTTTCACTGAATGCCCAGAACCTGCACGTATCACAGTGTGGCTTTCGTAATTTAATTCACGCGCGAAGGGTATTCTAGGATATCTTTTGAATTAAAACATCGAGTGAATAATGTTTGCTGTTGGTATGTTTGAAATCACTTTTGGCAGCTTACGTACCAGAATGTAATCTTTCTCAGAATTAAAAAAAAGGTCGTTTCTTTCGTTTTCATGCTTGCTTGGAATTCATATTGTTAATATTTACATTATTAACCCTGTATTGCCCAATGTTAACAAAACATTAGGAGTTACATTTCATTTTCCAGACACAATGAATATAACCTCAATGCCAATTCATTAAGGACGGAAGATTAAATATTTAAAATCCTTAGATGATAAATTCCAAAAATCACAAAATTAATTTTGTTTTTTAAACCAAATAATTTTGCCAGTAGAGGTTAAAATTGCACATTGATATAGACTCCGCTTGGTTATATTTATTCGAAAGAATCTGTGATTGTTATTGCGATCAAGTGATGCTACACAACAGGAAATTATATTTTTCCGTTAAAGGAATCTAATCGATCGGAATAGATTCATCCATGAGTATTTACATTGTTTCACCGGATTGTGAATTCAGAGAAAGAAATCGCGTGCCCGCTAGTTTACCTTTAGAATGCTGATTTGTATTGATTCCCACGTGTTCTCTTCCAATGGCACAAACTGCTCCTGAATCCAATCATACTTACTTCTAGATGGAAATAGTTCGGGAAAACGTTTCCGTTGTTCAAAAAAGTTAAAGAGGGAAGCCTAATGGATTTATTAGTTTCGCTTTTTTTAGCTTCATCTTCTAAAAAGTTTTGAAAGAGGGTTAAGTGAAGTAAATCCAGGTCGAGCATTTTTATCCACCCGGATAGAGCAGAGGTTTTCAGCCTTTTTTTGCTGACGTACCCCTTAGACCGTGTCGTTAACGGTCGCATACCCCTTAGAACATTTTTTTAATGGTCTCCATTTAAAGTGATAAAGAAGTGAATAACACTTGTATTTAGATACATTATTCATGTTTATAACGTTAAAATTAACAGGTTTTGTGTATTTTGTATTATAACATTGTTTTTAGTCATGGCATCGCAACTTTTGATTCCGAAGCCGCGAATGAAAGAAGTAAGAAGAAAGATTATAATCATCAACACTTCCGCGTGCCACTTGAAAACTCTTTGACGTATCCCCGGTTGAAAACTCTTGGGATGGAGCTATTCTGGTTGTATGCTCCATGTACACAGAGAATTATTGAAGTTTCATTCATGCTGCTTCGGATTCTATTCTGACCGCTGAATACCTTGAAGGAATTTGGATTAGACTGTTATTAATTTTCTCATTGTGTTCGGTTTTCGCGTGGCTTTTATTTTTAGGTTTATTTGTAGAATAGAGCCATTGGTTGGTTTATGGAAGCGGAGTAGTTAGAGGATATCTGATTGTCTTTCATTTTAGAAAATATCCCGAGTGTGAAATGTTAACCGAGTATAACCGTTTAATTTCCAATTATAAATTGATTATAATTTGTAAAGCGATCCTAGTTGTTTTGACATTCAATTCCAGCGTGGAAAAGGTGTTTTTAATTCGTCGTGGTGGTTGTCAAACTTTCAAGGAACAGTATTTGCCCACTTCGGGCAGCGACGTTGCCAAATACTTAAGCATTCTCACGTTTTAGGGGTAATAATTTAAACGTATTATTTATTTGGACGTGTTTTCGTTTGTATTCTGTCACAAATTGTTGGAACGCTACATTTTTAAAATGGCGGTGCCCGTTTTTCTTGATCTCGCGATTACGTATTTTTTCCTACTCCGAAGATGGTTTTTTGGACCCTTTTTATTGGTCCAAAAACTCTCTTATCTTTTTTATCGTCGACAATAAAGAAATAAAAGTGAAACTTTTCTTTCATTTAAAATTTTTAAAAAGTTGCGACGCGAGGAGAGGGGTGTATCTGTTATTCTTTTTGGTAAAATAACTTTGGTTTTCTCTCCAACTCTCTACTTCGTCCATTAAAGTTTCCCTCGATTTTATCGAATCACTTATAACCGCTTTCTCGTTTCTTTTTCAGAACCAGGATTAGAATGAAAACATGTGACAGCACTTTCAAAAAATATACGTTTCCTTCGCCACTCTTCTATATCTTTCCCATTGTATGGGATGCGCGTCGGAGGAAGAGGGTGCGGTCACGTACTCCCTTAAATCATATCAGCCAGACTGCTGATAAAGAGCGACTGAGGCATCAGCCGCCATAGTAACCCTCTTTGCGTTAGCACAGGTGCTTCATATTTACACATTCGCTCGAGTCTTGCGTCTTCACTTATCCGATACCACGAATAGTTACCCTCTGGCCCGTCCTGTTGCTATTCTCACTCAACGCTTCATTGTAAGGTATATAGTTCTCAGTATATGACTGTTATTGGGAATAATTTTGAAACGAGAAAATAGTCTGCTATGACCAGGAATTGAACCCGGGTTTTCCACTTGCCGGGCGGATATTCTACCACTGAACTGTCGTAGCAGATCAATTTTCTCGTTTCTGAACGCGGATGTTTTCTTGGTTGGGACGGAACTAGCCAAGCTAATATCAAACTCCCCCAACGGATGTCCTCGAAGAGATACATCGAAGAAAATTCCTCCCTCTCAAATGGTCAGATTGCCAAGGAAGAAATTGATGGAATAAAGTGATCCTAAGATCCTATGCAGACAGGCATAAGCTGTAAAGTTGGGAATAATTTTGAAGCGAAATGACTGTTATTAATTTTGAAGCGAAATGACTGTTATTGGCAAATAGTTGTGAATTATTGTTTTGTTTTTATCAGAAATCCTTGAATCAGATTGTCATGCGTGTCGAAATTTGAATCACGAGCGAACATTTGCAAATTTATTGCTCGATAAAATGTAGGAGGAGCGCACGAAAGCCTTGCAGGCAATGATATCTAATAGGACAGCGGAAGACTTCGAACGTCTAGGGTTAATTATCGTTTTCACCTTGTGTACCGATGCTTCCGTGATCTGGTGCGTCAACATAGCAAACGAGGTAAGCTTGTGGGATCAAGTTCAGGGTCGTTATACACGTGTCATGCCTTTCTTTGCTGATTGTACAAATGATTTTTCCACTTTGCTTTTTGCACAGCTGACTCGCAGGTGTGAATGAATAATCTTCATTATTCCCACGACTAGTCATCCTCGCCGTCAGCCAATCCTCGATGAAGATTTGTATTTGTTTTCATTTCATTCGACCTTGAATCAATGATTTTTATGATCCAATCAATTGGTGAATTTTACACTGAGGATTTTAGTTCCTCTCAGTATTGGTTAATTTACCAACTTCTCAGAGCATGAGTAAACTTTTTTTTACAAATAAATAGTGTGCTTGTTTTCGTCACACCTGAAAAGGAAGTGTGTAAAGTGAAAGCTGCCGAAGGAAAATTTTAGGAGTTTCTCGTAAGTTTTCCTTTTTCACCTTATTTTCTATTGGGTTTTTGAATGTATTTGTGCGTGTATAAAGGTACCCATTTTACTCACCCTTTAACAAATACACGAAAATTAAGTGCTGAATTACTTAGTTGTATTTAAATATAGTAAAACGTAATGCTTTATATTTAGCTTATTCCTAATTATTAACATTTTCTGACTAGACGGGAATTTATTTATGAAACTTATTCTCGCTTTTTTATCAAAGGATATTTTGCAGAAAGGAAAATGCGATTGTACTAGAATTTGAATACCTTCCATCAATTGCCACGCGTTTATAGAAACAAAATGCGACTTAATTTCAATTTTATAATGTTATGATCACTCATTATTAAGCAATATCAAACTGGCGGGAAGGAGCACTTTTCTTAATTTGAATACTTTTTAAGGCATCCCTGTCAAGAGTGGTCCACAGGCATTATTATACTATAATTAAAAATCGTCGCACCTTCTCATTTCCCTCCACCTGCCGTTTTATACGAGTCTGGCTCGCATATTTTAAATCGGAAACCGCGGTGGCCACTCTAACCTCTAATTTTGCTCCGGCTGAGAATTGTATATGAATCTAAGTGAAGCCCACCTGCCTTTGTTCCTCTGCACCTGCTCCTTCCATTCATTCTCCAGCCACAATTCTACTCATGCTGTCCTTTTCTGTGGAGTTTTATTTTATGCCTCTTCCCCCTCTCCCGCATTTTATCCCTTCGATCTGTCCCCTTCCCCTTTTCTCGCCTTCCCCTTTTCTCGCCTTCCCCTTTTCTCGCCTTCCCCTTTTCTCGCCTTCCCCTTTTCTCGCCTTCCCCTTTTCTCGCCTTCCCCTTTTCTCGCCTTCCCCTTTTCTCGCCTTCCCCTTTTCTCGCTTCCCCTTTTTTCGTTTTCCCCTTTTCTCGCTTTCCCCCTTTTCTCGCCTTCCCCTTTTCTCGCCTTCCCCTCCCTTTCTCGCCTTCCCCCCCTTTCTCGCCTTCCCTCCTTCTCTTCTCCCTTTCTCACCCCTCCCTCTCTTCTCCCTTTCTCACCCCTCCCTCTCTTCTCCCTTTCTCACTCCTCCCTCTCTTCTCCCTTTCTCACCCCCTCCCTCTCTTCTCCCTTTCTCACCCCCTCCCTCTCTTCTCCCTTTCTCACCCCCTCCCTCTCTTCTCCCTTTCTCACCCCCTCCCTCTCTTCTCCCTTTCTCGCCCCTCCCTCTCTTCTCCCTTTCTCATCCCCTCCCTCTCTTCTCCCTTTCTCATCCCCTTCCTCTCTCCCTTTCTCACCCTCCCTCTCTCCCTTTCTCATCCCCTTCCTCTCTCCCTTTCTCACCCTCTCCCTCCCTCTCTCCCTTTCTCACCCTCTCCCTCCCTCTCTCCCTTTCTCACCCTCTCCCTCCCTCTCTCCCTTTCTCACCCTCTCCCTTCCTCTCATCCTTCTCCCTCCCTCTTATCCTTCTTCCTCCCTCTCATCCTTCTCCCTCCCTCTTATCCTTCTTCCTCCCTCTCATCCTTCTCCCTCCCTCTCTTCCTTCCCTCTCTCCTCTACTAACGATGCTGTATTTACGATTTTTCCTGCTGTAATTACAGTTTTCTGTATTTTGTTATATATACACTATGTTGGATTTTCGCAGGTTTTTCACAACCCCCTTCTCAGTGGGTGTTTTCCTGCGTGGGTTTTATTAGGGAGGACATGCCTGTTTTTACCTAAGTTTTTCCCAGAAACTTAAATCTGTCTTCACGTATATTTTTTTATGTTTTGTATACTTTATATACTGTTTATTGTAATACTTTTATTTTTAATATTTATGATATTGACGAAGGGTTAAATTTAAGAATGGACCTTAAGGTCCAAATTTCGCCCGAATAAAGACGATTATCAATCTATTCCTTACCTCCTCTATTCCCCTCTTTTCTGTCCTTTCTCTTCCCCTCTACATCTCCCTTCAGCCTCTCTTCTCCCTCTCTCTTTTCTCGTGGCCTTCTCATCATATCTCAAGTGGCACTCTCTGCACTTCGCCTCTTCGCACCATTCGTTTTTCTGCAAAAAATAAACCTTTTTCCCCTCTCCAAACACCGACTCGAAGAGGCGGTCTGTATTTTCTTTTATGTTTTTCACTCCTCCGTTCTCTGTGGAGCCCTGCTTTCATTCTTTTACTCTGTCAGGTATTGTCGGCTCGCTCGTGCTTTTTTATATTTTGTAGTTAGAGAAAGGTCGCGAGATCCTTGGCCGCTCTTACTCCTCCTCTCTCTCTCTCTCTCTGATTCTCTCCCTCTCATCCTCCAAGCTTGCCTGTGATCCTCCTCCTTCCTAAGAAAGCTCCTTCCGTCCCATAGCTCATTCATTATTTGCACCTTTCGATCTCTTGGAAAAAAAATGAGAGGATAAAGTAAACGTAAAAGGTGGAATATTCAGTTTCATTCTTTTCAACCTTTTTTTATTCTCCCCTCCCTCCCTCCTTTCCCCGAGAAGTTTCCTACTCGGGCGTTATTGTTCCTCAAGAATGTGGTCTTATTTCTGAAAATTGCCCGGTTTTTGTGTCGTGTTATCTTTTTTCAAGGTTTCGGTGAAGTTCGCCTCGCGTATTCCCCTCTCTCCGGAGAAAGGGGTGAACTTTTTACGCCGTTGAAATTAAATGTTGTTTTTGGACCCTAACAAAATTAGATTGGATTCCGTAACGTGTATAATCACCTGTTAGACATTAAATTCCCGTCGACTAATGTATTGTTTTAAGATCCTTTGTCGCGTTAAATTTTAATGATTAGCCTGAGACATTGAACCACGTGGTTGGCATTTAATCAATTTTTTATCATTCAGTCGCTAAAGGATCATTGTGATTTTTTCGATTCCCGGTCAAGCACAGAATTTTTCTCCTTCTAAAATGTCAAAACTTAGTTTCGGCTTTATGTGAACATTCATAATATGTAATTTCAACACCTTTGCAACTTGTTAAATTTTTCTTTTCGTTTTTATAGTACTATATTTTTTGTCGTATTCTTATGTTTTTCCAGCGTACCAACTCTTTTATTGTCACAGTTCGCCCTCAAATTTTTATTTTGCATTCGTTTTGTGCCTAAATAAACTTCATTTGTACCGATTTACTTGATACCCATTGCTTCTAAACCGTTCATTTAATTCGAAGATGATGTTATGTATGTGCTTTGTATTATCCGAGATGTTAACTTAGTCGCTCATTCATCTTCGCGGAGGAATTCATTCGTGCAAATTTCTGCATATTAGTATCCAAGGTATTTCATTCATGTTTTGGAACTTCGGTGTTAGGTGCGCAATTTTTTTCTTGCTTGACTGATTGGAATTTGGTTTCATTTCCTTTCCATTGGTTTGGTTCTGTTTGAGTTTGTATTGTGCTCTTCTATTTCTAGCGCGTTGCCCCTGCATTATAAATATTCTCAATTCTACGTACATTGCATTGATTACTCATTTTTCCTCATTTTAAATTATCGCTTCTGAAGCGCCATTCATTTTGCGGGGGCGTGCATTTCAGCAAGCGACGCCTCATTTGTTCCCCCTTATTCGCAATCACTGTGCGCTCGAATCTTCGCGTTCTGAAATCGCCATTCCTGTCACTGGAGTACCGTGCAATTTGCATTGCTAAAAAGTTGCGCACTGGCTTTCGCTTTTGTATTTGAGCTCGTCCGTCGTTCGGTTCGGTGATGAATGATTGATGCCCCCGAGGCAGGTGAGGAAACGGTGAATTTTATCAGCCGGAAGAGAGGAGAGCCCTTCCGCTGGTGACGACTCGGCCCTCGGCTCAAAGCGAGACACCTGATGTATGCACGATAGTTTTATCCTGGGGTGAAATCCAACGGGGAATGTGTGTTTCGATGGACGGATGTGATAGCTCGTTACGGAATGATGGAAAATTCCTTTCTTTTCCCTTCTCCTTTACCGTGGCTATCGCCCTATTTGCCTTTGCGCTTATCTCCTGTCCTCTTAAGCACGCCTGAGAATGGGAAATGTTTTCCCAAGTATTTCATGCCTGCTATAAATTTACGACAGAGACGCTCCTTTTTTCCTTCTTCCACATTCGTTCGTTTGCTTTCTTGACCAACTAACTTTCACTGTTACCGAGACTTGGGGTCGTTTTATTTATTTTCGTGTCCACAGGCGCCTAAGTGCTTGTTTTAGCGGTTTTGTTTGCCCGCGTCCAACGAGTCGCCTTATGTGGTTTATATAATGTCATTGCGCTACGTTTATGTTTTTCGTTTTCAGAGGCAATTTTTTTTCTCCCTCGACATTGAAATCGGTTGCGTAAACATTCGTTCGTTTATTTAGCCGCTAAATCATCCATTTCCTTGTTAGCTGATCGGTGAAACGAGCATTTTTATGATTAAGCTTAAGTTTAACCTAAATTTTCTCGTTTAAAACGTGCTTAACGCATAAGTCAGTCCGATCGGTGCTGATGATCTCCCTCACAAAAGTAAACGTCACGTACGTATAATTCATCGAGCAGGTATGTGATGTGATGGTAATTCATTCTCGGTAATATCATAGAAACGACGTCCTGCGAAGTCGATTTGCATGTACGCGCCTACACCCTAAGTGACTCAATACTTAACGTTCTCTTCACGCATAAATTTTTTGGCGGTCATGAATCTACGTGGTTGATAAATTAGCTATAAAAAGGTTAGGAAAAACATGTGCGCATTTTGGATTCAAAGTAGCCGCAATCAGTTAATCAGTACTGGTGACAGCTGCTTTGTAGCGGTAAGGCGCATCTGGTTTTCCTAGCCATTTTATGGCCGCTGAGAATATCTATTTTGGAAATTGGATTCCTGCCCGATAATTATTTTTTGAATGAATCTACGGGTTTGGATTTCAATTTTTCCCAGGATTTGAATGTCAGAGGTTGTATAATCCATTTTACTTTACAGCCAGAGGTTGCTTTATCTCCATTCTTCAGGCAAAATATTATAGGGCGTGAGAAAATCAAAACTTGAGAAATGTGTTCTTATTCATCTATTGGTAGACATCGGTTTTCTCTCGAGCACAAATTCTCCTTTTCGCGACCTCGTTGTTTTCTCCTTTTCTAGCTCGTAGATAAGAGTTATTATCGCACTTTACCTTTCTTGGGTCCTTCGACCGGATTTGTATGCGCGCGTGCGGTTAGCGCCGATAGCGCTGGAATCCGTCTCCGTTATGATATCTAGGGCGAACGCCGTTCAAAAGGCTAACGTGGAAACCGTCCCTCCCACACTCACCCGTTCCACTCCTGCACCGCCTGCCCTTTCTTTCCCCCTCCCATTCTCCTCCCCTCCCATTCTCCTCCCCTCCCATTCTCCTCCCCTCCCACTCTCCTCCCCTCCCACTCTCCCCCTCCCATTCTCCCCCTCCCATTCTCCCCCTCCCATTCTCCCCCTCCCATTCCCCCCTCCCATTCTCCCCCTCCCATTCTCCTCGCCTCCCATTCTCCTCCCCTCCCATTCTCTTCCCCTCCCCTCCCTTTCTCCTTCCCTCCCATTCCCCTCCCTTTCTCCTTCCCTCCCATTCCCCTCCCATTCTCCTCCCCTCCCATTCCCCTCCCATTCCCCTCCCCTTCTATTCTCCTCCCCTTCTTCACTTTGCCCTTTATTCGCGCTAACCTTCGAACTTGGCTTCGCCTCCCGTAATTTGCAGCTTCGATTTTCGCTCACGAAAGGCAGTCAAAATTACGAGTGTCGTATACCAAGTGGAAAAGGGCCAAAAAGGCTTTGTGGTGCTCAGTTCGCCGATCGGAGGATATCGAAATTCACGGCGTCAGTCGTTTGTGAATGAAAATACCCCGGAGCATGAGAACGACTTCTTCTTTTCTTCGTTATTCGCACACCGCGGTCGTTCGTTCTGCGAACACGCTTCGGGATTAACGCGGTTAATTTTCCCGCCACTGGCGCTGTTTTTTCTTCTTTATTGTGCAGATAAGATTTAATCTCTCGGTGCGCGAGCATTTGAGCATCGCAGGGAGCATAACGCGCTGCGAATTAACGAAGCCAAATGATTCATGTTATCTTTCCCCTAAATTCTCGGGAGGTTCTCCGCGCTAATTCCCCGACGTTTGTTTTACACCCGCTTAATGGACTCGGCTCTGGGATTTGCTCAAAACTCGACGCAGCGGAAGATGCGAGTTCCTCTCCGCCGGAATCCGCCTCACCCCCATTTTGCTCGAATTGGGCGAGTCCGCATCTCCCTCCGGGAGGTGAAGAGAGAGGGAGAGGGGCGGAGGAGCTCTAGACTGGCCTGGAGGAGGGGGCGGAGCGTGGGAGCGGTAAACGACCTGAGGGGTCACGCAGCAAGGGCGCTGTCCTCATACTCTTCCTCGTCGGAAACATCCCCACCCCAGCGGCTGTGCAATGTCGGGCGTTCGTCCTCCGACTCGATTACCGCACCTGCACTCCGCTCGTTGATGCGGACTTCCTCCTATATCCGTCCTCCCTCCTGTCTCTCCCCTTCCTTAATCCTCCCACTCCACCCGCAGGCAGGGTTCGTTCCTTCCAGACGCGGGTGCACCCCTTCTCTTCGTCCCAGTGTCTCCCACAGGGTTATCAAGGGTTTTTGCCCTCTCCAATTACTTCTCCACTCCCCCGCCGCCCTCGGCCGACGAACTCCCGTTCGTTTCCGATATTTTTCTAAAGACCCCAAACCCTTCTCTTCTTTTTATTGCCTTGTCCGGGCTGGGAATTTTATTCACTGGTTTAAATGGAAAGTTCAGCCTCGGTAATGAAATCTTTTAAATTCGAAGGACGCTCTCCAGCATTCTGCCCAAACATTTGGCTTCTTAATTTTATTCAAGTATTTTTAATGAGGGGATATTTCCTTTCGTAATTATCGCTGTTGATGGCGTTGCATTCATCGTGATAATTTTGTTTATTTTGGATAATGATGGGCGCCACTCGTGAATCGAGATGAGATGTGCGCGCATGAATTATTTCGAAAACGGCGATCTTCATTTCATTTACATCTGTTTTTCTTTCCTAAGCCGTTGGTATTAATGAAATTTAAGAAAAATTGCACTGTACAGTTTTAGATCGCAAGCGATTTAAATTCTCGCTATTATATTATCGTCAAAGCTGATTTTCTATCCATTAAAGGCAATGGCGGATCTAGAAACTTCTCAGGAGGCAGGGGCGGTCGCCCTTCCCATCATTTGAACCAGCCTTTGTCGGCGTTCCTTTTATTCTGGAAATCCTTGCCTCTGTCAGAATCTTTCTTGCCCTAATCTGCAGCGCAGAATCGAGGAATTTCGCGTGGAATAGGTTTAAGAATGAAATCAGGGAGGTTAATGGGACATACGAGGAGTGCGAACCGTTCCCATAACCCTTTCCATGGATCCACCACTGATTATAGGTATACTAAAATTATTTTGATAAAAAAGGTGATTCACAGGGCATATCAATATTATGGTAGTTTTTTTGTTCATTTTTTGAGGAATCATTCTTAGATTAGTTGGAATTTAGAAATTAGGACCTTTAGCCTCCGCGTTTCCAAACACGAGAAATAACAGAAAAAAACAAGCAGGCCTCTCCGTTTGCTCGGTGCTTTCTTCTTGACCAAACGAACATGATCTACAGTACAAGATTTGTTTGTCACCTCAACCATTCTAACTCACACATTGAGTCATTCGATGTTTGGTGAATAACAAAAGAAGCGTCCGAAGTTTATGCTCGCTTTAATTTCCGTCGAGCGGCTACTCGGATGGCTGAGAAACTTAGCGCTTCCAAGTTCTCACCGCGCACAGAGCATAAATTCAAGTACATCTCGCGATTCATCTTTTTATTTAAGTATTTTCTCGTCATCATCAAACGCATACATCGCCCTTAGCGTATGAGCGAGATAATTCATCGCACGTTCAGATCGCACAAAAAAAGATAAATTACGCGCTTTGCGTTTTTTTTTACATCTTTCCCGGGATCCGAATCCATTGTTACGCCGCGCGAGAAACCTCTCCCTTAACAACCCTTTCATCGCTCTTCATTTTTTCTGTTTATTTTTGCCCTTTGCCCCACGCTTCCTTCTCCCTCTTCTGTCCAATCACCGCGCTCCGTTCCGTATCCTCTCTCTCACACAATCCGCCCGTGATTTCCTACGGGAAGCCTTGCAAAAACATCCACGAGATAGGATGAACTGTTTTTCTATCTCCCTATCGGGTATCTGGGGAGTACCAGGGTAGAGGGATTGAGGGGAGAGAGCTAGAGGGGGGCGTTTGTGATCTTGCTCGAGTTCCCGCAATCTCCAATCTCACCTGAGCGAACGTTCGATCTCTCCGAATCAAATAGTCTAGCGATGTGGTAGGAGAATGTGCGGGGAAGGGTTTTTTTATATTTTTCTACTACGGGGTCCCCGGGAAAATTTATTTACTTCGGCGGTATTCCTGGAAGCGATTGATTCGGTGCCCCGTGGGGAAATGGGTCGAGAAGTGGAAGGGAGGCGACAGGGTTTTACGTCATCGCTCCCTCTCCCGGCCCACCTTCCTTAGGATGTATCTCCTAAGGTGGCGGTAAATTTTTTTCGTTTTGAGGCTTTTATTCTGATGTGCTCTTGTCTTGTTAATGCCGCGATTTTGCCTTGGCAGTCGGAAGAATCGCTTGAGAGAAATTTTAGCAAGCGCTTTTATGTTTTTAATGGAACTTCTTACTTTCGTGCTCACCATGTTGATTTTGATAGCACCGAAGGGAGCTTATCCCGTGTGCTATTTTCAGCGATTCTGGGTAGATAAGAGAATTTTTTTAATTGTAGCAGTGCTCTTGGTTAATCAAAGGAACGTAACGCTGGCGTAATGTATCCTGGTGTTTTCTTAATATTAATTGCATTAAGTGTAAGTAATCGCCTTTTTATTTCGTGCCATCGCAACAGATTTGTCTCTGTGATATCAGCGAGTTCCACTGAATAGTTATTAGTTTGCAACAGCTCTGTTTGTAATTTTTAACGGAAGTTCTGAAAAATTTCTTCCTTAGATTTTTCTGCATCTTGTATATTCGTATTTGCATCATTTACTCGAATTTATTAAAATACCCGTTTTAGCTTACCGTTCCTCTTCAGTACCTGACGAAGCAATTATCAATTTCAATGAGGGGATTACTAAAATGAATTAGGTAACTAAGTAATTATAGACGAGTATACTTAAGACCATATCTTCCAAATTTACATATCTCGAGAGAATTATGGTAATTACTTATATTACTTGAGCTGTGTTTCAAAGATTTCCTGTGTTTACGTTTTCATGGAACAAGAAACTACTTAAGTGGATTGTTTTTGCATTGCGTCAACCAGTAATCATTTCTTCGCACGTCGAAAACAGACACTTCGTTCAGATGCATAAGGCACAAGCTAGGAAGCAATGTTTACAACCTTGACAGTTGTCTCCTTTGAAATGACGTCGTCGCCATGTTAGGCAACAATTATAAAGCTGAGGGCTAGGCAATTCTTCCACTTTTCCGTACAATATTGACCACGCATTCCTTTACGGCCACGTTTGCACTTCCACCCCCTCCCCACAAATAGAACTTGAACCAGCGAATGAAGGACGCCCGGCGTTGAATGGTTTATATCTTTCAAGGAGTTGTGCAATATTAACCCGGGTTGGTAGCGCCTTTTGTACGTTTCTGTACGTGTGTGTGCAAGTATTGTATGCGTCCCTGCTCTCCTTCGAAAACAAAAGGCGCGAGTAATTCATTTCCTTTTAGTCTCTTAGCGTCTCCATCCCGAAGACTTGGAGGAGTCGTTCTTTTCCGCTCCCCCTTCTCCCACAAACTCCTCTCCTCGTATCGTGCGCCATTCTCTTATATTCTAACCGCGTGCACAAGACTTCCTCCTAAGGGAGGAGGGAGGGGGAGGTTCTCCTACGTACGGGGCACATCCATCTTACCCTTAACTCCTTCCACCCTCCCACTCTGCTCTCGTCTGTTTCTCGAAAGGTCTACAAACCCTTTTATAATACGGAGGAGACGGGATAGGGTTCCCTCGTAAAGCTCCGCTCTTGTATCTTACCCTCCTCCTCCTACTCCTCTCCATCTTACCCTCCTCCTCCTCTCCATCTTACCCTCCTCCTCCTGTCCATCTTACCCTCCTCCTCCTGTCCATCTTACCCTCCTCCTCCTGTCCATCTTACCCTCCTCCTCCTCTCCATCTTACCCTCCTCCTGTCCATCTTACCCTCCTCCTCCTCTCCATCTTACCCTCCTCCTGTCCATCTTACCCTCCTCCTACTCCTCTCCATCTTACCCCTTACGCATCTCGGGTTTCAATTAATTTTCATTGGATTTGCTTTTTCGCTCTTAGATTTCCGAAATCCCTCGAGATTTCCTCGAGTCTTCGTTCATAAAGTTTCGGATGAAATCTTCATCTTGGGACAGTGAATGATGTTTTCTTTTATTATTTCTTTTTTTGTGAATTCCGGGAGATGATGGAGAGGATTTCTTCCTGGTTCTCCTGCGAAACGTTCCTCGTCTTTTTTTTTACTTTCCGACCGAAATAAGAACGGTCAATCTCGCCGTTGTTAGTTATTCACTTTTCAGCTGCTGTGAAGGTCGGATCGGCAAGTTATTGCGTGGATAATTGTTTTAGTCGATTTTCAACATCCACCGCCGTTGATGAATTTGAACGTGAATTGGAGATTACGTGAGGTTACGCTTTGATGGCGGCAATAATTCGCTCGTCGCACCTTTCGCGACTCCAGTAATGGAGCGATTTCTCGCTCGGTTGTGTTTCCGATGAAATTAAGGAGCGAAACCTGTTTATTAGAACCGCCTTCTTTATCCTTCCGTCGAGATCATTAAGGATTAATTTATGGCGTTTCCTGTGAAATGATCACGCGTAGGGTTTTTTACGCCACCTTTCGTTCCGCGTGTAATAACTTCAAGTCGGCAATGGTGGGAGGCTTTTCAAACTGTATTTTCGCTTGCACCGAACTAAATCAAGCCCGATGTCGTTTTGGGGCTTGAGGTTAATTGTACGCTGCACGCTTTATGACAACTCTTTGATAAATATAAGTTTTCGTTTTCAGAAAAATCTTTTATCGGTGGTGGCATTATTTTCATCTCCGTGCTCGGCGCTAAAACGTAGTAGGAATCGTATAAAACGGCGATTTTTATAGCTCTCTGATTCCCTCCAGTTATACGCTGGCAACTAAAAAAAGGCCTCCTTACTCGAGTCGTGCTCTTCTTTCGAGTGAAGCAAGAAGTTTATCCGCGTCTTACGGAACGTCCTTCGAAGCGTTCGCGCGGAACTTATTTCGTATATTACGTTGCTCTTATTTTTATCAGCTCCCTTCTTTTTCTCTCTCTTATTTTGTTCGTTCCGCTTCTTGTTGTGCGTCTGTCTCTCCGTGCTCTTATACTGCGCGGTCACTCGATATACGGTCCCGTTTTTTCCGTTCCCGACTTGATAGGTGGGTCGCGGCTCTTTCCCGCACGTACTCTCTTTCTTCAAGTTTCTGGTGTTTCCAGCCCGGTGGGCGGCACTTAGTTTTGCCCCTCGGGCTAAATTCTTTCTCTCCCGTATATATATCGCTCTCGTCCACATTGGAGATGTGGAGGTAATTGTTTACTTGTTGCCTTGCCGTCTGCTTCGCATCGTATACTTTTCGAATCGAAAAGGGCCTTCCCTTCTCTAACCCTAGGAATAACAAACCATTTTGTCCGTTGCAATAGCAAGGGCCCGCAGTAGCCCGCTATCTACGACAATAAAGTCTGATGTTCTTTATGTATTGTAATGTATTAAAAGATATCTCAGGAATATAAATATACAATTTTTATAATGAATCTGATCTTTTATTTTCTTAACGCACTATAAAGGCAGACATTCTCGAAAGATTTTTTTTCACGTTTATCCTCCTTATGTTTGCATGCTTAAATTCATATAACAATAAGAATGCTTTGGGAAATGATAACAAATTAATAAAAAGAAAGTTTTATTCCGAGTCGTCTGACACATCGTGAATGACACTTTCCGGCCACTCGTTTGCCATAGCACGCGGCCATTGCCGAAAATAATTGTGTGTGTGTGCCACTCGCTTATAACGAGGCTACGGGACGATGCGATTTTTTCAAAAATTTTCTCGAATTTTATTACAGTGAAATAGACAAAAAAAAGGTTGTGGGCCTCGAGAGTTTTCTCCACCTCTTAGTATTCCTGGAGCAAAAGGGCCGACCACTCATGTCTCTCAATCGTTATTCTCTGATTCTATTATAGTTTGCGCGCGAATTGTTCTGTCGACTGGAGTGATTTTGTCGAAAAAATAACTAAATAACATTTCCGTTCCCTGTTCCTCGTTAGAAAGTTTTGTGCCGTCCTTTTGAGAGTTTCCGTAAATTTCGAAGGGAAAATTGCCGTCGTTTTCTGGTCTTGTTTCTGTATTTTAGTTTGAAGGTTCGCGGTACGTGGAAAAAATTGGAAAAGTCTTTCGGTTTTCTGCAAAAAAAGTCACCTTCAAGAGAGTTGCTTTCGTTTTTTTCCCTCGTAAACTAACTTTTCTCATTACCAGGATTTTGTCTGGGGCAGTTAAACTTTGATCTTTGAATAGATAGGTCAGCCCATTATTTTTTTTAGAACTAATTTCTAATTATAGCGAAATAATCCATTTTCTCATGTAGTGAAATTTTGTGCTGAGAATGCACCATAACCGTTGAGGCGAGACGCTTTTAATTTTTTGCTCGTCCTTGATGCTGCCTGTAGTTTTCAACCACCCCTTCTTTTTTAACGCAAATTTACATTTATTCGTTATAACCGAGACATTTCGCATAGGAATGTTCAGGAAACGCTGAGACTATGATACGCGGTCATATTGCAACAGCTAAAGTGAAAATTTTGTAAATCAGTAAAAAAAACTTCTATTTCGAAGTCGAGATAAGCAATTCCAGAATTTTAAATTTGATGGAGGACTATGGTTGAGAAAAGTTTCTTGGAGTTCCATCTTTAAATTCGAAAATGAATTTGGGGAAGGGTTAAAAATGAGCAAATAAAACTTTTTTCATTCTGTAATAAGATAATTCTATACTGAAGTACATCACATGAAATAGTGGAGCTCTTCCTTTGCAATTTTTACCATCCCAATTCTTATCTACAAAATGCTAGTTTACTCGGCAAAAATTACCAGAAACTTGTTCCGTGGCAGCAAGTCATAAGCGAGCTGGCTATTGCATTTTATGCGAATCTTTGTCGTCTGAAATGCTCAACAAGATTACGATTTGACCCATTAACTTGTACGAGAAAGAAATTCCCTTCAGTATTTAATAATTTTATGATAGTAATCAAGGATTTCGTTTATCATGGACGAGGCTATGAATGACAGAGTGAAGTATGCAATTTGATCTTTCGTTATGTTCCTGCGTACTGTCTTACGTCTTTTACTACCGCTTGGGCGAGGGTCGATATCCTACTTGAATAATTTAATCGGCGGCGGTTAAAAAAATGCCTTTTCTCGAGCTCCTCTAGTTGAATTGCGTCAGAGTCACTTGTGCTATGGAATTCGCGGATAACTGTACATTATTAAATCCGTCGTGTTTTTAATATTCCCCTTTTAATGACTCCGAATTCGTCGAATAATAACGACGCGATACTTGAAAAATGAACTCGTTTCGCTCATACACTTTTATAATCTGTCGCCGACCGCATCTGCAGTTAAGACTGAGAAAACGGAAAAGGTCCAACGGAAAGAGCGTGTTGTTCCGTTTGAAATTCTTACTAGCCTCACTTTTATGTCTCTCTTCGCTGTTTTTCACTCGGGAACCGTGAAGCTTATGTTGGACTCACTGCTCACGCGTTGTTACACCGAAAACGTCCTTCGGGTAGAAATTCTCGGTCGCTAACGAACTCCACCAACATACATTCTTCGCATGGAGAGCCCTCGTCCTCTTCTCGATCCCCGCAGAAATCTACGGAGCCAGGTCTGTTAGCACCATCTAGCCTCATCGCCACGCTTCAACTGAGACCTATGTCAATGTACGAGAAATGAATTAGCACTATCACAAGGAAAACGCCTGACTGGCGATGTGCATCTCTTAGCGCACCTATCTGTCTCTCTCTCTCTCTCCTGTCCCTACTCTCCCGAGTTTGGTGAAATTATTACGTCGTAATTCGAGAGACCTTTTCCATGTTAGAAGGCAGCTCTACGTATGGTCTCCTCGCATTCACGTCCGTGTTATTTTTTTGTTATCTCTCGCGACACTCGGTTAGTCTTAGCGATAAAAAAACCGCGATACGTGGCGGGATGCTACATTGCTTGGTATTGCATTTTTAATCCGAAAATATGTGATAGGAAAAGGTTTGCAGTGTCTTTCTCTTTGAAATTCGTTATATACAAACTAGCGCTTCGCGGTTTTATCTGTCGTTTTGTCGCGTGATTAAGTATGGCAATTGGTTTAGTAGCTGGATTGTTGGATACAGTAACTGGAAGAGGAAAGACATTTTACCGATGCTGAAAATAGTTGCACTCGTAGGTACTGAAGAATTTTTATCAAGGGAAATGAGATTCTTTTTTTGGCTCGTGTCGGGTCAGAGGAAGGATTGTATTAGCCATGCATTCGTGACCCTCTCCGAGTCCAAATTGGGTGTTGTTAAATTTTTGTCGAACATTGTTTCTTGATCCATTTCGAGCATGCGAGTTCAGCGCGAGATAGCGATATTCTTGTCGCAAGGCTGTGATGTCCGTTTCATGTCAAAGTCATGCCAATATTCTCTGCGACACATTTTAAATGACCGAGTCGATTAATTTAATCGATATTGCCATGAATGTGATGTGATAGATCGAGCGAACCAAGGAGTTTCTATCGAACGAACGGCGTCCAGTATATTCCAATATAAAGCCGTATTATATACCGGATATGGAATACTTGTGAAACTGGTTTCAATCGTATTCGAGTGATCCTGGTGATTAATCTCATGGAAATTTGTTATCAGCGTTAATAATGATTTGCCTCTGTGTAGTTCCTATTTACGTTTGTCTTCATTTGCCTTATCGTTAGATCTTTCTTCATCCATCTTAAAATTTTTATTCCTACCAAATTTGTTTGTATGAAATTGTATTTTTATACAAATAAGTTGACATAGAATGGAGCTCTTCTAGGTATTGCCGTGTAATACCGATTATATTATTAAACCTCAATCAAGAAACTGTGCGCTATTTCTACATGTAGCTCTTTATGGCGAACAAAATATAATCCATCGTATCTCGCGAATTAAGGAAATGACGTCTAGGAGAGGAAGTCAATACCCGACAAATCACTTTCTTCCCTCGACCGCTCCTTTCACTTCTTTCTCTTCGTCCTCTTCTCCCTCTCTCTTCCTCTTCTTTCTTTTCTCTTTTTTTCTCTTCTCTTTCTCTCTTCTCTCTTTTTCTCCTCTCTCTCTTTTTCTCCTCTTTCTCTCTTCTCTCTCTTTTTCTCCTCTTTCCCCTTTTTACTTCTCTTTCACTTCTCTTTCTCTCCTTTCCTCTCCTCTTCCTCTCCTCTTCCTCTCCTTTTCCTCTCCTTTCCTCTCCTTTCCTCTCCTCTTCCTCTCCTTTTCCTCTCCTCTTCCTCTCCTCTTCCTCTCCTCTTCCTCTCCTCTTCCTCTCCTCTTCCTCTCCTCTTCCTCTCCTCTTCCTCTCCTCTTCCTCTCCTCTTCATCTCCTCTTCCTCTCCTCTTCCTCCCCTCTTCCTCCCCTTCTTCCTCCCCTCTTCCTCCCCTCTTCCTCCCCTCTTCCTCCCCTCTTCCTCCCCTCTTCCTCCCCTCTTCCTCCCCTCTTCCTCTCTTTCTTCCTCTCCTCTTCCTCTCCTCTCCTCTTCCTATCCTCTCCTCTCCCCTTCCTCTCCCCTTCCTCTCCCCTTCCTCTCCCCTTCCTCTCCCCTTCCTCTCCCCTTCCTCTCCCCTTCCTCTCCCCTTCCTCTCCCCTTCCTCTCCCCTTCCTCCCTCTCCTCTCCCTCCATTTCCTGTCCCTCTCCTCCCCTCTTCTCCCCTCTCATTTGCCAAATCCATTCACCACTAGAGTTGGGCGATTATTTGGAGTAACTAACGGGGAACTGGAAGCTGTAACAGGTATACGTGGGAAGTAACAGGTATGGGAGTCACAGGTTCAGTAATCGCTTTTGTCATCCCGGGTTCGGTGAAACAGGAGAAGGGGCGCGGTCCCTACTATCACTCCCACGCACCATAGTCCTAACTTGCTCCTAACAGTTCCAAGTGTTCCAATGGTCCAAATGGTTTCAATTAACGCAGCTGTGCTGCGCCAGGCAGTCCCCCGCCAGCTCAAGGTCAATGCAATGAAAAAAGTCACCGGTGACTCAAGTAATGGGTACCAGTCACAGGTATTTGTTTGTCCAGGTACAGTTTGTCACTGTGATAGAAATGCCACACTCCCCAACTGTATTTACCATTCACTTCTTCCTTCTCTCTCGGCAATCCATCTTCTAACCTTCCATTTGTTAAATGCCACTATCTTACACGTGTTCCTGTCGTTGCGTTTCCCTTCTTCTCTCTATGTAAACTTTTTCCTCTCTTCGTCCAAGTCGTATCCTCAGCCCTCTTTTTTAACGTCGTCCTCCTTAGTTCCTTCACTCCTTCCGGAATTAATTCCTCCTTCCTTGATTTTAGTATCCCAGGAAACGTTTCGTCTCTCTGTCTCTCTCCCTCCCTTTAATATGTGCCTTGCTCCTCTCATATCGTTTTCCACGCTACTTGTGTAAAGTCCGCGTTTATTGTCTTTTAGTTATTGTCGCAGATTCTGTTACTACCGATGAAATCCACGCCTGTTGTATCTGGTTTTATTTTCTCCTCCGGCCAACAATTATCCTGTATATTTTTCGGTAATTCAAGCTTTAGTAAGCCATCTAAGGATCTTCATTCTGCAATTTTCCTATATTTATTTGTCTTCGTCTTCGTATATTTATATAAAATTGATGAAGAAGTTGAGGAAAAATAGGAGCTTAATTATAGTAATAAGGCCGAAACAAGAAATGGGTGGGTAAAATCTTTAGAGGCAACGGGCTATTGAAAATAGCCATATAAAGAAGGGCGGGAAAAGGATTTTGAATAGCTAAGAGGTAGGGATTGGCTAGGAAAATGAAAATTTGGTTGAGGCAACTTGGTAAGAGCGAACTTAGTACCTTCCGATAGGTAATACACTTAAATCTGAATCTCAAATTCATTAATCCATTTTGAGATATTTTACGATGGGTGGAACTTTCGATCTTGTCGTCCTAACTTATTCGTTTTGTGAAAAATAATTACCCCTTCTCTTTTCATCGTTAATTTTGGTTTCCAGGCTCTAACCGGCGATATTAATATGGACAGTTACCGAAACATCGGCAAGAAAAAGTTTCGTAATTTTTCGTCACGAACGATTAACGGCTTAGCAATCCGCAGCGGCTTTCAAAGACGGAAGATTCTTGGAGAAAAAAAACTATACCCTGACATAAACCGCTTAATCGTTTACTATTAGCGCGAAGACGAGTGAAAGTATCGAAGTTCTCTCGCACAAACATTCCTCGGAGTGTCGGCATTTCTCTTCCTAATCTTCTTTACCTCTGCTCTGTCAACTCCAGCCAACTCTCTCTAAGTTTCTATTGCAGTTTGTGTGCTTTAAGCTCCCCCTTCTCCTCTCTGTATCTCTCTCTCTTTCCTCAGTCGGATCTCCTCCTCTTCCGCTCTCCTTGTTTCTTCCCTTATCCCGTTTGTTTACGTCTCCCATCCTTCGTTCCCGTCTTACTCATTCTCCCGCTTCCTTCCTTCTCCTATCCATCTCGTGCAGATGACTTCTAGTACGTCCACTCTAGGCGCTGAGTGGCTGGATTCTGCTGGATGAGAAGAAAGCACTTCTCGACGCAGGGATTCTTCTCTCTTCCCTTCGTCTCTATCTATATCTCCCTCTCTCCCTCTGTGTGTGTATATATGAAGAGCTACTTCTCGTTTTGAGAGCAAATGCAACCTCCATTGTACGTATTTTGTGTATTCTCTATTTAAAAGGTCACGCTCTAGTGATGGAGATGGTGACCGGGAAAGCGTTGAATGTTATGTCATCTGAAGGCCTGAATGTTTTTGGAGGTCATTTTCACGTGTCCTCGCTGTCCTGTGTCGTCTTTACTCGCGCAGTTTACTCACTCCTCGGATATTTTGTTTTTACGCACCTGTAAAAAGAATGAAAATGAATTTCTAAGAATGTATTTGACAATAATCAGACCAATCCCAAAACTTTGCAATTTTAAGAATTTATTCAGAATAAAAAATTTAAAAAAATGAGTTTAAAAAAAGTGGAGTTAATAATGCAGTGTAAAACAACGGTGACTTTGCTGAATACGATAATTGGTCTGGTGAGAAATTATTTGAAAGGCAATGGAGATTCGATCTTCGTTTTATTGCGTGCAATCCAAAATGCTAATTAGAGGAAACGTGACTCGTAAACTCTTATCATTTCATGCACAACGCATTCGGGCGGTATAAAATAATCTGCTGTATCTTTCTGTTGGAGATTAATTTCTCTAATTGAATTCGGGAAAGTAGTTTTTGCGCATCGGTAATGGCCATCCATTTTTAATAGACTCGCACAGAGCAAGGAAATATAATTGGATTCGTGCCACTCCTCCGAGACACAAATCGAAACGCCCCGTTTTCATGTGGACGGTTCTGAAGCTCAGATGATGTCGTCATAACAGAGATTGAATAAAGGTTTCGAAGGCATAATTTGCAATGCAGCGTGTCTCCAAACGTGTTCTTATTGGGAAAAAAATGTCGGCGTCTTTGGTCGCCTTTACGCTCGGAAAAGAAGTGAGCTAATAAGTCTCCTGTGCGCATGCGTCAACCGTCTACTCGAATCACTCAACGTCCTGTTGATGACTGATTATTTCGTAAAAAATATAAAGTGGTAATAGGTGGAGCGGTCGAACGAGTATGTTGTGGGCTGAAAGAGGTGCATGGGTGCCGAAGGCCGCGGAGGAAAAATAAAAAAAGAAGCGACGCAACCGAGACCTAACCTTGACGGCCTTATGTGAGTGGGTTAATTGGATGCTGCCCGCCTGATAGCACGTCGAATAGCCAATACGGTTATGGCTCGAAGATATTGTCGGAGCATTAATATATCGATCGTAATTTAACTGTCAAAAAGCGAGCGGTTAAATTTTGCTGAAAAAATTGACGTGGTGGATGAAAGAAGGGCTCGGATGGGATCGTTTCGACTGTGAGAACGTATTCTTGTAGAATTCGCGAGAGTAGAAAATTTTTCGCAAAAAGAATGTCGTTTTTCTGAAAGCTTTACTTGGGAAAAACGTCAGAGAAATACAGAGCTCGTCTTGTGGCTGAAAACAAATGATGTAATCTTTTTGTGGCTATTGCAGATACTTAAGATAAGTACTTAATTTTCCAGTTTTTTATGTTTATTTCATTATTATGGAACTCTTCTTTTGTATTTGGCTGTTATATTTTTCCTGTCGCTGCCACGGAAGATATTTTAATCAGCTCCAAAATCCAGTTTTCATCTCGAAATATTAATGAAATTTAAAGAATTTTATACGCTTTTTAAGTTTTTCCCGTTGTGTCGGTTTTAATATTTTGTATTTTTAATGGTTGCGTTTATATTTCTGTCGTCAGATGGTCGATAATGCACAGCAATTAGCTTTTTATTTTTTAGAAATTCTCAATGAAAATAGTACTGGATAAATAAACGTAGCACAAACCCGAAAGCAATCGGTCTTCTTTTTGGCTCCAAACGTGCGATAAAACGAGTGAAAAAGAGCGTTGGCGAAACCCCAATGATATGAGGGAGTGGCGCCTCCTTTGGCCAGCGAGAGGAAATGTTATCGCCTTAGCAAGACCTCCGCTGCATGGGATGAGCGGAATATAAATAACATTATCTTTTTTCTGATCCTGTGTAAATATAAACGCCAACACAAAAAACATACGTGCAGTCATAAGTTACACGCTCGTCCCCAACTTACACGATGAACAGCCTTTTTTCATTTCGTTTATGCTTTTTTTGTTTCTCTTATCTGAAAGTGTTGGCGGAAAGCTCTTAATGCCAAATCTGGCGGATATTGGCTGGCGTGCGAGAGATGTTTATGTGGCGAATGCATTAAAATCGAGCGCGCGGGCGAAAATAATTTGTTTCCTCAAGTCTTCCAACTCGTTGGTTGATTCAACAAAAACCTGTTATTTCTAATTGTGTCTACCATTAAGTCATTATTTTTTTACAAAGGGGGTAATTTATGGTTTAGTTTGGTCTGTCTGTTTGAATTTGTACCCGTCCATTTTCATTTTGCTTTTTATTATTATTTTTAGATATTTGCGATATTCTAGAAAAAATGTTTTCTATCTCTTAGAATTAGACGGGTTAGTTTTACGCTTAGGCTAGAGTTTATGTTTGCTGCATTTGTCTAGACTTATAAATATAATTGAACGAGGAGTCATTTTTATCGTATAAATTTCTCGAACATTCTATTTGTGCTGTGTGTAGTTCATGATAATATTTCGCGTTTTTATAATTTATTAGGACAGTAAACACTGCAAAAGCACCACCTCATGTTTAAATCAACGTATGATTCGAAATTGTTCGGGATATTTTGTTATGATTGCGGAGCAAGTTGCTTCCGTCGTATTACTTATTTAATTGTGGGTATGGTATGATATATATTCCTGTGAGGCAGTGCAAAACATTTTTTTAAATTCTAGACATAAATAATGCATTCAATTGCCTTGGACCCGACTCGTGCCTCTGGCATTCCGCAAGAAAGCGATAGAAGTATCGTGGATTACGAGTTTTGGATTCGCCTTTTTTATCGCATAACTTTGGCAACACTCTGCTGTAAGTGCCGGAATCTCATGCATTTTTACGACTCAGTTGTGACCTCCCGTTTTTCCATTTGCCGTCCTATTTTAAAACTCGTTCTTTAAGGGTAGAAAGAGAATCGATTGTCTTTGGAGACCTCTGCGCTGCTGCCTGTGACACTGTGGTGAGGTCACAGCCAAAGTCCGTCTGAGCTTAGACGGTTATCGTTGTGCACCGCAGCTTATTTTTCGGAATTCATTTTCTTAATGATTTTGTCTTGCCGATTCAAGTCTGTCATTTATTTAATTATTTACTAGACAGAAAACGTTCCAGGATTGACTGGTAATGGATTATAATCTTTACTACTGTTGTCTAATTCAGGGGTTCTCAACCTTTTTTATTTTAGTACCACCAAATCAAAAACGAAAATGTTCGCGTAACACCACTATAGGCAAAACCATGCGTTTTTATTTTTTTTTCGTGTACCACATTGCAGGTTGAGAACCTCGGGTCTAATTTGTGTCGAAGGAATTTGATCGGGTAAACCAAATATATTCTACAAATCACATTTGCTGCACGCTTAAGTCGTTTTTCTGTTTAAGCTATAAGCTCTCGTTTTCTCGTGATGTATCATTTGAAAAAATTGTATTACATGTTTAATTAAGTGTAATGATTTTCACAATGAAATTATTCCTACCAATCGCATAAAATTTTAATCGTCACCAAGTTATCCGAGCATAATTACTAGCAGGTGAAGCTAGCACTAATTTTCCCTTTAAAATTTGGACCTCTTAAGGTGAAATATGTTACACATCTGGTTTATGGGTTTACTATGACATACTGGCACGATCACCGCCGTTAAAGCATGACGATCTAAAGGTCTCGAATTCTTTGCCTGTGCGAGACACGCGCTTTACGTTCCCGTCGCCATCGGAGAGCTTCTCGGAATGCATTTTATCTCTTTTTTAGGTGGGCGCGTCTTGAGTCATTCCCGCGCCTTTGCTTAGAATTGCTCCGCCGACACATTTTTCGGAAAATCTTCGTGGCCCTGTTTTTTTAAAGCCGCATCGGTGGCGACCCTCTCGATTGACCCTTTTGCGAAGCGGGATCGCGTTTGTTTAACCTCGATCTCCTGGTGTAACAGTGCTGTGGGCGGTCTAAACTATATATCTATCGCTCTCTCCTTTACCCACTCCCATCCGTCCTGAGTCTCCAAATTCACCTTCCCTCCCCCTCTCCCTTGAAGCACTCGGTTCCTAACATGAGAGCTCAAAGTATCTCTTCGCAAGTGGGAGGAACCTCTTTCCGTCCCTATCCCTCACTCCGTTCCCTCTCCCTCACTCCGTTCCCTCCACCTCCTCTCCCGAAGTAAAAGCACTCTTGGAATACCAGGGGGCGTAGATCGATCCGTTTTTTAGGCTGGTTTCCAAAGGAAACAGCCATATGAAATAGTCCTGTCTGTGTGTGTGTATGTCCCCTACTAGCAACTTTTGCATCAATGGACCGATTTCCATGAAACTTGGTATGAGGCCCGTGCAGCCAGGGCCCACCTCAGGGCTCTATTTTATTTGGCGAAGATTGAAGTCCCGGGTTCGATTCCAGGAACTTTTTCTCTATTTGTTTTACATAGGAAAACTCAAATCCATCGTGTACAGATGTTTTCTTGAATACATTAAAATATCTTTAAATTGTGATAACGGAGCGATGTTTGTACTGTTCTAAGGAGAAAAGAATGTAGATTCTAATTCTTATCACCGAATTTTGGTAATTGATCGCATTTTCTTGAATTTCTACTAAAACGGCGTTTTTGCGTTTTAAATCGCATTTGCCATGGAGACGATTATTATCGAATTCTGCTTGAGCATATACGAGTGAACAAATGGATTATTTTCTTTTCCGCTCGATTACTCTTCAGCAATGGGCAGTTGATCCATACATATTGTAAACAGTAACATTTATGAAATTCGTTTATTTAAAAAATTAAGTGCAAAATAAAATGTCAGAAAGAGATTTTGACAGTGTTTTTAGTATTTTAAATCTAACAGTGCTCTATCAATTTGTTATCCAATTTTTGTCTGCCATTGATAAACTATGAACTAAAAGTGGTATTTATGGTATGAGAATTCGTTGGAATGACTAACACATACTGAAACATTTCCTGTCAATATTAAGTAATCAATTCGGGACGTCAACCTTGGGAAACCAGCCTCCATTGGTCCTGGTTTGGACTTCTTGTTTTATTTGGTCTCCCACTCCCAACTCTACTTCTTCTCCATTTCTGATCTTAATACCCTGGAGCAAGGGTGTTAAGATTCACCTCTCTGTCTCCCTCCTCTTCTCTCTCTCTCTCTCTCTCTCCCTCCTCTCTCTCTCTCTCTCTCCTCGGTGTCTCTCCTCTCCTCGGTGTCTCTCCTCTCGAGGGAGAAGCTCCACCATCCCAATCCTCCTCTCTCGCTCCATTTCGGTTCGCATCCGCTCATTTTCGGCTCATTGGAACCCGATGAGGGAGATCGCTTGCCCGACCGACGCGTAATATCAAGTGGAGACGTCATCTTTCGATGGATAGAAACGGGTCTCGTTGATACATACGACCTCAAGTTTAAAAGGGGCAAGGATGGATTTTTTTTGCCCTTCCTACCCCTTTTTATTAACTTTTTTCATTTTGATCTGGGTCAACCCAAAGGGAGGGAGGGAGTTACCCTGGGGATTGATGCGGAAAATTTCGATCCACCGTCTTAAACGACCCCTAGGTTCCTCGCCGTCTGGTTCCATCCACGTCCTCTCTATCTCGGTACCTTAGTATTAGCCTTCTTCCCCACCTCCCGCCTGAAAATGCCCTTCGTTTATAGAGAATGGCCCGTCCCAGCCGGCCTCATATCTCTCTCTCTCTATGGACTGGGGAAAGGAGGGAGGGCACCGAGTGTTCCTCTCACTCCCCTACCCTCCCTTCCCTTTCTCTCTCCCCTCCCTCTCTCGATCGCTTCCTCACTCCCCCATCTCTCTCCCTCCCTATCTCCCCCACTCCTCCTATTCTCTACTCCCACACTCATCCGCCTCCCAGACGACCGTGCCGTGTGGGCGCGGCTGACGGCGGCGCAGGCGTTCGAGTCCCGGCGATCGATAGGCGCGATCCCCGCAGCTCTCCCTCCCTTCCTCTCTTCGCCGCCGCACGCCCACACTCCGTCCTCGCCCACCCCTTTACCACGTTTCGCCACCCACTTCCCTCCTCGGCCCACTGGGGCCCCTCCTCGACCCTACCCCTTCATCGCATGCCCTTCCCCGTCCTTCTATCCTTTTTATTCCTTCCATCTCTCAAACCGTCCTTCGCCTCGGCAGAATATGTTGAGGCATGTGGGTGGCGAGAGAGACAATTCTCCTGGGAATGTCTCGGTTGTATGCGTGTGTGTGTGTGTGTGCGCGCGCGCGTTTGCGTGCGTGTGTGGGATCCTTCCATTTCCATCCTTCACCTATCTCTCTCTGCTGGTCCTTCAGTTCATTACCCGTATGTTTCCTCCGTGTCCGGCGTTTTCACGGTCCACAAAAGTGATTGATATTAATGTTTTTTTACATTTCACTGGGTTTATTCGTATCGTGATTCTATTTTATTTTTTCATCGAAGAGAAGTAAATGCCTCTTCTGCTTCGATACAAAATTGTGTTTTGTTGTCGGTCTTTCACAATCGTACCTAACTCGACGTATCAGGATTTTTTGTCGTGGATGCGAGAAAGAAAATTTTCTCTCTCTCCTTAGATTTTTTCTGTGTTTGTTCGGACGAATTGGTTTTATCTGGCGTGGTTTGGCGTAGGTGTATCCTACGGATCGATCCGAAAAAAGCGCGATGTTACGAGGCGGGAACTTGATTTATTGGTGAATGGGAACTCCGCGCGAAAGAAGAATTTTATATCTCCGAAGGCGGCGCCGAATTCGAAATGACATTGGCGGCCATCGATATAGGCTCGTAATCCTCTTTAGTTTGATCCAGAATTTCTTCGTAATCCTTACGATACCCCGATCCGTCGTCGCCGATGATTCAGAGGCGATTCTCCTTTCTGATTCATAAGAGTTTTAAGAGAGGATTTAAAAAAATGCTCCATCAGTCACGTAAACGATATGTTACCGTCGACTTAGAGCATTTCTTTCGTCGAATACTACCACTACTCACTACTTTTTTCTTTTCTTTGGCGCACGCTCAGTCCTTTTGTCTCGAGTCACCGTTTAAATTTCCGGAGGAATTTCAACCTCCAAAATATTTATCCATGTCCCGGTTAAAAGGGTTGCGTTCGTATGCTCTTAGCTGCCCGAATCTGCCACGGTCGTTCACAGGGATTACACCAAGTTGTGTGTGTCGCGTCCTTTTGGTGAGGCAAGGGGAAAAAGAAGGCACAGCTGACCGGGAAGCCACTCGGGTAACTCGATGACCGACTCTCTGGACGACCGCAATAATCTCTCTCCTCGTTGGTTTCCAACAGGGTCGGTGGGTAAGGCGCACGGGAAGGTATATTTTTGTTGTTTTGGGTTTGCGGGTCTCCGCTTCACGTCTTGGGGGACTTATGTGGGAAAGAGTATCAGCTTCTTCCCAAGGTTCGCTCCGTCTGCATGGACGTCGGATGTGGAAACGTGCACGTTAACTTGTTTTCTGGCGGCGTGGTTTCTGCCGTGAGATAGTATTTGCTCGGGAATCGCGGTTACAGAAATGAGGTTGGGCCGAATAGGTCTTCTCCCTCCGGAAGGAGGAATTCACAAAAAATGTGCGCTTTGATAACGCTCTAGGCCATTGTCACGGGAATGATATCAGCAATTCCTTAATGTTTGCGTTTGCTGAATAAATTTACGTGAAATTAGTCGGAATTATTGCAAGAGTATTCTCTTTGAATCTCCGGTACATTTTTGATGCTCTTTTATTGCTCTCTGTCTCTATTTAACTGTATAACGGAAACTGATAAGGGTACATATTTAAAAAGTCATGTATGAAAAACCACATTAAAAAGCTCCTTCCTGTTTGTACCGTTCAGATTTTAAAAACAGAAAATGAAGAAAAGCGTTAATGGTTTTTTTTAATTGACTGTAAAATATACGAAGGACATATGCGCTCAGACGTATCAGCGTCGCGATACTAAGAATATTTTCGCGGCAAAAATAAACAAAATAAAAGTTTGGAGCGTTCTAATTAAATACGTCGTATAGCCTTTGAAGCCCCAGAAAGAAAATATTTACATTTTCTTTAGTTGAATCGAAAAAGTACTTTGGAGAGAAAAAAAAACAATTCACACGGTTAGCATATCATCACTAATTCAATCTAAAAAATATTTTTTTAAAAAGTCTTAGTCGTGGAACAAAGGCTTTGAAAGTCGCTTCGATCAAAGCCAGCCACGATCTCGGCCGTGCTTTCGTGGCACTTCTTTTATTAGCCATCATTGCTTAGCAGATGGTTTTTAATAAGAGGTCCTCGCTTTTCGGAGAATTCTCATCACGAGTACCAGTTGACTCCTCGATGAACGTGACATCTTAGTTTCCTCTTCTTCTGCATGGTTAATTAGAACTGTTATTGCCTTTGTCTTCGCACGTTTCCATCGAAGCCTTTTTCTCTCAGGCTCGATCTCCTCTTGCCTCTTCGTGTTTTTCCAATGACTCGTTTTATGTACCGGTTCTCTTCGCCGGTTTTTTTGGTGAGACGTTCACGTCTTTTTTCGTGCTAGTCCTTTCGTCCGTGGGACGGCACCTGTATCCGTCGCCGCGGTTGCGTCTAAAGGCCGACGGTGTATGACGGTGCGTGCAGGCCGTTTCCGGGAAGAGGTTAGTCACCACTGGTCGTGCAGGCCGGTTGCCGGAAGGAGCGGAGTCATTGAGCCTCGGGAGATAGACGCCGTGTGCGAGCGTAATTCTTGGGAGGGAGAGGTGGGGGAGGAGATTTCTCGTGATGGCCAGGTGTTGGTTATAGCGTGGCCACGAACCGTAATGCTTACTTTCGGTAGATTTTTGGTTACTGTGAGCGACAGAGGGTATGTCCTACCGCAGGCATGTCAGAGAGGCGGCCAGAATGCCACATGCGGCTCTTTTTATACCTTACTGCGGCCCGAGTTCTGATTTTTGTCTTAAACTGGTGGCTTTCTAGTTGCTAGGCAACTTAAAAAATAGAATAATATACTTTGCTTTTATAATTAATATATTTCAGGATAGCAGAAAATGTATGAATTTCAATTTATTTAAATTTGGGGTGCCGGCGGTGTAGTGGTTAGGACGCTGGCTGCGTGCCACATGCGGCTCTTTTTATGCCTTACTTCGGCCCGAGTTCTGATTTTTGTCTTAAACTAGTGGCTTGCCAGTTGTTACGCAAATTAAAAAATAAGAATAATACACTTTGCTTTTATAATGAATATATTTCAGGATAGCAAAGAATGTATGAATTACAATTTATTTAAATTGGGGGTGCCGGTGGTGTGGTGGTTAGGACGCTGGCTGCTATTCGCCTGCTGTTCGAAAGGGCAGTAGGCACGAATCCTACGAAAGTAGGATTTTTTTCCAAGGTCGCCCCGCCCCATTTGTGTGGTTTGAGGCGACCCCGCAAAGTCAGCGTTATGGCCTTCGGAAGGGACGTTAAGCCGTTAAGAGTAGGCTAATGCCGGCACCGGGTTTCCCTCCTCCCTTGTGAGTGTGTTCGGTGTGGAAGGAGCTATGGCTATAATAATCCGAGGTTGATTAGCCAAAAAAATACACACTCAGTTTATTTAGAATTTAAGTTAAAAAATATGACTCGATGGCCATATTCAAATCAAAATCATCATTCAAATTAAATAAAGAAATGAAATATAAAATTGAATACAAAAAGTGATCGACTTCATATTCGCGAGCCGACGCGTTACTCGCTATGCCACTCAGCTCGTCATTTATGTCGATTCAAATTGCTGTTCAAATAGTGGGTCATTCAAATGACTTTGCCTCAGACAGACATTCGACAAATTATATATAGATAAATCGTTCGATATTTTGTATTAATACTTTATTTTTGTGGAATGGAAGCGATAGTTTTTCATATTTACGCGCTTTCTAAATTGTTTTTGGTGACAAAAACAGAAGTCCTATCTTCTAGATAAAGTCTATTTGCCCGATTATGGACCTCATTAAACAATTGTAACTATCATGCGGCGCTTCCATGGCATACATCGCTTTCATGCGGCCCTTATGCCTCTTTGAGTTTGACTTGCTTGTTCTACCGAAACGTCCTTTTGAGAGAGGCTTTTTCGTCCTCGCTATTATGTTCTGCGTAGTTGGGAAGCGGCTTGTGAAAGCATTTATTTACCACTGCTATATCTTTCTGAGATTGAACTGTGAACGAATAGTTTTTATGTTTTCCCGATTTCCGAGAACATGGAGAAAATATATCACTCTTTATCAAATGATGACATTTTTAGAAAATACTATCCCCGTCGGAGTGGTGGGCAAAGGAGGGTATGAGAAAAACTTAAAATGTTTTACCAACTTTCCGAAAATTTAATTCGGTATGTTTTACTTTTTCTATCATTTAGGTGTTTCCTTGGATAGACATACAATATGGTTTTTATCTTTCGAAGTGGGAACATATCTCGTTTTGTGACTCTGGAACTCACATAATGGCTGTTAGAACTTTCGATTCATTTCATTTCTAGCTACCATACGTAATGGAAGGATCTCTAACGGCAATCAAAATTATTATATGGAATCTAGGACGCCGTCATATAAATAAATATCGGTTATGGGTTCTTGCTACAAATGCAAAACAATAATATTTCGTCATGTCATGATTTAATTGAAGACTGAAAAATGTTCGTATTTTTTCGTGCGGATCCTGAATTATTTAATTAGCATCACTGAGCAGTTGCGCAGCAAATGGGGGGAGGGGGCTGCCGGACATTTGCCTCCCCAATAGCGCAAATAATTTGAGCTGCGACTGCTTTTCGCATTAATTTAAACTTTAACTCTGAAATATTCATTCATTCGTGTTCTGTCTTACGACAGGTCCTACCAATTAACTAATTAATTGGTTTTTTTGACTAGGGAATATACATACACGGTGTGGTGGTTTCCCGTTGCCTTCCACACCGGACACACACACAGAAGGGAGGAGGGAAACCCGGTGCCGGCATTTGCCTGCTCTTGCGAAGAACACCAGGGGGGCCAACGGCTTAACGTCCCTTCCGAAGGACGGAACAGCTGAATTTGCGCGGTCTCCTCAAACCACGCAAACAGGGGGCCGGATGACCTTGAGAAAAAATCCTACTCGCGCAGGATTCGTACCCGATGACTTTCAAGCATCGGGCGAGTAGCAGCCAGCGTCCTAACCACTACACCACCGGCACCCCCTCTGAAATATATATATTTATTAAATGACTTATGATTTGTTAATGTCATAGCGATGCTTATGAATTTTTATTGAAAATTATCAAAGAAAAATAAGAGATAATCTCCTTATGAAAAAATGCCTTTTATTATTTCCCACCCCACAGTAAATTCATGGCTACGCCACTGTCATTTATTTAAAATGGCATTCGTAAACTGAATACAAATTATAGACGCGCTACCTATGTTAGGCAAGAAAAAGAATTAATTTTATTTATGAATATCCTCGGATAAAAAATCGTAATTTTAGTATTATGGTGATCCGATGTTGGAGGATGTTACAACTTGCTCTGTATTTTGCCAGGATTGTTGATGATGAGGGTAGAGCGTCATTCCGACTGCCTGCTGGATATCTAGACGACTTTCTAGATTATCCATCGGCGAAACTGTTGCATCAGTGGCAATAAACTTCGTAAAAATAGTTTCTCCGAATCCCAGCATCCATCTCAGAAACACATCAACGCTAGACCAATGACTCGGCATGAGATATAAAAAAGCCAGGCAGGAGACTACCGTGAATCGACTCGGTCTAAACGGATTCAATTTTAATCCGTATAAAACCTAATCCAAGGCCATGGGTGAATTCAGTTACACTCGACTCTGACGTAATGGAACCATTATGTTTACTATGCTGTCTGTCGAGCGTTTATACCGTTTTACCTGTCTAGTCGTAAAGTTGACCACGAAAAACTATTTATACCGAGAAGCTAAAAATATGCCGCTGAGAACTTATTGATGTATGATGATACCTAAAATTAGATAAAATGCTTGAGTCTGCGGTTAATCTGAATCGGATGGTAAACCACAACCATAAGGCGGAACTCAAACCTAAATTACAATCGTTAGGAATAGCAAAGCCTTATGAAAGGGGTAGTGCCTTTATTATTAGCTCAAGGATCGTTAAGGTTATCTTTTTTTATGAGCGTTGGAATATAAATCTCATACTTTCGCTCCCCTTCTATTTTTATCAATGATGATTAGAGAAAAACAAAAAATACGTGTACAGGTTCATTTTTGGTCTTAATGCGTTGTGGGTCCGTCGACCGGAGGAACATCAAGCCAACATTGGCTGTTATGCTGTATCAGGATGACCGAGCCCAAAAGTATGGAATGAATGCGATTCATTAAGAAACAAACTACTTCCCTGCTGATCAGTTTCTGATTTTAACATAACTGCTACGTTCGACACTAACAGGACAACGTTCATTTGTAAAGTTTCTCAAGTTCATCGGATATTATTAATTTAGCCATCCTTTTCCTTGAAGTTGTTCGGAAGTTAAGCTAGCAACTCAAACTGCTTCCCAGTCCTTTGACGATGATGCAACATGGTTTTCCATCCGGGAATCGTACGTGACACGAAGGCGGAACGAGGGAAGTATGATGGAGACATGTCAGGTGGCCAGTAATGAACGGAAATTTTTAAAAATCCTCAAAGGGACACGTACTTGTCGCTTGATTGCTTTTCATCGTTCGGGTGATCAGACCCTCTCTCTCTCTTCCTCCGACTCGACTTTCCAGCCGCAGAAAAGATTTACCATTTCGTATCCTTGACTCGCTCTTGATTGGTAAAAATTTATTTTTAAATTCGAGAAATGTTGAAGAATGGAATAGTCCATTTTTTATGTAAATGATTAATCAATTATTAGATAGGAAAATTGTAGGATCTCAGCGGGAGCATTTTTATTTGTGAATTTATGCATTTACGAGATTAGTTTCAGTTGATTAAAAACAAGGAACTTCACAAGGAAGTAGAGTGATTGCTCTGGTTTCTTTTCATCATGAAGGCGCACTCTTGGATTTTGTGCAAAATTCAACGGCCACAAGGGAACTTGTGGTACTTGATCGCTCCTCTTCGGATCCGCCAATCCTAAACGCCATCAAGTTTCCGCTATTGTCTTTCGCGGCCATCTTTCTTACATCAGCGTTCATCTTCTCACGTATTATCTTCGTCATCTCTCGTGAAAAACGGGAACGAATAAAAAAAATGGAGGAGATTAATATAAATACCATTTTTCCAATCTGTTACAGTTGGGGATGGAGGGAGAGAGGGGTTGGGAAAAATCTCTCGTAATACCTCTTCATATAGAGGTCTTAAGGGGTTCAATCGATCCCGATCGGCCGCGAGCATTCGAGACTCACGGAGCGAGCTATTTCTTCCCAGTCCGCTACACGTATCTGTTTTCCCTCTTAATCTGACGTGTACGATTACGAGAGACTGATGCGGATTAAACCGCTCCTGTCCGGTCGACCAAATCGGGAAGAGGGCGCACTTTCCCTCCTGCCTCACCCAAACTCACCTTTAGAATCTTGGAAGGGGGGATCACGTAAGATCCAAAGATGAATAATTACGTCACTTTCCCTCTCTTCTAGGAGAATTTCCACGTCTCTCCCATCATTTTATGGGTCATTCTTAGATACAATTGAAATCAAAATTCCAGAAGAAAATGTGTCACATTCACTGACGGCCTTACACGTGCCTCCAGAATCGTCCCGGTTTTTTATCTTTTTGATAGGAAGGAGTGATTCTTGGAGATCTTCGTTTCGATTTTTAAAATACATACCTTGAATGTATGAATCACGGTATTTCCTTAGTTCGAGGTAGAATAGCGACCCTGGCAGTATTCACATTAATTGAACTTGATAAATTGGAATTTAGCTGTCTTCACCTGAGTTATACGAGTTTTCCAATTGACTGAATACAGTGTATTATGGTATTAATAATGTTGGAAACTCCTGAACAAAAAACTTATTTTTAACTCAAACACTCGTATTATTTACCCAAACGTTTGATAGTCACAGGAATAATTTGTTCTTGAAGTTATCAAATAAAATAATTTGCAATTATTAGAGAATAGTTGATCTCACCTACTCGCTAAATTCAAAATTTTGAAATTATTTACTTTTACCTTTGATAACGGCCACTTTGTAGCCGAAATACGCCTCTGGTTTTCCACATTTTATCAAAGCAGTCTTCGTTCAGCTGATCGTGTTATTTCCTTACTTAAGCCCCGTTGCGAATCCCCGCTGTGAAAAAATATCCGATTTGGGATTGCGTAATTCGTGGACGAAAGAAGGTGATCTCATGGACTCATCTATCCGCTCAAGAATTTGTCGAGTTGACGAAGTAGGGCGTGCAATCGCACAGCGCAGGAATCGAGTACACTCTTATGGTCTGAGCAAATGAAGATGGACTTTCCGCCTGACTGCGAATTGCCCGCGTTTATCCTGGTTGCTAGTGAATATTGAATGAGCGTCCTCGTCCCAACTCCCGCGGGACTTTACTCCCCGTCGCATTCTCTCGGCTCTTTATCGGCTGCACTCGCCTGTTATTTTATCCAATTAGGGGCGAAAAAATTCGGCAATTGTGTCATATTCTGGTGGACTGTAATGGGTGCTCGTAATTGCATTGTTTCGCAGTCGTCTATTTTGATTTTTTTGGCAAACAACCCCATGTTTTTGGGTTTCAATTTGTTTGAATTTGGTCAAAGGAGGTGAAGTTAAAGTCGGTCAATAACAATTAATTCTTGGCGCAGCGCCGATTGGATGGCGTGGCACATCCCATTACTCCAGCATCCATGTTTAACGAGTGGAAGTTCATTTTACTGCCGGTATTCAAACTCCCGTGTTGTGTTTTGTTCAGGTCTGGTGGCGCTCTGGGCCCTGATTAAAGTGTACGTTGTAGTTTTGTTTGCGGTTTAAGGATGGGTACTTCTTTAGCAGTGTTGTATATTTTAGTCGAACAATGTCATTGATATAAGCGTTTATAGATCTTTTGAATATTAATCGCTGTATCGATAATAAATTATCTTAAAATGATTTCATTAGGCATTTTGTTGTGTAATTTCAAAGATGAGAGCAGAAGTATAACTCGGCGGTGAATTGACTCATTCAACATGTTTGGAGTTTCGATCCGGGAATTAAAGCCCACGACTAACAAAGTTTACAAAAAATGTGCTCCGTTGCCGTATACGTACATATGAATTCGAAGTAAATCATGCTTTGGCATAGTGGATTCTGTGTTTTTCGGGTAATAAGATGAATTAGTTTAACGACTAATTTCAGGTTTCGTAAATATATAATTGGAGCGAGATAGAGAGAGGATTGGGATTCTTTGGCATTAAAAATATTTTCACGTGTATGTTGTCGAACAATTTTATTGCAATGAGTTTCTTTTCAATCGCTTTCACGACCCGATCCAATCTATAACCACCCTTTATATCAAGCAATCGGACGCAATATTTTAATTTCGTTACATCCTATGCTCAGTTTTTTATTACATGCCATTATGATTTTTGAAAGATTTCCTTCCCGGAAATTTAAATTGTTGTCGCACCGATCGATTTGTTTGACCATTTTCTCTCTCTTTCTCTTCCAGCACGATGCCCTCAGACAGCATGGACGATATTGAGCTGAAGAACATCCAGCTTCAGTTCCCGGCCGCGAGGACCCTCTCGCGTGACGACACGGCCGTGCAGGAGGAGAAGTTGGACACGGAGAGGGGAAGCATCCTGGTCGCGGTCCAGGGCAAGCGAAACAAGCCGGCGATCGTCACTTACCACGACCTCGGTCTCAATTGTGAGTGGTCTCTCTCTCCTCTCCATCCACGTCTCTCTTTTCCTCCATCTCCTTTCTCCCTCCCTCTATTTATTCCCGGCCGATACATTTGAAAGTATTTTTTTGCCGCCGCTGAAGTGACGAAGTGGCCAAGTAGGTGGTCTAGGGCAGTGGTGCCCAACCTACGGACCGCGGGCCGGATGCGGCCCGCGAATATATGATGAAAAGACAATCCGATTACAGCCAAACTTCAACTTTGATGAGTTTTGCTTTCATTTTTTATTCCTCGGCTTGGCCAGGTAGAGTTGCCCAACCTGCGGCACTCGAAAGTATCTGTTAATTATATGTTTTGAAAACTGTTATATGATTAATATATGATTATATATATATATAATTAATACTATTATCATTTTAGGTATCTATCGCGTTACTAGATTTAATAATAATAAATGTACATAACTAAGCGGCGCGTTTAATAGTGCGGCATTATGGACCATATCTGAGAGAATTTGGCACTCGGTTAGAAAAGGTTGGCAACTTCGGGCATAAACGAATATAAAGTTCTTCGTCGGAGTTTTTGATCCCGACTTAGATTGCAACCCCCATTCGCGCCCTCATAAACAGCTGGGCGAAAGCACTAAAAGCGAAGTGGCCGGTGTTGTATTGTTACACGGAACACCCAGCGGTTGGCTAGACTGCCATTGGGAAAAAAGACGAGGAAACCGTCGGGAAAGCGGGTAATCACTCCCAGCCTGACGAGGGAAAAACTGTCGACCCGTGGAGTACCGGACGAATTACTGGAACTCGCGCGAGTGTGTGCTGGTCTCAGTGTCTCTCCAACTTTCGTGTCACCTCTCGAAAAAAAGAGCTGCGCTGATGGGAAATGGAGGATAATCGCTAGAAAGTAGGACGATGGGAGATCTCGTAAAGAGGGATGGACATTGTGGGAAAGGGGGTGTAGGTTGAGCCATGGCGTGCTAAACACGTAGAAAGAGATAGAGAGAAAAAGAGAAGTTGCTACCTATCCATTGGCGGGGATGGAGAGGGAAATATTAATTCGTGTTTTCAGTTTCGGGTCGCGCATAAAATCGTTTGTGGATTCCTACTCTTCCTTCGCTCGTTCCCTCGACGTTTAATTTCGCGTTAGCTTAATCTCTTTTGCGCAATTGGGTTATCGAAGCGAACGTCTATAATCATCCTCTTCCGAAATATAAATGAATAGATCGGTCCCTCGCGTGAGGGATGGCATTATTGTTTTTATTGGAGAATCGTATCGAATTTCGCACGAGGATGGGGTGTATTTCGCCGAACTGGAATGATTCCAAGAGCGAGAATCCGTCCGGATTGGAATTCCCGGAGACGAGAAGACGCAGTTTTCCTCGTTACGGCGAAGGAACATGTTTAGGTCGTATACCCGAATTCCGTGGGTGGAGTAGTTTTATAAGCCGTGGCAGTCGCAGCCGTCGGGACTGTTATTTAGCCTTTATTGCCATGCCCTTTTATCGTAAGCTATTTCGTCGAAGATAAAATTAACAGTTCATGGATGGTTGAATCTGAAACTGCTCGGCCAATTTTCTGTCGTTGGTCGCGTGTTATGGTGAACATTTTGGGCTGCTCATTGTACCATAAAATTGATAACTTGTCCCGTACTCCTTTGAAAATGATTTCCTATATCCTCTATAGGATGATAGGTAGGAATTGTTTGGGTTTAGCTACAGGAGAATATATATAAAATATAAGTGATTGAAAAATCAATCAACCGAAATTTAAGTGTGGTGTGTTGCGTTTCTTGTATCGAATTAACTACAGATGGCTGCTAAGTGAACACATGGAATGCACTAAAAAATATTCAAACTTCCCTAAATTTTATTTTGGAATATATTTCTTTCTTTATTATGACTCTTTAGTTGGTTTTTTGAGAATATATATCCTCCCTGTTCGTTAATTGGTCCCACTGTGCATCGGTCCGGATCATCTTCGCTTAATTTCTACAGGATTTGAAATTTTTAAGGATGTCATTTGTGTGCTTGAAGAATGCGGTGGATGCTGCTTTTTGACTCTCCTGTCTCAGCGGCCAACCGCCGAAGAGACTTTTGGGGGCTTTTCGTGAAATGAGCGAGGATGGTAGTGGCTGTGTCGACGTCGGTGGATATCCTCAGAGATCCACTGCGTGGCTTATTTCCTATGGATCCCGTTTCCCTGAACTTGGCTACCAGTTTTCCGGCACAGCTGTGTGTAATCGGCGCGCGGTCCGGATGCAATCTGTTAAATTCCTTGGCGACCTCCCTATGATTCCGATTTCCGACGAGCAGGATTACCTAGATGCGTTCTTCCTTACTCAGCGACATCATGGGCACCTGCTAGAAACGAAAATATCATGAATCACTTATTTTACCCTATGGTTCGAGACTTATGGGACACCCTGTAGGTGTTTCCACAGTTTAGATAATCATAATTTTCTAAGGAGGGGTTCGAACCCGATGGATCCCTCGGTTTTTGCGCCACTGATTTAATGAGATTGATATTATCCCATCGTAAATTCACAAGAAGTTTTTATTTTTCCGTTATGTTATCACGAATATTAAAACATACATTTCAGATATAATCTATGCTCTTTGTTAATTTTTTATTAATGTACACTTCCATGTAATATTTGCCATGGGATTTTGATAAACAAAAAAGTTCCAAGATGGCCTAAAACATGGGTGTCCTGATATGGATGCTCACGTAGCCTTATAGTGCCCATAAAAAATCTTGAGTGGCCGCATGGGAAGGGGGGTGGGGGGTCTGTGGGATTTTATTTGCTAAAACAATTATTAATTTTTCTGTTATTTTTTATATTGCATATTTCATTAAAAAGTTTTCTTTCAAAGTATTTTTAATTCATTTAATTCAAATTACAAATTGTTATTTTCTTTTTTATAATACATATTTCTTTAATAAAGTTTAATTTTTTACAAAGTATTTTAAATTTTTTAATTCAAAAGATAATCAATTTGTAAATCCTTTAATTTTGTGAATGATAATCTGAGCTGATGAGTCAGGTTTTCATCGGTCAAGTTATACCGGTATCGATTTTTTGTGAATTTCATTTGGGTGAAAAGTTGTTCGCAAAGGTAAGTACTTCCAAAAAGTGATGTAATTTTTAAGGCATAGTCTTTGAGACCTGGATATTTTTCTCGTGTAATATAATTATTATGAGAATTTTCTTGTTTTTCATTAAAGGCACAATGGGCTTCAATATCAGATTGCAGTTCAATAAGCTCAAGTTGCAGACGATCTGGTGCAAATTATAGTCCACAATGAATGGGTTTGATAAGATTTCAATTTCATTTTTAATTTTTAGAAGTACTGAAAAGCGTTCTTTGAACTCTTGAATTAAAATATCGATATCCCGTGCAAATCTTTTAGTATCCTTCTCGGTTAATATGATGGACTTTATAGATTCAAAATAATCATATTTGTTTACCCTTAGATGATTTTGAGACAAATTTTACTTCCCAATAAATGCGTTGATCAAACGATACATTTGAGATATTTTTGTGTCTTTTCTCTGCAGCTGCACATACAAATTATTGATATTGAACATTATATCAACAAAAAATTCAAGATCCAAGAGAAATATTTCTTCTCCGAAGTCATTGATGGGTTTGCCTTCTGCTTGCATGAAAAAGTTCATTTCCTCTCATAATTCGAAAAATCTTTTCACCGCTTTTTCTCTGCTTAACCGACGAACATTTTTGAAATAAAGAACATCAGTTCCTTCGGCTTCCTCCACATCCTTAATCATTTCCTTAAATCTTCGATGTCTCGGAGCGCTGCCTCTGATGTAATTAACGGTTTTGATGATAATATTCATGATGTGCTCTATATTAATGCACTTGGAACATAAATTTTGTACGTGAATAAGACAGTGCAAATCGCTGACTTCAGCACACGGGAATTTTTGTAAAATATTTTTTTTCAGCAGCGGTACTGCGCCATTTTTTGAACCTCGCATTGTCGGCACCCCATCAGTCACAATTTGTATAAGATTCGATAAGTCAATTTTGTGTAGCTGCATTTCATTTAGAACCGCATCGCAAATGTCCTTTCCGGTTGTGGAGTCATTCAAAGCAACGATATTCAACAATTCCTCCACAACCTCGAAACTCTGTTGCTCCTCAAATAAAAATCGCTAATTGAGCAGCATCGGTGATGTCACTACTCTCATCAAAAAACAATAAATACTTCGCTTGACATTTATCAAGGACAGGGGTGGCCAAATCGCGGCTCGCAATCAAATTTATAAATCATGATCAAAAGCCTCCGGCTCGAATTGATATATAGGCAAAGTAATTAGCGGCGATAAGACGGATATAAGTTAATATGTTAGTAAAATTGGCACGTTAGCTCTACGAAATACATATTTAAAATGTTATCTGTGCCTTATATCTCTTTAACCTATTCTCTGCGGCTCTCAGACGTCTTCTGTCTCTCGAATTTACGAATAATTTCATATGCAGTTCCAAGAGTATCAAGTTAGGCCACCCCTGCTCAAGGGAGAAATATGAAAGTTTACCTGTGTTTAGGAATCAGTGGGTACGGCAAACCAACCGACGTTCCTGTAGAATAATTTAACGCTAAGGCTTTTCCAACCCTGTGACGTAATCGGTTTAAAAAAAGTTCAGTTTCCACGAACAACATATAATAACATCGTAGGGCGACTGAAGCTATAAACAAATTTTGGAAGAGTAAGGAAGAAAAATGGAGGGGAGAAGAAGAAGGAAATGGAAGAGCAGTGTTTGGATGACTGAGAAGTCAGGTGACTGCTGAGAGATAGTGAATACATAAAGGAGGAGAGGGTAGGAGTGAGTGAAAGATGGCATAACAGGAAGACTAAAATCCACTTATTAAGTGGTTTGACGTATTGGGTCGCAACCTTCAACCGTTTGCCTCTTTAGACGCTTCGCGACAACGCCCTTAATCCGACTGAGAAAATTCTCTTTCAGTGGGGTTTGAAGAGTTTCGAGGCAGTATCAAGTAGCGCTAGCAGGACGATAGGTGCATGACACATCATCATCCTGTGAACAATAAATAATGAGCGAGGAAAGAACTGCCAAACAAGTCCCAGAAATAAGGCGTTTTTTTCGAAAACACATTCACCCTTTCCAAAGGAAGTGAAGAAACTTTAATTGGCCATATTGCTAAAACAATATGAATATATATTTTAACAACAAATAAAATTACGACAATTGAAAATATTTTTGAATTTCTTCTCTCGAAAATGGCCGCAAGTACATTAAAAATTAAAATCATTCAGCGGGCCGCACGTAAAAGTGGCCTCAGTTTGGACACCGGATTACCTTAGGAAAAAATTTCATGTAGTAATTCCTAGGTAACTAACACGCAGAATTCTTTTCAAATTTCATTAGACGTAATTTTTGCCAAAATCGAAGGACAGCTTGAGCTTTGGTAAAATAACAAATTAAACTTGTAATAATTAATTACGACGAATGTGTAATTTCCTCTTGTCGAGTTTTTTATTACCTTTGCCTTTCATCTCTTCTTTTTAGATATCTCCAACTTCCAGGCGTTTTTTAATTACATTGACATGAGGGCTCTGCTGGAAAACTTCTGCGTGTATCACGTGACAGCTCCAGGCCAAGAGGAAGGTGCTCAATCCTTACCAGACGAGTGAGTATTTGAAAAGCTTGTCGAAATAGCTAAACATTTTAGAGCTGAAATATTTTCTTCCACGTATTTTTCCCTCTTGTTACGGTAATGTATTTCTATAAGCTTGTGACGTTGTTACTTAAAAAATCACCGAATCTCATCTATTCCGCTGTTTTTTTTTCAGAAAATTAGTTGTGACGTTTAAGATTTCTATTGTAGACTGAATAGTGAAGGTAATAATTTCTTTTAGTGGTACTTTCTTTGAAATAATGTCTACGTATTAGTCTTTACTGCAGGAATGAATAATAACAGATGATACATATATTTTAGCATTTTATTACATGTCAGATCCGTGCTTATATTTGTGTGGAATTTTGGCAAGCAGTTCTACCCAAGGAGTTAGTGCAAGCATTTGAAAATTTCAGCTTGTGTAGTTATATTATCAAAAGGAAGGCCTCGTTTTAGAAGTTGTGAAGACAGTTACTACGAACAATGCAATAGATTCCATTATAGATGACCGTAGCATAATACTATTGAAACACATTGATCTGCTTAGTTTTGTTTTTACAGAATAGTTGGAAAAAATCGTAAAATCACGTTTACGCGAAAATTGATTAATTAATAAACTTACCAATATTTAAGCACATAAAAACGTCTTGATCACAACGGAAATCCGATCTTTCCATCTCGTAGTCAAAGTATTTGCGCGAATCCAATGAAATGGCAGCACGCAACTCTCGTATATATCTCCTTGAGTATTTCCTCTATTTGGTGCGAGAGAACCTTAGCGAGATATTTGCTCCGCGTTCGCATCCAGTGTGCTCGTGCTACCCAGCATAAATCACCATAAGTCGGTTTAGTGCCCCGTAATATAATCGGATTATCCTCAACCATATTTCGCCTATTCGGAAAAGCCTTTGAACGTAGTATAGTCGCGCGAAGGTGAGCTCTTTCTTCGATTCTTTCGCGATTCAACCTCTCCACGTAACAGCAAGCTCTCGGTTATGGTGTTGTGGAAGCATTTGACATATTTTTCTCTGTTAGAATTAATAATTATCGCGTTTATTGGCGCGGAAGTGAGAAACCAAAGCTTAAAAGCGACAGTCTTATGTTGGCCAATAGATCAGACCTTTTAACGCCGATATAATTTACGGCCGCAGCGCAATATAGATCTTGGCAAGTGTACTCAACGAGTCCTTAAAACGAATTTTACGGCTCCGTGGGTTGATTAGACGAAGCGGTAATTGCTGACACTGACTCGGGGAGTGCTTATCTCGACCACTAGAAAGTAATTGCAATCGATTGCGGGAAGTTTTTCCACCCTGTTTACCCTTCTTTCGCGTATTTTTCCCCTCGACTCGTCGTATTGCTTTAACATTCAGTCTGTCGGTCTTCCGAAGAATGAATGAGCCACGCGCAGATAATGTCGAGTTCGATAAATTTCTAGACTAAAAGAAATGGAACGCGCGACTTCTTTTTTCTCTCCCACTCTACGTCACTCTTTCACTCCATTGTGCGGTCTCGGATTATAGCGGGAAGTATGATGAATTTTCCATCCTCCGTCATTTATCAGCGGCGTGATGTGTCTGGTGTCAATTGTGTCGTTCTCCGTGGGCATGATTCACAGAAAAACAAATAATAATGTATACTAGAGGAAGAAATAAAAATCGAGAAAGAGATTAGTTGCCTAGAAACAGATAATGACGAGTTGTCTCTGACGCCCGCGACGTGGCTGACAAGAGGAGTTGAACTCGTTAAACTTAAACGTCGATTTCGTAGCAAGCTTCCCCGAGGTGACGGATTCTAATCTTTTTGTCTGGATTTGCCAAAATTTTAAGTGTGGACAGAACCGGATTTCGCATTAGGTTTAATAGGCACGTGCCTAGGAGCGCTGACTTTCTACGAGTGCGATAATTTATTTCTGTTTTTAAAAAATATATAAAATTTCGATTAATAATTTGCAAAAAATTAAAACCATCGCGAATCAATATAAATAGCTGCTTCTTACATATATAGATATCAAATAAAACCTAGGTACTTCTAGAAGTGCTACAGAGCTGACATTTGGCTTGAATATAGGTCATTGGTTACAACCTCTGGAAAAAATCCTAAGTTTCAGGAAACGTTATATTTAAGGGATGTTTTTTACCCCAAAGTCCAATTTTAAACCCATAAGAAAAGCATTGAAAACTGTGCAGGGCTATTTAAAATTGCTTTTTTAAATTATTTAAAATTAAGATACAAAGTCGGGGCATGCATCATACTGGGAAAGAAATAATGAAGTTTATTTTTCCTGAAAGAATTCAAATCCATGCTGAATTTGCGTAACAATTTGATTTTAATTATAAAATTATGAAACTTTTTTGGTCTTCAACAATGAAAAATATTAACTACCATAGCAACGACTCCAATGCCTTTCAATGGGAATTGATTTTCCATACTTGAAGAGCATTGATTTAATGCTTATACTGCATTATAATCCATTTGATGTCAGCCAACGACGTATACATGTGATGGCGTGATAATTTTTAATCAATTTTTTTATCCAGATGCGTACTAAAAGGCAGGGATGATGAAACTATAATCCTAAAACACAAAACATCCCAATTTTAACATGAATTTTAGTGTAGCGATGATTATAGTTATTGCTTAAAAAAGGCGAGCTGAGCCATTAAACTGGAAATTGGAAAACTTGAACGCGAAGCCGATTGCCAGAGAATTTAGAAATTCCGGATAGATGCCTTAATTTCGCAGAAAGTGAAAACTATTATCTCATATAAATGGGCTATGTGTAGTTCAAATGCTGTCGCGTTGGTTTATTTACGAGTTTATATCTTGGTGTATGGTGATTTTTTGAATGCTTGCAGTATGCAAGTACCGACAACTCGTAAATATATAAATTGTCATATTTCTTATCGTTTAATTTTTTTCTGAAAATGCAAATACCAGGTTTAGGCAAGGGGGGTGGGGCGCTGAAGATGTTGCTTGGTGCATTGGTTCTCAGCCTTTTGCATCTTACGTCCCACCAACGATTTTGTAAAAAGAACTGGTCCCCCCCCCCCTGGTCTAGTACATACACGCGTTATTTCTGCCACACAAATACGCGTGGTCAATTTAGTTTTTTGTTCGAATGTATTTGTGTTCCCAAATTTCATAATTTTGCGTTCTAAAATATCACAAATACATTCGAACTGAAAACGAAATCGATCACGCGTATTTGTGTGGCAGAAATAACGCGTGTATGTATTAGACTACCGAATCCGAGTCCAAAAATAGTCGTTGCAATGACAACACTCGTGATGAGTGATAAAAACTGGAAAATGGTCAGTTTTCATACCATTCGAAGAAATATGATCGATAAGAAACTTCTTCGATAAGAATTAGAATCTTCATTCCTTTCCTCGGAGAATAGTATAAAACTCGCTCCGATATTCCAATTCTAAGACATTTTAATGTGCTAGAGAAAATTACTCTACACGATGGATTTCAGATTGCCCATATAATTTAAATGGGAAGGGTAGTTCCTGGAATCGAACCAGGGACTTGGATCTTCGCAGCACAAACTACCCTCGGGAGCTCTGTCCCGGTAGCAAGAGATTTTCACCAAGTTTCATGAAAATCGGTCAATTGATTCAAAAGTTAATAGTGGGGAACGAGCAGACAACGACGAAACTAAAAGCCTTTCTGGAAAGTAGGCTCAAAATAATTGGGCTTAAAACTTTAGGTAATTTTACCGGTATCAATTAAGCGCATTGAAATTATAACCTTGCATTTCTCTGATTCAATTTCAAAATTATTAGCCAAATTTAAATATCCAATATAGCTTTTACTCAAGGGATGCGAGTGATAAATCTTTGTCGTATTTTTCGAAATTCTCGTTCCCGCTGAGGCATCCGTATTAAACTGTCGATCCTACGAGAGATAGAGATGATAGATTTTTGAGCCTTAAGCTGTCACTTTAGGTCCAGATTGAAGCAGTGCTGTAATCGTTCATTCATCCGACCTAATTGGTGCTTTTGATAAATCGAAGAGATACCGTAGATTCTTCGTAAATATGTGTTGTTTTTTTCTTGTCGCAGAATCGTGAACCAGCATTCTTATCTATCCAGAATTCTATCTATTCGCTATCTCGACAATGGTTACAAAAAGTGGATCATTGTTGGAAGACGCCAATGTTTGGCATCGCCAAATTCGACCTTATCTCCTTCCTTTTACTGTCTCTTATGCGTAGTATATAGAGAAAGTATTGTAATCGCGAAAAAATTTGACTTCGGGATTTTGACGGAAATTCATGTTTTAGGTGTCCCCGAGTCGAAAAAAGTGGTTTTCGACATGCTGTGAGCCCATGCGGGAACCTAGCGCCTAGATGGTTCAACGAAAACGAATGATATTTCGTATTTAGGCATGCAAGTACCCAGAATAAAAACAGTGAAGAAATTAACGACATACCGCAATAATGAAGGGTAGTTGATTCTTGTTGATTTTCATAAAATGTCGATTTATTCCAAAATGGCTGTAACGATTTTGATTAAAAGTCACTCAGTTATAGACATTGGTGTCATTAACAACACTACATAAGCCATATTTCTCAAAACATAACTATGTGGGGTCCAGCGACATTATAACATATCAATTTTTACACCCAGCTCTCCCCAGTTCTCAAAAATCTTGATCCAGCAATAATGCGCCAGCGCCTGTTTGCCTTCGCTAATCCGCATAATGCTTGATATTTATGTATAGTATAATTTATCAAGTTTGATTTTCACATATATGATATAACCAATATATTAATATCATTTACGTGCAGAAGACATTTTCCGCGATCTCGTTGTTTTTATATCAGTAGAAGTTTCTTCCATTCAGGAAAGAATGTAGTGAGAGCAGATGCATGCGTAGTATATGAGAAAGTTTGTGCAAAGTATATTGTACCGTTTTGTTTTACACTTCAGCATAATGCCTACTATTTTGTTAAAGGAGTTAGATTTTCTAGCTAGCGTGTCAAAATTAACATAATAAGAGAAAATTTGCCTCTTTGCGTGCCAGTATCATAAAACAATTTTATCTGGGTCTGTTCTTGCAATATAGCATAGTATGTCTTTTCCCACACTGGAAGAATTATATATTATTTGATTCAAATGATATATTGAAAACAAACTACGAAATATAGTTTTTATCGAATTATTTGGGCGAATCCCACATCTTCTAGACTTTACAAATAATATTAAACGCTAACGAAAAATTAGGTCTATTAATGGATAATGTTATCTTTGGTGGAGGTGGCACTCTCTGTTTAGAAGAAAACAAGAGTGGAAAGATGAACATATCATGCGTGCATACATGCGAGGCATAGGCGTGCTTTACGATTTATGAAATTATGTCAAAAAAGATCAATATTAATGGCTTAGAATAATGTCTACGAACTGAAATGCCCGTAGTGATGCGAAGAAAATATCGAAGTTTTTATTCGCCGACTAATTTCCTAATCAATTGTAAATAATAAAACAATCGATAATTATTTAAAACTAACCTCACTCGAATAGTAGTAATGTAATCTTTATGTTCACTTTCATTCCTTCGTCGTAAATTACCACTCCTTTTCACTTACAAACGATGTGTATACGTAAAGAGAATATACGTATTTACGTTCATTTCTTCGTCGTAGATTTTCCATCTCCCTTCATTTTCCAAATTTTACCTGCGCACAAAAGAAAATTAAACTAACTAGGTATTTAAAGCAGATATTTTTTACATCAGCTGTCACGAAGATTGTTTTCGGTGATAACAATTGAAAAACACTGGAATATTTTTTCAAGTCGAAAGTAAATTACGACTTTAAAGTTTGATTTTCTTAAAATCGGCTACTCCTTCGATAAAAAAGTACTGAATAAAGCATATGTATTTGATTAATTCTATAAAGTCGTTTCAAGAATTTTTTTGTTAAAAGCGATATTGTACGACATATAAAGAAAAATTAATTTTTGTCACCTGTAAAGTGGCACTTCTGATTACGTCACGTAACCTATTTATATCACTTTCTTAGTTTCTTTGCTCCTATATCCTAAATACCAAATTTCATCAACATCCGCTCAGTAGTTTCGGAGATGAAACATGCGGATAGACGAACGGACAGACGACCTTGACCATTAGGCGTTTGCTATTCACAAAAACAAAAATTATCTAAATTCACTTGAAAACGCTTTAAGTCATCTGGTTATTTCAAAGCACTCATAAACATCGCTTTCGCGCACTTTTCAGCCAAGTTTTACTGACAAAGTTAATTGCCGGTCAATTAGAACCCAATATTCAATTTACTTAATTGAACTTAAAATTTAAGATTTTAGATGTCTCGAGTTCCTCAGGTTTTCAGTCACCGATTCCACCAACCAGAAAGTTGTCTTCAGGGTTTCTTCCCGATTAACCTGTTATAGAGAGCCGAGAAATAATCCCACCAAATACGAACGAAACCTCTTAGCGATGTTCAAGTTATTACGTCGTAAGTATATTTGAAGTGGGTGATTGATGAATAGTTTTCTAAACATGCCTCAAGTTATCAATACGCGCCGTTATTTCAGGCACACTAAGATGCTTCAGTCTACATGTCACTCAAGATATGAGGACGAATGAATGTAAACACTTAGATAGCAGGTCTGGAGACCATTCTGTAGAATGAGAAAAGATATGGTACGGTTATATGTCGATTTTGAAGCGGGGGAGGGTGTTTTAACCATTAAAATGAACAAAAAATGTTAGATGAACTAACATACGATAATGAACATGACTATAATTATGCCAAAGATTTAGATCTAATAGTAACAGATGGTCAAAGATGTCCGAAATATGACTCAAAGATGAATCTAGAAAAATACAAGCTGTCTTTGTTTTTGATATTATGCAGAGAGGAAAATCCAGAATGAATCTAATGTATCTATAAGCACAATTAATGATTATTTCCAATTGTTTAATAGGATTTTAGTAAGCAATCCAAATTTAAATTTAGAACAAATGGGAGGTATAGATAGTGAAATAGACGCTGATAAGACACACATACATAATCAAAAAATCTGATGTAGCCACCTCATGACTTTCTCCATACCTGTAATATTTCTAAAAAATTTAAATAAATGTTTTAAGGAACAGGTTGGCGCGATTAGAATTAATGATGTGTCGCTTTTATTTTTCTGCTCTCAAGCGCCAACAATAACTTCACACTTATGTGTATGATGTCCAACTCCCTAAATGATACGCTTTGTTCTTAATCTCGCCTCTCATTGTCTTATAAAAGTAATTCTTGCATCTTTAAGCAGATATAACTCTTAAAGGGAATGCGAAAAAAATTGAAAGCGTCATCACTTGTGCAGCGAGCGAAGCACGTGCTCATCCATTTCGTGAATTATTTCTCGCTCGTTCGTAAGGCGTGCTGCTCACTCTTCTTTTTTTCCCGTTTGCCGCCGTACCTTCAGTCGAAGTCTTCAATTATGCATGCGAACGTACACACGCCTATCGACCCTACCTCTCTGAGCGTAATTCTTTCTTTTTCATTTTTCGTCTATCTCCCACTTCCCCCTCCTCTCTCTCGCTCCTCCTTTTGGCAGCCTTTCTTTGTAAAAAGAGCCATTTTTTGTTTTTTGTTTCATTCCAAAATACTTGGGATCCGCCCAGTGACCTGCACGACCTTTTTTTAAAATTGAAATTCGAGTGATTGCAATGACCATGTTTCATGACTGATAAATATTGTGGAACATAGCTAACTTCTAAAGAGCCACAAGTATGTACCCTAGGAGCCATATGCGGCTCCGGAGCCGAAGGTTGTCGGCCCCCGTCCTGTAGCCTCATCTTTTTTTCTGCCGCCTTTTATTGCCTTTTGACCCTTTAGCACACTTCCATTGTCGTTTTTCCCACCCCGCGGCAAATGTCTAGGCGCATGTTTGCTTCCGCGTCGCGTAAGGTCAGCCCAAATGTTTACCGCTCACCATCGTCCCTCTTGACGGTTGTACGTATCTTGTGTGCCTTGAAGGATCTCGTTTAATTGCCGCCGGAAGGAATTCTTGAAAATATTTAATCCCTTCGATCTTCAAATACGTCCGAAATCGCCGCAACGTGTTTATCCTGCGTTAAATATTTGTCGTTCGTTTATTGGCGCGCGCACGATTGACCGAATGGTCTCTAGGTTTTATGCTGGTCCTTTTTTTAGTATGTTTGATTTCTCGCATACGTTTTCGCTCACTTGTGAAAATTACGATTTGCGTCCTTTGTGATGGAATTGTTTTCGCATGCGGCAACCTTTCTCCAGTTTCATTGATTTCGACTTCGGCTTTGAAAAATGACGAAATTTTATGTACGAGAAGTACCAGTGTAAATCGGTTTTAATGCCTCAGAATATGCATACCGTTTATCGTGTTAATTTACTTGGGATATAATTTGACTAAATGGTCTCGTTAGGTTTCATGTCAACCACTTGTTCAAACGAACGAACTTGATGAAATGAGATCCTGCTGGAATTTCTTCATCTTCTGGAACTTAACATCCTACAGTCGATTTCTGATATATATATATATATATATATATATATATATATATATATATATATATATATATATATATATATATATATAATTATAATATTCCAGAAGATACCTCTTAATCTATAAATGAATTTTTAAATGTCGATTAATGAGTGATCCCAACAATTGGGTGTGATAAATAAATTTCTAATGATTATGGCGTCTGGTTAAATCGCTAAATCGTGATTTACGTCATTAATTTCGCGCTATTTGCTTTGTATATTCGAATGCTCGTTGGGGAGGTGAGTGAAAAATATTTACAGCGGTCTGTTAATGCGAGGTAACTTTAACGTATGTTTGTACTACCTTTCCTCTTCCCATAATGAATGGATTCGCGAGTATGAGTTGAAAATATATTGTGTTGCGCTTCCGCATTCGTGCAAGGCGAAATTTTTATTCAGTTAAGTCAGGGTTTCTTAAACTTTAGTAATCTGAGAACTCCTTTCATGCAAATTTCTTTGCTGCGGGGATCCCCTGGACTACTGCTGGGGACCCCCGGGGATTCGCGGACCCCGCTGAATTAAGAGATGCTTTCACCCTTTATCATGGGAACATCGACTGAAAGCGTATTCGTTGTTTAATTACGACCCTAATGATTTAATAAGTTTCGTTTACAAAAAATTGGACCTCATTTTATTTTACTTTCGATTTCAAATATTAATCAACGATAATTTCTATTGCAAAGAACTTTCAATTTTGTGTAACATATTATCATAGCTTAAGTGAAATCTAGCATGTGATATCTCCTGTGTTTCCTAGGTAGTATAAGTTGTGTACGTTGATCTTTCCTCATCTCACTCAGCAGTTGCCCAAGAAAGGAAGTTTACCACTCTCAAATTGGAATGGCATAATACCATTTAAAATGAATCTTAAAATCAAGTTTTCGCTCAGAATATTTTTCCGCTATTTATAGCCCGAAGATGGAAGTGACCGTCATGGTGAAATAATTACAAAAATTTTGTCGCAAATGGCGAACTCTTCTGATGCTGGTTAATTATGTCGATTGGTGAGTTAACAATTATTGTTAATCGCTTTCATTAAGCGGCCGCTGGTTTGCCTTATGAGCGAGAATTGGTTTGATATAGTTTGGAAAAGCTAGTTACGGATTTCGTATTAAATACTGTTAATTGATCTGTGAGAATTCCAGATGTGATTTTATCGGGAGCGAAAGTAGCCGTCGGATATTTAGGTTATCATCTTACACGGAAAACATTTATCTGCGACCCAATGATTCTGACAACTAGTTGAGAAACGGGAGCGAAGCGGTCTTCCCGAGACCGCAAGTGACTTGTTTCCCCGCTGCAATTGTTATCGAAGCGCACGGCGAATTCATTTCGAAGAAATCCCCCAACACGCGATAATTTGATACCAGTGGCGGATCCAAGGGATGGGCGATGGGGGCGATCGCCCTCCCCTTGGACGATCCCATTGCCCTCCCCTTGGACGATCCCATTGCCCTCCCCTTGGACGATCCCATTGCCCTCCCCTTGGACGATCCCATTGCCCTCCCCTTGGACGATCCCATTGCCCTCCACTGGGTACATTCTTAAATTCACTCCGCGCAACATTCCTTGTTTCTACACCGAATATTAAGTCTGTATGACAAGGAAAAGAAAGGTTCTGATGGAGGTAGGGATTTTCAAAATGTATCGTCGTCGGCAGAGGCGGAATCAAGAGGGGGGAGGGGCAATTGGGGCGATCGCCCTTCCCTTGGGAAGTTTCTGGATCCGCCCGTTTGATACACATTACCGCAATTTCTGCTCATTACCAACATTTTGTGCTCTGGACACCAAATAAAAATCGGCAAATTTCTTTTCTGTAGAATTTTTCAAGCACGCCATAAGGTTATTAATTTTAATTACTGCTAGAAAGAGCTAGGCGTCGTGCAATTTTAGTTTCTTGGTGCACTCATCAGAGTCTTACTGTGCCATTTTGGATGAGATCAAACATTTTCGGTGACTTTTTAACGCACTAATTAAAAAAATTGATGGAATAATGCGAAATTGCGTAGTTTCCTCGTGTTTTTAGCCTACTTTCCAGAATGGAAATAGCCTTATAGTTTTGTCGTTGTGTCTGTCTGTCCGTCTGCCTGTCTGTCTTACCGATTGTCTGTCTGTCCGTCTGCCTGTGTCTTACCGTTTGTCTGTCTGTCTGTCCGTCCGTACCCCCTATTAACTTTTGAACCAATAGACCGATTTTGTTGCGAAGATTGAAGTCCCGGGTTCGATTCCAGGAACTGTCCTTCCCATTTGATTTACATGGGAAATCTGAAATCCATCGTGCAGGGTAATTTTTTCTTGCACATTAAAATATCTTAGAATTGTAATATCGGAGCGAGTTTTATACTATTCTCTAAGGAAAGGAATGAAGATTCCAATTTTTATCGTAGAATTTCGCATAAATACTGGCGATTTTGCAGTTTTTATCACTCATTACTAGAACGTTGCCATAGCAACAACTATTGTTGGACTCTGATTCCGTATATTCTAATACGTACACGCGTTATTTTTGCCGCACAAATACGCGTGATCGATTTCATATTCCGTTCGGATGTATTTGTAATATTTTATAACGCTAAATCATGAAATTTGGGAACACAAAGAGCTACATATCCGCGATGACTTGAAAGCTATTAAAGCCAATATAAGTATTAAATAAATGACTAAATGGAAAGTAAGCATCATAAGATCTGTTTGGATCATCTTGTTCTCTTATCAATTTCTTCATTTGCTGTCTACGTCAGCATGTATGGCTTTGTAATTAAGTCGAACATTCTTACCATTGCCATTCGGTTTTTTTCGAACATTTCAAGATTTACCTATTCGCAAGTTCAGTGTCCATATGATGTCGGGCATAAAACTCTGTCTGTCAGTGTGTCAAGGGGGTAGTATTGGCTGAGCGAAATATGGCGATAGAGCTGTAAATGAAGCCATATTGGGACGCCTCTTGGAATGGCATAACATTCCCTGGAAGACATAAAAAGCAAGAGAAAGAGGTAATGAAAAAATGAGAAAATATTCCCCACCCGTTCTTGATCTCTCTTTTTCGTGTCAACTAAATTTTTTACCTCCCAACGTAACGCTTTTCCTCGTATACATTTCATCTACCTCGGGGATTCCCGTAGCCATATACACGCTTTCCTCATCTCCGTCTCGGTTTCCCTCCATCAACTGCCGAAAACCTTTCCCCCCCAGTACAATCCTTTCCTCTAATCTGCTTTTCCCTTCGTCGAAATGGGTCACGAGTTCTTGTGCTCGTCTCGGTCATGGCAAAAGAAACCGCTCGAGTATGCTCAAAAGAACAGCTCGTGACGTTGTTTCTCAGTGGAAGTGTTTACATTTTAATGTCCGGCCCTCTTCTTTGATGTGGTTCAGACAATCCATTTCGGAAGTATTGCTCAGATCGGAAAATTAAAGCAGTATGTTTCGTTCATCCTCGCTTTGTCAGTGTATCGGGGAGACTGAAAATGCATCTTCTAGTAAATCCAACGTGAACTTAAAGTCAGAAAGGAAATAGTTTTGATATTCCTTATCGTATGCAGACTCCTAATTATGATGGAAATGTTCACATCAGGTTAATATTAATTCCGATTACTCTCTAATTCTATCAGTTTGGTGTTTAATATAAAATTTAATGCGTGCGTCTCGACTTCATATTAACTGTAAACGAGGAAGAGGAAAATTTCTTTAGATGAAATTCTTTCGAAATAGGCGATATTAACGATGACCATAATGAATTTTTCGCGTATAATGAATTTCTGTTTTTGCTATCTTTTTTTTAGGATAAGGGTTATTTGCGAGATCAATCTCGGCGCGTCATTTTCCTTTCTCAAACAATTCTCTTTTCCCCATCTTCCCCTCGCTATCTCTCTTACTAATTAATAAGCGTCTTCTGCTGCCTTTCTCCTTTCGGTTGGATTAGTCGCGTGCGTTCGGGAATGATGGGATATCCGTTCCCATTAGCCATTATTGGAAGCCGAAAGCAATAATAGAGTGGGAGGGAAGGAGGCGGGATTGGATGACGTGAAGATGAGCCGGTTTATTGGTTCGCCAAAGGACCTCATTTTTCATAATGCGGGGTTTATGGGCATTGCATGACACCTCCGGATATTTATAAGACTTCGATGGCTATTTCCAGTGTAGAACGATGAGTTGTTAGAATACGACCAGTCTCGGATAAGGAATTGGGCGCAAAAATGTTAGCTCTTCGAGTTGCTACTATTTTACAGAACCGTTTTGTGATTTAATTCTTACCGGTATTCACTTTTCAGATTTTGTTTTTTTTGTTAAAATCCGTACATTTTACGGGTACTGATGCGTACTATTCTGATCGCAAACATATTTTGATCGGATTCCTCTATTTTGAGATGATCCTGTCAGTGGCGCATCTAGAAATGTTTGTGGGGGGTTTTGGATTTATAATTCAATGTCAAAAATCTTGTGCTTTACTTTCTTAGAACAATCTCGTTTAATATATTTTTTTACCTTTCTACGAAGTTTATTAATTTACATTGAATATTTTTGTTGATCTACGATGGCGACTGGACTGGAATCAGTATTCTCATTCGTGACGTGTATTAATTTTTTGCGAATCAGCGAATCCAGCGCACATGTACTTCTTGTTTATTCAGTGGCATTTGTTTCCTCCAAGGGTAAGAGGAAACTTTAATGTGACGCAAAAAAACTTAAAGAAGCCGGGACCTCTTAAGTCTCTCGGGCTGAACTTTATTCTTGATATGCTTGAGGAGTCAACCGTGTGTTGGCATTTGAGGCCAAGGTCGAGGGAGGGAGCCATTTTCCTCCTTGCAACGGGTCCCTACGCGTCCACACCGCCCGGCATATGCGCGCGATTTGCGACTCTTGCTCGCCTTCGTGCCTTCCCTTCGTCGCTCCTAAAAGCGCGGACCATCTGTCTTTCGTGTCAGCCGTCTCCAAATGGGCTCTCTCCTAGTCGAATGAAAAATATGTTGCGAATTGCTTAAAAATTCTAATTACGTATATTAAAACTGAATCATAATAGCCCTTCATTAATCCGAGTTTTAAACTCGCAGAACTGCTGCGACTTGCGAGAACAGTCTTAGTCCTACTTATTTAAACCATTGTAGTTGATGCAATGGACTTATATTGCTCTACTCCATTTTTTTCGGACTCAACATAAAGGAATCTTCTATAAGCAAAAAATTTAATGTTAATAAATAAAAATATACTCGCTTTAGTCGCGATACAGGTTACGGAATTTCGTTCGAGTTTCTTGTTGTAGTTACCGTGCCGATTTCAATTTTAACCCTTCTTTCACTTCTCCCACGATGACAGCTTTTTCATGAATTGTGTTTTTCATGAAAATATTCCCAGGATCGGAATGTTCGTGAATTCAGAGAATGACGTAAAGGCGAGAATATTTTAGCCTTTTAAACATATATCGCAACTTTGACAACTGCCATGAATATTGCTTTGAGATTTATTTCAGATTATTTTTGGAGTTCATTACTCTCGTACGACCGGTATATTATTTTGATTTATAATAGGGTCACATTTAAATCATATTCATGGATGAACCATAGTAACGGCATTACAAACGGACTATGAAAAGCGTAAAAAATAACATCCACGTACCTTAATAAGTTTCTTTATCTACATGATATAGTATTTACTCGGCTGGCAATGTTTTTTTCACCTGGAGAGTATATTTCGGCGCATAAGGTTATTTCTAGTTTCGAAACATTCGGCCTAGTTTTTCTCTCGATGTTTCGCGAATTCCGTGTCCTCGCGAAGGGGGCTTTTTTTAGGAGATGTGGAATCCAAGAATGTAGTCGAGCGTGTGACCATTGGCAAGTCGTGCGATTTCAAAAGTTTTAGCAAATGCAGCCGAGCGTAAAAAGAAAGTGAAAACGCAATCGGCGTTTATATTTTTTTCTAAAGTACAGGCTATAGATAGACCTGCTACGAGTTTGCGTCACTTTCAACGGTCGTGTTCTTTATGTAATTCACTTTTTTATTTCCGATGTGATTTGATCATTTCAAGCAGTTTTAACCTACCTAACTTAAGAAGCGAACTCTTGCTTTGGACGATCCATTGGTTGAGCTCGCAGATTAACTCGACAAATTATCAGGTATTATTATTTCAACATTTGTTATCCCTGATTTGTAGTTTTTAGAAAAGATTTGCTATTCATTTTTTACGCTTTTGAAAATTTTCTTGGTTCTCTGTCGTGAAAAAATGTTGCGGCTCTCATTGCTTATGCAGAAGTTTATCTTGTTTATCGAAATAGTATAGCATTTGCGAAAAGGTCATTTGGTGTTCTAAATGCGATTTATACACGGTAACTAGAAATTACGAGAAGTTGATTGACAGATGTGGCTGTTTTACGTTTATGAGTGTTTGCCCTTATGCACGGCTAGTCGTGCGTGATCATTGCTTTCGAAAGTGGCATTTCGCTGCGGGAAAATACGACCGATTTATTCTCTTTTGCATGTTTTCTAGTCGAAATCTATCCAGTTCCACCGGAATTTTCTTCCCATCGTCCGTTTTCCAGTCCCACCCATGAGGAACGCCGCAATTGCGACGCAGATACGTATATATAGACGGAAAGAAATATTTTTATTCGCGAGGAGATCCTCCGCGTATAACATCCCGTCTCTGTTTATGATTCGCCTCCCCTACCTCTCCTATGCTGCGCAGTAGTGGCGGTCGTAAGCGAGGCGTCGAGTATGGATACGTCGTCTCACGTGTTTTTTTAGCTGCCCTCCCAGTTCGCAGCTTCCTTCGTTTGCTCGGATGGCCATGCTCTCGCTACTGACGGGCGAGCGCAAAGTGAATAGAATAAATAGGTGGTTTCAGCTGAAAGTAGTGGTATGAGTGCGTGACGTCGCAAAGTTCCTCGGGCTCCTGGGTTCCATGAGGGATCTCGTGTAAACTCTTGTATTGAAGTAGTAGTTCGGCGTGGTTCAGCGTGCGTTTAAAGTGTAATCGCTTTGCGTAATAGATTTGCGGACTTAATTTAAGCAAAAATGCCAGGAAAAAGGTTTTCCATCACTGTGTGCTCCAATAGTTTAGGCAACAAGACAATGGCAAGCTAGTCTGTCAACATTTATACGATTGGTGTAAAAATAATCTAATCCTGAATGTTGACAAATCTCAATTGATGTGTTTTGCTAACATTAATAAACTCATAAAAGCCTTATAAATCGAGGTTAACTGTATACCTAATAATCAGGTGAAACATACTAAATTTTTGGAAATACGTTTGGATTCTCGTATTTCAGGGGAATTTCATTTTTGTAAATTTTCAAGTAGCCTTAGTTCTGTTTGTTTTCTCATAAGATTTATACGATCTACTGCAACGCTTGATGTCCTTCTTACTTTGTATTATGGTGAATTTTATTCACATGTAATTTACAGTATTTTATTTTGGGTTTCTTCCCCTCATTCTATTACTATTTTCAAAGTTCAAAAAGAGCTGTTTGCTTGATTGCAAACGAACTACATGACGCACCTTGTTGTCCTATTTTTAAAAAGTTGAAAATTCTGTTACCATGTGTAAGTATATATCCTTGCAGTATTAGTATTTATGAAGAGAAATTTATACGATTTTTATAAAAATTGTAGTTTACACAGTCATAATACCAGAGGCAGTAATAACCTCCATATTCCATTTGTTCGTACAAGATCAGCTGCTCTTGGTACTAGACTAATGGGATTACAACTACATATATAATAAAATCCCTAATGATCTAAAAACTGTTAAAACTATTTCAAATTTTAAAAATAAGGTAAAGGAGTTCTTGTTGAACAGAATGTGTTATAGTATAGGTGATTATATGGATGCTGTATAATGATGCCAATGTTTGGCATATACTTATTATTCTAAATTTAATATGTTTAATTTTTTGTTTTACTAATTTCTCCTGTTTGACTTGCCCTATCTTGATCTCTGGACCAAATAAACTACTCTGAGAAGTGCTACAGAGCTGAAATTTGGTATGAAGATAGATCATTGGGAAAAAATCGAAATTCCAGATAATGTTATATTTAAGGGGTGTTGATGGCACCAAAGTCCAATTTTAAACATTAAAAACTGTGCAGGGCTATATAAAATTGGTTTTTTAAATTATTTCAAATTATGAACAAAGTTGGAACATGCACCATACTGTGCAAAAAGAATGAAGTTTATTTTTCTTGATGACAGAATTCAAATTTATGCTGAAATTATGAAATTCTTTTCGGTCTTCAACAATGAAAAATATTAAGTGCCATAGCAACGACTCCAATGCCTTTCAATGGGAATTGATTTTCCATACTTCGAAACATTGATTATAATGCTTATTGTTAGACTGCATTATAATCCATTTGATTTCAGCCAAAGACGTATACATATGATGACGTGATAATTTTAAATTAATTTTTTTATCCAGATACGCGCTAAAAGGCACGTATGATGGCACCATAATCATAACACAAAATATCCTAATTTTTACATAATTTTTTGTCTAGCTTATAGGCTATTGTCTTAATGATGATTATAGTTATTGCTTTAAAAGGGCGATCTGAGCCTTGAAATTTGAAAACTTGGCTGCTAGCCGATTGCCAGAGAATTTTAAAAAATCCGGATATAGTATGCCTTAATCTCCTGGAAAATGAAAACTATTATCTTATTTAAATGGGCTGTGCGTAGTTCAAATGCTATCGCGTTGGTTTATTTACGAGTTAAGATCTTGGTGTATGGTGATTTTTTAAGCGCTTGTAGTACCGACAACTCGTATTAAAAAATTTCATTGGTTAGATTGCTAAAGTGAATGAATTCCTCATCGCCGTGCTGTCGTCAAATATCCTGTTGATGAGAATGATGGAAGCTGAACGATAAAATTTTCGTTTCGCAATATTAGACCTTTACAATATTCACTCACTAAAAATTTGTCCAGAAATGTACAGCGGAAATCTTCTGAAGAAGTTTACGTAGGAGTCATATTTTTCTCACAAGAGCAATGCAGAATGAAATTCTCATCGCATATGCTTACGAGGTGCCAACAAGCCCTAATTAGATACATTTTCATCTACAACAGCGGTAAAAATCCCGATTTTAAATGCTATATGGCAGAGGTGGCCAACAGGTCGATCGCGATCGACTAGTCAATCGCGGAGCCATTTTCGGTCGATCGCGGCAGTGTTCGCAATTTCCGAGTGGCAGTCTATCTCGAGTAACAGCAGGCGATGCACATGTTTTCGCGGAGTGGGTATTTCATATTTTTTGACTTGTGACATTTTGACATCTATTCTTGCTGTTATAAATATTTTACAACAAAATATTTGTACGCTTACGTTGACGCTAGCACTCGAGGGAGGAGGGGGGGAGTAGTATGGTGGTGTGGCAATGCAGCGGTTGTGATCAGGAGGAGGCAAGCAGGATTGGCACAAGATAAATAGAGGTCTTTAGGCAAATACACTAGAATAGTAATACCATCCACTTCCCTTCAAAATGTGAGAACAGCGATGATAGCGCCCCTTGCGGCAGGGAATGATCGGAGGTCTAAACAGCTGAAAGCTATATGCATTCTATATGTATCGCGAATAAATAAAATTAATTTATTGCGTCGTACCGTAATCAAGGATCAAAGAAATACTGATAGAAAAAGCATATTATGATGTAAAGAAAATTTCTCATTAATTAAAATTAAAAGTTATCTTCATTTTTTGTATATTATATTTCAAAATGTTTAATGTCAAAATGTTTATTTTGAAGTGTTCTTCGTTTATTCAATAAATCCAATAAACTTTGTTCTATCAAAACTTGTATATTTTGAAATGAGTAATTTTTATTTTCCCTTTATACTCGTATTTAATAATTAAATAAAAAAGTTTTTCGTTAATTTCAATTTTAAAGGTTTTTATTATCCAACAGATATCAGGTACATAGTATACATTTTAATGCTAAAGATAAATTTGATCTGTATAGGATAATCCCTGTTATAGGCTATCGCCTCTTTAGGGTGGGATTTCTTACTGTGGCGTATGCTCACTGGTTTAACCAAGTGGTAGCTGCATCGCTCACATTGGGGGGTGGCTTAGGCGCCTGACATTCGCCCGGGGACGGAAGGGAAACCTGGCCAAAACCTTCCGTAGGCCGCCGTGTTAACAGTAATAGAATTTGGAGTGGATAACAGTTATGAAGAAATAAGAAATAGTAATAACATAAATAATGGTAACAACAAATATCAAAAATAAATAAGTAGTGGATAACAACAACAGATAATAAATATTGTTTTTATGGGGTTCTTTGGTAAATGTTCACTGGACTTTAATCACTGGCACTTGGGTATTGTTTTTATGGCGTTCTTTGGTAAAGTTCACTGGATTGTAATCACGGACACTATCACTATCGGTGAGACTTCTTTTTCTTTTTCCGTGCCGGCTGCAGAGGCCATCCGGGCTGAGGGAGCAAGTGGGGCGGTAGTGGGAATTGGGTACGGGTGAGGATGGGTGGGGAGTCCGGGTAATAGCGAGGGGTTAGCTCTGCTATTATCCTTCCAGGGGTAGGGAGTTTGGTCATGGGGATGCGTTTTGGGAGGAGGATGGAGAGTGGTTGAGATAGCTTCTCGTATAGTTCTGGGAGGTGCTCCCTCATCCTTTCTGCCGCCCTGCAGCGCAGGCTAGACATCCTGTGTAGTATAGGTTCCAGGGACGCTTCCTGGAATACTTCGTGTCTGGATCTCGTCGGCGGGACTAGTAGGGCCTGGCGTAGGATGCGTCGTTGAGACGGCTTCGCGGTCCAGGGGTCACGGCTATGGCGGCGTATTCGAATACTGGTCTGATGAAGGATATTTAGAGGTGGGTTGCAGTGCTCGCCGAGACTCCTCTCCCTCCTGCTCGTACGGCCCTGATGAGGTTGCTGCGACGGGCCGCGGTGTTGGTGATTGCCTTGAGGTGGCTGGTAAACGTTATATGCCTCGTCATGGTAGCTCGTGACTACTTTTTATATAAAAAAGTCGATCGCAACAAGAAACAAGTTGGCCACCTCTGCTATATGGCAATACTCGCGCGCGGTAACTACATATACAGCGCTTTCCCTCTGCCGAGTCGGGAATCTTGTGACGTCACGCCCCGACCCCCGAATCAGCTGAGACTACCTCTTACTCTAGGTACCTTGGGGCGAGCGTGCGTCCTCCAGCCTAAAGCTCTCTATTATAGAGAGCTTTACTCCAGCCGAGATTATTCTCCCTTTCTCTGTGGAAGGTATCGTCGGCGCCGCGGGGTTGGGATGATGTCGACGTGACTCACGATCATATACCGTCGGGTATATTTTTTTTTACGCGCGAGCCAACTGAAAGCCTCGCGGCGAAAAGAGTTGTGTTGAGAGATATTTAGAGAGGTTTCGCAATCGATGCGGAAGGTAATTTTCCCATCGAAGATTTCCGCTACTCGATGGTAATCGCGCGGTAAATGCGCGCCTGAGGCTGTATTTTGGTCGTTTGTGTTCTTTCATTCGTGCCTTCCTCCTCCACTCCTTCGTCATACCTTTGGACGAATGTTTTGAAGCGTTTATTCTTGGTGTCCCAATCGTGGCAGGTGGCTCCGAGTTGTAATTTTTCAGTTTTTTCTCTTCATGTATTGAGCTTAGGAATTTATTTTCTCTCACTGTTGCTTCAAATGCGCCTGAGTTTGAACCGAAAGAAGTGTTTATTCCATGTTGAAGCAATTTCATCATCGTTGTTTATTAGATTTATCGTTTGGCTGTCTTTTTTTAAGAAATCGGTAAAAATATTTCTCATCTTATAATTAAATTTTTAGATGAAGATACTTGGATCGTAATCTTATTGATTTTCACAAAGCAGGTGGCAATAAAAACAAAAACTTCCCATTAATGTATTTAGAGCGTGTTCTCCTTTGTATTACTCACGTGATCACTTATTTCTTTCGAAGCTATTTTTTCCTAATAAAGCGGAATTACTCCGATCCATTGTTAATCATTAATAGTGCGTGCAAATAAGCTATCCCGTAACCATCCTTTGGCCCGTGCGCATTCGTTATCCAAATAATTGGAGGAATTTTAACGCGAGGCCGTTAGGTGAAATAATTTTGATGGTGGAGACAAAACGGGATTGAGGTAATGCGTATTTGATTACATAGGCATTCACCCGGAAGGATTTTTGGAGCTTTGACGGAACAGCATCCCCTTTCAGCGGTGGGTTGAAGCACTATGTAGACATCCAGTAGAAGGTATCCCTGAAATAATGTTGTGGACATAAAACAGTTACGATCAAAGCGTGCCTTCCCTTGATGGCGAATCTTGGAGTAACTTGAAGCATCCCTCCCTTCGTCCTTTCTCTCCTTTTTGCTTCTCTCACTCCGGCCCGGCGTCCTTCCAACCCGTCCCCCTTTTGTTTTGTTTGCCCGGCACGCTCCTTAACGACCCTTTATTAACGGAACTTTACTGTCTCCGCCATTTCAGGGCCGCATAGTTCTGCAGAATGTCCGTGATATTTCCCCGTAAACCGCTTTCCTTTCCAGAGCCATTTGCTTAACTTTTTGTGACGCTAATGAAGCTCCCTATTAATAAGTTTTTTCTTTCTCGCGAACCTTTGAACCGGCCGTGACATTTATCCAGTCGCTAAAAAAAAGAAAATATTTCAGACCCCGACATTTATCCAGCCGCTGAGGAAAATAGAACAAAATTTCCGGTGAAATTTCGACTCTTGTAAAGGTTTCGAATTGAGTCATTCCTGATAAGTAGATGATGGAGGTAATCACTAAAGTTATGCATCCCCTGCCATACGCTTTCGGCGTCTTACGTGTTAATCATGATAAAGTGAAACCATAACTGGATTTAATCCACAAAGTAGCCGTCCGTAATACGCTGATGGAATCTACGTCCGGTGAATTACCTCCAGAGACGGCCGCTGCTTAGCCGTAATGCAGTTTACTTGATCATTTTTTCGCTACAGGAGTTACTTATAAAATCTGCTGGGTGTCAGCCATGAAGTGAGCTCATTAACTATTTTTTTAAATCTATATTAAATATTTAGGTTGATGAACAGCGAGCAATGTAAACAGCAAATAGTGTTACTGTTACGAGTTGTTAAAATCTTGAAAGCTATTACTTTACGAAAGTGACTTTTCATCAACTTTTTCTTAGAGAATCCTAATTTTAACGAATGAAATTAATTTATGCTGTACTTCTGGCTACACTGAATGCGTACTGAATTTTGAAATGGTTTCTCTCAGTCCCCCTCGTGTCTGTGTGTTTTTAATGGTCGCAAAACCTGTATTTTCTACGGTTATCCCCATGAGTTCAAAGATTATTGTTGAATATAAAATAACATCTCGATCCAATTACTTTTAGATAAAATATCCATACAATCAGATTTATTCAAAATCCTTCGTAAAATTTTCCAGAGTTATTTTTCATTCACAGATATCGGAATAATTTTAAAATCCGAAGGACAAATTTTAACCTTATCTGGCCGTTTATTTGATTGCCGGCGGCTGATCGATTTCTCAAGCCGTTTAACCGGTTCATCCAATGGTATCGCACGACATAATAAAGCATTGTCTTCAGATTTAGGTGTCGGAAGGCCTGAACATCCGCCCTGGCGGGACTCCACCTAATCTCGATTACCCTTTCCGACAAAGGATATTGAGGTTTTTGCTCAGTTCCGTAGTGTACGGGATGGTGCGAAAGGGGGAGGGAGGGGAGAAAGCGAGAGAGGGTCGTTGGAGAGCATCCGCCCTCACCCTTTCTCTCTCCATCGTCTTTCTCTCCCTCCCTCTTTAAGCCTCGAGTGGCTTCTCCGGTCCTCCCTTTGACGCCCGCCCTTTGTTCCCTCGCAAAGTGTCGTAATTGCCCATCTTTGGGAGAAGGAAGTAGGGTTTTTGGGAAGACGAGGCGGTGCTCTCGAAGCGCGCCGTACCCTTTTTGGAAGCGGGCTTTCGTGCTCGCCGTTAGCGACACATCGGAGAGGTGTTTAGTTTTCTCCTTCGCCTTGGAAAAGTCGTAGAATTTTAATGTGAGATTAGACCCTTTTTACGTTATTTTTTATTTCGTCAGTTTCTGAGTTGTGACCCGAAGGCGGTACTTCTTTTCTTGTTATTTTCGTGGTGCCTTAAAAATGTATTTCGGGAGTGTGAATGCCACGTAGCCGGACTTAATCTTTGTTAATATGTCGTCAAATCTATTACTTGAGCGTCGTGAAGTCGCATTACTAAAACATTCTATCAGAAAATATTTTTCTCGTTAATATAGTTAGTTGTATGTTTTCTTGAAGTTGAGTTAATCGTGTGTTCCATATCACGTTTTATTTGTCTTCTCTTCAGGTTTGCAACTATAGGCATTCGACTATATATTTTGTTTTGCTGAATATTCGTCTATTGCGGAATAATTCATTTTGCAGTCATCGCAACTGAAAATTAAATAGCTTACTAGGGATAGTATTTATTTATGATAAACAGAATTTTAAAATATTTCTGTAGAATTTAAGGTCCGACTTACATGGGGCACGGGATGAGAAAATATATAATCAACTTCTTGACTTCGCGCTGCTCTACGATTTTATCTATCGAAACGTGTATTTTAAATCGCTATCTAACCTCCGTGACTCGACCATCGGCAGTTGGAACTTTCGATGACTCGAATACTATATTTATTATTAGCATACTTAGGCTCATTTCATCATTTTATTTTTCCTTTATGGTAAGTTAGAGTGAAAGGGAAGTTCCACTTTATTTTTATGGCTGTTTTTTCGTGGAACCTACGTAAATCGAACACTAGTCCGTCCCTTATCTTTTTCTAATATTTTCAAATTCTTTCGCCATTTTCTAGTCCTAGGCTCTGCGTCGTTTCCTTCGTGCCGCGTAAGGCCAATTCAGAAGGAAGACCAACCAAGTTCGGGAGAAAAGAAGAAACGAGTTATCCGGTCGGGTAACCGTATTTCGAGGATTTGTTTTCTGCCTATCGGCGTTTTCGTTTCGGCATTTAGTGGGGAATGCTTACGAAGGCAAATAGTCTCGTAGGAATCGTTCGCGCGACAACTTGCAATCCTGTGCAAATCCGGTAAAGCTATTCGTGCGCGTCGACGCAAGGTTCCAATTGCATGGCGTGGCCAGGGTAGCGGTGCGAAGGCGGACCACCTCCTTACATTTTGCACCTCCTGTGCGTCCTCACTTGTATCGCTGCTGCCGTATCGATTTTCCTTTCTCTTCTCCTCACGGGTCGCTTTATTCGTTTTTTATTTTATTTTCTTTCCCGTCCGTAATGGTTTCGTGACTACCTGGAGCCCTCTCTTGCGCTGCCTCGAAGGTTTTGATTTCCTCCTTCCCTTCGTCCGGGGATCATCAGCTAAGATACCGCAGTTGCGGAATTTCTAAACGGAGAATTATGTTATTTATTCCCTCGTTTACCTTGGCGTCCTTTTCGTGGGCCATACGGCTTTATTTGTATTTAGGATGATTTTTTATTGGCGCGTTACGAAAACTTGCCTTCTGAAGCGTATTGGGGGGAGGAATGATTTGACACAAAAATTAGTTATCCTCTTTTGTCTTTCAACGAAAACCACGAAGGGATTGTTCTTTAAAGCTATGCGACATTCCTATTGTGCCGGTCCGAGTAATTGTAATTCTATGCCTTGTGAAACGGCTTGTTAATTATCTGCGGATGTGCGAAAGCGATCGTGTAAATGTCTCCCTGTCGTCCGTACGTCATAAAAGCCTTGTTATGGGCATTTAGAGGCATGCTTCATACCTCCGACGTTTTCTCATTCGTACTATTCTGTAGTTTCTTCAGTTTAAAAAGAGGTTCTCAGCGGTGTTTTCTTTGTTGAAATGGCGCCTCATATAGACGAACCTTTGTACAATATAAAATTGGTTCAGATAATAGAGAAGCATCAATGTATTCACATTTGATACACATTTTTAACATATTTTGAACTAAAAAAGATGTTTGATTTGTATATTGTTTTACGTATATTAATTTCTTTTACTTACCTGAGTGTTATTAATAGTCCCTCTTCAACTCCTACACACTGCAAAAAGTTGGTATCCTTCTTAGTGGGCGAATTAACCTAAGCAGTCCAGCGAAACTTTCCTTACTCATTCGATAAAAGCTTGAAACTTTGAATGATGCCGAGACAATTCCTTGGCAGCAATAAAACTTCTGCGATGAAAATTTTTTCTGATGTATGGTTGCACCCAATATTTTCTTCTTTTCCTACAGTTGATAAACCACCGCATAGCAACAACGTCACCCTCGTCGGAAGACATTTTTAAACTAAGCAAGAAACGGAAATTTTTTGGTCGCTTTGGCGTGCGAACGTCTGTACGACTAGTTTCATACGACCAATTGCATGCGACTAGCTTCATGAAACCAGTCGCGCCAGTGGGAGAGTTGCCTTAGTCTCGCCTGAGAATAAAGAGTTGTAAATTGCTTTATCATTTCAATCGAACAGTAAAGGATCAATATATTTTGACTGGTATAATTCATGTTTATAATAGGAATGCGTATTTATGGAAGATCGAAAAAAGTCGCCCTGGGTTTGTGAATGGAATGTTATAAAACGCCGTGTATACCAAATACGTCACTTCGTGTAATGCACGGCCTTGATCTCTTTTTTGAAGACCGGTCTTAGGAGAATGTGTTGGTGCGTGTGCGCGCGCGCGTTCTGAAAGTTTTTTTTCCCAACACCTGTTTTATATTTGTTCTCTTTACGTTTGGAGCTTAATTCATGGATTTCTCCGAATGTGTAATCGACTACATGAGACATCCCCTCCAATCCATCGAACTCAAGTATGCGGCGCGTTGATGCTCCTCATCAATCATATTCATCTTCTATTTTCGCGTGCTTTAGAATTCTCACGGCTCCAAACCTGCTCCATAAATTCAAGTAATTATCAAGCTCGTCTTATGGCTTCGATCAAATGGATAAATTCAAGTTTAAGCACTCGGATATAAAAATTTGAAAAAGTAACCACTTGAAGTACTATCTCCAATAACCTTGACATGACTGTTGAAGGTACCTAAGATAAGTACTTACCTTTCCATTTTTTCTATTTGAGTGCTCATTCTTCAGTATAGTAACTGCTGTATAAGTATGTAAAAATCGATTTATTTTCGATGTGTAGAATACTATGATCTGATAACCATACGTTTGGACACAGGAGGTTATAATAGCACATTTCGGAACAGCCTTATCATGACGTGGTCGTTATCCTCACGGAACCATATTTCCTTCGTGGAGGCTCAATCCGTAGCATTAGAGGAGAAAAAACGACGATTTCTCAGGATTTGTGCCTCTTCGTTTATTATCCCTCGCGGGAGATCCGAGAGAGAGAGCGCCACGAAGAATTTATGCACTCTCTCCCTTTCCATTCGTTCATCTGGAACTGCCATCAATTCAGTTGCCTAACCCTACCTCTCTATCTTACCTTTTTCTCTCTCTCTCTCTCCTCCCACACCGCCTCTCGCTCGCGCTTGCTCACTAATTGAGCCCGTGGCGGTGCCTTGGTAGCAAATTGAAACGAGCGAGAGGACTATAGGAGAGACAGAGAGGTAGCGGTTCGTGTGCTTTCTTCTATGGGCGGATGGAGGAAAGGAGTTCGTGTATTGGCTCAGCTGAATGATGCAAGGTGTGACGAAAAAGTGTCGTGTTCCTTTCACGGTCTCCTCCCTTCTTCTCGTCCTTTTTTCATTTTCGCCGGATCATCATCCTCCTCCCCCTCCCTTTCTCCGTTTTCTTCTCTTATTCGTTCTCGCCCCCTCTCCTCGTGGGCGTGGCGTCCTTGGCCCCTCGATCAAGCGTCTCGGCGCTAACTCCCTTTCCGATGCGCTGACGTCACTCGGCTTGCTCGCCCTTTTTTTAAATAAAAACTTATATCGAATGTCCTCAAGAAAGGGTTTGCTGACTCGCAACAAAACGTTGATTTTAAGACTGCAAAGTAATGCCGCGATCGTCTATTTTTATGGAGTAATTATCGTGGCGTCGATCCGCGTTTTAAAAGGATATCAGGCAGCAGACAAAGCATCGAAACTATTTTTTGTCTTCGAAAAAGTGGCGATCCCGCTTTTCAGATGGGGAAGCGTGGTCGAGTATAGTTTTTCGAGGAGGTGAATAGGGATGGTGATGTTTGCGTTTCTTTTACTCCATCTACCACTAAGTGACTCGCTCATTTGATCGTCACAGTGCGATGTTGGAGGTAATTTGTTTGGGCCATCCCAGAGGATTAGAAGGATCTACCCTTTCCTCGTTGAGCCTGATTTTAATTTTTTAAAGTGTCTTGGTCTTTGTTTGAATGTTTTAATAACATCTGTAAATCGGTTTACTTAGGCACAGTTATAATTAATAAAGCCAAACTATGTCTCTAATTTTGATGAACAACTTCCAGCTGAAGTGATTAGACCGTTATGCAATTTTCCTTTTTGAGTCCTGGAAACATGTAAATCATCATTTTGGATTTTATGTATTGCTCAGTCCACCACTATTACTATTTTTGGTTGCATAAAATAATATTTTTAATTTTCAAATCCTTTGGTTTTTATGTTTTTGTAATTTATTTCTTTGATTTGACGAATTAAAATTCATTACAAAAATATTTAGACGTATTTCATTTAAATGTTGTCTATTTTGCTGTTTATTTCCATAACAAAAGAAATAGTTCAGTATATTTTATTTTCTCTAGAAGACTTTAAAATTAGTCAATACTTTTATCATTATTTAAGTGTTGTTATTATTAAGTAAATAATCATTAATTGAGTGCATAAACTTTTCATCTACACAGTGAAAAAATTTTTACTTGGGAAAGTCTAAAATTGTTTTATCTTTTGCAGTTATGTGTATCCAACTATGGAAGAATTGGCCGATCAACTCAATATCATAATGGCTCACTATAACTTGAGGAGTATCATAGGTTTTGGAGTGGGAGCTGGAGGAAATGTGCTAGCTAGATTTGCTATGGCACATCCAGAAAAGGTAATGCATCTTTTTACTTTCTCCATATACGTAGTATAGGGGAAAGTATTGTTTTCATGAAAAAAATCGACTTCGGGATTTCAATGGAAATACACGTTTTGAGGTCCCCTGAACTCGTTTTGACCATTTTCTCGATGATGTCTGTGTGTGTATGTGATAGCTTTTTTGTGGGTGCTCGAACTCAAAAAATATTAATCAGGTCGTGAAATTTTATATTTAACATTTTTATAAAAGTCAGAACAACTGATTAGTTTTGGTAAAAATCGGTCAACCGGAAGTGGGTGTTTACTCTTGTCACTTATCTGTTATTTTGAAATATATTCTTTAATATTTGATAAATGTAAAAATGTACTAGAATAAAAGTTGTAGGAAATTTTATTTTCTACAACCTTTGTTTGAAACATTTTTCCATATAATTCATTGTTTAACAGATATCTTATATTTTTAGCTGCCACCACCATGCCACCTACTGACAATTATTGTTAACAATTGACTCTTAGTTACGTCTTAGTAATGCACCTTTTTCTTTTCTTAATTGTTGGAGCTTTGTGGTTATATCCAATATGAGAAGGCTATGGTTTGAGTTTATTTCTGTTCTTTGTAAAGTAAAATTTTCTCGCACTTTCTTAAAATATTTTTATGTAACTTATTTGGAATTTTTAGAAATATTACTGATATGGAGAAAGTCATGTGGTGGCCACATCAGATTTATTTACCTTAATATTACTTGAGATTTTGATTGTCACATAGTTGAATCTGTTGAATTTTGTTTTACTTATATATACCACTTAAATTAATTATCTGTGCCTCTTTAGGTGGAAGCTCTGTGCCTAGTGAACTGCATGTCAACACAAGCTGGCTGGATAGAGTGGGGTTATCAGAAGCTCAATGCCAGGCATCTGCGCTCCAAGGGAATGACTCAGGGTGTTCTGGACTACCTCATGTGGCACCATTTTGGAAAGGTTTGAATTATATGTTAATGCTTTAAGTGTTTCTTTTTGAAAAATTAGTGTAATGTTAAGAATAATTTTTATGGCAGGGTGGAGAGTATCACTCACATCAATATTCATAAATTTCACATAACATTACATCAATGACAATTTAAGTAAATTTGAACCTTAATCGTTTACATATATCAGCTTTATAATACTTTATCTTATCTAACTTCAAAGCTAAAGTCATACTTCTTAAAATGTGCTGAACTTTGTCATTTTTATAATTATTGCAGTGCAGTATTTTCACATCCAAAATATCGAACGATACTATCATTTTGAATAGTCAGCAAGTGAAAAATTATATTTTGGAAATTAATGTTTTTTTTTTAATTTATCTTGGACTTTTTGGTTACTCTATTTATTTGCATACAAGCTGCTCCTGCATATAAGCTACACCCTTGTTTACAAAAGTGAATCGAGAAAAAAGTTGCTGAATAGAAGCCATACCCCATACTTTTACAAGGACATCCATAAAATATGTATAGTGAATAGGTCAGTGTTTCTCAACCAGTGGGCTTCAACCCACTGGTTGACCGCAAAAGGATTTTACAGGGCTGCGAAAATTTTAATAAATAATATTTAAAAACTCAGAAAAGTATAACAAAAACTTAATATTTTGTAAAAATCAGATGTCATAAACAACTAATGAAAATTTTTATAAATTGCTGTGTTTTTTAAATAAACCACTACTTTCAGTCAATAATATAAAATTTTCTCCTGCCTATATATACATAGATGGGCCAAGGAAAATTCCTTGTAGTTAAGGTGGGCTACAGTTAATTTGCTGTAGCTTAGGTTGGCTGTTTTATCAAAATTTTGTGAACTAGAACACAAACTAGTGAACACAAGAAAAGAAGAAATGTATCACGACTAGGCCTAAAACATTTTGGGAAACTAAAATTTTCTTATTAAATACCATTGATTGTACATAAATATTTAATATTATATTATATTATTATTTATAATAAAAAACTATCTCAGTAAATTATCTGGAACAGATCAGCAATATTTTTATATCACCTGATACAAAGGACATTATCGCTGAAAGAGACAGAAATTGTGGCATGTGCAGTATTTTACCCAAACACGCTCCATGCAGAAAATGTTGGATGTTAGGCTAGAGGGTTAATATAGAAATTTGTCGTATATGATGTTAATAGAGTATTTATTTACAACTATACACACAACCTTCAGTCCATCTGCCTATACAATTTTTTTATGCGCAGACCATCTTCCCTTCCACATGATTAACCCTGGAGGATGCGCAGCATACTTTGTAACATAAGGATGTGGGTTGGGTATTTTCTACCCAAATGCTGAAGAGCTTTATACATAGCATCAAATAAATCGTTAGTATTATAGATCACTGACGTATTAGAAGTCCATAAAACATCATCAGCAGGCATCATGATGCTTTTTTGGAATCAGAATATGTTTCACACAACTGATCTACGGTATCCACTCCCCCTTTAGTTCCCTTATAAAGAGTAATAAAATTGAATCTCATCAACAGGAAATCCAGCAAATCTTATATGCATTACACATTCGTGGTACAATGTTACAATGTGCACTCTCTGCTTTCAGTCTCAATTATTCATAAGCAACTCTAACAGAGAGAATCCAAGTGGAAGGTATTGGAGGTTAGGCTCAAATAATGCTGATGAGTCAAAAATAAACATCTTTTCTGTTTGGGTAATTTTTTATCCTGATGCATGTTGTCCCAGGCTAATAGAGAAACTACAAAACAACTTCCCAACTGAAAGCAGCACCACTGAAATGTCTTCCAGATTAGAATTCTCAGATTAGGAGACCAAACTGTGACAATGCCTTGACATCCAACAGATTAAGGCACCTTTCTCACAGACCTCTGGTGATTCCCACTGTAATCACAGGCACAAATGAAATGTTTATAGCTCCATCATCGATAATAATAACAATTTCTTTCCTTTTTTGTTTGTTGTAATGTTTTTGTATGTCACATACTGTATATTACATCATGAGAGCCATTTAGCGGTGCCCCATTGAATTCATTGTTTATCTCGCATTTTAGACTTATATTTTTTCCCGTCCATGTAAGCCGCATCTTCATTTTGTAAACGTAAAATTTTGGGAAAAAAGTGGACCTTATGTGTAAGTAAATATGGTATTTTAGAATTTAGAAAATGAAACATTATATTCTTTTATTTTTCACAGTCAACAGAAGAGCGCAATCACGATTTGGTTCAAGTGTATAAGGAATACTTTGAGAGACACATCAATCCTACCAATCTGGCATTGTTCATCGATAGTTACATCCGGCGGTCAGACCTCAACTTGATCCGTGGAGATGTGGAATGCTTGGCTACAGGAGGTCAAGGGGCTCGCCGTGACAGTGTGTCTTCCCGCACATTACGCATGTCTGTCATGAACATAACTGGTGCCCTGTCGCCTCATGTGGATGATACAGTTACCCTGAATGGTCGCTTGGATCCAACAAATTCCACATGGATGAAGGTGTGCAAATTATATTGATTAGTAACGTCTTTATAGTTTATTCTGTTTCATCATACAGTAGAATCCCAATTTAAGGTTTCTCCATTTAAGGTTTTCCTGCATTTAAGGTTGTTTTTTTGCCCCCCCCCTACCAAAGCTCCATATAAATAATGTATTATATTACCCGATTAAGTGTTTCTCGATTTTGTGAATTGCCCGCATTTAAGGGACAAAATTCTCATCCCTAGATGGACATCGCTTGGATTCAAGGTGCATTTACATTATGCGATGCAAAAATATATTATTTAGTGGAGTTGTAATGCAATAAAACACACTATCCATCAATGATGCAACACATACCGGCATTGTTACATTAAATGAACTCAAATGATTAATATTTTTTCATGCTGTGTTTTCTCAATTAGTCTGTCATCTGTTATGTACCTCATGAAAGTTGTGGTGACGTCATTACATGAACGGATATTTTTTCTTAAAATTTGTTGTCCAATTCCAATTTTGGTTAAAATCGGACCATAATAATGACCACATATATTTTACAACGTATTTTGCAAGCATCTCATTAAATATTCATCTGAGCCAACAAAAGTTCAATAAATTAATTAAATACATTTTTTGTCAAATAACTTTTCTCGTAAAATGTAAGATTTATGATAAATTTAAAGAAAAGGAAATTAATGTGTTTATGTAATTTTACGATTTTCGATGTTCTTTTGTTCATTCAAAAAAAAATATTAATTAAAAATTTTACAACTCGGGAACCTCGGGAGATATTTTAATGAAATTTGCTATTGGGGAGTTTTACTGAAATTGTCGGCCAATTCCAATTTTGGTTCAAGTCTGATTACAATGACGACCACTTTACATGAAGACCTTCATGTAGCTTACAATGTACTTGTTTCAACTCAAAAACCACTGGACGTATTTTCATGAAATTTGGTATTGGGAAGTTTTACTAAAATTTGCCCAAGGATTCCAATTTTGGTTGAAATCGGGTGATAATTACAACCACTTTACATGAAGAACTACATGTAGCTTACAATGTACTTGTTTCAACTCAAAAACCACTGGACGTATTTTGGTGAATTTTGGTATTGGAGAATTTTACTAAAATTTGTCGATCTCAAAGAATGCATTTGGTAATTGTGTACTTCGACATGGAGTACACCTTTCCATACTTGTTTATTCCATATAAAAAGCCTGTAACTTGACAGGAAGCTTATCTTTCGATTAATCTGTACTCTTAATATTTGTGTTTCAGTTAATAATAATTTGATATTAATAAACTGCCGTTTAATCTTTCAATTTTAGACTCCCCATAAGTATTACTCGATTTAAAAATACTTGTCCCCCAGGCAAATGTTAAATGGGGATTCCACTGTATTTGATTTATATTTATTGAACTCTTGATTTTAATTCTCTCTCATGACAAGTGTGTTTCTGACAATAATGAGAGCCTTTGTTGACTTGGAAAAATATTGTAACTTTGCAATGTATAGAATGGTAGGTCTCCTTGTCATTATGCTACTTGTTTAGCATGCATGTAGTTTCTCTTTTCCATCATAAGGTAAGAATTTAGATCATGAACATGAACTCTTAATTAAATTATGAGTTTTTCATTATTTTAAATTTTGGCTTTCATTTTGCATGTAACATTGACCTATGATGCAGTGTCATGGTAGGTTTTTGTTCCGAAGCATTAATTAAATATCAAAGTAAATCACTATATCAGGTAAGATAGGCAAGTGGCTTTTTACCCAACTTTCAACTTGGGGACATGGTTTTCAAAATAATTTTTTTGCCTCTTTTTACATTACAATAGTTCAGTAAAATGTCGGTGTAATTAACACCGGAGTAACGAAATATTTAGTTAAACGAAATTATTTTATGCCCCCTGCCAATTTACTATGTAACATGTAAAAAGGTTTCATTTTAACGGATATCAAACAAAAATATTGGTTTAGCGCAATAAAAATTCATCCTGGTACGAAAAAATACGATCATTATAACAAAGTTTGTAAAAAGAATTTCCTTAAACAATACGATGTACTCTTTGATCTTTACTGGGTTTGGTTTTTAGCATCTGTCAATGATTTAAACTCTGTGAAATCTCAACCCAGGCAAGTGTATTGGACAATTACCTGACTAGCAACCAATAGGAAGGTTCTTCAGAGCTTGATCGGACCATTCAGAAAAAAATTACGGACTTTTTTAAGAAGTAAACACTAATTCTAGGTTTCTTTCTTTATAATTATTTTGTTATATGTAACCATCGTTCTGACATTTTGGCTAAAGTGCAATATATGTATTATCCTTGACTGTGGCTCCGCAAATGACTATGGCCAAATACGGAACTACGTCCTACAGTACATAATATTATATGTTCTCGTATGAATATGTTTGTGCATCGAAAAACTTTTCCTTTTTATTCCAATAAAACCTTCTGTTTAGATGGATTTGGGTTGAGTTGTTGTAGTTGCATCTTCACTTTATATCAATATATTACTCGTACTGTTTTTAAATTTTTACGCCTTTTCCTACTGTGATTACTATGACGACTTAAGCATTATGCAGTTCTGAGAGTTACTGTTTTTGGCGCTAGTGTCAGGGAGGATATATTGCACTTCCTCTGAACTTTTAAAATTGTATTTCATTGTAACAAAATTTCATTCTAACAAATATATTTTGTTCATCTGCACGACTTCGTTATACTGCCATTTCACTGTAGTAGGTGTTTTATGTCTGTATCATAATATTTATCCATTTAATTTTTGAGTCTCATACCTTACTTTTCTTGCATTTATTCAAACAATTAATCATTAATATCTTTCTTTTCAGATCCAAGACTGTGGAATGGTTTTGGAAGAGCAGCCAGGAAAAGTTAGCGAGGCATTTCGGTTGTTCCTTCAAGGCCTGGGTTATGGTAAGTGAGGTGTGCATGGGTTACAGTGATGGGCAAGAGGAAGATGGGTTTTAGGGGAAGAGCTTGTATGAAATGTTTTGAAGAAGCAAAGACGTTTATTTTGTGAGATTTACTGCTCTTCGTGGTGTAAAAGCTAGAATGTTTTTGTGAGAAAAAATTGATTTTAATATGCAATAAGTACACCAGTTATGGTAGTAAAGAAGAGGTTGTTGATATAAGATGTGTTATCTGATGCAACTATGTTTTTGGTGGGTAAAGAGGGATATAGATTCAAGAGGTCCCGTGTTCGAAAAAAAATCAGCTTACTTGACATTAACTATTTAAAAGATAGAAAAAGAGTTGAATTTTACAATTCTGTCAGGGAAATTTTGCAAAAAATGATTACGAGTAAGGCATATTTGCCTCTTAAATATTGATTATTCCTCGCCTTTTGAGGTAATTAATGTGATTCATTCCAGTCCCTGGATCTATGTCTCTCTCTTCCCTCAAACTTTGCACTATTTATCTCCATGGTAGTCCTGCACAGGAAGTTGTTGATGTTGTCTAAAATAAAAAGACTTTCTGTTCCTATTGCTACATGATAAAGAGGGACATTTATCATTGTTGTAGGAAGGCATCACCAATAACAGTTCACACCTTTGTGCATGCCGATCTCATGTTGGTTATTGTCACTGTGTCTTAGTTTATATTTTTAATCTTGCTTAATTTTTTATGTGGTAGTTTTAATTGCTTATGCATACACCACTAGTTTTATTCAACTTTTGTGGTTGTTGATGGAATTTTAAATGCTAAGGAAATCTGTTTCTTAATAAAAAAAGGGTGACTGCATTTGATGACAGCACCTTCTTTTAAAAAAATTCAAATCTATTTAAATAAAGCTATTGTCTCAGTACAATAAATGTAACTTATATTGTGGAGCATAAACTGAGAGACTTAAATCTGTGACTTAAGTATTCCTTAAATTTAGTGAAAGATGTTGTCAAGACATTGGAAACTGCACATGTTTGTTGTTAAGTATTGTTGTCTTAAATTAATTGCGAAACTTATACAGTCGATCTCTATCTCAACTGATTGGATTATGTCCATAACTTTATTTTCACTGTTACTCATGTGGGAGAGCAATATTGGTATGTATGTCAAATTTACTTTACTGTCTTCAATTACAAATCCATACAATAGCATAGTTTTTGAGCAAGCATCTGCAGAACAAGATGTTCTCTGTCCATTATGTAGTTTGAGTGTTTTGTAACTGTTTTATGAAAAGATTAGCTGAAATATTAGGGAGAAAGTTGAGTGAAAAAAAAAGTTGTGGTCGGTCTCAGGGAAAGGGAGGTAGAAAAATAGAATTGTTAGCCTTCAGCATTTGAATTACATAAGTGCATGGTTTTAAGATATCATTGCTGAAGTTGTTATTTGTTGAATTTAAACAACTGGTCACGGAATAGGTGGATGAAGATGATACTTTCTAGAAGTTGGACATTTGGAGGGGGACACAGCTGCATGAAGATTTGGTGTGGGATTGTTTGTGTAAATAAAAGACTCATTGAATTCAAGCCTTGTTACTTGTTTGGGTTAAGCTTTTGTCTTGCTTCTGGGTGATGCCTGTGTGTGGGATCTACTCACATTAAATATTTCTCGGTTGAAATAAAATGGGAAAAAAATACTAGCCTGTGCTTGAGTCCATGCTTTTTTCCATCACTGCAGAGACGAATTTGTCTCGAAAAAATGCACTGCTTTGCTTCTGAGCCTCTCTTTGCACCAATCATTTTATATCTCATTTTTTTTATTTCTGTGATATTTTGATGTATTATGGCCAATAACTTCTCTTGATTTGTTATGATATCTTTGTATAATTTTTTATTAGATCATAAATTGGCAGCTAATAACATATATTTTTATAGAACACAGCACTAGACACTAAGAAAATATTTTGGAACTAACTTGGGTGGTAATGCTGGGATTGAATTTAAAGTTTTGCTTATATGAGGGCTTTTAAAATCTTCTTTGGGAGACCAAAATGTGCTTGTAAATTTCACTAATCACTCTACTAAATATCCCATTCGTGTGTGTTTACTGACATCTGAATGCAAAACTTTCTTTTCATTTAAGCTATGAAGCTAAACCGGAAGATATCGACCTCTTCAGCAGAAGGTAAATGTAATTAAAAAACATCCTTCTCTGTGTGGACGAGAAACTGCCCCATATTATTGGTCGATGTAAGTGTCTGCTTATTTTTTTGTAATTTTTGCTGTTCTCGTCGGTGTCCTGTGTGGGTGGCATGATATGGTATCTATCTTCTCTCTTTTTCTTAGCTTTTTTTTCCTCTTCTGCCATGTATTGAGGGGAGGAGGTGCATAAAATCTTTACAAAAATAGATTATAGAGTCCAGTACTACAATTTTAGCTGAAATTCTATACCCGTTTCCCTACTTCATATTAAATATATTCATTGAAGTCAATCTCACTAGCTTCATCAATGAAGAGTGGCCATCATATTGATCCTATCTGTACCTTAGTATTGACTCAAAAGCTATTGTTGATTTTTTTAATCAACTACTGTATTTTAACTTTTATAACAAAAGCAATTTATCTGCATTTCAAATTTTCATTTTTGTATGCCATTTTATTGGAAATGGTTAGAAGTATATTCTAGTCATTGTTTGGATTAGCCCTGATTAATTATTAAAACAATCATCTTGCACAATGTTTAAAGTAAGTAGGTGACATCAGTGTCTTGTATGTTGTAGCTTGCTCATTTTTAATTCACATTCATCCTTAAAAATACTTTTAGGTACTACATACATAATTCATAATTTTGTCGTTATTTATACATATCTTATGCGACCATCCATAAAGTTATGAACAAGCTATGTTAAATTTTTGTTAATCATAATTTTTTATATCAGGGAAAATAATGTTAAATTAAAACTAGTCATAATGATATTCAGTAAGAATGCTGACAGAACCAAAACTGTGAAGTTATCATCAGTAATGGTAAGCAACCTTTTTAAAATATGTGTTACCTTGTCAGATAATTCCTTTGCATATTATTTTCACTCCAAATTCATTCATGTTCAATGTGAGACTGTAAAAATGGACACCTTTTTTTATGTTTGAAACCCTCCGACCATCTCTGCCTGGCTCTTTCTCGTTGTATCAGTAGTTATATTTTTTTAATGGTGGTTGTGGTGAATCTTTCATTCATCTCGGAATGTTGTTTTTGGCTTTTTTTGAAGTGGAATATGTGTTGTGCATTGTCTTTATAGAACGTTTTGTACTGATCAGGACACACATTTTGTAAACCTGAATGTCCAATTTTCAAGAAAGTAGTGGTTTTTGTGATAGGCTTTTTGTTAATTTTCTGAGAAACAATGAATGGAACTAGGACATAATGATGAAAGAATGTTAAATTGTTGACAACTTGAAAATGAATTTAGAAATTAGAAAATTTTCTGTGTATAACAATTAAAAGAAACCAATGCGTTTTCATGTATGGAATCTCTTTAAAGTTTAATTGGCACTGTGAACTTGTAATGTCAGTGTTTCTGTATTATATAGCAAAAATGCCGTACCATTCTAATGATTTAAAAAATTTTCAAATCTATATTTTAATTAGTTTAGTTGAACTTCACATTAGTTCTCATTCTCTGTCATTTCAAAGTACAATTTGTAGTCCTTTTTAGCATGCTTACAAGTTTGTTACAAGTGTTTGTTAATGTTTATCAATTATGCTTTTTACATTCATTGTTTTATAAGCATTTTCTCTTCTTGTGTCTTTCTCCCATTTAAGGCAGTTAGTTTTTCTTATTTATTCTTTGTGATAAATTATAAATGTGGTAGTTCTTTAAAATCTGCTGGAAATTAACTGAACACACCCACATCCAGCCAAGATAAATGAATTTAGTTGACTGCTCCTTTGTTCCATAGTCAATCAAAAGAAATGCCATTAGCTTTGGTGTTAACTTTTACTATGCTAAAATCTTGTAATCCATGACTTTTTTGTCTTAGGTATCCAGTTTGACTCTTCTTACCTAATACATTTTTCTTAATGCTTTGGTGAAAAAACAATAATCGAAAATATATTAACCTTAAACTAGTTTTTTTGCCAGAAAATCTAAACCATGTTCAGAGCTTATGATTTAGTTGCTATGTTTAAAAATATATGGTACAAGCTAAATTTCTGTATTATTCTGTTTAATTAAGTTTAACCATGTGTATATATGAGAACAAAATTAGAAGCTTTAATTTTGATAAGCAGTAAGTGGGATAGATGGATTGTATATTAGTTTCTACTTAAAATATTTGGCTTAATAAGCTTTTATTCATAAAACTTTTATGATACATTAAAGTGTAAAAACTTCTTTTCATAAACAGTATATTTTGTTGTGGATAAAACCTCATTTTATTAGCAAACCAAATACCATAGCTTACATTTTTGCCAATCTCCAAAAATTTTATATTTCAATCTTGTTCAAAGATCTCTTCATGTGTATCATACTTCTTAGTTAACATGTAGCATATTTTATCAATGTTATTCTCTAACACAGATGTAGTAATTTATTATCGTTTCAAATTTATTTGTTGTGGTAAATGTTGTAGATGCTTATGCCCCTTTTTAAGGAGTAGCAACCAAATGCTCATTGCTTGCATGCCCCATGGTCTCTTTCAGTTCTGCCCCTCTCCCGGGCAAAATTGTCTGCATACAGGCAGGCCTGTTCCCTGGAAGGCCTAGAGAGCATTTCCAAGTCCCATGCACCTGAGCAACAGCAGTCGCAGATCCAGCAGCGATCCCTCAACCCTCCCTCGGCACCGCAGGTCATCCCCTCGTCACCCCTGATGGTCCCTGTTGCCACCCCACCCTCCTCTTCCCCACCAAACAAGGATGAGCCCACACACTGGCCAAATACCAACATCCACATAACCGAGAACCCTATTTCAGAGGCGGCAATCTGTTAGGGATAGAACGAGAAGGGTGTGACAAAAGAGAGAGAGAGAGAGGGGGAGGGAAGAGAGGAAAACATGTGAGCAAATTCTAAACAAAAAATTATGTCGACCACATGGCTGCTACAGCAACCACCACTGCTATTGATGCAAAGTTGAAACAGCTCAAACAAAAGTATGTTTATCGACGTACTTGTCTGCCTGCACTCGTGTTTGGAACGAAAGAAAGCGATGAAGATATCACGTAGCAAAAGGCTAAAAAGAAATAACCCTGCTCATACATATAGGTTTGGTTGGTCTGTGTGCATTGATCCCCCATATATCATCAAGAATGTGAACGAAGAGGGAGGTATAGCATTTGATGGTAACAAATAGTTAATAATGAGCTTTTACTGTATAGAGAAAAAATCCATTGGGAGTTGATTGTAAAAGAAAAAAACATAATCGAATCCAATGTGGCCTACTTGTTTACGGTGAATTCACAAGGGAAATTTTTTATTGAGTTCATTATTGTCGTCAAGGATGCTCCTCACATATTTATGCTGAATGCAAAGAAACATATTTTGTAGAAAAGAGAACACTAATCAGCAGAGCTTGGGCGTTTCGCTATGTTGTGGAACGGCAAGTTCGTTTAATCTGCTTCTAGTCACATCGAAACAGTGGACTCATTTTTTATTGCGAGCAACTTTACACTGATGCAACTGTACGATGATAGCTTGAATGCTTATTTACTACAGAATGTACAGCATGTGTCATTTTATTCTATTAGAGTTTTTATGCTGGTGTAGAAAAAGATCCATAGAATACATCATCATCAGCTTTGGAGAGAGAGAGAGAGTTGTTACAGTTTCTTAATTATCATATGTATATATTTGCAGTATTTTATTGAAGGACTCTAGACGTCTCTCACATTTGAGTCTCATAGTTTTCAGAGTAATGTTTTGTTATTTTTTATTACCATTATGAAATGTGCCTGCTACATTATGTGGCTACTTAGGTGTTTTTTAGAGGTGCTGTCTATTTCATATGATGTCTAGCTTTTAACTGGATAGAACATTTTATTTTTAGTTGTAACAAAGTAAATTGTTCGAATAAATTTATACATGTAAACCTAAGTGCTACCCTATTTAATGTAAATTATGAAATTGGTGAGATTTCTTTTAAATTGTTTTTCTTTTTTTTTAATTTGAACCAAATAAAAATTACTCTTTCCTGCATGTTTGTCTCATTAAACGTTTATACCAAAGCCCTTATTTAAGGAGTTTTTGATTAAATCAGAGGGAAGATGCAAATTGTATTATTTGCAATCAAATAAGATTGTTTCAGTTTTAAGTTCATATACAGGGTTATATGGAAATACCTCTGAAAACTTTGGGAGCTTGTTAAGCGGTTCAAAATAAAGAGAAAAGTTCATATGATTATATATTGATATACGCACTGTTTACGAGATACAGCACCATTTGTTCCATGCCGCTGAGTGGGAGTTCGAGTCATAGAAGGAATAAAAGGAGCAGCATTGTAGTGCCTAACTTTATTAATGTTCTCAACAATCCTATGAAGTACTTAAAAATCATAATAAATATTCAAAAAGACCTTCCGAACGTATGCATGCTTTAGTCCTTCGTCTTAAGGACTTCCTGACACGCTCAAAAAGGACAGGTTGTACTGCAATGGTTTGACAAGCATTTTGAATCCTCGGCCAAAGCTCCTCTCTTGTTTTGATGTATTCAGCATAAACCATGGTCTTTAGGGTCCTCCAAATGCAGAAATCACACGGATTCTTGGCGGAAGTTCCACGTATTTTCCTTTTGCTCGTCTGTCAGATTTTTGGGCACCATTTTTGCACAAACTTTTCGCATGTCCAAATGTTCTGCCAAAATTTGATGGACGGCATTTTTATTATTGTTCAGCTCATTTGCAACGAATCTAACCAACAACCGTCAGTCTGTAGCAATGAAAACCTCACCCAGCTCCACATTCTCATCTGATTTGACCGTGGAAGGTCTTCCCGAGCAATTATCATTTTCCACATTTTCTCGTCCTTCCTTAAATTTCTTGTGCCACTGAAAAACTTCTGCTTTGTATACAACTGCATCTCCATATGCTCTTTTTAACGTTTCAAACGTTTCCATGGCAGTTTTGTTCAATTTGACGCAAAATTTAATGGCGTACCATTGCTCGATATTCCGCTCCATTTTTACCGTTACGAGATGCACAAAAACGACCTTGAATAGTTAACAAATACACGGCCAACAATCGGCGGAACAAGAAAACTGTTGTCATTGTTTAAACAATGGTAAGGGGAAGGAAGGGGCAGTGTTACCACATCGTTCATACGAATTTCAATCTCATTGCTTTAGGGATAGTCCTCGTACTACTTCAAACTCTTTAAGAGAAGGGTCGTCGTTATGGATTATTCTTTTAAAGAGTATGCAGACATGCACTTAGTGTACGGTGAAATACGTCAACACAAGAGAGGAGCTTTGGCAGTGGATTCAAAATGCTTGTCAAACCGTTGCAGCACAGCCTGTCCTCTTTGAGCGTAACAGGAAGACCTTAAGACGAAGGACTAAATAGTGCATACGTTCGGAAGGAGATCTTTTTGAACATTTATTATGATTTTTAAGTACTTCATAGAATTGTTGAGAACATTAATAAAGTTAGGCACTACAATGCTGCTCCTTTTATTCCTTCTATGACCCCAATTCCCACTCAGCGGCATGGAACAAATGGTGCTGTATCTCGTAAACGGTGTGTTTATCGATTTATAATCATATGAACTTTACTCTTCATTTTGAACCGCTTAACAAGCTCCCAAAGTTTTCGGAGGTATTTCCATATCACCCTGTATATAAACAGTCAACTTCGGTTATAATGGATCACCAGGGGAGGGCGGCAAAAATCCATTATAACTGAAGTTCGTAATATCCGAGGTTCAGTGAAATTACCGTATTTTCTAGCATATAAGATGAACTTTTTCCATAAAAATTGCCCCCAAAATTAGCTTGCGTCTTATATGCCTAAGGTAAGATTATACTGTTCTCAATACTTGCACTAATGAACACATCCCAAAAATGAAATAATTGGCAGTCATATATCGCAAAAATATAAAATATACATTATTTATAATTAATGGTGAAAATTTTGTAAATATATGCAACAACATTTTATGCAATGTGAATTCGGAGAACGCATTTTCATTATTACGCTTGAATACATGTCCGCTCGCAGTGATTACAGTTTTGGCGCATTTGCGATGTTTTTGCTCCTAATCAGCCCGTTGAATAGCGCAATTAATGCCATGGAACAGTAGAATTCATGTAGATGTCATAAATATTGTATTATCTAGGAAAAATAATGTTACGTATATTGAGATTGCAATGGTTACAAGAACTAAGAGATTCGCCTACACTATTACCTATAAGCTTCATGTGATTCAATATGCAAAAACACACGGAAACCGAGCAGCAGCACGTCATTTTGGTCCACCTCCCACAAAAATAATCTGTGAATGAATAAAATGAGGAAAACTGAAGAGGACGAGAAAAGAGAAACATATTCTTCATAAGCTTGTTCTTAAATGGCCACAACTAGAGGAGGAAAGGATGGATAGTAGAACGGAGGAAGTTTGATATTGCTGTATTGATCAAAATCGTTATGTACAAGGCAAAAAGAGTAGAATAATAAAAAGGACTAGTTGTGTGTACATATCGTTATTACCTATGCATTTCATTTATTATTTATCTCATTAAATTAAAATATCATCTTGCCCTTAATTTTAAGTAAGTACTATCGGTATGTGCGGCGCACTCCAACAGCTTAATTGTCTCTTCTTCGGAGGACACACCTCAGGCTCATTCTGGAGAAGCGGCAGGTCCATTCCGAATACTTCCTCTCTATTTCAAGTGATATTTTCTGTATTTACTCCTGCGTCGTACGTAGCATGTGCAGGAGTAGTGGGGCACGATGCGTGGGTGGGAGGTGCTCGGGAAGCAAGGGCCTGTGCCTCCAAGGTGTTCTGGAGGCCATTCATCATCTCGGTGAAGCCTGAGAACTTCTCGATGGATGCCGCCATGGTTGTTATGGCCCGCATCATCGTATTCATTTCGGTCCTCACGGAATCTTCGGCAGGTGCAGGGGTATCGGGGCACGAAAGCAGGGGGAGAGAGGAGGAGGTCGATGAGCCAAACTGGAGAAGAGGGATGCGGAAAAATTCCACTATTCCTGTGTCAAAAATGTTATAGCTGAGGAAAATTAATGTTAGGGAATGCCGCAGAAATCTGTTATAACCGAAGTTCCATTATACAGAAGACCAGTATAACTGAGGTATTTATAGTGCTATAGCATAGTAAAATGGTCAGGGAATGAAAAAAAATCTTATTATATCCAAAGATCCGTTATAACCAAGGCCAGTATAACTGAATTTAACTGTATATAGTAGGTTCCGATGTAAAAAGTCTAATTAAAAATGTCCAATGAAACATTAATGTTGTATTAAATTCAATATCACATTGATTACAAAAAACAATTGTTTATCACAAAATTTGAAAAAATATGTGATTTGTCCTGATGATTTTAGGCAGAATTCATGAAAAAATTGTCTGTATAGCGAAATATCTTGTGACTTTAAAGTCTTTAGACTAGATTCTCAGCCATGGTTGTTTTGAAATATTTTCAAGCAAAAATGAATTCATTTCAAATATAATATTCTCATTTGCTTTGCATAATAAAACTACTAATCACATTGGCACTACTGACCATGAAGTCCATTTTAAAAGAAATTCCTATAGTTTTCTGCTTGCTTGATGTTCAAATCTCTATTTGAAATAATTGGACAACACTGCTGTAAAGGTAGAAATAAAATGAGTAGCATAAAGAGCTTCTGATTAAAAATGATTCAAAAAGTAAAATGGAAATAATTTAAGTTAGTCAATGCTTTTCAATAATTGCATTTTCAATTTCAGTTTTTAGTAGCTCGTAATATTTCTATAAATTATTTTTCGAATCTTTTCAGTGAATCACCACTGAAGTATCCTGGTTATGGCTGTTGAAGATACCTAAGCACTTATTTTATGCTCAACTACTTATTCCAAAATTTGTAATCCTGCTTATTTTTTATTTGTAAAATTTTTCATTTATTGACCACAAATTTGCTTTAATTTATTTAACTAATTAAAATAAATGGTGCAATATACATTGCACAAACTTTGTCATATGCGTATGTATATATGTTTGGTCGACTGTGTACGTATATAAAAGAAAAACGCTTATAAATCAAAGTTAATCATAGTTTAGTGTATATTTTAATGCAACTGGTGGATATTTAGTAATTTTTTGGGATATATGGCTTAGTAAGTATTATTTGTGACATCAGGCTGTATGATTGGATGGATTTTAATCAAAATCCTTATAGCCATTTCTGAGTAAATCGAATTTTGTTTCAAAATATCCAAGAATCAAGTACCCTTAATTTTTGCGCAATATCGTTCATCTCTTCAGAGTTTCTTTTATGAATGATATTATCCACAAATATAGATCATTCGATTCAGTTGAACTGTTTAGGCTGTAATAAGATTTTTAGTGGATCGAGGCGGAGGCGTGACATCATAGGGCTTGGGTAAGGTAACTTAGCATACATTGTAATGCCACTGGATGCCATATAGTGATTTCAAGAGATATATGGCTTACATAGTATTATTTGTAACATCAGGCTCTACAATTGGATTGATTTTAATCAAATTCTTGTGAGCCATTTTTGAGAAAATATAATTTTTCAAAAAATCGCCAAGAATAAACTACCCTTAGTTTTTAAGCAATATCATTTTTATGAAAAAAAAGGCCTGCGAAAGATGATATATTGCACAAATACGAAATATCATTCGATTTCATGTATGCATTTGGACCCTAGAACAGTGAACAGACAGACGGCATGGCAAAAACCACTTTTATGGATTCTGGGACACCTAAAACATGCATTTCCATCAAAATCTTGAGGTCGAATTTCTTCATGATAACAATACTTTCTCAATATATTATGTATATGAGAAAGTAATAATGTTTTAGTGGTTTCATTTTTTTCAAAAATTATCTTTTATTTATAATATAGGTACATAGAAATCTGTTTGTATATTGGAATGATTTTAAAAACCAGCTGAACTGCAGAAAATTGTAGCTCTGAAAATTGATATATTTCAATTTTGTTTTCAGATTGTATGATTGTTTTCTGTGACACTTTTCTCCAATGTATTGATGGATCCAGTGCCGGCCCAAGCTCAAAATGTGTAGGGTTTGGGAAAAAAATTTTGCACCTTTTTTCAAGAGTTAATATTTTTCATTACAAAATTTGAAATACTATTTTGAAATTCAAATGGCAGATAACAACCATTGTACATTATAAAACAAATTATTTTACAAAACTAAAATTTATAAAATAAAGTTTTCGAGGTTTTAACCTGGAAAAATTTTCTATTAATTTGTCTATATGAATTTTTGTTGCTATTTAATTCTCTATACTAATTATTGCAAGGTCATTCAGTCTTTTTTTGTCGCATTGTGGAGCACAAATATGTTTTTATCAACTTTAATTTTGAAAATGACCTTTCGCCACACCACATTAACAGATGAACGAAATTTTGCTTGATAAAGAATTGTTTTGTTTGAAAATACAGTTGGCCAATGAGACCTGAGCTGTCAATAATCCAATCAATCAATACATAATGACGTATTTCCAGTATTTTTTAAAAAGTGTATGCCATGCGGTTCCAGACATCGAAGGTGTGACAATGGTTTCCTGCAGGAGAAGGTGTTCCTGTGCGAGAGAAACATTCTAATTCAATTGCTCGTGATATGTAGTGACATTAACTTGAGCTGCTGTTGTGCGTGAATTCAAAGAAAATTTATAGCCAAGAAAGAGTGATTCTTTTTTTTTAAATGAGTTTTTTTTTTAAATAAAAATTATTTTAAAAAGATAGTTTAAAATTACATTTATTCTCCTGATCCAGTTAACAGGACATTTACTGCTGAGAAAGGATTCACAAAATTTAATGGTAGGCAATGAATTAGCTCATATTGTTGTCCCAAGGCTAAATACTTTCCTCCATTCCCCTTGATTCCCCTCCCCTACCTCAAAATTTGCTTATCATGGCAACAGACTGCTGCAAGAAATAAAATCAATATAAATAGTGATAGTTAAATAATTTATTATCAGTTAAAATTTTAAATTCTGTATTAATACAAATTATTAGTAAATAAATTTAATTTTTGAAGATTATAAAGACACTCATTTCACATTATGACTAAAAAATCAATAAAAATAAAAATTTTTAAGTTAACAACTTTTATAATGCACACAAAAACCGAAAAAATAAAAATTTAATATTTTTCTATTAACTTATATAAAACGTACTGAAATGAAAAATATAAATTAATTAAAAGTTTTAGTAAACTTTTATAAAACAAATTAAATTATTGAATTAATAGAGACATTGAATATTTAAAAGTTATGTTGCATTCTTTAAGATATCTGAACTAATTATAATTTTAATAATTAATTATTAGAATTGCAACAAATTTTATGTACTCAGTATCTATTAATTTAAATTCTATTTTATTCCCATTTTATAAAAGTTAACCAAATAAACTTTTATTTAATTTATATTTTTTAATTTCAGTGCGTTTTATGTAAGTTATTATTATAAATATTAAATTTTTATATATTTTTCAAATCAAATTGTGAGAATGCTAATTTCTTTATGCTAGGTCAGCAGTCCCCAAACTTTTTCCCATCACAAATCCCTTGCTTAACATCTTTTGTCATGAGCTCTCATCTAAAAATTCTATGAACACTTACCTTGTGATTTGATGTATTTTATTATTCATTAACTTAATAGTACTGGAAAAAGTAGCAACCCCTATTCATCCACTATTTTTTATTTTATTGAAAAAGAGTAAATCAACATGTTTGCAATTAAGTAGTCAAATTCCAATTAAGTTGCAATTTAAAAGCATTTTCAAAATCACTTTAATGTATAGTAGCTTTTAACACCCTACTTTCAGCTCATTAGATTTCTTTAGAAATATTTCAAATATCAATTTTTATTTCACTTTTAATACAATTAGGTACTGAGAGATCACTAAATATGAATATATAAGCAGAACTGTAACTGTGGTTAGACTTCTATTCAGAAAAGTACAGATTTTTATGCCTTTAGAATAAAATAATATTTTTTATTATTTTTATTATGAAATGACAATTATATAATTGCAAAATAGCCATAAGCATATGGACAGTGATTTATTACTCCTAGTCAGCAGGAGGGACAGTATTTCTTTTGACAATAGTACGTTGGATAATATTTTATACACTACCAGATCCATTTAAAATAAATCAAATGCATATCCTCAAACATATTTTTGACGAACCACTGATTGTGAAACTCTGATCTAGGCATGTATAAGGATTAATAATTTTGCAAATTAGCTTTCCAGACTAGCACAATGAGTGCACAAAGTTGTAAAATTATAGCATATAACTTTAGATTTAAATAGGTACTGGCTAATTTAAATTTACCTAATAAAATGAACTGAGAATTGGGTTTTTTCAATCTCATATTGGATATAGAATATTGAGTCATAGATGAGCAAATCATTTTTCCTTTCTTCAGTTAACTCAAGCTTTTATAAGTCGCAATGTTAGCAGGCAAAATATGAAGATTATGTAATGCTAAGTCAATATCTGTAGTCAACACCGTAACAGTTAATAAAACAAATTTGCAAATTTGGTCTAGTCGAGCAATAGTCCAACAACTGTTAAAGTAATGGTTTCTTTTCTTATAAATCTCGCAAGGTTATCTACCTGTACAGGTTTTTGTCTGCTATTAGCATGATAAATACCTCATCCGCAAGTGACACTACCACCAAATTTATCTTTCACACTTACTGCAGCTAAATTTACAGAATTTTAAAGAATGACTTTTTGGCTTAGAAGTTGAAGTCTGTGTGCGGGACAAGTTGCAGCGACGAGAGCTTCTTAAATATTTTGAAATCTTCTGTTGATGCTGTTTCATGCTGGAAAACTCGTTGATTAATTTATCAATGCTCAAATTTTCACATACGTCATTTTCTATAGCTATCATAGAAAGTCCTACCAGACGCTCTTGTGACATGCTTGAGCGTAAATAATTTTTTATAAGCTTGAGCTTTGAAAAAGACCTTTCCCCACTTGCTACTGATTCAGGTAGAGTTAACAAAATTCTAAGCGAAACAATTAAATTAGCAAAGATAGATTTAAGATTATAGTATACATAATAAGCAGTTTCATTGCTCATTTTTTATTTTGCTAAAGTCGTAGAGAAAGTTAAATGCGTCTTTTGTGATTTTTTAATAGTTCATACATGTCTTGTAACGAATTTTATATAGTATCTAAAATTGCAGTAAAAAAATATATTTGGACTTCTTCTTAGGGCTCTGGTGTTTCATCTACACTTTCGTAATCGCAAAGTCTTTTTTTTGTACGTTTACGTACCGCCGATTTATTTTGAAACTCAGGAGATGCTTCTAAAATGATTGACATCTCCTTTGCCTCTAACCAACATTTTTTTTAAAGCTCTCGTCTGTACGACACTCTTTAACGTATAGTATCAATTTTCTATTGATTCCACGGAATGCAGGATATTCTGGCCGACACTTTGAAGCATTTTGCTTACTATATTTATTTTATTTAGAATATCATGCCACAACACTAATGAACACAAAAATTGATACTGTCTGATTTTAGAAGCTAAAACTTGAGCCTCATATTTGGTCATATTATCTTGTTGCACATCCTCGCTTATTTCCATTAACGCATCATGTACCTCTCCTCTCTGATACCGTAATCATCAATCTTGGATTCCCATCTCGTGTTTGATAATGGTTTCAGTGTCAACTGTGACTATCTTTTCAAAATATCCCATCGTTTTGTTGAGGCACAAAAAAAATTGTATAATTCTTGAGCTGTTCCGAAAAAACTTATAGTCTCGGAATTAATTTTGGCGGCATCATTTACCACTAAATTTAAACAATGCGCTGAACACGGAACAAAAACTTCTCTGGGATTCAGATCAAGAATATGTTTTTGAATGCCGTTTTTTTTGCCTCGCATATTTGCTCCATTATCGTATCCCTGACCACGCGAATTTTTTACGTCTAATTGAAAACTTTGAAGCTGTCGTATTAAATATTTAGATAACCCTTCCCCGGTTGTGTCGGAAACTTCAACAAAACCTAAGAAATGTTCTTCTATACTAACATATTTCAAAGAGTCCGCTGTGGCTTCCTGTTTAACATTCACAAAGCGTTCTGTAATTGACATTTGTTCAGTGCGGCTGATATTAGACGTACAATCTAGAATTATGGAGAAGTATTTAGCTTTTTTAATTTGCGCTAAAAATAAAATCCAAAATGTTAGTTGAAATCAAATTTACAATTTCATTTTGTATATTTTTCCCAAATAATTTACTATATTGTTTTGCTTGGAAGATCTTTGCACTTGGTTTGCCATCACCATGTCAAACTTTGAAAGAAACTCAACTAATTTCGAAAAATTGCCATAGTTCCGTTCAGCTTATCCGACGAGCCTCGAAGAGTTAAACACTGTGCGCCTAGGTATTTAATAATTTCAAATGTCCTTTCCGTAACAAAACGCCAATGAAGCTTCTCTTTATCAATCATTTTCTCTGTTTCACGGTCAATTGTATAATTTCAATATAAACTTCTTTTAAGATCAATCCATTTTCTAAAATTTGTCAAATGAACGGAGGAAATCTCGTGAGCGCTTAAAGTCTTTGACAAGTTTTGACAATTGGAATAGCCTTAAAATATTAATTGACTAATACTATTATCGTTTTCCATAGAAAAGAGTTTACAGCAAAAACAAAACACGCGATTGCTCTTAATAAAATATACAAGCCAATTCCTTGGTATTGTTTCATTGTTACTAAGTTTCCTTAAATAATAATTACTGGTAAATTTTCTACCACTTTCGTCTTTCGGAAATGAGAAATTCTTAATCTGTCCAGGACCTTGCTCAATGATAATTTTTCTAATTTTATCGTCAATTTTAGGCCAAGTTGCTGGATCGCTTGGGGTAAATTGAGAGCAATTGTCATAGGCAAATGGTTTTTTTTGGCTCGTTCTGAAACTTTGAACAGGACTATTAAGGCAGGAAAAATCTTCCTTATGTTCTTCTAACTCTTCATCTTCCAGTCGAAAAGCAGGAGTTTCACCCACAGCTTTAAAATATTTATTTAATCCGCCTTTCTGTTTTTCTATTTTCAATTCCTTCCCAGCTTTTCTCTTCCTATTTTGAAAACCGGACAATTTCTTTTTCTTACCCATTGTTGTTGGAGTTTAAAGTAAAACTTCTAAAATCTGCAACAGAAACAAAACCACGATTTTTTAACTTCAATGGAACACTAATCCGAAGCCATTACGAGCATTTTGAATTGTATGGTGAAAATATTCCAAATAATTATTATTTAATTAGAGAAAGCTATAATTTAGTTGATTTTATCTTAAGTATTTTTCTATTGTTAGACTCTTTAACCAATTTTTATGTTGTGATTAAATCGCTAAAGTAACATTTTCATTAATAGTTATAAAGAGAAGAAAAGAGAACCTCCTCATTAAAAGATGCAATAGACACAAAAATATTATGTTATCTATAAGAGAAACCTAATGGATACCTTAATTCTATATTTTATATTCTAATAATGCATCATCACAATGAAAACAGACGTTCATAGAAAATAACAAAAAGTAGAAAATAAAAACTTGGCAAGCTGTTTTATTATAATGAAGAACACTTAGTTCTTTCTCTTCAATTACGGATTTCCACGAAGTAAGGCTTAACTAAGTTGAGCATATAAAAGTGTAAACGAATTTGACAAATAAAATTTAAAAAATATTTATCCTATAAAAAATCTGATAGCTACACAATAATTTCTCTGTAAACCGTAGTCTTAATTTATATGCGTCGGTGAATTATGAGTGAATTAAATTTCTTAAAAAAGCCATTAAAAAAACGTTTGAAACAAAAGATATAAAAAATATATTTTCTGAAACTTTGATAATTGCAACATTGTACATTAATGAATCAAAAACAGTAATGAAGTTTTTCCTCTCATAAGAGTTAACGCTGATTTTTAGGCTGAGGAATAGCAATAAAAAAGGTCTTACCTCATATTTCGAATGATGGGATGCTTTATAATTATGGACGGAGATGATATTCTCGATGTCCGCACACAAAAAATGATAACTCTTCTGGATCAAACAGAAATAAGCACATTAGCGTAGAACAGTTCCACGTTGTTTTCACGACAGAACAAATGGAACTATGCAGTTCGAAAGGAATGTCTGAACTAGTTGTGAAGGCAAACTGATGGAAAGATAGCAAGGCAGAGAAGAAATGATGTATAGGAGAAATGCACGCTGAGAATAGGGTTTATCGTTTCGTAGAAAAGACAATGTAATTGGGCTAATCCCTTTCAAGGAGCAAGACGGACCCGTGGGGAGCGTCCTCTCAAGGAGACTCTTCTTGGAGGTGATCGGCAGATCTTTCAGTAAGAAAGACAAAGAAGGGTGGGAAGGTAGCAATAAATTTGCCCCCATGACCCTGAAATGGCATTGCAGTTATGACTGGTCGGCCTTTTCCTGCCTTTGATGTGGGCGAATGCCCTGGGAAACTTCTTACCGAGGGTATTTACTCTACCCTTCTAAGTATTATTTGCGAAAATGGAAGGGGACTAGGTGGGAATTCCGCACCCTGAAAAATTTTCAGCTATCTAACTGTCAAAATCAGTTTGCACATGTCATCGGAATCTTATTTTGGAAAGGATATCAAAGAAAATATATGAGTGCGAGAGCATTGCATTGGCATTATATTTATGAGACCTAAAGATCAAGAAACCGCTCTTAAATTTTGGCGTCCAGGGATGCCGCTTGGCTGGCTGCCCGAGGTTCGAGTCATCGGGACCGCCATAACCGAGGCACCCATTGCTTACTGACGCCCCGATGCCTTGCTTCCCTTGCTTACCGCCTAGTGCCGGCCCTGACTGGGGCGGCATTTTACCTCAGGTGACAGATTTCCAACTAACGGCCCTGCACAGGTGTTATATGATAAATTATAAAAATCTAACAAAGAATATTACAACTAACACATGATACAGCAGATAGCCTTAACCCTAAATTTGAAAAAGACGACTCGCTGTGATGAATAAAAGAAATAATCTTAAAATGGATAATTTTGAATTGAGGTACTGGAGTTGGTGGCTTATCTGTCCGATAACGATTCGAGTGTTTTATCTGTTCGGATTTGCTGGAACGCCTGTATTGATATTATCTACTGTTGATTCCTAGTGAAAATTGTTCTCATCTAAGGCAGAACTTTATTATTTATTCCTCCTGTTTGTTGAAAAGTATTTTTTTAATAATCGATTTCCGTAATATTAAATACCTTACGTTTTTCTAAATATATTACGAAATGAAGATACCATGGGTAAGTAGTCAGTGATACTTCCATCACTTCATCAGTCCGTTTTTTTCTCAATAATTATGTGACTTTTTGCCTCAATTTCAAAACGATATTCTCCTTATATATTTTTTAATAGCATTGACCCAGTTAGCGAAGAAGAAATTTTAAATCGTTACAAGCAATACATAAATAAAACTACAATCTCAGATCAGCGTACAATTCTTTCGAAATATTTTTGAATTTTCAAATATGTATAGTTTTTTAGGGCTTACGGGTTGGAAGAAGTCAGCGTCTACAACTTTTGTTTGTTTTTATTTTTAAGTCTCGGGAGACTTTTATTTAAGTTTTTATAGGGTATTTATTTATTTATTTACTTAATAATCTTTTGTTTAAAACACTAAAATCGATCAAATAACAAAGTATTTAAAATTAAGAGATTCAATTATAATTTATTATAATTATTGTATTTAAAACTAGAATAAGAATTATGGTCGGTTGATATGACTACCATCACCTCCGGTGGATGATGAAACGAAGCATTGACCGTAAGGAAATAAGAAGCTTACTTCCTAAACTTTCATTGAATAGGCACAGCAATTACGAATCCGTTATTTCGTGGTAATTTTTATAATTTTTTACTCTCGCAGTTGAATTGCATTTTGTGGCATACATGTGGCTTGACAGAGATATCTAACAGGCCGCCAACATGAGACGGCCATTGACTACTTTTTCGTCGTATTTGGTAAGCAGTCAATGAACGAAAAATTATTAATTAAAACACAATTCTTCTTTTCTCACCTCGCGATTTCCTATAGGATGGAGAATAATCCTTTCGCAAGGTACTCTAAATGCTAGATACAATTTCGCCGTACAAGATTGGAAAGGGAATATGTCAGCGCTTGATGATAGCTAATCAAGACTGCGCGCGCGTATTCTTTGACAATGACCGGGAGATAAAAAGCCGATGAAAAGAGAGCGTTCTCGAATTCTGGAACAAACATCACCTGTTAGCCCTGCGGCATACTTTCCGGCTTCTTTCATCTTGCTGAAATGAAATACTGCAAGTATTTTATGATTTTCTTTTAATCTATAAATACGTTAACTGTAGTCGTATAATTTGGAGAGGTTTATTCATTTCATGTTCGTACCGCACTGTCGAGGATAATTCGTTTCCTATTAATTCCGAGCATTGCGTTTAACCTTAAAATATCCAGAATTTTGTCGAACATAGATAGATTACCACGTCATGATTGTTGAGTCCCTGAAAAGAAAATCGTCGTCTTCTTTCTAACTCTCGGATGTTTTTCGGCTCTCCCTTTCCAGTCTGTTCCCAGCAAAGTGTTTCGCTTCCTCTTCTCATAATCCCCTCATTCTTTTAATAAATGCAATGTTCCCTTTCTCCTCTTAACTTTATGCTTCTTTTTAGGATCCTCTCCTGTATGATTTCTTTGGACAGACTATTGTTACTTAAAATCTGACCAAGCCATTTCTTCTGTTTTACTCTTATTATGCTATTTACGATATATTCCTCTCTCCTCTTATTGTATTTACAACTTCATTCGTTTTCATTCTAGTCCAACTAAGTTTTCTAATCTACGCCATTATCCCCACATAAAAAAGCTATAATCTGCTCACAGCTTCCCTCCTCACATTCTTCGTCCCATATCCATACAATTATACACCCGATATCAGCGTCTTCGCTAATCTATTTCTAATATCTTTATTAAAAGTCTCCGTCAACAACTCTCATCGTCTAAAAAATTTCTCCTTTGTTCTGGCAGTTATCATCCTCACCTCTTTGGCACTCCTACCGCTCTAAGTCAAAATGTTCAACCTACTAGTCCTTGCAAAAAGTATAGACACCCGAGTTTGAGACCGTATATCTCGAAAACAACCGCAACGATTTTAATGGAGTGAAAAGTAGCGGGTAGAGAATTTATTTCTACGTTAATTGATGTACATCTTAAATTTTTAGTCTACGTTTAAATATTTTATATTGGGCTGTATTTGAAGAAAAACACGGTTTTTAGGTCTGGAAATCCGATAAGACCAATTTGAATGTTTACATCTCAGAAACCCTACAATGTATCAACTTGCAATTTTGCACCTACCTAAAACTAATAGGAATGAGTAACTGGAAGCGTTATTTTATAACTGCAACATCAATACCCCATTTTGTTACATTTCTGAAATTCTGCTATCTTCGTCAATCCTGGATGTTTTTCCAAGTTAGAGGTACCGTTGTCACCGGACAAATGCCTATATTACTAATATATAAAAAAATAACATCAGAAAATTACTTCCCAAAATGATACCGATTTTTATTTCATCTTCATTCTGCCTCCGCATCTGGCTTAGGAAAACTGGCGGGTGAGAGAAAGGAAGTAGCAATTGCAGCGTGCACTGTTGCCACGTCTTCTATGTTAGTGAGTCATTACATGACCGGGCGTGCAATGAATGCGGAGGAGGTAGCAACCGCGCACGCTCTCTCTTCCTCTCTCCCGCCGTTTTACTACTCCGGACGTAGCTATAAGGCTAGGGTTACCAGATGTCCTCATTTCCGAGGACATGTCCTAGTTTTAGAGGCGTCCTCGGGGATTTTACGCTTTTGTTCTCGTTTTTTAATATTTTAACAATGTGACATTATAATGACATTAGTACAGATGCTCCTCGACTTACGATGGGGTTCTGTTCCGACGACCAGGTCGTAAGTCAATGTTGTCTAACATAAGTCGGAAATACCTTATACGTATACTGTATCTATCGACTGCCCACTACTATTATATATATATATATATATATATATATATATATATATATATATATATATATATAAACTTAAGGAAATGAAAAGGCAGTGATGAGGGTGGCAACAAAGTGTTGAAGGAAGCCCAGCGGACACTTACCAAGTTGGCAGGCTGCTGGGGGCGTCGACGCGTCGAAGAGACACGTTAAACACACGAACACATTCTTCAGCGATAGAGTAACTGAGAGTGACACACTGGGCGGAGAATGACAGGGTCACCATATATATATATATATATATATATATATATATATATATATATGTACACACATGTATGGTGGCATCAATTGTTTTACCTCAACTTGACAAACAAAAACATTAAAAGCACGTAAATAATCTCTTTCTTTTATCACCACCTTTATCACTTTCACTTTTCAATATGCATTCTCCATTTTTGCTAATAATGCAAATGTAGAGCGTGTGTTTTCACTAATCGGCAATCAATGGAATAAAGTTAGAAATAAGATGGATTTAAATACTATAAATGGGATTTTGCTCACAACTTAAAATATGCAGATGGTTTGTAAAACATTTTCTAATTATTTAATTAATAATCCTGATCTATTATCAAAAATAGGCAACAACGATAAATATTAAATGCGTTATTAGGTTTTTAGTTATTAGTTAATTGTGAATTTATCAATTTTACATTTTATATTATATAAATGTGTATTATATTATATTAATAAAAATCCTTTTGTAAAACTAATTTTGGAATACCAAGTATTAACCAAAAAGGTGTCAAACTGAAAATGTCCTCATTTTTCCTTATTTTGTCCTCGCTTTTGAATTTTAGATCTAGTAACCCTATATAAGACGGAGGGAGAATAAAGATGAAATAAAAATCGGTATCATTTTGGGAAGTAATTTTCTGATGTTATTTTTTTATATATTAGTAATATAGGCATTTGTCCGGTGACAACGGTACCTCTAACTTGGAAAAACATCCAGGATTGACGAAGATAGCAGAATTTCAGAAATGTAACAAAATGGGGTATTGATGTTGCAGTTATAAAATAACGCTTCCAGTTACTCATTCCTATTAGTTTTAGGTAGGTGCAAAATTGCAAGTTGATACATTGTAGGGTTTCTGAGATGTAAACATTCAAATTGGTCTTATCGGATTTCCAGACCTAAAAACCGTGTTTTTCTTCAAATACAGCCCAATATAAAATATTTAAACGTAGACTAAAAATTTAAGATGTACATCAATTAACGTAGAAATAAATTCTCTACCCGCTACTTTTCACTCCATTAAAATCGTTGCGGTTGTTTTCGAGATATACGGTCTCAAACTCGGGTGTCTAGACTTTTTGCAAGGACATGTTGCTTTACCCATTCGATCCATTTAAAATTTACCGGTGATTTTACAACTATACCATCTCATGACTTTTGTTTTTTCCTATTACTTCTCGTACTAAATACCTGTTCCTTTGTAATTTAAGGAGTGTACTAGCATATGCATTACTAGTTCTTAACAACTCATGCTTTATGATCTGCAAATCCAACTGATTTGACTAAGCCACCTCCAACTTTTATTACCAGATCTGCATATGCCCTCGCATATTCTGCCGTTTCTTTGTCATAAATGCTAAATAGAGGTGGAGAGTGTCAGCAGCTCTGTCTCTCGCCTCTTCCCAGCGTAACCAGAAAGTATCTTCGCTTATACAATCATTTGGTATAGCTATTGTTTAAAATATCGTGAATGACTTTAGTGCATAGTTTGCGATACGTTTTCTTAATGAGTACTATTAATTTTATTTACGTTCAACTTCGCCTCATTTACTCAAAACAATCTTTTGAAAAAAATATGTACGAGATTAAAATATGAGTATGCGGAGCCGATCGACCTTGTAAGCAAAATTTTTAATGGATACGTATTTGTCTGTTTTTATGCCTACTTCAAAATAGTATATAGTAGTGTATAATTATCAGTTAGCTATTAGATTAGAATTTAAGAATTTCGGAATTTTTAGGCCCACCATTTTTTTTGTTAAAACATACTTTCGAAAAGGATGAAAAAACATATTACAACTGCATAAATGCAGTAAGGTACGGTATATTTTAACTAACTTTTGATTAATTTACATTTTGTTTTTAATGCTAAATTTCTAATGAAACTATAGTATTACATTATAATAACGCAGATCGATCGCTTAATCTGGAGTTTGTTGAATCATGTATATAATCTTTTCAAACTTGATGAGGGGCCTTTCTATTTACGATATTACAAAGGGGAATAGTCTAGCAGTTTATGACTTTTCATACAAAAGTGTATAAAAAATTTGTGGGAAAGGCGGTTGAAGATTCCAAAAATTAAAAAAAATTGCTCTTTTGGAATATGCTTTTGCAGTTCTTTTTTAACTCGCTTTTAAAGAATAAACTGAAATAAGGATTAGATAGGACTAGAATTAGTTAAGGGTGTGTTTTTAATAGCGAGAGTTAAAAAAATGGGGCGAAGGAGTTAAGAATTGAGGTGGCGAAATCTAAGTAGTGTGACGGTTCCTCTCGCTATAATATAGCAATAGGCAGGAATCTATACATAATATGAGGTAGATGCAAGTAAAAAAAATTGCTACTATGTCATAAGTGTTAAAAGTGATTTATTCTACAAATTTGGCATGCGCTATTAAAATTATTTTACAACTTTTTGTCTTAATACAAAGCAATTATTCCGTTTATTGTTGTTTTAAATACCATACATACAAATAGTACTTATCCAATGTTATGGCTATTGGAGATATCTAAGACAAGTACTTCAGTTTTCAGTTTGTGATACTTAAGTGCTTATTCAGGAATGCATGCAAATAATCATTATTTTTCTCCAAGATTTGATAAGCATTTTGGGGATAAAATATCTATATATAACGCGCAAGTAATGCAATATTTATTAATCAACTTCCCTATAAAGGTTACAATGCGCGTTATACACATACATAGAATACCTAGTTCAATCACTGGCCGAATTTATGCTTAGAAAATGTTTTTTAATAAACTAAAACTCATTCGTTCTCTACCTTATATCTAATTTTTAAAAGATAAAAAATAATTTTATATAAAAAATGCAGATATTTACCTGAATACCAAATAAATCATTATTTATATAGTTAAAATGTATTAAAATACTTAATTTTATAATGTATGCAGGATTAAAAACCCTCAGAGAAATGGTCGGAACAAGTGATGCTACAGGAAGAAGAATTGCCTTTAGATAAAGAAAATATCATCAACACCCAGCAGCGATAGCGTATTATTAGAAATATATTTTGATATTTTAAGGTTAAACTCGCAGTTTTAACGTAAATATTCCGAGAAATTCTCTTCAAATGGTTTCTGAAAAACGAAGTGATGGCAAGGGGAAAAATAGCAGCCGAATTTTCAAGTGATTTGACTTTTATAAAATAGTATTTTGTAACTGAAAAAGTCTACTGGTTGAAGAGTCTCAGCCCTCACGTTCCTCGCCAATGTTCGAAATGCGTTTGCATCGCCCTCATTTGTGAATTTTTCGTGTAAATTTTAACATTTGGTGTAAGAGAAAACTCGAATTTGTGTCCGTAGTGTTGTGACGGACTATTATCGAAAAAGCGGATCTCGCAAAAGTGTATTTCGAGAGATACGTGTATGATATTGCTGCAAGTAGGAGTTGTTCATAAACCATCCTTGTCGTCGAAGAAATTTAACGATCCTGATTCAATTTTTAAAATTATTTACCTTACAAAGTGAACGGCAATGCTATATTAATTGAAATTGTTCAATTTCATTTTTTCATTAGCTCGTACGTACTCAGAAGCAAATTGTTAGTGTTTTTTATTTAAAAAGCAGCGTAGAAATGGAAATCACATCAAAAGGATGTATGTAGAAAACATGGCAGAGATATAATTTTAACGGAGTGTTTGTTGATAAAATTAAAGGCACAACTTTGACGTTATCGCAAATCATTTGTGATGGTTGTGACTGATGGACAGGACATTTCAAACTCGGATGTCTTTTTCGATGATTTTATTTAACGATTAATTGGCAATTGTCACTTCTCCGCATTTAATGTCTTTATCCGCAGTAGATTAACCAAAATAAACATTAACTTTTGATCGACAACTGAATCAGTTCCAATCAACCAATACGGCGCTCCAATCAGCCCCTCTATTTGTTCACGCGTGAATGCCCCTTGTGGACATGGAGATAACGATTAAAACACTTTTGAAATTAAAGAGCACCGTTATATGTTGTCTTTTTTTAAAATAAACACGATCTTTTACATGGAAGACGATTTTGAAACCTCGATATTACTTACTAATTAATTTAAGTTTTGAAAATTTATCTTAGATGTACGTCTCTTTCTAAAGTTCGTCCTCTCCGCGAGGGTCTTTGACATTGATGGTTTACAAGTTCCTTATCGTGAACAAACAAGCGTTAGTTCACCATCTAAATTAACATCAATCAAGATAACGCACCAGAAAACCAATTTGTGAAATCGAAATTGGTACTTCAATTTAAAAAGGGCACTTCATGGAAAAAGGTTGAAAAACGCTGGTGTAGGCGAGGGTCGGGACCGCGAGTGCTAGGAAAGGGAGACAAGGAACTGGTGGGGTTTTCAGTGGATTGAATATCCAGGATCGGAGAATGTAGTAACGATGCAATAAATTAAGACAGCAGCTGCGATTTCAAAGGAGTTAAAGACATAAACTTCATAATGCGTAGTTACACACAGTTGCACATGCTGCAAGTACAAATTTGCACATATACAACTTTTTACATATTACAATAAAAACGCTCTAACGTGGCGGTGGGCAATAGGCACATTTACGGAAGGACGAGTGCATCCCCGAGGCGGGACCGCCTATAGGATAGATAGATAGATAATCGTCTTTATTCGAGGTGGTGTTTAAGTGTGTGCATTTGATGCGCGAACTTGGACTCATGCGAACCAAAATTGTGTTACTGCGCATAGGCTCTGACGTCGGCACCCCCTTAAAGTTTCTCCTTCCCATTCCTTCTCTTCCTCTCTCACGCGTCTCTGCCTGCCACCTTAGAGCGCGCGAGCTATACATTATGATTTTGTTGGATAAGCTCGCCGACTCCAAGAAATTCGAGTAAAACCCTGAGCCCGGAGAAAGGTCGCTTGACCCGGCCTCTTTCACACAACACGGTTCTTCGCCGTGACCGTGACCGGCCGCGGCGCCGTGGGTTGTAGTTGACTGATCGTTCTTATAGCGATATTCGCACAGCCCTGCCACGACGAATCTGCCGTTCACGGCACCGTTGCACCCACGGCTTCTTACTACAGTCGTCCGGTCCCTTGACCTTGTACGGTTGTAGTGGACTCCACAAGTGTATTCATGTCTTCACACGTCACGGCAATTTCCCGTGCCTACGCCCGGTTTCAGTCGGATCTTCTTTAGTCCCGAGTTGAAAGTCGTGTTAGACACATCGTGTAAAATATACATTTATTTAAATATGGAAAACTTTGGAGTCGACATCGAACTTCTTATATCTTTAGTACAAGAAAGACCTGTGTTGTGGGACAAAATTTTAAATCATCTTGTCTTAATTCTTCAAACAACGTAAAAAATGCTCCCACTGTGTTTCTTTGCTGGTTTAATGGATGTACCCAATGGATTCTGCATTACCGTCTTTTTAGTGCTTTTCGTCATTGCTGAAAAGCACTATTATCTTCGTGATGTCCGTCCGTCCGTCCGTACGCATATATCAGGGAAGAATTGGCTGAACCGATTTCAACCAAATTTAGTACGTACATAGAATATTCACATAAATTAATGACCAAGATGACATATTTCGACCGGATCCATTCAGCAGGGGTGCCACAATTGCAAAGTTTAACATTTCGGTAACTGTGAATTTCGAAGGAATTGGACAAACCGATTTCAACGAAATTTAGTATGGAGGAGGTGTGTAACATAGAAAAACAAAATCAATATGTTTAGAGTAGAAATAAAAATCAGTGCTGCCACAATAAAAGTAATAAAAAAGTTCTTTTGACGCCTGTTTGTGTTGAATTGTCCGGATCAATTTTAAAGAAATTTAATATTTCTAAAGAACACATACATACAAAACCAAAATAGCATATATGGACCGCATCAGCCAAACAGTGGTGCCACAATTACAAATTTAACTCTTTCAGTAATAATGGATTCGGAAAGAATTGGCCATACGGATTTCAACTAAATTTTGCATATAAGGTTTTAACAACATACCATAATGAAATCAAGATGTTTAAAGCTGAGTTAAAGAGCAGGACTACCACACTAAAAAGTTAAATAATATTATTTAAATCGTATTTCTAGAGAGCTGACCTCATGGATATTAACCAAAGATAGAATAAAATATAAGCGAAGGAAATTCTCCAAAGCCAGTCAAACTGTTTGACTGGCTTTGGAGAATTTCCTTCGCTTATATTTTATATATTTGCCAGTGTAGCTCGCTCTCTTTTACTGCAAAGATAGAATATATAATCATCATATAAATATATAACCAAAATATTAATTATCAACCGGGCAGACTAAACAGGGCTACCACAATATCAAGGTTAGTATTTTCTGTAACTATGAATTTGGAAGGTATTGGCTGAACGGATTTTAAAGAAATTTCGTTTGTAGGAAGAGTAGAATCTAAAAACGAAATGAACATGTTTAGAACGAATCTAAAAATCAGGGCTACCACAATATAAGGAAAAATAAATTTCTGCTTTCAAAGCAAATACATTAGTATACGATTATACTACGGCGAATTTGACGAAAAGCACTTCTATACTACGGGAAACCCGCGCACACCCCTACTTGTTTTCCGTATATTTAATAGATACAGACAAAGCAAAAAAAAATTTAGAGCAAGGTCGGATCGCATTGCAAGGACCTTCACTAAGCTGTGCATGTGCTTAAGAATGCATGTAGAACGGGAAAATCTAAGAGGAGACTATTTAGCCTCAATTTCGCTTTCGCATGCCTCTCGGTCATTATTTACGTATGAAATCTTATCTCCTTTCTCACCCCATGGCAATTCAACTTCAAGGACTCCTCGATTCCCTGCTATACATATCTCTTTGATCAGATACACTCAAAAACGCTTTATCTACGACATTCGCCCACCGCCACCCAATACCCAATCTGCAAAAAATCTCGGATTTACCCGTCAACTCCTCTCTTAATCCCCATTTGATTGACACAATCTGTGCAATGCATTACACTCAAAAGTCTTTGATCGTGATTTTTGATCTCGTGGCGACAAGGAATAGAAGTCTTGAATTTAAGCACGTGAGTCACGACTAAGCCACTTCACGGATAAACGAAAATGATTTTTACTTGTTAATATGATATGGATAGAGTCAACATGTGATATAAATGCGTAGGGAATATATCTAACTAAATTTCAAAGAGCACAAAAAAGAAGCATCCTGCGTGATTAGTGCCTACATATCCAGACAATAAATGAAATAAAAAAACTGAGCATAGTGAAATTAAAATTAATAGCAATAAAAATGCATTTACATTCCCGATGACTAGTTCAAAATTCAAGTAATAATTCTCGCGCAAGTATTTTAAAAAGGGAATTCTAGAAAGCAGTGAGCAAGAGAATTTAGTGTCCAATGCATTGAATTACGTCTTTATTGGGGCGAGATTGAGACTAAGTCAGTCTCCTCTTCCACTCTACCCCTTATCATTTATAAATACAATATAATTTTCGCATAGATAATGTTTTTAAATGACAAGTATTCATATATAAATATATACATACATATACACAATCATTCGTCATGACAGTAAAAAAGAGAAAAATCAATATATTACAAAGAAATTATCCTAGTCCCTTGTCATATATAATATAATATATTTGTGATATAGATAATGGATCTGATCCACTGATATACACCAATGAACACATACATACATAAATATACGCACACAATGATAAACATTTATCTTCACATTTTATAGGACAACTAAGAAAAAAATAAAAAATAATTATTTACAAAGAAATTCAACTTTAATAATATATGAAACTTAGTTATGCTACGAAATTGCCCAACTTAGCGACGAGTTTCTGGGGGAATAACAATTGTTATTAGAATGTGCGTGTTGTTCTATGCTATCTTATGTGGAATCATTATCGGCCAGTACATGGAACAAGTATACAGAGAATTAAGTGAAGGAACTTTCTGTACTGGGATTAATTTGGGGCAAGAGTAGATGTCGGTAATAAGCTCATTTAAAAGAATTTATAGATTTAAATTTAAAATAAAATCTGGAAGTTGGTTCCATAATCTGCAAGCCGTTACCGTGAATTATTTAATTTAGATTTCCGTTCTATGCTGGGGAATGGGAATTTTGTGGTTCCCTCTTGTATGTAAATTATGAACAGCATTGATACTGTTGAGTGGAGGGAAAACATTTTATAACGGAGAATGCAATAAAAAAGGAAAACTTTAGAAATAACAAAGAAAATAAACTGTCTGCCTTAAATCATTATGCCAGCCTTTTGAATGATCATCGCCTCACTTTAAATCACCGAAAAGAAATGAAATTCATTTAATGATTTAACAATAGTACCATAAAAAGGTCTCAGCAGTAATCCCATCATGTACAACATTGGTTACAAATCTTGAGCAGAAAATTTTCCAATGAGTTAAATGAAATAAGTCTCGAGACTTTTTCTTCTGTCCAGTTGAGAGCCTAAGGAATAATTAATTGGCTAACTTTTCTAATTTTTGCCTTCCAGATTGGCAGGTGGCTTCCGAAGGAGAAGTGCCGCCCGAAGCATTTCAGGCTGGAAAAGACCAAGACTCAGTTCTATACGTAGCACGTGCTTATCACCAAGGAGACCTCGTGCCCGGAAAATTGAGCGAAAAACATCAAACTTGCTGGGTGCCGTGGGGAGGGTTGGAATACGTTAAGCGGGAATACTGGGTTCGTAACATTCAAATTCATTCTTAAAATGAGAGTTGGAGTAATGTTTTGTTTTGGTTACATTGAGTGTCTAATGTAAGTTTAATTTTAAAACGTACTCATTAACATTTCAATAAAATGTAAGGATTTAGGTTATTGATTAGGTGTCCATGTTAAAAAAGGCAAAATATCTTTCTATGAATTGAATTCACCAAAAACTATTTATAACCGTGAATATCAATTCGATGGATCATGCAACATCATATATTTAATCTAATAATTTTTAATAATAATTAATTATTTTAATTTAATAAATTCATATTCATTGATTTTACGAGCATCATATAGGTAAGACTAGCTGTGCATAAATGTTATCGGAAATGTAACTACTGACGCAGAATTTAATATATTAATATGGTTGGTAGTGGAAAAATTTTAAAAACAAAAATTATTTATAACGTTGGTGGTTTCAAGCGTCACTTCGTGGAACTGTCTCGTATGTAAGGAAATATGAGAAATTTCACTAAGAAAAGTTTCATTTCTCTCAATTACTAAAACTATTTATAAACTTTGGAAACCAAAATTTGCAATTAATAAAATCATGTCTATATTTGATATCTGCAACAATATTTTATTTCCATATATTTAATTTCAGGTTCTGTGCGGTTGCGGATTCACTTGGAGGCCGGCTAATAATGGAGCCGTATGCCCTAATTCTGTTCCCGGAGGTAAAACTATCCTTGGAGAAAATCTCTACATTGGACGCGTCAAACATAACGGAGCTTTAATAGTTGGTAAGGTGAGTGTCCGTGGCAACAAAACTATCAATATTCAGAAGGTAATGATTTAGTTGTTTTTAGAAGTATGAATTGTTCGAATTGAGGTATATGGCCATAATTATGCTATTTAAATACTAATATATTTGGGTGGAAAAACTTTTTCGATTTGGTGCCGAGCTAGTTGTACAGATCAACCAAGATTGTTCAAAAATTTACTTTGGAATTATATTTATTAAAGATTTGAATGTACATGTAAAATTTTAACATAGCGGTGGTAAGTTATGGGTAAAATGCTGTGACGTCTTAACTAAATAATAATAGCCTCCTATAACTTCAGTAGCAGGAAGAACGTATAATATGTGAGCAGTAATAATAATGATTTAATTTTGTAAAACATTAGTTTTTACGATACAATTTTTGTTAAAATTGTCTCTTTATGCACTTTTTATTGCTCATAGACACTATTATTTCAGTCTCATATGAATTTCATTATTTCACACACTTAAATGCTTTAGTTTTACTTATGATTGAATATATTTATATTTGTTATGTCTTCATAAGTTGCACATTTTTTCTATAATAATTCATTAATATTTTTATCTAGATTCATCCCACCCACAAATGCTGCTACGTTTCCTACAAAGGAAGAGAGCTTTATTTCAAGAACTACGAAATCCTGACTGTTAGAATTCCATAGTTGTGACAGTATGTAATTTGTGTATACTTAATTTATTAATTTTGTTCCTTAGCCCTGGAAATAACAATTAATAAGAGGGTCGAAGGAGTCTAGAAAATAGCTGCAATCAATGAAGTTCAAAATTCACATAAATCGTATATTATGAGTGTGTCGTTTTCTTTTTGTTGTAATGTAAGGATATGTTAAGAGAATAAAGATTATTTGTATAACGTTCATAATCATTGTATTACGTAAAACCCCTTTACTAACATTCATTGTACTGAAGAGATTGTTAAAATTAATGTTACACCAAAGTGATTTTGTTATTGTTCATCATAAACTTCTTTTTAAGTTCATTTAATCGGAAACAGATTTTCATCATAAGTATTTTCTCAATGCATAAAATCATTTGTTTGTTGGGTGATGCGTATTACTCCGACTTATATAATATTACTAGGGCATTTTAAGTCCGTTGGTTTAAGTTCGATACCATCACCACCCCCGGACGTCAAGTCCAGGTCCGGAACTTAATACACAAAAATTATGTTAGAGCCTCTGTGAAGCATTGGAAGTGGAAGTGCTATACTCGTACCTTGATTACAGCATTTTTTATGCTTTTATCTGTTAAAAAATAATGCTCTACAATATCGACATTCTTTATCCATTTTTCCTAAATATGAATCATCTCGTCGAATAGCCAATCCATTTCCTTTTGCTGTGTTTAAATTTATGTTGCTTCTTCGTCTTCTGCTGTTGGCTGCAGCGATTTTGTCTTGACTTCTTCTTATATTTCCCCCTTCTTCAGGTTCTTCATTTCTTCTTTGGTACCTGATTTCGTTTATTCTCTCTCTCGTTCTTTGCCATTGTTCATTGTCCGTTTTGATCTCGCTTTTTCTCTATTTCTTCTACGTCGATCTTCTTTATCTTCTTCTGTTTCTTGCTCTGATCTTCTCATTAATTCTCTATAATATCTTCTTCTTTCTTCCATTCGATGAAATAACGGGCAATTATTGCCTTGAACTTAAACTAAAATTATATTAACAAAAATTTAACTGAAATGAAATTAACGCAAAATAAAATATAATAATTGCCATTTCATGTGTGGCTAACCAATAAAAATATGCAATAAAGAAACCTATTATGTGATTCAAGTAGGTAATAATACTTTCCTAAGTTCTTACCAAATTAGTTTCGTCGTCAAAGTAAACAAAACCGAAAGAAAAGTTTATTACTATTGGTTGTTTGTTAATTTGGGTTCGAACTCGAGTGTTTCTTGAGAATTTGTTTTGTTAAACGGCCTTTACTATGAGAATCAAACATTCCTACCAAATTTCAATCTTCCATCTACTCGGAAAGTTTGTTAAAAATAAATTTATATTTCGTCATAAATAATTCTCGAATACCCCGCTCTTTTATAACGCCCTTTAAGGACGACGCCACAGTCGACAATATATGATAGTACACAGGCTCTTATTCATTATACTAGTGTAATTGCCCGTCAAATATGACGGGATTATCATAAAAGTATTCCAAACATATTTGATTTCGATATTATAAATCAGTAAAATATGCTATGATCTGGTTTGGCTTTCATGCAAAATGAAATCAGTTTTTTAAAGTTACCTTTGTTTTAATTATATTGTTTAAATATTTATTATCAGAGAGGCCAAATGATTATCCAAATATTTGCTGAAAATAAGAAGAAAATCGAAATAATAAGATATAATACATAAAGAATTTGCAGAAATTTCAATTTCAATTATCATGAAAATAGAGTACTCCTAAATATCTTAGCAACCTCACTTAAAAATATATAAGCATATGCTTAAAGCATTAAGCAAAAGCTCGGTTTTATTCACACAATTTTAAGCAAATGCTTAAGAAATATCATAAAAATAAGCAAATGCTTATTCATTCTAGCAAAAGAAAATGCTTTATTTTTATTCAACCCCAAATCAAGCATTTGCTTAAAAAATGATAGAAATATTAAGCATAAGCATTAGCTTATTTTTTATTCACCCGACCCAATGACAGATATATGGTTTAGCAGGGAGATTTTCCGTAATTTACGATTTAAATGAATGTGAAAATACATTATATTTTATTTCACTAATACTACCTTTAAGTTATTTTGTGTTAGTCAATACGTTAAGTTTGTTATTTTATTAAATAATTTATGTTTATATTCCTTAATATTTGTGAATTAATTGTAACCTCTAAATTTCATTTTGAATTATAGTTAACTGATGATTTATTGTAAAATGTGTTTTTTTTTTTAAGTTTTGCTGACTTTATAATTTTAAAATTTAAAAGCAGATGATGAACACCAATATTTATTTTGTTATAAATGACCAAATGAAAACTATTATACACGCGAATCATGTATCAGGCTCTCTAGCAAGAGTTTGATAGCCAAGTGTCCTTACTCATTGTTTATTTCGCTGATCATTTTTTATAATATTTTAAGAAGCCTCTCAATATGAAAAGGTTGCCCTCTTAGGGCCCCACATCCTCAATGAACTCCGGGATAAGCGATCTCTGTGGCAATATAGTTCCGCTACGTGATAGAGCTTTATTATCTTAATATAAATATCTGACAACAATTACAAGACAGAACACATTTTATTGCTCTAATTGTATTCATGGAAACATGGCAGTCACTTTACTTTTGAGGTGTACACATTTCACATTTGTTATTAAATTTATTAACATTAATAATCTTATCAATAAATACAAAATGTTGCTAGTCGAATAAGGTAGGATCTGGAATTTAAAGAGTATCCTGGTAAATTAGCTTTTAACCCTTTCAAATATTAATCACCGTTTCTGTAAGGTTTTGTATCTCGAGTGTACACGGTAATGAAAGTGAATGAGTTGTACGCTGTTGCAAAAGTGAAAATACTTGTTCTGCCAGACCACGATGTTTAATTTCAGTTCCAGACCTTCGGTAGTATTCAGTAGTCTGTTTTGATTTTTAGGCTGGTTTCCAAAGGAAACAGCCCTATGAAATGATTCTGTCTGTGTGTGGTGCCTCCACAAACAACTTTTGCATCAATGGACCGATTTTCATGAAACTTGGTATGTGGCTCGTGCTGCCAGGGCCCACCTCCGGGCTATATTTTATTTGGCAAAGATTGTCTCAGGTTCGATTCCAGGAACGTTTTTTCCCTATTTGTTGTACATAGGAAGTCTCAAATATATTGTGCAGAGATGTATTCTTTACTACTTTAAAATATCTTTAAAATGTGATATCGGAACAAGATTTGTACTGTTCTAATGGAAAAAGAATGTAGATTATAATTCTTGTCACAGAATTTTGATAATTCATCATCTTTTCTTGAATTTCTATTAAAACATAAGCGTTTTTTCCATTTTAAATTACATTTTATCAGATTGTTATCATGGAGACGATTATTACCAAACTTTGCTTGAGCATAGACGAGTGAACAAATTGGGTTATTTTCTTTTCCACACAGTAACATTTATTAAATCTGTTTATTTACAAAATACATGCCAAATATGTTAGAAAGAGATGTTGACATTGCTTTTAGTATTTTAAACCTGATAATGCTCTATTAATTTGTTTTACAATTTTTCTCTATCATTGATAAACTATGAATTAGAAGTCGTATTTATGGGATGAGAATTCCTTGGCATGACTAACATACACTGAAACATTTCTTGTCAATATTAATAATCAATTCCGGACCTCAACTTTGGGAAACCAGCCTTCATTAGTCCTGGTTTGGACTTCTTGTTTACTTTTTGTTGTTGGAACCTCCTCTATGGGTGATTAACTGGCATTTCACAAATTTTGAATGCATACGTATTTTCAAAATAGGTATGTCAAACATCTGTCACCACAGATTTAGGAAAATTCTATAATTATAATTACACGTATATTACAGGTCAAATATTATATTAGAGTTGCAGATTACGTTGTTTTCTTTTCCTGTACAAATATTCGGTCAGTTTATTCTCCAGAGCCTGTCGTATTATTGGAAAATTTCTGCAACCAATGGACGTTGCTGCGTGCCCTTCCATGATTTGATCGAGGATCGTTCTTACATTATCAAATTCTTGATTTTCCATGATTTGACTCAACTAATGAGAAAAGGAAAATGAGATTAGTTGGAGAAGTAACTGACAAAATGATATCTGCTGAACCTAATTTTTAATAATAACACTGTGCCACATTATCCACATTGTCTGTAGTTCCTAAATAATTCTCGAGCCAATTTTAACTTTACCTAGAATATTTCTAATTCTTCTTTTACCATTCCTCATATCGTCAGCAATGCTGTGATTAATTTTCAGCAAACTCCTAACCTGCATTCATCGTTTTTCACAAAACTTAATCTATAGCGTGTTTGCCTTAGCGGGAAACGAGCTCTTTTAACAATTTTTAAATACCAAGAGAGATATTGGAATTTGCATCCTCCTCAAATTATTCTCCTTACCTGTCTCGCCACGGCCATCTCGGCGTCGTAGTCTCACGTGACAGTTGCAAGAGGATAACCCGTCTGTTTCGTCCAAGTCGCCATTATCTCCTTAACCGTGCAATAATCAGCTAAGGTTTTGTCTTAGTGCGCTTGCTCAGTCAGGGCTTCTCAAAGAGAATCCTCGTCCGTGTTCTAGAATTTGTGGGATTTCAAGTACATAAAGAGTTCACGCCTTCGCAGAAAATGTTTTCTCCGAGCAACAGGTTAATTGTCATCCTCAAAATGATTGCACCTGGAAACGAAAATGAACATTCAGATCAAATCCACAAAATTAATCAGGTTACTTGGAGCATAGATGCAAGAATTTTATAAATTAAAAACTTGTATTTAGATCGCTCGCATCGTTTTTAGGCGTCCTTTGCCAGCGAAGCGGTAGTAGCGGAACGCCTAATGGACACGTCTTGTCCGCCCGTCCGTGTTTCATCTCCTAAACCGCAGGACGGATTTTAATTAAATTAAGTAGGAGTTATCCTTATTAAAAGTCGAGTCGAGCGTGACGGACAAACGTAGCTTATCATTATAAATAGCTGCTTGTTACATATATAGGATACTAGGTAATTACCCGGGCTTTGCCCTGAGGTTAGAGTTACGAATTTTTCATGAACATATCACTCGCTAATATTTTCATCCAAACTCAAGGTACTCTCAAGGTAAGTGGCCAATATTCCCCTTTAATTGGTATGAACAAATTAAATATAGACTAAAATTTGGTACCTCCCTCCCTCTCCCCAAGAAATCAAAGTTCTCACACCGAGGTGCATATCCTCAACGCCTCTTTAGTATACCAAGTTTTAAGTCTACGTTTTTTGGTTCAACATTGATATTGGTGGAGGATTCATCAAAATCGGTCAATTGCTCGCTGAGATATAAAAAAACCGAAATTTGGACCGAACGTTTCATGGAAACCCCTCGGGCCACTGTAGGCCGATTTAAATTATTTTTGATACTGCAACTCTCATTATCAACCTGAAGCTGCTTCCAAATTTTGAAGCTCCTACATTCATTTTCTGAAGAGTGGGCTGCCACACACACACAGACAGTTTCTTTTATTATTATAGATATGATATAGGTAAGGTATGGGTTTTTTGGGTTTAAAATTTTCATTCTGAGGGTAAATACCGGGTTTTATTATTTTTCTTTTCATTCGGGTTAAAATCGGGTATGAATAAGTTACAGATTTTTCGAGGTTTTAAAAAAAGTTCAATCTCGGGTAATTTTCGGGTTTTATTATTTTGTAATTCGGATAAAATTATTTTAAAATAAAAATCTTGTTTAAAGATTTAAAAGTTTTATCAAAAATCAAAACCTTTTACTATACCTACCGTAAGAATGGTTGAGAGTGATATTTTGTGTTAAAAGCCTCCAAGTGGAGAGGAACATCTCCCAGGCTGCACAAATATCTTGCTTCCCGTTCAACTTCTTTTGAGAACACACCAGATCAGGCCCTACGAGAGGAGGGCCATTTGGCCCGGGCCTCAGATTTTGGCACTTGTTCAGGGGCGGATTTTTGCACAGGCATATGAGGCGTAAGCTGGGGACCTCGTCGAAAAGAGAGCCTCACCAAATGTCGATTTTAGCCTAAAACCTCATGTTCCTCTTCTTTTCCGAAAAGCTGAAGACGGGACTTCCCCTCGCTCAAATATTCTCCCCTTTTCCATAGTCATACTTGACGCCCATGAAGCCCACTCCTAGGGCATTGCTTCAAAACAAAGATATGCTAGCCTAACCATCTCCGATTTTCCTTGCGGTCGTTCTCTCCATTTATGATGAGATACGTGCCTTGTTGTTTATCTATGTACCTTCTTTCTTCGTGAAACATAGGAGGAGTGTGGAAGGTGGGGAAGGATGCTTCAATAAACGTACCGCTTGTCGTTAAGCAGCTCTCTGCTATATACTATCCTCCCCAAGAAGGTTTAAAGTTAGATTTTAAAGCATGCATTGGCGAAACTTATGACAATGTATCAAATATAACCGACAAAGGTGTACAAGCAGTTCTGTATTTTCTTTAGCTGTGGAAACCACACATTGAATCTAATAGGTGTTGACTGCACTCAATCATTCAATGAGGCAATTGCATACTTTGGAACTGTTCAGTAAATGTACAATTTCTTCAGAAACAGTCGGCAAATGTGGGAAGTTCTGAAGCAACATCTTCCTGTTAGACTGCGTGACATTTCCAAAACTAGGTGGTCCGCAAGGATTGATGGTGTTAAACCAATTCAGCAGCGTATTAGTTCAGTGATAAAGGCTATAAATGAGCTCGAAGGTCTCAATATCACAGCACAGGCTGTTAAAATTTGAATTTATTCTAATGTCAACTTTGTGGATGGAACTACTTACAATGATCCATCAAACTAATCTATAGTAATTGAAGCATGCGATGCTACACTTGGTGTTGAGAGGAATAATACTGAACGTCTTATCAATGATATTCAACAAATTCGTGAGCAGTGGAAAGTGAAACTGGCGGAGTCCAAATCAGCAGCCCAGAATATTGTCATTCCACCTGATTTCTCCACCAGTCACAAGTTACATTGGAATTAAAATAAAAACTCCTGAACCATAAAACAATCCAGATGAGCACACACACGTCAATAAGAAGAGAAAATGGAAAAATATTAAAATACTTACAAGTACTTAGCGAGTTTTTCCAGAGTTTTCCGAGGGATTGTGCGTGTGCGTATGTACTTTCCTTTAGGCCAATTTTCGACAACAGGTCCCTGTGGGCCAGGGGTCTCAAACTCGTAGCCCGCGGGCCACATGCGGCCCGCGAAATAAGCTAGTTTACACTGGCGGCCAAAACTCAAACGTATATCTTATAAAATATTTCACGTAAATATAATAAATTTAAGGGGTACGTACATTACATCAGCACTTTTAAATTGTAAGCAGTTTGTTGCTCATTCTGATTTATAAAAATTCTGAAAAGGTGGGATAGTAAGTATGTTCATCTCGCTGCCAGCTTGCTTTTTGCGTGTCAAAAGAACCTAACCCTCGACGCTCGAATCTAGTATTCTTGTCATGAATGGGTTTAAGGCCGCATCATAGGGTTGGGGCGATTTCTTCCTTTGTGGAAGGAGAGAATGAAAGTCCAAAGGATATGGAACGGTGTGAGGACTTGGAAAATATGCAGGTACGGTGCCTTAATGCGGCCCGTGGGTTTGATAGAGGACCTTCATGCGGCCCGCAGGCCGACACGAGTTTGTGATCCCTGCTGTAGGCCATCGTCCTGCAAACTTGTATCATTTTAATTTCTTTCCGTTTTCTTTTCTTATTGACGTGTGTGTCCATCTGGATTATTTTACAGTTCAGTAATTTTTATTTTTATTTCATTCTGTACACCTCTCCAAATTCTATTTTCAACAAGTTACCTTCTAAATTTGATGCTGAGCAGCACTATTAAGATCAACCCCTTCTTTATCATTATCGACTGTATTCAGCCGGGTCTTAAACGTCGATTTGAGTTACTGTAACTAATATTTGCATTCTTTGGATTTCTTTGGCAATTCAACAGACCAAGTAATGAGGATCTTCATTCTGCGGTGGAAAAATTTAAGGAAAAGTACAAAAAGGAAATCTCAAAGGATTTCAGTGAAAATATCATCTTTCTTAAGCGAAAATGTTCTGTGCACTTTAAGTGGGATTGTAAGTCAAATGAATTGCTACAAAAAATACTCGAACTTGGACTCTCTGGGGTGTTGCCTAATATCAGTCAATTGCATTACGTATTTTCCTTAGTTTGCCTGTATCACTGACTTCGTGTGAATGCACTTTCAGCGTGCTAAAGCGGATTAAGAATTACCACCGTTAAACATTGGGACAAGAGCGATTGGTTGGGCTCGCAATACTTAACATAAACTATGGTATTGCACGCAACTTAGATTTTTCATCAATAATTAATAAATTTGCAGAAACAAAAGCTAAAAAAGCGTTTCTTAAATAAAAAATATTCAAGTAATTTATTAGCTTATATATATATATATATATATATATATATATATATATATATATATATATATATATATATATATATATATATATATTTCTCTTTTTATCCATCGAAATATCAACAATGCATGTTGAATAGAACATGCAAAAAAGAAATATAAAATACGATGTTCTTACTTTGTTCTTAGAGAACGTTCAAGTATTACGTAACCCAGCTTCCCCAGTTTTTTATAACCGATATAATCCTGCATAACCCTCAATTAGATCCCCTCTCTCCTCTTGATTATGTAACGCACAGAATTTTGCATTTTGGACACTTTTTTAAAAATTTTCTCTACAAGGTCATTGCAATGTGGTCTGCATTATTGGCTGGGTAGAAAGCACTGCAAGCGAAACATTTATCGGATTTTATCTTTTCTTTAAGGGATCGGAAAATTATATGAAAGAGTGCTCTATAGTGCAACCTTGAACCCCCTACCCTTAATGTAACCCGCTGTAACCATTCAGCGAACCCCGATCACCAAAGTGGGTTACGTAATGCTTAAACGCTTCCTAATGGGAATTTTTGTAAATTTTAATACCGTGAGGGGCCTCAAAATCTGGAAGCAGCCCTGGTCTCTTTGAGTCTCTCGGATGGCCTGCACCAGATATTAGTGAAATAATTTTTCTTTCGTAATGCTTTCAATTAACAGACACTTGGGCTCTTTTTTCCTTATCCTATCAAAGATCTAACCGCGACTAGCTAAGGCGTGTCCTTGGCTATTCGTGGCGCGAGCAAACCAAGGAAATTAAGATTGTGTTACAAAGTAAGCTTACGAATAAATTGTTTAGAAAGAGAATAAACAGACTGATCACGAACAATTCGGACTGTACTCAAGTGCTGAGGTGCCTAAAAGCGCCAGAATAGACATTCTGAGACCAAATATAAAAAAAATTGTGTTTAAAGAAAACTAATAATTTCGATGCTTGCCCGAAATTAAAAAAAAGGCAATCGGAGGGTACAAATCTGGTAAATCGGGTAAACCCCGAAAAATCCATACTTTAGATATATGATATAAATCCTAAGGTACTTCTATAAGTACAACAGGGCTAAAATTTGGCATGAAGATAAGTCATTGGGTACATACAACCTCTGGAAAAATCCGAAATTCCAGGAAAAGTTATATTCAAAAGGTATTTTTGATCCGTATGTTCAATTTTAAACACCCATAAGAAAAGCATTGAAAACGGTGCAAGGCTGTATAAAATTGCTTTTAAAATTGTTTAAAATTAAGATACAAAGTCGGGACATGCACCGCACCGTGGATAAAAGAATGGCGTTTATTTTTCTTGGAGACAAATTTCAAATCCATGCTGAATTTGCGTACAAATTTGATTTTAATCATAAAACTGTTAAAAGTTTCTCGGTTTACAACAATGAAAATATTAACTACCATAGCAACGACTCCAATGCCTTTCAATGGGAATTGATTTTCCATACTTCAAGAGCATTGATTTAATGTTTATAATGCATTATAATCCATTTCATTTCAGCCAGCGACGTATGTATACTTATGATGACGTGACAATTTTAAGTTATTTTTTGATCCGGATAAGTACTAAAAGGCACGGATAATGACGCCTAACACCAAAAATATCCTAATTTTTACATAAATTTTAGTGTAACATATAGGCTACTGTCTTAATGATGATTATAGTTATTGCTTAAAAAGGGCGATCTGAGCCATGAAACTTGAAATTCGAAAACATGGACGCCAGCCGATTACCAGAGAATTTAGAAATTCCGGATAGATGCCTTAATTTCTGGGAAAATGAAAACTATTATCTTATTTAAATGGGCTCTGTGTTGTTTGTAGGAATTGAACTCCAACCGTAAATAGGGAAATAGCCAGAAGAACTGGTGCTATATACTGTGCTGTTCAAATGATGCCGCGTTGATTTATTTACGAGTTTAGATCTTGGTGTATGGTGATTTTTTTTAGAGCTTGCAGGATGCAAGCACCGACAACTCGTATGTGTATATATATATATATATATATATATATATATATATATATATATATATATATAATGATAGTATGTTATACAATAATTATTATATATATATATATATATATATATATATATATATATATATATATATATATATTATTAATAAATTATGATGACTTCAATTTTAAAATTTAAAAGCAAACGAAGAAAAATAATAACATTTGTATTGTTATAAGTGACAAAATTAAAACTTTTATTCGATGCTAAGCAGGTTAAAGGCCCTCTAGTAATGTAATATTATAATATATCCGCTTCCAAGAAATGTAGAACATGTAAATCTGGCCGCCTTGCAAATTTCTGGCGCCCAGTTATGCTACGCTCTCGCAAAGATTGTTTCAACCGGAAGGTTTATTTGATTTTGAAATTAATACGTTGGTTAAATAAAATATTAGTAATCCCAAAAATAAACTGTTCAATAAATTCTTACAAATAATGGTACAGTTATATAATGTCCTTATGTTAATCACCATAAAATTCCAATCTCTCTTGGATAATGATGAACCCGTGGGATTATATCAGGACCTAACGATTGATAACATTCATGGTGATCTGAATTATCTCATCCTTCCATAGAGACGGGATCCATCGTATCAGACATTTCCCAAAATGATTAGTTTTTGTTATTAACGAATAAACGCGATTATATTTTAGTTACAGGAAAAAATCCTCACGATTTCTGTTTGATTGCTTCATCCTAAGATAGTATTTTTTCATGTTCCAACATCGAAGGAATTAGATAAATTATTGGGTGCACTGACCTTTTGTGTACGATACGCTGTCAAAAAGCTGCGATATTATCTGGTTGCTTCCTATGCTCCCAGAGAGGGCACGTGAACTGTATAAAGAGTCGAAAGCAGTAACGACCAAGTAAATTTCGGCTGCCTTCTCCTCCTGATGTTTCCACTCTAGATTAATCTATAAGACATCATTGTGATTAATTGCACAAGTACACACTGCTGCTGAGTAGTTAATGCGTACATTTATGTGTTATATAAATTAATAAATATATATTTGCATCTGTTTGTGCTCGGCCCTATGTATTGAATTTTACAGCCAATTATTTAACGTTCCGTCGTATGTTTATGTTTTTTTAAGAATAATTAAAATTATTCATTAATGACGGTTCCAGACAGCGGATTCATGCTTGAATATAGGACCAATTGAAATGAATTCATGTATTCAAACAATTAAATGACATTCTTAAATATTCTTTTGGAAACTATCTGCTGAATAAGGACGACGTCACTATTTGTTTGATATAGGTATATTTAATGCTCGCATTTCCTTTTTTTAGATTCAACTCACATTTTCCAAAGCCAAATTGGAAAATTACTATTGGCAAGGACTCTTCGAAGTGACTCCATTCCCATCCGTTTCTGTTTTCTCTGTTCAGCGAGATGACGAGTGGAAGCGCATTAAGAAAGAATCGTGATGTATTGGAACTCTTCCGAATGCAATTTAAAACACTTTAACTTCAATTTTTGAAATTCAAGCTTTATTGAGATTAGGGTAGTTGCAAATGAAACTTGTGGGTACAAATGTGTCATAAACCTATATTACTGTCCGAAACGATTGTAGCTGTCATTTATCAAGCATACACTGTCAATTCAAGTCCTCGAAATGATTTACCGTATTGCTCCAATTATAGGCCGCCCCCGAATATGACATCTCTTTGTTAGGATATATATAGGGTAAAGCGAGGAGAGATGACAGGGGTAGGAGAAATGACGCATCTCTAGTTTCCATAGTCATAGACAAGGGGCAGCAACGGCGGTCAGTTCAGTGTGAACCGTGAAGAAGAAAGTACACGTTGACAAATTCATTCTTTAATGTGCAGTTTTTTCTGTGATTTACAAACGAATGCCATTCACAGCTGTTGTTGGTAAGTGTTGGAGTGCCTGAATTTTCATATATCATTTCTATTATTTTCATTTCCCATGTTTATCGCGGCTATAATGAAAAACTTGTTTTCTGTAGATGAAGTTGGGTAGGACCATTATTACTTGTATACTGTTCCGCCATGTTTCGTCTGGAGGAGAAGGGTACGTCATCTATCCTAACATTTTAGGAGAGACGGCCGCTCTCGGAGGGAGCAGAGAAGACGCTGTTTTACTTTCTCAGATACTTAACCTTTATCCGCCGGATTTAAATCCCGCATGTACAATCTGGTTGCCATATTTAAATCGCGGTATTTAAATTTTTTTGCTTAAATCTGAATAAATGTACGTATCCGAGAACGCTTCACTCAGAGTATACGCCGGGAAAGCACCAAGTCTTTCTTATGAAGATAATGTTTCTCTGTGAATTAAGTAATATCCATACCATTGTTTAAATGTCGCACGAATGTAAGCCTATCGGACGAAACCCAGACCAAAAAACACTTCTTGATAAGGCTATGATTTAGGTTAATGAATTATTTTCCTGAACTTTCTGTCCCATTTAGTTTATCCACACAGCTGCTTAGATAATAGCCAATAAGATCCTGCTCCAGGGAACGGGATGTAGATCGAATAGATCATTCCTGGTTGGAGTTTCTCGTGCAGTTTAATCGTGCATTAATCCTGTTCGTCGATGGTGGTCATAACGATGCGAATGTTGGGAGGTGACTCGAATTCTGTGATGTTGATAGGACCTTTGACCTCTATCTGCTCCTGTTTGTGTTCAAGAGGGTTTTTAACGTGCAGCGATATGAAAGACAACGGGCTGCACGCAATGGATTCGGATCAGCACGCTCCCTACGAACATGAAAAGGTGATCTTCTTGGGAACGGAAGAGGGCGTTGTTTTTTCGCAATGTACGCAAAGATGTTATTTAGATTTCAACAACATCAGGAAATTGTTATAAATCAAGAAGATATTTTATATTTTGGGGTACGTATGATTCCTTGTGTATTCCCGTCACTTTATTGGAATCCGCTTTCATGGTCTATTTTGATAATTTGAATGTTTCTAGTTATATTTGTATTATAAATTCATAAAGGTTTCTAAATTAAGGCAGAGTTTAGGCTATTTTTTCTTTAAATACAAGTACTTTATAAAATATTTAAAAAAATACTAGGTTTAAATTGGGGAGTAAATGGTCTAACGTTCCTACTTTCTTTTTGAGTTACCTTCCTGTCTAAGTTATTATCGAATTTATTGTTTACGAGCTTATCTGAGAAATTTCCTATGGATGAATTATCGACAGATATACTGTGTTTATCAAGAGGAATACAAATGCTTTATTTTATCTTTTATTTGAGAGATCTTTGAATATTATGTAGGAAGATATCAATTGTTTGTCAAGTGCACGTGTGAGTCTTTTCAATTTTATTCATGCTTTGTTTATCGTTAGTAATTTTTCTAATCGAGTTATCCAAATCGTTCAATTCCCTTCGACCTTTTTCATTTTATGAGAACTCCCTTTCCTTCTAAAATCATCTAATGATTAAATCTTTTTCCTTTTCTGTGAACATTTAATCACTTGAAATTGTACATACCAAAAATTAATAATAATATGATAAACCTACGATAAATCGTGTTACGAATATTTTCTTATTGTGAATCACGTAATAAATTTAGCAGCTCTTTGCCTTATTATTTCTAACCTTTTTGTCGAAGATTTAAGTGAAAATGAAGCAACCTCAAGTATTATCAGCAATTGGAGAAGAAATTTTTGCATTCGAGTACGATTAGATGTAACCATTTAAATCGTAATTCTTAGGCAAGAAAGGTACAGACTATGATTATATTAGGTAAATAGATAAATAATAGGTAATAGGTAAAATAATAGGTAAATGGATATATTAGGTAATGATTATGGTTGAGATGTAAGTAGACTTATATCGCAATGTGTAGTGAATTATACTTCGCATAGTAATACATAATTATATTTTTTAATTTAAATAATATTTAGTGACACTATTTTTTCTATATAATAGCATAAGAAGTTGCTAATTTAAAGGGAAGAAAAGATATCCTTATTGTAATCCCTCGCCAACCGCGAGTTTTCCAACCGCTGTTTCGAATATCCGCGGTTAGCGAAATGTATACGGTTTTGCCAACCGCAGAATGAGGTTTTGAGCATTCGCGGTTTCAGGCACATACTCATTATTTTTACTGCAATGGTTTGCTTAAATTTGAATAGCCTTGCTGTATTTTAACAGAAGCACATCTATACTTACTATTTATGTTTAATTCAGCGATTTTATGTTCTTATTCATAACGTACTATGCCCTCACCCCAGCAACCACCACCACATGCATGCCCACATCATGTTAACCTCTTTCCGACACCATCAGCGGGACTATATAGGCCAGACGGCGTTGTTAAGGAGAGTGTGGGCCCAGGCAGGGAGCTGTTGAGGCGAATTTATTTGAATTTAGTTTATAAGGTGTTTTTAATTTTAATTTTGTTGTTGAACATATTTATGCGAGTTAAAGGTGTTCATTTTTAATCTTTGGCACTTTCTAGACCTACCACTATTACCAGACATGTGTACATACTTGTAGCTCTTCAGAAGTTAGTTAAACTCCTTAACCTTTATCGGCCATGAAACATGCTTATCGTAATCACTCGAAAAAAGTCATACAGGTCACTGTGCGCTTCCAAATAATTTGTAATGAGAAAAAATGGCTCTTTTAATTTGAAAGGTTGCCGACCTTTGCCTTATACTAACCTTGGAGGTGGGTTCCAATAACCCTCTATTTCCCATATATAAACTACAAATGAACTTTTGGCCATGAAAATTAGTCAACAATGAAATAAGATCTTTATTATTTATTAACTTAACCGCTGAAAATTAAGGTATTTTTAATATATGAATGAAAGGGGGGCTTAAAATGTGAGTTGTCTTTGTATTACCGAACTCAAAAGCAGTAAGCAGATAATATTGAAAGAAAGTAATACCTACTATAAGAAAGAGCTCAGAATGCACGAAATTTTGTCCGCTGTGCAGCGCAGGCCAAGTTGCCGTTGGAAAGATATGCAAACTCTGCACTTTAAAATGTGAAATATACCAAAATGATGAATGACGTGAAAAAAATCAAACGTCGTGTTAACATTTAAAAGAAATATAACGGTGAAAAAATTTCCTTCGGGCCGGATTTGAACCAGCGACCTATGGATATCTACATTCATTCCCGCTACAGTCCACCGCTCTACCAACTGAGCTACCGAAGGATATGAACCTATAACTGAAATTGCAAAAATATAAAGCAATAATACATGAAGTAATTTTTTTCAAGATCCAAGTTCATATTATTTAATTGGTTAGTACAATTAGTAGCTTGTAATAATTGTTAGCTAGAAAGATGTAAAATCCACTCATTTATTGCTTTACGAATAGAGAACATTTAACATGAATTTGATAACTAACTGACCCATAATGCCAGTGGGTTCAGCCACATGGGTGCGTGCAGTTGATTTTTTTGTGGAAATTTTGTGGTTTCTGTATGCATTCGAGTCTTGTAAAAGCACTTCAATCGGAATGCCTATGCCCTCTCTGTTAGAAGGTCATTTGTGTCAAGTTTTTTACCACAACCAACGGAGTTATATTCTGAATCTTTGATAAACCATAAGATTGACCTTTTATTCCATTCAAGTACTTATAATGTTAAATCTGAGCATTATATGTTGAAATTTATATTTTAACGTCGTTGAACTCGTGATTTTTGCGATTATCTTTAGTTGTCGTTTTCGATATTTTACGAAATAACGTTTGGATGATTTTTATAAATCATGGAAATTCGTAATATTTTCATTGTATCACTTCATTATTCTCAAAACGTAACCGCATGACATATTATCCTAAGGAAAGGTTAGTCTGGTATTTTATTTAATTAAATATTATTTGTCGTATCTTATTTATTTAACGTTTTGTAGATCTCCAACGAGAGAAATTGAACTTGCTAAATGCAATGCTGCAAACGTTACGAGACGAATTGTTTTGGCTCTTTTCCCCTTAAACCGCTACACATTTTCTAATAAATTCCTGAAAATGTCATTTGAGGGAATGCTTTCTCACCCATATATGTCAGGTTCTATTGATTTTTCAACATTCTATTTTCATTTAATGCTAAATTGTTTCTTTAAATTGTCACACATTGCGGGCTGGATGTGGCCCATGGGCCATAATTTGGGCTCCAATGCTCTGGTGAATTAATTATTTGCCGTAAAATAATTCTGATTACTTTCATTTCGAAGTTGATTTTTCATGTTTTGTCATAATGTTAACTTACAGATCAAATTGTTCCCATTATGAAACAATCCAGGTATAGATGTGCTTATTTCAGAACAGCAGTAATAATAATTTATTGTATAATATCCCTACTCAATGAAATAGATTTGGAAAAGACTCAATTTTGACCCAATGTCATTTGCAATAATATGAGAACAGTAAGTGTACCACTATATTTTTATTTCGTCTTTGTTAAAACATAATGCCATAATAATTCTGCTTTACAATTGTCAAATTAATATAAGTAATTAGCTGTACATAGTTCTTCTGCTTGAAATTGTCATTGTAGTTAAGCTGATAATTTTATATGGCAAATTTTATTAGTTAAATTCTAGTATCCTGCAATCAAAACCATCTCTGATGTATCAATTCAATATAGATATTAATATGAAGTTTTTCTATTCAGTCGACCTTTTTATTATTGGATTTTAGGCATTTTTTCTTTAACATAAATAAGAAATATTATCATTATAGTTAAGCACTCAAGAGTTTTATAATCTGGTAGATATATTTTGAATTTCTATTAGCGGTACTGTAGTTTATTGAATGTATAAGAATAAATGATAGCACAAGCAGTATCTGAGTTATCTTAATATTACACAGTAAAATCTCTCATTCTACCATCCCTGGTAATAGAGATTTGCCAATTAATAGAATATTCTAGATTACAATAACTTTTGCGAACCAAGTATGTTACTCTTTGAAATTGTAGCATTACCACTCATAGTCCAGCACCTATCAAATGACCCCACTGTCATGGGTGACCTTGCTAGGAGTAAATGCTGCACCTAATGTAGCTTCACTGCCAATTATTGTTATTCAATTCAATCATAAGTACTATTTTTTAAATGAGTGTTATTAAATTGATATCACTTCTGAGGATGACATTACAACTAATAAAGGTCCATTATATTCTGCTTTTTGTAGCATCTTTCCATGTCAGTTTTGCTGGACTGGGTCATCATTCTCATAGCTGGAAGATCCAGCACCTATGGTGCTTTAAGCAAGCACCTTTTAAAAAAATAATAATTTTGTGGATTGTCATTTTTCTTCCATTGTAATTTTAAGAAATTCAATTTAGTTTCAACGTTAGTGATATCAACCAAAAAATATTTTTTTAAAGAAAAGATGTTTTTTGCAGGTTGGTGGGAGTCTTGGCGAATATTTTGTAGGCTTCATCTATGACAAATGTCACCTTTGCCATACTGCAGTTACTGCTCCTTATCATGTTCTCAATTAAAATTTCAGAAGTCATTATTTTGTCGACTTTTAGAAATGCCAGATTTACATTCCATATCATTTAGTTCAGTATTTTGTCATACTGAAAAGTAATTGAAGAAAACTGGAATACATTTATCAAGAAAACAATACCATTGAAGGAGTGCAAATTGTATTCACAGCTCATTCTACAGCAATTGTGTGACATTTATCAATGGTAAATACCTTGTAGCAACTGTAAATACCTTATTTCTTTTTCATAGGTACACTATCACTTGTGGCAATTCAGATAACAGCATTATAATTCTGACACCTTAAAAGATTCCTAATTTGGATAAAGAATTGTGTGAGGTTATATATATTTTATTATTTTACGACCTCACAAACATCAAGAGATTATTAGTGTGAATCGACAGAATTTCAACTTGCAAAATAAAATAAAACAAAAGTTCACTTGAATTAATAAAATTATTTTCATATATCCTTAATATTTTTTTAATACTGAACATAATCTTTGAATTTTATATATTTTATATGTGCTCTTTCTTTCTTTCTCCTATACTTCTGTCATCTCATGTTTCATGTCGATTTATAACCTATGTTATCCATATTTGTCGTGTTGCTCAGGTGGCCATCTGTGTTTCCTTAGTATTTCTTAAAAAATGATGAATGCCTAGCATACTTGATTCCTGGAGATTCTAGTTATTATAGATCTTCTCTTCTCCATAACTGTGTCTGGAACCACATGAAGCTTTCATGCTCTCTAGTGTGGTCTTATTTTTCTTTTCCTTAAGACAGTCACTGATGTTTTAGTCCTCTTATTTTTTTGTCATTCCTCATTTTCTCTTCTTGCTTTCTGACTTCATTCAGAGTGAGAATTTTATCTCCTATTCTCTTCTCAAAGAATACTTCTGCTGGAGAAATGCCCGTGATACCATGAGGTGTCACAATTGAAACAGATATGCTAGTAGTTCATGTCTCCATGCTTGACCACTTGTCTGAGCATTGTGTAGAGCTTTAGGAATTGAGAAATCATGGCTTAATTAGCATGTGTTCAATATGGAGATTTCTGAAAAATTTTAATATTTTGTTCACATAATTTTACTAATATATCCAACTTCGGAACATTTTATATAAGACACCCACCCCCCTGTGTTACAAAAAATGAACTATTGCAACCCCCAACTACTTAACCCAACCCGGGGGAGGAAAATGGAACGAATCCATCCCCCAACCACTTAACCCATCATGGGGAGAAAATAAATCGAATCCAACCCCCAACCACTTAAATTGCTTAATTTGTACTTTTCATTCTATGATAAAGAGGGCTGCTGCCCCCTTAAACCCATTGCTTCTTTGACCCTTGGGTGTGGGGCAGCAGTGGCCATTGGTGTCTTATATCAAACCTGAGCCCCAACTTCTAAATTGTTTGCCCTTGTCAATACTTATAAAAATTGTTAACTCATATCTTACAAATATTTCATTAAGATTGTTTCCTCCACTGTTATAGTGTTCATGTGCTCTTAATTTCACCACATATAGCTTAATGGTTTCATCTATACCCTGTTTTGTTTCCCTAAACAAATGGCAGGTATTTATGTGTAAAGTATACATACATACATCTAAAGCTTCTACTGGATTAGTGTGTCTCTTCATCTTTTTCTTTCATTGATGATTTTGGCAGATAATGACAGATGTAATGCCAGATCTCCACAATGTTTTTCTTAGTATCCATAATAGCTTTTGCTTCCAGAAACAGTTCAAGTGGATGTTTCCATCAAGATCACAAAATATTTCCTTTTGAAATATCAAATGTTGGCAAAAACAAATGTAAACAATTCCTCTTTGTCAATTGTAATATATTTCTCAATAAAAAAACAACATGAAAGGAATTCAAACTTTATTCACAACTCATTCCATACCACTTGTCTAACCATTAAATATTTATTATTCGCAGCTACATTGCAAAAACAAAAATTCATTATAATCTGGTTAATACCACTTTGCAAAGGTGAATAATTTTCCTGCATGAAAATAGTTATTAGGTCCCTGTTATCCAGTTATTTTGCTAATGCAATAAATAATCTTTTTTAAATCACACTAGTGTTACCATAATTTTCCTATCTGTAAGTGATTGTTTTAGCTTGCAATTTATTAAATTTTTTATATAATTCTATACTTTATTTTAAAATAAGGATATGACACGTTCCACAAAAGAATCATCATCTTCTGGCGCATGGCACATAAAGTTCACTAGTATTCATTTCTACAGTCAGTAATACTGAGTGAACATTTCTCAACATATTTCCCATCAAATTTTTAATTTTGAAAATCAAAATGGACCTGGAAGATTTTCTTTCAAGTTTTAAATGTAATATCGCAAACGTACAAGTTTGTGTGAAATTTATAAAGAATACATTATAATGCCCAATTTCCTCTTGGAGGTCCATTTAAAAAATAACATATCAACTTACCCGACTTAATGTTTGAAGTCTTGATCATCAGATTCAGGACAGAACATTATAAAACTGTTTTTAAGGCTGGTTGAAACAATATAAACTCTGGACTAAAGTATACAACTGAAATAATGAAGCTCCATTTAATTATTGCAGAAATTAAATTGTTTCAAATTAATTTTTAAAAATTGCTATAGAAACTGTAAGATACACTATTTCTTCTTTTATCCAAGATACATTTTAACTGACATGACTCTGGGCTGTCTGACAGGAGATCCTTTCTCACCTCTGGCAATGACCAGTCATTATGCAGGATCTAAAAGTAGAGTTTTCCAAACTTCCTCAGTAACAAAAATAATTCGATTAAATATACTACCTTTAGAAATTTTGGAATAATTTCTTAAGTAGCAAATACAGCAGTAATTAACTTGCAAAATATTGAGTAATTTACTATAGGATAGTAATTTATTGCACTTTTCAAATCCTTAAGATGATATGTATGTAACAGAGCTGATTGTGTAATTAAATAATTTGAGGTTACTGATATTTTTAGGCTGGTTTCCAAAGGAAGCATAGCCTTATGAAATGGTCCTGTCTGTGTGTGTGTGTCCCTCACTAACAACTTTTGCACCAATGGACCGATTTTCATGAAACTTGGTATGAGGCTCGTGCTGCCAGAGCCCACCTCCGGGCTATATTTTATTTGGCAAAGATTGTCTCAGGTTCGATTCCAGGAACGTTTTTTCCCTATTTGTTGTACATAGGAAGTCTCAAATATATTGTGCAGAGATGTATTCTTTACTACTTTAAAATATCTTTAAAATGTGATGTCGGAACAAGATTTGTACTGTTCTAAGGGAAAAAGAATGTAGATTATAATTCTTGTCACAGAATTTTGATAATTCATCATCTTTTCTTGAATTTCTATTAAAACATAAGCGTTTTTGCATTTTAAATTACATTTTATCAGATTGTTATCATGGAGACGATTATTACCAAACTTTGCTTGAGCATAGATGAGCGAACAAATTGGGTTATTTTCTTTTCCACACAGTAACATTTATTAAATCTGTTTATTTACAAAATACATGCCAAATATGTCAGAAAGAGATGTTGACATTGCTTTTAGTATTTTAAACCTGATAATGCTCGATTAATTTGTTTTCCAATTTTTTCGTTATCATTGATAAACTATGAATTGCATGTGGTATTTATGGTATGAAACATTTCTTGTCAACATTAGTAATCAATTCTGGATGTCAACTTTTGGAAACCAACCAGCATTAGTCCTGGTTTGGACTTCTTGTTCAACTCTTAAATATGTTTCTCTGACTCTTGTTGGGATAAGGTTGATTGAATTAAGTTTTGTGTATCATATTTATGATTTTGCTCGAGTTTTGAAAATTCTCTTCAAACAAAGTGTTTCTTTTCCTTCCCTCTGCTTAATCCACTCATTTTTTATCTGCTATTCTAACATCAGTTGGTTTCTTGTCAGTTCTTTGTTAATTGTTTTGAGCCAAAACTGGAGCATTATAAAAAAATCTGAATATTACTAATCTAATCGAACTAATGTTTGCATCAAACAGCCATATTGTTCAGTGGTAACTTTACATTTACAATTAGTAGGTTATGGGAGCCATCAGATGAGATGAAAGTAGGCTCATCTACATAAATGATGGGAGGTGTGCCTAATGGGCATGAATGTGGCAAATCAAACATAATAAGAATAGTAGTGGACCAATAATGAGGCACACTTGTACCTATAGGTAATAGATCTGACTTCTGATTAGCAATGGTAATATACTGAAATCCCACACAAATAAAATTTGATCCAATTCAAAGGAGCACTGCATACACCTAGTGATTTAATATTTTCAGTAACAATTTATAGTTGACTGTTAAAGGTCATCTTAAATAAAAACATGCCAAGCCGTTGTTTGTCTATCAATATGTGATAAAATTAAATTAGACACATTGAATATATGTGTCAGTAGAAATGCCCTTTCTGAGATTGAACTATGACTCAAAAAGAAGAAAATATTCATCAAAAAATGAGACATCTATTGTAGTAAAGAGTCTCAAAAAGCATAGATATGGAACTTTGAACTGAATTTGCCTGGTAATTGGACATGCTTAGTCTGTTGTCTTTTATAAAACTTGGTACAACATTTGATATTTTTAGAAGATTAGGAAACATCTCTGTATTCAGTGACTTGCTGGAAAGGTAAACTAATGGTTCACACATGTAAGTGAAAGCTATGCAGGAATATCATCACAGCGAATAGGATTCTTGTGATGAATTATATTTAAGATATTCAGTATTTCAGATTTATTTGTTGGATGCAAATATAGTGAACTAGTAGTTGGTGCTTGCATTCTGCAAGCATTTCATCTCACCTTAAAAAACATTTTTCAGACATTTCTTTATTAGAAATATTTTTTTTATTAAAAAATTGGCACATCTGCACCAATTTCATTTTTTCCTTATGGGACAATATTGGAGTAAAAGCAATCCCTGAAATTTTCAGTTTTAAGAATATTATACTTTTTCCATTGTTTGGTACTAATGCCACACATTTACGCCAAATTTTAATGTTGTAGCACTTCTAGAAGTGCAATAATAATTATCTAATTGTTTAAATAAAAAAAATTAACAGCCGCAATATCAACTTCATGGAGATTTTCAAATGTTTGTGTGTGCTTTTGCATCAAGATCTACATAATTGAAAAATGTCAGCTCTCTAGCTTGCCCCCTAGTACCTAAACATTTATCTATTTGTTTAAACTTGAAGAATTTTTAACAGCCAAACAAATATATCAGAATTTCTATAATCCCTATTTAGTCATTTTACAAATTCTACCTTTACAAAAAATGTCAGTTTTGTGGCGCATACAGAAATACATAGACATTAAATATCTATATATAATTTTCCGAAGGTGAAAGATTGCGGTACGATGTCCCGGCGCACTTGGACGATGATATTTTTAACGTGTTTTGACAAAATTCCCGACTAGGCAGATGACTGAAATTTGGTATGAATGCTTCATTCGGGTATCACAAGACATTGACGAAAAATCCCCAAAAAACCCGGGTTAGTCTCCAGCACAGATAATTTCTATTTCCCATATGATAACACGTAAAAATCGATTTTAGGCTTTCACTTTTTTTGCAAATTAAAGTTAGAAAGAATGGACCTAGGATCTTCGGACCTGGGCCGTTTTAAAGAGAAATAACGTTTCTTATTCTTATCGTCAAATTTCGCCTACGATTGGAAATCGCTCAAGTTATACGTTTAAATCATATTCATTGGAAAATTTAAGATTTTTAACGATATGTTGCATTGCCGACTGTGCCATTGTTAAATGTCGAGATTATATTGTCGTCTCACTTCTATATACCATATGCGTCAGGAAAGGGTGCTTTGAATGCTTTAATATATTGGAGCCCAATCTTTTTACATGGCCAGCCGCAATGGTGGTTGCGAATTCTTCGGCGGGACGCATTGGAAGTTTCCAATTCTTCTGCGGACCGGATTAGAATTTAAATTGCAAATTACCTATATATTCTGAGGTGCCATATAAGTGAAAATGAGGTCTTACCATTATAATTTTCATAAAACTGTATGAATTTGTGTTAAAATTTTCGGTTTGGTCTTTCGTCATAGCTTCGCGGACCGCACAAAAACCCGTCGCGGTCCGAATACGACCATCGGGCCGTAGTTTGGGCACCACTACTTTAAAACGAGACAGAAATGGAGAGAGAGAGAGAAGAAAGGTGAGGGAGTAAGAGACAAAATTAAATGTTCCGTAAATTAAAATAGTTTTGGGCATATAAGATTTGTATAACGTAATGTATTTCTTTGTCATACAATTTCTATTCACCGAAAACTATTTTTACTATCTGGAACACTCAATTATGTGAATTTTATATTTATTGTTTGCTATTTAGTGCATTTAAAAGTTGGTTTTATTAATTTTTATTTCAATTTTATTTTAACTTAATTCACGCATACTCATCATATTTGATGAGAATTTACGCTAGTTTGTTTTAATTTTGCGAATATTTGGTGGCAGCATTATTTCACTTTTTTGAGATTTTACGATTTTTCTAGTCAGTTATGCACATAGTCCAACCCACAAAAAATCTCGAGTCTCCAGCTCATCCGGAAGTGCCTAAAAATTAGTATCCTCCTATACAGAGATGTAACAGAGATTTGGTGCCTATGTCAAAATTTTAGAGAAAACCTTTGTTATGTAGAACATTAATTTTCCTTCGTTTTAATAGAGAATAGTAGCATTTTATTACAATAATTTAACATTTAGGTAATTAATTAATACCTATATATGGTAAAATAAACTTTTGGCATGTTTTGTGGAAAAGTTTGGCGCTTTTTGCTGGTGGTGCCTATGGCAAATGCCACATTCGCCATACCCTAGTTACGGCACTGCTCCCATATATATGTTAGTATGTATTATATATATGACGTATCATAAGTAAGAAGCAGCTATATAGTATAGATATGGAGTATTGGGGAAAGACTGATTTGGAAGGTTGTGAAGAGTAGATTCTGATTTTGTTTCATTAACAAAGCAGTCATTAAATAAGTTGGCAATACTTTGTGGATTGGAAATTTGATTTCTGTCATTATCCTATATTTCAATGATTACATTATTTTTATTGAGAAAGGCAGAGCCATTGACTACCCTCCAATACTCCTTGTCTTTATTATTTGCACTTCTTAATCTATTTTCTGGAAGATGTGATCCGTTTTTGATAAGATTTTTTAAGTTCCATATAATATTGATTTAATTCAGGAGTATTAAGTTTTTTTACAGTCAATAGAAGCTTGTCTAACACAAGATGCCATATCCCAAATTTCAGCAATGATCTATTGCTTTCTAGATTTTGTAATCTCACAAAGAGCCAAGCCAAAGTTAAATTGATTTCTTTTTTTATTGTTAAATTATATAATCAGTGTAGTGGTAGCATTGAAATTTCTTTTTCAATCACGATGAGAATGAATTGCTTACAATAAAAACTATAGAGTTTTTAATTATCAAATTATCATTGTGTTTCAATGCCAATTTTATATTCCTGGTTCCTCAAATATGTATGTGATAATTACTGTATTTTGAAATTTCCAAGTTTTTCTGGTATTATATTCAAATATAGTTTTACATAAAATTTCACCTACTGAAAGCATTGTAAAAGTGGTGCTAATTATAAAATATTAAAAATATCACCTGTGAGTATAAACAAATTTTTTTGGTAAGAAACTGACTAATAGGGAAGTATACATGTAAATTATTAATAAAAAGTAAATATTCAAAATATAAGTTTTATTTTTTGCTATATATATCACATCAATTTTATAACAAATTATGTACATAAGGAGTAATTTCTTTCTTATTTAAGTATTACATTATTTCCTTAATTATGGGAGATTCATTTCCAATATAAATACTTAATAAATATTTCCATAAATATTCTGGGAAAATATTGATGCTCCTTTGATGCAATATTGTTTTCCATAAAATAATGGAAATTTATAAATAGTAATAATTTATAGAAGAAATTTTCTAGTACAAGTGTAAACAAAACTATACTAATTTAATGAATAATTGAAATGAGCAATGAATATCATATTTATTGTTTGTGAATGAATATCAATTTTCTTACCATTGAATGTCTTGCTTCTTTTTAAAAAGTGTTGCTTACAAATGCATTTTTATATAAACATGGGTAGCTGTTTTTTAAACTAGAAGTTTGTTTGCAGAGCATGCAGGGCCAGAGGTTGGCCAATTACATGCTGATAAACTGTCATCATATGCAAGGCGAATGGGACATTTGAATTCATGTAATGAATATCTTCCTTTCCATTCATCCCAGAAACATTCATAGAAACGGTTGCAATCTTGTGGGTGACGGAAAAGACCAGCACGTTTGCAGGCATCATTTCCAAGAGATTTTTCAATTGCATTCCAATCTCCAGGACCGTATCGGCTAAGTGGAGGTAAGCTTAGTGAAGCCCTAGTATGTTCCTCTGTGATCTTTAGAGATGTGCTACTCTTCTCTTCTTCCTGTATAGTTTTCAAGCTCTCAGTTACTGCACCAAGTTTTGCAAGAAGTGCTGGTAATTTGCCACATGGAAGAATGATGACAGCTGCATGTTCAATACCTAATGAAGAGCTGTCTGTACCTGATTTGGATTCACTGCTCTTTCTTGAGATTTCAGAATAGAATTCAGATACTCCACTGTTAGATTTTCCTCTAATACCTCCATTTCTTTGAATACCACCTCTCTGTTGTCCAATAGAAATCCTTCCTGAAGATCCTGAATCTGCTGAACTTCCAATTACACCACCTGAAAATTTGGTATCAATTCCTCCTTCTAGAGGTATGTTACCAAAACCAGCAGCAGTATTTCTTCCTGAGGTTTGATAGCCTTCTTCATCAGCATAGCTTAATGTGGATGTGAATACAGGCACAACTGTAGGCACTGTAGATACTACATAGCCATTTCTCTCACCTGAGCTGTAATCACCAGATTGGATTGTGGAAGATTTATAATTAGTGCGATAATTTTCATTTTGGTACCTTCCTCTAGCTCGGGATCTACCTCTTCCAAATTCTCCATTGTTCAGAGAAGATTTCACAGTGACACCAAGAGATAGTTCCGGATTATTTGATCCCTGATTTGTACGATAACCTCCCTCATAATCGTTACTTGACCCAGTGACTCCCACACCAATGGACTTACTCCTGATATCATCAGAGATTGCACTCTGAATGAAAGAATCCTTCTCGCCATTGCTGAGGACGCTTCCATAACTTCCAGAATAGCCATCCAAAATGGCATCTACATTAGGGTCGCCGTTATCTGTATTCTCTTCGTCATCATCACATTTCTTTTTACCGTTTAATCTCACTCGTCCGCCTCTACCTCTGTATCTATAACGTCCTCTGCCAACCTTTCCAGAATCCGTCTCGATCGATACCTGAGGTTCGTCGTCGTTCTCCTTGAGCAACACGTCGACTCGAACGCGTTTAGACGGTCTGTCGCCGTATGATGCGCTTACATCTGCCGTTACACTCACTGGAGAAGGCTCTTCGCTGTCACTTTCGCCGGACGAAATACCGCCGCGCCCTCGCAAAAGAGGCTGTCTATAAGTAGGTAGTCCTCTACTTCCGAAAACGCTGTCGTTGAATGCGGGAACCAATGACACTACGGAAGGTACGACTGGAGGAGCAAATGTGGAAGTGACGGGAATGTTTTGGGTTACTCGGTTAGCTTCGAACAGCGGCACCTCTTGTCCCAAGTCTTGTTCCCCGGAATACACTCCAGTAATGATTGGCGCCGCTGTAGTTGTCGAGAAATACCTTTGACGCGCTGATCCTCTATGTGGCACATAGTAAATCGGAGATGCAGGAACAATCGGAGTACTTGGTGTCGTAGAGTATGATATTGTCGACAAGGTAGGCGCTGGAGTTGTTGAAACAAAAACAGTAGGTGCGGGCGTGACTTGGACGCTGTGTACTTGATGGATAGGCTCTGTCTTCACCAGCGCAGGGCCGTACGAAACGGATGGTGTCTCGGTGTGCACAAACTGTAGAAGTCCGCTAGTACCGCGGCTGCTAGCAAATGCTACTGGTTGTTTGCCTTGATCTGTGTAAGTAATACGACTTCCGTAATCACTATCGTCAAAACCGATGGAAGTAGGGGGAGCCACGGTAGTGGTAAACACAGGTCTGTATGCTTTTCTGTTCAGGTTGCCTTGGTTACGGATTGATACTTGTGGTACATTCACTACTTGGGGTGCAGGAGTGGATAATTCTACTATAGGGAGAATGTTCTTGTATGAAAAGCCACCTCTGTTTCCATCATCGCCGCTAATATCTATGATCCCTTCTTCGTATGTGGGAGTTGTCGACTGCGTCACGAAGGTGTTCTGGCGAATCCTGTCGTCGGTAAATTTCACTACGGGAGCGGGCGAGACATTTGTGGTGGTGATTATCCTCCTAGGAGCTTGTTGGAATACGGAGCTTCCCCTTGAAACCCCAAAAGATCGGGCAGGTGCAGCAGCTTCGTATATCGATAGGGGCAAATCTTTGTATGAAAATTCAGCAGCCGGTGCCGTTACCACCGGTGTTAATGGTTCTTGGTAACCCGTCTGTACGCCGACCAAGGTTGGCCTAGAAGAACCATCTCCAGTGACTGCATGGCCATCATCCCTAATTAGACCGAAGCCGATGCCGTCATGCGTAACCTTTGCTCCGACTCCTTCATTAGAATGAGATAGATTTTCTTGAGATAGAGCTATTCCTACCGAGCCGCCGTCGGGGGCCGACGCTGCAGCCGCTCGTGCAGCATCCAGTGCGGGGGATGAGACTGCCTTGACAATAGGACTTTCGGAGGCTGTAAAAATGGTGGGTGAAACGACAGACTTGATTGGAACAAAGGCGCCAGCCCTTGGTGCTCCGGAATCTAAAGTATATGACAAGGAACCAGACGGTCCGGTGGAGGAATAGTAGAACTTAGGTTCATAGGATCCAGATTGATAATCTGTATTTTGCCTGAATGAATAGCTCGACCTACCAGATTCTCTGCTGGGTGTTGCAGAGCCGGTAGAATCGCGCAAACTGAAAGCGCTGCCACCGTCCAAGTTTCCGTCAGAATGGCCACCTGTCGTTATGGAAAACGAACTGGTTCCTGAACCTATCGCCGGTGCTGAACTCGGGTAGGTTCCACGAGCTATAAATGAAGGTTGTGGAGATTCATACTGAATGGAAGCTGGAGTCACAAATTGAGCTGGAGTACTAAAAATGTTCGTTTTGACTAGCGAAATTGGTCGTGAGGTAGTCGATGGAACAGAAACAGATACGGTGTATTTGGAAGCGTCATCGTAATCGGAATGTACAACGGTAGATACGGGCCTTTCCCTGATCACGCCAACCACTGAGGGTGCAACCGATGGAATTGCATGTAGGCCTATTCCACCGACTCGGACTCCGCTGACACCAACTCCACTGACTCCAACTCCACTAACATCCACACCTCCAACTCCGGCTCCACCGTGTCCAATGCCAGTGATTTCAACTCCTTCGGAAATTGTTCCACCGTCTCCCGCTCCGCTCACTCCAACTCCAGTAACACCGACCAAATTGACTGTCTGCAACGGCTGGACCCTCGTAGGGCCTGCCCTAGCACCGGTTACGATGGAAGATCCCGATGTATATGAAACTCCTCCGGTTGGAACGGAATGTCCTACTGTATAGGATAATCCACCTGCCGGGACAGCAGAACCAGAGGTGATTGCAACGCCTACGGGTGGGGCAGAAGTCACATATTTCACCGCCGGTGCCTGGTAAGAGTAGGTGTTAACGATCCTTTCTCCTCCTGAAACGGTTTGAGCGACTCCCGAAGCAATCTCTCCATCTCCTGAAGAAAGAAGCGAGCCTCTCGCAACTCCCGAAGCAATCTCCGGACCTCCCGAAGAGGTATCTAAACCTCCTGAAGAGAGAAGCGAACCCCTCGCACCTCCCGAAGAGAAATAGGAACTCCTACCGCCTCCCGAAGAGAATTGATAGCCTCTTGCGCCTCCAGAAGAAAGATGAGAACCTCTTACGCTTCCCGAAGAAATTAACGGGCCTCTTACACCTCCCGAGGAAAGGAACGAACCACCAGAAGCAATATGGGATTCATCTAGAGCTCCTCCAAGAGATATTTGTGCACCGCCTGAAGCAAGTTGACCTCCTTCGGCATAACCTCCTCCGAAGATAGACGCTACGGAACCAGATTCAACATGAGTGACCGGCTGGATATGTACAGCCCCAGTTGCGATTCGTGCACCTCCAGAAAGCAGCTGTCCACCTTCTGTAACCAGCTGAGCACCCTGTGAAAGTAGCTGTGCACCTCCGGAAGCGAGATTTGCTCCTCCTGAAACGAGCCCAGCACCTCCCGAAACGTATCCTTCACCTCCTGACACAAGTCCAGCACCTTGTGAAACAAGGCCTGCACCTTGTGAAACAAGAGCGGCACCACCTGAAACGAGCCCTGCACCTCCTGTGACTAGAGTTGCACCACCTGAAGCGAGCCCTGCAGCTTCCGAAGCGAACCTTGCACCTCCTGAACCAAACCCAGCACCTCCTGAACCAAACCCTGCACCTCCTGAACCAAACCCTGTACCTCCTGAACCAAACCTTGCACCTCCTGAACCAAAGCCTGCACCTCCTGAACCAAACCCTGCACCACCTGAAGCTAATCTTGCACCACCTAGATGTATCTGAGCGCCACCTGAGACGATATGTCCTTCGTCACCCGCGCCAAAGATGGAGCCGACAGAGCCAGATTCGATGTGGGAAACGTGATGGATTTGCGCACCTCCGGTGGCAATGTGCGCTCCTCTCGCTTCACCCGCTCCGAGAATGGAAGCTACCGATCCGGATTCAAAGTGGTGTATCGCACCTCCGCCGCCCAACGCTCCGCCGCCCAACGCTCCGCCGCCCAACGCTCCGCCGCCCAACACTCCGCCGCCAAACGCTCCGCCGCCCACCGCTCTGCCGGCTCCAATCAGAGAATAGCCGATACGAGCGGGTTGGATGGCGGCCAACACTCCCGAGCCAATCTCGACTTTCCCGCAGCCGGGTACGATCCAAGGCCACTCGCAGGCTAAGCGGCTTCCGTCAAAAGCGAGCCCGAAGGGACAGCGGAACTCGTAAGCAGTCAGGCCGGAATGGGGGTCGGTGGCATCTCGACCTTCTACGCTCGGATCTCCGTGGTGATCGAGACAAGCGAAGAACCATCTGCAGTTTTCTGGGTCTGCGTAATATCCCTCAGCGGGACAGATGAACCTCGCTCTAGGAACGGGGGCGATCTCACTGGAACCATCGCAAGGTACGGACATCTGACCGGGCCAGACGCACACTTCCCATTTCTCGTCGAAAGCGAGTCCTGGAGGGCAGTCGTACTCGAAGACTGAGAAGTCGTTGGCGAGTTGGTCGAATTTCACACAACGGTAAAACCTGAAAAATATATGTCGATGAGTAGCTATTTCTAAATTTTCTGTTGCCAAACTCTAAAGTCTCGCAAGTCATGAACGAAGGGCAATATATTTTAGGCACCAATTTTTTTACAAGTATAAATTGAAATAGGAGATAATAAAGTTTTATTACAAATTGATGTTCGTTTTTCTGCTTAAAATGTTGCTTTTTACAGAAATTGGATTATAAACAGCATTTTATAATCGTTAATTATGGAGGTTTTTTATACCAAAACTTAATTTGTGAATTATACGTAGGGACTATTTACGCATGACTCTATATTGACGAGATAATTTTTTCCCCACGTTAATACCGCTCAAGCTCTCTGAAGAACTGTTATGCAACTAGGAGCAGTTGTGGAATTTCTTCCTTGTAATCCATCCCAGAATGGAACGAAATCGCAACGTTAAGAGGCGTTATTTACTGTTATTTCTTCTGCTTTGTGTTCTCTTAAAACATCTCATTCGCCGCTTTCTATCGGAACGAACTTTTATCTGGACAGTTACGTTAAAACTTTCTTCTTATGAAATTTTAAATCGGATGTGGTCAAAAATTTGATATTGTGGTCCTAGGCCAGATGTCGCGGGTGATTCGCTTGCTGTATGCAATTACAGCCGAAGGTATAGCTTCTGCAATATCGTGAACGCTATTAAGTCACATCCAAATAATTCCTTCCACATGAGCAGGTGAGATTTCATCATCAAATCAATACTTTGTGAAACAATTATTAAACTGTGGACTATACGTATTTCTCAGCACTTTCACGGATTGGATAAAAGATTCTCACGGGCCATGGTTTGCGCACGGCAATCTCTCTAGTGAATCGGAAGGAAGAACACTTACTGGTTGCAGCCGAGTGGATGACGGAAGTAACCCTGTCTCGAGCATTCGAATCGTGTCTCCGAATCCCTCCGGATGACGTGCACGGCGCCCTCTCTGTCTACCACGCGGACTATGCGGAACGGAGAGAGGCGGACGGTGGCGTCCAGTGATGCTTCGGGAAGAGCGACTTCCACTCCTCCACGAAGCTCCTCTTCCAGTGACCTCAGGATGAGGCCTCGGGGTTTGCGGGATAGGGCGGTCAAAGTCTCCTTGAGAACGCGGGTCAGAGGGAAAGAACCCCTACCGCAGACGCTGGCGCGGTCATCGGCGTCGATTGAGGAGATGGCAACTCCAGCCAATCCACGGAGGAGGGCGTATTTTCCCTATTAAAAGAGACAAGGGCTCAAATGTTTAGCGATCCGAATTCAATGGAACTTATACCACAGTAACAAATTTCTTCTATGCGAAAATATAGTGAAAATGATGTTCCCTAGCTGCATTCAAGTCTATCATTTATCCTTATATGACAGGAGAGAAGAATAAGGCAAGAAAAGGTAAAAATTTACCATGCAAATTTTCGTTTCCCCAATCTTGAGTTAGGTTAATATTTTAAAAACATTTTCTGTATTAGAGCTGTTCCATAGAAATTGGAAGAAGTTACAAGTGCAACAGTAAAATGTTACATTTGAAATGTAAGCAGATTTTACTCAAGATTAAATTTCTGGGAGTTATCAAAGCATTTGCGCTTTCAAAAACTCGTGAGCCGCCTTAAAATTAAATTATGTAGCAGTACCCCGTAAACTGTTCCATTCAGATTTTAGTGCATGATTTCTGATTTTAGCATGTGATTTTCAGTTAACCTTTTCACGCTGAGTCAAAGAATGTTTCCCTAAAAATGTTTGCATGCTTCATGTATCTGATATTTACAAAACGTTTGACCAAATAGTGTTAATTTTGTCGTTAAATGGCAGTGGCATTGACTATAATAGTCCAAGAGGCTGATTATCCAGAAATTCAGACGAGCAAATATTAAATGGCAGAATAATCTTGCAATGCCGCATACCTTGATGGTAACACTGGTCTCGTCGTCGAATGCGATCCATGTTTTGTTCCTGAAGGCATAAGGTGCCGTCAGATCTTCGTCTCTCTCAACAGTCCATCCACCTTCCTTCATCATGGAGCACACCTGAGGGGGTGGTGCGAAAAAATTAATGAGTAATTGTGCATTTTATCAACATATTTTATCTCCAGCATAGTTTTTTCCATTAACGTATTATCCTATTTCTCACGTCCTATGAAATATCTAAAGAATAATTTGGCTCTTATGTTCTCATCCAGCAACATCGAAATATATCTATAAAGGTGTGTTGCTGCAATTTTATTTGGATTTTAAATCAAATGATAGTGAGTGATATGCAGTACATTTATCAATGTGCTGTAGGATATTTCAAGATATGTTTTTCTCTTTTTGTGAGTCGAACCGGTACTAACTTACATGGACGGCCATACCATGTTTAAGTTATTGTAAAAATTTCCTTCAGGCAGATTAATATTTTTTAGTTTTAGTTGATTTTTTTTTTCAATGCTCAAGTTTGTTATTTTTCTTAATGGAGGCTGTTAGGCACCGAAATTATCGTTGAAAAATCGTTTCTCAAAAATAAACCGACAAAAAGTCAACTTCTAGCGGACATGACAATCATTTGTAAATTTATGAATTATTCTAATATATTCAGTTTTATGACCAATCGTACTGAGAGAGAGATTTAGATAATAAAAACTCGATAATTACGCTTTGTAGATTGATTCCCTAAGGGGGTATCGGATATATGTATTAAATGATACAGAGATTGGTTCGTATAGTAGCAGACTTTTCCTTTTGCGCAGATATAGAAAATTTCTAATATTTTTTAATTAATTATTTCAATTGTATCTATTAATACAAAATAAACATCAATGCATAAAATTCGTCTCGATCTTCTCGATCGCGTGGCAAGTCGGAGGATGGGTTCATCGCTCCAGATATACGAACTCCCGCATCTCTCTCAGTGGCAACAACGTTGAAAGATTTTTGCCAGCTCTTTCTCCCTCTTTCTTTGCTCTCACCTGCTCGTAATTTATGACTTTGGGTGCTCCCGAGACTGGTGATCGGGCAACGTTCTCGTTCTCGTTTTTCAGAGAGAAAGAAAGCGCATGCGTCGGAAGAGTTATGATCAGCTTGGACGGTGGCGCTCCCAATCCAGTGAGCAAATCCAGAACTGAATCCTGGAAAGTAGAACGTGGCAATTTTTTCAAATCGCTTAAAAACATAGCGGTAAGATTTTTCCAAGCGTTAAATATCATCATGGATGATCGCACAAAACGTACGTGTCCTTATGGACAAAACATTTTTAAGACCACATAAAATTGTTTCTATATTCCTTGAGAAATGTTTATATAATAAGGCGAAAATTAGAAATCAAAATTTAATTTCATCGTTTCAAATGAAACGACAGAATTTTTGCTGAGATATACTGCATTGAAATTATAATTGATCAATATTTGAATTATTTTTGCTAAGCTTTTGTTAACTGCGTTATGAAGGGTGTAAAATATATAATGACCGTAAAATTTACAAGCGATTTAATAAATGACTGACGTACAGTGTTGAGAATGTCAGATAAACCCATAAGTCGACTGTGGTGGAAAGTGACATCCTTCTCTGAAGAATCGGTGATGTTGTGCGTCGATACCGTGAAGTAATCGACGTACCTGTCAAGATAAAACATAATATCATTGCCAAGATAATCGCTCTTTTATGTCTCAATCTTCTGATTTCAAAATCAAAATGGAAATCAAGAAATTGAAGAAGAAAACGAGATGCACCAAAAAAAATTGGTCATTTCTTTACGAAAATTTATTTCAAATGAAGACGGAAATGTATTGTTATAAGTTATATTTATCTCCACCATTTATATTTTACGAAGAATTTTTGAATGGTTTGAAGATATGATTCAGTAACTCCGGGGATGGATTCTTTTAAAATATAGGTAACAATAAGAGATGCACCGAATAAGGATTTTGGCCGAATAATAAAATCAGCAGTCGGCCGAAGCCGAATGCCATTACCATTGCGCTAATTTCTAAATTACTAAAATGAATCTGAAATTTTATCAACTTACTTTCTTATATATTAAATTATTATCCTGTATTCTTGCGCTTGATATACATTTTTATTTGCCTTTCTTTGAAAAAACACGTAACAGTTGAACGCTAGCTCACTATACGCACACTGTAACAGATTTACAGTTTTATGTTGACAATATCAATAGTCAAATTTCAAAAGTTTTAAATTATGGTGCGGAAACACCAATTTCTTTGTATTGTCTGCCGCCAGATTGTTTCTGCGGTCACTGTACTGAACACATGAAGTGCTGAACAGACGCTCTCTTTCAACAGGAGCAAGATATTTTTGTGCGAACTTTGCCAGTGTAGGATACTGCTGCTTTCTTCTTCTTTGCCACCACCTTGTTGGACATTCTTTTCTATCTATTAGTGTGTCACCAAGGCATTGAATTATCTCCTGTTCACTTCCAGATGAACTTTGTGGTTTTTAGATGTTGATGAATATGCAATTTTATTGAAACTGTCCCATAAGATGAAAATTTGTGCACTAGTTGATGCAGTTGCTTCGTGGGTGTTTTCATAGCCAGATGTAAGAACAGCACTGTCATTTATCTCTTCTACGTAGTTTTAATACCTACGCTTGCATTTGCTGCTTCATTCTGACATCTGTGAAAAATTTGTCATTAAACCTTTGATCTATAAAAGTGACTATGGGACAATGTAATTCACTTTCAAGATAACAAGATCGTCTCAGGATTTCCTTCTGCATCACAGCCTACATGGCATGCACACCAAAATCAGTACCTTCCTTAGAGTAGAATGATAAAAGACTCTTTACTGCAGGTACCATGCAAGAAATATTTACATTCTGAAGGCTCATTAATTTTGTAATTTCTTCAGCAGGCCACAGGAAATGAACTGATTTCTCTGCAAGCAACCGCAGGTGGTTTGTGAGTCCTGTTACACTGATATTGTTATCCGCTAAGTACAGGGTGATGGCTTCATTTTGTTCAAGCAGCCTTTTTAACATGCAGTAGCTGTTATTCCATCTTGCTTGAACATCTTGTATAAGCACATGATGAGTTCCAACCTCTCTTGTATCTCGTGCAGTTCGTTTTTTGCAGGGGAAATATGATGAAAGTTCCTCACTATCTTTCAGCTTACAGTTAGTATCTGTATTTACTCCTTGCTGTTCTGGAATAGCTTTCTGCGCACAGAACTGAAGTGTGTGAACAAAGCAACTTACATCCTGTAATTTCTGCCTTTACCATATTTTCTTCATTGTCAATGAGGTGGCATTTTTCTTTAGGGATGTTTCATTCTATCATATGAATATTTCTTCTATTGTGCTATTTATATTGTTAGCAATGTGAGACAGTAAAGCAGAAACATGATTAAACTAATCAATCCAGCGTGCCGTTAAACTTAAATATGGTGTTGCTGCATGTACAAATTTACGCTGTTGAAGATACAGTACTAGCGCTTTCAATCTCATCATTAAATTTTTGTGCACAAGATAATGTACCTCAGGAACAAGTTTTTCTGTAATGTTTTCTGGATCGAATTTTGAATCTAGGATTCATGGTCGGGGGAAATATCACAAAGCCTTCATTTTTAACAATTTCATGTTATTGGGAATCTATTGCAATCATTTCGACGATCTTCCTGCTTAAACCTTTAGCCTACACAGAGTGGACTGTATGGTAGCGCCCTTTTAAAGCATTCTTGTAATGTTTGCTGCTATGAAGTAGGCTTAGTGAGAATACTTAATCTTTTGGATACCTTATTTTGCTTTTTTTTCTTGTGAGCCTGCTAGTGCTTTATTAATTTCTTCTTACTCGTTATATTCTTTCTTATATCTGAATCACAGATGATTCATCATAAGTGCCGTAGTGCAGAATTTTGAAGTTTTCCTCCACGTCAAATTGTGAGGTTGCAAACTTTACACGGTGCTTTTAATTCATCTCTACTAGAGGTGAAAAATTCCCAAACAGGATTTTATTTTGTCGAGCTCTTGGTCTATATTTAATTGAAATTATTTTAAAATTTAATATAACACCAGTAAAATGACAAAATTTTGAAATTCTACAAGTACGAGTATATCGCTTGTTTTCACAGAGATTATGAAGCTGATGTAATCTAAGGTATATAATTTCACTCTGTGCTGTAGATATTACCTGTTATATTTTAATTTTAGAAAACTCTGTTTAACATGAAATTAACTTTCTTCTTTACTTCTGTAGTCACTTGATAATTTTTAATACTTACGATGTCTAAATAAAATAAACGGCTTTTACAGGTAGCGCTGTTAAAAGTTACTACAGCGCTTTATTCTAATACCTTAGATGCATGGTGTTGATTATATGCAACATCATTTTAAAAGTGCATCAGAGCAACTAATTTGCTTTCTTTTTAACTAAAATAAATGCCTATTAACCTTCGTTATTTGTATTTTTTTGTTTCTTCAGTTTTTTAATGATGGTAGATATGAAGGGTTTATTTTGATTTTCACCACACTTATCTCAAGATGTTCGCTCGACCTGTGAAATGTCTTTCTTTCATAATTGAAACTAGATTGAACGATGCATCATAAAATATGGTGGTTATGTTGAAGCCTAGATATTTGAATTGTATTAAGTCAAAAACTCAATGCATTATGCTTTTATTTGCCGTTTACAGTTTGCTTCTATCATGTCTTCATCCTAAGTTTTTAAGATTTAAATTTGCACAAAGACTTTATAAACACTCTGTATATTGTTAAATAAATTATAGTGATTCCATACTTTCCCATTCTTATAAAAATAAAAATGATATTATAGAAATAATTTGGTATTGTATCAACATCCGATTATTTGGTCTTATGAAGGCCGAGGACAAAGTCGAAGCCTAACTTCAGTGCATCTCTAGTAACAATTAATATTTTTAAAAGTCCTCGGTATCCAGGAATTTATCGAATGTGTCGTTTACTGAATTCTGAAACATTGGCATTAATCGTGATTTAATAATTGATATACCCCAGCATTCGTAATTTTACGAATTCATTTTATAGCTAAGAAAATGTCTCTTAAAAAACATTCTCCTTCGAATGACGCACTGTCAAAAGTGCTTGTATCTCAAACGTATAGCCACGTGCGCTCCCAGAAATTTGTCGCGAAGAGAACGAAAATTACTTCCTAATTCTTTCCATTAACGCTTAGTTTTCCGTTCCTCGACGCAACGAAGCCTTCCGCCCACAGGTCGCGCATGTACTTCTGCCAGGTAATTCGGATGCGATAGAAGTTCAAAATATCCGATTTTACAACACACACTTTCTAATATGACTTACTTCGAAAGGGGCTTTAGATCGTAGGTCTTGGCCAGCGCTTCGGGTCGAACGGGTAAGCGAAGGAGCAGGATAGAGTCGTCGCCACCTTCGGATTCCTTTGGCTTAGCATCTCCCATCCCTTCTCTCAACGACTGCAAAGACGGAAATTTGAAGTACAATTAAAAAAAAAGAGTATGGGATGAGAAAAAATACGAGTGAAAAAAGGAAATGAACGAAAAATAAAGGAGCGACCGAAGATTTAATTTCCTTTATCCTCGATCTTATGCAACCCTTCAAAGCGCTTGATGCGCTAGGTTTTCTGCTATGCGCACTTAGAAAAGCTAATGCAAAAATTCTTTTGATGAAAGGACTGAGCGGAGTATCTCAACTATTAAAGCAGTACCATCGGCGCAAAAAGTGTTGGCGATATTTGAGGGGAATTTCGAGCAATGGATTTCGTCTCCGTTGTAATTTTATTTTCTCAAACGCAATTGGAGTTGTGCGTTTTCAGAAAGTTGAACTTATTTGAAATTTTAGGTCATTAAACCTATTTTTTATGTAAACTTTTCTGTAAAATCAAAATTAAATCCTAAAATTATTAATTATTCATTCATTCAAGCCTTCTATTTCCATAGGAAATTTTTTTGAGATGTAACTTATCTATATTAGGTATTTTAATATGACATGATAGTGAATTGAGGAAAACAACAAGAGAAGGCAAATTCGGAGCAAATTCAAGTATTCAGCTTTGAACATTTCGATCTAGTTTAGGCTTTCTTTGAAAGTTGGAAACTACTAGGTATAAAAACATTTTTCTGCGTGACAGTTAAAATTTCAGAAAAAATTCTCTAGTTTTACACTAATTATATTTTTCGGTTATGGTTCTTGGCATGCTAATTATCTGTAATAAAATCAATGTACCTGTCATGAAGGGAATCGTGATAATTGGTCGACCTTAAACACTTGCGCAACTTGTGACGGTCACTTGACAAGATTGGACGCGACCATCTATCCACAAGTATGACAGCTGTTGTCACGACAACATCACGTTGGCGTTGCGGAGGAGTTTGAAATCAGGAGTGATCCTCACCTTGAAGGCAGAAACAACGTTCTCCTTCCTCCTGGTGTGACTCGGGTCGTCGTTAACCTCTCCCAGGTCGACTTCTAGACCGTCTAAGTTGGCGCTCTTGATGTAACCGGCGGTCGTGCGGGCGAAATCGGAAACCTTCTTGTGGGAGGCGCCGTAGAGGGCGCGGGAACTTGCGTCCACTCCCAAGAGCAGCCGCAGGGATGGGTTGCGCCCGCGTAGGTCGGAGAGAGCAGAAGATCTCACTGCGATGAGGAAATCAATTAAAGATATGTTTCAAGTTTGAATGACGAAAGTAGTCAATTAATCCTATTTTTCATCAATTATTCAATTCATCGTTGCTAGTTCGCAAGCTTTTATGGTTGCTCGAGTATTATCGATATGTGAAATTATATTATCATGAGTAATCAGTACCTGGTGCTTGAGTTCTCAATGTCAAAATTTAGCCAACACCAGGGATGGCCGATTCCGATTCAATTCGTGGATGAATTGATTCCTTCGTTCCGATTAATTGGAAAAGTTGAATCGATTCACTTGTTATGATTAATTCTGCGATTTAACTCAAGTGATTTGATGTGCAGATTTTTCCAAATAACAATTAAGAATAATTTTCACTATAGAATGATCGAGTTCCTCTTATGGCTGAATATAAAATCCAGAATAAGTAATAATTGAAAAATTAACTACTTGTCAGGTATCTTCAATATAACCTTGTTATGGTTATTGAAGATATCTAATTCAAGTGCTTAATTTTTCAATTTTTATAAATTCCGGAAAGAATAATTTTATAAACCCATTTGTGTATGATTAGATACGATTTGATCTATCTGTCATTTCTTTGTTCAAATCTTTAGCTCTGCATCGCCATTAGTTGTCAAACTACGCTAAATGTACCTTTTAGGAAGTTTAGATTTGTTTTAAATTTTATTTTTATAAGTTATTATATTTGCATTTATTTTTAATGGCCTTTTCTGAAACCTGTGGTAAGTTCTGGCATTGCACGACAACAGTGGACAATTCTTAAAATTTTATTTCAATTTACGTTACATGTCATCCTTAATGAAATTTCAGTATTTTTGAGTGATTTTTTTTGTTTTAATGGTTTTATAAATATAAATAATATATGGATATCGCGTGACTTGAAAATCTGATTTTTGTACGCAGGACGATAATAAATAAATAAATAAACGTAAACATTTTTCGAGGCCGTGACTGCGTCGACGGCCGACACATTTTGGAGTGACGTCTTGTCGGTTTAATGGAGGACGTCTGCTTGCTAACGATCCCAATGGACTTTCTCTCCGCAATTCGCATTCACTTCGAATCCTATTCGATACGGAATGATTTGAAACGCGCGCACAATCGACCCGCAATACTTTCCTATTCCATCGGGAGCCCAGTGACCCCGTTTGGGCGCGGTCATACACCGTCATTCACTCGCCGGCTCTTTTTTTTAATAAATTCAAAGCGGTTCAAATGTCACCGTTTATGGGAGTTTAAATATGTTTTTTTCCTCCCCTGCGTTCCTCGGCTGAAAGTGCGGGAAAATATTTACGGTTACATTTCAGTTGAATTGTCGGTTATAGCTTCTGAAAAAATGGTCCGCATAAAAAACGGAGCGAAAAATAAAATGGCATTTGACTGAACCGTTCCTAAATGTTTCGGAGAATTTGGACGAACCATTTACTATTCTCTGTCATCAGATCGCTTTGAAAATTAGTCTTGATGTTGGAAATATTTACTCGGTGGCGTAATTAATATATTTTTACATTTTTCTCTTTTTTCGTTCTTACTGGACAGCAATTGTGATTTTTTTCCCAGTTTATACAACTGCTATTCGTCAAGAGACTTTATAGATTCTTTCGATTATTTAACGGAATTTGTAGTTTTTGTCTATAAATGTTTATCCAACAAACTCAAATTTGATGTCTTTTAATTGTTACCACATTTATAATTATATTTTTTGTGCACGTTTTTTTGGTTCTATTTCTTGAATATATATATCCTAAGGCTGAATAGGTTACGCTTTTTTCATAAATGCATTTATTATTAAGGAAAGTACTTTGAATAAGATTTATAATCATTGTAATGGCCAACATAAAACACGTGGAGATAAATCTAATAATGTAAAAACCTAGTGCGAATTTTTCCCAAGATTTGTTTGAAATAGGGCGGACTCGAGTTTCTTTTACGTCTAAAATTCGTATGTTACTTGATCGAAGAAGGTCTTTTTAATGCAGTAATTTCGGCATTTTATTTTAAGGATATGGATCGACGTTGCCGAGTGGAATCGTCGGAGACGGCGAAAACACCTCATGGAACCCGAAGGAGATTCCGGATGGATCGTAGGAATGCGAGGAATGGAAGGGCGAGAGCGAAAAAAGGGAGGCGTGAAGGATCGCTGCGGAGAGGGTCGCGTGCCCCGCCTCTGCCGCCAGGTGAGTTCAAAGGTTTCCGCCGGCTTGTTGAGGGCGCCACCCCTCTCCATGTCGTCTTCTTCTATCGCAAATCTCGTGGCCTCATTATGGGTGGTCGTTATATAAGTAAAGCAAACTTCCCCGGAGTCCGTGGCACAAATGCCTTATCTAGCGTTCTCTATCGCAATCAGCTGTCTCTTTTCTGCGGGCGCGAAGGCGCCGATTATCCGCACGTTAAGTGGCGTGAGAATTGCGAAACCGAGCCCAGTTAAATTTTCTCGGTCGTAATCATTTTTATCAAAGGGATCTTTAGTAAGCTACCGATTTGATTGAGCGAAAATCACGCCGCCTTCAGTCGGCGGAATCCGCGACTCCGATACGACATGCTGAGGCGACGGAAGGAATGCGAGCAAGGCTATCGTATGGAATGTATTAGCCTCTGAACCATGAAGTGCCGTGGATCGTAATAATGGCCGCGCTGTTGTGTTAAGGGATATCCTTTAAAAGAGCAATCTTCCCAGAGTTTGTGAATGGCCAGTAAACGAACGCGACGTAATTTAAAACCTCCAAATTGTTGCGGATCGTACCCTGTTATGACATGACTAGATGAATTAGCCTGTTTAAAACGGGCTTTGTAATCAAACAATATAAAAAACAAATTAGACCATTTTATTATAAAATTATATTATAGATTATATATAGAAACGGCTGAGATATTGAGCGTTACGGACAGAATGACCAAGTGACCAAGAGAATAAGGGTTTTATTATATTTAGATCGTCTGCTGTTATGCAAGAGTACGTCGAGAGGAGTGAGAGGTAAACGTTGTTATTGCTTTGCACTCTGCCCGCGGCGGCGCTGCTATTTATGGATAACGCTCATTACGGCGAGTGAGATGAGCTTATCTCGAGATTTAAGTACACCTTACTCGACCGAGATCGAGTGAAAAAATCCACAATATCGTTCATCAGGTAAACGACTTAAAAATATCAAAAGATTGTTGCTAGCTGTTGTCTAAAATTAAATTGTTTTTTAAATCCATATTTAAAAGATGCATGATATTTAAAAATATTTAAGTTTGCATCATATGCGTAATGCTAAGTTTAATGCATTCAAACTTTAATCCAGTAATAATGAGCTGCTTTTAAATTTCTAAATTTTTAAGCTGATAATATAAAAGATAAGTTTAAAAAATATGGCCACTTAATAATAGAGGACTTTTTCGTGATACATATAAACATTTATTGGAATAATTTGGTATTATTGTGGTTTTTCTTGGTTTCATTTCATTCGTTTCATTTCATCTAAATCTTTCGATATGTGAATAGCCCATTTCTTGAAAATGTCTGCAAAATGAAGGTGACGCATGGTTGATAGACATTTAAATGCCTAAGCATTTATCTCTTTTTCACTCGACTATTCAGTTTGTATCATTTGCAGCTTTCTCGTAGTCAACATTAATTAGTAAATGTATAATGAAAACAGTTCATCATAAGATATATTTTTTAACTTAACCCCTTTCTTCTCAATATTTCATAAGCGAAATTTTCTATTTTCTTCCAAGTATCTCCAAAATTCCTAACGTAACATTGCAAAATTCAGTCTGACAATTCTTCGGCCTATCCAAACTGCATTACATTCACAGTACATGCGGTCTCGGATAACTCCTGACAGTCATACACCTTTCGCTAACTGGATTTCTTTAAGACCTACCGATCATATATCACGCCCGGATTTTAGGCAACCACTCACACTCCCTCCCCCTTCCCTCTCCTGCTCTTTCTCTCTCTATATATCTCTCACGCTATCGGCAGGTCCGGCGACACCAACGACCCCAGATGTCCTCAGCCTCGTTCTCTGGCGAAATAACAGGAGACACGAAATGACATCCACAGATCTCGCACAAGGTATTCCATTCCCCGTCAAAACAAAAAAAAATAACGAAAGGGAGAGGCTTTTAAGGGTGTGAGAGAAGGTCCAAAAGCAGCGGTGGTGGTCCGGATTTCGAAATCCATTCCCAATTTTATTATTTTCGAGTGGGCAAATATGCCGAGTGTGACCCCCACGCTCTCCTCTCACCAATTCCCTCTTCTCTTTCTCACGCACACTCTTTCAGCGCCTGATTTTATGCACGCGGACCTTCGGGAGAGGCAATGCTAGAATACCTCCTCCGCCCACCTCACACCCCCTCCTCCCTCCGCCCCATTTACCAATTCCTCCCCCCTAATTCAACCACTTTTCCCGCGACTCCGCCCCCTTCTCCTCGCCGTCCGAAGGGCTTTTATGGGAAGAGACCGCCTTCGCAAATTTTTATGCATCTTCCTTCATATGGCCTCCTTCCTCTCCCCTTCTTTTCGGAAAAAAGAGATAGTGAGGGCGTGCCAACGAATCTGGTCCTCATTCTGTCCCCTCCCATCCCTTTATCCCTTTCCCTTCCCTTCTTGTCCCCCCCCCTTCTCCCTCCTTGCTCCTTCCCCATTACTCCTTCCCCTTGACTCCTTCCTTATTACGCCTCCTACCCTTACACCTCCCCTTATTCCTCCCCCTTGACTCTCGCCTCTCTCCCCCCCTCACCACTCTCCCCTTACCCCTCCTCTTACCCTCTCCCCTTTTCCTTCTCCCCTTTCCCCTCTCCCTTTTACTCCTTCCTCCTTACTCCTCCGTCCCAAAAAATATTTTCGACAGAGTCGAAATATCGCTTCTCCTCCCCTGTCCTCTCTCCGCACAGCGTGTCGGGTAACTCGAGGGACATGTTCCATTTCAGCGAAAGTACGCACGCATACACACGCATATACGCAACTAGCACCGTCATCCGTTCGCAGAGGGGGAGAGGAGGGCAAAACCGAGGCTCTTGCCGCATGTTCGAGGGAAAAATCGCCCAAATAAGTCGTCTCCGGTTCGATGTCGAGAGAAGCGAGTTGAAATAATAGTCTCTCTTGCTGGCGTCGTTTTATTTTTTCAATTTTGTTTTGTTTTCGACCGAAGCTCGATGACATGTCGGGGCTTCATTTTACCGAGTGGACAGCGGAGGTGAAAATGAAAATTGCGAGACACTCGACAATACGACGGTTTATTTTCGGCGAACTATGTCACGCGCAGTTGAGACAAACTGTTTTACGAGATAAAAAATTGGAGGCAAATAACTGACTCACAGTGCTGCCAAAATCTTGAATTACTGAATTCTTTTATTTTACTGTTTATTCACGTTATGAATATGACATGACATAGGAAGGTTGGATATTTAATATATTTCACCTGGAATCTTTTTTCATGACGAACATTTTTACTGTTTCTATAGGGACATCCAAATAGAAAACAACACGGTGAAAAGAACTTCTATAGCCGTAAAATGACTAGGAAAAATATTCCATTTAAGAAGATTCTTCTTGTTTTCTTTCTATGAGATGTCACTGTAGATGCTACTTCACAGTTTATATACGAGTTCCATTTATCATTAGTTTTAAGAACATGTTTGAAAGAGTTCAAATGACAAAAAAATTCTTGTTATTATAAAATTCATATTTTATGTCTTTTAGTTTGTTTAATACCTGAAATTTTATATCATTATTAAAGTACATTCCATTCGTCATTAAATTCTGAATCCAGTTCAGCATATCAGTTTTCTTCACAATTTTTTCGTCAGACAGAATTGATTTGATAAATTATATTGTAGTTTTGACATAAGCCGTAAGATGAACTTGTTAATTAGATATTAAATGCAAATACCTCTGACTTATATTTCAATCCGAATGAAAGCGGTCGTTATTGTATTTATAAAACCGAAACAACTATAAGGAGAAATTTTCAATTTTACTAATATATATATTATCAAACCTTTTTTGAATTACTAAAAACTGTTTACTGATCAGGAATTATTTTTGATGGCATTATCTTTTATATCTCATTGTAAATCTATCATTGAAAATATCTTGGTGACAGTATGGATTATTTGTCGAGTTTTTTATTTTATAAAACATCAAAATCACAGCTAATAAAATATCTTTGATAACGAAATTTTTTAAACCTCCCTTACCACAGTTCAAAAAATTAAATTGAAATTTTTGGAGCCCTATAGTTAATTACAATAAAAGATGACAAAGGAGAAACCTCCTTATAACAATAAAAATTAAAAAAGAAGTACACACCGGTTTAGGGGAAATTACTCCACGCCAGGGACCGAACATTCGCACAGTCTCACACACACATTATGTGAGATTGTTTGAGTGTTCGGTCCCTGGCGTGGAGTAATTTTCCCTTAACCGGTGTCTACTTCCTTTTTAATTTTTATGGTTATAAGGAGGTTTCTCCTTTGTCATTTTTTATTCCCTTGTCACGTAACAACGACAAAAGTTGTTTCAGAGTTAAGTCGTATTTTTCTAAGGGAAATGACCCGACAGTTTTGCCTTAATCGCACCTGAAGCGCAGCATTGCTAGCAAATGTTTGCGTAATTTACCGCACAGAAAACTTCAACCTCTGCCGAGCTTTGCCGCAGACCTCGTGTCTCGACGTTCACCAAGAATCCGACGCGTACACATGCGCTGACGGTGGCACCCATTAGTGCATCCATTAGAAAATTAGCTTTCAGCCGAGCGAGTCCCGCTCCAAACTCCTCTAGGTCACGTTAACGGCGGTTACATTCAAATGTTTGGCGTGACGAAAGTTTTCCCTCCGAGAAACGCGGCAAAAAAAACGAAGGAATGCAACACAGCATCCGAGATATATATGTAACGGCGAAAAGGGTTGCTGGTTTTTTAAAACCCGTTATCGACCCAATAAGGAACGCTATCTTAAGTTTCGTAATTGCTTTTCGAGGTACAACCGCGCGTTGAAACTAGTTCCCTAGATTCTCGGGTTCCTTTCCTACGATCTATATGGGAGGTGGGCCGTTCCGAACCGTGCATAATGCCAAACCACCTCGAGCACTCGTGGAATCAAAAAAGAAATCCTCGAGCGCTTATAGCTATGCTAGAAATATTGCGTAGCAACATAACGGATACGTACCTTTCTCTTCGTCCCGTTTTGCTTATATTCGATAACCGAATAAGATAAAAATGAAATTAAGCGGTTCAATATCTAAGCCTGTGGAATTTCCATCGTAAAAGCGGATGGTTCAAGAGCATGTTATTACTTAATTGTAACTCGAGATAAAATGTCTGGCAATAGTTTACAGAGTTTTACTTTCCACCTGAATTTGTATTTTATTTTAGAGGAAGTTTTCTGGAGATTGGCTAACTAAAATTAATTTCCTAAATTCCATTCATTTATACATACTTCATAATCATTATTCAAGATCTTGTTTGTTATTATAATTGTATTTACGTAGTGTGTGATAACAAAATCTTCAAGTTTTACAAATCATTGTGGGACATTATAATTCATTTCTCAGAATTTCACGAACATAAGAAAGGCCTCTCTCATATTTTCTGTAAAGCAAAATATCAGTGATTATTTTTATCGAATTAATTTGAACTAGTGAAAATTTCAATTCCCTGTTACTTATAAAGAACTTAAGTTAATTTTATATCTATTTTCTCTTTTGGATAGTAAGTGATCCATTTGAAACATTTATGGACAACAGAGCCATTTTAGTTAACTTCTTCAATGGGCCTAGACCTAGATGATCAGTTCAACAGAAAAGCAGTTAATCAGAGCTATATCTTCATTGTTCAATATTGAATAAAATCAATATCGCTGTAGAACTTGTAGGTGGGTATCTCATACAAAGCATAATAAAAATCAACAAATTGGGTTACAAGATGAAGGATTGGGAAGACAGTCCGACAAGCAGGCATAAACCTGAATCAGACTAAAGAATATTCTATTAGTTCACTTTTAGCGCATTTTTAAAAAATCGCGTATGTACCCCGTATGTTAAATATAATCTAGTTTTCTGTTAGGTATAATCAACTATATTTTGGCGGAGAGTCAGATTTGGCAATTTCCGAAAGAATTCTTGTAAACGATTTTTCACCTTAGTTTTTTAAATTCTCTTCCAGTTTTGTTTTTGAATAAGAAAATACATCATTCATGATTCCATGTCAAAACTCCATTTAACAACTTAAATGGAAGAATATGAACGGTTGGCGATCGATTTTAAAAAGAAAAAAAGCCACACGACAATCAATTTTAGGACGAAATTATTATAATGGATGTAATTTTCTATCCAAATTTGAACGTAATGTATCATCTACGAAACTCCTTTGGCTTGCTTTCGCGTGACTTTGTATCATGAAGTTTTGTCCCCCCACTTCATATATTTGACTATATGTCTTATGATCCAAGTTAGAACAATGTAAGGCCAGTTTCCTACTAGATATAGCGTCATGTATCCCATAATTTCCGGTTAAAACATATAAGCTTTGCTAAATCTATCTTGTGATATTCCTTGCTCAAAAGGTGAACCCTGAGCGTGCGAGCGTTCTTGGCGAAGAAATAGTGCGGTTCTGTCGAGTATCTCGCCGTGATCTGCGATTGGGATGGCGGAATCTTCTCCATAACTCTTAACACTCCTCGAGCAGAGTCAAGAAGAAGACATTTCGGGAAAGCGTTGCTCTTTACGTTCGAGAAATAGCATTCCTTGCTCACCGACTCCGTATTTTCCGCAGCCACGGGACCTTCCATCAGTTCCCGTTTTATCGGCGCGCATCTATGTTTGCCAAACCGCGTTTATCATCTTTTTAATGAAACAGGAACTTCCCGTTCGACCGCAATGGTTCTCCTATTTCCTTTCAAATTTATCGCGGAAACTGCTAGTTTATTCTTCCACTTTGGTTTCAGGTATCTGTGTTCGGAAAGCAAGATGCGGTCGCTTTCGACTGACTAGATCTGATCCTCTGAATGAAAATAACTCTCCGATTCTTTAATATGGTCTCAATAATATTTTTCGAGTATGGATTTCCTTTTTGAAAATTTAACTGCTAGTTATCGAAATTTTTTAAGTAATTTTGGATATCCGTGAAGGTGGCACTACATAAAGAACAATCTCATTTTTCGAAAATAAAGGAGAATAATGATCGAGCTTCTCAAATTCAAGGCTCCAAGTTGTGCCTTCGTAATTTTTATTATTTTTCCTCCTTACCTCATCCTTCGTGTTTCGTTTAACACGAAAGAACATCTACTTACACACACTTGCGAAAAAGATGCAATGACAAATTTTATTTCGTCTAAAATAATCCAAGAGGTTAATTATCCAGATATACATGAAAAACTTACTTCGTCTGATAATCAAAATTACCACTGATGGCAGAGAGCAATCGAATAAAAAAAACAACCGGCCTCAGTGGTAAGGAGTTACTTTTTAGTCATAATTTGGGAATGATTATTTAATTTTTTCGATACATTTATTTTTGATCCGCTGTTTTCTGTCGGACGTCTCACCTTTCTCGCGGTCCAGTTGAAAGCCGTTGTCCGTCTCGATGGTCGGCAACACCATGTGGGTGCATATGCAGGGATCCAGGTCGCCGACAGAAATCTTACCCTCGTGGTAGCACAATAGATGCTTGGAAGGCATGGCATCCGGGCATTTGTCTGCAACGACAAAGTAAAGTAGGGTGGGTGTGAGATGAGCGACGTCCAAATTGGCAGGCTCTTCAAAAGGATGAGACTAGGGAGAAGGAGCCGATGAAATTGCAAGTCATCGCGGCTAGCGGATTGCGGGTGCCGTAAATCCATTCTTAATTTAAATCATGGGGAGCGGCTTTTTATTGGGAGCTCCCCATTTAGAATATTAAGATATTTAACGATGAGGAATCGATAAAGAAAGACGAAAACGGTAAATGCGATTTGGAGTAACGGAATGGAGATCCTTTGTTTGAGGAATTCAATTCTATTGCCAAAAAAGCCATATAAAGCGTACCGTACTGCATTTGTCTTGTAATTCTATTAGGAATAACCGACAGGAAAATCTGAAGCTGTTACATTTCGATGAGCTTTTAATGTTTAAATTTGATTCTCTGGTCATTTCCTAATACTATACCCTCTGCAATACAGGTTATCAGGACATCCATGGTTTCCATAAAAACGGCAGTTAATAAAATGTGCAAACATTCAAATGAATTAAAAATTAATCAATTGATCGTCTTTTTTGTAATTTAACTTCACTACAGATCTATTTTACAGTAATATTTTAAATCTAATTAAATGAACGAAATAATATCTGTATTGATGTGCCATGCCTTAAAAATTATCTTCATAAGCTGTTGAGGAAATTCTGTGAAACAAAAACCTTTAATTATAAAATCATTTCAAAAATTATTTCTCAGTTACGATGATCTGATCGGCCAGAGTTATTAAAAATCTCTTAGAACACTAAGGATCGCACTGAAAATTACGCTACTGGTTATTGAATGAATGTAAAAACAGATTTTGAAGAAAAAGAAACAAAAATTAGAGCAACATATCATCTGACGTCGTCCCGTCGTCGGAAGTAGCCTCGACGCGCAACACAATTTACGCTCCGACTGAGTTTGAGTCGTACTCCATCGTCGCCTTGCGTTTCGTTTTTTTCGCTCTTATTGCGCTCGATTTATTGCTTCTATGCCTGCGCACAGTCTAAGGCAGTTTATCACGCGAAACCTCCCCTCTTCTTCTTCTCCTCCTCTCGTTACCTCCCCTCTGCCTCTCACGCTCACCCCCTCTGTCTCCCTCTCCTTTTTCTCTGTCTCCCTCTCTTTCTCTCTCCGAGTGGGTGTCTCCCAGACCGCGGGTCAAACCATTCTCTTTACTGCTCGGCTTCCTCCCTTCTCCATTTACCACTTTCCTTCCCACGCGCCCCATTCCTTTCACCACCATTATTCTCGTTTCACGGGGTAGTTTTTTTGTGGAACTGTCCAGACTTCGATATTTTCCCCCTTCGTCGATTTTTCACTACCACACTAAAATGGCGTTTAGGTATCTGGTTCATCTCTCTCTCTTCCATTGCTTTTACGTTTGCATTTCATTAAATAATGCAAATGTGACGATTTTGTTTATATATTCGACCGAATTAAGAAATAACATATTTTCGCTTTATTTATAATTCTTTTCGTGTTTCGATTACTACTGAAGGTATTATTTTACATGAGCTTTATTATAAAAAATTTCACCATGTGAATAATATACACTCTCACTTGTTATGTCTAATTTGTATAAGCGATATATTTCGAAACCCATCGTCACCGAGGAGGGCAATAATTCATCAAATGAAGGTGAACCAATTTATTATGATGCCATCTTCTTCCACCTAATAAAAAACCACTCTAAATTCACGTGACGTGTGCTTCTTTGGTAAGGATAGCTTGTACGCATTAGAATCAAAATATCCATCGAAATTCAGGCACGAGGCTGGGAAGAATAAAAGAAATTTATGAGAAAAAATAGTAGGTGGCGAAAATTTTATCGGGAAGGTCAGTGAAGTGTAGTTTATTTCGCAACAACCGCATAACGAACTTCGGTGAGCCTCGAGTTTTATTATCATGTTTATGCTATTTGATTACTTTGACCGACAGATGTTCAAGTCCTCTTTCCTGATCCATTGCCCCCTACCCTTCCTTCTTCCATAATTCCCCGATGAATGAGTTAATACCCGAAGCATTCCAGTCCTACCTTCAACTCCTCTCCTTCCCCCTCAACCTCTTGCACTCTCGTCTCTTTCCCGTTCCATCCTCCTCCCTCCTTTCACACTCGCCAATCAAACGCGAACCGCATTTCTCGCTAATACTTTCACAGTCACAACTCTTTGTGCATCCCATGGGCCCCCGAGGCAACTCACAAAATCGAGCCACAAACGTCCGAAGAGACTGAAGCGAACAGCGAGCGCTATAATATAACGAAGCTTATTCTTTACGAGAGGTGGGAAGGAGGGGAGGGAGGAGGCGGCGAGGAAGATTGGATGGTGGGAGGGTGAAAGGGCTGAGGAGAGGATGGGGCTCAACCTTCGAGGTCGACGAAGAGGGCGAATGGAAAAATGTAATCTCCGACTTTCACCTGGAGGGAGTGAGAGAGGAGGGCGGGGAGAATGGGGGAGGGAGAGAGAATGAAGGAGAGTGGTGAGGGAAGGCAGGGGGAGAGAGAGAGAGAGAGATAGAATGAGCGTGGAGGTTTTCACCTCCGTCCGGAGCGACTGGACCGAAAGCGTCATTAAAGATGGAATTCGTAAAGAGTTTTCTGCGTTTCGACAGTCACGCCGGGGACCGCGATGATTATTATGTTTTTTTCGAGACATTCAGATATTGGGAGTTGAACTCGCCAAAAAATGGACGATATCACACATTAAAGTGCCGAGTGTGTCCGATCGTAATGTTGAATGGGATTAAATCGAAGAATACGCAAAGGCCAATAAGTTGGGAACGGTAATTCCAATTTCAATTAAACTTTCAGAATTTACTCGGATATTTGTCAGTTAAATTTTTGAGTCGTTACTGTCAACATTAAGAACTCGGATACAGTTATAAGAGAGTTTATTTCCTCATTGCGACGAAACAAAAATAAATGAAGCGTATCTTTATATGTTTGAAATTGATTAGAGAGCTATGAACACAATTAAAGGTCAAATTATTCACTTTTGTTATATTTCAGTTACAAATTTGTTACTAAATGATGTAATACAAGCGTTTGATAGCTGAAAACATTAAGAATTAATTATTACTGTATTTTAAGTGTACTAGTTTATTTAATAAGCAACTAGCCTCATAGTTGCTCATAATATGAACGGACTTATGTTCTGGCAAAAGTGTATGTTAATTTTTTTTCGTTTACGAGAGGCGACAAAATGACGAGGAATGACGCACAGAAAGTATTCGCTATAACGTTTTCTAGGTTAATCAGATTTTAATATTAACTTTGGGTACTTATTTTGCATATTCTCATTTAAATAATATGATACTCCGCCTTTAGGTTGCATTAGATTTGTGATTTTTCTAGCGTTACATTTTTATTCCAGAACAGACTTAAAAATTGATACGGTATGAGCTCATTTACTGGGATATTAAACAAAGAATTTGGATACAGTGGATGAGGAAATGAGAAGGAGAATGTGGGAAAAAAACTGGGATTTTTCCAAAGCTGGAGAAAATTACAAAAGAGTACTAGGGTAATTACCCGCCAAATTTGACGGTTATACGTGCATTAACTATCAAATTAAAATGAAATGCAAAAAAAAATTAGAGACAGAGAGGGAGGGAGAACGAGAAGGAAGGAGAGATATATAGATAATGTTCCTTATTAGGGCGAGATTGAGACTAAGAAGTCTATTTTTCAGAGAAGGAGAGAGAGGGAGAGGAAGGGAGAAATATTGAGGAAGAGAGAAATAAAGGGAGAGAGCGGGAGGGAGACAGAGAAGGAGGGAGGGGAGGAGAGATAGATAGATAATGTTCTTTATAAGGGCGAGATTGAAACTAGGAAGTGTATTTCTCCAGAGAAGGAGAGAGTGGGAGAGGGAGAGAGAGATAGTGAGGAAGAGAGAAATAAAGGGAGCGAGAGAGAGGGAGACAGAGAAGGAGGGAGGGGAGGAGAGATAGATAGATAATGTTCTTTATTAGAGCGAGATTGAAACTAGGAAGTCTATTTTTCAAGAGAAGGAGAGAGTGGGAAAAGGAGGGAGAATGGGAATGAGGAGGATGGGACAGAGAAAGAGAGAAAGGGAGGAGCAATGGGAAGTGCCTTAAATTTAATGCTTAATCCACCCATACCCGTCATATTTGACGGGCAATTACGCTAGTGTATATATATATATATATATATATATATATATATATATATATATATATATATATATATATATCATCATCATCATCATAGGTAGTCTGTCCGTAGACAGGTCCGTGATTATTCATGGTTAAACCTGGTTCTCCATATACTCCTATTTTCCGCTGTCCTCTTCATATCTTGATAACTCTCTTTCCCTTTCAAATCGTCTATTAGCTGATACCTTTTCCTACCTCTTTCCCTTTTCCCATCTAGTTTTCCTTCTAACACATCTTTAATCATACTCTCTCTCCTCATGTAATGTCCAACCCAGTTAGCCTTCCTCTTTCTGATAGTCTGTATAATAATTCGCTTCTCTCCTATTCTTTGTAGCACTTCATCGTTTTTCATCCTATCTGTCCATTTTATCTTCAGCATTCTCCTCCAAGTCCACATTTCAAAGCTTTCCAAGTATTTGATGTCATTTTTCCTTAGCGTCCATGTTTCTGCCCCATACAATGCTATACTCCATACGTAGCATTTTATCAACTTCTTGCGGATATCTTCCCTTATATTCCCTGTAAGTAGTTGTTTCTTTCTCCTGAAAGCCGCTTTTGCTTTTCCTATTCTAGTTTTGATCTCATCCGTACATTTTGCCTCTCGTGTTATGATACTTCCAAGGTATTTATATTCTGAAACTTGTTCTAATGGCTTTCCCCCAATAGTTATGCTCAGATTCTCTTCTTTACCCGATATTCGAATGACCTTGGATTTTTCTGTATTTATTTCCATACCGTATTTTCTACCTGTTATCACTAGTCTATTTATCATTTTTTGTAGTTCCTCTTCCTTTCTTGCTAGAAGTACTTGATCATCTGCGTATTTTACTGTTCTTATAATCCTTCCTCCAATTTTGAAATCCCCTGTGCCATCTAAAGCTTCTTGCATTAGACTTTCTCCATATATATTGAATAGGGTTGGCGATAGGCAGCAGCCTTGTCTTACTCCTCTACCGATATTTATTCCGCAGGTGTCCACATTCTCAAACCTGACCTTTACAACTTGATTCTCATATAGATTCCTAATCAGTCTCCTATCTTTCCAGTCTACACCTATATCCTTTAATATCTTCATCAACTTTACCCAATTTACTCTATCAAAGGCCTTCTGCCAGTCTACGAAACATGCGCAGATATCTTGACTGTATTCTATTGCCCTTTCTGATATGATTCTAACTACTCCTATAGCATCTCTAGTTCCTCGTCCTTTTCTGAAACCGAATTGATCTTCCCCTATTATTTCTTCTGCCTTTTTCTCCAGCCTTTTATTAAGAATCCTCGTGATGATCTTCGATGTGTGTGACAGAAGGCTTATAGTTCTGTAATCTTTACACTGCATTGCCTTTGGCTTCTTCTTTAGAGGGATCATTGTTACTTCTAGGAAATCCTGAGGCCACTCTCCCGTGTCGTAAATCTTATTAATTAATTTCGTGATCGCTTTTAGCCCTTCTGATCCTATGACTTTAAGTATCTCAGCCGGTATTCCATCGCTGCCCGTGGCTTTCCCCTTCTTTAGTTCCACTATTGCTTTTTCTACTTCGCTCTCCATAATACTTGGTCCTAAGTTGTCTTCTTCAATGTTTTCCTCATTTTCCAGTTCTATTTTTGCCGCTCCTGCCTGTTTGCCGTATAATTCCTTAATGTATTCTTCCCATACCTGTGCTACATCCTTTGTTTCTGAGACTATCTTCCCATCCGTATTCATAATTCCTTTACCACAAATTCCATTAGACTTCTTATCTTCTAATTCCAGTGCCCTAGCGTACATCATATCATACCGTCCTAACTTCTCCATTTGTTCTATTTCATCACATTTTCCTTTTATCCAATTTTCTCTAGCTTTATCTGTTACCCTTCTCAACTCATTGTTTATACGCCTATAGTTGGCTCTACCTTCTTCAGTGTTAACGTTTTTCCATTTTCGTCTCTCATCCATTTTCTCCAGCATTTCCTTCGTGATCCATGGTTTTCTGATTTTCTTCTCTTGTTTTCCAATCTCTTTATCCAAGGTATCCTTGATACTGGTTTTAATTTCATCCCATTCTATATCAACGGTCTTCGATTTGTTTTCCAACTTTCTTAGGTTATCTTCCAACTTCATACTGACTACATCCTGCCTTTCTTTCAGTTTTTCTAGGTCCCAGGTCTGTCTTTCTCTTCTCGTTTTTCTTATTTGTTTGAGCTTTGTACTCACGTCAACTATTAGAAGGCTGTGATCTGAATCAATGTCCGCTCCTTGAAATGCCTTGGCGTTCTTTATGCTGTTCCTGAATCTTTGTTTTACAAGGATGTAATCTATTTGGCATCTCATTCTATCTCCTGGGCTTTTCCATGTGTATAACCTTCGTTTATGGTTTTTGAACCATGTATTAGTCACTACAAGGTCATTATTGATGCAGAATTCTACGAGTTTCTCCCCTCCTCGATTTCTCTTCCCAAGTCCGTATTGCCCGACAACATTTTCTTCCTGTCCTTCTCCGACTATGCTGTTCCAATCTCCCAATATTATGCAGTTTACCTTTCCTCTTCCGTCTTCCTCGTAAATGTCATTAATTTGCTCATAGATCTCATCTATTTCTTCATCGTCATGAGCTGACGTTGGCATATATACCTGGATTATCAGCATGTCCACTGGGACTGCTTTTAGCTTTATTGCCATCAGTCTATCGTTCGTTGCTATTATCTTTGTCACGCTTTTCATCATATCTTTCCTAAGTACCAGAGCTACTCCCCTTTCCCCACTATTTCCTCCAGAATAAACTACCGTGAATTCTTCCGAGTCGAACTGTCCTTCTCCCTCCCATCTAGTTTCGCTTAGCCCTATAATGTCAACTCTATTTCTTCTCATTTCTTCTTTCAAGTTCTCTAGCTTTCCTGCCTTTCTCATAGTTCTTACGTTCCAAGTCCCTATTCGTAATTTACTTTCGACAAATGTTTTCCTCAAGGCAGTCCCCGCCCGGAGATCCGATTGGGGGACTATTTTACCTCCGGATTGTTTTACCTCGAGAGAACTCATATTGTCCAACCATATAATCTTTACTAGGGATTGTAATGTGGTAGTTTCCCTCTTGCTTTCCACATCGCAGTACTGTAGCCGTTCAAATCGTCCTGATCACGCCTACAGCTGTATTGGATATAGACCCAACCAACATCATTTGTTTTCGGCTCTATACCATACTGACAGTACTGCTGCCTACTGCCAGGCACTGATGATAGTTTTTTTTTTATTAATAATAATTTTAATATATATATATATATATATATATATATACTAGCGTTTTTAGCAATTACATCAGATTCGAATATTTTACATAAGATAAATGTGGTTAGACTTGCGCAAGGTTCAGGCAATTTCATCCTGATTTGTTTACTATAGTAAACTGTATTAGAATATGTTATTATTTCGGAGATAATCATTGTTGTAGGCGTGTTTTTCTGCTTTGAAAGAAAGACTATATACCGAAATTTAATCGTTTTTTACGATTCAATTAATAGAAATACAAATATTGAACCAAAGCAAAGAGAAATATTTTTTGTTTCTAATAAAGTTACTACATATTTATGTTTGGATGATCAATAAATTAATAAACCTGTTATTGCTTTCAATAACTTCATGTTCTTCAGTAAAACAAATCTGCGTTATTGTCTGCGAAAATATATCCACTGTCTTACTTGAATGAAAATTTTATTTTGTTAAGCAGCCTGAGACATGATGTTTCTAAAATCCGGATAAAAACCAACTGCAAAATTGAAGAGATTATTTGTTTAATATCTTAATTGTTATAATGACGCAAGATTTGACACTCCAGTTTATCAGAAACTTGATGTAGAATTAATTGGACGGTTTTACGCTTCACTTAATTTATCGAAGAAAAGCCTTTCGGAACGACCTTGTCCGTTTTTACGACGCGAGTAAAACTCCGAACTCGCAACTGTCAAAATTCGATCGCGGCTATCGTGTAGGTATTTGTAGGATAGGGCTAAAGAAGTCTGACGCATCAACGCTTTCTCCACTCCCTACGAAACCACTAAAAATGTGAACCTTATTGGATTAACGTTGACGAAACACTTTTCGAATTTTGCGCCGAATTAGGTCGGACCACAAGCGTAATCTTGACAGGCAGAAGTGGTCGTATATTAAAACATAAACCACATTACGTATAAAAAGATTTTCAAATGGATGCTGGCTTTATATATTTTTACGGCGCCGTGGTTGACCCAGCGATCGCGTCATCTCTAGATGTTTCGTCACACTCGCTCTCTCCCTCACTCTCCACCTCCATTCCTCCACAACCTGCGATTCTCTCCTTTTAGAATCCACACCCACGCCATTTCGAGAGCAAGATAAAATGCTTATCGAAATATTTCTTTGTCATCGCTTCGAGGCAGTCGTTTGTTTTTCCTCTTAGTGAGCGACCGCTCGTTCTCACGGACTCGTTATATTGTGCGCAACTTAATGTGTGCGAGTGTATGTAAAGTACGTATATTTGTATGTATGTTTGGTTACCCACACACAATATATGTATATGAACTATGTATTTGTGATCCGTCTAGTGACGTTTTGAGTCTCCTATGCACAGATTCACAGGTATTAATGGAAAAGTAATTTAGAAAAGTAATTTGCTAATCCTCTTCTGCATATCTACACACTTATGCATTGAAGAGAAGAGAGAAACCAGGCGGGAATTAGCCTATTTTTACGAAAAGCACGAATGGGGTTAACTATATTTTATACACACACACACACACGCATATATACACACACACGCATATACATATATAGATAGCAGTTTAAGAATGAGAGGTATTTCTTTAACAAAATGCGCTCGCGAGAACACTTACGTCTCTTTGAAGGGGGCGGGGATTCTTCCGTGAGGACGAGACTGGATCCCAGCCAAAGCACCAGCGTCAGCCATATCCTCATGTTTATCGTGTCTCCTGCAACGAGATGAAAAAAGTTGACAGTCAGATGTAACGATATCGAACAAAGAAAACAAGGGAGATGTATTGCCCTCGAAAATGGATTTTTTTGTTCCTTTGGCGGGTCAAACGCCTCAGATTTTTTTTATCGCTAGCGTAACTCGGCGGCCGAAGATTGTCATCGACCTTTGAGCTCCGAAACGATTTGGATCTCGGTGATTATCGTGTGATGACTCAGGAGAGGAAGCGTTTCTGTTTCACTAATAATGTATTGTGTGAATCACTAGAGAAACATCGAGTTCGTCTTTTTGCTGAAAATATTCAAGAATAAGCACTTGAGTATCAAAAATTTTAAAATCAAGTACTTTTCTTACGAATAAACCTTATTATGGCCATTGGAGATACCTAATTGATACTTGATTTTTCATTTGTTGTTGTTGTTGTTCATGTTAATCACATATTAAACACAACCTCACACTGTATCGTTGTTAATACTTGCTTTAACCATTTTATGAGTATCGCCGTACCCGTACGTCTAGCGACGGCAGTGCCAAAGAGCGTAGGGCCGTGTAAAATATGGAGATAAATATTTTAATGATCCATCGATAACAGAACTAAATTAAATTAATTTATTTATATGAAATTTATCGACGACGAAAACAAAGAGTTTCAAACCATAAAATTGGTGCCGTCGGTCTATTGAAAAAATGTCGGACGAAAACGCATCGCGCGCTTTGACAGAGCAGAAAATTGCCGATTTTGACTTTCTCCATACGTAGTATAGGGGGAAGTATTGTTTTCATGAAAAAAATCGACTTCGAGATTTCAACGGAAATACACGTTTTGGGGCCCCCTGAACACGTTTTGACCATTTTCTCGATTATGTCTCTGTGTGTGATAGCTTTTTTGTGGGTGCTCCAACTCTAAAACTATTATTCAGGTCAACGCAAAATTTTATATTTAACATTTTTATAAAATTGAAAATAACTTATTAGTTTTTGGTAAAAATCGGTCAAGCGAAAGTGGGTGTTTACTCGTGTCACTTATCAGTTATTTTGAAGTATTTTCTTTAATATATGATAAATGTTAAAATGTACTGGAATAAAAGTGGTAGGAAATTTAATTTTCTAAAACCTTTGTTTGAAACATTTTCCCATATAATGCATTGTTTAAGAGATATCTTATATTTTACCTGCCGCCACCACGCCACCAACCGACGACTATTGTTAGCAATTGACGCTTAGTTACGTCGTATTATTTATTTTCTTAATTGTTTTTAGCTTTGTGGATATATCCAATATCAGAAGGCTGTGGTTTGAGTTTATTTCTGTTCTTTGTAGTCTAAGATTTTCTCGCAGTTTCTTAAAATATTTATTTTTATGTAACCTATTTGGAATTTTTAGAAATATTACAGATATGGAGAAAGTCATGTGGTGGCCACATCAGATTTTTTATTAAATGGTGAGGACGAAGATTTGGTTGATAATATCGATGATCTAATCATCTAATGTATCGTCTGAATATTTCAAGGGACGAAGACTCGCACTCATCAGATGTTGGATTAACATCAATATCGGAAAGGCCAGCAAAACGTAGTCGCAGTCAGGAAAGGAATTAGGAATCATCCTTTTGACAATTCTTTGTCGGTTATTCAACGATTGCTCAAGGGTCACGGATACAGAGGAAATTTTTTGTTAGCAAAGATAAATTAAATTTCTGAAAAGAGCTTCATAAATATAAAATAGATTTGATCAGGCCCCCTCGAGCTCTCGCCCCTGGTTCGATCGAACCATTGACACTACGTTTCTGGTGACCATCAACATGAATAGTTCTCTCATTTTTAAGCGTAATTCAGTAAAAACAATAGTTTTAGCGGTGTATTGATATTATCCTTAATTTCACAATTTTTCATTTCGTTACATTACTAATTTCATTTTTAATAAAAACATATTGAACCAGATGACTATTTGTTATAATTTATCAGATTAGATACCTGACAGATAAAAAAGTCATATAAAAATATTACCATTTTGTTGAAGATATTGATTATTCATGCACGTAAAGAATTACTTTTAAATTCTCTACCATAGCTACAAGAACAATTTATTAGCGTGAAAAAAAATACGCTAATTTCCCTCTTTTGCTCATTAACGTTTCTCGATGAACATTTTCAATCGCCGTAGATGGTTTTTATGGTGCAATCAAATGATCCTTAGAGCAACGAAGGTGCTAATTTAAACCTAGCGTCGACGAAATATTTATTGCTCGTATCATCTTTTAAAAGAAATGGGTGATTCTTCGTTTTAATTATGATCTTGAAAACCGTTACCACGAGTAATTCATATAACATTCCACCAAGACGTTTCTGTAATAAAGAGTTGTAATAACCACAATATGGTCGTTTGAGTTGCTCGCTAAAAAGCCATCTGGCGTCTTTATGATGCATAAAACACTCAAGATAACACCTCCCTCATTAACACCTCGGAAAACATGGTTTGAGAGATAATATATGCTCAAATTTTGTTTCGTATTTGACGTGTCGAAAGGCCAACCGTGTTTTCTGGCTCATTGGTGTGGCGTTACGTCTTTCGTTTATTTATTTTTGTTAACTTTTATTTATCCAAGAAATTCTCCGGTATTATCCTCCCATCCTTCAATTCAACCGCGGTGCGTGGGATCTCGTATTATGAGCTATAGCAAAGAATAGGTGTCCCACGGGGGTCCGTTCTAGGACAAGGATAGATTTTTCGCCCACGCGCGAGACTCTCCTCTCCATGTCCATCAATGTGAAGGAGATGGAGAGAGAGAAAGAGAGAGGAGCATTGTCGGGCGTGGAGAGAAAGAGAGAGACAGAAGGGCGGGAATGAAAGGGATCAGGACCCCTCATTATGTTCCATAGAGGGAGAATGGACGGATAGGATGATAGGGGAAGGAGACGGGTGTAGTAGAATATGTGGGAGGGACGGAGGTACGAAAACGGAAGGTGGCAAGAGGGTGTGGTCTTTTTTAAAAAAAGCCTTCAACCTATACTCAACTTATTCACACACGCGCCGCATGAAACCATCCTTCACTACTCCGTCCGCCCGTCTTTCTCTCCCACACCACGTACGGATTTTTAAAACCTTCCGTTCTCCTTCTTTCTATCTGACATGCCCCCATACCTCTCTAGTCCCCTCTCCTTCTATCTTCTCCTCCTTCGTGGCAAACTCCTATATTTCCCTCACACTCACTCGCTTCTGCCGACACCTACAAACCCTCACTCCTCAATTAGAAGATCGTGAGATGCTCGTCAAAGATTTCCCTTCCGTGGAAAATATGGGTCGAATTACCCGTGACGTGTGGAGAAAGAGAGAGGTGGTACGAAACAAGGATAGACCAACCCTTTACAAACGTCTCACGCACCTAGAACCCCCTTTCACTCGTCCCTGCCCACCTATCCTTCCTCACGTTCCCTTGGGTAGGATTTTGCAAACGTTCTCCACCAGGTGCCGTTGCAATTGACTGCAAAAAATCCTATATGCGTGACCCGGTTGAGTCATAGGCCGTAGTTCCACCCCAAACATAAACCGTTCCGCTTTAGTAATATACATCGAACTATGATAATGGAGTCTATTTTTGGTGTACAAATATCGGCGTATTAAATCATGATCATAAACTAATTTCCTTTGATTTTTAATTAAGTAAAGGCACCACGGACTACTGCAACGCAAATTTTTAGGGCGGCCCTACTAATAAAACAGTATAGGGTATGCTATAATAATAGATTTCATTTCTGCCGTAGATTCATTCGCCTCAGGAAAATCTTATTAAAGGAAATTTCTGCATTGTTAAGCAGAGTAAAAGATGTGGTCTTGCTAGATGTAAGAAATCGCGCAGTGATTTGTCCTTTTTTTAGTTTAAATGAAGTGAAATTTTATATTCAAGTTATCTAAAGTGTATAAAAGTTTCATATAATACATGATTACTTGCATGAAGATTTTCTGCGCTGGCATAAAAAATTTACTCCCTCTAGTCTCTTCAAGTGCATACTATTTGTAATTTAATATAATATTTTCAAATTATTATTATTTTTCAAACAATATATTGTACTCCTTGATATCTCGTGATATAACTTTGAAAATGCCTACTTTCAATCTAGCAGATAGATTAATCACATCCTATCTCCCTACCTACTTAAAGAAAAATATGCATATTGTCGCTATTGACATCATCAGACAAAAAAAAACATTCCGACCTTATGTATATAATGAGAATTACTTTCCTAGTAAACCATGTGGTTTTATAATTCTCTCGTGCAACAGAGGGATCAATTTATGACTTCGATGAAGTGTATCTCGGTGCTTTTCAATGCATTGGGGAGAGAGAGGGAGTTGGCGGGTTAGCATTGAACGTCCATTTCGGGACTTTTGCGAGTTCGCAAGGACTGCGTCGGAGACCTTGTGCTTCCTTAGTGTGCATTTTTTAAAAGTCACTTATCGCAACAAAGGGAGCAGGGTGTTTGCCTTGCGAATAAGAGTTCAAGGGTATGAATCACTCTGAGGGCTGCCCTTTTTTTTGCCCGCCCGCCTTTTATTTTTCGTCTTTAATGGTTCTTTCAAATTCCTTCGCCCCGCTATAACTCACGGTGGGATATTTTCGGCGTGAGTAAAACTTTGGATATAAAAATAAATGAGGCATTTCTGACCGAATATACCTTATTAATTGCTAAAAGGCGATTAAGGTCGTATCGGCATCGATTATTCATTCTCGAGGTTTTAATTCACTAAAGAGTCGCCCCAGAGATTGATTTCGTCAGCGAACAAGATTAATTACGAAAGAAACATTTGTTTCACACGTTAAATGTTTTAAGAGGGCATTCCATTTTAACCAGAAATCGCAATATACATCACAATATTTTGTCGCAATTTATTTTTACGCAGCTGTTGATTTGTAGAAAATATAGATTTTTATTTTAGGCCACTGAATGTATATTCTCCAAAAATTTGATGGCTTAGAAATTGACTCGTGTCGATTCTTTGATACGAGGAATAATTTTTCTTTTCCATACCCCAAATGAATCATCGGAGCATTGGTGGGCTGTGCCTTTTATATTCCTTCGGCAGTAATTTAGCTTTTATTTTTACGGTAACCTCTTATTTATCGTCGTCGTGGCCATGCATTAACTCTGCGTGGAGCATATTGGCAGACACTAAATTGTCGTCCGGACAGTTGGCGTCACGGTCTGGAAGGTCAAACGACTCAATTTCTGGTGTTGCGCAACACGGTGTGGAAATGCGTGAATTGATTTCACAAACCCTCGGCCGCGAATGTCACCAAATATTGGGTTAGGATTGTCTCGAATATTTCAGTAATGGGGTTCAGTAGGATGTGCGAAGAGACAAGTTTTGGAATAGCGTGCAGGAATAAAACAAATCATCGTGGTACTACCAATAATCTGGGATTTTTAATATGTAGAATCTATTTAATGTAATTTTCAATTTCAGAAATTACTGGTAGTCAAAGTAAACCAAAAACGCTGCCATTCATAATAAAATTCATAATGCTACAAGTCAAGTAATCCTTCGTTTATGAAAAATATGAAACCTAGAAATTTTGCATAAAAATCTTTTTTGAAGGTACTTTATATATATATATATATATATATATATATATATATATATATTTCATGAAAATAAATTAAAGTTAAAATATATTCTCACTCCTCTCGTGAGAACTAACTTACTAGATTTCTTGATGACCGCTAGTCTTATTACAAATAGATGTTTGAACGAAAATTTACCAAATTTTTGCACCAAGAGGAGCGAAAAAACTATAGCTATCACGAAAGCTATGACGAGAGACTACTTTTACACCATCCATTTTGTATTTTGTACTTAATATATTTTCTGACGAAGTTATAACGCAATAAATTTGTTAGGACTTAATTTTCACATACTCCGGACCACAGTATTTCCAAAGCAAATTCGAATCGCCGTAGCACTCGTAACCACAAATAAAAAACGTCAAAAGTTTGTCCACCTCTGACATATTATACGAAAGACAACAGAGATTCCTTCAACGGCGGGATGCTAAAAAAAACCTCACGCCTACACTCGCATTCCGACTTTTATCCGTGACATTTCTCTGCCTCCCTCCCATTTCTCCTCCCCCTCCTCTTCCCTCCCGCCCTTTTTCATCCCCCGGCATTGATACATCTTGTAGGCGCTGCAAAAACCACCCTCCGCTCCACCCCGCCCACTAAACCCCACAGCCGCCCCATTGGGGGAGGGGCCGCCGGGAGGAGGGAGGACCGTGACACACTTCCGAGCGGACCACATTCGGCGACCCTCCAGATCAGTAGGGCGTTAAAAAGCAAGCCTCTCGTTTTAACGCCCGTATACGAAGCCGGGTCCCTCAAACCGCGAGACCCTTTCTCCGTCCCACTCCTCGCTATCTCCCCTCCATCCGCGACCCACCAACCCCTTCCTCCTTTCATCCGTGCGGGGGATGTGGGTGAGTGTTTAAAATGCTCTCTCTCTCTCTACCGCGTTGGCGTGGGTTCCTTCGGGACCCCAACGTCACGAAGGTATTTGTTGCGTCGGCCCGCAATTGGGTCGCAATGTTCAGTAGGAGAGAGGGGGAATGGGAAAGGGAGGAAGAGATGGAGGGCGCGAGAGAGGAGTAGCGGGACCTGACCGGGGCGGGGGAGGGCTTCTATCTTAAGTCCGGCGCCTCGGTTGCGCCACTCCGTGACTAGGAGAGAGAGAGAAAGGGAGATGGAAGACGTAGCCGACACGAGGCTGCCGCCAAGAAGTCTCTACGCGTGTGGCTTTGTTATTTTGGCTCCGTCATCATCCACTCGCAAAGATATATCGTTCGAAAAGTTGAAACGGAAATTTTACTGGCGATGTTTTTTTAAACCTAGCGATTCGGGTATTTTTCAGTCGGATATTTTAAGGTTGTTTCTCTAGTCGAGTTACATCAGAACCGTTAAAATAATGGTTTTTATAAACTTGAGACTTTTATATGCCATATTTTTATTTAAACCGCTCTTAGGCACGGTAATAATTACGCAACGAATTGTGTCGTAGTTACACTGCGCTAAGATTAAAATGGGAATTCCTTCTTTACATTTAATGTCCTGACAATAATTCAGCTTTTAAATTAACGTTGAGATAAAAACATAAAACCAATCGCAGGATTGGGAGTAAGGAGTGAAACACATTGCATGAAAGGTCGACAGCAATACTCAAGCGCGATAAATGGATTTTCATTCTAAGGTACCGTTATTAGTACATATTTACACGAAGTAGAATCTTGTGAGCATGCTAATATGTGCTATATATATATATATATATATATATATATATATATATATATATATATATATATATATATAATGCATTTGATTGTTTAGTCGAACAAGGGAATCATAACGAATTTTCTATTATCTTTTACCATTAAAGTGTTTTCACATAATCATAACCAAATTTCAATTTCATCCACGAGAAATTTAAAAATTACAATTTCTAATGTTGTCATGGAAACCACATCACTTGCTTACCCTGATGAAGCGCTGATAACCAGATTTATATTTTCCTTTTTCGCATTATGAATATATCGAAGTGTTGTTTTTACCTAATAATGGTTGGTGCGAGAAGCTTCCACTATAAGGCTATTAGGAAAAAGTAATCTCTGACGTGGTAAAAGCTCGGTGTACATTTTCGCATATCAGTAAATCCCTCAACGGTAGATTATTTTGCAAATATTAGACCAACCTGTAAGTGAAAAATGAGTGTTCTTGTCTTCATCGGGGCACACCCCTTGGCTATTTTTTCCTGTATTTAACACAACGTTCAAAATGCACGAATCGCTCGCCTTTAAAGGCGTGAAATCGCATCTGGGCTGAGGGTAGCAGGTTAGCTGGAAGGCCCTCGTAATTAGTAATCCAGATTCCAATCCGTAAGCATTCGCAGTTTTTACTTGACGCAGATCTTGTTCGCCTTCGTGGACTAAAAACATCTCATTAGGAGATCGCTCCGACCGTCATGTAAGCCACGGGTGAATGTGCCTACCCCAAGGGGGGGACCTCCCTTATTACTATCTCGCTATCCCTTTCTCTATCCCCCTCTCTCTCTCTCTTTCAATCCTCTCCCTCTTCTTTTCGCCCGTACTCTATCCCTCCGTCTTCGACCCACCTCTTTCTTTCTCCATCTCAAGCTCGTGTCGAATCATCCCGGCGTGTTGAAGGGCCGATAGGAATCCCTTTTTTATTCCTCACTCCATCGCATTTTTCCCCTTTCGGGACGGGAAACAGGTTCGTCCATTTTCGTCGCCTTCGGGAACGATATAAGAAATCCCTCTCAACTTTATCGGCGGTGGCGTAATTCACGAACGCCATTAATCACTGAAAGGAAGATCCGACACTTTTATGTTGTTTTTTTTATACTACCTACGCTTATGCCTGTAATTCATAAAGACGCCGCGGGGATAGTGGAGGCGTTACAGTCGTTCGGGCGGAATTGCCCTGGCAAATCACCCGTCAACCGAAAAATTATTCCCTTCCTCTCTCTTTCTTTCTCTATACCATCTTTTTATACCGTCTAGCGGAAGCACCGCACATAATGGACGCTTTAAGTCATCTCTCTTGATATTTAGAAGTGCAAGACGAGGTCGTCTCAATTTGCCTTCGGAGGGTGCGTACGAGAGGCACTTTCTGTCTTCTCCCTGCATTATCGTTCATCAAGCCTTACGGTTTTAATATGATAATAGTAGAACAATTTTATATCGTGAAGCGAAAAGAAGTGAGTTTCGATTTGAATATTTTCCTTTAATGGTCGTGTTCTTCGTTAGTAAAAAATTATCGAAAGCATCAGTAATAGATAGTGAGAATATAAAATCTATCTTTATGAAACATTATCCTGATTTTCTATTTTTTCCTGCAAATTCAGAGTCAATATGATTCGGACTCAATAATACGATTTAAGTAACTCTTAATGGATATAGTCGATTAAACCAGGTACGAATTTAAACCATAAAATTGCGAATATTTATTTTAAATAAGCATACAGTTAATTCAATTGCTTCATGGACGTAGTAGTTATCGCTATCTTTGGATTGAGGCCATAAACTGAGTGGGTGATTAAGCTGGGACAAGGTTCACGCGAGCATGTGTAAATTGAGAGATTAAAAAAAATGGGAATACGGTAAGATACAAACAAATATGGCGAGATAATTATATATTTATGCGATATAAAATTTTATAAGGACTTTTTACTTTCTCCATATACGAAATATAGAGAAAGTATTGCTTTCATGAAAAAGTCGAATTCGAGATTTCAACGGAAATACATATTTTAAAGTCCCCTGAACACGTTTTTGACTATTTTCTCGATGATGCCTGTTGGTGTGTCTGTCTGTGACCGGGATTTTGTGGGTCCTCGAACTCAGATCAAAACGGAATTTTATAATTGACATTTTCGTTAAAGGATGAATTGCCGGTTAGTTTTTAGTAAGCATTGGTCAACCGGAAGTTGATGTTTACTCTTGTCACTTATCCGTTTTAACTTTCTCCATATACGTAGTATGGAGGAAAGTATTGTTTTCATGAAAAAACCAACTTCGACATTTCAACGGAATACACGTTTTGAGGTCCTCTGAACACGTTTTGACCATTTTATCGATGATGTCTGCGTGTGTGCGTATGTGATAGCTTTTTTGTGGGTGCTCTAACTCAACATATATTAATCAGGTCAAAGCGAAATTTTATATTTGACATTTTTATAAAGGTCATAAGAACTGATTAGTTTTTGGTAAAAATCGGTCAACCGAAAGTGGGTGTTTACTCTTGTCACTAATCAGTTATTTTGAAATATTTGCTTTAATATGTGATAAATGTTAAAATGTACTGGAATAAAAGTGGTAGGAAATTTAGTTTTCTAAAACCTTTGTTTGAAACATTTTCCCATATAATGCATTGTTTAACAGATATCTTATATTTTTAGCTGCCACCACCACGCCACCTACCGACGACTATTGTTAACAGTTGACGCTTAGTTACGTCTTAGCAACGCTCCTTTTTTTTCTTAATTGTTGGAGCTCTGTGGCTATATCCAATATCTGAAGGCTATGGTTTGAGTTTATTTCTGTTCTTTGTAAAGTAAAATTTTCTCGGTTTCTTAAAATATTTAATCTTATGTAACCTATTTGGAATTTTCAGAAATATTACGGATATGGAGAGTCATTTGGTGGCACATCAGATTTTTTACTTTCTCCATACGTAGTAGCGGAAAGTATTGTTTTCATGAAAAAAAATGACTTCGAGATTTCAATACAAGTTTTGAGGTCCCCTGAACACGTTTTGACCATTTTATTATTTATTATTTATTATGTAACCTATTTGGAATTGTTAGAAATATTACAGATTGGAAAAAGTCATGTGGTGGCCACAGCAGATAATTTGAAATATTTGCTTTAATATTTGATAAATGTAAAAACATACTGGAATAAAAGTTATAGGAAATTTAATTTTTTACAACCTTTGTTTAAAACATTTTCCCATATAATGCATTGTTGAAGAGATATTGTAAAAACTAAATTTTTTAGCTGCCACCAACACACCACCTTCCGGCGACTATTGTAAACACTTTACGATCCTTTTTATTTTCTTAATTGTTGGATCTTCGGGCTATTTTCAATATCAGAAGGCTACAGGTTGAGTTTATTTCTGTTCTTTCTAAGGTCTTTTGAATTTTTCTCGCGGTTCCTTCAAATACTTATTATCATTTAATCTATTTGGAATTTTTAGAAATATTACAGGCATGGAGAAAGTCATGTGGTGGCCACATCCGATTTTTAGTTATATTTTCTAATGAAGGATATCAGTGGCACATTATCGCCTTCGAATAAGAAAAATCTCAATATTTTATCGTTATATTTATGACACGAGTTCAACTTTTTTCGAAGCCACGACGAATTGGTTACTCATTCTACCCTACTCTTTCCGGATAAATAATCGTCCGCACGACTACTTGTTCGGATAATTTTGCAGCATGACTCGCAAAAATCATTCAATAAAAAAAACTTGAAATAATGAATGGCATCAAAACGATCTAATTTTATCTTGCTCTTTAATTTTTTATTTTTCTCTCGCATGATGAGACTAGCGATGAAGAGAGAGGGCTATCTCTAATTTAGAGGATAACGTTCCACCCTCCTTTTTACGGGTTACGTAATTTTCGAGAATGGCTAATTTGCCCTTCGCCGATTTAACCACGAGACTATAGCACGAGCGGTTTCGTGTTCTATACCGATTTGAATACATTTGCATTTAACGTAGGAGGCTGATATTTATAACATAAAGAGAGGTTTCGCTGATACATCTTTTAGAGCTCCGTAAAAATATAAAAGGCAATCGATTGATTTTTCATTGAAAACTGCATTTAAAAAACTGCAAACTCGTGCGTAAACGAAGCAAATATTTCATTCGTTTGAATTAGGTAAATTTCCGCTGATCATAAATTCTAAAAACACTGTCGAAAACGTTTGGCCGTCGGACTCTTACGATCTCAAAGGTTTTCGAATGTTTCTTCGAATCAAACGCCATCCTTTTAATCCAACGTCTGAAGATTGACGCTAGGGACCGTCTTCTATTGCCTCTATTATCTCCCGCGCTCTTTGGCGAGGCGTTTGGCAAGTTCGGAGGCATGCCATTAGAATAAATCCCGCAGGCCGCAAATTCGGTGGCATTTGGTGACCCCGTTTCTGCTGACCTTAGCTGTGAGATCTCTCTCTCTCTCTCATTCTATCGGTCTAGTCTATTGGGTACGCATCGAAAGAGCAAATGATAGTTTTCTTAATACATTATGGAAGTGCCTTATGGAGTAGTGCGGAGGAGTAAAAGATCTTCACTCCTACCTTTTCACTTCTTATTTCGTCTCTCTCTGCTTCTCTCTCTCTCTCTTTGTAATCTGTAAACACGTATTAACTTTTTATATGCTAATTGTAAAATATTTGACAATTGGGTGTGGGTTATGAGGGGGCTAACATGCCTCAACCTCGCCCAAGTACAAGCATTTGTCTGTCTTTCTCCTCTCCTCTCTGTCTCTCTTTCTCTATATCAGTTAATCTATTGTGAAGGCGCTTTTCCTACGCTCGTTCTTTGTTTCATTCGGTACCGTTCTATTTCTCTCTCTATCCTCTAGTCATATTGCCTCTGCTCTCTCTCTCTCTACCAGGCATCATCGTTCTCTCTCCTGTTAATTTACCTCTCTTTGTTTCTATCTTGATCTCTTTTCCTTGAAATATTTCTCTCCCGTTTCTCTATTCCTCTCTCATGTCTGCTGAAGAGTACGAGGGTTCGGAAACGAGAGTGAGGAGGGATTGATGAGATAGCTCGTGTCGAGAGTGCGTCTGGAGCGAGGCGGTGGAGTATAGAGAGGAGTGAGGAAGGGAAGTTCCCTTTCATGCAACTCCGCCACTCGCTCTCTCTCTATCTCCGCCTGAACTCTCTCCCCCCCCTAACCCACTATTCTCACTCTCCCTTCGCCAGACGGCGCTAACTGCCACGTCCGATACTGAGATAAGGATTTACAGTCGCGGGGTGGCTATTGTGGCCTTCACAGCGGGAGATGATACTCGGATGGCGCCCCGCGGGTCAAGTGTTGTCTAGCGATATTTTTACCAAATATTTTTTAGCCTGCTTTCCAGAAAGGAAATAGGCTTATAGTTTCGCCGTTGTGTCTGTCTGTCCGTCCCCCCTATTAACTTTTGAACCAATAGACCGATTTTCATGAAACTTGGTGAAAATCTCTTGCTACATGGGCCGAGCTCCCGAGGATAGTTTTTGTTGCGAAGATTGAAGTCCCGGGTTCGATTCCAGGAACTGTCCTTCCCATTTGATTTACATGGGAAATCTGAAATCCATCGTGCAGGGTAATTAAACATTAAAATGTCTTAGAATTGTAATATCAGAGTGAGTTTTTTACTATTCTATGAGGAAAGGAATGAAGATTCTAATTTTTATCGTAGAATTTGGCTTATCGATTGTATTTCTTAAAATTTCACTTAAATACTGGCGATTTTGCAGTTTTTATCGCTCATTACGAGAGTGTTGCCATAGCAACAACTATAGTTGGGCCCGGATTCGGTATATTCTAATACGTACGGGCGTTATTTTTGCCGCATAAATACGCGTGATCAATTTAAGATTCAGTTCGAATGTATTTGTAATATTTTATAAAGCTAAATTATGAAATTTGGGAACACAAAAAGCTACATATCCGCGATGACTATAAAGCTATTAACGCCAAAATAAGTATTTAATAAATGATTAAATGGAAAGTAGGTATCATAAGTTCTGTTTGGATCATCTTGTTTAACCCAATTTCTTATTTACTATCGGATAGCAATTTTTGTCGCAACACATATTTCTTTCTCGAATCCTAAATATTTCTTGGCAAGTGCGTTTCCTATCCCTTTCAGGTTTGAAAGAGATTCATAATTTATATATTTTCTGCAGTGATATTATTATATTAGCCGCGCAGTAGATTGGTGTCGAATCAACCTCGCTCCTATATATGATGCACCTTTTCTCTCTTGACCAGTCACTTCGTTTTTTGTTGATAAAAATAAAGAGAATTCCTTACTTGGTTCTTGCTGATAAAATATCATTTCTTTTCTATCGCAAATAAACAATAACTGAAACTTCTCAATAAATAATGTAACAACCTTTCGGGATTGTGAAGTAACTCTTGGCTTGATAATTATTCCTTATATTTCAGTTGCTATATTAAAAATGTGATCTTTGAATACTGTTGCAAGCCTGTTGTTGAATATTTTCGTTATACGATCTATTATATTGATTACTTCGCAAAACTTCTTTTAATTTTCTGATGATGACTGATCATGAACAAAACAATCGTTTGCTTAAATCTTTAGAACGAAGTGATCTTGACGGTATGCATTGTCTATCCACACCTCCACTCATACATTCTCTTTTAAACCTTGGATCTTATATCGTTTTACTAATAACATTTTCTAGCTTCTCTTATGTTTGATGATTTTATTCATTATATTTGCATCTACACTTAATACTTACTTTTGACATATACACACAAAAATGCCAATTTGTTTTTTAGTTCCGATCGAACGCATGTGTTATGGTTTTTAATGCGTAATGTTAATGAAATCTTTTTCGTAAAACAAGAAATGGTTTTTTATGTTTCCTGTAAGCTACAGTGACTTCATTAAGGTCCACCTGAGCAAACCTTTTTAATTCGAATGAATCCTTGAGAAACAAGTCACATGGTCGATTTTCTGGTTGGGCAACATGAGAGCTCACACGCCCATCAAAGAGTGGATTTTCGCTTTCCATTAATTATATCCCACACTGGGATGGATAAATGGAATAAATTAAATTTTATGGCTTGATTTCTTATCGAAGACATTTACAAGACATATAACACTCTGAATCAGTCATTGGAACTTACTCTGCTGAATCATTAATCTTTTGATGCATTATTAATGTGTTACATAATTTCAATTATAAAATAGGAGGAATGTACTTGAGAGGGGTTAAAAAAAGACAATTCTCGACATGTCTGTTCAAGTTCTTAATTTTATTCTTATCTTTTCTGACTTCAAATGGCAGAAGTTTTTAATCTTCTGTCAGCGCTGTATTTTAACAGTTTCAGACGAATGGGTCTACAAAAAATTGCGATTTTATATCGTTTTACAAGTAATTCTATAAATATAAAATAAACGGAGTAAGGGGAAATATTATTATTTTTTGTAATATGATATGCACAGAAAAAGTGATATATAAATATGGAACAGATAATTGAAGTGTGTTGAATCAAGAGCCCGGATAGCTCAGTCGGTAGAGCATTAGGCTTTTAACCTAAGGGTCCAGGGTTCAAGTCCCTGTTCGGGCGAATTTTTATTTTGCAGCTACATTATTAATGATTTTAACTGTATGGTTTGGCCTAATGTAAATCTTTATCTAGTAATAATAACTCAATATAATAGCGCATTTACTTAAGTAAATGACGAATATTCCAATTTTTAGAATTCTTTCTATGAGAACGAACATTATGACAACTTCATTGATTCATGCATCCAACACTGCTTTTCATTCAGTACTTCATTTTACCGTGTAAAACGCAAGTTTCTCGTATATAAATTCATGTCCTTCATAACACAATGGAGATTGTACTTCAAGCGCACTGCCGATATTTTACGCGGCAATTTTATCCCGGAGGCTTTTTGTGCTGCGGAGCGTTCATTTTATGCTGCCAATCTAATCGGTTCGTCGATTAACTCTGTTCCATTTGTCAGTTTGCTCACACCTTTGAATAACTGCTATTCGTTATTCGAAGGTACATTGATAAAACGATAAAAACTTAAAATTGTTGTAAACCTGTTTGGCACCCATCGCAAGGTTTTTCAAAATTGTCGTCTAATTCATAGTTTCACTCTCATGCTGTTTTGCTTCGACGTTAATGTTTATTCTTTCTTTTTACTTTCTCCATATACGTAGTATAGGAGAAAGTACTGTATTCATGAAAAAAATCGAATTCGAGATTTCAACGAAAATACATATTTTTAAGTCCCCTGAACACGTTTTGACTATTTTCTCGATGATGTCTGTTGGTGTGTTTGTCTGACCGGGATTTTGTGGGTCCTCTAACTCAAAAATCTTTTAATCAGATCAAAACTAAATTTTATATTTAACATTTTTATAAAAGTGAAAAGAACTTATTAGTTTTTGGTAAAAATCGGTCAACCGAAAGTTGGTGTTTACCCTTGTCACTTATCCGTTATTTTGAAATATTTGCTTTAATATTAGATAAATGTAAAAATGTATCGGAATAAAAGTTGTAGGAAATTTAATTTTCTACAATCTTTGTTTGAAACATTTGTCTATATAATACATTGTTTAAGAGATATCTTATATTTTTAGCTGCCACCACCACGCCACCTACCGAAGACTATTGTTAACAATTGACGCGTAGTTACGTCTTAGTAACGCTCCTTTTTCTTTTCTTAATTGTCAACCGGAAGTAAATATTGACAACGATCCCAGAGATAACAACATGTAATTTGCCTTATAAATATGGAGAAAGTCATGAGTTGCCCACATCAGTTTATTTATATTTATGTTCATTTTGATTTCACGAAGCGAAGCTAAAAATCTTGTTTCTTTTCAGAAATTCAAGATTTCTTATATTTTTAGCTGCTACCACCACGCCACCTACCGACGAGTATTGTTAACAATTGACGCTTAGTTACGTCTTAGCAACGCTCCTTTTTATTTTATTAATTGCTGGGGCATTGTGGCTATATCCAATATCAGAAGGCTATGGTTTGAGTTTATTTCTGTTCTTTGTCTTTGTCTAAAATTTTCTCGCAGTTTCTTAAAATATTTATTATTATGTAACCTATTTGAAATTTTTAGTAATATTACAAATATGGAGAAAGTCATGTGGTGGCCACATCAGATTTTTTGGTTCAAGTTTTAAAGACTTACGAAAAAATTCCTATGCTGTACCATTTCGGGGGTCACATTTTGGAACGAAAGCGAACATATTTTCAATAAATTAGTGATTCATACGAAATTACTGAAATGAATTCAGCATGAGTAAAATATATTTACTGTTTGTACCGTACTAATCTATATTTACTGTGTTTTACCTTTGCAGTAGCAACCTTAATGGTTACAGCCGTGTAAAATACCTGTTTTTCAGCATTAAGCCGTTAATCCAAGCCATTTTAGTATTTATGAAATTTAAATTTCTACAGTTTTTAACGTCTGGTATTTAGCTTTTGAGTGAAAAGTGCGCGCAAGCGTTTACTACATTCGCTTGTTGACGTATTTGATCGAAACGAAAACAAACTCTTGGCCATAATCAGTTATTCGCTCAAAGGTCGTTCTCCTTAGGAAAAATGTGATAAAAATAAATAGACAAAGGTCATCGGCGTCTCGTGAGTCACTTAAGTCTGTTATTTAACGGAGGAAATGTAAACACATATTGACTGTATTTTGTTTCTGGCAATAAAACTTCCCTCTGACGATAAAAATCTCGCATAAAAAAATCTGGTCACAATAAAGCGGTTTGTACCCCGTAGGCAATGGCCAGGCCAGAATCGTGGAGCAAGTCTTTAGCGGGGGAGGAGGCGTGCTGTGAGTCACGTTTCACCTTTTGCTCCGTTGAGCGCGGTTCAGTAATGCCGACAATGAGACAGTAAAGCCTGGATAATATAAATGATCTGCCTTTCTTTTAGAACGTGAAGCTTTTAAGACTAACGACTAAGGCGAGATCTGTGCTAAATTCCGAATAAATTGAAACTAATTCAGTTCCAAAGTTCACGACTTTTCGTAATGGAAATCGTGTTTTGCCTTTTTGCATTAAAAAAAATCAGAATACTTAAAGAGCCTTTAATGAAATAAAACTAATTGCTTGCTCATGAATTTCATCAATTAAGTTTGATGTTGTTCATAAAACGTTGAACTATTTCTTGGGACTATTAAATATTAATACGGCTTATGTAATCATTTAACTGAAAACGAACAATAAGTGTAGGTAAACTGTTTCTATGGTTGGCTTATTCTATCAGACCTTTTATTTTATTGTCATTGTATTTCATTGTATTTTATTAGATTTTATTTCATTTTCTTGGATGCGACAATTTTGGCAATGGCCTAAGATTGTGATTGAATTCTAATTTCCTTGTTTACAATCCCTAGCACGCGGGAAAAATGTAGATTTTGAATCGATCGGCACGAAAGAAAGGCCAAAGGTCTCAATTTTTACTTTCCTTTCAATCAATCGCCCGTCTTCGAGACAGTTAATTGCACTTGGTAATTCGCCCCAAGGAGAACAACTTGACATCCGGCTCGACACCGATGGCCGACATTTCTCTTCGAATTGGAACGGAAGCCTTCAAAAAAACGCCTTCTTGTTGCGTAACGCAATACGAAAAGGAGTGGTCGCCGTTCTACGGAGGAAAAGAGCCAAAATATCATTTTGGATTGACTTTCAACGAATATTCGAGAACGAGAAAGTGTACTCCCTGAAAAAGAAGGATACCTGCAAAACTATGCCCATAATTTGTCGATTCAATAATTTGTAAATTTGAAGAATTTACATCGTGATTTTTTTACCGGTCAAATAAAATTCGGTTAGTTATTCAAACAAAAATTAGTTGAAAATTTGAAGAAGAAATGTAAAACATTTCTAATAATAACTTTGAGTCGTAGCGGTAGAATAAGGTAAAACTTAGGTAAAGATTCATACAAATGTAATTGACAGCGCCTTACTATTCAACATTAATACTTATGCTACACATTTGTTTTCGATTCTATTCCCAAAAGAAACGAATAAACAGAGGCTCGAGGTTGAAGCTCACCGATAGGAATTTTGACTGCGGTACATAGGCCCATAGGCATTGTAAAATGAGAACGAACACCATATAAGAATTGCAATTTTAAAAACTATTATATAAAAAAATAACGCTTAAGTTTAATGGCGTCATATACATCGAACTTTGAAGATTTAAAAATCTCTCAATAAATTAAAGTCGACTTTCACGCCGCGTATAGAATTGTAAATGATTTAAATTCCAAGCGATGGAGGAAGATGTCTGATCCTTCCGTGTAGGGCAGGGGTCGCCGACCTGCGGCTCTGGAGTCGCATATGGCTCCTTGAGTAAATACTTGTGGATCTTTAGAAATTAGCTGAGCTTTCTTACCTTCATCAGTCATGGAACATGCTTATTACAGTTACTCGAATCTCTAAAAAAAAATGTTTTACAGGTTTTCACTCTACCGCTCCCAAGTAATTTGGCATGAGAAAAAAAAACAAAAAAAATGGCTCTTTTACTTTGAAAGGTTCCGACCCCTGGTGTAGAGGATCGCCATCTTAAGGCAACTGCCTTACTGTTTACAATTTATTCAAAAAACATTTTATGGCTGTCAGTCTGGATGGATACAATTGTAAATAGCAATAGTCATATGCTGGTTTTCCGACAGGTTAGGTTCTTGGCCTTCGTCGGAAAGCGAGAATAATTTTCTTAATTTATTTTTCTCGCCTTTAATTAATTAACTCTCAGCCTTTCTAGATCTTTTTTATCATAAGCAGCACTAGCATTATCGCTGTTCCTATTAACGGCCATACTGATTGGATAAAAATAGATAATTCACTTTCATTCACTGCAAACAACCAAGAGTTCCACCAGTGACGACGCCAAAACGAGACTGACCGACCGACATATCTGTCGATCGGTCAGTCGGTCAGTCTGCCACCGACTGTCGCAATAGTCGACGGCGGAATCGGCTCGAAAACCAAATGCATACATTGTAGTATATGTAGGTCGTCAGATTTCTCCGTCCTTATGTATGTAACGTAAATTGCAGGAAGCGGGAAATCCAAATCCCACGACTTTTCTTTACGATAGAAATTAATATCAGTGAACTATGCTAAAAGAAGCATAATTAATTGATCTAATAGGTATTCGTAAGGATGAGTGTTTTTGAAGCTGTAAGCCTCAGAAACCAGTGTTGTTATTAATAATGTTTATTTTTTAAGTGAAATCTTTTTAAAAGAATACAATTAGATTTATATCCAACTCTCAATTGGCTTCACTTGTTAAGATATGACCCATTTCCATTATTACGCTCGGCGAAATGACTGTTTACGTATAGACTGTGCTTGGGGTCGTGTCGAAATGTGGCGGAATGCTAGTAATTGATTCTATGGCGCGAGCGTCGTATGAGCGGATCGTCGGAAAGCGAAGCGTCGGAAACTGGGATATGACTGTATACGCACATGACGTAATGGCAGTTTGTGACGTTATTCATGCCATGAGATTTCTCTATCGCCAAACCAACTGCACGTCATTGAGATGCTTATTTCCGTATGTCATTCAAAATTTCGACCGTAGGGGACCTCAATTTTGTCTGAAATTTTTTTTTCATTAAATGGAGTTGTTTGGCGAACGAAGGTCGACGGCTAACATACGCAAAAACCTAAGTTCAAGCAAAAAATTCGAGGTCGACTTAAACACCACGAAATACGGTACATATGATGTGTAATAATCATTGATTTTTTAAGTTTTTGTACTATTTAACAGTAAAATGTTACGGATAGACGATTCTTAAATTCATTACGATCCATGGCGGTGTATTAACTTCTTCCTTATTTTACGTGAACTTCAGTTTATATATAATTGGCAGGGTAACATGCATTATCGTAACCACATATTTTGGTTGTAATAATATTTAAATTAGCATTTATCATACTAGTAGAAGGTGCTTGCGTTCTTCAAGCATTTTATCTCACCTTGAAAAACATTAATTTTTCAGAGAGATATTTCATTATTAGAAATATTTTTTTAATTCAAAATATTTCGCCCTCGCACCAATTTTTGTTCTTTCCTTACAGAAAGATATAGGGTTAAAACATTACCTAAAATTTGCAATTTTAAGAATATTATACTTTTTCCATTGCGGGGTACTAATGCCACACCTTTGTGCCAAATTTTAAAGCTATAGCACATCTAAAAGTCAAATAATATTTATCTAATTGTTTAAATTTTAAATATTTTTAACGGCCGCAATAACAACTTCATGGAAATATTCAAATATTTATTTGTGCTTTTGTATTAGGCTCTAAATAACATTAAAATTTCAGCTACCTGGCTTGCCCCGTAGTAAACATATCTATTTGTTTAAATTTTTAACAGCCAAACAAATTAAAATATCAAAATTTCTATACTCCCAAATTTCGTTTTTTTTACAAATTCTACCTTCAAGAAAAATTTCAGCTCTGTAGCACATTCGGAAATAACGATTCTTGGAAATTTGTGTAAACAATTACGAATTTTTAGCGGCCGCATTGTTGAAAAATTTTAGATTTTTGTTTTTTATATAGAATTTACTACAAAATGTTTGCAAAAGATCTGAGATCCGACTTATAGTTTCTGAGATAATAATTAATAAACTTTAATGTACAAATGAGGTAAAAACAACCTCTAAAATTTAGCTATTTTAAAATTTTCGATTTTTCTAATTTGTTGTGAACAAAATCATACTATCGTGCACCTTAGGTTTTATATCCTATATATATCCTCCGTAAGAAGCAGCTATTTATAATAAATACGATATTTTGGGAAACAATCCATACCAAGTTTTATATTCCGCATTAATGTCTAGAAAGGCAGCGATATTGTTTGACGTAGGTCGTTGTTTCTTTGACAATGTATATTATAGACTTGACAGAAAAAAAGATTTTTGAGTTCAAATAAATTTTGTGGGACCAAATATTTCAAGGATACTTGGCGTTTCTCGCTTGACAGCTAAAATTAGTTTTTGTTCTGTTTTCAGAATAAAATGTCATAATTACAGCATTGAAATAGATTTAATCTATATCATAAATAAAATATCAACTCATTGTTGCTGCCGCTATTGCCACAACTGATGGTGCAACATAATTGCTTACGGGAGGTTATTTTCCTCGAGAGAAAAAATAGATCTCGTGCCGAACAACATCTAACTTTCACTTAAACGGAGCACGAAAAATAGTCACGATTTCCGCCATCTTATAATTAGTGTATGGATCGGGGTTTGCCCGATTTTTACCAGATTTTTTATCATCCGATTGCCTTTTTTAAATTTCGGGCAAAACTCGAAATTATCGGTCTTCTTTAAACAATTTTTTTTTAGGTTTGGTCGCAGAATTTCTATTATGGCGCTTGTAGGTACCTCAGCACTTGAGTGCAGTCCGAGATGTTCGTGATCAATCTGTTTGTTCTCTTTGTAACAGGTGCGTGTGCAGCTGTTCTGTGAACATTATCTAATACAACAAAAATAAAAGAATTTTCGGAAGTTCTTTCTTCAAAATGTATTGCTACAATAAACAGAAATGTTATCTTCATTATAGGTAGTCTGTCCGTAGGCAGGTCCGTGATTATTCATGGTTAAACCTGATTCTCCATATACTCCTATTTTACGCTGTCCTCTTCATATCTTGATAACTCTCTTTCCCTTTCAAATCGTCTATCAGCTTAAACCTTTTCCTCCCTCTTTCCATTTAGTTTTCCTTCTAACACGTCTTTAATCATACTCTCTCTCCTCAGGTATTGTCCAGCCCACTTTTCCTTCCTCTTTCTAATAGCCTTTATAATCATTCGTTTCTCTCCTCCTCTTCGTAGCACTTCATCGTTTTCCATCCTATCTGTCCATTTTATCTTCAGCATTCTCCTTCAAGTCCACATTTGAAAGCTTTCCAAGTATATGATGTCATTTTTCCTAAGCGTCTATGTTTCTGCCCCGTACAAAGCTATGCTCCATACATAGCATTTTATGAACTTCTTGCGGATATCTTTCCTTATATTCCCGTAAGTCGGTGTTTCTTTCTTCTGAAAGCTGCTTTTGCTTTTCCTATTCTAGTCCTGATCTCATCCGTGCATTTTGCTTCTCTTGTTATGATGCTTCCAAGGTATTTATAGTCTGAAACTCGTTCTAAAGGCTTTCCTCCAATACTTATGTTCAGATTCTCTTCTTTGCCCGATATTCGAATGACTGGATTTTTCTGTATTTATTTTCATACCGTGTTTTCTGCCTGTTATTACTAGTCTATTTATCATTTTCTGGAGTTCCTCTTCTTTTCTTGCTAGTAGTACTAATGCATCCGTTAAATCTTTCTGGAAAATGGCATCCGTATTAGATTCTTTTAAAAAATCTATGCATGACCCAGATACAAGTGCTATCGTCGAATTTTTGGACACACATGATGATGTGGATGAGCAGATTAAATCCAAGCTTACTGCCTGTTTATTAGAGGCAATGCCTCCAAACAAAGATTTGGGTATTATTATGTTTTGGGTTAATGCTGGAGTCCGATACCCTAAATTAAGTAAGTGTTCCGTAACACTACTGTGTATTTGCTCACAGGTAGCTGTGATGTTGAGCGTTCATTTTCCCATTTGCGTCATTTGTAAACTCCGGAAAGGAGTAATACTACTGACTATGCAAATGTTATTGTATGTGAATCATAAAAATTAATGATAAATAAAAGCTTTTAATTTTTAGACAAGATTTTTATTTTAAAATCATTTTATCCGAATTACAAAATAATAAAACCCGAAAATTACCCGAAATTGAACTGTTTTTAAAACATCGAAAAATCTGTAACTTATTTATATCCGATTTTAACCCGAATGAAAAGGAAAATAATAAAACCCGATATTTACCCTCCGAATAAAATTCTTTTTAAACCTTACTTATATTGTTGCGTAAGAATTCGCTTAGTATTAAATATTTAGCGTTTCATCTTATTTATGCTTATTTCTGAAATTCAAAATTTGCAAACAGCGGCTTATTTGCATACCGCCCATATTCTTTGAACCATTAAGTAATTAACATATGCAATTAAAGATATCTTGTTTTCCAAAACAATAACAAACATAACCCTGAGAAAAGATCGAAAAAGCCCGCGTACTTTGGGAGGCTCTGTCCATCTAAAGTAGGGGTGGGGAACCTTTTTTCATTGGAAGGCCAAATGTTACTTAACGGAGACCTCATCAGACCGCACATTGCGATGCACGTTGCGTACATTCACATTTATCAAAATTGAAATAATAAAGAGGCAAACACAATTTAATGGCATTTTAATTTAACGAATACAGATATATAATCTTTATAGCCTAATGCAAAAAAATTAAATTTTTCATATTTGCTAGTATATTAATAAACTGTAAAGAAGTTAAAACAAATTAAGGACATGTAAATAAAATGTTGCATTCAGTCACATTCATCAAAATAAGAAGGCAAACACAATTTAATGACTTTTTGTGAATGTTTGTTGTGAGCTAATAACTTGATATTTAGTTCCAGCATTGTTGTCTTTAGCTTCAATTGGTCTTCCAGGTGAGTGTTTGTCATTTGTGATCTCACAAGGGAAGCCCCCAAGGTGTGACACTCGCATCGGGTTGAGACTTTGCAGAATGAAAGTATATGTAAAATAACGGACTCCTATTTCTACCTAGGTGCCAACTCGACGTAGTTTACGAGAAAATGCCCTTTGAAAATCGCGATCCGAGAGTCAACGTAATAAGAACGTTAAAAGTCCTTTCGTAATTATCTAGGAGCGTTGGTCTAGGGGAAATGAGCTGGATTTCAAATATTTTTGCCGAGGTTCGATTCCCGAAGGGACCAAATTTTTTTTCTGATTAAATTTTTTTTTCGCAATTTCCAGCATATCGTCGATAAAACTTGCACAACATTTTTAAAAAAATTATTAGGAAAATGCTCGGCTGAAACTACTGGTCTGATAAGGCCAATTTTGAAAAAATTCAACTTCTTCCAAAATGACTGAATTTGCAGCAACATTTCATATATGGATTTAGTTTTACCTTGTAGAGAAGTATTCAAATGATTTTGTTTTGACATTAAATCACACAAAAATGCAACATTTCTGCAGAAATCTTTTTTCAAAATCTCACAAGGTTCATTCTGTTCTTTGAAAAAGGTCGTGACTTGTTTTCGCAAAGCTAAAAGATTTTATAGTACTTGACCTTGTGACATCCAGCTCACTTAATGGTTTGGAAGATCTACACTAAATGTTTCATCGTCATATTGAAGCATGGTGCGAAACTGGCGATGCCGTGAAGCATTTGCTCGAATGTAGTTCACAATACCAATAACTATACGTAATGTGTCATTTAAAACAAGATTTGGCGCAAAGATTCTGTTGATGCAAAATACATATCTTTTGTTTATTCTTTCTGTAACTTTCATGCTAAAATCATATATGAGTTTGAGTATGTTTAGACAAGTATGCAAAAGGCCGCACGCGGCCTGAAGGCCGCCGGTTCCCCACCCCTGATCTCAAGACTCATCCTCTCTCAATTATGCCAGTAGATGAACTTAACGTCGAAACTTGTTTCGTCCGAAGTCGACTCTCAAGTTCTTCGAGCCTCCCTCCTCGGTCTCTCGAGGCGATTGGCCGATTATTGACCGGAAGACGGAGTGACCTCGAACGAGGGATGGAAATTGCTTAACCGGAATAGAATGACTGCGACGATAAATTTTCGCCCCTTATGCTCAAGGTTTTATGCGAATAAAAAAAGATCCTGGGAGAACCGGAATCGGCCCTTCTCCCCTCTTCCTCTGCATCCCAATTCGTTGTTTACTGATTGTTATCTCATTTTCTCCGCGCCGACTACATGCTAGGAAGGGAAAAAAAGGGACGTTCCTCTTTCTCTGAGCGAGAAACCATCCATGCGTGCGCTTAATAATTACCTTCCGCGCGATTGGTATCGCCGCGTGTCATTTTTTCCCCACTCAACACGCGCGGGTAAAATGAGGTACTTTTCTTTAAATGTCAGCGGTTTTTTTATTCGTTTATTTGTTACTTCCTGTGCGCCGCAATTGAATCTCAAATTATAGTCTATGCCAGTGTTTTTCGTGGTAGTAGGAATGGCGAGCATGTACTGGGTCGCGAACTTTATAATCTTGGTGACGGCAGCAATGTTAACGCTCTTTGCACAAACAGCTGAAAGATATCAATTCAAGCTTCGAAACAAATTGATGCAATTAGCCGAAAGTTTTTTTTTTTCAGAATTTATTGCCTTTTATTATGGGTTTATAGAAACTCTAATCTGAAGAGTCTTTTATTTTCTGTTAATCTTAGGGGTTTGTATGTTTATTCCGCTGGGTCGCGAAGCTGTTTGAAAGACACTGCTTGTCTTCGTCATATCTAGCTAATTCAAACCGACGTTAGAAGATAGAATTAGTCAGTGTTAATTATGCAGATTGAATTCAATCTCGATTTCGTAATTGTGATCTAAGGCTCGCCTAAAAATTTTGAAGGCGGGCAGAAATATGACGGCAGCATTTCGCCTGACAATGAGATGATTAAGAGTTTTAAAGATGTGTGAAAGTCCGTTCGCAGAAGGTTTTTCGCCTAGCGTTTGTCAAAATCATATAATTTCTAACGATTCTAAGAATTGACTCAAGGACATGTAATTGTTTATATAGTTACTAAGTCGTCCAACAGAAATCCTGAAATTTAAAGTGACCGTCATATTGTATGGTATTTGTAAAAATGAAGTTATAAATATTATCCATCGCTATTTACGCTCGAGAAGATACATTTCGTATACAATCTTTAGTCCTTTGAAAATAAAAGTTTTCTCGAAACCAAATAGAATAATTAATGCAAATTTATTTGAGCTATGAAGGGATTACAATGCGCGCCAAATTTAACATATTAGGTCTTCAAGAGATTAAAACTTCAATACATTGGTTTAAATGTTTCCTCATAGTCATGATTTACAGAAATATATATTTCCTTTACAAATCCAGAAAATGTTATGATGATTTAAAATTCTAAGAAAAATTTATGTATGTTTTATCAAAAAGGTGCAGGATAAAAACAAAATTAGTGATTTATTCGAAAGATATCAGCCAGTCAATTATAATCCCTATGCCGATTGTCTCTTCTCATTAATTTGATTTTTATACTTGAAATGGGAATTAGTTACGATTCTGACTAATTAAGATAGTTTCTAAAACGTTTACCGAATGTATAATTTGATTTTTCATAAATATTAATTTTTTTGAAAAAGATAATAATCTCTTATTTTCGAAATATCGAACATGGACAAACGCTGAGTTTCATAGTTGGCGATTTTCAAGACAAATCTTGCATATACTATTAATATTAGCAACGTACTGAGAGTTAAAAATTTCCTCGATTAACTTGAAGTTTATCCCCAAAAAAATAAAACATATAAATCAAAATTTCATGTAATTTTTTCAGATGCCAGAGCGTTATATGTAGGACCTCCCCCAGCTGACTCGATCTTGACGCAGTTCACACGATCTGCAACCGCGTCTGGCCTTCCAGATATGACAAATGATTTCCTTTTGCAGTAACCTGAAACCGCCTGAGACAGTCCTATATAGCGCAGCACAACGGAAAATCGTAATATTTAAAACAGCTGCGCCGCATATTCGAGGTTCATGCAAATAAGCATTTCGTGCCAGCCTCTCGCGTGCGTGTCGTAAACGCAGATACATTCTGCAACAACTTATCTCCCATCCTCTCCTTCTCACTTTCCCCTATCCTCTCTCTCTCTCTCTCCCTTGCTTCTCACGTGCACACGGCCCATTTCATTGCAATGTCAATTCCTAACTTCGATCCAAATGCAATCCTATCTAAACCCAAGTCACGAACATCTATGTTCGACAAGACCTTACATCACGTCCCCTTCAACGTGCGAGAGTAATGCACTCAAGATCTTTACGTTCATTCAAAGCATTTATCCCTCAGCATGATGAAATAAGCGTTGCCACGGCGATGGGACCATTTTTGCCTCTGCCTGGTTATCTGCGCTTGAACTAAATATTTTGAAGTGGAATCCTCTTTCATGCGCCACGGAGAGTCTTAGAATATTTTTCCATAACAATCTTCTATGCATTTAAAAATATTTGTTCTGTTTTAACCGGCAGTGATTAATATTAATTAATTAATATTTATTCATAAAATAATCGTGTGTAAGTGATATATGTAGTATCGACCATTTTAGTGAGACTTAAGTAGCATCAAATAATGAAGATGATTCTCCTCACATTTCTGTCAAAGATTCTCATATTTTAAATACGATAACTACTAAGGTATTTGGTTAACAAGTGCAGAAAAAGTCAATATATTTTGTCAAAAATCGAATGAGTCGTGGTAGCCAAGCAATTCGATATTGGCTCCTAAATTTTTATAATAGAAGCATTTCTGCAGTTTATAGTCGTTGATAGTAGCCAACTAGAATAAACTACTGAATAGTACTTGTGAGACATTTTCAGTTTTTTTATGCTTCATAAGTAAACACTGTTTCCTTAATGTGATGAATATAGTATTAATTGTACAGGTGATAAGTTAACTGCTTCACTGAATCAAGTTATTGTAAAATTTAGTCTTAAAAATTGTCTTTTTCTCACTTATTATTGAAAAAATTCTTGTTATTAGTTGTAAATTTACCGAAGACTTAAGAAATTTCGAACAATCTCTAAATAGCACGAACGATCCATCAAATTCTTTTTCTCAGGAATAAACATGAGAAACGAAAGAAAAGGAAATGTGATTACGTAAGAATTTCTTTAAAAAACGTGGTAAAAACATTTGGAAGCAAGACTTCCTCGAATTCATTATCAAATTGCTCTATTAAAAATCTTAATTTATGGTTGAAGAACGAATGCATCCCAGTATTTTCCCGGCTGCAATTTAGTATACTTCTTTGTTTGGACCTCGCCGATTCCTGGAAGCATGGTTTCCTTATTACTTGTGACAGGATATTTCAGGAGCCTTATTCATCCGCTATCATATAATTCTCATTTCGTTTACCCGAACATTCCAAAAGTAGTTTCACGGCTCGTTTCACTTGATGTTTGTCTAAACATCAATATTAATATACGCAAAAATTCGATTCTTGCCCGCGATTTCGTTCACATGGTCTTAATGCGTACCGCGCAAGAGTGTATTCTTACATTAGCAGGAACAATTTTTTTAAACAATTTTTTGAAACGAGAAAAAAGTCTGCTATGACCGGGAATTGAACCCGGGTCTTCCACTTGCATTTTACATTAGCAGCTTAACTATCTAGCGATCGGTTGAAATGGTCATAGTTGCGGTTTACCGACTTCTCGTGAACTATTAAACGCATGAAACTCTTTCTTTCGAATTTATACGCTGTCATTGTTAGAAACGCTTACCGATTTCGCTTCGATCAACTCGCGAGGCCTTTTTTCATCCCAAGAACTGAAGTGGTTGCCATTTCGGAAAGGTAGACAAATAAAGCAAGAAGATATCGAGAGAACGAGTGAATGTAAAAAATCAAGTGCGAAGCTTTTTTTTAAGATATCGCTTTGTTCGGAGTGGGTGTCGAACAGGAAGACGTCTATAGTGCGCTTTATTTCTTTAAAAAATAGAGCCTCGATTGGGACTGAATTATTCCTTTTCGTCTCAGGCTTTCTTATTTTTACGCTTTCGCCCGAGTCGAGCTTCGAGATTTCTGAATAAGTCTCGAGTGTTCCTAGAGGCCGAATGAATTACAACGCATTATCCGCTGACTGTTCCTTGCCGTGATGTCCAAATAACGCGTCGATTTACCGTTCCTCTTTCGAAAAGACCTCTGTTTTACCGGAGCCGCGGCGAATTTCGCATATTTTCTTTATCGCTGGACTATTTTTTTGTTAAGGTTCCCACTTCAACTCGGTCACGTGGAACTCTTTCTGAAAAAAACAGGTGAAAGTAGATAGATGCTGAAAATGTGGACGCTAAGCTGTTTTTAAATGTCCAATAAAAAACAAACTCTCGACAGGCGAGGGATAGAGGAGGTTAGCGCCGTTATAACTGTCATCTCTAAGTGGCAACACATCTGGGACATTAACGAGACTAACATTGAGGAAACGAAATTTCATATTAAATGGAGAATCTGTTTTTCCATTTATAACGTGACAAAAAATTTTTCATTTGCGGTTTTCATTAATCAAAAAAAGGTTTGTTTAAAACAGTCCACGCATTGAAAGTATAAATACTGTCGGATTTTTTCTAGGATAAAAATGAGCGTTACGTTAATATTTCTGACCTTATACATCCTGTAATTGATAGGACTCGTTTTGTAGTTATTTAAATAGGATTTCAGATGACGACTCATTCTTGCAATCAGTTATCGTGGCATCTGTATCGAAACGCTCTTACTTAAAACAATCTTGTTAGTGGCATGCCTTATTCACGATATTCTTTATTCAATTAATCTCTCCATTTGAATCGATCTCGTGTATCTTCTGATCAGCCACAAAATGCAGCATTCTTTGTTCACATTCCTAAAAGAGGAGGCTATTTTTCATCCGCCGTGCAATGCGCCGATGACCCACTTATCTACACTTATTGCAACCTCGGATGGAGTCCACGATCCGCAATCGAACGCGCTTTGATTTATTTCAGGCGCCTGAAAATGATTCGTCATCAGTTGAGATCACGATCACATCAGAAAAAATGAATGAAAGAAAGGTATCCAAACATCCAAGGACTAGAAAACAAATCACGACGCGGTTGAATTAGGCAATAACGAAAAAAGAACAGTCTTAAGTGAGATGGTGTATTAATCAAAGTTCAGGCGCCGTAATTGGCGCCAGTGAGGAGAAAGTTTTTTGTCCTTTCGTTCACTCGCAAATAGCCGAATAAATCGGTCTAGACGCTCTTATTGATCTTTTTAAGGATGGCGGGAAAGGAGACAAGTTGACTGCTGGAAGGAGACAGAACCTGCGCTCATGAAGATTCGATGAAAGCCACGAGATGTGATCCGGAATTATACCTAAGAGAACTTGCGAAAGAGCAGCCCGAAACCCTGAATTTCTTAATGTCAAAAATGTTACGCTGAGGAAGCTCAAAAACTCGAACGTCGCAGATTATAATTTTAGATAGGTCGAAGACGACATTTTTTTCCCGTCAGCACTACGTGCTTTCTTAATATGAAGTTTCCTTGACATTTTTGTCTCATCTTAGAATACAATTATTTGAAATTGAACTGTTTGTACGTATTAACTAATAGTTTTGAAACGGTATTAAGTAATAAAGGTGAATTTAGAACTGTACTGATTTTTATAAATCCGGTAGATAATGTTATGTGGCTTGCATGTTACTAAATTGGAAAATAAAAAACTGAATAGGTCTTTGGAAATTTTGATCAAAGAATGCTGTCTTCTCAAGCTACATTTTTAGTATTTACAGTCCTGGGAGTATTAAAGTAAAAGCCGAAATTATTACTTTTCGTTTATTCAAAATGGATCGCTTTCTGAAATTAATTTAACTCCGTAACATTTCCAAGGAAGTTAATAATGCGAACACCCCACATAATCCCATTTTTATTTTTTTCTATAATTATCTTGAAATACGTCCACATTACATATGTAAATACACTCGGTTAGAAGTAATATCCTATATATATATATATATATATATCATATGATAAATATAAATAAGCGTACTGCTAACTACAATTTTCGGTTTTTCAGTTCAATTTCCAAGAAACAATTTTCAATGCGCCAGATAACCACAGGAGGAAACATAAAACTGTTAAACATTAATATATCAAATTCTGCGGCGTTAAAATTTCAAATATGGATACTTAAACATTGTTACCGCTCTAGCTTACACAAGATGCAAAAATTCAAATATCAAACTGTCAATTCCTCTACCCGTAAGAAATCTAAAAAGCATTCATCCGGCGGTCGATCGGTAGCTTTATAGCGCGCATGAGAGGAGCGTGAACGAAGCTCTCGGCATGATCACAATGCTTACCATCCCTAACGAAATCAATTCCGGAATCCCGTGGTGGACCGGGGTGTAATCATTTACAAACGAGATAGCAGGAATCGAAAAAAAATCACATACAGACCTGACATTTCGGCTTCTCCCACATCACCGCCCACTTGTTCGAAAACAATGTCCCTACGGGTGGAGCAGGTAGATTAAGGGTATGCATGGGTGGAAGGAGAGAGAGAGAGAGAGGGAGGGGAAGAAAGGATGAGAAAACACCGTCTTTGCCCACCGTCCATTTTTTCTGAAGACACGCCCATCTCATAACCCTGGTCTCCATGATCCCACCCCGCTACGGTTATCTCGGAGGAGGAAGAAAAATATACCCTTCCCTTATTTTACCTCTTCTCTACACCCATTCTCCATCCTTCTCTCTCCGTCATTCAATCCCACATACTCCTTCCAAAATAAATACCGCTTGATGTGCAGTCTTGAAGGCGCATTGCATTATGTTGGCGCTCACTTTGGCGGGGAAGGGAGGGAGGGAAGGGTATGGTCGGTCTGCGGAGAACGAGGTGGAGTGGGACGCGGAGAAGATTGCCGGATGGTTAGGTGCGAATGACGGAATTATGACGCGGAAGAGCGATTTCGGGATGTGCAGGTGAAAGGGGCAATATCTCAGCGAGTTATCTCGTCGGCCGAGGATCGAACTCTCCTCCCATCCGTCCATGCGGCAAATAACTCCACTCTCCCATCCGAGAAGATTTGTATCCACTTTGCATAAATTTTTCGCGACATTTCGCCCACTCCCATTTTTTTGTGTCGCGTGAGTTCCCGACGGGTGGTTTATCGAGTCCTCGGACCGAATTAAAGGGGGCGGGAAAGAGCGATAACAAAGTAAAATGTCGCCTACTTAATCAGCCTCGATGTCGGCCGAAATTTTCGGATTTTAAAAGGTGTCTCCCCCAAAGAAAGCAGCGCTCGGTCGAGAGTATTTACGATTCGAGTCGGGGATTTTTAGGTTTCGTCTTGTAGCGCGAATGGTTAATGGGACTCGAGAGAGTATAAAGTAGGGCAGAGGGAACGTAAATTTTATTTTCCTCCCCCGCCACTCCCCTTTGGCCGTTCCGAGATGTTAAGCGAAAGCTATTACACCACTGTTTACCTGGATAAAACAGCTGGATGGCTACCTTTGTGTTTCATGAATTGTGGCGCTTAGAATCGATGCCGCCTGGAGATATGGAGCAAAAAGACATTTAATGAAAGGATTATTTCACACTTCATCACGCCTGCGGCTATTATCCTACAGCGTAGACTTCTCGCCATCTTATTTTCTAGACGAGAATAAGGAAATAGAGATTTGCGGCGCGCTTTTTTATAGCGGTTAGCTTCTTCTATTCATACTTGATATTAAATTGATAAAGCTTCAAAGGAGAAATTTGCGGTGCTTCATCCACGAACATGTGAAATACTTCGATTAGACGTCGCTGATTACAACCCAATTAGAATATAACCGGTTGACCTCGCGGCGAAATTGAGTTCCAATTGCGTCACGTTTCAAATTGCGCCCAGCAAAGGGAAGGTATGGTATGACAAAATAAATCTTTGGCAGAACTATTTGGTCAGCTGATATTTAAATGTGAAGCACGTACAGCCTGAGGAAAGGAAAATAGATTTGAAGATACATGGATCGCTTTAAATAATATTTTAATGCTGGTTCACTTTCGTTAAAAAAAACTTTTTAAAAATGACATTAAAAAAATAATTGTTTCGTTTTCAACATTACGAACTCTTTGCAATTAACTACTAGACTAGTTATTTTACCACCTAACTTGATTTATTGCACTAAAAAATCAGCCGTGGTAGCCTTCGCGTATCGGGACAGCTGGAAAGTCCTTTCCGAGCCGCTGGACAATAAACCACATCGCCAAGCGTGCTCCGATGGAGAACTCGTGACACGCGTAGGCACGGCAGCCCACAAAAAGGCGAGAGAAGGCCGGATTAATTTTTCGACTCCGCCCCGCGGACAATGAAATGCAAAGTCGGGGAGATAACTGATCTCCTCCTCATCCTCCTCTTCCCACTCACGGGCGCGTGCATGCGTGGGACACGCTAAAGGGGGAACCATCAAGTTAAGACCGCGTCGAAAGAGAATCTCTCCCTTTTTTATGACTCTATTATTGTGTGAGGTAGTTCATCAGAAACCTTTCTATGAATAGGTGTGTGTTATTGTGGGCGCGCGTGCGTGTTTGTGTGTATGCATATACGCAGGACTGGACAAACCCAGGCACCCATTAGCCATCCCCAACTAAAAATTTCATAGTGACGATTATGTTTTCTGTTTTATTTTATCTATTCAGCAGAGTGACTTAGTAGGTGATATTTTTACGTAGTATTTATGGTATATATATATTGCGTAAAGTTTTATATTTATAACCCTGATTCTAAATTGCATCTCATCGAAATCTACCCTGGCTCTTGGATTTTGGAAGTGGCTCCTAGACACGGGCAAGATTGGTCCATATCTGCATATACGTTAACATACATATGCGCATGTACACAAACACACACACACACACACGCAGTAACACCTCACTAATTCGGATACCTTTTATTCAGAATTCACGCAAAATCGGGCACTACTCTTTTATAAGAGATTTTGTGCGACTAACTCTGGAGATCCGATCTGGAATCTACAAGTATTTCACACCCAAGTCTCAAAGAAATCAACAATTTCTTCACTTTACGGATCCACCGATCAATTCTTGCAAATTTTATTATTATATAATGTAGACCTATTTAAATAGCGGTCATTAATTATATACATGATTTTAATTTTCAGTATATTCTAAAAATCTTCTAAAACTTAGCATTTCCATGGATAAGGACAAAGCTTCTACCCCCTTGATTGTGAATCGGTGAAGTATGTTGTTACGTACAATGGGAAACCTAAGGGACTTTGTAAAAAGTTTGGGCTAAAAAAGCTAACAAGCGAGAGGGGTGCTGGGGAGGAGGTGTGTCGAGCGGTAGGTGAGACAATAGGCGAGGAGAGGCACAGGTGCAACGCGCTAGAGGAAGGGACGGAAGGGAGAGGGCGGTGGAATAGGAGTCCGTTTAAGGGGGGTTCGTAACGTCAGGGGGAGGTGGCGTCGAAAGGGGAAGCGGGTAGAAAGGTGGGTGCAGGGTGAGCAGTCTCTGCTCCACTTCGATGGGTGAGCGAAGGTCTTCTGGGCAGTGGGACGGGGGAATTGGTACATAGCCAAACGTGATATAGACGGCGGATGGGGGTAAGAAGGGGAAAGGAAGAGCATGATGGGTTGGCGGGAGTGAGAAAGGAGGGAGAGAAATGGGAAGATGTAAAAAAGAGAGAGTATGGGCGTCTGGGCAGACGGATTATTGTATTTGGGTACTGCGGTGCATTCTTAACTAAAGAGATATTTTGATAATGAAAAGGAAAAAAGAATGAAAAGCGTAGGGTAGTGAGGGGATTAGGACGTAAAGAAGGAAGTAGAGAAAATTAGATGTATAAGAAGGAGAAATGAGAGAATGCCAGGGGGAAGTAAAAGGAGACCGAGGCTCGCGAAGAAGTGTAAATTTGAGAGGAATTTTGAAGGGAGGAAGTAAGAATGAATGGGTTGGTCAGATTCTCGGTCTGCGATTCCGCTCCTTTCTCCGATGGTGGTCGGCCGGGTGAAAGTTTCATTTTCAATAAAATCCGCTCGACGATGCGTGATTCCTATCAATTAAAATCGAACTGGTTGACCTCTCCAAGAAAAATCTCCCGAATTCACACGCTGGTGTAAATTAGGAATGCCTTTTAGGCGTACTTATTAAAAGAAAACAAGCGCCTGTTACATCCTGATCGTTTTCCCGTCAATGCGCATATATTTTAACTCTTTAAATAATATTTAAGGTAATTTCTGTTGCAAAATTCGTAGAAGAGAGTAAAATAAATATATCTTACCGAACATTTTTTGATGGGATGCAAACGAAAAAATCGCTATTAAATTTTTCGATTGTGTATCTGAATATTATGGCCGCATTTTGAAAAGGCATTTTGTTTTTGTGGCTTTGAATTAGAACACATGGTTAAAATTACAAATCTGAGTTATGTAACAATCTTATCCGCCTATTTTTATTCATGTATGCCGGGTAAAAATGGCACTTGAGCTATATCACTGAATTATAGATGACATTTCAACTCTTATACCTTCTGAGAGATAACTATGAAAATGATAAGAAACACGCATAATTTATGATAGACTTCTAGCATTAATGACCCGTATTTTTATTTAATACATCAAAATTCATGAATATAAACTCTTTAATTCTGAAAAATTCATACTAAATTATTCGAATTCATTTAAAAACGAACGTTTAGTTTGTTTGGTGATCCCTTGTAATATATCCAGATTAGTTTCCATTTACAACAGCAACACATTAGTTTTCTTGCATAATGCTCGAAAAATAAGTATCATGGGTGTCCATCCAACGGAGCAAAAGTCACTGCGAGAGGACCGTTTCTTTGTGTTTAAAATGTAAATGCTTTTGAGTAAGGAAAGCATCCATAAAATTCAGAAAAATGCATACCATCAAATAATATCATTCAGTATATCATACATATGCACATCTATACACGTAGGTATCATTCATACAATCGGTCCTAAAACGTAATATGCAACCATAATCTCATTTAATAAAAGAACAGATCATATGCGACGACGCTTTTCACACGTTTACGACTGGACTGCTGAAGACTTATAAATATTCTGTTTTCTCATAAAATAGCTCCGTTAAATTGAAGTAACACACAGAATCATGACGACCAATTGCATTCAGGGATGAAAGCATGCATGAGTCAGTCCCAGGAAGCTACTTGAAAATATATGGATGTATATTAGCGGCACAATAAGTTGTCGTTGCGCGGAATACGATGCAAATAAAACATTTTAAAAGGAGGTCTTCGGCTAGATTCACGCGATTCCTTTGCGAGGCGCAACAGGACGAAATGCGAAGCCAATCCCTCACTGACTATCAGAGAGCAGAAAAAATTTTCTTACGAACTCCGCCCTTATCCCGCATCGCAATCAAGATAAGCGATAGAATTCGCGTACCCTTCTGGACTGTGACACTTTTGATGGAAGGTTGAGAGACGGAGATGCGGGAGTGGAGATAGGAGCAGGAGAGGTTGGGACGGTTTGATAAATGATCCGAGGAAGTGAGTGGAAATTACGATGGGAGAGAGGAACTAACGAAGAGGCAGACGTCCGAATCCACCCATGTAGGGATCAGTCACGCACGGTTTATTCTTTTGCGCGAACGAGAAAGGACTTCCGTCGAAGATGCGTTACGGTAAAATAGAGATAGAATGAGATCGGAGCAGGGTAGAGAAAGAGATGGATAGTTTTAGCGGGCATGATTCAATCTAAAACAATCTCATCTCGGAGGCCTTCTGATTTTCGCAAACGGCAGTATTTTTAAAATGCTGGTCGTGACCAGGAACGTTACTGTATAAGGTCGCTTTGCCACTCCACCCGGTCTTTTTGAATATACTCTGTTTAACTGCATTCTTTTCTAAATAATGTCTATTTACGTCAATTAGACGAATTGTTTCCATCTGTCATCTAATGATTTTTATTCTCTCTTTATGAAAATTCTTGTCTGGGGAAAGGGTGTATATTTGCAGGACTGGTGCAATTATTTCACTGGATCGCGGGACAAACGAAAATCGTTGATATTTTGTAGATATAAATACATAAACAGACTAGATATGAACATTTTATTGCTCAGCTGTAAAAACACGACTTTAAGTTTAGTGCGGTGGTAATAAAGTTATTAAATGGAAACAAGCAAGAAGAGAATTGCATAGCAGGTTACTTAAACCACTTTCTTGTTCAAAAATTGTTTTCCGGTCAAATCAAACTGCCTTTTACACGGATAAATATCATGCCGAATAAATTTGGTTGTTCTGGCTTCATTGATACAGGGGATGGCCAACGTCCCTGCCACTCAATACTAAGAATACGGGTTCGAATCCTGCTATGGCCATAGGTATATGTTGTTATATTTGTTACCATTTAAAAGATCTTTGCAAGGGTCGAAGACTAAGCCGTTGAAGAGTTAATGTAAATTAATAAATAAACAAAATAAATCAGTTCTCCGGATATCTCCTACAAAACCGCACGGATTATCAAATAGCAAAATCGCTGAAAAAACAGTACGCTAATATTGCTTATCGCAGCTGTAATTGTTATATACGGACATATTTGAACACATAACTTCTAATAAAAATATGATGTGGCCACCACATGACTTTCTCCATACCTGTAATAATTTAAAAAATTCCAAATAGGTTACATAATAATAAATATTTTAAGAAACTGCGAGAAAATTTTTGACTTGACAAAGAACAGAAATAAACTCAAACCATAGCCTTTTGAGATTTTTCTTATTCGAAGGCGATAATGTGCCACTGATATCCTTCATTAGAAAATATAACTAAAAAATCGGATGTGGCCACCACATGACTTTCTCCATACCTGTAATATTTCTAAAAATTCCAAATAGATTAAATGATAATAAGTATTTGAAGGAACCGCGAGAAAAATTCAAAATACCTTAGAAAGAACAGAAATAAACTCAACCTGTAGCCATCTGATATTGAATATATCCCGAAGATCCAACAATCAAGAAAATAAAAAAGATCGTAAAGTGTTTACAATAGTCGCCGGAAGGTGGTGGCAGCTAAAAAATTTAGTTTTTACAATATCTCTTCAACAATGCATTATATGGGAAAATGTTTTAAACAAAGGTTGTAAAAAAATAAATTTCCTATAACTTTTATTCTAGTATGTTTTTACATTTATCAAATATTAAAGCAAATATTTCAAATTATCTGCTGTGGCCACCACATGACTTTTTCCAATCTGTAATATTTCTAAAAATTCCAAATAGGTTACATAATAATAAATATTTTAAGAAACTGCGAGAAAATTTTTGACTTGACAAAGAACAGAAATAAACTCAAACCATAGCCTTCTGATATTGGATATAGCCACAAAGCTCCAAAAATTAAGAAAAGAAAAAGGAGCGTTACTAACAATAAGACGTAACTAACAATAAGCGTCAATTGTTAACAATAGTTGTCGGTAGGTGGCGTAGCGGTGGTAGCTAAAAATATATGATATCTCTTAAAAAATGCATTATATGGAAAAATGTCTCAAACAAAGGTTTTAGAAAATTAAATTTCCTACAACGTTTATTACAATACATTTTTACATTTATCACATATTAAAGCAAATATTTAAAAATAACGGACAAGTAACAAGAGTAAACACCCACTTTCGGTTTACCGATTTTCACCAAAAACTAATCAGATCTTGCGATCTTTATAAAAATATCAAATATAAAATATCGCGTTGACCTGATTAATAGTTTTTGAGTTAGAGCACCCACAAAAAAGCTATCACATACACAGAGACGGCATCGAGAAAATGGTCAAAACGTGTTCAGGAGACCTCAAAACCTGTATTTCCGTTGAAATCTCGAAGTCGATTTTTTTCATGAACACAATACTTCCCTAGACTACGTATATGGAGAAAGTAAAAATAATTTTATACATACTATATCCTTGATAAGGATACCCGAATTAGCGTGGCGTAATATGAGGAGAGAAGGAAAGTCACCTTCTCTTCCCACGGTTTATAAAAGAGATTTTTTCCGGAGCTAGACCGTCCCGCAGCACGCAGAAAAAGGCAACGGGAACGAAAAAGACCGGTCAAGATTTTCGGTCATGTAAGGCAGAGTAAGGACAGAGTCGGGTAAAGAAGAGATCGGATGAGGAGAAAGGAAAGGAGGACGTGCACGATGGAGGGATAAGGAACGGGGGTGGGATGAGGAGACAAGCGAGGAAAGAGGGGTGGAAGGGGAAAATTTCGGGGTGGTAGAAAGCGTGGGTGCAGGGAGGGGGTAAAGTAAGCTTCGTCCGTCGACGGAGAAAAGGACTGGAAATAGAGTGTGCGCGGAGGAAGAACAGGAGGAGGTGACGAGTGCGAGAGGAGAAAGAAAATCCACGGTTCCTCGAAGTCATCAGGGAAGAGCGGGAGAAAAGCATTCCACGGCAGCAGCATCGCGGAGGACCCTTTTAATCTCCTTCATTTCAAAAGTGCTGCGTTTGATCCCACCAGGAGATTCGGCGGGTCTCCGACGCGCAAGTCATTATTCGCGCGGTTGCGAGTACCTCGCTCGGTTTTTTTTTTTTAACGGCTGACTCCTCGGTGACGGATGGACGAAAAGGTAGGAAAGAGGAGGGGGAGCCGAAGGAAGGGGGAGGGGTTGCTAGCGGGAGGGAGGGGTAGGGTGGAGTCTCAAGTCAGGTGTCGCCATTACAGAACGCGGCGAAGAAAGTGTGCGTGATTTAAGGCTTTCGTACGGCGGTGTTCGGCGGCTCGTGTTACGTGCGTCTGGAAAGCCTTCGTCCCAAATCGCTTTGACGTTTCATAAAGGCGTCAGGAGGAGAAGGTGGGGATAGCATAAAGGCAGGGTGGCTCGCGGGGCGGGGGAGGCAAAGGGAAGTTCTCGTTTATTTTTGTTTTCGGGGAAAAGGAGGGCTCTGAAACTTTGCGGGAAACGCGAACTTCGCTACTGTGACGGGCTTTGAATCCAGGTTGAGTGTCTCGGGTTCGGGGAAGTTTGCGCACTTGTGCATAAAACAAAGGCAGGCCACCTGGGGGTTTTGTCTTATATAAAACAATCACCTTATATATATATATATATATATATATATATATATATATATATATATATATATATAAATGGATTAAAATAACTCATCTTCCCTCAACTAAACGGCGATAGGGATGAAGTCGAAATTTCACCAAATGACCCTCATAAATTCATAACTATACGCATAAAATGTGAATTTTATCAATATAGGCGTTTTAGAATAATCAAAGACATCGGCCTCGACTTGTATCCGAACCAAGAATCCGTAAAAAATACAATATTTCTTGTCATTATGCCAAATCAACTCAACATGTTAAATATTATCAAATTTTATAGGAGTCTTAAATTTTTGCCTGATTCAGCCGAATTAAGTCGTGGAATAAATAGAAAAATGTTGCCTACCTAGGCTCCATCATGAGCACTTCTAAAGCTTCGAACCGGGAAAAAATAAAAGACTTTAGACCAATGTTGCCATTGGATTAGTTTAGCTCTACTATTGACCTGTGACAAAGAGGAACACTCACTGTTATAAAAGAAAACTTGTCGCTTCTAATAATTTTAATGGTATTGTAATCAGACATCGTGGATCTGTGTTTTTAAATATTTATTTTCACTAACCGATTAAATTAAACCGGTATATAGGTACTACTAAGTAGTAGAATAGTATCAGGCGGAGTATTAAACTTTGTAGCCTAAGTCTTTAACGCATGCAAATTGCTAGAAAGAATTTCTTTTTTTTCTATCCAACAAGTTCTTAGTTTCCTATCCAGGAACCTATGGAATTTTTCCAAATAAAAATGATATTAAATAAATCACTTCGGCGATTAGCAAAATTTTTAATATGTCTGTGAATCCCCCTGTGTTTATCATATGCATCGAATGCTTTAGCAAATTTTAATGAAAGAATCGTAGCTATTTTTCTATGAAATCCGCTGCTCATCCATTGAATGATATCCTCGAAGATGTGGACTGAATTAGCATTTGAACACATCGTTTCGAAAAAAGGCATAGCTTGGAATGAGGAATTTTCGCAAGCGGAATAAATAAAGCAGTGGCGTATGTCGTGAGACTTTTGTACCAATTATGCAGGTTAGTTAAAACCAACTCTATGATTCTTCAACATGAAATCGAGTCTTACATGGAAGCCTATATCCCACCAAGAGACAGTAACTGATATTCTTAACCGCAGTGGTCGGTTTCTTAAGCACAGGAGTTGTCGATGGTATGCGAAGTTAACAGGCATTGACGCATGGGGAAAAGCACGAGAGAATAATCATTAAAGTTGCATTGGGAGGGTTAAATCATAATGTCTCAATGAATTGTTCCATTTCAAGTTAACAGCTCTTCATAAAAAAACCCAAGTTTGTTGCAATGGCGAAGAGTGTCAGTAAATCAAGCATTTCGACTTTAGTTATTCTAATAAAAAATATAGTACTTTTGTAAATGCATATAAATATCATGTACTCCAAAAAATTAATATAACCTCGTGGGAAATAAAAAATAAAAGTAATCCTTTTCAGGTTTCTTCTTGAAAGGAAAGAATTATAGTCATGGTCATTGAAATACGCAAAGTGGTAGATCCATCTTTGTGATATCCCGAGAAAGTACGTTATATTCTGCCAATGACATGTGTTTCGGCCTATCATAAAAAAGTAAATGATGAAGAGTGTAAACTTCTTAGAAGTTAACTTCTAGGTTAGTCGCGTGACTTGATATTCAAAATGGAAACATATGGCATATTAACCTGACAGGCTAGACCTCAAAAGGGCGATATTTTCAACTTTCCCTTTTTTAATCTAGCCTTACTTCGCTGAGTATATTAATCATCTTGCTCAACATAACGTGGAAAATTTATTGTTTGATATAATAAGGTAATTGTACCTACTTTTAATTATGCTTTTAATTCAGCGTATATATCTTTCCAAGTTAATCACTTGAGCGGGGGCCGGTGATTTCCCCGCCCCTATTTCAGGTTTTTGCAATGAAGTCTCAAATGCAAGATGGATTACGGAGAAGATTAAAAATAAATCTTGAGAATTCATCGCTACAGTTGACTGGAGGTTGTTTTCTCTTATGTATTAACTAAAAAACAATTTAGGGTGAGCCGATATTCAACATGTCGCCGACTTAATAAAATAAAATATTTTTGGCATTTAACGTTTATCCCGTGTAACTGATTAGGTAATTATAATTTTCACGCCATAGTTCACATGCACTTTGATTAGTATGGCACGAGGAAATCCAGCTCTCAATGAAAAACTTTTATATTTTGACGTTCATCACATGAAATTCTTCCAGTGATCAAACACAAGACTAATTCTTAATATCTTTCATAAAGGTAAGTACACGCCCAGTAAATATTTCCGTTGAAATGAGTACAAAGTTTAAATAACTCCTTGTGTTTTCATTAGCGCGCGTGTTCAACCTCTTTGGTGAAGTCTTCCGAAAATTGTTACAAACATTATTATTCCTTAGGAGTGTAAAGCTCCATTCTTTAGAATTCTGGTGATACTATTAATTTTGGAACCTTCCCCGAAGTAACTACGGTTTTCCTTCTGCGGTCTCTACTTCAAATGCTTCCGAGAATCCGGATTTCGGCAATTTGTTGAACGAAAGGAGGAAAGCAAGCACTGATCCGAGAGAAAAATAAAAGAAACTCCGGAGAAAACTTCCCGGAGGGCGAAAATTACGTATTCTTTCCTGCTGAAGTTTTCCAGTTGTTTCTTTTTTCAACGGTGGGTCTACCTGATTATTCAAGGTCCAAAACTATTTCCAAGAAATCTAAAGGGAAGCAATATAAGGATAATTTGCTATATCGACCTATTTGATTGGTGAAATACAAACATGAAAAAATTAACTCGGAAGAATTTCCGATAAATTTACAGGGAAATAATGTAGGGATATTTCGTGATATCGACCTTTTTGATTGGAGTAATATGGACATGAAATAAAAAATAATTAAAGAATTTCGGAGAAATATATAGAGAAATAAAATAGAGATATTTTGCGATATTGACCTGTTTGTTTGGAGCAATATGGACATGAAATAAAAAATAACTAAAGAATTTCGGAGTAATTCACAAGGAAATAATATAGGAATAATTCACTATATCATTATTTCATTGGCAAAATTTGGACTCATAAAAACGTCAACTATAAAGAGTAAGTGTTCTTAAAATATCTGATACGCTATGATTTACTTGGAAATGAACCTTTCATTAGAAAAACTATGCAAAATTAAAAAAATATATCGAACATACAATTTTATTAATTCCAATGAACCACGTCCATTATTCAGAAAAATCTGAATATTTTAAAGATTTAAATTCATAACATTACAGCGCTTTAGAGTAGTAAATATTATTACCGGTTACGTTATAAACATATATCATAAATTTTCAAATGATGATATTTGAAACACAACATAATAAAATAAGAAAACTATGACGTAATTAATTAGGGAAACCTTTCGTGGGACAAAATGTTCTTATTATTCTAAATTAATTTCACCAACTAATTTTTACGGATCTCTTCCAAATAAGTAGAGATTGAATTGTGTGTGGATATGAACAGTATCGCAACAGAAGCATGTACGTGTATGAAGATTAATTGCCTAATACATAATTTAAAAGTACTCCGTAAGAAACGGTGGATGGAATATGTTACACGGTGCGCTATTTATGGGCTTACCTAGAACTCTTAACTGCATTTACGATAAGCGAGTTGTGGAAAAGGATCGTAATATTAACAATTCAAAAATTGACCACGGATTTGGAGGAAGTAAAGTAATATGTGATAGGAAGGGACCGCGTGAATTATGGTAACCTGAATTTCGAACCACGATAACTCTTATTCTGTAAATAATGCTAACTCAGTTATCAGTTTCAGTAATAAAATACTAAAATATATTCACAGAAATTTACTTCGTGTGTTCAGTATTTAATACAACCGTTTTATACTTACTTTTAACCTAATTTCAACATATTAAATCAATAAAAAGATAAAGTTAAAGAAAAGGACTGAGCGACGCGAAAATTCGCGCGAGCGCACAAAGAAATGCTTAAATGCTTATCCATGCATTTTTATGTCGAAGGATCGGAACAGCAGCGATTCGATGTAGAATTTTACGGATATAACGACCTTTCTCGCAGTTGTGACGGGCGGATTCACGAAAGTGATCCCATCATGCTCTCTTCTTTGCGGACGTCCGCACCAATAAAGAGGTTCGTTTCTTGCTGGAATGTGTAGGTATGCAGGTCATGGTCGTAAGTCTTCAAATCCTTTGGGAGCTCATTATCACGAGCTCTATTTTCTTACTGCTCTCTATTTATTTCATAAGCTATATATATGTGTGTGTGTGTGTCTGTGTGCATATATATGGAAGAAATTCTAGAATTTGTTTTCATGACGAGAAAACTGCTCGATGCTAGTGCGCTTTATCTCTAAGAAATTTGCGTAAGATGTAGATATTGCAACTGCTAACGGCTATTCATCGGATGACCAAGTATTATTAAATTAAATCTTAAACCCAATTAGTTTTTATCGATAGCAACATTGGCTGATGGCGATGGCGCACATATTGAGGTGTCCAAAATTTGACATAATTTAATCTTTCAAGCATGCATTAATATTTATAGGTTTATCCCTAAATTTTATCAACGAACGAATGATATAAATCGCAAGGACCATTTATAAAAAATTTCCGCCGCTAATAACAGTCTCGGCGATGATTCATGAGCTAACGACAAGATGGTAGGCGTCACTATAAATTCTACAGGTAATCATTTGAAGATGTTGAATGTTTGTTCCGGTTTTCTCCTCCTTTGTGGCGGCGCCCGTCAGCCTCGTTTTTTGTTCCGCTCTCCACCGCGTAATTCTAGTTTTATGATGTGGAATGACAAGAAAAATACATACAAACGGCAATTTAAAGCCACTGTGCAATATTCTTCCCCATAAAGCATAACTTCAGCGGCTCAAGAGCTTCATTGGATTCAATTTTTCTTTGATTGTTAACGCTTTCCTAGTTATGTATTGGTGTATTTAATTTAAAACGTAATTTGAGTAAGCATAAATTCGCGGAAAATTATTGTATCGAATTACTTATATTATTTGTGCTGAATGTTTTGATTGTCTCTTGCTCCTCAATTAATAGGTTCAGTCAATGGAAGATATACTTTATATGTTAGTTCATAATTTTGTAATGACCGTAAAATTAGCAAATAACAATAGTAATTAAGAAATATAATATATAGTAGCTAGTTGTTTTTTCCGAATCGATTGAAATTACTATTATAGTCTCAAAATTTTCATTGATTGAGCGAGTATATAACAATCAAACATTGCCACACAAGGAACAGCCATATCATGTCATGAAAATCATGAAGTTTAAATTTCTTCCAGCGATACATTAAAAATTATTTAAGTATAAAACGAATTTTGATATAGTTATCACGTTTGCTTAATTTTTTAGATAAAAAGCAAGTGTGATGAGGTTTGTTCAATTTTGTAGAAAGTTGTTGTGCATTTCAACAAGAACCATTTTTTAAAATTTTGCCTTCTTTTCCTGCATCCACAATTGATAATTCGGTCATTTTCTTCTTCAAAAAGGTTTCAGAACGCCGTTCCGGAGCGTTCCTTTGCAAATTAAGCCCTGATTATCAAATTCAACTTCATTCACAATTTTTACGGCCCATGCATTAAAAAAATAAAGTCCTGCCTCGTGCATTAACCGCACTTCGTATCGGGTAGCAGCTATTGTGGCATTCGTTTATCATCTTTTGGATTTTTATGGGGTATTTTGGATTCTAAAGTATTTCAGTTAGTTAAAAGGTTTAATAAATCTCCAAAATTCAAGGAGTTATGTTAATGCAAATGTTATACATTTAAGTCCCGTAAAGTACCGAACTGTTCTTCATTGGACTAGATTTCATGCACATTCCATTATTTTACCCTTTATGACGCCATCAATCGAGTTGGGTCGTTACTTTGGACATTTATATTAACTGATGCTAAAATGGCCATCGTTAATGCCCTAGAAAAAGTTTTTTTAATGATTTTAAGTTTGAATTACAGCGCATTGTTTGCGGGAATGTTATCTCCCTATATTTATGTGGTGTCATAACAGCTCTCTTATTCTATCCATGCTTGAACCACACGTAAACAGCACATTTTGAAAATTTCACCTATATTACATTGCGTTACTTATATGTTTCTTCGGATGAAGAATTGGCGCCACCATTTTATTGGAATACCATCCCCGATTTCATTTTGTGGGAATAATGAGTATCCTTTGTTACTGGATCATAATATCATTCACTTTTCAGAAATAAGGTCTTCCGTTTAAAAGAATACGACCTCGGCAAAGGGACCTTAATGGATAATATGCAACTAAAAATTTATGGAGCCCAAAACACCTGTATGAAAACCAAATAAATATCCTTTATAATGTAGTGTAAGAACTGAGAATGAATGTATGTGAGTAATAGCCCGTTATTGCGATAATATACTATTTACCCCTTTAAATGCGTCAGTAACCTATCATTATGTCATAACACCTCGTAGATATCTGGAATTAATCGTCCTTAATAATAAGAATAAGGCCATGCTGAATAACCTTAGACTATTATAGTAAGTAAATTAATAATAAAACATATTTTACTCGCAATTTATATTGATAACATCCATATCATTTCATTCTCTCAAGGATTTGATGTGCAATCGAAACTGCTTCGACTACAGATCCGCACGTGGAGTCCTCCAGACTCTTCGAACACGCAAGCTCCTTCAGTCTCCTTTTCCTCTGCTCTATTTTAGCGTAGCGTGTGCGCCCTTGCCATCTCCTTGCAAAGTGATCCGGTGATACAATGCGTTGCGATGATACACGTCGTCTGTTGCGTAGGCTGCTTATCAGCCTCTCATTACCTAAGCCTGAACTGGGAGCGACCATGCGAGAGGCGCCAATCCTAAGTTTTGAGTTGCCGACCGTCGCGAATGTTCGTGGTTATGTAAAATAGGATGCAAGACGAAACTTAAAGGATCGCTTCATTGAAAAATTATACAACGCAGACAAAAATATAGCAAAATCAGGACGGTGAGCTCCACTTTTATTTCAGTTTCTCTGCATGGCGATGGCGCAAAGACAACAATTGGATTTCGGCGCATTATTATAGAAGTTTTAGTCTCTTAAAAATTCTCATTGCTTTACTACCCTTTACTGCATAAGAATTAGGCGTAGTTAAAGTTATGCAATTTTGAAGTAATATTGTCTTTAGCTTGCTTTTGCGTCATAAAAAACACTTCGTTTCAATGCATCCACTTTATACAAAACAGCTTGGTTCCTTTATCTATTTAAACGCTAACAAGTAAAATCTGTTGTAAAGACAAAATGATTTTCAAGAACATATCAGAGTTTCCAGAATGTTGGCTGGTTGGTTTTAGGCATCTCAGTTAACAAGTTCGCGTCGGATGGAAATTTTACTCGCAATTATCGAGTCGGACTGATATCTAACCTAATCTAATCATCTTTAGATGGTTTCTATGGGAGAATCTATTCCAATTCGTAGTCACAGTTGCTTTCCTTCCTTTACGAAGTTATGAATTGGTTACATAATTCTGGCATTAAACTGATGTTTCCTCAAAAATTTAAACAGCTGTGGTCAAAAAGAAATATCATCGTTGTAAAATTTCTCATTTTATGAAAAATAAATTCGATAAATAGTTTTCCTTAGAAAGATTTGAAGCTTTCCCGGCGAATCATCATGGTGAATTTTTCTCGGGTTTCCAACCGGGTTGTCTCGGAGATTTCTTCCGACGTTTCGGCGACTAGCTCTGTCGCCATCTTCAGGGATCCCTGAAGATGGCGACAGAGCTAGTCGCCGAAACGTCGGAAGAAATCTCCGAGACAACCCGGTTGGAAACCCGAGAAAAATTCAGTTTTCCTTAAGTTACCGCGAATTTTTTGTTGCATATATGATCACAGCGGTTTGCTTGGGTGCTAAGAAAAAAAAGGTGCCACAGTTTACGAAATTCTTGATTTATTTCATCAACTGGACTGCAAGTTTAGGCAACTCGATAAACGTATTTTATTGTTTATCGAGATTGCAATTATTTCAAAACCATCAAGATACTCCCACGATTATACAAGGGTAAACGTGTCCGCTGTCTGGAGAGCACCGACCACCTACATTTTTAAAAAGTTCTATATTGATTTTAATTATTCGCAGGAACTCATACGATACAATTACCACCGTGAACAATCCCACTCTTTTAATTATACACGCTGACGAGGTGATTCAAAAATAATCATCGCATCGGTAGACCGCGTCTAAACCAGCTCGCTTCATCTCTCCCTCCCCCACCCCACCCCGCTCCATCTCCTTCGGATAAGGATCTCGCAATCGAAGCGCGCGCTCTCCGCAGCTTCTTCTGCGGAATGTTGCTCGTTAATGGCGCCATGCGTGACGGAAGAGATGCCCCTCTGCCTAGGAAAATGAAAGAAGAAAACCTATTTCTTATGGTTGCGCGAACACATGGCGCAAAAACGTTCTCTCCTCTTCGGCCTCAGATCGATGGCTGTTTGCTCAAAGGAGGACAACGCGATACTGGTTGCCCAATTTTTGTTTGCCTTCGTTAAAAAATAATGCGCAGTTTCCTTAAATGGAACCTATTTGTTACGTCTGACTCGCCCAATCCATCGCACCTTACAACATTGACCATTTGAGGTATTACCGATTCATTCTGGTAGTTCGTGGCTCGTGCGATTCATACTCGGCGCAAAACTGGGCTGGAATTTTCTCGAGGATTGCACCAGCGGTTATGTTTCTCGGCTTATTTGTACTCGAGAATTTTTGAAAGGACTGCGGTGCTGATTTTATTTTATGCGATCTTTTTTCGAGTCGATTTGCCGACTTGATTTTCCACGCGTGATAAATTAAATCAAATATATTACACTCCACCGAAGTAGTGAATATTCTCTTACTCCAGTCGTCCTAGCAGTTATATATCCATGTACAACTTTGGATGCTTTAGTAACACAAACCAACTTACTGACATTAATGCACGTTATGCAAGACGGAGATTGAAGGAATGCATCGTGGGTAGATGAGGAATGCAGGGAATAATACTCTCGAGAGCGTGGGAAAATCTCTGGAACGGGATTGGATGGAAATTAAACCAAATGCCGAGTGTTGTTTGAAGGTTATATGCAGTGAACGGAGAGAAACGTTGTTCTCCTTGACCATGAGGTATAGTTTTTGAATAATCTTGTAGCAAACATCTTGTTTTGCGTTTCGTAAAAATCCTCCCGCCATCGGTGCATTTTTAGCTCATGGTATTGCTGATTTGCTTATTGATTCCTCCGTTTTTGGATAGCTCTCGAGTATACGGCAAAACATCAAAGTACACCTAATTCTCGATTCTCTTAGTGGTTTGAATTTTTTAAACTCTTGTTATATTTCGTATTCTTGGAATTGGCTAAATCTTTGCGATATTCTGCAAAATAGGCTAATCTGCTACTTTTGTGGTTAAAAATTCGTATTTTATCGTACGCTCTCGATTATTTAGATGATAAATTGAATCAGCAATAACAGAGGTCATAAACATCAGCGTGGGAATAATGTGTGCTGTAAACTTCAGATGTGAGTGTACGCCTGAGTATTTCATTTATTATATCCGTTATAATACATGTGTTACAGTAGCAAGTTTTTTAAAATTAGTGACAAAGACTATGCAAGTCCGAAATTCATGATAAACTGTAATTCATCCGTTTCCATGGAGACCATACATTTTTCTCTTTGCACTGCCACTGTTCCGCGAGCCTCGTTGGAGGTTCTGATTGTTTTTCTTTTCCCATTACTCCACTTCTCTTCCTACATTTCCACGTAGATAACCGAGGTTAATCGATCCTCTTAGAGACGTCGAAACCGCATCGACTCGCCTGCGCCTCTTTAGCGTCATCCTCCTCCGCATGTTACCTTCTTCTTGGACTGGAATACTTTCCCTCAAGCTCCTTCGACGCCCAGACACGTCGCCCTCTCTCCTCTTTCACCATTGACCTCTACCGCACACGCCGCCTGAACCCTCTCCTCGTACCCCACCCCTCTCTCTCCCTAACCGCCACTCCCCTCTTTCTTTCTCACACTCCCATGACCTCAATCATCGGCGCGCCGTAATTACAGCGCGTTGGCTATCGGCCGCGGTGTTGGAAAGGGTGTGGAACTTTTTCGCGATATTATTTTTCAAGGGGAGTCGCGGAGGGATCGAGGCGTGATGAATATAGAGGATGGAAGAAGTGTCGGAAGGGAGCCATTCGACAGCCTTCCCGTCATTCGCAGGATGAGATGTTCGCGCGTTTTTGCCTCCCGACATTATTGCATGTTCGTACCGAGGATTGCTGGACGTTGACAGGTTTTTGCTTCTTTTTCTCGGCCACTATGCCTGTCGGATATTTTTTCTTCCTTTCCCTCGAGGAGGACGATTTCCTGTTAGCGTTTCGTGTTGTTTTCTCTCTTGACGTACGCGGCAGTTGCGAACACGAATGCAAAAATCCCGTTCTCCTTTTTTTCATTAAAACTCTGAAGCGTGTTTGCGCTTTTCATAAGAAGTAGATCTATATAAGGATTTCGTTTGGTATATGGACATCGTCGCGTTCAGAATTTGTGATAAATGGTTGGTTATATTGCATCCAGTCCGAGGCACCGGCGAGTCGGTCGGCTGCCCGGGGCGCCCAAGTATTGGGAGCGCTATCCCGATCATCTATCTATGCATTGCTTGCAAGTGAATAAATGTTGGTTAGCAATTTATGTCGCGCAATAAACGGAAATCTAAATGAAATTCCTCTCGCTTTTCATTATAAATTATTTTGTGGAGCAGTGAATAGATTAACAGGTTTCCTTAAACATACCTTATCAAAATTTTACGAAAGGGTGCGCTGGAGCGGTTTTTCGCCCGGACCGCTCCTTATCCCAGCGACGTATTGATTTCGAGAGCTTATTAAAAAAATCCAATGCAAGTACACATGTTTTGTTCTCCGGCAGAAAGCAAATACTTTTAAATTAAAAATGAAAAATGCCAAAATTATTTTTGAGCTCATAAAACTAAAGCCGAGTTGAAGCAAGGAGAACGATGGATGACAATAAAAGCATCTTCTTCCATTCTACATTATTAAACGGGTTTTAAATTGTTATTTAATAATTACGAGAAGATCGTTATTGAAATAATATATCAATAAATTTCATTTGCCACAACATAAGCACTTTGTAGCGTTCCTGTAGCCCTAAGAATGAAAGTTGTTAATTAATGAAATATGAACTAGATAAATATCATCATGATAAAAAAATGAGAAAACTTTACGCTATGGAATGCTATCCAAGACGTTTTGATCGGAAAATGAAAAGTAAATATAGAATGTAGAGAGTAAGTACAGGAAGAGCAGTAGTCTTTCCTGAATTAACTAGATGTAGATGTTATTAGACTGTTAATCACACTGAATTCTAATAACTTAAAAAAAGCTCGTACTTTCCATTCTATAAAATTTGGTATCACTATGCTTTTCTAATGATTTAGGATTTTCGCGAAACAAAAAAGATGCATTATACGCTCATATGCTTAAGTGATACGTCACATTTTCATCGCAATTTTAAAATCTTCCTCTGCAGATACACATACTAAAAAACAAGTGGCACGTGGAAGCGCAGTGTGCCATAGCTTGGAGACTCGCGGAAAATTACCAAGAGAAAACTGCATTTCTGATCATGTAACCAAAAACTTATTTTAAAATGAGTTATTTTCTGAATCGTGTGCTGGTAGGATGACCTAATTATCAAATGCAAGTAAATAATAGAAGCAATAAATAAGTCCAGTTGCTTGGTAAATTATATGGCAGAATTTGTGAACATTCGTCGTAAATGTGCATAATTCGGATGCCTGTGAGATATTCAAAATCAAATCAGTTAACTTTGAATGTGTGAGCAATAACTTTATTGCCGAACACATATATCTATATTTGATGGAATAGAAAGGCAAAAAATATACGAATAAGATAGAAGTAAATCCAGTCTCTACTTACTGTCAAACAGGGCAGTCACCGGTAGCGAAAGGCAGGAAAGATGAGGCGCGAGCTTTTGGGAGACAGTCCTTTCCTTCTTCGGCGCCAGAGGGAATATAATAACACTTAACTGGTAACGAAGAAAGTAGAACTGGTGGCGGTTTGTGAAAATGTGGCACCCTTGAGTGGGGTAGGAGAGGTAAATTAGAAGACTGAAGAAGAAAGGAACTGGGGACGGGAGGTGGCAGTGGGTGGCTGGATATATACAGAGGCGTAGCTGGGACATATTGCGCCTATGGCAAAATTTCAAGGAAACGCTTGGCTTACGTAGAATATGATTTATGCTGCGTTTCCATAAAGAGTTTGAGCGTTTCTTATCAATTACTTTGACATTTGAGTAATAAATTAATACTTATTTATGGGAAAATAAACTTTTGGCATTTTTTGCGGGAACGTTTGGCGCCTATGCCAAATTTTACCTTCGCCATACGTTAGTTACGGCACTGGATGTATATATCCAATTTCAAAGTCTTTATTTTGTTTGACGATCCGCACACAAAGGGACGGTGATACAACTCTCGCTTCCATCGCAATGGTGCGTTTTATGAAGTTTACTAGTGGAAGAAGCAGCAAACACCCTCGTGGCGATCGCGGGGGCGGACAACATGGGGCGCGTGGAAGAGGAGAACGGAAGGTTAGGAAAAGCGTGTAACACGGAGGAGGGAGAGGGAAGAGGGAGGTGGATGTGAGAGGGGGAGATGGGAGGGAGAGATGGATCTCCTTTTAGAAGATGGAGCGGACCGTTTCCTGCGAGATGCTCAAGTTAACCTAGTCGCACCGGTTGTAAAACCAGTTGGGATGGCCCCGGGTCAGGAAGTTTCGGGTGAGGGAGGCGAGAGAGAGAGAGGTTTCGGTATGGATGGAATATATATATAGAGAGAAGGCGGTGGTGGTGTCAAGGAGGGCGGGTTCTTCTCCTCCACGTGGGAGAGGAGGCGCCTGGCACTCAAAAAACAAGGGAATGGGAGAGAGGGCTATAAAGTCCGATCCGCGAGTTGCCTATGAAAGCTCCTGGATCCGGAAGAAGCGGACGAAGAAACGATTACGCAAGATTGGAAAGATGTGAAAGAGGGAGGCGGTAGGTCAGGAGTTCTTCATTGGGTCCGGTTGGCTGGGAAAGGGAGAGGGCTTCGAACCCGGATCAGGGCGGTGGATGTATCGGTCGAATGTTTCTTTAAAAAAAGGGGGTCAGCCAGCGATAGTGCTTTCCTTTAACCGCCATAAGTTTCGCGGGCGGCCATTCGGCTGCTAATGGTTGCTTTCGTGACGCATTCCGGTCCAGGATATGAAATCACTTAGGTCAGATTCGGAGGAGGAGGTGCGAGTGGGCGGATGGTAACAAGTGGAAAATCGGAAAATTTCCTGATCTCCTTTTCCCTTCCGACAAGGTAGGCGTATGGCTTTAGCACCTGGGTGCACGAGCGTGATATATAGATCACCTTGGGAAGGGTAGTTAGTTTTCACTTTGAACTTTTAATGACTCCAAATAGGAGTGGATTGCGAGTTTTCTCCTAGCGGTTCGACGTCCGAAGCGTGAAGGCTCTCTAAGAGCCCCTTTGGGGATGAAAATATGTGTGTGTGAGATGAAGGCGATTGCGTAAGAAATATAAATTGAATTTTCGAACGCATTTGATTTGTTGCCGATTCCTCGGGCGCTATTTCCTAGCGATCGATTCTGAAAAAATTAGATAACATGTCGAAAGAATAAGTGTTACTCGGCCGTATAAATTTGCGCGGTGACTCGCTTATTTATATGATAAAACGACGTTTTTCTTCCAACACCGGAAAAATCAGCCAAAATGTTTCGCTCTCGTTTGATAAAAACAAATTCCGTCAACTCCTCGCTTATAATTTGATAATCAAATGTTATGAAACAAAACTTTTCTTCCATTGATATTTTTTAATTATTAATAAAAAAGAAGGAGAAAGGTGTATATGAAATGTTTTTTAAATAAATCCGTTAATCATAAAAATCCATTCAAACCTAATGTACCTATACCTAGTTATTTCGTTCCTGTATATATTTCCGCAAAATTGTTTTGAACCGACAAAAAATTATTAAGAGTAACTGATACCAAAGAAATTGATAAAGATAAATGTAGGAACAATATCCATGAGAGATTTTAAAATAAAAATTTATTCCTGTAAGTCACCAATCCAAATCGAAATCCAATTTGATAATGCCGGCTAAAATAAAAAAAATATTCAGTCAAGCCTTTCACAACGGTCATTTCCCCAATACGGTCATGTCTTTAAATGCACTTTTTGGAACTGACTTTATTTCCATTAACATAAAAATATAAGTCAAACCCCTATTTTGCGTTAACCCCTCAAAGCGACCACTTTTTCAGCGATATTTTCTTATATATAACGCCATGCTAGTTAATTATTTTATAACAATTCACAAGAAGAGAAAAGTTAGGAGTTCAGCTATTAGTTGACATGAAGAAACTAATGAGTTCTCAATATAAAATAGATTTCGGAGGACAGGATGATGCGAAAAACTATTTCAGCCTATAATAACATACTTATCTGCAGAAAAACTATCAATGATGATGATTATTATGTTAATGAGCTCAATTTAACCACGAAATATTTGAAAAAATACGCCAAGATTTTCTTATCTGACTTTGCCATATTTATAGCAGATACAAAATTATCACAACGGTCCCCTGGCAAAAATTATATGTAGTATCATCGACAATTATCTCAAATTAGCAGATTTGTCTTATGGTTTCTCCTATCTTGAATACTAGAAGCACTTTCAATATATTTCACGTAAAAGGCTCATTAGATGCTGTAACGTTTCTCCTTTTCATATAATGTCTTTTTAATGTTACTTTATTAGCTGAAATTCTCCTCGCGTCGTAGATCAGAACAAGGGGAAAAATAATGCTGAAGCGAAGGTCTATTAAAGGACAAGCGAACAGATGTCTCAACTAACGAGCGACGGTGTACTTAGACTTATAATGAAAGGGGCAGAGCGATTGCATGTCTCTGTGTTTCTACGTCCGTCTTGGATGGGGGGAAAAAACTTCGCGGTGTAAATTTCATCTTTGTGCGACGACGGCGTAGTAACACGCCCGATGGCGGCGACGAGAACCCCTTTTTTCCTCGTAACATTCGAATGGCAAAAATAAAGTCTTTAACCACTCATCTACCGGAGCTGACGCGGAGAGAAAACGAAAAGAAAAAGATTATAAAGAAAGACCCGAGCTACCGTGTGGCGGAAATGGACCGGTTGAGTTAATGGCCTAAGGGGATACTCTCGGGAACTATAGCAGGAGGAGGAGAGAGAGAGAGAGAGATCAGGGAGGGGACTTTATAATACACACACATGCACGCGCGCTGTATTTTTATGTCCCTTGTTAAGAGTGTCCCGGTTTCAGGAGCAGGATAGGTATAGATCGCATATCTTTTTCTCTCTCTCTGTCTCTTTCTTGAGTGCATATCGCGGTTTCGGTTGCCGACCGAACGCATTGAAACGCGCGAGTCGCTTCGATGAGTCGTTGGATTTTTTCCGTCCCCCTTCGAAGGATCGTGCGAGAGATAATCCTTTTAAAAAAATCTGTTCGTGAAAGAGAGGGCGAGAGGAAAAGAAATAGGTGTGTATGGTGCTAACGGCCTCAGAAATATTTGGGTCAAAATGGTGAAAATTCATTTTTTTCGAGATTGCGCAAAAGTTTCAAAAATAGACAAGTCCAGGTGTTAAGAAGAGGAAATCTACAGCGATAGGACACGCGTGATTAGAAAAAATCTCTTAATTGCATAAATGTGTAGGATGGGAAGTCAAAATATTTTTTGCGTTTTAGAGAGAGTGAGTGAATTCGTCAAAAAGAGCCTTTTAGGATAATGAAGGAATTTACACATAAAATTAACTCTCAGTCTAGCTGCTATTTCAGAACAGAATCTTATTTATTTGCATGCGTCATCTTCAACTTGATTACATTTTGTCACTTCTTTGAGAGAATTAGAACGTTACGGCAAAAACATGCAAGAAAACTCGCGTCTTCCCTTGAATTTTAGATACTTGCTATTTTTATGAAAAAGATTTCTAATTTTTCATGCTATATCAATTAAATCTTGCCATTTAAAATATTTCAAGCCAATCATATGAGCGGTATAATTTTACCCATTAGATTTATTAAATTCACAGATAAAATTCTAATTTTGCCAATGCAAGTAACTTATGGTGATTGAGTAATGACATTAAATTTAAAATTACTGTTTTAATTCAATCGACAGTTTAAAAATTTAGGCGTCTTTTTGCAAATAAACATATGATACGCTGTGATTTTTCAGGAGATAAAAATGAACAAGGCATGCATGCCACGACAAAAAAGGAACTCCGCAATTCCGAGACTGGATTATACAAAACCACCATCCCAACTACTCTTCAAATTGCGTCACAATGAAATATCCTTTTTTTGCCGATACAATCAGGCGAAACTTATTGGAGTATTTTCCTCCAGTTTCTTCTCTCTCTTTAATGCCCGCCAATGAAAAACCAATCGGGAGAATACACCCATTTGCGGAGCAGGAAGGAGTGGTCGAGTCTGAATAGGAGCGGGGCTTTAAGGTGAGGTGAAAGGATAGTGCCACACTTCTGAAAACGTTCTTACGACTGTGGCGTGGGAGGAGAGTGGGTGGACGAGAGGATTTGCATGGCGAGTGGATGTTAAAGACAGGTTTGGCGTGTGGGAGGTTTTTCTTCTCTCTCTCTCGAAAGAGAATGAGAGAGAGGAGTGAGATGGAGGTACTCGGATGAGCGGAATCAAAGAGCGGGTCCATAGGACGAGATGTGGGCGAGCGGAGTGTTTAGGGGAAGGGAGCGGAGGGAGCGTAAGAGAGCCGGAGCAAGCGAGAGAGGTAGGTTTTAAGATTTGTTGGCGATGTTCACGTCAAATAGGATCCACTTTCCCTACGAGCGAAAGAGAGACACGCACACGCCTCAATCCATTCGTTCGCGAAGCGTGAGAGACTAACGTGGACCCGATAATTTATCTTCCAACTCCTTCCTCCGGAGACTTAAAGCCTTCCTCTCCTTTTCCTCTCTCTCTCTTTCTCCTCATTAAATCCTCCCCCACGCTGTCGGATCCTCTTTTGTTTTTATTCCTCTGCCGTCATGTGCATCTCCACCCCCTTTATCTCTCTCTTTACCCTCTTATTTGTCCCAAGGGCGTCATATAGCTCTGAGATCAGAATGCGGAGAGGATGGGACTGTGAGGTTGGGAAAGAGTGAGGCGTATTAGTGACTAGGGTTGCATAATCATAGGGGGCTGGATAACCTGGAAAGCGATTATATCGCGGTTTAGTTAAGACCTAGACTAGGACGACAACAAATCGCATCGACTTTCACTCGATTTTATTAAATAATCTGAACGGTCGACGAGAACGTTCTGAAGACGAGTAAATACTATATGTGGCTGTCAAGTACCTATAATAATTTCGCACGATGAATTACAAAAATGTTGCATAATTATGGAAAAAAATTCACTTATTTCCGCATTTTGTAGTTCGAGTACATTTTAATCATTTTTAAAACGTACTATAGACTTCACAATTTGCTATTAGTATGTTTCTCCTCGGTCTTCGCTGATGCAAAAATATTATTTCCGAAAAGTATTCAAGTAAAAAATTTTCAATTTAACGAACTGAAATAATTTTTTTATATTGAAAAATACTTTTTAAGACCTTTTAAATGTCAATATAATATTTTCATTCTGTGGAAAGATTTCTTGATTAAGCAATACTTAAGGTCGCTTAAACCCTGATTTACTTTTCTTCTGAGAGCTCGCATTAGGTCGTACTCTAATATGTCGCGATATCATAAGTAAATGATACGCTAGCATCAAAGCCTGCATGAAATTTTAAATTCAATATTTTGTAAAGCGTTAGAGAAAAATAACAGATGAGCATTTGTCAATTGTTAGCAATATGTATCTCAATAGTTCAGTTGCAACGTAAACATTTTACTTATGATGTGGTCGAAATCTATGTTGGAAAACTTTCAGTTGACCTTTCAGTAATTACCAGTTCTAAATTCAATAAATGAAAATTTCGAACTTATTGTTTTTAATTTTATAAATTTACCTAATAAATGTATCTAATTTACCTTAACCCAGACTGTAGGCTGTTTCTAATTAATAGAGTATTTTTTAATTAAGGAAAAATTTATACCCAAAAATTGCATTTAAAAAAATCTGGAATCTAAAACTCTGATCGAGAAGAAACGATTGAGTGGGTTTCGAGAAATGCCACTTCTCTTGCCGCCGGCATGGCTCGCTTAAGGCACTTGGAACGCGTGCGAGCCAGATTCCGCAATCGCCAATATTTGGTCCCACCAATCTAATTTATCGTAATTTGGAGTAATTGTACGTACGGTGACGCAACTGGCAAGTCGCGCGCATCTCGCGTTTTGCAATTGCATCCGCTTTAAGATCCGTTCCATTTTCCCGACGGAATTCAAATCACCTTCACTCTAGAGGTACTCGATTTAAAGCTTCTCATTCACGCATCTATCTGCTCGCCTCACTTTATCCCCCGCCTTCCCTATTTGTTTCCACGTCCCTCGTAGCTACTCCATCACTACTTCCTTTCTCCTATCTATCTTTCTTTTTTTACCTCTCTCTCCTTTCTCTTTTCTTCCTTCTTACTCTCTCTTAATTTCTCTTATTAGTTTTCTCTTTATCTACCTCTCTCTCTCCCTCTCTCTTTTTATTTTCGTTTCATTTAGTTTTCCATCCATTTTTTTCACATCTGTCTATTATTTCCTATCTCTGTCTATTGATTTACCATCCTTCTTTCTTCTCTCAGCTGTAATCTCTCTTTTTTATCATTCTATTTCACTGTCTCTCAATATCAATCTGTTTTGATTTAACTTACCTATCTTTATCTCGATATCTCTCTCTTTATAGCGCTGTCTTTATTCCATCCCTATTCTTCTTCTTATGTCTCTAGTTCTCTAACTCAATCTATTTTTCTTTTCACTGATTTGTTTTTCTCCGAACTTTAATTAAACGCCATTCAGTTGTGCGCGATACCCCCTCCGGTCCATCGAATCCGTTGCGTACTGCGTTTCTCAGCTGATAAGAAAGCTTCCATGGAAAGCCTCGGCGTCGTGATTCGGTTCGGCGATAAATCCAGTCCACGCGCTCGCCTTTAAACGTCTAGCAACAGCAGGAGATCGTATAAATCGGAACGATCATCCCCTTTTTATGCTCCTTTCCATATATGGACCAGGTTTTCTTCGTTCTGAGACTTACGATTTACAAGGCGGTGTATCGGGGCCTCACTTTATCCGAGGACGTTCGGTGTGGTTTGTTTGCTCCTTCCCGATCCACAAAAACAACTGATCCGAGTGCTTTAAGGGACTGTTTTAGCGTTTTCTTCTCGTTGTGCATGGGGTCATCTTCCATCGAGAGACATAAAGGGAAGCACGTGTCCGATTTGGCCCAATAGTCGTGATTACATTATTCGGCTCGGTCAATCATTGTATCCTAAGGTATAAATCCTTCTTTGGATTCATTGTTGGAGCTCCGTATATAAATTAATTCAAACAGCTTTTTTATTCCGATCGTAATTTTAAACGTTTAAACTCTTAGTTTACTAAACATGTAATGTAATATATATTTTATTGCTTAATAAAACGTTGAATTGTACTTGAGTTAACAACAAAATTTATATTTTTCTATTTCCCATGTTAAATTTTGGTTCAACCAAAGGCATGTTAATTATAAAATACTTTTTGGCATATCAAAATGTGTCACTGTTACTATTAGTAAGTTAAGAAATACATTGAGAGGTGCTTATTTATCGAATAATATAGAAAAGTCGCTAAAATTTATAAATTATTTGTTTTGGGTTTTTAAAAATTTATTATCATGTGGACTCCAGAATCGAGTAAAATCATTTGTAAATTTAAATTTATTTTCCTAAAAATGCGAAAAAAATCTTTAATGGCAACTTGGACATTTACTATATATAAACCTATATTTTTATCCATAAAAATTAGTAAATTGTTGATGTTCTAAAAAATGGCATAAAACTCCGTAATACCCATTTAATTACATAATACACTATGTTTCACATGCTTACATTGTGATGTGATGAATTATATAGAGATCACTATACAAAAAATGCATCATTAAGCCTTCATATTATGATTTCTTCTAATCTAGAAACGTTGAGAATTTAACGAGATGATGGGATGATGGTAAAGGCATTTATTTCCAAAAATTTTAAATATTTCATTAAATATATTAGAAAGAGTTCATCATTCAATATATTGACGGATTCGCTATGGTGCTTATAAAACGCTTTATTTATATTTAATTTATTCAAATTAAAGTCGATCCCTTTCTCAATCCTATATTCTGAAACCATTATTTCAAGAACGTAATTTTACTTTTGTGCGTGGTATGTTTGATTTCCTATCGAAAATCTATCGGCGACGATGATAGACATAACACCAATTAAAATTTGACATAAGGCGTTTCTTAACATCACGTCTCACGTACGACAAGATACATTCAAACGATAACGTATTGACGCATCTCATCCTCGGACTTAAAAGGAGCGCCGTTCCCTTGACTGACCCAGATTCTTGACGCGCTACTTTCGATCTCATCCACGCTAAAGCGGGATTCGTAATTCAACCCATTTCCATCATTTTCCTGCAAATAAAAAACAGGTCACCTCGATGGCCATGACTTTAGTTCTAATTTCACCATCTCAATAAGCCATTACCTGTCGGCATCTCAAACTGTTTCCGGTAAAAAAATACATAAAAAGAGTTCGCCGGGAAATCGCAACTTAACGATCAGAGCCAACTGCTTACCGAGCGCAAATTCGGCCCTCGTATACAAATATAAGCGAGATAGCCACGATCTGGCAAAACCGAGCATGCCGAAAACACTGGAATTAATGGTATAGATGAAGATCGAAAAAAATTATAGCCTGGAATCGAGATTCCAAAAAGGAGACTCTTGCGTAGAAATACGGTCCGCAGGAAACTTGAACGAACGAGGAGAAAAGTAACCTACTCACCTTTTTTAACAAATCTTCTGGAGACGAGGCCCGCACTCCAGCACGGGTCTGATGCCTCTTAATAAAAATCGCTTCCTCCGGAGACTTCTATCCCGTCGAAGGCTCCACGAAAGAGTGTTGCACGAGATCGGCCATGCCCCGATATTGTGTGTGTCAGAGCGGTCGATCGAGCCGTGGTGGGGGGCAGGAGGCACGCACGTGGGTGGGGGTGGAGGTAATAAAGGGGAGCAAAGTAGAGTGGGAAGTTTATGAGGGAAAATGGAGGAGAGGGCGAGGGGTGCGGATGGAAAGTGGGGAGGGAAGAGGGGAAGGCTTTTGATACCTCCCGCGAGAGTGAGAGTGCGGTGGTCTAGAAAGTGGCGTACGGTGGTGGCCGGGGAGGCCATTCTCCGCTGGAGCGGGCGATGCGTGGAGATGGGGAGCGCGAGTGAGGGACGCGGAGGAGTGGGAAGAGGCAGAAGGCGGGTGGGAAGGCGGCGGAGGGAAAATCGCAAGCAAGGTCGTATGCATATGGCAGGCGGAGGGTGGGAAGGCTAGGGAGTTTTTATTTTTGTTTTTAATACCGGTGGAGGCGGTGGAGGGAGGGAAAGGGGTCCCTTTCTTAGATGGATGGATATTTGGTAGCGGTCCTGGAGGAGAGGGAGGTTCTCACTCGAGAGCGTAGCGCTACCCAACGGTGCGGAATTTGTGGGGGGAAAAGCAGTGGGCATATCCCCCATCCTCTTATCTCTCTTCTTCCACTCCTAGATGTAATGCATATAGCACATTACGCTTTTACAAATGTAATTCACGACCTCACTTTTATCGGTGATGTCGAGCGCATCTCGAAATCTTTTAAATTTTGTTTTAACGTCACCTAAGGGTTTTTGCCATTTTGGGGTGAGTATGGCATTGACCGGATAGGCCGAATTTACTTATTCTTTTAATTGGTGAGAATATTTCCCAAGGTGGTACACATCTAGAAACTGATCTCCTTCCCTTCCCCCACTTCTCTCTCGCTCTCTCTCTCTTCTCAGAAAAAAATTACCGATATTTTTCCTGTTGCGATTTTTTACGGTTTCACGTAATCCCCAATAAAACCACGATGCTTCTTGCTCGACCGGTTTTAACCTCCGTGCCGCAGAAGGCTCTTGATGTTATGATATTATGACGGAGCATCGCTAATTTTTCGTTTTTGTTGTCCTATCATTGATGAGCACGTCTAGGAGGTTGAAATTTGAGAAAATTTGGTTCATAGCACATCTGCTTTATTCAAAAAATAGAGGTAATCATAAGTTTAAGAAACGCTTCCATTCAGAGTAGAACGGAGATAGAATTTTTTAATCGATTGCGGTATGCGGCCTTTAGTCGTGCTTAAGGATCCTCGCGGTATCTAGTCCATTGATTGTTGAGCAACATCTCTCGTTCCCTTGAAATTTGAATTTATGTGCCTCTCGGTCTTTGGAGAATTTCTTTCCCTAACGAAGGAAAATGAGGTTTGGGGCATCAGAAATTTCCTCTTGCCAGAGCGGAATCACTATGTTCCAAGAATCGGTAGTAATTAATCTAATATTCTTGGAAAACAATTTATGAAATTCGTGTATACGAATAATGCATAGGATTGACGTCAATTTACAAAGACGCTGTAAAACAAGACCCGAGTTTCCCTTAATTTCAAACCGTTTCCAAGTCACCTGGATATTGTCAATGTCAGTATATGTGATTTTTCAAAAGTCAGTAATACGTTTGAATATTGTTTATTAATTTATGTGTTCCTTTAATTTGGAGATAGGTGAAATATAAAAATATACTTATATTTAACAAACAATTTTTGGGATTGTAATTAAACACTTGCATATAGTAGGACGTAATATCCTTAACAGTAAATCACTCTGGATGATGTTCTGATCTAGTATGCGCATAAGTATTTACGTTTAGCAATTTTAATTATTGATAATAATGTTATATGTTTAATACATTCTGCAGTTTTCGTTTGTCTCTATATATTTACCAAAGAAATAAATATTATCTCATGTTAAGAGAAGTAAGCAGCCCTATCTAAGAATATCCTTTTGATAGGAACAGAAAAAATAGGAGTTAATTTTAATATGATAACATTTTAAAATTTAAACCTGGATACGTTTTTCTTACAACGAACTGTCTTGATTTTCTCACTTCTGAAATAGGACATAATGACAAAGCATTTACGAACAAATATTTGAAGAAATAATAAATACAATCACGCAAATGTCACACAAAATCGACAGTTTTACATAACGCTTTTCAAAACATGCGACTCAAAAAAATTTGAACTCCATTATGATACTGAGTTATTCAAGCAATTAGAATGCGATGTGGTCAGCAGGAATGATTCGACAATTTCTTCTGTGACGCTTGAGCAACTTTTCTGATTCACCAATGAATCAACTTGCACTGCTATATACAGCACTCGATTCTTGCTCTTATCAAATTACACATCATTACTTCAGTGAGGTCATTTATCCTTGCCGGTAAAGCCTCTTAACCAATTTAATCTTGCAAGGACTACAGCGCTCTTAATAAATGCACCACTCAACTTACCTTCGGAGAAAAAAGATTTATTTTGCGAGTATTTTCCTTCAAGGATATGAACACGGCGTCGAATTTCCTAAATTTAGACGGCGAAAAGAGGGTGGGAGGATAGTTAAAGAATAAAAACCCCTCTACTTTTTTTGTCTCTCAAAACGGGACGGTTGTTGTGGAGTATGAAAACGGACCTTCGTCGTAAACACGGCCGCCCTATATTCCGTTAAGGATAAAAATTCTCCGGAGACGTGGGCGTTGTTTGATTCCCCCAAACCTTTCCCTTCCCTTTCCCCTCGCCCATCCCACACCGGAGAAAGGTGGCCTAATTTTCGGGGCCCAGGAATCCGGTCGACCGATGCAGCGCATATGGCTGTCCATCGTCGCTAAGGACGAAACCCCCACTCCGAAACAGTGTGTGAGGCTGGCTGGGGAATGGCTGTCACCCTAGTAGAGGCTGCGTCTTGGCGAAGGAGAGTGGAATGGAGTACAAGGGTGAGGAATAGAGATGTAGAGAGAGGAGGAGGGGAGGTGGATCGGTGGCCAGACCGCGGAAACCGCACTGAGTGTCTGTGGGCCGCCCCGATTGCGCCGAGATGTAAAGGAAAAAGGGTTATAAGAATAGGTACGTGTATGGTGTACGAAGGTGGGTTCGGGTAGCATAAAGTGAAGATAGGAGAATAAAATTTTATGGACAGCGAAGGCACGAGAAGTTTCGGGATGTAAAAGAGGGTTCTTTCTCTGTGGGTTACGGAAAAGTGTTAGTGGGTTCGAGATGGGTCGGAATGAGAAGCGAGTGGGATAACGGAGGCGACGGTGTGCGACGTAAGCGAGAACTTCGATGGAGTAGGTGGAATGGGAAGGAAAGGAGAAAAGATGGGGGAGGTGAAGAAGAGAGAGAGAGACCGGTGGAAAGCAATTCCAATGAGGCAATCGCTTTCTTCGCGCGGGAAGGCAGAATGACAAGGTCACCGAAGGTGTTACCGGAGGAGTGGCTCCAGCGCCATAGTCGTCCACATTGAAACCGACGACGGACCTTTACGGCGTGGCGAGAAGCTTATTAGCGAGTAGGGCCGCCTTAATGTGACTTCAGTTCAGTCTTCTGTTCGACTGATGGAGGGGCAATAAAATCCAAGCACTTTTGAAAGCATGCGTGTGAACGAGTTCATCAAGATTTGCTTTAATGGAGAGCATTGGAAACGATTGACTGGGCAGAAATATTGGGGAAATAAGAAGGAAGGGTTTTTTTCATATCACCTCTTAGCGTATAGTAAAACTTATTCCACGCTATGGATCCGAATTAATTCTTTGTTTAGTTATTCTATCTATTTCCTGATTCCAAATGGAAAAACCACGCTCTTGCATATGATACTCGTTTATTTTTATATACTTAACATGTTTGATATAGAAAACCGCAAGCGTATAATAATACTTGTCAAATTTTCATTGTAACTTCACACATATTTCCATTAATAGCTAGCTGACGCATTTTTATGTTTAAGCGACACAAAAGTTGGGGAAATATTTAGAACTAGTAAATTAACCGTTGCTACCTACGCACTTCAATATTGTTAAGCTAATAAAATACTTTTCTGTTGTTTTTATCTTTACTGCTGGCTTTTAAAATACTCTTCAATTGAAAAAACGCTTCCAGTGGGGATCGAAACCAGTACCCCGTGTTATTAGCACAATACAATAACTATTTAGCTACGGAAGCTAACAAGCCGAACGATTTTGGTTTTTATAACTAAAATGATGGGAAAATATACTTTACAAAATAATCAAGTTAAAATAACAATTTTAATGCCTTACACTCATGGTGAAATAAAATTTCCTGGAATCGCTGGAAATCTTGAACAATATTTCATCTTAAATAAGAAACTCATCAAAATGTATTAAAGATGTACTATTCTGAAACTCCAGTAGCCATAAACAAAATGTTAAAATTTAACCTTGAGGTTTAACAAAGACTTGATCGGTAAGGCAACATCCCATTAAAAGCATAAGATTTTTCCAATATATGTTACTAGCTGAAATTACCCGGCGTTGCTCGGGTTTTTAAATCAAGACAAAAAATATTGAGTAAGATTTGAGAATAAAACCAGTAATGAAACCAGGTTAATTTTTATTGTAGTGCCTAATGGTATGCAATATTTCTTGTCTTCCCATCTTTTCCAAAAATAAATAAAAATTTTCCTCGTCCTTCATACACAAATTTGGCGACTGTATTTTTTATCAAATAATCATAAACAATCGATGGAATCATTTTTAAAATACAGTTATTTCACTCGAATTGATTTCCATTGGAAGAAACTGCATCATAATATGTGGTCACGAATATCACAAACGTTAAAATGACGCCGGTGGAAACACGTTTGAAGATATATCCAAATTTAGCTTAACCATACGTTATTCCATGCAAAGGCTGATTTTGTGGGTCTAATTTGTCACGTGAATGCTATAAAGTTAAACCTACGAAACAAAATGAGTTTCCGGACTTTGAAGTCGAATTTGGCGATAAAAAGTGTGATGGTATGACATGGAAAGTGTTATTATAATCTAATAAGAATAAATGGCTTAAGATCTAACTTTACCAAACGTTCCCCATTCCTTAATTACGCAAGCAATGTTTAAATTAACAATTACTATTTTATCTATTGTATTGTAAAGTTTTACCATTAATATAATTACGCATTAACATCTTACATAATATCCGTATGGATAGATGCACCGAAGCCTTTAAAGCAGCAATAAAATTATGTGGATTATGTCAATACTATTAGCCAAAACGTAAACATTAAACAAAATTTTGGTTACCGAACAAATGTAAGTAGTTGTATCGATTTATGTTGCGATAGATCTTTCAATGTTAATGGTAAAAGATAACAATGTTATAATATTCCTTAAAATCATTTGACTCACTTTAAAAGTATTCATAGACTATATTTAGGCATGAATCCATTTGTACCCCTTATCTTGGTATTGGCTATTCTTCCTCAACGGCGCGCCACGGCGTGAATTTTCCTTGCATTAATATTTACGTGGCTATCTCCCTTTGAAGAGGACAATAATTAAGAAATTTAACTTTGGTGCCTCCTGGAAAATGGTAATCTAAACCGATAAATTTTGTGCTTAAAGGAAAATTTCGAGCAATTTAGCATGTAATACGACAAAACATAATTAAACATTGTCTTTCGTGCGTAAAATAAGCCATTCCTCGTGATCGTAATTTAATATTTAGGTATATTTATATCCATATCAGTGAAGGGCTGCATGGCATTTTGGGCTTCTCCACACCATTTCCCATGCATTCTTATGGAAATAGTATTTTGTTGACCCCATGTGGTATAGGAGACCCCACGGTCTGCAAACCTAGACCAAGTTCTTCCTTTGGTCCATGAAACTTTTGAATTCGATAGCTCATATAGTGCCAAAGTTATTAGCGAACACACTTACAAACTTCTCCTTTGTATATTAGACTAGCTTAAATTACCCGTCGTTGCTCGGGTTTTTAATGTCAAGACAAAAAATATTGAGTAAGAATTGAGAATAAAACCAAGTAATGAAACTAGCTTAATTTTTATTCTAGTGCTTAATGGCATGCAATATTTCCTGTCTTTCAATCTTTTCTCCAAATAATTTAAATTTTGCCGCATCCTTTATCGACAAACCTGTTGACTGTATTGTTTTATCAAATAATCATAAACAATCTATGGAATCATTTTTAAAATATAGTTATTTCACTCGAATTGATTTCTAGTGGAAGAAACTGCATCATATTATATGGTCATGAATATCAAAAACATTACAAACTTGGGCAGGAATTGCAAGCTCTAGGGATGCAACTGGTGGAATCACGTTTGAAGATATATTCAAATTTAGCTTAACCATGCGTTATCCCATGCAAAGGCTGACTTTCTGGGTCTAATTTATCACGTGAATATTTTAAAGTCTAACTTACGAAACAAAATGAGTTTCCGGACTTTGAAATCGAATTTGGCGATAAAAAGTGTGATGGTATTACATGGAAAGTGTTATTATAATCTAATAAGTATAATTGACTTAATTGATGCATACAAATGTTTGGTTGAAAGGAAAGCAAAATGTACATATAGATGTTCAAGGGAGGAAGAGTCTAAATTTTGATCTAAATTAAAGAACTTTTACTTTCTCCATATACGAAGTATAGAGAAAGTATTGTTTTCATGAAAAAAATCGAATTAAAGATTTCAACGGAAATACATGTTTTAAGGTCCCCTGAACACGTTTTGACTATTTTCGCGATGATATCTGTGTGTCTGTCTGTCGGTCTGTATGTGATAGATTTTTGTGGGCGCTCTAACTCAAAAACTATTAATCAGGTCAACGCAAAATTTATTTACCATTTTTATAAAAGTTAGAAAATCTGATTAGTTTTTGGTAAAAATCGGTTGACCGGAAGTGGGTGTTTACTCTTGTCACCTATCCGTTATTTTGAAATATTTGCTTTAATATTTGATAAATGTAAAAATGTACTAGAATAAAGGTTGTAGGAAATTTTATTTTCTACAACCTTTGTTTGATACATTTTTCCATATAATGCATTGTTTAAGAGATATCTTATATTTTTAGCTGCCACCACCACGCCACCTACCGAAGACTATTGTTAACAATTGACGCTTAGTTACGTCTTAGTAACGCTCCTTTTTCTTTTCTTAATTGTCAACCGGAAGTAAATGTTGACAACGATCCCAGAGCTAACAACATGTAATTTGCCATATAAATATGGAGAAAGTCATGTGTTGTCCACATCAATTTATTATAGAAGTTTTCTTATTGTACCTTCTGTGATCTTTCACTTGACTCATTTTCAATGTTAATGAAAAACGTATTTCGCTGTGTATTATTATTTTAGAGAACGAGAGCACTTAAAATTGCACATTAAAACTGTCTTCCACTTACTTTTGAAATAATTAGATTTATAGTTTTTTGGTGTCCTTTGAATAACCTTAGTGTCTCTTTCCTCCCTCCTTTAGTTTATATTAGGTATATATTATTTCTTTTAGTTATTATTAGGGATTATGATAAAAGTGTTCCAAATATATTTGATTTCGATATGAAAAATCAATAAGATATGCTAAATGATGAGCCCCTTCCCTCCCTCTCGCCGTTCCTCTCTCATATTTCGCCCTAAATAAAGTCGTTTGTCTGTCTGTCTGTCTCCCTCCCTTCCTATCTCTTTCCCTCCCTTCCTCTCCCTCCCTCTCTGCCTGTCTTTTGTCTCACCTCCCCCCTCTCTCATTCCCTTCTGTCCCAATCCATACCTCTCCCTCTTTTTCTCCGTCTCCTTATTTATCTCTTTCCTCCCGTCCTTTTCTAATTCTATACCCCCCTTACTCTCCATGTACCTTCCATTCTATATCCCTTCCTTCCTATCTCCCTCCCCACATCCCCTCTCTCTTACTCTACATCTATATAGTCGTTTAGATAAGCAAAGGAATCCAAACTAAATCCAAGTCCCATTAGGATTACGCAATTTCGCGAAAAGTCCCACCATAATTTAAGGCAATCTATGCACTCGTATATATTACACGTATGCGGGTTGAGACAACAATTGATTCTCGAAATTTAACAGTGACGTGGTCGGGAAGGCAACATCTCCTTTAAAAGCCGATATTTTCCCAAAATGTTATTTTAATGTTTATTATGAGAGATTTCGAGAAGTAGGCTGAAAAAGTTGAATATAATAAGAAACTTGATTAATTTTCCTAAAACAGTTTAAATTCGAATACCGTACGTCAATTTTTTCTAATTTTAATTTCCAAAATAATAAAAGCCTACACTTTAAAAAGTCGCTTTTTACGTGTTATGTTACGGGAAATAGAAATCGCCCCTCTGAAGTCGAACCCGGGACTTTTTTGGTATATTTTTCGTCATTTAATTTTTATACCTTACTCAAACATTCCGGCAAAATTTCAACCTTCCACCTAATTGGGAAGTTTGTTTAAAACGCGTTAAAACGTGCCATTGATGACGTCAGCGTCTCACACAGACAGACAACAGACAGAACTGGAAAACTATATGTAATACTAGCCTATTTTCCCGTCATATTTGACGGGAGTAAGTATAAAATAATACAATATCTCGGCTTAAAATCGATTATAATTATTGTATTTTCCATTAAATCAAGTTTTATGGCAGAGTAATATTGCTTATCCTTCCTTCAATGAAACAGCTAATTTTAAGGGTACCTACTTCAAATATAATCACGTACATATATTATGTAAACAATTTTTAAACAACAATCACAATAAATAACACCGTAAATATTCTTATTATGTTTATTATTAAAAATTTCCTTATAAACTACATTGCATGTAAAATTTCTTCCATCATCTTCAATTTCATGTTTGTTTTTATAATTTACATGTGCAATTTTAATTGCTTCTCCCTTATGAAAAATTTAATATTCCAGCATTGAAATAAAATAAGATTTTTTTCTTTTGGTCGATCATTTAAAATGCCCACAGTCCACACGCAGTTTACTGAATAATTACATAATTAAATAATTATTATCTGCAATTATTAACGTTGCAATCTATTAAGTTTGATGTTGCTACAACTATGAATTTGATGCTTCATAAAAACTATGAAGAGAATACCGTAATTCTTTCGTCTATTTTAAGGCTTAATAGATGCTAATTCGATCGGAGACAACAATGCGGGTCGCCTTGGCAACATCCATGTAACTTCTAAGCATTACTAGAATAAGATACATTGTAGTTTTAGCCGTCGAATGAAGCAAAAACGGATAAATTCGGTCCATATTAACGTATTTTAATGAATTAAGGAAATAAACCTTGCACCTTTAAAAATCGAAGCGTCTCACACAGACCGAACAGACAGAACTGGAAAACTATATGTAAGATTACGTATTATTTATAACGGTTGTCACATAGATTGTTAATTCAACAATATGCTCATTCCCGTGTTATTTAAATGGTAAAACTTAAAAGAGAAAAACATATTTTAAATAAAAAATTTAGTTCAAATCGCTTTAAAACCCCTCCCATTTTGCTTATCTTTTTATTGCGGATAAAATTTCACCTTCTTCTTGCTTCTACGTCCTGTAGTTGTTGCGTTATAAATGCACAAACAAGCATGCAAATTCTTCGAAATATTTATGGTAGAGAGTAGAGATTTAAACGTTAACTTTTAGCGATTTCGAATTGAAGAGGAAAATAGGCGATGTAAATAAGAAAATTTATTTATTTATTTTAATTTTAAACAATCTAGGTCCGAAGATCGAAGATAAATTATTATTACACGTTCTTTAACAGCGAAGCGGTTGTAGCAGAACGCTTTATGGGTACGTCGTCTCCGTCCGTTCGCATGTTTAGAAACTACTGTGAGGATTTTTATTATTATCGTTTCTTATTAAAATTTATAGTCCAATTGTGATTTTGAACTGCATCCGTCAATTAGAAATTACAATTTATACAAGCAATTAAATAACATATTTTTCTCTCCCATGCTCTTATATGATCCATGAGGTATACATTAAAGAAATTATTCGAATAGAAGATAACATTTACCACAAAAAAGTCTGCAAGACCACATAACTATGACTTATAGTTTCGGAGATAAAAAAAACGAGAAATCCCGAGCAAAACATAGCATATTTTGTTTACATTGATTGCTAAGACGGTTCTCTCGCCAAACAACAATTAAAATTTTCTCCCACGATGTTATATGATCTGTGAGGTATAGATTAAAATAATAATTCGGATAGAGGACATTATTTATCACAAAAAGACCGCGAAACCAAGTAATTACGACATATAGTTTCTGGAAAAAAATTCAAGAACCGACCAAACTTTCGATACCGTTTTATAGGTATTTCCTTTAAAGAACGCCTTTGAAATCTCTGTGTATTCCATTTATGGAGTGTACTTTTCCATCTTGTTTACTTCTACGAAGATTCGCAGTCAAATTTAAAAAAATTATTTTATAAAAGTCGTTTCATTTCATAGTACCTATCATTCGGAAGAATTTGACGATAAAATCACGCAATTAAAAACCTGAAATAGTCCGACTGTTAATAATTGTGCTCGAGTTTTGCACCAGCGGGGAGGTAAGTCTATCTGAACACTTCGGGGCTTTAAAATATCGCTCATCTTTTCAAATCATGACCTGAAACATGCAGCGCATTCATTTTAGAAAGGAGTGGAAGCATTAACAATGAAATATAAAGGAGAGTTAGCCGTTTTCCTCGCTCTGATTAGTTATTTTCATGCACCGGCACGGTAAATTAAAAAAAGGATTAATATTCTGCTTAAAAGATCGTTGTTGAGATAAAACTTATAAAAGTCTAATTTTTTTCCTTTTCCTTACGTACGCTTTTGCTAGCGTCGATTACTGACTGATTGCCGCCAACGGTGAGTTCTGGGAGAGGAAAATGAAATTGCTATATAGATCATGACGGTATTTTTTAAACAAGGATTTAAGAAAATATACGTTATGAAGTAAATTTTATGAAGCGTCTGCTCACATTCGTATTGTAAAATGTTTTCATTAAGAAATTAATGATATCTTTTTGCGATGCAGCACTAACCTTGAACTTTGAATTCTAATAGGATTAACTGGAAATAACCGCATTAACAATCCGATAAGTACAGGGTATCCCAAAATGAATATATCGAAAACAAAGTTGAATATCTTTTTTTATCTGAGGTTAAAACAACATTCAAAAGGAAATAACTTCTGAAAGGTTGAAAGTTTTGTATAAATTAACGATTAAGCTTACATAGATTTTCTAATTAAGGAACTATAATTGTAGATTATGCTGCATCGCAGAGGGAAGCTACAAGACATTCAAAAGTTAAAATAATTCTTTACATTTTAAATTACATGTAGGATTATTTAATTATTTTTCTACATTAATTTGCCGGTAGTCAAATGAAACTAAGAACATTGTTTAGCTTCCAGAGATTATGCGAATCCACTGCTGTATGCTAATTGGTATACATTTTTTCTTTGATTTTTAATCTTGTATTGTTTATTCCTGTTATAATTTTTATCGATTTTTTGCCATTTTATTATGTATTTTACTGATTAATTTATGAAACAAATCCTGGAAAGTTTCATGAAAATTAAATGAGAACTCTGAACCCACTTTTCAACGCCGAATACACATTTTTTCGTCGTGGTAAATACGAATAGACGTCAATGAATTTATGCTCAACTTTGTAGAATTTATACATTGCGTCACCAGATGTTTCTTCGATTGTAGCAAAACCGGTCGTGTTTTTAATGAAACCTTTTCGTGGAAGTTAGAGAATTATTTTTTCTGTGAATACGATGACTATATTTTATGAATAAAAGGTAAGAATATTAAGTTTGAATTCATTCTACACAGCTTATTTGTATCGGTAACAGCGTAAAAATGTCACTGTAAGTGCACTTCAAATTTTTAAACTTTAAAATCTCAAATTAATGCAGAAATGTATAATAGGAAATTTTCTTTAAAAATAAACTTTTAAGCTATCCAGTTTGATTACACTATGATTCAGATTACTTACACTACACCAGAGGCAAAATAATCGATGCAGTCAGAGGTTTTTGCATAGATTTTGAAAATATTCATTCGTGAACAGATTTTTTCCTGGAAGATCAGTCATTCATCCCGTAACATTTACCCTTGAAAATGCCATTTTGCGCACTTATTCATCGTCGACGCGTATATCTCGCAAAAAACCGCTATCCCGGGTCCTTCTAATGCTCCTTTGAAGAGGAAAGTCGTTTACTTCGCGTTCCACCCTCGCTGTAGCTTACCACGTGATCAAGTTCCTCGGCGTGTCCGATGTATAAATGGCTCGAATTTCGTCACGGTATTTTTGCCGAGAACAAAATGATGAAATCGTCCGTTGCCCTTATAAAACGTATGACCCCAGATTTGAAGAGTAAACTGGATGGTAGGAGGTAAGCGACCTGATGGAGTTGAAGCGAGAAGAACGAGCTGATTGGATAACGTCCAACCCGCTCGTTTTTTTCACGCGTATTTTTTAAACTCGTTACTTTCCTTTCGCCTTTCAACTTTTTGCTTCTTCCTGTTTAATCAGTTGCTTAGTTTTATTTTTGTCTTCTTCCGTTATTGCTCTTATGCTATTTATATTTTACATTTCTTTTTTGCCCTGTTTGAAACAACTTCTTTTGATCGCTTTAAATGTGGCCAAAATATTATATACTTTAAATTCAAGCCATGTAACCATTCCTCTATCCTTACCGTAATAGATAGTATAATGATATTATTAAAGAAAATATAAATGATTAGAAATTATTAATTTTTAACCAATGAAAAGAAATTTTTTGCAAGCGTTGGAAGACATCGGTTACAATATGTTTCAAAGTTTTGATTAAAAACAAGAAGTAATATATCGTTATCGCCATCATCTTCTGTTTTTTTCAGTCCACCCATTGTAAGAATACTTGCTAATTAATTTCTCATTCACGCCCATGTTTTTTTGCGTTACACCAAAAAATAATCTAATTTTCCTTCTTTGCTCTTCCTTGTGGTACATTACTTTTTTAGGATTAATATCTATATAAAAGCATGCAAACATGTGTAAGATATGAAACTTTACTGTAGTTCATATTAGTAACTAGTAACAGAAGTAAAATTTTTGTAACAAATTTTTACTAGAAATGACAATCTGTAAAATAAATCTAATAACTACAAATTACTCTACAAAAGAAATGCTTCTAGGATGTTTGTAGTGGGGGAGGGACAACTACCAGTATCGCATACTAAAGGGATGGGTGATCTCATGTCTTTCGCCTTCCCCTCATTCCCTTTTGGTTCCGCCTTTGCTATAGCTTTTCCAACACATAACAATAAGCCGCTGTCCGCTTATTGCTCTCGAATGCAATTAATATTTGATATTTTTCTAAATGTCGATATTTCCGTGGTTACCGGAGTAAAGCTACCCGAACATGAACTACATGAACTTTAAAGTTATGCAATCCGATGCAAAAAAGTCTCATTTCATCAGTATCCAGCCGCAAAAGCCTCAGTTATTTATCTTATTTTATTCTTGTGTGGGGGAATTTTTTCTCTTAGAAAATGTGCGCAAAATCGAGAACTTTTTGTTCGGTAGAGACACGGACTCGCGAGTTAACGCATTACGTGATCCTCGTTCTAATTCTTCGACGCCTTTAGTATTTCAGCGTTTCACTTAAGTATCCGTGGTTAAAAATCCACCGTTCTGTAATCTTTGGTGCGCTTTTCAACCTATCTGCGCATTTTGCTCGTTTTTTTGTGCGAAGGGAAATATTTCTTCACAATATCCGAACCAAAAGGCATGAATCAACGTTAAAACTAGGTCTCTCTCTTACTTCATTACGCATTTGCATCTGAGGTATTTAGGATAATGAATCGACAAAAATGCCGACTCGAGACAAATTACTTCATTTTTTTAATGTTATGCATATTCAACAGGCAGTAGTGCTCTGGGATTGATGTGTTAATAGAGTGTGAATAGAAACGCCGTCGCAACAATCCTGGTTCGCTGCATCCATATACACTCGCACTTCACATCGATCGATAGGAGAAAAAAAGCTTCATTGGATTTACTGCGGGGAACTAATATATAATTCGTTAAAAATATTTCCACTGGGGATTAGATTTCTATAAGTCCGCCTCCGTCAGCTGCGACCTTGCCTTCTTGACTCTGAAAGCAACCTAGCGGCTTCGTTTTGATTGATTTCTGACAAAAAAACTTCGCAAGTGTCCCAGTTTAATCTAGGGTACAAAATAAATCGGGCATTTGTTTTCCGAGATATCGCGCTACCTATCTGCTATCTTTCCTCTCGATCCACGTTCCCGGCGCCGGCGCCCGGCCACATTGCTCCGGTCCGACACGCGTTTCGCCCGTCTTGTTTTTTCAGTTTTGAAAAAGTTCTCCCGTCGCTCCGCCTTGTTGTCATCGCTCGATTGTCCGCCCGAGATCTCCAGCGGGAGAGGTTAATCCTCGGATCGGAGGTGAAAGGGCGTGTTAGCCCGCGGGTTTATGGAAGACACGTCTTAGAGAAAGGTGAATGAGTGATTTGAGTTTCGACGGAGACGAAGTGTTTACTATTGCTTTCCATTTTAAGTTGGCGAGATGGTTGCGATACAAAGCATTACGACGAATAATGCAAAACGTTTTACAGTATACATATAGCGTATAAAGTAGCCTCGATGCACTAATATAAATTACAACAATCATATGATCTGCCGCAAACAGCCACAAATACAATCAAAATTAAGATTTTATTAGTGCAGGATAAGCTTCATTGGCTTTTTAAAACAAAACACAAATGTCTTATAGTGCATTGCCTCGCATTCCATCATCTCGGTTAATTTTACTGCATATTGACAAATATACGGTAAAATAAGGATGAAATTTATAACTCCACATGTTTTTCTTGGTGAGGTTAGCATTGGTTGGAGAAAGGAAGGCAGATAAGGATGATGATGTCTCCATGTCTTTCTATCGCTCCGTAATTCCATCACATATCTAGTACACTTAAGAGCATAGAGGACATGTCCCTCTATCACGCCGCCTCTCAGTCTAACCCAGAGCAAGAAAAAACCTCGACGATTCCTAACAGTCAAACCCCGATTTAGAGCCACCGTTTGTCCATCACTGACATTGGCGCTAAAACGAGGATGGCGGTAAGTCTAGGTATACGCTTGCTCGATCTAATCATAAAATGGAAGTTCTGTTCACAATAATTCATGGGCGGTATGTGGGGGTGGCACTGTGTAAGAAGGAGATAAATCGGGGTTTGTATATCCCTTCGGGTCGATGTGCGTGCAGCCGAGGCGATTAGAGCTCTGACCTTTCGCTACAGCATCCCGTCCCGTTCCCAGCAGTATTACCGGTTGAGATGGTTTTGTGGATGGGACGTCTCCCGCCGACTCTTCGTCCTTGGGCGAATTTATTTATAGGCGCAAGGCGCAGTGGAGCAATCTCAGAATTCTTCGTCATTGCGCAACGGATGTTGATAAAACTGACCAAATCCTAGTTGCGTCATAACTTTAAAATTATTACGAGGAACAGTTTTGAAGTACTTGCAGCGAAAAAATGACGACACTTACTCGAGAAGCTAAAAATTTTGATGAAATGGGGTAGATTTGCTTCGTCTACGTCACATTTGTTCGATAAAAATCTGGAATTGGTTTCTTGTTCTTCTACCTTTAGTTTTTTATTCAATGGATGAAATGTGGCGTTGTTAAAATTAAAAACAATAATTAAAACACATTTAATAAAACTTTATTCTACATAACACGTGTTATGTGGGATAATTCGAAGTGTTATTAAATCTGTGTTGTTTTAATTATTGTTTCTAATTTAAAAAACGCCACATTTAATCCATAATATGGAATTCCACGAAATCTCGGCCTCGTCTATTATGGTTTATTTAAATTGGTCGCAATTAAGCTCCATAATCTATGAAAAATTCATTAATTGATTTGTCCTCATTTCTATTGAATTTATGTAAATATCTCTTGATAAAACTACATCAATGCAAATAAAGTTTAAAAACAGTTTTCAAGTTTCTTTGAAAAACAATAAAAACAGCATAGGTGCAAGAAAACTGCACTCGCATGTAACTTGTCTATAAGTAAACATATGAACCGAGATCTTATCATTGATGATCGTAAATTGTGTATAGAATTTTATGATAAGATAATGTTCCCGTAAGTGTTGAGGCATCCTTTATACATTGGTTCCATAAATTAAATATATAACACTTTTCCCGCTATTCTGAAACTATATTTTATGCAATAATTTAAAGCAACCCTCAACAACAAATTCGCAGTTAATTTAACAAATGCTACTATTATAAGATATATTTGTTGTCGTATCATTTCATTCAATCCACTCCGAGAAAACTTATAAGCGCCGGTATACATATTTGCTCGGGATTTCCCTCCTACAAGATGGCCTACCTTTCGCGCGACGTGACGTGCGTATCAAAACGCGCATCGCATCTTTGACTTGTTGTTCATTCCCCTTGGGATGTTCCGTCGGCAATCTTTTCCTTTGAGCTCCATCTCCTCCTCCTCGTCCATCCTCTCTCTTCTCTCTACACCCCTTCTTTTTCTCCTTATCCGTGCCTCTCCTACTCCCACGCCACTCAACGCCCAGTTTCTGTGACTCATTCCTACCTTACGGCGCACCACGGCATGTTCCCCTCATGTCACTCGCATATCACGTCCAATAACTTTCCCGATTTCTGTGCTCCGCTATCGACCGTTTGCTCTTTCTTTCGTTCTAGCCTTTCGATTAATAGATGAGTCTTAGTAACCATCCGTGATCTCCTCCACGCTCGTCCGAGATCTTAGCCGCCAAACAATAAATCGTGCCAGTTTTTATGGTCAACTTGTTACTCGTCCTTTCACGATGCTCCTGCTCATCTCTTCCTTTCTTTTTTTTCGTTCAACTCTTCGCATTAGCCTTCATCTTCTTCGCAAGAGAGGCACGATCTTTAGAGCCGTGTATGCCGTTATGAACCGTTTTTTTATTACCTCTCTACCATAGTCGACCGACCAGGCCTCCGCGGTAACGTAAATTAATTGTACTGCTTGGCGATGATCTTCGGCTTGAAAAATGTTTAGCCTAATGAAAAACATTTCAAGGCTTTCGGTGAAATATTTTCGGCATTTCCTAGAGTTTGTGCTCTTTGATGACGACCTTGTAACGGTTTCTCTTGGTTTTTCAGACGTGAACATGGGCGTCTGCAGTGGGGCGCAATGGGGAGCAGATTTCTCCCTGGATTGTCTGGGGAAAGTATGAAGAAACACATCATTTACTGCGTTACAAGATAGAGATAACAAGATGGAAAAGTATACTCCATTAATGGAATACAAAGAGATTTCAAAGGCGTTCTTAATGGGAAATACGAATGAAACGGCATCGAAAGATTAGATGATTCTCGAATTTTTATCCCCGTAACTATAGTCTCGGGGACTATCTTCTAGTAAATATTGATCTCTAGCCAAATAAATTTTTTAATCTATATCTAACAGATAATATAAGAGAATGGGTGAGAAATATATCGATTTTTAATTGTTGTTTGCTGAGAGAACCGTCTTCGCGACCGATGTAAACAAAATATGCGATGTTTTGCTCGGGAATTTCTCGAATTTTTATCTCCAAAATATAACTCGTAATTATGTGGCATCGCAGACTTTCTTGTAGTAAATGTTGTTCTCTATCCGAATATTTTTTTAATTCTATACCTTACATATCATATAAGAGCTCGGGAGAGAAAAGTTTAATATTTCATTGTTGCTTAAAGGATGCCATTTACCGAGATACGAGTATAAGTTTCGTAAAGTAATTATGTAAAGTGAAATTTCTAATTAACGGATTCATTTGAAAATCACAATTGGGCGATAAATTTTTATAAATATCACTCATACTTAATTTATTTAAAATCCGTCCATCGGTTTAGGAGATGAAAGTTAGAACGGACGGACGGACCAGACGTGCCCATAAGGCGTTCCGATATTACCGTTTCGCTGGTAAAGAACGCCTAAAAATGAAAAAAATATAATATTACTGAAGTTGAACTGTGCGTTTATCGAATTCAGGAACGGGTTCAATTGCACTATTGCGCACACTTCAAGCCGATCCTGAGTTTTTTCACCCCTGGAAAAGATTCTGAGGACGCTCATGAACGTGAATATATTGTTTATGCGTTTACTTCATAAATACACTTTGATGCGTAAAATTGGACATGCCCTTTGTATAGACTCGTCAATAAAAAAGAGTGGTATGGTCTTTTATATATAGCCAGGCGATAGAGGCAGAGGCCGGAATGAATCTATATGAAACAAAGAACTTAGGAGAAACGAAGTGGAATATGGCAGCAAATCAGACAGAATCTCTCCAACAAAGGAGTACAAGATTCACATCATACAGCCCGTGCACTCGCTTCAATCTGCATCTGACTAAATGGTAAAAGATTTGTGCTAAGGTTTAAAGCAATCTAGCGAGAAAGATAATCTCTCTCCCAGCACGTCAAAATCCTCACGGGTGACTTCAACGCAAGTATCGGAACGCAACAAGTAAACTATAAGGCGGATGGTAATTTAAATGCATAGAATGAAAGATTACAGGGAATATCTTCGAGCAGAGTTCGAAAAAGACGTCTATCTTAATCATCGGGTCCTTTACATTAATATTCACGACTCATGCGGTAGTTGCAAGGATAAAAGTCTGGTAAACTCAATAGCAAACAGGGCTATTTGTGAAAAATTGTACAAGATAAGGAGTTTAATGACTTAAACCTCCAGTATAGGTACCTATTGTATCCAGGATCGGAAGATATACTAAGACTGTTGCTCATAACAAGGTAGATAAAAATTGAGGACGAAATCTAAATAGAGATATTAGCCATATAAAGAGCTTCTTAACAAGTAGGGATGCACACGGGTTTCCCGTGGTACAGAAGATTATATATACCAAATTTGGTTAAAATCCATGCTGTCAGTTCTTTAGAAATACGCGTAAAAGAAGTATTATTTTACTGTTTATTGTGATAGCCCTGCTTGTTAGCTCCGATTTATACATCTTGATTTTATTTTGGTATGTTGTACAAATCTAATATACAAAATTTTATTGAAATCCGTTCAGCCAATTTCTTCCAAATCCTTAATTACTGAAAGAGTTTAATTTGTAATTTTGGCGCCCCTGCTTAGTTGATTCGGTCGAAATATATCATTTTGGTCATGTATTTATGTTAAAATTCTATGTACCATATTTGGTTGAAATCGGTTGAGCCAATTCCTCCCTGATATATGCGTACGGACGGATGGACATCACGAAGATAACAATGCGTTTCAGCAATGAGGAAAAGCACTAAAAAGGCCCTAATTGTCAAAATATTCCTAAAAATGTGTTGAGAAGATGAAATTGTCATGTTTCAGCTGTATAAAATAAACGTTCTAATCGTAAAAGATCTTTGTATTTTTTTCGCCAGAAAGAAGTAAAAGCCAATTTAAGGAACATCAGACCAATTTTCAGCCTGTCCACATATTATAAAGTCTTCACGAAGGTACTGACAAATAATCTACTCGGAGAACTCCACTTATCCCGGAGAGCGAGCAAGATTCGGAAGCTGATTCAGCACTATGCATCACATTCGAGACGTGGGGAATATCATAAATCATGACTGAGCGTACCAACTACCGCTCAGACTTCTTTCTAATTCTTAAATGGAGTTTTTACCTCGTCACGACACCTTTTTTAAAATATCTCAAGAGAAGAAACATCTTAAGAATTTATGAAAACAAGAATTTAGTTACTTCCACAAATTTAATTTTAAACGACTGGTTTCACTACGATCGTAGCATCATCAGGTCGTTTAAAATTAAATTTGTGGAAGTAACTAAGTTCTTGTTTTCATTATGCGTAAATTCCACAGGGTTGAGCCTGACCTCATTATTGATATCTTAAGAATTCTCAATAAACATGAAAACTGATTTTGGCAAAAGTCTCACAGTTGTTCATAATTTATGCCACAAAATACTTAAGGCTACATTATAAGATTAAACGACTTTACCATTCCAGTAATCAGGAGAAAGAAAAAACAAAAATAGGTGTAACAGAAATATATATTGAGGAAGATACTTTATTCATTGATAATTGATGGCGATAGATCAATTGGAGAGAGTCAAAATTTTATACCGTGTAATTGAAAGTTATTGTTTTAAAAAGGATATTTTTTATTAGAGAGACGAGGTCACGAATAAATTGTTTAAATCGATGTTACGAGTGATGTGGCATGAACCTGACGCCATCAGAAATAATCCGTGTCAGATATTCTAGTTTCGATTAATGGAGAAATAAGAAAATAAAAAGAACAAAAAACTGAATTTTTGTATTGAATATTCGCGTGCTGGCCGCAAAATACAACAAACCATGATCAGGATTATGAGTGCAGAAGCAATTACGTATCCTCATTCATACACGACCGAAATCTAATAGTCGCTGCGTATTTTACTGCGTCCAAAAGCGAGCGTTAAAGGAAAATGTAATTCTCGATTCTTAAACGCATAAGACGCCGCCATTTTCGGAAGGCGGGTGACGTGGCGCACAGCATCCGTGTTGCTCTCTTTCACTTTTTCAGACATCCGCGGTGTCGCCCACGCATGCTCTCCACCCACTTAAAACAGCACGATCTCCGAAGGAAGGATCATAGATCCAATACAAGAAGTGATTGCAAAAGAAAGCTCGCGATGGCGCCGAAAATGTTCCTTCTTTATTGCGACATTTTCCACCTGCATAAAAATGGATAAGTTAGCCCCACGGACTTTTATGAAATGAGAGAAACTTTTAAATGGCGCATAAATAAAGTGAAAGTAAATATTCGTCCAAAAGTGAAGTGTAATAAAGCTTATGTTGCTCTATGTGAAATTTATGTTCGCACAGGCTACATTGTATGGTTCTATTACGCACGCATTTTACATTTACTCTCCTTCATTTCTTCTCTTTTTCTTCGTTTGACAGCCACGCTCCGAGGCAGTTTATCGTCCATAAAATGCCACTTGATTTGAAACACGGTGAGTTGTACCGCGTAAAAATTTAGTTGAGTTCCACTTTATTTACGCTACAGTTATTAGTTGACGTATTTATACAATAAAACATGTTTACTGATTTCGAATTGTTTTAATCGAATTTTTTAAATCTTACTTTTCTTTCTTTCTATGTTTCGAGAAAATGTTTTCTTTTTTATTAGCCTGCTCTTCAAAAATCACATTTTATTACATTGAATTTTCGATAAAAAGGTTTAAAACTTCCATTTGGACACCATTCAGCCTATCAATGCGCGTATCAATTGGCGTTTTTTTGTAAATCTAGAACCTTATGTTCCTTTCGCAAATAGTTTGAAATAAAATAAGGATATGAACCGCAGATCTAAGACGCCTTGCATCCGTTGCCCTCAAACCAACTCCTTACTCTACTTTCCATTCCCCCATTCTGAACCCATCCCACTCCAATTGGCCAAATGAGCACATCAGGACTCCGTGAAAGTAATTTAGTTGAGAGTATATCTTGGAATCTTTATTTAGACATATAAATACATTTTCCTTCGGAGAAAATTTTTTTCTCCGAGCCGTAAAAAGCGTTTACGATCCGACGCGCTAGGAAAGGAATTTCTTCCTCCCTAGGCGTTTCGAAGGAAATATTTAGAGAAGTAATTCCTAAGAGAATTTCCAACCCGGTCGGAGGTTATTTATAGGTTCGAACCGTAAATCGCGGAAAAAATTCCAAAGAGTCGCGAAAACGTGTCGTATCTCTCGCCGAACGAGACTTTTAGAAACTTTTTTAGAAGCGCCGCAAAGGCGCGCATAAATCGCTTTACATAATGTGTATTACACGCATTAACGGTTATTTCGAGAAGGGGGGGTAGGAGAGAGGAGAGAGAGGTGTGAAAGAGACTTTTTGAAGTCACGGTAACCTAAACCCTCCCCTTCCTTTCTCTTCACTCTATATATCCCATCCCCCAACCTCTCTCGATCCTGTGTCCAGCCTTGGGTGCGTATGACCGTTGCACTTCACGTCCACCGTAAATTGAGCAATTCGACCAGACGACGGCGTCATTCTAGTCGCGATATTTAACGGCGAGAATTGGCGAACTCTCCCTTTCGCTCCTCTGTACGAAAAGTTGGAGAGCGACACCTGAGCTTTGCGTGGGCACGCAAAAAAAGGTTTAAAATATCTCGTTCTTCCGTTCCACTTTTGGTGGACGTAAAAAAAATAAAAACGAAACGCCATATTGATATCCCGATTTTTTTCAATTCGACTTCGTTTCGTATCGGATTGTCGATATCGACCGACATCCAAGAATTACATATCGCGCGGAAATCTTAGCTTTCGTCGGCGTGAAAATTGACCGTCTCGGACATTGGAATCAGATAAAAAAATTGTTTTACTCTTCGATTTTTCAAACCACTCCTCCGAGAAAATCTTGACTAGTTGCTTTTTAGTGAAGGGAAATGAAGAAATGTAGAGAACGTTATACTATTTTTGATTTCGGAGGACGTTGCAACGAAAGTTTCATTACTTGCACCTATTCTCCGCTCGCGCCGCTAGTGGCATCATCCTCTGAGAAAATCGGTGTGTCCCGATAAATTGAGCAACACAACGAGACCGTTTGGCATAGATGTGAAAATTTATATTACTTATTTTTACGCTCGCATTTTTCGCAGCGTATTAACACCTTTTTTCAGGGTTTCACTCCCGTTAGCAATAAATTCTCTGTGCCAGCCTGATTGATCACCTGATAATTCCTCATCAGTGAGGTCATGGATGCGAGGCTATGGCTCTTGAGTTTAATAAACCACGTTGACCGGTCGTTCCGATCAGCCTTCATTTTACGTAAAATAATGTCTAATCAGAAAATTGAAAATGTGAGTTAACGTCGAACGGCACTGGCCTTTGAAATTATTCCTTTCTTTTTAAAAAAAATTCGGTAATTAGTGTGCTATTTAGAATAGATGTCGGTCAAGGATGTCTAGGCTATTGATGGGAATGATGAGATGGTCTGTTGTAAATATTTGAAGTTTCCTGGCATTACTTAGCTTACCTTACGTTCGCCGAGATTCGACATAAAATGTTTTGTATACTTTCGAATGTTGACGTTTAAGGAAAAAATTTCTTATATTCTTTTCTTCAGTTTAATACTTGAATCCAAAACTGTGTGTAATCCATTTCGAAGTAAACTGTTTCCAAATGCGTTCTTAGCAGTTTATGCTTACATTTATTATTACAATCCTATATAAACAATTTTTCTAATAAATTTTATTATTTTCGACCAAATTGTGAAAATTCCCAATATTATTAAAGGCCAACGGTCGGAAACATCTCCTCATCATCCACTTATCGTACGAGATACACGTATGAGTTAATCTTTGTTATTATGTAAAATAAATGTTCTGATTGGTCAATAAGGACCACCATGAAATCTGCAAGACAACTTTCAGAATAGATTTTCCACTCCAAATCCCATAAAATTAGCCGTTGGTTCATGAGATTAAAGATGCGGTCGGTCAGAAACGACCTCCCGTAGATGCTTCACTTCGCGTACCGCGTTCCAATAACACAAAAATGAAAATTAATTTAAATATTAGTATTCTACAAGTTTGTTAATAATTGTCTCTACGGTCCAGTTTTCAACAGCGAAATCATCTTATCAAGCAAACATTTTATTTTATAAGCACAATGGTTAGCTTACGTTGTGTAGACATTTATTTCAAGAAAATTGAAAGCTGGATCAAATAGGTTTAATTTTGTGAAAATTCATACGTATAATTGCTCTATTTGAACAGTTTTTACTATATTTCTAATTAAATTCTTTCAATGGAAGATATGTAAGGAAAATTATTTAAATGAAAATTTTCAAACTCAATTATTAGGCGTTCTTTCCCAGCGAAACGGTAGTAGCAGAACGCCTTATGGGCACGTCTCGTCCGACCGTCCGTCTGTCGTAACTTTAATCTCCTAAACCGCTGGACATATTTTAATTAAAATACGTAAAAGAGATCCTTATTAAAATATATCACCCAATTTTGATTTTGAACTATATCCGCCCTTTAGACACTTCCACTTTAAATAAATACTTTAGTACACTTATACTCGTATCTCGTTAAATGGCATCCGTCAAGCAACAATTAAATAACATATTTTTCTTTCCCAGGGTCTTATATGATGTGTAAGGTATAGATTAAAACATTTATTCGGATAGAAAACAACATTTACCAAGATAAATTTCGCGAGACCACATAATTACGACTTATAGCTTCGGAGATAAAAAACCGAGATAATCCCGATCAAAACGTAGCATATTTTGTTTACATAGATCGTTAAGACGGTTCTCTCGCCAAACAACAATTAAAAATCAATATTTTTTCTCTCATGCTGTTATATGACCTGTGAGGTATAGATTAAAATAATAATTCGGATAGAGGACATTATTTATCACAAAAAGACCGCGAAACCAAGTAATTACGACATATAGTTTCTGGAATAAAAATTCAAGAACCGCCAAATCTTTCGATACCGTTTTAGAGGTATTTCCTATAGAGAACGCCTTTGAAATCTCTGTGTATTCCATTTATGGAGTATACTTTTCCATCTTGTTTTAGTAAGAAATTGCGAATTAAATCGTTTGTATGTGGCGTTACGATTCCGATCTCTCGAAAATAATTGTAAAATAGTGATTCTCCGAAAGTACCTGGCGCATATCGTGCATGTTTATTCATTTAAGCTCACATCGACGAATCACACCACTACCATAATATACCCTATAATTTAAATATCAACTGCAACGTCAAAGTAATAACGAATGTACATATTTCTTGCCTGCATATTTTCAGCAAATTTCACACCGCCTTCCATACCGACCGAAAAAATGCGTACTCTAAAGCAGTGCTTCACAAAATTTTAAGTTCCGCGGACCACTACAGCAACCTTCCAGGCTCTACGGACCACCTCATTTCTTACACAAGCGTACTTACTGTAACTACGTTTAAGAAAAGGGGTTCATTGGATACGCATTATTGTATTAAAAATTTATTACTATGAAATATTAAAATAAGCGCTATTTTAGGATAAACATTGTAACAATAGAATAATTAATGCTCAAAAAATTAACGTTGTTGAAATATTTAAACTATTACAGACAAATCGCGATGCGTATATAGCACGGTAGAAGCGACGCACACAGCTTTGTGTCTGTTTTACTCCTCAAGAACAATAGCCAAAAGATTGCAAACAACTTATTCGACTACTCAGGCAATACTCATAGGTTACACAAAAAGACAATGCATATGAAGCAAAATTTACAAATTCAAAATGCGTTGGCGTACTCTGTATGCCAGCGCGCCTGACTAAGGGTTAGTAAAGTATTGAATATCTGTGATAGTGTAAGAGTTGATTAACTTTTCCCAAAATAAAATTCAACTAAATATGCGGTTAATTCTAAAAAAAATACATTTTGGAAACCTTCGCGGACCACCAACGGAACCTTCGCGTATCATAGTTTGGGAAGCACTGCTCTAAAGTATATCGACACCATCTTTTGCAGTAGAACTATCAGGAAAAGTATCCCGGATTAAAAAAACATCACTTCCATAAGAGGGTCATTCGTTAGAAAAAGACTTTTGACCAGCGAACGTGAGCTATAACGGAACTATACCGGAGGTGGTATCCTCCATTCCGACTTTTTTAAAAGCGCAAAGACCTCCATCACCACCACACATATTCCTTTTACTCTCGACCGCCATTTTGAAACCGCCTCGTCCAACCCTTTCTCTCTCTCTCTCTATCTTTCTCTCTTTTCCTGCCATTTTCCCCAAACATTCCGATTCCGTTGGCGTTCCAGCCTTAAACACAGTCATGCTAGGGCGATTCACCCTCGGGCTGCCTCATGTCACTCCGGGGCAGGATAGATTAGAACGCGCGGAGATAGAGTGTGAGGGGAGATAGAGGGAGAATGATGGAGATAGTGAGTCTCGACAGCATTCCCGGGCCGTGCACCACACGACATGTCCTCCGGAGAACGGACACCCGAAGGCCGGCTCGGAATGTCTCGAAAGGGGATGGGAGGCACGAGATGGGGGGAGGACGGAGGAGGAGGCGAACAGGGAGGGCCGGGGAGTTGGGTGGGACCTTCTGCAATTTTCGAGGAGGGAGGAGGAGTAGGCGGGTGGGTTGGGTTGTGGCGGAAGGGCGAGGGGGAGGGAGGGAGTGGGCTCAGGAGGGCGGCTCCGAATTTCGAAGCCGCTGTTTCGACAGAATGGGTGTTGCGCGTTGCGTGGGTGGCGAGGGTGGGGGAGAGCCTGCGAAGAGCTCTCGGTAGGATGCTGGGAGGAGGCTAGCTCAGCTTGCGGATCGGGACGAGGAGGAAGATGAGGGAGGGTCGGATTAGAGGGTGGCATGTGGGGTCGCTTTCGTCTTTTTGTTTTTCGAAACAGTAAAAACTTAAGCGGCGAAACCGTTTATTATCAGGCCTCCGAAAGAATGAAAGCGTTTTATTTCTTTTTGTTTTTCGGATGCGTCATGGGGCGGTCAGAGTTTTTGGCGTCGAGGAGAATTTTATAAGACGTTGCGAAATTTCCTTCGCATAGTTTTTTTTTTAATTTTTACCTGCTTTGCACCTTTCACGAAACGGGTCGTCCTCCGGAGGAGGAGGGATACGATCTATTTTTAGACTTGGCGATTCGGCATTGTTATAAATATATTCGCGTTTCTCCTAGGAAATATGAGTAAACCAAACTTTTAGAAACAACCATTTTTTCGAGTGCTCCCGTGTTGGTAATTTATTTTAATGTTTGGAGTTAGTTGCTATCTATGATTTATTATACTCTTTCTTCCAAGTTCTGCAATTTTATTTGGATCGTAAAAATGTTCCTCAGGTGGAGTTGCGTGTGATGATATCTGAATAACGACAACAATGATGACATTATAGTGTAACAATTTGTCCTATATACTAAAAGAGATTATTTTAACGTTGACTGTCAATGAAACTATGAAAAATTCAAGGGATGACTGACTATAACATTGTTACGCAAAGAATTAGTAGCGTGATAATGTGTCTTTTCAGTGGAGTTTGTCCGATCGTTGCTTCTATTGTGAAGCTTCTCATTTCCGAGAATTACCTCCTGAAGACACTTTGCATCTGACACGTGCATGTGACTAACTCTACCGCTTTATATGTATATTGTCGATACTGTTTATTTTGATAAAACAAATGAGCTAGAATAGCTCCGTCATTTATCAACGCAAACAAAGAAGCCTGTGACTGGAATTACACTAAATCTACAATATCAAGAAGATGTTTAAATAAAGGTTTCAGTGCGTAGAAATGGATACATAAATAAAATTTTATATTTTAACGTGATAAATTAAACTAAGCGCAAGACTTTAATTTTCTCTGTCACCTTTTAAAATTATCTTTGCGAAGGACAAAAATACCATTTTCATCCTTCTAAATAGTTTATAGTTTTATTTTTTAATCTATAGCAGAGATCAAATGATATTTGGCTAATATTTATTTTAGATAAAGATTATTTAATCATAACAGTGGTATCTTTAAGTTTACACTAAAAATTGACCTATATAATATACGAGCTATTTTTTACTCTAGTTTTCTCCGATGATAGATTTATGAAACAAATAAACGTTCGTTGTTATTAATTATTACATATTTACGTAAAATAAATCTTAGTACGGCGAACGGTAATTTTAGTTGGCACGTAACTTCGGACATTCATTCATAAAATACGCATCTAAATGCGATACCCGTGGTAGATAACCTTTCCATTCTAGTCACATTGTATTTCCTCCGGAGAAAGTACTGCCCACTTTGTATTTCAAAGACAGGCGTAACTTATCGATTTAGAATGCGATACAGTTATGCGTAGAATTACTTGGTTTGTTTTATTCGGCATCAAGATAAAACGTTCCATTGAAATATCGAGCGCAAACGTGTGACGTAACTCATCGTTAGACCATGCGTAGGATCGAAGTGTGATTTATGCGATGATGTTTCTCTTTCATACTGGATCAATGGATTAAAACGGTGTGCTCCCATAGTACTACATCAACCTGTCAGGCCCAAATCGGCGATTTACGTGGCGCAAGCAGGTACGTGTGTGGGGAGTAGTTTAATAACTCGGCGATATGCGAGCAGCTTCGAGTCCCATTTAACGAGATCTTCTAATCTTTATCAATCTACTAATCAAGCAGTTATATTGGTATTCAAGCTTTCGCTCGTTCGCGATTTGAATAAGTGTCTTCAAAGATTTCCTGAGTTTCGTCTAATGGGAAAAAAAACTCTACATTAAACTATATTGTTTTTACCTGAGAACATTTTTTAAAAGTCAGTTTATCTTTTTTCTAGAATGAAATACAAATTTCGTTTGCTTTGGAGGAAAACAGCAGGTAGTCCCATTGGGTGGACGAGATTAAGTAATTATTGAAAAATTAAAATAGAAAAAAATTGAAAGTACGTATTGAATTTGTCATACAAATACACCGAGTAATTAATGCAGAAATTATTATCCATAGCGTTTTATTGTGTGATCCTTAATGTGCAGGGTGCTTGTTTGACGGAACAGTTTCGATTATTCTGATACAATTAGGCTACAAAAATAGAAAAAATCAACTTACGCATATATTTAAAGGGGTTAAACTTGTTTATAATATAATCCGATTAATAGAATATTGTGGATTACCACATCTGCGGTTCTTTTTCCTTATAATGCGCCGTTACGAAATAACATAGCAATAAATCCTACATTCACTGAATAAACCTTAATACGCATGTACACACTCATTTCATACAAACGAGATCGGATATCCGTCTCTATTTCTGTTCCTTGTATATATTTACGGTTTAGAAAAGCAATAACCGCATGACCCAATGGACTGTGGACGTTGACTTCCTTGGTGACCAAAGCTTTCTCGTTTATCGCAGTATGTTGAGGTTAGACGACGCTGAGTGCACAATCCAACTCCTCTTTTTCCTGCATTGCATGTTGTGTTTACAGTTTGTACTTCACTTTCCTCCTTTTATTTTCTCTTTCCATAAAAAGCAAAAGTTTCAATATTTTCTTTAAATGGACAATATTTTGTGACTTCACCTCCATGCACGCGGAAGAAAGCAAAATATATAATTTTTTAATCGCATACGTAAAAACCCAGTTGATTTTAAAAATGTAATTTTTAACCGAAAACGGAAAGTTGCAATTTTTCCACGAACGATGTTGCAATTAACTACCGAAACCGGTGTACCCTAAGGAAATCCCTCGGGAAAGAAAGGCCCAATAAATCTCTGTCCTCTACAACGCCTTAAATTCGCTTCGACTTCACTCGAAAAAAATACAAGCCCATTATAAAAAAGGACTGAATTAATGCACCCTCATATGACTGCTGTTCCACTTTATTGCCTCATTACTATACTACATAGTTCGAAATAGTTTGGTCACTTTTTAAAGCAAAAATATCGACGATAAAATTTCTTGTTCATTTTTTGCGATGGAAGCAAAGTCGCGTGGGTATGACTGTGAAGATTCTGAATGTAGCTGCCTCGGTGAGTTGCATGGTCGGCTTTTGCTAAATTTGAATCTTTGGAGAGAAACATTTTTTAAAGGGACGAAATAAAAATATCATCATTCAAGCTTATCGATTGTTTATACCTTGCGCTTGTCGCAAAATTGGCATATATGGTTTTATTTTTTCCTGCTCGGCCAACCAAGTCGATTTGGGACAAGGTGCTTAATAATTGCCGGAATGCTAACTTTGAGATAAATGAATTTCTATTACCCTCTCAACGAGATTCGAATCTGTATTAACTTGATTGAGATGAAGTTTACCTCGCCCCTAAAAAATGTTAAATTGACTAGAACATCATTAAGATTCTCATATTTTGTAAATATAAAAGTGTCATTTTCATACCAATATACTTTGTAAAGGACAAATACCTGACCTAATTATTGACAAATACGAAGTATATTGTCTACGTGTTTTCAAATCACCTTTTATTTAAATTACAAAAACCATGTTACTTTCATTTCAAAAATTCTTTCTTAGTGGGTTTACGCATAGATGTGAAAATCTCCGGCTGAATTGGTATTTGGTTCAGTAACCCATATAATGTTTGCTATAGCTTTAATTTTAAAGTATTCATTGATTATGATTCGAAAAATCTTCTCCAAAATATAAAAAATATTGTATTACATAAAATAAATATTTATTTTTTAATTATTTAAGTATATCTAATATATGTGTAACATTCATATTAATACAAATTTTATAGTACATATATAGTTATCAATTTTTCACTAAATGGAAATAAACCTCCGTCCAAATCCATCTCGTTACATTCTCTTATTCTTTAAAAAACTTCACTTAATAAAATTAAACTTCTTTACATCACTTAAAGAAACGATTTTATTTAAGCTCAATTTTAATTTTCTAATTTTAATTTATAAGCGAAATATAATACTGGTAGTAACTTTTCACAAATCTAGATTAAATCTTGGTTCATCCATTTTTTTAGCTTTTATATGATCAAAATTTCTTGCCACACTTTCAGTGGTAATTTAATCGTATTATTTTTATAGCAACTCATTTCTTGCATAGGAATTATTTAAAAAGTAAAAATTGTTAATTATTTTTTAGAAATTTTGAGGGATAATAAAGCGAGAGTAAATATATTTAATAATTTACTTACAAATTTAAAGGATATTTAAACTACAAAATAATTGATAGTACAATGTGAAAAATGTAATCAAGTTTTTAAGTGTTTTTTAGTAGTTCAATGAAATCCTCTTTTCACGAACGCTTCCAAGATTAATGATAGATCCACTGTTGATCATTTTTAAAGATATAGATGGATGTTAGGAACGGAGGAGGGTTTAACCATCATAATAATTTTAAATATTCAAATTATAGCAGTTTCCAGCCACTAAATATTAGATGTCTGTGAATTATTAGTAAGCAATTTACATGTAACTCAATTAATTAACCGAATTTATTTGAATTATAATGTCAAAAGATCAATAGAATTTTGTTTAAATTTTTGTGATATGATTTTTAAAAAGGTATTTTTTATGAACCAACCACTTACTAAGTAATGAGGCAAATTTTATTTTGCGGATATTTTCATATTAGTGAGTTACCAAACAAAAAATGTCTAAGAAGATGATATTTCTATTAAATTTTGACGAGATTGAATGATTATTATTATTATATATTATATATATTATTATTATTATTAAGATTCATCGTGTCCGAAATATGTCGCGGAAATATAGGATGGCCGTGATCCATTATGCATTATGCATTTCTCCGGGAGAATTTCAGCTTCCTCAGACTCATAAAAATTACTCAAAAGATTGATGGTTCTTGGGGAAACACGATAATACATCCTTCTAAGAAATGAAAACCCATTAATTCGAGCATTTCAAATTGCTACCTCCGCATAACTTATCACGAAAGTGGTTCAGTTCGTTCGACAGTTAATTTCCTTGTCAGATCGGGTAAACGAGCTTTTTTTAATCGTCACTACTCCACGAAACTCATGAAGTTTTACTTGGGTCATTTCCAACATAATTGTCTCAAGAAGCATTGATATACGACGCTCAATAAACGATACGTGTTGCTTTGCGGCGACACGTAATTTGAGGCAAATTACGTAATTTGCGTGGAATAATCTTTATATTTTCATACTTTTCCAATTTTAATCCTCTGATGAAAATAAGAAGTCCGAAAGAATGGTTGTGATCGTCAGCAATAGTTTGCCAACCGTGCGACGACGTACGACTTATTCCTTTTTGATTAACAACTTTATCTTTAAGATAAAATTCGTCCACTTTCCTACCGAAGCGGATGCCACAGCAAAGCCTGTTTCTAAAACAAAGTAATGATGCATGGTCGTACGAGTAACATGTGTCTCTGCCGTTATTGGTTGCCGCGGACAACGCTGTAACGTGTAAACGAAATGTCATGACCCGACAGCGGGAGAATGACCCCTTATATATTCAGACTCGCAATTCTCTTCCCTATTGAGTTCCTGAACACGCGTGGGATTGGACTGCATATGCGAACAATCTCAATCCCAGCGGTTATAAACTCAATTTCGCTGCATAGGGTCGATTGAGCTCACTTAGCCTCCTAGCTCAAAGCAAATGATGACATATGATCGTGTTGAGAATCTAATATTTTACAGAGCTCTGGAATATTTGCGTTACTTCCGGAAAATTTTAAAACAATTCCTTATAATACACTTGTATGTTTTCTCTTTTTCCTGAATGCAGATTAAAATTATTCCTGTTTCCTTTTTAGATCAGATTTAGTTGTTAAATAAAACAAATGGAAACTAAATAAACTAACATGGTGTTTACAATTTTCACATCCTTACTTTCCGCGCTTTTTAGTTCAAGGTGATAGGCTAAAATAAATCATTCTAATCCTTCGGATCTCTATAAGCGTTTTAACTTTAATTGCAATTTACCGAAAGAACAGAGCATTATTTTAATAAAACATTTTTGCTCTGTACTCGGACGTATCTACACCAAAATGAATTAATTTTACTGCTTATCTCGGAAAAACAAACAAAGTGTTCGTTTATAATATAATTATTAACAAATTTTCATGCCTATTACAACGATATATTTATTTATTGTGACTATCTCGCCAAGTGCTGCTGTATTTGAACCAAGTGAATTCGGTAAAAGTCGCGCCTGTTTAAATCAATGAATTTTCGAGGGATTCCTCAAACTTAGAATTATATGGCCATATGAATTAAAAATGCAATTTATGTTTTAATTAAAATACGAATATGTAAAATGGGAGCGCATAAAGCGATTTAGAAACAAATGAAATTAACTGAAATAGGTTTATTAGCTCAGTGGCGCCTTTGAGCAATTTAACTGCGGCCTCACTATCAACAGAAATTAAAATGTCCACACAAAATGAATACATAGATTATTTGCATAAAACTGCCATACGTTTCTCTATATTATACTTATGAAATATATAAAAAGAATAGTTAGACAAAAAATAAGTCACACATGCATGCGGCTCTTTTTAACTTAATATGCGACTCTTTTAAATTTCCATTCGGAAGCGTATCAACGTTTTTCACCACAAAACACAATGAGGTAGTGTCACTTGAGATGTGTTTGGGATGGCTAAGGGACCAGCTTTCTATCTGAATAGCTTCGGTTACAGGTTATGTTTTAATGCTTATAAATTTATGAACACAGAATGTGTCATGCGGCTCTCAAACTTCTGAAGATTATCGTATGCGGCTCTGAGGGTAAGTAAGTTTGGCCACCCCTACTATAGTACCCCTATATATTTTATCAACTTTATAAAAAATTTAATTTAAACAATTTTTTCTTTGTTTTTTTCTGCTGTAGTTCACTCATCCATCTCGTTGAGTAGTTCTCATAAAGAGGAACGCCCCATGTTAAATGATTCACGGAAGTCATTAACTAAGCATTAACTAATCAAGTTTTTCTCATGATGTGTTTGGACAGAGGGGTGATTTTTTTCTTGGAATCACTTGCTCTATAACGATTATTCTTAAATTTTTATTTCTTCCTCTACCCGAAGAAGAACGCAGACCACCAAAAATAAAAAAGTAAAAATGAGAGTAGATTTCTCACGATTTAAAGGCAATGTATAATACAAGATAACAATTTTTCGAATAATAGTAAACAAATGTCGAGGTAATTTGAAAAATATTAGAATTTACACAAAAATATATGAAAAGTTTAGACATGGAAATTTAGACTGAGCGATCCATCTTAACATTTTCCTCAATTTAGCACTGGATCGCGACCCATGATTTGAAAAACATAGTTCTAGAGTACAAAGACAGCTGGATAATTGCGATTCGAAATTGCACCGCCTCTCATAGCACCCATAACTCTAGTCTGACGTCCTGGATAATCGCATGCCAAGACGGACAGAGGAGGACGTTGAACTGAAGCAATCAAAACCGACCGTTTAATCTCGCGTTATCTCAAGAAGCGCTTTTCATTCCCAAAATTTTAAAGCTTGCACTTTCGAAGCTAATCCTCCGACACCCGCTCTACATCCCCACTATTATATGTATATATATATATATATATATAAGACGGTCCTCTTTCAAAACAGCGCATGAAATTTTTTCAATTTTTTTATCCCCTCAAAGTCCCTCCCCCTCCCAAAATGCCCTTCCTCCCCCTCAAAAAAACAACCCCCTCTCCTCACTTCTCCCACGTCCTTGCCTCCGCGATAGAAGAAAAATGAGGCCGCCCCCTTTTTTTAGAGCCCCCCTGCCCCTTCCCCCCTCTTCCCCCTCCGATAGCTTGCTGCCAGCGTCCATGTTCCTGTCATCGCAGCGAGAGCAGAGAAGGAGAGTATGGGGCAGAAGAGAGCTGGGTCGGAGAGAGAAGGGAGAAAGAGAGAGGGCATTAAAGGGAGAGAGAGAAAAGGATATATAGAGAGAGAGAAGTGGGCAACGGAGAGAATGTGACAGCCTCCTCCTCCCTCCACTTCCCCCTTTCCTCCCACACCACTTCCCGACCAAACCCACCTCTACGAGACCGCTTCTTATTGCCCTCATCCGCGATGGAAAGAGAGAGAGAAACCCTGGACGCCCTGGACACGCCCTGACTTTCACGCGAGAGGCTACGCCCACGCAAATTTTAAAGGCGCCATATGCAGCAGCGGCCTTCCATATCTCTCTCTCCTTCCCCCTCTTCCTATATCTCCTTCCTCCTCCTGTCTCTCCCTACTCCTCCTATATCTCCCTCCCCCTCCCCCTATCCCTCCTCTCATCCCTCCCTCCTATTTTCCCCTCCTCTTTCCTCCTATCTCTCCCTCCTATTTCTCCCTCCTCCAATCCCTCCCTCCTCCTATCTATCCCTCCTATCTCTCCCTCCTCCTCCTATATCTCCCTCCTATCTCTCCCTCCTATTTCTCCCTCCTATCTTTCCCTTCACCTCCTTCTCCTCCTATATCTCCCTCCTATATCTCCCTCCTATCTCTCCCTCCTCCTCCTATATCTCCCTCCTCCTCCTATCCCTCCCTCCCTCCTATCTTTCCCTTCACCTCCTTCTCCTCCTATCTCTCCCTGCCTCACTTTCGAGAGAGGTGGTTCTCTCTTTTCTACCTCCTCCTCTCCCTCTACTTTTACCTCAAATCCTTACCTCTCATACCCCCGTAAAAGAAATAACCTCTCTCATACGGTCCCCGAGTGTGTGTGTGTGCGTGCGTGCGTGCGTGCGTGAGAGTGTGCGCGGAGATCGCATTATGGCGATAAGGAGAGCCGCGAGACGGAGCGACAATAGGCGCCAAATTCATTCGACGAGTCCATCAACTCGGACGCAACAAAAGGGAGGAAAGGAGAGAGAGAGAGAAAAGAATGTGGGGGGAGGAAGGGAGAGGATAAGGACGACAATAAGGTCGTCTCCGGGGCGTATCGGATAAGTCGATCTGAAATCCGAGAAGGCTAGAGAGATGTATGAAAAAGGGAGAGAGAGAAAGGAGGAAGGAAGGGGAGAGAGAGAAATAGGGAGAGATTGGCAATTTGAGTTTTATATGATAAACCTCTCTCTCTTATAGACGACCGAATGTATTCCCGTGGCGAAGCGCACGCCCTCTTATCACGCCGGGTCACGCCCACAATCGTCGCTTTTCATCGGGAATGTTGTTTTTTTTATTTCGTTCGGCGAGGTGGATAAGGCTTAACACAAAAATATATATCAGAGTTGTTTTTATTTTAGCTCAATTCCTCCCCCTACGAAATTTATGCGCACTGCGTATTTCGGCTGGAAAAAAACACGACGGAATATACACATTTTTTTTACGAGGCGTGTCGTAGAAATTAGCTCGGTCGATGAAGAAAAGTCCATAAGTATGTTTGATCACTAGTACAGTTATTATGCGTATAAGTACCGGGTAATCGAGAAAAGTACATGAAAATTCTTAATGTTACTTCAAAATTTTAAGATAATCTTTTTAATAATTTCACAATATATACACGCAATCATACTACCTATTCATACATGTGTATTTGTATTCAGATACCAATAATAAGATACTACGGATTCTATTGTGAAAATTTCTGTTCAGTTTTTATCTTTAATTTTTCTCATTTTTGTGCACATTTTAGCACGATGGAAAATATATTTCAAAATAATATGACTTATTATTTTTTGTGATATAAAAAGTAAAACCTGTGAAGCAAATGCCTGTGTGCGTCTTCCAAATATTTACTTGGAGACAAATTAAGTAATTGTGAAAAAGTTTTCTGACGTCACTGTGATTTTAAAATTCAGAATTTCCCAAATAGATCCGAAATCATTGTCAAAATATATCCCTAAATTATGATCTTTTACGTGTTAAAGCTATTATGTTACAGTGAATTATTTATAAACTTTACGCTTAAGTTGAATTTTTAGTTGTACTAGAGAGATACATTAAGAATTCTTTTGTATTTATATACCGCGAGAGAATGCTGAAATAATTCGTTTTCAACATCTTATTTCGTAATATCATCATCGCATAACTAGTTTCAGCAGAAATTTCTCTTAATGTCATCGAATAATTGAATCCCAAATCTTACCCGTCTCTTAATCATTCCAAACACGTATCGTCTATTTTTCTTCTCAGCTCTTTTTTCTCATTACCTTTTTCACCTTTACTTCTTTCTCTCTCAAAATTTATCACAATAATTCTTCCTCTCTTTATTGTTTCACTTTTATTAAACTTCTCCTCATCATACCTCTTTACAAAACTTGTATTCCGCGCGGCAATCACTACGCGCACATACCTCGAAACTTTTCAATCTCTACAAACGATCCCCTCACCCTTTCTCATTTTCAAAACTTCCCTCGACGAGGAACGTTACTCATCAAATCTGACATTTTGAGTAGTGCATAAAAGTTACTAAAAAAATAAGTCCAATGAAAATTATTCAAGTTTAAAATTTAATTATTTATATACATTATATATCTTCCGACATAATCGGCATGAATTAATTATTAGGATGTTACGAAATTTCAAATAAACTTAAAAATCAGCTTATCATAAATGACATTTGTTTTAAACCCAAAATATCAGGAGTAAATTCATATTGTCTCAGCCAAACAAAATCTAACCGATTCAATATTCTCTCCTCATTTTGTCTTCGTCAGGGTGAGTGCCACACTTCTGAATGTTTCTATACAGTTTTACAAATTGTTATACGTACTAGCTGCTGTCGCGCACGACCAAATAATGGGAGCGTTACGTGATTATCGTTGTATTCCACGAGTGATTATATTATCGTAAAGACTTCATAGTGAATGAGATTCATGGCCGACCAACATTGGTCGACCATGCCTAGGGCAGAGATCGGAACATCGGACCGGCGACCGACGGAGGCAGAATCGATAGCCCATCGATCGCCAACTTTCCCACCGGACATTCACCACCACGTCTCGCGCGCGCTATTATTTCTTTATAATATTAATTAACATAACCGGTATTCCCATTTAGTTAATAAATGTCATCTTTACTACCCTCGACGCGTACATCCCTGAATATAAATGTTAATGCAAAGGTTGATGATGATGTTGCATTAGATGGGACATCGACCGGGAATTTCGCTTGCCCTGAATAGAAAATGTATTCTCGCATTGCTCATAAGTTATTATAACCCATAAACGTCCAATTTGTAGATTTGAATTTGGGTCCCTCTCGGTCATCTTGACCGATAATGTGCTTGGAAAATCTGTCGATAACTTTTGTTAGTGGATCCACAGAGCATTGAATGTCGTTATCCTTTCAAAAAAAGTAAACTCCTTCGATGTATAGTGATTGATTGCCCATTATACGTTTCCAGACCATTTCGTTTACATCCCTCAGGATCTGTCAATTTCAACAGCTATATTAACCAGATGGCCAAATATATTTGGGTCAAATATACCGAAGCTTCCTCACCTTTGATAATATCCTCAAATTTCTCACCTTTGTAATTTCTCTAGCCTATTTCTTCACCAATACACTGGGTCTTATGTCTTCTTCCAGTCTTAAAACACCGTAATATATTTTTATATTTATTAAATTTTCGTCGAGAGAGGGAGAAATGCCGAGTTCGATGCGCGAAATAGTAGTTTGGTCGCCGGCCAAATGTTTATGAGTTTGTAATACATCTGCCCATCGGGGGGCGCAAACCCGAAATCACTCACCTCGCCTCTTTTATTTGAAAACACTAACGCGACTAATCTCGTCCCGCGAATAAATCTTCTTAATCCCTACTCGTGGCTCCGCTCTCTCTCTCTCTCTCTCTCTCACACACACACACACACGCACTCATTTGTCATTTAATTCCCCTGCTTCCTCCCTCCCTTTCTCTCTCTCTCTCTCTCCTCGCAATTCATTTCCCAATGTCCTCTATCTACTCCCGGCATTAAAACCAGTTCTCTATCCTCCTGTCCTCCGAGCGTGCGATTAAAATTTTAGAGTTAGTTATCTGACGCCCGATTCACTCAACGCGAGCGAACGCGGACGAAGAGAGAGAGAAAGGACACACGTTCGAGCGAAGGATTAATTTTTCATTTATTCGCGAAAAATAGGGTTAAAAATCGCCTCTAATACTCCACGTAACCGTATAAAGAGGAGTCGATCGACTCCGGTCTTGCTCCCGATTATTACGGCGCGAAAGCTGTTCGCGGTAGAAGTCTGCCTGAATACAATTGGCGCAAAAAATAATTTGTAACTGAAACTTCGTGCCACTTGTTCATTCAGCATACTTATATATCATAAGGCGTCGAAGCTTTTGGCGTGAATCGTTTTTTAAAGACTGGCTTGACTTACTATGACACAGATGCATGCTTGACTTAATAATATGTGTTCATGCGTGTACGCAAGCATTAATTAATTAGCTAGAGAATTATCGAGCTCGTCTTAGGGCTGAAAACAAATTCAAGAATAAGTGCTTGGACAAATAACTACTTATCTTAGGTATCTACAATAGCCATAACAAGTTTATGAAAACCTTGTTATGGCTGTTGGAAATATAAAATAAATAAATAAATAAATATAAGGTAAGTACTTATTTAAGTGCTTATTCTTGAATGTGTTTGTTTATATATGAATTAATAGGCACAGATTTATACTGGAATTCATATTACTTAATTTGACAACTTATTTCGTCTTATTGTAATTCATATGAATTGTTTTTATTGCAATAATAATTTATATAATACTCAAGACCGAAATGGAACCAAGAGCGGATACAAAAGGGGAGATGATCACTCTTTATTAATACATATCTCAATTCATGTTTCATATTATTGTCATTCTATAAATATTTTGCAAATATCTAATCAGTGTATAATAGTGCAATATACTGTATATTTATTATAATGAGACATTTTACATATGTATCAGTAAATATATGTTTTATTATTACCGCCCCTAAGCTATGCAGCTATTCCGCCTCTGAATGAAGGCTAACAGTATTTAATATGACCGCCCTTACCTGGCTACTTAGCCAGCTGGCGAATTGAGAAACATACGTTCATTTAAAATTCTGTGATGCAAACAAAATAAATTTCAGTTTATGGCTTCAATTCATTCCGGTTTGTTTCGCTTTCGATTCGATCTAATCTGAAAGATTTTTAGTGCTTTTCAACCGATTTCAACAAAATTTGGCACATATACCATTCACATAAATTAATGACCAAAGTGGCATATTTGGACCGGATCGGCTAAGCAGGAGTGCCACAATTACAAAGTTAAACTTTTCGGTATTGACGAATTTGGAAGGAATTGGCTGAACCGATTTCAATGATATTGAACTTAGCTCAGGGATCAGAAATCGGTATCCAACTTATGAAGAAGAGTTACTTTTTTAAATTCGGTTAAAAACTACATAAAAAGAGCTGTTGTAAAGTAAGAATTAAAATGTGAAATAACAATTATTTTCGAAAATCCTCTCTCACACACACAATACAATAATATGCAGGATATTAGCAAATATTTTATAAAGCTTAATTACACATTCTACGCGTGTAAGTTAGTAAGTAAATTGCATTGTCATACTTCGAATTATACATTTAAGTATTATACGAAGTAGGGATTTAATTAGACTACCATTGAAAATCTACATCTTGTAAATGTAGGAAGATCACGTTTATATTGGTATAGTTATAGAGTTAAGACTATACAATCTCAAGTTTTGTGAATTGCGTATTTTGGTTTCCATGAGGATGTATGCATGCATCCGTGTGCATGTTTAGGATAATATCCGTAAGTTATGGCGACGATATCATTTGTCTTATCTTTTTATTATCTTTATAATGCAATAAAAAGTCAAATTATTTAGAAAACTATTTAACGACCATCTTTTATAATTACCCGTAACGATTTGTAATCTTTCATTTTTATTTTCTCCATATACGAAGTATAGAGAAAGTATTGTTTTCATGAAAAAATCGAATTCGAGATGTCAACAAAAAACATGTTTTAAGGTCCCCTGAAAACGTTTTGACTATTTTCTCGATGATGTCTGTGTGTCTGTGACCGGGATATTGTGGGTGCTCTAACTCAAAAAAACTATTAATCAGATCAAAACGAAATTTTTTATTTGACATTTTTGTTAAAGGAAGAAGGGCCGATTAGTTTTTGGTAAACATTGGTCAACCGAAAGTGGGCGTTTACTCTTGTCACTTATCCGTTTTTTACTTTCTCCATATACGTAGCATAGGGGAAAGTATTGTATTCATGAAAAAATCGACTTCGAGATTTCAACGGAAATACACGTTTTGAGGTCCCCTGAATACGTTTTGACCATTTTCTCGATGGTGTATGCAGCGCGAACGCCATATCCCAACGTCGCGTGTAATATACTTTATATATTAGTTTTTAATATTGATTTTATTTTGAATTCGAATAGAAATACATGTTAAAATTGAAACATTTTCTTCTAAAATAGCTAGCTCCTACTTGCGCTTCTTCACGTGGAATTTAAATAAATATGTTCGATAAAAATTGAAATCTTTAATTCTTTTCGCAGAAAATAGTACAAACCCCCCTCCAATAGTACGATTCCCTTCTTTTAAATCTTAATGAAAAAGGCACTGCATGGTGGATTTCGCATTTCTTATGTAAACTGAATGAGAGGAAAATTTCTGGAATCGAACTCGCGCCTTCAAATATCAGAAAAAAATTTTCCTCGACAGGTGGTTAAAGATATCCACGAAATACCATTAAAATCGGTCAATCGGGTCAAAGGTTTATAGGGGGACAGAAATACTGAACGACGAAACAATATGCCTAATTTCCATTCTGGGAAGTACGGTAAATTGCGCAATTAAAGGCTTTTTCAGAGCATTATTTTGATGCTTGCTTTGAAAACTATAATGACCAAAATTGTCCTTATTTACTGCAAGAACAAGAAATATGAAAAACTTTGAAATAAAAAACAGGAGATGGAGGAATGGGAAGAAAGGTAGAGGAAATGGATAGGGGAAGAGAGAGGGGGAAGGGACGGCATGGGGAGGGAAGTAGACATGTGTGATGTAAACCAGCGGTGCCCAAACTTTTCTAATGGCGGGCCACATCAAGGGTTGCGAATCCCTTGGCGGGCCGCATTGGAAGTTGTCAATTCTTCGGCGGGCCGGATTAGAGTTTAAATCGGAAATTTTCTATATATTCTGAGATGCCATTAAGTGAAAATCATGTCTAAATAAGGTTTTCATGGCTAACTTTTCAATATTTAAAGTTTTATTATGAAAATTTTAAAAAATGTATGAATTTGTGTGTTAAATTTTTCGAATTGATTTTTCGCCTTAGTTTCGCGGGCCGAACAAAAACCCTTCGCGGGCCGCATTTGGCCCGCGGGCCGTAGTTTGGGCACCGCTGATGTAAACTGAGGGAGGAGTAAGACTGCAGGAGGAAGACGTGTGGGTTAGAGAGAAATGGAAAACGAGCAGAAGCGTAAAAGTTTAGACATTGTATGAGGTATCATAAAATAGAATTAAATTAAAAATATATTAAAATTTATGGGCACTAGTTTGCAAATAAGGGATAAGAAAATAAAATAACATTCCATTAGGCGCAGCTGAGTTTTCATTATAAAATCAGATACTCCTTTCCTATGCAGATGGTGGACATTGCTGTCTTCTGAATCGAACCCAGTACCCAATGGTATATAAAACGCCATTTTTAATATAATGACGAAGAAAGCCGCCACACTAAATTACTTGACCTTAATTAATACTAAACAAAATATAAACTTGAAATATGTATGAAAATGGGACTTACTTCTTCAACACTGTTTGAACTTCGTTTCTCTTACGGCTGTCAAAAAGTCTCCTTGTGACCGTTTTCGGTAATTTGAAATAAACTGAAATTGTTAATTAGTCTTCATTTCCAGGGAACAATAACTATCCACTGTTACTATAAACGTCTCATAATAATAATAGATATGATGCAGCATTGACCTCTAACGAACGATTGCAACACGTTAGACTGACCAACAGTGGATAGAATTTGAAATTGGAGGGGATGATGGGATTGGAACTTGCAGACCATTGACCTTTAAAAGAGGAAAAACCTTCTCCGGTGTAATATCTTTAAGAATGTTTTCAAAGTACCAGGCACTGTGGCGGAGGATAGGGAATGGTAGAGGTCCTTAACTACAAGCGGCACATTTATTGAAGCTTCCTTCCTCATCCTCCACGCTCCTTATCTCGTGCTTCCTGGAGAAGGATAAACGCTAGGGAACCATTCCTTTCACAAATGGAAGGAAACCCCTAAGGACAGTCGGTAGTGGTCAGAATAGCGTTTCTTTCGCGTCAAGGCGGCAAAATTGGCGCAGCGGGGGACAAGCAAAACCGGGGAAAGGGATTTTAGGCCACTTTCCCTTGCTCAAAACACGCCGCCTGGGACGAATGCCACTATAACTATAGAACATAACCCTTCGCCGTCTGTTAACGAAATAACGGAATTTATTTTTTCGTTTTCGTTACGTTTTCCGTTACAGCTATTTGAAAATTTTCGTTAACGTTTTTCGTTAAGTAAATCCAAAATAATTCCTTTACTTCGTTACGTTACGCGTAACGTTTTCCAGCACTGCCTTTAAGATAAAACTGTCGCACACACTGTTAAGTTAGCTGGTTCTTTTCAAACCCGTATATGAACATTTTTCAATCCATTAAGACCTCAACTCAACCTGAGTATTGAGCGCATCCACACTCGACAAGACCAAAGCCGACCTAAATTGAAACCTCATAGCATACTTATGAAACGGAATCTTTGACTCCCAGCAATCAGCAGCCGTTGGTTACGTCATTTTTAAATGGCCAAAATTAATTAGCTAGTGAAATTTTATTAAAAAGTCCTAATTTTAGACTCACAAATCCGGTGTTTCTAAATTTAATAGAGAGATTAATCGTAAGCCAAACCTTCAGACTCATCGCTCAGGTTATATCAAATTAAGGCTACCAAATTTCTAAATATTAAAGAGCTTGAGTTAATATGAAAAATTTATTAAATTTATTTTTTTAAACTTCGCATTAGAACCAGCAATCTATTAATTAATATTGAGGACGGCTATCTCTCGACAAAAACGCGCATTTGGTTAACATAACCGCATTATGGTTATAAATTATTTATAACGTCCATTCTAACGTTTTTCAAAATTTCTCCCAATCCATTGGAAGGAAATAAACTCTTACGACTCCTCAAAATAATAAGCGAACATTTCTGCCAATAGTTTTTTATTAACTCCTAGTAAAAGGCATCAGATGCTAGAGCAAAATCCTTTGCGTCATAGTAGCAGCTTGTTTCCTGCTGTTTTGAAATCTTTCAGCAATGTATTTAATGAATTATCACATTTTAGTTATGAAACTTGCGACCCAGCTTACAATGTTCTGCGACCCAGTGCATACTATCTCGTGACCCCTACTGCGATAAACACTAATAATATATTGGATGTAAGCCATGAATGAGCTCGATAATTCGTTTTATTTCTTTATTACTACACAACAAATATTAATCAGGGTGGTTTAATTTCTTTGTGATTACAAACATATTTATAACATTATAAAACCTAAAATTATGCCTTAAATTTCTGCTGATTTACTTGTTTTCCATTAGCTGTGAAACAAGGGACCAGAACTTATAGATCCATCGCAAATCCCTTAATGCCAAACCTGTTTAAATAATTTTTAGTTATTGAATTTTGGAGCCGCGGTTCAAAGTATCCTCTCGTTATCGGCAGATTGGCTACAGCGCCAGCGGTGAATCTTTTAACGAAGTGCTCTCTTGGTCTTTCTGGTATTGAGAGGGGCCACTCAAATATAACGTTTCGATAATCCTGAGATTATTGCTATTTGATAGAATTTTCACCCTAGATTTGTTCTGAATTTAAGTTTTATGGATGTTCTTCCTCGTTATAAAAACGATTCACTAAATAATGCGATATGCTCAGTAAATGCAAGGAATTTTTTTCAGAATCGTTCATTCAACGAGTCAATCAAACTATTGCTTGTTTTTATTTATTCTAAATCATTACAAATTGTTTTTTAAAAGAATTATCCTTCTATAAGTATGAGGCAAGCTAATGGCTTTACTTTCAATAATTGATCTAACTCCAGTTGCCTCCAATTTTCCATATTTATCATAATAGGTAACATGGTCTAAGAAATGGCTGCAGGAACCTATAATGGGCAACTACATGGGATGGTTACTGATCACGATGTAAATTTTTGTGGATCATTTACATTTAATTATTTACATGTTTTGCTCACAGGATTTAATCTCTGCTTATGACTTCGGATCTTGACAGCTATGAGATTCAAAAATTTCAACCACGAATCCAAAATGAAATTCAATTTTATTCCGGCGTGACAAGATAAGTTTAATATATAAGGAAATGGTCGTACAAAACGTAAAGGAAATATGCGGATAAAACTAATTAATTATATACTAGTCAAGAGGCCGCAGTTCTACTACGGGAAATTTTAAGAAACGTCAAAAAATGTTATTATAAATGAAGAACGAACAGAAAGGAAGAATTAAACGTCGGGAGAGAGTGGTAAAATTAGTAACAAACAAATAAGAATAAATAAAGAAGCTCGAAAAGTAACAAAAATGATAAAAGCAATGATAACGAAGAGCAAAAACAAAAATAATAGTCAAAAGTCATAATTCGCTTTGAAAACAACCCAGGATTGACTAAGATAGCCGAATTTCAGAAACGTAATAAAATCGGGCATTAATATTGCAGTTATAAAATAATTCTTCCAGAGACGTATTCCTAATAGTTTTAAGTAAGTGCTGTTAAAATTGCAAATTGAAAAGGATTCGAAGTCAATCGATTTAGCGCCATTTTAGTAATGGTAACTGCGAAATTCGCATCTCTAAATAGTACTATCACTTCACTGAATCGTCGATAGGTGGCAGTAACACGAAAGTAATACACGATCACTATAAGCTCTCCCCCTTCTGCAATCATGGCGTACTGCACAAGGGTTCTTCAAAACCAGGTGAGAGAGATATTTAAGTTACCCTTTATTCCTGATCAAGTAAGTGTCTTAAATTTTCTTAAGTTGATTACAAGAGTTTATTTGTGCTATGCCCATCTATTTTACAGCAACTTCCTTTAACTGATTACATTAAAAATCTATTTAATATAGTTAAGCCGATTGCAAGTCTAACAATGGACTAAAAATATCCTGCTCTTTATTAAAGAGTATTGATTAATTCATGAACGATGCATTTAGTTTTATCATACATTATTACAATTCTTGTAAGATTTTCCACGTTAATTGTGATGGTAATAAGGTGAAAATTCTGGTTCGCTACGCAATAACTTAGTTCGGTATGTTCTCTTGCGTTACAAATTTTGTTCCGTTCTAACTATTGTGTCCTATAATGAAAGCTATTAGATTTGTCTTGTATCGTTTAATAATTTTTAAAAATTTGTGTAGCATAGGTCAAAATTTTAAATGAAAAGAAGGTACATAAGGTTGAATCATTTGTGCTGGCCGCACGTTTTAGTATTCCGGCCACTAATAATTATTATTTGCAGGGATTATGGGGTCTCTCTCTCGAAGTTCAACGAAGATGCTTTCACGTATCTCCTCTGGCTTCTGCTGCCAAGAAGGTGGCAATGAGCAAGTTCGACCCAAGCGCCTATCTTCCACATGAGAACCTAACGAAAAAGCTGGAAGTTGTAAAGAAAAGGTGTGATTGAAATACTGTTGTACTTTATAGAAATACTATCCCTGTAAAATTCTGACACCGTACCATGTTCTGTCATCAACATTTTCGGTATTTGATTCTCCAGGCTGAACCGTCCTTTAACATTGTCGGAGAAGGTATTATATTCTCATCTGGAAGATCCAGCAGGGCAGGAAATCAAGCGAGGCACTAGTTACCTTAGGTTACGACCTGATCGGGTGGCTATGCAGGATGCTACTGCCCAAATGGCCATGTTGCAGTTTATTTCCTCGGGTTTACCACGAGTTGCTGTACCATCCACAATCCACTGTGACCATCTAATTGAAGCTCAGGTAAATAATTTTGGACCCTGAAAATGTGTCCAGTCAATTCTGAATGATTTTGTACATAAGCTTCTCTTTCATTTAGGAGTTTTTATTCAGATTTGATCAAGAATCGGTAACAAAAGTTTCTAGCATTAAGAATAATAATAGTGTGATGGCAACTTTTTTCTAAGGTGATTTTCTGAACCATTTAAATGGAGGCTTGTATAAATCTTGTTCATTTCCTTATTTTCGTAAAATATAGGTTGGTGGAGAAAAGGATCTTGCAAGAGCAAATGATATAAACAAAGAGGTCTATTCCTTCTTAAAGTCTGCTGGGGCAAAATATGGTGTTGGGTTTTGGAAGCCTGGCTCTGGTATCATCCATCAGGTGTGTTACTTATTATTATGCATTTAATTTTTAAATACCATACAAATGGGTTAACTATGATGCTTGATTTTTTAAACGTTTTATTCCTGGTGAATTTCATTGTGAATATTATTTTCTGTATTCATGAAAGATTTTACCATTTCAAAACTAGATCATCCTGGAGAACTATGCTTTCCCAGGGCTTCTCATGATTGGAACGGATTCTCACACCCCAAATGGTGGAGGTCTTGGCTGCTTATGTATAGGTGTTGGTGGTGCTGATGCCGTTGATGTTATGGCAGATATTCCATGGGAATTAAAATGCCCAAATGTGAGTATAGACCTACAAATTATGTAATATTTTACAAAAAATTGATGCTTTTGAGTTCTTGAGATCTATCAGTAACACCACATTGCATGATTTGTCATTATGTGGCACATATAATACAAATTCTTTTCATAAATGATATTTTATCTCTAAGTTTAAGTTGGTAACATTTGAAGTGATTAGAGAAGTTATACTTGTGTGGTTTTCAGCACTTTTTGACTAACAGGCTAAGCTAGAACTTTTCTAGTTAATTTTGGTATTTTAATGCAGAAAAAAATCATGCAGTTTTGAGTCAACTCTTAATGCATAGCTATTTGATGAAGTTATATGGCAATGGTACATTTTATTTTAAACATCTACACTACTTAGGGCGAGAACCTTTCAGCCATATCTTGTGTAAATTCATCTCTCCCAGTTGATGTTCAATACTCTTACAAGTCAAACAAACCATTTTTATAGCTTCTAGATAACCTCGATCTAATTTTTCTGGTGGCATTAACAGACGTCATTTTTGCTTTACTTAGAGTATGAACTTTGTAGCTCAACTCTTTTCTTCCTTACCTATTTTCCCCAATTCCATTTTTCGGAAATTCTGAGGCTGAGGAATGTATACCAAGCTAGATAACATTGCCTGTATGTATTGATTTGGGTGTAGGTGATTGGTGTGAAGCTAACTGGGGAACTGAAAGGATGGACCTCTCCCAAAGATATTATACTCAAAGTAGCTGGAATTTTAACTGTCAAGGGAGGCACTGGAGCTATTGTTGAATACCATGGACCCGGTGTCGATTCTATATCTTGCACAGGTAAATTTATGTAGCTCTTAGTATGCTATGAAACCATTGTATCTTGTTTTGTGGAGCTTGAGAAATGAATAAATTTTTTTAAATAATGCTAAATTTATTTTTAGGCATGGCTACTATTTGCAATATGGGAGCTGAAATTGGAGCAACTACCTCAATCTTCCCTTATAATAAGAGAATGAAAGACTATCTTAAAGCCACAGGGCGATCAGAAATTGCAGAGGAGTCTGACAAGTATTCCAAAGTTCTTCTCACGCCTGATGATAATGCTCCATATGACAAGGTGAGTTATTTTTCTCATGGACAGATCGGAAAAAATTAATACAAAATTTACCTGATGAGTAAACTATTTTCTACACAAAAAATGTCTCTACAAAAAGTATTTATTTTTACTTTCTCATATATGTAGAATATAGAGTAAGTATTGTAATCATGAAAAAGAATTAATCTCCAGATTTTGACTGAACTACACACACATAGGTGTCCAAGAGTCCAAAAAAGTTGTTTGTGCCATGCTGTCTGTGCATGGCTCCTGAGCCTATACAGTAAAAAGAAGGCAAATGATGTTTTGTATTTAGGCATATTATTATCCAAAATTGAACCTATGAAGAAATGAACATTATAGTGCAACAATAAAGGGTAGTTTATTCTTGCATATTTTAGCAAAATTTAGATTTATGCAAAAATGGATCTAAAGATTTTGATTAAAATTCATTCGGCTATTGAACTTGGTGTCATAATCAATACTATGCTGTCCTTTGCAAGTGTGGTCATTCAAATCTGCTGATTACATTTATTACAGTCTTCATTATTTAGGTATGTGCAATAATAATTATTTTCTAGAAAGAAGGACTTTTGTTTCATACAAATTACTTATATTACTTCTTATCATGAGATCATTTGATGTGAGAAAAGAGGAAAGGACCAGGCTTCTTTTGGAAAGTGAAATAGAAGAGGAAAAAGGAATAACTGGATTGGATGATTCCAATGAAGAAGAGGACTTTTTAGAGGGAAATGACCACAACAAAGGTGATGAAGAATTCAGTGAATCTGTGAAGATAGAGACGACGATTGACAACATCACAGTGTTTACTATACAGGAAAATACAAAGATGAAATGGTGCTATATTAATAAGAAATTATGGTATAAACAAAATTTGTTTAAAAATTAAAGAAAATATTAAATAGCAATTGGCAATTTGGATAGTTTGACTGATTTTCCAACGTGGCCAGAATGTACATGTGCAACCTCTTAAGGGCTAACTCTCCCATACTGTGGCAAGCATTGTCTCTTGCAAGTTAACACTTTCTCCTTCACTTGCAACAGTAAATAACTTGCCACTTATGTTTTTGCCAATTTGAAGCGATTGACCAGAATCACCATTTGCAGCAGCTAGAGAGCAAGAAACTAACATCTGTATTGTTCAGAGGAATTGCAGTGGTGGACTGGCTAGAGCATTGGCCTTACACGCATTGGTCTCAGTTTCAAATCCACCAGAGGTCAGATTTTTCTGTCCGGGATTGTCCCATCCCTTACTTGTGTGGAGAACGTTCAAGTTAGCACTCCGCCCTTCATAAGGGGCATTAAACAGTTGGCCTCCTTGGTGCTCTTCGCAAAGGGTAGTACAGGATTCCCTCCTCCCTTCTGTGTTGGTCCGGTGTAGGAGTTATGGCAACAATACTCCAAGAGGCTGATTAGCCAGAAAAACAAACAACACAAAATCTATATTACTCTTGTGTGAAAGACTAGATTGAACCATTTTAGAAGTACAACCAGCATACTATCCGAACTGGCATTTTTGTTCTTTGAAGTCAGCTGTTTAAAGAAAATGAGCATATCAGTTTTATGTTGCAATAAAGACTCCATAAGAATTACAAGCAAGGAATAGCAATGCAGAAGCTGTAGCAGGCAGTGACACTAGTTTTGACTAGTTATTTCACCATGGTGATCATAGGGTTTATTTCTTAGGTAGAGCTTGGTATGTTTTTGGGCCATTTTACTAGGTTGGTGAATCTTTTTCCTAATCAAGTTTATTGTGTTCATTTTTATTTTTTCATGTTTTAAGATGATATTTTTAAAGAATAATTTTGTGCCATAAAATTTGTAATTTTAGAAAGTTGTACTTAGGCTCAACTACAAGGAGCAATCCCCCTTTACTTGTGACTTCCATAGTGGAATTTTTTAAGATTTACTGGAGCCAGCCCGAGATATGGGCGAGCCAGGTGGCTGTCTGGGGTGCCAAAGTTTTATGGACACTAACCTATCTATACATAGCTTGCTAGTGAATAAATATTGGATACCAGTTTATGTCAAGGGTCAGGCAAAATTTAGATAAAATTCCTTTTACTTGTCATTATCAATTATTTTGTGCAGCAAAATAAATGAGCAAGTTCTTTTCAAAATATCTTAACAAAAATTTACAGAAGGGGTTGCTGAGTGGTTTCTCACCTGGGGTGCCAAAATTCCTTGGACTGCCCCTGATCTGGAGTATTTCCCTCATGAACAGCAAAGGTTTTCTGTAAATGTCTAATAAAAGTCGTCCATCCACCACTATAGTCATAAAAAATATTAGGTTAGAATGATTTTTACGTAGTACACAAATTTCAGACTACTACTAGTTTCGGAATGCTAAAAATAATTTTTGAGAGGTCTTTCTTTCTGTAAGACATGCCATTTCATACACCTGTGTGCAAATTTATTGCAGAAGAGTTAATACTCTCCATTCTCTTTGCAGCTCATCGAGATAAACCTCAGTGAGTTGGAACCTCATGTAAATGGGCCTTTCACTCCTGACCTCGCTCATCCAATCTCACAGCTTGGCAAAACTGCCAAGGAGAAGGGATGGCCCCTTGATATTAAAGTTGGTATGTTGCTTTCATTGCTTTAGTGGTTCTCATAGATTCATGATTTTCAGTTTTTCATGATGCATTGTTGGTTTAACTTGTAGTTCAAGTTGCCTCGCATGTCAGCTATTTAATTTGATATTTGAAAATATTCAGATTCCATTTCTATCAATTACCATATTTTCTAGTCCATAATGCACGCATTATCTATACAAACAATATAAAAATCAGGAAAGAAACATCGTACGGGTTGTACAAAGGAAAATAAAATTTTATTGAAGTTAATGCATATTAACTTTTAAAATTCATTTGAAACCATGAACATCATTGCCTGAGTCAATGTCAAATGATTCAATGGCATTCATAACTTGGTCAGGCACATTTGAACTTCATTTTCACAAGAATCACCTTTATCATCTTCAAATTCTTCTGCGTCTGTAATAAGAGCCTTTTTGAAACCATTTTTTACACTAACCACAAATCCCCAACTCTGAACAATCCATTTACACATTTCTGCATAGGATGGTCTTCACTTTCCCGGAGTTAGTATATTGATGCACACCCGCTAACATCCAATCCTCCCACTTAGCTCGCAATTTTGATTTGAAAGACTTGTTCACGGACAGATCTAGTGGTTGAAGTTTTTTGGTTATACCACCGGGGATAATGGCTAGCTTTGAATATTTACTGACCACTTTTTTAATGTCAGGCGTCACATGACAACAACATGAATCCATGACTATAGTCTGTTACATTTATCTTTGCGACTGACATTTCGTACGTACTCGGGACCGTTAGTGTGTTTCCCCTGCTAGGAGGTGGGGAGACATTTCCCCACCTCCTAGCAAGGAGACGTCTCCTCGCAGGAGAACTCAGTACTGCCATATCTACTAAACTGGAATACGTTACGGAGAGCTCAGAAGAAAGAGAAAGATGCCAGTGGTGAGCTACTGGGATGGGGGGGCTTGACTGTTTGGACAATTAAGGCATTAGCACATGGCAACACAGCACTCAGAGACTTGATGTATGCACAACGGAGGCCAGAGAGAGAGAATGAACTCTCAACGGGGGAGACTCCACATACTTCATTCCTATTGGTTCCCATAAGATCAAATGCTGGAAAGTTCTCTTCTTCACTCTCTCTCTCAGCCGCAAAGATATATGAAATGAAATACCGGTGACTTCAGATTAAAAAAGGCAGATTTTTGCTTTCTCCACACTCTCCAACCAAACCCTCATCATATCTTGGTTCATCCAACCTTTCTCATTTGCGGTTACTACAATGTCCATAGGAAAGCATTCTTTCGGCACAGCCTTTCATTTAAAAATCACCCTGGGAGGAAGCTTAGAACCATCAGACATTGCACACAAAACAATTGTAAAATTCGACTTCTCATGCAGAGTAGTTGCTACTGAAACATCTTTCATCCCTTTAAGGTTCACAGTTCTAGCACATGGAAGATCAAAACTTGCTGGAACCTCGTCCATATTGCCGACCTGCATTGCATCAACTCCAGACATATGTTGTCTAAACTTAATCATTTTTGCCTCCCAGTCCATCGGTAATTTTTGGCCGATGCTTGTCAATGTACGAACACACAAATTGTTCCTCCTCATGAAACGGAATCTCCAGGAAGGATATGCTTTGAAGCCCACTATGCCCATCTCTTGAGCAATGCATTTTGCTTCCAATAAGATGCTCATTGTTGAAATCTTAATGCCTTTTGCCATTTCCCATATCACCCACTCATAAAGTTCTCACTCACGTGCCTTTACAGAGGTTGCCTAAGTGTTGATAAATCCACAGTTGCCACTTCTAGGGTTAAGATCTTTAGAAAAATAAAAGAATCTTTTCACAATTAATAATCAATTTTACGTGATATTATTCAAATCTATCTTATTAAATTCTGAAATTTGGCTTTTTCTGAACCCATGACTTATTAATGTTTTTCAGGGTTGATTGGCAGCTGCACCAACTCCAGCTATGAAGACATGGGTCGCTGTGCTAGCATAGTAAAGCAAGCTTTGAAGCATGGCCTTAAAGCTAAGGCTGCCTTTAATGTAACACCTGGGTCTGAACAGATCCGTGCCACCATTGAACGAGATGGAATTGTGAGTAAAATTTTTGCCTATGTAATTTTCTGAGATTTGTCACAATATATAATGTATCTATCAAATTTTCTGAAAAAATATGATTATATATCTCAGAAATGGAAATTCAAGGGAGATATGGTCTATTAATTACTTATTGATATCCAATAAAAAGTTTCTTTGATAATTGAGGAAGAATAGAAAAAAAATTTAGTGTATCAATATCCCTTATAATGTCTTATTTGTATTTTTCTTGCCTTTACTGTTTGAGATTTTGGAATATAATGGTGCATATAAAAGAAGATTTGAATGCATGTGAATATTTATCTTTTTTGGTCATCCTAAAAAATTTAACGATATATTTTACTGTAGGCCCAAACATTGCGAGAATTTGGAGGTGTTGTGTTAGCAAATGCCTGTGGTCCATGCATTGGACAATGGGATCGTAAAGATGTTAAAAAAGGTGAAAAGAACACAATAGTCACTTCATACAATCGAAACTTTACTGGTCGCAATGATGCAAATCCTGCAACACATGCTTTTGTGACTTCTCCTGAGCTGGTGACTGCTCTGTCCATTGCTGGAACACTAGACTTCAATCCAGTTACAGACAAACTAAAGGGCAAGGATGGTAAGTAATGCTTTTCATTTCTCACTATTGTTTAAAATTTATAGTGGTCATATATTAGAACATGCTGCTAATTTTTGTCATGCCAAAAAAAAATATTGTTGACAGGCAAGGATTTTCTTTTGGACTCGCCATTTGGTGATGAGCTACCAAAGAGTGGATTTGATCCAGGTGTAGATACGTATCAATCACCACCACCCGATGGAAAGGGCTTGAAAGTAGATGTGGATCCCAAATCTCAGCGATTGCAATTGCTGGAGCCTTTTGATGTTTGGGATGGAAAGGATCTTACTGATCTCACCGTTCTAATTAAGGTGCTAAGTTTTTGTCAATCTTAAAATTACTTTAATACAACTTGAAGTTGATTTGATGAAATATTTCCTGCTTTTAATTCATCTATCAAACCAATTTTAATATGATAAGTTCCTTAATGTTAATTTTCATTGCCTGTTAGGTTAAAGGAAAGTGCACAACTGACCATATTTCAGCTGCCGGCCCATGGCTGAAATATCGTGGACATCTTGACAATATTTCTAACAACATGTTCATTGGGTAAGTTGGCTATTTGAAAATATTATTCATCAAACATATACCATATTTACTCCCATATAAGCCACACTCTTTTTCCAAAATTTTCATCTCCAAAATGAGGATCCAGCTTATATGCGAGGAAACAAAATCAGAAAATCCAAAAATGTGAGATAATAATTGAAATTCACTATGACTGCTAAATGGCTGGGTTATTTAATGTGCAGTATGTGACATATAAAACATAACATAATCACCAAAACAAATAAAAAGAAATATTATTATTGATGACAGAGTTACAGATGTCAGTTTTTGCAGGTGATCACTACGGTAGCACCAGGGGCCTGCGAGAAAAATTCCGTAGTTTGACAGATATCGAGGCATCATCACAGTTTAGTCTCATATTCCAATAATTCTATTGCAAGAATCATTTCGTTGGTGTTTATTTTGGTTCGATAGTCGTCATGATTTTTCATCACTTTCCATTGCAGCATGTTTGGGTAAAAGATGCATTCCGAGATTCTCGGTAATATTGTACTTTGGATCCTGCGAAATGAATGTATTGCTGATCAGTTACAAATAATTCACTGAAATACTTTACCATTACAAACAATACCAATATTTACTGATATTTGTGTACAGTTTATGATAGATATTAGTAGTTACCCATAATGCTTTATGCCTAATCGCAATTTTTATAACGCAGTTTATTTTTGGATTTTTTTCTAGATTCAGTCACAGAGAACAAGGGTGTGGCTTATATTGGAAGTTTATATGCGAGTAAATACGGTATTGCAAACTTTCATGATTTTATAATGAGAAAGGTATTGATGATTGACTTAATGAAACAAGAAAGATTCTAAGATAGTATCTAGGATTTTTTACTTCACAAAATTAATTAAACGAACAAAAAGATAGATTTCTCAGTTTTGACTTGCAAGAAAATATTTTATTAAATTTTTGAATAAGTGAATGAAATTGAGTTCCTTTCTTTGTTATGGGATAACCGTTAGCTGGTACTAATAAATAATGGAGACTACATCATGCAAAAATAGATATTGTGCTACAATTTTAAATATCCTTGTTCTTCCATAGATGCAAATTAGCGGGTGTGTTAAGTTTAACTGGCATTCTAAGCATGATATTAGATACACCCTGACCTTAAATGACAGGAAAATTATCTGTAACTCGAGGAAAATTATAATGGAAATATGTTTTATTAGTTTAAATTTTATTAAATGTTATAACTAGCAAATTGATTTTTTCTGACTGTTGTATTGACAAACTTTTCAACATTTTCATCAAATATCACTTTCATTATACAGTAAAATCTCGATACAACATATCTCTATGGAGCATGAATTTTTATACTTTATACTGAAAGTATGGTATACTGAAAATATCCATAAGGAATACAGCAGAAAAGGGGAATAACAAAAAGATTATGTATGTATTTCAACACTCCTTTATTACTTCATAAAATAATCTGAAATTTTCTTTTGTTTTATCTTTTTTAGAATGTGAAACTTAATATATTTTTCTCCTTCATCAAATGATTTAAATAATGTCTCGGGCACATCTTCAGATTTCATAATAAATGCCTTTAATTTATCCAAACACTCAGATGCCTCAAACAATGTCACTGAGGATGTCACACTTGTATCAACCTCTATCTCATCTTCAGACTCATTGCTTATTTCCCTGCCTGGCTCAATAACGCTCTCTAGAATGGCACCATCCAAATTATTATCAACATCATTAAACTCTTCAAACGTCAGTAAAGAATCAAGTTGAAGTTTCGGGAGACATCTTTCCAAATCTCTTCAGAAACATTGAAATCTTCTTCAGAAGTAGAATCAGCAATCTGCGATGAAAATATGATGCCCGACTTCTTCCAACAATTGGCAATTGTTCTCTTCCTGACATCCCACCAGCCACTCGTGATCATCTTCATGCCCTGGCGAACATTAATATTCATTAGTAAATCATGATTAATATTAATCAGTATCTTCTTGATATGTCGACGACAGAAATTCCCTTTTTCATTTTTAATAATTCCCTGGTCTAATGGCTGTATGACTTGAGGTACAGTTGGGTGGAAAAAACTCCAGTTTTATATTCTCCAGTCAAATTTCAACCAAATGTGACGAGCAATTGTCAACCAGGAGTAATATTTTTCTCTTCTCATGATTACATCCGTTTTTAATAGCCACTTGGTAAAAATCTGTTTTGTCATCCATGTGCTTTTATTGGCTTTAGAATCTGCCGGAAAAGAAGAAATGCCTTTGAAGCATCGTGGCTTTGCGTATTTACCTACCACTAATGGCCGCATTTTGGTTGTCCCTCTTGCATTTCAACAAAATAAAAGTCTTTCTTTTGATCTCTTACCACCACTGCATTTCTCACCTCTGTAGGCCATGGTTTTGTCAGGCAGAAGTTTGTAAAAATACACTGTCTCATCAGCATTGAAGACTTCAGGTTTATATGATCGCACAATCTGCAACATTTTTTCTTCCTTCCACATTCTAACTGCATGCATATCAGCACTCCTTTCTTCACCAGTGACAACTTTCCGAGAAATTCCATATTGTCCACGAAATCTAAACAACCAACCTGAACTGGCTTCGAAATCTCCAATTCCCATTAGTCTCGCGAACTCCTGGGACTTTGCCTTCAATATAGGGCCCATAATTGGAATGTCAGCAACTCGGACATTCTTAAACCATGTGTTGACAGCCTCCTCAATTTCTTGATGATCTCCTAAGCGCAGCCATTTCTGATCTGGGCACAATGCAGATCTCTCGTAAAGTTTCACAATTTTCTCTCGATCTTTGAGTATCATGGACACTGTTGTAGGAGCAATCCCTAATTCTCTCACGCTCGCCGCTTGTTTTTTTCCACTGGCAATTTATTTTAAAATATTAATTTTTTCACTAACGAGAACTGTTCGCCATTTTGCTGAAACCACTCATGTTTGTGGCAATAACTAAGGGTTCAGTGTTCAACAAACAAATTCACTTTAAAAACAAAAGACTGGTTGGTGATCTAAATCGACTGGATGCACACACTCGCAAATAAAGACTGCTTCATATGTGCATACTGTCTCTCCGGGAACTGAGGCCTACAATGATGAAGGGTTGGAAAGTGAAAGTGAAGTAACGACCAGAGGAAAACACTAAAAAATTTCCCAAAATTGAAGTAGGAGAGACCTTGAATGAGTTTCTTGGAAAAGGAGATAAGGGAAAGGTAAAGGACCTTTAGGTAGAAATGGGGGTCTAGCATTTTCTCTGAAAGCAACTCAGTGAGGGTCGGCATTCTCGCAGGTCCGGCACGAATTGTTTTACCTACATGTCTGTCATTTACGTATGACAGTATACGTTAAAACCAAAAGCAAAATTTGTCAGGACCTCTGAAGCTCATGCATAGTATTGAAAATTATGTTAAGTTGAAGTACGTTATTTTGAAATATTTATACGGGAAAATTGACGGGGATTTAAAAAAGTACGTTAATTTGAAACATGTAATTTTGAAGTACGATGTAACGAGATTTTACTGTATAAGCATTAAAGAATTATTTTTTCTTCTTGAGTGTTTTTATGTTGTTCAAGTATTACTTTTATACATATATTTTTGAAATCTATATTCACCTTAAATTATTGTGCTCTAGGCCTATGCCAATAAAGCATTTTCTTTAATATTTCCCTGCATATTTAACTCTGTAATTGTTGGCTTTTATGCATAGTTTTATGTTGGTCCAGAATTCTTTTCTGAACAAAAAATTTTTTCTTTAAAATGAAAATAATTGCTGCTAAATTTTCTAATTTTGTAGTGTTATAAAATTGTGTATTTTTATCAGTATCATTTGCAGCATATTACTAACGTAAAGCACTAAATGGAGAATTTTTTCCATATGTCATATAGTTAATAATGATTGGAAAGAAGTTTATGGATTTTATATTTTCCATAAGTATTAATTTCTTTTTTATATTGTATCATTTTACAACACATTTAAATATTTACAATTGAAGTTTTCATATTATTAGTGATGTGCTAAGCATTTTCTATATATCACTGTTACGTAAATGTGATTTATTTAATTGTAGTGCTGTGAATGCAGAGAATGGTGAGATGAATAAAATTAAGAACCAGCTTACTGGAGATTGGGGAGCTGTTCCTGATGTGGCCCGTCATTATAAGTCAAAGGGAGTGAGGTGGTGTGCAGTTGGAGATGAGAACTACGGTAATTATTATTTTTTATTTTTCTCAGTCCATATCAAACGTTTATTTTTTAATATGGTGGATGATAAAATTTCAACTTTGTTTGATTTTCAATCTAAAATATGCTTCACTGATAAATTATTAAATTTTCTCAGTAATAAAATGGTAGTAACAGAAATCTTTCAGAATGTCTACACCCAGTCCCTGACTAACACAATAGATGTGTTCTTAAAAAATTTTGTGTAAGGTGAAATCGTAATAGTTGGACATGAATTTCGCATAAGAAATAATGTAAATAGTGGGAGGATGCATTCCAGCATCCTAACGTGATTGACATATTTTTAATTTTATTGCTTTATTATGACTATACTTTGGTTAATGCTTTGTGTTTTTTATTTATGTATATTTCATATATGTAAATCATTTTAACAGAAAGGAAACAATGATAACACAGATGGTTTGTAGCGCTGCTTCATTACTACCTGTATCACAAACGATATCATGTGTTTGTTCATTGTTCTCATTGTGCTTAAGTACATCTAGTTTTTGCTATAGCGATATAACTTTTCTTGGTTTCTTACTCCCATCACCAATAAAATGTGAACCATAAACTCCAGCGTATTTTGAAATATAGATGACTGCCATTTTGAATTGGCTGTTCGACTGTTTACCATTTATTAAGTCGACATTATTTAAAAGATTTGTAAAATGATAATTTTAAACAACAAATAACTAAGAATTAAAAATTTGTGTTTTAATACATGAAATAATATTTCAAAAGATAACAGCATACGATCAATAGAAAATTACAAAAATGGTCCAAGTAAATTTTTATAATATACAAGAATGATATTTTCTACATTGCAGCTTAAAAGCCATGAAATCCCTCGCCTTCTGCATCAGACTCGCAAAAATTGTCAAATTCATCCTCTAGATCAGATGTTACAGTAATGGGCTCATTTTCATTCACAATAAATGAAGGGCAGGTATAGATATCGAACAGACATTCAACATCTTTTGTTATAAAATTAATCGAAAGGTTAACAATTATTATTTTGTCATGACCACTTAGCTGATTATAAGATTTGTTGAGTGAAAAAGTGATGACTTAAATGGTGAATATAAGTAAAAAGTCAATTTCTAGTTGAAAATTCATGGTCAACTTAAGTCTTGAAGACCGGCATATATGGTAAGCATCCCGCAAGAGTGGGCCAAATATGTCTAAACTTGTTTCCACTTTCTAGACCTTTTTTACGATCTTAGATAAGGAAATAAATTCCATCGATCTTAGATAAGTCGTGGAGAAATCATGTTAAACCAAACGAGCAGTCATGTTAGTCAAAAACCATGTTAAACTGAAATCGTATTGGTAGAATTCATCTTAGATGGGGATTTGGGTGTACTTAAATTTGGTTACAACAGTATTTACTTTTTTGTTGCATGGTTCCTACTCACTCCCATAGCTGATGTGAGGCTTTGTTTACTGATTATGCTTGAGATGGAGAGAGATTAACTTTCTCAAATGACTCTTTAGGTCTTAGATCTGCCCTCCCATGAGCCTTTCACCTTGGGCATTTTTGTCTCAGCCTGCATTGACCTCATGCTGCTGGAGTGTTCTCTTCTCAAGCCCCCAATTCCAGGTCCATATGATTGTAAATAGTCTGGAAACTAAGCATGCCAGCCACAATGAGCAAAAACATTTGACAGTCAAAAGTCACCAAGATGAGAGGACATGTTGGGATGTGCTCAGAACCAAAAGAGTTTTGAGATGGCCGGGGTAGATAGTGGGAGAATGCAGTGCTAGTGCAAGGTGTGTAGTTGAAAACTCCGGAATGACATCCAATGTAGGATTTGCAGCTTTTGGTATCACTCCAGATATATTAAGACCAAGCCGAAGGAGTGCATACAAAATGGGTGGAAATGTTCTGGGTGTACCAGTGATTGTGACTGCAAAGCTGTGATAGTCGAAAAGGATGATGCTCTTAAAAGATTACTGAAAGAGCTAGAATCAGTAAAACATAGGTTAACTGCACTTAGTGATGAAAACCGGAGGTTGAAAACTTAATTAGAAGTGAAACACTACTAGCAAAAGTACCTGGACGTTTATCTGGTTTAAGGTTAAGAACAAATAATCAATGCCGAGTATACAGAAACACTTTAAGTACGAAAAAGTTGCAAGTTATTTGACTCAATTCAATGTTGTTCGGGTTTCTGATTCAATATTGATAAGAAAATTATATTTGAGTGTTAATCATTCAACCTTCTATTACATAACAGTCCTGTATTAATACAATATATGAAATTTAGCAAAGATTCTTTTAACAAAAAACTTCAAATTATTACAGTGAAGAGGGAAGCTATAAAAACAGGAATTTCACCATGAAGGCCCGGGTGGGCTTTATTTGGATCATACATCACATTTTCTTGCAAATTTAAGTAAATTTGTCTTCACTGGCACAATGTGATTAAATAATTAAGGGTATACGTTGGGGCCGGGGGAATTTCCTGTTGAATAATTTCAGCTTGTGATTTCAACACCAGCAAGGACCCATTGCAGACATAAGACTTTGCATTTCTAGCAAAAGATATGTACACCAGGAGTGAGTTGGGCTCACTGTCAAAGATAATGAACTTTTTGAGAGCCAATCTTGCGAATTTGATATGTGACTTCCGTTAATAAACGCTAATTTTTGAAGCTAAACTTTCAGAATTTTTTGATACTTTGTTAATAATGTTACACCCAACTAATAAAATATTAATTATTTTGATGCAGGCAAATGTTTCAAGTTTTGAACTGTATAGTTTTGGCATTTCTGATGTAGTTTTTAAAAATTTTAAATGTTTACATTTTTCTCTACTTTTTGCGCAATTTTCACACTATACACCTTTAAAATATAACTGTATTTATGAAGTCGCTTTCACATATAGCTTGCGCTAATCTTTATCTCACAATACCAACAATGCTATTGACAAGTTTATTTACGTTATCATGATAAAAATAACAAACTCTAAAACTGAGTAATCACGATCATCATTATTGATTGAATTATTCGATGCACAACATTCCATACCATTAAACGGAAAATGTTTGTGCTGAAAACACTATTCCAAACAGAACAGTTACAAGAATAGATGAAAAATAAATTAGGGGGAGTTCACTTATTCATTCTTTAACAAAGGATGCAGCTATATCTAGTAGTTCCACTTCCAGCATTTGAAAGAAGTACATAAATCAGCGGTACTCAAAATTGTTTCTCCGAGGGCCACACGTAGAACTTTAAAGTGTGAAGGACCAGAATGAAAAAACTGTTAATATACATGTATTTATTAAAGCATTAATGCCTTCCAACATGATATAGGAATGATAAAAATCAATGTGCCTGGTGAAACTGAGAAGTATTCTGAATAATCTGCTGCAGGTCAGGCTGCCACTCGGAAATACCTATCCATAACATATTATCGACGAGCACATCAGTAAGTCGGGACCGGTACAGCATATGGTACTGAATTGAAAACAAATATTATCAATCTCTTTCTAGTACAAATCTTACCTTCAAATTCTCATGATCACCAGTTGAGGCCACCTAAGATTCTAGGCAGCAGGTTTATCTAGCTTCCTAGCCAAGTGCTGCCCCGCTCAGGCCTAGTAATAACATGCTAGAACTCCAGCAGGCAGTAATGTAACTGACCAAAAGGGGGAAATAACGTTGGTGAGAGTATGGTTACAAGGGTACATCTTTGTGCCATTTTGACTCCTAATGCAGTGCTCAGCTTCAGCAGCATAGTACATTATTGTATGATGTGTGCGCCTAATTTATTTCGCAACAGCAAATATCGCAGGTCAAGAGATAAAGGTGAAAGGGCCACATTTGGCCTGCAGGCCATGGTTTTGAGTACCTCTGAGATAGATCCTTAAAAAGATCGGTGATATATGACGACAACAGCAGCCCATTATCCAATTTTAAGTCCATGGAAAATCGCCAGACTACAGCTCATCATACTAGATGATTAGGTCAAAAGAAGTACAAATCACTGAATGAATATGTAACAAATAGTGATGTGATCAGCTGAATACTGAGCAATACGATGTAATCAAAATGATGGTACACTTTAATATGCAATGCATGGAAGAGAGAATGTACAGTTTCTGAAGAAAATTACCATAGATAATTTCTCTTGCAGTATTTTATTTACACTTTTTTGACCTCTTTTTGGTTGGTTAGGATTATTCAGTTTTTTGTGTGGAAAATAGTATCCTGAGGTCAACATGGAATTTCTGATTTATATTTTTAAATCAATGAAAAAATGATATCTGCATTACATCAGATGTTTCTGGAACCAGTTGAACACACAACATGCAGATTCTCTACGTATAGTATTGACATTGAAAATGGATCTTAGGACCAAGTTTCTTTCAACTTTTATAAATTATTTTGTCTAAATTAAGATGATAATGAATCTTTAGAATTTATTTTAATGTTGACCATATGACATCAAGTTTCTACAGTAATTTCTCTATATAGAATAGCATTTTGCCATCTATTGTGTTCAATTTTGGATGAAAATAAAACAAACTTGAAAATTAAAAACATTGTCTGCCCCAACCCAAAATATACTTTAAGGCTATAAGACTGTTATTTAAAGACATTCCAAGGAACTAGATTATCAGGTGTATTTTATGATAATGCTTGAGTGTTCTTTTGCATATATATTGATGGATTTTTATTGATAAATAAAAAACACTTAAATCTTAGCTTTTAATTCATTATATTATTTAACTGATGTTTCATTATGTATTGCTTCAATTAAACTTTTCTATTTTAAATGGTTAATTATTTTAAAATGATCTCTAAGTTAGTTTCAATAAACTGGGTGTGTAAATTGAAAACATCTCGTCTGTTCATCAATAGTTGGAAGAAAAAAAGATTTGCTTGGCAGTCTTTATTATGGAACTAATGTGTAACATTTTAGTTAAACTCTTAATTGTATGAGACTCAAAAAGTTGTTTTTCAAATTCAATATGAATTTTTGGCCTTTGAGAGGTGGGTTTAAATTCTTTTTACAGTAAAGTTAATGTCATAAACTTGGCTGTATAGATGTTCACATGTCAAATTAGTCTTGATTTTAAGTTTAAAAACTTGTACTCTTTGCCATATCAATCTAATGGATAAAAAAAGTCCAGTCAGTGCTCTTAGCGTAATACCTATTATGTCACATTAAATATTGGTTCAAATTGAACAGATTGTTCATGATGTGCATGCAAAGATGTTTATGTTTTCAAGATTTTAACAGTTTAACTTGAGGGTTGTCTAACATCTTATTTAAATAATTCTTATTTATAATAGGTGAAGGAAGCAGCAGGGAACATGCAGCCCTTGAACCACGTCACCTTGGAGGCCGTGCCATCATTGTTAAATCATTTGCACGAATTCATGAGACCAACCTCAAGAAGCAAGGACTTTTGCCTCTTACATTTGCCAACCCATCTGACTATGACAAAATTCAACCGACTGACAAAATTTCACTTCTTGGCCTAAAAGATCTGGCTCCTGGAAAGGTATTTTTTGGAGAAAGTTTGAAATTTCCAGTAAAATATAAGAATACTTTTGGCTATTTCATCATTATGAATTGATCTGAATATAAGATGACATTTTTTCCTATTTTCTCATTTGAAAAACCAAGAGTGATATCATATTCAAGTATTGTATTGTATTCACATAACACAACCATATACAGTGGAAATTCCATAAGTCGAACTTCAAGGGAAACAAAAAAACATTCAAGTTATAGAAAATTCGACTTATGGAAATATGTTTTTCTCATTTCTATTTTGCCCAGTAAAATTAATTCACTTTGAGTTATGGAATATTCGAGTTATAGACATTCGAGTAATGGAAGTTCCACTGTAGATACTCATTCCTTATACCTATTACCCCCAAGATTTTAGGACACCAAAATAATTAGTAAAATAATGAAAATGGGGCTCTGTCCCTACATACACATCAACCCTGCACTCCGATAGCTTTGCTCGCTCCAGGAAACTCTGCACTATGCATCTCCCATAACTTACCAAACTCAATTGTCAGAAATAAGAAGCACTTGTTTTGTAAGATTTTACAACAATATACAGCAATGTAGTAGTAAAGCAATAGAATCCCTCCCTCTGTCCCTCCTAATTTAAAATTTATTGTTGACAGACAAACGACATCGGAAAATTATTATAAGACTAGGGGCCTGGTGCTACTATTGTGGCACCAGGCCCCTAGTCTTATAATAATTTTCTGATGTCGTTTGTCTGTCAACAATTGCGGCACCAGGCCCCTAGTTGGAGGAAAAATTAATATTCTGTATTGGATTTGCTTCCTAATCGTAACTGACTCTTCACGAGAGGACTTTGCAGCAAAGATGCTCACCCCTTCCCCACCCCTCCTCTCTGATACAATCCTCTCCCCCTCCATCCCTTTCACTCTCCTATCTTGCTACCAGGTGTGCTCTCCTTCCCTGTCCCTCCTCGGATGCAATCTTCTTCCCTCCATCTCCTCCACTCTCTTCTCCTACATACAGACATTAGCGTATTATAATAAGGATTATTACCCATTTAAAATCATTAGATGTTATTACTTCAGACAATAAGTGCTAATTTTATCAGCAATAGATATTATATAAGTTGCTGCAATTGTTACTGACTTTGATTAAAAGTTTCTTAGCAAGGTCGTTAATTTGTTTTATATTTAGACAAAAGTTTTTACGATAATGTTCAGTTGATTTTTATCATTCATGTTTCTGTTTGAGTGTAAATTACATGAAAATGAACTGAAAACCTGAGGCCAACAATGCCAGTAACTCTAGTATACTGTAATGCCTCATTTAGCACACGTTTGTTTAGCATAATTTCAATATTGCGCAATTGGCATCTCAAGACATTTTTATTTTTTTAAATAAAAAAAATAATAAAAATAAATACTGTACTGCATTCTCCCCATTTACAAACACATGCATACCTGAAAAGTAATTTGTTATTGGGAGCAATATTTCCATACATCTAGTATAGTATAAGATTAATCCTAAACCATGTTTAGAGAAACGCTAAGAAAGATTGTGAGAAAGAAAAAATTGAACACTGAAAGGTTTGCAAAATATTATTCCTTGCCAGGAACCTGTTGTCATTCATACTGATGCATGCACTCCAACACCACTGAATTCTAAAGATGAAAAACAGGAATAAATCAGGTTTAAAGGAAATTATCCCATGCCAGGGACCTGGGTGATACACTGTTAGGAGGTTTGTGCCTCTGATAGACAGGGACCTATTAAACAACCAGATTCACTCACACAAACATGCAATTAAACAAAATGAGAAAATAAAGGAAAACTTAATACTTAGGTTTACAGGAAATCAACTAACATTATTTTCAATAATAATTGTGTATTTATAAATTTTTTTATTTAGTTTAAATATATAGTGAACTGTGTGATATTATGACCTGATCCATATTAAGTACTACATTATAAACTGTTTGGTTAGGGCAAAGATCTTTCGGAGCGCATTCTTTGCACTAAATGAGGCATGACTCTACAGTGTAAATGTAGCATATTTACCTGAATCCAAGATGACCCTGGATCTAAGAAGACTCCCTCTTGTAGCAGACTGCCAAAACAGAAAAAAGATTTTATGACTTATTTCTCGCTGAATGTATTGTATATGTATTTCAAACACACGTATTCAGTATAGGTATACTTCATTAATTGGTTTGTTACAAATTTTTGTTTGAAAAATAGAACGTTTTAAATGTATTTTTAAAATTAAGACTTGATTAGTTGAATTCTGGATCGTAAGTTTGCAATGAAAAATTTCAGGAGATACAATTATTTTATCTTATGTTTCATTTAAAAGAATGATTAAATGCATAAACATACTTCCTACGATTCTATGACAATGCATCACAGTCAGTTCGTCATGAAAAATTCGTCGCATGACAAACTCATCATGCATCAATTCATCTATCCACAAATTTGTAGGTAGGCAAATTGGAAAGCGAGACATCATGACTCATGAATGGCAGGGGGAGACACTTTTCCACAAAAACTCTAAATTTTGTTAATACCATAATGAATAGCAGTTCTCTTTGCAAATTATGTGAGACACATTGGATGGTGTATGGCAGTGGGTGACTCCCAACCCAGAAGTGTATTCCCCTGCTGTACACCAGTCATGATGTCTCGCCTTCCAGTTGGTCTTGCGACGAATATGTCTTGCGATAAAATTGTCATGCAACAAATTTGTCTAGCGATGAGTTAGTCGTGCAATGTATTGATGCGTGACGAGTTTGTCGTGTGATGAATTGAAGCACGATGAATTGATGCACGATCAATTGACTGGAATATAATGATGGTATATGACTTCATACTTGAATTTAAGATGACCCCTGATTTTCACAAGCTGAAATTTGGAAAAAAACCTCGTCTTGGATTCGGGTAAATACGGTACAGTAGAAACACGTTTATCCGGACTTGATGGGACCAGACCTGGTCCGGATTACCGAAAATCCAGATAATCCTGAAATTCTTCATAATGTACCTTGTTGTTTTTCAGATACTATAGGATGTTAAAAATTAAAATGATAAACTATAAATTGCTTTAAATAATATAATTTTGTTTTAAAATATAGTACAAAACTATACAATTTTTAAACATTGGATAAAAGGTTGTGAAATAAACCCACAAAAATGACGAACATTAAATAAAGTTAGCTGTGAACTGACAAATATAAAACGGTGGGAACAGAAAGCGTCAAGTGTTCTTTCCTCAGCAGAGTATGAGGCGAGGATGGGTGGGAACGGGAGAGCGAGTGAGTCATTTCTTACAATATAGTTACTTTTAGAATGCATGACCTTGAACCTTGCCTGCTCGCTGCGTTTATTCCGTCCATCTATAGGTCCAGATAATCCGTAAGTCCAGATCATCGAGAACCGGATAAACGGGTTTCTACTGTATATACCTGGTAGGTGACAAGGTGAAATGAAGATGAAACACCTGTGTTCTTTGATATGTCATATTGTCGGTTTTTGCTGTTGGTACAAAATTGCTGCCTTTTATTATACTAAAGAGAAACCCTGGTCAAAGAGAAATTACCTTATGGCATAATCTTTAAATGTAATGGGAAAGGTTGGAAGAACAATGACTTGATAGTTCAATGGCTCAATTAATTGTTGCTTTTTTGAAGAAACAAAAAATGCTATTGCTAGATGGTTTTTGTTGTAGTTCATGAAGGGGCTGCCATCCCCTGAACCCCCACATTCAGGTTTTGTTGCAGTCCATAAAGTGGGCTACCACCCCCTTAATTGAGGAATTGTTTCGCATACATAGGTCAAAGGAAAAATAAGAGTGGCGGTGCTATAAAGGAAAAGATCCTATTTTTCCCTTAACACGTTCAGTGTGGAGGATGCACCAGGGTGTCCCGTTATGAGTTCTTTTCAATTGGTGGAGAAAACTTTCCACTTAGAGATAAGGCTTTGATAACTTCTCCCTGCCCTCTGTTACGTCCTGACCTTTCTAGGAATAAGACCCATTCTTCAGTGTGCCAATTATTTTTCTTTCTGCAATTAATTTGATGAAATATCAACTTTATTTTCACTAATAGCAGATTCACTGTACAAATTGGTGTAGAGATTGTATTCCATAGTAAAATTTTGTTGGAGAATTTGTGAGATAATTCCATAGTTATATTGATTTCAACAAAGATTTATCACCTGGAGAACTGAACTGGTAAATTTATGTAATGCACGTTTGCCTAAAATTGCTATGTAGTGCAGAGGACGCACTGGTGCGTCTAACTTTTTTTGGCTTTATATTGTACAAAAAATTATTTAAATATTTTTCCCAACATTTTTAGGCAAAAATAACACTGTAAATGCAGAAAAAGGGTGCTGCATGCGGAAAAGTGTTTCTGGTACTGGGTCCTGCAGTGAAAGTGTTAATAGAGAGTTCAAAAACTGGGATTGTCTATATTGTGTATCATTTCATATTCAAGTATATGTTAAGAGCAGAATGTTTATTATTGACTTATTTCTTTTTACTTGTCTCAGCATGAGAATATTGTGGAATCTTCTGTTTAATATGAAATATGTTAATGAATATTATTTCTAAATTCTTGATGACTCTTTCTTTTAACAGCCTGTTAAAGCCGAAATCAAGCATGCAGATGGTAAAGTGGATGAGATTAGTCTCAACCACACACTAAATGAGCAGCAAATTGGGTGGTTCAAAGCAGGAAGTGCACTTAACCGTATGAAGCAAATAGCTGCTGGTAAATGAAGGAAGACGTGGTTACAGAAGGCAGGAGAATGCTTCTTGTTAGCAGAACGATAGATGACTCAATTGCTACAAATGAAAAAACTATTGCCAAATTGTGATTACAATAATGCATTCATCTAAGTCAGATTTTATGGTGAATTTTTGCCTGTGAAAAGGTGTAATTTGTTCATTTATGATTGTCTGCAACAGACTAATTAAAACCATTTTAGTGCAACTGTGTTTCATAGGAAGAACAATATTTGGTGAGATTCTGGATAAATATGGTAGCTGATTACACCTGTAAATATTGTGCTCATTTTTATGATCCATAAAATTATTTAATTTTTTTAGAGGCACCTAATGATTTAGGTATACATTTCCTCTTCAAATGTACATAGAGTCAAACTTAGCAACTGATGATCTAATTGCTGCAAGTTCATTTTGAATTGAGCAGTATTAATTGTACAAATTTTAAAATAAACATACTCTGTCTGATATTTTTATTGTTTCCCTTTAAATTACCTGCATATTCCTAAACTTTCGGTAACTTGTTGAAACATGGGTTGGCAACGTTTTCTATATTCTGAGTCTTATACACTTGCAAATACTTCAGCAGACTGCTTTGGTAGCTGCAGTTGCTGTTACTGCAGAGATTTGGAACTATAACAAAAATAAAAATCAAGGCCAAACAATTTAAGCCCTAAAATTTCAACACAAGTTTTCATGGCCATAGTTATAATTAACCAGTATGAAATTGTCTTAAATTTTATGCATAATTTTTAGTCTACTTTCCAGAATGGAAATAAGCTTATAGGTAGTTTGATTGTTGTCTGTCTGTCCATCCCCCTTAATAACTTTTGCACCTATACATCAATTTTCAGGACACTTGGTGGAAATCTCTTACTACTGGAGCCGAGCTCCCAAGGATTGTTTTTATTGCAAATATTGAAAGTCCCAGGTTCACTTCCAGGAACTTACCTTCCCATTTGATTTACATGGAAAATCAGAAATCCTTCGTGCAGGATAATTTTCTCTTGCACATTAAAATATCTTAGAATTGTAAATTCGGTGCAGGATTTGTACTATTCTCTGAGAAAAGGAAAGGAGATTTAATTTCTATCATAGAATTTTGCTTATTGATCGTATTTCTTAGAATTTTGCATAAATATAGGCATTTTGCAGTTTTTATCACTTATTACGAGTGTTGCCATAGAAACAACTATTGTTGGATTCGATCTAGTTTAATGCATACATGTTATTTTTGCCACACAAATATGTGTGATCAATTTAGCTTTCAGTTTGAATGTATTTGTAATATTTTATAATGCAAAATTATGAAATTTGGGAACATAAAGAGCAACTCATCCGTAGTGATTTTAAAGCCAAATGTGGCCCACATGCTGGAGATTGCTGACCCATATGTTAAAACCCGTATTTCTGTTAAAGCTTTAGAGCAAATAAAGGTAAACATTTATTTCTTCTGATAGGAAGTATTTTTTCTTCAGAAAATTCCCATCAGATTCTTTCTTTTTTATATCTGTATCATACATGTTTCAGCATTTTTTGAACTTTTTGTTAAAATACAAAACAATCCAAAAGGAACTTATGATGTCTACTTTCCACATAGTTATTTATTTAATGCTTATATTATTAATAGCCTTCAAATAACTGCGAATGAGTTTCTCTTTGTGTTCCCAAATTTTTATAATTTAGCATTATAAAATATTACAAATACATTTAAACGGAAAACTAAATTGATCATGCGTATTTGTATGGCAAAAATAACACGTATATGTAATAGACTACACTGAATCAGAGTCCAACAATAGTTGTTGCAATGGCAACACTCGTAATGAGTGATAAAAACTGCAAAAAGTCAGTATTTATGCAAAATTTGAAGGATATGATTGATAAGCAAAATTCTACAATAAAAATTAGAATTTCCATTCTTTTCCTCAGAGAGTAGTACAAATCCTGCTCCGATATTACAATTCTAAGATATTTTAATATGCAGAAGAAAATTATCCTGCACGGTGGATTTCAGATTTCCAATGTAAATCATATGGGAAGGATGGTTTCTGGAATTGAACCCAGGAATCCTTGGGAGCTCTGCCCCAGTAGCAAGAGATATTCACAAGTGTAGTGAAAATTGGTCTATTGGTTCAAAAGTTAATAGGGGGAGACAGACAGACAATGAAAAAACTATAAGCCTATTTCCATTATGGAAAGTAGGCTAAAAATGGGCCTCACTTTCGAGGGGCCCTTAAAATTTGGAAAGGAGATATAAAACAGGCTCAAAAGTTGGAAATACTTATGAACTATTAGAGATGAGGAAAGAAACAGTTTTTATATCAATTCGGAGATAGACCGTGTTCCATTTATATCGTGAGTTTACTTTATACTTTTTGTTTATGTTATATTTTAATTTTTCCAGTATTTCTTTATCCCCCCCAGTCACTCACCCCCTAAATAGGGTAATACTGTATATTGCTCTTCTCTATGAAATCTGATAGGTAGTAACTGTCGCAACAATGAAAGAATTTCTTATGAGAAGTCAAACCAAGTGGTTTGACACACTCCACTATGGAAGGAATGTCTTCAATTAGTGAGGATAGTAATTCAAAAAGGTAATATGATTCTTTTTAGTTGTAAATTATTCCGAAAATTTTCTTATTATTTTAAAATGAAAATGCTCCACACAACTCACAAAAATGTTATATCACCTTTTATCTAATTAAATAATGCGATAAGATTACTGAATAATTACAATAAAACATGTACATTTATTGACTTCCAGTGATATACGTTTAAGTATTAGTTTTTTTCTTAAAATGTTTAATACAGGAGGAAGGCATAAGCACTGGTTCTAATATGGGAAATTTGGCAGCTGTATTGCCATAAGCGTAAAACTCGCTTCTAAAGGTGGAATAGATTAGTTAATAGTCTTGTTGATTTTAAAAGAGGCATCCTGCATACATCACAAAATTACCTACTGTTTACTGTAATTTTTTGTATACTTACAGCTTTAAAATGTTTTTTTATCATACAATGCTTTGTAAAAAAACTGCAATAAAAATTCATTATTGCATCAGGAGGCCCACATGGATATTCACGTCTGGGCCCCCTTCATTGCTTGGCTGGTCCTTACATCAGCTTTGCATTACCTCCACATCTATGTCATAGCAAGTATTGGAAGTGACTACTCATCACTCAATTCCATATCCACTTTAAACTATAACTGATATGTATATATTACAGTGAAATATACAGGGATGCATGACTTAAGAAACACCCTTTATATTTTATGAATAAATTATTGTAAACAGTTGTTGCTACCTGGATTTAAGTCTAATTGTGAAAATTTGGGAATTCATTCAATTTAATATTTAAAATAAAAAATAAATCCATCAGGCAAAAGCATAGGTTTAGACTTCCTGAAAAGAAAAATGGAAAATAATTAGTCTTATTGTTACTTAAATGATTGTTATAATACATTAGTAGCTGTGGGAGGCTTCTCTAATAATTCTGACATTCTGATGAAGCATATTTTGAAATATATAATAAATTTGTTAATATTTATTTCATTAAAACATATATTATCCCTAGTTACTTATACATGATTCTCAGGAAATGGTGATGCATCATTTACTCCATAAAGTACTTCATTCACTATAGCTTCTCTTCAGTAAATGTGTATTTTACCAATGAGACACTTTAGATTCACTGATATTGTTAGTGATAAAGTACATGATAATAAAACAAGACAACAACTTGGTGTCATACTTTTACATGCAATTTAATGCAAGTAAACATGGAAAATAAATAACAAAAGATTGTTTCTCATGAAAAGTATTAGATATACAGAGACACTTAACTCTCTTCTGGATTTGCTGATGTTTGTATAATGTTTTACTTGCATAGAATATAAATGATGTTGGTAATTAAAATCACATGCTTATTTGTAGAAAATGGTTGATTGGCATATTTCTTTAAATCGATTTACATCCAACTGTTGCATCTCCTTAAGTTTCATTTCAATCTCTGCTTTTATCAGTTGCTGGTATTTCTTTCCATGGCCTAATTCTTCCATTTCATTGAGAAACTGTCTTCGATCTATAACTTCTTCAATCACTGAAATTTTAAGATAATTAGTCTAGGATTTACTTGAGAATGTAAAAACATTAATGATGCTATGACTTACATTCTTCAAATCTATCGTTATCCTGAGGTAGTTCTGCTGATCTTCTCTTCCAAATCCTTTTCCCTACGGGAGTCTGAGGAATTTCTTTCCCATATGCCATAATACTTTGCAGCTTGCTTTTTTCAAGTTCTTTATCAACTATTTATGACAACAATGTGCTTAGTTACAATTTGAGTGTCATAGCTTCATCTTTTTATGCATCAAAATTTTGTATAAGTATTAAATGAAATGAATGACTTCAATTTTGTTTCTTGTATTAAAATTATCTGGGTATTTTCTTTGAAAAAATACCGACTTACTGGAGCAGCTCTCCTAATTTCTTACTTCTGATTTTAAAAGGAGAGTTTTCATGCTTTTACATTGGTAGTTTTTAACAAAACAATCTGTTAAATTTAAAAAGAAAAATTGAATGCTCGACCATTGGTTACTAATGCTGAAAGATAATATATTGCAATTAAAAGATAGATAAACTAAAAAAGCATAGTGTGTAATATTTTGTATAAAAGATGAGTTCCTAGAATTTATATTTTTAATATTTAACTTTTTCACACGAAAACGTACACTTACTGGTAATTTGTTCCAGCACAAATTGGTTTATAAGAATGCAATATATTTTATTTTATCAAACTTGACAATGCTTTCAAGTTTCAAGTTGTTACAGATTGATTTAATTGCTCTTTTTGCAGGGTAAGAGTGAGTTCAACATCTTTAAAATTGTTTTTCAATGAGAAACTAACTAAAAATTTGGATGCATGTACAGTAAATAGAAACATTATGTCAAAGTAAAGGAGAGGAAATTAAGCTGTGTGAAAAAATAAGCTTTTATTTTCTCCTCATAACTCGGGGGCAATTAGGTGATGGAGGCAATTATGAGTGTAAATATACTTCAAAAGTTGGTTTTTACTTCTTATTATTCTTTGCACAAAACGTAAATTTTAAAAATGTAATATTTGATTAATTAATGATTATAAATTTGGCTAAGCAACACTAATGTAAGCTTAGGAATTAGGTAATTTAAAAATCTAAATCTATCAGAAATGTCCCATTATTGGTAAACTCGGTTAAATATTTCATGCTGTGAATGGAGAGGAACATTTTCCCATGAACGGAACAAAATAATATCAATAGATGTTGAGCAAAAATTGATTTAATTGCTCTTTTTGCAGGGTAAGAGTGAGTTCAACATCTTTAAAATTGTTTTTCAATGAGAAACTAACTAAAAATTTGGATGCATGTACAGTAAATAGAAACATTATGTCAAAGTAAAGGAGAGGAAATTAAGCTGTGTGAAAAAATAAGCTTTTATTTTCTCCTCATAACTCGGGGGCAATTAGGTGATGGAGGCAATTATGAGTGTAAATATACTTCAAAAGTTGGTTTTTACTTCTTATTATTCTTTGCACAAAACGTAAATTTTAAAAATGTAATATTTGATTAATTAATGATTATAAATTTGGCTAAGCAACACTAATGTAAGCTTAGGAATTAGGTAATTTAAAAATCTAAATCTATCAGAAATGTCCCATTATTGGTAAACTCGGTTAAATATTTCATGCTGTGAATGGAGAGGAACATTTTCCCATGAACGGAACAAAATAATATCAATAGATGTTGAGCAAAAATTGATTTAATTGCTCTTTTTGCAGGGTAAGAGTGAGTTCAACATCTTTAAAATTGTTTTTCAATGAGAAACTAACTAAAAATTTGGATGCATGTACAGTAAATAGAAACATTATGTCAAAGTAAAGGAGAGGAAATTAAGCTGTGTGAAAAAATAAGCTTTTATTTTCTCCTCATAACTCGGGGGCAATTAGGTGATGGAGGCAATTATGAGTGTAAATATACTTCAAAAGTTGGTTTTTACTTCTTATTATTCTTTGCACAAAACGTAAATTTTAAAAATGTAATATTTGATTAATTAATGATTATAAATTTGGCTAAGCAACACTAATGTAAGCTTAGGAATTAGGTAATTTAAAAATCTAAATCTATCAGAAATGTCCCATTATTGGTAAACTCGGTTAAATATTTCATGCTGTGAATGGAGAGGAACATTTTCCCATGAACGGAACAAAATAATATCAATAGATGTTGAGCAAAAATATTTAAAAGAAAGCTGTTTAATATATGGAATTGAAGTCTGCCCTGATATCGTGAAGACACCTCATAAAGAATCAGAAGCTGTAATTTTATTATTTTTTCACATTCCTTTATATCCATTATTTCAGTAGCATTCGGCTGGAGGTATAAGCATCATTTTGGGAAAACAAAGGATTTTTGAAGAGTATCTATATACCTAATTAATTTTGTAATGAGGGTTGAGCGTTGGTTGCCACTTTAAAAGTGAAAGCTGTCCTTTATCTCAGTGGTTCCCGACCTTTTCTCACTCTCTTGGACCCTTTTTAATCTGAGGATCCCAAGTTGGGAACCACTGCTCTTTCTCTATTGGGTAATCTTAATGCAGGTAAATGCATGAATTACATTGGGACCTTTTGAAATTTCGAACATAGCTTACAGGCTCGCAGTACTACCTCGGTCATATCCTTTTCCTGAGGTGGGCTTCCCAACCTTCTCACAACCACGGACCCCTTATAGCCCAGGGATCCCATATTGGGAATCACTGCTCTGCCTCAAGTTCTATCTATGCCCCTTTCTCTCCCTCTTTCCCCCTACGTTCATATGTGGCCACATGAAAAGTGAAATAAATAAAATGTGAAATAATAAAAGAATTGATTATTCTTTTCAAATATATATAAGTAATAAATAATAAAAAAATTAGCTCATATATAACTAATTTTTATTGATTTCTTTGCAAGCAAAGCTGCAATGAACATCCTAGCTAAAAATTATGGATAGTATATTTCCTCTTTAATTCAGTGTTCAGGCATGATTTCAGAAACAAAAGTTGTGATGTATAACAACCAATTACATTACAGAACATTTTATAAATGATCTGCAATGGATAAAATACTTTAAATATTTTTGTATACTTCTTTGGAGAAGTATTCTTAACAGTATGTAAAATTAGTTTTTTCATGCAAGATACTTGCTTTTTCTGTTGAAAAAATATAATAAAATAGAACTGTCAAATAATTTTTTAATTGTTCACATTTATAAGCATAAGTTATGCTATTTAATACAAGTATAGGTCATCTTATTAAGACTTTATGTTATACTATGGGGTATGCAATATTTTTTAAAATGCTAAAAGGGTATCTCACCAAAAAATGTTTGAGACAGCTGCCTCGATGCAGTTTTTCAAAGTATGGGTTACACCAAAGTAATAAGTTGCAAAGATTCTAAGGAAAATGCGAGCATTCATTGCATAGCATGCTGAAATATATATGTATACCTAAAAGACAGGAAACTATATGAAATATTTTCTTTGTGTTGCTAATGGAGATGTGATAACCTATTCAAAAATACTGGTGGGCATTATCAAAGTATGTCTTAAACAACTATTTTATCTACAAAAGAGTGGAATGGGGGTTTCTCGAACAAACTGAGGGCAATAAAAAATACTACACAGAGTCCTCCAGGCCTTCACAGCTGGAAAAGGTCACCATTACCCAACTACGCATAGGTCACTATTGGTAGATGCACAGTTACCTATTGCAATCTGAGGAAGCCCCAGTTTGTGAGACTGCACTGACAGTGGCACATATTTTATTGGACTGTATCCTATTCAGAAATGAGAGAGAGAGAGGGTGCATCTAAATACGAACTTTTCTGTTGCTCTGGGAGATGATCCTCATTTAGTAAATAGAACCATCTCATTTCTAAGGGAGTCCAGAATTTTATCTTTTATTTAGTTTTAAATAAATAAATTTATAAACAATTTTAATATGCAATAGGATGTGGCCTGTGTATAACTATTCCAGTTTATATAAATTATAAGATTTTAGCCACCATAATAGGTCCTTTTACAGCCTTGTAGTAATTTTATTTATTTTATTATTGTCGGGAGACCCTTATACAGTCTCACCAACATTTTATTTCACAGATTGTAGGAGGCCCTATTACAGCCTCTCTCAATCTGTTTTTGACTAATTTATTTATTCTACCATATGAGGCGTGACTAGATTAATTTTATGTTGTCTTATGTAAATCATTTGTGTTGTGTGGCATCCAGACTTACTTGGAAATGAGTGAATTGTGTGAGTAAGAGTATGGCAATAATAGTCCACAATGCTGATTCGCCACCCAACACACACACACACACAGGGCTAAAGAGAAATGTTTCCTCAATATACTTTTCTAAAATTAATTACACTCAATAAATATATCGTACTCATTTGTTTTATGATTCAAGAAAACTGAGTTTGCTAGATAAATGGATAGACTGCATTTATATTAGTAAGGTTGAAGTTTGAAAACCCCATCTAACATATACAACTCTCCCTGGATGTCAATCCTTAGGAAACTGAATATTCTGCCACTGCCCTGAGTATATATCTTCACTATCTTACTATTAATGAGAAAGAACATACATGATTTTAAAAAAACTGCAACACACACAGTTATTGCACACATGGATATAATGACCTCCACATTCCCTATATTTGTACAAGAACAGACTTTCTTGGACCAAGAACAATGGGACTTTATTTATTTAACAAACTACCACAAGAGCTGAAAAATTATCATACATTAGCTTCATATTAAATTACTAACTTTTAAAAATAAATTGAGAGCATTTCTACAGGAAGGACTCAGTAGGTGGAGGTGTGGCCTTATTATCTTAATTGGAAATGTATGGAATGGGCAGTAAAAAGGACTGTTGAAAAGACTATTGCAATAGTAGGAATTGAAACGTTACTCAACAAAGAAAGGTATATTATTCTGGCTATTTACCGGCCTCCCCAAAGGTGATATTTATATGTTCTTAGATATTTTATGTGAAATAGTTGGTAGAATAGTTACCTCATCTTGCAAACTGGTACTCACTGGTGACCTCAATATAAGTATTAAATTTGGTTAAAAATGATGTGGACAGTTCAAGACAAATAGGTGTAAAAAGAATTTTTTTATTCCTTGTATTGTGGCAGCTCCATTTTCTATATCTATACTAAACATCTTGATTTTGTTATTTTATGTTGCACGCCTTATTTATACAAAATTTCATTGAAATCGGTTTGGCAAATTCCATCCAAATTCATAATTACCGAAAAGTATAACTATGCAATTGTGGCACCCCTGCTGAGTCGATGCAGTCATATATTTCATTTTGGTCATTAATTTATGTGAAGATTCTATGTATCAAATTTAGTTGAAATCGGTTTATTCATGAGAGGATGTTAGGGGGACACACACGGACACCCAGGTGATCTCATAAGTCTACTTGCCATATTTTTGGAAAGTGGGCTAAAAATGGAAGAACGCTGGTGAAAAGCAACACTGGGAAGTATATAAACTTAATTTAAATAAATACAGAGCACTGATTAAGGAAGCTAAAGCTAAATATTACAACCATTATATGACTGGATGTGAAGCAAAAGCTACTGCAGAGAAAGCGTGGCATATCATAAATGAATACAGGGGAACTCAAAATAATAATGGTAATAATATTGAACTTACAGAAGATGATCAGGTTTATGAGAATCCAGCTGTAGTTGCTAACATATTTAATGACCATTTTATCAATGCAAAATAACAGGAAGGATTAAAGGGCGCTCCAATGACTACAAATCCATTGTAAATGTATCGGAAACACTGTTTCTAAGAGTAGTATCAGATACTGAGTTACTTGGTGTTATTTCTAAATTTAAGAATAAACACTCTAGTGGTCTAGATGGTGATCCCATGTCAGTGATTAAAGTATGTGCCCTTCAGTTAATGACCCCCTTGCCGCATATTATAAATTTCTCAATGACCAAAGGTATTTTCCTAGCATTATATATCATATGTGTAAGAGAACGTGAGTATAATTTAAATTTGGACAAGCACAAACATGATACCCGAAGGAAGGGAAATTATCATATGGAGTACCACAGAACTAATCTAGTTAAAGTCTCTCCAACAAATGATGGAAAATATTTTTATAATAAACTACCAACCAGTATAAAAGGCATACAATCGGTTGTTCCATTTAAATGCAAGTTGAAAGAATTTCTGACAGAAAATGCTTATACAGTATCGAGGAATACATAGAGATTTGATGTTTTGCTGTAATAATAATAATCTACCGAAAAAGAATTTTTTTCCATATTACAGTAGTTTGAGCATTGATTTCAGGATATGCATTATGTAATATCTATTTATATTTACTTAATTTTTCTACTTTCCTATATGTTTGTATGTCCTTAAATTTCATGTATTATATTGTATATTGATATGTTCCATGATTAGTCAGAATTTTAATTTAATTCTATGGTAATATTATGTAACTATGGCTGTTTATTTGAATATCAATATATTTCTGTACTTTGACTTACTCTATATTCATGTACTATGCATCAACTGAGTGAATAAATTACTACTACTACTACTTAGTAAACTGTACTATATTATTAATGAGTTCCTTAGTGATGCATGATATTCATTCTCTATGTCTCATTGTATGTTAGTTTTCTATTTTTATGGTATTTATACCTTTTGTGGTTTTACTGACTTGTCCTATATCATGTTCTAGTCTCTGGAATAATAAACTATTATTAATATTATTATATAACCAATGGTTTTTATTAGTTCATTAATATGACTAGTCATCAGAGGTAATCAGTATAAGAGCCAAATTGCAATTAAATTAAAGGAAATTGATATGGAGTACAACTAAGTAACCAAATACTTTTGACAATGTTAAATGGAGCAAGATGTTTGAAGTATTAAAGGAAATTGGAATAAAGTATAAAGACAGATGGTTGATATGGAATATGTACAAGAACCAGGCAGCGATAATAAGATGTGGAGAAAGGCAAGAAGAAGCAAGAATCAGGAAAGGAGTAAGGCAAGGGTGCATGATATCACCCATCATCTTTAATGCATACATAAAAGCAGCCCCAAATGAACTAATTGTAAGAGATAGAATAGATATAGGAGTGAAAGTGCAGGGGCAGAAAGTGAATATGCTGCAGTATGCGGATGGTATTGCAATTATTGCAGAAAAGGAGCGAGATTTAGAGAAGATTTTAAAGGAAATTGAGGAAATAATAAATATAACATGAAAATAAACAAAAGGAAAACAAAAATACTGGTATGCAGAAGAAAACAGAAAAAAGACGAGTATAAAGTTAGGCAAACAAATACTTGAAGAAGTCACAGAATTTAATTATTTAGTAAGTAAAATTACAGAAGATGGGAGATGTAAAAGGGAAATCAGAAGCAGGATACAACAATGAAAATGGCCCCCAATAAAAAGAAGAAACTGTTAACATCATGAAACATAGCACTGGAAATAAGGAGAAAACTTTTGAAAGCATATGTGTGGAGTGTAGCCCTGTACTGCTGTGAAACCTGAACAGTGGCAATAGAAGAGGAAAGGAGGTTGCAGGCTTTTGAAATGTTGTGCTACAGGCAAATGCTGAAGATAAGTTGGGTCAATAAGGTGACAAACAAAGAGATCCTGAGAAGAGCAAAGGCAAAAAGAGATTTAATGAAAAGCATAAAGGAAAGGAGAGTTAGACTTGTTGGACACATGCTAATGCATGAAGGCCTTCTACAAATAATAATAGAAGAAAAGAACAAAGTCCACTTGGGAAGGCTCCACTTAGTGGAAAGATTCCATTTAAATGAAAAAGAAACTTGTAAATTTCCACTAACAATTTTAATACATGACTGGTTTCGCCTTTTACAGCATCATCAGGTGATGAAAGCTTGGCCGAGAGTTATATATATATATATGGAGAAGTAGGGTAGGAGGGTTGAATAAATAATGATAGGCAGGAGGGAGAACATACAATCAGTAATGAGATCATTTGCTATACATAACCGTTTGAATTTTGTATTTCACTTTGTAATTTCTATTTTTTAATTTTTCAAATTATCTCATTACTGATTGTATGTTCTCCCTCCTGCCTATCATTATTCATTTAACCCTCCTACCCTACTTCTCTGTATATATAGAACTCTCAGCCAAGCTTTCGTCACCTGATGATGCTGTAACAGGTGAAACTGGTCGTGTATTAAAATTGTTAGTAGAAATTTACAAGTTTCTTTTGCATTTAAATAGAAGAGAAGAGTAAGAGAGGCAGGTCAAGGATGTGCATTATGGATCAGATGAAGAAGTGTAACTGTGAAAGTTACGTAAAAGTAAAAAGACTGGCAGAAAGAAGAGAAGACTGGATGGCTGCAACAAACCAATCACAAGACTGAAAACTCTAGAAAAAGAAAAGAACAAAATACTGAATTATAAGTTTGTAATCACTTCAAAAGAATACATGAAAGTCACAATAAATGGAAAAGTATTTGTATTTCTGACAGCTAAGGCTCAATTTCTCATTTTTTATGTTGGAAAACAAAGGAAATAGCATTCTACTCGTAAATGTTAGCGTTTATATTAGACTTTGTAGATCTCCCTAAATTTGTAAAGGGTGTTAGCCGATTTTAATACTTATGGATTCCGAAAAAGTTAATATTAATTACCCCAGGAGACAAATTTTTCAGTGATGATAACGAAGATAATATATTACAGGGGTGGGTAACCTACGGTCCGCAGACCACATGCGGCTCCCGAGAGCGCTTTATGCGACCCGCCAAGCAGTAATAAAAAGGTGATCGGAAAAATTTTACATGGTCAAATTCCTATTTCTTCAGTACAATGATGTTCTCAAAATCTTTGCTGGCGAAGTTTTAACAGTAGTAAATTATGTAAGTTGATTTTCGCTTATATGGTACCACAGAAATTTGAGATAACTTATGATTTGTTTACTCATCCAGCCCACTGAGGTTTTTTTGACTTCCAATACGGCCCTCTGAAGTATTCACAATGTGCGAATGTGGCCCGCCGTGCAAAAAAATTACCGACCCCTGATATAGTAGATCTTTAATTCGTATCCACGTTTAATCTGAATTGCTGCGCATTCAGTGACCAATGATTTCAATCAAGTAAAGAGTGATATTCTATATATCTACAAACCTTTAGGATGCATCGGCACGAATTTTTCGCGTTCATAAGCTCCCATTTTTTGTATGCTCTCGCGACTTCTTTTTCTAAATGATGCAGGTTTTACATCAACCGCCTGTTTGGGAGGAATTGCTGGATGACTCGACGAGCGATTAACCAACGGCAGAGAATCTCCTTTTCGAATGGAATAATCTAGTTGTTTTTTCTGAAGGTAGGTTAATTTGCATTCATCCATCATAACTACAACAGTGGTAAAAATGGAAGTTAATGTAAGACGATTCTTAATTAATTCTATAGCACTTATACATACTCGTGTATTATACCTCGAAGTAAATCGTGAGTCTCTTTGCTATATTTATTTTTATGAACATGATAAATTCCACCCAATGGAACTCTTTGATTTGTGGAATACATTTTTATAGATAATTTTTAAGAAATGCTGTAGTAAATACTGTTGAATTCATTACCCCTGTTGCCAAGGAAACGACAGTGTTACCAACCAAGGACGGTACGGTACTAGGTCCACAGTCCATTTTGCCAATCTCTTATTGTTAGTTATAATCACAAATATTACTTTAAGCAATTGATTCGAATTACTACATTGTTTTTATGTATTGGCGCGTTTTTTATTTGAATATCTAAGTAACGCCACTTTCCATAAAAACTCAAGTTCCGTGAACAGTTATTTCAATTATTTAAAGTATGATTTTAAATGTTTTTGAGTTTTTACAATACAATAATTACAGTGGTTTTAAATCTGAAGAATATTATATTACGCTATACGCAGCTACACTGGCTACACGTTCATGTATTTCTAACAATAAGATCAGGTAAAACAAATAAAAGCTCGATACCGCCATACCGTAGGAGAATGTGATCGGTTTCAATCTAGATAGGAATTTGTATTTTTTGTATAGTGGGACGGCATAAGTGAATAAAGCTACATATTTGAAAATAACATTCAAGAACGTCTGATAAATACGTATAATCCCGTTACACTCAAACTTTTATTGAATTTTAGAACTTATGCTTCATCGAGCCTTTACCTGTGACCTCGATCGGTTTGTACTATATTAAAAGCTGTTCAAGATGAATTGCTTTGATGAGGACGAAAAATTTCTCAGCGTTTCTTCTGAATCTCCCAATGAAAATATGCTGCTACAGAAGTGCCTCGAAGATTCAAATTCTGATGCACTTATACTGAAAAGTCATGGTTTGACGAAGCTGCCGGCATATGTGAAGAATATCAACAAGTTGGTAAGCATCATACTAGAGGAAAACTTATTTTGTGAATTACCTTCCGAACTATGTTTTTTGCGAAGCGTGAAAGTTTTGAATGTCGCCAGAAATAAAATTAGAACATTGCCAGATGAAATGGGAAATTTGGTTAATTTAGAAATTCTAAATATAAGTGAAAATTGCGTAGAAAAATTACCTCGCTCGTTATATTTGGCTTCCAAGTTGATGGTGCTAAATGCATCGAAGAATATGATATGTGAAATTCCTGACGAATACAAAAATCTTAAAAAATTGACGGTGGTGAATTTTTCTTACAACAAGCTCACAGAAGTGCCCATTGCTCTCACTTTTGGCTCTCATTGTATTTCTGTGTTGGATTTATCACATAACAACATAACAGACTTCTCCAAGGAGCCCAAATGCTCAGCTTCGCTCAATGTGATAAAAATAAATAATAACCAAATTAATGATTTGCCTCATTGGATACGATGCTTACAAACAGTTGAGGAGATTCATCTTGGACATAACCCTTTTAAAATGGAGTCTCGTCAAACTCTTGATAGTATGGTTCCTTTTAATGCTAACGCTATAAAAAAATTCAGTATAGCATTTTGTGGTTTAATGCATTTACCAGCTTGTCTGAAAAACATGACAAATCTTCTGCATTTAGATGCAGGAAATGAACCTTCTACCTCAGATAGTTCACTCATAACATGTAATACAATTTGGGATGCCAGTCCCTTATTAAATATAGGTTATCTGAGAGAACTGCGGTTACCATACGTGTCATTGCCGGTGTTACCGGACAATTTTTGGCTAGTACTAAAATGTTTAGAAGTTGTGGATCTTAGAGGCAATAATCTTACGTGGCTGCCTGGAGGAATCTCAAGCCTGTGTCGTTTGATCCTCTGCAACCTGTCCTGCAATCGATTAGCATTGTTACCTGCTGACATTGGAAATGTTAAATCCCTGAAGGAGCTCAATTTGGATGGAAATAAGGTGTGTTGGACTGCTGTGTGAGGAAAGGTAGTTATAAATGGTTCCATAGAGTTAATGAGACTGGTTTCTTTTTCTGCACTCTTTGTTAATTATCGACTATTCTGTTTCAGTTATGTGAATTGCCAGATTCGTTGGGCAACCTGGAAAACTTGGAATACCTAGACCTCTATGATAATGAATTGTGTGAATTTTCTCCAGCTATTTCTCAACTTAGTTGTCTTAAGTATTTAGATATGGAAATGAATCATTTCAGTATTAATCAGGCTTCAAATAAGGTAAGTAAATTGGCATATTTTAATAAGTTGTATTAGCTGTTTTAGGGCCATGCTTATGAATCTTGTAAATTTTGAGTTATTACATTTCTGATAAGCTCTTACATGTTTCCTCTCGGCAAAGTTGAATTTGATGCGTTGACTCCTTATTAAGCAGATAAACATAATGAATTAAGACAATATAATATCAGATTAATTATGAAAATTGTATGTTTATATTCCTATGATAATTTTAAAAGTGTTACAATACCAAAAAAACATTACTATGACTTTTTATATCTTAGGATAGTAAGGCACTGGTAATGCAAGGGACTGTAAATAGCTTGGCATTCCTTGGATTAAGTAAATTTCTAATTCTGATGACATTTAATGCAATATACATAGTTATATGAAATCCTCTTTAATATTTTTATTTACGAATTAGGTTAGTTACAAAGCCATGGATATATGTGGCTAACCAGTCGGCAATAATCTCACAATAAAAACAGTGAAAAATATATTAAGAATAAAAAGCATAAGGTGCATCCAAATACTGTCACATGAGGCTGAAAGTAGTATGCAGGGCCAATTTATCCTAAGGCTATGTTCATGCTGCTGGCTCGTAATACATTGTTTCTTATGCAAGCATTTAATGTTAAAAAATACATTAACTGTATAAAGAATAGACAGGTGAGGTGCGGTTTTAGGCATGGGCGAATGCCTAGGGTGGTCTGGCATTGATGACAGTCAAAACTGACCTTTCCTATTGCAATACACGGGCGCAACATACACTCTCAGCTGATAGCAAGGTGCGGCAGTCGTTTCCTTTTCACTTTTCTTTTTTTCAGTCCTTGACTAAGTTTTTCCCGACTCTTCCTTGGGACTTCCAATATCCCCTTAACGGCTTGTGTCTTCTTCTCCCGCACTGCTCTCATCTGTTTTCCCACATGGTCATTAACCTGTCATAAAATGTTGCAGTGCCATGGTTGTAGCCTTTGTTTTAAGTGCAATTCTGCTACAGCATCAGTGGCAGTAGAGATATGCAAAGGCAAGAAAGAATGTGGAAGGAGAAGTTTTATTTCCTTTGACTGAATGCAATATGCAAATAAGGGTGTGGCGACAGACAAGACATTATGTGAGAAGGGGTGCAAAATCATTGTTTACAAAGCACTCAGTGGATTCATGAGTCCTCAAAAAGCAATTTCCCTCTTTTTGGATAAAATTACCCAGCTACATATAGTCTCAAGGCATGACATCCAAGTACATTATTGGCATGCTTCTCTCAATAGTCCTTTCTTCTCGATAAGGCCACAGGTGTCTTGTCTTTGGCATCTTGTTAAGACATATATGTATTTGGTTGTGCATTATATTAAAAATCACATTACTGTCGTTATTGAATGGTCATGATTTCATGAATAAGAGGAGTGATTTAACGAGTAAAATTTACTTGTGATTTATTCCGAAAAAATAACTGTTTCGGGTTGGTGGGTGAAGCCAACAACAACACATTCACCAAAGTTTAGAGAGTAACAAAAAATCCAGCATGCAAGAAGTCTTAGTTTTATATATAAATTTTAGTAAAATTTAATTGGAAGAATCAAATTTATGTCATTATTATTGATAAAAGTACATAAAATGTATCAAAGTAAACGTTGATATACATCACCGAATTTTAAGAGAATTAAATGTCAAAAACTAACAAGCTTACTTATATGATACATGTATAACAATTGCTTCCAAAATACAGTAAAAAGATGGAATATTCTGAAAGATTTAAAGAAGGGCAAGCTTGAGGAAACCTCAAAAGGATCTACATTTCATCAGACTTGAAGCATTTTTGACTTTCAAATAATGGCATTTTTCATAGTTGCTTAGCAGCTTTCATTGATATTTTTGAAAAAACCTAGCGAAATATACAGATTATTTTAATGGAAAATATTTTTATTCTAATATAGATTGGAAATTTTTTGTCTCTACAAATAAATTGTACATATTGGATTAAAGAATCAGCCAAATAAAAACTACTAAGTTGGGAAATATTATGAAGTTGTAGGAGGGCAATGAAAAAGGTCCCTATTAGTAATCCAAAATCTATACATGCATGCATACATGCAAGGCCAAAGGCGTGCTTTACAATTTATGCAATCATGTCAAAAAAGGTATATATTAATGGCTTAGTATAATGTCAGATATCGAGTTAATCATAGCTGGAAATGATATACAATGTGGCCCTTCCTAAATGCCTTGGTGAACCAAAATACTTGATTTCCTGAAAAATCATCTAAAAAACCAGGGTGCATCTTATATGCTGAAAAATATGGTATTTTAAAGCAAAATTAATAAAGTTTTTATTCTATTAATCTTTTTCTGCCTACAGCTCAAAATTGCTCATATTAAACGTTTAAATTACATATTTTGGAGAAATATAGCCATTTTAACAACAACTGCCTTGGCGACAATGTTATTGTCAGAACTCAAGGTCATATTGTTGTCCCAAGGCTAAATGCTTTCCCCTCTTTTCCTCCCCTACCTCAAAATTTGTTTATCTTGACAACCGACTGCTGCAAGAACTAAAATCAATATAAATGGTGATAGTTTAAATAATTTATTACCAGTTAAAAATTTAAATTCCAAATTTATTCATATTATTAGTAAATAAAGTTAATTTTTGAAGATTATAAAAAATACACATTTCTTTGATTTTAGGAATTGTGTTCATATTAACTAGTTTTTCTTGATATATTTTGACAATATCTCTCATGGGCTCCATTTTTAATGGGTTATCTCTTTTATTATTAGAAATATTAATAAAGGTAAACATTAATAAGTTCCAATGGACAACATTTAAACAAGCGCGTGTTACAATAGTTCATTTTTCTGACACAGGTAGTGATGCTGTCGTGGGTGTCTTATAACAAATGTTTCCAAAAAATTTATGTTGGTAATAATTCACAAGTAAAAAATTAAATGGTTGAATTAATTGTATATGAAAAACTGCATATATTTCAATAAAAAGAAACAATTTTAAAACATTAATAACAAAACTTTGAAAAAAAATCTTTGTATCATTATTTTCCTCTCTAAGATGACTTTTAAACATTCAGATTTCTGTCTTCGCAAAAGTTTTTGCGGGTATCACTAGGATAATTTAAATTGGTACATTGATTCCATTTAAGATTTCTGGGGATTTTTCTGCAAACTATTCTGCCATGAAGATTAGATTAAGATCTTTTCATTCTTTGAAGCAGAATCGAATGAATGGAATGAAAGAACTACCACAATCCAATGATTCAGAAGATAATTCTGGTAAGTTTACAAATTTTCTATTGGGTGCATGCATTTGAGTATTTTATTGGTTTTTTGTTTTGTTGAGAGAACTGCTTTACAATTACTACCTTATTAAATTAAGTTTCAGCTATTCCAAAAAGCAGAAGTCCTTCACCTGATAATTTTGAATGCCATCCTGATATTCCAGAGTAAGTTCATGTTTGAAAAATGACAAATGTTATCTTTCACATTATTCACTTCATAACCTTGATTGTTTTTTGTTAATAGTTCTTTCCACACTTGTTACATTGGAGAAGAAGAAGATTGGGACAAATCAGATGGATCTGATAATTTTTTTGATCCGAACTGTGAGTATCTTTAAATTATTATTTGATTTAATGTTTTGTTTTGAAATTATTCTAATTTTTGTTCATCAGATTCTCAGGCACTAAAGGATTCAGCAGCTCGAAGCATTGGGCATTGGGCAAGAGACAATGGTCGTTGGGAACCACCTGTTTCAGGTGATGTGTTCTGCCCAGCAGATATTCATCCAGACTCATTGCCAAGGCCCTCAAATAAAACAGAGGCTTCTGTAAATGATGGGCAATTTGATGATGCAGATGAGATAGCAGATTAAATATATTTTGATCAAAGTCATACTTTAATTATGATTAATTTTATTATGCCTTCATCTAGACAAACAATTTTAGTAGTGATGAATCTTTTATTTAATCATAATTTTAATTTATGATCACAGTTGATTGTTAATAAGAGTGATTTTTGTATGTTTTAATTAATGTTGTAAATTATATGAGAGCATTTTCCCTAATGATTTATTTTTGCTTTAAATTTCATATATAGTAAATATTATTCAGAAACTTATAATTCTAATTTCAAAATTAAATTTTTAGTGAATATTATCAAACCTTACAAGTTTTGACGTGTTTACGGGAAAATGTTTTTGTGCAATTTTGAATGGTGTAATTTTTTGAAAATTGCATTTTGTTTTTATGAACATTTCTTGTGAAGCCTTTAAGTTCAAAGTGAAATCAGTACTGCGTGGCTCAAACAAAAGTGTCGCTTGTCTACTTGTATGAGCTTGGATTTATCTAGTAGCTTTGAATAAAATTATTTTTGATGAAAGTTTTTGCATTTTTTGTTACAAACTAATGCACTCGGATAATTTATTGTAATTGTATTGGAAAATATAATCCATTACCTTATACCATTTTTTTATTCTGGACAAACTCTGAATGTTTCTATTGATTTCTCAGTCGTGCCCTAGGAACAGAAGATGATATTGAAGAGTATATTATAGTAAAACTGATGCACATAATTGAATAAATAAATAATATAGGATGTCATGTTGCAGGGACATGCAAACTATGACTTGTGGGCCATTTGGTCACATTGCTCCAAAAAATTCTGCTGACCAGTAATTGAACCTGGGTCTTCCACTTGCTGGGTAGATATTCCACCACTGAACTATCGTAGTAGATTAATTCTCCCATTTCTGAATGCGGGTGTTTTCTGAGTTGGTCCGGGCTAGGCAAGCTAGTATTTTTTTTATAGCAACCGGTCCCGAAGGACTTCCTCCCCCAGTCTCCTCTCCTCCCCCTTTCTCCCCGGATTTTTTTGTTATATTGGCCATAACATTTTCATAATAAATAAATTTATAAAAGGGGAACGAAACTATATATGTTTATTCAATCAAGTATAACTTACAGGTAGATAATATGAAATTCACATTCTGTAAATATTTAGGTATTCGTAACAAAAATTTAATTATTTTCATAATATTAAAAGAAGAAAACATTTTTACAAGACATTTGAAAGAAATAAATAAAATTTACAGTCTTGAAAATTTCCAATATTTAAGTAACTTTTAAGTTGCACAATATTAAGTGAAAATAGAAATAAGTACAGGTGGACCTTGACTTACGAACATTCAAGTTATGGACAATTCATACGAGTCAAAGGAATTTTGACTCCCTATTCAGTTAACGAACACAACTCTCACAGATACAAATGTCTGGACCACCATAGGAGCTCTTTGTTCTTTTTATCTTCAAGTGGACACAACCCCTTACATGAGAATTCTTATCTCGGCTCTGCATCTTGATTCTGTCACTCATGACATGACCATAAACAGATACTTTTAATTAAGTTTCTGACTGTTGGGGATCTGCGTTTAAGATTAGGACTTTCTTGGGTCGATCATAGACAGTTGTTGGTAAAACATTTACTTTATTTTTTACTTTTTATTTACTTTAAGGCAGCAGACAGTAGTGAGTTCTTGTTCTTTAGTGAAACAATTTTTACAGTTAAATCTGACTGTACCATATAACCAAGGATATTATCACATACCCAGTCAAGTAGCCAAGAAAAGGGACTGGAAAACCTTTCAACATCAGTAAGTACACTTTCCAGAATTTCAAATAATCATAATCCTCTGCTAAGAACATTTCCTCGACAGCACGAGAAAACCATGGAGCTCTATTATTTATCGAAATACATTGTTGGATATTATTGACATTTTTTTAATTACAAAAAATTCACTTAAATATTTTTAAAAATTAAGATAAGGCCACAATAATGCTTCTACATTTTAATAATACCTTAACTATATTTGTAATGTTTCCTTGATCATCTGAAATTCGCTTCATTATAGTCAATAGAGCTTTGAGGGTTCTTGTGTTGGTGACGGTATGTTTTAATGTAAAAGTAAACTATTATCGATGGACTTAGGCCTTCTAAAGTTACAAAAATGAATGTTTAAAAAAATGTCATTTATTAGGCCTGTTTTCCGCTGCAAGAGGAGTTCTGCAGCTAGTTTTACTGAGCGACATGTGTGCATGGAGGCCTTCTTACAAGGTCGTCCTAGAACCCTTAGATACATAGTTACACTCCTTATGCCTCGAGTTTCCCTGTGCATTTGAATTTGTACTGGTGTGCAGTGACATTATATATTCCTTTCTATTTTATAATACCCTTAAAAATATGGAAAGCAAGCGTAAAAGTATAGATACTGATGGTGCTTCATCTATGAGAAGTAAAAAAACATCTAGTGCTATCGATGAAAACTAAAATGGACGTAATAAAGCGATCAGAAAGAGGTGAGTTGTTTGCTTTCATTGGACATATTTATGATGTCAGTCGTTCGACAATTGGAACCATTTTTAAAGACAAACAAAAAATTGTTGATTACAGTCGCAACGTAGGCTCACTTCAGTCTGTGATTGTCAGTAAAAAACGAAGTGTCATCATTAAAGAAATGGAACGGTGTTTAACAATTTGGATTCAGAATCAAAATTGAAAAAAACCAATGATTGAGTACTGAATTTATTCAAGATAAGGCTAGAAGCCTTTTTCAGGATGTTAAATCGCATATGGGGGAAACGGCGAGTGATCTTGCTGAATTGATGGCCAGTGCTGGATGGTTTGAAAAATTCAAGCGTAGGATAAATATGAAAAACCTTGCATCATCTGGTGAATCTGCAAGTGCTGACCACGAGGTAGCAAAAAAATTTCTTGAGGCATTGGCAACAATTATTAAAGATGGGGGTTACTGTTCTCGACAAGTTTTCAATGTTGATGAGACAAGTCTTTTCTGGAAAAAGATGCCTTCAAGGGCCTTCATTGCAGTTGAAGAGAAGAAAGTTCCTGGATTCAAAATTTCTAAAGAGCGTCTAACCCTTCTTCTGTGTGGATATGCCATAGGAGATTTTAAATTGAAGCCACTTCTTGTTTATCACTCTGAAAATCCAAGGGCTTTCAATGGCATAGTCAAGGCAACATTTTCCATGAGTCGGACTTTGAATATGAAAGCATGGGTAACATCCTTGCTATTTCAGCAGTGGTTTCTTGATCACTTTGTTCCAGCTGTCAAAAATTATTATAGGGAGAGTAATTTGGCCTTTAAAATTTTATTGGTCATCGATAATGCCCCAGGTCATCCTGTAACATTAGCTAACTTGGACTCAAACGTCCAAGTTGTCTTCTTGCCTTCCAACACCACTTCCTTACTGCAATCGATGGGCCAGACAGTAATTGCAACCTTCAAAAGGTTTTACTTACGTCGAACGATCGCTCAAGCTATTGCGGCTACCGATGCAAAAAATACTTTAACCCTGAAAGACTTTTGGAAAGGGTACAGCATCTTTGATGCAATTAAAAACTAGTCATTGTTGGAAGGAAATCAAAAAAGCGATGATGAATCACTGTTGGAGCAAGCTGTGTCCACAGTTTGTTTATGATTCAGAGGATTCTGAACAAACCGAAGAGCAAATCACCCATGTAGTTGTAGAAATGGGAAAAAGTATAAATTTAGAAATGGATGCTGTAGATGTGGATGAGTTAGTGGACTCTCATTCGATTGAACTTACAAATGATGAGCTGATAGTAATGCAGAAGGAAGTCAAAGAACAGGAAGATGACAGCAATGGTGACAACACTCCTTGTCCTCCCACAAAAGTTTTGTTTGCAAAAGTCCTCAGCGATTCGTTAAAGAAAATCGATGAGGCTTTGAAGGTATTAAAAGATAATGACCCAAATGCAGAAAGAAGTTCTACAGTTTATAAAGGTGTTCACAGAGAGTTATCCACCTATAAACTCCTTTATGAAGAGAAGAAAAGAATGTCTTCAATTCAACTTTCGTTGAACAGATTCTTCAAAAAAGTAGATAACAGCACATCTTCTCCAGCATCAACTTCTCAGGCATCAGAAAAATATCCTGCATACTCACCTACAAATAGCCCTGCTGAACCAAATAATTCCTCCCCTAATTCTTCAGAATAATAATCATGGTACCCAGGGCCGTGCCGAGGGTTTGCCGCCCATGTGCAAAGTAGAATTCGCCGCCCCAATGAACAAAAATTATTGAAGCACGAGAGAAATAAAACAACATTTATGCATTCTAAAATTTAATTTAACATTGTACAAAAATGTTATTATGCTATAATAAACAGTACAAATAATACAGTGTCTGTATTATATTGCACTAGGTGAAATGACACTTTGTTTACAGAGTTGTTATGGTTACTAAAAAACTGTATTGTTAAATAATGTCAGTAAACAAACTTAAATAAATTGACGATTGAACACCATTTAACATGATTCGCAGAGAATTCCCAATCCAATTATCACACGCAATGATAAAAGGTAATTCACTAGAAAAACACTTAAAGAAATTAGGCATTTGAAACACGATTTCTGCTTTGGACATTAGAGGTAGTTAAGTCCTAGAGCTAAAAAATATTCGTGAAAATTTCAATTGAAAATAGATATCAGGTAAGAACACACTCTCACAACATATTTTATATAATGATTTGCTGCAAATAAAATTACACTGAAAATATAACAGTCCTCCAGTTTGATCATAAAATTTACATCGTAGGTAACATAGTTGGTATAAATCAGGTACAAACTTACAAATAACATTTTATTTGAAGAAATGTTATAAATTATATTTAAAAGATAATAGGCTCCTAGTACAATAATAAATTTAATAAAAATTTACTTTGCAAACTTTCAGATTGGAAAAGCATTTTATCACATCTAATTTTTCACAAATCTAATGTTCTATTGAAATAATAGACAAATATGAAAGCCTCTCTTGTGTCATGGATGACCGTAAATAATTTTTTATGTTTTTTAATTTTGAAAGTGTTCTTTCTCCAGATGCAATGGTCACAGGAAGGGTCAGCAATATTCGTAGTGACACAGATGTTGGGAAATACTAAAGTTAGATTATTTTCGAGCATCTACTCCAAAACCTCAGTTATATTCATTTTAGGGGCCAAAAATGTTTGCAATATTTCCAATTCATTCAACAAATCCATCGTGCGTTTATCAAATTCATTCCTCGTTCTATCACTCAGTTTGATCTCTAAGTCTATGCATAATTTCATTATATTTTCTTTGTTTAATTTATTAAAATTATGGATTTCATATAAAAAGTTGAAAGTTTTGTTATGATCTTCCAGCTGTGCAAATCTTTCTCTAACAGATGCAATTGCGGTATCTAAAATTTTTTAAAAGAAATGTCTTCCAAAATATTGCTTTGAATCAGGTTGTTTCTCATCAGGTGATTTATAGTAAAAATCTCTCTTCTTCACTTGCTGCCTAAGGAAATTTCGATTCAATGTCAACATTTTCTGCAATTTTCCTTGCTGTTATCAAAATTTCTTCAAATCCTTCATCGGATCTGAACTTAAATAAATATTGAAGTAGATCTTTTAACATATCAATGCATTGGAGAATATTTGAACTTAGCTGTTGCATGGCTTTACTCACTATGTTAACTCTTGATAAAATTTTATACCAAATAACTATGGAACAAATAAATTTTTATGATTGAATTTTCAAGGCAAGTGATTGTGCCATGTATTTTGTCTTTGGGTCACGATTTTCATCTGAAGAAAGTTCAAATAAGGCATTGTAAATTTCTGGTAAGTTTAATCTTAATGGTTTAATAGCTTCAATCCTACTTTCCCATCCAGTGTCTGACTGTTTTCAATGTCAAATTTACATGATTTTTCATAACCTGCCATCGGTGCGTTAAAGAAGAGAAAAAGTTATACAAATCTTAAATTGTACCAAAGAAATTAATTGATTCATTTGTGACTTTAGCTGCATCATTTACAACAAGGCTTAAAGTATGAGCTGAACATGGAACAAAGAAAGCTCTGGGATTAACATCTAATATTTTTTTTGCAAGCCATTATTTCTCCCTTTCGTGTTAGCTCCATTATTGTAACCTTGTCCCCTCATGCCCTGTATGTCTAGATTCATTTCATTTAAAAATTTCATCAAAAAATCACTTAAACCACAACCTGTTGTATCAAAAATAGGGCAGAATCCTAAGAAGTGCTCTCTAATTTAAACTTTTTTTTCTTTCCATGTTCAAAAGGACAAAGCGAAATATTATACTTATTTGTTCTGTATGACTCCTGTCTGGAGTACAATCTAATATTATTGAGTAATATTTACATTGTTTCAATAAATGAATTAATTAATCCTTCTCTTAGTTTTGTTGAGATAATTGAAATGATTTCATTCTGAATTTTATTGCCAAGGTAATGTGGCATAACTTCTTTACTTTTTTGTATTCGACTGATATGTTCTGCTATAACAGCATCAAATTTACTTAGCATTTCCACCAGTTTTAAAAAGTTACCATTGTTCGATTCATATAATGTACTGGAAGTTCCCCGTAAAGCAAGATTCTGTCTAGATAAAAATTGTATGATGCAAACAATCCTTTCGACAACTGCATGCCACCGCTTCTTTTCGTGATCAATAATACGTTGATTTTCATGGTCAATACTGGTATGATTTTTTAAATCTCTAGAAAGCTGAATACAATCCCTGTATGGTTTCATATGTTGACCAATTTTTTCATGTCTACTTAAAATTTGTGATAGATGTTTATTTATTTATTTCCATGCAGCCTCTAAACAGCCGTAATCAGCCTTTTACAAGGGGCTCATTAACATATTAACAAGGATGATCACAAACATCCATGCCCTAGGTGAAGAAAAACCCACCTAGGCAGGATTCGAACCCGTGACCTTCGGATTGGCAGGCGAGGACGTTACCCTGCCACCACCAAGGCCGGTGCCAGTCATTACAGCCAATGAAGTTAGATAAATTTGAATTGACTCCAAATATTTTACAACAAAAACAATAAACAGCTTTTCTATACATAGAATAAATTAGCCAATTTCTTGCTACCTTTTCACCATTGTCTAAAATTCTATAATAATAAGCATTTGAAAAACTTCTCCCATTCGTATCTTTCGAAAAACTATAAATTAAAACTTGTACAGGACCATTTTCAATTAGTGCTTGCCGGTATTTGTCTTGTATGCATTCTGGCCACAAACCTGGATCTTCTAAAAGAATACCAAGAAAACCTCCTGAATCAACATTATGATGAATTTCATCTTCAGCATAAACATGACTATCATTAGTATTTTCTTCAATTATTTGGTGCTGAATGTGGTTATAATTTGTCTCAACCATTTCATGCTCTATGTTCTCCTCTAAAACTGCACTTAAAGATGACGAGGAGTTGATTTTAGTTTGAAAAAAGTTGGTGATTGAAGATGAATTGCTCTGTATTTCCTTAAGCCTTGCTGTCCTATTTTTCTTATACTCAGCTCCAGATAATCATTTTCTTTTAACAGCTGACATCTAAAACAAGGATTAATTGTTAATAATACCTCAAAATAAATTAAAATCTTACAAAATTAAAGACATCTACAACAAATTGAAAAATGAAATAATATATATTAATTAAATTCAAGTTGTTTTTCCATTGGAAAATTTATACCTATAATTGAGCTGACGGCATAAAATTATGGGATAAATATGCTTTCCTTTCAACAACAGCAGAAAAGAGAATATCCTCAAACTATTGTTTAAGGTGTGATTCTCACAATCTAAATAGAATATTCCGTCGAAAACAATGTACATGCCTGCTAGTGAGTTTATGATTAACAAAGAAATTTTCTTAAGGAAGATGGAAAAAATTTGCTTTCCTTTCCAAACGAACAACAAAAATAAACACAAAGTTAAACTTCTTGAAGTTTCAGAAATATTATTTGGTTGAATCTACTATGAGTACTTACCTCTTGCATTGATGCCGCCATAATTAAATTACTGCACAAAATAGGAAATACAGCACATTTCACACGAATCACTATGAATTTCTCGACGCAAGAAGGCACTAACTCAAAGGAAACTGCTGAAAACATCCACCTTCAACCAAAAGCACAGAGAAAAGGGATCTTATTCGAATCTTCTCCGACGAAAGCACAGAGAAAAGTTATCCTTATTTTTAGAGAAATGAAAGCGGAAATGCAGAAGGGGCAGTATGCGGCAAAAGAGTTCAGGCCCGTCTTAAGGGGAGGATGGGTGGGCAGTCACCCAGGGCCCTGCGCCTTACCCAAGGGGACTTTCGGTAATTTTTCTATGACAAATTCATTAACGTCTTTTGTTTGACCAACGCATTCTTTGCCTTGCTTCTTTCCTTTGCTCCGCCACGTGCAGTCTCAAACCCTCATAAAATGCACTGAGCGGGTAAGCTTTCCTTGTCTCAAAGGGTGACACCTTGGACCCTCTCTCCTTCAGTTCTTCTTTGTTTCCTCACGGACTTTTTTACCCATGCTAAGTTCCGTTCATTGGTCCCGGCCATTTGAGGGACATGGTAAGGCAAAGTGCTACCAGTTAGTTTTTACCTAATGAATCTGTCGGACTCTTTGCTCAATTAGCAGGAAATTACGTAGATGGCTGGAAAACGAGTGCGGTAAAATTAACGTTTTAGATTTATTTGGCGAGTTTCAAGTGCTCAAAATTCTGAGAAATTGTTGCATTGTACATGAATGGCAAAATGTTAGACTGTCCCAAAAATGTCCTTCATGAATCCTTTTGAAATGGTGACCGGAAGACATCCCGCATAGAGCAAGTGAAGGGCTGCTACAGGGTCTTTCTCTCCACTTAAAACAAAGCCCTTCTGGGTCCTCCACAAAGTCCAGATGGAGGGCGCATAAATTACCGCGCAAAGATGCAAAGAACTGACTTTTGGGGAACTGTTTTTCGAAGAATCTGCCCTTGCCTACAACTAGTGTCGCATTTTGGAATTTGAAAAAATAGCATAATGCTCACTCCTCTTCAAATAGAAATGTAGAAGTAATTGAACACATAAGTTTTATCGAAGTCACAGACATTACAGGAAAAGGACTTAGCCAAACTGTACTAAAGGAACTAGGTTATATGGGAATTTCTTTGAAACATTGCTGAGGACAAGGGTATGACAACGGAGCCAATATGAAAGTAGACTCTCATTGTCGCCTCCAAGAAACTTCTGCCCCATAGAGGCTGCCACCCTTGTGCAATGCACACATTGTGCCCGTGGTAGGCATGGCCCTGATGGTACCCACCTGACAATAAATGTCTTGGAAACCACTGAGTGTTTTCTACACAACTAACTTTGTACAAGGAAATTAAAGTTTTTATTGAAAATAAATTAATTTATCCAAACTGTTCACTTTTTATTCCCTTTACAAGGAAAAAAACGGATTATTGAATTTAACATTCTTTCGTATAGAAAAAGTCAGTTCAACTTACAAACATTCAGCTTACGAATGCATTTCCAGGTACACATTAAGTTCGTAAGTAGAGGTTCGCCTGTATTATATTAAATTTACAATTTGTCATCAAACTCCTTACTATTTTTGCATAATTTTTTATTATTTGATCATTTTCTAGTTTGACCAGAATATGTCTGTTCGTCGACATAGTGTTAAAAGAATCAACATTTTTGATCTCCTAGTCTATTTCGTAATTTATTTTTAATATAACTTAAAATGTTGAAACTTCTCATAATCAACTTGCATAACTGATAATTAAGTATAATTATATATGCTTTATAAATATTGTTATAAGCAGAACTGTATAAGTTATATTCATTTAATACTTACTTTGAAACAACAAATAAACATTTTTTACATGATTTACATTCTGTCATTTTATCATCATTTAGAAACTCAAAAATGTCATCAAAATTATCGTCAAGTACATTTTCTTCATGAACTTCTGAAGTGACATAAATATCAGGGACTGTTATTTTCTAAAAATCCATTTTTGCACAAAATCGTTGTACTCTGCAACTAAATCAGAATATTGAAAATTTTTTCATTAATTTTTCAAAATTTACAAAAACAATTTTCTTAGCATCATTCTTGAAAAACTTCGGATTAAAAAAATTTTAATTCCTTTATCGAAACATTATTTTAAAATTGTTTATGAAAGTCGGAAATTATGCTTGAAAATGTTTTCTTCGAAATTTTTAAGATTTTCCGAATTAATTTCTTCAATACTTTTATATTTGTTTTTGTTTCAAGTTACCTGAAAATGTTGTTGAACATGAAGGCATGAAGAACTTTCAGAATCGTTTTCTAGTTCTTCATTTATGAATGTGATGAATTTATCACTCAATATTTTTATTTCTGTAAATTTATTAATATCATCTGATATTGTTTTCACAGTTGCATGAACCACAGCAAAAGCGCTTGATAATACCATATTATTAGCTTGCAAACATTTCGAAAGACTTGTTGTACTTGAAAATAATTTTGAAATAAGCATGAGCAGTTAATATGATTTTGTACTTAAATAGATTTTCTCTAAGATTGGATGCGGTGAAATGAGTTTGAGATGGAAATGTTGAATCTTCACTTATATCTTTTAAAGTTTTGCAAATTTGTATGAAAATTGATGATTGTGGATCATCATAACTTACTCGGAGCAGAGAGATGCTGACTTGTGGAGAAATCTCTGGACTTGACTATAAGTACGCAATAGGGGATGAAAGGATTGAGATAGTGAGAGGCAATGATGAAAGGAGTGAGAGACGTAAAAGGTTTGGAATTTTGAGGAAACTTAGTTAAAAACGGACATAAAATCCATTCCTCCATATTTCTGGATTCACGGATAGAAAATAATTAAATTACGGTTTTAACAGCCGATCGGCCCAGCCCCACCGGCCCATTTTTGCTCCGGCCCACCAGGAAATGTCTTGGTGTCCCACTTTGTCAGTCCAACCCTGCTCTCAAATGGTGAGATTGCCAAGCTAGAAATTGATGGACTGAAGTGATCTTATGATCCTATGCAGACAGGCATAAACTGTTAAGTTGGGAATAATTTTGAAATGAAAAAATTCTGCTATGACTGAGAATCGAACCCGGGTCTTCCACTTGCTTGGCAGATATTCTACCACTGATTACCACAGATTAATTCTCTCAGTCATAGCAGAATTTTTTTTCTCATTTCAAAAATATTCCCAACTTTACAGCTTATGCCTGTCTGCATAGGATCTTAAGATCACCTCATTCCATCAATTTCTAAATTGGCAATCTCACCCTTTGAGAGGGAGGGGTTTTCTTCAACATGTCTTCAAGGACATTCATTGGTGCTGGTTGATACTAGCTTGGATAGCCCAGACCCAACTAAGAAAAATCAGGGTGGCAGTGGTGGAGTGGCTTAAGCATTGGCCTTCCACGCAGTGGTCCTGGGTTCAAATCTGCCTGTGGTCGGATTTTTCAACCTGGGATTGTTCTGTTTCCTACTTGTGTGGTTTGAGGAGCCCATGCAAGTCAGTCCTCTGTCCTTTGTAAAAGATGTTATCAGTTGGCCCCCTTGGTGCTCTTTATAAAGAGTAGGCTAATGCCAGCACCAGGTTTCCCTGTTCCCTTCTGTGTGTGTCTGGTATGGAAGGATTTATGGCTATAATAATTCCAAGAGGCTGATTAGCCATAAATACAAACAAAGAAAAAACAGCCATGCCTAGAAATGGGAGAATTAATCTACTACAATAGGTCAGTGGTAGAATATTCACTCGGCAAGTGAAAAATCTGGGTTTGATTCCTGGTCATAGGAGAATTTTTCTTGTTTAAAATATATTCCCAACTTTACAGCTTTTCTCTGTCTGCATGGGATCTTAAGATCACTTCATTCCATCAATTTCTACACGTGGTACTGTTTTGTTATTTATTTTAAGCTGGAGGACAACAAGGTATTACTTTTCTCCTTAGTATCAGGTTTTGAGTCCAGGTGCAATTTTTCCTTCATTTACAATAACTTGTGTATGAAGCAGTCTTCGAAAATTTTTAAAATTTCATCTCCAAATAAATTCTTTAACTAAAATGGTGACAAGATTTATGAAGAAATGTGTTTTTCTCATTTTATTATCTAAAACAGTGGCTGTCTATTGGTAGCTTCTTAATGTGAACTTATCCCAAAACAATTTTGTGATATGGATAAGGATAATCGAAATGTCTCTTAAACAATTCATTTTATGATAAATGTTTCAAACAATACTTCTAGAAAACAATAACTTCTACAACTTTGATAGCAACAAATATTTGTACAAATTAATTCCTAAAGGAGAAATATGGAACAAGTAGGTATGTACACGGGTTTCCCCTAGTAAGGAAGTGCTTTTCGTCAAATTCACCATAGTATATCGTATGCTAATGACTGAAATCTGTGCAGCAAGTTCTGCATATGTATAAAGAATTTTTTCTGGTATTGTGGTTGCCCTGCTTTTAGATTCGTTCTAAACATATTTATTCATTTCGTTTTCTCATTCTATACTCGCCCTACAAAGAAATTTAAAAAAAATCTTTTCAACCAATACCTTCCAAATTCATAGTTACAGAAAAATTCTAACCTTGGTATTGTGGTAGCCCTGTTGAAATATGCTATTTTGGTAATTTATTTATATGAAGATTAAATATACTATATTTGGTTAAAATCCATTAGATCAGTTCTCTAGAAATACATGTAAAAGGAATATTATTTTACTTTTTACTATGGTAGCTCTTTAGCTCCACTTTAAACATCTTGATTTCATTATGGTATGTTGTACAAACTTATATACAAAATTTAATTTAAATCCGTTCAGCCAATTCCTACTAAATCCTTAATTACTGAAAGAGTTTAATTTGTAATTGTGGAACCTCTGTTTGGCTGATTTGGTTTAAATATGCTAATGTGGTTCAACACAAATACGTGTAAAAAGAATTTTTTTATTCCTTGTATTGTGGCAGCCCTGCTTTCTATATCTAAACTAAACATCTTGATTTTGTTACTTTATGTTGCACACCTTATTTATACAAAATTTCGTTTAAATCGGTTTGGCCAATTCCTCCCAAATTCATAATTACCGAAAAGTTTAACTATGCAATTGTGGCACCCCTGCTGAGTCAATCCGGTCCAAATATGTCACTTTGGTCATTAAAATATGTACGTATTCTATGTACCAATTTTAGTTGAAATCGGTTTTGCCAATTCTTCCCTGATATATGCGTACGGACGGACAGACATCACGAAGATAATAGTGCTTTTCAGCAATGACGATAAGCACTAAAAACCTTGACTCGTGGGAGGTTTTAACCCCCAAAATCTCCCTCTTGATAAGCTTCTCAATTCAATTCAAAATAACCTTATTTCTTTAGGCTATTCATTTCGAGATTATTACCTAAACAAATATTCTCACGATTGTTTACAAAGATTTTCAAATTTACAATTTATTAGTTATTGAGTATTTCATTGCTTTTCTTTAATTCAATTACTTCCTAATAGTCTGTGCACAGTAATAGTGCTTTAGCGCAGGGGCACGCAACCTACGGCCCGCGAGACCGCAACCACACCGCCAGAGTATTTTTTACAGCCTGCGAAGCGTAAATGAAGATGCGGTCTTTGATATTTGCTACAGATAGTTTTGTATATTTTACTTATACTTGTTACCTGTTGAAGTTTTAACGTTAAAAAGGCTTAGACATCATTTGTAGCGTCACATATGATCTCCTGTAAGCTCCGATGTAAACTCTCGGACCACCCGCTCGCGACTTCTAACTCGCCCAAAAAATTTTCATCTACGAATGCGGCCCGCCAAGTAAAAAGGTAGACATTCTTGCTTTAGCGCCTATATGGCTTCGTCAATCCACATAATACTTTATATTTATGCATGGTACAACTATACATAAAGTTCAATTTTCACAATGTATATGAGGTTATCAATAAATTTATTAATACCATTGACGTGTGGAGAAATTTTCCGCGGTTTATGTTTTCGTAGTTGTTTCGGAGTTACTTCCAGTCAGGAAAGAATGTAGTGAGACCAGACGCATGCGTATATGAGAAAATTTGTGAGATGTGTATTGCACCGGTTTTTTGCGTGTGCCGTGGAATGAAAATGGTTGGGATGTCCTGGATTAGAACGTGAGATAAGATGCGTTAAAACAAGCAGAGCCTCTATCGGCAGGAGGACGACTGACGACGCGGTATGAGTCAATCAGGAAGCGATGGCGAACCTCTTTTTATCTTCAAGGACGCGGACGTGTGGTGTTGCATTCCTGCCATTCTGTGACAGAGATTCGAGTAACTCATGAAAAACTATCCAGCTATTACATTGAAAAATTAGTTTAAATTTTCGACGCCGAGTACCTCACGCCAGAATTGCATTATGCAAAGGTTAGCATATAAAAGTTTTTTTTGCGCCGTTTCAACAATCAATTGTCGTAAAAATATATATTATGTGTGACCACCGAACATGGGCGTCCGCTGGAACTTTTACAGGGTGGAAGCAAGTAAGCTCCCACAGTCTTTCCAGAGGGGGGGGGGGGGAGAGAGGGAATAGGCAAGCTCCCACAGTCGGGTTTGACGGGCTTAATATTTTAGTAGTTTGTTTCCAGCATATTGCAGGGGGGCCCCACCTGCTTGCCTGACCTCAGAAAAATGCCCGCGTTAATCCCCTGACCTAACCAGACATCAGCGGCCCTTGACACAGGCCTGATCCAGAGGGGAGCAACTGCTCCTCCCCACTTCCCTTCCTCCTCCCCTCCCCCGCGGACGCCCATTCCACCGACTGTTGAGAATATGGAACTTTCATGTTAAACTACGGGTTCCACCCCCACGTCTTACAATTAGCCTCGCTCGGACGCCTCGACTCTTCGGGCTTCGATTTTAAGTTTGTATACATTATACATTAACTTAGTTTACATTACTTTCACTACATGTTTTCTTTATTTCAGCTTCAGCTGCCTCCACTAAAGTATCACGAATTGCCAGTCGGATAGGAAACAAGCGTGAAGTTTCTGCAGGAACGCGGAGTGCTCGCAAGTGAACACAAGTGCGTCAAAGGCCACCAATTGCATCTCCGCTTCGGCTATAAATTCCTATGACATTGCAGTGTAACAGGATGCAGCAATAGACTGAGGATGCGCGTGGGAAACTGGTTCGAGGGATCGTCTTTTAGGGCGCCACTGCCCCTGCGCCGTAGTAGTACCATTTCTCGCCATCGACAGCGCTACCGTCGCTGTCTTCACCTTCACCCGGTTATTAGAACAGTACCAAAAACTCCTCACTACTTTTATTAAACGGTATAAATCAGGCAATGAAAATTTGTTCTATATTTCAGATATTCATTAAATTCATGTGAAATTAGTTTGGAAATAACAGAGGACGAACCGTAAGAGGGGGTAAAGAGGTCAGGAGCAGACCACATCTAAAATAGCCGACTTTAGGCACTTCAGATTTGGTAAGCTATTTTTTCTTCAGCAGACAATTTTCTACCACACCCAACAATTTAATTAATGTTAATTATGGGCCTATTTCATTTTCTGTATTATTTTGTTAACAAAAGTTTATATATATAGAATTTTATTTGTAACAGTTGGATCTTCCTTAGTACCTGCTATTATTTTAAAATTTAAAGAGTTTTCTTTTTTAATTCTTGATTATCCTACTTATAGTTCGATTTCTTCTGGGTTGTTTGATTATTTATTTATTTGAAAGTTATCCGTTTCTAGGATGATGATTTAACAAAACGACTCTAATGTAATCTTATATTATATTAGCGTAATCGTCGTAGTCGCAGGCGAACTTTTTGGTAGGTTGGTTACTTATAACTAGGGTATGGATTTTTCGGGTTTAAAATAATATTTCATTCGGAGGGTAAATATCGGGTTTTAATCTTTTCCTTTACATTTGGGTTAAAATCGGGCATAAATAAGTAACAGATTTTTCGTGGTTTTAAAAAAAATTAAATCTCGGGTAATTTTCGGGTTTTATTATTTTGTAATTCGGATAAAATTGTTTTTAAATAAAAATCTTGTTTAAAAATTTAAAAGTTTTATTTAGCATTAATTTTTATGATTCACATACAATAACATTTGCATAGCCAGTAGTATTACACCTTTCCGGAGTTTGCAAATGATGCAAATGGGAAAATGAACGCTCAACATCATAGCTACCCGTGGGCATACACAGTAGTGTTAAGGCAAACTTACTTAATTTAGGGTATCGAACTCCAGCATTAAACCGAAACCTAATAATATGCAAATCTTTGTTTAGAGGTGTTGCCTCTTAGAAATAGGCAGTAAGTTCGGATTTAATCTGCTCATCCACATCATCATATGTGCCCAAAAATTCGACGACAGCACTTGTATCTGCATAGATTTCTTAAAAGGATCTAGTACGGATGCCATTTTCCTGAAAGATTTAACGGATGTATTAAGATTTATGTTTATTGTAGCAATCCATTTTGAAGAAACAATTACCGAAAATTCTTTTATGTGTCTTTGTGTTGTACTAGATGTTCTCAGAACAGCTGCATATGCACATGTTACAAAAATAATAAACAGATTGATAACGAACATCTAGGCCTGCACTCAAGTGCTAAGGTGCCTACAAGCGCCAGAATAGAAATTCTGTGACCAAATCTAAAAAGAATTGTGTTTAAAAAAAAACTAATAATTTCGGGTTTTTCCCGAAATTTAAAAAAGGCAATCGGAGTGTAAAAATCGGGTAAAACCCGAAAAATCCATACCCTACTTATAACCTATTGGGAACCTTATATCTCCGCCGCTGTGTGGGCTATTTTCGTCATCTATAATTTGTAAAGATACTGAAATCTCCTGTACTAAATTCCACCAGGAAACGTTAAATACTTTCTTTTTAAGAGGGGGTTTCCGACACCCCTGCACTCCATAAGAAAAGCATTGGAATCAGTTTCGGGCATTATAAAATCGCATTTTAAAATTAGTTATAATCAATATACGAAGTCGGGACCTAAACGGTTGTGTTGGAAAAAGAAAGAAATTCATTTTGGTTGCCGTGAAAGAGCAATTACGTGCCGAATTTTCCGGAAAATCCGTTTTTAATACGAAAAACGCGATTTTTAAACAATGAGAATTGTCAGTTACCATGGCCACCTCATTTGAGCGAGTGGTAATATTGGGTGTATAATCGCGAGCCCCTTGACGATATTACGTCATTTTGTTTGTTTACATGGATTTCGAACATTTTTGAAGAATCAGTGAACCTTTCCCCTTTGAATTAAAGAACCATTTTATTCGTTATTGTAGCATCGTTTAAAAAATTAATTACATTAATTTCTTTAAGCCAAGCAAAAAGCATTTTAAACTGTATAAGATTAAAATAGAGCCCCTTGACGATACTATGTCATTTTGTTTGTTTACATTTAAGTTGATTTATGTCTTTATGTTGAGCCTGTTTATTCTGTAATATTTACGAAAAAAGACATTTAAAAGAACTAAGCAAGGTCAGTTATTTTTATTTATCACATCACTTGGAAAATTAAATAAAAATTAAATTATACTTATCCTTAATTCTAATCCAGGTTAATGATTAATAGAATCTTCTGTTATATTTACGAAGAAAGAAGTTTACATCTTTTGTCAAATAAATGTCTGATCAAATTAATTACTTTTAAAAGCAAAATCAACTTAATGTGACAGGGAAGCGTCACAGGCTCTCTAGTATATTATACTAGCGTCAAATATGACGGGTATGCGTGGATTAAGTATTAAATTTAAGGCACTTCCCATTCTTCCTCCTTTTCTCTCTTCCTCTCTAGCATCCTCCACCCCCCCCCCCCCCCATTCTCCCTCCCTCTCCCCCTCTCGCCTTCAGGGGTTGAAATAACAATAGGATCTCGAGGTTTAACAATGTAATTGGTTGGCAAGGCAACACCCCGTTAAATGGCAAGATTTTTCCAAAATATGGGAGTTAAATGTTTAATAGGGGCGATTTCGAACTATAGGCGGAAAAGATTAACCGAATAAGAAACTTTACAATTTTGTCTTTGAAATGTCAAATTCGAAGATCGTAGGTCAATTCTTTCTAATTTAGACCTCAAAAATAATACAGGCCTGCACGTTGAAAAGTTGACTTTAACGTGTAATTTTATGGGAAATGGAAATGTCTTCCTTGGAGTCGAACCCAGGACTTTTTTCGAGATTTGTTTTCGTCATCACCTTAAAATATGTGAATCGAGCATTCCTACCAAATTTCAAAAATGTATCTTGATCCTTTATCGAGTTATTCGCATTTTAATAGCGTGACACAGGGAGTCACAAAGGGACAAAAGAAGGCTTTTATAGGTTTTAGACTAGCGTAATTGCCCGTCAAATATGACGGGTATGTGCAGATTATGTATTAAAATTTAGGTAACTCCCATTCTTCCTTTATCTTTGCCTCCCACCCATTATCTTCCTTCCCTCTCCCCCTATTCTCTCTCTCCCCCCTATTCTCCCTACTTACATCCTATTTTCCCTTTCTTCCTTCTTCCCATTCTCCATACCTCTCTCCCTCTTATTCTTCACCATCACTTCTCCCCATCCTCCCTCCCATTCTCCTCCCCTTCTCCCTCACATTCCTCCCTCCCATTCTCCTCCCTTTCTCCCTCACATTCTTCTCATTCTCCCCTCAAAATGTAGCTATCTCTCTTAGCGTGATATAACGTAGATAGAAATCTTACATACAAAAAGAATATTTATTTGTTAAACAATAATCTAGACAACTTTAGCTGGCCCAAATTATTTGAACTCTCTGGAATATACTATAATGTGAATTATATGTATTTATATTTTTTAATTTTCAGTTCACATAAACTGTTTTATTAAATTAAACTTTATTAGTTTTATTCGAAGTAAGTGCAATATATCTTCCCTCAAAATAGCGCCACAAAAGAACATTTATTTCTTTAATTATCACGTCAACCCAAAATAAACGAATTCTTATTATCTCATTATATAAATTTCTGCCAAATTTCAATTTTCTATCCACATCCTTGATCGAGTTATTCGCATTTTAATGACTTTACACTCAGACCAACGGACTGAAAACTTAGCCTTTTATTATAAACCTCTCTTTCCAATTAACATAGGCTTTCATTATAGGAGAGATAGCTGCATCTTACATATATAGGATATATGATATAAAACCTAAGGTACTTCTAGAAGTACTACAGAGCTGAAATTTGGCATGAAGATAGGCCATTGGGTACAACCTCTGGAAAAAATCCAAAATTCCAGAAAGTTATATTTAAGGGGTATTTTGTACCCCAATTTCCCATTTTAAACACCCATAAGAAAAGCATTGAAAACGGCGCAGAGCTTTAAAAATTGCTTTTTAAAATTATTTACAATTAGGATACAGAGTCGGGACATAATTCTTTCTCTGGACAAAAGATTGAAGTTTATTTTTCTTGAAGACAAAATTCATAGAGATACTAGTGGAACTGCCCGTCAAAATGACGGGTAGGCACGTAAAATTTACTACGAATGAGCGTCATAATTTTATTTAAACGACAATATCACCATAATCACAACAAATTGGCAACTGAGCGGGATTAGAGAAGGGCATAGCTATAGGGAAAAGCAATGGAAAAGAGAGAGAGAGCGATAGCCCATAAAACACAATACTATGTACTAATATTAGTATCAAGATACTGTCAACTAAGTGTGGAACGCGCAGTAGCGAGAGACAAAATTAAATGTTCCATAAAGAAATAATTTTGGGCGTATAAGAATTGTATAGCGCAGTGGTTCCCAAACTGTGCGTCGCGGCTCCCTTGGGAGGCGCCAGTGCCGGTCAGGGGCGTCGCGGGCATCGCCGAGGTCGAAGAAAGTCTTTATTACGAGCAAGAGTAGATTAGGGTGCAGGGCGCGCGGCATTTGAATGTCATATCATCCGAAAAATTAATGAGTTCAGAACTGTGTAAATACTTTTAGGGAAGATAGTATTGTGCAAGGTTGTGCTTAGGGTGAAAACTGTTTCACTTACGAAGTATGATTTGCTCATAATTTTATTCTGGAGCTTCGACAGAAAAGCATTGATACCAGCGAGAAGTGTGCTCAACTCGCGCATTGAAGCCGGGAGGCAGATCTCGCAGCAGGAGCGGCGAAGGCGCTCCGGCTGCGTTGGGCGAGGTGACGAAGTCTGGTGAACACAGAATTTATTAAAGCTCTATATATATATATATATATATATATATATATATATATATAGAGAGAGAGAGAGAGAGAGAGAGAGAGAGAGAGCTTTAGAATTTATATGAGTCGCGTGCTATCTATCGGATTTGAAGGTACTTGATTGTGTCACATGACACGGCACGAGAGTCGGCAGTCTGTAAGCAGCGAACCAGTTGACCGCAGCTCCCCATGCGGCTTCGGTGTTTCATGTTTTCATGAGTGGCTATTTAATTAATATTAAATAAAACTTAATAAATATTTAAAAAGCAAATTAATTCGTTGTTCATCCACCTGTATTTCAGGATTGTTAAGCTAAATTTCTATTTAGCCCCAGTTGGGATTATGCTTTTGAACGACTTGTTTCATTGAATTTAAATTTACGTGTCGGCCGTTTTTTAATTAAAAAAATCTGATTACCCCATTGTACAACAAAGTATGTAATGCAGTGGCGGATCCAAGGGGAGGGCGATGGGGGCGATCGCCCTCCCCTTGGACGACCCCATTGCCCTCCACTGGGTGCATTCTTAAATTCATTCCGCGCAACAGTCTTTGTTTCTACACATAAGATTAAGTCTGTATGTCAATGAAAAGAAAGATTCTGATGGGGTAGGGATTTTCAAAATGTATGGTGGTCGGCAGAGGCGGAATCAAGAGGGGGAAGGGCCATTGATATAAATATCACATCAATGTATCGGAGTCGGAAAAGTGAAAATTTTCCCCAAAATTTCATATTGTATTTTATTTCTTTAAAAGTCTAGAAAAACTCGCTGAACCGAAGAAATTATACCGAGCCCGGATACAAATCCCTAGATCAGGAGTCTCCAGGTCAAAACGACACTGTTGGCAACCCTACTCGCATCCGTATTTTGTAATAATTGAATGTGTGGAATTTGACCAAGTTAATTAAATTCTTTTAACTCCACACGTCATTACCTAAATATTTTTTTAATGTTTCGATGTTTTTCCTGCCTACAGAATTGTTCCAATTCTTTCAAATAAACCAAACTTCCGTTTAAATAATCCTGCGAAAATTTTGTTCCGTTTCTTTTGTAAATTTTGGCGTTTTCGCCTTTTTGAAATATGGTCATCCTAATCAAGGCCGATACCAATACCATACAAACTTCACGACACGTTTGAATAAGGGGAATCCCGATTAATTACGTCGTCATTTGTTTTGACATCTGCGAAATGCTATTAGTCAATGTGAAAGTTGCATCACGGCCGATTGGTGATCTGCGTCGTCCGCTTTGTTGTGGACGAGCCTGATTAAAATTCTTATGATTATTATTATTTTTGTTTCATTCGCTGTTACTATTTATGTATCTTTGATTGTCTTATGTTGTTTAATTCGTTGTTGTGAATTGTTTTATCTTATGTATCATATGTTGTAAAAAACATTTTAATAATCGTGACATTATTCATCAATATATCCAAAAGCGGGACAATTTTACGTCCTCTAAAGATTTTGGGGGACAGAGGAACATGCTGCTCAAAAACGGGACTGTCTCGCCGAAATCGGGACGTCTGGTCACCTTATACTTAATTCACGCATACCCGTCATATTTGACGGGCAATTACGCTAGTGGTAAAATAAATGGAGCTAAACAATAAGTCGCTTTTCTTCCACTATTGATACTTGATAAATTCTCGGATGTGTAACATTTTTTACATTAAGTTAACCTTCTATGCTATATTTTATACCTAATATATTCAGCCATGTTTAAAAGGTAGTAATAATTATTGCAAATCTCACCTTCAAAATGCACGTGCAAAAGTACAACTTCAAATAATAAACAAACAACTTGAAATGAAAAAGTGTCATTGCATCAAAATAAAAACAGTACCTATATAATTAAAGTAAATGCTAATACTTGTTAAATGTTAGGCTAAGGAGCAGTACTTGTACTGTAGTTTATAATGCGCCGCAAGAAAAGCTTACAAATAAGCAGACATAGCGCGATTTAACCTTGTATAATATCTATATACTGCAGAGAGTAACTTTCATTCTTTCTTGCATTCAATATAGCTCCGGAGCCGGAAAAAATGTCAAGATTCTTTGAGCCAAAAACTACGGCCGTCCGAGGAGTCACCGTATCATCCAGATTTTCCTGTACTGATACCTTCTCGGGCACCCATTTATAGAAATTAAGGTTGAAGCTTCGCCATGCTTTCAAGCTCCAGCGAGAACAGGGAAAGCTACAAGACTGGAGGGGGTAAGAAAACTACTCAGGGAACCACTTACCATCTAGAATTACTGATGATGACGTTCCTCAGAGGATTAGGCGGCGAGTACCAATTTAGCCTTGCAACCGAAATGGAAGATGCAGGCAAGTTCGACGACATTATCTTCCGATACGTCAACAAGGAGAACGGGAAGAGGACCTACCGCCTAATACAGATCAAACACAAAGCGGAATCCAGCAGATCTAAGATCACCCTTTCTGCTCTGCTCTCAACCAGCAACAAGGCAGATTATGGTGTGCTGACTTACTTCAATTCCTTCCGTAAAGTCAACAGGGAATTTCTGAAAGGTGGCGAGGATATGAGGGACGTTATGATTTATACCAACGGCGATTTCAAGTGGGGAGACAAACAACAAGCGTTCAAGATGGACGGATTGTTCGTGAAGAGGAGGAATAATAGAGGGCAGATAGAGGTGGACGACTTGCTGCAGACGGAACTTCTGTACTTCACGGAAGACGTCGAGGAGAGGAAGAAATGGTTGGATTTTCTGAAGAAAAATGTCACCGAGTGCAAGGATGAAGTAGAAGACGACGCACTGTTATACTTCGACAAGTTTGCCTTCGCCGTCAAGCAGCCAGACGAGAAAGATTTGAGCTCGGTAATCATAGACGAGTTGAAGGGAAAATACAAAATCACCGACCTAAGCGCGGCTTATTCCTTGTTTAGAGACGAGATGCACAAGTGGATGACCAGTCCAGAAGGTTATTACCTCAATCACGCCGAATGCCAGAATTTCGTGTTTCATCTGATGAAGAAATATGGAGCTATAAACTTCGGTTCGCGGTTACCCACAAGTAACTTTACGGGAAGAGAAAAAGAGCTGAAAGAATTGAGAGAGGCCTATCTGAATGGGACAACAACTGTCGTGGTCAGCGGCCTCGGGGGCATCGGAAAGACGCAGTTGGTCAACAAGTTCATCGCCGTCGATTCGGATCGTTTCGACACTATCGCCTGGATGAATGCCGAAACCAGGGAGGACCTCATGCTTTCTTTTCGAAGACTGGCCGCGGACAAGCTGGGCATCAAAGAGACGGGAGGGGACGGCAAACCGAAAGACTTGAAATCGATTCTGGAAGAGGTGTATCAGTTTTTCCGCTATAGGACATGCGTAATCGTGTTCGACAACGTCAGTTGCTCGGGCGAGGAGGAATCCAAAGGGGATTACGTTCTGGAATTCTGTCCGGAATTCACGCCTAAACCGTTTCTAATCATGACATCGAGATACCAGTCGTGGGAGAGCTTGAAGGTCGTGAAGTTGATGGAGTTCACGGACGAGGAGGCTAGGGATTTGATCAAAACTTCACTAGGCCATGATCTCGCATCCGATGAGGACGAAGTCAGAGCACTCACCAAGGAACTGCACAGCTATCCACTGGCATTGCAACAGGCTCTGGCATACATCAAAAAGATGGCCAGTCACGCTGATAAATTTGGCGGGAGGCGAGGGATCTCCCAATATCTCCAATTGTACGAAAAGAACTCTAAAATCTTGCTAGAGCAAAAGGTGGAGAAGTTCAGCGGCGACGCATACGAGGAAACCACTTGCAGCACATGGGACATCACTTTGGAAGAAATCAGGAATGGGGAGAACGGAAGATTGGCTGAGAGGATACTGCAAATGGCCTCCTACCTGGCAGCCGATGCTATCAAAAGGGAGGAGATCAATAAATGCTTCGAGAGTGAAGCTGAGGAGACGATTAAGTCATCCCTATTACTGCTGGATGATTACTCCATGGTAATGGTGGAGAATGACAATGTAACCATTCATAGGCTCGTACAGAAGATAACAAGGATTAGAGGGAGAGAGATGGGGGAAGAGAGAGGGATAATCGAGTCAGCTTTGAAGGTTTCTTCAGAATTAGAGTTGCAGAATTCCATATCATTGTGGGGATATGCTACAGAGTATGAAGATCTGGTCAAGAAATATTCAAATGTGCCAACAAATATTATAACAACTTTCAAGGATAAACACAGGTATGAAGAAGGTCGTTTATTTGGTGACAAGTTCATCCTGAAATTGAAAGCGATGCTTGGCACGACAGAAAATGATGTGGTCAAAGCTATGTTTTTGCTCGCCGATGTGACGTATCTTGATGGGAAATACTACGAAGCATTTGAACAGTTTCAAGAAGTGCAAAAGTGTCAAATGAATAATCTGGGCCTTGAACATCCAGATACATTGACAAGCATGGGCAATATCGCCTCTCTGCTCGAAAGCCTTGGTAGGTACGAAGAATCTCTGAAAATGCATGAGTCTGTTTATGAAAATAGGAGGAGAATTTTGGGAGAAAATCATCTGGCCACATTGAGCAGTATGAGCAATACAGCCTCGACCCTTGAGAGTCTAGGAAGGTTCGAGGAATGTCTGAAACTCAACATTGAAGTATTAGAAAAAAGAAATAGGGTTCTGGGAGATGAACATCCAGATACATTGAACACTATGCACAACACTGCATCTGTTCTTCAAAGCCTAGGCAGATATGAGGAATGCCTGAAACTAAATGCAGAGGTTTATGAAAAAAAGAAGCTAGTTCTGGGTGAGGATCATCCTGATACATTGGCAACCATGAGTAACATGGCCTCGGTGCTCACATTCTTAGGGAGATACCAAGAATGCCTAAATATTACCAAGGAACTCCATCAAAAAAACAAGAAAGTGATTGGAGAAAATCACCCTAACACATTGACTGGCATGAACAACTTGGCCTTAGTGCTTTTCACTCTCGGAAAGATAGAAGAAAGTCTGAGTTTGACCATGGAAGTATACGAGAAAAGGAGGAAAGTGCTGGGGGTCGATCACCCTGATACGCTTGGTACCATGAACAACATGGCATCTATGCTGAAAGGCCTAGAAAGATACGAGGAATGTCTCAAATGCATTGAGGAAGTGTATGAAAGAAAGAGGCAAGTCCTAGGAGATGAGCACCCCGACACACTGATCAGCTTGAGCAACATGGGAACCGCGCTTGAATGCCTTGGCAGGCTTGAGGAATGTTTGAAACTCACCAACGACGTGTATGAAATAAGAGGCAGGGTCATAGGTGGAGAACACCCTAACACATTGTCTAGCATGAATCACATGGCATCCATATTAGAAAGCCTTGGAAGGTATGATGAATCCCTAAAACTAAGCCAGATTGTTTGTGAGAAAAGGAAGAGAATTCTTGGTGATGAACATCCTGACACATTGATAAGTATGAACAACATGGCATTTGTTCTTTATAGGCTTCAAAGGTACAAGGAGTCACTAGAATTACACAAAGAAGTTTATGAAAAAAGAAAAAAAGTTCTGGGTGAAAATCACCCAAACACTTTGTCTTCTAAAAGTAACATTGATTTATTGTTGAATATTATCAACAACTCAAAATGCAGCTTAATGTAAATTAATTATTAGGGCATGGTTTCATTTTGCAGATTTAAAAAAATTGTTCCTTTTGCTCTTATTTTGGTTTCAAATGTTTACATTTTCTTTTTTCTGTTTTTGTTATCATTTATGTTTGTATTTCCATGCATTTCTCAACATACCCATTGCCATATTTTTCAATTTTGAGTCACTCATTACTTATGTTTAATTGAACTTAGAAATACATATTGGTTATTCTTATGATTTTAAATTGAAAGATTAAAAAAATGGAAATAGTAAGGTTTTGCTTTAAATCTAAGGCTTGAGAGATGAGCTTGAGAGATTACATGACACATAGGTCAGAACGGTGGCTATAATGCCACCCCTAGAAAAGTGCCTGAGGTGGTTGCCTCTCAGGCTTACCCCACTTAATGGCCCTGAATCAATGTTTCTAGAGTTGATGATACAGTAAAATAAAACATTATAATTAGGGCTGCAATTTTTAACAATTAATTAACTGATTAATCATTTAAAAAATGTAATCAATTAAAATTTAATTAATCGATTAAAATAAAATGGATTGAAACCTATTTCCGGTTGTAAAAATGGCGGACAACAAAAGCATGAAACCTATAACATGAAAGTTAAATGAACATTTTGCATTTAAGATAAATGCAGATGGAAAAGTTGATGATAGCGAAAAGGTTAACTGTCATCATTGCAACAAACAGCATATCATGGCTCAAATACGTCGTTGGCATATCACCTGCAGCACAAACATCCGCTGCAATATCAACGCATACTTGCAAATGAACAGAAACATAGTGCTGCTCAACAACAGAATTCAATAACACAGTAGGTATGTCAGAATGAGAAACCAGTGAGCACTAAAGTTAGCAAGGTTTTAACAACAGCCATCGCGAGAGCATTTGCTATGTTAGGGGTTTATGATATGGAATTTGTCAAGTATGGTTAATAATTACAAATAGTTTGGTTTTAACTTTTTCAGTATTTTCATTGTTTTTATTATATATTCAGGATGATGTAACATTATAAAAAGTAACATTAAAAAATACTTTGTGGCTTAAAAAAATGATATTTATGATTTTTGATAATTTGTAAAAAATTTCAAATTGATCAATTAATTTTCAATTAAAGAAATTTGATTAATTGATTAATTTTTAAAAATCAATCGCAGTCCTAATTATAACAAATGTTTTGTAAAAATATGCAAAAAATTAAATAAATAAAATGAATAATCACCGCTTGATAAGGCAGCAAGAGTTTCTGTAGAAATGTCCAGATTATTTTGTCATAATAAATATTAGTTTAACACTTGAGTATTAACCATATTTATCCAAATATAAGATGACTCCCAAAAATTAGTAGCTTTACAAGTAAAAAAGTAGTTACCTGAATATAAGACAACAGCCCATTCGCAGAATTTCCTATTTCATACAGAAGAACAATACCATACATATATAACATACACACACATACAAGGATAATCATGGCAAAAATTAGCGAAAAGTGTTATCCCAATATATCCATCCCACATCGTCAGGTTAGTCCTCACTTTCCTCATCACTATGGTTTCATAGTGTGTCATCTTCTGATCCATCCCTACTATTCAAAATCATTGACTGCAAACCGTTGAACTTTTGGACCGTGAAAATATAAGACAACCCTTCATTTTTCAAATGTGAAAATAGGAAAAATACCTCATCTTATATTTGGAAAAAATATTGAAAATGAAAACCTTTCATATATATATATATATATATATATATATATATATATATATATATATATATATATATATATATATGCTTATGGAAGAGGAAAGGTAAGTAGGATAAGTGGATGACAACAAGTTATTGGGATAAGGAAGCCCAATGAACACACAAATAAGATGACTTCAGGTTGGCAAGCTGCTGGGGGTGTTGAAGTGACACATATAAAACAAACACATAAAACACGGAAGCTTTCGGGGGTGTTCCCTTCATCAGCACAGGAGAGAGACATATACGGGTAACTCTCATTCTATTAACATTCATTGAATGAATGTTCGCTTTAATTAATGAATTGAATTTTATAGTTTTACTCATGGATTCTTCGTGTGTCCACAAGTTTTTCGTATTATCTGAATTTCTAGAGAGGCTTAATATGACATCATTGAACATGCTGTTTGTTACTCAAAATATATTTACAAACTAGCTGTATTACCCGGCTTTGCTCAGGACGTAAATCAATAAAACAATCCAGTATCAGTTAAGAGAGCAATAGTTTGTCCAGGATGGAGGTTGGATGAAGACTGAGCCCTGAGCCACAGCAAGCTAGCACGTGGTCACCCCCACTCCGCCATCACCCCCTACTCTGCCATCACCCCCCACTCTGCCATCACCCCTCACTCTGCTGCCTGGCCCCCACTTCTGCCCGAGTCTTGATCTCGCACATCGGTCAGACAAAGTAACAAAGTGTATAAGAAAGTTGTATTTTTGGATTCAGCTCTTCCAGATTTTATTAAATATAACTTTAAATTTTGAGCATTAATTTAACATTTATTTATTGGAAAATAAACTTTTGGCATGTTTTGAGGGAATGTTTGGAACTTTTTGCAGGTGGCGCCTATGGCACATGCCATCTTCACCATACACTAATTACACCACTTGAATAAAATATATGAAGACATTTAAAATACATTACTCATGAGTTATACATTATTTAAAGGTAATACTTATGAAAAATTACTGTAATTAAATCATAAATGTAATTCACAAGTATTAATTGAAGGTGGTATATGTTGCATAAAACAAGATGATAAATTGCATAGTTTATTATTATTTTAAAAGTTAGGATATACATACATATTTGCCCCACATTAATGGTAAACTCTACAACTCACAAGATTATGTGTTTTACAAATACCTGTGATAATGTTAACAAATTCTTCAAATTTGTTATTAATACAATGCTTTTAATATATATAAATCAACTAAAAATATTTTGACTTTGAGACATCTAAAATTTAAATATTTATCACTGATATTTACCTTTAACAATCATTAATCAATCTTTTTGGACATGACCAAATAAACGTTGTGATTTGATCAGATAACATTTCAAAGCTTATCTTTAGATTTTGTTTCAAAAGTGGCAATTTTATCTGCCTAGCCTGGTCCCATGGGATACCAAAGCCCCAGTTAAGTATCCATTTTTCCTCCCATATTTGGAAATAAATGGTTTTTCTTAGGCAAGATAGTTAGATATAAAAATCCAGATTAGCTCTGAGAATGAATGTGAATATAATAAGACCTTACAATTAGATATTATAAAAAGGATGAAAATAGTATCCAGTGGCATTTAATAATTTTATGTATAAAATATACATGATTGAACATTTAATGATACAGTAGCAAAACAAGCAATTTTGCAAGTACAGTTTAGAATTTAAGTAAAATTCTTACATCAAAACAGGCCTGTCAAAACATTTAAGATCAGCCAACAACTTCTCTACACCCTGATAAAAGCAGGGTATCAAACTGGAGAATTTATGGGTTCAGTTCGGATTCAGGTTCAGACAGTTTCAAATTTTTTAGGTTTTGTTCATGAAAAATTTTTTTGAATGGTTCAAGTTAAAAAATTTTTTAATTCATTTTCAATATCATTAATTTATTATAAAATGACTTGATTTAAAAACGAAAATTAACCTCGAAAAATACATTATAATAACAAACAAAATTAATTACAAAACTAATAAAAAATGTTGGGCAACATCAACAACAATTGGCATAAAAAAATCAATTTTAAAAATATAACAGAAAATAAACATTTTATTTCTCAAAAATTTTCATTCAAACAGACGGGCAGAATATTTTCAAGTGTCTCCAATAAGTTCACACGCTTTGGTGATAAAATAAATTTTAATGCAGAGAAAGCTCGCTCAACACTGTCCTGTGTCACTTGAACTCCTAAAGTGACCTGAGAAACATGATACAAAATAGGAAACTGGTTTTTATTTTCTTCCCAAAAGTTAAGAACTTTACTGTCCTTTGGAAACCTTTGAATTTTCTCATAAACTTCAAATGTAAGTTCTAAATTATTTTGAATTCTATAGTCAGGTTGGCTTTTGGTGTTTGTGTGAGACTTCTCGGTTTTTTCCAGAAACTGCTATAGCAAGTCGTCATCTGCTGCAGAGCCTGAAATACTTGCTGCTGATACAGAATGTTTCATATTTTCTTTCAAGTTGTCTGCAAGTTGTATATTTGCCAGTAACTTCAGCATTTTAGTAATTTGGATTTTAGCTTTCTTTACATTCTCTTTATCTAAAGTCAATCTGTATCTAGGATCAAAATATACAGCAGCAAACAAAAGATCATTATTTAGAAAATTCTCCTCTCTTTTAAGTACATTTGAATGTAAAGCTTGTGCCAAGCATTGAACATTGTTACAGAGGTCCAATTTAAAAAGAAGCTAATCACCGCCATGATGTGTGAGGAGATCAAGCAACAAATCAAATCTAGAAACAGAAGAGAAATGTTCTGCTTTTTGAGAAATCTGAAAATTTGAGACATAACATCCCTCTCGTCCATCAAACTTCAGTAAGAATTATTTTCTTTTCATTTGATTATATACTTACATGGATTGTCTGGAAGATTTGAACCCATTTTGAGCCTGTTTTAAAACTGGTTCAGGTTCAAAGTAAAAACAAAATCACGGTTCAGGTTCGCAAAAGTGAGCGGTTCGGAGCAGGGACGTAGCTAGCCTCCTAACTGTGGGGGGGCCAACATAAAAGTCAAAAATATTTGGGGGGGCACACAAAAATATGAAAATTTTAATACAACAATTTGGCTAGACCTGTATTTTTGTACTAATCCTTTGCTTATATTATCAGTAAACTTTTTTCAAATCTCTTTATTTTATAAAACCGATGTTTATTAACTGTTTGCTTTTATTCATAAAAATTGTTAATTTTTATTGATAATTTTAAATACTTTTTTGTATCATTTTAAGAATGATATTTTCCATACAATGGGTTGTATTCTGCTGTTATAATTAAAATTACGTTTCTTATTTTGCAAATTAGAACAATATTTTTTTTAATGTTGACAAACATTCCCATTTCTATTATAAATTAGTAATGTTTCAGACATATTACAGACATTTTTTTATAACAATTATAATAACACAAGTAATGAAAATAGGCAACCAATTATCTTAATAAATTATAACTATAATATAAAGGCTATTATTTAATTGTCTGTATACTATAAATATGTAAATTAAAAAAGTAAAATATTTTTATTTTAGTAGCTGAACCTGCCTACCTCCAGCTTTTTGTGCAAATATTTCTACAATTAAGTCTAAATCAATAGATTTAGTAATTTCCTTTTCAATGTGCAGTACAGCTAAATGCGATAGACGTTCATTGGCAATTTTATTTCTTATAAAAGTTTTAATTCGCCTCAAACTTGAAAACGATCTCTCGCATGCTGCAGTTGATACTGGTATCATTACAGCTTTTGTACATAATTTGTGAAATTCGTAAAAAGCTACTTTGAACTTGCTTGTCATTCCTAATAATTGAAACAGATGTGTAATTTTAGTTTCATTTTCAGACTCATACCTTTTAATGGTTTGTGGCAAAATTTGTAATTCGTCTTTCAAATTCTCAATATCAATACCATAACTTAAAGCAATAGGTTTTATTTGTTAGAAATTTAGAAAGTTTTCATACAGCGGATTTAAGTTACGTATACCTTCTAAAATTTTTCTGTTGTTAGTAAATCTTGCATTTAATTCTGCTATTATTCTATCCATAACAGGTATATTGATTTGAGTACGAATTTGATCTTTCATACTGATATTACGTTGAAAATTACTTTCCTCTGTAATAAGAAAATTTGCATATTTAGTTGGAAATTTAGAAACCGTTTGAATTTTCATTATTTGGAATATTAATGTTATTATTTGTTGCAATTTTCACTGATTCTTAATAAATTTTACCAAAATTGAAATTGTTCATCTGATCGCACATCCAAAAAAATGTCTGTAAAGAATGTATTAATGTTAATACATTTGATAGATCTGAACTGACGCTTTGCAAGAAGTCACTGGCAGATTTGAATTTTGTTAATATTTCAGTAAACACGCACAAATTAAATACAAATTGAAAATCAATTCCATTAAGCAAACAGCTGGCTTCTATTCTTCGTTCACCTGCTTCATTTGCAATAATATTTAATAAAACTAATACGGTCTCGAAAGTATTTTTCAAAGCTGAACATGCAGATACCTGGGCTGTCCACCGGGTATAACAAATTCGTTTTAGTTCTCGTAATTTGCTCTTTGGGTACATATCTTTATGTAGTTTTATAAACCGGGAATGAATAGCTGACCCAGAAAAAAATATATACAATTCTACCAATGTAGAGAAAAAGGAGTCTACATGTTTCACCTGTTTGCAAATATGGATGATTACAAGGTTCAGTCCGCGATTGAAACAGTGAACATATATACAGTGAGGTACTTCATCCCTTATTACACAAGGTGCGGTGACATTTTGTTCACATAATTACGTTACAATTTGGAACTTGATCCGCCTGGCGGACAAGTTCGGGTATCACGTGTGCTACATGTTGCCCACGAGCTATGGGTTTGCGGTAAAGGTTGGGAAGTCCCGATAATACGTGACTATAAAAAGGATTTTGTCTCCCTTAAACGAAATACGCGCCGAATTTCATTTTATTAACAGTGGCGTGTTAAAGATATAACAAGCGAGAGTAGAATTGTGTATATGTAGCAGACGACTACACGATTTTAAAATGATATTCTTTGTCCGAAATGTCGCCATGGTAGTTTATCAGCACATTAAATTCGCTAGATATTTTATGCACAGCAGAATGGGCAGGAAAAAACCGACGCAATTTTCAAGTGCCCCGGAACAAACAACGCCGAAAAGGGTATTCACTTATTGTTAGCTCTCAAGAGACGGTTATAACTCGACATCACTTATCCATTCGACAAAAGAAAAAAAATTTAACTACAAGTTTACTAGATGTTTTGTATAATCGATTATCGGTGAATTTGAATACACCTGCTTTGCTGTAGGCGTCTTCTACTTTTTTTGCGCCTTTGATCGCTACCAACTCCTGACGGGTTATTTTGCGGTGGTTCTAGATTTTTGGCCCACTTACCCAAATCAGGTTGGCACATCTTGCCCTCAAGACGTACCCCAAGGCGAACTCGATTATTCTTTTATGAATGTTTGAATTAATACGCCGTCTACTGCGAGACAACAATATTACGCATGCGCATTACATAACATAACGTGTCTATCAGTTTCATTTTGCTGATTATAAGTAACCCTAGAAAAGTATAAGTTAATTTTCATTTGAAGGTTAATTTTTTGCATACATATCATCATTAATGTGTCTCGTAATAGACATGGTTGTCTGAGGAAGTCTAAATCCCGAGGTAAATTCTTCAATATTCCTTTATGTAATATTTTTTTGTAATATTTTCTTTAAAGACTTTAGTTTAGATGTCATGGTGGCCTACTTCTATTCGCTAAGAAATGAGTTGTCTGTATTAAAATGTTGAGAGAGGCTGCCCTAGATAATCCATTCATAAACACCTCCAAAACTGTAAACAGAAGAGACTCGTACAGCGTAAATTAGCAGAATTCTCTTTATTTACATTGTCTGTATCCACAATTAATCATAGTAGTTTGCCGTGATGGGGAATGCTAATAATGGAGTATCTTCAATTCAACATTTTGTATTCAGCGTATTGTTTCAATTAGTATTATTCAATTCAGGAAATAAATTTGTGGATTCCAGTGCAATGTGATTTACTTCTTTACAATTCCAAGAATGTAATTTTTTGCCCAAGTAAGATTATTAAATCATTATTTTTCGCTTAAACAGGTCTGGATTTGAGGAAATTGCAGTTACGAGCTCTGTCAACATGACGGGACTTATATTAGCCAGAGGAGGAAGTAAGGGTATCCCCATGAAAAACCTCGCACTTTTCAAAGGGCAGACACTTTTAGGCCGTGCTATTCTAACCATGAAGGAATTTGGAAGTAAGAAATTAAATAAATGTTCTATTCATGTTTATTCTAATATAAATTTTAAAAAAATAAATCCTTACTTAGGTTATGATTTTTTATTTATCGTTACCTCTAGAATTTTCGTCAATTTGGGTTTCAACGGATAACTCAGAAATAGCGCAAGAAGCTAACAGGTTTGGTGTTTTTGTACACAATCGCTCGAAAGAAACAGCTACAGATACTGCATCATCCTTAATCGCCGTGCAAGAATTTTGTAAAAATAAGCCAGGTTAGTCTTGTAATTCGCAATAACATTTTGAGTTTTGAATTATAATGGACCACTTCCTATGATATTTTTACAGGAGTTTCATCTATTGGCTTAGTACAATGTACGTCTCCTTTTCTTGTACCCTCTTTTCTTCAAGAGGCTTATAATTTGATCGTGGGAGGTTATGATTCTGTTTTTTCCGTGACTAAAGAGCATAAACTCCGATGGGCAGAAATGTCAGGTAGATGACTAAGCATAATATCTTTTCTGCATAAAACTGACTTAAACTGATCTTGTTCGATTTAACATGCAGATGGTAGTGTTGTGCCCGTTAACTTCGACCAGAAAAAACGTCCGCGAAGGCAAGATTGGAAGGGGTATTTGGTGGAAAACGGGATGTTATATTTTACAAACATTGCATTAGTGAATTCTGGTTTGTTGCAGGGTGGAAGGTAATGTTGGTGTTTTAAAAAATATCACTGTGTTCTTACCAAATTTCTACGTTGTATAATCATGTTTTTTTCCAAAATCTGACAGAATTGCAACTGTGGAAGTCTCCAAACTTAGAAGCATTGAAATTGACAATCCGACTGATTTAAGAATCGCTGAAATTATTTTTGATATTCTTTTGTCCGGCATGTGATTGTCGTCAGTAGTTTCAGCTTTCAATTGTGAGGTGTCAAAAATGGCGACAGATTTGTCCTTTGGTAGGTGGTAATTGGCAACAATTTATTCCTTAGTTTCATGTTAATATTGAGTGTCATGTTATTCGTGGTCATTTTTTATTGCCGTGTAGTTTTGATTGTAAGTAGAATGTATCTTCAAAGTCGCATGTTGTCAGTAATGATGAACCTCAGTACAAATAGCGGTTACTCGACTTCTAATTTAGAGAATTGATTTTTAAAATCTGCTGAATAGATGTTAAATTTATTAGGCTTCTTAGAATCGATTATTAATCTTTAGTTATATTTAAATTTTGAAGTTTCACAAATGATTAATTTGTTTTTTCTGCTTGTGTTATTCACAAGTGTATTTTATTGTACGTGTTTAAAGTTTAGTTTGTGTTATATAAAACTGAAAAATTATATCATAGTGTTGTTTGCGTGTTTGTTCGCGTTCTGTAAACTTTAACTGTATATTAGCTTTGTTATATAAAATGGATTAGTTTTATTTATTATATTTTGATCATGTCGGCATATCTCTTGAACAGGCACAGTACCGCCGTACTATCGTGAAGTTTTCCATATATGCTCTCCTAATGCAGACACCATAAGTAATGATGTTTTTACTCAGCTACTTGTTAAATCTGGTCTTCCCTCGACTACACTCAGTCAAGTAAGCAAATGTTTCTGCTTATGTTGTAATTTATTAGTAAAAATTTCTACCATAAAATATTTCTTTTAGATATGGAATCTTATTGAGTCTAAGCAAGGCTCTCTTACTCGCACAAACCTCTATAAAGCACTAGCGCTGATTGCACTTGCGCAACAAGGAAAACAGCCAGATGCCAAGCTGCTTGAAAATTTCTCCGGAAAAGGTTTCAATTTTTAAAAATATCTCAAGGAAGTGTTTTTTGACGAAAAAGGATTTTTAATTGTACTTACAAATTATAGAATTACCACGACCAGAATTGGGAGACTTGTCTGAGCTGAAAGTCTTTATGCAGCAGTTTTCTAGAAGCTTCAATCCAACCCAACTTGGCCTTAGTTATTCAGACATATGCGAACTTGAAATCATAGAGGTTGAAATAATCCCTGAGAAGAAGGGGTTGTTTTTAAAACATGTAGAGTACCAAATTTTGAGCAAGGTAATATTGTTTTTGATGAAAATGTATATAGTGTTGTATGTTTAATGGTGTATTTTATAATTTAATTTTCTTATTTATAGAGACTAAAATCATCTGTGAGGAGGAGATACAATGATTTTCTAGCATTATTTGAGCTACTTTTAGGTCGATTTCCATACCGACTTATACCAAAGTTACCCCCAAAGAAGATGGTTGGAGGTAAGGTGGAGTCACTTTGAAATTAACTCTTATAATTTGTTATAATATAATTTTAAGTTAGTGATTTTCTTTTTGTAGCTGACTCTCATTTTATCGAGGAAAGAAGAAAATCTTTACGTCGTTGGCTCACAATAGTTGCAAGGCATCCAGTTATTATGCATGATCCAATGGTAGAATTTTTTCTTACATTTTCTGGACCAGATGCACAGAATAAAATACGAGAAGTATTTCGGAGAGTTCCTGATGAATTTACCACTTCAGAACTGGCTGCCAAAGCAAAAGTAAGCTGTTAATTTCATAACAAAAATTATATTTTGTAGAAATTTCTGAAAAGCGCCCAAAAACGAGTAGTGAATTTCTATAAAATAATTATTCACGTTCTTTCAAAATTGGGCTCTTTATTTGCCCATCAAGTTTAATCCAATATCTAACCATGTTTCTGTTCTGTAATAATCATGGTTTCTCATCATCCTTACATATATTATGCCAATCGGCCACATTTCTGTCCATTTGAAGAAGTATCTTTCCCAAGAAAGTTCCAGAAAATTTATCACTGTAATATTTTTCCCCTTACTGAAGCTACTTATTCTTGGAAACATCATTTACTATCTTTAGCATATCATCATGTTTCTTGCTAAATGTTAAGAGCCTAATTTGAGCTGATTCTGAAATGCTTTACATTTTTCAATTTTGTAAAGTTCTGTCCTTGGGACTAGGAAGTTTTCTCAGATTTCAGGAACTTGGTCTGAATGGGTTTGCTTTGAAAATCTTAGGATTATTCCTTAATTAGCCGAGATAGTAAGTAGTGTTAAAATTGAGCAATATTTAATAAGGAAATATAAGATATTGAATAACAAATAAAGAACAAAATGGATTTACTATATATTGTACAAAAATTATCATCTTTATTTCCAAATTGAAAAACTTAGTACAGAATAATACAGTATCTTTACATTGGCATGGGTGACAGGTGGACTGTTTCTGGTGCTGGAGATGGAAACTAGAGGACTTGATTTTAGAGTATGAGTTGGCCGTATTTAAAAAAAAATAGCCGTCTCAGGTGTGAGGTGTAATAATACTGTATGGGCATAGGTTGCTATTCTCACCGGTTTTTCTGGTACAGTCGCGGTTTTTGAACAGCCGTCCGTGTTCCGACCCCTTTTCAGATTCGTATTTTGTCAACTTGTAAATTTTTCTTAAACATTTTTGACGCCGCAAAAGTTTATTATAACCTTTACGAATGAATGCATAACAATGAGACAGGAAACCGCGCATTGTCCACTACGTCATGTCCTGTTTTTTTCCTCCTCGGATTCTAATCCCATATTGAGTATCAATTTCATGAATCACGTAAAGGGTAATTGGAATACCCCGTGGACGTGCTTCACCACGAGTTTGACTCTTACACAGTCAACGTTTTCATGTGTTGGAGAAGTGAAATTTCTCCTCGAACTTTTTTCATTCATTAACAAATGCAGATATTGTGGTTATTTCTACCCAACCCGCTCGTGAGCTGTTTTTCGCCGCAGTCTCTTTCATAAGTCCACTTCTTCATTGTACGATAATGTTTCATATTTGACTTTTCAAATTAAATATTTTCTTAGTAAAGATAAAAAGTTAAACTCAGCTGAATACCTTAAACGAAATTATGACTGTAGTCGTTAAAGGCTTTAAAACTGAAAGAAATGTACTTGTGGTGTGAGTGGCCACATTATTTGATTATTTATTATTTTACCTTCGATAAGTTAATAGCGTTCGTTGCATTAAGCATTCAAATTTGCGTTGTTAAATTTTTCTCATTTATTTTCCGTAGTAACTGGCCGTATTCCCAACGAGAATATTTGAGTTTACTACTCATTCGCGTATGTAATTTTTACTGCGTAAATTACTGGGTCTTAAAATTTTAGACCAAATCACGATGACGCATTTTGCGATACACAACAGATGCCCCGAAAACTTAATTTTGGAACGTTGCGTCACTTATCTAATCGGCCGTTCTTGAGATTTTTTGTTTTATTATAACTGTCCGTTTAGGAAATTAAATCCCCAGTCAACTAGTTAATATTTGGTTAGTTTATATAGCACATTTTGATCGAAATAATAAGTTTTCATTGTTATCAAATTTATACCTAGTACTGAAAATTTTGGCATTTATAAATCCTTCTAGTTTTTCCGCGTTTGGATCCGTTATTTTGCAATCTTTAGAGAACGTTTATATGAAAATTAAATTGTATTTTCTTAGCACAAAAACACTAAAATGTATTGAAGTGAATAAAAATTAGATTAGAAATATTACAATTATGGAGAAAGTCATGTGGTGGCCACATCAGATTTTTTTAGATTGCTGAGCTGTTGCCTTGAATATTAGATTGTTGCCGTCCTTGAGAAAAATGATATTTTACTTCATGTGTTGAAATCCAAAATTTATCTCTGTACTCATTTGGATTTTCAAATTTGTGAATGGGAAAGTAGAAATAATGGTGAATAATGATTTGTTCAACATTGCTGGAACAGCAGAATAATACCATAGCTATAGGAAGATCGATAGGTTACAAATAGGATCAATTCGTTGTAAAACAGAAATGAAGTGCTCTCCTTTACAGCCGAAAACTAGATCAGACCGTTGAAATTCTTTTGTGTAATTCCTATTATTACCAGCATTTTTCCATGTTTGTTCTGGAGGAATAATTATATTACATTGAGATGAGATTGGTTTTTGCAGAAACATAGCATCTGATAAATATCACGTTTGAGATTTAAAAAGTGAAAGTATTTCGTCTAGTTGCCTATATTGGCATCAGAAATTAAAATTTATAGTTTGAGTTTAATCTTAAGAGTTTAAATCGGATGTTACTAAGAGATTCTGACAAAGACGAATCCAGATTTCAATCTTAGGTAGGCTAATCAAAGATGAAATACTAAACTATTTGAAAATGTCTTCATAACCACACAAATTTTAATGTAAAAAGGAAATAGATTCTATTTTGTGCAACAAAATAAATACAGTTAAAGAGTAACATTTTGTCCCCTCCCTCCATCTGGATCCACTCTGGGATTCTGAGGTATCATATAAGGGAAAATAAGTAAATGAGGTTTTTAGGGTTAAATTTCAGTGTTAAGTGCTTTATTACAATAATTTGAATCTATATCCTTTGACTGCTCAATTAAATTGGTGACTTTGTCAGGCAAGTAGGTACCTACTCAATTAAATGAAGAAATAATTTTTACTTCTTCTTACCTCAAAATGTGTTATTCCTGTTTGCATATACACTCATGGGCATGGAAAACTAATTTTTTCACTATTTTATTATTTACCTTTGGGAAAAATGTACTAAACCTATAAACATTTTAAAATTTCACATCACTTAATACACTACTTAAGACTTTTTGTTTTTGTTATCTGACCTATTAGAACATTTGCAATATTCTTTATAGTGTTTCAGTGTATGGTATTTTTGGTAACTGGGTACACTGGAGGTTTTTCTGGGCGATCCATACAAAAGTAATTAGTTTGCTCTTGTCTGCAATCCCCTTTCCCTTTTATAGTACACTGGGGTGGCATGATTGAGCAATTTTTACAGATACTTTCGGAAAGCTATTCAGCAATATCTTCTTCGATTTTTCCTTTTTCTACTCTGCTCAGCCATTTTTTCTAACTTTAGAAATATCAGGGGAAATATTACAACTGAAATAGTCATAATATATATGGTTTTGATTGGCTACATCTAAAGGGAGACACATGTAAATTAGGATTTAATAACTTCTCAGTAGAACCAAAATTAAGTTAGGAAACAATTATAACGTATGGAATATCTAAGTAATTTGTAAGGATTTTTTAGTTACATTAACGAGTTGCATACTGATCTAGAGAATTCCAGTTTCAGGTCATGCGATGCCTGACGATCGCAAAAATACCCATTTTTTATTTCAGGTAATATTTTCTTAGTCCTAACTAATTTGAGAAAAACAAGAAAATGTTCAGCCAAGTTTGCATTATGACTCATCAGCTGTGCTCTTTTCAGCACAATTGGTGTGTATAATACTTTTATTGCATTAAGTAAACAGGTTCAAGATCTTTCTGCTTGAGAAAGCAAAAGGTTCGGCTATGCATCAGGAGGACCTGAGTGAGACATCAAGTAACGAAGTAGAAGAGAAGAAAAAAAACAAATAAATGTGTCACAAGAAAGGACTCTCTAAGCAGATTTTCAGGCAGCTTGAATATCACGAGTATGTTGTTTGAAAGATATAGTATATATATCCTTCCAGAACATCCAGTATGCAATGTGCTAATGATGTTCTACATTTATTTTATGAGAAATCTACATATAAAATAATATTTGAGATTGTACAGTATAAATATGGGGAAGCAATTTCAGGTCTCACACAAAAAATACACGGAAACCACTAAAATTCCGAAATAAATAAAAAGTATTATACACTTAAACAACTGCAGCATAAAACACTATAATTTACTCTGTATTGGTTTGAAGAACAATTAAATGCAAAAGTAATACTTCTTGACTAAAATAAGAACAGACCCGAGGCAAGATATTTGGATGAAGTCCTCGACAGGGTTTGCTGTGCTAATTTGGTGGATTCCCAGTAAGTGGTAGCATGATATAGAGAGTTAAAAATGCCATTTCTGAGTATTTAAACTAAAGTAGAACGTGGCAGCAGGTTGTAAAAATTTTTCTGAGGTTGTGGACTGAAGTCAAATATGGCAGCGGAAGGTAATGATCTTCATTCAACTTTAGTCGCCTGTGGCAGCAAAAGGGTTAAAAATGTGAATTTGTATTTTTAATTTAACATCTCTTTTTTATCACAGCCTCCTGGGCTGCACAAAATGCTCTAATCAGCTGCATGTGGCCTGTGGGTCATAGGTTTCCCATGTCTAAAGTCTTAACCCTTGTTGTACTCAGCACTGTGTGCCATTATTCATTTTTGTTTTTATTTATCTTTTTATTTATCTTTTCTGTTATTTTCCGATATTTCGTTATCTTTTGAAATGTTTGATGAAAATGTTTCCCTTGTTTCGACTCTCTCATTGAAATTTACACCATTCTTTTATATGTTTGCTACTAAAATAAAATGGTTATCTTGGTCCCAGTATAAAAACAAAAAAACTTGAGGAATTCAGCAAAATACATCTTCAATTACAAACTTCTTTCAAACTAAAAACATTTCCATGTCACCTTTAAATGCAGATTTGGAGGAGAATATATATTAAGAAACAATCAAGGAAAGGGCAATGACATAGTGAACTCTTTGATAGAAGAAGAAACAAATAATGTTAATACTAGAGAAGAAATTAACAATGTTGATGCAGATGCAATTTTAAAACATTTCTTTATTGTCTGGGGTCACAAATTCTACTTTGCATACGGGCAGCACATACCTAAGGCGCGACCATGGTTTTGTTGATGTAAGTTTAATAAATTACTATACTTTGAGGGGATGAAGTATACAGCTTGCACTGTAATAAGGTAACATTTAAAATGTATAATATAACAATCAAATATAAAAATCACTGATCATTTTTACAAATACCATGTAAAAACCTACTGTTTTACATTTCCTCCAAATTTAACTGTGGGTGAAAATGAAAGATAAAGAAATTTCACTAATGATTATCAATAAAATTTTATTTGGAATTTTTAAAAAGTATTAAAAATGTGACATTTGAGCATCCCAATAAGCATTTTCAGAGCAGTATGACAATTTGATGAAAAATGGGTTACATCCGCATAAAAAAGACATCTGGTCACTATTCAACTGATATGATTCCTTAGTAAAATTTATAAATAAGCTTCTAATTTCTGTTTCAGGAACTTGTTCCTCCTGAAACACATGCCGAATTTGCAAACAGTAGAGACCAAATTAGATTAATATTTTCAGGAGTTTCTCGTTTGAAGCATATAGCTGATTTACTGGCAATTCGTTCTCATGGGTGAGTATTTTATATTAGTGTAAGGAAAATCTCCTATAAATTGTTTTACTTTTTATCAACTGTAGTAAAATTGATAAAAATATTATTCAAACAGGTATGCTGATAACATGGCAGAATTTGGTGCTCAGCTTACTAGCCTGGCCAATGATCCACATGGCAGTTCTATGTGGGCCACAGGTGGCAACACTGTTTGGGCTGACATGAAGAAAGGTTTTCATGTGATATCAAAGTAAGATAATTTGCATTGCTTGATATTGCTATTAGATAAAAAGCTTATCTTTATTATGTAATTGTATTAATGAGGCCATTCATTATTAAAAGCAGTTAATTTTTTTAAGGGAATTTGCTTTGTTATCGAGTAAGGCATTGCAAAGGGCAGTGCGTGAGGAAGATGAAGTGTGTGAGCGACTCAATTTACTTTTGGAAGTGTTAGGTGCTCATCGAGATCTCTGTGAGCGCCATGAAAAAGGAGTGGTGCATGACCATCAGAGGGCATTGGCTAAAATGTTAGCTCTTAAGAAGAGACAGATACAAGGCGTCATCAAAGGAACAGATGTATGTATGATATTACCTTATTGTAGGACTGATTTTTGTCTTAACTCCATGATTTATTACATGTAAAATTACGTTTATACAATTAAGAAAAATGCATTGCAAGTCTTTTCAATGTTGCATTTTTAAAAGGCTTAAAATTGATATTCAAACCTATCATTTGTTCCTGTAATTATAAATGTGAAGAGTATTTTTCTTATATCAGTTACTTGTGAAAGTACCCGGCATTGCCCAGTTAAATCCAATATACTTTATGTATGACAAACCCTTTACATGGTCTGTGAAGCACTGATTAGAAAATTTATTCAAAGACTGTACTACATTTACCAGAAAAAGTACATAATTACAACTTACGGTTTCAGAGATAGAAATTCAAGAAAGTGCCAAACATGCCATTATGTATTTTTATACATCAGTTTACATAAATATTTTTTGGTAAGCACAATAAAAAGCACAATTTCCTTTCCCTGGGTCTTATCTGATCTCTGAGGTAGCAATTAAAGAATTTATTCAGAGATGAAAATTGGAGAATTTCCCAAGACTGCTTCACCTGCAAGTCCTGTAAACGAAGGAAAAATTACACCTGGACTCAAACCCTAATACTTCGGAGAAAAAGTGATGTCTTGTTGTCCTTCAGCTTAAAAGGAATAACGAAAGAGTACCAAATTTTGGTGCATTCCGTGGCTGCCAGAGCACCAAAGAGTGTAAGGGAACTGAGGGATGTTAAACTCACCAACATGTGGCACATGACCCTATATTAAATAAATCGAGACAAAAAATTCAAATAAGCTTTTGAGAGAAACCTAGTCGGAATTTCGACCTCTCCGTGTTACTTTTGGGGGCCATAGGAGTCACCATGCAAGTTTGGTGGAGATGGTCAAAGAGTGTGAGAGGAGTTAGCAGACAGACAAACATATGATTTTACTTTTATATAGATGTAGAGATAGAAATTTCGAATTAGCCCTGAATTTTGTTAACAGTTTGTAACAAGTAACGTATCTTGCTAAAGCAGGAAGTGGAAGCACATTTTCTTAGAATTTTTCAGGGTTCTGGTTTACCTCCTATAAGGAGTGGAGAATCCGCACCATTGAAATGTAAATCCTCGTTAGAATTTTCCATCTATGAAAACTCACCTCCTTTAGCTTCAGTAGTTTGGATACAATACCACTTCAAAATTTTGAATTTTTCAAAAATTGAAGTCATCTAGTGGAAAATCTATGAACTACATAGAAAACCCAATCAATGGAAATTTCATAGATTGATAAGAGCTGTCTAATTCAAAAAGAATTTTCCCAATAAACCCAGTGGTTTGGCTTCAATATCATTTCCAAGTTTTGAATTTGAAGCCATCAAGTGGAAACTCTACTAACCACCATGAAAGTTCAATCAGTGGAAATTTAATGGATTTATAAGAGCTATCTAATTAAAAAAGACAAATACCATATTTTTCAGCATGTAAGATGCACTTTTTTTCCAGAAAAATTACCCCCAAAATTAGCCTGTCTTATACGCCGAAGGTAAGATTACTACTGTTCTCAGTACTGACACTAACGAACACACTCATTTCCAGTATTGAATAATACTCTTCAGAATTGAATAATAGGCAGTCATTATCACAAAAACATTAAAATATATTGATATATGATTACTCATTGTCTGTCCCTCTGTCAATCCCCCTTTTTCTCTTGAACAGTTTGTCATAGAGCAGGGATTCTCAAAAGGGGGTACTTTTAAAGGCATTAGGGAGTACTTGAGAAAATTTACATAATGGCTGACATTATCATACTCGACACTTCAAATAAGCTTTTTTCATTTTGATGCTTTGATATTTTAACGATAAAATAGGATTATTTTGTCTCTAAAATGCATACATGAAGTACATTCAAGATCAATTTATAAAATCTGTAATCTTGTAATAATTTCTATCTCATACAAAAGAGCATATATAATCGTATTGTTAAATATGTGCTTCAATGTATCAATAGAAAGGCTTCAGACTACATTGTCACAGTGGCCACACGAAGTAACGACAAACATTCACATGACTGCCTGAGCACAACTTATAATAATCCACCAATACAACTATGTTATTCATCAGTTTGAATATGTCAGTTGTCAATGAAAGTTTGTGTCAAGTGCTTAGTGCTTCTGAAGAAGAACCATTTATGTTTTTCAAGAATACTTTCCTAGGTTGTTTCCAAATAAATTCATTTTTAAATTAAATTATTTAAGAATTACCATTTCAGCTTAAATCCTAACTATTTTACTATTAAATTGTTAACTATTAACGAATTTTTATTAAATTAACAAAATTAGTTAAAAACAAATTTATTTTAAATAATAGTGAATAAGTAACAAGAAAATTATTTGAGATTTTTGATAAATTTATCTGCGATCATTTCTAAATTCAATAGTTAAATTTAATTACAGCCCTCATATATCATGGATAAATGATTGAAACAAGGAGTTAAAAGATGAGGACGAGAGCTATATTGAATTTACATTTACAGGAGACTCTGAACATCCTCAACCATTACGTGTGTGTTGTGAAACATTATCTAATAATTGTCTCAAGCCATCCTTATTATGTCGTCATTTAATGACTAAACATGATAATTTTTTTCTGTGGGAGGTGGACCGAAATGACATGCTGCTGCTCGGTTTCCATGTGTTTTTGTGTATTGAATTGCCTGAAGCTTATAACTAATAGCATAGGCATATCTTTTCACTTTTGTAGCCATTGCGATCTCAATACACAATGTTGTTTATCCTAGATATGTATAAAATATTGACATTACACGAATTCTACTGTTCTGTGGCATTAATCATGCTATTCAACAGGCTCATTAGGAACTAAAACATTGCAAATGCACCGAGATTGTAATCACTGTGAGCGGACATGTATTAAAGTGTAATAATAAAAATGCATCCTCAGAATTCACGTTGTATAAGGTATTACTGTATATATTAACAAATTTTTCACTATTAACTATTGATAGTACCATATTCAAAATTTTACTTTCCCTTGCTCTCATATGAGCTGTAATGTATGGATTAAGAGGATTATTTGGATGGTGGGGGCATTTCCAGTAGAGTTTATGAAGCATTTAGCAACAATAATATATACATCCAGAAATACGCGTAAAAATAATAGTATAGCTTCCAGGGGGAATGATTAATATGGAAACGTACATAGGGATCATCCAAGAAAGTTTGCCCTGGGCCCCGGGAGTGCTAAAGACAGCCCTGGGTCCATTTACATAGTAGTTTTAATAAGAATGATATTATTAATAATATTACTCATTATGATTTGTTTAATAGTTGAGTTTTTTGTTTTTCCTAATTATTATATTGATTATATTGTTTGTTATACTTAAAGTAATTATTTGCAATTTTTTAATATCTAGGCTGAATCAGTGGAACAAATGGAAAGAAAAATGATGGAGCAAGAGTCTGTGATAGCCAATGTTGACTTGAGGAATGCATATGCCCTTCATTGTGTACACCTGGAAACTCAACTTGTTCATGCTCATCTTGAAATTTTAGCGTCCATTTTAAACACTCTTGTCACTGTCCAGATCCAGGGGCATTCAGAAGTATGTATTAAGTGATTTCTACTTAATAACAATACAACTTTAAATTAATAACAGTACAACTTTGAATTAATAACAATACAATTTAAAGTTGCATATTTCTTGTAAGTTTAATTCTTTTGTTGACTTTCTACTAATAACAATACAATTTAAAGTTGCCTATTTCTTGTAAGTTTAATTCTTTTATTGACTTTCTATCTGCCTTCATCAGGAAAGAAAAAGGTTAGTAGAATAATATTTTAAATAGTGAATTGGTATATTTCCAGTTACATTTCCTTCTAATTTAAGAATATTTTTGTTACTCAGATCATAATGTTTTATGATATACCAAGTTAATATTCTTGAATTTTATGTCTGCATTTTGTGTATTTTTAATTTTTCAAACCCTTCTTATTATATACATAATATCTTAATTCTGTCTGTCCGTTAGTCTGTCCGGCCATTGGTCTGTCCGTCCATTGGTCTGTATGTCCATTGTTCTCACTGTCAATCTGAATGTAGCTTTGATTTGTATTGAGTGAAATCTGAAGCTTGTTTGCGATCTTTTTAATGTGTTTTGACAAATTTTCTGACTAGGCATAAGATTGACATTTGGTAGAAATGTTTGATTTTTATAGTAAAAGCCATTTACGAAGAAAATCCCTAAAAAGACCCTGGTTTTACTCTGGTAAATAATTTCTATTTCCCATAAGATAACACGTAAAAATCGATTTTTCGACTCAGAGGATTTTACTCTTTTGCAAATTAAAATTAGAAAGAATTGACCTACGATCTTTGGACCTGGACCATTTTAAAGAAAAATAAATAACGTTTCTTATTTTTATCATCACATTTTGCCTATGATTTGAAATCGCTCAAGTTATACGTTTAAATCATATTGTAACAGCTTTCCTCAGACGTCTAGTCACTGGTGCGTCATTCAACACCCAACCTTCACTCGCTAGGTTCACCGATGCGTAAGTCCACTATCACACCGCTCAACTGCTGACTTGTCGGTCTTCCGCCATGACTTCAAGTGCCCGAAACGAACCATTCAGCTGCTTATGTAGGCCTTGACACAGATTCTAGAACATTCTTGGTGACTCGGGAAAATTCCATTCGAAGAAAAGGAAACCTCGAGTCCATCTCTTGTGTAATCCGCACCCAATCTGGTCTCCTGGCACTGCATTTGACATTGCCCCCTCCTGAAGTCCGTTCATCCCGTTTGGAAAACTACATCATCAATTACTTTGTAAGGCCCTTCCCATGCCTGCTGTAGCTTAGCTGACCTCACCTTGACCCTGGTTGGGTTATTTGAGTCAGACATGATCACCCTCATGAAACTTGATTGATTTATGCTGGTTATTATACTGTATCTTCGTCCGGCTACGGCTAAGCTTCAACGCATGATGTTGTGTGCTATTGCCAATTGCTCTTCCAACTTGTCAGCGTACTGCTCCACTGGATGCGGTCTGTCTCTCGGCACTTCGTACACCATGTCACATGGTAAGCATAACTCGAACGGCTATTCTCTCGAAGGTAATTCTGACATTGTACGTTCACAGCTTTCCATGGTTTTTCTTCATTGACCCTTTCCTAGCGGTGCACATGTCGCACTTGCAGCACCACAATTCAACATCGTTACAGCACTTTAGCTAATAGAATCTGTCTCGTTCTCGTACTTTCGCCAGTGTCTTGTTCACGTCCAAGTGATCACCTGCCTCACCATCGTGAATCTTTCGTAGAGAATAGGCTGAGCGTCACCGGCAGTCTTGCCACCAACAAAAAATAAATCCACCAATTTGTTGTGAAAATCCCCCAGATTTAGACTAAAATAAGCTAAGGCTCTGTTTCAAAAAGCAACAAAATAAATAAAGTTTATAATTAGAATTTATTATTGAATTAAAAATTTTATTTCAACAGAATATTACAAAAATCACAATTGTCATCACTTTCTTTTGGATATGTTTTGCTTGTTCCTATGATTTGTAATACACAGATAAGTAGTTTATAATCATGACAACATTTATTATGACGTCGCAGGCCATATCCCACTGACAATATAATACATCATTTTAACACTGATGCGGTTTCTGGGCTTATTTTTGATTAAGTTAACTTGACGGAAAATTCTCTCCACTTCAGTATTTGACCATGGCAATATTAATAAACTCAATGCTATTTCAGAAATATTTTAAAATGGATTTTCTCCCATGCAATCTTTGAAAGAATTAACTCCGTGCCAGAATTTTACAATATCACACTTTTCTACCCAATCAACTAAATTGATTTTATTATACTGTTAAATAATTAATTCTACAGTATGAGCTGGAATTTTTAACTCTTCTAAAAGTGGTGTTATTGGTTCCTTAGCAGCTTTAAGTACATTTTCAACTGACAAAATTTTTGTAATGACAATATTTTCTGGTATTCTTTGCTTTAGCTGGATGAATAATACCATTAAATATTCCCTACTACTTTCCCTTAATGTACATTCTTTAGCAGATGTTATTTTATTTTTCTGTTTCAATTCCATTACTTTGTTTTCAAATCCATATCCCAAATATGACCTAAGATCAAAATAATCATTTACATTATCATTTAATGGATCAAAACCAACTTTCTTCCAACTGAATTAATCAATAATGTGAGGTCTTTTAATAATTTAGTGGGGTCAGCATTATTAGCTTCAAATACTTTATTTACTTGCTGAACTTCTGTTAATATTGGTTTGAGAAATAGCATGTATGCTAAATTGGTTTCATCAGAATACAATGAATGCTATATTTCAGCAGCATAGCATTTTTTGGAATTCCGTGCAATATTAAAATGAAATTTCAGTTCCTCATATTGTTCAAGTATTCTTGATACAGCAACTTCAATTGAAATCCAGCAAGTTTGACTTGAGCTAACAATTTTTTTTTATCGCAACCATTATTGATCTTATTATACAATCTAACAAAAATAAAAGGCTACTTCTGTCTCTTTTTGGCTCCCTCTGTCATGCTATAAAAATGTGAATAACTCGATAATGGAATGAGATTCATTTTTGATATTTGGCAGGAATGATCGATTCACATATTGTAAGATGACGACGAAAAGAAATCTCGAAAAAAGTTCTAGGTTCAACTCCAAGGTAGGCATTTCCATTTCCCATATGATAACATGTAAAAAGCGACTTTTTGACTTGCAGGCTTTTGTTCTTTTTGTGATCTAAATTAGAAAGAATTCACCTATGATCTTCAGATCTAGCCCATTTTAAAGAAAAAACTATGAAGTTTCTTATTCTCTTCATCTATTCCCGCCTACAGTTCGAAATTCCTCATGTTAAACATTTAATTCACATATTTTGGGGAAATCTTGCCATTTTAATGGCATGTTGCCATACCATCGTTAACCTCGAAATCCTATTGTTATTTCAATCCTTATGGGCGAAAGCGTGCTTACAATTAGTATGAGAGAGAGAGAAGGAGAGAGAAATTCTTTTCATAGCAACTAATGTAAACAACATTCATTATGTTATTTACGAGGAGTACATTTGAATGTAGAATATTAATCATTCGCATATTAAAATTAGGTACTTAGAATCATCGTAGGGGTTCAAAACTTGAAACAATGAATGCCTAAAAGAACTAAAGTTTGTTTTCTTGTCATCCAAAGAAAGTCGAGGCATATTAATGTTAATTTTTTATATCACAAAAACTTTTCCCGTTGAATTTCAGCAGGCATCTCCCTAGTATTTTATAATTTCCTTGCCTTAATGTGGATTTTCTAAACCAGTTGAAGTTTCAAAAATTATAAATTCCAAGTTTCTTGGCAATTTGTCAAATGCTGCTTGAGATACTGCTAACAGCAAGGAATGGCAAATGCTGTGAATCAATATTAAATTAGGCATATCGGCTTTTAATATTTTATACAAACCATTATTAACTCCAGCCATTACACTTGCATTGTCAGTTCCTATACCAACTAAATTTTGTAATGGTAATTTAAAGTGAAGGAGAGTTTCTTTGACAGCATTTGCAATTCCTCGGGCATTACACGAGTGCAATTCAGTTACTGATAAAAATGTAGACATGACTTTTCCAATCACAACATGGTAATTCGTAAAGGGAAATGAAAGAACGAAAAATTAAACCATCTGCCATTACGTAATTTTTTTGTTTCAATCAAAGTACCCCAGTTAGGGAAACCCTGCTTTTTCTTTAAATTAATTAAATAATCCAGAAAATCCGCTATCCACTATTTGACATTTTTTACCCCAGATGGTTGATGAAATAAGCTAGATCTAGTGGAAAATAAATACCCCAAATTGGCAACACTGATCACCAGTGTTAATACGGTGTTGTACCAGAACTGCCTCACCAAATTCTTCTGCGGTGACAGCGAACATATCTCTATAATTGATGATCAATTCGTTAACTCGATTGGCTTCTTCTGAAGTGAGCCAATCTCTAGTCGTCTCCAATACCTTCTGCATTACTTCTGGGAACTGACTCTCGTGGATTTCTCTTGGTCCCCATGTGACTGGTTCGCAGTGGCTGATGGTGGTGCCACTCTTAAGTGTTCTCACTTTTCCACTCAAATTAGCTCTCCCTCTTTTACTAGAGTCTGTCCAACAATAAGTCCAGGTTGTCCATTGTTTGCCAAGTCTGGTTCAACAACGCCAAAGGGTACCCCAGGCTCCCAATCAACAGGTCTCACCAGCAGAACTTGTTTGCTAAATGGCAGCAACTTCGTATCTTTGTCTATGGTCAACCTCACGAACTTTGCCTCAGATGATGAGCCCAGCAGTGCATTTTCCTTGTTTCTGAATCTTAGAACCCATTCACTGACATTCAGCTCAAAAATGTACATACCCATGACGTCTAATCCCAAAATAAATTCGTTAAATATGTTAGCTGCTATCGCTCAAATCTTCAGCATCTGCTGCCCCAGCTGCAGATTTATAGGGACTTTGCCAAGGATGGGTGCAGTCTCATCGGTGGCTGTCTTCAACTCACAATGCCCGACTAGTTTCTCAATTTGGATGTGGCTCACCACATCAGGGTGCATGATGGACACAGAGATGCCAGTGTCGATGGTGATGATGCAGGTTCTGCGGTTGATTCTTCTGATTGTCATCAGGTTCTTCAAGTCTCTGCTCAGCTGAGATACAGTGTAGGTGAGTCCCAGGGCTGCTTGCCATCTAGCCGACCTCTTGCCTGTGAGGCCGGCTTTGACTAGTTTCCATCACTCTCTTCACTGGTATTGCATCATGACTCTTTGTTCGATTTCCTACTATTACTACGGATATTGCCCTTCGTACCACAGCCCCAGCAGCGAAGTTCCCTTCATCGTGTTGGAGAGAGTCGCTGTTAATCATTCAATTGCCTTTTGCAGTGAACTGCTTTGTTCATTGACACTTTCCAACTGTACAGACTGAACTTTAACTGTATTCCGGGCTGGTTGCTTCAAACTCGAGCACATGATTGATAGCTTGCGAACTAATTCTGTGGTGCACTAAATGTAATGCTAGCTGAGTCTCGCTGTCTCGAACACCATCGATGAAGGTTTGTACCGCGACATCAGCCAGGAAATTTTCGGAAGCCGTTGAATAAGCATGCCACACCATTTTAGCAATATCAGCCTCGAATTCCTGTAGAGTTTCATTCAGCTTCTATGCTCTTGGAGTTGTGCTCGATACACAACCTGCAGGTTTGGTGGCCGTGTCTGAGCTCCAGCACCTGAACAATAGCTTTCTAATCGCATTGCTGGGTATCCGACATTGTCTGCAGTAATTCCAGAGCTTGCCCATGCAAGGCAACCATTAGTGCAGTCACCTCTTCATCAGACCATCGATTCATCTGTATGACAGCTTCAAATTGTTTGTGGTACATAGACCATGAGCTTGTCCCGTCGAATACTGGCAGCTTCCTGGTAGACGCTTTTAATCCAACTGCCTCGGAGATGGGCACAGTTCTCTTCATTTTTCTTTCCATGTCCGACAATTTTTTTCCCACTGTCTTCAATACATCTCTCCTCAATTTCTCTTCCACATCTTTTAATTCTTTTCTTAATTCACCATCAATGTTTTTTACTTTATCTTCAATGCCTTTCAATTTGTTTTCGATACCTTTCACTTCGTCCCTCAAATTTTCTACTTGAATCTTCATATTGTCAAATCTCATGTCATTTCAGATTTTAAACCAGCTTTTATTTCCAATTTTAAATAATCTTGACAGGCTTTCATTTTGTCTTGGAATGACATTAATGCCACCAGAAGGGCTGATAAATCTTGGCCATCTGAAATTGTAAACTCTAACATTTCTGGGTTTTTCCTGCTATCAATTAAGGCTTGCCTCAGCCTATCTTGTGAGTGTAGTTGTAGATGAAGAAGAAGATTTAGTCATGTCTGTGGAGTGTCATGACTGCCCTTATTTAGCAAAACATGGTCCTTCAAAATACCATGCTGTCGTGGATATTATGTGAACAAATTTATTAAAATATTTAAATTACAGAACTAACTTAATATGTAACATTTGTAAAAAATATTTGCTTAAAAACTTGGTACTTAAATATATGCACTGCAACAGTAATTATTTGTTTAATGAACCCATAGCCCAACGATTTCCTTTAAGTTTGATCTAACATATTTAGATTAGGTATATTACATTATGGAGGTTTTGTTAAATATATATGCTAATCTTTGAAACATAAAAATATAATTTACTCTTTCAACGTTATCCAGGAATATATGCATCATGTCAATGTAATGCCGACATAAGTCATAAACTAAAATACGAAGCAATAATATTACGTACATACATATAACTAGTACAATGATCTTCGCAGACAAATGCAGTTGTATGTTCCGATATATCAGATCCATGTTCCGATATATCAGATCCACATCTCCTCATGGCTTTCAACCACAATATTCTCCGCTTCTTATTTCTTCCCAAGGAGTTCGGTAGCATGAAGAACAATTTTCTTGGGGTTTAATCATTGTATTTAAGCACTGAGGTACCAGACAATACTTATAACCCTTCTTAAGTTCCATATTCTCCATTTTAGCTACGATTTCAGGAAAAGCGACGACAAGGTATCAAAGCCTTGTTCTTTCAGTACGGTCGTAAGGCGTGCAATTACGTCATGTACCCCTTACTACTATCTCTCCAACCAGAATGCTGTTTTCATGGGATATTTAAAAGAGTTATTTTAAATATTTTTTGTGCATAATGAAGATGATTTAACAAAAAAATGTTCGCAGGGAGTAATTAATTACAAAAAATTAAAAAAACAATTAAATATTTTGACAGTCCCCCATTCACGTCATATTGACATTTTTGTAATTGACTATTTTTATAGTTATTTTTGCAGTGTACCTTATAAATTTGCATAGCATATATGAAACAGCGGACAGAGGACAGCGGAAAATAGGAGTATATGGAGAACCAGGTTTAACCATGAATAATCACGGACCTGTCTACGGACAGACAACCTATGATGATGATGATATGAAACATGCAAAGAACCATTTCTTGACATGCAAATATTTTTCGTTAACATTTTAAAATATCTCAAGGAGATAATTAGCTTGGTTTTGTGGAGAAAAAATGTAAATCTCATTCATAAATCTCCAAAAATTACAGTTTTCATGCATTTTAGTTATATTGTGCCATTGTTGCCCCAATTGTTGAATTCTATTCTTGGCCTCGTAATAAATGCACCATTTTTGTGCTTTGTACGACACGGGTATAATACATTTACTGAATCTGTTAAGTAGTTACAGGGAGGAAGGAAAAGCGAATTGAAATGAGCAGAAATAGATAAAGAAGAAGAGGATGTAATATTTGTATAGGATTAAAAGGAGCTGCAGTACAAACATAACAGTAATCTCCTATTATAATAGACAAGTGTTGGTTAGTAGGTTGGTGATAATTTTAAATTGTTTATATCTCGAAAACGGTAAGAGATAATGGTTTGAAATTTTCCAGGAATGCTTGATTCGCATATTAAAAGTGATTTACAAAAATATTTGGAAAAACAACTGAGGTTCGATTCCAGAGGATTATTTATATTTCTCATATGGAAACACGTAAAAATGGACTTTTTGGCATTGATTGATCTTCTTTTGGAAATTAAAACTAGAAAAATTAACCAGCTTTGGATCGGGACCATTCTAAAGAAAACATTTTGAAGTCTTTCATTCTATTCATATTTTTTCACCTTCAGCTCAAAACTGCTCATGTTAATTGTTTGAATGATATAGTTTGGAAAAATCTTGGCATTTTAATGGAATGTTGCCTTGCCTGCCAATTACATTGTTAAACCTCAAAATCCTATTGTTATTTCAATCCTTATGGGCTTAAGTGTTCTTTGAAGGCTTTTAATATGAGAAGGAGAGAAAGACGAAAGGAAGACGAAATGATTTTCATAGCAATCAATGTAAACAACATTCGTTGTCTTATTTATGAGAAGGAATACCTAAAAAGCTTATATACTATTAAAAAAGATTAAAAAATCATAATAATGAGCTAAATTTAATATTATTGAAATAGAAACGGTATGAAAATCTGAGGAATGTGCTGGATGTTTTAATAAACAAACCGCACATGTAAACATTATGGAGTGAAAGGTTTGGTGATAGGTTACGTGAGTTAGGTAGAAGAATGGAGGTCTTGAGGACGGTTTGGAAAATAGGGAGAGAAAGAAAAATGTCTTTATTGGCGAGGTTGAGGCTAAGTAGCCCCCTCTTCCACCTAACCATTACAATTTGGTTACATCAGGATTTACATATTTAACAATTTTTTAAAAATTTACAATCTTAATTCACAAAAAATGGTTACCACGAGAGCAATATACATATACATTCTCTTATACATATGTAGATAAGTACAACAGAGACAATTTTGAATAATTATAAATATGGAGAATTTTCATTTTAAACTAAATATAAATGCTTGCATTACAAATAAAAGATGAAAAAGAAAGTTAGGAGAAAATTTAACAAAAATTTTAAAAACTAAAATAAAACAAAAAAAAATAAAAAAAATTACAATTAAAAATATGTTTTTAAAACCACACTAGATAGACTTGAGCGTCGGAGTATGTAAAATACCAGAGGCTGCATACAATACAATGTTTCCATGTTGGAGTTGATAAATCTGGCAGAAAGTGAAGTGTGTGTAGGATTACATCATTCAGTTTAGCACCTGTTCATCAAATGAAGAAAGCAGGAGTTGCGGATGCCTTCCAGTGACTTTAGCTTTGTTGTCTTTACGGGTAACTCATTCCAAAGTCTGCAGGATGCTACATGAAATGAAATAGAGAGTTAAAGAATCAAAGAATAACAAAAATAACAATAAAAGGCTATGTTGTCCATCCATTGGTCTGAGTGTCAAGCTATTAAAATGCAAATAAGTTGATGGAGGATGTAGATAGAAAATTGAAATTTGGCAGAAATAATTTATTCAAGTATAAAAATGCTTTGCCTAAAGAAAATTCATGAAAAAAGTCCCGAGTTCGACTCCAGGAGATTATTTTCATTCTTTGTAAGATAACACGCAAAAATCAACTTTTTGTCATGTAGGCTTTTCTTCATTTGGAAATTAAAATTGGAAAAACTTGATCTACAATCATCTGACATGAACTACTTTAAAGAAAATTAATAAAGTCACTTATGCTATTCATCTTTTCCTGTCTACAGCTCGAAATTGCTCATATTGAACATTTAAGTCACATATTTAGGGGAAAAATTGCCATTTTAACAATAACTGCCTTGATGATGATTTAATTTAGTGATGGGCATTGTCATTCTTTTTGTGGATTCATTCCTTTTCGTATTGTTCCGCAGCCCGAATGATACAAAGGAGTCATTCCTTTCGTTCCATTGGCACACGTATGAACTTGATTAAATGTAGGATTTCCTGTGATAAATGTTGGAAAACTTTGTTGTTATTATTTTTTGACTCATTTTGAATTTTATTAATGACAAATTTGTGAATGGTAATACTAAACGACATGGACATACGGTGAGGGGGGATCTTAGGGTCAGAACCCCCCGAAATTTTCGAACGAACTTTAAAAAATCAACTAAGTACTCTAAATCACTGCATTGGGTAATTGCTATGTAACAAAATGAAACTAGATAGTGTTTAGTTTCATTCTGAAAAACCTTCCGAAAACATCTTCCAAATTCCACTTCTTTTGCGCTCCATTTATTGGTATGAAGCAGAAGAATTACTGTTTCCATCAAGGCCATAGCAATCCTTTTTGTTGCCGATATATCCCTCCTATATTTCTCTCTCTCATGTTTCAAATGTTAAGAACCTTCGGTAGAAGAATTGAAAAAATTTTAGAATGAAAATTAATTCTTAATAAATTTATATTATTAAAATTAAGAAATTAAAGAATTTTTATCGAATGGTAAAAATCTTTGACGATATATTTTTCCTCTGAAACAACAAAGTATTATAAAATTATTTTGAATTATGTTGTTGTAAGTGTGGTTGTTTCTCGTCTGTTAATATCCCATGCACACATAATTTCCCTTTATTCACAATCATTTTAAAGTCCAGAAGTCAAATCTTGCAATCCCAATAAACAACAGAAAAAAATTTTGTTCCGCTGCAAAAAGAACAGAGACACATCACTCCGGTATGAAATACACTTATTGGCATGTCCGATTTTGCTGAATTTTAAGAAAAATAAATGTCTAAAACTACCAAGCCTAATTATATCTTATTATTTCGATTTTCTCCTTATTTTCAGCAAACATATGAATAATCATGTGGCATCTTGGATAATAATTATTTAAACAATATAATTAAAACAAAGATAACTTTCAGAAACACTTATTTGAAAGTGCATGAAAGAAAATACTTTTGTGATGATATTTGACAGGCTTTTACTCTAGTAATTAATATATTATTCTCTTTGATTTAAAATTTTTCGAGATTGACCTACTGATGTCATATAATTTTAAATCCATCTTCTCTAATGATTGATAAATAATTCCAGAAAAAATGAAGAAAGTGGCGATAACCAATATTTTAAACCCATACTCTGTCTCTCACAAATGTTTTAGATTGAAATTTATCAAAGTCTTAATTCACCAAACAGAAAAACTTCTCTCCAAAGATAAATTCAGGAGGGCTTCCTATGATCGATTCTGTTAGAAGTTTCTTGTTCTCAATATCTGTAAAACTAAAATTATGTGCTTAAAAATATTTTTGCAAACTAAATTAAGCAAGATGATCCAAATGGAACTTAAGATGCCTACTTTTCATTTATTTAATACTTATATTGCCTTTAATAGCTTTAAAATTACCACGGATATGTTGCTCTTAGTGTTCCCAAATTTCATAATTTAGCGTTATAAAATATTACAGACACATTCGAACGGAATATTAAATTGATCACGTGTATTTGTGTGGCAAAAATAACATGCATATGTATTAGAATATACCGAATCCAAGTCCAGCAATAGTCATTGCTATGGCAACACTCGTAATGAGTGATAAAAACTGCAAAAATGCTAGTATTTATGCAAAATTTGAAAAAAATACGATTGATATGCAAAATTCTACAATAAAAATTAGAATCTTCATTCCTTTCCTTGGAGAACAATAGAAAACTTGTTCCGATATTACAATTCTAAAATATTTTAATGTACAAGAGAAAATTACCCTGCACGATGGACTTCAATTTTCCCATGTAAATCGAATGGGAAGGATAGTTCCTGGAATCGAACCTGGGACTTCAATCTTCACAACAGAAACTATCCTCAGGAACTCGGCCCATGTAGCAAGAGATTTCAATCAAGTCTCATGAAAATTGGTCTATTTGTTCAAAAGTTAATAGTGGGGACGGACAGACACAATGACAAAACTATAACCCTATTTCCATTTTGGAAAGTAGGCTAAAAATTAAATTCAGTGTGGCGAAAATGTGCTTGTAGTGTTCAATACATATCTATAAAGTATTGCATAATTAATTATTTAATGACTAATGAAAATGAACAAAAGTCTAGTTTTCTTAAATTATTTAATATTGAATACAATGTATATTTTTATGATTTCTAACATAGTAACATTTTTTCAGCTGGCAGATGTATGGAGGCTGATCCAGCCATCAATTATGAAGTGTTTACCAGCAAATAAGAGTCACTTAAATGGTAACATAAATTCTGGTAACATGCCTCGGTAAATTGTCTTTATGCTGTTTTTAAAGTTACCTTAAGAAATTCAGCAATAATAATTTTAAGTAGAGCAATTTATTTTTATACCAACATCTTAATAAAGTTTCATGTTTTATGGATATTTTAGGTGCAATAATTTAGTTATGTATTTGTTGACAGCTTTCTGTTATGGTTTATTTCTTTTAATGGAAGACTATAATTTTGTGTCTATAAATCTAGCCTTTTTAATGTGTATGAACTTTACCAAATTTTTATTGACCATTGATGTAAGAATTAACTTGGGACCTTTCTTGACTCTGTAAGTATGAATCTGTATGATTTGTTAATCAGAGCTCATTAATTCTTATAATTAATTATCGAACTTGCATTATGGTATGAATCCAGTAGATAATATAGGTAAATGCTGTAATTTTGTGAGTCAGATGCACATTAGGGATGATTAAAAAACACATTTTTTTTAAATTCAATATCCAACTATGCAGAAAAGATGCAGGTTGCAACCAGAAGTATGCATAAAAAATTATTTTCAAATAGGTCAATATCTTGGGGTGTCCCAAGTACCCCAAAGTTTCAAAAATTGCCCAATTTTTATCTGCATTCAGAAAAGAGCATAATTGAATATTAATGTGTAACTCTTTGCTAATTTCAGTGATTCTGTACTGAAATTACCCAGAATTCACCATGAGGAGGTGGTTACACTTCGAGTTCTGCCTGTGCCCATCTCAACCACCCTGCCATATATGGGCACTCTGTCTGTGGATTGTAGTCTGCATTAGTCCGGAGTATGGGAATTGCCTCTAGTTTGGGGCGAATAAACCCATCTCTCCTCTCTGATCCAGCAACAGCTTTGGTGGCTTCTGTCACCTGCTATACACTCCTCTCTACACTCCGTATGTGTCATGGAAATTTGGGTACCTCTTTCACAGGAGTATTAGCGACTGCCAGGAATTCTTGCAGCTTCTGATCTGTGAAGTTAGAGGAGGCTCTGTCATGTGGCACTCACTCCAATAAATGACTTCCACACAGCCTCCAGCAGAAAAATTCAAGGGTGGAGCTTTGAAGAGTTGAATATTTTGGCTTCTCTTCTCTGGCTTTCAAGATGCGTTGAAAACCCCGCTGTCTGATGTGTGGAGGTTCATCCAATACCATGCTGAGAATTATGTTTTAGGGTGGGCATAGTATGCATTCAGCTGTATGTATAATCCATAAACTCCTTGAGAAATCTTGATAGATTCACCAGTTGTCAGAGGTGTTTGACTCCATCCCGGCAAGATGGGATTTCACAGCGAACTATACTGGCGCATGCACTTGAATGATGTACTCTGCTAATATTTTGAGTTTCTCTGTGAGGTTGTGAGTTAACATATATAAGCAGAGTACCTATTCGCTGTAGTGAGCCACCTTGATTGGGAGAGCCGCCCTGGATCTTACCAATTCCTCTTTTGTGACTTCCTATAGTACTTGTCTCCTTCTTTCACCAGTGTCAGAGTATTGTGTGTCTGATGCTCTATTGATTCACCTCTTGCCTACATGCAATGGGTATCTAAGAGGTAGTGTAATGAATAGCCATATAGGAAGGGAGGAGAGAAACCTGGTGCCAGTGTTTAGCCTGCTCAACGAAGAACACCATGGGGGCCAATGGCTTAACATCCCTTCCAAAGAATGGAGTGTTGATTTGAATGCACTCCTCATTTTCTCTTTGGCTCATCCTCATCTCCTTAGTTCTAACGCACCAATAGGAGGCTGGGCATCCTTTGGAAAAAATCCTCGTAAGGATTTGAACTGGGTGTTGCTTTAGCAGTTCATAGTGGGGCAACACTCTAACCACTACACCACCCTTCAGAGTATTGTCCTTTCGCCCATCGAAGTATAGTCTTGGCAAATCTGACCACATTAAGGGCGCTGCTTCTTAAAGATCAGATCTCAATTTTGCTCTTGCTCCCCTAATTTTATTCCAGTCAACCACCTTAGATTTGTCATCTTTCGTAATTATTTTTATATCTTCCAAGTCAGATGATTCGATTGATGCAGCTGCTTCATCAGTAACGCTGTACCTGTCAGCTGTTATTGCTGTTGCTGGCATGCTGACTCTGTATTTGAAAATCCGATGGGTTCTGTGGATGCATTTATCGTATGATTCATCTCTGTCATCTGATTGCTCTGCTGCTGATTCTGAAGAATTTTCAGCTTCAATCTACTCTCTATGTTCCAAGATCTTCAAGTGGGTCCTTATAGAAGTTTCACAGGCTTCAGCTGATGTCGATGCAGGTATGCATGATCTGCCTGCTTTGCCTATCTTTCTGCTCTCTTGTTCAGTAGTTCAGTTGTTTCAATATCTATTTCACCCATTATCATCTTCCTTGAAACTCTCTGGTCAGACAAAATGCCTGTTCAATAAGGGGAACCTTATGGGATTTTTCACAGGTGCATAAGGAGAAGTCTCGGCATTTACAGACTGCAACATCAAAAAGCTTTGTTTGAGCCTCTTGTTTGAATTGCTTAATTTTTTGGTTGTAATGTCCTTCATAACGCTTGTCATTCTTCCTTGTAGTATTAGCAGATTCCTCCACTTGTCGTGGTATGCCTTTATCATTTTCAAAATTTGCGACCAATGATGGGGATGGAGGTCTTAGTTCCCAACTCTTCAATCTTTTCCGTCACCTTTGCAGAATTCTCTCCCACAGTGGGTTCCTTGCTTTGTTAGTCCTTCAGTTCGGCCCTCACATAAAGATAAAATTTCATTACACATTCATATCTAAGCAACTTGAGACCATTTGGTTCCTCAGGCACCCCAAACACACGGCAGTTCGTTTTCCCCCGTGTGGAGTGCAGCGAATGAGCCATCTTTAATGCTTCTTAACTTCAAAGCGCAGCGAACACAATATAAACACTACAGTTTTTTACTGTGCCACACATTCACAATTGCATGGGCATACAGGCAGTGGCAGAGTACTCCCCTCGCCAGCGTTCTGTTGGCTATGTGACTTGTGCTGCCTAGTGGCAATCACCCAAAACAACACAGCAATCGTACTGCAGGCTGTTTGTAATGTAGTGTTGTTGGTTTTGACTGAGAGGAGGCTAAAGAAACAAAGAGCTAGCTACACATTTAATATTCAATTATGCTGTTCCGAATAGAGCTAGATATGGTTGATTTTTTAAAACCTTGTGGCACCTCAAGATATTGACCTATTTGTAAATACTTTTTTGTGTGTGCTTCTGATTGCAACCAGCATCTTTTCCCCATAGTCCAATATCGAATTTAAAAAAAAATGTTTTTTCAATCATCCCTAATGCACACCTTATCTACGTTAGCCACCCTTTCATTGGTAATTTACTAGGATGACCATATTCTGACAAAGCAATACTAAGACAACATGAGTCTTTTGTCATTTACATATAATTAAATATAAAATTTATAAATGTTATGCAGTTAGGGTATAATTTTGTTAATCCTCTCTGGCCCACTAGTACTTCAGGATGTTGTTCAACGCAACAGCCCTTTTACATTATTTTTCATTGATAAATTTTGTTTACTGGTGGGAATTAAAAGAAACAATATCGCAAACAAAAATAACAAATTTTTTTTGCAAATATTTAGCAGCATTTTAGAGCTTCAGTTATTATCCTCAGAAAAATAATTTTGGTCATATTGGGGTTAAAATCGGCAGCAGTACGAGTTTTAACTAGCTGGCTTGGACTCAAGAATGGCCTACCATATCCAGCGCTGTCACAGCTATCCAATAACCATATATACTCTACGTGATTCATGTTAGTTTTTTTAATGTTTGCATGTTGCATCAGATGCATTTATTTGGATAAGTTGACAGAAGTAAAAACTCTGTGTATCTTCTAAATTCTTAATAGCTGTTTATTATTTAAAGGCATCTTTTAGCATCCCTCTGATTTTATTTGGACTAATCTCACTTCCAGATGATTCTGTTGGGGGTAGCTACTTTTTTAAGGATTGCAGGAGTTGTCTATATTTACATGTTGAATGTGATAAAATATATTTTATGCCTCAATTGTTTAGATTAAAAAACTGTTATTTCATTTACATCCCGAAAGAATTTGGCATTTAAAAATCCAAATATCATTTACATATCATATATTTCTTGCTTATCTAGTACTACAGCTACAGAGGTTCTCAACTTATTTGATTTCACAGTCCAACAAACAATAGAATTTAACCATGACCTAATGAATCTCATTTTTGTAACTCAAGTCTGTTTTCAGTTTCCAGCTGTAACCATTAAGACTAGACATGTCAAATTCAAAGAGAGATCAGGCCCACATTAAAGCTATGGATTTTATGTAAGGGCCACATTAGGATTACAGTTGTTTAATGAGGGTCAAAGTTGGAAAAAATAGACTTTCTAGATTGGACGTCTATTTTGCAACAAAAAATTATAAACCAAATTCTATTGTACTTAAATAACCAAGAAAAAATCTTGTCCCCCTGTCACAAAAAATTAAGCATTAACCTAAAATCTCGAACAATTTAGTTGAGACAAAATTCACATTTGAGCCACACTAAAACACAGAAAGGGCCACGTTGCAGCCTGTAGGCCGCCAGTTTGGCATGTCTGATTCAGACCGTTGGTAATTTCAATCATTCTCATAATAACTTTTAGCCTTCTTACTTCTTTAAATTATTTACATGGAATATCTACTGCATGACTGAAGGCCTATGGCTGAGAACCTCTGTACTATTCAAATTTTATCATTACCTTAATATATTCTCCTAAAAAATAATGTTTTCTGGCAGTCATTGCTCATGTAATTATTTATCTATAAAAGTAATCATCAGTGATTTGAAAGACATTTAATGTTTGTTCTGTAAAAATGGTGGTAAAATTAACTTGGTAATCCCAAAATTTCAAATTCTGAAAAATAATGCTCCATCATAATGTAGCACAACCTCATAAATAATGTACATTTTGGACCTCAATATTATGTTTTTTATTATCACCATGTTGCTGAATACTTTTGGGCTATAGGCTTTTTCTGAGAATAAATTAGTCAAAAATTATTCACATAACTTATACCCAGAGTGCTTAATTAAGTTGTTCATAGTTCACACAAGTAATGTACCTCATAAGAGCATTCCCAGCCCAGGAAGCTATGAAGAAAATACATTCCATATTATTTAACCCGACATTTTATACTTTTTTATCAAATATTGTTATAGAACCTTTTATTCTTGACTTGAATTGCAAAAATTTCTTTAGACTTGATTTTCATTTATGTGTCAGCACTTAATCTTAACATCCAATCCAAGTTCTTATCTGAACCACTGAAGCAATCCTGATTTAAAATCCAGCAGCCTACCATGTACCAAAGGTTTCCCCACCTCTGGTCTCTACTAATTACAATAAAATTTCTGGGCATATTGACATTTTTAGTTAAGATTGAAATACATACATTAGCTATTCTAACCATTTAACACCAGGATCATAAACTCATAATTGATGTATTGTATTTTACTATTGGAGCTATGGAAATAACAATGTGGAAATCATAAATAATATAATCCTGGTGGTTAGGATGTCAGTTTTCATGTTGCCGAGGTCCGAATTTTTCGATTTGCACTGTAATGACATTTTAGTGCTTGAATTGCTCATTTATTTCCATTAACATAATTCTACTTATCTTTCATTATATTTGGAGATATGTTATTTAAGAGCTTTATGTGTTTGAAGGAATCATTACATTGTTAAAACTGCTATTTTTATTGAATATTCGTACCTTTTTGATGGTTTATAGTAAATTCCTTATTACTCGGGAATATAGCTTTTTACAAATATCACAAGCTGAATCTCTTGGTATGCTATTAAATCTTACAAGATTTATATATTACTCATGTAAATATGTAAAACAATCATGTTAGAAAGAGGTATGTGTAGTTTATGTGCATAAAAGTTCCGTACAATTATGCTACATTCCTTTTATAAGTGTTTGATATATTTAAACAGTTAAATAGTAGGTCCAATAAAGTTGTACTCATTGTTGAATTATTTAACATATTGATTTCTTACATTGTAAGAAATTGTTTAACAGGCTATAAAATCAGTTTCATTATTTTTGCATTTGTCTACTGATCAACTGTTTGATATTCAAACAGTTAAACTTAATGTAAATCATTTTTGGTGTTGTAAATGTATGACTCTAATTCTAAGATGTAATGTACTTAATGTATATATAGTACTTAAGTATATTGTTTTGTTCCTGTTACATGGCAATGCAAAATTATTCATGAATCATCATTTAGTTTTGTAAATACATATTTAAGAACATTAATCATTGTTGACATTGTATATTTTACTGAAGGTGTCTTTATAATTGACACATGCATTTCTATGTAATTGACTCATTAATTAAGATTTACCTCGCTGTTATCCTATAATATTGCCTATGCTTGTATCTATTATTTTATTAGTTGCTGCTTAGCATGAAATTTTTTATCCCTTATTGTTGGATTGATAGAATTTAATATTTGCTAATGTTCAAATTGTTCCTTAATGCAGCTTTTAAAAACTATTACAGATATTAAAGGAAAAATTTTCATTTGGAATATTCATTTAGCATGAATGTCTTCGTTTGTATTCCATTGTTTATATTTAAGATCTTTATATTGAATATGTCTGCATTAACTGATTAATTAATATTGGTGTTATTTATTCATTATTTACTGTTGTTTTGTTTGTTACTTGCCTTAACTGTGTAAGCAATAATTGGTTTAAAATGAATAAAATCATTTATTCAAAAGAATTTTCATATTTTTATTAACAGATTTTGCTGTTGTGATATTTGAGATTCTTCATTTCAAAGTACAATTACTCTTTTGTGTGTGCATTTGGATGCTGGGCTATTTTGTGGTGGTATGCAGTACTGGCACTTTTTTTCATACTACTTTAATCTAGTTCAACATTCTCAGAAAAAATTCTGAAGAAATGGTTAAAAGGAATAAAAAAATTTATAAATTCAATAGTTTTATAAAAAGTTTCCTCCCACCCCTTAGAAGTGAGTTTGTCTAGTCTGGGTACTGATACATGTTTCTCAAAGAAAAAGCACTTTGTGTGTGTGTGTGGGAGGCCCTGTTTGTGTGTATACAAATGCTTAAAGAAGACAAAAGGTAAATTGTAACTAGATGTTGAAGGAAGCCATGTGGACATGAGTGTGTATTTTTGGCTAATCAACCTCTTGGATTATTACAGCCACCTGTGGACACTTGCTGGTCTGAGAGAGCTACTGGGATTTTGGATAATAAGAGGTGAATTTTAGATAGAGTAAGTTGGAAAGATTAATAAGGAACCTATTTTGCTTTGCAGCTGTTGTAACTATTTAATATTGTATAATTTGTATTTTGAATATCTGCTGTTCTTGTTTGTTGTATTCCTCTTTACTTATCCTGTTGATTTTATGTAGCCGTTGTTTTACCCCATGGATCTATTTGTCATACTATTTTACTTTGATCCGGTTTTAAGTGAGATAAATTTCTTTTTTACAAATTCTATAAATTTATCTTCTTTCTCAACTTTTATTGCTATAACCATTCATTATCATGGAAAAATAGAACACTGTACATCATGGGTTGCCAGTCCATTGCCTGCAGGCCAAGAAGTGACCTGCGACGACATTTGATATGGCCCATGGTACTCAGGCACTCAACCGAAGAAAAAAATATTTTTTGTCTGAGTGGCACCAAAATCTGATATTTGTTTTGTTTCTCTTATCTATCTTATCCTGCTTATTTCCAGCAATTTTTAACCTTGTAAGTTCTTTTAAGGCTAAACAAATTATTTTCTAGAAGTTTATCTCAGAAAAAACTGGACCAATTTTATACTCTAAAATGTTTCTAAAGTGGAAGTAATAATTTGTGTTTGAACTTTAATAAGTATTATTCCGCTATATGATTCATTTAGTTTCTGTTTCGAAGCTGAAAGAAACGTCTCTCTCTTCATAAATCCATTCTATATTTTGGACAACAAAATAGAAAAATATATACCTAAAACCCAATTGGATATAGCTGAAATTAAGAATCACTCGGGCCTCATAGTAAAATTTTGTGAGTCACCAACCTTCCCAGATTTAAAAGTCTTGGAAATTTGTTCCCAAAAACAACTACCCCGAACTTGCACTGTCTGTGTGCAAATTTGGATCAACCTACGTTTGTGAACATGCTTTCATCAATGAACATTGTTAAAAACAAATACAGATCTATCTTAACAGACACTCATGTGGACAGTCAGTTTCTTTTATTGACTTCGAAAAAGTCCTAATATTGAGAAATTGTTAATTGAAAAGCAAATTCAAAAATCACATTGAGATATTTATATCAATATTTTTCTTTTTTAATAATATTTCAAATGTCATTTAAGTAAAACTTTTAAGTTTGTTATGGTTTTTAGCATTTCTGCTTATTTTTGACAATTTAAATTAGTTTTAGCTATAAATTTAAACAGGATGTTAAAGCTAGTGGCCCGCCAATAAAATCATGATTTTATTGGCCCATCTTAAAAAAAGGTTGGCCACCCCTGCTGTACACCCATTAATATGATTGTATCATATGCAAGTTTACATTTCAACAACAGCGCTTTTAAAGGGAAAAATTTTCTGGTATTAAGTAAACAAACTTGTGAGACATAGGTGCCTGAAGAGGAAAGAGGAGGCATTAAGGGGATAATGCATCTTAAAAACTTTTGATTGAGAATAAGCCAATTATATGGACATTTTATGAAATATAAACAATTTATTTACTTATATGTAGCAGATAAACCTATATTAAATATTGTACTTATTCCCGCTAAGTCAATGTAATAAGAGGGAAATACAACAATCCCTGCTAGCATAATGGTTTCTCTCTGTTAACACCATTGAAAAAGTTTCACGAGATAGTGCAGCCTCAAAAGCTTTCTCTATGCAAAAGAAAGCAGTTAAAGCTACAGTCAATGTATCATCCAGAACTCCTGGCAAGCCTATCTTTGCTTCCCTCAAGATCCTCACCCACCCATCTATATTCTAAATTGTGGTTTATTTGTCAAAAATAATCCCTCACTTTTTCCTACAAATGCAACAGTTCACAACCATCTCACATGTAGACACAGGGATATCCATATAAATGACTTCACACTAACTTTCTGCCAACGAGGACCTCATCATTCTGCCCCAAAAATCTAGAACAGACTCCCAACCAGCCTTTGAATTTATTCAAAAATCAAGATAAAAAAATTTTTATTGAGAAAAACATACTATGTATTGCCTTGAGGATTTTATGAAGGATGATTTCACTAAAATGTAAATATTTTTGTACTTGCACATTATCATAACTGTCTATATGTCATACTGTGTACCTGTGTTACATATTATGTATTTGCCTTGAACTGTTCTATATCTTTGCTAATATCATTTGGACCAATAAAGTATTATTATTCATAGGTTCTTCCGAATAGTGAATACAATAGACTTTAATACAACCTTTGCCTCCTATTTTAACCCTTCAGTGACAGGCTAGATTTAAATACCACTCTACTGTATGGCCAGCAAGTATTTAATTGAAATGGCCGATTTTGATGTAGAATAGAAGTTTATTGGTCCAAGAGACAACTGTACTGTTGTATAGGACAGGTCAAATAAAATACAAAATAATACAAACAAGAATGTACATATGGAGCTTAATACAAGGGCTAGCATAAAAGTGAAAAAGTACAAGTTAAAGATAGAAATAAGTTCGACAATGCGAAAAAAAAAGATATTCATAAAACATTATTTGGTCATATATAAAATAAAATATAAACAGGAAATGCATTCAAAAAAGATCACATAAATATAATTTACACATAATCACCATAAAGGTAGAATAACAGTAAAGCACAAACAGAGTAACTTATAGAGTATTGTCAGTAAAATATTCAGACAGTGTAATACAATTTATTCAGTAGTAACTTTTTTAGTTTAGTTTTGAACACCTCTGTGCTTGATATCAATTTCAGTGTAGTTCATTATAAACAACTTATATATAATAATCAGATTTGTGAAATTTTTTAATACCCTCCTCATAGTGCATTTTTTATAACATTTTTATGTAATTCTATTTCAATAAGTTAATGTGTTATTGCATGAAGAAAAAATAACAGGTGATACCACACAAATGTTGAACTCTTAATCACTGCTTTTAGTGCTGGAATAGTTCCCATGCACTTCAACTCCATTCAAATAATGCGGTTGAGTTCTCTGTAAAAATTCATCTAGCTACTTCGTTCTCCGTACAATGCAGTTGCTGAGAATCTCTTCCCACTTTCTTTATCTCTTCCAAACACATGTTGTGGCACTCAAGAACTGTTTACGAAGAACATCGCATGGATATGATGAATGAGAACAAGAGGGAAACATCTCTAGCTGTCCCCCATTCCACTTCTTCTCATGATGCCTTAGTGCCATAGTAAAGCTCGTCTTAGCATCAGCTGGATTTTTGAATGTCAGTATCTCAGCAACTAAATGAAACATTGAATTATTCAGTTAGAAATATTCTTGATACTAACATAAAACTACATAGGATAAAAAATTATTTTAATTACCTTAATAGCTCAATTTTGTGTGATAATTCTCGAAGCATTCTTCCAAACACAATCCAACATCACACTCTCTGCAGCAGTACACCGTTTCTTTCTTTTTTCCATGCTTAGTGCACACAACACATCTCCTTTGTGGCCTCAATTTTTTCCCCCTTGCCTGTACTTTTCTAATAAAATGTCTTTCTTTAAGTCTCAGAACCGTGTTATCTGATGACTGACGACCAGGCACATTTCCGTTCCCTGTAATTGCATACTTGGCAAAGATTCCTTCCACTAACAAAATTCGGTATAACAAAATGTCCACTTTTTTCTTGGTATTTTTACTATATATAATAAATGAATTTAAAACGGCAGAATTCAGTAGTCTCTTGAACATTTTGATGTACCATTTACCCATTCTTTTTCTTTCAATTAAATACATTTGATCTAGATTGATCCTCCCCATATATTTGTTATAGTCAATAACACAAACTGGCTTTTCTTTTTCTTTTCCCCTACTACTTAACAACTTTTTACCATCATTATGATATGTGGATATCATTGTCACCAGTTTCTTATCGCACCATTTGATAACTGATACGGGGCCTGCATGTCTTGCAATTATTTCTCCCTTTTTTAATTTTTTTTCTTTCACTACCACAGGTACATCTTTCTGGTTTATTTTCAGAGTTCCCACACAGTCTGTTGAATGGTCTTTCAGAATCCTAGCCAGTGACGGACTATTATAAAAATTATCCATCCACACAGTATACCCTTTTCCAATAAGTGGTTGTATAAGATTGAGAACAATTGCAGCAGTTTTTGAAGTGTCTGGTTTAATTAAGGGAGTTTCAATTACTGTATCTTTCCCTGTATACACAAGAAAACTCCATAAGTAGCCGGACTCACACTCACACAATTCAAATGTTTTTGTTCCAAAATTTGATGACTTTAGAGTCAGATACTGTCGAAAGGATTGGCGTCCTATCCATAGTGTTAAGGACTCACCTATAGCTATGTTCCTTTCAGGCAGATATAATGTTTGAAATTTTTTGTTCAAGTGACACAAAACAGGAAAAATTTTAAACAATTTCTTGGGTCCTTTATAATTTGCCTTCTTTTCATTGTCCGTAAAATGAAGATATCTGCAGATTGATTGATATCTATCCCTCGAGATAACGTCAGAAAAGCCAGGCGTTGATATCACCCTTCTTTTAGAAAAATACAAGCTTAGAGTCGGTTTTTGTACTATTTCCATTAACATGAACAATCCAAGCATGACAAAAATCTCATTTTCAGTCACTGGTTGCAATAATCTCATGCGAGATAGAAAGGAAAAAATATTCTTGCGTTCTGCATATCTATTCGTTTCTTCAGCTATAATTCTAATCAAATCCTTATCAAAAAAAAGTTCAAAACATTCCACAATATCAACTACATTTTTGGCTATATTCTGAGGTCCACAGTCTTCAGTAAATGCTTCCTGTTGTCCAATAAAATTTTTCATACTCTCCCAATGAAAATTTTCATTCCTTCTATCTTCATCTTCGCTATCAGCCTGATTCATCACTACATCTGCAATATCGTTAACAACACTAGAGCCACAAACACTATCACATTCAGTATCACTACAGTTTGAGCAATTATCAGAGTCCTCCAATATTAGCTGGAATTCTTCATCACTAACACCGAGTGTACTCCTATTATCCATGTCTGTGCAATGATGGGTAACGATTCCTAAATTTTTATTAGGAGTAAAATCCTTAGAACTGAAGGAACTGATATTAAGTCACTTAACAAATAAGTATACTTCCTTAGATTTTAAAACAACTCCCCCATTTGTAGTTAGTGCCTGCAGAGGCCGGAAACCAAATTACCAGAGCAAATCTTTTTCCTTCCAGCGATGTAAGCTCTTCTTTCAACAAAAGTAAATATTTTTTTATGATGCACTTAGTGACGTCGACCACTAATAATTCCTATTAGTTGAGAACACTCCCTGTGTGCTGTATATAATCTCTTTCGAAACCAATTCCAAATCTTCTTATGCTCGCATATATACCAGTCAGAGAGTGGGCTACACTTACACTAATTGGCTAATTGTAAATTAAAACCAGCGCCGCATGGGTTCCTACATACCACGCGCAGAGACCGGAAATCCTCCTTCCATGATCGTAGCCTGTATTTTTTCTACCATGCACAGAGGCCGGCGTGGTCAAAATGCTACAATTTAAATATAATTTCTCTTTGGTCAACTTTTTTTTATATAATTTACTATTGAAATTATCGAAATTTGTGGCAACTGGCAACATTGCTAAGAAGTGCTGCTATTGGCCGGCAAGATCGCGTCCTTGCACCGCCATTCTCATTTTGGTTTCACATGTTGGATGAGAATAGTCGTTAACATCGGAGACATGGGAGAGAATCCACGTGCATCGAGAATATTTTGTGATGAAGCGTCGAATATTGATTTCTTTAGGTAAGCTCTAGGTCTCAAATAGATATATAACATCAAAAAATGCTGTAGCCTTGAGCGATTATCTGGAGAAAAGCGAACGGTGAATGACGTGGCTGAGTTAACACTTCCGCGAAAATGGAGGACGTAGTTAGTGCTATGTTCATAATTTGGTAATTGAAAAGCTAAAGCGGAGCAACATTCAATGTTTTACTGTCTGAATAGTTGTTTATTTGATTATCTGTTCGTTTACTATATAGCTGCTAACACTAGGAATCGGTAGGGGTTTAGAAATGGCAACTTTCACAATCATAGTTCTGTGCCTTTCCGCCGTTTCTTGCGGGAATTCTTTAACATTGATTGAGGAACGGGTAATGGGTTATTCAACAATTTATGGTGCTCTTACATTTTTATTTTTCTCCTCAATGCACATTGTGACCCTAACTCTTTTTAGGCTCTTCATAAGGGAACCTCCGTAACGGACGATTATGTAAGAAGAGTTTCTCAGCTTTCGGACGCTCGCAATTTCCATGATGTTTTGAATTCTATTCTAATTCCAAGGGTGGTTGGAACTCGTAATCACGACAAGGTGAAACAAGTAAGTATTACCGAAAGCTAGCTCTTAAATTTTGCTTAACAGCCTGTGATGAGATGTTTTATCATGATTTTAATGATTCCATTAACATGCACTACCAACTGAGGCATACTAAATAGTAGATTTTTCTGCGTTAATGCATATTGTAAATTTATATTTTGGCTAGAGATGTATTTCTAAAAAGGATCTGGTCGTTTTAGACTAGTGGATTTTGAATATATTGGATAACTTGATGGTTAAATTAAGGTTTAAGTTTTATTCGAAAAAATGTTACTATTTATTTTCTAAGTCCAAACACATGGATAATTACATAGCTAAAGAGAAAAAATTGCATCTATTTATACTAGTTGCTTGTGCGGTCTATGGAAGAATTGGGCTGGCAGGTCGAGACGGATTCGTTTGAAGACAAAACTCCGCTGGGACGTTTAAAGTTTGAAAACGTTGTGGCACGTCTCAACCCGGATGCCCGTAGGTATCTTGCTCTGGCATGTCATTACGATTCCAAGTATATGCGTGAGGGTAGTTTTGTTGGTGCCACTGATTCTGCTGTTCCATGTGCAATGATGGTTAATCTGGCATACGTTATGAAAGATCAACTTGATACGATACGAAACCAGGCAAGTATCACTTAAGCGTTTTTGTTATAATTTTTGAATGTACAACGCTAATATTTTTACAATTATATGCCCATGATGATAATTTCACTGTCTATGATTCAGGTGATTCTTTATAACATGCACTACCAACTGAGGCTTTGTTTATTGAAAATAATTAAGGTTTTGATTAGGGCTCCATGTTAATTTAGTTGTTTATTACAGACTGAGGTGAGCTTGAAGTTCATTTTCTTTGATGGCGAAGAAGCATTCCAGGAATGGGGTCCATTGGATTCCATATATGGTGCTAAACATTTGGCCAAAAAGTGGGAGAGAACTCCTTATCCAATAAATAATAGGGATGGCACAACCACATTACATCAACTGGTAGGTTACTATTTATTAATGAATATTAATCGCAAATCTGGTTTCACTTACATACCTTTTCTCCAGTTAACACATTCACATATTTTTCATGAAGTGAGTTGACTTAAAACTATTGTTAATTTCTTCAAAACCATAAAGGCTCGTTTGGTGTATAGTGTTCTAAAGTAACCAATATATAATTAATTATTCTAATTATGTTTTAACTGTTTACAATTAAATTGCTAATGATGTACTGTTGCATATTTAATGCTCTTAGTTGAGGTAGATATTTATGATGGTATTGCTGCAAGGCCCAGATGTCAGGGTTTTATGCTGGTGAAATGTCAAGTTTATACAGTCGATGCAGCAATGAGCGGAAATGTGTGCATTTAAGTCCCTGCTCTTAATTTCTACCCTTGAAAATAAGCACACTTGTAGATTTTACTTATTTGCCTATGATGACAAGCTTCCGGTAATGAGTTGGATGATTACAACAACATGCACTACCAACTGAGGCACTTGATTATTCTTCATATACATTGACTTGCTATCATAATTATTTTTTTACCTTTAATTTACCATGTGTTTTTCTCGTTGGTATACAGGATTTATTGGTGCTTCTGGATTTGCTGGGGACTCCAAATCCTGCATTTTATAGTTTCTTCCCTGATACCCAGAGGTGGTATAGGCGTCTGTCTGCCATTGAAAAGCGACTTAGACGCATGGGACTGATCTCAAATCCACGGTCGGCAACCCTTGCCTCTCATCCACCTCAGTATTTTAACGAGAGGTCTGCGTATGCAGGCATTGAAGATGATCATGTTCCATTCATGCAAAAAGGTATTGCTCGGTTCAACTGTTTTACTTGGTAATGAAAACCTTAAACCCTGTTGTGCTAACCTCAATGGTAGGTTGAACAAAAAGTGCCCGAGTGTTTTCTTTTAGCCATTTTGCAGCCCCACGAAAAAGTTTGTATCGCCCTTTTGAGATTCAGAGCTATCCTTTTTTTAATATCGAGAAACAATATATTGCATGTATTTATTTTACAAGAATCAATTTGGAAATAATTTTGCATTGATGAAATTTGTAGAGAAGTTTGTTTTGAAAATAAAGAAATGGTTGATTTCACATCCAAGAACATACCTACCTGTATATATATTTTGAGAAATGCAGTGCTATTGTTTCCCTGTTTGATAATTTTTCATGTATTTTGAAAGGCACATTTTCTATCTTGAATAAATTAAATAGTAAAAGAATTGTAAAAGCATTGTAGATTTGAAAAGTGACGCATGATGCATTTATTTATATATATTAACTCTTAAAACAAAAGAGGGATAACATTATTTTAAACTTGTAATTTACATAAAATCAACTATTTTTATAAATTTACAATTAAGTGGTATAGTAGTTTTTATTCTTGAAGTTCTGATTTTAACACCTATAAATTAATCAGCACAATATTAAAGTGTTGCATTAATGCTGTATTTATAGAATTTAGAAACAATGGAGTTGTTGTATGCTAATAATTTTTTTATCATCTCCATAACAAACTTAGTGGAGTTTGATGCCATATTGCTAGGATTCAGACAGGCATGAAATTAGAAATGGAAACAAGTCTTCTATAAAATGATACCTTAACTACCTTGAGCTCATATCTATAGCAAATTATTTGAACTTCATGAACGACTACTTAATCACATCGCTCTTTTTGCACTGGTAGCAAACAAGTGGTTTGACATTAAAAAAATTAATTTTCTTGTGTTGAGTAATGTTTCCAATTTTGATTTGAAATTGATGTTTTATTACTTTTTCAGGTGTTCCTATACTTCATATCATTCCGTACCCATTTCCCAATGTGTGGCATACAGAAGATGATAATATGGCTGCCTTGGACTTTGACACTATTGAGAACCTAAACAAGATTTTTAGAGCATTTGTTGCATCTTACTTAAATGTAAAAGTCTGACCAATGATAATGCTGTTATATTATCCCTTTTATCATGTCTCTACCTCTGTTGTAGACTTTTTTAAGTTAAACATTCCAGATTGTATGCTTTAGGTTTTTACATACCATGGTTACAAGTTCTCAATCTCTGACTACCGTTTTATTTTTAACATTAAATTTAAACATGTTAGTTTGAATTATTTAAGTTAATGTCGATTGATACCCCTGTAATTATTGGTGTGGCTTGTAATCATTGGTTGTTTGCAAGTTATTTGTAATGCATATTAGTTTTGTTTCATTCTGTGAGAAAATGGTACTATATTCAATAAGTCGATGTTAATTTAAGCATTGCAGTAGCTGTACCTTGCTACAAGTGAAATTATTTAAGGCTATCTGATTGTGATAATTAAAGTAGTTCAAACTATGGGTTGTGACTCCTCTCTCTCTTGATCATGGTATGTATTCTGCTATAGAATTAGTTTTGGTTTAATTTTTTCAAATGAAATTCCTATTCTAATTTTTGTATATTTTGTAGTTGTGCAATTTTTCATACGGAAATATATTTATGTAAAAAAGTTTTTTTATTTAATAAATGCAGTGCATTTTAAATGGTTTTTCATGATAAAAGCATTAATGGCCGCAAGAACATCTGATTTACTTAAGCCTTGAATAAGAAAGAAAATAAAAGAATTCTGGCTTTAATTATATCTTAATTTTTTGAGAGTAGGAGCTTTTATGAGATGTTGAATGCATTTTTACAATAGTTACAAGTTTACAAACAATTTTTAATGGTTTGTTAGCTGAGCTACTTTTAAATTTTTGATGTTACAGAAGCAGTTCATCATTCACTTGGGACTAAAATTGGGCTCTCGCAGATTTAAATGTCTAAAATCGATTCTGCTTATTCCTGGTTTGAAGTAATTTTTAAAGGTCATTGCCCATACAACCTACCAAAAGCAATTTGGAATTTTTGACCATTTGTCTACAGTGTAGCTAGGTTCTCCCTGGACAATTTTCCAGGCAAATGGAATGAGGTGAAAATCCAAGCATACTATACTAGCATTTTAGTTTTATTATTGTTTATAAATAGAAACTTGAATTAATGGTCCATGAGTTTCAGCCCTGTGCCAGGGGGAGGGGTTGGGGCTGGCAACTGCTCCCCCTGTATTATTCAGCAGTATGTCTACAATATTAATATGAAGTTAAATCGCCTCGGGGCTATATTGTGATCAATTATTTTACATTCATTATGGGCTCTGGCGTTGCACTTGACAAACTTTGCAGGAATGAGAATCACTTGTTTAATTTTTTACTGACCAACAATTCCTTCCCTCATCTCACTTTTGTAGCTGTCAAAATACAATAAATCTTCTGATTTCATTTGAATTCGAATGGAATATTTAGAACTATTTATCTTCTAGGAATTGTTAAAGATTGAAATCCATATTCCCATGGAGCTGGGCCAATTTGGGAATGCCTCTTTTGGAGGATCTGTTGGGGCTGGTTGTTATTAGCTTGACTAGCCTGGACCCACCTAAGAAACAGGAGAATTAATCTGCTGCGATAGTTCAGTGGTAGAATATCTGCCCGGTAAGTGGAAAACCTGGGTTCTATTCCATTTCATAGCAGAATTTTTTCTTGCTTCAAAAATATTCCCAGCTTGGAGGCGACCACATCAGATGGCACTTTTGTTAGAGCAGCAACTCGTCGCCGATCGGTACATATAATCTGGCGCGGTATTTTGTCTTCCCGTGGTGTTTCGATGCTGCGGCCCTTCCTATTGGCATAGGTTTATTTCATAGATTAATGATTTGTAAAATGAAAAAGTACTATTTAAGAAATAATTTTTATTCACTTTTCTCAATGATTTTACATTTTTCGGCGATGGCATCGCAACGAGCGCATGCATTCCATACATTATTTGTAGTCTGAGTAGCTCATTGTTCCACGCAAAATTAAATTAACTTACGCTCTGGACCTAGCAGTTACCAAATATCTTTCATCACGTTTATCATACCTAACAAATATTTACAATTTTTCGCGTGGCTTTTAAGGCTTATAGTTCCGAAGTAGCTGATATAACCATACCTTGTAAATTTTAATATATTTCGCGACTTTTCACGATGGTTCTGGAGAAATTGAGTCGATCGTTTCGCAGTCTTGTCTCTTTCCCGCCTGTCGCGTTCTGTTACCGTTCCCCTTCGTTCTCTTCCACTTCATGCGCCTATTCTGGAACCAAACTTTGACCTGAAAAACAGAATTTTGTATAATGAAAAAAAAAACATGTTGATGCTTCATTACGGCAGAAAACTTCATTTTCTCCGCTTGTCGCGTGTCTTTATCAGATTCATAACCGTTGAAATGTTAAAAAGGTTGGGAGGATCTTAACTTACTCTTGTATAATGAAAGATGGAATTCTAATCGCGAGATTTGTGATATGGGTTATGAATAAACAATTACCTGTCTCTCTGTGAGGTCGAGGGATACAGCAATCTCGTATCTCCTCAATCGCGTCAAGTAGTTGGAATGGCAGAATTCGTTTTCCAGTTCTCTGATCTGGCTCTTTGTAAAGGCTGTTCGTTCCTTCCTTGGTTTGGAGTCCAGTTCAATGCTTTCTTTGCAATCTGAAATTGTAAAAATATACATATTCCAATCACTTTTGAGCGTATATGGGATGTTGGAATGTTTCCTTCGCTAAACATCGAACTGGCGCTGCCCGCTTAGAACATTTCGATGTTGCAATTTCGTCAAAATGTTAACTTTTGGTTAAATCGAGCATTCATCTAGAACCAGTCAAATCTGTATACAGTGAGCATGCCATATTTGTCACCGCTGATGACAGTTGAAATCTTAACTCTTTTTAATTGTAAGAAAAACGTTATTTGTGTTGGTCATGGCAGTAAATTTTTCTACAAGACTTGAATAAAGTAATAATTTTAATTCAATACATGAGCACAAAAATAATCATCGATGAACGAAACAAGTTATCAAAATTTTAATGTATGTGATTTAACAAAGCCAGGAACGATTGACTGTATTGGGAAAACATGCTTCGGCTGTTGAGGAAGTAAGATCCCCTTCAAAGGAATGCTTTTTTGAAGATCCGCACCTACTCTTCCCGTCCCAGTACTTTGGACTCGAGAATCCTGTGAAATCTTTCGGAGACCTTCCATATGCGTCGGCTCAGCGTCAAAGGCGCCGCCATATATATGTAGTACATGCAAGTACGAGTACGTGCATTTTTTTTAATTTTTCCATCTCGTGTATCGCAAAGCTTCGTCATTTTTATTGTGCAGCAGACGGTATGCGGCTGCAAGAACGCGAAGAAGAACGATGAGGATGGGTTGCGAAGAGAGAGAGAGGGTGAATCACCACATGAGGGCACACGTGCTGCGCGTTGGGACAACGGGAGACGGCCGGAATCCTATGTACCGCCGCCGCGATGTACCAATAACATACGCACGCACTCCGTCGCATCCGGAAGGCGAGCGTGGAAAGAACGCTTGCCGCTCGGTACGGCGATGAGACAAAAAGGAATGTTTGGTGTTGGTGGTTGTGGGGCGTTGGAACACTTCTTCCGTTTGACGTCTTGGACCACCCTCTGCTTGTCGAGAAGCAGCTGACATAGGAAAGGGGGCGGCAAGGGGGAGGGGCAAGCGTACAGAGAGCGTAATAGAGCATTCCCCTTTCGGGTCGGCACCCCGGCATGCATCGTTCCGTTGCGACCGCGAGCATGATGGAGAGGGTCTTGTTGGGTTTTCGATCCTGGGAATCGGTTGATGTAGTTTCTGTCGTATGTAGCTCTGAAGACGCAGGATTCCGCGAATAGTATATGCAACATGGATGTGTCGCTATGATAAAGATATGCAGCTGAAATTTTTCGGTAGCGATTCCCTCTACAACTAAGCATGATATTATAAGTGTATGTACGTATAAAATATGTACATTTTTATCTTTTTTGTATAAATTTGTATAGAAAACATTTTTTAGTATGAATACTTGGAGAATTAAAGCAAAAAGTTCATTTATCTTTCCATTGTGGTGGCAACCCTGATTGAGTGATTATACTCAAGTACGCGATCTAATATATAATATCTATAATAATATAGATACTCGCTGACATAACTAATAGGTACTTCTGAAAGGGCTAGAAATTTGGCATGTTGGTAGGTCGAGTGTTACAACTCACGAGAAAAAATCTAAAATAGCAAAAAAGTTTATATTTAAGGGGTCTTTTTAACTCCAGTGTTCCATTTCAGTACTCCATAAGAAAAGTATGGGATTCAGTGAAAGGCTTTCTAAAAATGCATTTTTAAATTACTTTAAATTGAGATACGAATTCGGGAAAAGAGCAGTTGTCTATCTGAAAGAACGGAGTTCTTATTTTTTGAAAGCAGAATTCAAATATCTACCGAATTAGCGTAAATATCTGGTTTTAATCGGAAAAAAGTGAATTTTTTCCTCTTTTCAACAATGAATATCTTTTTAAATACTATGACAACGACCTCAATGCTTTTAATGGAAATTAATGCTATCATAACGAATTATAGTTGAACTTCCATAACTCGAATCTCAATGAAAAGTAATAATTATTCGAGTAATAGAAAATTTAAGTTATGGAAATATATTTTTTAAATATTTGTATATATACAGTGGAACTTCTATAACTCGAATCTCAAAGGAAAGCAAAAAATATTCGAGTTACGGAAATATATTTTTTTCTTCAATAGAATTAACATCAAGTTCATTCCCATAAGCATATAACTCTAATTTTCAATATCATGCATATTATGAAATCATCATCACCAATATTTTCTTCCGCTAATATGTAAGATTTTACTCTATCCAAAACACTAATTACATCACGCACTGTGATTGAGAGTATCATAGAAAACAGCAATTTTCACGTACTACTGAAAGCACAAACATGACGATTAAATTTGGGTTATCGACTGTAGGAAGGAGCGAATAGATTTGTTTTTCTCCAGGGCTATAAGGGATCACGATAAGAAAAGTAACTGTGATAGCGGTGACGGTAAAACGTGAAATGTTTTTTAATGTTGTGTTTCGTAGTTTTTCGAGAAAATTTAACTCTTTTCAATTGTTAAATATAATGGCGTCATACCTATTTCTCGATATTTTTAATTCAAATACGCGCTAAAGGCATGGATGATGATGCCATAATCTTCACAGAAAATATCCTAATATTTCCATAAATTTAATGTATAGGGTATTGTATTAATGATGATTATTCTTCTTGCTCATGCAGCGCGTTCTGAGTCACGAAACTTGAAATACGAATACTTGGACACGAGCCGATTGCCAGAGAATTTGGAAATTTCCGATAGTTGCTTTAATTTCACTGAAAATTACAAATATACAGATATTACTCATGGAATTTATTATTTAATACATATAGGCTCCACGTGACGTGCTGTTGCCCTGGGGATCGCGTTGGTTTATTTACGAGTTTAGATCTTGATGTATGGTGATTTTTTGAAGTGGTTGCAGTGTGCAAGAACAGACTACTCGTAAATCATAAGTACAGTAGGCCCTCAACTTTTGCGGGGGTTGCATTTTTAGAAATCACCGCGAATGTTACATCCGCGAATATCACAAATCCACTGCTTAGATATTGACAGCAACGATTTATGCATGACACTGCGGGTTAAATACGTGAATAGTCAGGTTTATATGTCGCGAATTTCAGATCGGTGAATACTGAAACCCTTCGCATATTTTGAGAGGTTCTATTCTAAATTTCATCAAAATCGTCGAGCGTTATGGTCATTGTTATATGGACAAACAAAACTCTTTACAGTCGAGGATGGCCAATTTTCTATTTAAATGTTTACTCAACTGTTTTAAAGATATATAATCTAACTAAATGAGCATTATAATATTTATTAATTGATCAAATACATGATAAATGTTTTACAAGTACGAAGGAGATCCACTCGCCGAGAAAGGTAAATTCTTTTTTCTTTGACGAAAATTAAACAAATTTGATAGGAGTTAATCCCAAAATAAATATATATTTAGTATAGAGAGAATGCTGACATGATTTGTGCTGACGAGAAAGGATAACGAGAATATTATAGGTGAAGAAAAAGAGGAGGAAATCTTCATCGGGAGAAAAAAAGATATGGAAAGAAGGCTTTGCAAAATAAATCAGAGAAATGGGCAACTGAAAATAAGCTAAGGATTTGTTGATCTTACACCAGAAGGTTTTTTGAGGAAGAAATGATTCTTGTCCAAAACGTCTTTTTATCTTCGATGGATATGTTGTGCTTTTTCAAATAGTGGCATTAATTTGTTAAGATATAAAATTCTATATAACATTTAACTTGGAGGAGAATGCTGAAGATAAAATGGACAGATAGGATGAAAAACGATGAAGTGCTACGAAGAGTAGGAGAGAAGCGAATGGTTATACAGACTATTAGAAAGAGGAAGGCAAACTGGGTTGGACATTACCTGAGGAGAGAGAGAGAGTATGATTCAAGACGTGTTAAAAGGAAAGAGGTAGGGAAAGGTTTCAGCTGATAGACGATTTGAAAGGGAAAGAGAGTTAACAAGATATGAAGAGGACAGCGGAAAATAGGAGTATATGGAGAACCAGGTTTAACCATGAATAATCACGGACCTGTCTACGGACAGACTATCTATGATGATGATAACATTTAATATTATCCATAAATTATTTTCTTTCGACATAATTCTGAAACTGATACCACTCTGTTATTGTAAAAACAACCTTTTGCTGGAATCGATTCATTTTCAGATATTCCAATTTGTGGTAGTTGGACTATTAAATATGGCTGTTTATTTTGGCACCATTTATTTGTGTTTGTTATTGTAAAACTGTGATCTGGCTGACCGAGATTTTTATTGGCATATGATATCACTCATCTTTTAACAATATGTATTTCCTTTCTGTTAGAAATCAAGCAATTTCGTCCATGGCATGTATTAAGATACTGCGCTTGAAATTGTTGACGATAGCGTGAGATAATGTCGGAAAATGGTGTTAAATCAAGTAAATTAAATTAAAATTTGAGATTGTTTGGTAAAAAAGGTATGTTGTCTTGAATTTGCCGCCATATTATACACGGGAATAATTATCGAGTTTGTCAATCCCTTTATGCTGCAAATGAAGTTGTTTAGCTTATCTGAATTTTTTCTTCGGGTCATCGCGAAAAGTGTTGTTTACCTTTAATGATACAGCTCTGGTAAAATCACCGTTAAAAATGAGAAACTTATTTATCGCTTTTAAATACCAAATGTGTAAAGCTTTTACTTTGTGGATTCCTTCCTATTCTTGCTACTGATTTCTTAAGGTGCAATCGAAAGGTAAAAACAGTATTATTTGAAAAAATTCCCTAATCTATAATTTAAAAACGATCACACAGTTGCTTTTAAGAATTTATGCTGCGGCATAAGCATTTTTTGTTAAGAATTTCAAGTGATGTAATTGAAAACGGATGTTTCCTCTTTACGCACATTCTTTGTCAGTTGTGTTCTCCCAATTTTAGAATATTGCTCACCCATTTGGTCCTCAGCTTCCCAATCAAATCTCAATCACCTAGAAAGACCCCTAAATTTCTTCCATCACATTATCCGCCAGCGAGTTCCTTCTCTTCGTAATGCGTCCTCTTCCCACATTCTCCACACTCTTGGTTTACTACCTTTGACCGATCGTAGACAGGCAATTGACCTAAAGTTTTTCCGTAACATTGTAAATGGAAAATATAGAACTCCCGAACTTCTCTCCAGTTACCCCCTCCGTATTCCCTCTAGAAGTACCAGATTACATGATTTATTCCACTGCCGCACTCCTCGGCTCTCAACCACAAAACGCTCCATAATTTTCCGCCTCCCAAACTTATATAACCAAACTCTGATGCAAGATCCTCATACTGACGTATTTCATTGAGTTCCTTATTGTTTTATTTGACTGTTTTTATATATTTTTATGCATTTATTATTTATTGGTTGTAATGTTCAATGTAATAGGCCTGAGTGCTGTTTTTGAACTTATTAAATAAATAAAATTATTTCAAGGTATTTTCTTACGTTTTAAGTTCTGTCAATCTAGCATATGTTAAGAATTCAAATGACTGTAAATATAATGGAATGTTTTCTGATTGATATGACAATTATAGGAGATTTAGTTATCGTTTAACGAAAATAAGTTCCTACAAGAACTGATTGTTATAAGTGAAAATTTACTTCATATATTTACAGTTAGAGCACATTTGGTTTGTAATACGTCCCAAAATTTTGATGCCGACAGACTATCCGCTAAAATGTTTCCAAATGTACAGCACTATCGCGCGCTGACAGTGACATCACGTTCCAGATTTTTTTGCCGAAATATAACATGCATCCCTATTCGTCATAATAGCATCATCTTTCTTTTAAGACGTAAATGAGTTTGTAGACCTTTCATGAGTATAAGAAGAAAGACGGTGCAGTTATTTTGCTAGGGAGATTTGAACAATTAACATGTATTGAATTTTCAAATTATGTTTAAATTGCATTTGATTTATAACAAGATACATTTAATATTTTTTCTTTTTAGAAACTTATGCTAATATATTAATTAATTGTTATTCTTTAATTTGTTTGTAAATTTTTGAGTTAAACTCCAATGATTTATACTTTATGTAAATTCGCTTTCGCAATTGTAAATATTATTTGAACGTTCATTCAAAACTATCGCTTACATATCAACATAAAAACTCCGGATGTCCTAATGATTAATGGCGGATGATGTTATGATGTCCTTGGCAAAAAATTCTGAACACATCGGATTATGAAACACGAGGGCAGAATGAATTCGTGTAACCTAGTTTAGCTCAACAGTTTTTATGCTTCAATAGTATATTTTTAATGCTCACTGTACTTTTGAGAGAAAAATTAACGGCATAGAGATTTTTAATTTTTCAACTACATTTTATGTTAACGTCATTTGATAAGTTGATATACATAGTATTAAAGTCAATAATGAAATACGCAAATAGAAAGGTTAATGTAATGAAAAGTTCATATCTTTCTGATTATTTTCATTTGTTAACTTAATTCGATTTCGCTACGCATAAGTCTAATGGAATCCCAAAAATGTCACCTTATTACTTGTGAGAAATTTAATTACCGTGTCCGTGGCAGAATTTAAGCCTGCCCACTAAATTTATCAGTAGAGCGAATACTTAAAATTGTATATTTTCTTTCAGTAAGCATAATAAAATTGTTCTCATTGAAATTTATTTTAAGGGCATTACTTATTTAATGGATAGCATTGGATAACATTTGAAAATACTTAAGAGTTAATTATTTCTAAGTGCGAGTCGTGTTATTATACATTTATCTGATGATCGAAAGAGACGATGTAAAACTTTTATGCATCGATGTAGTCGCCTTATTTAGCGTTTTATCGATAAAATTACTCTTTGCGAACCAATTTCATACTCTTGTAGTCAGGACCGGCACGACGTATTTTCGCGCCCAGGCCAAAGATCTACGCACGCACTTCTTTTATTTTTACTTAAAACATTGTATACATACGTGATAATTTATTTATTGAAATAATAACTAAGAAAAACTTTAAGAAATATCTTAGGCATGCCCAGTTCTACTGGCAGTCAAAATGCACCTTTCTTCGAATAGTTGATGGATAGACCGTTGGGAGGGCGTCCCCAAGAGATTGCCGCCCTTGTCAGCTGCCCGGCTCGTCTGTTACCTCGGGCCGATTCTGCATTTAGCTGAACAATTATTAACTAAAAATTAAATTAAGATTCTCCAAATCTATCTATCTATCTATCTATCTATCTATCAAATATATCTGCGACTGATATTATTTTTTCCTCCGATTGTTATCGTCAGCGAAATAAGAGACCGTTTTTTTCGTTTAAAAATATTTAGATAATGGAATTCAATGTCGTTCGTTGTAAAAGACGATGAAAAGTAATCGTCAAATAACAAATAATGTTTCTTCACTTTCTTGATTTATAAACTATTATTTATTACCAGTGGCATACCGGAACATCTGGGTCCCCAGCAGCAAATAATAAAGCCCCCCCTCTCATGGGTACCTTAAATATTTTCCGAGCTGTATTACTTATCATTGCCTGTATATTAACGAAGAATTTCCCCTTCCCTCACACAAACGCTGCTGATATTTTGAAAACTATGAAATTATAAAAAAATATTGTAATAAGTCTGTTTCTTTTATTAACTTGAATCCATTTGGAGAAATGGGTTAAAAGTATTATATTATGCATAACAATCCTAATAATGCCATAGAGACACAAGAAACATTTGTCGCTGTCCGGCTCTTTTTCAAGCGGGCAGCATTATCAAATGTTTCTGTTCATAGGAGTAAAAAAAGGCTTTCCTATGCCATATAGTCACTTATAGTTCAAGAAAAATTTCTTTCGTCTACCTCTTAATATTTCTTTGTTTGCATTGGCAGTGAAGCATTTTAGCCGTGATTCGCTTTGTGCCCCCTTTCACCCCCCCTCCCCTCCCCGCCCCGCTACGCCACTGTTTATTACATATATGAGCCACAAAAATGTAATCAACGATGAGGTTTACGATGCACATAATAATCGTTTTATCTTTCGGTAGGTTTTTGACTGATTCAACCCACTTTATAATATCCAAGGTCTTTCTCTTCATCTTCTCACACCCAATCCCTTCTTTTATTGCATATATTATTATTATTATATAATATTCCTTTCCTCTTCAAACTTTTCTGCCTCTTTCCTAGCATCCTCCCTTCTTTGACCCACCTATGTCGTCTATCTTTCCCTTACTTACTTACTCACTAAGCCTTTACGGTGCACGTAACAGCGATGATATATACTGCATTTTATTGACAAATTTTTCATTCCCATTTAAATCTTTATCTAAGTCGTTAAATTTAGCGATCAAATAAGAAACATTCAAAAAGGGACGAGTTGCCTACTTAATTAGAAGAAAATTTGTGTAAAGATGTTTTATTAAAATTATGTGGATTGGCAGTGCTTTGAGAAGCTTAAAATTGTCATTAATTCCTCTCAAATATGGCATAATGGTTCTTATAGATAGTAGATATTTATCATGAAAAACTGCAGCATTTTAACAACCGTTTACAAACACGACAAAACCCGAAAATCTAAATCTTCGAGCCGCAACATTATTTTTGTAATTGTGGTTTCATTCCATGACAATTTTCACGCAAAGTGAGGTCTTTGGGCTTCTTTCGCGAAGCACTTGACTAGACTCACGAGACAGTATTTTTAGTTACGTAACTCCTAAACTAAGTTTTAAGGTTAGACTGCGCTGTAACCTGTCTTTGTAGAACTACTTCGATATACCCTTATTGGCTGAGAGACGAAAGCAGGATAATCCTAAGCATCCAAGGGTTTCTGTTCGTGCGCCTATGAACAGTTCCGCATATTTGCCGCAAATGTAGATCTTGACCTATTTTTCGAGTAATAAGGCATATGATCATAATTGCAAGTGCCCTCTCAACGCCTCATATGTCGAGTGCGTATTTTTGATGATTTGTGTATGAAAAATGCGGATGCAAAGAAATGTGCGTGTTGGCCATCGGACCAACGAATCACTCATCGAGAGACTAAAGTTCTCTAGCGCGGTGATATTTTCCTCAGACTTTCGTGAGTCATAAAGGCAATGAAAGAGTAGGGAGTCGATAGCTGCAGACGGATGAGGGTGGCCGCAGAAAGGGTTTCAGGAAGACGATGGGGGGGGGGGGGGGGGGGGGGGAGGGCAGAGGGAGGGAAAAATTGAATGGATCCGGTTCGTAGAGGGGTTAAAAGAGAGAAAACGGATCCTAGTACATACTAATAAAAAGCTACGTAGAGCTTAATAACAAATCGTTTACCTTTACCAATTAAGAAACTGACAAGCACGATCGTTTGGCGGATTATTTTTTTTAAAGCAAAGTCATAGGACATACAGTTGGATCAATATGAAAATAGCAATCGAGACAAAGAATAGTCAATATTCTCGGATAGCGACTAAAACACTATAACAACCTTGTTAAATTTCACAAAACATTGTGGAATCAAGCAGTTATTTTGGTGGAAATAATTTTCTTTCTTAAAGTGAAATTCCTCCATGTAAGGTGCTATCCTTGTGAATTATACCAATATCAATAAGTTTAACAACTCAATTGCTATTGTTGGTTTCGTGAGGTTCGTTTCCTAACGTTTGTATTTCTCGCTGTAACGCTATTTACAGAGACAAGAATAATATATTATTTTTAATAAAAGTATAAATTTTAATAAAAGTATAACAAGGATTCATGATAAAGATGGTAAATAATTAATTATGCCTTATATGCTATAAATTACTAGCCAAAAACATAGAGACCATAAGCCTGACACTAAAGATTAATACCCGCTTAGTGTTATTTAGTTTCTTGGATCAATTCTTCGTGTTTAGATGGCACAAATAAATCCTAATAGAGGTTCTTTATTAGAATCTACCGTCGCTGAATCGTCACAGCTGCTTTGTAGCCAAAATGCGCATCTGGTTTTCATAATCCTATTATGGCTATTGGTGATACTTATTTTCAATTAAATTTTAGCCAGAAGGGGAACTCGCAAATTCTCCATTACAGTGCCATTCAGACAGTTTTATTAACTTGTCAGTGCTCACATTCCTTTTCGTCATCTATTTTACTTGTCTTAAAATACACTAAATCAATTTTGTCGCGACCGCTTTGAGGATCGTCTGGTAAAACACATTGAATAGCTCTGCTCTATTGAATTCGTTTTTTTTAGATCTTTCGATAAAGAAAACTTTGGTAAGATACATAAGGTGTCTTTTCCTCGATAGATATGATATTTTAATCGTCTATAAACATTTTGTCTTTTTTATTAGAGATGAATGAAATGTTTAAAATTATTCTTTGGGAAGTGTAAAAGAGGACTTTAAAAATGTCAAATATACGTGAAATATTAGTCAATATTTTTACCATTCGAACTAGATAATTCTAAAAATGAATTACTGAACTCACTTAAACTTGAGATCCAGTTCAAAATCCATAAAACTCCTCAGTGGTAATTTAATGATCGTAAGTTCTAAATAAGTAGAAGTGTTGGACGCAAAACGTGTAGCATCAATTTGGCGCTTCTATCTCGGGAGGTTCAAGAATTGAAATCTCGATTCCTTTTTCAAGTAGGGTGGCTTATTGTTAGTGGATAACGCGGTATGATTAAAATTTCCTATTAACTCACCGTATTATAAAATTTTCCTAAAATCCTCTTTTAATAAAGGTCTGTTGTAAGATTAAAGAATTAACATGTCATATTTCTTTCCTGTTAATGTGGCTGTAATGGTTGAGTGATATGAATTAAGTATACCGTTTTTACCCGGTATATTTTAGTATAAACGAAAATTGGTAGTACTGATTGGGTGATATACCCCAAATTCCGTTTTATCTTGTACTCCAATAAAATTGGAAAATATAAAACGTTAAAATGGATACATCTATTACCTGAAGCTATATGCTTAAAGACAGAATGACAAACCAAATACAATACGTGCTTTTTTCTCTTGAAAAAAAGAAACGTATCTACCTAAAATTGATATTTTATGCATATTAAAGTTTTCTGGGCTTCCAAAAAGCTAGTTTATGTTTATATGAAGTCAATGTGCTTTTAACGGTTTCATTTATAAATAGTGAATCGTAAATTCATTTTTTTAAATCGATGCTTAGAATAGAGGCTTTCAAATTATCGTTTGCATCCGAACCCTTATATTTCTTTTTCTCGCATCTCTAACCCAGGGGATGTCACATTTACGAGTTCATTCTTAATTTTTAAAATTAACGACGAATCGATTTCCATAGTCTGAATAATACCCGTTGTATCATCAGACTAAAAGCGAATTTTAACAAAAATATCGTAAACAAAAGTCTTCTCGGTAGCAAATGTCCGTTCTACTTAGGGAGGGAGAATTCGAGGATGAATTATGATGGACATTCTGCCACGGTTTATCCTCTACCGCTAAGTTCAGACCATCTGCATTCCACGCCATCTTAGTTTTTGGTTCTCGAGTCACGTTCAAGAGGGCAAAAACAACAAAAAAAATTCGGAGGGAAAATATTGAAAATGAAAAAATGAAGGGGATGAGGCGTGTAGGTGGCCGAGTTGATGGGTTGGGCGAGGAAGGAGGGGATTGAGAGAGGAAAGACGGGAAGGGAGAGAGAGAAAGAGGGAGAGGTGGCTCCCGTATCGCTTTCCGAGTGACGAACGTCATTCGGCTGAGAAAACATCCTGGGTCTCCGTGGGCAACGAGAAGAGCGCGTCGGAAGAAAAAAGGCCGTGAAAAAGAAAAGCGGAGCTACTGTGGTCGGTTATTCAAACGTAATATTTTACCCGCAAATTGAGGATGCGTTTTAAAAGAGGAGACACGAAGGAAAATATCATAGAAATACTATGAGTCGAGCGTCGTATACATAGCATCGCTAGAGATTATCTTATAGGATTAGGAAAGATAATCGGAAGTAATTTTGCTGAAGGATTTTTTAAATTCAGAGATTCCCGATTCTATTTTTTTTTAAATCTACACCTTTGTGTGGAAAATTCAAAATATAAATTTTATTTTAAAATTTAATTTAGGTGAAATGACTTCGCCCTCATAAATGTTATTTTGCAAAATATTTCAACTCTTGACTCAAATGGGAGGTCAGGAAATTCATGTGCTGAGTTTTAGTAGCAATTTGATTCAAGGTTATCTTACTAAAATTATCACTGTACTCAATAAATCACACCACGAAAATTATAGATAAGATAAAATTGCATAATACTCCTTGATAAGAAAACTTGGATGTCATTTTAAATGAAAATCATTCATTTGATAAAATGACGAGATCTAAAAGATAATGATTAACATAGAGCATTGATTTAAATATAACACTTATTATCACTCTTTCGTTATGATATGTAAATTAGTATTGCCACAAACTACAATGAAAGTAGCATTAAGCTTAACGTTCATAATAGAATAAAAAACAACCAAAGAAATTAGACTACCTTGGTTACTCCCTCCTACAACTATACACGTGGTAGTAAGTAGTAGCCGTCGTCATTGGTAATTTCCTGGTCACCGATTCTTCGTCTTTTTCAGATTCAAAGGAAGGCAAATCACCAAGGGTGGCAGCTTTATAACGATATTCTCATTTGGTTCACAAACATTTTATGGAAAAGGACAGGGCCGCTTAAGGAGGGGGGGGGGCTGGGTGGGCAGTCGTCCAGGGTGGCCCGCGCCTATCGATTCGACTTTTGAATTTAGCGCAACTCCATGTAAAATGATACAACGTTCGCGGGACGTGAAAACATCGCTATGACAAGGCAGAGTGTCACCGTTAGGCGACGAAGATTAATGTAGAAATAGTTGAACACTTCGTAAGTTTTCTGGAAATCTCAGATACAGCAGGAAAATGACTTTTCGAAACTATATTAAAAGAACTGAGTGATACGGGAATCTCCTTAAAGTATTGCAAAGGCCAAGGATATGATAACGGCGCGAATATGAAGGGCTATCAACAGGGAATTCAAGCACGCATTTTAAGTCTAAATTCAAGAGTATTTTCCATGCCATGTGAACTCCATAACTTAAATTTGATTCTCTGTGATATGGCTTATTCCTACCCGCAGGCAATGTCACTTTTTGGTGGTATTCAACGTGTGTATACTATATTCGCAGACTCTCCGGCAAGATGGAATACCTTAAAGAGGTTTACAGATATATCACGAAAACCCTTGTCTAATACTAGGTGGGAGTCCATACTCGAAAGTATAAAAGCTGTACGCTTTCAATTATCAAAAATTAAAGAAGCTTTACTCGAAGTAGCAGAAATTTGTCAAGATCCGAAAATAAAAAGCTAATCAAATTCACTGGTTTCCCATGAATGAAACAGCTTCGAATTTTTTAATTCCATTGTAATTTGGTATGGCATACTAATGGCTGTAAATAAATTCAGTAAGGTTCTACAATCTGCTCAAATTCCGTTAGATACAGTTAAACATTTGGATGCTTTGAAATCAGCATTAAATACGTAGAGAAATGAAGAACTTAATCAAACTCTAGAAGTAGCTAAACAACTCTGAAATGAGACATCAGCCGATACATAATTTTCTAATGTGGGTAAAATGAGACATTTTGATTGTGAAAATGAGGATGATAGATTGAAAAATGCGAAGGAGCGATTTAGAACGGATTTGTTTTACGAGTCATGGATATGGCATTGAACTATCTGTCCTGGTGATTTGATTAATACGGAGAACATGTTTCTAGATTTGGGTTCATGCACAGCATAAGCCAACTTAAAACTTGGAATGTAGTTAACTTGTAGAAAGTCTGTTGCAATAATACAAGAAGTTTAGAAGGATGAAACCAACTTGGATTCCGAAAGCGACGTAGATGGAATAGAGTTTACTGAAGAACTAAGAATGTTATGTATAATTGTTCCAGAAAACCACTGCGTAATTGATATTTTACATTTCTTGCATAGAAATAGATTGCATGAAATATACCCAAACACGGAAATACTTTGTAGGATAGTTCTTACAATATCAGTGATCGTAGCGTCCACTGAAGGTGGTTTTCAAAATCAAAATCAATAAAAAATTATTTGCGATCGACTATTTCACAAGAAAGGCTGACCGGCACTGTTATCCATTGAACAAAAGGAAGTTGATAAGATTGACAGGTCAAGAATAATTGATAGATTTGCTCATATGAAAGCTAGAAAAGTAAATTTTTAAAATGTAATAAGTAATAAATGTTTGCAAGATTTTCTACTCGTCTAATTAATGATGATTGTTCATACTTACGTTTTTCTGTAATTTGGAAAATATACTGTATGCATCGATGTAAATATTGTTAATTGATAACATTTTTGTATAATTTCTTTGAATTTTATTTATATTTAATTTTCACTTTTTAAAAAGTAATAACTAAATCATATATATATATATATATATATATATATATATATATATATATATTTCTTTGCGTGTGGGTAGGGGGCCCCGCGGCAGTCGCATCGCCCCGGGCTCCGCGGATCCTAGAGACGGCTCAGGCAAAGGATATACTCATTCCTCGAATTGTACGGTTTCGCTTTGGCACGTTTTCGGAATAGCACAGTTTTCTTTTTTGAGAACTTCTTAAAATCGCAAGGACATAAGTTTCGCTTTAGCTCGGTTTTGAAATAGTTTCCTGGCTTTATAAAGCATTAAATGTTTCAGTTCGACTTAAAGGTTATAAGAAGGGATAAAAAACGCAATGCTGAATACAATGAGACTGAATAATTGCTTAGTAACTACAAATGTAATCTCAAGTATCCTTATATAGAACCCTACCTCACTCTGCACGGTTTCGCTTTACGCGGTCTTATTAAGGAACGCATTTACAGCGCAGAGATAGAGAGAGAGCTGGATGTATTCCTAATTCAATTATTATGGTGGGCGGTCAAAAGGATACACGTCATTTTGGCAGTATTGGGTTGTAATGAGAAAATTCAACTCTTTCGACTGGTATAAAATCAGTCCCATTCACTTCTTAAGATATGTACACGTATGGACAAAAGCTCTCTCTTTGTTCAGATTTGCACGTTTTTTTACAAACTTCTAAAAGCTATCCTAAAAATGCGAATTTTTTACTTATGGTCTTTTGACCGCCCACCAAAGAATTATATCCAAGCAGTGGGGTGAGTTGGACGATCCATTTTAGGGTTCTTCATTTTGGAACTCCTCAATCTAACATTTCCATCCTCTCGAACACAAACGAAACAAATCGACTACCGTGAACTCTCAAACGATTCGCTGAACGTTTAAAAGGGCAGCGTCTTGCGATCAAATATAGACGGATTTTTTTCCGCCCTTCCTTCCCAGCACATCCCTGACTTTGCGCGCGTCCGTTTCGGAGCATAAAAACGAATTGGACGGAACGGCCGATCCGGCGGAACGTGAAAAATCCTCCGCTCCTTATCTCTCCTCACCTCACCCTCCATCTCTCGCCACCCTCAGACCCGGTGACCTTTCCCCTGCTCTCCCACGCGCAATTCTCCCGCTTTCACGTCTCACTTTTTTTTTAATGCCGCTGCCCATGAAGGGGTACCCTTATTCACTGATCCCCCCGCGAGGAACGGAATTCTGGGAAGTTATTACAAAGAGGGAGGTTTTTTGATGGGGGAAGGGCTATTCCGATGCTCCCTATCTCTCGACGGCATCTCTTTTCTCGCTTTAAAGGGATAAGGCGACGAAATTGGGCGCGAAAAATCTCTCCCCTTCCTCCCCCAACCTTTTTCTTCTTTTTACACCCCACCTCCGAGCGAGTGGCTCATCTCGTAGGTTCGTCTGTAACGCGGTGCGTGGATGGGAGCGACAAAAGAGGCCGCCTATATTCGCGTCGAGGGGAGAGGGAATGTTGGGATAGGGAAGTCCCAGACAGTTCGGAAAACACTCGTTTCGATCCGCTTAGCGAACCGAACTGTCTCGGATAGGCTCCGAGGCGCCCGGAGGGAAAACATTCGTGCGAGCGAGAGGTTATATGGTCCTCCCCTCTCTCTATCCTTTTTGTTTCTCTGTCCCCTCTCTCTCTATCCCTCCTCTTTATTTCTCTCTTCTCTCTCTCTCTCATCTTCATTTCTCTTTCTTTCCTTCCTTTATTTCTCTCTTCTCTCTCTCCCCTTTATTTATCTCTCTCGTCTCTCTCTCTATCTCTCATCTTTATTTCTCTTTCTATTCTTCCTCTTTATTCCTCTCTCTTCTCTCTGTCCCTCCTCTTTATTTATCTCTCTCTATCCTTCCACTTTATTTCTCTCTCTTCTCTCTTTTATCCCTCCTCTTTATTTCTATCTCTCTCTCATGTGTGCGATAACTCGCTTTTTGATTTTTTGCGTCTATTGCGAGCGAGAAGAAGTAAGATTGTGGGAGTAGAGGATGGTTGGAAGTGTGCTGGAGTGGGGAGTAAGGAGGCATGAAAGAAAAAAGAGAAAGAGGAAACGGGCGGCCATTTGCCCTTGGTGGAGACGGGGTCTTCTCATGTTGGAGGGTTTTCTCTACTTGGTCCGCAGTGATGTATTGGGAAATGTGTTCGATTGGCGTTATTTTGAAAGTTTGAGTCCAATTAAATGTTACAAGTCTCAGACACACTGAGGGGAAATCCCGGAAAAGGGATGGTTTTTAAGCGTCGATATTGGCGATCATTCTCCAAAGCTTTTGTTAATGTGTTATGAGTCAACGCGTAATGAGATTTTTAACAATAAATAAAAAGGGTAATTTATTTTTATAGGCTTTGATTTTTTTCAGGAATTTTAAACTGCAATACCTGTATAACAAATTTTAAAATTAAATATATACTCCATTTTTTATAATTTCATAGAATTTTATGTTAAACTATTAAAGTAAAGAAATGTTTTCTGCAAACAAAATTTCTGCATCAATCAAAATTAATAATAAAGGTTTAAAAAATTAATTGCATATAAATAACTGAATATATCAATTTAATGAATTCATCTTCAATTTAAAAACATGTATTCGCCTTTTATTTAATTTTAATTTCATTTGAACAATAGAAACTACATAAATAAAACGTGCTTGGAGAAAAAAATTGAAAAATGCCAACTGAATTCCATTGAACTCTCAAGGGAAAGACAATGACGTAAGTTGTCATTATGATAATTATAATTTAGCATTGTTAGAGACTTGACAAAAACGTTTTTTTTAATCCAAGCATATTTTAGCGCGAATTCGAATTTTCTACCGGCAGAAATAAACTCCTTTTTTCAAACATACGAATGTCAAAGTCCGGAGTTCGTAGCTTGCTTTTAACCCATTTCAACATACAAACATAAAAATATGATACTCTCAGACCGGGACAGAGTCGATCCCGATTTTCATAAAGAATAATGAAATTCAAACGGGATGGAGTTTTGGAGGAAGAATTCCAGGATTGATAGTAAGGCCTGACAATGGTGATGATTCATATTTTTGGTTCTATCAAAAACTATTGCGTTTGTTATAACCCAACCAAGAAATCATCCGCGTTCAGAAACGAGAAAATTGATCTGCTACGATAGTTCAGTGGTAGAATATCCGCCCGGCAAATGGAAGACCAGGGTTCGATTCCCGGTCATAGCAGACTTTTTTCTCGTTTCAAAATTATTCCCAAAAAATGAATTATTGAACATACCTTTTGCCGTAAATCCAACGTCTGAACTGGATAACTCCCGTAGCCATAATACGGTTGGGTAAGCAAGTGAACAACAAAATACATAGCAACTGTCTTTAGCGAAGATTCACTGACTTTAATTATAAAATTAATCTTTTTGCAGATCATATTTGGCGATTCGCCACCTAGGAGGATACTGGGTGAGTGACATTACTGAAACTTGTTATAGCTGTAGGAGTTAGCATGATCGTCCTATATCTTAATCACCTAATAAAAGTTTTACTACCTTTAACTTTCCTATAATGCGGTCGTGTGTATTAGCTGTGCGAACAGTTTGCTGCAAATTTGACTAGATCAACGAAAAATTTCATAAATGATAAATAAAAATCTCTTAAGATAAAGGCTTACTTTCTTCGTACGTCGCAGTACGTGGATTTTCTCAATTGGCAAATGTCTCTTCGGTCTAACAGTAAGTAATGGGTCGGCAACCTTTCCAAGTAAAAGAGCCATTTTTTAAAAATTATTGTCTCATTCCAAAACTTTGGAGCCCCACAGTGACAACCTGTTCGAGTGATTGCAATAAGCATGTTTACTGACTGATAAAGGTTAGGTAGCTTAGCTAACTCCTAAAGAGCCACAAGTATGTACTCAAGGAGCCATATGCGGCTCCGGAGCCGCAGGTTTCCGATCCCTGGTCTAAGTCAATGTAAAATCACAAATAGATTAATTGAAATCAATACTTATGTGAATTTTCACAGAAGAATAGGCATGGTATGCTTATTGTTTAATTTTTATGGAATAATACACAGTATAAATAAAAATCGGAATCCAAAAGCAAAATTTTTATTTTTATACACAATCAATCTGTGGCTTTATAGATGCAGGTCGTATAGTATGGCGGAAAATTGTAGAGAAAGATTTTATTTTTTCAAGTTTTCTCTTATTTGTATTTTTCACTTCGAGGCAATATATGAAGTTAAGGTATATAAGTCTGGTATGCGGGTTATGCCATATTAAAAATTCAGGACTGGGAAAAATTTGCCACAACCTTCGAGTGACTTAGTATAATTTCGTGTCAGGGCGCATTAATACAATTTATTCGATCAATAAATTCTCTTGCCGTATTCAGGCTAATTTTGAATGCTTCGACTTATAAAAACGGGGAAGCCCACTCATAAAATTCTAGTATTTTGTGTGGTTTTATTTCTAGGAAAACCTACTGATTGCATTCAATTTAGTGGTTGCATAAATGTACGCCCGCTGTTGAAGTGATTATTTGATAAATACCTAGATTATTTATCGCCTTTTGTCAGTATCTCGCAAGTTTCGTTCCTTTAAGAAATTATTCCATTAGTAATTATTACTTTTCAACCTAATAACTCAACTTTAATTCAAGCGAACATTGCGCTAAAATAGCAAAAAAATTTCAAGTGTTTTTCAATCGCACTTTTATGCATAAACGTTCACGATTTTTAAAAAAACAGGAGTTCAACAAGGACTGAATGGGGTTTCTTGCAAGTTAACGATTGGCAAGAAGCAGTTGACAGTATATCTCCGTCCAAAGATCTGACGCGGTCGCCGAACAACACGCAAGACATCCACTAGGTGACAAGCTTGGAACCGAAAGGCAAAAACCGGTAAAGGAGGAAATGGGAGAGCTTATCTCGAATCCGTTACGAGGGAATGGAAAAGGTAGAAGAAATTAAAAAACTGTCGTGCGGGAGATCTTGTCTCCGATTTTCACGCCTTTCACTCACCTGGGTCCTCTGGCGTTATGTCGCTTTGGCACACGCGCTCTTGGCAATCCTCGAAAAAACCGACGGGTAGGGGATGGTCTTCCGACGGTCCAACTCCCCTTCTGTCCTGCGGGCGAGGCAGCAAGTCGTCGCCGGCGATCTCTTGGCGAATCTGCTGCTGCAAACCAGATAGCCTCTGGTGCTCCGCGGATTGGAGGTGCTCCTGGTGGTGACTAAACCGATGGTTCTGCTGAGTCCTGCCGCGATCTTCGTATTGCGTCCCGCAGTGCGCCGGGAAACGTCCCAAGTAGGGATTAGAAGGTGGGATTTCGCCTGTGGGATAGACGCACCTGTCAACCTGGTGCTGGTTGAACGACGTCGCGCAAGTCCCTCTCAAGAACTGGGGCGGCAAAGGAGGGCTCGGGGACTGCATGAGGCCCCATTCGGAGGCCCCTAAGAAATTTGGGTGCTGCTGGAGGGAGTGGATGAAGTGGTGGTGATGGTGGAGGTTGGTGTTCGGAGAGGGAGGAGTGGGTGGGAAGGAGGATGGCGCGTAGTAGGAATCGGAGGTGCCGGACTGCGGAGAGGAGTGGTGGTGGTGCATGGTAGCGAAGGGCGAGGAGTGCAGAGGGGAGGAGGCCGAGGAGGAGGTGGGGGAATAAGAGAGGGTGGAGGACGTGGAGGAGGGGGAGATCGAGGGAGGGGAAGGAGCGGCGGCGTTGTATTGAGAGAGCTGCTGATGCTGCATTATGCCGGAAGAACAGACACCGAAGCAGTCCTCCATGTCCGATTTGGAGGGATACAAGGAAGGTAGTGCGCCGATGGACAATTATCGTGACTTATTGTTTGCGGTAAAGAATTTTTCTCTGATCTTTTAGAATAGGCCGTCCTTTCCTCGCCCGAGAACCTTCACTAGACTTGAGAGTCCATCGACTCCGCTTCTCCAGGTGAATTGATCGAATCTCCGCTCCCTCCGATGGAAAAGTCTCCAACAGCTGCCGTATTGGAACCCTAATAACCGGAGTCGTAAATTTAGGCTGTGGGCTACTGGAAGGAATGTCCTCCAAAGAATCTACCCTCCGGTTGAACGTTGCCGGCGAAATCTGCAGACTCCCTGGAGACGGCGCCTCTTAGAGGATTAGATGGATCGCTTCTTCGGAGCCGTGCTCTGTAGAGTGTGCGGGAGCCATCTGCGTGTCGTGTAGCACGCCTTTAGTGTCGCAGGAGTAGGAGGAGGGAGGAGTGAGTCCCTTCTCGGCCAATAGGGGGCGAGGGAGAGAGCGGAGGCGAAGGAGAGCAGTAGGGAGGGGGGTAGGGGAAGGATAGGAGAGTAAAGAGAAGAAGAGTGAGAGGAGGAGGTAAGGAAGAATGAGGAAAAGGCCTCTGGTTCTGCGACTGAGGGTGTCCCGTAGAACACACTGGGCAGTGGTGTTGTCCACTGGAGTTGGAATGAGAGTGCACACAGGAAGGTCGCGGCGGGTGTGGGTGAAGGGGGCATAAAGGGGATGAAGTCCTTTGCATGGGTGAGGTGAGAGAAGGGGATTGACTGCGCAATATGGAGATTGGGATAAAGGTGAAGGGGGTGTGGCAATTCGTCCCGTTATCATGTGGAGTTCAAATTTATCTGAAAAGCACTTGAAATTTTTCTTATCTCTGGCATTCTGTAGATTGCAATGGGATTAATTCCGGCTACTGTTTCTGCCCGGCTGAAATAAAATATAACTACGTGTTATTTTTTCACGGTTTGGTTTTAATGACATTTCGAAACCACGAAATTGTGGAAGGTAAGGATTTAAATATTTTTTACATCTCGTTTTCAATGGCGAATATATTCTAATGACGACGAGGTGAAATATTCTGGACATCATTAGAAAACAAACGAAGGGTGGAATTAGATATTCCGGCGGAGGAGAAATATTCTAACGTCACGGCATTCGAATAAACACTCTTTGGAAAGATTTGAAACAAATTCGGGGAATGTGACGCAGAAATAAAAATACTCCCAAGAGTGCCAGTGTGTGCCATGTGGGTGGTATTAGCTAATAGAATAAGAAAGGATAGCACTTTGTGAGTAGCAGCGTGATGAATCACGTAGAAAAAACGATAGATTCCCGTGCCAGCATTAAGTTTCTTGAGGTCTTGTGAGGCTTCCGTCATCTATTGACCTTTGTCCCAAACCGCTCCTATGGAAGTGTACTGCCTAACGATAAGTAATAAAATTTCGATTGAATAGTCTGTCGAAGTAATTTTATATGAAAGGGGCCACGATGGCCATTTAAAAAATAAATTCGGCATTTTTAGCAATATCTAACGAGTTATTCCCGTATAAATGTTTTTACATATAAATAATAATATTGGTTTACGTCAAATATTTCATGAAAAAGGTTTTTGTTATCTATTTTAATTCCGAAAGAACGCCAAGAACAAAATGGAACGCACCAATGTAATTTTTTCGAATTCCGTAATTGGATAAAAATTCCATTTTACTCTTTGGCCAGCGAAGGAAAGTAAAGGAAGTAAATGACGCTAATAAACATAATAAATTTCTGAATAGACGATTTCGAATATTGCATTTAAAATATTACGATCACATTTTATTTGATTTTAGACTTACAGATATCTTCGAGAGCTGTTCACTAGTTATTATTTTTAGTGACTGAGGTAAATTCATCTATATGACATAGATTCCATTAGAGAAGTTTCGGAGCTAATCTAGGAGAATGTAAATAATTAATTTGACTTTAATATGTTAAAAAAGTTTTTCTTTCGCGTTCCTCCCGGACTTTCCTTAAAACAAAAAGTTTCAATCATACCTTTTTCGGCCGCGGGCATCCGTGATAGAGAAGTCCTCTCACATCACAAAGAATCAGTTGGGAGTTCAAGTGCCTTATGAAAGTATGACTTTGTGGCGACGGAAACATTTTGTATCTTATTAACTTAGATTATGATCGAGGAATTTCTGAAAGAAAAAAACAGCCATTTTACCCTATTCTACGGTACGATTAAATGAATGGTTTGGTTTAAAATTAATTTATGCGGCAATCAAGTGCCTAAAAAAATGATTCCCCGGCGGTATTTTTTAAAAATTCACATAAGATCGTAACGGTTATTTTATTTATCACCGCCTTTTACAAGTAGTTGTTCATATTTTCTCTCGATGTACTATCGGATGAATAATTTGCATCCCGCCTCTTGGAAACACTTTCAGTGAAATGATTGATCAAGACGGCTTATTGAAACTCCTCAAGGCGAGCGACATGAACAAGGATGAACTAGTCCCCACATTCACATGAGACGGCATCCCGATGCAGAGTGAATCATTAAAAAAAATGTAATAAATATGTTCGGTCCACGTCGACGGAACCCACGCGAGAAAGCTGCGAATACCATTATCAGGTAATGAACTGAGAGCTCGTGCTTACTTATTCTATTTCGTTTTCATTTTATTTCTTTGTTTACCGCACCGTTCGGATCGTAAACGACCTCTGTTGGTGGTCTCCTTCCGCAGGAAATGCGCGCAAGCGTTGTCCTTACGACGTCGTAGACGAGTCTCTCACTCCGCGACGAAGAGAATCGTTTCCTCTTTTTTAACGCTCTTCGTATGTTCCGGGATGGTAAGAAAGGTCGCCGACAGCGCCAAAAAGAATGACATGGCGTCCTTTATGGTCCAAAAAGGATTGAGACACGCACAACAGCTGTCTCTTTTCCTTCTCTCTTTCTATCTCTTTGTCGCCCATTTAAAAGCGTCGTGGAGCAAAGAGAATATTTCTGTTCCAATTAGATAACCCTTTTGACACTCCACGTTTGAGGAAATCTCGATTAGTACTATTTCTTGTCGCGCGGAAAGTGTGTTCGACGTCAGTGGCGTTTCGTGAGATACCTAATGATGGAGTTTCAACTTCTTCAAAGGCTCTCGAAAAATTTTCGAGACGCGTTTTAACTTTTACTCGGTAACCAAAATACGAGAGACAGCTGAAGAGCCATATTTTCATATTCAATGAAACCTACTATTGGTATATTATCCTTCGATAGCGCGGCTATTAGTTCATTAACTCATTTACTAAGTAGATATGGTTCATCGGTTTGCGCACCAAGTGGACCTTCCGTTAAAACGAAGTATACTGATAAAATTTATCGCGATCTGAATTCTGCAAATCTCGAATATATCTAGTTAACAAATAGTTTTATTATTTCTAAGCAGATGGCAACTTTTTTGAATTATATAAAATTATCCCTCGATCTTACAAAAGTAAATATCCAGTTCAATGTGAAACTGTCTTAATCTTGTGTGGATTTTCAGATACATTTAATTTGGAATTTTCTCGTGACTTAAGTATTCGCATTCATGGTTGGACCCCTACCTTACATTCGTCATTACAAACGGCGATTTGACTTACATAGAAGAATGGATAACATAAGCTCGTTTTTAAGTTATTTAATTGGTCGATTATTTTGAAAGCTCCGCCGAAGTAATCGATTTTAGTAAATTGAGTAATATTATAGGCAGACGATTTCTACTTGCCGTTTTGAAACAGAAGTAAAAAAGCGCTTTTCATTTCCTAAGTGACGGAGAGCAATTTCTGAGATAAAGTTATTTCAAATTCAACATCGGCGGTCGATCAAAAAATATAACATCGGAAGTCAGCATTTTATCTATTCTAATTGCTTGGTAACGGCATTCGTCGTATTACAGCAAAGCGTTCTTCGGTTGTGTATTCCTTGCACCCAGGTATTAGAGATGTCGTAATGTCAACTCTTTTTTATTCATCATCATCATCATGCTGCTGTCCGAAGACAGGTTTTAGCTGAATCGCTCCTTCATCTCTCTCTCTCTCTCTCCCTAGAATCCTCTTTTATACCTCTCTAAGTACTATATTCCTGCTTTATATTCTCTAATATTCCTATTATTTTTCTCCCTCTTCCTCTTCTTCAGCCAATTTCGCCTTCTAAGATCGTCCTTTGCACGTTGTTACGGTATTTCCAAAATTTTGTTAAATTTTGTTTTTTTTTTTGATAAGATTGAATGGTTAAAAAATACAAATTGATATTTATTATTTTACTATCTTCCTCCTACTGATAAGATGTATTAAAAATTAAGTGACATTTTTGACTTGATTGTTTACTTTTTATCAACATGTAACTAGGGAATCTATCTAACACAAAAATACACATGAATTGTTTTTATGTTTAAGTATATAAAATTTTATATATTCAACAAAAACCCAAACAAACTGCAATATACTTATAAAATGTTCGTTCGCAAATATTTTTTAAGATGTCGTAAACGAAAGAAAAGGTGGAATTCACGAGTATTATTCATGCAATTTACAACTTTATAATGCTTCTCGGAGTGGTTTATTTTGAATTCACCAGGAATGAAGCGACAACGATTGCTCTCCGACCTTTTCTTTTATCCCCTTCCTCCTCTTTCTCCCTCCCAAGTCGCAAGAAGAAGATGTAAAGGGCGCCGCTATCTCTTTCTCCGTATCGGTCTTTTTTTTGACCAACCGCACGCGTCCGTGTTTCTTTTTTTTGCTCTCTTCCAAAAAGAAGACAGAAAAAGACGCGCAGTTATTCACCGACACCCTCTTTTGGACGTTGTAAAAAAGACAAAATCAGTCTTTCACGGATTTTTCGTTTTAATGATCCACGTAATGAAGACGAGCGGTGTCGGAAAAGCGGCAACCTTTGGTGAACACAAAGAGAGAGATTTTTCGATGGAGTTCTTCTCAAGGGAGTGACGGGCGCTAGAGCAAAGCGGAAAATGCACGCGCGTCCAAAATTGCCCACGTTGGAAAGAGGGGATGGAGGAAGGGAGAGAGAGAGAGAGAGAGAGAGAGAGAGAGAGATGGGGAGTGAGGAAGGCTTAAGGCAATCGCTACGAACACATTGCGCCGCAGTACCTCCTCAGGCCGCTCATATTATTCAAAGAGAGCGGCAATAAGGAAATTTCAGTTTACAAGGCAGCGATAACGTAACCGATCAACAAAAGTAAAATGTTTGCGGTTATGGGGTCGCCTCGGATATTTTCTTTGGTAGAATGGATCTATTATTTATTTTTTAATGTTTTGATTTTTCATGTTCTCTTGGTATTTGAAAATTTTAAAGTTGTTATGATTCCAGAAAACCACTAATAGAGATAATTTTGATAATTCAGTGGATGTATCCAGGTTATGATTTATTTATTTGTAGCAAATTTTATAGAGCGGCGCTCTAAAGGCGTGTCTCCACTGATTAACATTTAACCATTTACATTAACATGTTAATCAACAACACGTTTTTTGTAAATGTTAATTGGATTGACATTAACATTGTGTCCACACATATTAACTTGTAAAGTGTCAGAAGCGGAACATCTGAAGAGATAGTTGAACGACTTTAAAGTTCGCACATGGATTCGGATGAAGAGGATTTGGCGTTTGTCGTTACCATTGTCGCGTGGTAACAAGTCCGGAAAAACAAGAGGAGGAAGATGTGGATGCGACCATACCTCATTAAAAGAACCAGTGTGCCAGATATCTTAAGGGAATTGAGAGTGGAGGACAGATTTGGATTTAAGAGCTTCCTGCGTATGTCCGAGGAGGATTTTAGCATATTACTAAATGTAATATCACCTATAATATTCAAACAGGATACACAATTACGAGCAGCCATTCCATCTCATGCGTTTCCTCGCTACCAGAGATTCTTATACAAGTTTGATGTACTTAGTAAGTGTCTAAGCAACAAGTCTCGAAAATCATCCCAGAAGTTTGTGAAGCAATCATCACATCTTTAATGAAAGAACACATGAAGGTAAATTCTTACTTTTTTATTTCATATTATTAAGAACGTTTACAATACATGTATAAGTGAACAATTATAAAAAAATAATCAAATTTGCCAATCACAAGAGGAAGTAAACATTGGGAATATTTTCACCTTCGGGAATAGGAGTAGAATGCAAGAGCATCGGCTCGTGCCCTCTTCTCGATGCAGCGCATTTATAAGGCCTACAGTCTTCTCTTTCGACCACTCCGCGGCACTTGCTGCAATACAACTACTTGCTCTGTCTCCTCCTCAATTCATTGTTTTGAGGGGACAAAAGTCAACACTGTATTTACACTATTTTTTGACAATGGTCCATCCTATATTGACAATGACCCATTTCATTTTGACAGCGGTTTATTTAATTTGACAATGCATAATTTAATTTTGACAGCCCATATTATTTTGACAATACTGTGTGATGTTCCTTTTGTTGTGGATTTCATCACAAAGTTACATTTCAATTTATTTGATCATTTTCGCAAATAATGTAAACTGAAAATTGTTAACGATTTATTAAATTGTATGTATATATAATAATTATTATATCAATATAATAATTTATTACATTGTAGTGTATGTAGCAATTTGGGAGTGGTCTCCGCCTGAGAATTAAACGAAATAATTGTATTAATCAGTTTTATAGTTACTTAGTATCCAATGTTCCCCTTCAAAACGTGGAAATTGACCACTGTGCGCCCAAAGAATGCCAATTGAGATCCCGATTGACTTAGCATGTTTTTGCTCGGCGAGCGAAAACATTTTTCTGAGATAACATGTTAATCCAACACAGTCGATTAACATGTTTTATCAAACGAGAAACGAAGTTCGATATACATGTTAATATTAACTTGTTAACTTGACATGTTGGTGTTAAATGTTAATCAGTGGAGACACGCCTTAAGAGGCAATTTAATGTTAACAAGAAGAGTGTTATCCATGAACATGGATAAATTTAGCGCGTTTTCTTGTTATTAAATTAAGTAATATGTTATTTTATTTCGCTATAAAGGTCTCTCCCATTAACCTCATTTACGAACTGAGGAGAATTTGGGATTTGATCACCATATGCGTAAATTTAGCTTATCTTATTTCTATGTGGTTGTGCCGCCACATATTGTCACTGTAGTCTCGTTTGTAAGTGAAATCAATGTAAAAATGTACGCTCAAAATTTCAGCTTCTCATCTTTCATACCTTCGGAGATATTAGAAACTTTTAAATCGGCCTCTATCCGAACCTGTATATTTTTTAAAACTCATTCAGCTGTCATTCGTCACAATTTCGATTTAAAGAAGTGCACAGACGGCAGACGCCAAAGTGAAACTACAAGTGCGTTTTTAAAGCACTAAAAATCAAATAATAAAAATATTAATTGTGGGTAGTCTTGCATTTAAATAATGATGCTGGTTGCTTCAATAGATAAAATAGCGTTCAAGTAAAGCAGATGCCCATTTCAGCAACGACGTAATAAAATACCGCCGAGATCGGCCATTGCAGCAGCTGGAATGCGTATCTAGTGTACTCAACTTTTTTATGACTGCAGGATTTTGCTAATTTATCTAATAGGAATTAGAATGAGTATTTAGAATAAATATACCTTCATCTCTTCTGTAATAAATGACTGCGAATTTTTTATGAAGAGATGGTTGCACAAGGCAAGGATACGCCATTTGTTTGTTTTTATAATATAACTATATTCTAAATTAGAGTGCCATGAGATAAGACATAGGTTTAAGTTTTATTCTAAACAGTAAGCGAAGAAGCTCTCTGTGAATAAGGGCCAAATAACGCTGCATTGAGACGCTGAAATTATCAAAAGTTGTGAGGATAAAGCGGAGGACTTTTTCAAGTCTTTTTTGTGAAGGTTAATTTACTTTTTAATATTCGTATATTATGGTTATTAAAGAGACAATCTCGAAATATTCTCTAAGAGAAAATATATCTTCTTTTCTTTACTATTCATATTTATAGAAAGATTAATATAATAAAAATAACCAAATCACGTCCTTAAAATATAGGTCATACTTGTTCATTTATTTCCCCGAGAAAAAGGCAAAAAAAAAACTTCCGAGTTTGGAATGATGAAATACCTTTTTCTATGGTAGAGATGTTTTCTTTGCTGTTTAACCCTAGAATGGTCGCGTTGGGTCATCATGACCCGATGGGTTATGTATTACATCAGGGGTCGGCAACCTACGGCCCACGGGCCACGTGCGGCCCTCAAGAACCCTTTATGCGGCCCGCAAAGCTGTAATGAAAAAGTGATCAGGAAAATTTCTCATGGGCAATTTGATATTTTTTGAATAAAATTATGGTCTCAAAACCTTTTCTGGTGAAGTTTTAACGCTAGTAAATTACGTTGACTTGATTTAGTTCATATGAAATCACAGAATCTCTAGAAAACTTCTGATTTATTCGCTCATCCGGCCCGCCGAGGCTTACTTGGCTCCCAATGCGGCCCTCCGAAGCAATCACAACTGCAAATGTGGCACGCCATGCAGAAAAGATTGCCGACCCCTGTATTATATATTTATATACTATGCCTGGAAATTCCGAGACATCCCTGCCCCTGAGTACCTTTCAAGTAACACGAGCCCTACTGACTATAATGTCATCTCTCAGTTTCCTGTTTATCGTTGTTTAATGCAGATGTTTTCGGATCATACAAAACACATCTCGTAACTAACAGAAATATGGATTACTATAATGGATGACTGGTTTATGATGATGAAGTAGAAATCGACTTTCAGTCTATAAAAAAATAAAAGCCTTAAAATGGAGCTACTTACTTTTTGATCAGCCCTTGCATAGCACACCTTGTCGCTAAAATTGTAACAGTCGATAATAATACGCTTCAATTTAAATGATACACATAAGAATGAATGGTCATACAATTGAATAAGAAATCATTCAACGCAGAGTAGCTACATTTGTTAAATAAATATGTGACCCTAAGCCCCTGGTTCTTAACCTGTGGGGCACGCACCCCTAGGAAGGATTCCATAGGGGTCGCGAACCATTATGACCAAAATCAGATATAGTGTTTTCAAATTTCTTTTATTTATATTTTGTGTATGTATCATTAAATTTAAAATTTGGCATTGAGCTCATTTAAATAAATAAATAAAAACCCTTTTAAAAAATCTGGAGAAGGGAGAGGGGCGAGGGAATTTTAGATCAGAAGGGGGGCGTGAGACGAAAAGGGCTAAGAAACACTGCTCTAAGCAAAGCGTTAGATCATTTTTGATTGGTTCAAATTAGGAATCACTGGAGGAATAAGACTTCTACGGGAAGAAGTTTTTAGAATGATTGAAACTTTGATCTATGACGGTTGTCTGTACCAAGTAAACAAAATACTTCAACTCTTACGCAGGAGAAAAAGATACATAAGTTCGTTTTCCGCTGGAGTATAAGGGATCGCAATTTGAGAGCTATGTATAAATCGTTAAGGTCCAATCCGGTGAATTGCACACCGATATGTATATCGTATATCTGCGAAGTTCCTGAAACAGTAAAACGGTTGAGATAATCATTATGGCTATAGGAATTAAGAAGTTTAAATATTACTACTATATTTAATTACTTTTGCTAATAGAACTCTTCATATGTACTGTATGTCAAAAGTGGCCTGCATTTTTTTCGAAATGGCTCGCGAGATTATAATGGTTAGTCGAATGTATACCGTTTATGTATTATGACATTAGAAGGAATCATATAGAAATAACCTAAGCTGAGCCAAGCTAAAACAGCGATTGTTATTGTCTTGAGAGGCTAGTCGAGAAATAACCCTGCTCCCAAACTTTTGAGCAAAATACCCATTAGTTTCCTTTAAGTAGCCGGAAATGAACGTGAATGTGGCCCCCGAGACGAATATTTTGAGCACCACTAGAGGAGTTTTATACGTTTTCGTTTATTTCCTCGATAATACAAAGTAATCCACTTTTACTGCCGTAGGAAAAAATATGTTTTTGGGCGTGATTCATAATTCCATCTAAAATATATACGAATAAATATGTACGGACACGGTTTTTCTTTCATTATATTTTGGGTTGCCGGCTGTGTAATGGCTTACTTTTGACGACATTTCCACTGGATCGTGATTGACCGTAAAATTTCATTAGCTTTTAATAACCCAAAAACAAAATTCCGTGAGCACAAGATTCATAAGGGATATTTAACCGTCTAATTTATTAAAACGTCCAGCGCCATTGGAATCGTCGACGCTGGACGAACGTACAAAAAACCAACCAAGCGATATTCCTCGAAAGAGTGAAAAGAAATATGAATGATGATCGTTGCTTGCTGTGTTTACTCACTCCACCGAATATGACTGCTCCCTCTTCCGAGATGGAACGAAAAAAATGAGGGAAAGGAGAAGGGAGGTCGCGGTGGTAGATGGCCTCCCAGAGGGACATTATGGGCCGCCGCTGCCGCCCTCGCTATTCTTCTTCCTCCGGTTAATTTGGGATGACTGAGTGTCTCCCATATTTTCTTAGCCTGATTGGGAAAGTGGGAGGTTGGAGGGGAAGAGAGAGAGAGACAGAGAGACCGAACTCTCACGCTCTTGAGCGCGAGTGTCCGGATTTGAAAAATAGCGGAGACGTCGACAGTCTCCTCATTACCGCATCTCTCTCTCTCTCCCTCAGGACTCGAGACTGAAGGATATTGCGCGATGAGGGGGAGTAAAGGGGATGGGGCGGCGGGGGGAGTAAAGAGGGTGGGGGCGGCGGGGAGAGAAAAGTGGAGGGGGCGGCGGAGGGAGTAAAGGGGAGAGGGTGGCGGGGGGAGTAAATGGGGGGTGGGGGAGGCGGGTGGAGGGGGAATCGCCATTTCGAGAAACGAGCAAAGACCACCAGCCGCGAGGCGTCTCCGAAGTGTTGGAGGGTGAGTCGCGTGTAGATTCGAACGAAAACGTCTCATTTGTTGCCTGTCCAATCTGTTCCTAACGCGGTAGGATGGGGAAGGATCGTGGGGGTCGCGAGGTGAGGGAGGAAGGGACGAGAGGAGGTAACGGAAAGGAAGGGGAACATCTACATCTTCGCCGCGTGTGTGGGTTTACACTACTTTGAGACGCCCAACCTTTAATCATCTTGGAGTTCCGCGGTTGTACAAACATCGCTTTTTTCGAGAGAGAGTGATAGGCCGAGGAAACGCGGGAAAAATGCGGCGTTTTCTTTTCGGAAGTTTCCGAGTTGAAATTTTTATTTCGCGAGAGAGTGAATTATTTATCGTCGCGCGTCAATGATTCCCTAACTCGACGAATTTTAACGCGTTATTATTACCGTGGAAACGTTTGTCTCCTCCTCGTAATGCATTTAAAAAGATTATTTTGGATATGAATATAACATTGTACAAATTTAGAGGTACCTACTTCACTTATTACATGCTTTGTTTTTTATCGCCAAATATTTGGTACAAAATATGAATCTAGCGAAAATTTAAATGAGAATATTTTCAACGGAACTAAAAACAAAGCCGAATTACAATAAAGTGGCGCGGAAAATATATAAAAAATCTCATATCGTGAAAAATCGTTCGTAGTTTTAGAAACATTTTTAAGTATTTAAGAGGGAAACGTTCCGCAAAAAAAGGCACCTTTTTAATTCTGCCGAAAAGGAGTGGGTGTCGAAACACCTGGCACGAAAGGTTTTCTGAAGATATTAATCATTTACGAATTCCACAGACATGGAAGACTCATGCCAAACAAACCGTTAGCATCGAGGAAGTAAGTCTATTTTCAGTCTTGGTAACTGTCACTTGCCATTCCATCCGTTTATTAACGGCGTCGGACATGTTTGAAAGTGAAAAATTAGCCAGAAAGGCCGGTATAGCATTGCGTACTTGAATCCCAATTTAAAACATTCAAATCCAAGTCAATCCGATAGAAAATTCGCGTGTGCATGAAATCTTAGAATCACTAAAAAAGCCAACAGAGCGAAGAAATTTCTGAAATGTTTTGCGATAAATAAAGTTAAATAGCAGCTTTTAAAGTTATTTATGTGAAATGTAAATTAAGCTCTGATGACAGTGTGCTAATAAGAATGGTACATACACATTATATAAGCCCTTGTCCGACGTCGATTTGACTATACACAGTTAAATTATTGTTATTCGTCCAATATTTGCAAAATTTGACAATGCGCGGTTCGGAATGGAGCGCACGCTGTAGTGTACTTACATGTTTGCGACGTGAGAAAGCCCACAGCCCATACGATCACATGGTTTTTTCCATGGACCATTAAATTTGTGCCACACGTACTTTTCCAAGAATTTCGCAGTTGGAGGGAAATGTACAAACATTTAAACCAAGTCCTAAGCAGTTTATTTACAATTAGTCATTTATGCAGCGAACGTTAACGTGGTATGTTCAATTCGAGATCATCATTTCAGGCATCTCTTGAGTTCATTTGGACCATGTTTTTCGCCTTGTTCTTATCATTCGATTTGGTAGGTCGTTTATTTAGAAAAAACGGCATATTTCAAATTGAAAGGAAACCAGGAACAAGGAAAAAGAATATTTGCGCGTAAACAAAATTCTAATCTAGAGCGCCCCGATATCTCTCCCTACCAACGTTTCCTTACCCCTTACAAGCATTTCTCGAAGAGGACGCCCGTCCGTGCAGAAGGCGCGCAAACGCAACGACGGTTCGACGACAGATGAAGACGGATAAAACCGATAAAGGGGACGCTGCGCGCTTCTCCACCTCACACTTTCCGAAGTGGTTTAGGTCTCGCTGCGATTGACGGCCAGATCCTCAAACACGGTAGCTTCCCCTCCTTAATATGAAGCGATTCGTTCCTCCCAATCACTCTCCCTCACCCTTCCTCATCCCTCCCTCTCTCCCTTTCTCTCTCTCTCTCTCCATATTCACGCATTGGGGTCATTGAGTGTAAGGGAGGCATGTGATGACACAACTTTGCCCCCTTCTACTTCTTTTCCCCTCTTCTTCTTTTCCCCTCTTCTAGACCCCCTTTGATAATTCTTGCGAATGTTTTTACTACCCATCATTCTTTCTTGCATAAGCTCTCTCCCATTCCAAGCGTTTCTTTCTCACTGGTTCTTTTCCCTTACAGCAGACCTCCTGGACAAAACCACACTTCGCATATTCGCGTAGTGCCCGCCTCGCTGCGTATCGGTTTGTCGCTCCTGGCATAAGTGTCTTCCCTAAGCTCGTCCGTGGAAAGCGCCGCAATCACGGAGGCAGAGTCAAGGTAAGACGAAGGGAGCGGTGGTGAAGGGTTCTGCAAGGTACATACCATTCCTCTCTCCTAATACATTCCCCCTACCCCCTTTACTCGTGTCTTCGGAGCGTTAGACTGGCTGGCTAAAGGGATGGCATCAATCATTGGTGCGAAGGACTGTCGTAAGTGGCTTTTTGTGTTTTCCATTAGCCGCGATTTGCTCCAGCCCTTGAGTCAAATATCCTACTCATTATAAACCACTTTTTTGCATTAACTTTAGTTGAAATGTGTGTATATTTGATATAAATGCAGAATAAGGAGTTTCGAGGGCAACAGATTCAGTTTAATTGTATCAATAAATTGAACTCTCGCAACTTTTTGAGTTAAATGTACAAAAATGAAAAATAGATTTTGATGAGACAAGAACTGAATTATCTTTTTAAGATGTTTCTGAGGATATGGCAACAAATATAAAATCATATTACAGGGTGATCCCATTGGGTACGGATAAAATAAAAAAGTTGTAGAAATGAAGCAAGAAGTGGTGCAGCGCCCATCTGTTGCGTGTGTGGTCATAAAAATGTTTTGTTTGTTATGCAATACTCATTGCGCATGCGCGGCATTATAATCATGGGAAATCTAATCGGCGCTTTTTATTTTTTATCGGATCATTGGATTTGATTTTCAATTGCCTTTCTTGACTGGTGTGTGTGTTATGAAGTGACCTTACTATTGATGTACCTAGATCACATTTTGTATAGAGAAGTATTTTTAATTTTTTCTTTTTTGGGTAGTTTTTTAAGGACTACTCCAGCCAGGATAATGAAATCCCTAGAGTGAAAATTTCGGCAAGTACAACATGACTTCTGATCTTTTTCCAAAAGTAAATAATTAATGGAATTTGAAAGATGCGCCTTGTACTCCCAGTTTTCTTTGGTAAAAAATATTGTATTTTATAGCATATGCATCTTAAATGTTTTGATAGAAGTGATTCGCGTATTTTTATTTTTTCTATATTGTTTTAAATAGCACTAGCAATATTTTTAATAGATTCGTTAAAAGAAGCTTTTACAAACCAAATATTTTGCCAACAAAATCTGCGATTAGCGTCATGGCGTAAAAAGATCAGAGATAACTCCATAGAGCAATTGTCATGATAGGGGAAGAAAACAAATCCTCGGACGACTTTATTTTAGTTCCCGCATCTTATATCTGGCGCGAAAAGTGAACGGAAAACTCTATTTTGGAAAATTCATTTCAGACTTGGGTCCAAGCGTCTCCTTCCCTTTCTATTTAACTATCGGTTTATAAATTTTGACATTTGAGAAGGAGAAAAACAATCATGTACTTGACCGGGAATCGAAGCCGGGTCTCCCCACTTGCCGGATAGGAGCTTTAACCAACTATGCTATCAAGCCAGCATGGTTTGCCATCCTCAAATTGGGGTATTTACAAAGCTGATGAAATTAAATGTTATGCATGTTCGCATGAAGCTTAAACTAAATTTTGATATTTGAGAATGAGAAAAAAATCCCGCGCTTGATTGGACTACAGCCATAAACTATCAAAACACTCTCCATAATTAAAATTACTTATAAACAGGCGTTTTAGGCGCGTTTCCAACTTGTGCCCCCATTAGCTTTGTTCTGCCCGTCCGTCCGTCAGTACGCATGTTCGTACTCGGCTCCTACCGAACAGATTTTCATGAAATTTGGTATTAAGAACTTATGGCCAAAGACAATAAGAAAATCGGCATAAATGGTTCACATAACCCAATCAGGGGTGCCACTTTACGAAATACAGAAAACGAACTCGTAAAATATTAGTTACACCAAATAAAATATTAAAAAAAAGGTTTTTCAATATACACACTTTTATGTGCACTAAAAAGAAGGAAATAAATTTGTCTGCCCTCAACTTGAATTAAATTTGGTGTGCAGAATAAGAGGGTGGAAATTTTTACCACCCACTTTTATTCTGCACACCAAATTCAATTCAAGTTGAGGGCAGAAAAATGTATTTCCTTCTTTTTAGTGCACATAAAAGTGTGTATACTGAAAAACATTTTTTTAATATTTTATTTTCTCCTTTTTAGTCTTCTTATATTTTAAAGTTGAGTTTTTGGATTATGGAACATTTCAAAGACTATAAAATGAATTTTCAAAGTTTAATTTCAATATAGGAAAATTCTTAAAATATTTGGAAGTTCCACTATAATTCATTATGACGGATTAATTTCTCTTAAAAGCATGAAAACGTCTTTAATTTTTATTCAGAGCATTAAAGGTCCCTTTAAAATCAATATGTTGTTGCCATGGTTGTTATACATTTCCATTGTTGAAGAGAGGTAAAATTCACCCTATTTTCCGATTTAAAGCAGATATTTACGCGAATTCGGTAGGTATTTGACTTCTGCTTTAAAAAATTAAAAACTCCGTTCTTTCAGCTAGGCAACTGTTTTTTCCCGAATACGTAACCCAATTTTAAGTTATTTTAAAATGCATTTTTAGAAAGCCTTGCACTGAATCTCATGCTTTTCTTAGGGGGTATTGAAATGGAACGTTGGAGTTAAAAAGACCCCTTAAATATGAACTTTTTTGAGATTTTTCTCGTCAACTGTCATCTAAAATAAGAATATACCCGAAATTTCAGACCTGTAGCATTTATAGGGGCAGAGATATAAAACGAGAAGGATTTGAAAGAAACATCTAATATATAAAATGTGTGTATATATGTATGTTTGTATGTCCCTTATACGTTTTTACACTGTTGAAGCTATCGGATTCAAAAGTTTCATGGGCCATCCTATGGACAAAAGGAAGAACTTGGTCTAAGTTTGCAGACCGTGGGGTCTCTTATACCCCATGGGGTCAACAAAGTACTATTTCCATAAGAATGCATGGGAAATGGTGTGCAGAAACCCCAGAATGCCATGCAGTCCCTCACTGATGTGGATATAAATATAACTAAATATTAACTTACGATCAAGGGAAATGGCTTATTTTACGCACGAAATATTTTAATTCTGTTCATGTTTTGTCGTATTACATGTTAAATCGCTCGAAATTATCCTTTAAGCGCAAAATTTATTAACATTTTCCAGGCGGCAACAAAGCTAAATTTCTTAATTGTTGTCCTCTTCAAAGGGTGATAGCCACGTAAAGATTAATGCGAGGAAAATCCACGCCGTGGCGCGCCGTAGAGGAAGAATAGCCAACGCCATGATAAAGAGTACAAATGGATTAAATATAGTCTATGAATACTTTAAAAGTGAGTCAAATGGTTTTTAAGGAATATTATAACATTTTACCATTAACATTGAAAGATTTATCGCAACATAAATCGATCGATCTACTTACATTTGTTCGGTAGCCAAGATGTTGTTTATTGTTTACGTTTCGGCTAATAGTATTGACATAATCCACATAAGTTTTTGCTGCTTTAAAGGCTTCGGTGCAACTATCCATGTGGATATTAACCAAGACGTTAATGCGTAAATATATTAATAGTAAAACTTTACAATACAATAGATAAAATATTAAATGTTAATGTAAACATCGCTTGCGTAATTAAGGAATGGGGAACGAAAATTCAGGGCTTATGGTGCACTCGGAGTAATTTCTATTTTAATAAATCTGCTCGATTAACCCAAATATTCTTGGAAAAGCAGTCTGCCTTGATTATATGATGGATTCGCCATTGAGATACACCCACGAGCACAAGCCTGACTAAAATTTTTCAATGGTTTCTTAAGGTGGTAGTTAAAATTCCGTGTGAACCTCTTCTCCGAATAACACATTTGAGAAATTTGTGGGCTATGACAAGGGGATGTGGCCAGAGGATTTCGTCCAAACAATTATGATTCCAATTCCGAAAAAGCAAGGAACAAGAAAATGCAGTGAACACAGAACAATCAGTTTAATTACACATGCAGCAAAGGTTCTACTTAGGGTTATGAACAGGAGACTAATTAGCAAAATGGAAGAAAATGCTGCAGAGGAACAGTTTGGATTTAGAAAGAGTAGAGGTACAAGAGATGCAATAGGATTGATAAGAATGAGTGGAGAGAGATATATAGAAAGGGGTAAAGGAATTAGTCTGTGCTTCATAGATATGGAGAAGGCATTTGACCGAGTGAACTGGGAAAAACTGATGGAAATACTAAAAGCAAAAAAAGTAGACTGGAAAGATAGAAGGTTAATTAAAGAGCTGTATATGAAACAGAAAGCAGCTATGAGGATAAAAGATGCACAGACCGAATGGTATGATCTAGGAAGAGGAGTAAGGCAAGGTTGCTGCTTATCGCCAACCCTGTTCAATATATATGCTGAAGAAATGATTGACAATGGAATAGGGAATGATAAAGGAATTAGTATTGGGGGTAGAATAATAAATTGTATAAGGTTTGCTGATGACATGGTAATTTTGGCAGATGAAACGAGGCATATTCAGGAAATGGTTACAAAGGTAGAAGACAGGATGATGGAATATGGAATGAAAATGAACATAAAGAAAACAAAGGTGATGAGAATAGGGGATAGAGAGATTATGAATGTGTCAATAAAGGATGGAAGAGTGGAGCAAGTAAAACAGTATAGATATTTGGGAAGCATGCTAACTGAAGACTGGAGAAGTGAAAAAGAAATAAGAACAAGAATAGCAATGGCAAAAGAAACATTTAATAGGAAAAAACGGGTACTATGTGGTAAAATGGATTTAAATCTGAAGAAACGTCTTGTGAAGTGCTATGTTTGGAGTGTATTGCTTTATGGGTGTGAAACATGGACGCTAAAGAAAAGAGAGAAAGAAAGACTAGAGGCATTTGAAATGTGGGTGTGGAGGCGGATGGAGAAGGTTAAGTGGACGGATAGGATAAGGAATGAAGCAATACTAACAAGGGTGAATGAGAAGAGAAGATTACTTGAAACAATTCAGAGGAGGAAAAGTAACTGGTTAGGGCATATCTTGAGAGGAGAAGGTTTACTATTGATGGTGTTGGAAGGATCAGTAGAAGGTGAAAGGAAAAGGGGACGTAGAAGAATAAAAATGTTTGATGATCTGAAAGAAAGGGGAGGGTATCAGGAAATGAAAGAAATGGCAAGGAACAGAAATGAGTGGAGACAACGCTGGTGCCAGGGACCTGCCTAGAGGCAGAACACCTCATGATGATGATGATGTGAAATGTATGAGAATTATTGCTTCATTCGTTGTGCACATTGTGATGAAACTTTATGTATTAACCACTTTTTTAGTGACAATTTCTTTCATTACCATTTACTATGTTTAAATCTTTCAGTAATGCATTAAATGCAAACTTTTTGCTTTAATCTCCTGCAAGTAATATATATGAACTCATAACTTTTTCACCTCTTTGCTCTCAGCAGCTAGCGTTAATGAATTTTGAAGTTTTTTTGCATACACTTTCTATGGAAGAAAAGTTATAATTATCTGTTAATGCGAGTTGAGAACCTTCCCTTGTTAGTAATTATTGTCAAAGAAAACAATCTTCGCAGAAACTAAAGCAAATAAGATCTGCTATAATTAAGAAAATGCGTTTAATTTCCTTATGTGTGCATGCAGCATTTTGTAAGCGAAAAGAAATGGATTATTTACGAACGTAATGTTGTATTATTTACATAAACGCAAATAATAATTGTAACTTATTAGAAATCGTTAAATAGAAATTTAATATTTAGTCACACTAAAATTACGTAAATACGTGCAGCACATTAGGGGGAGGGAGAAATTTTGAATAGACAGAGAGATATAATGTGTTGTTCTGCTGTTTTATGGTGTGCGTTCGTTCAAGTTATATCGTTTAGTTCCAAATTCTCCATCGCACGAAGCGCGCCTATTTGTGTTACACTGTACTTTCCTAACTTGTTTGCGTTTATGATTTATTTTTAATGCTATTTATGTCTAACACTCGTTGATGCCATAATTTTTAACAAGAAAAAATTGGATTTGGAAATTAAAAACACTTGTTTTTTTAAGTACGTATGCTTTAACATATTGCCTTTGAAAGGAGTGTGTTTTCGAAGTGATGGTATTAGGCTAATTTTGATATTGATAACTGGAGAAATACATTCCCTTCAAGATTATTTCCATAGAATTTTATGTACAATTAGTTTTTCTGTATTTATCCTTCATTTTTTACATTTTCTGAGTTGTCTGAGAAAACGAGGTAGCATATTTGCTAAGATAAAACATTCTAAATGTAACGTTAAAATGCCCAAAGTAATAAGATATTTGTTTATAATAGTTTCTTTATTTGATTTGTTACATCCATTTTATAATCCTGTCTGCCCTCGCAATTAGTCAAATCCAAAGCGCAATCCATTTTTTTATTCGAATAAAAATTTTGAATATTTTTATTAATGAGAGAACTGTCAACTTCCGACTTCAGCACACCTTAATGTGTAAAAATATCGTATAATAGTTTTAAGAGAGTACAAAACAACACTAGCATAGAGTTTAAAGGTACTGTGTATGTGTGATTATTAAGCCTTTCGATTTTCTTTCAGATTTCGGTAGGTAATTATAATATCCTATGAATTATTTTAATAGTATGCCTTCTCAAGTAAATAGTAGAGACAAAGTTTCTATTAAATTCTAAGACTTCACTCCCTTGACCTAACATGCTCCATAGAAGTGTATATATTTCTTAATGGACCTTTCACAACATTACTTACAGCTACCGTAACCTTCTCTGCCAACTGCCTCACCCTCCATTAATCAGTCACGCCGAATCTAGAGTACGTGAACCCTGAACTTGAACCTCCCACAGGAGTTAAGGACGGACCGTTTAAAAATTCTTAGTTGCCATTAATCCCTATACCACCCCTTGCTTAACACTCCCGCAAGTCCCCACACCCCTTGGGAGGTCTACTCCTTAAGTTCCCAACACCCGCGCCAACTGGTGACAAATATCTCCTGTCAGGGTCCACCTCCTTGGAAGACTCCGTGACCTCAAGGCCTCAAGTGAGGGTGAGAGTAGAGGGCCAAAGGGTACAAGAATGGGAGAGTGGGAGAAAGGGAGTGAAAAAGGGAGGGTAGTGGGAGGAGAGAGGAAGATGGAGAGAGAGAGGGAGGGAAAGTTAGAGGAAGGGAAAGTTAGAGGAAGGGAGAGAGGAAGGGAGGAGAGAGAGAGGGGGTAACGGAGAAAGAGATGGGAAGAAAAAGGGAGGAAAGAAAGAGAGAGGGAAGGAGGAGAGAGCGATAGAGAGGGAGGGAGTGAGAGAGAGAGAGACAGACGGAGGGAAAGAGGGGGATGAGAGAAGAAAGCAAGGAGGGAGAAAGAGGGAGCTAGGGAGAATGAGTTGGGGTGAGAGTGTGTATGAGAAGACGTGAAATGGAAGTTTGGTCGGTCACAGACATCCCGTAGGGACGAGGGAGGGAGTAGCAAGGGGCACCCTGTTACACTTTTGAGACCTATTCCGACACTTCCGGATTGCGTTTGTCACATCCAATACGAAGACCTCCCACACTCGATACTCTCTTTCCCCTCCTTCGGAACTCCTCTTCGAAGATCCAGTGGCCATTCTTCCTCCCCAAGCCTAATTTTTCCTCCACCACATACCCACGCCGAGCTTCCATACCCAATTTACTCCGCCCATCCCTCCTTCCACTCGCAGCTGACCGCTCTCTTCCTTCTTACTCCTCTGTCTCAGATACAATCCATTCTCCAAAAAAATCTGTATATGTAACCTCAGAAGAATCATCCGGTGGCGTCATTGGGAAAACACGACATAAAGATCCTCGGCGCCGTAAATTATTCGCTCTCGGAATGGTTCGGAAAGGCCGAATGTTAGTGTCTCATTGGGCGGTTGGAACTTTTTCGTTTTTATTTGCAACAGAAAACATAAAAATTGACGCCGTGATTTCGCGAATCCATACTTTTTTCTAGCGTGTTTCTCAAAGTAATCAATGCGTATTACTGCCAGGATGTCCGTTTGTCGGCCTGTGCATTTAAGGCGCTTTACCTCTGGACCTCGTTTGAAAATAATTGATATTAGATACTGCCATTTGAGTTCAAGGATAATATGAAGTACGTGAGCCATGTTACTCGATCCGGGACTGCACATTATTGAATATAAAATAACTTTTCTCCTTAATTCGTGAAAATTTATTTTGATAATTATCGTTTCTTACAAAAGTTCTAGAATGAAAAAATGAATATTTTTTCTATGCGGGTTTTTGTCGTTATATTGCGCAGTTTCAGAGAAAGTGGAATTCATTGATGCTCCTCTCTCCGGTTAAAAAATTTACCCTAAGTAAATCTCTGGAGGCAAACACAAGGAAATACTTCGATTTGCGAGTAATCCATTCTTGCGCGAATTCTCTTGCTTTCCACCACCTGGAAAAAAACGTGTCGGAAGTATTTGTGAAAATATTTCTAGTTCCGTCATCTTCTAGCTCCAAATGCAAGAGACTCTGTTACGGATAGATTCTCATCGGCATCACACCGTTCAAAACACTAATTCTCATTAAGGAGGTACCGTTCTTCGCCCACTTCGAAACCTGTTTTTCCATCACCCTCAGAACTTGTTTCACTCTCGGTAACCCTTTTCGTTCAGTCATTCAACTAGAGAGGACTAATAAACACGTCTTATCTTCACGGAAATTTCGCGTGCCTGGCACGTATGCTGTTATCTTCTACGTCATACTCTGTAGCAAAGAGGTAAGGAACAACCAATATATCCGTCACGATGTTGTTTATTAATTTATGAGAAATAAGGACCAAATGAAATCAGTATATTGTAATTTTGACTCGTTATTTTTACATTTTTTGGGTAGAATTTTGAATCAAGCATTAGGTAATAATTATAAGAATTTGAGAGACTTTCAGTCAAAATGGCCGAGTTATACCGTTTTACGTTATATCGTACACAAATCGTTCTAACGTAACGGATATTAAAATATCTTTATATATTAATACTCAATGTCTGCCCGCCTGTCCGTCCGTCCGTCCATCTCTCCGTCCGTCAGCCCGTCCGTCCTCCCTTTTATCTCTTGAACAGTTTGTCATAGAGAAATGCTGTAAACGTCATTTTGTTTCTGCCAACTAGGAGACTCCGGGAAAATTATTTTCGTTAAAATTAGTGTCCCGGATTCGACTCCGGAAGACGATTACATTTTCCAGTATGTTTACACAGGAGTTTCGACTTTTCAAGGTTCAAGGTTTATTTCCTTCATTCATTAAACTACGTAAATAGGGACAGAATTTCTCCGTTTTTACTTTATTCGACGGCTAAAACTATAAAATATCTTATTCTTGCGATGTTTAGACGTTACACGGCAGAATTTGTCAGAAACACGCGTTTCTTTTCGAAACTTTATGGCCTTTTCGTAATCTTTCCGGGTGTTGCCAAGGCAACCCGCGTTGTTGCCTCCGACTGAATTAGCGTTTATTACGCCTTCAAATAAACAAAAGAATTGCGTTATTCGCTTCGCGCTTTTTATGAAGCATCGAAATTATAGTTGTATCAATGTCAAACTTAACGTTGCAACGTTAATAATAATAATTCAGTAAACTGCGTGTGGTCTGTGGGCATTTTTAACGATGAAGATTTTAAACATGCAGATTTCTGACTGACTTCGCAAAAGTTTTTGCGGGTACCACTAGTACAAGTAATATTATATTTTATTCGCAGTAATGTTTCCCGTAGATAGTAAGTTGAATTTCAAATGAATTAGTTCACTTGAAATCTGGACCATATGATAGTTCATGAATCCCGTTTTCCGAATTGTTTCAATTTATGAGAAATCTTTTTAACTAACCTTAAAATTAAAAAAATGCTCATTCAAAATAATATAATAATGAGATTTTAGGTAACCTCATTTGAAAATACTTTCAATTAGTGTTTAATAGATTTATGGTAAATTTCAATCTGTATGAGATATCCAAACTTTATGAAACTCCAGTAGTTCTTATTGATTTACGAATTTCATTTCCTTTAAATTCTTGTGGTTCGCTAGACTTTGCACTAATAGAAAAGTGATGGAATATGCTTTTCTACAGCTTGGTTTGAGCTATCTGGGACAAACTTATGCAAAAGATGTCTTATTATTTCACTGATGTCTGAGAATCACAGCTTGCCTTCATGGATATTATTCAGATTAGGTTTTTACAGAGACTCATTTATTTTACGCAAGTCATATTCACATAAAAACCTGTAATTAAAAAGTATTAAAATTTTTAGCAGTCAATAAGAAAATTTTGAGAAAAAATCTCGTCACAAATTTAATTCTTCAGTTTTTAGCGGTTTAAAAAAATCCACTTATGCGTTCGGTTTGTCCCTCTGTCTGTCTGACGCTCTAACTCCTCCTTTGTTTTTTGTCAATCGATTTAGTATTCTCTCTCGTTGCGCACCTTTTCTTGTGGAGGTCCATCTGTCTGTCTGAGGCGCTAACTCCCAAACGAAAGCAGCTAGAGACTTCATTCTTTCGCCAATCGATTCAGTATTCTGTCCTATTGGGCACATTTTCTTGTCAAAATAAAAAAATGCAATTTACTGTCTGCCTCAGCAGCTGTTTCCTGGTTTATATTGCTTTCATTTTTCTGTTTTTATTAGCGAGAGATTACTTTGAAACTAAATATGCTTACCATTCAATGTATCGCTTTTTAAAATTATTTAACTTTACATTTTGAACTTTATATATCTTGCTTGCCTGCGGTATTATACATAATTTATAACGCTTAATCGATTATTAATGCTTTGTTAAATTATCTATAGAAAAACAAGAAGTAAAAGTATACTCTATGAATGAAATACAGATATTTCAAAGGCGTTCTGTATGATGAATGCGTATAAAATGGTATCGGAAGACTGGGCGATTCTTGAATTATTATCTCCAAAACTATAAGTCGTGGTAAATGATATCCTCTATTCAAATAAGTTTTTTAAATCTTTATCTCACAGATCATTTAAGAGCTTGGGAGAGAAATATATGGATTTTTTGTTTTTTCGATTGAATCGTCGTAGCGATCGATGTAAACAAAATATGTGATGTTATCATGGGATTTTATCTAATTTTGATCTCCGAATCTATAAGTCGTAATTATATGGTCTCTCGGACTTTTTCGTGGCATAAGTATGTTGTTCTCTATCCTAATAATTTTTTTAATTTATACCTTACCGATCATATAAGAGCTAGAGAGAGAAAAATATGGTATTTAAGTGCTGCTTGACGGATGCTAATATTTAACGAGATACGAGTATAAGTTTAAGTGCTTATATAAAGTGAAAGTTCTAATTGACGGATGCAGTTCAAAATCATAATTTGTCGTTAAATTTTAATAAAAAATTAATTTAATTAAATTTAAATCCGTCCAGTGGTTAATGAGATGAAAGGTATAACGAGACGTCCATAATGCTTTTCGCTACTACAGATTCGTTGGTAAAGAACGCCTAAAAATAAAACAAGTTAGGAAAGTGTACAGTGTATCACAAATAGGTGCGTTTCGTGCGATGGAGTATTTGAAACTATACGATATAATTTGACCGTACACACCACATAAAATAGCAAAACACCACGACCCGATTGTATCTCTGTCTATTAAAAATTTCTCCCCCCCCCCCCTTAATTGATGCATCAATAAACATATTACGTAATTTTAATCACCAAATATTGCAAAACGATATATCAGAAATAATTCCAGGGAAATATTCATTTTATATTTAGTGATTTATTTTCTAATCAGTTTTAATCAACCAAACAATCAAAAATTATTTAAAACATACCTCACTTGAGTTCAGCAGTTGTAATATTTATGTTCATATTCATTTCTACGCCGTAGATAATCCATTTCCCTCCGCTTATAAATCTGTCATGCACGCATAAGGAATTAAATGTATTTTGTAATTATAACTAGGGATGTGCCAACTGAATCCCGGAGTCGACACTCTCAGTTCTGTTGACTCCGAATACTGGAGTCGACTCCAATGTGAAGTGCCGACTCCGAGGTGACTTCATGCGCTGAACCGCATGATATGAATTACCGAGACAAGGTTTCCCTCTTAATTGATAATAATGCACAAGCATTTAACCTTTCCTGTAACATTGTTGATCGCAACATTGTTTTGATCAATTTTAATTTACTAAACGATCGCTCAGCTTCTGATACTGTTACAGGAAGAGATAAAATATTCTCATTGCTGTTACCATATTTGGAAGCATTTCTTTCAAGTTATTTTTTTATATATCTTAAAATATCTATAGGTTTTAAGACAATAATTTTTATCAACATTGCTTGTAAATATGAAAATTCTGAACAAATTTCAGAAGAAACGTCATTAGAATATTCGATATAGAAATCTCTTGCACAGTTTTCTAACTCTGCAACAGTGGCAGTTTTAATATTTAGCAAAAAGTCAAATTTGTTTAGTATCTTAGGTACTGTATTAAAACGTTGATCTAATTGACCTATTACAATATCAATTAACGTTATATAAAATGTGACTCAAATTTTCCTCAGAATTTGTTAATGATTCGTCTTCTAATTTTCATCAAATTGTCTTTTCTTTTTTATATTGCGAGTATTTGAAAATTCCGTACTTATTCCCATTTGGCGGGCTTCAGTTTCTGATAATTCTAATATATCACTGAACTTGTTACTTTTTCACAGATCTTCTCTTTTTGTAATCGAATTAGTGTTTGAGCACAATCTAATGCCACTACAGTTGTCTGCATATATTTGGTAATTTGACTCACATCATTGAGAATGTCATACCATACAATTATAGAAAAGATAAACGGCAATGTTTGAATCTGCTTTAGTAAACTATTAACTTCTGAGACAATTGCATTATCCTATGCTAAATTTATTAGTTCTTCTCAAGTCTGGTAAGTTCCTTTAAACTGAAATCTAATCTTTAACCGATTGAATTCAAGCTTCCAATCTTGTGTCATTCAGCGGTTTTAATGTTATCAAATGTTATTTTTGAATGTTTACATAGAAAACAATTCAGTTACAACGCCGAGATAGAGGTCTCGCTATTTAGTTGATTCAAATGCCACAAGATGCCACCGCGCACTCGGAGTAGACTCCAGAACCGGGAGTATCGGTTCTTGGGCGTCAAAGAGTTGACTCCTCTCCACTCTTCTCGATTCCTTCGCGGCCCATCCCTAATTATAGCAGATATTATTTACTTCAGTAACCAATAAGATTATTTACGTTGACAACAATTAGGTAGCTATGCATGATTTTTTCTAAGTTAAAAACAAATTGCGACTTTCTTGTTCGATCTTCATGGTAACGACTACTCCTATGATTAAAACGTATAGGAAAATAAATACTCTACGTTACTGGTTCTACAGGTTTAATTAAAAACTAATTTAATTTGACCAAAAATTTACGAGATATAACGGAAAGTTAACTTTTTGTCTTCAGTAAAGTGGTACCCCTGATTGACTTACGTGATTTATTTTTGTTAATTTCTTATTTTCTTTAATTCTAAGTCCTTAGTATAAAATCTCATAAAAATCCGTTCAGTAGAAGCCGAGATCGAACATGCGGACGGACGAACAAACCGACGCTAATAGGCGCTCATGCTGGAAGCGAAACGCGCCTAAAAATAAATAACTTCGATCACTCTTTAAAAAATTTTGTCTCGAAGTACAGTGGAATAAAATCAATGAATCCTACGATCCTGCAAATAAATGATGAAGATATCACGAGTTTTCATAAATTCGACGACGTAATTTGAAGAAAACCGAAAAGCTCCTCATCAAATTTATAAAAAGACCAGGTCGAGCAACCTACTAGTAGCGTGCTAGGCTCGACCCAGAGCTGGGTCGTGATCCGTCCTCTGACAAACAGTGGTTTAGACGCAGACGACTAAAGCGGCTGAAGAGGTCATGTGATCATAAAAAATCATTTCCTTTCGCCCTTTGATTTTGAAGGACATATAGTTGTCCATACGGCTGTGGTTCATATTGATATTCTTTCATCCGAGACATTGGAAATGGGCTGTGATCTAATCGGAGATACATATTCTATCGCAAATAAATTCTGACTGACTTGAGAAGATTTGTGTAGCCCAGTGTTAATAGAAATTAAACTTATAATTTCGGGAAATCATATTTTTGTCTATTATTGTGCGCGCGCAGGGTAAGGATACAAACATTTAGAACCGTAGTGGAATTTATTGACAAACACCTTTTCTCTACAGTATTAAAATGAAGACCGAAGAATTTGACGGCTGCAAAAGCCTAAAATCTATATTTTCTAAATTATAATGATACACACGCGCACACTAAAAGATTCGTAGCAGTAAGACTCGAGTTGGATTATAAAAACCCATTCAATATTTTACACTTTACAAAAAAATAAAAACGCTTTTAAATGGTAGCTGAAAAATACGAAGATAGATATGTTCGCCGTAATTTAATAGTGAACAATCCAAGTTTTTTAACACTAATTAATTTTCATCGTAAAGATCTGACGATTCATAAATCTACGGTCTATATCTCTACCAATTGAGCTTTCGAACAGGCAATAACTACGGATTTTCTGTAGTAACACCCCGTAGTTCTGTTTTCAGATTAATTTGTCTATCTATACACACTTCCTTATTATCTTTCTTCATCTTCTCGTTGTATCCCGAGTAGCTAATATTATAGTGACCACTAAATATGTCAGTGCACAACCGGTTTCACGGCATTCAATGAAAGATAGGCACACATGCAACAATTCATGCGCGTTTGATCAAATCGGTTGAATTTGGAACAAAAGTTTTTGCCGCGTGAGCAACCCGATTATAAATGGAAAGGGTGAGAAGAGAGTGACACAAACTAACTTTGATTTACAATTTGGCCACAAAAGGATTTTTCCACGAAATAAAATAATTCCTTCGGGCCGGATTTGAACCAGCGACCTATGGATTTCAGCTTTCATTTTCCCTTCTACAGTCCACCGCTCTACCAACTGAGCTACCGAAGGAGTTAGCGAAATGGAGCAGTCGGTTGACCTCATAAAACGACTTATTTCTGCCGGACGGTGAGGGGGGAGGGGACGAATGCTCACGTAAACAATTTGACCTGGTCGTTCGTTCAAATGGCTTGTCAAGTTAGCCACTTCAATCTTGCATTTATCTGGATGAAATTTTGAATTTCCTTTCTTATAATGCATTTAATGTTCTGGTAGTTGATTATAAATGTGATCTTCTATTATTTATTAATTTTATGATAACTTGAAGAGGCCCCGCAGTTCTACTGCGGGAAATTTTGAGAAACGTCAAAAAATATTACAATAAACGAAGAACGAACAGAAAAGAAGAATCAAATGTCGGGAGAGAGTGGCAATATGAGGAACAAAGAAATAAGAAGGAAGATAAAACCGTAAAGACAAACAAAAATGATAAAAGCAGTAACAAACGAAGAGCAAAGAGAAAAAGAATAGTCAAACGTCGATAGTGTGTGACAAACCATTTAGTTACGTCTCACAACAAATAAATACATTTTCCACCTTTCCTTGTTTTCTTCCTCTCTCTCTCCCTTCATCCCATTCTCTCTCCCTCCCATTCTCTCTCTTCCTTCCCCCATTCTCCCTCCCTCTCTCTTCCTTCTTCCCATTCTCCATCTCTCTCTTCCTTCCCCTTGCTAGTCTTTTAATATTTGAAACTTAAGAAACAGCTTGTTGTGCCATCTATTATTTACAAGGATAATTAACTGACCTTGAATTCATTTCTATGTTTTTAAATGGGGAAAATGAAAACAAAATATTAAAAAGTAATACATTGATCGAATGAATCGGTTTAAAAACAACCTATCACCCTATACTCTTTACTCTACCTTACGTAGATTTTGAGTTCAAGATATATACTTTTATATATAGTATGATTTAACCACTCCACCAAATGAGCCATCGGAGGATGTCAAACGGTTACTTAAGGATTATAAGTCGAATCATCTTTCTTGTAGTAATTTTTGAACTTGTATTTTCAAGTTCGTTTGCCATGATGTTTTCGACTACCAATTCGAACCTAAAGTTGTAATTTTAAAGCAGTAGCTTGGTGAATTGTTTTTAGCCTACTTTCCAGAATGGAAATATGCTTATAGTTTCGTCGTTGTGTCTGTCTGTCTGTCTCCCCTATTAACTTTTGAATCAATAGATCGATTTTCATGACACTTGGTGGAAATCTCTTGCTACTTGGGCCGTACTCCCGAGGATAGTTTTTGTTGCAAAGATTGAAAGTCCCGGGTTCGATTCCCGGAAGAATAATTCCCATTTGATTTACATGGGAAATCTGAAATCTATCGTGCCGGGTAATTTTCTCTTGCACATTAAAATATCTTAGAATTGTAATATCGGAGTAGGATTTGTACTATTCTCCGAGGAAATAAATGAAGATTCAAATTTTTACCATGGAATTTTTCTTATCGATCGTATCGATCTTTGAATTTCGCGTAAACACCGGCGTTTTTAAAGCTTTTATCACTCATTATTAGAATGTTGCCATCGCAACGACTATCATTGAACTCGGATTCGGCGTAGTATAGTACTAGTAGTTGGTGCTTGCATACTGCAAGCATTTCATATCACCTTGAAAAAAACATTAATTTTTCAGACAGACATTTCATCATTACAAATGTTCTTTTAATTCTAAAGATTTCCGCAGCGATTTCCGTTTTCCACTAATGTAAAAATAATAGTTTTAAACAATCCCCAAATGTTGCAATTTTAAAAGTTTTACACTTTCTTCATTATAAGGTAATAATGCTACACATTTTAGCCAAATTTTAAAGTTGTAGCACTTCTAGAAGTCAAATAATATTTTCTAATTGTTTAAATTTAAATAATTTTTAACGGCCGCCGAAATTCATGTATGGTAAAATTGAAATGTTTTTTTGTGCTAGTTTACTACTTTGCACATAACTTGAAAATTTCAGCTCCATAGCTAATCCCGTAATGTCTAAACAGTTATCTATTTGTTTAAACTTTAAGAATTTTTAACTGCCAAACAAATTAAAATATCAAAATTTGTATAATCCCGATTTCGTTTTTTTATGAATTCTACTTATAAAAAATTTTCAACTCAATAGCACATGCGGAAATACATAATCCATGAAAATTTGTTTAAACAATTGCGAATTTTTAGCGGCCGCATTGTTGCACTTTTTCAAGATTTTCGTTTTTTCTAGTCGGTTTTGCACAAACACCTACCTAAGAAAAAAATTTCGAATCTCCACCACATCTGGAAGTGCCTAAACATTAGTATCCTCCTATCGACGACTCTTACAGAGGAGGAGGATATAACATACATATAACAGGAGGTACTACGATATGAGCTAGGAAGCTGAAATTTTCAAATTATTTACAGAGTACTGAATTTGCACAAATAAACATTTCAATTTCACCATATATGAATTGCGGCGGCCGTTAAAAATTATTTAAATTTAAACAATTAGAAAAATATTATTTTACTTCTAGAAGTGCTACAACTTTAAAATTTGGCTAAAATGTGTAGCATTATTACCTTATAATGAAGAAAGTGTAAAACTTTTAAAATTGCAACATTTGGGATTGTTTTAATCAATTATTTTTACATGTGGGAAAAACGGGAATCGCTGCGGAGGTGAAATTTTTAGAATTTATAAAATATTGATAATGATGAAATGTCTGTCTGAAAAATGAATGTTTTTTCAAGGTGATATGAAATGCTTGCAGTATGCAAGCACCACCTACTAGTATGTTATATCCTCCTCTGTAAGAGTCGTCGATATATAATGATGTTTATACACGCGTTATTTTTGCCACACAAATACGCGTGATGAATTTAGTATTCCGTTGGCATGTATTTGTTATATTTTACCACGCTAAATTAAGAAATTTGGGAACACAAAGAGCTACATATCCGCGGTTATTTTAAAGCAATGTAAGTATTAAATAAATGATTATGGAAAGTAGGCATCATAAATCCCGTTTGGGTCATCTTGTTTAACTTTAGTTTGGAAACATTTCATTTTTTAGTAAACATGTTATTTGTTATTTACGATTATTTGTAGTGAGGGATTGAAAGTTAACGTCGACGAGACTAGACATGGGAACTACTTTTGAAAATCAGAATGAGTATTTCTTTTTACCCTGGGAAAAGTCTAGAACCTTCGAGGGAAGGGAGGAGGGGGTGAAGGGAATGAAAGAAAGACGATGCTCCGGAATACTGTGCGGTCCTCAGACGGAAGGAAATGGCTTTCGAGGGAGCCATGCAGTCTGGCGTGGCCGTGGCGACAGATCCTGCTAATGGCTGGGCACTAAACACCACAAACGACCCTCTTCACTGTCCTAAGTAAGGGTCAAAAGCAGCTCTCGCCCTTCAGAGACGGTTAGGTCACTCCCGTTCAAAACCCAACGCACGAAACGGTTGCAAGAGGTCTTCGGATACATATGTCCCAGGGGTCGAATCCTGACGGGAACATTCAACTACGTTACGTGTAGGTTCTAGATTGGTCTAATTAAATGGAAGATATATTTGCTAAAATGATGAATATTTTTCTTTTAATGATTTCGTTAAATCGGGCGAAGGTACATCTTCATTCAATGTTAACAGCAGCCAGCTATACAAAGATCGTACCAACAAGAATACGAACAGTAGAAACCGTTTATGTTGTGTCAATTCAACGAAATATTTCCGTCCAAAATAAAGGCATGATGCTGTATGATGTTAGGAAAGAATGCTGCGATTTAAAGGATAATGATGACACAATTCAGAAATTGATAATAATAAAAAATAATTATCAAGCTCACCTTATAGTTTGTATCCATGCATGATATGGTATCAGATTCAATATAAATATACATTCTAAATAGGTACATATTTTGTATGCAGAATCTGGTCACCCTAATATAATCACGGTCCTGTCTGAAGACAAATTTCTTTTAATGGTGATGAAGATAAAGTATTTATAAATTATTACATATAACTTAAATACCGTACGATTTTGTATCGGCATCATTTCGTATACATGAAATTTAACCACGTCAAACACAGATAGAAATATGTCATTTTAAGGGCATTATTTTCTGAACCCCCTATAAGTCTTTAAAAGCGGGTTCCTCCGTAGAATATGAAGAGACGCACACAGTTCAGTTTTCCTTTGCTTTTTTTTCCGGAGACAAGAAGGCGAAAATTTCATCACGTTTTACGGGGGAAGGTCCCGAGACCATTTTCCTAAAGGAGGTGCTTCCCCCACGCTTCTCAGCCCCTGGAAATTCCTTCCTCACACGAAATAAGGACAGGAAGATTGTAAAAAATACGACGGTCCTACTTAAACAAAAACCTTCGTTACGCCTTCCGCTCGTCCTTTCATCATCTACTCGCGTGTTTTTTCTTCCATTCAGTCTTCTCCCGACAGGTGCCGTCGCCGCTAGGGAAAACAGAAGAGAAGAAACGGAGCAAGAGGACCAGTTCGCCGATAACAGCCTGGATGAATGAGAGTGGGGATTGTTTCAAAGTATATTTTGGAATTGTTGAAACTAATCCTCAATTTTTTATTTACGTCTGTGTAAGGTTCGGGCGGTGTAAATCGCTGAAACGATAATTCTTCATTGTCGACATGTCTAAACGGAAGTTCCTACAATGCGAATAAATGACACGGTTTACTCCTACAGCCAAACAACAGACATTTCAATTTCATAGTGGGCATTCTCATCGGCACTCCGCGATTCGTTAAACATTCTTGATAGATTAAACGATCAGTGAATCAACACTACCTAACGTTAGTTATTTTAACTTAAACATTATTCGCATATTAAGTACTAATAACAGGAGTGTTTCTTATTCTCAGTTTATACGAATTGATAAAATGCGAGAGCCGCAGGTTAAGTTTGAAATCCAAAATGGCGTGGCTCCTAATATGGGGTACTCGGTTGTTTCCAGTCCTATAAGCATGCTTACCTGTGATCTGTGCAAGTAAAGACATGTTTGTAAATTCTTATCAGTAAATATGTGTTAAAATAACTTTTTTATACTTTCGGTAAATAAAATTTCTGTTTTTGGCTTATCTAAGTTGTTTTTCCCACCTAGTATGTGAGATTCCCCATAATAGGAACCACCCCATATTTGGTGACGATTTCGTAAAATTTGGTTTATATCAACAGTAACTTATGTTAATGAACTAAAAACTCTTGTGCTAAATACAGGACAGGGATACTTCGCAATATATTAAAAGTTGTAGTTCCATTGTTAGCGATATCATTGCTGTGAGAAAATAACAGAAGGTACCCATATTAGGCGACTTTGCCCTATTCTCTCTTCCCTGTCGCTCTCTCTTCCTCCCTCTATCTTCTCTCTATCTTGTGCACCTGGTATGATTAACCGTTTTAAAGTTAATAGAATATACACGCCTAGAACAGTGATTTAAAAAAAATGTCATTATCTGAAATCGTTAATTCAACTTAGAATCGAATTATGCTGTTCATTTTTATCACAGAGCCTTTTGAAATGCGTCAGTTTTTTCCTCGTGAATCTTCCTTTGAAAATTTGTGATTTTTTAAGTGATCGCTAAGGTTTATTGATACATCTAGTTCAGTTAAAGACATTAGTTATAAATAATTTAAAATACGTAGTTTCACAGTATTGCAAATTTAAGGGACATCAAGGATTGCCGGGACTAAAATTTAATCGTTATTTCACTATTTGAACCACGATTACGAACACACGATAATTCACTGAATGAAAAATAAAATGCATTTAGCTCTTAGTCTACTTACATTGTAGCATCCGGGGATAAAACATCAGATTTCATATTCCATTGTAATTCTCCTTTGATCTTCCTTGAGTGGCATTTTTCGAAATCATGGATACGTTTTAAATATTTGCTTTTATTTATTCAGCATTGTATATTTATTACTAGAAAAAGATAAAGAACGATGAAAAAAGCCCAGGAGAAAGGTAAAAAGGTTAAGTCTTGCCTTTAACAATGTGTTTTTATTCAATCTTAATGTGCAGAAAATGGATTTAAATTCCTAATGAGGACGACAGAGGGAATATATTGTGATTTTAATGGAGGTACACCATTATTCTAATGATAATTTTTTACGAGGGCGTCAAAATTCTATCAAGGTATATCCAAGGGTTTTATATAAATAAATATTAAGGTGTCCTTATGATTTATATCATTAGGGTTCATCATTTTTAGCATTCATCACTTGGTCTGAAGGATGATGACAAATTTCCTTTCGCCGAGACCAGTAACTTTTTCTTATTCTAAGAGAAAAATAACTCATTTATCAATGAGTCTGTCAGTTAAAATTCTATACCTGGTTACTGGTTTTTCTTATTCGCTTTAGATTGATGCCTTACGACTTCCAACATTATTTTCGGCGCCTATATCGGACAGTGTGAAGCGAAATTGGTCGCTCGCCAGATTTCAAAATTAGAGGGAAAGTGGCGAGATGCTTTTTATGAAAGCCAAAGTGAGCGTCCTGAAAATGGGCTTCGTCGAAAGGCGTTTTTATCGTGACCTACCATAGCTCAGTTGGTAGAGCGGTAAACAGTAGCAGGACTAATGTCCGTATGTCGCTGGTTCAAATCTGGTCCGAAGGGAATGCTATTACGTTTCTTGGAACAATACGTTTAAGGAATACTTGTTATTCCTTGCTCAGTTATATCATTTCTTGCGCTACACTTTGCATGATTATAATATACTTTTACAAATTAAAAACGGCCGTGTTACTTACCTTTTTTCCGTATGTGCATAAATATTACCCAAAAGGAAAAGTATTGGAATATCGTTTAATCGCCTCCCATTTAAGTGGGATTAAAATAGCGGTTTCCAAACTGTGTACATCTGCGACTCTATCAAGGCAGCAGATCTTATCGCGACCTCCTTAACCCCATCCATAAACCAATCGATATAAAATGAAATATTAATTTCAAACATTATAAATACCTTTTTATTTGTGCAAAAATTAATTTCATTGTGAATATATCCCCACATAAAATTGGAAACTAAAACGAAAATATTTCGTCATCGCGACCTTGTAGTCGTAGAAACTGTAATTTCACACAAATTTTTATCGGCATAGCAAACTCTCATCTTTCATTAAGCATACGCTTTATTGATTTTCATTACGAAAAACTATACCTAATTTATCTCCAACGTAATTAATGTCTACTGTCGCATAAATAGCATTTTCCTATGATGTTCTTTCAATACCTTTGCATAAAATTTCTGTTACAATTGGAGAAACAAGTGGGTTTGAAAGGCTGTTAAATCAGTCACTTAAAGCAGCCGACTTAAATGTATGCTCACAGGTTCCCTTTTGAGTTTAGCAGTGCAACTAAAATTTGCCTCAGCAAAAGTATAGCAAAAAATGTGTGCTAGCTACAGGGAATTCTATTAAATGCAAATAAAACCAATGAATTTTTAAATTTATCATAAAAAACAATTGTGCATGCCACATTTTCTATAGCAGAATTTACTTCATTCATGACGCTTTTGAAATTAAAGTTGTTTTTATTTGAATTTTTTTCGCGGCGCAGAGTGAAAATTTTTTAATTACGATCTAGAGGATTCTTAAAATATCTCTTAAAAGATTCACTGTAGTTCGATCTTTGTTAAAAACAAATAATGCGCTTAAATATGCATAATCTCTGGCTAGAAACGTGGTGGAATAATATTTGAGCGTGAGCAAAAATAAATTTAAAAAAATTCCTTCGGGCCGGATTTGAACCAGCGACCTATGGATTTCCACAGTCTTTCCTTCTACAGTCCACCGCTCTACCAACTGAGCTACCGAAGGAGATAATGAAAGTTGTGCCTCGAAGAAAGATAAATAAAATTTCATTGTATCGTAAGATGTCGCTGGCACTTTCTCTCAAGTGACGTCAGAATTGGCTATCAGGCGTGGCAGTTCCAGTCTTTCCATTAAGCGCCCTCTCATGGTGAAAGTTATACTTATGACCTCGAACAAAATATGCCTCAACTTGTTTAATAAAATATATTGATAAAATATAATTTAGTATGATTTTCTCTCTCAATTCTCAAAGCGAATATTCCGTTGTAGGGGTATATAAAATTTCTTCTTAAACAATGTAAGAGGCAATACCGATAAACTAAGGCTTCAGCACATCATGCCGAAGTGGTCTGCGACCGGATCGGCTTACTCACACCGGGGATGAACCCCGGGCTTTTCATTGGCGATGGCGATGAGTGCAACTGCGTGGTATGAAAATGGGAGCATCTTAATCATGAAGCATATTTTAGCACAAATGGAACATTTCTGAAAACATGAATTTGAAAAAAATTAAAAGATCAATCTACTTCCATTCGCAATAGTATATTTTAGTGGTATTGTCGCCACAAAAATTTCAGCTCATAGAATTTTTGTGCAAAACTGTAATTTCCATATTTATTGTTTTTACATAATTAATTTGTACCCAGAGACATTGTTACGGAAAGACCTAGGCATACGGGTAGCTCTTCTCTACATTAATGTTTATATTGTACTAAAAGTGGTGATATTTTAAAGGAATATTAATAGATCTGAATTTTCTAGTCACATACAATAATATTTTCAGTTACTCAAAACTTGATAGTTTCAATTTTAATATAAAATATATGTACATAAAAGGAAAGATCGAAATGAAATTTCTAGTATATATTTTCTTTCCGAGGTTATGACAATAATAATACAGAAAAGTTTCAGTTTTTCTTTTTATTTGAAAGCTTAAAAGAAAGAAACATTGAATTGATATAAACTAAAAACATAGATACCGTTTTTTGCTAAATTAAGCATCAGTTATCGATATCAGCGGACACATGCATATATATATATAACAATTTAATATATTTTTGTATATCAAAACATTTAAAATTGTGGGATTGTCCATAACCAAAGTTACGTAACATCGCGAATGAGTGCTTGAACCCATTCTCATATCACACCTCATTATTGCTGAGTTTCGGGATAATAGGTTGTCATGGAGATACGTTATCCGGCCACTCATTTAGTATCCGCGGAGACCTGGTGACCGTGATATATCGAAGCATCATGGAAGTTCATTAAATACGAGCGTCTCATCTGCATCACGCATACTCGTCTTTAAAAGAACTCGTGACTTAGAAACTTCTCAGGTTACAAGTCTTTTTACTTATGACCTTTACCCTAAGACAACGCTGCCGAACTCAGCACGCGGCTCGCCAAGAGCAAAGAAAAAAGTGAGTTGCACATGGCGTGCTTATAAGCGTGTCGCAATGATTTTGTTTTCCCCTTTCATTTTTTCTTCCTCTTATCTTGCGAGGTCGATATGACCCATTGTCTGTCCTTAAACAGTCCTGTGAAATCTTATTTAAAGAACTTGTAATCTTTGAAAAATACTCAGTATTTTTATCATAACACCATGCATTATTTATAGTGTATATATGCTCAGGGTCGCCCCGAAGTACGGGCGAGCCGGGCTGCTGCCCGGGGCACCAAAGTCTTGGGGGCGCTATCCCGAATATCTATCTATTCGGGCGCCAAAATTCCTCGGGCCGCCCCTGTCTGTACTGTGGTCATGAAGTAAAGTGACAAATTCCCATGAAAAGACTTTCCAAGAAATGTTGGACAAATTATAAATAATAATAATAATTATAATTATATATATAATTATATATTATAATAATTATAATAATAAAAATTATCTGCGTGATGCTTGAAGCAAAGATAAAGAAACTTTCATCAGGCTTGATCCTGCAACTTATTTAAATTGTTCTACCGTCCATTGCTCTACCGAATGATCTATATGTTACAGCTCTCCTGCGGTGGGATATTTCAACAACAAAAAATTCTTTCGGACCGGACTCGAACCAACGACATATTAATTTCTGCATTTAAATTCTATTAAAACCAAAAACCTCATTTAGGTTTAAGAGAAGGTTGAGAAGTTGTAAGGCCTGATTTTCCCACATTAAAATTCTTACAATAGGTAATTCAATGATTCATTCAGTCTTATGTTAACCTTTAGAACTATAATATGCTTACCGAATCACGAAAAACAATTGAAATATACTTTTGTGAATTTTTAGAATGAAATAATAGTGTTTCTTCATGGTTAATATATATGATGAACAATCATAAAGACCTGGGCCGGAAATTATTGCGAGTGAGAAAAACGAGCTCAATTTTAAGAAAGGGTCCAAAGTTTTTCCTTCGGGCCGGATTTGAACCAGCGCCCTATGGGTTGCTGCATTTAGCTTTCAGTTTTAAGTTTTTCGTTTTCGTTTTCGTTTTTATAGTCCACCACTCTACCAACTGAGCTGCCGAAGGAGACAAATAAATTAAGAAGCCGACAAAACTCATGTATACGACTGCTGATTTAAGGACGGAGCGAGAAGAGGGGAGGAATGTTCACGTGAAAATTTTCTCCTGGCCGTTCGTTAAAAAAAGCCTTTTAAACGGCTCGTACACTTAAATTCTCTTTAAACTAAATGCTTTTTGGGCCTATTGGTTCATTTCTTCCTTGAAGTTTATTATTGCGAATATATTTTAACCTGATATTTTATGATAAAATACTGATAGGATTTTATGGATTTAGGTTTATTATTATTTGCCTCTTATTCGTCCTTTCTTTTTCCTGATTATTTACGAACTAAATACATGGCCTAAAATCGTGGAGAAGAATTTTGGTTCCTGAGGCAAAAACAAATCGACAAATCAGTTCAAAACACTGTGATGTAGATCTTCGGTGGCAATAGTGTGATTCCGGACCTTTATAATTGCTACAGAGTAAGTCAATTCCTTAGAGCGCGTCATTTCCTTGCTCTAATGATTATTTGTCCGCGTATCATCATATAATTATGGTTTAATGATAAAATTTATGGAAGAGGTTTTACGAATAAACAGTAGATTTGATTTGTAATTTTACAATTTTTCCCTTGTCAAAATGCAGTTTTATATTCAATCTCTGGTCTCTAAAGCTGTATGCTATACCGGGAGATTCAGGTCGTACGATAGATTATAGTAAATGAACAAGAAACTCCTTCGCCGTGAAAATGAAGGGAATACATTCACGCTGCAGTTCGTAGGTCCTAAGTAATAAGGAAACATGCATGCAGAAACATACAACTCTGTCGAAAGGCACACATACAAAATACTCCAACCAAGACACACTACTGAAGATGACAGCTTAGCTGTCGAAACATCGGTGTCTAATGAAAATATAACTTTGTTGTTTCCGAAAATTTAAATTTAAACACGACCGGTTTCACTACGATCGTAGCATCATCAGGTGGAAACAACAAAGTTATTTTTTCATTATGAGTAAATTCCACCGAGTACTGATATCGGTGTCTAGTTTTAGTCTTGGTTAGAGTATACTGTGTAAGAACCTTCCGACGGAGTTGTATGTTTCTGCTTTTTTTAACTTAGGTCCTGTAATGGTCTTACCAGCGACCTGCAGCGTGAATGTGAGTACTCCTTTCCTTTTTACCGCCGAGTTTCTTGTTTATTTTATTATTAATATTGTTTCGCCGTGTCTAGCACGTCACTTTCTTATATATTACGATAGATGATGGAGACTTGATCATAGTTTTGAAAACGACTTGAGATGACTAAAGATATTACTTCATATTCAATACAGTCGAAGGAAATAGATAAGTTTACAACCACCTTAAGGCGGAAAATAGAGATTACTATTAAATTAGTCACAAAATTAGCCCTTTGAACAGGATTTAAACCTAGGATCTATTAATGTCAAAAGTGTCGACTTAAACAAGTGGATTAACATAAGGGCGACTTAAAAATAAACCAAATTTCGAAACACCAAATTTTAAATAATGCCAATGTTATATCTGTCTTATGGTTTATTTATTAATTAGTAATTTTACGGGATATTTCGTTCCTGAAACTTTTCTTGAACTAGCGCAACGAATGTTAGTTTTTTTACGGTTTGAATAGTTCTTTCATTTAGCGTTGTGCCAAAGTTGATCTTTATTTTACCTGGCTTCACTCGCGTCACCGTTTAATCGTAATACACGAGCCTTAAAAGAACACTTCGCAGTCCGATTCACTCGCGCACTTTCTTTCTTTAAAAAAAGCAGCGAGAACTCGAACCGTTCGAAGATCGAAACATTAGCGTTAATGCCTTCCGAGCTCCTTTTACGTCCCAACCGAATCCCGACCCGCCTACAAGCGACACAATCCTAACTCTTTCGTCTCGAAACTAATTCTATTCACGAAACTATTTCCTTCGCTTCCTACGCCGATTATCGGCATCCTAACTCCTTCACCTCCACCAGCTCGTCTTCGCCGCTCTCTATAATTGTTAACATCGGTCTCCACCAAGTTCATTCATCTTTCTCTCCCTTTCTCTCCATGGTGCTTCTAAAACCACTCGCGATTCCCCGTGCGTCCAACCACCTCTTCCTTCCTCCCCCCCCCCTCCCCACAAACCAGCCTCTCACCCTTCTAAACGTATTAACCTCCCTTCTACTCATCATCCTTTCTCTGATCCTTCCCCTCACCCCCTTACGATCTCCCACTGCCTCCTCCTCCCTTCCTTCTTTTCTCCTCCTCCTCTCCACCCAATGCTCCCCCACTCCCATATATCCCCACCCCTTCTCACTCCCTCCCTTCTCTTTATACATGTTTCAACTCCGTATACTCCGAGATCTTGATGAGTTGAACAGGCCTCCGGGAGACCGGATGACTGCTCTGCTTCGGTGAGGAAATCGTTAGCGATGATAGAGAGGAGAGATGGGATGGGTTGCGACGGTGAAGAAAGGGAGGAAGGGAGAGGAGGAAGGGAGAGAAGGAAGGGAGAGGAGGAAGGGGGAGGGGGACTCGGAGAGGAGTGGATGAGGAGTACCCCGAGCGAAGTTTAGATGCGTGCGGTGAAGACGGAAGGGTTGATGCGATGAGGAGTGGGCGGGAGAGATTCTCGGAATGGAAGGAAATAGGGATTTGATGGAGGGAAGGGTGTGGAAGGGGACTCGATTTGTGTCAAGATTCAAGTTTTATACTTCATCATGGATGTATTTGGTTTGAAAAGCCATTCATAGGCTGCTTTGGTCTTGGGTCGGATTGAATGGCTCTCGTACGATTTGATGTTAATTTATTACTTTACTGTTAGTGATAACTGGTCCTATGGTTTTAACTTGCATTTTTTCTAGCAAAGTTAGCATTTTTATGTTTATGCACCCACAGGCAAAAATTGTTTCCAGCAGGGACAGTGACGAGTACTTCGTTGTTTCAATGACAGTTAATAAACTTTGTGCTAATTTTCTTGTGTAACACATGCTTCTTGCTGTAGAAAAGTTTCGATTTATAAATTATTCTTTCATTACTAGTCTTTTGCGCTAAAACTCGAGAATTCAATTAAAGAGTGAGCGATTTGTTTATGTGAAGATATGATAATAAGGCCTATGTGCACGATCGTTATATTTGGGTCGAAAAAATACTTTTTAGAGAACGTTTTTCTCGACCTTATTCAACTTATCTTCATAATACTATTTCTACAGTATTACTTTTTGTGTACAAGAATAAATTCAAGTAGATAGCCTCAAGAATTTCTCGCGACGGTATCTGTTAAAATAAAGACCTAGGATCGATATAAGTCCATTCCCAATATATGGCGTCAGTATCAGAATTATTTCTATATCTCTCATTACTTTTTCCAACAGTATTTTTCACCGTTATTTTCATCTATAATGCATTAAAAAGTAAAATATTATTGTCAGCAGATAATTATATTCAAATAATATTGACTGTTTGAAAGAGCCTTAAGTGAACGAAGAAAGAGTAACGTAACATTTCCTTTCCGCTACTCGGATTATTTCCTGCAGTCATTCTTTTATTTACACGAGTATTTCCCTTTCTGAATATTCGTTTATGTTATAGAAGCTACCTAAAGAAAATCGATAGGAGGCTAGTTACATTGAGCAAAAATTTATATAAATTTTCAGCTTGATTTATGGATCTTATTTTTTGCAATTCGAGCTATAGAAGAAAAAATAAATTTTACGTCCTCGCATAAGGATCTGCTCGTTCCAATTAAAATTAAAAGCCAAATTTATAGCTATTTCCCCTTCGGCAATTTCTCGTTGCCCTGCGTGGTCTACACTCCTGCGATTCTCCTTTCCCACCGTGTGCAAGGCATGGTTTAACTGTATGTCATAATCAGAGAGACGTAGTAATAAAGTAATCTTACAACATAATTTGCGGTGATCTCGTGTGGAAAAGTAGCTTCTTTCAATACGGTGGTTTTCATTTTTCATTTATTAGAAGTGACTTAAACAAGTTCACGACATAAAATGCTTTCATTTCTGTGAAAATCAATTGAAAATTGTATTATTTTCATTTTTCGACGACTTTTATATTCCCTGACTAGTTCGCTCTAAATTTTAAATTGTTGGTTGTCGCAAATCTACTGTAAAACCAAATTTTGACAAAAACGTTAACAGTTTAAAATGTATTATCTCCTTTACCTATCCCATCCCGATTCCAAGATCCCAAGATTTCAGATCATCGAAAAATATTAATAAAATTATAAAAAATAACTTATCGGAGAAATGTTACTTTTTACTGTATTTGTTTTGTTGTACATAATGTTATTTATTTCCTTTTTACTTATTAAAATCGGTATTCTTTTTAATATATTTTCAAATAGTTTATTTTTCATATTCATCCGCCATTGCGTATAAGAGCAGATAAATATTTAAACAACACGGTTTAAAACGTATTTTGAAATTCCGCTCCGACAAAAATATACCGCTACTAAATCAATAATTGGACACTAAATCCTTAATTCTGGCACGTGAAACCGAAATGACTAATGAGGATTAATGATTATTTGCTTTAAATCGTAACTTTTCCTTTTGCCTCGAGCCCACTCATTACAGGAAAAAAGACCGTTTTCGGAGGGAGTTTGTGAGGCAGTTACGGAGGAGTCCGTGGAGAATTCCAAAAGTGCTCCAGCCTCGTGCGAAGTCAACGGATAGCGTGGGTCACAGGAGATTTTTCGACTCATTAACTCCGTCGTTTCACGGGGATGCTGAGGTGGCAGAATGGGGAGTAGTTGACACGCCCAAAGGCTCCCTTCCTGTCCCAAGCAACCCCCTCCCTCCCCTCCCCACACTGGCCCATTTTAGTTCCGCCAGCGCACGTCTGCCCCTCTGACAACCCATTCTTAATGTCGATTTTCCCTCTTCTGGACTGTTTCAGGTACTAAGAAGGACCCCTTAGATAGCAAACGTACCTCAACGTCATCTCGCATGTACATAAGGTTGCTTCCCGGAAATGCACCCGTCACATAGTTAACTGCTTCCTTTCTTCCTTTATTTTCCCAATAGGTTCATAAACAAAGTACGATGGAAAACCGGTTTCGTTGAATTTATGTAGTATAAGGGAGTGCGGCTAAAATTTCTTCTTCCCTTAATAAAGAAACCAATTATGTACAGCTCTCGAGATAAATTTTCGTACCTATGTTTAAAACATCATTACTGAAAACGAACCACTTATATCATTAAAATTTTTAAAAACTAAATGATAATCATCAATGATTATCCGTGTAGAAAATGTAAATATAGATAGAATTTTCCGAATAGATTTCTTACTAATTAAAACTGGTCCTGTTTCGTAGAGCGAATGTGTTATTCAGAAATAAACGAAGCAACGTTCACGATGACATAATCACAATTTACAATATTTAGAAAAGAAACGATTTATTGATATTAATTTTCCGTTTAGGTACGACAATTTTTAATTTTGTTACATACAAATCGTTGATATTGATTGGTATCGGAAGGTGACCTTCGGTTTTACATATCAGAAACCCCGGTGCGCTTAAGTATATATGGATTTGCTTTTTTATAGTCGAATCATCTTCCACGGTAAAATTGAAAGTACATTTTGTCGTGCATAGTTTGAAATTTAGAGGGGCGCCAAGTTTAATTATATGCTGAACTTAAACAACCTATCAATAATATAATGAACTAAGGAAGCATTTACTCGGTAGAACTCCATCGTATGAATGAAAGAGAGAAAGAACTTTTTCCATCCATTCAAATGATTTTGTCTTAATTTAGAAATTTTTTCTACACGATGGGACCTAGGGCTCAATGCTTTGCTCCTTCGTCACACGAACAACTTAATCCATTCAAGTCCGAACTGAACTGAAATCTAGTGCTCGATGTGGAACTTTTGCGTTTGATTCGAGTCATGTTATTAAAGAGAAAAGTTTTTATAAATTTAGGAATACAGATATATACTGGTTTACGTCGGAGATGCGTTCCTGAAAAGTACGTCGGAAGTCGAATAGACGTAAATCGAGGCGGTTTTCCCATAAAAACCAGTGGTATGAGGGGAAATGCGTGGAGGAGTTTATGACAGTTGAGTTCACCCGATTGCAGTATCTCTTCTTTATTCGCAATAGGTACATAGTCGACAACTGAGTCCGAGTTCGGACGTGTAAAAAACGCAGGAAGTGAATCCAATGGAAACAGTATTGGGTGGTCACGCGGACGAGGAATTCTCCGTCCCAGTAAACAATGGTGCTGCGTCTCAGGGTCGTCCGCAATAAGGTCGCAACATTGCTGCGTTTCTAGTCCGAATTTCGGACGTAGTCGCCTGGCCGCTCGAGGCGATTCTCATCGCGCAGGCGTTTTTTTATCAGGAAACACGTACGTCTTATTTGCGGAGAATTATTAATCGTTGAAGTAAAAAGAGTGTCTATTCTTTAGGATAATAGTGCTTAAGAATATAGAGATAAAATTAATAAAGTGAATTAGAATTATTAATATTGTTACCGTGCTGATATTTTTAGTTCCTCTAATATCAAATAATTTTCCCGAATTTTTAGAAAATTATAATGCATAATCAGATTCAGCATGAAATTTACTACGAGTAAGCGTCATAATTCCACTTAAATGAAAAAACTGATGTGGCCACCTAATGACTTTCTCCATATCTGTAATATTTCTAAAAATTCCAAATAGAATAGTTATTAATAAATATTTTAAGAAATTGCGAGAAAATTTTAGACTTTACAAAGAACAGAAATAAACTCAAACCATAGCCTTATAATATTGGATATAACCACAAAACTCCAACAATTAAGAAAATAAAAAGGATAAAGTAAAAATTCACCATATTCACGACAAATTCTAGAAGTGGAAGCTAATAGTCGGACGTCGTCTGACTCCACGGTCAGCTTGCGCGTGAAAAAATCACTCCTTTGCCCAGTTGTTCCGACTGTTTCACGTCCGACTTCGCCAAATTTTTTGATCGTTAGATTCCGTCGTTACAAAACCCTTCCAAGTCAACATATTAAGCAATCACATAGCGAGTTTGGAGTTACGCAATTTATTTAAGATCGTAGTTTATTTCAATTTTATATTACAGAGAGTTGATATTTAGATCGAAGTATGTAATTTTTATTTAGTTTTTTAAAAATATAACAGCTCGAGGAAGGTGGAAACGGAAATTTTAAAGAATCTTAGACCACTGGCGTCGGAACTTCGAGTCAAAATGACGTAAATCGATACACAGCTATTAATTGAACAGCAACGTAACTTCGAATCGACTTAAATCAGGGCGATGTAAATCGGGGCATACCTGTAAATAATAAGAGAAGAAGTTTTCATAAATTTATGAATAAATCATTCATAAATAAGTTTTTCGCTCTGCAGTTTTAGAAAAAGTCTGGAGGCTTATAGACTCGAAGCTACGAGGTATCTGTCCATCGCGTTCCAAACAATGCTTTGCAGGACGTATCCCTTGCATTTCCAAAAATTATTTTTTGGCTGCTGTGAATATTTAAAACTGAAATATAATGCCAGATACATGGGGTTTTACTTGTCTTATCACTTTCATTGAATGTAAATACTCTATTTTTTTAGAATAACCGAATTTAAAAAGATTCTATCTTCAAATTCTTAAGAGAATTTTTTCACCGCAGATTTCGTTACAGCGTGCGCCTCACATTCACAGAGAAACTGTCCTTAATCATTCAAGGGACACGATTAACCGAGCTCAACGCGTCACGAAATCACGCCGACTGTAGTTTAATTTTTATTTTTCCTTACCTCTTCCCGAAATAAAAAAATACAATCCCAATCTAATACCGGAGTTAAAAAATACCCAAGGAGCTGCGGTCTCGAACTTTTTATGCTGCCATCATTATGACCTAAGTAGTCGTAGCGATGATTATTTTTACGGCAGCTTGTGTCTGTTTGTTGAATCCGAGGCAGTTCTGAATCATAACCGGTATTACACAAAGAGAGACGTTAAAGGCGCTTCCTAACCCATGAAACAAACCCTCTCCACGTTAAACCTTTAATAAAATCCTCATCCCTTCTTTAACGTCCTCGTCTCACCCTTCCACTTCTCTCTCTTCCTTTTCTGTCCCTCTATCCATTCTCTCTCTTTCTCTCTCCTCATCCATCCTCCTCCGGCGATTCCTTCTCCCCTCTCTCTTCCTCCCCCTTTCCCTCCAACACATTCCAACCCCATCACAACAAGCTTTAGACACTGACAAACGACTTTGCCGCCCCTAAGTCAATAAAATCTGCCTCTTTCTTTCTACTCTTCTCCACACATTTCTCCCCTATTCACGCTACTTCTCTGTCTCTCTCTGAGGAGAGGAAAGCAGCGCTCAAAGAGATATGACGGAGTAACTCGTACAAAGAAACCGGGTATATATCCGCTCCTCTTCTGACCCGGTGTTCTAGGATATGCTCGGGGAGAAAAAAACTCGGAATGGAGGCTAAGAGGACACTATTTATGGAAACCGGGAAGATGCGGTTCGGCTGTGTTGCGCGCCTATTATAACCAGTGGTTATCGCAGGCTATTGTAATTGGGCTTGTAAACAACTGCAAGGCCTTGCTTAAAAGTTATTTATACCCTACGAATAAAGTCCCCTAAATAAATACATTTTGAGCAGAGGAGAAAGAAAATATTTTGTCCAAAAAGAGACTCGTTCTAAAGAACGCATCTCATTTTCGTTGTAAATGTAAATTGTCTATTCTTTAGCTAGTTGGCTGATATTCGTAATGAGCGGATAATAATTATACAGCATAACTTCGCATGAAAGAATTAATGTCTCGCAAAAATTAATAATGAATGATATTTCCTCCTATTTCAATGGCTGAGAACCTCGAAACAGTTAACTGTAAGAAACTAGCCCATTTCTGACTTAAAGAGAGTAACATTAGATACTGAAAATTAATAGCTTAATTGGTTGAAATTTATGTTATCAATTCGGAAAAAATATTAGTGTTATTCATGTGGTTAATTTTTCTCCCTTTTTCATCCTTGCCAGATATTCCTTAAAACTTTGAAACCATGCCTTATTAAGTCACGAAGGCTATACTGTGAAAATTTGTTAAGTATAATAGGCAACGAAATAATCATTGGCTTTCTATATCGTATGTCTTAACCGGTCGCCGCCGGTTCAAATCCAAGCCGAAGGAAAATTTGTTAGGTTCGCTGGGAAAATAAGGATATTATCTTGTTACCGCGCTCAATGACCTAAGTTAATTGATTTAATTTTATTAACTCCTTCGGTAGCTCAGTTGGTAGAGCAGTAGTCTGAGGAAGGTAAAATGAAAGTTCAATGGTTCAAATCCGGCCCGGAGGAAATATTTTAACAATGAGAACCAGTTTTACGCGAGGTAATTTCTGGTGTAGGTTGGTTGAATTATACGGATGATCCTAATTTCTATGGCCTATGAAGATATATTTTTATTCATTCCAAATCCTTTAGAAAAGTGGTATCGAACGAAGAACATACATATTCGCATCGTATTTCATTAATCCATATGCTCAGTATATAATTTTTAAAGCGATTAAATTGCTCATTAATTTATCTTAATCCGTATCTCAATCCGTTTGTTTGTCCGACCACTCTATTTAAATACCCATAAGAGAGCACTTACAAATCCCTTTTTACTTTCTCCAAACGTAGTATAGGGGAAAGTATTGTTTTCATGAAAAAAATCGACTTCGAGATTTCAACGGAAATACACGTTTTGAGGTCCCCTGAAGACGTTTTGACCATTTTATCGATGGTATGTGTGTATGTGATAACTATTAATCAGGTCAAGGCGAAATTTTATATTTAACCTTTTTATAAAAGTCACAAGAACTGAATAGTTTTTGGTAAAAATCGGTCAAACGGAAGTGGGTGTTTACTCTTGTCACTTATTCGTTATTTTAAAATATTTGCTTTAATATTTGATATATATATATATATATATATATATATATATATATATATATATATATATATATATATATATATATATATAATGTACTAGAATAAAAGTTGTAGAAAATATAATTTTATACAGTCTTTGTTTGAAACATGTTTCCATATAATGCATTTTTTAAGAGATATCTTATATTTTTAGATGCCACCACCACGCCACCTACCGACGACTATTATTAAAAATCGACGCTTAGTTACGTCTTAGTAACGCTCCTTTTTATTTTATTAATTGTTGGAGCTTTGTGGTTAGATCCAACATCAGAAGTCTATGGTTTGAGTTTATTTCAGTTCTTTGTAAAGTCTAAAATTTTCTCGCAGTTTCTTAAAATATTATTTATTATTATGTAACCTATTTGGAATTTTTAAAAATATTACTGATATGAAGAAAGTAATGTGGTGGCCACATCAGATTTTTGTAACTTGCAGGCTATTTTTCTTTTGCAAAATTAAATTAGAAGTAATTGACCTACGATCTTCGGATAGGGACCATTTTAACCCTAGACTGGTAATGGGGTAGAGGGTATACGTGAATGGTAAAGGATCTTAAAAATACGACTGTTTTATTTATTTTTTATTACAAATAACTCTTGATAAATGTACAATTTAATCAATAACTCGTATAAAGTAAGTGATAATAATAATGTTTACAATTCATAGGCAGTTTAAACACAATTTGGCTCGGTATTGCTAGCAAAATGCCTTCCGGCACCGCTGACAATATAAATCCGTCATTCTTCTTTTTTTGCCGGGGCATATGTAACATATCATTCATTTATTGCAGGCTATAATGTTTTGGATTGTAGTAGGGCATTCAGTATTGGTGTTCATACCTAAGTTTTCTTCAATTTATGCTCTCCAAGATCGCTGGATTTCAGGCAGTGTAAGGCAGTGTTTCAGCAACGGTTTCACTAGCTCTTCACTGAGTTTTATTATGAATAATTTTCTTGAAAGCGGTTTTTCATTTTTTAAGAATATTATGAGCATATATAATACATGAGTTTAAACCTGATATGTTCATAATATCGTAAAATACACAGAGTGGCCAGCGTATGTTTTTTGGTGTTTTAGTTTACACACATTTGATCTAGTGAATGTGTATTTTTTCCTTTGATTGATGGTTTTGGAGTGATAAGAATACTTGAATCAGAATCTTTATCATTAGAGTTAAGAATGGCAACACTTACAGTAATTTATTTTGGCTATGGTTCTTCTACGTCTGTCTTCTGTACTTGATGAATGTGGTGCGGGAGGAATTAAATCAGGATCTTCGTCACTATCAGTTAGTAATAACTCTTCTACCTCTAAAGTATTGTCATTTTCTGAAGAAACACTACCTAATTATTTCCGGCATCCTCATTCTCCAGTTCTTCTAATACTTTGACTACCTTCTCACTAAATTCTGGATCATCCGGTGAAAATGACATCCGAAAAACCACGTAAATGTAGACTAGGCACAGTAAGGCACAATTTACTACTTTCTAATAATAATAATAACAATACATGTAATGCAACTACACGTCTTTCTGAGCAATAAAAAAGTAAAAACATATAATGATAATCTTACCAAAAATTAAAATAGTAACGGCTCTGGTAAAGGGTCGTATTTTTCACGACAGCACTAAGAAATCCGACGCTTCCACAAGCTGTTTCCAGTTAAAACTTATAATGAACACTAGCGGTTTGTAAGGGTAGAAGCTACAGAAAAAAACAGGTGGGGGAAACTTATTGTTAGTCATCACCCATTTTCTACGAATTCAAGCGAGCGCGTCGTGAATTTTACGACGCATTACCATTCTAGGGTTAAAGAAAAATAATCAAAGATTCTTATTTTTGTCGTCGAATTTTGCCTTCTGCTCGAAATCGTTCGAATTTTGCTTAAGAATTCAAATTTCATCAAAATATTGCGTTTTTAGTGAAAGGTTCCCTTGGCGACAGAATAGATTGTTGAACTCGAGATCATCATTGTTATATGGCTTTTTATATGCATGTGCATATGGGCTTAATAGGAAGTAATCTATCATTCCTCAGGCAGATGTAATGTTTAAGTGGAAATTAGATGAATCGTTATAGTTTTATCCTGAAAGACATAATTCATTCGTGAACTCAGCTATACGTCGTCATTTACGAAACGTACCTCAATCAGTCATAGTAATTCGATGATTTACCTAAGTTTGTAACTTTATTTTTCATTTAACCATTGATGTCTTAAACTTGCTAATAACTTAACTCCAATCCATACCAAGACATTATACGAAAAGATTTTTGAATGACATTCCATGAACATTGACGGACATTTTCTCAAAGAAGATGTTTTTAAATTTTCCGCTTTATTTAGCATATTAAACTAAATTTTTTATGTTTAACGAATACTAACGAATCTTTAGATAGATATATTTGAGAACAAATCTAATTACTCCATTGCTTATAGTAATTTTAAAGGTATTTACGTTAAGAAGTGAAAGTATTACACAACTTGGTAGCTTAACTATCAAAATTGGAAATAGAATGTTGACATATTCTAGATCGAAATAGATGTTTTTAAGTATGTATTGGGGGGTGCACTTATATTTTTGATTGAATATTTTTGAAATAGAAAGATGTAATCAATAACGCTGACACAACAATTAACTTTTTTGCGAATTTTTCGCACTGACTTCGCTAGTATAATATAATGTTAGAAAACCAATTCGATCAATTATAATTATATTTCTTTGAATCCAATTAGATTTATCGCAGCGAGAAACGCTAAGCAAACAAAATTTAATTTCATTTCATTATAAATAAGGTATTTGAGTTTAATGTATTTTTTTTTAATCTTCGTTCATTTCCAATTCTCATTTCATGTAACAGCCATGTTATTAAAATCCCTAAACATAATAAGTATCCAAAAGACTATCTAAAGAACTGATGTATTAGTTACGATAAAAGCATTAAAATTTGTATTTCATTAATTCAAAATTACTAATTAAATGTAACATATATAGAGTAAATCGAATTACGTTAGTCGTATCGTATCGTAAGTTAAGCTGTCGCTAAAAAAATTTTAAGTTTCAACTAGAACGAGAAATTACACGAAGAAATTGGTTGCGAATTCATAAGAAAAACTCCAGACCTACTTTAACAGAATAGTTCCGCAGTTATTGAAACTCATTAAACTCACCTTTTACTTAACAGGAAACTATCGAGCTCGTTTTATGGCTGTAGATTAAAAAAGAGCAATTTAAAAAATATACTTGCCTCAGGCATCTCCAATAGCCACAACAAGGACAAAAAACTATATGCGCATTTAGGCTACAAAGCAGCCGTCTTCAGTGGTAATTCACCGAAAATAGATTCTAAAAAATCAGAATCTATTTTCGGTGAATTACCACTGAAGACGGCTGCTTTGTAGCCTAAATTCTCGCATTGTTTTTTAACCTTGTTGTGACTATTGGAGATATCTGAGCCAAGTATATTTTTTAAATCGCTTGTTCTTGGATCATCTTTTACTAATTCGTTTGGTAGCTTAGTTGGTAGAGCGGTAGAAGGGAAAATGAAAGCGGAAATCCATAAGTCACTGGTTCAAATCCGGCCCAAAGGACACAGTTGGGAAAAATATCATGGGGATAAGCAATATAAAAAAATTATGAATGTTTACGAAAAAGTTTTATTGTAGCGTTATTTTTGCGTCCCTTTCGAGAGGCGCCTGAGGAAGTCGTCTCGCCACCTCGCTTATCGGCACGGCCGCCTTAATGGCGCAATCCTCATAACTAAGACTTTTCCTGTCTCCCAATAAACATACCTTTCACCCTCCCCTTCTGTTTAAATACGCATATGTAAGTTGTCACCAGACCAGAGGATTTTATATAAATATCGTGCGTTATGAAATCTGATTATTCTTCTTGAAGTCAACCACTAAAATTCGACTCAAACTAACCAATTAAATGCTCCAATCGGTAGGGGAACCCTTATGGAAAAATCAGAGGAATTTGTAAAACGTCATGGAGACCAAGATTTCCCGCCAACCAACGGCACCATGTCTAATCATAGAGAAAATTTGGTTCAGGTAGCATTAGGCTCATTTTTCAACGAGGATTGAACTATACCTTTTGTTTTTTTAAAAATGATTATACGTATGTAAATGATATTCGCTACGTATTTCCTTGTTTGTATTATCCTACATAATATTTCCTATATTCGCTAGAAGTGCTGTGAAGATTCACAGTCATAATAAACCTTTTTTTACAGATTTAAAATACGTTTTATTTATGTAAAAATAATCTCCTTTTAATTAAATCAGCCTGTTAATAGAATCGAATAACCACTGCCCAAAAAGATTCTAATAAGCGGAATTAACTGCGTATTTAAACAAATAAATGAAAGTAGTACAATTGCGGCCGCCATATGCGTCGGAAATAACAAATTCGGACACAAACGATTTCATTGTTCAAATTTTCGCGTTATAAATCAGAAAAAATTGAATTTTAATTGTTTGAATTGTATTAATTTTATTGACGGAACTACTTTTGTTTACATCAGATCAGATTGTTTAAACATATTTCTGCATTATTCTGCTAATACCATGCCGTTTTTTAAATTTGAAGGGGTCTCGTTATAACACGGTCGAGCGACATGGATCCCTGGGACCGTGTTATAGCGGGTTCCAATTGTACGAGAGTAGCATTTTGTTTTTCGCATCAAATGGTAAATTCCCACTCTGTGACATAATGCAATTTCCGAGAAAATTTGAACGAACGTCCAGAAAAAATTGTCCACGCGAACATTCTTCCCCTTTAAGCCTTCAAATAGAATAAAGAATTGCGTCATTCGCTTTACGCTATTTATGAAGCATCAAAATTATAGTTGCAGCAACGTCAAACGTAATAGAATGCAGCGTTAATAAATGCAGATTATTATTATTCACTAAACTGCGTGTGGACTGTGGGTATTTTTAACGATTGACAAAAAGAAAAACTTCTTTCTTTATTTCAATACTGGAATGTTACCTTTTTCGTAAGGGAAAAGCAATTAAAATTTCACATATAAATTATAAATCAAACATGACATTCAGAATGTCAGTTGTCTAATTTTATAAGGAGAAATGGGCTATTATTACTTTTAAACATGCAGACTTCTGACTGAATTCCCAAAAGTTTTTGCGGGTACCGCTGGTAAAATATAAATTGCAATATCAATCGCGGTTACAATATTACGTCTCCATGTCGAGTAAACAAATGTTTCGGTATTGTTAAAAGGAATACGAATGATTATCAGCCGCTTAAACCGGAGAAGGAAGAAAAACGAAAAGAATAAATTATTACGTAATAAGTTGAATAAACGTTTCTTTGCTATTGTTTCAAATTAAAAATACACACATTCGTTTTCTTGACTTGAGTTTAACTCCTCCCTGATAAAATACGTTTCCGTACTGTAAGTTACCGTTGTTGCATAAATGATTAAAAATGGTTTTGCAAACAACGATGCATTTATATTTTCAATATAGTGGGTGGACTTCTGAGGTCGATGTCGACCGCAGCCCAAAGTCTTCCTGTGGAACCCTTAGAAACAATTATTTTTCAATGACATCCTCAGTTGAGACTGGTCTTCGCCAAATATAATTTACGACGATTTTTGTCATTATTTAGAAATATATTGGATTAAGATTTTTCACAGTCAATCTATACATTCCCTTCCCAGTGGCGGATTCGGGTGGATCGCCAGGAGCCCCGTGAATTAAGGCAGTGGCAGTGCTTCTCAACTTGGGTTACGTGGAACCATAGAGTTTCGCGAAAGATTGGGATTCCGTGTGGATCTGCGAAAAAGGCAAAATTTCTCTGCCGCTCAGTCACCCTCAATCTTGAATTTCTCCCTCACACTCAGTGGCGGATTTAAGGGGGGTCGCACTTGGCGCGTGACAGGGGTCCTGAAAAAACGTTCGTGTATATAATCTCAGAAATATTAAATGTCACAATTTAAAAATCAGCGGAACCTCTCTATGATTCCATAGAAAAACGATCGTTAAGAGGTGTCACAAAGGAGGGTAGCCGTTGGGAGCGATTTCACTATACATTTAGATTGCAGGGTTCCCGATTGCTTATCGCCACGGGCCCCCAAATTTGTAGCTCCAGGGGCCCCAGGAAGCGTAAATCCGCCACTGTAATCTTTCCCCTCTAATAATAAGTTTCTGACTCTGTTAACATTGACTCTATTGCGGCTCTGGACGCGAGGCCTCTCAAATGTGGCGCACGGCGAGCTGTGCGCCACATTTGAGAGGCGCTTAAAACAATTTAGACGTTCATATCGTTTCTTCACGGCTGAAATATTTCTGGGATTTTGAAAAATGTTCTCAAAATTTTACTGTATATACGTCGATAGTTAAGTTTGTGAATTTTAAATGAATGAATGGATTTGAAATTGAAGAATTTAGTGGGCGAGTGATCGTAAGGAATCCTTGTCATGTCTGATCGCTCGTGTGCCCGAAAATTCCACCCGACACATACAAACCATTATTTACTCATCATGTATCCATTTCTAAAAATCTGATGTGGTCACCACATTACTTTTTCCATACCTGTAATATTTCTTAAAATTCCAAATAGGTTAAATGATAATGAATATTTTAAGGAACTGCGAGAAAAATTTAGACTTTACAAAGAACAGAAATAGACTCATACCGTAGCCTTCTGATATTGGATACAGCCAGGAATCTCCAAAAATTAAGAAATTAAAAAGGAGAGTTACTAAGATGTAACTAAGCGTCAATTGTTAACAATAGTCGCCGGTAGGTGGTGGCAGCTAAAAAATTAGTTTTTGAAATATCTCTTAAACAATGCATTACATGGGAAAATGTTTCAAACAAAGGCTGTAGAAAATTAAATTTCCTACAACATTTATTTCAATATTCTTTTACATTAATCAAATATTAAAGCAAATTTTTAAAAAAACGGATGTGACAAGAGTAAACACCCACTTTCGGTTGACCGATTTTTACCAAAACTAATCAGTTCTTGTGATTTTCATAAAAATGTTAAATATAAAATTTCGCGTTGACCTGCTTAATAAATTAAATAATTAAAAATAAAAAGGAGCGTTATTAAGACGTAACTAAGCGACAATTGTTAACAATAGTCGTCGGCAGGGGCGGCCTGAGATATTTTGGCGTCTCGAGCGAGAGACCTCTCCAGCCCCCCCCCCCTCCCTCGTAAATTTTCGTTAAGATACTTTTAAAAGATCTTGTTAATTTATTCATTGCTCCGTAAAATAATAGATGACGAATAATAAAAGGAATTTCATGTAGATTCTCGCCTTTTCCGCGATATAAATTGGTATCCAACATTTATTTACTTGCAAGTAATGCTTAGATAAATGGTCGGGTTAGCGTTAAATACTTTGGCGCCCCGGGCAACTGTCCGCCTTGCCCTTACCTCGGGCCGGCCCTGTATGTGGTGCGTAAATTCGAATTTCGTTCTATTCGTTTGAATTCCAGTGATCTATTTCAAACATTTTTACTCGCAAACCAACGCAATCCTACTGATAGCACCTAAGCGCCTCCCTCGTTAATGTTTGTTGAGATACTTACAAAGTAAAAATTAATTTATTCATCGCTCTTTAAAAATTATTGATAATGAATAATTAAAAAGAATGCCATCGAGATTCTAGCCTGCTCCTCGATACAAATTTGTATCCAATATTTATTCACTTGCAAGTAATGCATAGATCAATGATCGGGATAGCGCCTCCAAAACTTTGGCGCCCGTAGCTCGGGCCGGGCCTGGTCGTCGGTAGGTGGCGTGGTGGTGGCATCTAAAAATATAATATATCACTTAAACAATGCATTATATCGAAAAATGTTTCAAACAAAAGTTGTAGAAAATTAAATTTTATACAACTTTTATTGCGATACATTTTTATATGTATAAAATATTAAAGCAAATATTTTAAAATAACGGATAAGTGACAAGAGTAAACACCCACTTCCGTTTCACCGTTTTTTACCAAAAACTAATTCGTTCTTGTGACTTTTATAAAAATGTTAAATACAAAATTTCGCGTTGGCCTGATTAATAGTTTTTTAGTTAGAGCACCCACAAAAAAGCTGTCACATACACACATCATCATCGATAAAATGGTCAAAACGTGTTCAGCTTGTTTCTTCTTTCCCGCTGCCAGGGCAGCTGGGATAATCGCATTTCCCGCTTTTGCATGAATGCGCCTTTGTGATGTCTTCACTGATGGGTCTAAATATCCGATAGTGATGTGCGTGTCTGTCACGCAAGAATTCTATTCGTGTCCCTCAATCCTGGGACGTTTATTCGGAGGGAGCGACTCGATGGTGTCCAGGCTGGCGATGGGGCGTTTGTAGCGGTCCCACCACCGAACCTGGATATCCCCGAGTTTGCTGATCTCCGCGTGTCGGGAGTTGGCCAGCTTCCCGAAGTATTCCTTCGCCGCAGTTGGTAGCACGACGTCCAGTGGCTCGATGTCTGCAAGGCCGTGCATCCGGGCTGTGCCATCCTGCCTGGAGCAGTTCAGCACCATCCGAAGGGCAGCATTCTGGACCACCTGAAGACGGTCCAGTGATGTCTTTGGGATGCTCGACCATACCGGAGAGGCATAGGTAATCACTGGGAGTACACATGCCAGGTATAGCCGCCTCTTCGTTTCCATGGTCAGGCACCTTGATGTCAGTAGCGGACGAATCCGCCTGAGCGCCGTGAATCCCCTCTGACGAAGCCGCTCCACCTGCTGTCGCCATAGCAGCTTCCAGTCCAGCTGGACCCCGAGATAGACCACTTCCTTCTCCCATGGGATGACATCCCCCATCACCGACAGGTCGACTCCTGGCGGAGCACCGAACCCTGGGTGAAAGACAATGGCTTTTGTCTTTCGAGGGTTGACAGCGATCCGCCACCGACGGTACCACGAGACCAGGACATCCACGGCCTCCTGCAGTCCGAGGGCAGCTGCATACTTCTGGGACGAGCGGCAAAGCACGGCCGCATCGTCCGCGTAGAGCGCCAGAATGGTGTTCCACCCGTGGTCTCGTGGCACGTCGTGGGTGTAGATGTTGAACAGAGTTGGCCCCAGGACGGATCCTTGCGGAACTCCAGCTCGTGCCTGCTGGATATCTGATCCATCCTGGAGCCACTGCACCCTGAACTCCCGGTCCTGAAGATAGGATTCCACGAGGCGTAGAATCCAGGCCGGGAATTCGAGTCGAATCATCTTCAACAGGAGGCCCTCGTGCCACACGCGGTCAAAGGCCTTGGAGATGTCAAAGAAGGCACCTGCGACCGCGTGTTTCCTGTTGAAGCTGTCAGAAATGAAGGATGTCACTCTGGTGAGTTGGTGGGTGGTGGAGTGGCCTTCCCGGAATCCAAACTGCTCAGCCGGTAGATGTTGACCTTTTTGTAGATGGAGCTGCAGTTCGGGAAGGAGCAGCCGCTCGAAGATTTTACCGAAGCCCGCTAGAAGCGAGATTGGCCGGAGGTCCTCGGGACTAAGTTCTGCCTCGTGCTTTTTCGGAATGCAGATTACTTTGGCCCTCTTCCATGGCGATGGAAAGTGGGAGAGCGCCGCGCAGCCGGTGTAAATGCTGGCAAGAAGCTCGATGGCAGCCACTGGAAGCTGGCGGATGACGACGTTGGAGATGTCGTCATCACCAGGTGCTCTCCGGAGATTCATCCTCCTGATTACAGCAACGACGTCCTTCGGCCGAAACAAGGGGAGAGACTCCGGGTCCAGAGGCCCTCGGTCCAGCGCAGCAAAGGCCTCAGCAATCTCCGTCTCCACTTCCGCTGACTCTGCTGTCGACGGGTTGGGTCGGAACGCTTCTCGGAGATGTTCCCCGACCATTTTCGCCTTCTCGGACGGGGTAGCCGCCTTCTTGGTCCCCTGGACAAGCAGAGGATCCCGCCGTTGGCCTCCGCGAAGCTGTCGGCAGATCTTCCACACGGACTGGTCCTCCAGGGCAACAGAGTTGATGTACTGTTCCCAGGCCTCAGTACGTACTTCGCGGAGCAGCAGTTGGACCTCAAAGTTGAGGTCGTTCAGCTGCTGCCGCAAGTCTGGTGTTCTGTGGCGCTGCCATCTCCGGCGGACGCTGTTGCGAAAGGTGATGGTTCGCCGAAGGCCGGAGGGCAGCGCAATCCTGAAGGCCTGGTGCACCTGGACCATGGGAATGTGAATTCTCATGGCCTCCTGGATGGTCAAGGTGAGGCGATGGACGAGGGCATCCGCTTCCTCCGCAGAAGATGGTGGAGACATGTCAGCCGGGAGGTGTTCCGCGATGTAGTTGCGGAAGCCCTCCCAGTCCGCCCGAGCGAAGTCTCGGCGCTGACGTGGCGGGACTCGGACCGGCATCCCCCCGAGAAGGAGAAGTGTCGGGTTGTGGTCGGACGAGAGGCTGCAGATGGAGTAGACACTCGCCGACACACCAAGATTCCGCGCCACGACGATGTCGAGGACGTCGTCAGAAGGCAGGTATGTCGGGTCCGCCGGCGCCAGCACGCTGAGGCCCTCGTCGTCAATGAAGTCCCTTAGCTGCCTGCCCCGATGGTTTGGGACTCTGGAATGCCAGCTGCCGTGTTTTGCGTTCAGATCCCCCATGATGATGGAGGGGCCGTCGCCAGGGCCAAGAAGTTCGGCGATGTTCTCCGGAGCCCATGGAGCAGTTGGTCGATAGTAAGCTGAGGAGACTCGCACCCATCCTCTGCTGGTGCGGACGTCCACAGTCACCGCCTCCATCCCGGGAAAGCGCTTGATAGGGTGCAGCCGATGTTGAACCGTATGATGGATCAACATGGCTGCTCCCCCTCCAACATGTCGATACTGGTGCTGGCGTGGCGGCTGCTGCTGGGCTGCCGGAGTGGCGACCCTGTCCGCCCGGTAGATCGTCCAACCGGGGAGTTTCCATATATCGGATGGCTGCAAATGGGTTTCGTTTATCGCCGCTAGAACGGCGCCTTTGTCCTGGAGGAACGCCCGGAGCTCTTCCGTCTTCGCCTTCACCCCATTGGCGTTCCACTGGACGAAAGTGCAGCATCCCCTAACAGCCATTGGTGGGTTGGTTATGTTGGCCTCTTGCCAATTCCTCCAGTAGAGAAAGGAGGAGTTGGCCCTGAGTTGACGACACGTAGTGCCTGAGCGACCGGCATAGAGTGGCGATCGTGGACCAGATATCCTCATCTGGTTGACCGCCTGTGCTCTGAGTGGCTGGTGGCTGCTGCGGAGGAGCAGGGGCAGCCGCAGGCGTGGGAGCGGCTGTGGCGGCGACTGCGGCAGAAGAAACTGCAGGCGTTGCCTCCGGCTGGGGGCAGGTAACTGGAGCCGCCTGCGCAGTCGGAGGCGAAGTCGGCGCCGCAACATCAGAGGCCGGCTGAGCGGCGGCGATGGCAGCGTATGAGGCGGCAGAGTTAACCGGCTTTGCTGCAGCTACTTGCTTACGCGGCTGTTGTCGGGAGCTGTGCTGGGCCCGGTCGCGACGATTTGCCTCGTCATATTTTCGCAGGGCCTCCAGGAAGGTTGGACATTGCCTGTTAGAGGCCAGGTGAGGACCCTCGCAGTGGACGCACTTCGGCTGGGATGTCGAGGGCTTTGGACAGTCCCGGGAGGAATGGTCCCCAGCACACTTGAAGCAGCGTGGAGGCATCGTGCAGGAGATGGCGCGATGTCCAAACCTCTGGCAATTGTAGCACATCAGGGGGCCTCTGCCGCCCCTGAAGTGCTCAATCGAGACGTGGCAGTCACAGACGCTGGAGATCTTTTCCACCGCCGCTCCGCCCGGATGCCTCTCTACCGTGGCGATGCAACGGCGAGTGGGGCGCCTCTCTCCATCCCGAACCTCGGTGAGATGGCGGACACCACGGACGAGAAATCCTTTCCCAGCAAGGTCAGCTGCTATGTCCTCGGAGGCATAGTCGGTGGCTACTCCCCGGATCAGCAAGCGAGTTGCCCGCTTCACCTCCAGTGGCTGAGTATGGTACTGGACCCCCATCGAGTCCAGTTCCTTGAGGGCAGCCCTGTGTTGCTCTACAGTAGTGACCAGGATCCTCGTTGAGGCCTGGCGGACCTGCATCTCAAACTTGCCGCCACCGGCTTGTTTGATGGCGGCCGCAACCCGCTTGTGTGAGGGCAGGCCGTAGGCGGTGATCGGGGCAGCCTTCAGCTTCGGAGGCTGTTGGCCTTCGTGCACCGACGGAGCAGCAGATGCGTCCAAGGGCACGCGGGTGCCCTTCTTCTTCCTTCGCTTTCCCCTGACGACGGTGAAATCTTCGGCAGGGGAGTCCTCCTGAGTCGCTTCCGTTCTCAGAATAGGCGCGGACCGCCTTTCCTTCTCGGAAATCAATTGCTGGGAGTCGGAAGAAGGCTTCTTCCTCTTCCCGAGGCAGCCTTCCGAGGTATCCATGGCCGAAGAAGCCGCATCCTCAAGAGACGGCAAGGGAGCCGTTGCTGCGGAAGCCATCCGTCCATCAACCACCGACTCCGAGAGTGCGGCAGTCAAAGGAGTGGAAACCGACGAGTCGATTTCGTGTGCTGGAGCGCAGGATACTCCGGCCAAGGGTGCTGCAGAGGCCACAGCCGCAGGGGCAGGCGACAGGGAGAAGTCCATCGCCGAGTCTGAGGCGGCAGTCGCAGCAGCAGCAGGGATGTCTACGGACAGACACCTCGATTTATGGCCCTGTAAAGGGCCGTTTTTTCCAAGTCCAAAGGATGAAGAAGATGAAGGCGAAGCCAACACCCTCTCTCTCGCCATGGCCTCGGCAGCGTTAAACACGCTGCGCACGTAGCGGATAGATGATCCATCCTCCAGCACAAGACGTGCAATCCTCCCAGTCGACAATGACCGCCGCTGGGCACCTCCAGGGGTGGGAAGAGTAGTCATCGTAGTTGAGTCTCCTCAACGCGATGAAATCCCTGTCACTGATAGCGCAGCAGATGCTTTGCTAACAGATAACTTGCTCTCGGCGAGCCTCGTGTTCAGGAGACCTCAAAACGTGTATTTCCGTTGGCATCTCGAAATCGACCCCCCCTCCCCCATACTACGTATGGAGAAAGTAAAAATTGCACCAGAGATCTCATTAAAGATAAGATTTATTTTTATCATGTAGTTCACTTATCGCATGCTTAGAACTAAGTGGCGCATAGACACTTGGGCACTGGAAAAATGGCGAACGACAGGTAAAAGGTTGGGCACCACTGCCCTAGGCGGTCACCTAGGTCGTCTCACCCAATATCCGCCCCCGGTGCGAGAGAAATTGAGGCCATCTGAAGTTTGATATGATTTAACAATAAACATCGCATATAACAATTTCTGAATGTTTTCTCTAGCAAATACCAGAATATGTACTTATGCATCAAAAATTCTCTAGTGAATTTTCTCTTACAGTTCGTTATAAAATCTCATATATATATATATATATATATCTTGGGAATCACAGGTTTACGTAAAAAAAGACATCTGACAAATCTCCCGCGTTTTTAGGTTGCCTCTCCTTCTGAGGAACACCGATTCGGAAACAAATACCCGTCTGTCGCCGTTGCATGCACGCCACAGCTTGGTATCTTTCAGCGATTCGACCTGACCACCCGCAGAGTCCTCCTGCCTCCCTTTTCCCACTCGGTTTCCTCCGGGAGTGGGAGTATCCAGTGACATCCCTCAGTTTACAGGATCGCAACCCTCGCAGCCACTCCTCCTCCGCCCATTTCCTCTAAAAACCCGCCGACCAGCCCACGCCGCTCCATCTTGCTCCTCCCCCAGAGAGCGGGGGCGCCGCGCAGTCTGCCTTCTCTCCTACGCCCTTCGTTCGGCAGGATGGCACATTTCTCAATCACTGCAACTTCCTTCTCCCTTGCCCAAAAAGGGAGGGAGGGAGAGAGAGAGAAATGGAGTGGACCTGAGACGTAACCACGTAGCCTTCCGTTCGCTTCCTTTGCTTCCCTTCCGACTCTGCCTCAGAAAACAGGAAGCAGTTTTTTGACCTCGCTCTCTCTCTCGCTTTCTTTCTTCCTAAAGCCCCTTCGATTCTTCCTCAAATGAGCCGCCCCTCTACACCCGCATCTGTTTGCGATGGGTGATTCCTGACTGTGGAAATGTTTTGTTTCTTGGCTAGCCGCAGCCACGGGAGAAGTGTATTTTTTTCTGTGTTTAGGGAGTCGGAAACTAGTGGAGAAAGAATGATTCTTCGCAAATGTCCGGCTTTCCTGGGAGTTTCCATCGGCGAACGCGCTCCGAAAATATTTTCCCTCGCTCCAGACTTATATTTTCGCACAAATTTCCCGCAGTATACGCTGAATAGTTGCTGTGCTGAGGGAGGGGGAAGAGATGGTCCGGTCTTCTGCTCAACGCGTGGGTGGGGCGGGATGGATTCGAAGAAATGCCCACCGTTTCTACCGACGCTAGTTCTCGATCGATACGATGTGTGCGTCTGAATTTACGACACGCAAAGAATATCACCGAGGACGGGGTGTGGAGGAATGGTTATGGTCATAAATAGCGGTTTTCTAAATTATGATGTGTCGCGACGCTCCGACTAATCCTCTACTAATGCTCTATCGATATTCGCTAATCAAATTAGATAGAATTTATTCCCTCTCAAGTCATCACATCGGTTCAGCTGGTTCATTAAGCTCTCTCTCCCTTTCTTTCTCTTTTCTAATCGGTATATATTTAATGCACCTTTACTAATTCTCTCGTAATAAATAAACATTCATATTTTAAAACATATTTATTCTTGTGAGTCAGGAAGCTAACCCTACTTCCCTTATGAGATAGGATCTGTACCTCCTTTTTTCCCACACGTTTTAATTCATTTTGCTGTGTGTTACAAGAACCCGTGAGCTACGAAAGCAGGATATCATTTCCTTTTTATAGATAAAAGGCGTGTAAGATAAACATTTGTGTAGTAAAATCGCAAAAGATATCATTACACCTACGATCTGCACGTTTGACCGGTATCCTCAAAGCCAAGAGTGTCCCTTTAATGTTCTAATTCCTCGCCGCATCTTCCTCTTTATACATATATTATTCTCTTTTATTAAACAGTACAAAGTTCGCTGGGGCAGATTAATCATCTCCGCCGTTATAACAATGATTTTCGTCGTTCAATCTCCTAGATCGTACATAACTTTTAACGTCCACTAATTATCTTTACGCCCTTTTCTACCAAATCTTGGCTAACTCGATTGAAGCGCCTTATTTTATGAAAGAACATTAACTCGTTCACTCCTCCACCACTGAGCTCAATAGCGTTTTTATTTTTTATGATCGATCTTTCTACTATTACATCTCAAATTCTGCATAGCAGCTTCATCGAAAATCCTTTTACCCTGTGCTTATTTTCATCCTTATGAGATCTCAATTCCAACACTCAACTTATTGTTAGTATTTTAGTCACTCATGATTCAACAATGCATTTATTTATTTATTTTTACTCGGGAGTTTTGACTTTGTGACATGCATTATAAATCAAAATGATAGAAATGACGAAATCAATTTCTATTTCAGTAATTATTTCAATTACGTGCTTACGGACTATTCGGTATCGATATTGCCCTTAAAGTATTCCGTAAAGTTGAGATGACTACATATAAAAAAATCATTGCTCTAATTGCTCAATAAATTTTCCATTGTCTTCTCAACGTAGTATTCTTGTAGGAAACTACATAATAATAGGGAAAGTGAAAAAATAAAATCAGTATAGTGCATAATTCTTCCTATTAAGTTTGTTTTGGATGTATTATATAAAGGGATGGATAAAATCTAAAATACAGTAAAACCTCAAGACATAGAAATGGAACGGTCGAAATGCGCATTTTGGTATTTTGATGTAAAGAAGCTGATGACAAATTTCGCCGATTATAATGGCAAAATTAAGACGTTACCGACAATGTATAATAATTTTATTCCATTGTCTTGTCAACTTATATTTATTTATAATAAAAACATTATAAAAATGTTAAAAAGCAAGATATTATTGATATTGATATTATCAAAACCATGACATTGTACTAAAAGTTATTATAAAAAAATTACAATTAAATTTCATAAACAGTTATGTTTTTATTTTCTAAAAATACCTGGTATTGTCCTTTTCTTTCATCCGTCTTGTGCATTCTTTGGAAACAATGCTTTTAATATTGCTCAATATAACTAGATGACTGGCGTCATAATTCTTCACATTTGTAAAAAATCTTTCAGGTGTATTTAGCGCCTCTTACACTTCGCCTTGTTCCGGTGCTCTATAATCTTTCTCCATCTGCAATATGCACCCAGAGCGCCTGGAGTTTATAAGTCAAGTTGGAGATTGAGACTGGATACAATAAACCGAGTGCATTGTTTCGTCATGTATCTTCGGACACCGTAGCTGCGAAGTATAGGCCTCTGTAACAAAGGCATGACATCCCCTATCAATAAGAGATCCCCAAACTACGGCCCGCGCCCTTTAAGACAGGCATATTCGTATATTTGCCAGCAGAAGGTGTCACTAGATTCATTTATAAAATCTTAACGATGTTTTTGCAGTACATGGGAGCAATATACTTTTAAATCAGGCGCGGGACACATTACTCGATCAAAAATGTAAAAAATAACTAGCTCTTTGAAATTTACGCATGTGCCGATCCACCATTTGAAAGGTCGTTGGTGATCCGTAGAGTAAAGCCTCATGTGGCCCTTTCAGTAAGAAGTTATGTCACCACAGCTATAAATGAATAAGCGGGAAATTTGGATTGGAGCGAAGCCGTCTGGTTGGGAAAACCAGCTTTTTTCCCTTCCGAGTTGAGTTAAAAGAGCGTGGGTTGCCCGAAGGTGGCTCATTTGCGGATGAAAAGGATGCCGATGGTTAAGCCACTGGAAGGAGACTTTCCTGAGTGATAGGCCCAGTCTTCCATAGTACACATAGCTAAAGCGTGGCGACGCTTATACAAATACCTTATTTAAAAACTCTTTTATAAAAGATTTCGACTTAAGAATGATACTTTCGATATATGGAGATAACTTGTTGTCCATGGGGGCATAGTGCCGATACGATTTATGAAGGCTTACGAAAATTCGGAGGTTACAAAATAAAGCGGTTTTTGCCATACTATAATTATACTTAGTCGGGTCGGTATCAAGGCGATGCTACAAAAAACGGAGGTTTGAGATAGAAGGCTCCCTAGATATAGGTTGTATATTGGAAACGAAAACATTCCAAAATGTAGAATTTGAGACAATTCCTATCCGGAAATTTTTCGCTTTCACTGCATGTTTGCCATTGATGTGTTTCTGTAAATGTGGAGAAAATATGTAGATTAATAGAAATATTTTATTATCATTATTAATATTTGCCCAACGAGATAAATACGTCTCCTTAATTATTGGCGCCGAATAACAATTAGTTATCCAAAATGGTAGTAAAAAAAACTGAAATGAATACAAAATGCTTTCGATAAATTATTACTCGTAAATTATTTTGCCAAGGTAAATTGATGAGAAAAAAATTTCCTTCGGGCCGGATTTGAACCAGCGACCTATGGATATCCGCTCATTTTGCCACTACAGTCCACCGCTCTACCAACTGAGCTACCGAAGGAGATATCAGACGTAGACGATTTGTGTCAAGTTACTTGTAGGCTGTTTTCCTTCAAATATTGTTCGTAAATGTGAATTTTCAGACTTATTCTAAAGAGTTGTCAGAGGTTTTAAGAAATACCCAAAAAGATAATTTATGACCTTATATGTTGTTAATAGGATAGCTAGAAAAAATTATCCTCATCAATTTTGAGAGAAAATGCGTAATAGCTATGAAATTTTTCGCTTCTTGGCCTTTTTATTTTCATTTGGTTCCATTATAAATAATTATTTTGATATTTTAGTCAATGAGTACATATTACTTCAGTATGGAATGCACCAAATAAATTTCTATTACTTATAATTTAATCTAGTGTTTAACTGAAGCGAACTCCGAGGCTGTTGAAATGCTAATGGCCAGCTTTAATACTCCATATTCGACATGGTTATTTGTTACGGATAGTATAGGAAAAATTAACATTTTTTTATTGTGTTCGCTCTTATTGTAATAGTTTATTGACACCACGAACAAGACCGGCTTGAAGCAAATGCCGTATATACAACTGCACCCGGATCCGCGTGATCTAAATAAACCTTTCAATTTCAATCATTTTTATTTGTATCCTTATTTTATTTTTATAGCATTGAACTTATTTGACAACCATATTAGACTTATTTCCTTAGATTTGTAAATGTTAAAAGGCCCCGCGGACTGCACCTCACTTGGCCCCGCTAAGCCGTTTCTGACCACGAATAATTGAATTAAAGTTTATTTAGAATAGAGTTATCATGTTCTTGAGAGAATGATTGAGCAACCTGTCCGTATGGTATCAGTCAGGAAAGGAGAAGAAATTGATAAATACCAATCTGCGACTTTAAAAGATAAATAAATCCATTAGTTCCGTTTAAACTCACTTAAAATATTTTAAAACCAATTTTAAAAAATTGTATGATTTAATTTCACCGAATGATAATGAGCTCAACTTGATAGTGTTGATGAAAGTCTTGCCGTAGGGCCGTAGGTGAGGCGAACATCAATGACTGAAAACTTCAGTTTGTAAGTTAAAAACATGCGTTTAAGAGGGAGCAAAGAATTTAGAATTAACCATGATCTCATGGCTATAATTAATTAGTTGCTCATTTCTTTAAATTTTATAATTAAATAAAAAGTATTTAGGAAATAATGAAATGGACATTTTTTATAATTTCCGTATCATTTTATCATATGATTTTTAATTTAGGAATTTAATTTGAAAACTTCATGAGCATTTATTCCATTAAATTTTAGCAGCTGGTGATCACAAAATGAGGAATAATGGGCATGCGTATTCAAAGTTTCTTTTGTGGTTTCTGTGGCACACATTCCATTCGCAACACATCGTGGTCGGGCGCTCACTTAGACGTAAGGAATCATCGCAAGATAAGATAATAATGAATCGCAGTTTCTCCAATGAATGTGTTACCGACGTCTTTTTAATCCCTCCGTTGAACAATCTGGTGGATGCGGTAAAGAAAGTCTATAGAATGAATAGAAGAGCTCAAAAACCTCTCTATTTTCTTTTCATCCCGCAGAGATATACGCGGCGGCGACGCCGCACGGGACGTGAGCGAGAGCAGAGGTCGCAAGGACAGCCTATCGACGCTAACGAAAACGGTTCGGCACGCCTCAGGTGCCGATCCGGACATCAAGGACAATCATCGCACGCTACCGAGCGCCAGAACGCCTCATTCCTCCTGCACAGTTGGTCGTGTGTTGGCGGGCGCCATGTCATCATTGGTTTTGGCTTCCCTTATTGCAACCACCGTGGTGATCATCAGTCTCGCGACGCCTCACTCAGCCACCGCCACAATAAAGGCGGCAGAACCTAATCGGAGTTACGGGGAGAGGCTTGGTGCGGAGACTGAGGCGGAGAAGAATGATTACAGCGACGCGAGGCTTCCAACTCACCTCAAGCCCATTCACTACAGGTGAGAACGATGCGGAAGAAACTGTTGAAATTTAATCGTTTCGCCACTAAAGCGCGACGTCCTCGATTTCAACACTGAATCCAGGCTGTGCGGTTGCTATCCGGAATAGTTCCAAATATTTATTCTTCCCACTTCTCTCCGGCGTACGTATTTCACTTCCCTACCACTGCAGTGCGAACCTCCCGGCTGCAAGTTATTTACGTGGGTTTTCTGGCTATATTAAAATGTTCTAGGACAGCGGTTTCCTTAACTGTGGTACGCGTACCGCAGATGGTACGTGGAGCTTTTTAAGTGATACGCGAGAACCATGAGGATTGCTGAGGGTAATACTAGTTTTTGTTATTTTTTTGCAAATAAATTTATTTTACTTCTTGGTATACATTTCATAATTTGTTTTGCTCGTTTTAATAGTGTCACGACTTGTACACCATAGTAAAAAAGGTGTTTGATAAATTTCCATAGAATATTTACTAGGTAAGGGATAAAGAAAGTCGTGTAAATTTTGTTGAGTGGTACATGAAAAAAATGTTTGGGAACCGCTATTCTAGTATGATAATATTTTTGGAAGATGGTATCTAAGTAAAGTTAAATTTTATAATTTAAAAATCGGTAGCTTTCTGATTTGGAAATAATAAAATAACTGAGTCCTGCAGAAAAAAGAAAATTTTTGCTCCATAGATCTCTATCTATCGCTTTTATCTCCAAAAGTTTGGATAATTTTCGGTCCTTGATTTAAATTTGTTTTATCGAAGCGTGGCAATCTACAATAATTTGTCAGACAACTGTGCCCTGGCCAAGATATCGACGTATATAAAAAAAACGCCGACGTAAATAAATTAAGTATCGAGAGCAAAGAAAATTACAAATGAGATGCTTTTTTGTTGCTACAAAAGTTTTTATATATTGTAAAGATATTGGTCGAGTAAATATACGATCCGTTGTGAGTAACAATGGCGAATCTGAAATCTAAGGTCAAAGATCTTTATGTATCCATCTCTCTGGCACTACATTTTAAATGTATTGACCAAATACAATATCGTATCAATACTCCCAGAGGCGCGCAATGTGCTTCCCCCCATCAGCTCTAAGTGGGCTGAGCGAGGCCGAAGATCCCGCGGATCCCCTAGTTCTTAGAAAAAATATTCATATCTCTCAAATATCAAAATTTTATTCTAAATTCTAACATAATGGATGTATAACATAAACATAAAGCTTTTTCATAGAAAATCGGCGTATATTAAAGATATTTCTGCATACACTTGTTTTGTATTTTATTTAGTGTTTATACGTGGTAATCCCTGCTGCAATACTGGGAGAGTAGTCGTAGCTATATTATAAGGGAAAAAATAGAAATGGAAAAAAACTGACACATGTTTGAGTGAGAAGAGTATTTGCCAAGAAAGTATTGCCAGATATTTTTATAGCATATGAAAAACAAAGTCGGACAAAAATTAGCTGCATCTTGGACGGCGGGACATTTCATTGCCAATGCGCGACTCGGGACATTGAAAATAACAGAAAAATATTTCCTATTTCCTCAACGGTTCCGGAATTTGCTACGAATGTGCCATGCGACTAATTTGTCTTGCGACGAATTTGACATGCGACGAAATTGACATGCGACGAATTGCCGCGCGACGAATTGCCCGCGACTAATTGTCGTAGAACCCACGGTAAGTGACCAGTATTCCCCTTTACTTAGTATAAACAAATTAAATATAGACATAATTAATCGAATCAGGCGTGGCTTCGTGGAAGTAGGTAATAATATCCATATTAAATACACACTACTTTTCCACAATTTTTATTTATTTTTGCATCCGGTGAATAAATATAGACTCAAAATTTATACGTTCCTCCCCCAAGAAATCAAAGTTCTGGCACCAAGGTGCATATCCTCAGCGTCTCTTTAGTATGTGTACCAAGATTTAAGTCTCTGCGTTTCTTGGTTCAACATTGATATTGGTTGAGGTTTCATCAAAATCGCTCAATTGATTGCTGGGATACCTTCAAAAAAAGTGGAATTTGGACCGACTGTTCCATGGGGACCCCTCGACCTCATGGGCCGATTTAAATTATATTTGGCACTGCAACTCTCATGATCAACCTGAAGCTGCATAATAGTTCTGGAGATAATCTGGAAGATCTATTAAGAATGTTAGTAACTTATAAATAAAACTATCAAAAAAGTATAAACTTCTAATTATCATTCGATGGCTGAGAAAAAGTAAAACTCGTTCACGCCTTTTATTTGATATTAGTGCAGGTTTCATCGAAATCGGTCAATTCGTTGCCGAGATAGCTTAAAACAAGATGATCTAAACGGCACTTAAGTTCATAATCATAATAATCATAATTATGATGTCTACTTTCCATTTAATCATTTATTTAATATTTATATTGACATTAATGGCCTTAAAATCACCGCGGATGTTGCTCTTTGTGTTCCCAAATTTTAAAATTTAGCGTGATAAAATTTTACAAATACAGTCCAACGGAATACTAAATTCATCACGCGTATTTGTTTGGCAAAATTAACGTGTGCATTTAGTACGTACTATACTACATATGCCGAATCCGAATCCAAAAATAGTCGTTGCGATGGCAACACTCGTAATGAGTGATAAAAACTTTTTAAAATGCCGGTGTTTACGCGAAATTCGAATAAATGCGATCGATAAGAAAAATTCTATGATCAAGATTTGAATCTTCATTTATTTCCTTGGAGAATAGTAGAAATCCCGCTCCGATATTACAATTCTAAAATATGTTAATGTGCAAGAGAAAATAACCCCTACACGTTGAATTTCAGATTTTCCATGTGAATCAAATGGGAATTATTCTTCCAGGAATCGAACCCGGGGCTTTCAATCTTTGCAACAAAAACTATCCTCGGTAGTTAGGCCCAAGTAGCAAGAAATTTCCACCAAGTGTCATAAAAATCGGTCTATTGGTTCAAAAGTTAATAGGGGGACAGACAGACACAACGACGAAACTATAAGCCTAGTTCTATTCTGGAAAGTAGGCTAAAAACCGAAATTTGAACTGGCCCTTACATTATGACCTTTCGACCCAGTGGACCGATTTTGCCCATTTTCGGCTCGAAAACGTGTCTCATCAAAACATTGATATTGGAGGAGCATTAATCAAAATCGGTCATTTGGTTGCTGAGATATCTTCAAAATAAACGAAATTTGGATCGACCGTTGCATGAGGACCCCTCTAACCCAACCGTTTGACCGGTTTTTACCAAAAACCAATCAGTTCTTGTGACTTTTATAAAAATGTTTAATATAAAATTTCGCGTTGACCTGATTAATAGTTTTTGAGTTAAGAGCACCCACAAAAAGCTATCACACACCCACAAACACACACACACAGACATCATCGAGAAAATGGTCAAAACGTGTTCAGGGGACCTCAAAACGTGTATTTCCGTTGAAATCTCGAAGTCGATTTTTTTCATGAATACAATACTTTCCTCTATACTATGTGTATGGAGAAAGTAAAAACGAAATTGGGACTGACCGTTCCATGGGGACCCCTCGGGCCTCCGTGGACCGATTTGAATTATTTTTGGCACTGACACTCTCATGATTGATCTAAAGCTGCTGCCAAATTTTGAAGCTCCTACGTTTATTTTCTGAAGAGTTACGACTGCCACAAACACACATACAGACATCTTCTTTTATTATTATAGATTAAATGTGTATGTAACGTGTATTTTTATTAAGTTTATTTTTGTTATCATATAAAAGAACTCTTGTTTAATATGCCATTTATGGGACCTACTTCATTCGTGTTGTGTCTTACGTAATGTTGATTAATTTAAGGAAGTCACCTTTCTACCTAAACTTTTGAAACTGACCAGCTACTCATTGCATTACCTCTTCGCATGGACAAGAGAGAATCAGCAAGCCCCAAAAAAGAGCTTGATGATTTCAAAGTTGTCAATGAATAAGTAGATGTCATGTTTCAAATAAGTAATTTGTTAAAAAGAGGTTAATATTAACGGCATATGCAATCATTAAATTCGCTTCCGTAAATCTCTAATTAAAAATTTCAGGAGTTGTGGCGGATCCAATGGTGATTCATCTACCCACCCTTGGACCATTTAACGCCCAATCCCTTGATGCGACGAAAATCCGTGGAATAACAATTTCCTACTTCTTTAACTTTTCTGTATTTTCCTCAGTCTAAGAGAAATTTTTTTATCGTTTCAGGATACGGTTAATGCCATTTATTTGGCCCGGAAACTTCACCACAGCAGGTGAATTGGACGTGAGCGTCGCTTGTTTGGAGTCTGCTTATAACGTGACACTGAATGCCAAAGACATAAATATTATCGAGGATAGCGTGCGAGTCATTGAGGATGACGGAAATCTGAAACCTGGACGCCAAGTTCCACTGCTCGACCGCGGATCGTCCATAGTAAATTCGACCGATCAGGATTACGTCATAAAGACTTCAGAACAATTGAAAGCGGGATCCAAGTATAGGGTGCAGCTCCGATTTGTGGCCAAACTGAACGACATTCTTCAGGGATTCTACAGGAGTAGCTACGTGGACGTTATAACGGGAGAGAAACGGTGAGATTTCGAATACGGTTGGTATGGCTAAAGGAATGGAAAGAAAAACAGAAATATGTAATTCAAATTATTGATACTCATGAATATCACAGGATGGATCTTTTTGGAAAACTCCCGGTAGAGATCTAATTGATCAAATTAATATTATGCGAGACTTCGAGATCAATCTGTTGATAAATTAATATTCAACAAACATTTTTATGAACATTTTCAATACTTTTAATTTTAAAAAAGGTCTCATTACTTCGTGTCTAAAATTGTGAAGTGAATTTTTTTTACATCCTGCTGGAATTTGCATTTTAATAACTTTATTATTTCACAAACTATTATTATTGTTCGATATATTTAGCAGATTTAGACTTAAAGATAACTTTGCCTTTAATGTTATTCCAACTGAAACTGAAGTTGTTGGGAGTAGTCTTTAAAAATATTTAACAGACATATAAATCAGCAAGTTTTTTATGTATTTCAAAAACAACCAACCTCAGTCTTACTAAAAAAACGACCTTTCCGAATACCTCTGACAAGTTTATAATGTTTCTCATTGTGTAAAAACGCTGCTTTCTAACTGTGTTTTCTCCCTTCGGCTTTTTAACTTTTCAGATGGCTTGCAGTAACGCAATTTTCGCCAGTGGACGCAAGGAGGTCATACCCATGCTTTGATGAGCCAGCGCTGAAGGCTACTTTCCAAGTTAGTATTGCAAGAACTCTCAACATGACATCCCGTTCCAACATGCCTCTGGAGAGAACTGAGCCTGTGTACGTAAATCTGATTGGGTTGCTTGATCAGTCAAACTTCACTAAATCTCAAATGTTTAGCTTAAAGACTTCCGATTATATTTGATTTATTCCAAGAGTATAAATGGGAAAGTATTTTTTAATGGTCGCGTTGTATACGGATCAATACACTGATTTTAATGTATATATATATATATATATATATATATATATATATATATATATATATATGTATATTTGTATATTTTTTCAGTGTAACCTCGATAGAACGAGTACGGCGTATAACGAGAACTTCATAATAGTCAGCGAATAAACCGTCGCCGTCAATATTTCTTAACATGTAAATTAAATTTCGTGTATGTTACATTTAATTTTCGGATATTACGAGTACTCGTTAGAACGAGTATTTTTATGAATTTTATAAATTCTCGCCATATCTAGGTTTCACCGCAGTATTAGTAAATAGCTCGAGTGAGAAATGAATTAAACGGGTTTTATTTTAACCTTAAAAGGACATGCCTATTATAATATAGTCTGCGCTTAATTATCACTCTAGAGGAAATAACTGGAGTTTTTGAGATGCTATTTTTATTGCTTCAGATTATTATCACTATTTCCGTCTTTTGGTGTAAATGGGAATACACGTACCCCTGCAGGCACCCTCCTCCAGTCCCGAAATTCCCAAACCTCTCTTTGGTGCATATTTATGTACAAGTATCATTTTGTTGCCGATTATCTAAGCTTATAAAACAAATGACAATATAAAAAGGAGTTGTTATAAATAACCTTTTTAAGGATAATGCCATTAATAACAGTTATTTATTTTGTATTGTTATTTATGGTAACGCTTTTATTGTATTTCGGAAATACGGCCAACTCCTTGGCGAGATGTTTTTATACGTGCGCATGCGCACTTTGAAATTTGAATCATAGATCCGACAAGAATACAAGACGCCAGTGAGTATATTTAAAAAGTTGTAAAAAGCATTCGAGCCCTCCGATAAGTCTTTTCCTCGATCGACCCAAGCCTCCCACAGCCCAAGTATTACGACCAAACCGCGTTAATGCGAGTCATAATCCGCGTTGTATGAATGTTTGGTATTAAAAACAAACCGTGTTGTAGTGAATGTGTGCTCCCATAGGAAGGCCAGCTGTATATTTAGCAGATTTCTCATTATTTATAAGAGAGTAATAGAAGCGCAATAGTGAAATAATGTCCAAAATACTACTACTAATACATATAAATGTTTGTTACAATACAGCATGTAATAGCGCTTTCATTTCGCATATGTTGATAGGGAAGGGATGCCGGGGTGGGTGTGGGACCACTACCCGACCACCGTGCCCATGTCCACGTACCTGACGGCCTTCCTCGTATCCGACTTCGAGACCCTCGGAAAATCCGAGGAGAATGACGGCGCCAAGAGAGGAGGCCCCGTGGCATTCAACATCTGGTCGCGCCGCGATGCCCTCGACCAGACGACCTATGCCAGCGATATCGGACCGCGTATCCTCAGCTACTATGAGGAGTACTTCGGAATTCCATTCCCTCTTCCTAAGTTGGATATGGTTGCTGTGCCTGACTTCGGTTTCAACGCGATGGAGAACTGGGGATTGATAACTTTCAGGTGAATTACACGTCGCACTAAACCAATCCGATGGTGTACGACGGAGTTGTGAAACAGGATTTCGAGGTATGCCATACTTGTAGAATGTCCCTATACAGGCCCGTGATTATTCATGGTTAACCCTGACAAGGTAAACTAGGTTTTGGCAACATATTCAGTTACACTGTGGCATTGAGTGCCCTATGAAGAAAATATATATTAGCAAATAAATGTTTATTTTTTAATTTATAAACAAAAAGTGTAAAGAAAGTTTTTGAAATCATTTAAAATATTTGTTGCAAATTATATCCGAATGATTCCGGCAAGTAAACTCCTGACAGCTCTTGCAGCGTGCTGTGGTTTTGCAGTCCTTGCTAGCACTGATAGTTGCAGCATTTAACAACCCATGAAAGATAGCAAGAGGCCATCTTCTAGTTTTTCTTGAGGTACTGTAACCATGACAGAGTTGATCAAACATGTCTACACCCCCCTTCGTCGAATTATAATACTCAATAATTTCAGGTTTCTTACTATCTGGAGACATTCATTCGTTCGTGCCGAAAGCAAAAATACGTGTTTTAGCTGGACGTCCCTTTAGTGAGGTCAAATCTGCAGGGATCTCTCTTTTGTTTCTTCTCCAAGTTCCTACAACTGTAAGTTTGCTTTCTTTGAATAATTCCTTCGATTCTCTTCGAGTCTTTTTCCTTCCAGTTTTCCTTCTAAAACGTCTTTAATCATCCTATCTCTGTTCTGGTAATGTCGAATCCAATTCGCCTTCTTCTGTCTTATAGTCGGTATAATCATCCGCTTCTATTCTATTCTCCATAGTATTTCCTCATTTTTTCATTCTATTTTATCTTCATAATTCTTCTCCATGCCCACATTTAGAAGCTTTCCAAGTAATTTATATCATTCTTCCTGAGTGTCCATGTTTCTGCTCCATACAAAGCGATACTCCATGCATATCATTTTACCAATTTCTTAATATTTACTCTTTATTAGAAGTTTCTTTCTTCGCTATTCAAGTCCTTGTATCATCAGTACATTTTTCATCTCTTTTTATGATGCTTCCAAGGTTGGAAACCGATATTGGCTTGCTAATCTGTCATAATAATAAGGAGATCTTGAGGATGTGCACCTCAGAACCGGAATTTTGATTTTTTGGGGGAGGAGATGGGAGAGGGGTACCGTACAAATCATACCCTACATCATTTCTTAAAAAAACAAGGAACTTAAGAGACTTAAAACTTGGTACACATACTAAAATTACCTTGAGAATGTGCACCTCGGGACCAGAATTTCGTTTTTTTGGGAAGGGGGGTGCCATTCAAATCATACCCCGGCTAGAGGCCCGTGTTAATTTTTTGTAAAATTACACAACTTATTGTAAGTTTGAATATTCTTAGCAAAATATGAAATTTGAATCAATATTTAAGTTGTTAATACCAATTAAGGGGAATATTGGTCACTTATCTCGAGAGTACCTTGAGTTTGAATGAAAATATTAGAGAGTGAAATGAGCATGAAAAATTCGAAACTCGAAAGCCGGGGCAAAGCCCAGGTAATTAGCAAGTTGTTTAATAAAACTTATCGTTATATTTCTTGAGACAAAAAGCTAAAAATAAAATAATTACATAAAATTAAAAAATCAACTTTTATATTTTGCGTTAAAAAGTAAATATATAAATTTTTATTTAGGTACTACACTTGATTTAAATCTATTGCAAAACTTTTGTAGCTTATAATCTTCTTACATTATTAAAAAGTCATATAATTTTACAAAAGTTTTAATTCAAGTCTAGTAAATAAAAATTTATTTTGTACTTTTTAGTACAAAATATAAAAGTTGTTTTTAATAATTTTATATTTTATTATTTTATTTAAAAAAAAAATACTTGACAAAATATCGACTTGAAATGTCTTTTTTGGCTGTGTTGCGCCCCTTGGGCCTTGAGTTTTCCGTTTTAGCTGAAATGGGGCCCGGCGGGCCCCTGGCGATAGCAGACCCTAGGCCGTGACCTTGTTGACCTAGGCCAGGGCTGGTGAACCTTATCTAGTTCGCGTGCCAAAATTAGAAAATGTGCCTCTTCGCGTGCCAGTATCATAAAAAATGTTATCTGGGTCTATTCTTACAATGTAGCATATAGCATATCTTTTCCCACACTGGAAGAAATTTATATTATGTATTTTATTCAAATGATATATTGAAAACAAAGTACGAAATATAGTTTTTATAGAATTATTAGAGCGAATCCCCCATCTTCTAGACTTGACAAATAATATTAAACGCTAACGAAAAATAAGATCCATTAATGGATAATGTCATCTTTAGTGGAGGTGGTACTCTCTAAAAACATAGGTATCTCATGAAAAATCGTTTTACGTAAAAACGATTTAATAAATGACATGAATGAAGTAATGAAGAAGATGTATGACATGAACGGACTGATCCGAGGCATCAACCTCTGTTTGTCAAATTCCAGTTAAATACTTATCGGATGTTAACGATATAATAAAAATGTCAGATACTAAATTCTGTAATGATGCCAGTTGCAGATTGGGCTTCCAGAACACAGAGCATAATCCCTGTAGGCCGATGACACCTTTGGGACGGTTCTCGGTTCAAGATATTTTCTTTTCAAACTCTAAAGACATTAGATTTTCACACGCGTCTGCATGTAGGTAATTTCGGCGTCACCACACAAAACACAATTCTTTATCGTTCTTTTCAATTGCACCATACCTTTCAGTCCACCTATCCTTAAAAATCCTTTCGCTCCCTTCACCAGATAATTTTGCTTTTTTTATTCCTCGATTCCACCATTATTCAAGGATATAAAGCGATATAAACTGCTATTCACAAAAACAAAAATTACCTAAATTTACTTGAAAACCCAAGCTCCGACAACTAATAAAATAAAAAGGAACGTAAGGTGTTTACAATAGTCGCTGATAGGTGGTGTAGTTGTGGCAGCTAAAAAATTTAGTTTTTAAAATACTCATCAACAGTGCATTATATGAAAAAATCATAATATAACCGATGGTACCTCTTTTAAACGAAGCCTCTCTTTCGCATCGTTTCAATACGTACATTTATTAGATTTCCGGGATCACTTTTGCCATGTCGCTGTATTAGCGAGTGGCACATTTCATTTCTTGTTTCATTTTGTGGCGTGCCAACCAAAATCGTTCCGCGTGCCATAGGTTCGCCAGCCCCGGCCTAGGCGGTAAACGATCCTGATTTTTCCGCTCCATACAAAGTGATACTCCACATTTAGCATTTTATCAATTTTTTGTGTTTTTTACTTTATTTTTCCTTTAGTGTTGGTTTCTTCATTCTGAAAACGGCTTTTGCTTTCGCTATTCTAGTCTTTATTTCATCGGTGCATTTTTCAAATGCATTTTCTCGTTTTTTTCTGAAACCGGATTGTTCTTCCCCTTAGCATTTCTTCAGCCTTTTCCTTTAGCCTTTATGACAATTCTTGCGATGATGTTCGACGCGTGCGATTTTAGGCTTATTATTCCGCGTTATTTACAACGCATTGCCTTCTGCTTCTTTAACGCGAGGAATACCAAGGGAGGGATCTCCTAGGCCCACAACTTTTCATCTAATTCACTGTAATAAAATTCGCGAAAATTTAGGAAAAAAATACAACTTCAATAGTCATGTCACAAACGAGCAAGTTTTCGATCGATTTTATACACATTCCTCGTTTGTACAATTATTTACTGCAACGGCCGCATGCTATGACACACGGGTGGCCGAAAACATATTATATGTGTGAAATGTGATTTGTCAGACGACTCGGAGTAAGACGTTCTTGTTGTTAACTTGTTATTATTTCTGTAAAATCGAGAGTAGTTTGCACTCTTATTGTTACATGAATCTGAGCATGCAAACATAATGGGAATAAATGTGAAAAAAGTACTTTCGTGAATATCACTGCCTTTAATGTATGTTAAAACAATATATCAGAATAATTATGAAAATTGTATATTTATATTCCTGCGATATCTTTAAATGTATTTTTAAAAAATATTATTATGACTTTTTATGAAATCTTAGATAGTAGGACTCTGAGATCTCTCCCTTGGCAGTGCAAGGGACTGAAAATAGCTTGATATTCCTAGTGTTAAAGGGATCATTGTCACCTTTTCCTTTTCCGTTCCGAATGTGGGCTTAAATATGCTTTACAAAGTCATAGATATTTGCAGGCAATTGTGTTAACGATTTGCATAAACATAGATTGAAAGAATTTTGAATGAGATTGATTGCAATATATAAACTGTCATTAATTATATCATAACATTTAAGAAAGGTAAAATTAACCAGATTTTCAATTAACCGGCCAATCTCTCGGTCCCGTATACGCCGCGGCGTATACGTGACTTAACCGGCGCGCCGGTTAAGTGGAAGTGTGCTCTACTTACAAATGAATTATTTTATTAATATAAAGAATATATTACCTCATATATAGGTTGTTTTGTGGAAGAAAATGCTATTTTTAGTTTGTTTCATATCCATGTTTAGGGAATCGGCTATGCTATTCGATTCGAAAAAATCTACCGCAAAAAATAAGCAAAACATTGCTACAGTCATTGGCCACGAGCTGGCTCATCAATGGTTTGGTAATCTCGTCACACCGGCTTGGTGGGACGACCTTTGGTTGAAGGAGGGCTTTGCAAGCTACGTGGAATACATCGGCGTGGACCACGTGAGTTTCAATGTGTCAATCTAGGATATATAATCATTACAAAAGAACTTATTTGATTATTACTTTTTATGATTTGATGCTGTCAATATTTACAAGGCTATCGGAGCCATTCTATGCATAAGATAAGACACGATGATTACCATATTTACCCAAATCCAAGACGAGGTTTTTTTCCAAATTTAAGCTTTCGAAAATCTGGAGTCATCTTAAATTCGAATAATTTAAGGCCAGTAATGGTTAATGCACGCAAATGATTCAACGAAATGGTTTTTCTTTACGCTGAAGAACTTCACTGTGCCAAAATTTTCCTGCAGACATGAGTGAGAAATTTCTTGCTTACAAATAACATGTAATTGGACTTAGAAAAACCAACAATTACATTTCGAGTCGAATATGCAATGTTGGTGAAACTCCTGTTTTTCTTCGACATACCATCTAATTTCACTGTCAATGAAAAAGGTGCGAAATCTGTGATGATAACCACGAGTAACAAAAAATGTGAGTTGTAGTAATGTTGGCTGTTTAGTAGATGGAGCAGAATTCACCACCATATGTTATCCTAAAGTGAAGTAACAAATGCCTTTTGGAATGATAGTTGGATGTCATGAAATGGATGGGTGTCAAAAGAAGTTATGAGAGATTGGTTACACGTCGTCTGGAATAGAAGACCTGGAGGACTATTCAGAAAAAGAGGGATGCTTGTACTAGATGCATTCAAAGGGCACATAATTCCTGAAGTTCAAGATTCATTAGCCTCGCAATAATACCTGGAGGGAATGACTTCGCAGCTTCGAGTTCTTGATATTGCTGTCAACAAGCTTGATAAAGATAATTTAAAGGGTTTATATTCCGAGTGAAAATGAAACCTAAATTTACCTACTGTTGCAATACTCTACCAATGAATCAAAGCATCATAACAACAGATAAATCCTGAAGTAATAGTGAATGCATTTAGAAAGTGCTACTTATCCAATGCCATGGATGGAAGTGTAGATGATTGAGGAAGCGAGGACAGTAGTGAAGACAGTATTGAAAGTGATGATGACTGATATAATACTAATACCTACGATATTCAAGAAAATTATGGAACCTAATAAAAACTGCTAGTTTTTTAACTTTTTAATTTCTGCAGGAATCTTATGTAGTTAGGTCATAAAATCTTTTTTCCGGTTTTTACAATCTGCTAAAAGGGGGGTCTTTGATTAGGGTAAATACGGTATTTTTTCGCTTTTATTCGCGCTTACTCTACACTTAAAGCATTAGTAATTAGTTTTGTTGCTATAGTTTAGACTTTATAAATTATTTACCTTCATATTGACATTTTTCGCACAATGGCCGTTATAAAGAGAATGCTTCTTAATGCGAGAAAAATGTACTCTTGCGTTGATCAGTCAATTTTTCCCTGTTCTCAGGTTGAGCCAACGTGGAAGATCTTGGATCAATTTCCTTTAAATGAGATCCAAGATGTATTTTCCCTCGATGCTCTGGAATCATCTCATCCTATTTCCGTGAAAGTGGACCATCCCGACCAAATAAGGCAGATTTTTGACAGAATTTCGTACGGGAAAGGTAAATTATCATACTCACCAACGAAAAGTATTGTATCCAATCGCACCGAATCAAGTAGTGTCTTTCAAATTTTCTCTGAATATCTCATAATTTGAGAAGGATTTTTCTTTTAATTTTTAGCCTGAAATAAAGCGATAATCTGAAATCAAATTATCTCGAGTTCTACGTTAAAAGTGATCCTACTCAATTATAGTTATAATTTTAGTATAAAGGTTACTGAATATTTTATTTCATATCATTTCATTAGTTTTTCTGGCACAGCACAACAAAACTTCATCCAATTTTTAAACATAGTAAGTTTATCTATATATTAATAGATATTTAATAGATAACAATATTGTCTATTGAGAGCAGATGCAATCACCTTTTGCAATCGAAACAGCGGACTAGTAGTAGGGTGGAATGCACTGAGATAAATATCTAACGCAATGCCGTTTATTCCAGTGCATATCATATTGGATCTCTGATTAGTTATTAAAATACCAGTGTTTGCCCACGTCTTTTAGCGTAATGTGTGTACTTTACATTAAAATACTGCCAAACATTTTATCTTATTGTATTAATCACAAATTCTAAATTGAGGCTTAGAAACTAAATGAAACAATTTCATTCACTACGTATTTTTTGCGGTTAAAAGAAATCCGCTTATGCGTTCGGGCTATCCGTCTGTCTGACGCGCTAACACCTCTAAAACGAAGGAAGATGATGAATTTTGTTTCACCAATCAATTCAATATTCTGTCTGCTTGAGCACGTTCTAGGTTTGTCCCTCTGTCTAAATTTTTTGAAAACCGCCATTCACCTATCTGATTCAATAGATCTTTCCCTACTTCTTTTTTAAATCTTTATTTAAATTTCATTCTGCTTGGATTGGCAACAAAATAAGAACTTTCACCATAAAAATATTAGGGGTTCGTAATCTTATGTAGAGAATTTTAACACTTTTTGTTAAATGTTTAAATATCTAGCAAGGGAAAACTAGTTCGGATATAAAATACCGAAGCATTTTGTCACTTAATCCATCTCCCCGTTATAAGATAATTGCTATTTACCCGGTGGGAATGAAACACATCAAATTAGTTCCAATAGTATCGTATTATGAAATCCTTGCTAAAAATTTCAATAACATTTGTTAATTTTTGTATAAAGATAAAGAACAACCGCCATAATCTTTTTAATCACTACTTTTACAGGAGAAACGAGCATAGAATATTTTTATGAATCATGTTAATTTTATGTTTGTTGTACTAATCGTGTTATATATTCTAAGGATATTAATTAATTATTGTTATAGCAATTGCTGATTTATAAATACAACATATTTTAGACACTAAAAAATATTTTTGGACAAAGTATTCATTCACAAGATCTTTCATTTTTCTCTTCTGTGTCAATACAGGAGCCTCCATCATAAGAATGATGAACCACTTTCTAGGAGAGAAAACGTTCAGGGCTGGTCTTAATTCGTACCTGACGACCCACAGCTATGGCAACGCCGTGCAAGACGACCTCTGGGAGTCACTAACCGTACAGGCTCATCTCGACGGCTCGCTACCAGCGAATTTGACGGTCAAGGAGGTCATGGACACATGGACACTACAGACTGGATATCCGGTGGTCACATTGGCTCGGGATTACGAAAGCCAAAACGCCTCCCTCTATCAGGTTAACTAATGGCATATCGTAATACGCTGTGATATTCTCCAGCACAATTAATGGATGTGATTTTCGAGTCAAACGTGACACCTTCATGAAAAGGCGAAGTTATTCGTTTTAATTGTATGCGAGCATTCCTCGATATTAGATAAATCAGCAATTGTCTACTGTGCGGTCTACCAACAAATTTGACGTTTATTATACGGTCTATCTATAGATTTGGGTTTACTATGCGGTCTACCTATATTTAAAATTTTTGAAACAAATTTACGGGAAATGTTGGAAGTAAGAAATCCATCTCTAACCCCCAACCCAAAGAAACTGTAAGACAAACTAGAAATTGTACGGGAAATAAAGGGTAACAAAGAAAACTAACCCCAACTCAAACCTTTATGTAGAGTCTACATTGTAGACGATAGCCGATAAATCGATTTCAGGTTATGCTGAATGGGGAATAGCAATTTATGACAGAAAAATCGATATATGTAACGAAAATTTCGCAATAAAAGATATTTGCATATTAAAATTAGAATATTTGGAGTAAAAATAAGAACTTATCATTATAACTTAGTTCAATGGTTTGCTATGGCGCGAATTTCATACTCCTCATCCCTGTTTTTTACTCGCATCTTTTTTTTCATTTCCTTGAACACTGGGCTCAATTTTTTGTTACGTTCTGTCACAACTTTAAATTCCGAAACAAATCGTTAATTGCAAGAGGAAACAGGATGAGTAAAAAAAATCGTAGAGCAATTACGTTACATAAAATTATAACTATAAAATTTTAGAACTTTATAAATTCGTTCATTATGTTGTTCTATCTCAGAAAGTTTTGTAAACATGTAAAGTTACCGATGACTTTATAAACACATGCATATCTTAAATATAACATTTGACAATTAATTTCTTTTTCTAAGTAATTTTTGTTGGACACTTCAGTGTATAATTCTAAATATAAATTTACTTTGGAACAGGAAAGATTTCTGCTGTACAGAAAAGAAAATGAGAAAAAAGTAGACAATTCTTCTAGGTGGTGGATCCCTATTACTTACACAACGCAGGAGAACCCAGACTTTGAAAATACTTTTCCTTCATTGTGGCTGAGCCCAGCACAAGAACAACCAGTTGCTCTGAATGTTATGCCATCAGGAGACAAATGGGTCTTACTCAACATCCAGGAAACAGGTGAGTTACAATGTATCCAAAGTCAAATAGTATGGTCATGTAGAAATAAAGGTGTATTATTTGCCCTAAGTCTGAAGTAGGTATTGTTAATTAAACATTCTGGTCTATTTGTCATTTATAGTTGTTAAATATGTTTTTATAGATGAGACTTTTACTGTAATGGAACTAATATGGAAAAAGTAACTGTTCACCAATTAACTTAGAGATTAAATATAAAACCTACTAGATGAGACTCAAAACTACTTTTCTTATTTTTCACTTATAAAAAAATTGCAGTTCGCTTTAAAATGGCTGGACAACCTTTCATGAATGAATAATCACATATTCACTTAATATTCCCAAATGAATCGCTTTTTTTATTTGGAATCAAAACAGGCCTTTTCAGGTTGTTGTGTTAATTCTGTATAAGCTCAATGTGTACAGAAATAACAGTAGAAAATTATCTGCAGTGTTCATAAAAATATATGAAAGAGAGAATTCAATAATCAAATATGTTATATTAATGTAAGTAAATAATTAGTGATGCTACAATATTTCAATTTGCTGACATCATTGATGCAGGTTTTCATTACCACTGACAGGTTACTTTCGTGTAAATTATGACTTGGTAAATTGGAAGCTGCTCACAGAACAACTCCAGCAGCAGGCTGACATAGATAAAAATTTGATTCCACCTTCTACAAGGTCACAGCTGCTGGATGATGCACTGAATTTAGCTCGAAGTGGCTTGATTCCCTATTCCATAGCTCTTGATCTGTGCCTCTCTTTAAGGAAGGACACTTCTTATTTACCATGGGCCTCAACTTTCCAAGCTTTAAAACACTTAGACTTAATGCTCACAAACACTCCAATATATGGGCGTTTCAAGGTAAGTCTAAAACCACAAAAAATAAACCAGATATGCAGTCATATTCCTAAAATGAAACATCAATTTCACCTTTTGGCTTGAAACCAATTGATGATCACTCTATATCCCATAACCTCAAAACAGTTGGAAAAACCAAAAGTGTATTTTGTCTACAAAGTTTCCATTAATCATATATTCTTAGAGTAATCCTTAAGGGGAACTGTTTTGTAGCGGGAATACATATCTGGTTTTTCCATTGACTTTGTGGCTGTTAAAGTTAACTTCAGCATCAGCACTTTACTTTATTGAAACATTCAACCAAAAATTTGAGTTTCATAGAAGAGATTTCTGTTTTTCAGTCGCATGAATTTGTAAATAATACTTACTTTAATTAAACCGATTAAACTTAAACATTCTCCTATCCTCTGCCCACAGGATATTATGCTTGATTTGTCTCATTTACTGGTAGAGACAGTAGGATGGACAGAATCTAATGAGGAAAATGAACATATAAAAGCCCTAACTCGTGTTATTGCCCTCCACTGGGCATGTCACTGGGGTGATGAACAGTGTGTGAAAGAATCAAAAAATCAATTTGCACAATGGATGAATTCATCTGAAATGAAACAGAGCATGAAGTCAGGATTATCAAAGCATGGTGATAGCTACACGTAAGTTGCCATAAAGTAAGAGTACCCAACATACTTTTATATGTATTCAATATACCAAACTTTGTGAAGCTGGTTTTTTCAGTTTCTTATCAAAGTCAGTTTTAAAAAGAAAATTAAACATATTATGTACTGAACCAGCTGTTATTAGTATATTTTTTAATCGTTACAAAAGAAAATAATGCGAGACAGCAAAAAATGGGGAAATCAAGTATGTTTTTTGATGATAACATTAACTGATAATAAAAGAAATGCCTTAAAATGATAGTCCTGAATTTTGGTTTCTGTAATACTGTTCATTTACTGTGGTTATGAATGAAGGAATGCAAATATAATTGTTTGACAAATGATTATTCCTTGTGATGAAAAAATCTAATTTTTATGAACAACAGAATTTTGCCTGATCTTCGTGGAGTTGTGTATTGCACAGGGATTAAGTATGGTTTAACAAAAGAGTGGAAGTTTGTCTGGCAACAATATCTTGCTTCAAATGTTGGCACAGAAAGGGATGTACTTCTTGATTCATTGGGATGCACTAAAGAGTTGCCTCTACTGCAGAGGTGAGTTCATTTGCATGTTGAATATTCTTTTCGTGATAAATCAGATTGATAATAACTTATTAAAAATTTTTATTAATATATTTACTGCTGAAAATTTTACCTAGAGTATGCATATATAAACATGAAGTTATACTTTTTATATAATAGCTCTATAATGAGGACAAATGTTTTCTATCATTGTTTACTTTTTCTGTTAACGTCTGAACATGATTGATTAATCCTGTAAATAAACATTATAAGATACACCAGCATATAGGTTGTAGCAAGGTTTTAGGTCTCATGTTCAAGGAAAATTTAATTTAATGGTGACAGACTGTATTTAATTCTGGATTTTCATGAGATAAAAATTTTGAGTAGTTAAATTTTTTCATGATATCAACAATAATTCTATTGTGATTTATATATCTAAGTTCATTGATATTTGACTTTTGTTTCTCAGTGGAAGCATATTTTTAAAAATAGGGGAAGGATTCTGTACCTGCATAAAGTACACAGCTTGTTTTTAATCAATTTTTTTAAGTATGTCCTTCATGAAGGTATTTTTGATATTAAAAATGTAAAATCCAAGTTGTCATAAATGGAGTTCAATTAAATCACTTTTTCTGTGTATTCAGCTAAATTTAAACCAGTGAATGTAAAAATGATTGAACCGCCGTTTAAAATTTTTTTTTTAATCCTCAAGGTATCTCAGTTGGGTATTGGATAGCAGCTCTGGGATAAGGAAACAGGATGGGTTTAGAGTATTCAAAGCTGTGGCAAGCAATCCTTTGGGCAGCTCTCTTGCATTTGATTTCCTGCAAAATAATTGGGATACATTTTTGAACTAGTGAGTAAAATTATATTTTAAAAAATTAAATTATTGTTGAAAATGCAGGTTAAGAAAAGATATTTTTGATAAATAATTAACTATTGAATTTCTTATAATTGGTTAACCATTGCATTTGACTGCAGTTATGGACTGGCTTTCTCCAGAGTAGCAAGTATGGTTACTGCAGCTACATTATACATGAACACACCAGTTCAACTTTCTCAGGTAATTATTAGAAAAATGCAGAAAAATAACATACAGTGGAACTTAAATTGAGAAAAAAATGGATATCTTGAAGAAAAAATCAATATCTTTGTTATGCATGACATTAAAAACATTATGAAGCTTCAGTGTATGCTAGGACAATCAAAATATATTCTGAGTCTCTTAGCTGAGAAGAATATCTAAGTAATCTATGTCAAAATAAAAAATGTATTCTAAGATAAAATATTGTAATGGAGAAGTTCAAATAAGAATAATTTTTAAAAATTTATAGTGAACAGCCACATTTCACATTAAAAAAAGAATGTTCAGGACCTAACTTTCAATTTTCTTACAATTTAACAATTATGCAGCTCAAGCAGTTCTGGAAGGACCAAGAGGGCAATTTGGGAACAACAGAGAGAAGTTTCAAGCAGAGTATTGAAACAGTTGAATCTAATGTTCAGTGGATGGAAAGAAGTTATGAGGAAGTTAGACTTTGGTTCAGCAGTCATTGAAGATTTCATATGAGAAGTATGCTTTCTAATATCATCAATGACAATTCCTAGAAGCACATCAGACTATAATAAAAGATACTTAACAAAATATTTATTGGAAAATGTTGACAAAAATGTGTTCATAAAATTTTATTGTATGTAAATTGATAGCAAATTCACAATGACTGATTCATAGAAACAGTATTGCTAATTTTATCATTTAATGAGAAAAAGTTCATATATTTTTACACCTTTTCATGCAATATGTTTTTTATTTTACTATATAAAATGTGTAATGATGATAAGTAATAATAAAAACATTTTAAAATCCAAACAGATATGCTAGAAGTTTATTCTTAATGTTATTTTCAAAATATAAAAATGTCTTGGTTTTCCGGTGGCAGTGGTTTTTTTATATTTGATATTTTGGCGAGATTTTGTTTTATTTGTAATTAGTTTGCAATAATATTTTTAGTATTTATGGGGATTGATTTAACAGAGGACTCAATGTCTGCAACGGTGTAATTAAAAAAATACTTTCCAAATATTTATTGAAAAATATTCCAAAAAAGAATTCAGAAATATTTTTTTTAATTCGAAAATATATTTCTTTATAAATTTTGAAAAAAGTTCTACCACAACTTTTTCAAACAAATTTCGAAAAATATTCCGAAAAAATATTTCAAGAAATTATTATAAATTTTTTTTATTTATCAAAAAAATACAAAGTTGAATTGTCTTAAGGTGGTCAAATAGCTTGTCATCTGTTGCAATAATCCCTCGGAAACCCGGTTTTTCACTTCTATTTTTGGGGTTTAGTTAGAGTGATGAGTGTGAGTGACAACAGGTCCCTTGCGAGGAATAACAACCCCAAAACAGTGTTTTTATACAACTGATTTAATATTTGTACATCTTCATTATAACTTTTATGAGGTTCTATGTGTAATGATTTATTACAATTTCTGAATAATTTGTTAAACGCTCACGCAATTAAAAAATCATTATTATACTATTATTATCCTGAAAATATTCAATATTAAACTATGAAAGAAATAAACTAATCCTTGTCCGTACAGAGGTTTTTTTCGATGATAACCATCAGGAGCTTATTATAATTTTTTTCGGAAGTGGTTGAAAGGTTTTATTCAAGTCATGTAAGTAAATTTACGTAGCCGTTTTTGAATCAGCACTATTCATAAACCCAATCTATAGCGAATGGTTATTTGAGATAAATGGTTTCGTACCTAATACATTGACCTCTGCAAACACATTTATTTACAAATTATTGCACGCATGTTCGATAAAAGTCATCTTAAATCTGGTGACTCCATGCAGTGTGATTTCAACTTGGCGGTTTATTTGGCGTAATCCGGAAAGTTTTGTTATGACAACTTGCAACTCCACTGCGCAATTGCAGCAGAAAAATGTCATGGCTGTACGAAATGGAGAGCTGGCTTCTTCGCCAGCCAGTAGTTTCTTATACTACATTAAGGTAAATAATTATTTGTGTTTTTCGAATATTCAATAATTCAGCATAATCCTCACTCAGATATGCAATTGTTAATATATCGTTTTGTCCGAGAACAAGCCCTTAAAAATCCAAAGATTAAAAAAATGCTCATCTCAGGTATCTTCAATAGCCATAACAAGGCTATGAAAAAACCAGATTATTTTAGAATCTACTTTCGGTGAATTAACACTGAAGCCCATTGCCGCCGAAATGCGTATCTGGTTTTTCATAACCTTGGTGTGGCTGTTGGAGATAACTGAGATAAGTACTTTTTAATCTTTTGGTTTTTAAGTAGTAGTTCTTGAATTTTTCAGCCATATGACGAGCTCGATAATTCTTGTTGAATATCGTTTTGTATTGATTTTTGCATTTTCTGAAATGATTGTTCTTGTTTTCAGGACATGCACCCTTAACCAAAGGCAAAATATCGAGGATGGATGCAATTCATCGCTTTAGGAAGAAATCTTTTTTACTTACTTTTCTGTTTTGTGCCACTGTGTTTTGCGTTTCGTATAAATTTAATTATTGCCTGACCAAAGACTTGAAATTCTCAAGATCCAAAGACAAAGCTACATTTGTCTTACTCAATAAGAATATAAGCTCCAATGCAAACGATGGAAGTGCAAACCGCTATGAGATTACCACTAAAAGTCCTAAGCCATGTGTCCTTAAGAAGAAGGAACCATTGAGTGAAGTGAAGTTAGATATTAGTTGGAAGGAAGAAATACCAATGACTGCTCAACGTTCCCCTAAGTATCGTTTTTTAAAGCAGCAAGGGTTAAAGGCAACTAGAAAATTGCCTGATGCTTTAATAATAGGAGTCAAGAAAGGAGGTACCCGAGCCCTTCTCGAGTTTATTAGGGTGCACCCCGATGTTCGTGCAGCTGGTTCAGAAATTCACTTTTTTGACCGTTTCTATAAAAAAGGATTTGAGTGGTACAGGTAAAGACGTCATTGACACTTGAATTAGACGCAAGTTAATTTTAATTTTTTTGTTCAAGGTATTCAAGATAAATAGTTATTGAAAATAAAATATTTTCATGCTAAATAATTGGGTGGAAATTATCCATCATGCTGTTTGTATTTAATTTCTTCATATTTATCAACTGTTTCAGATCATCCTTTGTTTTGCTCTAATAATATAAAAAGTAATTGGCAAGAGTATTTGTACCTACTGTTTTAACTGATGGGTTATTGTCTTCATTAATGGTGTTTGTTTGGATTTGTACTCTTTTGCAACAGTGTATTTCTTTATTTTGTTATTCTTAACGTGTTTAAATATTGTGACCCTCTTTATTATTTTGGACTGCTAAATAGGTAACTGATTTTTACTCACTAATAAGTGCTATTTATATGAAACTATTGCATTACTTTTACAGGCATCATATGCCTCCCACCCTTGAAGGTCAGGTGACAATGGAAAAAACACCAAGCTATTTTGTTACTCGTGAGGTACCACAGCGTGTTCGTCGTATGAATCCCAAAGCTAAATTGCTTATTGTTGTAAGAGATCCTGTCACACGTGCTATTTCAGACTATACTCAAGCAGCCAGGTATTGCTTTATAGTTTTATTGCTGATAATATTATACTTAATAATAAAGAAATTTTTATTGTGATGAAAGATTAGCATCTCAGTTTCTTCAGTATAGTTATCTTAATGACAAAATTAATTATTCATTTGTAATGTTATAGTTTTAGATTGCATTATATCTTTCTCATATATGACCCAAAGTTACACAAGATGATGAACTGAATTGAAAAAAGGTACATTTTAGAAACCTCTTGTTGATAAATACTTATTATCTCCTTGTTAACATTATATAGCAATTATTCAGGAAAGAGTGATGATCATTTTCACTTTTGACTATTTATATTGAGGGATTAGTTCATTCAATTGACTTATGTAGTGCAGCTCTAAGTGTATATTTCTGGCATTGTAGAAAGTGCACAAGTTGTAGAATTTGTTTCTTGGTTCTTGTTGATAAGGGCAAGGCAGAGGCATACCTTTTCAGCCATTACCATAGAAATTTATTAGGTAGCATTTTTATAATGAACATATTGAGCAATTTATGTCAGACGATGTAAAAGTAAAGGAAGTAAATAGCAACAAATAATTCTTTGAATATGTGCTTCAATCTTTTCAGCAAAAAGAGGAGTATGAGGAAATTTGAGGAGTTGGCATTCCTCAATGGAAGCATGGGATCAAATGGAGGTGGAGGTCTGGTGGACACTTCATGGGGTCCTGTTAAAATTGGTGTTTATGCCCGTCATTTGGAGCGATGGCTCCACAGCTTCCCTCTTTCTCAACTGCTTTTCGTGAGTGGTGAGAGGTTGGTTGTTGACCCAGCTGCTGAAATAGCCAGAGTACAGGTGATTATATGCTATTTTTGTTAACAAGTATTCTTTAATCTCTGTGAATTTTGTTGTTTATATAAAGGCTGTAAACTCGATTTAAGATGCTTCTATATCCTGTAAACTGAGCTTAACACTTATGAAAGCTTGTGAGCAAATCTCCCTTTTAAAAGTTAAATAGACATTGTTTTAGTGCACCACCACTCTAACTGCCATCAGAAGTATCTGTTCAAATACACTCAGAAAACATTAACACAATTTTATGCTACTGAATTCTCTTGTTATAAACAATTCTGGCTAGAATTTTGCAATAAAACCTCACTTGTACAGAAATTTATGGTGCAAAGAATCATGTCCTCATAAGAGATGTCTTTGTAAGAGAGTTGAAAGGGATGGTATTCGGTGAGTAGTGAAGAAAAAGTAATGATACGGTGCATCAACATGATTGCTCATATGCATTTATATGTTAAGACCAGTGCTGGAAATCCTTATGCATAACATAACGAAATAACGGAATTGTTTTGGATTAACGTAACGAAAAACGTTAACGAAGTTTTTCAAATAGCGCTAATGAAAAACGTAACGAAAAAATAAATTTTGTTATTTCGTTAATAGCCGGTAAAGGGTTATGTACTTGTGGCATTTGTCCCAGGGGTCGTGTCTGGAGCAAGGGAAAACTGCCGCAGCGGGGGACAAGCAAAACCAGGAAAAGGGGTTTTAGGCCACTTTCCCTCAGACTTCCCTTTCCTGTGCTCTGAGTGTAATGTAGACCTTTGTTTAGAAGCTTGCTTCAAGATCTACCGCACAGAACAGAATTTTTAAGAAACAACATAATTAGAAGGGCATATAAATTGGATAACATGCTGATAAAAAGTAAAATTTTTATTACATATGCAAAAAATATTTCTATAGTCTGTTAAATTCTTATAATATTTCATTGGTATTTGACTGACAAGGGAAGGTTCCCAACTCGCACTAACAGATAATTCTAACTTTTCTTCCATAGAAAGTGTATGCAAAAAAACTTCAAAATTCATTAACGCTAGCTGCTGAGAGCAAAGATATAAAAAGTTATGGGTTCATATATATTACTTGAAGGAAATTAAAGCAAAAAAGGTTTGCATTTATTGCATTACTGAAAGATTTAAACAGTTAATGGTAATGAAAGAAATTGTCACTAAAAAGTGGTTAATACATAAAGTTTCATAACAATGTGCACAACGAATGAAGCAATAATTCTCACACATTTCACATAGCACTCCAATCAAATTATGAAAAAACAATTCTTTTACATTAACAAAACTATCGAATGGAAGAATTACCATTTTTTGCCAGCATTTTATAATTGTGGATTTTTTTACTGACCACCAAGCTCCAGGAATCATATTGATTGCCTGTTTTGCATCGATTTTATCATCTTTATCGCTGTTGAGACCAATAAGGAAGGGAAAGAACATTTTTGAAGCAACGAGGCTTGGCTGATTTTACATTGATTAATGGCTTCATCTTCTCAGTTCCCGATGAAAAGTACCATCAATCATTGCTTGGATTTCTTGCCCCCTCGACAACGGTCACCCTTAATGGCTAGTGTACGATTCGGCAATAACTGATAAAACATGCCTGTTTCATCCGCATTAAAAATGTCACTAATCACCTTTTTAATTTCCCCTGCATGCCACTCATTCACCTTATCTATAGGAACGTCATTTACCTCCCCACAGATTAATTTTGATGCAATTCCATAGTATTCACGAAATCTGTTTAGCCACCCAACACTTGGAAACATGTCATGTCCGAGCAGATATGCTAATTCTATCACTTTTTGCTGAACGAGTGGACCACTTATGGGAATGTTTCTGGATCGAACATCTTGAAACCATGAAAAAAACAGCCTTATCGATGTCACTGTAGTGCGCACCACGCATCCTCTTCCATTGTGGTCCCATATCTGCATATCTTATTCGTTCTTTTATTTTATAACAAATGCTGTACTCTTTTGCTACATCTCCCTTTTTCCTGCCAGAATCTACAGCTATCAGGACTTATTTTTTTTCCTCCTGTAAAAACTCTCTGCGTTTCTTCTATCCTTCGTTAGCCATATTTGCAATGTACAATTTTTTGAGTAGTGATTTTTGGACACGACTTACAAAACATAGAGACCAGACACGTTTATATAGGCTACAGGGGAGGATGAAGGGACAAAGTGTTGGGGCAGAGGAGAAGGGGTGAAAAGGAAATTATTGGCTGGGGATGGAGTGACAGTAAAAGGTTGGACTGTGGGTTGTGGAGTTGGAGCAAGGTCATGCAAAAATGCAGTAGCTTCAAGGTTAGCTAATTGGTGGAGGAGGGGATGTTTGTGTGGTGCAGAGTGGAGACTATAGGAAAAGGATCGTTAGAAAGATAAGAATTATCCAAGAGGAGTGGGCAGGAAAAGTAAGATGCAGGCAAGGGTGCAGTTGGGTTGTGACACACATTGTAAACTTTCAACTTACATTTCTTTCAGAACCACCCGCAGAGATATCTCACTCAGTCTAGATACATAATAGAGGGTTTAACATATTCTTAACATTCACAAACAATTATTATCGCTGAAAAGAGCAGATGCCATGGTATTCCCAGTTTACCTGCCCTTGGTGATGTGAAAATGAAAGAAATATGAAATGGTTAAGACTCCCAGGAAATCATTTCTTCATAAAAAAACATTTTATGCGTAGATGATTTCAAAAAGGTTTCGTTATACTGAATTTTTCATAACAAGTAATTTCATTCTAACGAGATTTAAAAAGCACTATTACAAAGAAAAGTTGGCTGGGACTTAAATATTTTTTCGTTATAACAGTATTTGTTGTAACGAGATTTTACTATATATATATGTGTGTGTTCGTGTGTTTTACGTGTCTCTTCGACGCCCCCAGCAGCCTGCCAGCTTGGTCCTCAACTTGGTAAGTGTCCGCTGGGCTTCCCTCAACACCTTGTTGCCACCCTCATCACTACCTTTTCTTTTCCTTTAGTTAATATATATATATATATATATATATATATATATATATATATATATATATATATATATATATATATATATATATATATATATATATATATATATATATATACACACATACATACATACATACATACATACACACACACACACACACACACACTAGTAGAAGGTGCTTACATACTGCAAGCATTTCATCTCACCTTGAAAAAACATTAATTTTTCAGACAGATATTTCATCATTAAAAATATTCTATTAATTCTAAAGATTTCACCTACGCAGCGATTTTCGTTTTTCCCACATGTAAAAATAATAGTTTAAAACAATCCCCAAAGGTTGCAATTTTAAACATTTTACACTTTCTCCATTATGGGGTTCTAATGCTACACATTTCAGCCAAATTTTAAAGTTGTAGCACTTCTAGAAGTAAAATAATATTTTTCTAATTGTTTAAAATTTAAACATTTTTAACGGCTGCAGCAATATATATATGGAGAGATTGAAATGTTTATTTGTGCAAATGCACTGTTCTGTAAATAATTTGAAAATGGCAGCTTCCTAGCTCATCCCGTAGAACCTAAAAAATTATTAAACGTTAATGTTCAAATGGGGTTAAAACAACCCCTAAAAATTAAAAATTTTAAAATTTTCCATTTTTATAGTTGGTTATGAGAAAAGTTCTATAATCTTGCAAAATTTCAGCTTCCTAAACTTATAAGATTGGCCTACACACTGGATTACGTTTTCCCATGCTAACTTATGGGAGATATTCCGGGGTCTCTGGAGTCGAACCCAAGGCACTGTAAGCAAAAGTGACAATAATTCCTAATAGATATTGTGGCCATCTAGCAAAACTGAAAATTTAATTTTTCTAGCTTACCGCCGTGTCCATAATTTTACAAAAATGGCGCAATGCTTTTCTTATGGGAAAAAACACAACTTTCGGAATTTTTGGAGTCGAACTCATGTCACTTAGGTAAGAAGTCTCATTTTATATGTAAGTTTTTCCCATATATCTACCAAAACTAAAACTTTCAGCTCTCTAGCTCTTGTAGTTTGGGCTGAACATTAGTATCCTCCTGTTATATCCTCCTCCTCCTCTGTTTCGGATATAATGCATGTCTATTAGGCATCCCAAACACATCTCAAGTCACACTACATCATTGTAGAGGAAAACATTGACACGCCTATGCATGGAAATTTAAAAGAGCCGTGGTTTGGCCATGTCTGATATATACCATATATACAGTAAAACACCTTATTTACACTTTTCTAGGGACCTGGGAAAAAAGTGTAAATTGTGGGAGTGTAAATTTACGGGAAAGTGTAAATTGTGGGAAAGTGCAAATTGAGGGAAAAGGAAAAACTAAACTGATTTTACTTTTAAACTTGCTCATTAGTTACAGTAAGACTAACAATAAAATTAGCATTAAAAGAGCTAAGTTTATAAAGAGCATAAGAGTATATTCATTTACTTAACCAGCACACCTTTTAATAATAATAATATTATAATATCTGCAGAATCAAAATGCTAGTATTAATAGTATGCTTGGGTTTCTTTTACATCCCCATATTACATTTGTCTGGAAAATTGTACATAGACGTAGTTATATTTACTTCAGGAACATCATTATTTTTCGAAGCTTGAATATTGTTCGTTTTTTCCACCTCTTGAGCTATGACTATTTTAAAATTCGTAACTTCGTCAGATTCCTCTGTTAACCTGGGATTTGGAAGAACCTTTTTTCTCAACATGATCAGCATCCTTTTTGTAACCCATTGTTAAAATAACGGATGGGTAAAAACTCACTAAGGTAGGCACAGAGAATACACAGACGCTCTGATAACTTCAATTCAATGACTAATGAGGAGTTCAGCTGCTGACTGAACTCAATCTATTCTCGCCTCAGATGCTTTTCAAGTACATTGTAACATAGGGGAGAATGGGGTAATGGCGGTCAGCAGGTAATTTCAGTCAGTGAAGTTTCTCGAAACTGGAGAGTGGGAGTTGAATTCTGATAGGTGCTTCCCTCTCTCGAGATTGGAACGAACTTCCAGTGGAAGCCAAGCCATCTTGTCAGTCTTTGTTATTGTTCTGCAGGGAAAAGTGTGTTTCTTCATGTTCTGATGTAAGGAACGCATCAAAGTAGCCATGGTAAATCAATATTTCCTTTCATGCTAGATCATTGCATTTTTTTTGGTGGGGCCGTTATAATTTCTGGTTTAAGGACTGTATGTTGTTTTTCTGATTTAAAGCTTCGTCGTCTCATGGTTAACCTACAAGTGAAAGCAAGCGTTTCGGGTAATGGCGGTCAGTTGCTGTGGGGTAATTGCGGTCATTCGTAAAACTTGACCGGTATTACCCCACTCTGACTGAAATAATTTCAGGTATTTGTTTTTTGTTCTAGATGCCTCAAAAGTGGAATCTGAAAAGGGGAAAATGGATGGTGGAGTCCCTCGAAAAAGCTATTCAGGCCGTAAAAGAAGGTGCATCTATGCGCACTGCTGCAAAATCAAATGGAATTCCGTTCAGCACTTTACAAGAACATATCAAAAAAGGTGTTTTTTGTGCTTCAAAATTAGGACGAAAGTGTGCCCTGCCCAAGGACTACAAAAAGGCACTTGTGGAACATGCCAAATTGCTTTCTAAAATATTCTATGGCTTAACTCCCATGCAGTTGAGGCATGCTGTTTTTGAATTTGCAGAGCGTAATGGCATTAAAAACCGATTTAATGAAGAAAGTCGAATGGCAGGAAAGGATTGGCTCATCGGTTTCCTTGGCCGGTTTTCTTTTCTTTAACTATAAAGGACGTATACCCATTATTACCCAAACAATTTTGCTAAATATTACTTTTTGTTTGACTCTTATAGTTCAGGAAATACAAGGTTTTATCTATTTGAAAGTAAGAAAAATTTAAATGGCCAAAAATAAGTCTGGCAGCGAGACTCACCATAGGGACATTTAAATATGGCATTTAAAGGTTAAATACATTCTCCTATAATATCCAGTAATGCTTTCCATAATAATTATTCGTAAGTGAACGTACCAAAACTTCAGTAGTAGCTAGCTCGAACACTTTGGCTTCAATTACTCAGTGGTGGAAAACTCCTTCAGCCAAAAAATTATAGGAAAATCCCTATGCATTTTACCCACCAAGTGGGCATCCTGGCAGTGAACAGTTGAACCCTGTTCACTGCCAGGTCAGGTTCTTTCCTGAGGATGCCCACTAGGTGGGTAAAATGCATAGGGATTTTCCTATAATTTTTTGGCTGAAGGAGTTTTCCACCACTGGGTACCAAAACTTATTTTTTAAATTACGCTGTTTACCGTTTATGTTTTTAAGGCAATATTAATGTGATCACTTCTCATGCTAGCATGGCCGTGTCGGCTGATCAGTTACAAACTTATCTTGAAAAGCAGCAAATGAAGAGCTGAAAGTTAGTATCATCACAGTACTATCGTGATTTAGGTCCACCACTAAATATCTCAAGCAATTAAGCTTAAATGCTTCTCTCGTACTGAAACAGCTTCTCACTCAAAAACACCTCTCACAAACTCACGTCCTCTCACCTTGGTTGCCCAGAACCTACATGGCCTACGCTTGTTCAAACATAATGGAAATACATCATTACTATAGAAGACGTGCTCTGATTGGATTATTGGAAGCTTGACTCTAATTGGTCCTCATTATTTTCAAGCCATATCCATGCATAAAATAAAAAATTGTTAAGCAAACAGTAATTTTTTTCTAAAGAGGTTAATTTAAGCAAAATTGACCTCTTGTTCATTTTGTTATTCAGAGGTTTTCGTAGTATAGAAGTTTGTTGTAAAGAAGTTAAATTTAGTATATAAGTTTGGTTGAACTGCCAACAATTGTTCATTAATCTGAGGTCTTTGTTATAAAGGAGTTCGTTAGGTAGAGATTTTACTGTAAGAAAATCTTCTTATTTTCATTCTTCATCCATTTATCAAAATTCATTAACCATTCTGTCATAATTTCAGTCATCAACCTTTCTTTCGTATTCTATTTCCATCTCACTAGCAAGTTGTTGACATTTATTATGTTGTTTTTGAATGTCAACCATCTGAGATAAAAATAATTTAAAATGGGCTCATTGCCCATGTATAAATAAATAAATAACATCTAGGATTTTTGGCCTTCCAACTACTAGAGATTGCTAAAAACATCACTATATTTACATAAACAAGGATGGTTAAATGCTCATTTGAAATCACCTCAGGTACAAAGTCCTCTCTGGCAAAGCTCAAAAACATTGTTTGGTTTTCTGCATTGTAGCTATCCCTTTTGGATTAATTGTGAAGGAGGGCCCCAAGTTTTTTCATCCATACTGTGAAATCTTCACTTTTTATAGCTGTAGCTTTCCCACAAATTGCTTTAAAAACAATGTTATTTCTCAAACGAAGCTTCTCTAAGCACTCTTTTGAGGCTTTTTCGTGCTTCAATTCTTTTGCTATTTATGAAGCTTTTTCTTGGATTATTGGGATGTTTTGCCTTTGAGCTTAACAAAACAATACAAAAACTGGTTTATCTTTTGCTTGCCCATCACAGCTGGGCTACATTTTTCTTGTTGTTAGTCATTGGTATTGCTAATCCACAGGTTCATCATTTATTCTTTCCTCTTCAATATTTCACTGACTTGGGTTTTCTCTATCTTAAATATTTTAGCAAGCTTTCTGATTCCACATTTTTCTTTATCAGACTGTTCAAGAAGTTCAACCTTTTCGTTGATGATCAAAGGTTTTCCCTTAGGCATAGTTCACAACAGAAACCAACACAAATAATGCTTATACAGGTATTGTCTACACCAGGACAGACTAAACTAAAATGCACAATTATTAAAGTACAAGTTCCCCTAGTCATACATCTTTTTGGAAGGAATTGTGTTATTGTATATGAGGGATTCATAGATGCTGTACTCTTTATGTTTTATTTCCCTCAGCCATCGATATCTAAAATTCACAATAGTTTTTGAAGTTTGCATCTGTTTGTTCAGTAAAATAGGTGTCCCTATAAGGGAGTTACTGTTTAGTGGAGGTCTTTTTCCTAAGAAATGTAATAGGAAGCCACAAGGGGCTAAAATGTGTCTGTATAAGAGGAGTGTCTGTATACAGAGGTTTTACTGCAGTTTCCCAAGCAAAAAATGTCATCCATGAATACTATGTATTTTTTATATTTTTCACTAGCTCTTAAACAGTGCACTTATAGCATTTTACGAAGTGAAAAGACAACCAGACATTTGTGCCTGTAACAGTATCCGAACCCCTGACCTTATCATTGAGAGGTAGACGTGCCTGGTAGACTAGTATCTCGGACAAAAGGTAAAATAGCCAGGACATGGTAACCAGATCATGGTGCAAGAAATTAACTTGTATTTGTTCTCATTCACTTGTTAGAGCAGCAAAGATGCTTTGAGAGTCTATTTTTTCAAATCCGAATCGTAGTGAAAATTAATTTCTCACAAATTTTATTTGATATGCTGCAAAGTATCTTATAAATATTTTGGTGTGTGGGTGTGTGTCTGTATGTATGTTCTTTATACGTTTTTACACCGTTGAAGCTATCGAATTCAAAAGTTTCATGGGCCATCCTATGGACCAAAGGAAGAACTTGGTCTAGGCTTGCAGATAGTGGGTTCTCTTATACCCCATGGGGTCAACAAAATACTATTTCCATAAGAATGCATGGGAAATGGTGTGGAGAAACCCCAAAATGCCATGCAGCCCTTCACTGATGTGGATATAAATATACCTAAATATTAACTTATGATCACGAGAAATGGCTTATCTAACGCATGAAAGACTGACTATTTTAATTCTGTTCATGTTTTGTCGTATTACATGTAAAATTGCTCGAAATTATCCTTTAAATTATCCTTCATTTCAAGTTATGTACACATGCATTTGATTTTTAAAATCCATAATTTACAAAAACCCAGTAAATGCTAGGTCTCAAGGTTGCCAAATTTATGAGTTTGTACTGTAGTATGTGAATGAGTTAAATTTATAAATTCAATTATTCGTTTTTATATAAGCAATTTATTTTATAAGTTTTTGTGTGGTGCCTTACGAGTACTCCATGACTTCTTTATTTGGTGCCTATAGCTTGTGCCACACTTGCCATGATCTTTATATGAATGTTACACTAACACTCTTTTGCTGATAAAAATGACCCATCACTGCTGTTGCTCAGTATCTGAATGCAAATCCATCACTGCGAGTATAAGTTCATCTCCATTATCAAGGAAGATACTTGTAACTAGAGAAAACTATTGGAGTAAAACAAATTGTATAATCAATGCTTTTCTATATAGTGGTGATTTGATCTGTACCACAAAGTCGATGGCTTAGGTGGGCAAGTGGGAGACATCAATATTGGAGCCAATTTTTTAAATTAGCCTCCAATACCTCATGTGAAGATTGAATTACAGAACTTAAACTATTTGTGCTTAAGGCCTCAAATTTTGAAATGAATAAAACACGTCATCAAAGCCCTTCATAATATTTTTATAAAATTCTTCTTTCAGGATTTTCTCAGTTTGAAGCGAGTCATCACAGAGAAGCATTTTTATTTTAATGCTACAAAAGGCTTTCCATGCCTGATGAAATCCGAAGGCAGCCCTAGTCCACATTGTCTTGGGAAAACCAAAGGCCGCAGTCACCCACACATAGACCCTGTGGCCATCAGCCGTCTGCGGGAATTTTACCGTCCCTTTAACGCACGCTTTTACCAGCTCACAGGTATCAATTTTGGGTGGCCTTAGTTGCATTTCATAAGGAATCATGCCAGATTTCCCAATTCTTCAAAATGGATGACCTAGCTCACGGTTCATTGCTTAGTATTAAATTATTTCTATAAGTAATAGAGGTGAGTTCTTTATTGCAGTCAAAAAGTGATATGATGGCCATCCTGATGATAAAAATTCCTTAATGAAATGTTCATGAAATGTAAAGTTGCGATTTCTGAATATTCTGTAAATGACAAAATTTTGAAAGAATTCCTTGCATGTGATTGTGAGTTTTGAAGAGTTCTGAATGAGCCAAGAAATGTAAAAGGAAGAAAATAGTTATGTTTCTTCGATTTGCACATTTTGAATGCCTTTGTTTTGAAAGATTTACACATTATTTTTGATTGAGACGACCTGTAACACTTGATCACTTATCCATATCTTTTTTATTTATTTTGAAAATACAAGTTAATTTTTTGTGACAACAGAGTACCTATTAAGCTGTCTATGTATTACTTGACAAAAGTTTATTTTATATACATACCCATTTCTATTTATTTTTAAACCATAAGTGGGGTGTATGGCGTTTATAAAAGGTTGACATTCTTTATAAAAGTGTGTTTGTGTTTGAAAGTCTGAGTGGGAATGGATAAATGTTTTCTGTTTGGTAAAAGTTGTTGGAGGAATGGTCTTTTGTATTGTAGATTTTAGTGAAATGACTGTTTAATAGAGCAGATTTCAAGTGATTGATAAACACTTAACCACTATTAGATTGCACAAATATCCAGTTTTAAAGTCTTATATTTAAATATATTTAAACCAGTATAGGCTATAAAGTGTCTTTTGAAATTTTTGGAACTATCTCTTGCACACTTGTAGCATTTAAGTTTTACATGACATTTTCTTTAAATGTGGTAAAGTAAGTAGGTTATGTATTTAATGATGGCACATTTGAGTGATGATATTTATAAAGGGCATACAGTCAAACCTCACTCAATTGTTGCCTTTTGTTTTGGACTATTTAACATAGCTTCAGTTGAAGCATAGATATTTATTTTTATCTCCCTATTTAATACTTTTCTGTGATAATTAACCAATAACTTGTGAGTTTTAAGTTGTATTATTTATTTCTTTAACCATTGGTGTGAGTTTTGACTGATATGTACATAAAATTATGACTGAACTATATGTTGTTCATTGAGAGCTGATGGTTTTTCATGACTTTTATTATGATCTCAGTTATGGCTAAATCAAGCCAGAGATGGTTATTAGTGAGAGTAGCAATTGATGAGATGATTCATTTTATCTAGAGGTAAAAGAAAAAACTATGATAAGATAACCGGTGAAGGAGGTTGACTGTATTTGAATGCCAGATTTTTTAAAATTCTTATTTTAGTATCCAGAGGTATGTATGTTTTTATACATAAATGCACAAATGCATACAATTGTATTTACATTATGGTTAAATATCTTTGTGCACAACAATTGTGGAACTGATAAGCTAATTAATGCTGATGTTATTGCCAAAACTTCACTGTTAGGTCCAGTTCTATTCTTACATCTCATGCAAGTCTAAAACACCATCTCAAGGTTTGCAATGTCATTTGTACCATTAATTCAGATCTCTTTGTATTGTTTGTTACTACGAATCAAATAAGGAATGGGAGATTTCTTCTTTTCCAATGATTATTTTTGAGGTATCTTGTAGAATTTAATCGTAGCAGTTTTGACTCTCACATTTTCTCTTAGATGTAATTTTTCATGCCTATTCATACTCCACTGTGACATGCCTGTGGGCATCTGCTTCTTATTTCCTGTGAAAATTTTTCGTGTTTCTAATCTCTTAAGGTTTTTGTAATGATCAGACCTGTTATTTAAGAAAATTGTACATCTTTCTCTTAAATGGAATCCATAGTACGTGTATGAATCATAAGGAGAATGGGAAACAAACAACCTCCTTTTCTCTTAATTTGGATGTGCAATGCATTAACATTCATTAGTCTTCCTAAACTGATGACCATTCACTCTGTGCATCATTTACAACTCAGTTCAATTAAATATTGCATTTATTTGATTTCTTAATGCACCATCAAATTATACTAGGAGTTTCTTCTTTAGAATCATTGATTTATAAGATGATGTATTGGCAAAAAAACAACTTTTGGCCTATACTAGTGCTCATCTCACAATTTTGTTAATAGTAGAACATTATTAAATGTGGCATCATTGGAAGGCTTAAGTTTTCTTCAGGGTCATATTCTTGAAGATTGGAATGGGCGAAGAAAGGTTTTTCACAAGGGTGAATTTATTCTTTGGGAAAATCTTCCTTGGTTTGAAGTTCTTATAGTTGGCTTGGAAAAATTACCTCTGCTATATAAATCCCCTAACATTCAGGTTTCATTCATTTAAGACGGGTCTTAAACTCACATCGGCGTGCAGGTTGCATGAAGGCTCTCCACCAAACCTGCAGGCTGCATTAAGGCATGTACCAAGTCTGCATACTTTTCCAGTCCTCACACCATTTCATATTCTTTAGACATTCACTCACAAGGAAGAAATTGCTCCAATCCTATGATGCGGCCTTAAACCCATTCATTACAAAAAAATAGATTCAGCATCGAGGCTTAGGTTCTTTGAACATGCAAAAAACATGCTGGTAGCAAGAAGAACATATTTAGAAGCCCACCTGTGCAAAATTTTTATAAATCTTAATGAGCAATAAACTACTTATATTTTAAAAGTGCTCATTTAAATTACCTCTTAAATTTCTTACATTTAGGTGAAATATTTTATAAGAAATATATTTGAGTTTTGGCCATCTAGTATAAACTAGCTCACTTCGTGGGTCGCAGAAATGTACACGGGGGCCATGAGTTTTAGTTGCTCAAGTTGCTACCTATCAGAATTAATTTATCTTCATCCATGTCACCCGTTGTCAGCATCAATATTTTAAACAAGGCAGTATATTGGATGTATCCAGAGCATGAGGAATTGGGTATATTTTAACAGACTGCATGGATTAACTCTATTTTTAGTTTTACTGGGGAAATCCACTTATTGTGTATCCATTTTATAATCATTAAGTGTGATCAAGGGGTGTATATTTGATATAAGTGGCAATAACTTTTGCTAAGTTACATAAAACTTTTGGGGCAGTTCTTTTGTGTGTAGTAACAAATGGCTGCCTTAAGCAGTCTATCTAGTCCTTTTACCTAATAAAAATCCAAATACAGCATTAATCATATATGTAAGTTGATGATTTTTGAAGATTTTAAATAGCCCTTGGCAGTGAAGGCAAAGTCATAAATTCTAGTCGATCTTTTATTTTATTATCATAGTTGGTAAATTGGAACTGCAATTTCATCAAGCAAAATATATTTAAGAATTTTTAAATGTTTATTATTACTTTCACTGCAGCCTAGAATATTACTATTTTCTTTTAAACATGTTAGTGAAAGTCGAGCATATATTTTGATTCATGTTATTTAAAATACTTTTGATGCATAATAGTGTTTCACATCAGACTGAGAGAAGCAGATAAAGATGATATGTATCTAGATCACCATCTTGAAGCTATTTTTCATTTTAGAATGGGACATAATTTGCAAGTTATTCTTCTGAAATCATGTTCCTTGTCATGTTTTAATTAAGTTAAAGATTTATTCAACTGTCATTTTAATACAGCAAAAAATAGAATGGTTAACTATTCAGCATCTATTTGGACCTCGTTTCCCTGAAATTGCATATGCTTGGAAGGAGTTGATTCTTAAGATTTTGATTGTAAAGGAAAATGCAATAAGTGGATTTTGTGTTCATGATTAATTATTTTTGATTCGGTATTTAAAATATATAACCAACAATCTTTAATTGTATGATATGCTAATTTGATGTTTGAAATAAGTGCCAAAATGTGTGTGCATTTCATATCCTTATGAGATTTTTGTACTTGCCTAAGGAATCCTACAATTTGTAAATATGCAGGACTATGTTGCCATCATATGCTTGAGCATTTTTGATTGAAACTGTGTTAACACACATACACACACATATATATATGTAATGATAACTTAGCAGTTCTGCTGATGATGATGTAGATTGATATGTAGGGGGCACTGCTCCTTACCTTGACTTTTTATAGTCAAAAGACAAGAAGTTATTTTTTGCTATTTACCAAAGAATTATTTTAATAATAATAATGGGTTTGTCAGTGACCCACATACCATTTTTTTATTTTCTCCAATGGATGTCTCAATTAAATACTTTACATTTTAATTATGCTATAAATGGCTGGGAATGTATATACCCAAAATGCTTTCTTCCAGTGTCACTGTGTTCATTATAGGCTTAGGGAATCCCAGTTACATTGTGCAAAAACCACTCATTGCACATTTTAAGTGGTACAAAAGTTACTCATATCTTAGCCGTTTATGGGTGATGTTGGCTGGACTGTAGACTATTACCTGTATACATACATACCTGTCTTTAAATAGTTAAAAGATTGTGCACATGAATTTAAGAGCATTGTTTTAGCATTCAATAGCAATAATACTGTAACTGTCAATGGCTGTGCTACACTTTAGTGTTTATAATTTTTCTTAAGAAGGACATGTCATGGGCATGCCAATATTGGTTAAAGTTTGTTTTCCATCTGTGATGATGATACCTCTTGTAGAGTTTGATCTCATGTTAGTTAAGTATTGAATATGTTTTCACTCTTGTACGTGCATATTACGTTTCAAAACATTTGACTAGAAAAATGAAATCTATTTGATTTCATTGTTTTTTTTCTTTTGTGGTATTATCCCGTAATTAGAGAGTGACCTATTCAGCTTAATAAAATAATTGTGCTCACTGTTATAGAATTGATCTCAGCAATACTGTTGTATAATTAATAATTTATTTACCTGCAAAATGGTGCCTGAATGATGTAATTTATCAATAATTGTGGAACTATTGCAATGATATGTAATCTTTACTAAATACTGGTTGCATTAAAAGCAATTAATAGTTATATATTTTAAGTTATCTTTCTATTAAACTTTTAATTCAGTTTGCCTAACTTTAAGAAATAAGTCTTGCTTTGCAATAGTAGTTGTTATCCATGCCAATAAATAAATACATATCACTTTTTAAACCAGACACTTAGCAAAAGCTGCTACTATTAAGCAATTACTGATAATATTTCTTATTAAGTTTATGACTACAAGATTTGTTCCATGCCAGTGGTTCCCAGGCCATTCATCAATTTCAGGATGTTAAAATCTGATAACAGATTTTAACATTCATCAATTTTAGAATGTTAAAATCTGATAACAGATTTTAATTCTATTATTTTAGCTTTGTTCACATTAAATCCAAATTTAAAATTTAATATACTAAAAAATTAGAGAAACGTTTATTTTGAATTGACTTTAATAAATTCAAGGACTAGAAGCAGGTCTGGGGCAATTATTTGGATAACATTGTTCTAGATTATAGTACTGGGGCAGTTTTTATGCATTTATCCATTCAATTATTTTTATAGAAATATTAAAATTATTTGGATTCCATATTTGAAAATAGTTTATTTAAACATTTTGTTGTTAGGTTTTCTACGAAATGTTATGTGGTATGAACTTAAAGTTATTTACCATAGTAATTATTTTATCATGTTTGTTTTCTTAATTGACGACTCCAAATATTCATTTGAAAGTCTGTATTGGTTGCAAGGTAATTTTGGTGTGTACTCATTTGCATTATGTCAATTTCATTATAATACCCAGTTTCATGATACAGTCTTAAAAAAGTACATGGTTGTAACATGACAAGGGGAAGCAAAAGTGCATTTAACAAGGTAGTTTACTGAAGGGAGCTTCCTTTTTCGTTATTTTTGAGTCTCTTGTTCTTAATGTTATTTTTCTGGTAAAAAGATATGTTGATAAAATCATGAAGTGGCAACTATAATTTTTTAGGTATAAAACTGTTAAGTTTTTGTTAGTCTTTTACTCATACAGTGTATATAATTTTCCCTCTCATGTATGGATAATAATTCTCTATTTTTATTAATTTTTCCTCTTGATCGTGTGTAAACAATGAAAATATTTATTTTTGGTGTTTGTTGCTGTTTTTACAAGTGACATTTTTGTTGGTTTGTAAAGAATTTTAATGCAACCAGAGGAACAGTTGTGACCTGAATGATATCTCAAATACTTTGTGTGAATATTTTCTTCAAGAAATTGACTTCTTGTTTGATATACCTTGAAGAAATTTTCTTTAATTGTACTCCTAATGTATATTTTGTTAAGTATTCTCAAAAAGCCACCTCTAAAAAGTTGAAAGTTTATATAAATTATTTACGCACAAGTTGCAAAATTATTATGAAATGTCTCTGGTGGTATTGCCCATGTGGTTATTTTTATGTATCTGATTGCATTAATTAGTGTTCTGTAGTCAATTTTTGTACCTCAAGCAGATGATCTCAAATGGTGGGCTTATATGGCCAAGTGTATGGTTTATTAATGAACATGTTGAATAGGGATGATGTATGAAAAATTCTCTTTCTGAAAACTGCCACTTGAGACAGTGTTGGCTCCTGTGGATGTCTCTTATTTTCATAACATCTCAATGCTGCTTCTAATGCATTGTGATCAATCCTATACACTGCACTCTTTTTTAATGGAAATGTGAACACTAAATGCTAAATTTTAATAAATACATAGCGATTTTGTGGAAAAGGCCTTTTTATATATTTAATATCATTCTTCCCTATGTCATCCTTTAACCCAAACATTTAATGGAAGCAGCTCATTCTTTTAAAAAGTTCAACAGATCTACATTACTCCTGTAGCAATAAAATGGTCGTGTAAGCCAGATGTGGATTTTGGCAACAAATTAGCCATCCCTAGTGATAATTTTCATAATAATCAATGAATTATTCTACAAAGCAGATATTTTTTGGCCGAAACATTCATATTTTCATGTCTACAGGAATAGATTTTGTATAGGGGTCACCATTCTTTTTACTAATAGTGTCCCACAAGGTTTTAAAATGCAAACCACATAAGACATCTTAAATCATTGATTAAGTATACGAAAACTTGGGTGGGCATGTGTAGAGCAGGTATACTGACATCATCAGTAGTGTCAACCTTTCGGCTGGCCTTTTTGACTAGAGAATATATACAAGGTGTAGTGGTTTCCCATTGCCTTCTACACCGGGCACACAAAGAAGGGAGGAAAGAAATCTGCCTTCTACACCGGGCACACAAAGAAGGGAGGAAAGAAATCTGGTGCTGGCATTAGCAGTTAGAGCATTGTCCTTCCACGCAGTGATCCCAGGTTCAAACCCGATGGAGGTCACATTTTTCAACCTGGGATCGTCCCATCCCCTACTTGTGTGATTTGAGGAGATCGCCCAAGTCAGCACTCCGTCCTTCGGAAGGGACGTTAAGCAGTTGGTCCCTTTGGTGCTCTTCATAAAGAGTTGGCTAATGCCGGTACCAGGTTTCTCTCCTCCCTTGTGTATGTATTGGGTATGGAAGGAGTAATGGTTATAATAATCCAAGAGGTTGATTAGCCAGAAATTCCATACAAACAAACGTTAAACTCTGGTAATTTAACGGCTATGGCTATATACATTCAAATTCAAAGAAAAATTAACAACCGGCTTGTGTGAGCTGGCTTCAGCTCATCACTGTGTGTGTATATGTGTTATATATATATATAAAACAACTTACGGAAAAGGAAAGGTAAAATGAATATATGGATGTCAACAAGGTGTTGGGATGAGGAAACCCAGTGAGCACTCACCAATCAGACGACTTCAGGTTGGCGAGGCCCCGGGGATGTCGAAGCGACACACGTAAAATAACACAAAAACACAGAAACATCACAAACGTAGAAGCTTTCGGAACTACTCCTTCTTCAGCTACAGAGAGAGTTTTTGTGTTATTTTACGTGTGTCGCTTCAACATCCCCGGGGCCTCGCCAACCTGAAGTTGTCTGATTGGTGAGTGCTCACTGGGTTTCCTCATCCCAACTCCTTGTTGACATCCATATATATATATATATTATAACTTGTACATGTAGATACTCATTCGCTGAAGAAGGGCATAGGCCCGATAAGATTGCGTGTGTTTTTTTGTCTTTTTGTGTTCGTGTGTTTCACGTGTCTCTTCGACACCCCCAGCAGCCTGCCAGCTTGGTCCTCAACTTGGTAAGTGTCCGCTGGGCTTCCCTCAACACCTTGTTGCCACCCTCATCACTACCTTTTCTTTTCCTTTAGTTAATATATATATATATAAAAATTAAATGATGAAAAAAATACGAAAAAAGACCCGGGTTCGACTCCAGGGGGGCCGATTTCCATTCATCGTAAGATAACGTAAAAAGGGACTTTTTCAAGTGCAGGCTTTTATTCTTTTGGAAATTAAAATTAGAAAGAATTGACATACGATCTTTGAATATGAACTATGTTTTAGGAATATTAATGAAGTTTCCTATTCTATTCATCTTTTTCTGCCTATCGTTCAAAATCTCTCGTATTAAACATTTAAATCACATAGTTTGAGAAAATATCGGCTTTTAAACGGGATGTTGTCTTGCCGACCACGTCATTGTTAAACTTCCAGAAACAATTGTTGTCTCAACCTGCATACGTGTAATATATATAAGTGCATAGATTGCCTTCAATTATCGTATGATTTATCGTGAAATTACGTAATTCTAATGGGACTGGGATTTAGTTTGGATTCTTTTGCTTATCTAAATGACTATATAGATGTAGAGTAAGAGAGAGGGTGATGTGGGGAGGGAGATATGAAGGAAGCGATATAGAATGGAAGGTACATACAAAATAAGGGTGGTATAGAATTAGTCTATTTTTCCAGAGAAGGAGAGAGGATGGGAGGGAGAGAGGAGGATGGGAGAGAGAAAAGGAGGAAGAATGGGAAATTCCTTAAATTTAATACTTAATCCACACATACCATCATATTTGACGGGCAATTACGCTAGTTAAAATATATTTTTAGTCTTCCTATCATTTAAATAGATGTTGCCATTATCTAAAATCCATTTACTGATAAGGATGACATTAAATACATTATAAACTGAACACTTGTAAAATTAGTGGAATGGTATTACTAAATATCTGATGAAAACAAACTATATATACACATTTCCAAAAGAGTTGGAAAAACCACCCATTCATCAAATATGGCAAAACCCCAATTTTATGAAAAGGACCCCTGGCACACTTTCCCCTTCCCTCTCACTGTTGTTATCTATGAGAATATTAATGGTGAGTGAGAGAGCCTCTACTGTGACATCATGTGGAGCACCTCCAGTGTTGAATGTGTGAACATGAATATGGAAGCGTACCGTTTGCTCCCTTTTGTAATTAGCATTTCCGAGAATATGCACCTCGTTGTCTTTCATAGAAAATCGTATACTCTTCTTTTTCTCGGAAAAATTCAAAATGGAATTCTTAACAACTTTTTGTTTTGACCTTCTGCTATGTTGTCCTTCTCCAGCAATTTCTGCATTATATCATTGTCGTCATCCGACTAACATTGATGCATTTTTTCAAGAGGAAGATAGAGAAGTGAAGACTTCAGCAAATCTCTTCGGGTGGTTATCATAATTTCCTACAAAACTTGCTGAAGTATCAAAGGTAAGCTATAATTAATTACGATTTTATGTAAGTAAAATATTTAACGGTATCAGGCTTAACTTGGTGGTATTCCATCTTAAAAACATAATTATTATCATATAATTTTTTATTGTGATTATAAATTATTCATGGTATGTAAAAATTATTTGTGTTGTTGTTTTTAAATTAAATATACATATTTAAGAAGCGAATAAGATCAAATCAATATTAGTGTCCCTTGACCGGAATCACATTTTCAACATTTTATTATCATTTTCTCTGCTACGTTGTCCTCCAGCAGCTACGTTGTCTTCCAGCAATTTCCATATTAATTTTAAGTAAGTGCTGCAAGAAAGTAATGAGACTGAAATATAATATAAACAACGATTTATAGTCTCATTACTTTCTTTCCGCACTGTGTATATTTTAGAAGCAAATAACATCAACTCCATGCAAGTGTCACTTGAAAGGAATCACATTTCGACATTTCATTATCATTTTCACTTAACCAAAAGTGCACTGAACTCCCAGTTCATGCTGAACGTGAATCAATGACGCAATTCTATGTTATATTACCATAGTGTTTCATTGTGGAACAGTAGGCTTTTTGGCCGGTGTTTGGTCCATTTAAGTCATCTATATACTGTCGAAAAGGCGAAAGCTGCTTTTTTTCAATGATACTAATTTCAATGAGAAATATAAAATGATTTTCTAATTCATTTGGGTTTTCTGACACCAGTGTTCCCTCTAATTTTATAATGTTTTGCTTGGCCAACCAAACTTTGTGAACAGAAAGTTTAAGCGAGTGCGCAAAAATACTTAATGAATCTCACTTGAAATATTTATAGTATTTGTTGAGAAATTTGTTTGAATTCAGGTACCGTTCATTTACACCGTCATAGTAATGAAATTTACGTATTAAATGGTGTGGCTAGACTGCACGGGAAGTCTCAACATTAGAGTCCACGATTCGCTCAGCCAATTAAATTTTATGAAAATCTGCATAGTAGTTTCAGGACATTTTGAGAAATCTGTCTGTTATGGAATAAGAATGATCCTAAAAACATTTCGTCAAAAAGTTCTTCAAGTGTAGTAAGTTTTTTGTTTGGCGCATATTCAGGTAGCATGCATTTCATTCTTAAAATAACCCTTGATACTTCAAATGACCCAACTCTACCTTATTGTATCTATTCTTATTTGAAAAATTATGATAATTTTCCAAAATTGAAAGGGAATAATAATTTTTCACTGTAAGTGATTTAAGGGAAACTTTCAAACAAAACATTTTCAATGTTACTGCAAAGCATATCACAAACTCTCTAAGTCTACTATCATTTTTATTTTGACACAGATGTGTTGGTGAGAGAGCTGCAAACCGAACCCACCATAAATTCTATCTTTGAACCATACTACTTCTAAAAATTTCTAAACGAACCACTCAAAACTATTTAGTGGTATAGTACAGTGGCTTTCAGATCTGATGTTTTTGATCTTTCAGGTAAATATAAACCCCATGCACTGGAGATCTGACCTGAAGCAGACAAACATGTCAGAGGTGCTATATATCTCTGGTTATCCCTGGCATCTGCATCAGTTTGTGGTGCGGCGTCCCATTTGTGGCTCCGTGGTGGGTGGGGAGACCAGGAGATGAATACAAATTATTTTGGATGGCAGAAAAACTTTCTCCACCACCAAAAAGATCCCGTCCGGACTCGGATGGGGAGATAATGGTAAAAAATGTACAAAGTACTTAATTATGAAGCATTCCACTGAAGGTGAGACCTTCACAAAAGTGTCTCCCTTCTTTATTTACAAGTCTTTGTCGGTACAAGTGCCTGGATCTTTAGAATCCGTAAAAAAACTTACGGATGGTACTCTTCTTATTACCACCATGAATGAGACCCAAAGCAGAAAGATTTTAAACATCTCAATGCTGGGAGACATGCCGGTAACTGTTAAGACCCATAAAACCCTCAACACCTGCCAAGGGGTGATATCAAATTATGACCTTCTCTATGTAGAGATCGAGGAGTGTAAGTGGGAGATGGCCTCTCAGGGGGTCATTGACTGCAGGAGATTGACGACAAAGAGAAACGGTGAGGTAGTCAATACTACCTCTATGGTCCTCACGTTTTCCCTCGAGAAGCTACCAGAGAAGGTCATGATTGGTTATGAGGCATGTGCAGTTTGGCCATATATACCAAACCCTATGTGCTGCTTCCAGTGCCAGAAGTTTGGGCACACTGTTCCACTTTGCAAGGGCAAAGCAGTCTGCCCCCGATGTAATCGGGATAAGCACGATGGAGCAGAATGCGCAGTGACGGTGTCATGTGCGAACTGCGAAGGTCCTCATCCGGCATTCTCTCGGGACTGCCCAAAATTAATGGAAGAAAAAAAGGTTATGGAGCTTAAGACACTTGAGAAACTGTCTTACTTTGAGGCATGTAAAAAATATAGAACTCTTGTTGCTCCAGTTTTCTCAAGGTCTTTTGCATCCTTGGCAGCTACCCCTATCAAGAAGAGTACCATCGCTACCCAGACAGATGAGGTAGCACCTATAAAAAAAGTGGGAAGTAAGGAAAAGGATGAAAATAAAATAAAAGAAATTATAATAAAAAAACATAAGCATGAGAGCCCTATGGAAGTGGAAGTGAGCAAGTCTCCAGTAGCTCCTAAAAGGGTCTCAAAAAAAACGGGATAAATCCCCTGTAAAATTAAATACAAAGCCGCTGAGGCCATCCATATCCAGTCAGGAAGATTTGGATATGAACTACTTGTCAGATAGCGGCGTCAAATTCCTCAAGACACCAGGAAGGGGGAAAGGCCAGAAAAAATTAACAATTAATCTCACCCTCAGAAAATGGACAAAATAATTTAGTGGAATTGTAATGGCTTTCGATACCACCTGCCTGAACTTCATATACTCCTATCTGAGTTATCGCCAGCATGTGTTTCCTTTCAGGAAACACGGTTCAGGGAAACTGACACAGTCACACTCAGAGGGTACTCCTTGTATAGGAAAGACCTTGTGAGTGCCCAGCAAGCTCATGGAGGAGTGGCTGTGTTGGTTCATAACTCTAGATACTCAGAGGAGGTAACTCTTAACACACAGCTGCAGGCTGTTGCAGTTAAAGTTGCCCTCCCTCAGCTGGTGACCATCTGCTCGATCTATTTGCCCCCTAATGAGACCATCACAAGGAGGTCAATCCTTGACCTTATAGATCAACTCCCGCCCCCATTCATCCTTATGGGCAATTTTAATGCCCATAATTCAGAATGGGGGTCAGAGAGGACTGATCCTAGGGGACGGCGCCTGTCTGAGGTATTCTCGAGCCTGGATCTGGTTATACTCAATGATGGCAGCGACACACACTTCAGTGCTAGTAGCAGGTCATTTTCTTCTATCGACCTAACTATCTGCTCTAGCACGGTCGCTCCATTGTTTGAGTGGGAGGTGTACGAAGATCTATGTGGCAGTGATCATTTCCCGATTATCCTGAAATGCTTATCTGCCAGCGTTTTGGAGATGCGTTGCCCCAAGTGGGCCATAAAAAAAGCTGATTGGTGCAAGTTTTCAGGTGCCGTTCAACTCACAGAGGAGCGGTTTCCCTTGGTAGATGAGCATGTCAGTCATTTCACGGAAGCCTTAATAGAGGCAGCTAATGTAAGCATTCCGAAATCCCGCTCCCGACTAAAGCATGTCCTAGTTCCGTGGTGGAGCGAGGAATGCCATGAGGCGATCCGTGACAAGCGACAGGCATTTCGCTGCCTTCGTGCTAATCCCACGGAAGGGAATATGTTGCGGTACCTGAGATTGAAGGCATTGGCACACAGGATAATCAGGAAATGTAAGAAGGAATCTTGGAGAAAATATGTATCGAGCATTACAAGTTCCACCCCAGTCTCTGAGGTGTGGGAAAAGGTGAGGAAGATTTCTGGCCGAACTACCTCTTCCACAATTAGTGGGCTTATGTCAAATGGCTCGGTCATAATATTGACAAATGAAATAGCCAATGCGCTAGGGGCCCTGTTTGCTAAAGCATCCAGTTCAGAACACCTATCACCATTTTTTCTTATTCAGAATGATGAGCTGGAGAGGCAGGCTCTCAGATTCTCTTCACAGAACACTGAGAGCTATAATCTGCCATTCAGTGCATGGGAACTGGAAAGTGCTTTGGCAGAGATGCATGAATGTGCTCCAGGTTTGGACACCATTCATTACGAGATGATACGTCACCTAAACCTCCCTGAGAAAGAATATCTGCTAAAGATGTACAACCAAATCTGGCTAGAAGGCATCTATCTCACGCAATTGAGAGAGGCCATTGTAGTGCCAGTGCTTAAGCCAGGGAAAGATAAGAAACTGCCTGAGAGCTACCGACCGGTATCGCTCACGAGTTGCCTCTCCAAACTCATGGAACGAATGGTCAATAGGCGTCTGGTTTGGTTTTTGGAATCAAATGGTCTATTGACCAACATTCAGTGTGGTTTTCGTCGCCACCGTTCCACCACCGATCATCTGGTGAGATTGGAGAGAGCTGTGTGTGATGCCTTTGTTAGGAAGCATCACCTCATTGCAGTTTTCTTTGATATTGCCCGGGCTTATGACACCACATGGAGATTTGGTATACTTCGTACATTGCACTCGTGGGGGTTAAGGGGTAACTTACCCATATTTATCAAGAGCTATTTATGGGAACGTTACTTCAGGATACGTATCGGGAGCGAAACCTCTCGAACGTTCCTTCAGGAGAATGGTGTTCTACAGGGGTCAATTTTGAGTATAACCTTGTTTGCCATTGCCATAAATGGAATAGCCCAATGTGTCAGGTCACCAGTAGAGGGAAGCCTCTATGTGGATGACCTGGCCATATATTGCAGTTCGCAAAATGTGGTGGCGGTTGAATGCCAGCTTCAGCTGACAATCAATCACCTTAATGAATGGGCCACAAACAATGGGTTTGCATTCTCAGCGAACAAGACAGTTTGTATCCACTTCTGTCGTGTTTGCGGCCTCCACCTGGACCCAGCGCTATCACTATCAGGAACCGAGCTGCCATTTGTTGAAACAGCACCATTTTTGGGTGTGCTATTAGACCGAAAGTTGACGTGGCGTCCCCATCTGAAGAGGCTGAAAGCAAGCTGCCAATCCTCCTTGAACCTCTTGCGTATTCTTAGCCATAAGTCATGGGGTGCAGACCGGACAATCTTATTAAGATTGTATCGATCACTTGTCTGCTCAAGATTGGACTATGGGAGCATTGTATATGGGTCGGCTAAACCATCAGTGCTGAAAACTATCGATGTGATGCACCATACAGGGATTCGCTTGGCGACTGGTGCATTTCGCACTAGTCCAATACCAAGTGTTCTCTGTGAATCTGGGGAACCATCACTGCACATGCGCCAGAAACTGTTAGCTACCCGATATGTTGTAGCTTTAAACGCTAAGCCAGATCACCCGGCTTACACAGCAGTTTTCGACCATCGTTATGTGCAGTTATATGATGCCCATATCCGTTCTGTAAAACCTCTGGCTGTGAGAATGCGTAATGTTTTTGAAGATTTGTCTTTTGAATTGCCTCAGACATTCAGAACGGACCACAGCACAGCTCCACCCTGGATGTTACGTTGCCCCAACATTATTACTTCTCTTGCCAAATTAGATAGGCTTTCTACCCTACCTACTGAATACCGACATGACTTTGAGGAACTCTATGCACCGTTTCAGTCATTCACTGCCATGTACACAGATGGCTCTAAGCTGGGGGAGCATGTGGGATGTGCTCGCACCGTTTCCGGCTACATCAGCTGTGTGGGATATTCACAGCAGAATTGTATGCTTTATGGAAAGCGCTGCGGTTTGCATATTCGTACCCCAGCAGTGAATATGTCATCATCACCGACTCACTGTCAGCCTTACATGCCATAAAATCTTTGCACTCTTCTCACCCTCTGGTTCAGCAGATTCAGTCATCCTTGATGGATCTGGACTCCATAGGGGTGACGACAGTGTTTATGTGGGTACCAGGTCACATAGGTATTCTGGGTAATGAGAGGGCAGACAGGGCAGCAAAACTAGCTGCTAATTGCGATGGTATTAATGAATCAAAAGTTCTTGTGGGGGACATAAAAAACTATTTAAAAACTTTAATCTACCATCAATGGCAAGAACAATGGAATGGGGTTATCTCCAATAAACTGAGAGAAATAAAAAATACAGTAAAACCATGGCAATCCTCGTCCAGGTCATCCCGACTTGAAGAGGTTGCCATTACAAGACTACGCATAGGTCACTGCTGGTGGACACACGGTTACCTATTGCGGTCCGAGGAACCTCCAGTTTGTGATACATGTGATACTGCGTTGACAGCGTCACATGTTTTACTAGACTGTATCCAGTTTAGGAATGAGAGAGAGAGGGTGCGTATGGCTGCGAACCTCACGGTCTCTCTTGGAGATAATCCGGTTTTTATAAATAAAACATTCTCATTCCTAAGGGAGTCGAGAATTTTAGCATTTATTTACTTTTTAAGTGTTTTTAATCATTGTATAATGGGGTAGAAGGAAGAAATATTATTACTCTCCTATCCATTTTAAAAGTTCTGTGTGCTACAGGCATAATAGTTCCTTCTTGTGTCGTGAGAAAATTTTATACATGTCAGTAGACCCTTATACAGTCTCACTGATATTTTATTCTACAGATTGTGATGGGCCCTTATACAGTCTTTTACAATCTGTTTTTAACTTTATTTATTTATTTATGTATTTATTCTTTATATCATGTTGGGTGATGTGGGTAGTTCATCACCAATAGGTGGTGTTTAAAATGTATTGTTACAGCGATAATAGCCCAAGAGGCTGATTCGCCTTAAATTACACACACACACACACAAACCACATTACACAGAGCAGACAAATTGATAAAACGTACAATCAATGCTATAAATCTATTGAAAGATAAAGGAAAATATGAATCAATGGTGAAAAATATAACAGCAAGCGACAGTTGCAAAGATATTCCATTTGAAGAGCAAAATAAATTTAAAAGTCTTCCTAAAGATAAGTTGATTGATGTTATTCTCAAGTATATGGATGCTAGGTTTTTGAAATGTAGACATATAAATCTTTTAAAAAAGACTTAGATAACAATAAATTAAACGAAGAAAAACTTGTGGAACTTTTTGATATACTTGACCCAAATACTTGTAATTTGGAAAATATCGTTTCCCGATGGAAAGAAGAAGATAAATTGGAAAAACTTTGTAAAATTATAAAATATGAAGTTGATCTAAATGATTTTTGAGATATTGTTGATATGACTATAGAATCAAGCAACTGCAAATTTCCACCAACAATAATTAAAGCAAAAAAAAATTGTAAACACAGTTGAAATAAGCAGTGCTGAAGCTGGAAGAGGTCTCATGTCAGTATTATGAATATAATCTGAAATGAGAGAAGATCTTTACACAATTCCCCATTTGTCAAATTCAATGGCAATTAAGTTTTTGGAAAAACCTTTAGATCAGTGGAGTGCAGATTTTTATGTTAAAAGCTGGTTATTGAAGCATTGTTCGGCTGCAGATAATCATGGCCAAAATAGTAAAGAAAACTCTTATTAAGAAAATCAGTTAAATGTTTGGAAATACATAAATTAAGGTTAATTTTAATGCAAATAATAATTAACTATGTATTTATTTATTAACTTTTCACTCCTAATCCATAGCTCTGGTTATAATAATGTGTTTTAAATTTTAATAAATGAAGTAGAATTTCTTTTAAATGTCTTGATATGGCTGATGACTGATTTGTTTTAGAAAAACCGGCATTAGAGCTTTTAATTTGATTAATTTATTTGATAGAAAAGGAAACATTTGAATTTTTAATACGTCCTCTGATTTTCGATCAAGTTTCTGTGAAATGAATATGTACTACATACGGAATGTTACTATACTTGCTAATTTTTATTGTCGGTGTAACAGAGTTGGCAAATATGTTATAAACAAGGTGAATATAACACATTATTATGAAAAATGGATTTTAAAAATGGTCAGTCATAACCAAGTTCTATTGCACAGGCAAGACCCCAACTTACGAACAGGCAAGTTACGAAAAATTCATACTCATGAACATTCCACATATTAATGAATTGTGACTCTATTCAGTTAACGAACGAACATCAGGTTAATATTCAGGGTCAAAGGACGCAACTGTGCGTTAGGTTAAAATCTTTTCTTACTGGGTGTTGGAATTGAGGATCTACCCAAATTTATTACATATATTCCTTTCCGCCATTAGAATTTTGATTAGCTGTATGCTGACCGAATTTCACTCAGCCATTTTCTGTGCAATCAAAATAAGTTTAACTGAAAGAAAATTGATGAATTTTTAAAGGCATATAAGAACAATGACCCGAACGTTGAAAGAGGCTCTACCTTTTATAGAGGTTTCCATTGAGAGCTTCCCAGCTACAAACCTCTTTATAAGTAAAAAAAAACTTATCAATCGTTGTTGGAAAGTTTCTTCAAGGTAGTAGATTTGTCAGAATTGTAATAAATGTTTCTTTCCTCGAAAATCATTGAATCAAGTTTAATAACTGACTAACTGTATAAAAATATAAAACATTTCATTGAAAAAATATACGAATGTATTCTAATTGGAAATATTTTTATCCCCTTACATGCAGAAAATTTATTTTTGATAATTCAGGGACCCATTAATGTATTGAACATTCTATCTTATAGAATGCATTACGTTCATAAGTTGGAAGCTACCTGCATTTTTATCTGGCGCCCCTGGAAAGGAGGCCCCTTGCACTGCCTAATAAGATAGCGAGCCTGTTCTTAAGATTTCTTCCGCTCATCACTGTGTGTGTGTGTATATATATATAGGTATGCGTTTGCGTATCATTATATATAGACATTCCTTACAGAGGAGGAGGATATAACATATAGGAAGATACTAATGTCCAGCCCAAACTACAGGAGCTGAAAGTTTCAGTTTTTGTAGATATGATGGAGAAACCTACAGATAAAATAAGATTTCTAACCTAAGTGACATGGGTTCGACTCCATAAATTCCGAAAGTTACGTTTTTTCCCATAAGAAAAGCATTGCGCTATTTTTGTAAATTAATTTCGGGCACTTGTCCGTATCCTAGAAAAATGAAATTTTCAGTGTTGCTAGATGGCCGCAATAGCTATTAGGAATTATTGTTACTTTAGCTTACAGTGTCCTGGGTTCGACTCCAGATACCCCGGAATATCTCCCATAAGTCAGCATAGGAAAAAGTTATTCCAGTGTGTAGACCAATCTAATAGGTTTAGGATGCTGAAATTTTGCAGGATTATAGAATTTTTCTCATAACCAACTATAAAAATCGAAAATTTCAAAATTGTTAATTTTTAGGGGCTGTTTTAACCCCATTTGAACATTAAAATTTAATAATTTTTATCTTGGAAACTATAAGTTGTAGGTTCGAGTTTTTAAAAACATTTTGTGGTAAATTATATTAAGAAAAAAATGAAATTTTGAAAAAGTTCAAAAATGCGACCGCTAAAAATTCGCAATTGTTTAAACATATTTTTTAGGTTTTCCGAATGTGCTATGAAGCTGAATTTTTTTTACCGGTAGACTTAGTAAAAAAACGAAATAATGATTATAGAAATTTTGATATTTTCATTTGTTTGGCTGTTAAAAATTCTTAAAGTTTAAACTAATAGATAAATGTTTAGGTACTTTGGGGCAAGCTAGGATGCTGAAATTTTAAAGTTAAGTAGAGCTTAGTGCATTGAAACTAACAAACATTTGAAAATCTCCAACAAAGTGTTATTGCGGCCGTATTAAACTTTTAAAATTTAAACAATTAAATAAATGTTATTTCACTTCTAGATGTGCTACGACTTCAACTTTGACAAAAATGTGTGGAATTAGTTCCTTACATTGGATAACGTATATTAATCTTAAAATTGCAAATTTAAGTAATTGTTTTAATCAAATGTTGTACAATAAGGAAAGATATAAATTGGGTACAGAGGTGAAATATTTTGAATTAAAAAATATTTCTAATAATTTTGTCTCTCTGAAAAATTAACATTTACCAGGGTGAGATGAAATGCTTCATAGACTGGCAGAAGGTCTTTGATAAAGTAAATTGGGTAATGTTGATGAAGATATTAAAGGATATAGGTGTAGACTGGAAAGACAGGAGATGATCAGAAATCTATATGTGATTCAAGTTGTAAAGGTCAGGTTGGAGAATGCGGACACCTGCGGAGTAAATATTGGTAGAGGAGTAAGACAGGGCTTCTGCCCATCGCCGATCCTATTCAATATATATGGAGAGTCTAATGCATGGAGTAGCACATGGAGCAGTGGCATAGACAAATTTAATTGGGGGGAGGAGAGACAAATCCTTAACACATTATCTGAGCACTTATTTATTGATTTATCTGCAAAAGCTTTCATGTAATGATAGAAGCCAATGAATAATGGTACTGATTATAATTCAAGCACATTCGTTCCACCATTTTTCCATCGGTCACTTGCATACTCTATGCTTTTGTTAAAATCATTTCTGGTCTTGGGAGAGGTAAGTGCCCAGTTGCCACTCTCCTGGCTCCGCCACTGATATGGAGTTATAAAATACTCAATTCCAAAAGAACCCAACAATCAGGCCTGGACATAGAGACCCAGGGCCCCTAGGCAGTTTTTGGTAATATAGCAAAAGACAAACTTTACTTTTATTTTTTATTTATTTAACGTACTTTGACTTTAGAAAATAGACAAGCAGACTTAGAAATGAAATAGACAAGTACCAACTATACTTTTTTACGCATTATAATTTTTACATTTACATATAATTACAAGATTACATTGCCACGCGACGAACTTTCTTCTCTGCAAAGGAACGGATGACCTCACTATAGTCCACAGACTGCGTTATTTCTGACTCTATTTACAGCACAGAGAGTGAATTAAGCCTGCTCTCTTCTGTGGTAGATCTTAAATAATTCTTTACTCTCTTTAGTGCTGAAAACGACCGTTCTGCCGAACAGTTTGACCCTGGTGTACACAACAGCATCCGGAACGCTATTCCCATGTTTGGATAAATGTCCAAAAAGCCTTTTTCCAGGATGTACTTGTATAGCTCCAGTAACGATAACCCTTTTCCCCCTGTAACACAGTGTTGCCACTTGACTTGTCAAAAAATTAACTATGGTCAATTATTTTCTATTTTGTTCGGAAAAATTGACATATTATTTTCCGTGTCCTGTGTCCTCAATGTGTACCATTTCGGCCCCTGGTCAGGGCCCCTGCCGAGGTTGGGGCCCTAGGCAGCTGCCTAGTTTGCCTAGGCAGAAGTTTGCCGCTGCCAACAATGAAGGGGTTAAAGAGTCACTCATTCCTTAGGGGAGGTTATGAGAGTTATTTCTTTGGTAAATATCAGTTTCCATTTTCTTTTTTCGATTCTCCAGTTAGTACATTTTAACTTAATGACTACAGGCAAACAGGATTCCTAACTGGTAGGCCATGTAGGATGGTCTTTAGATACAGAATCAATTGTTATAGAAATATAATATTATTTTTCCTTTTGTACAATAGTTCATACTCAAACTTGGAAAGAATTATGCTCTTTTTCGAAGTAGAAAAATTGTTATCCCACTGCAGAACAAGGTGGTTATCACTTTTTCCTGTAATTAAAAGATTGTCACAAATGTATCCAGCTCCACTCTTGTATTAAAAAATGCCGAATTTTGCATGACAGGTAATATCTTCACGGGCTTTTCCTATACTTGTTTTGTATGACCTTTATTCATGATGATCACAAATGCATATTGAGACCATCTTCCAATATAAAACGCTTATTCTGTCATGCTTTTTTAAAACGTTTTAACAAACTTCCCAACTAGATAAAAGATATAAATTTCACAGGAATGAGCCAATCATGCATTAAAGGTCAATGATGAAAAAAAGCCGAAGAAAGACCCAGGTTCAACTCCAGGATATAATTTCTGTTTCCTGTAAGGTAACATGTTAAAAGCGATTCTTCGATGTACAAGCTTTCATTCTTTTGCAAATTAAAATTAGAAAAAAATTGACATTCGAAGATTGTTACAATTACTAAAGTGAGGTGTTTTAAATAATATTCAATTGTTTTACTTATATCTCCAAAGGTATGAAAGATGGAAAGCTGAAACTTTGAGTGCACATTCCCACATTGATGTCACTTATTCTTGAAAAAGTTTGAGTTTGAAGACTTTACAGAGGAGGATAGGGGAATGTTCATAATTTTAATGAAAAATTCATTGCATTCTAAACTTAAATGTCTTTTTGGAAATATCTGTTATCCAAAAAAGTATATTTTTATATAAAATATATTTTTATGAAGAATAATGATGCCCAGTGCAATGCTAACTTAGCTATTAAGCCTCCCTCATTTAAACACTAACCTCACCTTCACGTGGTACCCTGTTATAAAAAAAACAAGGCTCTATTGACAGAATATGTGGTGATATAAGCACATGAAAAATTAAATAGGTGCTAATTTTATCCATGTTCGTGGCTAATAATAATAATGGAATATGATACATAGAGAAAGAAATTATAAGAAATATATATGCAGCCATAAAATAATTATATAAATACAAAATTATTTCATTTTGTCAATAAATAAGCCAAAATTTTGTTATTAATATTAAAATGTAGATTATTACATACTGTCATCCAAATATTCCTTAACAGAGTAATATAACTTTTATAATAAAAATTCTTTCAATCTCTTTTTGAACAATAGGTTGGTGAATGTTTTTCAGTGAAGTTGATAACTTATTGTACAAATGTATGCCCATTTTTTTAGGACCAAAGAATACTGTTTTGTACCTGACAGGTTAGCATGCAGGTCATTGTATCTTCTGGTGTGGTAGCTGCAGATATGATGATTTTTATGGAAATTTTAAGTATTATTTTATGTACGAGCATAATATGATGAGTATGCATGAATTAAGTATTAAGTTAAAATTGAAATAAATAAACGGTGCAGTATACATTGCACAAACTTTCTCATATGCATATATACGTTTGGTCTCACTACACTCTTTGCCCCAAAATTAATTCTGTGTGCTTGACAATTCACTGCCAATGATGTTAATAATGTGTAGCAACAAAACCAAAGGGACTGACACCATCAACTTCTCAGATCTATCACCTCTCACTAATAAGTGTGTGGTGTTAACAGAAAAGTATGGAATTTTTGACTAGGGAATTCCTGGGTTCCCCCTCCCCTCCTCTGATGCATGTGCTGAGCATCTTGTACAGAATCTGTCACATGCCTACCGACCTCTCTGTCTCCTCCTCTCTTCACTACCCCTTCCCCACTCTTGCCTGACCCATGCCTGTTTGTGACAAGTAAGAGTGTGTGTAGGAAGAGAGGTAAGAATGAATCTAAACAGAATAGGATGTCACTGGATGCTATATAGTGATTTTATTTTTGTGCAATATCGCTTACCTCAAAAAAACTGGTCTACAAAATATGATACCATCCTATATATAATACATGGTTCTGACATGTAGGTAACAGTCGACTGTGTATGCTTATAAAAGAAAAATACTTATAAATCAAAGTTAACCATAGTTTAGCATATATTTTAATGCCATTGGACAATATATAGTAATTTTTTTGGGACATATGGCTTAGTTAGTATTATTTGTGACATTAGGCTCTAAAATTGAATTGATTTTAATCAAATTCCTTAGAGCCATTTTTGAGTAAATGAAATTTTTCTAAAAATCAACAAGAATAAACTACCCTTTATTTTTGTGCAATATCATTTTTATGAAAAAAAGGGTCTGCAAAAGATGATATAGTGCATAAATACGAGGTATCATTCGATTTTATATACGTGTTTGGGCCCTAGATCCAAGAACAGACGGATGGCATGGTGAAAACCACTTTTATGAACTCGGGGACACCTAAAACGTGTATTTTCATCAAAATCTCGAATTCGAATTTTCCATGATTACAATACTTCTATATCTATATACTACATATATGAGAAAGTAAAAATTAATGAAATCAATTTTTATATGCACTAAAAATTAAAACAATAAATATAAAATTTACATAACTGAGTGCTCCAGAGAGTAAAAATAGTTTTGGGCAAATAGAAATTGTATAAATACATTACACTTTGCATATAGTATAAGGATTAAGGTGACAGTACAATCTCAAGGTTTAACAATGACATGGTTGGTAAGGCAACATAATGTTAAAAATCTTAAATTTTTCCATTAAGTATAATTTAAACGTATAACTTGAGCGATTTTGTATTGCAGGCAAAATTTGACGATAAGAATAAGAAACATTTTTTATTTTTCTTTAAAATGGTCCAGGTCCAAAGATGGTAGATCAATTTCAAAATTCTTTCTAATTTGAATTTGCAAAAGAGTAAAAGCCTGTAAATTGAAAACTCGATTTTTACATGTTAAATTATGGGAAATAGAAATTATCTGCTGGACTCACACCTGGATCTTTTTTAAATATATTTTTCATAAATGGCTTTTACTATAAGAATCAAACATTCCTACCAAATTTATATTTTCTACCTATTCGGAAAGTTTGTTAAAATAGCATTACAGTCAGTCATAGATAGTTCTTGATTCACCTGCTCTTTTATAAAGCCTTTTTAAGAGTGGTGCCACAGTTGAACGTCAGGGACAAACATAGCTTATTATATTATAAGATGGAGAATTGAGGAGAGTACGTACATGCATGGAAGAGGTAATATTCTGAGTTCATGAAAGATGGGTCGGCAAAGAGAGTTATATTTTTTCTTTGCTATGATTCAAATTGTCCTCGTTTCTATTTTAATTCCTTTTATAGCTTGAGGAAGAGAGCTCCAAAAAATTATGCTATATATAATGAAGGAATAGTGAAGGGTTATTAACATTAACATTCACATATCCAGAAATTTACTTCAAGGAGGTCTGAGTTCCAACAATTGATTAAATAAAAGTCCTATTCAAATAATATAAACTAGAACATTTTTAGTTCTAATAACTCAATGCAGCAAGTGGCAGCATAGCAGATTCCACAAATATCTGTACAATGGGGGTGGGGGAGGCCCGGACCCTTCCTCTGTGTACGTCCTTGGTTATTAACACACTTAAACTGTTTGTCTCATATGTCTGAAGATATAACAGAATGAGCATAATCTGCTGTTTAGTGCATTATTATGTGTGTCCCAAGACATATCACTGTCAAGTTGTATTCCTAGGAATTTTGTGTTATACACATGTTTGATCGATTTTTGGTTAAGTTCTAGCTGTAAGCTCTCGAAAGGATTTTATGAAAGAAATACCACATTTGATAGTTATCTATAGGTTATTGAGTCACCAGTTACTTAGGTGTTGAACTAGCTTACTATTATTGATTAGTCTGTCAGGTGAAGAGACAGAGAGTAAGATACTAGAGTCATCTGCATAGATTAAGATTTTTGCACCTTCAATATTGATGGAATAAAGAGATCTGAAGATCCTATGCAGACTGGCATAAGCTGTAATGTTGGGAATATTTTGAAATGAGAAAAAAGTCTGCTATGACCAGGAATCGAACCTGGGTCTTCCACTTGCTGGCCAGCTATTCTACCACTGAACTATCCTAGCAGATCAATTTTCCTATTTCTGAACGAGGACGTTTTCCTGATTGGGGCCAAGTTAGCCAAGCTATTATCAACCAGCCCCAGACAGGCATAAGCTGTAATGTTGGGAATATTTTGAAATGAAAAAAAAGTCTGCTATGACCGGGAATTGAACCCGGGTCTTCCACTTGCCAGGCAGACATTTTACCACTGAACTATCATAGCTGATCAATTTTTCTCATTTCTGAATGCAGATGTTTTCCTGGTTGATACTAGCGTGGCTAACTTGGCCCCAACCAGGAGAAGATCTGCATTCAGAAATGGAAAATTGATCTGCTGCAATAGTTCAGCGGTAGAATATCCACCTGACAAGTGGAAGACCCGGGTTTGATTTCCGGCGATAACAGATCTTTTCTCATTTCAACAATAGCCCCAACCTTCAATATGAACTTTAACAGAGACAGAGGCTTCATGCTCAGTAAAGCATGGGATCCGACCATTAACCAGCTGGGCGAAGGACACCACGCCATTGGACCGACCCATCGACCAATGAGAGAGAGGGCAAACGTGTATATAAACCCTGGAAAATCTGGCCTCAGCACCTCAGGTTCTCCCTGAAGATGATAACAGAGTTTGTTATCGAAACGTCGGAGTACGACAGTATCATGACCCGGCTGGAAGCCCGAGAAAACTTCTTCACAAGATTTTTGTTTTTATTGTCATGACATGTCAACAAATAGTCAATGGTTTTGTAAATTGTAGAGGTTGTTGATTTGCCTTGCTGGAAACCATTCTGGCATGGTGTTTGAAGAAGTTGTTTTTCCAGATATGATATCAAACGGGCACAGAAAACCTTTTCAAAAATCTTGGAAAAGTGGCTTTGTAATTCAACTATTTTAGATATTTTAAGCAGAGAGGGGGAATCCATACAGTAATGATTCATTAATTATGTACAATAAAGCAGTATTTACTAACTCAAATGAGCAAGAAATAATGCCTGTGGAGGGTTTATACTCAAGGTTTTGTATAATCTTTAATTCCTTCTCCAGGCAAGGATGCAGCAATATGTGGTTAGAATGTTTAGGTATGTTTAAATGAGAGTTATGAAAGGTTGGAGTAATGGATTTATCATCAGTAGTGAAATGTGTATTGAGATGAGAGGCAATGGCAGTGGGATTGCTAATTGTTGTGCCAGAGATTTCTACAGATTTTAGTTTGAAATCTTCAGGTACTTGTCTTTTTGCATTGCTTATGATTTTTCATGCTCCTTTTGTTTTATTATTTGCCTTTAAAAGCCTGTTGTTATTATGTGTTTTTAGTTTCTACTAAAAGTATTTTATATTGATTTTTGTGCATTTTATATTCTTCAGTTAAGGTTTTATCATTACAATATTTTTTAGCTGTGTACAAGTCTTTGATGAATGATGAGTATGCATATATTTCATCTATGATCCAACTTTTTCTTAGTTTATCTTTACTATTTTTGCATTGTAATGGAAAGGAGACTGAATAGAAATAAAAATTTATAAAAATATTGAAAACTACCGTCAAATATCTTAGGATTGTATACATCAGTCCATGATTCTGAATGTAATAGTGTCACGAAATGATTAAGGTTTGAGTCAGAGAAGTGCCTTTTGTATGTTATTGATTAAGTTGGTGTATGATGGGATAAGGAAGGTAAATATTATTGGGCAATGGTCTGAAATATCATGGTTATAACTGTAGTGCTGACATTTGATAAGTCCAGGTTTGTAAGTATATTATCTATTGAGATTTCAGAACAATTTGTGATGTGTGTGGGTGCAAAATTTGTAACATTGATATTATAACAATTAATTAAATTATAAAAATCCTTTTTGGCACTACTGTGAGTAAGCAAGTTACAGTTAAAGTCTCCTGCAATGATAATTGGGGAGTTTGCATAGAAATTCTTAATTAAATCTAGCAGACAGTCCATTTTATCAAGAAATATATTTAAATTTTCAGATAGTGAATGATATACAGTAGACCCTCAGGTAATGCAGTAGTTACATTCCTGAAGCGGCCATGTTGGGATAAAACACACCTTGAATTTAATGACTTATAGAAAAAATAGGGTTACCTTCCCAGAGTTTGGGAAGTAATGTGTATACCTTTTTTATATAAAAATTGTAAGATAAGATAACATTAAAAAGATAAAATAATTTTACAATTTTAATTTAAATCAATTCCTTACCTAACATTTTGGCAGCACCAAGTCTTTTATGTTGATGGTTGATGGAATTAATCTGTAATGCGTCTGCATTGCTGTAGTCTGCATAGATTTATAAAGCTAACGATATGGTAGTGTACATTGTTCAATAGCACGTTTCAATTTAAGGCTTCTGTCCATGTTAAGCCCTGCTTCAACGAGACCACTTGCAAGCCTGTTAGTTAAACTATTGCTAGCAAGAATAATCACACCACCATTTTTTATTTGGATCTAGAAAAGGCACTTGCTATTGTGAAACCCTGTAGATGGATACAGTCTAATTCATAAACTGGAAGCCAGTGTTCGTATATGCATATTATATCTGGATTGTGTTGGTTGATAAGAATTTCCATTACAAGGAATTTGTTCCTCATACACTGTACATATATTGATATGAAGCACTTGAAGCAATGTGGGGACTTTCTTCTTACTTACAGAATCTAGTCACATTTTTTGGGTTTTTTGGTGCCAGCCTTGATGGGTGTAACCATGCCTATATAACGGGGTGTTTCCTTAAAATTCAAAAATACTGCATCTACCATTTCGGCATTATCTGCTGCATTAGGATATCGTGATCAAGGTAACCGAGCCTCCTTTGATTGTTCTCTCAAGAAGCTGATTTCTGTCCATTGCTTCCGTAAGTTCCAATTACTTCCCAATAATGTACTGTAGAAAATTACAGAGATTGACGCTTTACTCTTTAAACTTTCGTAGTCAAATACAGCAGTATTTTCTCCAGGTCCTCACTCACACTGCTAATCTCGCCGAAGCTGTTCCATTTCATAAACATACAATTAAGGTACTTAGCTTCCTGGCTTGCTATGTACCCTACTCGGCATCACTGGTGCGTCTTCCTTCCCCCCAGTTTCCTGAATTACCCACAGAGCTTCTTCCTTCTAAACCCTACCCACTCCTACCATAACCTTTACGTTATGCACCCCTGCTGCGATTCTCTTCAAGGTTTTGGTTTTTTCAGTGACCTGTTTCCCTCAGACTTAAATTGCTTCAACTTCTTAGAACAGGGTTTCCCAAACTGGGGTACGTGTATCCCTGGAGGTACTTGGATAGGTATGAGGGGGTACTTAAAAAAATTTACGTAATGGCGGATGGTTTAATTATTTGTTCTTAAAATTTAGTTTTTTTTTGGGCTAAAACTCCCACTTACTCATAAAATCCCTTATAATAAATATTTAGCACTCTTTTTCAGTTAGCAGATGTTTTAAACTATCAAAATTGCTATTTATGCCGTGTTATTTCTACTTTCTGGAAATACTTCGTAAAGTATACAGTAATTCTTAGTAATTTATTTCTTATAGTAGTAAGAAGATGATACTAAAGAAAATAGTACAACAGAAACCAAACCTTATGCACAATGCTCAAAACATAAATTATTACTTTTAACAATATACATCAGAAACCTTGAGTTAAGAGTTTACAGCGGTTAAACTTCATGTTCCTTCAATAAATGTACGAGTAGTAGTGAAATACGCCAAATACTAAATATCTTGGTACAAAACTAACACTTAACTACAGAATATGCTGGGAAAAGTCTTACTGCAAACTATCATGAAAAGTGGAAGTGTGTAACACTTGGAAATCTTTTGCCTAATTTTGTTATTATGTATGTAGGGCAGGGGTTGTTCTCAACCTTTTCCCCGATCACAGTAAGAGGACGGACATTAACAAAATTGTGAAAAATAACATTAATTTGAAGCATATAACTTGTAGCAATAATTTTATTGACAAGGCTCATAGGGGTACGCGACGAAAAGAGTTTGGGAAACCTTGTCCTAGAACAAGGAAGCATGACCAATACCTATTTAAAGGTCTTTTGCCGATTACTATTTCTTTTTAAATTTGCCGATTCGTCATTTAATAATAATTGCGTTATGCTTCAAGCGATTCCGTATAAGACGATTCATTTATCAATGCTTGGATAAACTCGAAGTTGAGCCGCGCGTAATGTCGGTAACGACAAAACTTACTGCAGTTGACAAGGTTAGCGTTGGCCTACGAGCAATTTGATATTTTCCTTCCGAAACTTCGGTTTTTGCCCTTACCTCCCTACCTCCTCGAAGAAAACTAGCGACCTCTTACGGTCGGCAGAATTTACGAACCATAGTTTTAGTGGAGACATAACCGTGACCGTTCGTGCTTCGGAGCCAGCGGACTCCGTTTCGAATATTAATGTTACAGGTATTTCTACAGCAGTATTTAAACGTTTTTAGTTTTTATTTACTTGGGTACATTTTTACGAGATTCCATCTATTTGTTAATTTTTTATGGAAGGTTTTTGCTTGTAATATTGTTATAATAATGTTCAATATCACTATTTGAATCTTCGCAGTTCGGCAGACTTAAGCTTTCCTGTGATGGAGCGATGAGATTCATATTCGGGTGTTCGTCTTAAGAGAAGCATTTGTTGCACCCTCGAGAGTGATATCCCACCGCTGGAGAAATTAACTCGGCAAAGGTGGGGAAACTGAACAAACCTCTTTTAAATGATAATTGGTTAAAGAGTAATTTATAGAAGACATTGTATCTGATGGTAGCAATTTCAATATACTCCTGAATAGGGGAATTACACTGTACACGGCTTTGGTTTAACTATTATATACATAATATCCTTATTCTGTTGGTCCGTCCGTCCGTCGGAACGCTCTATAGAAATACCCATAAGAGAACACTTAAAAATTCATTTTTTTCACTTTCAGGCTTTTTTTCTTTTGCAAAATTAAATTATAAGTAATTGACGTACGATCTTCGGACCTGGACCATTTTAAAGAAAAATAAATATAGATTCTTATCGTCGGCTTTTGCCTTCGGTTCGAAATCGCCCAAGTTATACGTTTAAATCACATTTATTGGAAAACTAGCGGAATTACCCGTTGAACATCAACGGGACTTTGTAGTGTGATTAAAATATAACTTCTGAGGTGTGTAAAAACTTATATATATATATATATATATATATATATATATATATATATATATATATATATATATATATATATATATATATATACACTAAATGTAATTGTTTGATTAATTAATAAATTTCTGACAATCATTTGAATTCTCCCAGAAAATGAAGCGCTTGAAATTTATTACATTCTGGCGTCAATATACGACTTGATTTGCCACTCTTTGGCTCCGTTATTCTTCCTCTTCATATCTTTACTGAATAATAATATTCTTCAATTATTAACGTTGCAATCTATTAAGTATGTGTTAGTCACCTCAAGGAATTCTCATACCATAAATACCATTTGTAGTTCATAGTTTATCAGTGCTAGAGAACAATTGGAAAACAAATTAATCGAGCATTATCAGGTTTAAAATACTAAAAGCAATGTCAAAATCTCTTTCTGACATTATAGTTTGGATTAGATCCCTGCACAGGTATGATATTTTTCACCCGTACCCGCAGACTACTAACCCGTACCCGCAGACTACTAACCCGTACCCGCAGACCACTAACCCGTACCCGCAGACTACTCACCAGTACCCGCAGAATGTTAACCCGACCCATACCCGCAGAATGTTAACCCGACCCATACCCGCAGTCTCCCACCCACACAGATTGCCCTACTTGTCCCACCCGACCCATATTTTTTTAACTGTATGGTCCTCGAGACACAAATCCGTAGCAAGAAATCGTGAAAAAATAAAAATATTTCTGAGTCAGTCATTTATTTTGTATAAATTAAAATGAAATGCAATTGTACATTAACATTCATTTTTAAAATCGAAAAAATGTATTTCAAGTACATACCTAAGATTTATTTTTACAAAATAATTTAATTGAAAAATGGAAACATTAATTAATAGTATCTACCCTGAGATTTAAAATGAGTATTTAAAAATAGGACAACATCCACGTCTGCGGGACCTAAACCGTTTCTTTTGCTTATCCCACCATTTCATAAAATCAAAATTATTAGTTATGTCGTCAGATAGTTTTAAGTCAATATATGCAGTCAATTCATCTGGATAAATATGATCATTTACTGTGTCTGTATCCATAAACTGAACTAAGGTGTCTAACATTTTATACCTTTTTATCGGTTGCTCTACAAGCGTACACGGATTATATTTAATGTCATCAATACTTTAACTTTCTCATGGATTTCATACTTTTCTTCAGTGTTTAACATTTACACACTTTTTAGAAGGGGGTGAAGAAAAACAGAAATTTTATAAATTTTTAAGCTCATCTCCTGACACTATCTCAAAAGGTCTCAAATTTCTAACTACAAGTTTGACACAGCCATCTAAAACCTTTCTTTTTTTCTTTTCAGCTGATAATTTTGGTAAATCGCATTTTTTCGGCACAAGAAAATTTGTAATTTTAGGCACACCTTCTTTTTTATTTTCACATTTGTGTCGCAATAAACTTGATGTTCCCAGCTTCTTATTATCATAACGGTAAAAATTTTATAACTACTGTAAGCGATTATCTTCAAAATCAGTTCTCCCTTTTCATCTAAAATTTCACGTTTCCCAAAATTTTGATTAGGTATTTTCTTTTCTTCTTCGAGTGTACTCTAAACTCAAAAGTTTCCTTATTATCTGATCAGTATTCATTGTTCAAATCTGAAGGGCAGATAAAAGTAATATTTCGATTGAAATTTTGATTTATAATTGAATGATGCATGAACTTATAACTGAAAATTTTACCGTTCAATCAACTGGTATTGGTTCCTTTTAAGGATGTGGTAGATTGATATTCTGTCACAAAAGCCGAGATTACATATAACTTACCATTGTAATTTTATAAAATAACTGTCGTTTCTTTCTCTCGCAAACAAAGTATAAAATAATACTACTCACACGTGATTATTTGACGAAAAAATACTATATATTTGAGCGTTAAATAACATATAAAGAATGCTGATAGGCACTCTTATATGTAACCACGTCTCTTCAAAAGTGAATTCACAAAGATAGATGTTACTTGCATGAATGGGCAAAACCAACTGGTTAAAAGGGAGAGTTCTTGCACAAACCAATCTGTCATAATTACATTGTACTACATAATTCCCCTATTCACTCTTTCTCACCCCCTCCTTAGATTCTCTTCTAGTAACGTAATCGACAATTGTTTGTCAATTGCAACTTTGTATCTATTTATATAATAAAAGGAATAGTTTTTTCGTCAGACACTTTTTTTGACACATGATGCACAAAGCCTGCGATCTGCCGACCTGCATAAATTGCAAATTTGTATCTTCCTATATAACGCTACTTTTGACCACGAGGGTATGCTTTACTAGGAGTAAAAGGCATGTGGAGAAGCAAATTGAATTGGAATTAAAACTAGTTTTCGTACCCGCTCTTTACCTGCACCGGTGCCTTTTGTGTCCGAACCCGACCCGTACCCGCATAGAAGCACTCTATAACCGACCCGACCCGCAACTTTCGCTGCGGGTACCCGCGGGTCGGGTCAACTGCGGGTATGCAGGGCTCTAGTTTGGATGTATTTTTTTAATAAATGTTACTGTTTATATGCTAATATGAATGGATCGACTGTCCATTGCCAAAGGGTAGTCAAGTGGAAAAGAAAATAACCCATTTGTTCACTTGTCTATGCTCAAGCCGAGTTCGGTATTAATTGTCTCCATGGCAACAATTTTTTAGTATAAATTCAAGAAAATACGATTAATTATCAAAATTCTGTGATAATAATTAGAATCTACATTCTATTCCCCTTAGAACAGTATACACTTTGCTCCGATATCACAATTTTAAGATATTTTAAAGTATCAAAGAAAACATCTCTGCATGATGGATTTGAGAGTTCCTATGTAAAACAAATAGGGAAAAAAGTCCCTAGAATAGAACCCGGGACTTCAATCTTCGCCAAATAAAATATATCCCGGAGGTGGGCCCTGGCAGCATGAGCCTCATGCCAAGTTTCATGAAAATCGGTCCACTGATGTAAAAGTTGTTAGTGGGAGACACACAGACAGGACCATTTCATAAGGCTATGATTCCTTTGGAAACCAGCCTAAAAACACATTACAACAACCAGTTGGCAAATTATTATATTCTGTTTCAATTTAATTATATTTAGAAGTAATCATTTTCATGTAATTTAATCTGAGTCACTAAAAGTCTTTGTCAGTGTCTTCATCTGAATCATCTTCTGCTATAAAGACATAGACATCAGGTGCTTGTAGGAGCTGTAAAACATCTTAGGAAAAATGTTTCAACTTTCTTTTTGGCAGCTTCCTTCAACTTGAGATATATGAATCAGAGGAAATCAAAAAGTGGTGAAAAATATCCTCCATAGTATTTTCTCTGGAAAACTTAGGTGAAAATCCTTCATGATATTTTCTTGCCCTTGTTACGCGCTTCCTGGGCTTCTTCAGACAATTGTCCAATTGGTAATATTGCAGACGATATAAATTGGGGCTGTGTATTAATATTTTGTGAACTGTTATGGGCATACTGTACCATGATTACATGAACCTCCTCACAGTTTCCAAGGCATATCGTTGGAAACTCTATATTTATGTCGTAGCCACTTGATATTGTCACAAGTACAACTTGAAATCTTTTAATGATTTCTTCGTCCACACCTGTGATTGATAAAGATACTGTCGCGTTTTCGAAAAAGAGGCGAGCTGTGTTACCATCGTTGGTGCTGCCATATCCCGGCTTTGGTTTGTCCACAATAAGTCCTAACTGGGACTTCAACTCCAGTTGTATTCTCTTCTTATTTTCACCCAATTTTCCCCTATCTTCTTTGCCTCGCACTTGCCACTTTCCAGTATTTAGTTTATATGACAAATGGAGTACACACTCAAAGAAGCGTATCCACACATGTAATGTGGATAATCCAAATCATAATTTTGATTCGTTGATATTTTTTTGGAGAATTACATCTATTTTGTAAAAATCTTTAGATGTTGCACCACACAGGTAACACCTTTGTGTCAATTTGTTTGATGACCCTGCATTGCACACCTTACCATCTATCATTGTGAATAGCAACTTGTGTTTGATTGAAACTTCCTTCTCGTCACCAATAATAGAAGGAACAAATGCACTTATTTGGTTCTTGACATACTCCATCTCTTTTATAATAATATCTGCAGTTTCGTGTATAAATTGCAATCTAATTGGACGGCAAAATCGCGGTGATGCAGGGCGACAATTTTGACATAGGACAATTTTGTAATTGGCATCAGGTTTACCTTATATTACTTGAAGTGGCACAAGGGATATTAAAAATATACTGACATCTGAGCTAGATTCACCCTCAAATTTTTGCTTATATTCACTCTGCCCAGAGCTACCATCACAGCCCCACTTGGAGATAAGTTGTAAGTTCTTTCGTTGTTCAGTTGTCAGCATGTTAATTACATCACTCTGCACCTGCAATATACACTGAACTGTGTGATCTAACAAACTGCAAAATAACTTTTGCACTTGTTTCTGTTATGGTTTAACTTTCGGGATAACATTGTTGTTTGGCCTCACTCTAGTAATTTGGGTACATTGTGCAATAATTTTCCTTTGCGGTTGACCTAATAAGATTGTACTAAAACTTAGTTAATTTTCCCTCCACAATGATTGACAGGGCTTTATCAGCCAAAAGGGGAATGAGTGGTTGTAAACTCTTACACTGTAGGCTTTTCTGTATTTGGGGGTAGAAAACCACATCTTTTGCAGCATCTAATTCTCCTTCTGCACGGAGACTAATCTGAGCAGCATAAGATAGCTCTGAAGTACTTTTGCTTGTGACCGTATTATTTCAGTTTTTCTCCGTTTTGATCGTTCACTACTTTCACTAGTCAGTTTGTGGACGCCCGCCTTTTTTTACGAGACTCAGAGGCATGCATGTGCACTGGAAGCGTGACATTACTTTCTAGCCACTCTCTATTTTTTCGAACGAAATATTCAATGTTTCTTGAAGCAGCTTGCCACTTCGATTTAAAATTAAAAATATAACGTTATAAAACTGGCTTTATTTCACCAGGTAATGAGTTATTTCTCTGATCCGTTCATGCAAATGTTCACATTGGTCTCTGAATTTCGTCGATGAGCTTTCGTGCATGATCTCGAACAACTCCTTTTTGCTCAAGGTAATGAGCTGGCTGCGGGATCCTGTAAAAAATGGTGTTTTGTTGTTGAAAGTAACTGAATTTCTAACACAGACTCAAAAATGTGACGAAATGGTTATTCCATCAAGTACAGGGATGCTCGACAAATAAGTCACATTTTCTATGAGAATCGCAAATATTAGCAGGAGTTTTTGATGGTTTTAGATAAAACATGAATGATTCTATAAAACCATACCTGAAATTTAGCTGAATCAGTAACTAAAAGTTTCAATGCAAATGCCATATCAACATATTTTTACGTGTTTTTCAGGCATGGTGGGCTAGTTCATAAAAGTAAAAGTAAAATTATATTTATGTTAAAATGTTTAATATACCTCCAGGTATTGAATCCATATTATCACAATCCACACAAGTGCTTAAATCGCAAGAAAATATTCACAAGTCGATGCGTTTAAATCCCAAAACAAGGCATATAGATGTGTGACAGTAAAATTTCGACCAAATTTATGGTGCAACGCGAAAATTTAATTTAAATAACAAGTAATATATTCCTTTCCATCATATTGATGGGCTTTACTACTAGTCTTGAATAATTAGCAAATCATCAAAACCACCAACAATATAGTATGACAATATTTATTATATATGCAATACTAAAAAAATACATATTTCAACATTTTGCTCATTTTTCTTGCTAAATGAAAGGACAAATTATTCACCACACTCAGTGATCTTTAATTCTTGTAATACAGAACTTAACATCTAGCTTTAATATTTTTCATCAATGACTTTTTTCTATCTTTATAAAAATGTTTGTGAATGCACAATCCTTTAAAGCACATTATGCCAAAGAATGTTATGGTAGCAATTACATTTAGTCAGAAAAACTCCTTTCCTAGTAATGCTAAAAAAGATTCTGTATGACTAAAAGCCACTACTTAACCTTAAATGATCACCGTATGACTTAACTGTGATAATTGTTCAATTTATTAGTTTGGACAAGTCAAAACATAAAATATACTCAAAACAAGGGCATAAAAACTTGGGATATCAAATGGGTTTTGAAATAACACCAACAAAAATGATTTTTTCTTATACAAAAGTGTGAGGTTGCTCACTCAAAATACAGCTATTGAATATAAGCTAATGCAAGTTTTAAAAAATCTCTTCTTTAAATAGAAATTAAGAAATGGGAATATTAAATAGAAAATACTCCATAAAACTTTTGGATTTTCAAGTGCAAAAATCGCTTATATTGTACCAAGCTGCTTTACTCCTCAAATTGATTCTCACATTTTAGGAGCGTTACAATATGAAATACACTTTTAGAATGCATAACTATTTTTAAAAATGTTGAATAATTTTTAGAAAATATTCAAATCAACAATTGGGCACAATTTTCCTCAACATTACACCATAGCATACAAAAAAAACAATACTTAAGATGGTTCTAAGCATGCAAAGAACTATCATTTCAACAGGACTAAAACATTTAAAGTGATTTCATGAGCTTATATTGAAGTCATTATGCATACCTATTTTCATTATAAAAGGACCTGAACATATTCTGAAACTTACTAAATGAGATTACTATAGTAATGGCAGATTCAGAGCAAAATATATCCCCTTGATATGCTGTTTTTTCCTTTATATATTTTTGTGAAAAATCCCATTACAAAAGAATCATTTCTGTGAGATTCGAGACGTGGAAGGATTAGAGGGAATGAGGTAATTTTAAGACACTTTTTTAAAATGTGGTGTTCAAAAATATGTTGGTGATGAGTACATGAAATACAATATCACTACATAAAAACTTAATAACTTAGATAAATTTGTACCAAAATGTGCTGTGGAAATATTTAACTGATACTTAATATGGTATCAAGATAACTACACCAATCTGGCTGCAAATTAGCAAGTTTTATGATAAATATTTTTTCTTTAATATTATTATACAACATGGTACAATGTAAACATTTTGACCAAAATCCATTTATTTCTGCTTTGTGAAACATTATATCAAAAGAAATATTTATCTTTTTGAATAAACTCAATTGTCTTTTTAATTTATTAAATGAAACAAAGCCTTCCAAACTGAACCAAATATCCAAGTGCAGTCTAATGAAAAACAAAAATTTCAACAACACAACATACTATAAACAAAATGCAACTATTTAGTAACTCTTACAATTACTAAAATAGTACTCACAGCTCCAAAAATTATTATATCTAAAATTAACTTTAATTTGACTTGGCTAGCTGCACAGGCAGATCAACATTAGAAAAGCTGAAGAAATTTATATTATCAGGAAAACCAACAGCAAACAGGAGAGGAACTTCATCATTCAACTTCTTTGTCAGGTACATAACATCTTCCAATTTTGGAATATTATCATCAGACCTAATCAAAAACAATAATAACATTAAAGCAATTTACATTTAATTGACAGCAAAATAATAGAGGTAATAATACTTACATCACTACACTAAGTCGATATCTAGGAATACCAGGGCAAGACTTCCTAAAATTGGAGTTTGGCAAGTACAAGTCAAATTTTATCGACAAGGAATTTTTATTCTTATCTGGAGCATCATAACAATTATATTTGGCTGAGTTAGTTATTTGAAGTTTGGAACGCACTGCATCTGAAAAAGTGATTTTGAAAAGCATTAAAATTGATGCTCTAAAAGACTATATTATCCACATACCTTTCCAATTAATTGTGGATGACTGTGAAGTAGTGAAGTATCTTAGCTACAACTAAATGATAAATACAAATATTAATGTACAATGATAATGAGATATGGTATCACTAGTGAGATCAGTACATATTTGAAACAAAATATGCAGAGTTTAAAAAAATGCAACAGGTATAGGTTTTCTGCATCTTGTAATGCTTAACCTTCATGATAGATCAGTTTCATATAATTTCATTGTTAATGTGTAAATTTTAAATGGACCAATAAAAAAATTAATTGGCAGTTTTACAAACTATAATAGTCAAGATTTGCAAAAGATGACTTTAAGTTGTATTAAATATCATAGAATCAGTCATAAAAATATTAAAATAGGCATTACTTTTTCACTTGCACCTTTGAACTTTATCACTTGGTTATAACAAAAATATTACAGCTGAACATATTGACTACGTTATTAAAAAGATAGGGAATTGATTTTCTTAACTTAAATTATAAGAGGAAAAGTTCCATTTTGAAATCCTGCACATACTCCTAATGAAATCATAGATATAAACCTTAGCATTTTGGCTATGTGGTGCAATATATAAAAATAACAATTCTTCCTCATTTTTTTTTACATTTCTGGGGCAGCTCTTGTCAATGAATATAAAACTGGAAAAATATTTTCCATATTTTAATAAACAATTTCAAATACATGAATTATTAGAAGCTATTATCAGCTTCATGCATTTATGATCCATTCTGCATTTCAGTTGACATAACAAGGATTGAATGTCAGATTGAAAACTCAGTTGTAATATGAATCCAAATTATGTTTATCTTATAGATTAATGACAAATTAACAAATACAGTAAATAGATATATTTGAGGAAAATTCACTTTTTTAAGAGGATTGAATTTATAGCAGTTCAAAAATATTTCAGTCTAATGGTGTTAATGGGAATAGATGATGGAATAAAAATTCCCGTGGCAAGTAATGTCAATGCATATGGCTTTCACAACATCAAAAGAATTGGAGACAATGTTAACTCACACAAAAATGTAATGATGAACAGTGATTCAATATGATAAGTAACTCCCACCCATAAAAATGAATAGTGCATTTATCCAAATTCCCTTTCTATACATATAAAGGGAAAAACATTTCTATTGTAAGACATAGTTTGCTAATAAAACTTACCAGTGCTTATACTGTCAGCTGGTTTTAAGAGAGGTAAAGTATCCTTCTTGCTTTCAGTCTGAAATCCATCAGATGTTTCAGTGTTCTTCTGCTTATCACCATTTCTCTTTATTTCAGACCAGCTTTGAGCATCAGGTTTTTTTGGCACAACACTAACATTCCTATTCTCAGTTTCACCAGGTGAAACTCTTGGTGTTTTATTCCAGTTCTGCCTTCTATTAAATGAATTTATATTACTCCTGTAATGTCCATTCCCCCTCCTTGGTGCACATGCCTGCTGCCAAGTTGCACCACTTCCTCGCTCATTGGAAAAACTAGAACTACTTTGTCCAATAAGTTGCCTGTTCCCATTGTCAGACCGATTAAAATACTGGAAATGATGCTGAGAGTAATTCAGACGTTGAGCCTGCTGATAATTTTGTGAATGGCTTCGGGGAATCCAGGACTGAAATTGAGTCATGAGGGAGTAACTACTTTGTCTTTGGGGATAAACATATGAAAACCAAGCTGGTCTGCTACCACTCCCTTGAAAATGATTACTTGAAAATGAATTCCGCTGAATAACATTGCCCATGTTGTAAGCACGTTGATAATCATTATTCCTGTCATACCACGGATGCCATGGATTCTGTATAGTTGCTGCAGCTAAGCTCATTAATGGACGATGAGGATCTCTGCGGGACTGGGTTTCCCTTGGCCGTAAACTATTTTCGTTTTTACTTTCATGTGACTGCCTCTGACTTTCTTGAGTTGGTCTTGCATTTTCACTTGATTCTTCACTTGGCTTATCAATGCTAGCCACGAGATCAACAGTATACTCATCCTTAACTGGCCAAGTGTTAGGAGGAATAAGATTAGAAGGAGGGGCGGGAATTTTGATGATCATTTTTCCATTATGACGGATTGGTATTCTTCCAAGAATACCCCAGAAATCATAATTGTCATTAGCTATTCTGTCCTTGCCATTCACTATCGGTTGACTAGCTGTCTTTTCTCCTTCGTCTTCCTCTGATATATCTATCAACTCGATCAATGATATTTCTTTGTAAAATCTAAGCATCTCTCTTGATTGCTCACTGTCTTCTTTGGTTTCATCGTCACTGAGTACAATTACATCATCACAACCAGTTCTTAACTTTTTTGCTGGGGAAGCCTTGTCTTTAAGTACTTCTGCCTCTCTCAAAGAATTTCCTGTCTCCTTATGTTGGCCATTTGCTGTTGGCATACATTCAGGTGACTCTGCATCACTGCTTAATGAAGCTAAAGGCATACTGTTGTACATACCTCTGCTGGGTTTATTTATAGCAGACGAGTTACTCACTAATTTCACATCAAGTGATGGGTCAAAAGAGTCACTTGATGTTTTTGCAGTCTCTTTTTTAATGCCAACATTGATGCACTCAGCCAGTGGCTCATTTTTATTGCTTGATGATGTCTTAACTTGGTTATCATCCTGATTATTAGCATAACTTGCCGTTATTTCAATATCGTCATTTATAACAATTGTGCCAGCAACCTTCCTCTTCTTGCTAGCATCAATAACCTCGATGAATTTTATGTCATCATCTTCTGTTGACATGAGGCTTATTGAAGAATTAATTCCAGAGGTAGATGGATAGGGCTTATCGACATCCGAGAACGGACGTTTTGATGGAAACCCATGCTTTTCACAGTTGACAACTTCAACAGTATCTTCAATTTCAATGACTTTTTCAGACCTGGGAGCATCAGATGATTTTCTCTTGCGAATTATGCCCACAACATCCACCTCAATAGGTTGATCCTCCACCCCCCGTCTCCCTCCTTTTGATGTCCTCTGCTCCTGCTTATGCCGACGGACCTTGTAACCATATCTTGTAAGGTGGGCATATGCTCTATATTCTTCCAGAGAGCAGCCAGAATCGGCACCAAGCAATACTGAGTATGCCTGCTGTAGACTCATCGGCATTCCACCAAAACTTATTTCTATAGTATTCTGAAATCAATATTTGAAATTATCATAAATGAGTAATGTAAATTAAAGAATGAGTGAAGCAGCAAAATCTCAGTACAGTGCATTTTTACAGGAGTCTATTTATAAAACTAGCAGAACAACCCATTCTTTGCCCCGAGTGTTTGTGATTAATGACTTGAAAAGATTCCTTTGGTAGGTACCAATGATCTTTCATGAATTCAAAGTCATAACTTTATCTCCTTCAAGGCCCATAACTTTGAAAAATATACTGAAAACCATTTTACAATACTTCCTCATAGCCTATGTTGATGGTCTTGCCACTTGGTGAAAGAATATACAAATTATTTTGGTTACTTAATCTTGAATATGCTACATAAAACTGACCATGAGAAAAGCAATGTGCACAGAAGTGGACCCAACAACTATTAGCGATTGACCTTGGGCCTTATTAAACAGTCATTGCAAAGCAAACCTTTACCAGAAATTGAAGGGTAGTCCCTTAGAATCATAGGGATATGTGGTGTAAAAACACATCTTGTCAAAATATGTAACTGCTTCAATAACATGGGGATGTTAAGTTTGAACCTACAAAATGGTCCCATTATAAAGTTTTGGAGCATCTAAATTCCGCGGTAATATAATTGGTGCACCAATCTTTAAAATCAATTTATGAAGAGGCATCCCTGCAGGATTCTGTGAATTTAAATTGTCAACTGTAAAATTTACTGCTTCATCCACACTTAGTATGGTATCCACAGAATTCTGAACTATTTTGTTTGTTTGTGTTTTTTGGCTAATCAACCTCTTGGATTATTATAACCGTTATGGCTATTGCAGACCTATCCCTCACTCACCCCTTTATACACTGACCGTTAAGAATTCCCCCAAACCCCTTCCCTCCCTCCACTCCTACCAAGAAAGTTTAAATATCCCAGATAACACGAAAAACAGTCATACTATCTTAGCTACCGAAGATGCGAGCATAGCTCTCGAAATGCATATTTAGCGTCTTCCAAGTTCCTGAGTGATTGTGCAGGTGTGTGTGTATGTGTCTGTTCCTTTTCCTCTCCTCTCCTTTAACCAGCTTTAAACAAACAGGTTCCTGCAGCTGTTCATCCTTCAAACCTGTAAGTAATTTTAAAATTTAAATTTTTTTTAATTTTAACATATTTTTTAAATTTTCTCCTTATTGATGAGTGATTGCTTCTCGGGATAATTTTACGGTTCAGGAATTTATTTTATAATTCCATACTTTACACCATAGGCTCCAAATTATATTTTCACTGAAGATTACGTTCAATCGTTGAAACCCGGATGATGTTTTTTTAACAAATCAAGTGGGATTTTTTTACAAAATGTTGCTTACTTTCTTTCATTTCAATTATGCAATTCTACAAAGTTATGACAGAAAAAATAAGTTTGATTTAAATTTACGTCTTGCTTTGTATTGTATACTTTTTTACTGTAGTAAAAGATAAAATAATATTTTAATAAATTCGTTGAGTGTTTTAAAACCAAAAGCAAAATTTGTCAGGCCCTCTGATGCTTATACGCAGTATTAAAAATTACGTTAAGTTGAAGTACGTTATTTTGAAATATTTATACAGTATTTATATGGGAAGATTGGCGGGGATTTTAAAAAAGTACGTTAATTTGAAACATACATAATTGTGAAGTACGTTGTAACGAGATTTTACTGTACATATAAGTACTTTATGCCATGTTCCATTCATTGAAAAAGCATCAAATCAACACACAATTTTATTTCATACTCGAATTTAAGATGATCCTAGATTTTCAAAGGCTAAAGCTTTAAAAAATAGCCTAGTATTGGTTTAGAGTAAATATGTTGTCTTCTAATCAGATCAAATCTCGAGATTTCTGAGAAGTCTTGTCAATGGTCAATGGAAACATTCTCTAGTTTTCATTTATTAATTATTACTTCCAAATTGCTGTTCATGATTAACCCTTTCAGGGCTGAATTTAGAAAAAAATGGAATAATAGGTCATTATTTGGAATATATTATATTTATGGTTCAAATATTAATGTTATAAAATTATTTCAAAGTTACATTTATTGTTTATAAAAATATGGCCATGATGCCATATGGCATCATCAGCCTTATCTGGTGAATTTTCGGTCATTATACATTTTCCCTCAAAAAAAGATTTTAATTCATTTTTCATGAAATGTTTTAAAACAATTACGGTCTTGGATTAAACATAAAGAAATTTTGCATTTTACACACTTAATTCTAGCATATGCACTGCACAACCTACATCTTTGCTTATCTTTAACTGCTTCAGGCCAATGATTTAACTCATCAAATCTCAAGCTCTCATATGGCATGGGTGTCACAGATTTTAATGGTAATTTTACCTTTTGGTTTTCTTTTCCTTCACTTGGTCTGCCCCTTATTTTAGGTAAAGAATTAGGTGATACTGATAAATGATTTGCAATTTCATTCTTAAAATCCAATAAACTTTTTCTGTGTTTCATACTGTGCTGATGCATATGCCTACGATAAAGTAACCACGAATTCACTACTGAAATGTCAAGCAAATAATAAAATAGTCTCATATACCACTTTTTCCCCCTGATGTCAATCCGATACAGTTCAATAAGCATCTCACTCAAATCAACCCCACCCATATACTTGTTATATTGTGAAACACAGAGTTGTCTAGGAACACTGATGTGACATTTTTCTTTTGTGTCCCATCTTTTGCAGCAGTTCATTGGATTTGGACCTACAAATGAAGAGGCAACACTAAGACTTTTATTGTCAAACCATTTTGTGACCACTATTCCACTATTAGTTACCAGCATGAAGTCTGAGCTGCCCCTACCTTTCTTTTTCAGCACTACATCACTCAACAAATTGCACCCCTTTAGCCTATTTGTTCTTATGGTCCCTGTTGAATGTATTCCAAGTCTCTGAAGTTCTTGAATTATAGGTTATAATAGCTATCAAAAAATAATTTGAAGTTCTTATTCCTGGGAATATTAGCTGCAAGTTCAGCACCTTGTCCTAACTTACCAACTTCTACAGATCCTTTCCCCGAGTAGACTTCAAAATCGTACACTATACCACTAGCCCCAGCTCTACTGAATATTTTTATTACCCAGGAATGGGGTTTATCCTTCAAATATTGTTTGAAAGCAAGGCGTCCCTTGAATGGGACCATCTGCTAATCAATGCTCTGCATTTCTTCCTGAGGTATCTTTTTCAAATTTGATTTCAGAGATTCAAAAACTGGCCTTAGTTTGAATAGGGGATCATAACCATCTTTACCTTTAGGTATACACATGGTATTATCATTTGCATGGAAGTACCTTCTCATGGTCTTGAATCGGTCACGAGACATGATATCAGCAATGGGAGGGAACCTCGTGGCTCTTTCCCAGTGGTTATAAATTGATGGCTGCTTGATAATGCCCATCAGCATATGCATTCCCAGAAATTGTTCCATCTCATTTTTGCTGACTTTAATTTCAATTCCTGCATTCTGAAGTGCATATAGGTTAGTCTGGTGAGTAATATTTTCTATTATGTTGTCATCAAATATCATTTTGAAATACTCAATAGGAGTAAAAACTTGAGGTGGTGGAGGTGGAAGTGAAGTTTTTCAGGACACATCTGTGACAGAAAATTCCTTCTCCCAATGATAAAATTCTTTACCATAAAAACTAATGTTTGTTGATGAAGATAAAAAGTCATGCGAATTAGCAGCTGGTGGTGACGTTGAACAGCCTTTAGTCACTACTTCTATTCTATTTAGTAATGAGTGGGGTATGGATTCCTCATCAAATTCTTCAAAAATATCAGCAGCAGTCTGTTTGCAGGAGACATCTTCTTCATTCATGGCCAGTTCTTCATCCTCTTCAAATTCAAGATCAGACAATTCACCATCAGGATCTAAAATGACTTGTAAAATCTCTTCATCAGAGAAGAGTTTTTGCATATTCCTTGCTTCTCTGCATTTAAAAATCCTTTCCTCTTTTTTTGACATGAGTAAAAATTCAACAAACTAGAAAATGTAAGAAAAGAAAAAGAGATAGATAACAAATTGAAGACGTTTGGTAATAACAATTGGAAAGTCTGAACAATAAAAATTGAAATATTTTATGCAAAATAATATATTTATACAATAAAGAACAAAATAGGGACATTTATCTGAAGGTAAGCAAAAATTACGAAACAAAAGATAATTAAAAATAATATGTGAAGAATTAGAGAAGTTTTTTATCTAAGAAATTAAGTAATTATGTATAAGTATATATATAACGAAATATATTAACTTAGTAAAAGTATAATTATGCTCTTCAATCACAGAGCAACATTAGTAAAAAAGAATTATTACTTTGTTTCGCCACAACTAATTAGAGAATCAATGGAAATAAACTATGTACAAGCATTCTGCCCCTAAGAGGTATACTTCATTGGAAGGCGGATGATGCCATATGGAATCATAAATTAAGGCAATAATTACGAGATATTAATAGAAATTAAAAAAAAAGACAAAACCACACAATATTATAAACATTAAATTAAACATAAGAATTTTTAGCGGGAGGTAATTCTTATCTTACAAAGCAAAACTAAAAATATAAAATATTATCTCAAACTAATATTTAAAGCAGCACAGAGAAATATCAAATGCTGAAAAAAAAATCGCAAAAAGTGTAATCTCAGAAAAACACAGTGTATCATTGATAAAACGCTTTCACTACATTCATTTGACATCGATTTGGTTCAAATTCTCACCAAAAGAGGGATCTGGGACTATTACAAACATTTGATGCCATATGGCATCATACGCCCTGAAAGGGTTAAGTGTGGGGCCTAGGGTGACTGCTACCCCTGCCCTATTTAATGAGTCCTGTTTTTGGAATATTATTGTATATATAAAAACTTAAGTTTCAACAGAGCTTGATTGCTAAATGAAAGAAAATGCAGAACAGGAATAATTTTTAGATACACTGTTTTAATTTCAAACAATCATTTTCGCTTAACTTAAGCACATCATTTGATGAAATTAAACAACATATGACTCTAAAAAATGTATGACACTTGAATGAGATTTTGCTGCATAATGAAATGATTATTACACAAAACAGCAATAGCACAATGCTCAGTTCAGGCATCAGCATCTGAATTAAAAATACAAAAATTAAATATAGACGAAGCTGCATGCTTATATTTATAATTACATAAATTTACTGAAATTTTTTTGTTTAAAATTATTTTTTGACTTTACAATTAACCAATCTTAGCTGTGGAGATGCAACTTGCCAGCAATCAAGTCTTAAGTTTACTTACAAATACTAATCCCATAAAATGTGAGAGCAGCTTGCACATAAATACGTTTTTAGGAGTTTAATTTTAAATTTACTGGATGACAGAAGAAGCTAACTAATCAAAAATGATGAGTCCAGACTTACTAATCAACCAAAAATCACAAGTCCAGGTTTAAGACAAATAATGTAAAACTCTGAAATGAGATTCTATATAAAAATATGCTAAAGAAAATGCCATAGTAGACAGTAATATCACAAATAAATAACAAAAATCTACTTGCTGTTTCAAGAAGAAATAATGCTTCTTCTGGGTGGAGAACAAGGTCACCCAAGTAATGATGGCCCATCGTCATCCATTGTCGACCAACTTGTTTCGTAACCTTAGCCAATTGAATAGTGGGTATCCACTCAGCTTGAGAAAGCTGTCCCCTAAAAATTTTAAATGCTAATTATTATACAAAAGCTAGATTAAAATATCAGCTTTTAAATCTAAGCCAAATGTTTCATTGTATTTCATAATACTGAAAAGTAATTTGATTAGAATTAAAGCTCAGTCAATATACTTGATGTAATTACTATTGACGAAATTTCATAAAAATGGTGAAGAATTGAGCTTTCTCAACTGATATTTTATTATCATCATCATGCTTCTGTCCGAAGACAGGTTTTAACTGAATCGCTGCCTCCATTTCTCTCTCTCCTTAGAAGCCTCTTTTATACCTCTATAAGTATTATATCCCTGCTTTATATTATCTAATATTCCTATTCTTTTTCTCCCTCTTCCTCTTCTTCCACTAATTTTTCCTTCTAAGATCGTCCTTTGTAAACACTGTCTTCTCAATATGTGCCCTATCCAATTTGCTTTTCTTTTCCTGATTGTTTTTATTAGCGTCCTTTCTTCTCCCACCATTTCTAATACTTCTTCGTTTCTCTTCCTCTCTGTCCATTTCACTTTCATCATTCTTCTCCATACCCACATCTCAAAACTTTCTAAATATTTTTCCTCCCTTCTCCTTACCATCCACGTCTCTGCACCATAAAGAGCTATGCTCCATATGTAGCATTTTGCTAATTTCTTCCTTGTTTCTAAATTTATTTTCTTGCTTGTGAAAAGCTCCTTCTTCTCATTAAATGCTGCTTTTGCCATTGCAATCCTACTTCTGATGTCCTGTGTACTACTTCCATCCTGTGCTAAAATACTGCCGAGATATTTGAAACTACTTACTTGTTCCAATTTTTGGCCATTTACCATTATATTTAATTCTTTATGTTTCTTTGAAACCACCATGACTTTCGTTTTTTCTGTATTGATCTTCATTCCATATTGTTGGCCAACCTCCACTAGTCTGTCTGTCATCCTCTGAAGCTCTTTCTCGCCTTCTGCTATTAAGCCCTGATCATCTGCGTATTTAATGGTGGTAATACTTTCACCTCCTATCTTAAATCCTTTCTCTTCCATCAATGCTTATTCTGTTATTGTTTCTGCATAAATATTAAATATCGCTGGTGAAATAGGACAACCCTGCCTCACTCCCCTCCCTATTGAAGTACTTTCTGTTTCTTCTCCTTCAACCCTGACTCTAATCTTTTGATCAAAGTAAAGGTTTTTAAGCAGTCTTTTATCTTTCCAATCTATTCCTATTTTGTTTAAAATACCCAGCATTTTATCCCATTTCACTCGGTCAAAAGCTTTCTCCCAATCTACAAAACAAAAATACATACCTTTATTGACTTCTAGCGCTCTTTCTATCATCATCCTCATACATCCTATAGCATCTCTAGTCCCCCTTCCTCTTCTAAAACCAAACTGATTATCTTGCAGCTCCTTTTCTATTTTACATTCAATTCTTTTGGTTATTATTCTGGTTAGAACTTTAGCTGTATGAGAAATTAAACTAATAGTTCTGTAATCCTTACAACATTTTGCATTGTTCTTTTTCTCCAGTGGTACCATCACAACATCTAAAAAATCTTCAGGCCATATGCCAGTATCATATACTTGGTTAAAAAATTTTGTGAGTTGCTTAACTGCTTTAGACCCCAAAACCTTAAGAACGTCCACGGGTATATCATCACTCCCAACAGCCTTCCTTCTTTTCATGTCATCAATTGCTCTTTTAACTTCAGACTCGAGAATACTTGGTCCTAGCTGATCTTCTTCCACATCCTCTTCTTCATTTAATTCAATATTTCTTGGCTTTCCTTCTTTGTCATACAGAACCTCAATGTATTCTTTCCAGACATTCTTTACATTGTCTGGCTCCGATACTATTTTACCACTTTTGTTCATGATTCCTTTACGTCCTATATTTCTTGCTTTTTTCTTTAATAGTTCCCTTGCTTTGCTATACATGAGGTCTGTTCTACAAATTCTTTCACATTCGACAATCTCCTCGCATTTTTCATTTATCCACTGTTCTCTTGCTTTATCTGTTTCCCTTCTTAAAGCATTATTTAACTCCTTGTACTTTCTTTGGCCTTCTTCAGTGTTTATGTTCTTCCACTTTCTCCGCTCTTCCATTTTTTGCAGCATGGCTGCTGTGATCCAGGGTTTTTTGTTTCTTTCACCCGTTATCTTTCCTACCTTCTTTTCCATTACATATTTAATGTTGCTATGGATGTATCTCCACTCCTCATCTACATTCTTCCTATTTTCTTCAGCTCTCTCCCCTAACCTTTCCTCCAGCTCACTCATGATAGCCTCCTTGTTTTTAAGGAGTTCCTCTAAGTTCCATTTCTTGTTAACTCTTATATTTCTCTTAATGCTCTTCAGTCTACATTGTATATTTGCCACCAAAAGGTTGTGGTCGGAATCGATATCTGCCCCTGGTAGTGTTTTCACATTTTTAATGCTATTTCTAAATCTTTCATTGACTAGTATGTAATCTATCTGGTATCGTCTCTGGTCTCCTGGGCTTCTCCATGTGTAAAGTCTTCGCTGGTGATGCTTAAACCATGTATTAGTTACAATTAATCTATTTCTATGGCAGAATTCCACAAGTTTATCCCCTCTTTCATTTCTCTTCCCTAGTCCATATTTTCCCACTATGTTATCTTCCTGTCCCTCTCCGACTACACTGTTCCAATCTCCCATTACTATGGTGGTGATCCTTCCTTTTCCCTCATCCTCCAATATCTCCATAATCTGTTCATAGATATCATCTACTTCGTCATTGCCAGCATCAGTTGTTGGCATATACACTTGAATTATAAGCATTTCCACTGGCTCCATCTGGAGTTTTACGGCTATTAATCTATCATTAACTGTCACTACCTTACTAATTCTTTCAGCTATCTCTTTTCTCATTATAATCCCCACTCCCCTTTCCTTTTTCTCCCCTCCCGAGTAAATAATCTTAAATTCGTCTGAATTTATCTCGCCTTCTCCTTCCCACCGAACTTCACTAAGACCTACTATACCTACATTATTCCTTATAGAAATACTAATTTCTTGAATCAAGGACACAAATTAACTTTACGGTAGGAATCAAATTCAACTATTCAATCATATAAACTGTGGCCATCAACCTTTAGGCAGAATTAAATTTATTCGGAATTCTGAAACGAAACGTATATAAAAACCCAAAACACCATGAATCAACCTGGCGAAATCAGAGGTAGATAAAATCAACAACCGTTAATAATAACCACGTTAATAATTGGACAATGCTAGTTAATAACAACCACATAAATTGTTGCCATGTACCAAAATGCACTCAAGGAGATATACCAATTAAAAATCCTTCAGTTTACCTACATAGTTCGATAACACATAATTCTTTAAGGAATAGAATGCAAACATCTTTGGAGAAAATTGTGCTTGAATATAACAAGTAAGGATGTAGACATTTTTATGGAAATGCTCCTCAACGATGACTGACTATATATATATAATAAAAACGTCCAATTCCCGGGTTCCTGATTCCTGGAATGCGAATAACTCGATCAAATATGCAGATATAAACTTGAAATTTGGCAGAGATAATCTACTCCAATATAAAAATGCCATGACCAAGAAAAATGCTTTCTGACATGCAGGATTTTCTTCTTTTTGAGATTAAAATTTAAAAAAAATGGACACGACCTTTAGATCCAGACCATTTTAAAGACAGAATAACAAGATATCTTACTCTGTTCGTCATTTTTCGCCTACAGTTCGAAATCCTTCATGTTAAACGTTTAATTCACATATTTTGGGGAAATCTTGCCATTTTAAAGGGATGTTGCCTCATCTACCAATTACATTGTTAAACCTTTCATTACAGGAAGAAGAAGACGGAAGAAGAGGGAAATGACTTTCATAGTTTGTTGCATTATTTACGAGAAGGAATACCTAAAGAGCTGAAATACGCTATCTTGTCCATTCGTTGGTCTGACAATGAGTGTCAAGTTATTAAAATGCAAATAACTCGATCAAGGATGTAGATAGAAAATTGAAATTTGGCATAAGTTTATATAATGAGGTAATCAGAATTTGTTTATATAGGATTGACATGGTAATTAAAGAAATAAATGTCTGTTTGTGGCACTATTTTGAGAGGGGATATATTGCACTTCCTTCAAATAAAACTAATAGGTACATTTAATTTAGTGAAACAATATTTTATGTGGACAGAAAATTAAAAAATATATAATTCAAATTATAGTATGTTCTAGAGAATTGAATTCTATTCTTGGCCTCATATTCTACATACATTTATATAAAATACATTTATATTAAAACAGATCAGTGTTACCCATATAGGTAATGTAAATATTAACACCTAAATTCCATCTCGGCTTAAGTATATCAAACGGATTTTCATGACATTGGCCATTAGCATGTCCTTTGATCAGGGGTAGCTCTTACCTTGGGGATAGTGGGGTCCATCCCCACCAGAACTTTAAAAGCCAAAAATCATTCTTTTTCATCTTAATTGTGACATGTAACAAGTCTCCATAGATAGATTTATATATATATATATATATATATATATATATATATATATATATATATATATATATATATATAACTGATTATAATCGCTGTCTACCTGCTTTGAAGCCTCCTCAAGGTCGCTTTCTCTCTCCCGGCCCCCCCTCCCCTCCCCCCCTTTATGCGCGCTTGTCGTCATCCTGAGCCTTCTTGACAGGCTGACGGGGATGACTGAGAGTCATCCCCAAGAATGCGAAGATTTGGGCGACGTTGTTTGCGCTTCACTAATCAAGACTCCTCAGCACCCATGAAGTATGCATAAATGCGCATGCGCAGAATACCTCAGTGGGGATGGCTATCCCTTTGCTCGCAGAGAGCGGCATGTGGACGAAGTACCATTTCTAGGTACTAGGTGTTCTGTCACTCCCTCTCTCTCTCTCTCTCAGGACAAACTACCATTTCTAGGTGCTTCGAGGTGTTACTGTCGCTCTCTCTCATCGAAGAGCCTGTCCTGTGATTTAGCTAGTGAAGCGAGTGTTTATAGCATAACTGTGTGATTAAACCCCCATTTTTCCGATGAATGAAGTAGATTTTTTATCGAAAATCAAGTTCAGTACAATGACTTGCGAACAAAAATTGGAAGTGAAACATTTAGGACCACATCAACCTGTTAACTTTGTTCTTGTCAACAATAAACGCGAATTGGACAGACCTAAAGCCAAGTTGACATTTTAGCGCAAATGGTTCCGCAGAAAAATGTGGTTGACTGCCAGCATGTACATGAAAAGTCTGTACTGTTTTCTGTGTTTACTTTTTGGTGGTGATACTGTGGACGAATTCAGGGTACAGAGACTTAAAGCATTTGTCTGAAAGCCTCACAAAACACGAAAGCTCAGTATCTCATATGTGTAATGCTGTTTTGCTGCAACTTCTTGGAAAATTCAATATAATTGAAAAGGATACTGCATACCAACGTGAAACGTCACAACCAAGAGGTTGATAAGAACAGGTACGTTTCATCAAAGATTATTTCAGTGCTAAAACTGTGTGGTTCGTGTGAAGTAGGTATCTGAGGACATGACGAGTCATCTGAATCTTTAAAGCTGGGAGCTTTCCGGTCAATATTTGAAATGTTATGTGAGGATGATCTAGCACTGAGAAATCATTATGATAACTTGCCTGCATTTAAGGGGACTTCAAAAACTATACAGAATGATCTACTGGCTTGCATGTACACTATTTATAAAGAACATATCAAGGGTGAAATTGAAAGAGGTAACTATGTTTCAATTCAGGCTGACGAAACGACTGACGTGTCTTGTAAATCACAATTGGTCACAATATTTCGCTATATGTTAGAGAACTGCATTATTGTTGAACGCTTCGTGAAGTACTCAGAAGTGAAAGAAAAAACGGCTGTAGGTTTGGCAACAAAAATTAAATTTGTTCTTCCTGAATGTGAAGTGCATAAACATAAAGTAATTGCTCAAACATACAGCACAGCAGTAATGAAGGGTAGATTGAATGGAGTACAGGCACCAATAAAAGAAGAATTCCCTCTTGCAAATTTTGTGCACTGTTACACTCACCAATTAAACCTCACAAAGCAGCAACTTTGTTCCACGACACACAAAGAATTGAAATATTTTTTTGCACATTTGTCTGCGTTCCCGTCGTTTTTTTCTCCTTTGCCAAAGCATGCTGCTCACCTTGATGAAGTAGTGAAGAGGAGGATGACGAAAACCAGTGCAACACGGTGGAATTTCAAGGGAAGAACTGTAAATAGTGTTTATGAAAACTTGGAGGAGTTAAGAGTGGATGGAGAACCACAATGAAAATCTGAAGAAGGTGCTTCCTTCCAGAAATAAAATCGATTCCGTCATGTTTGATCGGTTCACAAAAGTGAGGGCGAATAACCTTCCTATATCGGGCCCATTATTGCAAGAAAAGGCACTTGAAGCTGCTAAGGAACTTGGAATAAACAAATTTAAGACATCAAACAGGTGGTTAGAGAAATTTAGGAAATGCCATAACATTATGTTCAAGGCTGTGTGTGGGGAGGCGGCAAATGTCTGTAAAGATGATGTTGTTGAGTGGACTGAAAGGTTTCCTGGGTTATGAACCCAGGAATATCTACAATGTGGATGAAAAGGGATTATTTTTTCGAGCTTTACTCAACAAAACTTTGGCTCTAAAATCAGAACGCTGCTCCTGAGGGAAGGCTTCGAAGGAGAGGTTGACCATATTGCTGTGTGGCAGTATGGCTGGTGATTTGGAAAAGCCGCTAGTGATCGGGAGAGCTGAAAATCCACAATGCTTCAAAGGCGTAAGTAAGGAAAAACTGCCTATCATGTGGAAATCTAACAGAAAAGCCTGGATGACTACTGATATTATGTCCGAGTGGTTACAAATATTCGATAAGAAAGTGGGAAGGGAAAAAAGAAGAATTTTACCACTCTGGCTTCTTTACCTGCAAATACAAGTTTCTTGCAACCTATGGACCAGGGAGTCATTTAAAACTTCAAAGTGTATTACAGACACTTCTTTTTTAAAAAGCATTATCTCCAAAATCGATCAGGGGCATTCTCAGGCTAATGTAGGGAAATCGATTGCGGTATTGGATGCGATTTTTTGGACTGATCGAGCGGTTAAAAAAACAACAAATTCTACCCTGCTTCGTCAAAGCGGGGTTCAGTAAAGGGGAGTTAATACCTGAGGGAGAAGATGCATCTATAGAATTGGAAAATTTATTGGCAATTACTGGTGAATGTGTCGACTACGTGTCCATTGATACCAATTCGGTGACAGCGGATGACGAATTAGATGTGTGACTCAGTGTATGAGTGTAAGTGAAGCAAAAGAAGTGTGCAAGGATAAAAGTGTGTGGAGGAAGGTGGTGGGTTGGTAATTGGCAGACAAATGGCATGGCTTACCCCGCAAGGTAAAGCGTCAAGGTGGGTTGTTGTTGTTGTTATTGCGGCCGTTAAAAATTAATTATTTTAAACAATTAGATAAATGTTATTCCACTTCTAAATGTGCTACAAATTTAAAATTTGGCAGAACTGTGTGGCATTATTAACCCAATGTGGAAAAATTATAATATTCATAAAATTGCAAAAATTAGTGATTATTTTACTCCATTATTGTTCCATAAGGAAAAAACGAAAATCGGTACCGAGGAGAAATCTTATGAATTAAAAAAATATTTCCCATGATGAAATATCTCTCTGAAAAATTAATATTTTTTCAAGGTGAGATGAAATGCTTGCAGTATGCAAGCACCTTCTACTAGTATAGTATACAATGATTAAAACATACCTACAGCCAAGGAATTTGACACTACACATTGAATATTGACAGCCAACTGGAGTTAATCTAGTTGCCTTCTGAAATTTATTTCCTGATATTCTGTTGCCATACGACCACTGCCAACTATTGTTGAATAAAATAGATACTGAGTTAATCGGTTTCGGTACTGAAAAGTTCCCCACTAAGCAAATGCTCAGTTACTAAAATCGAGAAATTTACAAAAAGTGGAGTTAGTCAGTTGGGCATCTGAGAGGCTCATATAATGATAGGAATGTTTCATGAATTTTTTGTTTGAAAAAACATTTCACGTGTAGACACAATAAAAACTGTTTTAATCTGCTTTTTACAGAAAGTAACCTTAGCCTCTTAAATGTATTTTTATAACTATGCTATAAGTCAATCCTTACTTCAGTGAAATAACCAATTTAACAGCAGCAGAGGCTCCGGATTTATCATCACAAATGATTACTTAACAAATGTTGAACAACAATAGCCGTAAATAGCAACGTATTATTTTCTGTTCCAGGATCTAAATATGTACACAGTAATAATAAAACAATATTTCCTGCTTCTTCTCTTCTTACATATTTTTTTAAATTTTTGTTTGTGCAGAAAAAAGTTCTAATTACCAATTGACTACCAAAGTTTGCAAGATTTTAAATTTTGATTTCAGGTCGACTTCTTTCATTTTCAAAATTCTATATCTGGATAAAAATTCATAATATTGGTTTAAAATTTCCATTTTTAATACGTTACTTTTATAAATTTATTTTAAGAAAATAATTTTCAAAGAAATTAAACAAAGGTTTTAAAACAAGCATAATGCCAAAACAACGATGGAGATCATTGTCAGATCCCAACAGATTAAAATATAAGAGAATAGCCATAGCTAGAGCAGCAAAGTCTTCTGAACAAAGACAAATTCGACTTCAATCACAATGACTTAGACAAGGGAAGTCTTTTAAAGTTGCAGGTGTTGAATTTTCTAACGACTGCTTTGCTCATAGACAATTATACGTCTAGAGAAGGATGTGGGAAAAATTTATTTATTTGAGAAAAAGATGGGAAGATAAGAAATATTGTATACCAACAAGCATTACAATTAAAATTAACTTGGTTTAAATACTTACTATTTTGTTCTGATTTAAAAACCCGATTAACGCTGGGTATATATACTAGTTTTCAATAAAAGTGTTAATATGAACCCTATAATGATGGACGAACTTATAGAAAAACATAAACAGATATTAATTAAAAATACCATTCCACAAACATCAGCGGGAAAAATGTTACCGGGGGAAAAAGCAGAAATGTCATGGGAATTTATTTTATACATATTTGCCAATAAGGAAATCTACAAATGTTTTTACAAGATGTGAAACTGATCAAATCAAAGCCAATGACTTTCAAAAGGCACAAATACCAGAGCGATGGTTTTAAATGGCATTATAACCATAGAATAGAGAAAATAGAAGACGGAGAGATGATAAAAAAGATGTGTAAAACAACAAATAGTATCAGATGCGGATATTAGTTTACACTAAGTTATCTACAATGGATAATGATAATGACCTACGAAATTATAAACAATGTAAAGTAATGTTTTCTTTTTTAAGAAATAATTCCCCAATTCGATGAACTCCCCAAATGTGTTTAGATAAATGTTGCTATGTGTTTACTATTTTCAATATAAAACAAACCCTATCCCTCGAGAATGGGGAGTACGATAGTATACCTAAGCCCAATTCTACAATAATAAGAGTATTGTAAATACTTACAGTTTCTCAACTCTTTCCTCCTCTAATAAGGCTCTAGTTTCGTCCAATACAGCCTGAAGTTTCTTATTTTCAACCCAAAAATTGGTGGAGCGAAATTTTTTCGGCGATTTCTCATGTGAATGATCATTATGATCCAAAACGGTCCTTCTAATATTAGGAAACATTTAAAAATAACGTGTATATTAAAATCATAATATTCTAGCAAGTCACAAATAAAAGACAAAACAGCGTACAGAACACTTACTCTGAGTATGTCGAGGAAGACATTACTACTCATTTGAAGTTCAATAAGCAGGTTTGAATTCAGTTTCTCTTCAGTACCTACTCTCATTGAAATAACTTCACAAAATATCAAAGCACCAATAACTTCTTATACACTTTGTTGAGGTCTGTGAAGTTATATACTGTATACCACAAACGATATATATCGATAGTCGGGGTGACCAACAACAGAGTTGTAACGTGTTGTGAGGGTATTTATTGCAAATTATGAGAAAAATGCGCCATTAAGATGCGTAAAAATATTTAATTAATTTAAAATACATCGTATTTTATTATAATCAACAATTTAAGTGACATATAACGGTATATAGAAGTGACAAATGGTACTTTTCACGTTGATGTCCATTCCTCATCAACCAACAGCCAAAAAAGGAACTGGATACGAGAAAAACATTGTTGGAGATGAGAAATAACAGGTAATACACGGCAGATATTTCTTAATCTATTTATGTGCGTCAATAAAGTCTTCCGGATGGCAATTTCTTTTATTTTAACATACGAAGAGCTAGCACAAACTATCAAATTACGCAATAGACTTTAGTTATGGTTTGTGAAGAAATGGAAAAAGGTAGGAAGCCAGCCATAATAGGTGTCATTAAGCAATGATTTCTACGTATTCTTATATATAATTGTATAATCTGCCCGGGTTTAGAATATCCGATATTTTGGTGTCAATAACAGGCTAGCGCAAAATTGACCCCACTCATCGTAAACGAACAAACTACGGAATGTAAGAGATCAAAATTATAACCGTGATTGTGAACTATTTTATAAGAGTTTTTATGTACTGTTTAAGTGCCTGTAACTTACCATAGCGTAGGTATTGGAAAAAGATTTCGGATACGCTACCTGCTGAACTATTATTCATAAATAAAAATTACACATTGTTAAGTACAAAACATTTTTGGTAACAATTCCTAATTTCTTGATAATATAAATCACTGAATTATCCCTGTCTTCCCTTCTATTTTAAATTTATCCCCTATTTCTAGATATTCATATTGTCACGCATTCATTATTGGTAAAATATTTGGTAAACAATTTACACTGGCTATATCACATCCACTTACTAATTTATCATTGAATACATAAAACACCGTCTTTATTTTTTTGCAAAAAACTACCACACTGCTTTTTGGGGCGGCACGATATTCAACGGAATTAATATTATTTCATAAACATCGATGTTGTAAAAAAATCGAAGCACTGATATCGATGTCAAAACATCGAGCTATCGAAAGGTAAACATCGATGTTTCATAAAGTTAGTGATGGGCATAATCGAGTGATCAGTAATCGAGATATTCATTCGTTAAGATCATTCGTTTTTATTATTCGCTAAATCATTCTTTAAGATTATTCCGTAAAATCATTCGATAGGAGAGTATTAAAATTCTTTGTGTTTTTAGACAATTCGTTTTCCTGAATGTTTTAAAAAATATCTCAAAAAAGAAGTTAAGTATATTGAACTTGGTAATTGTTTCTTGTTGAAATTATTTTGTAAAATCTATTTTTTCTGTAATATTTTGTAACTTTTGTGACATTTATAATATTTGTTAATTTGTATTAATAAGTATCACAGCCTTTAAAAGAGATGATAAAATATGTACCGTCGACGGAAATCTATTTTAATCAAAAATATATATCAACAAAATCTGTAAATCATTAGATTACTAAAAACCAAAATTATGCTCAAGGAAGCATTCACATAGTAAACATAATTAAGTAAAATTAAACGTCAAATTCTTCTCATACATATGCAAGTAAAATGAAAACTCGTTTGTTTAAATTATTTTGTAAAATCATTCATTACCAATATTTCTTGACATGCTATTTTGTAATATTTTTTGAGACTTATATTTGTATTAAACTATTAAAAATGAAGTCATACCTTTCGCATGCAGTTAAAGTGAAAACTCCCTTCTGTTGAAATTAACTTGTAAAATCATTTCTGTAATATCTTGTACTTTTGTGACTTAAAATTTTTTAATTTGTATTAATAAGTATTACAGCCTTTAGAGGAGCTAAAATAGATACCGTCAACGATAAACAATTTTAATTAAAGTTTTAAACCAACAAAAACTGTGAACCATTGGATTGCTAGAACTGAAAATTATGCTCAAGGAATCATTCACATAGTTATTATGAAAAATTAAACATCGTTTTCTTCACGAGCATATTTCGTTGAAATTATTTTGTCGTTAATTACTGTAATATTTCTTTACTTTTGGGATATATCTAATATTTGATAATTTGTATTGATAAGTATTAGGAGTGAATGAGATACAACTAATAAAAACATTCAGAAGTTAAAAAATACTTATTTCATTCTAAAGGCCCTTCCGAAAGATTTTTTAATTTCCGCATGCATTTGGATATAAAGAATATGACAATTAATTTCACACAATTTTAGTTATAAAATGAATGTTTTCAAATTACTTAGCAATATACTACCTACGTCAGTATTAGACGAAATGTCCTTTCCGGATGAATAATGGAGATTTAAGTAACTTCCTAATATAATTTGGAATATTCCCAACTACTGATATCACTCGAATGATCATTAACTACTACAATCAATCGAATGATTCTTAAATACTAATATCATTTGAATGATTCTTAACTACTAAATCATTTGAGTGATTCTTAAATACTAATATCATTCAAATGATTCTTTTTATAAGGTGACCAGATTTTCAAATTCTCAAAAGAGGAATTTTATTTTAGAAATGAGAAAAAACTTGTTAAAAATTCCTTTTTATTTATTTATAAATACTATGAACTTTTATTTTAACAAATCAATATTCTTTTTTGACTTATAAAAATCGCAGCATTTATATCTAAATTTATTTTAATCACTTTGCAATAAACATTCCCAAGTTTTTTTTTTCTGGTCCAAGTATTACTGATGATTGAAAAAACTTTCCACTGCTGCTTTTGTTCTTGGTGGCACAAAACAAAATTAGGGCATCGACAACAGATTTGGATATGGTATGATCTCCTAATCAGAATGAGCAAAGGCTTTATTAATTAATATCTAAATTATAAATGTTCTTGATAACATCTTTCCAATTGAATTCTTTTTTTTAAACGTCCAAACAAAATATTTTAATTCTTCCATAGTTGTTGCCCCTTCTTCCAAGTATGGCTTCTGTCATATTCTGACAACACTGGCAATAGTGCGTTTTCATTTTGTTTGTTGAATACTTAATCATAGTCAAAATTACAAAAATGTGTGATGTTCACCTTTATTATTATTATTAATAAACAAGTGACAGCAGTCATCATAGCAAAAACTTCAAAGAGTCACAACAATAACAGGAGTTGCAATATTTTACAAAAATTTCTGGAACTATTGACTGCGTTTGGACAAAACTATTGTTCACCTTAGCAACTCAGAAACATTGTTTTTGTAAGTGTATACAGAAATAATTTAGTCAATTTTTTCAAATGAAAGGGTTTTATAGAAATTTAATTCAGAAAAATAGTGGAATTATTTAACGTGAGGAAAGTAAAAATAGCATAGTGTCTTGATAACATCCTGAGATTCTAGATTTCTCATTTGATTCTCTTGTTGTTTCAGAAGTGTTGCTCCAGGAGATTCTTACGAGAACATCTAATCGACCACATGGATCCACCTGGACCTCTTCTCTTTTGCGATACCAAGGAAGAATGTTGGTGAGAGTAATCGATTTTTGTTACAAAATAGAACAAATGAGCTTTTCACTTTGCGTTGTGTTTATCAGATTGATTTTTGTATATGATATTCTCGTTTAAAAACTTGCAACGTGTTGAGTGACATTCTAATATCTCCAATCGATCCATTAATGTAAAAGTAATTTTTTGGAATTTAAAGCATTCGAGAACATTTTTCCAAGACAGTTTTACAAGTTGAAGATATTTAGGAGAAGGATTTCTACCTAATGAGAATAACAAACTTTTGTAATTTTAATTGTGATACAATAAATAGTATATAAATTTCTGCCATATAATTGGGAATTAGCCAAAGTGTTTGTATGTTTAGCCAGTGATATTTTCAACATGTTAAAATGCAATATATTACTTACTTATGAGCATAGATTTATTTGCCGGCAATCAATTGCAGTATTATTTTTTGATGCGAAGTATAATATAGGATATTAGTTTTGTATGATCTCAATTGAAATTATTAGGACAAAATTAGAACATTTATACTTTTCATTATACAAAGTTTATCTTAAAATTTGATTTAGAAATGTTGGTTTATTTTCAACTTTGAGTTGTTTTTGAATTTCATGATGCTGAAAATATTTCCAATCGCCATTCAATGCTGATGCTATTGAAGTTAAATATGTTGACTCTTATCTTGAGTTTTGGTAAACCGTAACTTTTGAATCAGGCTGTTTGGTTTAGTATTGATATACAGGTTTCCCCTCTTTTTATGTGGGTTTGCTTTATGCAACTTTGCTATTATGCAACAAACTTATTGCTACCGAAATTTCTTTTTATGCGTCTTTGATTCACTCTTATGCAGTTACGCGGCCAGTGCAATACAAATGAAAGAAAGTTCTCCACTACACCACAAGGCAACCATTCAATCTCTCATTGTCTCTAATGCTGTGCATATTAGTACTACAGCAAAAGAGATGAGATGGAGATTTCGTGTGATGCTGTTTGTGCACACTTGAGAAAGTTTTGTCTCCTTGCCTGCGGAACTTGCGTTAGGCCAAGACAACCCTCCAACACTATAAACCTCCACTATTATGTCACTCACAACAGCCACCACTTGTGCTCGTCTGCTTCCTTTTGTTGGTGAGTATAATATACCGTATTTACCCGAAAGGAAGACGACCACTAAAAAAATTAGGTTCACATACAAAAAACTTTTACATATATGTATAACAAGCTAACATTAAGATGATGAATAAAAAAAAGTAAATTTACTACTTACATCTCCCTCTCCTCTGTTTCCTTCCCTTATTCTTGCTGTCCTTTTCATTCATCACAACTTATTCAAATTCGAACAAGTTGTCTTCCATACTTTCCATGGAATTTGATATGCAGCATTTCTTGAACCCTCTTGAGATACTATTGGGATCTATTTTTTTCCATGTTGTAATGATCCAATTAGAGAGAAGTGGTATACTGGGCTTCTTAATTTTCCCTGTAGGAGTTAATGCATGGTCCCCTGCCAAGACCCATTCTGAATAAAATGACTTGATGTAATCCTTAACCTTTTCGCTGCTATGGACGCGATATCTTGTCCGGCGGGTTGCGGCCGCTCAGTGCTATGGATGTGATAACTCGTTCGGGATATGCCGACCCCTCAGTGCTAAGGACGTCATATCTCGTTCGCCGATTTTTCGCGTCACTGCTCGAGACGTGTTTTCTCGTTTCTGCTTCTAGTGATATCTAGCGATCTCTTCCTTATTTAGGAATGTTTTCCAATGCTGGTAGATGTCATTCAATGCCTTTTAGTGAATGTTAGGGAGAGTTAGGTTCCCGACTTGGCAACGTGTTTCAGGCGCCTTCAAGAGTCCCTTGACCCTATCTCAGCCCCTATGCCCTTATAGTACCGTTATTTTTTTCTTCCCTAAATGCTTTCGTCAGATTTCGCTCAGTTTCTCCTTGTCTTTCTCAAGAGTTAAGCACTGTGTTCCCTCACACAGATTTTCTATTTTTCGATCTTTGCATTTCTTTTGGTCATTCTTTTTGGCTTTGTGGATTTATTCTTTTGCTTCGCTCAACTTTTATTTCTGGACCTTGGCTTTCATATTGGACGTTGTTTTTGGATATTCTTGGATTACTGTTTGCCTTTTACTGTGATTATATTATTCGACCTTTGCTATGCTGGACTTTCTTTTTGGACTAAGTTATTAGGGTTTTGATTTAAAACAATGTCTAAGGAGAAGGCTCCATTCTGACAAGGAGATATTTGAAATTTTGACCGGTTTTGAGAGCGGAGAAGAATATTTTGATCCTTCTGAATCGGAAGACGATGCAGCGGAGCCGCAACCAAGTGTTTCGAGAGTTGCATCTCCTCAGCCATCAACCTCTCGCGGAGCGGCACTTTATATATATTTTTAACTTCGCCAGTGCCGGTCCAAAGCCCAGATTTAAAAAAAGGATGGGAAATATTTGAAACAACTATATGATGAAAGCAAATCATATAAAACAACAAATGAGTAATCAAGCGCTGCGCGCCAAAAGTATTCAGCACAGGGTGGTAGAGCACGCTGCGGAGTATCTAGCGCTGCGTGGAATGAGCGATCGCCGAGCGCTTAGCAGTGAAAAGGTTAAAGGGCTTCATCACTACAACATCTAGCACTTGAATTTGTGATGTCATACCTCCTGGTATAACTACAAGGTCAGTATTCATACCATGAAGGGTATTTTGAACTTCCTCTTTGAACGTATCTAAGACGAGCATTGCTCTCTGCCTTAAAAGTGCCCCAGGTCGTCTATTCCACACTATGCTTAGCCAGTCCTTCATTAAATCAGCTGACATCCATCGTTGGCCTTGACATTTAACAATTATTCCATTTGGTAGTACTTCCATAGGCACTGTTTTGCGTTTTAAAATAACATACAGTGGCAACTTTGTTCTGTCTGCTAATACAGCCAGCATTACAGTAATGTGCAGTTTTTCATTCCCGGAAGTTTTTATGATGACATTTTTTGCACCTTTTTTGTTGACTGTGTAATTGGATGGCATGTTGAAGTAAGTGGGTGTCTCATCTGCATTACCCATTTGGCTCAGAAGGTAATTGTGACTTTTTTGCAACCGAATTATATGCCTCTGGAAAGTTATTAGTTTGTCCATGAAGTAGGAAGGTAGACGCTGGCAAAGTGAAATTCTTCGTCGCAGGCTAAAGCCCTTACGACACATCACACACACACACCATCCATTACTAGCCTTAAATTCTTGGTGTGGAATGATTTGCAATCATGCTAATTCTTATGCTTTCAATTTAATGATATTCCTTGCCACTGGTTTACTGTCCATTCTTTCAATGCACACAAGTTTGCAATTTCCTCTTCTAATGCATGAAATCGGCCTTGTTTTGGTCCACTAAATGATCTCTGTGTTCGCACCTTCACGTTTCTCTTTTGCCTGCTTCCACCTTCGCACATTTGCTTCAGTCACGTTGTATTTCCTCCCTGCCATATAATTATTTGTTTCTTCAGCATAGCGCACCACCATTAACTTAAAATTTCTGTCGTAACTTCTAATTTCTTTCGATGCATTCCCTCTTATTGCAGTTCCTTTTTTCTCTACCCGATTTGTTTGGGGTATCTTATTTAAAAATTATAAATAATAACTTGTCACTATTTCACTTTAAAACTCAGCAAAGCCTGTACTACTCAAGTGCTCTCGTAAATTTTCTACACTCTGAAACTCACGTCCACTTTATGTCTGCAGTTGGCATACCAAACGCAAAGCATCATGTTTAAATTGTAACAGATACGTTTAAATTTTATCAGCCTTGTTTACATTGTATTACTAGACACCTTAATTGGTGCCTACATGACTTTGTGTTTCATATTACGCACAGAACCGCCCAGTTGTAGTCATTTTTTTTCAACTTGTCATGCGATTACCTACCCAGCTCTAAACACTTCCCTACCACTAAAGTGGAACCATTGGTCTGTTTTTAGGTTGTTTATTCTGTGTGGTGTGTTTTTGATTGCAGGGATGTTTAGGGGATAGAGAGAAAGATTCTGAAGGAGAGAACCTAAGTTTAGATTTCAGAGCTAAGCTAGGTCACGGGAACAATTAAAATTGTATTGTGTGGTTTAAACCATTTGGTTGCCAAAGCCCCTACAATTGCAGATTTGGACAAAGGTGTCCGGGTTCCTTTTAGACATTTTTTAGACTCATAAAGAAATTCATATCGATTCCAAATTTCAAGACTTATGGCTGTAATTTTTTACTTAAGTAAAAAGTGCACATTTATCACAATACATTGCCAATTTATAAATAATTTTGGATTAAAAAAGTTATTTGAGAAATTTTTAGTTTAAAAAGTAATGGAACAGCCAATTTCTCAGCAGTTCTTTATATTTTCTTAACTGGTGTGTAATTAAATGCAAACTGGGAAACTGTGAAATTTATATTTTGAATTTGTAAGTTATGTATATTTTTTGTCGAAACCATCTACAGTAAAATCCCATATTTATGTTATCGGAATGTACGTTTTCCCACTATTTACAACATTTTATATGGGTCCCATCAATGTTCCTATGATTCCAATGTAAGTAAAACCTTGTATTTACATTATTTCATTTTAAGTTTTACTGCTATTTGCGTTCTTTTATGTTAGAATTTCCAATTTAAAAAAAACAATTTAACATTCCCAACAATTTTTAACGTTTTTCGACTTCACTTTGCAAAAAAAATCCAAACTCTTTTGGGCAAAGATTTTGAAAGAGTTGTAGAGTAGGAACAGTGCCCCTAGAGGCAGAAATATGAACTTTCTTTTCAAAACACCACTTGCAGCACTTGCTTTAACTTCCCATCCCCTGCTTAACACTGTAACAGATGCTACTTAGACAGATGTACTTAGAGACAGAAATACTTATGAACTCTTTTGGGTGAAAACTTCAAAAGCTCATACATAACTCACACTAGCAGAGCATAAACAATGCATCTAGATACAGAAATACTATTTATGCCACTTACTCTTTGAACCAAGTATGAATGCTATTGAAAAGATGTTAAAGTTTGGCGTTCTCTAGGGTTGCCAACCGTCCATCTTTTGGATGGACACTCCATCTTTCACAAGATTTGTCCATTGTCCATCCCTAACCTCTGGATGGATGCGATTGGTCCATCTTTCCGTAAATTTGACCATTTACTAGTAATTTTTTGTATATATAATAATATAAATAAAGTTTTATTAAAATCTGTGTCTGTATTCATAAGTGTGTCCTATTCCTATCCTATTTTCCCTCGCTTCTCTCTCTCTCATGGTGAGGATTAGACTCAGTTCCTTGTGGACTTTTGAACAATGTTTTTCGTTTTCTATTCAAATGCACTATTCATTAGGAAACCAGTAATTGGATTTCTTAAGGAAATTTCATGTAAGCCTTATTATTTTTTATACACATTGGTTTTTTACCTACTTCATTATATCAATGTAGTGAAGCAAATAACACAGTTTTCTCATCTATTTGAAGGCTTAATAGATGCTCATTCAATCAGAGGCAACAATGTGGGTCGCCTTGGCAACACTCGGCAAGAGAACGAAAAAGCCGTAAAATTTTGAAAAGAAATATGCATTTCTGACAACTCCTTCCATGTGACATCAAAACATTGCAAGAATAAGATATTTTATAGATTTAGCCGTTGAATAAAGCAAAAACGGAGAAATTCGTTCCATATTTACGTATTTTAATGAATGATGGAAAAAACCTTTCACATTGAAAAATTGAAACTCCTGTATAAACATATAGAAAAATATAATCATATCCTGTAGTCAAACCTGGGACACTTATGTAAACAAAACTAGTTTTCTCGGGGTCTCCTAGTTGGCAGACACAAAATGGCGTATACAGTATTTCTCTATGACAAACTATTCAAGAGATAAAAATGAGGACGGACAGACAATGAGTAATCTAATATATAAAATTGAATGTCTGTTTGTCTGTCTGTTCTCTATACATTCCCACACCCTTTGAACTATCAGAACCAAAGTTTGCCTAGTGACTTCCTATGACCCTATGGGTAACATAGGGTACCCGGAAACCCTTGCAACCACCCTGCACAGACAGACAGACGGATATACAGCTGGTCCTCATATATCGATTTGTTTTCTTTATGATGGCGTACCCCCCACACAGACAGAGAGATGGATATACAGCGGGTCCTCATATATCGATTTGTTTTCTTTAACTTATGTGAATTAAAAGAATAAACAATATGAATTAATCATAATATCATAGTTTGATTTTAATATTTTCAGAAATTGCGATGCTATAAGTTTCTATAAACTGTTATTAGAAGCCTGAGCAATGCCGGTTACTTAAAGCTAGTAATCAATAATTGTGAAAGAAATAATATAAATATTTTATTATAAATAAACTTTTTTGAAAGGGAATTCCATCATTATTACTAAAAAGTAAAGTAAAGTCATTTTTTTTAATTAAAAAGATTTTGACTAATTTTACATAAAAATGCATTATAAATTTAAAAAAACAAAGCTATATAGTTTTTTGAGTTCGAAAGTTATACTCGTATTTCTTAGATTTTTGGACCGCAATGAACGTGTTAAAAAAACGAATTATAAAATTGCTTGGATGAGTTCTTTGGATATACGCCACCTTTTTGAACTTCACGTGCTTGTGTTTCGCGCATATTACTTGCATTTCGCGTCATGCATTGATGATGCCAACAAGTGTAAACTCCCTCTACTTTTTTGTTTCTAAGTTCATTTTAAACTTTACCCCCTATAAATGGACATTATTATTATATTATATTTATAATGCTCATTATTAACAGTTATCAAAGTAAACAAACGTGATAACCATTGACTTAATTCTTTTGTAGCTCAGTTTAAGACTAACTGCCAACAGTGCTATTTTCGATAACAGTCACAGTTGCTGGCATCTAGCGGCCAAATTATAAATTCTTGACTAATGGAAAAGCATCCTGAGCATTTAGTTTTTCACAATATTTACGAGTATGACATTGAAAATATTCGTTCTTCGCATATGAGGTTGCTGGTATTTAATGATTTAATGCTATTATATTTGTATTTTGAATGTAATTTAAGGAACTGTTGTTTTGTTAGGTTTACATTGTTTATTATGAATTTTTATTCTAAGAATTGCTATGATCTTGTAACGTAAGATTTTCTGCTGCATGTTTTGAACGCGATTACTAAAAGGAATGTTTTAACTTTATTATGCTAGGTTTTAATTTTCTGTTATGCATTTTTAACGTAATTACTTAAAAGAAATGTAACCACTTTAATGGTAGTGTTTTTTGTGGCTTGGAAATGTTTGTTGCAGAATCCAGGAAAACATTCGTGCATGACATACCCAACTTTCCATTTCAGTAATTCAATTTATATTAAACCATTTCCTTAGACTGAACAAAAGAAGTGTGATCGCTTTGTTATGCTGGGTTTTCATTTGCTATTACGTATTTTGACGGTAATTAAAAGTATTTTTTCACTCTATAATGCTAGGTTTTCATTTGCGGTTATGTTTTATTTTATTTTCTGTTAAATTGCATTATTTATGATAAACAATTGAATTTTTTAGGTTAGCTGGAAACCACTCTCTCACAATAACCTGGCATCTTATAGGAAAATAAGACTTGCACTTCACGAATCTGCATTTCACATCAGTTTTCCTGAACCAATTATTCGCGAAGTTCAAAAAGGTGGTATACTAGTCAAAAATTTCAAAAAGGTCTAGAGCAGGGGTCCCCAAACTGTGGCCCACAGTCCAAATATGGCCTGCGAGAGAATTTCATCCAGCCCACCAGCATGTATACACCATGTAGGGTAGGCCCGTTTGCATGGTTTCCATTTTTTTACCATCTTATAATTTCGTTTTGAGGAAAGTGATATTACGCACAACTAGGGGGCAAAATAAGAATACCACTCGACTGTCTCACTTTATTATATATCATTGTATTATAGTATGTCGTTACATAGTTGCAGAACCTTTTTGAATGCTGTCTCTGTCTCTGCTTTCATCATTGTGAATGTTAGAATGTCTTGGAAGCTTACTTTGTTTCGTTGTGAGGAACCAATACTAGGAGAATCAGAATTATGTCCCTTTAACACTGCTTTGTGGCAAGTTGAACTTCAGCCATCAATATTTTTATCAGTAATTCTTCATTCCTTTATACACAACGGTTTTCTTAGTACCCAGCATATCGCAGAAAAATACAAAATTGCGCAGAATTTTCAGTCTAGGTTAAACGGCGGAAAATTTGAAAGAGATTCACTAAACTTAGAAGATTATTCTACAAAATATCGGTAAGTGTTAAGTATTCCAGTTCTTCCTTTATAAATTACATCGGCTAGTGAGCAATATTTTGATTCTCCTATAAGAACCTCTTTGCATGACAGATAAAATTTCAGATCACATCGATTACTAGGCTCCCCTCCCGTAAATACTTCTTCCACCTTTCTTTCTTCACCTCACTATGCTGTTAAGCTCATTTGTTTTCATATGATATATTTTCAGTTCAGAGGCGGATAAGAGAAAGAAATTAGTGTGCAATAAATTTGAATTAATTCAAGCATTTGTTATAACAACAACAACAGCACACCTTGACGCTTTCCCTTGCGGGGTAAGCCATGCCATATGTCTGTCAATTACCAACCCATCACCTGCTTCCTCCACACACTTCTATCCTTGCACACTTCTTTTGCTTCACTTACACTCATACACTGAGTCACACATTTCCTTTTATTCCTCATACTTTTCACGTCCCTTTTTTTCAGTCTCTCACTAACCACATCCAACCAAGTCTTGCGCGGTCTGCCTCTCCCTCTCTCGCCATTCACTCTTCCTTCATAAACTTGTTTGGTGATTCTACTCTCTTAGAGTTGAGCAAGGTGTACGACAAGGATGTGTCATGTCCCCTTGGTTATTTAATGTGTTCATGGATAAATGTGTGAGACAGGCATGTATGGATATGGTGGGTGTTAAGGTTGGTGGAGAGAATGTTCGTGTACTTCTGTATGCTGATGATGCTGTGTTAATGGTTGAGAACCCAGGAGAATTGCAGAGAATGTTAGATAGCCTGCATGATACGACAGTGAGAATGGACTTAAGGATAAATGTGGCCAAAACCAAGGTAGTTGTGTTCGATCGGGAGAATGAGGTGAACGACTGTCAATTTAGCATAAATGGTGGAACGATTGAGGTAGTGGATGAATTTGTATACCTTGGTAGAATGTTTAGTAAAAATGGTAGAGTTGATGGGGAAATCAAAAGGAGAGTGAATGCTGATAGAAAGGTGGCAGGGAGTGTGTGGTCGATTGCAAAGAATGAATGGTTGTCAAAAGAAGCGAAAATGTATGTATACAATAGTGTTTTAATGCCTACCTTGCTGTATGGCAGTGAAACATGGGTGTGTCAGGAGAAGCATAAAAGTAGTTTGAATGTGGTTGGGATGGGATACATGAGAAGAGTTTGTGGAAAATCTAGGAGGGTTAAAGTAAGGAATAATTGGGTGATGAACGAATGTGGTATGAAGGCTAGTGTGACAGATTTGTATGAGACAGACAGACAAACGACTTTATTAGGGCGAAATTGAGACTATGTAGTCCCTTCTTACATTTAACCCTTTCGTCATATAAGTAATTACAATATTTACAAAATAAGAGGAATTAATTACATACAGATTTTAACAAAATACAAATTAATTACAAGTTAATATATTTGTTAGTAGATAACAGAGCATTACCAAAGAATGTTAGTTTTGTGGGTCATAAAAAACTGTGTATTGGTTATGTTTTAACACAGAAAAATTCCCACTGCGGAAAACACCTACGAAGAGAAGAGAGGTGTAAAAAACCGCGAAAATTCCTAAATAGTTCAGGGGAAGGAAAAGAAAAAAAAATCAATAATATGAGAAACAGAGAGAGAAAAAAAAACATTCATAAATACAAACATATGTACATACATTTATATCCATATGAGGGAGGGGGGTGAGAGGGGAGCAGGGATTGTAGGGTAAGATATGCCTGGGAGATTTACATCGTCATTATGATACAGGAAAAATAAATTAAATAAAATTATAAATTTATGCCTAATAGGCGCATTCTTGTGACAACCTGAAAGAAAAGATAGAGTGTGGTTCAATGCATGGGAAGTGAGAGAAGATGCTTGTAATACAAGCGTTTAAAAGTGCTTAGAGATAGAGAGTTTTTTATTAACGTTGGAAGGCCATTCCAGAGTTTACAAGCAGTGACAGTAAAGGATTTGTTGTAAATTTCTGTTCTATGAAGTGGAGTTAGTAGTTTATCACATCCTCTGATATTGCAATGGTGAACTGTATTAATGGTGACAAAATTAGATGAAAGATAACAAGGGATGTTGTTATATAGAATTTGATACAATAGAGAGAGAAGGTGAAGGTTTCTTCGGGAATCAAGTTTTAGCCAGGAGAGTCGACGGAAGTATTCTGAGACATGGTCAGATTTTTTAATATTAAATATGAATCTGATGCAGGCGTTATGAGAACGTTGTAGCTTAATGGCAAGTTCCTTTGATAAGTCCTGGTATACAACATCACAATAATCGAAGTGAGGAAAAATTAGGGAGGTCACTAGCTGTATTTTTAGTGACGAGGGAAGAATGTTAACGAGAGGCCTTAGAGTGTGTAAGGAGGAGTTTACCGTCTTGCAGATTTTTATTATATGATTATTCCAGGTGAGCGTTTCATTAATTAGAATCCCGAGATTTTTTACGATTTTGCAATAGGGTATAACTGAGCCGTTCAAAGACAGAGGAACTGATTCTGCAAGGTTTATAGATGCCAGTAGTTTCGGATAACCGATTAAAATGGCTTGAGATTTCAAGGGGTTTATGGTGAGAAAATTATCGTAGCTCCATTCTTGAAGTTGGGCCAAGTCATGATTTATGTTAGCTATGGAAAGAGATAAGTTATTGGGTTTTGTGTCTAAGTAGATTTGGAGATCATCGGCGTACAAATGATGCTTGGAGTAAGTTAAGTATTGAGAACAATCATTTATGAATAAAGAGAACAATAGAGGACCTAAAATTGAGCCCTGTGGTACGCCTTGGTTAACATTAAGCCGAGAGGACGAGGAATCGTTGTAGATGACTTGCTGGGAACGGTTGCTAAGGTACGAAGAGAACCACTCTATTGAAGGTGAAGAGAATCTCATGCAGCGGAGTTTTGCTAGGAGTATGTCTTTATCTACTGAGTCAAACGCTTTACTAAAATCAAGCAATATTAGTACCGTGAGTTTTCTGTCATCCATGTGTCTGCGTATATCATCAGTTATTTTAATTAGCGCGGTGGTGGTGCTATGAGACTTCCGAAAGCCAGATTGATGGGGGTCAAGTAGATGATTAATGTCGAGAAAATCTGCTACCTGTTCGTGTGCAAGTCGCTCCAGGGCTTTTGATAAAGTGGGAAGAAAGCTAATCGGTCGATAGTCATTGTTTGCAGTGAGAGATTTCTTAGGAATTGGGCGGACTAACGCGTTTTTCCATTGCGATGGGAATTTTCCCTGTAATAAAGAGTGGTTGAAAATGTTAGTAAGTACGGGGAGTAATAGATGTATTAATTTGTTTATAATAATTATAGGAATACCATCAGCACCCTGGGCTGTAGTTTTGATTCTGCGTATTGCTGAAAGTACGTTAAATTGCGAAACAGCTTTAAAGTGGAATTGTGGAGAACCGGATGACTCGTTCGCTTTTGCAGTAAGACTACTAATTACTTTGCGTTTTCGTTCTATGTCGATTGTTGTTGGATTCGTCGAGAAGCTCTCGTTAAGAGAATCTAGTGATATGTTTGGAGGTAAGGAAGAATCCTTGGACTTGCCAATTCCAAGGTGTCGCAGATTGTTCCATAAGGCGGATGTTGTTATATTGGAGCCGGATATAGAATAAGCGAATTTTATTTTGGCATTTCTAATCTGTTGCTTGGTTTTGTTTCTAATATTTTTGTAGGTATTGAACATATTTGGGCATTTATTTGATTTGAAGAGACGAAAAATTGAATCGCGTCGAGCCATCAATAGTTTTAAATCGCCCGTTATCCACGGGGCGCGAGGTTTAGAGACGCGTGTGGTTTTGATGGGTGCGTATTTATCGAGTAGATGTAAGAGAAAAGTGTTAAGTGCTTCAATTTTTGCGTCTATGTCGTCTGCATATTCAGTAGTGTGCCATGGAAGACACGCAGCTTCGGATATTAAACTATCATAGTCAAGGTTTTTAAAATTTCGTTGGGAGATAAATTTCTGCTTAAATTTTGGAGAGTTTAGTGAGTAGGCTAGAAAAATTAAGTCATGGGAGGAAATGCCCGGGACAGGTAATTGACCATGTGTGCAAACTTTATCTGGGTTAGCAGTAACTAATATGTCAATCCAAGTGGAAGAATTTTTAGTTGAGTAAGCGGCAAAAAAAAAATATATATATATATATATATATATATATATATCTATGTAGAGGATGATTCAGGTAAAGAAGTGGTTGAGAAGGGCTATAATAAATTGATTAATGCACACAGGAAAGAGCACACATAGCGGAGAAGTAATGCTACAGTATATGCCAATGACTAAGAAACAATAATAAGAATACAAATTAATTATTAAGAAATAATGAATGAGACACAACACTAAAGTAGCACTGGTAGAAAAAAAATAGAGGCAGAGATGAAATAAAGCATTAGAGGAGAACACTTGGTAGGAATTAAACACTACTAAACTTAATCGGATAAAGAGCACTGAAATGGAAGTGGACGCTACGGTTGATTAAGGGGATGCGAGGGGATTGCACTTAACACTGGTTGGAGGAAATGAGAAGCACACCGAGAAACAATGAACACCACTAAATAGGATTTACGCCAACACGAAGGGCACTTCGGCACGGGAAATGAAGCACTAAAACAGTGGAAAACACTAGAATAAACACAGCACAGAAAACTAAGAGAGAAACCGAATAAGGGGAAATTTGATGCACCGGAACCACTTGGGAATGAGCACTAGGGAGAGGGAATTACACCTAAAATTTGTGACGAGGACACTATGGGGAGGGGATGGCAGGCGTCACGGGAATGGGGGTGGCAGGCGTCACGGGAACGGGGATGGCAGGCGTCATGGGAACGGGGATGGCAGGCGTCATGGGAACGGGGATGGCAGGCGACACGGGAACAAGGACGACGGGCGCCACGGGAACGGGGATGACAGGTGACACGGGAACGGGGATTGCAGGCGACACAGGAACGGGGATGGTTGGCAGAGGTCGATTTGAAGAGTAGGCACTGACAGGAGAATTATTCGACAACGGACAAATGTAGTGAGAATGCTCAAACGCACGTTAATCAATGAAAGCCATCCTCCTACATTGTTGTGGATTTTCCTAGTGCGGTTGAAGGAAGTTGGAGTGCATGCAGCTCCCTTAGGTTGGAGATGAATGTGCGGACGCCATTTTTCCGCAGTATGACAACTTTGCCATCGTGCATCCACACATTACCGAAGCCAGCTGATTTTTTTGCTTCGATGAGGAGCTTGAGTCTGGTGGTGGTGAGAGACTCGGTAATCGTGAAACCGGAGCTTTTTAGGGATTTTTTGTTTCGCCATACATTATCCCTATCCTGGTAGCTGAGAAACCTCACAATCATGGGTCGAGGCCTGGAGTAGTTCTTCTTCCCGATACGGTGGGCACAGGACATCATGAACGGACTGACACTTACTTTTAATTTGGTCTTTAAAAATTCGTCGACGATTGCCAGTCCGTTTTCTCCATCCTTCTCGGGGATCCCATGGATGAGGAGACAGTTTCGGCGGCTATATTGTTCCAGATCATCGAGTCTCTCGTCGACGTTTAAAACACGGTCCTCGATCTGGCAAACTTTAAATTTCAAGGCCGAGATCTCCTTCATAAGCTGTTCCCGGAAATTTTTAAAATTCGTTTCCAGCTTGGCGAGACTATCAATCCGTTGTGGACCGGATAATTGCTTGGCTTCGGCAAGATCAGTGCTGAAACAGTCCATCTTAGACAAAACTTCAACTAATTTGTCTGAGATGGACTTGTTCTCAGCCATGAGCTGGGTGTTTTGCTCCTGAAGGGCTGCCTTGGTGGTCATGACGGGCGAAGGATGTTAATTATTGCGTGAGGGTAGGAGGAGGGAGGAAGCGCTAGCTAATGACATTCGTCTCCTAGGAGGGACAATGACTGACTGAGAGAGGTCTGCTGAGGTGGTTCGGGCATGTAGAAAGCATTTGTTACAAATATTTTTTTACCTTTTATTTTAGGAAACACAATTGTGTCACTACCGAAGAAAATAAAAGTGGATTTCAAATTTATAGTTACTTAAGTTATGAAACAAATGATATTTTTTAAAAAAATTACTACAATACATAATGAATACACTATTAGATTGATTAAAAATTGGTTTTTAAGGTGATGTTGAAAAATTCTATAAACCAGTCAACTAGGTATTCTGGGTATTCGTCATGGCTCTTCTCACCCATGGTGGGTATGCTGTATATATTTGTCATACAATTTTCTCGCCCAATCGCTATGGGTATGCCGAAATAGTTCGTCATGTGGCTTGTATATCACTTAGCAGTATCGTCGTAGTTTACTTCCCTGTCAATAGATGGGGTATACCTCCTCACGTCAAAAAAATATAAGGGTCTAACAAGGCCTGCATCTGTCATGTGGGGTTGCCTATTATTGCCCCCCACATAGGTGAAAGTGGGAATTTTTAAATTTTTTTGCGCGCACATGCTTATGGTTAGGTTCGCATTCCCTTTACCTCCTGTGGGATCCTGAAAGTTATAAAACCCAAGTATCAGTTAACGTTATAATTTGAAAAACAGATGTTAAAAGAAAAGTAGAATCAGTCTTAGTACGGAAGTCTAATCAGTGTTCTGTTGAACATTGAGAGGCTCAATTTTACTTGAAGCATATGTGTCACAGTTATTACAAAGGGTGAATTTCATTTTATGTAGTAATATAGTGGTTGAGATTGTTTTTTTGGAGGGTGCAATACGTTGCTCCAGGGAATATATGTTTTTCATTTATTTAGGATTTTATCATTTTATTTTGTTGAACAGCAAATGATTATTTGCTGTTTTTATAAATTAGTATTATTTTTAGCCTTTTGAAATTGTTTATTTCATCAATTTTAATACGATTTATAGCAGTAAAACATATTTCATGACTAGAATATTTCATCTGGATATTTTTGTTAATTTATAAAGAAAAATAATTTTTCCGTAATGTTTATAATTTTGACATGTAATTCATTGTTAATTATTCCTTATTTCAATATATAAATAAATATCTAGTAAAACCCTTAATTATTGTAATGAATTTAAAAACCTCTATCGAAGAAAAAGTACCCAACAGCTGTGCATCCAGGCAAAATTAAATCCCCAGATGACTGGTTAATTTGATCATTAAAATTAACCACCTCCTCTCTCCCTCCCCTTTTAGTGGATCACTATTATTTTCTATTCATAAAACTTTAAGATGCCATTCTTTGGAAATACAAAAGTTGGCAACCCTAGCGCTGTCCCTTTCCACTCAAAATCTGCCCCTTGGCTCCCGCAGTTTGTAATTAAATTTAAGTTAATTTGTAATTTCTTGTAATTTAAATTACTGTATTATCCTGAATATAATGCAATGTTTTTTTCCAAAATATGAAATTTTAAAAGTTGCTCCCATGATATATTTGAATGCTAGTGATTTTAAAAGATCGTGAAATCGTGTTTCAAAAAATCACCATACATTCTGCACATTTGTTTAAGAGATACAAGATACTTGTTACATTGTAGACACATTAGGCATACATATTACAATATACTTGAAAAGCGTCTGAGGTGAGAATAGATCGAGTTCAGTCATTGAATTGAGGCTATCAGTGCGTCGGTGTATTCTTTGTACCTACCTTAGCAAGTTTTTACCCATTTGTTATTTTAACAATGGGTGACAAAAAGGATGTTGATCATGTTGAGAAAAATGGGTCTTCCAAATCCCAGGTCAACAAAGGAATTCGATGAAGTTATGACATGAATTTTAAAATAGTCATAGCTCAAGAGGCAGAAAAAATTAGCAAAATTCAAGCTTCGAAAAAATATGATGTTCATAAAATAAATATACAATATGTACAATTTTTCAGACGAATGTAATGTGGAGAATGTAATGGAAACCCAAGCATACTATACATACTAGCATTTTAATTTGGCACATATTTTAATATTATTATTATTAAAAAAGTAAATGAATAACTACATATACTCTTTTAACTCCTTTTACACTGATTTCATTGTTAGTCTTACTGTAACCAATGAGCGAATTTAAAAGTAAAATCAGTTTAGCTATTTTTCCTTTTCCCTCAATTTGCACTTTCCCGCAATTTACACTTTTTTCCCAGGTTCCTAGAAAAGTGTAAATAAGGGGTTTTACTGTATATTCCTGAAAATATGTTCAAGTGATGTACATTTGGAAATATAATATCATACAGAGTATTAACTTTTTATGTGCCGAACTATCTTATTACAAAGACGTATTATTTTAAGGTTTCATAATAATTTTACATGAAATAATTAGCTGTTACTGTATTTGCACAATATTAGAAATATCATATTATTCCAAATATAATCCCCCCATTTTTGATCAAAATATTAGTAAGAAAAGTAAGGAGACTATATTCGCACCCAAAAAATAAGCAAACAAAAATATCACCTCCGGCAGTAAGTATAGGTAATAATTATTGCCCTCACTTGATCTGATAGTTTTACAGAGAATTTCTTGATACATATGCCTCAATAACTCAATTCTTTTTTGTCACACTTTGGAATCCTTTCCGTAAACGTTCGTATTTTCATAATAGCTGGAATTGCAGAAGTTGTCGCTTTGAAAGCATTATTGGCCAACTTCATCCCTTCTCTAAGTCCAAAATATTGATATGTAGTGGTGCCACCTATCGTTATTTTAGAGAAAATGTCACTATGACAAAAGAAATTATCTTGGTTACCTGTCAATCTGTAGGAAACTCGGACAGCTGATCAGATTCCAGCTTGCGCAGCTGTTGATTGTATATAATGCAATCACATTATAAAAGGATTACTTACGTAAATCAAACCGAGTTGTTAAAGATGTTTCAACTATCTACAGAATGTATTCCTTGATGTGATATTGAGGTATAAATATCAGAAGTAACGAAGATATGGGTAAAATAAATTATGAAAAGAATATGTTAACTAGAAATCTGGTGGTAATTACTTTTTTATACAGGCACGATTCAAGTAGCCATTGTCAACGGCATCTGAAGGATACGAATGGAATTTAAATGACTTTCATAAATGCAAATTTTTTAAATTTAGTCCAGTAACACTTGATACATATTTAAATTACGCCTACAACTATAACATGCAAAACGTGATGTCACTGTTCCATTGTAAATTGATAGCTCTGACTAAATTGCTCGTACACATTAAAACTCGTTCTTTAGAATATTCTCGCGGATGGTCTATTTTCTTTAGAATACCTTCATCTCTGCTACCACCACCACCACCATTACCGCCGCCGTCTCCGCGACCGTCTCTGCCACCATCTATGCTACCGTCTCCTCTGCCTCCACTACAGCAACAGATATTCAGTAAGCATTGCATTCATTTATTTATAACTTTTTTTAATCACTTCTCACTCTGGGAAATCTTGGACATTACACTCACGAATGCTCTCTTTTCTTTAGACTAATCCTCACAACCTTCGCCGTCTCCACTACCGCCGCCGCCATTTCCACCACCTCCATCTTTGCTGTCATCGCCCAGATTATAGTAAGTGGTTATGAGATTTTTAATATGTCTAAAGCTAGATTATGGGGGTATAATTCGATGTATTTTGTAACGATAAATATACTCAAAGCGTGTTTGTAAGTGCTTAAGTACTTTACCCTCTGTTCATATTAAAAAATCTTTGGCTCATCATCGCACTTTTTTCTTTTTTTTTAGATGGATTCTATTGTGGAAAAAATGCTAGAAAAGAACAACACCATCTCCTTCATTAAGAAGGAAGAATTAAAGGAGGATAGGATTTATACCATTGATAATATGGGCAAAATGGTGACAAAATATGGAGAGGCGTTAGTGGTGGAGCTCGCAGACGATCGAGATTAGGATTTAAAAAAAAATGTTTTTACCTAAACGGTATAATGTGGTGATGGCGGATGATATAGCCGTATATAATGCAGCAGCTGTTAAAAAATTAGGTTTAATTGTTAATAATAAAAATATCATAATTAAAACAGTTTGAATATATCGTGAGTATTATTTCATTATTAGATGAATGCATGTGATACCCCTTTCCTATTTCAATCGTTAAATAGCCTCAAACACAATGGTACCAACCCACTCAAATGCACACAGCAGTTGTCACATGCTAGAGTGCTGACAACCAACCCCTTTAAATTTAGACCTTTCAAAATTCTGGACGAGTGCGCATGCGCGATTCATTTGTTTTTGGCAACACTGAACTGTTCGATATATCGATCTTCACCTGGCAACACTGCTTTTCGAGCGGCATTTGTTCTTAGTTCCAACTTTCTCTGAGTGGTGGCGTCACAGGTCGGTCACGCGACCAAATGTGACGTCATAAATCCAAGATGGCGGCTGCAATAAAAGTTGGGGTGGGGGGTGCCAGACTCCGCTCTTCTCTCCTACTAGAGAGCAAAGGAGAGGATTTTTATAACGGGCTGTAAAAAAAACACCCTAAGTCCAACATACCTAAAATAGTGGCCGGGAAAAGGCTTTAGGACTTGGTGTCGGGAAAGTCAGAAAACTTAGTCCATTGTATTCTCTTTTGCATTGCTGTGAAGTTATTACATTGTGATGACACAAATTGTACTTTCAATAAAAATAATAAATGACCAAGTTCATTATTACAAGAAAACAGTATTTTCATGTTGTTTCTTCTGCCTTCTTCAAAATTCAAAAAAAGGGATGAGGGAAAAAATCCCTCACCCCTTCATCCCCTCCAAACGTGGGTGCAAGAGCAAAGAGGAGTGCGTGTAGGGCTAGAATAAAAAGATGAGATGGAGAGTAATTTTTGACCCAGGTTATGCTAATTCTGATTTGTTCTCAAAAGAAAAACAACCGCAGTAAATGGAATGGAAAGAACCCATTACATTTGGATTTTAAAGACACAAAAATTCATGATTGCTCTGAAAACTTACTACACTTAGAATACCTGGAAAATATATGAAAAAATGCCCAGGAAATTGGGCAGATGTATTTAAATAACTTACATTTTTAACTTTAAAATAACTTGAAAAACTTACAATATTTTACAGGTTCCACAAGTTTTCAAGAACATTTAATTTTTAAAGAACGGTTCAAAAACTTAGAATTGTTTTGGAATTTTATTGATTGACTGTAGGCTTAAAACTTGAATTGAGAATCTTGTAATGACTTAATTAAAATTCTATCCATGATATTAATTCAGAATAAAGTTAAAAAATACTTAGAAATTTTTATTTCCTGATTTAAATAAATGGAAGGAAAAATCCATTGCATTTTTCTTTCCTTGATTTAAAATTTGTAATTATTAATCATGACAGACTTGATCAATAACAATCAAGAGCAATCGTAAATTATGAAAGGTTATTCAATCCAGATGAAACAGTTCCTAATTAATACTCATTCCCATTCCACTTATCACCATTTTCTGCTTTTGTGAACAAATTAGCAACACCTAGGTAAAAAACCCTCCCATCTCATCCTCCAGCCAAAACTCCTCCTTACTCTAGCACCCAGATGCCTATATTCTGGGTGCAGCTCAGCAGGACTCTTCACATCATGGCTTCACTCTTCCCAACCTTGAAAACTGATTTCTCTGCTCAGCATCCAGTGCAATTGCCTTAAAGAAAGAGGACATTCAAAATGTTAGTAAATTCAATAAGAGCATAGTGTAAGAATTATTTGACTAAATTTTCCACCAAGATTTTTAAATTTGTCTTTCAAGCATGCAATCTAATAAAATGAATGAAATTTATAGAGCATAATAGTATTCTGGCATTTAATTGTAGATTTAAATCACCACCATCACTAGATTCACCACAATTTTTGGCAAGTGCTGGTCTTATGAATGAGTTTAAAATATTAATAATTTCATTTTTGCATTTAAGAATATCTACTTCCAATTCCTTTTCATTTATTTTATGAATTTAACCTTGATATAATTTGTTTCAAGTTTGTCTTTTTGGCCATTAATGCCCTAAATTGATACTAGCTGACTGCTCACAAATAAATTTCAACTACTGGCAAGTATACATGGAATTGAATTCATTTAAACAATTACAAGTTGCACAGCACCTCTAGTTGTTATTTAATCAACTAATTATCAGTCCTTTTCAGACAACTTTACAAAAATCAAAGAACTTTACTTTTTGCATAACTCCACATTGAATAAGAGTGATTACTTGAACATTTTTGAAGGCATTTTGCCTTGCTCAAACAGTCCAAGATACCTTCAAAAAGATGAGTAAGAAAAGACAATATTCTTGAAGTAAAGCCTTCAGTAGGACAAGACCAAGATATCCCACTTTGTGGTAAAAACTAATACCATCGCTTTGATTCAATGTCATTTCTTTATCTCCTACCTTTTAACACTCGATAAATAATATAAGGCGACCAGATTCCAACAAGATAAACCAGGAAAAAGTAATGTTGCAATAGATACTTTTCTGTTATAAATTTTTTAAATTTATTTTATTAACCTTAAACATTGTTCCTTTTCTCATATTGATGTTATTTGAAAACAAAAACAGACCACTACAAAGAAAGAAACTACTATTGAACTCAGGAGCCCTGCTTTATATAAATTCAATTTAAACATGCATTCTGAAAATGTTTTATATGCATCACAAATATCAATTAATAGAAATGCTCGAGTTTTGTAATTTTGGTATAATTGAATTGAAACAACTCCAAATTCAGAGTAACTTATGCTGGGTTGACGTGAATATAAATATAAGTATTTAATAAGTATGAGAGTAGGTATATTTTTCCAGGTTGTTTTATCATACACAAAAAACAAAAGTATGATTCCTAAAATACTTGCATGAGATCCTTTCATTTCATTTTCAACTGAGTAAGGTTAATTCGTTAATACCACCAGATGCCAGAATTCAAAACTTTAAATTATAATAATGATATTGTATGTCAATATTTTATTATACTTCCGAAAAATATTAAGGCTACTATCATCATTATATATTTATATAATATGCAGCAGTGTTCACACCCCATCCTCTGAATCATAAAACTTTCATTATGTTGTACTATGAATGGGAACCAGAATTGCTATTAATATTAATGATAAACTCATATGTGATAGAATTTAATTAGAAAAGATCCCAAAAAAGAGACTGAATACTTTCTATCCTTGGTTATTTATTGTATCCATTTTCTATAACAACATTCACATGATTACTCTATAATTTATTATATGAATTTAATCATGGATTAGGATTCAATAGAGAACTATCAAGCTCATCTTATGGCTGAAAAAAATCCAAGAACAAGCAATTTAAAAATGTACATAAAAACCATATGCACATTTCAATGCATAGGTATAGTTAAAAAAAACTTTTTGTGGCTATTGGAGATACTAGAGGCAAGTATATTTTTAAAATTGCTTGTTCTTCAATGGTTTAGGATGATTCTTTGAAACTTGAAATTCTTCTTATATACTATGACCTTTTCGGTATGTATTCAGGTTAGGTTTAATTAACAGGCAGTGATCTGAAAAGTATCATATTTATTAGTATTTAAAAATGGTCCACAAAATGTTGATTTTAGGTATGTAAATAAGCCATGACACAATTATTTATTAATGCAGAAGAAGTAATTAAATGGTCACAAACATTATTAGCAAGGAAGGATTATATAAAACAGTACTTTCATAGACTATTGCTATCAGTTTATTTTAGTGAGAAGGCTTAGCCTACAGCAAAGTTTATGTTGAAGATTATCAAATTACTACGTGCTTGTAAAAAATTCATCTTCATATTTTTCTATTGCAATTATGTAAAGCTTAATTTCATTCATATCATGTTATGTATTTAATAAAACACATTTGACCTACAAGTATAAAAATTACTATATCAGTATTTGTTCATTTTTTTGTTCTGTTTCCTACTTATAATTTTTTAAAGTCATGAAAATATAATTATCTGTGCAAAAGTAAATGCTTATAAAACACTAGTTACTTTTACAAAATGTAGGAGAGATTCTATAAATCACAGTTTTAGTAGCACCTGCAATTATCATATGTATATTTGACACAGAACACACTAATAATTTGATATTTTTATAATGGCAGTATGCATTAGCTGCAGGAAAATTTTATTTAAATACTGAGGTTGTTATTCTGTTTGGAGAGATTTAATTCCACTATTATTGTGTCAATGTTCACAATTAGATAATTAAAGCAAGAAATTTATCCTACAAATGTTTAAATAAAATGAGATTTCCTGAGGTAAAGCAATGGGAATTCTGCTAGTTTACAGTAGAAATGAAATTGTACTATTCGATAGTAGCAATAATAGCTGTTGTATCTCATAGTTTAAAGAGTTTATATCTTCTGCTAAGGTTTAAAATTTAAGAATTGAGAGAAGTAGATTGATTGCTTTTTACATTAGTAACATGGTGAAATAAAATTTATATGACAATGCATGAAAAAACTAATCTACCGCAGGGAATGCTTACTGCAAAAACCAAGGTGAATCTGAATTACTTCTGAATGCTGACTGACTTAGATACACAATCACTTTCCTCATATCGATTAGTTTTAAGTTGATTGCTTTATCATCAATATGCATTTATAAAAAAGGGTGCACACCACCCAAAAATGAATGGTATTTTCTGAATGTTGGCTCAAAATGACAGACTTCTGAAGAGCATTGCTGAAGATTTGAAAGGGTCCAGCTATGTGTAAAATATTGGAGGAGAACACCTCATAGACCAACTCCAGAGAAATTCCCAGCTACCCCAGTCTACATGGGCTGCTGTTAATATCCATGAGGGGCAGTGGCGGCTCGTGTATAGGCACTGCGGAACTGCAGCACCCCCTATTTCCACTTGATATTATCGATAACATTTAATATAATGAGTCCTTTTTTCTTTAATTCTTTCTTTATTTTTGTAGTACAATATATATTCCTTAAGCTTAATGTCAGTACTTCAGTAGCCATCCCCCAGTTTATGAAAAAGATACAAAAATCTTTGTATGGAACTGTGCGCTTCACAGTGCCAGCGACGTGGTGTTTGACTGTTGGGCGCATGCGCACATAGGAGGGGGGGGTGGGGAGGAAGGGGGACTGCCAGGTAGAGAGAGCACTGTTGCTCTCGCAGTGCCGGCTCTGGCGTGATGGTGGAAGGAAGTTTTTTTTTACTCAGCGTGTGTTGTGCTTAAAAACTGTGTACCATATTCTTGAATGTGATAAAGTGTAGAAGAGTGTAGAATTAAATTATTATTCTGCTTCCAGCTATTCTATTTGATTCATTTTTTTTCGGTTCTTTTATGGATTTCATTTTTAAATGAATAGATCAAGCTTGAACTGTAACAATTTAAGTTAAAGTAAGTAAAAAATGTTTGGTTTTTTTTGTTAGGATTTTATCAAGTTCCTGAATAAATTTTCTTTTTATACATGTTTTTTTTCCTTTTACACAATTTTAAAACAAAGGCTAAAAATTTTCTGGAGCAGCACCCCCACTAATTTTAGCTACGAGCCGCCACTGATGAGGGGTTACAAATGTCCTACCAAATCAGCAAATTTAATATCTACTGCAGAAAGAGAAGTTGAAATACATTGACTTTTTTGCAGGAAATGTTAAATTTTGAAACAATTGGGTAGCTTTCCGAGATGCAGTACACAGCACTGTTTGATGGGATTGTTGCTCTATCTACTTACAACATGTCATGTTTTCCCTTTAATCATCAGAATTTCTCAAATGAGTTCAACAGGCTGCCATTGGTGGTTCCATCTCTCTATCTAAAATAACACATCATAAAACAATTGAGTGCAAATGTGGATGCTAGAAAAAATGACAATAAAATCTGTAATTTTTTTAAATATGAGCATGAAAAGGACCTTTTTTAAAAATAATAATTCCATTATAAAAATTAACTTCAGCATTCTTGGACAATGTTCACATATTGATTGGCAAAGTGAATGTTCGTAGTAATGAGAGAGAGAGAGAATTTTTTCCCTGAAGAAATCTAAAAAATGAAATAATCTACATAGTGATATTTTAAACTTAAAAATATCCACCCATTCTCTAGGACAGTTTTGAAGGCATCTGCAGAGAAAATATAGCTTATCTCACACATTTCTGGAAACTTTCAAGCCCAGGGGAACCCATGTTTCAGTAAAGCATTATTGTGTATTGATAGTCATGAAATATGTGGTGGCTAGAGCAGATTTTGTCCTTTGAAATGGTATTGCTTTCCTCCAGTTCAGGATTCTTTGTGAATAGAAGAGGTTCGGAAAGTACACAGACCAGATAAGAACCTAAAGATCTGATGGGAACATAAGCAAGGGTGGGAAATTGCTATTTTTCTGCATAGTTTCTGGATAAATCTTTTTCAGTTAGGTGGTAAAGGAAGTGGTGCTCTCAAGTTATAAGGAAATAAGAAAAGTAACTAACATCATGGTAAAAAACCTGATCATTTAAATTCCGCCATTAAAAGGATTATTGGATTAACCAACAGATTAGATGAAATAAGATTTGATTTCAGAAAAACGTGAATTAAAGATAATGTTAATAATATAATCACTACTAGATATTTAACAATATCCCTTCAGGAATAACATGGATGAAGTCAAATTTTACCCTTATTAATCCTACTGAATTATTTGAAATTGCCTCATGCAAAAATATTAAATGTACTAATGTTGAAGCTGTTATGGAGGTAAGTATTACAGTAAAAGCTTTGTTATCTGGCACCTAAATATTCTGAAAACTTGAATAAACGACATTTCCAAACCAGAAGTTTTCGGAGCTTTGCCACTTGGCAGCATTTGAAATGTAAACAGTTCACCATTGTGATTCGATCATTCCAGTTGACTTGTGATAGATTACCTGCTGTTTATCTGTTCAAAATTTACCCATCCAAGCAAAATGGCTCTGAATAAAGCATCTACATATAAGTTCAAGACAAAAAAGAAAGAGTTGTGTTGAGGCTTAACCAAAAAATAAACATGATTAGGAGTTTGGAAAAAGGTGAAAATCGGAAGGTTTTGCCTAAAATTATCGTAGGATATTTTGAGAAATTGCGTAATCCTAATGGGACTGGGATTTAGTTTGGATTCTTTTGCTTATCTAAATGACTATATAGATGTAGAGTAAGAGAGAAGGTTTGGGGAGGGAGATAGGAAGGAAGGGATATAGAATGGAAGGTACATAGCGAGTAAGGGAGGTATAGAATTAGAAAAGGATGGGAGGAAAGAGATAAAGAAGGAGACGGAGAAAAAGAGGGAGAGCTATGGATTGGGACAGGAGGGGAAGAAAAGAGGCAGATAGACGGAGTGAGAGAGAGAGGGGGGGAAGAAAAGAGAGGGACGGCGAGAGGGAGGGAGGGAATATTAATATATTATCATTTCTTCATTTTTGACAAGGGGATCATCATTGGAGAAAACAAGAATGAGAAAGAAATTCTCCCGAATCTCTATTTTGGTAAATTTTATACCGGCTCTTACTCAGTAATTACATCTGTTAGTGAATTCGTGTCGAACTCCGTCTCAATTTATCGGAATAAGCAGCTGAACTCTAGTCGGTCGCTGTAAATTGCCTACACTCCAGGGGAAAACAGAGTTCGTCCAGGTTTGGCTGATGTGGAATCTGGTCACTTTATGCATACATAAATAAAAGGTTTTGAAGTGAAGTTCATTACAGAATATTTTTAGTGAAATATGATTAAATTTTATTTTGTTTGCTTGCCTATAGTACATACTCAGTACAGGTTGATTTCAATATAGTTTACATATCCAAAATTCTAGTTTCACTATTGTTATCAGTTAGTGATTCCTAGTAGATAGGCAGCTCAGATAACCGGAAAATGTGATTATCCGGAGCCCCAAATCCCTGTCCGTGCCGGATAACAAAGTTTTTACTGTAAAGAAACATCGTATTTTTTCACTTTATTTCCGAAAGGTTTGTCGATATTTTCGTAGCTCTTTTGTGTATCTCGATATCGCATATGGTTCGATTCTATCGTATATAACCTCACACGTGTTCTTGTACAATAGGGACCTTCCCATTACCATTTCATGTATGTTTTTATTTACTCCAATATCGGGTGCTACGCTTTCTTTAATTAAGTTGAACATAAACCTTGTATGTGCACGTACTAACAGGCAAGAGGTGAATCAGCATGTCGTAAAACATGGTAGTCCACATACTAATATGCAACAATCGAAGTTCGCTGCACATTAAAGCTGTAGGAGGCGCATTTTTCTTGTCTGGGAAAGCTGCATAGCGCTAGTGCTCTTATGACCACGCTCATTTGATTCTGCTACGGCGGGGAGTAAAGTTGATGTGGAGAAAGCAACCTCATTTGGCTCCGGGATGAAGTCATCAGGTAATGAAATCTTGGGACATTTTTATTTTGAATTGACGTCGAATTATTGTAATCGGTTTGTTCAGAATTATTTTACTGTGAACGAGAATGCGGGATTGACTTCTTGGTTTTATTTATCGTATCGCGAAAACTTGATTTTTTCCTAGTTAAGGACGCGTGGTATCAGATGTCCACTATCGCATTAATGTTTAATATGGCCTATATCGGATTGGCTCTTTTGAGTAAAAGTCTTCTGCTATTATCTCGGAAGCTTGTAGTGAGCATTCTCACTGCATTTTAATGAAAACCTAAGTATATTTATTCATGTACCCATGCATTAGTTTTTGGGATACTTTATTTTTATCATATTTACCAGAAATTTGCCACTTGTAGATTTTCACAATGTCAGCATAACATTAATTTGAGAGGAGCGTTGTACAGGTGATTTTCTTAATTCTACCGTTGCCGAAAAATCGGCAAGTATATGCATGCACAAAAGTTGCTCGGCAGGCTTCAAGATAAATGTTCTGAAATGTGCAGAAAAGCTGCACTATGGGCATTTCTCAGGTTTAATTATTTTAATGATATGTTTAGAATATGGGCTGTGGGTTTTACATGAGCATCAAAATTATTAAAATTTTAGGATAATTGTGGCAATGATAGAAATTCATAATTGATGAAATAGTTTAATTCCTTTTTTCTGCATTTTGTCAGATGAATAATAGATTGTCTCCATTAAATTTGCAGAAGTGCTTTGGGAAGGCAATTTATGAAAATTTTCCAAGGTTTTTATCAGTGAAAGTTAGTTGAATACTTACAGTTCATGCAAATTTTTAGGAATCTGTTATGTAATGATAGTGATAGTTGTGCTAGACATTTCTATTTTATTCAGCATATTTCCTTTGGTGGTAGATTACTTATCAGTTAAGCATAATAAAAATGAATTAATATGGTAGCTCCAGTTTTCCTTGTGCAAAAATTTTCAATTTATTTATTCGAATGCCATTCTAGTTGTGCACCATTTGACCTTATAATATTGCCAGAAAGTTGGGTCCTATTAAAACAGCCGGAGATGATTATGGTTTCTTAGAGCAATAAACTACTGTGTGATCACTTAAGTAGGTTCCCCTTTCCTCTCAGTAACATAGAAGATCATATATCTGAAGATCCAAATGATGAAAATCTTCAAACAATGAAAGAAATGATGCCAAGGAAATATTAAATTTTTGATTTATCAATTTATTTTCTAACCAGTAGTAATTGAACTAAGAGGTTTATTGAGACCTTATATCTGTGCTTGTAAAATTGACGTGATTCTTTGTAGCGTAGCCATTTAAGGATACAGGCAACTCTCCTTCAATGGACATTCATTTAACACACAAGTTAACAAATGTATTGAATTTGAAAGCAAGGAAATGTGTATGCAGTTTGACGAAGGTTAGCAAATACATAACTTGGATCATAAAAATTCATGTTTATGAAAAGTCGTATTCAAAGGCCCTCTTGTATACTTAGAGAGCAGAGGGTTCTGAACCTTTTTTATTCGGCAAGCACCACTATATGCAAAAATAGAAATTGTGAATAAAATCAAACGAATGTCAAAGTTATTCTTAATATTTTTGAATGCATTTCAAAAGAAAGTAACTGATCATATTGAGCATCTAGGGAACTGGATTTGGCCATCATTCTATGCTTCAGTCTGTGATGTAGAATGAGTTACATCATGATGATTTGTTAACAAGACAGTTCTGTGCTCACGTCCTTCATGCTTGCTCTCACTAAGAAGGTTTTTTCTTGTTTGGTTGTCTCATTTGATCCAATATTTTAGGTGCTTTGATGGACAATTTTTGATACTTAAAAAGTATAAAATGAATTCAAGATTGAAAATATTTTGGTTGGAACACATCTTTGCTTTTAATATGGAAGTCAACGATGTTGTAAGAATTTTCCTGTAGCAAGCGATTTTCAGGAGTGCATGTCATTCATTGAAAGAGAGTTGCCTGTACTATAAGATTGTGAGATAGCATCTATAATCAAATAAAAAATCTTAGTGATGATAATGTCTTTAGGTGAAAGTAATGTTTGAAAAATTAACTTAATTAGGGGGTCTTTATAACCAAGAAAACAGCAGCATCAAACAGGTATATCAGAGTGAGAATAACTACAGCGTAGGAGTTATGAGTTGACAAGGGATGGTTTGAATAAATATTAAAATGGTATTGATAAAAAAATATGGGGAGTGTAGTACAACACAACATTGGGATATAAGGAAAGATGATTGTTCAGAAGTGATAGTGTCAGTTTTTACCACATGAAGAGCAATATCAGGGTTTTGTTGTATCGAAGGCTCTACTTCCAGCAAATTGGAAATCTTTGCTTACTCTTCTTTCTTCTAATATTCTGACCTGAAGTTATCTTTAATTGTGTAAGGCAAAATGCCATCAAAGTTATAAAGGTAATAACTCTTTTATCCAATATGGAACTTGCTATAGAGTCATTATCTATCTATTAGTGATGGGCATTGTCGTTCTTTTTATGGATTCGATCCTTTTGTATCATTCTGAAGCCAGAACGATACAGAGGATTTGTTCCTTTCGTTCCATTGGCGCACATATGAACTTGATTAAATGTAGGATTTCCTGTGATCAATGTTAGAAAATTGTTTGTTGTTATGATTTTTCGACTCCTCATTTTGTTCATAATAATTTTATTAATAGCAAATTTGTTAATGGCAATACTAAACGACATGAGCGTATGGTGAGAGGGCAGAACCCCCCAAAATTTTTGAACAAACCTTAAAAAATCGACTAAATCACTGCATTGGGTAATTGCTATGTAACTAAATTAAACTAGTGTTTCATTCTGAAAAACTTTCCGAAAAAATATTCAAAATTCCACTTTTTGCCCTCCATTTATTGGTATAAACCTGAAAAATTACTGTTTCCAGTTATCGCAATCCTTTTCATCGCTGAGCTCCTTCCTATATTTCTCTCTCTCACGTTTCAAATGGTAAAAACCTTTGGTGGAAGAATTTAAAAATTTTTAGAATTAAAATGAATTCTTAATAAATTATTATATTATTAAAATTAAGAAATTAAAGAATTTTTGTGGAATAATGGTAAAAGTCTTGGACGATGTATTTTTCCTCCGAAACAAAGAATTATAAAAATATTAAGAATTATTTTGTTGTAAGTGTGGTTGTTTCTCATCTATTAATATCCCATGCACCCATAATATCCCTTTATTCACAATCATTTCAAAGTACAGAAGTCAAATCTTGCAATCCCAATAAACAATAAATAACATTTTTTTGCATTGAAAAAAGAACCGAGACATCACTCCGGTATGAAATACACTTCTGCGCATGTCCGATTTCGTTCATCCAACTCTGGAACGAAATTCTCTCACAAGGAGAGGCTACAGACTGTAACTCACAGATTCAGTTCATCTTCTGCCAGTGGAGAGTTTAGGTCAACATAAGAATACCTTTTCGGAATTTCGGGCCAATGGCTTTTAGTTTAAGAGAGATAATTGTAAATCCGAGGATCATCTGCAGACAAAAAAGATACCGATTCTATATTTAAATAATTTTCTTCTAGAACTTGAATCAATTGATATTTGATGGAAACACTTCTTTCATTGGGATCGTGATACAAATCCAAAATACCTTGTTTTAGACCTTGAGAGGGAAAGTACTGTACCACTACAGGAAAAATTTTAATTTCCTTTCTTTGAAGAGTCAGTGCCAAGAGGAAAATAATTAGCCTCCAAAAAATCTTTTAAATGCAGTTGTTGAGCAGCCGGAACCATAATACTCGCACAGATGCTTATGCATTTTGTTCTGCCACGTTATTTTTTCAGTGCTGAAATCAGTAAATATAACTGCAATATTGACTATTGTAATGTTTCACTCCATGGTAACTAGAGGTATCTTCACTGGCAGTAATTAAGTAATCTTCATTAGAGTTATTCTTTTGAAAAAAATTGGATATCGACAGTTGTTTTTTTGTCTTACAGCTAACTTGTGTGTCAAACTTTCTGGATGAATAGTTAATGTGCTTTTTTTCATGCTTAATGGAAATTTCTTTTCTACATAATTTGAATTCACCATTAAATGCATCTTGTTTCACAAGTCACTTTTATTGCTCATTCATTTAACCAGCTATTATTAAATATAGTAGAATATTTCATTTACTGTTTCTTTGATGATGCCATGGGGTATTGGAAGTTGTTCGCAAATGAATTGAAACTGAAGTACATAGTAGTTTAATTAGAAGACAACATTTATGATCTAAATATGACTACTTTTAAGCAAATAGCTACCAAAAACAACTGTTGAAACAGCACTAATAAAATAAAAAAATACTCTAATAACAATAATCCCATGTCTAATAGTGATGAAGCATAGTCCTTAGTACAGTAAAACTTTGCCGAACGCGGGGGTTAGGTTCTACAAGAGTGTCGCGTTGCGCGAATCCGCGTTGGAGGAATCATTAGTTTTATGGGAATAAAAGGGTTCCGTTCCGAATTTGGAAAAATGTACTCCTTGAAGGCGTTTTTTCAATAATAATGACATAGTTTGCTTATATTTCCTTGAAAAAAGATTATAAACATCGCATCAACTAATTACATACAGTAGTATTGCATTTAAAAAAATATTTATTAAAAAATTAAAATTAAATTCTTGCGTAATTTTACACTAGGCAGACATTCACTTTTATAGTTTTCCCTTTATACCTGGAAATGCTTGCTTAAAAAGGACACTTTCATCGCTCTCAGTGATAAATATTTAGAAACAAGTTTTGAAATATTTAAACTTAATGTTCACAGAACTGAAACAATACATATTAAAAACTTGTTGATTAATATCGACAGCGAATCCAACGATCGGTCCTCAGCTATGCCGGATTGGCCTCTGCACAGATGCATAACACTAGCGGCACTACCGGCAGTTGTTTGCACTCACCGAAACTGTACATATTGGCATTAATTTTCGTGTAATTTTTATTTATCGCTAGAAATATTTTATTGAAAATTTAATGAAATATTTTAACGAAGTTACAGTGAAACTCACCAAGGTTAATTAGATGGTCTGCTCTTGGTCTTGTGATTTTGATGTGCTCGGACCTTGACTGGAAGAATTTCGTGATAGGCATCTGTTTGGACTTTTTTTAACTCCCTATGAAGTTCTACATAGGGAGCTAAAGCTGATTCTAGACTCCTCTTGAACTTCAGGCTTCTTTCTACTGAAGGATCAAATTCCAGTGGTGCTTCTTTTAAATCTTCTGTCTGCTTCAAAAACTTCTCCAAAATTTTTGCTGTTAAATTTGGCTTCTCAGGCTCCGAATCGTTCTCTTCTTTTTCGCCTTCACTCGAAGTTTGTGTCACCATATCTAATTCACCAACGGTTAGTTCCTCTGCATGGGACTCTAACAATTCTTCCACATCACTATCTTCCATGTCTTCAAAGCCTTCACCCCCGATGTGTCTTGTGATATTAATTATTTCCCTAACGTCCTCCGTATTATCGGGAAAACCTCGGAAGTCACGAACGATATCAGGCCAAAGAGTTTTCCAGCAAAGGTTCATCGTTTCACTTCTCACTTCATCCCTTTATTATTTCAATGGCCTTCGAAATATCAAATTTTTTCCAGCAATCGCTAACTCCTAAGGATGGATTTGTCTCCATCATTGAAAGAATGTTAGCGAAACTTCTGCGGATGTAATACGACTTAAAGGCTGCAATAACACCCTGGTCCAAGGGCCGCACAAGTGAAGTTGTATTAGGTGGTAAGAACTCAACTTCAATTTTAGGATGGGCCTCAGCAAGAGATTTCGGATGACCTGGTGCATTATCCACTATGAGGATCACCCTAAATGCAAGATTTTTTTCCTTCAGGTACTTTTTCACTTCACGAATGAAGCAATTCTCAAACCAATCCTCAAAAAGTCTTGCAGTAACCTGAGCTTTGCTCTTACTCCTCCAAAATACAGGGTGCGAACTTTTGGTCTTGCCCTTCAGTGCCTTCGGATTTTCCACTATACACCAGCATTGGTTTGCACTTAAAATCTCCTGCTGCATTTTCGCAAAATAGAAGGGTAAATCTGTCTTTCGCTACTCTAAAGCCAGGAGCCGACCGTTTGTCTTTAGCAATCCACGTTCATTGTGGCATTTTTTTCCAAAATTAACTCGTCTCATCGGCGTTAAAGACTTGCTCAGGTCGGTAATTTTTCCTTTAAGTTAGTTCACTGAATACATCTGGATATATTTAGCTGCTGCTTCATTATCGGCAGATGCAATTTCGCCAGCAATCTTCACATAATGATGTTGAAATCGCTTCTTAAATCTATCAAACCTTCCTCTGCTGGCTTGAAAAGTAAAGGCTCCTCGTTCTTCACCACTTTCTTGCAATTTTAAATGCTCATATATACTAAGGGCTTTATTTCTGATAATAGACCCATCCAAAGGATCACGTTTTTGCGCCTGATCTTCTATCCAAATGCTTCACATCTTTTCCATTTTCTCCATTAGTGCGTCTCGTCTGCTAACATAGAAGGTACTAGCAGAAGCACTGGCACAAATACTAGAACGAATTTTTTCTTCCGTCTTCTTCACGGTTCTTATCGTAGATTCATTTACGTCGTATTGTCGGGATGCTGACCGTCCAGAATTCATCTCGTCAATACCTTAGTGATTCAGCCTTGGCAACCTCCGCAGTGAGTTTTGTGTGCATTGCATCTTCGGGGAGAAAAGATATTTCCAGCAGAAATATTCCTGGGGGCTAAGAGATCCATCGGCGTTATTTATGTGACTTCTTTTTAATGACAGTAGTTAAGTGCTAAGTCTCACGTGACTTGAAAAACTGAAAAAAGGAACCTCATCTCCAGGTTGAAGTTGAAGATAAAAAAGCAGTTAAAAACGCTGAATGATTTTTTATTGGGTGCCGACAGACTTAACAAAACACTATAATAATAGTACGATTTTTTCTTACTAATGATCTTTTCAGGGCAAACCTTTTATTGAAAATGGTCATTCAAGGAAATCGCATAAAAGTGAATCACTTCCCGCGGTCGGTGAAGCTCATCACGCATTTGTGTACTGCGTAAATTTGAATCCGCATTGCGGGAAGCCGTGTTCGGCGAAGTTTTACTGTATCTATAAGTGATAAAATACCTTTTTTCCACCAATAATAAAAGTTATTTTAAATTAGGATGCACAAACCAAAAACCTCATACCGTGAGTTTGCAGGCAAAATTATGTACCTTTAATTTATCTATGCTGCTTTGGAAAATAAAGTCAGTCAAACTGTGTCACTCGAGGAAAGATATAACACACCTTTAATTTTGTAACAAAGTCAGGCCTTTCTTCTTTGTTTTGGAATTTCTTCTTCAAAGATTCATTGTCATTTCCCGGGTCTTTCACAATCCCGGGATTCAAAATTATAAATCGTGGGAATTTATATAGATTGTAAGATTGATTTTGACAGCAATGGAAAATACGAATTTAGTGGATTCAAATTGAACAAAGAATTATTCAAATAGTGCAGTAAACCGACCAGGTTCATGTTCCTATATTCTTTCAGCCTTTTCAGTATCGATTGCTTCATTTATGCTTAAAGTCAGTATTTTGTTCACTCAATTCATCTAAGATAAATGTGAAAACACCTTCAGCAGAAAGTATCTCTCCCACTAAGCCTTTCAACTCCAATCTTAACAGGTTTTAACAAAGATAGTATAGCATTGGTGACTTGAAATTCCTTTTCAAAAATGTCTATCGAGGTTCCCAGGTCAATTTGTATCAATTTTCAGTTGAAGCTTGCCATTATGCTCAGTTCTTACATATTCGCAGCAGCAATTCATACATTCTTTACCGACAATTTGTGAAACATTCTCACAAATTTTTGCACCTTTTCAATTCTTCTGGCAATGCTCATTTTTACAGCCATCTATGAGTTCAGTATTTTTCAAAGACTCATCTGCGTAAATATTGGAAATTTCTACAGTAATTTAAAAATCGACATCTTCAAAAGTCTTCGTCTGAACTTTCTCTTTCCTCACATTCATTTCTAATTACAGTCGTAGGACTTGAATGAGATTTCCTTTTGTATAGAATATCACAAACAGCTAAATGAAGCCCATGTGCTAAGCACGGCCCATGTTGAACATCACTTAATCTAAAAAATTTTATCATTACCGTCAGTAACACAAGCTATCACGTGCTTTTTCAAGCATAACTCAAATTTTGCAAGTTTGTTCTCCACTAGTTCAACTATTTTTTCTGAAGGAAGGGACCCAAATATATGCACCATGCCCAAATTCCGGACTTCATTATTAGCATGAAGATAGATATTTAAATACTTACGATTTTGAAGAGAAATATATTCACCCAGTGAAATGCTGAATCTTACACCCCTAGACTCTTTTCAGCTATTTCGGAAATAATGATTTGTTTCACAGTAAGGTACTGTTTGCGAATCATGTTCATTACTTGATGAGAATTTTTTGGTAGATATACACCTTTATCAGTAAAAGATTTTCTGATGAATTCACTATTTACAATTGCATTGATTGAAAAACCATCAACAGATGCTAGTTTTGCCAAAATTTCTTCCCTACTCTCAATTTTAAGAAAAGAAGTCAATTTTGATTGCATGTTAATCTTTCTTAATGTACAAGGTTCTTCACATGGTCTTTTTGTGCTTGCGAGTTCACTCTTCACTTCACTATGGGCACTTTTCAAATGTCTAAGCAGTCCACTGGTGGAAAATCCTTTGCACTTGATTAATTTTGCACATTTTTTATACTTGGCACCTTCCATTCCTCCCAAACAATTGAAATATTTCCAAGAGTTTGATTCACTTAATTTTTTACTGTGCGACATGACATTATGAGGGGCAGGAGAGAAATTTCAGAACTGCAACTCTTACACTTAACACTGTAATAAGAAATATCAAAAAAATAATTTTTAAATTTTTATTTAAATTTAAAAAAAGTTTAACAAACATTAATTTCATTGATTAACCTTAATGAGAGGTCTACTAATATGAATTAAGCACTTAACAATACAGATAAATGGCTGAAGCTCAGAAATTACTATCCTTTTTGACCACTGCCAAGGGAAGACTGAAGGCTAGGAGCTTCATGAGAAAAACATGAACTTTTGTACCTCAAAGAGTTTGTCAAAATATGCTCAATTTGGGAGACAAGCTGTATAAAATGTCAACTCGCACAGTGGTCTTAAGCCATTTTCATACTCCCTAAATGATTTTTTAATATGGAATACACCAGTATAGTTTTTTAGTTAGAGAATATGAAAAATAATTCAGTTGAATTGTAAAGGGGAATAATATAAACTTAAAATTTACGTATTATCCGTACATGAAATTCCTGTCGTAAATTCAAGGAAAGCGCAAAATCTCATAAATGTAAAATCCGTTAAAATTTATTATTGTTCTTAAACACCAGAACCAAAAAAAATGTGTAAAATCGAGGAAATTGTAAAGTCAGAGAATGTAAAATTGAAGTTTCACTATATATATTCCCATGAGAATGCAAGCATTTGAGAATGCCCAATATAATTTTTTTCCTTATTACATTAGAAGTGAAACTAAGCCACTCTGAAACAAAGAGAGTCTTAATGGTCCCTCTCTGTGATATACCGGAATTTCCTGGGATATTCAATGAATTACCCGGGAAACGGAAGTCACTTTACCCATGAGATCCTGGGAAAGTGGGATCCTCGGATGACAAGCACTTGATTCAACCACTCACTCCAAGGTCAAGTTAATATAACCTTTTAAAAAGCAGGTCTTCCTAACCATGTTATTAATGCAACAAATGATATCAAAAACAATTTTGATTGTTTTAAATTGTAATAAAAATCAGGCGACTTGAGTTGCATTTCAGAGGTAGTAACCAACATGGTCCTGTATAAAGAGTATATTTATATGCGAGGGTCATCTCACAATTAGTGGAAACACTGCCGCCATTTAGCACCCGCAGCTGGCAACCATGTAAGTTCGCATTGTTGTTCAAAGTCATTGTCGGGGAACATGACATTATTGCTTGCGTCGCTGTAGTGGATGTGTTAGTCGCAGGTTTGGTGTTAATCTTGTGTGTGCAAGGCGAGCACCATAAAAATGTTTAGGAGATTGGAACAGTGTTTTTTCATTAAGATTCAAGTCGCCCTTGGTCTAAATGCACGGCACTGCCACAAAGGCCTTCGTGAGGCATGCTGGGATTCAGCTCTCCCCTATCATACCATCGCCCGGTTAGTACGAGCATTCCAAAGTGGCAGACAGGGGCGAGCATCAACCGGGAGCCGGACCACCTGTCACTGCAACCGATGAACGTCATATCGCTGCCGTGAGGGAATTGTTGGACATTGACCAGTGGTGAGTGAGGCATTGGCATGGGAAACTGGCATCTCATGCTGTAATGTTCATTGCATACTGACAAGACAACTGGACATGCGCAAAGTGGCATCCTGGTGGGTGCCACACGTGCACTTGTGGCGATACGAGCGTGAAGGTGAGACATTTCTCCGACATATCGCCACAATGGACGAAACATGGGTGAGGTCATACGAGCCCGAATTGAAAAGGCAAGCTGCAGAATGGCAACACCTATCATCTCCACGACCCAAGAAATTCAAGCAAGAGCCAGGACAATTGAAAGTTTTATTGATTGTCACTTACGACTGGGAAGGTGTGCTTCTTGCGCATGCATTTCCTGGAGGAAGAACTGTGAATGTTGTCTACTACCGTGAATTCCTCCAAAAACACCTTTGCCCAGCAATTTGGCGAAAAAGGAAGGACCTGTTGCAGAGAAATGTAACAGTTATGGAGTGGTAAGTTCATCTTCATCAAGAATGCAGCAGTGCTGCCACTAATGGTGAGATGACCCTCATATATTCTAAAGTAACTAGTGTTACAAAGAAGAGATGTGCAATTATGCTTGAGGAGTAGAGTAGATCTATTGAGTGCCATCGAAGTATATAATATGACAAATGTGCATACGATAATTTCCAACACGTAAAATTTGACTTACGTAAGGGTTTCAAAAATTTGTTACAAACCATTTCAATGAATAAACTAACTCTACTAACTAGCTTTCGTGGCATTGTTGAGTGCAAAGAATAACTAGCTTTCGTGGCATTGTTGAGTGCAAAGGATCTTGCCACATAGAGATGCACATTGTATGCTCCCGATGTTTCTCAGTGCTTACATACTTTATCTTCAAAGAAATTAAGTGAAATAAATGGCGCAATATATATTGCACAAACTCTCATATATGTACATATATATATGTTTGGTCGACTGTACACATAAAAAAATGCTTATAAAGCAAAGTTAACCGTTAACCAAAGTTAACCATTTTTGATTAAATCAAATTTTTCTAAAAATTGCCAAGAATAAACTACCCTTTATTTTTGTGCAATATCATTTTTATCAAAAAATAGTCAGCAAAAGATGATATATTGCATAAATACGAGATATCATTCGATTTTATGTATGCGTTTGGACCCTAGAACCGCAAACAGATCGACAGATGGCATGCCGAAAACCACTTTCATGGACACCTAAAACATGTATTTCCATCAAAATCTCAAAGTCGAATTTTTTCACGATTACAATTCATCTCAATATACTACGTATATGAGAAAGTGAAAATGTTTTGCGATCGTGCTAATTCTTGGGCTTTCAATTTAATGATATCCTGCGTCACTGGTTTACCGTCCATTCTTTGAATACACAATTTCCTCTTCTAATGCATGAAATCGACCTTGATTTGGTCCACTTAATGTTCTCCGTGTTGAGTTAGCACCTTCAAGTTTCTCTTTTGCTTGCTTCCACCTTCGCACGTTTGCTTCAGTCACATTGTATTTCCTCTCTGCAGCACAATTAACCATTAACTTACCGCAGTTCCTTTTTTCTCTACACGATCTGCCATTTGTTTGGGATATCGTATTTAAAAGTTATAAATAATAATTTGTCACTATTTCACTTTAAAAACACAGCAAAGCATGTACTACTCAAGTCCTTTCATAAATTTACTACACTCTGAAACTCACGTCCACTTTACGTCTGTCAGCATACCAAATGCAAAGCATCATGTTTATATTGTAGTAGATACGTTTAAATTGTATCAGTCTTGTTTACATTGTATTACTAAACACCTTAATTGGTGCCTACATGACTTTGTGTTTCATATTACTCATGGAACCGCCCAGCTGTAGTAATTTTTTTTCACCCTCTCACACGATTACCTACCCTGCTTTAAACACTTCCCTACCGCCAAAGTGGAATCATTGGTCTGTGAGAGCAATTTTAGGAAATTTGATCTTAAAATTTTAAAGTATTGTAGTAATTAATTAAATATGATGTTACTTTATGCAATAATGAATATTTTAACCGACTTATACTTGACATCCAGGTGTTTCATGGTGCATTTAAAATAGGGGTGTATTGTCACCTTAAATCCTCATACTCCATTCTAAGACAATACCTAATATTTTTAATGACATTTTTGTGGAAAAACCTTGTCTCCATTTTGGGTAAATACGGTACTACATATATGAGAAAGTCAAAATAGTTCACGAACTATTCCTAAAAGTGAACTAAACTGTAAATTCGGTAATTGCAATTTTGTCTTGCATTCCTTTTAAATACATCATCAAACTTTGAAATGGCTGTTCATGTAGAGATAAGCAAAGGGAAAGATATCAAAAGGAATTAGGTTATGATGCCAATTTTAAACTTATTATATTTATATATGAAAATAAAAAAGTTGAACTTTTAACTGACTATTTCGGCCTTTTCCCAGTTCCAAATGTCCTGAAATATTCAAGTAAATAATCAATTTTCTTTTAGTGGGTTCACAGTACACAAAAAATTGGTTGAGTAATTTTTTCTGGCATTCACTGTTTCATTATGATGAAGTTATGCTTTTGAGGAAATTATTTTTTTACGATAAGATCCTTGTTTGGTGAGTCCTCTATGTAGTTTGCAGCTTAACATTATGTGACTGGCAATAATTGCAGCAGTTCATTTTCAGGCCAATATTTGGCCATATCATTGGAAACCATTGGGATATTTTTGATAAATTATTAAATTTCTCCATGCCAATTGGTTGACAAGACCAAATATTTTACTTGTAATGAGAACCTTGTGTGTCGCAAAATTGTTCATTCAGAAAAGTTAAGCTACAACCTACATAAAGAATGCTCTTACACCAACTTTTTGCTGATAATTTTCAGTAACCGCTTTTTATTCAAAGAACATTAAAATTAGACATTCTTTTTGACTGTTACAGGGAATCAACTGCATAAAGAAAATGGTGTAATGAAGCCGTCTTGGATGTTTAAGATGAAAAATCATTTCTTTATGATTAAGATGCTTGTCTTGCAATTAAAATATGCAGTAACTGCATATATGTATATAAAAATGGTTTATTTTGTATAAAGAATGATAATATAACAATTGTTATTTTATTAAAGAACAATAAATAAAGGTTTGTTTTTGAATTATGTAGCAGCTTCATTTCAGATTGTTTTTTTTTGTTAGTATGTATATCTAGTCAAACTTGCTACACTGAGAGAGAGCAGGGAACTCTTGTCCAGGAGGATAGAAAGTTGCCTTGATTAGGGAGCGATAAGAGTCCTTTAAGGCTGAGAACTAAGAATAAGAAGCTTCTATATAATACAGCACTTTTTAAGAGAGAAGCCAGACTATGAAAGACAGCACTCTTTAAGAGAGAAGCCATACTATATAAGACTGCACTCTTTTAGAGCAAAACCATACTATATAAGACAGCACTCTTTAAGAGAGAAGCCATACTATGAAAGACAGCACTCTTTTAGAGTGAAGCCATACTATGAAAGACAGGACTCTTTAAGTCAGGGGACACTTTGAATAAATATACAATTAATTTGAAAGGAAATTTTATTGACATTCTTCTATACATTTCTACTTTAAGGAAAATACTATTTTTGCTGTTGGACACGCCATATCAAAGGGCTTCTGGTGTCTCAGATCTGCATCGAATTAGGATTCCTGCATAGTATATCCTAGCCCTGAAACAAAAAATTCCTTCTTATAACAACTATATTACATAATAAGATTATATTTATTAAAGAATTTGATATTCCTCAGCATATGACCTAAGAATAAATAACTTAACGTGCAATCTTGATAATCCAAGCAGAAATTTAGTTTTCAGTTATTAGATGTACTCATTACATAAACATGACACCCATATAAAATACAAAGATATTCTATTAGTGATAAATAGGAGGATATAAATGTTTAGGTACTTCCAGAAGAGCTTCAGACTTGAGATTTGGCATAATGAAAGGTTATCCTAAAATTTTCATAAGAAATAACTATTTTTATAATTTCAAACTATAATGAGGTTTCACTGTATTCAAAATTCTAAGGAGTAATTATTCATGCAAAAGAATCTACCCATTAAAGTGAGGTGACTACTATGTGTGATCTCCCAATTATGATTTTTGTTGCATTGAAAATACATATTTTGGGCCAAAGAAGGAACGATTGTTTTTATAATTTATATTTCATATTTATATCAAAAATATTATGAATAAAGAGATATGCAAATAAGACATTCGTAAAGCCTGCAATAATGCACAAGAGGAGAAAGAGAGTTGAGATAAAGCTAGGAAAAATGTGAGATGACTAAGCTAAAATTTTCAGTCATGACAAAGTGGGAAATTTTTTCCCTAATTGGTATAGGGTTATATGCAGTAAGTCAAATGTTCAGAATACCCGCGCACCCTCGTATAACGCGCAGGGGGGTTTTCAGCCTCGTATTAGCGCGATTTTTTTTAGCGTTGCCGTTCCAGAATAGAGTAGATGGTGTAACGTGTTCTAAAGCAATGATCGAATTATTAGTATTGTATTGGTAACATAATGAAAGTGCGACATGAAATTTTCGAATAACGTTCCGAAGGAACGTCAGCTAACTCAATCATTACATACTCTATGTTTACTTACAAGGTGATATGAGAACACACAATAAATCGAATTCTGCGAGAATACGTGAAATGGATGTTATAAATGGTTTTTAAGAAATGCTGCATCAGTAATAGTTTAGAAAGTAGTGAAGCTGGTATGGTGTGGAAGGACGATGACAGCGCCACGGCAATGGAGGATACAAAAAACACCGAAGATGACGATTCCGATATCAACATCGGAGAAAAATGGTCAAATGACGAAGAATTTCTTGGCTTTTAAAATGAATAAATACTGAATTGATTCTTTTCATATCTAATTTATGTATGTTTATAGAATTACTTAAGAAATTTTTAGTATAATCTATCTTACTTTTCGTAAAAATCACCAATAAAAATATGAGGATACCCGGGCAGTTATTAATGTGCCGAAATTGTGGAAATATGGGGTCAAATGAAAATAGGAAGTTTATGTACCCTCGTATAACACGCATCATAATTTTTAACTCAAATATTAAAAAAAATAGTGCGCATTATACGCGCGTATTTACGGTAGTTGAAATTTATTTTTGAAGAAGGTTGCATGCAAATAACTTTTCGAGTTTTCACGATATTATTACTATAGAAAATACAGGCATGCACTGGATAGGTAATGGATCACTTCTCTCCAGCAAAGAGTCTATTTATTTCAAGTTAGAGTTAAAATTAGTTTTAAAATGTTTTGCGTAAATTCTCAAAAAATTTCATAAATATCTAATAAAAAGGTTAAAAGTTTCACATTTTCTTCGGCATCTGGGGTGGATTTTAAATAAATGTCCTCAGGGGTTGAGGAGTTAAAAGGGGTCTGTAGAAAAATGTATGACTATGTACACATGATTAAGGTTGATTTTAAAAATTTATACAGTAGAAAACCTGCCGCGGTTTGTGCGGTTTCAGGAGGCTATTGCCGGGTTTCCTCCTTTGCGATTGTGTTCGGTGTGGAATGAGTTATGGCTATAATAATCCAAGAGTTTGATAAGCCAAAAAAATAGGCTTATTCAAGTTCACTGAACTATTTTTTCTATTACTATCTATATTTACATATTTGCTAAACTATATCATATAACTATGTGAGACTGTTCTTGACAGACATTTCAATTTCCTTAATTTTACAAGGCTAGTTATTTAAGCAAACCATCTTCGGTTCTACTGTCTGATTCCTTATCAAAGCTATGTATAAGACGTCGCAGTATCGAAGATGGTCAAATGTCTGCGTTAAAGGAGCTATGCATTAACAGTTGCTGCAATATTAATTTATGGCTTTTGTGATATATAATTTTATGATTCTTTTGACTTGTACTATATTGTGATATAGAAATCCACAGACCAAGAAAGTATATTATTATTACAACTTCGGAGGTACTGTAATAGGAATTTGTTTCTATCCGATGCTGTATATTTTTCAAAGCTCAAATCTAAAGAAAAACAAATGACTTCAGCACAGAAATTTATACTATACGTTTTATCAATCTATCATTCACAGATTTGTCACAATTTAAACAGAAGCAAGAGCACATATAGACGTCAAAATGATACTTAAAAGGGAATTTGTTTTCAAAGACGCGCTAAGAAAAAGACAAAAGAACTACGAATTTGCGCATCTTTAATTTGTGTGTATGTAGTCGACGTCATTGTTTTCGATTGAGGCACGGAATTTCTTCGCAATCATTGGGAAGTTGTGAATAATAGGTAATGAAATATTTTTACATTCTAATTGGAATTAACGTTGGAATTCACCTAATCTGTCTGTTTAGAATTATATTTTTGTGATGCGGGTTTGACTTAGTGGCTTTATATTTCTTATCGTGCGCATTTGGTCTTGCTATCAAATATTTAATTTTTTAGTTGAAGTTACGCTACATCGCATGTGTATTATTGCATAAATGTTGTCATTGACTTTCGTACAATTTGGGTCCTCAAGTTTGTATTATATTTTAGATACAGTGTTTATTACTTGTCAAAAGACTTAATTTCACAAAGATGTCCAACTATACATTTGATGTTTATGATATCATAAGCTTAGTATTAATCATGAAAGACGGTTATTTCTGGTCGTTAACATTGTATTTCCGTGTCGTAAGCTGTTTCTATAAACCGCGTTTACTTCGGAATGACTTAAGGAAGTTGAGAATGGAAAGTAGTCATCGAAATGTCGAATGGATCTCTAAGTGAAAGTTGTATTGACTCAATTTATTCTAATTAAAGTGGGACGTCAGTCCCTATGGAAATTTATTTCTGAAAAGGCTAGAATGATTTAACAAGAGAAGCATTTTTCCAAGTCATGTAGTACATACGTATTTCATGAAATATAGCATAATTTTTATGGACAAATTCATTAATAGCAATGATGTATTTATTCCCTACTAATTGATCTTAAGTTATATACTTAATAAATACTAGTCATATGTGGTATTTGCAAGAAATATTAAACTTGGCTAAGGAATTCATGGCAAATAATTTCTTTCTTTGCAAATGTTTTAATTGAAGTATAACTTGATTTACAACAGAATTTCATTTGCCAATATTTGTAGAATGATTTATCATGATAGAATTAGGAATATTACTTAATGTACTAGATGAATCATGAATATTATTCAGCGTGAGGTTATGTACTGCTAGAATTTAAATTTTATTCTCTTGTTATTTCATAGTCATTCATCAAAAGCATACTTATCCTGCGACTCTTCAACTTGCAGTTTGCAACTCTGATAACAACCTGGAACTTATTGGCCATCTTCACCAAGAAATATTCTTGGTGAGTATTATCAGTGTGTTAGAAAGTGATTCGGTTTTTAATCATCAGTTTATTCATGTGCATATAGAAATGTAATATCTATAATCTTTGTTTGAAACATTTTTCCATATAATGCATTGTTTAAGAGATATTCTAAAAAACTAATTTTTTAGCTGCCACCAGCACACCGCCTACCAGCAACTATTGTAAACACTTTATGCTTAGTTGCATCTTAGTTACGCTTCTTTTTATTTTCTTAATTGTTGGAGCTTCGTGGCTATATCCAATATCAGAAGGCTACGGTTTTAGTTTATTTCCATTCTTTGTAAAGTCTTCAAATTTATGTCGCAGTTCCTTAAATTATTTACTATCATTTAAACTATCTGGAATTATTAGAAATATTAGATGTATGGAGGTATGTGGTGGCCACATCAAATTTTTTGTAAATGTTTTGTTTTCAAAAGTTATCCTTCTTCATTACATTAAATTATTTTTATAGCTTTATTTCAGAGCAATTATAGCATACGTAGCATTTATTTAAAAAATATTCTTCTTAGTTATATTACATTATTTTTATAATATAATTTCAAACCAATCATGCTAGTTTACATGAATTTTAACATTCTTTATTAACAGTTTCTTTTGAATAAACCTTCATTCGTCAACTTATTCCTTGCCTGTTACATTTAATTTCAAACGAATGCCAGTTAAACTTAGTTATGCTTGATGTTAATGGGGTTATAACCTTAGCTTAGTTATATAAGATCAGTGCAAATGTATTTCCATGTGAAAATCTGTTTCAAACAGACCACATGATCATGAGAAAGTTGAGAACAGAATGTGAATATCAAATAGTCAAATGTATCTTTAAGCATTAAGTTAATGTTGGAATTTGATCAGATTGATAAGTATGGTCAAATTTCTACCAATGACTCTTTCTAGTGCTAACATAGCCGTTTCAGATGAATGTTTCCATTCAAGCTCTGAGATAATTTGCATTTAATCTTGATGCAACCAAAAACGAACTTGATATTTCCCTCGTAGTTTTTGACAATTTAAAATTATACAAAGCACAGCTCTGATGACATTTCTAATGATTTCAGCTCTTTATTATAGATATTTAAATTTCAGGAAGGTTTTGTCATTCTAAGTATAATTAATTTATCATTGTTATTTACTTTTAAATTTGTTGGGTTCGTGTCGCTAAATTAATGAGAAATTCAACAGCAACAGCTTTTCATATTTGAGGTTTGAGCACCTTTACTTAGCAATAATAATATTTTCAAAGGTACCACACCAGAGCTGGTTGCAACATAGCATGTTTGTGCTGAATCAATCTTATTAGATTTAACGTCGAGGGTTAGGTTCTTTTGACACGCAGCATGTAGAACATACTTTGTACCCCACCTGTGCAGAATTTTTATAAATCGGAATGAACAATAAAATAAGTGTATTTTAAAAGTGGTGATTTAACGTGCTTCTTAAATTTACGTGATAGATTTTATAAGAAACACATTTGAGTTTAGTCCGTCTTGTGTAAACTAGCTAACTTTGCGGGCTGCAGAAATGTGACAGGATGGCCACATGCAGGCCATGAGTTTTTAGATCCCTTCCTTAGAGTCAGTGTTTTTAGATCCCTTCCTTAGAGTCAGTGTTTTTGTAAATGTATTAAAAAATAACTTGGCTCAATTTTTCCAAACGGAAATTTAATTCTGAAATAAAATTGCTGGAATGCAAGGGATGTTACAGTATCAAAATGTTCCCTAATGATGTCCTGTTATTCGTGATTTATGATTTGATTCTCTCATTGTTTCAGAAACATGGCTCCAAGAGGTAATGAAGAGGACATTCTGAACATCTACTCCACCGCACATCTGACGTCCTGGATCTGTCTGGACCTCTTCTCTTTTGCAACGCCAAGAAAGAATATTGCTGTGAGTGAGAGATTTTTGTTACAAAATAGAACGAAAGAGCTTCCCACTTAATGTTTTATTTATTGGGGCAATTGTTATATGAGATTTTGTTTGCAAGGTCTCGAGTGACATTCCAATGTGCACTGTTGATCTACTTCATGCAGGAAGAATAGTTTTTTTTTAATCATTTATAGTGTCTTTTCAAAATAGATTTTTGCATCTACAGACAGAATTTGTAGATATTTAGAAGTAGGAATTTTATGTCATGATAATAATAGAATAGAGATTTGAAGCTTTCCCGGCGAATAATCATGGTGAACTTTTCTCGGGTTTCCAACAGCGACTGGCTCTGTCACCATCTTCAGGGATCCTGGGTGCCATAGAGATTTCTGAGGTGGTTTATATACCTGCCGGGAGATGGCAGCAGGTCGATGATTGGCTGAGCTCTCGTTAATGATTGGCTGTTATATTGAGTGGTCCCATTGGCTAGACGCTCATTGGCTAGTTGGGCTATCATAGTGTCCCACACATTACTAAGAAGGAACCCATTGTCTCGATTGATGTTATTGCGGTTCAGGTGGATTTCGATGGCTTCCTTCACCACGCGGTCCCAATAGCCAATAGACAGTTTTGTATGTTTCAAATAAAAATGAACTGTTTTAAGGTTTTTGATTCTGTGTGATGTTGTTTTGAATGCAAATACAGAGCTATTATAAAGGAGAGAACCTTAATTTGAGAGTTAAGGGCTAATCTTGTTCATGGGAGCAATTTAAATGGTATAGTGAAGTTTTAACCCTTTTGAGTGCCAAAGACCATACAATTGCAAGATTAGAAAAAAGTGTCCGATTCCTTTTTGCCATTTTGCAGACTTGTTAAGAAGTTTGTATTCTTTCTAAATTTCAAGGCTTAATGCTGTAATTTTTATTACGTCTCTATAAAATGCTACATCATGCACATTTGTCACAAACAACGTCAATTCAGAAAGCATTTAGCATCGAAAAAAGTTACTTCAGAAGTTTTTAGTTTAAAAAATAATGGAATATCCAATTTCATAGCAAAGAAACTTTACATAAACATCTGAGAAATGCGGTTTTATTTTTATTTTCCTAATTGGTGTATAATTAAGTTTTAACTGGGAAACTATCAAGTTTATACCGAATGGGATGCACTTTTCCCCAAATTTTTGAAGCTAAAAAGTAGGGTTGCATTTGAAACATGGGTACTTAATATTTCATGTTTTTCTCTCTATGAAATGTTTGATAAAAAATAAACAGCTCCAAACTAATATTTATTAACCATCAAAGTGTTTTAATTACAATGAAACTTTTTAATATGAAAAAAGATTGCACTTTTACAATCAATAATTGTAAATACAAGATATTTCAGCTTCATTAGCCACTAATATTCGTACATGGATACTAAACATTTTTCGTTCTTTCTCAATGGAGTCTTCAGTTAAAATGAAATACCTGATGTCTAAAATAAAAAAATCAAGCATCTGCTCATTGAAAAAAATCTTCAATCGAGAAAACAAATCAAACTTTTCAAACAATTTCCCTAAAATCTTAGAAATTCACCATCATCGGAGTCGTCATCGGTAATACTGAACTTGTCATGAACTTGATTTGTTTCTGAAGCTTCAGATTCCTCTGATTCTAATTTTGCGGTCATCATGCCATTGTCGTCATCTTCCCATAATATGTCATCTTCACTTCCATCTAAAGGATTACTTATGCAGCATTTTTTGAATCCTTTAATTATCGTTTGTGAGGGGAGGTCATTCGATTCTTCCACGATCCACTGACAGATTGTTTTTATATCTACTTTATGAATGAGTCGATCTTTAATGAATGTGTGTGCCATTCACCATCCAATTGGCCCACTTCTTCTTCAGTGCCAATTTAAATGACTTGTTAACAGCAATGTCTGTAGCCTGCAGGATCGATGTCATTCTCCCTGTGATAATCTTGTATATCGTAAACAGATGTGTGGAATGTACGGTGATTTTTTTAAACACTTACAATCTTTTAAAATCACTAGTACTCGAATATAACGCAGGGGCAACTTTTGAAATTTCATATTTTGGGAAGACATCATGTTATATTCGGGACAATACAGTAGCATCATTGTAATTTTTAATCTTCAAAACGTCAAATAGATAATTGCGGGAACTCAACAGAGGAATAACCATACCTGCCTACAGTTCAACATTTTGTTTCTAGATAGCTCTCAACCTTCTATTTCGCCTGAAGCATCATTTAGAAGCACCATGAAAATTATAGTCAATATTAAGGGATGGAACTTCAAAGAAATCTTTATCAATAATTGAAATAACTTTCGAATTCAAGATATTTTATTTTTACTGAATGTTTCACAGACAATCTCAGAAATTTTTAGTTTTTAATTTCGATTGTGTAGGAGTCACAAAAATCGGCTACATTTTATCTTCTACATTGCTTTCCAAAGTGTTTTACTATATCCTGTAATGAGTAGTTTTGACATAGGTAAATCTCGTAATACAAATACTTCAGTAAATTCACTTTTCAGATCATACTTAGCAGAAAGTATATTCGACGGAAATCATCTAATAGAAAGGATATGAATCTTTTGTTGCGACTTATTGTTTATTCCTAGAATTTTTAGAGAAAACCTTCTTGCATCCTTTACACGGGAACACAGAAAATTCTCAGAATTTGAGCTGAAAACCTCCCTGCATTATATACACTGGTTTTTCCAGTTTGTTGAATTAGTAATCTACGTCCCTTTTTTGTCAAAATTTTTTATATTCTGATCTATAACTAAACATTTTTAAGTTCTGTTCAAGTAACATTGGCAAAATGTTGGAATGTTATTTTTATAAAAATGTTGATTAATGTAAAATAGGGCTTAATATTTATACGAATGGCTATATATATAGTTTTCTGGCACTCAAAAGGTAGTCTAGCAGAGAAAGTTGAGATTTAGGGTTAGCCTTATTCAGAGAAGCAATTAAAATTGTATTGTGTAGTTCTTTGCTAATATATATTGTGGGAAGCTCATTCGATTCTATTTTATGTAATTGATAACTCAACTTATTCTGTTTTGAGAGATATTTTTCAACTCTTTTGTCTCTCTCTTCATGTGTTAATGCCTCCTGTTGGTTAAGTGATTTGTGATTGGGATGAATTAACCCTTTTGTGGCCATTGTGTGAGATATGTTCCACTAAATTATTTGCATCACATAATGTGATTATAATTTCATATGCAGCCGCTCTCTTGGAACTTTTAGGTACTTGGAAAAATTCTCTAAAGCATTATTTAACTTTTTATCTGTGCTGTATGATAATTTTCTTGAACACATTGAGATTTTGATTTTTTCACAGCTTTTTGAGAAGGAATTCTTTAAATTTTCCATCAATTTCTTAATTACATCCAAATATTTAATGAAATACTATTGGATTTATATCTATTTCTTTCATTTTATTAATTATAATTTGTAAATCCTCCTAATACCAATTTTAATTTTGAAATTGTTAGTTTATCATTACATACAATGAGCAAATTTTTAAGTAAGGCTACAAAACTTTAAAATTCAAATAATTATTGATTCCAAATAATGATTTGTTTGTTGAATTTATCCCAAATTAAAAATGTGGCCATGAAAGGGTTGAATCAGAAGGGCAATGTACTGTGTGAATGGTTAATCAATAATTCCAGCAGTGTTAGTCAAGAAATGCAATTACTACTTTCTCAGTAAATTAATTTCAAATAATTCAATTTTAGGGATTTACCTGGATATAAGAATTGGAAGTTAATTAAATAACAAGTCCTAGTGAAATATTTCTTGGAATCCGTAATATTTTGTGGTTTCTTCCCTTTTGTCATGCATTTACTTGGTTAATATTTCAGTTTAATATTTTGGAATTGCTTTGAGTCTGAATGTCACATGAGAACAAGTAAACATTTGTGATGCTGAATCGGTAAGGTTATCGTTATAAAACATTTTAACTCCAAGCAAGGAGATTGTTTTCTATGATATATAAAACATTTCAGCTAATACTTGCCATTATAAAAAAGTAAATTGCTAGTAGAAGTAACTAGTCATATTCTTTTAGATTTATGCAAATTGTAAGAATTTATAAAATACTATGGAATGGGAAAAAAAATGTTATTATCCAGGTAAATACCATGTAAATCATGCAGTATTTCATGGAACTTAATTTTGGCTAAAAAGAAGTGGAGTGTTTAGGAATCTGTTAGCTGAAGTTGGATTTAACATCTCGTATTAGCATTTTCAATGCTATTGCTGAGGAATCATAGCAACTTCATGAAGAATTGTTTTTTTTACATCGACCATAGTAATTGCTTATTGATTCAATACTGCTGGCATTATTTTTCCTTCTGTTCATGCAGTACATTGCTCTTATGTACAATTCAGTTATTGCAACCGTTTGATCAACAGGGGGCAATTATTTTGAGGGGGCCACTGTTATTTTGGTGAAATGTTTGCTTTTGAAACGTGCAGCAGAATAAATTGTGCGGTGAAGATTAATCAGTGACTAATCAGTAAAGTCAAGAAAGTGATCAAACTACTGGAAGCAGTAGTGAAAGACCGCAGCCGTAGTCAGCCACTTGACTATTGAAGGAATTGCAGCTGAAGTGACCAAGCAGAGAGGGAAGGGGAAGAGGATTTCAGCAAAATCGACTATATAAAAAGCCCCTAAGTCCAACGTACTTAAAAGAGTGGCCGGAAGAATCTTCTGGATGAAATTGAAAAACAATGGTTCATTGTATGCTCTTTTTATTGCATTGCTGTGCAAATTGTACATTGTGATGATACAAATTGTACTTTCAACAAAAATTACAATAAATGACAAGGTTCAATATTTTTTACAAGAACAATTATTTCCATGTGTTGTTTCTGCTATCTTCAAAAAAGGGATGAGGGAAAAAAACCCTCACCCCTTTATCCCCTCCAAACGTGGGTGCGAGAGCGAAGTGGAGTCTATGTGCAGGGCTAGATTAAATAAGATGGGATGAAAGAGAAATATTATATACCCAGATGAAAAACTGGTCTGTTAACAAAAGAAAAAAATGGCAGTAAATGGAATGGGAAAAACATGGATTTAAAAAGACTTAAAAATTCATGATTGCTCTGAAAAGTTATTATTACACTTGGAAAAAGAAAAATGTCAGGCATATTTGAAAAACAGTTATTTAAAAATAACTGTTGAAAAACTTGGAATAATGTGAAATTTTATTGCTCGCAGTATTTTGAAGTCGTCTAGCAAAGAACAGTTGTTTTAAAAAGAACAGTTAAATAACTTAGAATAATTTTTTATGGGACATTGAAAGTTAATTACACTTAGAGAAAGAAATGGAAAATATTTCCAAAGGACGTCCAACAATTTTTCAAGAAAATATTTTTTAAAGAAGTTGAAAAGCTTAGAAAATATTTTGGAATTTTATAGGTTGACGGGACTTTACTTTGGAAATTGACTCGATGCATTCAATATATGAATTGGCAATGATCACAAGGAAATTACCAATTTAATTATGCCAATTTTGTCCATGATTTGAATTCTGAATTTCACTGTTAAGTTGGAAATAATTTTGACATTGCACTTAGAAAAAGAAAAGGAAAATATTTTGCAAAGAAAAACCTCAAGTAAATTTTAAAGAACAGTTACTTTTAAAAGAACAATTTAAAAACTTAGAATATTGGATGGATGGAATTTTCTAAGAACTTATAAAATTGAAATTGACTAGCTCCTCTCGAGACAAGTTGAGAATTGGAAATTTTTACAAAAATTCATAATTGAAATTTTATTTTTGATATGAATTCAGATTTTTACTACAATTAAAAATTTTCATTTTATAACTTGATTCAACTTAGTCTAGAGGGAAATTAAAGCATATTGCATTTTTCTTTTCTTGCTTATTTAATGTAATTAATTTATAAATATTAATAAAAAGCCTGACAATTAAATAAAATAGTTTTATGTCTAAAGCACCATCCAGGTACAAAGTCTATATTTCCATTTCTTTGATAAGTGCAATGAATTAAGAGCAATCATAAATTATGAAAAGTCATTTAATCCAGATTAATGAATATTCATTCCCATTCCACTCGCCACCATTATCTGCTTTTGAGAACAGACCAGAATTTGCAACGTCTAGGCATAAAACCCTCTCTCATCCCATATCCTCCAGCCAAGACTCCACTCAACTCTCACACCCAGATGTCTCTATATTCCAGGTGCAGCTCAGCAGGACTCTCACTCTTCCCAACACATGCACGTCCACTTGCTCTGGTCCATTTTGGCTCAGCAGACACCTTAAATAAAGAGGAAAATTCAAAATGTTATTCAAGTCAATTAGGAATTTCTGCATAATAATTAATTAACTAAATATTCAAGAGATTTTGTAGAATAATATTATCACTTGTTAACAATATTTCAAAAACACTGGGATTTTTACTCTTAATTGTCCTTGAAGCGCACAATCTATCAAAATGAGTGAAATTTACGGAGCATAATTATGCTCTGTGATTTAATTGGCTTTAAATGGTCACTATCGATGGATGAGCCATGATGTTTAAGAATTTCAGGTTTTACAATCAAAATAAATGAAAAATATAGATAAATTTAAGTTTGCACATTGCCTTTAAGCATACCTGATTTCAATTCATTTTCTTTTAAGACTTAAAAAATAATTATTTTTTCAAATTTCAACAGCAAATTGGTGCTCTTTGGCTGTTAATTTGTAAAATGAAAACTAGCAGACTTCGCAAATAAACACTTTTTACTACCGGGAAGAATAAATAGTAGTGAATCTATATAAATTAATTTCAAGTCATCCAGAACCTTGAATTTTTTACCCTTATAAAAATATTTCATAAAAATCTAAGAAATTTATCAAGTAATTTTCTCGCATAATTCCACATTTGAAGCAAGTGATGTGACCACTTAAACACGAGGAGCCCACACTAACGTCCATATTAGATGAAAGTAATTAATTTTATAGATATTATGAGACATTTTGCCTTGCTCACCAATCAAAGAAGATATCCTTAGAACGTTAAGTAAAATAAGAGTAAGACAGTATTTCCCATTTGCTGGAAATAAAGCCTTCTGTATGACAAGACCCTGATATCTCACTTAATGCAGTAAAAACTAACACTATCGCTTCTGATTCGATCTCACTTCTCTATCTGCTGTCCTTTCATACAGTAATACCTCGACATATGAAGTAGAGGCGTCCCTAAAACTTCGTTCGTATATTGAAACGTATATCGAATAACATGACTACAAAGGGGGGGAACGTTCCCAATCTTAATAACTTCGCATCTTATAACATAAAACTCATTATCACATTTTTAAAAGGTGGTAAATTAAATAATCCGCAACCGGGGAGTGGCGTTAGAGAGGAAGCCCGTAGTGAGCGCGGATTGCGTCACCCCGGAAAAAATGTCCCGGAAATTCATCCAAGAGGCCCGATAAAATTCCGGGTCGTAGCTAATGGCCCGTTGTTCGGGGTAAAAAATGCCAGGTCCCGCGTAAGAAATCGAGGATTGTGGAAAAATCCGCATCCCGGGGACGGAGATCGCTCGGAGCGCGTCGATTCGGAAAAAAAAATCAGGAAACCTCGGGAATATCTCTAGGAGGCTCGGATAAAATTCCATGTCATCGGCGACGGTCCGGAGTCGCGAGGAAAAAATGCCTGGAGCCGCGTAAGAAATCAAGCGTCGCGGGAAAAAATCCGCATCCCGGGGAGGGAGGCCGTAGCGAGACCGCTCGGAGCGCGTCGCTTCGGAAAAAATCCGGGAACCTCGCAAATATTTCTCCAAGAAGCCTGAATAAATTCCGTGTTGTAGCGAATAGTCCATAGTCCGGAGAAATAAGTGCCTGGACCCGCGTATGAAATTGAGGATCCCGGAAAAAATCCGCATCCCGGGAAAGGAGGTCGCTAAAGTGCGTCGCCGCGAAAAAAAATCGCGGAACCCCAGGAAAAATCGAAAAGGCCAGGAAAAAATTTCGGGTGGTCGGGGACGGTCCGGAGTCGCAAGAGAAAAATGTCGGGAGTCGCGGGAAATTAATTAAATATTCCGCACATTAGGTAGTAAAAATGTTAGTTATATTGCTGATGGCAAATGAAAAATAGATGTCCAAATAAAAAGTTAGTTATAATGATACTTCGTATATCGAGGTATTACTGTACTTGATGCCAACAAGATAAACCAGGAGAAAGAATTGCACAAATGTCCCAATTGGTTCTTTATAATATTTTTTTAAAACCATTTGAACGCATTGTTTCAACATTAAATTAACATTCCTTTGTCGAGATGGATCTATGCAACTTAAAAACAAAACCGATTTAATAATGTTGTTTTAAGCTTTGTTTTTAAATTTAACAATGCCACATTCCATCCATATTATGGAATTTTACTTAGTCTCTGCCTTGTCTATTAATTTCAATAGAAATAAAACTACTTCTGCACTCGGGAGCCTAGCTGTCATTTTCATTTCAACTATCATATCTAACAACGTTGAAGCATAAATCCATAGCTCATGACAAATAACATTTTACGGTTTACATTCCCTCCATAAACTAAAGCCTATATAAATACTGAATAAATGCTGTTTTCCCAAGAATATTTTTCATGTACTACAAATATCATTTAATGGAAAACTGATTCAAAATTTTCTAATTTCAGTATAAATTGAATTGAAAATGTCGGAGCTCTGGTAAAATTAAACCTTTAAGATATTAGAATTAAATAATTTAAAAGTAATTCAAATGCCATTGCATAATGCTTCTTTCACAAAATGTTAAGATTAAAAAAATTACACCATCTTTATGAACACTGCGAATAACTGGTTCTGGAAAAACTGAAGCTAAATGCAAAGTCGCGAAGTGCAAGTTCTATTTTCCCATAAGATGCAATGTTGTTATGGTAGTACGGTTCCCAGTCAATCTAAAAAAATCATTTTATCATAAATATGCAGTTTAACAAAATAAAAGAAAACGTTACAACAACGTAACAGCAAATGGAAACCTAACATCATAAAGTGAAAAAAATTCTTTTAATTATCCTCAAAATGTGTAATAGCAAATGAAAACCTAGCATTACAAAGCGACTACACTTCTTTTGGAACTTGTGCAATTTACATTCACCGCATTTTTGCATAATGCAATTTTTGATCATGTTTTGTTCATTACAAGGAAATTCTTTAATTTAAAACGATTAACTACTGAAATGGAATGTTGAGTATGTGATGCACAGATGTATTCTTGGGTTATGCAACAAAGAATTGCAAGCCGCAAAAAAACACTAGCATTAAAAAGTGGTAACATTTCTATTATTAATTATGTTTGAAATGTGTAACAGAAAATCAAAACCTAGCGTAGGAAAGTAACATTTCTTTTAGTAATCTCATTCAATATACACAGCAGAAAATCTTACGTTACAAGATGATAGCAATTCTTAGATTTACATTAAAAATTCGTAATGAAAAATGATAACTCAGCAAAACAAAATAACATTTCCCTAAATTACATTCAAAATACAAAAATAATAGTACATAAATGAAAACCTTACATTCCAAAACGGCATTTCTTTAAATTTTAAACAAGTTTTGCATTGAAAATAGTGTCTTCCACAGTGATGTTCAAATAGAGCTACAAAATAATTAAGTTGCGAGTTATCATCTTTGTCTACTTCAAAAACAGGTAATAATGAGCATTATAAATATAATATAATACTAGCTGCTTAGTGCAGCATCAATAAGATATGTGCTTACTTCCACCCAGCATGGTAAATTAATGCAATGGGTGGGTTTATTTTTAGAAATTATTCCAAAATACTACAAGAACTTTTCAACTATCTCAGACGGTCCGGCATTTATACCAGTTCCAGTTTGGTCCTGAGATGGCAGTAATAGAAATAAATATCCATGGCATAAATATTTTCTATCAAAATTTTCTGTCCAAATTATGTTTTGCAAAAATTCTATTAGATATTCATACTTTTTTACTTTAATGTTTTTACGACATTAATGTAATTCAATGGAAATCAAGAATGTGCACGGTATATTTTTTAAAAATGCATGTCAAAATACTAGTGCCACCTGGTTGACAGAACCAACTATCTCCGACAGTCTCACATTTTAGGTTATATCAGTTCATTTGACTGCCAAGAGATGGCAGTATGGTAAAATTACATGACAGTATTTTCTATCAAAATCTTTTCAAATTAGATTTTTCAACAAATGCTTTTATTAGATACTCGCAGTCTTTTAATTGTAATGTTTTAGGCGATATTTGCAACAAAAAAAGTATAAATACTTTTAATGAAATTTCAATTATGTAGTTAACAAGCCATGGGATCAGTGTTGCCCAATAACCATTCGGAGACAAAATACAATGGTAAATTGTCACAGAGCATTGAACCGAGATCCTTGCATATTATAGATGTGAAGAGTCATCGGTGTTTTCTGACACACTGACAAAATGCATTTACTATATATATAACAATAAGTTCTTTTCTATGAGCCCAAGTTTAAACTGAACTTGGAAACAAAAAGTAGAGGGAGTCCCGCTTGTTGGAATCGCAAACTCATGACGTGAAATGCAAATAATCGGTGCAAAACAGAAGTAATGGTAAGAATAAAATATTTTGTCACAAAGTTCAAGAAGGTGGTTTATAGGTATGAGACTCTTAAAATAAATATATAGAGACTTCAAGAAAAATAATAAATAAATACCACTTATAATTTTGATTAAATTTAACCTATGTTAAGTGGCTATGAAGTTGTAAGCTACTCAAAGAAGAAAACAGCACTATTTAATGTCGGTATAGATTATTCACTGTTAACTGCAATTGTAAATAACATTTTAAAGTTACTTTTAAAAAGGTTAAGATGCAAAAAAATCAATGTTCCAATAAATGTTATTCGGCCACCAAGAAATTATGAAGAACAGGTCACATCCCATTAAAACAAGACATTTAGTCATCCTTATACTGTATTGGTCCGAATATAACGACTAATTAAATTAAAATTTCCATCAATACTTGCACCTAAATGTGCCCAAGACTTTCCATTTGATTTCAGATGCTATCTCACAATCTTTAAGTAGTTATGCATAAATGGCAATGCTGCAGAGAATAACTAATAATGTCAAATTTACAAGTTCAGATATAAGCTCTCAATAAGCATATCTTATTTTTCTCAGCATCAGGCATTCACTTGTTTTAAGATTAATCTCACATCTAATGTATCAAGGATAGATACATAATTATAAATATTAAAAATAATGGAAGCCTGCTTAAGTGATAACAAAATTCTCTGCTCTTAAAAGATAAGAATCATATCAGACTGTATTCATAGGTAACTCGATTTTCTAGAAATATAGTCAAGTCAAATATTGTAGCACCAGAATGGCATTTGAAGAAATAAATCATGCTCAATTTTTAAATATATAGAACTGGAGCTAGCGGACAAACATTGTTTATTATGCTTAACTGAGAAAATCAAAAAATCTCAGGAAACTTTGATGCAGACTGCCTTTTTTCCTAGCAAAATACTTTAATCCATTATTTCACTAACAAATCACAGAACAAATTTCGACGTTACCACCACAATTATTCCAAAATATAAACGAATTCAATTATCTCTTAAAAACCACGAAATTATCCATAAAAAAAAACAAAATCCGAACAATTTTTAAACTACAGCTTTTCTGCATATTTCAAAACATTTAACCAGAAAGCTTCTTAGTAACTTCTGCACTTGCCAATATAAGATTTCATGCAACTTTGATAAATATTTCATGTTTTATCGTCATTATAAGATTGTGTTTGCCATTTATATGAAATTCTCTCATATTTACAGAAAATATTCAAATGATTTAGGTTTCCTTAAAAAGCCAGCAGGCAAATCAAGTGTCTGCAGACAGCCAGGATTTTGCGGATATAAATAGCCATTATTATATTGATAACACACATGAATAACAATTCCCAAATATTATAATGATCAAAGAGATTAAATGATAAAATTGCTTTCACTTCCCAATGCAAGACATTTGCTGATCCCAAGAAGTTCCTACACTTTCAATATTCGTAGTTGGCAAAACGGACGGTGTTGAATATATATTTTATATGCTATGGGATTTTTATAACACTTAAAGCATATTCCAAAAATATTTTCCAAATCTGAGGAATTTTTTGGAAATGTGCAAATATGACACATTTTGAAGCAATATATATATTTTACACATCCATAATTATAAAACTTATTACGAATAACATTTCGTAAAATCTGACTACATAAAAAAAGCTTGTCTATCGATGAAGTACTATTTTGGAAAATATATTTAAAACTTAATCAAATTCCAAAAACTAACGCATGGCTGGCCGAATAAATTGTTCGTAGGTATTCTTTAAAAATATCCTCAAAACTTCTGAGATATCAGCAAAATGATATCTTCACTTAAAAACACTTAATCTGATAAATGCCATATGTAATGGGAATCAAATCACTTTGTAACACACACTGATAATACTTACCAACAATATTTCTTTGTGGAGACAGCCAATCAGGTCCAGGTTGTCATCCGAGTTGCAGACTGCAAGTTGAGAGTCGCAAGAGAAGTGTGCTTTCAATGAATGACTCTGAAACGACAAGAAAATAAAATTAGAAACCTTGTAATCTCATGCTGAATAATATTCACTATTCATCTAGTACCTAAATTATGAAATGTTCTCGAATCTTTAATGATAAATCATTCTACAAATATTCGTAAAAGGAATTCTACTGCAACTCAAGTTATTCTTCAATTCGAAATGGAGATATCATTTGCCATGAATTGCACTGCTAAGCTTAATATTTCTTTCAAATGCCATCAGACTAGTATTTATTGACTACATAACTTAATATGAATGCAGTTAAATATATCATTGCCGTTAACGAATTTGACTATAAAAGTATGCTTTATTCCATGAAATGCTCGACGATTAAGAAAATGTCCATGTTAAATCAAACAAGCATTTTTCTGAGTTAAATTTTCATAACATCCCTTTAATTTGAATCAACTCCGTGAATTTTAGTTTGGCTTAGGTTTACTTTAATTTGCCTATAATTCACTTATTTATTTTATGAATTCATAAAAATATATTTTTCGAGTTGCTAAACCAAAGGCTTCGAGTAAAAATCACTTAACATTCAGTCTACAAACCTCGATATCAACCAAAATAAATTCAACATTACTTTTGAGTAAGTTGTCCAAGGCATATTATATTCTATAATTTATGAAATGCTCTATAATTAACATGCCCGCTCTAGGTCAGAACAAAATCTTAAGGGTTGAGAAAATGTTGCATCAGCATTTGACACAACCAATCTTAAGAGTTGGAATATATTCACATGAACACAAAAGCGATTATAACGCTATATATCGATGCATCATTCGTCCGAAACAGCTACGTTTGCACTATAAGAAATTATAGGAATTTGATCATACTTTAGCAATGCAATTGAACTTAACTTCATCCATTCGAATTTTCGATAAATTCCATTCTTAACTTTAGCAAGTTCATGTGGTCGGTTTGAAACAGATTTCGACACGGGAATATAATTGAACCGATAGCAAATAACCTCTTAAGGTTATGACCCAATTAGCAACGGTTTAGAGTTCAACTTCATTGTACAATTCAAGTCTTTTGATTTAAAAAAATCTGAAGAGCTCCGCATCAAAAAAAGTGTTTAGAATTAGAGCAGCAGAATTGTACGAACCTCAAAGGTGTTTTTCGGCACCAATAATACAAGTATAAATCTGACACGGTGTGCAAAGGATAATCACGTTTTCGCTAACCTGGCTTACGGCGTAGAAACCGCATTAATTATAGCTCGTAACCTCGTAATGAGATAATGCCAAACAACTCGAATACATGAATTCAAAGTAAATACCAAATAATAATTTACAAAGATGAAATTACCTTAAAATGACGACTTCTTCCTCCACCGCCACAAAAAATATTCTAACACTGATAACTCGCACGCAGACAACCAGCGAAAGAAAGAATGGGAAAGAAATAATGCCGGTGATACGAAATAACGTGCGTGAAGTTATATACGATATATATCGCTCAAATACGATATCGAGATAAAAACGAAGCATGTAATGTTTTTCTTCAACCTTACGAATGTTAACTGAAAAACATACAATACTACCCGAGTGTAGTTTTATGGAAAAGGCGCTGTGGCAGACAGAAATGTATAGTGAGATAGAGATTCAAGGGATTGTAATGCGCAAAATGTAATTATTATAAATTTAGGGAAATATAGGCGATTCTAAGACGTAAAGGGCATCGGCCAATTAAAAATATATCGTAATCAATTACTTGATCGGCATATTATGATGCAGATGCGTAGGAAAAAAATAAATGATGATTTTATCCCGATTCCTCATCAACCAAGGGCTGAAAAAGGAACGGAATATTAAGAAACTAAGGAGTGTTGAATTTCGTAATGAAAGGTAATGCCCAATTGTCTTTTCTTAATCTGTGTATGTGCTTCACTATTGCAGTCTAGTTGTTAAACATTTATAGTTTTAATATCCAGTGAGTTATCACCAATATCGGTTTTAGTTAATTTAGGTAATTATTTTTGAAGGGATGGCAGAGGATAGGCAACTAGTCTTAATAGCTGTGATTAACTATAGATTTCTGCGTAATTTGATATGTAATTGTAAAACCTATCAGGTTTACAATATCCAATGTTTTGGTGTCATCAGGCCAGCGAAAAATTGAAGCATCTCATTGTAGTTAATGTTCGTAAACGAATAAACTACGATACGTAAGTGATCAAAATGAATAACAGTACTCATTGATTAATTTATAAGAGTTTTGATATACTTTTTAACTATCTGAAACTTACCATAGCTTATTTTAAAAAAGAATTTGGATACGCTACCTGTTGAACTATACGGTCGACGACCGGCTTAGTCAAAGATTGCGGGAAAACTACGAGATGTAGGTAATAGGCTGACGCTGTGAATATAGTGCATTATACTTAATTTGTGCTGACATGAAAATTTATCAACAACCCCCCGCAGTTTTTCTGTTACGTCGAATTATCTAAAACTCCGAAAATCTCGCGAGGCAGGCACCTTGACTATTAAATTTTACAGAGGTATTTGAATATAACATAAAACTTTTATTGCTGTAGTGTTTTGGCAAGGGCTTGTGATAAAAAAATAGAAATTAAACGGAGATGTCGGTTGCGCTACCGACGACACTCAAGCATCGGCAAAACAATCTGCAGTTATGAAAAACGTCAACTTGAGCTATTTTCTGGAAAGTACTTTAAACAAAATTCTAGAATGTTATAAAGTTTGTAACAGTTGATCGGCCTTTAATAAAGCCATGCCGTTCTTGAATTATTATAGGATTGACAAGTGGATAGATTTAACCAAAAACTAGGGATTAAAAACATCTTGGCTATAGATTACTGAATCGCAATTGGTCGATAATTTTTAATATCCGACTTATCCCAGATTTGAACACTGGCACCACATGACTCAATATGGTACGTTAATAGTATACTACCACGTCTCAAGATAAGTGGAAGAATACCATCAGGGCCAGAAAAATTGCTTACTAATCAGAAAACGAATTGTCTATGGTATCAGGTTTATTAGCAGTCATATTAATATTTATTCATTCCAAGATTTTCATTCCACAAACAAAGATCATCTACCATCAAGAAAACCAACAACAATAATGCCCAGGAAAACAATCCAAAAGAGTCCACCGCAGACCCTAATTTTAATCCCTCAAACTTATCTCGCCCCTCCCCTGTGCGCCTGTGCCGAAATCTTACGCCCCTCCCAAGCCCTGTTGATCAACATGATAGCATGATCAGCATTGAGGAAAATCCCCTTAATGTCTCTGAACAACGTGCAACCCACTCACAACCAGATATCTCCATGCCCAAGAAGAGATGACTAGCCACTTCTAACACTTGGAGAGATGCATTCTTTCTAAAGTTTCTCTTTATCAGTGTTCAATGCTTTCGCAAAAAAGGTTCACATGTTCGAACTGTTATTACAAGATCTCAATATTGATATTTTTCGATTAGCTGAACATTGGTTATCGGACGACGAGATTTCTGCCTTTTGCATTGATGGTTTTAACATTATTTCTTCTTATTGTTGCTTACAATTTAAATGTGGAGGAGTTTCTATTTATTGTAGACCTGGCATTGATATGGCATGTCTTAATTTTAGTGACTCCATTGAGAGGGTATTTGAATGCTCAATGGCTCTTCTGAAGATAGACCTACAAACTTGTGCTATAATTTCTATCACCCTCCAAATGGTAATCTAACTGAATTTTTACATGCCCTCAGTGACCTGACCCAGGTCGCTGTCGAAGGAACATCGCCCTTGAAAATGCCCACTTAGTGGGCGAAATGCATCGGGCTAGTACCACTTGTTTTTGGCTGGAGTCATATCCATCTATCAAATTATATTATATTTAAAAAAAGTAATATTAACATCAAAACTATTTAGATAATAACATACTAAATACCGACAGTGCGAAATAGGAAGGTACATATTCAGGAAAACTTCTAAGAAAGACAAGTGTTTGCGGGAAAAACCTAGGAAGGACCTTCCTTGACCAACCTAGTAAAAACCCACACAGGAAAACACCCAGGGAGGGAGTGAGGGAGAGGAAGAAGGAGAAGGGGAGGGAGAAATGGAGAAGGGATGGAGGGAGAAGGAGGGGGAGGGAGGTATGAATATAGGGAGGAGGGAGGGAGGAAGTGAGGGAGAGATAGGGGGAGAGGGTAGCGGTGGGGAAGGGGGATCGCGGAAGGGGAGGTGGAGGAGGGGGAGGGGTGGGGAGAGAGGGCAGAGAAGGGGATAGAGGGGAAGAGAGGAGGAGAGTGAGAGAGGGTAGAGGGGGAGAGAAAGGGTGAGAGAGGGGGAGAAGGAGAGATGGGTTGAGTGAGAGATAGGGGGGGAGAGAGAGGGAGGGAGAAAGGGAGAGAAGGGAAGATTGGAAGGGGGGATTGGGGAGGGGGTATTGGGTAGGGGATTTGGGGAGGGGGAATTGGGGGAGGGGGATTGGGGGAGGGGAGATTTGGGAGTGGGGAATGGGGAGAGGGGATTGGGGAGGGTGGATTGGGAGGGGGGGATTGGGAGGGGGGATTGGGAAGAGGGGATTTCGAAGTTTTGGTTAAGGGGGAAGGGGCGGAGGACATGGGGAGAGTGGGAAAGGGGGAGAGGGGATAGAGAGGGAGAGGGGCAGAGAGAGAGAGGTGTAGAGAGGGAGAGGAGAGGATGTGAGAGAGAGGGAGAGAAAGGGAGAGAGAGGGGGAGAGAGTGAGAGAGGGGAAGAGGTTGAGAGGGGGAATGGGGGGGATGAAGGGGTGGAGGGTGGTAGGGGTGGATGGGGAGAGTGGCGGAGAGGGGCAGAGGGAGAGACAGACAGATAGACAAAGGTCTTTATTTAGGGCGAAATTGAGACCATATAGTCCCTTCTTACATTTAAGTGGGAGAGATTGAAAGAGATGGAGAGAGAGGGTGAGAGGCGGAGAGGGGGAAGTGGGGTGGGAGGGGATGAGTGGTCAGGGGGGAGGGGAGGAGAGGGAGAGTGTAGGTAAAAGGGAGTGGAAGGGGGGATGAGGAAACGAAGTGGCAGGGGGGATTGGGAGGGGTGGGGAGATGAAGGAAGGAGGAGAGGGTGGGAATGGACAGAGTGCGAGAGGGGGAGAGGGATAGAGGGGAAATAGAATGAGGCAGAAATAGAGGGATGGAGAGAGAGAGAGAGGGAGTGAGAGAGAGAGAGGGGGTCGGAGGGAGAAGGAGAGAGAGGGAGTGAGAGAGAGAGAGAGGGGGTCGGAGGGAGAAGGAGAGAGAGGGAGGGGGAGAGAGAGGGATAGAGGGAGGGAGAGAGACGGAGGGAGAGGGGGGAGGGAGGCCTGGTAGAAGGGAGGGAGTTGGTAAAGGTGGGAAGGGGAAGGAGAGGGAAGGGAGGAAATGTGAAAGTGAGGGAGGGGGGAAGAGAGAGAGGACGAGAGGGAGGGGGGATCTGGGGGAGGAGGGCGGAGTGAGATAAGTGGGAAGGGATGGAGGTGGGAAGGAATGAATTTTGGAAGGGAGGGAGGGGGATGGTATGGTGCCGGGAATGGTGGAGGGGGAAGTTAGGAATGAGGGAAGAACGGATGGGGGAAGGGAGGGATTGGGAAAGTGAGGGAGGGGGAAGGGAGGGACGTTTGGGGAAGAGATGGAGGGGAAGGAATGGAGGGGAGAAGGACCAAAGCCAAATGCAAAGACAATAAGAACCTTTTGAAATTAATTTGAAATTCCAATATTGGATAGGTTTTAAAGATTTTGTCTGTAAAGCTATATTGCATTCCAGTATATATGTACTGCAAGTGTTGAATGCTCATTCAGCACAATGGGTAGAGTGAATAAAAATAGGCAATGCTTAAGATTTCTATCACTTTTTAAGCAAATGCTTGATTTGGGGTGAATAAAAAAATAGCATTTGCTTTTGCTAGAAAGAATAAGCATTTGCTTATTTTTAGGATTTTTCTTAAGCATTTGCTTAAAATTGTGTGAATAAAACCGAGCTTTTGCTTAATGCTTTAAGCATATGCTTAAACTTTTTTAAGTGAGGTAAAGGGCTTGCTAGGATATTTTTAAGTATTCTATTTTCATGATAATTGATCCTAAATATAAATATGGTAACTTATGGTGACATAAAAGGTTAAAAAATACGAGAAAAGTTTCAACAACCAATGGTTAAAAAAATGTATACCGTTTCTCTGAAGAAAATGTTAAGTATATTTCAAATCTGTTACTCAGAGAATATCAAGAGACGTGGCGGAGCACTGTTTTCCAAACATAAGATAGAAATACTTTTAAGGTACTTAAGTGATCCCGAATTTCGCTATAAAGGCAAATGACTGGATAAAATTACTATAACTAAATAAAAATGCACCCATGATTTGTGATATTATCAAATTCGGTTATAAAAGAAAGTTTTTAAAAATTATTAATTAACTTTTTAAAAAATATTACCCAATATATTTATGTTATGGAATCAAAATAGTAAGAGGAGATGAAAAACCAGACATCTTTCTTTTCCTCCTCCTCTCCCAAGGCCAAAGTTCTTACGGATTGGGGGAGTGGAGGGTAAACAAATACTCGACAGAGAGCCTGTCTCAAAATATAGGCCTCCAATGTGAGACCCTCTTTTACAGCCCAAAGAGATGCAATAAACAACCCCAGATCTGATTGTGAGACCTACCCAAAGGTGCCTTTATTATTTTCTTTTTTCTTTTGCGTATCTGCGTTTTACCGCATTTACATTCATTCGTTTGCAGGCCACGAAGTAGAACAAGAGTAGACTTGTGTGTGCAAAAAGTTTATCCGTTTATTTTTTAGTGATTACTTAATTTTTATATAATTATTTTGTAGTTATCATAACTATTTTGTAATTATTTTTGGAAATGGGCCCTAAGTGTAAAGCTCCGCACGAGGATATCGAGGAAGTCTTTGTTAATTGGGATTCTGATGCATATGAAGAAGGTGCGGAAAGTGGTAGCGATGGCGAGGAGGACCCTGGGGAAGATTTCTCAGCAAGGAGTGGTGATTCATCTAAATGGAGATCTCCACATAAAGGCAGAAGACAAAAGATCAATGTGCACCCTTTTACTGCCGGGCTGAGTGGAATGAATGCTAGTACTACTATTGTATTTGCATTTTATTGCATTTGCAAATTTGAATTCCAACACTATATTTCAACACGCATATTTCCTCTAATAGGCAGCATCAGGTAATTCTGTAATATGTTAATTATAGATTACTTTTTATTTGAACATTTTATCATGAATAGCTTATTAGATACGCAATTTTTTCAGAATGTAAACAAATAAATTTGGCTGATAGAACCTACTAGTGGGCATTTAAATCCGGCAGATAAAGGTTCAAGCATTTTCTTATACAATCATATATTCTATTCTTTGAGTAACACTATATTACTGTATTAGTCTGAATATAATCCCCCCCTTTTTGGCCAAAATATTAGTAAAAAAAGTAAAGGGGAGGGAAACTATATTCGCACCCAAAAAATTAGCAAAAGAAAATATCACCGCTGGCAGCAAGTATTGGTAACAATTATTGCCCTCACTTGATTTGGTTTTATGGAGAATTTCTTGATACATATGCCTCAGTAACTCAATTCTTTTTGTTCACTCTTTGGAATCCTTGCCTTTATGTTCGTATTTTCATAATAGCGGGAATTGCAGCAGTTTTCGCTTTGAAAATGTTGATTGACCAACTTCATCCCTTCCCTAAGTCACAAATATGCAAATATTGATAAGTAGTGGTACCACCTATCGTTGTTTTAGAGAAAATGTCACTATGATGAAAGAAATTATCTTCGTTACCCATCAATCCGTAGATTTCTAAACCACAGATGAAATTGAAATGTCCAGAAGGAAGCTCCTCGGTGGCCATTCAAATATAAACAGCCCTGCTGCTGTTGTCCATTCTTCTTGTTTTAATTTGCGCAAAAAGTTCAATACTTTTAACCTTGATCTCTGGATGACAATTGAGGAAATTTTTCTCCATTGAAAGTACTGCAAGCGCATTTAGTCTCCGAATTCATAGTGCTTCTTAAAAAAGTTTTATTCTTTTCAATGTTGAAAAGCAGCGCTCTGCCTCAGATGTAGTCATGGGAATTGTCAAGAGGATTTTTATCAGTTTCGTAATTTCACTAAAAACATCATCTAGATTATTTTCCAAGAAAAATTTCAGCAGCTCAATTAATTTGCAATATTCATGAATATCAGTCCTACAATAGAATACTTTTAGTTCAGTTTCAAGCTTTACTTTGTCAATCATGGGATAAGCTTCAGTGGTCAGTACTATCTCTTTTGTGGGATGTTCATTCTTAAATCTAGTGAAGTATTTCTTGTTGAACAATTTAGCAGCTACTAAGTGTTTAGTGGAAGAATATCTGTCCATTATATCAACACATATATAGTCACACACTTCCTTAGCTTCTGCCATGAGTGTCTTTGAAGGATTCTCACAGTACTTTGAGTTTCTCAATTCTAAAATAGCAGTTTTGAAATTTGTTATATTCATTAACTTTAAACACACTAATTTCTCGAAATTGCATTTGGTTGTAAATTATTTCAACATGAGGCATAATCTGATGAAAAAGCTCTAACCAAAACTTGAAATTATCATCATTCAGGTATTTTAAAATTCCTGTTGCTTCTGCAATGGTTTGATCTGCATTTGATGTTGACTGAATTTCAGTACGGCAGTTTTTTAAAGGTTGCAAATTTTCATGAACTCTGTTTATGGTCCGTATGTTGAAATTCCACCTTGTAGAGGATGGACGTGGAATGCTGACGTCCATATGTTTCTTAAGAATGGACACACGTTGTGGTGATCTTGAGAAGAATGTTGGAATAGCCAGAATGTTAGAGAAAAATATTCTTGCGTTTCGTGTATTACTTGCTGCATTTCTCATTATTAAATTAAGTTGATGTGCATAACAGCGAATGAAATGTGCATTACTATAAACTGCTTTTATTTTTGCTTGAACTCTTGCTTTTTTGCCTTTCATGACATTTGCACCATCAAATGTCTGAGCTATCAGTTTTTGTCCATTTCCTTGAAGGATTATGTCCAATTGTTCTAAAATACGTTTTGATATGCCATCTGCAGTTTGATTTTCTGGAATGAATCCCCAAAAACGCTCAAATATTTCTTCATTCAATACATACCGTAGAACAAGGACCATTTGAGTGTGTTCCGAAACATCTGTTGTGTCATCAGCCATGACAGCTACAAAGGAAGCTTTTATAATTTCCGTCCTTATCTCCTCATGGTATATTTGTAGCAGGCAGTCAAGTATCTCATTCTGAATGGTCTTAGAAACACCTTTGAAGACTGCACTGGTTTCTAAGTGATTCTTCAAATCTGAATCTAATTTAGATGCAAAATTTACTAATCCTCTAAATACCCCTGGATTTACTGAATCGTCTTTTTCATCATGTCCACGTAAGGGAGTTTCAAAGTTTCCACAAAAGTAAATGCAGACTATTATTTTGGACAAAATTTCACGGTTCTTTTTAACTTTTATATTATGCTCATTGATTGAAAGTCTGTATGCCTCACTAAGTTTCTCCTTAATACTTACGGTTCCTAAAAGTGACAGTGAAACAACATTATCAACGTGCTTCTTTGACTTCTCATGCTTTTCAGTTTTTTCTTTCATTTTGTTTATATTTCTAAAACCATCTTTTGTCCACGGTACATCACCTCCAAACAGCAAACACGGGAAGCAAAACTGCATTTTTTACTTCACAGCCGCAAAGCCAACTTTTCCGTTGGTACCATTCAGAATTAAAGCTACGAATATATTTCTTGTTGTTGCTTTTGCCTGGCTGAGATATTAGAATATCAGGTGTTGAACGACCTCTTTTCTTAACTGTAACTTTCTCATGGAGAGATAGCTGTGAAAACTTAAGCTGTTGAAGTTCACTTACAGTCACAGAACTTATTTCTTGGGGATGCAAGGCCATGGTTAAAGTTTTCTGTTAAATAAAAGAACCGAAAAAAAAATGAATCAAATAGAATAGCTGGAAGCAGAATAATAATCTAATTCTACACTTTATCACATTCAAGAATATGGTACACGGTTTTTAAGCACAACACACGCTGAGTAAAAAAAAACTTCCTTCCACCATCACGCCAGAGCCGGCACTGCGAGAGCAACAGTGCTCTCTCTACCTGGCAGTCCCGCCTTCCTCCCCACCCCCCCTCCTATGTGCGCATGCGCACGACAGTCACTGTGAAGCGCACAGTTCCATACAAAGATTTTTGTATCTTTTTCATAAACTGGGGGATGGCTACTGAAGTACTGACATTAAGCTTAAGGAATATATATTGTACTACAAAAATAAAGAAAGAATTAAAGAAAAAAGGACTCATTATATTAAATGTTATTGATAATATCATAGGGGGTGCTGCAGTTCCGCAGTGCCTATACACGAGCCGCCACTGTTCTAAAGCAACCGAAAGTCATGTAATCTCTATGATCTAATGATTCGTAGCAGGAAGGTACCGATAAATATACTTGTACATAAAAAAATCCTTCTTTTAACACATATTTTCTCAAAATAAAAATTATAGGGCATCAAATGGTCATATGCAAGTTTTTTTACTTGTTAACTTACTAGAGTGCAAAATTTTCCTTTATGTTTTTGCTATACACAGTATAATACGCAGTATTTTTCCCAAAGCAGTGATTTAATATTGCACTATGTATGAGCATGTTTCCTTATTAATGTCTCCAAAGTTAACTTACGTGTTTTTTTCACATTAATGTATGCAAACACATTCAAGGAAATTCACAATATTCATTATTTTCTCGTTCGATCGCCGTCTGCCAAGGCAAGGCTAATATTATCAATAATATATGATTATATATAGACGTTTCTTACAGAGGAGGAGATAACATATAGGAGGATACTAATGTTTAGGCACTTCCAGACGAGCTGGAGATTCGAAATTTTTTTCTTAGGTAGGATTTTGTGCAAAACCGACTAAAAAAACAAAAATCTTCAAAAAGTGCAACAATACGACCGCTAAAAATTCGGAATTGTTTAACCAAATTTTCAAGGTTTATGTATTTCCGAATGTGCTACAGAGCTGAAATTTTTTTTAGAGGTAGGAAATTTAAAAAAACGAAATAGGGATTATACAAATTTTGATATTTTAATTTTTTTGGCAGTTAAAAATTCTTAAAATTTAAACAAATAGGTAAATGTTTAGATACTACGGGGAGAGTTAGAAAGCTGAAATTTTCAAGTTATTTAGAATTTAATATATTTAAACGAATAAACATTTCGTTGTATCTTTAAAATTTTTATTGCGGCCGTTAAAAATTATTTAAATTTAAACAATTAGATAAATGTCATTTCACTTCTAAATGTGCTACAAATTTAAAATTTGGCAAATATGTGTGGCATTATTAACCCAATATGGAAAACGTATAATATTCATAAAATTGCAAAAATTAATAATTGTTTTACTCCATTATTGTTCCATAAGGAAAAAAAGAAAATTGCTCCCTAAGAGAAATCTTTTGAATTAAAGAAATATTTCCCATGATGAAATATCTCTCTGAAAAATAAATTTTTTTTTAAGGTGAAATGAAATTCTTGCAGTATGCAAGCACCTTCTACTAGTAATTAATATAGCAATAATATATAATTGTAGATGACCATTCTTGCATGCCATTTTTCATGCTGTGAACCATTGTATCATTGACTGCAATATTTAAAATACCCATTATTATATGTTTCTGCATTCATTACCTCCAAATAAAAATTATATAGAATATTTTTACCAGAGAATATTACTTTTCAAATAACACTGGATGATTTGGGGGAAAAAAATTAACATTTGGGATCGAGAGAATCTAGGAATGCTATCTTTTCAGCCATTCCATTTCTTATCAACAATGAAACTTATTAAGTTGCATACAATGTTTTCGCGTATTTTTGATGCTGATTTCTCGAACTCAGGGGTCACAAAAACCCTGAGACACGGGTCTCCTTATTTTCGCAGCATTTTATCAAAATCCATGACCCGAAGGTTGTAGCCTCTCCTTGTTACTGGTTGCAAATTCTGGTTAGTTCACAACAGCAGAAAATGGTAGTACTTATTAAGAAGTTGTATCTGGATTAAATAACTTTTCATACTTTACAATTGCTCTAAATCGTTTAACTAATTACCCTTGCTAAATAAGTATAAATAGTGCAACCTCAAAATCGATTCATTCCTAGGCATTATCACATATTGTTTTGAATATATGAATATTTTATTTCTCCGAATATAAGGTATGAATTTTCTCTTGGAATTTGAACAACTTTCTGATTAATCCAATTCTATTCATTTTATAATACATTCATTTTGTGTATAAAATATAACTAGCATCATATTAATTTCACTTTTCTATTGTTAATTTGACTGCAATTAATAGGTAACTTGGGATTACATAGACCAAAAAAAATGTGGTAGCCTACATACCAAATTTTCATGTTAGATTTCTTTTTGAGGTGGTACTATATTCACATTTATGAACTTATGAAATTCCAAATAGTGTTCAGCAAATTGGATGTTGGAAAACATTTCATTTTAATCTTACTGTGTGCACTCATCAAAAAAAAGTTTAATATTTTGCATAAGAAGTTTGTTTTGCATTTAAATTTCTGAGAAAATTTTTGTACTTATTCCAAAATGAATGTTTTTAAAGAAGCGAGAAAAGAAAAATGCCATTTAATTTTTCCTTCAGTTTTTGGTAACAACTTCAGGATGTCAATTTGCCAAAAGCAGATTAGAAATTAAGCATTAATATTTCAACTATTTTTTAAATTGAGGAATTCTGAATTCATATAAAAAATAAATTTAAATAATTTTACAAGAAAATTCATGAATGTTTTATTTTTATTGATAGGAAATACTCAATTTCAAGATTGTGGTCTTTTAAATTCCATCCACCCAATTTACTCAACTTTTTGTAAATATATTCAATTTATTTACTAAGTGTAATAATGACATTAGATTCAGTCATTGTGAAATGTTTTTAAATCCTGATGTAACAACTAACTCTTCCCATTTATACACAGACCAGAATTACCATTACCTGGGTCTTAACTCTCCTTCATCCCATCTTTTCTAGCATTGCATAGATTCCGCTTTATTCTCACATTCATGTTTGGAGGGGATGAAGAAAAAGAAAGATGGAAAAAATTATATTGTTATTGTTTATTATGTAAATTTGGTCGTTTTATTATGCAAGTACAGAAACTTTTTAAAGTACAGGTGTAAAGAATGATTTGTAAATATTGCCATTTTATTGTATTTTGTAAACAATGTACACAATTCATAGCAATGCAATAAAAGAGAATACAGAGGACTCCTGTTTTTTCACTTTCCTCAGACTAAGTCCAATGCCCTTGACCCGGCCACTCATCTAGGTATTTTGGACTTAGGGTAGGGTGTCCCTTAAATTTTAAAACTGAGAAAAGTAACTTGCTCAACGTATTCAAATATGCTTTGTAGTTAGAAAACGCTTCTGTTTGAAGCGTTTTGAAGTAGGAAATTTTTTACCCAAAAAGTGAAGTGTTCAATCTTACTGCATTTAGACCTCTAAAAATTTTCCTACTTCAAAACGCTTCAAATAGAAGCGTTTTCTAACCACAAAGCATATTTAAACACATTGAGCAAGTTACTTTTCTCAGTTTTAAAATTTAAGGGACACCCTAACTTAGGGTGTTTTTTTTACTATTTCTGCTGTTGAAATTTTTTTTTCACCCTCTGGATGTCATTCAGTTGCAGAATTCTTCCATCCCTCTCGTTCCTCTGTATCCAGCAGCTGCAAGAATGAATAACTTCTGTTTTTCCAGTCTCCATCCAGAAGGCACTGTCTTCTTTTCATTTTCCTTGACAGCTTACGCATGCTTAAGCAAAATAATTTATTCTACTAGTCAATTCAGAAAAACACTTTACCCTAACAGTGGCCCCCTTAATTTTAATGCCTCCTGTTAGTCAAGAGATCTGTAAAACATTGAAGCCAAATTCTAAACAGGAACAATGTACTCCATGAATAGAATAACAAGATAATTGAATTTAATAAAGAATGTTACATTTTCAAATAGGAATGACATTGAAGAAAACAATGCTATAAATACAACTTCAAGCTTTTTTAAGCCAAAGAAATAGTTTTGTGAATCCGTAAAGGCATAAATTATACTGCATTTACTTGAATAAGATTCCAATTTTAGCATTTTATAAATTGTCTTAGTTGCATAATGAAGGAGATGACAGTTACATCTGGAAACAACTTTTGATTTGATACATTGTGCAGAATAATCTTGCTTGAATTAAAAAAAAATTAGAAGTGAACAAAGTGAAAAAAGAGGTCTACAACATCACAAATATTTGTTCTTATATGAAATTCAGATTTAAAATTATGCTAAATATAAAACTCAAGATGTAATCAAAGAAAGTAAATGATGAAAAGGAAATGCATTTAAGAGAAAATATTGTTGATTCAAAGAAATGTCTATAGAACATGTTCTTTAAGTAAGTTCTATTCTTATATCCAGGTAAATACAGTAAATGCAACAAATTTAATGATACAAATGATAAAATGTTAATTGATCTACTATGAACGTAGTAATTACATTGCCTGATTCAACAATGCAGGCAACATTTACACACTACATTATCCCTTGAATGACTTAACTCTTTCATGGTTAGATTTTAAATTCTATGTAAAGTCAGGAAAACAATCATTTTTATTATTAAAATCAACCAATAATTATATTTTTCAATTTAATTGTTTTGTTGCCTATGATAAAATGTGTTAAGTATATATACGATTAACTAGCAATTGCAAAACATTTTAAAATTGATATTTGGGGCATTTACTAATTGCAATTGAGAAAATTATATATAGCATTTCATAAAATATTTTAATATAATTAAGAAATTTATGATAAATTTAAAGAATCTCTTCCTGGAAAAGCTGAGGAAGTCAAAATCTCAATGTATTCACAAAAATTGTTTAGCATAAATCATTGAGTAAACGTTTGCTGAATTTTCAAAATCAATAATATCCCAAGAAGATGGCAACACACAAAATGAGGGATGCAATTAATTTAATAGGAAGTATATCACACAATGGCCATGAAAGGGTTAATTCATCTCAAGCACAACTCAACCAACAGGAGGCATTAGCACAATTATGAGAGACCATCCTTAAAATTGAAAAACATCTCAAATTAGAATCAGAATAACTATCCTTGGGTAACTGATGATACCAAGTAGAATTAAATGAGCTTCCCACAATATGTATAAACAAAGAACTTCACAATACCATTTCAATTGCTCCTCAACTTTCAACTTATTCTGTCTCTTGAGGAGTGACGATACCAAGTTATACTACTCGGGGAATACCAGGGAGAGAAATGGGGTAGGAATGATAGCTAATAAGAAGATTGAACTGAGTGTTACCAGGGTCATTTATGACAGTGATAGAATTATTGGACTGGATTTAATGCTAAACCAAAGAACATGCTAGTCATCCAAGTGTACATGCCAACTGGCAACCATGACGATGGGGAAGTGGAGGAAGTGTATGAGAGAATAAGTGCCATACTGGACCAGGAAAGAAAGGGATGTTGTAAAATAGTGATGGGAAACTGGAATGCAAGTGTGGGAGAGGGACGAGCTGATGGAGTTGTGGGGCAGTTCGGGCTGGGACAGAGAAACGAAAGGGGAGACAGACTTAACACATTCTGCAAGGAGAGGAACATGATAATAACCAACACCTGGTATAAGAATCATAAGAGAAGGCTATATACATGGAAATCGCCAGGTGACATGTACAGGAAACAGATAGACTATATATTGGTAAAAGGAAGGTATAAGAACGGAGTGAAAAGAGTGTTGGGGTGCCCAGGAGAAGACATAGCAAGCAACCATGTGCTGCTAATGGCAGAAATGAAGATCAATATGAAAAGTTAGAAAAGCAAAGATGGCTAAGAAATGGAATCAGAAACGGAAAGAAAGGCAGAAAGAGGAAATTGGTTATGATATGGCAAACCAGATGAAGAAAGGAAATACACAGAACGAAGGAGTAGAGGAAAAATGGAAGAGAATTAAGAATGGAATAGTAAATGTGGCGGAAAGGGAAATAGGATACAGGAAAGGCAAGAGAGCTAAGAAACCCTGGGTAACAGGGGAAATGATAGCAAAGATGGAGGAGAGAAGGAGATACAAGAATGTAAACACAGAGGAGGGGAGAAGGAACTTCAGGCGGTTGAACAATGAACTGAGGAGGGAGACGGAAACGGCTAAGGAAAAGTGGCTGGAGGAGGAGTGCAAGGAGATACAAGAGCTGGAGAAGAGGGGAAGGCACGACCTAACATATCAGAAGGTCAGGAGTATTACTTGTGATGGACAGAGATCTGGAGGAGGAGGCTCAAAAGAAATTGAGAGCAAGAATGGTAGGATACTGAAGGAGGAAAGGGAGGTTATGTGCAGGTGGAAAGAATACATGGAAGAGTTGTATAAGACGAAGGAAAAGCCGGCAGAGCTGGAAATTGAGGAAGAAGGGGAAGTGGATAGGGAGGAGATGGGAGAGGCAATACTGAGGGAGGAAGTAGTGGCAGCTATGAAGGAAATGAGGGAGGGAAAGGAGGCAGGAGTAGACAGGATACCTGTGGAACTGTTAAAGTGTCTGCAAGACGAAGGCATTGAAGAGGTGACCAACTTGTGCAATGCAATATATGAGAATGAGGAGTTGCCGGAGGAGTTCGTTAGAATGGAAATGATACCACTACCTAAAAAGAAAGGGGCAAAAAAGTGCGGGGAGCATAGAATTATTAGTCTGATAGCTCACGCAGCCAAGATAATGTTGAGAGTAATGAATAGAAGGTTGACGAGGGTAATGGAAGAGAATGTAGCAGAAGAACAATTTGGATTTAGGAAAGGAATGGGTACGAGGGATGCCATAGGGGTGGTAAGGATGATTGGAGAGAGGTAATTAGAACGGGACAAGGGTATCAGTCTGTGCTTTGTGGACTTGGATAAGGCTTTTGACTGTGTGAGGTGGGAAAGGATGATGGAGACATTGAAGGAGAAAAAAGTAGATTGGAGAGACAGAAGGTTGATAAGGAATATATACATGAGACAGGAGGCGGCCATGAGAATAGGGGAAAGCAGGACGGAGTGGTTCAAGATTGGGAGAGGAGTTAGACAGGGCTGCTGTTTGTCACCAACCCTGTTTAACATCTATACTGAAGAAATGATAAAGGAGTGTTGGGAGATGAGCACAGGAGTAAGCGTTGGAGGAAGAATTACATCGTCAATTAGGTTTGCTGATGACATGATACTGTTTGCTGAGAGGACGGAAGACTTGAGGCAGATGCTACAGAATCTGGTGAGCGTGGAAGACAGATATGGGTTGAGAATAAATGGAAAGAAAACGAAAGTAATGATAATAGGGGGCGAGGAAAGGATGGAAGTGCAGGTGAGGGGGGAGAGGATAGAGCAGGTGGAACAGTACAGGTATCTTGGTACGTTGTTGACTGAGGACTGGAAATGTGAGAAGAAAATTAAGATAAGAATAGGTTTGGCAAAGGAAGCGTTCAATAGAACAAGGAAGCTATTTAACAGCTAGATGGATTTGGGATTGAGGAAGAGATTGGTAAAGTGTTATGTTTGGAGTGTGATGCTATATGGGTCGGAGACATGGACATTGAAGAAGAGAGACAGGGAGAGAGTGGAGGCATTTGAAATGTGGGTGTGGAGGAGGATGCTGAAGGTTAAATGGACTGACAGGATTACAAATGTGGAAGTGCTAAGAAGAGTAGAAGAGGAAAGGAGTTTGATAGACACGATAGTGACTAGGAAAAAGAAATGGATAGGACATGTTTTGAGAAGAGAGGGATTACTGAAGGATGTTATCGAAGGAATGGTGGAGGGAAGAAAGAAAAGAGGAAGAAGAGGAGTTAAAATGTTGGATATTCTAAGGGAGGGAGGAGGATATGGGGAGATGAAGAGAAGGGCACAGGATAGAAAAAGGTGGAGGAGGAGCACCTGAACCTGCAGATATGCAGAACACTATTTATTATTATATGTTATTTATAGGAAATTTAGGTTACGTGTACTTATACTCAGCGAGACCATGCAAGTGTGCTGTAGAACAAAAAAGGTTGGGAAGCACTGCTATAGGGAATGACATTATCCAAAATTAAATGGTATGAATTACTACAAAAGCTTGAATATTGATTAATATGTCTCAATTTTTTGTTGAAATGTATGTACTATATATCTCCAAAAATATAATTTCTAATGAAGGCTACAATGCAGTTTCGACAAGCAAATTTCATTTCTGTGGGGCTAACACTTCTTATACCATGCTCTTATAAATATAACCGCATCAAATTAAGTAAGAAAAAATTACTTTGTTTGCAGTGTGATAGTAGGGGACCTTTAATTGTAAATACAAGAAGCTGAACTAGGTAGCAATCATTAGTTGAGGAATTGGCTGTGGAAAAGGACGATATCCAGGTGTCTATACCAGAGTTACCACCTTTTTGCCTTGGATTATGAAGAATTTTAAGTAAGAGCTGTGATCGATAAAGGACCAAGTGGTAAAAAGGTGTAGATGTGTTGAAGTGAATCAAGATGCACTAATGGACCAGTTGGCTGAGATGCATGAATTTTCTATGTATCACCTTAGAAAATCAAGATAAGGCTATTGACCTAATGATTAAAGATACTCGTTTTGGCAAAAATATAGCTATTAGCATCCACTAGTTCTAAATTATGTATAACAACATTGAAAACTGAAGCGTGAAAGTTTTGCCGTCCTATTAGTTATTCATTCTGAATCTGTAAACAATAGGGTATGCATAAATATTATATTCTTTTTTAAATTTTGTTATAAAAATTTTCTTAAATATAGCGCCTTCAAATGAAACGGTCTTTTGAAAGAACTGCTTCTAAGAGAAAGAAGGCAAAAGAAGAAGAAAAAATTAAAAAACTACCAAAAATATCAACATTCTTCACTAAAGCAGTTTCCGATTCGACTACGGAATCCAGCAGTAATGATTGTCCTTTCACCTCTACAATCTCAGTTACTGAAGAAGAAAATAATTTCGTCCATTCAGAAAGATGCAGCGACGGCATTACTGAGACTATTACTTCAGACATTATAGTAAATGTATGTGAAAATCAAACTGATAATATTTTGTTCGGATCCCACACTTGGGCCCTATGTAAATGAAAACTTACAGTCCTATTGGATAGAGAAAGGTCCAGCTTCATGTCAAAACAAAGAATGTAGTTTTATCAAATCAGTTTGTGTATACAAATTTGCAGATGGAGTTACCGAATCAAGACATTTAACCCAAACAATGTTTAAGCGACAGTTACACAATGGGGAAATTGCGAATCGAGAATGGCTTATTTATTCCCGTCTTGGGGAAGGGTGTACTGCTTTGTGTGTAAGCTATTTTCACATTCCAGTTCAGCATTTAATACAAGTGGATTTAATGATTGGAAGCATTCTGTAAAAGCTGCTACAGAGCATGAAAATGGACAAGAACATAGAAGATGCATGATGACATATTATTCCTGACAAAAGATAGCTGCATGTATTGACACACAATTGGCAATACAGTTTAACAACGATCGTCAATATTGGAAAGAAGTGCTAAAAAGAATAGTAGTGATTGTTAAATTTCTGGCATCTAGGGGGCTTCCTTTGAGAGGAGATAATCAGACTATTGGCTTTGTAAGAAACGGAAATTATTTGGGCATTATGGAGCTACTTAGCCAATTTGATCTGTTTTTATATGAACATATTAAAAAATATGGTAATGTCAGAAAAGGAAACCCATCATATTTGTCTGCCACGATATGGGAAGAATTTATTGACATGATGGGATCAAAAGTGTTGGCAGCTACTGTGGCTGAAGTACAAAAGGCAAAGTATTTTTCTATTTCTGTAGATTCTACACCAGACGTGACCCATATTGACCAATTAACATTTATTATACAATATATAAAAAACGATGGTCCAGTAGAACGTTTTTTGCGGTTTGTTCCAATTCATGGTCACAAAGAAAATCATGTTGCCAATGTAGTTAATTCATTTTTAGAAGATAACAATATTCCATTAATGAACTGCAGAGGTCAGTCCTACGACAATGCATCGAATATGCCAGGACACTATTCAGGATTGCAAGCCCGACTTAAGGAACAAAACGAGTTTGCTTTGTATATACCATGCGCAGGCTCACTAGGATGGGGTTCACCGGGGAGGGGTGAGGGAACCTGGAGGAAGAAGGTAAATCACAGGCTGTCACATGTAAATTTTTTTCTTCTCACTGCCTGCTACATACTAATTGTCGTTACAAATATAGCCTTGGCATCTTCAAGTGACATCCCCACATGACTCCTTGTGTCTTCATCTGATTGGCCACTAGGGTGGTTGGGTAGGTATTCTCACAGTTAGGAGGATATGAGGTAGGGTAATGTGAGGAAGGACTGCTGATATTGTATCCTCAGCAACTTTCTGGTGCCAAAAGGGAGGAAGAAGGGGAGGAAGGATGCAACAAGAATCCCTAGACATTTTGCACATTTATGGAAATAATATTTTTCTGTACTTTCATATTTCAATATTTTCTGTGATCTTTTGCAATGTTTTACCTGGACGTATTGCCTTTATGAAAATAAGTTAAATATAGTGAAAAGAATAAAATACCACATACTTTAATCAATGTAAAGCTCACTTTTCATTTTTTATTAAAAAGTGAAAAGAATAAAATACCACATACTTTAATCAATGTATTGTCAAGTTCACTTTTCATTTTTTTATTAAAAAATGAAAAACAAAATTTTTTAAACAAAAAATTAAAAAGTGAACTAATATTCCCTTGATATAATTAATATTTGTAATCATTTGTGCAATTACTGAAAGAATCAGGCAGGAATATGGATAAATAGCATGTATGTGATTTTTCTTAAAGATTGATGCAAAATTGTTGAAATAGCCTTGACACTTTTGAGAGTACCCACCAAAACTGGCATGGCACTCAAAGGGTTTAACTTCGTTCAACATTTGACCTTTAAGCCTGAAACATTTTGCCTTGTAAGCAAATTCAGATTTTAAAAATTAACTTCTGGAGATTTTTATGTAAAGTCAGATTTGCATAACTTGGGGAGGGTCTGTATTTATTTATTTATGGTATTCTAGTTAATACCTAGCAAGACAATGATTCAAAAAATTTGTTACTATACCCTTCAAAAACTAGGGTGCATGTTATATGCAGGGTATACGAAAAAGTTGGAATTTTTTGGCTAAAAGTATGGATGTGCATTATACACAAGAGCGCATTATACACAAGTATATAAGGTATATTGTACGAGTTCTTATGGGAAATATTGATTCATTTAATGTTGTTTCACTCTATGTCGCAATATTCTGGAACGAATTAATGACATTAATCGAGGACTCAATGTAGTCAAAGATTTACAATACTGAGAATTCCAATGTCAACAACTCAAACAAGGCCTGGCCCAAAATTCCCATATTTTCAAACTTGCACTATAAATATTATTTTCCTAAGAAATACTAATATTAAAACAAATCTAAACAATAAAAATTTTAATATATTGTTAAATTCAAATGCCTTGGTCCTGAATTAATAATTATTCCCACTCCATAAGCAGTTAAGACATGCAATCATGCACAAGCCGGAATTAGCAACCACTAGATGACAACCCTTCCTTATTCCATCTCTAGCCAATATCCTAAACTCATTTCTATTCTCACACACACCTGCCTTTATATAGTTCACACAATCCACACAGTAAAGATCAGTCCACTACAGCACAGCACAAAACTCCTTGGCTCAACATAGCACATTCTCCTAAAATCTGCCCAATTTGATGCACACTTACTTACTTACTGTCTCTTATGGGTCCATGTCACATCAGCATGCACTAGAAGGAATAAGTTTTAAATAAATGTAGAGAAATTTAATAAATAATGTAGCAATCAATTGAAAACCAAATGAACATATTTAACAATAATCATTTATCTAACCAAGTTGTTTATTCAAAGAATTCTCTCCCTTTCTATAAGAACATTATATGTTATACATAATAATTATGACAATTAGGTTCAACAGATGACAGTAAAGTAAATACTTTTATTCAATAATAAATAAAACTAGAATACAGCATTTTTACAATTACATAAGTGCTCAAATTGGAAAATTTTAACAACAGGAGCACTAGCTTTTAGTTCAAGTTATTTTAAATTTATTGATTACTTTATTTCAATACAAGCATAAAATTAATAACTGCAAGTCCTTTGTATTTTATATATATTATTTTAACAAAACTTACCCACCAGTAAAACGTATACTATAAACTGGAACTGCAACTTACATAGGCAGACACAAATCAAGATGCATATATATATATATGTATATATTCGGACAATGCGATAACTTACGAACGTAGTCAAACTTAAAATCGCAAATATAACATTTCAAACCCTTGTGTATAACCGCCACTTTTTGAAATAATATAACTTGAACATTCTAATCTAATTTTTTATCAACGAGAATACTATAGGCTTCATTTTGTATCAAGTGGAATGGTGGTCCAGCACAATTTGAGCAATGAATTGTATTGAACGTATTTTAGAACTAGGAATGACACTTTTTCTTCCATTGGCATTAAATTGTTTTACCACTAACATTCATAGTTGCAAATAAGTTAATTATTAACATTAATGAAGCTAATTATTGCCTGTAATGGTCCACTGCTTTGACCTTAAGAAACCTCCAAGGATTGTAAAATCTTCATGAGGTTCACTTGATTTGTTATTCTGCACCTTTTAGCATAAAGTTTAACTACCCCATAAAATTCCACAACGTAACATATTATGGCTGCTCACATGCATCCAAAGACTAGTCCCCTACAAAGTTAATAAAAATTTAACCAATTCCCTAACTGAAACATCATCCTCACCTTAAGGCTAGAATCCAACTAGATAATGGATTTAGGTCTAATGGACACAAAATTTTCATATAGTAGGTACTATATGAAAATTTCAGGTAGAATCCTTTGGGGTGATCCATGAATCTTTGATTCTAACAAAGAAAATGTTTCCTTAAATTTCCTGCATAAACTTTAGTAAACGGATCTCTAATTGACAAAAAATACTTCGATCCATTTTATCATGAATGGATGATATGTGTGTGAAGTTATATACGATATGCCATATACGATATATCGATATTCGGAATGACCAACAGCAGGCTTGTACTTCGAGGCCTTGATAGCTTACGTCCTATATATATATATTCATAGACATACTTTTTTAGTCTTTCGACGGCATTGTTATATCGAACACTATTAAGTAAGTATTGCCACAGTTAAATATTTTACTCCGACTAAAACATTTAGTTTTCGGTAGATATTTACGCATCTATAAAATTTCCATAACATTTATAATCAGTTTTCAATGCTAGTATTTTCTAATTGTTATGACAGTACTACAGAAAAGGTTTAACAAACTATCCTACGTTTTGTGTTTTTTAGAAGTAGCTATATCCGTTAGATTTTAAAACGATTTATTAAGAGATAACCGCAAATTTCTGAAGTTTGTAAGATCATATTTTTCGTCAGTTATTGCAATTAAATATCATACCATGAGTGAAGTTATTCTCGCGCTTTTGACTCGTGATCTCAAAAGTAACAGGATGGGGAGAACTGACACGCTACTATGGGTACACAGAATCTCTGGGTAACTTCTAACGTAAACATTCCTCCTGCCTGCCGAATCTCTTGTGATTTCTTATGTGGGCCTCCGAAGCTTACAACTACGAATGTCGCCTACCAAGCAGTAAAGGTTGCTTATCTCGGAGTTAGAACGTTCAGACACAGGATATTTGCCACCGAATGTTGCTACCTAAATAACAACCGGACATCGACTATAATAAACTTCTTTTAAATTTCACTAACAGACAAGGAAATTTTTGTTTATGTGTGAATGTCCACGTATTTCGTGAATTTATTACTTATTGCCGAAGAAAAAATATTAATTCTCCATAATATTATTTGTTAAGCGTTTTATAATGGAAGTTTTAGATGACCGATTCGCTTATATTTACGAATGAATGAAATTTTTACCATTATGGTTAACAGTAATAGTTATAAACCAAAACCCCTGGGTTGAAAATGCAAAATGGGGTTACAAGATCATTTTCAGTTGGTCCCTCAGGGTTTTCTGTGGCTGTCTGAACTCACATATAGCATTCCTCCTAACAGTCAAATAAATGCTATTGGATTGTAATCTTCAGAAAATCATTTATTTCATTCCTATTTATTTTATCATATATAACAAAGACGATTTGAAAGGGAAAGAGAGTTATCAAGGTATGAAGAGGACAGCGGAAAATAGGAGTAAATGGAGAGCCATGAATAATCACGGACCTGTCTATGGACAGACTACCTATGATGATGATATCACAAATTAACTGTTTGAAGCTGAGAAATGTTTAGAACCGCTGGCCTTCAGCAATGGTGCTACCAGGAGTTAACTTTGGGGTGGTAAATAATAAAATGTATTTTTTCCTTAGGAGATTTCCTTCTTATTTTTCTCTGATAATTTACAATAATAACTCAAACATTACTATAAAATTAAAAAATCCTAAGTAATTTCATAAATATATTTATTTTAAAGTAAAATTGAAATTAATACAAAAGCAGTTGCAGCATAAAATATTTTTGATATTGGGAGGGGAGGGCAAATGCCCAACTGCCCTCCCCTTGACTGCACCACTGGTCTGCACTGAAGATGAGTAACCATTTTCCATCATCCAATAGATGAGGTTTTTATTAAATTTTATGGTAGATTTATCTTTAATTTGTAAAGTTTTACATAGTATAGGGGAAAGTATTGTTTTCATGAAAAAAATCTATTTCGAGATTTCAACGGAAATACACATTTGAGGTCCCCTTAACATGTTTTGACTATTTTCTCGATGATGTCTGTATGTGATAGGAATTTTGTGGGTGCTCAAACTCAAAACCTATTAATCAGATCGATGCTAAAATTTTATATTTGACATTTTTGTTAAAGAGACAAGAGTTGATTAGTGCTTTTATACTCGATCAATGTAAAAATTTATTGCAATAAACATTGTAGGAAATTTAATTTTCTACAACTTTTCTTCAAAACATTTTCCCATATATTGCATTGTTGAAGAGATATTTCAAAAACTATATTTTTTTAGCTGCCACCACCACACCACCTGGAGGCAACTTTTGTAAACACTTGAGGCTTAGTTACATCTAGTAATGCTTTTTTTATTTTATTAATAGTTGGAGCTTTATCCAATAACAGAAGGCTACGGTATGAGTTTATTTCTGTTGTTTGTAAATTCCGAATTTTTCTTGCTGTTCCTTAAAATATTTATTATCATTTTACCTATTTAGAATTTTTAGAAATATTACAGGTACGGAGAAAGTCATGTGGTGGCCAAATCAGATTTTTTTATCATTATCAAGATTGAGATTATTTACTATACTCTTAATATAAATCTAATGATGAATTAATTGTATTTGCCATCAACAATTTTGGTCAAGACAACTGTGATTTAAAAAACCATAATTGGAAACTTACCCTGACGTCTCATGTATAACGTGCACTCATGCGTAACACTCATTAACTGCAGGTTTTTTTCCTGGTAGACCTTATGCTACAACCAGTGAGTGTTTTAATAAAGCATTCAAAGGTAATGTTCAGGTAGATGTATACTGATTTTTCAAAGGCATTTGATGAAGTTGGCCATTCATTATCAATTTAATAAATTGAAAGCATTTGGGTATTCCATGTAAATAAGTATCTTGGCTATCTAATCATCTATTATTATTATTTTATTTACTGTATTTTCTAGCTGTCAAGAAATGGCAACTAATAAGAAACCTAAATAGAAATATTTCCCAAAAAATAACTAATGTATACTTTTATACCTATGCTGTTTATTGGAACAAAAACAGCTACCTATGTATCATGCAAAACTAAATAAAGGAAGCTAACCAAATTTCCTAAATGCTCATGAAATAATGAATTACTATGATATACATACCAATGACAACATGATATTGCACCATTATTGGGAATTACTGAGCAGGCATACAGTCAAAATGTTAATGTTTGAAATTCAAGAGTGAAATTAAAAAAAATAAGCTTTCAACTCCTAAGGCTATGCCAAAATCATTTTGTAAATTTGGCTGATATGTATTTCAATTGAAAGTGATCATCTTGTTCCTTTACAATGATTGTGGTTATTTTGTAACTAAATCACATATCATTATTTTCTTGAAACAATTTTGATATTGCTTTACGAGTTCTTCTATTTTTTCCCATTAACAGTGCTCAAATTGGGAAAAGTTAACAATCAGAATGCCAATGTCAAATTTTCATATTGTTGTCATTGTTAAGATAAAAGAAGAAATAATAAGAGGGTTGTTAATGACCTAGTGAGCATAAATGGGTTGGGAGCATGAAATATTCTGTACACTGAAGTATTCTTCATTTTGTGGCTCTATAGCACTATAACAAGTTTTGACTCGTTCCACTAAGTTGCAACTATATATGATTCATCACAAATATAGTTGCTTGTTCACAAGGCATACAAGTGAGAGAGATCAGATTGCCATCACATCCTCTTTAATCCCGGTACCAATTAACATCCTTCTTGTAAAACGACAATGATATTAATTAGTGAATTTGATCTTTCAGAATTGATGTTTTTTCAATTTATTTTTAAAATTTTTTATTTATAATTATTTATTTATATAGTTTAATGTTCTCCACTAAGTTAAGGGAAAACGTGTATACTCAAAAGTAAATTGTAACCAATACAGATATATAGTGTGTACATGTCATGTTTAATACTATTTTAACTACTGGAACACTTCTAGCTTAATTTTTTAACAACGGGGATGGGGTTCTGATCCAATTCAAGCACTGGAATACAACAAAGTAGTGGCTTCTTTTGAAGACGGTAATTTTTGTATAGGCTCTTCATAAAGCCCATTTGGATTATTTGCATCAGGAAAGTAAGTTTTCATTGTGCAATTTACCAAGAACAAAGGCCACTATTTCCCTGACTAGTGGTTACTCTTGTCAGGGATAATCTTTTCTTACACATAATTTAAAATGTATAAAATAAATTTTTCCCAAAAAAGTGCATCTTATTGGCTGAAAAATACAGTAAATATTACTTCTATATGTGAACTGTGACAAACAATTTTGCAGCATCTTTTTTTTCCTTTTGCAATCAATTATATTAATACATTATGTCATGGTGGGCAATCTACGGTCCACAGACCATATGTGGCCCACGACAACATTTTATGCAGCCCACAAAATTATGATGAAAAAGCAATCAATGAAATTTAATACTCAAAGTTATATTTTTTGGTAAAATAATGATGAAAAACTTTAATTATTAAATTTTAACCATTAAATCCACATTTACACTTGATTTTTACTTATATGATACCGCCAAATCTCTAATTAACTTTCAATTTAAACTTTAATCCAGCCAGCTGTAACATAGGCATCCTTCAATGTGGTCCGCCAAAGTATTTGCAACCACCGATGTGGCTCGTCATGTAGAAAATGTTGCTCACCCTGCTTTATGTGATTATATTTTAAATTTGCTACATTTTTTACGTGGTAACCAGACTGAAAAATATGCAATGACAATTTTTAAGCATTTTGTTTAAGTATGCTTATGACCAATCTATTTTTCACCTTCCTTTTCGGAAATATATATTTCTATTTAGAAGACAATAATTAATTGACTAGCTTTTTGTTGCTCCATGATGATTTCTTTTTTGTTTCTTATTAAAATTAACATATTTTTTGGGCTATAAGACACTTTTTCACAGAAAAATGACTTCCAAAATCAGCCTGCATCTTATAGACTGAAGGTAAGATTATTACTGTATTTAGTAGTGACACTCATGAATCCACTCATACCCAAAATGGAATAATTGGTTGTCATTTGTTGCACAACATTCAAATATACATTACTAATAGTTAATAGTGATGAAAATGCCAATATATACAGTAAAACATTATGCAACCTGAATTCCGATGAAGCATTTCTATTATTGTGCTTTATTACTCTTTGCTCACAGTAATTACAATTTTGGTGCACTTGCGATGCTTAATTCCTAATGAGCTTGTTGAATAGCTGAACTAATGTCACAGAATATTAGGATTACGATATATGTCATAAAACTTTGATAAATATCAAGGATAATACCGTTATGCGTGCTATAATCGCAATGGCAACAAGAATAAGAACAATCTTTAGGCAACTCAATATGCAAAAAAGCATGGAAACTGATTAGCAGAACGTCATTTCGGTGCAAGTCCCACAGAATAAAAGATCCGTAAATAGTGAAAACGGGAGGAAAAACTGAAGGTGACAGGAAAAGAGAAACATAACCTTGGTCCTAAACGGCCACAACTAGAGGAGGAAGTGAAAAAAATGGAGGAAGTTAGGTATTGCTATAATATTTTATTTATATATATATATATATATATATATATATATATATATATATATAAATAATATATATATATATATATATATATATATATATATATATAATAGCTATGTATGAGGCAGAAAGAATTGAAGATGGAACACGACTAGTTGAGCGTACATACTGTTATTACATGTTCATTCCATTTATTAGGAATTAATATCTTATGTTTCACATTAGTTTAAGTATGTACTATCAGTAAAGTACGTCTAGATGTGCAATGTGTGTGGTGCACTTAGGGTGTCCAGATGCCGAGGAAGCAAAACCGGGACATTTTATGTTCCGAGGAAGAAAAAACTTGGACACAATCACTTTTAGTTATTTTCAATGGCTATTTTCACTTAAACATTACGTAAATACATTTTGCATGATTTGAGTGTGATAATATTATAATTTAATTATTGCATGAAGAGTATTGATTTATAATCTGTTGGGTTCATCTGTCCATTGTATGTCACACAAAGAAACAATTCTCTTGCAGCTTGCTTTGTGACCCGGAATTACAAACAAATGTGAGCATAATCTAATAAATTTAATTTTTTGATCTACAAATTCAATTTTCTTAAAGATGCATATCAATTTTTCACTGCAGTTCATTGTTTTCTAACTTCCATTACTTTCAATTTCGTTGCTTACAACTTTTTATAAAACTGTAAATTGATCATATAATATATTTTCATCAAGTTTAATTTGTTTTTTTTTTATGTTGTAAGAAACTAAGCTGTTGCATATGCACTTCACAAAAATAAATATAATTTGAAAAGTTGTTAATTTTAAACAAGGGATTGTCCAACTAACGTGTCACTGCACTACATAATGCAGTCTGAATGATCTTGCAGAATCTTACAATCTCTTAAGGCTTTGGTGATGTTACATTTTTGTGTTCGTGCATTTAGTCAGTCAACTACATGTAATACTTTTTGTCTGATCGCTTTGTGGATACATAATGTAAACACAAACTGGTCAGACATTAAGTATTAAATTTAGAGCGTATTTGAGTCTAAATCAAAGAGCAATGCATCTGGTCGCCTCTATCTTCAACGTGTAAACAAATATCATGCTAGAGTTATCTAGTGGGAAATATTGGTTCTAGTTTTGAGATGCTGTGATTCTAAACAACATAGAGTGCATTACTTATTCCATGCACGTAGCCATAAATTTACTTCGGGGAGGGGGATCTGAGGCCAAAAACCAATTTCCAGCAGTTGATAAAATAAAAGTCCTATTCAAATAATATATACTTTTATAATGTTTTTAGTTCTCATAACTCAATGCAGCAAGTGGCAGCATAGCAAGAGGCAATGTAGTAAGTTTGTAGTGTGGTTATCGCCGATTCCACAAATATCTGTACACAGGTCTGGACCCCTCCCCTGGGTACGTCCTTGACTTATTCTATGTTCTAAACTGGCACACCAGAGCTATTTAGCAAGGAAAAGTCGTATTAATGATGAAACGACAATAAGCAATACCTCTATCTCTTTGTATCTGCACTTAATCTTCCTTTTGATAATTCAATTTTAGGAACCAACTACTTTACATAATAACAGCAACCCAAAAAACCAGGACAACTATGCATCCCTAAAACTTTTTTCGGGACACTGGAATACTACACAGAAAACCAGGACAAATCCTGGAAAACCTGGATGTCTGGACACCCTAGACACACTCCCAAATAGAATTACCAAGTGTACCAGGGCACATTTAGCTATACAAGTTTTGAAGCAATTATTTATGTTTTAGATCATCTCTATTTTCTTTCACAAATTAAGTTTATCTAAAACGTTATATGTAACTATTATTATGGTATAATATTTTCTTCATATGTTGCCAGATATGAACTTAATCGCTGCTTGAAATGATGCATGGCATGGACCTTCCTAAATGCTTCGGCGAAACAAAATGCTTTTATTCCTGAATAACTTATAAAACCTCGGGGTGCATCTTATAGCTCCATATTCAAAATATGGTGAAATGTTCCATTAAAATACATTTGAGAGATTAATTAGAAGAAAACTTTACTATAACAATTTACCAGGAGTTAAAGAAAAACAAATTGAAAATTAACTTCTTTTAGGATGAAGGTCTTTCTTTTTAAAAATAAAAACTCTCAAGCATTGTAAAATTTCATGCTCTCCTTTACTTTTTTCAAAATTTCACTTTCACATTAGTTTTTGGTTCAAGATGATATTACATGAAATTTAAATCATGCTGAGGGATAAATATTTTTACAAATAACTTTTGAAATACCCACCGTCAATATCAGATTTGAGCACATAAAAAGTCACTCGAACCAATACTACACTTTCATCATCAAAAAAAGGGTAGTTTAAAAGTGGATGGATGAGTTCTGAATGCAGGGAAAATGCATTCTATATCACCAAAATGCATCCTTATAAAGGACACATAAAAAGGAAGAAAATGGCCAGTTATAAAGTCAGATCAGAAGGGTTTAGACACATTTTTCACTTGAGCCTGCAAACCACTTCTTCCATGGCACGCGTATCAATGGAGGCCCCACGAATATCATTCATTAAAGAAGAATTACACATAATTTAGCCTGACATCAAATGCCACAGAATGGAGCATAACAATGTCTCAATCCTTTGTCACGTGTCCACCTTTGATGGAACCTCATCTTCTGCAAACAAGTACTCGCTCTCGGACAGAAGGACCTCTGTATCAGGGCTTATAGAGCTTCTAACTTTCTCCATCACCTCCCTCTTGCTAACCCCCTCCCTTCCCTTTGGTCTTTGGGACACTTTGGATCGGGAAGAAATATTCTTTTTAGCACCCATCATATCCCTTCCATCCGGTTCACCTAGTCCTCTTGCTTTCCTCCTCTTCTTAGATACATCGTGGTTCTTTCTCATGTCGACCCCTCCGCCTCCTTTATCCACTGCCTCTTCACCTCCTTCACCATCATTGGCACTGACCTTCAACATGACTGCTGCCCTTCCACCTTCCAACACTCCCCCAACACTCCTTCTCTTCGAGACAGACTTAGACTGACGCTGGATTTCGTGAGATGTATCTGCAGGTGTCTTTTTTTCTGCTCTCCTCAATCTAAGACTGAACTTGAATGGGGGTTTGTAAACGACCTGAAGTCTCACCCTTTGGTCCCCGGAGCAATTGTCTCGCACGGGTCGGAGGTTTCCGAGGCTCCTAGCCTTACTCTGTTCCTTCTCGGGACGAATTCCCACCACCGCATCCTTGGGAACGGTTTTCTCTTCACTTACGGCCACCAGACCTGCCGGTGTGGATTTCGACTTTGGAAAATGATTCGATGCAAAGAGCAGCCAGTTCTGCACCTTCCCCATGGAATCCTCCACGTCCTTAGTTCTCGCAACCATGCTACCACTTCCACTTAACTTATCAACATTCACGCCTTCCTCTCCTTGCATACCACTGTAATCTATGACTTTTCTTCTCCTCCTTCGCCTCACGTTCTTCTTCTGAGCCTTGGCAGCACCCTCCTCTTCCTCCTTCTCCTTACCTTTGGCATGCTCCCCTTCATCTTCCTCCTCATCCATCTGTTTGTTGCTGTAGTCGATCACCTTTCGCTTCTTTCTGACTCCGACCTTTGCCTTCCTTCCTTCCCCATCACTTCGCTTTCCTCCTCCCACAATTCCCTTTTTCACCCTGCTTCTCCCTTTAACTGGCACCTTTGACTTCTTGTGGTTCAACGACGAGGATGATGCCTCTGTCTTTCTCGGGTCCTTTCTCCCCCTCCCTGTCTCTCGCACCTTCTTCTTCAGAGGCAGCTTTGTTCTCACCGCCGCTGGGTGTACTGTCACTCCCCCCGTTGGTGTTCCCCCCGGTTCTCCCCCCTCCCCCGGTGGTAACCGAACCGTTTCTGTTGTCGAACTGTGTATTATGGTTACTGACTTGAGCTTTTTTGATTCCGGCCTCTTTGCCAGAAGTCTTGTTAATGCCACCTGAAAAAGAATAGTGCAGAATTAAGTCCCATTCATATTCACCACCATGTATAAAGGAATAAAAGCCACAATTTACTTAAAATTACTGACTATATTTTTAATTATTTTCATGATTTGAAAATAAAGATAAAGCTCTGAAATTAATTTTCAACATTGTTGATAAAACTAAACAATTTACTTTCTTAAAATTGGAATTTCATTATTTGGTGTTTATCATGGCTAACTCTGTCCAAGTACATAATAAACATTAAAAAAACTATTGAAATGAATATTGAGTAATTTTTCCATTTAAATAAAACATCCCAATATTATGACTTCTTTATCTAATGTGTATCATTATAGGATAGATGTTTTCATTGATTTTTGTAATTAATTATTCAGTACTCATTTATGCGCGATGCACATGTTTATTTAAGCACAATTATTTATAATATGGCAACTTTGGAGGTGATATTCTGATGAATGTAATATATTGGGATCACTAAAAAGGTAATTAGTTCTTTTTCATTTCTGCTAAGAGATTATTACAAACATGTCTATTTAAAAGATTCTTAATGGGTATTTCTATTAGGTTGCACTGAAAAAATTCTGAATATTGTACATTTGCTAATTTTCAACATAATGAATTTGTAAAACTAGGGAATCCATATAAAAAGATTAAAAATAAGGATTTTAATAAAACAATATGAAGACAACTTACAAAGACTATACATTACAAATATTAATACAACTACCACTAAAAGCAATTTATTTTACAAGTACTTAGGACTTATGTTTTATCTTTAAATCTCTCCAATCTATGAAAAACTACTCATAGGAATATACAGGTGCTATTTCTAGCAATACATTAAACAACATCTAACTTGTGCATCCAATAAAAGAAATAAATGTAGAAAATCATCAATGTTGAATTAAATCATTTCACTTACGCATAGGTGTGCCTACATGCTGCACCACACCATCAAAGAAGATAAAAAGCAGTCAATGCATGCACATTCAATTTTAACAACAAAATATGATCAAAGGAAAAGTTTATTTTTATTGTATGATTCTTCAAAACATCATTCATTATACAAAAAAGGAAAATATGAAATGAATAATTTAAAAGTTAAATTGAAATAAATTTTAAAATAACATGGTAATGGGATTATAAATTGGTAAAAAATATGCACACATGCAATAATGCAATCAAAATTTATTGATATAGAATAGAAATAAAAATGTGACCAACACTTATTGAAAATTAAGTATTACATATTGCACTTACGTTTAAAGGCTAATAAAAGTGGAATTCCAATTTAGAGAGAAAATACATACATTCAGATAATGTGACATATGAGCACTCATGAGTAAATTTAATACAAAAGAGTTCAATTTCAATGTTTTAAATTTACAATATAACTCAAGTTTTACATTTAAATAAAATTAATTATCAGTCACAAAAACCCAAATAGCACATTGTTTATACTGAGATATCATACATATATAATTGGATGAATATTATCTGTAAGTATTTTTTAACTATTACAAATAACTGTAATTCTCGAGCATAAATCAAAATTTGCTAACTTTATAATCTTATTTTTCAAAAGTAAGAGTCCTTAGATGTTATTCATCCTGAAATCTAACCCACAAAAGACTGATTCATTTACCTCTGAATCTTAAGTAAGATATGATTTAATATAGAGAGAAAACTGTGGCTAAGGTATTCAAATATGGATCTGAGAAGGATTTTGATTTTGAAAGAATGCGCTAAGCAAAGATACCAAGTCATTCTACATTTTCATTTGAGAAAAAAGTTTCTTTACGATTCCAATGTTTTTAATTTAATGATCTATCATTGAAATTTTGTTGAAAAACTGAATGAGATTCTAATTCAGAAAATATCTTTTATAATAAACTAAGGTGATAATAATAAAATGAACCAAATGGTATAATTTTTTCAGATCTCTCCATGAATAAAGTAAAGCTTCATACAGATAATATACTCATATGCTTGCACTGATGTAGCATATCTCTTACATGGATATAAATATGAGATGTGTGCGTGCTATGTGAGTAGTTAATTTGTCTCTATATTTAACATAGTAGTTTTTATAAAAATAAAAATTCACTTACCGTTAAAACAACTATGGCAGCAAATATAAAAAGCACTGCATACCAGTGGTCAATCACCCATTTTTTGAAAGTGGCAATGCTTTCATCAGAAAGCAAAAGCTTTCTTAATGTGGCTAATGGACCCGATGGGTCCACCTTTGTAAGAGAAGAAATTAAATCAAAAATGCATCAGATAGTTTCTAGGCATAAATACATTGCAAAACACATTTTTAATACTTAATTCCTAAACACTTGTAAAAAGTGCATGTCATGACATTCTTCATTTTGAAATAATTTTGTTGTTGCAAACTATCTGCTATGTAAAAGCATTAATATTATGCCTGATTAAAGAGAGTGTGAGCCATTCCACAGAAAATCATATTTTTGATGTTGAGTTCTCAGATAGTAATCAATCAAATCTTATAGCAGACAAATTACTATTAAAGTTACAGTTAAAGTGTTGTTTTGAATTTAAATTTAATGCTATTTTTAGAAACACTCCCACTAATTGGTTGATAGTGCTTATTCATAATGTCACACAAAATAGACCTTTCTTCCAAATAAGGAGTTATATTAATAGCATGGCAATAATATTGTTATGTAGGGATGAGAAATGAAGAAGATAGCCAAAAACTGTCTGAATTCCATTGAATTCCAACTTTTTCATCTGTAAGGATATTTTTCTCCATATTATTTGCACATAAACTCAGCAATGAGTAAAATTTAGGATGCCATTAAAATTGATCATCTCAAACTTTCACATTGTACAATTCCAATTTTATGTATCTCATTATGCTTAAGATTATACATACAACTAGTATGTATTAGTTTGCTGTGTGATATTTTTATAATATTTATTCATACAGAGCCCACGTTTACCAAATCAGATTCACCTCAGAGGTTTCCCCCATTGTGAAGCACAGAGGGACAAATTTATATCAGAAGTCACAATGAGCTCACTGAATAAGAATAAAATTGTCAGAAGATAATATAGAGATTGATTTTCTGTAGCATAGTACAAATTTATGATAATTTAATTAAATAATCATAAATTTACATACATAATTTATGTTGCTGTTTTTAAATAGATTTCTCTACAATGTGATTAACCTTGATAATGCAATGGTGTAGTGATGGTTGCAGAACACAGATATAAAGTATTATAGTTTGATGGAGAATAATACTCTTATAATGACATTTGGCCATTTTCCTCTGTACCCATTTAACAACATGATCAAGTACACAGTTTAACTCTATTCTTCAATTATAAAAAAGGTAAGAACTGAAAAATAATCATCCTAAAGCATGTTTCATACAAAAATCTGAATTATACGCAGGAATAATCTTTAGTTACCATCACTCCTGAATATCAGACAAACAGATAGATGGACAAACAATACATCAGAGAAAAATATTTTAGTAATAATTTATCAAAGTGTGAAATGAGATGCTTCCTTTACTTACCTCGCGACACTTTTGGAACACATCACAATATCCATTATAATCATTACAAGGTGTACCAGGTTTGGCAAACATGTCAGGAATGTCATAAGGAGATATGTTCCAATCAAAAGAGGATCTGAAATTATAAGAAAAAATTATATGTGCAAGGTAGCACTGGATATTGTAACAACAAATATATTAGGAATGAAAAAAATTGATAATGATGTAAACAATGAATATTGACATATTTAAGATCCAGCCATCCCTCGTTTTACGAACTTACTTCGTTCCACGAAAACTGTTCGTTAAGCAAAAACTCATAAAACGAAAATTATTTTCCCATTACTTCCTATTACTTCCTATTTAATTGGTTCCGAAGGTCAAAATAAAAAAATATCACATAGTTCACTTAAAAACAATACAGAATGATACCAAATTGAGAAAAAACATCAATAATGATATATTAATGTATTTAAATGACATTCTTAGTCATTAGCCTATGATATCTTACTCTATATATTAGTGGTATTAGCCTATGATATCCTAGCCTTTGTTAGCCTATGATAAGTTAAATGCGGCGCTTATGACCTTCAATCGCTCGCCTTTCCCCAATCTTTGAATAATATTTAGTTTTTGGGCTACAGTTAAAGCCCTCCTCTCTTTTTTCACTTTACCACTTGCAATACCTGAATGGTTGGCATGTTTAGGAGCCATGATTCACAAAAATATATCTTGATTTAAAAGATAAAAATGCACACCACACAGCGAACCGAATTTCACAAGAATGGCAATGCGCGTACTGAGACCGAGATGATGGTTCTTATTCGGAACAGCATGATGCAATTTGACGAACTTTACTAAGCTTTCCTGAAGTGGATAGAGCAGGTATAAGCAAAAATTTATTCAATATTTGAAAAATAGGATTTTCATGTGGAATTAACGAACTCATATAAGCAAAACTTGTTCTCAAATCGAAAAATAGGTATGAAATTGCTCAGTTCGTATAAGCAAAAACTCACAAAACGGAAGTTCGTAAAACGAGGGAAGGCTGTATTCCTTCCTTATTTTATTTTCCTGCAATAAAATTTATTTTAAATTTAGACTGATCCTATTCAATGATAATCATATTAATCTTGGAAAAGGAACACCAGCCATCATGTTTCTATATTTATTCATCATTCAGTAATTACTATACAGACATAAGAGAATATCTAAGTCAAGGGTCCATAACCTTTTCAATGAGGTGAGTGCCAAGTTACATTCTAGAGAACCCAGAGAGCACCACTACACTTTGATATAAGTAGGAATGATCATAATTAAAATCAGAGTGATTGAAAATGTCCTGTTATATGTTTAGAAAGAAAACAGGTGAGCAAATGAAATTAATGATAATAGGAAAGACAATTTTTTGCACCGTAGAAGTGCATGGTAAGACTGCTAAAGAGCACCAGGTTGCAGAACCTTGATCTAATCCCTTTGCTGTAGCACTCATGAATTAAATAAAAGACAGGTAAAATACGTAGGATGAGAAACAAATTTGTCCCAATGTAAGTGAACTGTTTATAAACATTTAAAATTCTTGATTTCAATACAAATAATTATTCTCTTTCAAGAATAAGCACTTGAATTTGTTTTCAGCCATAAGAAGAGCTTGATAATTCTCTTGTGAATTACTCCCTTGTTATCAAAATATGTATAAACATTAGTCATAAAAGAAACTTACAGGCATGGAGAATCATCCCCAGGCATTTTGCAGCAAAGCTCACATGCCTTGGTTGGGGGATCCTTAGGCCCAGGAAGACATTGACAGGATTCAAGGCCATAAGCTAAGCAGATCGAACCTGTGCATTCCTAGAAGTAAAAATTTTAATAATATTTATTTTAATTCTAAAAATTCAGGAAATGTAAATAATACAATGGTTTTGTTCTTGTAGGTATATATAGTAATATCCCATTAGTTAGAAGTTGAAGAGACCAAAAAAGTCTTTGAATTATTTGGGTTTGAACTATCTGAGCTGTCAAAAATATAGCGACCTTGCCTGCTCTCTGCTATTTGGACTTAAAATGCACATTGAAGAATTGCTATATCTTATCCATTCAAACTTTCAAAAATGTATTGACTTGCCCAAAATTGACTAATCAGAATGTAAATACACATTCAAGCATAGAGATATCTTGATCATAGAACATAGTCATAATCTTTGCAAGGTGATGTGTAGAAACAACCCAGTTCAAATTACTAGGTAATCTAAGCATCAAAATCAAACTAATTTCCTTCCTCTCCTAATAAACTCAAACCAGTGTTCTATAATCCCATCATTTTCAGAAAACTTCTGATTGACAATAAAGACCCGATGGATTTATGCCAAAAAGCAGTGTGAATTAGATACTTTGCAAAGACTGTGATGCCTTGTAAGGGAGAAATTGGTTGAAATTTTAAAATAAGGGCAAAAGAACATTGCAAATGTTTTATTAATAAGTTCAATGAATCCTATTTCTCCCCTTACTATTGAATTAAAATTTTGCCTGCGATGACAGTGAGAATAATCTGGGGTTTGCAAGAAAGATGCCAAGGCATTGTCATAGTTTGGTTTCATATTCTGATAATGCAAACAAGGTAGACATTGTGGTGATGTTGCTTACAGTTTGGAATTTTTTTAAATTTCTCTTCCCTCTGTAGTTTCTTTGCTTATTAAAAACAGTATGGGAGAAGGGAAGGTTGTCTGCTCATTCAAACTGCACATAACAGCACTCTGACTATATGTCACATGTAAAGTCGTAAAATGAAATCTTTAATGATATTATTTATAATAAAGTCCTATATTAGCCCTCTGGCTGTACATTCCATGTTTTCTGAAGTGTCTTTGGGTAAAATACTGCACATGCCATGATTTTTGTTCATTGATATCTTTTGGTTGTACTGTTCTTCGTACCCCATACTCTATTATAATAATAGCGCTATTCATTCCTTCCAATAAATATTAATCTGATATAGTGAAATCTTGATATGGAAACCACAAAAGGTTGGAAGTGGATTAAATAAATAATAATAATAATACTTGTGTATAACATGCATTGCCGGGAAACAAGCAATTCGTAGTTTTTGTGAATATAAGTGCACCGGTTCCAAGTCTATTCCTTCTGATTGAAATCCATTAATTATTGTTATAAAAAGCGTAGCTGTTTCATCTTCTGAATGTTTAAGGGCTTTCAGTTCTATGAATGAAATAGCTTCTCAAAGACGAAGTTCTTTGTTGGTCTTTCGTATATCATCGTTGATTTTCATCAACTGTGTTGGACCACCATTGCACCTGTTTAATCCACAACTGTATGTAGAATTGCGGGTTGTGAAAGGAAGGACAGCAGATGAGATTGGTTGCCACAAAAGTGAATGAAAGGAGGAATATTTTACATATCAATCAATATGGAAATTAATGTGATAAAAATGCTTCTATTCTTTTTCTGTAAACCTAATTATTGTAACATTAAATTATAATTGCATTGTATTATATTTGTAACTTATTGAATAAATGTTTCCTAATATTAATGCAAACGTTGTTCAGCAGTGTTTTCAATTCATCTGTCTGCTAAATGAAGAAATTTTCTTCTAATTGGTCTGTATCAACTATGCAAATTTGCATGCTGACCTTGTGCTCATTGTACTTTATTCATGCAGTTATTTAAGTTGTTCATAGTTTTGCACCCTAGTTTTTAAGATGAGTTTGTTAAAGTACTTGAATAAAATGGCTCTCCAAGAAAGAAATCATGCACATACATACATACCAATCCATATGGAATTTAATGTAATAAAAATGTTTTTATTCTATTTCTTATGAGTCTAATTGTTGTAACATTTTGCTGAGCAATTGAATAAATATTTTTTGTATATTTGTAAATGTTAGCAGAGGCTTATGGGGAGCTCCCTCTCGATTTAACCATTCATTTTATCCCCCGTCAAGATGAGAATCAAATTACTAATGAGTGAATTGCATTTTGTGTTGCATTTTTCCCCTTTCACAGAGTACCAGCACTTACTTTTTTCCATTTAAAGCACTGCCTAAAACTAAATACTGAAAAGACCCAAATCATTCATTTTTCTCTTAGAAAGGCAGTTAATAAGAATCTGCCAATTATGATTAACAATAATTTAATAAGTAATGTTGATAACACTAAATTCCTAGGTCTGTTCCTTGATTCCAATTTATCATGGCATGCACACATCCAGTCAATTTCTTTCAAACTGAGTTCAACCTGTTTCCTACTCAGACACCTTAGGAGTACTGTAAGTAAGGAAGTATTATTATATTTATATTATGGAGAATTCCATACACATTTGCAATACAACATTATCTTCTGGAGACCCTATTCTTTAGCAGAAAATGTATTTAAAATTAAAAAAAGAGCCACAATGATCATTGCTGGCAAACATCTTAGAGCCCCATCTCGTCCCAGATTACCTGCTCTACATATTATTCCACTCCCCTTCCTATATAGTCTTTCCTTATTATGCTTTATTAACTCAAACATTGAATACCCAAATAACTCATCCTATCATGATCACAACACCAGAGCCCGCAAGGACCTTCACATCTACAGTTACAAAACCAAGGCATTTAGTCAAGTACTTAAGGCAACCTCTACAATATGCTACCAAACCCTTATAAAAATATTCGAAACAACAAAATTTTCAAAAAAAAAGATTAAAGAATACCTCCATAGGAAACTTTTCTACTCAGTATATGAACATCTCAACAACCCTTAATGCCCCCTGGTTTTAACTCTGTTGATTACCTCTGGTCATATAACCATTGCTTATCCCGTGATTATATGTGTAAATCATAGAAAACTATTTTATAATTATTTTCTCCATATACGTAGTATAGGGGAAAGTATTGTACTCATGAAAAAAATCGACTTTGAGATTTCAATGGAAATACACGTTTTGAGGTCCCCTGAACAAGTTTTGACAATTTTCTCGATGATGTCTGTGTGTATGTATGTGACAGCTTTTTTGTGGGTGCTCTAACTCAAAAATTATTAATCAGGTCAAAGCGAAATTTTATATTTAACATTTTTATAAAAGTCAGAAGAACTGATTAGTTTTTGGTAAAAATTGGTCAACTGAAAGTAGGTGTTTACTCTTGTCACTTATCCGTTATTTTGAAATATTTGCTTTAATATTTGATAAATGTAAACATGTATTGGAATAAAAGTTGTAGGAAATTTAATTTTCTACAACCTTTGTTTGAAACATTTTTCCAAATGCATTGTTTAAGAGATATCTTATATTTTTAGCTGCTACCACCACGTCACCTACCGATGACTATTGTTAACAATTGACACTTAGTTACGTCTTACAATTAGTAACGTTCCTTTTTTTCTTAATTTTTGGAGCTTTGTGGCTATATCCAATATCAGAAGGCTATGGTTTGAGTTTATTTCTGTTCTTTGTAAAGTATTTAAATTTTTCTCGCAGTTTCTTAAAATATTTATTATTATGTAACCTATTTGGAATTTTTAAAAATATTACAGATATGGAGAAAGTCATGTGGTGGCCACATCAGATTTTTTACTATTATCTTTCTTTGTGATGTATCATGTTTTGTAATACTGACTTGTCCAATATCAATCTAACTGATCCAAGGACAAATAAACATCATTATCATTAACCTTTATAAAGATGGAAAAATAGGCCAGTACCTTGATGTTCTGCCTCTTGCAGGTTTTACTGCACATTCAACTGCATTTATTAGTGATTTTTAATGGGCTAAAATGCGCATAGTTGTGTTTTTATCTTATTTGTATTCCCTAGATCACTATATTTTTTAGATCGCCTTTTAAAAAACATGGAGGCTTATATTTAGGCACAGATTTTAATTTTTTAACATTGAAAAATAAGGGTATGGCTTATATGCAGGTGCAGCTTATATGAGAGTAAATATTATAAATCAGATTTCTGCAAAATTTCTATCCTACTGAATATCTAGTATCCTCTACGATGTAAATGCAATAATTCACTAAAATAGAAAATTAAATTAAATGAAAACAAATGAATGTAGTAGATTCTTCTCCACATCTGAATTAGCAAAATGTAATAAATAAACTCGATTATCAGTGTGCAGATTAATTGGTTTGCAGATTATCTGTGCCCTCTCCTTATGCCTCAAAATTTTGTTAAAATACTAATTGTAACATTTAAAAAAAATTTATGACCTCAGTACCACGATATTTTTGTATTTCTATTATGTCAATGTCTAAAAAATTATTCCATATGCAAAAATGATAAGTTTCTAAATACATTTTTAATTTATGTTCGGGAGTTTCATGAAAGTCACACAAGAAAACAGCATGTGACCTTGGTTAATCAGCTGTGCTCCTCATGGTATTATCGTCAATGTGTGCATCCCAGTTTTCAAAACTCATGGTCGTATAGTTACAATGTAACTTAAAACAAGTACAGGCAGCTTTACATTTGACACTTGCTCACTTGGTCGTCATCATCAAGTGTGAAGGGACAAAATGTGCTTGAGATGAGCTATATTAGATAACAATGTAACCTTCCCTTACATATATGTTTAGTATTAGGTTATTATATCAGTCAAAAAGATGGTTTCTTTACAGTAATGTTGGCAACTTCAGCTATGTGGTAGCTCACTCTGCCATGTGGTTTTTAAAGTGATATATGTATGTCTTATCTCTTGTTAAAATGGCAGAAAAACAGAAGAAAATTGTTCTTACTGTTAAAAAAACTAAAAATAATAGACAGACTTGAAAAAGGAGAATCTGTGAATAAATTGGCCGACAAAAATGGTACTGGCATGCAGACCATTCGTGATATTAAGAAAAACAAAACCAAGTTGATTAGAGTTCGCTGCAGCGCCTGATAACGGTACTGGGCCCTCAAAACATAAGACAATGAAAAAATCAACGTAGAAAAAATTGCATATAGCCTTGCTTCTGTGGTTAAACCATAAGCAAGCTGATGGGATGCCTGTCTCTGGTCCCATGTATGTACAGAAAGCAAGGTATTTCCATGAACCACTCTGGTTAGAAGGGAATTTTAATGCTTCATCTGGATGGTTTACTTGATTCAAAGAGTGATATGACATATGCAAAATTGCCGTTCAAGGAGAATGCTTGAGTGGTAACATGTCAGCTGCTGATGTTTTTTTATTAGAGTTTCAAAGTTTGTGAAGGAAGAGATTTTGAAACCTGACAGGATATTTAATACTGATGAGACAGGTTTATACTGAAAGGCCTCCCATCTTAAACCTTAGCATTTCAGAAAGAAAGTAATGTCCTGGCCATAAATCCCGCAAAGAGCAAATGACAATGTTATGCTGTGGAAATGTGGCAGGCAATCACAAGTTGAAACTTACTGTGATAGGCAATGTAAAAAATCCTCACCCATTCAAATCTGTTAATTTGACTGTCAATTACTACAGCCTGAAGGGTGCATGGATGGATAGAAATATGTTCACTGATTGGTTTCACAGCAAATTTGTGCCTGATGTTTGATCTTTTTTACATGACAAAAGACTCGCATAAAGCAGTGTTGTTATTGGATAATGCTCCCTTACATTTGAATATAGGCGTTTTAACTTCTGACAAGTCTCATCTGTGCAAAATTCTTTCCTCCAGATGTCATGGCATTGTTTCAGCCCATGGATCAAGGAGTGATCACACAAATAAAATTACAATATTAGACTAGTCTCCCAAAGACTCTTTCTGAAGAAGATTGAAACCTACTGGCAATTTGGAAAGATAGAACAATTCTTGATGCAGTTCATGGTATTTCTCAAGCATGGGCTTCTGTTAAACCTGTGACCCTTGTTCAGTTGTGGAACAAACTTCTTCTGGATCTTGAAGAGGACTTTTGTGGTTTTTTTGATGAAGATGTAAATAGCTCTGAGTTGATTACTCTATTGCAGGGACTAAATGATTTTGAGGATATGGATTGTGAGAATCTTAGTGAATGGTTTGATAGTGATAAGTTTGAATCTGGATTCCAGTATATGAGTGACAATGATATTGTCAATGCAGTAGGACAAGAGGACAGAAAGGACAGGGATGATGGGGACAGAGAAAGCAGCAACGAAAGTGGAGGGACTGAAAGTGATTGCATTGGCCACAGTACAGTACTTCAATGTCTCAAAACTGTTAGATTATATGGGACAGAATGGTTTTGATTATGGCGACATCGTAGTAGATAGGAAAACGTGAAAAATTATTAAAAAAAATGTAAACTAGTCATCAAAACAAGCAAAGATTATGGAATTTTTTTGAACAGACAATTCTAGGAGCTTTTTTGTCAAAACTTTTTGTTTATGAGTATTTAAGTGTGTTTTTAATTAAATCAAACCATTTACACATTATCCATGTTTTTTATTATTCATGCCAGATAATTGGGAGTTTACTGTGTAAGGCATTTAGAAGTGAATTTGAATCACTTATTAAATGTTAAAGACTATGCAACTATGCAAAAAAATTTAATATTTATACTTTCTTACATCTTTAATTCTGCTTCTATGAAATTGTACTTACCCCCATAAAACAAACAAACTCTTCATTGCAAATAGTCTTGTTTGGTTTGTTAGTGGATAGTGGACAATGAGGCCCACGCCCATTGCAATAACTAGAATCTCTGCATCCATTATCATCTCGACACTTATCTCCAAATCGTAAATGGCAGTCTGTTGTACAGCATGGTCCCTGAAAGAAACAAGATAAATTTGATAAAATGTTATCTGGTCAATGAAAAATCAATAGTTTAAAAAATTGATACAGTTGCACAATGTTGACTTAGTGATGAAGAAGAAATATGTTGAGAAAATATTTTGTAGAGTTGGCTTCTGAAGTTGTCCTTTTGCTGCAACATGAAATATTATTTTGAAGAAGAATGAGTGAAATGTTAATGATGAAATAATAATGAACATCTCAATGTAATTTTCTGTAAACAAAAGCAAGTCTGTCCGTCTTTCTGTTGTGAGATCAAGAAACTATTTGATTTATAATTATTTAAATGTTTTCTTCACTCTGTAACTTTTGTTAGTATGAAACATGCTTTACAAAAAGGAAAGATAACTATCAAAGATATCTAAAAACAAATTGAAAAGAAATAATAATAGAGATAATATAATACAATGTAATTTTAGTTTAAATAGGATACAAAATTTGATAATTCATGAAAAAGAAAGATGATTAAATTGGTCAACACAAACATCAATTTAAAAGAAGAATGGAATGAGTTAAGAAAATAAAAATCTCTTAAAAATTGAGAAATGGAACACATGCAGTTATCTATGAGTTTCTCATAAATATGTAATACCACTTGGTTAGTTTTATAATATTTTTCCCAATAATCCAACCTGTGAAGGACTGCAAACACTGCGGGGTGTGAGTCTACATGGAGGTTCATCTGGTGGAGGGTATGTTCTCATTGGAAAACAACAAGTGTCCCTGCAATCCTCTTCCCACCCGCAATCACATTCTTCCCCAGCTTCGACAACTCCATTTCCACACAAGGCAACCTGGGGTTCTAAAAGTATAAAGTAAGATCTGTAAGCAAAATCTTTTTGAAAAATACCCAAATTTTAGAAATTAAACCTAATGGTTGAGCTGGAATAGAAATTCCTAATAAGTTTTTAAAACAAATTTTTATTTTTCAGTGACATTTTTGGTGATTCATTACACCTTATTCTAGCAACAGTAAATGGAGAAAAAGTTGATTAGAAGTCAAGGAATGTCGATGAAAAAAACTGCTACAAATTAAATACTTTTCATCACAATTCAAACTTGTTGAACCAGTAGAATTAAGAGAAACAAGTATCTTTTCATCAATTACAATCCCAAAATTCAAAAGGAATTTTCAGCTATGTTTTTATTAATATATTTCTTAAAATTAAGCATGAATTTTACTTTTTTACATTAATATATATTTTCAGTCATGAACTAACATATAATTTGTTTATTTTCAAGAAAGTAATATAAAATATTATAAAAGTGTCATTCCTTGAGAGAAGGGATAAACATCATTCTATAAAATTCTAAGCATGTATTTTGGTTTCAAGTTCAAAATTTGTCAGACACTTTTTTCATCACCATCAAAGGTATCTAAGGTAACTAATGTAATGCCAACATTTGCACAATTGGCATTTATCTGAGTACATAGTTGAGATTTCAAATGCAAAAATGATTTAGCCTTGCCAAAGTTTTTGTCCAATCACGAAGTTCTAATCATGTGTACCTTTTGTCATCTTTGCATTAATATTATTTCTTTATAACTACTAATCTTTATAACTATAGATTAACAAATTAATTCCACAGACATGCCATAGGCAAAACTACGGAGTATGCCAAGTGTGCCCAGGCACACCCTAATGTTTCAGACGCCAAGACAATAACAGAAAATATTTAAATTATAGATAAATGAAAAATTCTTTATTTTTGATTTGTAATTCGCACCTTATTTACATTTCACAGAGCAGAGCAGACAAATTAATTTGTGTTTTGGAGCCTATTTGCAGGTATTGTGGTAATAAATTCAGCCACTAACATTTTGGTAGGCGATAAATAGTAATAGTACGCTCAGTCAATGCTCTGTCATATGTCGCTTTGCTCTCTGCGACATGCTGCCTGTCTGAATGTACAAAGACTCTATGTGTCTGTGCATCTACATTTGAGCTGCCACAGCTCAGCGGGCAAACTCTATTTGACTTTGTCTATGAAGGTTGCATTGCGCTTGGTTTGGCAGTAGTTGTACTCATAAGTTCGATATTTTTACAATATTGATTTTTATTTTTAATATGTACTGTTATTTATTTAAAATAATTTTGGTTCTCATCAAATATATAAGTGTTAACCTAGAAATGAATAATAAATCAATTCTGTAATTAACCTAACCTAGAAATTTTAATTTAATTTTAGTTTATACCCTTATTTTTAGTATGGATCATTTTGTAACACGAGTGGTAAGAACCGAGACTGAGAAGGAGAAAAGAGCAGACAATAATGACACTGATAATTATAGTGATAATCAAGCTTCAAGCTTAGCTCTGAGGAACACAACACAATCACTGTTGGCACCAGGAGATACATCATTGGCAGCCAATGAAAATACTGCTGTGGCGACCAGTTCATTATCTAGCAAAAAGTAACCAAGTAACCAAAATTCAGTTTTAATCAAGGAATTGCTCTCTGACACTGATGGTCCCATAAACGACATATCTGCCAACAGATTGGAATGGCAAAGTAGAATTACACAGGGGCCTTATCAACCTAAATTATCATTATTTCCAACAACGAAAATAGGTTCTAAGTTTAGAAGTTTTCAAAAAGACTGGTATGGTATTTACCATTGGATAGAATACAGCAAAACTCTTGATTTGACTTTTTGTTTCTATTGTCAATTTTTTGGTTCGAATAATACAGGGTCATGTTGACTCAGCATTTACAAAAAATGGATTTAAGAACTGGCATAAGGCTAATGAATGCTTCAAAATCATGAAAAAACAACTTCATTTACAAAGCATTTCTTCATGGAACAACTATGAAAAAGGAAAACCGATAGATATATTGTTAGATGAAAGAAAACAAGCACACATTTCCAAAGAAGAAAAAAAATGACTCGAAAATCGCCAGTTGTTTGAACGATTTATCAACATACAGGCGGTCCTCGACTTTCGTACGTTCGACTTTCATACAACCCGCACTTTCGTACATTATACATTGACACCCCTAAACCGCCTTTCGTACTAGTGTTGTGTCGTTCCGGAAGGATTCGTTCCAAAGGAACGAATCCAGGGCCGGAACCAGCCGATACGAATCCACGGCCTTGAAAAATCTCGTTCCTTGGACTCGGACGATTTCGTTCCGGACTCAATTATTTCTCTTAAACTAAAAGCCATTGGCCCGAAATTTCGAAAAGGTATTCTTATGATGACCTAAGCTCTCCACTGGTAGAAGATAACAGAATCTGTGAGTTACAATCCGTAGCCTCTCCTTGTCAGAGAATTTCGTTCCGGAGTTGGATGAACGAAATCGGACATGTGCAGAAGTGTATTTTGTACCGGAATGATGTCTCTGTTCTTTGCGCAGTGCAACAAAATGTTTTCTATTGTTTATTGGGATTGCAAGATTTGACTTCTGGACTTTGAAATGATTGTGAATAAAGGGAAATTATGGGTGCATGGGATATTAACAGACGAGAAACAACCACACTTACGACAACATAATTCATAATAATTTTATAATACTTTGTTGTTTCAGAGGAAAAATATATCGTCAAAGATTTTTACCATTATTCCACAAAAATGCTTTAATTTCTTAATTTTAATAATATAATAATTTATTAAGAATTAATTTTCATTCTAAATTTTTTTAAATTCTTCCATCAAAGGTTCTTAACGTTTGAAATGTGAGAGAGGGAAATATAGGAGGGATATTAGCGACGAAAAGGATTGCTTTGTCCTTGATGGAAACAGTAATTTTTCTGCTTCATACCAATATATGGAGCGCAAAAGAAGTGGAATTTGGAAGATGTTTTCGGAAAGTTGTTCAGAATGAAACTAAACACTATCTAGTTTCATTTTGTTACAAAGCAAATACCCAATGCAGTACTTTAGATTACTTAGTCGATTTTTTAAAGTTCGTTCGAAAATTTTGGGGGGATCTGACCCTAAGATCCCGTACCGTACGCCCATGTCGTGTAGTATCGCCATTAACAAATTTGTTATTAATAAAATTATTACGAAAACAAAATGAGAAGTAGAAAAATCATAACAACAAACAGTTTTCCAACATTCATCACAGGAAATCCCACATTTAATCAAGTTCATACGTGCGCCAATGGAACGAAAGGAACGAATCCTTCGTATCGTTCTGGCTGCGGAACGATACGAAAAGGAACGAAACCACAAAAAGAACGACAATGCCCATCACTATTTCGTACATTGAATTCGTACTTTCGTACATCAGCTGACGAACGAACATTTCGAGCTATCGCATGGTGCTTGTTTGTGCAATTGTTTGAATATTTTATTGCATTTTGCACTTATTGTTGTAATATATTGGCAATATTGGCACGCCAAATATACCACAAAACTGACGTTGGACCGTAGAGGATAGGGACTGAAATGACGATAAAGCGGCGGAATGTATTATGTGGTCCTAGGAAATCTGTTTTACACGTTTTTGGAAGAGGAACGGAGGAACCTACCCCTTGGAGAGTGCAAATATGAACGTGGAAGGAAAACCAATGCAACCCCTAACCTACCCAACCCAGTGGGGGAGCGTAATATTTCGTAAGTTTCAAATTTCAGTAATATGTAGGTATGAGTATGTAGTACAATATCTCGGTGAGGGAAAATGTGAACATTGAAGGAAAGGATGCGAAAGGTAAACAAAGCGACGCTAGTACCGCCAACATTACAATAAAGAATTTTACATTCTCCCCTTACATTACAAATCTCTAAATCTTATATTTATGGTTGTATCTATTTTTGGCATACTATATCTTATGCGTTGTATTGTAATCTTTTATTTAGGATAAAAATGGTAGAAATGTGTCAATAAATATATGCCACGAATGTATCTCCTATCTTTATCGTTAAGGGAAAAATAGGTTTCACAGTGTCTTTTCTTTTATATGTCAAGTTTGCAGGAATCCACCTCTTACGTTCAGCAGTAAATTGCTGTAAAAGTTTTTTATAATTAAAGAGCAAATGTAAATAAAATTAAAGAACTACAAACCTGTGAAACAGCCTTTAACATTCCGTGCCTTTGCATTTAAAACTGGATCGATACTTTTAAGACTGCATGGAGAAAACTTGTTGTTGTTTTTCTTATCACCTGAAGTAGCTCTGGCAAACATAATATAATTTCCATCTTCTCCTCCTGGCGTACAAAGTTCTGGGTCATGCTGAAAGTTCATTTAAAAAATTTTCTCACAATATCAATTATATGAAATGCTTAAATTGTAAACTAGTATTTATTGCAAAAATAAATAATATTTACCCCATGATTAAGTAGAAGTGTATATAAAAACTACCATGGTTATTTATAAAAGTTTTATTGGAAACATAATGTCACCAATTAATGGAATTGATTTCATTTAAAGAGAAGAGATGGCTATAATAATCCAAGAGGTTGATTAGCCAGATATACCCACAAACAAATAAACAATTAAAGAGAATAGGATATAATTGTTTATATATATATATATATATCTGATGATCCACTCATTAAGTTTTGAAGCAAGCCCATATTTCGGAAAATTGCAGAAATGACTCCTTATAAAGAGAAAATCTGGTCAGAAATATTGGAAAGTTAATTTTATACAAAGAAATTAATAATAATATACTTACAGGGGACCCAAAATTGTGTCCTATTTCATGTGCTAATGTAACATGTGAAACTGCTGGTGGGACATGCTTTCCATAATTAAGCAGAGTAACTATTCCTGTGTTGAGACTCTTCATACTGCCACGATAATGCTGCAGAATAAAGTAAGAAAATTTAGTTCCAAGAACCTATAGATTGAAATGAGGTTTTTGCATGTTAAAGCACCAAAGAAAATAAAAATTAGTAAGTGGTTTAAAAATGTTTTTGGAATAATTAACAATAAAAAGTAAGTTTTTATAAAATAACAATATTTGAAAAAGAAAATAGCACACGATGATACTAGGGAATTATTCTTCTCATGATAATAATAATAATAATAAAAATAAAATAATAATAATAATAAATAATAGTAGGAGTCTAGTTATATAACAACTACAGTGGCAAACTTATGTCACAAAACACCAAATTACCATATTTACCCGAATCCAAGATGAGGTTTCTTTCGAAATTTCAACTTACAAAAATCGAGGTTCATCTTAAATTCAAGTATGAAATAGTATACCATCATGGTCAATTAATCGTGCATCAATTTGTCGGGCGTCAATTTGTCACATGACAAACTCGTCGCCCATCAATTCATCGCTCGACAAATTCGTCGCGGGACATATTCGTTGCAAGACAAATTGGAAAGCGAGACACCTTGACTGGTGTAGAGCAGGGGGATACACCTGCTGGGTTGGGAGTCACCACCTGCCATACACCGGCTATGTGTCTCACCTTAATTAAATTTGCAAAAAGAATTGCAAATAATTCTGCTATCATCGAAGTATAAAGAAAAATTTTGTTGTGGAAAAGTGTCTTAGATTAGTAAATACGGTAATTTCAGAATTTCATTTTCATAGCACAGTAAAAGAAATTTACATGTAAAATAGGCTTAAATGGAACTTAATATGTTTTAAACGATTGTACATAGGAAAAGAATGATTGCAATAACTTACTCCATTTTTCTCACAAACACCTCCTGCATTTTTTAAATCTCCTGTCCAGGCCAATCCTAGAGTTCCCATTTCAAAGTCTCTATAGGTGAACATATATGCCAGGCAGAAGGGATCATAATCTTCCTCTGTGAGGGTGTATAAAAATTCATTGATTAACATATGAAAGACAATTTGAAGCAGATAATACATTTGATATATGCGTACTAAAAGGGACATATATATGTACTAAAAAGACCATATTAGAAATTAAATTGTAGCACTTAATTGGTGTTTAATTATTTAAAAGATAAGTTCTTTGCTTTAAACTAAATTCTTCATCACATAAATATTACGTAACATTTCTTCACAAGTCTGAATTATTCTAAAAAAGCTTTTTTTCTTCCACAGCTTCGGTGTAGTAAGTAAATAATTCCATATGTAACAAAAAAGATATAAAATATATACCTGAAAAAAGCTCTAGAAACTTCTCTACTCCATAATTGTTTGGAAACCGATACGAAGGATCATTAAGAGCATCTGTCGAGTGAACCTTGATTCTTTTAATCATGAAACTGATGTCATCTGGTTTGCCATCCTGGTTGAAATCTGGATGAGAAAATCGAAATTCTTTATTAACATAAATAACTTTTACTTGCTAATTGTTTTATACACTTAAATTAAATCTTGAGCTAAATAAACTCTATACATGAAGGAACAGAAGAATATGTGATGTTATTTAAAGTATTATTACAAATATTTTGATGGTCATAAATTTTTCTAAAAATGAAATAGAAGAAATTTCAAGACAAAAAGATTTAATTTATCATTCAAAACTATGAAATTTTCTGCTGGTCAAACTGCAACTATTGATATTGAATACAATTTTGAAAAATATAATAAAAAATGCATCTTAAAAGATATATTACGGAGGAGAATGGCTGCCAGAAAGCTGATTTAAAAATTTTAAACATGGATTCAATTTTTACGAAAAATTAATATGTACAAATATGTTAAAACACAAAAAAGTTATAATTTGCATAAATTACTACATACGTTACACTTTACCATAATAACTATGAAAGTATGATAATTTTTTGCTTCTGGACTCGATGGAGGAAAATAAGTAATAAAATTAGATTCTGAGATTGTATTGCATATGAAACAAAATAACAAAAAAGATGAGAGACTAGGACGTCCAACAATAGAATATGGAAAACATGAATATGATTATCAATCACTATAAGTGCAAGAACTTGTAGGGCCAAGATTTAGATGATAGATCACCCCTCAAATTCTATGGACAAATAATTTCAATAGTAAAAGACGAATCATGCAAAATTTATCACAATGCCGATGGATAAGAATGTTCATTACTTATATATTTCAAAAGATATATAAAAGTGATGGGATTAAAAATACCGGACTTCATTTTCTGTGAAAGCGCTCTGATATCCTTTTCAAATGCAAGCATTCAACAGCACTTCTCGCACTCGAAAACAATTTTCTATAGAGAGAATAAGAGATTGCCGCAAAAATAGGATATTCGTGGTAAATACCTAGACAAATTTGGCTGTAAAATGACAGAAATACGGAAAATTGTTATTTCGGAAAAAGTCATCAGGAAATTTTATTTCGAGGTTGCTGGATTCAAAAAAGGAAAAATATCAAAATGAAGTTAGCTGTCGGTTCACGTTGTTCAAAACGACACACAAGTGACGTTTGTACCCGTTTCTTTCCTCTGGAAGCGCCTCGACAGGCGCCCTAGATTAGGGTGACCAGATTCTTAGGAAGCAAAACACGATCTGAACAGGAAAATTCGGGACATAATCGGGAAAAATCCGGGATAACATGAATTTTCGTATCTTTTTAATTATGTACTTAAATTAAAAGTAAATAAGCTTCGCAAATACAGAGCACAACTTCGTTCAATGCATTAACGAATAATTGCAATTTAATGAATATGTAAAAATCTTACAACACAATATATCACAATTTATATTTACTTTAAGAACAAATAATACAATTAATTATATATAGACTAGCGTAATTGCCCGTCAAATATGACAGGTATGTGTGAATTAAGTATTAAGTTAAAACTGAAATAAAAATTAATGAAACCAACTTTTATACGCACTAAAACGCAAGAAATAAATATGAAATTCACACAATTGAGTGTTCCAGAGAGTAAAAATAGTTTTGGGCGAATAGAAATTGTTTGACAAAGAAATACATCACGCTATACAATTTGTATACGTCCAAAATTATTTTTAATTTATGCAACGTTTAATTTTGTCTCTCCCTCCCATTCTGTCTCTCTCCTCTCTGTCGTATTAAAGCATTCAAAGCAAATTTTTATAATCTTTAATCATCGGAAAAAAACTTGAAAATTCATATTTAATTTAAACACACATAATGCAATGGTATTGATTGTTCTAACGTCAGATCATGTCAGGTTTTACAAAATTCATTTTCGAAACATTCTTTCTACATGTGCATTATGTGCCTGAAACACAACCCAAAAGCCACACAATTTCTTAATCTCTGTGGTCTGCTCTTGAATTTCAATGCCGAAAAATAGGAATACCACCGATCGTAACAAGATTTAATAATCAATTTTCGTTTTCTCCAATATAGTGTGATTCCGATTATAACACATTTATGACATTTTTGTGGCGAGGAGATTTTGTAAGTTAAGTCAAAATTCGGGACAGTGCCGGAATTTCCGGGACGTCTGGTCACCCTGCCCTAGATCGCAGATTGGCGAATCTTTTCAATGACGTGCGGCGAAAATCAAGCGCGACTTGCCCTAGGATCTTCTAATCCTTGTTCTTTTAAAAGGATAAAGTAGTTCGCGGGAGTTTTTACACGGATGAAATCACTCTGGATTCAGGTAAGGTGCACGACGGATAAGGAGATTTGAGCATCCTTCAAACTGTCCGTTCAGTCCAGTGCTCCGACTCAAATATAATTGCTCGCGAACCTACTAATCCCAATCTCGATAAGACACTGAATCAGGGGCAGAAAAAATTATTTCGTGAAGTTACACGGAGAGAAAGCTGTATAAAAACCGTATGGAAAATCCGGACGAGTGTTAACGCTATATTTTTGGGTTATCCCTAATATTTGAAAACCGGCAGTATTTTATCTTCACGTCAGTCGAGTTAGTGCAGTAGCCCTCCGTTTGTTAGTTTCTCGAATGGCTCATCTAGTGCCGTAATCTAACACAGTGCATCCCAAAGTGAGTGCCGCGGCACAATGGGGTCCCGTGATGTTTTTGATAAGGTAACTGTGTTAGCTGATAAACTGAACATCCAGCTCACTGTGCCACGTCAGTAATACTGGAACATCAAATGTTGAAGACTATTTTCGGCAAACTATATTTCCGCCATACCTGGATTCTCTATATAATTCTATAATAAGTCACCTCTCTGAAATTAACAGTGCACAATTTAAAGTTTTCTCACTTCATCCTGCTAGGATTGCAAAGCTTGATCACGAAAGTTACAGGAAGCAAATGCCCATCGTCCATCAGATATACAAGAGAGAAAATTTTGAAACTGAAGCAATGGCTTGGTTTGATTTTTGGTCTGCATCAGCAATGCAAGACATCAACATAGAATTATTTGATTTACTTTCACGTACTGAATCTTACCCATCCATTCACCAGACAATTCTCGTCTTATTAACAATACCTGCGACTGCATGCACAGTTGAGAGGTCATTTGATATGTTGCGCAGAATTAAGACATGGTCAAGATCAACTATGACGGATGATAGATTATCCGGGCTGTGTATGTTGAGTGTGCACAGGGAGAAAATCAACTTGAACAAACCTGATTTTATGAAAAATGTTGTGAACCAATTTGGTAGTGATCGCAGACGCCTTCAGTTTATTTTTAAATAGTGTTGCTTGTTTTAGCACATTGAAGCACCTTCCCCTTATTATGTAACAAAATATAATTTTTCAAAAATGTTGCATTTCTTGTAACTTACTGAAAAATTGAAGCCAAACATGTTTTTGTTTCTGTGACATATATAATTTACTTCTTGTTGTTTTGTGAGAATTTATCACGTTTCTCGTTTAATGATTTCTTTGTGGTAACTGGTATTAATGATAAACAAAATATATGTATAATAAACAGCATTTCCATTTCATTTTGATTAAATTTTTATATAATTTATAATTTGTGAAACTAAATTGTAACATTTATATCAATGAATGTAATGTGTTCATAAATGATTATAAATACCTAAATTAAATATACTTTAAACTGAATTATTTCTTGTTAGTCTATTCGTATCCATTATTTTATGAATTCCAAGCTGCAAGCTGCTCCCATAAATAGTTCTCTCCCTTGAAAAAAATTCTGCGGGCGCCCTTGCCCTCCCCCTGAAAAAGTTTCTGCGGGTGCCCTTGTCTGCTACGGTAGTTCAGTGGTAGAATATCCACCTTGCAAGTGGAAGACCCGGGTTCGATTCCCGGTCATAGCAGAATTTTTTGCTGTTCAAAAATTTTCCTTGTTAAATGTGCCAGAATCTAGGCTATCAATTGCTATAGAAATTCAAAAGTAAACGGTGAATGATTAAATCACGAGTTGGAGGAATAAAACGTACTTACGATGTGAGCCATTTATAAAAACAATTCTAGCTAAGTATATGAAATCCCTAAATGAACGCTTACAAATATCATTGGATGCTTAGATAACATATACTGAATGTGATTTTTATGACTTAGTCTCTCTGAAGTTCAGGTGGTCGGAGGCAAAAAAATTTCATGTTTTTTAGTAGTAGTAGTTCTTCATTTATACTGGTGCATCGACATCGAGGATCATTTTGCACCTTAGTCAAAGGGTTAATATTTACAATTTAATATATAAATATACATATACACACATACATATACATATATATATATATATAATAAAATAAAAATAGAAAAGAATAGAATTTAAAATTGCTAGTTGTTCTTTCCAATAGACTGATACAGACGTTTTTTTTAAATGAGGGAAACAAGGGCGGACGACCTTTCCACTCACCCGTCGCCTTGTATATCGTGTTGACCCTCTGCACGTGCCTCGTCATCACCTCTATGCACGCCTCTTCCGAACCAAACTTCTGGAAGAACAGGTGATCTGCCTGGAGGTAGAGCATGCAAGTGGTCTTCCTGGGATCTATGGCTCCCCCCGTGGCCCACCTCTTCTTCCGCCCTCCCCTTGTGGTCGCCTTCGACCCTTTGGACGGCCTCCCTGCTTCCCTCTTCGACGACTGAGGGAGGCCGTAGTGGGTGGCGTTCGCTCTGAGTGACATGGCGCTCCTTGGGGGCATGTAGCGGTTCTTCCATTCCTCTTCGTCTTCCTCGACCCCTTCGAATGCCTCCTCCATCCTCCTGAGGTGCAGGAGGTGAGATGGGCACGCGGGCGAGTGGGAGGCCGGAATGACTACGTCTGAAGCGCGGTAGATGACGGAATGGAAGCCCGGCGATCTGGCGGAGGTCTCGACGCCGCCGTCTTCGCCATCCCCAGACGCTTCTCGCTTAGCCCTGGGCTCGAAGTAGCGACTCGAAGGTTCGATGTAGAACACTTCCCCATCCGACAGGGTGATGGTTCCGTCGAACAAGCCCTCGGAGGTCACCAAACCTTCCACGTGCGCCGACTCATCGTCTGGAGGGGAGGGAAGATAGGAAAAACAAGTAGTACCAGCGTAATTGCCGTCAAATATGACGGAAATGCGTGAATTAAGAAATTAAGCTAAAATTGAAATAATAATTAATAAAATCAAGTTTTATAGGCACTAAAAAGTAAACAATAAATATAAAATTTACATTTTTATAGCATTTAAGGGGCCTGCAAAAATTTAGTGTCACCTTTTTCTATATTTGAAGCGCAAAAATCAAGCGGGACGAAATTAAAATTCATGGTAGTTGGAATGAGAACATAATGGTGTCATGTCGCCTCGTGATATATAATAGCGTTTAAATGTGGCAGAAACCGCGGGAAACAAACCCAAATATCAACTTCCTTAATATTTGTCGTAGAAAGTGGTTTAAAAGACGTGCATAGTCGAGAAACTACGTACAGTGTTAAACAGAGATGTATTCTCATCTGAAATGCATTTAAAAAGTTTTGATTAATTCGTGCTAAATCATTCCTGGGGTCAAAGAATACCTCGCTGGGAAGGGTGAGCTCGGGTGTCGAGGAAGGGTTTGCACAGCCGAGGACTTGAGGTATCCCGCGGGCTAATGAGGGTCCAAGGGATTGACCGCCGAAAGGCCCCCGTCTATCTATGTTTAACCGTTATCGTTTTTGCGTTCGATTAACACGTAATCGGCTAGAATACGATGTGTAGACCTTTATTCTTTAACATTTTAAAATATCTTACGATCGAGACTTTGACTCGAGATTTATACCATTTCACGAAGAAAGAGATGAAGATTCTTATTCTTATCGCCGATTCTGTTGTTTAATTCGTGTTTGCTCATATTTAAGTTTATATTCGATTTTCTCCGGTTTTTCGACATTTCAAAAAGGAGGTGGGTAGGGTAGGGTATTGTTCATCTCAGATTTTTGCATTGTTTGAGTCGGGCTACAAGAGCATTTGCACTACGCTTATAATACAAGATTGGAAAGGTGTACTCCATGTCGGAGTACATAGAGTTTCCAAATGCGTTCTTTGAGATTTTTCAATGTTCTCAATATTTTTCGCTCAGATGAGCATTTAACGAGAAGCAAGCGAGGTATGTTGCAAAATATATGTAGGTCTTCATGTAAAGTGGTCGTCATTGTTGTCCGATTTCAACCAAAATTGGAATCGGTCTACCAATTTTAGAAAAAACTCCCCATTACCAAATTTCATCAAAATACGTCTAGCGGTTTCCGAGTTGAAACAAAGGAGCATTGTAAACTACATGAAGCTCATCATGTAAAGTGGTCGTCATTGTTGTCCGAATTTTAACTAAAATTGGAATCGGTCTACCAATTTTAGCAAAACTTCTTATTGCCAAATTTCATCAAAATACTTCAAGTAGTTTCCGAGTTGAAACAAAGGAACATTGTAGGTCTTCATGTAAAGTGGTCGTCATTGTTGTCCGATTTTAACCAAAATCGGAATCGGTCTACCAATTTTAGCAAAACTTCTTATTGCCAAATTTCATCAAAATACTTCAAGTAGTTTCCGAGTTGAAACAAAGGAACATTGTAGGTCTTCATGTAAAGTGGTCGTCATTGTTGTCCGATTTTAACCAAAATCGGAATCGGTCTACCAATTTTAGCAAAACTCCCCAATACCAAATTTCATCAAAATATGACCAGCGGTTCCCGAGTTTTAACATGCGGACGGACGACGGAAACGACCTTCCCTATATGCGTTCACTCCGTGCAAAGAGCGCATAAAAACGCATGAAGGACCAAAACTGTGACGTCACCTCCCGTATAAACGCAAATAAATCAAGAACGGTCGGCTCGATTTCGCCTGAATACTCGGCGTGAATTCTTGCAGGTTTTAAACGTGTAGTCGTCTCCCGAAAAGGCATGGGTAAGATATCAGGAAAGTTTTCGTTTTTGCATTTGATTAACCCATAATCGGCTGGAATATGATGTGTAGACCTTAAGTCTTTAACATTTTAAAATAATATACGATGGGGACTTTCACTCGATATTTACACTATTTCACCTAGAAGGAAATGGAGATTCTTACTCTTACCATCGATTCTGTTTTTTAATTCGCGTTTGCTAATATTTTAAGTTTAGATTAGATTTTCTCCGATTTTTCAACATTTCAAAAAGGAGTTCCCTAATTTTGCTAGCATTGTTGATCTCAGATTTTTGCATTGTTGGACTCGGGCTTTCAATGAAACAAACACATCAAGGACAATAACCGATTGAAAATTTATATGAAAAGTTTCGTGTAAGTATAAACAAATGAAACACGTAGCGAAGAAACTTGAAGTAAAAAACGACTCCAATGCATTGTAATAATGGGCAGCTTCATATTTGAAATAGGAAGATATTTCACGCTTACATTGAAAATATCATGTCGTTTGCAAATTTTATTTGGCAGTTTAAAGCAAATTACTATATTGATAATGTTTGTGAATATTTTTTTTGATAATTAAGCAAGATCTATGACGTGTGGCCGGTGCATTGATAGTGATTGATTGATATTAAATAAACCACAGACCATATGATTTGCTGTTTCATCAGAAATAGTGAACGAAAGAAAAACTGTTGTGTACCTGTAAGTGTTAGACTGAATTATGTAGGTCTGTGTTTTTGGCTATGAAAATGGTGTGAACAATATGATTATTTTGAGAGGGGCAATAATAACACCCTGTGTAACAATTTGTTGTCATAGGAACTATCGCATTGGGCCACTTAACCCAAAGTTCCCTAAATGTTTGCAGGAAGTACTGCAATGGGCCCCTAGTATGTAGTATAAGGATTAAGGCAACAATAGAATCTCGAGGTTTAACAATGACACGGTCGGCAAGGCAACATGTCGCTAAAAAGCTATATTTTTCAATGAATATGATTTAAACGTATAACTTGAGCAATTTTGTATCGTAGGCAAAATGCGACGATAAGAATAAGAAACGTTATTTACTTTTCTTTAAAACGGTCCAGATCCAAAGATTCTAATTTCAATTTGCAAAAGATGAAAAGCCTGTAAGCCCAAAAATCGATTTTTGCGTGTTATCTTATGGAAAATAGAAATTATCTACTGGAGTTGAACCAGGGTCTGTTTTGGGATTTTGTTTCGTAAATGGCTTTTACTATAAGAGACAAACATTCCTACCAAATTCCAATCTTCTACCTACTCGGAAAGTTTGTTAAAAATAGCATTGCAGTCAGTCAATGAAGTTCTTGCAGATGTAGTAAGAGAAATTATCCTTATATAATAATTCTCAAGTGTCCGTCTGTCACGGTGGACATTTTACAATGGAATTAAGAGCTGAAACTTTCACAATCGTTAAACATCCATGGAGTGGTCCCTAGAAAAATCAAACATCCCGGAAAAAGTCCCAAATTCGACTCCGGGAGATGGTTATATTTTCCCATAAGTTTACACGGGATTTTCGATTTTTCAAGGTGCAAGATTTTTTTCTTTTATTCATCAAAATACGTAAATATGGGCCAATCTTCTCCGTTTTTACTTTATTCGACGGTTAAAACTATAAAATATCTTATTCTTGCAATGTTTAGATGTTACACGCAAGAATTTGTCAGAAATACGCACTTCTGTTCGACATTTTATGATTTTTTCGTACTCTTCCCGGGTGTTGCCAAGGCGACCCGCACTATTGCCTCTGATTTAATCAGCGCCAGCCTTCAAATAGACGAAAGAATTGCGTTATTCGCTTCGCGATTTTTATAAAGCATTGAAATTATTGTTGTCGCAACGTAAAAGTAAATAATTGCAGATAATTATCATTCAGTAAGCTGCCTGTGGACTGAGGGCGTTTTTAACGACTGATTAAAAGAAAAAATCTCCTTTCTTTATTTCAACTCTGGAATATTACCTTTTTCGTAAGTAAAATAATTATATTCTAAATATTTTGTTTATTAACTCAAATAGGTCTACGCATCAGTTTAAAAGTTGATGATAAGGAGAATATGGGCTATTATTAGTAAATGAAAAATAACACATTGTGAAGTACAAAAAATTTGTGTTGGTAACAATTCATGAGCAAACAATGCAATAAAAGGTTGAATTCATTATATGTATATGAAAAACATAGCAGCCATCGCCAGATGCTTGAGGAAACGTGATTGATTTTGAGTTCATATTTAATGAAATGTGCAGTAATAATCATTGGAAATAAGATAAGGTAGAATTTTAAATTTTTTCTTTTTGAATATACCGTGATATAAGATTAACATTGAGTAAATGTGAGGTCGGCTTTTTAGTTAAAAGCAGTTGTTGTGGATACTTGAAAGAATGTGACTTTTTGTGAGTTTCTCTACAATAGTGTGCAACGATAATCATTGGAATTAAAGTAAGGTAGATTTGAAAATTTTTCTCCTTTGTATATACCCTGATATAAGACTAACATTGAGTAACTGTGTGACATTGTGACGATACAGCGTTTTTCAACCGGGTTGGCGTACTCCTAGGGGTTCTCGAAATAAATCTGAGGGTTCGCGAGAAAAATTTGGAAATGGCGTCTTTTTCACTTTTTTGGTTCTACAATTCTTACCAATATTTTAGTTTCTTTCAAATTAGTTGCATGGATTAATTTTCATTTTTTTTATGCTTCAAGAATTATATTTGAATTTTACAGGTTACTAACTAGAAGCTGATTACAAAGTAAGAGATTCTGATTTTATTGTGAACGTTTACATACTATGTGCTATATAAACTTCACAAAATTTACTCTCCATTATAAGAGGTTCGCCGTCAAAACTGTTGCGACTCAAGAGGTTCCCGAAGATAAAAGTTTAATCCAGGGGGTTCACGACGAGAAATAGGTTAGCTCAAGGGGTTCGCGAAATTAGGAACCGCTGCTCTAATACATTGCTTTAAAACCACAGAAAATTAAAAAATGCCAAGGGGTAGACTATGTATAATTATTTTCCTCTCTAAGTTAATTTTTTAGCGCACAGGCTTCTGACTGACTTAACAAAATTTTGCGCATGTACCGCTAAAATGAGGAGTTAAGATTAATACAAATTAATTGCAAGTTTTTCCGCCTACCGCACGAAATATCTCATATTAAACATTTAAATCACATATTTTGGGAAAATATCGCCTTTTAAATGGGATGTGTGTGTGTGTAGTTTTTGGCGAATCAGCCTCTTGGGCTATTATCGCCGTAACTTTACACATACCACGCAAAAATAAAAATACTACAGAACACAACTGATGACATTAAATAACCATATCATATGTCTCTATTACATATACAAATAAATAAATAAATAGATAGATAAAATTAAAAACAGACTACGAGAGACTGTAAAAGGACCTCTCCCTATTTAAACGGGATGTTGCCTTGCCGAGCAGGTCATTAATAAACTTCGAGAATCGTTGTCTCAACTCGCATACATGTAATAAATACGAGTGCATAGATTGCCTTAAATTATCGTAGGATATTTTTCGAAAATACGTAATCCTAATTGGACTGGGATTTAGTTTGGATTCTTTTGCTTATCTAAACGACTATATAGTAAGAGAGGAGGATGTGGGGAGGGAGATTGGAAGGAAGGGATATAGAATGGAAGTCAGGGAGAGTATAGAGTAAGGGAGGTATAGAATTAGAAAAGGACGGGAGGAAAGAGATAAAGGAGACGGAGAAAAAGAGGGAGAGCTATGGATTGTGACAGGAGGGAATGAGAGAGGGGGAGGTGGGAGAAAAGAGAGGCAGAGAGAGGGAGGGAAAGAGATGGAGGGAGGGAGAGAGAGGGATGGAGAGAGAGGGAGGGAGGGAGAGAGAGAGGGGGGAGAGATGGAGGGAGAGAGGAAGGGAGGGAGAAAGAGGAAGGGAGGAAGACAGAGGAAGGGAGGAAGACAGAGGAAAGGAAGGAGACAGAGGAAGGGAGGGAGGGAGACAGAGAGAGGGAGACAAGAGGGAGGGAGAGAGGGACGGCGAGAGGGAGGGAGGGAATATTATTATTTATCCGTCATATGACAGGTAATACACTAGTATCATATATAATATATTAGGTATAGATTATAACAAATTTTCATTATTGAAGCAACTTGAACATCTGCATCAATAAGCTAGAACGTTCAACATAAATTCAAGGACAATCTCTCTAAAAAATATGAGTATTTGAAATAGCTTAAATTCTAAAATTCGCCCCTGCGTCTTATGCCACCGGTGGTACAACTGACGAAAAATGTTTAAACACACAAAGCCGACCACAGATCAATATCAAAGTTTCATTCATTAAATATATTTGAAAAGAAGAAAGGAATCAATGATTTAGCTAGCAAGCGATGCATTCTTCTTAGTCAAGCTGTCAGCTTTCGTGGTCGCTCCGAAAAATTTGTCATCGGATGAAAAAACGACGAGGGAAAAACGGAATAAACACATGCTTGTGTAAGAGAAGGGAACACAAATTTTAAAATGCTCGATTTCCTTGGAAAGAAACGGCGTATTTTTTCCAAACTCCAATTACCCTCGATTCTAGGTGCAACCCTTAGACAGCGACCGCATTGCTGAAAATCCGTTTTAAATTACTTCGCAACCTCGTCTCCCGGGTGAAAGACCCCGACAGAAAAGGAAAAGGCGGCAAAATCTGGGGAGAACATTCTTTTGTGGAAATTCTTCGGCGCCGACGTTCGATCAGGAGCTTATAAGGGTAGCTCCTTTCACCTTTTCCATCAGACCCCAACCCATTCTCACCTTCGACGCCCTTACTCGTCCAACGCCATCAAAGGCTTCCCTCCCATTTCTCTTCCACCAATCTATTCCGTACCCCTTTCTGTTATTCCCCCACAACGACCACAGGAACCCGCTCCCACACTTTGACAACCCTTATCTCTCTCCCTCCAATCCTCTCTCTCCTCTTCACTGTCTCTGCGGGACGCACGCCGCAACGCCAAATGCACCGCTTCAACACGTGAATCGACTGACCGAGACGTGTACGTGCGTGTGTGCGCGCGCGGGTTCCGTCGAAATGGAGCGAAGCCTTCGGAAGCAAAATGGGATAGGAGAGCTTGTTAGCCGCCGACTAGTTGCAATAGCGGCAGCTGTGGCGGAGCAGCCGGAATCGAATATGAGCGAGGGCGGGAGGAGAGGGGGAGGGATGGGAAAAAGAAACGGAGAACGACAAACGGTATATTTATGCGGTAAGGTGCGCTGAAAAATTATTGTTTCGCGACGCCTTGGGCGACCTGTTGTAGTTTTTTTGTAACACTTTGAGTGACGACCGGCATCTTTCAGTTCATTCTCATTTTCTGTCTCTTTTAAATCAGTGCTCACCTAACATTTTACTGAGAGGGGTATACAAAGCCTGACATGTCACTGTGGGTCACATATCAACTTTCAAATGACTGATAAGGTCATACGTAAATTTTAATTTGAGATTTTTTTGATTGTGCAATGCACGTGTCCCATAACTACGCCCCGAGGGCCATATCCAGCCAGCGCATCCTGCCCGTCTTACCTCCTCAATTTCTGTAAGGCACGCATATTTACATGTTTGCCAGGAGGAGGTGTGGTTAGGTATTATTCATGAAACCTAAACGATATTTTTTCAGTAAATGGGTGCAATTTACTTTTAATATAGGCGTATGACACTTTGCATAATAAAAAATTATCAAAACTAGCTCATTGAAATTGACACACGGTCCAATCAGCCATTTGAGAAGTCATATTTGGCCCGCTCCCTGACACATAAAGCCTCATGCGGCCTTTCAGTATAAGTTTTGGCGATCCCTGGTGTAATCTGTCCTACGCCTAAATTAAATCTCCATTCACGTACTCGAAAAATGTCGTTAAGATTTTATAAATGGTATCTAGTGACACCTCCTGCCGGGAAATATGCAAGCCTTAAAGAAATTGATGAGGTAGGGCGGTCCGGATGCGGCTCGCGAGCCGTAGTTTGAGGACCCCGGCTTTAAATGATTTGGCCGTTTCCCTATTAATACGAATTCATTTCGAAGCTGTTTAATTTTCATTTGAGACAGTTTCTTATCGCGTATCTAAGGTGGTTGTCACGTTCAAGTTCTTTTCCGAATGTTCTCGTCGATCTTTTTTCGTCTATGTCTTTCCTCGATTTTTATGCATTTTATTTATTTTTAAATTTATTTGTTTATTTTTATTATTATAAAATACCCCTTCTTTTAGATTCAAATCAGCATTCTTTACCAAAGGTATAGGTGCACAATTTTCCTTAGTATTTTCACATAATATCCTTTTGTTTAATCACGTGTATTAATATCTACTTTTTGTACTTGTCAATATGTTAAATGGAAGAAGAGACCGCCTTGTCTCCATTTTCTCCAAATAAAGACCTTTTTCTATATATCTATCCTCCTTCTGAAGTTATAAATTTATATATTCTATTCTTATTCTCTTGGAATAATTCCTTTTTCAGACCAAATTTTCCCGCGAATTATTCCGACATTCTCTCTTCGATGGCGAGGCCATTTAGTATAAAAATCCGAATAAACGTCCTTGGTACACGATGTTCTCTTAAAAAAAGGCATAAACAGTTTATGACAACATCGTTGCTCTCACTGCCCGTAATTAAACTCGCAATATGGCGCCTCGACTCCTTGAGCTCTAATTAAAAAAAACTGAAAAAGTTTTCCATCGATAGATGTAATTTTTCACTGCGACATGACCTATTGTACGATATACGAGATGAACTTTTAATACCACAGGTTGCATCATGTATTAAAGCAATAAAGTTTTACGCGAATGATATTTTGGTACTTGGGAAATAAAATTCGTCAAATGAGAAAGTAGAGATAGTTCAATTTTCCAAACGAGAGAATTTACTACCATAAAAACTTCCTGCCTGAGAAAAAAAGGCTTTAAAAGCTGGAAGTTCATAGGAAAATTCAAATGGACCACAAAACTTCTCTAGAAAGCCCTTTATTTATGTTACGGCTTCTCAAATGCATAAATACACGAACAAGATGATTCCGACGCGGCGCCAGTCTTTGCCACTCTCGAGCTGCCACTCAGGTTACACGAATCAACTTCATGCCGTAAATTAGCATAGGATACGAATATCCCAAACCGCTGCCAGTGCCTCTACACCTGAACATTGCTTATTCAATGAACCACGTCTCCTCTAGTCTCTTTATCTTTAAACCTATTCAGGTGGCGAAGTCGTCGAAATACATACTAATTAATCATTATATACCCGTCTAGGGTATTACAGCGTCTCCAGTCTTCATTGAAGCAAACATTTGGATGGAATTCAAGAATGGTAACGATATTTTAAATCTCGCATGTATAATGAAATATAAATGGAAAAATAATTGTACAACATTAAAATTTTTAGGGTTTCAATGAAAATTATGTTTCTGGCATGGTAAAGGTTTTTTAATAAATATTTTTGATGCGGCAATAAACGTAGCATAAATAAAATAGCGACCAGCTATTATATGGCCTTTACGACGATACGATAAATTTTACGACGTTAGGGCAATTTTGCGAATCAGACGACCGAAGGGAAAGAAAATTTCGATTCGTCTTTGTCTATTTCTGTTAGAGATCACGGAATTTCCCTCTTCCGGATGTGGATTCGAATTTATTAAAGTCATAAATCCTCTTTCGAACATAAAATATCTTCTTCTCGGAGGAGAAAAAGATATCCGCGGAGGACCTCCACATGACCGAGAAGCGCCATTTTATGCATATGCCTCGTGCAAAGGAAATCTATATAAAAACATCATTTCCCTCGTTCCGCAAAACCCGCTCGACGTTCACGTGACCCGATTGTCTTCGAGAGGAATAAAAATACCTTTTTTCGCGAACATATTTTCGCGAATGGGATCAAATTCTCGCGCGGAAAAAAGGCACTTATTAGGACTCGGACAGCATCCGGTGGAATCGGCGAAATTGATGGAATATCCGTCGCCTTTATGGTTGTGCCCGACTTCCCGGAGAAATTGAAAAATAAAAGAATCGTTCACGTGGCACAAGGTCCGGGAAAAATGGGTCTTTTCCTTCGTTTCAGGGAGAATAAAAGAATCTCTTCACCCCCTTCCATCCCCAAACACCCCCCGCCACACTCTTAAAGAGTGCCTTTGACCTTCTGGCACCAAAATTCACTCTCTCTCTCTCTCTCTCCTTTTAACCCCTCCGACCTCTTCTCTCCACCTTCCCTCTCTCATTTCTTTTCTCCCCCGACCTCCATTCTACACCGGCAGAGACTGCGCGAGGCTCTTGAATTCGTAACCTCGAGGGTCTCTCGGCATTTCAAAAGCAGCACCCAGGCAGCTCTTTAACAAGCTAAACGCTCCCTCTTCCCTAAGACCGGAGACAGAACGTCGTCTTTATACAAGCGAAGGGACCTTCGATCCCCGGTCAGAGCGAATACCCAAATTAGAGGTAAAGACACCGACGAGAGACGCCTCTCTTTCACCCGGCTTCCAACGCGCATTAGCCGATCAAATTGGAACTTCTCCACCCTCCAAACCTCCTTTCCATTGGACCCTAATGAGCGTCAACCAAAAGGTGTGGAATAGAAAAAAAAGGAAGTTGGGAAAGCATTTGGAAGCGCTGATAATCGGCAGTTTCTGCACCAGTTGCGTTTTCTAAAAACTCCCAGGGTTACCACCTCTCCGGGTTTGACCCGGAGTCTCTTTTCGGACTTGTCTCCGGGCGAGAGTAGAATTCTCCGGGTCAACACGAATGTTTTCGAAATTGGCATTATATATTGTGATTTATTTTTAATTTCTTTAAGACAGTAAAGACTTCATTCTAGAATGCCCGTGTCATGCGATTAGCAAGGTAGAAGGTACATGAAAATATAGACAAACAGTCAAATAGAAAGGATAGTTCATGGAATCGATCCCGGGGCTTCAATTTTCTCCATTAACCCTACTCCCAGAAGCTTGGCCCCTGTAGAAAGAGATTCCAACCAATTTTAATGAAAGTCGGTGCATTGCTTCAAAAGTTGATAGTGGGAACCGGCAAACAAACACAGAAACATAGTCACAACAAAGAAACCATAAGCCTAGTTTCATTTTGCAAGGGTAAAAACAGTGAAACATTTCTCCTGTAAAATCTCCGGGTCAGTTAGGAAATCTCCGGGTCAGATCAGAAAAATCTCCGGGTCAGATTTGAAAATCCCCGAGTTAGTGAGGATTTTGAGGTGGTAACCCTGAAAACTCCAAAGGATACCTTCGTTATCGTATCGCAACGACGCGACCATGCCATCGAAAAGGTGTTTTTGGGGCTGCATAGGTTTAAGGATACGCAATGACATTTTTTGATAAGGAGACTATTTGCGATGCGAAATCGCCTTTTAATACGAATTATGGAGTTAAACAAATTTAATTTGAAATGTAACCGGTTCTTATTATAACTTTGGATTTCGTAAAGAAAATCCTTATTTTTTGGCCAATGTTCCTGGAGTGTTTATTTCTCCATAAGAAACAAAGTCGATGTTTTCGCGATTACAACACTATACATACATATAAAAATGAATTCGAAATTTTGTGATTATATATATATATATATATATATATATATATATATATATATATATAATCACAAAATTTAGAATTCATTTTTGCGCGAGATTATAACAATTTTGCTATCTCGATTCAATCAACATGCCAGAGTTTCTTGGAAAAACCTAGAAACACAAAAATGAATCAGGAGATAGTAAATGACAACTTCCGGACGACTTTAGTGGCAAAAATATACATTCAGTTAGTGGGATTAGGGTTTCATGTCCCAATTCTTGCAAGATATTTTGGTCGAAACATCCTCGCCTTCCCTCGAGTGCTTCGAGTATCAGAAATGTAAAGAGAAAATCGTAACAAAATAAAAGCATCCGGAAGTTGTATAATGTTCGAATACATTAGCTCAGGTTCCACAAGGTTCGGGAATAACATTTTGAAGGAAAGAGCGCGAAACATTTCATATTCTGTCGGAGAGGATGGAAAAATTTACGATTTGAATTAGCATATTGAGCTATTGTTTGTTTTTATTTTTCTGAAGGAGGCAATCTTTCAGAAATAGGGAGGGAAAAAGTAGAAGGCGAGAGAGAGAGTAGACTGAATGGAATAAGCTACAAGAGATGGAATTTTGGTGTAGGACTACGTAGATACGGGGTGAGGTCATAACCTCTCCGTGAAAATACCTTTTCGGGTCTCTCCTGGTTTTCTCGGGCCCTCGACCGACTTTAGGCCGTATTATCGGAGAATAAAACTAAATCGCCCAAATAAAAACAAAAATATTCGAAGGATAAACAACAACAGCACAGTTACTTCGTCGAAGAAGACAAAATTCTCGGACGTCCCACGTAATGGGTACACTTACGAGTGTTTCTTTACGAAAAAGATCCGTTTCGTTGTGAGAAAGAAAAATGAAAATGTGGCTCTTTATAACTTGGAACGAAACGGAGGAAGATTCGGGTATATCCATACATATCTTCGCATTTTTCTCCCTTCGTAATGACGAATTTTTTCGCGACGCCATTTCTTTCTGTGACAAGTTGCTTCGTAGAACGATTATGCGAATACCTGCACCTTCACGAAAACGCTTTTTGATGGGAAACGAAAGAATTTTGCTTTTTTCTATTTTCATGTCACATCCGTATAAACACTGTTGAATTATGTGCCGAATGAGAAACTTACTGGAAAATGTTTTTACCCTCTGCATGCAAGTTATGCTTTTCTGAAAAGTTTAAAAATGGAAGAACCGAGGAATAAATTCGGGTTCGAATTATTTAAATAGCCTGAGTAAAAATACGAAAAAATACGCGGCAAACTGAATTGACTCGAAGAAATCCTCAAAATGCAGCCCGCTTATCCGTTCAGAGTAAATGTTGAGTTATGAGAGTTATTAGATCAGCCATTGATTCATTCTATTGGATTTAGGGCCAAAATACTCAGAGAAAGGTCAATTTCGTGCATCCAATTTAAAAACGAGAGCGCAATTCTAATTTATGGCCATTAAAAGTCCAACTACTACAATATATTACCCTGTTATAAAATAAACGCATCAAAAGATAAATACATAAACATTATTTATCGCAATCGCACGTCTATGTAATACAGTTTTAAAATAAAGGATCGGTATGATAAAATTATGCACATTATTCAAACATCTAGAGAAATGCTACTTTGACAAAATCAATAAAAGAATCATTGAACGATACCATGAATAATTTTGTGCATTAAATGAAATATTTATAGAATTGCGCCAATGACACATATTAGCAAATGAAAATTGGACACATTTATGAGGAGAAGAAAGTTTTCCGTAAGATTCTCAGGACTGGATATCCAGATGGACGAAGAAAAAGTTTCTTTTTGCTTTATTTTGTAACATAGAAACAAATTGCACAACGGATATTAACATTGCATGGGACTTAAGAAGCAATAGCGTAAAAGTTTCATTCGAATTGATTTTATACGCCCAATTATAATAGAGAAGGACATTTATACAAATCCATGTTATACTGGCAGTTTTTTAAAATAGAAAGCTCTTTCCTCTACATGGATTTGAGTGCAAACCAATTAGTATAAGGTCAACCTAGCACGAACATTTTTCATTGTAGCCAAATAAGAACCAAGTTTCAGGGATCGCGGACAATTTCAACGAACTATGTAGATGTGATTCAACAAGGATAAGGAAAAGCAGACGTGCGAATAACCCACGTATATAACATGGCAAAGAAGATTACGACGTCCTTACACGTAGACATCTTTTTCAATTATCTCGGTAATATGGCGGCGTGGAGAAAATGGTTGCTCACCTTCTAGGGTTCCGGAATAGATGCTGGTTGTGGGGTCGAAGGGGACGCGACGACCGGCTGTACCCTCGAGGACGACATCCTCCGCCATGACTCTTCGATCGGGTCTCAGGCGCATCTTGAACACTCTGCGGAGAGAAAAAGCGACACACAGGTAAGAAAGTAGTATTTTAGAATGTAACAAAATCATTTGCTGTAACTATTATGCAGCGTTATTTAATACATGGATACACGAAAATTGGGGAGGACATTGCTCATGTGACGTAGTTGGTACAGTTTTCTTGCTATAACAAAGTGTTTCGATCATAAGACTACGTAAAATCATCTTTTCTTCCCAAAAAGTTTCTCTATATAATAATGATTTTATTTTGGATTATTTGGAGTTCATAATGGAAAGAACAACGTTTCATATACAGAGATAGAAAATCGGATGGCGCAATTCATAACATTTCTCAGAATATAATGAGTAACCAAAGAAGGGAGCATTCGTGAAATAACGGACGCGAATATGTTATGACGATGGCAGGCGGCGAAAATACTCCATTCCCAAGGCTTGACTGAAAGTTCAGTTCGTACTCGCGAATGTGTATCATGTAACTTGGGTTCGGTGGCAAGAAAAAGAAAGCATCGTGTCTTCGCTGTAAACGCCTTTGTCTTTCTCTGGTGTTTCTGGGAGGAAAACACTTTCTGTATCTTGAAAATGCATTTCAAAAAACATGCTTTGGAGCATGTCCATTGTGCTCTTAACGTTAGACTTGCAGTCTTTCAACTGCCTGCTTTTTATGCTAAAAAATTCCAAAACAAACGCAGCGCAGGATCGGAATATTTCGAATTATTTTATTACGTCACCGCTTTGAATCGAGGACATTTAAAAGTAAAAATATCACGTAGGGGATGCATTGCCTCTTTGCATTGCATTGCTCTGTCATTAATCAAGAAAGTCTGAATGAGAGTAAACAAAGATACGAAAAAACTTTAAAATTTTTTAACATAAGATAATAATTAAGGTCTTAAAAGTAAAATGAAAATATAGTTCTTCTAATTTTTTCGAAGTAAACTTAGCCAACAAATTTTCATCTCACTAATTCGCTAGATGTTAATTTCTTCGAAATAAATGACGTGAAAACACTTTTAAGAATTGAACGGTAACGTATCTCAAACATATCGATATTTATGTGTATTTTGACTATATATATTTATTACATAATTTCTAAATACAGTTTGGAGATATGCGCAATTTATTCATTGAAACTCGCGCAGAGAAGTATCTTATTAATGACATATTTCTTCAAAATATTGCTTGATACCATCTTGTTGCTGCCGAATATACCTTTAAAAGCCTATAACTTACTCTTCATAAAACATCCGAAGAATATACATAAATATATAAGCACCAAACACTAAAACAGCGAGCGACATAGATAAGATACCTGAAAATGAACGCTCAGCAACGTTAAATTTGAATCCACGAGAGAGAAAAACGTTGGAGCTAATATGGACGAAAACATGCAAGATATTTTTACTTGCTTTCGTAACACGTAGTTTCATGCTTTGTGCGTGAAACGTAGTCCTGTTCTCTATCCGATATAATTAGTGAGAATGTGTCACAAGACAGCACAGTACTATTATAACGTGTTTTGTCAAACTTACCGAATAGGTAGAAGATTGAGATTTGGTATGAATGCTTAAATCATGCATTACAAGTCAATGACGAAAAAGTCTTGAAAAAAGATTCAGGTTCGACTCCGGGGGATAATTTACATTTCCCATAAGATAAGACGTCGCAATCCATTTCTCGACGCGCAGGCTTATTTTCTTTTGCAAATTAAAATCAGGAAAAAATGAAATTCGATCTCCAGACCCGGACTGTTTTGATGGAAAATTAATAAGTTTCATATATCGATGATCTTGTACGGGTCGAATCGGTCCACAAATGTCGTTTTAACTTGAAAATATTGTTTTTAGACGAAACTTTTTGTTGTTAACGACTGCCAAACTGCTGCAGAATTAACGAAATTACGTATACTAGTTTGGTAAGCCTAAGCGCCTTCTAGAATCGTTTCAAGTGATGAAAACGTCTCTAGAGTTATTAAATCCCGCCGTTCTCTCCTTCCTCGCCACAGTCATCATTTTCAGAATCTCAATTAATTACACTTCCAGATGTTTTGGCGAAAGTTAGTCTTCGTTTTGCAATCGGTGGCTAGTGTTTTCTCTCTCTTCTTTCCAATTGACTGTCTCTCAGCGCAGTACGTGGCAAACGCTATTTCTATTAAGTTTCTTTGAAGAGGTAATCACAGTCCGGTTACATCTGCAAGGAATGAACGATTGAAGAACTTTCTTCTTATGCAGCCACTTTAAATTTCTATTAAATCCTTGGCCCATCGGTTAGATAATACAAAAAACATTTGTGATGTGTATATTTTAATACTATTAAATTAGATTTTATTCGGAAAAGTTATGGTCATACCTTCAATTTAATCGGAGAAAAAATAGGTTCATTCAAAACAGCTCATTAACTTTCTGTTTAGATATTTGCGAATCGTTGGAGCAGCCATACCCATGAAAAATTTAAAAAATATGATTATATTGTCCATGAAAAGCTAATTATTTAATATAATGGCAGTCATAACATCATAACTCTAAAACCTTCATTTTTTATGTTATTAAAAATTTACGATCACAATAAAACTAAATGGTACTCTTTTGCCTTTCAATATGAGAGAATTTTTCATGAATAGACAATTGTATTAATCTGCTTAATACGAGGTTATATATTAGTACAATCTCATTATTAAATGAGATTCATATAACCCCAAAAATATTTGTTCAAGCTCTCGTAATCAGATATCAAGCAGAAATATAATTAATACGTGCATTTTGGCATGTATAACAACATCAGAAATGTAATACATCCTTACGTGAAGATGTATTTAGGATCCTGAAATTCTTGTCTATTTTATATTTCGGAAATGTCTACCAACATACGAGTAGCTCTGTAAGTCAATTGGAAACGCATCCAAAATCTATAACTAATTATGCGGCCAAAGAGCAGAGGAATCTTCCGAATTTAAGCAAAATAAAGGATCGCAGAGGATTGGGAAATGATATTAACGGTACGTTGCTAGGGTACCTTTCCACAACAATGCCATTCAATTCCTACCAGCCGCTTCCTTCCTAATACAAAGAATTAAACCACGAAATGTGATGTTACCCTATTTATATCATAGTATATGAAATAACAGAGAAAATATTTTCACGATTTTTATTATCTACTAGCATTAAGTACCCGGCGTTGCTCGGGCTTCTAATAACAGTTTATAGAAACTTAGAGCATCGCGATTTCTGAAAATTTCAAAATCAAACTACGATAATATGATTAATTCATATTGCTTATTCTTTTAATTCACATAAGTTAAAGAAAACAAATCGATATATGAGGACCCACTGTATATCCGTCTGTCTGTGAGGGGTGGTTGTCGGGGTTCCCGGGTACCCTATGTAACCCGTAGGGTCATAGGAAGTTACTTTTCAAAGTTTGGTCACGATAGGTCAAAGGGCGTGGGAATGTATAGGGAACAGACTAACAGACATTCAATTTTATATATTAGACTAGTGGTACGCGCAAAACACTTTGCGAAGTCAGAAATCCGAATGCTTCAAAGTCATCTTAGAGAGGAAAATAATGACACAGCAATTATTTTCAAAGTTTTATGTTAATAATGCTTTAAAATGTTTTTTTTATTGAAATAGTACATGCAATTTTTTCATATACAATTAATTCAACCATTTAATTTATTTTTTACTCACGCATTATTATCAACACAATTTTTTTGTATTACACAATGTGTTATTTTTAATTTATTTATAATAGACCATATTCTCCTTATAAAACTAGACAACTGACATTTTGAATGTTGTTTGTTTTTATAATTAATATGTGTAATTTTAATTGCTTCTCCCTGACGAAAAAATAATATGCCAGTATTCAAATAAAGATTTTTTTCTTTTGGTCGATCGTTAAAAACGCAGTTTACTGAATAATAATTATCTGCAAATACTAACGTTGCAATCTATTAAATTTGACGTTGCTATAAGAATAATTTCGATGCTTCATAAAAAGCGTGAAGCAAATAACGCAATTCTTTTGCCTATTTGAAGGCTTAATAGACGCTAATTGAATCGGAGGCAACAATGCGGGTCGCCTTGGCAACACCCGGAAAGAGTACGAAAAAGCCATAAAATTTCGAAAAGAAACGCGTTTCTGAGAAATTCTTCCATTTAACATCTAAACATTGCAAGAATAAGATATTTTATAGTTTTAGCCGTCGAATAAAGAAAAATGGAGAATTTCGGTCCATATTTACGAATTTTGATGATTGAAGGAAAAACTCTTGCACCTTGAGAAATCGAAAATCTCGTGTAAACTTATGGGAAAATATAATCAGCTCCTGGAGTCAAATCTGGGACACATCTGTAAACGAAAATAATTTTCCCGGGGTCTCCTAGTTGGCAGAAACAAAATGTCGTTTACAGCATTTCTCTATGACAAACTGTTCAAGAGATAATTATATTATCATTATATATCGACGACTCTTACAGAGGAGGATATAACATATAGGAGGATACTAATGTTTAGGCACTTCCAGATGTGCTGGAGATTCGAAATTTTTTTCATAGATAGGATTTTGTGCAAAACCGACTAGAAAAAACGAAAATCTTGAAAAAATGTAACAATGCGGCCGCTAAAAATTCGCAATTGTTTAAACAAATTTTCAGGGTTTGGGCATTTCCGAATGTGCTACGGAGCTGAAATTTTTTTAAAAAGTAGAATTCTTAAAAAAACGAAATAGGAATTATACAAATTTTGATATTTAATTTGTTTGGCAGTTAAAAATTCTTAAAGTTTAAACAAATATATAACTGTGTAGGTACTACGGTATGAGCTAGGAAGCTGAAATTTTCAAATTATTTACAGAGTAGTAAATTTGCACAAATAAACATTTCAATTTTACCACATATGAATTGCGGCGGCCGTTAAAAATTATTTAAAAACAATTAGAAAAATATTATTTTACTTATAAAAGTGCTACAACTTTAAAATTTGGCTAAAATGTGTAGCATTATTACCTTATAATGAAAAAAGTGTAAAATATTTAAAATTGCAACATTTGGGGATTGTTTAAAACTATTATTTTTACATTTGGGAAAAACGAAAATCGCTGCGGAGGTGAAATATTTAGAATTAAAAATATGTGTAATGATGAAATATCAGCGTTGGACGTTTAGCGCCACCGAATGGACCTCAATAAACACCAAGAGACCGAAAGGAAGACCGAAAGATAGATGGAACAGAGAGATTGTGAAGTTCTTAGGGCTAACTTGGAGGAGGGAGGCAGTTGATGGGGAAACTGGAGGAGTCTGGGGGAGGCCTTCATCAGTCAATGGATTGAAAAGGACTAATGGTGATAATATACATACATGCACACACAGTCAATTCACATTCGTTATTATCTTTCTCATTCATTAGTCCTATTTTTCAACCAATCTAATACAATCAGTAAATATCGTATTTACCATCGGGAGACTTCTTGATAATTTTTATTATTTATTGTAGAAATATACAAAATTTAGTAATTATTTTGACTATTTGATGCAATTAATCGTCAGATTGATGGAATAAAGCGATCTTAAGATCAATCCAGACAAGAATATGCTGTAAGATTGGGAATCTTTTTGAAACGAGAAAAAAATGCTGCTATGACCGGGAATCGAACCCGGGTCTTTCTCATCAAGAAACGAGATAATTAATCTACTAGGATAGTTCTGTGGCGGAAGACTCGGGTTCGATTTCCAATCACATCAGAATTTTTTCTCGTATCAAAAATATTCCCAGCCTTACAGCCAATGTCTGTCTATATAGAATCTTACTATCGCTTTATTCAATCAATTTCTAGCTTGGCAATCTAACCATTTGAGAGGGATTAGTTTTCTTCGATGTACTCTTGGAGTACATCCGTTGGGCCTGGTTGGCTAGACCAGCCCAAACTAACGTAAGAACATATCCACCTTCAGAAACGGGAGAAATAATCTGTTACTACAGTTCGGTAGTAGAATATTCGCCCTGTAAGTGGAAGATCCGGGTTCGAATTCCCGTTGATAACAATTTTTTCTCGTTTTAAAAATATTATTGTCAAATCTTGGGCAACTTTTGTTTGAGCTATGCAATTTACACTACTGAGTGTTTACTACTCTTAAAATACGGAAATTTTATGCTTGGGTAGGTTCCGTGAAATTTTGCTTTACTAGAGAGTCCACTCAAAAGTACAGCGCGATTAAAATACATCGAAGAAATCGGAAGCGATGACTTTAAGTTTCAGCAAAATATGATGGATAATATTAAAGATCAAATTTTTGATGCGAAGATAAGCTTCTTCTTTCTTCTTCAATTTGTTCGCCAGCTATCTGTAGTCCCGCTTGTCTTCAATTTGTCGGGCATTGTCTCGAAAATTCATCTCGCGGCGAATGAAAACCGGAGAATTAAATTTCTGAGAGTCAGGATACAGAAGTCGTGATATAATCTCTTCTTTCATCAAGGGCGATTGTTTTTTCTTTTTTCTCTTTTTATCTTTTATTTCCCTCCGTTTCTCTATCTCTGCCTGTTTTTCCCCTTTCCCTGCCACTGCATGACCTTCATCCCCCCTCTCACACGCACGAGGAAAAGATGCCTTGGAGACCTTCTAATTAAAAAAATTAAACGGAGGATAGGAAATAAAAAGTGATTTAATTGAACAGCGAATAAATTTGAGGCGAGTGTAAAGGAAAGGGATTCCAGAAAAGAGTTTATTCCCGAGAGCTAATCGTGACGAAGTAGCCGGTCGGGTTAGTTTTCGCGAAAACGACGACGCTGGCGCGAAATTTTGTATTAGGGATCGACAAATAAATGAAGCAAAAAAATTTCATGCAATGGATCATTATAAAACTGCATGTTCGCTTTTAAAATCAGCTTTTGAGTTTCTTTCCTTTTCGAGGAGATAGATGTGACCTTGATAGAAATTTATAACGCAGTCAAGCAACCGAAATGTATTTAATATTTTCTCTTCGAGTCGATGTAAGGGCACTACTAGCAGAAATATAAAAACCGAAAACACAATACACACAAGTAATTTCCTAAAAAAATCAGGAAGCATGTCTTGGATGTGAAAAGCAGACGAACGAACAAAAATCAAAGAGTAGAACCCATAAAATAAAAGAAATAGTATTCCTTATATCCGGGTCCATAGATGTATGACATATACGAAGGACCCGAGTTTAATTTCCGCCTGCTGCTCGGAGCGCCGCAATTGATTCGACCGTCCGCGACGGGAAGGTGGCATAAGAAAATGGAGATAAGGAAAAGAGAGAGAGAGGCGAAACCCTTTTTCGAAAAGGATAAAAATTGGTAGAGGCAAGCCCTACTTCCGCGATCGGCCGCAAATGTCCTGGCGGCGCTGGCTCTGGCGGCGGGTTGTACGGCGCGGTAAAAATCTTGTTACGGAATTCCCCAGAGTAGAAAACGTGTAGCGACGGACGGAGAATAAAAATGGAGGACAGAGCCCGAGAGGCGGGGGAAAAAATAAGTACAGGAGTCGCGACGAAGTAAGAAACTATGTACTGTATATTCCAAGGTGCCCTATTTGGGCTTTGCTTTTATTTTCTTCGCATCGTGGAGGTTGCATAAATTCCAGGAAAAATTGAGGTAAAAGAGAATTTATTAAATCAAAATATTTTTTACGTCTCCTGACGTCAATACTGGGGTGGTCCTGGAGGACTCCGGGAGTTTCGTCGACAGTAAGCCGAAAAGGAAATAATAGCTCAAAATTCAATCGAAATGTTTGTATTTTGAGGCTTATAGAGGCATTTCTTGTTTGAATAATAAGGCATGTGAACGGACATCCCTCGATACGAAAAAAATTCAAAATTTTATGACTATTATAAACTCACGCAAGCCAAATTATTACCCGGCAGAAAATTTCCTCTATCTAGACATTTTGCAACCTTTCTCTCAAAACATGACAACTACATCAAAAGAAATGATGGGAAAAGGGCGTTGCATTAGTTTAGTTTAATAAACTTAATTTGAGAGATTATATTTTCGCGATGGATATTTTGTGACATTCCTTTACGTTCATACTTAATCGGATCAATCAATAGTATTGCTTTAGTGATACAGTAAAACATATGCCATTTTCTATTGTAATTTAGTTGGCTAAAAACAAATTTTCCGCCCAAAAAATGCAATACAGTGGCAAAATGACATAATATAATTTTTACAATAATGAGATCTACCGAAATAACTTAACTATTTGCTCTGACAGCTGAGGCGCTATTTAGCCCAAATATCGGGGGGAGATACTGTAGGAAGTGAGGGAGCAGCGTAAGGGGTCGTCTGCCATCACTTAATTCTCATCACTGGGTGACTGAATGCATCGTGCATGTATGCTTGATGTACGTTAAAGAAATAAACTGGAAATAAACTTTTTAACTTTTCACCCATTTTATTTTGAAAATTTGGCATTTTGTATAGCTGAACCAGCTGATCCAAAGTTTATATATATATATATACATATATATATCATCATCATAGGTAGTCTGTCCGTAGACAGGTCCGTGATTATTCATGGTTAAACCTGGTTCTCCATATACTCCTATTTTCCGCTGTCCTCTTCATATCTTGATAACTCTCTTTCCCTTTCAAATCGTCTATCAGCTGAAACCTTTTCCTACCTCTTTCCCTTTTCCCATCTAGTTTTCCTTCTAACACGTCTTTAATCATACTCTCTCTCCTCAGGTAATGTACAACCCAGTTAGCCTTCCTCTTTCTAATAGTCTGTATAATCATTCGCTTCTCTCCTATTCTTCGTAGCACTTCATCATTTTTCATCCTATCTGTCCATTTTATCTTCAGCATTCTCCTCCAAGTCCACATTTCAAAGCTTTCCAAGTATTTGATGTCATTTTTCCTTAGCGTCCATGTTTCTGCCCCATACAATGCTATACTCCATACGTAGCATTTTATCAACTTCTTGCGGATATCTTCCCTTATATTCCCTGTAAGTAGTTGTTTCTTTCTCCTGAAAGCCGCTTTTGCTTTTCCTATTCTAGTTTTGATCTCATCCGTACATTTTGCCTCTCGTGTTATGATACTTCCAAGGTATTTATATTCTGAAACTTGTTCTAATGGCTTTCCCCCAATAGTTATGTTCAGATTCTCTTCTTTAACCGATATTCGAATGACCTTGGATTTTTCTGTATTTATTTCCATACCGTATTTTCTACCTGTTATCACTAGTCTATTTATCATATCTTGTAGCTCCTCTTCCTTTCTTGCTAGAAGTACTTGATCATCTGCGTATTTTACTGTTCTTAAAATCCTTCCTCCAATTTTGAAATCCCCTGTGCCTTCTAAAGCTTCTTGCATTAGACTTTCTCCATATATATTGAATAGGGTTGGCGATAGGCAGCAGCCTTGTCTTACTCCTCTACCGATATTTATTCCGCAGGTGTCCACATTCTCAAACCTGACCTTTACAACTTGATTCTCATATAGATTCTTAATCAGTCTCCTGTCTTTCCAGTCTACACCTATATCCTTTAATATCTTCATCAACTTGACCCAATTTACTCTATCAAAGGCCTTCTGCCAGTCTACGAAACATGCGCAGATATCTTGACTGTATTCTATTGCCCTTTCTGATATGATTCTAACTACTCCTATAGCATCTCTAGTTCCTCGTCCTTTTCTGAAACCGAATTGATCTTCCCCTATTATTTCTTCTGCCTTTTTCTCCAGCCTTTTATTAAGAATCCTCGTGATGATCTTCGATGTGTGTGACAGAAGGCTTATAGTTCTGTAATCTTTACACTGCATTGCTTTTGGCTTCTTCTTTAGAGGGATCATTGTTACTTCTAGGAAATCCTGAGGCCACTCTCCCGTGTCGTAAATCTTATTAATTAATTTCGTGATCGCTTTTAGTCCTTCTGATCCTATGACTTTAAATATCTCAGCCGGTATTCCATCGCTGCCAGTGGCTTTCCCCTTCTTTAGTTCCACTATCGCCTTTTCTACTTCGCTCTCCATAATACTTGGTCCCAAGTTGTCTTCTTCAATGTTTTCCTCATTTTCCAGTTCTATTTTTGCCGCTCCTGCCTGTTTGCTGTATAATTCCTTAATGTATTTTTCCCATACCTGTGCTACATCCTTTGTTTCTGAGACTATCTTCCCATCTGTATTCATAATTCCTTTACCACAAATTCCATTAGACTTCTTATCTTCTAATTCCAGTGCCCTAGCGTACATCATATCGTACCGTCCTAACTTCTCCATCTGTTCTATTTCATCGCATTTTCCTTTTATCCAATTTTCTCTAGCTTTATCTGTTACCCTTCTCAACTCATTGTTTATACGCCTATAGTTGGCTCTACCTTCTTCAGTGTTAACGTTTTTCCATTTTCGTCTCTCATCCATTTTCTCCAGCATTTCCTTCGTGATCCATGGTTTTCTGATTTTCTTCTCTTGTTTTCCAATCTCTTTATCCAAGGTATCCTTGATACTGGTTTTAATTTCATCCCATTCTATATCAACGGTCTTCGGTTTGTTTTCCAACTTTCTTAGGTTATCTTCCAACTTCATGCTGACTACATCCTGCCTTTCTTTCAGTTTTTCTAGGTCCCAGGTCTGTCTTTCTCTTCTCGTTTTTCTTATTTGTTTGAGCTTTGTATTCACGTCAAGTATTAGAAGGCTGTGATCTGAATCAATGTCTGCTCCTTGCAATGCCTTGGTGTTCTTTATGCTGTTCCTGAATCTTTGTTTTACAAGGATGTAATCTATTTGGCATCTCATTCTATCTCCTGGGCTTTTCCATGTGTATAACCTTCGTTTATGGTTTTTGAACCATGTATTAGTCACTACAAGGTCATTATTGATGCAGAATTCTACGAGTTTCTCCCCTCCTCGATTTCTCTTCCCAAGTCCGTATTGCCCGACAACATTTTCTTCCTGTCCTTCTCCGACTATGCTGTTCCAATCTCCCATTATTATGCAGTTTACCTTTCCTCTTCCGTCTTCTTCGTAAATTTCATTAATTTGCTCATAGATTTCATCTATTTCTTCATCGTCATGAGCTGACGTTGGCATATATACCTGGATTATCAGCATGTCCACTGGGACTGCTTCTAGCTTTATTGCCATCAGTCTATCGTTCGTTGCTATTATCTTGGTCACGCTTTTCATAATATCTTTCCTAAGTACCAGAGCTACTCCCCTTTCCCCAACATTTCCTCCAGAATAAACTACCGTGAATTCTTCCGAGTCGAACTGTCCTTCTCCCTCCCATCTAGTTTCGCTTAGCCCTATAATGTCCACTCTATTTCTTCTCATTTCTTCTTTCAAGCTTTCCTGCCTTTCTCATAGTTCTTACGTTCCAAGTCCCTATTCGTAATTTACTTTCGACAAATGTTTTCCTCAAGGCAGTCCCCGCCCGGAGATCCGATTGGGGGACTATTTTACCTCCGGATTGTTTTACCTCGAGAGAACTCATATTGTCCAACCATATAATCTTTACTAGGGATTGTAATGTGGTAGTTTCCCTCTTGCTTTCCACATCGCAGTACTGTAGCCGTTCAAATCGTCCTGATCACGCCTACAGCTGTATTGGATATAGACCCAACCAACAACATTTGTTTTCGGCTCTATACCATACTGACAGTACTGCTGCCTACTGCCAGGCACTGATGATAGTTTTTTTTTTAAATAAAACCTCCATTCGAGAGGTTTGAACCCCCGAACTTTGCAATAGAAAGCCGACACGCTAACCACTACACCACCAGTGCATATATATATATATATATATATATATATATATATATATATATATATATATATGTATATATAAACTTAAGGAAAAGGAAAGGTAGTGATGAGGGTGGCAACAAGGTGTTGAAGAAAGCCCAGTGGACACTTAGCAATTTGAGGACCAAGTTGGCAGGCTGCTGGGGGCCTCAAAGAGACACACGTAAATAAACACGCACATAAAAACGAAAGCTTTTCGGGCATATGCCCTTCGTCAGCGATGGGGAGAGGGTAATACACACACCACACACACATATATATACACATACATACATACATACATATACTTGAATATGAATAGCAACTAGATGTTGAAAGAAGGAATTAGTTGTGTCTCTTTCTCTCTTTTGCTGGCGAAGGGATCATTCCGAAAGCTCCTACATGCGTGCATGCGTATCTCCGAAATCCAAGTGGCTCTGTTCTACTGGTGTGTGTGTGTATGTATTATATATATATATATATATATATATATATATATATATATATATATATATATAAATAATGCAGAGCTATTTCCAGACGCTGCCAGTTTTTCACCGCCCAAATGAAATAAAGATTAAATTACGTTAAAATATAAGTACGTATATCGTTATAAAACCGCGAGATGAAAAATATTCGATGGAATTTAAAAAAGAAATAAATAACCGATGAGGTGTCCTTCGAGGGAGATCGATTTATACGTTCGATTAAAAAAAGAAGAGAAATAATCCACAGCTTCCGTCAAATCGAATCTCAGGTATAGGTCGTCGCTCGAGGATTTCGAGGCGTGGTGAAAAATAACATGAAGAGAGAGAGAGAGAGATGACTAACACGCGTATTGCAGTTTACGTTCCATTAGGCTCGAGATGAAAAAGCAACGCCATCACCACGCGCTCGTTCGCTCGCTCATCTCCGCACGTCACGAGAGAACCTTCCGCAACAACAATCGCTCGAGCGCTAGTCGGAGTAACATTTCATCCCGCGCTCGAATCCGTATTCCTCCATTTACGCCGTCTCGGAGTTAGAAGAAAAGATAGTTTTGTGATGAGGGTAACGAGCAGTTGCGGCAGCAAAAAAATAAAACCTCTCACGAGATTTACACTCCAGAGGAAGGGCCTAAAAAAGAATAAATAAATAAAACCAGACCTCGAACGTTCCCACGAGTAGACTGTTGAGCGAAAATGGATACTGAAGCTCGACTCCGGTACGGTTTCGCATTTATTGTCGGGTGAATTATTTTCAACTCGAGTAGTTATTTTTGAAAAATTGCGCAGTTTCGCGTTATTCATCGAGATACTCGAATAGGTAATCGATGGAAAATGTCAAAGTTGTGTTTTTAAATAATGTCACTCTGTGATCAGTTTAAAAAATGACATCCTTCAATTTAAAGAAGATAGTGGCACAAGTTAAAATAATTATCCATATTGAGCTTTTAAATTAAGATAGTTATTTCAGATTACGTTCTCGGATATCAGGTTGATCAATAAATTTGAAAAGACAACTTATGAGATAAAAGAATTATTTACTGTCGTTAAAGAACTGAACAATGTATACTATAACATGCGATAACTTATTATTCATATTTTAGCATTAATATAGATTATATATTTATTGTAGACTTCCGATAATCTAAAATCTATAATTATATAATAGTTTACGGCGTAACATGGTGGAACTGCTTCATGACAATGGAAATAAAAAAACGCTGTAAATTCCACACACGATCAAGGTTTCGTTGTTCGTTTAAATATATTTATGTAGAATTTACGTTTTTTATTGACACTGTTTTAATAATTAGTTCGAAAAGACGCAATGTAATGATTGAAAGTAAAAAGAAATGATTATCGGCGCATTGGCAAAATATCCGTCTTAAGAGCAAAGATAGTAATACACCTTGAGTAGAGTCTAAAACCGATAACTTCAAGGAACACTCCGTCGACCTTAACGCTCTGTTCTATTCCACCATTAACCCTTTCTTATAGGCGTGCAGGACGTTTTTCTTCTTCATCATACGTGCGCTTCACCTCTTCGTGAAAATACATCAATCGAGAGAGAGAATACTGCCGCATCCCGGGACTTAAATTACCGGGTGACGTTTTAAGAGGCAGGAGAAGACGTAAACGCAGATACAAAAGCGTTTCCCGCAACTTGCCTGGAAAGGAGATATAAAGGCATTCGAGCACACGAATCCAGGTACTGACTCAATTACAACTTCCTCCTCGACCCTATTGTCTGCAGGTAGCAAAGCGGAACCGCACCAAAAATTCTCTTCGTGCCTTAGCAACTTAGGAAATATCTAACGTTTTCCTTTTTCGAGACCCGAAATACTAGGAGGGCTTTGTTTTAACAATGTTTTACCTCGTTCTGACTTTCGAATAACGTGAACAATATCAACTTAACGTTCACTGATTTCGTGATAGTAGACAAGAGGGTATTAATATATTTTATGTAATCGGTTGAGCTAAATTTTAAAGTCTGTTAAAATAATGTTCCTTGCTTATAATAAATTAACACGCAGGTAAAAAAAAGCGCATAAACAAGTTGCCGGAATTTTCCTATAAGCATGGATGTTATTACTTCGCAACGATAGAGAAATTCTTACTGAGGTAGAGCCAAGGGAATTGCTAGGAACAATGCAGCTCAGAATGGGACAATGAACGAAAATGAAACACCCATTTCAAAAGAAATGATTCTCGAACAATGGTTGCCGCTTTAAATTATCAAATAGCAGATTATATGACTTACCGAGACGTATCAAGCGACGCTAAAAAATATTATCTGCAGATACGATTCATTTTCTGCGCATACTGACTATTAATAGCCAATCGAATCATAGAGGGTAACAAAATAAATTGGTTTAAAAAATGTTAAATAAAAATACAACTGCGAAAATAAGTCAACCAACCATAAACCATCTCCATAAACTCCTGTTTCGTTTGATATTACGCATTTTATTTTCAATTAAAACCACTTGGGATACCATAAAACAGGGGTCGGCAACCCTTTCTGCATGGCGGGCCACATTTGCAGTTGTGAATGTTTCGGAGGGCCGCACTGGGAGTCAAGAAAGCCTCGGCGGGCTGGATGAGCGAATAAATCGGAAGTTTTCTAGAGATTCTGTGATTTCATATGAACGAAATCAAGTCTACGTAATTTACTAGCGTTAAAACTTCACCAGAAAGGCTTTGAGAACATAATTTTACTCAAAAAATATAAAATTGCCCATGAGAAATTTTCCTGATCACTTTTTCATTTTCATGCGGGCCGCATAAAGCGCTCTCGAGGGCCCCACGTGGCCCGCGGGCCGTAGGTTGCCGACCCCTGCCATAAAATATAAGACGAATTTTTTTACACGTATTGCTAGGAGTTAAATTTTTATCCGAATATTTCGCGACTTCATTTTTACAGGAGAAGTAAACGAGAATTGAGTTTTATTGAACGATTTCGAAGAAAATGCGAGATAAATTCATACGCGCGCGACAACGAATCCGACCGTTACATAAACCGGCCAACTTTTCCTCTCTGAACCATCCGAGTCTCGTCTTAATTCTCGTAAAAAGAGATGTAGGAACTTCCTCTTTCGCTTTTATTACATCCTTCCACGATGGCGGGTGCGATTTCTCCTCTTCTCCACAACAATGTCTCGAATAAAAGAGTGGAATTTTTTTCTTGTATTTTCGTAGGGGGAGGAGATATATATATATATATATATATATATATATATATATATATATATATATATATATATATAGAGAGAGAGAGAGAGAGAGAGAGAGAGAGAGAGAGAGAGAGAGAGAGAGATGGAGCGAATGGAGGTGGCGTATTCCTGGGAGAAATGTTTTTTTTCTTTCTCCCAGTCTTTTCTAAGTCATCACTCTAGTAATGAGATGGTCATCCCAAACTCCGACTCCCAAAATTCCTTTTCCTCCTTTCCTCTCTACTCCTCAGAGAATAAGATACCGGAGACCGTATTGATCAGAAGATGGGATGGGAAAAGGCAAAGATAGGGAGAAGGAGGATGGGTGGAGGAGGAGATGTGGAGAGAGGAGGGGATTTGGAGGGAGGAGATGTGGATGGAGGAGGAGATGTGAAGGGAGGAGATGTGAAGGGAGGAGATGTGAAGGGAGGAGATGTAGAGGGTGGAGTGAGGAAGAGGAATGGAAAGAGAAGGAGAGTGAACCGTAGAAGGGAAGCTAGACCAAGAAACGAGAGAGAAAGAGAAGATGAGAAAGGAGAGAGAAAAGAAATAATGAGTGAGAGAGAAAGGAAAGGGGGAGAAGATGGGAAGGAAAAGGAGAGGGAAGGATCGAGATTGTAAAAATGGAAAAAAGAAGAGAGGAGGGAAAGGAAGAAAAGGATAAATGAGAGAGAAAATGAAAGAGAACACGAAAGAGAGAAGAGGAAGGAGGGAGAGAGAGGATGTCAGAAAGAAGAGAATGAGATAGAGAAGGAGAATGAGAGAGAGAGAAAGGGGTGAAATAAGAGAAAAGAGAGGGAGAGAAGGAAGAAGGATGGGAAGAGGGAAGAATATAAGAAAGAGAGGAAGAATAGAGTGAGCGAAGGACGAACCCAAACTCGGTCACGTGGGAATACCCGGAGGGGGAAGGGGGTCGGCACAACCTCCTCTTCCGGGTGGGTGGGGAGGGGTTGTGAGGGTTTCTTGACCAAACTGAGGTCGCTCTAATAAAACACGAAATACTCTTCTTCAATCGTCCTCCTTTTCCTCCGATGATGTTTTGTGGTCCAATTTGGATTTCCCTGATTTGATTTTCTGGCCTTTTTGAGTTTCGTCCCCTATTCATCCCATTATGTCGGTGGCGGCATCCGAACTTTTTCGTCGGAAGTCGTTTCTCTCCCTCTCGTGGGCATTATCGGAATTCCGCGCAGCAACCCTCGGGTTAAAGACGGAGAAAGAGTAGGGATCCCGTTGATTCTTTCTTCGTATTTCTCGAAATGTCTCCGTGTAACTTCATCCTGGTGTATATATCGTTCACGGGCAGTCACGTGAGTGGTTTATTCACGTGATTCGTGCCCCGTTTTCAATTCTCGAACTATAAATTTCTCCCCGTTTGTGCCGGGTGCGACTACATCGCATGCTACTAGATCTGCGCATAATATAATGGCTCTTTATTTACGCCGAAATTGGTAACCGCATAAAATATTTCTCTCGAACCGTCAGCAATGAATTCATAACTATGCATCGGCACGATGATACATAAATAAATACGAATGGTGACGTTTTTTCCATATTTTTTAAAAAACAAATGCGTTATTCTGGAGGATAGGGGCCGACATTTGCGAATTCTAAGGTCGAATTTTGCATGAATACTACTGTTAAATAATGTTTTGTGACCCGAAGGCCATTCCATAGGATTGGAAACTCCCTGGATAAATTATAGCTCCCTACCGAAATGTAAGCGCAGAGTTTTTTTTCTGAAAAATTAACAAACCATCCATTTAAAAATGCCGAATGTATTAGCTCGTATAAAGACATATATGTATTAGTCTTGTTACTCGCATGGAAACGGTACTATGAACTAAATTTTACTATTAGCAAAAAAGAGAATATTTCATTTTATTATGTGGCACATTTGGAGAGATGGTTGCACTGCCCAACTCCTTCGCAACATGTGGTGAATTGATACCCTTCATCAGTCAAATATGTGTGTGTGTATTAGAGTGGCCTCAGCATTTCCTATAAATAACAATAATACCTTTAAAGAAGAAGCCGAAGCGTTGTAAAGACCACAGAACGATAATCCTACTATCGCACGTGCCAAAGAACATCACAAGAATTCTAACAGGTTAAACAAGTCTGAAGAAATACTAAGGGAAGATCAATTCGAGGATATCCATTTGAAAAATTCACCGCCGAAGTAAAGAATAAAATAGAGAAAGCAAAAGCCACTTTCAAAAGGTAGAAACTCCAACTAACGGAAAATATAAAGGAGGATATCTGCAAAGTTGATAAAATGTATATGGAGTATAGCTTTATATGGGGCAGAGACATGGACGCTACGGATATGTTGATTAGAGAAGAATGCTGAAGATAGGTATAATGGACCGATAGAATGAAATACGAGGAAGTACTATGAAGAATATGAGAGAAACGAATGATTAGACAGATATTATGAAAAAGGAGGGCGAACAGAATTGGGTATTACCTGAGGAGAGAGAGAGAGAGCATGATTAAAGATGTGTTAAAAGGAAAACATGAAGGAAAGGGAGAAAGAGGTAGGAGAAGGTTTTAGCTGATAGAGTAATTAATAGGAAATGAAGTGAATGAAATGAAGTGGATTGCAGAAAGTAGGAGTATTTAGAGTACTAGGTTTAACCAAGAATAACCTAGGACCTATCTAGGGACAGTCTATAAGTGCGGTGAGCCTCAAAATCCTGTGGGACAATGCTGATTTAATCAAAAATTTCATTCGATACAAACAAATTTAAAAAGTTTAATTTTGGCCATGCCGTAAGCATTCATTCATTCAAGTCAGCGGAATATAATGAATCGAAATATATTTAAAGCAAATGACATCGAGAAATTTAATAGAATATGCCTTTTAATTAATTTTGCCTTTGAAATGTAAACACAAGTATTCTAGAAAAAACTTTAATAAATTGTAAAGCGCTTTCGGATATTTGTCCGTTTAAATTATCGTTTCACATAACGTAAACATTTAAATTACCTCATAAAGATGAATTTTGGGATATTTTTTATTTAGTATGCATGCAACATTTCCGCATCTTTAGAATCGCTTCCGAAAAAAATAAAGCGGTTTCGAAACGTACCAATTCGGCAGCACTATATATGCCGAATAGGGCCACCGAGTAACAAAAGACGTAAAAAGGTCCTCCTCCGACTTTTTCGTCCTTTCACGAATTCGCCGTCTGACTAGAATCCCAAAAGTTGTAATCAAATAAAAAAGGAAAAGCGAAATTGGACCTTCCGCGCAAAAATTACCGTAATTCTGAAACAATCTGGAAAGGGTGTAGGCGGGGGGAGAGGATCCGCAGTTCCTGCCCGCCGTTTTATTTCGCGACACGAAGGTGACGTGGGCAGGGGATAAAAATAAAAGAGACGACTTTTTATTTTACGCACTCTTTTCCGAGGCAAATATTCCGGACTGATGAGATCTCCGACCTTCTTCTTTTTTTACAACAATCGAGACGGAGGTAAAAAAAGAAACGAAACGCGCTTTTATAAATATAAGTAGCGGAGGAGTAAAAAAATGCGATTTTGCGTGAGAGAGAAATTTACGAGCGCTTCCGCGAATTATTTTTTTCCTGCGCTCTCCGCTCGCCAGCCGCAGCGAGAGAGTGCGCGGGATTAAAAAAAACGAGTGCGTCGAAAAAGGCGGGTTTTATTCCTCCTATTACTCACTTGCGCCAGCAGCGAGGACGAGACGTGGCGAATTCTCTTCTTTACGAGGGACATATACTCCTTTCTTTCTCAGTTCTGAAGTAAGCTAATTCCTTTCCTATTCTTCCATCCCGCCCTGATGAAGAGAAAGGGAAAGCTCTGCGCGGGCAAACTGTCAATTACGAAACGTGGCCCGCCCATTTTTCGTTTGCAAAGCTGAATGAATTAAAGAGAGCGAATTCTTGATAAACTGGGAAAATAATGTTTACCTTTTCCGCCAGGAAATTTATGTGTAGTTGGTATAAGATGCAATTTTTAAACACATATTCGAGAGATTAAACCGACAAAAAAATTACGATAAAAAATATAAAACTCGTGATTCATTTCTTTATCCGCCGTTGAAAATTAGATTAAGGGAATAAGGATTTTTCCCCATGTTTATGTAGACCTTGTTCATCATCCGAAAAGTGTTACCGTGTTTTTGTTATTTAGCTGAATTTACAACTTGCGGTTAATGGATTGAGTACACCTTTAACGGAGGCGGTTTTTAGAGTGATATGACTTATAGTTAGACCGCGGATCTTTAGGTAAAAACCTATTTTTTTCCTGAGAAGATATCTCAATATACAATTGTATATATACGTTTCATGAATAATTAACCCCGAAAACGTATATTTTATATTGCCTAAAAATGCCTATTTTGACATTAATGTCTAAAAATGCCTATTTCGACGTTAATGCTTATTTTTGTCTTTTTCATGCAAACAAAGCCTAAAAAGGGCTAATTTTGTAGAAAAAATCGACTATAAAAGCAGATTTTGGTATTATTCATATTTTTTAAACTGACTGTGCAATGTTCAGTCATGGGTTGGAAATGTCCTTCGCACCACGGTCACGATCAAGTGGCGAACAGCAGCTCGGACCTGTCTCGCGTTCGGCGGGGTTATTCTGTTTCCCAGTGTCACGTGATACGACAATGTAACAATGCCTTTAATCTGATGTTGCGTTTATTTCTCGTTGTTACATTGTCATATCGTGCGACACGGGAAAACGAGAATAACCCCGCAGTCCATCTCCAGACTGCAGAGGGTAAAGGTGAGAAGTGTGAACGTGAAAATTGTGAAAGTGCAATGCCTAAAGTATCAAGTTCGAAAGCTAATTTAATACGTCAGTGGTTACAAGAGTTCCCGTACTTCACAACGGATGGAAAAATTATCTTCTGTCAAGCATGCAACAAGGAGGTAAGTACATTATAATGCTGGCTTGCAACGAATTATTGGCCGTGAATTGCTTGTCATCTTTGAGGCAAAAACCATCCACATCTTTTGTTTATACGAGCCATTTTATGGTAACTATTGAAGTGGTTATTCAAAATGTCCAGCAATCCAGCTGCGGACCTTCGTAGCTGTAAAGTAAATTTTATATTTTTGTCCCATTTCCATATTTATTAGATTATTTCCGTATTTTTAAGGTTAATTATTTCTTCATAATTTTTCTTTATAGGTTTCAAGTGATAATAAATCCCACCTAACTCAGCACATCCAAGGAGTGCTAAATAAGGCAAATGTTGAACGCAAATCTAAGATGAAACAAATGCTTTTAACAAAAACTTCTGAGGGATCCAGCAAGAAGAATCAGTTTTATGCAGATTTGTGTCACGCAATTGTGGCAGCCAACATTCCATTCAGAACACTGGAAAGGAGTTCCTAGAACGATACTGCCATCAGTCGGTACCTTCCGAGTCAACGCTACGCAAGAATTACGTGCAACCCACGTACGATGACGCAATGCGCAGGATACGGGAGGACATTGGAGATTCACATATTTGAATATCGGTCGATGAAACCACTGATGCTCTTGGCAGATACATGGCCAACTTGGTTGTTGGGAAATTGGACCCAGATGCGCCATCCAGAGCCTACCTCATCTGCACGAAGCAACTTGCCAAAACAAACCAGGAAACAATAGCACACTTCGTGAACAACGGACTGAAAGTGCTGTATCCCAAAAATCTAGACGCAGAGAAAGTGCTGCTCCTATACACAGATGCTGCATCGTACATGGTTGCTGCCATGCAGTTGCTCAAGGTGTTCTATCCCTCCCTTGTGCATGTGACATGCCTTGCCCATGGTTTGAACCGCGTAGCAGAGCAAATAAGACTGGAATTCCCCAAGGTGAACAAATTTATCTCCACCGTGAAGAAGGTCTTCGTCAAGGCACCAACAAGAATACAGGCTTTTCGAGAAAAACTGCCCGATGTTCCTCTGCCACCTGAGCCTGTGCTCACCCGCTGGGGCACATGGCTGAAAGCAGCTGAATATTACAGCGAGCATATCCTTCATGTCAAGGAAGTTGTGACAAATCTAGCCGAGGATGCTGCCTGCGCCACTTCGGCAAAAATGTTGCTAGATGATCCCTCCATTCCCAAGGATTTGGCGTATATTAGATCCCACTATACATCCCTTGTGCAGATTATTGCTGAATTAGAGGGCTCAGGAAAACCCATCTACGAAAAAACTGCTATGCTGAATGAAGTGAAACAAAAAATAAAGGAAGCTCCAGGTGAAGTGGGGGAAAAAGTAAAAGAAAAACTAGAAAAGTTGCTACAAAAGAACTCAGGACTGCAGAGCCTATGTACAGCAGCAGATATACTGGCAGGAAAATCCAGTGAAGTTGAGTGCAAAATTCCATTTCAACATGTACCCAAGTTGAAGTTCGCCCCCGTCACGTCAGTTGATGTCGAACGTTCTTTTTCTGCTTACAAAATGATATTAACTGACAAACGCCATAGTTTTGTGGTAGAAAACTTAGAAAAGGTGCTTGTTATTTATTGTGAGGCCAATTACGGGAGATTTGTGAAATAAACACAAAGAGGTGACAAATTCATTATGGGAATTTCGAATGAAACACTTTGTCAAACACTCTGCGTAGTACTTAAATATTTACTTGAATAGTGTTTTCAGTCAGTATTACTATATGTAATGTAGATAGTATTTTCTCGGTAACGCATGGGATATTAACCATAAGAATAAGTTTCAATGCATAGTAGTAAAATATTTTTGTTCTTTGAAAACACAAATCAATAAAGTTTCATTGACGGGCAATTTTTGCGTGCGTGCATGTTTCAGTCTTTTTTCGTGAATTAAAGTTGATAGTTGACAGAAATGATGTTGTGTTTTACTGGACATAGTTTTGGGAAGTAGTTTTTAGAGCCTATTTTACGTTTTATAAAGCCTAATTAAGGTACTTAAAGAGCCTATTTTAATCGCCTAAAACTTAATTTTTAGAACGTAAAAATCCGCGGTCTACTTATAGTATACATATTTGGAAGAGAACATCTTAAAAGTCTGCCACAATTGTCTCACGTGATTATATAAAGAGCAATCCGGGTATTTCTTGGCATCGAATCTATTTTTTTGCGCAGCAAAGTTTGAATAAGAAGTGAAACGGACTATTTAACGAATAATAATATTTTTTGCAGACCTTAAGCTAAAACTCGCCGAATTAAAAAAATAAGTATAAAAAAAATTCATACTCGATTCTTTCGACCATCTCCCTAAAAACAACTAAATATATAAAAAAACGAGGCAAGCGGGCTTTCATTAATAAAATATCGCCCTTTTCAGTTTGGTTTTTCCCATCAAGCGTTTTCACGGAGCTCCTTTCGCTCATCGGACGCCTCCGCTCCCCCACACCCACCCTAATTTGCTCGCGTTTAATCATCCGGTTCCGCCGACTACAAGAACACAATAAAACTATTCGGAGGGCCATTCATCTTTTATATTTTTTTTTCGCGATCCACGTCGGAATAAAAAGTTTTATTTAAACGGAAAGTTTCGCTCCGAACCGCCCGATCCCATATCCTTTTCAAAGGCTGCGGATGGACGCAGAATGCGATTCGGCCCGAATGGAAGCATTCCCCGGATGAAGGGAAGAGGAGGAGGGTGTGAGGGAGGGGGGGGGGGGGAGAGGAGTCATTCACGTGAGATGGGCGCTCTTTTATATTATTTTCTTTTTTTCCGTCGGAACGAATCACATCCCGTCGCATAGCGCCGGGTCACTTTCAGTGGAGGAGAGGGAAGAATGGGCGAGGGTCGAATGACACGAATTTCGATATTTTCGCGATTTACAATTGTTGGCGATAAAAGATGAAAATCGCGATGACACGTGTGTTTCTCGCGGTTAATGTGCCAGCCAGAAAAGCTATCGCGCTTACATATTGCACGCTTGTGCCTACGTGTAAGACCACACAGGCGCTCACTGTGAAATTTCGCGCACGCACACACATTTACGCGCTCTTGCTACAAACACACGTGGACACATATTCCCTCACTCATGCGCATACGATTATACACTGATAAACATACGAGCTAATACACACAAGCAACCTAAAATGCATTCAGACACACGCACACACCTATGCGAAAACACGTACGCAGTCACGCATATACTACATGTTCTCGCACTCACAAGCCGGTACCTGCGATTAAAAACACACACGGAAACGTACCCGCGTACAACGGAACACATGCACGAACACACACACGAAAGAACGTACATACGTGCGCGCACACGCACCACGTGATTCGCCGGGAAAGTGGAAACAAAAGAGAATCAGCGCCACCCGATAGAGGGCAGCAGGCGTAAAACTAACATTCGATTGAATCGAATAACGCACGCACGGGCGAGTTCGACGAATGAACGCGGGCGCAATTAGCGATTTTTATTTTTCAAAACCGCATCGCTCAATTACCCAGGAAATAGTTGAGCCTTCGGCCGCGACCAACGAATGGTGCTCCGATCGAACCCTGCCAACTCGATGATAATAATAATAAAGTCGCGGCAAACAAAGGCGGAGAAAAAATACGTGAATAGCGGCCCGCGAACGAAAGGAGAGCTCCGCGCGTTGAATTCCCGTAATTATAAATTACTCGAAGAAAACGCAAAAGCAGGAGTCGAGGAGGGATTTCGAGAGGCGATGGGGTAGAGGGGGGGGGGGGAACAAATGCGGCGCGAGAGGAATGAACCCTTGAATAAGTGAAGGATTTCAAAGTCACAAAATTAGGCTGATGTTTCAACGCAGGATTAGCGGTTCTTAACGGGAGAGGAGATAGCACCGAACGCGGGGAATTAACACTCAACACTCGAACAAAAAAATAAACAAGTCATTTCGATCCCTCTTTGTACCACTCTTTTCTTTTCCCCCTCCCGGGCTACTTTTTCGGGTACAGATTGTAGGTGGGCACCGCAGTAAATCCATAGTAATCCGGAGTCTTTTAAAATTCAATGAATAATTGATTCCCGAGTGCAAAAGGAAAGGAGAGGAGGCAACATAAATTAGGAAACGAGGCTTTTGGGGTCTTGAACAAGGAGAGGGGAGAGGTGGTTTTTTTAGCCCATGGCGGCGGCGGAAAGGAAGAAGGGGTGGAGAGGATAGGAGGGGGAGAGAGGAGATAGGAAAGGAAAGAGAGAGAAGGGCCGTATTGAGTACCTTAGTGTGGTGCATCTTAATTAAAATTTCAGGAAGGATGTTATAAGCAAAACCGGTCTCGGGCCAACTAGTAAAGCGAATCACAACTACATTAATCTCTCTATAAATAAATTCCGTTTCTCTTGGGTGTTTCTGGTTATCTATATACATCCTCTTCTCGCTCTCCCTCCTCCCATTCTGCCACCTGCCCCATTATCCCACCTCACCCCGTGTTTCTCTCTCGTTGTTTTCAATTAATAATTAATATAATGGGATGATAATAAAGTTTCTCTGACTTATTCAGCCTCTATATTTCCGAATAAAAATATCGCGGAAAAAGGAAAATCGAGTGTGCTGTTTTTGGAGATTAATGAATGTTTCATGGAGGTCGTTCCGAAGAAGTTTAAGCGTGGATGAAATGCGCTTGCGAAGCGATAACGAAGCTCTTTCTATTTTTGGTCTCTATCGCGAATTCCGGAATCGAAAAATATTACTCCAGAAGTATTCGCCACTTCGAAATGTTTCTTTGCTGAGTAAAAAAATAAGATGTTGAGTCATTACAAAATCCCAGTAAAACTCGAGCAAGATGCTTCGATTAAGAAAAAGCATGGGGTAAAAATGTGAATTTCAATTGGACTCTAATCGTGAATCTTTATTTTAAGTTTTTCAAACTGCTGTGTTTTACGTGAATCGCATAAAAATTCTTAATGTATTACGCGGCTCTAGATTAATTAATCCCCTTTTCGATTGATACGAAACAAGATACATTTTCCGGGGATTTTTCGTATTTTTTTAAGAATGCACGAAATTGCCACAGAGTCTACGGTGTGGGTAATATTTATGAACCCTTAGCTAGCGAGTGGCGGCAGCACCATCGGGCTGATTGTGTAGCCGAGAGTGACAAATTACAGGTGCAGGCAGAAGCTCTCATAAAATTAAAGAAAAGACATTTTATATAAAGCTTTCCAGGAAGCTGTTGCTCTAAAAACCTCTTTTTAATAATTCGTCCGGAAACTTTCAAACAGTTGCCCCATTTTGCAAGTCCCAACACCTTGATGAGCAGGAGACACTTTTGTTAGAAAAAAGAAATTACGGCGATTATTAAAAAACACCGGAAGGGAGAAAAGAGGATGGGAAAGCGGGATGGGCAAGTATCAAAAGAGAAACAGGGCAAGAAGTTAAAGCCTTTAAGTCTTCCTTACCCTCGCACCTGGGTTAATGCAATTTTTATGCCGAAGGACATATTTCATCGTGTCGAAGTTTTTTTCAGACATAGGCGGATATTTATGCGATAGAAGGATAAATTTAGAATAGTGTTTTTTTTTTAATTGCAGGAGAGTGACAAAAATACAGCAACTGCGGAGGGGGCTTTTCATTGGGTTTGAAGTTTTTAAATTAAATTAAATTGAAAATTTAAATAGCAAGGAAAGACTTTCGTGTATTCAGGATGAATTCCAAATTGGTGCACATCTTTTATTTTCTTTAATTGTTCTCCTAACTTTAAGTTGACGATAAATTACCGACCAAATGATATGAGAATAAGAATTTCTAGGAAATCTGTCGAAGATTTCATTTACTTAAAACAACATTCACAGTCAGGCTTGGCGCATTATGTTTTTATATAGGTCTGTTCCATGAAAGAACGGCCTCGGGTATTATCCAGAGACGAAGTGGGAAAAATTAGAGACGATAGGAGGTTGAGAACGTTTCCGTGTTGACGATGAGAAAATAACTGGAACAATACGAGGGCTACGGACTACGGAGAAAGGAGCAACCTGTCGTGTTCCAATGAATGACAACATTCCATTCAATCCATTCCCTCCTCCAGTATGCAAAACAGTACCGGCCATTCTTTAGGCAAACTCACCTTAATTTTTCTTATGGAGCCAAGCATTTTTTATAGAGTTATCTCTTGAACTATGAAATCGATTCATTGTAAAAAAAAACTATTACGTAAGCCTAAGTTTTACAAGCATTTGAAAATCGATCTGCCCGCGTGACATTTTCTCCGGAAAGAGAAAACAATACTGCAAACGTAATGAGTGTTCCTGGAAAGGGGATACTTGAACTTATTCCCGTCGCCCTGTCGCCATTTTATCTACGAACACCAGCGAGCATTCGATAATTCATTACTTTAAAAGTTAAGGATCTAATTAACAGCCCGTCAGCTATTCGATGGCACCGGTTCGACTCTATTTTTTTTCTTAAATATGTTTACGCTCGCCATCTTATAATCAATTTCACTCCCTCTCCTATCTCCAGCGAGTAGGGAAAACGGGCAAATACACATGGTTATAGAAAGCAGAGAAAGGGAAAGGAGAGAATAAAACGAGGAGAGAGAGAGTTTTCAGGAGAGAAAGGCGACGGGGAGAAGAGGACAGCGGCCTTTCGCTCTCAGCCTTCACACACGAGTTCGTTTTAATGGAAGGCGGAGTCGTGCAGGCGGTGGCGCGCACGCATGTGACGTTCCATCATGGGGAGCAAAAGAAGAAATAAACGAGTGTCCAGAGAGAGAGAGAGAGAAAATGAAAGCGCGTGAAATAAAAAAGTCGAAGGAAGAAAAAGAGAGCTTGATGAAAAAAAGCAGATGTGCGAATGAATCCCGACCGACGAAGTTGGGGGCGAAGAGCGGTTTAGTCGTGCGAATGGCGAACGGGCTATGGCAGAGGGAAAGACAGAAAAATAGATAATGATGAAAAGGAAAGAGGACGTGATGAGGAAATGGAAGATGAAACGGAAGAAGTTAAGAGGGTTGGAGGAGGCAGAAAAATGGCATGAGAATTAATCGAACGGCGCGCGGTTGGCATAAAGGAACCCTGCAACTTGGTAAAAAATATCATGTTTACAGCACATCATTTTCTCCACACAGAGTAATGAATATGATTGCAATAGTAACGAGAAGCATCTTTCTACATCAATCATATTTAAACTCTTCTAATCACATTGAAAAAACCGACAAGAAAACAAAACTGTTATTTGTTGCCCAGTTGAAGTCACCGTTGGGGGCGTTGGGGTCGCTGCAAATATTCTAACGAGACCCTTATTTTTAATTAAACTTTTAATTATAAAGTTTCGTGTTGATTTGATAAACAGTTTTTGAGTTAGAGCGTGGGCAAAATTCCTATCACACAGACATCGATAAATAGTTTAAACGCACTCAAGGGACCTTAAAACGTATTTTCGTTGAAATATTGAATTCGATTTTTTCCCTGAAAACAATACTGCTATACTGCGTATGGAGAAAGTAAAAAAGGTAATCTTGGCCAAAATTTATAGTATTTCCACCAAACGGGCATTAAAACCGGCGACGGAGTGCTTTCCATTACTTACTTTAATATATGTACCGTATTTACGTGAGTATAAGATGACTGCAAATGTAAGCTAATTTGGACGAAAAAATGTTTTATAAGGCATTCCAAAGCAAATACATCAAACAAGTTTATTGGAATTATTGTTTATTAAAATATTTAAAAGTTGTCCTCACAATGCGCAATGCAAACATAAATGTGATTTAAGAATGCTAGACTAATCATCATCACTGTCACTATTTTTAGCGTTTTTTAAACCCGCTAATGTAACTATTTTGTTTATCAGTTTGTCCGTCATACTTCCGTGACCGGTGAACTAATTTTACACCATTCAAGTTAGAGAAACCAAAATGCCCATGAAATTTGGAAACGTCGGTCCGTTTGCCTTTTAGCAGGATTAAAAAAACCCCTTATTAACTATCTATACGGATCTGTTAGTATGGTAAATTTTCGTTTTATTTACGTTGCTACATCAACAAAAGCGGAGCATCAAAACGTTCAATTTACTTTCGAAAAAGGATAAAGATAATATTGCAACTGCTTAACTGCGGTGAGGTATGTATTAACTAACTTTTGATTGATTTTGGGTTTTACGTTTTGTTTTTAATGCTAAGTTCCTGATGACAATACAGCGAAACGTTATAATAACGTACATGTAGATTTTTATTTAAAAACACGCCCTTAATAACTGATTCATTAGTTCTTTCCTTAAATGTTTATTTATTTCATTGTTAGGGAATAAGACGAGCTCCAACCTTTGATCGAAAAAAACGGGGAAAAACCTCCTTTCATAGTCGGTTAAATACGGTATTATATTATACATATATTTTTAAAACCGTTCCGTGTTCATGAATGCGAGTTCTTTGGTGGCCCCGTATTCAAGTTACTCGACTGATTCCACTTAGGTTCCAGGGGGTGGTAGGAGCGAAAATTACGTGTACAGAAAGCCTGCTGCATGGCGGAGGGAAGTCATAGTATTTCTATACTATTCAGTGGAGGAGGAGCGGAGACCAAGCGAGGAATACTGTAAGAATGGGAGTAAAGTGGCGATTGAGAGATTTAGGAGAGAGGGATAAAGGTTGAGCTGGGAGGAAAAGAGAATCCACCAAAAGGAATGGATGAGAGGAAGTGAGCTAAAAAGAAGAAAAATTACATTCATTAATAATGGATATGAATTTCTGAGTGTGTGTGTGTGTGTGTGTGTGTGAGAGAGAGAGAGAGAGAGAGAGAGAGAGAGAGAGAGAGAGAGAGAGAGAGAGAGAGAGAGAGAGAGAGAGAGAGAGAAACATGGTGGTCCATTATTTGTGCTGTACCTATAATCTCTTTCATTACTCCAAATAATAATCCTAAAAAATCCGTTCCCTCCAAAAGAAATTTTCAAGAAACCGTCAAAATTTCTATAAAGCCAAGATTTGCATTCGAATAACTTCCTACGGCCGGTGAGTAAGAAGACTGTTGTTGGCCAACGAAAAGTGAAAGGAAAAGGATTGACGATAACGGCCGATGATAGGAAAGAGGAGATAAATATTGAAACCGACCTTAAAGAGAGAGAAAGAGAGAGAGAGAAAGAGAGAGAGAAAGAGAGAGAGAGAGAGAGAGAGAGAGAGAGAGAGAGAAGCCAACTGTCATGTGAGCGAAACAAAAACATCCCGGCGTAACAATGCGAATAATCAACTTATGATGGAACAGCGCAGCGGAAACCTTCATACCAATCTTCCTCAAAAACTCATTAATTCATATTTTTTGGAAATTTTTGTTAATCTTTCCAGCTTTGATTAAACAAACACGTAAAATGAGCTTATTTTGTTGATCCGATTTCACTTGTTTGCATTTTTCCGCCGGGTGTATATCAACATTTGATGTCGATTATCAAACGAGGTCTATAGTCATGTAAATTTTTCGACAGGATTAAAATTACTGGCCTCGTAAAATCAAAACGGTTGATTTTATCGAGGCGACGAAAAAAGGAAAATGCTGATTCGTCGCATTTTAACAAACGTTATTTCGTCCGTAGTGATCGTCAAAAGTCAATTGTTTTTACTCCCACACACATTATGAAGCCAATGGTTAACGTAAATCGCTTCATCGTCGAATTTAAAATCGGCACGCAAAGCATAAAATGAGAAATTATCTGCGAAAGGCCAGCAGTTCGCACTAACAATTCCAATTCGCAAAATTTTATTGCTGACTAGCGAGGCACATTCGGTCGACAATATAGGGAAATATTTTGTTGACAAGTAACGGAGGAAATGGCTTGGTAAATCGTTCGTTGGCGCTTGAAAGTTACAAACAGGCGTTCAGTACTTTCATACCCATAGCTTTCATTTGTTTTGCACTAACGATGCATTTTCATCTTGAAATGGCATATTGTCATAAGGATTATGGCCAAAATTACTGCCGAGCAAGAATATTAAAGGCATCTGGAAAATATTTGTTCGAGGATCTATTTCTTCATTTATACGATTGACAGAGAATATTATGTATCAACTCCAATGCATTCGCGGTGTTGCGTTTAGATAAAAAAAAACGAATGAGCGATACGCGACAGATGTTTACCTAATTTGCTCAAGCAGAATGGGATTTTCCATCAGCAAATACGAAATAACGTACGTGTTTTATTTTCACCAAGTCTAACGTTTTGATAGAATCCAGACGAATTTTTAAAAATCTACCAAACCATCACTAAACTAACTTCTGCTTTTTCGAGCGATGGTTATTATAGGATGATCACATTAAGCTATAAAGGCACAAATTAATGAATGCAATAAGCGAGCTTTAATTCGTTTATACGGGAAGGCACGCCTAAATCAATACGGAGGAGGAAATTTTTACCAAAAATCTTTTTTATTGAAGGAAAACGTGCGAGAATGGGGAATTTCTCGTTTGCTAGCGCAGAGGATTGGCGGAAACTCCCGTCCAAAGTTTCTGTATCCTCTAAAAGATTGAATCGATAATCTAAATCTTTTTTTCGAAAGTCGTAAATAGTTTCAGACACCCGCCTCTGGGACAAGTTGTCACTGGCGTCGACTTATGCGACGCTCAGAGCGAGAATGCGAGGGAACCTCAAGGGACGCAGTTGACTGGCTTTTGTAATAAGGGAGAGAAAGAGTGAGAGGCGAAAGCGAGAGAGAAACTGAGCGTGAAGAGGATGGGAAGAGACACTCAAAATAGGGGTAAGGCGGAGGAAAAAGAGACGCCTTCCATTTTGGGTCGCGAAAATTCGAAGCCGGGTCTCCGGGAAGCCCCTCTGGACAGAAACAACAGATATTCGTCAAGAGAGAAAGAGAATTAGAAGCGAGAATAGGTGCAGGACGCGTCCCAACTCCACCTTCTCCTCGCATTTGGGCTTCCTCCATGTGTCCGCGTCTCTGAAAACGAGGTTCAATTTTCCACTCTTCGTAGAAATTCAGTTTTAACTGATGCCTTACGGAGTTGGGATATATTCACCCAGGTTTAATTATCAGTTAGAGGGGAAGCTAATGGGAAACGTCATCACCAACTGCACACATTACGAGACTGTCGCAAATCATATACGGCTCTCGAGAAGTTTTCTTCAGATTTAGAAGTAAGCCCCAAAACCCCCAAGATCGATACCAAAAACTTTCGGAATATTAATTTTTAGTTACGTTCCGATGCGAGGTTACTTGATTAAACATAACAGACGATGGGCCCAAAACGCATAAAAAATAGTTAAGAACAAAATTGGGGCAAATAAATTTACATAAAGAGCTCGACAAATACGTGTTTTACACACATGCACACAAACACATTCTCCACCGATTTACGAGGAAAGCGAAAGGGAAAAAAGGAAGAAGGGAAGGAAAAGGGTTACGGCCGCATTTACAACGCAGTTCAGTCCGCCAATCTCCCCTGGCAAAACCCTCTTCATTGGATTTATAAGATTAATTTAATTAGGCTCGATGGCTGGAAGAGAGAGTAGCAAGGTACGGAACGGAGTTGAAACTATGTAATCCAGTGTTGCCGTTTTACTATCCAAGAATTGCATTGGAATTGAAAATCAATTATATGCTTATTTTCATTTTACTTTTAACAACTATTAAGCAAAGAAGTTCAGTTTATACAGGATATTCGCGATAAAGACTGCCAGGATAACAAATTAATTCGACAAAACACATTAAATTCGCTAGTTTTCCGTATCTTTATTGAAATACACTCAGAGGCATAAAAAATACGGCTAGAATAAAAATTTAACAAGGATAGACGTGGAATACAAGAAGGCCATTTTGGAAACATTTTAGTAAAAATAGGTAATTAAGTAATTAAATTTATACGCAATTTCTCCAACTAAAAGCGAAGTAACACAACACATTAACCCTTAAAATATCACCGGGGCGAGTCCTCACTGAAATGCTCCAACGAAATTAGGAAAGAATAACTCTTTATTCTTCCGTTGCTACCGAGGGCTCTTCGATGAATAAATAGAATTTTAGGCTCTCGAAAGCTTAAAAAGATCCCGGCGAATGAAATGAAGTTGGAAATGTAGGGAAGCCATCGGAAGAGAAGGAAGCGAGCGGTAATGGAAGTCTACAGGGGTGGAAGGAGTGGAATATACGGAGAGAGAGAGAGAGAGAGAAAAAAGGGAGAACGGGGGAAGTACAGCGGCGCGTGTTGCAACGTCGTAGACTTTTAATGGCGAAACAAAAAAGAGAGAGGCAAAGAGAAATAAGTCGAGAGAGTGAATAGGGAGGAGAGAGAGAGAGAGGGATATACTCATAGGTAAGTCTGGGAGTGTAACTCCGTACGAACTGCTGAGATAGAGAGGGGAGGAAAGAGAAAAATAGTAAAAAAACGAAACGGAGTAAAGTGGCAATAAAATGGGAAAAAAGCGGTAGGGTGGAATGGAGGGAAGAAATAAAAAGAAGAGCGGCAAGTCCTTGGTCGGTGGTCCGTCGGTGCCTCCTCCTCCGTCTTATACGCTCCTCCCTCGTCTCTTCCAGCCTCCCTCCCTCCTTCCCGCTGGATACGCCACCTCACTCGACCTTCTCTTCGCACTCTCATGGTCCTTAGGAGAGAAAATCTTCTCTTCCCCTCAACTTTTCTCTCCGACTCTCTCTCTCTCTCCCCCTTTCCCCTCCCCTGCCCCTCTCCGCTCACTCCTATTGCGACCCACTCTCTCCCCTACCTTTACATCCGATCCAGTCTCCTTCTACCCTCTATTACCTCTTTTCCCTCATTCCCACCTCCACAATCTCTCTCTCTCTCTCTACCTCCTCTGACCTCATCGGCCACAATGCAATTCGCGTCACGTCGGCCTTCCTACACACAAGGTTGTTTCACTCTCTCCCTCTCCTTCTCTCTTTTCCCCCATCCGTCGAGGTGAGGTGGTCGCCGTGGACAAGAGGAAAAGGACAGAAAAGAGCGAGAAAACGTTCGGGAAGACGAGCAGGAATGAAGAAAGGAAGGGGCGGAAGAGAACAAAGGCAAAGGGAGTCGTTTGTATGTGTGTTTTTAATGCGGCAGATCGCATTCGTTTAGCGAGACTACGAGCGAGATGATACATCGCTCGGCGAAAGCGACGACTGACAAAAATCTCTCAGCGCAAAAGAAACGGTTCGAACGAGACCCGAGTCAGTTGCGGGGGATTCTGAAAAAAACTCCCTCTGCTGCCACCTATCGGAAACCAAGGTGACCGATGATTGGCATGCGCTTAAATATAGCTCGAGATTTGTTGAATCGAACGAGCTTTTATTTGGCGAAACTACGTCGATGCAGCTGGACTGGATGCGATTGATATCTCGTGCGTAGGGATGAAAGACTCGGCGCCCCCATACGCGCTCGACGGGCGACGTAATGCATCTTAAAACGAGCTCTCTGAACGCTCTTATTAGCGCAATAAAATCGAGCACTAAGGAAGGTTTTTAGTTATACGAGGATGACTTATTCAAAGATGGCTCAAAAAACTTTTTGGCGTAAACTGAATGAAAGTTAAAAACTCCAGCCAAAAAACAAGTAGTAATAGCCCGATGCATTTCGCCCACTAAGTGGGCATCTTCAATGATGACTTAGTAAATTGAATAGAGCAACGTTTTGGAATCTCCACAAACTGAGGCATATTGCAAGAAAAGTACCCATCGGCAGATTCCAAGGCAGCATGAAAAAAGATAATATATATCCGACATATTTAACTTGAATTTCAGTCAAATTAATAAGTTTTGTATTATTATCACGATTTAAATCCTTCAAACTTAGTTGTCGATCACAGGCGAGTTCGGAAATGTGTTTTGGAATGCCAAAAAATGAAAATTCGAAACCAGGAACTTTTGCGTTCACAAATGAATTTAAAATCTATTTTTCTCAAAGCTAATCTCGTTTCGCTTCTCTCATGATTTATGTCAAAAAATATTTCGTTTTGCACTTTTGGTAAAAAGGAAACAAAATAAAATACACGCTGACTAATGCTTTTTCGTCCGCCCTCTCCATCAGGTATTTTTTGCAATCGCTACTTCAATCCTGTGGTGCCCCTCAACCTTGTTTTCTTCCACTCAGGCCGAGTCCCTGCGGGTTGCTCCCTATGGCAACTGCTATTTATTCTCCCTTGCATAAAATAAATGCGTCTCAAAACAAACCTTCCGGTACGTGGATAGGGAGACTGAGCAGGTGAGAGGAGAGAGGGAAGAGAAAGGGCAATGAAATTAGTTTGGGGCGGAACGAGGAAAGAGAAGAGAGACAGAGGAAGGCCATAAAAGAGAGAGGAGAAAAAGGACACAAAGAGACGAGGAAAAACGGTTAAAGCCATATCAGTATAAAGAGCGGCAAACAAACTTTCAAAAAGAGGAAAGCGATATGGAAAGAGAAGACGAAAAGTAACAGTAAACTATACACCAACCAATGAAGACCTGTTCAGTGTCGCAACTAAAATTTTAAATCTATATTTTTTCGCGAGGTCATCAATCTGGTCAAGATGAAACGGATATTTTCTTCCACGTAAATGTTTGAAAACAATATTATCAGGACACGAAAAAACACTATAGTACGCTAAACTACATCAGGAAAACAAGAAACAGAAAGGTATTACAAAAATAAAATGGTGCTGAAGAACAAAAGAGAATAAGACAATATAAAATGATTAAAGATAAAAATCATTACATATCGTATAATAAAAACAGAGCAAAATATAAACACTCGGGTGGAAAAAGGGCGAAATATCCATAATAGTTACATTTCAAACTTATGAGAATATACAGGGGGAAAGATATGACAAATTATGAAAAGGAGCGATCGACGCTCCACGAGCTGAGAGATTTCATTTAGGCGACGGAAGTAATTTATGCTGATAGCGTTCGAAGGCGAAAAAGCAGAGGGGGGAGGAAGGGATGTGTCCCGAAGTCGATGTCACCACGACGAATGACTACGAATTATATTTCTGTCCTCGGAGGAGATAGCGGCACTCAGCCGAGGAAGGATGACAATCAAAGCGAAACAACCTTCAGATAGGGATCACTTTGAGTGGGGGAAAAGCCTCAGGAGGATATGCCTCCACCCTCCAGAAACAAGAAAATTTTACCAAAAGCAATGACATTGTTTAACGAGGGGAGCGCTTTGCTAAAGCGCCCGGAAATACCATCGTCATAATTTCTCTTTTGTTCAACGAACGAAGATCGACGCATGCTCAATGGGACGCTCAAAATTGAGTTAGCGAGCTCAACTGAAGGCTCGCATCATCATATTGGTTACTCCTATAGACATGTAACCCTAGAGTGAGCCACATGCGCATTTCAACCACAACAGAGCCGTCGCCGGTTGTAATTCACTCATCCAGTAAGAATCAGAATCGACAGCTGCTAAATCACCGCTGGAGACGAATGATTTGAACTTGAACGACCACACCCTTCGCTCGGTTGTTTTGTTGCTATGGGAGTTACTTATGTCAGTCAACAATGCAGAACGCTATGTAAGAACAAGAGAGGAAAGATGCACACATCATGCGCGCATACATGCGAGGCAAAGGCGTTCTTTACGATTTATGCGATCATGTCAAAAAATATAAATGGCTTAGTATAATGTCTAAGAACTGAAAAATGATATGCCAGTAGTGATGTCAAGGAAATATCGAAATTTTGAATCACTGATTTATTTCATAATCGGTTGTAATTAATTAAACAATCGACAATTATTTAAAACATACCTCACTCGAATAGTAGTAATATAATCTTTATGTTCGCGTTCATTCCTTAGTCGTAAATTACCCATTTCTTTTCACTTACAAACGCTGTGTGTACGTAAAGAAAATAGACGTATTTACGTTCATTTCTTCGTCGTAGATAATCAATTTACCATATGTTGCATGAACACGAAGGAAAATTAAGTTATTTAGTTATTTACAGCAGATATTGTTTACTTCAGTTTCTACGAAGATTATTTTCGTTGTCAACGATGGGAAATTTTTTTAAACAATGAGTCGAAAGCGAAGTAGGGCTTTCTAGTTTGATTTTCTTGAAATCGGCTACTCCTTCGGTAAAAATGTACTGAACAAAGTATATGCAATTTAACTAGTTCTACAAATTTCCTTGAAGACGTTTTAGTTACATGTAGGGTGACCATACGTCCCGGTTAAGCCGGGACAGTCTCGGATTTTAGATGCTATCCCGGCGTCCCGTCCGGTTTAGTATTTGTCCCGGCTAAAAATTCTTTTTATTATTTATTTCATAAATATGAAATATTCCATTCCACCAGTTATATGTCATTATGCATGCAATCCATTTATTTGGAATTAAAATCTCATCTTTCAATGAAGTTTAAATAAGTACAAACCGTAAGGGGAGCCTATAGGTACGAGGTCTGCAGAGCACTCCGACAACCGAATGCACGCAAGGCACATTTAGCTATATGAGTTTCGAAGCAATTATTTATGTTTTAGATCATCCCTATTTACTTTCACGAATTAAGTTAGTTTAAAACGTTATATTTAACTGTTATCACGCCATAATATTTCCTTGAATGTCGCCAGATACGGATTTAACCACGGCTAGAAATGATATGCGACGTGGCCTTTCCTGAATGCTTTGGTGAACCGAAATACCTTTTTTCTGGTAAATTTTACAAAAACTTGGGGGGCGTTTTATAGCCTGAAAAATACGGTAACTATGACTCTAAAATGTTTGTTCCCATCAATTTTCTGACCAATTCTGTAATAATTTTGTGCACATAGTGTTAGAATTTGAAAGAATATGGACTACTTTGTCAAGAAAATCATGGCCAAGCCACGCAAAATTTATCTATGTATTTGGCATGCAAGCGAAAACAAGCTAAATATCTTATATTGTCCCGGTTTTTTCCCCCAGAACTCGTTGTGTCCCGGTTTTACTTCCTCAGAATCTGGTCACCCTAGTTATAAGTAATAGTTTACGAGATATAAAGAAAAGTTCATTTCTTGTCACTAGTAAAGCGGCATTCCTGGTTAGGCTACGTATAACACGTGTACACACGATCATGGTATGAAATTACTTTTACATATTTTATTTGTCACGAGGAGAGAAACTGTATGAAAAAAGCTACGCCAAGAAATACACAGTTAAAAATCATACGGCCGTTCTCGCAATTTATATAGAACGACAATCGTCAGCGGTAATTACTTAGCGCAAGAAAAGCATATGCGGTTTACTGAAACCTTTTAAGGTAAAGGAGCAGTGTGCAACGCAACATTTGTTTGGTAGTTGTGATCGCTAACTCACTGATGAATGCGTCTCGAGATTTGAAATGAAATCTTACGACTAGGGCGAAGTCGAGTCGAGAATTATCCGTCAATGCTTTATACAAGGTCAGGTCGAACATTCTAGGGAGATAAAAATCTTAACCGATCATCCGCATGAGCTGCTTTCAATTACTCCCGGACGAACGTATAATGAGAGAACCGGGATAATTTATCGAAAATGGCACTTTTGGAACGGGCCAAATGCCTCTCTTGAAGGGGACAGCCTAAGAGGTGACGCTCATTCGCATTGATCAATAAAAGCGGGTTAAAACTAAAGATCGGTATTCCCGATCGCGAAACGCGCGTGGGAAAACTTTCCCGCCCAACCGAGACAGTAAATCAACACTCGAGAACGAAAGCAAAAGGAAAACTGGCGAATGGCTGGCTGTAAAATCCTACCAGTCACAAGGTGGTTTCTTCATTATGCCCCCGAATGCGGTGCGGAGATAAATGAAAGAAAATGGTAGACCGCAGGAGAGAGGCAATTATTCGGCAGAGATTATTGGGGGGAGAGAATAAAAGCTGTCGGATCCCCTCTTTTTTCCTCTCTGTCTCTCCACTCTCCCGCACACCAACATCCCTCGCAATGATCTCACCCACCGCCGCTGTCCGACTTTTTTTTCCTTAGAGGGATCGAAAACATGAAAAGAGGAAGGAAAGAATCGAGGTCAGTCGCAGGAGGAGAAAGGGGTAAGAGAGGGTTGAAGAGTCTCGAGTCGGAGAAGGCAAGGGGGAGGAAAAGTGGGAGGGATGCAAGGAGAAAGGCTTTTTGTATGGCTTTGCGTCTACTTTATGAAAGCTTAGGCGCGATGAGTCGGCTCTAATGCCTCGTGATAAATGAATCCGTTAGTCTCCCTACCATCGCACCCCCATACTCTCTACCCTTCCATTCCTCCTTCCACAACTCTTCTCAAGCCCACAGGCGGCTAGTATCTCCTTTTGTGTCGGAGTTGAGACCGAATACCGAGAAGATGACCCGCAGTGGGGGGTCCTATGCAGTATCACGCCCAGTTTGAGACCTATTCAAGGATTGACGAGGCAGTTACCGGTAGACGCCGCGGTGCCGGGCGTCGCGTGATTGATGGGTTAACGTTCGATAAATTGCCCCTAGATGGCCTCCGAGGCACGACACTACGATGCTTATGGGTGGAGATATAAAAGTCGTAAAACGGAGGTAATGATTCCGACGCTTTCTATCATGATATCACTTAGGATATGTTTCCTCGGCGGGTTGTGATTTACGTAGTGCGCGAGATGGATAAACGAGCGGATTTATGGACCATTGTACGCTAAATTTCACATACGATGATGTATCACATTCAAGATTGACGCTGAAATTACGAAGAAATGATTAAGACGAATTACCGCGGCCAAGGAATCGTTTAAAACATCCGTCAAACATGACGTAAAGGAACCTGTAATTTAGTCAAATGTCAAAGGATCGTAAAAAAATCATAGCCACCGAAAACTCGAGTTATAAACATCCAAGCAAAGTTCTTGGAATGCTTATTTGAAGAAATTATGGTCATAAAAAATTGTATAGATATCATATATAAAAATACTCATGTGTGGGCATAATGACAAACATCATATGCCCCGCGGTCGTAGGTTCTAGGCTTTCTGCAACTGATGGACTCCCACGCATGATAATTTTACAGTAAGCGTTTCCACCAATGAATAAAAAATATCAAATACGAAAGTCACGTAAATATTGTCCGCCTTCATCGCCCCGGCATGGACAGTTGCTGCAAAACAATCCCGAAAGAAGATAGTTACCGAAGACTGTATTATCAAGGGTTCAGCGGGAAATCACCGCTTCGACGACGCTGCTGATGAAAATTACCTTCCGATTGCTGCTGTGCTTGACCGCGACTAGACGACAAAAATTTCCCAGAGAACGAAAATGTCCGAAGAAACTGCTGTCTTTTGAGTCAGGCAATGTGGAATGGTTACTGAACCTCACCCGCCTTACCCAGATGTGTCGAATGCGTTAAATCCCCGTCCTCCAAGGGCAAGCGGGTGTTTATTCGTCATTCAAACATCAACCGCGCTCCGCAAAAGGGACCTTGATTCGCCGGCGAACAAAGCGATGAGGTGGAAAGCAACAGAAAAGATAGCCTCCATAATGAAGACTTTCAAAAGAAAATGATTACGGTAGTTAAGAGGAAGAATGTTCGTATGTTAACATAAGAGCAATACAAAACACAATGGAAAATCAAGATTAAAATTGGTGGGAAGAAAAGAAATGACTTGATGATAAAGAATCTTGAAACGAGAATCTGAACGAATGCTACGCGTATTCAAAATGATGAAAATGGCAAAATAACGAGCCGAAGATATATGATTAAAGAAATTGGGAGTTGAAGGCAAAACAGCATATGCAATCAATCCATGTAAAACATGACGATCTAGGGATAAATTTGGAATTTTTGGTTGGCGATAAGAAAATTTTAAAATAGGAAAGTTTAAAAATAATGCGATTTCTTTCATGAAACTCGAATGCAAAAGTAATTGACAACAATTGATGCCCAAAATAGCGCTCGAAGAGAGCACATAGCAAAGAGAGAGGGGACAAATAACCAAAGAAACGAAAACAAAATGTGCGATGGCGCTATCTCCATTTCACTAAAAACCGCACCTATAGTAGAGACCCAGAGTAACATTTAAGAGCACGAGTACGGGGAAACGATCCTTATCCCCTAGAATCAAAAGGAAGCGCACATTCACTAAGAAGAGTTCGTTAGAGAACTGAGGAGCTTACAACCACTCCACCTCCCATGTCAGACACACAGAAACGCACGCAAGAGCGCTCCTCCACGGATTTCGAGTCCTCTCGACAAAGGAATTCATCGTGGGAGCGAGGATTATATAGAATGCGCATGTGATTGCAAAGCCTATTACGGATTCGAGAGAAAGAGAGAGGAGAACGTTCCGATGAATTTTAAAACCGTCGCTGAACACCACGCAACCGTCTTAAAAAAACGGACCTAAGTCAGAAGATTTTCATCATTCCAGTTTATTTTTTCCTCCCTCAAGACTTAAAGAAACAAACGACGGCCGTAAATCTGGAAGATGGATTAGAAATGAGGGGAAAAATGATAATCGGGAGTCGTAAAAATTCATACCTCGCCAGATTCCGGAGCATTACGGCACTTTCTGCCCGCTCTCTCAGTTGCAAGGGTCGATGGAATTCATTCCTATAGTTTCACGTCCAAACGATTCTATGAGAAAAAAATCTATCTCCGATTTCTTTTGCGTTTTGGGGAGCAGCAGCGTTCCCCCTTAAAAAAAGTTATTAATGCGAGGCCATTACTAGTTCGTGCAGTTAAAGCGATTGCAGCTGTGCCAATATAAATCTCCCTAGCAACGAAAAGCGAACTATTTATTTCGCGATCTGCATTTATTCACTGCAGGCATCCTACAAAATGTGGCAATAATGAGAACTGGAATTCAGAAAGCGGATTTTTTATAGTGAGGAAAAATAGTAGTACTATAAACCAGAGAAATAAAAAAATGTGGGAAAAAAGGGGAAAAAAGAATGAGGAAATTTTATAGGACGCCGATACTATCTCAAAAATGCGATTTCCTGTCCGAATCGCAGTAATAAATTTAAAATAAGGGGAGGAGAGAAATGCCCAAATTTCAGCAATCTAGAATGAGATATTATTAATATAGAGAAAACATGTTCATCTTCGACGAGAAAAATTTAAATTGCACATCGTTACATACATTTCAAATGAAAATTGACTAATATAATACGCAAAATTTCTAGAAATTCAACTGGAGAAATACTAGCATTATTTTTTTAAACAATTAAATTAACTTATGAAAGTATAATAAATTTTCGGTTAACTCTGTTTAAAATAAGAGTTTCTCGGATCAATTAACGAGAGAAGAAATCAACGTACTTGGTTCCAGAGCACAGTAAGAGATTATTAGCAGAACATACGTAAACAAACTATTTGACGAGAACTAACGGAATCATATTCCACGAATTCCTTTAGACTGCCATCTTCAGTAAATTTCTATTCAATATTTGTCCTTATAACGGTTCAAAATCCGCTTTGATTATCTGCCTAAAATATTTGCAAAGGGGGTTTAAAAGCTGCGCGGGTGGAGGAATGGATGAGGAAGACGACGAGAAATTCCTCCAATAAGCAATCTAAATAAGGAAATAAATTCTGAGAGTTCCTTACTAGTCTTCCGTCGAAGCGTAAAAGTTTTGAGTCGACGATATCGAAGGAAATACTAATGAGACTTGGTCTACGCTTAATTACATTATTCCGCTGGAGCAGGGTGGCGAAATATAAACGCGGCCGAAGGAAGCGGCACGAGAAATGCATAACAAAACCGGGAGAGTGAGAGGTAAGAAGAAGACAGAGAAAAGGAGAGACGGAAAGGCGTTTTGGGAGGAATAGATTTAAGAGACTGTTGACGCCAAAAAACGAATGGACGAATGGCGGATCGTTTTATAAATGAAATAAAATAAACGAGGAAGGGATCGGTATGATCCCCGCGTGCGCTTGATTTATGGATTAAATGATTTACGAGTCGAGTACCGCTAACGAAAAAAATGCGCGCGAAAGTGCCGCGTTTTTTGTCTCGGAGCAAAAGGGTTTCTTTGTGCGTTGCTTTAATTTTTGGAGAGGCTAAGGGCGAGGAGGGAAAAATCTTTATGCGCGCGGCGGCGGAGGAAATCAAGAAAGAATTTATCTTTGTTGTAGAAACGGCGCCTGGGCTGACTCGGAATAAAAGAAATCCCGAGGTAATTTCACCCTGCCTTAGCCCTCCCGCTCGCAAAAATTTGCACAGTGCACGTTTCGTAATTTTTCGCTCTTAAAATTCGCCTGTTCCTCGCTCAAAGTTAACGAAAATGCCCTGGATATTCCGCCTTTTCAAACCTGTTTCCATCAATACGCTGCAAGATCTATAAGTGATAGATGGATGTTAGATTTATTTTTCATTTTATCTGTAATCGACAGTATAAATAAGAAATGGTTGTATCTCGTTAGTAATAATATTCCAACTCTTAAAAACTTAGTGCTAATAAATTAATTTCACTGGAGGATCGATGCCAAAACCTTTCTATAAACCTGCGCTTGTGTTACTAAGCACATCCTATATTATGGTATTAGGTTCATTAACCAAATCTAGTGAAACTCCATTTTGCAAAAAATAATGAATAAGTAATATCTATAGATACATTTATAAGGCAAGAATTAAAATAATTTAGCCAAGTTAGATGGTTAAATAAAATAAAAGTGCATGACATCTGCCACGTCTTCATAAAACTCATGCGACTGAAAAAATAATCATCAAAGAGTTCAAATAAACAAATGCCCGGAATTGGGGGGATAAAACTACTACAATACGAGTGTATACCGACACCAAGGCCAAATTATTCATAAAAATAATCCTCGGGGCATTTCAATTTTTCACTAATTAAAATCATCATACTCAGCACACAATGCCAATGAAGATCCATTAAAAACATCTCTCATCCAAGAGAATTTGAGAAAAGAACACAATCTTCCATTTAGATTTGGCCATGCGTAAGACAAAAATATAAAACATTAATTCGAAAGCTTTATGGTTAGGAATTCACAAAATACGACCTTCCTTTGTTTTTTTAGGCAGCACTCCTGGGATGACCGGCTCTCGTAAACCGTCCAATGATGTGTCATTCATCGCCCCACATCTTCTTTTATACTAATTTCTCTCTTCGTACCTCCATTCTCCTCTTCCTAACCCTCCTTGGGCCCTTCTTATCCGCCCATTCAATCATTCTTTGATACAACAAAAAACCCTTTTCTAATTACGGATTTTAAACTTCCATCCGATTTAGCCAGGGAGAAGGGAAGGATTAAAGGGCATTACAAAAGAGATGGTAAGAGTGAGGGAAAGAGGAGGAAAAAGATGATGGAAGAGGCAAGGGAGGTCGGGGAATGGGGTAGAGAGAGAGAGAAGAAAAAGAACGGGAAGGATGAGCTTCCAAGCGACCGGAATCGGCGAGAAAAAGATTCGTCGAGTTTTTGGGAAGGAGGAGGAGAAATGAAGAAAAGGGTTTTGTCCGAGAAAGAGAAAAATGGGGAAGTAGCGAGAGGGATGGGGTTGGAGGAAAAATAAAGGGAGGGAATCTCTGAGGAGAACCAAGTTCAGAGGAGGGTGGGAGGGATAGCGCCCGCGAAAAGGAATGAGGGTTCCAGAGAAACAACAAGAAAATAGGAAAAAAAGATAAGAAATCCTTCGGAGGAATATGAGGAGAGGGTGATAGGGGGATAAGGAGGAAGGAGAGTGGAATCATTTGGAAGGGTGGAAAGAAAGTGAGTGAGAGAGAGAGAGAGAGAGGAGATTTACGCGTGGGAGGAAGGAGATGAGAAATGCGGAGGCATGAAGGGGTTAAGGGAGTTGCGAGGAGCGAGAAAGGAGGAAGTTTACCGAGATGATGGAGAGCGTAAAAGGAGAGATTCGGTGGGGGAGAGGAGGTAAGGGTAAGAGGAGAAAAAAGTGATAAAGGAGAAGGATTCTCACCCGCAGGCGGGGCGGGCGAGAGAGAGAGAGAGAGGGGGGGGGGCGAGCAGCAATGAATGGAAATACACGTATGAAGAACGAGGTCGTGAGAGAGGAGGTGAAGGGATGCAAAATAGACAAGAGGAAGAATGGAAGAGTGAGAGAGTAAGTGAGAAGTAATCGGATGAAAAGGCGAAATAGGAGTAAAATGAAATAATCCGGTAAACAGGAAATGGAGAGTAAGGAGACAAGAGAAAGGGTAGAGATGGAGTGGCGTGTTTCTTATTTTGATAGCAAAACAGTGATGATAATAACACAGTATTAGCGCCCGTAACAGCCGCACTCGTATAATAGCCGTAGCACTCGTATTTTTAATTTTCCGCATGAGAGGCTGAATACGTGTTTACTTTTAAAATGAAATATTTGCTGTAGAGAGGTGGAGCTCAAATGCGCGCTTTTTATTAAAAATAAGCCGCGGGGTACAGGCGAGCGAGTGCTTATCTACAGCGGGGGATACGCCACATTTACGGAATTTGCAATTCACTTTCTTTAATTTATAGCACGATAGCCCAACCAGTGTTTTCATTATGAAATACTGCCTTTAAAGTTCCGCGGACCTATGCCGTAATAAGGTTTCACGCTGCAATTAGACATCTAATCCGGATTTTAGACCTTAATGTCTTTTTATGCCGGCCGGTCACACTATATATTAATAACAATACATTACAACAACCAAATATGATGGCGTCCATTGAAGGAGAGAAGGGACAGAAAGAGGCCGAGAGGTATGAAAAAGAGAAGAAAGGATAGTAGGAAAGAGAATAACGTGAAAAAAACGAATATCCGAAAGAAAAATGAGGTTTTAATGAATCTTGGATCGAAGTCCTAGTAGTGCAAAAAAAGAGAAAGGAAATGATGTAAAGATAACATAGGTTCTGGTGTGGTTAGGGAGGAAGGAGTATTTCGCATCCTGAAGCGAAATAAAATGAAGAGGGAGAAACCAAGAAAGAGAAAGAAGGTTACGAAATCGGTGGAAATAAGAAAGATGGAGGGATCTAGACGATTTCTTCATTTGGAAGGGAGGAAGGAGTGGGAGAGGGAGATAGAGGGTTACGAGGTCGGCCTCTGTAGAGGGGGAGGGAAAATAAACCTTGTCGTATCCGGCCAATAAGAAAAATGAAAACGGAGAGAGGCATCAATGGAAGGGAAAAAAGCCAAACACGCGAAATGGCCTTAAAGGGAAAGGGGCGTGGGAAGAGAAAGAGAGGAAAAAGACCGTAAAAGAACGGAGCGCTAGGGGTTAAAAGAAAGGCAGAGAGAGGTCACAGCGAAGAAAACGGATGCGAATCGGGACCAGGTTCCGAACGGAGGCCCCTTCGAAAAGTATTTTTTTTTTATTCGTTCGGCAGAATTTAAGATAGATAGCATATCACCGGAAAACTTTAGCTATCCCAGAGCCGAGTTCACCCATAGATACCTCGATCACATCGATCTTTTTCAAAACAAAATTACGAAAGAGAAAGATCGAAACCGTTCATTCACCACCCTCCATTACATAGTCTTCTTATCTTGAAGGCAATACATTAAGATTCCTAAACACTTCATTATCTTGAATCAGGTTTTAAGCCACTAAAAAAGATCTCTGACTTTGTCAAAATCTGTGACATCGGGAAATTTTATTATTTTTTTTTTTGGAGGGACTATTTCACTAAGCAATTCATTCCCTTTAAAAGATTTAGAGGATATACACGCAAAGAAATGAGAAAGCACTTAAAAAAATGAACCGTTCTTTATTCATCAGCTACGTGAATCGAGTGATTGATTGCTTTTTAAAATTGACGGAAAATGGAGGTTAATTAATTGATAACAGGAGCCTCTCAAATGATTTTAAAAAAACTCGAAAATGAATTGGACATGCGTGTGATGTTATTTTCGTTCGATATCTAATTTTTTGAGAACATGAGGGGAGCCATTAATCAACGTGTTAGCAGGGCATTAATCACCCAACCTTAACAAAGGTGCATCGACAGTTCGCCGCTGTCATTGCGATTTCTGACAGACCGACCGCAACAAAGGTTAATTTACTCTCTAAAAATGCTCCAAACCCTTTTCGCGGGGAAAAACGTATTCCGACGAAAACAAAAAAAATCTCGACATTAGTGTAATGAGGTATAAAGTGCAATTTTCATTTTAGTTTTTTGAAATATGATTAGGATAATTTTAAGAAAAAGCTCAAGATTTCTGAAAAAATCTGAGAATTATTTACCCCAATACGCCAAAAACGGGTCATACTATATGTATGAAATATTCGTCAATTCTCATTAAATAAGTAGGCGCGAGAATAGGAGAAAGACAATATGACCATTATTTCAGCAATTACGGAGAACGTTCTGGGCCGCCGGTGGTAAATGTTTAGGCTGGATGTATCCATACTTGGATATTGGATGTTTAGAGGTATCCAATTTAAAAAATTTTCGCATAAAATGCTATGAACAATATACATGACTTCTAAACGCTCGGCCATATCCGATATGGCAAAATGGATATAATATTTACTTTCCTTTTTCTTTCATTACATCTTTCATTATTTCCGAACATTCTCTCTCTACCTGTTAAGGATTTTTCCGACAGGTGTAATTATTAACACTAGCGTAGAGATTGGACAAAGATTATCAACTAGTGTACCCTATTAAAAAAACGCTACCAGAGTTCTCGTGGGGCTAGCTTTTTCAGCGTTTTTTCTTCTTTTGTGACTTTCGGAAATCTTCGAAACAATGAATGAGAGATTTCCGAGGCGATTGCGACGCCATCTAATGTGCTCCTCACTTACTTTAATCGTGGGAAGTAACGGAGTGAAAGTCTTCATTGACGTTAATAGCGTGAACTTGTAGTGTAGAATGGAACTGTTTTTTTAGATTTAAGTAATGTCGATTCCGCAGATAAATGCAACTCTCGCTAAAGCTTACAAAATGTAAACGTAAGTATTGTTGCGTAATCGACCATGCACTCAGACAGATGTTGAGCCAAGACAAAAGAGCATAATGATAATCACATTCATAAAACGAATACGTATGTAAATTAATGAAAAAAATAAGCAAACAAATAAATAAAATGAAATGCGTACACATACGTAAATAAAAAAGATAAACCAACAAGTAAATAAAATACAAACAAATACGCGTGCGTTTGCGAGTTTAATGAGCATGAAAATATAAGTTAAAGCTTTGAAATTGCGAGTTGGAACTCGCAACTTTTTGACCTGAATGAGGGAACTGAGTCATTGGTACAGTGAGCTCATTTAAGGTACAATCCTTTTTCTTGCACAGGAATTTATTTAGGTGCCACAACAGGTGTCGCTGCTTTAACCAAGCGACGTGTTCCAACAGGATTACAATTTTTTCGCAATTAGAGGTCGGCGCGAGATCTTTTCCGCTTGACCTACATCCACTACTAAAAAAAGAGTTGCTGCAACCGGGCGATTAATTGAAAAGCGAGCCACATAACGAAAACGCGCCAGAACAAAATATTTTTATTGTGTTTTTAACGCGGACCGGCGGGTGTCAGTAGTCCACGCGACGAAACGGATATATTTAGACGCGAATGCGAAAATAAATAGAAAACTCGAATTAGGAATATTACTCATAGTGGCTCTCTGCTATCGTCGAGTCACTGGAAGGTTCTGAAAATATATGTATGAAAGTTTACTTGGTTTGCTTCAATAAAAATCAACATGGAAAAACATTCCATGAATTATCGGGGTATTTTAAAACTCGCCACAGTCACAATTAATCACAAAGGTACATACCAAATGACGATAAAAACAAAATCCCCAATCACTAATTTCAGTAACATGGAAGCCAGGGAATGGAATATGTTACCTGGAGTACTTCTCAAAACATTACTTATAAACGCTGAATGTTTAGAGATAAAAGTTAACCTGTCTGTAGATAGTTATAGTGACGTAGATTGTAAAAGACAACGAAGTTGGAAGGAATAAAGGAAGGCTCGATCGTGGGAAGAAAGGTGGCGGCCTTTCGAGATCCGTGACCGCTACGATATCCGTTAAGGCCTATCTTGAACCTAGAAAACTCTCCGTAAAATCGCTTAGCAAATCATATTAACAATTTATTAATTATATTAAAGTATATATTATTTTTTGAATATTCTAAACACTTGTAACCACCAGGCTTTAAGCCTTATTGTGACAATTAGGGATAAATGAATATCTAACCAAACTAATATTGTAAGATGTAGCTAAACAATTGTAGGCTATTGTAATAATAACGAAAAATATCATATATTTCTACATCAATAAATACGTCGATGAAGGTTTACAAACATTCATAGTTGAAACACTAATCGTTATCGACGGAAAAGTTGGCTATTAACAGCATTGGAAACCACGTACGAGCAAGTTATAGGAATAAAAACGCCCAGTTCACAAGGCACAAAAACCGTTAACACGCAAAGTAGCTTAGTGGAATGGGGTGCAAACATCCTAATGCTTAGTACACCGGTTATGTGCACAAGTGTTCCAAGGAATAATGCGGAGTAGCAACAGATTCATTAACCGAGTTAATCGCAGCGCTGCAGAAGTCACAGCCTCGTCCAAAGTTACGACTTACTTAGATAAACCTTCTCTGAATCACAAAATAAACGAAACAAGATAGAAAAAACTATTGAATATGTCCTATCGCGATGTTTCCTGGTGGAGATTGTAAAAATGTTACGAATGTTATTCTAAACTGCGAAATGGAGGAGATGGAAATAAGGGTTATAAATTTCGCGAGACCGACGTGGATGCCAAGAGGACATTTTAGGTAACATCGCGTCATTCCCGTGCCTTTCCTTATGATAAGGTCTTTTCCAAATTTTCGATTTCGAAAGCGGCAATGCAATTTTTTATGCAACAAATCTTGCCAGCACCAACAGACTCTGCCATTTTCTAAAAAGGACATCCAAAAGACTTTGATTTGATCGACTTCTACGGAGACTGAAGACTGGTAATTGATCGTGAAAATTTACCGTATGATTAAAAGATTCCCATTCATCTGATTCGGCGATCTTCCGCACGCAGTTAATACATATTCGAATACTAAACGGAAAATTAAAGATTAAAAAAAGTGTAAGTTGCTCATTACGTCATCTGCAATCTTCTCATTGTATAAAGCCGTGCGTATATCCAGTACACCGTCCCGTAACATTGAAAACTAAAGAAAAGGGTCAAAGACGTTAAAACGCTACTTGTGACGAAGTGGAGAAGAATGAAGTGACGGAGACCGTGAAACTACACGCCGCTTGGGACACGTACGACGAATATCTTACACGTCCATTTTTTCCCCGGCGGCCCACAGACAAAAGACAGAAGAAAACGCTCTCGAGCGAGGAAGGAGGAAGAGAAAATAAAAAATAAAGAGAACGAAACGAAGGCCGCAAATAAAAAAAGACAGCCGACAGGATGGCCGTGAAGCCCGTCGCATCGCACTCACTCAAGGCGACGTTCCCTCCAGCCATCGATTTCCAGGAGAATCACGGTCCTTCCGACGCGCGTCGCGAAGTAAATAAAGAGGGAAGGCGGGAGGTCTCACCACCTTCCCGGCCACATAAAGAGAAACGCACAATAGGGAAAGAGGGGGAGGGGGGGAGGGAGAGAGAGAGAGAACGAGTCCTTTTCTGTATTATTTATCGTTAAAAGGCTCACTTTTGATCGCTCGTCCGGAAATCCCGGCGATTTCTTACAAATGACTGATCAAGATGATGGGGTTGGGACATTTTCTTTTCCTTCAGAGAAAGTGAGAGACAAAGGTGGAAAGAGAGAGGGACGGCGAAAGACGCGAGTCGCGTGCCAACATTTTGAGTGGCAAATGCGATTGCCTATGAAATGTGGACGGAAGAAAAAGTAAACGTCAGGAGCGTAATGAAAGCTTGCTTAGCTATATCCATGTGTCGTGAGGATAAAATGCGCCATTGAAACTGAAAGCGCAACAGAAGTTTACGAATTTGCGAAATCAGGTTTTGCAAAACGTTCGTAGCTACGACGGTTCAGACAATTGTAACTTTCGGAACCTTTTTATTTGCCGATCAGACTAACATTTTGTGAATAAAAAGTTGCATGGGAACTTGAAAATTTCGGGCACAGATTTTTTGTCAAATTTCAATAGACTATCGTCCGTAGAGTAACCCATTTTGAGAAACATTGGGCGAACGAATATATCTCAGGGAAAATGCAACATACGTCAATTGAATTGCTAAAGCAAAAGTGAAATTTACTTCTACATAATGACAACGTCTGGTGAGTGAGAAAAACTTTACCGGGGCGAGTTTTCTATCATAAACGGGATGAAGCCGCCAGAAGAAACTACATATGCAGTCCCGAAACCTGGAAATATTTCCGTGCTAGCATCATTTCGGCAATGGGAGAGAACAAGAATAAAAGTAAGTCTGTATGTATGTTACGAGTTTTCGGTACTTGCATACTGCAAGCGCTTAAAAAATATCACCATACACCAAGATCTAAACTCGTAAATAAACCAACGCGACCTCCAGGGCAACAGCACTTCAGCCACGTGGAGCCTACATGTATTAGATAATAAATTCCACGATTTCCAGCAAAATATTTATAATTTTCCGCGTAATTAAGGCAACTATCCGTAATTTCCAAATTCTCTGGCAATCGGCTCTTACCCAAATTTTCGTATTTCAAGTTTGGTGTCTCAGATCATCCTGCATGAGCAATATGAATAATTATCATTCAGACAATACCCTTTACACTAAATTTATGGAAAAATTAGGATGTTTTGTGTTAAGATTATGGCATCACGTATTTGGATAAAAAAATCGCGAAATAGGTATGACGCCATATTTAACAATTGAAAAGAGTTAAAATTTCTCGAAAAATTACGAAACACAACATATAAACACTTTTTACGTTTTACTAAATTTCGTGTTAGTAAAATGACGTCATCCTATGTTTACGTCGTAGTTTAAAATCAATGGCATGATAATATATAAGTGAGACAATAATTTTCATTTTATGCAAAATTAAGTCATGTATCCAGTATTTTTTAATTTAAATTCCAAGTTTTCAAATTTCAAGTTTCATGGCTCAGATCGCCCTTTTTAAGCCATAACTATAATCATCATTAAGACAATAGCTTATATGTTACACTAAAATTTATGTAAAAATTAGGATATTTTGTGTGTTAGGATTATGGTCTCATCATCTGTGCCTTTTAATACGTATCTGGATAAACAAATTAATTTAAAATTATCACGTCATCATATACATACGTCGTTGGCAGAAATCCAATGGATTATAATGCAGTCTAAGCATTAAATCAATGCTCTTAAAGCATGGAAAATCAATTCCCATCGAAAGGCACTGGAGTCGTTGCTATAGTAGTAAATATTTTTCATTGTTGTAGACCGAAAAAAATTTCATAATTTTATAATTAAAATCCAAGTTTTACGCAAATACAGCATGGATTTGAATTCTGCCTTCCAGAAAAATAAACTTCATTTTTTTCCACAGTATAGTGAATGCCCTGACTTTGTATCTTAATTCTAAATAATTTAAAACAGCAATTTTATATAGCCCTGAACAGTTTTCAATGCTTTTCTCATGGGGGTGAAATTGAGCTTTGGGGTCAAAAACACCCCTTAAATATAACTTTTTTTGAAATTTGGGATTTATTCCAGAGGTTGTAACCAATGACCTATATTCATGCCAAATTTCAGCTCTGTAGTACTTCTAGAAGTACCTTAGGTTTTATATGATATATACATATATCCTATATTCTATATATATCCTATATATGTAAGAAGCAGCTATTTATAATGATATGTGTGTGTATGTGTATGTATGTACACATGCATAAGAAGCCAAGAGCGGCAGAATGAAGATTGGTAGAAAAGAATTTGGCAGAATTTTAGGTACCTCGGAAATTTTTTAGAGAATTGGAACAGGAAAAGTGGAGGTGAAGAGAGAGGGAGGAATAGACGGGGAGGAAATGGAGATAGAGAGAGAGAGAAGAAAAATGAGACGGAACGAGATGAGGTAGGGAGCAGTGGGAGGTATTCATCCCGAGGTCAAAGGCTCGTTGGGGAGGAAGGGGAGAATAAAAAAGAGGGACTCTCACAGGGAAGAGAATGACGATAATGATGAGCAGGATGAGATCAGAAGTGAGGCGGATTGGGAGGGATTCTTTGGAGAAAGAGAGAGAATGATAGAGGGAGGAGAGAGAGAGAGAGAGGAGGTAGAGTCTGGAGAAGAGGGGAAGGTATGAGTAGGGGGAGGTTTGGATGATGAAGACGCTTTAGCTGAGACGGAGGAAGCCAGTTGGTTAGGCTTGGGAAGAGCGAAAAAGGGATGGGAATGGATAGGAACGGCGGCATTGGCGGAAAGGAGTAGGAGGTGGAAAGAAGCTTCCACGGGCGGTGAGAAGAGGTGGGGAAGCAGGACGAATGGGAGGCATAGTGGGAAAGAGAATGAAGGATAGTAACGTTGTAAAAGGGCAGAACGAGAGAGAATTTCCTTTTCATAGTCAGAGAATGGAAATGCGGGGGAGAGAGAGAGGGAGGGAGAGAGAGAGGGAGGAAGAGAGAGAGAGAGAGAGAAGGGGGTGGGAGAGAACAGGACGAATGGAAGGGTTATAAGAAGAGAAGATAATGAAGGAAGAGGGGACCGAAAAAAGCGAAGGAAAAGGAGATTGGAATAGAGAATTTTTGATGGGGGAATGGAAGGGGAGGAGAGGAGGGTGGCGAAAAGCAGAATTTTATAAGATGTAGAGCCCTAGCGGTGAGGGATGGAGGATTTTTTAAAAGAGAGGGATGGGAATAAAACGGGTGTAAGAGGACGGAGCGGTGAGGGAAAGATGGGAGAGGGAGGGGCCAGAGACGGAGGGAGGTGGAGGGTGGGAAAGAGTTCGGATAGTAAATAAAGCGTGAGGTGGGGGAAGTGCGTGGGGATGTGAAGGAAGCGGAAACACGAGAGGGAGGCGAAAGGACTGGAAAGGAGTTGGTAAATGAAGCGGAGAGTGTGGAGCGGAAGGAAAGAGGGGGGTGGTTTTACGGAGTGGGGGAGAGATGAATAGAAATAGGAGAGAGTACGGAAAGGTTGCAGAGGATATAGAGGTGAGAGGGGAACTGCTCGAAGGGGAGATGGAATAAACAAGGCGTTAAAGCGGGAGGGCGTTCGGTAATGACTTAGGTGGGAAAGGGCGAAGAAAGGGGTGTATTTTTTGTTTTTAACCCCTTTCACTCTCATCCGTTCCAAGAAGGGGAAGATGGCGAAGGGAGGGACGGGGGTTGGGTGATGCCGGAAGGAGTGAACGATGGGGTGGGTGGAGGTGGGAGGAAGGAAGGAACGGAGGCCTTTTCCTGTTCTAAAGGGACGCGTCATAAAACGGGAGGAGAAAGGAGTTATCCGATGGCCCCCCACGAAAAGGCCCCTAAAGACTCCCTGGAGCCCATTGCTGCGACTGAATGACGTCCGAAGGTCCGAGACCGTGCTCGCCGAGGAAGAAGCAGGAAGGGAATGTCTGGTCCCATCACTTAACTCTCTCTGCTTTCCTATTCCAATCTATCCATACCTATTCCGTCTTATCACTCTCTCTATCTCGATACCTTCTCCCGATCTCTCCTATCCAATCCATTACAGGATTACTGGGTTAGGCAAGAGGTGTATAAAATCTATGAGGCGCCGAGACGAAGAAAAAAATTGAGACTGTTTATGTGGATTCCAAGATCCTCCGGATGTAGGGTTATCAATAAAAACACTAGCACTACAAGTAACAGACAAGTTTAGATCGGAAACTTTTTCCTTCGTCTCTCTTTTGGCACACATGCACGTATACTTAAAAAAATGCACCGACATACACTCATATGTGATCCCCCGTTACGATATTTTTCGTCTCGTTCAGCCTTTCGTTCCTCATTTTATTCCACACGGGAGTACATTTTTCGTAATGTCATTATTATTTTTGGGAGAATTCCAGAGCAAACAACTCGCATAAAACAAAGCAGGGAGAAAAAAGGGAGGCGATCGTGGACTAGCAGGTCGCTACCCTCTCCTCTTCAACCTCCTTTCTTCCTGCGCCTTGTAAAGGCTGCACTTTAAAACAAACATGGATTGCGATGAAAACATGGACACCGGAGCGGTGTGAAGCAAAAAAACGTAGGTATTGGAGCTGAAAAACTCGTTCCTAAAGTAACATTTTTGAACCTCACCTACCGTCCCCAATTTCCCAAAAAGCAACTTTATCATATACAAGTATTACTCATTAACTACCGTATTTACTCGCGTAATGGGCACATGCGAACTTTGAGGAGGAAATAAAAGATAATTTTTTTACGTCGCATAATTTCCTCTCTTACTTTGACAAGATGTTTCTTTTGACTGTACAATAAGTCAAAATTTAGAGTTTTTATCTCATTTTAAACAAATTTAAAAGCCATAATCTCACTTTTATCACGTAGTAAGAGCATTTAAATCACTCTGTAACAACTTTACCTCTCATTTACTATTAAACGGTGGTTATCTTTGTTTACGCTGACTGACTCGCTCGATGGCATTGTCATGTTTCAATAAAATACAGCCTTCCCTCGTTTTACGAACTTAGTTCGTCCCACGAAAACTGTTCGTTGGGCGAAAACTCGTAAAACAAAAATTATTATCCCATTACTTCCTATGTCAAAAATTTTTGTTGGTTCCGAAGGTCAAAATAAAAAAATATCACATAGTTCACTTAAAAACAATACAGAATGATACCAAATTGAGAAAAAACATCAATAATGATATATTAATGTATTTAAATGACATTCTTAGTCATTAGCCTATGATATCTTACTCTATATATTAGTGGTATTAGCCTATGATATCCTAGCCTTTGTTAGCCTATGATAAGTTAAATGCGGCGCTTATGACCTTCAATCGCTCGCCTTTCCCCAATCTTTGAATAATATTTAGTTTTTGGGCTACAGTTAAAGCCCTCCTCTCTTTTTTCACTTTACCACTTGCAATACCTGAATGGTTGGCATGTTTAGGAGCCATGATTCACAAAAATATATCTTGATTTAAAAGATAAAAATGCACACCACACAGCGAACCGAATTTCACAAGAATGGCAATGCGCGTACTGAGACCGAGATGATGGTTCTTATTCGGAACAGCATGATGCAATTTGACGAACTTTACCGAGCTTTCCCAAACTTTCCTGAAGTGGATAGAGCACGTATAAGCAAAAATTTATTCAATATTTGAAAAATAGGATTTTCATGTGGAATTGACGAACTCATATAAGCAAAACTTGTTCTCAAATCGAAAAATAGGTATGAAATTGCTCAGTTCGTATAAGCAAAAACTCACAAAACGGAAGTTCGTAAAACGAGGGAAGGCTGTATTCCTTCCTTATTTTATTTTCCTGCAATAAAATTTATTTTAAATTTAGACTGATCCTATTCAATGATAACCATATTAATCTTGGAAAAGGAACACCAGCCATCATGTTTCTATATTTATTCATCATTCAGTAATTACTATACAGACATAAGAGAATATCTAAGTCAAGGGTCCATAACCTTTTCAATGAGGTGAGTGCCAAGTTACATTCTAGAGAACCCAGAGAGCACCACTACACTTTGATATAAGTAGGAATGATCACGCGAACGTACGAAGTCGTATAAGCGAAAATTTGTTCGCAAATCGAATAATACGTATGAAATTGCTCAGTTCGTATAAGCAAAAACTCGCAAAACGGAAGTTCGTAAAACGAGGGAAAGCTGTATTCCTTCCTTATTTTATTATCCTGCGATCAAATTTATTTGAAATTATTCTATCCAATGATAACCATATTAATCTTGGAAAAGGAACACTAGTCATCATGTTTCTATATTTATTCATCATTCCTTAATTATTATATAGATAAAATACCAGTTAATGTTTTAAATTGCGTTATCGGTGTACTTCATTCTGAAAGGACTACTTTCTTACTACAAGAGGAAAACCACCTATTTCCCCCCACCCTTGTCTTAATGTAAAACAATCGTGCAAATAAATGTGGTAATTAACTGAGAAATTATTTTTACCCAGAATAGTAAATTTAGTTACACCACTAAATTAAAAATGGAAAGACGTTTTCACATTTCATGCACTAAACATTAGCGCAAAATTAGCCATGCACTTATAACGCAAATGAGTTGCTTCAATTAGTTTTTGTTTATTAGCGACGAGCAAAAATTCTTTCGTACACACATTCATCAACCTATAATCGAGTAAAATATCCCCGCAAAACGAAACAAATCCCTAATGTTTCCCTCTTGCGCATTTTTTTCTGACGCAACAGCGTGTTGACTCGAGAAAATTAGAATACTATTTCTACGAAACGGAAAACGTATGCCGGGAAAATTCTTATTTTTTGGCTACAGCTTGATAAAAAAAACAAGGGAGGTTTTCATTTTTCCCGCGGCAGCACGAGACGGACGATTTTTTACGATCGTGAGACAAAAGAAAGATCACGCCCCCAGAGCGACCATCTCCTCTACGCTGCCGTGCGTCTCTTCATTTCTCGTTCCTTCGCGACCAGAGGACGTGGGCGGAGGTGAGGTGGTATAGGAACTGAAGGCACCATTCGTGTCGATTTATTGGGTACTGTACTGACTTGCACTTGCATAGGTTGGCTATATGTACTGATTTACGAAAATTATAATTTCTTATTTGACAATTTGCCTTAATACGGTAATTTACCTCACTCGTAAGTATTGAGGTAGGTACTCCGCAACTCTCGCTGCCATTTTAAGCGCCGTTTTCTCGCCTATTTAATTAGTTTCAACTGTTCAGGGATAGATTGAACTTTTATCGTAGAGTATTGATAAAAATATTTCAAATATTTCTGTAGATTACAAATTTTACGCTCGAACTTTTAGCAAGATGATTTTTGTACTGATTTTTCTCAATTGTCCAGTGAGTACTTTCGAATTAGCTGTTTTTTTGTGGGTAACAAACGTCAATTGTACTGAAATGGCCTCTAAAAAAATGGTCATTTCAATGGCAACGCCCTCTTCCACGGAAATTCCGAGACGCGATAAAATGACTTCCATTCATCAAAAGTAATGAGAACGAAAGCGAAGACTCTCTGTCGTGAGAGAGAGAACATCCGGTTCTCAGAATTCGTATTAAAAAAAAACAATCCGATTTTAATCAAAAGGTTTGCAATTACCATTTTTCTATACTAAATGTTTCCCACGATCCTCCATTCTTTTTACTTAATAAGATTTTAAGTTGAAGAGATATTTTTGTTTCCTTCCACCTGATCGATGAGCTCCTAAGCGATGCGGGATTTTAAAAATAAAATAAAAGAGAGAACGAGAGGACGGGCAGACGAACAGACGAGGAAGTTGGAATGGTGAGAGGGGGAAAAATCCCAACCAATCCAATCTCGGAATGTTCAATAACTCATTTATAATTCTTAATTACGATTCATTCGGGAAAGATAGAAAGGGAGGGATTTTTATTTTTGCCCAGAAGATTCGAGAGACCAAAAAATATATTCCCTTTCCCAATTTCCTCCGTTCTAAAGACCTTTTTAATTCGTTACATATCGACGGAAATAAATGAATATTCGATCAAACATCGCCATAATTGACTTAATTTTTTTGTCGGATTCATGCTGCGCGATGAAATTTTAAATAGAGAGTGCATTAAGAAAGATTGTATTTACAGGTTAGCTTGTCGCTAAAGGCAGTACAGAGGAAGAGATCTTAACATTTTTTTCGTATTTTTAAAAAAGACAATGATAATCGCAGCGAAAAAGAAAAACAATTCGTGGATTCAAATCAAGCAGGAATTATTAAGAAATACGCATCTTAGCTCGGAAAAAGGGAAGAATTCCAAAGTGGCCGCATACGCCTTAGATCCTTTTGTGCAGCGCGCCCGGATGGTCGCAGCCATCCCGCCATTTTTTAAAATAAAAAAACGCATTCCAGGACGATGGACAAGGCAAACGCGGAATGGAGAAAACCCTTTACCTTTATTAGCGCCCGAAATGATCATTACGAGAAAGAGAGAAAGAAGTGGGTAAGAAGCAAAAGGCTTTTCGTAGAGGAAATAAGAAAAGAATAAAATAAAGACTACCATTAATCTAGACTCTTAAAAAAAAATACGGGGCTCAGAAGTGTGAGAAAACCTAAAAGCTCCCGGGCAGGCAGTTCACGAGAAAATTCCAATTTTCCCACGTTCGCCACCGGTCACGCGAAGAATTCCTTCCAGGTAGGAGCGAGAGAAAGAGAGGGAGAGAGAGAAAAGGAGAAAGGAAAGAGGAAGTGAGGGGATCTCGGATGAAATTTTTACGAGGAAAGAGTACTAGAAGAAGTTTTAGCGACCTTTCTTCTCCCTCCCTTTCTATATATATCCTCTCTCATTCCTCTCTCTCTCTCCCCACATCACAAAACACGCGATAGTATGGCTATATTGGCCTCCGAGCTAAGAAGCAATCCTGCGGAACCGAGATCCGCGTTACGGGACGCTGTCGCGAAAAAAGGTACGTCCGTAACGGCGGCCATTATAGTTCCCCGCTTTTATTCGCCTATCTTCCCATTACACCTTAGCGTCGCCCTGGGTGCGCCATCGCGCTGTTTTCTTTCGTTCGCACTCTCGTACCCATCACATGCTTGGTTTCCGCAAAGCCACATTCTATTCGGAGTTCTCGGATTGGGGTGATGGCGGAAGATTGAAACGGTACCGTCATGGATTGTGGAGATTCGATTATTTTCGCCGGCCTTGGTAAACAGGTAGTTATAGTATCTGCCGACTGGGTTCGAATCCGGCCTAGGGCATGGTTGTTTGTGTTGCTAATCCGTTGATAGACCCAATCTACTGTAAGTGGCCCTGTGCCCCTTTAATAAATAAATGAAATCAATAATATAAAAAATAAAATAAATAAATAAACAAATAAAGTACATGAAATTAATAAAGAAATAAAATAAATAAATAAAATAATTAGATAAACAAGTTAAACAAATGAATAAATAAAATGAACAAATAAAATAAATAAACAAATAAAAATTAATAAATGAAAAGTGAAAGAGTTCAACAGAAAAAGAAAATTCCAGTTGGGTATATATCCGATATTTTAGTTGAGCGAAAAAAAAGGAATGACATGAGTACGTGTAAGACCGCGCATGTGTTGTGTGCGTGTACAAAGCACGCGGGAGAAGATAACGGTGAGGAGATTAAGAAGCAAAAAACAGCGCAGGCGTGCTCGTTACGCGGAGATAACCGAGATTAGGTCGAACCTCCTTTCCAGGGAATTAGGGAGAGAAAGAAAGAAAGATATGGAAGATTTTTGAATCTCCAGCTTTATTCTCGCAGCGAGTAGAATAAAAAAAGGGCGAAGAAGCGTAGAGAGAAACAAAAACGAGGTCGACGCGAGGGTGATGAATGGGTCCCGAAAGAGCGGAGTTCAAAAAATAATATTATAAAAAAACAAGAGGCGGAAAATTTCGATCTTTTTTTGTCCGATTCCTTTGTCATGGGATCTTCCCCTCATTCCTTCGACAATAAGAGATAACAGATGGCATTCATCCCTTAAGAAAACGCTTCTCCCGTCCCGTTACGCGCGACTAGCTGAAATGGCCCGAATCAGGCGCTGTAAATGCTCCACACCCATTACATTCGGAGAAAAAATAAAGGGACAAACTTTAATTCAAATGGGAGGTAAAAAACGCCTTATATTTTTTTCATCGTTCTCCTGAAACTAATTTACTTAATTGCTCTAGAAGGAGATTGGGGTGGGAGGATGGAAGAGACTTTTGGAGCACGAGAGGGAGAATGGAACATTGAGTCTACCTTGTTAACAATTAACTCTATCACCGTGGAAACGAAAATACTGTATTTTAGAAGCATGAAGGTTAAATATATCCCATTGTCCGCGAAATTCGAATTAGAATCGAGAAAAAAATATTGCGAAATAGGGATTATGATACGGAAAACATTGTATAATTAAGACGACAATCTGTTCCAAAGACTTAATTGAATTCTTCTATCGCGCTGATTCCGGGAAATGATATTCAAAGGATACATTACCTACCACCTAGCTACGCAGTCATGATACCACACCGAGACTTTTAACAATATTTCCCGGAAGTCATGTGCGGCATATTTTCAGCGGATTGCAATTACCAATTAGCGAGATTTTCCGTATTTATGGCTGGTATACATTCCCCGAGTTCCATTTTTCGCCCTGGAAACCTTTTTATTCGCTACACAGTTATTTACTACCCGAAGATAAACTGAAAATCGCAGTGCATTTGACCGAACCGGCAAAACCGACACTGACGTACGCGTATCCAATCTAAATAACTTTATTTGGCGGGGGGGGGGGGGGAGAAAAACGCGCGTTTTGTTTCATCTCTTCGAAAACCGCGAATTAATCATCAAATATTCAGCGCGACTCTATATATTACTGTTTTTTTTAAGGATACCGAGCGAATAAAAAGTTACAAATAGCTTCGCAATATTCCTGTTCCGTATTTTCCACAAAAAAAACACGACTCGAAAATTCCAATCAAAATTACCTTTTGTTTCTTCCCTTTTCGTTTCTTTTTTGGAGCGAGTTCCCGACTCCGCATCCAATTATGATCATTTCGAACGAGACGCATCCCGATAATTATTCGTACCAATTTGCATGAAAATTGGATTAAGATCGAAAAAAATGACGCTTGTCTCAAACAATAATTCAAACAACATTTTCAGCGAAAATTTCCAACATTCGGTTGGTGTTTTTGGGGCCGAGAATCGATTTCGCTCCTCCCCCTTCCCCCGTCTCCCCCTCCCCAAACTACGCAGGAATGGCGATCGCGCTGTGCCGACTCTCGCCGAGTCGTTTCCATATGTTTTCCAAGAGGCACATATATTAATTCGGTCGTGCATGTACCAGGGCCAATCACCGTGGAAATGGTTGATTGCTTCCATTTTTCAACCTGTTCGGAGTGAATTTCGGGTTACGCGGTGTTCTACAGCAGAAAAAATTGACGACCGCGAGCGGAATCGAATGTGGTAAAGTGTCACGGGAGTCGATCGTTTTTAATATACGGGTTGACGAAATTCTTTATTACGATTCGGATTCGTTGAAGTATTGGAGCACACATTTCGATCCTGATAAAATGTCTCGTTTTCGTAAATAAATAATTATTTTTATTGCTGGCATCATTTTAATGTTTTTATTCGCTCGTTAATCAATTTGAAATGTTGTGCTACAAAATGTTAGACTATAAAAAACAGCTGAAAGCGTACTTAGCTTTTAAAAATATTCGAGTAAATGCGCCGTAAATTTAGAGAGAAATGTTTTATTAAAAATGTAATATTATGTGAAAAAGGTGAGATTGAAATGCCCGTCTTCTTATTCCTCGGAGAAATGAATTGCTACTATGCACGGACACGTTAACATATTTCTGTGGTTACACTGTGAATAATGTGTACAAAGCGACTTAATGTGTTCATTTAAAAACAGATTATTAAAGGCACGTCTGCACACATTATCATTTCGTATTCAATTTTTTATTCGTGATTCACTAAAAATGCCTAAGAAAAACTGGATACATATATGGTGGGTAATAATGTTTCATTGTAATTCGTTTCACTGTTTTATACGAGGATAACTCTTTATCATTTATTGCGTTGTTTATTCAATCTTTCGCTATATTAACCAATTAAAATACATGTAATGGAACCGTTCACGATGATAAACATATATAGAGGTAAATAAGGATTTATAAACACAAATAATTAGCGAAAATCGGAAAATTGATGTTAACTGCAATTCATTAGGATCCTATGATTGCTATCCGCAACAGCTGTTCATAAATGCTATGACGCAAGCACGCGTGTGATTTATTTTTCTATATCGCAATTTATTTTAAAAGCTATAAGCTACTAATTGCCTCTTGTGAGTAAATTAGATTTTTTAGCATGTCAAACGAAACGAGAAAAATTGCTGGAACAGTCAACAAATTTTTCATTGCTTAATTAACATAGGTGATAGTTATGTTTTTAATTCAATGAATGTTAATTGTCAAAATTTCAATCATAAACATACAAATTTTACAAAGGATTGTCTAATAAATGTACATGTACATTATAATCTTGGATAATTTACAAATATTTTTTTCATCACAGATTTTTTACACACACGTGAGCTGTAAATAAAATAGCGTGACCTACGGCTTTAAAAATACAGGGAAAATGTCAATGAAATTCCCGAGGGCCGATTCAAAACATTTCTCATCTTTTGGGGTGAACTAAAGAAACCAAGGACCAGGTAAGAATCTTGTATATTTCTGCTTTCTTTCTTGATAAAGTATTTATATATTCTTTTCGTCGCAAATAGGAAGCGGCAATAAATCCTAGAGGTTTTCCAGTCGTTCGGTCGTCTGATTATCTTATTCATTTAATCATCTGACATCTCTAAGACGGCGTCCACACTGCGCAACATCAAAACATTCCATCTGTAATAAAAATCTTGGCTTGGCAACAGAATAGTACCGTGAATCTTCTGATTTAAAAATGTGGGCAACTTCCTCAGGGCGAGCTAACCTCGTGTTTTTTAATCAAGATAAATTTACGAGCTATGATGGAGCTTAAGCAGAGGACGCTGGCGGAGCTCATATGCGATGCGCTAAAGTATATTTTGTCGAGGCGCGTCCGCAAGAATGGAGTGCTTTATTCAACTTTTGACTCCATAATTCTACGGCGGAACAAGTTACGGAGCCTAGGGAACACACTTTTTCGAAAAACCAGCTTGGAACTGCCATGATAAATACGTCCTCGTACAGCCGATTTAGGTATGGCGGTTTAATTTTTTTTGCGATGTCAGGGATTATGAGGACGTCTTCTCTACCAGGTTTTTATCTGCATTCATCTACCTATAAAGCGCTATTAAAACTGATATGGTAGGAGTTTAAACGTTCATCTAATCCTCTTTAAATGAACGACTCTTTTTGCGGCGGGTCAATAGGTAGCATTCATTACTTTCGCTCACTAATACGGTTAGCGTGCCGGTAATGCACTTTACCTCGTCGCAAAAGCTGTATTATTTCTCTTAAAAGAAAGCAAAAACATCTAATCATATCCTTAAACTAATTAATTTTTCGATAAAATGATAATTTTTCATTTAATTTAAATTTCCGTGAATTTTGTCGATAGCTAATTTTTCTATGAAAACAAAATTTTTTTTAAATACTTACCTATTGAAATTTATTTAAGACTAGCTGAAACGCCCCAATTCGCTCGGGAAAGAGATTTCTTTTAAGTAGCAAACGGATTTATTATTTATATTGATATATCACTTTTGATGTCATTACAATAAAACTAATACAATAAATTCTGAAATTTACTTACTTTCGCTGTTGGGTACCCCAAGTTTACCAAACGTTCCCCATTCCTTAATTACGCAAGCGGTGCTTACATTAACATTTACTATTTTATGTATTGTATTGTAAAGTTTTATCATTAATATAATTACGCATACGTCTTATTTGATATTCACATGGATAGATGCACCAAGGCCTTTAAAGCAGCAATAAAATTATGTGGATTATGTCAATACTATTAGCCAAAATGAAAACAATAAACAACATCTTGGTTACCGAAAAAATGTAAGTAGATGTATCGATTTAAGTTGCGATAAATCTTCCAATGTTAATGGTAAAAGATAACAATGTTCTAATATTCCTTAAAAACCATTTGACTCACTTTAAAAGTATTCATAGACTATATTTAGGCATGAATTCATTTGTACCCTTTATCTTGGCGTTGGCTCTTCTCCCTCCACGGCGTGGATTTTCCTTGCATTAATCTTTACGTGGCTATCTCCCTTTGAAGAGGAAAACAATTAAGAAATTTAGCTTTGTTTCCGCCTGAAAAATGTTAATAAATTTTGCGCTTAAAGGATAATTTCGAGCAATTTTACAAGTAATACGACAAAACATGAACAGAATTAAAATATTCAGTCTTTTGTGCGTAAAATAAGCCATTTCCCGTGATTGTTAGTTAATATTTAGTTATATTTATATCCACATCAGTGAAGGGCTGCATGACATTTTGGGGCTTCTCCAAACCATTTTCCATGCATTCTTATGGAAATAGTATTTTGTTGACCCCATGGGGTATCAGAGACCCCACGGTCTGCAAATCTAGACCAAGTTCTTCCAATGGTCCATAGGATGGCCCATGAAACTTTTGAATTCGATAGCTTCAACGGTGTAAAAACGTATAAAGAACAAACATACATACATACACACACACTAAAATATTTATAAGATATTTCAAATAATTATTTCCAGCATTTTCAATTTTTTAATAATTTCGATGAGAACGGGATGATTAAAAATAATGTAGGTTCTAAGCAATATAATCTATTCGCGCATTTAACCCGTGTGTTGGCTATGCTATCGTGAAACGATGGTTTTTTTTAACATCCCAGCTCTAACTTGATAAAAATGTGAGGTAGATTCCTCAAATTCTCGAGCGAAACCCTGACTGTTCTCAATGAAGCTTTTAAGGTTCCTTCCAGGAAGAAGCGAGAGCGTTTTCTTTTAAAAATCGCTCCCCATTACCTCTTTTAGTTGTTTTTAAGCACCTGAATGAATCGTTTTAATTGACACTAATGAGTGCGTTGATTTCTTTGGTATACTCAGTACTCAGTACTGCGTGCGTTTGCTTTATACGAAACAATTTAAAAAATAATATCTGTGAAATAATGAATTCAACCATAAAATCATTCACTATGCGATTATTGCATTCAAGTCACGCTGTGAATTCATGCATTGATTACGTGGGAGGTAAACTTCATCAAGTGCCTGGCCGAAAATGATTTCCAATATTCGGCGAGATGAGAGACGGCTGCTGACGGTTCCAAGCTCTTAGATCCACTGAGGAGAGGTGTTGGCGCTTTGTGAAGGAGAAAAGGGTTTGGTGTGATTACTAGCATTCCAACCCACATAATCGAGCGAGAAGGCATCGTTGACTGGAAGAGAACCCTTACTTTCACTTGTCAGTTCGTATTGAGATCCTTTGAACTTTTCAAATCCCACAATACTTTGAGGGTCACCCCCTTCTCGTTATATATGTATAGGCATACAAAAACCTGATCTTCCCTCATCAGGAGTAGGGTGTAAATGAGAAGATAAAAGTATTCGTAGATAGAACAAATATACAAAATTATTACATTCTCATTTGGAGGAGAGAGAGAGACTGCAAAGCTCAAAAATTAATATATCGTTCTATATTAGCCATCCAATGACATTACATCTTTACTTGAAACCAATAAAACAAATCCCAACCTTCCGCGTAAATGTCAGAACATTACTCGCGGCAAGCGAACTAAAACTTTAGTTTAATGAAACAGGGTTTAAAAAAATCACATTTTCATACTTCCTGTATAATGAAGCATTTACACTGAAATGTATAAAATTACTAACAAATCGCACCATAAATATGGTTTTATTGTTATACATTAAATTCTGAACGTTCCTTTGGTTTCAACGCCTTTATTTTGGCTGTGTATATTAAAACGAGTGACTGTGGCCGATATGCTCGATATCCTCCTCTACGAGCCAGAGTTCAATATAATAGGATGAGGCAAAATTTACCAACGCTTTGAATTGATTAAATCTCCACGGTTGGACCATTTCCGTTGTTGACGAGTCACCGTCCGCCTCGAGCTACCACGCAGACGAAACTTTTGGAGCAGATCTCATCTCGCTGCCGCCGTATATCCCATCCACGGAGGTGAACGTCACCGAAGTTGCGCGGGACGCGTGAGAGGATATCATAATCGCATCCACTTCAAGTCCTCGAGAGATAGATAGACACTGAGTGAGAGATATTAAGGGAAATATAAAACATACTTCCGGCTCGGTAGATAATGTTTACTGATATCTCCAGTATAGATTGTTTATCGATTCTAAACCACGAAGAGTAATTCGCCCTGCACCACGAATTATCCTGCACGTAGCAATAAAACACTTTAATTTTAAGAGTTTAATGCTGAAAAAATCTGACGAAAAACAAGTTATATCCAATAAAAGAATCAAGGAATGTTTGAAAGCGGTACGTTAAAAAAATGAAAGAATATCGAAATGAGATTTTTTAAACGGATAAACAAATTTTAAGTATCCGCTATAAAAAAATCCATCGATCAGGCGTACATCACTCGGTTAAGTTTCGCAGCCGGGAGTTATCCAATGACGATTCTTTCCTCAAAATCTGAGTGTATCTCTCTCAAGGACGATAGTTGAACGCTCTTACGTCAGCGCGGTGAGTCATCGTGATGAGATTGAAGTCCTTGAACTAGTGGCGGCTCCCTTTTCCAAAAAGGAAAGGTCCAGAAAAGTTTGAAAAGAATTTTGCGTGTTTAGGATGACTGTGAAAGATGGAGCGAGAAACGAGGATGTCGGCGGGGTATTAGAACCATCTCAATATTCGGGGTGCCCTTAACCGATTTTACGTGTCTCAAACTTGGCCCTTATACGGCTCTTAAGGCCACGACCATCGCTTATTCCAATTCACTCGCAAGCGTCGGCCTTTCGCATTTACCTTGCCCTTTTTTTGGCAGGGACCGAAGTCTCGTACATCGTGGGAGCCTCACTGGGAACCCTTAACCTTTGTAAATAGTATAAGACATAATAATCTCCACTAAAAATATTTACTCGACCGGTTTCGCCTATTAGAGCATCATCAGGTAAGCTTTGATGAGCGTTGCATATACTTAATGGAAAAGCCTGGAGAGAGGGAGGGTAAATGAGGGTTAAACGATTAATAGGCAGTAGGGAGGGAAAGGCATTTATTCAATTAGTTGTGGATAACAGTAATGACAGCAGGGGAGAGTGATCTAAAAATTACTGTTATCCACAACTAATTGAATAAAAGGCCTTTTTACTTTGTCACACGCAATTTTTGTAACTTCCGTTAACTATTTCTAATTTTCCCATTACAAATCTTAAGATATACTTTGCTCGCATTATTATTATCCACAACTAATTGAATTATTTCTTTTTAACTTTGTAACTTCACGCAATTTTTGTAACTTCTGTCAACGATTTCCAATTATTTTATTACCAATCTTGCGTTTTATCCTTCACTTTCGCTTCCTCCTGCCTATTAGTCGTTTATCCCCTCCTTCTATCCTTTTTCGTATATATGCAACCCTCGTCAAACCTCACTGTATGATGCTGTAATAGGCGAAACCGGTCGAGTAAACCTTTTTAATGGAAATTTCAATGTCTTTTATTTCTATGGAATCTTTCCACTAAGTGGAGCCTTTCCAAGTGAATTTTGTCCTTAATCTTTGCTTTGGCATCTCTTGCGTTCCACGATTTCAATGACGTTTTGTAAACTTTAAGAATATCACAGATCTAAATGGGTTTTATGTGGACGGGAAGAAGTGAATTAAATGAGAACGCTGAAATTAACTTCAAGAAATTACTTACCGAACGAAGAGAAAGTTTGATTCTGGCAATGTTTTATTCATATTGGCAAGCAAAACAGCGTAATCGCGACACAATCCAGAACGCATTGCTGTTTCAATTTGAAGTGATTTTACATATAAAAAAACTTGAAATTTTGCGAAAGATTCGAATTGCTTGAAATTGTCTTTGCATTAGAATTGATGGATAAGTTATAAAAAATTGTTTTTTCATAACGAACAATTAGGCCGAATAAACGTTGAGAGATTGTAAACTAAACTCTATATATAAGTATTAAAGTTAAATATAGGGGCGGAAACACAATGAAATAACTACTTTATTGAAACACTTATACTGAGGAGTATATGAGCAAATATCTTGATCCATAATTAAATTTCATAGATTTAATCTCCCCCAAAAGGTTCGTATCCTCACCCTTCGGCATCTCGCACAACATATTTTGGAATTATTTTTACATGAAAAAAACTAAATCAATTTTAAAGTTTGTTAATAAAAAAAGAAATCTTGATCAGTTTCCTTCTCTTGGAGGTTTTATGAAAATAACACAAGCAGCAGAAAATTTTTCAATCTGCAATAAATTATATTAAGAATATTAAACGTACGTATACCAACGTTCTTTTAAATGAAAAAAACCGTGAACAGAAGTTTAATCCGTTTAAGTACAGGAGGACGCGATACATTTCTCTCATATTATTATCACAACGCCCACCTTGCAGCACAAAAGAAATAAAATTGCAAATAAACAGAAAATGAATGCATATGCGTTGTTATTCATATGCCCACAGCACGACTAGTTTGTTATGGGGAAAGGAGGACGAAAAAGTGTAATCGTATGAATTTATGTTGTTTGCAAACCTTTAAAATGTTTGTGTATTATTAATGCACACATGCACTTAGGCAATTAATGAGTCACTCTTCAAACCGACGTTTGCACATTCATCCCAGAGTGTTTAATTCAAGCACCAAAAATAGTCGCTCTGATTTGAATAAAATTATTTTATTTTAAATTCCGGACAGTAACCCATTTCTTCCATTTAAAAAAATCGATCAGTTAAGTTGGAGAAGCGAACCAACGCTTCCTGCGCGAATTTCGAAAAAAAAGAATATTCAAATTTTAGGGAGAGAACATTACCGAGAATAAAATAAAATAGGTTTAAGAGCTGCATTCATGAAAAGGTAAAGCTACGGAATAAAATAAACTCGAGACCAGATTTAGTGCAGTAAAAATGTCGTCGAACACCCCGAGCAAAACAGTGCATACACACGTAAACGAAGATTGGAGCAGGAGTAAAAAGAGATCCCTCGCAAGAAACAAAATAAAATCCCATAAATTTTTCTGAAAAGTTAACGTAGACGATGCATACGTACATAGCCAATGCCGATTCCCATCTTTATTTTGTTATTGTCAGCTTGCAACCTCCCAACAGACCGTCGTCCCGAAAGGCTTAAGTAAATACGTCGACAACGTAAAATTAAAGAGAAAAAACTCACTCCGGCGCAAAGCTTCCCATTGGGGCGAGAGAAAATAAAAGGATGAACAAATACAAAGTGAATCTGTAACCCCATCAAGAATAAATAAACAAACAAATAAATAAACCGCCGCGAGATTTTTATGCATTATGCGCGAGCTATATTTCTAAATAGTCCCCCTCTTTTTTCCTCCCCTTCTTCTCACTTCACGCGCGCTCCAGAGCTTTAACGGAAACGGCGAGGGAGAAAGACGAAAAAATCTGAACGTAATTTTTTTTAAATTTTCCGCGCGAAAATTTCGCGTCTCGTCCTCCACCTGACACCCCATCCACCCTTTACACGCCCCAAAAAAATAATTAGTCGACCGGAAGTAGCGAGGCGGGAAATTTGGCCGATGTGGCATACTGCAAGGCGGCGAGAAAAAGAAAACGATAGAGAGAGAGAGATAGGGAAGGGTAGAGGAGGTATAGGGAGGGCGTCTCGAGTAAGCGACTGGGTTAATTTTATTTTTTTTCGATGATGTTGCGGCTGACGGGTTTATGTATTGAATTAAAAAAAGGACAAAAAAGAGGCGACGCTTGCGAACGAAAGTAGCGTCAAATGGAGGATAACATGGTAGATTGGATTTTTGACGCTTTCTTTATAAAGGCACGGCCGCTGTGAAGGGAAGAGTGATGGGAGGAAAGCGGGAGGAGGGGGCAAAAGGAGGGCGAAAACGGAGAAGTGGAGAGAAAAGAACAACGTTCAGAAAGGAATAGGCGGAATGTCTGAAGGGAAATAAGAGCGGGGGATTTCATAGTGACTAGGTACTGGAGCTGGGATAAAAAAGAGTGAGAAAGGAGATAGAGGCTTGAAAACGAAAGGTCGAAAGGGAGAGAGAGAAGAGTACGGAATGGAAACGATACAGGGAGAGACTAAACAACTTTAAAATGGACCTCAGCGTGGTTGAAAAGGGATCGGGAGAAGTTTACTTCCCCTTCCAAGAAATCCGGAAAAGAGGAATTTTAATATGAAACTTTCCTTCCGAAAGTTGAAGTACTTTTCGTTCCTTTTGGAAAAGAGATAACCGATAAAACCGACGGCGCGGAATTTTCATGGCTGTCGTATTTTTTTTTAAAGAACGTCGCTTTAATTTATCATTTTTCGCTTCATTTTCTTTTTTGAAAACGAGAGATGTTTTAGCTAAAAGGGTCGTGCTAAATTCAGTCTCCCCTTTTAATGGATTCTTTCCTTTATTTTGTGGCAAACACCCTTTTAAGATCGGAGCTCTCGATAAAAATGGCGCAACGAAATTCTTTTTTAAATTCTTGGGCGAAAAATAAATACTTGCCATCCTTAAGTCGTAAAAGATTGTTTGAGATTGATTTTTTCACTTACGACTGCGAACTATCTTGTTATCTGAAACAAATGACCCGAAACAGGCAGGTCCATACTTATGGACAGATTTTTAATCAATCGCACGTACACCGGTCTAGTGAGTCTCAACGACCGACAAAAATAGCCATGCAGTTATACTCACGAAACCGAGATTTTAAGGCTGAAAAATAAATTTTGGACCGTAAAAACAGACACTCGACGGATGAAAGGGTCGTATATTTTTTAAGGCTTATCGTGCTAGCCGGTGAGAAAAAAATCCCCGAACTCTTAAAAAAAAGACTTCCTTTTCTCGCTATTGCCAAAGAAATAAAATATATTTGGACACAGGTAAAGCTGCAATTAAAATAGATCTCACTCATTCGTAGGAGAATAGACCGGCCAAAATTTGGCAAAAAACCGTTAATATTTTTGAAAGTAGGCATTCAAGGGTAAACATGAAAAGGAGAAAGGTAATATAATAAAGGCGAAAAAGGAAAGAAATGGTCGGAGAGGAAGAGAGAAAAAAATTGAGGTAAATGTAGAGACAAAGAAGAGAAATACATTGAAAAGAACAGGGAATGAATGAAAATTGATGGTTGAGAGAGATAAAGAACAAGGGGGGAGAGGATTAAAGTGTGGCGTGTTACGTGGAAGAGAGAAATATCTACTACAGGCATAGAAATCTCGAGGAAAGTTATAACAAGTGAACGAGAAGATGATAGAGAAGTAAGGAATCTCAAAAAAGCCGAGTCTCGCAGAAAACTTGAGATGGATATACAGAGATGGGAGAGTTTTACGGAATTGAAGGAGATAGATACATCGCATAAAATAGGAGAGAGATAAGCACACGTGAGAGAGCAGACACGGAGGAGGCGGTGTATGTTGGTTATAGAGAGCACTGCAAAGCGAGGGAGACAAGGCCGATACTGACGGTTTATAGAGGAGGGAAGGTGGGTGGATGGGGAAAAAAGCAAAAAAACAGAAGAGAGGAGGATGTGAGTAGGAATAGGAAAACGGCGAGGTTAAATTGAGAATGTGGCGAATAAGAAGAGAATAGCAGAGTGAATAAGGATAGAAATGAAGGAATGGGATGATAGAGAAAGAGGTAAAGGATAAAGGAGAAAAAGAAAAATAAGAAAGGTTAGAAGGAGAGAGGAAAGAGAAGGAGAGAGGAAAGAGAAGGAGGGCATACTCGAGAAGAAGAGGATATTAAAGAGGTGAAGGAGGGGTGGTGAGGGTGAGAAATATTATTGGGAAGACAGGAAAATTGTAGTAGTAGGCGGTTGTGAGAAAGAGAGTGATAAATAGAGATAGGAAATGAAAGAGGGAACAAGAGAAAGAGCATGGCTGAGAAATTGAATAAAAAGGAAAACGTGATGGCTTCCTTGAAAGACCCCCAAACGACAACAAGCAAAGGATGAGGAGGAGGTTTTATTCATAAGACGTTGCGGGAAAGGGAGGATGGAGGGATGGGGGAGTAAGATAGGGAAAAAAGCAAGTAGAAAATATGTCAGGCAGGAAGGAAGGGAAGGGGTGGGATGCATATTTCTTGATTTCGGTTCTAGGAAAAAACATTTTCTTCTCTTTACTGTCGGTTCCGCGGAATGGGTGTAGGGAGAGGGAGGGATAAAGACATGCAAAAGGCCGGGTCTGCGGAGAAATGCGAGCAAAACGATGGTAGAGAAGGGATGAAGAGAGAGAGAGAGGAAGGGCGATAGATAAAGCGAAGGCTGAAGGAGAGAGAGAGAGGAGGCGTAGGAGAAAAGGTTTTTTGGATTATTAGAGGCTATACATAAGAGGAAGAGAGGGGAGGGAAGAGAAACGATGCCGGCTGCGGAGCGAGGATTGTGTGGTGAGGGAAAACGAGGGCGGAAGGAGCACGCTAGTTGAAGGAAAAAATACAAGTTGCGATGCAATACAAGAATTAGTACCCAAACAATTCGAATAGAAGAAAATGGAAGGAGAATGAGGGTTAGAAAGGAGATGGAGAGAAGGAAAAGAAGGAGACGTACCAGAACAATTTTTTGTTTGTTTGTATGTATGGAATTTTTGGCTAATCAACCTCTTGGATTATTATAGCCATAACTCCTCCCATATCGACTATACACACATGGGAGGAGGGGAAGCCGGTGCCGGAATTAACCTGCTCTTAACGAAGAGCACCAAGGGGGCCAACTGCTTAACGTCCCTTCCGAAGGACGGAGCGCTGACTTGAGCGGGCTCCTCAAATCACACAAGTAGAGAACAGGACGATCCCAGTTTGAAAAATCCGACCTCCACCGGAACCAGGGACCGCTGCGTGGAAGGCCAACGCTCTAACCACTCCGCCACCACCACTCCCATCTCCTCTCCCCCGCTACCAGAACAAGGGTATATTATTGAATAATTAGTGTAATCGTACGTCAGAAATAACGGGTATGCATGAATATAGTATTAAATTTAAAAACTTCCCATTCTACTTCCCTCTCTCTCCCTTCCATTTTACTCCGCACTCTCCCCTCAAATATATAGCTACGAGGCTCGGTAGTTTACGACGTTTACTTTTCTTAAAATTCGACCATTAAAATCGACGTTAATTTTTCCTAAAAATCGGCGACGAATATCGACGTTTATATTAATACATTTTATTAGGCTTGGTAGTTTTCGACGTTCACCAATATTTATTAAAAAGCGACCGCTATTTTCGTTCATTTTCTTCGCCCACCAACCCGGAACAGCTAATTTTTCAGAATGATTCACAAATAAATTATACTCGTTAAATCGCGCCCCTAATTCAAGAAATCGTGACCATTCAATAACAAAATTAATGTGACGCTAATATAATGCACAACCAAATACATACATGAATATTTTGAAGAAAATTTTTTATCTTGTTCAGTGACAAACGACGATGAGTGTGCAAACAAGCCCAAAATACGAACATTTTACGATGCTACAGCATTGCAAGAAAAAATAAGCATGGGACTCTCTCACTCGGAGAAAGAATTGTGGGCATGGATGCCAAAAATAGAAATTTTATGATTTCTTTTGAAAATACTATAGGACAGGGCTCCAAAAATATACTTCTAGTACTAGATTTTTAACCTAACCAACAACGAAGTGAGTTATGGGCGGGTGGATTTTGTCAAGCGGGGAGTAGGATGTAGTTATACTTTCGAGACCTGTTATTGGGATATTTGGAGATCAGTTTGGGAAAATCTTTCTTTTCGCATCTTGGAGGTTGTCGGCAGAAGTCATAAGACTTTTGAGTAAAATGAGTATGGAGAGTGATCATATCGTGTAAGTGACCAAAGGCGCGTAGGGATTATCAGTTATGGTCGAGATTAAAGGCAGAGTGCAATAAACCGATCATGTTTTTTTTGTCCCGTACCCGTGTCAGCTCAGTATGGATCCTTAAGACATAAGGGATCTTAGAAAGGGTATGGAATACAGAATAAAATGTGGCTGTCTGGCATGACAAATGCCAATTTTCTCTTTTGTTTTGGACGTTTTGCGTTAAAATATATTAAATTTGAGTGTGATACAGAAAATTTAAAAATTTTGACGAATAAATAATTTCATAGAAAATTTAGTAGTGAAAAATCGACACTTATCAACGATAATTTATTTCCGTCGATTCTGAAACTTTTACGAATACGATGCTTATCCACTTATCAATTTAAACCGAATCCTACCTATCTAAAAATATAGCTATCTCTCAATGATAGAAGGTATATATGCCCCTGGATCTTATGCTGTCGGTTTGACATACAACTGAGCGTGACAGAATCACAAACGGAGTTACAAACATAACTCATTATTTATAAAGATAAAAATTAGACCAATAGGGCGAAGAGGGAAGCATTAGTAAAATGGATGGCTTCTGGTATCGCTCTTTATTTTAATGATAATATTTGGCTTGTGTGTCAGGCGATGTAAACGACATCATCTATAATTTATCGCTCCCTTGTGGACAATTTCAATGACCGGAAAATTTAGGCAAATAGCGAGGGAGAAATCAATAATATTAAATTACTTTAAAAATTTAATATTTTGACGTTCGAAATGCAATGAAGGTGAATTACGCGCGCGTTATTATCCACTCGATCTCGGCCTGTTTTGAAATACAAATGAGTCGACGACGACTAAAATTTCGTGGCAATAACGATGTTCGAATGATGAAGGAGGAAGTTATTTTTTCATATCCTAAATTTACTACTCATTAATTTTCAATTCGACATACATAATTTAATCGACTGTTTTTCGTCGAACCACGTTAATAACTCTTTTCATCGTGGGTGATAAAAGAAGTCGCATACGCGGAGGAAAAAAACGAACATTTTCGTCGGCTTTTTGACCCATCGATGATGAAAAACGCGCTCGATTTAATAAATAATTTATTTGTTGGCTTTTGAAAATTATATATATATATATATATATATATATATATATATATATCTTGCCCGAGGCCATTTTGACAATTAAACGCCGACAAACGTGTGATTGATCGGCGCTGTAATCTACAGGGATAAAACTTCCCTCACGAGAATTATCGACAGCTTTTTTCACGATCCGCAAGACTTTTTTTTAAAGAAAACACCGTAAAAATAATAAACCTCCAAAATTGACAAAAGCAAAAAAAAATCTCAAGCATTTCGTAAAAACGAGAAGAGAACGATAAATGGAAAAACAAATCGAAGGAACGGGTGTAAATGTAGAGGAGAGAGACGGGAAAGGCTAAGCCGAAGACATGAAAAAGGAAAATGGAATGACAGGACGCAAAGGGAGGGGATGGAGAGAGAGAGAACGTAAAATGGTGGAAAAACGTCAGGGAGGGAGGGAGGGAGAGGGAGAGAGAGAGAGAGAAACTTGCAAGCTTCCCCTCTCCCTCGGCTTAAATAGATGGAAAATGGGAGGGAGAGGAAAGGGAAACAGAAGGGGTTTGGCAGAGATAAGCGGCGCCTTCCTGGGCGTGCCGTGACAACCAATGTCACTCTTTCTTTCTCACCCGCGCAGTCCGCGAAATAAGTCGAGAGCGGTAAAAAAAACAACACCGCTTTAATAAAGTCATTCAAGAAAGAGGGATAGAAGTACAGAGACAGAAATATTGTGAAATAGATAGAGACGAAGAAAATCCTTCGAAAATCTAAGCGAAGGGAGATGCGAAGAGACGGAATAAGGAGAGAACGAAATAATGAGAGCGAGGCAGATAAAAATAATCAAGGAAGATAAAACTAAAAGTGAAAAATATATTAGAAACGACAAAGAGAAAGATCAAGGGGCATAAATAGTATATAACGATACCACAAGGAGGGATCAATAGATACATACCAATAATATGAACTAAGCAGATGGAGATGAATATTGCGTGAAATAGAGAGGGGGAGAAGACGGGATACATGTGAAGAGAAAAAATATATACAGAAGAAGGAAATAAGACGGAAAGATTCTCCCCTGCTAGTATCAAAAATAAAAACTGAATAGTTAAAAAGAGTCGATCATATAAGGAGGAAGGGGAGTACGATGTAGTGAGATAGAGCGCTGCTGGGAGGAGAGGAGACGTGAGATAGATATGGAAAGATCAGGGGGGAAAAGGCAACGTCAAAAATGAGAGAGAGGGAGAGAGCGGGTATTGACGTGATTGGGCGAGAGGAGAAGGAAGAGCGGTAGGGTGGATGATAAGACGCAGGTAGGGGAGAGAAATAAATAAATAAATAAATAAATAAATAAATAAATAAATAAATAAATAAATAAATAAATATATATATATATATATATATATATATATATATATATATATATATATATAGAGAGAGAGAGAGAGAGAGAGAGGAGAGAGAGAGAGAGAGAGAGAGAGAGAGAGAGAGAGAGAGAGAGAGAGAGAGAGAGAGAGAGAGAGAGAAAGCAAGGAGGGAGTGAGGGGAAGCCAGTGGAAGTGGAAATGGGGGTTGAAGATCGCAGGAGAGGCTGTGAAATGCACAGGGCGGAGGTGGGATTTGGAGAGGGAGGGAGGGAGAAAAGGCTCCTAAGAGAGATAGAGGGGAAGAGATACTGGGGAAGGGGGGATGAAGAAGATTCATCCGATGGAAATGTGATGGGAGTGAGGGAGGGGGATGGTCGCTTTTTTACGGTCCATGAATCCCTTCCATCTCCCTTCCCATCCCCTTCGCCTCACTCCCCATCTGAAAATCCCTCCGTCTCTCCTTTCCTCGCTGCTCCGTCTACCCTCCCATCTTAAGGGTACATATCTCACGCCGTTATGGCGACGGCTTCTAAAAATCTCACCGGAAGGATTCGGTGATGCTATAGAGCGATAAGAGCGTAAGGGATTGCTGGGTTAAGGTAGGGTGACCAGATTCGGAGGAAGCAAAACCGGAGCATAACGTGTTCTGAGGAAGAGAAAATCGGGACACAAACGAGACAATACGAGTATAGTTTTAGTATTTCTGTTGTTTGAAAGCTAAATAAACAAATTTTGCTTCGCTTGGTTACGATTTTGTTCAAGAGATAGCAGATAATTTTATAAATTAATACGATGTGTGCACTGATTATTACGGAATAGATCAGGAAATTGATAGGAACAAATATTTTAGAATCGAAGTTGATGCCAACTGCCGAGATAATAATGTCACGCAATTATTTCTATTCAAATAGTACAACTGATTAACAAAAGAAAGGAGGCTTCAGGACACCGATATATAGAACAGAAAACCAGGGAAAATCCCCGAAAACCGAAACGTCTGGACGCTGTAGGATAAGAAATGAAAGGAGGATAAAAACCTGAGCGGAGTTTGGGATTACGAGAAAAGAGGCCTCAGTAATTGCTGGAAAGATGCATGTTTTTTATTTTATTAGAGTAAATCGTATGAGCTCCAGAGATATAAAGTGATTACTTAAAGAGTGATAAATAGAGTCGTGAAAGGTATTTTTTAAAGAGACGCAAACTTATCGAAACGTATTGGAGAAACAACCAATTTAGTTAATCGGCGTTCGGTCCGATAAGAACCGTAAGAAATAACCCGAGCCTATTTCGATGAGGTTTTTTCAAGTTTTTTGATAAACGCCAGCATAGTTTTTAATGCTAGAAAGTGCGGGTTACGCATTGTTGAAAAAAGAAATAAGAACAATATCAAGCCGTGACGGCTAGTTGCACTGTTCATTAACTCACTGTAAAGAAAGGGGAATATCCTGTAATTATTCTTCGGTAAATGAACAAACGAGTTAGAAAACTTCAGCTTAAATTCGTCTTTTATCTCAAAAACGTCCGAGAAATCAAATTTAAAATTAAACGCAGACTTGGATATAACGCAATTTGATTTAAAGACTAGGGTAATGCGCAGAATAAAGAAGAACAATAATAGAAAGATTTATTTGTGCCTTTTCTGTATTACTAATACAAATATATATCACTTGTCCCGTGGCCAAAATAACTTAAACTTATGAGTTGCTTTATGCATATAAGAAACGCAGAAATGCACTTTTTTGACATGACTATTCAACTTGAAAATACTTATAGATACATTCATTTTTGTCATGTAAATACAGTTTTCCAGGGATATCCAAACGTTAGATCACGACGTTGATTCGATAAATAATTAATTTCAGTCTCTATGAGTTACACGCCTCGTGCTATTACACGAATAATATCATTGGTTTAGCGACGATCGAAAAGTTTAATCTTTCTTCAAACGCGTCACGTGTATCCCACACGAACGATTGCATCCGAAAATGTAAACGCATCACACTGCAGATTAAACGATACGAATGGAAGGAATTCATCCCACGACGCCCTTCTTATTTCTCTTTCAGCATGCGCGCCGAACTATAATACCCAAAAGTCTCCAATATCCCTAGCTCGGGAGCAAATCACGCTCCTAATACTATCGAAACCAATAGATAACCGTGCTATTGTGGATCGCCGAAAGAATTGGTTTGCGGCGAAAGCAAAGGGCTCGGTTGTATCGTTAGCAGTTCCGACACCGCCGAAGAAGAAAAAGAAAATAATAAAACGTGTTTTTTATGCGAGGCAGTTTAACAGTTTTTAGAGGAAAGAGGATTCTCTGGTCACAGGAAAAGTCACGTTCTTACGTGTTAGTAAAGACGCTAGTCGGCTCGGGCGACGAAAACAAAAGTAAAACGCAGAGCGGAATCGATAGTGTGAGACTGCATGGATGAAATAGATTAACTTCGCGCGACAAGTTTTATCTATTTAATTTCTTCTCGATGCATTGACCTGAAGAGAAAAGAGCGGAAAATATGTGTTGCTATGGGAATGAAAAAAGCAGGAGGTTCGATATAAATGGTTCCTAAAAAGGTTTTAAACAATATTATAAAATAAAGTATTTGTTGCCAGAAAACGACTATGAGATAGATTTCATTTTAGGAATACAAAAAAGTCAACTAAGATACTTTTTCCACTTTTAGAGAACTTTTAAAGAGTTACTCATGTGAGAGAGTATTGTAGCGAAAAATAATGAAATTATTTTTGGCACAATTTTCCATATGCAGCCATCGGCACGGGTTAGAATTCCGTTGCGAATGTTTGTGTCTCTTCAAAATTTAAATGGCTGACTGATACCCCTTTATGTAAATAAATAAAATATTATTAAAATTTAATTAATAAAACACCCTGGTTAATTAATAATAATATTAACAACAATAATAATAGGTTCTTTACAGGCATAAAAACTCACACATACAAAATTAACAAATGAATGAAAATATTCATATATTATCCTTCACCTAATGGGATTTTTTGATTGTACGTGCTACGAATGTAAAATGAACTTAACGAAACGTAGTAGGTCAAAATCAGTACTTCCATTCTACATGTTGCATCTATTGAATGAGAAAAACTAAACAGCAGCAGGCTTAAAAACTTCCGAAACAATGACTGTCTGTCCCATGATAATTATTTCCGACTCGTAACACAATAATTTTTTTTTGTTTTCAATGAAGTTATTGAAACGAGGTATGTAGGTCCGAAATTCCAACTAATTCGGTTTTCGCCTCGAAGTTCATTTCCGGTAGGAGCAAATTGGAGCCTCGAATCAGAAGGAGAAGGGGGAGGGGCCATTTTTGGACTCAATCCAAGTAAGGACACCCGGGTAGCGGCAGTGGTGGTTCCCCCTACTTGCTTTAAAGGAATTAATTACCGCAATACCTATCCCAAAGATGGAGTGTGCACTCGGGAGAATACAAGGGGCTAGAAGCAGAGACGTGCAACCTTTCGACGTGGAGGAGCGCATTCATATGAGTGAGTGCTTTGGTGGGGCCGCATTGGAAGTCGTAAGGGCATCGGCGGGCCGGATGACAACCAACGTGGGAACTTACCAAAGAGATCATAATATGATTTAAAAAATGAAAATCAAGCCTATACCATTTTAGCGTTCAATCTTCACCAGGTAATGTTTTTTTGGAAATAATTTTAATTAAAATATACAAAATTATTGTATCAAACATCACAGACCGCATCCTCATCAAAGTTTCGCGGGCCGCATAAAATGCTCTAGCAGGCTGGATGTAGCCCGCGGGCAGTAGGTTGCACGCCCACGGTCTAGAGGTTGGTTATAATCCCAAAACCGAAATGAATCCAGAGTAGCAAGTAAACACAAGACACATTTCTGCTATTTATAAAAAGACTAAAGGAATTCTATTATAATAAGATGCTGGTATAATGAAGTTCTGTTCTTCGTTCGAAAAGTAAAACAAGAAAAATTAACCCATCAAATTACACACGCACATTAATACAGGCGTTCCTCGCTAATCGATATTGACAGATTGAAAATCATTCTCCCATAGGCGCAATGCTATGAACCAGGGGTGGGAAAACTGCGGCCACATCAGACTCGCGAGAGCTTTTCATGCGGCCCGCGATGCGAAAGCGAAGCGTGAAGTATAATACAGAGAATTTTATATTTGTTGATTATAGTGAGAAACCGTTTCTAGTGAAGTTATAGCGCTAAATTATTCATTATCGATCTTCAATAAGATGATCCTTTGCATTCTCTCAAGTAACTTCCGATGTGAATCCTATTGCGGCCCGCCTGAGCATCTAAAGTTGCTAATACGGCACTTGCAAATGCTAATGTGATCCTGCTCGTAAAATGTTTGTGCAGAGGAAGTAATAACGACTATGCGAAACAACGATTAGTGCAAGCGACGATCGGCAAGAAACGCGTGTATTTACTATATATATAAACATCGCATGTATTATATATAAGCTACTAAGAATTGAAGAAGATTACAAATAAGAGGAGAACATGGTTACAGAATCCTGAGTTCATGAATTACATTTGGAAATATGTGATAGTGTCAATACATGACGAATCTAAAAAACTCGCGTCGATGGGATCTGGAAGTCGCATAGGATGAACAGAAAACGGAACCTTGAAGGTAAGCGTATCGCTAAAATCGTTACGAAATCGTCTGCGACATTAAAAATAAAAGATCCGTAGCAAATATTCGCGAATGCATCCACCCAATCGGCTTCAACTGATCGATCGCTGTCTCACAGACAACCTTTTCTTCCGTTCACGCGCTCGATTATAAAAAAAAGGAAAGAAACGACACACCGATCGCAAATCAACGACCTCCAGACGAAATTGAAGAAAAATAAACGGCTAGTCTCGAAAATTAGATTATAAAAAAAACTTCAGAAGCTGAAATCTCAAGTAAAACTTGGATAAAGACAAAACAAATGGAAGAAATGAGAGAGGCAAAAGTCATTACTTTCCGGAAGGAGAAAGAGACGGGTCGAGACCGAGCGATCTAGACGCATCGGTGGTTGTTTATTTTCCTCAAAAAAATATACATGGCCGCGGGAGATGTCACAAGTCTTATGGAAGAGAGAAAGAGAGAGATAGATAGAGGGAAAAAAATGACTGTCGCCTCGTTCTAAAGGAGTGGGAGTAAGCTAGAAGGAAAGAGAGAGAGAGTCGTTGAGTGAGGCTAAAAGGTTGATAACCCCTAGCTAAGCGACTTGCGGGCGGAAGAGGTCACCAACCAACCAACCAAACAACCAACCGACACCCACACGACACCTGTGTGCATCCTTTCAGTGCCTCAGGTGTCTCCCACACAAAGAAGGAGGGAACGAAAACGAGATAAATAAAGAGGGGCGAAAATTGAAGAAAAGAAAGACGGGAAAGAGAGGGAAGCGAGAGAGGGAAACGCGAGGATTCGATCACTACCAGTCCCATTGGGAGAAGATAAACCCTTAGCACTCATAAGGGGAAGAAAGATGGGCCTTTCGAGGCAGTATCGCATAAGGCAGGGGTCGGCAACCTGCGGCTCCTGAGCCGCATATGGCTCCTTGAGTACATACTCGTGGCTCTATAGAAGTTAGCTAAGCTCCCTATCGGTCATGAAACATGCTTATTGCAATCACTCGAATCTCAAAAAAAAGATCGTAAAGGTTTTCACTGTGTGGCTCTCAAGTATTATGGAATGAGACCAAAAAAAGGCTCTTGAAAGGCTGCCGACCCCTCGTATAAGGAATGATGCGGGAGGAAGATGGGGTGAGGGGAACGTAGGTGGGAGATACCGGAGGTTGCTGAAGGGGGAGATGAAAAGGTAGGTGGACGAAGAGACTGGATCGGATGCTTACGATTGGGAAACGTGTCAGTGGGAAAGATGGGAAAGAGTGAGAAAGGAGGAAGAGAGTGTGAGTGAGAGGGATAGTTCGTTGGGAGACGGAAGAGCAAGCGTGAGTTATATACGGAAAGGCGATGGATGTCAGGGCGCCAGCTATACTTCCCCCTCAAAACCCACGCCCTCTACCTCCCTCTCAATCCTCTCTGTCCTCTTCTCGCCCGTGGCGACTTCCAACTACTCCTAACGTCAAATACCATCAGGAGACGACTTCGAATATCCGTAATACTCGATGACGAGGATATCACGCAAAGACATGGTTAAAAATGTAGTCGAAGAAGAGGGAATATTTTTCCGACGCGATAAAATGAAGGGAAATGACGATTTGCGATCAAGGTCTTTCTCGCGGATGGCGACGGGAGGAATTTTCGATGTTTTACGGCGAGGAGATGGAAATGCATCGACTATATACACTTCTAGCGAGCGGAGGCGTTATTTTTTCTTTACTCTCCTGGGAAATTGCATCGTTCGAGCAACTGATGGCGAGGTGGTGGAGGATTTCGTAATGAGAAAATTTCGATGCGATGCTTCGCGTAGAATCGCGCCGGGATGTGAAGAGAAACAAAGCGCCTGGGGTTTCCCTGTCATCACTGAATCGATTCGTAACGATCCGCCTTACGCCGAAGCGGATTTTAACGCGACTGAAATTTAGTAACGATAGTGCATAATTATTTGATTGATATGTCTGAAAAGTTTCTTATATTTTCAATGACGTACAATCAGTTGTAAGGTATCAGGTGGGTTTTCATCGTATGGATAAATCGAGTATCACGTGAGGCCCAATTTCGAAATTTTTCAAAAAGGAAGGTGGAGATTTTTGTTTTTGGTAGGAGGTAAAATTTCAGGATAGTCAAAATACAGACAAATCGATTTTGCGAGTTATGCTGACTCTACCTACGCAACGATTCAAAAATTTCTTCTCAAGAATGATTCCATGGCTAGATATTAGGGCGAATACAATTACAGAAAGTGTAATAAGTCATCCTCAGTTAATATTCGTCACTGGAAAACTATAAAAACGCAATCATAAAAATGAAAGGCGTGGGCGGTGAAATAATGAGCGATGCGTTTCTACTCCAAACGCCGGTATTTAGAAAACTTCTTCCGTGTATGTCACCGGCGAGTTTATTTATCGCCCACATTAGTTTGAATTTAAGGAGTCACCCGAGAGGCATGAAGCGATAATGAGAACGGCGCGACGGGGTGAGGAAAAACCGACGAATATTACCAGCATTTTGAAAAAGTCACGGCCAAAAAAAAGGTGCGAGAATCGTTCCTACCCGTCTCTGACTCACACATTGGTATTTCAAATTTCCGCACTTACAGTTGTTCGCAAACAGACGTGGAACGTTTCCAAAACGCAACTGATCCAAGACATTTTCAACGACATTTTTTTAAACGGAGCGTCGCATTTTAGGGCCTCGGGCGGATGAGTCCGACATCTTCCATCTCCTAAGACGGATAAATTTCACTCGCGGAGATTTTTCCAGGAAAGGACGAGAGGAAAAGCTACACAACGAAGAAAAAACCAACTCCTACGCGGCCACATTAAAAAAATAAGCACTCGGGAAAAAATTCGCCACTCACGCTCTATAACGTGAACAAGAGATCCGCCAAAAGAGGAAGGGAGAGTGCAGGATTAAAGAGAAAAAGAAAACATGGTTAAAAAGAGTTGAGAAGAAATATTTGGAATAGGAAGAAAGGAGATAGAGAACAAAAAGTTAGTGAGGAGAACGTCGAAGAAAGTGAGGATGGAGGAGAGCGGGGGAGAGAACCGAAGGGAGAGAGGTGAATGCAGAAAGATGGAGGGAGAGAGAAATGAAGGGATGGAGAGAGAGAGATAGAGAGAGGGAGGGAGGGGGAGAGAGAGGGAGGGAGGGAGAGAGATAGAGGGAGGGAGGGAGAGAGATAGAGAGAGATAGAGAGAGGGAGAGAGAGATAGAGAGAGGGAGGGAGGGGGAGAGAGAGGGAGGGAGGGAGAGAGATAGAGAGAAGGGGAGAGAGATAGAGAGAGGGAGGGAGTGAGAGATAGAGAGAGGGAGGGAGGGAGAGTGGTAGAGAGAGGGAGAGAGGTAGAGAGAGGGAGAGAGGGATGGAGGGAGGGAGGGGGGAGGGAGGTAGAGTTAGAGAGAGGGATGGAGGGAGGGAGGGGGGAGGGTGGGAGGGGGGAGGTGAAGAGAGAGGGATAAAGGGAGGGAGGGAGTGAGGGGGAGAGAGGAGAGGGAGGGAGGAGGGAGAGAGATGGAGAGAGAGGGAGGGGGGAGGGAGAGAGAGAGGGAGGGAGAGAGAGAGGGAGAGAGAGGGAAGGGGGGAGGGAGGGATGGGGGAGGGAGGGAGGGAGAGAGAGATATGAAGTGGGAAAGGAAGAGTAGAACGAAAAAGATGTCAAGAGGAGGGAGTTAAAATCAGTCAGAGATACGGTATGGAAGACGTGGAAGGAGAGTCGTTGGAAAAGAACGAGATAGGGAGAGGAAAATGGAAAAAGAGAGAGAGGTTAATGGGTTTAGGAGGGAGAGAGAGAGGAATAGATACGGAGATGAGATAGAGAGAGAGAGGGAGGTGGGATGGAGATATGGGTGCGGTTAGAGAAGAAGAAAAGCGCGAGGGAGGTAGATTTCTTTGTGAAGAAAACCGACGTCCAGAGGTCCAGAGGTATTCGAACTCTGTCCGAATCAGTCGGGGTGATCGCACACACGTGACCGCTTCCCTCATTCGGTCACGCTTGCCAAAGGAGGAAAAAAACGGGCATGAAAAATAAAGGGAAACTTTTGGTGCATCGGGAACGGAACCCGCTCACGAAATTTTCTCGATGACCGTGAAAATGAAAAAGTTTCGCCGAAAAAAATTAAAACCTTATAAAAAGAAGCCTCTTTTAAAGGATTAAAAATGAATTCTTGCGTACACATTTTTTTACTGGCAAAGGAGATGGGCAGACGAAACAAGAGGTCTTAAGGAACTCGTGGAAATTCATCGGAAAAAAAAGAATTTAGCGGCGAAGGAATGAGTCCAAGTATCCGTTAAGAAATACATAAAAGAACAATGAGGAAAAATCGATATTAAAGGGAGGGGATCGGTGGCGCCGGCCAATTCCGCGGATAAACTACGAATTCTGTCGGCATTTTTGGGGTCGGTAAACAAAGCGAAGAAGACCTTGTAAAGGTTTTTTAAAGCGTCGATTTATCAAAGTTTGAGTCAATCATTCTCTCCATCCACGTTCGCTTGCCCTGATACCTCTATTTAAACCCTACTACGCCTCTTTGCCTTCCCTCCCTCCATTTCTTCCTCCTATCTATCTCCCTCTCTCCCTTGACCATCTCTTTCCTTCCAGCACCCTCTGAGTGTCTTCCCTTTTCCTCCACCAGGATGAACTCCTAGCGCCAATCATTCCTTTACCCACTCGACCGTCTAGCCTCTATCCTCCTCTTCTCCCTCATCCCTTTGACACCACTTCTTCCCTTTTTCTCCCCTCCAATCCTACTCCATCCAATCCTATTCTCTCCAATCCTACTCCCCCAATCCGACTTCCTCCAATCCTACTCCCTTCAATCCTCCCCTTTCCTCTCTCATCCCTTAGCCAAAAGCTTCTCCATCTCCAAGGAATTCACTCTTAGAGAACCTCTCTCTCTCTCCTCTCCTCCTGTCTCTCCCGATCCTATTTCCCGCAAGGGCAAAGGGATGTCCCGCTCCTCCAACCCACCCCCTCCCTCCCTCCTTCCATCCCGTAAGACCTATATCGTCCAACCTTTCCTTTTCCTCCGTTCATCTCCGCCTCAATTTTAAACCCTCCTCACACCGCCGCCTCCGCGTTTCTTCAGGCGTTTACTCATCCTCCCTTTAGCTACAAAAACACACGCCCACACACACACACGCCCCCACATACATACACACACTGCCCCAAACCATTCCTCCGCGACCCTCCAAAACCCCCAACTCTACCTATCACGTACCTTAGTGCCATCGTCTATTTTCTCCTTCCCTTTCTCTTCCATCCTTTCTCTCCGTCTCTCCTATACTTTCTCTGGCCTTATCTACTTCTCTTCTCTTCCACACTCTTTGTCCCCTCGAGCACACACGTTCTCTTTAGCATCCTCTCCTTCCTTTTTCTATCCAGTGGGCCATTGGCCGCATGTCTCCTTCCCTTAAAAAGGATTCTTTCCCTTCCATCTTACTTTGCCTCTACGTCCATCCTCCATTTATCACACTCTCTCCCTCAGTCTCCTCAATTTCGCTCGCTTTTACGCTTACCAACGCTTCCTCCATTTTCTTCTTTTCCAAGGAATGTCTTTTACTTCCTGGTTCAGCAATTTTCCTCTCCTCCGACCATTATTGCATCTTACGTACTTAACGGAATATTTCCTGTATCCTTTTTTTCTCATATCATTTCTTACTCCCGTTTTCTTTCTCTCTCTCTTTTTATCTCTTAATTTTCCTCCTCTCTCGCATCTTCGTTCCTTTTCCGCAATTTTTTTTCTCCCATCATTCCCCCTTTTTTGTTCCACACCTCGTATTTTCCGTCTCCTTTTCCCAGCTAACGTCTTTCGTATCTCTTTCTCCCCATTTTGCTTTCACCCCTCGGGTCATATCTCTCATTGTCTCTCTCCCTCCTGTCTTATTTATTTCTGCTACTACCTTCCTTCATTTCCTTCCGACGAAATCTCTTATTTTCCGCCTTCGTCTTTCATTCCATTCCATCCATTCGTCGCCAACATCAGTAACTTCGTGATTCTATCTTTCACGTACAGTTATTCTTTAAATCTATACGTTTTTGTTATTTCCTTCATTACCAACGGACTGTGTAGCTAGAAATTTCATGTTTATAAGAAATATATTTGACTAAAAAATCGGGTTTTGAACTTGGCCAGTAGGGGAACAAGGGTATTCCAGTTGCAATGTCGATGACGACGTGTTAAAAGCTTAAAGATGCTGCATCAGTCCTGGGTCCGATTCCTAGTCGAGTGGAGAATTTTTCTACAACTTTTCTTCCGAGTTAATAACATCCCACAATGCTATCCTTGCTTTTTTCTCCATTTCCGCCGCCCTTCTCATCCCATTCTCTCCCTGTCTTCCCGTCGCTGATAATCTCTCCTCCATTCTCAAATCCTCGCCTCTCCGGCTCGACTGCTTCAAACGCCCCCTTTCTTTCCTTCCTTCCTCCCTCTCGCTGCCAATTTCTCATCAAAACTTCCTTCGCTAATTCATTTTTACTTTTTCCCGTCGCCCGCCCGACAACCCACGCCTTGTCAACTCCGCCATATTGCCCTTTCGCATTAACATCGCCTTTTTTAGCTCGCTAATTTAGTTTTACACAAACTCTTGATTTTTACTTCGTCCTTCCGTCATCTCACTCTCCTGTCTACCGCAGTTAATGCTCTACTTCTGTTCACTTCCATACTTTTTTGATGTTCCGTCTCACTTCTCTTACACCCGCTCGTCTCCGCCGCCATCTCCTACTCGTCTCCCACCCTTCTCCCAATCTCCCTCTTCTATCTCACAATCCTTACCGCTAATTTCTATTTTTTATAAAATCTTACTTTACTCATCCGTTAGCTACCCCCTTTGTCACATTCTGCTCGTTTTCTTCACGTGGCAATAAACGAGGGTATAAATATGCCTCCTTCTTTCCTCTCTCTTCTCTCACACACACATAATTTTGACAGAAAACTCCCTTGACTTTTCTTTACCTCCATCTCATTTTCCAGTTCATTCTTCAATATTCTCCTCCCTCTTTCCTTCCGCCTCATATCTTCTCCGCCCGCTTGAAAATTATCTCCCCTCGATCCCTTCACAATTTTCGTCCTCGGCGTCTTCCTAAATCAGTCCCTCGTTTTTTAGCGTCTCCCCATTTTTCCTCTCAACCGTGTCCGTTAAAATCTGAACCTTCTTCTATTTCATCTTTATCCAATTCATCCTTTAACTTTCTTTCCAATTTTTTCGCTGATGTTTCTCATCACGCTACCCTCCGCGCCATCATTAAACTTCCAAAACGTCTCTGATGAAAAGGGATTTTTATTTTTAGTTTTATCCCTCCCGGAGCATTTCAAATTTTGTCTCTCTCGTTTCCTCTGCATTTAAACATAAAAGTGCTATACTTGCAGGAGTTACGTTCCGTTTTTCCATAAATTTCTATTCGATTGTCGCAAGGCGGCGTCCACGGGATATTAATTGCGTGTAAAACAAAGAGAATCGAGAGGAAACGGCAGCAACGAAATACGAACGGCGCATCCGAAAGGGATGTGTGCATACATGCATTTATTAAACTTTTCGACTTGTTCTCGTCGGTACAGTGGTGGTGATATCTTTCGGGCCGAGCGAAAAGTGGGCCGTCGCTCCTCTTAAACTTATCGCCGTCTCCCATGCCCGCGTAACATATATCTCCGCGCCTTTATTACTCTTTAATCTTATGTGCCGTTCCCTTCGTATTTTCGACCCGCTCCGGAAAAAAAGATTATGCAAATATCATACATTATTACCGTGAGAAACGGTTTTTAGAGGCGAAATAAATTATCCGATCAGCGTACATTACTGATGAGATATTACAAGAAAAAAATATCTCCTAAAGTCGGCCTCGCGTTAACGAGGCCATTATCATTGTTGCTTCAGTCGCAAAGCGCATTAATTTATCTTTCATCTTTTTGCACATTTATTTGGCAATTCTAATTCTTTTAAAGTTTCAGTCGAGATGAAAAACTTCGATAATATTTAATTGCATAGCAGCCTGATATTCCAATCATTTCGACAGTTATCTTTTACGTGCGAACAATAACACGAAAGGTTCTTATGACTGACTGATTAAATTGTGAATAAGCGTCTTATTTTCTTTCCTACTATACCTAGCAAAATATACGAAGACTGATTGACTGACTGCTGGCATCTGGTGCCTAATCCTATAGTTTCCGTTGAGGACGGCCCAATTTGGGGTATATATTGTTACCCTTCCCTTCATTGGTCTACAAAACAACGGTGTGCGATATTCGTTTTTCTGTTTTGTCGATATAATCACTTCTCCCATTCTCTTTCCTCCTACTCCCACCAGCCTTATCTCTATCTCTCTTCAAAGTAACCTCTCCACCGAGACTCTATTCCAGCTACATCTCTTCTTCTTCTTCTTCCTCACCTCTTCCTCTCCTACCACTCTTCCGTCTACACCCATTTCTTATATCCTTCACCGATACCTTTTCTCGTTGACCGTATCATTCTATTTACCTCTTTACGCCTGTTATCCTCATTCTCCCCTCAACCCATATCTAACCCACTCCCCGTATCTCTCTTTCTCTCTCTAACTATCCACCCTCTCTCAATTCAGACCTATTCCTATTCCATCTTTTTCTTTCGCCTTCTCTCACTCTCTTTGGCTGGTAAAGGGAACGTACCCCAAGACGAAGGCTCCTCGTACACGACGGATAGAGCTTCCTTCGGAACGCCTCTTGAATTTTTGATAGGCCTTCGAAAGAGTAGGGGGGGGAGGGAGGACTACATGGGGTTGTGAGGAGCGGGGAGATGGAGGAGGGGGAGGGATCGGATGCCGGAATTCACGCTGGAGATTGTGGGGGAGGGAGAAGGAGAAATAAAGGTTAGGAGGAGGGAGGGAGGGGGAGGAAGGGTCGGAGAAACGGCGGATAAAAGGTAGGAGGGAATTGAAGGGATGAGTATGTGTGTACCCCTTTGATTGCTAAAGGGATTGGCGGAGTGGGTTTAGAGCGGAGGGGAAGGAGGAGGAAACGGCCTCGAAGGAGAGGAGTTTGCGGAAGAATGGACGGAAGGAGGCAACTTAAGGCGGACCGTTTACGCGTTATACTCCTCGCATCATCGCACTTCTCAACTTTCCTACCCAACGCGTACGAGAGGGGAGGGAAAAAGGGAGGGGAACTTCAACACTCCCCTTTCAACCATTCTCTTAAACGCACGTCCCTTAAAAAAATTTCTCTCCCTTCGCATTAACTTTAAACACACATCCTTATTCTCTTCATATTGTTAAACCATCTCTTTCTTCCATTCTTCGCCTCGTCTTTACCCTCCCATCACTACCCCTCTCTCTACCTTCTTTCGCTCTTATCTCCCACTCTCCCCTTGTATCCCCCTCTTTCCCCTTCGCTCTTGTATTCTCTCTATTTCCCTCTCGGATACAATGCGAACGCAGAAAACGTAGACCCGCTGCACAAAAGCGCATTTATCCGGCTGGATTCTTTTTTGGCAGTCCGGTTGAGGGAAAGCCGTTTCCTTTCCCTCCCTCCGGCTCCCCGTCCATTCTTGTTTTTTTCCGCGTCTTACTTAAAAAAAAACTCCTTCGCCGTTCTCCCTCGAGGGTCTCTTTAAACGCCACGTATGAGGATTACCACGCGAAAAAGCTAGGCTTGGGGATGGGGAGTGGAAAAGTCTCATTCAATTCTCATTTTTACGTTTTTTTACCTCTTTCTCCCAATCTCTCCACTCTTCCTCCTACCGAGCCGGTTTGAAAATAATATTTAACACGGGAATGGCTTCAATTCTTGTTACTTTCTCCTTACATTTGTTTAGGCTCCAAATACGTATTTTTGTAGCTCTTTAATTTTCTTTAAAAAATCGCGATGCAAAGAAAATGGAAGGATACGATTATTATCGCGAGATTTTTGTTTTTATTTTACTATAAATGATTACTTGGGATTTTTTCAGTCTGGAGATTTTTTCGCGTCTTGCGGGAGAGAAAAAGGAAAACGTTTCAAATTTAATAAATAGGAAATTAAAAAGACGGAGAAGAGAAGAATCAAGATGGCGCCGTTTAATTTCTCTCGTTAAATGAAAATTAAAAGACGTGGACATTGTTTTAAGGAGTTAAAATTAGATTACAATTTTTTTAAAAGCTGCCTTTGCGTATAGTCGGGAGGCGGTTATGTAAATATTCTGATGAATTCAATTTCTCTCGGGGCGAGAGAAATTAAAAAGTGAGAAAAGCGGATGAATAAATTCTCTTTTTAACTTCGTCTTATTTTGTGAGTTTTTTCGCTTTGTTTCATATTTCATAAAGGATGGTTGGGGTAAAAAATATTAATGCGAATTTTGGGTATATTAATTATGGAAATGTCATCTAGAAACGCTTTTGAATCCAAATAATGCCGTGAGAGTTTTAACCCCATTACTTGACCTTATTTGACAAACATTGGAGGAGATGGAATATTTGCTCCGCTACAGAAGAAGGTCGTCAGTTCAAATGGTCTTACAAGAACAGATGTTAACTTATTGTTAATACACAAAGACTAACCAGAGATCTCCATTACTTCTGCGAAGAAAGAATATTTAAAAATCGATCAACTTTCCCATCCAATCCTGTTATCGAATTCTCTATTCGTATAACTCGATCGTTTCGTTTTAACATGGTCAAAACTCACCGCAGCAAAGCCATAAAAAGGAAAAAATTCTAAAAAGAAAGCAAGGTGTTAAGATACGGTTAATTACCGCAGGTTTTACGAATCGCAAATCACGAAATGTACCATACACGGATGATAGAGTAAACAAGTAACGGTAACCTTGCGAAATAAACCTACAAAATATCAAACCTTCCAATAACGAGCCTGTCGCCTTCTTTTATTTCATTCCATTTTATTTTCGGGACACGGAGGAGACACACAGCAGTCATGCACTCGAGCGCACATGTACGTGTGTGTTTGTTCCAACGTATTCGCTCCACGGGCGAGATGAAATTTTGAATTAAATGCATTTTCCCCGGGATTTTTTATGCCATACCGCCAAAAGGATCCGAGTCCGATAAATAGAGACGTAAAAAATGGAACAGATTTGAAAGACTGGTACGTATGCTACGCGTACGAAACCTACGAGTATTCTCTCCTTCAACCTTCCCCTCATCCTAATCTCCCCCATCCAATCCCAAGGCGTTGGTCGTGGAAATTTTGAGTCGACGTGGCGGAAACAGCGGAGTGGAGAGTAATATTTGAATCGACGAGATTTTTTATGCATTGACATGACGGTCCGCGAGCGATTTATTGACTTTTTGACGGGTCAGAATAAAAGCACCTCGGATGAATTGTTTTTAATTAACGATGTCAACCATCGGGTCCATTCTATTTCAACATTTTTATTACATGGACGAACAGGATGACTTGATGAAATTATATACACACACATGTAAAACGCAAATGAATATGTAAATATATGTGTATATGTGTGTGAAAGGAGATCGGATGATGGAAAATTTTTAACCTCCTGTTTTAGAAAAATTCGTCGCAAAATTCATTTATATGAGAGCCAAACATACCTTTCGCTAAGAATAATAAATTGTGTTTTTGAAATTTACGACGCGCTGCGAAACATGTTTTGACATCAACGTTCCGAAATTTTCTTTCGAATGAGGATAATAAAACAAAAACATCTTTACCGGTAAATAAGTCCGTATAAAAATTTTTCCAAGATGTGAAGGAATACTTTTTCCAGCATTAATCGACTAATTATGGATAACACGAAAAGAGTGCATTGCGTGGTACATTATTTACTCTGCACATAAATGTCTCAGTACGACCTCGCGCACATCTGAAAGGATAGAGGATAGTAGATAGATAGATAGATAGATAGATAGTAGTAGATAGTAGATAGAGGATAGTATCATCGTTAAAGTTTTACTGATTTTTTTCAATTGCATAATATTTAGAATTTATTCTTGTAAAAACTATCACATCAAGAGTTAGGAAGAACGCCGTCGAACTGCAGGAGTAACTTGATATATAAAATTATCTCAACGAAAATAGAGAGAGATAAGTTATGAACCACCGATTGAGAGGATTAAAGAAACCAAGATCTGATACATAAATTGAGAATAAAAATTGTATGGGATTTCCACAGTAATAGAAAAGAACGACTTCGCTGAATTATGAGGTGGTAGATTTGTTACACGAACTAGATTTGAATCAAGAATTTCCCAAGAATTATGAACCACAAAAATGCGAAGAAACATAGAAACTAAAAATAGCCGTTTCATCTTTGACCCTAATTCGAAGAGATTTGTATCAACTTTCCGTACTGTTTCTTTGGCATTAAAAGTTTAGTTATGAAGATGTTGCAAAACTATGAATTTTATAATGAGAAGCACCTCTAGCGGAAGAAATATGCATTAACCGGAATATTTTACACATTGGAATAATTTCGCAAGACCAGCTTATTTCCAGAGAATGTCTTTATTTAAGGAAACAAGGCGACGAATCGCGATTGAAGAAATTTCGCACAGGCAATAGATGAGGCGAGGAAAGAGACTGACGGAAAAGGAGGCGTAACGCGTTCCAAGAGAGAAAGAACGATGCATTTTAAAGGATTAAGTACGGACTCTTATCTGCTGAAAGGCAGCCGTCGCGTAACATGAATGCATAAATTTTAAATGTGCCGCGTAAATGGAGTTACTTTTGGCTCCGATCGATCAAACGAATGGCGCTGGGAATAAAAAAGTCTGCCTGACTTCATTCCCATTTCTTTTGCGGACGCCCTGTTTTTTTCACTTGGCCGAAAGTCAAAAGTAAAAGAAATAGTTAAAAAATTCATATGCGAAAAACGTAGATGGGCTAAGATGGAGATGGTTCGTTGGCGAAAATTAGTGGAGTTCCGGAGAGATGCAAAAAAACAGAACGCAGAAATAATCTACAACTGAGCAGTTCGACGAATTATTTTTTTATCCCTAGAAGCGGTAATGGTCAAGCCATTTTTATTGATTTTTGCTTGTCAAAATTTTTACTATTTTATTTCATTAAATTTATAATAATAGACCATTTTTATATATCGTTGTAAAGCCAAGACACGCAGTTTACGATGATTATTTTAAAACGGTTATTTATTATGAACTCAATGGTGTAAACAGGTTCAAAAAACTAATTACAGGCAACTCTCGTTCAAGGAACGAAAAGCGTTCGTAAAACGGGAAATTCATAAACACTGCGTAGTGCACTTCCTCCTTATCGGTACCCAAGAGGTCCTTCAAGTCTAAGTGGATATTTGTAAATATATTTTGAGTAACATGCAGCACGTTCGTTGACGTCATATTAAGCCTCTCAAGAAATGCAGGCGATATGAAAAACGCGTGGTAAAGAGACACACGAAGAATCCATGGGCAAACAAGACGGTCTTTGTGACTCCAAGAGCTATCGTAAATATCCGAGTTTCTTCGATCTGAGTTGGATACATGTTATTTAGTTCGTTAAAGTGAACAGAATTTCCGGCGAAAAGTAAAGCTATAAAATGCAATTCATTCGTTAAAGCGAACATTTGTTCAACGAACGTTCGTTGAACTAAAGTTGCCTGTGTTTACAATGAAATATAAAAATTAATTTTCTAATAACATTTGCTATGAAACAAAACACATATTATCTGAGATATGCAAAATTTCATAAATGCCTCTGGTATAAACTAGGCAACAGAGCCGGATTAAGTTGATAGAAGGCCCTAGAGCAATTTCAACTTCAAATTAACATCTTAGTTAATATTTCACTGAGTAACGGGGAACGCCGCCGGGCGGGGGCCCTATTGCCGGCGGGGACCGTGGAGCAACTGCTCCATTGGCTGCATACCAACTCAGTCCCAAGATGTTGTTATTCGAAAAGGTCGCATACTAGTTCAGTCCCGCGGTTGTTAGAGTCCGATGCTAACTCCATCCCCCGCACAGGCACTAGATTCGGTGGACATAAAAAGTCATCGACAAGAGAAATTTATGTTTTTAAATGGCAGCGTCAAAAACATAGTTAGTTTTTCGACCAATGCAAACTTGAAACTTTTAGTTGGCATGGATACGATTTTCGTTGATGACACATTTAAAAGTTATCCAAAATATTTCTGTCAACTTTTTACTGCCCACGGCATAATGAACATACCTTTGGTATTTTCCTCATAAAAGTGATGAAGTGTATGTAGAGGATTTTCAATAGTTAGTCTTCGAATGCTTTAAACTCCAGTTAAATTTTTCACCAAGTATAGTGTACGCGGATTTCGGGAAACTTTTGTTTCGTGGTGGGACTGAGTTTGTATGTGTTTTTGACCGCCGGACTGAATTAGTGTGCGCCGGCTCCATTTGCTCCGCCTGTCATCCGGCCTTGCCAGACAATATATCAAAACGTTAAATTATCTTGATTTGATGTTCCTAAAAATGTTTACGCTTACAAAATCTCTACGAACACATTTCATTACATCAACTAAAAGTTCATTAATCCAAAGAGTATAAGCACGAAAATGCTATACATAACTCACGTATCCACTAGGATCTCAAATAGTAGCATGTCATGCCACCTGTACACAAAAAAGATTCGAATGAGGATTTCGTAAATGTCAAAAAATCGACTGCTCCCGTTTCTATCCAAAAGAAACGTAGCGCTAAAGCACATTCTCCCTCGTTCGAACGTAAAAAAACAAGTTGTAATATTTATCTTATCTGTGGCACTCGAACGCCACACTTTGATTCGCCATCTCATCCGTCCAAATCCAAGGAGTGGTGCCAGAAAAAAAATCATCACCACCAGACAATTGAAAGCAATTAGGCGTCCCTCAATCACGGTAAGTCAATTTTAACCGTCGAATTGGCAAAGCGAAACGAACCGGATTCTGGAGTGCGCACTTATTCGAGATTAAAGTGGAGAAACGACGAAGGGGTAGGAGGGGAGGAGAGGAGGGAGGGGGTTTGGCATGGAGGTAAATGGCTTTTCGAGAGGGTGGGCTGTTTGAAAGGGGGATGGGGAAGAAAAAGAGTGCGTGAGTGGTGAAGGGAGAGGGACAAAGGAGAGAGAGAGAGAGAGAAAGATAAGAGGGAGTGGGAGGGAAATGGAAGGGAAAGGAGTAAAAAGGGACGTGCCGAGGGAGGGGAGGTTAAGGAGGTCTTAATTGGTTTGAGAGACCAAGCGGCGAGGAAAGCAATAGACTGCCTGCTACTGGATTGTTGTTTAATCAAGGACCCCGCGGAGGGATAGCGGTGGCCGCTTCTTCCTCGAGGAGTGAGCGACCAAGCCTGTTACTCCCCCCTCCGTTCCTTTTTACCTTCCTTTGCTCTCATTCTCCCTTTCTCTCTCTCTCTTCCGACCATCCACGTTCTCCCCATATCGTTCCCTTTCTCTCAGATCCTTCCGGCGGGTGCGGAAGCGAATGCGCGAGCAGATGGCCCGAAATGGCGAAAAGGAGAAGGGAAGAGACAGCGTAAGAGACAAAATGAAAATATATATATATATATATATATATATATATATATATATAGCGAAAGTGGAATAATACCGGGAAATAAAATACGATAGTTTTCTTTTTGTGCTCGGTCTCCCAGCCGTTCTGTCCGTCATCGTCCGTATTTTTCCAACGAAACTACGTCATTGGCCTGGGAAGACGAAATTTGATGAGATGATTCTATACATATGGAGCTCGGCTCAGGCTCACGGTAAGGATTCCCAAGGGGAATTGAAGAGGATACCAGAGACAGCCACTTCAATTTCCGCTTCAAAAATGTTTATTTTTGCGGAATTAATGGAAATGAGAAGTGAAACGCAACCCTTATGCGGAGGACCTCGGTAACTGAGTGAGTCCGACGATTGACTTAGTTGTCGGAAAACGCGCTTTCGATCCCACCGCCGAATCATTTCTATTAATGAAAGGATTTGGATTGCGGAAGCTTTAACCTTTAACTAATGAGGTGAAATTACGATCATATTGTAACTACCAACACCGATATTTTTTCGTATTACTAATTGTTCAATATCTACATCTACACTTAGATGTATTTTAATAATGTCATGAGGATTATGAAGTAATTAGAAGATGAAAAACTTGTTAATGACTTAATTTCTTTTTAAAATGAAAACTAATGGTAAGTAGAGCAGAGGGTTAATTTGGCACTATAACTTAGGTGGTGTCTCACAGATCGTACCTCAGTAGTTTAATGCTAAAAGCAATTCGAAAGCTTTACGGAATTAAATAAAAAATCTGATGTGACTTTCTCCATATCTGTAATATTTCTAAAAATTCCAAATACATACATACATACATACATGAAATTGATGGAATGATATGATCCGAAGATCCTATGCAGACAGGCATAAGCTGTGAAAGTTGGAACAATTTTTGAAACGAGAAAAAAGTCTGCTATGACCGAGAATTGAACCCGGGTCTTCCACTTGCCGGGCGGATATTCTACCTCTGAACTATCGTAGCAGAACATTTTCTCTCGTTTCTGAACACGGATGTTTTCCTTGGTGGGACGGGAACTAGCCAAGCTAGTATCAAACTGCTTTTTTCTCGTTTCAAAAATTGTTCCAACAACATAAAAATGTTAAATATAAAACTTCGTGTTGATCTGACTAATAGTTTTTGAGTTATAGCACCCACAAAAAAGCTATCACACGCGCGCGCACACAAAAAACACGCACACACACAGACATAATCGAGAAAATGGTCAAAACGTGTTCACGGGACCTCAAAACGTGTATTTCCGTTGAAATGTCGAAGTCGATTTTTTCATGAATACAATAATTTCCCCTATACTACGTATATGGAGAAAGTAAAAATGAGTAATTAAAAAAATTACCAACCGAATTTTTCATTTAGCACAGCTGCTCTAAGCAAAATAAAGGATTTCAGCGAGAAATTAAAGGAAACATTGTATAGTGCGATTTTCTTTACTTACACTAGTCAAGCAATAGATAACCTTTAGTTCAAAAGAAATCAAAGCTCCCTCGTTACTTCCACTATGGTAGACATGTTAATTTGGCGTTTTTTCAAAATAAAAGTATCACCTCGGAGAGTGGCTACTTTGGAATAGACTCAAAATCGACATCTTTTATATCGTACGTTTTTAAACAAATAAAATGCTTATCGTTAATTTTTGGTGTGAAACCTAGCGAAATTCTAATTACAATTGTTGTAGTTTCACACAATTTTCAAAAAGGAATATTTGACGAAGTCAAAGATGGAGTTTTTAACAAAACCATAACATCTCTGTGGCCAGGCACCTTCCATATTTTAATCAATTCTCCAATTACTCTTAACCTACTTCTGTTTCGTGTCTGGAGTTTAATATTCCTTTAAGTACGATTTTTAATTTGGCGCATCTGCCATTTCGGAGTTCAAGAGCTTTAAGGTTCATTCTGTTCACGTCTTATCCGATTTTGCAAGCTTTCATGAGAACATGTATTTTAAAAAAAACTCCTGTTAATCCAGCCGGATTTGAACTCGTGACCTCGTGTGCAGGCACGTCATACGCAGGCAGATGGCGCAGGATGGAGAATTAAACTACCCGTAGGAATAATTATTAGCATGTACGGAAGAGTCGTTTCAACTTTTTTCACCGGGTTAACAAGATCATAATCCATATTTTTTGGGAGTCGTTCTTCCGTTAAACTACTACCATATATGTTTAGACACTGATGTTTACTTTTTTCTTTTGTAAGCATCGCAGTTTCGTTCCATAAGCTAATTTCCTGTTTTAAATTACCTGCAACAAGCGTGAAAAATAAAATGGAAATACGCAGCGCGCATCTGTATCGTGTACGTAATTCTGAAAGCGCGGTTTTACGATGCTATAGTGTTGTTAAAGGTTCGAAAGGGATAAAAATATTTGGTCCACTGTTCCCATCTCCCAATTACTGAGCCGAAGCCTATCCTCGTTTTCTCTTTTTAAAAGAATTCCATGCTTTAATTTTACTTTCTATTGGATTGCTTCTCCGTACTCTATCCCAACTCTCTTTCTCTTCCTTTCCCCTTCCGTTGCTTCAGTTATTACCCTCCATCTTCCAGCAACCCCAAAATCCTCAGACGCCTCCCCATGCCTAACAACGCACTAAGTGTAGGCTCCACCCATTCCAATTCTCCCTCCTCTACACAACCCTAAAACCTAATCTCTCTCTCTCTCCCCCAATTCTCGAGCACAACACGACGGAAACACAATCACCCCAAAAAATCTCTACTACACCCATTTACCCTCTCTACTGCTGTTCCTCTAAATATATTTTGTTGATCTCCAATCCCAGATCAGCCGAGCATATTTCTTCGCTTAACCACATCATCACCCCTGCTCAACGTTCATTATAAAATAAAATCGAATCGACTTATTTGGACGACAGATATCTCTCTGTCGTGATTGAAACGACGAGTTCTTTCTAAGTACCAAAAAGATTTGGTGCGAAAATTCTTTAAAAAATTTAGACGCTACAAAAATGTAGCATTCGGCTATTGCCGATATCCATCCATAATGATGTTTGCTCAAAGGAATGTCTTTGATACACGAAACAATAAATCAAAGTTAAAAATTAAATAATTTAAAAGTTTGATAAGCTCTTCAGAAAAAACGAACGATCGCAATCAAGAATCCAGAATATAACTTTCGTGATTATTAAGCAAGTGGGATTATATATATATATATATATATATATATATATATATATATATATATATATATATATATATATATACAAACATACATACAGCAATTTTCCAATTTCCAAAATTTTATATTTTCGGAGTAGCCATCGTTTGTAATAACCAAAACAAGGAGCACTTTTGAAACAATTCTCTCGCCATCTCATTAAAGGGAATGAGAAATGAAAAATCTATTATATCGGGGGGGTTCAAACTATCTCGCCATCTCGTTAAACAGAAGCGAAATAAAAAAAACGAGACCGGTATCTCAGAAGTGCCCCCTCCTTTCGGAGAAGAGGTAGGGAAGAAAAGCGGAGAGAGAAATTCCTCCGTTAACATCTCGGACAGAAGCCATGGGAAATAGAGGAGCAGAAAGCATTTTATTCCAACCCCTCTTCCTCTACGCCGCTTTCTCCTAATTTTCTTCCCTCTCTCTTATCCATCTATTCGTTCTAATCTTAACCTCAACGCCCCAAAAACTATCTCCTTGCCTTTTCTAAATCCTCTATCTCTGTATCTCCTTCTCTCTCTGCCACTCCTCCACCTCCTTTCGCCCCATCGGCACTCTAATTTCATTTTCACCCTCTCTTTTTCGCTCTCTCCCTCTCTCCAAAACTCTCATCCCGTCTCCTATACCACTCCGTTCCCAAATCTAATAGCTACCCGCTGCTGCTCTTTTCTCTCCCTCTTTCTCTATCTATCTCTTCCACACGAGTAAAATAAAATATAAAATAAAAAAGGGAGGGAATAGAAACTTCCTTCCTCTTTCATCCCCCTTTATATTCCCTCGCAATTCCCATCCTCAGAGCTCCCAATCCTTTGTCCCGCACACACCCCCTTGCCGTCCTTCCACCCCCCTCCCCTCAGCCCGCAAGGCGCTCCTCTCCTGTCTCCCGCACTACGTCTTTTATCCCCACGGCTTCTCCATTCCTCCCCTCCTCCTTTCCGTTCTCTTTTCTTTCGTATCGGGCAAATCCACGTTTTCCTCCTCACTCTCACCTACTCTCTTCACCCTTTCCTCCTCGGACTCGCCATATCCCACACGCTACCTCCACCTCTCCCCTCCGTTTCCGCCGCTACCTCATCATCCCCTCTTCCTCTCCTCTTCCATCTCTTTCCTTTTTCCTCCCATGCCCACAAATCCTTGCGTTTACGACCCAAAACTAGCGCCGTAAATATGAATCCCCGACGCCTCCGAATGTCAACTCTAGAAGGGTGGAATAACCAAAGAGGATATGTGTTGCAGGGAGGAGAGAAGGAGAGAGAGAGAGGATGAAGGGTGGTGTGTGTGTGTGTATGAGAGAGGGAGGTAGATGGAGCTTTCGTCCTCGGTAAGGTTTTCGGAAGTCGCAATGCATGGGAATCTCTCTCTCTCTCTCTCTCTCCCTCGCTCGCTCGCCGTGTCAGTGACACGACCCGCAAGTGAGTTCGGGGTTATTGGGTGGGACTGGAATGGAGGGGGCGAGCCTATGGCGGAGGGGGGAAAGGCTGTTGGTGGACCGAAATGAAGAATAAAGGGGACGGAGAGGGAAAGAGAAGACGACGGCATTAATCCCCCCCCCAACTCCCCCTCCCTGCGACGACGCGCATAAATTTGCTGCGCCGCGGAGAGAGGATCGCGAGCGGGACATTGTCTCCTTGGTCTGATATCGCGAATTCATCTTATTTCTTGCGAGTTGCAGGTTATTTCTTTTTGCGACGAGGCACCGCGCTCGCGAAAGCGTAATATTTTGCGTCAGACGCTGCGATATTAAAAATTTCTTCTCAGTCCTTAAAATATATATATTATGCCGTGGATTTCTTTCTTTGCCGTAATTAAAATTAAAAATAAATCGCCACAGATTTGCATATACCTAGTTTTTGATGGCATCGAAAAACTTAAAAACTTTTGTGAAGAAAAATCAATCATTTTACGATTCGGAATAAAAGAAAAGCGTTACCATATAATATCCTGTTGCCAGAAAACATTTATCTTTAAGAAATAAACACCAAGTAATAATTTTATATATTAGTAATCCCCGAGTCTTTCGATTTTAATTCTTCGAAAAGAGTTTTTGTAGAATAAATTTCACGGAAAAAATAAAATGAAAATTATTTTCTTAAAGCCAACATAACAACGGAAATTTACTATGTTATATATTGTACAGAATACCTGTCATTCCATTTATTTTAATATTTTCGAATGACAAAAAAGTTTAATCATAAAATATGCGCGAATTTGTACACATTTTGCGTGTTTATGTAAAATATTTACCAAAGGGTTTAGGATGAATTTGACTCGCAACTTACGGGAAAAAATCATGTAGGTCATTGTCATTGCCAGAATTTTCATTGTCGAATAGGAACTCTATTCAAATCACCGAGTCAGATCGGTATGTTTATTTAATGCAAGCACAACAAATACGCGTTAACCGTTCGTATTGCAAAGCAAGCACTGTCGTACCGACAAAACCTCCCACGCCATTCGAAGCCGTGGCCAGTCCGCGAACGTTTTAACTTTAATAACCCAGCAGTTAGTATATTCTCCCGCTCGTTCCGCTCTATTCCCTCGTAAGAACAGTCAATAAAACGGTAGCCCGCACGAACACACGACCAGCTGAAATCCCACTCGCCCCTTTGGAGGGCGCGTCTGGCACCTGCGCCGCCGAATTACCCGGAAACGAGAGGACTTGGCAAAACACGGGGTATTCTGTGTAAACGTAAAGTGGAGCGCTGTCGGAGACACCTCGCGACACCTGCAACTGACCCAGGGAGCGCATACCTCCGGCAGCATCCGGAAAACATGGAAGTACATCTCGCATGATATAGTACAAAAAACGAAAATCGCTACATCCGAAGAACGCGAAGCAAAACAAAGCCGATAGAAAAAAAACAAAAAGTAGGTATCCGTTGATGTAATAAATGATGCTTCGGAAGCACCAGGACCATCGGATAAAAAGTACGCTAAAATTTTTTGAGAATGAAAACAAAGTAAAACGCGAGCAGCTTTTATAAGCTCTCTCTCTCATAAACTTAATTTCCTTCCAGCTGATTTCGCTTTAAAGTGGAATTTAAAAAAAGTCTAGTTCTCTGCTTCGTTCTTCTCGCGTGTGTGTGTGTGTGTGCGCGCGCAAAGGCGCGCTGGCCTAACTTTTTTACCCGCGTTACACAAGACCCTCCTTTTTTATTATAAGGCAATTAAAATTATTGCAAGGGGAAATGTAGAGTGCTTTATTAAAAAAGAAGGGATGTAGGCACCTATAAGGAAGCGGAAAAAAAATAAAAAACACGATAAAAAAGCGTCCCTTCGAACCAAGAGCTTCCGAAAACTTTTCTTCGCGAGAGGATGGACTAAATTAAAAATTTGCCTTTAGAGTTTGAAAGGCCAGGACGAAATTAGGAACGGTGCAGCCATTTTAATATTTGAAGACTCTTGTACTACTTTGTCGAGAAATGTGACAAGAAACGATGGCAAGTTTTGTAACATGGTCGTAAGAACTTGGGTATAGAGTAGTAAAAAAGTGATAAAACTTTTATTTCAAAAATTTAATGAGAGCAGACGAACGCTTTTTCTAGACGAAGGCTCTACTTTGACGCTCAAGGTGGATGTGGCATTGATTCAATGACGGCGTCATATTAAAGCGTGGATGAGGCTTGGGGAACTATAGAATCGGCAGCTGTTTCAAAGCTCGGAAATTGGGTTATAATTTATTTCCAAAGCAATCAAATATCTTCATTAGGCATTTGAAAGTTGAAAGATATCCAGGAAATAACTGTAGCCGATGCCATATTGTGAACAGGATTTCCAATAGGATCAATAAAAAATGATCATTTAAATAATAGCAATAGAAATAAAAATAAACTGATGACCGGAAAAATAATTCAAATAAATAAATTAGTGATAGTAGGTATTTATATTTGTAACTCATAAGGAACATTTTAAAAATATCTCGCAGATGCAACTTATTTCACATTGAATGTGTTTAGAGTTTTTGTTACCACTAACAAGATATAAGCCAAAATAAGTAGGCAGTCTTCCTAGACCGATGAAATTTCGACGTATTTTAGTTAATATTATTTCTAATTCCCGATGTATCTTCGCACAGCAACGACCTTTTACATTAAAACATCTTATTCAGGGAAAAAGATTACGTGCGAAAGATTAGTCACTCGCTATAAACCTTATAAAGGGAAAGTAAAACAAATAAAGAAAATACTTGTTAGAGGATACAGCTGCCGTTTCAAAAAAAATTTGCGGGCTCAGACGCTGGTCCTTCTGAAGCGTTAAGCAGGAGCGGAAGGATCACGGAGGGAATGAATTCGCACCAAAGATTCATCAGTGAACAAGAGCACCGTGAGAAAAAAATGAAAAATTTTCCGGGAAGAAATGTACGTGCAAGATGAAAAGAGTCGTGCTTATGTATTATTCAGCCTTTATATCTGTAATCCCTTTCCCTCCATTCTCTTTAGTTCTCTCTCCATCTCATCTTCTTTTCTTCCTTACACACGCTCTTTTTCTCAACAGCTCCCTCCAGGCTCCATGAGGTGAAGTCAAAGGGCCATCTCAGGATATTCCACTCCCAGCCTCCCTCCCTCTCCCCTACCCTCTTCTCTCCCTTCCTCGTTCTTTCTCGAGTGCCATGAGTCAGGGGTGAATTATTCTTGGCGCACTCTCGCAACGCACTGTAAAATGCACGGGCGAAATCGTGACTGCGAGCGAAAGAAAAACGTATTCCTGCTGCTCAACCACTTCCCTCCCTCCCCTGTATGCTGCGTATGCAACCGGGACAATAACTTCGCCTCTTTCCTAAATACGCCTATCTCTTTTTCCTTCGGGTACAGGCTGCGCCAGGGAGAGAATAGCTATGGCACGCGTGATCAAAGTGGCACGCGAGGAGTATATTTCTCAGCGCACCACGTTTGCGACCATCGATAATTATGATTACTTCAATGGCCTTAACAGCGGCGATTCGTTGATTCTAAAGGCCAATGCGGACGGATGCTTTGTAGCCGTAATGCACACGTGGCTTTCCGGACTATTCTTCTCTTGAGGTATTTTAAATTACCGAACTGATTTTAGCTATTAAATGAGCTAGTTAATTAATTTTAGAATGAGCTACGCTGCTTTTAGAGCAATACTGTCGTTAAAAATTTAATACTCCTACATCTACGGCAGCGCTTAAATCGTTCGAGGAAATTCGAAGGGGAAAAAATAATAAGATCCATTAAAATAGAACTAGATAACTCGAACTATACAGATCTGTGGAAAGCAGCAGTAAAACCCTGATATTGAGTTGCACATCACCAAGATGAGAATTACTTTCTTAACCGCTATCTCTTCCCCAACAACCGTTTCCTCGTGGAGGGCTGCCTGACCAAAGACTACTATTTGACGAACACTTTTCTAAATCAGTTATATCTCTCGACTCCCGCAGCTCAAGTAGGCACACGATCCTATTAGGCTTCGCAGACATGCCTCTGTGACCACCTTACCTGTTCACCATTAGTTCAACATTTAGGCCCGGCGCAGGGCAGCGCAGAGCAGGGCAGTGCTGCGAGACAGAGGTGACGCAGGGCAGGAAAAGCAGGGGAAGCGCATATGGAGACGCAGGTTTTATCATTTAGGAAGCAGATTCCTTTGAGAGTGGTTCTGCTACTTTTTTGTCATTCTTCAATTTTTGCGGAAAGCACGTTATTAGATCTCAGTTCGGAATCTGACTTTGATTTTAAAGTAGAACAATTAATGATGGTATACAACGCAGATAAAAGGAAGAAGTTGTTTTGGAGAAGTGAGAACATGGAGAAACGTTAGTATATAGAATATATATAGAATGTTATCTTTATCAGCTTGCTGCGAAGGACTGCCACCCCGCTGAGGAGGGTATAACCATTTTGCTAACTCAATGAACTCATCCAACTCCCGTGCTTTCCTCGGAGCGCTACGACGTCCCGTCAAACGAATCCAGGCCGATAAACCCAGAAACGCGCGTGTCGTGATATGGCCCTAGAGCATTTTGGAAAGCTTCAGTTTCTTGAGGTCCTCCACCGACTACCTATACCAGTCCGTGGACGTAATCGAGTTGGTGTCGACAACTAACCTTTGAAAGATCCTCCTCATAAGAGCTTGGTTTTGAAAGCACTAATATTCGAGCTTACATCCATGCAAGGTATCGAGGAGATAGAATAACTAAACGGTAGGAGCTGCTCATTTAAAATCGCGACTTTACCTTGACAGTATGAGACAATTCAGGTTTTTGGCGGAATTCTCTGGTTTGGTAAACTCTCTGCCCCGTCCATCTCTTCTCCTCAAGGCCCTTCAATAGGACTTCGAATATTACTTCATTCAACCGCTCTCATACCTTGACATCAAATTCGCATAAATCACTCAGAACGAATTGATATAAGGATGTCTCAAGCATGCACAAATCTATAATACCGTATTTACTCCTGTGCCGCGCGCACCTTTTGTCCCAAAATGCCGGTAAGAAAAAGGGAATGCGCGTCTTTCTGAATAGGTTATATAAATTGCGAGTATCGATAGTAAATTCACTACAACACGCTTGCATCTACGTTTATAATCGCAGAAGACGAAGAAGTCTACGAAGTAAATGTGCGAAGTATTTTGACGACTGAGGTGACGTAACATTTTCATAAAATTAAAGCTGTATCTTTTAAAAGAGTTTTAAGTTTCATATTGTTACGATTTCAAATGGAAAGAGAGTTATCAAGATATGAAGAGAACAGCGGAAAATAGGAGTATATGGAGAACCAGGTTTAACTATGAATAATCACGGATCTGTCAACGGACTGACAACCTATGATGATGATGATTGTTACTCAAAATAAGCAGTTCTGACTTTAAAAGTTTACTATCAATTTCTACCTATACTTTTGCAGGAATAAGTTGGCATCTGGTATCTGTTTTTGCCGAATTCATCGTGAGCCCTTGATGATGATCTTTTGACATATGAGGGGAGACTACTGAGGAGAATATTTCTGCTAGCATCGGCATAAAGAGATCACCCAATAAATTGCGTCACGCAGGTAGAAGGGAGGAGATGCTTAACTTGGGCGGACCTTGTTTCAGGGAGAGAGAATCCGTTAAGAGACCGACCTTTTTCTAAATCCCAGATGTCAACTATCCCGGTACGAATTTATTTATATTTATTTTTTCCCTCCGAGCTGGCCCAAAATAGGAGTGCGCGTGGTACACGAGTAAGGGTAATTAATTACAGAGCTCATATAATTTTGAATCTAGTATTCATGTTAATTCATTAAAAACATCTCCTACATATTTTCCCAATAGTATATAAAAGGAGGATTGATTTACTAGGCCTCATGCCTCTCTACTAACTAATACGGGAAATTATCACTTACGCATTTAAGGATCTAATGCATTGAGAAATTTTATTTTATACTTAAAAACTTTACCTCGTAATGATTAAATAGAATGAAATCCATATCAGTCAGTGAAAAATATGAATTACTTGGCCTTAATAAAATTCGAAATAGTGACAGTAACTTCTTACGACGCAAACAAATATTTTAATTTCATAATGGAAAGCTAAATAAGTAGCTTCACTCAATATACAGATTTCTTGATTTCCAATTTTGTAAGATTTAGAATGTAACTAATTTGTAAAAATACTATTGATTATAACAATAACGCACACAAATTAATATTTGTCATTATGAAAGAACTATGCGAAAATTTATTTAAAATAAATTAACATTCAGTAGTGTAATTCCTTCATTAAGAGGGAAATCTTTTCTAACGCTTTAATATAATATTCTAAATACGCGCATAAACTGCAGTACACCCTTCGATATTACTACATCGGTTGCATTTTATCAGACAAAACTAAACTATCTGGCGGAAGAAACATTTGTTCTTTAAATTTCAAACTTTACCCTCACAATTCTTGCTACCTTTACTACCAAGGAGATTGCACGTGCCCTCTTCTGATTGACAGAAATTTTACGTTGCTTATTGAAGTTTTATTTGGAACTCGAGGCCATTAGTAACGTGAGATAAGTGGATGAGGCATAATTATGACGAGGCGGCGCATATGGTAAGTATGGGAGCAAATAAATCCGACCTAACTTAAATAAAGGTGGAGGTGAACTGTACAATGAGAGGATTGGTATGGTTAAGTTTGCGATTTGCGCTTTTTTAGTTTGTACCCTTCCTGTACAATAGGGACCCTAATGAAAGGTTTGGCTTTGTCCTTATAAAGGAGATTAATATTTTGTGATAAATCCATATTTATAATTTCTCTCTCGTTGTGCTGAATGTTCACCACAGAGTTTTGATCTTTTCTCATTCCAGGAGCGGCGTGATTGTGTAATCTTCCTGCGAGAACTGTTAACGTTCTTTTCAGTCATCTGTTCTCTAGTCATCTTTATCGTCTTTGTGAAGTGAATTTGCTATTTTTTGATACAGCGATTTTGTGTGTGGGCGTGTTTTTCGAGAGGAGCTTCTGTAACCGCGGGAGAGAGGTCTTCCGTCGCTGGAGAATAGAAATGGTAGTGAGACGACGGATAATAGGAAATTAGTTTTCCATTTCCAGTTTATCTCCAGTTTCATTAACCGAAGTTCAAGACATCTGTTCGTGATGATTGTTACGAAAGAGCCTTAAAATCTGCTATACAAATTAGCGTGCAATGACCGTTCGTTGCAAATTTCGTGGTAATTTTATTACGATGCAGTTCCTCCTATTACTTATCTCACGAAACCAGCTTACAACATGTTTGACGCAAAATAGTTGTGCATTATCACGTAAGCAAATAATTTTCCTCGCGTTTCGTACATTTTTCAGAAGCTCAATACTCCTTTGAATTTCACAGGTGAACTTCTTACAGAAAAGAAAACGCGACATTAAAAGCTACTCCTTTTGTTAATTGGAAATCTGTGACCTTAATATACCATAAAATTTCAGATATTGCATTTAGTATGGCAAAAATTATGAGCTGCTATGCACTATCAAACTGCATTTGGAAACATTCATCGAAACGTTTTGAAATTACTTTCATTTGTACACTAACAAAGAATTCGGTTAACATTTACAACAAAATTATTTCCAGTAGCTCCTTTTTACGGCGCAGTTATAAAACCTCTAGTGCCGTATAATTATCCGTCCATAATTATGTTTTGCACTCGTAGCGATTGTACGTTGTGCATTTGTAATTCACTTTTAGAATACGACAGGCGCTTAACATATTCGCTCAGTGTATATTACGTATAATTTTTACAACCTGTAGTGCATTTGCGAAAGAGGAGGTTTTCTTATTCTCTTCAACTGTATGCACCTGCGGACGCTAACTTGCCGAATGTCGCCTTACATTATTCAAAACTACGAAAAAAATCTTCCTAATTTATTCCTAGCCACATCCGAATAAGATAAACAAGGTTCATGTTGCATAGTTGGTAAGTCGTGACACATAACTCCGTAAGGAAGTTATTAATATTAAATGTTTCGGAACTAATAGAATTGGGTCTAGAGATATTACGGGCACAACCATGGCTCTCCGCTTCGATCAATCAATCAAAGGATCCCTTTTGTTCCCAATTCGCTAATAATGCTTCAAAGCTGCTCTTCATTTACTGCGTTACTGGATATCTCTATTATTGTTCTGTTGAATCCTGCTCTCGAACCAGAGGCAGATTTACGCCTCGCGCTCCCGTAAGGGCAGCACACTCCCCACACCCACAATTGACATTCGTATTTTCTGAAAAAATGAAAAAAGTGTAAACGATAAGTTAAGCATTTATTCAAAATTGTCTTGATTTTCGCTAATAATTAATCAAAGTTGTGTTATATTTTTTCAATTCAAAGAAAAAATTACGATATATTTTGAAGCCGCTATTAAGGCAAAGATATAAAAAAGGCTCATCTTTTACTAGTTACAAGACACAAGAGCCTGTAGGGAAAAGAGATTTTCAGTTGTCCTTCGTTTAATTAAAAAACATTTTCGCAACTCGTTTGAAAAAAAAATTCGTAAGTAGTAATAACAAGAAGTCCAAACCAGGATTAATATTTTGTGGACTGACGCCGGCATATAGTACCAGGGGTGAAGCGACACAAAAAGTTTTGCTGTTTCAAGTGCGTACTTCTCAAAAGCGTCTGCATTAATTTCGTATTCACTGGAGAGAGTTTGTAGAACGACGGAGAAACGAACAATTACTCTCTCATCAATTCCAGTAATTAATGAAGTCGATGATAGGTTCTGAAAGAAAAGATGTGCTGTGTTTCCGTCCCACTTCCTCCTGGTTTCGGAATATCCATCAATAATCCAATTTCCGTCCGGAATTTTTCCTGAATGACTTTCTTCTTTTCTAAAAAACTGTCTTTATCCATCTTTCCTCGAACTTGCCATTTCTTGAAGTGGAGACGATAGGATCTATGGAGGAGACATTCGAAAAATCTTATCCATGCATGATGATTGGACAGTCCAAAAGTGCAAGTTGATTCGTCTACGCCACGTTTAGATACATTATCAATATCGTTCATCTCCTTTGGAAGTGCACCACATGTGTAACATTTTTGTCCCGATTTTCCTGTCACTATACTGCATACTTTTCCATCTACCATTGTGAAACATAATTTGTGACTTATCATTATTTTTTCCCCAGCACTAGTTGAGGCAGTTGAGTGTACTAGGGAGTTTATTTGCTCCTCCACATAGTTCTTCTCTTCTTTTATGAGAGTAGCTGACTCTTTCTTGCATTGAAAGCGAATAGGACGGAAAAACCGAGTCGAAGAAGGTCTGCGATTCTGCCAAACCACGGATTTTTCGCAGGTATTTGGATCTTCATAATACAGCCGCAAAGGAACGAGTGAAGTTACAAGCAGGTCGCTGTCACTAAAAACAGCATTCGAAAATTTCTGTTTGTAAACATTGCCCACTGCTACCATCAAATCCCCACTTCGAAAATAGAATTAAATTAGGTTCATTCTGATCACAGAAGGTTGAAGTACATAAAACGTGATCCTGAAATGTAACTAGTCGTTCTGTGATGTGGTTGAGTAATGCCTGGAGTTTTACTTCTGCACAAGTTTCAGTCACACTCATAGATCTTTTTTCTGGGTAGCACCTATTTTTTGCCGCTTGTATCCTGCTGTAAGAGGGATAAATATTTGCATTCCTCTCTTTGGCCTGACTTCGGATCAAGACATATTGTGCCTTAGACAGCTTAGCTTCAATGAACAAAGAGAGCGCCTCATCTTCGCTGTAGCTTTTTATGTAGATATCGCAGACTTCCAAGCTTTACTGATCTTTTCCTGGCTGCCATTCACGCCCCGGGGCGACGGTTGCAGTCTTCACTTAGTCGAGGAATATCATTAAATAGCGCAAAATCGTATTTCAGAACCTCAATGTATATGAACTAACGAAACGATAGAGCCTAAGCTCGCAGTCGGGACAAGCCCGGACAGTTTTTAAAACTCTAACGGTAATTTTCGGTCTTTCGATTTTTTTTAAAATTTGCATTGCTATGTGAAAAAAATTTAAAAAAGTAAATACCACTAAAAAATAAAAACTTTTATGCAAATCATAAACTAGACACTTTCAGCTGTCAGATAAAAGAATATTTTTATAACTGGATCACCAATACTTTAAACACTATGAATTTTTAGAAAATCGCTAGGACAAAAAAATCTTTTCAAGACCAAGAAAAAATACTCAATGTTGAAGTCATTATAAAGGACGATTAAACATGCGTTAAATGATAGAATGGACTTCTAGTTTTCCACATAGACCATTTTCAGTATTAGTTTTGATGTTTTAAAAAATGACTTTTGGCCAGCTTTTTTTTTATTTTAGTCCACTGTGCATTGGTGCAAAAGTTGTTAGTAGTGGACACATACAGACAGGAAAATTTTATAAGGCTATGTTTCCTTTGGAAACCAGCCTAAAAATAGGAGTGCGGGATCTAACAAAAACAAAAATGAAGAAATGCGTGGGACGCAGCGCGCATTTCTTTTATTCAACCTTCTCGCCGACCTGTTTTGATTGCGATGGCCCCGTAAACGCTGCCTACGTTCTTTTACAACTCGATTTTATTTTCGAATCAATCGGTGAATCGCTCCAAAGTTCAATGCACCTTTCCTCAACGGCCGTCGGATGTGGGCAATGGCGGACAACATGAAAAGGGTTTTCAAAGAGGAGCATCATCGTAATACTAATAAAAGAGATTGCGAAGCCGCCTCGTGATCATGTTACGCGTTTGAGGATAATGAACCTCACTGCCTGACGAACTTTCGCGACGATGGAACAAACGCGAACCTTCGATCCCGACTTAGAAATGAGAATACACTCATCACTCTAATTACGCGGTTCTTCTTAACACGTTTTCGGGTTAGCACGGTTTTCTTTAAAAGAATTACTTCGAATTGCACGGATATTATCCCTTTAATAGGCGCGTAGGGGTCTATGTGATCCCACTAGATACGCGGTATACGATTAGACCATTATGCATTTTATTTAATATGTTGTTATTTTTTTCAGTAACTTTTTCTCTTATATGTCATTTTATAGTATTATTTCATAGTATTTTCCATCATTAAAATTCATTAAATAAATATAATAAACAAGATCATTATAAAGGTTGGTGGCTTGATTAACTTATGGCTGATTTACATAGGTGGGAAAATTCCTTAATCCATAAAAGTTTTAAGAAGTTTTCCCACCTATGAAGATCATTATGATTAACAGAAATATATATAACATGGGGTCGTATAGACCCAAGGCGCCCACTTGTATGTGCACGCCTACTGAAGGGTTAATTTCGCTTTGGCACGGTTTTGAGACTTTCTTCAAGCATGGAATAGCATATAATAACTCAGCTCCTCTCAGAGAATTTAAGGAAGGATAAAGGAAGTAATGTTGAATAAAATTTCACAAAATGGTTGAATGTTTATCTGAAGACGGCTCTTTAATATGATCTCGCGTATTCTTAGGGGAAAGCCCCACTTTGCACGGTTTCGTTATACACGGACATCTGCTGGAACTCATGGGTTGCGCAAAATGAGGGATAGGTGTAAAGGGGGAATGAGACGAATAAAATAAGCAACGTACATTCCACGGTCTTTTATTTACCTTCAACATACATGCACTAAACTTTCGGGTGCTACACGCTACGCTTCGCTTTTGGAACTGAACGCGAAAACGAATTGTAAATTAGAACGTGATCACCCTGGTCGATACGGGAGAATAAATATTTACTCGGCAAGCGTCGAGAGTCCACGAAACGGGCAAACGCTATCCGGCGTAATTAACTCACCTGTTCCGCGGCAATTCCTAATGTGATAGGCTTCTGATAGGTTTTTCTTACATTTCAAAAATGTAAATACCGTTGTTGTGCCGAAACAAAAGGAAGCTTATGAAGAGTATATAGTCAAAACTTGATAACTCGAAGTTTCTGTGAGACGAAGTAGGTACATTTTCCTTCGTAATCTTCATAAGAATGAAGTTCTATGACCGCAATTTTCGGTAATTCGGATTATTTGTCTTCCCTAGAGGTTCAAGCTATACAGATCCGATTTAATTTATTTTTAAATTTTGTGAATCGTATCTCTTTAAAAAATCATTACTATAATAAAGCACATTTAAATGCCAGTGATGGAACGGATATTTGCGCGTGTGCTCGAGATAAAGCTCGCGTTTGTGAGAGTATGTATCTTTGTATTAATTTGCATATGTAAACGTTGGTATGGGAAAGAGAACATTTGTGCAGAATTTACAGAATTTTTTTCTATATTTCTGAGGGATAGGTATTGCTCTCTTTCGAAAGAACGAGGACGCTACAAAAAATTGAATACCGAACACACGCAGTAATATTCTCCCCATTCTTCTTCCGAGGCAGCCATTTCGTTCTGTTCCTCCATCCACCGATTCGGAATGTTTTTTCCGCGGACCATGAGAGGTATAAAGAGAGGGAGGAGAGAAAGATAAAAAAGAAAAATATCCGGGGTAGCATACGGTTTGGAAAGAGATGAGTGTGAGAGCGTAAGGCAACGAATAAATAAATAAAATATATAAATGAATAAATAATATATATACATACATACATACATATATATATATATATATATATATATATATATATATATATATATATATATATATATATAGTCTGTATAAAAATATGCCTGGATTCCCATCTCTCCCTCTTTCCCTCTTTTAATATTCAAACCGTCATCCTTAAAGCATTAAAAATAAACTCCAGCATCCATATTTTCCCGTCTTTTTTCCTTAATTTTTTCCCCACCAGTCTCTTTTCGTAATTGGACGAGTCGGATCCATATTCATTAGAATTAGCAATTGTTCGGAATTGTCCCGAGGGACCGGTAGAGGATCCATTCTCCTCCCTCGATTTTTTTTTATTCGAGAGTACGGTGGACGAGAGGAACATATATTTGTACGCTCTTTTTTATCGGAAATTCTTTACAATTTTTTTCCTCGTCCCTCATGAATTTCTTTTCCCAGATCGACCACCGTTTCTTTCTATCTTTTCAATTTTTTTCTACATCCATCGATTTCAAATCCGGAAAATGAAATCTCTCTGACATATTGAGCGACGCTAACTTAATTAATGGCACAGACGTTCACAAATGCGCGTCCATCCCGTCGGCTTAATCCGAGCATTCGACGTCGAAAAGCAATCGCGATTTCTCCCTACGCTGTGTAACTAAGTCCGTGCTGTATGTAAATATTCGCGGCAGCCATGGATGGAGAGAGAGAGAGAGACTTCTCCCCGTACTTAATTAACGTGCATTACTTTAGGTGCTTGCGAGTAATAACGCGGCTGGCGCTGGCTCCGTGTTGGACGCTGCCTATTGGGAGAGGCGAGGAAGACGTCGACGGGTTCCATAGCAGACCAATATCATTTGCCTATCCCGCCCGAGCGCCGCACGTATATATTGCTGATTAGTGATACAATTGGGACGTTCGTCGATGCTTCTCGAGACGTCTCAAACTAACGGAATCGGCCGAGTTAATTGAATTAATAGGGGCTGAAGCAAACAATTGCTAACGAGAGAACGTCAAATGTCCCAGCCGTTGCAGAGGGATTAGATTGCAGGATGATAATATTATTGTTTCGTGGGTTAACTATTGTACGCTGTCGATTTTACTTGGGAATATTTCAGCGCATGGGAAAGATAGAAACAAGTATATAATCATTTCTATGGTTAACTATCCGATAATTTCGATATGTTTTAGGATTAATTTAACGACTGGAACGATGATTAGGTAAATTAACGCGAAAGTAAACAAAAACCTATAGAACATAAAAGCTTGTAAGAGTTTGAAAATCAACTTACCGAAATTATTTATCGTGGCGAAGATCTGGATGTTTATTGTAATTGTTCAACATAGCAACTGAAAGGAAACGAGGTAATTAATTGGTGTATGCAAAGGCAAAGGTTTGTTTGAAGGACGACATGAGATCTGGAACTAATGTTCGCAATTCGTTAGATAGCAGGCACGGATATGGTGTACGAATTTTGCCGCCAACAATAAAAGTACGCCAGCATTTACCAAAACTACGTCATGAATTTAAAAAAAGTGGTTTCAAAATTAACCGAGGTTTCTACGGCGGAAATTCCGTCTCCATCGATCCTTCAAGCCAGCATTCTTGAGGCATCCGTCGTCTTTTCCCTCCGCATTTCGTTTAAACGCCAACACATCACTCGACAGCCCCTAACTCTTATATGCGTCCTCGCCCCGTAATACACGTGCTCATCTCGAAGATTTTGCCGCGGGTCCTAATTTTTCCCGTCTTATCTCATCCAATTTGTCTGACCCGTCGTTATATCTCCAGGAGAAAATAGTGCTGCATGCGCAGGAAATGTTCCTTTTTCCGTCCTCTTCCTTTTCTCTTCATGGGCTTTCCACCTTCATCCTCTCCCTCTTCCTCTACGGAGCGGCGGAAAATGTAAGAAGCTCCGGCTGAGCCCGGGAGACTTACGCCGTCTCCTTCCATTTCACTCTTTCCTCATAACCTTTTTACGGTAGACGTGGCAGATTTAATCACAGAGCCAGGTATGCAATTACTTTGATGTCGCGGTGTCGAAAATCAAGATAGAGTCGCCTTTATTCACGGCCTTTTTATTTTTTTTTATTTTTGAGGTAGATTAAAATAAAAAAGCGACAAGGAAAAAAATCCCGGACACGTCCGAATATATCTTGGTAGCATCCAGGGGCAAATGAACGAACATAATGGAAAAAATGAGACGTCGATTAAAAAAAAATATTAGATGGTGTAGCTGGCGAAAATTGCATACTAAATGTCTCAAATTTTAATATTAAATTAAATGCTGAGAATGCGATAAGGCTGTTAAAATTGACTTTTAAGCTGAAAAGTTATATTTCAACATACGGTTTTTGTTCATAAATACGTGCTAGGAAGGACTTATGCAATGCAACAATTAAATGTAGTCGTTCGGTCAGGGTCTGAAATCTTTTAACTGTTTATATGGAAATTTATCAAGCCCACTGAAAAATATTTCCATTTAAAAATAATAAAAAAGTAAAAAAAATATTTTCTATATAAGGAAACTGTTTGGCCAACGATTGTGTGTCGAACGCTTTCGTGTAATTGACGATAAAGAAAACGTTAATAAAAGCAGGAACATATTTTTTAAATGTATAATAGAAAAAAATCAAAGTTCCTTTAAGACATTATCTTGTCGGCTGGCCTTGACTGATCCAATACGTTGCGTTTTAAATAACGAAACGAAAAAAGCTATAACATACGAATCGCGCATCTTAAATAAAAGTAAAATCTCCAGACTTTTTAAAGTACGTGCTTTAAAATGTAAAAAACTTCCGAATATTTAGATTTAGAGCAAGTCTGAGAAACCTACGCATATGCGGTCACCCAGCGCGTTTTATGCGGCCCTCGTGACTATGATGAAAAATTTAACGCAAAATTCCTATTTTTAACGAAATTATTAAAATGAAAACCTTTAATATCGAGATGTTAACCCGAAAACATCATTTAGACTTGATTTTCACCTAAACGATACCTATGAATCTCTAGGTAACTCCCTATGTAAACTCTAACACGGCCTGTCGAACCATTGGCCACTTCCAACGCGGCCCGCCGACGAATTCTCAACCGCTAATTCGGTTCAATATGTAGAAAAAGGTTGGCCAACCCTTCTCTAAGAGCAAGGAGAAGGAATATAAAACCCGACAGAAAATGCCAACATCTCTTTCCTCATCCTTATCCCCTTTCCTATGCGCGCACGAACATTAGAACAAGCATTCAGCGAGATAAACTTTTTATAAAATCCTCTTTCTCCATCTCATTTTCCCTTTCTTTTTTCCCCCCTACCACGAACACGCCATCGCACACACACACGTAAAGGGAGACCAAATGCGAGAAGGCTTCTTTTCGTCCTGTCCCTGTCAAAAGCAAATTACATGAAGGCTCATCCTCCTCCCTCTTCTCCCGCTCCTTTCTCTTTCTCCCTCATCTTCCCTGTCCTCAAGCTTTATCCTCGCGGTAAACCTTGAAGGGAGAGAGAGGAAGAGAGAGAGAGTGAGGGAGAGGGACAGAGAGGAGCCAGTCAGGTCACAGAGGTCGTTGTGGGTATTCACGGAGTGGCGCCTCATGGGATGCTGGCGAAGGTGAGTGGCTTCCTCATGGACCGCCTCTTCCACATCATCTCGCCTCTCTAACTCCTTCCTTCTCTCTCTTCCCTCTCACCCACACTCCCTTATCCATCCAGGAGCATATCCCCAACCTTGCTCATCGCTTTTACAACCTTCCCTCATCTTTCTTACCCCTTTCTCCATCACATCCCCCTCTCCCTAGCCCCATTGGGAGATGAGAGAAAGAGAGAGACCGCGAAGTCAGCCTAAGCAACACCCCCGCCCCCATATTCTGTTGCTTGCGTACGCTTCCCACCCCTAAACCCAAGCCTCCCTTCAACGCCATACCTTCCCCATTTGTTCGGGGACCCGCATTCCAAATACTCCGGGCGTAGCTGCATAATCCCACCAGAGCCTACATCCGCCCTCCGACACGGTCCCAGGAGCTCTCTCTACACGATGAGTAAACAGCTAGTACTCTCTACCACTACTACTAGGTACGAAGGAAGGGGGGTGGAAAGGGGGTAGAGGTGTTTGAGTTAGCGTGTACGTGTGTACGTATGAGGGCAACCTAAAACTTTCGCGGGAAAGGACAAAGAGAAGGATATGGATAGGGAGGGGGAGGGGAGGAAAGAGGTGGAGGGAGGGAAGGAAAGAGGTGGAGGGAGGGAAGGAAAGAGGGGGAGGGAGGGAAAAGCAGATGCTAATTCCTTTGCGGTCATATAAAAGAGGGAGAGGTGGCGGAGGACGCGGAGGGAGATGTGGAAGGGAATTTCAGTTTTGATTAGTTTACAAGAGTTTTCTTGGCGGGTATATTATTACAAAGTGCGGCTCGAGAAACTTGGTTAGGCGCCGGCTGGATTACGATAAAATGGCGGCCGGGCCGGGAGGAAAAAAGTATAATGAGAGGAATTTCGTTTCTGGCAACTGGCGATAATGTTGATAATGTTTTCGCGGCGAATGTCATTTCGCCGTCCCGTTTTCCACCATCCAGTTCATGGGGGGAATTTAAATGCAAGTCGAGTCGTTTAGGTGAAATAGGCGTCGGGAAATTGTTTATATGGATCCCCCCATATCTCGGGAGGTAATTTTATTTTACTTGGAGAGAGAAATAAATATGGAATTACATTGTCACACTTACTTGACGAGGTTATCTCACGTTTAACTTACAAAAATACTGCATGATCAATGACCACATGCTGTATAAATATTTAAGAGGATAATAAGTGAAAATATATCTAAGGTTTTCATAGGTATAAAGGGCAAAACCGGAAGTGATTTTCTATTAGCTAAAAAAAAGATGCGCGGAGAAAAATAGTTTTCAAATATATTTTGACGACCAAAGAATCTTCAAACGAAATAATTCTCATATACTCGTATAGTAGTAAAAAGTAGAATTTTGCAGTAATTCGCATAAACCGCAGGAAAAGGTTACTTCCCAAACCTCTCTCAGGAGAAATATTTCCATACTTTCTTTCTATGCTGGACGTCAACTTTCATCTTGTCTCCTTAATCATCAAGCGTCCACCTCCGAGTTATAAATAACGACGTAACGTTTGTGGCGTTTGCTTTTAAAACTGTTTTTCTTTCAGTGTATCTTTGTTTAGAAAAAGCTTTTATTGCTTCACTTTGTCATACATCCGTCGCGCTCTTACTAAAATTCAAGTTACGGGTGGAGCAAAGGATCTAAAGAGATGAAATTTTCAGAATACATGGGTAAAGTGATACCACTTGTATGCGTATACATTCGGATTCACGTCCGTCCAACAGGAAAAATGAAAATATGAAATTATCTCAGAAAGAAAAAATTAACAAAGATGAAAGCACATGACTATAATTATGCCCCTTTCCAAATAGTAAATTTGGCAAGTAATTAAATGAATTAAGTAATATTCATTACTCATTTTGTACATTCTATTTAGGCGAAAAATTCCACTTGTTTTTGGTGAATGCAATAAAACTGGCAACCTAGGGATTTGGAGATAACCGGTTTTAAGGATTTTTCCGGTTCATGGATAATATATAAAGCCTTATCATGAACCATCGAATAAAATATTAAGTAAGGAAGACAAAATAAAAGCAGCGATGATCGTATATTTTTAAAAAAAATTTGTTTGTGAGCAAACGAATCTAATTTTTATTCATTAATTTTGGAAGACTTCTTGCAAAACAACGTTCTTTGTAAACCATTCATCAGCGCCAAGCAGTCGACCTTGTGCAGAATTTTCCTTGATGTTGTTTCGATTTTTCTATCTTGACAACGCAACGTATTGCTGTTCATGTGAGAAGACGGTCTCTGTCAAATAGATACCAACATGATCGTAAGTTTGATCTTGAGCTCTTTTGATTGTAACGGCAATGATGGGAAATTGTCGTCGCTTGAGAATGAATGGCAAATTGCTGTCGCTTGGAGCGCTTTCGTTATTACAATAATACGCATATTAATTTTCACCCCATTTATTGAATCAAACAAATTTAACGCAATATTTGCTGTTATAACAATGTACCTACCATATCATAAATGCGCCAATAAATACAAATTGTGTCTATAAATCACTTATAATTAGTAAGTTGTATCTGCATACCTTCTTCATTGTCGTTAATAAACAATCGATAATAAAAGATGTGTCGTAAATAGTTCTCGAACCTCCCGTTCTTTAAGAGCGGCGTCACATTCGAGCCTACCTGAATGACAGATCTGCTCAAAGAGCAGGAAAACATTTTAAGTAGCAAGATGCTTAGTATGTATGTCGGTATAAATATTTTAAACCACGCATGTTGAGATTTCACTCAACATACCAAAAGTGACTGTAAGAGTTATACATGACTTGTCCAAACGCGTGCAAATAATGCTCGAGCAAAGAGGGATCTCACATGCCGACTGTCATTTATTGTACGAATCACGAATGCGCTGTTCATTACGCCTGGGATTACTCAACACACAACAATAAAACTTGTCTCTCACCTTATTTCATTTCGAAATTAGCGTCAGGCGTTACTTCCGGATATTGTATAAGGCCGAGACAATCGAAAACGTGGAGGAGCTTGCGAGAGAATGTGGAAGGCATCCTTTCATTTATATCTCTCCCTCGCGCAGTTATCCTTCCATCCCCTCCACATGCGACGGAGGCGAATCTCCCTCCATATTCTCCCTCGGAATAATGACAGACAAAAAATAAAACGATTCGTGAAAAACGCTTAAAGCGGATGCGTTTTGGGACCCTCTCGCTGGCGCACTGGTGCGTGCAGGCGTGTGTGTGCGTGTGAGGGAGAGGGGAAATGAGAGGGAGAGAGAGAGAACTGGAGGCGTAAAGAATTTTCAGATTCGACCGGAAACTTTTACAAGTTCCGCGGAAAAGCAGCGAGTACCGAGCAGACAAGGGGAGGTTGGATTTTTTTCTCCCTGAGTATGCTCTGGAAACGCCACACTGTTCTGCTCCGAAGTGCGTCCGTCCTGTACAAGGGGCTGCGGGCGAGAGAAGGGAGAGGGAAACGGAAGTTGGTGGAGTGTTGCAAAGAGAGTAGAGAAGGGAAAGGGAAGAGCGCGAGTGGGGTTAGAGAAAGGAAAAGGGATTGTTTTTGGAGTAGAAGGGATGAAAAGGGATAGAAAATAGGGGAAAAGATCCCCTCTGAAAGAGGTTGAGGGAGGATAAAGAGGGAGACATTGAGAGAAAGCGATAGAAAAGGGAAATTGGTGGCGAGAGAGGGGGCAATGTAGAGGGAGAAATGTAGATAGGGAGAAATGCAGATAGGAAGAAATAAAGAGGGAGAAACGTAGGAGAAATATAGAGGAAAAGTGTAGAGGGGAAGAAATGTAGAAGCAGAAATGTAGATAAAGAGAAATTTAGATAGGAAGAAATGTAAAGAAGGAGAAATATAAAAAGGAAGAAATATTATGAGGGAGAAATGTAGGAGAAATATAGAGGAAAAGTGTAGAGGGGAAGAAATGTAGAAGCAGAAATGTAGTTAAGGGGAAATGTAGATGGAGGAAATGTAAAGAGGGAGAAATACAATGAGGGAGAAATATAATGAGGGAGAAATGTAGAGAGGGAGAAATATAGAGGCAGAAATATAGAGAGGGAGAAATGTAAAGAGAGATAAATATAAAGAGGGAGAAATGTAGAGAGGGAGAAATATAGAGGGAGAAACGTAATGAAAGAGATATATAGAGAGGGAGGTGTATTGGGCGAGAGAATTTGAGGCAAAGAGAGGAAGATAAGAGGCAAGAGGGTGAGATAGGAAGAGAAGAAAATAGAGGGGAAGAGAGATTGAGAGAGAGGCAGAGCGAGAGAAATATATTTTAAAAATTGTGAAAAAGGAGAGACGAGAGAAAAAATATATTTAGGCAGAATGATAAAGGGGAGAGGGAAGTATTTTTGGCAAAAGAGAGACTGAGCGAGGTATCAGAGTGAGCGAAGAAGGGTAACAAAAAGGAAGAATCGAAAGAGGGAAAAACGGAGGGCGATGGAAAAAGAGGCAAGCGAGAGAGGTCATAGAGAGGCGCAGATTAAGGAAGGAGGAAGTATTGAAAGCGAGAGGATCAATGAGATTGAATGAAGGTGAGAGATATGACCGACGGTCAATGTCAGGATGAAAAAAGTAGAGGGATGCATAGGAATCGAAAAAGAATTGTAAAAGAGAATGGGAGAGGAGCGGATGAAGTGGAGATATGAATGGGAGGATGAGAGTGCGTAAGGAGTTGGTAGAGAGGTTGGTAGAGAGGTTGGCAGGGGAGTGGGGAACGCAGAGAGAGTTGAGAGATGGGAGAGTTCTGTATGAAATAGGGAGGACGGGGATTATATGATGCCGGAGGAGGGAGAAGAGAGGGTGGGGGAGGGCTAAGTGAGGGATTTCGGCAATGGAAGGAGTAGATGGGGTTTGGCGAGCGTAAAAGCATTCTTGGAGGATGTTGGAGGGAAGAGGGTAAGGAAGAGAGAGAGAGAGAGATGAAGAGAGAGAGAGAGAGGAGGTGAAGAGTAATAGAGTTTTAAAGTGAGGAGGGGAGGGGGAAATTAAAGCGGAGAAGACGTATGTGCTTGGGGAAGGAAGGAAAAGGGCGAGAGATAAAAACGAGAGACGAGGGAAATATTTTTACTTAATGCTCCTCAACTTTAAAGCGCAAAGAGAAGAGAAACATATAATGGCGAAAATGTACGATATCTTTGGACCGAGGGAAATAACTTCTAACATAAGAATTGTTATGATATTGTCAACAAACTCTAATTGCTCATCAACAGACTTTATTTGGATTCAAGAGAGGAAAAATTAAACGCATTATTGTTCTATGTAGCCGAAAAAGCCATCCAATCACGGCTAGACAATACGAAAGAAATTGTGAACTTTATAATTTCCAATTTGTTTAAAAAAATTGTGAGGGGTTTCATAGTTACCCCTGAAACATCAAGAAATTTTCAGTCAGTCTTGATTGATAGGCGTACGACTAACAGGGGGGAAGGGGAACGATGCAGTATTGCTTGTGAAATCGATCGCAAAATAATTTAAAATAGCGCGAAAATTATAAAGTTGTCCATTTATTCCGTTGACGTAACTTTCTACGATGTAATACCTTATTTAGTAAAGTAGAGAGCACGAAATAGTTATCACCATAACTGAAGACACCAGACACTTCCAATCAATCGTTAAGCATTCGCGTAGTCTCCTAAATTTTTTTCCACAGAGTCGCTTGGAGCTTAAATTAAATCCACCATCCGAGAATCGGTCGCATTCTTAGACGATTTCATACCTTGAATAAATTGAAATCGGAATTTAATATCTCCTTGGAGTAAAGTCGTGAGAAAGAGAGAGAGAAACGAAACTAAAACAATAAAACCGACCGTAACCTTTAAGTCAAAGGCGGAAAGGATACCAGAACGATCCCCTACGACCACAATTTCTGGGAAAATGTTTCCTTTGGAACGGAGGAAATGGAAAAATGGGAGTGAGATATGGGAAGTAGAGGGGATGAAAATACTCGACGAGGAAAAGGCGGGGAAGAGAATACGACGAGTAGAGACAGCAGAAAGAGGAGTGGGAGCGGAGAGAGGAAAAATGAGAGAAATGGAGCAGAGAGGAGATTTTGCACTAAGTGCACAAGGAGGGGGCGAGAGAAAGAAAGGAGTTGATGGGGACGTGGATAAAATGAAAGATATACAAAATGAGTACGGAAAAGAGACAAACGCGAAATTGAAAAAAGACGGGCGAAAAGAAAAAAGAACGTCGAGAGAGAGAGAGAGAGAGGGAGACGAAGTAGAAACAGAGAAAGACAGATGGTAAAGAGAGAAAGTAGAAGGGAGTAGATAAGAGGGGGGAAATGGAGAGGTTGGAAAAGTGTGGGGCTGACGCAGGAGTGGATGGAGTGGGTGGGTGAGGGTGTTGGCGGCAGGTGACTGACTACTGAAAGAGGTAGATTGGAGGAGCAGGAAGGAGAGAAAGAGTGTGGAGGGAGTAGATGAAATGGAGGGTGTGAGAGGGAATTGTAAAGTGACAGGGTAGGGAGGAGTGAAGGGGAAAAGGGAGAATGAGGAAGGGGAGGAAAGAAATGAGAGGATTGTTGAAGAGGATGTGTAGGCGTCGGATGTTGAGTGGTTGGAAAGTGGAAAGGAAGAGGAGGAGTTGGCGACGATGGAATTCCGCGTGTAAAGAGAAAGAGAAAGGAAAGAGAAAGAGAGAGAGAGAGACTTCAAGAATGTGTTCCGCGGGAGAAGACTCTCTTTTGTTTATTTTTTGACCTTCTTGTTTATCATTCGCGATTCATGAAAACAAGTCTTTTTTCGGTAGCTTTGTGGCAAATAGGAATGGAATATTCTCTTTTCGTTCGATTCATTCTGTTATTTTGACAGCTTTTATCAATATTTCGATGCGATTACTCCTTAAATATTTTAATTTAAACGAATAATACCAAACTTCCACAAAACATTACGATCCCATTGTTTCATAATTACCTTCCTCGGTAAATTACTCGCGTTAATTTTATCCTCCTCAAAATTCATACGTGCCGAGTGATCTCGAAGCGTACTTACTTAAAGCTAGATATAATGCCCCGCCACCTTGAAACACATGTTCAGTTCCGAGCTGCATCAACAGCGTAAAGTTTCCGAGAATACCAAATAAGGACTCCCGGTGTGAAGGACAAGTTATATCCTGCGCAGCAACTAGTATGCGAGGATTTTACTCAAATCATTGGGCTGTGGCAATTCTCCACGGATTCCGAAGTTAGTTTTGTTGGCAGAGATTGAACGAGAAACTGAGCGAATGGAGGCAAATAGCATTTTGACATATTTTAAAGAATGGAAGGTTCGTTTTTATTTTGCGATTATAAAAAAAGACGAGGCGTTTTTAGTAAATTAACTATATTACCAAAAGAAATAATCTTTTAGTGATCCAAATATCATTAATTTGTCTGGTAAATTAAAATATATGTGAGCATTCGTCATTAAATTGAAGTGATTACGTAAATAATGTCATTCGAAACATTTCCGCTCTCATTATCGATGGTATATGAATATCGTATAATCCATTAACCGGGAGCTTTTTGCGTCATCCTCTCAAATTAATCGATGATTTAAATTGAGGGCAGTAAATTGATATCTTGGTTTATTCATAAAGTTTTCAAGAGAACGCGATGCAAAATGAATTGATATCTAATCCATCTCCCTAGCGGCTGGAAGATAAAAGCATTCTATGAGCATGCAAACTAAAGGTTTGGTATTGACGAGATTAATTTCCTGGAACGGTACTAAGAGGGAAGTACAAGTGAGCTTTAATGTACATGTCACATAAGACCGCACAACACAAAATGATTTTAATCAGAAGCACTAAATTAAGATTTCTTACACAGTTCATTGATTAAATCCTAATTCAAAACGTTCACCTTGAGTAAGAAGCTAATCACGTCGAGCAAAAACTTATAATCTCTCCAGTAAATAGGGAGTAAGACATTTTGGGAAACGCTCCTGAAACGAATTTAACCGGTAATAGGCGTTCAAGATATGTATAACGATATCGAGATCACTGAAATCAAACTAAAAATGTGCCGCCATCAATAATGTTACTGTGGGAGTGGTATCAAAAGTATGTACTTCAATATCGAGGCAGAAAGACAAGGAAAAATATTAGGTCTTGAGAACAGGAGGATATGAGCAGTGACTCGTAACAAGGTTCTTCAAAGCGCGACGGGCTTCTCTCTCTCTCTCCGAGAAAAATGGCACAAAATAAACCGATCTCCGTTATTTAATACCCGAGAAGAAATAATATAAAATTTCTTAACGAAAGAACAAGGAAAAAATAAGTTCGGGACACAATTGGGTCAGGCGTTGTACGTACACTGTAACAAGAAGTTCAAACCAGGACTAATGTAGGCTGGTTTTCCAAAGTTGACGTCCCGAATTGATTACTCATATTGACAGAAAATGTTTCAGTATGTGTTAGCCATTCCAAGGAATTCTCATACCATAAATACCATTTGTAGTTAATAGTTTATCAATGATAGAGAATAATTGGAAAACTAATTAATAAGCATTATCAGGTTTAAAATACTAAAATCAATGTCAAAATCTCTTTCACATATTTTGCATGTATTTATTAAAATAAATGTTACTGTTTATACGATAATATGTTTGGATCAACTGTCCATTGCTGAAGAGTAATCGAGCGGAAAAGAAAATAACCCATTTATTCGCTCGTCTATGCTCAAGCCTAGTTCGGTAATAATTGTCTCTATGCCAACAATCCGATAAAATGCGATTTAAAACGCTGTTTCAGTAGAGATTAAGGAAAATACGATCAATTGTCAAAATTGGGTGGTAAGAATTAAAATTTACATTCCTGAGGTGGGCCCTGGCAGCACGAGCCTCACACCAAGTGAGAGTTGTAGGAAAATGAAAGTCGGGAACATTGGAGCGAAGAAAGTCGCAAGGAGAGGAAGAAAGAGAGAGAGAGAGATGAAAAGAATTCGCTCGTTTAAAAAATGACGAAAAAGGGTGTCACTCGAATTGTTTTTCTTCTTTTGCGCCTCTCTCCCTCTCCCTTCCCTCATCCTCTTCTCTACCTCTAACGACAGTCTCCCCCTCCCATCGCCCAGCATTCCATTCTCCCTTACCTGTTGTGAGCAGTGAAGTGGAGTCTTATGTGCGGCACAGTTGACGCGTCTCTCTTAAGTCTCCTGTGCTGAGTTGTGAGATCCCTCCGGTCGTAGAAGGCGGGTTCGAAGTGGTGGACAAACTCGTTGAGGACGAGGCCTGTGAAAAGAACAGGAACAAGTAAGAGAAGGTTGCGCTCCAGGATTCGCATATTTACCCAATTAATTGTTTGATATGCTACGAGAATAGATAGAATCACAGCTACCAGCGCATGTGTTACCTATTTAAATTTCTTGGATATCGTCAGCTTTTTTGTCACAAATTATCTTTCAATCACGTTAAATTAATAACATTGTATTTATACTTGCTTGTTATTACATGATGAAGTGAAGGCGAATGAATTTTTTATGCGTGAACATGTAATGCTGAACAAAATTTCGACGTAGATGGAAAAATTGAAAATTTTTCTTATTACATTTTAGTTTGTATACATTTTAAATTATGGATAATAAAATTTTACGTAGTTTTTACAGAATGACGTTTTAATTTTCAAGTAATTTTTGACTTAAATAAGGAAACATACAATGTGTAAATATTAATTTTCGTTTTATGACCATTTCTGCATAATCAGTGATAAAACTCGCCGGTTCCTGAGTAAGCAACGCTAAAATTCAAACTCCGCAGAAACTCAGTAGAAATTTCAACTTTACATCCTATTTGGAAGTTTCACAAAGAACGGTGACGGACGGACACTTGTGAATTGTCACATTATCTAGAAATTGTTTGTGTACTTATATAAATGTATGCTTAATAAACACTTGCATAACTATGCATGGTAACAAAGGAGATAGGCGAGAAAATGAGTGAGAGATGGGCGTAGTGTGGGGTAATAAGTCTAACCAAGGATGCGGGTTTGCTGGCAGCCAATGAACTCAATTAAGGAGGACACGATGGAACTATTGTCGGTTCCATCGTTCGTCCAATTAAACTGAGTGCGCGCAAGAGTAGATGATGTGAAAGGGAGGAGTGAAGTGACATGCTGGAAACCGAATCAGAGGTTTGCGGTAAAAAAGCAGGCTTTATTTCCATAAGTTGATTGCGTTCTCTCCCGCCCTCCCACTTCTCTCTCTCTCCATTAACAATTCTTCAGAATAAAAAACGGTAGCGCGATGATTTTATTTTTGAAAAAAAAAAAAACGTCGGAGTGGAACTTTGTTAGGCTTCTAAGGATTCTCTTGGAGAGGTTTGAAGGTCGGTAATGTAGTGCACAACGAAAATTATTCAAAAATAGCAGAAATGCAGGGTGGCCTCACTTTCCAGAGCAATAATTATTTCGAGCAAAATTTCAGCATAACGATTCGAAATATTACTAATATGCCTCCGAAACTTTTTGCAAGGCATTTTGTACGAATGATACAAGACAAGATATCAAACTTTGGCTACTCGGCGCAAGTTTTTATTATCGCAACGCTGCGGCTGTGTTTCCAATATGCGATTATGTTTTGTGTTTTATTCCAAGACTGCTGAGCAAATCAAACCAAAATTGATCAGGCCAGTATGTTTTTATATGACGGGCAGAGCTCCGAAAATACAGACGGGTTTACAGGTATAATTTAACAAGCTAAAATCGCAAAGAATCCTTCTCATAACATTTAATAAAGGGTATTTTAGTTTTTCAAGTTTTGAGTTTTTAGTCTTCAGAGGTGAGGTCTGTAAAACACTACCTATGTTTGTGTCAAATTAGCGCGATACTCCAATTTTCGCTAGTTTACATTTTCCAACGAAATAAAGTTTTTTATTTGAATTAATTCTCTCTTGAACCTCATGACAGATAATTAAACAGAGAAACTCTAATTGTAGATGTAGCTAGTGAATAAATGATAATAAAAACCAACAGCGGTCTGAGATACCGCAATCCCATTTAGAACGTGATCATAATTTCACCTCACAAGTTTAAAGGTTAAATAAAATATCCGGAAATAGCGCCAAAACGTTTGATTGTAAATAAAAATTTTGCCAAAGAAGATAATGAGAAAGATGAAAAATAAAACAGAAAACGTTTCAGGACCTAAATTACGAGTGCCAGTCAAGATTAAAACGAAAAATAAGAGAAGAGGCAACGGCCATAATTCAACACTAATATCTCATTCAAGTTGACTTAGCAAGTAATTTCTTCCAAACGTGCGATAACGTATTCCACAAAAAATTACGCCAAAAGAATTTCCATTTTAATCATCCTAGACGAAAGAGACATGTGCAGAAAGAGGAAACCAACTTAATTACAGTAGCAAAGAAGAAGCGCAGGTAATTTATAAAAGTGCATCACTCACTGGAAGACGCGCAGCAATTCACTCATCAAATCATTAAGATAGACGTATTAGTCTGCCGACGCTAACACCAATTTCACGAAGAGACGCGACGATTATGCAAATGCGAAAGAATTATCGCATTTTGGCGAGACTTAGACGGAATTACCGCTAGGCGGAAGTAGAATAACCGCGGCAAACACCTCCGCAGTCGGCCTGACTGCGCCAGTTAATCCATCGCGGTCAAACAAATTAGTCGTCGCATTTTCCGCCCCAATCTGTGGATTTCGAGCGTCTAAAAGTTTTCGCGCATACGTACGGGACAAAAGTTTGCCGTTCCTGCAAAATACTCGGAAGTAATAAAAAAAGGCATTCCGATCACCCGCGCGTCTCGTGGCACCTCGTTTGTTTTTTCTTGACCTTCGTGAGAGAAGAGCCGATTCCCGCGAGAGAACAGAGGGAGAGAGAAAGAGAGAGATGGAGGAGGAAGGGAAGGCGATAGATGGAGGAAGATAGAGAGGATGAAAGAGAGAGAGAGAGGGAGAGGAGACAACGGGCATAAAATATGCTAAGCGATGCTGATGTATTCCGGGCGCATTCATATGCATAGGAATTTCCGCGGTTACAACAACTTACCGGGGGTGGTAGGGAGGCGGAGGAGGAAGTGAATCTTGGTGGAGAGGGTGTGGAAAAGGGGGAGGTGAAGAGGGAGAGAGTGAGGGTCGCAATTTGGGATCGTAAAACAGCGGGGCGGTCGCACACGGCTCGCTCACTCAGGAGAGGGCGTCAGTCTTGGTGCGAGGGGCGAGGCCAAAGTTCGTTCGAGAGGTGAGGATGGGAGTGAGGGAGAAGATATATCCTCTCCCCGTGGAGGGAGAAGAGGTGGCAAAGCCGCTGGATATATATATATATATATATATATATATATATATATATATATATATATATATATATATAAGGCATGGGAAGCGCGAATGGGTAAAGAGATGAGAGGATGGGGACGTGTTTACGGGAGTTGGTATAGTTCGGGGTGGACTTGTTTGTGGGGGGGGGAGTTGGAAAGGAGGTGAGGAGGAGGAAGAGAGGGTCCGTAGAGGGGATTAGGGACGCAATTTGTTCGAGAGGGGAGCGAATAGCGTGAAATCGAGTGGGACGGACTCTCAAGTTAAAAGGCAAAAAGGCCGCCGAAAAAAAAACTTCGTTGGTTGCCTTTTTCAAAAGGGACCGCGAGCTTCGTCTTCCTCTCGAGAAATACGTAATGCCTATTGTTTGTTTGGGTACAAAAATGAGAAGTTGCAGCTGTTTTGGTGCCTTCCATCTCCACTAACGAATACCAAGGAACGAGTTATAAACCTTTTACTTAAATTTAAAAGAAATAGGGTAATAATAATTTACGGGAAATGTTTTAAAACTTCTATTAGGCGTTATTTTAAAAAGTCAAATAATTAAAACCTCCTGGTGAGATCATGTCCGTACATCATCATGCTCCGAAACAATTGGGTGGATTTTCATGAAGTTCTGTGCTAAGGGCTGTTTGGTCAAGGGTAATAATAAAATAATATACATATATGTTTCACATAATCCAAGAAGGGGGAGGCGGATCTAGATACATAGCTTGGGAGGGAGGGGTAATAAGAAAACAAATATATTTTATACTGATACATATTTATGAAAGATAACACCGTCTCATTATAAGAAATATGCAGTGTATATTATACATTGGTCATATATTTGCAAAATATTTATAGAATGTCAATAATATAAACAGGGAAATTGAGATAGCATTTTAATAAAGACTGATCATCTACTTTAGGGGGAAAGGGGGTTATTATCCCATTATCCCCCTTTATATCCGCCATTGAGCAGTTGTGCCACCTTTCAATGAACAAAAAATAAATTTTCCGTCATATCACGCAGAAAAATATCATAGTCATTCGTAAAGAAGGCCTCTGTCTTGCGTATATGGGCAGTTTTCCTGTCATGTTATTTTACGAGATTATGGTAAAATATAAGGATTTTTAATGTTCGCAGAGTGGTTTTACTATGTTAAAACGAGTAAGTGCCACCACCAGATAATCTTTTTGAAATAATTAACCCCATATATACATATCTTTCTTTAATTTGTTCCAGTCTACCTGCTAACAAAACAGATGACATCAAACATTTGAGGGCAACGCCCATGACGAATTGATAACAGAGAATTCCAAGTGTTCGCTGGAGAACAATAGGTCCTTACGACGGCATTATGAAACAGACGAAATCGCTCCAAAGGTAATGCGATTACAGTTTCAAAGAAAGCTTTTTCCTCCGTTGTCATTCAGTTCCCGACTAATTAAAGACCGCACTCCTCCAAAATAGAACTAAAACATTTCAGCGCAGAAAAAAAAACTAAACGGGTTTCGTATACCTCATTATGGCATCTCGATGTATCTCTCACTGTTTTTTTTATTTAATTACGAACCGCAGACGTATCGAAAGAAATCACCGCCTCGCGTTTTCCGGAGCGCATCCGAGACGCTCGTTTGTTCGCGGGAGAAAAAGCACACCATCAAGTCCGTTTCCGTCGAAATTGGCGCACCGTGGGAGTTTGCGGAGGGCAGAGTGGGGTGGAACGGAGAGTGAGACGAAGAGAAAAGGCGGCGCGAGAGGAAAGTGAACGGGCGGCTTTAGATACGGCACCAAATGGATGGACAGGAGAGAGAGAGAGAGATGGGGCGGGAGGAGGCGTTCCTAAGCGGCAAGCGAAAGTGATGTGGGTGGGATAGATGAGGAGGAGAGAGAAAGAGGGAGGGTTAAGAAGGGCAGAGACCCGGTTGGAAGTTAGGGGAGGGGTAGAATCGAAAAAGAAAGGAAGGCTATGGGGTGGGAGAGAAGTGTGTTTGGGAGAGGAAGAGAGGGAGAGGGAGAAAAAGGTAGGAGTTTCCTCGAGGAAGTTTTCGAACGAGTTGAGTTGAGCGAGGGAGCGATGATGGGGGAAAGGGTATGAGGAAGGGAAAAGGGTTTGGGTCTGATGGCTTATAAGCGTGGGAAGGGAAAGGGAGTGTGATACACAATGAGTTGAGTAATCCCTTGATTGGGCGGGATTTAGTTAAGACCGAAGAAAGTTCCCGGCTCCCACTTAGCCGACTAACAAAGCGAAGTTGATGGGCGCGATGGTATTAAAAAAAAAAGATATGCCAGTTCGGGAAACAATCGAATTAAAATCCTTCTCGGATAAAAATATGTCCGGAGAGAGGGAGAAAGAGAGTTTCCGAGAGGAAAAAAACAGAAATAAACTGCGAGATGGGAATTTTTTCGGAGTAATGGTATAAAAAAAACTCGGGAAGGAAAAAAATAAGTGTCCGTGGCAGAAAAAATGAGGAGTTATCATGCAAAAGTTTTGCTGTCTCGGGAAGCTTGCCATTTGAGGAATTCTTCTTACGGTAGTTAAAAAAAACGCACGAAGGACTTGAAAGTTTCTGGGAATGTAAAAAGTAAGAGGAAAAGCTTTGCGTCATCACCGAGAGAAGAAACTAAGATTTGGGAGGAAAAAAGTCGCAGTCATTCGTCACCTCAATAATTGAAAAATCAACAATATAGCGCAGATGGAAAATTTTTCTATGAAGAAATTATTCACTTAAAAATTTTTAACAAAATTTTTTATCGATTTTGTTCACTCAATAAGCAACAATTAAACCCTTGTATTATTACAACATTATTGTTGTAGATATTGCTTGAAAATGAAAAGACGAATACTATCGTATATAGATGTAGCAGGGGTACATATAAGGCATTTCAAGGGTTGCATAAGAGTAAGGATATGAGATTAAATTAATTTTACTGTCATTAATTACGCTAAGTAATTATGATTATTATAGTCATTATCATTATTAAAAAGTTACTATTTATATTGTAACCTGCTATTTTACAAATCCTATTAATATACAATTGAATCGCAATAGCTGGAGAGTCAAGAGAAGTTAAAAATAATTCGTAACAGAACTTCGAATGAGTGCGAAAGGAGTACTAACACATTTCCCGAAATAATCGAACATTCAAATTTTATAAGTTTAAATAAATGAGGTTATAGCATAGATTGGAAAACTTTTAACGAGCATTGCCTGTTGCTAGTGCTTAGGCCGCATTAGCACTTTTTATTGCTTCGTTGGGCAGCATTCGAGGTCACATCGAAAGTTACTCGAAAGAATACATGGGATCTTGTAAGAAAAATCTGATATGGCCACCACATGACTTTCTCCATATCTGTAATATTTCTAAAAATTACAAATAGGTTACATAATAATAAATATTTTAAGAAACTGCGAGAAAATTTTAGACTTTACAAAGAACAGAAATAAATTCAAACCACAGCCTTCTGATATTGGATATAGCCACAAAGTTCCAACAATTAAGAAAAGAAAAAGGAGCGTTACTAAGACGTAACTAAGCGTCAACTGTTAACAACAGTCGTCGGTAGGTGGCGTGGTGGTGGCAGCTAAAAATATAAGATATCTTTTAAATAATGCATTATATGGAAAACTGTATCAAACAAAGTTTGTAGAAAATTAAATTTCCTACAACTTTTATTTAAGTATGTTTTTAAATATATCAAATATTAAAGCAAATATTTCAAAATAACGGATGTGACAAGAGTAAACGCCCACTTCCGGTTGGCCGATTTTTACCAAAAACTAATCAGTTCTTGTAACTTTCATAAAAAATTTAAATATAAAATTTAGTATTGACCTGAATAATAGTTTTTGAGTTAGAGCATCCACAAAAAAGCTGTCACACACACACAGACATCACCGAGAAAATGGTCAAAACGTGTTCAGGGGACCTCAAAACGTGTATTTTCGTTGAAATCTCGAAGTTGATTATTTCATGAAAACAATCCTTTCCCCTATACTACGTACGGAGGAAGTAAGAAATCAATAATAAATGTTTTTTTATCGTTCCAACTTCACAGGGAAAGATTTTCAGGCCATAATTTTTATTTTAAGGCATGAAATTATTTGTATTAAGTTTCTGGCTCTTCTTTCATAATAACTTCGCGGGCCGCATGATATGTTCATGCGGGCCATAGTTACAGACTATGGATGAATATCAAACTACACGAGAGGGTGTGTATCATTGGATGCATAACATAAAGGAGACAAAATTATTTAAAGCAGGAGTCTGCAATCTTCTTTGCATGGCGGGCCGCATGCTCCGGATGGCCGCACTGAAAATCACGAGAGTTTCGGTGGGTCGGATGAGCATTTACCTTACATCAGGGTTTACCTACAAATTTAGAGGTCTCATATTAGTGAAAATAAAGTCTAAAAAATTTCCTAGCGTTAAAAGTTCACCAGAAAAGCCTTTTAGACTATAAATTGACTAAAAATATGAAATTGTCCATATTAAATGTTACTGGAGTCTTCTTCACCATAGTTTCGCGGGCGGCTTGAGATCGCGCCTTCATTAACGATTTTCAGCTGTCTCTTAAAGCGCAAAATAAATAATTTCTAATTTAAACGTAACTTTGAATTGTTTAATTTTTAAGGAAATATATATATGAAGTTATATTTTCGAATATCACGCCCCGATACGCTAAGGAAACGGCCTAAATCCTTTAGGTACGGGCTTTGCAAACGCTGCTATATTTACGATAGAGATATTGAACCGTCCCTAATGCAATAACGCCCTTGACGCAATCATCCCAGGTGACTCTTTAAACGAAATCAACATCTTAATTTGCAAGAAAAGTTTCATCGCGTATACAAAAAGTGATATCACCCTCCTCAAGCTTAACGAGGTGAGGATAAAGAGAAGAAAGGCGGGAAGGAAGGAGAGGATACAAAGAAAGCGAGTCCGAAGGGAGGAAAAAAGAAGACGGAGAGACGGGGACCAAAACAGGCGGATAATTGTCTCAGTTAAGGAAGTAATTGGGGAATTTTGAAGCCCCTCTTCACACCTAACTCGCGAGCGACAGACGTCTTGACGAGTCTGAAGAGGAAATTGGATTGAAGGATGAGCGGGGAGGGGAAAATGGAGGAAGGGAAAGGGGAAGGAGGCGTTGGAGGGAGGAGTGAAATAGCGGAGTTATTGTAGGAGGAAGGAAGGAGGCGGGATAAGGAAGATGTTGAGTTGGTTAAGAAGCAAAGTATGAGAAAAAAGGTTAGTAAGAGGAAGTAGAAGAGCAGTTTTTAGCTAGTCCTCTATGGTAAAGGAATACGGAAGCGGGGAGAGTTGAGGAGAGAAGATGTAATGAAGATAGGAAGAGGAACAAAGTCAAAAACTGCCAGAAGTGAAAAAGGATGATAGGAATGATGAAGAATATATAAATTACGTGAGGAGTGGTGACTATGAAAAAATTGTGAAGCTCGATGGCAAAATAAGACGATACTTAAACAATAGACGCTGAAAAACTTCTTTCGCCAATGAAAGCTCCCGTCAGACTGGCATAAAAAGCGGCTTCGCGGACATATTCCAGATTTCGCACGTTCTCCGTCCAGTTTAAATTACACAATGGGCCGTAGTACCAACGGAGCCATGTGCAAACGCCAACGAAGGAAAATAATTTCTTTTTCAATACCTCAATTTGAGCGTGCACGGAGAAAAGGCGCGAAGCGAAATTATTAGCGTAAATAAAAAAGTGGGAAGAACAGAATGAAATACAAATGGACTTAAGAAAAACAATTGTTGTAACACAAATCCGGGAGAGAGATGGAGAAGTTGAATTAGACAGGCAAAAAATAAAATGGAAGGAAGAAGGAGAGTGATGGGACAGGAGAAAGAAAGAAAGAGCGCGAGAGGGAAGAACTTGATGATGAGTTGAGAAAATTGAGAAGTTTGAGATAATTAGGCAGGAACGATAGAATGAGAGGAGACGAGAGAAAGAGGGAGAGTTTAACGCATTATGAATCATAAGAGGCGAGATGGGTGGAAACAGATAAGAGTGGTGAAAGATCGAAAAAGTTACAGTACGTGACGCGATATGTAAAATGGAAATGAAACGACAGAGGATAGGAAAAAAGGTGGAGACTGGAGGCGATAAAGCGTTATCACTTTCCCCACAAATAATCGGACTGAGACATAAAAAGCACGGGAAATAAATAAACGGGAGGAGTCCTAGTAAGGGAGAAAGCAGGATAGAATCAAAGGAAGGAAAAGGCACGTGAAAAAGATGTAGTAACAGGATATAAAGTGGGGTTATGGAGGAGAAAGTTCATGGCGAGTGGCTAAAAGCATATACGAAATTCAACGATGTATGCATGAAACAAAATTCAGGCACTGATTCTGATGAAAAAAATAGAAAAAAAGAGCGTAGGAGAAAAATGGGCGGATTGAGCGAAAGGAACAAGGGGATGGAAAAAATACTATAATTGTTGTAACGATAAGTTAAAATCATCGTCTTAGATATGATCAGAGAGGGAGAGAGATAAAGGAAAAAGGACGAAGAATTAAAGGAAAAGAGAGAGACAGGAAATTAAAGCAAAAAATAACGAGATTAAAACGGAGGAAAGAGGAAAAGAGCCGGGGACAGCTAAAGGGAGAACCGGGGAGATAGAAAACCCGACTAGAATATGGGTGAAGAGAGGAAGGATGGATGCATGTCACTGTACGTATAGGGCGATGCCGCGAGATGACGTGAGAAAGTGTGCGAGGATGCAGATGCTGCGTGGGCTCAAATGGGATAGAGGGGGAGGGAGGACAAGAGAGGGGGGAGTAGGAGATAAGGAGGGGGAGAAGAGGTTATCTTCTTCCGCCGAAAACTTTCTCTTTCGGGACTAGGAGAGGAGAGTACGAGGTCATCTTCTCTGTTTAAGGGAGAGAGAGAGAGAGGGAAAATGGTTAGCGTGTGTTTGGGAGGTTAGAGAGGGCACAGAGGGAGGGAAAGATACGGGTTGAATGATAGGAGGCCTGGTTGGCTGCAGAGAGTGAGAGAGAGAAAGAGAGAGATGGAGGGGGGAGGGAGGTAGGTAGGTGATGCATAAGATAGCGGCTGGTGGATGAATATGGCTCGTACATGCCTGCGGAGGAGCAAGAGTGTCGGCGTGGCATGAGAGAGAGAGAGTGAAATTATCAGGAGATATTTTTTCCGAGTGCTGCTTTACGCCTGAATGCTAAAATTCCCGCTTTTTGTATTCTCGTTTTCCTGCGGACAAAATTAAAGTCGAGAAATGGCGCTCTGCTTTTTATGACACGCGCGACGCAGATGCCTTATCCGCGGGTAATCTCGCATTCGACTGTTAATTTTTTTAAAGGGAAATCCCGTTTATCTCGCGTTTTTAATGCCCCCGGATGTACTTGTATGCTTCCCGTTTTAATGTGGCATATCTCGCGTAAAGTAGTCCTTGATCGTAAATATATCTATTCGCCACTATTCTTCGGAATATTTGGAATATTTCTTAAAGATTTCTTACTTCGGTTTGGCATTTAGTCGATGTTATGTTAATCATAATTTAATTACAAATGCTGGTGATGCATATTCTACTTAGGGACCTAATATGACTAACTTTTATATATTTCCAACTGAAATACACATTCACCGGTGATCATTGCATATGAATTGAATAGAAACCGTATCCAAAGAGTTTGTAGTTATGGTTCTTAAAACTGAAAGACAAAAAACATTCATTACGGAAAGTTCCGTTTGTTCTGAGGAAAGAGAAAAGAAAACACTGAATTATTCGGTGCTAACTCCTAATTGAAGAACGGCTCCCACCGCGGACAAAACGTCGTTGGTTACCGGTAATGGACAATAGCTAGGGGCAAACATTCACATTGGCAAACAACGATACAATGCGATAGAAGGAGGACGGCGGAACGTTTCACTTCGTAATGTACAAAAATCACCGGAAAAGGTTTGACCGGACGAGAGAGGAACTTTTCGCGTGTTACGATTGGCAAGTGCTCGCTCGTTTTGTGTGTGCCCGCGGAAGGGAAGAGTAACATCCACCAAGTGTTACGCTATGAAGTGGTTACGGATGAGCCATCCAGTATTCCGCACAGTACGAGATAATGACCATCCCACGAGAGTGAGGCCCAAACTCCCATCTCTATAACTCCTCTGGCGCACGCTCTCTCCTTCCCTCCTCTCTCTTCTTCTCCCCTCTCTCTCCTTCTCTCCTTTCTCCCCTTCCCTCCTTTCTCCCCTTCCCTACTTCCTCCCCTTCCCTCCTTTCTCCCCTTCCCTCATTTCTCCCCTTCCCTCATTTCTCCCCTTCCCTCCTTTCTCCCCTTCCCTCCTTTCTCCCCTTCCCTCCTCTCTCTCCCGCCCTCATCTAGCTCCCTCCTATCTCACTTTCCTCCGATCTCTCTTTCCCTCCTCTTTCTTCCTCCTTCCACTCTCTCCTTCCCTCCCTCTGTTTCATCCTCCCTCTCCAACAATTTCCCAACCCGCTACCGTACTACTCCTCATCTCACGCAATCGTATCCTTTACACCGTGAGAGCCAGATGCGGTATTATCGTAGAAAAACATTTTCAGCGAGTACACGCGCTTTGTTATGTGAGAAACAACCTCTCGATCTCCTCCTTCCTCTCTCTCCCTCTTGTTTACTCACTTCCCACCCCTCTCCCTCTCTTATTCTGTCTCGCCATTCATCTCTTCCTCTCTGGGTATTTTCTCTTCCCGTTCTCATTCCTCTGCGTTGTCCCGTTCATATTGCCCATTATCCTTTTAATATCAAATCTCCTTTTATTTTCTCTCCTGTCTCTCAACGTTTCGTACCTTTTTTACGCAAATCCTTCCAGCTATCAAGTGGTTGAATGGATTTGGCACGCGGGAAAAACTATTAAAGGTACACCGAAAAATTAGTTTCAAATACCTAAATCGGAGAAGTAATAGACAAAATAGTTGAGCTAATCGTGCGTTCGTTACTCTCTCTTTTCGTTTAAAAATCTCATTTTTATTTATCCCAAATACATTTTCGGTCGTATCAATTAAAAGTGGAGATCTGGAATCGCCGTGAACACTCCAATCTTCCTCTTTTGCCTTCCCCTTAAAATTTCAACTTTTTCATTTCCTCTTTCCACTTTCATCTTGATTATTCCCTCCATATCCACTCTGCTCCTATCGTTTCTCCTGTAATAGCAACACTCTCCCATTCATTCAATCTCTCTCATAATTACACGCACTTATGTTTCTCTCTCTCTCTTTCTCTCGAACGCACGCACTTTCACATTTCCCCCCTCTCGTTTCTTTTCATCTCTCGCAATCTCACTCAATACTTACCCCCTCTCTCTCTCTCTCTTTCCTTCTCTTTCAATTTGCTCACTCCCTCTTCCTCCATTCCTTTCATTCCTCTTCCTGTCTCTCTCTCTTTTTACACACCTCTCCAATCTGCAAGAGCCATCGGATACCGCACCGAGCCTCATTTCGATTTGGTTTATAAAACCCTTCAATTTCTAAAACTTGCAACCCGATACTCCACCCGATCCCGCGTTCGCGTTTGTGGAAGCGTGGACGAGACAAAAGAATCGCGTGTGAGAGAGTGGGAGAGGACAGATATGGAGAGAGGGGAGAAATCGGCTCGAAACGAAATCGAGATATATCTCGTTCGGCGAAAAAAAATTAATCACCATTGTAGACATCACTTTTTGTTCGAACTTGACATGAAAGGAATCTTTACCAAACACTCCATTATTTTTTTATTTGACTTCTACGGAAAACGCGGGGAATCCGTATTTTTCATTGTAAAGCGAAGCCGCCGGGAGAGAACAATGGAGGAGCGCGAGGAAAGAATGAATAAGGAGAATAGAGATGAGGGGCGAAAATGTTTTTTTTTATATGCGTTGTTAGAGGACACTGTGTGCGAACCAAAGACGTGGGTGGGGGTGGCGGCGAATGGAATGTCGGAGGATATTCAGCCGAAATACTTCTCGGTTTCCTATTTAATCAACTGCTACGTCTGCAGTTGGGCTTTACATTTCGCGCAGAATAATCTGAGAGATTTTCTTTCTCGAGGGTTAATTTTTTCTCTTCTCGGCGTGAAAAATTGACATCCAGTTCACCCGCCGGCTCGCTCCCCTTACACGAACCGCGAGTGGCGTGATTGTTTTAATCTAATCGGAAGATTACTCACGGTTGCATGAATGCGAAGAATCGAACATTTACGCCCCTGTATTTTTGGCCCACTTACCTCGGTTTTAAGTACAACCGCAAAGAAAACTAATATTTCTTCCGCAATTAGAGTCTTCTGGGAGATAAAGACAGAATTATAAGTCGAAGGTTTATATTTTTATTTATTTATATTTATTTTCATGCGGCCCCTAAACAGCCGTAATCGGCCTTTTACAAGGGGCTCATTAACATAATAACAAGGACTATCACAAACATCCATACCCTAGGTGAAGAAAAACCCACCTAGGCGGGATTCGAACCCGCGACCTTCGCATTGGCAGGCGAGGACGTTACCCTGCCACCACCGAGGCCGGTTCCCTCATTATGCCAAGGCAAAATTTTCCAAATAGGTTTACGATTAATCCCTTAAGTTATGAATTTACGTGGATAAATACCCGCTCATCTTTTATACTTTCAAGGAGATAAAGTAACTCCAAAATAAAGTATTCGATGTTAAAGAGGATATATGACCGAGGGTTGTAACAACAAGCTCTGTAACAACATTCGCGGTGCAAACAAAACGTCAAAGCTTTAACCTCAACTCAAGCTAAACCTTTGCTTTACATTATAAGTATCAAGAACAGAAAGGTGTTTCAAAAGGCGTTCTTTACGATTTACGTTATCATGTCAAAAAAAGATAAATATTAATGGCTTATTGTTAGTCTACAGTCTAAGCAATGGAAAACGATATATCAGAAGCAATGACAAGGAAATATCAAATTTGTGATTTACCGATTTATTTTATAATCAGTAGTAATTGATATAACAACTGAGAATTATTTAAAAACAGAACTCACTTGATATGAGCTATAGTAATCTTTACGTTCACGTTCATTCCTTCGTCTTAAATTATCCATTTCTATTCGCTTACAGAAGCTTTGTATACGTAAGAAAAATAACCGTATTTAAGTTCATTTCTTCGTCGTGGATAATCCATTTCCTTTCATTTACCATATGCTGTTGTCGCACGAAAGAAAATTAAACGTATTTTTAATAGATCTTGTTTACTTTAGTTGCAACGAAAATTGTTTTCTTTGACAACAGTTAAAACACACGGGGAAAATTTTCCAAGTTCAATATGAATTACGACTTTCTCTTACGGTTTTCTCGTAAACGGCTACTACTTCGATAAAAAGTTATTTAAGAAAAAATATTCTATTTGACTAGTTCTACAAATTTTGCGTGAAGAATGTTTTGATATAAATAATATTTTACGAGATATGGCTGAAAGTTCATTTTTGTCACTAGTAAAGTGGCACTCCCAATTAGGCTATGCAAACCATTTATATCTTTTTCTAATTTTCATTGCCCTTAATCTTAAGAACCAAATTTTGTGAACATCCGCCCAGAAGCTTCTGAGATGAAATATGCTGACGGACGGACGAAGGAAACGTACCCACAAGGCAATTCGCTACAATCGCTTCGCTGGTAAAGAACGCCTAATAATATATATATATATATATATATATATATATAGCTGAAGAAGGAGTAGTTCCGAAAGCTTTACGTTTGTGATGTTTCTGTGTTTTTGTGTTATTTTACGTGTGTCGCTTCGACATCCCCGGGGCCTCGCCAACCTGAAGTCGTCTGATTGGTGAGTGCTCACTGGGTTTTCTCATCCCAACACCTTGTTGACATCCATATATATATATATATATGTAATATATTTTTAAATTTGCTTTTTTACACTAAATATAACAATATAAATAAACTTGTTTTCGCTAGGCATTCAAATATACTCCTTACAAACAAGCATTTTCTAATTACTATTATTTGTATTATCGGTATTTTACTGTACTAAATTAGCAGGGGATTACAAATCAATTCGCTACGATAAATACCATTAGTTCGTCTTTTGATTGACCCACAAAAAATAATTTAAATGTAGAATTCTCGCAAGCAGGAGAAACATTAATTCGAAGAATAAATCCAGGGAACTCTTCATCAAAAATTAATTAATTATATATTTCTCAATAGACTGTCCGAGATAATTTCCGCCTGCATTTCCCGTGGCCTATTTGTGCCTCCTTCGGCATCAGACCCGCGTCGAAAGGAAATGAGCTCAGTTAGGCGTCGCCGTATGATCTAACGGATATAGCGACGGGAGACGGAGAGCAAGAGAGAGACAGATAGATGATAGAGGTCGACCAACCGCCGCGCTATGATTGACATAACATAGCAACGCATTAAAAATCTGACCTCTCCTTCCCTCGACCTACTACCGACGAACTACCTAGCGATGCATTCACTAAAGGGTAGTCTCGCTGCCGTGGCAGAAAAAATAGCGAAATAAAAGAGGAATTAAAAAAATATTAAATAACGCAGGTTTGTCTATCCACCCCATTCTGCATTCTTCAATTTTAAAAATAAACAGATACGGAAAAAAATCCTTCTCCACCGCCAGACGGAAATAAAAAAGGAGTAACGAAAAGCGCGAAAAATAAAAACGGCGAGTCCCGGGCGTATTTAAAACACACTGATCTCTCTACCGCGGCGGATATTTCATCGGCGCATGCAATGGAGGGAAGAGGTTGGATCGAAGTGGGAATTGAGTAGAGAGAGAGAGGAGAATGACAGAAAGAGAGGGTTGGGTGAGAGAGAGGGAGAGAGTGAGAGTTGTAGGGTTAGCAGGAAGTGAAGAGATGAAAGAGATGAGATGGAAGGAGAGAGAGAGAACGCCGCAAAAAAAACACGAGTTTTTAATCATGCACGAGTTTTTGTCCTGGTGAGAAAATCACACGAAACCTTTAATAGGAATGAACGAAATTAAAAAGTTACCGAAAATGAAAGCATCTTAATAAGCGACATCTCTTTCCCCCTATCTATACGTTCCTCCCCCTTTTCCCTCCTCTCTCCGCTCCTACCCCACACCCTGTCCATTTACCCGCTCCTCACATGCACCCCCAAAACCCACGCCGTCACATACGCAAGCACGTGGGCACACGCACGCAGACACCGGTAGAGTCAGCCGCGGGCCTAATCAAGCAAGCGATGCTTGAGGGACACGAGGATGGAGGGCGTTGGAATGGCAAGGCGAGGAAATATGCGAGGGGAAGGATTAGCAAAGGGTAGAGAGGGAAATATAAAGGCACGCGTACTCGGCAGGAAGGATCGCAGCCCACGCCGCTGGATAGAACGGGGGAGAAGGAGAACGACGGAGAGAGAGAGAAGGGCTGTGGAGTGGACGCAAGGGGGATAAGGAGGAATGCGATATACAACAGGGTCGGTGAGGTCGAGAAGGCCGGACGCTCTCGGAGAATGGAGGGGGTGTGGAGAGGGAGTGGGGTTTTAACTAAGGGAACGAGGTAAGGGATGGGAAGGGGTTACGTATTAAAGGGTTGTGCCATGGGGAGGAGGCGGCGTAGAGGAGGGTTGATGAGGGTTGATGACGGCCGTGGGAGGAGGAATTAGGTTACGGCTCAAGGTTCAAGAGGCTGGAGAGAAGGGGGTGGGGAAGGAAATGATTGCACCGGGCGGGTCGATTTTAGGGGTTAGGTAGGGTTGGATTAGGTTTGGAAGCAATGGAGAGTGGGTATTCGGAAAGGATGAGGGAAAAAAGGAAAGACAGAGGAAGGAGTGGAGGTATGTATATGTTTTTGGAACTTGGCTTTTCGGGTATATATGTGTTGCTTTGGGAGCTAAGTGAGACTTAAAAAAATATATTTCGTGCCGGAAGGAGACGGAATTCTTTTGTGCGCTCGTTTTCAAAACCGGTAAAGGGGTTCGTCACTGAAAAAAACATGGGTCGGGTACGATATTTTTTGTTGTTTTTTTAAATGAAAATTTTACAGCCAGACGCGGAGGGGGCGAAGGATTTGCAATTTGACGAAAGTAGGAGGTGAAAACAAAGTTAAAGAGAAGCTACAGAGAGGAAGGGATCATGAGAGGATGATTGGAAGTACGGCGGAGGGCGGTCTGCGGGATATTGGGAAAATGGGGGAGAGAGAAAAGAGGGTTAATAAGTGGAAAACCCCGGGATGCGTTGTATTGTGCGCGGAGAAAGGAAGCTGCTTTGGGAGCAAGGTATTGGAAGGAAAGGAACGGGCGAGGCGGTAGGAATGGGGAGAGAGGCAAGCGGCCGGATGGTTAGAATCCGAGCAATGCTAAGAGAGAGAGAGAGGGGGGGGAGAGGGAGAGAGAGGGGGAGAGAGAGAGAGAGAGAGAGAGGGAGAACAATTTTGTTGTTGGTTGTTGTTGCTGGGAGAGGATGGATAAATTCTCCTGTAGGATTGGTTTAAGGAGATGAGATAAGTACAAAGGAAGTCCCAGGGATTCAGGGTGTTGCTGATGGGGGATGGGAAGATTGGAGAACGGAGCAGAGAGAAGAACCTCTCCAAACTGAGGCTGCGGATGGGTTTTTTCTGCGTGGCAGGGAATAGAGAGAGAGAGAAAAGGGAGAGGGAGAGAGGAGGGAGAGAGGAGGGAGACGGAGAGAGGAGGGAGATGGAGAGACGAGGGAGACGGAGAGACGAGGGAGACGGAGAGACGAGGGAGACGGAGAGAGGAGGGAGACGGAGAGAGGAGGGAGACGGAGAGAGGAGGGAGACGGAGAGAGGAGGGAGACGGAGAGAGGAGGGAGACGGAGAGAGGAGGGAGACGGAGAGACGAGGGGGAGAGAGAGGAGGGAGAGAGGAGGGAGAAAGGAAGGTGAGAGGAGGGAGAGAGGAAGGTGAGAGGAGGGAGAGAGGAAGGTGAGAGGAGGGAGAGAGGAAGGTGAGAGGAGGGAGAGAGGAAGGTGAGAGGAGGGAGAGAAGAGGGGGAGAGGGGGTAGACGATGCGTGGAAGCCTTCGGCGGTTTGCTAGAAAGCTAGCGATAGAAGAGGAGAGAGCGGGAAGAGCATACTGAAATCGCATTCGAGGCAGAAAGTAGAGGTCGAAGGGAGATCGAACTGAGAGAGAGAGAGAGAGAGAGAGAGAGAGAGAGAGAGAGAGAGAGAGGGAGAGAGAGAGAGAGAGAGAGCGGTCTCTTCGAAAGGGTTTCGCTTTTGTGCGATCTACCACGGCGCAACCTCTACCCTCGATCGCCGGTTATTTGCCATAGTCTCCCTTTGCGAGCGGCTTTGATCCGTCCGGGCTAATCTACCGACGATAAACAGAGAATCGCGTAGGGCGATGGAAGCAACGAGGTAAAAAATATGGATTTGCCGCGAAGGCTTCCCAGTTCAGCTCGCAGTAGAATCGCTGGCGGGTTGGTAACGCGCGCTACAATCGTTTGCCATACTCCCCATTTTTTCTTAAAGTTTATTGTAACGGCGCTCCTGTCAAAATAAGCTGCTGACGCCTAAGGATATAAATGATGTCACAATTTGATGTCACACGTCCCACAATAGCGAATGTACGAATCAAGCAGCAAGTAAAATGATTAAAATGATATTTCATAAAGCCATTTTCTTTTCTAATTAAAATACAACAAAGAGAAAATGAAAAAATTCACGGCCGAAAAGGTCTTTTCAAAGCGCTCTTGTGTCCACTTAATAAAAATAGTTCTACCTCCTAAAGGTATGCAACTCAAACGACACCCTGTTAGCCTTGGGGAATTTGAATTCACAACGAAATAGGAAACGAGTCAGACGATAGGGCAAAGCTCGCTCAAAACATTTAACTTTTTTTTATTGTTTAAAAAAGGTCATTCACCGAATGCCGTCTTTCTGACTCGGGAAAGCCATTCATCTGTTTTTTTATGGAGTGTTTGCGTTTACGACCCTTGCATGGGGAACCTAAGCCGTTGTGACAGAGGATCATGCAGGACACGTTTAAATACAAAAGAAAGAACCCGTGAGCGATAAAAAACTTACGACGCCTTCGACAGGATCGTAACAATGAGCCGGCGATAACACTAAGGCTACGAAAGGTACAAAATAAGGAGCGCGAGAAGATCAGTCGGAATGAGGAACAATTTGTCGGATAGTACCATAAAATGACTTATGCCGTAGCTTTTTATGATTTAATTGAATTTTAAAAATATTAGCCACATGTTTTCGTGAGGTACCGTTCACCTATGAAAAACTCATGTTCCACTGTTTAAACTAATTAATCAAGTAAGGTGAAGAAACGGCATGTCAAAATTAAAAATTTAAGAAACTTAGCATTATGTAGAGAAAATAGGCGATTCATTGAAAGCGGGAGTCGGAACACTAATGTAAAAGACGTCCGCCTCGTTTAATATTCTCTTCTCTCAAATCACACCGACGACTCGATGGAACGGAACGCGAAAACGACTAACCACTAACCATAGCTATCACTGTAATTCATTCAGTCATTTTCATTTGGGACGGCGCCTCGCGACATTAAGGCGCTATATGGCGGTCGGAATACCTCCACCTTTGATGGCAGAAATACTCTTCTCCGCGACCCGACGCTTTCATGAATCCCCTTAATTCCAAGCGCTACCAGTGCGTTCCCTTCATCTCCCTCATCTCCTCGTCCGCTCGCTCATTCCTTCACAGTGGTGGCATACGTATCCCGAAAGTGAATTTCGATATTCTCTAGTCGAGAGGGAGAGCGTAATTGAATCGGCCGACAGAGAGGGTAGAGGAAGAGAGGGAGGAAATGTTTAGAGGTCGGACGGAACCATAACCACTCTCGCCAGAGCAGATCTGGAAAGAGGGGAGAATAGAGGGGGTAAAGGGTAGAGTGAAGAAGAAAGGAGTAAAAGGAAGAGGAAGGAGAGAGGATGAAAGGAATGAGGAAGACAGAAGAGGTGTATCCAGAGGATAGGAAGAGGCGTGAGCAGACTCGTGGAGAAGAGATTAAGGTTTGATGAGGAACGAACACAACGCAGGTGTATATGTCCATCCCATGATGCATCTGGATCGGCCTCTTCTCGACCGCTATCAGCCTCAAACCATCCTCCACGCCTTCCTCCCTCCCTCCACTATACTCCCCCTTCGCCATGCGACACTATATGCACTGGTTTGAGGAAATAAATACCGTCCGACGACCTCCAGTCCAATTCCATTTTTCAACTTACCAAGTTCGTCGTATTTTTTTATTCGTTCATTTTTTGGCGAGTTAGTTTTAAAAACTTTAAATAATGGATGCGTATTTTCAGGTCTACATAAAGAGAGAGAGAGAGAGGAATAACGCGACGAACCCTACCTTTCTCCTTTGGTCGGAGCTCGCAAATCTTCGTAATCGATACCCGATTTATTCTATTCGATTCCGCGCGAGAGGTAGCCGTTGGAAGGAGGAAGGGGAAGGCAGGAGCATTAAATGTCACATCGTTAGGAGAAGAGAACAATATACCTCCAAAAAACAAACGAAAAACGGACATTATGTAGAAGGCAATTCCGGGGGAGATTATTTCCCGTCGCCCTTAACGATCTCGGCAAAATAAACACGAGAGGTCGAGAGAATCGTTACGAGAAAATCGATATACTACATTTTTTTAAACGGACGTGCGAAAGTAACGAAAGACAAATGTCGCGAATGTATATATTGATATTCGCGATATTTGTGTGTGTATATATATATATATATATATATATATATATATATATATATATATATATATATACACACACCACTTTTGGCGCCCTGGGCAGAGTAGCTTTTGGCGCCCCAACATGATCTAATAAAATTGTAAGTTCGTATTTTTTAAAGGGTATCTGACTAAAAATAAACAATCATTTCTTCAAAGTTTTATTTTTCGAGCTATATTTGCAGCAAACATATTGATTGTGTCATTTAAATCTATATTTTTAGCAGTCTTATTCAATAGATAAGATGGCCAGACCAGAAAGTAACTCTTTGTTCATAGATGACCGTAGGTAATTTTTGATCGATTTTAATTTACTAAAAGAACACTCTACAGTTGTCTTTTGATGTGGCGAATGTCAGAAAAATTCTCAGTAAAATTTCCACATTGGGAAATGAACTTAAAAGTTCGTATTCGTGAATATATCCTAAAATTTCTTTCTGCGTAGTTTTTTCACTTTATATCGAAGGCATGTGATGTTTCAAACTGCAAACTTCTTCGATTAACTCGCGTTCCTCCACATCGTTTTTATACATTCCCAGCAGCATTTTTACAGGAATTTATAATTTCATCTTCGTTCATGTTATATACAGCACAACTTAAAAATTTAAAAGCATTATCAATTTAATACAAAGATGTCAATCATGCTGACAGTTGCGTTTGAAGAGAATTTATTGCCTTATGTACTGCATCGTAGAGTATTTTCTATTGTTTCAGGTATTGAGGGCGCTTCAATTTCCATCTTCTCAAGAAATTTCCTTTTTCTTCCTCTTATTTTCTTGTAACTCACATTTTCTCTAGTGTATAATAAGACTTCTATTTGGCGCCCCCTTACAAAGCTGCGCCCTGGGCGCATATATATATATATATATATATATATATATATATATGTGTGTGTGTGTGTGTGTGTGTGTGTATGAGATTAAAATGATACGCTAGCGCAAATATAATAGGATTAACTCCCTCCTTCCTGTCTATATCTCTTGAAAGGGAGAGATCGATCACGGAAGGTTTGATAGTCGAAAAAAGTTGAATAAGTTCTAAGACTCTGGGAAGGGGTGAGTCCTCGGGAATGAACCGAAGTTTACGTGAGGGGAAAGCGAGGAAAAGAGTAATCGCCTTTTTTGGCGGTATCGTTAAGAAGGGAAGGGAAGGAGGAGAAATGGGAGGAAAGAAAAGTGAGAAGGAATCTGATAGAAAAGGAAACGATGAGGTAGTCGGAGAGTCCCCTCCCATTCCACAGGAGAAGCGTCTCAGAGAGACTCGGGGGGAAATGGAAAGATATAAATTATGGGGAATTAAAAAGAAAGAGAACGAGAGGGAGAGAGATGGTTTCTCTCCGAGGCGGTGGGCTTGATTAAACCATTTTCAGACGGACCATAGTATATTCCTTTTTCGAGATTCGGAGGGGGAGACGGAGCGAACGGAGTTTCCGAAGAATAATTAGGTTCAAGACCCGTGAGTTGATATAAGGGAACGTACACAAGAAACTGCGATGAGTTTTTCGAACTCCGACTTCTTTCTCATCGAGGAAGGAATGAATTAGACTCGGGAAACTCTTCGGCGGTGGGTACGACCTGGATTCCGGGATTGATTTAGAAAAAGAAAAAGGTGTGACTCAATTCCTAGAGGGAGCTTCAGCGGGAAGACGTGCTTGTGATTGGACTAGATTCCGTGCATAAATATTCCATTACGTCTCCGAGTGACGCCGCGGCGCGGGATCCAATGGATCTATTCTCTTGTTTTAATGAATTGAATTTCGAAATTGGCGTTTCAGAGTTTAATCATAGCTCGCTGTAACGGTTTCGTCTTCGGTTGAAGTTACTGGAAATTGATTGTTCCTCCCATACGGCACGAGTATTGAGCACTACATGCGTACACATCATGCGACGTGACGTGAAGAAGGCCAGGGTTTTCTAAGCACAGCCAGCCAAGGGAAATGTTGAAAATACATAGAAACTGAGGTATTATTCTAGGAATAGTGGGGATAAAATCTCTGCCGTTACACCATCTACCATTTTCAATGGCGATTTACGGATTTATTAATATACTACGGAGAGCATTCGTATCCAAGATCTGTGTTACTTTAATTACCATTGAATTATTGCCAAATTCTGTTCATATGAAAACATTTCCACGAAAATGAAACTAAGATGTTAATATGAATCTGTTGAAAGTTATATCGGAGACGATAAATACACTGGGGCAAAATTTCCATAGCTTTTTGACAATTACAGCTTCAGAACGCTGACGTTCTGATGCGTGCTTCTAACCTTAAGTGTAAAGGAGAATGAATTGAGAAAGAAGCTTGCTAGAGGCGCAGATTTTGGAGGGTGTCTGAGGGAAACAGGCGTGAAGTTATTGGATGGTAACAAAGGAAAGGAACGGAGGATTTGAATAATGGATCCCATGAAGACTGAATTTAGACAAGTTTATCAAAGTTTTCGAATTTGTCATTTCTGCGCAAGGAAAGAAAAGGACAGTCGTAAACTTTCTGTAAAGGAACCATCTACAACGTCTCTTAAAATCATCGATCGCATCAATTCTAACATAACCTCTTTTTTAAATTCAAATTTTGAGCAAATGTACCCGAATTCACAAGTTGCTACAATGTTTATCTTCCCAGTCATCCAGTCACAAAATAATATAATCATAAATAAATATGCGTGTGTGTGCATCCGAAACGCGGCTAATGCTGACTTTTGCCACCTCTGGTGGATAATGCCGATCAAGCGGTAAAAACATAAAAATTTCTGACTTTAGCTGTCTCATATATTACAATATGATACAAGTATGATTGTTGTTGCGCCATCTCAATGACGAACTATAAAATTAGTTTCTGCTAGCTTTAGATGCAATTTTGGCGATTTTCTTTTAAAAAATTTCCCGCGGAATACACTGATTCAATATTGGCCTAATGTGTGTGACTTACGTCGAAATTTGGGTGCCACCAACATCAAGGGTGAAAGAAAAAAAATTTCGCTAACGAAACAAAAAAAGACGACCATGACCGGTTCCTGATTCGAAACGATGTACAAACGTGCTTTAGTGGCGGTTGCGTATTAGTCAAATCAAAAATGTTCCTATTTCACCGGTACTGTCCTACCAAATTCGGAGGCATGAAATACACAATTTTAATCAATCAATTGAAAAGCCGTGTCAAGAATTTATTTTCGTATTTTCAGGATCTGCTTTATTTTAAACAAAATTTTCCAACGCGACGACACTTGCGAAACAGCAATTGAATCGCTATTTCATCAAATTTCCAGAGCCAGATATGGGCGCGCGCTATGGAGAATCTTTGCAAATGAAGTACAAATTAGTGAATCTCGTACGGAATTCTGATCGGGTGTGACGCAACCAAATATTGTATTCTTCGAACAGGGAGTTGGTGAACATTATACAATTCCATAATCATTAGTTTTACTCCATTTACTCTCTGATCGATTCATGCATGATGAAAGTATTTATTTTTAAACGTACGAGCGTACATTTTTGTAAAATTTAGCTAGTGCAACATGGAATAGACCAGTAAGAAAGATGCAAATTTTATCTGCCAGAGCCATAAAAAAAACCCTTATACAGACGAAACTCGATATGTAGCTCGAATCCAAACGCGAGTCGAAAATCCGAGTAAGGTAAATTCATTTTCTATGTGAATATGGACGAGACAAATATTCACTTCGAGAGATCGAATATTTGCGAATGTATGCGAGCCGGCCTATCCGTTTTCCCGGGAGACCAATAACACAGGTTTACATGGTTTTTGGGGTTTGAAAAACATTAGTTGTCCTTTAGTAATTCGAGTACGCTGCGCACGAAAATGATAACCATTTTTCGCTATCACGCACAGATTTTCCACAAACTGTAGTAGCCTATTTTATATTTCGACAGGAAATCGTTAAAGTAATATTATTATTTTTTAAAGTTTCAAGTGTTGTGGACCACTATGCACTATGATCGTGACAGAAGAACATTCTAGACTAGACAAAAACTAAAGACGATAGGTGGCGGTAGTGTACAAGTGGCCAGCGCAACGCTTGGGAGTGCCATTCCGAGTACTGTTTTCTGCTTGTTCAAACCGCCATTTTTATGTATCATATCTTTGTTTTTTGTTATTCATTATGGCGTCAAGAGCTTGTGTAAATTGCCCAGACATGTTTTGTTATATGTGTAGTACTTTTGTCGTGAAAAAGAAGCGGCAAAACATTACAGAGATTGTGAAAAAGGCATACTATGCATACTTTTCGATGAAACTTGGTTATCATGATAAACCATGGGCACCACATCAACTTTGCCACAATGTGTTGAACAATTGAGGTAATGGACTCAAAGTAAGAAGAAGACCCTTTCATTTGCTATTCCGATGGTGTGGCGATAACCAAAAGGCCATGGAGAAGATTGTTATTTTTGCTTAACCAACGTGCTATAATAGTAAAAATAAAAAGGAAATTTCCTATCCAAATCTTTCATCTGTCATAAGACCCGTGGCTCATGGACCTGATCTACTTATACCTACACCACAGTCTTTCATCCGATTTGGAATGTGATGTCAACATAAGCTACGACAGAGACTCTTACCAACCAGAAAATGTGAGTGAACCGCAAAAGTTCACACAAAGCAAATTAAATGATCTGGTGAGGGATTTAGGTCCACCAAAAGATTCTGCACAGATCCTGGGATCGATACTGCAAGCTAAGAACTTGCTTGCTCAAGGGACTTCATTTTCTTGGTACAGAAACCGTGAGAAGTAATTTATGCCATACTTTTCGCAGGAAGGTTCATTAGTTCATTGCAGCGATATTTCTGGATTTATAACGAGCTTAGGCGCAGAAGTATATACATGTATTTTATTCATAAATTTCACAAAATAATGCATGTATTGTAATTAAAATAACGGATGTAAAATTGAGAAAATGAGGAAAAACGCGTTTTCCATTCTCCTGATTTGTGAAAAATCCTTCCGTGATACAAAAAATGGATATTATTTTTTAAATCAGCGCAGTAAACTTAGGTAAAATAAGCTATTTTGATGCAAACCCCACTCAAAAAGTTTCAAAGTGTAGGCCTGTATAATTAAACTAGGAACATGGACCCTTTTAAACGACCAATAATAAAAGCAAGATTGAAACTTACGGATTCAAAAATTTGTAAACGAATGAAATTGATCACTTCATGTTGTCACGATATCTTTTGTCATAGGCGCATATTTGAAAGATATCGCTAATCTAGAACTAACTTCAGTGAGATATAATGCAACCAATTTACAACAGCGGAAACGATTTTAGACCGGATCATATAATAAATGGTAAAGTATAAAAATAAATGCCTTATCAAGTCCTGTCATACACAGAATTTGCCAGGGCTGTTAAATATCGAATGCAAAGATTGCAACGCGATCATAAACCTTTTATTTTGAAGCTGCGAAAGAAAAATAATGCGCTCGTCAGAGATATCTCCTTTCGAAAGAGATTACAAAACTATGAAACAAAAAATCTGTTAATGCGACGCTTTATGCACACTAATCGAGGTGATTGAGCGGCAGCACGAAGTTTAATTTTTCCGAGATGAGGAAAATTTATCCGAGATCTCTCAACAAAAGAGTTCTCGACAACCTATCCAACCGACGGAAGAGACCAGACGTTGTTGTAGCGAGAAAGCCCTTCGTGGTCGCGGAATAGGGCCGTAGTTCCCATTCGCCAGGAGAGAGGTGTAGAGGGAAAAATTCCGTTCGCGTCACGTTACTCAAAACTCAAGCTGACTGCTGTTGTGAGGAAATATGGGGATTACTCGAATTTTCCCGCTTCCAAAAACTAAGTAAAATGAATCCATTTCCTCGTTGCCTGGGAGGAGTGGGTTATCAGAAGGTTAGCGAGTTTTAAGGGAAGAGAAAGAACGTCCTTCTTTGTGCTCACACCAAACAATTTCTTGTCCATACATATACGCACACATACACTATCATATATATATATAAGTAAATATATATACACACATACAGTATATATACACTATATATATCAGGGAAGCGTTTTCATCGAGGGAGAAACTTGATAAACAGAATTGAGAACGCATGAGAGCTCTCCCTCGCACACTACAAACACACAAAGCGCGCACTAATTCATTCAAACACTCTATATCGGAGAGTCCGCATCGATTCAGATATAGAAAGAATGCGCTTTTACGAGCGAAACGCGACGGACAAAAGAGCGGCGATACGGGTCTAGGATTACATATCCCGACTGTTGGATTGACGATTCACGAGCACACAATGCTCTCGGAGTTGAAATGGGGAAAAAATCTCTCGTAACGACGCTGCGTATGTGACTCGTTTACTTTCTGTGGATGACCGGACAAATAAGAAAATAAAATTTTTTCATCCGTCGCCGAATAATTCAATGGTCGCAGAAACAAAAAAAAATAAAATGTTCTCCCCTTCCGGAAACGATAAAAGTTCCGAAAGAGAAAGGATAGGAGGTAGTAGGGGAAAGATCTGGGATGAAAGTAAAAATATCCTTCTGTGGCTCGCGTAAGACAGGTTAGAGAAAACACGGTCCGTACACCTCTCGAAAAAAGAAAACGATACAGAAGTCGGATACGCCGCTCTCTCACCCGCGAAGAGGAAGAAAAATAACGAAAGAAGCCAGGAAACTACGGCAAAAAACACACGGGACGTCCGAAGGAGTCATAAAACCAACAAACCGGGCGAGCTTGACCCTTTTCCTGCTTCCTCTTTCTCCCCTCTCCCCTGCTTCAACCATCACCGATACACCGAAAAAATAGAAAGGGTTAAAGGGTACACAGGAAGAAAGAAAGGACACGGAGGTAGAAATAGGGAGGAGATAAAAGAAGGGGTGGGGGTAGTAAGGAAGACGAGAGAGGGAGTGATACGGGACGGATAAGAAGTACGACGATTATTTTTTTATCAGGAAGCACTGTCCGCAAAATTACACCGTTGGCCAAGTTCCAATTAAACGCACTAATAACAAAAGGATTACGAAACAAAGTAGAGAAGGTTTGGTGGGGGGAGATGGAGTGATAAGGAGCAGGAGGGTAGAAAAAACGCGCGCGCACGGATACGCACATGCAAAAGGAGACACGCCGATACAGAAGAGATACGAGAGGAAAAAGTAGGACGAGGAGGAAAAGAATATGAGAAGCGGTAAGAGATTGAGGGGATTGAGGAGGGAGGAGTGGAAGAAAGGGAGGGGGAGAGACAGACTACGGAGTCGAAAAACACATTCTGGGGATGTCGGACGAGGCAGCGAGAGAGGAAAGAGAGAAAGAAAAAGAGGAAACTTGCTAATTCAGCTTAATTAACGGAGAGGTTAGGCAAACCCAGAGGCGATCCCTGTGGGAATAATTTCAGTGAGTAATGAGAGGGTGGAGATAATAGGAGGGGGGGGGGGAGAGAGAGAGAGAGGAAAAAAGAGTGAATTAGGAAGTTTGAGTACGAAGAGAAGAGTAGGGCAAGAGAATAGGGGAAGGGGACGTAAGAGGATCATGTCTCCTGGGACACATTGGACACTTCAGTGATTGGCGGACACATTAAAGGACACCAGAGAAGGAGAAGAGAGAGGACGAGAGGAGTGTGCGCAAGAGAGATAGGGAACGGAGAATTTAGATGGGTTTCCAAACAAGGGTTACTAAAATGGTCTCCTGTTTTTATATTAAAAAGATCTTTTCCGTCACGGGTTATTTCTACACAAATGAGATGATAAATAAATACATTTTCGTTCTCATAATTTGGGCATGTGTACCCACGGAATCAACTAAAAGAATACATATACATTTTCATCGACAACGGAATAAGAATAAATACAAGCTACCGATGAAGCCGTGATTTTGCGCGATTTTCATCGCCGACTAAAAATTACAGGGTTCAATTAGTAAACATCCCTGGCATTCAAAACAACGTCAATTCCCGGGAAATATCGTGCTGGATAGACGGCGCCAAAAATAATACACCTCCATGTTCCCTCCGATTCTTTTATTTTCCCGCAATGACTCAATTCCTCCCTCCGTCATTATCCGTACCCAGAGATTCCCTCTCATTGGCCATAGAGAGAGAAAGAGAGAGAGAGAGAAAGAGAGAGAGAAAGAGAGAGAAAGAAAGAGAGAGAAAGAGAGAGAGAGAGAGAAAGAGAGAGAGAGAAAGAGATAAAGAGAGAGAGAAAGAGAGATAGAGAGAAAGAGAGAGAAAGAGAGAGAGAGAGAGAGAAACCTCCATCCGTCCATCTGCGCGGATGTAATTATTTTCCGTCCTCGCGCGTAAACTCGATCGTCGGCCGTTATCTTTTTTTTGGTTGGGAAAAAGAGAACACACGACATAAAACACCAATTAATCCCGGCAGAGGGCTCTAAAACGAGTCGCAATGAAACCGATGACCGAATCTCGACAAAGACAAACAAATCAATCCCGTTCCGAAATATGTTACCATCCCGACCGCAAAACCGATCCCTCTCTTTCCTCTTCGTTACGCAGTTACCGTCCACCATTAACCTTTTACGTCATCTCCATAAAACACGTCAAGTACGAGCCTTGATACACACACGAAAGCTTATTTATAAAAGGGAAAAAAGGAAAAATATTATTACGAGCGCGTCGTCGCGAGATGGAAAGAGGATCCCTCTCTCTCTCTCTCTGCTCGCCATCTTGTGGGCGTCATAACGGGAAGGGAGAAGAAGTCGGTCAAAAGGGCGAGCGAGGAGAGAGATGAATTATCAAGCAATTCCAAAAAAAAACTTAATTCCGTCGACAATCTCGACATCGTGAAATTTTATCTCGACGATACGAAATAAGCGAAACCTACACCGGAGAAACATGGCGGTCCAAAGCGTCGCTCGATTCTGCTGGCGGCAGTGGGGTAAGTTGGCGCATCTCGGAGGGTGAGAGGGGGGTAAGGAAGAGAAATGGGAGAAGGGAAGGGCCAGAGAGAGAGAGCGAGAGAGAGAAGGAACGGAAGCTTGCGGGACAAAACGGGGGAAAGAAGAATTATTGCGTAGCTTTGAGGGAGGAAGGAGATGGAAGGAGAGAGGAGGGTAGAGTGGCTGAGAGATAAAGGGAAATGTAGGAGGAGATAGGGAGAGAGGAAGAATACAGAGTGAGGGAGAAAGAGAGAAGGATAAGGACATATACTGGAAAAACGCGAGTGAGCGAGAAGGCGGAGAGAGGGAAAGTTTGTTGGGAGAGGAAAAAGAGAACGATTGAGACGAGAAAAGAGGATGAGAGGGAGGGAAGAAAATTAAGAAAACCTAAGGGAGAAATAGAAAGAAAATTATTGAGTAAATAGGTAGGGAGGGAGACAGGGAGGGAAGGGAGAAAAAGAAAGGGGGAGGAAGAGAGAGAGGAAGAGGGAGGGAGGGAGATAGCGAGAAAGGGAGACAGAAAAAGCGAAGGGACGTGCATCCTCGATGGATGGGAAAGATGAAAGTAAAGGAAGGAAGAAACCCTTATGATAATGAGAACGAGGGAGAGAGAGAGAGAGAAAGAGAGTGAAAAAAAGATGAGAAGAATTAGGGTGAGCTTGAGAGGAAGGAGAAAGGGGCGCGGGAGTGAATAAATGAGGCTCTTCCATTGAGAAAAATAACCGAGATGGATGAGAAGAATGTAGAGGGGCAAGAATTGACACGTAATATTGAAAAGGGCGAAAAAGGAATTTGGATTTGAAAAAGAGATATATAAGGAGGTGGGAAAGTAAAAAAATATATATAAGCTCGATAAATAAATTGGCAGCGAAAAAGACTGAGGGATGAGCGAAGAGAGAATCGGAAAGAGAGAGAGGTTGGGTCGCAAGATAGGCAAACGTAAAAAGAGACGGATGGACTTGGGATTAAATGACAGCTACCAAAGGCTATTTTTTTATGGCCGCTACTATGCGTTGCCGAATCCGGAATAGACAGCGAGAAAATTTATCACCTCTTTACCCGATGTATCATCCGCCGGCGAGGACATTACACAGCATCGATCGCCATTTCGGACCAAATATTTTGCGAGGATTAAACATTGAAAAAATAAAAAGCAACGCCCTGTTGAATAACAGCCTCGCAGAGAGAGAGAGAGGCGAGACGGAGAGACTGCGGCATCCAGAAAAGAGCGGCGCCGGCAGAAGAGCTTTGCGTGAATGCATTGCTGCGATGTATTTTGGAGAGAAAAAAGAGATTTGAGGCCTTGAAGTGGTTGCGTGTTTGAGAGGGAAGGGAAGTTTGGAAGGGATAGGTAAACTAGAAGAGAGGCGGGGGGTGGGGAATAGATGAGAGTTGGATGGGGTTGTTGGTAGGCGGAGTTAGAGACGGGCCGAGCTAGAGACGGGTCACACGAGAAAAGGACGTTTTCGGAGCGGAGATTGAGAGGGCCAGGCAACGAGAGGACGCTGGGAAATTGCCACGATAAGCTTGAAGGGGTTTGAAGGGAGAGAGGGTTGCAGCGAGAGAAACTAGAGAGAGAGAGACAGAGGAGGAGTGAGGAATTGGATAGGAGATAGTAAAAGGGAGAGAAGGAGATAGATATAAAGGGTTAGAGAGGACGAGAAGATAGGAGTTGGAATGAGGGTCTAACAGACGCACAATTCTAGCGAGAGGGATGTTTCTCCTTTCAACCCTCTCCCAACCTCCCTCTCTCTCTCTCTTAAGTCTTGTGTGTCACAAGGAGCAGAAGCCTATCTCCTTACCTCTCCCCCTCCATTTAGAGAGGGGACGGAAGAAGGAACGTGGGCGGAAGACTAGCAAGGGTTGCGGGTGAGTTGTCTGAATGGGTATGGGAAGGAGGAAGGGGAGAGGGGGTTTGTTCCTCAGAAATCCCGCAAGACATCGTCCCATTAAGGTGAGAAGGTGGAGGTAGCAGGGGGAGGGCGTACGTTGTGGGAGGGAAAGAGAGGGAAGGACAGGATAAGGAGAGTGGAGGTGGAGGCGGGGTGGAAGTTACACGTGTGTGTGTGCGCGCGAATGCGCGCGATGGGACATGCCTTTGTGGATATCAATTTCGTTGAAGGGAATGGGACGACGTTTTCGGAATGTTTGAACGAATAATGCGCAAAGCCTTCTCCTCTTCTAACTCCTCTCTCTCTCATGTTCCCATCCTATCTCTCTCTCTCTTACTACCACTTGTCCCTCGTCACTGTGTTCGGGTCGCCTGCGATGCGGCGACGAAGAGAGAGAGAGGAAACTACGAGCTGATTTATGTTTTTGCGGAAATCGTCCTTGATTACCACCCTCTTTCTCTCTTTCCCTCCCGCGGAGTTCATTACAAAAACAAGTTGCGACTCAAAAATTGACTCCAATTAAAACTTCAGAGAGGGATATGAACAGCGGGTACGATGAAAGAGAGAGAGAAAGGGGAGGGGAGGGTAAGGGATAAAAAAGAGACAATCGCCGGCCCTGAATTAGAGATCGCTGTCGGCATGAAGGTCCATTTTTCGCTGTCGGTGTGAACAAAATATCGCGACCGGCATAAAACACGAAGTTTTTTATTTGATAATTTATTTTTTACTTTTTTTGATTGGATTTAAGCTGTTATTTTTTGGAATTATTGAGCGAGAAGAAAGATTACAATCAGGGGATGGCTTCATTCCAGGAGTGGGCGCGCGGGAGTGATAAAGAGAGCGTGGGAGGGAGAGAGATAAAGGGAGAAATAGGAAGAGATGGAGAGGGGCACGGAAAGAGAGGGAGAGCGAATGAGAGATGGAGGCGGGCGTAATTCGTCATTCTCGCGTTAAGATACTTTTCAGCGATAGCCCTTGAGTTTGAACTGCGACGAGAATGACTCCAATGTGTTCGAAGGGAAAGTGAAAAAATAAAAACTTTTAAGGGTAAAAATAGAGAAAATGCGACGGAATTGAAATTTCGCGGTAAAGCGAATCCGAATTGAAATCTTCCGCCGTTTGGGTTCCTGGCGAGAGAATTTTGATGTTCGTCAACGCGTGTCGTCTTATTTAAAATTTTGAGTATTGAGACGACATATCGCGTTGACGCGGAGAACTTATGATTGGACGGAATTATTTTTTGGCGCTCACTAAAAAATTGAAATTCGATAATTTTTTCGCGTTTTTTCTTAAATATTAATAGAAACGTAAATGAAAGCATTTTTTGTATAAATTATTACTGGATTATTTATTAAGGAAATTATATAAGAAATTAAATTTGAGGGATAGCTTTTATGTCCTCCACGCGTTTGTTTTAATAACAGTCTTTGCTGAAACACACAATCCAATAAAGAGATTTTTTTCAAGGCAATCTATAAAATAGGTAATCATCCTGACAAAAATGCAGTTAAGACACAGCTAATATTTGATCCTCCGATTAAAACGGTTCAAAGGAATTTTAACGCATTAAGGGCAAAAATACAAAAATAAAACGTACAGGTATTCTAATTCGAGAAGAACTGGCGCAAACACAAGAATTCGTATAGATTTACCGACCGAAAGCATCATACTCATTTGGAAATTTAATTTAATTTTCTGAGTAAAACATGAATGGATTCCGACAGTCGCAGAATGGTCTCCTTAACCGCATAAATAACATAATTCACCCAGACTCTTGATTCATTATTATCCGGAAATCTTTTCCCGTTAAATTAGCAGGAAGAAAATTATATAACCCTATCTCTACCAATTTTGCGGGGCATAGCGTCCGGTTTTGTTACTCTCTCTCTCATCCGTTGCGACCATCCGCTCGTAAATTTGGAAAAAATAAAGACACTAAAGAAATCCCGCCGTAAAAGTCAAATAAAGCCCTTACGTAAAAAAAATCCACGCTGGGTTTTACCGAAACGAATCTCCCCAAAATTCCTTCTGGTGTTAAAAAAATACTTTTCCATGCAGAAATATCGTGCACGGCTTTAAATCCCCAAAAAATCCAACGAGAGACACGATGAGATTCGCATCAACATAGTACGAAGTAAATTGCACGGGAATGATTATATTTTATTCGAGCGAGGATATCACTCCTCTAATGTTTAATCTATCTCAACCGATAGGTATTTTGGACCGAGAAGACCGTGTTATCCGACGGAAATATTGGGTAACCGAAAATCTTTTTAATGCGAACAGGGAAGGTCGTCCACGAAAATGTCCACCTCTCTTCCTTTTTCGTTTCTTAAATATTCGCAGAACGATTATGTTGTCCAGGCCTATTTTAATTTTCAGTTATCCAGGAAAGTGTTTCAAAGATTAGGCGCTAGCCCGATCCGTCTGAAGCAACAATTAGTAATTATGTAATATTATACGGACAAAGCCGGCCTATATTAACTTCCAAGTTCAAAGTAATGAAGAAAGTCGCTCATTTTAAATGGAAATTAATAAGATATTATAGTGATTGTACTGCGACCGAGAAATGAACTCGGCTCTCGTCATTTCGTAACAATCGGAGAACAAGAGAGCGAAGAATTGCAGAGCAAATTACATAAGGGACATTTTTCACCGACAGCAGCTCTTTCTAGGGGAATTAAGAATCGCAGATGCGATGCATTGATAGTTGCCTACATTTGTCGCAGCGTGTACTTTTTAAATATTAAAAAAAATATTTCCTAGCAGCTTATCCTAGATGCACCAAATGTTTTGCTATGTCAAACTCTTGTATAAACCAACCTATTCAGAAAATTTGGCTTATCCAGGTTAAGGGATTCCAGAGATATTCCTCGTACAGACAAACGATCGGACGTGCAGACAAACTGAATACATAAACGACTTTAAAAAATGCGCTAAAAACAATAAAGAGCGATCCAGAAACTTTCATGGTGGAACATTTCTATGCGTTTTATCGCTGGATATGATTTAACATAAAAAGAACGTAAAATTACTATCACTTCTCTGCTATGCACGAGCTCGTAAGTCATTGGGCATGTTTTCTGCACACTGGCATTTGGACCGGTACGGATACAAAAATATAAGCTCCTCCTATCTGACTTCCCACAAGGGAATTTTTTCTCTGCCATTACAATGAACGTCTTACGTAGAGTATAAGCTCAATATACTTGAAATGTGCAGCTGAATCTAGTCGAGGCAGGTTCTATACGAAACGAGCAGAAGGCGCACGCCCCGACTTTTCAATTACACGACGTCGTAAGTTATTAACACCGTTAAAAGGATCGAGTGACACATATTATTAAGGTGGGTAGGGGATTTAAATTGGTCCTCTCGAATAACTACGTTTTATAATGGTATCAGTTAGGAGGAAAAACAGCAGACATCAAAATACGGTCATTTTTACGAGCCCTTTATGCCGCAGGTAATTGTTCATCGCTTATAAATTTCGAGAAATTTAAATTCCATTAGAGAGTCGAACGAAATGGATAAAAAAGCTAATGAGAATAAAAAATAAGTAACGTTTCCCTCCAATTATATTAACATTTATTTCGCAAGTGCAGTTCAATTAGAGTTAAAAGAACTAATTAAACTGGTGTGGCAAAATAATAGGGATGGGTGGTTTTTATTTATATTTTGCATTAAAATTTCAGCAAATATATAGCTATACATACGTTGTGTTGAAAGAACTTCGCTTCACTTTTGCATAACAAATGTGAAGAATTCGATGCTTCTTTAATTGAACACGTTTTAAAAGTGTTGCGAAAACGGAAGTTGACAAACATTTCCAAGTTGCGAGTTCTGACAATCAGAATGACGAAGTAAAAGATATCGTAAGAAATATATGAGAGATACATGGCGGAAAGAGGAGCGTTAATTGTAGGAGGAAAATTCTGCGCGGTAAATTATCCTCATCCTTCGGATGGTATGGAATTCCTGCCCTACCTGTCCTTCTCACAGGTCGTCAACCCATAGAAGAGGTGAACATATCCTGCATGACCATCGAACGCACATAACACTTTTCACACAGGCATTTTCCCCGAGGGACCGCGGGGTTTCGAATCGCCTTTTTTTAACTTCGAGGCGACTCTTCCAACTGCCAACGTCCGTCGCGTCCTTAATCCCGAACGATATACCTCCGTCTGCGGCATAATAAGCGCGCGGGAAACCACACAGCCCCGAGTCAATAACCCTACCCTCCACATTTTTTCGTGAATGATACCGCGTGCAGTATGTCACCGGTGACCATAAAAGAGCATAAAAAAAGGCCCTTCCGCGTATGTCGCGCGGTCGCCGACAGAGAGCGAGTCGGTAGGGAACCGGTCTCTCTCCGAGGCGGTGACGGCAGAGGAGCGGTCGGCTGCGGTGACGCTCTCCGCCACTTAGAAGATCGGGTCTCCGCACCGCTGCATGCCTCTGACGCAATGCAATTTCCGTGCTTTTCCACGGACCGTGATCGCGCACACCACTCTCTCTCTCTCTCTCTCTCAATACCTCCATCTCCTTCGCCCCCCCTCCCCCACCCCCGCTGCCACTTTGCCCTCCCATCCTTCTCGTAGCGTCCGCTTTCTTCGCACAAACGTAATCGTCTCGAAGACAGCGGGCGCGATGCAAAAGAAGAGCGCGTGCCAGGAATGGAAAGGTAGGGGGGGGGGGGGGTGGACAACAGCGGTAGAACTCCTTATACTGTACGAGGTCAAGTCGAAAATCCTTCCTTTTGGAGACAGCAAATCCGTTGCGAGATCGAGAAACTTTTTCACACTATTTTCTTTGCGTCTGCCGCTTAGCGCCCACGCCGCCTCTCCATATAGAACACCTTGTCAAAAAAAAACTTTTGGCGAGATGGAGTAACAGTTAAAAAAGTTAATTGGTCGGGCAACCTCCTTTATTTTCAAAGCAAAACGAACTTCGAGAGGACAATGGTTGAGTCACAGAAGAGGCAATGAGATCACGGCCTGTCGAGGAAAATGCCGCAGGCAACGAGTCGTGCGTTTTTCGTTCCAACCTGGTTGGTACAGCGAATGGTCTGTCAATACGTGAGGTGACACAAGATGGAGGGAGGGATATCGATCGGGGCGAGGTCATCGCGATATAACTCCAGAGAAAGGATTGAATACGTTCGGTGAAAATTTCGACACCATTACTCAATTTTGTCTTACCAAGGTATCTTATATAAAGAAAATAAAACATCGCATCACAAATAGGCGCGTTTCGTAAATCAATCCAATACACGAAGCTATTATGCCCATTAAACGTGTAAATGTGTAAATTTCGAACGATAGAGCAATAATTCATACGGCGGTACGTAATTCTGAAATACTAAGCAGCGATAACATGGCAACTAAAGTTCCTGGTGTCAATAGTTTGAGTAATTGTACCATTTTACGAGAGATTTAGGTCTTATTTGGTGTGTATTTACAGGATGATATAAAGAAGAAGAATCAACTTCTTTCGAGGCATATACAAGTTCGCACCTCAATACTAACATATTTAAAATCGTGCCTTGATAATACCCTTCATAGATTCCCGTCGTTTACATAACCCATGTTTTCCATGCTTTTAATGCTGCGATGTTTTGCACCTTTGGAGAGATGAAGAGACTGATATGTTTTAAACCTCACTTCCGAGAAGAGAGCATGGGAGAGAAGTTATTAGATAAAAAAACTCAGCATGGGATTACGGTTAGTTGTATTAATCATGCACCATCTAAATGAGGAAGAAAAGAAGGAGAAAAATCACTAGATGGTGGATAAAACAATATTAATCGCCAGAATGGCGGGGTATACAAAGAAGAGTATTTAGTTAAAAATAACGTTTTTTTCGAATACTAGTTTCTCCGACAATAGGAAAGTCGCATGATTTTAGCATGCACCACGAGAGTGGCGCTATTTGGCCTATCCAAACCGACCACTTGCCAGTCGAAAGCATTTCCCACCAACTTTCACGTAAGGGAGGTAAAAAAAACCCTTCGAAGAGAGACTATGCAAATCAAACCACCCCACAATTTTGCTCCTCACACCGTCAACTGCGACGGTGGCAAAGAATATCGATAAATCCACTTCGCTTTTTATCTTATCGCTTATTTTTCCGCATCTTATTCTCTTACTCTATCAAACTCTTCCATCCCCTTTTTAGAAATCGATTTCACAAAAACTTTTGTGTTTTTAATCTTCCGCGAGTAAAGCACTGAATAAGCATACGAATGATTCTGTGTTATGTTTTCTCTCCCGCACCAATCCACATCCATAAGGGCGCAGCCTTGCTAAGGTAGGGAAAAGTCATCGGAGATAAAAGTCGGAGGGAAAAAAGACGAATGGAAAAAGTGAATGTCGCGATATCGCGCGGGAGTTCCAAAATGGCCGACTTAGAGTGTGGAGCTCTCTTTGTCTCTCGTGGGACCCTCTTCCAGGTTATTTAAAAAAAGGCGACCGCTGCGAGTAAAAGTGAATAAGGAGATACAGCAGAGAGAGGCCGTAAAGGGACGAAAAAATGTTCGATGGAATTGAAGGCTATTGACGATTCGTAAATAGAGGGCTGGTTTCAGAGAGATAGAGAAAGAGATAGGTAGAGAGGCACGGGATTTTTGTGTGCTTGAGGTAGGAGGGAGGGATATTAAAGCATATGCGATTATTCACTGCGACGTTTTCGCTAAAGAATGCCATAATATTTATCCAGCTTTTGTAGGAATTAAGGTATTGCTGGACACAAGTTCAACGCTAGATATCGGCGCGCCGATAAAAGTTTTTAAAATATGCAAAGTGTATTATAAAAAATTGAGTTTTTCTTTTAAGCGTGGAATCTAGCAGAAAATGATTTAGTGTAATGGTCGAGGAGTTTAATATAATGCTTGATAAATGGGATTTTATAATTATTTTCATAAATCAGCTTTCTTTAAAGAGAAAGCACGATTGAATTACTTCTGCTTCAACTACCTAACTTTAGTTTATTAAGAATACAACATATTTTAAACAAAATAAACTTCCAATTAACTTAGGTTGATCAATAACCCTACCGACAATGAGAGAAATATCTCGTGTCTTTCGCTTCTAAATGATCCTGTCAAATTCACTCGAAACCACAAACGGGACATGGAGATTAGCACATCTGTCGTCGTAATCCACGTTAGCGAAGATATTAGGAGCATGCTACTCAGGTTAATCTCACAATGGCATGAGTAATGCACGGCAAAACAAGAAGCTCAGAAGTCGATTAGTACAGAAAATCCTTGCGAAGCAGAGAGGTTCTGTGCGATCCAACCGCACCCAATCTACGGGATATAACAGTTGCATTGAACACACACACAGAAAAATTTTAACGTGCGGGATACTAAAATGAGGATCGGCACTTTTTCCATTTTCTCTCAATGTGAATGCATGACGTAATCACTTCATAAAATAGCTGACTGTATCGATCGGTTAAAAACCAACAAACGATTAATAACGACTTTATGGGTTTTGAAACAGCATTTCAGAATTTGGTTCTTGATATAGCGACAAAAATTATACCATGTATTCGATATGTCCATCTAATAAATACACAATCTTCTTATTTCCTAAAGAATACTCCTGATATTTATAAAAACCGTGTAAATAGATAGACTGAAAATTTCCCAACTACCGCTTTCATGAATTTGTTCTTATTGCCAGACTGATTAAGAAGAGAAACCATAACTTTTAAGGAATTGGAATAAAAAATAAAATACCCAAAGAGATCCAGGACCATCCAATCCGTCGTCTCCCTAACGTCTTCGATGTCGCGATAAAAGCATCCGTCCCATCGAAATAAACGGTCTGCTAAGTCTCTCCCTTCACAGACCCGCGCATCTATTAAATATCCACGCAATCTTCCCACGCTGCAGGCGAAATTGTAATAAAATTACAATCTCGCTGAGTAGTAAGGGGAGAAAAGTCCTAAAAAAAAATTCACTCGACATTTTCACGAAAACAGCGGCGAAATTAAGTTTGCGGCATCACATCCCACTTTACTGCAAACCCACCTATTCAGGCATCTCCTCCCGTAAAGGATGTCAAAGGGGGAGAGGAGCAGGAGGAAGGAAAGGAACTAGGGGAGGAGAGAGTTATTGAAGGGATCTTTAAACCCCTTTTCGTATGCTCCACTCGTGATAAAATCCCCACTTTTGACAGAGGGAAAACGGTGAGAGAGAACAGGGAGAAGGAAGTTTGGGAAGGAAGAGGGATATGAAGCTGGAGAGAAGGGGTGGAGAAGAGGCATAGCGCATTCAACGAACGAGACGCGACCGGCAGAGACCGCACCTGCAATCAGAGACCTCTGCCGGGGAACGCTGGATCTTGAAATGAGATCATCAACGATCCTAAGCTCCTTCGGAGAAAGATAGAGAGGGGGGGGGGGGGGTAAATCGCCGGAGTGATTCCATTCTCTAAGAATTGAGTACCAATTCCCGCACTCTCTTCCTTACCTCCCTCTTTCTCATCCTCTCCTTTCCGTCGATGTACATCCAAGAGAGGGCAAAGAAATGGCAAGAATTATAACCGGTCCATGGCGGTTGGGAGAGTGATCGATAAAGAATGGCCGTCTCTGGGAGAAAGGGGCTAAAGGGTTGTACACAGGTGAGAGAGAGGAAGGAGAAAGAGAGAGAAAGAGGAGGAAAAAAGAGCGGAGCGTAAGCAATGTTGGGAGGATAAAAAATAAAAGGATAGGAGAGAGAAAAACGTCCATCGAGAGAGATAGAGAGAAAGAAGGGTGGGGAAATAGAGAGAAAAAGTGTGTATGTGTGCGTGTGTGTCTGTGCGAGGTGTGGCAGGTGCTGTGGAGGTCGTTCCATGAGGTCCCTCTTCGCTTTCCCACTCTCCCTCACTCCCTTCCTATACCTTCCTCTCACCCCTCCACAAGTCCTTAATGACGCCCGTAGGAGCAGGTGCTACTCCTCCCTTTTTCCTCACTCCGATCTCCCCCCCCCCACTCCCCCATAGCGCCTCTCTCCACCACCAAATATGCAACCCTTACACGACGCTCTCGCTTCGCACCCCCTCCTCCTCCACACCCTTCCCGTCATCCCCTTCCTTTTCCCCAACCCAGCAACGCTCCGAACTCTTCTCTTAAACCCTTTTCCAACCCCACGACTCCAACCGGCGACGTCGGAGGCATGCATTAAGTCCTCACGCGGCGGCAGATTGGAGGGGAGTTGGGTATGGAGCTCACCTGCGCGCGCAAACTCGACGCAGCACACACACACACAAACTCGCGTTACACCTGCTTACCCTACCAAACAATTCCACCCAGTGTGATTCGCGTTCTTCCTCCTGCGCTCAACCACTCTCGCCGCCATTATTCATATACCGTGGATTTAGGGGCCGGCGCTTGCGAATATGGGGGAGGAGGGTGGAGGGAAAAGGCAAAAAGATTGGGAAGGTTCTCCTCCTCCCACTACTACTCCGCAACCTCTTGATGTCTTTCACCTCCCGGTTTTTTATCCTACAGATGACAGGGGCCACTATCTCCTCCTCTTCCCCCTCTACCGTAACATCGCCGAGGAAGAACGGGCATTTCGCGCATCGTATAATATCCCACTCACTCCGTAGGAGCAGTAATAAAAAAAGATGCCCTCCACGCGGCGGACTCTCAGATATTTTAAAAATTTACCTCGACTCTGCTTTTCGCCCTCATCGAAAATCCCTATATATGTGCAAACACTCGCGCATGGTCGTCTATGAATAAACACACATGCGCGTGTCATCATCATCATCATCCCGCTGTCATAACTCATGAATGAAGGTGCAACGAAGATTCTTTAAGTTTTCACGGTCGTGTGATTCTACATTTCAAGATGTGTCAAAGAATTTCCATAAACTTAATTAAGTCTATAACTTGGATACTAAGAGGTCTAATATAAAATATTTTAAAATCTCTTAATAATGGTTGTTATAATAACCATTCCTACGATTTTATGCTGAAAATCTTCCATTATTATTATGGTTATCATAATAGCCTTTCCTATGATTTCAAGCAAAAAAACCTCAATATCGCAAACAAAAGAAATGCACTAATTTCTTTGTAGCTAATTCCTGTTCACTACAGCATTGTCAATGAGCACATTTTTCCTTCCAACCCTCTCTTCAGCTTTTAACTCTATTTTTTAACCGTCACCCTTCAAATTGATTAATCCTTCCAATCCGTTAGAAAACTTCCTCAAAACTCTTCCGATTCGCCGATCGCCTACCCCACTTTTCCCTCTCCCCATTTCTCTCTCTCTCTCTCTACACACACGAGTACTCGGTGCTTGCAAACTGCAAGCGCTTCAAAAAATCACCATAAACCAACGCGATCTCCAGGGCAACAGCACTTCTGTCACGTGGAGCCTATATGTATTAAATAATAAATACCATGAGTAATAGCGGTATATTTATAATTTTCCGTGAAATTAAGGCAACTATCCGTAATTTCCAAATTCTCTGGCAATCGGCTCGTGTCCAAGTATTCGTATTTTAAGTTTCGTGACTCAGAACGCGCTGCATGAGCAATAAAAATAATCACCATTAAGACAATACCCTATTCATTAAATTTATGGAAATATTAGGATATTTTCTGTGAAGATTATGGCATCACCATCCATGCCTTTAGCGCGTATTTGGATAAAAAATATCGAGAAATAGATATGACGCCATTATATTTAACAATTGAAAAGAGTTAAATTTTCTCGAAAAACTACGAAACACAACATTAAAATACATTTCACGTTTTACCATCACCGCTATCAGAGTTACTTCTCCTATTGTGATCCATCCCTTATAGCCCTGGAGAAAAACAAACCTATTCGCTCCTTCCTACAGTCGATAACACAAATTTAATCGTCATGTTTGTGCTTTCAGTAGTACGTGAGAATTGCAATTATCTATGACACCCTCAATCACAATGCGTGATGCGATTAGTGTTTTGGATAGAGTAAAATCTTGCATATCAACGAAAGGAAATATTGGTGATGATGTTTTCATAATATGCATGATATTGAAAATTAGAGTTATATGCAGAAAAATGAAAAATATATTTCCGTAAATCGAATTTTCTATAACTCGAATTATTTTTGCTTTCCTTTGAGATTCGAGTTATAGAAGTTCCACTCTATATACATACAAATATTTAAAAATATATTTCCATATGTTTAATTTTCTATTACTCGAATACTTATTACTTTTCCTTGAGATTCGAGTTATGGAAGTTCAACTGTAATTCGTTATGACGGCATTGATTTCTATTAAAAGCATTAAATTATTGCAATCGTAACGTAAAATATCAGATCCCTTTAAAGGCATTGAGGTCTTTGCCATAGTATTTAAAGATTTTCATTGTTGAAATGAGGAAAAATTCACACTTTTCTCGATTAAAAGCAGATATTTACGCTAATTCGGTAGGTATTTGAATTCTGCTTTCCCAAATTAAGAACTCCGTTCTTTCAGAAAGACAACTGTTATTTTATCGAATTCGTATCTCAATTTAAAGTAATTTATAAATGTATGTTTAGAAAGCATTCCACTGAATCCCATACTTTTCTTATTGGGTATTGAAATGGAACAGTTAGCAAAATTAGCTATATTATTATAGATATACTCGTACATATACATATATATATATATATATATACTAGTGTATTGCCTGTCATATGACGGGTGTCAGTTACTATATGGTTGAAAAACCCGTCGTAAGACTGGTAATCCTACTGAAACCATATGCACAACATCTTAAGTAATCGTAACTCATTATGATTAATTATTAATCACAAAATTAGTTTATTTTTCTAGTGTAACTTCCCTTTGAAATTCACCGGAGAACTTAGAAATAAATAATAACAGATGTAATTATTGAATAAGAGCCGGTAGAAAATTTGCCAAATAGAGATTCGGGAGATTTATTTCTCAAACTTGTTTTCTCCATTGAAGAGCGCCTTTTCAAAAATGAATAGTAATAAATAAATAATAATATTCCCTCCTTCCCTCTTGCCTTTCCTCTCTCCCTCCCTCTCTCTCCCTCCTCCTCTCTCCCTCTCTCTCTTACTCCTTCCCTCTCTATCTCACTCACTCACTCACTCACTCACTCACTCACTCACTCACTCTCTCCCTCCCTCCTCCTCTCTCCCTCTCTCTCCCTCGCTCCCTCCTCCTCTCTCCCTCCCTCTCCCTCCCTCCTTCCTTCTCCCTCCCTTCCTCTCTCTCTCCCTTTCTCTCCCTCCCACTCTCCCTCCCTCTCTCTCTCCCTCCCCCTCTCTCTCCCTCCCACCCCCTCTCTTTCCCTCCCTCTCTCTCTCTCCCCCCTCCCCCCCACCCCCTCCCTTTCTCTCTCCCTCTCTCTCTTTTCTCCCACCTCTCCCCTCTCTCTACCACCCTCCCTCTTCCTCTTTTTCTCCGTCTCCCTCAACATATCCGCGGTGATTTTAAAGCTAGTATTAATCCTGGAAAGGTTACGTAAAAATCTTCGAACACAATGAGTTACCTGGGGAACTGAGTTCACCATTTGGATAATGTTCATTAGACTCAAAATAAACTTCCACTTTTATCCCAGGCTACACAAATAGATATTATTACAAATTTTAATTTTTATAACAAATAAGAAAAATTATATTGTTTAAAAATTTCACAGTACAGTGTAATACAACACAATTAAGGCTCATATGAACAGTATTACCCTTACAGCAAACAAGAAAATACAATTTTTTCCTCATTTTTCAAACAGTAAAATTATTGATACTTAACAAATTCTTATAAATAAACATTTTATCATAATTTAAAATAAGAAAATTTTATCTATTCCACATTTTCACAAGCTGGACAAATAACTACTTTGTGTTAATTTTTTTGCAGTCATTATTTCCTAAAAATAATGCCCAGGGAGACAAAATAGAAAACTAATTCGTTATGTAACACAAAACTTGAAGGAAATTTTACCTACTGAAGAAAGGCAAAAATGAATTCACTATCTATTCAGTTAATTTATAGCACAATAGGTTACATGGGGAATACCATGCCCCATAGATGTTTACTCGCTCGAAACTCTGAACGGACTGAAGATAAAAGGATAATTTGATTCTCTGCTTAGAGATGAGATATCAGAGCTAAAAGTTACTTACCTACAATGTCGCTCTTTATTTCATTCTAAGGATATCAAAGTAGTCAATTTTGAATGGGGAACAGAATGCCACACATAACCTTTCCAGGGTTAAAGTCAATATAAGTATTATTTATTTTAATTTAATTTTTATTAAATGGAAAGTAGGCATCATAAGTTCCGTTTGGATCATATTGTTTATAATTCAAATCATGTTTTTCATTAATTTCCTTTCAGTTAACTTCACATTGAAAATTTTAGTAATTAACTATTTTTATATTTATCTTCATAGTTTTTTGCATGCATCTTATAATTTGCCGGGGTTTTTAATTCGCATCGCAGTTATGAATCACGTAAAAGCTATTCCTTGACATGAAAACCTTTTTCGTTTACATTTAAAAATATTTTAAAGGATGAGGTATTTAACTTAGTTATGCGAAGAGAAGAATTTAAATCTGATTCGTAAATCTCCAAAAATTACGTTTTAATACGATTTGTCACATTTTCATGCATTTTATTTATATTGGGCCACTGTTGTCCCAATTGTTGAATTCTATTCTTGGTCTCATAATAAATGCACCAATTTAGTGCTTTAACACGGGTCAGACTTTTATACATGGGTATAACTTATTTACTGAATCTATTAAGTAATTAGAGGGAGGAAGGAAAAGACAATGGGAATGAGCAGAAACTGAGAAAGAGGAAGGGGGCGTAGCATTTGTATAGGATTAAAATGAGCTGCAGTACAAAAATAACAATAATAAATTATAATTGATTATAAAAAAAATGTTATGCTATTGAATCATGCGCCATTGCCAAATGGTGGGAATTCGTAAAACTAAATATAGGTGACGTAATTTTTAATGGATTTCTTTAACTGATAATACAGCAAATATTTCGAACCGATTTTCAAATAGGATTGAAAAAAAACATTTTATGACTTTTATTTAAATTTCTTTAACTAAATGATTTTTTTGTAAATTTTTCAAAGCTAATATAGTCAAAATAAAAGTGCGATCTTAAAATATAGTTAAAACTCAATGCAGTTCATGTAAGTGTTCAGTTAATAGTAAGTTACTACACATTTTCCCTTTGATGGTAAATTGACTGTTCATTCACATTTTATCCTGTAATTTGCTCAGATATTTCAAACAAATTTCTGCAAATTATTTATGCATTATATCTTATTTCGATTTTCCTCTTATTTTCAGCAAATATTTGGATAATCATTTGGCCTCTCTGATAATAATTATTTAAACAATATAATTAAAACAAATATATATTTTTTTTAAAACAGTGATTTAATTTTGCATGAAAGCCAATAATATCGAAATCAAATATGTTTGGAATGCTTTTATGATAATTCCGTCATATTTGACGGGCAATTACACTAGTCTAATGAATAAGAGCCTGTGTACTATCATATACTGCATACTGTCGACTGTGGCGCCGCCATTAAAGAGCGTTATAAAAGAGTGGGATATTCGAGAAGTATTTATGACGAAATATAAATTTATATTTAACAAACTTTCCGAGTAGATAGAAGATTGAATTTTGGTAGGAATGTTTGACTCTTATAGTAAAAGCCGTTTAACAAAACAAATCCCCCAAGAAACACTTGACTTTGAACCCTAATTAACAACCAACCAATAGTAATTGACTTTTCTTTCGGTTTTGTTTACTTTGACGACGAAACTAATTTGGTAAGAACTTAGGAAAGTATTAATACCTACTTAAATTACATAATAGGTTTCTTTATTGCATATTTTTATTGGGTACTCTTCCAGATGGGTAACCCTCTCCCTAGCGTTTCTAAGGTAATTTTATTTGGTGAATAAAATATAATAAACTATGTCACAACAGCTGGATGGGTTGAGGCATTTTACTTGGAGAAAACTATGGGAAAAATTAAACCTAGACGATGATGAATGCTTGAGTTGGTTGCAGAAGCTGAAATTAGCACCCAATAAACGATTTCACAAAAGCAGGAGAATGATGAAACTCAAGAAACCACAGATTGGATATACCTTCGGGAACTGGAAATGCAACCATTGTAACACAACTGAAGGACTTATGAAGGGATCCTTTTTTGAGGATATAAAAATAACAACGAAGGAAGTGCTTCAATTAGCCTAATATTGGACTAGAAAAACACACAACGTAGCGGAAATAATGTTTGACATGCGTAAATGTGACGGATCAACTGTAAATCAAAACACTATTGTTGATTTTTAAAACTTCTTCAGAGATATTTGTTGCCTATACATTTTGAACAACGAACAAACTCTTGGAGGACCTGGAGCAATAGTGTAAATAGATGAGACAGTCATTACGAAGAGGAAATACGATAGAGGACGTGTTTTCATCGATTAACAGTGGGTTTTCGGAATGATAGAGAGAGGAACGCAGAAATGTGCCCTCAAAACAGACCAAAAAAGAAACGCCGATACTTGACTGCCATTAATTGAAAAGAACGTTCTTCCCGGAACTATAATAATATCGGATTGTTGGAAAGCTTACTAAAGGATAAATTCACTTCCAACCGGATACAAACACTGGAAGGTGAATCATAGTGAAAATTTTGCGGACCAAGAAAATAAAGCGATACACACGCAAACTATTGAAAGCACATGGCAGAAGCTTAAGATGCGCCATAAGAAAGAATTTGGAACAAAGAGAAATCGCCTAAACAGCTACATAGAAGAATTTATTTGGCGAAAGAAATTTTCGGGTACCGATTGTCTATACCATTTAGTTTCGCAAATAACAGAGTTATATCCTTTGCCTTAAAGGTTGTCTTAATGGAAAATTATTACAAAAATAAACGTTAAAAACATTTTTGTTTTATTTAAAATAAAAATATCGTAAGAATGGGGGGAGGGGGGTAAAATGTATTAAAAACTAAGCATAAATAAACATTTTATTTTGCAATGGGGCTCCGCCCCCTAATCACCGCTTTCTAAAGGATATTGATTAATATTTAATCTAATCAAAGATACTAAAACCGAATAACACAAATATGAATACGTTTTATTTTACATAGAAACGCTAGGGAGAGGGGTATCCAACTGCAAAAGTGCCTTTTATTGGTTAGCCACATAAGAAATAACAATTATTATACTTTATTTTATTTATGTTTAGTGTACATAACATCGCTATCACTCATTATTATCTTTGACAGAAAACGAGTATCAATTGCAATTTCGACATGTTATTGTTTTCATTATCAGCATCAATTTAATTTTAGTTAAAGTTCTGTTAATATCATTTAAGTTAAAGTCCAAGACAATAATAGTCCGATATTTCATCAAATGGAAGAAAGAAGATATCATAGAGAATTTATGGGGAGATCAGAGCAAGAAACGCAAGAAACATAAGAAGAGAAAGAAGATCGATGTAGAAGAAATAGAGAAAGAGCGAGAAGATCAACACGGACAGACGAACAATGGCAAAGAGCGAGAGAGAGCATAAACGAAATTAGGTAACAAAGAATAAATGAAGAACCTGAAGAAGGGAGAAATATAAGAAGCCGAAACAGAATCGATGCAACCAACAGCAGAAGACGAAGAAGCAACATAAATTTAAACACAGCAAAAGGAAATGCATTGGCTATTCGACGAGATGATTCATATTTAGGAAAAATGGATAAAGAACGTCGATATTGTAGAGCGTTATTTTTTTAACAGAGATAAGCATAACAAATGCTGTAATCAAGGTACGAGAATAGCACTTCCACTTCCAATGATTAACAGAGGCTCTAACATAATTTTTGTGTATTAAGTTCCGGAACGGGACTTGATGTCCGGGATGGTGGTGGGACCGAACCAACGGGCTTTTAAAATGCCCTAGAATATATATATATATATATATATATATATATATATATATATATATATATATAAAGGTAAAGGTAAAGGAATTATGAATACGGATGGGAAGATAGTCTCAGAAACAAAGGATGTAGCACAGGTATGGGAAGAATACATTAAGGAATTATACAGCAAACAGGCAGGAGCGGCAAAAATAGAACTGGAAAATGAGGAAAACATTGAAGAAGACAACTTAGGACCAAGTATTATGGAGAGCGAAGTAGAAAAGGCGATAGTGGAACTAAAGAAGGGGAAAGCCACGGGCAGCGATGGAATACCGGCTGAGATACTTAAAGTCATAGGATCAGAAGGACTAAAAGCGATCACGAAATTAATTAATAAGATTTACGACACGGGAGAGTGGCCTCAGGATTTCCTAGAAGTAACAATGATCCCTCTAAAGAAGAAGCTAAAGGCAATGCAGTGTAAAGATTACAGAACTATAAACCTTCTTTCACACACATCGAAGATCATCACGAGGATTCTTAATAAAAGGCTGGAGAAAAAGGCAGAAGAAATAATAGGGGAAGATCAATTCGGTTTCAGAAAAGGACGAGGAACTAGAGATGCTATAGGAGTAGTTAGAATCATATCAGAAAGGGCAATAGAATACAGTCAAGATATCTGCGCATGTTTCGTAGACTGGCAGAAGGCCTTTGATAGAGTAAATTGGGTAAAGTTGATGAAGATATTAAAGGATATAGGTGTAGACTGGAAAGACAGGAGACTGATTAGGAATCTATATGAGAATCAAGTTGTAAAGGTCAGGTTTGAGAATGTGGACACCTGCGGAATAAATATCGGTAGAGGAGTAAGACAAGGCTGCTGCCTATCGCCAACCCTATTCAATATATATGGAGAAAGTCTAATGCAAGAAGCTTTAGAAGGCACAGGAGATTTCAAAATTGAAGGAAGGATTGTAAGAACAGTAAAATACGCAGATGATCAAGTACTTCTAGCAAGAAAGGAAGAGGAGCTACAAAAAATGATAAATAGACTAGTGATAACAGGAAGAAAATACGGTATGGAAATAAATACAGAAAAATCCAAGGTCAATCGAATATCAGGTAAAGAAGAGAATCTGAACATAAGTATTGGGGGAAAGCCTTTAGAACAAGTTTCAGAATATAAATACCTTGGAAGTATCATAACACGAGAGGCAAAATGTACGGATGAGATCAAAACTAGAATAGGAAAAGCAAAAGCGGCTTTCAGGAGAAAGAAACAACTACTTACAGGGAATATAAGGGAAGATACCCGCAAGAAGTTGATAAAATGCTACGTATGGAGTATAGCATTGTATGGGGCAGAAACATGGACGCTAAGGAAAAATGACATCAAATACTTGGAAAGCTTTGAAATGTGGACTTGGAGGAGAATGCTGAAGATAAAATGGACAGATAGGATGAAAAACGATGAAGTGCTACGAAGAATAGGAGAGAAGCGAATGATTATACAGACTATCAGAAAGAGGAAGGCTAACTGGGTTGGACATTACCTGAGGAGAGAGAGTATGATTAAAGACGTGTTAGAAGGAAAACTAGATGGGAAAAGGGAAAGAGGTAGGAAAAGGTTTCAGCTGATAGACGATTTGAAAGGGAAAGAGAGTTATCAAGATATAAAGAGGACAGCGGAAAATAGGAGTAAGTATATGGAGAACCAGGTTTAACCAAGAATAATCACAGACCTGTCTACAGACAGACTACCTATGATGATATATATATATATATATATATATATATATATATATATATTGTTAACTGACAACTCTGTACCTGACGATGGCCCTAAGAAACCATAAGCATACTTTATTTTTCCTATAAGTGGAATGTGTCATACTAAGTTACATAATTTTAATGAGAATTAAATTTTATACAGGTCGAAAACGTTTTACATGAGCTTATATTTCCACGTCCTACCTCGATACAATCTCAAGGTACGATAAATGAAATGAATAATGAAGAATTAAATATTTAAATGTGCCATGTCTTCAAAGAAACCTGAAATTTATAATTAGATTGAAAAAAAAATGTTTTTAAACGGTGAACTAACCTCGGAAGTTGGCTAGACAGTAAAGGAAACAATTTTTTAAGTTTGTGTTTATAAAGGTTCGCTGTGTGCGGTGTGCAGGACTGATTATACATATTTATATACATTTATGTATATTTAATATTTATTCTATGTAAAGAATGTAATATATAAGGTTATAACGAGTCAAGAACGTTGTACGGCCTTTCTTATGCCAGAATGATATTAACGCTCGTGAGGTCATAAAACAGAACAGGCCGCTTAAGAGAGGCCAGGCTCATTTTTTGCTACGCAGCGGAAAGCGTCCTCTGATATATGTTTGCCATTTCTCTCTCTCTTTTTCTCTTTCTATCTCTCTTTCTCTTCCTCTCATCGCTCTCTTTTGCTTCCTTTCCCCCACGCATTCTGACCTGACCTTTTTTCCCGCTCCTCCCTCTCCCATTGATTCGCCTCTATTTCTATGCCTTCTCTTCTTGCACCCTTCTCTACGGATAATTGTATTGCACGAAGGGATGAATTTAAAGGAGGGATATTACGCTCAATATAGAGAAACTTCTCGCTAAACGCCCTTTTCTATAGGTACCTTAAACTGATCCGAATATGCACGAAAGAGGTTCGAGTCCTTTGTATTTATAGTGTATTTTGGGAAAGAGGGATAGAGATCGTAGAAAAGCTGGCATAATAACCTCTCTGAGTCCGTAGGAGGCCAATCTGCACACATAATAGGGAATACAGGCGCATTTGATCATTTTTTACAGCAAAGCACTATTAAAATCATCAGTGTTTACTTCCCATATACATATATTCGAAATATGAGCAGGATGAAGAATGCCGAAAATAAAATTGGACATATAGAGTAAAAAAAGAGCAATTAATAAAAAGAATAGAAGAGAAAATATCGATTGGAGGTAAAAGAGGAAGAGGAAAAAGGTTTCGGGTAATAGACGATTTGAAAAGGAGAAATTGAAAGGAACATATAATCATGAATGTCTGCGGAAGGAAAAATAATAATAATAACGGTGTGTATGTATGTATATATATATATATATATATATATATATATATATATATATATATATATACACAGCGCCGTAACTAGCTATTTTAGCACCCGAGGCAAGCTACCAAATATGCGCCCCCTTCATAAAAAATCTCTAACATAATATTTTTTACTATATGGACTTTGGGTGAACAATTAATATATAAAATAAACTATAAACCATGTAATTTCTCACTATAAATATATATAATTTTAATACATAATTAAAAATATAATTACATACATGCATAATTACATATATAAATAGTTTAAATACAGAATGTATAAATATCTTAATATTAAAGAGTTATTCTACGTGATTTTAATGCAGCAAAGTCACCAATAACATCATTGAAATTTATAGTTTTTGCAATGTGTAATGTCTGGTACAAGTATAGTAGTGATATCGCCCCTGTCATTGTGCCATGCAACCTCGCACAACTTGCCATTAACAATATTTGCGCCCCTTCTTTAGTTGCGCCCGGGGCAGATGCCCCGCCCTAGTTACGGCACTATATATATATACATATATATATATATATATATATATATATATATGTTTGTATTTTATAAAGAATAATGAATGAGAAGCCTTTACATCCTCGTAATTAAAAAAAATTATTTGTTCTACTCACGTCGATTCCATAGAGCTTATAAGGATTCCGCTTGCTGGGACTAGAAAACATAAAAGGGGATCGATTTTTTCAAAACGTTCCACAGAGAGGGGAAATTTAACGCCGGATTAGCCCTCATTTTATCTCCACTGGTCCCCCTCCACCCCTCCCTTCTTCATCATCCTCAAAAAGAGTTGAAACGATTCCCTCCACGACGCTGATTTTTCGACTTTCGGGTGAGGCGGAAGGAGAAGACTTGAGACGACGAATCAGAGAAAGAGAGAGAGAGAGAGAGAGAGACCCACCCCTTATGTTCCTTTTATCCTCCGGCGGCGGGATCTTATCTCTCTCTCTCTCTCAACTGCGTCCCTTATTAAGTTGACTGATGGCGAAACTAATTGTTTTCCGCCATCTGGGCACGCTCCAAAGAACTAGTGGTATGAGGCGGCTCAAGCGATCGTGAGGGAGACGGAGTTAAAAGAGGGTGAAGGAGGGAGAGGGAGAGGAGGGAGAGAGAGGGTGGATAAGGGAGGAAGAGCGAGAAAGGAATGTCGGTAGTGGAATTTCGGTCTCACTTCTGGAGCATGGCGTGACAGCGGCGGAATTGAACAGGAAGGATATCTAGGATTCACTATAGAAATACGGAGCTCGTCTTATGACTGAAAAAATAAATTTAAGAGCAAGCACTTAAGTATATAAAATTGAAAAATTAAATACTCATCTTAGGTAAAGCAAAAAGTCATAACAAAGTTATGAAAAACCCGATGCGCATTTCGGCTACAATGCAGGTTATGCATCGAAAGGTTTATTTTTTATAAAATATATTTCGGTGAATCACCACTGAAGACGGCTGCATTGCAGCCGAAATGCGCATCTGGTTTTTCATAAACATTTTTGTGGCTATTGGAGAAACCTAAGATAAGCACTTATATTTTCAATTTTTTTCATATTCAAGCGCTTATTCTTGAGGAAACCTAGGAGATGAAGGGTCTATGGCGGTAGTTGGGTGCGTGTGCATGGTCGAATATCTCGCAAGTAGAGAATAAAACTTAATGGGAAATGGTACTCCCTGTTCCTCGCCCAATCTCTTTCTCCCTACCGCGCGTCTCCATCACCCTCTCCTCCCATAAGGGGTTGGCGAGGTGTGGAGGGAGGAGATAAAGCGCGTTGAGATGAAGCGCAAGGAAGAGAATCGAGAGAAGAAACTGTAATATTGCGAATGAGGCAGTGGTAAAGGGAAGGAATGCGTGGGGAGAGGAGAGGCGGAAGTTTTAGTGGAAATAAAAATAAGGAAGTAAGGAAGGATGAGAAGAGGTTTGAAACGTAAGAGAACGGAGGGAGGGTAAAAATACAATAGCCGAGGCAGAGAGAAAGATTGATTGGATGGAAGGAGAAAAGAGATAAAAGAAGAGAAGATTACAAGAAAGAGAGAAAATGTGTAAGAGGAAGGTGAAAGGAAAAGTTCTTATGGAAAGGGAGGCGGCAGATGGGAAGGGGAGTACCGCTCCCGTCGTGCATGTGTGTGTCCGAGAAAGTGTGTGTGTGTGTATGCGTAGTGAGATGGAGGGTCATAACTTTTGACGGCGGGGTCGCAAAAAGCCGTCACGTCCCTTCTCTCCACCTTCCCGGGGGCTGGAAGGCGAGCGACGTTGTCGCAGACCTCATCTCAGGTCGCACGAATGCGCCGTAAACGGGAGGACAGATCGCACGGAGCCATATCCGCCCGGGGCCACCAACATCCACGTCGACGCAGCATCAAGTCCATCACACAACCCTCTACTCCGGCGACCCCTCTCCCCTTCTTCTGCATCCACTCTCCGACCTCTCCCGCCCTACTTCATCCCCTCTCCTCGACCTGACCGTCCCTCTGCCATCCCCTTCCTCCCTCCTTTCTCCGCCTCCCTCCTCTCTCTCTCTCTCCCATCCCGCCGTCTTACTCCTTCGGTAACGATACCGTCTCACATGACCGCCTGCCCATCTCACTTCACGTGACATAACCCACAATTATCATCATCTCCGCTAAAGAGGTATATCTCCATATCTCTCTCCCTATCTCCTCGTATCCCCTTTCTCTCTCTCTCTTTCCCTATCCCTCACTAATGCTACGACCGCAGTTCCCCTGCCCAACACACCCGCGCCACCCTTCCTGTCCGTCACATACGTGGAAGCCAAGAGGGAGAGGGATGAACGGGGTGGGGTGTAGCGGATTATACGTATGAGGCAAGGGAAGGAAGGGCATGAGAGGAGAGCGAAGAGAGGAACCACAAAGCCCACCTTATCTGATATTCCAGGGATGGAAGAGATGTGCGGTCAGTAGATATATAGAGAATGGAGGGAGAGGGGTAAAAAGCAGAGAGATACAGGAAAGTAAGTAGAGAGAGATAGAGGAAGTGAGATAAAGAGGTCACGTTCGTACGAGAGAGAGAGAGGAAGTTTTTCGATTTTGTTTTGTTTATTTTCCTCCCTTACTACTTTCGGATAGAAAAAAGATAAAAGAAAAAGATGACGCGGAAGATGATCCAGAACGTGAAGAGTGATGTGGAAGGGGGAGGCTACGTATGTGGTGGGGAGGAGATAATAAAAAAGATAAGAGAGGTGTAGAGGAGAGGACGGAAGAAGGCTTCGAGACCACGAGAACGGGATGGGTCTTTTGCGAGAGAGGGATGAGTGAGGCAGAGAGAGTGGAAGACGAGGACAGAGAGAGGGACGTTAAACCGACATGCTAACAGGACCGTTTTGTGGGAGATTTCGTCGCGGCGAATGTTATTCCCCTCCCCGCCTCTGCCCTCTCGGTGAAATTTCACGCCAAATTCGCAATCGTTGAGGCGGATGTCCGCACGTAACTCCTCCGCCAGAGGTTGTCCGAAAATCATGTCGACGGAACAAGCTTTTCTTACCAGAAGTGCGCGACTATTGTGGACGAACGTATTTTTTTGCTTGTTCAGCAAATTTCCTTTGTTCAAAAATCAGTCCTGAGGAACGACTATAAATTATATTGTTATAATTCTCTTAACGAACGTCCGTGACGGTTTTTTCGGACACTTCCAGATAGAATTAAGAGCTGATATTTTGTAGGTATGCGATCTTTTTTTAAGGGTCATAAAAAAGATCATCTCGCACAGGTGGTTTCGATTCCAAGAATGTTTCTGTTCTACATCTAGATCAATTATGATTACATCTACCTTAATCATCTTTGATATTTTATCCAAAGTTAAAACAGTTGCAGTATAATAAAAAAAATTTATCGATCAAAATATAACTTGGAATTTTTTAAATAAGGTTGAATAGATATTTCGAATGCCATTTTGAACTAGAGATTTGTTATTTTTAACTCGTTCACCTCCAATATAAAAATGTTTTAACTTTCTCCATTTTGAATGGAAAATAAATTACTGCCAATTGTAACATTTAGGGGAATAATCATTGCAAAATAACGGATATTCCGATATATTTCTGAATGTGTGGAATTGCTGTTAATGTTTGGCGATTGATTTTAAAATAATAAAAATCATCATCACTGCCCTGTTTGCTGATGGATATAGTGATGTGCTGATATTTAAATGAAGGATAGAAGGAAAAATACAGAGGAAAGTATTACATTTTCATGAGGACCTAATGCTGGCTAAGTATTTAGCACAATGATTCTTAAATTGGTTAATACTATTGATAGAGTAAAAGTGAAATGGGAGAGAGTTCCAAAGATTGCAGGCGGTAACGGTGAAGGATTTATTATATTATATTATCATTATATATCGACGACTCTTACAGAGGAGGAGGATATAACATACTAGTAGTTGGTGTTTGCATACTGCAAGCATTTCATCTCAACATAAAAAAACATTCATTATTCATATTTCATCATTAGACATATATTTTTAATTCTAAATATTTCACATCCGCAGCGATTTTCGTTTTTCCCTCATGTAAAAATAATAGTTTTAAACAATCTCCAAATGTTGCAATTTTAAACATTTTACACTTTCTACATTATGGGGTACTGATGCTACACATTTTAGCTAAATTTTAAAATTGTAGCACTCCTAGAAGTAAAATAATATTTTTCTAATTGTTTAAATTTAAATAATTTTTAACGGCCGCCGCATATCATATGTGATAAAATTGAAATGTTTGTTTATGCAAATTTACTACTCTGTAAATAATTTGAAAATTTCAGCTTCCTAACTCATCCCGTAGTCCCTAAACAGTTATCTATTTGTTTAAACTTTAAGAATTTTTTAACTGCCAAACAGATTAAAATATCAAAATTTGTATAATCCCTATTTCGTTTTTTTAAGAATTCTACTTATAAAAAAAATTTTAACTCCGTGGCACATTCGGAAATATATAAACCTTGAAAATCTGTTTAAACAATTGCGAATTTTTAGCAGCCGCATTGTTGCACTTTTTAAAAATTTTCGCTTTTTCTAGTCGGTTTTGCACAAAATTCTACCTATGAAAAAAATTTCGAATCTCCAGCTTATCTGGAAGTGCCTAAACATTAGTATCCTCCTGTTATATGTTATCTCCTCCTCTGTAAGAGTCGTCGATATATAATGATATATATAACAGGAGGATACTAATGTTTAGGCACTTCCAGATGTGCTGGAGATTCAGAATTTTTTTCTTAGGTAGGATTTTGTGCAAAACCGACTAGAAAAAACGAAAATCTTGGTTTATGTATTTTCGAATGTGCCACGGAGTTGAAATTTTTTTAATAAGTAGAATTCCTTAAAAAACGAAATAGGGATTATACAAATTTTGATATTTTAATTTGTTTGGCAGTTAAAAATTCTTAAAGTTTAAACAAATAGATAACTGTGTAGGTACTACGGTATGAGCTAGGAAGCTGAAATTTTCAAATTATTTACAGAGTAGTAAATTTGCACAAATAAACATTTCAATTTTACCACATATGAATTGCGGCGGCCGTTAAAAAATATTTAAATTTAAACAATTAGAAAAATATTATTTTACTTCTAGAAGTGCTACAACTTAAAAAATTGGCTAAAATGTGTAGCGTATGTACCCCATAATGAAGAAAGTGTATAATTTTTAAAATTGCAACATTGGGGATTGTTTTAAACTATTATTTTTACATGTGGGAAAAACGAAAATCGCTCCGGAGGTGAAATATTTAGAATTAAAAATATATGTGTAATGATGAAATAGGAAAAATGAATGTTTTTTTATGATGAAATGAAATGCTTGCAGTATGCAAGTACCAACTACTAGTATTACATAAAGTGAAATGTCGTTTTGTTTACAGAGTTTGTATGGTTACTACCAACAGTATGTTAGTAATGTTAGTAAATAAACTTTCATATTCGCTTCGTTTAACAGTTTACACAATGAAGCTTTACTTACGTATCGGTAAGAATTAAAATCAAATTTCTTTAATACATCGAAAAGTACAGAAAGCTTCAATGTATACAACATGCTATATTAATTTTAGTTAGTATTTAAATGAAAGTCTTACGTTATAATGTTAAATGAAATTAATATAGAGGCTGTATACGTATAAGTTTCATTTGATTGTCGGTATTTCTATTTAATTTCGATTTTATTCCAATTAAAGTTACAATACAATCAAGTTCATTGGATCTGAAAGAGAACAGTATGATTTAACTCGAGAACCGAATGTACCATTATTTAACGTAAATAAGAGACACGTAGCGTGGGTTATGATTGGAAAATGTGAAAAATAATTATGAGTGATTGATTAATTAAATGTGATTAATAATTAAATTAATTATTGGAAGTCATTACTGGTTTTATGGCTGTAATCATTCACTTTATCCCACATGCAAAAATTGACACACCAAATGATCCAGCAATTCCTTTTAACATGCATTGCAGACAATTCGCGATCAAACTGTCCTATGTAGGGTTGCCAACCTACAGCTTTTTGGCCGGAGATCTCCGGGTCGTCGCCATAATCTCCGGTCTCAAGGTGAGTATCTCAAATCTCCGGTTCAATTTCGATTGCAGTGGAAAGCCCTTTTTATGACTTTTTTGCGTCTTTATAAATGCTTTGAATTAAGATAGTTTGCGCTTTAATTTCGATTGTATTTTGTTTTATATAAAAAACTTGAAGTCCTCGCTTATATGTTGATTATTCCATACTCTACAAACTGCTTTATTTTTGATCAGCAATATAACACAACTACGATGTTGAGTAGGGCACTGCAAAATATGTGAAAATCACCAAAGGAGTTGTGGAATACTGTAATCTATTTTTATCCTTTATTTTCCTCAATTTTACTACTCGGAAAGTCGGGAAATTAGTTTTAATCCATGAGACTCCAAACGAAGTAGGAAAAATTGGTATGCCAAGATTCTGACGAAATTAAAACAGCTTTGTTTTAGTCTTACCTAATATTCCAATGTTCAATAATTTAACCACGTTTGCTTTCATATATCGTATATTTAATTTCTCTTGGGTTTCTTCTAAAGTATCCAGGTTTCAAACAAACTCTGGTTCATGATTATCTTCAAGGAGGCAACCCTCAACACAATCTCCGGTTCATGAAGATCTAAAAGTTGGCAACCCTAGTCCTATGCCATAAGAATAAATAAATCGCATGGCTAAACCTTATCCAAAGTTGGATTATTTACTCCTGAACCTTGGCTTACACACGGAAATATATGGGGTGTTCAAGAATTCGAACACTGAATTGTATACAAAGAAATTTTGCAAATTAAATGATAACACAGCATTGAAATAGGCCCCTAGTTACACTTTAATTTGTACTAACATTGATTCAACAATTGAAAAAATCATTTTATACCATTAATAAATTAAATCAATTGAAATCAAAATTTCGATTCTCAAGAACTTTTTAGGTAATAACTGCGAAACACGAAAATCAACAACGCGGGCCCTCCGGCATTCCAGGTCTCCCGTAAACACACGAATCCATGAATATGTTGCTCCGGGCAATAACAACGCCGGGCAAACTTCGTACGATCCAAAATTCCGTTTCGAATGAATTCCACCCCCCCCCCCCACCCCTCCGTACCATCGTCTCCCTTCCTCTCCCCAAAAACTGTTCCCTTGGACGTCCGTTTTGAGGACAACGGATTCAATGAGGCAGACAGGAAACAATCTCGACCGCTCCCGAAACAAGATAAGTCCAATAACCTCCCTCTGCCCACGCTCCCTCTCGATAATCCACGTCCGAAAATCGCCGGAGTTTGCGAAGAGTGGACGGACGGAGGCGAGAGGAAACGGGAATAACTCCGGCAGTGATACTCGGCAGATGCGACCGCGGTGCCCTGATTTTTATTTCTCCCCTCACTTCCGCGCAAATGCGCGCCGCCGGCCAAACTAGCAGGGACGACGAGGCTAATGTTTTGGGCGGCACGGCCGGGAGAGATTTCGGATTTTTCCCCCGTTTTATATTTGTACGTTTCCGGGCATTACCGCGAACTCTCCGCCGGAGCCGTTACGGATAACATCCAGAAGGAACGATACATGCGGCTTATTATGACCGCAGTTGCACGTGAAAGTTTTGTCGTATTGAGAGAGTGTTCCGTTTGTTCGCCAGTAAAACTGGCTGGAGGGGAAAGGAGAGAGAGAGGGGGAGAGAGAATGGGTAAAGGGAATGAACACGGAAGAGGAATAGTACGGTAGGAAATTTAACAAGGGCACTCGTGAGGATAGTCCTGGCGTACAAGGGCAGATGCAGTAATTGAGTGACGCACACCGATTTCCAAATTAACGACGACAAACTTCAGTCCAGGTATGGGAGGTTGGAAGGCTTTGATTGCATTCGGATGGATTATAAACATCGCTCTGCCGCACACGCCGGAATTGTTCGCGCCGCGGCCTTCTTCGTTCCATCAAAAGGAATCGAACGAAATCGCGGATCGATCATTCGGTCAATCGCTTGGGCTGGAATGAGTGCTTGAGGTTTCTACTGAAGAGCTTTATTGCGACACAGCAATCCAAAACGAAGAGTTAGATTTCCTGGGATGTCTTTGAACGACCTCAATGGCGTCAATCCGCGTCTAAATTAAAGTATTCTTGACAATGGCGGCATTGGTAGTAGGTGACCTGATTTCGAGTTGCCCGGCTTATTAGGAGGAAAATGTTATGCTGCTTCTATTTAATAATAATAATAATTAAAGCGATTCGGAGAGATAATTTAGGCTTCGTGATCGGTCGATAAACTCGAAACCTTTTGACGAAACGAAATGAATCTAATGAGAAAATCTCGGAGTGCGCGTGGGATTGCAAACGATGCAATGATTTTACTGCGAAAGCCTGGATTATATAACCGCTATTGTTCGCTAATTAAAAAGAGGCGGAGGCGAAATTAATCCGTCATTATTGTTATTAGCGTTGCGGGCATCCGTAATTTATTTCGGGATCACAAACAGGAAATTAGAGGATGATTATAAAAATCCTTTCTGCTATTTCATTAAAACGATTGGATTCATACGTCGAAACGATATGGCATTTCATTTTGGACTTTCGGTGACGGATGTTTGTTTGTTTTGAATTTATTTCCAAATCCCCGACCGCACGTTTTTTTGATGAAAAGTTTTATTTGTGCATATAAACAAAATTATTAAATATTCTCATTATCATTATAAATATGAAATTCTTTTAATAGGTTTTGCTCGCAAACTGCGAGATTCTCCACAGACGCATTTAAACGGATTCACTCGGGTCATCTGAAATTTCGGAATCTGTATCATTAAAAATAAAAAAATAAAAAATATAGATTCCATGGCGAATATCGCGCAAACAGCCTCAGATAGCGGAGACAACTACTTCAAGAGTTTGGAAACCTGCCTTAGCTTTCCAATTCGAATTTTACCTTCAATTCTCGAACCATTTTCCACTCCGATGGAAGAAGCAAAAAGAAAAAAACTTCTTAACCCAGAGAGAGAAAGAAATAGAGAGAGACGCCGAAGCATTTGAATGAGATTTCCTACGACATTTCAAAGGTCTAAATTATTTCGATCAAAGTGTCTCTTCGTTCAAATCAAGCTCATTTCTCCCGTAGAAAGAGAGAAGAGTAGGATATCCCCTCTCTCTCTCTTTCTCCATCTTCTCTCCTTGTCATTTTATTTTTCGCAGATAGGTCAAGAAGACGTGATAATGGAAACGAAAATGGATGGCGGAAAATTGGGAATTTTCGGAAGCGTTACTACTACCTCTTTCTTTTTTATATATCATTCCGGAGGACATGATTGAGGAGAGAAGAGGGCGCAGGAAAAAAGGTGGGGGAGTAGGAAGTGGAAGAGGGCATGGCGGAATCGCTCTTCGCGAAACGCCGTTTTGAATCAACTATTAAAAGAGCACTCACAACGATTGGGAGAGAGAGATGGAAAGATCTAACCCGGTCTCTATCCCACCCTATCTCCCCTCCCCCTTCCCCCGCCTCCGCCAAACTCTAATTTATCCGCCGCGGGACGGGATTCATCATCTAGAACGCATGCGTCATCATTAGGGCGGCTTCCCCAGTACCTCGGGAGTATGGTCGGGTGAGCGAAGAGAGGGGATATTCCCCATTCCTTCATCGGAACATTCCCGGCTTAATAATCTCCAGGGAACGAATAAAAATAGAATTGTCAACCCTCGTTGATAGATTTACATCTCTCTCCCACTATGCCGCCGGCTAGTATTACGGTAGCCGGAAATGAAACCCCTCAAAATAATTTTAAGCTGAAATTATTATTTTTAGCGTTTTATTTTAAATTTAATTTGGGGAGAAAATTTTTCGCGGATTTATTTTACTCGGATTTTTAAACTGCGACTCGACACGAATACTATTCGCGTATTTCAGGCATACGGAGATAGTCCTAGTTTCGGGAAAAGTTAGACATGAATGATGATGAATGATGGCGGTGAGACGCAAACATCCATAATATTTGCGGGATCGGAATTGCACGAGATCCCCAATGATGCAGAGGCACCACTCTAACGGGGTGAACACATTTTGCTCATTTACCACGCCATGACTTATGGTATGGAATACCACGTCGTCGTTGGATATTGGACTTTTTCTCCGACTTTTTTGTATCTCTTAAATGAGAAAATTTACTCCACTAATACCAGTACGCTTTGCTAATTCTAAACAAACCGAAAAAGGATGCAAAAATATGAATCCTAATTACCGAGTAAACATTTATCGTTGATAAGAAACGACAAAACTATAATTTAAAAATTCTCTAATTAGAGGAATAGCCACATGATTCCTTCCACAATTCTTTAAGATTATTCTGTGAGTGAAACGCATCACAAGTGTTTCCGTCCCCCGTCCCCGGCCCTATCAACGATGCATGAACGAAAGATTCTAATGAACGTATGTCCCGTTTGCCAACTTAACAGGCGCACGTGAGAAGAGAGAAGAGGGAAGAAAGGAGGGGAGAAAATGGAGTGAGAGCAAAAGACTAAGGGCGTATGGAAGGACGGCGAGTCTTAATTTTGCATGAATTATTCACCTTTCGATTTCGGAGCAGAAGAGATCGATCCGGATTCTAATTGGAGGAGAAGCGATTCACGGAATAGAGGTCACCACAGCCGGAGGCCGCTGGAACAGGCAGAAAGGGAGGACGCGACACATCGGTACACACGAGATGGAGAATGTTGGGAATGAAGGAAATGGACGAGGAATGATGCGCCGTAAAGGAGAGGGAAGGGGAAGAAGAGGACGATCGAAAGAGATGGAAGGCGCGAGGAGAAGAGAGGAAGACAAATGGAAGGAGTGGCGTGATGAGCGAGACCAACGATTTCCTCCAAAACCCTCCCTAGCCAAAAAAAGAGAGAGATTCCGCTCATGTCGACCCCATTCAGAGATTAGTTTGCGGATTAAAATGGATTCCATGGCGCGCCGATCCCCTTCGGATGATTTTCCAATCCTCTCCTCAATTTCGTCTCGCCTCCAGTCTCCCTCCTCCAACACCGCCAGTCCATCTCCTCGAAAAGCCAGACCTATCGAGGGAAAAAATTACGCGATCTCCCCTCTCCCTCCCCCCCAGTTCCCTTCCACTCCTCCTCCTTCCCCTCGCCACTCGTTCTCCGCTCCCGGCGACCGCCGCCCCTCGACACAGCCAGTAGGTACTGCTCACCCTCGGCGAACCCAACCGCGAAGCTTTTCTCTTCCACATTCTCTCTCTAATTCATTCCAAATTCGAGGAACTATTACTATCCAGACTTAAAACATAAGACGTCATAATCTTCGTAGACAAATTTTGTCTGCATCTCATGCAGGCGGGTCCAAGATGTTTTTCTCCTTTAAAATCCATCTGCTCAAATGCTATGCCAGGAGCATTATTAAAAAAGTTCCTCTCACTGATTTTAGTTCTCTTTATCATTTTATAAGTAGGAGAAAATGATTATTCGAGAAATACATATAGGGATTGATTGGTGTAAAGATACGATTTTGAATGTCGAGACTGGATTTTGAGCAATAACAAAAAATATGCTTGTTATATGTTAATAAAAAACTAGAATTTAATGAAGAATAGCTGGAGACAAAATTTTAAGCGTCAAGTTATATCTATCTCAAAAAATTAATTTTATCTCAACTATAACTAAATTTTAATCTGAAATGTAACCGCAGAAGTAATATTAGTTCCTCCGTCAAATTCGAGAATATTTTTGACAACACTATTGTAAGATAAATAGAAAAAACATTTTCAGGAGTTAAAAAGCTACTCACATCCCGGGTTACGTAAACACCTCCCTCTCCACTTCGCTACAAGAGCCATATTCGCGGCGGAATAAATAGAAAAACAGCGCCAGGGCGACTACCGATACACACACACGAGTGACTCCCTATCCTCCTACTCTCTCTCTCTCGAGCATCTCATAACTCCAATTCGACCATTCGGCTTAATTGCGTTCGCAGTTCCGTTCCTCACTCGCCCCATTCCCATTCGGACATGAGAGCATTCTCCCCGCATTGTTTTTAATCGCCTGGCAAAACCGACCAGCTCGATCTGCCGACTTGCATCCGGACGGATGGACGTATTCCCCACCTCCTGTCCCATGTGGATCCTTAACCCGGCCAGCATTTCCTCCACGCCCTCCTCCATCTCTTCGTCTCCCCTAACACCCGTCCACCGCCTCCAACCTCTATTCCCTCATAACACCCAGCACCTCTCCCTCTGTCCCTCATTCCGTGCCTGTCTCTCACTCCTCTCTCTCCCGATTTCTGCCTCCTTTCTTTCTGTTTTCCTTCTCTTTCTCCATCCTTTCCTCTCCATTTCTTCCTCTTCACTCTCTCCATCTCTCTTCCCTTCCACTCTCTCCATCTCTCTTCCCCTCCACTCTCTCCATCTCTCTCTTCATATTTTTCCCCACAAAATCACATCTTTTCTTTTCAAATACTTGTATTTTTATTGTTACCTGTATTTACATTGTTAATGTTTTATGTATTACTATATGTATCACGACGAGGGGTTAGGTGGAAGATGGGACTTCCTAGTCTCAATCTCGCCCCAAATAAAGACCAAATCAATCAATCAATCAATCCCCCTCCACTCTCTCCCCCTCCACTCTCTCCATCTCTCCCCCTCCTCTCTCTCCATTCTCCTCTTTCATCCATCTCTCTCTGCTCCTCTTTCGCCATCTCTCTCCTCCTTCCCTCCCACCTCTTCCTCTCCTCTCTCTGTCTCTTTCCATCTTATTCTCCCCCATATTTCTCCAACTCTGTCCTGCCCTCCACCTCTCTACCTTTATCTTTAGTTCTTCTCTTTCCATACATTCCGCTATCCATTCCTCCCCTCCTAAAGGTTTCCAGCGACCTTAACCCTGATACGTACTCGCCACTAAACAGCGCAAACGCTCAGAAGCCGCAATAAGAGAATTATCTCTCTCTCTCCCTCCTCTTCCCACCCCTTCTTCTCCCACTCTTTCTCTTTCCACCAGGCCCGATTTCCTACTGCCGCTCCACCTCCTCTCTACCCCCTTTCCTTATCCACTTTGGGCATGAGAAATGTACGCTTGTCACGGTCGTGGCACGGATTATGACCGCTGGAGGTCTACAAGCGATGACGTCTCCTCCTCCTCCCTTGGTTGGTCCGGTTAAGCCTCTGAAAGGGGTTTAATTGCATCGGGAAGAGTGTCGGTCAGGTTTGATTCGGACGAGTTGAAAAAGAGGAGATGAAAGATGAGGAAAGGTGTCAGGACAAAATCTAAGAGGTGAAGTGGAAAGAGAAAAACAGAGGAAGAGAAAAACAGAGGAAGAGAAAAACAAAGAAAGAGAAAAACAAAGAAAGAGAAAAACAGAGAAAGAGAAAAACAGAGAAAGAGAAAAACAGAGAAAGAGAAAAACAGAGGAAGAGAAAAAGCTCTCCTTTTGTTTGACCAAAACGCATATTTTATTATCCATATTTTAACGCTCATTACCGCCGGAAAAGGATATTTAGAATTTATTGAGTAAATTCGAGAAAAAAACGGACGGTTAAAAAACTAATTACCGTTAAATACGCTTCACCTGTGATAACGCAAAGAAGGAATGAGGACGAGAGAGTAAATAGAGGCATTCAACGGGGAGAGAAATTTACAGAGATAGAGAGAGTGGACGAGGCTGGACAGAGTACGAAACAAGAGAGAGGGTGAATGGGAGACATTTATTTAGCTATAATCGCAGACCCTATTTCGAGGAGGGAGGAACTAAACCGACACTCCTCTTACTCTTATTCTCATTATCTTCCTCGTCTCCTCTCTTTCGCATTCCTGCAATGTTTAATAGTCTCACCTCCTAAGGCTACCCTTCCTTCCATTCACCTTTGCAGTTTTCTGCATCCCTCTCGCCCTCTTCTCCATGTCCTTCTCCGCGTTACGTCATCTCTTTTTCCTCCCTTGACCCCTCCTCCCGTTATATCTCTTACCTTTCCTACTGCTCGTTAATCCTACTTCTTCCTCCCTCGTTCCTCGACCTCTATTTCTCTTCTTCCGAAGCTTCTCCATTCCCTCCATCTTTCTGTTCGCACCTCTTTTCTTTCTCTCTCCATCCGTCTCCTAAATTCCCTGCTTCCTTTCCTTTCACTTCTCCTCCTCTTCTCTCTCCAACTTCCTCTGCTCTCCTTTCTCACCCGCTCCTTCCTTTAGTGCGGCCTGCGATGGTGCCGGTGATGTCGGTGGCACTGGTGTGGTCGGACGGAGGAGAGGGTGACATTTGTGGCCAAGCGGTCCTTCTCAGACCACCTCCCCTCTATAATATCAAGCTTTCCTCTAACTCCTCCCTCCACACGCTCTCTTCTTCCAAAAAAAATCTTCCTCAGGCCTCGCGTACCACCGACACCGCCGCACCATCACCAACACCGTCCCTCGACCGCCGCGCCCCTTTTCATTCCACATCACCCACCCTACCATACACTCTCACACACACAAACACACTCGCACACCAACACACCGGGACACGGACACCTTTCTAACCCGAAACCCTTTTCCTCCGACGAGATGAGGAATAAGAGAGAGAGGGAGGGAGGACGCTTACAAAACTTTTCCCACTTTACGTGAGACGACTGCATGAAGCAGACAAAGGACCTCGTCTCTGTTTCTACTACCGACTCCTTTCTTCCAACACGTCTCCCCCTTTCCCCTCCACCCTACGCTGATAAATACGGATGCCGTTAAAACGAAAGGAGTTAAAAAAATCTCCCTCCCATCTTTTTCTTTCTACATCCATCTTTTTGACTCATCTCTTCCTCTTCTCTCCTCTCACTCTCTCTTAACACTCGGTACATTCTTCTTATTCCCTCTCTTTAACATAAGACTCCCAACACCTCTTCCATCACTACTCTCTCTATCTTTCCCCTTAACTTCTCGTTGTTTTTCTTTCACTGTATTCTCGTTCTCCTCTCTTTAACTTCGCTCCTTTTCTTCCCCGCTCTCTCTCCCTCCTGTGTTTACTCTTCCTCCTCTCTTCCTTGGTATATGGGTTGGTAGGGCATCCTTCGTAAGATACTTAGGTCGCCGGTACAAATTCCTCCGAGGGTATGAATGCATGTATCCGTCACACCAGGTTGTAAGTATGAATAGCCAAAAGCCTAAATTTCTACCATTATTGCCATTAACTATTATTATTATTACTAGTGTAATTGCCCGTCAAATATGACGGGATTATGACAAAAATATTCCAAATATATATTTGATTTCGATATGAAAAATCAGTAGGATAGGCTAAATGATGAGCCCCTTGTCAAAAATGAAGTAATAATAATAAATAAATAATAATATTCCCTCCTTCCCTCTCGCCGTCCCTCCCTCCCTTCCCCTCTCTTTCCTTCCTCCTCTCTTTCCTCCCCCCTCTCTTTCCTTCCCTCTCACTCTCTCCCTCCCTCTCTACCTCTCTTTTGTCTCACCTCCCCCCTCTCTCATTCCCTCCTGTCCCAATCCATAGTCCTCCCTCTTTTTCTCCGTCTCCCTCTTTATCTCTTTTCTCCCGTCCTTTTCTAATTCTATACCTCCCTTACTGTCTATGTACCTTCCATTCTGTATCCCTTCCTTACTATCTCCCTCCCCACATTCCCTTTCCTCTTACTCTATATCTATATAGTGGTTTAGATAAGCAAAATAATCCAAACTAATTCCCAGTCCCATTAGGATTACGTAATTTCGTGAAAAATTCTACGATTATTTAAGGCAATCAATGCACTCGTATATATTACACGTATGCGGGTTTAGACTACAATTGATTATCGAAGTTTAACAATGACGTGGTCAGCAAGGCAACATTCCGTTTAAATACCGATATTTTCCCAAAATATGTGATTAAAATGTTTAATTTGAGAGATTTCGAACGGTAGGCGGAAAAAGACAAATAGAATAAGAAACTTCATTAAAAAATATAGTTTAAATTCGAAGATCGTATGTCAATTCTTTCTAATTTTAATTTCCAAAAGAATAAAAGCCTTCACTTTAAAAAGTCGAGTTTTACGAGTTATCTAACGGAGAATGGAAATCGCCCCACTGGAGTCGAACCAGGATCTATTTTCGTATTTTTTTAAATTTAATTTTTATATCGGAATCAAACATTCCTACGAAATTTCAACCTTCCACCTAATCGGGAAGTTTATTAAAAACGCTTTAAAACGTGCCATTGATGACGTCAGCGCCTCACACAACCAGAGAGACCGACAGAACTGGAAAACTATATGTAAGATTAGCCCTATAGTTATTTATACAGAAAGGAATCAATTCCAATGCCATAATTGAATAAGCAGTTTCACACAAAGGTAGAGGGAGAGGAAAAAATAAAAGGAAAGTTAAATAAAAATAAAGGAAAAAAATTAACATTCACAGCTTTCCAGGGAGCGCAGGAGCCCTCTTCCGACACACACACCAACACATAAGTCAAGCACTTTCTGACCGCAACACAACTTATAGACGCAATAACGCAAACACTCACGCGACTGAAACACACACACACAGTGATATAGATAGTTCATATTATTTTAACTATCTCGCCCTATTATCTCATCTTCCTAGCCATATCTCAGCTTCCTCCGTTCCTATATATCTCTCTTTGCGAGTATTCAGAGGAGAGGCATAAATTGGATAATACTCTTTCCAAACAATCGAATCGACCCAGCACTATTGCCTGATCGAGAGTAGGAGCCGCGAGATTCGTTCCTCTTCTTTTATCATCATATCCTCCAGACGTCTAGTGGGAATAAATTGTTTTAAAGCATCTGGATTCGTAATTTCTGCCAAGTTTTTAAGAGTGGAGAGAGAGAGAGAGAGGAAGTAGGTTGGTAGGAGGATGAGGAGGTATTAGGAGGAGAGAGACGCTCCCTCCCTTTCCAGCCGTTCCTTCGAATGGATTATTCATTCAGGCGGCGTTTCGTGGGGGAGGTCAGGCGGGACAGAAGGATGAGTGAGGAGAGGGGCAGAAAGGAAAGAGCCTCGGGAGGGAGCGAATGGAAGGCTGGGAGAGGGGGGGAGTGGAGGGATACTAAGAGAGGGGCAGCGGGACAGGGATGTTATCCGGCGCTCTCTCGCGTTTCCGTCTCCGGGGACATCCTCCCAGGAGGCTCCGGGTGGGTGTGGAAACTCCGGAAACCGCGAGGCAGTAAATCTCTCCTCGTTAAAACAGGATGGACGCATCCGTTCCAACCCTCTCTCCCTCACTGCCGATACATACCTCTCTCTCTTTCTATGTGAGAAAGGACTGCATAGCCTTAACTTCGTACAAATAAAGTCGTTTGTCTGTCAGTCCGTCTTACTTTCTTCATTTTTCTATGTTCCCGTTGAGAACGGATTTATCGTTTAGGAGGTAAGTATGACCCTTCTAAATGAGTATTAAATCATCGTCCAATACGTTATTCTCAAAAATGCCGAGGTATTACGTTACCTTTACTGGGTGCATTATGATAATGCATAATGTTACAGCTTACCCGAAGAAACCCGTGCAAAATAATTCGCCATTAAATGCATGTGCCGGTTAAGAGGGAGCGATCGATATCGCAGGACTGAAAAGGAACGTCGCTGAGACGGGAATACATTAAAACCGCGTCCGATCGAAGTGGAAACGCTAAAGGGAGACTAATTTCCTTTTTTGCATTCGCTCTTCCAGCCGAGGGCAAACGCACGGAAAGCGGTTTGTTATCAAGCGCCAGTCAGAAAAGGGACCGACTTGAGTGATTATGGGCTATAGGACCTCGATATCGTTTCCGATTATTACGAAATTCATCTCTTCCGCGCTATTTTAATGCCCGTGTTTATCGGTTGTGGTCGCGCATAGTTGCATGATGATTTTTTCCTCTCGTAATAAAGTCTAACCTGTTGCATGAGTTAATATGCATCGGCATGACGGTCATTTTCCAGTTAGGATGCCTGTCCCTCCTCTCCCCCTCCTCATACCCAACACACGCCATCCCTCCTTCCGCAACCATCTGGTTGCATTTTAGCGTTTGAACCCTGTGGGTGCGGTTGTTCCCTGCGCAGTCAGCGTTTCATCGACCGTATTTCGCTTTTAATCGGCTTAGCTTCCCTCTCCCGCTCTCCTCATTAATATTAGCGCGAAGAAAAGCTCCGAAAGCTGAAAATTCGATGGAACAAATTTCAATGAGCCGCTAAAATGCTTCTAAATTCGCGCGATAATTATTAGATTAAAAAAACGCAAATTCGCGAAAAAAAACGCAAAAATGGCGCATTGAGGGGGTTGTGTATTCGTTTTTTCCTCGTTTTAATAAACGTGAATGAAAAAATCGCGCATGCCACAGCTCTCTTTCACCATGCGTTGAAATTTTAAAAATACCCCTCATAATTTTCTGAAGGGTCAAATACATAGCCTGCCATTGAATCCAGAAAAAATCTCAGATAAAGGAAATAATATTATTTCCGCCTAATAAACCAGCAGCACAAATTGAGCGTTTTCATGGAAATTCTCTTATCGCGAATTAAAAAAATAATCAATAGATAGACCAATTTATCGAGGATGAACTGAGAGATCCGGTATATAAACGCCCTATAACTTCTTACAAATATAAGATTATTTTTTTAATTGGGAGAAAGAGGAGGAGCGTTCGTTCATTTTATTGGATCTTTAGAAATGATAAAAGCAAAAAAGAAAAAAAGCTGCCAATAGGAATGAATTAATATGTCTGGCGCCGTTCTTATTCCTCTCAGATTAGGCTTTCTCGTCTTTTCATATAGGGCAACGTTTAATGGGACAATGAATTTCGGGAGAAAATGCTCGAGGAAGAAGGGCGCGGAATTTTGCTTCGTTAATACGTACTAGTAAACAAGTATATTTCAATTAAATGAAAATGGGACGTGAGCGAAGAAGTATGGGGCAACTATACGATACCGGTATAAGTTCTTTAACAAAAATTAACCTTCGGAAGGAAGGAAAAAAAACGCTGTGAGCACTAAGAAGCTCGGATGCTATTAAGGATTAGGTGGACAAAGTTTAAAGCATAGAGTTTTACGATGCTTACATTGAAAAAGTTATAAAAAAAATCACGATAACTACTGCAAAGTTAAGCTGGCGATGTCGTTCTCTTAATTCGCTTTCTAAGAACGCACGACAAACGCGCGTTGGGGCACTTATCTCGATTTTTATCAATGAATCCAATAGAGCTAAAACTCTAAGGTGACAATGAAGTTAATTTCCTATCATAAAAAATCGTTTTCGAATGAAAAAAATATGCAATTCTCCACCTGTATGATTCAAAAAATTAGACTAGATCGAGGTTACACCTAGTTTTTTCCTCATTTTAATGATTTATTTAGCTGTAATATGTTTCTAAAATAATATAGTCGAATCTCAATAAGTCGAACCTAAAAATAAAACAAACAGAGATAAAAAATTATAATTGCAAAACTTCAATTAAACGGGTAAGAATATTTTTGGGGTAATATATTCATCGAGTTACACAACATTAATTTTATTGAGTTGATATTTTATTTAAAAAAATTAACGAAGAGAGAGTTTTCTTAACTTCATTCCTTTAATGTTCCCAAAAAAGAGAACTCCCTATATCTTGGTAGAAACAGCCCTCTTAAAGCGTGAGTATTACTCGAAAAATTCAAATATCACGACTTTTACTGGGACACAAAAAATTGAGATCGGTGGAATGACAACCCGAAGACATTCAAGGGACGGCGAAGACCAAAATTCGCGATATTGCGCGCGCGACCGTCAATCCGACGACGGAAACAGACGTAAACAGTGGAGACACTTGTCCGGATCCCGCTAAACAAACTTCTCTCTCTCTCTCTCTCTCTCTCTCTCTCTCTCTTTTCCTCTCCATCCACTCGGCAGTTTATTCCCGAAACGACGACGAAGAAAGCGTTTCTCTCGAGGCGACGAACCAAAAACAGATCCTCTTACGTCGCCCTCCATCTCTTCCTCCTTCCTTTCCTGCTCCTGCCTCCCACTGAGCCCATCCGTCTCCTTATCCTCTTCCATTTTCAACTGGAACGGGAAGGGGTGGGGATTTTTTTCACCTGTCATTATTTATAATTGAGCACTCTGTTCCCCATTAACCTGAGTACCTCCTCCACAGAAAAGTCATCCACTTCGGAAATTCGATTTCGTTCCTTCGCGAGACATTAACGAGGCGGACGGAGATCCGAAAAAGAAACTGCTGCGTTTTAAAGTAGGGAAAGAAAAGGGGAGCAAACGAGCGATGGGAAAGAGAGGGAGAGGAAATTGGCACGATAAAGGTATAGCAAGAGGAGAAAATACACTCCTAAACAGGTATATGCTACATGCGCTTGCACACATCATTAGGAATTAAGGAAAGAGAGAAAAATGGGGGACAATGAGGTATAATGAGCCTCCCAGTCAAGAGAAATGAGCGAAAAAAGAATTCTTATGGTTTTCAACTCAGTAGAATGCTTTTCCGATGGCGGAGCTTCGTTAGAAGTCATAAAAATTTTAAAAGCTGCCCAATAATTCAATCTACCTCACTCTTATTAATACCGAGTCGTCTTCGATTTCTTTCTATTATTATGGCGATATTATACATAAAAACAATAGTTGACGCACATATAGGTATTGTAATGTCACTCCCTGAAAAAATAAAACACCTGATTAAATCTCCCATTCAGCAAAGACGAAGCAGGCATCTTGCAACCAAAAATAAAATAAATTACAGGAACGCTTTTCACAAAAAAGGTTATTTGTGCTGCTTTTACCCTACTGCATCAAATTATTGATTTGCGTTGCTAACAGTTTTCTTTAATTTACGGCGAAAAATACCTGAAATGAAACAATTCGTTACTGCGTTTTTAATAATATCGTAACGAAGTGGCTTTGTGAAAATGGCGGAAACCTCGCGTTCAATCATATTTGTCCCAAAAATCCAATCTTTTCGAAGAGGAAACGAAGTCACCGACAGATGTAATTATTTTGTAAACAACTAGGGTTTCTATTTCTCGGCAAATTACGCAATTTTATTATTTTATTGTCTTTGGCGTTGAAGCCACGGAAGTCATTTTAAATGACGTCATTGAAGCCGTATAATTACATTCGGATATTTGAATGACAGATAAATTAACAGATTCGGGTGAATATCCACGCGGCGTACGAGTAACTTATGAATAACATGAGCGATAAACAAATTAAAACCGCCCACGCGGAAAATTGAAATGTATTTAGGAGCAATTAATAATGAATTTAAATTTATAAGGTTGTAATGTGGTGATGACGAGCCAAATAGTAGTATACTAATGGCAAAGAAATGCTACTATGAGAAAAATGAGGAGATATGGCGAGGGTAATGAGATGAAGAATATATTAACTGCAATTTCAGCGTGGAACGATATTATCTACGGAAAAGAACTGTTTGCATTAAGCAAAATCTACCCAAAAGGGTTTGGAAGGAAAGGAAGAGGAAAATAATTTGAACACAGAAGAGGAGAAAAGTGGGAAGCGATGAATAGAGGAGATTTCATGAACTGTGGATTTAAGAAACGCTCAGGGAAAGTTCTGGCGAAAGCAGAGGGGTTCAAAAAGAGATTCCCGAATGAGAATACGGAGAAAGAGAAAACCGATGAAGTAGCAATTGGGACATCTGATGGGAATCGTAAATTAAAAGGATTGATGGATACCTTGTATCTGCGGAACGTAATATGATTGTAACAATGGAAGAAATCAGAAAGACAACGAGTTTGAAATGGTTATCAAACCGCACCAACTTTTAAAATTCATACATTTTCCTCTGTAATTTAAAAGCCAGTTTGACGACAGAACTCCATTCTCCATCAAACATATCTTGAATACAAAAGAGGCATTTCAACGCAGAATATGAACTTGCGATGAAATGAACAAGAAAACCCTTTACAATAACGAACGACAAATAAATATGGTTTAGTTATACAAATAGAGGCTGACTTTTTAGGTGAATTGATGTCTTTAAGCATCAACGTCCTACCAGAAGTTCTGGATGAATACGGCAAACTTCATAATTAAAATGTGCGAATAAAATAATCCGTTAGAAATTTTAGATCAAAATAAGCGAAGTTCTCATCGGACCGTACTGTGTTTGAGTTTCAACAAAGGACCTGTTCCGAGAGTTTATTCCATTATTATTTCATTATGTCCAATGTAAACGGCCTGAGTGCTCTCTTTGGGTAAATTAAATAATCTTTTTTAAATAAATGACACGCGGAATTTCAAAGTAATCTACTAGACCCCAGTGCGATATGAATTCGAGCCTAACTAATCTAAAACATTTTCTTCCTCTGAGCGCGAATAACGGCTCGCGGATCCGAGTATTTCCGGCGAGCGCAGGGTTTGCAACGGGCCGGCGGGGGGCGCGGCGAAATCCATCACGCCGCCTCGCTTCATCATTCTCCGCGTTAAGTCCATTTCCCGTACCCCCGATTCCTCGAGACGATTGCTTCCGTTCCGTGTATGGAGCTACATACAGATGGGAGGCCGAGCGTCAGATGGGAAAAAATCGGAGAATTGGGTCTATATTTCTCGCTCGAGTCATTTCGCTTCTTCCGAGCGCATCCCCGGGAACAGCTGCGTTGGGTGGGATGGGAAGGGGGAGGAGGGGGAGTACGAAAAAACAGGATTTCGAGAATCCGATGGAGCATAATCAAAAGGGTGAGAGGAGGGGATTTAACGGGTGCGCCCGATTCTTCTTTCCTCCCATCCTGGGATTATGTAATTGAGGCAAGAGTTTAACGGAAACGTTGGGCTGATTAGAAACCGATGCGGAGGTCGATGAGGCGAAGAATCCTAACGGGACGAGGTTGGATAATTGCCGGGTAGCGGCGAATGCCTTCCGGAAATGTAAAAAAAAGAAGACACTGGCTCCGGTTTTCTTGGTTATCGACCCAAAACTAAATCGCGAGAAGTCGAACAGACAAAAAATTATTTTCCCAGCAATGGCGGGGCAGGAAAAAAGGGGTTTCATTTGAAATTAATTTATGCGAGCATCTGATGACCTACCTATCACTAACGTCAACAAAAAAATTTGTCAAATATTTGCACAATGGATTTCGTGTTGAATAATTCGGAGGCTGCGCACGAGAATAATAGCGGCATACCAACGAGACTTTACAATAGTTTCATTGATAGCGAAAGGCTATAAATGAAAGCTCTTTAAATTTGAATTTTCTTGTTACTTGCTTAGATAAGAGGCAAATAATTTAGATTACATGAGAGATTCTTAAGGAATGACTTTTAGTAAAACGAAAGTAAAATTTTTTAATTGAACTTGCATTTAATAACTTCCCAATTTTCCTTCGACGTCCTCTCCCTTCTCTGATCTCAAAATTTGATTGCCTCCTTCATATATATATATATATATATATATATATATATATATATAGTCAAAAATCTACAAATCCCTCCTCAATCCCCCACAGAAAAATTTATCCGAATTATACAGTTCCGTCTCCTTTTCTCCCCCTCTATCCAAATCCGTTTTCTTCTCTGGCATAACGACCTCTCTCAAGACTGCCCTTTTCCCCTCTCTATCTCTTTCTTTTCCTCTTTATCCCTACCGAATCGTCCCATCAATAACGAATTCATTGTTTCCCTTCACGTTTTCCATCCCTGGTTCTCCGTCATGTCAAAGAAAAGCGCCATTTTTTGGTATTCATATTTACTCTCGAGGTCACCATCGGTCGCAACCAAAACGAACGAAAAAAATAATAACATCCCAATTTACTGAGCCGAACCCCATCGGAGGTGAATAAATAATAAATTATTCTTTCGCTGACGCATCTGTGCTTTCGGGAGGGGATGGATGGGGGTGGGAGGGGATGGATGGGGGAGGGAGGGGAATGATGGGGGAGGGAGGGGAATGATGGGGGAGGGAGGGGAATGATGGGGGAGGGAGGGGAATGATGGGGGAGGGAGGGGAAGGATGGGGAGGGAGGGGAAGGACGGGGGAGGGAGGGGGAATCTGTAAATCTCGCTCGTTCGTCTTCGTCTCTGGATTTCTCCCAAGTCTTTTGAGGGAATTTGGGAAATTCGAGGTCCTCATTAAAAGGGGGGAATGCGAATAAACCCAATCAGTGTCGGATCATCGTAGAAAGGGGTTTTCGACCCCTCGCGTCCAAGGGACTGCGACCTCATTCCCCTCTTTCAGAATAGCACCTACCGCAGATGGAATGAAGAGAGAGACGTCGGTCCTTTTACTCCTCTTCCCAAGAGCTCAAAGCACGTAAGAGAAAATGAGAGAGAGAGAGGGTAAGGAGTGGGATGGATGGATATAGGTGCCATTACCGAGAAAATGGCCTCTGCCAGCCTCCTCCCACTCGTTCCCTTTCATATCTTCGAATGTATGGGTAATCCGTGAGGCAGAGCTCGAAACGGCTTCCAAGCATTGAGGACGGAGGAAACTGGATAGGGGATTTAGCTTCTCTCTCTTTTTTTTATATGGCGCCAGCTCCGCCGAATGAAATCGTCGGGCCACGGCGAAACTTAAAACTCGCTCGATAAGGATGCCGAGTTTATTGGAGATATTTGTTTTGTGTGTTGGACTCTTTGAATTTCTTCTTGCGATTCTAAGTTGTAATTCTGGATGGGGCATTTTCAACGATTGATTCCGTCACGGTTGAAATCAATCGCTTGCGTTCTCTTAATTTTTCGTGCCGTTAATTTTAACGTAAAAGCTTTATCCGACTTAAAATGTGGTAGTAGAGATCACTTCCAAATATTCGCACGAGATGTATATCTTCTATTTGATAAAACGGATGACTTAAAAATTTATTCCTGCAATTTAAAGGAATGAGAAATGCAAAAAATACGAAGATGAAAACGGATGACTAAATTTTCTTATCAGTAAATAAGGAAATCAATTGAAGTATATTTGAGACACGCTACGCTTTGCCCGGTAGATGCGACAGTCATCAACTGCAAAACGCAATAATTACACATCGAAACAGAGGTCGAATGCAGGAAAAAATAAATCCGGGCCGAAGAAATCGCCGACGAAAATCAAGCCGCAACGTTTATCACACCGCAAATCAAGCAACGCAACATCATCAGACCGTTTACGGCTATCGGTAAAGGAGAAAGGGAGAAAAAGAGAGGAAATGACCGACCCGTATATAACGCATATCCCATCGTTTGCGGAAGTAGCACGGTTCGCGTGTCGACGAGCAGAGCGGGAGGAAAATACGACCGATTCGCCAAGGGATTTTACGGTAAACATGTTTCCGAGGTTTCAACGTGAAAACGCCGCTAGAAAGGAAAAGGCAAAACATAGATCCGTTTTGTTTACATACACACTCGTGTATGTAGATATAAACGCTAACTTATACGTACAACCCGTACTACCTGCGTTCTGCAGCAAGTATATCCGCCTCATGATATTTTATTCAGTGGGAACATTTCTAGGCTTGGGATCAAGCGAAAAAAATCAATTTGTTTATACAAACGTAAATAAGTTGTCTATTTGCCAATGCATATCAGAAAAGAGCTTTAGCCGGTTGAAATCATAGTGGTTATCATTCTTATATAAGTCTGTAATTTGAAAAAAAAATGCGTTTTTGTTGCTTTTAAATTCATTTAATGACCTACTCGGAAGGAATTTGAATTTTCCCAACAATTAAGCTAAATATAACTTTTCTCCAAGTCTAAATTTTAGAAGTATTCGAAAGTACAACTCCAATGATTTTCTTATAACGAATGTGAACATTCATGGAACTTCGGAATTTTAATATTAGTTGTACCTAAACTTTGAAATTCAGGAGATCCCAATCCCTGACTGTATTGCCTGTGAGAAGAGATATTTTGGCTCAACGCATTAGCACAATAGGCTAGAGCAGGGGTTTTAAACCTTTTTTTGGCTGACGTATCCCTTGGAGTATTTGTTAATGCTCACGTACTCTTAGTACACTTCAAAGTTATAACGAAATGAATAACACTTGTACTGAGATAGATAACTCATGTTTTTAGCGATAAAATTTAGTTTCGGCGTATTTTTTGTTTTATAACGGTGCTCTTGGTTGTAACCTCACAACATTTGATTCTGAAGTCATACAGGAAAGGCGAAGTAAGAAGAAAAATTGTAATCATGAACATTTTTGCGAACTCCTTCAAAACTCTTGATGAATCCCTAGGGTTACGCGTACTCCCGGTTGAAAACCCCTTGGATAGTTTGATAATGGTTCTCTTTTAGGCGAGAAATATTAATTATATGTTCACGGACTCGTTAGGTAGATACTAAGCTGTTCCAGACCATCACATTTTCGAATGTTACTATATTTGTAACAGAGCAGCGTTTGAAAATATGTAGACCTATTAAGGTAATGATAAATGCGTAGTGATTCGAAAGTAGACAAAAAAAAGTTCCGACGTAAGCTATCAGCTGAAATCTTACATTACCTTTCCTTTGCAATCCAACAACTCCATAATAGTCCAAAACAGTGAACTCACCTGAAAATACAAATAAATTATTTTGTTAATTAAATGCAATAATAATATTAACTAAAAATTAAACATAATTTTATGATTATTAAAATAAATATATTTTATTTACCTTTACAGCAAAAAATGTGCATAAAGAGTATATTTTAACAAATCATAAAAATTTTATTAAAGGTTAATATAGTTAACGATAGCAGAGTATTTCACGTTGAATAGGATTATGTTATTGTCATCAAAGTAACTAAATTAACTGAATTCTTATAAAATATCAATTTTTATTATATAATATTATATAATAATTAAATCGGATATAATCACCTCTTGTTTGATATACTATTCTAATTTTCAAATAAAAGGACTGGAAAAAATAACCTAGAAAGTTATAAATTCGCGATTTTAGCTCAAATTCGGTAAAAATGCTGTGTAAAGAGGTTTTAAGCTATCTTATGGAGTATAAGGATGATTAATAAATGTGCTTATTAGTGTCTAGAGACTCCCTCCTTTTATGCAACACTCCTTCATATGCGGTCTTATACTCGCATACATAAAGGTAATAAAATGTGACTTCATTATAGTAATGTCGAAAAAGCAAAAAGTTTCCTACTTATTATAAATATGGTAAAGAATTTAATCCATCATTTATCTACACACACACACACGCAAGCACGCACACACTCAACCACACACACACACATATATATATATATATATAAACGTCCGATTCCTGGGTTCCTGATTCCTGGAATATACCTAAAACGCGAATAACTCGATCAAATATGCAGATATAAATTTGAAATTTGGCAGAGATAATCTACTCCGACATAAAAATGCTATGACGAAGGAAAAGTTACGAAAAACGTCCAGGGTTTGACACCAGAGAATTATTTGCATTCCCATAAGATAACACGTAAAAATCGACTTTTTGACTTGCAGGGTTTTCTTGTTACTTTCTCCATACGTAGTAGAGGGGAAATATTGTTTTCATGAAAAAAATCGATTTAGAGATTTCAACGGAAATACACGTTTTGAGGTCCCCTGAACACGTTTTGACCATTTTCTCGATGATGTGTGTGTGTGTGTGTGTGTGTGTGTGTGGTGATAGCTTTTTTGTGGATGCTCTAACTCAAAAATTATTAATCAGGTCAATGCGAAATTTTATATTTAACATTTTTATAAAAGTCACAGGAACTGATTAGTTTTTGGTAAAAATCGGTCAGCCGGAAGTGAGTGTTTACTCTTGTCACTTATCCGTTCTTTTGAAATATTTGCTTTAATATTTGATATATTTAAAAACATACTAAAATAAAAGTTGTAGGGAATTTAATTTTCTACAGCCTTTGAAACATTTTCCCATATAATGCATTGTTTAAGAGATATCTTATATTTTTAGCTGCCAGCACCACGCCACCTACCGACGACTATTGTTAACAACTGAAGCTTAGTAACGCTCCTTTTTACTTTCTTAATTTTTGGAGATTTGTGGCTATATCCAATATCAGAAGGCTATGCTTTGAGTTCATTTCTGTTCTTTGAAGTCTAAAATTTTCTCGCAGTTTCATAAAATATTTATTTTTATGTAACCTATTTGAAATTTTTAGAAATATTACAGGCATGGAGAAAGTCATGTGGTGGCCACATCAGATTTTTTTAGATTAAAATTAGAAAAATGGATTCACGATCTATAAATCTCGACCATATAAAAAAATTACAAGGTTTCTTATTCTGTTCATTGTTTTTTCCTACAGTTCGAAATCCTTCATGTTAAGCGTTTAATTCACATATATTGAGGAAATATTGCCATTTTAACGGGATGTTGTCTTGCCTACTAATTCCATTATTAAACCCCGAAATCATATTGTTATTCCAATCCTTATGGGTTTCAGCGTGCTTTGAAGACTTTTAATACGGGAAGGAGAGAAAGATGAAAGAAGAGGGAAATGATATTCATAGTTCGTTGCGTTATTTACAAGAAGGAATACCTAAAGAGGTGAAATACGCTATGCTGTCCGTTCGTTGGCCTGAGTGTAAAGTTATTAAAACGCAAATAACTAGAACAAGGACGTAGATAGAAAATTGAAAGTTGCTAGAAATTTATATAATGAGCTAATCAGAATTTGTTTATATAGGTTTGAGATGGTAATTAAAGAAATAAATGTCCGTTTGCGGCGCTATTTTGAGAGAGGATATATTGCACTTCCTTCGTATAAAACTAACAAATTTTAATTCAGTGAAACAACATTTTATGTGGAATGAAAATTATAAAATATATAATTCACATGTTCCAGAGAGTTGAATTCTATTCTTGGCCTCACATACATTTATATTAAAATAGATCAATGCCACCAATAAAGGTAATTTAAATGTTATCACCTAAATTCCATATCGGCTTATATCAAACGGATCTTCATGACATTGACGATTAGCATGCCCTGTGATATATAATGATAGGAAAGTTTATATTCTATTCTTGGCCTCACATACATTTATATTAAAATAGATCAATGCCACCAATAAAGGTGATTTAAATGTTATCACCTAAATTCCATATCGGCTTATATCAAACGGATCTTCATGACATTGGCGATTAGCTTGCTCTGTGATATATAATGATAGGAAAGTTTATATTCGTGAATTTTTTGTTTGAAAAAACATTTCACGTGTAGACGCAATAAAAATTAATTTGTTAGTCTGTTTTTTATAGAAAACAATCTTAGCCTCTTAAATGTATTTTTAAAACTGTGCTATAACTCAATTCTTGCTTCGGTAAAAATAACTAATTTAGCAGAGGCAGAAGCTCTGGATTTATCATCACAAATGATTACTTAACAAATGTTGAACAACAATAGTCGTAAATAGCAAAGTCTTATTTACCATTCCGGGATCTAAAAAGTTGTACGGTAATAACGAAACAATAATCTTCTCTGCTTCTTCTCTTCACAAATATTTAAAAAAAATTAGTTTGTTTGTGCAGAAAAATCCTAATTACCGTTTGCCTACCAAAGTTTGCAAGATTTTGAATGAAAAAGTTTTCCTTTCCATGGCTACTGATATTGTTGCCAAACTCAATATGGCAAGCCTATGACATTGAAATGAATTCAAGGTCAGTTAATTATCCATTAAAATAAAAGATGGCATAGAAAGCTATTTCTTCAGTTGCAAATATTAAAAGACTAGCAAGGGGAAGGAAGAGAATGAGGGATGAAGAATGGGGGAAGGAAGAGAAAGAGGGAGGAAGAATGACGGGGATGAAGAATGAGGGGAAGGAAGAGAGAGAGGGAGAGAATGGGAGGGAGATAGAATGGGAGGAAGGAAGAGAGAGGGAGAGAGAATGGAAGAAAGGAAGAGAAAGGGAGAGAGAATGGGAAGAAGGAAGAGAAAGGGAGAGAGAATGAGACGGAGACAGAATGGGAGGAAGGAAGATTGATTGATTTGGTCTTTATGTATTTGGGGAGAGATTGAGACTAAGAAGTCCCATCTTCCACCTAAGCCTAAGAGAGAGGGAGAGAGAGAGAATAGAATGGAGATAGAGAGGGAGAATGGAAGGGAGAGAGAGAGAATGGAAGGGAGACAGAATGGGAGGAAGGGAGGGAGAGAGAATGGGAGGAAGGAGAGAGAGAGAGAGAGAGAGAAAACAGAGAGGTGGAAAATGTATTTATTTGTTGTAAGGCATTGTAACTAATTGTTTTCTTACTCCATCGACGTTTGACTATTCTTTTTCTATTTACTGCTTTTTATCATTTTTGTTCCTCTTTACGGTTTTATCTTTGTTCTTATTAGTTTTGCTCCTCATTTTACCACTCTTTCCTGACGTTTGATTCTTCTTTTCTGTTCGTTCTTCGTTTAATATAATACTTTTTGACGTTTCTCGAAATTTCCCGCAGTAGAACTGCGGGTTCTCTACTGGTTAATAATAACTTTCTTCCGATAGCCGTTTATGCAAGTCCGTTGGGTACGCAAACCGTTCTTACAATTTTTTGATAAAGTGAATTGTCTATCTCTCTCCGGCTGTTCTCTACTGCTATTTTTCTCTCCGTAAAAGTTCCAAGAAATTTTTCCCATGAGTCTCTTTCTCATAAATGCTATTAAGAGTATTTTCTAAAGGCTAGTTTTTACTCATTAAGACGCTCCTTGTGGGTTGTTAAATGACGCAATAATTTTATTCTTTTACTCTCCTTTCACAATGTTTCTCTTCTGGCACGATTTTTGCGTTTTTTAATCGATGGTCCGGGAAACTTTTTTGTGGATCTTTAAAGGGCCGAGAGGCGTATATTGCCGTGAAAAACTTAAAACGCCTCTTTTTTTCGTAATAAGCTTTCAGACTATCGGCCATAACCCACTCGAGACTCAATTAAGCAAGCAGCCTTTTTTATAGGTTAAAAGAACGTAGATTCGAATTTTCATAAATGAGTCGATCTTTTGGTGAATATTATCTTGCGAATATTCCCTCCCTCGTCGGTAGTTTAAAACATTATCCTTCCATAATTCAATTTAGGAGATGCTTACAAGGAACGTAGTACACAAGTAAAGACTGCAAAGGAGTCCTTTGTCAAAATGACAATTCGCTTAGCAAAATAACTTATAAAATAAGACACATGCAACAAATCCAGGCTCCCTTTAAGTTAGAACCATTAGTGAAAAAGCATAGGGATAAAAAAAACTTCTACCCTTTGCGACATCGCACGAATGGAAAAGGACCTTTATGCTCTCTTGTTCCGCGCGCGTCAAAAGGCGCTAAATCGACGCACATGAAAGGCGGCGAAGAAAATAAAAATTAAATAAAAACGCTCGCAGAAGATACAAGGTGCTCGCTCCATCGACAGTTGCGTGCGGAGAGAAAAAAGAGGCGGATAGGGGGTGGCGAAGGGGGAGGAAGAGAATAAAAAGATAAAACGAGACGACGGAAAGAGAAGAAATAAAAGGAATGCAGAAAAAGAGAGACGTGCAGATAAAGGAGAGGGCGACACAGGGCGTGGCATGGAGAATGAGGTGGAGGGATGTAAAAGAGCGGAGGGTGAAAAGACGGGATAACAATAGCAGTCACATCCGCGTTGCTCACGAAGACACTTGTAAAGAGGCGAGCGACCACACGAACGAAGGCATCAACCCGCTGGAAAGTAACAAAAAAAGAAAAAAAAAACTAAAATAAAAATGCCTCTAGCGTTCGCACGGGCGGTGCGGCGGTGGGCAGAAGAAAAGTAAGGTCAAAGTGCGTGTGTGTATGTGAATATGTGTGCGTTGCTCGTGGTTGGAGCCGGGCTTAATGGAAACGCCCTTTACTCCCCTCCACCCTCTCCAACCCTCCTTCCAACCTTTTTATTATACTCCACTACATCTCCAGCTCGCTCCGTTCTCTCTCGATCCTCCGTTTATTATAGCGAGCAATGTGTCCACCTCCATCGGAACTTCGTCACAGTACAACCCGAAACCATCCTTCGCTTCCCTCTTTCTTCCCATTCCTTCCTTCCCAACGCAGAAAAACCCTAATGTCATCGGGTTCGGCCGCCCCTTTAATTCGACGAAGAGCGAATAAAATGAAATCCCCCCTTCTTTTTTCTGGAATCGTTCTTTATTTTTATTTCGGCGAGTCTGTGGAGGCGCGTGCGTCCTCTTTGTCAGCTGAAAGTGAGTAGTATACGTAAATGTATGCATCCGGGTTATATCTGAGAGAGATAAAGTGAAAAACTGTCAATCTAATGCTCCCTTGTGTTTCTTCGTTTCATTCTCTTCCTCACGCACCATATCTCTCTCTCTCCCTCTCTTCGTATTCTCCTCAAGATTCTTCCTCTCTACCTTTCCCGCGTGAAAATAATATTGGTTGATTAAAATGCTTCGGGAACGCAATGCAATATCGGAAGGAAATCCCCTTTGCGACGCTTACGAAATATCGCGATTTTTTGTTATTTTCTCGCCTTTGGAATTCCTTTGAGTGATAAATATTGAATCAAATATTTATCTTTTAGAGGGTTACTTTAACGATCAGCGTAAAAATCCTGGTAAATCTGTAATGAAAATGATGCGGAAAAAGGAACAAATAGTTGTAAATATTCATTATTTTCTTAAACGAATAAGTATGATTAAACTGGTAAGTACCGGCACACAAATGTTCATACATACATAAAAACAAATATACACAGTCGCGAATGTCGATATGGGTTTATTTTGGGACGGAAAATATTTTTGGGAGCTGAAATTCTAAGGTTAAAGATAGCAAAGTAATTAGAACTACTTAAAATAATTCATACTGAAAAACACAGTACAAAAAGTATTAATCAGAGATAAAAATCTAGCCTCCCTCGCCGAGTGTTAGAATGGGGTGAATTTGATAGTTGATGTACGCTACTGAAGTCCAAAGATGAGTGACCAAACGTAATAATAAATATATACAGTGGCGCATTATGGTGGAGGCGCACTAGGCGCTAGCCTAAGACCTCACATTTCTAGGGGCCCCAGATTTCAGTTGCTTTGTAGTGCAATTATCAAAACTTAACATTAACGCTAGAAAAGTACACATAATTTTTTTTATTGTACAATTTTGTAAGGGAAAAATTAAATATCTTTGTGTTTATTTTGTTTTTATACCATTAAAATTAAATGGTGGGCCTACTCTTAATCTAACATTTAGTGCCCCAAACACCATAATGCACCGCTGCATATATTTATAGCAGGCGAAGAACACTGGGATATTCGTTAACTAATTGCAGCAATAATAATGGTTATTATGTATTCTGGCTCAATTTTCTACCGGACCGTTTCGGATAACTATCTCCATTGCACAAAAGCAAATCTACACATATTCGCGTATATATACCAACTTTCACATACACATACAATATTAACGAAAGGAATTTAAATTATCTTTAGAATTGCCTTCATAACGGCACGAGGCGACATGAGGAATTACTAGGCCTTTTTCAAAGGACAATCAAAGCTCAATCTTGCATTTCAAATATTTTCTCAATGACTAGCAATTTACGGAGAACGCACGCATTAAGGACACTTCCAGAAAGGAACAAATATAGATTTAAGCCTTCATAACCCCCTGAAGGAGGATACTAAATAATCCAGACTATCGTAGTTTGTATGAGCCAATGAATGAGAAATTTACTGGTCACATAAAAACATAAGCGAGATGAATGATGGGAGTTGGTTTTGGAGCGGAAAGACGGACAAGGTTGAGACTTAATTGCAAAGGGTCCAGAGAATCCCGAATTTCTGGTCCCCTGCTGCCCATAAAAAAAAATAAAATTAGACTATTATCTTTCCATGTCTACCCTAACTTTATCTATTAAAAATTCTCACATTTGCCCATGTAAATGATGGTCTATAATATCTTTTAAGGGAGAGCCAGAGCTGCGGTTATAGCAAGAAAATAAAATTTCGCCATAATGCAGTTTCACTCTGTGGAGAAAAAGAATTTCTCTGAAATTAAACAACTTCCGACGCTAATTTTTTCGGCCGCTATCCTTGGGGAAATTTTCAAAATTTAGAGTTACTTCCCGAAATGTATTATTTATTATGTATTAAAACCTTAAAAGCGATATTTAAAAAATACTTTAGGAGAAGGTCAATCCCAGTTTAATTGCTGAGATGTCGCATTTCCTAATGAGTCGCTAAAGGTTATTCCTCTCAGATTTCCATTTTCTCTATTTAGACTCTACACAACTGCAAAAATATTTTTTATACTGTTACCGCAGGATTACGAAAAATCCAAGCGAGCGAAATAGGAAAGGGGAAGATTTCAATTTTGACTTTTGATAGTACTTTAAAGTATTCATATAAAAAACTGGAAAGAAACATAATTACAGCGATATAAATATAACTAAAACATTGGTCATCGTAATCATTGAAAACATTCTGAAAATTGCAGTTTGCAATCATTATAAATTTAATTGCGATATCAATCAGGAAAATTGCGATCCTACACTCCTCCTCCCCCTCTATCTCTCTTCCGCCATAACAACTCTCTTGCAAGGACTTTTTCTCCCCTTCCGCCCCAGGCAATATTCGATAAAAAGCGTCATCGCTCTAAAAGAGGCCCAATAAGCAGACGATTTCAACCGCATCCCCAAAAACCGCCGCATGAATGAAAACATTCAATCCCACACCGACAACTTCCTTAGAATTCCTTTATTTTCCTTCTCTCTCTCTCTCCCGTTCTCATTCTTCCTTTGGCGAGTTAAGTTTTGTGGGTTCGTTGATTTCATTTCCTCAAACCCTCTTCATTTCCTACCTCAACCTTCGATTCTTTCTCTTCATTCGATTCACCGCTCTCAGCTCATCCCCTCTCCCAGTCTTCGCCATCTTTCGCATGGGCCTCAGAATGAAGATCATCCCCTTTGCTCCTTCGAGTCCTCCGGATAAGCCCAACGTAATTTGGAGAGGTTAGGTAGAAAAGATCAGGGACCTCTGAGGGCAGAAGACCACGCCATCCACCCCTTCTCCATCCCTCTTTTCCGCTCCATCTACCTCCGCTCTCTTACCTCCTCAGTCCCACTCTCCACTCCGTACCAAGAACCCAATTTCCCTCTCTCAGGACTTCCTCCCCTCTTTTAACCCGATTCCTGCCATTACTCCTCAATACGGCAAGAGATACCCTCCCCGACCACCCTTCTCCGCCCGCCAACCCATCCTCCCACATGCAAACCGCATGGATCACACTCCCATGCCTCCATTTATCTTCCTCATCACTCTTTTGGCGTAAAACCCACAGACTTTACCCAACCCAACCTTCCTCCACTCCACAACCTTAAGCACACGTACACCTTCTTTCCCGCTCACCCATCCCTTCTTCCCCCCTCCCCCTCCAGTGTCCTTTCTTCCTCTCTCGCCAAAATATAAAAGCCTAGCATAGCGTGTCCCTCGTTCCTTGCGCATCCCTTCCCCATCCATCCACATATTGGGAAAAAGACTTAGGCTATCTCGACCGAACGCCGGATGAAGACAAAGCGAAAAACAAAACAAAAATAACAATAAATCGGAATGGCTCCGAATGGCGGAGATAACTTATCGGAAAAGGATTAATAAAAAAAAAACTTCCTCCGAACCAAAAACCCTTTCTGCCTCTTTCATCCGTGTCTGTCTCTCACATTCCGTCTCCCTTATCCTGAAATGGAAGCTCATCCACTTGAAAAAAGAAAACAAAAGCAATCAATTTCCCTCTGTTATATCTTTCGAGTTTATATATTTTCTGTAACAAGCTCCTCTTACCCTTGTCTCTTCCAGCGTATCATTTCTTTTTTCCTCTTTTTAATTTTGAAGTATGTTTTTTCCCCCTTTTTTAATGCGACACGGCATGGAAAAAAAACTCCCACTTTATTTCCGTTACACGTGTGCTCCTCCATATGCATGGTTCTGAAAACTTGACGCTTATTCCCCCCCCCTCTTGAGGCTTGGAGGGGAAGGTCGCAGAGGGAAACAAAAGGAGCGAAAGTGTGGAAAACGGAGATATGTCGATAAAAGGGAAAAAGTTTAAAAAATAGAGAATGGAGAAAGAAATATACGTCAAAAACATTTTGAGGAGGAAATCAGATAGAGGGGCAGGGAGAAGGTGTGTATAATATGAAGAATAAAGATGACACACGCGAAAGGAAATAGAGAAAAAAGGTATGATTTAAAAAAGGCAGGAAGTGACGGGTCAGATCAGAAGAGAGATAAAGAGTAAGGTTAGGGAAATGAAATGGCGAGTCAGAGAAAGGTGACAAACATTGAAAAAATTCGTCACTCCCTCCTGCAGCGGTAGGGAAGGCGTAATTAATCAATCTTTTCTTGTCGCGATTCTTTTCGTAAGAGCTCTTTCGCTGGCTACCCGTCGCTCCTCAGTCCCGTTCTCCCCGCCGCCTCCCTCTTCCCATTTCACTCGCATCTTTCCGTTCTGTCCCTTTACGCCTCCTTCCTCATCCTACCCGCTCCCCCAAAACGCCGCCACCCAATCCATCTGATGTGAGTCTATACCGCGCCCCCTTTATCTCCTTCCTTCCATCTCTTTTTCTCCATCCCTCTCTTCCGGTCTCGTCTCTGCGATCCCACCACATCCCTCCCTTGTCGCACCACACTTTGTAAAGCTCGTCCCCGCCAATCTTCCTCCCCTTTCATTTCAGGGGTTAAACGGCATTTTCGAAAGTTAAAATCCAGTAGAGAGGCGAGAGATGCGGGTAAAAGGGACATTTTTAAGCCGCGAGACGAATCCGTTTGTTTCATTTCTTCCAGGAAATGGGCGACACGAAAGCTTTTTCTTACATTTTCTCTCAGCTTGTCGGCTCGTAGCTACTTTGCAATCGATGCCTCGCAAAGGATGGTGAGAAAATGGCGAAGGGGAAGGGAAACTATGACAAAAACGATTCCACAGCAGTGATATATCCTCGAGGCGGTTTAAACACTCGTAATTGCAAGTGACTGTTCTGCGAACCGCGGACGAAGCTCTCGTCAGAGTAAGTTGCACAACAAACGAGGTAAATGCTTCTTCTACGCTCTCACCCGTTTCTCTCCATTAGGTCTCTCCCCTGGCGGTTAATTTACTTGGGAAACACGGCGGTGAAGCATAACCGCCATGCGAGATGGAAAGCGGGTTGCCTAATGTACATCACCAATAATGCACTTGTTGGTGCTGGATGTTAAATATGCCGGGAAATGAGGTTTTCCTGCGCTGAATGGCGCAATAATGCTTAATTCTCGCGAAGAATAAAATTTATGAAACAATACACGATGAAGATCGTGCATAACAGTGAAAATAAATTGATCAAGATTCGAAATTATCATTAATGAACAGAATTTCTTAATTTCGCAAAATATTCCAAATTACCACAGTTGATTAGTGAACTATCAATCACTCATGGTGTTGTGGCCGAAAATGTCGGCATTTTTAAGTTAAATGTTTAATTCATATAAAAATAAGATTCGATCTCTCACATTTATACCGGCCTCAAAACCAATTACGACGAGAGCTTCAATGTGCTTTCATCATTATAATGCAATACATATAGCACTCCTGATAAAGTTTTACCGGTGGCCTGGCCACGAATCTACCTGTAATAAAATCAGTGGAACGTTCTTACACCAGGAGCTTGGCGTTTAAATATCTTAAACATTCCCCCTGGTAATTTTACGCGCAAATTTCGCTCTAGCGTGGCCGCTTCCATCTTGACAGAAATTCTCTTGCCCTCTTCGAACATCGCTCTCTCCCTCCCTCCCTCGGAGGGAACCCTCCTCCATCTCGCGCTCAATTCCAACCTGTACACCTCTTCCTCCCCGTCTCCCGCTCTCTAAGTTCCAACCCTTGCCTCTGGACCCTCCCCCATAATCAAACCTTTCTCCCCCTTTCGTCTCCTCCTCCTCCGCATCCAACACCATTTATCCAAGCACTCCCCCGCAAGGAAAGAAAGAAAAAATAAGGAAATAAAACCGACCGCCTACAGACGCTGCACCACTTCCATTTCCTTCCACGCGTTCGATCATAGGGACCTCGTTCCACCCCACGACACCCTTCTCCATTTAAACCAAACATTGCTCTCACCCGTCCCTCCACCATCTCCACCCCCTCCCTCTCTCTCTCTCTCATTCCGTCCTCCCCACCCCCTCTTTTAGTCCACCACGCTCCTCCACACCGCACCCTTGTACAGACCCGTACAGGGAAAGCGTCCCCTCCCTATCTCTACCTCTCTCCCCATGTTCATTTTCTCTTTCTCCCCCCTCACCCTTATTACCTTAGGATCCCTCCCTCCATTCAGACTCTTCCTTTTCCGTTTTGGCATCTCTACCCATCCATTTCCCTTCTCTTTAATACGTCTACCATCCCCCCTCCCATTGCGCACGCTTTCCTACGAACCCTGAACCATCTTCTCTCGCAGAGACAGAGAGAGGGGATAGTAAAAACCCTGCACCATTTACTTTTCAGGTGGCGAGGCGGAGTTGGAAGCGTAGAATCACAACCTACCTATCTATCTCTCTGCGATCCATCTCTCTCTCTCTCTCTTCCATCTTCCTTCCTCTCTTCCTAAATTAATCGATCGATCATCGAGTTCGGCTACTCGTCTCCTCCTATTCCTCCACACTCTTTCCCTTCTCCTCCATGCCACCGAACGTGTGTTCGATCCCTACTCCTCTCCCACCTTCCCCAAAAGCAGACAGCTCACCTAAGCAGACGTTAAGTCAACGTAGACCGCTCATCTAAACACCAAAACCCTTCCGCGCATCGGATATACGCATGCCCCGATACAAATGTCAGCAACGTGCAGAGCGGAAGCTTTTATAGTTTACGTACACTTTGTGTGGAATGGAGGAGAGCGATCGAAGGACAGTGTAAACTGAGCGTTGCAAGGTAGGAAATGTTTACAGGACGGTGGTCTTTTGAGCACGATTTTGGCGAGCGAGTTCGCGTCCTATGTGCGTGTGTAGTCGATGTCAATAATTCTATGTGACACGCTCTCTCGAAAATTCAGATATCGACGCGAAGAACGCGAGTAGGACTGCAAGTTTTGTTCGACACACGGTTGAATGTGAAATTCCAACGAGAGATGCACACGTATGATTTATCGCCTTGGAAGTTTAATGAATAAAGGTTCGCTGTGAATCTGGCGAGAAAAGGGATTTCTCATTAAATAGACTATCCGTTTTTAATTGAGTTAGTTTCGTTCTTTATTCGGTTATACAACAGAAACGAGATAAAATAAAACGCACACTACAAAGTTCGAGAAATTAATGCCAGGTAACAAGTACATTGGAAATTCAAGAAAGAATTTCCGAGCTCAGCTTACGTCTGAAATCAGATTGAAAATCTATGCTTCTTTCTAAGTTTGAAATAAAAAGGTTGCTCATATAGTTTCCAAAACATTTTGAAGCTACTAGGGAGAGCTTTTCAATTAAATTAGTAAATCACCACATTATTAAATCATGTAATTGTGGGATTTAGAGTTACTTCAGTTGCATTTCCCAGGTTCATCCCCTTAAAGTTGTTCGTATTAGCAACTACAAAAGGCAGGATTTGATTCGGGGACTATAGCCACGCTAGAACGACGCTTTGGCAAAAAAAACATGGCCGTCGCCATAAACTCCCGGTCGGGGAGCCATTCCGAAAAAAAAATGTTACGGACACGAATCGTGAAATTGAGTTCAAACCGCGACAAGGCCAATAACACTCGAGGGCGCGTTTTATATATTTTTTAGGATTATGGCACAGAAGCATTTTACGCTGAGTGCCGGAAAAAAATCGTGTCACCGGCCAACATTTCATGGAGGTCACGGACGCCTGTTTTATTTATTCCGACGGTTCCTCTCTTTCTCTCTCTCCATCGCTGAATCATCGCTTCCGAGGTTTCCATTCAGCTGCACGAATCGGAACGCCTAAAAGAAAAACTCGCGCCGGAATAACTACAACAAACAGGAAAACTGTTTCCCGTTTCGACGAACTGAAATGTATTTAACACGCTGAGCGCTCAAACTCGTTTCCGCGTTAATGACGATAATTATCGCGCCTCGGTGCGAAAAAAACCCGCTCCGAATGCTTCGTGCTTTTCATCGACCAAAATGGGTGACATGCGAGGGGGGGCAAAAAGGACTAACACGCAGGATCTGAACGGACAAACGCTCCTGTATTGAACGCTTTGCGCGATTTGTAACGTTGGCGACAGATAGCTTTTTCCCTAACGCCCATTATATTATACGAAAAACCCCATCTTTAAAACTTGATACTGTTCTACCAGACGTCACAAAATTTTTGAAAGTATGACATGTATGCATGTGAGGCCTATACAATTACCAACTTTGAGCTATTCTAGACTATATGCATGTATGTACATGCGGATACACAGTGGATGCATCATTAAAAAAAAGACATGAACCTGCTTTTCTAGCCTACAAATGAAGACCCTGTATTTCCGCACATATTTTGGCAGTAGTAACTTAGGTGATACTTGGACATTCCACAGACTTAAATATATGGTCACAAAATTTTTAGAAAGAACGTGGGATGATTTGATGTTTACGCGCTGCAAATGATAAACGCAGTGAAATGTATTTAAATGTTACTTAAATCACAAAAGCCTCAAAATATTTCTGTACTAACTAGTAATAATAATTATAACTAGTGATACCAGCAAAAAAATTTGCGAAGTCAGTCAGAAATCTGCGTGTTTAAAAGTATTAATAGCCAATTTCTCCTTATAAAATTAGACAACTGATGTTTTGAATGAACGTTTGTTTTTATAATTTATATGTGCAATTTTAATTGTCTCTCTCATACGGAAAAGGTCACATTCCAGTACTGAAATAAAGAAAGAAGATTTTTTCTTTTGGTCAATCGTTAAAAATGCCCACAGCCCACACGCAGTTTACTGAATAATAACAATCTTTTATTATTAATGTTGCAATCTATTAAGTTTGACATTACTACGTCTATAATTTCGATGCTTCATAAACAGCGCGAAGTGGATAACGCAATTATTTTGGCTATTTGAAGGCTTAATAGACGCTAATTAAATCGGAGGCAACAATGTGGATCGCCTTGGCAACACCCGGAAAGAGTACGAAAAAGCCATAAAATTTCGAAAAGAAATGCGTGTTTCTGAGAAATTATTCCGTGCAACATTAAAACATCGCAAGAATATGTTATAGTTTTAGCCGTCGAATAAAGCAAAACCGAGAAATTCGGTCCACATTTACGTTTTTAATGGATGAAAGAATTATACCTTGCACCTTGAAAAATCAAAACTCCTGTGTAAACATAGGGAAAAATATAATCGTCTCCCGGAATCGAATCAGGGATACTTCTGTAAACGAAAATAGTTTTCCCGGGGTCTCCTAGTTGGCAGAAACAAAATGGCGTTTATTGCATTTCTCTATGACAAACTGTTCAAGAGATAAAAGGGGAGCCGGACGGACTGACAGACAGACGGACGGACGTTGAGTAATTATATATAAAGATACTAGCGTAATTGCTCGTCAAATATGACGGATATGCGTGAATTAAGTATTAAGCTAACATTGAAATAAAAATTAATGAAACCAACTTTTATAAGCACTAAAAAGTAAGAAATAAATATAAAATTCGCATAATTGAGTATTCCAGAGAGTAAAAATAGTTTTGGGCAAATAGAAATTTTTTGACAAAGAAATACATTACGCAATACGATTTTTATACGCCCAAAATTATTTTTAATCTATGTAACATTTAATTTTGTCTCTCTCTCCCTCTGTCTCTCTCCTTCTTTCTCTCGTATTAAAGCATTCAAAGCACTCATTCCTTGCGCTACTTACTACTATAAAATGCTAAATCTCTTGGTCACTTGGTAATTATGTCCATAATGGTCATTATCTCAGTTGTTTCTACAGCCAGTTCAACCAAATTTGGTAGGATTGGATTGATCACGTACCAGTCGCAGATGACAAAAAATTTCCAAAAGTCGAAAAATCGATGTTTACGTGTAATCTTATGGGAAATAGAAATTATCTACTGGAGTCGAACCCGGTTTTTTTGTGATTTTTTCGTAAATGGCTTTTACTATAAGATACAAACATTCCTACCAAATTTCAATCTTCTACTCGGAAAGTTTGTTAAAAATAGCATTTAACTCAGTCAGTGGCGCGTGGTGGAAATTGTAGCAGACGGAGTAAGATATATATATATATATATATATATATATATATACACATATAGTATTTAACTATCAAGTATTCTATATATACATAATGGTCTAAAAATAATAGACAGATTTCGATTCAATGCTCAATATTAATAATAACAGCGATGACCGGTGATAAAAATAGCCAAAATAAATTTACAATTTGTTAATTTCAATTCCACCGCAGCATCATTTCACGACATATATTATGCTGCTAAAATATCAACTCTGTGGCCAAGCATTATCAATTTAAACCGAATAAACTCCTCCCATTTCAAATCCTCTCTCCCTCGACAAAGCAACCTAAACTTCATACATGTACCAACCCTTCTCTCACGGAAATGGCCTCGGTTGTACAACGCAGCGAGGGGAAGAGAGGAAGTCAGGCAAACACGGCGGATATGCACAGCGCTTAAAATAAAGCGACGGTCGCTTTAAGACATTTTGAAAGGGTGCGGAAAACGCTCCACCCGCGTAACCGTCATCACGTACGCGATAGTAGGTTATGAAAGATGATAACACGCTAGTAAGCGTATTTTGCGGGGATGCGTCGGGAGGGGGAGAGGGAGTGGATTTGGAGATGTGGATGGGGGAGGGGAGTGGATGGAGGGGAGTGGATGGATGGGAGTGGATGGATGGGAGTGGATGGATGGGAGTGGATGGAGGGGAATGGATGGAGGGGAGTGGATGGAGGGGAGTGGATGGAGGGGAGTGGATGGAGGGGAGTGGATGGAGGGGAGTGGATGGAGGGGAGAGGGGAAGGGAGGGATTCATTTGCGCACGTAACGTTTCGAAGACGGGACAATGGGATCGCCAGAGTTAGTTCCGAGCGCCGGTGGTTTAATGTGGATGGAGGGAACGGCACCATGTTTAACAACCGACGGAGAATCTCCAACGGAAGTATGAACGTGCCGTAATCACGCACGCAGAAAGCATCAAAATCAAAAGAGAGGTTACGTGCCCGGCTACGCTTACCAAGTGATTACTAATATCCACAGCGGATTATCAATGAGGGAATTTTGACGCGCGGAAATCTTCGGTAAAAATGAATCCGCGCGAGAGGGAAGATGGAAAAATATAACATAGCCGCGGAAACTGTCCGAGTGAGCCGTGTTTCCGTGGCAATAACCCTTTGCAGACGCGATAAAAAAATCGGGATTGGCACTTATTCTCCGAGGGCGATCATAAGAGGAAACATCAAAAGGTTGGTAAAAGCCGCCGAGAGGTATAAGGAACGGCTATATTAAATATTTAACCGCACGGAAGGGTGAAGATTTTTTTTACTTTCGGAAGAAAAAAAGGGGTGAGTCACATCAAGAGCCGCATATATTTCAGAATAAAACGTGCTGCGTGAGAAAAAGGACACCTTCCGAAGAGCGAAAGCTGCCTCCATTACACATTATTTATTTCGCAAATACGGGACTACGTCGGGATTATTCAGAAAGGAATTTAAAAACTAGCGTAATTTGCCTTTTCCAAGGTCCGCAGTTTTCATGCATAGTTGTTTAATAAATAACACAGCATTGTAAGCATAAAGAGAGAAAGAGGATTATAGAAAGAGGAAGAGCGAGAGAAAGTAAGATGGGAGAGAGATGGAAGTAGAAAAAGGAGAGGAGACGAAGAGATATATGGAGGTAGATATGGAGAGAAAGGCAGAGGGAGAACGAGGAAGAGATGAGGAGGAAGAGGGTGAGAGAAAGGAGAGCTGGAAGGAGATATAGAGAGAAAGGGAGGGAGAGAGAAAGGGAGGGGGAGAGAAAGGGAGGGAGAGAGAAAGGGAGGGAGAGAGAAAGGGAAGGAGAAAGAAAGGGAGGGAGAGAGAAAGGGAGGGAGAGAGAAAGGGAGAGAGAAAGGGAGAGAGAGAGAAAGGGAGGGAGAGAGAGAGAGAGAAACGGAAGGAGGGAGAGGCTTGCAAAGAGATACACAAAGACCACACAGGAACGAACCCCTTTACATGCACGCATAAAATGACTTGTTTATTTCGAAAAAAAAGTCCACCGGAAGGAATTACGGAAGGGCGTCAAAGGCAGACAGACAGCGAGAGAGAGACAGAGAGAAAAGAGAAATTTTCCCGACGCGAAAAAATACGTCCGATGACCTAAAACGAGTCGCATTTCATACACAACCTAGCAGAACAATTTACTTCGCTTTATACATTTTTCGCTTATATTTTTTTTAAAGGACTGCCTTTAAAAGGGTTCAAACAACGGCGACCTTTGAACCCTCCACGGTATTCCCTCGGGGACAACACGTGGCCAATGACCCAAGAGAGAGAGGAAAGAAGAGAGGGCTGGGAGAAGAGTTCGAGGACGTGGAGCGGGAGGTGGGTAGGATAGAGGAAGGGGACGACGAAGAGGCAATGTGCTTTGATTTGCCGGAGGAAATAGAAGAATAAAATAAAAAAGGGATGGACGAGGAGGTGAAGGGAAGGGAAAGAGGGGAGAGGGAGGGCATCATAAGCCGTTTTAGAGGTGGCGAAATTGGCGAGTGCCCCGGAGGAGGGCGACGTCTACGCATTTACTCCACCATTCCCTCTATGGTGCGACCTCTCTTCCCCCTCCCCCCTCCTACCTCTCCGCCCCTCTCTCTCTTTCTGTCTCTCCAACTCTGCCCTCTCCATTCCCCTCGCATTTCACCCTACCTATTCTCTCTTCTTGCAACGCTCACTCGCCCGTTTCCGCGCTTCTGGCCGTCGCCATAGCGACGAGAGAGACGCAGAAATTCTCCTCTTCCACTCCCTCCCTCCCCTCTCACTCTCCCTCTTCTCCATCTTTCTCGGTCCACTACGCTTCGACGCCCTTCTCGCTTCCCTCCTTCGTCGCCTCGCCATTTCAGTACGTGGTGCTTCCATTCCTTCCTTTCTTTCTCCCTCTTCGTTTCTCCGTTCTCTCGGCGTCTTCTTTCTCCTCTGCTTCATTCCCTTTCCTTTATAACTTTAACATATTTTTGCTATTTTTCTTCCCCATGTCTTTCTACTAACAAGACTTGATTAGCTATATTGCCTGACACAATCTATTATTTTTGTTGGATATTTCTCTATCCTCCATTTTTGTCCCTTTTCTTCAATCCCCGCTTATTTTATCCTTAATATTGATTATATTTCCTCAAGTTACACATTCCTTTCCTATCCCTTCTTCTATGGTTTTCTACATATCCTTGCTTTCCTATCCTAATTTCTCACACCGTCTATCTCTCCCTTTTTATTCTCTCCCATTCATTCGACATTTTCTTAGTTTTCTTATAATCCTCCCTGCTATTTTCTATTTAGGTTCCTCTTTCTACGCTTCAGAGAGTCTCGTTAACACTTCTCCCCTTCTCGCTTTATATCTGGTATTTATCCTCTCTCTCTCTCTTTATCTCGTTTCATGCCTCTTCTTCCAAACCTTTTATCACCTTCCCTACCTCTTTCATTCACTATCTCTCTCTTTCCCTCTAACCTTTATACTCTTCAATCGCTCCCGTCTTTTCAGCCCTCGATAGAATCCAGCGAGCAACTCTGCCGCTGCTCCTCCCCTTTTATAAACGTAGGCAAGTCAGCGTAGGCAAAAGGTCCGCTCGGCTATTCTCTCTCCTGTCAAGGCATCTTCCATACCAATTCGGGGGGACTTGGTATTTTTTTCCACGAAAATATTCCAATATGAATTCATTCGATGCGCAACTGTGTCGCGTTTCCGACGGCTAGGCGTATTTTTACAAAGAATATGCAGGTACGGGAATTGGTAATTCACTTGTACATGGTTGCGCAAATTTTTTCTCCGGCCTCTAGTGAAACGAGATTTTCGACATGATTATGGAATAGTAGTCATTTATGCGTAAAGGTTAACATAAAAATTTTTGGTGCTACTAAAATCTCGCCAAAATAAAATTACTTAACTTACATTTACTAAATCTATTTCACTTGTTGGATCCATGTCCACCACTGTATTGGACGCTGAATTGAAACGTGACCATAGAAACCTCCGTTTCATTTGCGGGAATATGCGACCACGTGGACTGTATACGTCAAAATATTTAACCTATAATATACAGCGACGAATGTTTCAGTGGGTTAAAAACGTATTGGTCCCAACACTAGAAAAAAGAAGACCGACAGTAAAACGACCGAAACTGTCCCTCTTCCTCCTTCACTCTCCCTTCACCTAATGCTATCGTTCTCCTCCACTTCCCGGAATCGCCATTCCGAACCAACCTCCTACTGAATACTCTTCAGAATATCTTTCAGAACCAATTCCAAACGGATTTTCTTGAAGGGTTCCGCAACGGAGAAACGGAAGAGAACCACGGATTACTTCTCGATATCTCCCTTTTTTCCTTTTCCATGAGTGCACAAATAACCATGATGTTCTCCAGGAATCTCCTCGGCTTTTATAGAAAAACATCGGTCTCGCGTCCGATGACGCTGACTCGAGGAATGAGCGCCATGATCTAAACTGGTGAAAATAAAAAAGGAAAAATGAAGGAAACGAAAAACTTCTTGCAGAGAGAACCGTCATGTCGAAATTCCGTACTTAAGCACTCTCCGTGTGTGATAAATTATATTGATTGAATGATTAACAAGAGCCTCTTGTTCGCCAAGAGTTTATCTACTCAAACCGAGAGTCTATTAAAAGCGACGTGATAATGTGGCCATGTGTTTGTTCAGTTCCGTAATATGTTCGCATGCATACACATGTATGCACACACCTGCATGTGCATACCAGTAAATCAATGTATAATTACATTTGTACACAAGTGTCAATTCCCCTTTAAACGCCTAATAATACATGTACGATACGTATTTGCGAACACAATCCATAAGGCCAGAATCCGCCATCAATCATCAGGACACGCTGGCGTAATATTCTCTTCGGCAGCCAGTTTTCTCATCAGCCTTTTACGTCCATCTCTCTTGCCGCCTTCAAACACATACATACACGTTAAACGTTCCTGGCACTCCCTCTGTGTCAAAAACCCTTTTTGAATGCGAGCAAGCATCGCGTGACACGAGGCACTTTCACAGACCCTTTATTATTAGTTTCATCATTTCCGAAAAAAATGCTTTCCCCTTTCGCCAACCCTTCCACCGTCCTTCCACTCCTCCGCCTCTCTCTCTCTCATTCCCATCCCTCCCCCTTCTCGCCATCCTCATCCTGCGACGGGAGGGAATAATAAACATATAAAATGAAGACGTACGACTCTGCTGGCCACGGCGACATTAAAAAGCAGCCCCTCTCCTTGCCAAGCCACAAAAAATCGCTTTACTAAGGTAAAAATATGCTAAAAGGTTTATCATATAGTTAAGAAAAGCGAAACTTCGACGCTGTCATTTTTTTCGTTCTCTTTCTCTCTGATGATGAGTAGAATTCAGAGTCAGAGGCTAAATGGAATATCCTCTTCGTTCCTCTTTCTACGAACATTCACGCACACATATTGGCGCACACATCCACGCAAGGTCCTCGGGATGAGCGGGAGTGGCCCTAACAAGGTACTTTACCAACATCGGTCCATGCTCCTCTGCCTTCCTTCCTCCCTCTCTCTCCTGCTTCCAAAAACTCGCCTAGGGCCCCCTTTCCATTCTCCCACGTTTCCCCCAACGCCAACACGACGCCTCCAAAACCCAACTCCACTCCCCTGCACCGCCTTTCGCCCCTCCCGCTCCCTCGTCATCTCCACTACCACTCGATCCTTCCATACCCCACCCATCTGCAGGGGTTACCATGCCAACGGGGATGAAAAGGGAGATGGGGAACGAGAGAAAGGGGAGAGAAAGAGGTGGGAGATCGTTGGGAAGGAAAAGAGAGAGAGAGGGACGAAAGATGAGAGAGAAGAGTGGGAACTGGCTATAGAGAGAGAGAGAGGGGGGGGGGAAATACTGAAGGGAAAGGACCACTGCAAAAGGGAATGGGGAGTGGAATGCGGACGCAGAGAAAGGAAAGAGATCGAAAAAGATGGGAGAAAGAGTAGAGGGAAAGTGTATGTACCAAAAAGAAAGGAAAAGACAAGATGAATAATAAAAGGAGAAATCAAACAGGAAGAGAGAGGGATGCTAAAGCGCGATGGAGGAGAGGAAACAAGAACTGGTATAATGGAAACCGAGAGAGGAAGAGAGGGAAGTATGAAAGATGCGAAGAGGAAATGACAGAAGAGAAAGGGAGGAGACGATGATTTACGACGAATGAGAGGTGCTAGAGGATGTGTAACAGTCGTGAAAGAGGAAGTCAGGTAACGAAAGCGGAGAACGAGAAGATGAGTATTTCAATAAAACTGTTTGGCCGGAGAGAATAATAATAGATTAAGAAACATAAGTGAAGGACGCCACACGGGAAATTGATAAGAGAAACGGAGGGGAAGGGGGAAATGGTTTTGATATTTGTAAAATAAAATATAAGAGTTGAACATAAGTGTTAATTTGGAGATGGAAACTGGGAATACAGATGTAAAAAAGTAAGAGGGTAAGGGGAGGGGAAAGAGGGAGAAAATAGTTGGAAAGGGAGAGATAGACAAGGATGGGGATAGAAACTAGAGTGAAAGAGAGGGAGGGAGGATGAAAGAGAGAATGGGTCAGAGAGATGGAGTAAAAGAAAATGGAGAGAGTGAGGGGAAGAGGGAAAAAGAGGAAGGGAAGAGGGAAAAAGAGGAAGGGAAGAGGGAAAAAGAGGAAGGGAAAAAGGGAAACAGAGGGAGGGGAAGAGGACGGGGATGATGTTTATACTACAGGGAGCCAGTTTCCATGAAGGCATAGGAATCAGGAGATACGGTTGGGGAAAATGGAGAGGGTGGGAATGGAAAGGAGTGAAAGAGGGAGAGGGAGAGAGAGATAGAGAGGGAGGGAAAGAGAGAGGGAGAGAGAAAAGGCTGAGAGGGTGGAAGTTGACGTATTGGGGGATGGGTGGCGCCACGTGGAGAATTCGAAGAATGGCCAGTGAGAAGAAAAAAGGGTGCGGGTGGAAAAAACGAAGGAATCCCTTTCGGGGAAAAAGAGAATGCGGAAGTTGGAGCGAAAGATCAGCTGATTACTTCTGAAAAAGTCGTGAGACAGAAGGTAAATAGAGGAAGTCGAGTAAATTAATGTGTACGTGAGGCGCCTATTACTCGGTTCTAGAGGTCTTAGATCTCCTAGGAATTTAGTAGTTATTATTTTCCCCCATTCGCAACGATCATTTTGCGAAACTATAACTACCGTTCGCATTAAATTCTATCCGAGTGGATACCATCACGCTTAAGAAATAAGTAATTTCAATATCTTAGATGGGCATGCGTTTTTGCGTGTCCGTGCTCGTGCTCGCTTTATGTTGTACAGCTTCGAGCGACGCTTCAATAGTCGCTTCTCGGGTTCGTCCATGCTTAATGCTGAACTGCTCTGAGCGATAACTCTAAAGTCGCCGAGAAATAACTATTACTAAGGGCATCTTTATCACTCGTACCCTGCGATAAGGCGCTGACGCAATATTATACGCAGCGAAAAGACGAGGGACATTTTCACCTTCGCGTGCATTTACTGCGAATACACGCCGTTAAAATTTCCATGTAAACAATCGGCAAGGCAAAAACAACTAACGAATAGATTGAGGTGGCGAAAAATGTTATCTTCTCGAGATTTTTCAGAGCCGCTACAAATAGAAAAAAACAACTGAAAAGGTCGCCATTTCCCCGAAGTGTTTTGGAGTCGAGAAAATATTTAAAACTCTTTTGCAAAACATCCTTCGCATTACGGTCTCAACTCGTTTCCTCTAAAATTGTACTTCTTTATACAGACAGAGATAGGTTAAGATTTTTTTCTCTTATTACGACCACGAGAAAAGAGAGCTCTTAAATCGAGAGCTGCATGGGAAAAATACGGGAACCTTCAGGGAGACGGAGAAGAGTTTCATTCGGAGAAGATGATGACTAACGAGTCCCGGGCGGGACGGTAATAAAATACCTTACTAATCCCTAAGGATGGATTCCAAACCATGGAAGAGCATTTTTCCTCGGTTTCGAGGCACTATAATAAAAAAGCATAAATATGGCATATATACGCTCCCCTCCGTCCAAAAAAATCCTCCCCTCCCACCGAAAAAAAACTTCCACTGACAAGATACGCTCAAGAAAATTGAGATATTATAAGCGAGGATGGCCGGAGTGCACTTGTCTTAATGGAGGCGGAATTAATTTGGAAGTGAGGGAAAATGAGATTCCTTCGACGGTGGCTAGGGAAAGAGAGTGAGAGGTGGGATTTTGTAAGGTGGGTAAGAAGGGAGGGGGAGGGAGAGAAAAAGGCGAGGGTGTCTGCGATGGCAAAAGGGTGTACGCATGTGTGTGTGCACTGAAGAAATTTCGGGGATAGGGTAGAGATCGGACGCAGGGCGTCGGAAGAGGGGAGGGGAAGGAGAGGAGGAGGGGGGAATGGGGGGAAATGAGAGAGAGAGGGGGAGGGGAGAGGAAGGGGCGGGGAGGGAAAGAGGAAGTGAATTGGAGGTGAAGGGGGGAAGGGAGGGGAAGGGGTGGAGTATGAAAGAGACGGGAGGGTGGATCGACGATGAAGCAAGGGAACGCTTCGGAAGGGTGGGAGAAAAAAATGAACGCGCCGAAATGGGGAGGGGTGACTAAACAAAGGGTATGGAAGGGACGCAGAAGAGGGTCGGAAAAGGGGTTTCAGAGGGTTCGGTGTCGTGGAACGCAGTGAAGGTGATGGCGATGGCGGTGGTGTTGATGAAGGCTAGAGAGGGAATGGGAAGGAAATGTGCACGATCGGCGAAAAGCGGCGGAGGGAGATGGGAAAGGGGGAAGGAGGGATGGAGGAAGAGGACGGGAAGGAAGGGTGACGGTGACGCAAGAGGGAGAGAGTCAAAAGGACCGTCGTAGTGGAGCGGGAGGAAAGAACGGTCGTTTGGAGATGTGTAATGCCAAGAGTTGAGAAGAGCGTGAAAGTGAATTTTGGGAAGAATCTTCGACCTCCACCTCCTCCGTGTCTCTCTCCATCCCTCTCTTTCTCCCTCCCTCTCTTTCTCCCTCCCTCTCTTTTTCCCTCCCTCTCTTCCTTCCTTCCTCTTTTTACTCCCTTGATCCCTCTCCTTCCCTCATTTACACGGGTGCGTGAGCATCCCGTTGGCGTGTAACAGAGATGTTGATGCGTTTTCGTCTTCCACGTCATTTCGGCGACGCTATCCTCTCTATTTATCTTTATGACGCGGAGCTGCTCGTTTCGCGTTTTCCTCTCTGCGATGTTTTTTTCCAATGCGTTTCCAAACGTTTCTCGTTATTTTTTGGGTTCAATACGATATTTGCGATGCAATTTTGTGGAACCTATTAGGACGAGCATCGCGATAATGCAGCTTATTTAATGAAATGAAACAAGATGACTACGTATATTTTGTTCAAGTATTGCTTCCATTAAAAGAACGGAAATTTCTAAGTGTGCCTTGTTATTGGCAGGTAGTCATGAGGAGAGTTCGTAGTAGTAGTAATTAATTTTTAAGTGCGTCGCCCTCCATGGTCATTTTGCACCGTCATCAACTACTTTCGCAGGATTCGTTTATTTACAAGGACGAAACTTTACGTGGAATCAAAAATACGTATAATTATAGCAAATCTGTGTAAAACCCTCTAAAAAGTTTCAAGTTTTAGCTGAACTGAACTGGACAGCGATTAAAAAGTCTCTCTTCCTCAAATATCACAACTCAGACCCGCTTAATTTTTGAAATATTGAATGAAAAAACCAGCCAAAACGTTCCTCTAAAAACAAAAAACGGAGCTATGCTTTTATTCATACACCCACAGATTTTTCGTGGCTAGAGAAAAAAAAGAATAGGCGAATATACACATGCCCTCCTTCCCCGTGGAGAGAGGGGGAGAGTGAACTTTTGCGAACCTCCATCTCACACACACACATAGACACGTTCGGAGAATGATGGGCATGGAGAGGGTGAAGGGGAAGAGGTGAGGGCATAAGAGTTTTTTTTGGATTCGGTAGGACACTGAGAGTGAGAGAGAGACGATACTTCGGATGAAGAATGAAATGGGATGCTGGCGGTTGGAGATGTTGACGGAAAGAAGAGAGAGAAGGGAGGAGATGGGCAGGGGGTTGGAGGGGGAGGGGGCGATAGGGGTTGGAGGCTTAAGGGAGTCGGGGAATCGTATTCCTTAGCGATCGGAGAAAAGGAAGAGAGGGGAAGGGGAGAGGAGATAAAAATGGCGCCACAGGGAACGGAGGAGGCAATTTTTCACGCAAAACGGATTGAGATTCATTCCTCCTCCCTCGCCTCCCTACTTTTCCCCCTCTATCCGGAACAATTCTCACCGCGCTCACTCAGACTCCTTTGTTTTTTTTCACGCTTTCCGTGAAAGGGTTGGGGAGAGCAATCGTGAAGAATAGACGCACATTCGTTTCGAGAATTTGACAGAATTATCCGTACGAGTCGCGTTTTATCTTCATCAACGTCGTATTTTTGTGACGCTTTTTATGGAGGATTGGCGAGATTGAAAGTCATGCACTGTCGAGGGAAAAAAAGAACGATATTTTAAGGATAATTATTTTAGAGACCGTGAACGCGTGAAATCGAGCGTGAATTATAAGCGAAACATATCGTTGAGTAGGCACGGATAAATGTGATCCAGATAATTTTATTTTTAAAACCAATAAAAATATGAGGCAATTTTGTAACGTTTCTTCTTCTAAACTAAGAAAAACATGTTAATCACGTCCATTTTGACGTATTTATTGTTAATTTCACGCCTGTTCTTTGCTATAGATACGTATGTCAATTGCCACTACCAACAATATTAAAAATTAGATTTTTCTGTCACACCTCTAACCACATCTGCCAGAAAATGCCAAATAGTAAATGAAATGTTTAATTATTTCTTCATCGCAAATGTATTTTATTCATCAACATGAATTTGACTCGTAAAATATTTTCCTTATCATCTTTTGCAGAGACAACTATGTTTGTGTTCTTAGCTTTCAATATGGACGCTCGAAAAGAACGTTTTCACGTCCTTAAAAACTTAATCCCAAACTTAAACATAAATAAATTCCACCACATCACGTCTTCAACAGTTGAATAAATAAATAAATAAAATTTAATTAACCTTTAAGGGCCGAACGGTCCCTTAGGGAAGTGCTTCTCAACCTTTTTTGCTCCACGCCACACCTTAATTATCGCGGCACACCAACAATCCAGTTCCTTTACGTTTGCCGCCTGAAGTGAGCATTAAAAGAGGCGCCTCTTAATCAATTTAATTGCTGGAGTCTATTAAATACGATTTTTGTCAAAAGAAAGAAAAATGAATAATTGTAAAATAAAAATTCTATAATATATGTGGTTCAAATAATTGTAATAATAATATGCGCTATAAGAAGTTACTCACCAAAATATTTATGCAAGAATACCTCAAAATCGCAAATATACTGTCAACCACTCCACTGAACTAACGCAGCAGACTGAATGATGACTCGATTTGATCGTAATTATTTACAATCCTTTGGTAAAACCCACGAGAACGTAAAGATAAACATTAAACTATGAGATGAATAAAACAGAGGTTCTTTCAGTGTACACATCCTCAGCGAATATTATATTATATATACATGTAATTAATTTGATTGTACGTGTGACTTTCTGATCCGAATCACACTATCAAAATGATTAGCGAAAAAAAGTAACAGGCAAATTTTGTGTAACAGACGCTATAGTGGATATTAAAAATCTGCAGTTACCCTCACCCATCCTGAGAGACTTAATCTTTACTTTTGTGAAGATATCGTTTGCTACTCTGTAAAGATACTTAAGAAGTCCACTTGAGAATTCTCGTTACAGATCCCAGCTGGTGATTGTACAGCGTTAGTATATTCATCACAAAAAACTAACTTGTCATAATACGTAAGGCCCTCAAGAAATGAGAATAAAGGAGGAATAAAATAAACAAAAAAACAGGTATTTCAATAGCACACACTTTTATGATGCACTCAAAAGTAAAAAATAATTTTTTTTGCTTTAAAATTTTCATCGAAATTTTCGTTTTGTAAATTTGGTGTGAAGAATAAAGGTGGGTGGCCAAGAAGAAAATAATGTATGCAAACTACTTATATGTAAAGGCCACACACTTTTATTCTTCACACCAAATTTACAAAATGAAAATTTTGAGGCAAAAATTTATTTTCTACTTTTGAGTGCATCATAAAAGTGCGTGCTATTGAAAAACTAGTTTTATATTTATTTTATTATCTACTTTTGAGTCTTCAAGCTTTTTAAATTATTCAAAGTTAATTCTTTATTTACGTAGTCCATATTTATTTATATGTATTCTCGAATGAAATTATTAAAACGCGTACCAAAACTTGATAGATTAAAATGTACCACGAATGTTGATTATGTGCAAAATTTCAGCTCTGCAGCGTTTGTGGATCCGGAGATATAACTCATCAAAGATGTTGAACGATGACAACGCTCAAGCCAACTTCAATAAAAGTCGGAATCTGATGGTCCGATGCGTACCAAAACTTAAAAGATTCAAATGTAGATGCAAATGTGGATTATGTGCAAATTTTCAGCTCTGTAGCGTTTGTGGAACCAGAGATATAACGCATCAACCTTTATTGAAGTCGGTCTGAGCGTCGTTCAACAGAACGACGCTCAGGCTAACTTCAATGAAAGTTTGTGAAAAAGACGGGATAATTGGTGGGATTTACCTTCTCTTTTATTAAAAAGAGGGCACCCAAAACATGAGATTTAATCTTGTATTCAGTTATCAGCTCAGTCATAATAATTTTGATTTCGTCTAGGGTTTGCATCAATATTCCACCTAAGAAAACTTAATATCCTATAAAATAATAATTTAACAGGATTTTTGTTTTTATTTTTTAAAATATTTTTTATTTGAATGTTTTATCTTCTCCAGCAATGCGTATTAATATGAAGTTAAAGCAATTTAGCAAATTCCGGGCACTTAGCTCACGCCATCGTGAGTTATCGAGGCATTTAAACGCCTCACGTTAAAGTTTATATAACAAAAACAAATTATCTATCACCCGTAGAAACGACAATCACTTTATCATCAATGTGTAAGAAAAATAAAGGGCACCGAAAACCTCAGAAGCTTTTAAAACAAAAACCACCCATAATTCCTATTCTTACACACTCAAAAATTCGTAGAGAGCCGTTTTAAAGTGGGTTCTCGGGCTCGTTACTGCGCGAATCCGCTGTCCAAATTTTCGCCTTTAAAACTTTCGTTATATCCCAGCCGCCGCTACAATTACGAAGCTTTCGAGTGTCGCCGCCGGGAATGAAGAGGACGTGGCGTTTATTCAAATTAGGGAAATTTTCGAATTGGATGCGGCGCAGCTTGGCATCTGAAAAAGTCCGTATACGTAAATCATCGTTTGCGGGCAGTCGATCGAGTTTTACAAATGTCCTCCCGCGTATTGTTTGGAAACTTAGGGAACGTCATGTTTTAAAACTGTAATGTAAATTGATGCGCAAAAAGTCCAACTCTTAATTTTTTCCAGAAATCATTCAACTTGAACATAGCTCATACCTCAACTTCAAACAGCTACGAATATCGTTTGATACAGTCTAACCTACTCACACAACAAAAATGTTCTGTTGTTTATTACCCCGAGAATCGTTTCCATGCCAATGAAGCTCATTTTTTCCTCATAAGAATGCTTAGCCAGCTGAATGGTTTTATTCAATGGGCCGTAACCCAAGCATTCGAATTGGTTAGAACTCATCCTTAAACATTGAGGGAGGCGGTCATAAAAGCGGCGAAGTTCACTCGAGTGAGCGTTGCGTCCGTAAAGCGACGGCGTATAGCGCGAAACGTAGTCGGGAGTTCTCGAGCGAGAGAAATCTAATAAAATAAACATAGGAATGAGAAATGAAAACAGCACAGGAGGCAAAATGTGCTGTTGCTATCATATCTCCTTTTCCAAAGTATCCAAATTTTCTTTTCTTTTTCGGGGATCCGCTCCACCAGATTATTTCCCTTAACCGCCGGAATGAGGCCCAAGAAACCGCATATATAACCTTCGCCTCCCTTTTTATATACTTCTCCGCGCATTAATTTCCATGGAGATCTTATTGAATAAGATGATAATAGTTCGAATTATAAATCCCGTTTTCTTCCGTACGTAAATGTTGCGTTAACATCAATACTAAAGAGGATCATTTTCGCCCTCACAATTGACATAAACGCCATTACAAAAACAATTTTTTTATGCTGAGAGCAATAAATTAATGAAACAAGTAAACGCTTAAACTTTAGGAGTTTTCTTTATCAAAGAAAAAGCGGACATATGGAGCTAAATATTCCAATGGCAAGAGAATTTAAGTTACATTTCAAGTACGGTTTCATTAAAAAGTATTTAGAGAAGCAGAAATTAATTTCCACTATTAAAACTACTCAACAATTTTACGTAACAAGTCTGTATTAAATGTGCCGTAAACTAGACCGTCTCAAAAATCCAATATTTATATACCCATTGAAGCGCTCGACCGTCCAATTAACGCTAGAAATTGCACGGCGCCCTAACTCCTACATCTTAATTGTAAGGGTCTCTCATATTTTCCCCCAGACACACGACCTATCTTACAACAAATTCATTTCGTAATCGAGATACGACGAAGACAATGCTCCCAATTATTTTCGAGCGACGCATAACAAATCTACCGCTCAGAGGGGAAGAAGGAAAAAAGAAGGGGCCGTCTACGAGAAACTCGAAATACGTTGCGGAACACAAATAAAAAACGCGAAAGGATGGTAACGCTATAGAAATTATCTCCGACGAAAATCGAAACAATATGTTTCACGGAGAGAAAAAATATATAACTTTTCATTCTCTCCTTCGTTATTTTCCAAAAATTGATAAAAAACTCAAGGGGAAATCCCTGCACGCTTTTCCTCTCCTTGGAAAATCAATCCTTACGTTCCCTAATTTTCGTTTCTTCTCCTTCTCTTATTTCCTATCCTTGTCCACTCCCGTTTAATGCGTCAATGCACCCTCAAAGCCTAAATAAGACCGTCTCCGAAAGGATTTTCTTCTCCCAAAGGCAACGCACAGAAGACACTTCATCAATGGGAAAAATTTTCACCTCAAGTTTTTAAATCGAGAGGAGAAGAAGGGGGAGAAGGGAGGTAGAAACAGAAGGGCGAGTGGAGTAGGGCTTGGGTGGTTACACATAAGGGGTAGTTTTTTGGAGGGAAAGAGGAGGTGACTGCGGTGGGAAGTGGAGCGGGATGGGGGGAAAGGATCACTGACCCGCATTCTCTTTGGGTCGAGCTGAGTCGGCAACAAGGCGATGTTGGTCCCTCTCCTGTCGCTTCTATTATCAGAGGCGCCTATCTCTCTCTCTCCGTCCTCTTCATCTCTCTCTCCCCTCACTTTACCCTCTTCTCTCCATCCACTCCGTTCCACTAGTATTTGATGCCTTTCATTCCCTGACACAACACCATCTTCCGCGCCGCCCCTTCCGCTCCAGTTTTCTTCCCTAGCCTCTCTAGGCCCCTCCCAACCTAACCCCCTTCCTCCTTTCCTTTACCTCCTTTACCAGCGTTTCTTCCTCTCCATAGACTTCATTAACACCCACGTTCTCCTTCCATCCTTCTCCGTACTCTCTCATCTCTTTTTCCTTCATCTCTTCCTCGAACCTCTTACCAGCGACTCCCCATCTCTTTCTTCCCATCGACTAATTCCCCTCTTCTCTGCTCCCCATTCGAACTGACTTCCCCATCCCGTTCTTCCTTTTTACTCTCCCTTCTCCCTTTCATTTCTTCCTTCCACCTTCTTCCCTTATACTTCACTTAGTTTCTTCGTGCACTTCTTTCGATCGCTTCCTCCGCTTTTATTCCCTTACTATTTTCTCCGATTCCCTACGCTGTTTCCTTCCTCCACATCCTTCCTGGATCCTCAAGCCATCCCGTTGCTTAGACCGTGCACCCACTTTCCTCTCTCTATCACTCACTCAACCCGCCCTTCTCCTTCACTTACCTCCCCTCAGGCGGGAAGACGCCACCTCCCCATCGTCCGTGACCCATTCGGAAGCAAGGAGAGGATAGTCGCCCGATAAGGCACTCTCTCCCTCCCCACTTCGCTCTCCGGCCCAAATGACAAGAGAGGAAGGAGTGTGGATTGGGAGAGGGTGGAGATTGGAAGGCTTTTCGTGGGGCGCTAGTAGCTGGAGTGTGGACTAATTGAGCCGCGTGGATGCATGCGAGGAGGTGGCAGGCAAGATCGATTGCGATTTCGATATTTAGATTAAAAACTATTTTCTGACTCTCCCTCCTTCCTTTTCCTCCTCAGTCCTTGCCATCCTCTCGTCGCTTCCATTGGGGGGCGGGAAGGGTAAGAGTTAAAGGCGATTTAAAGGGACAGATGGGAGTGAGGGAAAGGAGGCGTTGGGTTGGGGCTGTCGAAATAACTTCATTGGTTCCCTATTTCCCTTACCTCTTCTCGTCACTCTCCCTCTCCTCTCTTTCTCTATTTTTCTCTCCCATTTCCTCATCACTGTCCCTCTCTCTTCTCTCTCTTTCATCCCTTCTCTCTCGTTCTTTCTCCTCTCACGTTCTCTCCTTTCTCTTTTCTCTCCATCGCCTTCTTTCTCTCTCCCTCGCCCTAATCCCCATTCCCTTTCCTTCCCTCCCCCATCATACTCATGGTTGAACAAGTAAAGTCGTTTGGTCTGAGCTGTTCCCTAGGTTAGTAGAACTTGGCATCCTTAAAAAAAAATGCCCCTCAACCCAAAGTTGTCCGTCGGAAGAGTTAATGGGATAATCCGTCGGGATATTTCTCTCGATAGGTTTTTTTTTAGCGCCTTGGCATCCCTACCTCGAGCAATCACTTCTAAATTCCTCCCTACCTCTCACCCCTTCACGGTCCTCCTTCACCTTCTCCGTCGTGTGCTTCGAGGCAGTCAATCGGGGTATTCCTTTAACGGTTTTAATAGGAGTTGAGGTGGCGCCAATTTACTCGAAACAGGGATCGGGGAAGTGGGAGTGAGAGGGGGCGTGAGAACTTTTGATGGGTCTTTCGGGCCGTCGGGATGTTGAGGAGGCCATCAACCCGTTGATGTATTTGGGGCGTGTATTACTTCGTACCGTCGAGGAGAGGATCAAATGTTTAACGACGAACATTTCGAATTACAGCGCTTATAAGGAGAGGAGACACAAATTTCATGCGTCGCTGGGTCCTGGAAATTACGTACCATGGAGAGAAACAAATATATGAAAAAATGTGAGGGATTAAAAATCGCAGTAAAATTATTTCTACGAGAGCTGTAAATGATAAATTCGAGGAATTGCTTTTCGTGTCTACAATTTTTTTTTTCACAATAAGGGTATGGGCGAAATTTAAAATAAAAAAATGCCCAGAATTTTATAAACTTTGTACTATTTCCACTAAAGTTGGCTACGCGATCGGTTTAGATGAATGATCGTCGTCATCGGGTGTCGAATTCTCTGGCGGCAAGAGTCATAAGCAGGAGGGACACAGAAATAGGAGGGGAGGTGGGTATGGATGAAGGATTGGAAGGACATAGAGGGAAATTCTACGAAACGGAGCCATCGGCGTCGGATGTACAGAGAAGGGTTGGTGCTAGGTGGAGAGAAAGGGAAGGAATACCCAAGGAGAGATAACGTCTGGGAAGGGAGGGGGGGAGGAGTAAACTTGAGGGGCCCAAGTGGATGGTAGCGCTAAGTAAAAGGAAGGGAGAAATGAGAGGAGCATTGGGGAGTGAGGTAGATGATCGTTTACAAAATTAATTCTATGGGCATTGGAGATTGCGTGAAATTTAAATTTTTTCTAAAATATTTAGAATACTGTTGGAATAAACTCAGAATTATGTCAGTTAGGCAATTTTATAATAAAATCGATCTATGAAACTTAATTTACGCGAGCGGAAAGTTTTAATGGTTACTGTGCTTGTCTAAGAAAATATTCTATTGATGGCCAAATTTCTTTGTTTACGGAATTTGAGGCAATAAACCTGATAATCGCCAATTCTTTCATGAAATCGTTAGGAGAACGAGGGATATTTCATAGTTTGTGGGTAACATTGAGTGGAATGTTGCGTGTTTGTGCGTACGGCGGTGATTAAACGATTTAGGTATTGTATGGTCAGTTTAGGTGAGCTTGCGATATATGTATAAGTTAGTTCTGTGGTTGGATATGGTTAAGGTGAAATCGAGGAAATTGAGAGAATGGTTTATTTAGAATTCATGGGGGGAATGGATGGAAGAGTGGAGGGAATTTAGAAGTTGCAAAAATTGGGTCAACAGCCTTTGAGTTCCTTTCCAAATACATAAGGCGTCATCTATGAAACGATACCAAAAATAACATAATATAAAATGTTAGATCCAGAATTAAATAATTTAAATTCTTTATGGTCCATAAGGATACTAGCAAGTACCATAACCAGGCTAGCATTTTGCTTATAAAATTCACCATTAAGTATGAAACTCCCAATCCGAATAAACTGTGATGAGGGATGAAAAATCTAAAATACGTGCTGAAGAATACGCTTTCAAGCGCTAAAAAATAGCACTATAATTTTCCATTGAAGTACTGAATTTTATTAAGTAAGTTTGAAATTATAACTGATAATAGCGATGATATTGATACGTTGGATTTCGTTCCTATATATATATTGTTAACGTTGTTTTTCCATTTTCCGATACTTCGGAAAGATTCGGTTCCTTGTAATTAATTTTGATCGAGAAATCGCAGGTAAGTTTATTGTTTTTTAAACATTTAATGTGAGTAAATACCATTTTATATCCTATAATGTGGCATAAGCACTTTTAATTCTAAAGATGAGTTATCGTAATTGAAATATTATTTTTCTATTATATTATTTATTAGTGGTGCCCGCAAAAACTTTTGCGAAATCAGTCAGAAATCTGCACGTTTAAAAGTATTTCTCCTTATAAAATTAGATAATTGACATTTTGAATGTGATGCTTGTTTTTATAATTTATTTGCGCTATTTCAATTGCTTCTCCATTACGAAATAAAGTACTGAAATAAAGGAAGATTTTTTTATCGCCTTGGCAATACTCGGAAAGAGTACGAAAAAGCCATAAAATTTCGAAAATAAATGCGTGTTTCTAACAGATTATTCCGTGCATTATCAAAACATTGCAAGAATAAGATATTTTATAGTTTTAGCCGTCGATTAAAGCACAAACGGAGAAATTTGGTCCATATTTACGTATTTTAATGAATAAAGAAAAAATCTTGCACCTTGAAAAATCGGAAATCCCGTGTAAACATACGGGAAAATAGAATTGCCTCCTGGAATCAAACCTGGGACACTTTTTTAAACGAAAATAATTTTTCCCAGGCCTCCTAGTTGGCAGAAACAAAATGACAGCATTACAGCATTTCTCTATGGAAAACTGTTAAACAGATGAAAGGGGGAACGGTCAAACGGACGGACAGACATTGAATGATTATAGGCTGTCCCAAAATGAATATATATATATATATATATATATATTCTTATTCCGTCTACAACAACTACCACCACGCGCCACTGACTGATTGTAATGCTATTTTTAACTAACTTTCCGAGTAGGTAGAAAATTGAAATTTGGTAGGAATGTTTGTATCTTATAGTAAAAGCCATTTACGAAAAAATCCCAAAAAAAGATCCGAGTTCGACTCAAGTAGATAATTTCTATTTCCCATAAGATTACACGTAAATATCGATTTTTGGACTTACAGGCTTTTACTCTTTTGCAAATTAAAATTAGGAATAACTGGCCTACGATATTCGAACCTAGATCGTCCTAAAGAAAAATAAACAACGTTTCTTACTTTTATCGTCGCATTTTGCCTACGATATAAAATCGTTTTAGGTTTTAATCATATTTATTTGAAATTTTTAAGCATTTTGACGATATGTTGCCTTGCCGACCGTGTCATTGTTAAACCTCGAGATTGTATTGTCGCCTTAATCCTTATGCGTGCTTTGAATGCTTGAATACGAGAGAGAAGGAGAGAGACAGAAAGGGGGGGGGAGAAAAAATTAAATGTTACATAGATTGAAAATAATTTTGGGCGTATAAGAATTGTATAGCGTAATGTATTTCTTTTTCAAACAATTTATTTTCGCCCAAAACTAATTTTACTCTCTGGAACATTCAAGCACATGAATTTCATAATTATTTCTTACTTTTTAGTGCATAAAAAGTTGGTTTTATTAATATTTTTTCAATTTTAACTTAATACTTTATTCACGCATACCTGTCATATTTTTTGGGCAATTATGCTAGTAATTACATATTTGCAGAAATATAGCCTGTCTTGGCGACAATGTAATTGTCAGAACTCAAGTTCATACTGTTGCACCAAGGCTAAATGCTTTCCCCTCTTTGACAACCGACTGCTGCGAGAAATAAAATCAACATAAATGGCGACAGTACTCTCTGGAACATTCAAGCATATGATCTTTATAATAATTTCTTACTTTTTAGTGCATAAAAAGTTGGTTTCATAAATATTTTTTCAATTTTAACTTAATACTTTATTCACGCATACCCGTCATATTTTTTTGGGCAATTACGCTAGTAATTACATATTTGCAGAAATATAGCCTGTCTTGGCGACAATGTAATTGTCAGAACTCAAGTTCATACTGTTGCACCAAGGCTAAATGCTTTCCCCTCTTTGACAACCGACTGCTGCGAGAAATAAAATCAACATAAATGGCGACAGTACTCTCTGGAACATTCAAGCATATGATCTTTATAATTATTTCTTACTTTTTAGTGCATAAAAAGTTGGTTTCATAAATATTTTTTCAATTTTAACTTAATACTTTATTCACGCATACCCGTCATATTTTTTTGGGCAATTACGCTAGTAATTACATATTTGCAGAAATATAGCCTGTCTTGGCGACAATGTAATTGTCAGAACTCAAGTTCATATTGTTGCACCAAGGCTAAATGCTTTCCAATCTTTGACAACCGACTGCTGCGAGAAATAAAATCAATATAAATGCGACAGTTTGAATAATTTAATACCAGTTAAAACTTTAAGTCTCGTATTTATACAAATTATTAGTAAATGAAGTTAATTTTTGAATAATATAAAAACACTCAAATATGTCACATTAAGACTAAAAATAACAAATAACTAAAAATAAAATTTAAAGTTAATAACTCGTATAAAGTGAAAAAATAAAAATTTAATAATTGTTTTATTAATAACTTAAATAAAACAGTGAAATCAATTTATTTATAATTATTGAATAATAGAGGTATTGAATATATAAACGTTATGTTGCATTCTTTAAGACATCGGAACTAATTATTAGAATTGCAACATAACTTTTATATATTCAATATCTCTATTAATTCAATAATTTAATTTTTTGTCATTTCACTGCCGCATTTCCTAAAGTAAAACTTATCACATAATTAAAGGAATAAGGATAATATAAGAAGAAATTATCTCAACTCTTGATCCGTGATAGAGATTTGACCGTGTATAAGGGCGCCTATTCAAATATAGTAAACAGAACAGCGACGACGAATGTCGCATCAGTCTATCGAGTGAATATAAAGTCCATAAACATTTTAAGTTTATTCATTATCTGAGCAAACGTCAGAATTAAAATAAAAACATCTCATTGGTCTGTAAGATACTCCTTTCAAGCACGGAAAGGTACGTATCACGAGAAATATAAAAGACGGCGAGTAATATAAACAAAAAAACGCAGCCTACTCATTTTTTTGTAACTTCCCATCGAGAATAAAAATGCTCGCGCGAATTGATCAGCTACAGGCCGTGAGCTTTAACCATCGTTAAAGAAAAGTATCGTGTGTTGAGGAGTGATCGGCCGTAAATGCGTCATCCGCGCGCTTCGTGCGCCGCCCACTCTTCTCTCTCCTCTTCGGGTCATCAGGTTCTGCGGCGGCGTAGCCATGGTGAAAACGCTTTCAATGAAATTAGCATCGGCCACATGATAGCATAGTGATTGCATCCCGATTATCTCTCGTGAGGTTTAGGGGGAGGGCGGCGGGAGCGTTGAAAGGGGTGTGTAATGGGCGACAGCAGCCCCGAAACCAACCCACATAAACACGCTCGTGCAGGAGAGATGAGAGAAGTTTGTAGCGGAAGGTGAGTGGGAGGAACGGAGGGTTATAGAGAGGATAGGAAGGGGAGGGGAAGGAGGGGAAGGGTACTGAGATGGAGGGGAAGGGTACTGGGAATGAGGGAGAGAAGAACGAATGGAGGATGGATGAAGTACATATAAAGGGGAAAAACCGATTAAAATGAGAGATAAGAGCGTTGGGTATAGAGAGGGGACAGAAAAAGGGGAAGGGAGGGGGTGGAAAAAGGAAGCTAAAGAAAAGTGAGGAAGATGAAGATATAGATAATGGTCTCGGTAAGAACGTGTTTGAGATTAGAAATTCTTTTTTTCACTCTCCAGCCAACCACGAAAGAAAAGGCGTGGAGAAGTGAGGAACAGGAGAGGAGGTAGGGAGGAGAGTGGGAGAGAAAATAGGAGGGAGAGTGGGAGAGAGAAGATAGGAGGGAGAGAGGAAATGAGGTAGTAGGAAGAAGAGTGGAGGCAGGAGGGACAGCAGGAGAGAGGAGGTAGGAGGGATAGAGGGAGGTTGGAGGGAGTGAGGGAGGTTGGAGGGAGTGAGGGAGGTTGGAGGAAGAGAGGGAGGAAGAAGAGGGGAGGGGTAGGAGGGAGAGAGGGAGGAAGAAAAGGGGAGGGGTAGGAGAGAGGGAGGTTGGAGGAAGAAGAGGGGAGGGGTAGGAGGGAGTGAGGTTGGAGGGAGAGAGGGAGGTTGGAGGGAGAGAGGGAATGGGAGAGGGAGTTTGGAGAAAGAAGAGGGGAGGAGTTAGGAGGAAGAAGGGAGGGAGGTTGGTGGGAGATGGAAGAGGGGAGAAGATAGGAGGAAGAAGTGAAGGAGGTAGGAGGGAATGAGGAGGAAAAAGGAGGAGGAAGAGAGGGGGAGGGAGCGAGGAGGTGGAAGGGAGAGGAAGAAAGGGAGGGAGGGAGGGGAAAAGGAAGAAGGAAGGAGAGAGTGAGAAGAGAAGGACGGACGTGGCGACGATTTTCGCTTTGCAATAACCGCAAAAACCCTTTAAACCGTAAACTCCGGTGCAGCAAAGTTGAGGGAAGAGAGATGGGAAGGAGAGGAGCGATTTCGTGCACGCGCTTGGCCGTACGGAGGGGAGATCGTAATCTCTCTCTCACTCCGCTTAGAGGAGGAAGAGATTTTATGGCGGAGATCAAATGGTGGGGAAAACAAATTTTCCGCCGGATGAGTCGAAATTTATTCCTCCCGCGTGCGCCTTAAATATTGCTCACTGCGATCGATATATTTTTTGAAAAGGAAAAATAGCGTAGCGTGAAATTGAAGATGTGCGACCCGGTGTTTTTTCAACGGAAAAAAGAGAAACGCGGAGTGAATCGAAAATTTTCAGCTGAACTACTCGTAAGGCACTTCAAATTTACACATATACGCCTAATGTGCACTGCGAAGTGAAATTACGCAGAATAGGAAAAGAAGCCACATTTTAAAAAAGCATCCAATTTTTCTTTCACTAACGGTAAGTAACTCTATGACATTAACAGTTTGCGCCTGTTTAGAAATTACTATGGGCGATTCAACAAATATAACGACTGCTCTGTAATCGAAATTCGCATTTTTATGGCATCTTTCGACGCAGAGATTTGTCGTCTGCTTATTATATTGATTAACGATTAATAACCATATTTTACAGAAAGACATCGAGAGGTCTGTTTGCAGCACACGTGTTTAAGAATGGCTCGTATTTCTCAAAGTGGAAGGTCAAGGGCTACAGTCGTAGGAATGCATTAGATCCGACACGCTAACCTAATTTCTACACAAAAAAGTCCTTAAAAACGACCAACGAAGAGCGTGCTAGATATACGAGCGTATATGCTCAGCAAATAAGGGTCAGTTTTCGTTGCAGCGAGACTTGCATCCCTTGTTTGCTCACAGTTTTGAAACACTAGATAAGCAACTTCCGAGAAGCTTGGTTTTCCTCACCAAAATGGCAGCAAGCCACACAGTTCCGCAAGCAACATTTATTCTAGGGACAAACCAACCCTCTCAATCTCCTTAGCGGGAAGATGAATTTTGGCAGACCTAAATATACGGCTTGTCCTTTTAAGCATACGTTTATATTCATGGAGAAAAAAATAATATATAGGAAACTAAAAATATCATAGTTATATTCTACTAATTAAAAATCAGTCTTAAAACTTTCTTAATAAATCTTTTAAATACCTACTACAGAAAATAAGCAACTATACGTAACATATAACTTATAAGGATAACAAATTGTAACTTTTATTATATTTAATTCAAAATACTTGTCTTACATCAACAATTGCCATTGCCGTTTTTTGCGCGATTTTCATGTTATATTTATTTTCAAGAATTTGTCATGATTAACCGAGCGGCAAAATGGCATTAGTTCGCGGCAATGAGGTGGACACGAAAGTTTTCAAAACCGACGGAGCAGCAGATGTGTTTTCACTCAAGAGCTTCAAGAGCTCGGCAACCCATACGGTTTTTCGAGCGTGTAGCATAAATTTTTAAAATACCGCGCCGCCAAAGTTTAAGAGCAAACAAGTATACAGGAATCGCTAAAAGCGTACCGAGACTTTGAAGATGAAAAGGAAAAATAAAAGCATTCTTCACGCATTGTGACTCCCACCCGATAAAAAATCTAGACATAGACATACGTTTTGAAATATTTACCATTCCCTGAGAGCGTCGCGCATGAGACAAAATATCCCGCGCCATTCTCCGTTTAGAGGCAAACACAGAGAGAAATGGAATCCAGACTAACACAATCTCTCATACAAGAACCCCTTAGCCCAAAGTGAAATTGAGAGGAGAAAAGAAGGGAGAGGCAAAGAGAGCTAGAGAAGGGTGAAGAGGGGAAAATGGGACAATAAAAGACGAAGAAGAATAGGAAACACAAATGGAAGTTAGGTTAAATTACGAAGATGAGAGAAAGACAATTAACATCATTATAAAAAGTGCATAGCACAAGAATTTTAAATATTTGCGGACGCTAGAAGCAGAATATAATTCGCCCCTGAAACTTATGCCGTCAGTGACACACATAAAATGTCAAAAACAAAGCCGGTCACCAAAAATAATACTAAAAGTTTATTTAAAACTGTCAAAGAACAGATAAAAAAGAACTTTGCAAAGAGGTTGCGCAAAATATTTCACGTGAGAAGAACAGTAGTTGGGATGAACAGAAAGTACGAAGAGAGTGAGGAGGAAATGCCGAAACTTGGAAGAGGAAGGGAAAGAAAGAGGAATTCGGATCGCTCGAATGAAGAGATAGAGGAAGTATGGAATTCCGATGAAACAGGGAGGACGCTATACATACATAGTTTGCGAGAGAGGTGGTAGGAGGAGAGCATAGGGACGCAACCCTGTTATAATAACGAGGAGGTCTCGGCCTTTGGACCCGCCTTCGTCTATACAGTCTCTCCTTTTCGCCACCCACTCCAAAACAGCTAACACGCTCCCTAGAGGAGGCGGATGAGGAGATGGGCCACAACGGAGAGGATGAGCGCGAATAAGGCGAAGTGCGGTGACGTTAGAAACGTTCGTCGGCGGCGGATGGGAGGGTCGACGCGAGATTGTAGTAAGGGTGGTGGAACTGAATGAAGATGCGAGGGAGTAAGGGCTTTGGAGGAAGAGAGAGGAAGAGGTATGAGGTTACGAACTCCTCTTCGCACGGTGTGGAATGAGATTTGGGAGTGAGAGAGAGAGAGAGATGTAGAGGTCGAAACATCAAGTCGGTGAGTGACGCATGAGGGCGCGAGGTACCCTTGTGTACTTTTCATGAGCTTCGAAACCACTCACTGCTTCCGTCACGAAGTTGCCGTCCGTACCCAACTCTTCCTACTCCTCTTCCCTTCTACCATCCTCATCCCTTCCCCTCGCACTGTTTCACTCTCCTCCTTTGCTTTCACATCACCTCTCTCTCCTAACCCCACCCTCTCCCACCTCCTATCCTCCCTCGAGGCTTAAAACATCCCAATTATCCCCGCGACTCCACTCGGGGTTTGTTTCATATTTCGTGAATGGCTCTGTCCTTGGGGAGTTGCCTAGATTATGAGAGTCAGAGATCGGAGAGAATACGAATGGTTAAATAGAGTCCAGCTTTCAGTCCGGTCGTCTCTCTATATCCCATAAATTTTGCTTCAGACTTTGCCAGCGCGCACCTTCGCAAAAAATATGCGAGTGTATGCATTTAATGGCTCCCTCCTACATGCCAGACGATCGTTTCTCCTTCCTTCTCCAACCTTTAAGTCCGATCTAAAAGCAGTTCCCATTCAATTTAGCTTATACTCCATCTCCGCTTCGACTTGGCGTGGTTTTTTGTTTGCTGCACATATCAAAGAGAGAGGGGAGAGATGCAGATGCACTGGAAATCCGCCTCCGAAAAACAAATAATGAATGTATTCCGGAAAAATGACTTCGTTCCTCTCCATTTCTCATTTTCTACTTTCTCACCTCTCTACCTACGTACCTCTCCTGCTCTCTCCACCTCTATCTCCTCTCATTGTGTTTCTCGTTTCTCCACCTTTTCACCGGTCGCGAAAAATCGTTTCTCACGGAGCCTGACGGGAAATCATTTGAAAATACACATTTTTTCGTGACTATTGCATCCGATTTTTATTCATATGAATGCGATGTAGGTGGAGGGAACGGTGTAGTAAAAGCCACCCCATAGGGAGAGGTGTGTCTGTCTTTGTTGTTCATTACAACAAGAGAAAAAAGAGAAAGAATAATCAAAAGAGAAAGATTGAAAGAGATGCAGAGAGATGGGTAATTAAAAATACAGAAGTAGAGAGATGGAAGAGATATAGTGAAAGAGGCACTGGGGCTGACGGATTCGAGCTGGTCCATATACCGAAAGCATCGCCTGGTACTATTTACTTTTGGAAAGTAAAGAGGTTTCTTTTCGAGATTTTAATTTTTTTCTCGGGAAATTTTTTCCCTTTGATCTGCCGGAATGTTCTCGAATTGCTTCCCCCCTCTCTTCTTCCTCTTCGTTTGCACTACGGAGCTTAAAAATCGCATCCCTCCCTCGGCACTGTGATTTTCTTGTCCCTCTTATCTCTCTCCCCCTCTCCATTAATAATCCCACTACATAGATCTTTCCCTTTTATGAAATGCGTACAACACTCTTTGCTTTTGCTTCTTTCTCCGACAGACTTCTGAAAAAAGAGTAAAGTTTGTTAACGAAATCAGCAACAGGAAGGGACTTGTTGATGAACCCGCGGAAAAGAGGATGAGAAACAGGCTAAATACTCAGTTTTCGCTTTCGGTTAGTGAATAACTTCTTCGTGACTTTGTCGCATGAGTATACCCGTGTATTTTTCTTTTAATCAAACGAAAAACTAAAGAAGTGAGTAAATTAATCACGCGCTACATTGAAGTAAAAAATAAAGGCAATAGAAGAGTTAAATTAACTCATATATCACGCTAGAGTCCCAGAAGAGAGAAAATTTGGTTTCAATGTCTGATAGACGATTCCATTGTAGGTATATTTTAATCTTGCTATGCGTCTTCGCGTTCATGTAATCCTATGTTGGGATTTATCACAATCCGGCAATAAAAGAGATTCAGTTCTCACTTGCAGGGAAAATAATAAGAATTCATTTCAACGTTAATTTTTGTGGAAAACAAATTTTGTTGCGAATTTTAAAGGGATTTAGAATCGTAAAATAAATTTTAGATTGAAAATTGTCCCTTTTTTACATTTCGTTTCCTCAATATTAAATCATTCCGATAACACTTTCATGCCTTTTAAGCATATATTTATAGGAGTCATACAAGGTTAACGGAATATTAAAGCTGTTTAAATGGATATCTATGAATTTAACACATTGAGAGCACCACTGTATATATCTTATCAACATTCGAAGGAAGAATTTTCTTCACCTTTACTCCAAGGAGTTTCTTCCGAGACAATATCATCTTTCCGATGCTAAAATAAAAGCCTGAAATGCATTGAAATGACTTTTTGTCTCTCTTTTCGAGCATCGAGCATTTGCGAACTACAGAACGTTATTATTAAAAGCGTGTTTTATACTTCATCAACAGGTTCTATTATTACATCACTATATTGCTCCACTTAATTGAGAAGAGTAAGGAAATTTGTTCGCACTCATTATCAATGCTGGTTACGTTTATCTGGTATCAATGGCAGCGAGAAGAGACCATAAAATATTTCCGGCGTTAATGTTAACGAAATATTCAATCCTCCACATTTGCCAGGAAAAGAACATTTCTAAACATCTGAATGGAGAAACTCCACTGAGATAGTTTCGAGATGAACGAGAGAAATAAAAGACCGAAAACGGTTTGGGAAGGAAATTCCTAAGGAAACGCCAACAGTTCTAACAGGAAACGCACATTCGCAGCTGTCTTGTTAATATTCATCATCGCGTTTTATTTTTATTCGATTACGCTGCAGTGTCGTCGCTCGGTGTTTTCCTTAAAGTGATTAAATTGATTGGTTTCGTCGAATCGACCTTAAAAATTTTCTGTTCGATTTCGCGCTAAAATTATGTCGAAAAAGATTAATTTCTCTTTCTATCTTCAAGTTGTCTAAATTTTTTATTTCGAGGGTGACACACGCGAGCACAACGCATTACGCGGCTACTAAAACAAAGATGCGGCCAAATATTTTTTCGTCAATGCATAATTCAATTGAAAAACGGCAATTTAAAAAGTTATATGTATTTCCATTAAATTTTATGCATATATATATATATATATATATATATATATATATATATATATATATATATATATATATATATTAATAGATTCCATAAAAATTCCAAAAAATAGATCGGGAACCATTGCTATACAGAGGTTGTCGAAGTCGTTTCCACGAAAATTTAACAGGATAAACTAAGGGTGCGCGCTTCAAGAAAAGTATCAATCGTGCAGGAGAAGCCGCTTTAATATAGAATACATTGAAACAATAATGTTACTTGCTGTGAATGAATATTTTTGAAATTCGGGGAAAAATAAATTCTGCCACGAGGAAATCATCATAGGCAGACACGAGAATGAAGCGGATTAAAACATGCAGAGCCCAGAAATCTCTCAAATCGCTGCCGCTAAGCGAATCTTGATGAGATTAAGAAGTTTAACAAGGATAACGCGCGCATTTAAGTACATGAATAGTTGATGAGCAATCTAGACAGAAGTTGGGACGTGCGTTCTTTCGTAGCAACTCGGCGGAAGTACGTATGCATGCGTGCCGAGTGAGAGGCCGCATTTTCCTTACTTGCCACCGCGTAAGAAACATAAAAAGAGAACATGTCTCTTAAGAAGATGGAAAGAGACGAGTGGAATCACGGGAGAGATAATCAGACAGTCGAGGAAGTATACAGATCACAGGGGGCGGAGAAGACGTCCATTAGCGATGCTTTTGAAAAGACCGGATGAGAAACGAAAGGAAAAAAATTAAACCGCTTACTGGGGTTAATGTATATTCAATTCTCGTGAACTAGAGTACATTTGTCTGTGTGTGTGTGTTAAGTGTGCGCGAGCGCTAGCGCCCGAGTCCTGCGACGTTGCCGCAAATCAACTCAAAGCTGAGTAACGAGAGGCCCAAAGAGAGAGAGAGAGAGAGAGATGAGAGGATCGTGGAGGAGGGGAAAGGACACGGAACTTAAAGAGGGAACGGGAAGACGGTTTAGGAATGAACTTTCATTGCGTTACAATTATAGGGAACAGCAAAGGGTAAGGCGAGAAAGGAAGGGGAAGGAGGCTATGGGAGGAGGGGAAGAAGGATTCAGAAGCAAGAGTGAGTGCTTTGCGGATATGACTAATGAGGATTCCTCGTACGACTTGCTCTCTCTCTCTCTCTCCCCTTCTCCTCCTATCCTCCATGGCCTCTCTCTCATTTTCCCCTCTTTCGACGAATCAACCCATTTCTCTCTCTCTCTCTCTCTGTCCTCTACCAACTTTACAACGTCCCGAAAAGCTACACCCAGAAACGGATTTTCATCCGAAATGAATGGAAGCGATAAGGGGGAAGGGAGAGAGAGAGGTGAATACCTATAGAACAGGGCCCCTCAACCCGGCGCCCAGCCATAAACTTCCTTGTCGCCCGCTACTAGGGCTATGGCAAGTCATTTGCTGGGGAGATGGAATAGGATAGTACAGAAAAAGTACAAATTCAATTTTCTCATTAAAAATTTCAAGATTAACCTTCTTTATTAATAATAAATTTTTTATTCAAATCAAAATATTTTTGTTTGAAAATAAAAAAATAATCTAACCCATTTCTTTTAGTTTTATTTTTCTGTGTACCAATTGGCGCCCGCAATCCTTCTCTGAATTCGCAAATGCGCCCTCAAGGCTGAAAAGGTTGCAGGCCCCTGCTATAGAACATGGAAGGGAAGTTGGAGGAAAGACGGGAGGGAGAAGGGGAAAGAGAGAGGAAGGAGGCAGAGGGGAAGGAAGAGGAGGAAGGGAGAGGAGGAGGGAGGGAAGGCGGGTATGCACACCCACTCACTCCGAGGATGCGCGTGACGTCTATAAAAATAAATAACTTTTTTCCCCTATCATCCGAAAGCGGACGAATGAGAGAGAGAGAAGAAAAAATAAAGATCATCGTTGCAGGCAGGAGGCGTCTACTTGCATTCCTATAGCATATTAAATTACGCGCAAAAGTTCGTGTTTTTATTTTATCTTCATCTCTGCCCTCGAGGGCAAAATGGAAGAGGGAGATGCCGAGATGTTGGCGCGGGCGACAGAAATGCAGTGGAATGGAGAGGGAAGGAAATAAAGGAGGTGGAACTCTCGCTTGAGTTTATTCTTTTTATTATTTTTAAACAACTGCAGGAATTTCAAGAGGCGTGTGTTGATTGTGGTCTGGATCTTCGGACGATTTTTTCCCGACTTATTCAGTTCGACTGAGAAGGGTTAAGATTATCAAAATAAACTAAGGTCGGCAACAGCGTTTTATAGTGAGAGGACTTACTTTGCGCCCGCTTCTAAAAACGGATTCCGTGAAATAGTCTATTCAGAATTAGATGTTTATCGCTCAGTATGAATATAAATTTTTTAACTTAAAGCGAAATTTTTACGTAAACATGAACCTAATTACCATTACGTGAGAAATATTTCAAGACTTTTAACCGAATCATATGAAAATACATTAATACTAAACATAAAATGGAAAACAAAAATAAAGTTCCTTCAAATTTCAAAACTAATGCGGACTTGATATAAATTAATTTATAATATAATTAATCATGCAAATTAAATAATAATTTCTTCTGCTAGTACTTATTACCCAACGCTACTTGTTATTTTCAGATTATTATCCACTACATAAATTAAGCTACAAATTGTAGCTTTCAAAAGCATTTTCACGCAGGATTTCAGTTCGAAAATGATGATAAAATCTCAGAGCACTTAAGGCAACTACGTAAATTATTAACTCGAACCCTGCACTAAACTTCGCATTAATTATTCACAAAGAAAAACAATTTTGCGAGCACAATTATTGCACCAGTGCGTATCAATTGCCACTCTTTCCAAAGCCTTGCTCCTAAGCGCGACTCGGAGATTTAAAAGGGTGAAAAAGCTAACAAGAGACTCACAATCAGACGAACTAAAGAACAAACAAACGGAATGAACTTTTCGTCGTCTACGCGAATTAAATACCTTATATTACGAGGGCGAGCGGACGGAAAAACCGGATACGCTTAAAAAAAGAGGACATAATGGATTCGAGGAGCACGGGCGAGACGGCAAATGAAGGCGGGGAAAAAAATAAAGAGTCGCGGCGTCATTAAGCCGTCCCGCACGGAAGGAGCGCGAGGCGGAGGGCGACACCTAGCGACCTTTCGCGGTACTGTCAGCGCGCGTAACCTTTCTACATGCACTCTCCTATCCCACTCCGTTCCTATCCTCCTCTCTCCTCCCCCTCTCGGAAACAACTCTCCCTAAGCTTTTCCACGGCAAACTGGAGAGAACGAGCTAATAGTGAGAAAAAGCCGACGGCCAATTAAGACAATTGGCATCTCCGTTCTGCGAAGGATATTTTCACAAGCCCCTGTAGCTTGTAAAGGTGTGGGTGGGATGGGGCGTGTGTCTGGCACAATGAAGAAGGGCATCCTTCCTAACCAGAATAAAGTTTGCGCGTTTTTCTTGTTTATCATGGTTTTTAGGGCCGCGCAAGGAAAGAAAATTCATTTTAAGGTTACATTCGGAAGAGGAACAAAGTTTTGAGAAGACTGAAAAGTGAAGGGAAAATATTTACATAGGCGTCTACGGTATTTTAGCCCACAAAAAGTGTTTTCGAGGTATAAGAGGGAGAGCTTCTTTTTCTGGTTCTATAGCTTCTTGCCCTCCGAGATTCTTCAAGGTAGCAATCTAAGAAGTTGAGGACATTTCCACACACAGCACAAAAGCATCGTCTTCCCACGACCTAAAAGCCCATTACTATGTATACGATATATATGTACATATATTTTTCGATTTTGAGTCACATAGTGAAATAAACTCCTAAGAATACTTCCTACTCTCGCGACCATGTAATTCAGGCTGTCTTTTGAGATCACCCAAAATATTATTTTTCGCACATATCGTATCTTGCGTCACTGCCCACAATGGAACGTGCAATTATATTGTCTAGTAATTGTGAAAAAATGAAAAATTCTACTCTTTTTCCAGAGACTAGCGATCGAATTTTGCTGCTTTCCTTGCGATGCTCATCGAATATAACACTAAGTATCGATATTAACTTTTTACCGTATTATGCTCAAAAATAAATCTTAAGTGAATTTCCATATTTGAAAAAATGGTTAAGTCATGGAAGAATTTCAACAAAGCGTAAGGATGTCAAACACGTCGAGTAAGTGATTTATTCAACCATATTACAACTACAGAGATGCAGAAATTATTCATGAAGTTGATCTCCTCGATTTCTTAAATGCTCGTGAACTCACCTGTCTACGTCCTACGCTCGTTTCCAAAATTATGCGCTCATTATCTCAACGTTAAAGATTCCCTTCATTGAAGCCTCTCTAAGTCACTTCCATCTCCGGAAAGGTCACGGTACCTGTTCTCGAAAAATCTTTTTTTTTTATTCCACCCGATGACCTCAATACGCGTGAAAAAAAGACGATTCTACTCGGACCTCGTTGCCAACCACCTAATCCCGATGACAAACAATCGTAGTGATTCACACCCGGGACGAAATTCCTCGTCGTCGTTTCCATCCGTTCCCACTAACCTAGGAGTCTCTTCCGAGAAGGAGGGAAGGAAGGAAAGACGGAGGATTATGAGTGGCAAGAGGAGGAGGGGGAAGAGGACGCGGGAGGAAGACAGGAGAAAATCGAAAAACCAAGCCCTTACCTTCAAAGCCGTCGAGTGTGAGAGCAACTCCTCCGAGTTGTCTCCTGCGAACGTGTATTCTCGAGATCCCGTTTTGCGGGTGCCCACGCGGGTCCGTTAAAAGAGGAGGAGGTGGGGAGACGATGAAGAAGATAGAAGAAAGGTGAGGGAAGAAAAATAGAGAGAGAGTAGGGAAGGAGAAAGAGAGATGGGAAGGAGGAGGGAGACCCCTTATAAACCCACGTTCTCGGACTTTCCCTCCCCAAACGGGACGAAGTGGGCGTAATACCAAGGAGAAAGACTGCTTTTGCTGGCAACAAGGCCAACCCAACGAGAGCCTAGTGCGTCATTTCGCTGCGCACGTGAACACCTCGCGTAAGATGGCGTTTCGAGACAATGTTAGAGGTTCCACGAATCGAGAGAAATGTCTATTGGCTCGGGATATAATACTAAACGAATTTGCTTATTGCTGGAAAGGTTCATTATAACGTCCCGCTCCGAACCCGATTGGAATTTTCATTTCCTTTCGTGTCTGTTTACTAGTGTCCCAGTATCGTTTCTTTTAGTTTGCTTTAAGTTTAGTTTGGTGTCATGAGAACGATACAATGAGTGAGAATGCACTTGTTAATTTAATAAATTTTCAAGCACCGTAAGTTTCAAGAAAGAAATATCGATCTCATCTTATGGCCATACTATAATTGACAATGAAAAAACAGTTCAAGAAACCAGATGTGCATTTCTGAATACCTCCTCGGTATGATCCGAAGATTGTTTCCTATAAATAAACTACCAAAGATCGATCGAGGACGATTGCTTCATAGCAGAAGCGTTCGTATGGATTTTCAAAACTGTTTTGTAGCTATTGGGGTCATCTTAGTCATCAATTAACTACAAGTTGGTAAATGGTTGAAAAACATAAGTCGAGTTAAATGCTTCCTCCAAATTATAGATTTACTTTAATCCAAAGAAGATTTTCAACTCAAAGAATTCTATTTATTTCACCGAAAAAATCATACTAAATTTTGTATAACTAAATGTGTATCATATTTTCAGCTACTAAATACATTGTATAATACGCGTTTCAACGAAAATAAAATTGTTTAAAACCTGAATTAAAGATAATAAAAACGTTTACACATATCGCCGACTTGTAAACATCTTTTAGCCCCATAAATACAGATCGATTGAAAGAGATTCAAAATCGTTAACTTTTCAATAAAATTTTTAAATCTGCTTAAGGCGACAAAATTTGGGCTCGAGCAGTAGAGCATGCTGAACCCCATCCACTGTGTAAACTTCCAGTGGAGTCTTTCCAACGACACAAGTTTAAAACATTTTTTTTAAACCTACACAATCCCTCGTTAATTCTCGTTCCATTAACCTTCTTCCGTAAAAGCTAGATAGTATCTCTTGAGAGGCGCTTTTGTCTCCATACGATCCCCGAGTATCTGCGTTGTCTATGGTGGCGCCGTTCCCACGGGCCGATAGATAATGCTCGCCCTGATTTCAGTTGTTTTGCAGTGGAGGGTCTCGAGGCGAGAGGAGGAGGGGTACACAATGAAAAGCATCGCTTGGCCCTTCTATTGTTAAGGCAGGACTCCTAGATGGCTACTTTGGCACCATCGCAGAAAATTTGCACAGTAATTCACTGATTAATACATGCTAATGCCGGCCTCTCGCCACCTCTGTAAACTCCCTATATCAATGAATAAAGCTATGTGGTGTGAAATTCCCCTACAGTTTCGAAGCGCTGAATCGCGCATTTGTTAATACGGTAATCGCTATCTAATTATTATGAGCACGATTTGCCCCATCAAATGAACTACCAAACAAACTAATGAATAAAGGAGAGACTCGATTTTAATAAAAGATTATCTCTCCTTCTGCCTCCTAGGGAGAATTTTTAAAATGGTTTCATTATGTTTCTTGGAGTAATGTCCTTCATAAAAGCTTACATAAATGCATTTAAACAGATGGTATTTCGGCATTTCATGGCCAATTGATTTTCTTGTGACGTTTGTATTCTCTATATCCAAGGAATAACTCGACAATTCATTCTTAAACGACAGTATTTGTTAGATATTTTCGGGTATCCTGACCGATTCCTTTTTGAATAATCGATTTCTAGACGCACAGTCACGTTTACGCAACCGGCCTTCGAGGAAATCTGTGGTTTCCGACAGGCTTATAGCGCTAAAAAGATAAGGCCGTCGATCCAACTAGTTCCCGAGATTCATGCATAAAACATACTGGATTATGTGCTCGCCTAAACTTTCACGCAGCCAATTTAACGTCGCGAAAAAAGGCGTGCCCGTGAGAGATGGCGTGTATTTTAACATTGTGCATGTATTCACGTGCGCGCGCGCGCACACACACAAACAGTGAAAAAGAATTTTCCTCTTCATCCTTTCTTTGCCTATCCGTACGCCAGTCAAGTCAATTCCCTTCACAGCCAGTCAAAGACTCCGACCCTCGAAAGTCATCTCTTATTAAACACGCTTCATATATTCCCTCCCACATTTCCTCCCCGGGGGGAGGGGAGGGAGACGGAAAACGTCGCGATCAAATTGACGCGGCCTCACGAAGCAGCGGATTTGACGCTCGTGTTTGTCCCGCGCGGTATTAACGGAGCGAAATTGAATTCCCTCTCCCTCGTTATATTTTTTCTTAATATTCTTCCCTTCATTAATTTCTCCTCCTCCCTCCCTCACTCATTTTACCCTGATGAGTAAAGCTTTACGGAAGATCTTCCGTAAAAACCGTCTTTTTTTCTTTTACTCCGTCCATCCATCCATCCCTTATTCGCCCCACCCTTTCGCACGCAACGCCGTCTGCGCTTTCATAATCAATCAGTTCGTTAATCTATAAATAACCTCCTCCCCAGCTCACGTCATCATAATTACAAAAAATGCAGGGATAGTGGGATGATGGGAAAGTATTGAAGACAGAGAAAGGGAGAGAGGGATAGACAGTGGGTATTAAAGAGGGTATTCCTCAGGGATCGATGGAGAGAGGATATTCCGGGTGATAAAAAGAGAGCTTATAGGAAAACAAAAAGCAAACACAGAACTCATGACCGAGAATTTTTGGGACGGCTTAAAAAAGAATTAGCCCAAAGCAACAATCCCTCTTGTATTTGCTCTACATTAGATTCGAAAATTTTATTTCATCTTCGTGATAGGTTTTCCGAATTAAATGCTAGAATTTTAGTCAACTGTTTCGGCAGTTACTTTGTAGAAATCCATAATTAAAAAATAATGTAACTTTGTAAATTTTTACAATACTTTTATTGAGACTCGATCTAGATTCCAACGCTTTGCGGTATCATCAGGAGTGAATGCTATAATTTTATTTCGTTTAAAAACGGCTTCTTCTGCCTTTTCGCGACATTACGCGATTTGCGAATCAAAAGAAAACGAAATTTCGCAATCGGTCGTTTCGAATAAGATTTTTTTTACCTTCCCCGCGCTTTAAAAATGGCCTTCCATCGTGTTGGCGTTTCTTTACGTAATTCCGAGTCCCGGGAGGTTCCCGGTTCCGTTCCAAGGATTAACTTACCCTAGCGTGAACTTGAACGAAAGAATTGCGAACTACGTCCTTGGTTTCTTCACAGTCGTTTCGAGATTACGCCTGGATAACGAAACGTTTCAAGGAGATGCGCACACACGCACACATTACATCGAAGAAACATTTTTTAGAAGTGGTAATTGCGCTTATTCCGTTGGGTTATTTTAATGTCCATGCGAAAAGCATCGCTTTGTCATACATGATAGGAAATTGAATCGAAAAAACTCCATCCCGTTTCGCATCCCTGACCGAGATTTGATCTCGGATCATTCCATGATAAGTTAATATGCGGTGATGATTCCCTCGCAATGCTTTGTAGGCCAACTAAATATGTTTTATTAAGAATTCATTGAATACAGGCGAAATTAACTGCTTCTGTAATTTGGCCATAATGTGTGCGCCAAATTTTTCGCGAGTAATTAAGAATAACATGTGATTACTTCGCGGAGGATTTAGCATCTTAATATTTACTGCTACAACAAGAAATTTCGATTTAATGTGTATGTTAGAAAAGATAGGCTATAACTGACTTTGGATAACAATCAAATCGATCCCGTACTATATGTTTTCCATGATTAACAGTCTTAAGAAGCATAACCATAAGGGGTTTGTTAGCGTGTATGCCTGCCAATGTTAAGATCGTGGGTTCGAATCCTGCTTTGGGCATGAATGTCTATGATTCCCTGTGCCACTGTTGAAAGAGCTCTTTATAAAAGGCTACGGATGTGCTATTTAAGAACCAATTAAAATAAATAATTAATTAATTTTCCAAAAGATTGAAATTACGTATAATTATTTATACAATTGAAATACTAAATATTGCATAGTGGCGATAAAATTTACACATTGGGTCAATATTATACAATTTTGTGTCGGAACGGAATTTATGCTCCGTTAAGCCAAGATGTCTTGTTAAGCAATTTTGCCATAAATGAGTTCCGTCGTAATAGTAGGCCTCATTTTCGATGATACCATTGCGTAATAAAAAAATTCATCATTCCTCCGGACTTAAAATTTTGTGAATCCTTTGCGAGTTTACATAGGGATTCTAATTAAGGCCACAATGCACATTGCCTCTGACATAATCCCTAGAAAGACTTAAGGGACCGGCACTCGGTGAATTGCTGCGAGTCACTCTAGAAACGTGCCGGAAAAACTCTCCAACGTCCGCAAAAAGAAAGATAAAGATAAAAACGGCAAAAAACACGAATCACTCAACGAAGAGGATAAAAAAAATGATATCTCCAGTGTCTACCACTCATACCACTCGCTTATTGCCCCACCATCTTGAAAGAATTCTCGTCTGAAGTTTCGGAAAGAGAGAGAGAAATTAACCAGTCTCTCTCTATATCCTTTTTCTGTAAGCCGCTTTATAAAAAAACGATAAGAAAGGGGCGAGCCTTTGCACCACAACGAGCACCCCCCCCCCCCAATTTACACGCCTCTCTCTCCTTTTATCTCTCCCTCGTATACTCCCGCTCCTTTCACCCGCAGCTCACAGAGGGATATCCTCTCGCCCATACACTCACGCGCGCCTTTCGACTAACCTTGCCCCACTAAAGCGGCGTCCCAGGAAAAAACTAAGTGATTGCACGAAAGAGCGGGTCCAGAGAGAGGAAGAGAGAAAACGGGGAGCGATAAAGAAAGAAAAAGGAAGCGAAAGGAAAAAGAGAGATACTTAAAAGAGGGAGCGGCACTATGTTTTTATTTAAAGTGAATTTTAGGAAACTTCTTTTTCTTTCCTGAGCTGCGATGAATTCTCTGTGTTCGAAGGTTACTCGTATATGGTTCCCTAGAGGGGTCCTCCGCAACCCAAGCAGCCTTGCTAATAATTTTTCTCTCCCTTATTACCTTGATTTTTCCCTCCGCCCTGCTCTTTCTCCTTTTCCTTCACCCTCTATTCCCCTCTTTTCACTCTCTCACCGCCTCCCATTTCCGTCGCCCTCTTTACACCCTTTCCTTCCTTTCCTCCCTAATTTGTTTTCGGTTCCTCCTCTTTTCCCTCAAAGCGACCAAACTCAATTCCGCCCCAAGAGGCTGAAGGGAACGAGAACAGGCGAAAGGGAGGAGGAGGTGGATAGAGGAAGTGTAGTAGGGTGAAAAGAGGAAAGGAACACGAAACAGAAGGAGGCGAGGCCGCAGGCAGGGGAGCCCCTCTAGCCGTGGTTTGCCGTCGGAATGTTTTAAATGAATGACCAGGCTTCTGTGTGATACCGCAGCCTTGCGCTCTCGCCGCGGAACCGTATTACAACGGGGGAAACAAAAGCAATTTTGAGTGGCCGCCGTTGGTGCACATACTCGTATTCCCTCCTTCACAAAGAACGGGCGTAAAGGTTTTCGGCTTTTCTCTATCCCTCTCTCCGTTGTTGTTGTTTCGTCTCGTTTCCTTGTTTTTTTCCAGCATAAACCGCTCGGTTTTTTCCGTGCTAAAAAAATGTCGCGTCACGAGACGCGAAAGAAGCCTCGCAAAGAGAGAGAAAGGGAGAGAGAAAGAGAGAAATTGTGGGACGAAGGGGAGGAGAAGCGACATTAAAAGGGCAACGAAAAGTGTCGAGGATAATGAGTAGGCGAGTGTTTTTTGCGTACGTGCGTGCAAAAAAATAACGCGCGAGATGTGGGTTCACTTTACTGCAGGCGTATAAATCAATTTAGGGGAAAGATGGCGAAAATACGCCTCGAGGGTTTTTGTTTTTTTATTACGCGGAGACCAGTATGTGTTTTACGTAAAAAGGGAGAAATTCCTCGTGCGTAAACAGGATAAGCAAGGTTCGCATATTTACCGTTTTATTTTTAGGCAAAGTAGAAAATACTCTTGCGACCCACCTGGATTATGAAACGCCCTCTTACTGACGCAAACTATCTACTTAATGAAATTTTACTGAGCTGCTAACCGTGGAAATGTATCATCAACTTCTCGTTAAAGGGCATAAGAGACTAAAACATGAAAGGTGTGAAATGCTTCGCATTAGGATAATTTGTATATGGTATTAGTTTCATATATAATTATTTTTATAACTGAATTTATGAACATTAATTTCTCTTTATATTTTATCATACTGATATTTTTATCTTCATTACGATCCAAAACTTATCCCCTTATAATTCAATATAAGATAAACAGCATTTAAAAATAGTATAAATAGTCGTAAATTTCTGCCGCAAAAAATAAATCTACTAATTTTTGAATTTGATAACATTTTTATTATTTCATGAAATAGTATTTTGACCCAGTATTTGGAAATAGATGGGATAATATGATCTGTATTTGGAAGTATGACCATAAAATGCAGTAAATAAATAAAAAGTGAAATAAAGTTTTTAAAAACTTTATTGACGCCACTTTGCATTTGTAGAGTTATACTCCAATCCAATAGCAACCTCTAAACTTAAGGATAAATACCCAAGTTTGGACGGCATATGCAGCCCTATAATTAAACTATCTCCAAGCTCTATTTGCAAGCTTACCCGAAACAATTCTTCACGTCACAAATCCCGTTAACGGATTTACTCCAGAACCGTCAGGTACGCGGGTAAAACTACGTCGTTCCACATAGGAAAGTAAATTCTTCTCGAACAAATTACGTCGGCGATGGAGAATATTTTTCTGGGTCGGTTCCGATGAAGCCTTCTTAAGATGTAAAACCATCTCGCAGACGCCGTTGTGGAAGGAAACGAAAGGCCTTTCCGTATGCCGAATCGGGGGATGAAATAAAAATAGAGAGACTTCAACGGTGGAGTATAAAGGTAAAGGATTGAACACCGACGAGGAATCAACGAGAGATTGTTTTGATCAGAAGTAAGGAACTGAATCGTAACATGTATGCCATTACAAAAATCCAATGTAAGTCACTTAGTATTAATTCCCTTTCTTCTCTTTTCGACCTTATTTCAAAAACTACGAATGAGTAATATTTCACGAAAGGGAGGAAAGTTGCGTATCAAGTAAAAGGTGGGATGGGATGCAAGGAAAGGAAGGAAAGTGAAGTAGAAAGAGAAGGGCGGAGTGTGTAGAAAGTTATTCGAAGGGGAAATCGGTTGCGCAACAAAGAGGGAAGGGGATAGAGGAGCGAGGGAGAGCGTAGTCTAGCGATCTCCGCCGACCTCTTCCCTCCACGCTCCCTTTCCGTGTTTTCGAGCGACTTTCACGCGATCGTCCTCCTAACACCTCCGTCCTCCGTTGCCGTCTCTTGTATGCAAAAGCTCCTTATTTCGCAAACCGTCGCCATCCCTTTCTCACCCTCGCTCTAGCCCTGTATACCCTTTTCGTAAATTCTCTATCCTATTTTTACGGGTCACCTATTTTTTTATCTCTTATTCGTATAAAATTTTGACATCTCCTCCACGCACTCTATAAGTATAAGGTCTCCAAGAAAAAACCGCTTTCTATCTTTTCTCTTCCTCCATCGCATCCTACGTCGCCAATTCCCAAAAACCTTTTTAAGCTTTCCACCCTATAAAACGCCGACCCTTCACTCCTTAGCGGTCTCTAACCGGGCCCGAAAAAAAATCCGCGTATATTTTCACGCCTTCGGAGACGGTGCCAAAGTTCCCATATCTCGGCCGGCTGAAGCAAATCAGCCACCTCTCCTTATTTCTTCCGCTAAAAATAATGCGGTTGCACTTTCCAGTCCGCCTGCATCGCACCCATCCTACAATTCTCCCACTCCATCTTCGACATCCCTCCCCCGACAACTCGCAAAAATGGATATCGGCGATCGCACGCTGAGGAAAGAAAGTCTTTGAGTGTGGTTGAATGGTCGAGAAGGGCTTCAAAGTGCTGGCGTGTGTGCGTGGGATTGGAATGGGGATGGAAGCGAGGGGCGAACGCGCGTGTGGGTGAATGGGATGTCGAGAGTGAGCGCGCGTACACACTCGCTCTCCCTTCCTCGGAGATGACATTACCGCGAGGATGTTTGCACTGAAGACATCGAAGATGTACTTGGCTAAGCCAACAGCGATACAGACGGCCAACAACAGTCAAAGGCAATTCGTACTTAGAGATTTCGTTAGGGTACGCATCAGTAATTATTTGGACGAAAATTGGTTTATGCCTTTCCGTTGGAGCCGCAAAACATGCGTTCAGCAGTACGAATGTCGCTGAAAATATATATAGCCCATGAAATAGTGCCAAGTACTTATAAAATGCCTTTACGTAACTTCAAGGAATTTATTGAGCTGTTCAAGGATTTTTTCATAAAAGTAGTCTAGTTTTGATCTATCGTGTGGATTTACATTTAAATTAAATCTGTAGAAAATTAAATTGTGTAGTTTAACTTAGCACGAAATATTTACCTCTTTGCAAAAAATGGTTCATTCTAAATTAAGACAATAGAAACCCATGTACTTTTTGTTCCGAGAATCTTTATATGTCATGGAAAAGTACTATTTTATTTATAATCATAATTTTTTAAATAGATATTGATCGATCATAACTTCTCGATACAAAAATTGATAGCAATAAAACCATGAAAATGACCAACAGCCGATATTGCATCGGATGATGTCAAATTCCATATAACGAGAAAGGCGCATATTAAAACTTATTCGAGTAATTTTCCCCTGAACAGAAATCTCGTCTGCGAAAACTTGATTTCCCTGAACCAAATCTAAACCAATCCCAGAGGCTTTATTTGAAAAACAACATAATTTTAATTTGTTCGATTTTCCGAGAACGTTTTCCTCAGTTCTACTACTTCGATACTACAAGCTTGGACAAGGTGTACCTCTCTATTTAACAGTATCATTAGCCTCCATTAATTAAATCGTTTAAGGAAAGAGAGGATGGGGGACTGAAAAACATCGATCGTGGACGACGCGATCCCACCAAGATGGAAAAGGAAGTGAGAAACGTCCGATGGTTAAACGTTCCGAAACGACAATTCGTCCGCTGTGAAGAAAACCTCAGGACTAACAGAAACGCGAAACGCTCCGTTTAATTGCCGCAGGTCATGACAAGAGCTCGGCAATGACTAGGCGACCTACTTCGCAAATGATCTTTCCATCTACTTCACCGAGAGAGAGAGAGAGAGAGAGAGAGAGAGAGGGAAAGAGGAATAGAGGTTGAGAATGGAGGGAGGGAAATGTATTCTCCCAACGGGAGCAACATTTTTACAAATATATAAAAAATACAGAAATCCTCGCAGGGGGAACACCTGGTGTGAATTAATTATTCCGCGCTTCAGGTCGCGCGCATGAGATAAAAAATTTAATGTGACAAAAAAGGAAACCGAGCCGTTTGAAGAGGGATGAAGGGAAAAAATATGTTTTAATTCGCAAGCGAGACCACGATCTCCTGAAGAGGTTACTGCCGATGTACGATGAGAAGTTGGGAGAGAGGGAGGAGGAGGATGGAGGGGAGGGAGTAGATGGGAGGAAAGGGAAAAGTGGAAGATAGGGGAGAGTTCACACGTCGCGTGTCACCACGTCGCTAGGACAGGAAGAAAAAGGAATAGGCCGATAATTTTATTTCGTGAGATAAAAAAGAAAGACGAATAGCGAGAAGAACGGGATAGTCTAAAAGTCACTTCTCGAAAGAAAGCATTTTTCCACGTGAAGCTCGAAAAGCATTAAAGGAGGATGGATGGCGCAGAGGCGTAACTGGGAGTTATGGCGAAATTTTTAGGAAACGCCTTTTATTATATTGAATATAACTTTTTTCCTGCGTTTTGATAAAGAATAATAGTGTTTTTATTAACAATAACTTCGGCATTTTCGTATTGAATTCATGCTTATTTATGGGGAAATAAACTTTGGCGCCTTTTTCTAGCGGCACCTATGGCAAATGCCACCTTTGCCATACCCTAGTTACGGCAATGGGATGGCTAGGAGAAGGATTTTCATAAGAGATTTAGGGAGTCGGTCTTCGGTCAAGGGGGATATTTCGCCACTCCGTTCCGTCGCTTTCGGTGACGCGGTGGGACGATTTTTTCCTGGAACATTATACTGCTACGGATACGGCGCACGAAACAACTCCGTACCGAATGACATATAGGGAGAGAGATTGATGAATAACACAAAAGTTCCATGGAATTAAAATCAACGTGGTGAAATGGTACTAATCGCGAGAAGGTTTAATTACTTTTCCACCACTACGAAATTGATGCAATAAATGTTTGTCCCGGGATGAAGTATTCCGCCCCGCTTGGTAACCGCGTCGAAAATTTCCATATAACAATTAATTATGAATCACTTCGAACTATTCGTTTTCCCGTTACACGTAATATTGAAAGAGAAAGTAGAAGACCTTTACCGAAGGTTGTGGTCTATGAGAAAACATGATTCATCGTGCCAGATACGGACGTGGTGGAAAATTTTCTTTTATTTCGGGATGTCTTAGCAAAAGATTTATTAGCGATACAATGATAAATGGTTGAACGTTGTGTATATAACTAACACCTCAGTTTCTAAACACATAATCGGCATTAACCCGTTAGATTTTTTGAACTTACTTTGGATTTATATTTACTACAAAAAGTCAGGAAATGAGGAAATGGCGCACTCTCCGAAAAAACAGTGATAAAATTTTCACTCAACTCCGACATGACAGCCAAATAAAAAATTTAACCCTCCATTGCATAGATTTTTTAGATTTCTAAAATATTTTCCATGTTATGCATGGAAAAATGCATAATAATGTAGTAGCAAGGCTTTAAACTACGCGTTAGTGCTGCGCTCCCAGAAGGAAATAATGTGCTCACCACGTTCAGGTTGTTTGTGAAAGAAAAATGAAAGTAAAAGAAAAGTTGTCTCCAATTGGGAAACTGTGCGTTATAGAGTTAAGTAAAACTTATTGCATGCTCTCTGATTTCAGTAAACAGTTCAAGCATGAAAATAATCTGGGAAAATTTTTGCATCTTGGGAATCGCACATTATTATTTTTCCTTCCTCTCCTTGCATTTCGATTCGCAAGAATTCTAAAATAATCGAGTCTTTATTTTTTTCACATTCTTGGCTGCTACGAGATTTCATCAAGTTCCCGCTACACTTGTAGAATTACGCGATCGCCGAGGGAATCATAGCGATTTCTAAGGTCGGTCGCTCTCAAAGCGACACGGAGCCTTTCAATCTTTTTTACTGATACATATTATTGCGGCAAAAGTCCTTGGAATTTAATAACGAATCGCATTCGTTTCCAACGTGTCCGAATAACAAATAAAAGGGAACGAAAACGATGCTATCGCAACCGCCTTCCGCGGAAAGCAAGAAAGAAATCGGCGAATAAAAGTAAATATATCCTTCCACAAGCGCGCACTCTACTTTTTAAGCTCGGGAATGGAAAGAATTTTTTCTTTTGGCCTAGCGTAACGTAGGAGGAGGAGGGAGCTAAAGTGCGCCACCGGAATTATTCCAGCCCAGCTAAACGGGCGATACGAAGGACAAGTTGCGAGACAAATGCGAGGGCTTTTTGAAGGGAAAGATAGCGGGTTATAAAAAAAGGAAGGAACGGTGTTACGAAACGTCGCCGCGCTGAAAGGATAAGGGAAAGAAATCTTCTCGGGAGAGAATGTTTTTGTTTTCCGCTCGTGCGACTCATCTGTCGGACGCATCCGGTGCAAGGCGAAAGGAGAAAAGGTGAGGAGGGGTTTTCGAAATCATCTCGAATACATAGACCGCCATCACCGGCGGAGCATTATGGCGAGATCGCATAAAAAATGTGGGGAGGATTCTGATCGCCCTTGGCACCAAAGGAGGCAATAAAAACTCCGGCTATCTGATCGGAGGCATTTTCACCAATCCTGGAGTGGGTAGAGAAAGGTGGAATGGAGACGGACGACCGCGAAATTTATCGCTCGCTCGCTCGCAGTTAGTTTTTTTTGTTTTTTTTTCCCGACACGCACGACGAATGCGAAAGCATCCAGACGATGCGGCATTTGAGGTAATTCTTATGTTTCCTTGTAACAGATAGGGAACTGCTATAAATATCCATAAAGCAACGCTCAAAATAATTCTGCAACGAAAAAATTAAATGCAGTTCTAAACTAGCAATTTATATAAAAGACTATTTGTTAGGTATTTCTTCGCTTTCGAGGAAAATTCAAAGCAAATATAAAGCTAATATAAAAATGTGTATTATGAATTACGAAATCGGAATCACAACGTCAAGCGAGTCGATTAGTATTCACCGAAATAAAACTTTTTAACTTGACTTCTCGTTTATCATCGATCGCTTATTAACGTTCCAGTGCATGGAATATGATTGTTAAAGCATACATTAGATTAAGAGTAAAAAGGCAAACAAAACGAAATCGACGCAGCGCATGCGACTCGATCATCTATCGTAGCTTAGTATACGTATCTCTTGTCGGTCGTCGAGGACCACTCTTTAACCTCCGATAGAATTTCAAATCGATTTCAATCGATAGATTTTCTTTTTTATCCTCTTCTGGACGAACGATAATTCGGTTCACACGAATCGAATTGGTTTTCCTAAAAGGATGAGCAATTACTTGTGCTTCCGCCGCAATGATAAAGAAAGAGCAATTCTAAGTCACGCACGTCATGGAGAAAGATTCGACACGAATACGCATTTCTGCACGAACATCCGTATATTCGAGTCTCATCAACGCTCGTGTTTTTCTTTTGTTGAGAGTTTAAAAAACTCAGGTTTTTCTCACGAGTGAAATTTTATAACTCTTCAGGATATTTTTCCAAGAAATAGCTCTATTATTTAATTTGAAGAATTACAAAATTATAATATATCGCCGGCCTTGTTAGATGGGTAGGTACAGCCTCCCAACGCTAAAGTCGCGGGTTCGCATTCCGATTTCGGCACAGATGTCGGTGGTTATCTATGTTACTGTTGGCAATCTCTCTGTAAAAGGTCAGGATAAGGGATTTCAATCCCGGCGGTATTTTTCAATCATAGGATTTCGAGATTCGAATTTTCCAATCCTGGGTTCCCAGGATTGGCTTTTATAACGATTATACATAAAAATTAGGAATATAATTGCCGATGCAAAAACAGCTAATAGTTATTTATGGTTTTAATATTTGCATTGCATTTTTTCTGTAGTAAGCGAAATAAAAATAAATGGTGAATGTGTAAATGTAATGCAAGAGCGTGTAAAAACAAAACGCTTACGTTACCTTTTTGAAATAAATATACAAACCTCAGTACAATGAGCTCCATTAGCAAAACGAAAAATACATGCCAGAGTATATAAAAAATGGTGGTTTAATTTTAACTAAACTTGAATCATTGGATTTTTATTATTTAATTGTAACATTTGTGGCAGAAGCGTTGAGAATAAGGCAAAATAATTGTTCTTTATGAAAAATAAGCATTATTAATTGTACCCCAACTCATATTTAAAAGAGATTTAAATGTATTTGAAGTGTGCTCCTTTTTTATCTGTACTTTGTGCAAAATATGCCAGCGGAGGAAAACGCCCTTTCAGATTCTACGCTTGTTGGAGGAATAGAAACCAACTGTGATTTTTCGCCTTTACGTCCACTTTCACAGAAAAGATTCAGCTCATTTGTGATTGCTGCTGTCAGTTCAGTGAAGCTGGATCAGGACTTGTATAATACTACATCAGTATCAGACGCAAAAGCGAAAACCAGGAATTTTTTTCGAAGGCGTAAAAACTTTTTCGAGTACTCTTTTGGAGTATTTGGATTTTTTTTGCCTAAACAACGAACAGATACCTATATACTGAACTTGAACCTCTTATGTCTGCCGGAAATACATCAGGAGACATAAAATAAACGGGAAACTTACCTGTGTGTAAAATTTCTGGTAAATTAAAACATAAATTCGAATCCCGAAATCCCGGGATTTTCATGCTCCTAATTCCGGGATTACGGGATTGTAATTTTGGGCGGGATCCCGAGATCCCAGGATTGCAATCCCTAGTCAGTATAGTGCTATTTAAGAGCTAATGGAAATGAGAAATGAATAATCTATAGTTATTAATTATAATAAATTTTTAAACTAGCTGCGGTTCCCTGGAAGTTTATCGAACTTGAATTTTAAGCTACGATCGCGATATAGTTCAAAAAGATCAATAAGTCAGCGTGCGTTTTAAGTGAAGTGGCATTATTAAATTTCTTCCCACAAAAATTAAAAAAAAGAGATGTCCATAAAGCTGAAAATCATTTTCAAAAAAAGGTCATTCGGGTACGAGCAAATTTACAAAGATGATGATAAAGTGTAAACTGAAGTGAAATAAAAAATATATGATCCGTTTACTTCTCCGGTCAACAATAAATGGTCTTCAGAACAGAGGATCAGAAAAATAACGTTTTTTGTATCCGTAGCAGTACAGTCGAACCAGGTGGCGATGCATGTCACAGGTCTTAATGCTTGGCTTAACGGCGCGTCAAAATAGCACACGTGTACACAAAAAGAAATCTCACTGCACTCTCGATAAGAATAAAAATAATGACAGCGGATTCCATGGAAAATGATAAGCAAAGGAGGGAAGGTAACGGCAGAGACAAAAAGAAAACTTCGCCAAAGACCTAAACCGCTAGGTAGATAAAAAGAGAAGACAAAAGAAATAGGGGAGGGACGTGCGAACTGCACGGCTTCCGGCTTCTCTCTTCATCTCTCTCCAAAGGCAATCGCTCGTGAATGCGTCCATCCGAAGTCCAGGATCATCCGCGCGTTCACTTCGACCGCTCCCAACCCTTTATTTTTTCTCACCCCTATGTAACGTGTCCGTCCGTCCTCCTTTTTACACTCGGTCCTTTCTTGTCTCCTCCTCTCTTTGCCCCCGTCAACCGCCGATCCACCGCCCAACTACCAGTGACCTCTGTAGGAGGGCAGGCGGGGGTCGGGCGGAGGAGGTTTTACGGGGAAGGAAGGAGCGATGGAGGGAAGAAGGGGTGAAGGAGCCCCTCTCTGTACAATAGAGAACGCGAAGAGAATGCGAAATTTCATTTACTTTGAACGGAATATAAAATAAAAAAAACACCTCACTTTTGTGGATAGGAGGAGTCGTGGTTTTGTTATTTTTATCCTCTCTTTCTCTATCGCGCCCTGAATTTTCTCCGTCCTCTCTCCCTCTGTCTCTTTTTACCCTTCCGTTTCCAAGCTGAACTCGATGATTCACTCCCACTCACTCCACAGCTTTGTCTACGCCAATCCCTTTTAGACTCATCCCGCTATCTCTCTCTCTCTCTCGTCTCGACCCTTATATAACGCCACTCCCTTAAGAACCATGCAACTAGGTTCCCCTTCTCCTCCAGCTTCCTCTTTTCAACTATTTATTCTATTTTTCCCCTTTCGTATTCCATTTCTTTCTCGCATTCTCCTCTCTGGTCACCCACATCTCCCTCTCTCTTACTCCCTATCCTGTTTACCACACCTATCTCCCTCTCATTCCCAGACTTTCCCTCTCCTCTTTATCTCTCTCACCCTAGCCTTTACTTCTCCCTTGTACTTCATCTCTATCGTCTGCTTCCCTTTCCTCATTCGTATCTTTTCAATCTAACCTCCACTATTCGTCTGTATCTTCTGATTTTATTCTTTCCTCTCCTGACTATACCCATCTCAATACATTTTCGTCGTTCTTTTCTCTTCTTTTTTTCTATTCTTTCCCTGTCCCCATTTTTTTACATCTCTTCCCTCCATAGTTCCGCATCCATACCTCTCCCTTTCCCTCCCTCTTTTTCACTGTCTCTCCCTCCGAAATCCTTCATAAGGTTTCCATTCGCCTTCTGGTAATACCACCATGCTCAAATGCCACTTTACGTTTTTCTCTCCTCAGCTTCCGTCTTCCCTCCTCTCCCAGTAATTTCGTTGCCAAATACATTCCTTCCTCCAAAAACCCTATTTTTACATCCCTCTACATTAATGCGTCCCAGTTTTTCTTTTTTTTTCAAGGAAACGAGGGTTTCGTTATCAAGGCGTTCACTTTTTATTGAAGAAGCGTGGAATTCCTTCCTTTCGTTATTTTCCCCACCATTTACCTTGCCCATTGAGGTTTGGGAGTTAGGGATTACAGTTATTGGTACGTAGGATTTATTTAGTTTATTTCTCGGAAACTTTCAAAACAACGCTGTCTTGCAATAGGGGACGCTTTGAAATCTTTGGTATTTTTTCCCAAGAGAGAGATAAACGGATTATGTTTTTTCCCTGCAGACACCCTAAGGAGCAAGAGGCGGAGAATTTTTTTTCAGAAAAACGCTATTACATCATCCGGCTTAGGAAGTTCAACGGGTACAAACTTTCCAAGGGCTTATTTTTTACGGTCGAGACCGACGTTTTGTCCTCTTATCAGAATTTTCGAACGTGTAGGGTTCTCGAGTTGCTTTAGGGAATGACTTTTCATCCTTTATCACTAGGTCAAGATGAATTTTATCATCGAAGCGATAATCCCAACGGCCGATGCTCTAAAAATACAAATATGCACTTGCATAGGATATCGCGATATTGATGTGAGCAACACAATTCGGTAATTACTTTTTTATTTAGTCGCTAGAACTCAAAAGAACTATATCAATATGAAACTAATTTGGAGCTTTGATTAATCCCGTTAATAGCTTCTATTTATTTAGAGAGAATATAATAGTTTATCTATATACTCACTAATGGTTGCTATAAAATAATTATGGAACGAAATACTTGAAGGTTGAATTCAATAAATAATCACGTCTTTTTTAAAAGAGAAAATATGAAAAAGGAGTATAGATTAACTATCTTCCTAATCTGGCAGAAATTTAGATATTAAAATATGAATTATAAACGTATTCCACTGTCTTGAGATGAATCATTTAGGTGACAACTTGAGACATAACATGGATGAGTACACCAAATGTGCCTTTAAGGTATAAGTAATTGGGTAATAGAATCCATGCTCAGAAATGAATTGGATTGATTAGAAAAAGTTGTTAGTCCGTAAAGTTGAGGCTTTTTCGGTGAAGTTCGTTATATTATTACACTCGAAAATCGGAGAATTACTAACATTTCTCTAATGAATCAACAATCGCGTATTTACCATAAATTAGAGGTGATTTGAAGTAAAAATTCGTATGTAATATACTCCATCATTTTTTTGTTATAGAAGTCGGCAATAAAATTATTCTACTACAGAGTAAACGCTGAATCCACTAATAAAAAATTCAACAATTTCGCCATGAGTACAATACGCGACTATAAAAAAAGCTAAATTTCTTCGGTTGTCAAGATGGCTAGTGATTCACGCTCCAAAAAATATAAACAGCGACCAAAAAAAAGAACGCGTGACGCAAAAGTTGACTCCAGCCGCGTAAAAATATTGCTCTATATTTTTCCCCGTAGCACACACACAAACACGCATTGCCGGTCGGATTTTGCTTCTATTTACGTACACTTCTAGACGTAGAAACAATAATCTCAAAAAACAGAGGGGGAGTAATAGCCGAGATTAGAAGCACGTGGCGAAACGGCCTTCACCTCAGACCGCGCCGAACCGTCCGTAATCTTCTTTCCACCTCCTCCTATCCGCACAGACAACTACAAGGTCGGATGGACATGTATTTTCATGGTTTGAAAAGCAAGGCTTGATCCCATTGGGTAAACTCCGATGGCATGTTTAAAAAGGGGCTTCCTCCGCCTACCTCTCATCCCTCTAACTTTCCTGCTCCTTCCTTTCCACCACCACTCTGCACCCCTTTTTCGACCTAATACCGCCGCCACCCTCCCTATATGCTACCATCGCCGACGCCCACATCCCGACCTTGCCCTTCCGCGTCCTCTGAATCTTCCACCGCTAGGACACCCTCCCGCCGTCGCATTCCGACACACTCCATCTGCCTTCGGGATATGGAGAGAGAGAGAGACAGGGGGAGGGGGGAGAGAGAATTTAAGCCTGACCTATAGAGAAAGAGAAGAGATGGGCGCGTTAGAGGGACGCGGCCCGTAATCGCATCTTCCTGGGCGCCTGCCTGGAATTCCTCTACGGTACGGAATTCGGCTCTGCTGAAAAAAAAGTTGGGAGGGACAGAGGAGGTGGTTGATAAAATGGTGGAGAGTAGGGAGAGGATAAAGAGGAGAGAGGAAATGGAGTATCGGGAATGGAATGAGAGAGGATGTGAGGACGAAGTGAAAACAGTGGGTGGTGAGGAGGAAGAGAGACAGGAGAGAAAAGTGGAACGAGAGGGAGATAAGAAATGACTAGGATATGCCAGATAAAGAATATACGACGGACAGGAGAGGTAAGAGAGATGGGAGAGGGGAAGACGAGAGATAGCGAGGAGGTAGTGAAAAGGAAAGAATTAGTTAAGGGAGAGTAGAAAGGAAAAGAATATGAAGATTGAGGAGGAGAACAAAAGGATCGAGTATGGATGTAGAGGAAATAAAAAGGTAGAACAAGTAGTGAAAGAGGAGATGGAGATTAGATATAGGTAAGACGTAAGAAATAGATGGAGGAGCAAAGTAAGCGAGCTGTGAATAGAGAGGTAAAAACGTTAAAGTTTGGTTTGGAAAATGAAAGGAATGAAGTGAAGAAAGGAAGAGTGTATGTGGCGGTACGTGTGTGTGTGTGAGAGAGAAAGAAATGGGTTGAATAACAGCGCCCGAAATAGGAAAGGAAACCATGGAAAGAAAGAAAAGGTGGAATGCGAGGGAGAGAGGGAAAGTTTGATGACGTACGCCCGAAAAGGAAAAATTTATCGGGAGACAGAGAGAGAGAGAGATAGATAGATATAAAGAACATGGGTGCTCGTGAAACCCGAATTCTATTATTCGTCCTCATCATGAGAGGAAGAGCGTGAAATAATTAACTACGTGAGTTGTGGTTCGGAAAAAAACTGCGCGAAAAGAGAGAATATTCCGAGGACCTCCGATTAAGGTTGAGAGAGTTTGGATATCGGGGGAAAAAAGATACGGCATTGCCCAATTCCGTTCAGCTGTCTTACAAACAAACGAAACGCCCTCTCTGGTCATGAACGATTTCCACATCGTTCAATGAATTTACATTGGAATTTCGGAAACCTACAAACTCATCGTTTATTCGGTTCTATGCTTTTAATCGAAATTCGAAAGACGACAAAATTCATCGAAATAAAGATCGAGTTTTAAATTGTAAATTCAGATTCAATCTGTAAAAAAATTCACTTTCTTCTGCAAAATTAAGATTTAAACGGCTTCTCTTCGATAAACAACGATGAATGACAATAGTTAAGACCGTAAAATTAAGGCTTTCTCCTTAGCTAGTAAAAAATGGTCGGTAAAATTTCCACGTACGCTTTAAAATGACAAGAGAAAATAGAGAAACAACCGTTGCCAGTACGTGTAATCCTATATAAAAGTGAGGTCATACCTATTTCGACTCTAAGTCAATTATATTTGCAGGAGCTTCGGGAGAAAGAGAGAAAATGCTATTAAGCTTATATTGCATTATCCCGTCAGCAGGACTCTCAAAGGCAGTATGAAAAGAAACGCGATACTGCGGGAAAGAAAGAACAATATAGATTCTAAAATCAATGGTATGAACGCTTTAATTGATTTCATTATGTTTATTTTCGCACAAAGCGAGTATGCATATAACGTACAAAAAACAAACAATACACGCAATGAATAATAAATTGTAATCAAAACCTCTCATAAACAAAATGACCAGAGGATAATAATTTCGTGCCTCGAAATCTCCAAAAGATAATATTAATAAAACGATAATTAATAATAAACTTTGAAATAGAATGTCATTTTGTTAATTTAAAATTAATACTCTTTTATCGAAGCTGTTCTTGCAATGTTTCAAAATACATGGATTCATTAATTGAAAGATATGAAATTCAATTTTAAATCGCACAAATATAGAGCTTTAGTTTTCGGTCTCTGGCGACCATCAACACACCGTTACATTTATTTTTTTGCAAAATATGATCCCATCTTTTAAAATATCACAAAGCTTTCAAATTCCATGGAAAAATAACTGAAAAATTATTACGTTGACAACCGAATTGGAAAGTGAATTACAAGCTAACCAACGAAAACCTGAAACTTATCTAGTAATTCGTGGACGAGCCGCGAGTACCCAAAGCAAAAAAATACAGTATCGACGGAAGTAAAGAAAATATTTTCCTCTCGAATCTAGGGGACCAGCCTGCGAGAACGCCCGACGGCCATCGATAAGAAAAAGAAAAGAGTTGAAAGATTGAACACGTTAAATATACACAAAAAATAAGTCATTTCTCGGTGCGCGGTCGTAAAAAGAACGAAAAAATCCCAGTCGATATCCCTAGAGCCCCGGCGTAAAAGAATTGTTCAGCGGACCGGGATAGACTCCAAACTCCTCGCGGTCCATATCCCGCATTTTTTCGAGATAGAAGGAGAAGGAAGGTGTGGGAAGAGAGCACAAGTGGTAGTGGGGAGGCGGCAGGAGGTCGGCGGAGTGAACAACGCTCCCGCAGACTTCTCAGCGACGAGGTATAAGACACTTCACGCGGCGTTTTCCTCCGTTCCCATCCCATTCCATATGCCTTTCCCAGTGTACACTATTCGGCTCGAATCCTTAAGGCACCGTTATGAAGTTACGGCGCAGGTGACCGGATCGTATCTATCCCAACCCCGTTCCCACAGATACTACTACTTGCCAGCCCTTAGCCTGCCCCTCCTTAAGCCGACCTCGCTTCTACCCCATTCCTCCGGCTTTCTTACCACTACCAACGCCAACCTCCCGTCTTCCAATATCACACCATTCTATTGCGGAAGGGTTTATTTTCCTCTCTCTGGAAACCCATAGAATCAGTCTCATCGCGAGGGACGCATGGCGGATCGTATGGTCTCGCGTAATGCACAAACGACACGTATAAGACCTAATGCGCCCCAGTTTTTTTTGCAGAATGCGCTTGCAATCCGCCCTCGTGTTCGTGCTCTCTGCGATGCGAAAAAATTTGTGACAAAAGCGTGTTAAGATATACGCTAAATTCATTTTTTAAATCATTCTGCTCATGTTCGTGCTGATGGTATTTTAAAGGGATTTGCGGATATAGTTTTGCGACGAAGATAAAACCAGCAACTGAGTGTGTCGGATCATTTCCTCTGGAAATTTTTTCATAAATTGTTTTCAGCTCTGGATTTGGTGACATGGCCAATTGAACGTTACTCCGCAACTTCAAAATGTCGATTGATAGTCAAACAATGGCGGCTTTTTATATGCGTTTTCTTTCCTGGAACCTTGCTGGGAATATTTTTGAAACGAGAAAAATTCTGCAATGACTTCGTATACACCCGCGTTAATGGGAGTATTAACCTGCTACGATAGTTCAGTGGAAGAATATCCGCCCGGGAAGTGGAAGACTCGGGTTCGATTCCCGTTCATAGCAGAATTGTTTCTCGTTTCAGAAATATTCCCAACTTTACCGCATATGCCTGTCTGCAAAGGATCTAATGATAATTTCATTACATCAATTGGAGCTTTACTGCAGATTTTCGGATTAATTTCACATTTCAAGTATGCGAATTTATAGAAATATAAGGAAGTAAATATAAATTAGATTTAAATTATTGTGTTCAACGCAATCACATTTGATTATAAATAATCAAGAGAGCATTCTGGAAAAAATGGCGATAGAAAAAATGGTTACTATAATTTTTTTAAGATAAACTCAAAACATGTTTTCATGAAAATTTAGTTCACCAATGTATCCATAACATGGCAATTAATTCTACATATGCGTCTGAAACTACGATGCATTTGTATAAAAAAGTTACAATTTTTACCGAAAGCGCCATTTATTCTGTGGACTAATTTTCTTCGCAAACCCTATTATAAGCAAAACATTTCGCTTAAAATTTGACATGATGTCAACGAAAGAGAAACATATGATTGGAGAATAGAAGAAACAGGACCAAAATAGAAAAATAGAGCCAAAACATACCTTGAAGAAGAAATAAGAATACTAACAGAAAATGGTGAAAAGATAAAATAAACGAGAGGGTCTTCAAAATATAATAACAACGGAGACAACCGAGAGAAAAAGAAAGGTATACATGGAAGGAATGAGAGAGAGAGGAGAGAGAAAGGTTTGACGATAATGACTCACAGGTATCTCCTGCCGGCGAAAAAAGAGAACGGGAGCGATATTGAAGAAACCATATTACGCGCACGAGGTTTTCCGTGCACGGAAGTCTTAAGAAAGGATATGGCCTCTTTCTCTCTCCATCCCTTTCGGAAGCATTTCTTTCTGAGTGAACTGTGCACAAAGGGAGACGAGAGAATGGAGAGAGAAGCAGAACAATCGTCCCTCTCTCTATCACTCTCTCTCTCTCTCGGGTCGCTTAAAAGAAAGTCCAGAGGGAGTGAGAAAGACAGAGGAGAGAGAGAGAGAGAGAGAGAGAGAGAGAGAGAGAGAGAGAGAGAGAGAGAGAGAGAAGACCCTTTTTGGAGAGGAACGCACGTTCTTCAGCCGGTGATAAATCGCGATCATTATTCAACGTGATTGGTCCCAAATTGGGTTATATTCCCATCCCCAATTTCCACCCCCACACGCACGCAAGTGAAGGAAAATATCGGCTCTGCCAATGTAAAACGTTGGAGGATTTTTCTTTTAGGGCTGGATGAAGGGTAGGTTCATTTACGGCTGCAACATGTCGAATAATGCGGCTGCCGCGGAAATGGAAAGGGAGGCGAATGGCTAGATTAACTTGGAGGACGCAGAGGGATTTGTTTATATACGCACAGGTACATACGTTACACAGTGCCATGGGAGGAAAAAGAAAAACTTGCAATACAGGTTGATCGATAGTGTATCGGATGAAAATACAGATTCAGTACGATAAAATTTAACGATTAAATATCGAAGTATCGATTAAAATTGAACCGCTAATTTTCCGCTTTTTTCTATAATTCGTTCGAGAGAGAATTATCAAGCTCATATTATGGCCGAAAACAAATTCAAGAGAAAGCACTTGAAAAATAAGTACTTATCCTATATACCTAATAACCACAACAAGATTATAAAAGCCTACCTAACATTGTTATGTCCATTTCAGATAACTATGATAAGTACTTATTTTGTCAAGTGTTCATTTTTGAACCTAGAATTCATTATAAATATAGGCGCTTAAGTACTGCCACTGAGCACAATGTAATTAAAATATACTCTCGGTTCTAAAAACTGACTATTTAAATAACAGTAAAATTATCAGTTGATATTGCATCACAAACATCACGGTGAAATAAGCAAAATTTATAAATAATTGCTTCTAAGCAGAAATATATGAATTTGAATATTTAGAGGAATTTAATTATATTCCCCTTTAATGTTTTCAAGCATCATGGACACCAATGTTAAATGATCAAATAATAGAATACATACTTCGGATTTTTTTGTTTGAAGCAATGGGACCAGTTTGATCAATAAAATATACGATTTTCGTTAATTGATATTTGGGATGGAGACGGTTAAATTTGTAACTCAAAAAAACTGTCGACTTCCCTCTTAAAGAAATACATTTTGAAACCGTAACCGTCGGTAATGCCATCGTCTGTGTGAAAATATTTAATCTGAATAAAACACCGGCTTATTAAAGCAGTTGCTCAGAGCTCCAAATTCCTTTCGCCAATTCTGGAAAAAAAATAAAAAACAAGCCGAAAAGTAACTCGACTAATAACGGAAAACTAAATAATGTTTGCGTGAATGTGTAAACGTATACAGAAAAACACACTCGTATATATATATATATATATATATATATATATATATATATATATATATATATATATATATAACTTTATGATCACTTCAGTAACCTAAGCAAATCAGCACATTATTTCGTTTTCGCAAATACAAAGAATCTCCGCAATTCCCAGCCCTGAAAAATTCCAACTCGATGCACGGAAGTCGGAAGATGAAGGGCAGGAGCCATGCGATATGACGTAAAATAAAATGAAAACCACGATGGCGCGCGCGCGGGTGAACCGCTTAATCTCGCTTAATAAGAAGGAAGCGTTTTTCTTAAGTATGACCTCAAGAGGCAGGGAATACAGAGAGATTCAGTAAGAGGAATGAGAAAAGCGAGAACGGGAGAGAGAGATGCGATCTGCTCCATAGTCCCGTAAGGGAGGAGCTTGAGAAAAAGGGTAAGAGAAAGCGAGGAAAGATAGATGAAAAGATTGGAAGACAAGGAAAAGTGGTCTCGCGAGATGTAATGGGAAGCGGGGAATGGGGAGGAGTCAGTGGGAGGAGTGCGCGGAAAGGCATTGCGCGCGGGAGAGTGGAAGGAAGTAAAGGGATGGCTTGAGGATGGGAGCAGAGGATGCCAGACGAGGAGGACAGCGACGGGACGTCCCCAGGAATCTATCGTGTTGGACATCGACTCGGAGAGATATACGAGGCGAAGGGAAGGTTATATATGCATACATGCTACAGACATATATAAATCAGTGGCGGATCAAGGAGGGGGGATGCGATCGACCCCTCCCCCCCTGGACGACCCCATTGCGCTCCACTGGGTACATTCTTAAATTCATTCAGCGCAAAATTACTTGTTTTTACACCGCAGATGAAGTCTATATGGAAAGAAAGATTCAGATAGGGATTTTCAAAATATAGGGTCATCGGCAGATGCGGATTCAAGAGGAGGGGAGGGGCGATCGCCCTCCCACTTTGGGAAGTATCCCTAATATAAACACGTATAAACGAATCTTCTATTGGTTTTCTCCAATTCCTTTCAACCCCTTCCGGTACATACGTGTCGCAGGGTAAATTAAGAGTAGCATGAGCATAAGGATAAAGTAGAAATTTTCAAAACTAAGTAAATGATTGATCAAATTTATACGTTGAAACATAAAATAATTAAAGGAATGAATAAAAGTACATGGATAAGATGTTGATTTAATATTACCATAAATTTATTATTATTTTAGGACCAATGTTCAATTTGTAACTTTTGAAAATCCGAATGAAAATTTCACAAAATACATGAGAGAATATGGACAATTATTTTCATCGAGTACAAACATAATCATTTACGTACTAATCTGTAGCTTGACAAAACCACCGAACTTTGCCAAGGATATACGAAGTCTGTTTACGACTCTATTCACTTCCTAATTTGCCAGTGTCAGGCCAGGAAATTTGATCTGAGCCTAGAAATGAAGGGACTTTGTAAGAAGTTTTCCTATAGATCATTCGTCGGAGAAAAAAGGGGGATTCGAATTTAGATCTTGGAATGAAAAGCTTTAAAGGCCTTCTCCATCCCTGTCACGCCCTCTTCCTCCTTCTCTTCCTCAGAGGGAGCTCCGTGTAGTCTTGAGGTACCTCGAAGAAGAGAAGGTCCCGATCTATAATTAAGAGAGAGAGAGAGATTAAAATTCCCACCACGCGGAATTATCGTCAGAGAAGTTTGGAATTCATTCGCCGTCTTTAATTAGAGACGATTCATTAACCGCGCGAGATCGGATTTTCTCTATCGAGGAGCCGAAAATGGACAAAATAAAAACGGGGAATAATTAATAGCGAGGATTGGTCGCGGGTACATAAATTCTCTCTCTCTCTCTCTTTCCTTATCCTTTCTTCCATCAGACACGTTTGCGGCATTCAAAGCTAATTAGTATTGGTAGAAAAAATATAAATATATAACGCTAAGATTCCTTCCCCCGCGAGGATTTTCCTCAGAAGGACATCAAAGGCCTTTAAGCGGCGGGTTAAGTTAGGGAGAGCCTTTCGGAAATTTACGAACGTAAATGTAAAAGGGAGGATTGAGGCCGTTAGACCCGACGAAACAACAAAAAAAAGAAGAGGGAGAGGCGAAAAAAGGTGTCGCCCGCGCTTTTTTATGTCTCTCGTATTTCTTGCGAAAAAGAAGGGCGAGGTTATACGGAGGGACATCCGGGGAGATAGGAGAGCTCCGCGTTGCAAAACTGGATGATCTCAAAAGACTTCAATCTCTACGTCGATTGGGAGACGAAGATAAGAACATTTCGCAAAAGGATGGAAGAGGAGTGATCACATTGAGGTGTGGCGAAGGAGGTGGACAAAGACGAAAGCGGCGTTTAAAGAAAGATTCTTAAAGGTCACCTAGCGTCACCATGGCCGGATGTGCAAAAAAAGGGAGAGGGTGGAGGGGATAGCGTGCTTTTGTGTGTTAGAGAGAGAGGATTGGAAAGAGGAAATAGAAATAGGAGGTAGAGGAAGGAGTGAGGTGAGAAAGAACTAGAGGAAGGAAGGGAGAAGGGCGAGTGAAATAAAAACTAGGAAAAAGATAAAATGATAGAAAGGTGGAAGCGACAGAAAGAGAGTGAGAAAGAATGAAAGAGAAAGAAAGGAAATGCAAGAATGAAAGAGAAAGAGGCACGAGGAAAAGAGACTAAAAAGATTAGAAAGTGATATTCCTTTGAAAAAGAGATCACGAGATGAGAAGGGAGAGAGAGAAAGGGAGCTAACGAATGAAAAATAGAGTGAGAAAAGGGAGAGAGAGAGAGAACACGCACAAAAGTGAGAGGAGGGAAATTCGGTCCGAAATATTTGGGAATTAACGGCGGATGAAATGGACCGATTCCCTACGGCAACGGTTCGAAAAGGGATGAATCGGGAAAAAATAAAAAGGAGAAAAGGATTTTTTAAAGAGAGGAGTGGCGATGGCGAAAAGAGGCGCTCACACACACACAAGCACATCAGGAAGAGTATCCTCCCAAACCATTCCACTTTCCTTCCGGGAAAAGAGAGAGAGCGAAGAGACAGATATAAAGGGAGAAAAGAAGGCCGAGAATAAAGCGAAAGGGGTCGGGAGAAAAAAGAAGAGGGAGAGAGAGAGAACCTTTACCTGTGACAGTAAGATAAATTGCATTTGCGCGGAAAGTAGAGTGTTAAGGGAAGAATTATAAGAAAAGGAGAGGTAGAGCCCGCGAGGAAATAAACGCATTATCGAGGAGGTTATGTGAAGGATGGAGTGGCGGTAATGAAAAGGGCTTAAAAGATGGCGGGGAAGAGGAGTATAGAAGGCGATACTGAAAGGAGGAAAGAGGGAGGGAGGAGGAGAGATGAACAAGCAGGACAGAATAGACAGGGAGTGAGTGGTGTAGTGGAGGTAGAGCAAGACAGGTATTTCGAAAGTCTGAAAAAGTGGAGGAGAGAGGCAGGGAGAATAGGAGAGAGGGAGAGTAAGGGAGACAGGCAAGTAAAGGAAGGGAGAGGGAGGCATATAGGAAGAGGTGATAGAAGAAAGTGAGGCGGAAGAAGAGAGAGGAAGAGTGGAAGGAAAAGAGAGGGGGGAATGGAGGGAGAGTGATGCAAGGATGAAGGGAACGGGAGCATGAGAAAGATGGAGTAGGAAGGAGATAAAGTAGGACTTGGGATTGGAGGAAGTAATGAGAAAAAGAAGAGACAGGACCCGGAGAGAGGAAAGGTGAGGGAGGGCGGGGGCAAGGACGAGGGATTAGTATACAGTGCGCTAGGAGGGGAATGAGGGGGAAAGGGGCGAGGAAAGGGACAGGTTGGCGTTAACAGTCTTCCTCCGTTTTGTCAAAACGTGAAATTCATACGGAAGAAAAAATTGCGAGGAAAGTTCCGTCTACTCCTCCGCAATATGCGGGTGGGATTAAATTCAAATTTCTCTCTTTTTCCTCGCGCGGACCAAAATTACTTAAAATGTCCGACTGGACGATCCCTCGAATTTTTATGTTTGAATCTGGAGAAAATTAAGCGAGATATCTTTTAGATATTCGAGTGAAACTCGATCGTTTAAGAAAAGCGTAGCAGTTTGTCGGCACGTAGCTGGATGCTAAAGGATGAAAAATGAATACAATAAAAATTTCTAGCCTAAAAAATTGACGCAGGACGTTGTTACTAAAGTATGCTTTATGAGGTTGACGTTTGTAATTTAATAAATGTAATTTCCTTATTTACATGAACTCCAATCGCAAGAACTATTCACAAAAGTATCGAAAAAATAGTATTAATTTCTTTTGAATAAAAAATGAAGAGATGGAAAATAGGAGTGAAATTATTTGTCAATTTGGCAAAAAATAGTGCGTTGTTTCAACTCCAAATCCGTGTGAAGCAATATAGAAAGATAAAAGGCGAAATAAAGGGCAAATGACGAAGCACATTTTGAAACTTATACAGCTAACTCTCGTTCAACGAACTTTCGTTGGACGAATGTTCGCTTTAACGAATGAATTGAATTTTATAGCTTTACTTTTCGCCGAAAATTCTGTTCACTTTAATGAATTAAATAACATGTATCCAACTCAGATCGAAGAAACTCGGATGTTTACGAAAGATCTTGGGGTCACAAAGACCATCTTGTTAACCCATGGATTTTTCGTGTGTCCACTTTATCACGCATTTTTCCTATCACCTGCATTTCTTGAGAGGCTTAATATGACATCACCGAACGTGGTATTTGTTACTTAAAATATATTTACAAATATCAACTTAAGACTTGCAAACGCAGTCATCCCCACAGCCATTCTATACTTCAGTCTGTGACTTGGATTGACTGCGTTATGTCGCATTCGTTTTCTCGCGGTTCATAAATAATCGTTACATCACGAGAATTTGTTTTCAAGCCATTTACGTGGCCACATTTATCGTACTTTTCTCATAACTGTTCAACTTTTTGTTAATTATTTTCCTGCAGATGTTTAAATCATGAGGAATTTTTAATTCTTTATTGACAGTGTTGGGAGGTTCTGTTTTTCATCCAAAAGTTGAATTTTCTAGTATCATACAATAGATGGCACTCTATGCTCGATTGTTGTTGCTTCGGTTTTAAGTTGATCCAATATTGTACTTGCTTTGACAGGCATATTAATAGTTAAGAATTATAAGTTCAAGAATAAAAAATCTTTTGCCTGGAACGCATCTGTAGTTTTGACGGGGAAGTCAACGGAAAAATCACGATCGTTCAACGAATTTCCGTTTTACGAACGCTTTTCAGGAACGCATGTCGTCCGTTGAACGAGAGTTGCCTGTACCTGTTGTTTCACTCACTCACCAACTCGCGATTTTCTTAAAAAATTGTTACTACTCATTCAACTACACGCACATGTTTAATATAAGGGAGTTGAAGAAAGTCGATAAAAGACCCGCATATAAAGAAGCAGCCCAAGAGATCCTTTGTATTTCGGTTAATCCAAAATTAAGGAAAAGAAGAAAAATTAAAATGTTCAAAGTCTGGCTTCTTCTCGAAAGAAATGAAAAAATGAAGGTATTTCGTTATACGCCAAAAGGTTCTTAATTCCGACAAAACTGAGCGAGAGGAAGAGCCAACAAAACTCGATCTTTAGAAAGAGGAAGAAATGTGGTTAGAGGACGCTCAAAAGTAATCTTCCCGTCAGGCAACAAAATTTCCTGCTAGTATAGGGTAAAAATCGAAACTTACAGGAGTTCGGGGTGGCTGAGAATTCAAAAGAACACGACGCTCATTTTTACGAAATATCAAATTTAAATATAAACTCTTTCAAACATTTCCTAAGCCAATAATTTAGTGCTCAATTCTCGTGACCATTTTTGAGTAGATTTCATAATCGCTTTTATTTCGTAACAGATAAAGGTATTGTAATTTTAGGTGAATATTATTCAACGATTTAAACAAGAGGAATGTTTGAGTATCTTAATTCGGGACGAGATGAATTGTTATATTCTTTCAATATTCCAAAATCCCAAGCATCTCTCACTGTAGCAAACGAATTGAAACCCCACCAGGTCCGTAAAAATATTAACCATAATAGCAAAAATTAATTATTTTATATAAATAAAGAAAAACGCTATATTGAAAATTCCACGCCGCTTTGAGGTCGTGGCATTTAAACCGGCCCCGCGAGAATTTCATCCCACAAAAATTTTGACCCGAAAAAAATATCAGTCGCGCATTTTTCTCCCTCGTGAAACCTCGCGGACCTCGTGACGCCCCCTCCTTCCCTCACTCATAAACCCCGCTCGCATTCGCTACCCTGAGGGAATCTTAGGGGAAAATTTTCATCTTCGTGAGAGAGAGAGAGAAAGAAGGAGCGATCCCGAACTTCGAGCAGGTAAGAAAAGTGGCGATGGAGGGATGGAACGGAAGAAAGAGGAAAGGAAGGGGAAAGGAAGTGAGGCCGGTGACAACGGAGAGGAAGAGGAGGCGACGGATCGAAATCTTCCTAGATCCCTTGAAAGGGCGAGGCGATACGACGGGTCCCGCGCTGTAGGGACAATGAAAAAGAGAGGGATGAGCGGGGAAGGAGGAGCGGAGGAATCGGGGGTGGCTATTGGTAAAAGGGGTTGGATGGAGAAGTGAAGCGGGGAGAGTGAGATGGTCATAAGGAAGTTGAGGATAAGGAAGAGGGGAGAGAGGATGATGGAGCCAATGATACCCCCAAGAGAGAGAGAGAGAGGAAGAGAGAGAGAGAAGGTACCGTACCAGTCTCTCTAATCTACTTCTGGATCCACGCGACGGTAATCTCAGAAGAGGTAGGGAAGTCGATGGGAGGACGTAGAAGAGAGAAGGCATGGGAGATAGGGATTTAAGGGGGGAACGGGATGGAACACAATGCCACGACCGCTAAATAAGCCCGGTATAGGAGAGGAGGAGGGGGAGATGGCTGGAGGGAGAGTAGCACTAGGATTGAAAGGAGAGGTGAAGAGGGATATGGCGGCAACTTCCCTTTTGTCCCTGCGAATGGAAGGAGAGCCCTCTGCCCGCCATACCCATCTCACCGACATTTGTTTCGAGAGTAAGACAGTAAAAAGGAGAGGGGAGCAGGGGAGAAAGGGGAGGGAGGGCAGCAATGAAATGAAAAGGAAATGAAAATCCTGGGTCGAAGAAAAGAGTGAAAACGGCCAAAACGGGAAACGGCGTTGCTCTTGATTTTCACTTTTTCTCGCGAGCAGTCGATTCCACCGCCAGGAGGCGTTTAAGGAGAGGTGAGGTGGGTGGAGAATGGGTGTGTCGGCAGTGTACTGAAGTGTGATATATTGCCTGGTAACGGGAAAGTATGTCGAGCGTTGTTGTTGTTTATTGCTTCATTTCTTTATTTTTCCAAACGTTAAATGCCTGCATCACGGGAAGGGAAAAAAGAAAGCAATGGTTCGTTCTTTTTATAAAAGCGTTTTGTTCTTTTTATTGCGATACGAAAATGAGATAGTTGCCCGGTGTTCCTACGAAAAAATTTCCATTTAAAAATTTCGTTCCTCCTTACTCCGATTAATGAAGACCTTTGGATATAATTGGATGGCGTTTGGGTATTACAGATAAGGAATTATATAAAAATAGAATATTCGGTTGAAAATAATTAATGGAATGATGGCAAGAATTATAAATGGCCGCTGAAATTGTGAGTGGAGACACGCGAATATCCGAGCTATTCCTTTGTAACTGTCCAACAAAATACTAATAAAAATCATAATTTTTTCTTCAAAGGAGAAAGCAATCATTTGAAATTTATAGGCGAATATCTTTTTAAATTTTTTCAAATCAAGTAACTTTAATGAAGTACAAATATCTCTCAATTCGTTTCCAAAAACTTTCATTTTCGGATGTGTCAACATTGGAATTCTATAATGTCGAAAGGGAAAAATTCACTGGATTGGATAACTAATATAAGTAATTTAACATAAAAACGTAGAGAGGAATCGATTACTCTTTCTTTTTAATAACTTTTATATTAACTTTACTCTCACACAAAATTCTTCACTTCATTGCCATGATTTGTTTTGTGTGACATAAAACTATATATTTATTTTTGATCTCTAGCAAAACTCGACCTTTACGATAAGAAAATTTGTTGAACCGTAAAATCGAAATACCACCTCCTGAAATTTAAAAAAAATCAGTTTAGTGCGTCAGTATAAAAGTTATTTTAAAATTTATTTTATTTTTATCTCGATAGTAACTTCTATTAGCTCACATTTCGGAAAACCTTTGTAACCTAAAGCATCGCATACGAAATAGGGCAATACTAAATTGAAAGCTATGCACATTCCGGATTACGATGAATGTGTATCTGACTCAACTTTTGCAGACCGTTCTAAATCGAATGAACTGTTCCAAATCCTTATCGAAACATATATTGTCCTTGGCATATTGATTACAAATCCATCACTCATGACGGCTAACAGATTACCGACGCACAGAGATATACGAGGCAAATTGGAATGCGACGCAGCAACAAACGCCAATGTAGATAACAGACTGGTTTGTTTGCTGCTTTCTTCGCAAAATAATTTAGATTTCTCTTACGCTCCAAAAATTTCCATTTTGACATTTTGCTAAAACCAAACAGCTACGAATTTCTTAAAAATGGATTAATAACGGATGTTCGCAATTGCTTTGCTCCGAGCCATTAAAACGATATTTCGAAGTAATGGCAATTATTGCCAATAATGGAGGGATATTTTTTTAATTTTAATCACTCTACGTGCGCATGAATGATTTTTTCATTATAAGATAAATCGAGGGACATGAAAACTTCATCCATCGTGATAGGAGCACTTTCAAGGCTAATCCTACTGAAAAAATATAGAAATAAAAACACGGAAGACGGGTTACCTAAGAAACGGATTTATTTCCTAATCAGCTGAAAAGCTGTTTTCGAAGTCCCTTTATTTTCCAAGGCATATTTTAACTCTCTATAATAGAGCCTTTTATAAATATCCGTCCACCCGTGGATGATTCATTCGAGGGAAAAATATAATGGACCGAAATTTCTCGTCCGTTAAGACCAATTAGTCGCGTGAACGGAACAAATTTTCCCCCGACTCCGACCGCTGCCACCGTCTCCTCCTCTCCTCCTTCCCTGTCATCGTCTATTCTTCTTCCTCTCTCTTTTTGAATCCCTCTTTATCCCGAGCACCTAACAAAGCGGGCATAAATCCCTCAGACAAACAAAACCTTAATGAAAACGAATCGCCCTACTTCCGCGACGTCAGAAAATATCACTTCCTCGAAACTTATATGTGTGCATGTTATATATATATATATATATATATATATATATATATATATATATATATATATATAATGTTTTCCTCTCTAATATAGCCGAAATATTATTCCTATTCATTCATTTTATTCGGCCAAAATTATCTATCCGTGATTTTTCTTTTGTTCCTATTATTTTTGGGTAGCCTTTCTTTTACGGAAAGCGGATTTGGTGGGGAGGGAGGTTCCCTTCCCCCCTTTCCATTCCTCCACTCTATTTCTTTCCCTCCCTTCCCTCTCTCAGTTCGAGGGAGCCGCAGGAGGGGTATGAGATCGACCTAGTCTCTTCCGACGTTTGATTTACGAGCGCCGCCTTTGCCGACTGGTCTCCGGGGTAAGGCACGCCCGGAGTAGGAGACCCATCCTCCCCCTCCCTTTGGATCGAGCGAAGGGGAGTGGGAGGAGGAATAGGAGAGAACGAAAACGGAATGGAAGGAGGGATGATGAGAAGAAGCGAGGAGACGCGAACGCGCTGTTGGGAAAAAGAGAAGGGAGGCCGAAGGGAGTTCTAGATCGAGTCTAAAGGAAGAGGAGGAGCGATGAGATGAGCGGGGTATGGAAGGAAAGAGGTGGTCGACATCCCCTTTTCCTTTTAACCCCTCCTCCCGAACCACGACAAGCTCCCTCCAGCGACCGGATGGCGCAGGATGGCTTCCCTCGAGTCCTCGCATCCTCCGCCGTTCTCGGATAGCTTTATCAAAGCTGAGAAAAATATAAAAAAACCCTAACGTATTTCCCAATCGTCAATCACCGCCGTGCTTGACTGCGTAGCCGAGTGGTACAGGAGAAGAGAGAGAGAGAGATTGAGGAGGGGGAAGTGAGGGTGTGAGCGCGCCCAACCCAGAAGCCACTTCCAAGTTATGGGTCAGGAGGACCCAGGCTCACGGAAAGGAACATATTTAGCGCAAAATCATCCATCACCTAGAGGTATTCCCCAAAGCGTCATCTAACCTATCAGGGGCGAACATGTCGCTAAGTCTTCTCGAGGGTTGCTAAAAAATTTTCATAAAGGATGAGATAGGAGAGAAGAATGGAACAAGTTTTTTTTAGGACCCCTCGTAAAACAGCGGTGTACATCCCACTTTTTTCAATCCATCAGAGATAAATTTAAATTGTTATAAGTTCAAGAGTCTCCAAAAGAAGTGAATTTTCGATAGGTGACGAAAAATTAAAAGACTGACGGGGGAAAAATACAATTTTAACTAAACATCATCAAAAAAACGGATGACGAAATCAAACCGAACGCGATGTCGACCGTGGAGCCACATAGCGGTTTGAGGAAATTCCGTTGAGAGCTCAATCAACACGAGGCGTAATGAAGTTTCGCAAACCGCAGGGAGAGAGGAGATAGCGACGGGGAGAATGAGAGATGTCTCCGAAATGTCGTTCCTAAAAGCATCCAGGATGCAACCTCCCCACGGGTGGCCTTAACAGAGAGAAACAAAGCGTATAAGCAGAGATGTGATATATCCTCTAAGCGGAGTTTCTTCTAAAATCCGACTTGATGCACGGGAAAAGCTATCAAAAAAAATAAAAAAACCCATTCACCTATATGTCACGCGACGTTGTTTCTCTGTGTGGAAAATATTCTGCGAAAATTCCTTCAAGTTTGATGGGTAAATGTCGCATATTTTTTCCTCTTCCGCGTTAAAAGTTCTCCGAGTACATGGAATGGCAAAAAAGACTAAAGCAGTCATACCCAACGCATTTTTATGATCATCAGTTATTTTATTAAGGTTTAATTTTATTATTATAAACAAAACGTTTTTTCATTATTTTATAATAATATATCCCTTAGAATTACTTGTTTTTGGTAAATTATTTTCAACTTTACACATTTCTTATATTTTATACGCCAGATATTTTCACTTTTAAATTTAGCTCTTGGTTGGAAATTAACAGCTTAAAAATATAATAATCCGTCACTATTGTGAGAATTTTTCGATTTGAGCGTGATCAAAATTAAGATGCTTTATAATTGCGTTGAACATTACCTTTTGATAATTTGTGGAAGTGACTAAGTTCTTTCTTTTTCTCGATGAGTAAATTACAGAGGGTTGAGCCTGACCTCATTATTAATATTACCTTTTGATATTTTCGGGGTCGCATTTGACCTAAATAGTAAAGTGACGTATTTCCTGGTAGGCAATCAAGCTTTGCGTTATAAATATGCTTTTCTCGAAACGCTTAAGCCATAAACGAGAAGGTTCAACTCGCTCTTAAAAATTATTAAGTGTACTAAATAATGAAGTAATAATTCCCATGGTACTATTTATTTGTTAACATTAACCGGGTATCATTTTATATAGTTTTTTTAAATTTAATCCAAAAGAACAAGATTTGAGAATCTTACGGTGATATTTTGACAGGTTACCCAAATAACCTACCATTGAATTTAAAAAAATGGCAAATGAGCTATAAACTAACGACAAAAATTCTCACACAACGGATAGTAAAAAACAAGCTTTAACAATGAGCAATCCGGAGCAATTATGAACGCAAGATGGATTATCAGCGAGGATTCGACGAATAACAATAAAGCCGTCTGACGTCCGCGTAAAATATTGAAAACGAAAAAACACGACTGTCGATTGTTCGGATGAAAAAGTCGATCTGTCGCGTAGGCATGCCGTAGCCTCGCCATTTAAATCGCCCGAGTGCAATTCGTTGGAAAAGAAATGTACCGTTACTCGTTTCTCCGAACGGCTCTATGCATCGGATCGGAAACCGCTATTCCGACTCATAAAAGGTCGATCACGTCCGTTCCGGAAAAAAAGAAAGAATCGAGAGTGACGCTAGAAAGGGAACTCGTTAAAACTGTATTTGCGCTCGATCGTTAAATGAAGCGAGTGTCACGGACCTTTGATCTCGAATCAAGAACGACATTCTTTTTACCTCGGCGGCGTTTCAGTCCGACACCAAGTCACGGCGCGAATTTTAAAATCGACGTCAATCAGTTCGAATGGCGGTTTTTATCTGCAATAAATCCGCGATCTCGATCCGATATGAGATCGATGTATCGAAATGATGTCCGCAAAAACCGGCGGGAATGGGGAATCGGAAAAAAGAGCGCTTCTGTCTCCAATATGATGATCCTATCCACACAATAGAGAAAAATAATAAACTCACACCATGTACTGATTTTGTTCCAATAATTCTAATTAAAATGGAAAGTGTTTCTATATCAGACTAGTATTTTCTATTCGATCATTATTCTAAATCATAGATTATTTTATTTATATAAGGTAAAGCGAGGAGAGATGACTCATCTCTAGTTTCCATAGATAAGGGGCAGCAATGACGGTCAGCGTAGTGTGAACAGTGAAGGAGAAAGTACACGTTGACAAAGTCATTCTTTATTGCGCAGTTTTTTGTGTGATTTACAAACGAATTTCATTCACAGCTGTTGTTGGTAAGTGCCTGAATTTTCATATATCATTTCGCATGTTTATCGCGGAAATAATGAAAAACTTGTTTTCTGTAGATGAAATTGGGTAAGTGGACACGTGGCACTATTACTTTCATACCGTTCCGCCATGTTTAATCCGGAGGAAAGTGGTGCGTTATCAATCCTAACATTTTAGAAGAGACGGCCGCTCGCGGAGGGAGGATAGAAGACGCCGTTTAACTTTCTCAAATAGGTACTAAACCTTTATCTGGGTCTGGCTGCCGTATTTAAATCACGCTATTTAAAAATGTTTCCCTATTTCTTAATAAATGTACGTATCTCGTGAACTATTGATAGTATAATAATCAAATAAAAAGTATCTTCTTGCAGAAGCAATCTGCTGCTAACATTACCGATTCGGCATGCATCACAGAAAAGAAAAAGTAAAATAGTATCCAAGCACAGAAGAATGATGACAAATGCAAGAAGAAAGAAAAATTGCTGTCGGAGTTACAAGAATGCTTGAAACAAGAGAAAAAAGGCGCTAAAAAGGTAAAACAAAAGAAAATCAATAAAAACAAAAAATGGATCATCTAAGAAAACTGTTAAGCGAGGAAAGAGGTCAAGACGCTGTTTGTATTTTCAGTCGTCATCTTTAGAAGATGATGAAGAACCAATGATGATGATCAATCCGAAGACTACAACGTAGATGAATGTGTTGAGTGCCTTGAACTTTACTCTTATCACACAGTCTACATCAGACTGGATCCGGTGTAAAGTGTGCGCCAGATGGTTACAAAATACCTGTTCTATCTACTCTGACATGTGTGCTTTGTGTGGCAGAAATGAAAAGAGAAAAGAAAAAATAAGTTAATTTTATTGCTTAAGTTTGTTATGTTACCTCTTTGAACCTTTCGATTTTTTAATCCAATATTCACTATGTTTCATTTTCATTATTTTGTTTCCAGTGAATATTACTTTTCAATGTCTTTTACATTCTTTCTGTCTTATTAATTTGAATTATTGTTCATTTTTTGTATTTTCTTTGAGGGAGCTGTGTCGGTCCCCCCTGGTACCATTCAAGGGGGCCAATTTTTTAAAAGTACCTCTCATTTTTATACTTCTTGAACTTATTATTTACGCCCATGTCGATACTTTTGTAATAAATATGAAATATAAAAAATTGTGGTATCTTAAGTAAATCTTGCTTTTCGGTTTACCAACACGTATATTCCCATAAGCCATCTCTCCTACCCATAGTGCGTCTTCTTACCCACCCTAGGAGGAGAGATGGCAAAAAACGGGGTTTTGAAAAATCGCTTAAAATCATATTTGAAGTATTAAAAAAACTATTTCTATTTTTCTAATATAACTAATAACCGTAGAATGCATTATCATAAGCGATCTCATGATTTCTCATCTATTCTAAAATCTGTGAATTTTTGTTGGATTGTGCGTCATCTCTCCTCGCTTTACCCTATGCATTAAAATTTCCTTCGGCATCCATACCAGTCACTTTTTATTATGCAAGTTTAAGATTTTGTACGGAAGATAATGCGAATTAAATATAAAGTTAAGTCGTGAATGAAAGAACGGCCTAGTGATTTGTCACCCACCACTAGGCTACGGCAGAAGTTTAATAAAAAACATCCAGAAATTTCGAAATTGTGCGTCCATTTTTTTCAATCATTGCAATGGAGTCTATCTCAATGAACAATAATCCATCGTTGTCATTGCTGCGATCAGAAAACATCGGGTATTTTTTGCAACGAATAATCAAGCCTGAAAAATAAATTATTTCCAATATCCCTACTAATTTGTGCTAGAAAAAAAAATTGATCCATCGATCTCTGCGATATGTTAAGCTTAATATATAATTTGTTTCGTTTGTGTGGTTGTCATTCCGACTGCCCCGCTAAAAAAACACATTTTCGCGAACTTTTTCGCGCTTTCACTAATTGGTTTCAATTAGCAATGATACTCTCGGTGTTGGAGCAGAAATTATCGATTTCGATTCCACTAACCAATAGAGTAATCCAAATTGATACATTGTTGAAGAAGTACTGTCAAGGAGGAAGATAGGGAGGCAAAGAGGGAGAGGAGGGAAAGTGGGAGAAAGGGGGAGGGAGAATGGGCGGGAGAGAGAGAATGAAAAGGAGAGAGAATGAGAGGGAGATTGAAAATGGAAGGGAGAGAGTGATATATTGGTCGGACCCTTAATTGGCGAGGTTAGGCCCTTTTGGACCTCTCTACTACCTAACCTCATATGTCGGTTGAAATAGAGTTAGTACTAACTAACAAAAAGGCAATACGTAAACAACAACTAAAGCCCAAATACAAAACTAGTACAAAACATTTCCCCGGCTTTTACGCTAGTATACATATAAAAGAGTAAAAAAATCCTAATCAAGATAGGCCGCGTCCGTTGGCACGAGCTTCAAGGGGTCCAAAATAACTTCTCTTGACCCCGTCCGGTCACGAACCGATTGCCTCTACCTCTCTTGAAAAGACGATTCTTTTTCTTACTAAGCCGATACGGGCTCGAGCAGATAAATGAGTGCAGTTAGTTTAATGGTTTTGAGGTTAATGACACGGAAAAAAGTTCACTCCAGGTGTAGTAGCATCCATCTCTTCCTACTTCTCCCTCTCCCACCCTCGGAATATCTGACAACGCTTCGAAAGAAAACGACGCAAAGCAAACAACCGTTTCCACTCATTTTCAAATGTGACCTGAAATCTACTCGCTTCCCACCCCTCTCTTTCTCTCTCTCTGACGAAAAAATGCCTTCGTCTTCCGTTCGCATTTACATTAACACTCCCCCTCGTAATCGACAACTCATTCACCCATGCGGCTCGCTTCAATAAAAATCGCCTTGGTCCAGAGCGTAATAAAACAAATCTATGTCAGAATAAACATCCCAATCCACTTTATGGACGGGATTTCCAAATCAAAAATGCATTACCTGGAACAAATATAAAAAGATCTCCAACCTTTACGTCGATCCTTTCACCCGCCCTTCTCTTTCCATCCCCCTTTCCCTAACTTCCCTTCTAAGCTCGCAAAAAAATTTAAAATGTATAAAAGAAAAAAACATCGACAAAACTTGCACGATATTTTTGGCTTTTCATTTGTTCGATTTATTTTACGCGCAAACATTTTTTTACAAAACTCACTCGGTCGGTTGCGCGGGATTCCTTTTTTCATCACATTCCGGAGAAGTGGAAGAGCGAAGAAACAGCCAATCGGATTTTTTTGGAGGAGCGTCTCTATGGAGGAAAAAAACCAAAGTACGACGAAGAGAAAAAATCGGCGAGTTAAAATTTGCGAAAGGGAGTGTGCCTTCCGTTTCCAGTTTTTTCCGTAAGTTCATTACCAATCGGTCTCCTCCGTTCTCCTATAACTTCTCTCTATTTTTCCACATTCTTTCCCCTTTCTACTTTACCTATCTCACACGAACAATCCGCGTGGTCTCGTGGCAGGCCTTTCCTTTTTTTCCTCATTCCATCCACCTCTTACTCTCTTCCGCTTAAGGGGAAGGAGAAACACGCCGAGTTGGCGCTGAAGTTTCCGCCAGAAATGGAAGACCGGGAACGATATGAGGGAGAAATGGAAAGAGAGATAGAGAAAGGGTCAGATGGAGGAAAGGAAGAAAAAGCATGGGAGAGAGAGTGGATTATAAAGGGAGGACCGTTGAAGTGGCGGAACTCTGGAGGGAGGAGGAGGGGAGATATAGAAAGAACGAAATCCCGATCGAGCCAAATCGCGTTCGCTTTTCCTGAGTGCTCAAGAGTCTCCAACTGCGGACGAAAAAACACTCCGCCCTCCTGCCAACCTTTTCCTTGTGCTGCTGCTACTACTACCACTGCCTATACTATATCCACCCCCTCCTCCCCCAATTTCTCCCGATCACCCACCACCCTACTCCAGCCGTTCCGTCTCCCCGATCTCCCCTCTTCCTCCCAACCCTCGCCTCCCATTCTCCCTCCCATCTCCTCCACTCGTGCGATATAGCTCTATCCCTTAACCCGAGTGTTCGGTGAGACGAAACCGTTCCGTCGGAATCGAGGAGGAAAAATTTTCGAGAATGACGAAATCTGCCGTGCCTTCGCCTGTTTTTTTTGTGAGCGACGCGGAAAAAAGGGAGTCGAAGAGGATGAGAGAGGTAATAAAAGGGGTAATGGGGGAAAATGCACTCTCTCTCGAATCTGCGTTATAAAGTTTAGAAACGATAAAAAAATTTCCGTTCGCGATGTATTTGCCGATGGCGAAATATTCGTGGAAAATTGATGGATGTTTTAACGGCGTCCATTTTTCGGTTTTTGCCGCAGCGGCGGGGGGTAGGAAAACTTTGGGGGAAAAGGGTTTAGGGAGAATAAATAGAAAGAACGAGACAGAGGAGGGAAAAGAATTTGCGCAGAGACGCCTGTCTCGTTGGTCCTTTTTTCCTCCAAAAGCTGTTATAGATGTCGTACACGTTCTCTCTCTCTCTCTCTCTCTCTCCCACGCGCAGATCAAAGAAACTGCTACACAATCAAGACGGAGGAATAGTGGAAGGAAGAAAAAAATGTCGTTTACAAGCTTCCTTGAACTTTTGACCCTGACCGCACCTTACCTTTCGTAATTTTTTTAAGGGAAGGGGGTGATGTCGGAAGGGACTGAGGAAGAGATACAGCCCCACACCACCGCACACTATAAATTACGTTCAGTATTTTTTTTTCATTCATAACGGGGAATTTCGAAGACCGACCAACGTTTCGGAAAGTAAGAGAGATGTATTAAGAAAAAAATCACACGTGCCTCGTATCCGCTGATTCATTTTTTTATCCTTTATTTAAAGCGGAGACGTAGAAAAGCAATCATGCGCCTCAACTGAGAGATAGCTTGAGGTGATAAAAATCGAATAACAAAAGAGGAATGAGTCTGACCGAACGCGAATTCCGAATGGTAAATTGGATATGAATATCCGTTAAATCACCTCGTTAATGCCGTGCGTTGAGTGTAAATACGATAATGCTTGCTTCAAAGGCGAGAATATTTCTTTAATCTTCCGTTCTAATCAATGGTTTGTCTGTGAACGACAAAATATCTCAAATTGGGGTCATGATGGGTCCAAAGCACCCGAATGAACGACATCGAAAATATTTTTGCGGTATTTGGAGTTTGAAGCGAAAAAAGTAATTGCACCTCATTTTAGGATTGGTAAACGATTCAAAGATTCATATGCAGACTAAAAAATGCCAATCCTGATGTTCTTATTTCCTATCAAAACATCTTTGAACTAAAAATGAAAGTTTTCTCGCACTTTTAACGATTTTAAAATGAAAAATAAAGCAAAACGAAGGAAATCTTAATTTGTCGTCGCATATTTCAATGCGCTCAAAATAATTCCGCTCAACAAATGTAGCACGAATCGAATTAATAAAGTCAACGCCTTAGTATCTCAATTATTTTGAATTCATTAAGTGTTGGAAATGTTTTTCAATAACACAGCTAGTAAGAATGAGCCGAGCGCAAAGGTGAGGGAAAAAGCATCAACCCAAATGGCAGCTTATGGCTCGTGATAAGATTGCAATTTTAAAAATAAAAATATTTATACAATTTTGATAATAAATGGATACGTACCACGCTATAAATTCAATGTTACAATAAAATATTAATTAGTTTCGTGTGAAGAATCGATCGTAAAATTTTAATTTTGATGTTTTGTTGAATAAATTTCATACTATCAAAAATATTTACTAATTCAATGTAACTGCTGAAATATCATTTTTAGACACGGTCGGGCGAATTACGAACGGTACTTTTTGATATTTCCGATCATCCCTAAAATAAAAAATGGAATCCGAAACCGACGTGAAAAAGCAGCTCTGGGGTATGTAACCGACTTCTTTTGAGTAGACTCAGCACGCTCGAGACCACTTTCAAGGATCGGAAACCGCACGAACATCGCGTACTTCGTTGATTTATGTGACAGCCCGCATGGTTACGATCTGTTTCTTATTACGCGGGCGATACGCCCATGAACCCATCGGTCGTTCTTCTTTTTTTATGTTTCCAGGCGCAGCCGTTTGATTCCGAAAAAAAAGGGTTCACTCTATATATCCCGGATCACCAAGGGCGTCGGATCCACTGCTATCATCTGGCGAAAGAGAGGGGAAGAGACGTAAAGAGATCAAGGACGGACGCCCCGTATCGCCTCCTCTCTCCTCTTCCCTTCTGGCGTATACCGTTAAGCAAGCGACACCATCGCGGTAGAAGGTAAACTTATTGAAGCGAGGAGAGAGAGAGAGAAGAAAAAAGAAGATCCCGAGTCTTCCCTGCCTCATATAGGAGTTTCACTAGACTGTGAGAAATGCACGTCTTCTCTCCGAGTACGACACGGTCGTCGGATGAGACGTTATTCTTTCCCGAGAAGAACAGTCGCTAACTTTCTGTAGCTCCTTTTTCACTCCACCGTTGAAGTCTCCAGGGCGTCGCCTTACTTCCCTCGATTCCGGTCCGCCCACTCGCGAGAGCCCGCTATAGGCGGCGGCCATGTTCGCCCACGCTAGCCAAGAACGGTTCGAGAGAGAGAGAGGGAGGAAATGGCCGGGCGCTTGCCGACGAGACGCCCTTCCAATCGTCGGAAGGAGACAAACGAAGGCTGTACGATCTCCGTGGCAACCTAGTAACTAGGAAACTGGGCGCAGAAAAATGTATACGCGTAATTGTTTAGAGTTTATTGCAAATATCTATTGCATATACCTGCATGACGCAAATTTATGTAAGCACTTACATATAAATTTCTATGAATTGAATAAAATTCCAAAGATAATGCTTTTGCTTCGATTTTTAATCATTTCTTATTCATAATTGTTGAAAACATGAGATAAATGCGACTTATAATGCCGCACATCCAACATTTAGTGCTAAACGAATAATCACTTGTAGTCGGGAGAAACCTTCTGACTTCATGGCATATTCCTGGCGGCTGTTACAAATGACGTTGAAATTCAAGTTCTCACTCGCACCGACCTTCGTCATTCCGTAAGGCTTCGCTCGAAGTTCTGGCGGCAGGAAGGCTAAATATAACCTATTAATCCGTGGCACTAATATCATATTGAACCTTCAAATTACATTCGTACATATTTTTTATTTAATCGTGGTGATTCGTTTTCGAATTTATTAAATTATTAATTGACTAAGTCTCGACGCTAACTCGAATGCTAAATATCTATTAGAATCATCTTTTTCACTAATCCGAATAAAACAGAATTCTTTGTTTTATGCAATGGTAATCGTAAATTGAATCGTGATCTTGTTTAGTACGAGTCGAAACTTTCAACGACATGCTACGACCACTTGATATCATATCTTATCCCTTAAATCAAGAATTTCCCATCTCCAACACTAGTAAAAATTACATTTATTATTGTTAAAGATAGCGATGAGAATAAATAACGACTTTCTAAAAAATTTATTCAAACCAAATCACTAAACAGTAAAACATAATCGAAATGACCTCGAAAGCAAAATACTTAGCGATGTAGCAGACAAATTGCTTTGGCCACGAGTTGTAGATGCAAAAGATAATACATACTAAGAATGTTACTGAGATCGGTGATAACAAATAGTTCGCCAGACGAAGTTCTTGAGACACAATTTGCCTTTCGCTGAGTCAGTGCGTGACTCACGCTCTGAACAAACACGTGGTGTTACAGAACTATTTTTCTTAATTAGCGTTTGAAATTTCATTTTCAAATCTAATCCTTAGATACTTTCTATTTAACGGATGAGCCCTTAAGTCACTCCTCATCCAAATAGGGTGAAAAAAATCGTGTTACAAAAATCCCAAATAGAAGACTGCACAAATGAAACGGTATTGATAAAACGAGCATAAACATTACTACCAATTACGATTTATGCACGAATTTTAACATGTACTTGCTGTTTATAGATGTTTCCATGAATTTTCTGTTAAACTATCTTAATCGGTTACATATTTCGATAGTGCTTTTAAAATTACTAATATCTTTCCAGACCTAATTACAACAGACATTATAGCCGTTGTCTATTACACCAGCGCGTTCGTCGTGCAATTAACGTAATCCTGATGGGACAAAAGCGAGACCACCTAGCGAAGATAATAGTGTAATTCTTTATAGAACAAAATAACTGTTATTCACACAGGAAATCGGTTAATGAAGCGTCGAGTTTACCGTTGCGGAAAGAGACTTGTTTTTTGCTGTTTATTTTTTGAATTTATTCCTCCTTTTTTCATTCGCATCCTTTCGCAAAGACAGAAATCACCAAGCAAAAAAGAAACATCTTTCACGTATATTAACGGAATTTTTCCTCTATCCTCTTGCCTCTGACGGCACAACGGCGGATTGAACGGACAAAAATACAAAACGACAAATTTATCGTCACTTTTGGAAGACTTAAGGGTTATCACGTTATACAAACAAAACAAAAAGAAGCGACAAAGCAATTAATGAATGACTGCAAAAGAGAATGAACGATGGACTTAAAAGGTCATTTCAGAAAATAAAACGTGCTTCAGGGGGAAACCAGCCAAATAAATTAGAGGTTCGTGGAAAACATATGAAACCTAAAAAGTTGACAGGGGAAACGGAGCGAGAGAAGTGTCAAGATTCCCCATTTTCTTTGCGTCCGTTACGACGTCAGGACGATGCAGGGAAGCTAGCGGACGACGAAACTTGTAGGAATGTAGACCGGCCGAGAGAGAAAGGGGAGGGGGAGGAGGCAATTTTTTGTAGCGGGCGTAAGCAACGTGTGATAGGCGTCAAGGGATGACGGGGAAATGCGCAACTCCGATGGAAAGGCAGCCAGAGGCGTGTGGTAACATCTCCAAATTTCCCTTTTCTTCCCGCCGCCTACTCACCCTCTCCCTTTTCTCCCCCGCCTTCCTCGAATTCACACAGAGAGAAGGACGGGCACACAACGCGCGAAAGCCACTTCCGCCGCATTGGCCAACAGCTCCCCTCCCCCATCGTGCTCCTATTCCCTTTCTACTCTGTTTTTCATCCTCTTTATAAACTTTTCTTATTAATTCTCCATGTATACCCTTATCCTATTACTTTTTAAATCCCATTCAACTGCGTTTACCCTTCCAATTTTGTATGTCTTACTCTCACTTTGATTTTTATCTTTTCCATCTATTTTTCTTAGTCTATCTCTCAACCTCCGCATAATACTCGACTCCCTCTTGTATTCTTCTATAGGGAAGGATGATATAAATATTTATGGAAGCTAGAGGAGATAGATAGTAAATAAAACAATGTGCAGCGACCGTAGGTCGCCGTGATTCCCAATTTTTCGAGAGGAAGGGAACATCTAGGCATACGGATGGATATCGTATACGTGATTGCTCTTCTGAGAGACGAACGTGTTCCGCGCCGTCGATGCCCGGTCCTCTATCGTTTTCCTTTTGTTTCTAACTTGCGCTGTAAAAATGTTCTTCTCCCAGCTTGCTTTCTATCTTTTCCTAACCTGGGTTTTGCATACGTAAAGGCCGCCACACACCGAAAGCTGCGCCACGCTATGCTATACCTCGCTAGGTATGTCTACGCATCGCTTGCCTGCAGCAGGTAGATAGTTCCACACACCAGGCGCTACGCCACGCTATGGGTATGTCACCACGCCTCGACACGTCCAACGGCAGTCGCCTCCCGCGCGATTTCTGTGGCATGTCTTTGGTGACGTATGCGCACTCCACTCATTTTCTGCCACTGCTAGGGCCAGTGCAGGGTTATTTTGTGCCCTAGGCGAACCTTCCACCCCCTCGCATTTATGAGAGTCTATAGCATTGTATAGCATAGCAGAGCGTGGCGCCACGTGGCGTAGATTTCGGTGTGCGGTGGCCTTAAGGGTTCTCTCCTGAAGCTCCCGACTCCCCCTTCCCTCTTTCTCTCCCTCTCTGTGCGTGTTAGTATAGAAAATCGACGAGCGGATGCTTCGCGTGCTTTTGCTGCAAAGATGCACGATGGTAGAACGGGAATCGCTGGGAGCAGATGGAAAAATGAATTGAAACGATTAGACGAATCCGGAGATTGTGAATTATGAGTAGCTGCGCCGAATTCAGAGATACTGTGCCCTTCCATTACTCTAATTTTGTGAATACCGGGAAATACTCGATGACGGACTTGATAAAGGTTGTTTCTTTGCTTGATTATCGAGGAAAAAAGTGACGAGTGATATGCGCCCTTTATGGGAAACCTTGACGGCAAAAATGTTGAGCGTGTATTTTACGGCCTTCGTAGCGCAGCTCTGAAAGTCTATCGTAATTCCTTGAGCTGTCCTAAAGAGTCGGTGGTTGGTGGATCATGCGTCGCGACTTTTATTTTATTTATTTATTTATTTATTTCTTACTACGGCGAGGTTGAGGCCATATGGCCCCTTCTTCCACCTAACCATTATGATACACAATATGATAAACATAAATGTACAGAATTCAATACAAATCAATATAGATAAATGAAAATCATTTCAAGGTATTCATAAATAATAAAAAAAATAAGAATAGTACAGCACAAATGTACACAAAGTAAAATAATAAAAATCATCATCACTGCTCTGTTTGCTGATGGATATAGTGATGTGCTGATATTTAAATGAAGGATAGAAGGAAAAATACAGAGGAAAGTATTACATTTTTATGAGGACCTAATGCTGGCTAAGTATTTTATACTTATAGAAGTCACTTTTTTCTCTTCGAAGGCTAATAACGAACAATTTACTTACTTCTACGTCGCCACGAGAACTTATATATTCCACCAAGGGCGTCTTTGAGCGTTGGCGTCAGTCAAAATTATAACCGGATAGAGGGAATTGGACGCATAAGGCGTGCGAAATCGCGGCGCCGACGGTCGTTACCGATCGATCATTCCGACATCTTTACGTCTTCTCGATCCACACAGGAGATATTGGGAGCGATACTTGGCAGCAGTTACCGCCCCCGAGGAGAAAGAAACATACCAACGTACCCGAATGCCTTACGAAGACAACGTGGAATGTGTGTGCGTGACCTCCAATAAGTAACGACAGGATAACGAGAATGAAGGGAGAGGAAAGGATACCACACCATCTTCTGTCATACACACAAAAAAAGAATTAGGTAGCCATTTGGAAGTTGTCCAGTGAATGCCAGGCCTAGTCTCCATTGCTATTACAAGGGTAGTGTAAGCCAAATGTGAGCGTTAAACGAAGAGGAGCAGCATTAAAAGGTTTCCTATCTCTTAACTACCGACGATAAAACAAAATGCCACGTGATATTCCTGTTGCAATCAACAATCGGTTATCTGCCAATGAGGGCAACTACATTGTAATTGAAATGCGCATGTGTGGTTCAATCAACCATGTTATTATTATGATTGCACAAGTTATACGTTATTCCATCCCTCTCTTATGCATCTTAACCTCCTTTCCGTCGTTTTGAGTGTCTGAGATACGAAAACTGTAGCGAAAATACCCCTCACCTTCAACTCCGCCCCAACAAAACATGAAATAAAACGAAAGAAAGCCGGTTACGTAAACAAGGTCGCCGCTAGTTTCTGCAAACATAAACGAAAAATAGATTTTTCCTCAGTTCGACATGTTTTTTCTCCTCTCTCGTTGGATACGAGAGCACAAACGAGAGAGAGAGCGAGAACTCTGCAGAAATTACCGAGCCTTCGCATTTTTGCCAAGAGATACGAAAGATGTCTGTGTTTTTCTGCTGTCGCGTCCATTGTTTTCTTTTTATTGCGAGACTTCGAATGAACCTCGGGAGTTCTCCGAACAAAAGGTTGCTCTTTTACGCTTTTTGTGAGTGTGGATCTTTCGACTGATGTATGATTCATTTGTGCTCCTAGTGCTGCATAACACTATTTCTCTGAACACCTCTCGACCTTTTAACCGACTGACGGGAGGTATTTTGAAATGTTTTTAAATAAATACACGTGGGAATATATGCGTATATGTATGTATACATTGTGTGTGTGTGTTCTCGAGCACATATATACAAACAAATTTTCGTGAATATATTCTTCCTTCGAATAATAATATTAATACGGAGACGACGAAATTTCTCGCAGAAGAGAATCATTTCCCAAAAATCTTAAAGTAAACAAAAAAAGCGTTGCAGTTGAGTTACACAACGATGATTCGCACTCTTTTAATTCTCTCCGACTACGTCATCCAGCATAGTATTTAAAACCATTTTCGCATTTGCGCATCGGGAGGATATAACGATACGTATCTAATACACCGAGGTACAATTGCCACGTCCCCGAAAACAGTCGGCCGCGTCTGCCTTGCAGCTGCACTTCAGTTCCTCAGTCTTCTCTCCTACGCACCTCCCTTTCTCTCTGTCTCTCTCATCGCCAAACACGCCGTCCTCCACAACCTCCTCACCGACTGAAAAAGAGAGAACGGCGAAGCGGGCGACCTTTCTCTCACAGCTGCAATCACTACGCTATATGGTAACGATGACCGGCAGCACTTCTGGAGCATTCTCTCCCACGGAAGAGCGAGAAAGAGAGCGGTGGGAGAGAGAAACAGAAAAAGACAACACGAAAATAGGGAACTTCCATCTTTTAGCCTCCGCATCTCCGCATCGAGCCTGCTGCTTGTTTGTTTGTTTGTTTAGGAAAAAATAAACGCTTTTGTATCTCCATGACGCATCGAGACTAGGAAGGTATGTAAATATAAATGATATGGGTAACGGGTGCTATCATTTCTTCCCTCTCTCCTTCTCTCTCTGCCTTGTGTTTTCTCCCAGCGTCCGTGTGTTTTTCACGGATTATAAAAAGAGTCGCGACGGCGTGAATATTTGAACGGATAAAAGCGGTAAGCAGAGAGCGGAATGTACCTACGGTAACGAGGGAATGCAGAGGGCGGAAAGAGGAGGGATTTTCCAGGGAAGATGTTACGGAAACACTTGGGGCTGTTTTCCCCCCTCCGATCGCGCAATATAACGCGAGGGTCCGGGGAGAGGTTGGAAAGAACACGCGTGAAATTGCGGGAGTTTCGTCGCTATGAAATCGCTCTGTGCGGAGGACCGGATTCGGAAATGGTAGGCGGAACGCAGGGATAAAAGTAATAAATTTTATTGCGTTTTTTTAACGTTGAACACGATAAAAAAGCGAATAAAAGTTTTGAGACTGGTGTGTCTTTTCACAGGATCTGAAGCTGATACTTTTAAAATAACTTTGATAACTTATGAAACTTCTCAGAAAAAATAAGACTGAAACTGAAATGGAAAAGTTAATGCACGCTTCACTCTTTTTAAAAACATCGCGACAGAGATAGATTTCTAAAATTCCGGCGTTCTCGATAAGACTGAGGTGATGAAATTTTAAGTCGCATTTTTATCGAAGCAAAGAAAGTTACACGAAACAAATGTATGCGACACACAAGATCGTGGAAACACGAAAGTGTACAAAGCGGATCTCTCATAAGGGTTTCGTGACTATTTCCTCTGGCTATGCGCTGCATGCATACCATCAACCTATGCCTTGACGATATACGAGTTGGGGGATTGAATATCGAGATTCGTTAAAGCTTTTAGAGCGTAAAAGTGAATCACACGAAAGCTATTGCATCGCTTTTCAGTTCTCTTGCCACATATGAAGGTGTGTCCAACACATATATTTAAATATATACGTGTATATTTTTACACATACACACGCACATACATACATGTATGCCTGCATACATATACGTACAAATATAAATCACAATTTCCAACGGAAACCTTGAACCTAGTCGATCTAAATGCAAAGCCTTACAAGAGAACGTTACGTAGGTGTTCGATTCCAGAAGGGGTAAGACACTTTGAGGCAACCATACAAATATATCGAGTCTCTGTGTGAGAAAAGGACTTCTTCACCTCCCTCGACGTCTTAGTTCGAAAATATCGAGCCTTACAAAGTCAGGCGCTGAAAAACTGAAGCAACCTCCTTAAAAGATAAATCTTAAAATGAATTCGATATCGTTCGAAGTTTCTTTAACGTGAAATTTTCCAATATTTCATTTAGATTCGAGTTACTGAGATTTGACCGTGAGTAGGTATATCTGAAAAACACAAAGTATTCGTAGTGTGCTTAGTTCCGCGAAAGGAAGGTAAAACATACATGCAATATTTTTCCTCCAGATCAAGAACGCAATGGAAACGAAGTATTCAAGTGCCCAAAAAATCAGCCAATAGTGAAACCGTTGGATTAAAAAAATATCAAATGCAAGCCTAGCGGAAATCTATTGAACCATCCGTAAGGTTCGGATTTCGTGCCAGATGGGGCGCACGGGGCGGAAAGTCGGGAAACATTAGAGATCGGTAAAGTAAAAAAAAACCGTCTGCCTTTGATGGAGCGGAGGATGTCCGCTCTCTTTGCCTCTGTGAGGTTTCTTTTCACGAAAGTGTGGCGCGCCAACGGATGCCTTCCGGATTCGAACGGACCGCTGAAGCGGATATCCATTTGCTCCTGACTGCCATTTATATCCTCCCCTGGTGATGACCCGGCTCTTGTGAGCTCGGAATCCGCGAGCGAGAGAGCTCCTGCTCTCCGATGTGGATTAGCATTTTAATCTGGAACGCCAATTCCGCCGAGCCACTCGTTAACATATTCTATTCGAGCTTTGAAAAAAATCCTATTTTGATCTTCAAATATTCCTTGCCGTCTTTGATAGCCGCAAATCTGAATATTTGCATATAACGGAAAAAATCTTTATTTTACAGCATATTGCCGTGGTGAGCGGCCATGAATGAAATATACGCGCCTTTTTATGCGTGAAACATTTAAAATCGATGAAGGATCCTAAGTCACGAATTCAAAAACGAATGGGGATGTCTTCATCCCTGATTCCTCAGACATTTAAGCGGTGATTCATTCCAGTGAGACCTCTGGCTTTAGCCAACGCGCAAAATCTATCGCGAAATGCATCCGCTTTTCGACTGATGAATGGATATTTTTCTCGGCTCCGCGCACACCCACGTGACGCAAATTTTAGAGAAAGCCCGATGACGATAAATCACACCCACGCTTCCGGACATGATTCCCAGTGCCGAGCGACGACGGAGACGCGAAACCACTTACTTACTCCAAAGGATGAAAAGAAACTTTTGCGCGGAGGGGAGAGCGGAGGTTGGAAAACCCTAAAGTCGTGCGCGGAGATATATATATATATATATATATATATATATATATATATATATATATATATATATATATGTGTGTGTGTGTGTGTGTGTGTGTGTTTAGCTGTGATTGGAGGGGTGGAGAGAGAATGGTGGAGGAGAAAAGATTGAGTGCGAGATGGGGTAAAGGAGGGAGGGGCATTCTACTGCTCCACCCGAGTGAATCGTCTCGATTGGTGCATTATTCGTGGCTGCGATAAAATAAAAAAAGAGGATTGAGACTTTGATGGAGTCGAGGGGAAGAAGAGGGGACGGAGTGCGAGGCCTCAGAGGCACCAGAGGATCCTCTCGGATATTCCGCGAGAGTGAGTAAGAGCGGCGATGATTTCATTCTTTATGCGCGCCGTGAGGGAGTCTTAAAGAAGGTGTGGAGGAATAAAAGTGGAGGTGGCGTTAAAATAGGCGAAGGCTGTGATGTGGTTGAGGGTTGAGGCTGAGCGACTGAGAGATTGAAAGCAGAACGTTTGGGAGAAGCGACGCAAGAGGAGGAGGCGGATTGGAGTGGTGGCGGTGTGAAGGATTCGGTGCGATTTCCAAGCCACTCGCGCAATTTCAAATGGCTAGGGAATTCTTCTGTCTATCCATCTGTCTCTTTCTCTCTTTGCAAAATGGAAATCCGATGCCCTGGATGCAAGCGCTCTCGTTACTCAGTGTGAGCAAAGGCGCTTGAGGTATTCTGTTCTCTCGAAAAAAATACGTATCAAACGATAAAAATGTATCAGGCCAAAAAGGAATGATCATTTAAATCTTGATGCCATACCTCTGGGACCAAAAGCCATCGCAGTCCAAACAAAGATGGGAAATGCTCGCATAGAACTTACGGATGAGCATAGTTGCATATCTCTTCTCTCGCTAAATTTCTTAATTAAGTGAAAGAAAAAACGTTATTCGTGGTGGGCGTATGTTATTCCTGAAGAGCAAGAGAAAAAATTAACATCAGCTATAAAAACAAGACTTAAAACACAACTCTTTCTCGGTATATTTTTTTCACATCCAACACTTCATTGCTAGTGACAAAGAAAGAAGCTGCAGTACAATGTAATTTGTCAGTTTTTATTTGTTCATAAACAAACTTCCTATGGCAAAAGACCATTGAAAGGTGATATTTCCAATTCCTTTCACGAATACTAGAAATATTAGGACAGCCACACACATTCTGAATGTTTTATCGCACGTTTTAATAATTTTCAGCAACAGAATTTCGAGGAGTGTATCCACACCGCGCATATCTACATCGCCGTGAAAAACGGGTTTCGTGAAATACTCGCGAGGAATGAAGCGGCGCGAATGCATTCCGGAGACTAAGCCACTTTCATCCTAAGGCTAATAGGCTTATTCTCGCGTTACGTGACGCGAATCAGATTAACATTCACGGAACTTTGCGTTTTTACGACGTCGAATACGAAAATACTCCAAAGAGTTTTGATTAGGCCTGAAACAACAAAGGAAGGTATTACGAATAATAAAAGAGGACCAAAAAATCCTTTATTCATTGAGGCATCGGGAATGCATTGAACGTCAATCGATTTTGGGATCGGGGTGACAATTAGAAACGAATGCGAACTAAATAACAAACAAGGTGAATATGAAATCGAAAAAAAGAAACTGGACTTGACGAGCAGTGGAGCATAACATTCTTGTATAGCGTCTGTGATGAACTATAAGTTAGCGTAGCTTATTGAGCGTACCATAGAGAAAATCTTTGTGGCTTAGCTCTAAGGATACGGATCATGGTAACAAAATCACATGCAAACGATGATTTAGAAACCAGGCGTACGGTCACAAAGGGGCGAGATATTGAAGAACGATTTACCATAAAAATCTTAAAGTTCTCGAATATCCTCGTTCCATCACCAAGAAACGGAGAGAGGGCCGTTAAGGGAAAAGCTGACGATCACGCACGAATTGACGCGGGAAGCCATTACCGGAGAGCACCCGCCTTCGGCTTCGTTTAAGCGAACTCATCACGAATGTCGCTAGCGACGTCAAAAAAAATAATTACCGAAGATCCGTACGACTAAAACTTAACGCTTTCCCACCATTGTATTAAAACGAGGAGAGAAAAAACATAGCGAAACCTTTAAAAAGGAGTCGCGTAAAAATGCAACCCCAAAGATTATATATATATATATACTCTGCGAGAAAAAATATAAGAAAGAACAAAAGGTTAATCCTTCCGTCAGAATCTTTTTTTCTCTCCTTCGGACCTTCCTCAAAAAAAAGAAAGAGATAAACAAAAGACTACCGAAACCCTTCCTTCTTCCGCACAACACTCATATCTCCTTTCCCTTTTCTCTCTCTCTTGATATAATCTCGACACTCTCCTCATCACCATCATCCCGAAAAAAAATGAAAAAGGAGGGAAGTAAAAAAGTGACGGAGTGAGTTAGGGAGAGAAACGCTTTGAAATGAGTTCCGAAACAAAAGAAGTGAGATGCCGGACTGCTGCTTTCATCGCGCGGGGAGCGAGAGAGAGAGAGAGAGAGGCTTCCCTGAGACGTCGTAAGAGGATGCGTGGAAGGGGAATATGTAGGGTGGAGGGAGGGAAGGAGGGAGGGAGGCGAGGAGAGAGGGTGGACGGAAGGAGTGAGGGAGGAGGGAAGGAGGAAGGGAGGAGGGAAGGAGGGAGGGTGGAGGAAGAAAAGGGAAAGAGGAGGATATTGCGTGACTGCCGCGATGAAACCGCAGGCGCCCGCAAATCGGCGCCGCCAGAAGATGGAGATTGACGCGGAGATGGACGCCTGGACGGACGGACGATGACGATTCCTCAACGCTCCTCGAAATTAAAATATAACCGGAGGAGGGAAAATGTGAGAAACTTCGCGCCGTGTTATCTGGAGATTTCGCCCGAAAGGGAAAAAAGGGAAGAAAATGAAACAAACCCTCGTGCTCGAAAACGAATGTTTTTTTCTCCGGGGTTCACTTTACGCTCCGGATTTTTTTTTTTGACGTTTTGTTTTTTTCACGTAAGTAGGGCGCTTGGAAATACATCAAAGGGTTGTAGAAATAACATTTCTTCGCCATTAGGAGCGATAAAAAATTATAAAAAATAACGTATTTTTCCACATGGATATCTCCACTCTTGTTTAAGGACTCGCACGGAGCGTCCACCTGGTTTCGCGTCCTATATTTATTTTTCCTATAATGCGGTAAGGGGTGATTATAGATACATCTCACAGTTTCTTGGCAATAAAATGCGAGACGAAAACAAAGCTAGGGAGCTTCGTCAAAATCGACACTCCTTTCGTGGAGAGTAGTCAGAACGTATAGGGATTCTTTCTTTTTTTCACTCCTCGAGAAGCAAACACGCAAACGTTTTTTAGAACCGGTAGAATAAAAACGTGCGTGATAAATTCTAAATGGTAGCACGAATCCACAGATGGAAAATCTCACATAAATTTTTTAACAAAGAATCCTCTGTGTTATGCGCAGCAGTCTATAGGAGAGATAGGCTTCACGATTTTCCAACGAAAGACTTTTCGTCACGTTGTACTATTACCATAAAAACCTAACGGATGTGTGTTTAAGACAATCAGGTTAATCATTAAAAATATCCTGAAGCTTTGACAAGAATCATTAAATACAGTCAAACCACGATTTAGCGTCCCCGTTTGTCCAACACTGACATTGGTGTTAAAGCGGGGGTGACGGTAAATCGAGGTATATGCTTGCTCTATGTAATCATAAGATGGAAGTTCTGTTCACAAAGATTCATGGGTGGTATGCGAGAATGGCACTATATAGGAGGGCGTTAAATTGGGTTTAACTGTATATTTAAATGGGGTGGCGGGGGCGGAGTGGCGACAGCGTTGGTCTTTCGCGTAGTGGTCACTGTTTCAAATCCCGTCCTCTACTTGTGTGGTTTGAGAACCCGCAAGTCAGCGCTCCGTCCTTCGGAAGGGACGTTTAACAGTTGGCCCCCTTGGTTCTCTACGTAAACAGTAGGATAATGCCGACACCGGGGTTTCCCTCCTCCCTTTTGAGTGTGTCCGGTGTGGAAGGAGTTATAGCTATAATAGTCAAAGAGGCTGACTAGGCAGAAATACAAACAAGCAAGTTACATACGTTTATACAATAAGGTTTGTCTCCTTGTTTATGTGACCATGTCCGCTCACTTTGTGCGTTTTTATATATATCATAAAAACATCCTTTTTGTGAAGTATAAGGCTAAGAAAATTCTCAGCATCCACGCCCTATGTGGCAGATTATCTCATACATTTTCAGCTCTAGACGCTGCTTGTCTGAAAAGACAAAACATAGAAACGATATTTTGACTAAATTTGTGATTCTCGAGGACTCGAGTTTCCCACGATAAAAGGAACGTATACAATTTAAAGGGTAGCTCCAATCTTCCTCTTCCTCTGAAAGAGAAAAGGAAAGCTCTCATTTTTGCCTTTCAAAATTCTTGCCAACTTTATTTTATACCTTATGGTTCCTAACTTATATAATTATCTGGAAAATTCACAGAAAATGCACCATTTCCGCGAAAGTGACGTCAATTTCCATCCCTACCACGTTACGAATACAATATAATGCATCGGTCCTCTAAACTTAACGCAAATGTCATCGAGAATTTCCTGGATCCAGGTACACTTTGCTTATAAATGTAAACGCGGCTCATTTAATATAGTTTTGCCAAATTCCGCTTTGATGGCTGTCGTCGTTCCTTAACTTTTTGGGATACGGGCACGATTCTGGCGAAAAAAAGTCTCGATGACTCGCATTAACCCCATTGGAGACCCGCACCCGCCGTCACGCCATCGGGACGTCATCCCTTTATTCCGTTACGAAACGATCCAGCATCTGATAAGCCATTCGCCATCATCTCGCTCGAAGTTTGAGCAATAATGATTCGATCGGAAGAAAAAGGACAAGAAGAGAGAAACAGAGGACGAAAGGAATAAAGGTCTCAATTCCACCGACGCGATTCCCGACACGCGAATATCTCGTTTTTTTCCCCTTACAGTTACCCTCCGCTATCACCCAAACGCGCGCGCATAAGATTCAATTCGCACCCTAGTTTTCTAGAGTCGGATTTTCTCTCTCTCTTTCTCACTTCTATCCTCAGCGACGCCTTCCGCAAGAAATCTATCTCGGAGCTGACGAGGGCCTTCACTTGTCTCCTCTCTCTCGCCACCTTCTCCATTTCTTTCCGTCTTGAATGCCGCCTAAAAATCCGTCAAAGGCTCACTCTCTCGGTCTCTCTCTCTCTCGCACTTTTATTCTCTCTCATGATGAATCCCTTTTTTCCCTTGAAACGTCACAAAGAGGAGGAGGGGGAGGAGGATAAGGAGGAGGGGGAATGGTTGGAGATGGTTTAAGAAGAAATGGAGGGCGGAGTGTTAAAGGGGTGGTGTGTGTGGCGAAGGAAAAATGGGCTAGTCAGTAGGTAGAGAGATGGAGGGTCGTAAAAAGAGAGGGATGGAGGTGGAAGCGCGCAGGGAAAATGGGCCACTCTCGCCGCTCTCTCTTTCCCTCTCTCTTCTTCTCCACCTCCTCTCCACTTCCCTCTTCAGCAGCGAAAGAGCTGTCGGAGGTGAAATAGTCTCCCTCCCATCCTTTTCTCTCCACCTCTCTCACCCACACTCTCTCTCTCACGCCCACTTTTTCTGTCACCTCTCGATGAGAAAAACGACAAAAACATACGGAGTTCGATCGAAAATTGAGACTACACCCCTCACGAGCGCGCGAACGCACTCGCGCGCACGCACACGTGTGCGCCAAACAGACCGCTCCCAACTTCCGAACGCTGTCACACTTCATAGTGCCGCGGGGCGCTCAAAACTGACGTTTCGAATCTTTCTCTCTCTCATTGTTCGCTCTCGCTCGTTCTTCGCCGGAAACCTCTCACGTGCCGCAAAGCCGCTTAGGCCGATTATGCGAAAAAGGGATTGCGAGGGAAAGGAGAGAAAAAGAGAATGGGAAGAGGGAGAAGTAAATGGAGTGGAGGAGGGCGGGGAAGGCGGGAGGGAATCTGCAATGAAGGTGGAGAATAAAGGGCAGGTGAAAAAGTGGCAGGTATTCTGAATATTCTGGATTCCTTGCCCCAAAAACATGGAGGAAAATGGTTTTTTCGTGTTTTAAGATCTTCTAGCTTAAGGAAGCTGAGTTGCTTAGCGCTACCATATTTTAGAGATAGATACGTTCATACTCGTATATAGATGTTTATGTGCAACATACACTGTTTCCCAGGTTATGACGTCGTCGCTCGCGACGCGGATTCGGATAAAACGCGGGTCTTCTCTATTCTACCTAAGTGCTAGATAGAGCTTGAAAAAATTCCACTATGTTGACCACAGATTGATGTCAGAATTATTTTTTAATTTGGCTCCTAGTAGCAATAATAAATAATAAAACCAATTAAAATCGTAAGTACATACTGTATCGATTGGTCACACAACGTGGATAGATGCGCCTAACTCGGTACACACACACACACTCACTCACTCACACACACACACAACCACACATGTATGTATATATATCATTATATATCGACGTTTCTTACAGAGGAGGATAGATAAAGCAAATAACAGGAGGATACTAATGTTTAGGCACTTCCAGATGAGCTGAAGATTCGGAATTTTTTTCTTAGGTAGGATTTTGTGCAAAACCGACTAGAAAAAACGAAAATCTTGAAAAAATGCAACAATGCGGCCGCTAAAAAATCTCAATTGTTTAAACAAATTTTCAAGGTTTATGTATTTTCAAATGTGCTACGGAGTTGAATTTTTTTTTATAAGTAGAATTCATAAAAAAACGAAATAGAGATTATACAAATTTTGATATTTTAATTTGTTTGGCAGTTAAAAATTCTTAAAGTTAAAACAAATAGATAACTGTTTAGGTACTACGGGATAAGCTAGGAAGCTAAAATTTTCAAATTATTTACAGAGTAGTATATTTGCACAAATAAACATTCCAGTTTTACCATATATGAATGGCGGCGGCCGTTAAAAATTATTTAAATTTAAACAATTAGAAAAATATTATTTTAGTTCTAGAAGTGCTACAACTTTAAAATTTGGCTAAAATGTGTAGCATTAGTACCCCATAATGAAGATAGTGTAAAATTTTTAAAATTGCAACATTTGAGGATTGTTTTAAACTATTATTCTTACATGTGGGAAAAACGAAAATCGCTGCAGAAATGAAATCTTTAGAATTAAAACACTATTTGTAATGATGTAATGTCTGTCTGAAAAATGAATGTTTTTTCAAGGTGAGATGAAATGCTTGCAGTATGCAAGCACCAACTACTAGTATATATATATATATATATATATATATATATATATATATATATATATATATATATCATCATCATCATCATCATCATAGGTAGTCTGTAGTCCGTAGACAGGTCCGTGATTATTCTTGGTTAAACCTGGTTCTCCATATACTCCTATTTTCCGCTGTCCTCTTCATATCTTGATAACTCTATATATATATATATATATATATATATATATATATATATATATATATATATGGCCTATTTTAATCTAATCCCATCTCTCTTTTTCCTCCCTCGGGTCTCATGTCATCTCGCGTGCCACGGAAAAGGTTCTACTTCCAGAAAATAATCAAAGAGGTAAATGCTGTCTCCTCTCACGTCCTCTCCCATCTTATCTCCCTCGTCCCGAATTCATGCAGCCCCGTCGTCGTCCAGGTCAGCTATCAATTAAGGACCGTTCGCAAAAGTGAGAGAGATAGAGAGCTCCAATCTACCTTCAATCTCTCTCTTCCTTGGGGATCCGTTCCCATTTTAAAGCGAACTCGAGGAGATGAGAGAGCGAAAGAGATGATTCACGTAATGCGCGGAATGATAATAGTTTCGTTAATAGAAAATAAAAAAGAAAAGAGAATACTAATATTTTTTATCGATTACTAGTATGACTGATTTTATTTTTCGCCAGCCCGATAATATCGACGTCTAACTTGAAAATATTTACAAACTTCGGCAAGAATAGTTTCTCGTATCGTCAAAAATTATAAAAAATTAACAGATAAATTGGCAAGTTATTATAAAGTTCCATAAAATCGAAAAGGCAAACGCTGACAATTATGTAATGTGCTAGATGAGATGGATGTTATACTATGTTTGTTCTTATAAAAAACTAGAATAATGGTTCCTGGTGACTCATTCACGCTTTCGCATAACAATCGCAAAATTTAGAGTAGTGTTTGGTTTTCCAACGGAAGGGTTTAATAAACTTTTCTGAGATGAAATACAAAACTTCTGTCAATAAATGTCGAATTTTTGAGATCTCAGTGCATATACTTAGGAATTTAATAAAATTAAGCAATTTAGCGTGACGAAAAAATACAATAGGCATATATGTTGTGTCACGAACAATATAAGAAAGATCTACAGCTTTTACTACCACATGAACGACATCATTTCCCAATCTCACAATATAATGAAATTTTCGTATCACATGACGGCGGTTACACACATTGTACTCCGCCATAACGAAACATTTTCATTCGGTCCTATTCGTGCAAAAAAAACTTATTTTTTTAGCTGTTTCATTCCATTAATGCCATCGCCTACATAATTCCTCTACTATTGTTTTTCAACCGATCTATACTCCAATGCCCTACGATAAATAAACATGAAGTCACGCAACAACAAGCTCGTTAAAGACTCCAGATTCGAGGAGAAAAAAGGGATGCTGACAACCGAAAACCCTATTCTTCTGATAGCGAGCTGTCCTTGAGAGTTTTTTCGAGTTCAAAAACCTGGCGATTCACTTGCTTAATGCTATTGGAGGTCATCAAGGAACGAGAAAGGCAGACACACGCCCATGCACGCGCGCACACACATACAAACACCCGAGCTTATTCGCTCTGTCACATACAGAGAAAACGCGTGAAAAAAGGGTGTGGAAGGGCATCCTCGCGGATATTTCTTTCGCTGACTTCTAAAAGAGATTTTCATATCACGGCTCTCACAGCATGACGCCATCCAATTACCCCAATTTAAGAATCATTAGCGTGGAGAGCAATTCCGCAACCGTCGCCGAGAAAATTACGCGAGGTGGATGAAGCAATAAAGCGCTGTTCCGACGCTTAGATCCTGTGATGTTTTTATCGCAAAACTTTCTGTACAACTTTACGGCTGTTTTGTATTAATCTATGGAGGCATGAATGTTACAAAGGTGACTAAATGAGTCTGAACACAAGTGAAAACCCCAATAAGAGCAAAGGAAAAATGCGAAGGGAAATCAAAAAAGGATAAATCACCTGAACTATAGCGTTTACATCGTTCTAAACATAAAAAATGCCTGCATCGAAACAAAGGAATTACATCGAACAAAAATGCACCTTAAAAGTTTACTAAATGTTTATAGCGGCACTAAAAAGTGATAGAAGAAATTTTTAAGAAGCAACTTGAAAGATAACCTCTGTAAAAGTTTTACGTCCAAGCAATATACCTAGCTCAGTGCTCCGGTTATTCTCCCTGGCTTTACCTTCTGGACAAAATCCTTTGTGCGTGAAATGACTTTTTAATTACAATCAAAACAGGTAAGTGGAAGCTTAGCATAAATTAGGCGGGTAACGTTCATTAGATTGTAATTTTTCCTCTAATGTGGCAGCCCTGATAGGGTGACACGATGTAGTACGCTATTACCGTATTTACTGGCGTGATCCTCGAACGTTTAACTAGATTTTGCGGCAAAAAATCAGGTGCGAGGATTATGCCAGGACTACTTTTCACATCTACAAATTAGGATGCGAGAATATTGACAGTGTGAGAATTATCCCACTGAATATGGCATGATATTTAATTTTTTAATAAATTCTATGCATAAAATGCAAAGGAATTATAATTGAGAGGTATGTCCCACGTACATCGTTTTCGTGCGGTGTTCCACTTTTAGTGAAAATCGGCAGGCCTGATTAATTGATTTCGCTCGATTGTCATTTTCATTTAACGTTTAATGAAAATTATAATTATAATTTCATCGGCGTTCGTTCAGCGTTAAGGTGCCTGATATTGGCCTACAGACAAACAAAGGGACAGACGGACGTTTTTTCTTTCATGCAACGCGTCTTCAAGTTATTTATTATATCAATTTGCCAGTGAAATGTTAGTAGAGACAAAAAATTTCAACTTAACCTAATTCAATTTTACTACGTGTTTAATTCGAGCAATTATCACGTGTTCTATGTGATTCACACAATGTCGACAAAGTCGACTAATATGCCGGTTATGACTGGAACGCCTTCCACGGGTGCCCAAAATTTCATCACGAATTTGGATAAGGATTTCTCCAAAAATCATAAATAAATAATAATAATAAATAATTTTAAACTTTAAAAAATCGAAACAATTTTCTCGTCGGTTTCTTTCCAGTCTTCCATCTGTTACAAAAACACACTGCCTACGAGTATGTAGGAATTTTCGGTATTTATTAATTATTCGATGATCCCGCCATATGCTTTTGATGCTCGAAACAATCGAGTTCCTGCGGCAACACAATTCCATTGTGCTATTTAGGCTAAAGGCGATTTGTTTGTTAAATGTTTTTGTCCCAATTTGTTACATAGAAGCTTCCCTATTAAATACTCCGCCGCCGGCAAAGGCCTGAATCGATGACTGGACGTGAAAAATACTCGATAAAGCGTGGCCTTACTTCGTACACAATTATGAAACATACTTGAGTCAAGTCGAAAAATGAACTGTTATGGATATTTATAGGATAATATCCCGAACCCGACTTCGAGAGAGTTTGCTTAATACGGAGATACATCTACGAAAGAAATGATGAACGGATAGAATAAAAATCGTTTTATATTTTTCACCAGCAATGCCCGTTCTTTTCCCTGATCATTTATTTAACGGTTTTTAATCTTTTATAGTTTATGCCCGAAAATACATGCTGTCTTTTTATACTCATTAATTAAGTCAACACTTACCAAGCGATGGGAATTTGATCAAAAATCGACCAGCCGTACTCGAGTTAATAGGCTATACACGAATTCATACATACCGCTCCATTTTCATTTAGGACACCCACGATTCGTTTAACGACATGTTTGACCGCGATTCACACTTAAAATATTTGTTTTAACGGTAGAATTCAACGTCAGAGTATTCAAATCAATAACGAAGCAGTGCATTGTCGAAATGTGCGCTTTAGCATTCTGCATCGAGCGCATCCGTTTTAAGGCGGACAATGCGGATGGCGGCGGTCAGTAGGTATGGCGGATCTCGCCGATCCTAATTACGATACTCTTATCTCGGAGACCACGTTTGCACGCGACAAACACGGCATCCGCTAAAGTTGGCGGCGATTTAATTTCACGTACGTGAAAATAAAAGACCCGACAGAGATTATTCTTGCTTCTATCAAACGATACTCAGTGAACCATTGCTGCGATGAACTAGCCACTCCAGAAGTATGCTAAGTATGGTGGTATCTATATATATACGTAGCGAAGTTCTTTGAATTTGTTTACAGCCTTTGCGTTTGCGTGGAAACCGAAATACCGTCGGGCGTTTTTCGGATTTATCGTATGTAGAAGCGTATTGGATTCATCGTATGCAGAAGCGTATTTGACACGAATGCCTGCAACATCGTTCGCGAAGGCCCCGAAATTTCATTTAGGGCGCGAGCTGTAGATTTTCAGGTCGTCAGATATCCTCCCGTAATTCCGTGACGTCATTAACAGATAGCAGGTAATTCGGACATGGTGACGGTGAAGTTTTGGGCTATCGTCATCATACGTGCATAATTTCCTCACACTCGAAACAGGGAATGGGGTAATTTAGAGTGAAAAAACAAAGCAAACTCGTTATGAATGGCGAAAAAAATATGAGACGGCTGAACCAGTTAAAATTAGAGATGCACACCCATTGTATTTTTTGGTTTATTAAAATGTACGCACATTTATGGCCAAATTATCTTAATTACTTTTTACAGCTCCAAAGAAATTATAAATAACTTCATGTTCTGTTAGTAACATACGATTCTGTTGTAACCTATTTTGGACAGAAACGCCTCAAATCTGACCGAAAAAATTAAATTTTACGCCATATCGATCTATAAGACGGCTTGCCATTATTATTTTTTAATAATGAAACAATTCACTTTTTCCGAAAAATATAGTGGAAAACTCTAACAGCGATTATTAAGTAAACCTACTTAGGATTGATACATATATTAAAAGAAATACGCAACAATCAAAATGTTGAAATAACCAGTTACTTATCCAACATTCCAACTGTACTGCTGTAATTGTCCTCTGTGCTTTGGGTGGATTCTTTCGTAATAAATAAAACCTTGATTACGCTCGGTAATTCGATTATTGAATTATAAACGATATCATGTCACTGAACTCTGAAAGCACATTAACTATGCAACAAAAGCAATATGAAAATTCCGCGGGGTGAAACTCCTCTTCACATAGAATTCTTCCCGCTGCGATCAGAGGAAGCAGGAGACGATTTATGAATAAGAAGTCCAATCCCTTCGCTCGCTTAATTCGGGCGTTATTCCGCACTTAATGAATTTTACATGAGAGTGCCCTTCGGTTAAACGCGACTGGTGTTTTGCCTCGTAAATAGAGACGATTTGATTTCGATGATTCGCTCATAACTTTGCCCAAACAACCTCGCTCTAAATGCTAGGCAAATATTGACAAACATCAGCTAAACTACCAAATTTCGGAAGAATGGAAAATGAAACGAGACATCTGATGAAGTCTGCTCTCGATATACACTGGCTACGATAATTATCCCCGTCACGATCCATCAGCTTCGAGGAGGATATAACATCATTTATAATTTGGGATCTTGGGGCACGCTCATTAATAGTCTGGTAGACGTGAAGCTTGTTCATCCCATTAATGTGTTCTAAATAAATAAAACCTTCTAACTATCCTTTTGATGCTGCTAATTTAAAATTAGCCTTTTCTCATTTAATTATTGAGGAGACGCGGCAAAAAATAATTTTCCTTTGATATAAAGATGAATTATCAGATGTAATTTGGAGCCCGTCATACGCAGGACGCCGCGACCAAACTGACAGGATACGAGAAATTTAATTGTAGGACGGATAGATAAAAGGAATTCTTTTTCCGAAAACAATAAGAGAGCATAATAGGAGAATAACACGATAGGTGGGTGATATTCACCCCCTGCCGAACATCAATTGCGGTGGCTTATAGGATATTATTCAGCTTCAGATAAGCACGTTGAAATAAACGAACCAACTTGTTATCAACATTTAGCTACGCCAGAATCTCTGAATACTTTGGACTCAACAAAATACCAAAATGGGAAAATTTTAAAAATAAGATCTCTTTCCAAAAAGAAATAAACGGTAAAATGCTTAACAGCGGCTCATACCTGCTTTCAAAGAGAAGAAATTAGCCCAGCAAAGAATCAAAAAGAGTCCGCTATGCCGTGATGACGTGTCTTTGGAATTCGCACCGTCAGACACAGAATCAACATTTCCACTCTCTCGTTGAGTGCCTCAGTCCTTCCAGGAAACTTGATGAAACGTCATGGTGACAATACGTTGATGAAATCAATAGAATCTAAATTCGAAACGAAAAAGTATCTGCTCAATATACTATCTTATTGAATATTTTTGAGACTGAGTAACTGTTTTCGAGCAGTTGCTAAGAAATCAAGTCTATCCTACTTAAGCCCACACAAGTCTAAATTATTTCTTTTCTTTTTCATTTGTTTCTGTTCTGCATGGTTTCGGCCCTCTAAAAAAAACACGCTCGCTTTCACTACATTCCGACCCGTGACGTACGCACAAGACAGACATCTCTGGGCGAGATCTCGATACGCAGCCTCATGAGGCAAAACGGTCGAGATACGAGCGAAAGAAAAACCATTGCAAGGACAACTCCTCGACCATTTGTGGCATTTCTTGTTTCCGACATCATTTTCTACTATTCTGAACTCCCGAAGTCTTCTCCTGCGGCGGTTATATACAACCCTTCGGATAGCGATGAAGCAGAAAACTTTTCGACAAGGTCTTCGGCCAACAAAAGAGAGAAATATGGAATAGTGAGGGGGAACGGGGGAGAGAGGAAAATGAATAGCAAAACAATGGCGAGGGGGCGCCATGTGTGTGTGCATGGCAACGCGCGAGCGGACCGACGAAGAGCGAGCGAATGAGTCTCACTCACTCTCAACCTCTCCCTCTTTCGGGTCGTTGCCTTCTATCTATCTCTCTCTCTCCACCTATGGAGGAAGACGGCGAGGGAGGAGAGTGCTCTCCTCTCCTCCCCCCCTCTGGGTGAGAGGGAGGGGGGAGACTAAGGAACGAAGGTACGCTCGTAACACTGAAACAGCTGTGCGCGAAGAACACGCCACGCGAAACTCTCCAGTCACGCTCACTGCTCGGCGAGAACACTCACCTCTTCTCTCGCTCTCTCTCTCTCTCCATTTCTACCTTTTCCTCTTCCCTCTCTCCCCCACCCTATCAACTTCCACGGGAAAAGGGGCTGAAATGCTGTAACGTTTGTTTCTATAAGAAAGAGTTGAGAGAGTCAATAGAGACCGACTCTCACCGGATAATAAGTTCTCTGGTACGAGTGTCTTCGCGGGAGTGAAGATTTGCGTCCTTCGCCTACCCTATTAAACGGGTACACGTGCTTGGAGATTATTAAATATTAATTAATAATTATTAACCATGTAATCTTATTGCACTTTGTGTGTTCTCGACATACCTTCGATGCATTAATATTAGAAGCGAGGAAAACTTTACCATCTCCGTTGAAAAATCTTTGCTCCCATTGGCTGAAACAAATGGCCGAGAATATGAAAAAGAAGCGTATGTCTCGCGCGGAAACCCACTGAATATTTTTGAAAACATGGAAAGCATCGCATATCGCACGTGATGCTTGTGGTAAGTCCCCCGTTTGGCGCGTTATAACTCCAGGAAAACTTTGGGTCATAATTTATGATTCTCCATACTTACACCAAGGGCATAACTAACATCGTGGATATGGGCATCTTGAGTCCGCCGCTATAATCATTGAGATTTTGACTGACCATCGTAGTTAGTAAATTAAGCTACTGATAAACAAAATAATTGGCGTATGTTGGACGGATAAGCGGTGCTACGGGAAGAGCGGCAATTCCTCCCTCACCTGACTCATTTCATGGAAAGAAAAAACGCGTCAGAACAGGATGATTCGTGAGACTCACCGGAGGCAGATTCCACAAGAGTCGGCAGGGCGACGAGCGAGAAGAGCAACAAGGCGAAGGCCGGGAGGCGTAGTGGAAGAACCTGAGGGCCGCTTGGGGCGCCCCCGCCCCCTTGGGCACCTTCCTCTCGCTGCCCCCGCATCTGGTGGCCGGCGGACAACTTTTTTTATTTTACCTATCCTTTTCTTTCCCTCCTCTCGGCCGACCGCCGACACCTCCTCCTTTCCCGACCACACGGGGGCGCTGCGCGTCCGCCCACTTGCCTCCTCCGAGGACGGCGGACGGAGTCGCTCCTCTCGCGGAATAAAGACGCCTCTTCCTCTACGCCGCGACCGCGAGGCGTCGAAGGCGCCGCCGTCAACAGAGGGCGACGCTGGTCATGCCCTCCCCTTCTCCCCTCGACGGGCGGACAAAACAAACGAGGGAGGAGACGAGGCGGCGGGTATAAAGATGGGTGCAGAGAACACACACGGGGAAGACTTTTTCGGCGCTTTTCTTTCGTTTCGACCGTCGTATAAGGACGTCTGAGGCGATTGGGACGAAGATGCTTTAAAAAAAGAGAATTCGGTTCCCGCCTTGGGATCCTCTTAATTCAGCGTGGCAGGTGGCTGCTTGAGGTGCTGTGGGGTGGTCGTGCGCTCCGGAACGATGGAAAACATCTGACCGGCGCGGCGATTCTTTCGTACACGAGATCAGGCGAAAAGAGAGGGACGGACGAAGATATTTATTTACTTTTTACGCTACTTCGCGGAATCTTCGAAAAGGATTTTTTTTCAAAACACGACAACTTTCTGCGAGTTTCGTTTATTTTTTCTCGATGTTTTATTTTCTTAGAAAAGACGGAAGCACACGTTGAAGAACATATACATACGTAAATACATACATGCGTGTTGCATATACTTAATACATCGACGACGGGACGAAATGACACTGGCACGTTTAAAAAAGCACACACTCGGTGAGGAACGGGGCGATGCGAGGAGGGGGAATAACGAGTCCCACGATATCCGAGCTTTTTTTCGCCCTCGGCGAAAACGAAAACAAAGCGAACTACACTTTTTACTCCCTTCGAGGAATAGGCGATTCCCCGTCAAGAAGAAACTCTTGCCGTAATACAAAACTCCTGTCCTCGCACTAGGGGGCGATATGTTAAAACCCTCCTCCTCAAGACATGTCCATTAGTTTCTTACTCGTTATAAAACAACAGAGAAGAAAGGATCACTACCTCCGGCCATGTCTCTACCTCCCTCCCTCACGGCCACGGGCTGACTGAACGAGACACGTACGGAGGGGCCGAACGCTCGCTATTCGTTCCGTCTCTCGAGCCTCCCCACCGCCACCTGGCGCCCCTTCTCCGCATTACGTGGCTCTCCCTCCCTCCCTATAATCTCACGTCTCCGCGCTCTCCTCTCCTTTCATTCCGCCTTCGAAGGATGGACGTCCCGCAACACATCTTCTTCCGCCATCCCTTTCCCTCCCCCTCTCTGTCTTTTTCCATCTGCACCTAAAGCGATTTTTTTCTCCCTCCGAGTCTTTCCCTGGCTCCACACCTTCAAACCTATATTCTCGATAGGGTTCCTTCTACCTAATTTCATCCACCTTCTCTGAAAAATCCCTTAGAAAAAAAAACGCCTTTCTCCCTCCCTGGAGAAAGTTTTTTGTTTTGCAGTTTTTTCCTGCCCCTTCGCGTCGCAAATTTTCTCTTTATATCGAGTTATTTTTCAATAACCGAGAGGAAGAAAGGCGACGTGTTTAGATTTTTTGCTCCATAGTAGAATATATTCCTGTGTAACAGATTTTCCGTAAAAAAGGACAAAAAAAGACGTTCATTTTTATATCAAACGCCTCCAAACGTGGACGAGAAATTTGTTCGTCGCTGAAATTGAAATTTTGCAAGGATTTTTTTGCTCTTCATTCAGTCCGCAACTTATTAGAATAGATGAGATGTCACAATGCTTAATACTACCGAAAGATATTTCAATATTAATGACGAAAAAAGACATTCAAAGCCTTGAGTGAATAGTCCGAAAACTTTTGAAAAACTCATGGGGATTGTTCGTGGATCTTTACCCACAACATAACCGTCAGAACGTATTCTCCGCCTCAGTTATGTCTATCGGGAAAGCCCTTTGAATATCCGTTCCGTCGCAGGAGGGGATTCGAGAAAATGAAAACCCTCTATCAATCTGTGCTATCCCCTTCGTCCAAACGTTATCGTACAGAATACACGTAACTTCCGAGTCTTTAAAGACCTCTTTTGTGCATAATATTTCGAGTTCTATTTAAAAAAAAAACACGAAAGCAGCAACAATTACGATCAAGGTAATATCCCGAGAGTAGTAAATTAGATATTTCATTCCCCAGAAAAAATTCTTTTCCCCCTAAGAAAAAATACAACCCCGAAAACCCATCTCCCCCAACCCTCCCGCTATCCTCCAGTCTCTCTCTCTCTCTTTTATTCCCACGGGATTCCCCTTCAATCACAATTTATGAACTCCGTTAAGAGGAACGAGGAACTCCGCGATATAACCTTTCCCCCTCCCACGATTTCCCAATGTCCCCCCTTACGCGATGCCTTCACAGTACGCGAGTCGCGCAGGTGGGGGCAGCACCGAGCGGCGCCACCTGCGAATCTCGGAGCGACAAGGTAATGTACCAGACCTATTCCACGACGATTCCACCGGATAAACCGAACTTCATCTGCACGCCTCTCCAGACTCCTCTTCCTCTATTTACGCGAACGAGGAAGAGATAGAGATATTGCGAGACCATAACGGAAAAAAGGAACGCACTGAGTCGATCGCGTATTGCGAATCGAAGAACTTTCCTCCGAATGGAGGGGAAGAATCCTTTGCACCAAAATTGATAAAATAAAAAACATTTTAATTTGAGCGAAAAAAATAGGAGGAAGGCTTTGGCTACTTCTAGACTTCCCATTTCTCCGCAGGAACTTGGGTTATGAAACGCGGAGAAGTATGGCAGGAGGGTAAGGAAGTGAAGCTGGAGGAAAGAAAGATTCTCTCTCCCCCGCAGCGTTCACAGAGACAGTTGACCCCGCGGCGCTAACATACGACAAAGGGTTAGGCATCCGAAGAGGTCCTTGCGGTCACGGAGAGCTGCGGCGAAACCTACAAGACGGCGGAATCATGAGAGAGAGAGATAGGGAATCTCCGAAGTTGCAAAGACGACCGCCGGAGGGCAGCACCGCCTCAAGTTCTCAAGCGTGTTTACACGGCGAAAGAGAAGAGGAAGGTGAGTAAAAGGTGGAAGAGGAGATCGGGAGAAACGGTAGGAAAGGAAGAGGTGTACGAAGGAACAGGGAGAGAGAGAGAGAGAATGCTAGGGAGATAGAAATAAAGAGAGGGAGAGAGAACGCGAAGGATAAGGAATGGAGAGAACGGAGGAATTTGGGACGACGATGGGAAAAGAGGGTCGGGAAAGAGAATGAGGGAGAGAGGGAGGAAGAGGGAGAAGGGGTGGAAAAGGGGATTGGCCAGAGGGAGGGAATATAAGGGGATCAATAGTCGGGGCGGCGAGTGCGTGAGGCACACGCGGCTTGGTCGACTTCTTCTTCCTCTTCATCCGCCTCCTCTCTTCGCCCCCGTCTCTCCCACCCCATCCTTCCTTTTAGCGAAGAAACCCCGAAACATTACGGAATACTCCCTTCTTCCGATCTCCCGCTATTTTTTTCATTCTTATCGTTCGCCTTCCAAACTTGTTGTGCGTGTGTGCTGTCTCTATTTTTCTCTCCCACTCAACTCACGCAAATACCTCGAGGGAAGAAAAGAATTCTGGGATTCTCGGCGCGACCATCACAATAAGGGTGCTTTCCTAACATGCCATTCGAAACGGCTCCGTTTTTAGGGTGGAGATGGATATAAGGGGAGAAGAGAGAGCATGGGAGGAACATGGAGGGGAAGAGAGAGAGAGGGAGGGAGGCAAAGTGTAGAGGAATACAGCAAAGGTTCCATTCCGTTTCCCATGATAAATCACTCAAAATTCTACCGATACACTGCGACGTCCGTTTTCGCCTTAGCATTCCGTAAGACGGTCGGAGTGGCTTGGGAGAAATATATTAGCGGGGATCCAAGCCAGAGAATTTAGATGGGGGAGAGAAGAGGAGACGAAATTTTCGATTCCTAGGAAAAAACCGCGGAATGATTCGGAGAGCCTAAAACTGTGGTTTTTAACCTCTCACGAGAAAGGCTCCCTTGAATTATAAAATAAAATATTTGGTGGTGCGAGGAATCTCCACGATAGAGGAGAATAAACGGAGGTTATGATTAATTAACGATGTCGAGGTCAAAAATACGCCGAATACGATGCAATTTATTGTTTTATTTTGTTCGCCAAGAGTTCGTTACAGATGGTAGGATCTGAAAAAGTTAAAATGACGATACGCTCGAAGTCGTACACGTCGGAATTCGAAATCTCGATCTTTGCATGATTCCACAAACACGTTCAGCCACGGATAATGCAATAGTGACGGATTGCGATGGAAGAATATCGATGAAAACACAGCAAAATAGTAAAAATCTTATCTCATCATGATTAAATAATAGGGTTGATTGTGAGAGGACAAACGGATGCAAAAATCGCTCACTAAGGCGAATATTCTGGTTTTCAATCTCATTAGGTTAAACAACCGCGATGATAAACACTTCGTATTTCATTTCAATGCCATCGCACAGTAACAATTAACTTTCTTTAAAGCAAATTAATATTTTCCCAGTTTTTTTTGCTTTCCTGATAAATAATTAACTTTACCCACGGCAATAATTCATTTTTAAAACTTTGTCTGGGAATGAGCTTTTGTACTTTGGGTCTAGAGAACGTTATAATTCGTTAGAGTGGAATTCATGGAAAACAGGATGATCCGAAAGGAACTTATGATGCCTACTTTCCATTTAATCATTTATTTATTACTTATGTATATTGGATTTAATAGCTTTAAAATCACGGCGGATATGTTGCTCTTTGTGTTTCCAAATTTCATAATTTAGCGTTGTAAAATATTACAAACACATTCGAAAGGAATATTAAATTGATCACACGTATTTGTGCGGCAAAAATAACGTGCGTATGTATTAGAATATATCGAATCCGAGTCCGACAAGAGTCATTGCTATGGCAACACTCTCGTAATGAGTGATGGAAACTGAAAAAACGCTATTATTTACGCAAAATTTGAAGAAATACGATCGATAAGCAAAATTCTACGATAGAAATTAGAATCTCAATTCCTTTCCTCAGAGAACAGTACAAATCCCGCTCCGATATTACAATTCTAAGATATTTTAATGTGCAAGAGAAAATTACCTTGCACGATGGATTTCAGATTTCTCACGTAAATCAAATGGGAAGGATAATTCCTGGAATCGAACACGGGACATTCAATCTTAGCAACAAAAACTATCATCGGAAGCTCGGCCCAAGTAGCAAGAGATTTCTACAAAGTTTCATGAAAATCGGTCTATTGTTTCAAAAAGTAATAGGGGGGACGGACAGACAGAGAGACAGACAGACATACACAACGGGAATACTATAAGCCTATTTACATTCTCAAAAGTAGACTAAAAAATCGGATGTGGCCACCACTTGACTTTCTCCATATCTGTAATATTTCTAAATATTCCAAATAGGTTATATAATAATAAATATTTTAAGGAACTGCGAGAAAATTTTAGACTTTACAAAGAACAGAAATAAATTCAAACCATAGCCCTCAGATATTGAATATAGCCACAAAGCTCCAATAATTAAGAAAAGAAAAGGGAGCGTTACTAAGACGTAACTAAGCATCAATTGTTAACAATATTCGTCGGTAGGTGGTGTGGTAGTGGCAGCAAAAATATAAGATACCTCTTAAACAATTAAATGGGAAAATGTTTCGAACAAAGGTTGTAAAAAATTAAATTCCCTACAACTTTTATTCCAATACATTTATCAAATATTAAAGCAAATATTTCAAAATAGCAGATGTGACAAGAGTAAACACCCAATTCCGATTGACCGATTTTTACCAAAAACTAATCAGTTCTTGTGACTTTTATAAAAATGTTATTTATAAAATTTCGTCTTGACCTGATAAATGGTTTTTAATTAGAGCACCCACAAAAAAGCTGTCACATACACACAGACATAATCGAGAAAATGGTCAAAACGTGTTCAGAGGACCTCGAAACGTGTATTTCCGTTGAAATCTCGAAGTCGATTTTTTCTATAAAAACAATACTTTCCCCTATACTACGTATGGAGAAAGAAAAAATACGTTTGATTGGAGCGGACGAGGCTCAACTTGCTTCGTTTATAATCTGCCGTTATGTGGTGAAGTTATAAGATTGCGAAATTGATGGGTGGTAATATATATTTCAAATGCGGATTGTTTTAATTTTTTAGTTGTCTATATTTAATTTACACCAGTTACAATTCTTACAGATGCGTAAATACGAAAATTAGTGCGTCTAACCTAGAGCTCAAGTTTAACTCTAAATTTTATAATCAAACGTTATTTGCCTTACATTCATGGAAGTTTAGAAATTGCCAGATATAACGAAGCGCTGAATGCGATAAAATGAAAGGAAGGAGCGGAAAACCGTATTTATGCGACATACGTACATAAATACGTCTCTTTAAAACCTATACATTGGCATAATTGAAAACATTACGTGTTTAAGGTATTTATTATTTATATTTATTTATAAATCCATCAAGATACCGATCATAGGAACGATTCGGACTACGTGTATTTAACTATTGGTACTAGCATAATTGCCCGTCAAGTATGACGGGTATGCATGAATTAAGCATAAAGTTGAATTTAAATTTGAATAAAAAATTAATAAAACCAACTTTTACACGCACTAAAAAGTAAACAAAAATAAAATTCAGATAATTGAATGTTCCAGAAAGTAAAAATAGTTTTGGCAAATAAAGGTTGTGTGGCAAAGAAATATTAATGAAGATGAATCGTTAAAAAGTTACGCTACGCAAATTTTATATGCGAAAATCTATTTTTACATTTTGGAATATTCAATTATGTGAATTTTAGATTTCATGTATACTTTTTAGTGCATACAAAACGTGATATCATTAAAAATTAAAACTTTGACTAAATCAGAAAAATTTGTTTTAATGAAATCACGTTTTTTATGCACTAAAAAGTATAAAATAAATCTAATTGTAGCGTAATGTTTAACGAATAAATCTTCATTAATATTTCTTTAACACAACTTTTATTTCCCCAAAATAATTTTTAATGCCTAGAACATTAGGTTAATTTTGTATTTATTGTTTACTTTTTAGTGCATATAAAAGTTGGTTTAATTAATTTTATTTTATTTTATTTTTTTAACTTAATACTTAATTTACGGATAACCGTCATATTTGACGGACACTTACGCTAGAAGAGAAATAAAACACTCTGGGCTTGAGAATGTTAACCTGTCAAGATGATGGGAACGAAAAATATTTATAGAATAGAAGAACATTTAAAAACAAATTTAATTGTTAAACATAATTATATTATTTACATGTCACTAAAAATATCTTCAAATACAACATTTTTTGTGAACATTCGTTTATCTTTTTTGAGTATTCCTTGTTTAGAAATAGAAATGACATGGACATAGATTTTATTGGGATCAGTGGTTCTAGAAAGTGCAACGTGTGTGTGTGTATTTTTGGCTAATCAACCCCTCGGATTATTCTAGCCATAGCTCCTTCCACACCGAACACTCACAAGGGAGGAGGGAAACCCGGTGCCGGCATTAACCTACTCATAAAGAAGAGCACCAAGGGGGCCAACGGCTTAACGTCTCTTTCGAAGGCCGGAACGCTGACTTTGCGTGGTCTCCTCAACCCACACAACCAGGGGGCTGGGCGACCTTGGAAAAATCCTACTTTTGCAGGATTCGTACCGGCTGCCCTTTCGAGCAGCAATAGAGTAATTGAATATTTATTTATTTCGTTATCGTCGCATTATTTATTGTAGCCAACGTACTGTTTAAGGTTCAAACATTGTCAAAATTTGAGTATATGGATTCTTATTTAAAACCTCACTCAATCGTAAGAAATGAAACAAAATTGGCCACAATCAAACCATCCTGAAGGCGAAAAATTTGTGCGTAAAAATACGTCAAATGTTCACGTTAAAAAGTAATTTATGGACCGATTCGACGCGTATTAAAAAATCGATAATAAAATGCATGGAAGTGACTTGGCATTGCAATTTCCCATATTACGGAAGATTCTACTACAAAGACTCGCTTTTGGCTGCTACTCGCCTGCTGCTTGAAAGGGCAGCGGGTACGAATCTTGCAAAAGTAGAATTTTTCCCACGGTCCTGTTTGTGTGGTTTGAGGAGACCGCTCTAAGTCAGGTGCTCTTCGTTAAGAGTAGGCTAATGCCGGTACCGGGGTTCCCTTCTTTGTGTGTTCGGTGTGTAAGGAGCTATGGCTATAATGATCAAAGAGATTGATTAGCCAAAAATACACACACACAAAGACTTGCTGTTCTCTTCATCCTAAAAAAATAAAGAATGACTAATTAAAGGTCTATGGATGACGAGGCTGAGTAATAGATCCGATTTTGTGCTTCGCGAACTGAAAGAGATGAAATGCTTTTACATGCATAAAGGGCAACTTTAACATAAGAAGACCTTTCAGATAATAAATCGGAGATGTTTTCGCACGATTCCGTTACAGATGAAACAAGATGGAAAAATATACTCCATAGATTGAATACACAGAGATTTCAAGGGTGTTCTTTATGGGTAATACGTATGAAACGGCATCAAAAGATTTGGCGGTTCTTCAAATTTTATCTCCGAAACTATTAGTCGTAATTGTATAGTCCCGCGGACTTTTATGTGATACATGATGTCCTCTATTCGAATAAAATTTTTAATCTAAGACTCATAGATCATATATGAGCATGGGAGAGAAATATATGGTATTTAACTGTTGTTTGCCGATAGAATCGTCGTATCGACCAGTGTAAACAAAATATGCAATGTTTTGCTCGGAATTTTCTTGAATTTTTATCCCCGAAACTATAAGTCGTAACTATATGGTCTCGCGGACTTTATGTGGTAAAACAAGTCCTCTATCCCAATAAGTTTTTTAATCTATACCTTACAGATCATATAAGACCTAGGGAGAGAAATATATTGGTATTTAATCGTTGCCTGACGGATGCCATTTAACGAGATACGAGTATAAGTTAATTAAAGTAATTATATAAAGTGGAAGTTTTAATTGACGGATACAGTTTAAAATCACAATTAGGCGATAAATTTTAATAAGGATCACTCCTACCTAATTTAATTAAAATCCGTCCAGCGATTTAGGGATGAAAGTTACGACAGAAGGGTGGATGGACGGACGGACGGACAAGACGTGCTCATGAGTCTGTCTGTTACTACCGCTTCGCTGGTAAAGAACATCTAAAAATGTGTGAACTAATGCTAGATACATTATTCCATTATTCTATTCTTAAAGAATTTAAGGCGCAACCAAAAGATATTGCCAATTCAAATCGCACCTGCGTCTTAATAATATCGATATAAATTGTACCATAACAATTTTACGTATGGCACCAAATGAAACAAATGAATCTTTAGCAATGCGCTAGTTGATAGATTTAGAAAAACCGCTTACGTTAACACTAGTTCAAATGAGATAAGAAATTCTGCACGGTAGTCATGGTAACTAAAACGTTTCTTTCTTATAAGGAGGAAAAGTGGAAAAATGTTTTTCAGATTCTAAACTGGTGTCTTCGGAAAGTAATTTAACACTCGTGACAACCAAATTAAACTTCATTTTCTCAGCTGTCCATTTGTTCAAGTCTGAGTTTTTAACTCAATCTTGACTGTTTTTAAAGATAATTTCACAATGTTCTGGGCGGATAAATCTTGGAGAATTAGAATATTGAACCATCCATCCAGCCAATCTGAGATAAGACGATACAGGCGTTTTTAAACAAAGGTTATTTCGCCATAGTTCTTTAAAAACCAAATTAATATAACTAAAGTTTACAAATATAAAAATTTTCTTTGGTATCACAAAGCTTTTGATCGAGCGAAAAATATTTCAAGGCATAAAATATTTGGTAGATGCATATCATCATTGTTTTTATGATTACTAGCCCTGTAATAACTATTCTTAAAATTTCGATATTTTCTGTGTATGAGATTTCGTCAAACCATTAAAAATTAGCCAGCTACACAAATTGATATTTAGGGGTAAAATCCGGAAGTTTCCAAGGTACTTATGTTCCTTTAATTTGGTAATACCATTCCTAAAGCCTGATATTTGAAAAAATAGAAAATTTTTTGAAAAAATTTAATATTTTTCGCTCCTGCTAAACAAATTCTTGAAATATTGTTATTATTATCGCCTTATCTTCCTTTTATTTTAGGTGCCTTTTTTTCTAAAAAACATACACATTTAATAGAAAACCTTAACACCTACATAAAAGATAAAATAATGCAAATAATTCCACGTAAAACGTTTCAAACGACAATGTATTTCTAATAATGTCTCCGTTGGTATATTTTTGTTTCTAGTTTTCTCGACTTTTTTGTCGTCAGGCATGGATCAGAGCCATATTACAGGTAGCCACTAAAGTTAAAAACAATCATTTTATAGCGATAAGTAGTAAGTAGAATTTTAGAAGTAACGTGAGATTACAAAGAGTTTCTCTACAGTTAAAAAATGTAGGAAAAATGACTGCAATCTTTTGCAGAAAATCAAGTATTTTTAATGTTTATAAATCATACCGGACAACTGAAATTTGCTAAATCATTTAACTTTATTTCAAAGATAATTACGGCAATATTGCGTTTCCACGTACTTTTAAAAAAATCTTAAATCTTGAGCAGGATGAGCTTTTTCAGGAAAAATATCTCATTAAGAAGTTCGGAATGGTCAAACAAACATGGATATGGGAGTAGACGTCAGTTCCATTAGCAGTTAATATCACTTACAAGTATGAACTCGTTGTAGCCCTCGGGATTATAACTGAATTTTTTTCTCTAGCAAAAACATAACCCAGTCACCAACATTAAGCCGGTTCCATTAGTTAGAGGTTATGGTAGAACGCGATGGCTTCATTCAGAAGACGAACTTGGAAAAAAATTCAAAAAAGGCGAATAAAGCATCGATGAAAAAGAAATTCCTTCTGAAAAGAGAAAATCCAAATAATTGCCTCCTCCTCTTTGAGGCTTCGATATAAAACTAACATACGAAGGCATAAAAAAATAAACACAAATTAATAAAAACTGGAAATATAAGTAAAATATTAGATATCTCCAATAGCTATAAAAATGGAAACCTGGAAAGTATATTATAAGATTTTTAGTATCTACTTTCGCTGAATCGCCGCTGAAGACGGCTGCATTGTAGCCTAAATGCGCATCTGGCTTTCCACAACCTTGTTGTGGCTTCTGGAGATATCTAACACATGCACCCCTATTTTCAGATTTGGATTCTTCAGTGCTTGTTTTTTATTTGATTTTAGCCATACGACGAGCTCGATATTTTTCTGTCGATGAATGATTAATGACAAAAAAGAGCGATGGAATATAAAGCGCACAAAATCGCCATATTCAAGCGATTCATTGTTATTCTTTTTTTTGAAGAATCAAAATCATCTGCTTCATTGCTACCCTGACGAAACCCTTTTGAAGGTATGATTTATGTCTGTAGGTAGAATTAATTTTTTTTAAGTACGCGATAGAGCCTAAAACGGAAGAGTGGACAAATAAAAATGACCTCCCTCGACTAAAACCCGGAACTGAACCCATAAACCATTATGAGATGACCACTCAATGCTCTATGTTTACCCGACCATTACACTTCTTCCTCTTCCGGGCGGCGATGTAATGAAAGTCCGGAGTAATCTTTTCCTCCGGATAAAACTCTTCCAAAACAAAAACGGACAAAGGGACGGTGAGGGAGAGAGATGGAGTCGAAAAAAACGTTCAAAAACTAAGCGTACGATTTTTTTAAAGGGTCTTTTTCGGAAGGAAACTAATGGCGATAAAGCGGCTTCTGGTGCTCCTGGTCGCCGGATTTGAAAAGAGGAGCCGAGAGAGAAAGAAGGTAATTAAGGCACGAACAGAAGATAGGAGAGAGAGAGAGATGAAGGAAGGTGGGACGGAGGAGGGTCGGTAGAGAAGTGGGAGGAAGAGAGGGACTCAAGGGAGAGAATTATTAAAAGTGAGGAGAGCCATGGAGAGGGTGGAGGACGTGTGGACGGGAATGAATAAAAACTGGCAAGACTCCTTTCCGGATCACGTCTCTCTATCCCTCCTCCCTCCTCTCTGTCTCTCTCCCCCTCCTCTCTTCCTCATCTCTCTGCCTCTCATTCTTTTTGTCTCTCTCCGCGTGTCCCTGCTTCTCTCTCTTTCTCATCTCCTATTGCGCTCTCTTTACTCCTGGTCTCTTCCATCCTCTCTCCCTCCCTATCGTCGTTTCGTCAATCTCTCTACCTCTTTCTACTTCTTCTCTCTGCGTCTCTCCGTTGCTCGCCCCCTCTTTTCTCTGCGACTCTTCCGTCCATCTCTCCGTCTCTCCCTCCCAGTCTACTTTTATATTTACATTCGTCTCTCTTTCCGTCTCTCCCTTTCTCTGTTTATCTACAGTTCCGACTCTTCTCCTAGTCTCATCCGCCTTCTCTCCTTCCCTATCCCCTATGTCGTTCCCTTGGTCTCTCCCTTCAGCCTCTATCTCTCTCCGTCTCTCTATCTCTCTGCTGATTCGTCTTCCCCTTTATTTCTAAGTTTCCTCTTTCGGACTCACCCCAGAATCTCTTTCACCGTCTCTTCCACTGCTTCACTTCCCTAACTCCGCCGCTCTCTCTGTCTCTACCTCCTCGCACCTCTATCTCCGTCCTGACCTTTCTCTTTCCCTCTCTCATTCTACCTCTCTCTCTCTACCTTTGCCTTTATGTCTCTCTTTCTGTTGCTCACTTATTCTCTCTTTGAGTAATTCATTTCTCTCTTTCTGACTCTCTCTGACCCTCTTTACTGCCGATTCCCTCTCTTTCTATATTTTCTTTAAATTTTCTATTTTTCGCGAGTTAGAGAGAGAAACTGCAAAGAAATGGCAAATGGAAGGAATCACTGTGTGTGTGCAGTGCGGTAGGTATGGAGGGAGGGCGCTTCTGCCTAATTCATCGGCGAGATTGCTCCCGAGGAGAGAGAGAGAGAAAGAGAAGAGCGACCGTTTTTTTTACTTCCATTCTTAATTTCCATCCTCCTCTAGAAGGTCGAGGCGGTAGGAGGAGTGTGGGGAGGCAATATTTGAGGATTGCGGGAGTTGCTGGAGTAGTAGAATAGAGAGGGAGGAAGGGCACGGTTCTTATCCCCCTGCCCTCTCCTCCATCCCTATGCAAACCATCCACATCGCGACGGCAGACACCGCACTTACTCGGCGATTATTTTTTTCCACCCGTTCCTCCTCCTCCACGTATGTGAATCCAAGACGAAGGAGGCGACGGAGCTGCATAATGTTTGCAGCGGTATGAATTAGGGAGTAATTACGTATTAAAAAGGGTAGGGTGGTGGAAAGAAGTGAGAGAGGGAGGTTGAAAACGAGATAGACTTATCTCTCCCTCTTTTTCTCCAAGGCAGACGTTGCAGAGAAAACGGAGAATGGAGAAGGCGGTAGTGGGAGCGTAGTAAGCAACGGCCCCACAAGAGTCAACTGTTATGTGTCTCGCGTTTGTTTTTTCTGTTTTATTTTTTTAAGTTTCCTCTTTCGTGAGATCTCTAGGGTGCAGTCTACCCCTTCTCCTTCCCCCTTCTTCGACGAAAGCCATCTTCCCATCGGTCCCTTAGACGCCGCCCACTAAACGCATCGTCGTTGTAATATTATGTACATTTCCCCGCCATCCGTGGGAAGTGGTCGGGTTTTTGAGAAGGCTTCAAGGGAATCCAATTACGTCTGAGTGGAGGAAAAATAAGATCCCGGTTAAGAAATGCATCACAAGAGATCTTCCTTAGCGTTGGGATATGTTTCTTTCCATAATTCTCATTTCTTCGCGTGTGTGCGTGCGTGCTTGTTTGTTTGTATGTGCACACAAAAAATGTATATAAAAAGTTTATAAACATACCACAGCTCAAAGGCTGAGGGCTGAGAGAAAGTTAAAAATTTTACCGAATGTTTTTTATGTAATGGTACCCTGAAATTGAATTCGACCGATTTAGCTGTCCAGAGCTAATCAAAATTTACTTCCTTCATTATGGTTATGCATGCACGTATATATAAACCCCATTTCGCAGTTGCTTCAGGGTATTATTTTCCAGGCAATTCTTTAAATTTTCTCGATGACATTCCCTGCTTATCACCTACTTTAAAAGTCCGTACTCTTAAAGACCTTTTGAAATTTATTTTTAGTAAATAAGGATTTTAGGGATAAAATTTCTAAATAAAGGTTTTACTACTATAATTTTACCAATAAAGATGAATATGTTTGTTGAATTTTACGAATCGATTTTTCATCATAGCTTCGTGGGCCGTATAAAATTCTCCTAGGGGCCGCATACGAACCGCGGGCCGTAGGTTGCCCACCCCTGCCTTAAAAGGTGGCGCAGTATTTTGTAACCTAAGGTCGGTCGCACACCATAGAGTCATGAAACATGCGGCATCCGACATGCAGTAAATGCAGCGCGAACCGAAGCTCGCACACCGAAGAGACATGAAACACGCGGCTAATTAAGGTGATCAGACGTCCTCTTTTCATGAGGATAGTCCTCTTTTTGTATATTTTGTCCTCTTTGAAAATTATGTTCTCTTCTGTCATTTTTACACCCTCTTTGTTAATTCTACCAACAATTATACACAGAATATAACATACTAGTGAGTCAATTTGTGCCTGCTGATTTATATACTAAAATCCGTTAATTATAAAACTGAATGGGTTTCTGGAGTACTTGGAGGAAAGGGCAGTTCCTATGGGAGAATTTCAATACTTTGTATGGACAATGTTAAAAAAAGTATTCACCTGGGATGATATTAGCGAAACTTTAGAATCCATCTCTAAAAAATTCAAAAATTTTAGTATTAATGGCAGCCAGTTATTCGAAGAAATAAGATGCTTAAACTTACACTGCAATGTATAAAAATTGAATAAGGAGAACCAAATGAATATTTTTGTGGATAAACGCTGGATGGAGGTTTTTGCTCATTTTTATAGTGAGCTCGTACCATATCCAAACCTGTTATTGATTATCGAGTTCTGTTTTGCGCTATTAGGTTAAAATGAAGCATTAGAAAGAGTTTTTTCAATCATATTATATATCTATATATATATATATATATATATATATATATATATATATATATATATATATATATATATATATATATATATGAACCATTAAAAAAACTGAAATATCTTTGGCATGTGTTACTGCTCAGGCTGTGATAAAAGAAAATTTAGATACAAAACGTTGTGATATTTTACAACTCAAAAGAAACAAATAATGATTTGTTAAAAAAGTTAATAGTAGTAACAAATATCCTTATATAATAATTCTCAAGTGTCTGTCTATCTGTGATGGTACTTATGGAAATTTCACTATGGAATTAAAAGCTGAAACTTTCACAATCGTTAAACCTCCATGACGTGGTCCCTAGAAAAATCAAACATCCAGGAAAAAGTCCCGGATTCGACTCCGGGAGACGATTATATTTTCCCATAAGTTAACACGGGACTTTTCGATTTTTCAAGGTGCAAGATTGTTTTCTTTCATTCATCAAAATACGTCAATATGAATCAATTTTGTCCGTGTGTGCTTTATTCGACGGCTAAACTATAAAGTATCTTATTCTTGGGATGTTTACATGTTACACGGAAGAATTTGTCAGAAATACGCATTGGTCTTCGACATTTTATGGCTTTTTCTTACTCTTTCCGGGTGTTGCATTGTTGCCTCCGATTCAATCAGTGTCTATTAAGACTTTAAAAAGACGAAAGAATTGCGTTATTAGCATCGCACTTTTTATGAAGTATCGACATTATTGCCGTAGCAACGTCAAACGTAATAGATTGCAACGTTAATAATCGCAGATTATTATTATTCAGCAAACCTCGTGTGAACTGGGCGTTTTTAACGATTGACCAAAAGAAAAAAATTTCTTTCTTTATTTCAATGCTGGAATATTACCTATTTCGTAAGTAAAATCATAATATTTTACATATTTAATGTTTATTAATGCAAATAGGTCTACGCATCAGTTTAAAATTTGATGATAAGGAAAATATGAGCTATTATTAAGAAATGAAAAATAACATATTGTGAAGTACAAAATATTTCTTGGTAATAATTCATGATTAAAAATATAATAAATGGTTAAATTATTTGTAAAAAATTGCATAACTTTTAATAAAAAGATACAATTTTAAAGCAATAATAACGAAAAAGTTTGAAAATACTGTCTAAGATGACTTTTAAATATCCAGTCTTCTGACTGACTTAACAAAATTTTGCGCGGGTACCACTAGAATAATGTAGTATGATAAATACAAATTAATTGCAAGCGTAGCTTCAACGGGCTGCTAATAATTTAATATTTCTGTAGTATAATATAGTGTATTTAGTTTACAGTGTATTAGAAAGAAATAATACATGAAAATAAATAAACAAATTAGCTGTGTCTTTCACTTCTTTGGCCACATCCCTCTACGCTTGGTCAGTCACTTCCCTCCTACTATATTCCTTTACCCTAAAATTCCATAAACATTGGAATTTTCCACACATTGCACAAAGAGAATGCTAGAAGCGAGATCGTCTCTCATGTCGTTGCAGGATGTCGCGCAGCACTGACCGCACGAAACAAGCACTGTTTGTCTCGTGAGGCAAATACCTTACGACAGATGCCGCTGTCTCACTGGTGTGCGAGAGCAATGGGGCATTTAATGTTATTTTTATGAGAAAACGTGACACCTACCTTATGCGGCATTTACCGCATGTCGCATGCCTCTCCGGTGTGCGAGCCTCCTAAGAGTCGCGCTCAGTCATTTTGACCGCGTTGGAATAATTTTTACCCGTTTAAAAATAAAGTAAATAAATAAAAAACAGTTCACGAGTAGGCTTAGTAAATGAACTGTTGATCTATAAACAATTACACAGTGCTTCTTATTTCCAACGACTTTACCGGGAATTGCGCGTAACGCCGTCCTACCTGGAGCGGGATTGACGCGCGTAGCCCGTGGGGAAGGCGAAAACGCTTCGCGAAGCGAGGCACGGGGTTGTGCGCCATAGGCGCCAGGGGCGGAGACCCAAGTTATTATTAAAACTGAAATAATTCCATTCTCCCTCCCTCCCCCTTTCTCTTCCTTTTTCCCATTCCCTCCAGCCATCCAATTCTCTTCCTCCATCACATTCTCTACCTCCCTCCCGTTCTCTCTTTCTCTCCTATATAATCCTTCCCCGGGCGTTATATGAAAATTTTACATACAGAATGAATATTTAATTGATGATCATTACGCTAGAACACTTTAATGTGCCCAAAATCATATTTAACTTTTTGGAACATATTAATATGTGAATTTAATATTTTAAATGCATAAGAAGCGTTGTTTCATTAAAATGAATTATAATAAATTTTATTTTATTTTTTTAGTCAAAGATTAAAGACTTACACAAAGAATAATGGAATATTAAGTTTGATTACCCTCATATTGTTTATCTTTACTAATGTAGAAATTCATGGAAAGAAATGGTCATAAGATCCTAAGCAGATAGGCATTAGCTGCAAAGTTGGGAATAATTTTTAAACTGAACTAATTTTTTTCTTGTTTCGATTGCTAATAATGTAATTTTAAAACTTCAAAATAGCATTGAAGTTTTGTTAATATTCGGGCAGAAGCGACGCGAAATTATAATCCCAGTCAACATACTTAATTACACTAAACCGGCAACAATGTAAATCATCTAGACGACGAAAGATTTTCACGTAAAAATGTCAAGTTCTTGCGTTAAAAAATAATTTGTGATCCGCTTTGATGCAAATTCGAAAATCGGCGGCAGAAAAATACAATATCGTTTTTTTAGGCATTCATTGTTTTAAGTCTCGAATTCCTGCAATACTTCTAAGTAATTTTAATATACAAATGATTAATGTGTTACAATCATCCCCGTGTTAATGAAATGGAAAAAATATACACTCCTGGGATCGAACCCATGACTTCAATGTAAATTTATAATGGCGTTGCCAAGTAATTCTTGAGAGTTTGATTATTAAAGAATGAAACTTTTTCGAGTTATAAGCGGTTTTATCATTCTCTCATTTAATTCAGTATAGCGTTCCAACACATACACAAATTAAGCCTTTTACCTATTAGTATTATGATTGTCGACTCCGTGCTCAACATTCTCCTCCGAGAATGGATGTTCTTCTGGCGTGAAAAATGTTAGGAAAAGTATTATAAAAATAAACGTGCTGAAGTGCAATAAAGCATTCCATTGAAATTAATACGCGTTACGATCGTATTCTCTTATTAAATATTTCTTTGAAATACAAAGAAATAAAAAGCGAGAATCAAACTATTACAATGGTGCACTTTGTGGATACCTAAATAAAATACATTGAGGCAATTTATTTAACTCCTGAAGTGGATTAGCATTGCAATTCCTTTTATTACGGGAGGTTCTAACACAGAGACTCGCCTAAAAATATTAACGATGACTAATAAGAGGTCTATGGATGACGAGGTGGAATATTAAATGCGACTTTGTGCATCGCGAACTGATAGTGATAGTTTTATCATGCCCAAAGGGCAACTTCAACATAAGAAGGTCTTTCAGATAATAAATCGGAGATGTTTTCGCATGCTTTCGTTACAGATAAAAAAATAACAAGCTCGTGTCATCAGTCACCACGGTTATTATCTATATTATAATGCGATAAACAAGGTCTCCGAATTCACGTTTGTGTCACTTGCAAAGCGAAACGATTTGAGCGTCATTAACGATCTATATTTTCTGTCAGGTCATGTGAATTTCGTCTTTCCTCTGTTTTTGCACTAAACGATTGAAATACCTTTTACTGCCAATCTCTACGAAAACCTTTTTCTTCAAAAACTTTATTAAGTGCGTATAAGTGTACAATTCTACGCCTATAATGAAGAATTAAGAACTTTATTGGGGTTTGTTTTTGCTAAGTTTTAGGAGTTGGATCAGAATTGTTCGCGTTTTATAAGATTCGACACTGCATTCATATCAAAGGATGAAAATATAATGCAGAAATATGCCGCTAAATTCAAAAGATCGATTAAGAATTAAGTTCAGGAAATATTTCAGAGAGGTTTATGCGAAATTGTATGAATATTGGATCATGGACAAACTTAGCCTTTCTGCAGACCTGGAATAACGGCGGCAAAACACTAAAATACTTGGTTGAAAATTAGTGCCGAGAATTATTCAGAGTGAGAATACAGTTTTGGATCTAAATATTTACTAGTATCTCTTCTCCAGATCTGGGAAGAACGCTTTTCAAGGCGTTACTCCGGGAAACTCCAAAGAGGCGCTCTCGTAGTCACAACTTTTACGGCATTCAATTACTCCCCTCTTTGGCAGCTGTCGATCCAAAATTTTTGCTCCTTATAAAAAACAAAATCATTTCAAAAGGGTGCACGTGATGACACGGTCGGTTTAACCGAATCGATAAAACGCAGACGCAGACCGACGTATGGACACAAAGGAAGATTTCCTGGCCAGATTTATTTTGATAGAATTCATATTTGGAATTTATGCACACAATGGATCATACTAGCGGTAATAATACAACTCTAATTTTAAAAGTCGCAAACGATGTCACCTGGCGAGTTCCTGAAGGAGATCGACAGTTTTTTTTTTGCAAGCCATAACTTCATTTTCATTGCGAAAGTTTGAAAATAAACAACGGACAATGTCAACAAAAAATACAATATACTGATTGTGAAGTGTATTAATAATCAGTGCGCAGAAATATGTAGCCCCAAAACGAAAATGGAAAGTGATGATGAAATGGTAGGGATACATTCATTTATGAAAGTAAAAATAAAAAATATTTTCAGCATAAAGACGAATTTCTTCAGCTCTAATATTAACGGAAGACAGTAGCAATCCTATTCGCAAACCTTTAATTGAAAGCCTAAGATTAGTAGCAGGATCAATTTCCTTCTCCCAATAATAATAATAATAATCGAGTTACAGGCGATCGAGTAGTAGAGAAAAAGACGAGTACAGGATAGAAGAAGATTCAGAAGACGATGGAGAAAACATTGAGTGACTGCCGCGAACTGTGAATTTAATCATTTCATGAATAAGAAAATTCAATGACGAGTAAGTAAATAAAAAATTGCAATTAAAAAACAGTTGCTCCTTATTTTAAAAAGTTCAGACAACATTTAACCCATAAAACTATCAAAACTGTAGAAAAAGAACACGGTCAAAATAAATAACCATCCCAAATGTACTCAAAATACCATAAGCAACGAATTGCATGAGTAATGGCCATAGTGTTGTAAGATATTTGTGCTTTAAGATATTCGGAAATATCCTAGAGAGGAAATGTACTGAAGGCAATCTAAAGCTTGAAAAACATATTTCGCTAACCTCATAAGTCACTTCGCGGCAAGATAACGTATGAAGCACAGAGCCATTTTCCCATTATAAATTACTTACAAGATAGTCAAGAAGACCCTGAGAAATCGATTACGGTGTAAATTTACATTTAGTGCATTTCGAAAAGAATTTTACTCATGGTTTACCTAAATTGTCAGAGAAGTATTTGAGCGCATAAGTGGTTGAAATCGTGTTCGTCGACTATGAAAAGGGATAATATTTCTTCCATTTCTAGTTTTAATCGATAAAAACTACTGGTATTCATCAGGGTTTCACGATGAGTAAGAGAAACAAGTCGAAGAAAAAACTATCTCTCTGTAACATATAAGGAAGGAAGTCGGTAACTACGCTTAACTCTCTAATAAAATTTCAACGGATAGAAATATTATGGGGGAAATTAAGAGAAGTGATAGTGAGAGCCTTTGAAAAATACAGTTTTGTAACTAGGATGGCTACAAGCGCCACTCAAACGCCTATCTCAGAATATGCGAAAAAATATCTTATCATTCAAATTATTTTTATTTTTTGCTAAAAAATTACAATAGCCTTAATTATAATGAACTTCTGTCAATTAAAATTGAGAAAAATATAATTCTATTAATCTTTAAAATGCGTTTACTTGGACTCTGCTATGGGGTGTCCCGTCAATTCGTCGCGGGAAATTCATCGCAAGATAAATTCGTTGCATGGCAAATTCGTCGCAAATTCAGGAATCGTTGAGAAAATATTTATATTTTCAGAAGCCGTCAAGGGAATTTGATTATGTACTCTTTGTGTATTAAAATAGCGAGCCGCGATGGTCGGTTTATGGCAGCGAGGTTAATATTTTGCCAAAAGACATATTTTTCTGTTATTTGCAGGAATCTTTGAGGGAATCAGATTCCAAATTATATACTTATATTGATACTTTTTCAGCCAAATATATTTTCATTCGTTTTAGCTAATCAGGTAAGATAATGGGATATCCGTTTCTTCATTAATCCTACAATACATCATATTCAGTGTATGGGAAGGGTTGATGATGCCTCATAATTTCCGAATAAATTATACAACTCCTGTGCAAATTATTCACAACAATTATCCTAATAAAAATTTCTAAAGATAGAATTGATGAAATATTCATATCTTATCTGTTCATAATAATAATAAAAGGCATATTCCTCTCGTCATTTTGTTTATGACGCTTTTTATACGAGTTTTAACAAACTTCCCGTCTATGTAGAAGATTGAGATTAGGCAGGAATCCAGCGCGTTCCCGCGCTTTCATATAATAATCAATGTCGAGAATATTGAAGTCATTGGCATGCAACCTTCTTCAAATATAAATATAAACTATTCTAAATATTTCATTCTTTACAACTACCCCTTTAATTCAATTAAGGATAAGGTTTCTCGCAGTTAAACTTTTTTGTCTCTATAGAAATTTTTAGTTAAATGTTACGATTCTTATTATTTTAAAAGGCAATTGATAATTTTTATTTATTCTTGCGTTACTTTGTCGTTGTCATTATAAAACTCACGTAAAAAAAGGCCATTTTATTCAATAGAAGCCGAAATATGACGTTGTATGTATAAGGAAGGAAAATATACGCAGAATACAAAAAATTAGACAGTTAAAATTTTTTAAAACTTTGAAGATATTTGCCAATTTTTCAGAATATTTATAAAAGCATAATCAGATTTAGCATAAAATTTACTATAAGATAACGTAAGAATTTTTATCTTTCGCAGAAAGATTTTTTTACTTGCATTCGCATGAGGCGAATTGAGACTTCGTTACCAGTGTTATAACAAAATGGCGAGTTGAGATTTGGTAGTAATAATTTAGTCTCGCATTAAAAGTCAATGAGGAAAAAATCCCGAAAAGTCCCGAGTTCGAATCCAGAAGCGTTCCTTCTCTGTTTGATTAACTAGAGGAGAGCTGAAACGTAACGTGCAAGACTTTTTCGATAAAATTTTAAAATATCTTTAAGTTGAGATATCGACGCGGGATTTGCATATTTATAAGGAGAAAAGTATGAAGATTAGTTTTCTCATCGTGAAAATTGAAATATTCGAAATCGCCAAATTTAACCTTTAAATAACCTATTGCCAAATATTTTATAACATATGAAAAACAAGGTCGGATGAAAATTTAGCTGCATCTTTGAAGGCGGGACATTTCACTGCGAATGCGCGACTCGGGATATCACTATGCAAATCGTGAGATTGAAAATTACAGAAAAATATTTCCTATTTCCTCAACGATTCATGAATTTGCGACAAATTTGCCTTTCGACGAATTTGCCATGCAACGAATTTATCTTGGGACGAATTAGCCATGCAATGAATTTTTCCCTCGACGACTTCTGCAAATATAAATATTTCCAATTTCCTAAACGATTCCTGAATTTGCGACAATTTTCCTTGCGATGAATTTGTCTTTGAGACGAATTTTCCATGCAACGAATTTGCCTCGCGACGAATTTGACACGCGACGAATTGACGCTCGACGAATTGAAGTAGAACCCTGCGCCAAATCTTCTAGCTATGACTCATGACAACCGACCTCTCTGATATGGAAAACATTTTGCAGGTATAAGCCACCAATTTTGTGCAAGAAGCGATTAAGAGGATATCCTAACAACATGTAGAGACCGCAAACGATTTTAAAAGACGCTTGAGAACAGTTGGAATGGATTTTCGTCTTGTTTATTGAACGTCAATATACATGTTCATTGCTAATAGCTCTATCATAATAGGCGTCAAATTAAAAATTCTCCGGACATAAACATTTTTATGCAATAAATTAGACAAAATCAGGTGTAACTTTGCGGAAAGCCATTATTATTTAAATAAATGAATGTGCACAATTTCCACGCACTTTATGTAATACAATCGGTTTCGCAGTACTGCATGAAGTGGTGTGTAAATTGTGTATGTATATATACATAAATTTCTTTAAACAACTTTTATGTAATATTAATTATTATACACTCTCATTTCAATTTATAATTCGAAGTCGCATACCAACAAAACGCTAGCGGTTCCACACACAATACTTTTCCAGAAATCCCAATACTTAGGCAAAGAAATTTGAGCCGAAAATTGCTGTTAACATTCAATATACTAGATGTATTTTCTGCGGACATAAAATCCAGAACATAACGGTTTGAGAGAAAAGTATCCATCTGATGATATTTGTTTGAAAAAACATCCTGGAAGCCTAGGTACCAACCAAAACAAGTTAGAAAAGTGTACAGTGTATCACAAATAGGCGCGTTTCGTGCGATGGAGCATTTGAAACCTTACGATATAATTTGATCGAACACACCATAAAACAGCAAAACACCACGCCCCAATTATATCTCTGTCTATTACAAATTTCTTTCCCCCTCTTAGTTGGTGCATCAATAAAGATATTACGTAATTTTAATGACTAAATACTACAAAACGATATATCAGAAATGATGCCAGGGCAATATTCAATTTTTATTTACCAATTTATTTTCTAATCCGTTTTAATCGACCAAGCAATCGAAAATTATTTAAAACACCTCACTTTAGTTCAGTAGTTGTAATATAAACGTTTACGTTCTTTTCTTCGGTGTAGATGATCCATTTCCTTCCGCTTACAAAATCTGTCATGCACGCGTAAGGAATTAAATGTATTTTGTAATTATAGCAGATCTTATTTACTTCAGTAAACAATAAGATTATTTACGTTGACAACAATTAGCTAGCTATGCATGCATTTTTCTAAGTTCAAAGCTAATTACGAATTTCTTGTTTGATTTTCTTGATAACGGCTGTTTCTACGATAGAAATGTATAAAAAAATAAATTCTCTACGTTACTATAATCTGTTTCATTTATCTTTGCGAATGACATTTCGTACGTACTCGGGACCGCTCGTGTGTTTCCGCTGCTCTCTCTCTCTCTCTCTCAGCCGCAAAGATATATGAAACGGTATAGTTCTACAAGTTTCATTTGAAAACTATTTTGATATGACTAATACTTTACGAGATATTACGGAAAGTTATTCTTTCACTTGGCTTACGTAATTCATTTATGTGATTTTCTTATTTTTTGACTGTAAGTCCTTAATATCAAATTCAATAAAACTCCATTCGGTAGACGCTGAGAACGAACATACGGACGGACGGACAAATCGAAGCTAATAGGTCCCTATGCTGGAAGCGAAACGCGCCTAAAGACTGGAAAAACTTTCGAGTTATGTCTATGATATAATAGGAGCCAAATAGTCTTTTCCGTTCAAACATTCTGCCAAAAAATTCATCCAGTGATCTATTTAACCGCACTAAGTTTTTAATAACAAGCCTTTTACTTACTTAAAAGATATGCTAAAAACAGTTAAGAGGAAAATTGTACCTGAGAAATAGCGTCAAAAAGGGATTATTTTATCCAAAATTACAAAATTTGAGTGACTCTAAAAAATATTTTAATAATCTCTTATTCGTGCAACCATAAAAATTAAAGTCAATAAAGGTGTCTCATAATTTTAACAACAGAGAAAAGCATTCATTTTCAAATGTACTATTAAATGAATGCAAAAGCATTGTTCGAATAATATGTTCCACCAATTAAAACTTGAGATAAAAATTGTTCCTTCTCAAAAGCGGTAATCATATAATAAAAATAACACTTTCGAGTGTCATTGATTTGTCCCCCATAAAATAACTTTAAAGTAACTTCAAGCGTTGAGAACTTCGATGAGAAACGGAAGACTTCCTCATAACAGAAAAAGGTCAGCCTCTCAAATATTTTTGTTCACCGTTCAGCGCACTGGAGAGCAGTTATTTATATTCGGACTGAATTCTCCGCCTCCTTAGTCATCAAATCATTGCATAACCAGGATCCATTCCAAAGAACTCGGCGAAATATAGATGTCAGATTAATATAATATATTTCTATGAATAGCATAAGAACTTCCGGGTCGCAATGAAGATGATTCTCTTGAAAATTCGACTGACGTCTTAAGAACCATTATTGAGCCTCAATGGTAAGCAAGGAATTCGGTCGATATTTTCTTTAGGAGCTTCTTCACCCGCTGTAAGATAATATAATGTAAGGCCATCGTAAGGCAGAGGTGGCGATCAATGACCAAGCGTCCTCTTTGGACGGAGTAAGGAATAGTTGTAAAATGACAAGAGGCTCCTGTTTAATCGAATTCCTCGATTCGGTGGGATCTGACAATTGTTTCCATTGTGATGCTATGTCTCTAGACCAGCGTTTCTCAACCTTTTTAACCCCGCGGATCACTTTAGCAACCCATTCAGGCACTTCGGACCACCTCATTACTTACAGTGTAAGATATGAAGGAGTGGGGAAATGTATAAGTAAAAACGCCATCAATAAAAATATTTAATACTTGTGATCAGAGCCGTCTGAAGGGGGGGGGCTGGGTGGGCAGTCGCCCAGGGCCCCGCGGGTCTTAGAGACGGCTCTGTAATTAAATGAGAAATTTGATTTGTATAAATAGGGGGCCCCACGGCAACCCTCTCGCCCGGGGCCCCGCGGGTCTTATGTTAGAGACGGCTCTGCCTGTGATAGTGTACAACTTGCTTAATTTTTCCCAAAAAAATTCCAGCTAATAAATATGAGGGGCGGCCTAAAAATGAACTAATTTTGGAAACCTCCGCGGACCACCAACAAAACCTTCGCGGACCACAACTGGTCCGCGGACCATAGGTTGGGAAACGCTGCTCTAGATGTTACCCAGCTGATACAGAAAATTAAACGGGATGGGAGGGCCTTTTATCTATTATAAATAGCTTATAAGAAAGGACGTACCCTTGCCTTTGTTGTGGAAACATCCTTCGGCGAAGGAATACTTCTGTTCATCCACGACGATACAAGTTCCTCTTGCTTGAGACGCACAAACATTATAGCAGTCGCAGAATGATCATGTCATTCACGATGCCGGGCAAGATGTAGCTCGAAGAACGGGAGAACTGAAAAGCATCAAGACGTTCAAGCACTTACTAATGGTACGTATTTCGGTTTCGCGGAAATAATATAAAAAGCCGGCGCAATGCGTATACGTTGCACAAACTTTCCCATATCTGTACGCTTCTACTTCATGCAAAAACCTCACTAGTTGCATCAATACGTATACGCAACAATTCTGCTACTGTTTTGGGGGAGAGCTTGGCCGTAGCTGGGTGTAAAATTCAATATGTTACAATGTCAGCAGACGCTACGTACTTATTTTTTGAGAGAGACATAGCGTATAAATTATTATGTACAACGTTTGCCTCTATAGCTGGATACAAAAAACTAAAAATCCATGCAGATATTTTTTGAGTAAACCGAATATTCGTAAAAATCGACAAGAATAAACTACGCTCCATTTTTGCAGGACACGGTTCATTTGAACAAGATTTCTATCCCGGGTGATACCCTACATCAGTGTTTCTCAACCTTTTTTTGCTCATGGCCCACTTCAGATTTTCATTTACCTCTGTGGCCCCCACCCCTCATAGTCGCCGTTAGTTGGTAAAAGATATACTTTATGAACCGCACTGTTTATTTATAAAAAATAATCCCTGTTTAGAATATACATATTGTTTATTTATAATATACATATGAAATATGCTCCTAACAAAAAATATTTCCGTAATATTATTGTCACTTTATTTAGTGAGATCCTTGAGGCTGATGAAAACTAGCAAGCTTTTGAATTTCTGGTTGCAGCGATGTTAGAGATAATCGAAGATCACCTCTCTTTACAATATCAAGACGGTTACAAGTTTTGGATTGCAGGTGAAGAACTCGATTAAATGCAGATTCAATCAAATAAGAAGTGGGAAATCCGATAAAAAACAACTTTGCCTTCTCCCAGAGTTGTGGAAACTTATTTGCAATTTCACTACTTATCCAGAAATTCTGTTTGCACTTTTTGAATCTAGCTTGAGCTGTTATATCACTCTGAAACTCAACCAGACATTCTTGTAATGTGATGTCAACATCAACCGCATTTACACCAAACGGATTCACCACCCAATCTGGAATATTCATCTCTAGGAGGTCGCTGAACCGACATTGCATATCACTGTACAAATTCTTCAAATGCTCAACATATACAGCAATATCATAATCTTGAACTTCTATGTCAAGAGTGCCTAGTGATGGAAATTGTATGAACTCACGACGTCCAATATTACTCCAAAATAACTTGAGTTTTCCAAGGAAAGCAGTAATGGCCTCTTTGCAAGATATAAGATTACAGTTGTTTCCTTGTAACTGTTTTCCCAACAAATTCAGCTTTTCAAATATATCAGATAGATAAAAATGTCACATTTAGCAGCAACGATCTGTTCTCCAAGCTGCTTATCACTTAGAAATAGTACAACACTGTCCCAAAGTTCAGCAAAACGCCGAAGACAATTTCCTTTTGATAACCATCGGACCTCTGTATGCATTAGTAGGCATTCAAAATCTTCTTCATTTTCCTCACAAAGTTGTCGAAAAAGACTATCTTGAAGTGCACTTGTTTTGATAAAGTTGACAGCCTTTATTACAATAGCAAGGGCATCATGCAAACATCCTCCCAAGTTTTTTCCAACCAAATTTTGACGGTGATCCACGCATTGTGTGCAAAAAACTTCAGGCACAGCATTTTTTAACTGAGCAATGAATCCTCTGTATCTACCTACCATCGAAGCAGCACCATCAGTTGCACGAGCTATTATATTTTCTAGCGGAATGTTGTTTTCCTTGAAATAACTCTTAACTTCTTCAAAAATTGTCTCACCTTTGCTGTCTGTTTTAGGCTTTCGGGCAAAAAGCATTTCCTCACTAAGCTGATCATCATTCAAAAACCTAACATATGTCATTAAAAGGGCTTCATTACCCATTAAAGTGGATTTATCGATTTGCAGGGCAAACTTCTTAACTTGTAGTTGTGCAACTAGTTGTTTTTCCACATCATCTGCCATTTCAACAATATGTCTCGATGCTGATGAGTTGCTCAAACGGATGGCCTGAGTAATTTCATGTGCGCTCTGATTCATAACAGTTGAAATCACAACAGACACTGCATGCAAAATCAATGATTTGCCAATATTATGTGGCTTGCCAGATTTTGCAATTAACTTGGAAATCTCATAGGATGCAAGTAAACCTTTGTCTACTTTAGCTGCTCTTTCACTAAATATTTGTTTTAACGTTGCCCTTGTTTGGAAATTATCATGCAGTTTTTAAAAAATAATCTGGTGATTTGTCTTTTTTGTCCTTGTGCATTGTCTCCAAGTGCTTTCGTAGCTTGCATGGCCGCATTCTTTCATTTGAAAGTGTAGTCATGCATATTAGACACAGTGGCATTGTTCTGTCCTGTGGTGATGGAATAAAACCATTGGAAAGGTACTCAATGGAATATTGCCTGCATTTTTTTCTTCGCTATATTAGCCATGGGTAATCTGATATTAAAAAATTAAAAACAAATCAAAATGAAGAAATATTTACCAACAATACAAATTTATTACTATAGACTTATAAATAGAATTTAAGTAGATGGAACCAGCAAATAAATGGCCGCGGACCAGTATCATAACAGTTAAGAGTTTGGAGTAACAGAAGAAATAATATCGGCAAGATTAGCAGCCAAAACAGCTACTCACCAAATACATAAATTCCAGTATGGCGTCGTCTTATTACAGTATTCCTCTAACAATCAATGTTCGACTGTTTAAATTTGTTTAAATTAAATGCCTGAATTTTCTGAGAATGGCTTCACGAGCAGATGTCTTCGTTTTATGCAAATCCCCACTAATTTTAAATATAAAAGCGATAATTTTTAATATTAATAATTTTATTCAAATATATTTATTTTAAATCACAACTTACAGTTAGTAAAAATAGCTAAGAGAAACAAAGTATGGTAAGCAATAATTAATTAAAATCCTAATAAGAATTAACAAATGTGTGATAATATTTCCTTGGTTCACCATTGAAAACAAATTTTAAAATGGTTCGGAAAGTGTAAAATGAACACTTGACTTAACTTATTATTTATAATGTATGTATGTATGCCCAGTCAATTCGCCTCTCTTACAGCACAAATGTGTATCTCAGAGGTAGTGCAATGAATAACCGGGGAGGGAGGACGGAAACCCGGTGCCGGCATTTGCCTGCTCTTACGAAGAACACCAGGGGGGCCAACAGCTTAACGTCCCTTCCGAAGGACGGAACAGCTGAATTTGCGCGGTCTCCTCAAACTACGCAAATAGGGGGCCGGGTGAGAAAAATCCTACTCGCGCAGGATTCGTACCCGATGACTTTTTCAAGCATCGGGCGAGTAGCAGCCAGCGTCCTAACCACTACACCACCGGCACCCCAATTATTTATAATAACTAAATTCATTGCGCTACTTATTTTATTTCAAACAAACAATTGCTTTGGTATGCTATGGTGAATTTCCAGAACTGATGTTTTTGTTTTCTGTAAAGCCCCGTTAATTTTGACAAAAATAAAATTGCTGGTTATCGAAATGCATCAGCAGTTAATATATAGAATATATATAAATATATCAAGTGCATTCCACTCTCTGTTTCTTCAATCTTTCGGCATTCACTCCCCCTGTTTACAACGTTGATAAACGTGTTCTGTCTTACATTAGGAAAGCGTATTTCAAATTAATAGCTGTCGTATTCAGGTGACATCCGCTGAATGAAAGCATAAGAATAACTTTTGTAGCTACGGCGTGGAGGAGAGGAAAGGAAGAGGTAGGGGAGAGTTTTCTCAGTCACGCAATTGTGGGTTAACAGTTGAAGAACAATGTGGTTATTTCCTAACTATAATGAAGATAAGAAAGTATTTATGTATATTGTAATACATTCGTCCATTTTCATGGCATTTCAATTCCAGTTGTTATGTCAGTCTAAACATGCACATTTGAATCAGAATACAATGAATAGTACGCGTTATTAATATTGTTATTAGTATGCATTATTAGCATTGACTTAAGACAACTTTCACACAGAGTCGAACTTTTCGTGGCCCACAAAGAAGTTTTGGTATTTTACTCATGGCCCCTCAGAAATAGGCTGTGGCCCCCGTTGAGAACCACTGCCCTACATAAATGCGCTAATGCGTCAGATTCTGTTAAAGCGTTTATCCCATACAGGCGCGCACAGACGACAGACTACAGAAAGATGGAATTGAAAAAAAACCACTTTTTAAGACTCAGGAGCACCTAAGACGTGCACATTCACCCAAACCTCGAATTTGAACTTTTTGACAATCGCAATACTTTCTCTATGCGCTTAATGTACGAAAAAGTAAAAAATGACAGAAGGCGCTAAGGAGAATAGAATTTTTCCGAGCTTAACTTACTATTGCCATGTCAAATGCCGTAAAATCGGCGGCAATCGAAGGACGTATACCAGAGTTTTTGCTAGATCCATCTCAGGTCACATGAAAAATTTGAGGAAAAAATTGATTAAGGCATCACTCGAAGTCTTACATTTGTCGAATTAGATAATCGATCGATAAAAGAATGACGCAAATTAAGCGGCATTGCGTATTTGAGTTATTGAATGTGATATTTCGTTCAAATTATCCACATTCACAATCATTGCATTCAATATTCTTATGAACAGACTTGAATAATCTCCATACAACTGACACAAATCATTATACATAACTTTCAGCGAAGTGAATGTTCCTTTCAAGAGTTGGGTTCGCCGTGACAAACTTGAGAAGACGAGGAAATACGTGATATTTCCTTCCAAAATTCGTTCACATTTTCGAAAAGTTTAACAGGCAGCGATTGACAGCCCGTTCCGACAAAAATACAATTTCCGCATTAAATTTTTAGTCGGGGAGGGATGGAGTGAAAACAAAAGCCTTCGAAGTTGCGCTTTTACGGCGACCGAATATCGTGAGCGTTATTTCCCCTCGCGTCATCCGATTTGGAAGAGAGAGAAAGAGAGGGAAGAGATTATGAGCGAATGGAAATACCCATGCGTCAAAATCGTAGTTTTCAGATCGATGGCGGAAAGATGCCAATGTTACAAATTGGTATATGTGTTTGTAATTGTATCTGCAGTTCACACAGAAATATGCAAATGTACATTGAAACATAGATTCATATATATTTTTAAATATGGATGAACACCCGGAGGGCGTGGGAATACTGAAAAGTAAACGATTTTAAAATTATGCACACTTTATAGTAAGATTAACTGTTATATGGATAGAGGATTAAAAATTAAATAATGCAATCATAAAAAATCGGTACAATATAAGTTGCACAAATATTCTCATTCCTGGCTGGAAGGAACACTTAACTGCTATAAAATCGCGGAAAATATCTTCTGCACGTAAATGGTATTAATATATTTATTGCCTCATATATTTGAAAATCAAACTTGATAAATATTTATACCATATCAAGGGTTATGTGGATTAGCGAAGCCACATGGAGATGAAGCATTATTGCTGGACGAAGATTGCTGAGAGAACTAGGAGTTGGGAGTAAAAATCGATGTACATATCATAATGTCGCAGGCCGCTTTATAGTTATTTTTTGAGAAATATGACTAATGCAATATTGTTTATAACTCCAAGTTCTATAACTGAGTGAATTGCAATCGAAATAATTGGAGCCAATTATGAATAAATTGACATTGTGTGAAAATCAATGCGAATGAAATAACCTTCATTGTTCATATCGTTCATCTCTTCATAATTTCTTTTCTTGATAGTAATGTGCCAAAGTAAGAAATATTATTCGATTTCGTTAAACATTTTAGGCCTTAGAAACACAAACTACTTTTCCGCATTCAGGGACGTCAAAAACGTATATTTCCGTCAAAATCTCGAAGTAAATTTTTCTCGCGATTACAGTACTCTCTCTCTCTCTCTCTTTAAATATATATAATAAAAAGCTAGATTCATAATGCAAGGGTGTATGTGCGTGTGCGCGAGCGCGTGTGTGCTCGCGTATATAAAATGGACTTGGGAAAAAGTTATTTTTTCCGCGCGCATTATCCCCAAAACGCGTGAGAGAGACATATGAAAACATGACAGAATTGGAGAAAAGCCTGGCAGCTTTCTTCGAAAATCGCCTCTCGACACGTTTTTTCCCGTTTTCACTCGCGTTCTGAATCCGTATCCCAAAAAAACCACGCCACGAGAACACGTCACACGTAACATAGGATACAAAGGGAAGCGAGGTTTGTTTTTCTGTTCCAATGTCAAGCGGCCCGTTGCAACCGTGAGCAAAGGCATGTCCGTGCCGTAGTTATGACAGCATGATATGTAAGCATAATGGTTATCGCATACTGTTATTTTACCACAATGCGACTGTCAAATCGCACATTTACAAATACCTCTGTATTATCAAGGGGAAATTAGTTTCATTATTTAAATACTAGATTTTTAGTCCGTTAATGTGACAGGAACGAAAATTGTGTTATTATCCAATTTTATGAACTCAATCATATTACCTATTCAATTAGATTTTAAATTTTGTAATCACTCATTTTCCGAATAAAAATACATCAATCAATTATACAAAGAGGTTTCTAGGGTGTTTAATTTCATTACTACAAGAAAGAAAATTTATATTATAACTGCTGAATTCTGGTGAGTAAATACGTTTATCTTCATGCACATGATGCGCTTCATAAGAAAAAAGATACAACATTGATACGAATAAAAGCTAAATTAAAGAAAGAATATATAAATCAGCATAGTTTTAACTATATAAATATGTATTTTAAATGTATAAATAAACATAGTTTTAACCAAATTTCAACTGAGCGGTGAATTAAATTATATACTAAAATGCCAATGAACAAATAATAGTAATAATGCTGCAATTGCTCTATTATCTTACCGAATGAAAAAATGCATCAATTAATAGCTAGGTTTCTATGGTTTGTTTGTTTTCGTTGCTACAACAAACGATTAGGCCAAAATAAAAATAAAGAAGTAGGCTTTTATGTACATATAGGAAACAAAGCCTTATGAAATGATCCTGTCTGTGTGTCCCCTACTAAAAACGTTTGCATCAATAGACTGATTTTTATAAAACTTTGGTATGAGGCTCGTGCTGCCAAGGCCCCCCTCCAGGTTATATTTTATTTGGCAAAGATTGAAGTACCGGGTTCGATTCCAGGAACCTTTTAGGCGTTCTTTATCTGCGAAGCTGTAATAGCGGAACGCCTTATGGGTACATCTGGTCCGTCCGTCCTAACTTTCATCTTCTAAACTGCTGGACGGATTTTAATTAAATTAAGTATGAGTGATCCTTATTAAAATTTATCACCCATTATCTCGTTAAATGGCATCCGCCAAGCAACAATGAAATACCAAACTTTTCTCTCCCTAGCTCTTATATGATCAGTAAGGTAGAGATTAAAAAATTTATTCGGATAGAATACTTCATTTACTACAAGAAAGTCCACGAGATCACATACTTACGAGTTATAGTTTCGGAGATAGAAATTCTATAAAATCCTGCGCAAAACACTGCATATTTTGTTTACATCGATCTCTAAGGTGATTTTCTCGGCAAACAACAATTAAAATCCATGTTTTTCTATCCCACGCCTTTATATGATCTGTGAGGTATAGTTTAGAAAATTTATTCGAATAGAGGACAACATTTACTACAAGATAGTCCTCGAGACCACATAATTACGAGTTATGGCTTCGGAAATAAAAATTCGAGAAAATCTCGAGCAAAACATCGCATATTTTGTTTACATCGATCGCGAAGACGGTTCTCTCAGCAAACAACAATTAAAAATCCATATACAGGGTGTCCCAGAAGTCCGACCTCATAGGACAACTTTGTTATTTAGCAGAATATCTAAAAATAATAAGAGATCAAATTTGTTTGCAATAAGCTATTTTTCGGGAGAAATATTGATTTTTTTCGTCTAGGGCCTTCCGTTCGACCGCTACTCTCTTGGCTCATCAATGGTTAAGTGACTCTGTCCCAGAAGTCCGGCCACATAGGACGACTTTGTTATTTTTCAGAATATCTAAAAATAATAATAGATCAAAGTTGTTTGCGATAGGCTATTTTTCGGGAGAAATATTGAATTTGTTTGTCTAAGCAGGATAAGAAGCCTTGAAGAACTTCGGGAGAACATTTGTGCAGCATGCGCAGAAATTACTCCGCAAACATTGCTACGTATACGGAGAAGCTTGAGGGAACGAATCAGAATGAGTGTACGCCAGAATGGATACCAATTTGAAAATTTATTGTAAATGTGCAATATACACTGCTGCATGAGTTTTTGGAGTTTTCATTCATTTTTGTTGCAACTCCTACTCACATAGCCGGCTCCTAGCTCCTTTATGTGGACGTAGGGATTTCCGCCGAGTCACTTAACTATTGATGAGCCAAGAGAGTAGCGGTCGAACGGAAGGCCCTAGACAATAAAAATCAACAATATTCCCAAAAAATAGCCTATTGCGAACAACTTTGATCTCTTATTATTTTTAGATATTCTGCAAAATAACAAAGTTGTCTTATGTGGCCGGACTTCTGGGACACCCTGTATATCTTTCCCATGTTCTTATATGATCTGTGAGGTATAGATTAAAAAATTTATTTGGATAGAGAAGAACATTTACTAACAAGAAATACCACGAGACCACATACTTACGAGTTATAGTTTCGGAGATAAAAATTTGAGATCTTTCGACACCGTTTCATACGTATTTCCCATTAAGAACGCCTTTGAAATCTCTGTGTATTCCATTTATGAAGTATACTTTTCCATCTTGTTTCCCTATTTGTTTTACATAGGAAATCTCAAATCCATTGTACAGAGATATTTTCTTAAAATTGCGATATATGGGCGAGGTTTGCACTGTTCTAAGAGGAAACGAATGTAGATTCCAATTATTATCACAGAATTTTGATAATTTATCGTATTTCCTTGAATTTCTACTAAAGCATAGCGTTTTTGCGTTATAAATCGCATTTTATCGGATAGTTGCCATGGAGACGATTATTACCGAACGCGGCTTCAGCATAGACGAGTGAACAAATGTGTTAATCTCTTTTCCACTCGACTACCTTTCAGCAATTGAGAGTTGATCCATACATCATCATCATCATCAACACAGGTAGTCTGTCCGTAGACAGATCCGTGATTATTCATGGTTAAACCTGGTTCTCCATATACTGCTATTTTCCGCTGTCCTCTTCATATCTTGATAACTCTCTTTCCCTTTCAAATCGTCTTCCTACCACTTTCCCTTTTCCCATCTAGTCCCATACATATTAGCGTAAAAACAGTAACATTTATTAAATTCTTTTATTTTAAAAAATACATGTAAAATAAATATGTCAGAAAGAGATTTTGACATTGCTTTTAATATTTTAAACCTGATAGCCTGCATTAGTCCTGGTTTGGACTTCTTGTTTGTAAAGAAAATGTCATCACGCGCGTGCTGCAGGGAAAAATGCGAATTATGATGACGTTGCTTTAAATGGTGACACATTCTACCAGACTTCCCTTCCGGGAATAACAAAATTTTATTTTTTTATTAAAATTCAAACAGGTTAGTTGGCACTTCCTTCTTTAAGCATACTCTACATTCTGAAATTCTAAATACGGGGAATAAAGTTAAAAATTCATTCGCAGTTGTAATGCCTATTTGCAGACTTCCAGCGGTTGTAAAGGTTGGTGGAAAGGGGCCACTATGAAAGTTTTCTAGCGAACAGGTCAGCTGAAATTCCCATCGTGGGCGGAATGCGAAATTTTTTATCAAAAATAGTTCAGGTCGGACGTCCAAAAATCCGGCTGTCCGAAATTCGGTGTAGTCCGATAATCGGAAACTTTTGAAAATGCAATAAACAATTATATCCTTTCCAATTTAAATTTCCAGTATCCCCTTTTTTGATCCGATAACTACTAGAAAGATGTGATATAATAATGATAATATATTTTATCATTATTATTTGCGTTAACTTAAGAAATATTTTATAATTTGTTAAAATTTCTGAGACTTATCTATTAAATAAGACGGCATTGATTAGTAACTTTGCTAATTCTAAATTTTCCTAACTTTCCAATATATATTCTTTTTAAAAACTATGCTATTTTTTCTGGTCTTTCGATAAAATAAATAATCAAATATGCAAGGCAAAATAGTTACATCTATATGGTACATGCATGAAAGATTAAATATTTTATAGCTCAAAAACTCGGTGTGACATAAAAAATGCACATGGCAAGAATTGCTTCTTTCGTTCGATTTTTTTGTTTCCAGCTGAGTAGCGGTTCTGATTGTGGGATTTGACATGCGTTTGCCATTTTCCTCTTCCACTTCGGCATGCATCGTAAACGCAAAAAAATCCATCGTGATCTGTCCAGTGCGATATACATCTGCTGTTACACGCTTACAGACGGATAAACAAAGAGAAAGATATAGCCCCTCTGAAAAGAGTGCGATTATTTTGGGGCTTATCGTACGATGAAACTCGATGATTTTAGTTTTTAAATAAAGTAACATAAAAGGGCGATCCGCGTTTTAATTCCGCGGCATTTCATGCGAAGACTATTTTTTTTACGTAATGAGAAACCAATTCCGGAGATCGCAAAAATTGGAGTTATGGATTTTCCCCGTCGGAAGCGAAATGGGTTTCATGCATTAATGATTCGTGAAGCCGCGATCTCATTAGCGATCTGTCAAGCGAGAGTGAAACCCATTATATCACGATTCCGCTTTGTTTAAATAGTAAATAAAATGCGTTGTTTTAGACGCATTGAAACTTATTTCGCTTTCTATATACATCCAAAGCAGAACATTAGGCTGCAATACAAAAATTTATTTATTTCGCAGTGTTCTACTGACGACAAAAACCTCGCCACAGATCTTAGCTGTCAGGTTTTATCGCCACGCATTCCTTTATTCCACACGAAATAGAGATGATGTTTTACGACTTCTCGGCGACGGTTCGCCGGGAGAGACCGTTCGATACTAATCCATATAGAACATATAGCAAGCTAACACTATCCGATAAAAAAAACCTCGCCGCCCGCGGACTCATTCGTCAAAGCGAACATTCCGGGACATGATCAGTATCGCGCCCTTCGTCGTCACGCCCAATCAGCACACCCACTCCTCTACAACGCAGCACACGTCAGACAGAATGACATTGAAACGGAGAGCGGTAAATCAGGTGATTTCTTTTTCAAAATAATGAAAAAACTGACGTTTTCATTCTGCGCAATCCCATTTCTCTCCCCCTCTCTTGCTCTTTGTACTGGCATCATGGGGAGGAGAGGAAGGCACAGGGAAGCGCAGGGGCCGAACGAAAAAATCACTTTTTTCGCGCCATTCTTCATTCCCCGACGGCTGCGAGCACCGATAGAGAAGCGAATTTAGGTGGCTTCCGAACTGACCTCTATCGGGAGAGGCAGGCGAATCAACGTATCCGTCGCGTAGACCCGAGTGCAAAAAAATCGAAATTCATATCAGAAACGGTCTCCTATCCCGCAACGCCCACCACTATTCGAGCAGAAGCATCAAAACGGCTCCATTCCTCACTCCAATAGAGATGGTAAACAACGGTAACGTTTTTTTAGTAAAACACCGTTTTCAATAGTAAAAAAATAAAACCCTTGTTCCTAGGCATTGGTTGAAGTTAATTCAAAATTAATAGAGTTTTAAAGATTGCGTTTGTAATAGTATAATTTCCGCATGTGACGAAGCAATTAGGACAGAACCAGGACAGCTGCACGTGTGATACGTTTTTTCCTCGCCGCGCAACTAAAAAATTCCACAAGTTATTTCGTTGCACTTTGTTCTCCAAACGAATTCTGGTTTGATCTCTCATAGGCCTATACGTTTTCATTCTCCGGATAACAAACATATATATTTTTTGAAACTCGAAAATTAGAGGGATGACGCGAGGAATCATCGCATTTGAATGCTGACTCTAATTACTGTGATCCAATGCAACAAATGCGTCGATACGCTTTGAGCCGACGATTCTAGTCGATATTTACTGAAATTGAAAACAAATATTTACAGTGTCGTTCGAATCGAAAATTCGCGACCCACTAAACGACATTTTTTAACAACCTCGTGAGGTCTTCCTGCGCCCGTGCTAGTGGATTTGGTACGGTTTCCACCCTGCGGATTAATGTAGTCTTGCTTCGACTCAAGTGGATTGAGGGATAGGCGTCCCCTCTTTTACGCCGATAAATACTTTAAGGTCCGCTGCCGCCTGGGAAACGTCCCTCAAGGAACTCCCGTAATCTCTATATAAAAGCTTACTACAAATGGGGATTACGCTTTGGCAATATTTATCACTGGTATGCATCCTCTTAACAGGATTCAAGAATCGAGCTTAAGAGAGTTTAATTGACCTTGCCTTGGGTTTAAAAATAAAATGACTATATTTCACTTGAAAGCATCTCACCTTGAAAAAATAAAAACCTTATTTATTCCGCTCGATCTTCAATGTTACCTAATATTTTTTCGAGTATTACGAAACAAGTATTCTCGAAATATTCGATGAAAATACGTGCATCGAGGTAATCCTTTCGTTTTCTCTATTTTGGTCTATGTTGCCTACAAAAAATAAAGATATGAATATTGGGAATTGAGGTCTTATCTGTATTTATAAAAAAGTCTCTTCGACAATTATCTAATCTGAATGGATTCTCTAAATATTTATCGTAAATACAAAATCCAAGAAACACGACAAAAAACTTTTAGGAAGTACTCAGGATAATTGCGTCGAATGGGTGAATTTAACAATTCAAGATAAGCGTTTGTCGCACGCGAAAGATAATCATCATGCACGGTGCTCCGCAGTCAAGGCTTCCGTATCCCTTCCGCTTAATTAGGTTAATTGTCGCCGCGGCTTCAACAAACCGCTTCAGGTGCCTCCGCGTTACGCCAAATGCGTTTCCTCATTTGCGCAGACCCCGAAAAATTTCATCAGTCAACCGCAGGCAAAAACGTGCGGGCCAACTCATTTTGACGGGCGAATCCTTCTAATAAGAACAGCTTCATTTGCGGGGGAGAGAAACAAAACAAAAAACAACAAAAAAGTGAGGAAATTAAATGTCGGAAAAATGTAAAGAACCGACGGGTGCGGCATTTTGCTCGAAAATTGCTCGCGACAAAAGCGACACAACTCCCGACGGGAAACCGCAAAATTAAGAAAACTTCTTCCTTCGCCAGTTCGACTAACCCTTCTTTCTGCGAAGTTTTTCTCTCACTCCTTCCTCTAGCGAAGAATCAAGTCCGAGCACGGAGCGCCCTCTCTCATTCGCAACGGCGTTCGGCGAAATTGGAAAATCGTAATCCTCTACTGCTCCCAGTGTGTCGGCAACTGAAGATGGAGTTGGTCCTTTGAGGACGTGTACGCGGTTTTCCCGAGAAAAACGGATGAGGTCGTGAGAAGTAACGAGAGAGAAAGAGTGATTAGGAATTTTAAGGAACTACTTCTAAACCCGTTAAAAGAGTTATATCTTAAAAGTTTTTTTCTCTCGCGAGGGCTGGTAATTCCTTAGCTGTTTAAAATGAAGAAACGAATCTGCTACGCTTTAAGATTTGGAGCGTACGTTACGCATTGAAAAAATCGATGGGATTTTTACTTATACATACCTACAAACGGAAACTCCTGTAACAAATTTTAGGGAAAGGAACTGTGCAACAGATTCATTCATAAATACGACAGAATTTTGCTTCACCCAGCGTCGTATATGAAGCAAGCGAGATATATTTGGAAAGAAATAAAATCTTTACCTCAATAAAAAATAACGACTGATGAATCAGGAGATTTGGACCAAGCTTGATGCCTTCATGTTAAATGCTTTGATTAGTAGATAGCCTAAATATTTGTGGTAGTTAAAAATCAAACGAAGATAAAGATGCTAATCATTTTATGAAGCCCTTTTATCTTGTGTTGACGTTTAAAGGCACAAAATGTACTTCCCGAGTAAAAGGAAATTCTCTCCGTGAAAACCGGAAGGATTAAAGATGCCAATATTATCTTTCCTAGTGCCCGTTATCCATTAAAAGCACGAAGTATACCCAAAGCAAGATCTTCGCACAATACTTAACCAAAGTTTCGTAAAAGATATGACTGTAACAATAACGAAATTTTTAAGTACCTTAAACTCTATGAAAATTTTATTTTTTTAATTTTTTAATTTATTCTAGAATGGATCCATTAGATTTTATAAAATACTGATGAAAATATAAAAAAATCAATATTAATTACTACACTCTAGCTAGTTGAAATGTAACCGATGATTTAAAGAATTGAAAATAAAATTATTCATTTTGTCGTATACATATTGTAGATCACAATTAAGTTTAAATACACTTCTGGAAAGTCTATTGTTGATATTATGTCATTAAAGATACATCTATTAAAAATTGAAAAGTTTGAGTGGCCGAAAACGATTGCCTAAGCACAACTGAACGATGAGATCCCACCAAATAATACTAGTTCGTCACAAATATCAGGAAATTTTTTAAAAATCTTCTCGTCGTAATAACTGAAGAAAAGACGCAGAGTTGCTTAGAAAAAATCATCTCCGTAGACGGCAACATGATCCATAGACTTATTGCTAGACCGGAAAATCAGAATCGACCGTAGAGTGGGACGCATAAACAGGGCAGCGGTAGAAACACGGACGCCAAACGAGGAAGCCAGAGAACTCATAATCGACCTATTTATTCCCCCGGGGTCGAGTCCCTCCGTGTACAGTCAACTACGAAAGTCGCATTCCCTACTCGACCACCCACACGCACAAACACACGCGTTCCGAAACCTTCGGCGACATTATCCTCGACCATTTTAATAAACTCGGCATCTTCCTCGGTTCCCTTGCTCTCCCGTCCGACCCTTCACCTCCACCCGCTCTACCTCCGCACTTTCCGAAAACCCTTCTTGCCGTCTCTTCCCCGTGGAACTTGCCCTAATCTAACTCGAAACCCCCAGAGGCGAGACCCTCAACCTCCGCCTCCCAAAGTTACTCTCATAACCCCATTCCACCCCCACCCCATCCCTCCATCTTTCCTCCGACTCTTCCCCACTCCAACTCCCTCACTCTCCATCCAGCTCCTTCACTTCGACTACTCCGGCACCCTCCAACCCCCTCCAACTCTCCTCCATTCCTCGCTCAATTCCATCCTCTCTCTCTCTTTCTCTCCTGCTCCTCCACAGCAACGCCAATTTATACAATCCAAACAAACACACGTAACCACCCTTTTACCGAACGGCGATTTTCATTATGCGCTGCTCACGTTATTCATTTTTTCCTGCGGAGGAGATTTCCATTAATGGGAGCAAGAGTAATCAAAAAGTTATTTCTCCTCCCTATTATTGGCTATCTCTTTTTCTCCCTTACACAGACAAACAAACACACCCATTTACTCTCTTTTACCTTTCCCTTATCTCTCTTCTTCATCTCTTCCATTTCTTTGTTTCTGATTTCTCTCTCTCTGCTTTTTCATTCTTTTGTTTCTCCTCTTGTTTACCTCTTTCTTTCTCTGTAATTCTATCCATCACTTGGGATCTCTCCCCAGTTCCCTTTCCTTTCCATTCAATCCGTCATCGCTTTTTCCTTCTCACTCGCTTCTATCCGCTTGATCGCTCTCTCTTCCTCCTGCCTCTCTCTCCCCCTCTCCCGATCTCGTCCAAATTCTCCCTCTCAAGATGAGCGAAATGGGAGAATGTCAAAAATGAAAAAATGTAGATCAACAGAGATGGATGGATGGAAGGAACGCGGTTCACTCGAATAAGAAATGTTACGTAAATGTTATCGAAGAATCCGATGGCGTGATTTTTTTCCTACGGCTTCCAACTTCTTCCCCGCTTCCAGTGCTACACACGCGCTCTTCTCCTCTCTATCCCTCCCGAGGGGTGGAGGGAGGTTGTATTTTTCTCTTATTCGGAAAGTACTTCGTTTGCTTTCTCCTATCGATGACGCCTGCGTTGTGTGTATTTTTTGCGTCCTCCTCCGTGTTTTCCAAGAAAAATGAGTGTAAAGAGCAGAATGCGAAAAACGAAAACGGCGGCACTGCATCTTCCACTTATTTTATAGGGGCGTGGTTTGCGGGTTTCAAATGCCATATGGGATTACGGCCCGAGGGCGGGAAGGGGGTTGGAAGGGAGGGTTATTTTTTTACCCTCCGATCCGAAGCATATATGGCACCGTACGTTTCCTTGCGTTTCTGTTAAAAAAAGGACGTGTGTTTGCTTTATCAAAGTTTTTCCCGAAACTTGATGGCCGTTGGATAACCCCACATGTATACTTACTGTGTGCAAACACGAAAATTTTGGACCGAGGCAATAACAAAGGGAAACATGGCAAACGAGAGCCTTCGTGACAGGGCACGCGAAAAGTGAAAAAGAATGACAGGAGTTTGAATCCTGAGACCCTATTTATCGCTTGATTGCAGGGAACGTGGGGTTTTGGTTCGATAATGACGCCTGAATCGTATACGATGTAATTATAGTAAAAAATCTCCCTTAACAGATTCTTTGAAGCACGGCATAACTTTCTTTGAGCGAAACGGGACCTTCTCGTCATATTTTTTACGCAAAAAGAAAAAGAGGCCTCATTTTTCGAATAGAGTCAATCAACCTCGATCCTTTGCCAAAGTAACGCCGTCGCACTTTTATTTTCGTCTCATTTATTCGAGGAAAGTGCTTTATGGGTCGTTGTGAAATACCCGCCACCCAGTTATAAAATCTAGGACCAGAACGTACGCTTGTGCATAGACGATTTCCTCCATTAATTCGAATATGATCTGTTTGATTAAAATTTTACACTTCACGCAGAAATTTTTATAAAGCAATCACTTCACGCGCTTTAAATATACGATTTTCAATGACTCACTGAATGTAGATCAAACAAGGGCCAACAATTTTTTCATTCGTCACTATAATTTAACAGACTCGCGCGTCAATTTAATCCGTACTAAAACAAATCAATGCTCGCAACAACATTTTTGCTAAATATTTTACGCAAACGCGTTCAGAAGAACCCAGATCGACCTATCGCAACGGACGAGATAGAAATACGGTAAGAGGAACAGGTTTCCCTCTCTCTACGCGGGTTCGCATTATGCGAATTCGCTGTTATGTGACAAACTTATTGCTACCGGAATTTCTTTTTATGCGTCTTTGATTCGCTCTTATGCGGTTACGCGGTCAGTACAATACAAATTAAAGAAAGTTCTCCACTACACTACACGGCGACCATTCAGTCTCTCATTCTCTCTTATGCCGTGCGTATTATTACAACAGTAAAAGAGATGAGAGTGGAGTGGATATTGTAGAGTGGAGATGAGACGGAGATTTCGTGTGATACTGTTTGAGCATACTTGAGAAAATTCGTCTCCTTGCCCGCGGAACTTGCGTTAGGCCAAGACAACCCTCCAACACTTTAAACCTCCCCTATTATGTCACTCACAATAGCCCCCACTTGTGCTCGTCTGCTTCCTTTTATTGGCGAGTATAATTTAGTGTTAATTTTTTAAATTTTGTATTTAGCGCATAAGAAGTCGTAATGGAGCGAAAGAAGAGCGTCTTGGAGGGGATTTAGGATTGCTCGTCGAACGTATCCCTATCTTTTACATGTAAATATGGGTTCTGTTAATGCGTCACTTTTCTGGAACGCAACCCCCGCATAAAGAGAGGGAAAATTGTAATTAGAAAAATATAACTGAAACCTCGTCCAAGCAGAACTTTAAAGGGGAGTTTATTTTCGAAATTGATAATTCAACACTATAGAACGCTGGAGACGAGGCTTACCGATGAAAATTTTCCAAGAAGGAAGATAAAATTCGGGCCACATCCGAACAGCGGAGCTTGGAGGAACATGGATGTAATGAAAATATTAAAAAAGCCGGGCGGCAGAGACGACAAACGGGAACGCCGATGGCATTCCTCTAAATCGATGAAGAAAAAGACAAGAGTCCCAGCGAATCCCTAGGTAAATGTGGATGCATGAAAGGGCAAATTATTCGTGGAAGAACTTTAAAGGGCCATTCGAGAAAAGGACGTGTGGAAGGTGGGTGGCGGGAGGGAGGGGGAGAGTAGCGGTGGAATGGGAGGGAGGGTGCCGAGGGGGATAGATGCGGCAAGAAAAATGCACGTATCCCTCAAGAGAAGGGCCGCCTCCAAGGCAGGGCGAATTGAGGTGACCGCCACCACGGACTCCGCGCTTCGACATCACCAGAAGGAATGCAGAAGTTTAATTTGGTAGTTAATTATCGAGGGGAAATTTCCAAGGGTCCCGCACAACTCAAAGGACAGTTCCGGGACACGAATCCTAAGGAAATGTCGCAATGTTTTTTTTGTGATATTGTTTTCTCGACTGCATTATCGACATGACGACGAAGACGTCCTCTTTTTCTCCAACTACTTTGTCGTAAAAAGTAATATGATGGGGAAAAACAATGTGACCATTTTGACACCCGTTTTCCTATTTCAAACGTTTCTGGATACTATCGAGCTAATACAAGACTCTATGCTCTTGTGCAGTCGGCGTAAAAGGAAAATCAGTTAAGAATGCTATTTTCGGCACGAGAACACGTTTTTTCCTATTTTTCTTGAAATTAATTAATTTAATTTAATTAATCTAAATTATTTTGAAAATAATGTACTTTTACAATAAAATATTTAAAAATAAATCAGATAATTTGTGAAAGAACAAGATCCTCTTTATATACACAATTAAAATTGAATCGAATGCTAAAATAAAGCAATTAATTTTTAAACACACACACACACATATATATAAGTAAATTAGTGGAAATAACAGTAAATTCAAAAAAATATTACAAATTAAAAATTTCGGATCAATCGGGTATAAAAGTATGCAGTATCAATTTCAATTCGAATTCAATAATATAATATGCCATCATAGTGATTTGTTTAGACCAGTGTTTCTCAACCTTTATTAGACCGTGGAGCACACCACGATATCCCCTAATTTAGGGGGAGCACCAGACCAAATCCTTCTATTATATTAAATCAAAACCCTCCCTTCTCCCTATAGGTTGACATAAAATTAAATGAAAGCAAATGCGATGCAGCATATTTTTCATTCGCATTTTAAAATCACTTAGAATCCCTCTACGAATGCGGCACTTAAACCAAACGACGCCTGAAAGAATGGAGATTCATTTTCCGGCCATTGATTTTCGAATACGCGTAGAATCGTTTCGCAAATTTATTATTAAAAAGAAATTTTGGCTAAATTTTAGACAAAAAATTTTTTAGTCAAGGGTATCTGAATTGTTGCTGTAATTAAGTAAGGCACTGTATATATGCATGTACTTTTTTTACATTTTACAGTACATGAATATTACATTGTCATGAAAACGATCCACAAAATGAAATAAATAAGTTCTTACTGTAAATACCTGTAAATAAATTATGGAAAAATGTATTCCTCAGCACAGAAACCTATGGTATATAAAAGCTAGAGTGGCTTGATAGCTAGTACCGTAATTAAATTATTACATAAAACAAATAAAACATTTTAGCAAGTCCTTTAATTATAAAGGCAGAAAATACTACAAACTTAGTATTATAAACTAGGTAGAATTATATATTTGGGCCTGCATGTTCGAACAGAGTACATCTATCCTTGGGCTAAGTTTGGATAGAGATAGTCTTAATGTTGAAGTGATGTCCAAACGATTTCTCAGCTTGCTTTTTGTTTCAGTAACTACAGAAAAACCACTTTCATATAGAAAAGTCGATGAAAAAGGAAGAAGGGCTTTCAGCGCTTTTTCACTTAGCTGTGGAAATTCAGTGAAAGCTGTAATCCAAAAAGTTTCAAGAGGAAAATCCTTCTATAAAATTTTTAATGCGCAGTCTGAGGAAAGATCAGCTAGTAACTCTTCTTCTTCTTCTAGTGATGAGTTATTTCCTTGATTATCATTAAATGGATCTAATACCCACAAAGAACCTACTCTTGTATCTTTGTTTAAAGGAAAATATTTATCAAATTCATCACTAAGTGTATCCAAGTGATTAACAATGATCAATTGAAGTTCTGCAAAATTAAATTCTTCATTGTTTCTATCTTTAACTTCATTCAGAAGCTCTGTTAATCCAGAAAACATATCAAAGTAGTTGTCTTTGGCTCTGTTAACCCATAACTTTAATTTCTTTTTAAACCCTTCTATTTTACTATGCATGTGAAAAACATTTTTCAATGATCCTTGTAGTGATAAATTTAATTTATTCAAATTCTGAAAAATGTCTGCAAGATAACAAAGTTTCAAGTACCAATTAATATCCTTGTAGTACTTCAGAAGATCTAAATTTTTCTCCGACAGAAAACACACTACATACTTCCTAAGTTCAAACAACACTCGACCTTTGGACAGCCAGCGAACTTCTGCATGCAATAATAGTGTGGAATGTGCAGACCCCATTTCATCGCATAGTATTCCAAACAATCGGCAGTTAAGTGCACTGGATTTTATTAAATTTACTGTTTTGATGGATATTTCTAACACTTCATTTAACTCTGAGCTTACCTTTTTACATGTTAATAATTCTCGGTCAATAATACAATGTGTAATTTGAATTTTTGGCACTACTTCTTTAAATTTTGCAATCAATCCTGCATGTACACCTGTCATATTTGCTGCACCGTCAGTACAAATCGAAACACAATTTGAAATATCGATATTTTTGCTGGAGAAATATTCAGATATTAGATGCAATTATATGGAATCTATAGCAAATGTTACACCAAGGGGGAAGAAGGGAATCGGTGAGTAAGAGAGAGGAGGTGGAATGGTGAAGGAGAGGTTAGTTGGCGGGCAATAAAATGTTCTTTTATGTATACAATGTGGAAGGAGAAGGTCCGTGAATTGGAGAGAGGAATAAAGGGAGTGAATATGTTTCTAAGTAAACAAAGTAAGATGGGAAGGGAGGGTATTGCAGAGTAGGAAAGGGGAGGCAGAAAGTTGGAGGAGGTTGGGGGATGGGTAAGAAAACGTAGTACATATTCGGAAAGAAAAGGTAGAACAAGTAGATTTTATAATCAAAGCAGTGTTACGATTATCGTAACGTGATAGGCAAAAGTCTTTACACTTCGTTCTTATAAACAGTTTATATTTCCAATAATTGGACTTTTCACTTTAATTTTTTAAAAGGCTTGCGGAGCACCGGTTGAGAAACACTGGTTTAGACTTCTAAATCATGTGCGATGCCTAAAACATTACTTAATTTATTATAAAAATCACTTTTCGTTAAATTCCCACTCGACATATTTTACTACCACAAGAAATAACCGCCATAAATTATCATTATTAAATTCCTACGCAGTAAAGTAAGACAACACTACATTAATATATCAAATTTCGTCGACCAAGTTTAAGATGAAAACAACGTTACTCTATTTGACTTTCATCTTTTCACTTCTGTCGCCCGACATGCAATGCGAAGCCTTTGCAAGCTAATCACATAAACCGTGACATTGACATACAACGATGCCAAAAAAGTGAATTTTTCAAGGTCTACACTTACGTAACCAATAATACGTATAAACAACAACATGATCGTGACGAATCACGTTGCAATGCCCTCGAGAACGTCGCAAAGGCGGAAACGGAATTTTAAAAACACCTATTACTATACCGCTTTCACTCCTACGATCACGGAGAAATCTCGCAATCGATCGAAAGATACGAGACCGATCGAATGATCGGAAGGACGATTTAACAACGTGAAGAATTCATGGGCACAATCGGGAGGGTGAGGTGGATGGACGGAGAGGACATCGAGAGAGGGAAGGAGGATGTATTCGGCCAGCGGCATAATTGAAGAAACTCGACGAGATTAAGAATTGAAGGGCAATTAGGCCTTCGCGCTTCCTGCCGCACCAATTTGGAACACGGGAATTAAAGAAGCGAGGCGAGGGAAGGAGAGGGAAGGACCTGAGAGACATGTGCGCGGGAGGATGAGGGGGAGAGAAAGAGAGAGATAGAGAGGGTGAAAAACTGTTAGAAGGAGAACAGAAGGAAAGCAATGAAGAGAGGAAGGAAAAGGGACAAAGAAAGAAAAATACAGAAAGAGAATTGGGGAGAGCGAAAAAGGCGATAAAAAGGGAGAGGGAGAGCAAGAGAATAGTGAAAGAGGGAGAGAGAAAGGAATATGAGTATAGGAGTGGGGAGAGAAAGGCATAGTATATAGTAGAAAGAAAAATGATTCAAATCGAAGAGGAAATAAAAGGATAAGGAGAAAATAAAAAGAGATAGCGGCAAAAAAGATGATAAAAGGACGATAGATAAAAATATGTATGGAGGGGAGAAGAGACGAGTAGAATAAAAGGGGCGAAGAGTGGGCGAAAAGTGTGAGAGAGAGAGAGGGGAGACTAGAATATAACTTGCACTAAAGGGAGAGATCAAAAGAGCATTCACATTAAATCGAGAGGATTTTGGGAAATAGATAATAATATTGAGTTAGAGCGAGAAAAATAACAAACGCGCTACAGCAACAGGGATTTTATGATATAAGTGGCTCAAAGTGCATGGAACCTGAAGAACGAACGGATGAATGAATGGGTTCGCTTATTAGAGCGCGAGAATAGCTTTTTTTTAGTAAATCATCCGAACTGGAGGTTGGGAATCCAGCGGTCACTTTAATATGCCGAAACTTTTCGCGACGAGGGCGAGTGATAGAGAGAGAGGGTGAAAAAGAGAGAGTGGCGTGGATGAGTCACCTCGGGATGCAATGGGTGTGTGCGCGAGCTAACGCGTGGGTGTGTGCGAGATGCAGTTTTGGAAGGCGGCGGCGATAAGGGCGAAATTGGCGGGTGGGCAATAGAGGGCGAAGATTCGGATCAAAAAATCCCGTCTTGGGATCGCGAAACAAGGACAGAAATGAAAGTGGGACTCAGTCGAAATGTAGATGTAATAACGGCGCGGTGGTAAAAGTACCGATTTTTTTCATTAGATCGATCGATTTATCGATCGAATGCGATAAACGAAAAGAAAAGCGTCGAAAGTAGTCGTAAACTGTATGTAATTATCGGCAAATTTCTGAGAGTTGGTATTTTTTTGCACTGATAGCTCGCGCAAAATTTTTCTTTCGAAATATTTTGGAATATTTTGTTGTTTTTTTAATGGGAGACTGTAACGGAAGGTAGAAAACTATTTTTTTTAAATAATTCGGGGATAACACAAGATTTTTCGGAGCTACACGTCAATAGATAGATAGATAGATATACGTCTTTATTAGGGCGAGATTGAGACTAAATAAACTGCCCGAAACCAGATTTCCGAAATAACTGAGATTTCACCAACGCATACTAATGAAAACTTGGATTTCCGGGCAGACAGGTGAGATGAAACCTAATTATGAGTTGAGCTCGCTCAACAAAGGATTTCCATGCATCTGAAACGACCAGGGCAGCATCTCATGGCTACTTTTGAGCTGAAAAAACTAATGGCGTTTTATTCAAACAAATGGGAAATAATTAATCGTGTCTTTAATTAGATTATTTAAATTATATTTCGCGACTGTGGTCCCTGGAGAATCATTCTTTTGACGGACAAGAGTTCATTGATAAAAGGCTGAATAAAAAGCCTTTTGGGCGATTAACTTCGCATCATAAGCACTCAAAAATGAGCATTTAAGTGTCAAAAATCGAAAAAATAAGTAATATATAGTGTAATAGATAGTAGCTCAATAACTTTGGCCAAAACTAACAAAGGTAAAATACTCCTTTAGCCAAAACAACAACAAGTTGTTTTGGCTAAAGGAGTATTTCACCTTTGTTAATATATAGTGTGTTTATTTTTTAATGTTTTCAACCATAAGAAGAGTTTGATTATTCTCTAGTGAATTCATTCTAGTTATATTTTGTAGAATTACATGAAGTAACTCTAATTTGTAATAAATTCAATAATTTTTTAGTCATTCTTATTGTCCCAATAGGTTAATTTTTCAAATTGATAAAGAATCTAATTAATCAAAAATAGTATCTTTCTGTTGGCTAACTAATTTTCTTGATAAACCAACATTTTGTGAAAGAAGTTATTTGCCTGCTTTCCGTTGCCGCCTTATTCTTCCCCCATTCACTGGTGAGGATTTTCCCATTGTTTTTAAATGATTCATTCATTTCTCTTAAGTGCCCTCAATTTCGAAGAGGAGAGCCCATCTAATGAATACATCTCAAATACTTGTGAAGTAGTATTAAGGACTTAGAATCGAGTAGCTATTTAATTAGTAAGGGTAAGAGGCTTGGATTTATGAAAAACGCTCTATAAAGGAAGTTCATCTTCATTAAATTTCTCTAGATCTTTCTTTGCTCGTCGCAAACATTATCCATGACAAAACTGAGTGCAAATATCCCGTTATGAAATTTAAGTCCACATTTCAGAAAATATCTTTTTATGAACCTATGGGAATTAACTCCATCACAAATCCATGCTAAAAATGCCTGATTGTTTACCCTACAATACATATTATCTTGAAATATATTTTCCCTTTTAAATAATGCGTACATAGTCAACGTTGAATAGCGAATTCGCTTCGGCGGTAATAATTCTTCCTGATAGTTGTTTATAGTATTGCGCCTTTTTAAAGAATGGAAATTCTTTTCTATTAATCTTTCAGTAATTTTCTTTCGCATTTTTCCAGACTTTAAAAGGGCATAACAATCTCATTAATATTTGATTAGTTCTGTAAGTGCGTTTAATTTGTTCAACGATCCGCGAAGAATGAGAATAAACGTGGTACACGGACACTGGTAATTGAAAAAATAGTAGTTAAACTCGGAAGGGCGTAGTTGCGGCATTCGTTCGAGTTAAAAATGAAGGAATGCGTTTAATTACATTCTTAAAATACTTGAGATACAATTATGTGAAACTTAAAAGCAATATAAAGTCACATTTTTTAAAACTGTAATTACGCAAACATGGCTACAAAACTCAACAAACATTGAACGAATTTCATAGTTACAGGGTCACAACATTTCTGATCTACAGCTCTCTAATCTTTGCTCCCCAATAATTCATCCACGCTAAAATTACCGATCTATGTTTTTTTAATTCAATAATTTGCGCTAAAAACTAGAACCAAAACAAATGGTAAATAAGCCGGAAGTCCTAAAAAAACGTCAAAAACATCAAATCCGTTTTCGATAAGCAAAGTTCATGCAATTCGCACGAAGGGGGTAGACATTAAATTCGCAAGTTGAGCCAAGAAAAGTTTTCGAAGTTCGATTCCAACTATGAAATACACGATACGATTTTAAGTGCGACACGTATGACAACCAGACATTCATATTGATCGTCATCGAAGCATGAAACACTTCTTTCCGTTTGTGCTGAATTCCGAGCCGAGAACTTTCTCAGTTTTTAGATTTTTTACTCCAGATACATAAAAAAAGAAGGCGAGATATAAGCACCGCGCACTAAAAGGGCTTCAACGACCCTCGAAGAAGAAAAACGCTGAGATTATGATAGCTTCAACGCTGCTTCCTTCGAAAACATCTGCGGAATCGTGCGACATAATCGTAACCTCCTCGAGCTCTCCAATCTCATCCGTGCGACGCCGCGTAAATTTTCACCCGTAGATTCCGACGAGACGACCAGGTAGCGTGGCGTAGAAGCTATCTAGGGATTACCGGATCTGACCTAAGATGAGCAGAAATGTGAGTGAGGGCGAGATAGAGAGAGAGAGTCAGAGTAGGTTTTGATTAATTCATCACCCGCTCCTCTTTATCTCTAGGGAGGGTTTTGGCAGTTAAGGCCTTTCACGGGGAATAGATAGGAGAATGGGAGGAGGAAGAGGATAGGAAGAGAAGAGGGATGGGAAACTGCCTGACTTCCATTGGACTGGAGGTGGGCATAGCAAGAGAAGGGGTAAGGGGAGGAATGAGTGATAAGAAAGTGATATGAAGTGAGAAGAAGGAAGGGATGAGGGAGAGGGTTATAAGGCTCGGTAAAAGGCGGGGGAGCAAAAGGGGAGGATGAATATTGGTGTGAGTAAGCCTTATCCTCATCCTCCGAGAATGCGGGGGCGTAAATATTAATCAGCGAAATGGGGGAATCATGTTCTCATAGCTCCTTCGCGAAAAGGGAGAGGAAGGGGGAAAGGAAGGAGGCAGTGGGAGGGGAGAGGAAGAGGAAGGAAAGAGGGGGGAGAGGATGGATAAAGGCCCCAACGGGGAGGAAGAAAAGGGGATATGAGAGGAAGAGAGGGAGGAAGAGGGAGGGGGGTAGGAGCGGACGCGCCGATGTCCCGCGACGGACTCTTCATTCTCTTGGGGCCTCCATTAAGCGGGCCCTCCTGGGAGGAGATCCGTCTCCTCCACTTCCGACTAAAGAGAAATGGAAAAGCGGCGGGGCGATGAGTCACAACAAAGCGCTGTAAATGAGGTGGGAGAGGAGGTTGGGGAGGAGAGGTGGGGTGGAGGAGGAGAGGTGGGGCGGAGGAGGAGAGGTAGGGGTCGTGGGAAAGAGGTGGGGGTGGAGGGAAAGAGGTAGGGGTGAAGGGAAAGAGGTGAGGGTGGAGGTTTAGGGAAAAACGTGGGGGTGGAGGGAAAGAGGTGGGAGTGCAGGGAAAGAGGTGGGGCGGAGAGGTGGAAAAGAGGGGAAGGGAGGGAGGAAACGTTGGGACGGAGTTAGGAGTGAGAAAGGGGATCGGAAATTCAAAGAGAATCCGCTTCAAGGAATTGACGGTTATTTATTGCATGGAGGTCACAGATACCCGGTCCATGCGAAAAGTCCAACGTAATACCGCAACTGCCATAACTTTCGCGTCCGTATATAAGTTACGACATTCTTATTGCGAGCGTGGGTTTATTTTCTTATGCTCGAATACGACGTTCGAGTATGCTGGTTGTAAGTTTAGTATTTAAATAACTGCACAGTTCAAAACGATGTGAAGGCAAGACACGCAGCCCATTTTATTTTCAAACTTATTCCTTTGACTGTGATGAATTCCGTTCATATAAACAGCTGGTGAATTTATCGTACACACGTGCACATATATGCACCTATGTGTACTAGGGGCTCCGCCCCTGAGCTGCTAACACGGCCCAAACCGTGTGGCCTCACTCGCTCGGCTTTTTTACGTCAGGTGTTAAAACCAAATTTTTTCGTATATTTCACAAATTCAATTTTTATTTTACCTATTTCAGTAAAACAGCAATTTATAAAGCGGAAATATGCCAGAGAAAAACAAAATACGATACAAAAACAGCTTTTTAATCTAATTTTCTGTCACAAAATTAGAAAAAAAACCTACTTTTACGTTATATCTTGATATAAATAAACTCAGGTGTGCTTAAACTATTTGCAAAACTTATCAATACTATTTAAAATAAAAATATAACAAGTACATTTGTTTTTGCCGATAACACTTCTACGATGTATCAATTTTATTTCTCTATTGGATAGTTAAATCAAAGATTCTTTAATTCAAATTTAATTTTCAATTTCGTTTTAAAATATAATCCACACATTTATTATTTTATTAACTAACACTTAGTACTAACTTATATATTACGTATATTTACAGTAAATGTTGTATCACGGCGCATGCGCCTGAAGCTTAAAATGCCTTAGTAGAATTCGAACCAATGGACGAGCGTGATCGACAGAATGACAGATTTGGTAATATTAATATGATGCCCAGCTACTTTCCATTGATAATAAATTATGGAATACGGATACACTGAAATGCATTATGCATTAATTATAAGTAAAACTACGAATACTTTTATCGTAAAACGAAATCAGTTTATATTAATAATAATTTACGCTTTAAATTGGTATAAAGTTTTTTGTTGCAAATTAATGTTTTTGCATAGGGAACTTTCCTACAATTATTGAAAATTTTAACATCGTAAACGTGTATGATAGGCACCACTGGGGTCATGAGTCTGTGTCGACAAAAAATTAAACTACGCAAATAAGATGAAAGTACTGCAAGGTGATGGAATAAAAGTCTCGGCAAAATGTTCAAAATCGCGCAAAAAAGTGTTCCGACCCTATAAAACCAGTCCTCATAGCAGATCTCCAGGAAGTTCAGAAGCAAAGAATTTCAACACGCGCTGCAGAAAACTCGTTTTATATAACGCCTTCCAGAATAGAGCACAGTATTTAACATGCGTTTCTGGCTAAAAAGTGGTAGGCGTTTTCGGCAAATCCGGACAAATATATGACCGTAATTAACGCGCAATGAATAACCTTTCTTCGGTTGAATGTTTTATGAACGGTTACTCGTCTTTTTTATTCCGCTGGATTCAAATATCGAGATTGATCTTCACGATAAACTCGCAATAATTCACTTGAAACGAATGAATTCGCCAATAAAGAAATACGCCCGCGCCTCAGGCGATCAATCCAACCGAACGCTTTAAAACTGGCACCGAGGACCCGACCAGTCCCGTCTCCGATAAGAGGTACGAGATAGGCAGATTCGAAGACTAATTAAAAGCAACCGTTGTCAACCAAAGATACGCTGGGAAAACGTTTGACGAAACCTGTTAATAACACTCAGTTTGTTTTGCTATTGGAAAGTGACTCTATTACTTCTTCAGGGCAAAGAAAACCAATGGTAGGTGGCGGTTGAAATTCAAATATTTAAGAGTTTTCCATTAAATTGAGCATAAGCTTATTCGTACCCTTCAAATACATGTTTTTTAGCAATACGGGGTCATTCACTTAATCCACGTTTCTGGAGAACACTAAAAATGAACATCCATTAAATTTATTCGATCGGAACCTTTGTTCGTTAAACTTATATCTTAGCAATAGTTAAACCGGAGAATGACATCTGGACACTATGAATCAGAGACATTAAAGGGCAATTTTTCTAGGAATTTAATAGAGCCGAGAGGCAGCTTCAAACCTTTCTCCTTCGTGACAACTTTCCAACTTGATCTGAAAACAGCGATAAATATAACTTGGGGCACGGCGATATTTTTCTTAGTTACATTAATAATTTATACCCACCAGTCCTACGAAACTGTCTATTCAAAACATTAATAAAGGCAAAATGCAGCAAAACATTTTCAAGGTTAAATGTCTAATTGTAAGAGCTACATACACTTGCACACACAAACACCCACATACATACATACATACATATGCATACATACATACACGCACGCACGCACGTACGTACATACAAACGCACGCACGCACGCATGCACACACACACATACATACACACACACATATATATATATATTTATTTATTTATGTATTTATTTATCGCAAATTATCATTCAAAGTAAATTATCTTGTATCGCGGTTAGAAGAATCTTTTCCAATTAACTTGAATCTTTCTCCGCTACGGAAGGGCACATAACGTAATTCGTGTCGAAATACAAAATAAACAAGAGCGAAACGTTTCCACTCCTATCCTGAAAATTCAAAGCAAACTCTCGCACCTGAAACGAAGTGGCAAAATTGACAAATAGAACGAGCGTGTCGCCCGAAATGCGAGGGCAGCGAAAGTGCGAGGAGTGAACAAGGAGGTCATCGCACCTCCGTGCACGAAACGCTAATCCCACACATCACGCATGTCTCTGATAATCGGACGTGAAATTCTCTGAATCTGTACGATTCATTGGAGAGGAATACAATATTTATAAGTATTTTTAAGCTCATTTTTAACTACACGCGATACAAGCCTTACTGCCCTTTAAATCGATTCATCAATTACACAGATCTAACACGAGAAAAAGGTCAAATCCGCGTGATCGCATATTTAGGCGGTTCAACGAACGATTCCGGCAATATTATTTTTATCGTTACAAATCAACGCGTATTCTGGTGCATCTGGGTGAGGTTTTCAAAACAGGGTCGGCATGAGAGGTTGATTTACGGTTGCTTCTTCCATCCAACCCTTCGCTTTCCTTCCAGAGGGATTCATCGCTCCATTTATGAATGTGCTGTGTGGCGTACATTTCCATAGTCTAAAAGAGTGCGCTCAATTTCTTGAGAGAACATATTAAACGATAAATTTCTTCGTGAATAGTCCTGCTTAAAACCTCCGAAACCGCTATGAAAAGACTGCATTTCGAAAAGAACATAAAGAAAGAGAAAGAGCTTTGCTCGAAAATAGGTTACATTCTACCGAGGCGTACCGACAAGAGGATTTTTCAACTTGCTAAAACTGCACTCAATCGAATTTCTTGTTTGTTTCATATATATATATATATATATATATATATATATATATATATATATATATGGATGTCAACAAGGTGTTGGGATGAGTTCTCTCTCTGTAGCTGAAGAAGGAGTAGTTCCGAAAGCTTTACGTTTGTGATGTTTCTGTGTTTTTGTGTTATTTTACGTGTGTCGCTTCGACATCCCCGGAGCCTCGCCAACCTGAAGTCGTCTGATTGGTGAGTGCTCACTGGGTTTCCTCATCCCAACACCTTGTTGACATCAATATATTCATTTTACCTTTCCTTTTCCGTAAGTTGTTATATATATATATATATATATATATATATATATATATACATAAATCCATTCGTTTCGACGTGGATATCATACATTGCATATAAAACAAATAATTATGAGCTCTATTTTTTATTGTTTGGCGTGTAGGTTTTGCCTGGATGAATAATTTGAGGCAATTTTGACAGTGGTAATTCAGTTACATATTTTAAAATTTAGCTCGGTAAATATTTACGGCTTCGGGATAGACCAATTGAAAAATTAATGAGAAAGAGAATTTTCAAGGAATGAAATATGAGGACATCACCTGATATCCTAGTCTGTGTAATTCCTGCACAGCGCATTGACGAATCCGCGCTCGTCAAAAATGAATTTCGTTCCTCTATCCGAAAAAGAAATTCCTTCGAAAAAGAGCTTGCGTGGACCGATGAAAAAATCACATCCCGGATGCAAACGTGGGCGTGCGTGTGTAGAAAAGGCACTTGTTGAATATTTCATTATGACATGATCCGTTATCCTCCTTTTCCAATCGAAATCCGCGCTATCTCCAATGACCACGCGTTCCCGCGGTATCTCAACACCACATTCCGAACCCAGAACTCATTAACGCGCAGCCAATCCGATCGGCCCCAACCTCCGGGCGCTCATTATCGACGTGAGATTACGAACATCCACGCATGCTTTTATATATGTATGCATGCGTGGTAACAGCATGACATGGCGGATGCTGGCTGCAGCGAGAACTTCTCTGTAACTTGCATAAATGAATGCACCGCAAATTCTGTATCAGCTCTACGTAACATTCGCTTCTGGAGTATCGTTATTGCAAAAAAAACTTATGACTTGGTAGTGCCATATTTCTTTTTGTTGGTAATACAGAAAATCATACAATGAGCTGCAATTTTTTAAATCGTCTGAATGATATTAATGCGTTGTTAAAAAATAACAAGTTAGGTAAGTGTACAAATATGGAGTATTTGAAATCTTACGATATAATACTTTGAACGAACGCGAGGCATAAAACAGCGAAACACCATGACCCGATTATGTCTCTTCGTCTACTAAAAATTTCTTCTCTCCCCTTAGTTGGTGCATTAATAAACGTATTTGCGACATTTTAATGATTAAATATTGCAAAACGATCAGAAATGATGCCAGGGAAATATTAAATTTTCATTCACCGATTTATTTTCTAATCAGTTGTAATTCATCAAACAGTCGAAAAATATTAAATACACACCTCACTTGAGTTAAGTAGTTGTAATATTTAAGTTTACGTTCTTTTCTTCGTCGTAGATAATCCATTTCCTTCCGCTTACAAAATGCTGAATGCACACAACTCCTTTAGCGTAAACAGGAAGAGAATATTTACATTCAGACGCTACTAAAGATGACAGCTTAGCTGTCAAAACATCGGCGTGTAGTTTAAGTTTGGTTAAAGTGTACAGTGTGAGTGCCTTCCGACGGAGTTGTGTTTCTGCGTGTGCGTGTCTCCTTTTGACTTAGGTCCTGCGACGGGGTTTAACAGCAACCTGCAGCGTGATGTATTCTCTTCCTGTTTGCGGTGGAGGTTTTGTTTTTTATAATTAATTATATTAAAGGTATTTTCGTAATTATAGCAGATCTTATTTACTACATATGACAGCGGTTCCCAAACTTTTCTTTTCGCGTACCACCGAAAACGTGGCAAAATTTCTCCGTACCACATAGTAAGTATGAAAAGTATAAAAAATTTTCTTTACTAACGAAAGAGGCATTTTCAAAATAATATAAGGTAGGCAGATAAAATAGGTAGTACTGAAAAATTATTTATTTTCTCGCATTTATCATACTTAAAATACAAATAAAATCAGTCAATGTGATGGATGAGCTTGGATATATGTAGATAGCATTTTAATATATGGGTCAATGTCAGTTAACTTCCAGCGAAGGTCCGGTTCGAGGTTCATTCTTGTTCGATTTTTGTTTTTAATTACCAACATAGTAGAAAACCCCGTTTCACATAGATAAGTCGTGCAGAATGGGATTAGAATTTTCAACGCTATGTAAGAGTGGGATATTTAGCTGATCTCCTCAAACAAAATTCCTCGAGTTTATAGATGCTGAATCCAAATTGTAGTCCTCCATCACAAGCCAAATCAATCAGCTAGTCTTTTTCCCTCACGTTCATGTTTTCAGGAATGGAATTAATTGAAACAAACGAGTTTCTCGCCTAATTCAGTTCAGAATAATTTTGTTTAAAATAGCAACATGAAAACGCAAATCGACGAGTAATCGGCAGTTGACTGTGAGCCATGAGCGGCGCAGCGGACACGTCCGGACGGTGCGGGCAATAGTCCGTCCCTCTCTGTGTTCACTCGTTGTGCAGTTCCATGGGTGAATGCTGACACTAAATACAACGGGGTCTTTTACACCCCAATACGGTCATTTTCAAGTCCCATTAGAAAACCATTTAAATCCGTACAAGCCTTTATATAATTGCATTTTTTAATTACTTTTAATTAAGGTAAAAACTCCGGATCTAAATTATAAGACGGGAAAAAGAACGAAGATTATTTTTCCTGAAAGTACAACACGAATCCTAGCCGAATTAGTCCAATTATTTGATTTTTACTGCATAAAAACGGGATTTTATACAATTTATAACAATCGCCCAATATTTCTGTCATGACTACGAGACAATGCTTTTCTTCGGGAATTTATTTTACGTGAGAATAAAAATGAACGAGAGGTTAGTGCCACGAAATGAAAAGTAGCTTAGTGTCATGACGTCACTCTCAGACCGTGACATTTAAAAGCAAAGGGAAAACATATTTGGGTGCGCAGACAATACTAAGAGGAATATTGCGCTGAAATTTTCAGGGTTTGTAGATGTCATAAATAGTCCTTCGGATAATATGAGACATCTTATGTAGGTGTCCTCGGTTCGACTCCAGGCGCTCCCAATGCTTTCAGTGTGCAAGCACCGATTACTATTGTGTGTGTGTGTGTGTGTATATATATATATATATATATATATATATATACACTAGGGATTTTTAAGCCCGTTGGTTTAAGTTCGGTCCCATCACCATCTCGGGCGTCAAGTCCCTGTCCGGAACTTAATACACACAAATTATGCTACAGCCTCTGTAAAGCATTGGAAGTGCTATTCTCGCAACTTGATTACAGCATTTGCTACGCTTTTCTCTGTTAAAAAATAACACTTTACAATATCGACATTCTTTATGGATTTTTTCTAAATATAAATCATCTCGTCGAATAGCCGATCCATTTCCTCTTGCTGAGTTTAAATTTATGTTGTTGCTTCGTCATCTGCTGTTGGCTGCATCGATTCTGTTTTGGCTTCTTCTTAAATTTCCCCTTCTTCAGGTTCTTCATTTCTTCTTTGGTACCTGATTTCGTTTATGCTCTCTCTCGCTCTTTGCCATTGTTAATATGTCCGCTTTGATCTTCTCTCTCGTTCCATTTCTCTATTTCTTCTACGTCGATCTTCTTTATCTTCTTCTGTTTCTTGCTCCGATCTCCTTCTCATTAATGTAATATATAACAATCTGATGTGGCACTGTTTTCCCAATTGTTGAATTCTATTCTTGGTCTCATAATAAATGCACCAATTTAGTGCTTTAACACGGGTCAGATTTTATACATGGGTATAACTCATTTACTGAATATATTAAGTAATTAGAGGTAGGAAGGAAAAGAGAATGGAAATGAGCAGAAATTGAGAAAGAGGATGTAGCATTTGTATAGGACTAAAAGGAGCTGCAGTACAAAAATAACAATAATAAATTATAGTTGGTTATAAAAAATGTTATACTATTGAATCATGCGCCATTGCCAAATGGTGGGAATTCATAAAACTAAATATAGGTCACGTAATTTTCAATGAATTTCTTTAACTGATAATACAGCAAATACCTATTTCGAACCTAATTTCAAATACGCTTTTCTTATTCTGTACATCGTTTTTCGTCTACAATTCGAAATTCATCTACATCTACATTATACTCTGCAAGTCACCTTTTTGGTGGATGGCAGGGGGTGCAGTGCACCAAGGGTCCATAGTTTTCCTACGTTATCTTTTTCTATTATGGTCTCTTATCGTCCTAGGGAAAAACGATCCTCTATATCGCCCCGTTCTACAGTCGATCTCGCGAATCTTATCCTCACTGTCCTGCCTTCCGAGATACGTCGGGCTTCTGATAAGTCCTACTACCTCATTCGCTAGTCCCTCCGACGTAAATTTTTCCAGTAGTTTAATTCTAGCCTGCAACCTACGTTCCTCTAACGATGTCCATTTCAGATTTTCTATTAATGATGTTACGCTTTGTTTACTATCGTAATTCCTCTTTACAAATCTAGCTGCCCTGCGCTGAACCTTTTCTATCTCGTTAGTGAGTCCCTTTTCGTAAGGATCCCACACAGCTGAAGCATATTCGACCTGCGGTCGAACCAAGGATAAATAACATATTTCTTTCACTTTTTCGGAGCTATTTCGAACTATTCTCCCTATAAAGGCCAGCTTTTTGTTAGCGGCACCTATCAATCGGCGAATGTGGGTGTCCCACGAGAGATCACGATGGATCGTGACTCCGAGTCTGAAACTGGAATCTCTACTCCGTCCAACGAATAATTATTATTCAACGAGATACTCTTGGTTCTCCAGAAGTTGATGACGCAGCTTTTCTTTCGGTTTATCTCTAACTGCCATTCCTTACACCAAGCACAAATAACTTCTAGGTCATTTTGGAGATACTGGTGGTCTTCCGGATTGCTTATTTCTCTATAGATGACGGTGTCGTCCGCGAAAAGCCTAATTTTACTTCTGACTACTGAGCTGATATCGTTTATATAAATTAGAAATAATAACGGACCAATTACACTACCCTGTGGAACGCCAGAGACAACCTCCACTAAGTTCGAAGATTTCCCATCTATAACAACCATCTGCTTCCTATGATTTAAAAATTCACGGATCCAACTAACGATTTTAGAATTAACGCCTAAGGTTTCTAATTTCGTTATTAACTTCCTGTGAGGTAACTTATCAAAGGCTTTCCTGAAATCTAAGAAGATGGCATCGACCTGCGTATTCTTTTCTCCGCTTCTCTGTATACAATTAACAAAAAGACCGAGCTGAGTATCACATGACCTACCTTTCCTGAAGCCGTGTTGACAATCAATCAATTACTATCAAGAAATCGCATTATGTTGCTAACGAGTATATGCTCGAGAATCTTACACGAACTCGAAGTTAAAGAAATCGGCCTGTAATTTTCTGGGTTCTCCTTGTCGCCGCCCTTATGAATTGGGGTAACGTGCGCTAACCTCCAGTCGCTAGGGACCTCTGCGCGAGAAATGGATTTCTCGAAGATTATCAGAAGAAAAGGTGCTATTTCTTCAGCTAATTCTTTTAAAACGCGAGCAGGAATTTCTTCGGGGCCAGTGGCTTTGTTATGTCTGATGGAACTCAATTGCTTTGCTATTCCCACCTCAGAAAATACTATATCGTCCATCAGGTCCCCCCTTATTGCGGGTGCATAATGTACGCAATGGTCGCTGACGGCTGTGAATGCTTTTACAAAATGACCGTTTAACAGGTTGGCTTTCTCTACGCTATCATGAATAACGGCACCCGAGTCATTACGCAGGGAAGGTATTGTAGGGCCTCTCTCACATAGGACCAAAACGCTTTAGGGTCCTCCTTCAAATAATTATTTAATACCCCGGAAGTTAGTAAAAGCCTCGCGCATAGTAGTTCTCGCTTTAGCGCGGGATTCCTTATGCGTCTTAACTTTAGTTGCTCTATATTCATCGGATGATGTAGACGGCATATTTTTTATTTTCGCGTGGCTTATTCTCTGACGCCTAAGCGCACTCCTAAATAAATAAAGAGCCACGTTGGTACAATAAGCAAGTTAGGAGTGCGCTTAGGCGTCAGAGCTGTCTGTGTGTCTGTGTATCTGTGGCAGTCATAACTCTTCAGAAAATAAACGTAGGAGCTTCAAATTTTGGCAGCAGCTCCAGGTTGATCCTGGGAGTTGTAGTGCCAAAAATAATTAAAATCGGCCCACGGGGGCCCGAGGGTCTCATTGATGGTCCAAATGTCAGTTTTTTTAAGATATCTCAATAACCAATTGACCGATTTTGATGAATTCCCCAATAATATCGTTTTGACGAGATACATTTTCGAGCCTAAAATGGATAAAATCGGTGTACGGGGTCAAAGATCGTAATGTAAGGGCCGATCCAAATTTCACGATTTCGAGGGAACCCCATGAAACGGTCGGTCCAAATTTCGGCCATGTCCGTCTGCCCGTACGTATGTATCAGGGAAGATCTGGCTGAACCGATTTCAACCAAATTTAGTAGGTACATAGAATCTTCACATAAATACATGACCAAAATGACATATTTGGACCGGATCGACCAAGCAGGGATGCCACAATTGCAAAATAAACTTTTCGGTAGTTATACTTTTGGAAGGAATTGACGAAACCGATTTCAACCAAATTAGGTACATAGAATCTTTACATAAATTTATGACCAAATGACATATTTCGATCCGATTAACTACGTAGGGGTGCCACAATTGCAAAGTTAAACTTTTCGGTAACTATGAATTTGGAAGGAATTGGTGAAACCGATTTCAACCAAATTTGCTACATTGAATCTTCACATAAATTCATGACCAAATGGCATATTTACACCGGATTAACTATGTAGGGGTGCCCCAATTTCAAAGTTAAACTTTTCGGTAATTATGAATTTGGAAAGGATTGGCTGAACCGATTTCAACGAAATTTTGTATGAAGGAGTTATGCAACATAAAAAACAAAATTAAGATTTTTAGGATAGATACAGAAATCAGGGTTGCCATAATAAAAGTAATAAAAAATTTTTACAAATGTTTGTGTTGAACTGTAGGCATCAATATTAACCAAATTATAATATTTATTATGTACACATATATATAAAACCATAATAGCATATTTGGACCGGATCAACTAAACAGGGGTGACACAATTACAAATTAAACTCTTTCAGTTATTATGGATTTGGAAGGAATTGGCTCAACGGATGTTAACTAAATATTATATATATGATTTTTACAAAATACCTTAATGAAATCAAGATTTTTAAAGCGGAGTTTAAGAGCATGGCTACCAAAATTAAAGGTAAAATAATATTTAATTTACACGTATATTTAAAGAGCTGTTCGCATGAATTTTAACCCATTATGGTATATATAATCTTCATATATATACATAACCCAAATAGTATATTTCAAACTGGTCGACTAAACAAGGCCACCACAATATCAAGGTTAGAACATTTCTGTAACTATGAATTTCGAAGGTATTGGTTGAACTGATTTCAATAAGAAATTTCGTTAGTAGAGCGGGTATAGAATGGCAAAACGAAATTAACATGTTTAGAACAGATCAAAAAAACAGAGCTACCACAATATAAGGAAAAATAATTTTCTGAATTCAAAGCAAATACATTAATATTCTATTATACTACGGCGAATTTGACGAAAAGCATTCTGTTTGAAGATATCTCAGCAGCCAATTGACCGATTTTGATGAATCCCCCACTAATATCAATGTTGAACCAAGAAAGATAGAGACTTAAAACTTGGTATCTAAAGAGACGTTGAAGATATGCACCTAGGTGTCATAACTTGAAATTCTTGGGGGGGGAGAGAGGTATCAAGTTTGAGTCTATAATTAATTTGATCATGGCAACTAAAGGGAAATATTGGTCACTTACCATGACAGTACCTAGAGTTTGGATGAAAATATTACCGAGTGATATGTGCATGAAAAATTCTAAACTCTAAACCCAGGGCAAAGCCCGGGAAATTTGCTCTAGTAAGTATATAAATCTACTAATAAAGAACAACATATTCAGAAATAAAAACATTTCTGATTAATTCTGCCATCGTCCCAGTTGTTTTATAGAGGGAATCAAGTGCAAAGCTAGCAACTAATATTCCTTGGAAAAATAATTTATTATACAGAATACTTCTGTAATATTTATTGCATTAACACATGTATATAAAATCGCATGCGGATTTAAAAAAACATCTCTCTGCATGCACATGCATAGCAGCGTATCAGTTTAAGCGTCTTAAGGATATCGCCGTGCGATCCGAGCCCGCTATCACTCGAGAGAGAGAGGCTCTCGGGAGCGGATGTTGAAACACGGCGTGGCACGTAAAAGAGGCAAAGGCGTGAGTTATCTCGGTGGACAAGAGGCTTAAGGGAGGCGGCGGCGGGGTAGTGATCGGTGGCCTGGGCGCCGCACACTGCGAATTCCACCCTGTCACGCCGGCGGCGCTGCAAAGCCGCCTTTCGTTGATTCATTTGTACGATGTAATGCAATCCCTGTCCCCTCAGGCGTGCCTCATTCTAACCCGACTTTCTGCCTTTGAACGCTCTCCTTTCTTTCGCTCTATCTTCACTTAATCCCTCACTTTCTGTACCTCAACCCTTCCCTCTATCACCTCATCCCCTTTGCTCCCTCTTTATCTATCTCACTCCTATTACTCTCTCTCCCCTCTTTCTCCCCCATTCCCTCTTCTTCACTCTTCTATCCCTCCTTCTCTCTCCTCATCTAATCTTCTCTTCCATTTCTCGGTTGCTTCCTCTGCCTCCATCTCTCTCTCTCTCCCAACCTCTTCCTTCTTCACTTCGCACCTTTCGCTCACCTCATTCTCTCTCTTCTCTGTCTCCCTACCCTTCCTTCTACTCCTCCCTCCTTATTTCGCGTGCAATACCCTACACTCGCCGCATTGGTCAATGGTCTCGACATCGCGCAATAGTCGCGAGGGGGCGTCGCACGGGTAACCTGGTGGGAAACGTGATATGGAGTAATGGCTTCGCGAGCGTGCGGTCAACTTAATGGAAGCTCGTGGTATTTCGGATCGCGTTTTTCATCGTGCGCTATCCGACCGTCCGCATTAAAAGATTTACAAATGCGGCTTAAAAGGTTTGAACGCGATATCTGATTCTGATTCTGAGAGATTTGATAAATCTGCTAAAAAAGAGGTTCATTAAAGGGCAAAGTTTCGGTAATTATTTGAATATACTGCGTTGTGTAATCCGACGGATGAGGACAGGAAGAATACATCGAAATATTAATATTTCATTGTTTAATTTATCTTCATTTGTTTCCTTTTAAATAAAAAAGCTCGAAAAAAGTTTACTGTTTTGCGGCGAAGAAGAGATGAGCATTATTTGTTGAAGGCAGCCTAATTTTCAGGCAAAACGAGAAATAAAACAGCACATTTTGGCTCTCTGTTGACTCTTAGAAAAGTTAATCGTAAATACTGCACTACACACACATATTAAGTCATTTGTTAACATACCTTTAAGTTTTAATGTTGTTGCAGAGAGGCGAATCATAACAATTGTGGTGAATTTTAACAAGTTTTTTTGATGGAATGAAATGATCATAAGATCCTACTGTAAAGTTGGAAATAACTTTGAAAATGCGCCCGGCAAGTGGAAGACCCGAGTTTGATACCCGGTCATAGCAGAATTTCCTCTCGCTTCAACATTATTCCCAAATTTACAGCTTATGCCTATCGGTGTAGGATCTTAAGATCACATCATTCCATCAACTTCTATCTTTGCAATCTCACCATTTGAGAGAGAGGGGTTTTATTCGAAGTATCTCTTGGAAGACGTCCGTTCGGTCTGGTTGATACTAGCTTGGCTATCTCTGACCCAACTAAGAAGAACACCCGTGTTCAGAAACGGGAGAATTAATCTGCTACGATAATTCAGTTGAAGAATATCCGCCCGCCAAGTGGAAGATCCGGGGTCGATTCTCGGTCATGGCAGAATTTTTTCTCGTTTCAAAATTATTTCCAAGTTTGTTGACATATTTTATTATTTTTCGGAAGAAAACAACTTCAAGGCTAGACTAGCTGAAATGTTAACGATTTACTCAAACTGATATCAAAGCTTTAAGTCATCAATGTTAAAAACCTACTGCCAAATGAATATATATATATATATATATATATATATATATATATATATATATATATATATATAAAACATTTATGAACAGTTGCGCATGAAATGCAGAAGTTTCAAATGAAAGTGCATATGTAAAGTTGTTAAACTAAAAAAAGTCCATTTTTCGTGTAGGTTGAAAATTTTATGCACTATAGCTCACAAAAAATATAATACCCTCGAAGAGAATGTCTAAATCGATTTCCCCGTATGAAAATCATTTAAAGCCAACTTGTCCACTTTATATTTTCAAATTCCAAGAGACGACCAAATCAAAACAGAAAAACCAATCCAATCGACGGGGAGCGTTAGATAGAATCGATATTGATACATCAATCCAGAACCTGTCACTGTTTCCTTTTTAGACTTGCATAGCTCACGAATTCGACGAAAGAGGGGGCGAGGGAGAGAGAGGGGGAGGGACGAAAGGAAGAGAGAGAACGAAGGGATGAGATCGGAAGAGAAATGATTTGGCATTTCATCCTCCCTCAATTCTGCATCGTAAGTTTCACGTATACGCCAAATCTCCTCTACGGATTTACCCAGAGCTGTGAGTTGGAGGTGGGATGGGATGGCGAAGGGAAGGGTAGTTTAACGTTCTACCGCAAAAACTCTCCCACGCCAAAGAGACGAAATGAATCCTCGCGACCCTCTCCCCACAACGTCCTGCCATCCCGGACTCGACACACAGGTGGTCGCGACCCTAACCTTCCAATTTGGCATAAATCCAAGAGAGATGCTCGCGTTTTGGAGGGGATTTTGCAAAGAGTGACAGCGTTCGAGACCCCCCACACGCCCCTTGCTTTGGTCTGCGAAAAATCCTCTCCCCCAACGTCCACTGCCTCCACAAAACGCGATTTGATCTTCTGTTGGAAATCGAATGACGGAAAATCCCTCCTCTTTTCGATCCCTGTCCTTCGGGAGCGAAAAAAATGACTGCCGCTCGGGCGTTTTAATCCGGATATAAATAGATTTTCTTGCGCGTTTCGCTTATTTTTTCCGCTTTTTGCTCGTTAATTTTTTCCACTTTCATTGGCCCGCTTCATATATATATATATATATATATATATATATATATATATATATATATATATATATATATATATATATATATATGTCTGTATATAGAATTCGGTTTCCGTGAGAGATTAAGTTGTATCCAAAGAGAAATGTCAGTAAACTTAATTCCTAGCTGTAACGACATCAGCTTTATTAGTAGCAATAGTAAAATTTGGAAAGTGGGTTGAACACTAAAGGAAATGGATTCCGATTCAAAAGAGAGGTTTTAGAGGAAAGCGCGAGTAACTTGCTCACATCAAATCGCAGACGTTCTGTGTAAACGTACTTTTCTAGAGTCGCGTTTCTAAAGTAACTAACATTGTATATGTAACCATGTACAGTTTCGAAGGGAAAATTACATTCAAGTAAAAACTTAAAGACTATAGAAGAATAGAGGGATCTACATTTAAAAATTTTGTTTAATAAATTTGTATGAATTAACTGAACCTTAGGTTAAACAAGTCACGCAAAAGGCAGCATGCACTTGAAAAGAACAAATATTCTCCAACAAATTTGTTCAAGTGATAAATCAGCCGTTCTTTAAATTAAAAATTGAAGTGTATGCAAACAAAATTCGGCTCGTGTTAAATAGCTGGGACCACATTCAAAAATGACCGCTGCATAGACCTCACGACCATCACTAACTCGGATTAAGACTGCGAAACTCGAGGGTTCGACTCGAAACCGAGCTCAAGTACCTGCCCCCTAGCTGCAGGGGGTCACTAGCGACCAAATCATTTGCAATATAATTTAAACTTCGAGTTCCGCAGTCTTTATCCGAGTTAATGATTCGAAATTTTTTTCTTAGGTAGGAGTTTGTACAAAACTGACTAGAAAAAACGAAAATCTTGAAAAAGTGCAACAATGCGACCGCTAAAAAATTGCAATTGTTTAGACAAATTTTCAAGGTTTGTGTATTTTCGAATGTGCTACGGAGCTGAAATTTTTTATAAATGTAGGATTTAAAAAAACGAAATAGGAATTATAGGAATTTTGATATTTTAATTTGTTTGGTAGTTAAAAATTCTTAAAGTTTAAACAAATAGGTAAATGTTTAGACACTACGCGGCGAGAGAGCGAGCTGAAATTTTTAAATTATTTAGAGTTTAGTCTATGTAAACGAATAAACATTTCAATGTATCCATGAAATTGTTATTGCGGCCGATAAAAGTTATTTAAATTTAAATAATTAGATATTTTGTTATTTCACTTCTAATTGTGCTATAAATTTAAAACTTTGCAGAAATGTGTGGCATTATTAACCCAATGTGGGAAAAGTATAATATCCTAAAATTTCAAAATTAGTATTTGTTTTACTCCATTATTGTTCCATAATGAAAAAAACGAAACTGGTCCAGAGGAGAAATCTTTAGAATTAAAGAAATATTTCTCATAATAAAATATCTCTCTGAAAAATTAATGTTTTTTCAAGGTGAGATGAAATGCTTGCAGTATGCAAGCACCTTCTACTAGTATGTTATATTTTCCTCCTCCTCTGTAAGGAACGTCTACATCTAATGATACAGAATCTGAGTCCAACAATAGTTGTTGCTATGGCAACAATCTCGTAATGAGTGATAATAACTGCAAAATTGCCAGATTTACGCAAAATTCTAAGAAATACAATCGATAAGCAAAATTCTACGATTAAAATTAGAATTTTCATTCCTTTTCTCATAGAATAGTAAAAAACTTGCTCCGATATTACAATTCTAAGATATATTATTGTGCAAGAGAAAATTACCCTGCACGATGGATTTCAGATTTCCCATGTAAATCAAATGGGAAGGATAGTTCCTGGAATCGAACCCGGGACTTCAATCTTCGAAACAAAAGTTATCCTCGGGAGCTCGGCCCATGTAGCATGAGATTTCCATCAATTGTCATGAAAATCGGTCTATTGGTTCAAAGGTTAATAGGGGGACGGACAGATAGACACAACGACAAAACTATATGCCTATTTCCATTCTGGAAAGTAGGCTAAATATCGATACAATTAACATTGCACAAAATTCCTCATACATTACGTATGCAAACTACTTTCTTTCCTGACTGGAAGGAACTCATACCGCTACAAAAACCAGAAAACCGCCAAAAATGTCATCTGCACTTAAATGGTATTAATATATTGATTATGTGAAAATCAAACATGATAAATAGTTATAGCATATCAATTATTATGTGGACTGGCAAAGGCACATAGGTGCTGAAGCATATAGTGCTGGACAAAGATTAATGAGAGAAATGGGAAGAGCTGGGCGTATATATCTATCTAATATACGAGATTATAACCGCTATGTCTCTGCCTGCGTCTGAAGCCTTGAGTGATGTCACCTTCCGTCATGAACGCAAATAAACCGAGAACGGTCGGTTCGATTTCGACGAATCTTTCGCCTGAATATTCGGCACGAACTCATGCAGGTTTTCAGTGGGTAGTCGTCCCCCGAAAAGGCATGAGTTCGATACCAGGATAGTTTTCGTTTTTTAATTTGATTAACATGTAATAGGCTAGAATACGACGTGTAGACCTTTATTCTTGAACATTTTAAAATATCTTACGATCGAGACTTTGACTCAAGATTTATACTATTTCACGTAGAAAGAAATGAAGATTCTTATTCTTGCCGCCGATTTTGTTGCTTAATTCATGTTTGCTCATATTTGAAGTTTATATTCGATTTTTCGAATTTCAAAAAGAGGGTTTCCTAATGTAGCTGGCATAATTGATCTCAGATTTTTGCACTAATCTTACAATGAAACAAACGCATCTATTGTTTTTGGCTATGAAAATGGTGTGAGTTATATGGTTATTTTGAGAGGGGTAATAAAAGTGGTTCAACTAATAACACCCTGCGCAACAATTTTAGGCTACTTTCCAAAATGGAAATAGGTTTATAGTTTTGTCGTTGTGTCTGTCTGTCCGTCCCCTATTAACTTTTGAACCAATTCACCGATTTTCATGAAACTTGGTGGAAATCTCTTGCTACATGAGCCAAGCTCCCTAGGATAGCTTTTGTTTCGAAAATTGAAGTCCCGGGTTCGATTCCAGGAACTATCCTTCCCATTTGATTTACATGGGAAATCTGAAATCCATCGTGCACGGTAATTTTCTCTTGCACATTAATATATCTTAGAATTGTAATATCGGAGCGAGTTTTTTACTATTCTATGAGAAAAGGAATGAAAATTCTAATTTTAATCGTAGAATTTTGCTTACCGATTGTATTTCTTAGAATTTCGCGTAAATCTGGCAATTTTGCAGTTATTATCACTCATTACGAGATTGTTGCCATAGCAACAACTATTGTTGGACTCAGATTCTGTATATTCTAATATATACACGTGTAATTTTTGCCGTACAAATACGCGTGATCAATTTAATATTCCGTTCGAATGTATTTGTAGTATTTTATAACGCTAAATTATGAAATTTTGGAACACAAAGAGCTACCATACCCGCAATGACTTGAAAGCTATTAAAGTCAATATAAGTATGAAATAAATGATTAAATGGAAAGTAGGCATCATAAGTTCTGTTTGGATCATCTTGTTTGTCATAGGAAATATCGCACTGGGCCACTTCACCCAAAGTTCCCAAAATGTTTGCAGGAAGTACTGCAACGGGCCCCTAGTATGTTATAAAGTCGTTTAAATATGGCTTATGCATTATTGTTTACGACTACAAGTTCTATAAGTGAGTAAATTATAATCATAATCGTTAGAGCTATTTTGAATAAATCGACATTTTGCAAAAATCAACACGAATCAAATATCCTTCATTGTTGCGCTATATCTTCCACATTTTCATAGTTTCCATTCTGGCTATTATTATGCCTAAATTTGAAATATCATTCGATTTCGTTTAACAGTTTAGGTTTTAGAACCGCTCCCAGACAGACGGCATGGCGAAAACCACTTTTTTGGACTCGGGGTCATCTAATACGTATATATCCTTCAAAAGTCGATTTTTCTCGCAATTACAATACTTTCTCTATATACTACGTAATATATGAAAAATTAACAAGTGGGGATGTTCACTGGTTTCCCGTGGTACATAAGCGCTTTTCGTCAAATTATTTTCCTTAAATGGTGGTAGCCCTGCTTTTTAGATACGCTTGAAACATGTTCATTTCATTTTGTCATTCTATACTCGCCCTACAAGCAAAACTTCTTTTTTCCTTTTTTATTTACTACAGTAGATATGTAATAATCTCATAAACATATTATTAAAAATATAAAGTATCTGGTCCTGTTAAGCCAATTACTGGCTTATCAACAGGTGCCACTGATTTCACAATTTCTTGCATTATTTGATTCGATATATCTATATAAAATTTAGTCATTATATTTAAATCTAATTTATTATAAACATAGTATAAGGAATTCAATGCTAACACGCAATTATACTCCAGATTACCCATCAATACTCGAGCATTTTCTGGTATAACCATGATTTTGTTTTCACTTTGACCTCTGATATTTTACTTCGATTTTTAATATATTCTGGAAGTTCATAAAATAATATTGGAACAAATACATTTAACTGTCTTTTTCCATTAAGATTTACATATCTGGGCACAAAATACCTGATGTTATCACGAATGTCCATATTATGTGCGCTTTGCTTAACGTTCTTGTACTTATCCGAGAAAACATTTTCAACAATTGTTATGTATTTTAGTAGTTCATTTATAGGTAATATATCTAAGTTTTTATACAATTTCATTTTTCTCAACATAATGTCTAATATATTCGTTGATTTACCTGTTTTAATATATTTTGTCATTGTATAATTTATATCAATTACAGTCAAACTCGTTTATAACGAGCACGGTTGTAACGAGTTCGCGGCTATAGTGAGCAAATGCTACCTCCAAGATAAGTTTACGAGCATTTACATACAAATATTTCACGTATATAACGAGCACGCTTCACGGATATATCGAGCAAACTTTGACCACTTCTCACTGTCTCAAACGCGGTGGCGGTCAGCCCTCTCAATCCTCATAGTGACCCAAGATATGTAACCTTGTGTTCTCGAGTCCAGCCTCTACACCCTATCCATCGGGGAGGTTAAAGACCGCGGCGTTGTTGTTAAAAAATAATCCCTTCGTCCAAACCAAGAATTCCCAACTTGCAGGTACAGTGGCACCCGCGGAGGTCCTTTGTCCTCTCCTCCCAACCCACAGCTCTTTTACAGCCAGGAGGTTGTGTTTGGAAGGGGGGTAAGGGGCTAAGGGCATGTACAATGGCGCCCGCCCCCGTCGCTCAGCCGAATGCACCCAACACCCTTTCCCACGTAAAGATGGGAAATCCCAGATTTAATCCGTCTCCTCATTAACTCTTCCTGGAATTGGTATGCTCGCAGTTTGCAAAGAAAGTTCGTAGCGTTGATCACAAAAAACAGTTGAGATTTTGCCCTTGAACGAGTAACATGTCCGTACATAAAAGGAAGTGTCTGTCTATTCGCGAAAAGGTTGATATTATTCGAGAGTTAGAACGTGGTGAAAAAAATGTTGAAGTGTGCAAAAAATTTAATTTATCGTCGTCTACGGTTTCAACCTTATGGAAAAACAAAGAAGCGATTTTATCTGCACTAGAGAACAACCTAACAACGAACAAGAAAATGAGGAAGTGTGACTTGGGTACTGTTGATCAAGCACTGCTGGAGTGGTTTAAGACGCAGAGAAATGCTGGTTTCCCCATCAACGGCCCCATTTTAAAGGTACAGGCAGATAAATTTGCAAAACAGTTAGGACATGAAAACTTCACATGCAATAATGGGTGGCTCGATCGTTTTAAAAATCGGCATAACATTGTTTATGCGAAAGTCAGTGGAGAGGCCCTGTCAGCAGATTCAAAAACGGCAAGTGAATGGGTGAAAAGTGTTTGGGAGGAGTGTCGAAAAGGTTACAGAGAAGAAGACATCTACAATGCCGACGAAACTGGACTGTTTTACAACATGATGCCTGATGCAACGTTTAAATTCAAAGGTGACAAATGTGTTGGTGGCAAAAGACCTAAGAATCGTTGAACAGTTTTAATGTGCGCAAACATGAATGGGAGTGACAAAAAAAAACTTTTTGTTATTGGTAAGTCACAAAAGCCGCGTTGCTTCAATAATGTAAAGAAGCTTCCCGTTGAATATGCAGCTAATAAAAAGGCATGGATGACTTCCAATATTTTTCAGCAATATGTAAGTCAGTGGAATAACGAGTTACGGAGGAAAAATAGAAACATTTTACTCCTTGTCGATAACTGTCCTGCGCACCCACATATGCAGGAGTTATCCAATGTAAAACTGGTGTTTTTGCCTACAAATGCGACTTCTATTTTGCAGCCAATGGACATGGGGATAATTAAAAGTTTTAAAGGCCATTTCAAGCGATTTTTTGTTCTACAGTTGATTGAAAGGAGGGAAAGAGGTTTAGATGGCAACGTCTCTGTATTGGATGCAATTCATTTGATGACAGATGCATGGGACAATGTTTCACCTACAACGATCATAAACTGTTTTCGGAAGTCTGGTTTTATATCGGGAGAATTTTCGATTGATAACCATAACGTTGATGAAGATGATCTACCTCTGTCAGAATGGCTTAAAGAAAATGGAATTGCGAATTTTGACCATGTAAATGACATTGACAATTTTGTTCATGTTGATGATGATTTGATTACCAGCGGAATTCCTACGGAGAGTGAAATAATAGAGACATTACAAAACACAGCAGACAGTGATGAAGACATTGTTGAATGTGTCGAAGACACAATCCCGACGAAAGCCGTGCCAACTTACTCTCAAGCTCAGGATGCTGTGGAAACATTAAATGATTTTTTTGAAAACATTGACATTTCCGATGGTGTTTTTAGTGCAATAAGTGTAATAAGAGGAAACTTAAGAGACTTCAACGTGAAATCTATGAAACAGGCTACCATTCAAAGTTATTTTTCTAAAAAGGGGAGTGATTAAGGATGCAGCTGTGAGTAAATTTTATATGTACAAATGTTTATTTTAAATTTTCTAGTTTACTCTCATTTTTATGTTTTTCCATAAATTTACTAAATAAACTTTCTGTTTATATATTCACTTTTACTTCTTATGTCTTATTTCACCATACGCATGCATGCTTTTGCCTTCACGGATATTAAGTTTAACGGCTATAACGAGCAAAACTAGACGGTCCCGTGGCGCTCGTTATATCCGAGTTTGACTGTTTGACCCAGGTTTATTATTCAGGTTACAAATGTGTCCATCAAATCTGAAATGTTCATCTATTGTAATTCCTAAGTATTTGTAGCACTAGAAACCTGTTCTAGCAATGCATAAATACACTTGTTGTTTAGTCTTAAGTTATGCAAGCATTCGTGCTCGTGTATCTTAACATTAATTTGCTGAGACTTTGGAGTTCTGTTTGATATTTGCATTACTTTAGATTTCTTAGCATTAATAATGAGATCATACTCATGTGCCCATTTCATAAGATTATCTAGATCCCCCTGCAATAACTAAATCATCAGAATACAAAAGTATGTCACAATTGAATACCACATTAATAATATCATTTATATAAATAAAAAAACGAATTGGTCCCAGAATTTAATTCTGAGGTACACCCTGCTATATAGCGATAGAGTAAATTAGAGTGACACACTGAGCGGGGAATGACAGGGTGATGTGGTGAGGTAGATGATCGGAGGAGGCGGGGAGTAGGAAGGGTGGATAGCCAATAAGGAGGGAGTGTGATGAGGTTGAGTGCGAATAGTTACAAAGTAACAAGGAGACAATGTAAGGGGGCTAATAGGGTTAGCGGAGGTTGAGGCCAGGCGGAGAGAAAGAGTCAAGATGTATGTGTGCAAGTTCCCAGTATCGGAGAAGGGGGGCAGGAGTGTCATTGGGTAAGGCGCGAATAATCCTTACAATGTAGCAACTATTGAAGGGGACATTGTGGGCATTGGCGTGTAATGCAACTGGGAGGGGGCGTCTGAGAGAGACGCTATTCCGGTGACCGTTCATGTGGATATTTAACGGATTGCTGGTGAGGCCTACATAAAACGCGGGACAAAGAGTGCAGGTAAGGAGGTAAATGACGTTACGGGTGGTGCAGTTGCTTCTAGAGGTGATGGGGCAGGTGATATTGGTGGAGGGACTTGAGAAAGAAGATGAGGGTAGGTGGATAGGGCAAGTGAGGCAGCGAGGTTTGCCGCAGTGGTGAGACCCTATTGCAAGAGGCGTGGTAGAAGTGGGAAGTTCCTTCATCCACAAGATATTTCCCAAATTGGGGGGCCGGCGGAAGGAGAGGAGCGGGGGATTGGCAAAAAGGTTGGTAAAGAGGGACTGGTGGGAGGAAGAGGTGAGAATTGGGTGGGCAGCATGGAGGATTGTTTTGAGGGCTTCGTGGATACCAGGAAGGAAAAGTGTAGTAAGAGTGAGTGGAGGGGTTGATACAGGGATAGTAGGTGTGTGTGGAAGGGATCCATGGTGGGTAGGCGTCATCGCCCTATGGATCTGTTCGCGGACCAAGACTGGAGGGTAGCCACGTTTGAGGAGAGCGTCCTCGAGGACAGAGTAGTACTGTAGAAGGGAAGCTCTATCAGAACAAAGCCTCCATCCACGTCGAGCAAGGGCGTAGGGGATAGAGGTTTTGGTGTGAAGGGGATGGTAGCTATCAAAGTGGATGTATTGGAGGCTGTTGGTGGGTTTGATATGAACACAGATGCGAATTTTGCTGTCTTGAAGGTAAAGATCGACATCTAGGAATGTGATGTGGGAGGTAGAGGATTGGTGGGTGAATGAGAGTGAAGGATGAGAGGAGAGGCGCGAAAGAAAGGAATAGAGAGAGTCAGGTCCATGCGTCCAAATGAGGAAGACATCGTCGATGTATCTCATGTCAGCCACAAAAGTGGTCTGAGTGGTACGTTGAGGAAGAGTCGTTCCCATTCTCCCAAGTAACAATTGGCGTATGAAGGCCCCATACGGGTGCCCATCGCAGTAAATATATATATATATATATATATATATATATATCGGTTCAGCTAAAAACTTCCAAACTCATAGTTACAGAAAAATTCTAACTTTGATATTGTGGTAGCCCTGTTTAGTCGACCCGGTTGAAATATGCTGTTTTGTTTATTTATTTATTTATTTATATGAAGATTATATGTACCATATTGGATTAAAATTCATGCTGCCAGTTCCCTATAAATACCTGTGAAAATATAATTTTACTTTTTATTGTGATAGCCCTGCTCTCTGTCTCCGCTTTAAACATCTTGATTTCATTATGGTATGTTGTGCAAATCTTATATACAAAATTTAGTTGGAATCCGTTAAGGCAATTCCTTCCAAATCCGTAATTACTGAAAGAATTTAATTTGTAAGTGTGGCACCCCTGCTTGGTTGTTCCGGTCAAAATATGCTATTATGGTTTTGTATATATGTCTATGTACGTTACAAATTTTAAATTTGTTTAAAATTGATGTAAACAGTTCAACACAAATACTTGAAAAAAGAATTTTTTCATGTATTGTGGCAGCCCTGATTTATATATCAACATCAAAAATATTTACTTTGTTTTTTAATGTTGCAAACCTTATTAATACCAAATTTCGTTGAAATCGGTTCAGCCAATTCCTTCCAAATTCATTATTACCGAAAAGGTTAATTTTGCAATTTTGGCACCCATGCTGAGTCGATCTGGTCGAAATATACCATTTTGGTCCTATATTTATCTGAAGTTTCTATGTACAAAATTTGGTTGAAATCAGTTCTGCCAATTCTTCCCCGATATATGCCTACGGATGGAAGGACGGACGGACATCACGAAGATAATAGTGCTTTTCAGCAATGACGGAAAGCACTAAAAATGGAATCTTCTTTAAAATTATAAGTTAGCTAATCTTTACAATACTCAAACCAATCTCATTTAATAAATTTACAATTCAAAGAAATTCACTCCATGCACAGTCGCATGTTTAAACATTTACATTACAACCAATATTATTCCTAGTCTAGGTGATAGGAATTTTGCTTCATCAGATGCCTACGTTGAAAACCAGGAGAAAATGCTCACCGCGAATGAAAAAGCAATAGGTAGCTAAAATATAAATAATCTGTAAATCAGAGAAGAGACTGCATCTATTCTGTTATCAACTAACTCCATTAAGGGCGATTTCTAATCAAATGATTTCCTGGACGATTTCACCGCCGTTCAAGGTTTAATTATTTCAAACTTTGTCCCAAATTTAGAGAATATATTTAACGGAACGCAGATCCGTACAGACTCGTATTCTGTTTGTAGATGGTGAATTCTCTCACTTCAGTAAATAAATGAATATCGGGTAATAGAGTGAGGAAACTGAAACGATCAAGAGACATTTCATACGAAAAGGGATCACAATCTTCTTTTAAAAAACTGACGATATTTCAGATAAAGCGTGAACATGTAAGACATCGCGTCAGTTATGGTGCCATATTAGTTTACAAAGAAATAAAGCGAATATTAAATTTTTTCTATCGGTTACCTTTTAACCCCACCATACCGTCCGTGTACCTTTTAACCCTCATGACATATTATTAAACACGAAAAATACCAATTTTTGATATAGCTAGAGAATAAATAGTTTAAAACAATAGCGATCTGGCAGATGTGATCATAATTTCACCTCACAAGTTAAAGGTTAAAACTGACAAATCTATCATGAAGACAGATGAAATTCTGTTCGCTTTGCATTTTAAAAGGCGAAACAATAAAACCCAACTGAAAATTAATATCGAATATGTCTCATTTCTTTCGCAAATTTGCGCCGCTACACATTGAAAGGAAAGAGATATGAAACGTTATTAAAACCGACAAGGAGCGCGTATCAATATCTCACGTCGCTACTTTTGCATTAAGCGAAGCGAAAAGAAAATAAAAAAGAAACCTTAGCTCTTCGAACGTTTCCATTTCCCTATAGAGACGGGACGAATAAAGCACGGACCATAAACCGAACACGTCTCTCGAGCGCCATTTGCCAGCTGCAGACAAAAACTGGATCTCCTCACCGTGGGGCCGTGGGGGAGCGGAGGGGAGCAGGGAAGAAGTGCAGCAAGCGAGCGCATTTCTGCGTTCTTCGGGCTATCGGATTACGTGCGGTAAGGATGTGTGTAAAGGTGAAAAAATCTCCTTTCCTCCGCTACGTGTGAGAAGTTCCAACGTGCTCCCTTTTACACGGTCGAGCGGAGAGTATAACGACGGGAACGACCTAAACCAAATAAGCTGGCCCGGGGCCCTGCAGTATGGGAGGAGGAAAAGAGATGGCGGAAGGAATGAGGAAAAAGGAGGGAGGAAAGGACAAGGGTATGAAAAAGGAAGACGGATCTTATGCATTAATATTATTAATTATTATTTATAGATAATAATATCAGTTTCAACGAGCCTCAATATTAGGTTAACCGGAGAAATCGAAGTCCTTTCATAACAAAATTTTCTCTCGTCAGTTATTATATTAGCACAAGCATGTTAAAAAATCATCTGATCCATAATATATCCTTAGTTTAATCCTCAAGAGAGCATTACTATGAGCACTGTCAGTTTCGGAACCATAATACCGCAGGGTCCGCGACTGCGGTTGGGTGGGGAACGACAGATTTAGGAGGCCCTGCAGTTCAACGCCTATATATTTATATTAAATAACGAATTACGAAGAGGCGCAAAACCTTTATTGGGGGTAGGACGAAAGTTTGTAGTTCCGCCACTGAGCATTGTAAACTTTTTAGAGAGTGACATAAGAACAAAACTATGTACCAATGTATGTAAAAATTTCTTTGTGCCATTTCATCTATATAACAAGCCGATAACGATTTTTTAATACATGCAATTAAAGATGGGCATGCGGTTAGAAAGAGAGGGAGTAAGAGTAGAAGAAGGAAGAGGAAGGAGACTAGAAGAATCAAAGACAAGGGAGAAGAGGAGAACAGGAGGAAAAGGGAGGGGAAGAGAAGAGGAAGAGAAGGGAGAAGAAAAGAATAGGAGCAGGAGGTAGGGGAGGAAAATAAGAGGAGAAAGGGAGAGAAAAAGGTGGCGTGGGAGGAAAATAGAAAGAGGAGGGGAAGGAAGTTAAACGAAGACATGGGATGGGTTGCGGAAGTGATGGGGGAAAGGAGGGAAAAAACAGGAAGGGAAGGCAGATAAGGAAGAAGACATTAATAAAAATAAAATGGCAAAGATAAAAAAGAAGAGGAAAATAAAAATGAAAGTGCGAAGTAAGGCGGGATGAAAGAAGAAGATAAAAAGGGGATGGGTAGGAGAGTAGGAGAAAATGGAAGAAAACACAGCGGCGTCGGCCATTATTCGAGCCAATTTACTGCCTTAGTGGAGCTCGGAACAAAAAAATAATGCGAGGGACGAACCGGTTTAAAGGGATGAGAAGAAATTGAACGGAATGGAACGTTCTATTTGCTCCGGCGCATAGAGGGACGCCTCCCTTCTTCCCTTTGCCCTTCCTCCCTCTCTCTGCGCTGTGTCAAAGTCTGCGCTGAGCTATGAGATCACAAGTATTATCCATGCTTCAGAAATGGGTCGAAGAGATAGGGATGAAAAAGCTACAGCGGCGCTGCAGGGTTCGAGAGTTTATAAAGAGGAAAGGTGCTCGAAACAAATGAAAGAGACGATGCGAAATGCAAAAAAAAGATAATATTGTTTCGAGGAACTTGCTGGTTTCTATTCTACTGTGCGACCTAAGCCACGAAAAACGTCCGCACTTCGAATGGATTTGGAAAGACTATTCTGTCTTTTAACGCGAGCTCTGATGATTTCAGAATTAAAATATAAGTGTGAATTGTAGACCAGCATATTCAGCACAGAAGATTTTATTTATGCAGCCATTATTAACCTTAAATACTAAAACTATGATTATTTTTCGATGATGTAAAAATCCTATTTTTTTCTTAAGCGAGCAATTATCTAGGGTTTTCTGCCGATACGTTAGATGAAAATAAATACATAGAATAATCATTATGCTAAAATTAAATCGATTTCATACAAATAATAAAGTTTTAAAAAACTTTAAATGGGTGGACGGGAATGTCCTCCAAATTAAATGTATTTTTCGATCATGTTTTTCATCATTGATTAATATAGATTTTTTATTCGTAAAATGCTATAAACATTTAGTAAATTGCTTTCAAATGGAAATTATCACAGCACATCTATCTGTCATCTTAAATATTACGATAAATAATTTCTCAAGTTTCTGAGAAATCCTTGTCCAATCTCGCTTAAATGAATCCTTTCCCAATGTCGTTAAAAATGGATTATTTTTTAACGGGTTGCCGGCCAACCGGACTGAACCGAGAAGATTTATGTTTGTACATTTGAGACGATCTTACTTCTCCTCCAGAGAGCAGCGCCGAGGGACTATCAATCTGGGTTTCCTGCAGAAAAACAATGGACACATTTCCGAAAATAGTTTGGTTGTTTCGAGCGAACCGAGGCAGCGTTGCTTCAGTTGCAATTTCTTCCTCTCGAGTCAAACATTTCGAACGCCACCTGAAGGCGAAGCAGACCATTCTTCATTGTTAGCTCAACGGATAATCGACGAAATGATCTCGGAACCGGAATCATGCGATGCGATAATTTACAACGTAAACGTGCACCACGCTCTCTGCGGTGAATTAAAACGGAGACGCGACCGAGGAAACCTAAAAATAATGATCTCGATGAATCCCAGGCGCGAATCTTAGACAAAAGAGAAAGAAATGAAAAATGGATTTCGCTGCAAACAATGCAAGCATGGAAGAGGGAGGGGAAAGATTATAAGACAGCTAGCGAGGTTAAAAGAAAGGTGCAGTCGGGAACGAAGTAGGAAGAGCAGGAAGGAAAGGAAAGGATGTAAGAAAATGTGATATAAATGGGAAACGAATAAATGAGTTGAGTAACAAGGGCGGGTAAAGGAATTTACATGGTATATTTAGCGTAAAGGAAAGAGTGGAGAGCAATGTACACGAGAAAAATAAATGGAGTAAAATAGATGTTAATTTTTGGAGAATATGAAAATGTAAAAGATGTGGGAAAATATAGGGATAGCAATGGAAAAGGAGAAGAAGTAGGAAACAAAAGGACCCTTGTTATACTATGTATATAAAAAGATCCCCCGCTACGTATGTGTGTATAAGATATGCATAAAGCTGTAGAAATATAGTAAATGGGAAATAGATTGTACATAAAAATAGGGCAAGGTGTTGCTGCGAAAATAAGTAACGCTGTAGATAACTATGGTGACAGGTGCTGATATATTCCGCAGAAAAGTTTGAAAACTAAGTCTTATTCAAGTTGATTCCTTTATCCAGAGCCAGCGTTCCTTTCCATATCGAAATACGTGAGCAAAGAACACAAAGAGTACAAATATGAGAGCAAAACAGAATAGGAAGTTACAAAATGTTATGACAGCAAGAGAAATGAGTATTGATATGCTAACAGATATACAAAGGAAAATATATATGTAACATACTTTCTTCTGGTATTAGCTTCGCCAGTTGTATAGTGATAACGATTCACAAAAATGTTATCAGCTTCGCGTCAATAAATAGCGAAAAAATAGTGAAAAGAGAGGATAAATAAAAATTTCGTAAACAAAAACATTGACTGTGGTCCAGTATGGTTAAAAACATCGAGCAAAACCCCTTGAGATAGAGCAGTGTTTTCCAAATTTTTTCAGGCAGCGACACCGTAAGGCATGTACCAAAATTAACGCGATACAACCATCTTCCAATTTTTCTTTTTTTTACATGTGTAAGAAGCAGCGCCGTACAAGCACCCGGGGAAAACTACCAAATACGCGCCCCCTCCATAAAAAAATCTCTAATACCTATATTTTTTACTATATGGATTTTTGGTGAACAATCTACCAATAATAAAAGGCTACTTCGGTCCCTTTGTCCCTTGATCCCTTTGTCCCTTTGCGGCTCCCTCTGTCACGCTATAAAAATGCGAATAACCCGATAATGGAAAGAGATTCATTTTTTATATTTGGCAGAAATGATCGATTCACATATTGTAAGATGATGATGAAAAGAAATCTCGAGAAAAGTCCTAGGATCGACTCCAAGGTAGGCATTTCCATTTTCCATATGATAACATGTAAAAATAGATTTTTTTACTTGCAGGCTTTTATTCTTTTTGAGATCTAAATTAGAAAAAATTCACCTATGATCTTTGGATTAAGCCCATTTTAAAGAAAAAACTATGAAGTTTCTTATTCTGTTAATCTATTTCCGCCTACAGTTCAAAATTCTTCATGTTAAACGTTTAATTCACATATTTTGGGGAAATCTTGCCATTTTAACGGCATGTTGCCATGCTAACCCATTACATTGTTAACCTCGAAGTCCTATTGTTATTTCAATCCTTATGGGCGAAATCGTGCTTTGAATACTCTTACAATTAGTGCGACAGAAAGAGAGAGAGAGGAGAGAGAAATTCTTTTCATAGCAACCAATGTAAACAACATTCGTTTCGTTATTTACGAGGAGTATATTTGAATGTAGAACATTAATCATTCGCATATTAAAATTAGGTACTTAAAATCATCGTAGAAGTTCAAAACTTGAAACAACGAATGCCTAAAAGAACGACAGTTTATTTTCTTGCCATCCAAAGAATGTCAAGGCATATTTATGTTAATTTTTTATTTCACAAAAACCTTTCCCGTTGAATTTCAACGGGCATCTCCCTGGTAAATAAATAACAATGAACAATGATGTAATTTCTCACTATAAATGTACATAATTTAAATACGTAATTATAAATATAATTACGTACATACATAATTACACACATACATAATTAAAATACAGAAAGTATAAATATTTTAATATTAAAGAGTTATTCTACGTGATTTTAATGCAACAAACTCATCAATAATATTAACGAAATTTATAGTTTCTGCTATGCGTATGTCTGAAACAAGTATAGTTGTGAAATCGCCCCTTTCCTTGTGCCATGCAACCTCACACCGCTTACCATTAACAATTTTTGCGCCCCTTCTTTAGTTGCGCCCGGGGCAGATGCCCCGCCCTAGTTACGGCACTGTAAGTATGCACAGGGTCTTTGGATCCGCGAGGCTCAGGACGAGGAGGCGGCCGCGGGCCCCCCTGTACCACACACACAGAAAAATGATATCTTGCTTATAATAAAAATTAAGAGCGATTTGTTCACGTTCTACGCACGTTATCTCTTTCTACTAAGAGTCGTTTGCAAGCTAACTTCGAGCGCGGAAACCCGTAGACGCGGGGCCTTGTGCAACTGCCCACCCACACTCCCCCCTCCACTAAAGACGGCCCCGAGTATCTATATTAAAGAGTGTTAACATGTGCAAAATTCATGTACGAGGAGATACCGATAGGGTATGTGATGCTTCAGTGTATGGTGAGTTTGCTATCACTAACTGATTAAAGAGCCGCAGGTTAACGCGTTACAATATAAAGTATATATTATAACCAAACACTATTGATTATATTATTATTTGGGTTATATTTATTTGTGTCCCTTTGTTTAGTTTTATTGTTACATAAAACCATAGATTTTTATCTATTTTACGCAGTTTTGCGTTGTTTTTACCGGAAGAATTATACTTAATATTAAAATTTTCTTATGCGCATTTTTAGTACGTCTTGCGACACGCTCGATTGCACGTACAGACACATTAATGCGTCGCCACGCACAGTTTGGAAATCACTGAGATAGAGGCAGGATTAAAAAGCACCGAAATGCTCATATCCTTATGGATTAAGGAAATGTATTTGTGGTTCAGTTCGTAAAAGTGAGGAAATGAATTGATCGTCTGCCGTAGATGTAGGAGGGAAATCCACGGGCAATATGGTCTTGCACTTTTAACTCGAATTTAAAGGCTTCGCGCTCCTCCGTATCTTTCTCTCGTTCTCTCTCTCGCTATCGCAGTAACACAACGATAGAGGCGCACTCGACGTCCGAAGTAATGGGGTTCTACAATGCGACCAGAAGGGCGGCAGTGGGAGAGGCGGATGGATGTCTGAGAAATCTAGAAAGTTGTCTCACAATAGACCGAAGGCCGAGCGTCATTGACCTCACGCTTCGGGTCAATATTAGACTTCCATGCCATTATGAGGGTCGTGAATCGAGGTTTTTTTCGCCCTACTTTTCTCTTTACGTGAAACGAAGCTTCGCACAGTCTCAATGCGAGTTCCATTTTGCGGTTAGATTTTCCAAGTAAATTTTCCTGGTATTTTACAGAGCCCGAAAATAAGATTCATATAAGGATAGTAATCGGGTTACAAAATGCGTCAGATTCGACTTAGGATAGCGTTTCCCAACCTTTATGCATCCCCTTATCTATCTATCAATAAATGAAAAATGTACCATTAATTTCAAAACATTATAAATATTTATTATATCTGCACAAAGCACAAAGATTAACGTGTGTTATAAATATATACATACATTTAATTAATTAATTTTTACCTAATTTAGGCCAAATCTAAAGTCCTGCTCATAAATTGGAAAGGCAAAGTTAGTTTCACGTTGGTTATGTAAATTCTGAACGATTCGTGCCGTACATTTTGTATTAATTTTAGCGACATACTACAACAAATCTTAAAAGAAAACTAATAAAACAAAATACTAAAATTATTCCATATACATCGTTCCGATTTTGTCGGAATTATATATTATAAATGACCAAAAACCACTAAATATCTTTCAATTCATAAAATATGCTCCTAATGAACTATACACCGTGTGTTTTTGAAAGCGAAAAGCTTGACGAAAACAACACGAAGTAAAATCTTTCATCGCCGATCGTGGACTATTATCCGGGGAAAATTTACGATTCCCATCAAGACAATGGACTTGAGCCTTTGGTAATCTCTGCGTACGAGACACCAATTCAAAACTTGTTTTTCCCCGCCGTAAATTCTCTTTTCTCCGCAACGAAAGAGAATGAAATTCAGATTACATTCGATAATTCCACAAGTGTTCCTCTCTATATCTCGACCTACTTAATTTCTCCCTTTTCTCCAACCAAAAAAATTAAAATGTCCGTCAGTTATCGCATTATTTAAATCGAGTGAACTCTTGCTCAATCGAAAATCCTTTAAATTGGCCTTAGTGCTGCGCGTGATAAAGTAAGACGGTCGTCTATGAAATGCAACTCCAAATAATTATCTGCAGCGTTTTCGACGAGTTGAAAATGCAATTTAAGATACATAAATCGGAGATGGGATAAAAAATATAGCGCGTGCGAAAATTAGTAAAGGCAAAGAAGGCAGTATCAATCCCGAAGAGAGGGGGGCCAGGAGGGACATTTGGCCTGTGCCTCAAATTTTGGCACTTGTTCAGGGGCGGATTTTTGTACAGGCGCATGAGGTGTAAGCTGGGGGTCTCGTCAAAAAGAGGGCATCACCAAATGTCGGTTTTAGCCTAAAACCTTATGTTCCTCTTCCTTTCCAAAAAGCTGAAGACGGAACTTCCCCTCGCTCAAATATTCTCCCCTTTTCCACAGTCATATTTGCCGCCCACTCCTAGGGCATTGCTTCAAAACAGGGCATCGAACCGGAACCGAACCGAAAACCGACACTGAAAAAACCGTTATTTTACCCGGAGTGAAACCGAACCCGAACCGAAAAAAAAAATATTTGTCTGAACCCGAACCGAAACCGAAAACCCTTATTTATTTCGTTCCATTTTTCGGTGGGAGCGAAAGAAGGGTTTTTTTCCTTTTGCTTTAATATGAGTCTTTTTTGAAAGCCTCACTTTTCAACATCGAATAAGGCAAAGGCTAACGATTTTATTGAGAATACATGCTCCTAAGCCTTTGGAGAGATGCATCTTTGTGAAAATATCTGTCGGTTCAATGGTGGAATTTTTCATGGACATAGTTATGTCCTATAACAGGTTGATTCCCGTTGAATCTCAGTGGACATCTTCTCTATTATATCCACAGTATCGCAAGTGCTCGTCAAAAATGACGGCAACGAGAATCAATTATAATAAATTCATCTATATAGGTGCATTTAATTCTCTACATAAATATGAATATACCGTTTCAAATCATCCCTTCTCACTCAATGCATCCTCAATCCCTCGTCTCCTTGTTTCTTTCGCTTCACCCCCCCTTTCCTCTTCAGTCTCTCTCTACTACTCTTCTTTACTGTCTCTTTCCAATCGTTATACCCATCAATCACTTATATTCATTCCTTCCTATAAATCAATACTCAATTGGAGGACATTTTATCAATCAAATCGAATTTTGGTTGCTTGGAGTTAATGTTACTGTGTGTACATATTTGTCATCTTAAGAAAATATATGTAATTATATATTTATGGTATTTGTAATATTAACGTCTAAATTATTGTATTAAAATAGTTAAGTAACTCATATTTGAACAAATCTCTATGAATTATTTCTATATTAAAATGTGAATTAATATGGTTGTACCTGTTCAAGTATGTGCATGAGAAGTGGCGGATTTAAGGGAGGTCGCACATGGCGCGCGCCAGGGGCCCCTTGAAGTTAGGCAATGTGCATGAGTACTGTTGGAGTAAATTGATTATGATAATGACAGTATCTGCTTATATTGGAATCTGGAACATTGGAGCTGTAAAATTTAATAAACTTTGACTTTTGAAAGAATATCAACGATTTTACATAAAATTAAAGACTAAAAAATAAATAACATGTTTAATAGATTTTATACGAGCTAAAAGGGAAAAAAATTAATTTTAAATTCCTATAGAACAACATTAGACGGAGACATATAAAAGGAGCCGTCCACAAATTGAATAACGAAAAATGTAAGAAGGGAATTCATACAATGTTTTACTGTTCATTGCATGGTGGGAGGGGGCGCTTGAACGATGTTACGTTATATTTATATTTGTCTTTTTGACTTGCGATAGTGAAGGCGAATTTGGTTTAAATAAAAAATTATATTAATTAATAAAGATTATTTGGATTTCTCTTGAAATCTTCTCCAAAAAATTCAATCGGAGCAAACAAAACGGTCCGAACCGGTTCAATGGTGGTTGCTGGAGCTAAACCGGAACCGAACCGAAATTTTTCGTTTTGTGTGAACCGGAACTAAAACTGAAGTGAAAAAATTTCGGTTCGACGCCCTGCTTAAAAAAAAGGTATGCATAACCACCTTCAATTTTCCTTCCCGTTATTCTCTCCATTTATGATGGGAAACGTGCCCTGTTGTTTATCTACCATCACAAGAAGGTTTAAAGTTAGGTTTTAAAGCATGCATTAGCCAAATATATGGCAAGGTATCAAATATGGCTGACATAGGTGTGCCAGCAGTTCTGACTGAGCGATATTCAAACTGTGTTTTCTTCAACTGTGGAAAACACACATTGAATCTAATAGGTGTTGACTGCGCTCAATCATGCAATAAGGCAATTGCACACTTTGGAACTGTTCAGCAAATTCAGCAAATTTCTTAAGGAGCAGACGACAAATGTGGGAAGTTATGAAGCAAAATCCTCCTGTTGCACTGCATGGTATTTTCAAAACTAAGCGGCCTGCAAGGATTGATGGTGTTAAACCAATTCAGCAGCATATGAATTCAATGAGAAAAGTCCAAATTTTAATTTATTCTAATGTTAACTTTGTGGATGAAACTACTTACACTGATCCATCAGACTAATCTAGTAATTGAGGCATACGATGCTGCACTTGGTGTTGAGAGGGATAATATTGAACGCCTTATCAATGAGATTCAACAAATTCGTGAGATTCGTGTGATACTGGCGGAGTTCAAATCAGCAACCCAGAATATTGTCATTCCACCTGATTTCTCCACCAGTCACAAGTTACATTGGAATTAAAATAAAAACTCCTGAATCGTAAAATAATCCAGATGAGCGCACACACGTCAATAAGAAGAGAAAATGGAAAACATTAAAATGATACAATTAGGCACTTAGCGAGTTTTCCAGAGTTTTCCGAGCGATTGCGCGCGTGTGTGCTTTTTCTTTCCTTTAGGCTAGTTTTCGACAACAGATCCCTGTAGGCCATCGTCCTGCAAACTTGTATCATTTTAATTTCTTTCCATTTTTTTCTTATTGGCGTGTGTTTGCTAATCTGGATTATTTTACGGTTCAGGAGTCTTTATTTTATTTTCATTCTGTACATCGTAGTCTCCAAATTCTATTTTCAACAAGTTACCTTCTAAATTTGACGCTGAGCGGTACTATAAGATCAATCCCTTCTTTGTCATTATTGACTCTATTCAATCGGGTCTTAAACGTCGATTTGAGTTAGTGCGAATAATTTGTGCATTATTTAGATTTCATTGGCAGCTCAACAGACTAAGTAATGAGGATCTGCATTCTGCGGTGGAAAATTTTCAGCAAAAGTACAAAAAAGAAATCTCAAAGGATTTCAGTGAAGAAATCATCTTCCTCAAGCGAATATGTTCTGTGAACTTTAAGTTGGATTGTAAGCCAAAGGAATCGCTACAAGAAATACTCGAACTTGGATTCTCTGGGGTGTTTCCTAATATCACAATTGAATTGCGTATTCTCCTTTGCTTGCCTGCATCAGTGGCTTTGTGTGAACGCACATTCAGAGTGCTAAAGCGGATTCAGAATTACCACCGTTCAACAATGGGACAAAAGCGATTGGTTTGGCTCGAAATACTTAACATAAACTATAATATTGCACGTAACTAATATTGTCCATCAATAATTAATAAATTTGCAGAAACAAAAGCTAGAAAAGCTTTTCCTAAATAAAAAATATTCAAACAATTTATTAGCTTATGTATCTCATACTCTCTCTCCTCAGGTAATGTCCAACCCAGTTAGCCTTCCTCTTTCTGATAGTCTGTATAATCATTCGCTTCTCTCCTATTCTTCGTAGCACTTCATCGTTTTTCATCCTATCCGTCCATTTTATCTTCAGCATTCTCCTCCAAGTCCACATTTCAAAGCTTTCCAAGTATTTGATGTCATTTTTCCTTAGCGTCCATGTTTCTGCCCCATACAATGCTATACTCCATACTTAGCGTTTTATCAACTTCTTGCGGATATCTTCCCTTATATTCCCTGTAAGTAGTTGTTTCTTTCTCCTGAAAGTCGCTTTTGCTTTTCCTATTCTAGTTTTGATCTCATCCGTACATTTAGCCTCTCGTGTTATGATACTTCCAAGGTATTTATATTCTGAAACTTGTTCTAATGGCTTTCCCCCAATAGTTATGTTCAGATTCTCTTCTTTACCCGATATTCGAATGACCTTGGATTTTTCTGTATTTATTTCCATACCGTATTTTCTTCCTGTTATCACTAGTCTATTTATCATTTTTTGTAGCTCCTCTTCCTTTCTTGCTAGAAGTACTTGATCATCTGCGTATTTTACTGTTCTTATAATCCTTCCTCCAATTTTGAAATCCCCTGTGCCTTCTAAAGCTTCTTGCATTAGACTTTCTCCATATATATTGAATAGGGTTGGCGATAGGCAGCAGCCTTGTCTTACTCCTCTACCGATATTTATTCCGCAGGTGTCCACATTCTCAAACCTGACCTTTACAACTTGATTCTCATATAGATTCCTAATCAGTCTCCTGTCTTTCCAGTCTACACCTATATCCTTTAATATCTTCATCAACTTTACCCAATTTACTCTATCAAAGGCCTTCTGCCAGTCTACGAAACATGCGCAGATATCTTGACTGTATTCTATTGCCCTTTCTGATATGATTCTAACTACTCCTATAGCATCTCTAGTTCCTCGTCCTTTTCTGAAACCGAATTGATCTTCCCCTATTATTTCTTCTGCCTTTTTCTCCAGCCTTTTATTAAGAATCCTCGTGATGATCTTCGATGTGTGTGACAGAAGGTTTATCGTTATGTAGTCTTGACACTGCATTGCCTTTGGCTTCTTCTTTAGAGGGATCATTGTTACTTCGAGGAAATCCTGAGGCCACTCTCCCGTGTCGTAAATCTTATTAATTAATTTCGTGATCGCTTTTAGTCCTTCTGATCCTATGACTTTAAGTATCTCAGCCGGTATTCCATCGCTGCCCGTGGCTTTCCCCTTCTTTAGTTTTACTATCGCCTTTTCTACTTCGCTCTCCATAATACTTGGTCCTAAGTTGTCTTCTTCAATGTTTTCCTCATTTTCCAGTTCTATTTTTGCCGCTCCTGCCTGCTTGCTGTATAATTCCTTAATATATTCTTCCCATACCTGTGCTACATCCTTTGTTTCTGAGACTATCTTCCCATCCGTATTCATATTCCTTACCCTTCTCAACTCATTGTTTATACGCCTATAGTTGGCTCTACCTTCTTCACTGTTAACGTTTTTCCATTTTCGTCTCTCATCCATTTTCTCCAGCATTTCCTTCGTGATCCATGGTTTTCTGATTTTCTTCTCTTGTTTTCCAATCTCTTTATCCAAGGTATCCTTGATACTGGTTTTAATTTCATCCCATTCTATATTCCATTCCATTCTATATTCCATAATATATATATATATATATATATATATATATATATATATATATATTATCCATCGAAATATCAACAATGAATGTTGAATAGGACATGCAAAAAAGAAATATTAAATACGATGTTCTTACTTTGTTCTTGCAGGACGCTATTGCGTAACCCAACTTCCCCAGTTTTTTATAACCGATATAACCCTGCGTAACCCTCAATTAGATCCCCTCTCTCCTCTTGATTACGTAACGCACAGAATTTTTCATTTTGCACACTTTTTTATTTTCTCTAGAGGGTCATTTCAATGTGGTTTGTATTATTGGCTGGGTATAAAGCACTGTAAACGAAACACTTTTTCGGATTATATCTTTTCTTTAAGGCAGGGGCCACCAAACTTTTTACCGAAAGGGCCACATGAGGCACCATGATCCACTGTGCGGACCACATACGGCATTTCACATGACTGATCGCGCCGTGTAAAAATTTCAGAGCAAGTTTTGAGAATTTTTTCGATTCTGTAATATGTAATTTGCTTATATTAAAAGTAGATTTCACCCAAGCACTCGGAAAATGTCGTTTAGATATCATAAATCTGCGTTCCCCAACCGGTGGTTCGCGTACCCCTAGGGGTTCGCGAGAAAACTTTGGTAATGGCATCTTTTTCACTTTCTTGGTTCTACAATTCCTATAAATATTTTAATTTCATTCAATTTAGTTGCATGGTTTTATTTTAATTTTTTTCTTATAATTCAACAATTATATTTGAATTTTACAGGGCACTAACTGGAAACTGATGAACTGATCAGAGATTCTGATTTTATTTTGAGCGTTCACATATTATGTGCTATATAAACTTTTTATGAATCGCACGCGTTCAAAAAGATTTGTTTTTACAAAATTTGCTCTCCAGGGGTTCACCGCCAAAACTTTTGCAACTGAAGGGGTTCGCGAAGAGAAAAGGTTAATCCAAGGAGTTCGCGACAATTAGCTCAAGAGGTTCGCGAAGTGAAAAAGGTTGGGAACCGCTGTCATAAATGATATCTAATGAATACTCTTGCTGATAAGGCGAGCCGGATCAAATCACTGCGCGGGCCGGATATGGCCCGCGGGCCGTAGTTTGGGGACCCCTACTTTAAGGGATCAGAAGATTTTATGAAAGAGTGCTATATACTGCAACCTTGAACCCCCAACCTCCCAATGTAACCCGCTGTAACCATTCAGCGAACCCCGACCACCAACATGGGTTACGTAATGCTTAAACGCTTCCTTATGGGAATTATTTTAAATTTTAATACGGTGAGGGGCCTCAAAATCTGGAAGTAGCCCGGGTCTCTCTGAGTCTCTCGGAGGGCCTGGGCAGTAGTAACGATGGGACCTAAAATTTTCTTTTAATTCTCGGCGATTTTTTTTGCAGAAGGTTGGGAAGATAAAGGTGTTTTACCCGAAAAAGCATTCTTCACGTAGTTCAACTAAACGTCTACGACAAGCTCCAACAACGGAACGCAAAGAAAAATAGAATATAAAATTGATAATAAATTTTAATTTTAATTTAATTAATCTTCTGATAAAAATATACAGAATCTCGAAAAAGATGAATTTACCGAAACATTTTAGAGTCATTATTGATCCTGCCTATGAATCTCACGGCTATATAAAGTGCGATATCTCATTTTCAGAAATACATTCATGAATTTTTGAAAGCAAAAAATGATTTATTTTCTCATTTGGAATTAATTTCTTGATTAAAAATTAATTTCAATATTATCATATTACCATTGATTAAGAGTTTAATTTAGTGGAATGGAAGACGGAGGATGCATCAATTTTATTAACGGCTGACTTTTTAATGCCAAGGGCTTTTTATCGCAAAATGTTTGATTGAAATATTTACTGGCATTGAATATTCGGGACCGGATTTTGTGTGAAGAGTTCCAGGCTCCAATACCCCGGGCGCCGAATATACAGGAATCGGATTTTCAGGCGTTGGTCATTAGGGCGTAGAATTTGTCAGCGCTAGACGTTTGGATGGCTAATGTTTGGAAGGTGGTTTTTTTGGCGCCATGGTCAAGGCCAGGGGTTCTGCACAGCGGGCCACATTTGCAGTTGTGAATGCTTCGGAGGGCCGCATTGGGAGTCAAGAAAGCCTCGGCGGGCCGGATGAGCGAATAAATCAGAAGTATTCTAGAGATTCTGTGATTTCATATGAACGAAATCAAGTCTACATTATTTACTAGCGTTAAAACTTCACCCGAAAAGGCTTTGAGACCATAATTTTACTCAAAAAATATAAAATTGCCCATGAGAAATTTTCCTGATCACTTTTTCATTACAGCTTTGCGGGCCGCATAAAGCCTTCTTGAGGGCCGTGGACCGTAGGTTGCCGACCCCTGGTCTAGGCGCAAAGATTTTTATCGCCGATTATTTGCACGGCCGTCTTAGGTACCGAATTTTCGGGAATTATATTTTTATGCGTAGCATTCTTGAGATGCTGTGTTTTGAGAGATGTAATTTTGGGCACCTATCAACTTTTATTTCGCGGGAATTTTTTAAACATCGGATTTCATCACAAAAATTTATTTGGCAACTCAGATTCTTTAAGTTTTAATGACAATGCAGTTATAAATGGGAACATTCGTCTTAAGTCTGTGATTATACCGCAAACTTTTTATTTCCTCGTAACTGCATTTTCCTCTTCAAGTAACCCATAACTTAACATTTTCCTTGGTTTTCCTCTGTTCCATTCTCAACCCAGTAAGCCTTTCTCTTTCTTATCTCTGTCTATCAATCTTATCCCCCCTCTCTTTCTCTCTCTATCAATTTCCATGACACACACGCAATAAAATTTCGATTTTGCGATTTCTGATTTTCCTCTAATTTGCGCTTTCGTCGAACTTATGATCCAAATTTGAGGACCGGATTATCATTATCAGTAGTGTCAGTCTTACGACTGGTATTCATGACTGGAGAATATATACATGGTATTGGTGGTATTCCTTTTGACTTCCACACTGTGCACGCATAGAAGTGATGAGGGAAACCCGGTGCCGGCGATAGCCTACTCTACGAAGAGCACCAGGGGAGCCAACTGCTTAACGCTTTCATATCTGCATTGTAGGAACGGATGTTTTTTTCGTTTTAAATATGAGGATTATGTTGAATTATAAGACAAAATTACACAATCGAATCATATCAAACAAGGCTATCATAATACCAGAAATATAATTTTTATTTCAACACCTAAGCCATAATTTAATTCATTTTCATCACCAGTGTCCGGTCTTATGGCAGATCCTACCAATCCATAGCTTGGTTTGATGACTACGGAATACACATTCATGGTGCGGTGGTTTCCTCTTGCCTTCCACACCGGACAAACACAGAAGGGAGGAGGAAAACCTGGTACCGGCGTTAGCCTACTCTTTATTATTATTTATTATACAGGCTATTAGAAAGAGGAAGGCAAAATGGGTTGGAAATTACCTGAGGAGAGAGAGTATGTTTAAAGACGTGTTAGAAGGAAAATTAGATGGAAAAATGGAAATAGTTAGGAAAAGGTTTCAGCTGACAGACGATTTGAAAGGGAAGGGAGTTATCAAGATATGAAGAGGACAGCGGAAAATAGGAGTATATGGAGAACCAGGTTTAACCATGAATAACCACGGTCCTGTCTACGAACAGACTACCTATGATAAGTATATATATAATATAGCATATAAATATCTCTCTATATTTTAAAATCGTAATGGTCATCATGCGTAACGCTCACTCTGATGTAAAAATCCTAATACTGACATAAAACTCTTAGGTACATCTAGAAGGGCTATAAATCTGAAATTGGGCAGGTAGGTAAGACGAGTGGCACAACCGGCGAGAAAAATCGAGTCACAAAAAAGTTAAAATTTAAGGTGTCTTTTTAACCCCAATGATCCATTTCAATACCTCATAAGAAAAGCGTGGAATTCAGTGCGAGGCTTTCTAAAAATGCATTTTTAAATTACTTAAAATAGTATATAATCTAGCTAAGATATGTTGACGTATGGAACTTAATTTTGTACTTTTAATACCGCATTTTAAAATACTATAATTGTATCATAATTTAATTAATATATTACCGGTTCTTTTAAATGCATTTGTTATTGTTTAAAAAAACCCGTGTTACTCAGATGAGTATTTGGAAATGTATTTATTATTGAAGATTTAGGTAAATGATGTCGAACCGTTTATTTATGAAGTTATTCATTTATAAAACTTTCGTATAAATATCAATGAAGTTTTTAATGTTTTATTTAAGGAGCAATGAAATGTAAGAGATTGTTATAATAAAAATGTTTGACATTGTAAAACAATATTAATGTTATTTATTTCTATGTTCCATAGTAACTAGCAACTAATTATTAACAGTGCATTATTTCATATTTACAATTGTATTTGTCTTCAAATACGAAGAATCAAATGTAAATTTACTATATCAAATAATTAGTACTGTAATGTCACCCGATATAATTTATTGTAGATGGAATGGGCTGACAAAATCCGTCCCTTGCCTCAAGTCACGTGACTCGAACAAAGTCATATGTTGGGGCAACTTTCTCCTTACTGCGCAGGTAGTAAGCGCGCTCTGTGTATATCCTTACTCTATGCCTTTAACCTAAACCTAACTACCTTCAGTTGCCGGACTTTGTCCAGCTAGGAATATGGCCACTTTACAGAAAACCAATTTCCCGAATGCCAATTTTCCGGATGCCCCCTTTCCCGAAAGCCACCTTATTTATATTTTTTGAAAAAGCGAAATATTTCCAAAATTTGCAAAGAATCGATAACAATTTTCGGATCTTTTCCTTTATAGCACCGCCACTGTTATTTTTCCTTTCACCTATGCATGCGAATGAGAATTTTAAAAATTATGATATGCAGAACAAGTTAACAAAGAGTAAGGGAGGGGGAACCTGCTTCTCCCCTCTGACTCCCCCTCTGACTCCGACTATATTTTTTCCTTTTTTTTTCTCTTCATACTCTTAACTGATGTTAAATTCCTAGTTGATAGATATCAATATTGCCTATATTTGATTCATATTTGATTGATATCAATATTACCTAGGTTTCATTATAATTTCTTACACCTCCCCCCTTCCTCCTCCCTCTACACCCTTATCCATTTCTTTATTACATACTCCTCCAGTTCCCCCTCCCTTACACTTTGTTAACTTTTTCTGAATATGATTATTTTAAAAATTCTCATTCGGTTCATTGTACTCCCTGCCACCCACCAGACTGGTGAATTGCAGGGTACTATGTATATGTAGAAAAAATATATTTGAAAAACTTTTTAAATTTATTCTGTTTTTATAAAGCGCACCGAAATGTATAAAATCAATTTTTTGGGTCCCAGAAAATATCTGGATCGTACGAAAAATGTTCATTAGATATAATTATGAATCTCTTTTAAATAAACGGCGCAATATACATTGCACAAACTTTCTCATATACGTTTGGTCGACTGTGTATGTTTATAAAAGAAAAACGCTTAACCGTAGTAAAGTATCTCATAAGAAATGAATTGCGAAGTTAGAACAACATGGTATCAATCCGAAAATTGACAGTAGGGTGAGAGACTTCCTCTCGAATAGAGAACAGATAGCTGTCATCGATGGGAAATACTCGTCCCCGGTTAAAGTTGCGTCGGGTGTTTCTCAGGGAAGTGTATTGGGCCCTCTACGTTTCTTAATTTATGTGAAAGATATTGGTTCGATAGTTCGTAGAAAAATTAGATTTTTTTCCCGATGATACCGTTCTATATAAAGAAATAAAATACCAGGAGGACCATCAGTCGCTGCGTGAAGACATAAGAGCCATTTCAACGTGGTGCAAAGAATGGCAAATTGAAATTAATTACACTAAATGTGCCGCAGTTACGTTCTGGAAAAATAAGAACATAGAAGTAGGTTTCGAGCATAAAAGAGATGGAATAAATATTCAAGCAGCCGAGTATGTAAGATATTTAGGAGTAATCATTTACTGAAGGATGTTATTGAAGGAACGGTGGAGGGAAGAAAGAAAAGAGGAAGAAGAAGAATTAAAATGTTGGATATTCTAAGGGAGGGAGGAGGGTATGGGGAGATGAAGAGAAGAGCACAGGATAGAGAAAGGTGGAGGAGCAGCACCTGAACCTGCAGATATGCAGAACACTATTTATTATTATTAACCATTTGTCGAAATCTTTCGTGGGACATGCACATTCGTCGAGTTATAGGCGCGGCCAACAAGAAACTGGCTCTCATAGGTAGAATAGTACGGAACACTACAGAAAAAGTACGCGAAACATGTTAATTATCACTGGTTAGACCACAAGTGGAATACGCCTCATGCATATGGGATCCGTACGAGAAGGGACATATAATTCAATTAGAAAGAGCGCAGCGCAGAGCAGCCAGATTCGTAAAACAAAAGTACGAACATAAGGAAAGCGTCACCTCATTATTGAGGGATTTGAACTGGGTACCACTGGAGGATGGTAGATTGAACTCAAGTTTGCGGCTTCTGGAGAAATGTAGATCGGAATAACTAAAAGACGAGATTATAGGAATAATTGAAGCACCAACGTATATAGGTAGAAACGACCGTGACGATAATATACGTGAGATCGATTGTAGGACGGAGCGTTATCTAGACTCGTTCTTTCCGAGGACAATACGAGATCACAATGAAAAATTTCAACCTGCGATAGACAATATTTAGGTAGGTTATGGTGCATTGCACCCCCTGCCACCCACCAATTAGTTGAATTGCAGGGTATCATGTAGATGTAGTGTATATTTTGTCACTGGTCAATATTTAGTAATTTTTTGGGACATATAGCTTAGTAAGTGTTATTTGTGATATCAGGCTATACGATTGGATGGATTTTAATCAAAATCCTAGGAGCCATTATTGAGAAAATCGAATTTTGTTTCAAAATATCCAAGAATAAAGTACCCTTAATTGTTGCGCAATATCGTTCATCCCTTCAGAATGTCTATTATGAATGATATTATCCATAAATATGAGATATCATTCGATTCAGTTTCACCGTTTAGGCTGTAATAAGATTTTTAGTGGATCGCGGCGGAGGCGTGACGTCATAGGGTTTGGGTAAGGTAGCTTAGCGTACATTGTAATGCCGATGGACGCCATATAGTGATTTCAAGAGATTTATGGCTTACGTAGTATTATTTGTGACATCAGGCTCGACAATAGGATTGATATTAATCAAATTCTCTGGAGCCATTTTTGAGTAAATAAAAGTTTTCTAAAAATCGCCAAGAATAAGCTACCCTTAATTTTTGCGCAATATCATTTTATGAAAAAAGGGTGTGCAAAAGATGATATATTGCACAAATACGAAATATCATTCGATTTCATGTACGCGTTTGGGCCCTATAACAGCGAACAGACGACAGGCAGACGGACAGACAGACGGCATGGCGAAAACCATTTTTATGGACTCAGGGACACCTAAAACGTGTATTTCCAACAAAATCTCGAAGTGGAATTTTTTCACGATAACAATACTTTCTCAATATACTACGTATATGAGAAAGTAAAAAAGATGCATGTATGTATATGTTGGGAATAATTTTGAAACGAGAAAAAAGGATAGGATCTTCGGATCATATTATTCCATCAATTTTTTATGTATATGTTGATTAAATTATTCACAAAATTATAAATAGCCTGAAAAATTCTTGTTTAATCAACAAATACCATACATCTTTTTTGAAGAGATTCATGATTATATCTAACGTAAATTTTCCTTAAGATCCAGTTATTTTCTGGGACCCAAAAATTTATTTTATGCATTTCATTGCGCTTTATAAAAAAGAGTATAAATTTAAAAAGTTTTTTATATATTTTTATTTTATACTTTTTAGTGAAATGAATTTATAATTATGACAATGAGACCAAACTGTTCAACATTACTATTCAACAGTACCGTAACTAGGGCGGGGCATCTGCCCCGGAGCGCAACTAAGTAAAGGGCGCAAAAAGTCCAAATAATAACTAAATAAACTAGAGACGATCATTTTTTGAAGTTAGTAGTTTGCCCCGGGCGCTAAAATAGCTAGTTATGGCGCTGCTATTCAATATAGAAATTTATACTAAAGCTAATATTGAACCATATTCTCCAAATCTGCCATCGTATTTTACAATTTATATAAAAGGAATTACACGGGAAATCAGTCATTTTTCTACGGCTGACAAACTTAATAGTTGACCTGGTATAATTCCAGGATCCATGTTTTTCCAATAAGCTCTTGAAGGGCATTATTTTGGATTAATTTGCTAAAACATTTTACACCGGTTGCATAAGAAAGGTTTGTCTGGCTCTATAAGCTCAAGTGGCAATACGTTAGGCCAGCGTTTCTCAAACAGTGCTCCGCGGAGCCTTGAGGCTCCGCGAGATATCTCCAGGGGCTCCGCTAAGCGCTCGCAGTAAAAAAAATGCCAGCCTCGCTCAGAAATGTCCTTGATGAGGCCTTAAAAATAATAAATTTCGTTAAATCTTGACATCTGAAAATACGGCTTTTTAATATTTTGTGCAACGAGATGGGGAGCATTTATAAAGTCTTACTGCTCCATACGGAAGTGCGACGGCTGTCTCGAGGGAAAGCACTTCTGCGATTGTTTGAGCTGCGGGCTGATCTGGCTGCATTCTTCATAAAACACCGGTTATACTTGGAAGAACGACTGACAGACAAGCTATGGTTGTTCCGGCTTGGATACCTAGCGGACATTTTCACAAAAATAAACGAAATGAATCTGCCACTTCAAGGAAAACAGGCAAGTGTTCACAGCCAATGACATAATTCGAGCTTTTAAGCGGAAATTAGAATTTTGGGCCACTTGTATCCGCCACCGTGAACTTGACAGCTTCCCAATACTTAAGAACTTCTTTGACGAGACTGATGGCGACATTAAAGAATGTGGTATTTTGATGTTGTGTGATGAAATTCGTCAACATCTGGAAGACATGCATAACTCGGTCGAGCAGTATTTTGATGTTGTGTGACGAAATTCGTCAACATCTGGAAGACATGCATAACTCGGTCAAGCAGTATTTCCCAGATGAGCAAGACGAGAAGTTCAAAAATGATTTATGGGTTAAAAATCCATTCAAATTTCGCGCAAGGCCAGAAGAATTCACTATAACAGACTACGAAATGTTCATTGACATGATTTCGGATTCCTCAATAAAACTAACCTTTGAAAAACTATCACTAACGGAATTTTGGTGCAGTATCAGAGAAGAATATCCACAGTTATCGAAGAAACCTGTTAAAATACTACTTCTTTTCGCCACTAGTTATCTGTGCGAGACAGGATTTTCTTTGTATGATTCAACCAAAACTAAATACCGCAACAGACTGGATGCAGAAGCAGACATGCGAATCCAACTGTCTTCTATTAAGCCAGACATTAAAGAACTTGGTAAGAATAGAAAGCAAGCCCACTCTTCACACTAAAAATAATGATTGTTTTTAATTTTGGACAAAATGCAGTAATTTTTCTTATAAAAAATGTTGTTTTAATGTCTGAATAAAAAGTATTGTACAAGTTAATGATTTGACTGTTATTATTTATGAATATAACCACATGAGTTAATAAATATATTTACAAAATTTCTCAAAATTTTGAGGTCTAATGCGGCCAACATCGATAGGTACAGCACACACATATAGTGGATCGTTGGGGCTCCGCATAAATTTTTAATCATGTAAAGGGCTCCGGAGCCCAAAAAGTTTGAGAACCGCTGCGTTAGGCAAATCAACTCTGTTATTATTCTTTAAAACCGATAATGAGAAATAGCTACACAGGAATTGATGTTTCATGCAAACACTACAAATTTGATCGGCAAATTTGTGAATGTCCGTCGTAAAACTACTATATTTGTCAGTAATAATTTAATTGTTAAGATGTAGAGATCGATTAAAACTTAAATTATTTAGACGATTACATCGCGGCCCTTAGGTTTCGTTTGCCAAACGTCATGATTGATTTTCCCTCAGCGTAACGAAACGTGCTTCTCGTCGTTCTTTTGTTTCTTTATTTATACAAAATTTATAACTTACTTGGAACTTTTTCTAATGGTTTCATACGTTTTTTTTATTTTCATTTTCTCTTCCTGTCCTTGCCTTGTTTTTCATTCGTTCCAGTCTATTCTTTCTCTGCACCGAGGTTTCTCTTTCTTTTCTTGCAGTATTCTTTTTGCCTAGTTAATCTCACTAGCCTTTCTTCCTCCGTTTTATGGATAGTTTTTCTTTTCATGTCCGGGATTATTATGAAGCCAATTTCAACATTTACGATCTTATAATCAAACTCAATATGGCGTTGCTTGTTTTCATAAGTATTGCTTTTTCCTTCCGCTTGGTGTCACTAGGTGAGCAATCGATCAGTTATTAAATTTCAAAATATAATTAAAATATAAAAACGTGAAAACGATTTAAATATTTTTTATAGAGAGACGTCCTAATATTTTTTTATGGGCAACTGTTGATTCAAACTCATTAATATACATATATATTTCGGATTTGAATACATGAATATATCTCAGGTGAATTTCATAAAACAGAGTATGATAAAAAGAAACCAATTTCCTCGACACACACCGACGGGCGCACACACGACACTTCATAACAGAATGGCCCTATCACATCACAGTAGCTTGCAAGGTTAAGCTTTCAAAATGGGGAGATATAAAAAAGCACTGGGGATCAAGAAGGAAATAAAGGGTGAAGATTTGACATTGAAAATGGAGAAAAAGGGAGAGTTTCACAGCACCTAGATTAGGAAAAGAAAGGAAACCCACTGGTAGTGCTTTATCGCAATAAAAGAAGTGGCATTTAAATTAACTTAGCGTAAGCAAAATCAATTAAAAAGCTTCTGCTGCTGTGGAAAATACTCACTATCTTGAGGGACTCTATCGCCTTCTCTTCGAAACGGATATCGTTTAATAACAACTTCCTTCGACACTTCCGAATACCTCCAAGTATCAAATAAAACAGCTAAGCATGGCCAAAATATCCCGCCAAATCATAATACGTCACGAGTTTCTTCTTGACGTTTGAGAGCTAAACTAATCAATAACTAAGTCCTGGAAGGAGGAGGAGAAATGCTCGTTCCTCAAGTCCCTTTCTTTCACACTGTCAGGCGAAGGCCACTAGGTTGTACTGAATACGTGTAATGTCTATTAAAAATCTCTTTAGATAAATTATGAGCAAGAATATTAAAATAAAGAAGCCTGGTTAATCACGTTCATGAAATAAGATTTCACTTAATAAAATTTACTCACCATAATCACAGAAAAATTAATTCTGCAACATCCACTTATCGCGGAAGTTACAGAGCTGTTTTTCTGCGATTATGAAGCCTGGCGGATTTTCCACTTCAAACTAATTATCTCATTCGAATTTTGGAGCGCATTAATAATCGCTGATTATTACAGGGCATCGATATTAGATAAACGGCAAGCGTTCGCTTTATCGTAAATTAAGACAGTAGTTGAGCGTCCGATGAATGCTATGTTCAATCACACGTAAACTGATAGAAGAATAATGAAGGAAAATAATCCCCCTTCTCGGAATACGTGCACATCCTAATAAAACCAATTAATCACCATAAAAGTTATTGTAGAGGCAATCAATTTGTGAAACTCCATAATAAGTTGATAACTTGATACTATTTCGACAAAAATTCTGTAATAACGGAGATAATTTAATGTTCCATTGGTAATTAACCCTGGAAGGGTACACTGAATACCCCACGGATTTATATTTTGCTTGTAAGTAAGGAGATGGTTATGTATATTAACTTTTCACTTTTAGAGTTCCTTTAGGGTCACTTAAAGATGATGTTGAGAATTTTTTTGTTTGTCATCCCTCTTTTTTGTGCTTTCTGTAGCGTCTTTGGGGCACTGAAATCGGATGTTTTTTTTCGAACCTGTTTCAGTGAACTTTATTATTCACCGTTATTTTCAAATCCAATGCAAACTATAGCTCCACCGATCAGATTAGTGCAAAATGCAACATCGAGACACGTTTTTATACATTGCATCGATCTTAAAACTTTTGCCACGGATGCCGATATAGCTGTTTACCTCTCGGAGAGGATAAACTAAAATATGGGTTATGGGTTGTTAAATTCTGCAGCTATCAATGCATTTGCTATTTTGTCACACAATAATGGCATGAAAGGCAAATATAAGCTGTCTAGGCATTCTTTCTTGATGAACTTGGGAGAAGCTATGATCAGGCCCCAGCTCCAAGAACTCATCCAAATCGCAACTTGGAGAAATTCCCTCCTTAAGTCCATAGCTTCACAACTTCGACTGCCAGAGGCTTCAATGAGTACTGCAACCAATTTGGAGTCAAGGAGTGGAAGATGCCAGCTATGCGACCACAGAAAGGGCTGCAAAACTACAGCACGCTGCAAGAGCTGTCAGGAGTTTACTTGCCGGAATAATTCTGATATAATTTGCAACAAATGTTTTAAATAATTTCAAAAACTGTCTCTTTTCACTTTTTTGTTTATAAATTAAAAAATAAACACATTTTTTGCTAACAGTTAATGGCTAAATACATGTTTTCTTCGTGGGGTACTCAGTGCCCCAGTGTACCTGAATAGGGTGCCAAAACCTAGTGTACCCTTCCAGGGTTAATGCGATTTAAGTCTCTGCAAAACGAATTCACAGAAGAAAGCAAAAAGTAATTTAACCCTATTTCGGCTGACAATGAGTCATGCACACAGACGAGAAAGCAAAGCGAGGAGGAATTCGGAATATCGTCTAGCAAATTGCCCGAGGGGAACGTGCGTCATTAGGGGCGAATCGTGACCAACACGCACCGGCTAGAGCTCTTGAGGTGAAAAGAAGCCATGGACTCGGCCACATATCCGTCAAATAACGACTATTCGTCAAGTGGCCGTTCTCAAGGAAAATATTTTTGAGGAAAGAATGAGTGATAGGAGGAAGACGAGGTAAGAGATACATTAGGCGGCAGAAGTTTCTCGCGCTCAAATGTAAAATCCCATATCTCGAAAATCAATGAAAATATTGAGTTCATTCCAATTTCAAAAATAACTTTAATCTTTTATCACCATTTCATACGAATATATTACCCAACTATTCCTAATAGTGCGTAAGTTAGCTATAGAGTGAACATTTCATTCACTGATGCAAAATGTGAGACCATCGTTCGGTATTATTTAATTTTTAACAACAATGAATTGCATTACATGTTCCTTTTAATGATAAGTGCGGCTTATGGAACACTTTTGAAAGCTACAGAAAAATGTTCGTGGGATTTCAGCGAATAGACTGCGAGATTTGGCAGTTCAAATGTGAATGCAGCGGAAGAAACTCGGAAGTTTCGATGAAAACGCGGGAACTATTGTTTAACCATGTAAAAATGGAGATTTTTCGGTTTAAAAAAGTATTTAGTTTATTTTCTTACTCATTTTGTTAATTTTCCATCCCTCGTTAGGTGTTTAAGTGAGTAATTATGCCAAAAACGACGAAAATCTGGATTTTGCAGGAATTGGCAACGCCAAGAATTAGCAGAATAGGGAAATAACATGGGATAGCGATTCTCCCATGAGAACCACGTAGTACACGGACAACGGGAAACGCACAATAGCAGTGTTTCCAAATTTTCTCTTTTCAGGCGATCCGTCCGTTCGTCGGTCTCGATTTCCATCTCTTTAACCGCTTTACGGGTTTTGGTGAACATAAGTATGAGTGATCCTTATTAAAATTTATCGCCGTATTATAATTTTGAACTGCATCCGCTATACATAAACACTTAAATAAACTCGTATCTCCTTAAATGGCATCCGCCAAGCAACAATTAAATACCATATTTTCCCCTCTCTAGCTCTCATATAATCCGTGAGATATCGATTAAAAAATCAATTCGGATAGAGGACAACATTTACCACAAACAATTTTGCGATACCACATAATTATGACCTTTAGTTTAGGAGATAAAAATTTGATAAAATCACTAACATGATATCACATATTTTGTTTACATCGGTCGCTACGACGCTTCTATCGGCAAACAGCAATTAAAAAACCTTATTTTTCTCTCCAAAGCTCTTATATGATCTGGGAGGTATAGATTTACAAGATTATTCGAATAGAGTACAACATTGTCACAATCAAAGTCCGCGAGAGCACATAACTACCACCTATAGTTTCGGAGATGAAAATTAGGAAGCTGCCCAATCTTTCGATTAAATGCCATATGGAACGCCGTTGAAATCTCTGTGTATTCCATTTATAGAGTATACTTTTTCACCTTGTTTGTTAAAAGTGCCTGATTTTGTTTTTATTAATAAAAGTAATTATACGGTATGAATAACTACATTTTTTTTATTCTTCCCTAGCTTTTCAACTAATGTAAAATTAAAAGGGATAAGTAAAAAAAACGAAAGAGGCGTCAAATTATGACTAGCTCCAGGCTCAAATGTCTGGGCACGGCCCTATATTTATATATTACTACTAGCAGATGTACCCGGCTTCTCTCGGGATATTAAAGCGACACAGTATTTATTTTGTTTAAGGTTAAAATAGCATAACTGAAAAATAAGTCCGAGAACGAAATAAAACACAGATACCGGAGGCTGTCTGAAAATAATCTAAAATAGTAATATATCATCTTACTTTACCTTTCGTTTATAATACTTTCTTGTAAACAATATTTGTTGTTTTTCCTCCAGGTGATAGGGTGGTTAAGTTACGTGAGCTGAAATCTAAAATAAAAATCTAACTTGGATTTATTCCTCAACTTGGGCACAAAATTGACAATCAAAAGGACTGGAGCACTCTGGGGGTTACCACTTTTTTTTTAAATCCAAAATATTCTGCCTGAAATACACATGGGTGAACCATACAATCCAACTTATCTGCAATTAATTAAGTTGCAATCTATTACGTTTGACGTTGCTACAACAATAATTTTGATGCTTCATAAAAAGCGCAAAGCCAATAACGTAATTACTTCGTCTATTTGAAGGTTTAATAGACGCTAATTCAATCGGAGGCAACAATGCGGAACGCCTTGGCAACACCCGGAGAGAGTACGAAAAAGCGATAAATTTTCGAAAATAAATGCGTATTTCTGACAAAACCCTCCGCATAACATCTAAACATTGCAAGAATAAGATATTTATAGTTTTAGCCGTCGAATAGAGTAAAAATGGAGAAAATTGGTCGATATTTACGTATTTTGATGAATGAAAGAGAAAATCTTGCACCATGAAAATCGAAAATCCTGTGTAAACTTATGGGAAAATATAATTGTCTCCCAGAGTCGAGTCCTGGACTTTTTCCAGAATATTTGATTTTTCTAAGGACCATCTTATGGGGGTTTAACGATTGTGAAAATTTCAGCTCGTTAGGCTTAGTAGATCCGAAGATATTAAACGAGAAATATTTGAAGGAAACGGCAGACTCCCAGCCAGCCAGGCAGGATGAGTTTTATATAGATAGAGATAATAAAAGCTTAGATGTGTCTGCTTGTGTTTTCAACAAACTTCTCGATTAGGTGGAAGGTTGAAATTTCGCAGGAATGCTTGGCTCAGATATAGAAATTAAACGACGAAAACAAATGCGTAACATTTACCGTAAGATAACACGAGAAAAGCGACTTTTTTAAGTGCAGTCTTTTATTCTTTTGGAAATTAAAATTAGATGAAATTAATGTACGATCTTCGAATTTGAACTGTTTTAGGAAAATTAATGAAGTTCCTTATTTTATTCATCTTTTTCCGCCTGCCGCTCAAAATTTCTCATATTAAACATTTAAATCACAAATTTTGGGAAAATGTCGGCTTTTAAACGGGATGTTGCCTTGCCGACCACGTCATCGTTAAGCTTCGAGAATCAATTGTTGCCTCAATCCGCATACGTGTAATATATACGAGTGCATAGATTGCCTTAAATTATGGTAGGATATTTCGCGAAATTACGTAATCTTTAAACTTCGAGAATCAATTGTTGCCCCAAACCGCATACGTGTAATATATACGAGTGCATAGATAGCCTTAAATTATCGTAGGATATTTCGCGAAATTACGTAATCCTAATGGGACTGCGATTTAGTTTGGATTCTATTGCTTATCTAAACGACTATATAGATGTAGAGTAAGAGATGTGGGGAGGTAGATAGGGATAGGGAGTGATGTAGAATGGAAAGTACATAGACAGTAAGGGAGGTATAGAATTAAAAAAGGACGGGGGGGAAGAGATAAAGAGGGAGACGGAGAAAAAGAGGGATATATATGGATTGGGAGAGGAGAGAATGAGAGAGGGGGGAGGTGGGAGAAAAGAGAGGCAAAGAGAGGGAGAGAGAGCGAGGGAAGGAAAGAGAGAGGGAAGGAAAGAGAGGAAGGAAGAGAGGGATGGAATATTATTATTTATTCATTTATTATTATTATTAATTTTTGACACGGGGCTCACCAATGGAGAAAACATGAATGAGAAAGAAATTCTCCCGAATCTCTATTTTGGCATATTTTATACCGGCTCTTACCCAATAATTACAGCTGTTATTATTCATTTGTAAGTTTCCCATAAATAATATATTCCTTACCGTCATATTGACGGGATTTTACACTAGTGTGTGTGTATATATATATATATATATATATATATATATATATATATATATATATATATATATATATATGTATATATATATATATATTCATATCTTCGCGTTTATGAATATAAATATATATATATATATACATATATTCATAAACGCGAAGATTGATAGGTAAAACAAGACGAGAGATATTTCAAATTTTCTGGAGAATTGAGTTAATGGGATTCAACTGTGATGCTGCACACATGTTCGACACATTCGTTCGGAAAGTTATTTCCAAATTCGTTCGCCAAAGTTACATTAAAAACGATGAGGGTTATGCTATTAATATTTTAGGGATTATAAATCATTGAGGGGATTATGAGAGGGAGCAGGGAAAAATAAAAGAAACCCAGCAATCCAAGTTAAGCAATGATGAAATTTTTTCTTTCTATCCCCAATGTAATTTCAAATGAAATGGAATTAAGTATTGAAAGACCAGGCATGGTTATTCTTACAGCGAAACTTAAATCGCCATATGTTTCATTCGACCTCACATAATTCAAGTCAAGAAGGGAAAAGAGATATTGACGCTAATTCTATCATTTCCTTCAAATGCAAGTTGGTTTTAATTGGAAAAGTCTACGAAATGTTAGTATACTTCGGAATGTTTCGCGAAAATATATTGTTTTACAAAGCGCATGTCCGATTAACTACTGGAATAAGCGTATGGACACATAACAAATCCAATCAATGCAGAACTCAAAGACTGGTAAGAGCTATTAAATTCATTTAAAAAATTCCAAATATCTTTAAAGACAAAAAAGTTCTTTGTCCACAGCCGGACGGATAGACAGAGTGATCACATTAGCACGTTTTTGCTTTTAAGAAAACCTGCTAAAAAGTAAAGAAAACTTCTCACGGAGGGAATCAGTACGATAGTATGAGCTAATATTTAAACTATACACACGAATAGATTCATTACGAATGACTCACAACATCGCCAAAGCTAAAAAAAAATAGCAGCATACAATTCCCTCGTTTATAGATTGCTCCGCGCATCACTCAGCAACAGAATTCTAGAAAGACTTATCCTTCGTTTCAAACACAGTTATAAGAAATGGTTTTCCCAGTAAACTTACTGATAATTTAGTGGGGAATTACGGACGTAAATTAAAAGTACAGAGTTCAACAATCCTACAAATTTCCGTCACTTCCAAAAAAGAGAAATACGTAAAACTACCTTTCTTTCCGCAATACACACGTGGCCTTAAAAATATTTTCCAAAATTCTGGTTTAAAAAAAAATGCCTTTTCGTTCCAAAAATCATCTCTGTCATTTGTTGGTAAATGCAAAAGATCCAATCCTGATTCATGAAAAATCCGACATTTATAAAAATCAGTTGCGATAAGAGTGAAATAATTTACGTCGTTCATGCAAAAAAGAAATCGTCGCTGGGCTCAAAGGACCTAATATCGCGACGGAAAGTTGAGGAAATGATTTCTTGCGCATGTGGGCATAAAGCTTAAACTGAAAATTGACATTTGAGAAAGAGGAAAAAATTCCGTACTTGACCATGAATCGAATCCGAATCTCCCATTTGCCGAGTAGGAGGCTTTAACCAACTAAGCTATCATTCACGGTCTTTTAAATACGGGAAATTTTAAAAATCCCGCGTGGCAGCCCTCATCTTTCATACCCAACACTCCACTTGCCTGGAAAATCTTCGACTAATGAAATCCATTTCCAGTCACTACCTTCTAGACGCGGCCAAAAGTTTAGCCATTCACAAAACAAAGATGTGACCCTCAATCAAGACACGGGGCCAATAGTAGACACTACGCTGGTTTCCTTTTCTAATAACGGTCATTCCAACCGACTTCCTAATTCCCCCATCACCACTATGTAACTATTTCTCTCCCCCTCCCATACCTTTCTTCCACTCTCACTTTCCCCGTTCGTATATATACCCTCCACAACCCGAATTTCTCCAAGGCTGAGGTAGGCCAATAACCTACCTAAGCCTTCACCTGCCGATGGGCATGCAAATGTAAAACAACCATATAACAGGCTTATAGCAAAGCTGGCAACCTGATTGAGCAGCTGATCCTCATGGACGGCTCCAAAAAAATTCGTCGTCTTAATGATCGGTCTACTGAAGATGGAATCATTGATTACAAAATGAGTATTTAGGCATTTTTTTGAAGGAAGTACACGTGTGTGGTTGATTGCTTGTGTGTTTCGTGCGTGTGTGAACAAAAGGTCCCTGGCATTGAGTAGTTTCGCCTAAACCGGGAATGCGCGAGATTGCGTGTTTCGTTCTTGGCGTGGAGTAATTTCCCCTAAACCGGCGTGTGAGAACTTCCTTTTCATTAATTTTACGGTTCTAAGGAGGTTTTTACCATTATTTATTACTTGCGTATAACATATTTATTAATCTTTAACATTTACAAATGTTGGTACATATCGAGGTTAAATAGCTTCAACACGTTTTTATAAACTCGCTTGTCGCATCGTTTTTCAAAATTTTCATTTTAAAGCATCAAAAAATAAGAGAAAACTGAGATATATTGGCGATTTTTGCTCGTCTTGTTTGTGTTAATTTCCCGATAGACGCCATCTCGTAATCTGACGCTGTACACGAAAGTTTGGAATCTGATGAGCTGCGACTAAATGAAATTGGACATCCCTTACCAACAGTTTTGAAATTATGCCCTGGAAATCGCTAGAGGAAAGGGAAAGTCTAAGGATTCTCAACGCAACGCTACTAATGAAAATTTCTCACGCTGTCGTGAGCAGCAAACTAACTTCAAACTTATCCATATATCAAATAAGTACACATCAAAATACGCGTCTCGTTGTGAAATTAAATACAAGTCCAAAATACCGAAATTTATGAAAAGCCACGTTAAAATGTATAGAACGCCGTTTCCATAGGAACACTTAGAAACGGGTAAATGTAGGAGCCAGCTTAGTCAAATGAGTTAGTTTAGCATATGAAAAAGCATTGGTTAGTGATTTGGAAAAGGGTTTGCAGACGCTAATTAATTCCTTGGATGAAAGATAAAGGCCTTCAGAATGAAAATTAATAAAATTAACCAAGAGCGACGTAACACAGTTCAGTGTTAAAGTGGATGGGGAAAGGCTGAAAGAGATGGAATATTTATTTTGGTACTATTCGGACAAAGGATGGAAGAAGTACGAAAGAGATAAGGACGGAAAGAGTAAGAGCCATGGAAGCGCTTATGAAACGACGAGAGTTGTTGACAGGAAGATTGAATCGAGATATTAACAAGATGATCCAAACGGAACTTATGGTGCCTAATTTTCACATAATTAATTTAAATTAAATGTGGTGCAACAATTACTTATATTGACTTTAATAGCTTTAAAATCACCGCGGATGGGTTGTTCTTTGTGTTCCCAAATTTCGTAATTTAGCGTTATAAAATATTACAAATAGATTCGAACGGAATACTAAATTCATCACGGGTATTTGTATGGCAAAAATAAATCATGTATGTATGTACTAGACTATACCGAATCCTAGTCCAACAATAGTAGTTGCAATGGCAACACTCACGTAATGAGTGATAAAAACTACAAAAAGGCCAGTATTTACGCAAAATTCCAAGAAATACGATCGATAAACAACATTCTATGATAAAAATTACAATCTTCATTCATTTCCTCAGAGAATAGTACAAATTTCGCTCCGATATTACAATTCTAACAATAAGATATTTTAATGTGCAAGAGAAAATTACCCTGCACGATGGATTTCAGATTTCCCATGTAAATAAAATGGAAAGGATAGTTCCTGGAATCGAACCCATGACTTTCAATCTTCGCAACAAAAACTATCCTCGGGAACTCGACCCCAGTAGGAAGAGATTTCCACCAATTGTCATGAAAATCGGTCTATTGGTTCAAAGGTTAATAGGGAGGGTAAACAGACACACGGACAGACAGACAGACATAACGAAGACACTATAAGCTTATTTCCATTCTGGAAAGTAGGCTAAAAAAAGAGGTCTCAGATATGGAGTGTAGCACTATATGGGTGTGGGATATAGACAATGAGAAAAGAATATGAGAGCAGATTAGAGGCGTTTGAGAAGTGGTTATGGAAATCGGTTCAGCCAATTTTTCCCTGATGCATGCGTGCGGACGGACGGACATCACGAAGATAACAGTGCTTTTCAACATCGACGAAAAGCACTAAAAAGCAAAAACAAATACTTTCTATAATCATAATTTATTGCTCTCTAACGTATAATTTTTAAAACAGTCCCAGTCCGAAATCGATGGTCTCTATTTACGGGAAACAGAATCGAACCCTGGTCTTCTTTCGGAGCTTCTTCATCGCCATTAACTTAAATACATGATTGAAGCATTCCTGCCAAATTTCAATCTCTACATAGTCTGTATGTTTATTAAAACACGTAATATGTAAAAACGTCTATATGGAGTATAATGCTGCTAATTAACTTCTTAGGAACGAAATAAATACAGAAAACTTGTTAAAAGCATTCTAATTAATCATCTGACCGATTCTGAACAGCATACCAACATCGGAGAGGGAATAATTAATACTTATTCTGTTGCGTGGGGACATTTTGTCCGAGTTTGCGTTTGGGGACATTATGTCCGGGGCCGTTATGTATGTCCGGGGCCGTTTTCTTCCACACCCCTTATATTCTGGTAGTCTTCCTCTAAAACCTATCCAGGAAGGATCGCTCCGCAGTCGTTCTTAAAGGTATTCTTATTTATGTTATCCTTTTTTACAGCTTAGTAAATTTATATTTATATAATGCATCTTAAACAAAATGTGCACACATATTAGAATTCGTTGCCTAAAACTGAAAATGGATTAAGGATTAATGCGAATTTGTTATTTTTAGTGAAGCATTTTGCCGAATGCAAAAACGCACATTAGAGACTCCGCTTGAAGAAAGACAGTTGATGACGCGCTGAATATGCAAGTCTAATTTTACTCCTGTGTGTGTGTGTGTATCACACACATACACACACGTGTGTTTGATTTCAAGAGGATATTTAGTACAGCGATGTAAATTCGGCCCCGTCTTCATTTCCCATGGAAAAACGTAAAAGTCTATGTCCTGACATGCAGATTGTTTTGATTATTATTTTAAAATATCTAAGATATTGGCGCAATATTTGCATCACCATAAAGATAACAAATAGTAGATAAATTTTCTTATCATCGAATTTTATTTCTCAATCGCGTTTCTTCAAAGATTCATGTTTTTATTAATGTTATTATTTTAAGTCCTTGATAACCTGTATAGTTGGATTCTATTTTTGTCATCATTCTTTTTCTTAATATGCATGCATTTAAAAAAGCAACTTTTTTCTAATTGTCCAAATCGGCCCCTTGAAAAAATTCTGCGGTCGCCCTTGACTAAGACGTAACTAAACGTAAAGTGTTTACAAAAGTTGCTTCCAGGTGGCGTGGTGGTGGCAGCGAAAAAATATAGCTTTTAAAATGTCTCTTAAACAATATGGGAAAATGTTTAGAATAAAAGTTGTAGAAAATTAAATTTCCAACAACTTTTATTTCAGTATTTTTTTACACTAACCGAGTATTAAAACAAACATTTGAAAGAAATCGGTGACAAGATTAAACATTCACTTCCGGTTGGCCGACTTTAACCAAAAACTAATTAGTTCTTGTTCCTCTAATAAAAATGCCAAATATGAAGGTTCGCTTTGATCTGATTAATAGTTTTTTCGTTACAGCGCCCACAAAATTCCTATCACATACTCACAAAGACACACATAGGCCTCGAGAAAATAGTCAAAACCGGTTCAGAAGACCTCAAAACGTGTATTTCCGTTGAAATCTAGAATTCGATTTTTTCATGAAAACAATACTTTCCCCATACTACGTATGAATAAAGTAAAAAGGAATATTAGTTACATTAAAACAAAGGAAAGTATATAAGAAGATTAAGAAAATGGCCCTGGACGGTACAGATTGGGCTGGATAATAGAGTAATTATGATTGTGATTGTAAATAGATATTTTCAAACCTTTGATCGTCTGCCATTGGATTATTGGCCATCTGGCTGTCTCCCCTTCGTCCGGGTCCCCTAGCAACCATTGTGATTTTTATTTCTCGAGTACATATTTTATTGCTTTTGCACCTTTGGTCGTATCCAGGGCGAAAACGTAAGATTAATTTTTCATGCCGTAAAAACCCTCGAGTAAGTATCCAAACTCTTCTAATCCGCTCCTACCCCGCCCCATTCACTCCACCGATGCAGTCGCGCAGACCAGAAACAAAACAAAATAAAAACGAAAATTATGTCCCATAGATACAAAAACCCATAACCTCTTCGCTCTATCTTGTTTTTGTTTTATAACCAAGGGGTGGAGCAGTGTCGAAACTCAAGAGCGATAATAAATATTTTTATTTTTCTCCCGTCCATGAGAGACTTGCGTCACTTGTAACGTACATCGTATGAAACACTAGTCAAAACACGTTTATAGTTTTTAACGCGTTAAAAAATGCTCTTATAGTTTCACTTTGACGCCTGACTCTGCGCACTTGCTTCAATTGAAATTGTGGCAATACCGTAAACGACAGAGAGTTGAAACTTGGAGAGTATTTATGTGCTGCTGTAATTTGCTTTTCTTCAGATTTCAGTTTTTTTTATATAAAAGATCGGATTGGAGCCCATTTAAAATTATGTTTTTATTTTTAATCTCAGAGGGTAGAAAAGAATGAAAACTGAAATTTTGAGCTTAGGTACATTTCCACACTAATGCCACTTATTCTTGAGAGATCTGAGAAAAATCCAACAAGAAGGTCGTAATTCATTTTGAACGTAGAAAATTTCTTACATATTTTTACTTTCTCCATACACGAAGTATAGAAAAAGTATTGTTTTCATGAAAAAAATCGAATTCGAGATTTCAACGGAAATACATGTTTTAAGGTCCCCTGAACACGTTTTGACTATTTTCTCGATGATGTCTGTGGGTGTGTCTGTATGTGTTTCTGTGTGTATGTGATAGGAATTTTGTGGGCGCTGTAATGAAAAAATTATTAATCAGATCAAAGCGAGCTTTCATATTTGCCATTGTTATTAGAGGAACAAGAATTAATTAGCTTTTGGTTAAAATCGGCCAACTGGAAGTGGATGTTTAATCTTGTCACCGATTTCTTTCAAATGTTTGTTTTAATACTCGATTAATGTAAAAAAATACTGAAATAAAAGTTGTAGGAAATTTAATTTTATACAACTTTTATTCTAAATATTTTCCCATGTAATGCATTGTTTAAGAGATATTTTAAAAGCTATGTTTTTTCGCTGCCACCACCACACTACCTGGAAGAAACTTTTTTAAACACTTTACGCTTAGTCAAGTATTAGTAACGCTCCTTTTTATTTTCTTAATTTTTGGAGATTCCTGGCTATATCCAATATCAGAAGGCTACGGTTTCAGTTTATTTCTGACCTTTGTAAAGTCAAAATTTTTCTCGCAGTTCCCTAAAATATTTATTATCATTTAACCTAATTGGAATTTTTAGAAATATTACAGGTATGGAAAAAGTCATGTGGTGGCCACCACAAATTTTTATTAATTGTTGTCAACAAAAACTATCTACATAGCAACTGAAGCAAACAAGATCTACTACAAATACGTAAATACGTTCAATTTCCTTCCGTGCGCACACAGAATAGTAAATGAAAGAAAATGGATTAATTACGAAGAAGAAATGAACGTAAATTAATTTTCCTTTCTTTTGTAAGTGAAAAGGAATGGACAGTTTACGACGAAGGACTGAACTTGAAAGTGAAAATTACATTAAATTTACTCAAGTGAGGTATGTTTTTAATAACTTTCGATTTTCTTACTTGTACGTTCGAAGGTATAAAAGATGGAAATCTGAAATTATGAAATTAAATTTCCATAGTAACGCAACTTATTCTTAAAAAGTTTGAGTTTGGAAAACTTTACAGAGACGGCTAGGGAAACGTTCAAAATTATAATACAAAATTGATTCCGTTCTAAACTTAAACGTCATTTTGAAAATATCAATCATTAAAAAAAGTATATTTTAATATAAATTATGTGTTTATATAGAATGATGATGTGCAATACAACGCTAACTTATCTATTAAGCTTCTATCATTTTTACGCTAGCTTCACCTTCAGGTGGGTCCCTCGTTATAAAACAAACGAGACTCTATCAACCGAATATTTTGTGGTATAACCACATGAAAATTTAAAAAAAACGCACTAATTTTATCCATGTACATGGATAACAATCTACTTGTTTTAAGCATTCGCATACGCTAAAGCAGCTAACAACTTTAGCTCCTCAAAATACTCCCACCCGAAAAGATTAACGGTTCCGCTTGGTTCACTAATCTCCTCCCACACCGTTGGCACTTCTTTTCTCTCCCGCTTTCTCTCTCTCTCTTTCGCTCTCTCTCTCTCTCCTTTCCATAATATATCCCGTGAAAAGTAAAAAAATAAGTGACTAGAACGTAATCCCTCATAAAGAGACGGAAGAGAAGACATAAAACATCCCCGTGAAAATATTTCCTCGCTTCCAAAATATTCGCCGATATTTGACGAGCTGCTTTGAATACTTTTCTACGACCCGTGGTTGTCAACCACAACGCCAAAGGAGGTGGTGCGGAGATGTAAAAGCTTTTACAAATTGAGCTCGTTTTCGGTCCTGGTACCATTGAATTAATATTTTGATTGGTATTTATTCCGTAGAGCGCTGAGTTTTTGTTTTTGGCGTAATATTCTGTGGATTTATACGGTTTGATAATCCCCGCCTCGAAACACGAAGGCCACACATTTATAATAGAAATATATCGCACCAAAAAAGCGCACTCATTTTAATTTGGGCGATCGGAATACGGGCGATGGACGGAAAAATAATACTCACTCGACCAAGAGAAAAACATGGCGTTGATATTCATCGCTGTTAATTGGATTTTTGAGGGTGAACGTCAAAGCTTTTTGTTTCGCAGACGTGGACTCCTTTTAATTTTGTGAATTCCGGGAGTGTTTGGATGCTGATATACCAAAAAATAGTAATAAAAACAAACAATGGTAAAAAATTGATTATGTCAGAGTTGTAACGAAAATGTCATGAAATAAAATTTACGTTGGTTTGAATATCTACCAAAAAATAAGTTAGGTCAGGGAAATCGATTGATTGATATTTACGTAACAAGAATTTCAAATCAAGGCAGAAACTTGCATATATTTTTAGGTTATCGCTCCGAAAGACAGCAAATTTATATCAGTTTGAAATGTTAAATATACAAAATAACTCTGATTAATTCAGACACATCCTAAACTCGTTAATTTTAGTATTCTAATAAATTCGATTCTAATTAAATGAGTTTTTCAGGAAAGATTATTTAGGGTTTCCAAGGGGAATGCAAGTAGGAAAAAATCGGTACAATAAACATTGCACAAACTTTCTCATATACTACGTATGCATTTGGTCTCACTACTTTCTTTCCTGACTAGAAGAAACTCCTACCGCTACAAAAACAACAAAACCGCGGAAAATGTCATCTGCACGTAAATGGCATTAATATATATTATGTGATAATCAAACTTAATAAATAATTATGCCATACATAAATATCAAGTATTATGCGGAATGGCGAAGGCACATAGGCGCTGAAGCATTATTGCTGGGGACCGGCCCGAGCTACGGGCGAGCCGGGTGGCTGCCCGGGGCGCCAAATTTTTGGGGGCGCTATCCCGATCATTTATCTATGCATTACTTGCAAACGAATAAATATTGGATACCAATTATATCGAGGAACAGACTAGAATCTTGATGGCATTTTTTTCAATTTTTCATTATCAATAATTTACACAGAGTGATGAATAAATTAACATATACATTGTAAATATTTCAACAAACACGGAGGGGGGCGCTGGAGTGCTATCTCACACGGGGCGTCAAAATTCCTCGGGCCGCCTCTTGCCGGACGAAGATTGTCGAGAGAACTGGGGAGAGCTGGGTGATAGCTTGGCGTAAAATTATAATGTCGCTGGAAGCTATACAGCTATTTTTTGAGAATTATGACTCATGCAGTATTGTTTGTGACTACAAGATCTACAACTGAGCGGATTTGAATCAAAATCGTTTTGAATAAATCGACATTTTGTGAAAATTAACACGAATCAAATATCCTTTACTGTTGCGCTATATCTTTCATCTCTTCGTATTTTCCAATCTGGATAATTTTTTATCTAGATACGAAATATCATTCGATTTCGTTGAAACGTATAGGCTCTAGAGCAATGTTTTTCAAACTTTTTTGAGTGGCGGAACACTTTTCAATGGAGAAGAAATCGGCGGTACACCATACATAAGCATACATATACCTATTTACCAAGGATGTGGAAACGCGCATGCGTACTGCAGCAGATTAGAAGTTGTGACCTGCTACTTTCTGCTTCCCCGATAGATGGACCTACGGTGTGAGAGCAAAATTTAAATACTTTTTATTTTTAAATTCATTAAGAAATCTAAATTTATAGAAAAATTATTTTCGTTGGAATATTTCGCGGAACACCAGTTGAAAAACACTGCTCTAGAGCCTCGCATAGACGGACAGACGGATTCAGGGACACTTAAAGCGCGTATTTCCGTCTATATCACGAAGTCGATTTTTTCCGCGATTATAATACTTTTACTGCGTATATTAGAAAGTAGAAAGATGGCAACTTACTCATTTCTCCAAAATGAACGAGTCTTGAGAAAAAAACAACAGAAAATCCGCCCATTAAAATTTACCCGTCATTCAAACATCCATCGGTAGTAATTAAACGTTTCATATGCGTCTTACATATAACTTAAGTCTCACAACTATCTATTCGAATATGATCGATTTTCAGCACGCCGTTCTATTAAGGCAGAGAACGCTTTAATGCAGACCACCACCTTATGTGGCCACGACGGACGGAGTGGCGACGAAAAAAATGCGAAACGCTCGACAAGTGCTCGTCACCCTTGACAGGATTCGATCCCGCGACCCTACATCCCAACGCAGTCCGGCCGGGAATAAATATTCGCCGACTCATCGATGCAACAGTGCACGCATTCGGAGCTGGTCTTTCTTCAAAACTCCCTCGCTCAGAACTTGCCACGGGCTCTGTAATTAACGGCGATAAGCCACGAGAACTTGATCCAATCTGCTCCGATTGCCGGAGTTCCGCGAAGAGGAAATTGAATAATTGGCGTAAGAAGAGGGAGAGAGAGGGGGAGAGAGGGGGAGAGAGTGAGAGAGAGGGGGAGAGAGTGAGAGAGAGGGGGAGAAAGGGAGAGAGAGGGAGAGAGAGGGGGAGAGAGTGAGAGAGAGGGGGAGAAAGGGAGAGAGAGGGTGAGAGAGAGGGATAGAGAGAATGTGGGGGAGGGAGAGAGAGAGAGGGAGGGGGAGGGAGTGAGAGGGAGAGAGGGGGAGAGAGAGGGCGAGAGATGGAGAAAGGAGGATTGAGATATATATATATATTCGAACGGTGAGGCAAGGAGGGGAGGAAAGAGAGATAGGAGGGGAAAGATGGGTTGCAAAGGGAAGGTTGGCGATGGGAGGGAATCGGTGAGCGTGCGCGCTCGTGTGCGGGAAATGAATTAGAAGAGGGCGTTCAAAATTCAGATGGGAAAGCTCGCTTGTTTCCGACCGGGGCCCCATCCCACGCCACTTCGTTAAAAAATTCAATGGCGGTTCATCTGATCGCGGGGATGAGGACGATGTAAGGGGATGGGGGATGAGCAGTTTAAGCTGTGTGGAGAGGGATAAAAGATGGTTTGCGGAGCGAAGAGGAAGATGGAGTGAGGGGACGAAGGAAGGGAGGGATGTGAAGTAGCGTAGATGAGGTGGAGGCAGGGATGGCAGGGCCGAGGGAAGCGGGGAGGTGAGGTAAAGGGAGAGGATGGGAAGGAATGATGAAAATAGAGTCCTTACTTAAATAATGGGATTATCCAAACTCTCCTCATCCTCCTCGCGTCCCATCCGCTCCTCCTCTCCCACTTCCATCCTCCCGCGATCTTCTTACTCCCACCTCATCCTCAATCGCCCCACCGATACAGTCGCTCAGACCAAAAGCAACGCTGAATAAAACAGAAAATTAAGTCCCCATAGGTATGTACAAGAACCCCATCTCTTCGCTCTGTATCTTGTTTTTGTTTCACAAACAAGGTGGAGCGGTGTCGAAATCCTTGTGCGATAGTTGCCGAGAGACTTGCGTATCTGTTACTTGCATCGTATGAAAAACTTGTCAGAGCACATATATAAATATATATATATATTAAATACCTGCATATGCTAAAGCAGCCAACAACTTAAGCGCCTCGGAATCCTCCCACCCGCTTGGTACACCACGCCTTCCCCCATCCCACATCCTTAATGCTTTCCCCTCTCGTTCTCTTAGGTCCCTTGGATATAAAAATCTATACGCACCTAATATGGAGTGTCTGGTATATTTTTAGGGATCTGCCCAATGTGAGGGACTGGAGAAAGGTGAGTGTGTTTTGGTGAAAGAGGGAAAGGAGAGATAGTGTAAGGAAGAAAGAATAATAGTGAGAGAGAAAAGGAGAGATGAAGCGGGATGGAGTGAGAGTAAATCGGAGTTAATTGGCGTGAATGGAAGGGAATCGGTGAGACTGGGAGTGAATGAGAAAGAATGGGCATTCGAGGGAATGGTAGTGAATGAGTGGGACGGAGTGGGAAGGAATGGGATGGAATGGGGGGGAGTGGGATGAAATGGAACGGAGTAGGAGTGAATGGAAATGAACGGGAGAGAATGGGATGGCGTGGGAATGAATGCAAAGAAGCGGGAATGAATGGGGGGAATGGGAGGGATAGGGAGTGAATGGAAGGGAGCGGGATTGCCCAGCTAGTAGTACGACGGAGAATGAGAGAAATATGGAGTGGAAAAACAGTAGGAGCAAAAAGGAGAGTAAGTTTTAATATGCGAGGGATAGGGAGTGCATAGGCGAAAGATTATGTGAAAACGAGAAGAAACGGGAAGGTGTTCGAAAGAAGAGAGCTAGAGAAATGGTGGACAAGAGAGGGAGGGAGAGAAACGGATTGGGATTGATAAGGGGTGAGAAGTATGGCAAGTGGTGAGGTTGGAGGAAAAGGGAGGGAACGAACTCGCGTACTTATTAAGTAAAACGAAAAAATATAAAACCTCGGCTATAACTTGTCTCCCTCCCAGTCCGACGGAGCGACCCACGCGACTCGGAATGAAAAAAAGGGGCGAGCTTTCGGTCAATTGGGTTACATCGCCTTCGCCTCGAACGAGATCGGGAATGCGAGCAAGAGGGAGGGGGATCGGAGGAGGGAGGGTGTGCGAGTGAGAGAGAGAGAGGAGAGGGAATGAATAGAGCAGACGCGGAACGAACCGCTGCAGGAACAAAAGGCGTGTCCAATTCGCTCTTCGCGCAAAAAAGAGTCACGAGTACGTTGACCGTGATCTGCTCATGTGCAAGAGCACACTCCTTGCCGGGGACGTCGTGCAACTCTTACTTCAATTTCTCTCTCACACTCTCTCCTCTCTCGCGCTCTCTCCATTCCTCCCGCCTTCAATGCACAAACCTTGGCGGTTTTAAGACCGTTATTATCTGCGGGGCGGAATATTTCTCTATTATGGGCGCGTTGCACCAAAGGTTGAATTTCCACCCCTAAACGAAGGGGACGCTATTACGTTCCAACGACGGTGTAGCTAAAGGTCACCGTTAATTTGATATGTACATGACGGGTATAGAAACCAAGTGCTAAGAAATATAACTCGTTAAAGAGCTTAACGTTTTTCTAGAAATTTATTGAGGAAAGGAACCTTCTAAGCATATTTATAAAAATAAATCTTTACAAGAATATTTCACACCTTGACTTAATAGGACTAAAACGACCGATATTTAATTGGTTTTCGATGTTTACACTTAGAACAAAATAATGATTAAAGGTTTTTAGGGGCATGCTCAATCCTCCGTAATTCAGACACAAAAGAACACAGGAAAGGTCAATGCGTGACGTAACGTTCCTCTTGATACAAAAAAGGACCTTTTCAGTCACCTTGAAATTTTCTCACTTGTCACACCTTTCACGCCTTCGCGAACACTGCCTGAATGACCTAACATAACACAAAAGAGATCGAAAAGCGCTGAGCGGTTAAAGAAAGCCGGAAAGAAAAATGAAATTCCTTCGCGTTTGATTTCCCAAGCGCCTTTTTCCACTCAATTCTTGATATTAGTGTATTACTAAGCCACGTCGAAGAGGAAATTATAAAGCGCAAGTCTCCCAATAAATCCTCGATGATTAATGTAACGAGAAGAGTTTGAGAGGGGTGGAGGGCGTGTTTCATTCAGCGGTGGCGAGATTCAGCAGAAGATAACAGCGATACAGAGTTCTCCCGTTGCGACAGTAGGGCAGTTAATCTTCCACCTCCGTCACCCCCGTCTTCCCCCTCATTCTCTAGCTTCCCTCTCTCCCATTCTCTTTTATCATCCTCTCTCTGCCTCCCTTCCTACCTCTCGCCTGCACGAGGGTATCGAAGTAATTTTAGACAGTATGCAATTGAACAATTTTATAGGGGAAGTAATTTCCCGGGGGGATGATCCATTTGACAAATTACACGAAACACGTTTCGAAATCATTTTTTATGGTAGCCTGGCCCCGGAGAACAATTATTCCTTTTAGATACATCATTAAAAAAAAACTAATGAAATTTTCTGAACGCGTAATGGCTTTTCCGACGGAGATTTAGAATTTACAAGCATATGGATGCGAGTACACTCGCGTATGTACGTGTGCGCTTCGCAAATACTTTAAGATTCTCCTGCAAAATCCTTGACCTTTTCTATTCTGTTTTGCATTATATTTTCCATTTCACCCATTTTGTTCTTGCTTCTCTCGCTCGTTCTCTATCATGTATGGTATGTAGCGAGTTAAACGTTTAGCCAGACGAGTTTCACTTCCAATATAAGAGCATGACATTTACCCGAGCGGCGATGCAAGAAGTTCAAGTTTACTGACATGAGAGAGAATAAATATAACACCAGCTTGACTTTTTTTAAATGTGTATTATGTAAAACAGAGTATTAGGCTTGAAAAATAAACATTATGTACTTTATGAAGAAAAGCATCGCACAGTTGAATCTAGGTTTTCACTCTAAGATAATGTTACACTAAAAATCAACATTATTATTACACATCATAAATAGGAAAGACTCATCAACGAAGATTACGCGGTATTAGCGCCTAAAATTCAATACTCCTCTGTTCACAACCGAATTGAAAGAGATATTTTACGTTGTGCAGCGATATTATGTTTTAGCAATGCACGTTTTAATCAGTACCTTCGTCGTTTTCTTCTATTATCTCCCTGACCAAATGAAAAAAAAAATAATGATTCAGTCTCTCACGAAGGGAACTACTGTGGAGAAACAGTCGCACGGCCTTGTAAGGATACTTTCCACATGGAGAACCGTGACTCTCGCTTGAACCTATAGATCTAAACCTTCACTCTCACAATCCTAAACGAGGGAGAGAGAGAGAGAGAGAGAAGCAAACCTGAAGAAAAATTACCCAACCACTCGACTAAAACCTTTTAGAAGGATAAACGAAAGCCCGAGCCAACTGCAAAACATAAGGTGAAGTTAAAAATATCTCAGGGAAATAGACGAAAAAAACCAGTCTCAAAGCGACAAACCGAAGCAACCAACTCTGCGAGAGTGGAGTGGTTAGAGCGTTGATTTTCCACGCAGCGGTTCGAATCCGGCAGAGGTCGGATTTTTCAACTTGGGATCGTTCCGTCCCCTACTTGTGTGATTTGAGGAGCTCGCTCAAGACAGCGCTCCGTCCTTCGGAAGGGACGTTAAGCAGTTGGCCCTCTTGGTGCTCTTCGTAAAGAGTAGGCTAATACCGGCACCGGGTTTCTCTCCTCCCTTTTCTGTATGTTCAGTGTGGCTATAACAATCCAAGAGGTTAATTACCCAGAAATGCCCTACAAGCAAACAAACAGCTCTGCGAAAAAGTACGTTGCACCGGTCTTGTTTTTTTTTTTCAATTTTTTATTTGTCGAGGTGGGTCGCCTAAACGTTTAGGCGCTGAAATAATCTCTCCGTTGCGAACTTACACCTTCTCGATCCGTCTTTAATCCCGCTGGACCGTTATTGCAGGATGAAAGAGAGTGCGATTGAGAGACGAAGAGGGTGTGTGTTTGTGTCAGGGCATCGAACCGGAACCGAACCGAAAACCGAAACCGAAGAAACCGTCATTTTAGCTGGAGTGAAACCGAAAAAAAAATATTTTTCTGAACACGAACCGAAACCGAAAACCGTTATTTATTTCGTTCCATTTTTTCGGTTCGCATAATCAGTGGAAGCGAAAGAAGAGTTTCTCCTTTTCTTTTGTAATATGAGTCTTTTTTGAAGGCCTTACTTTTCAACACCGACTAAAGCAAAGGCTAATGGTTATCTTGAGAATACATGCTCCTAAGTTGTGAAAGGAATGGTTCCCTGGTGTTAATCCTTCTCCAGGAAGCACAAGATAAGGAACGTGGAGGATGAGGAAGGAACCTTCAATAAATGTGCCGCTTGTAGTTAAGGACCTCTACCATTCCCTATCCTCCGCCACAGTGCCTCGTACTTAGAAAACATTCTTATAGATATTACACCGGAGAGGGTTTTTCCTCTTTTAAAGGTCGATGCCCTTCAAGTGCCAATCCCATCATCCCCTCCAATCTCGAATTCTGTCCACTGTTCGTCAGTCTAACTTAACAAGGTATTTGAGAAAGGTCGAAGTGAATCTACAATTCGAACGTGTAGTCATCATTCGTTAGAGGTCAATACTGCTTTATATCTATTATCATTATGAGACGTTTATAGTAACAGTGGATAGTTTTTGTTCTCTGGAAATGAAGACTAATTAACAATTTCAGTTTATTTCAAATTACCGAAGACGATCACAGGGAGGCTTTTTGACAGCCGTAAGAGAAACGAAGTTCATTCAGTGTTGAAGAAACAAGTCCCATTTTCATACATATTTCAAGATTATATTTGGTTTAGTATTAATTAAAGTTAAGTAATTTAGTGTAGCGGTTTTGTTCGTCATTATATTAAAAATGCCGTTTTATATACCATTGGGTACTGAGTTCGATTCTGAAGACAGCAATGTCCACCTTCTGCATAGAAAGGGAGTATCTGATTTTATAATGAATTAGGATAAACTCAGCTGCGCCTAATGGAATGTTATTTTATTTTCTTATCCCTTATTTGAAAACTAGTGCCCATAAATTTTAATATATTTTAAATTTAATTCTATTTTATGAAACCTCATACAATGTCAAAACTTTTTCGGTTCTGCTCGTTTTCCATTTCTCTCTAACCCACACATCTTCCTGCTGCAGTCTTACTCCTCCCTCAATTTACATCACACTTGCCCGCCTCCCTCCCCATGCTCTCCCTTCCCCCTCTCTCACAGTAGGTTTCGCAGGTTTTTCACACCCCCCTTCTTGTGTGGGTGTTTTCCTGCAGTGGGTTTTTTTACATGGATTCCATTACTCAGCAGTTCATATTTTTTCCCACAAAATCACATCTTTTATTTTCAAATACTTGTATTTTTATTGTTACCTGTATTTACATTGTTAATGTTTTATGTATTATTATATGTATCACGACGAGGGGTTAGGTGGAAGATGAGACTTCCTAGTCTCAATCTCGCCCCAAATAAAGACCAAATCAATCAATCAATCTCTCTTCCCCTATTTATTTCCTCTATCTTTCTTCCCATTCCTCCATATCCTGTTTTTTATTTCAAAACTTTTCATATTTCTTGCTCTTGCAGTAAATAAGGACAATTTTGATCATTATAGTTTCCAAAGCTAGCATCAAAATAATGCTCTGAAAAAGCACTGAATCGCTTATTTTACCATACTTTCCAGAATGGAAAATAGGCTTATTGTTTGGTCGTTCAGTCTTTCTGGCCCCCTATTAACTTTTGAACCGATTGACCGAGTTTCATGGTATTTGGTGGATATCTTTGACCAATGGGGACGACCTGTCGAGGAAAAGTTTTTTTCTGATATTTGAAGGCGCGAGTTCGATTCCAAAAAAATTCCTCTCATTCAGTTTACATAAGAAATGCGAAATCCACCACGCAATGCCTTTTTCTTTAAGTGTTAAAAGAAGGGAATCGTACTGTTGGCGAGAGATATGTACTATTTTCTGCGAAAATAAATGAAGATTTCAATTTTATCATAGAATTTTGCTCATCGAACGAAATTATTTAAATTCCACGTAAGCAAGCGCAAGTAGGAGTTTGCTATTTTAGAAGAAAATGTTTCAATTTTAACATGTATTTCTATTAAAATGCAAAATAAAAAGTATTAAAAACTAATATATAAAGTATATTACACGTGACGTTGAGACATGGCGTTCGCGACATAATATTAAACGTATTTTAGTTATAGCGAGAGCGAGAGGGACAGTTCCGCTGCTTAAACGCGGAGAGTGATCAAGAGATTACGAGTGCGTTTGTGAAAGTGAAGAGAGATCGCGTTGGGATTCGCGATTTACGGTGAGGTTGCGGCGGTACGCGACAATATCCTTTATCCTCATTTTATTAAATTTTATGTATTTTCCGATCCTAAAAATTTTTATCCATAACTATCGAGCATAAGTCTCATCAAAATGATAATCCCTCTAATCCAGTGGCTCTCAAACTTTTGGTGCTCGCGGCACGCTTTGGGTATTCACTTTTTTCGCGGCACACTGTAATTAGATTTGAATAAAGAACTAGGATTTATCATAAAAATACATTTATTTTTTATAATATGTCGTATATGTAATCGACCAAATTAAGTTGTGGTATCATAAAACAGAACAGATGATGAAGTTTTATAAAAAAATCTATTTTAAAATCTTTCTTAATGTGACACTTGAGCTTGGCGCACTGATATTAGCACGTATCCGTGATAAGCAGACTCTCATTTCATCTTCAACACAATTTAGCCGTTCCCTTTTTCTGCATTTAGTGTTTATAAGTGTCGAGAACCCCAACTTACACAGATAGGATGTAGAAAACTGCATCAAAATTGCCAAAGCTTTTTTTGCAATTTCTGGATATTCATCTTTAACAGAAATCCAGAACATATCCGGAGACAATGCGGCGTACTTGATTTTCAGATTGCGATCAGTTTAAAGATTCTTAAAGACTCTTCTTCTTCGGAGAGAGTAAAAACACATAAGTCAGTTGTCACTGGTGCGAATAAGTTCCTTACCCAGTCGTATTTCTCTGTAGTCAAGGATGGAAATTAACGATCGATATTGTGCTCTAGAGCTGCTAAATGCTCCACCACGAGAGCAACAATTTCTTTCGTATGGGTTTTTGGAATCAGAGGAAGCATTACAACATTACCTTCTCTAGCTCTCTTTTTCCAGACTACTATTTTTCTCTGCAATGCCAGTAGTTTATCCGTAGAAGTCAGTATGTTTTCATTCCGCTCTTGCATGCTGGTGTTCACACTAATCAGATATCTAAATATATCTGCCAAATATGCTACTTTGGCGCACCAAAGTTCACAGCTAAGATATTCACAAAAACCACTGTTTCCCCCTGTTTCAAAAAATAGGAGCAACTCTTCTTTAAGTTCATATACACGAGGTAACACTCTTCCCCTTGACAGCCATCTTATTTATGTGTGTAAAACTACATATTCATACTGCGAATCCATAGCATAACAAAGATGTTTAAAGAGGCGGATCTTTAGAGGCCTTGATTTCACAAAATTAATCATTCCGACAACTTGGTTTAATACGGACTTCAAGTCAACTCCTAATGTCTTTCCAACAATGGCTTCCGTGTGCAAAAAACAATGGGTAGTTATTGTAGTTGAATTCTGTTGTTTTACAAGTGAGACTAAGCCTTTGACGGATCCCAACATGGATGGAGCACCGTCGGTACAAATTTCTGCACACGACTTCCATGAAATTTCCAAACGTTCTAAGTAGGAAGTCAAAGTGTCGAATATATCCTGACCTCTTGTGCGTTCTGGGAGTTTTCTTTTGCATACAAATTGACTAATTATTTCATTTTAATGAATGAAGCGAACAAATTATAACAGTTGTGCTTTGCCACTAATATCGGTTATTAGAAACATTTTCCTCTATGTTAGGTGACATATAACCTTCTTCGAATTGTATCAGGGGTGTTTGGGGGTACGCTGTAGAGGCAGCATCTTTTGTCAAGGACGAACACTTCAGGATGATGAAGGTCCGAGACGACTGGGCCTCACAAGGTCCCCAGCTCTCACTCATGGCTCCACGTGCCACACCCTGGTAACTGCATTGGTCTGCAGGCAAAACTGAGTGAGGGTAGCCAGATATGGCGAAAATGCAGCGTCTGTCCCATATTGGGCGGCTTGCAAATAGCGTCAGTCCCATATTGGGCGGCTGAATTAAGCTAGGCATCTTCTGCCTGTGTGGAAAGTAACGGAAAGCTACCACATTATCTAATTCCCAAGAAGCTCATGGTATGGACCTCTTTGTAAAAGATTCCGGATGTAAAACTTCCCCTCAATCGGATCTCCGGGAGGAGAATACATCGAGGATTTGTACCAAGTGGAATGCTGAAAGGAAAGAAGTGGATATTAGAATGAAGGACAAGGGAAGAAAAGATAAGGATAGGAACATGAAATGTTCTCACACTCCTACAAGGAGGAAAACTCGAAAACGCCAAGCATGAAATGAAGAAAAACAAGCTGGATATACTAGGCATGAGCGAAATGAGATGGGGAGGATGTGGAGAAATGGTGAGTGGGGACTTCAGATTGTATTACTCTGGTGAAGAGAGAAGTGGCAAATATGGAGTAGGAATATTAATAGGAAAAAGGAAGAAAGATAAGGTGATAAAGGTAGAGTATATTAATGGAAGATTAATGATGATAAGACTAAAAGGGAAAAGCAAAGACCTAGTGATAATCCAAGTGTACATGCCAACCAGTCAGCATTTAGATGAAGAAGTGGAGGAATGTTATGAGAGGATAGAGCGAATCACTGAGAAGGAAAGAAGAAATGCCTGTATAATAGTAATGGGAGACTGCAATGCAGTCGTAGGTGAAGGTAGTGATGGCAAAACAGTAAAAAAAATTTGGTTTAGGAAATAGAAATGAAAGAGGACAAAGATTGGTGGACTTTTGTAAAGAGAATTGTATGGTAATTGGCAACACCTTGTTTGAAAACCATAAAAGGAGAAGGTACACTTGGACATCCCGAATAAATAGGGAAAGATATCAAATAGACTATATTATAATACAACAGAGATATAGAAATAGCATGAAAAATGCGAAAAGTTATCCCGGAGCAGATATCTGCTCAGATCACAATTTAGTCATATCAGAGCTGTGTATAAAGTTAAAAAGGACTTGGAAAGGGAGGACGAGGAAAGAAATGGATATTGGAAAGCTAAAAGAAGTAGGAAAATCTGAAGAAATGGAAAAACTGTTTATTGATAAGATAAAGACAAAAGGAAAGACGGATTGTATTAATGAAAGATGGGAAAACATCAGAAATAGTCTGAAAGAAGCAGCAAAAGAGACTATAGGAATTAAGGAAAGAAATGAAATAAGAAAAGAGTGGGTTACAAACAAAATGTTAGATAAAATGGAGGAAAGAAGAAGATGGAAAAATGTGGGTACAGTGGAAGGCAGGAGAAAATATAGAAGACTAAATAATGAGCTAAGAAGAGAGACTGATAAAGCAAAAGAAAAGTGGATGAGGGAAAAGTGCAATGAAATAGAAAAGTTAGAAAACGAAGGTAGATATGATATGATGTATAAAAAGGCTATGGAGCTGGTATTTAAAGAACAAGGAGGCAGAAGCAGTCTTGAGATAGAAACTGAAGATGGAAGAACGGTAAGCGAGCCACAGGAGGTAATGAAGAGATGGAAGGAGTATATAGAATGGTTATATGAATGGGAAAAAAGACCGAGGGAGGAAGAACTGGAGCTGGAAGAGGATAGCAGTGTGCCAGATGATGAGAAAGGATATGATATACTAGAAAGTGAAATAGAAAAAGCTATAAAGGAAATGAAAAACGGCAAAGCAACAGGAATTGATGAGATACCAATTGAGATGTTGAAGGCATTGGATGGAGAAGGGAAGAAGGAGATAACTGATATGTGCAATGAAATATACAGAAAGGGGAAATGGCCTAAAGACTTTAAAGACATAATAATGATACCAATTGGAAAAAAGAGAAATACCAAGAAATGTGAAGAACACAGGACATTGAGTTTGATATCCCACGTGGCCAAAATCTTACTAAGAACAATGAATAGAAGATTGTACGAAAAGCTTAATAATATAATTGGAGAGGAACAGTATGGATTCAGACAAGGAGTGGGGATGAGAGATGCGATAGGTCTATTGAGGGTGATCGGAGAGAGATATGTTGAGAAGAATAGGAAAGTGTACGCTGTATTCATTGACTTAGAGAAGGCATTTGACCGAGTGAGATGGGAAAAACTCATGCTGATATTGAAAAACATGGAATTGACTGCAGAGAGAGAGGAAACTGATAAAAGACCTATATCTGGACCAGAGAGCAAGGGTAAGAATAAGAGGAGAGGTTACTGAGGAGATTGGATTAGGAAGAGGGGTTAGGCAGGGATGCTGCCTGTCACCCACTCTATTTAATATCTATTTGGAAGAAATAATCGAAGATGGAAGGAGAGGAGTGAGTATGGGTGGAAGAAATTTGTAGTGCATTAGGTTTGTAGATGATATGGCTGTGTTGGCTGAAAATAAGAAAAAAGTAATTGAGATGTTAGAGGATCTTAATAAAAAATGCGAGGAATATGGAATGAAAATGAATAAGAGAAAGACAAAGAATACTAGGAGGGAAAGGGGAAAGAATTAACATCAGATTGGATGGTGAAGAGATTGAACAGGTAGGATGGATCAGGTATCTAGGGAGCATTATCTCTGAAGACATGCTTTGCTCCAAGGAAATAAGATCGAGAATAGCCATGGCGAAGGAAGGATTTAATAGGAAAAGGAAATTATTGTGCGGGCCGCTGAATAAAGAATTGAGGAAGAGATTGGCGAAGTGTTATGTCTGGAGTGTAGTAATGTATGAAACAGAGACGTGGACACTCAGGAAAGAAGATGGAAGAAGGTTGAAGCGCTAGAATGTGGATTTGGAGAAGAATGGAAGGAGTAAGCTGGGAGGATAGAGTCAGATACGAGGAAGTGTGGAGAAGAATTGGCGAAGAAAGACATATGTTAGGAAAAATTAGGAAAAGAAAGATGAATTGGCTTGGGCACTGTATGAGAAGAGAATGCCTGCTTAAGATTGCAATTGAAGGAATGGTAAATGGAAAGAGAGGAAGAGGAAGAAGGAGGTACCAGATGCTGGATGCAATTAGGTTTGGAGGCAGGTATGATAATACCAAGAGACTGGCCCAGAATCGAGAAGCTTGGAGGGCTGCCATGACTGGACCTGCCGAGAGGCAGAATTACATATGATGATGATGATGATGATGATGAATTGTATCATTAGAAAGCGGAATTTTGGATATTTCTTGTTCCGCTTTATCATCAAACTTTGTCCTAACTATCGCACAGAACGCAGGCAAAATTAATGACTCAGCTATAGTGTGGGGCTTCATTTTTTGAGCTATGATTTGTGCTACATGATAATAAGCAACTTGAACTCTATCAGACACTTTAACGTTTTTTTCGAAGTAACTTTGTTTTGAATGCAGTTCCATCATCCTTTTGTAATAGTTCAAATATTTCCCTTTAATGTGTGCATGTTTTATGGTGAAATGTCGCTTCAATTTGCTGGGAACCATTGCTTCGTTTGATAGTTTCTCACCTCACACAACACACATTGGAACAGGGCAATCTTTATATCCACACCAAGAAAAGCCCAGACTCAAATAACTGGCCATATACTTGCGAAGAAACTTAGAAATATTTCTTGACTTGGTCCCACTCGTACTGGATTTTTCCTTAATATGTTCTTCATATTTTTCATCGTTATGTTTTCTTGTAAGATGTCTGCCCATTTTTAGGGGCGCAAATTTTATAATTTTTAGCAACAATAATTGGACGAACCCACAGATGTTACAGTTTCCAACCAATGGTATTACACAAAAAACTTAATAAAAAATTATTTTATACAGAATAAACTCACGAAACATAATTCACAAACAGCAAATTGTATAAGCCAGCCACTAAGCTAGGCTAGTACTGATTTGATAAAAGAATGTGCCAGAGTCGAAGACAGCCAGGAAGGTCACCGCAGGCGGAGCATGCTATGTCATCGTAGAGACGTAGAGAGCAGCTAAAACCAATCAGTTGCCTATGACTCGCGTAAGGGATTCGGTTACTATTGACAATGCTGACAACGTTGTTGCAGACTTACTGTTTATGCGCCTTCCAAATCAGTGATACTTTTGGACTGGATTCAACCAGTCTTAATACTGTGTGTTAGTTTCTTTGCTAAAACTGTGTATATAATCCGTGAAACACACGCAGATTTTTAATTTTCTCTTCAAAGTCTCGCGGCACACTTGGGAAATGTTCGGGGCACACCGGTTGAGAACCACTTCTCTAATCAACTGAAATTAAAGAATTTTTTAAATTGGTTCTTCATTTTTATCAAATGCGTTGGAAATAGACTAAAAATTCATATAAACGTAATCAGATCTCACTGAAACATTCAATTAAAGATTTCACAATAATTTTAAAATTCATTGAAATTTAATAGTATTCTTTTAGTCACGACAGCAATTGAATACCCGCATTGTTAAAGATTCCAAATTTTTCTATTTTATCCGAAAAATTACCTACATTCATGGTAATTTGGAGTGATTTCAAATTTCGTCTTATAAATAATTTACTTTATTCTTTCATATACAAAATAAAGCTATTCCCGTGTTAATATCTCAAATCTAACTAATCTTGAAATGTAATATTGTAAATTTCCATGTATTTCTTATGGGGGATATGAAAAGAAAGAACGACATCAAAAATGAGCTCTAAAGAGGATTAATATTGGAATTTGGATAATTCTCTTTAGTTTTATCTGATGATCGATCATTCTGCCAAATTTTAGGTTTATAGTAGGAGCATGTTCTCCGAATTACAATCGGTGCAACCGACCGACGGGTTCCTTTATTATCTTTAATTTCGGGTCCCTGGGTTCTCAGTATACTTTTTGTGTTACCTATAAAAAATAACAATATAGGGCATAACCGTTACAACACTCATATTTTAGTCTTAAATGTGTGTTAAGATTATTAATTTTAATATAAAATTTTGAATATGAAAATCCAAATTTTCATACATGATCATCAAAAACGAAAAATGTGCCGAATACTTCGAAATCTTAATAACGTTCCTGATCTGCAACATATATTCAGAAGTTCCTATAAATTATTATTCTAAATGAGAAGCACGTATTTAAGGTGGATACGTAACCTATAAACAAAAATAAAAGAGTAACAACACCATTTTTTGCCAAATTATTTCGTTATAACGTTAAACGTAACGGAAAACGAAATGTAGAATTTTGTGTAACGAAAAACGAAATCGCTTTTTTGCCTGTAACGAAAAACGTAACGAATCGTTTTTTTTTCGTTTGCCAGGCCTGGTTTAAATAAAAAACGAAATGAATTAATAAAGATTATTTTGGAATTCTCTTGAAATTTTCTCCAAAACTTCCAAGTCGGAACGAAAAAAACCGGTTCGAACCGGGTCAATGGTGGTTGCTGGAGCGAAACCGGATTCGAACCGAAATTTTTTGTTTTGTGTGAACCGGAACGAAAACAGGAGCGAAAGAAATTTCGGTTCGATGCCCTAGTTTGTGTGCGCGCATGTGTGTGCGTGTGGGCTATAGACGGAGAAGAGCTAGCGGCTAAGGGCTTTGCAGGTGAACGGACGGGAGAGTGAAGGGAGAGAAATGGAGAGAGAGAGACCAGGAGAGGCGAAGAAAAAGTGCAAGACGTGGGAGTAGTATTCCGGGCGTATCCCATATGCTCTCAGGGGTAAGAGGAAAGGGGAGAAAGTCAACCCTTTCCCTCAGCATCTCGACCAACGCCGGCTGGGTTATGGGTTTTGCATTCGAATTGAGTAAGATTCGTAGAATTTTTCACTCTACGACAGTTTCGCGATCAGCATACTCAAGCGGACTTCCTACTTCTATGATCTCCTTTTCTATCACTTCCTCAGCAAACCATACACGCATACCACATATTTACCCTTAAGTCGCATAATGCATATTTTGAGTGCTCTCTCTCTCCATGGGAACGCTAATGGAAAACTGATTTGAGGGTTTGAAATCGTTTTTCCGCTTCTCTCGCGATGTCTTCGGCGACTCCTCTATCGCTCACTAACGCACGCACGCCTCAACTCAATGCACACACTTAGGAGCTGCAGTAATCTCTACCCTCTTCCATCGCGCATAGAGAATGGGAGTTTGAGAGAGCGGGAGACAGGGAGATAGAGAGGAAGGGAGGGAGAGATGGAGGGCGAGAGAGGGAGAGGTAGAGGGCGAGAGAGGGAGAGGTAGAGTACGTGAGCTATCGGGTTCGAACAACTCTCGAACGAGTTTCAATGCTGATGCGAAAAATTGAAGAATTTTCTAATGCCGGCGTATTTGCGTGGATTACGTTTCGCAAAACCCTTTCACTTTCAACTCGATACTTTTATTCGGAATACGCGCTCCGGTTTTCGATTTGAGCAAAAATTCTGCCGAAATAAAACGCGTTCGAGGATTTTTTCAATTTGCCCCTCCCCCTTTTTCGCAGAAATAGAATAGTTTTTGTTTACTAAGCCAGAACTTTTTTATTGTTTCTGCTCTTAAAAGTGCAGCAAGAAAAATTCCTGTATTTTTAAAGACAGAAGATGGCCAAAAGTTTGTTTTTATGGATAGTAACCGTCCAATTAATTTTTTGATCTCTCAAACATTATAAATACATCCAAATAAATAATAAATGTAATGAAATAAAATATTCAATGCGCTTAATTTATGCTCAACAAATCTATATAACAGTTAAATCTTCTTACAACGTACTTTTCAGATTTACGTATTGGTTACACATACCAGTCAAATATTATAGATAAATGAGGTAGAAACACCTCAGCATTTTGTGATTAATTGCTACGTATTTTAATCATCATTAATAGCTGCCTCTTACATATAGTATAGAGATATCATATAAAACCTAAGGTATTTATAGACGTGTTACAAAGCTGAGATTTGGCATGATTATAGGTCATTGGAGAAGTGTACTATTGGCGACTCGGGGACAGTTTTCGCAAGTGGGCCATATTTTTAAAACAAAGAGAAACGAAAAGATGATCATGTGCGTTGTTGCAATTTCGACATATCGAAACAAGAGACGATCGTGATGCGTTTTGGCAGGGAAACCGATGTTGTAAGATTAAAATCGATATATAAATTTTTTTAAATTTCTCATTGGGTCGCGGTACATATTCGTAATACTATCTCTGCTGAGTACTTCGATTCCTATGGTTACCCTCCTCTCGTTCCATCGATCTCCATTTTTTTAAAACGATTCTCTCTCACCATTAATTCGATTCGGCTGCAGAGTTATCACTCAAATCTCTGTGGAGAATATTGCTGTCTCTACGTTCTCTCCAAGTCTATAGGGAAGAACTTAAATCAATTCACCGATGAATTTCATCACCATCGACCCGCTCTTAACGACTGTCGCACAGCTCAACTTTATTTCAGTGAATTCCGGCGATGTAGACGAGATATAACTTGTCATCCTAAATCTCAAACCTGTTGTTCTAAGATAAGCCAACTCGGTCGCTCGCTCTTTCCCCTTATCTCACATTCCCCTTTCCATACCCATCTCCATCCCCCATCCACCTGTATACTCCATAAATAAAGCTTCAACCCATCAGTCATCATGCAGACCTTGCAAAGTGAAGAGGAGTTCTATTCTCCTGTGAGAAAGCGGGCGCGACTTCGCAACGGTAAAAACTCGCCATCTGTAAATTCGTCATTCGAGCCATCTTCCTCAGATGAGAAGCTCTTGGATACATCATCATCCCCAACCCAGCAAACGAGGTACCTTCCCCAGGGGAGATATCGTGTGATACATCTTCTAAAGCGGAGCAGAAGAATAAGAAGAAGGAACCTAGTGGTGTAAAGAAATTGTTACTAGAAACCAAATGCTGTTTGAATACTCAGGGTAACAAAAGTGTTGCTGTAGGGTTAAAACCTCGACAAAAATGTGAATTGTGTGTCCAATTTCATCAAGTAGGTGGATCCACAGTAAACTTACATTATTCGCTTTGGAACGACTTAATCGATTCAGAACCTTCGCTAACAGATTTCCTAATAACTGGTCAGAGTAATAAAATTCAAAAAGTAATTTGAGAAAAGACACGTACTTGTTACAGATGAAGATAAGCGCTCTATTCCCTTAAACGAATCTGAGTGGGATACACTTCATTTTTATAAGGATCTTTTATTATAATTAATAGAAATATTCATAAATGAATATGATGCACTAAAAAACTTTTACACTAAATTTATGGATACCGTCTGCATTAGAGGAATATCTAACGTTTAATTTAAAGAAAACCCCCTAAAGGAAAAATTGATTACGATTGGTTAAGGCTTGAAATACCTTTACATTATTCGATAAATGAGTATCTGATTGAGAGCATGTAAAAAAAGGTGAGTCACTGACATCGGGTTTGAAAACCTTGTAAACTTTTCACCTTTTTTTTATTTGCGCGTGTGTGAATGATGGAGTCGGTCCCTGGCGATGGAGATATTACTCCCGTAAACCAAACTCCATTAGAAATTTTTCAACTGAGAAAAAGTATAGTGGATTTTCAAGCCTTTCGCAATCAAAAAAACGAATTCATAGTCAAAGAATTGGCTATTTGCGATATTGACAATAATTGTAGCCAATCATAGATTTTTTTCGTCACCGCGTGAATTAATCTGTAAAAAGGAAACTTCGTGGCTTACTAGCTTACTAAAAATCATCACGGAATGGAGGTTTAAGAAGGTGACATCACCCATGAACATTTCAAAGAAATACTCTTGAAATATACAACAGGTTATCGTCTTTTTTTTCGTAAAAGGTTTAGAAAAATGTAAATTCTTATCGGATATAATAGGATATAAAGCCATCGATTTACTCGTTTTTGACTGCCCTCCGATTTCACAATTACCCTCATCGGGTAAAAGATGTATGCTGTATAAACATAGAAATGATGGAAATTTAATATGTGCTGTGGATAATTGTCACAAAATTAAGAACTGGTTTCTGCAAAATGTTGACCTAAAAAAATGAATCTGATAGACTTATATCATTCAATTGCTTTCCTAAAAATCAATTTATTTTCAATGTATATAAAATGACTTCTGTCGGATTTATTAATTCTGGATATATGGACATGACCATTTGTAGTAAATGCGGTGTAAATGTATATGAGTGGGGAATAGATGATACTAAAAAAGAACATGATCGATTTATGATAACTTGTCTTTTAATAAAAAGAAATGAATTTCATTAAGACATTTTTAAATGGAAATAAAGAAATATTGATTTGAAAAAACGACTTTTATTTCATCTCATCCTTCCATTCGACATTCGGCAAGTTACGACCTGTTAAATCATGTCCTGGAGAGATAAGACGAGTTACGACCTAAATATTTGTTTCATTTTGGCGTATTTAACATCACCGTCGACCACAAAATTTAACTCGATTCAAATACACCGCAAGTTGAAAAAGTGTTCACGTTAACCCCCACTGTCCAGCTCACATTCGGTGTAGCAATTTGTAATTCGTTGACTCAAGATCGCTACGCCGCCTCAGTGGAGGGGGGTGGGGTGGGGGATGGATGCGCATACTCAGCTTTTTTGCAATCTTGCAGTTAGAATGTTTAATGCAGATTTGAGACTCGGGAGAGGATGGACGTGTGCATAAAGTTTGTTTCTCAAAGAAATACGCATCCAGATATTCTACGCATCAGATCGCTCTCCAAAGTTAATTTAATTTATATTTAAAATTATTAGTATATTATAAATCTAAGCAATTATTGATTTGAGAATAATTACTTTTCAGTTATGGACTTAAAACAACTTGCAATTATACATAAAGTTGGGTCGGCTATTCGGAACTATCATGAACATGGTTGGAAGAGGATGAATTTGGAGGATCTGAAATTTATACCTTTTGATTATATTGAATTGTATCATCCACGTGATATGCATCAGATAACGGCTACATTTCCTGAATTACAAAAATTAGAAGATTGGTATGAGAGGGAACGATATCAGCCATGTCTGGAGCACTACAGTAAAGGAGAAATTCATTTCGATGTACCACCTTCTTTGAAAAAAGATTGTTATTTGTGTTGTGGGTATTTAAAACGTGCTAATGATTGTATTTTACTGAAAATAAAAACTTGATCAACCTGCTCCATATTTCGTTTCATTTTGACGTATTAAAATCCACCGCCATCCAAAATACCAAACCAGAAAGTTTAATTCAATTCGAATATACCGCGCATTCGGCGCTGTCAACAGCAAAATTTTAACTCGATTCGAATCCGCCGCCGTAACAGATACCAACAGAGAAATTTAAAAAAAGGTATATATCGATTTTAATCTTATATGATGAAGTGATAATTTTAGATTAATTTTTTATCCGATTACGTACTAAAATGCACGGACAAAAAATATCCTAAGTTTTACATAAATTTTAGTGTAATATTGTCTTCATGATGATTATAGTTATTGTTATATATATATAGCCATGGAACCTGAAATTCGAAAACTTGGACGCAAGCAGATTGCCAGAGATTTTAAAAATTCCGGATATATGATTTAATATTGCATAAAATTAAAATTGTCATATATTATTATGCCATTGATTTTAAACTACGACGTAGACATAGGATGATGTCATTATACTACCACATGAAATTTAGTATAAAGTAAAAAGTATTTTAATGTTGTGTTTTGTAGTTTTCCGGGAAATTTTAACTCTTTTCAATTGTTAAATATATAGGCGACATACATATTTCGCGATTTTTTTATCCAAATGTGCTAAAGACATGGATGATGATGCCATAATCTTAACACAAAATATCCTAATTTTTCTATAAATTTACTGTATAGGGTATTGTCTTAATGATGATTATTCTTATTGCTCATACAGGGCGATCTGAGACACGAAACTTGAAATACGAAAACTTGAACAAGAGCGGAATGCCAAAGAATTTGGAAATTACGGATAGCTGCCTTAATTCCGCCTAAAATTATATGTATACTGCTAGAACTCGTGGAATTTATTATCTAATATATATAGATTCTACTTGAGTGCTGTTTCCCTGGAGATCGCGTTGGTTTATTTACGAGTTTAGATCTTGGTGTATGGTGGTTTTTTAAGCGCTTGCAGTATGCAATCACCGACACCGTAATTTTATTCATAATGAATTTATTATCTGATAATTAATTATTAAACAATTCATGGCTGAGATGCGCTGAAATTTTAAACTCTACTCTGGGATTTTTAGCGCTCTTTTTAAATGCTCTTATACTTTCACTTAGGCGTCTGTCTGTCTGTGTACTTGCATAAATTGAAACTGTGACGAAGCCATAAACGATCAAGAGCTTAAACTTGTAGTGTAGATTTCTATAATGCCGTCATTTATTTTTTATTTAGATTTGAGTTTTAGGAAATATACAGGTTCGGGTAGGGACCCATTAATTTTTTTTAATATCTCCAAAGAGATAGAAAGGTGGAAATATGAAATATCGAGCGTAAATTTCCGCATTTTTGCAAACCTATTCCTAAAAAATTGAGTTAACCACAAAAATGAAAATCGCACTATTTGTATCCATATTCATGGATAACACTCAACTTGTTATAATAATAAAATTGCGGTATTGTGACTTTTATTTTATACTAATATAGTTGCCCGTCAAATATAACTGGGTATGCGTGAATTAAGCATTTAGTTAAAATAAAATTTAAATAAAAAATTAATGAAACCAACATTGACATGCACTAAAAAGTAAACAGTAAATATAAAATTCACGTAATTGAATGTTCCAGAAAGTAAAAATAGTTTGGGACAAATAAATGTTTTGCGGCAAAGAAATATTAATGTAATTTATTAGTTAAACATTACGCTACACAACTTACAGCTAAGAATTATTTGAAAACTGCAGCATTAATAAACAAAATAATAAATTTGTTACAAAATTTTCTAATGTAGCAGTGTACAAATATTATATTTTTAAATCAGATGCAAATATATCAATTACTTTCTTCATTACAACTTACCCTAATAACTATACTGTCGACGCGCGTTTGAGCAATACACATCTCCAAAACTCAAGAAATAGCATTCTATGACACATTTTAGTTATTTTTACAAAGACGTAATTCTGTCACACATCTAAATCCAATTTTGTACATATAACATCACGAAGAGAGCAACAATACGGTACCTACTAATTTTATAGATTACTACTATTCGATCGTTTAAAGATTGCGATGTAAAAAAATCAATCCTTTCGGTCATCACAGTTTTAATTTTCGCAACTCACGGAATTCACACCGCATATTAGTTATTTACATAAGAAGTTTAAACTATTATATACTTTTTCTCGTTTCAAAATTATTCCCAATATTATATACTTATCAAAATTCAATTTGATTTACATAATTTCGCGAGAGGTACTCAACTTTGAAAGACTGTGCTAGTTTCATTTTGTCCTCATTTTCTTCCACATATTTGTGTGGAGCGTCTTTCTCCAAGTTGAAATATATTAGGAATTTGTACCGGTTCCGATTTACTGATATGGATGCCGATAATATGTTACGGCTAGCTAATTCTGAGCGACACTCTGACCTGCAGAAGATTATTCAGAATACTTCTCACTTCCACCAGTCACATTGATTTTTATCATTCCTATATTATGTTGTAATTAATTAATGCTGTAATAAATATATTAATAGCATCATGGCAAATCATTTTTCATTCTGGCCCTTCACAATTTTAAAAGTTTCACGTGCGGCCCTCGGAGAAAAAAGTTTGAGTACCGCTGAATTAGAAATTTACTCGAATTTCGACAAGAGCAAAAAGAATCAATTCCTTTAGAGATGCTTGGGTTCAAGTCCCGAGTTTGCATCACAATTCTAAGTAGTTTTAAAATATTAACGAAGAAAGGCTTGCATGCTTTGTCTCAGCTCTGCCCATGTTATTCAAATGGAGTAAAGAGAGATTCCTGGAGTCGAACCCATGACTTCAATGTAAACTTCGAGTGGCCTAAAATTTAAAAGTTGCGCTGCCAAATAATTCCTGAATGTTTAAACGCAAAAAAAATCAAAAGTTTTTTATTTAAAGCCGGTTTTCTTATTCCCCCATTTAATTCCGTATAGCGTTCCGACACACACAGATTAAGCCTTTTATCTAATATCTATAATATAATTTCGCTGTTAATTTAGCATGCGTTTAGAGTATAACATTCCCTCAATATACAGAAATGCAAGGTTAGATAAAAAACATATCATTTTGATATTTCACGGTAAAAATGAGTCAACTTTAATAACTGAATTTGCATTTTTTATATTTACTTTAGCTGTTCACGCCGCGTTCGGAATAAAATGCCAACGCAGGTTACAAAGTGCATGTGGCACAGACGCAGTGGTTGACAAATTGAACCGCCCCGACTGTTCTAATTACGGGGCGAGATGAAAATCGGGGGCGTTGCACTTGAGTGGGAGCACCTTAGCAACGGTGACCATTGGGGTCGAATTATGGCACCCAAGCGAGCGACTCCGCACACAAAAAATAATAAACGCTTTTAACTTTCACCGGCGCGATTTTATAGTAGTAAAGAGGGTAAAAAATGTGAGGACTTCGAGTGCGGATTGACATTGAAAGAGGTCTCTCTTTTTTTAAAGAGACATTTCAGGAAAGGTAGAGGTATTATTATAAAAAAAGACGGCGGATACGCGAAGAGAAATTTAATTCACGATTCCAACGCGGTCATTATGCTACCGACTCCGCCGGCCTTTCGGTTCAGTCCGATCTCTCCCGAAAAGCGCACATATATAAAGAAACGATTAAACCCATCCACTTTTGCTGGCGAAGTAACTATCTCTCGGCGATTATAAAATGGAATCTCGCATCTCTCCTCGATCGACACGTGCAAAAAAATGTATTTAAGAGAAACCGATTGAAAAAGTGTATAGAAAATCTTTGTAATCGGTATTTTAGCGCATCGATCGAAGACGGGGGTTTATATTTTCCCTTGCCTTTCGAGATGGCTTTCTGCGGTCACGGAACGTATTCGCTTGCATCCTTTCTCAGCAAAAAAAGTGCCCTACCCCTGCACAATTCATTGCAGCAGCCGAGCTTCCTCGCTCCCCCTCCCCTCTCGGAATCGGGAGAACAGCTGAGGGGGCGTAAAAGGAACCGCGCAAAAAACATCTCTAAACCCAACCGAAAAAGAAGTTTTTCTGGGATAATTCCTCGCGTAGCGTCGAGGAAAAATGACACGAACAGTCCTTTATTTCTTCAAATTCCTGGAAAACATCAATCGAGTTTGTCCAAACCTCTCTGGAGTCTTATAAGATCGAGTCGAATTCTCGAAAAACAAAAAACCGCGAGAATTTTGAAGAAAATGTACAAGTTCTCCAAAGCAGAACCGTGGGAGAGTATTTGAATTCGATACGACCTCAAATTTACAATACACCACGGATCGCGAATTCCTTCGTAGCTCGAGTGCACGAAAACATAGCACCACCCGAGCTAACAAAATGTTTGTGGACGCAAAAAGGACAACCACGGAATGACTCCTGACGGCATTAGTTTCACAAAGACGCATTTCGTTTCACGATTCATATATTATACAACTAACCAAGGATCGGTAATATTTTAAAAAATATATAATAATACACAGCAAACATTTTTTTCTTTAAATGGCTTGAAGGGTCTAATTTCTCGTATAATTGTAAAAAAGCAATAACACTAAAAGGGTTCAATTCTCAAAACTGCATTAAATAACCGCTGCTTAAGACTTGAAATCGGAAGCATATTTATTTGTGTCCATGTGAGATAAATGAGATGAACAATGCATAAAACAATCTTTTACACCACAATACCTTATAAACACCGCACCTGCATCCAAATTCTAATTTTAAATCGCAACTTCTCGTGGAAAGAAGGGCACGACTCGTTCAATTCTATTCGATATATTTTCTTAATGAGACAATTTATTTTTTAAATTGGAAAAGTCCCTTTCAAGAATGGAGCTTCCATCGCGAGCATTACTTGATGTTCAAACAAAGATTCGCACCGTGATGAATGGGAAAGCCCGGTCCTACGCGCGTCTCAAGTGCATTGAAACTAAATAATTTTTTAACTATAGAGAAGCAGCAGAAGATTAGTGGACATTGTATTTTTTCCATTTTGAAGTCCAACGCGAGAACGAAAAGGAATGTTTTGCCACCGTAGCGTATAGATATCCTGAAGGAATAGGAATATACTAACAAGAGTGTATATACAGCGCCGCCAAAAACCTTTTTTCGGTTAATCTCTTACGTAGCGTTTCTACGACATTATCTACAAGTTCAAAACTCTCGAGACCATAAATACGCCAACTTCTCAAAAAAAAGTGTTAAATGTATCGCTTCAAAAGAAACCCATTTGTGAGAATATAGTGGCCGGTTTGGTCTCTTATCGGACGATTTCGGACAGGTAGCTTATCCTTCTCGCTCATTTCCATATGATAACAAAGCGATGGGCAACCGAACGAGAGAAGTGAGGCGTAAGGTAAAAAAAAACGAGCCCGGAACCAAGCCACCAAAGTCGATCGGGAGTTATATAATTCGCGGAGGTCGCTCGTCCCTGTCATTGACGACGATATCGATATCGAAAAGACCCGATCCTACTCGCGAAGTCGGTCACTTCGCCGCCATCCGACCTTTGGATGAAACAAATAAATGAATTCAAAAATACCTACGCGGGAGTCAAGGTTTTTTTGCGTTGGTTTGTTCTTGCAATAACCTCGTAGATGTACTTCGGTCATCTTGAAAATATTCGGTTTCGTATCAGCAAATATTTACACTTTGCCCCGCCCTCCTTTGCACCCAGACACCATGCCTCGACCCAACTCTACCCCAATTCTCCCACCAACCTCTACCTTCTCTCTCTCTCTCTCTCACTCACTCCCACCCTTCACTCACGGGCAAAACCTCCCGGTTCCACGTTAATAGGGCTCGTCGAGTGAGGTACATAAGAGAGAAAGCAACACAACGACAGTGCTCACATTGGTTGCAAGGAAGGCAGTCGGGCTGATAATAAAAGGGTGCGCGGACAAGAGCGACGCTTGAAAAGAGTGGCGGTATACGTATTCTTTCCAGTGTGCGCTTCCACGTGGATTACGAGGGGAAAATAACTGCGAACTCTTCAGTTGGGTTCGGGAAGAGGTAAAGAAAAGTCGCCGATCGCCCGAGGAGGTTTATTGCCTCTTCGAAAGATGTCGCAAAGCAGTAAACTTCTCGGATTGTTGCTGGTGACCCTATGGGCTTCGCTGGATGGTATCCATTCTAGTAAGTGAATACGCGGCGACGAAGATGAACGTCAGTTATTCCGTCGTCGACGAATTCTTGCGCGAAATTAAAGTTTTTTTTGCCTTGACGATATGAAGTGCAAAAGTGCATATCCATTAAGATAGACATGCGACCGTGGTGACTGGTTATTTGAACGGTTATATTTTTTTACTAATGTTTAGGAGAGAACGATCAAGTGCTACGTTCGTTGTGTCGAAAATAGGGACTTCCGGTCGATCGAGATTACTTTTAATGACGCCGCGGAAGTTGAGCGAGTTAGAAATCTTCGCTGCGCCGACGCGGATTGGTTTTTTGGCGCGTTTTGCGAATGCGCAACCGAAAGCGAGCACCAGCGAAATCACGATAAAAATTAGTCTAAAATCGATAAAATTTAGCATGACACCGTTCTTCTCGTAGCAAACATCCATGGTAGTGATAGCACTCACAGAGCGCTTTATTTCTCAAGAAAAACTGTCTACGTATGCACCATGCATGAATAAGTATAAATTTTCTCATAGGCAGAAATAATCTTGAAAGTCAAAGTCGGTAAAGCAACTATTCGTATAATTTTTTTAAATCTATGGCTTCAGTTAGTCCAACTTGTCTTATAAAAACTTAAATTTTGCCTGAACCAAAAGACTCGAATATATAAATCAGGGGTGTCAGGACCTTTCCCTTTTTGCTGGCTACTGCCAATTTTAAAGTTGCTCGAGGGGCCACTCCACCGAAATGTACCATTTAATGCAAATTTTCTGAGTAAGATTTATGATCCTTTTAAAAGATAAAAAATAGAATGTCTTGAGCACAGAAATAAGGATAAGCAATATATTTATTCAATGTAATTAGTCACAGGGTAGCTATAAAGTAAAGTTAATAAATTCAAATCAATTCGAACATTTTTAGAACTTTTACACGGCTTTTGTTCCGCTAAGAATCGATAATTTGGTTTGTAGCTCGTGACTGATATTTGAACACAGTTCTTAAGATGATCGTAGGTGAATACCTAACATTTCGGTTTGTGTGATTTATGTTCGAAAATATAGATCCGCATAAATATATGGATGGAAATATGCGTTCGACATAAATGAAAATTTTCTTAGATTTGGAAATCGGTCAACAGAAACGAGTTTCTCGAAATTGTCTTAGTTACATATCGCTTTTAACTAAACATCACTTCGTAAGACGATTATTTAATTTTCCAAATCTGTTTGTATTTTATACGCTACCTATTGTTTGAGAGATTTCTTCAACGTCATTTTCAGTGAAAGGAAACGAAAAATATTTCCATCTATTTGAAATCCTGGAAACTTTCGTCAAATTACGTTTGTAATTTTTCTGGCGAATCCATATTTATTTTTTATTTATATTTAGGTAGTTCATAAATACCATTTTAGGACTTTTTACAAGAGCAACAAGGATAACAAAAACGAACACATATGGTCATGGCCACGGCAGGATTCGAATCCGCGACTGGGAGCTACACACGATAACCATCCCTCTAACTCGGTATCGGTATAAAATTTACACTTCATATGCGATAAATCTTCACGTTCCTTCCGCTTATTGTTAAATTGTTTGAATGTTTCATTTGATTCTTTTATAATCGTAAAATTATCATTTGTATTTTGTTTTTGAAGGTATTCATAATCATAGCATTACTAGACTAGATTTCACTTTAATTTTTATAAAAATATAACAATGAATCACCTGTTTCAAGAAAAGCCTCTTTAATAATGGTACCCTCTTCAAATGGTTGTGTGATAAACACAAACAACCACGTTATTGTTAAAATTACGTGAGAAACACGGAAAGAAGCTCTAGTATAGGTTGAGTATCCCCAATCCAAAATTCCGAAATCCGTAACATTGTATTAACTCGCTTCTCAGTCCTGAGTTTTTTTAAATATCTTTGGATAATATGAACATAGTGCCGCCCAGTCATTTAGAAATGATGAAACTATTCAATATTGTCACGTTCATTAAGTGAAAAAATACCTTTATAGTCCACTTCCATGTCCGTTGACTAATCGAATAACTATTTGCCATTCGATCTCCCTTGTTTACAAATCGCATGTTTCGATTGTAGTCCTGAAAAATGACTGGCTTTACAGCATTCCCATGTTCATCACAGAAATTACCATTTACAGGAGGGTTGTGCATGTTTGTTGGTAAATGTACGTTTCGTTTGCCGTCAAATCTTTTTTTACTTGAACACCTATACATATCACCCCTTTTTAGTTTCTGTATCTTTCCGTCAAAACGTTTTGGCATTCCTTTGCGATTGGGTCTAACAGTCCCGCAACAATAAATTTTTCGTGTCTTCAGATCATCAAATAAGTGAGGAGATGAGAAGAAATAGCTGAAATGGTTTTAAATCGAGGAGATCGTGGAGATAGTGACGATGAAGATGAAATTGTTAAAACTACAGTAAAAATGCCTATAAACGATATGGTAAAAAAATGTGATGAACTCATTGGAGGACTGGAGCAGCGTGAATTTATTACAACAAGAAATAATGTCAATATATAAGATAAAATAAAGACTTTGAAAATAAAAACCTTCGGTAATGAGGCAAATGACACTACAGGAAATATTAAAAAAGGCCATCCAATACGATCATATCATGTATTCCAAAATCCGGAAAAATCCAAAATCCGAAACAATCTTGGTCCCAAGCATTTCGGATTTGGGATACTCAACCTGTAGTAATAAATGCCTAAAATAATGGAGCCTTAAAAAATAATTGCTGCTTTTGTAACGAACCATAAAACACTAGTATATTTTTTTCTTAATTTCGGATTTATCAGGAAGTTCCTCGGGAGAATTCTTATCAACGGTTATGACATGACCTTCCACTTTATCCTTCTTTGGTTTTGAAATACTTACTTGACAAGTAAGCACGTGCAGTCGTCTTTAACCATTATAAATAGGTACTCGTCTTTCCACTCATTTTAGTAGTAGTAAGTGTTTCTTTTCTTCTTTTGAGGTTGACCCGTTCTTATCCACCGTTATTTTACGAAAAACTCGAACACTATATACAATATAATAGTAAAACATTTATAAAATGCCTAATTGCCGCATTTAATTTATATTTAACGCCACAACATAATCTCACTCTAAATGCGTTATTTAGTGCAATTTTTAATTGATGCCAAGTTTTCATTAATGATATATTTTTTCATATGTACTTGAATATTGGTTTTCTTGAGATAAAAAAATTATATATAGTTCGCGGGCGACTCCAGCCCTTCTAGGGGACGACCAGTTGCCCGCTGGGACCTTCTTGGGCATCCCTGATATAAAGTTTCGGAGAACAGGTGCAGCGATGTAATTTATTAATTTTTGTCGAAGAATAATTTAAACTAAAAAAGCGCCTAATTTATTATTTTTGCCACGGAGATCATACTAGATAATTCGATTTGATCGTAAATTAAAATCACCCAAATTTTTATTTTCTGTTTTGTTTCGAAAAAATCACAGCAAAAATAATATATATAATAATATAATTTATTTTTATTTAAATAACTTAAAGACAGAGTGGCCTTATAGGGGGCATGTATTTAATTATAGAAAAAATAAGACTAAGGTATACCGCATAGACAATCTTAATAAAACGCATACCTATGACATATGTATAGCAAAGCCTCGATTCTACGGACCCCGACCTTACGGATTTTACGAACAGCGTCCGCCGAACGGGCTTTTTATTATTACACACTTTTATTGAAGTTGGTTTGAGCGTCGTTCAGCATCGTTGATGCGTTATATCTCTGGATAGACAAACGCTACAGAGCTGAAATTTTGCACATAATCCACATTCGTGGTACATTTTAATCTATCACGTTTTGGTACGCATTTCAACAATTTCATTCGAGAATACATATAAATAAATATGGACTAAGTAAATAAAGAATTAACTTTGAATAATTTAAACAACTTGAAGACTCAAAAGTAGATGATAAAATAAATAAATAAACAGGTATTTTTAATAGCACAAACTTTTATGATGCACTCAAAAGTAGAAAATAAATTTTTGTTGCCTCAAAATTTTCATTTTGTAAATTTGGTGTGAAGAATCAAAGTGGGTGGCCTTTACATATAAGTAGTTTGCATACATGATTTTCTTCTTGGCCACCCACTTTTATTCTTGACATCAAATTTACAAAATGAAAATTTTGAGGCAACAAAAATTATTTTCTACTTTTGAGTGCACCATAAAAGTGTGCTATTGAAACACCTGTTTTTTATTTATTTTATTGTATCTCTCTACGAGGAAATAATCGTTCGAGTCGGTTATTTCCTGTGCTTTTAAGATCGTTTTAATGGGCAATTTTTCCCAAAATTTTTAAATAAATAATAATAAAGGAAATGGTAAAGAAAATAAATTATCGACCTCGCCTTACGATTGGGAGATATGGTCAAGATGACGCTTCAAAATCAACAATCGACGAACTGCCTCCGAAGGTGACTGCTCTTTAGCATCTGATTTATCGCTAAAGTGATTATCTCGGTCATCGAATTGAATCCATCTTTATGCGACATGTTACTTGTTTGAAAAACAATCAAAATGCCTCGCTGCATTTTATCAAATTGATAAGGATTTTCGTCTCCGTCGTAATATTAACGTGGAGAAGGCATCGTCCGAAAGATTCACGGTCTAGTGACTGTGGATACGACGGGTGTGGGTTTCCATTGGGTCGTCGATCATTCCAATCGAACGGCTATTCAGAGATTGAAAAGACGGTTGTTATTTCTTAGAATTCACTCCGACGTCTTTAAGATTTACTTACCGTTTTGCCGATAAGATAATATTTCATTTGTCGTCTCGATCTTACGGACTATCGCATAATTCGGAACCCTTCCCCCTTACCCTCCCGCCATAGTCCGTAGAATCAAGGGGTGTAATGCATTTCATAATTTTGTCCACCATTGCAGATTTAAAATATATTCGACTGTTAAGGGCATCCCTCAGTTTAAGGCCAGCTCCGTGAAAGTTTAACACCAACTCAAAAGATAAGAAATCGATTTCCGTTTGTCACTATATGTGTATTTATTAAAGGTTTATAATAAGTTCGTTAAAATACATTAGTCGGGAATGACGCCCGTGAAGCGCACAAATACTAATGAGGACGTAACGGGCAATGCGGCCGGGGCCGCAAATCATCCCACAGCTACGATCCAATGAACTTTGCTATGACGTTTTCATTCGGAGATATGACACCGCGAGAGAGAGGAATATCTGTTACGAATGAAAGTCCCTCTCAACGGGAGTTTTTGAACGACCGGTAGAAAAAAATATACGGGTATGCAACGAAACAAATGACATTATAGGTGCCGATTTTATTTTAAAATATTCCAATTATAACCGGTTGAATTCCAACTTAATTTGGGATGTTCCCGATCCGAAACCAATTTACGTCGACTAAAGTAAACATTTGTTAAAATTTTCGCCGAAAGGTTTTACTTCCACGCTTCGGTGAAAAATTGCCCTATTGCCATCAATTCCCGGCGTTGTTAATTAATAAAAGCTGTCGTGCAATACGTTGCAAGGAAGTTGAAAACGTTCAACGTCATGCGAATAAAAGCTATAAGGTTTGTGATGATAATAATCTTCTACTATGTATTTTTCAAAAGTATGCATTCGGAAAAACAATCAGAAAGTCGTTAAAATTGAAATTTTGTCGACGATGACGATCGCCATCGCTAAATCACGGATGCCCGATTTCCCTCCAGACTAAATAAAAATAATTTATTCTATTGACAAAAAAATTCCGAAATCTGTTCCAGAAATTATTACCGGACTCACTTTATTGCTGAAATCAAAGTTGAAAAACAATGTTTCTCCAACAGTCATAACAAGATTGGGAAAACCAGACGCGCATTTCGGCTAAAAAGAAGCAATCGATTCGCCGACAAAAGATTCTAAAAAAGAATTGGAGAAGCATTATTATTCAACTCCAAATTGTGTGATACGCCAAGAGTTTCAGTGGTGCATTTTAATTAATAATTTTCGAAATGGGACAAGAATAAGGGCAGACAGGCAGTGAGAATCACCCTCCATATGCCGTATATACCCGACTATAAGACGACCACGACTATAACGCGAACCCCTTTACAGAAGCTTATTGTGAGAAAAAAGGCATTCTGAAGAAAATTAATTAAACAAGATTATTGGAGTTATTTTTATTTAAATCTTTAAAAATTACCAATGTAATGTGGCGTGCAAAGATAGATAGAATATGATTAAAACTATACTAGACTAATCACAATCACTGTCACAATTTCATGTATTTAGTGTTTTTCGTCATTACAGAAAACCATTATTATCTTCGTGATGTCCGTCCGTGCGTACGAATATATCGGGGAGATTTCAACAAAATTTGGTACATATAGGTAGAATCTTCACATAAATACATGACCAAAATGACATTTTTGGACCGGATCGACTCACCAGCGGTGTCACAATTGCAAAATAAACCTTTTGTTATCAATTTGGAAGAAATTGGCCGGAAATTTTGCATGAAGATGTGCAACATAAAAAAACAAAATCAAGATGTTTAGTATCGATATAAGAAGCAATACAAGGAATAATAATATTACTTATTACACATATTTTAGTTGAACTTTCCGCCTCAATTTTAACCAAATTTAATATTTATAATGTACACATATATCATCATCATAGGTAGTCTGTCCGTAGACAGGTCCCTGATTATTCATGGTTAAACCTGGTTCTTCATATACTCCTATTTTCCGCTGTCCTGTTCATATCTTGATAACTCTCTTTCCCTTTTAAATCGTCTATCAGCTGAAACCTTTTCCTACCTCTTTCCCTTTTTCCATCTAGTTTTCCTTCTAACACGTCTTTAATCACTCTCTCTCCTCAGGTAATGTCCAACCCAGTTTGCCTTCATCTTTCTAATAGTCTGTATAATCATTCGCTTCTCTCCTACTCTTCGTAGCACTTCATCGTTTTTCATCCCATCAGTCCAATTTTATCTTCAGCATTCTCCTCCAAGTCCACATTTCGAAGCTTTCCAAGTATTTGATGTCATTTTTCCTTAGCGTCCATATCTCTGCCTCGTACAAAGCTATACTCCATACAAAGCATTTTATGAACTTCTTGCGGATATCTTCCCCTATATTCCCCGTAATTAGGTGTTTCTTTCGTCTGAAAGTTGCTTTTGCTTTTCTTATCCTAGTCCTGATCTCATCCGTACATTTTTCTTTCTTGTTATGATGCTTCGAAGGTATTTATAGTCTGAAAATTGTTCTAAAGGCTTCCCTTCAACACTTATGTTCAGATTCTCTTCTTTGTCCGATATTCAAAAGACCTTGGATTTTTCTGTATTTATTTCCATACCATATTTTCGACCTGTTATTACTAGTCTATTTGTCATTTTATGTATTTCCTCTTCCTTTCTTGCTAGAAGTACTTGATCATCCACGTATTTTATCGTTCTTATAATCCTTCCAATTTTGAAATCTCCTGTGCCTTCTAACATTTCTTGCATTAGACTTTCTCCATGTATATTGAATAGGGTCGGCGACAGGCAGCAGCCATGTCTTACTCCTCTACCGATATTTACTACGCAGGTGTCCGCATTCTCCAACCTGACCTTTACAACTTGATTCACATATAGATTCCTGATGAGTCTTCATCAACATTGTCCTATTTACTCTAGCAAAGGCCTTCTGCCAGTCTACGAAATATACGCAGATATCTTGACTGTACTCTATTGCCCTTTCTGTTATGACTCTAACTACCCCTATAGCATCTCTAGTTCCTCGTCCTTTTCTGAAACCGAATTGATCTTCCCCTAGTATTTCTTCTGACTTTTTCTCCAGCCTTTTATTAAGAATCCTCGTGATGATCTTCGAAGTGTGTGACAGAAGGTTTATCGTTATGTAGTCTTTACACTGCATTGCCTCTAGCTTCTTCTTTAGAGGGATCATTGTTACTTCTAGGAAATCCCGAGGCCACTCTCCCGTGTCGTATATCTTATTAATTAATTTAGCGGTCGCTTTTAGTCCTTCTGATCCCATGACTTTAAGTACCTCAGCCTATATTCCATCGCTGCCTGTGGCTTTTCCTTTCTTTAGTTCCACTATCGCTTTTAATACTTCGCTCTTCATAATACTTGGCCCTAAGTTGTCTTCTTCAATATTTTCCTCATCTTTCAGTTCTATTTTAGCCGATCCTGCCTGATTGCTGTATAGTTCCTTAATGTATTCTACCCATACCTGTGCTACATTCTTTGTTTCTGTGACTATCTTCCCATCCGTATTCATAATTCCTTTACCACGAATTCCATTCGACTTCTTATCTTCTAATTCCAGTGCCCTAGCGTACATCATATCGTACCGTCCTAATTTCTCTATCTGTTGTATTTCATCATATTTTTCTTTTATCCAATTTTCTCTAGCTTTATCTGTTACTCTTCTCAACTCATTGCTTATACGTCTATAGTTGGCTCTACCTTCTTCACTCTTATCGTTATTCCATTTTCGTCTTTCATCCATTTTCTCCAGCATTTCCTTAGTGATTCATGGTTTTCTTATTTTCTTCTCTTGTTTTCCAATCTCTTTATCCAAGGTATCCTTAATACTGGTTTCAATTTCTTGCCATTCTATATCCATGGTGTTTGGTTTGTTTTCCAAATTTCTTAGGCGATCTTCCAACTTCATGCTGACTACATCCTGCCTTTCTTTCAGTTTTTTTAGTTCCCAAGTCTGTCTTTCTCTTCTCATTTTTCTTACTTGTTTGACCTTTGTACTTACGTCAACTATTAGAAGGCTGTGATCTGAATCAAGATCTGCTCCTGGTAATGCCTTGGCGGTCTTTATACTGTTCCTGAATCTTTGTTTTACTAGAATGTAATCTATTTGGCATCTCATTCTATCTCCTGGACTTTTCCATGTGCATAACCTTCATTTATGATTTTTGAACCATGTATTAGTCACTACAAGGTCATTATTGATGCAGAATTCTACCAGTTTTTTCCCTCCTCGGTTTCTCTTCCCAAGTCAGTATTGCTCGACAACACTTTCTTCCTGTCCTTCTCCGACTATGCTGTTCCAATCTCCCATTATTTTGCAGTTTACCTTTCCTCTTCCGTCTTCTTCGTAAATGTCATTAATTTGCTCATAAATCTCGATTTCTTCATCTTCATGAGCTGACGTTGGCATATATACCTGGATTATCAGCATCTCCACTGGGACTGCTTTTAGGTTCATTGCCATCAGTCTATCGTTCGTTGCTATTATCTTTATCACGCTTTTCATCATATCTTTCCTAAGTAACAGAGCTACTCCCCTCTCCCCACTATTTCCTCCAGAGTAAACTACCATGAACTCTTCCGAGTCGAACTGTCCTTCTCCTTCCCATCTAGTTTCGCTCAGTCCTATAATGTCAACTCTTTTTCTTCTCATTTCTTCTTTCAAGTTCTCTAGCTTTCCAGCCTTTCTCATAGTTCTTATGTTCCAAGTGCCTATTTGTAAATTACTTTCGACAAATGTTTTCCTCAAGGCAGTCCCGGAGATCCGATTGGGGACTATTTTACTTCCGGATTGTTTTACCTCGAGAGAACTCATATTGTCCAACCATATATTCATTACTATGGATTGTAATGTGGTAGTTTCTCTCTTGCTTCCCACATCGCAGTACTGTCGCCATTCAAACCGTCCCGATCATGCATACAGCTGTACTGGATATAGACCCGGCCAACATCTTTTGTTTTCGGCTCTATACCATACTGACAGTACTGCTGCCTACATATATATTATATATATATATATATATAATCATAATAGCATATTTGGACTGGATCAGCTAAATAGAGGTGCCACAATTACAAATTAAACTCTTGCAGTAATTACAGATTTGGAAGGAATTGGCCGAACGGATTTCAACTAAATTTTATATATAAGATTTCTGCAACATACCGTAATTAAATCGAGATGTTTAAATCGGAGCTAAAGAGTAGGACTACTATAATAACAGGTAAAATAATATTCTGTTTTAGTAAATAATATAATAATAAAGTCCTGATGCTTTTTTCTGCTTTCAAAGAAAATGCATTAGTATACGATTATACTACGTCGAAATTGACGAAAACACTTCTGTACTACGAGAAACCCGTGTACATCCCTAATTGTTTTATTTCTTTGTTTGTGAATATAATACGACCTCCCAATCTTTGATTTATTTTTTAAAACAACAAAAAAACCTCGTCTTACAGTCGAGTGAATACAATATTTTAAGGTCGGCCGTTTGGTGCTCGTACGACTTAATTGTTTCTCTTTCGCGTTCCTTTTTACGGGCAGTTTTGGTGCGGACGGACGACTACACTACTCTGATACCAGTCGATGATTCCCCGGTGCAAATCCTCATACATGACAACTCGGTCCCCGGTAACGATGGGGCCTACAGTTGGTCCTATTCGTGGGCGTCTACGGATCCGACGACCATCGTGAACAGGGTCGATGTGAATGACGATTTCTTCGAAGTAAACCTGCCCAACGGAAACGATCTCCAAACCCAAACCTTGCGGCCGACGCCAGCACGCTTGGATAGTTACCGTCATCAGAACCGGAGAGGTGAGTACCTCGAAACTGTACAACGCGCCCAGTGGTTCAATACCTTCTCATAAGCAGTTAAAGGACGAATGGAAGGATGCCTATGAAATATGTGGCCACCTCTATTTATAACGGCGATTTCCGAATAGCATCTACAGTATCAGGTATATTCTCCTTGAAAAATCTTTGACTGTTCTTACATACAAGAATAATGGAGGAAACCTACCGAACATTTTCCAAATTTTTCGACGAAACTTCTTTCAAAAATCGACATATCCAATGATATGTTCCATAGCGAAGAGAATGTGACGTTTCGTGGAAAAACAAAGGCATCACATCACAAAGAACACTAAATATTCATTAACTATACCGACGATATATTATATGATATATTAAAAAATGCAAAATATTTTAATTCGACGATTTTTTCATAATCTTTATATTTTATCATAATATTTTTACAGTTTAATGTGCAACTTGAAATAACAAATTTCTTTGCTTTTATTTTTTTCTATTTTAAGAAAAGTATTCATGAGTCACACTCTATCTTGAAATAAATAACCCTTCAGGTTAAGCTACAACTAATTGAAGCAGGTTTCTACAATTTACCATATTTACCCGAATCTAAGAGCAGACTGTCAAAACAGAAAAAAGATTTTGACCTAATTTCTCATTGAACGTAATTGATGTATTTTCAAACATATATTCAGTATAAGTATACTAGTTAGTTCATTCATTGAAATGGTTTGTTAAAAAACAATATTTAAGATGTATTTATTAAAATTAATACTGTATTAATTGAAATCCGAATCGTAAGTTTGCAATGAAAAATTTAAGTAGATACAGTTATTTTATCTTATATTTAATTTGTTTGAAAAAACATCGATTAAACGCGTAACCATACTTCCTACGGTTCTACGGTGTTCGTCGCGCGTCAATTCGTCGCACGGTAAATTCATGACGCGCCAATTCATTGCTGCACAAATTCGTCGCGAAAAAATCGGAAGGCGAGACACCATGAACGGTGTACAGAAGGGGGAGGCACCTTTTCACAACAAAGTTTTCTTTGTATTTCGATAATACCAGCATAAATCACAATGCTCTTTGCGAATTACGCAAAGCGAGACACAATGGATGATGTATGGCCAGAGGCAACCCAAGGAATTTTGGCGCTCCGAGCGAGATAGCACTCCCCTTCCGTAAATGTTTGTTGAGATATTTACTAAGTACATGCTAATTTATCCATCGCTCTGTAAAAATGGCTAACAAAGGAAAAATAAACGGAATGTCATCAGAGTCCCAACTTGTTCTGCGTTATAAATTCGTATAAAATATTTTTTATTTTCAAGTAATGCATAGATAGTTGGTCGGGATAGCGCCCTCAAGACTTTGGGGCCCCGGGCTTCAGCCCGGCTCTCCCGTAGCTCGGGCCAGCCCTGTGTACGGCAGATGGTGACTCCCAACACAACAAATGTGTTCCCCTGCCGTTCACCAGTCACGGTGTCTCGCCTTCGAATTAGTCTCGCGACGAATTTGTCGAACGATGTATTGACGCGCGATGAATTGACGGTTTTACTGGCGGGCCGCATCGGTGGCTGCATATCCTTCGGCGGGCCGCATTGGCAGTTGCTAATTCTTTGGCGGGCCGGATTAGAGACTAAATCGTAAGTTATTTATAAATTCTAAGGAGCCAAATAAGTGAAAATCAAGTCTAAATAAGGTTTTTATGCTTAACATTTCAGTATTAACAGTTTTATTATCAACATGCTTATAAAATATATGAATTTGTGTGTTAAATCTTTCAGATAGATTTTTCATGGGTATAGGAAAATTCACCGCCAGCAATTCATCGCCAAGGAAAATTCACCGCCACGGTAAATTCATCGCCATGAGAAATTTATCGCCTTGTATGGATCAGGTTGTTAACAAAGGCTGTATTAAAAATGCGTGTGCGGGCTCTACGCCGACAGAAGAATATAAGGGCAAATAATCCAACTATAGTGGTTTTAATAAATACTACGTTTCATTTTTTGACCCAGGACGAATGGAAGTAATCCACATTTACAAGTAATATGCCAATTGTTTATGACAACCGAATGAGAATTTTTAAAATAATGATATGCAGAAAAAGTTAACAAAGAGTAAGGGAGGGGGGAACGGGAGAAGAATCTAATAAAGAAATAGAGATGTGTAGATGGAGGCGGAAGGGAAGGGACGTGTAATAAATTATAATGAAACATAGGTAATATTGTTATAAATCAACTAGGAATCAAATATAGGCTATATTGATGGGATAGAGCGATCCGAAGATCCTATGCAGACAGACATAAGCTGTAAAGTTGGGAATAATTTTAAAACGAGAAAAAGTATGCCATGACCGGGAATCAAACCCGGGTCTTCCACTTGCCGGTCGGATATTCTACCGCTGAACTATCGTAGCAGATCAATTTTCTCGTTTCTGAACGCGGATGTTTTCTGGAGCAACCAAGAAAACATCCGCGTTCAGAAACGAGAAAATTGATCTGCTACGATAGTTCAGTGGTAGAATATCCGCCCGGAAAATGGAAGACCCGGGTTCGATTCCTGGTCATAGCAAACTTTTTTCCGTTTTAAAATTATTCCCATAGGCAATATTGATATCTATCAACTAGGAATTTAACAACAATTAAGAGTCTGAAGGGAAAGAAGGAAATAAAAGTGGTGTAGGGCAGTGTTTCTCAACCGCAGGTCCGCGGACCGCTGCCGGTCCGATGTTAAGTATCGGCCGGGCCGCGATATTCCATTTTTCTTATAAAGGTTCTATAGTGGTCAGCACTGATTAATGAGAGGCTTGTGTTTTCAGTTGTTGAAGTGCAAAATTGTCAAATATTTGGTGGTTAAATTGATTTTACCGGTCCTTTATGGAATATTCATATATTACACCGGTCCGCGACCGACTTTCGGTTAAAACACCGGTCCGCGATTAACTTTCGGTTGAGAATCACTGGTGTAGGGGACAGAGAGGAAAGGAAGGTGAATGTAATGAAGGGCGTTATTTTTGTAGACTCAATTGTAACTAAACAACATTAGGAAATCTATATTTTGATTTCCATGACCCTTATTTGAAAAATGTTAGAGGAACATGTATTATAAATTGTCTAGATCTTCTTGTATTTAAACAAACAAATAATATTTTTAACATTTCGCGAATAAAATTTCGTGCACTTCCATTTTTTCACTTAAAAATCGAGAACTGCGAATACCATTTCAAAAAATGTCTTTTTACTTTCTCCAGACGGAGTATAGAGAATGTATTCCTTCATGAAAAAAAATCTAATTCGAGATTTCAACGGAAATACACGTTTTAGTATTTTTTGCACATGAACAACATTTGCTTAAAATAGTTTATATTTGCTGAATTTCATAACTTAAAGATTAATTGTGCTTTAAATTTTAAATCAACAATTATCCGACAAGAAAAATAGTTGGATTATTTACCCTTATATTCTTCTGTCGGCGTAGAGCCGTACACGCATTTTTAATACAGCCTTTGTTAACAACATGATCCATACAAGGCGATAAATTTCCCATGGCGACGAATTTTCCTTGGCGATGAATTGCTGTCGGTGAATTTTCCGCGGCGTTGAATTACTGGCGGTGAATTAATGGCGATGAATTGCTGGCGGTGAACTTTCCGGATACCATTTTGCATCATACCCTCGTGGGCCGCACTAAAAACGCGTCTGGTCCGCGGGTCGTACTTTGGGCACCACTCCTTTAAACAGATAGTTTAATAGAGCAAGGTAAAATTACTAATGGAAATTATTATATATCCTTTCAAAGCTTGAATACTAATCATAAATTATTGTCCATAATCTTACTGCAATTCAGAAAAGATTCGCCAAATCGTGCTTTTAACAAAATATTTACATACGTGAAAACCTGCCTCTCTGAATCAATATATAAGAATCACAAATTTCTTGGTATTTATACAGGCTGTAATTCTGGTAATAAATAAAATTACAACAATACCAGAAAGCTTCATATCAACGCAAACAACGACGCATCTATTTACATGCGAAAGCAGACAAATATTGGTGCATACGGCGTTTGCTTTTTAATTTTGGTGTGAATATACACCAAGGATAGTGCTTTAAAAATTTATCAACATTTGGTTAATTTTATGAGGTCGAGATTAAAAAGCAATGTTAACGCATTGGTCGATCTTTGCCTATTTATTCATTTTTTTCCTATGCCGGTGTAATGCTTTAGGATGGGGGGCAACAGGACGTATCAAGAGCAACCATATGAATGTGTGTGGGACTGGTGGCCGCCAATCGCCTATAAACATTGACACATCTATGATGAAGATCGAAGAATATCAGTATCCTAACCTCAGATTTGATTACTATTGGAACTACCCAGTTAAGACCACCATGATCAACACTGGAGAAACAAGTGAGTCACAATCAAATACTAGTTAAATATAAATAAATAAGCTATTAAACTATTCCAATGATCTAATCCTGTGTGTTACTGAAGAGTAAAATCAGATGCAAGGTACTTTCATATGCAAAATTTGGATATTTCACGTCAATGACCATTATGGGTTTATAATATCGCCTTTGTCGTGAAAATAAACTGCATGACCCCAAAATATAAGACGTTATGAGCTGTGTTTTACATGATTCATTCGGTCGCTCAAGACAAAGTTAAAATATACCAAAACACAATTAATTATTGTTAAAAATCAATTCAGACTAAATAAATGCAAAATACGCTCGATTTGAGAGTAACAGTAAACATTTGAATACAATATTCGCTAACGTTTGAAAATAAATCGCATAATCAAAAATAGGGTATTATTTAACTTAAATAAATAATTATTGCTTGATCATTTGGCGTTGCATATTTTGATGTAACCTGGCGCAGAACAAACAACTACATAATTCATTTTTAAATTGATTTCGCATCTAAACCTCTCCATATAGACAACCGAATCCGAGTAAATATAGCTTTACATTCAAGAAGAAAGTTTTAAGCATGGAAAGTATTATTTCACATACTAATATGTAATTAGTATTTCGGTTATTCTCTATTACATCTTTAAAATCGATTTATATACGAAATATACTCATTTAATAACTCGTTTAAAATTTATAATTTACATAGGCAACAGATGATACGACGGTAAAAATCTCCCAATAGTTGCTATTATCAAATCTTAACAGAATTATTTTCTCTTTTAAATTGAAATTAACGTTATTTTTACACACGGGTAGTAAGTTCATAGAAATGAAAACCAGGAAACCTAAAGAAATCAGACAGAAAATTTTAACTTACTTATCATTACATAAATATACTCTTATTTTTAAAATACGATAACGAAGGAGCAAGTAAATAATTCTGATTGGTATTGAAGTAAACGTTCGGTGGCCACAAACGCTGAAGTAAAACATGAGATTGGTTTGTAAACTAAATGCTCCAATTCACCTTCCGCTGACTAATGTAAGTTTGTTGTAGCTGAAAGTCTTGGAAATAATATCGGAAAGTTTACAACTTTCTAAAACACTTAAATAGCCTTAAAATGTCAAAAAATACAAATACACATAAAACCATCATAAAATTATAGGTTTTTAAAACTGGTTATCTCAATTTCACTTCCTTTTCGATCTGATTGGAATGATGAAACAAATTTATAAAAACAGCTGCTGTATTTGAGACCTTCAAAGAGCTTAATCCGCCAATCTTTCAAAAAATTTTTATTCATGGTTATATGATTCCCATCAATTCAGATTCCGTTATTCGATTTCACAACATAACGAACTAATAAATCGACACACGATAGCCATCTATAATACCAAAACATTTTATGGTTTCTTTTTATACTCTATTAGTCCGTCGCAACGTCCTGGTGAATATTTTACTTCGCTGATATCCCGATAGACATTCTTCAAATGCCTATTCTGCATTATACCTGCCCTTAAAAAAAACTATTTTACAAATCGTAAAGAAAAAGGCAAAAGAATGCGCACAATAAAATCTACACAAAAAAATGGCTTCGCATCGGTTCCAAAAAAAGCTTTAAACGACTTCTGTTTAAGATGTTGTCTTTTTCTCACCACAACTCAAAAACATAGAGACGAATAAATGTTTCTCCAAACCGCTAATAAAGTAGAGTTAGACTTTTATAAGTCCAAACAAATATAATTATTTTTTAATACAGGCTAAGTTCATTCCGATGACCCGGTTTTGGGGTGCAGGTTCTTTCCGTGTAAATATTCGTCTTCTTCCCCAATCTCAGAGAGTGGATCTCACTCAAGTTGGAAAACAAATTTAAAAAATGAGTTACTCTACCCCGTTACTCAATCTTGAGTTTGAGAGAGAGAGTAAAAGAGAGGGAGGGAAAAGGAGGGCCGCACGAGAATAAAAATTAAGTTTAGTGGAGGGATCGATTTTTTCTCTTCCCCAAAAGAGTAAAAAATGGAGACAGAAAAAAGATAGCGAGGGGAGAGGAATTCCTCTGCTTACTTCTCTTAACACTAAAGAACTAAAGATAGCATATAGTTCCAAGGAGGCACTTAGCAGATGAGTTCTTCCTTCCGGATGGAATGATGTGGAGATAATCTTGTCATATAAATGGTAATATGTGAAGTTGTTTCGATATGTATGCGTGTCTGTGTGTGTACACATCCCTTTGTTACGGAATGTCGTTTTTGCGTGATGCAAGTAATTGGTTTTGAAGTGCCTAAAACGTTCGGTGATGTGTTAATGACGCAGTAACACTTAATTTAGTTCCGAAAATTGCGTCCTAATTATATGCAGCGGAAGATATCCTATCCGTATATTGATTATAAAGCGAAATACGCGAAGACAAATCTTCGAAGCTTCAAAATGATCCGAGGATCTTCTAATTGATCATTAATCTCATTAGTTGTATAAAATCATGGCAACGAGCTTATTACGTGAATTAAAAGTAAAATCCTTAGGTTAAACTGCCAATTTCCGTTTTTCCGGAATGTGGTTATTTATGTGTGTGTGTGGTGTGTGTGGTGTGTGTACACGTGTATATACGTGTGTACATACATATACAGCACGAGCAAAATATTTCCTGTGAGTATGCATTTGGTGGCAGAATGGAATTTATCTTTCTTTCAACGAATGATTTTGCGAACAAATGTTTACAGTAAGCTTTCTCCAAAAAAGAGAAGTTGGTTTTATCACCCTCAAACGGTTTACTTCTCCAATTTCACTCACTCTTCCTTCCTTGAAAGAAAAGAATTATATTTTCCAAAAGAGCTCTTGAAATTAAAATTTGCGAAAATTAAGAAAATATACATTCTTTAGAGGACAACGACCCCGGACGAATATTTATTTTTTCCTTCTCGGGGCGTCTTACTTACTCTGAGGAAACTAGAGTTGGCCAAGTTCCTATCTTTATGTCGAGTAAGTGGAGCGATTTTTTCTAATGAAAATAAAACAAACAGTTAAATCTTCCGAATGATCCAATTGAAATTTACCTACGTTTTTCCATCTGTATGATCAAAGATTCGCTGACCTGAGATTGGAGCAATTCCGCGTCGGTGAATTAATTCTTAATCTACCGAAATAATCATTTTTGATGGGATTCGATAGCTGACTTAATAACTATTCAGAAATAGGACAATAATAGGTCACATTATTGTTGATACTAGAGCTCACACAGGCAAAATGGTAGGCAGAGATATCCATAATTTTTAATATGGAAAAACGATAACAATATTATTGATCTTCCATGATGGCTGGAATCCAATTGATAATTTAGATAGCTCCAATGCCCATGAAATGGTTGTTACCAATCTTTTTGATAGCTCTTGGAGTTGCCTAAATTATAAATTGGAAATGATTAATTGGAAATAAAAATATAAGAGAAAAGCAAAACTAAACACCAGCTGGTATACCGTTAACCATTCGCGATCTCGCTAAATTATAGTCTTCACATACTTAAGAGAAATTATGAAATGAAGATTAAAATATATGGCACCAAGTTTTTGGTGTGAAGTTCCCTCTACGAGACCTAAAATCGCTGCACTAAAAAATAAGTAAACGCCCATCTATTGAACCAGTGGGAGATATTTCAAAAACACGTCCCACCTCAAATCAGAAGTAAATTTATTATTTTTCCGAAGAAAAAATTTTTTAAAATTAATTGCATTAAGTACTGTGAATTTCGCATATCTGTGTTCACTTTTTTCGGTGAAAATAATACTTTATAATGTCGGTGGGTATTTACCTTCACACAGTCCAAGTAGTCTTCGACTGGCCTGACGGCATACAACCATCCATATGGGGCGGTCCTCTTGGCGGAGAATACGTATTTTGGCAGCTGCATTTCCACTATGGATCCGATAACTCCATGGGCAGCGAACACACGTTTGACAATATAAGGTGAGTCATATCATGATCCTAAAATATAGCTGAGGACAGGATTTTATTAGTGATCAGTTGGGAATACTCATCCTTTTTCCTCACATTGTTGATTCATCATTTTTACGGTACCCTGAGGAGGTGATTATTGTCCCCGATGCCCGTACATCCTTCCGGAACGGGTAATATCCTTCACAGAATAGCTTCGCAATAGTAGAAATACATTAAAAATAGAGAATTTCGACCTGCGTTTCGCCATTAAGTATCGTCATAGAAGTGGAACTTCATGGCACACCTTACCAGTACAGCAAAAATTGTAAAAATAAAAATTTCTGTAGGATAATTAATCAAAGAAATATTTTCAAGCAATAATTTTCGTAATTTCTCCTGTTACCAAAATATTCTCAACATTCCAGCTTATGCCTGTCTGTATGTGACCTTATGATCAATTTTTTGCATCAATTTATAGTAAAAATAAATAGAATACAATTGAAATTTCCACATTACTATAATGTACATAAAGTCCTAGGTTTCGATTATTTAATGCCATTTTAAGATAGCAGGCGTCTAGCAGACTATATTCATAAATACAGTAAAAGTACAGTTTTGATAGTTCGCGATTCATTTATTATGTCCAAATGTTGCCGTTCTAAACTACACTTTTTCGAATTGTTTATGTAAAAATCTTCTTCGCCGAGTTTCAGCTTTAGCTTTCAGGTGCACACCAATAAATTCCAAAGCGTAATAGAAAGTAAACAGAAAGTCATTCTTAATTGTATAATATTCGGACAATGGGTTAATTAACCATAACATTTTTAGGATTACACATATTTCAAAAAAGGTGATATCTACACCAGTAGCGGGTTTGAAATAAGGCCAAAGTAGGCAATTCCCTAGGGGCGGTAATAAAAACGGGATTTCAGGGCAAGAATAAAAATAATTAATATTACGCAGAATTCTGATGAATTAAACTATTATGATCCGCAGACGGACGGATGTACAGACAAACCATATACAGAAGAGGTTCTTTTTGGAAGGAAGCGCCAAAAACGGGGCGAAAAAATAATATGGCCTAGGGAAGGGAAATCCACCTCTGCTCTAAACAAAAAATAGGCTAACCCTACCCGGGCATTTGCCCATTTCACGAAAATATATCGGGATTTACCCAAAATGCTCGGGCGAGTAGAGATTTGCCCGGGTGGATCCCGATCTGCCAGCATTTCGGGATTGGCCTGTTGATATATTATTCATACTCGTCACTATAAATTAAAATTTAAATAATTTAAACTAACATAAGTTAATGTATAACCTATGCAAACAAAATCGTCCTAGGCGGAGCCCCTAATATATTTTTAATTTCCGTTTAAAAGAAATGGACTCGTTTCCACGGTAGTTAATATTTTTCATTGTTGAAAAACCGAAAATTTTCTCTTTTTATTAAATTTTGTTAACTTATATTTGGTAATTTGTATATTCTGCTCTTGCATTCAAATCCCAGAGAATTTCGAATAACTCAAAAACGACTGAATCTATTTTAACCATTCTTTCAGTTTTAAATAGACGCACCTAAAGAGGCTTATGGTTAATATAACGGTCCGAGTTCGATTCCAGGACCGTTAAGTTCCTCTATTTGAATAACATGGGAACTGGTGCAGCATATTTTTCATTTGAACTTTCAAATTACTGAAAATAATTGTACAAATCTTGTGACTTGAACCAAACGCCTTAAAGAATGAAAATTCCTTTTCATACCGTCTATTTTCAAATACGCATCGAATTTATGAATGGATTTCTTTTAAACACGAAAATTTTAATTTCTTTTTATGAGAAAATCATTCGTCAGGGGAAACCCAATCGCTACTGATTTAGTGAAATTATGTATGCATTGGGTTTTATGGAAAACAAGAAATATTTCGTGAATTTACATCTGTGACCACAGATAGTAAAGTTTAACTGAACAAAGTATGCATATATAAATATGGAATTAAGAAGCTCCATTTAAAATGTGATTATAAGTTTTATATTAAATTCAGCCTGGTGAAATCTATGTCACGCTTTCTCGAGTGAGATCTCTTGTTGGGGCAGAGATCTAATTGTAAGAACTAGAGAGTGAAAAAGTCATGTGGGATAACGTCTTTAACCAAAGTGCTTTGGCAGAACTAGAAAGACTTAAGAGCTTCAACAAGATTAAATGTAATCATTATAAATAATATAACTTAAGCTAATGTAAATAAAATTAAGTTAATGCATACAAAGATATTATCTATATTAGGGGGGCTGTCTCTACGCGCTACGCGCGTCAACCCTACCCTCCGCTCACTTCGGGGACCTCGGCGCTACGCGCCTTGCCAAGTTGAAAATAATTTTTATAAATTGCTACTATCAAGATGAATATTTTTTCTCCAAAACGTTCTTTTTTCCGGCTAACCGTTTCCGAAATATAAATTTTTTAAATATTTTAATGTATACATGTTTCAATATGGCAAATGAAAATGAAAATAGTTTTCTTGCGGTCTCCTCGCTGGTGGAAATAAAATGTTATTTACCGCATCTCTCTACGACAAACATTTCTTGAAATACAGAGGGGGACGGACGGACAGACACTTGGGAAATTAGTATATTTCGTTGGCTTGGTAGAATTCGACGTTTGTTTTTTAAATTGGCGATTATAATCGGTTTATTTCTCCGAGATATTTCCAAAGAATATCGACGCTTAAAATTACTATTTGGCATAATTCGATGTTTATTTGTTGAAAATCGACGTTTGTTTTCCCGAGAGATTTTCGACGAATATCGACGCTTAAAATTACTACTATGGCTGACAGTTTTCAGCCTTTCAATTCGATGATTCAAATTTACTTTTTATTTAGAAATTCTACGTAAAATTTAGGTTCTTGTAATACAGAGGGAGACGGAGGGACAGACACTTGGAAAATTAGTATATATAGGATTCATTCATTCGTGTTCTGTCTTGCGACAGGTCCTACCAATTAATTAATTAATTGGTTTTGACTATGGAATATACATACACGGTGTGGTGGTTTCCCGTTGCCTTCCACACCGGACTCACACACAGAAGGGAGGAGGGAAAACCGGTGCCGGCATTTGCCTGCTCTTACGAAGAACACCAGGGGGGCCAACGGCTTAACGTCCCTTCCGAAGGACTGAACAGCTGAATTTGCGCGGTCTCCTCAAACCACGCAAACAGGGGGCCGGGTGACCTTGAGAAAAAATCCTACTCGCGCAGGATTCGTACCCGATGACTTTTTCAAGCATCGGGCGAGTAGCAGCCAGCGTCCTAACCACTACACCACCGGCACCCCATATATAGGATAAAAGCTATTTATAAAATTCATTTTTATATTACTATTTGTTTCTAATAAAAAATACGGAAATACGGTCTTCAAGAAAAATAAACTTCAATCTTTCATCTATATAATTATTTACGTTCTAACTTCGTAAATCAATTTCTACCGATTTTAACATGCAATTTTATAAATACCTTCACCACTTTCTACGTTTTTCTTAAGGGGTAGAAATGAAACAATGGGGTCAGAGAAACTTTCCTAAACATGAAAAATTTGGGAATTCCGGAATTTTCCTGTTGGTTGTACCCAATGACTTATCATTATGCCAAATTTCAGATTTGTAGCACTTCTAGAGTACCTTAGATTTTATAGCATCCTCCTCTTGGTTTTTAAATATAAAGACAAAAGTCTTTGTAAAATAAACATTTTCTTTGATAGGAAAAATAAGTTATAACTAATTATATGTTACAAATACTGTTAATGTAAAATTTCTCTATCCCTCTTTCTCCCTTCATCTATTTCTCATGGTGCTCTTTGTTTAGAGTAGGCTAATGCCGGCACCGGGTTTCCCTCCTCCCTTGTGTGTTCAATGTGGAAGGAGCTATGGCTATAATAATCCAAGAGGTTGATTAACCAGAAATATACACACTCCCTCCATTTCTCCCTCTTTCCTTCCTCTTTCTCTCCCTGACAATTCTTCATAAATACATCAATCTGGATTTCTCTATTGTTAAGTAAAATCGAAACTTATATAAATCTAATGCTCAATTTTGTTTTAAAATATAACACAATTTCGACTATATATAACAGATGGCTTTCAATCCTTATATTATTGAGTTTAATTGACCAGGGAATATACACACATGGTGTGGTGGTTTTCCATCGCTTTCTACATTTGACACAAACATGGAAGGAGAGAATTTATAGGTGTAATTTAAAAATTAACTGAACATTATTCAGAGAAAACCCTTTTGCCAACTAATTCACGATTTTTCTCGTTTTCCATTTAATGCAATTTGATGTACGAAAAAAACAATTTTGCAAAATCAGCAACTTTTTGGGTTACCCTTGATGACGAAAAGCTTTTACCTCTAAAAGGTAAAAATTTTGAGTACAAAACAAATTTTTGGCACAATTTAACACTCCTAAAAATTTATGGTAGAAAAATAAGTGTTTATTCTACTATGCATTTTTTGGTTCATGCAACGAATTTGTATTATAAGTAATTATAAGTATTATAAATAATTTTAAAATGCAAATCAAAGATACTCTACACTCATTTTCATGTTATTAAAAACTATTCTAGAATCAAATCCAAGCCATTAATCATGGACTATTATCTGTTTAAAACAGGCAAGGGAATGTGCCGAGTTTTTGGTGAAAGATTCAATGAAATCGAACCGTTCTCGAGTTATTTGGATTAACTCAATATCTTACACACAGAATGAGATTGACTTTTATTAATTGGACGATTTCACTCTTTAACACTTTTAGTACGACAAGCTGATGCAAGACTCTAGCAGCACTTCAATTTTTTAAAATACAATCAAAATATTGTAACTGATTAATATCCTCTTATTTTTACTTAATCTAAGTTTTTTGATGAAATATGCATATATTTAGAGGCCTTATGACTTTTCATAACATCAGGTACCATTAGGATCTCACATCAAACCAAGTGTAAAAACTGTATAAATATGGAGCATTATTTAAAAAAGGTTGAGAACTACGGTAATATGATATGATAGTGTAAAAGGAGGGAGGGAATTAGAGTCCCTCCCTTTTTTAACATGGATCATAATGTAGCTGTAATTGATAGGATGAACATCTGGCATACAAACTGCAATTTGGCACAATATATCAGTTAACACAGAATGGGACAAGAATTGCCTATGCAAATTGAATCGAGTATAAAGAGCAAGGGCAAGCTGCAGTGGTCTTGGTTTGCCTCGCACAAGCCCATTGTTAAATTTTAACTTAATCACTGAGCCCATTGTTAAATTATATCGGATGTGCATACTATATATAGTGACACTTTACATGAAATATTGCCCAGTGAGCCTAACCACAGGTAGATGGTCGAAATGTCTTCCCCTTCTTACTGGTAGAGGTAGACTATAGTTGTCTATCAGTCACTGTATGACTGAATGCCTGTACTTTTGTGCACTTATTTCATTTCCTGTTGCCATTGAATATGCAGTTTTTCCATTCGCCATGGCAGTTTCAATAAGGAAGTTCCAAGTCACAAAGTACCATTTACAATTATTGTGCCCATATTTGTAATTGGTTGAATATTGATCAAATTTATCAACCCAATTCATGTATTGATTGTACTTGACCACTACTGTGGGTTTACTAACACTTCAGAAACCAGAGGTTTCTTTTTTTGACCTCACATTTATTTTGGAAGTACTGGTGTCATATACAGTTGAAAGTAAACTGACATGCCCAGTATGTATCTTGCCAAGTACAAGTTATCAGAGATTTGTCTAAGTTGATCCAAAATTTTGGTTCTTCCACCTTCTTCATTTACAAACTTGTGGCTTCATTTCAGCATGAAGTCCTTTATTATTTGCATGAACTCTGCCACAGGCATCTCTTCCATTTCTGTGAAGATTCAAAAACAATCCAGGGCTCGAAAAAAATTGTCACAGTATACAATGTGTTCCTTATTTTCAAAATCTGACAACAGTGAGGTAACTACTTCCTAACTTAATGAGTCTCTATCTCCTCCATCTTTAGATGCCTTCCCTACATGTGTGTTGAATTTACTCAGAAACCCTGTACTACTGTCGCACAGAGACTACAATTTTATGCCCCACTTGGCAGAAGGTTCTGAGGGCATGTATTGCTTAAACCAAAGTATTCCTCTGAAGTGAAGCACTGTCCCATTAACACATAGGTTTTTATCTGACTGAAAGTGCTTCATATATAGTCCATTAATAGTATCAAAAAGAGATCTAACTTTGAATAAAGGATCATATCCCTACTGTCCCTTTGATTCTTGGATCTTATCGTTGTTGAAATGTAAAAATGATCTGAGTAGAAAATACTTGAAATAACTTTACAATAATTTGGTGTCGGATTCACCCAATATAATTCAAGTGAAGATTTCTTACACATCCCCATGCCTATTTCTAAAGCCACCACAGCTTGAATATCATCGGTATTACAGCTTTTCCAAGTGTAAAATGTAGAACGGAAAGTAAGGCTTCAAACTTTGCAAGGTATAATTGTTTCTCTCCAGCAACACACTCCTTGGAAACAACTGAGAGAAACTGTTGAATGATCTTTGAAAACTTCCAATTCATGTTTTAAAGATGGTATGAACACCTCACTTTCAGAAAAATTCAAATCAACATGATCAGATAAACGTGAGCTATCCTAGATTTGTGTAGCACCCTCACTTTCTGACAATTCCATGCTTTTTTCATTTTCACCTTCACTTTTCACTTCTATATTATCATTTACTATACTTTCCTGTTCACTTTCCTCATCAGAAAATTCAATATATGAATCGGAATCAGCATATAACATGTCTAAAATAGCAGTTTCATCTCCATACAACTTCTTGTGGGTGGCCAACTTTAGCTACAATCTTTGTTGGGATGACAAATATATTTATTTCTGGATAAAATACACGGTTCAAGTTCAGGATAAATTATTCCTCTTCCTAACAGATGTCACTACAATTCACTTTTTTTCAAACAGACAGGTGAGAAAATGTGACATCCACATTGAATTGAATATCCATGTCACATTATTGCGACACACACATAGTATGGAATCTGTATGGTGGTGCATAAATGCAACAAATGCAATGAAAGAGTTAGCCCATTGTTAGCGGATTGGCGGCACACCCCTGATAAACAAGTGTTGTGTCACGTATTGATTCCCACACTTATCTCCTTTCTAAATGGATAGTTGTCGAATTTAAAATCCTACCTAAAAAATGCTGAAGATTTCATCGAAAATGCCAAAAATTTTATACTTAGTGATTCCCAAGTGTTAGTTTCTTTTGATGTCACATCTCTCTTTTCTATCATCCCAATAAATACTACACAGTTTTCTCGAAGATTGGCTCACTAATATAGGTGTTTCCCCCGGCATATCTGTTGAATAAATTTAGCTTGCTAAACTGTGCATGGAACAAACTTTTTCCTATTCAATAACATTTTTTAGAAACATTATGATTGGATAGCCATTGAGAACCCACTTTCACCTTTTTTGGCCAATTTATTTATGAACCTCTTTGAAAAAATGCACAATTAGTTTCCAATAGGTACTCGGAGAGTGTATGAGATTGCATGAGCGTTAGGTCCCTGGCATGGAGTAATTTCCCCTAAGCGGGCATGTGAGCATTTCTTTATTATTATTTTTATGGTTATTAGGAGATTTTTCCATTTTTCATTAGTACCAATCATTAGTGCTTCTCTTTTATCCCCACCTCCTGCATTGCCTTTCATAGTTTCTTTGTGCTTACAATTGTAAGATGCAAGTCTTAAAATCACTTTTTTGGGAGGTCGTAAAACTAACACCATAGTGTGAAGAGAGGGGGAAAGTGATTTGACGGTAAAATTTTTCCTTTGGTGACAAGAACGGAGAACCATCTGCGTGCATATACAGCTACTGAAATTCAAGTGGTAATTCTTTATATTCTACCATATTTGCCATACAATTTTAGCCATCATGTAATTTCCAACCCTACTTTGCGATATGATCAGCGGCGAACTTCTCCCTAGGCAAATTGGCAGCTGCCTAGGGCCCCAACCTCAGCGGGGGCCCCGACCAGGGGCCAAAATGGTACACATTGAGGACACAGGGCACGGAAAATAATATGTCAATTTTTCCGAATGAAACAGAAAATAATTGACCATAGTTAATTTTTTGACAAGTCAAGTGGCAACACTGTGACACAAGTGAAAAACCATCTACGCGTTCTGAGGCTTCAGGTCTTTTTAATTCAATTGACTCCCTGGAAATGTGATTCCTGACCCTGCTGTGGAATGATATCCTGGAAAGATTTAACAAAGTGAGCAAATCTCTGCAATCTGTGAACATCGAACTGGGTACGAATGCTGAACTTTATTGGTCCTTGGTAACATACCTAGAAGATATAAGGAAAGTCGGTACCTTTGATCATTATGAGTCGAAAGCTGTGGAAACAAGCGGTGAACAGAACTACGCATACGATATGAAGAGGAAACGTAAGCGAAAGGTCCAGTTTGACGAAGTAAAGAAAACGAGGTCGAACTCTCCAGCAGGGACAAATTCTGAGTTACCGTCTTCAACGTCATTATCGACAGGTTGATTGCAGAACTACAGAGACGTGGCTCTGCTTACGAGAAGTTTAGTAAAAAGTTTGACTTTCTCACGAAGATACATAGTTTGGAATCTCAAGACGTCCGTGACGGAGCACGGAACCTGGAAGCCTTCTATCTGGGGGATTTGGACGGTACTTTGGAAAACGAGTGTCTGCACCTGCGAGCTCATTTGTTGTCCGCTGAGGCTACAGGGGGAAAAGGGTTATCATCACTGGAGCTATACAAGTACATCCTGGAAAAAGGCTTTTTGGACATTTATCCAAACGTGGGAATAGTGCTCCGGATGCTGTTGTGTACACCAGGGTCAAACTGTTCGGCAGAACGGTCGTTTTCAGCGCTAAACAGAGTAAAGAATTATTTAAGATCTACCACAGAAGAGAACAGGCTTAATTCACTCTCTGTGCTGTTAATAGAGTCAGAAATAACGCAGTCTGTGAACTATAGTGAGGTCATCCGTTCCTTTGCAGAGAAGAAAGTTCGTCGCGTGGCAATGTAATCTTGTAATTATATGTAAATGTAAAAATTATAATGCGTAAAAAAGTATAGTTGGTACTTGTCTATTTCATTTCTAAGTCTGCTTGTCTATTTTCTAAAGTCAAAGTACGTTAAATAAATAAAAAATAAAAGTAAAGTTTGTTTTTTGCTAAATTACCAAAAAGGGGGCCCCGACTCTGTTAACTGCCTAGGGGCCCTGGGTCTCTATGTCCGGGCCTGGATATGATAAACAGGATTTTTATTTTCCTTGCATAATTTATCTCATTTTTCAAATTGCAATTTATAAATATTGTTTTGATTAATAATTCATAAATAAATAGTACTATAAGGGTTATTTTATCATTCAGAGTAGTCATTGATTATTTTAATCTTCCTAGTACATAATATCAAGGCATTAAGGCAATTTTCTTGCACTTTTTTGCACCTCAGCTTTAAAGATAATTTATTGGAGTAAATAGTGTGGTAATGAAGCAGCAAAATACTGTTTCTTATTAATATCTAATGTGTTCCAAATAACATCAATGCCAATTCCCATTGAAAAAGGAACTAATTACTTAATTATACTAGTATCAAATTGCATGTGCTTCTTGGATGATTCCATTTTCTGCTTTAAATATACTGTATTCAATGACATGCAGATTCATTTTCCGTGATGTCTGTTGGCCTGTACGCATATATCAGGGAAGAATGGGCTGAATCGATTTCAACCAAATTTGGTACTTGGAATCTTCACATAAATAAATGACGAAAATGGCATAAATGGACTGGATCGATTCAGCTGGGATGCCACAATTGTAAAATAAAACTTTTCGGAAATTATGAATTTAGAAGGAATTGGTAGAACCGATTTCAATGAAATTTTGTATAAAGAAAGTGCTTAACATAAAAAACAAAATCAAGATGTTTACTATAGATATAGAAAACAGGGCTGCCATTATATAAATAATATAAAAAAAATTTACAAATATTTGTGTTAAATTGTCCTCATCAATTTTAACCAAATTTCATACTTATAATATACACATATATATAAAACCATAATAATATATTCAGCCAAACAGAGGTGCCATAATTACAAATTAAACTCATTCAGTAATTAAGGATTTGGAATGAATTGGCTGAACGGATTTCAATTAAATTTTGTATATAAGATTTACACAACTTACCATAATGAAATCAAGATGTTAAAAGCGGAGCTAAAGAGCAGGGCTACCACAGTAAAAAGTTAAATAATATTTCTTTTACGCGTATTTCTAGAGAACTGGCCCAATGGATTTTAACCAAATATACTATATTTAACTCCATATAAATAAATAACCAAAATATTATGTTTAAATCGGGTCGAGTAAACAGGGCTACCACAATGTGAAGGTCAGAATTTTTCTGTAACTAGGAATTTGGAAGGTATTGGCTAAACTGTTTTCAAAGAAATTTCATTTGTAGGGGAAGTATATAAAGGGAAAACGAGATGAATATGTTTAGAAATCTTCGTGATGTCCGTTCGTCCGTACGCATATATCAGGAAAGAATTGGCTGAACCGATTTCAACCAAATTTGGTACATAGAATCTTCACATAAATTAATGACCAAAATAACATATTTGTACCGGATCGACTCAGCAGGGTTGTCACAATTACAGAATTAAACTTTTCGGTAATAATGAATTTAAAAGGAATTGGCAGAACCGATTTCAACGAAATTTAGTATGAAGAAGGTGTGAAACATTAAAAAACAAAATAAACATTTTTAATGTAGATATATAAATCAGGGCTGCCACAATATATATTTTTTAAAGCTTTACAAGCATTTGTGCTGAACTATTCACATCAATTTTAACCAAATATAAAGTTTGTAATGTACACACATACAAAACCATAATAACATATTTGGACCGGATCAATCAAACATGGGTGTCATACTTACTAATTAAATTCTTTCAATAATTACGGATATGGAAGGAATTGCCGAATCGGATTTCAACTAAATTCTGTATGTAAGATTTGTACAACATACCATAATGAACTAAAGACGTTTAAAGCAGAAATAAGGAGCAGGGCTACCACAATAAAAAGTAAAATTATATTTTTACACGTATTTATAGAGAACTGGCAGCATGAATTTTAATCCAATATGGTACATATAATCTTCATATAAATAACTAACCAAAACAGCATATTTCAACCGGGTCGACTAAACAGGGCTACCACAATATCAACGTTAGACTTTTTCTATAACTATGAGTTTGGAAGTTTTTAGCTGGACCGATTTCAAAAAGAAATTTTGCTTGTGGGGCGAGTATAGAACGGCAAAATGAAATGAAAAATAATTTTCTGATTTTTAAGCAAATACATTAATATATGATTACACTACGGAGAATTTGAAGAAAAGCACTTATGTATCATGGGAAAACCGTGCACATCCCTACTTGTTAGTGCTTTTCGTCATTGCCGAAAAGCACTATTATATTCGTGATGTCCGTCCGTCCGTATGCATATAATAGGGAAGAATTGGCTGAAACGATTTCAAACAAATTTGATACATAGAATATTCACATAAATTCAGGACCAAAATAGCATATTTGGACAGGATAGATTGAGCAGGGGTGCCAAAATTGCAAAGTTTTACTTTTCGGTAATTATTAATTTGGAAGGAATCGTCTAAACTGATTTCAACAAAATTTCGTAAGAACGAAGTGTGCAACATAACAAAACAAAATCAAGATGTTTAGTATCGATATACAAGCAGGGCTGCTACAATGCAAGCAAATCAAAATGTTCTATTTACATGTATTTGTGTTAAACCGTTCCTCACAAATTTTAACCAAATTTAATATTTATAATGTACACTTATATATAAAACCATAATAGCATATTTGAACCGGATCAGCCAAACAGGGCTGCCACAATTACAAATTAAACTCTTTCAGTAATTATGGATTTGGAAGGAATGGCTGAACAAATTTAAACTAAATTCTGTATTTAAGATTTGTACAACAAACAATAATGAAATTAAGATGTTTAAAGCAAAGCTAAAGAGCAGGGCTGTCACAGTAAAAAGTACAATAAAATTTGTTTACACATATTTATAGAGAAATGACTTAATGGAGTTTAACCAAATGTGGTATATATAATCTTCATATAAATAAATAACCAAAATAGAATATTTCAACCGAGTCGACTTAACAATAAATTAACAATTTCAAGGTCTAAATTTTTCTGTAACTATGAATTTGGAAGGTACAGTAGTATATGATTATACTAAGGCAAATTTGACGAAAAGCACATCTGTACCATGGAAAAAAGTGTACATTCCTACTTGTTAAGGTGTTAATTCAGTTCTGCATTTTTGGTTTACAAGCAGTGCACATATATTCTTTCTATGAAATATTACTTCTTGAACACTATGTACCACCGCGGACAATAAATTTGAGACACCTTGAAGTCGCTCTGGTGGCGACTCCGTGAACTTTTTACGCTGAGGTACCGAATTGCAACCCTGAAGGTTAGCTGTGGCGGGGAGGGGTGGGGGACGGAAGAAGGAGATAAAGGGAGGAAGGAAGCGAGAGGAAGAACAGAAGAGGAAGGGGTCTTCAACGCTGACCCCTCCCGTTCTGACAAGGATATTAGCCCTAGCGCTCACATGCAATTTTTAGTCGGCCGACTATTTGATCAGTCATTCCGCGCTCACTAGGCAACCAAACAGTCTGCCGAAAGAGATGTGCGCGCATATGCAATTAAACAGTCGGCCGACCTTCTTTTCCTATCCTATTCCTATCAGAATGTTCTTTCATGAATTTGTTGTAAAGAGCTGGTCTCGATTCAATTGTTTGAATGAACCTTTCGGTCCAATCATCATCGGTATCCATATTACCTAAACGAATATATTTATATGTATTGAAAGTAATGTATTTTTTTTTATAAATATAAGAATAAATATGAGAATGTTGTTTTGTTTGACTCACCTAGTAGATCTAGCGTGCACACTAGGGATGAATCCCGGCATTGGAAAACCGGAATTAATACCGGTATTGAATTAGATACATAATACCGACAACATAATTTATAATACCGTGTTTTCGGTATTGAAAATAATTTACATTGTGGGAGCAGTTTCAAGTTACCAAAAATGCATTTGTTGCTTGTGTGAATAGAAATAAAATGGAGGATTCTTCCAAAAAGTGACTCCGACGGATTGGTATGAGAGTTTTATAATATTACCTAGTTCGATGAGAAAAAATGGTTGGAAATGGTCTCGTCGTCCTGAAATGCGTTTTAAATGAAATAGTGAATGATCAAGGATGCAGTTATACCATAAGCAGCGTCACACATATTTGATGGATTTATCCTGTGTTCCTAATCACTCTGTATTTTCGCTGTAACAACTAACAATTACATAAACAACTGCGTAGTAACCAATCGAAGAATAAATAGCTAAAGTCTGGTTAACATTACGGTCTACTGGAAACCAACGCAACTACCCTGTTAAAGAATGTAAAAAAAAATCAGTTGTGTGGAATTATTTTACTAAGAAATACAATGACACAGCTGAATGTTCTACGCTTGCAAAAGTTATAAAATGCTGTGGAGGGTCGACTAGTGGATTATCTGTTCATTTAAAAACAATTCATAATATAAATATTTCTGAAATGAAGATAGCTGAAAATAAACCAAAAAAACTTCGGAAGGATACATTCATAAGAAATCTATTGAAGAAGAAATTTCGCAACTTGCATGTGTTGATGAGATTACATTCAGTTCTATTGCCACGAGTGAATTCATCGAACAGAGTTTATCGAAGAATAAATAACGCTGTCAGGGCAGAATTTAATAGTCTTTATGTGCCCATATTTTGTATAACCATCCATACAGTGTTTTAAGTATTTTAGAGTGAGGTTTGATGTTATGGTTAATGTGACCGAATCATGATATGCGAACTTTTTATACAAATATGTATTTTGTTTTTGAAAAGTCCAGATTTATGCAGTTGTTGAAATACTCATTATTAAAAATTGTCGGTATTATTTCATCCCTCGTGCACATCACAAGCAGACACAGAACTGAGGGGTGAGCAGAAGAGCGATCGGCCGATTGTTTGGTTGGCAAGTGAGCGCGGACTAGTTCAGATCTGTAACATCCGAGTTGCGCAACTGTTTGGTTGCATGGAGTTTGTAGCAAATCACAAACTATTTAGTCGGCCGACTAAACAGTTGCATGTGAGCGCGGTCTCCTTAGAGTCAATGGCTCTCACTCATGCAACCAAACAGTCGGCAGACTAAAAATTGCATGTCAGCGCGAGGCCTAAAGGAACTACCAATGGTTACACTAAAAATCAATCTCTTTGCACCTGCAACAAACCCTGAAGAGGCCTTCTGCCTATACCAGGGTCTTTCTGATCAGGCCATGTATAAAGAAAAGGAAATGAAATGTAAAACTTGATGTAAATGAATGAAATGTATATGGCTTATCGGAAATAAAAACCTTTTGAATTGCCGACATTCGTAAGAAATCGGAGCGGCCGATCAGTTCAAGTTAAGAGGCATTTTTTATTCAACCTGAGTTCGCGGGTTCAATCCCCATGCGCGGCATATTTGTTGTTGTCGCCTATGGCCATTTTTACTTTCTCCATATACGTAGTATAGAGAAAGTATTGTTTTCATGAAAAAATGGAATTCGAGATTTCAACGGAAATACACGTTTTAAGGTCCCCTGAACACGTTTTGACTATTTTCGCGATGATGTCTGTGTGTGTGTGTCTGTGTGTGTGGCTGGGTTATTGTGGGTGCTCTAACTCAAAAACTATTAATCAGATCAACACGAAATTTTATATTTAACATTCTTTTCAGAGGAAGAAGAGCTGATTTTTGGTAAAAATCGGTCAACCGGAAGTTGGTGTTTACTCTTATCACTTATTCGTTATTTTGAAATATTGGCTTTAATATTTGATAAATGTAAAAATGTATTGGAATAAAAATTGTAGGAAATGCAATTTTCTACCTTTGTTTGGCACATTTTCATTTCAGAAGAATTTTCTCAATGATTGAGGAAATGGAATTCGTCAAAGACGATGATCTTTTAAGTTACAATCGAAATGGAAGAAATTCAATTATCACCCAATGGTTTTTGCATGCGCTAATTATATTATCATATTATAAATTACTTTTCAATGTGTGTCGCAAGATAGTAAGCACGCATAAATAGCAGTAGATGGTAGCTCGTAATCACTTTGGCTCCAAGTTGAACAGTTGTATAAAACTCCTTAAGCCAAAAAAATTGTAGGGTAAGCCCTATGCATTTCGCCCACTAAGTGGGCATCTTCAGGGGAGAACCTGCCTTGGCAGTGAACAAGGTTACATAAATAGGACAAAAGTAGTGATAAAATCTACCGAAGGAGATACATAATAACATAATATAAATGAAAAAATTAAGTTAAAAAATGGCAGTAGGCGATAACAAAAAATATGACGCGCATGGGGATTAAACCCGCGAACTCAGGTTGAATAAGAAATGAACCTTGCTTTTAACCACTCTGGGACGCCAACTTCTTGTGAAGATCGGCAATTTTCGGGAAATTTAATAGTCGGCAGGTTTTTCGTAACCTTTAAATGTTAATAACTTTTGAAGGAGAGGCCATTAGGAGTATAAGAAAAAATACGTGCCCAGTTAATTTTGATGTTCTTTCATCCCAAAGTGGTTATCGCCATGGATCATACTAACACGTAATTCCTGAAAGTTAGAGCGACGATAGCATTCAAAAACCGTTCTTAACAATGCATTATGCAGATGTTCTAACCGCGGCGAGTTTTAGGAATGCATTTGACGTAAATATTTCGTTTATCTTTTCATCCAAATATGCTCAGTCAGGATATTCCCTACTGATTGTGAGAGGAATGGGTAAAGTCCGCTAAATAAGGCTCACATTTCTGGAAAAAGGGCGAACGGCCGATGAGCAGGTAGCTGTTCGCGTTCGCTCGTCGCAAAGCACATTATCAGACCCCAGTGTGCGGCTCCCGCTGGGTAGCTGGAATCCCCTCACCAGATTGGCTTTAGTTGGTCTTCTCTCGCTCAGCTCAGTGTTTTCGTTCACGTTTTTTTTTGTGTTGGCGGGACATAATGTAGTGCTCGCCTTTAGGGAGCGATAGGCTCTTCATTTCTCCCGGGCTATTTTTCTTGCATGCCTTTTCCTTTCCTTTCTCCTACATATATTTATTTTCATTCCCCACTTCTCCCTTTGTTCTCGATGATAAACGGTGTTCGAGTCATTAAGTGAATGATCGCCACCTACCGAACTGAGAGAACTAATATTCTAAAGAATATTTTTCCTTTCTCTCCCTCTCCTCCCTTCTCGCTTCAGAGTGCAGGCGGAATTTTCCCCCTTTTTTTACCCGTACTGGTGCCTACCGATCCGTCATTACCTCGTTGACCCAGGACCTGTGGCTACTCCCGGGGCGAAAACGTCACAACGGCTATATATAAATCATTTCTTTGGCGAAAAAAGAAATTAAAAGATCACTGCTATTCTACATCTACATGATACCCTGGAAGTCACCATTTTGGTGGATGGGAGGGGGTGCAATGTAGCAAAGGTCCTTAGTTTTCCGACGTTATCTTTTCCTATTATGTTCTCTTACCGTCCTAGGGAAAAACAATCCTCTATATTGCTCCGTTCTACAATCGATCTCGCAAATTTTATCCTCGCTGTCTAGCCTTCCGATATACGTCGGGCTTCTGATAAGAACTTCTACCTCATTCGCTAGTCCCTCCGACATAAATTTTTCCAGCAGTTTAAATCTAGCCTGCAGCCTACGTTCCTCTGACGATGTCCATTTCAGACTTTCTATTAATGATGTTACGCTTTGTTTACTATCATAATTTTTCTTTATAAATTTAGCTGCCCTGCGCTGAACCTTTTCTATCTCGTTAGTGAGTCCCTTTTCGAAGGAATCCCACACCGCTGACGCATATTCGACCTGCGGTCTGACCAAGGATAAATAACATAATTCTTTCACTTTTTCGGAGCTACTTCTAACTATTCTTCCTATAAAGCTTTTTGTTAGCGGCACCTATCAATCGGCGAATGTGAGTGTTCCACGATAGATCATTATTGATCGTAACTCCTAGATATTTAATCGAGTCTGAAACTGGAATCTCTACTCCGTCCAACGAATAATTAACATCCAACGAGATATTTTTGGTTCTCCAGAAATTGATGACGCAGCTTTTCTTTTGGTTTATCTCTAACTGCCATTCCTTACACCACAAAGAAATAGCTTGTAGATCATTTTGGAGATACTGACGGTCTTCCGGATTGCATATTTCTCTATAGACGACCGTGTCGTCCGCGAAAAGCCTAAATTTACTTCTGACTACTGAGCTGATATCGTTTATATAAATTAGAAATAAAAACGGACCAATTACACTATCATGTGGAACGCCAGAGACAACTTCCACTAAGTTCGAGGATTTCCCATCTATGACAACTTTCTCCCTCCTATGATTTAAAAATTCGCGGATCCAACTAACAATTTTGGAATTTACGCCTATTGATATAGATATGCATGATTACAAGTAGGAAATAAATTATAATGATTAATTGCTTATTTTACTTGTTTCCATTTTAATATAATTTCTAAAAAATCCATGAGAGAGCAAGAATACTGGAAACTTCCAATGCAAAATGTATGATTTTTACTTTCTCCATGTAAAAGAAGAATACCTATAGAGAAACTATTGTTTTCGTGCAAAAATTCGATTTAGTGATTCCAACGGAAAACCACGTTTTGAGGTCCCTTGAATAATAATAAAATTCAAAATATATGTTGCAGATAATATCAGTAGTTTTGCGCTGAAGGCTTCCGCGGGGTGTTGAGTATTGAATTTTTTGTTCTCGGGATATCCTCCGCGTTTTATTTTTATTTTTTGTGGACTACAGTTTCGCCAGCTTTTTCGGTTCCGAAGGTTCGATGCAGGACTTGCCCGTCTTACATATAGGCACCCTAACGATAACTTTTCTAGTTAATGGCTGTTAGACAATTCTTCGCTCCCTGATGGGCTGCTGGTCGTCCCATTTGAAATACGAATTTCCAATTGTTATATGGTGAATAACCGTCTTCCCTGTTAAAGTTTTTCGGTGTTTTTAAAATTTCTATTGCCTCTCGGGTGAGGCTCGGGAGATAGCGGGGCTATTATTTTCGCTTCTTCGAAATTCATGTTGTGCCCGGGTTCTTCCCAGGCATGCTCCGCGATTTCTGAGAGGCGGAATTGTTTTTTGGTGGTGTTCTTTTATGCCATATTTTTGCGGTCAAAGCATTGCTACTGACCGTCTACATATGTAACATCTGCGGCCCATTGGGTGGCTACGGAAATTATTTCTGAACCCATTGCTTACTGCCCGGTTTAAGGATTCGCGTAACTCTCCTACGTCTTTTGCAAAGATCTACAATAAAAGTGGAAACAAGTAAACTGCAGATCACATTACTTCCCGTATGAACGCCCCGCATTTAACTCAGAACGGGAGGGGACAGCGTTGAAAACCCCTCACTCCTCTTCCGTTCTTCCTCTCGCTTCCTTCCTCCCTTTATCCCCCTCATCCGTCCGCTGCCCCTCTCCAACCACAGCTCACCTTCAGGGTTGCAATTCGGTACCTCAACTTAAAAGTTCCCGGAGTCGCCACCAGAGCGACTTCAAGGTGTCTCAAATTTATTGTCCGCGGTGGCACAAAAGATTTAATTAATTTACTCTATTTCGTCTCTGACTAATTATGAGTTTATGTGATAATTTTTGAATAAAAATTTTTATGGGCCACAACATATATTTTTTCATTTTACTGGATCACAGAGACAAATTTTGAAAACCCCTGGTCTAAACAAGGTGTGCCCAACCAACAGCCTGCATCCTGACCTCGAAGGATTTTGTGAGGCCCGTGAAGCAATGATGAAAAAGCAATCCAAAAAATTTAACACATAAATTCATATATTATTATGAAAATTATGATAATAAAGCTTTTAATATTGAGATGTTAACTATATTTAGACTCAATTTTCCCTTATACGGCACCTCAGAATCCAATTTAAACTCTAATCCTGCCTGCCGAAGAATAAGCAACTTTTAATGCGGCCCACTGAAGGATTTGCAACCACAAATGCGACCCCCGTGTAGAAAAGGTTGGACACCACTGGTCTAAGCCATTTTGAAAATATATGGGGAATTTTTTTTTCAGAACTGAATCAAGGCTTTAAAGATGAATATTATCACTACATATATATCAGACAATAATTTAAAATAAAATTTTTATAATGAAATTTATATGATAACAGCCTTTTCTTAATTGTAATTTAATATTTTTAACAATTTATTCCCTATCTTATACATATCTCAACCATCATATGATTGTAATATAATTCCTACCCTTTATTTCTATAATTATAAGTTGGAGTAATACAGATACTGTTAAAAATTTATATTAATTTCATTAATGGTTACAACAATAGTTTCATTCATATAAATCAATTTCTATTGTGCTATCTCACAATATCAAAATCCCTACCAATAATGAGTGTTACCTTGACAGTTTACCTATGGAGATGCATGTGGTCCATTACAAGAAGGAATATGGTTCACCCATGGCTGCTATGGACAGAGAAGATGGTCTAGCAGTAGTAGGATACTTTTTTGGGGTAACAACAAACTTCATATGTTAAATAAACTATCTCACACCATTAAGAATCCATATCATATATGATTGTTACATTTTTCTGTTGAATTTAGTCTCTAATCACTGCCAATCTTTCACTTTATCACACTAAATAACCTAAAAGAAAAAGTAAGAAATTACTTTGGTAATAAAATGGCAATTTCCTAAACAAAATGCAATTAAAAATAAGTAAAAATTGTTTAAACTTTTTATTGCAAAAATCAATATTTATAATCTTTTTCAGACAAAATTTTAAAACTATCTACCACCCAAATCTGAAGCTAGACTTGCAATTTGTTATTTTTTATGACAAATATGCATTATGAACCTATTAAGATATCTGCAAATTAATATAACATTTAATTTCTTCAATAGCAATTTTTATCTTAAACACTTGTAAAAAATATAACAAGAATATTGTATTTAAAGCTAGATAGTAATCAGATGATATTCTCCTCCATTTGAATGCAGATCTTCGAGGATGAAAATCCTGGATTAAATCCCCTGATTACGAATTTTCAGCATGTGTCTTCTACCCATGAAGAAGGATTAAGAGTTGATATTTCTCAGTCATTATGTCTAGGTGACATTGCCCCCCCTATTCTGAGTGGGTATGTCACCTATAAAGGCTCATTAACTACTCCACCATGTTCAGAGGTGGTCACCTGGATTCTAGCACCAGGAACACTGAAAATCTCACAGCAACAGGTAAGTTTGTATTATTATGTGAAAGTTAAAAATTAATATAATATTTACTAATTCCTGAAAGTTATTTTACTGTTACCCATATTCTATGAAGCAATAGTTCAAAAGAGGTACTGTATTTTCTTTTGCATAAGACATATTTTCTGTTTGGTAGAACATGTCCTAAAATCATGATGCATCCTATACAACAAAGGCTTAAATACCAGTGAAGTGCAGGCGACTCCCGAGATTTGATCGCTTGAGATTTGACCAACTCGAGAATTCGACCGGTCGAACTAGCCAATGTCACGTCCGGACCATGCGAAGTGTTTTTCACTTTTTCTCCAGACATTGTTAAACCTGTTATAGTAGTTTGAATTTGTACTGATTTTGCTTGTTTTTAGTTTTAATCATTTATATAAGGTTTAGTTTCTCTCCAGACATCGTTATTCCTGTAATTGTAGTTTGAATTTGTACTGATTTCGCTTATTTTTTTAGTTTTAATCATTTATATAAGTTATTTTTTTATTTTTAAATTTATCCCTTGACATGGTATCTAAAAGGAAATTTAATAGTGATAATGCAAGTGTATCTAATAAAAGAGTGGATAAGATTCATAGTTACGAATTAAAATTACAAATTTTAAAGCATATTGATCAAGGGGAAAGCCATTCTGAAATCGCACGATCGTTAAGGATGTCTCATTCAACTATTAGCACATACGTGAAACAGAAGGAAAAATTCAAGAATGTGTTAAATTCAGGTAATTTGATAGGAACAATAAACAGTCCAAGGCGTGGTATTGTGACTCCTAAAATGGAAAAACTTTTAAAACTTTGGGTAGATGATCAATATCAGAAAAACATTCCAATTAGTCTATTATTAGAGTAAAGGCTAAGAATCTGTATGATTTGAAGGAGAGGATGGACAAAACTTCTGTTGATGAGCTTCCATTTAGTGCAAGTCATGGCTGGTTCGACAGGTTCAAGAGAAGTGCAGGTTTGCATAACCTTAAGTTAACTGGCGAAAGTGCAAGTGCAAATACTGATGCTGCTTCAAATTATCCTGATGAATTGTGTGCATTGATTGAAGAGGGTGGCTATTGTTCTCGTTGTGTTTTTAATTGTGACAAAACAGGATTGTTTTGGAAGAAAATGCCAGCAAGAACGTACCTTGGAAAAGAAGAAAAGACTGCCTCAAGATTTAAGCCAGCAAAGGACAGACTGACCCTGCTGCTTAGTGGTAATGCAGCCGGAGACTTAAAGATTAAGCCCCTGTTAGTACACACATCTGAAAATCCGAGAGCTTTTAAGTGGAAGACTAAAAGTACGATGCCAGTCTTATGGAAGTCTAACCCAAGGGCTTGGGTGACTGTATCTGTTTTCAGGGACTGGTTTGTTTTATGTTTTGTGCCATCAGTGGAAAAATATTGTAAGGACAATAATCTGCCATTTAAAGCCCTGTTAATTTTGGACAATGCACCTGGACATCCTCAAAATTTAAGTGACGTGAATCCCAATGAGAAGGTGGTGTTTCTTCCCCCAAATACCACCTCATTGCTCCAGCCTATGGACCAAAGTGTGATTGCGACATTCAAGCGATATTACACTCATCGCACAATGCAACAGGCAATTGCAGAAACCGATAAGACAGGTGGGCCAAGCCTAAAGGACTTCTGGAGATCCTATAATATATGGAATGCAGTTTTGAACATTGGAGATTCTTGGGCTAAGGTAAAGCAAACCACAATGAATGGGTCATGGAGACAGCTCTGCCCACAGTTTGTCCTTAATTTTAAAGGATTTGAAAAGACCCCTGAGCAGATCACCAGAGAAGTTGTTGCACTGGGGATGCAACTTGACTTGGAGATGGATGAAGCGGATGTTAATGAGCTAATGGAATCTCATGCAGAGGAGTTGACCAATAATGACCTCATTGAATTGCAACAATCCATTGAGACCAAGGAAGATAGTAAAGATGTTATGGTTTCTCCAACTCAACCCAAGGAATTGTCCTTAAAAGACCTTGGTGAGATCCTCTGGAGTCTGGATGCCTTTATAAGCTTGATAGAAGAAAAGGACCCTAATGCTGAGAGGAGTTCATTGGTGAAAAGTGCAGTTTTTAAGGATGTGGCCTGCTACAGGGTCCTTTATGAACAAAAGAAGAAGAATACAGTTCAACTTTCGCTAGATAAATTTTTTAAGAAGGTAGAAAGACCACGGCCAGCAGAAGCTGCTTCAATTCCGGAGGCAAGTACTAACCCACCCAATTCCTCAGTTAATAGCTAATCCAATAGCCCCTCTTCTTCCAACAAAAATTTCTGAACTTGGTAATTAAGTAAGTTATTTTCTCCTTTTAATAACTTTTATATAATTTTGCTGTGATAACGGTATAGTTTTATGTATAGATATATTCAGTGCTGTAGCAAGTGGGGCCATAAACCGTCTTTGCTAGGGCTCTTGAGGGATGTGCTGCGATCTGCATGCATGCACCGTTTATTAAAATCTTTGAAACTCGAATAGTCAAAATATTACGCGACTTTCCTGTTATATGTGTTGGTAAAGTACAAATACAAGTAATTCCTTCATTTAAATAACATGGGAAACGATGAAGCAGATTGGATTCAATTTGGAATTTTTTATGTAAAATAATCATACAAAAAAATATTTTTCCTTTACAGTGCGTGTATAAATTATACGCGTATGTATATAATTAAAAATATTTTTTATCAATTCATAACAATATTGTTTTATTAACATTTGAGTAATGTTATTCTTTGTTTATATAATATGAGTGAACTTCGTAATTTTTTCCCATGTGTTAGTGTACCGAAAATCAGCATTCGACATTCGACTGTTCGAGATTCGACCGCGTTTTCAGGAACGCATCCCAGTCGAATCTCGGGAGTTGCCTGTATTAGGTTGTCAATAAATTGTTGTTTTTGTGAGTAGAATAATTTAACTCATAACTTTCAGAATATATATTTCATAACCGATTAAACAGATTATTTGTGTAAATGAAATATTTGTTTATTTTTGTCCATGGCAACTCCTCATATTGTTGCTTAAACATGATCACAGAAGTGATACACATTCGGCATGTAATGCTGTATGAATTTAAAAAAGGAAATAATGCTCATGTGGCCACTAGGAATATCAGAGAAGTTTATGGAAATGTTTTGAATACTCAAAAATGCCAGTGATGGTTCAAGATATTACATTCTGGGTATCTCAGTCTGAAAGATTGCCCTGGTAGAGACTGCCATATTGAAATTGACCCCAAAGTTTTGAACACATTCATAGAGTCTGACCCATGGCAACATACCCATGAAATAGCAACAAAACTAAATGTTTCTCATGATGCTGTGTGAACACACCTTAGAAATCTTGGCAAAGACCTGAAAGAAGGTGCCTTAGTGCCTCATAATCTCTCCAGCAATCAATTTCTGCAACGCATCAGCATTGCTTCTTTTCTCATTGCTCACCAAAACCATGAACCATTTCTAGAATGGATGACTAGAGATGAAAAATGGATTATTTACGTTAATGTTAAATGTAGTAAACAATTGCTTAGTTGTAGACAAGCACCAGATCTTGTCCCCAAACCCGGACTTCATCTACAGAAGATTATGCTTTGCATTTGGTGGGACATGAGAGGAGTGATCTACTTTGAACTCCTCAATCTGAATAAAACAGTGACTTCTGACCTGAACTGTCAACAGTTGGATTGCTTAAATGAGTCTCTTCATCAGAATTGTCCATCACTTATCAATGGGAAAGGTGTAATTTTTATCCATGACAAGGCTCGTCCCCATGTGGTACACTGGACTCAACAAAAACTCAGGGAATTAAGATGGAAAGTCCTCCCACATCCGCCATACTCGCCAGATATGGCGCCAACAGATTACCATCTTTTCCGTTTGTTTCTACACCATTTAAATGGGAAAAATTTTAAAAATTAAGAGGCAGTCAAAGAGGATGTGTATTTATTCCTTGGATCAAAACCAATGGAATTTTTCAAACATGGAATTGAAAAATCTAGCTATTAGATGTAAGGTTATCATAGATAATAGTGGAAATAACTTCACTGATTAAAGTTCATTTGTTTTTAATTAATTGTATTGTTTTCTTGAAAAGAAAACATTAATTTCTTGACAACCTAATATTTAACTTAAAGTTTATATATAACCACTTTTCAAATCCTCACAAAACTCTTCGAAATGTAGGTTTCACATTCAGTACATTCAACTTCAAACATCTGCATTCATTCCATAGAAATAATTCACATAAAGTATTTGCATAGGTATTACCCACCTTTTTTAGCAAACAAAATTCCCACAAAGTAATAAGTTTGGACATTACTACGATTTTACTAGTTTAAGAGTTTTCTAGCGACCAATGATGAATATAGTTTCCTTGAGAGTGAAGAATCTGATTTGGTGTCATCCAGATCAAAATTTGATGACCCTTAAATCCTTATGAAAACAAATGTTTTATGAGTAAAAAAATTTAAACCTAAAAATGGTCTTACTTTTAGGGGTGAATCTTGTACACTAGCAAATACATTAGGTGGTTATAAGAAGATGAAGCTCCTTATATAAGATAGAATATGAGAAATAAACCAAAAACCAGTGACATAAATGAGACTTACCAGGCCCCCATGCAAATTTGCTTTCTGTCTCCCCTCTCAATAAATAGGTACAAAAAAAATTTATCCAGACCCTCAAGGATCCTAGCTCTTCACATACAGTAAACCCCCGTATTAACGTTATCAGAATGTACGTTTTCCCGCTATTTACAACATTTTTTATGGGTCCCATCAACTTTCCTATGATTCCAATGTAAGTAAAACCCTGTATTTACGTTATTTCATTTTAAGTTTTCCCGCTATTCGAGTCATTTTATGTTAGAATTTCCAATTTTAAAAAAAGAATTTAGTATGTGATTCCCAACAGTTTTTAACGTTTTTCGACTTACTGTTAGCTTTGCAAAAAAATCCTAACTCTTTTGGGCGAAGATTTCGAAAACGGCGGCAGAGTAGGAACAGCGCCCCTAGAGGCAGAAATATGAACTTTCTATTCAAAACAGCATTCGCTTTAACACTTAAGCAGATGTTACTCGGTAGCAGCGTAATTAAAGACGGAAATACGCATGAATTCTATTGGGTGAAAACTTCAAAACCTCATACGTAAATCACATTAGCAGAGCACAAACAGCGCACCTAGATACGGAAATACTATTTACGCTATTTACTCTTTGAACCAAGTATGAACGATATTGAAAAGATTTTATAGTTTGGTGCTATCATGTTTTAACCCTTTCCATTCAAATTCTGCCCCTTGGCTCTCACGGTTTGTAATTAAATTTAAGTTAATTTGTAATTTTTTGTAATTTAAATTACCGTATTGTCCCGAATATAACGCGATATTTTTTTCCAAAATATGAAATTTAAAAGTAGCCCCCGCGTTTTATTCGAGTACTAGTGATTTTAAAAGATCGTGTTTCGAAAAATCACCGTACATTCAGCACGTCTGTTAAGTGATACAAGATACTTGTTACACTGTAGACACATTAGGCGTACATGTTCCAATGTATTAAAGTGTCTGAGGCGAGAATAGATCGAGTTCAATCGGCGGCTGAACTCATTAGCCATTGAATTGAAGCTATCAGTGCGTCGGCGTATTCTTTTTGCCTATCTTAGCGAGTTTTAAGTAAACGAATAAACAGATATACTCTTTAGGGTTAAATGTAAGAATGGACCTTCTGGTCTAAATTTCGCCCGAATAAAAACGATTATCTATCTATCTATATAAGCTTAGCTCTTTTAACACTGATTTTATTGTTAGTCTTACTGTAACAAATGAGCGAGTTTAAAAGTAAAATCAGTTTAGCTATTTTTCCTTTTCCCTGAATTTGCATTTATCCGCAATTCACACTTTTTTCCCAGGTCCCTAGAAAACTGTAAATTTGGGGTTTTACTGTATTTGTACTTCCTCCATAAGTAGTAGTTATGCAGCTGCCAATAGTATAAGTTCAGAGGTTCCACCTAAATGGTGGAACACAAACCAATATATCAGATTAGTGTCTCCCAAGCTTTTCTGTCTCATGGACCCCTTCACACTTTCTGAGATTATCACAGATCCCTCCAAACCACCACCATAATAGCAACAAATTGCAACAGCTACAACTAATAGTTACAAAGCCATCATCTTTCTATGTGTAGAAGTATACAGCCAGATTTCAGTAAAATATTAAGAGTTTGGCTTCATACCTATTATTAATACATACATTTCAATGTTTGATGGGTTGTTACTCCATTCTTCCTCAACATTTTGAAGCACTCCATTGATATTTTATCTCTTTATTTTACTGAATTTAAACAAGGTTGAATTCTTCAATCTTGAATTTTTATGAACTCTATTTACAAAATATACTACATTCAAATACACTACTATTTTTAACAATGTTATCTAAAAGAAAGTGTAGTGTTAAATTTAAAAATATTGTCTAACTTTGAGGAATTCAAGAAAAAGCACTTATTTTAGGTACCTCCAACTGCCATAGAGATACCAAAGACAGGCACCTATTTCTGCAAGTACTTATTCTTGATTCTGTTTTCAGCCATTAAACAAGTCGATAATTCTCCAGTGAACTAACTTTGAATAAACTTAAAGATTTCCTGGTGGACCCCAGGTTAGGAAATGCAGTTTTCTGCAATTTTATTTTTCATACATCTCATTCTTGTTCCTGGATGATATGCAAGTCTAACACAACAACATAATTACAAAACCTACAAGGGTGCAATCTCATTCACAGCTTTTATTTCAATTAAAAACTCTCAATTTCTGGAAAGTCTGCATTCCACAATAATGATCCTTCACCCTCTATTTGAACGATTACCACATTAAATATGATATTGTGTTGTTTTGTAGGTTATTTCAAGATTTCAGCTTCAATTTTGTAAGGTTTGGAGGGCATGCTTTGTATTAAAACTGTGTTAACTATGGGGGTTGTATTGGATTTTTGAGTTAAGAAGAAAAAGGTGACAGATCAGCTCCTGAAGAGTTACTGATATGATCTATATAGGAAAAATCTATTTTTTAATTGTTTATACTGAATCAAACTCTAGGTGTAGTGTAGCATTATTTTTTGGCATACACATGCAAAGTAGAGTAGTGGAGCATGTACACTTCAATTAAAAATTCTTATAATGCAATTACGACAATAGAAGATTATTAATTTTCTATAAAATGATTAAAGTCATTCCCTCGTTTATTTAAATTCAAAATTCAGCTGTTTCATTTTCTTCTTTTTATTTTTGGCAACTGGGATACATATTATAAAATGAAAGAGCATCATATTTTATCTTGCCTCAGGTGGCAAAATGTCTGGGCACAGCTCCTGGATCTATGTTAAAATTATTCTAATAAAATAAATCTAATCCATTTTTTGTTGGTTTTTATAAACTTACATTTATGAAGATACAAAGATGGCATAGTTCCTTCCTGATTGAGAGTCTTCAGTTCACCACTTTTTCCTAAATAAAGATAAAATAACAATAATCTGATTACATTAAGGTAAAATGAACTTACTACCTGTGTTAATCTATTCCTAATTAATATGAGAAGGAAATATATTTTCTCATGTTGGAGAAAGTTTCTCTATTTCTCCTCTATAATGAAATTCCTCCAAGTAATAGCTTCTCTAGTCAATGAAACTTTCTTATGTTTTTAAAGACTGAGATAAATGCTGAAAAGGATAACTAATTTGCATAGAAATTATAGTTTTTCAGAGGTAAGAGAGAGTAATGGATTTCATTAAGAATGTCTGTTGACCATTCTTGAGACCTTAAGGTAACATGAAACGAAAAATATTACACAGAATGATGACAGAGAAAATTTAGAAAGCAAGAGGACTAGTTTTTATAAAAATTACTCAATGAAGTTTTTCAGGCTTCATATTTAGTTGGTGAATATTTCTGAAGCAATGTAAAACTATTTTGATGAGAGATGCAAGATTAAAAACAATTTTCAATTCACATGTAATTTTCAAATGTCTTAAAACACTAACCAGCAATCTTGATCACAGAATGGTCATGCAAAGAATAGCTTTTCTATAATTATGGGCATAAGGGGTCTTGTCTGTTATCTACCACCCACCCGGGTTAATATACATAGCACCCTGCCGGAATGAAGTTGAAAGATATGGAACTGCATGGAGGTTAACTGCAGGAAAAAAAATAAGCGTGCAGATATAACTGCAACTGGGTTGGGTAAGTTACAAAATACTTTAACTAAATTATGCAAGATGGGGAGGGGGGCGAGTTGGAAAATGTTGTAGCCCAAGCAAGCATATCCCGCCACCAGAAGGGCACTGCGTATATTAACTTGGGTGGGTGGCAGATAACAGACAAGATCTGGTATAAGCTTAGCATTGCATGCAAAGTACCTACATCAATTATCTTTGCCTTTATTTCTCATGCCAATATGAAGTACCTATTGAATAGTACTACGACTGAATTATAGCATTCATTTTCATAAACAAGGCCATTCATACAATTGCTCAGGTTAACAGTTCTTGGACTAAAAAAAGAACATACCTGGGGAGCATTTGAGAAGCTAGTTCATTTTGGAAATTTTTCAGTGATCAGTGGAAAGCCAATGAAAACAAATTTGTTTTGAAATATCGCTTATATTACTAAACTAAGAAAAGAAGACTATGCCAGATAAGAAAATAAACAGTATAAAAAATGCGGTAAAATATTAACTACTGTGAAAATGTGGAAATGTACTCTTTGAAGAGTAGCTCTGGTAACCTATTTACTTTCTTTCTTAATGATAACATTTGCGGTAGTCTAATGAATTATAGATTTCATTTCTTACATGAAATGTTTGCTAACAATAAACTCAAGCAAATAAAAAAATACTACATAAAACAATCATTAGAACTTTCAGATGAAATCAAGAGTTGCAATAGTGTGAATAAGTATGTCCATAAATTATGACACAGAAAAATCGAAAATATCGAATTTATCTTACCTCACTTCAACGAGAAGAAATATTTTCTTCTCCTGAATAATACAGGACCCAGTGAAGGCTACTTTAAATTCACAATTTTAAAATAACTAGACTTGCGATATAGGCTAAGCATTTTGATTTCTGCGCGGGAACATAACTGGGTCTACTTCTGTTGCCAATATGATTAAAATTCATTAGGTATTAGTTTGGACACTGATAAAAACAGAAATGTTTCTGGGCTCAAACAAAATGTAATTAATTACCAAGAGTGAATCCGAATAAGAACCAAATGTCTTGCTTGAGGTTTAATTGCTGTCCAGTTTAAACGGCTTAATTTTTGCTTTTTACGACATCTATCGATAAATCTAAAACAAATTAGACACATTTAATTATTATGTAAATTTTGCCACAAGGGCAGCACTTGGTTACACTTGGCTCAGTTACTGAATTTCATTCATTAAAAACATAAATTTTTATCTAGATATTATAAAATGTATAAAAACTTATAATTATGTAGTTACGAAATTTAAGAGAAGAAAAATACTTGGACAGTCACATCAACATTGAGCACATAAATTGTAATACCTCGAACTCGAGTTTCACATTTTACTAAGCATATTTACGTATATTATATACATATATTATTAGGCTATTAGTTTAAAGCAATGCATGGCTGAAAAGCATTTTACGAGGAAAAAACCGCAGCGTCAATTAGGCGTTTGAATGTTACAATATAATTTCTCCGATATTCAAAATTTTGACTTATATTCGGTTTTTTTATTTAGGTACCTACCTACCCAGCGAAGATATAATGCAATTAAGAAATCGATATTTTAGATAAATTAAATTGAAAAATATTCAGCGAAGCAAAGTTTGCATAACTGAGATATGAGTAAGATGAAACGAAAGTCTGGGAAGTTCTTGTTTGCAGACAACACTCGAGAAGAACCCTAATAATATAAAAATTATACCACATAAAAAGCGAAAATGTAAAGAATTATCTCAAAGAGAATAATGAAATTAGGATTTGTAGAAGAGATGATAAATAGACTGAAGGGAAGAGGTAAAACTAAGTTAATACAATGATGGAGAGTGACAGACAAATGGGAAGCAAGAGAAATTTGATGGAATGGGCAAAGCCATGGAGGAACTGTGGGCAGGGCCAGCCAAGTTGAAGGTTCAGTGGATGCTAGGCATCCGGGCCCCCAATTTTTAGAGGCCTCCAAATGTTGAGTATAAATAATATATTTACATCTTTAAAAATTTTTTGCTTTTTTATTAAATTAATTATCATTGTAGTTACTTTATAATTATAAGTACATGTTATCTCTAAGCTGTAACATTGATGTGTACAAAATGGCAGGTTTTTTTGACATGGGGGGCCCCAAAAACTTGCTTGCATCCAGGCTCCCAAAAGTACTTGGCCAGCCCTGACTGTGGGGATAGACCTATACTATTGAAAAGTGAAAGAGAAACAAGAACGAGGAGGGAAATACAGTAGCCACTTTTAAAGATAAAAAGGTTTAACTTTATATCAAGGATAAGATATGTGAATAGATGAAAGAAGCATTGCGAAGAAATTACAGAAATTGAAACAAAATTCAAAATATTTGTCAAACTTTCTCTGAAACTAGAGCACTATCAGTTGGTGGTAAAGTAAAAACCTCTCAAGTTTTTTATAATGTAATACAATTTAGAGTAAAACATATAGTTTTAACTCATCTGCAATGTGCTGTTAGACTGCATAACTGGCATCTTAATTACATCTTGTATAAAGATGTTTAAAGTAATTTTTTCCTCCCTTTCCAACAGCTTAATATGGAACTATTCCTTAATGCTAGTGACTTGACATTTGTAAATCAACTGGCACTCCACTAGCACAAATAGTAAACCATTTTATAATCATGTAAATAGGGCCAAAGGGTTAGGGAGAATGTCAAAGGGACAAATCATAAAATATTGAAAACAAAAAGAGGAAAAGTAAAAGGAAGGCCAAAAAAATATTTTCCTAAACTTTTAGATTTACCATTTAGTAAATCATAGTAAATATTATTACATAGCCATTTTAAGTAAATGACAATGAATATTTGTCATACGATGGTCAAAACAAAAATGCCTTTCCACTACAGGAAATATGCAGAGGACATCGTGGAAGCTTATGTGTGGACTGTACTGTGAAGAATTAATAATTCACCGAGATTATTAATGTATTATTTGCCTTTTAAAAATCCCCCTTATAATAAAAAATTATGTTGGTCCGTTGGTTGGTCCATGTCATGCTCTTAAAACGTGAATAACACAATCAAATATGCAGATATAAACTTGAAATTAGGCAGAGATCATCTACTCGGAACAAACCGAGCATGTAAAAAATGTATAGAGTGAAGGATTGGGTGATAGGTTACAGGAGTTAGGTAGAAGAATGGAGGACTAGAGGACAATTTGGAAATATGGAGAAAAAGAAAGGTTTAAAAGACTCAAAGAATCAGAAAAATAATAATAAAAGTCTATGTCGTCCTTCCGTTGGTATGAGTGTAAAATTATTAAAACACAAATAACTTGATCAAAGATGTAGATAGAAAATTGAAATTTGGCAGAAATTTATATGAGGCAATCAGAATTCGTTTAATTATGATTGACCAGTATTTTGTTTTGTTATATTTAATCTTCCTTATTTCCTCCCCATGCCTTCTTAAATTGTAATGATTTATTCTTATGTATTATTTATCCAATTGTTATAATCAGTCAAAAGATATCCATGTTGCCAATGTTCTGTTTACATTACTTCTACTCACCCCCTTCCCCAATATCCATAAGGTGAATCGGAAATTTCAATGAATAATCCATTCGATGAATTGTGACTCGATGAATTGCGGTCGATGAATTGTGATTCAATGAATTGTGGTTGGTGGATTTTCCTAGACCACATAACTTTAATCTTTAACATTACTACAACTTCTATGTTTATTTATTTTTCATTATTTTCAATACCTGAAAGGATTTTTTAATAATTGGTTAGATTTTAATAAATTAATTTAATTTTAAGTTTCATTATTCTTTTCTGCTTTAGTCTCTTTTTGTCTTTTACCTTTTAACATTCATCCTAAGGTTTTCTCTTTTCTGACATGTAACTTCTAACATATTCATGATTGTTCGCATTCACAGAATTAGGTTTGTAAATGCAAGATATAAAATAAAAAATCATTCTTATTTTCCAACAGATGAATGCATTTAGATCAATATATACTCCAGAGGGACTGCTGATAGACAACTTCCGGGAAACACAACCATTAAATGGCCGGGTTCCCAAGTATATTGTATGATGAAATAAACCACCAACTTAACATTATCTTTTTTTTAAGATGTATCATCAGGCTAGCATATCATTTTCATAAATATGATTTTGTCATTTTATTGATTTCAGTTATCATTTATGTTATGATAAAAATTTACAAAATTTGGCATGTGCCATATTAATGATAAGCTTAATTTAATTCATTTTTTGTTTATTTAAACCTTAACATTATAAACAATGTCTGATATGGCTGTCAAATTTTATATTTTATATGTTATGAGTGTGTAATTTCTATGCCATTCCAAAGAAATAAAATTACACTTGTTAAAAGCAATAAAAATGTATATTTTGTAACAAATGTCTGTTAATTTCTAAAAACCACAAATTAACATATTTAGAATACAATTAACTGCAGGTTATTCATAGCAAATATCTGCTGCTAATTAATCTCCAAACTGATACTCTCTTATATAGAAAATAAGAGAAGTTCTTTATTGTAAAATCCATCAAGAAGTATGTGTACTTGTATGAAGACTTGGTCAAGATTTTCGCTGTGTTCAGTAAACAGCTATTAGAGGTAAAATTTAAGTGGATATGAGGCAGCTGCCATTGAATCTCATATCTTCTTTTAAAAAATTTTAGAAGGAAAAATCTATATCTGGAGTAAATTTAAATTTTCGAATAAACTATTTTATTGGAAGTGAACCAGTGGCGGAACAAGTAAGCAACTGTCCCTGGGACAAGAAAGTTTAGCAGACCCCCTGAAGTGACCAACTGTATTGATTTTGATGGCTTTAGACTGTTTAACTTTTTGTATTGATATCTTTTTGTTTAGATTTTTAACAGATATATGAAGAGTAAATCTAATAGATGCTGGTACACTAAGGGTGACTGGTTACAGTGATTTAATTTTGATGTGAGGGCTACTTTAGTTGCTTTCTGATGGGACATGCATTTAAATGTAACCCTTCATACCTAGTTGATGGCAATGCACTGGCAATGTGACGCGGCAACACTGAGTTCAAACGATACATGTTTATGTATGTTTTATTACTTTCTCCATACACGTAGTATAGGGAAAGTATTGTATTCATGAAAAAAAAATAACTTCGAGATTTCAACGGAAATACACGTTTTGAGGTCTCCTGAGCACATTTTAACCATTTTCTCAATGATGTCAGTGTGTGCATGTTAGTGTGTGTGTGATAGCTTTTTGTGGGTGCTCTAACTCAAAAACTATTAATCAGGTCAATGCAAAATTTTATATTTAACATATTATAAAAGTTAGAAGAACTGATTAGGTTTTGGTAAAAATCGGTCAACCGGAAGTGGGTGGCTTGTCACTTATCCGTTATTTTGAAATGTTTGCTTTAATATTTGATAAATGTAAAAATATACTAGAATAAAAGTTGTAGAAAATTTAAATTTCTACAAACTTTGTTTGAAACATTTTTCCAAATAATGCATTGTTTAAGAGATATCTTATATTTTTTGCTACCACCACCATGCCACCTAACGATGACTATTGTTAACAATTGACGCTAAGTTACATCTTAGTAACGCTCCTTTTTCTTTTCTTAATTGTTGGAGCAATGTGGCTATATTCAATATCAGAGGGCTATGGTTTGAATTTATTTCTGTTCTTTGTCAAGTCTAAAATTTCCTCGCAATTTCTTAAAATATTTATTATTATGTAACCTATTCGGAAATTTTAGAAATATTACAGATATGGAAAAAGTCATGTGGTGGCCACATCAGATTTTTTTTTAACTTATATTCACAGAGCGTTAAATTGAAAGAATTACATTTTGGTAATACTTGTTTGCATATTATTGCAAATGTTTTTGTTTACCTGAGCTTTGTTGATTTTTGGTTAGCAACTGGCCCATTTCTAGCAAATCATCAACACATCTTTCAAACTGGCATGAATTAAATATCGCATCATGTCAAAATTGAATCAAGTGGAATGAAAGTTCAAGTGACGATGGGTTTCTAGTGACTTAAGTCAGTGGCACTCGCCAGGTGAAGTGAGGGAAGGGGCACTTCACCTAAAACTTTTAAATAAAATAAATAATTTATAATATCATTAAATTGATTTGTTTTCTTTCAAACTCCTTATTTTTTAATAATTAGGTATATGTGCAAGCCAAAAGTGTGAGCACTTTTTTTAAAATAACGTTACAAATGTGTTACAAGCAAAGTGAAGAGCTGAGAGCTCCAACTGAAAGCAGTTCTTCCCAGAGTGGACGTGTTATGCTAGGGTAGGTGGGGAAGGGTGGTAGCTATGGCAACGGGTGACATCAACCGCTGCCTCATGAAGAGGGTTTGGACCACACTTCACTCTCTTGTCTACCTCGATCTTGAATTTGTCTTTGATTTTGGTTGTTCATTGCATGGTGTACTGCTGCATTTAGTTAACAGTGTTTTCTTTTTTTAATATAATGTTGACATTGGTGTTTCTCGTTAACTGTGTTAATAATTTCTCTTTTGTTTTTTGTGAAAAATGAATCCAGAAAATGATTTAGTATGTAATTTGTTAGAGACTTCTTTTTCTCTTGTTTAAAAAGAATAAAAAATTACTTAAGAAACACTATTTCACAACAAAGATTATCATCTTTAGCTTATATCACAATACAAAGATAACATCTATGCAAACTTGTGGATAAACTTTCTTTGATGACATCATCGACCATTATGCTGCCTTAAAAGATAGGAGAATTGATCTGATCTACAAGAAATAGGGTAAGTTTTTTAATGGATTTTAATGTTGTAACACTTTACCTACATCTCAGGTCACAAGCCGCCACTGACTTAGGTTGCTGTCATATCAAAATCAAATAACCGTCATGAGTGACCTTGGTATAAAAGCTCGCTAAGGATTAAAATTTGTGTTTAACCTTAAAATAATGCTGCTTCATTACTACATATGATTGAATTGGATGAACCATTAAAGGCAAATAAGGGCCCATGTGGTACCAGTGCCGTACATGCTCTTGCAGACACGAGTATTTACACGTCCGCATGACAACCATGCCGTCCGAACAGTGGCCATATTGTCATTTTCGGATGCCACACACATTGCTGGTCCGATGCCAACAATACTATCCATGTCAGTGCCATGACCCTGGCTGTTAAAACTTGAAAAATATCATTGCCAAGGATATCTAAAAGTATGGTACAGGAACTTTGTTTTCGGATGCCATGGCACCGGCACTGTGCCAGATACATTTAAATGATATGTGTAATGATTCTCAAGGTTATTTCATTAGCTATTAATTATAGACTATCGAGTGGGTAGCAGTCTGGACCCCTCCAAGGGTCTGGGTCCCAGGGCACTGCCTCAGCTGCTCTGGTATAGTTCCACCACTGAAGTGAACACCAACATGGGCTATAGGTTTTGAAAGAGAAAGCAAAGCTCCTGGTCAAAATCAAACTAAAGTCACTATAATATGTTGTGACAATGTGACTGGATCATAGATTAAATCTTTAAGGTCCAAATTACTCAGCAAATATTAACTAGCCAATCAGCTGAATCACCTACATCATGAAATTATTTAAACACAGAAGAAATCTGATCTGCTGACAGAGCAAAAAGCAATAAACATCTGCTGTTTAAAATTTAAGCTTTGAATAGAAAGGAAGGCAAAAAAAACTGTTTATTCAAAAAGAATGATGTCTCAAATATCCCATAAAAGTACTAGAATAACCTGTTTGATTATCAAAGATTGGTTCCATGAGGTATTTTTGCTACAAGACCAAGAAAATTCAACCTAAAGGTCTGTATAAAGAAACTTTGCTACTTTTAGATGATATTTTGTTGCAACCAGCAGAAAATATTGATATCAGATTGGATCTGTAAAATATTTATAAAATGTTTACCACCTAACATTACAACATTAATTCATCTGATGAGCCAGGAATGTATATCCATAATTGATAGAGAGTAGCAATTAAGACTGATTAAAAAGCTTATGGTGGAAAATGAATGTCTTCCAATGTTTTCAAAGGAGATGGCATTAGAATAAAAAATTCTTGGGTTTTGATGAAGATGAACTATAATTGCAACAAATGTAGTTGATATTTCTAAGAAAATAACCAAGGGAAGGTTGGCATTGAAGAGTAGTTTGGAGTTTATTATACATGGCCAGTTTATATGATGCAAACAGATAGAGAAATCATTTGAATTGCATAAGAATAGGTGAGTTAACTGTTATCATACAGATTCAAATGCCAGCCTGCCAACAGCACCTACATTTTGTGTACATTTAAGTGTACGCACAGCTGATAAAGGTTGAACCAGTGAAAACAAAAAAGAAGTCAAAATGATTTCAGAAATATATTGGTCATTCCATTCCAATGTAATAAAAATTCATTGGATTAACAAATACAATAATTTTGCCTGACATCATGAAAAATAAAATAATCATTGGATTAAAACAAAGATCAATAAAAGATTAAAAAAGATTAATGACCATTAAAAATTACTAATTTTCAGTTTTGTAACAATGCTCTGTTTTAAATAAAATGCCATATGAAGTTATCTTCAATGTTACATTGTTTTTTCTATTATCAGTATTTTGCATTTTGTAAATCGTGTAAACACTATAATAATGTAAATACTACAATTTAAAACAAAAAATTGTTAAGAACTGTAATTTATGTCATTGCCTAATCTGAAATATTAATGTAAATATTTGTTGAGTTGAAACACTGAAAATAAAATACAAGATATGTTGGAACTTTGGTCTTCATTGAATGTAATAAGAATAAACAGCGCAATATACATTGCGCAAACTTTCTCATATACGTGTATACATTTGGTCGACTGTGTATGCTTATAAAAGAAAACGCTTATAAATCAAAGTTAACCGTAGCTTAGCGTATATTTTAATGCCACTGGTCGATAATTAGTAATTTTTTGGAATATATGGGTTAGTTAGTATTATTTGTGACATCAGGCATTACGATTGGATGGATTTTAATCAAAAAAATCCTTATAACCATTTTTGAGTTAATCGAATTTTGTTTCAAAATATCCAAGAATAAAGTACCCTTAATTGTTTCGCAATATCTTTCATCTCTTCAGAGTGCGTATTATGAATGATATTATCTATAAATATGAGATATTCGATTTAGTTTAACCGTCTAGGCTGCAGTCAGATTTTGAGTGGATCGCGGCGAAGGCGTGACGTCATAGGGCTTAGGTACATTGTAATGTCACTGGACGCCATATAGTGATTTTAAGAGATGTATGGCTTACGTAGTATTATTTGTGACATCAGGCTCTACAATTGGATTGATTTTAATCAAATTCTCTCAAGCCATTTTTGAGTCAATAAAATTTTTCTAAAAATCGCCAAGAATAAACTACCCTTTATTTTTTTGAAATATCATTTTTATGAAAAAGGGTCTGCAAAAGATGATATATCGCACTAATACGAGATATCATTCGATTTTATGTGCGTGTTTGGGCTGTAGAACAGGGAACAGACAGATTTACAGACAGACGGCATGGCGAAAACCACTTTCATGGACTCAGGGACACCTAAAACGTGTATTTCCATCAAAATCTCGAAGTTCTCTATGTACTACGTATATGAGAAAGTAAAAATGCAAGCAAGGAGACTACCATTCCATGGGATAATTATAGCAATTACCCGAGTAAACCCCATTCTTACTAGCTATTGAGATGTGTTTCTTTATTTCAATGTCATTGTTATTACATGTTCTATTATAACAGTAGATAAAAATTCTTAACTAAGGCTTAGATCTGATATGGAAAACACCAGGCTTTTTATTTTTAACTCATACCAGAAAGTAGCTACTCATTCATAAATTAATATAATTGATATGCTGACGTATCTGTCTTTCGCCCAGGTAGTTTAATTTTGTCATTTCAGCGTTTGTTTATTTTCAAAAAGCACAGTACAAAATACTTAGCATTTAATTTAATATATACAAATGAGCAACATTTCTCGAGATACGATGACGCTACATCAAAACAGATTTTTAATTTTGAAGATTTTCTTATCTCTCTCTCTCTCTGTACCGGTTATTTAGCTTCGGAATCCTTCGTAGAAGAATACGCGCCTGTTGTGAAGTAACTGAACTGGGCGGGAATTTCTTACATTTGGTCCATCTGCAGAAAGTAGCTTGCGGAACTGTGCTAGCTGCGAAAGAATAAAAGATATTATTGAACAAATGTTTCTATAAATGGTTCCATCATAAATTACTTGTCCTTCACGCTTACTTTCGGATGTGCCTATTAAACGTTTTGATCGAACTATTTCGTTCATTCTTTAATTAATTTAATTAATTAATATTGGATCCGCTTACTTTTCGCAATGCTTGCAAATATCCAAATCAAAAAAGAACTGCCAAAATAAAATCGTTTCCTAATTAATTTCATAGCGGGTCAAGTTAAATTTTAGACCAACATGTAAATAAATGAAACATTGAAATTTGAAAGTTTTCTTATTTGTTTATGGTATTTAGTGGACAGGATATTTCATGCATTGATTTATGAATCGCGAAACCATTTATTAGCATAAATACGAGATCGCTTGATAAATACTGTAAAATTTTCAAAATAGAAAAATAGAGGAGCCAACGACGGAAATAACTGTGACCACGAGAATGACATTGAATTCATATAAAAAATACGAATGAACAATAACACTGAAACAAAAAGTCTCAAATGAAGTTAAGAGAACACTGTACTTTTATAATAGCAAAGAAATACATAAAATGTGCAGATAAAACTTCTTTGATATGCTTTTATCGTCATCTTGAAGCCAAAATAATCAAATGTCTTCCGTTATAAAAATAGATTTTAGTTTAATTTAAACGGAGACAATAATCACTGAATCCGATTTAGCTGTGTTATTCCCTTGTAAAATTACACGTATTCGTAATATGCCTCAGAAATGTTTGGAATGCATTTATTTGGTCCTTGTAAATTCTGACGTTATCCTAAACGAAAGACGATCTGTTCGAATCTTATTAAAATGCATACGATTTGTTAGAACGGGAAAAAATTTCACTTTTTCTCTGCCAAGCTGTTTGTGTGTTTTTTCTAATCTCAATTATAGTTCCCGAAAAACTTTGAGGTTGCCACTTGACCGATTTAGGCGGACAGATCCGATTCACTGTCCTTTTTTCACTGAAAGATACAAGAAGTAGTGCACGTACCCTCCTTCCAGAAAAGCGCCCAGAAAGAGGCCATATTTTTTTTAATTTACTCGCGTAACATCAACAGCCTTTTCCATACTTCGAGTCAAATATTCTTTTACTTATCAAAAGTCATTGAAATACAATGCCACGGGAAATAATGGCATGGTCTAAAAATATATTTTAACCAAGGCCGGGCAGATAGGTGAGGCGGCGAGGCGACCGCCTCAGGCGCCTCTCGCAAGGGGCGCCAAAGTTTGACCACTATGAAAATCACGATTTGGGATAAATAATACTACCCAATAATCGAAAAATCAACGCATTGTAGAGCTGACACATCTTTAAAACTAGAAACAAGACCAACAGTGGTCTCGGTCAAATTCTATGCTCTCCGTTATATTTCTTAGCAAAACACATGGCACATGATTTTTTTTAGAAATGTATTTCGGATTCAACAAAGGCTAAAAACCCTCCTCCCTCTCGTCCGACCATAAACCTTCTCTAAAGTTTAAATTCGTACACACCCGACTTCTTTAATTTTCGCGGTTCGGTTTCTTTTGGTCTCCCCAAGTGTTAACATCTTTCAGTGGATCCTCTGTTCGAGTTTGCTAGAGCAGCGATTTTCAAACTATGCGCCGCGGCCCTCCAGCGGGGACAAAAATTATTTTGGAAGTAAGGTGGAATGCCAAATAATAAAATTTTCACGTTTAATAAAATTTTATCAGAGAATTTTCGGAAATACGATGTTATAAAAATTATTTATAGTTGTATTTAATGAAGAAATTTGTATTTCAATTTATTATTTTTACTTTTTTCATTTCAAAGCGGGCCGCATGATATTCAAGGGGGCCGTGACAATTGAAATTTTAAGAACAACTGTGCTGGAGGGTCTTGAACCAGCTAGTATTCATTTCAGGGCATCGAGTCGGAGCTGTACTGTCAAAATGATTTTCATAACAACCGATTTGTTCCGTTACTTAGAATCATTGTAGGAGTTCGAATCTTGAAACAACGAATGCCTAAAAGAAAGAAAGTTTGTTTTCCTGCCATCGGTTTTTTAATACGCGTCGACTTGATCAACTGATCAGTTTTAACGCGAGAATTTAACCCATTCTTAGTGATTTGCATTGTTGCCGATTTCGTGTAATGGGGTACCATAATATCTTTGTATCGCAGGTGTTCACGAAATTTCATTAAAAAACTTTCCCATTGAATTTCAATGAGCATCTCCCTAGTAATATATAGATTTTTACGCCCAGCTACCACCCAGCTCTCCCCAGTTCTTTCAACAATCTTCGTCAAGCTATCAATCTATAAATACCTGATATTTATGTATGGTATAACTATATATCAAGTTCGATTTTCACACAATTCACATAATCAAAATATTAATACCATTTACGTGAAGAAGACATTTTCAGCGGTTATGTTGTTTGTGTAGCAGTAAGAGTTCCTTACAGTCAGAAAAGAGTGTAGTAAGGCCATATGCATAGTTTGCATAATATACGAGTATCAGAAAGTTTTTGGAATACATATTTCATCAATTTTTGCTATTGTATAGACTAATCAAGTTATATTAATCCTTGACGTTTTTATCAAAACAAGTAGGGATGTATACGGGTTTACCGTGATACAAAAATGCTTTTCGTCTAATTAGCCGAGGTATAATCGTGCACTAATGTATTTGCTTTTAAACCAGAAAATTATATATCCTTATATGATTGTAGCCCTGCTTATTAGATCCGTTCTAAACATGTTCATTTCGTTTTGCCATTCTATACTCGCCTTACACACGAAATTACTTTTTGAAATCGGTTCAACCAATACCTTCCAAATTCATAGTTACAGAAAAATTCTAATCTCGATATTGTGGTAACCCTGTTTAATCGACCCAGTTGAAATATAATATTTTGGTTATTTATTTATATGAAGATTAAATATACTATATTTGGTTAAACTCCATTAGGTCAGTTCTCGAGAAAAACGCGCAAAAGAAATATTATTTTACCTTTTATTGTGATAGCCCTGTTCTTTAGTTCCGCTTTAAACATCTTGATTTCATTATGATATGTTGTACAAATCTTATATACAAAATTTAATTGAAATCCGTTCAGCCAATTTCTTCCAAGTCCTTAATTACTGAACGAATTTAATTTGTAATTGTGGCACCCATGTTTGGCTGATTCGGTCTAAATATGCTAATATGGTTTTGTATATATGTTTACATTATAAACATTAAATTTGGTTAAAATTGATCCGGACACTATAACACAAATATGTGTAAAAAGAACTTTTTCATTCCTTTTATTGTGGCAGCCCTGATTTATAGATCTATGCTGAACATCTTGATTTCGTTTTTTTATGTTGCACACCTAATTCATACAAAATGTCGCTGAAATCGGTTCAACCAGTTCCTTCCAAATTCATAATTATCGAAAAGATTAATTTTGCAATTGTGACACCCCTGCTCAGTTGATCTGGTCGAAAAATATCACTTTCGTCATTAATTTATGTGAATATTCTATGTACCAAATTTGGTTGAAATCGGTTCATCCAATTCTTCCCTGATATATGTGTACTGACGGACGGACGGACATCACGAAGATAATAGTGCTTTTCAGCAATGCCGAAAAGCACTAAAATGGGGTATACGTACTTGGCAATTTTGCCTTTTGTTTTTGTCAAATTTTTGTTGGATGTAAGATAAAATTCAATGTATTCTAATTAATATTTTATGAAAACATGGGAGGGAGGAATGGCAGAGCAAATAGCATGAGGCGCTCTTTTCACCAACTACATACGATCTTTCTAGCGGAATAAAGAATAGCAGATGCGATACATTGCAGGTTGTCTACATCCGTAGCAGCATGCGCTTTTTAACGATTGTTTCCTGTTAATCCCTAGAAGAAAATCCTATATTCACTACGTTTATATAATATCTAACGCTCATATAGAAAAATCTATCCTGAAAATTTGGTTTCTCTAATAGTAAGTTGCAGGATTCCAGAGATATGGCTCGTCGAGACTGCCGGACGGACACACACACCGAATACATGAGGGATTTGTCAGAAAAAATGCACTTTTTTTTGTTTTTTAATAAAAGTAATTATATGATATGAATAAATACATTATTACTACGTATTTTCTACTTTTCCAACTGACGTCCAATTAAAAGAGCTCAGTAAAAAAAATTGAAGGGGCGCCATATTATATCTTGCCTCTGGCGGCAAACTGTCTGGGCCCGGCCCTGAATTTAATGTGAAACTATTGGAATAGATCAGGGAAGGGAAATTCGCTTCAAAAGTATCTTATTCTTGCTAAAATTTTCATGTCGTAAGGCTTTAATTATAACACTTTCCATCTATAAAAAACTCATTCGTGGTTTTCTTTACTGTGAATGGAACAATTTTTGAAACGAGATCTTCGGATCATTCATTCCATCAATTTACTGTGAATGTTTCAGCAAGTAGTGGGGTTAGCAGATAAGATAGTGCAAACAATTAGTGGCTATGATGACGCGTTCGGGAAATCCAAGACGAAAGGGAGAGGATATATTTTAAGAACGTTACATATTCTCGAGGCCTCTGTGGCTATTCTTCAGCTTCATTGGGTTTTAAAAGGAACAAAAAAATCCTTTGAAAAACATATTGGATCTGCGAGCGAATTGCAACACGAAAACTTCCCATTGAAATTTGATGAGGTTCAGTTGTTACGACCCGCGCGTAAATATAGATCGTTATTATTTTATTTACATTTCGAATAAAACCTTCGGAACAAGAACATATCAGGACAGATGTGTTTCTGACTACGTGACTGAATACACTCTCCGACAAAAGAAGTTCAATTAAAACCACGATAAGCACTTGCCCTTTTTATTTCGATCTAAAAATGGCCGCATTATTCTGTGTCCTCAATGTATTCTTTCGCTAACATGTCAACATATTTATCTCTCATTAAAAGAATAAACTGTCAATCAAATCCGCCAATACCGTCGCTACAAACAAACTTGTTAATAAGAGAGAAATCTATTTGAATCCTGCGTGATGGCATTTTATTCTTTTCCTTCTCTCCTTCGGCGATAAATCATTGTATTTTTATCTTGTCATCCACATTTAAGCTAACAAAATGATCACATACTTCTAGTTATTCTTTTCAATGTAGTTGTCAATTGTGCATAATCATTGCCATTCTAACGCAGTAGTTTCTTACGAAGGATTGAAAATTTCATTTTATTTAGAAGCATTTTAGTTTTCTCATAAAGTCTATAAAATTTGTGTAATTCGAGTTTTCACCAAACATCCTCCAAAATTAATTCCACTATTAATTTTATCTAGAAAAACCAATATCGTATAATATATGGATATAGGTCAAGTCTTGTCCAACATACGGCTCGCGTGCCAAAGGTTTTTATTCGGCCCGCCACCATTTAATAACATGTGGAGATAAAATCAGAATACACAAATAAAACCATATTGAAAGCATTAACTTCTTTTTTAAATTATATCCTATATCCTAAAATGTGTGCAAAAATATAAAATCAATATTCATAGTGCTTATGGTGATAAAACAACGGCTTCTAATCGCTCACAACGCTTTAAACGTTACATTCTATAGCAGTGGTTCTCAGGCAGATCTACCTTGCGACCCCCTCCGTGCGGATGTTCGGTCGCCGCGACCCCCCCCCACCCCAATGATTTTATGAGGTGTAAAAAACGGATTACTCCGAAAATGGGAGTTTATGATAATAAGCTAAAAATTTTCCACAGAAATTACCATATTTATAATTATTTTTGCTTATAGATACATTTTTAGATGTTCGTCATTACTGAGACAGACATATCTACTTGTTATTTATTACATAGGAATAACACATACAGGTTGTCCGACATGTCACCGTACCCCTGATTTACTTTCGTGATATATTCGTTACATTCTCTGACAAGCACTCGTATTTTATGAATCCAGCGGCACCGTCATATTCGACACAGAGATTGATGCGTTGCCATGTCCTTCGTGACATCTTCCGCGGTATTTGTGGTGTTACAGAAATGTTGTTTGTTCCAAAGAGAATCCTCATTACACGTTGAAGATGGAAAACAACCCACCACACGTGATGTTGTGGACAGGTATAACTGCAAGTCATGTCATTGGCCCATATTTCTTTGACGGACCTGTCAACGGTGCCTCATATCTGGAAATGTTGAAGAATTATCTTATACCAGAGCTGACCAACAGAGCGATCATGGAACAGGTGTGGTTCAGCAAGATGGCGCGCCAGCCCATATCGTGCTAAAAGTTTGCTACTTCCTCAACGAAGCATTTATTCTGAAGATTCCAACTGTCAATCGAACATAAAACATAGACTTATAAACTATAAATTAAAATTGAAGGATTGAGATGATTAGGAAAAAATCAGTTGGCATAGCGAAGAGTGCTCGCGACTACGTTTGAGAACCACTGTTCAAGAGGATAACTGGATAATTCTGAATTACTTTTCTAAAAGTTTTTCACTGGCCCGAGGGTTACGAAAAATTTGAAAGATTCCCTCCTGCGCGAAAAGGTTGAAAAATCCTGATATAGGTGGTCCTGTAGGGCCCCTTAAATCGGGCGTCCACCCTGCGGTCGCGGACTCAGCGGTATTAGAGTTCTGCTACTGGTCGGCAACCTTTTTTGATGGTGGGTCAAATAATGGTTTTTGGAAAATGGATCTATTAAAAAATTTTAATGAAATTAAAAATCAAACCTGGATGTTTATATAAACCAAATTTACTAATTGAATTACTCTATTATTTTCAAAACATAAGCCCTTTCAAACAAGTTTACCATTATGGGTCACCAAAATCGTGATGGCGGGTCACTCATTGACCCGCGGGTCATAGGTTGCCAACCATTGTTTTACAACATGATCTATTTGGCACAGAATATGCTCATTAGTATGCCTAATTGCACTGTATTCTAATTTCAAATGATATTTTTAAGAATAAAAATGAAATTAAAAGGTAAAATTACGTAGAGAGAAGATAGAGATAGTTAGTTCAATATTCCTTCCTATTAGCTCATACAATATTGTTTTTTGAATGAATAGCCATTGGCTCATCTTTTTAGGCTGGTTTAAAAGGAAACAGCCCCATGAAATATTCGTGTCTGTGTGTGTGTATATAATTCTCCCACTAACAACTTTTGCATCAATGGACCGATTTTCATGAAGCTTGTGGTATGAGGCTCATGCTGCCAGGGCCAACCTCCGGGCTATATTTTATTTAGCAAAGATTGAAGTCCCAGGTTCGATACCAGGAAAGTTTTTTTCCTATTTGTTTTACATAGGAAGTCTCAAATCCATCGTGCAGAGATGTTTTCTTTAATACTTTAAAATATCTTAATATTGTGATATCGGAGCGAGGTTTGTAGTGATATAATGGAAAAAGAATTTAAATTCTAATTTTTACCACAGAAGTTCGATAATTGATCGTTTTTTTATTTCTACGATAACACCATTTTTGCGTTTTAAATCGCATTTTTTCCGATTGCTGCCATGGAGACGTTTATTACCGAACTCGGCTTGAGCATATACGAGTGAACAAATGGGCTATTTTCTTTTCCACTCGACTACCCTTCAGCAATGGACAGTTGATCCATACATATTAGCGTATAAACCAGAGGTCGGCAACCCTTCAAAGTATAAGAGCCGTTTCTTTGTCATTTGTCTCATTTCAAAATATTTTGGAGCCACACAGTGAAAACCTGTACGATCTTTTTTTTTAGAGATTCGAGAGATTGCAATAAGTATTTTTCAAAACTGATAAAGATTAGGGAGCTTAGTTAACTTATAAAGAGCCACAAGGATGTACTCAAGGAGCCATATGTGCCTCCGGTTGCCGGCCCCTGGTATAAACAGTAACATTTATTAAATTCGTTTATTTAAAAAAATACATGCAAAATAATATAATGTCAGAAAGAAATTTTGACATTGCTTTTAGTACAGTTGAGCCTTATAAATCCGGCATCCTCGGGACATAGCCCATGCCGGATTTTCGAAAATTCCGGATTTCTGACAGTGACCCGCATAGCCTAAGTATCCAGGGACAAATCGTAATGTACAACATAGTATCTTAACCAAATTACGAATAATATCGTTCAAGACTAAACAATGCGAGGTACAATTTCGCCTTAAATAATTAAATATCTATCTTACATTGTTTTAATTTATTCCTTGTAGGCATTAACAATACAATTCAAATCCACAGAATATTTCCACTGTTTCATTCTAATAAAAATTATTCTCCAACATTGGTCAAAATCGAAATATAAACAAACAAATTTTAGTAATATCGTCAAAGGCTCAATTTTCACGTAATATTACCACAAGCTCAAATGTGCCGGCCATGGTAATTCAAAATTCTCATTATTGAAAATTTGCGTTTTTTCGTATTAAAAACAGATTTCCGGCGAATCAAAAACGAATTGTATGCAACGGTCTATTGAAGGTTTTTCTATTGCTGCCTTGTCATCATAGTCACTTTCACTTCCTTCATCTTTCTCACATTCGGGTCCCAAAACCATTTCAGCTATTTCGCAGTCAGTTAGCTGACGTACGACAGGCGCTTCATTGTCGATTTCTATTCAATTTTCAACTTCATCTTCTCCCAGATTCTTCGTAACAGCGTTATTTGTCAATGCCTTAGCGAAATCCATAATTTCAGAAACCAGTCTCTTTGTGTCACTAACATTAAAACCTAGAAAATCTGGTGACGATTCATCACCATCTTCATCTTTCTTGCAGGCCACAAATTATTATTATTATTATAAGTATCTACAGGAGCTTTCGGACGAAGAAGCTGGCATTGACGAAACTGATGACACTGATGAGGAAGAAAATATTTCCCACAGCGATCATTACATTTACTTCGACCAAACGATTTCAGATGATGATATTGATGAATCTACTTCGGGTAGGGTTGCCAACTTTTAAATAGGGAAATACGGGATAACTCATTTTCGGTGGTAGGAATTTTTCAGTTATTTCAATTAACTAAATAGTGACTGTATCATTTATCTAGCAGATATGAGAAATCCGGGACAAATTGTTTATATGAAGATTATCTTCGGGACGTAATGTAAAAATCGGACATTCGTAAATTTTTGGTAAGTCTAGTCGCCTTATTTCCCAGTCCAGCAACTATCCAACTTATAAATTTTAAAGATATATCTTTACGAGAGTGAAAACATACAGAAGGCTCTTGGTTATATTTTAAGTCGAATATCAGTCCTTTCAAAATGCACCTGGGATAGTAGGCAACCCGCGGAAAGCCTTTTCAAAAAGTGCCTGATTTTTTTATAATTCCGGATTTTTTAATTGCCGGGTTTGTGGGGTTCTACTGTAGTTTAAACCTGATAATGCTCTATCAATTTGTTTTTCAATTTTTCTCTATCATTGATAAACTATGAATTACAAACGGTAATTACGGTATGAGAATTCCTTTGAATGACTAACAGATACTGAAACATTTCCTGTGAATATAAGTAATAAATTCGGGACGTTAACTTTGGGAAACCAGCCTACATTAGTCCTGGTTTGGACTTTTTGTTATTACAGGGACAAGAACTGTTTAGTTTTCGGTTAAAATCGGTTAACCGAAAGGGGTGTTTATTCTTGTCACATATCCGTTTCTTTCAAATATTTACTTTAATATTTAATCAATGTAAAACATTACTGGAATAAAATTTGTAGGAAATTTACCATTGCACAACTTTTGTTCGAAACATTTCCCCATTGTTTAAGAGATATTTTAAAACTATATTTTTCAGTACCACCACCACACTACCTACAGGCGACTTTTGTAAACACTTTTGTATCCGCTTAGTTACGTCTTAGTAACGATACTTTTTAGGCGTGTTTCGCTTCTAGCATGAGCGCCTATTAGCTTCGGTCTGTCCGTCCGTCCGCATGTTCGTTCTCGGCTTCTACCGAACGGATTTTTATGAAATTAGACATTAAGGACACAGTAAAATACAATAAGAAAATCACACAGATGAATCACGTAAGCCAATCAGGAGTGCCACTTTACTGGAGAAAAATAATGAACTGTTCGTCATATCTCGTAAAGTATCGGCCATATCTAAAAAGTTTTCAAATAAAATTGTAGTAAAGTATAGTATTTATTTTCCTATACATTTTTGTCGTGGGAGTAGCCGTTAAAATAAAACAAGAATTTCGTAATTCGCTTTGAACTTAGAAAAATTCATGTATAGCTACGTCATTGTTGTTAACGTAAACACACTTATTGGTTACTGAAGTAAATAAGATTTGCTATAATTACAAAAATACATTAAATTCCTTATGCGTGCATGAATGATTTTGTAAGCGGAAGGAAATGGATTGTGTACGAAGAAGAAAAGAACGTATACGTAAATATTACAACTAATGAACTTCAGTGAGATCTATTTTAAGTAATTTTTTATTGTTCGATTGCTTAAAAATGATAGAAAAAAAATCGGTAAAGAAAATTTTAATATTTCCTTGAAATCATTTCTGATTTACCGTTTTGCAGTATTTAGTCATTATACTAAAATTACGGAAATACTTTTATTAATGCATCAACATTGGGGAGGAAGAAGTTTTTAGTAGACAGTAGGACATAATCGGGTAGTTGTGTATAACTGTTTTATGGCATGCGTTCGTTCAAATTATACCGTTTAGTTTCAAATACACCATCGCACGAAACGCGCATATTTGTGATACACTGCACACTTTCCTAACTTGTTAGTCCTGATTGTTGGAGTTTCATGGCTATATCCAATATCAGAAGGCTACGGCATGAGTTTATATCTGTTCTTTGTAAGGTCTTTGATTTCTTCGCGCAATTTCTTAAAATATTTATTATTATTATTTGGAATTTTTAGAAATATTACATGGAGAAAGTCATGTGGTGGCCACATCAGATTTTAACTGACAAATTTTTGCCTTCAATCAGGCAAGAGAAGTATGAAAATGAACATAAAGGACGACTCTAGGCCAGTGTTTCTCAACCGGTGCTCCGCGGAGCACTGGTGCTCCGCAAACATGAGGCAGGTGCTCCGCAAACCTTTTAAAAAATTAAAGTGAAAAGTCCAATTATTGGAAATATAATATTAAATTGTTTATTAGAACGAAGTGTAAAGACTTTTGTCTATCACGTTATGATAATCACAACACTGCTTTGATTATAAAATCTACTTGTTCTGCCTTTTCTCTCCGAATATGTACTACCTCATTTTCTTACCCATCCCCCAACCTCTTCCAACTTTCTGCCTCCCCTTTCCTACTCTCCAATACCCTCCCTTCCCCATCTTACTTTGTTTACTTAGAAGAATATTCACTCCATTTATTCCTCTCCAATTCACGGACCTTCTCCTTCCGCATTGTATACATAAAAGAACATTTTATTGCCTGCCAACCAACCTCTCCTTCACCATTCCACCTCCCCTCTTCTACTCACCGATTCCCTTCTTCCCTCTCGGTGTAACATTTGCTATAGATTCTATATACTTGCATCAGATGATGCCAGGTCTCTGTTGTTGACTGCGGACTCTTCCACTGCCTCCCTCCACTCGCCTTCCAAAATCGACTCGGAGACATAGTTACATCTCACGGACTATAGTTTAATTACGTTGTGCCCGCAATCCACGAAACAAGCCCGGCACTGTATGTGGGCGGCCATTTTCCCTGTGTTCCATCGTAGTTGTTTGTATATCAGTTTTTTCGTTTACCATTGTGTAATATTTAAATGCGTTGGTGAGTGGCTGTGAAATGTGTATTCTACATATTTTGTCGAATATTGACAGTACGTGAGTAGCCTTTTGCGTTAATAAAATTAAGTTTAAATTTAATATATTTTTATTTATTCTAATAAAATTACGTCTGCTTGGTACACATAGGATAAAATGAGTAAACAGACCAGGTTGACTTTTTTTATGAAAAATTCCGGAGTGAGTCAAACAAATGTTGACGAAGCGATTCCATCTACTTCCATGAGAGACAATGCCAGTAATAGATCATGTGACTCACCTTCACAGTCAGATCGGAAAAAGCAGAAAGTGGTAGTACATCGAAAGTATGATCCTGATTACATTAAATACGTTTTCACATGTAAAGGCAGTAGTTCACAGTGTGTTATTTGCCCTGAGGCTTTGTCAAATAGCGCCATGTTTCCAGCAAAATTAAAAAGACATCTTGATAAAAAAACACCAGCAGTATTATTTTAAGAGAAGAGAAAATGAATTTAAAAGCCAGAGGGGATTAATTAGTAACATATGCAAAGTAACTGACTCAGTGCTTAATGCATCGTTCTTAATTTCACTCCGAATCGCCAAAAATAAAAAGCCTTTCACCATAGGAGAAAGTTTAATCATGCCTTGCTTAGTAGATGCATGCAAGACGATTTTGAGAGAGAAGGCTGCAAAAAAATTAGACAAATTCCCCTCTCCAACGATACGATTGCGAGACGTATCGCAATGATGAATGATCTTCATCAGCAACTGTTAGAGAAAGTGAAAAAAGCTAGAACCTTCGCTCTTCAATTGGACGAATCAACAGATATTGCTAACAAAGCTGTAATAATTATGTACGTTCGATATATTGATTGGGACAGTGAAGAGATTGAAGAAGAATTCATAAACAGCTTTTACTTGCCACACTGTTCAACTGGGTCCGAAATATTCAAGGTAATATCTGAATATTTCTCCAGCAAAAATATCGATATTTCAAATTGTGTTTCGATTTGTACTGACAGTGCAGCAAATATGACAGGTGTACATGCAGAATTGGTTGCAAAATTTAAAGAAGTAGTGCCAAAAATTCAAATTACACATTGTATTATTCACCGAGAATTATTAGCATGTAAAAAGTTAAGCTCCAAGTTAAATGAAGTGTTAGAAATATCCATCAAAATAGTAAATTTAATAAAATCCAGTGCACTTAACTGCCACTTGTTTGGAATACTATGCGATGATATGGGATCTACACATTCCACACAATTATTGCATGCAGAAGTTTGCTGGCTGTCCAAAGGTCAAGTGTTAAAAAGATTTTGTTAACTTAGAGAGGAAGTAGTGTGTTTTCTGTCTGAGAAAAATTCAGATCTTGTGAAGTACTACAAGAATATTAATTGGTACATGAAACTTTGTTATCTTGCAGACATTTTTCAGAACTTGCATGAGTTAAATTTATCGCTATAAGGACCATTGAAAAATGTTTTTCACAGGTATAGTAAAATAGAAGGGTTTAAAAAGAAATTAAAGTTATGGGTTAACAGAGCAAAAGACAACTACTTTGATATGTTTTCTGTATTAGCAGAGCTTCTGAATGAAGTTAAAGATAGAAACAATGAATAATTTAATTTTGCAGAACTTCAATTGATCATTGTTAATTGCTTGAATACACTTAGTGATAAATTTGATAAATATCTTCCTTTAAACAAAGATCCAAGAGTAAGTTCTTTGTGGGTATTAGATCCATTTAATGATAATCAAGGAAATAACTTATCACTAGAAGAAGAAGAGTTACTAGCTGATCTTTCCTCAGACTGCACATTAAAAATTTTATAGAAGGATTTTCCTCTTGAAACTTTTTGGATTAAAGCTTTCACTGAATTTCCACAGCTAAGTGAAATAGCGCTGAAAGTCCTTCCTTTTTCATCGACTTTTCTATGTGAAAGTGGTTTTTCTGTAGTTACTGAAATAAAAAGCAAGCTGAGAAATCATTTGGACATCACTTCAACATTAAGACTATCTCTATCCAAACTTAACTCAAGGATAGATGTACTCTGTTCGAACATGCAGGCCCAAATATCCCATTAAGTAGGTATGGATAAACCATGTATGGATTAAAAAAATCAAATTATCAATTTTCTACAAAATTTTAATGTTACTTTTTTATTGCTCAGTAATTATAATATTGTTTATTCGTTTTTTGGGTTTTCGGTAAAGATACTTAATTTTTTTAACATTTCCTTTATTTTTATGGTAATATTATGCTTCGACACCAAGTTTTAGGAATAATTACTATTTTGGATTTTTCTTTTATTATTTCCATTTGTTGGAATACCTTTATGTTAACCTACCTAGTTTGTAGTATTTTCTGCTTTTATAATTAAAGGACTTTCTACAATGTTTTATTTGTTTTATGTAATAATTTAATTACGGTACTAGCTATCAAGCCACTCTGGCTTTTATAGACCATAGGTTTCTGTGCTGAGGAATACATTTTTCCATAATTTATTTACAGGTATTATCTGTGTAAAAATAAGTAAGAACTTATTTATTTATTCATGTACTGTAAAATGTAAAAAAGTATATGCATATATACAGTGCCTTACTTAATTACAGCAACAATTCAGATACCCTTGACTACAAATTTTTTCGTCTAAAATTTAGCCAAAATTTCTTTTTAATAATGAATTTGCGGAACGATTTGACGCGTATTCGAAAATCAATGGCCAAAAAATGAATCTCCATTCTTTCAGGCGTCGTTTGGTTTAAGTGCCGCATTCGTAGAGGGATTCTAAGTGATTTTAAAATGCGAATGAAAAATATGCTGCATCGCATTTGCTCCCATTTAATTTTATGTCAACCTATAGGGAGAAGGGAGGGTTTTGATTTAATATAATAGAAGGATTTGGTCTGGTGCTCCTCCTAAATTAGGGGATATCGTGGTGTGCTCCACGGTCTAATAAAGGTTGAGAAACACTGCTCTAGGCGACATCCGTTCTTACGACGACTTCCGTTATTTCAAACAAAGTTTTTTTACTGCCAAATGCTGAAATGGTTTTAATTCGTCATTCCTAACCATTTCCGGATTTTTGCTCTTTCCTCATACATCAAACGTCAATCAAACGTCGGTCTCGGTGGCGGCGAGGTAACGTCCTCGCCTGCCAATCCGAAGGTCGCGGGTTCGAATCCCGCCTAGGTGGGTTTTTCTCCACCTAGGGCATGGATGTATGTGTTCGTCTATTGTTATTGTTAACACATTCCACTGTAAAATGGCTACAAAAGCTGTATGTGGAATTATTGAATAAATAAAAAAATAAAATAAATTCATCCGCATTACTTACGTCTATCCCAGGGCTCGGCGACCGAATCATCAAAGAGCCATTTATTTCCATTTCAGAGTAAAGTTCAACATCGGAAAAGCCGCAGTGGGTAAGACGGTAATTATTTTTTAAGATCATCACTGTATGTAAAAGAAAGGTCTTATAAATAAACGCGCTCTTTAGAGCATATAGGTCGTTCCAGGTGCTTTACCTGATAGAAAAAGTTGATTTATGGAGTCGCATGGAAATCCTCAAAGAACCGCATGCGGCTCAGGAGCCGAAGATTACTCACCCCTAGTATAGCCGAAAGGTTCGAGAAAATATCGATACATTTTTAATACTTTTTAAAATGTATATTTACAAACTTACAAAATAGAAAAATCTGATGTGGCCAACACATGACTTTCTCCATACCTGTAATATTTCTACGAATTCCAAACAGGTTAAATGATAATAAATATTTTAAGGAACTGCGAGAAAATTTTAAAGACTTTATAAAGAACAGAAATAAACTCAAACCGTAGCCTTCTGATATTGGATATAGCCCCGAAGCTATAATAACTAGAAAATGAAAAGGAGCGTAAAGTGTTTACAATAGTCGCCGGTAGGTGGTGTAGTTGGGGCAGCTAAAAATTTAGTTTTAAAAATATCTCTTCAACAATGCGTTATATGGGAACAAGTTTCGAACAAAGGTTGTAGAAAATTAAATTTTCTACGACTTTTATTCCAGTGCTGTTTTACATTATCAAATATTAAAGCAAATATTAAATAAATAGAATATCTCCTTAACAAGCGTTCTACGAAAAAAATTTCAAACAAAAGTTTTGGAGAATAACATTATCTATGAAGTTTACAATAAACAACATTTACATTTATGAAGATTTAAAAGGGTTATTTGCCAATAACCGAAATATGATTAAACATCCACTTCCGGTTGATCTATTGTTGACAAAACCTAATCAGGTCTTTATTATATAGTATTCTTTCTAAATATAAGATTTGGCATAGATACAAGTGTGAGTTTTTTTAGTTAGAGCGTCCTTAATATCCTATCACATACAGACTGACAGACAAACACATACATCATTGAGAAAATAGTCGAAACGTGTCCAGGAAACCTTAAAACATGTATTTCCGTTGAAATCTCGAATTCGATTTTTTTTCTATACTTCGTATATGGAGAAAGTAAAAATGGAGTACGGGGATGTCACGCTAATTTTGGTATGTAGCTTAGGGTGTCGCCACCAGAAAAAGTTTAGAAAAATACTCTAGAGGCATCTCGAATTTTCGCCACTTCTGAGATGCAACACATGGTGCGGGGAAGCTAGTCGCTTCGCTCAGTTTATTTTTGCCCTAATAACTTCCTGAGTAGTGATAGACACATTTTTACTTTCTCCATACGTAGTATAGGGGCAAGTATTGTTTTCATGAAAAAATCGATTTCGAGATTTCAACGGAAATACACGCTCTGAGGTCCCCTAAACACGTTTTGACCATTTTCTCGATTGTGTTTTTGTATGTGACGGCTTTTTTAGGGTGCTCTAACTCAAAAAATATTAATCAGATATGAGCGAAATTTTAAATTTAACATTTTTATGAAAGCCAAAAGAATTGATTAGTTTTTGATAAAAATCGGTCAAACGGAAGTAAGTGTTTACTCTTGTCACCTATCCGTTATTTTGAGATATTTGCTTTAATATTTGATATATTTAAAAATATACTGGAATAAAAGTTGTAGAAAATTTAATTTTCTACAATTTTTGTTTGAAACATTTTCCCATTGTTTAAGAGATATCTTAAAAACTAAATTATTTAGATGCCACCACCGCGCCACCTACCGACTATTAATAATTGACGCTTAGTTACGTCTTAATAACGCTCCTTTTTCTTTTATTAATTGTTGGAGCGTTGTGGCTATATCCAATATCAGAAGGCTATGGTTTGAATTTATTTCTAAAATTTTCTCGCAGTTTCTTAAAATATTTCTTATTATGTAGCCTATCTGGAATTGCTGGAAATATTTCAGGTATGGAGATATGTACGCATGCATGTATGTATGTATGTATGTTCAGGCATGTTTATTTCAATTATTTTGTTTTGTTTATTTTGCATACATATTTCAACAGTGATGTTTATTTTGGTTTGCCGTCTATCTTCCTTTACATTTTCTCTAACCCCCATTATTCAGGTAAGGTTATAGCTTTGAATATCGCGGTTTTGGCTTTCGCTGTTCTTCCGTAGAATGTAACCCCCGCGATATCCAAGGGTCTGCTGTAATATGTTTTTTAGTGTTTCCCTGCGGCAATGCGCATGAGTATTCGTGAATAGAGGAGATTGCGACATGCGCCTATGCTTACCTGTCTGCTGGATATGCACAGCGACGGTTCGAATTTCAATATCCAAACGACGACTTGACTGCAAGGAGGTTCCGACAGGGATCCAGTGTAGGAGTAGTAACCAGAATGGAACGGAGGAACAAGCCAGCTGAGAGGGAATTTGGGAAGTTGGACCCTGGAGCCGGGACACCTCAGGTCACTCAGGTTGAGCACCACTGGATGTAAATACAAGTTGTCGCGAGAGCTGATCTGAAAATAACAGCACGAGCGAAATACCCATTATGGCCGATGCAGATACAGCCGAATCTGTTGAATGGAAAATCAATGGGAATCAAGCGAATGAAGCTGATGTAGATAATGTAGAAGTATCAAAATTCCGAAAAAAATCTTCCAACGATGTATATATAAATAGCCGATGCTTTTATAGTGACAATGTCGGAGATTTTTGCGTAAATATTTTTATCGCGACGAAGTTTTTCTCTTATACATTCCAAAGGGAATGCCATTAACATTAACATGATATTTAAGAGATGCTTTTAAGAGAGTTGAAACATCGACTTCGTTACTTTATATTTTTCTTTGGAATATCATCCTTCGTGACGGTAGAGGCAGTTTTGAAATCCGTGGCTAATCTTCAGGACATTAAAAGAACATTAAGAAGCTTTAAAGGCCAAATAACGACACTAAAAATACAATGCCCCATATTCTTTTCTATTCGTCCGTTATTCTCCATAAAAATTCACGTTCGATTGCGATTACTCGAAGTTTCATTCGTTTGATCTCCCAAAATATTGCACCTTTCTATTCGAATAATGGAAGCGAAAACACTGTCCCTCGTAAGAATCACGCATTAAAAAACAAATCGCCTCTTACAAGCACGTGGTAGGCGCGTCATTGCTGTCGAGCGATCAATTTATCGGTCAAATAATGTCAAGCTGTGGGCCAATTGGCAGGGTCGTATATCGCCCATAAGCCTTTTATGAAAACTAGGAGTTATACGGAGGCAATGACCCCACATGCATGTTATTTCGTCAGTCTTAAAAATAAATTTCCATTACTGATTGTTTTTTCACTAAGAATTATTTAACTTTAGGGAAAACTAAAAGAAATGATGACAGTGTTACCTTCTCGATTAAATACCGCGTGTGTTTGTGTGAAAATCGAATCGTTTTTTGTGGAAAGTTTTTAAACGCCAGTTCTTACTTGCTTTTTCAATCACGTGTTAATTCATTACAAGTCACTTTTTAATAATGCTAGAGATCAATAGGACTCAACCTTTAACCTATCGCGCGCCTTTTTTCTACTGCCGTAGTGAAGATACGGCACCTTGTTAATTGATGCTGGTATTGAAACTATTAGGAATTATTAGAATTAAGTTTTTTTATTAGATCAAGCGTTGTTCATTTTTCTTGTCTAGTGGATGAGAATGCTTGCTAACATGCTTGCTAATTCACAGATTAGACGCTGAAGAAAATTTTATAAGATGTGGAAAGTGTTCTCGAGGCAACATTTTCCACAAATAGCATGCCGGCAGCTGTAGAAATTGGAGGACCTTTCACATCCTTCTAGAAAAACTTTGGGCAATGATACCGCACTTTGAACACCACTGCCTTAGAGAATCAAACTTTCCACGCCTTCATGTAAAATAAATTTCAAGTAAAAGAACAACAAAAGATCTTAACTCCACTTAGGAATTTTGTTTGCGAAACGTTTCTATTTCAGAAAACACCAATGACAGGCTAATTTTGTTTCATTGAAAATCACCGCACCAGGCTGCTTTTCATTTATTTCTTGTCCTGAGATTTGCAGATATAAATAAAATGCTATTATCGGAAACAACAAGCAACAATATTCTTGCGAATGTTTCGACGACGAGGAAATACGGAAACAGGACCTACTATAGAAATAGCGCAACGAAGGCCCGCTAATCGCTCTCTCCACTCACACACACACACTCTCACACACACACACACAGACACACACACACACACACACACACACACATATATATATATATATATATATATATATATATATATATATATATATAACCTTAATCTAATAACTCCCTTCTCGAATCAACCTCTTTCCAATAACCTGCTTGGTCCCGATCGAAAAAAGAGGTATTTCGGGGCCACCTTCTTCAGCGATAAGATTTCTGCATCCAGAAATAATGAGACATACTTCCCCGTCGCGTAGGCCAGTGATCTTTATCACCTCTGTTTCTCTCCCCCTTAGATGCCGTGACGCGAATTCTAAAGGTGCACGGACGCGGAGACGCAGGGTGGTCGACCTTGGCCTGGATGCATCGCGACCTCCAACTGCCCTTGGAGAGAATTTTTTTTTAATTTACGGGAGGAGTTTGGGAGGAAACTCCCGCGAATATCTGCGTACAAAACAGTTCGTTCTCTGTATTTCATTGGGCGGAGTAAATCGAAGCGATCGAACTTCTGAGTTATAGGAGGTCCTCTGAAGATTAATGAATCATGTCAGACGTGAGATTCGAGAAAGTAAAATGGAATCGCCGCGCTCCAGCGGTGGCCTTGTACGCTTCATAGAACGGGACTCGATGGACCGATAGGACGGTTCCGAACGATCGGGAGAATAGAGCAGAGAGACACGGCTGCTAATTCCTGGTCAAAGCCACTTTTCGGTTTCGATACAATCACGGAAAGGCCTTGTGTGCATGTATCAATCGGTACCTCGCAGCGCTATCCGATATGGCTAAAGCGGTATCACCGAGAAATTAGTACTTAATATGTAGAGAGTTATGGCAGTCACAGTTTATTAGCACTGCGTAATGACATACTTGTTTGTTTTATTCAGTGGTTTTATTGCCTATTATATATCAATGATTATAAATATTTGCTTCTGACGGAGGATATATATATATATATATATATATATATATATATATAATAAATAGCTGCTTCTTACGGAGGGTATAGGATATCTATAATAATATAGCCACTTGTACCTCACTCACTCACTCGCTGACACAAAACTCGAAGGGATATAAATCTGAAATTGGTAGATCGAGTGACACAACTGAAGAGAAAAATCGAAAATCACAAAAAAGTTTAAATTTAAGGGGTCTTTTTAACCCCAATGTTCCATTTCAATACCCCATAAGAAAAGCATGGGACTCAGTGCAAGGCTTTTAAAAGTGTATTTTTAAATTACTTTAAATTGAGATACGAATTCGGGAAAAAAGAAAAGTTTTCTATCTGAAAGAACGAAGTTTTTAATTTTTGAAAGCAGAATTCTAATATCTACCGAATTAGCGTAAATATCTGCTTTTAATCGGAAAAAAGGAAAGCAACAATTATTCGAGTTATAGAAAATTCGAGTTGCGGAATTATATTTTTTTCATTTTTCTTTAATTGAATTAACATCAAGTTTATTCCCATAAGCATATAGTTTAATTTATTCTAATTTTCAATATCGTGCATATTATGAAAACATCATCACCATTATTTTCTTCCGTTAATATGTAAGATTTTACTCTATCCAAAACACTAATTGCATCACGCACTGTGCTTGGGGGTTTCATAGATAATTACAATTCTCACGTACTACTGAAAGCACAAACATGACGATTAAATTTGGGTTATCGACTGTAGGAAGGAGCGAATAGGTTTGTTTTTCTCCAGGGGTATAAGGGATCACAATAGGAGAAGCACCCTTGATAGCAGTGACGGTAAAACGTAAAAAGTATTTTAATGGTGTTGCGAGAAATTTTAACTCTTTTCAATTGTTAAATATAATGGTGTCATACCTATTTCTAGATATTTTTTATCCAAATACGCGATAAAAGCATTGACGCTGATGCCATAATCTTAACAGATAATACCCTAATTTTCCATAAATTTAATGTATATGGTATAGTCTTAATGATGATTATTCTTATTGCTCATGCAGTGCGATCTGAGTCACGAAATTTTAAATACGAAAACTTGGACATGAGCCGATTGCCAGATAATTTGGAAATTACGCATAGTTTCCTTAATTTCACGGAAAATTATAATTATACTGCTATTACTCATGGAATTTATTATTTAATACATATAGGCTTCACGTGACTGAAGTGCTGTTGCCCTGGAAATCGCGTTGGCTTATTTACGAGTTTAGATCTTGGATATGGTGATTTATTTAAGCGCTTGCAGTATGCAAGCATCGACTACACCTAAGGTACTTCCAGATATACCACGGACCTGAAATTTGGCAGGATGATAGGTTATTAGGCACAACCTAGAAAAAACAAAAATTCCAAATTGTTAGTGGGTTATTTTTGACCCCAATGTTCCACTTCGATACTCCACAAGAAAAACATGGAAATCTGTGCAGGATCATAAATTTGCATTTTTAAATTAGTTATAATTCAGATAGAAACTCGGGATGAAAACACTTTTATAGCTAAAAGAATGAGGTTTCTTATTTTTGAAGACTAAATTCAAATCGATGCTGAATTGACGAAGAAATATATTTTTAATCGGAAACAAGTAGGAGTGTACACGGGCTTCCCGTGGTACAGAATTTCTTTTCGTCGAATTCTCCGTAGTATAATCGTATACTAATGTATTTGCCTTGAAATCAGAAAATTATTTTTCCTTATATTGTGGTAGCTGTGCTTTTTTGATCCGTTCTAAACATATTCATGTCCTTTTCCCTTTCTATACTCGCCCTAAAAACGAAATTTCTTTGAAATCCGTTCAGCCAATTCCTTAAATATTATATTTTGGTTATTTATTTATATGAAGATTAAATATACCATATTTGGTTCAAATCCATTAGGTCAGTTGTCTAGAAATACGCGTAAAATAAATATTATTTAACTTTTTACTGTGGTAGCCCTGCTCTTTAGATCCGCTTTCAACATCTTGGTTTCATTATGGTATGTTGTACAAATCTTATATACAAAATTTAATTGAAATCTGTTGAACCAATTCATTCCGAATCCTTAATTACTGAAAGAGTTTAATTTGTAATTGTGGCTCCCCTGGTTGGCCGATTCGGTTTAAATATATTACTATGGTTATATATATATATATATATATATATATATATATGCGTGTGTGTGTGTTGTAAGTATTATATTAGGTTAAAATTGATGTGGACAATTTAACACAAATACGTTCTTAAAAACATTATTATTACATTTATTGTGGCAGCCCTGTTTTTCACATCTACACTAAACATAATGATTTTGTTTTTCTATGTTGTACTCATCATTTATACAAAATTTCGCTTAAATAGGTTTGGCCAATTCCTTCCAAATTCATTCTTACCGAAAAGTTAATCTTTGCAATTGTGGTACCCCTGCTGAGTCAATCTGGTCCAAATATGCCATTTTCGTAATTAATTTTAGTGAATATTCTATGTACCAAATTTGGTTGAAATCGTTTCAGCCAATTCTTCCCTTATATATGCGTACTGACGGACGGACGGACATCACGACGATAATAGTGCTTTTCAGCAATGACGAAAAGCACGAACAAATAGGGATGATCACGGGGTTCCTCTGGTACAGAAGAGCTTTTCGTCAAATTCGCCTTAGTATATTCGTATACTAATATATTTGCTTTGAAATCAGAAAATTATTTTTCCTTATATTGAGGCAACCCTGATTTTTAGATCTTTTTTAAACACGTTCATTTCGTTTTGCCATTTTATACTCGCCTTACAAACGAAATTTCTTTGAAATCCGTTCAGCCAATACCTTCAAAATTAATAATTACCAACAAATTCTAACTTTGATATTATGGTAGCCCTGTTTAGTAGATCCGGTTGAAATATAATAATTTTGTTATTTATTTATATTAAGATTATGTACAATATATTTAGTTGAAATCTATGACGTCAGTTCTCTATAATTATGTGTAAAAGAAATATTATATTTACTTTTTATTGTGGTAGCCCTGCTCTTTATCTCCTCTTTAAACATGTTGATTTTACTATGGTATGTTGTACAAATCTTATATACAAAATTTAATTGAAGTCCATTCAGTCAATTCCTTCCAACTCCATAATAAGTGAAGGAATTTAATTTGTAATTGTGGCATCCCTGTTTAGCTGATTCAGTTTAAATATGCTATTATGGTTTTCTATATATGTGTACAATATAAATATTAAATTTGGTTAAAATTGATGCCGACAGTTCAACACAAATGTGTAAAAAGAATGTTTTTTATTTCTTGTATTGTGGCAGCCCTGATTTCTATATCTATACTACACATCTTGATTTTGCTTATTTATGTTACACGCCTCCTTCATACAAACTTTCATTGAAATCGGTTAAGCCAATGCCTTCCTTTTAAGTAGCAAATTATTTTTATTTCTCGGGGCCCCGCGCAGTCGGTGCCCCCAAATTTCTCAAATGTGTTATTAGGAGAAGAGGTTCACACGGAATTTTAACTACCACCTAAAAAAACCATTGAAAAATTTTAGTCAGGCTTGTGCTCGTGGGTGTATCTCAATGGCGAATCCATCATATAATCAAGGCAGACTGCTTTTCCAAGAATATTTGGCATAATCGACAGGGCCGGATCAAGTGACCCGTGGGCCCCACGCAAGCGAACCCGTGGGCCCCACGCATGTCAGACCTTGGCTCTCCAAGTATTTGAGAACCATAGGCCATAGGCACAATGAAAGTCCAACCATATGCTTAAATTGTAAAAAGAAATGACGGAAAAATAAAGACTTAAAATTACATTTATATTTAACACAAGATACAATTCATGAAACACATTCAATAATGAAACAATAAGTATTCATACAAGGAAATGTACTTCTTTAGGCTTCGAGTTTTAACAAACTAACTTTTTAATTTGTAAATTTACGTGATTTAGATGCTGCAAACTGATCAATTATTTCATCTAAGTCTAATACATTAACTATATCTGCTTCGATGCTTAGCATTCCAAGGTTTGAAAGTCTATTTTGGGTCATGGTCGATCTTAAATAATTTTTTATTAATTTTAGTTTTGAAAACGACCTTTCTCCTTCGGCATTAGAGATGGGCAAACATAAAAATATTCGTAATGCAATCTCAATATTTGGAAATAGTTGTGTTTGTTTGAGATTAGATAACAACATAACCAAGTCCAATTCATCAACTTCTAACACTATGTCCCTATATGAATTATATTGCAATAATTTTTCTTTCAAACAATTTTCCTCAACATTTTCCCCATAGATTTGAACAAACTCAACTATTGAACCTTGTTTATCTCATAGAAATGCAAAGACATCAATTACTTTTTGGTAATTTTCATTACGTTGTTTGAGACACATTATCAGAGTATCTAACATAACATAGTAGGTGTTTACTCGAAATGCAGAAAATATGTTTTCAGAGAACTCTTCGTCATTATCTTTGCATTTAGATTCATCAAATAACTCCCTTCTTGCACTATTTCTGTTTCCTTTCCTTCTAAATTTAGGTTCAAAATCTTTGTCATTTGTTTCTTTTAAAAGCTTTCTTCCCTCTTCGATATAATTCATGAAAACCTTTTCGGTTCGTTTGCTCGAAACATATTCAATTAGGCTTGATAATGAAGCATAACAATGTCTCAAGTTAGATTTTTTGTTTTGAATTGAAATACTGATTGCATCAATCCTTGCTAAGACATCCTTCAAAATGGCCCAAAGCGATGCTGTGTTCAAGTACAGTAATTCCTCCTTCAAGTTTTTACCTTCTATTATGCTCTCCTGATACAATAATTTGTCTTCTATAAGATTATTCAAGCATTCTATCACAACCCCATATCCATTATATAACGCATCTACAGTTTGAAAACGAGCAGAAAATCGTGTAGTAGATAAAGATTTTAATAACTTTTTTCCTGTTAAATATTCATTTAACTTCTGCCATCTTCGAGTTGATGAACTGAAAAAATTGTACAAACGCTGCAAAAGGGCGAAGAAACGAACATTGTTCAGAAGCTTTCATACCTTTTTCGCTTGCTAAATTAAGACTGTGCATGGCGCACGGTATATATATGGCCTGCATCGCCTCGTCTCTGATGAATTTTTGTGCTCCATTATACACACCAGATAAATTTGCTGCATTGTCGTAAGTCTGACCCACACAGTCTGATAATTTAGTATATCTTTTTTCAGCTCTTTTGAAATAGTTTCGGCCAATTTTTTTCCAGTGTGCCTTTCTTCTAAAGCAATGAATCCTAGAAATGATGACGCTGGTTCTCCCACTTCAGTGCAGTATTGGATAATAAAACAGAGTTGATCTTCATTTGAGCAATCAGGTGTTGAGTTAACAATAATTGAGAAATAATTATTTTTCTTCACTGCACATGATATTTTCTTAGATACTTTTTCTGCCAATATATTTATCAACTCCTCATAGATAGTTTTAGATAATAGGAAATCTTACCTTTTCCACGATTAACTTTCGTCTTAATGGGCTGTTCCATGAATGGATCGAATTTTCCAAGGAGCCGCATAGTAGATAAAAACAACCCACAGTCTCTATCTTCAATGTTTTCTGCATTTCCACGAAAAGGTAAGTTATTTACAGCAAGAAATTTAATTACTTCGATTATCCTTTGAAGTAATTGTTTCCAATAACTTTTTTCTTCATTAAGTTGTTCCAATAAGTATTTATCCAACCTGTTTTTGTTTGTTCTTCTACTAAAAAATAATGTAAAATAGACACATGTGGGCCCAGGATCATCATGTTCCATTCTTCACGCAGAAGCAAGAGAGGCCCTGCTGTAACATTCTTCTTGCTCATTGCGGGAAGTGTACCGGTTACCATCCCATCGGGATATTGAACAAGAGAAACTTTGAGACCTCACGAAAATTTTAGGACGAGTTAATAACCATATGGGGAAGCAAAGGAAGCAATGGCTACACGAAAGCGAAAAGGGTCCATGAGACAAGAGACAAATGGGAACCAAAGATGGGATTGACAAAAGGGTCTTTACTGTCTTTGTAAATTGAGTACATGCGTATCCGGACCCGTCGTGTGTCAGCAAGGCCATGGGTCAAGTAACGTCACCCTTTCTCCCTCTTTTTCCTTGAAGTTAAGAATGAGTCTCTAGATACTCTTACTTTTCCCTAGAGAAATAGGCATTGTTATATTCGCCTCCTCGGCGGTCCTTTGCATTTCATTTTGTGAGAAAAGCAAAGTGAACGCCTATAATCACATCTTATCATCGCGGTGGTCCCGCAATTCGCGATTTCAAGTTTTGCACTTCTTGGCGGCCCTTTGAAATCAGAAACTTTAATCGGATGCCTAAAAGAGTCTGCCCGCTATGGGCCCCACGCTCTTGCGTGTTCTGCGTACAGCTTAATCCGGCCCTGATAATCGAGCAGTTTTATCAAAATATAAATTACTCCGAGCGCGCCATAAGCCCTGAATTTTCGTTCCCCATTCCTTAATTACGCAAGCGATGTTTACATTAACATTTGATATTTTATCTATTGTATTGTAAAGTTTTACCATCAATATATTTACGCAATAAAGTCTTGCTTAATATCCACATGGATAGATGCACCGAAGCCTTTAAAGCAGCAATAAAATTATGTGGATTATGTCAATACTATTAGCCAAAACATAAACAATAAACAACGTCTTGGTTACCGAAAGTAAGTAGATGTATCGATTTATCTTGCGATAAATCTTTCAATGTTAATGGTAAAAGATAACAATGTTATAATATTCCTTAAAAACCATTTGACTCACTTTAAAAGTATTCATAGACTATATTTAATCCATTTGTACCCATCATCTTGGATTTGGCTATTCCTCCTCTACGGCGCGCCACGGCGTGGACTTTCCTTGCATTAATCTTTACGTGGCTATCTCCCTTTGAGGAGGACAATAATAATTAAGAAATTTAGCTTTGTTGCCGCCTGGAAAATGTTAATAAATTTTGCGCATAAAGGATAATTTCGAGCGATTTAACTTGTAATACGACAAAACACGAATAGAATTAAATTATTCAGTCTTTCTTGCGTAAAATAAGCCATTTCCCGTGATCGTAAGTTAATATTTAGTTATATTTATATACACATCAGTGAAGTGCTGCATGGCATTTTGGGGTTTCTCCACACCATTTCCTATGCATTCTTATGGAAATAGTATTTTGTTGACTCCATGGGATATAAGAGACCCCACGGTCAACAAACCTAGACCAAGTTCTTCCTTTTGTCCATAGGATGGCCCATAAAGCTTTTGAATTCGATAGCTTGAACGGTGCAAAAACGTATAAAGGGCATACAAACATACATATATACACATTTTTATATATTTTTATATATTAGATGAAGTTTAGCAAAAATTTGTAAGGTCGTAAATCAAACTTGTGGTGCAAAAATTCGTAAATCAGAAGCTTACTGTATACTGCATCTAAATTTTGGTAACAATTCAAATACGGAAGTTTGGCAAATTTGTTTCTAACTACATTCTTTCTCAGGGCCACGCGAGAAAGAAGGTTTTATTTCTGGGTTCAATGGCCGAACGAATCGTCCTTTCAAACCAATGTGGGATAAAAACGTGCGTGACGCTTTTTATTAGGTTGTCCCTGCCTCGCTTATAGAGGTCGTCACTAAGTCCAAGAACTCTCTTAAGCATTGAAATGACGAGTTCAGAAGTCCATGCCAGTGGCAGGACTCGAACTCATGGTTATTGGTAAGTAGAGGCTGCCACCGTACACACTTATATCGAATGACTCTACCTTGAAGACAAAAGCGTGAGATCGAATGTGAGGCCAGCGATAGAGAGATTCGTTTATTTATCCCTAAGACCGTTAAGGATCACAGTATGAGTAACAATAATTAGAGTGGTAATCACTATGGACATTTTGGTTCATTTTATTCATTGTCAACTATAAATTTGATGAATTGCGGTATGTAGCTTTTTCCAATCTTATATGCATTGGACAAACTCTGTCAAGGAAATTGCACGGGCTTTGATTTGTTAGGAAAAAGAAAAGCTTCAGCCTTGAAACTAACAAATCCGGCGTGGTGCTTGCCTTAATGCTACAGTCGATTCAGCCTTGTATATTTGTTCGTAAAACTCATTTAATGTTTCGAGAATGTAAAACTCAATTTTTAACGAGGACGTTTAAATGTCAAATTTTTGGTACCGCCAGATTTTTAATGAAAAGATCCCTTCAATATAATTGTTAATTCCTAAATAAAATAAAATTACGGCAAAATCAAATAGAAAGACTGCGTGACAACGGTTCTAAACGATACAGCATAACCTCCAACCATCCGAACTACTATAAATTACATTTTTGATAACACGAATAAGATATTAGTATTTGACTACGTTCCATAACTCAAAATTATTTTGCCTTCCCAAAAGATACCAGTTTCCAAATGTTTGACTATATATAGAAATTTGATCGATAACGAATCTATGACATTCTCGTATTCTATCTGGATATCATTTTCTGCATAATACAATTTTGGTTATTGAAATGGAAAAAACACCGCTACTCTAGATTTATTGAAACACTCAAATACATATTGGTCGAGCAACATTTATGAAACGCAATATTGTTTTCGTGACTAAATTTAGCGCTCAATTTTCTTAACAAACTTAAGCCATAAGTCACATGCAAAGCATCAAAATTTAATTATGACGGTCTATAAAAAAAACGGAAGAGCGCATATTTGAATAATGTTGACGTAGTCGACCAGCTAGCCGCATAACTCCCTTCCGAAAAAGAAACACCAGTCACTTTCAATATACATATTGAGGAATTCGTCAAAATGCATCACAGTCACCAAAATAAATCCTTTAAAAATCCCCATATATTTTAGGCATTAACGGGTTAGTTATTTGTATGATTTTTGCAAAGTTCCACGAGGAATATTTTCAACGTTCCTTAAGAGTTGTTTCCTAATGTGAGATATCGTAAATATTTTATCGATGATGCTTTGATTATTTTCATAATTTTTTCATTTTGTGAAGGATTCCAATCGCATTAAATCACTGAAAACTAATAAATACATCGTAAAGTTATATTGAACAAAATATAAGCAACAACCGGTATCTTCATATAAGCCTTATCGGTATATAATAATTTGCTTGTGTCCCTCTGTCAGAAACGCTCTTTGAACTTGAATAACTCGAAGACTAAACAAGATTTTGACCTGATATCGGCTTTTAAACGAGATATTGCCTTGCTGACCAGATCATTGTTAAACTTCGAGTGTCAATTGTTGTCACAACCCGCATACGTGTAATATATACGAGTGCATAGATTGCCTTAAATTATTGAAGGATTTTTCGCGAAAATACGTAATCCTTTTGGAACTAGGATTTAGTTTGGATTCATTTGCTTATCTAAACGGCTATATATATGTACAGTAAAAGAGAAGGGGATGTGTGGCGGGGGATCGGAAGGAAGGGATATAGAATGCAAAGTACATAGAGAATAAGGAAGGTATAGAATTAGAATAGGACGGGAGGAAAGAGATTAAGAAAGAGACGGATAAAAAGAGGGAGAGCTATGAATTGGGACAGGAGGGAATGAGAGAGGGGGAGATAGGTGAAAAGAGAGGCAGAGAGGGAAGGAGAGAGAGAAGGAAAGAGAGGATGGGAGGCAGAGAGGGACATCGAGAGGGAGGGAGGGAATATTACTATTTATTTATTATTATTATTTCATTTTTGACAAGGGGCTCATCATTTAACATATCTTACTGATTTTTCACATCGAAATCAAATATATTTGGAATATTTATATCATAATCCCGTCATATTTGACGGGTAATTACGCTAGTACATTTTATAAAACAGTGGTTTCCTTAACTTGTTTGTCGGAATCATAACGATATTTTCGGGGCATCACTGCTAGCACACATGTGAAAAAGGCTCTCTATGCCAGGGTTGCTCAACCGGTGGGACGCGAAGTTTCGACGGTAATTAATATATAGCTTTTTCTAAACAATAAAACTTCAATGCTTAAGATTTTTTAAAATGTCCATAAGGATTAATATGGTTCTGAAATGCAGTTGACATAAAAATCCACTACTTGGAAAATATGGGGTTTGTTTTTATTATAGTGGGACCAAGGTTTTTCGACAAAATGGTTGATGGGACCTAGGTTTTCTGAAAGAATGGTAGGTGGGACGCAAGATGCAAAAGGTTGAGACCCACTGCTCTATGCGACACCCATCGCATCTTTCCGCGATGCACCAGAGTGCGAAGATTGACAGTTTGGAAACCAATAAAACATGTTACTCTTGAATACCAACCGGTTTTGCGCGTTATTTTTAAAAAACAACGAGATATTGTTCTTGAGAATAACTGCGTTGTATCGCTTTTTTAATTGCCGGAGATGAGCTTTTCATATTAAATTCGGACTATGCAAGCAGTGAGCATATCTATTATATATAGATATAACAATGCCTTTTATCTCGAGTTCTAAATATAATAGCGGTCAACCTAATTGCTCCACAGAAAATAATCTGATGAATCGGAGAGAAAATGACACGTTTCCGCAGGGAAGTGACTGAACTCCTAGAATCGGTTGAATATTGCGTCGTACTCAATCGAATAAAAATATTCATGCGTTTTAATACGCCAGTTCCCTTACGGGATCTTGAAGTTGAACGCGATACAGTGCCGATAGATGTGGCGGTGCCTCTAGAAAGGTGTGCCAAAATAATACTACAATGAAAATATTTCCATAATGATTGATAATTTTTTCAGTATTGTTTATTCCTAGATTGCCTTTTTACATACAATGTTTATGTCTCCTAAGAGTTTATACGGAATTTATCTTGGACTGCGCATTAGCATTATTGTACCGTACGTGTTCGGCATGCACACGCAAAGTGGAGCAGAGCAGCGAGTGTAATTCTATTAAAAACCCTTATACGAATTACTTTTTTATTTTCTTTAAATGTGTCATATCGGTTCTATGCGTTTATTCATAAATTTTCAGACGTGTGAAAAAATTAAAGAGGCGGCATATTATACCTCGCCTCAGGCGGCAGAATGTCTGGGAAACAGCCCTGCACAAGAACATCAAATTGCCCAAGCCTGCAATTCCTTTCCCCTGATTCCGAACTCTGAGCGGTGGTGTTCGGCCCTGATATTAGGCAAGGATTTCAGCTCTAAAACAATTACAAGTAATTCCTGTCCTCGAGAGAACGGAAGAAAAAAGTACGTTTCATTCTGCTGCCTCAATAAAAAGGAGTACCATTATGAGGCAAAGCCAACGCAGCCGTGGGAGGATCAGGTGACTCACTTGAAAAATACGAATAACAGGAACAGTTTAATTACTGTTTCCGGCACAACGCCTTTGGAACGAAAAATTCTCGTAAGTCGAGGAAATCGCTCCATTTTTAGACAATTGTGGCACATTTAGAAAGAATTATTATTGTAGAGGAAGAATTACGTCCTGTTTTTATGCAGGAGAGAAGACCATAATTGGAGGTTAGAAATACATTTTGAGCCCTTCCTCCAATTCTTTCAAGAATAATCAGCGAAAAATTAACACTAAATCGATTTAGAATTCGGAAAATGTTTTGAGTATCCACATTTTGGAATATATATTCTTGCACATTGTATAATGTCTGAAGACGAACAAAAACCAAGTTTGGCGATAAGCGATGCATACATCTGGAAGAAAACGTTGCTGAAAGGCACTATTATCTTGGTGATGTCCATCCGTCCGTACGCATATATCAGGGAAGAATTGGCTTAACCGATTTCAATCAAAATTTGCAAATAGAATCCTCACATAAATACATGACCAAAATGACATATTTGTACCGGATCTAATTAATGAGGCCAGGCTCAACTTCGTGGAATTTACTCATAATGAAACGAATACTTTGTGGTTTCCACAACTTTAATGTAACACGACCGGTTTCACTACACCTGATGATGCTACGATCGTAGTGAAACCGGTCGTGTTACATTAAAGTTGTGGAAACCACCAAGTATTCGTTTCATTATTGTACCGGATCGATTCAACAGGAATGCCACAATGGCAAAATAAAACTTTTCAATAATTATGGATTTCAACAAAATTTTGTATGGAGAAAGTATGCTACATAAAAAAACAAAATCAAAATTAGTATTAGTATAGATGTAGAAAGCAGGGCTGCCACAATATAAGAAAAAATATTTTTGCATGTTTGTGCTGAACTATCCCCATCCATTTTAACCGAAATTAATATTTATAATGTACACATATATAAAAAAACTACAATAGCATATTAGGATCCCATCAACCAAACAGGGGTGCCATAATTACAAATTAAACTCTTTCAGTAATTATGGATTTGGAAGGAATTGGCTGAACAGATTTCAACAAAATTTCGTATGTAAGATTTGTACAACATACCATTATGACATCAAGATGTTTACAGCGAAGATAAAGAGCAGGGCTACCACAGTAAAAAGTTAAATAATATTTCTTTTAACCGTATTTTTAGAGAGCTGACAGCATGGATTTGAACCAAATATGGTATATATAATCTCCATATAAATAAATAATAAAAAAACATATTTCAACCGAGTAGACTAAACAGGGCTACCACAATATGAAGGCTAGGATTATTCTGTAACTATGAATTTGGAAGGTATTGGCCGAACGGATTTCAAAGAAATTTCGTGTAGGGCGAGTATAGAATGACAAAACGAAATAAACATGTTTAGAACGGATCTAATAAGCAGGGCTACCAACATATAAGGAAATATAATTTTCTGATTTAAAAGCAAATATTAGTACTATGCGATTATACTCGGTGAATTTGACGAAAAGGACTTCTATATCACGAGAAACCCGTGTACATCCCTAACGCATCAAGTAGTGTAATATTATTATTTTTTACCAATTATGAGCTATAATTTTGAATAGAGCCTTGAAGAAGAAAAAAAATTCGGAGGACTTTAAACGAACGTTACATCATGAATACCTCATCTTACACTTATATTTTTTATTTCCACAGGAGCCATATTCCTTTGATAAGCAAAAATATCAGGCGTAGACAAAGTTACGTTTCTCTCGAATTTCCAAAATTCCAGTAAAAACAACGCGCTGACGATTAAAGCTTACTTCCGTTTGTCGCATGTATCATTCAACCGGCCTATTCCGGGAAGCATGGTGGCTCACTGATTTACTGAATTGCTACTTAAAATTTGAATAGTTGAGGTACGTGTGCCTAAGTCCTCAAGACGACCTCCCAAATAAATTCATTTCTATTTTTAAAACTAAAGTGGTTGAAGGCGAGGAAAACGATATGGATTTTGTTTATGTACATTAATTTCAAATATACTTTTACCAAGTCTTACGGTCAGCTTGCTTAAATAATACTTTTCACTTCTTTCCCCGTATGTCTCTGAAAAGCAGTCCAAGCCATTTTTTAAAAGAAAGAGAGCTTTTGATTACGGTTATCTATTTAGGGCATCACCTTGAAAAAGTAAGAAACTATGACGATGCTGCCACAGGCTCCGGATGAAATGGCCGCTATCGGAGACTGGAATTCCTGACGAGTGTGAAGAACTTGAAGCTCCAGTGGATAGCTGCCGAAAAAGAGAAATGTAAAACTGATACGAAGTAAAATATTTCCAGTATTTTTTTATCGTTTCATAGTTATGACTTTCCGTTCTCGGTTTTGCGATGCACCTTGACTTTCCGGAACACGTCCACCGCGAACGGCAAAGGACACTTTAGTCGCGTTTCTTAAAAGATAAAGCGATTATTGTTCTCCAGGAATTTGTCTGTCCGTCTGTGTGCAATATACCGGACTATTTAGCGCCGCTGGAGTTGGAACTTACTGTATAGGATTTGAATCAAAGCACACAAGGTAAATAAAACAACAGGGACCCATCCATAAGCATTGTCATTTTTCATTTATCGCAAAAATCTGGATGAAAATGGCATATTTTAGTCGTGTCTCAGTATCAGGGATGCTACCTTGCTGTTAATAACATTTGAAATTACAGCTTCTAAATCCTATGATAAAATGTCAAAATTTGTCATAAAGTTGTTTTACTAATTCGTATCTCCTGGCGCGCTACTCTTTCATTATAAGGTTAACTCGAAGAAAGATCAGAGTATAATGCTGTGATAAGCAACTGTAAATTAAATCACAATAAGGAAGAAATACCTAGAAAAAATTAAAATTTTCAAATGTTTAGTTTTATAACTATTTTTGGCCAATAATTGTGAAATATTTGGAAATTCGCCCCTTTAGTCTGTGCAATATTCAACTAATAACTTCCAGATTACAATAATATATTAATATAGGCCAAAACAAATGTGGATTTCGGAATTAATTCGTTTTAAAATGATTTCTTTCGATGCACTAGTTTGTCGGATTATCCTTAAAGGAAAACGTAAAAGGAGGTCAAGCCTTGTGCAATAAAATGCGAACACTTTTAAGCAGGCGCAAACGCATAGATATAATGTATACATGTTCCCAGCTGATTCACCTTTTCCTACGTGCAATGGGTATTTAAGAGGTATTGCAATGAATAGCTGGATAGCAAGGAGAGAAGAGAGACCTGGTGCCGGCTTTTAGTCTGCTCTAAACGAAGATCCCCAAGAGGTCCAACGGCTTAACGTCCCTTCCGAAGGACGGAACGCTGACTTTGCGCGGTCTCCTCAAACCACACAAATAGGGAGCCGGGCGACCTTGGAAAAAATCCTACTTTCGCAGCATTCGTGCCCGCTGCCCTTTCGATCAGTAGGCGAGAAGCAGCCAGCGTCTTAACCACTACAACACCGGCACCCGTAAACGCATGGATACGTTCGAATATTTACCTTTTATAGTCAAGCGTATGTTCGCTGCCCCAATCGTCGCACGAACCCCAACGGAAATGGAGACCAACGAAGCGATAATGCGCATTGCCAAGAGGACCGCCCGTCAGGGTAGGGATGTCTTCTGAAACATTCCACCTGGCAGTAAGAGCGACTGCAAGGATAAGGAAAAATGATTTAACCTAATAAAATATAACAGCTTAGAAATATGCCAGACTTGAAGGCTAAAGCTAAGCCTAGATAGCAATCCAAATTTATGATAAAATTTACTCTAATATGATAACGACTATGTTGCCTCAATGTTACTATCTAACCAAATATATTAGAGCAAATGTTTGTAGACTAATTATATAACTTCTCCAACTTCATAAATCTGTTAGTCGGAAAACTAAATCCGAAACTTAACGATTAAATACTATTACAAAATTGCACGGTTATTTATTTCGGCATTGACATTATGGAAAAGTTTTCATAAATGCTTGATACTGTCAAAACCATTTCATTTCCAGAAAACAAGAAAGATGTACACACACTGTAATGATGAAATATAATATTAAATTACTTGCTCCCTATACATATGTTAGATTTATTGTTTCCTCCTCTAAATTATTTTTCTTAGGTCATGATTCAAAATTAGAGATGCGTTTATGAGAATTTACTTTGCAATTACGGTAAAAAAACAAAGATAACCCCTTCGCATGTACCCAGGCGAACTAATTGTCAAATCATGCTAAGACTCATCAGCGTGATCATAAATCATTTTGCGGCGATAAAAATTTATGAACCGGAGAGGAAACAAAGCGATTACACAAAAGAGTGAACGCAATCCATATAAGTTTGACGTCAAATATTTTAATTTTTATGCTACCTATTTCGCTTAAGCGACATAATCATTTATGGCAAACGAAATTATTAAAGACCTAAAAATATATCGTCAACCCACCTGTTTGAATATTTTATACCTGTATAACAGATCTAAATTTCGGAAGAATTCGCTGAACACTTTCTTCGTTCGTGAGCAGTCGAAGTCTAATAGTAAGAGCGGAAGGTCAAATCGTCTCACCTTTTCTGCCATCGTTCAGTAGGGTGTAGTGGTTCGGGAGTGAGTCATAGCCGCACCAAGTGAGGGGGGGCTTCCTTGCACTCTGGGTCATCCTCATACGCGACACGCATGCGGAATCGATGTTCACAGGTGACTGTCGGGTGCCGGAGCTCTCGGGAAAGATGCTACTCCACACGCGGGGCCCTGAAGAGAAAAGAGAAGGGGCGCAATTAGATCGCCATGAGAGAATCGAAATATTGCATTGGAACGGAATTTTTTGGTGTGTTAAGTGAAGACATTCATTGGACAGTGCTGCTCATTTTTCCATGGACGATTATATTTTAAATTAACAATCTATACATCTAATACAGGAATATCGTTAAGAAAATAGCGTGAAACTCGCCCATGTGCAATATACAAATATATTATATAAATTATTATCGCAAAAAATGTGATGATGATAATTTTATTCTGTAACAGCAGTCGTCAGGGAGTCACAATATTGATGGTGACAATAAACTATCACTGTCAATTAAACAAGAGTCTATAACTTAAATTTTAAAATAGGAAAGTACAGTCAGATCCCGATTTACCTCGATTTACCGCCACCTTCGCTTTAGCGCTGATGTCAGTGATGGAAAAACGGTGGCGCTAAGTCGAGGTCTGACTGTATAAATACTTTTTAAAAATTGAAGTTATGATAGAAAATATTTTTGCAACATTTTTAATGTTGACCTCTGAAAACACACATTGCGTTGAGTTGTTACGGAAGATCATTTGAATTTTAATTAATCTGCCAACATAAGATAATAAGTTGGAAATTTGCTATAGTACGTTATTCAAACTTCATATTTCAAATAGGTCCACATCCGGAATAATAAAGTTATCTGAGTGCTTCTTCGGTAGCATCGATTTTTGAAAAAACATAATTCGTGTCAATTCGTATTTTTATAACGCCACATAGCAGGAATGTCTGATTAGAAAGAGATGAATGACTGTCAGATAAACATAGAATATTAATTTGATCTTTAAAGTCAACGAATGATTTTCTCGCATTTAATTTATCAGCTAAAATTAAATTTAGATTTCTGTGTGTGATGAAATCTCAAAGTAAACCTTATCGCTTTGCTTGGTTGCAGTGTATTTCTGCCGTTAAATTTTTATTTTACTCTATAAAAACTGATAAACTTGAATTGATGCGTCATTAAATGATAACAGAGATATTTTTAGAAATGAATAAAAATTTCGTATAAAGGAAGACGTTCGTCATGTAACAGAAATACTTTGAAATGACCAATTATTTCAAAAATAACGTATACTTAAAATGTTTTATTTTGGTCACTGCCAGTGACTTAACTACAAAATCTGCCCCCGTCGCAGTATTCCGTAATTTTTCAAAATATAATTATCAATAATATCAATAAATATAATTTTATTGATGGCATCGGGGGAGTTTTCTCCATTTATACTAATAAATCTCTTAAGTGAAGCGTGGTTCACCGCTTCAGTCCTCCCAATTACATTTTTCCTCTCACGATTGTTTTTCAAATTACTCCCGCTCGTTTTGAATTCCTTCCAGAATGGGAAAGATCAACGGTTTATTTTGCTATGTTTTTGTTTATATTTCCTCTGAACTGATCCAATAAACTCAAAACCAGTACGATTCTGGTGAGAAAAAAGGTTATTCACCTTCCTTTAAAATCCACAAAAAGTTTTAAGACGATGATGATTAAACCCTTTCGTAAATTTCCGTTTAGACCAGAATGAAAGCAGTCCGCAGTCAGCCTCAGGTGGAAACGGTCGCAGGCGCCGAGTGAGAAAGAACTATAATCATTTCCCACCGACCAACTGCTAAACCCCTGCCCATCGTCCCAGGTTATTTGGGAGCAAACAGAGGCATAAGAGACTCCTTTCTGCATTTGGAAACGGCTTCGTATCCCGCCTAAAGCCATAAGTTTTCCTTCTTCAGAACTATCAGCCCAAACCCATGCAATGGGAGAAAACCTAAAAGAAAGAACTTCCAAATCAAGGTCACCTCGACTTCCTCATTTTATATCCTTCTTACTCCGCTTCTTTGCCTGTTTGCTTAACATACTTCGGCTGCCGCAATACCGCTACGGTTTAATTTATTAGTAAATTGAGTTAATGGTCCTACCAATCTCACACTCTTCATGACGGGCTATAATGGGAAGCGCATATTATTCATGTCCGGATCGCACGATGTTCGTAAACTGCACGTGACAGCGAATACGATTGCATCAGGTATAAGACTGTGATGCAAGACGGAGAGCCGCGGTAACATCAGTGCGTGTGTGTCGTAACGGAGCCCAAATCGGTGATATTTATCCGGGAGGTGCGAGATGAGTGAGTCATGCTACATCTTTGTTACCTATTCCGAGTTTTCCGAGAAAAATCGTCGTTGGAATGACCACTACTGTCTCGGGAAAGATTAATTATGAATAATGAAGTAAGCCAGAGGTAAAAACCTACCATTGCGGAAGATGGCGGAAATAATGTGCATTAAAAGCAGAGTCGTAGCTGGAAAATATGGCGCCAACGGCAAAGTTTTAGTGGGCATTTTTTAAAATAAAACAATTTTTATTATACTATTTTTCTTTCGTCGTAATAAAGATAAACTTCATTCCAATTAAAATAAATCTCATATTTGAATATCAAATTGATATTTCTTGAAACAAAAATATACTTTTGGCATTTTAGGGAAGTCGTTTGGCTCCTTTTACTACCTGAGACTACGAAAAATATCACCTGCGTCACACCCTAATTAGGGCACTGGCTAAAAATACCTACGAAATGTTAAAATGATGAAGAAAAGTTAAATATATAATTCACACAAATTACATTGTTCCTGTGAGTATAAAGACATATCGATACAAATTAATCCAAACGCATGTGTACTCTTGAGTAAATTCATATAACTTAATGTATTTGTAACCATTATATAAGAGAGAGATATAGCTGAAATAAATGTAGAACAAAACGAACGATTTTCCTTCAAAATATCACTTGTGTTTTTGCTCTCGTGATCCGTAAGCAGGGGAGGATTGGGAGCAAAAATCAGCCCGGGCAAACCTTCTGACCTCGGCCCACACATCTGAGTAAAATATTTCCCTATATTTTTATCATGAGACATATAATGTAAGCTCATATTATAGTGAGACTACATTCTGTTTAAGGCTTATTTTAAATAAACAAAGTTAAACAAAGTTTATATAATTTTTAAATAATCCAATTGTTTATATGAATAGGTTGACCAGATTTTTAATTCAATCGAGGAGGACAAATGTTTAAAAAAGCAGGAAAAAGATGACAATTGAAAAAAAAAAACAAATATAATTAATATTGTGATTCAAATGTAATGTTTTCGCCTAAAATAAAGGGTAAAAGAAAACAAAAAAGAAGGGAAATAAGTTCTGTGACCAAAAAGGACGTTTCCTAAAAAGAGAATATCTGGTCACTCCATATATGACCAACATTTCTGGTGATTTACAATGCAGCTGAATATGTTTATCAACTATAATATGATACTATAAAAACAATATAAAATAAACAACATGAAGAGAAATCTAACCTTTATTAGTACCCTAACAATTATCTGCATTCTGCTTCTAGTGCATAGCAAATATACACATACAGAGCCGTCTGAAGGGGGGGCTGGGTGGGCAGTCGCCCAGGGCACCGCGCCAATGAGGGCCCCGCGTCTATGAGGAGCTATAGTAGAAATTGTATTCAAGAAATTGTCTCGAGAAGAGGAGATAGGTGCTCGTTTACTCGTATACTGTTTATATATACTCGTATATTTTTCTCATTAATTTCCTATTACTAAATATAGAAAAATAAATATGTAATATATAATTTCCATTTCCTAGATATACTTACCTTTTAAAGTCGGAACCTTCACCAAAACAACACTCCGCCAAATCTCCAAATTCAAGTACACATGTTTATCTTCAGATGTCACGTCTATCGCCAAGTGAATTCTGATAGGATATCCGTGTACGTGAAGCGTAAAGAGATGAAAGTTGACCATCAAATGGATTTTGTTGGTGACACATCATTATATACTTAGTCTGAGAGAGTTTGTGTATTTTGTGAACTGAACCCTGGATAATTAGTGTGAAAATTCGTAAGCTCAATCACAAATTCTTTATTATTTATTACTGTTCTCTGTTTGATGATCAGATTTGAAATTTATTATCATTGTTTCTGTACAGACGAAGGGAACAGTGACCGATAATTTTTTTTATCTCCGGCTACTTTCAAGGAATAACCGATTTCTACAGTACCCATGGGCAGTGATTGGTAAGTAAGGTTGCCAGATATACTGATTTTGGAAGAACAGTACTGATTTTCTATTGCCTTGCTTGACATGTACTTACTTCTTTTCAATAATTTGCAAAGAAGTATCACAATGAACTTCTTTTTTTCAATAACGTAAAATTTTAATGTACTGATTATTGTTCTTTTAATCTGTGCAAACCTTGACAATTAATGGTTTTAAAAATATATTTCACCTACTGTATTTTTGGAGAAAAACTAACATAAACTTGAAAACAATAATAAAATTGTAATTAAATGAGAAATTTGATTTGCATAAATAGGGGGCCCCGCGGCAACCCTCTCGCCCGGGGCCCCGCGGGTCTTAGAGACGGCTCTGTACACATACATATGATAAACATTAACATGAAAAAATTTATAAATATATTATTATTTTCAAATACCATTGATGAAGAGCCTATAAATAACAAACACAGTTAATTAGTACATACATAATTGGAACCATTTATAAGTATATATTACTGCCTAAAAATGAGTAACATATATTTTGAAATTACATAGTAATTATTTAAATATCACAGTTAAATTACAATAAGCAGTCAAAATCTAAAGAATCTTTTTTCAACTAAATAAGTAATAAAATTTTAGCATTAAAAGTGTTACATTAGACAATATAAAGCTCCTTGCGTAATAACATGCTTTTTAATGACACCTCATCAATGTCAGGTAGAGCATCACATCGCTTATACTTAAGTCCTATTGAAATGTATTACATTGATACTTATTTCCTACATCGACATTTTAACTTTTAACGCAGGCTATTCCTTATCGCAGTGCTCTCCAAACTTTTTTATTTCACAGCACACCTATAGATGTTTTCATTCATCTCGCAACACCGAAATTAATTTCCCAAGAAACTTTGCTGAAGATTTCTATTACAACATTAGAAAATAATTTAAATAATCGACAACATCAGAAATAAATGAAAAATAAAATATTTTCTTAAGAAGTGAATAAACTGTGGCTAAATTTCATTGAAAATCATTTTTATAATTCATTGAACTTGTGAAATAAAACCAAAATAAATTTTTCCAATTTTTTACCAGTATCACTATGTTCAGATGCAGTACAACACGCATGACTTCTGCTGCCCAATTGCAAATTTGGGTCGTAAATGAACAACAGCATTCTATTACACGTTCGAGGCCGTAAAAAATAAATTAGCGTATCTTGTAAGGATATGTTTGTACGGTAATGCCGTTTTCTGACTTTAGGAATTTTCAGTCATTTATTTGGCACAAGTCGTAGGCTCTCCTCGTTAATTCTACTTTGTATCACTTTAGATCTAAAATTTCTGTAATGACAATGCCTCTGAGATCGATAACATTTTAGCAGTGGTATTTGCACCCTTGATCATAATTTTTAGGCACGTTTTAGCGGAGCTGACCATTTTATTTGTCTCGTCTATACAATTTGTGTCAACTCTGTATCGGCAAACTTTACTTTTCTGGGCTTGCGCAAGTACAACACGAAGAAAAATAAAATTAGCCCCGAAAGCGCATCTATTGAGAGGAAAAACAACTTGGAAATACCTTCGCTTTAGCGTTTCAGACCCAAATTCTTCGTAACTCGGTCGCCAAATATGATTTTTGCTTATCGAGCCGTTACCGATTGCCCTCCGCCATCTTCCCAAACGAATGCGAGAAAAAATGACCGACAAAAGAACGGTCAACTTGTCGCAATGTATTATTCAGATGGTTCCATTTATAGCTGTTCCAACGCCCATTCGCAGGGAGCAAAAGAATGTTTGCCTCTATCACGCCCTAGCAACAGGTGTTTAGGGTGGTCGCTGTTTTAATTGGTTTTTATTTCGAATTATAATATCGATGGCGCTTAGAATACTATCATCGCGAATAAATCAATATATATATTAATGATTAAGTAACAATTTCATCAGTATTTCATCTAGGGAAAATATTTTTTTAACCTCATGTTTGACACTTAGAGTATCGCTAGCGCTTCAATAAATAGAGTGTAGTTTCAATCATTAATCCGAAAAAAGTATAGTGCGAGTTTTCACCTCCCGTCCAGCTAATGTTTGTCCCCCTATAGGTGCAAGGGACTAAACGACACCACTTTAACACTTATTAGAAAGAATTTATAATTTATTTCCTGCCGGCGAATAAGTACAAGGCAAGCTTGGTAAAACAAAAGTAGAGGTTTTTTCTTCAAGTGTATTCGCGCGAATTATGTCCAAGGGCGCCTGAGAAAACCGATTCGACCGGATTTCTTACCTTTTTTTAATCCCTTTTACTCGGAAGCATTGAGGACACGAGGAAAATTTCATCCGGGGTAATATAGCATATAAAAAATAAGAAGCACTCGTCAGTCTTCGAACTGGATATCTTATTGGTTTCAGAATCGGTTTACGCCTTAAAACAAAGCCGTTGTAGCCTTGTATGTAACCTTGAAAGACATCTGTTTTTCTAAGCTCATTCAAGCTCAAACGCTGATCTCCTTTTCTCTCTCTCCCCTCCCCCCCTCTCTCTCTCTCTCTCTCTCTGTTTATTTCTACCCTCCCCTTTTTTTTGTTTTTGCGGAAAATATTTCTAAAAGTTCGTCGTTTCCACAAGGAGAAACTGGGCCTTATGTGGGTCGCAAAATGTTTTATGCGCCCCTTGCCTCGACATTGCCGTCGTCCGGGGTTACAGTCCTTTGTGTTCAACTGTTCAATTAACCAAGAAGAATACCCGTTCCTTCCAGAAAGACCGTCGTAAAAATATCTCGGCTTCCGGAATTTAACGGTTGAGGAAAATTACTTTCGTTGATATTTTCGCGTATCATTCTGTTGTCTCTGAGGAACTATTCCTCCTTCCTCGTAAAAGAGAACGAGCGATACCGAAAGGAAAAATTATTGTGTCTCCAGCTTTCTTGGTGTTCTCTCGCTACTTTCACGGCTAATGAAATGAGAGATTCGTAGCATTGATGACGATAAGTTTTATCGAATCCACAACCTCTGGGTGTTTTATAAACCTATATAATAAAGGATACCTTAGTTACAAATATATTGTCTTCGTCAATAATTACGGATGACTTCGACTCTTGGGGCGAATTATTTTTTCCTATCCAAAGTTCGTTTATGAAAGCCAATCTGGAGATAAAGTTAACTTTTGGCAGTAATTTAAAATGCAATCAATCGAAATCTTGGCGAATTAAATTGTATTATCCGGGTTCGATAATCTCGATATCTCTCAAAGAAAAATCATTGTTTCCAAAACTAGTCGTAACTATGAATAGCCATCTGTATCGTTATTCTTTGACTAAGTGGCAAAAGGTATAATTTCCATAGATAATCTCGACAATGATTGTTTCTCTATGATATTCAATGCTACATTCCGTTATTCATTTCGACTATTTCATCCGGGGATTATTTAACGATATAAGTTGTTTCTATATTAATTTATCTTTTTTTCTATATCCACACGGACACTACAGACCATAGAGGTCCAGAGCCGTCCTCGTTTATAAAGGATTTCTTCGCAGATCTTCAGTTTTGCGCAGAAAGATTGCTAGCCTTACAGTGCAACCGCCTTTTTAGTGTGAAGTGCGTTAAACACACTCCCACGCACACAGAAAGGGAGAGGAAAACACAGTAGTCGCATTTGTCTGCTCTTAACGACAGGCACTAAGGGGGCAACAGTTTGATGTCCATTCTGAAGGACGGAGCGCTTTTCCTTGAGTGCTCTCTTCAAGATGGGATGGGATTGGCCGAGAAGGTAAGCACTCTAACCACTCTATCACCATTCCCCATTAATCTTAATTTATTTTGAATACAAATCTCCGGATATATTCCTAATCACACAGGATAATTAATTGGACGTTTTAATTAAGAAATATCGTAAAATAGAATGTATTTCAATTTAGTATGTGTGGAAGAATATACCAAAATTATAAAAATCAAACAGATAGAATGAAAAAAATATTGGTCTTGTGCGAAAATCGATCCCGGTTTTTTTTCTGAGCATGCCCCGCGTTATGGAAGATCCGGTTGCGATTTATGGCCGATAACAGCATTTTCCTCATTCTAATTTTGTTGGATTTTACAGAAAAGACGTTCTCTTTTTATCTCCGAGTAGAATAATAAACTATATTTTAACATTTACATTCGTTTAAAAGACGTATTCCTAAGCGGAACAATAGCCACTGCAATAGATAAACCAAGAAGTCCATTCAATAAATTCTTTTCATTCTTTAAATTTTGAAAAGTCATCTTCTTTCAACGGCTAAAATCGATCCTTCGTTTAGCATCGCCGTAAATTTGACACGTTAATTGTATCAATTTGCGGAACCAAGAGCCTCTTCATGGTACATTGAGGATAATTCGTCGGTAGTTCGCGGATCACGACACTCCCACACAGCATCTGGGATAACGTGAAGAGGACGTGCAGCTTGGCTTAAGCTCCATCAATTATCTCATTACTTCCTTCCTGATGGTTGAAACAGGACATGCGTGCACAAGGCCGCGAGGATAAACCGTCTAACGCGACCCGACGGACATTCACGTGAGCTGCGCGCATCCTGCTTAGTTCTCCATTTTTCTCCTCCAGAGGAATAGAACAATCTAAGTGAAAATCGAGTGAACTATCTCTTAAAGGAAATGCAAATCCCTCAGCGGAAAAGATAAAATTCTTGAAGAATTCCCAGCAATACAAACAGTTACACGATTGATGGGGAGAACAAACTTAAACAATCGAGGAGAACAGAAAGCCTCTATAAATCTGATCGCGTTAAATCCGGAAACTGCGCTCTTCGAATACGCGCGCACGCGACGCCACATTCCGTAATTAATCACTTAACCACCGAGATCCATCGCGTGACCGTGAGCATCTCTTGGCATGATTTTACATCAAGGATAAAAAATCGAGAGGATAAAATGGGGAGATTGGCTCTAAACTAGCCTATATATATATATATATATACCCGCCATTGAATTAAATTACAATAAATAAATGAATACATAAATTGCCATACGTGCCAGAGGCATAAAGTACCAAAAAGATACCCCATACATACTGTAATAGTCAAGTGATGGAGTATATTTCCTTGGAAAGTGCTGGCGAAATTTAAAACGGCACATTTTCCTGATTATGGCGACTACCAACCCCGCATAGAACTTTTATTCCCCTTTAGTGTGAAAAGAAAATTGGAAAGGAATCGATGAGATAAAGTGGTTGCTAAAAGCAATTTCTTGTCAGCTTATATAATTAAAATGTTGTGTCAGCTTTTTAGTTGCAGTGGCATAAATGAAATGAATAAAATGTTGAAGTTAACGTATTTACGTTTCGATTCCCTACAATTCCTCTCTTTTGGCCATTTTTTGACACTAGATAAGACAAACATTGACTCGCCAAAATCGAAACCCTCCCACGATACATAAGTTCACCGAGACCTTTTTACTCTCGATAATAGGAGCGGTGGAAAGTTGAAACGTCTGCTATTAGTTGTGCAAACAGGCCAGGTTAGCCATTAGCCGTTAAAAGCTACGAAAGGATGAGAATAGGTGGATCCGTGCTGTTATCAGAACGGTACTATTCTTCCGATTTTGTTCTTCGCAAAACTTACGAGACGAAACGAGACCAGCTTCGGAAGAGACTCTCTCCATCTTTCTTTTTCGAGTCGAAGAAAGACGCGTTCGCAGACGTATTCCTTTCCGTAAAGCAAGTAACCCGACGAGATTCGCTCCGAAAACCGGTTTCAGATTTTTTTGCGGCTACGATACGCCACGAGAGCAATTTTAAAACGATCTTATTTTCAAGGTCGGAGACATTACGATATAATACGGGGTATCTGGGTGAGATGTAATGGGATGCAAAAAGACGTGATGTAGGAAGTGAGGTTTTATGATTGTTTACGCGTTAGATACATAGGTTCAGGCACGCAGAATAATACGAATAAAGGATAAATTGGTCTAAAATTACTGTTTCTTAGATGTCATAGCTCAAGTTAGCCGATAAATTTTACACATTCCTTGTCTCTCAATTACGTGCCTAATCCCTAACATTCCCGTACCTGTTAACTATACAAACCCCGATTTAGGGCTCCCATATATAGTGCTAACCCCGCATACCGCCCATGAATCGTTGTGAACAGAACTTCCATCTTATGAATACATAAAGCAAGCATATACCTCGATTTACCGCCACCCCCGCTTTAACGCCAATGTCTGTGGTGAACAAACGGTGGCGCTAAATCGGGGTTTGACTGTACATACATACTTCATTTTGTGGTAATGTCTCCCGAAACGTCCATGGTTCTTAGATAAACTGATTTCTCCACAACGTTCCGCCAACTTATTAATTTGTTAATGAATTTCACTTTCAGCTCGTTGAATAGCGACATTCTCTATTCTCTTCCTCTTTTGCCAACAACTTTCCTTTCATTCACATCTTTCAGTATGCGGTCTACTCTGAAGAAGTATCATATCTTCCTTGCCTTCGAATATTCCTCCCAATGCTTATATTAATATGCGTTAAAGTAGTCGATAATTACAGACAGTTATTTGCAATGACATCCCCTGCCATCGTCTTTCGGCGTATTACAATGATATTATTTGCAAATTTAAACGTAGTTTACAAGTGCAATTTATCTGCTGACTTTTTTCCAGCCAACATATCTAAGTTTTCCAAATATTTCAGTCATATTATTCAAATCCTTTTGGTCAATTCTTGAGTTTGTCATCGACTATATTAATTTAGTGATAAGAAATGTTTCACCAAAAATAAAATAATATTTTTTAGAATATCTCATCAAAAACCTCAATTGAAACGAGAGATAGAAATTCCTTAACGTTTAAGAATAATTCATTAATATTTCCAAATAACGGACACTAATGCTTGTTTTCCCATCACTCTGCACATATTTTTGGTTACTGAATAATATATTTATCGATCAAATCTATCGTCAACCATGCAATGAAAAATATTTAACGTTATAAATATTTGTATGAGTTAATGTGCAAAGTTATTTTCGTGCATGAAAAATGCAGTTCAAATTAAAGGAAATAATCAATTGCGAGACGACTTTTCAGATGTGAATTTAAGCTTGGGAGAAATTCCCTTCGACGGCGATTCATTTTTCACGAGACACTTAATAACGGAAAAAATTGGCAACTGGCTTACGTCATGGAAACTTTTACTGACTGGAAGAGAAACACGGACAGAAGCAAAGTTGCGAAAGGTGATGTTCATTATTTATCTACGCACCATTTCGATGAGAATCTCCATAGCTCCGCAGGTGATTTTGCTTGTTAAAGAAGAGTTCACACGTAAAATATCCTGAAAAATGATTAATTTGGATATTAACTTCGATCGCAAAGAAGACCAGGGATACAAACTAAGAAATATGGGAAAGTCCATGCAAAGGAAATTACAAAAACTGGAAAGTTCCTGGCATATTTTTTGTAAAACTACCGATAGTGAATAAAAAGCTTCTAGGGAAATTATTTTATTACTAACCTGCCAATAAGAATACAGCCAGGTAAAGGAATAGGTAAACGCAGCAGTTCTGCTCCAAACAATCGGAAACATACCAGAAATAATCACAGAACATGACGTATTATGGATGTTTCATATTTGTGCCTAAAGAATTAATTATTACTCCATTAGATATTTTTAGCACAATTAATTTTGCGAAGTTCGTTTGGAAAGCGAAACGGTGCTATGGAGACTTGATTGTTTCATTATAAACATACACTGCTCCATTGAAATAGAGAACTGAGCCCACTAGCAATTTATTAAACTTTTTAATTAAAAATATTTATTTGTTTACTATGTTGATACTATAGAAACAACATAGCTTTGGATAAACTATTCCTTTGTTGAATCGACGCATCGTTGACGTGGGTCTCAAGCACACGAATGAAACATCTGAAATCTTTTGTTAAATAGATAATAGAGCAAATGCATATTTGGATTTTATTCATAGATGTATAGTAGATAAACAAAATACATATGTACATACATATGTATATTTAAAATACACAGTATGTGTTTGTAAAGCCCGTCGTTGACATCGTTAGGTGAAAATTTCCTCGTTACAACTTTTATCATTTTTTCCTCGATGGATGAAAATTTCCCTGTTCCTGCTAGGTTGACGCTTTTTACATTTCTTTATGGTCCAGGTTATTTGGCGTCTATTCCAGCGTTCTATTAAGAAATTCAGCGAGAAAATAAAACAATTGTGAACCACCCTGACGCGTTCGAAGTGCGAAATGTTACCGATAGTCCCTCCAAGAGAAGAAGTCCTCATTCTTCTAGTAGATAACGGTATATTTATTGTTTTAGACAGCTGTATCAACATGTACACGTGATCTAGGGGTGCCTGGTCCTGCGCGTCGACTCAGTTTAGACGTGGGCAGTGAATGTGTTAAGCGATGAAATCGAGTTTTCGCGTGATTTATGGACGGTTGAAAGTTTCTCATCTTAAGAGTTTTCGACGTACTCCTTTAATGAAATTTCTTTTAGTTTTAAGTACCATCCTATCGCGTCTCCAATTGATCCACTCGTTAGAAAAGTCGCTTGCGAGAGAGAGAGGCGCACACAGCAACAGTCGACATTTATAGTGAGGATCAGGGTCGGCCCGAGCTACGGGCGCCCCGGGCGGCTGCCCGGGGCGCCAAAGTTTTGGGGGCGCTATCCGGATCATTAACCTATGCATTACTTGCAAGTGAATAAATATTGGATACCAATTTATATCGAGGAACAGTCTAGAATCTTGATGGCATTCATTTTAATTTTTCATTATCAATAATTTTTACATGTACTTTGTAAATATGTCAACAAACATTAACGGAGGGGGCGCTGGAGTGCTATCTCGCCCGGGGCGCCAAAATTCCTCGGGCCGCCCCTGGTGGGAAGGAAACGAATGAGGAAAATAGAATCTAAATACCAGCGCATTTGGCAGACGTTGTTTTCTTGTCAACGTAGTCGCCATTGAAAAAATTTGAACTTGAGACAAATTCTGACATTGCGAAACGATAGCAAAGAAAACAATACGAAAAATAGACGCGTGGCATATTTTAAGAGGACGATGTTAGTTATTTAAATATCGGAGCGCGATTTTAAAATTATTATCTTTCACGAGAGGAAAAATACCTCCCTTTCCTGAAATATTCTCACCTAAACAATCAACATTTTCTAATAGACAAATTAGAACGAAAATAATCTCTCGTGATATACTTGGTTGGTTAAATGTTTTTGCGTTAAAAAAACAATGTTATCAATTTAAAATGGAATAAAGTCTGTTATTAACGATGTACGTTGTGTGAACTTGGAAGAATTAAATAATTAAGAGAATAATTATCAATTTAAAATCTCAATTTTGGCTGACCACGGAAACAACTACCATAGCTCAAGCAATCGATGTCAATCAAATGCGAATCAATCACTCTTCTTATTAATTCTTATGTAATAACCTCCGTCAACGCCTATGTAATAAGTACGGACGACTATGAAAAGGCGGAAATGGTGCGAATGCTTTATTTATAAGAAACATTTTTCAAAGAAAACATAGTTACGTAACACGCGTTATTTCCAAGAACTCGATGAACACGCTAATGGCGTCCTTAGATACTATAACAGCGTTGCGTTTATAAAGTGTAGAAATGTTGACGAAAACTCGACGAAAAAATGAATGTGTCGAAATTTGTTAAGGATATATGGAGCAGTTTTACCTGCTATACATTGCTGCCCAAACTTTTCTAATGGCGGGCCACATCAGTGGTTGCAAATCCCTTGGCGGGCCGCATTGGAAGTTGCCAATTCTTCGGCGGGCCGGATTAGAGTTTAAATGGGAAGTTTTATATATATAATCTGAGGTGCCGTATAAGTGAAAATCAAGTTTAAATAAGGGTTTAATGGCTATCATTTCAATATTTAAAGTTTTATTATCGAAATTTTTAAAAAATGTATGAATTTGCGTGTTAAAATTTTCGAATTGCTTTTTCGCCATAGATTCGCGGGCTGCAGAAAAACCCTTCGCGAGCCGCATTTGGGCATCCCTGTGCTATAAAGCTGATGAACATAAGGGATCACTCACATAATATAATACGCTGAGATAAGAGTTTTTAAAAAAACTCACTGATGATATCAGTCCTATTTTCCATAAGACATATTCATATAAGCGTTGGTAATGTCATGTAACACCTAACCCCGACCTGCGCTTTTGGCGGCTTACTGATTAGTAATAAGTATGTAAAAATCGCATAGCACAGAATTCATTTTATCGTTGAAAAAACGTTAGTTTCAGTGCGAACCGTGAATTTCTAAACTTGTTTATACTAAATAAGGAAAGATCAATAATACGATGTTTCCCTTAAAATTAATTCTTGCTGATTCAAAACGATTTAAAATGTGCATCAGTAGATTTATAATGATACTAGTAATGGTCTCTCTCATGCCTTGTTGCAGTAAAAATTGAGGATATTCGTCGATTTTTATTGCTGAAATTTTCGGCATGGAAATCGAACCCGTATTTAACATTCAAATATGACTGCCCTATTTGGCTTTTCACTCGTGAAAATAATCATTTCCAGATCTGAGGCGCATAAATGTTTTCTTCGGTTGATCGAGTGGAACGTCATCAAGGGAAACTTAATGAGTTCTGAGCAAAAAAATGCCTTGTGTCGCTCAAACAATGCGTGGCGTTCCAAGGCCTTTTTTGTCGTATCTCACTTGGCCAAGCAAAAAAAGATCGCTCAAATTAAACTCGCGCTCACTATTAATGAAATGTGGCTCTCCTTGTAATCAAAGCATACTTACATATAGAAATATTTAATGGTAAAGCTCACGCAAATAACAAAATATATCAATAATAATAATGAATTTCATTTCATGTAACATCTATTTCGCCGTAGTTTCCACCTTTACCTATCTATCAATAATAATGAAAACAATAATAATCTTTACATTAATTGGTTAACTCTTAAATTTACTATGATAGCTTACAGTTTCTAAGTTGCCATTGTATGCGTTGCTTCTTTTACTATGATCTCTGTAACGTACATTATAATTTATCTTGCATTGATATGAAAATCAAACAGTATTACAAAAGAATGGCAAATAGTTAGCCATGCTATATAATTAAGATATTTATTTTGAATGGAGATTAATAAATGCGTTGTGGTCTTGTATCTCGTGCCATTGTTTTCATATTTCGAGAATAATTTCGATTGTATTTTAAAGGAACCAATGTATCATTGATGTAACCTTGGGACTTCTATAATATTTTAATCGGAGTGTACAATATAAAAATACGTTTATTTGCTCGGAATAAACAAGTCGAACGACTGCTATTAAAGGGGAGTGTTTATATGATAAAAAGTAAACGAACTAGCCACCTTCTCAAAGAATCACCTATGACGGATTTTCCTCTCGTTGCGTCATTGTAACCTACTCATCTTTATACTAAGCCAAATTCAAGCGATATAGTCTAGGTAAACATAAGTTATCTCTAGTGTGTACCGAGGGCGAATTTGGAAAACAAGCCTCTTGATTAGGAACTGCAACATCACTTTACGTCATTTTGTGCGTTAACATATGGGACGAATTCGAGTTTGAGATTTGCTGACAACATCCATGGAGATCAAAACTCGCGTCGATGAACGAGGAAGGACGGAAATACTTTCTCAGTAATGCGCATCTAATAAATAATCCCATTTGTGAGTGCTGTACTTCAAATTGACGAAAGGTGACATTATGAGTCAGGATACGATAACGCTACCCAATGGTACTCCATGAGTACTATTCTGGCATACAAAATTTTCCCTCCTATGCTTGTTTTACTTTTCAGTGAATGGCTCACGCAGAAAAGGCATTCATCGTCTTTCCATCCCATTTGTGAAAAAAATCTCTTTAGAAGATATATCGTAGGTCTGAGTCTGTTCGGCGATTTAAGCAAGATAAAAATTATTCACACATCAAATTGAGGGGCCATTCGTTATTCACACAAATACAAATGTATTTTTATGAGTGAATTTTGTGGCTCGCCCTGTGAAGCGGTGTTCATTGAACTCTTCCCCTTACAACCACAGGAAACATTAACAGACAGGATGCAACGGTGCTTGGCTCCGATTGGTCTGGTAAAGGTTTTCCCAGACCTTAATCGTAAAATTTATGTGCCATTAGAGTGCTTTCAAATAATTCGGCTGTTTGACTAGTTTAGTTCAAGAACGCTGAACGCGAGGCAAAGGAAACCGCGTACTCATGTAGATTAGTTGAATGGCGTCATTATTTCTCTTGGTTTATTCGTGGTCAATGTATGGCTATGAACTCACGTATTTTAAACAATTGAAATTTTTGGGAAATGACAATGCGTATTTCAATTGCCTCTTTCAGACAGATATCTCCGAAACAGTTAGTAATATTTTATCATTACATTTTAATTCGAAGCTCGTTTGCAGCATTTTACATTGTTAAAAATAAAGTATTGTATATGATTGTAAACGTTTGAGCACAAATAATACGTTTACACATCCACCGAACAAAAAAAACTATTATTTATCTTTAGTGATTCGAAGTTCATACTATATTATTACAATTCATAAGTATAGGAAATATTATTTGAGTAGTTATTTTTAGAAAAATTGCTCGAAGTTTTCTATGGTTTTTATTATTAATTACAAATTCTTAGAAAATGTCTATTTTTTAACATGAATGTTTTTCATTATTTTTATGTCATTTCAATCATGAATCCAAGCTTATTACGTTTACTTTAGTGTCATTTTTTTCTTAGTACATAGTAAATTAATATAGCTTCCTCGGAATATAATGTGGCAGATTTAAGTTCTTATCGCGTGGGATAAGGTATTTTTCTGACTTACTGACTTACAAATCAATAAATCAATCCATATTTCTAGTTATACACGGGTCCTAATGTATTTCGTAATCATGCGATTATCGATTGCTTTCCGCAACCTTGGTGCAATTATTTCCCAACAGTAGCCTTTAATGGTCATGCCTTTGTTACAGAGCGTTACCGAGAACAAGTAATGCTTTTAAGTGACTCAAGCTTAACATTCATTTTGCAAGTCGATCGCATTTCACTTGCGAATAACTCACTCTTTAACTATCGAAGCGCCAATTTCGCCAAAAAGAAATTCTTCTAACGGCGTAGGAAAGAGAACTCGCCCATTTTAGATTTACTCGTTTCAGAAAACATTTTTCCTCGCTTTCATAGTGAAATTCGGCAAGCTTCCATACCACGAAACCTGCACACACTCTCTATCTCTTTTACACTCTCTCTCTCTCTTCATTCAGATGAGATCCCCTATCCTTCAGCTAGCTTCGATGAATAAAGCCGCTCCTATAGAGTTCGACGCAGCACGAGATTTAAAGTAACCGCGCTCGATCAGCCCCTCGTCACGCGTACTCGCTATGGTGGACAAAGGTCACGCGGTATTGAAGTCAAAATAGGAAGTCTATTGGCTGATGGAGATGTAATGTAGATATAGAGCACTTATTAAGACAAATGCGAAGTCGTCATCGACAGCTCCAGTCGGCTACGAACGAGCATGTATTTTCGTCGCTCGAGCAGCACGAGCACAAGCCACTATTTCTCGCTCCGAGCGTACGGACGTTTGCATTCCGTCGACTTCGCGAGGGTTTTTTATCATCTCTCGTAATCGGCACGTTCGCCACCGACGGATGAAGATCAAATCATAGTTCGATGCTAATAAACTAGAACGCGAGATCATACCAACCCGAGAACGCTCGACGCGAGGAAAAGTCTCCTCGTGTCCAAAGATCTGGCACCTCTGACGCATCATCCTAGGCATGTGGTAGCTAGATGCGCAAGACAAATATATGACTTTCAGCAAAGCGTGACGAGTTCATAAGAATATATGAATAGCGAATCTCTATAGGAAGGCCGACCGGAATTCCTGAAGGAGATTTTTTTTACGAATGTTTGAAAATCCCATCCATTTCTGAAGTCACGATCACGATGACAAATGCGTGAGCTCCAGTGTAAGGTTGAGATATTCCGAAGCGCGCTCTTCCCTTGGTTTATCGGGGACCACATTAGCAGATCCGGAAGTCCGCAAGAATGAATATTTAGGTATGATTTGGCGCTCCGGAACGTACATTTCGATGTGAATTTTTTCCTCCGGAAATTTTGGAGTTAATTAATCCGTTCAGGGTCGAGATGAACCATTAAAAGTGAACGTCCGTTGTCACAAACAATAATATAGATTGTATGGTAATCCTTCTTTCCGAAACAAAGCGACGAGTTTTATAGGAAAGATAAAAACGTTTTACGACCTAAGATTATTTTTTGGCAGGCGAACGTGGAATGGAAGGAGAGAAAACGCGCGCGCGGTGAATGGAACGAAGGACGAAAGAAAAAGAAAGAAAAGAGAGAACTGCTCTACACTTATCCATCGCTCGCAATTGAAATAAGCCTCGTTAAATTCTACAGACAACACATATAAACGATTTGACGCGAAAATGGATCACTAATTTCTCTCTAATTTTATTACCCGGCTGTAATTCCTCCAAGGGTAACGACGGGCTGCCTCCAAAGCGACAAAAGTTGGTACACATCGGATACTTAACAGTGGAAACACCTGCTTCGAAGTGACATACTGTACTTCGAAGTGACATACCGCAAACACCAACGTGTGGGAAACCGAAGCACGCGCGGGGTCTTTAAAGATAAAAAACAAACGAATAAAACGCTCGGAATTTTTACACCCAACAAAATACGCCCTTAAGACGCGAACGCCTGCCTCTTTTCAAATCCCTCTCGCTTACGCCAGACACTTATTCCAACCGCGGAAGCGTAAGACAAATAATCGCGATTTTAGCGAGTCGGAAGGGAAAATGGCGCCGCTGAATTAGTTCTGTTCGACACAAAAGAGTCGGGAAGAATAGAGAGAACGTCAATCGCCTTGGAAACAAGCACGTCCACGCCTTGCGACCGCCTCCGACAAAGGAGGAAAAGGGGAATGAGCGAATTGATGGAGTAGGCGGGAGAGGAGGGATAGGGAGAGAGAGGGGGGGAGAAATTAGCTCGGGGAGGTAGCGATGGCCTACAAAAGAGAAATACGTCGTAAGCAGTTAGGGGATTAAGACGGTTTGTTTCATGACAGAAAAACGGGGGCGATAAAGGAAGAACTTTCCGGAACGTCGATACACCAGGGGAGGCGATGGGAGAGCGGTAAAAATGAGTGCCCGCGCGCCAATTGGAAAGGGATGGACGAAGAAAAGCAGTGGTGGATAGCTAGGAGGGGAAAATAACAGGAAAAGAGAGAGTAACGGGAGAGAAAGGAGGCGAAGAAGGTGGACGGAGGAATGGCTGAAGAGAGAGGATTAGAAACGAGACCTTTGAGAAGGAGAGTGGATGGTGTGCGCCGTCGGAGAAAACGGAGGACGCCGAGAGGAAAGCGACTCACCCTTTCCTCACCTCCTCATCCCCCGCCAGTCCCCCCACATAACAACTTCCCCCTCCCATTCCACTTCCCCTCCCGTCAACAATCAACCCGACCTCGTGCGTTCCCCTCAGCCGCCGGTACACCGACCAACCACCTCCTCCACTCGCTGCCCAGCCCCTCCCTTGATCCCCCACGGAGGAAACTTATAAAGCAGGAAACAGGTCGTCCATGAGTACATTCCTCCCGAGGACAGTTGGTACGAAAGACGGAGCGTTCCTTCTTCCCGCGCCCAGCCATAACCACAAGATTAAGAAGCCGCAAAGCGATCCAGTCATCGGATAAGAAGCACGTGTGTTGACGGACGTTGAATTTCATTTTGCCGAGCGAAAGTCTTCGCGGCGGAAGGCAATAGTACTTCCGCGGCAATCCGGGACATTTCCGTTTGCGACGATTGAGCACAGCGTCCGCCGCATTCCGTCACGGGTGACCGTGCGCTTTGGTTTCCGACGCGGGATCGCGCGCTCGCCATGAACGGAGGCGGAGTCGTCGTCGACGGATGGCAGTCGTCCGACGGGAGAGCTGAGGATGCGTCCGAATTCTCCGCCGTCTCGCTGCTCACCCGATCTCTCGCCTCCCTGCAGACTTACCCGGATGAATCCCACTTGGACCATCCACGGAACGGAGCGCAGAAGGAGCAGCTGATCATACAGAAAGGTGGAGATGGTGGGTTCTCGGATTTGTTTTTTGTTAATTTATTTTTTATTTGAGCGGTCCGCTGACAGGTTTTCGCCTCGTAGCCCTGAAGCGAGGCAGGATGAGGGGGAGGGGGGGGGGGGGTGAAGGGAGGGAGGAAAATCGTCAATCGTTTGCGTAATTACATTTTGAACGAGGATATATTTGTTTACAATGATGTGGGTTTTTGGACGGTAGGTTCTTATGTTTATAACCTTCGGGCTCCGCGTCGGTCGTGGGCCTTTCGGAAATTGGAGCGGGCGTGGTTTTTCCTGTACTGTGAAATCCGTAATCGGCGGTTTTCCTTCTCGGAAACGAAGCCTGGGCGATAAATTCGAAAGCGATAACTTTCTTCGATCGTTCAATTTTTCGCTGAAATTTTTATCGCAATTTCTTTGTTTATTTAAGCTTAATTCAGATATGAAATGGATAAGAAACTGTATGAGTACGAAGTAATGGCAGTCGTATATGCCGGTCACGAGATGGTTTACGTATTTGGATATTCATCGTGACAATTGAAGAATCAAACGAAATTTTGAAATGGAAACCGATCTCCTTTTATAGTTTGTGTTTTTAAATGTGTTAAACATAACAGGTGGTTAAAGAAAACCGTCACTTCTTTGGAATAGGATATTTTTGTCCGCCTAAACAAGTAGCGGTCAAACATTTTACGTGTATGGTCGTGTTAAAGGTCTCGAGTTCCTCCGCGAGTCGGATAAAAGATTTGATCTGATGGTGTGTAGAATTTTTATAACTTAGGACGAGTAAAAATGTCAATCGGAAAAAAATGGTATTAAAACTGGATTGATAAAACTTTGCAAAAATGTTTTATGTTGCTTACTATGTAATTATTAGTTAATTTTGTATCGTACGATTTGTTCATGCGGCCCGTAATTTGTCCGTCAATGCCCAAAGGCCTTGAGAGTCTGTTACGTGAAATTGTGGCTTTCCGTTATAGCAGACGGGGTGGATGGTAGGTCCATTGTGCCAACACAATTGCATTTTTAGACCGCAAAAATGTCCGAGTTCGTAATTGAGAACAATTAAAGCGAGCCCTTTTTTTATGTACAATGGAAAAAAGCATACCCAAACACAACGAATTCGCTCCCTTTTCTCTAGAATGATGTGACGCAACACCCATGGAGCGCGTCCAACTTTTTTTTATTCGTTCCACGAGAAACTGCTCGGAACATATTGCAGTATACGCAACAGAACTGCGAGATCGCTCCGACGATCCGAAGCGATAAACGCATTAACCTCTTTTTCCCGCCATAATACACACGTCCACACTACGATCTTCGTTAAGGCGTCATGGACTCTAAAGCCAGAAACATTCTTGCAGGTGAGTTTTCCTAAAAAAAATGGCGTCCTGACGTGATACATCCCTTCGTTGCGTTTGCCCTTTTTTCCTGCGATTGCACTGAAGGAATATGATTGGATACTTAACGCAGACTCCGTTTTGATGTTAAAATATTGACTCGCGCGCAACTAGTCGTTGACTCTTTTCCCTTCGTTACGCAAGCCTCAGGAGGGTGCGGCACACAAGAAAAATGTAAATAAACTTACCAGATTTCCAAAACGGAGTTTTAAAGAGCCCGGGGACCTCCCACCGCATTGGTGGAAAATCTTTGGTAAACGGGAGAACGTGAAAGTTTTTTAAAGCGATAATTAGATATTGTGCTAATTTTGGGTTATCCTTCTGATCTATTACACGATCCGTCGAAAGGGACTATGTCAGCATTCTAAGTAGACAAAAGAGCACCCAGTTAATGCCTTTAGTTTCGTAAAAACACCCGTCTCCCTTTTTGTAGGTCGTGTTACCAACAGTTTACTTTCATTTATTCCGTCTTGAGAATTCGTTTTGTCTGTATTGGTACCTTCACAAGCTTTGAATTATTTTGAAAGCGCTTCTCGAGGTGAAAACCTTGAATCTTGGCGAAAAGGGTCATAAAAATAACTGATGGAAACGTTCGATCGAAGTTAACCCACCTAAAGGTGCGCGGGGAATAGAGAGAAACCAGTCGTGAGATTTTTTAACCGTTTATTACAGCTGTGAAGAATGCTATCTCTCTTACCTTTTATCTTACTACCATTCTACATCGTATGTACGCTGTTGATATCTTTGGCGAGTCAATGCGACGACGATGTAAACACTGCTTACTAATAATAATGTCGACAACACGCTATCTTCCGCCTTCTCTAGTTCAAGGTTGCTGCTTGAATCCGGTGAAATGAAACTTTTGGATTCAAATTTAGGACCTTTTCGTTTCCTCGCACAATTTCAGTGAAACCGAAGCCCCTGGGAATTTAAAGTTTCGCATACAAGATGTAGAAAGTTCGTAAATCTAATTTTTACAACCAGGGACAGATTGATGTAGATAGCTCGAATCAAAACGATTGTAATATTTTGTTCTTTTTTTGCAGTTGAGAATTGGGACTGGCTTTGCAGACCAAAGAGGCATGCAGCGGAGAAGAAAAAGGATAAGACTTCCTCTACGGGTAAGCGTTTCATGAACTTATCGAATATCATTTTTGGTCAATGCATGCATTTCCACGTGAGCCATATTTGAAAGAAAAAACATTTTTCTTAAACTTGATTGATTAGAATGAGGACAATTTCTCTATATTTTTCTTTCCTATATAAATCCTAAGATGGAAAATACTTCTTTAAATTTGATAAATGAAATTAAATATAGCCTACATAAAAATTATATTTTTGCAGATCCTTATTTATATTTGACACGATATGATTAAATTTTATTGTTAAATATAAGTGTTACTTCCCGTATTTTGTTAATCTTTCTTGTATTTGGCCGAATGTCATAAAATGATTTGATTCTATATCTAGTGAAATTAAATAAATTTTGTTATAAATACTGTTGACCGTCCATTTTTCCTTTTATATATGTCGAATGAATCGCAATATCAAAGCATCCTTAGCACCCAAGTCGTTTTCTTGCGTTTGGCTATTCGCCAACCTTCATTCGAATCAAATTCTCTAAAAAGGATTTTCGCATTCTCATGCCGATATCTGCGAATCGCAATGAAGGTTAAAAAAGAATAAAAGTTCTGATTCATAAAGTTTCCATGCGTAATTTCTGTATTCATTAATCCTATTTTGCTCTAAGAGACATGTATATTTAGTCTTCGGAATGATAGAACACCACTTCTTCCGCAAACCCTCATCAAGCAACATTCGATGACAAAATAAGGCGAAGTCACTAGTATGCCGTTGTATGACGATCAACTTCCTCTCTATTTATAGGAAGCGCAATTACTGTTCACATAACCCCGTTTTTTAATTAAATAGTTAATTTCGTTCAAGACCTTATCTAGTATTATACGTCATCGCCATTCAGTTAATCCCTGATCCTAAAGCAATCCGGTCTGAATCATATAGGGCCATAAATAACCCACAACAGGTGTCGCTAATCCTCATCGCCATCCGGTCAATATCGCACAACATGTGCAAGGCTAACGTCCTCAAAAACATTGGTAGAAAATAACACACTCGACAACGTACGCTACTTTCAAAATGTATACTTTGGAATGTATACTTGGAACACTATCAAACTGTCATTTTCAGATAGCCGAGTGCTTTTTTACTTGTCTAAATGCAGTCATGTCCTGAAGTGTACCTTCGGGTTAGTACAGTTTGACTATCGACATTCGCTAAGCAACAAGAATAAATAAACAAACCAGAAAACATGTTAAATTAATAAGCCGAACTACTTTTTATGCAACCCAAATGAATATGAAATTTCTAAAAAAAAATGGTATATCACCATAACTGTCGCAACTTAATAGTTGAGCGAATGAATTGATTAGCGGGGTTATTTGCAAAATTTCCAAAATTTGACTATTTTGCGTCATTCCTTGAATTCGCCTATATCCTCGGCATAATAGGTAAGACACTTCATTTAAAAAATTGCCTTGTTATTGATGTTCTTTTGTATTTTAATTGAATTCGATCTAGTACACGTCAAACGCGTCTTTTTATCATTAAATGGCTATTTTTCATGGTGTCGCTTGTTTATTAATAATTCACATCGTGTATGTTACTATAGCGAACGACATTTTTCTTCGTGTTGCGCAATATAGCCGACGTAATCGGAATAACACGTTACGCAGGAGCGAACACTCTCGCCGGAGGCAAGTCGAGAGGAGGGAAGCGAAGAGGTATCAACCCGTCCATGCGTGAGCTGATTGAGAAACTCGCGGAGGAAAAGACATACTAGAGACAATGAGTGGCGCTATTGAATGGATGACCTCGAATGGAAAATGGCCTCTTCACTCGGTACTCGTCCATTCCGACCTGACGACTGCCTTCTTAGAAATACCAACGAGAACACAGTCTTCCTCATCCATATTTCGGCGTACACTTAACAGAGAGTTGATATTGCCTCCTTGACTATAGAAAAACCAACGCACAAAACAATAGAACAATAAGCTAAGTTAAACTCGATTTAAAACTGCGACTATAGTTATCGGATCAGGTCTCTTTAACTCCAACTAGGATAATGGTATTTAATTTGCGAGAGAGAAACTCAATTTCTGTAGATTACATTTCCCCGCGCCTTTCTCTCTTTTTATATCAACTTTCAATGCCCCTGGCCTATCACGATACAAAAACCATAAAGTGAACTTATCCTTAAGATTATATTGGTGACCCGGATATTTTGAAACAGTCGTATTCCGTCTAATGTATTCTTTCGCTGAAGAAGAGGATTTAACGCTTTTAAATATTCATGACTGCTCAGTCGCATTCTAACCAAATCAGAAGCGGAACATACAGACGGCGGAAGCGTCCTATTCGATGAGTGGCACGCAGATGAAAGACCATTTCTCTACTTTCTACGATCCCCTTCTACCCGAACAATGCATCTAAATGACATACATATAACTGCACTTGGCGAACAGGTGTATTTTTCACGAAAGGTATTAGGTGTGCCTGAGGGATTGTATCAATTTTCCGGAGCGAATCAATAATATTCCGTTATAATGGGTTGCCTTTTAGGGAAAGGTCTGACTGGGATTCACTGGTGACGGCTAGTTACGAATTAACTATTGTGTAATAATAGAATCAAGAAATTTTATCTTGGAAATTATTCATTTAGAGCGTCGACTTTTATCAATCGCGTATAACCGTGCAGCATTGAAAAAGGGGAATGGCGAAGCATAGAGAAATGTTTGTACGGATAACCGCTTCTAATAGCTTCCTTATACATAGGGACTGTTCGAACTAAATTTTCCTATTAACACATTCACATCGCAATTTAAACATGGAAACGTACAAAAATGTCATGTCTGGTACTAAACGACATTTAAAAAGAAATGAAAAATGTCGACGAAAAATATTCGAGCTTAACAAACCGATTAGCATTTCGGGTATAAATCTCTACTAATTCAAAGTGTCGATAACACAAGTCCACAAAGATCAATCGCTGTATGCATTCCTGAAATTATTTAGACCTTTTTATTTACTTGATTTATTACGTTTCCCTCGAGAATAGAAGTCCCCTCGATTGTTTACGTAGGTTTGCTATTCGAAATGGTTAGTCCAGCGGGTTGCATCACGCGAGGCGAATCAGGCTATCTTGCTTCAGAGGTGTTCACCGTGACCAAGCAGCATGAATAACACGATTATGTTTCATAGCTGATCAAATAACCGGTAGGTATCGCCGAGTGCTTTTATTTCCACAGACGCCAATACTTAAGCTACATGTTGTGACACTTTCAACTATTGACTCCGAGATATTTTCATTAGATCGCCCCCGTGAAATTATAAGCAACTAACCGTATAATGTCATGTCATGTATTAGGTAATGCATTTTCTGTTTGGATCTAAAATAGATGACCACGTTCAAGAAAACATTGGTTGTATAAAGACGCTTGTGAAGTTATGATTTTACAAAAATCTGGATTGACCTGCGGATGATTTTTCATCGGAAGTCCTGAACATAGGAAACGTTCTAATTTAATCTTGAGGTCGAAAGCCGGTAATTTCCTTTATTATATTTGATTTCTAAAAAAACTAGCTCTCAAAAAAGTAATTGACAATGGCAGATTCAATTCCCTTTTCTATATGCATATATGCAATTTGCTTTTTGCATGATTGGCCTTAATTATCAACGAGAAATATATATATAAACATGCTGTTGTAATGTTTCATTCGATTTTCAGATGAAAACGGCAGCATACCAGACGAATTCAGGACCTACGCAGGTGCAAGGCAGTCTCCCATCACTATTCAGTCAGCGAAGACAAAGTCTTGGAAATTTCCTCCTCTACAATGGCATCACCATTGGAACAGACAAACGTCAATAAAGCTCACCAACACAGGGCACTCAGGTATGTCAGATGTCTTTCTATTACAAAAATACCCTAACGTAATATTTAATATACTTTTCAATTCCTTAATACTTCCCTGTGTCGTGGGACACGCTTGTAGCAAGCATCACTTGATTTTTCCCTAGCACGATGGAAATTGTGGATCTTTAATTTTGACACATGTAGGCACGGCTTGTAAGAGTTGCTGGAAATCGGGAGGTTTGCTTTGACCGGGAATCGAATTCGGGTCTTCCACTTGCCGGAAGGATTTTCTAGATCTGAACTAAGTGGAAGATCTGGATTCGATTCCCGGTAAAGGCCGAGTTTGTCCTCAGATTTCCAGCAACCCTCAAAGTTGACATAAAGTGAAAATTTCCATTAAGTAATTTCAATCAGGGCATGTTTTGACACATGCATTTTCCTTTATTTTAGTGTATTTGTATTTAATATTATTTCGTTGAATGGATAAAAATTAAAATGATTTTTTGCCAAATAAAATTTCGTCTGTTCTTCTGATCATACTACATATCAATATCCCTGTATTTATGCAGTAGATGGCCGCTGAATATTTTGGACAAAAGCTATCGCTATCCCTGGTTTATATATATATAATAAATTTCATTTAAGAACACTTTAGAAAATACCATTTGTGCAAATGCCTTAATCAATTAATATTAATTGTCTTTTCAACTAATTACAGTTGAGATGTCATTTGGTAACGACAATAAGATCAATGGAAACTTGGGTGCCATGCCTCACTTGAGTGGTGGTCCACTTAACGCAGAGTACGAGTTTGTTCAAATGCACTTCCACTGGGGTTGTGAAGATCACTTTGGATGCGAACACATCATTGATGACAAAAGGTTCGTGGAAAAAATTCTAAATCGATTAAAAACTCCTCTTCCGATTTGTTTACATATATGGCGTTGTAAGGAACGATATTCATTCTAGTCTAGTATAATATGAAATGTGATTAATCACGATGAATGAACTCGCTGTCATGTTCGCGTTTATTTCAGATTTGCGATGGAAGCTCACCTGGTCCACTACAACAGAAACTACGGAAGTGTGGCAGAAGCTTTCAAACATAGAGACGGCCTTGCTGTCGTCGGTATTTTCCTGCAGGCATGTATTAACCATAGAAATAATTAGATGTCACTGGTATCTTATAAATTTATCTAAAGAGGATAAAATTCGCTGCAGTCCACAAGAAATGATTTTTCATCTTGCATAATAATATCTTAAAAACATACCTGTATTCGAGCTTAATTAACGATGGAAGAGGTCATGGAGCGTCCATGTTGTTTTATAGTTAACGAAAGTTATTCCAAATTGACAAAATGTTCTTTTATAGCTCAATCGATGACCACTTATCTACGCCATTAAAATTAAAAATATTTCTTGACTAAAGACGAGTTATTTAAAAATTTCTAGATCTTTCATGAAGCGAACATTCAATCGTTTAAAATATAACGAACGACTTCAAAAGCGTGTCTCCAAAGCACGAATAAGATAAATTTGTTGCTTCACGTTAACAGACATTATTGCCATGCAACTTCGCATCTGCATGTATGTAGTATTTATTACTTCCAAATTTTCATTGTATATAAATATATAATTATTTTTTCTCCTCACCCATATTGTTATTTTATTCTATGATATTCCTCCACAGGTGGGAGAAAATGCAAACTTGGATCTGAACATATTGGCCACAAGAGTACAGGACGTATGCAACGAGAAAGGCAATTGCACCGTACTTGAAGAACAGAGGCCTCTGTTGTGGGTGAAGGAAGCCGTACAGGCACACTTCGCCAAAAGCGTGTCCGGAAGCGGCGGATACTTCACTTACCTGGGTTCGCTCACCACTCCTGACTACAAAGAAAACGTCATCTGGATTCTATTTCCGGATCCCGTTACCATTTCTCCTAAGCAGGTACGCCCAAAACATAGGTTCAAAACAAAGTTCTTTGAAGATATTTGACGAAACTCCATAATAGGGGAATAGATGTAATTTGAAATAAAACCGCGCGCGATTTGTTTTGTTTCAAATTACACCTGATCCCCTGGGCACTAAATTATTCATTTGTGCTGATAAATAAGTTTACCATTTATTAAAATGTAGAGGCTTCCTAAATTATAACTCTCGATACAAAAAACTAAACAACTTTGTATGTTTCTTTCATGAATTGTCCAGGAAACGAATGATTTCAAAGCAATGCAATGTTTCATTTCAGATTGGTAAATTCCGGCAGCTAATGTCTCCCAAAGGAAGAGTAGTGGAGAACTTCCGCGAAGTTCAACCGGTTGCTGGTCGAAATGTCTACTTCGCCGAATGAGCTCGTCATATCTGAAATATTCCTATAATGTTTTTATTTATTTATTAGTTTTATACCTCCAATAAATGAGATTGTCGTATTTTTGCAATGAGTGTTTTTGTAGAACGTTCCTTTTTAAATGTGTTAAAGGATTGCATTTAATGATGCTCTATGTTGAACAAAATATAAACTGCATTTTACGAGCAGCAAGGTACCTGCATAAAGATAGTGATAGAAAATTAATATTGATGGAAATGATAAAACTGTCCACATTAAAAATATTCTTCAAGAAATGGAATGCATTTCAATGTTGTTCAATACGATTTACTAAAACTAAATTCAAAATTTTGACGGCAGGAAGACTGACTGACTGACGACGAAAGAATAACCCGAAAAAAAAAAACAAAATTTTCTAAAATCTAAAAATCAATGGTAGGAAGATAAATTTTCATTTTTTTAGGCGTTGTTTGGTTCCAATCCCATATTCGTACGACGATGCTAAGTAATTTTAAAACGTGATTGAAATGTATGTGGTGTAGCGCCTCAAAATCTAACGTAGCAGCATCGTTACGTTTTTATGATATAGACCAGTGGTGCGCAACCTTCCTTTTTAATGGCGGGTCAATTAATGGTTTTTGGAAAATGAGATTGGTCAATTAAAAAATTTGAGTGAAAATAAAGATCAATTCCGGATGTTTATATGAACTATATTTAGTTATTGAATAGGTTGCCTACCGCTGGTTTAGATAGTGTTACACATGATGATGATCACTATTACGATTTTATGATATGTAGAGACAAATTATATCCTAATGGCAAACTGATATGCATGCTTAGAATCCAGAGTTGATCTGATAAATTTGTAGATGCGATGTATATAGGCAATAAGAATATCGAATTGCTTTCGATTATAAAATTCTCCCAGTTTCCCAAAAAACATTTCTTACTTTCATTCTTAGAAATAAGAATGTACTCGTGGCTTGGTCATAAACTATGCCCACAGGAAATTTTTCTTTCATTTAGCTGCTCTGAAATCGGATGGTTTGCACAATAATCAGGTTTTCAACGAAGTTATAACAGGTATTACTCTTCAATTCTCCAGAATTAACCCATAGGTTTTTCTTTTTAAATTCATTATGATAAAAAAACTTGTCGAAATACCGTATTTACTGGCATAATTCTTCCACTCAGTTTTAGGTGTGAAAGAATAAAAATTAAATTCTAATATTACCCGAAAATTTTGTCTTGTAAAAGTGATTTTCCACTAAAATTACTGAGGAAGAAGTCATTAGAAATAGAAAGGTGGCAAGAGGACAGGAAACCACAAAGCTCCATTTCAACGTTCGCTAAAAAACTGTTTTTAAGGTGAAAATCAAATACTTGAGGCCAAGAGTGCACAACTCAAAAATTGACAAGGGCCAATATCAATCTTGACACCCAGCCCGGTGGGGCCGAGTAGAATGTTCCTTCATATTCAAATTTGGACGTGACGAATCGAGTTAAGTTTTCCTCAGGTAAAAATGGTCAACATAACGAATCTAAACTCTCCCTTCAAGAAGAGGCAAAACTATCTTTCCGGAATTAGGGCTGCTTAAGGACCGGGGCGTCAGCATTGTCATAGTAACCGAATCCCTTGTGCATGTCATAGACAACTGATTGGTTCTCGTTGCTCTCTAGATCTCTACGATGACGTATGTTGGTAGGAAGCTGATATCTGTGGTTTCATCCAATTATCATTGCTAAAAGTTATAAAACTTGAGCCTCTAAAAATGGACAGACATCTTACAAGAAAACATAACGGTGAAAAATATGAAGAACGTATTAAGGAAAACCCCAGTACGAACGGGACCAAGCCAAGTAAGATTTCTAAGGTTTCTCACATGTATATGGACAGTTATTTGAGTCTTGACTTTCCTTGGTGTGGAGATAAAGATTGTCCTGTTCCAATGTGTGTTGTGTGAGGTGAGTAACTATCAAACAAAGCCATGGTTCCCAGTAAATTGAAGCGACATTTCAACGTAAAACATGCACACATTAAAGGGAACTATTTGAACTATTACAAGAGGTTGATGGAACTGCATTCAAAACAAACGAGTTACTTCGAAAAAAACCTTCAAGTGCTTGATAGAGTTCAAGTTGCTTCTTATCATGTAGCACAAATCATAGCTCAAAAAATGAAGCCCCACACTATAGCTGAGTCATTAATTTTGCCTGAGTTCCTGTATATAGTTAGAACAAAGTTTGATGATGAAGCGGAACAATAAATATCCAAAATTCTGCTTTCTAATGATAATATATCGGTCAGGCAAAGTAACAAAGTGTATAAGAAACTTACATTTTTGGATTCAGCTCTTCAAAAACCGTTAAAATGTTGTGCCACAAACAACGGTTTTCTTCAAAATAGTATGTATTTTAAGTTGGACCATCCTAAAGATACCCTGAAAGTTTCATGAAAATCCGTTCAGCCGTTTTTGCGTGATGCAGTAACAAACAAACAGACAGACAGAATTACAATTTTATTAATATAGACACAACGTGCGTTCACTAGATTTCCGAAAATACTTTTACTGTACTTATGGTTGTCTACCCTCCCGGATTCGCCGGGAGTCTCCCAGAATAGATTACAGAAAATCTCCCGAGTCCCGGATTGAGGCCTTTTTCTCCCGTTTTTCACTTAACAAAGTGATCGTCATCCGGGTTGCATATTTGACCGTATCCATGGTGTTGAAGAGTTGGCAATACATACATATTACCAAGGGGCCGGGTGGGTCTCATGCACCTTTATATTTACATTGATTGAATATGGGGGGTTGACTAGCGTCTATACCAGGGGTCGGCAACCTGGCCACATTCGTAATGTGAATGCTTCGGAGGGCCGCACTAAAAGTCGCGAGTATTTCGGCGGGCCGGATGAGTGTTTACACCCGAAGTTTTCCGTAGATTATGTGGTCTCGTATTGGTAAAAATCATATCTAAATAATTTGCCAGCGTAAAATATTCATCAGAAAAGGTTTTGAGACAAAGATTTTACTGAAAAAATACGAAATTTTCTGTTTAATTGTACCGATCACTTTTTCATTACGGCTTCGCGGGCCGCATAAAGCGCTCTCGGGGGCCGCATCCGGCCAGCAGGCCGTATGTTGCCGACCCCTGGTCTATGCAGTACTATAAAAATCTGATTTTCTCAATTAGTATACAGTATTAATTATTATATTGTTTAATTATAATAGCATTATAACTAATATTAATTAGTGTATAAAGGATATTCTCGTAGGGGAATCAGATATAAGAGAATTAAAAGAGGAAAGAAATCCGCAACAACGCAGTTCCTCATGACGGACAAAATTTTCACCAGAAAATAAATTAGAATTTCCGCGTTCAAAACGAATTTGTAGCAAGAGCCGAAACGGATTAAAAAATCGATGATAGGAAAGCGAAATATCATTGATTCATGCGTCCTATGTTTTATGTGCCAAATTCGTACGATTACTGTAAATAATTTTAAAATGCTAATAAAAAATGCTGCACCCTTCCCTTTTCCGTTAAATTCTGTTATATCTTATTTCCCCGACGTGATACGTTCTAAGAAAATTTGTTAAATACAAAAATTGTAGAGAATAATATTTTATATAACTTTTATTATAAATAACATCTATATTTACGAAGATTTTAAATATGTAGTTATTTGCCAAAAACGAAACAATTCCCGATTTCAGCCAAAAATTATAATAAAAATTACAAATATAAAATTGTGTTGCTCTGACCACTAGTTTATGAGTTAGAGCGCTCACAAAAACCTATCGCACACATATACACAAAGACATCGTTGAGAAAATAGTCAAAACGTGTTCAGGGGACCGTGTATTCTGTTCAAATCTCGAACTCGTTTTTTTCATGAAAATAATACTTTCTCTGTACTACGTATATGGAGAAATTAAAAGATAAAATTAAGATTAATCATTCGTTATATGTGCTCTCATCAATATAAGTACACCAGTTTCATGGTTTGCTTAAGCGTATTTACCTTTGAGAAACTTCTCACGGATTCTCCCGAAATTTTCTACTCACATGGAGCGGAAATCTCCCGGGATGAACTCCTCACGAGTTGGCAACCGTAAATGTACTACATATTTGCAATAAATATATAAAATATAAATTATTTATCTTCTTTATCATTTCATCTATTGCGTGCCATACAAAATCACCTCGCTTGCCACTTTTGGCATGAGTGCCATAGGTTGCCGACACCTGGTATATGACTTTAAGGCCTCGGGCAAGAGAAAATCAGTGCCCCAAACTCTTACGACCATGAAAAAATAATACTAATTGTATGACGTATAGGTTGAATATTGCATTTATTGCCATGCATGCAAAATTACAATAAAAATAATTTTAGAAATATTCAACTGTCGACACGCGACTTGCCTTTTGCTACCCATTCGCTTCCGCGTCCACTCGTCCCATACTTACTTACATACATCAGTCAAAATGCTTTAAGAATAATACATACGTGCAATGAAAGTAGAATTTTCCGTTGGTGATAACTCATTAAACGCAAATTTTTTATACAAATAGAATCCAGAAGTTGTCATAGCTTGTGGGATACTCGTTCCATGAGCGGATGAGCTAGAAGCATACTTATTGAATACATATTTTATTCTTTTGTGTTTAACTATTCCTCTGAATGTTCTGAAGAAATTAAAATGCTGTTTTAAAATTTTGATAGTAGTGAATAATCGAATATTTACTGAAAAACGCAAAAAACATTTTTTTAAATATAATTTGCAGTAGCAATGGCAAAGCCGTCACATGGAAATCTGCCGCATGAGGCAAAAAGACAATGCCGCCCCAGTACACACATCGTAGTTGCAGATCGGCGGCGACACTGTTATAAAGTCGCCCCTAGAAAAGAACCGCCTTAGGCGGTCGCATCTCAAACTCACATCACGCGACGACCCTGACCAATTATTAATTTCGAGACATATTCACGTATAAGTATTGGAAACTGAAAAACGCTAAACAATCTAGGAATTTAATCCGGGCGGATTTCAAATTATTCGGGAAAAAGATCAAATCTATTCTTTCGATTCTATGAACCTAAAAGTCGCGAGTAGGTAGCTTAACCCTGCAGTGCTCGCGCCCCTTAGAGAAACAAGTCTACTCGCGCTGAGCCTGTTAGGTTCAGTTTTTGTTTTTCCGTGAAAATTCTCTTATATCAGTAAAATTTCTGTGCATGTGGCTTGTAATATTAGTAAGCATGTTTATTGAATGAAACTGGTGGTTTTAAACAAATAACTATACAAAATTTGTGAATAGATTATAATGATTGAAGTACAGTAAATACATTAGAATGTAAGTAAATAACAATTTCATAATTTGCACTCTAAGTGATTTGGAACAATAGACAGGAACTAAAGTGTTCATTATAAGTTTTGGAACAATATATAGAAAGTATTTTGTTATAAAAAATATCTGAAAAATATTCAGAAAAAGAAATGTCCCCTAACTAGATTTTTCAAAACATTCTTTGCATAGGAAATGTGGATGTTCTAAGCAAACCCTTTTTCCACAGTTTTCACAATTATATCTTCTGAACCTGTTTTTTTTGTACCACACATTTCACACCTCTTTCTTGATCCACTGCACTTACTATAATCTCTGTTCTTTGGTTCTTCGAGCCGTTCTTCTTCTTCCTCTGGTCCAAGCTGGCTGATTTTTTCCACTACATGTTTAGGTAGCGTTTGATATTTTCTCTTCTCTTCAAGTGATCCTCCTCCAGTTGAATTGGCAGCTGTCTCAGATAAAACCATCTCCCTTGTAATTGAGGGTTTCTGTCTCCAATATAAACAATTTGGGAATTTATGCCAGCAATATTCAACATACTAAAAAGGACTACTATAGGCCATCTGGTATTTCTTTAAACATCATAAGTTGCTTTCATCAATGTTTTTATCGTGGTGTACAGTCGAGATGAGAAGAACATTCTTGTTTTTTTGGAAATGAATGACACTAAAGTGCAGTCTCTATGGAAAGCAAAGTCACTCGATTTTTCAGGACTGTTTTTTACCTGAGCAAAACTGGGCGTATCTCTCTCTTGTTTTTCCGGATGGTCCCAACTATTGTAATTTTATGCTTCAGCATATCATCTGCCAAACCAAAACTGGTGAACCAATTGTCTATTGTAATATTTCTATCATATAGGGGAGAATATAATCTCTTTACAACATCAGAAGGACTATGATTGATAAATGAAGTGGACTGTATTGATAAATTACAATTTGGGCCATCAAAGAACTAAAGGGCTTACCTTTAAGTTGCTAATAGCTGGAAGGGAATGAAGGCGAATAGCAAGCGTGTCGTCTTCAAGATATTTACTTGCACTAGCGAGTCCAACAGCTGACTGACCGTCCAGCTAACGACCTTCACTGGGTATTAGTCATAACCCTTGGTGAGGTTCTACAGCGCAATGATAACCTGGCCCTATTAGCCCCCTGGTGGCAAACCAAAAAAAAACACCAAGATACGCGCAAACAACTATTACTCAGAGAATATGGACCATCTGGTTGTTTTCCAGCACATATCTCTAAATTTAGTGCATAATAGTACATCCTAGCATCTGCCATTGCAAAAATTTTTATGCCGTATTTATTGGGCTTACTAGGGATATATTGCCGGAAAGCACAACGTACTCTGAAACCCTCAAGCTTCTCATCAATAGCGGCGTATTACCAGACGGAATATGCATTTTTGCAATTGTTGAAAAATTTATCGAATAATTCCCGAATCTCAATCTCTATTTTTTCCGATCTTCCCGACTTTCCTTATTGTCAAACCTCAAGCATAAAGCAAAAAATGGAAACATATCCTCGACATTACTGCTGGGAACATTTCAATGCCAGTCATATGTGAAGCCCAGATATCTACAGAATTGAGACGATTCATTTTCCTGACGCCAGCTAAATATGGCTAAACAATCCCTTCACTTCAGTGATATCTGTTTCTTTTGCGTCCCTCTCTCTCTCTACTGTACCTATCTCGGACAGAACGAATTTGAATTTTAGTATTATCTATTGTAATTTTCAACATCTCATTATCAAAAAAGCATTGCCAACATTCCAAAACAGAGGTGGCATTTCTGGCTTGGTCCAGGCAAATGTGACACAATGTTGTGGGACCTGGCTCGGATATTTTTTGCTGGAGGATTTTTCAACCACTTGGTAACTTTATCTTTACCTCATTTTTAGCCATGACTGAAAATATGTCAAGAATGTGAAATTAGGCAGAGTAAAGCAATAAAAATATAAAAAGATCGCAAATTTATGAAAAAGAAGGGTTATATAGGACTCAACTAATGATTCAGCATTTTGTATAGGTAAAGGATTTTATGGAATACAAGATAGAATTCATTTTGATGTAATAAGATAAGTAACTTACTTGTAACGTGATTACTCGCGCTGAATCTGAGAGGCTCACAAAATGTACGTTGCAGAAACAACTTGTCGCTTGGACTGCATGAGCGGTACTATTCAAAAGGTTATTGTCTTGATGAGTTACTCATAGAGTGGGGGAAAGGTAGAGAGAGCCTTCCCAGTTCCAAGAATAGCTTTCTTTTGTATACAAAACAAGTAGGAAACAATGAGCATGGTAGGCGCAATGCGAGCACTGCAGGGTTAATTTTCATCCATTAAATATGATAACTCAAGTTACCTTGCTCACGGCGAGAGGATCTTCATTAGACTCAAACCCATATCTTTTGTCGCAATCAGCATAGAACTTTGAAAACCTGAGTGTAGTATGAACAGTTTTCGTAATATCATGATCAAGAGAAAATATCTGCATATGGATATATAGTATGTCCTGCCAGCGGCTGAAACTTATGGTAGGCAATTATTCGGAGCGTAGATACTAGGCTTGCCAACTATATATAGTTCTGTGAGACAGCCGTGGTATTGTTGTTTTTGTAGAAGTATGAGTTTCTTCCAGTCAGGAAAGAGTATAGTGAGACCAGACGCAAATGCGACGGCTTTTAGATCAGCTTTACTCGTACTTGGTATAAGTCTATTATCAGGTTTGAAATCACAATCAGTGGTGTCAGTCTCATTCTCAGACTGACTGTGAGATGAGCTCCTGTCTGTGGTTAGCACCTAACGCTCTCTCATACAGTTCACTCTCAGAACTCGCCAATGCGACTGATCGTGGGCGCACTTGCAGCGCAAATATCTCTGACAAAGTGAGATATTTCTCGTCTGACAGAGCGAGTACCGCTGGCCGCCGCCGTTGGCGCTATACAGTTTTGAAAGTAGTTACAGCGTGTACCTTGCATACCGCCACCACACTGTGGTGAGTTCTGGGTAGTTTGTAACTGAGAAACGCTCCAAACAAGCAAAGAGCTGCACAACATGGTCGAAAACAGCAGAAAAATGGACGAAACGCTATCTGTAATCTTTGACCGCGGTGAGGCACCTCTAAAAATTGTCCGACCGAAAAGATTTTTTTGTCCCATATTCAGTGCCACGAAAGGCACCCCATGCCGGGTCAGGCATTTTCAATTATAAAAAAATTGAAAAATGACCCACCCTAATGTACAGTCCCACCCAAATTGTAAAGTTGTAACAAGTAACAGATTACATACTGCAAGGTTTGTGATCTGTGTGGTAACACTTGGAAAGGGTTTCAGCAAGATGAGGTGAGATAGAGTTGGCCCACTGTGGGCCCCCTTTTCTCTGAGCCCCGCACACTTGCCTGTTTTGCATACTGCTTAATTCGGCCCTGTGTGACCCTCATTCTGATATTTTTCAGAATATGTTAAAGAAAAAAAAATAACAATAGAATGATAATAATTCTGAAAGGGTTGATTAATTTATAATAGTGTTTTTCAAACTTTTTTCACCTCCCAGTTGAAGTTAACATTGATACCATTGCCCTCATAAAAGATACTCTTCTGTTTATCATAAACTTACAATAAAAGTAATAGATTCTAATAGAATACCATTTACCTAGTCAGGGCCAGAGTATGTCTAGTCACTGTGCCTTGGGGCTATGAAAAAAAGTCTATGAATGTATCATGCAAAAAAATATGTTAACATAAATGTGTTTTTTCATAGATCTACAACTGGACAAAAGAAACCACCGTCTCTTTATTTACTTTCAATAGAATGCAAGTTCTCTTCCTTATGACACAGCTTATTATACTTCATGGTTTTATATACATAATTGTTTGTTTTTATAAACAAAATTAGAATTAGTTATATTATTTCATTATTAGTTAAACTTCCATCGTAGTGTTGGCATACCCCAGAATTTCTCTCACATACCCTTCAGGGTATGCGTACCCCATGTTGAAAAATACTGAAATAGAGCATAGTATATAATGGAATTTGTTCAGTTTTGAAATGCAAAAACCTTTGATCTAAGCTTGGCATTTTTTCCCAATTTAATTTACAATTAATTTTCTGTTTTTAGATAATTATTTAATTCAGAGGCACTCCAAATAAATACATTCTGGAAGAAAAGAAACCTCCATTAAGCACACAAAAATGAGAAAGTCCATTTACATGGTTGGGAAAAGAAGCATTGATATGATTTTACTTAATATTAATAATTAAAGATATTTTTGGTAAGTGCAGATATTGTTCTTATGTTTTTCTTAGTTATGCCACTAGAGGCAGTATTAGCCACCTGGCAGGAAGATGCCTTTAAGTAATGGGAATTTGATTGCTTGTATTTGTTGGGTTGGTTATGTAGAGGTGAATAGAGTTGATTTTATGATAAAATTCGACAAGTACAGAGAATAATGATACATAAATTTGAAAGAAATTGTTTTAATTAGTGCATTGTATTAATTGGGTCTATCATTCTCCATTGTATTTGTAGCATTTTAATGTAAACCAACGCATACAACTCTAGCATAACCATACCAACCAAATCCAATCCACCCCAAGAAAACTATGTTTTCAAGGGGCCTTTTTTATCATATAATTCTATTGCAGCATGATATTTAAGTTCATAATAAGACATTTTAATAACTTTGTCATTTTTATAATAAAATGTCCTTTATGCTACTCATATAGGATATACGATATGAGCTATACTTTATCATTATTATTCCATTATTACAAATTCATTGGTTTAAAAATTTGTATGTAAAGCTGGAATTTCTGAATGTGTGAAAAATAAAACATAAGGGAGAATCAGCATGCTTTTCACATTAATGAAATTATTATACATATATATGTGAAATATAAAGGTCTTAAAAAAACAATGGATTTTACAATTTGAATAGTTCACAAAATTTAACTTATTGGTCATGCTATACATCCACCTGACAGTTAATACTCATTGTTTAGATAAACTTGCAATGTGTGATGTTCTTTGGTACAGTGAAAGAAATAAATACATTATAATGTTATATTTTAAATATATGAGTGTAAAATTGATTTAAAATTTAGCTTATGTAATTGTGTGAATTTTAATGCATATAAATTTATTTTAATGGTGCATGGCTGTAGTATAGAAATTTTATATGTAGCTTTAGTAATTGTTGGTAGCTCAATAACTTTGGCTCAGATTATTAAAGGTAAGGTACTCCTTTAGCCAAACAATTAGATCTAATTGTTTGGCTAAAGGAGTACCTTACCTTTAATGTAGCTTTAGGTTTAACCCAGTGCAACCTGAAATCCAGTGTGAGATGTGGCCATTTTATATCAAATAAGAGTTACATAAAGTGTCCAATATGTGAAGAATCTCAGAGATAGTTTGATGATATCATTATATATCGACGACTCTTACAGAGGAGGATATAACATATAACATATAGGAGGATACTAATGTTTAGGCACTTCCAGATGAGCTGGAGATTCGAAATTTTTTTCATAGATAGGATTTTGTGCAAAACCGAATAGAAAAAACGAAAATCTTTAAAAAGTGCAACAGCTTATTAGCCTGTTCGAGTTTCAAATAATATGCTTCAATATAAATATTTTTAATTTAAGAGTTTGGGGCCTTATACTTCAATTAGACTTTAGTACCTAGTTTTTCTAACAAATGTAAATAATGAATTTCCAAAGATTCCTTCTACAAAATAAATAAGAACATCTGTTTTGATGTGAATTTATCAACAAATACTTAAGATGTAATAATTTTTTCAATTGCTAAAGTCAAATATTTGATGTTGCAGTTAGAGCCCTGCATACCCACAGTTTACCCGACCCGCGGGTACCCGCAGCGAAAGTTGCGGGTCGGGTATAGAGTGCTTCCATGCGGGTGCGGGTCGGGTTCGGACACAAAAGGCACCGGTGCGGGTAAAGAACGGGTACAAAAACTAGTTTTAATTCCAATTCAATTTGCTTCACCAATGTAGGCACAGGAACTCTCCACATGCCTTTTACTCCTAGTAAAGCACACCCTCGTGGTCAAAAGTAGCGTTATATAGGAAGATACAAATTTGCAATTTATGCAGGTCGGCAGATCACAAGCTTTGTGCATCATGTGTCAAGGAAAGTGTCTGACAAAAAAACGATTCCTTTTATTATATAAATAGATACAAAAATGCAATTGACAAACGATTGTCGATTACGTTTAGTAGAAGAGAATCTAAGGAGGGGGTGAGAAAGAGTGAATAGGGGAATTATGTAATACAATGTAATTATGACGGATTGGTTTGTGTGAGAACTCTCCCTTTTAACCAGCTGGTTTTGCCCATTCATGCAAGTAACATCTATCTTTGTGAATTCACTTTTGAAGAGACATGGTTACATATAAGAGTGCCTATCAGCATTCTTTATATGTTATTTAACGTTCAAATATATAGTATTTTTTCGTCAAATAATCATGTGTGAGTAGTATTATTTTATACTTTGTTTGCGAGAGAAAGGAACGACAGATATTTTATAAAATTACAATGGTGAGTTATATGTAATCTCGGCTTTTGTGACAGAATATCAATCTACCACATCCTTAAAAGGAACCAATACCAGTTGATTGAACGGTAAAATTTTCAGTTATAAGTTAATGCATCATTAATTATAAATCAAAATTTCAATCAAAATATTACTTTTATCTGCCCTTCAGATTTGAACAATGAATACTGATCAGATAAGAAGGAAACTTTTGAGTTTAGAGTACACTCTAAGAAGAAAAGAAAATACCTAATCAAAATTTAGGGAAAATTCTGTGAAATTTTAGATGAAAAGGGAGAACTGATTTCGAAGATAAGCGCTTAGAGTAGTAATAAAATGTTTATCGTTATGATAGAAGCTGGGAACATCAAGTTTATTGTGACACAAATGTGAAAATAACAAAGAAGGCGTGCCTAAAATTACAAATTTTCTTGTGCCGAAAAAATGCGATTTATCAAAATTATCAGCTGAAAAGAAAAAAATGTTTTAGATGGCTGTGTCGAACTTGTAGTTAAAGATTTGAGACCTTTTGAGATATGTCAGGAGATGGGCTAAATATTTATAAAATTTCTGTTTTTTTTCAACCCCTTCTAAAAAGTGAGTAAATGTTAAACACTGAAGAATAGTATGAAATCCATGAGAAAGTTAAAGTAAGTATTGATGACATTAAATATAATCCGTGACACCAAACCCGTGTACGCTTGTAGAGCAACCGACAAAAAGGTATAAAATGTTAGACACCTTAGTTCAGTTTATGGATACAGACACAGTAAATGATCATATTTATCCAGATGAATTGACTGCATATATTGACTGAAAACTATCTGACGACATTACTAATTATTTTGATTTGATAAAATGGTAGGATAAGCAAAATAATTGTTGGCCAAATTTAAGTATTTTAGCGAATCGTATTTTTGCAATACCAGCGACGAGTGCTCCATCAGAGAGGTGTTTTTGATTGGCGGGACATGTTGTTAGTGAAAGAAGAAACAGTTTAGGTCCCACAGACGTGGATGATGTCCTATTTTTAAATAATCATTTAAAATCTCAGGGTAGATACTATTAATTAATGTTTCCATTTTTCAATTAAATTATTTTGTAAAATGTAATTTTTGTAAAAATAAATCTTAGATACTTGAAATACATTTTTTCGATCTTAAAAATGAATGCTAATGTACAATTGCATTTCATTTTAATTTATACAAAATAAATGACTGACTCAGAAATATTTTTATTTTTTCACGATTTCTTGCTACGGATTTGTGTCTCGAGGACCAGACAGTTAAAAAAATATGGGTCGGGTGGGACAAGTAGGCCTTCTGTGCGGGTGTGAGCCTGCGGGTACGGGTCGGGTGCGGGTTAACATTCTGCGGGTACGGGTCGGGTTCTGGTGAGTAGTCTGCGGGTACGGGTCGGGTACGGGTGGAAAATATCATACCCATGCAGGGCTCTAGTTGCAATGTCATCAAAATTTTAACTTATATCCTAATACAGCCCTATTTATCATTTTAAATAGTATATTGCCTGTCAAAAATGACCAGTTCAAATGAATAAAAAATGGAATTTAAAATTTTAACTGATACCAAATTATTTTAACTATCACCATTTACGTTGATTTTATTTCTCACAGCAGTTGGTTGTCAAAATAAACAAATTTTGAGGTAGGGAAGAGGAAGAGGGGAAATAATTTAATTTAATTTAAAAGTTTAGCCTTGGGGTAACAACATGAGCTCAGATTTTCACAATTACATTGTTGTCAAGGAAGTTACCATTAAAATGTGTGATTTAAATATTTAATATGAGCGATTTTGAGCTGTATGCAGAAAAGGATAAAAAGAATCAGAAATTTTATTAATTTTTCTTTCAAACAGTTTAAATCGGATGATCTTAGATCAGTTTTTTTTATTTTAATTTCCAAAAGAAAAAAAAGGCTGCACTTCGAAAAGTCTATTTTTACAATATGAGAAAATAAAATTATCTCCGGGAGTTGAATCTGGCTCGACATCCCAAATATTTTTTGTCAATCACTTTTAATATGTGAATCAAGCATTCCTGGAAATTTTTGAACCATTATCTAACACCATTAGTAGCGTATGGGTCAAATTGACCTGGACCAACTTTAAATGTTCACATCTCTTTACTAACATAAGATATGTGTCTAGCTTCATTCTTCTAGTAGCTGAGTTTGATGATGCTTTAAATGTGTTAAATGCTTTCATAGGTCCTGAATTAAAAATTTAAAGACGTAAAAGAGCAAATAACTTGGAAAAAACACGCTAGGCACAATATAAATTCACACATTAACTGGAAAATATCAACCTGGCAATGACAGGGAAAGCCTGGTAACCTCCCTTAGATCACCCAATACAATACAGAACAAGGTAAAACAACATCTTTTCTTAAACCAATGTTTACTGTTATTTTTGCTTTTCCTGAGCAGATTATTAGCTCTCTAATAAGCCTGTGAAAAATAATCACATTCACTCTACTACATCTCATCATTAATAATAGAACCATATGTCATTTAATGCTTACAGAAATAATTTCTACCTTTTCTGCTGATTCTGAACAGCATATTTTTTAATGCTTGAAATTGATGCACTATTCTGGTAGAAAAGAAAGAGCAATTAAATTTGAAAATTATAAATTTTTAATGTTTTTAGTAAAAGTTTTAGTCTGCATAAATAAAAAAACATTATTTCAGTGCCCAATAAGCTAATATACTAATTAAATTGATATCAGTGATTTTATCAAAGTTTACCAAGTTAGTCCTCGATCAAAAATGTTGGAACCTGAAGGATAAAAAAATTGTCAATTATCCTCCTTTTTCAATGAATATACAGTGTCGGTCTCGGTGGCGGCGGGTTAATGTTTCGCCTGCCAATCCGAAGGTCATGGGTTCGAATCCTGCCTAGGTGGGTTTTTCTCCACCTAGGGCATGGATGTATGTGTTCGTCTATTGTTATTGTTAACACATTCCACTGTAAAATGGCTACAAAAGCTGTATGTGGAATTATTGAATAAATAAAATAAAATAAAAGTATACAGAGCCTTTTATTCGGCTTTGGATATACGGATAGGTGGTTATCTGGAATATACCCATAATCAGTGATCAGAATGAGCTGGAACAGGCCGGAACGTACACATACTACGTTCCGGTTTGTCACACACAATGGTAAAATTATTCTGCCTGGTCAAACATTCAGTAATATCGGTGTGTTAGCTTCATTTAATAAAAATAATATAAAGCATTTTTTTACTTTTCTTCATCGTAGTAAATAAGAAATAAATCCAAATTTAGCTCGATTGTAAATGTTTTATTATTTATTTCATACCCACTGCTTTTGGTTCCATTCCATCCTCCCTTCTGTGTGTGTGTGTGTGTGTCCAGTGTCCCTAGGACTTGTCGTAAGACAGAAGACTAGAATGAATGAATGTGTGCACAGGAAAAACATAGAGTCCATAAAAGCACTTGAGCTTCTAATTTTTAGACATTTATGGAGCAGAATAGGAAAGGAGATATTTAACACTAGTAAACAAACAGACAAACAAGGCACTCAAAAAACGAAAACTTGGAGCACCAGAGCATGTCCAACGCACGGTGGTCAACCAAGTAATTACTAGTCGGGCACAAAATCAAAATTTTTTCACTTAAGAAATTTTGGAAATATGAATTATGTAGTATTGAAAATAGCCAGTTAACTGGATTTCCGGATAAGTGGAACCCGGATAAAAGGTTTCATACTTTAATTTGTTAATCCAATACTTTACCTATATGGTTAATATTATTTTCAAAATTTTGAAATGTTTTACTTTTTAAATGCATATGATTTGACAATACACCCAGTCCCCGACTAACACAAGTTCTAGAAACATGACTTTGGTTTAACACGACTTTTAAACTATGCCTGGTTTTTGATTAACACGACTGGTTGTTCAGTTTCACACGATTTCTCCATGACTCTATAATCGTGAAAAAGGTCTAGAAAGGGGAAATGGAAACAAACTTTAGCTCTGTTCTTAATTAATTGCGGATGACAATGAGGCCAGTGTTTCCCAAACTTTTTGACATTTTGGTTTTCATGAAACCTTCACGCCCCCTCAGTTATTTGATTGGAATAAATGTAACGGTTTGGATGCATGCTCACATTATTGTTTATATGCATTTTATTTATTTGTAACAGTTTATTACATATTTTGTAACAGATTTATATTGCTGTTAATGATCTATTAACTCATAATTATTTATCCATATATCAGATGCATAAATATCATGCAATGAAAAATACGCATAAAAACATAGTATTTAAATAACGATGAATATGTGCCACAGAAAGGATTTCTATCTTTGACGATGAATAATTCTGACAAATACTGAAATTTACTCCAATATTTTTAACATCTGGATTAACAATTTTGACAGGTGCTAACAAAAGAAATGATTAAATGCTGCTAAAAAAGGTGTTTTTCAACTGAATTTCAAATCAAAAATTGATTTTTTTCTCATGGCCTCACAACCCCCTAGAAGCACCTTGCGCCCCCCAATTTGGAAACCAATGAATAAGCCTATTATCGTGACATCTGATCCAGAGGATGAATTTGACAATTTCTATGAGTCTGATGCAGAAGGCGAGGGTTTTCATGGTTTTTAAACTGCAATGTAGAAAAATACCATTCTTGAATGTTTTTAAAATTTCCTTTGGCCATTTTTATAATTTTTCTAGATTGTATGTTGTTTTCTTTTGAAAAATTATTTCATATATTAAAACAAATATGTTTAATTCTTAGTTATTTGTTGTTTAAAATTATCATTTTACAAATCTTCTAAATAACATCTGCTAAATAAATGGTGAACAGTTGAACAGCTGATTCAAAATGGCTGTCATCTACATCGAAAAATACGCTGGAGTTCATGGTTCACATTTTATTGGTGGTAGGAGTAAGAAAACGAGAAAAGTTATATCGCTAGAGCAAAAACTAGATTTACTTAAGCACTATGAGAACAATGAACACACAAATGATGCTGTTCATCATACAGGTCTTAACAAAGTAATGCTACGTACTATCCACGTTATCAATGTTTCTTTTCTGTAAAAATGAGTTACATGTATGAAATATACATAAACAAATAAAAACATTAACCAAAGTATAGTCATAATAAAGGAATAAAATTAAAAATATGTTAATTAGGTTAGGATTATTTCTTATGAGAAATTCATGTCCGATTAACACAATTTCACCTTACCTGAATTTTTTTAAGAACACATCTATCATGTTAGTCTGGGTCTGGGTGTATTTTAACTTAATTGCCATATTTCCTTGATTCTAAGATGCGCTTTTTCACTTTTTAATGTCTCTGAAATCGGGGTCCGTCTTACATTTGATGGCATCTGTAGAATTATTTTTTTTCAAAAAGCTATTACTAGAGATCAAATGTGCAACAACATCTTTATTGACATTAGTAAATAAAAAAATGAACAACACATAACATAAATTAAAGAGTGAGTCATGTCGACATTCAGGTAAAAGAATTTCTTTAAGGTACAAATTTTATTACTCGGCCATTTAAATGCTGAAGTGGGCGAAAATTCTTCAGAAGCCTTCGTCCATCTAGAGTCTTCATTTTCCGAAGTTTTCTGAGCTGTAAAAGATGATATGTATTACATAATAAAGCAGTAGAATAGGAAAGTAAAATATATTACATTATAATTTTATTTTAAAACTGAAGCATTTACTTAATAAAACACAGAATAATAATATGATTTATAAATAAATCATAAAAGTTGTATTGATGCTGAATAGTAGATGAAAAAATGTGAACTTCTAAAACCAAATCTAGTTTAAGGAAGGCTGCCATTTATTGCTATCAGTCACTTAAATTTATCACTTAAATTTAACTCATTGTGATTAAGTTAAGCAGCATCAATGTATATCTATTCCTATTTATCAGGTATCAAGTAATGAACAATAAATCACAAAGACTACTGTAAAGTGAAGCACTGCAATTTGATTATATATATTTAACTAAACTCAGATATAAACCATATATGATATAGTATCATCTATAAGTTGACATAAGTAATTTACAAACAGTAATTCCTCGTCCTTTAACTAATACACATCATACCATTAATACTACATTCAGTCATTTAATTAACATATTAATTTGATAATATACCAGCAATGTACATATACCAGCAGCCCGTTGCAGTTACACTTGCAATTAATTTGTATTAATCTTACCACATCATTCTAGTAGTACTCGCGCAAAATTTTCTTAACTCAGTCAGAAGCCTGCAGGTTAAAAAATTACATTCAAGAGGAAAATAATATACATAGTCTTCGCCTTGGCATTTTTTAATTTTCTGAAATTTTACGGCAATGTATTAGAGTAATGCCATTGTACAATGTCATAGTTACTCAATATTAGTCTTATATCATGGTATATTCAAAGGGAAAATATAAAATCTACCTTACCTTAGTTTCAATGATTGTTGTTGCACACTTTATTATAAAGGAACTCACAAACAATCATGTTCTTTCAAGTATATTCAAAAGTAAAAAATTTTAAATTCTACCTTACCTTATTTCCAATAATTATCACTACATACTTAATTAAATATGAACTCACAAACAGTCATGTTCCTCAAGTATTGGACAATGACTGCTATTAACTTATTACAGGGTCTACTAGGAATACTAATTGCAAACATCTGTTATTGTTGGACACAAAATATCTGCATTGATGTATTTCATCAGCTCTCCATAAGTATGATTAGCATTTACAAACATCTGTTATTGTTGGACAAAATATCTGCATTGATGTATTTCATCAGCTCTCCATAAGTATGATTAGCATTTACAAACATCTGTTATTGTTGGACACAAAATATCTGCATTGATGTATTTCATCAGCTCTCCATAAGTATGATTAGCATTTACAAACATCTGTTATTGTTGGACAAAATATCTGCATTGATGTATTTCAATTACAAACATTTTGCTAAGTCAGTAAAAAATCTGAATGTTTAAATTTCATCTTAGAGAGGAAAATAATGATATAAAGTAATGATTTTCAAAGTTTTATGTCATTAATGCTTTAAAATTGTTTTATGCAATGTTTTTCATATATAATTAATTCAAACATTTATTTCATTTTTTATTCATGAATTGTTACTTACACAAATTTTTTTGTACTTCACAATGTGTTATATTTCATCTAACAAACATAAAAGGTTACTTCTGTCCCTTTGTCCTTTTGTGACTCCCTCTGTCATGCTATAAAAATGCCTTTAAGGCGGGTTTACATGGTGCCACTTTTTGTACAATATCACAGTCAATATTGCATGCCTCAAGAGACAAGTGTTGAATGACACAGGTTGCATGCATCTCCATGTTTACATGGTATATGCAATTTACTGTGCAATTTAGCCCAAAGAAATGGCGTCATTGAAAACATTTGGTGGAGTGTGTGCCGCATTTATTTTAATTGCGAAAGTGCGGAGAAAAAATCGGAGGCTTTGGATGAGTGACATGTTGAACAACAAGTGGCAAAGAGATTCCCATCTAGACTTGGCAACTCATGCCAGCCTCCGCCACTCAACTTTTCCAGGAAAAATGGCATGCGTCATTATATGACACACTCGGCATTTTGTGGCATACAACATATTGCACAAAATGTGGCACCGTGTAAACCCGCTTTAACTCTATAAAAGATCGAGATATATTTTTGAAATTTTGCAGGAATACTAAATTCGCATATTATAAGGCGATGACGAAAAAATCTCGAAAAATGTCCTGGGTTTGACTCCAAGGAAGATATTTCCTTTTTCCATAAAATACGTAAAAATCGACTTTTCGACGTGCAGACTTTAATTCTTTTTGAGATCTAAATTAGAAAGAATTAACCTACGATCTTCGGATCTAAACCATTTTAAAGAAAAAATTATAAAGTTTCTTATTCTTTTCAACTTTTTCCGCCTACAGTTCAAAATTCCTTATGTTAAACGTTTGATTCACATATTTTGGGGATATCTTGCCATTTTAACGGGATGTTCACTTTCCAACCCATTACATTGTTAAACCTAGAAATCCCATTGTTATTTCAATCTTTATGGATGAAAGCATGCTTTAAATGCTTTTAATACGAGAGAGAGAAGAAAGGAGAGGGAAATGATTTTCGTAGCAACGAATGTAAACAACATTCGTTGCGTAATTTACGAGAAGGAGTACATTTAAATGTAGAACATTAATCATTCGCATATTAAAAGTACTTAGAACCATTGTAAGAGTTCAAGGCCTGATACTACGAACGCGTAAAAGAACGCAAGTTTGTTTTCCTGCCATCGATTATTTAATATGCGTCGAATCGATCAATAGATCATTTTTTAAAGCGAGAATTTTACAAATTCTTAGTGATTCGAATTGTTACCGGTTTCGTATAATTGGGTACTATTGACTTGGATAATAGCTTCGCGTCGCATCTATTCAGGAAATTTCATTTTAAAAACTTTCCCGTTGAATTTCAACGGGCATCACCCTAGTTTATTAATAATAGCCCATATTCTCCTAATCATCAAATTGTAAACTGATAAACTGATGTGTAGGCCTATTTAAGTTAGTAAACATTAAATAAGCAGAGTATAATGATTTTACTTACGAAAAAGGTAATCAGGTAATCGAATCCGGGACTTTTTCTGGTATGTTTGATTTTTCTAGTTATCAACTGATGGGAGTATAACGATTGTGAAATTTTCAGCTCTTAGATCCATTGTGAAATGTCCAAAAGTACCGTGACAGACAGACGGACACTTGAGAATTATTATATAAGGATATTAATATACAGGATTCTTTTTTCTGGTACTAATAATTAATCGATTAATTAATTAATTATCTTTTAGTTCATAACTCAAATCTAGCACACTTATTCTGAGCATTTTTTTAAATATCAACTGACCAGCTCTCAACTTCTGAACACGCACATTGAGATCATCATACCTGATCTGAAGAGACGCGTTGTGGTATGAGATTAACAATCCAGGTTACAATTTCACTACATGGTGGTGTGGTTAAGGACCCAGGATATGAAGCATAATTCCTGTTAAATGGAGTAGCTAATTTATCCAGTGAAAATGGGGATACTGTTACTGGTGGAGATGAGGGTTCTACAACTTGCTTTGCTGCTTCAATAAGTCTCTGAAGACCCTGGTTCTTTTCATCTTGAACCTGTAAGTGATAATTTGTAAAATATCAGTTCACAGTTAAGTGCTGGTGCATGACCTTAAGATGAAAGGTTTATAAATACATATATATTCACTATATACAGGGTGTTTGTTTTATCATGGGCCCCACTCTGACGAGCTACTTTGAGTGCAACGTCTCGGCAGCTGAGTGAGCTGTGCCCACCAGCAAACATGTCATCCACCAGTTGTTGTTTTGGGCTTAGTCTGCCCCTAGAGAAGAATGGTTGGTTTCGTATGATGAAAGACAAAGTATATCAAAACAATCCTCTCCTGAAGTAAGAGTTGAAGGAAAATATTTGTCAAGCAATTTCCAGATCAAGAACAAAGAGCTGAGATGTGTCCAGCAGCATCTTTAAAAGGAGCAAAGGGTGCTTGAGATCTGAGGTTCACCACTTAGGCCCAGATACAGTCTGCAACAGTAATGGGTGCATAACACAGACACAGCACACTCAGCTGCCAATATATCGCTCTCAAAGTAGTCTGTAAGAGCAGAGCCCACAATAAAATGAACATACTGCTGCATATTTTTAATAAATAAACTTTTAATAAAAATAAACATAATTCACATCATTTATCAGACAGAAAAATATGCAACAAATGATTTTATAAATAAATAAATTATGAAATTTTAATTAAACTAAAGTTGAATGACTTCTTTAAATATAATTATATGAGAGATGATATAAATGTATTAACAGTACCTCAAACAAATAGCTTATTACGGCAAGACCATCCTTATAGTTTCTTGCTTTATCAAATGATCCATACTCTGACTTGTAATGCACCACATGCATCTCCATTGGATAGCTAATGAAGTAAAGATATATGTGATTAATCAATGGATGTTGTTTAATGAAATATCTCTGTCAAACAGTGGCATAGTGGACACCTCCACCCGGCGGGGGTGTCCATGGCCAAAGCAGGCCCATATTTTTTTGTGAGGACCTAAAATTATTTTCAGGTACTTCAACTTTGTTTTGGTGGAGGTCCACACATTTTCCAGTACACCACTGTTGTTAAATTTTTATATTATTATTTTAATTCATTCAAACTCACTAATATCCTTTATTTTTTAAAATGTACTTGATAACAATTTATATGCTAAACTTAATTACAGTTTGTTTATGAATATTTACTTTTCTCCATTGACAAAATGTTCACTACCCTCATCTTCATCTTCTCCCCAGTGAACATGAACTTCTGACACAGCATACTCTCCATTCAAAACAGCTCCAGACACTGTGGGTCTTTGCCCTGTGCTCCAGTTACCCGTCAGTCGAACTGTAAGTGACAGGATTATGAGTTAAGGCACAGAGTTCCAATCAATATAAATAAAGAGATTAATGCTGAAGTTATTGGTACAGCAAATAAATTAGTTTAGCATACTAGAATGGCCTGTGTTGGACAATGACATCTGCGTTGCTGGTGCATCATAATACTTGAGAAATAAGTTGGGATCAACACCTTCAGGAGGCTGGATTGCATTTTCCAAATTCAAATTGATCGGTGATTGGTGGATCCCACCACATCTAGGAAATTTTTTTGCCCAAACGTGAGGCCCTGAAATAAAAAAGATATTGATCAAAATTTATAATTTTGTCAAAATTGTATAATTAATTCTGTTTTTAAAAATTAGTAGTTTGATTTTTCTCATAAAATCCTAAACTACTGTATTTACCATTTGAATCAGCATATCCAAAATCTGCTAATGAAACTTGCTCAACTGAAATTCAAATGAAGTTCAATTAGTAAAAGCCAAAACAGAGAAACTATCTTTATATCTTCCATTAATAAGTAATGGTACATGATATTGCATCATTAAGTTATAATGTTTTGATAATTACTGCAATTGCAAGCCTTACCAGTTACAGCATTGTTTGAAGAGCCAGTATTGGTAATGTCCTCCGTCCCCCACACCCATGCTTGTTCTGCGAAAAGACGATATCAGTAAAGATTTACTAAAAGTGTTTAAGAAAACTGTAAAAACAGATGGTTGTAGAATAGAATGTAGATTATTGATTTGTATATTAAATTTTTCAAATGTTACGTATCCTCACCCTATCCAGACATGTCACAACCTCAGGCCCCTTCCTTTTCTAAGGTTCTCATGCTACATTTTGTATATTCAAAGGCATTCCAGATTTTATGAATATTTTATCTTTCAGGAAATGAGATGATATTTTCCACATTATTTATTCCAAATGAAACAAATAGTTCTCAATAAATAAGTAATCCTTCAATCATGGAGATAAAGCCTATTTTTTCTCTTGAACCAATGTTAATTTGGTACTCCTATAATGAATACAACACTGACAACCCACAGTCCCTAACAAGCCTTCCATATACAGTTTAATTTAAATATAATATCAACATACTATATGCACATAATGGATGGAAAAACAAAAGCTTGTGGTCCGCATATCCACAAAAAAGCGATATGCTAAAGTTAACAATTTAGGATTTATAGCTTGGAATTATTCAGTTTTCGTAATGACTGAAATCCAAATGAAAAATTGGATAGCTCCTTTTTATGATTTTTGGATCTATTATCTATAATCAGCGGCGAACTTCTGCCTAGGCAAACTAGGCAGCTGCCTAGGGCCCCAACCTCGGCGGGGGCCCCGACCAGGGGCTGAAATGGTACACATTGAGGACACAGGACACGGAAAATAATATGTCAATTTTACCGAACGAAATAGAAAATAATTGACCATAGTTAATTTTTTGACAAGTCAAGTGGCAACACTGTGTTTGTGTTCTTTGTTTGTTTTGCATCGCACCTGACTTCATTCTATAACTTGTCACTACTTGTCAGTTCGCGTTGAAAGTGTGTGTTAGAGAGTTGTATCAATTTAAATTTTGCGGCTCAAAGGTTTTATCTTCCACGCGAATTTGCTGAGGTTAGTTAAGGTTACGATACGAGTAGTGTTGGCGATGGAAGCTAAAGAATGTGATAGAATTTTTTAGTGTATAGTGTCTTAAGATTTTATAGAATAATCCCATAAGATAGAATACTCCGGAAATGATTAGTGAATGGTAGTACAGGAACATTCTCGAAGGTTCTAGATATTTCGATATTGTATGCATATAGAAAGTTCTCGAAAGTCCTGGAAAACTCTGAAAGTGTCGAATGTTCTAGAACTCTGTGGAAGACTATGGAACATTCAAAAATGTTCTAGAATGTCATGGACCTGTATTCTAGAATGTTCGATTAGGGAACATTCTGGAATATTGTAGATACTATCATGTATTCTGATTGGTCGAACCCCCACCAACTTCCACTATCCTGGGACTATATAAGCAGAGGGCTCAGCCCACAAGGACACAGTTTAAAGTAAGATCAAGAGAAGAGATCAAGCGAAAAGAAATCACAGCGACCTGTGATAGTGAAAGTTGATTCTCATAGAGTGTTAAAGAGTTGTGTGTGAGTTACTATTTAAGCTAAATGATCACGTGACTATTACTCATTATCCTCTTATTTTTTAGAAATTACCGATGTCTGACGTCAACAAAAAACTGAGCGGGTTCCAGAAAAGAGAAAGGAATAAGGAGAAATTGCAGAAGGAAAAAGAGCTTCTTTGTAATGTTCCTAAGTTGGACTCGTTCTTCACCTCTTCCAGACCTAGTACTAGTACCAGTGCATCAGCCTCTGGCGATTGGAGTGATGACCGTCATCCGGCAAGCGTGTCTGACTGTGACGAGCTACCTCAAATTCCTCAAAACTGGATTTCCGAAAACCCCACAGCAGTCATTGGAGAAGATTCTGGTGAACATCCTGAATCGCATGCAAACACATGTTTTGCGATTCCATCATTTCCATCTGTTAGTGACGATCCTGCCGAGTGGATACTGGACGATGCCGATGCCACACTCGAACACTTCGTACAAAATGGCGTGAAACAAAATATGGATGCAGATTTATCTTCTTTGAAGCGCCAGTACACAGATACAACCAGGTATCAATCCCTTTCACTCTTTAGCCGAACATTGCCTAATGGTGAAAAACGACCTCGGCCTTGGCTAGTATTTTCGAAGAGCAAAGGTACCGCGTTCTGCTCCCCCTGTAAGATGTTTGGAAAATCGGGGTCGCTAGCTAATGATGAAGGGTACAATGACTGGAAAAATGCAGGTCAGAGGATGAAGGAACATGAAAATTCAGACGATCACAGGTCAGCATGTGCGATGCTGTTAGCGAGGAAGAATGTTGGCAGTAGAGTTGACAAGAGTCTTGTTCTTCAAACGGAAAAAGAAATAAAATACTGGCATGAGGTTTTAAGGCATATTGTGGCTGTTGTGAGGCCACTCTCTGCACGGGGATTGCCGTTTAGAGGTTCACAGGAGAGATTTGGATCAAGAAACAGTGGGAACTATGTCATGACCCTAGAACTTTTGGCTGAGTTCGATCCTTTTCTGGACACGCACATAAAACGCCACGGAAACAAAGGATGCGGCTCTCATCTAGAATATGCGAAGAAATTATCAACATCATGGCAGAAAAGGTCATAAGCACAATCGTGACTGAGATAAAGCATGCCAAGTATTTTTCCATCTCTGTCGACTCGACTCCTGACATCTCCCACGTGGATCAACTTTCATTCATAGTACGATATGTGTCTGCAGAGGGATGTCCTGTCAAACGATTTATAAGATTCATACCAAACAAAGATTTAGGAACAGCATAAAAAACGCCAAGGCATTGCAAGGAGCAGACATTGATTCAGATCACAGCCTTCTAATACTTGACGTGAGTACAAAGCTCAAACAAATAAGAAAAACGAGAAGAGAAAGACAGACCTGGGACCTAGAAAAAATGAAAGAAAGGCAGGATGTAGTCAGCATGAAGTTGGAAGATAACCTAAGAAAGTTGGAAAACAAACCGAAGACCGTCGATATAGAATGGGATGAAATTAAAACCAGTATCAAGGATACCTTGGATAAAGAGATTGGAAAACAAGAGAAGAAAATCAGAAAACCATGGATCACGAAGGAAATGCTGGAGAAAATGGATGAGAGACGAAAATGGAAAAACGTTAACAGTGAAGAAGGTAGAGCCAACTATAGGCGTATAAACAATGAGTTGAGAAGGGTAACAGATAAAGCTAGAGAAAACTGGATAAAAGGAAAATGTGATGAAATAGAACAGATGGAGAAGTTAGGACGGTACGATATGATGTACGCTAGGGCACTGGAATTAGAAGATAAGAAGTCTAATGGAATTCGTGGTAAAGGAATTATGAATACAGATGGGAAGATAGTCTCAGAAACAAAGGATGTAGCACAGGTATGGGAAGAATACATTAAGGAATTATACAGCAAACAGGCAGGAGCGGCAAAAATAGAACTGGAAAATGAGGAAAACATTGAAGAAGACAACTTAGGACCAAGTATTATGGAGAGCGAAGTAGAAAAAGCGATAGTGGAACTTAAGAAGGGGAAAGCCACGGGCAGCGATGGAATACCGGCTGAGATACTTAAAGTCATAGGGTCAGAAGAACTAAAAGCGATCACGAAATTAATTAATAAGATTTACGACACGGGAGAGTGGCCTCAGGATTTCCTAGAAGTAACAATGATCCCTCTAAAGAAGAAGCCAAAGGCAATGCAGTGTAAAGATTACAGAACTATAAGCCTTCTGTCACACACATCGAAGATCATCACGAGGATTCTTAATAAAAGGCTGGAGAAAAAGGCAGAAGAAATAATAGGGGAAGATCAATTCGGTTTCAGAAAAGGACGAGGAACTAGAGATGCTATAGGAGTAGTTAGAATCATATCAGAAAGGGCAATAGAATACAGTCAAGATATCTGCGCATGTTTCGTAGACTGGCAGAAGGCCTTTGATAGAGTAAATTGGGTAAAGTTGATGAAGATATTAAAGGATATAGGTGTAGACTGGAAAGACAGGAGACTGATTAGGAATCTATATGTGAATCAAGTTGTAAAGGTCAGGTTTGAGAATGTGGACACCTGCGGAATAAATATCGGTAGAGGAGTAAGACAAGGCTGCTGCCTATCGCCAACCCTATTCAATATATATGGAGAAAGTCTAATGCAAGAAGCTTTAGAAGGCACAGGGGATTTCAAAATTGGAGGAAGGATTATAAGAACAGTAAAATACGCAGATGATCAAGTACTTCTAGCAAGAAAGGAAGAGGAGCTACAAAAAATGATAAATAGACTAGTGATAACAGGTAGAAAATACGGTATGGAAATAAATACAGAAAAATCCAAGGTCATTCGAATATCGGGTAAAGAAGAGAATCTGAACATAACTATTGGGGGAAAGCCATTAGAACAAGTTTCAGAATATAAATACCTTGGAAGTATCATAACACGAGAGGCAAAATGTACGGATGAGATCAAAACTAGAATAGGAAAAGCAAAAGCGGCTTTCAGGAGAAAGAAACAACTACTTACAGGGAATATAAGGGAAGATATCCGCAAGAAGTTGATAAAATGCTACGTATGGAGTATAGCATTGTATGGGGCAGAAACATGGACGCTAAGGAAAAATGACATAAAATACTTGGAAAGCTTTGAAATGTGGACTTGGAGGAGAATGCTGAAGATAAAATGGACAGATAGGATGAAAAACGATGAAGTGCTACGAGGAATAGGAGAGAAACGAATGATTATACAAACTATCAGAAAGAGGAAGGCTAACTGGGTTGGACATTACCTGAGGAGAGAGAGTATGATTAAAGACGTGTTAGAAGGAAAACTAGATGGGAAAAGGGAAAGAGGTAGGAAAAGGTTTCAGCTGATAGACGATTTGAAAGGGAAAGAGAGTTATCAAGATATAAAGAGGACAGCGGAAAATAGGAGTATATGGAGAACCAGGTTTAACCATGAATAATCACGGACCTGTCTACGGACAGATTACCTATGATGATGACCAAATTGTGGCCATATAGCAGAAGACCTGGCTAACGTCGTTCTCGAGACCTTGAAAAATCACGACTTGGATATCGCCAACTGTCACGGACAGTCTTATGACAACGCAAGCAACATGTCGGGTGTATATTCCTGTCTTCAAGCGAGAATAAAACAAGTGAATCCTCTGGTAGTTTTCGTCCCCTGTTTGGCTCATTCACTGAATCTTGTCGGATCATGTGCTGCTGAGTGTTGTGAGGCTGCTATACCTTTCTTCGGTATTTTACAGGAATTGTACAATTTTTTCTTGGTCTCGACACACAGATGGGAAGTTTTTTTATCTCAACTGAAGCCAAATTCAACAGCTGTGAAGAGCCTTTCTCAGACAAGATGGTCTGCTCAGGGTGATGCCTGCCGAAGTCTCTGTTGCTCCTGGAATGAGATCATGGCAGCTCTTCAGATAATCGCCAGTGACACAAGCAAAAAACCATCTACGCGTTCTGAGGCTTCAGGTCTTTTTAATTCAATTGACTCCCTGGAAATGTGCTTCCTGACCCTGCTGTGGAATGTTATCCTGGAAAGATTTAACAAAGTGAGCAAATCTCTGCAATCTGTGAACATCGAACTGGGTACGATCGCTGAACTTGATCGGTCCTTCGTAACATACCTGGAAGATATAAGGAAAGTCGGTACCTTTGATCATTATGAGTCGAAAGCTGTGGAAACAAGCGGTGAACAGAACTACACATACGATATGAAGAGGAAACGTAAGCGAAAGGTTCAGTTTGACGAAGTAAAGAAAACGAGGTCGAACTCTCCAGCAGGGACAAATTCAGAGTTACCGTCTTCAACGTCATTATCGACAGGTTGATTGCAGAACTACAGAGACGTGGCTCTGCTTACGAGAAGTTAAGTAAAAAGTTTGACTTTCTCACGAAGCTACATAGTTTGGAATCTCAAGACGTCCGTGACGGAGCACGGAACCTGGAAGCCTTCTATCTGGGGGATTTGGACGGTACTTTGGAAAACAAGTGTCTGCACCTGCGAGCTCATTTGTTGCCCACTGAGGCTACAGGGGGAAAAGGGTTATCGTCACTGGAGCTATACAAGTACATCCTGGAAAAAGGCTTTTTGGACATTTATCCAAACATGGGAATAGCGCTCCGGATGCTGTTGTGTACACCAGGGTCAAACTGTTCGGCAGAACGGTCGTTTTCAGCGCTAAACAGAGTAAAGAATTATTTAAGATCTACCACAGAAGAGAACAGGCTTAATTCACTCTCTGTGCTGTACATAGAGTCAGAAATAAAGCAGTCTGTGGACTATAGTGAGGTCATCCGTTCCTTTGCAGAGAAGAAAGTTCGTCGCGTGGCAATGTAATCTTGTAATTATATGTAAATGTAAATATTATAATGTGTAAAAAAGTATAGTTGGTACTTGTCTATTTCATTTCTAAGTCTGCTTGCCTATTTTCTAAAGTCAAAGTACGTTAAATAAATAAAAAATAAAAGTAAAGTTTGTTTTTTGCTAAATTACCAAAAAGGGGGCCCCGACTCTGTTAACTGCCTAGGGGCCCTGGGTCTCTATGTCCGGGCCTGTCTATAATCAATTTAAAATCTTATCTGGTGAATTTTTACAGCTAAAAATTGATGAAACTTCCTTTAGCTCATAGGATAACCACAGAATCTCTTAGTAACCTCTAATGTGATCAAAAGGGTACTAGTAGAATTCAGTCATTAGTTCAAGAAAGCAATTCACTGGTTACCTAGAATATTTCAAGACAATTTCATGAAGTTCATATAAATGCGATTTCTGTCTTAAAAATGAGAATGAACAATTACTTGAATTCTACATTTTTTTCAAAAATCGAAGGGAAGATTAATAGCAATATCCATCAATAAAGCATTAAAATTCTAGAGGATGGATTTTTAATTTTCAACTCACCTGTAGTTGATGTCATTTGCCAGTGGGTTTGAGGACCTTTGCGATTCGTTGGAGTTGATGCTAGAAATGAAAATATAAATATAATTACAACATTTATATTACATAAAAGAAATTCCTTTGGGAGAGTAACTTTAATTTTTTAGCCTTACTAAAATAACCAAAAATCCTCTTGTTTATATAATACTCTTTTAGAGAACTGAGATACTTTTAGTTACCATTCTAGTTAATTTCGTGCAGAGATTTTAAAAAGCAACATTTCTTTGAAAGAAATTTTCAAGTATTTTGTTTTCAATTTTTGTTCATTTATGATGTGAAAAAAGACATCCTACCCCATTCTAACCCCACCCAAAATTTTGTTGATTTACGTGATTGAAATTAATTCCATTTTTTATTGTTTATTAATTTTATTAAATCTCTTATTGTTTAATTTCTGAATATTCTTCGTTCTCCACCATTCATTTGTTTGCCAAGCTTCTTTTAGCATTGTAATTTTTAGAATGAAGCTCAAAGAACTATTTCGAACAATCAATGGCAAAAAGTACCAACAAATATTGATATTCGCATTATTTTTAATTACTAAAGGCATTTTTCAATATAAATATGTCATGCTTCAAAAAATTAATCACATTAATTTTTCAGGAATGAAATATCAGCTTGTCTTTTATGGGCTACTATATTTTCAGCGGTTTACCAAAACAAAAATTAAACTAAATAATCTAAGAGTACTGATAGACCAATATGACAATATGAGACGTTCGGCTTTTTCCCCTTTTGGCTTCCGTCCAGAATACAATTCAAAATAAAATGATTTGGTCTGGCTTTTTACTTACGAATTCCCCTTGATTTCCCCTTTCTTTCCACTTATTATGCTAATAGCTAACTAACTAATTTTTAAGTACAATCTGAGCATGCGCATTTAGTTTCCTAGTTGGCTTGTGCATGTTTTCAAAAATATTTAATAAATATTAAACAACTTCCAATTTATTAAGTAAAGCCATATTTTTACATTCCCATTTAAAGGGAAAGAATGGAATGTGAGGGTCACTCGAGGATTATATTTTTCTTATCTAAATATCCGACAATTATGTCAAAGAGAGGATTATGCCAATAAATGTGGCATTTTTTCGGCTTTTTATTATGATTTCCAGTTTTTTTCGCCTTAGTTGTCAGGCTATTTAACCTCTGTTATCTGGTAACCCGAATATTAGATGACCCGACCTTGAAAAGTCTTGCTGATTTTTGAGGCTGTCTACATAGGCTAGCTTGTTTACACTATCCATAAAAAATAAAGACGTTTGAGAAACGCTTACAAATAGAGGTTTTTTCAATTCATTACACTATGGATTGTAGATATTTTCTCCTTGATAGGCGATGATTGTAGAATGCTAACAAGAGCATTCGTTAAATCTTGATACGTAATCGTATTACGACTTATCAATCCAAGGCGCCGTAAAAAAGGCTGCCATTTCAAATGCCCAAACCTGACCTTGAGGTATAAAAATGATAGAAACTTGACCGCCTTCGTCAGGAGTGTTCATTCGATCTCTTATGCCATTCTTACTGTGCACATTGGCACATACGTATGAGGGGGATGTGGCCGAGGGCTCATCCCAACCGCATCTTTAATAACGGCTGGACAATGAGCTTACCGTCCTCTATTTACCGAAAAATGATCCTTAGTGCTTTGTTCCGATGCATAGAGCAAGTGGACATAATGTTGTCATGTTCCCTTGATAATGGCATGATATTTTCTTTCTACGTAGAATAAATTATTGTAAGTGGCAATGGCTTCTCGAGTTGCACTAAATGATTGAAGTTCGAGAATTGCGTGAATGCATAAGACTTACATTGTCCTGGTATCTCTTCTGGATATACAAAGTCGCGAACACTCCTGGGCCATCGAATGCCGGTATCGGACGGCAATCTCCATTCGCTCCAAGCTGCAGTTCACAAACGGAAAATAAACAAATAAATGAACGCGACTGGAGGTTTACTGATATGACTAGTATTGATAGAGTCATATAGAAGAATTTAGAGCGAGAGAAGCACATAATTCATAAATCCAACAATCTGAAATATGCATTAAATTAGACTTGCCATATATTCACGAATATATTCGTTGCTAAGCTTAAGACCCACAAAGCAGAAGAAAGATTTGCCATGAGCTCTGCAACATGAAGAAGCTATAATGCGAAACCATACTAATTAATGCTACACAAAATCTTTCATTTCTATTTAACATTTATCGTAGTCTAAATTGAAATGATAAAATGGAGCCAAAAGCATCATTAAATTGTGGGTTATTAAATGTCAGGATAGTTAAACTGTTAAATATAAAAAATACCTTAATTCTCTCCAAGACGTGTCATCTCAGGTATTCAGTGAGAATTAGTGAGTTCTCTGTAAGTATTTCAAATTTCATCAATTCTCAATAAAATATTTGATTAACGCTGTTATTATGGGCCGAGAGTATTAAATAAAATATATATTGAAAACAGGAAATAAACAAAATGTTTCGCTGCGATGAAAACACTTATGGCTAAGTTATTACTACCTCGCAAAATCTGTTATGATGAGTTCCTCGCAGTTAATGAATAATAAAAAATGTTTTAATTAAAATATTACTTAAATAAGGGATGTTTTAAAAAGCTTTGTTTCCGTTGTTTAAAGTTAACACAACAAACAAAAACAACAATAAAGATTGTACAGAAATAGTCTGTAAATTCTCTATGATAAATATTTATTTATAATCATTAGTTTCTAAATACGTATTTTTGGTTAATGATCAGGTCTGTGCAATGATATCTTGGGGCCCGGATGCAAGGCTTCTTTTTGGGGCCCCCCTCCTGCTCCAAATTTTTGTATACCTATAGTTTTTTACTTGATTTGTTTAAAAAAAATTATTAGTAAATTAAAAATGAAATTATCTGTAATTCTAAATTCCTATTTTGAGAATACAAAGATCACAATAAAAAATAGCAATTTTTATTACTGTTTGTAAGGTACAGTTTGAATATAATATAATTATATAACTTATTTCTAATCACAGGTACACACAATATTCTTATTTATTTATTTGTGGTAGATTCTACCCAGTCCACACCATACAATTATAGAAATGATAAACGGCAATGTTTGAATCTGCTTTAGTAAACTATTAGCTTCTGGGACAATTGCATTATCCTTTGCTGAATTTATTAGTTCTTCCAAAGTCTAGAAACTGAAATATATTGCCTTTAACTGATTGAATTCTAGCTTCCTATCTTTTGTCACTCAGTGGTTTTAATGTTATATTTAAATGTTTACATAATATATCGCACCTAACGGCCAATGCGGGAAATATTGCATATACACGTTAAATAGTGCCAAAAAAAAGTTTAGATGCCATACTGCGTCACAAAGTAAACGGTTGAAAGAATTAGCTATGCATGGTATGCATAATGTATTAGGGTTAATGTTTAATATTCGGACTTGGAGTCGTTATCATAACATTGTCCTCTGCAATTGTTAATGTCTATATTATATTTTTCTAAAGTATTTAACAACAAATTTGCAAGATCTTTACCAGTATGATCTAAAGCTTCAAAAAAACCCTATGAAGTTTTTATTAATTTTTACTTCATTGGAATGTTTATCAATCTGTACGTATCGTCATATAATTGATGTATGTTCTTTATGAGAAACATCTGGTGTGCAATCCATTTGTAAACTAATATTTTGTCTTTATAACATTATTTAAAATTTTTTTAGCTACTTCTTCACTAAGATCTTATAAAAATCTATTCTGTGATCTATTAGAAAGATGATGGCGAATGCGTGCTTTACTTTCTCGAATATTAACAGTGTTATGGGAGTTTTTAAACAATATGCAGCAGAAGCAGTAAACACCATCTGAGCTCACTGAATAAATTAACCACGTTCGCGATATTGTCTTGAGAACATCCTGTTGTCAATAGCGTCATTTTTTGGAAAATTTATATCTGTAATTTGTTGTGGTCCTAGGTTTATCAACTTTATTCTAAATTCATCATATATGATTTTAGGCCATGTGGCCGGATCATTACTACCTAATTGTTATTATATCACTTGTATTGGCGTTATCGGATATGAGTTCATCACAGTTTTGCAACATGGGATCAAAGGATTGCTGTGGCGCCCACCGAGGTTTGTTCACGTGTCCTTCCTAAAACGTTTAGCTCTTTGATTTATAGTTTTGGGCATCCACAGAATCTAAAAAGTACTAATCTAAAAATTAATAATATTATAATACAAAATGTATATATAATGTATCTATGTACGCAGCTTATTTAAGTAAAATCTTAAATTAATCTCATAATTTCATTTTGATTTATTATTAAATAAATGTCTATACTTAGTATTTTTAAGTAAAAATGGTTTTTAAGAGTAAAATTAATCTTAATTTATGTTAAAATAGATTATAAATATACATATATCTACAACCAGAGGCGGAGCCAGAAACTTCCCACGGGGGATGGGGTCGATTGCCCAAATTGCCCTTCTCCCTCTTGACTCTCCTTTTGCCGAAGACCATACATTTTGAAAATCCCTACCCCCAGCAGAATCTTTCTTTTCCTTGTCATACAGACTTAATATTCGGGGAAACAAGGAATTTTGCGCGGAATGAATTTAACATTGGACCCAGTGGAGGGCAATGGGGTTGTCCAACGGGAGGGAGACTGCCCTCCCCTTGGATACGCCACTGCTACGAGCTGAGCTGTAAGTGTTGAGCGGGGGAGCGGAGGGCGCCCGCAGCTTTCGCTTTTATGTCAAAGGCGCCCTTGCCAATATAAAGGTTGGGAGCCCCTGATTTAGACGGTTTCTTATGTCTGACTTTATGAAGTTCATTGTCTAAAATAATGCCTCACACGAATAAGTGCTTGAAAAGAGAGTTAAAATTGTCATAGCTATTTTTTAGACACTCAAATGTCTTAGAAATACTATTCCAAATCTTTAACACTTCGTTTTCTGAGTTCAAACCCTTGGATCCCACCAACTGATCACTTTCAATAGCTTCTAAATGAATTCTTAGATCAATCAACTTCTGCTTCCAGATTGTACTGGACTGTAACTCAAGTTGCATTTCAAAATCATGCAAATCCTTCCATTCAAACTTATCCAGATTCACATTTTCTCAAATAAAAGTGTCAGGATATTTGACGAATTCCACAATAACCACGATTTCCCGGAATTGTGCAAATCTTGACGAAAATCCGTCTAATGTTGTATTTATTATTTCCGAAAAAAATTGTTTTTCAGTTTCCACCTTTTCGTGAATTTTGAAATTGGCAACATATTTTCTCAACCGGGGAAAATATTTGAAACAGCAACTTTCAACATCACGTTTAAATATTTTCAACTTAATTTCAAATGCTTTTATGGCATCAATAATAACATCGATTGTTTTTCCAAAACCTTGTAGCTTAATACTTAATTCATTTAAATGCAAAGAAAAATCTGTAAAAAAACAGCATAATAAGCCAATCAAGATCGTATAGTTCTGGTAACATTTTTTTTTCTCATTCATAAACATGACAATTTCATCCAAATACTCCACGAAACATTCAAGAACACACCCTCAGCTAAGCCAACGAATGTTATTACACATAAGTAATCCGTTGTATACTGAATTAACTTCACTTATAGTAGGGAATATAGCTGTCGCTTTTTTAAACCACTGGATACAATATAGTTGACAACTTTCGTTACAACTATCATCACACCCTCAAGTGGCTTTAAACCAGATTTAGCGCACAATGTCTCTTGATGTATAATGCAATGCATTCCCAGCAAATGGTGTCCTATGTGTATTGAAAACAATGATACAAGACCAGTGTTCCTACCAACCATACTAGGTGCACCGTCTGTAGTTACAGAAACTATTTTCGAAATATTTATCTGAGCATTCGAAAATTCGTTTACAACTGCATTGTAAATATTTGTTCCAGTAGTGGTTCCATTTAAAGTCACCCAATTAATTAGTTCCTCACGCAGTTCATCACCGCAAGGATATCGAGCAATAATTGCTACTCGAGCTAATGACGTCACATCAGTGCTTTCGTAGAGACATATGAAAAGGTATTCACAAGAATTGATATCACTCCTTAGTTGATTTCCTATATCGGTTTTCATTTTGATTATCCTTTCTATAACTGTATTTCTACTCACCGGCATGTCTCGTATTCGCTGAAGGATTCTTAATTTATCTGGAAAATCCAATGCTCGAAATGGAAAATAATACGAAACGGAACGCTTGCTCCAGTATTTGAACAGAAATTTTACGAAACGGAACGCTTTCCTTTCAACTGAACATTTGTACGAATCAATTAAACCAATTATACTTATTAGATTATAATACATACAAATTATACCCACAAAATCAACCTTTGCATGGAATAACGTATAGGTGTGCTAAATTTGAATATAGATCTTCAAATATTTCCCTAGAGCTTGCAATTCCTGACCAAGTTTTTAATGTTTTTGAGATCCATGATAACATGCAGTTTCTTACACTGGAACTTAATTTGAGTGAAACAACTATATTTTAAAAGTGATTCCATCGATTGTTTATTATGATTATTTGATAAAAATACAGTTGCCAAATTTATCGAATAAAGATGCAAAAAAATTTATTTATTTGGGCAAATGATGGGAAGACAAGAAATATTGCATACTATTAAGCAACACAATAAAAATTAACTTGGTTTCATTACTCGGTTTTATTCTCAAATCTTCTTCAATATTTTCTGTTTTGACTTAAAAACCCGAGCAATGCCGGGTAATTTCAGCTAGTAATAAATATTTTAAGAAACCGAGAAAATTTTTTACTTTACAAAGAACAGAAATAAATTCAAACAATAGCCTTCTGATATTGGATATAGCCACAAAGATGAACAATTAAGAAAATAAAAAGGAGCGTTACAAGGACATAACTATGCGTCAATTGTTAATAGTCGTCGGTAGGTGGCGTGGTGGTGGCACTTAATAATTTAGTTTTTAAGATATCTCTTAAACAATGCATTATATGGAAAATATTTCGAGCAAAGGTTGTAGAAAATTAAATTTCCTACAACGTTTATTCCAGTATGTTATAAATATATCAAATATTAATGAAAATATTTCAAAATAACGGATAAGTGACAAGAGTAAACACCCACTTTCGGTTGGCCGATTTTTACCAGAAATTAATCGATTCTTCTAACTTTTATAAAAATGTTAAATATAAAATTTCACGTTGACTTGATATATAGTTTTTGAGTTAGAGCACCCACAAAAAAGCTATCACAGACATCATCGAGAAAATGGTCAAAACGTGTTCAGGGGATCTCAAATCGTGTATTTCCTTTGAAATCTCAAAATTGATTTTTTTTCATGAAAACAATACTTGCCTCTATAGCTACTACGTATGGAGAAAGTATAAAAAGGCAACAAAAATTATTATTAAAAACATAAGTCAGAATAGTCACTTCAAAACGAAATAAAACAAAAAATTGTTTAAGTCAATAACTTTCATATAGCGCACAAAAAGTGTAAAAATAAAAATATTGTAATTTTTTTTAATAACCTATATAAAACGCACCGAATGAAAAAATTAAATTATTGAATTAATAGAGATAATGAATATATAAAAGTTATGTTGCAATTCTAATAATTAGTTCAGATGTCTTAAAGAATGCAACATAACATTTATATATCCAGTATCTCTATTAATTCAATAATTTAATTTTTTCATTCAGTGCGTTTTATATAAGTTACTAGCTGAAACCGGGTTTTACAATTCGACAGAGAAAATACATTCAATCGGCACTTACAGAACAAATAAAGAGAAAAAAGTCGCGCTTTATTTATTAGATTTCTTAACACGACTATCACCTTTTATAAGGCAACTTACTCGGATTTTCATGAGACTGGAGTCTCGCCGGATTGGCCGCCGCTGGATCAAACGACGACAACAGCAGGAAGGCTAACGCCGCGCTGGAGGTCTGCTCCCGCGAAAAGGAATACATTTCGAAGCTCCTGAGACAACAACAGCTAGTATCGCTCGAATACCCGAACTGATATCCATGTTAGGGGCAGAGATCTTTATAAAGAGATACGCTTTCGAAACGTCCCGGTCAAAGCCGGATGTAAGCGCATCCGCAGACGAAAATGAATTGGCCCTTTTCTGCCGCGGTAATTGAAGCACAAACAAGTTTAGAACGAGTCAAATTTAGAGCTTCGGATTCTAAAAGAAAAACTTTGGGGTCTTTGTCAACTTGAACCCTTCCCTCCACTCTTCCTGCGGCCGCCCTATCTCCCCTCTTAACATCACTCTCGTCCGCGTAAATCAGAAGGGGAGGTTTCTTGACGTCGTCATCTTCCGTCCCGTACCCCCTCGCCCTCCCCCTTTCCACTCCCCACCTCATCCTTCATCCGACTTTATGATGGCAATACATCGTCTTTTTTCCGCTCCGGACGATTCTGTTGCAAGGTGTTCGAATTTTTACCGGATTCTCTCCCAAGTTATCAAGGCATCATTACACGCGAGCGAAAGCAAATAGGTTACGGTAGTCGGTTCGCCGGAGCGGAATGTTCCGCGCACCAAATAAAGGATAATATCTGATATTAGGATTGTGAAACGTGCAATTTCCCTCGGAAATTCATCTGCGGTTGTAGTAGGTTGCTAATGACATGCTATACTTACCTGTGTCCCGTTTTTCCGTTATTATATACTTGCTTCCGATACCAAAAGTAAAATCTGGTGAAAGTTTTAAAATATTTTAACAAATTCCGAGAAAGCTATTTTTCCTATAGGGATGTGTAAAGATGATAAACCGAACTTTTGTAACTTTTTTAGAAATTTAATTGATCCTAATATTTATTAGCATCGTTAAGGTTTAAGAAATAGATTGGAAATCGTAATCATCATTCATATTGTAGTAATTTCTCTTGATACTTGTTTTAACAAAACTGCTCATCCTGAGGACAAGGGAATACTTTTGAAACGAGAAGTGTTCTGCCATGACCGGGAATCGAACCAAGGTCATCCACTTTCCGGACGGATAATCTATCACTGAACTAACGTGGATGATTAATTCTCCTGTTTCCTGTTTTTCTCTTAGGTGGGGCCGGCCAACCAAGCTGGTATCAACCAGTTACAACGGATGTCCTCCATAAGTAGGGTTACCAGAGGTTAAAAGGAGGACAGCGAAGACTAAAAAGGCGGAAACAGAACGAGAAAAAGCCGGACTTATTCGCAGTCACTAGCCTTAAATTGGCATAATTTTTGCACCATATCTTTTAGATATGAAAGGCAGAAAATTTTAACATAGGAAAATGTAGGTACCCTATTTATCTATCCTAAAAGATAGTTTCGACGAAAAGTTCCGAGGAAGAGAAAATGGCAATAAGATTGTAGGTCGACAATTTGCAACGCCATATTTCAATAAGGTATATCAATATGTCTGAAATGTTTTTTTAAATCATTATATATCTGATGATTCTTGAAATTATTATTCTGACCCTAAACCTAGTTCTAACTCAATAACTGTTTAATATCTACAATGATTTAACAAATCAAAACCTTTCGAATGTAATGAAATTCATAACAGAGCTCTTGATTGTTCATAAAATATAAATAAATTGGAATTAGAAGAAAAAACTACAAATAATGTAACATATTGAATTACACAAAAAATTAAATTTATCCACATTTTTTTACAAACATGGAAAATTTATAACTGCTTATTAGTGTATATGTAACACTACTTATATAATTATATATTAATCATTGATATCAACATAAGAAGTTGAAGTGAGAGAAAGGATGTCATTTTTAAGGATATCGCCGCACAAATAACTAAATTATAAATTGCCGGGAGGATGGAGGACATGACGAGAAAAAGCCGAGCATGTCCGGCTTTTGCCGGACATCTGGTAACCCTCCCCAAGAGATACATCGAAGAAAACCCCTCCCTCTCAAACGGTGAGATTATCTTATATAGAAATTGATGGAATCAATTGACCATCAAATCCTAAGCAGACAAGCATAGGCTGGAAAGATGGGAATGCTTTTGAAACAGGAGAAAATACTGCCAAGACTGGGAATGGAGCACAAGTCTTCCACTTGCCGGGCGGATATTCAACCACTGACTAATTCCCCTGTTAATTAACGCGGATGTTTATCTTTTCTAATTAGTCTACCAAGATAATTCAGAGGCAGAATATCCGCCCGGCAAGTGGAATATCCGAGTTCGATTCCCTGTCATGGTAGAATTTTTCTTTAGTCAGGCCTGGGAGCTGATCTATAACGTTATAACGTTTATGAGGAAAGAAGTAGAGGAGGGAATAACCGTTCCTATCACAAACGTCTTCGATAGGGTCGTAGCTGCAACAGGCATATCAAGGCGGATTGCATTGCGAATTTCGAAGGAGGGAGACGAATTAAAAAAGGCACCCGGAAATGCCTTCCGAAGAAAATCAGGCCTCAAATAAGCCCGAAAACTTCAGTAGATGATTTTGACGTACAAGTGATACGGAGAATTATTCTTGATTTTCATTTGAGGGAAAAAAGGCATCCTACTGTTGATTCTTTGCTGCCTGTTTTAAAGGAGGCCATTGATTTCAAAGGACAGAGTTCGTCTCTTCGAGTCCTTTTTAAAAGAATTGGGTTTACGTAAGTCAAATGTAAAGTTTATTTCATGTTTAATGAATTTATTTTTCCGTCGTAACATAATGATGCAACTATGTATATGTAATTAATTTTTTTATAGATGGAGGAAGACTGTTACAAATAAAGCTATTCTTTGCGAACGGGATGACATCCGTTTGAAAAGAATATGATATTTAAGGAAAATAATAATAATTATTATTTCTGGTGGAGAATCAGGATTTGCTCCTGGAGCCAAGGGCGGATTCAAGGGAAGAAAAAGGGGGTAATTACCCCCCTAGAATTTTTGAACTCCAAAAAATTACCCCTTAATCTCGTGAACCCGAACCGGAACCGTTCGACAAAAATTTCCATGAACCGAACCCAGAAAATATGAAATTGCCTGAACCCAAACCGAACCCATAAATTCTCCGATTCGACACCCTGCTTAAAACTGCAGGCGGCCTTCCGGCTTTTTCTGTCGATGGCATGGGCGACTTTGGGTCATCTTACTCCTAGAACCTTAGGATGCTATATATTTTGGAAAGAAGGCAGTACAGGCGGAAATGCACCTTCTTTCCAGGAAAATGTGAGAATTTAATCAGGGAAGAGAAAGGACTATGCCCAAGGATCATTCTTCTGCAAAAAATTGGTTCGAGTGGACGTTCTATGTTGTGAAGTGTTCTACGTGAAAGTGCATAGTGTATTTAGGGTGGCATGGATGGATTCTAACGTGTTTTTTTGGTTTTGTTACTTAAACGTTGAGCAATTACGCATTTGTACGTGACAATTATTTGATGCCACTGATGTCTTATTCTGTAACCTCATGTTAACATCTATTTTCTGAAGCTGCATCGATCATAACTGGTGAGTGTTTCCACTTTATTTCACAGGTTTTCACTTTTTTAAATTAATTGTATTCGGAAGAACAATGGATATTGGAATAGAGATACCTCGCAGTCAATTTCAGATTAATCCAAACAAACAACTATTAATTACGTTAGCTAAATATTTAACCGAGTGTAGCAAATCAAAACGTATTTGTTTTAATAACCATGACCATATTATAACCATATTGGTATTTTATTTATAAATTTAATTTAGTAATTTTAAATTGTATTATTATAGGGTCTACGATGAGCAAACAAAGAAAAGTAAATACTTTGGATACTTTTTAAGTAAAGCGTAAAAAAAGTGAACCATAGGAAGAACAAGGCACACTAGCACTTCAGACTGCAAAACCAGCTGAAATTCAACAACTGCAGTCAACATCAATCGGTGATCATTCCGAACCAGATGGGGAACATCAGCTACCATTAACAACGGATAATAATACATCTTTATATATTGACATAGGACATTTTTTAAATGAAAAAATGAGTGATTTAGATATATACAGATTATTAAAATGTAAATGGTCACCAAGTGGAGACTTCAAATTTCATCACTCTATACATAAGAAAGGCAATAAGTATGTAAAATGCTATTTGTTAATGATTTCTGAATATTTGCAAGGTGTACTTCGCAAATTTTGTTTTTTTTTGCAAAGTTCGGTCGTTTACACCAACAAACGCGTCTACAGAAATTAGTTCTAAGCCCACTTACAAAATACTCAAAATTATTTGGAAGAGATGGTGATATAATACGTCATGAAAATAGTTCTCATCACAAAAGCAGTCTAGCTATTGCTGAAAGTTTTATTACAACTTATGAGTTACCATCAAAAGACATAAGAAATATAATAATTGAAGAGAGGCCTAAACAGGTGATGGAAACCCGAGAATGATTAAAGCCAATTATTGAGTCTATCATATTCCTTGGTCGTCAAAATATACCCTTTCGGGCACATCGTGATGATGGACTGTTAGTGCCTAAGTCGTCTACTGTTAATGAAGGTAACTTTCGGGAGCTCTTGCGTTTCCGTATCGCAGCTGGAGATAGTTTTGGAAAAGCATTTGAAAAGTGCTTCATCTAAAGCAACTTACATAAGTAAAACTACGCAAAATGAAATTATTAAATTTTGTGGCGAAGAAATAAAGAACAAAATTATATCAAAAATACAATGCAGTAAATACTATAGTATAATATTTGATGAAACAACTGATATTAGTCATTGCTCACAAATGTCACTAATTCTTAGATACGTGGACAGCTACGATGTACATGAAGATTTTATCGAGTTTGTAGATTGTCGAAAAGAAAATTATGACGATTGTACTTCTGAACCAGTATTAAGCGGAGAAATACTGGCAAACACAATCATAAGTATTTTATGTAAGAATGGCCTTAATCTGCAGCATTGTGTTGGCATTGGTACCGCTGGATGTAGTGTGATGATAGGCGAGCTAAATGGGGCTGTGTCAAAATTGAAGAAAATAATAAAGAGTGCAATTAAAAGCCCATGCTATAATCATGCACTTAATTTATCTGTATCAAACTGCTGTTGGGTATGGGCCGTACAGAACACTGTCGGAACAATGAAAGAAGTGATTGCATTCTTTAATGCTTCATCCAAAAGAAACAGTCTACTTAAATCTATGAATAACGAATCTTTAATAAGTTTAAGTGATACTAGGTGGACAGAGAGACATGAGTCAGTTTTAAGATTCAAATCGAACTTAATTGTAGAAATTTTTATGTAATATCAATGTGGCAAGAAAGAGATTCAGCAGTTAAAGCGGAAATAATTAAGAATTCAATTACTAATCCATTGTTTGTTGTAACTGTATGTGCACTTGCTGATGTTTTAACAAGTTGCTTACGGGTCACGGTGATTTCCGTTTTTCGTGCCAACGGTAGAGTACGGGGCACGGAAATCTCCGTTTTTTCGTTCATGTCATTTCTTTTCTCCTTTGTCTTTTTTAACTCCGATATTTCACGTTTTTTCAACCATATTCAATTATAAAGGTTGCATGCATTTAATGAAAGATTTTTTTAGAATTTCTTATATCCATTAAACCATAATAAATTATTTTCATTTCGTCTAACATTCCGAGCTGCAGCTTTGGGACAAAAACGCGCTCCTTGTATTTTTGAATCTTGTTTACTTGTTGGAGTCTGTTTATTCTTCAATGACGTAGAAAGCCCATTGATTCATTTATAGCTTCAGTGTCAGGAGTTTGTCAACAGTAGTGACCAAAAGAGATGGATCATCAGAAATTATTAGTTTTGGAATAGCTGGTTCAGCGTTCGAATGTTTTGTGTGTGCAGTGTTATCGGTGTCACTTTATATCATATGCCGTAGTGAAGACATAGTACATCTAAAAATTGTGGTACAATTATCTTATACAATAATAGGTATTAATTTTTAATTTTTCTTATAGTTAGGTTCTATTCACTACCCATGGCGGGACCTGGAGATATACGATGACGAAACTTTGGGTGATTTATATACAGACGATATGTCAAATGTACCGAATGAGGACAATGAAGAAATTTACAGTAGTGAGAAAGAAAGTGATGATAGTGTTTTATTCGGTGTGAGAAAAAGAAAAACTCCTAGTGTAATTAGTGATAGTGAATCTGAAATAAGTGAAGTTGAGGAAAGTTTAGCTAGCGCGGGTGATACCGTTTGAAGAAAAAACGATACGGAAATAAATTTGAAGGAACTTTTATGTTTTCCTGGAGTAAAACATTTACCAGAAAACTGTGAAAGCCTCTCTGATGTTGTAAAACTTTTTTTGGTGATGACTTGTTTAAAATTCTATGCTATGAATCTAACCTATATTACAGTCAAAATATAGATAAATACAAATATTCCCCCAAATCAAAGAAGTGGTTGAACATTACAATTCCTGAAATGAAAAAGTTCCTTTCTATAATAATCCTTATGGGCCAAGTAAGGAAAGATACCCTAAAAGAGTACTGGAGCACTGATCCTTTCATTGAGACTGCCATTTTTGGAAAAATAATGAGTCGAGACAGGTTTGAACCGATATGGAGATCATGGCATTTCAACAATAATGATTTTTTGTCAGACACGACAGACAGACTATTCAAAACAAGGCCTGTGGTTGATTACTTCGTCGAAAATTTTCAGAACGTATATAAACCAAAACAGGAGTTATGATGAAGCGGTGATACCTTGGAGGGGACGGCTCAAATTTAGGACGTATAACCCCGCAAAAATAGTGAAATACGGCTTATTTGTTCGCATGGTATGTGAAAGTGATTCAGGCTATATTGCAAATTTGGAAATATACTCGGCAGAAGGGAAAAAATTAGAGGACACTATTTTATCACTTTTGAAACCAGTATCAAATCTGTGGCATCACATATATCAGGATAACTATTACAATAGCGTTAAAATAGCAGAATTTCTAATTAAACAGAATACAAGAGTTTGTGGGACAATTAGATCGAATAAGGGCCTTCCTGTCTTATTGAAGGATGAGGAAAAAATTGAAAAAGGGAGAATTCACATATTATCGTAAAGGTCAAGTTTTACTTCTCGTTTGTAAAGACAAAAGGGAGGTTAGGATGATCAGTGCGATTCACAATGCTAGTATGAGTAGTACCAAAAAGAAGAACAGAATCACAGGACTGCCAGTGAAGAAGCCTACGTGCATTGTAAGATACAATCAGTGTATGAAAGGAGTAGATAGGGCAGACATGTATTTCTCCTATTATACAATCTTGAGGAAAACAATTAAATGGTCCAAAAAGGTTGTGTTATGGCTAATAAATTGTGCTCTTTTCAATTCATTTAGAGTGTATAAAACTTTGAATAACTCCAGTAAAATTAGATTAAAACTTTTTTACTTGACATTGTGAAACATTGGGCGAGTAGTAGGGAAGAATTGGGTGAGTCTTCGAATGACGAGGTTGAAGAGACTGAAAAGCCTACTAAGCACGCTGCGAAAAAAGGACAACCAGAGAGACTTTCGGATAGTTTGAGCAAACATCATCTAGAGCCGATTGTAGGAAAGGGGAAGAAAAAATATCCTTCCAGGGCTTGCAAAGTGTACGCAGCAAACAACAAGAGGAAAGAGACGTGATATATTTGCTCATTCTGCGGTGTTCCGTTGCACAAGGGAAAATGCTTCCTGCATTATCACACCAGCAAAAAATATTAACATCATTAGCGAGTATTTATTCAAGATTTAAACTTGAAATTTTAATAAATAACTAAGTTATGAAAATTTATATAATTCAACCACATTTTAAATTGAGTACCTTTAATTCGCCCGGAACAGGCAATATGGAGGCATTTAAATGCCCCGTACGCAAGGTGTTAAGTATAACATTAACTTTAAGCAAAGTCCAATAGAGAAAAGCACTAGATAAAGAATTAGCTAAAAATATAATAGAGAACACTTAAAATAATGGAAAATAAAAGCCAAAATGCAACTACTATATTTTATGCAATTTATAATGATTCATCGAAAATACTAGATGATTTAGGAATAAATATGTATGTATCACGAGTTGCTGGACGGCAAGCTAACCTAGCTAACATCAATTCACAAAATCCAGAATATATATATAGAATAAGTGTTTCCATGCCATAATTAGTGTATTCTCCAGGATATGAAGTATAGATTTAGCGATGAAACAGTTAATCTATTTGATCTAAATGTAGCTGTGCCAAACATATTATCACAAAAATCTAAAAATGAATTAGATGACTCTATTAAAAAAATAGTAAATTTTATGAAAAGAATTGATCCTAATTTAAATGTTATTCTATTATCGATGAAACTTCAGTCTGAGTTTGGATGTAGGAAAATAAAATGGGAAGAAACTTCACAAAAAACTGGGAAACTAAATGATTGTGCATTATATGCATACAAATAATGTTATATTGATATTTTTCCTACAGTAATTATCCGTCTACAGATAATTTGTACACTACTTGTAAGTGTTGCTTCTACAGAACGAAGTTTCTCTGCATTAAAACGTTTAAAATCCTGAATGAGATCTACGATGTCTCAAAAGACAGACAGTCTGTCTGGCCTAGCACTCTTGCACATACATAATGACCTTCATATTAACGTTAATAATGTGATTGATAAATTTGCGAATACAAAAGATAGAAGGGTTATACAGTCAAACTCGGCTATAACGAGCGCCACGGGACCGTTTAGTTTTGCTCGTTATAGCCGTTAAACTTAATATCCGTGAAGGCAAAAGCATGCATGCGTATGGTGAAATAAGACATAAGAAGTAAAAGTGAATATATAAACAGAAAGGTTATTTAGTAAATTTATGAAAAAACGTAAAAATGAGAATAAACTAGAAAATTTAAAGTAAACATACGTACATATAAAATTTACTCACAGCTGCATCCTTAATCACTACCCAAGTCGCACTTCCTCATTTTCTTGTTCGTTGTTAGGTTGTTCTCTAGTGCATATAAAATCGCTTCTTTGTTTTTCCATAAGGTTGAAACCGTAGACGATGATAAATTAAATTTTTTACACACTTCAACATTTTTTTACCACGTTCTAACTCTCGAATAATATCAACCTTTTCGCGAATAGACAAACACTTCCTTTTATGTACGGACATGTTACTCGTTCAAGGGCAAAATCTCAACTGATTTTTGTGATCAACGCTACGAACTTTCTTTGCAAACTGTGAGCATACCAATTCCAGGAAGAGTTAATGAGGAGACGGATTAAACGTGGGATTTCCCATCTTTACGTGGGAAAGGGTGTTGGGTGCATTCGGCTGAGCGACGGGGGTGGGCGCCATTGTACATGCCCTCAGCCCCTTACCCCCTTCCAAACACAACCTCCTGGCTGTAAAAGAGCTGGGGGTTGGGAGGAGAGGACAAAGGACCTCCACGAGTGCCACTGTACCTGCAAGTTGGGAATTCTTGGTTTGGACGAAGGGATTATTTTTTACAACGCCGCGGTCATTAACCTCCCCGATGGATAGGGTGTAGAGGCTGGACTCAAGAACACAAGGTTACATATTTTGGGTCACTATGAGGATTTAAGGGGCTGACCGCCACCGCGTTTGAGACAGTGAGAAGTGGTCAAAGTTTGCTCGATATATCCGTGAAGCGTGCTCGTTATATACGTGAAATATTTGTATGTAAATGCTCGCAAACTTATCTTGGAGGTAGTATTTGCTCACTATAGCCGTGAACTCGTTACAACCGTGCTCGTTATAAACGAGTTTGACTGTATATTCTTTAAATTTTCATTTGATATTAGAAAAAATACGATTTCCTGGTATTAATTTTTTTGCACAAAATGTCATGAATGAATTTTATTTTTTGTATTAAATGATATTATAATAAACTTTACCTTTTCACAATATGCATTTTTTGTGCTAAAGTTCTACATTCCCTTTTTCTGTGTCAAAATATACGTTAAATACGATAATTTAAAATATTTAAAATTTTCCCTTCTAATTTACCTCCCCCTGGATCCGCCAGTGCCTGGAAGCTTTTGTTGAAAGATTAGTGATAAACTTAGAAAGTGACACTGAAAGTGAAGAGTGTGACACTGAATGAAATTTTGTGCCGCTTTTATTTATTCATTATTCGAAATAAAATAACTTTTAAAACAAATCCACATATCGTTGTTGTTGTTCCCGTTTCCCGTTCCGTTCCTCTGTGTCATTGTTAACTCGAGTGTCCTGTATCTTTCTAAGAGTCTATGTCTCGCCTGTTCCCTTCGAATTGTTTTTTTTTATAAATCTAGCTGCTCTCCGTTGCACTTTATCTAATTCTTCAATTAACACCTTCTTCCATGAGTCCCAAATACTACAAGCGCATTCCAAGTGTGGTCTTAAAGTTTTGATACTGTCATCATAAATCATTTAGCATAGGGTGTAGCTGACACTCCACTCGAAAAGACCGCTCGCCCTCTCCAGGGTTAATGCGAGTATTTTGGCAGCTCTGCCTGTCATGCGCTCTCCTCTCCCCATCCGCTCCCTCTGCCTACCCCTTCCACGCACGCTTTCCCATCCCTGACGTCAAGCTTCGCGCAGAGGGGTGCCACCAAGTTCTGCGATGCCTGTACGGCGAATCGTGGCAGTCACTACGGGCCCCGCTTAGCACCAAGATGAAGATTGCTGCTAAGCGTGGACGACAATCATGGTGTTCAGCTGAAAAGGCAGTTGAAACTAGTTACAAAAAAAAGGCATCGCAGAACTTGGTGGCACCCCTCTGCGCGAAGCTTGACGTCAGGGATGGGAAAGCGTGCGTGGAAGGGGTAGGCAGAGGGAGCACCCCTATCACTAATCTTTCAACAAAAGCTTCCATATTTACTTCCGCTGCAATATATTCCTCCTCAGTTTTTTTTCACTTTACAGCAAACAGCCTCCCATTCTTTTCTTCCCATCACGCTACACTTTTCCTCCACCATGGTTTTCACTTCTTTCATTTTAAAACAAACATTCCTTGCGCCTATCCAGTTTTTCAAAATTCCCCAAATATTTTCTATGGGATTAAGTTCCGGGTGATATGGGGGCAACCTAAGGGCACAGTGACCACTACTTGCCAATATTTGGTCCACTACATACCTTTTAGACGTTGGCTTACTCTGTTTTATTATTTCGTATTTTTGTTTCGCTCGCAGAATATGTAATTTCCCGTTCATCCAGCCATTTTTTCATTTCATCCTTTCTTGCACTGCTTACTGGCGCTCTATCAATCTCGACATTGTGGTAGGCATCATCCAAGACGACGACCGAGTTAGGAGGAAAATTCGGAATTATCTGATTTTTCATCCAGTATAAAAAGTTGCCTCCATTCATATCCCCGTGATAATCTCCCCTTTTAAGCCCAGATTTAAAAACGAGAAGGGCTCCAGGAACAAATCCTGATTCTCCACCTGTAATAATTTATGCACGAGATTTGAACGTGCTGTGAAAAAATGGAAAAAATAAATTCACATAAAACGGCACTGCATAATTATTAGAAGTAAAAGTACATACCTGCATGAACAATAATGAGCCTTTGTCCTTTTTAAATTGGCATTTTAAGGCCAAGGCTATCACCGCTGGACCATTGAAATGGAACAGAATGGGTGGAGTGGACATAGATTTCATCGGTATAAACAATATACCTTCCTTCCTCCCGAAATGTTCTTATTTTCCTTAAATATCATATTCTTTTCAAACGGATGTCATCCCGTTCGCAAAGAATAGCTTTATTTGTAACAGTCTTCCTCCATCTATAAAAAAATTAATTACATATACATAGTTGCATCATTATGTTACGACGGAAAAATAAATTCATTAAACATGAAATAAACTTTACATTTGACTTACGTAAACCCAATTCTTTTAAAAAGGACTCGAAGAGACGAACTCTGTCCTTTGAAATCAATGGCCTCCTTTAAAACAGGCAGCAAAGAATCAACAGTAGGATGCCTTTTTTCCCTCAAATGAAAATCAAGAATAATTCTCCGTATCACTTGTACGTCAAAATCATCTACTGAAGTTTTCGGGCTTATTTGAGGCCTGATTTTCTTCGGAAGGCATTTCCGGGTGCCTTTTTTAATTCGTCTCCCTCCTTCGAAATTCGCAATGCAATCCGCCTTGATATGCCTGTTGCAGCTACGACCCTATCGAAGACGTTTGTGATAGGAACGGTTATTCCCTCCTCTGCTTCTTTCCTCATAAACGTTATACCGTTATAGATCAGCTCCCAGGCCTGACTAAAGAAAAATTCTACCATGACAGGGAATCGAACTCGGATATTCCACTTGCCGGGCGGATATTCTGCCTCTGAATTATCTTGGTAGACTAATTAGAAAAGATAAACATCCGCGTTAATTAACAGGGGAATTAGTCAGTGGTTGAATATCCGCCCGGCAAGTGGAAGACTTGTGCTCCATTCCCAGTCTTGGCAGTATTTTCTCCTGTTTCAAAAGCATTCCCATCTTTCCAGCCTATGTTTGTCTGCTTAGGATTTGATGGTCAATTGATTCCATCAATTTCTATATAAGATAATCTCACCGTTTGAGAGGGAGGGGTTTTTTTTTAGCCTGACTATGAATCACCTTCTTGTTTCCCAATTTAGATGATCCGGGATCCATAGTAGAGGACTCGAAAAGTACTTTGAAAAATGAGTATGAAGGAAGATGGAAAAGAAATGAAAAATGAATATGACGGTAGATGGAAATGAAATGAAAATGACAGTAGATAGAAAAGAAATAAAAATCAATATGACGGTAGATGAAAAACAAATAAAAAAGAAGTAGAAAGATTTCTGAAAGGAACTGTTAAATAATCACTAGGATTGGAACCAGACCGAAACGCGCAAGGCAGACGCACGATGCAGACACACACAAGGCTAGCAGGCAAATGGTAACTGATAGTGGTCCTTAGTTGAGTCATGCTACTATGGCAGCTATTAGTGATGCATAGTACATACGGGAGCCTGCATAGGAAGAAACCTGTTCTCAGGTAAGCCAGGTGAGTTATGAAGCAGAAAGTAGACAATCTTCCCGTGTTCTATATAAACGCCCGAGTTCAAAAACACATAAAAATCCATTGTAAAAAGACACATCGGAAATGGTGTTACACTGTCTGAATTTTGCATTGTATTTCAGTGGGTCATAGCACATGATAACAATGACTGTAATTAGTGTCATTATATTAGTTTATTTTATTATACTTCAACTTATTGCTGTCATATTATAATTTTTGGTATCACTATTTTGTTGTTTATTTTTTCTGATATATTTTATTCCTGATGTACAGTTTCCTGATACAGTAAAGTATCCTTACATTATGCATTATTAAAGATTCCTTCGAAAAAAGACATTTTATATTACCTAAGAAAAATCACGGCGTTACCTTCATATTTATGTATTATTTCTAAGGTTATAAATCGTTACTAGTTGATTAGTTCCAACGAAATCGCATATGAGGAGACAGTAAAGTTGTTTTTCGCTAGCAAACTTTTCGAAGCATGGAATCCACTCGTGAAATTGTTTCTAAGTTTTTGTTCCTGTAGCTTATGAGAACATAAATCGAATTAATAATGGTAGTAGCTATAACATTCGTTTCATATGGGTTTCATTAAAATATATAATATAAATACATCTACATCTATATTATACCCTGCAAGTCACCTTTTTGGTGGATGGCAGGGGGGTGCAGTGCACCAAGTGTCCATAGTTTTCCTACGTTATCTTTTCCTATTATGGTCTCTTATCGTCCTAGGGAAAAACGATCCTCTATATCGCCCCGTTCTACAGTCGGTCTCGCGAATCTTATCCTCACTGCCCTGCCTTCCGAGATACGTCGGGCTTCTAATAAGTCCTACTACCTCATTCGCTAGTCTCTCCGACATAAATTTTTCCAGTAGTTTAAATCTAGCCTGCAGCCTACGTTCCTCTAAAGATGTCCATTTCAGATTTTCTATTAATGATGTTACGCTTTGTTTACTATCGTAATCTCTCTTTACAAATCTAGCTGCCCTGCGCTGAACCTTTTCTATCTTGTTAGTGAGTCCCTTTTCGTAGGGATCTCACACAGCTGAAGCATATTCGATCTGCGGTCGAACCAAGGATAAATAACATAATTCTTTCACTTTTTCGGAGCTATTTCGAATTATTCTCCCTATAAAGGCCAGCTTTTTGTTAGCGGCACCTATCAATCGGCGAATGTGGGTGACCCACGAGAGATCACGATGGATCGTGACTCCGAGATATTTAATCGAGTCTGAAACTGGAATCTCTACTCCGTCCAACGAATAATTATTATCCAACGAGATACTCTTGGTTCTCCAGAAGTTTATGACGCAGCTTTTCTTTTGGTTGATCTCTAACTGCCATTCCTTACATCATGCAGAAATAGCTTCTAGGTCATTTTGGAGATACTGGTGGTCTTCCGGATTGCTTATTTCTCTATAGATGGTGGTGTCGTCCGCGAAAAGCCTAATTTTACTTCTGACAACTGAACTGATATCGTTTATATAAATAAGAAATAATAACGGACCAATTACACTACCCTGTGGAACGCCAGAGACAACCTCCACTAAGTTCGAAGATTTCCCATCTATAACAACCTTCTGCTTCCTATGATTTAAAAATTCACGGATCCAACTAACGATTTTAGAATTAACGCCTAAGGTCTCTAATTTCGTTATTAACTTCCTGTGAGGTACCTTATCAAAGGCTTTCCTAAAAAATAAGAAGATGGCATCGACCTGCGTATTCTTTTCTCCTCTTCTCAGTATACAATCAACAAAAAGACCGAGCTGAGTATCACATGACCTACCTTTCCTGAAGCCGTGTTGACAATCATCTAACAATAAATTACTATCAAGAAATCGCATTATGTTGCTAACGAGTATATGCTCGAGAATCTTACACGATATCGAAGTTAAATAAATCGGCCTGTAATTTTCTGGGTTCTCCTTGTCGCCGCCCTTATGAATTGGGGTATCGTGCGCTAACCTCCAGTCGCTAGGGACCTCCGCGCGAAAAATGGATTTCTCGAAGATTATCCGAAGAAAAGGTGCTATTTCTTCAGCTAATTCTTTTAAAACGCGAGCAGGAATTTCTTCGGGGCCAGTGGCTTTGTTGTGTCTGATGGAACTTAATTGCTTTGCTATTCCCACCTCAGAAAATACTATATCGTCCATCAGGTCCCCCCTTAGTGCGGGTGCATAATGTACGCAATGGTCGCTTACGGCTGTAAATGCTTTTACAAAATGACCGTTTAACAGGTTGGCTTTATCTACGCTATCGTGAATAACGGCACCCGAGTCATTACGCAGGGAAGGTATGGTAGGGCCTCTACCTTGGACCTCTCTCACATAGGACCAAAACGCTTTAGGGTCCTCCTTCAAATAATTATTTAATATCTTATTCCGGAAGTTAGTAAAAGCCTCGCGCATAGCATTTCTCGCTTCAGCGCGGGATTCCTTATACGTCTTTACTTTAGTTGCTCTATATTCATCGGATTATGTAGACGGCATATTTTTTTATTTACGCGTGGCTTATTCTCTGACGCCTAAGTGCACTCCTAACTTGCTTATTGTACCAACGTGGCTCTTTATTGTCGACCTTCAATTTAATTGGAATGTACTTATCGATACCCTCTAGCATTATATCCTTGAATAGTGTCCATGACGACTCAGCACCTGATCGTTCGGTCATATCACGGAAGCCAGGTAGTATTTCTCGTAAGCGCGACCTGAAGCTTGAAAAGTTTGCCTTAGCAAATATATAAAACTTTCTTTGAGGCTTAGGATGCCTATCGATTTTCAACTTACACTCTGCATATACGGCCAGATGATCATCTACATCTACATCTACAAGTTACCCTGCAATTCACCAAGTTGGTGGGTGGCAGGGGGTGCAATGCACCAATCCTACCTAAAGATTGTCTAACGCAATTCGAAATTTCCTATTGTGATCTCTTATTGTCCTCGGAAAGAACGAGCCTAGATAACGTTCCGTCCTACAATCGATCTCACGTATTTTATCGTCTCGATCATTTCTACCTATATACGTCGGTGCCACAATTATTCCCACTACCTCCTCTTTTAGACATTCTGACCTATATTTCTCTAGAAGTTTCAACCTTGAGTGCAATCTACGCTCCTCCAGTGATACCCAGTTCAAATCGCTCAATCACTTATCCCATCTTCAATAGTGACTTTGTTTATTCTTTCTGGGACGTTAGTTGCTAATAAATCTAATATGTTTCCCGATCGCGTTGGCTTTCTGACTAATTGAAGGAGAGAGTGCTTACAGAATGTTTCGATTAATGCCTCACAGGATTCGCGTTCTTTACCTCTAGATTCGAAACATAGGTTTTCCCAATCAATTAAGTGTAAGTTAAAGTCACCACCGACTATTACGATTCCATCTTGATTTATCAGTCTAAGCTTTGATAGTTGTTTCTCGAGACTTAAAATACAATCTACACCAGCGTTAGGTGGCCTGTAAAACGAGCATAAGAACACCTTTTTGGAGCCATCTTTACCTATGCGGCACCAAACACTCTCGATATCCTCGTCACTTATCGGAATCTCACTGCTATCGTACTTATCGCTAACCGCTATGAAATCCCCCCCCCCCCCCCCGCCCGATCTATTAGCGCGATCTTTTCTATAGACACGATAGTCTCTAGGGAAAAATCTCCTGACTCTGAATTTCATCCGTTAACCAACTTTCTGTGCCTATCACGACGTCGGCGTGCAGACTGCGAATAATATGCTCGAACTCAGCAATTTTCCTACGGATGCTGCGACAGTTCAATACGACGACATTTAATTTCTCACTATCACTTCGCATACTAATCTCACCCTTGACTTTCTCTTCCACTCTAAAACTACATGCGCTCCCATCACAATCGCTCCCACGACTGTATGGCATCGCATCAAAATTGGAATTGCGACTCGTCCCGCCCTTTACGGAAAATTCTATCAATGACCTATCGTGAAATTGGTGCTGCATGTTACGCTCGGAGTATATTCTATCATTAGATAATCTTTCGGGATTCTTATTTTCTACAAACGCATCGATTACCCCCTTACCCAAAACTGACCTACACCCTGCCCTACTCTCTAGCCTAAAAAATCCCTACTGTGCTCGAGAATCCTACGCGCTACTCTCTGAGCCGATTCGGGCGTGTAGTGAACACCATAGTGATACAGTGGTGCCCTGCACGATTCGATATTCGGTCGTAGGTCGACGAAGTCCACTCCCAAGTCCCGACAGAAATTCCACAGCCTTCGGTTCAGACCGTCAACTCTACTCCAAACCTCAGAACCGCGGTCAATCCTAGGGACTATACTATACTTTCGGTTATATAATTTGTTCAAATAACGTTTAACGTAAAAAGTGTATCTAGGTTCTAAAACTGTTCCGCGGAAGCACTAGGTTCCGCGAAGAAAGAAGTTGTAATGGGGGACAAACTAGTTACTCGTTAACAAATTAGATATTATTAATATGGTTGTAATAGACCCTCAGTTGCCGGTTTTTATTGATATAAAATTATAAACTAATAGGAAACTTCTAAACCGTATTAAAGTTATGAAACTAATTAGTTTCAGCGAATTCTTCGCACCAATAACACCTCCTCAGCATCAAAGCCACTCACACTGATACTACAAGATCAGGGAGGAGATTCGGTAGTTTTGTAGCCTCGATAGCCAGTCGAAGTCAATATGCTGCATAAAAACCAAAATGTCATAGTAGGTTAAATGCAGAATACGGCATAAGACTAATACTGTCCCTAACTTTAAAGCTCTTGTAGAGAGCAGAGAATTTCATCCCGCTCACTAAATACTGTAAGCTTACCGAAGTTATCCTAGTGTTAGATTCTGAATAAAAAAATATTTTAAATTAGCTTTACGTTACTTATTACCAGTTAGAAGTTGGATTTATTTTCTCAAGTTTGAAAGTATTTTACTTCTAGGGTACCGCCGAAGTTTTGTTTAAAGTGAAAGGGTTACGCCACTACAAAAAGTTTGAGAATCACTGCTATGTAAGATAGTGTGCTTGTACCCGTGACCGCTCATAACTTGACTAAATATTCAGATTTCGATCAGTGGTTACTAAATATAGCTCACCAGGAATGAAGTAATTCTAAAAAATAAATATTGAGTTCACCTTAAGGCTGAAATCAAACTTATCTATAGTCAAGATAATTCAAATAGACGCAATACGGTACGGAAAATCTTTATCGCATTCAGAATCAATGGTGAGTCACGTTGAGGACGGATGCGTTTTAGACGAAATGCCATCTTATTTTCGTAACCATTCAGAGCGTATTGGAGTTAGGTTGATAATCAATGAATAGGTAAATAAAATTTTCCATAGCAACATTGGCTGAAGCAAAGCAAGAAGTTTTTTGTTTTTAATACTGCATGTAAGTTAAAATATTTTACTTCTTTATTCTCAACAAAATGTACAAAACTCTTTATAACAAAATATTACTAAATGTATACATTTTTTAAACCAAGAAGTTGGATTTAATCTTAAGCTTATGAACTGGTTAATCAAATATTGAGGATTAAATTTTTTTATATGTATGTATTTAAGGCTATTTTTTAGACTTACGGCGAATCGGAAACCGACACGAGACGAATTCATGCACTTAATTCATTACGTATATTCTTCTGATTCCAAAATTATATTCGAAAATTACGTTTTTGTTTGTAAATGTTTACTGTAATAATTTCAATTTTAATGACATTTTGGGATATATATTGAATGGTGTTTTAATATTTAATATATCATGTCGAATATCCTGACCTGATCGTCTTGAGTTTTTGGAGCTTAGAAATCGTAATGGGTACAGGACGATGCGAGGACGTTTTTGTTAAGTAATGTAAAATAAATATAAGTAGTCTCTAAACATCTCAGATAATATATTTAGCAGCTTTGTATTTCTAGGACATGCGCTTAAAAAAGTTACTGCTTCGAAAAGAATTCTGATTAAATTGTGATTTGCTCATTTAATTTTGAAGACAGCATAATTCACTGAAGCAATAATGTCTGTCAAAGAAGTGAGTAACAATTCCCTATATCTTTGTTCTTTTTATATGTACTCTTAGATATTATTTACAATCTATGTCTATAAATTAAGAAATTTACATTTTTCTGATAAAAATAACACTTAAAAGCAAAGCAGTCTCTTATACTACAACATGACAGTTGAATAGAAAATTTTCGGCTTATTTTTTATTCTAAGTAATTTAATTACCGAAGATAATTTTAATTGTCGCTTCTAAGTGCATTTCTGTATGCGTCTGTAACTTCTTATGTCCCGAATAGTTTGTTTACCTAATAGGGAGAAAAACATTTTTAGATATGTACGTATAAAAGGAAGGATTTGATAAAAGAATCGGAACTACAAAGTGAAAATAATTAAATATTATGCATTTTAGTAAATTATTAACTGGAATCCTCATTTTGTTAGCTACTTTATTTTTTATCGAATATGCCACTTTCAGTTTAACATTAATTTCTGAATTAAGTTTTTTGCCATAAATAACAGGCTTGTACTTAAATTTATTTTCTCTTCCAGCTATCATTAAAAATAGAGTTTGTTGCTTCACGATGTACTAAATTAATATTAGTACTTTCGGACAAAAATTATAAAAGAAAAGCATTATTTTAAGGAAGAGCCGGTATTTAAAATAGATTTTTGTAAATATAACTTCAAATTGATGTAGATTTGCTATGTGTACTATACAACTTAAAGGATATTCTGCAAGTTTATCAAGTTCTAACAAAATTTTTTTGCTAAAAAGCTATAATATCTATCTAATCGAGAAATTATTAATTTTAGTCCGATCCAGGAAAATCGAAGTCATGCTTAAAAGATGTGGACGAAAAAGATTTTTTGGAAAACGAGGAACTGCAGAGAATAGCGTACGGTGCTTGGCTCAGGAGCTTAATGGAAGACGAAGGAAACTGTCCATCACCTATAGACATAGATCCTAAGAGGACAGAGCCTCTAGCCTTACCTCCTCTAGAATGGTTTAACCATATGTCAAAACCTAGACTTATGAAAGCCACAAATACTGGCAATACTAGTGAGTATAAATTACTTTCTTTATACAGAAATTAATGTCTGATCAGGGTAGTTTTTAGGTTAAAAATTTTAATACTGAGCTCCCGTTAAGCTACATTTTAAACTACATTTGTTTAATTTATGAGGAAATACATTTTTAATAACAAAAGATACCTTTACTTACTGTATTAATTCTATATTTCTGTAATAATCCGTGCTTACTTGAATGTAAAAATAAAATTTAATTTAGTCAGTAAATCGATAGCTACTGCATGATTAATGATCAGGACGACAACTTTTGCCAGATAACAATTCAGTAAAACTGATTCGAATGAAAAGAAAAACTAACCTAGATGTTTATATAAACAATATTTACTAATTGAATTACTCTTTTATTTTCAAAACATAAACCATTCTGATACATGTTGACCTATATGGGTTACCCAAATCGTGATGGCAGGTCACCCATTGACCCACGGGTCATAAGTTGCCGATCACTGTTCTATAGTCTATTCTTCTATTGCACCGTTATAAGTCAGTATTATGCTTATGGCACGCACAGTTGCCAAATTTCTCCTGCATTAAAGCCAGCGCTTATGTCTTCGTCCCGTATTTAACGTTTTAAGAAATAAAACTAATAAATGTAGATCACTGTAAGTCAGTAAATGCACATATTTTGTCCTAATCATTCGTTAATATTATCGTCTAATTATATAGATAAAAAATTAAGCAAAGCATTTTCGTGAGCTGTTTGCAGCGTTATCATTTAAAAATAATTAACAAAAATTGTCGGAATAATTTACAATTAAAAAGAATGATAGTAATAGTTTCAGTACCTCGAATTTTTTTCCTTCGCGTTGATTCTGAAATTCCCTAATGAGAAATGTATGATTAACTAATGATCTGTCGTATGATCCGAGTTCACAGAAAAAACTAAGCAGCATACAGGAGTTCGAGAAGAACTCGGAATGTAAGCAGGAAGATTTATTGGCTATGTTTTACCTTGATATTCTCTCGTTTTGTTAGTTATAGTGAGCGCAAAGTGGGAGACTGAGAGACCATACCTACTGGGTGGACCATTCAGAGGCAGCTACGTGTTCTCACAAATGCATTTTCATTGGGGACCCAGTGACGATGAAGGCAGCGAGCATTCTCTAATGGGTGAGAGGTTAGAGTGAAAAATTATTATTCTTATGAGTGATAATATCCACACCTAAGACCGCAAGAATTAATAAACCTATTTCAACCGCTAAGCAACTTCTGTATTTGAATGTAACGTAGATCGCTAAAATGGCTCTCACATCAGTTCTTGAATTTGTTTTAAAATGACAATATATTTCACACAAAATGTATTTACAATTAAATAAATTATTTAATGATTGCCGAGGAAATCATTTTCGTAAAGAATCTGAATCATCCAATATATGAGATTAATTCGCATCAGACCAGAACTTCAAGTATTTGGAATGCGGATGTAGTCAACTACCCCAAATAATTAGGGTAATTAATTTTCCTTTAAATTTTATCCGTTTCTCAACATTCTTTCATCAATACAGTTTTCCATTGGAGTTGCATGTGGCATATTTTAAGACAGCTTATAAAAACCAGGAAACCGCGCTGAAAATGCACGATGGGACAGCTATCCTAGTATATTTTTACAGGGTATGTTGTTCATTTTATTTTTCGATGTATTCATTAAGGATGGATAAACTAGCCAAATTAGAAATCTTTAAAGTTAGATAATTACTATAAGTGTATAATTATCCATCAGTTACACAAACGGAATATTGCTTTTGAGTATCCAACTGTTTTGAAGTTAACTGTATGGCAGATCGGAGCTTTCAAGTTCAAGTTCAAAAAAGGTTTTTATTGCCGATTTACATCATAAATGTTACGGCTCTTTGTATATTTACATTTGCATTTGTTTATTACATATTTTTTGACAACATGCACGGTCCTCGGCAATACCCGTTTAGGCTTAATTTCTCTTCGGGCTGGCCGCATGGATACTTTTAAAGCCACATGGCAGAACATTTATATTGAGGCCCGGGATGGCGTGGCCTGGCATTTGCCCAAGGCCGGAAGGGAAACCCGGAAAACCTTGCGATGGCGGCTTGAATCTTTTCAAAAAACATATTTAACGGAAAGAAGATAGACATGGAAAAGATTATGGTTGGACGGACATTCATAGAAATGGGGAGGGGGATCGGCGCTGTAACGCCGCTCCTTTTCTAGTGCCGCCGGAGGCGGTCACCTACCGAACTCACCTAAAGGTTTAAGTTTGATCCCACTCTCAAAGTTAAGGGTGCATTCATACATTTGCTGCTCAATTTGTCCATAGTTTTATAATAAGGTTAGTGATCGGAAAAATTATTTTTTGAAGAAATTGCGCTGAAGAAAATTTCAATATCTTAACTGCGCAATTGAACTATTGGCTCCCTCATGAAAACCTGAAGTCTTTCCTTTGAGTGCACCTCTTCAGAAATTGCATTACTGGTTTCACAAGTCATAAAGGCCTTTATACGATATATTGCGACACATATTGCATCAACTTTACTGAATCGAAAGGATTAAATAAGTCAACACTTTCGAATAAAGTAAGTTCTTCTAGTGCCTGAAATACAATTGTTAATCGAGATATCTTCCATAACCATAAAACGGTTGCGAAAACAGATGCGAGTCTCGGCAACAAATTATACAGCTTCAGTTATAATTCACCGACATTTGATTCACAAAGAGAATAAGTAAACCTGAATGGGCTGCGTCAACGTCGCTCTCCGAATTACGCGTATACATATTTTAAAATCGTGACAGGAGGGTTAATACCGTCTTCGCTGACTCTTCGCATTCATACACCCTACGCTTTTCGTCCATAATTTATATATGGGAAATATGAGAAAAAACAACAAATTTTATCATTTATTGTAGAAAATGATACCTTGTTTTTCAAGATAGACATGGATGAGAGTCAAATTTACTATTTTTAATTGGAACAAATCATTAAATTGGTACAGTATGCATTGTACTTACATACTTTTTCATATCCGTACGCATCTAGTCCATACAATAACGTAATTTTTTACATTAATACGTATTTCCTCGCAGTAAAATGTTTATCACGAATTTCAGCTGGACGAAAATGACAACGATGAGTTGCGGCCCGTGTTTAGAGCACTTCCACATATCACTGAACCGAGAACATCGAAGGACCTTCCTCTTTTGCCATTGTCAGACCTCGGAGTGGAGAATTTTGCGCAGGACTATTTCTTCTACTACGGTTCCGTGAATGTTGAAGACGAAACATTTCCGGTGATGTGGTTCATTTGGCCAAATCCAATACGGATATCAAGCAGTCAAGTTAGTAAAAAAACACCCGCAAAACAGCAAAGCACAATAACTTGCGAATTCTATTGCTGGAATTCTCAGATTTGCTGAACATTTTATATAACCAGCTGGCAAACCAAACTCATAAAACTAAAAGGTTTACGTAATTCCTCGATTAAAGCGGTAATTGCGCTCCTGAAAATTACTGCGTTTAGTGAAATCGCGTTATTCTAACATGATTTTTCCATAGGAATCAATATAAATTGTTCAGGTTGGGTTACGGGAGCACGGGAAAATATTCATTCATTAACACTGCTAGCGATATTAAAATACAAATATAAAGCGTAATTTAATATAAATAATCGCGAGAGATTTACAATCAAGGAGAGGCAGATGCTGATGAAGAATTTAAGTCCACTGGGCTGAGTGGCTCATCATCTGACGCTCTGGAGATGGAAGACTCAGGGTCAGGATCATCTGGTCATTCAACTGCAGCTCTGGAGGTGGACTCTGCTGCTGCATTTGTAATGTCTATAGCCGATCGGCGCTCCGCAATGCTTTGTCCGTTAGTGTATGTACCTTATTACTCCGCGCCTGACAGATGCTTCCCAGTCTTCGACGAGCCGCGTAGGAATCGCGTTATGGTGAGAATATAACGCGTTAACTGAAGAATAGGTATTCACGTGAAAACTGCGTTGTGGCGATATCACGTCGATCGAAACTGCGTTAATCGAGGAATTACTGTATTTGATTTTTTCGAATGTTTGTGACAGGTTGTACGCGTGGAACATCTCAGAATGCAAACGGCTCCACCTACCTTCTCCTTATATCTTTCTTAGTAATCATATAATACACTGAACAGGTATTCAACGTTTAAGAAGTAGTAATTGTAATAATTTTGACTGGCAGCTCTGGCTAAGAATCTGGGAACTTTCAGATTAGTATTTTCTGTGCGAATTTTTCCATTTGAATCATGAAATATGATAAGACAAGAATCGACCACTAATTCTTAAGGAAGGATATTTGATGATACAATTATTTGCTATAACTTTTATGAAAAGTTTTACTTTCTTACATTATTCCATTTCTCTGTGATCAATAGGTAGACTTATTCCGGAATGTCTACTCTACGTCAGGCCAGTTGCTCGACTATAATTTCCGCCCTCCGTTACCTGCCGAATTTGGAAAAAATGTTTTTTTCGTCTATGGCGGCCCAATAATTCCGGAGAAAAAAGAAGATTCGCTCAAAACTAGCGATAACAAACCAGGACGAAATTCTAAAAATTCTTATCGGTCATTGGATTCAAACAAAAGCAAATCCAAAAAACATTTCCTCGGTCATTTAAACTCCGTCTCTAAAACATCTGGTAGAGATTCCGATTTAAAGGAATCTGAGAAAGAACGAGGGGAAAATGCCCAAGACGAAAATGGGTGTAAACAAAATAATATTAAAAGTAAGAAAATAAAAGACGAAAATGCCGAAAAACATCACGAATATAAAGATGAGGCTAATATAAATAAGAAAACACGAGAAGCTAATAAAAAAGATGAAGGGCTTAAGCAGAAGACTGGAAGAAATGGAGAAATAACAGAGGAAATATTCGAAAAAGAGAAGGAATATAAAATTAAGGCTGAAATGAGAGAGGAAATAGGAGGAAGGAAAGATGAAGATCATAAGAAGACTGATAAAAAAAGAAAACCACGAGGCAAAAATTACGAAGAAAATGAAGAGCATAAACAAATGAATGGCGACAAAAGTTCAATACGAGACAGATGTGAGGAGGAGGCCAAGGCACACAAGGAAAAAAATGACAAAATTGACAAAACTCGAGATGAGAATGGAAAAAACGTTAAGGAGTCTAAAAGAAAGACTGAGAAAAGTGCGGGAATGGGGGACAAAAATGCCAAAAAAGGAAAGAATTACGAACGAAAGAAAATTCAGGAGGAAATTCCTCAAAACATTGATAGAGTTGAGGAAATGCGAGACCACGATTACGAAAAAGAAAATGAATCTACACAAAATGGTGGCAGAAGCGATAAGAAAGGAGAGGTAAATCCGGTAGAAGATAAGGACCACAAACTAAATAAAGACGAAGACGCCAAAAATGGAGAAGAAAGCGTAGAAAAAGACGAGGAATGTACAGAAAAGGCAGAGAAAAATAAGAAAACGCGAGAAAAAGATATCGAAGAAGATGCAAAAGACACAAAAACGCCTCACAAAGATGAGTCACGCAAGGCAAAAAAGAAGAGCGAGAAAAAGAAATCTTGGATGTCTCTGGCAAAGTTAAGATGTCTTATGCCAGAAGATGACCGAGATTCAAGCTTGGCTAGTGACAGTAACTTAACTGAAGCTGTTTCGGATAAAACGCCACAAACTAACGAATCGCAAATGTTCAATACAAGTTCATCAAGGATGGAATCTCTTCAACCAATTAATGGAACTCCAACTACCGTTGATAGCAAGTTACATAAAGCAGATACGGCTGATGCGACAGACATTGGAGATGGCCGAATAAAATCGGCAAAGACCACTGACGAATCAAAAAACGAAATAGTGGTACAAAAGCAGAGCGACAGTGACTCATCTAATGCGGTCGACAAAAATTCGTCTGAACCTGAAAACACACAAGAGAAAGATTCGAGATTCCCCGATGAGGGACAACGCAAAGACACACCTTCTTCATCCGAGGAAAGTGACAATAACTTACCGAAAGTAGTCCCATACAGAGTGACGGATTACGAAGAATCAAAGAAGTCTCTTCAAAAAACACAGAGATCGGATGATCGAGAATCGGTGGAGGAGGCGGCGGAGCGGAGATCGCTTGATGGATATGTATCCGAGGCAGCTCCCACCGAATCGCCCGACATGAAAAAATCGAGCGAGTGCTCTCGCGAATCGGAAGATCAAAAAGTTAGCGATGAAAATTCGTCAGAAGAAAATCTCGAAGAGAAGAAAAGTAACCGAAGGATTAACAAGCCTGTCACATTTTTTGTAAATACCCAGGAAGTAGAAAACGGAACTCCTACACCTAGTGATGACATCGAAATCCCTGAATCCGTAAATCGCACTATAGCCGAGCGAGCAGTTGAAGAATTACAAGATAAATCATCAACAACTCCTCGAGCAACGACCACGAGAAAACCTACCAAAAGATCCAAGCGCTCTGACTCAGGGTCAAAAAATCCATCTGATTACACTGCTCCCAAAGATAGTTGCCTCGATTTGGTCCTTTTGCATTCAGGAACAGAAGTGATATATCCTGAAAATCTTTCTAATTCCCTACCTGCCGCTTCTACTCCAAAGGAAACTGCATGGGGTCCTGAAACCATTAGAACAACAATTTCCAAGAGGGGAAGCATCGTATTAGAGAGGGTAGAAAACACAGGTGACAATAAGCCTTCGTCGTTTGTATCTCAGAAGACTGGCGAAGTCAAGCCAAGGATCCGCCGTGATCAGCATAAATTTAAAGATGCACTCGATTCTAGCAAGAGCGTACCTAGCATGCCAAAGGAGTCGACTAGACGTGTGCCAACTCCGGAAGAATTACATTTATCACTTGAAAGTATTCACGATCGGGACAAATGGAGCCGTGTGCGAAAACTAAACAGAATTACCAATTCGACGTACTCTTGCTTTGTGGGTTCAAATGCTCCCTCCGTCGCTTCTTTACCTGCAAAGACCTCGCGATATCAATTGGAAAGCTACTTACCCGACGAAATGGCGCAGTCACCTATCAACATCGACAGCGCGGAGGTGACCCCTAAGAAACTGATTCCCCTGGAATGGTTCAGTTACAATCATTCAAGTGGTGACTCCATTATGTCCAATGCTAATGGCCTAGGTAAAATTTTAAATATTCTAATGATGAAAATAATTTCCATATAGGATGAAACAAATTATTTTCGAATTAATACTAATTTTCCACAGTTGAAATTACCATGCATCCTGAGGTAAAGAACCTTCCCTGCATAAAAGGAGGTCCATTAAGTGGAGAGTATTTGTTTTCTCATTTGGTTTTCCTCCCTTGGAGTGAACATACTGTTGACAATCAAAGGTGAGTTATACTGAGGTATATTTATTTAATATTTATGACTTTTATTAAATTTTAGGTTAATAATTCTAATTACACATATAAATTCATTTCATTAGCTCCCACTCCCTATGATCTAACTGAACATCTTGCAGGTTTTCAATCGAAGCACAAATTTATTTTTTCAAGCAAGATTATGGATCTTTGATTTCTGCAATAATAGAGAAAGATGGATTGATTGCCATAGGATTCTTCTTTGAGGTCAGTTAGCTTCGTGAATTATATAATCATAATAATTAATTTTTAAGTGAGACTAATAATTTTTAATTCGCTAAGGCTAATAGCGAGGATGAAAACAGAAATGTATCCAAACTGCTGAGTGAGATTCATCACATTCAAGAGCCTCGATCATCAACCATAGTAGATTCCATCGATTTGATGAATTGCATTGAAGATTTGGTTAAAAAATCTAAATATTTCACATACGGAGGCTCTCTGACAGTTCCTCCTTTCACTGCATGCACATGGATCATTTTCCCAGATCCAATCGATATCCCCAAGCATCAGGTACCTAATTTCTTATATTTATCTTTAACAGCACCTATACTCTTCATTGATTTATATAAATGGTGATTACATTAAATAGATCTTAGCACAGAGAGAAGTATTACCAAGTGTAATACAAACCATGTCAAGGAAAATCACTAGGCTGATAAATAAAGAATTTAGGATGTTATGAATTTCCCCAAATTTAATTCCTACCTAATCAGTAAGTTGAAACAATGTAATTCATTCACAGGTTGAGCAGTTTCGGAAGTTACCAGTCTCTGAAGATCTTCCACGCCGAGCAAATAGACCTATTCAACCACTTCACAAAAGAGACATCATTTTGGCGAAATAGTGACTTCGAATTTCCTTTGAGAATTTCTGCACTAACTGCAACATATTTTTATACAAATAGTTTATTATCCCAACCACTTATGTATGGTTACAATTTTAGAGATAAAGGTAGTAAAATTTATTCCTGAATAAAATTTTCGTTTATTTCTCAAATTCTCTGATAAAAGCAGTCGAGCGAGTGAGGAGGTTATTTGGGATGAAAGCCTGAAGGATAGTCAAACTGTTTGCTCAACCCTAATTATGCTTCTGAGAGTTTTAAAAAAGAAATTTCTGCCAGCGCATAATTGTGGCCATATGCCGTTTAGTCTTAGTGAAGAAATAAGTATTTATAAATCTTATGTGTGTTTTCAGCTGCAAAAATACTTATGAGTGACAAATCAAAGTGAAAAATGTACATCCATTTGTAGAATGGCATGAATGTTGTAGTTTTTGGCAAGCAATTTACATATAAAGACTTTTACTTTTAAATTTTTGTACTTACATTTGAATATCATTCAGTTAAAACTTCTTACAATGTTTACAATGCTTTTAATTGACAAACAAAACACTGCACTTAAAAAAGTGAAACATCTGAATATACAGTAGTATAGGGTGGGACGGCCATAAATAAATCATTGAAAGTTGTTTTAAAGAAGTACCATATTCAAGTTAATATATTATTTAAAGTTTATCTTTAATTTTCAACACTACATGCTTATGTCTCTTCAATTTTCACAATTATGAGATACGGTAAATTGTGAATGTCTTTACTGAAATAATCTTAAAAAATCTGATGTGGTTACATAATAATAAAAACTGAGAAAATTTTAGACTTTACAAAGGACAGAAATGAACTCAAACCATAACTTTCTGATATTGGATATAGCCACAATGCTCCAACAATTAAGAAAATAAAAAGGAGCGTTACTAAGATGTAACTAAGCATCAATTGTTAACAATAGTCATCGATAGGCAGCGTGGTGGTGGCAGCTACAAATATAAGATATCTCTTAAACAATGCATTATATGGGAAAATGTTTCAAACAAAGGTTGTAGAAAATTAAATCTCCTACAACTTTTATTCCAGTATATTTTACATATATCAAATATTAAAGCAAATATTTCAAAATAATGGATAAGTGACAAGAGTAAACACCCACTTCCGGTTGACTGATTTTTACCAAAAACTATACAGTTCTTGTGACTTTCATAAAAATGTTAAATATACAATTTTGCATTGACTTGATTAATAGTTTTTGAGTTAGAGCACCCAAAAAACCTGTCATACACACACACACACACACACACACACACACACATACATCATTGAGAAAATGGCCAAAACGTGTTCAGGGGACCTCAAAACATGTATTACCATTGAAATCTCGAAATCAATTTTTTTCATGAAAACATTACATTCCCCTATACTACATATGGAGAAAGTAAAAAGGATAGCACAACCCACATGGGTCTCACAATGCGAACTTTCTCTTTTTTCTTCTCGGCGGTCACGTGATGTCATGACGTAACTATAATGGCAAGCAAGGCGAAAAGTGCCGGAAAGGAGTGTGTTTGTAGTTGAAAGACAGACTGAAGAGCGAGTGTATTGCATGCAGTACAGTGTTATTTGGCATTTTTACTGTGTTCTGTTTTGTTTCTACTTTGCTGTTATTATTGTGTTTTCTAAAAATGGAATGTGCAGTTGCCACATGCAAGAATTATTGGAGAGTAACCAAAGACAATAAAGATAGTGTACCATGCGTTTCCGAAAGACATGGCGACTCACAGAGCCTGGTTGGTAAAATGTAAGCGCACGGATAAGGTGAACATAGCTAATGCAAGAATATGTTCCATCCATTTTAAGAGTGATGATTATTATCGTGACTTAGAGCATGAGTTATTAGGACTTCCACCAAGAAAACAAAGACGTCTGCAACCAGATGCTGTGCCTAGCCTAAACTTGCCTCAATGCAATGGTGGAGGAAGTCATATCTCTACAGTGCAAAGTGGCCTTGGTACATGCGATTGTGAAAGCTCCAGTTCAACAAGACAGGTGAGAATAAGTCAAGTTTACCTTGTAAAATTTCAGTTAAGATATCTTTGTTGTAAACAAATGAGTGTTTTTTCTTTTTTGAATTCACTTTATAAATTCAGAAAAATTTCTTTAAAATGACACACTCAACCTAATCCTAACCTCGTCGCTTTTAAATATAAATCTTGATGTGATTATCTCAAACCATAAAATAGAACATAAGTTTTTTATTTTAAACAGTCTGTACCATTCATTAGCATCAATTTTGATTTTCTGATTACTTGATTGTAATTATTAAACTTTTAGTTGACATACACCTTCATTTCAAAGTAATACCTGTAACTGCATTAATTCTCATCGGAAGATCAAAATTACATAATTTCTATTCTTAGTGAATATTGCATATGATAATATAGGAAGATTTTAAGATGTTTCTTTGGCAGGAGGCTGTTTCTACCAGAGCCAACAGGGCCATACTGAAAAGGGCATTGGAAAATATAGGAAGTCTTTCACCAAAGAAATGACAGAAATCCTGCCAAGATGCAAATACAATGACTGATGAGTTCCAGTGCTGTGAGGAAAGAGACATTCTTATGAAACAGATCACTGAACTAAAGGTTGCTAATGCGCAATTATGAAGACAGATAATTTGCCTTCAACAGTAAAAAAAAACATGTGTGCAAAACCTCAGAAATCAAATCAGCCACCTGCAGAGGAGTGTTTATTTTAAAAAAAAGTCGATCAATAATGAGGTTAAGTCCGAGTTGCATGACTTACTTGGTAAAGTCTTAACACCTCCACAAATAAAATCATTAAAATCAAATAAATTGGTAAGATGGGATGCAAGTACAATTTGTAAGGCAATTGCATTTCGAGCAATTTCACGTAAGGCATATGTTTATCTAAGAAAATGCTTAAATTTTCCTTTACCGGGTTTGTCCACTTTAAGGAGATGGACAAAAAATTTTAAGTGCAACAAAGGTATTTTGTTTGATGTTTTCAAGGTGATGGAACCTCAACTTAAAAATTTCTCAGACCTCCAGAAACATTGCATAATTTCCTTCGATGAAATGAATGTCGATAGCCACATTTGTTATGACCAAGGAGCAGATGAAATTGTTGGTCCACATAAAAATGTACAGATTGTAATGGTGAGATCCTTAGGTGGCAAATGGAAGCAACCTATATACTATGATTTTGATGTAACTATGTCAGCAGTGATACTGAAAGAAATAATCTTAAATTTAGAAAATGTAGGTGTTAAAATTGTAGCAGCTGTTTCGGATATGGGGGGTAAAAATGGCACAGTGTGGAATGAGCTTGGTGTTTCCTACATGAAGCCTAATTTTCCAAATCCATCAGACAATAACAGGCAAGTATGGGTCTTTGCTGATTTCCCTCATTTACTGAAGTTACTTCATAATCATTTTTTAGATAGTGGGATTGCTTTACCTAGTGGGAGGGTGATTCAGAAAGAGATAATAGAAAAATTAATTGAAGCAGATTCAGGAGAAAATAAGATACTACCAAAGTTAACACAACTGCATGTCGCATGTAAAGGTCGAGATAGACAGCGAGTAAGATTAGCTGCACAGCTTTTTTCCAATGCCACTGCTAAAGCTCTGCATCTTGTTTTTGACGACATTGGTGAGATGCGTACTTTTTTTGAAGTAATTAACGATACTTTTGATATCTTTAACTCACGTATACCTGATAACATTGGTGTGAAATCTGGTTTTGGCAAATTCTTGAAGCAACAACTTCATGTTTTAAACAAATTTGAGAGCTTGTATGAGAGTATGCGTGTAGTAGGAAAAAGAAATTTAATGCCATTCCAGAAGGGTTTACTTATGAGTCTAAGGTCTTTAAAAGGATTATATGAATACTTAACGTTTCAAGGCTTCCAGTATATATTAACTGCCAGGCTCAATCAAGATTGCTTGGAAAATTTTTTTTCTCAAATTCGTGGACTTGGTCGCTTCTATGACCATCCCATGCCAGTGGAAGTGAAAAATAGAATCCGCCTTCTACTTTTAAGTTCAGATGTGGAAAACATTCCATTATCAACTGCCACTGCTGTAACGAAAGTAGATGATAACGAGGAATAATTACTTACTCATCGTCTTTTTGATGGGATAGCTGACAAAAATGACATGGCTTCACTCTTGGAAGGGCAGAATTGTGTAAGAGATTTATGTGTACATAATACCATTGAAGGTGAAAAAGAAAGTATTTCATCCCAAGTTGATTTACCTTTAGAAGGCCTTAGGTATCTTGCTGGCTATATTGCATTCAAATGCAAGAAATACGACTGCAACTTAGGTCATCCAACTCAACAGCATCTTCAAATAAAGGAAGATGCATTTTCCAACTTGAGTTGGATTCAAATCCTTTCAAAAGGTGGTCTAACCGAGCCAACCGATCAGTGGTTTTATACAGTGCAATTATTTGAAGTAATTTTTGACAATTTTCATGGTGGACATTTGGGAAAATCCCCCAAAGTTATACAATTACTTACTAGGATATTGCAAGAAAAATTTCCACTTGTTAATAAAAATGTTGTCATGTTTTATGTGAGGACAAGAACATTCATTAGAATTTGCTTTTTAAACACACTTGCATGCCGTAGGCAAGCTGAGAGATCAGCTGCAAAGAAAGGATTGAAGTGGGCGAAGTCTACTGTGTAATTGTTTTATGTTATGAATTTTCTTTTGGGAATAACTTTGTATATTGTTTATATATTTTCTGTATTATGTTTCTTATACATTACATAAATAAATGAAAATTTAAAAAACTCTCCGGTCACGTAGTTAGACATTTCTCTTCTATCCTTTTCCCTATGCTTGCCATTATAGCTACGTCACAGGCAACAGCCAATGGTAGCGCGTTTCCTCTAGTGGGCCAACCTTTAGTCTCTAGTAAGCTTGAGCACAACCACTGTCCAAAGTTCTCACTATACACTCTAGTTGTTCCACAGAGAAATTTTAAATGGGGGACTTCACAGGTGCAACAAATGTGAGCTTCAGGTTTCCAACTTGCATGGTGAAGAATGGAAAATTTAAGGTCAATTATCACAATCTTAACATTACCATTCCACAAATACTTTATTTGATGATAAGATGAATTTTTTTTATTTTTGAATTGGATAAGCTGTGGATATGAATATACTTTGCTTGTAAATTATATCAGAATGCTAAATGCACACAATTTTTTCCTTCCTGAAAATCATTAGCAGCCAAATTTCTCATGATTTCATATTAAAGGATAAAAAGGCCTTTGGATGACCTACAGACAGGGCTGGTGCAAGGCAGTTTGGTGCCCTAGGCAAATGTTTTTTTGGTGCACTACTCCAATCTAAATGATACTAAAAATCTAATAGATGAAAATTATTTTTAATAGTAATTACACAATGACGTCAATAAGCACCACTATTACTTAAATATAATATTAATAAAAGATGGTTTTTATTATTAAATAATTTTTTTCATAATTACTAAAAACAATGTTTTCCACATCAAAAAACTTTATGGTAAGTAATAGCGGTAAAAATGGGCATTAAGAAGAATATTTTTAGCAAGAGATTAAGCAAATTATAACTTTAGGCTCAAGAATCACACATTCTCCAAATCTTCCTCAGACCGCTAGTTTAAACTTCTTATACTTTTGGGATTGGGATAGTGCACAGCATTGAAGAGGAATTGAAATCACTTTGAATATAAAGGTTTATACAACACAATTGCCCATGAAAAATATAACAACATGAATCAATAAAAGATGAAAGATAAGTTTATTACTTAAAAAAAGAATACAGACACACACATATACAGTGCCGTGAAATCAAAATATTGGCTCTTAATGGTGCCCTAGGCAGTTGTCTGTTTTGCTACCCCGTTCCACCGGCCCTGCCTACAGATAACCCATAAAGCAGATAAGCTGCATGCTAATAACCAGGAGTCTCCTGTATTAAAACAGATCATTTGAATTTATAATTATTCATTAGGTATATAATTATTTTAAATCCCAAAAAATGTCTGCTAAAGAAATTGTAAACACTGAAACAGCTGATTCGATATGGCAATCATCTCTGCTAGGGGATTGGCCTTATTCAACTGCTATACCATATCAACTGCCCAGAACTCAAGGATTACATTTTTATTATTGGTGTATAAGTCGACCCTAGTTTTCCACAGATATTTTAATTGGTTTAATGATCAACTTATATCCCACCATAAAGGGTAATTATATATCCTTATAAGATAGTATCATCAACTATTTCTTTTAACCTTTTCGCTTCTATGGACGTTAAGCTTCTCCGTCAGCCACCCGCACAGAGTCCAGTGACCTTGAAGGCACCCCTGTGCTGAATACTTTTTCTAGGAGCTCCGCGTCTATGTTCATTCGTTCACCTTTTAGTCTCTTTATATTTTACAAGGTATTTTGTCAATCATTTACATTCATATTGATTAGTAACGATCTCGAAAAGATATTTTCTTCTTTTTTGTTGATTCTTTTTCTTAATAGCAAAAGAAAACGAAAGAATCTAAATGCGACTAAAAAATTTGGTTTAAAAACGGGATGTATTTCGTATGAAAGTTGACACAGAACTGAAGATATTTCTGGCTTTTTTCCATCTGTTTTAGGCCTTTTAGTGCATAGGGGGTGAGAAAAGTGATGGCCAAGGGACGAAAAAGGTTTATGCGGGTGCAAAAAGCCCGGGGAAACGACGTAGAAGCAGCCTTTTTCATCATCCAAGGTTAGACTAAAAACAGCTTGAAAATATAAGTCTACGCCATCTACAGAGTGCCTAAAACATCTGTTAGTACCACAAAAATCCACGGCACTTTGTTAGCATTGATACAACTAAATGTGTTTTGAGCAGCGAACGGAAAAGCTTGAAATGCATATATGCGTTGTTAGCAGTCAGGGCACCGCTCTGCCTGCCCACATATATGCGTTGATAGCAATAGTGGCTGTGCGCTACCTCCACGCATATATGCGTCGATAGCAGCGAAAAGGTTAATTCATTATCTTTTTATGCCAAAATGTATTAGGTTTTATCTGAATTTCTGTTGACTCTATTTTTTGCTGAAGAAGTCTGTATAGATTATATTATTGTCTTCAGTATTTATTCATCATTATAAATAACCACATTTAATACAAATATAACACATCAATTTTTTTAGTAGGAATTATAACCTCTGTGATTCAGTATCTGAGACTGTAATGATCAGAAATGTTATATGTACTTTTATGATTAATTTATCTAACACAAAATATATCTATAAATCCATTTGCATTTATAATCTAGAATATGATGCATGAACAATAATGAAAGATTGTATATGTGATGTAAATAAAAAGTATTCCAATATGTGCGACATGTGCGGCACACTCTGACAGCTTAATTAATATGACTACTGAGTTCACGCAGGGCACATTTTGCTATACAAGTCTTGAAGCAATTATATATGTTTTAGACCATCTTATATTATATTACCATAATTATTGGCGAACTTTTTGGAAGGTTTTTATTGGCTGACTGGCCAGCCAATCAGAGATTGGGACGTTATTATTTATATACCTTGGTTACATTATGTTTACCTAAAAAGAACAATTAGTTGTATGTGTTCTTATTTGAAAGATTAATAAAACACTACATTCATATTAGTTATTAGTCATAGGTTTGTATAGAATTTTGAGAAGCCTATATCTTGACCACTCTTTGGACTGTTTTTGCTATCCATAATTTGTAAAAATGCAGAATACTTCTGTTGTGTCCTAGCGAGTCCCTTGACGATATTATGTCATTTTGTTTGTTTACCTATTTCTGTTCTGTTATCGAAGAAAGAAGTTTAAAAGAACTTAGTAAGGTCAGTTAATTTTATTTATCAAATCACTTGGAAAAGTTTACAAAGAAAGAAGTTAAAAAGAACTTATAAAGGTCAGTTAATTTTATTTATCTCATCACTTGGAAAATTAAATTAAAGAAAAATTCAATTAAATAAATAAGAAAGAAAAAACTTTTGATAATTTGTTCAAACTGATATTGAAATTTTGAGTTTTCCTGGGCACCGCTGGATACTTCATTGTAAAATTTTTTATAAATAAAATGTCCAATCAAATGAATTATTTTTTTAAATCAAAATCAACTTAATGTGATAGCGAACAATCATAGGATCCCTCGTCCCTATTTATTTTACAAATGAAGTTTATCTAAAATGTTATATTTAACTGTTATCATCCCATATTATTTTCTGTAAATGTTGCCAGATACAGACATATTCACGGTTGGAAATGATACACAACATGGCCCTTCCTAAATGCCTTAGTGAAACAAAATACTTTTTTCCTGAAAATTCTTCTAAAAACCTGGGTGCGTCTTATACTCCGGTGCATCTTATATGCCGAAAAACATGGTCTCAGTTAATAATAAAACACTTATTCTCTTGGTCACTTGGTCATTCTGTCCATAACGCTCAATATCTCAGTCAGTTGTTTCTTCAGCCAGTTCAACCAAATTTGGTAGGATTGCTATCCTATAATTTTATAATAAAATGATCTAATTTGTTTTTCATATTGTTTGATTATAAAGCCCATTTTAAATGGGCTAATTCATCTAGTATTACATTAATGATGCAATAATGATTTTCATAAGTAATGATAAAAAATTAAAATATTTTAAGTTTAAAATATTTTTCAAAGCCCCCCAACTTCTATCTTTTAGAATATTAGACTAAAATAATCTTTTTACATAAAATTATCAAAATTATTCCCATAAAATGTTAATGTATATATTTATAAAATTGACTGATACCATCTAATTTGATGCAGTCATGAGCAATACAATTCTGAAGCAAGAGTAACATGAAAAAATCATCAATTTATAAATACTACTTTAAATCTAGTGTTACTAAAATAAGATTTAATATGCTAGTATTGATGTAATTTAGCTGCTGCAATGAAAAGAGATGTATAAAGTAAATGCCCTATATGATAAATTAATTGCTTTTCATGTCAAACCATTAATGATCAGGTGAAACAATTAACTGCGTTTGAGAGTGATTCGAGTTTTCAGTCTATCATAAAACATTTTATATGGTGATTCACTGGTTAAGGGACTGGCAACCTATCGCCCAAAAGAATATATTATGTTCCCATAAAGTTATAATAAAAACATTAAAGAACATTAAAACAGACAATTTAATGTTAGTAGAAAAATTAATGTTCATAAACATTATATGGAGGAATTTTAATACAGGAAAATGTTTTTAATTTATTTTGATTTATATGATGCTGCAGAAAAATTTACCTTCTGATCCAACTCATATCAGGCCTGTAAAATCTCTTGCAATTTTCATTGTTTCGCCAAGTATGTGCTGGTATGCCTCGTTTAGCGTATGTTCTTTTAGCGCGTTTTCGATATAGCGCGGTTGGCATCTCGGGACTAAAATTTCAATTTTTGAAAATTTTTATAATAATGATCCTAAATGCTACGTTTCTTTATTATGGTCCAAGCATTTTTCTCACTTTCATTTGTACTTCACTCTCTGTTCAGAGATAGTCATTCCACTATAATTAAAGACAAATTGTTGTTATATATACGTTTACTAACTTTATTTCTATTTCACTCGTTCACTTTCATTATGTTTTTACATTGGTTAGCCGCAATTCCACAGTCTTTTGCAGTGACACTAACATCGGAAGTTTTAAAGTTCTTAACTCTACTGTTGAGATGTGCAGGGTTGGGTTCGCTTTGGATGGGTTTTTGCTTAAGATTGGGTTAGATTAGGTTCACGACAACTTTAACTTTAGCTATCGTTAGTCATTTGTTATTCTGATGTTATTTTGCTGTTAGTACCTATGCTATAGTTACGTGTCTGAAGCTGCGGTGGTGCCGCTGATTCGTAATATCACTCGTATTCCTTTTTTGTTTACTTTTGCGCTGGCAAATCAAAGATCTTCGTAATCATAAAGAATTTTAGGAACATGTCAAGGTAAAACACTATATTGATGTTTTACCTAGTATATACTAGAAATACTTATGATGTTTTGTATATCTCATTTATTTTATAATACGTTTTTTCATCGTAAATGTTGTTAGAAAATTGTGATTTTCCATCATAAGGAATTAGTTTTTTGAAGCTGTTGTACACCAATGAGTTCATAATAAATAATTATTTAAAAATAATTGTCATATACCGTATTAACTCGTTTAATACCGGCTCACGGGTAATGCCCGCACCCCCGTTTTTAGAGCTAAAAATCTGGGAAAAAACTAATTCCTATCATGTCCGCACTTCCAAAATTTTGATATTTTACAGCAATATCGGTTGAATAATATATCTGAAGCCGAATTTGATGATATAATTATCGCAACAATCAAATATTTAAGAAATTACTTCAAAAAATTATTTTAAAATATTTTTTAACGTACGTAAATATGAAATTTTCACATCCATTGCCATTATATTACACGGAGACAACTCAAAAACCTATTTTGGAGTCTAGCTCCTTGATCTCACAGAAATTTTCAATTTTGAGACGCAGCACATTTTCAAGTTATTTAATTTAAAATGAGTAATTTTCGCTTATTTTGCGAAATTACGCTAACTCAGCCATTATTCACCTAGAAAAAGCGAATTTTACATAAATAAACGTATATCCCTCAGTGTGTTAAACAAAATGGCCAGATTCCCCCATATTGGACCGGCGGGTGTCTCCCATTTGGACAATTTAAAGCGATTTCATATTGTTGACCGTGTATTACATTAATTTTCTCATTTTTGTTCAATATTGTCATATTAATACCAGTTACTGGACAGTGTTTTTTTTAAAGGAATACAAAAATAACCCACGTGCTACAGAATAAAACTTGTTCATATAGTGAGGATATTAGAGACATTCCTATGATAAAATTAATCTTACCTATGGGTCTATGGATATATTTCGTACAGTATGAAGAATATGTTTTATTTTTTTATTTGTCCGTTTATGTTTAAAATTTTTAATTATTTGTTTTTGAGATTATTTCATTCAGATAACGAGGTTTTTTGTTATTTCTCAGCATTAAGTAAGAAAACATTTCAAAGTACTTTCTGAAATTAGCATTATGAATTTTAGGATGGCGAAAGGTAGAAAAGTACGGGAAATGGAATAGTGAGGACATAGAAAGAGCACTATCAGATTATCAGCATGGCGAAATTGGTCTTAATGAAGCAGCCAGAACTTACTGCGTACCAAAATCAACACTAAAGAGAATCTCAGAAGGGACAAATATTTTTGTTGTCGCAGAGAAGAATGCAATGGGGAGAAATGTTGCTCTCCTGAAGACAGAGATAGAACTGGTGAATCATGTATTGCGATTGGAAGAATGCATGTTTTGAATAACACCTAAGGATAAAAAAATGGCATTTCAGATATTTGAAAAGAACAATCTAACACACCAATTTAATACAGAAAATAGTCAGCGTGGAAGAAATGGTACAACGCCTTTATGCCAGACATCCTGAACTTTCTTTACAGCAGCTATGAACACTATCCTATCCAACCTACTGCTTGGCAAGGATAAGGCATACTTACTCGCCCCAAGCATTTAACGGGTTTTAAGCATTGAAATCAGGGCCGGCTTAATGGAGGTGCCAACGATGCGACAGTCAAGGTGGAAAATTTACTTTCAGTTCCTTCCTACTTTTTCTAAATAAAGGATTCATACTTAGTACTTGTATGAGTTGATGACATTTTCTAATATGGTTTTGTTGGTAGAATTACTGTTATAATTACGTTGAACGAATAACAGAAATTTTTACAGTTTTACTTAAACTGAATTTGAAGGCGTCGCGATATAGCAAAATCCGGGACCGTTCAGGAAAAACTGAGATTTATATTAGGGGAAACATCCTCCACATAATATTGCTAATTGGATCAAATTACAAATTCATAGCTTTAGAAATTTGAAATCAACTTCACAATTAAGAATGACCCGGAAATATCCGCGGCGAGAGATGATACATGTATTTAAAGAGAATGTGACTGGCATGCGTTTCCTGACTTGTTTATCACTCCGTGCAATGATAAGGAGTTATGTATTCGCATTCCATTCCCAATATGGCAGCGGTTTATATAGAGATTAGGCAGCAAGATTACTGCGTCACAAAGAATTCCGGAGGCAAACTATTGTGACAAAGTGATAAAAAACCTTGACGAATATTTTAGACGTCTCTTTGGTACAGCGAAAGGGAAGAAGGTGCGCGTGCCCAAGTCGTAATCATTCATATGTAGTACATATATCCTTTTGCTCAAGTGAGAACTCTAGAAATTGTCTCGCAGGCGTAGCCTATGACACGGTTAATTCTTCATTGACTTCCCTGACTTCTTCCTCTTTGGAAGAATTAATGAGCGACTTTGGAGATTTTAAACATCCTGAGATGTTCGCATGTAATTAGTGATTCAGTTATTTGGGTTGATCGGGAATTGCCACAGCAACTCCTAACAGCACGCTTCTTAACCATCTTATTTTAAATATAATATTAAACTAATCTCCATTTTTCTTCGCAAGTTTTAAAGAATTAATCTCTCTGAGGGCGGATTGATAATTGTTGACTTATTCCCAATATTTGCCTTCCTAGTTTAATTTACCGCGGATGACATTGGAATATTTTCATGCAGCATGGTGCATACGATTGGATGTGCTTACGCCTGCTAGGTAGGTGCTGGCGAAATGAGAAAATACAGAATTGGGGGAGCTATTAACTCACCGTTTGGTGTATCACATATGGCATTCGGCGAAAACATCCGCACTCAACGTATTTACAGTTGTGTACGAGGCCGGGGCGGAGTGCACCAGACACCACTGCATTTTTGTACACTTCTTGCGTCGATGCACACACTCTCCATATCTTGATCTTTCGGTCAGGCACATACGTACGATAATGCACACTTGAAATCATGTATACTTGGACAATTAAAACGGCACTTTCTCTTTGTGTAAGGCCGACTATCTGTTAATCATGTACCCGTGACCACTCTTTTAGCAAATGAACACTTTTCCATCCTTTCTCCGTAAGAAAACTTTTCGTCAAATTAAAACGGAATAACAAGTCGTTCTCGGGTCGTTTGCCGAAGGTTTAATCATTTGGATCTACATGGGGGGACCAAATATCATAACGACCAACTTAGAAAATCCCGTGCGACGAGCATTAAGACGATAACACATCAAATGCACGATCCTCTTCGCTTTCTGGACACAACGCTCAATCATTCCCATATAAAGCCATTCGTCTTGTTTGCTTCTCCATGAGGAGCCAATGCGTTTAGCCATCGACTTCATTCACCTCAGAGCTGCACCGTCGGGCAGAAGGAAGTCTGAGGAATGAGGAGGGGAATTTTTGAGAGGGCGAGAGTAAAAAAAGGAGGTGAAAGGAAATAGTGCAAGGAAAAACGGAAATAGGGAGAGTGATATGTGAAGTTTTTGACCTTGACCGCTATACAGTGGACAAGGCTTTTTACTTGGGCATTTTAGTGGCAAGGACGTAGATATCGCCCGGGGTCAGTGATTCACGGACCCCGAACGAGACCTATGTATGTGAAGGCCTTGAAAAAACCTAAACCTTCGGCATGGTCAGTCCTAGCCAGGCTGTATGAGAGGAGGGGGGGGGGGGGCAGGAGGGTCATTTGGCCTGGGCCTCAAGCTCAAGGGGGCCTCAAATTTTGGTACTTGTTCAGAGACGGATTTATGCACAGGCGCACGAGACGCAAGTTGGGAGCCTCGTCGAAAAGAGTGTATCACCAAATGTCGATTTTAGCCTAAAACCTTGTTCCTCTTCTTTTCTGAAAAGCTGGTGACATTGCACGTGTTAGATTTCTCATCAATAATTAATAAATCTGCAGAAACGAAAGCTAGAATAGCATTTCTTAAATGAGAAATATACAAATAATTTATTATCTTATATATTTATTTATTTATCTTTATATCCATCTAAATATCAACAATAAATGTTGAATAGGACATGCCAAAAAGAAATATAAAATACCATTTTCTTACTTTGTTCTTGCAGGACGTTCAAGTATTACGTATCCCAACTTCCCCAGTTTTTTATAATCGATATAATCCTGCGTAACTCGCAATTAGATCCCTCTCTCTTCCCTTATGTAATGCACAGAATTTTTGATTTGCACTCACTTTTTAAAAGTGGCCATTTCAATGTGGTTTGCATTATTGGTTGGGTAAAAAGCACTCACTATAAGCAAAACATTTTTTCGGATTATATCTTTTCTTTAAGGGGTCAGATGATTTAATGAAAGAGTGCTACATAGTGCAAGCTTGAACCACCTACCCCCAATGTAACCCTCTGTAACCATTCAGCGAACCCCGGCCACCAAATTGGGTTACGTAATGCTCAAACTTTTCCTGATGAGAATTTTTTTTACTACGGTGGGGGACCTCCTCAAAATCTGCAAGTGGTCCGGGCCTCTCTGAGGGCCTGGTCCTAGCAATACCACTATGAAGGTACCTCCTACCGATGTAACATAATGGAGTAAAGGCGAATTAAAATAAATAAAATTTTATTGTTTATTTTGGCGCCCCGGGGATGGATCCAATCTAGAGCCCCTTCACGTGAGCTAATTTGTATGAAGGCATTTATGATATTCGACGATTATGCGGAATTATACGGCATGGTATGATGAAGTATACATTTTAAGTTCATGTTTTACTTACTTTGTTACTGAATATTGATTAAGTAAATTCAGGGGCGACAAAATGTGTTAATTTTCTCCAAAAATGAAAAATTATGAATTTCTATTTTCATTTGTGACACCCGTTGTAGAATCCCTGAATAGGTTGATTCAAATGAAATTTTTAACGAAGTAAGAAGCCGATATTGACACGTTTTACAAAACGAAATAATCTAACGTGGTGTTTTGCATTGTGATAGATACGCCACAAGTGAACTGCGACTATCAGCGACTAAATTTGCTATTTGCTAAAATCGAAAGGAACATTAACGAGGTTGGGTTAGCGCACAATCTGCATACGTGAACTATCAAAATAACCATGGGAATGAAAACAGTCATTGTTAATATACCTGCTTTTGTTTTCAGTTTGTTTAAATCAGGTAATAAATTATTAACGGAAAATATTCTCTGTGGCAAACGATACACAAAACATCTTTTCCAATGTGTCAGTAGCTAATGATCATCAATTTTATCGGTAATAGTTTAAGTTATTATTTAGCCAAAAATGAATATATCTTACAGCAAAGTTTTTATAAAAGAAACGCTTCAAATCCAAAATTGTTATTGCGAAGACAAACATTCTCGCACGTTCCTTGAATAATAGATAAAAATGTCTTGTTAACCTGATATTAAACACAAAAACTATTATTTAAAAGGTTTTTATTTCTGTTAGGGCTATTATGTCGTTGTTTATATTTCGCGGCAAATATTTCCATTTCCCGCAAGACTCCTATGTTAACGTAAAGAGTTCATCTTTTTTATCTCACATTTATTGAGTTTTAATAAAATATAAGCATATTTTCTATAACCGTAGCTGAAATGTACATTTTCTGTGTTATTTAGATCAGAACTTGAATATAAAATTAAAAAATAGTAATGTATCGGAAAGTTTGTTAAACTTTCGTTTTAATATAGCGTTGATTTTTAGAGTCATTTACGAATGAAATTAGTTCAAAAGCGTGATTTAAGATTGTTATTATATATGAAGTACTATAGCAAGTTGAGTCATCATAAATGCATTTTAAAAGTTGATGGTAATTTATTGTGTTACAATCTAGCTGAGGAATAAAAATTCGAAAATTAAATGTCATACTTCAGCCATAGTGTAGGAATAAATCCATATCCCATAAACCTTTCATATGACACAGCTGTTAGGGTTGGTGAAAAGGCTCTTCAATGGTGCAACTATAATCATGCACCTAAAAAAATGAAACTCACAAATACAGGAAAAACAGGTTAGTAATCTTTTCTTTTTTTGCTAATATCAATTTTAGAGATATTTTATGAAAGCAGTAGTAAAATAAAAAACATTAATAATAGTTCGTTTTTTAATTTGCATTCAAAATTTACGTTTCAACTGAATATACTGTCAATCCCTGATTTAATGCTACAGTTCCTCCATTTGCTGTAGATGCTATAAAAGGGGTTGCAGTATATTAAAATAAGCGTTTCTGTTGCTCTAACAGATGCAGATTGCTTTTTAACATAATTTCATAGGCATACATCAAGTTCCTTTCATTTTTAAATCATCAAAAATGTTATATTTTGCATTTAAATATTAGGAAGACAGTCACTGATAGCAACTTTATTGTGTCTGTTTGCACAACAGATTACATCATGAAATGTTGCGTATAAATATATTTGACTGGAAAAACATGTTTTTAGTGGAACAAAAATATTTAAACTACCAAAAATGTAATATCATACACTATAATAAATGCTATGAAGAAGTAATTATAACTCTCAAAATGCTTTTTCTCAATTTACTCCTTCAAAATATGATGATGCTATGAACTATATTAACAAGCAAACATGTCATGAAACATTTTGTCTATAAATATCAATCTTTTAATTTTTGTAGCAATTTTAATACTTTAATTATAAGGATTTAAATTGCGACATTAAAAATGATTTGTAACATAGAGTTCATTTGGGAAACATATAATAGCTACAACATAAAAATTATATGAACTTGATAAAAATAATAACTTACAATAAATAAAATCTAAATAATTTATTTGTAAAGTTGAGCATGCTTATAAAACTTTTAATTCTCTGCAATGGCTAAGTGATGTTGAGTGGAAAGTGGTATCAGGAGAGGCCCCACATTAAAGATGGACCATTATCAGACAAATATGTCTTTTCTCAAATCCATTTTCATTGGGGAGCCACAGACTTTGATGGCAGTGAGCATCGTGTTCAAGGACGAAAGTAAATATAGTCTTCTAAAAATATTAGCTGTATTTAAAATTATAAAACAATGGGTAAATAATGAGTATTTTATATGAAAATGATATTCTTTTATTTGTTTTTAAATTTAGATTACCTATGGAGATGCATATTGTGCATTTCAATACCAAATATGAAACTTTAGAAGAAGCGAAAGGCAAAGTAGATGGGCTTGTTGTAACAGTTTTCTTTATGCAGGTAACTTTTATAAAGGGAAACTGTTCTTAAATATATGTACTAGGTTATGAATCAAAAAAGAGAGTGTTACATATATCTGTTTACTAAGCTGTATGCAGGCAAAGAGTATTAATAATGGAGAACTTTTCAAACATTAATCATTTTTTATTAAAAGTTTCTTGCTTTCCTGGTCTATTAAAAAGTTTTTCATGTAAAATGAAGTCATAGCTCCTTTCATTATACTTAAATCTCCTGTTTTTGTATAATATCGAAAGATACCAAATAAGCTCAAAATTAAAGTCATGAAATATTCAATTAAATGTTTATATCAATTTGTAATAAAATACAGTCTAAGTTATAGATATCATAATCTCTTAGTTAATGGCCATGTACCACTGGATGGCCTGTGGAAAATTCCAAATCTCAAATAAGGAATCAATTTATTGAATAAATTCCATTCAAAGCAACTTATATTAATAGTATATCATTATCAGTCAGGTTCATTTTGTAATTGCAAGAGTTCAGGGATAGGTTGAAGGAAAATATCAGGATGGGGAAATATTTTCATCCTGGTACATGAGATACTCAAATTCTAACAAAACAAAAGAAAAAAATAGTCATCTTACATCTGTTCAACCAAAATGAACCATGACATTTTTACCTAAAATATGGAGATTGAATACCCAATAGCCAAATCTATCCCTGCTGTTAATCTTTGTAAAATAAATACATAATTCAATTTCAGGCAGAAGAAAATCCTAATCATTCATTGAAACCAATTATTTCTCCACTGAGTGAAGTTAATAAAGTTTTAAAATCAGTCCATATTGAGCCTTTCCCACTGACTGATTTAAAGTTTAAACTTTTTGAAACTGGATATTTCCTTTATTGTGGATCAGTTGGCAGAGAAGGCAAACCTCACCTTATCCTGTGGCTTGTTTATCCTGAGCCATTAACTATCTCCTATGTTCAAGTGAGTTTTTTTAAATATCTGAACTGCTACTCTTCACTGGCAGCAATATAGTCAGATAAATAATGTTTTTTGTTGGTTTTATATTAAAGATTGCCAAATTCAGAAGTTTGGAGTCATCCACTGGTGATTTGATGAGGTCAAATGTTCACAACTTGAAAAATGTGACAAACCCTAAAGGAGTATTTTTTGTGGATCAAATTATTAGTGAGAGGAGAGAATCATCATTGTTTGGATTCCCTCTTTTGAGAGAAAACTCAATGGGTTTTACATTAGCTGCAGTTAAAGAGCAAATGAAAGAGAGTGACCAAAATTTTATCAAGGTAAATGTAGAAATGAGAAAGGTATCACCTTCAGTCAGCAATGTGGATTCAAACGAACAGGATGATCTTAAACAAGGATCTCTACGGATTTCACGTAATGATTTCCAAGAATTAGATCAAACTGGAAGTTTTGGTAACCAAATTCCATCCATTAAAGAATATATAAAACCCAATCAAATTGAAACAATTAATAATCCATTAGAGCCAACAGCAAGTGATAAACGCAGAAGAGAATCATCTTTGCTCTGTTTAGCTTCTCCAAGGGAAAACTCTGTTGATTTTACTCCAGATAAACACAAGAGAGAATCATCCTTTCTCTGTTTAACTTCTCCAAGAGATAACTCAGTAGATTTTACATTAGCAGCAGTAAAAGAGCAAATAAATGAAACTGAGCAAAACTTATTCAAGGTTGATGTGGAAATGAGCATTGTGTCACCTCCTCGCAGTAATGTTGATGTAAATAAACAGGAATATCTTGAACAAAGATCTCCCCAGATTTTAAATGCAGATTTCCAACAGTTAGATCAAGCTGGAAGTTTTGGTGAACAAATGGTATCCACTACAGGATTGTCTATGTCCAAACAAGCTGAAACAATGAATGGTTCACTAGAACAGTCCATTGAAGATTCAAACCACAGTGATTTTTTGCCTTTCAAAGAATTAAGTTTTACCTCTACATCAATAAATTATCTTACACAAAGATATTTATTAAATATGTTACCAAAACCATTTGCTACGAAGCCTATCTCTAGTTGTACCTCATCAAATTTATCATTATGTGATGCTAAAGGATCAACAACAGTACGATTTCCATCAGGATTTACAGCGTTAGATAAAAAAGAACAGACTCCAATTCCTGATGAATTTAAAATGCAAAGTAATGAATCAAAACTGTCTATTGGAGAAGCAAAAGGATCAACAGCCCTTCGCATAAAGCAAACTGCTCATAGAGGTAATAATCCCAAGATACTTGGAGATGCACAAAGAAGAATAATTCCATTACCAAAGGGATCACAACCATTAGATTCACTCACAAAATATACTTCATGCAGAAAAATAAATCAATCAGGATTTGGTCAATCTGATATCTCCTTGAAAGAATCAAAAGGCTCTACAGTGAAGCGCTTGGATCCAAAGTCTTCATCTCCACCTCTTGGATTGAGTGTCTCCAACTACAAATCAGATGGTTCCTTGAAAGAAGCAAGAGGTTCTACTATAAAACGTTATTTATAAAAAGAAATTCGACAAGTACTCAAAAAAATTACACAGTAAGAAGTTAATAAAAGTAAACTTTGATGTAAAACATAAGGTAAGTAAGATAGAAGAAATTAACATTTTAATAGAATTGTGTATTTCACATTAACAACAAATAATTTTCCCCTTCTATATTTATTAATCAAGTGATTGCCACCAGTGAATTCAGATATGATGAACCATGTTTTACTGAGAAAAACGTATATTTATTTCCTCGAAAATATCTGGATAGTGTAAGCCTTCATCATGGGAAAATAATTAAGAAGCCATAAGGACCAAATGCCACAGAGAAAAAATTCAAGTGACATTAAATATTCCTTGATATTTATAATAAATTATAAAATAACAATAGAAAAGATAATTCATATGTATATAAAATAAATCCTCTGCTGATAACTCTTTGGAACCTGGGTAGGAAATCATAAAAGTTATAATTAATGTTGCCTGCCAAACATTATAAAGAAACACCAGTTAAATAAAAACTAAATGAAATTTTTTTGTATATTCACTAAAATACCGGATATTTTTAACTAAAACCTAATAATAGGATTTCAATGTCAATATCAATCAATTATTAATAGTGAAGTGGAGACTACAGCGAAGATAAAATAAAGAAAGGATTTTTTAATCATGTGTGTGCCAGTCGCATATTTGTGTCCACGAGCTATGTTGCTGTCGGGAGACGCTTGACTTGTGTATTGGTGTGTGTGTCAGAAGTGGGCTCCTTGGCTTCCTGAAGACCGTAAGTGTTAATTTCTTTCCTTTATTTTTATTTAACCTTCCTTTTATTTTTTCCTCTCTACCTTTGTGCGACACTCAATTTATTAATAATAATAATAATTATTATTATTTATTAAATGCATACAGGCATAATCCCATTTACATGCATTGTAATAAAAAAAAATAGAAAATTGCACAATAACAAGTAAGCACAAAGACTACACATTTACAATAATTTTAATAAAAAAGTTTTGTAAATTTTGTTTTTAAAGCACCCAGAGGAATCATTGAACACATCAATTTCGTCATTTTTTGTTAAAACATCATTCATAGATCTTATGATCCTAGTGACAGTTGAGTTCTTACATGCATCAACTCTGCCAAATGGCACCCTGAAAAGTGGAGTATGCCTGAATCTTCATAATGGAGTATTAAAATTAACTACAAATTACAATTTAAGGCATAAGAGTTGATTCATTTATTTATAATATCAATCAAAACTAATACTGTATACAATAAACCACAGCATTATGAATTTTGAAATGCTGGCATAAAATTGACTATTTCCACCCTTCATACTTCCAATATAGGGAGTTAATTCAAAGAATGGTTAATATTATACTCTAAATTGCTTATTATTGAAAACATTTTCCAAACATACCACAAAAGATAAATTTTGAATATTCATTCGAAATAATAAAAAAATATAACTGATGAATTGCCTCAATTCTCCACACTATATGGCCAATTTGCCAAATATGGCAAGTGGCAAATGTAAATGTTCTAAATGAAAATTAATTTTAACCTCTTTTAAAAAGCTGCCTTCTAATCAAATTACATTGATTTAAAGAAAAATTGTATTTCCTTCCATTAGGTTATATTTTGTTGATCTACATTCTATGTCTTAGGTTTCAGGCAGTCATTGTGCAATTTATATTAATCATCTCCTAAAATTGTGTAATATCTGGAGAGGGTGAAAGGCTTGTAACACTTAAAAATCTGCATGTTAAACAATAAAAAACCAGGTCCTACACAATAACTAATTTTCAGTTTAGAGGCATCAAAAATGATAATTTACATAAGCATGAATGTGTTATGACTCTCAAGTATTAAAAAAAGAAATGAAGGAACTAGTTTTCACCTTCATGGATGTACTCTAGGACAGTGTCGGATCCAGGGGTGGGGGGCGATCACAGCAATCGCCCCCCCCCCTAGAGCTGAAGCAAAAACAAAAAAATATTAGCTTCACATTTACAAATCGACCCAGTAAAACATGTAAAATGTAATTTCATTATAATCTTATTTAATTGTTTTGTATCAAATGAAATGTGAATAACTTTTCAATTGCTGTGAAAACATGTATGTAACTGGTATATCACCCCTCTAAAGACATTTTCTGGATCCGTCGCTGCTCTAAGACAGTGTTTTTCAACATGTGTGCTGCGGCACAGTGGTGTGCTGTCAGACATGAATTGGTGTGCAATGGAGTTTTGGAAGAAGTAGGAGAGCTACACCAGGATAGCAAGCTTGTAAGGTTTGCGGATGCTCAGGAGCAGATCAAGGGAGAATATCGGCCCATTTAGTTATATGATATTTTTATTTAAATATTTATATATACTCACAAACAAAATTTAAAACACCATTCACATAGGAATTAACATTATTTTATTGTTTTTCTATGTCACAGCATAAATATTTCAATAATTTTTTTCTGCATTTAAAATTTTTCTACATTTAGACTTAATGTGAATGGACCATAGGGGCCTACCCAAATGCCTGATAGGTTAATCCGCTCCTGTGGATGTTATTATAAATCCTCATGAAAAAACATTTGATACTTATGCAGATGTTCAGTCATTGGATTTCCCAGCTGAAAAAGTTTCTGTTTTGAACTATCACTTTCAGATCTTCCAGCAACAAGCACATGCCCCTGTAATACAGTTTACAAAAACTAAGGCATTAAGCATTCAAAAGCTTATGCCTAGTGAAAGACAATAGAATGAAATCACTATGAAAGAATCTCATAGTTGAGTCTTTGCACTGCATGCTTTATATACCAATAAATGCATATCTTACTGTCTAAAGCAGGGGTCGGTAACCTACGGCCCGCGGGCCACGTGCGGCCCTCGAGAACCCTTTATGCGGCCCACAAAGCTGTAATGAAAAGTGATCAGGAAAATTTCTCATAGGCAATTTTATATTTTTTGAGTAAAATTATGGTCTCAAAACCTTTTCGGGTGAAGTTTTAACGCTAGTAAATTATGTAGGCATCATTTAGTTCATATGAAATCACAGAATCTCTAGAAAACTTCTGATTTATTCGCTCAACCAGCCCACCGTGGCTTTCTTGACTCCCAATGCGGCCCTCTGAAGCACTCACAACTGCAAATGTGGCCCGCCATGCAGAAAAGGATGCTGACCCCTGGTCTAAAGGACATCAGTGCATAAATTTAAATATCAAAATTTACTAAATTAATTGTTCATTCAGATGTTGTAAGATTAGAAGAATTTCATCCAACAAATCTTAATAAATCTATTTCAAGTGAATTATTTTTATTAAGGAACTTTGTCGAAGAACTACATCATGCATCAAAGGCATAAAAAGTCTGAATTTACAAAATTGGCAAGTTTCTGAATTTAAACTTTGTTCATCAAATTTACTTACACCTACTCATTACCAATCTCATTCAAGAATGGCATTCATTAAAAATGACATAGGAATTAGTATTCTCAATCCAAGCAAAAAGCTTTGATTTTAACCCTTAAACCCTGATATGGGTATATTTTACCGCTGTCTGTCTATTTTCGGTCTCCTCCCCCTTCCCTTAGCAGATATTCCTTGAAACCCTCAGTATGTTTCTAGCTATTGTTGGCCAAGGTCGCACAAAAAATTCAATTTTTTTGTGAACTTTTACTATTTTTAAAACATTTTTTCCCCAAGGTCTATGGGTAAAAGTTACCTATAAATAATCCGGTAGTCGAAGAACCAGATGCTAGCCACTAGCAATATTTTATAAAATAGTTGACATCGCATCCAATAATGCATACACATTATATTTACATTATAAAGGCACATATGAAATATTGAGATTCAAATTCATTGAACAACTCACACTATCCCTCCTCCGTCCACATATGGAAAGAAGGGTCAAAAACCCCAAAGTACAACTGGACATAAGACAAAATAAGTAAAATTTTACATAGAGCTCCGAAAAGGAAAGTAGATACAACAGCAGTAAAAACACAAATTAGAGAAACGGACGAGCTGTAGGAACTGCCCTTATACAAAACATAGAAAAACTACTTATAAGTATTTGAAGTGCGGTATTCCTATATGTCTGGAATGTTCCAGAAAAGTATGTATTAACTGTTCAGACAATATCTGAAATAATATGTGGCTAAGAAGAATATTATACTGCGTATATTAAAATGTAATAAATTTGTACTTAAAAATTTATTTCTTGAATTTTCCGTGATCCTTCCAAAAATTAACCATCATAAATAATGACCTGAAATCAACAACAATAAAGAAATACTAAAAAAAACGTTTTGCATTTGTGTTACCAAAAAAATAATAGATACCCATACTCACTGGTAACGTTTCTCATGTTCAGGGTTTAAGGGTTAACAATTGAAGAAGGAATATCCTTTGCAGCTATGATTTATGATATCATCAATGACATTACAAGAGATAAAGTTCTGAAAACTCATATTTTAGGAAATAATAAAAGCATTAGATTTTATTTCTGTTATGCGTTAACAAGGTTCTACCATTAGGAACTGCCCCCAATCTCATTATGTACTTTGCTTTGTAAAAATTGGAAAATCACCATTCCGTCTGGAATTAGAATGACCATGACAGCATCATTATAAATAGCTGCTTCTTACATATGAATCGGATTATGCAAAAAGGGCATCAGTCCAAAATAAGTGTATCTGAGAAAAAAAAACTGAACTGAAGACCTTTTTGCATGGAACACCTCCAATGGGGCAGGAATATTACACTAAAGGGCACATTTAACAGTGTTCCTTTTTGCATGATTTGAAATAAACCATCAAATTGAGACCGAGACCCTTTTTGCATAAACCGATTCATATATAGCAGTGGTCTTCAAACTTCGAGAGGCTGTGGAGCCCATTTAGCGACCCTCTTAAACTATGACTCTCCACCAACCAAATTAACTTTGCTATGAATATATATAACTGTACATATAATAAGTAAATATGTTTATTTTAACAATAGTATCATATTTTATATTATATTATGATATTATTACTTGTTTTTTATATTATTTCTTTAATCCGTGAATCACTTCGCAGAGCCCTTGGGGCTCTGCGGAGCACAGTTTGAAGAACATTGATATATAGGATATATCATATAAAACCTAAAGTAGTTCTAGAAGGGCTACCAAGCTGAAATTTGGCATGAAGATATGTCATTGGGTACAACTTCTGGGAAAAATCTAAAATTCCAGAAAATGTTATTTTTAAGGGGTATTTTTGACCAATTGACCAATTTTAAGAAAAGCATTGAAAATGGTGCAGGGCTATATAAAATTACTTTTTTAAATCATTTACAATTAAGATACAAATTCTGGACATGCACCATACTGTGGATGTAAGAATGAAGTTTATTTTTCTTGAAGACAAAATTCAAATCCATGCAGAATTTGCATGAAAATTTGATTTTAATCATAAAATTATGAAAAGTTTTTTGGTTTTCAACAATTAAAAGTATTAACTACCATAGCAACGACTCCAATACCTTTCAATCAGAATTGATTATCCATACTTCAAGAGCATTGATTTAATATTTCGAATGCATTATAATCAATTAGATTTCAGCCATGCATATGATGATGTGATGATTTTAAATTATATTTTTTTAAACGGATACACACTAAAAGGCACGGATGATCCTAACACACAAATTATCCTAATTTTTACATAAATTTTAGTGTAACATAAAACTGAGCGTTCTGAGCCATTAAATTTGAAATTCGAAAACTTGGATTCGAGAAATTACCTGAGGATTTAGAAATTCCAGATAGATGCCTTAATTTCATGGAAAATGAAAACTATTATCTTAATTATATGGGCTCTGCGTAATTCAAATGCTGTCACATTAGTTTACTTATGAGTTCGGATCTTGGTGTATGGTGATTTTTTAAGCGCTTGCAGTATGCAAGCACCGAAAACTTGTATTACAGAAGCCATTGAGACTAGAGGTTGACTGACCGATTTAGGTTGACAAACACCGAACCAGCTATAGTCAGAAGCTATAATATTAGTCTGTCAAGACATCCACTCCTAACCTGATTCTGAATTTAACCTCCTCTTAATGAAAGTCACCAATTTAAATTCACTATGGGACATAAAGATGTATTTTTACCACACACAAGTGATAATCAAGGAAAGGTAAGATTAACCTCTCTACTGATACTTTCAAGCATGGCTCAAGCAGACGTAGTTGCATCTTCACTGATGGAAAGAATTGGTCATAATATCATTATGTAGACAGGAATGTTTCCAAATTATTCCCAATAGGAATCTGCTGTTGCTGGCTGCTGAAACACACTATAGCTAATATCATTGAGTCAAAATCTTAGTGAACATTAGTCATATTAGTATGCCCATTAGTTATAACTATTACTTATAATTATTATCAAGTCACTGATGTCTAGAAAGTGCTTTCCTCTACAAGGGTTCTTGAGAAAAATAGATCGTCCGATATTACCCACTGTCCGGTACTATATGACTTTCCCCTACTATTATTCAAATGAGGTATGTTTTAAGTAATTGTTGATTGTTTTATTAACCCTTAAGCAGGTGTGCCCTATTTTTTTTACATGATCAGGCACGCATTGTACTTGACACAACATACTTGATTTTCTGGTTTTTTATTACAAATAATCACTAAACATGAATTCAAAACACATTTATTAACATTACAGATATTTTAACTCAATTTGGACAATTTAGGGATAAAAATATTTGTTTAAATGACAAAGGAAGAAAAAATTTATAAATACCTTCCTTACAAAATTTGTAACAATGTTTTAGTTTAAATTTATTTTTTTACCTTAAATTTAATTTTAGAAAGCACACAAAATTTCTTATACTTAATCCAATAACAAACACTCAAATCTCAACAGAAATAAATTTGTTCAGAAATAATAATACACTGGATTGAAAGTAAGTGATTGGTTGCACAATCAAGAACTGTCCGCATTGTCTTCTATTTCAATGGACTTCTTGCAAGCAATCACAGTTTTACTGTGATGTTGACAAATAAAATTAATGCATATGCAACATTCCATCATAGTGGAAGAGTTTTTTCTGCGACTATACAATGCACAAGTACCATGTTTCTTTCCAGTGTCTTCCATTCCATCAGCTTCCTCCAACCAGTGTTTTATATCTTGATGAAAATATTTTTATATCTGCCAAAAGGGATGTTATCTTCACTCTGCTTTTCAAATGTGTATCTGTGAGAACAACAATTTTTTGAAAAATATTCTCCTGCTTATATTGCTGTTCGGATTGCTTGCTTTGAAAAGTACTTGGGCATTTATGCCGACAGTATCTAGTAATCGGTAAATAAATGCCAATGGCCATCTTGATGTTATTCTGGAGAAAGAATAAGAACTGCACATTTGATCTACCATGCCAACACCCCCTTTTGTCATGTTATAATCTAAAACAATTTCAGGCTTATTTGTAGTGCAGTCGATTGTACCCTCATCATGCATGGTTGAAAGCAATAGAACAGCTTTATTCTTTTTTGAGACATAAGAAACAAATCCAAAAAGAGATGATCCTCCTGGTCTATTTTTGTTTGGCAAAAAATTTTGCGGAATCTTCTTTTTGTTTTTCTTAATGTCCCAATTGTAGTCATTTTTTCTAGCAAATATTGTGCTAGCAGATAACTAGTATACCAGTAGTCATAGGTCATGTTATGATTTGATCTCTCGGTTTGGTGAGCTCTTTACTACATCTGCTGGGGAGTTAGACACAAGATATAAAGCCATGTCCACACGTGTTAATAACATCTGTTAATAACAGTGTTATATAACATGTTTTAGGATTTTTATAAAAATGTTATAAAAACTTGTGCTATATAGCAAGTTATATGTTATCTGCTAGGTGTCAGTAAAGATCAAAGAAAGTTATATAACTTGTTACAAAACATGTTGCAAATGCATCCCCATCTGGTGGTTTGGTTAAGACATCCACATACTTCAGGAACTATTTGGGAAATGCTCTGCTTGGAAACTTTAAATAAGTACAGTCAAGGACAATAAAACTGACGAAGTAGTGCCCCATGAATGCAGGCTTCCCAACAATCTCCTGAGAAAATGTGATATCTTGCAACGTTGTACATGGAGATGTTTCACCCTCCCCCACAACTTGTCTTTCCTCCAACACAACCAAGAGTCTGGGCTCTGTATAAGCAAGTACAACCGTCAAAGCTTTGGCCCTCATGACATGTCACCCTCCTCCACAACTCATACTTCCTCCCCCACAACACAAGAGTTTGTGGCAGTATAAGCGAGTATGGGCTACCTTTAGCACAGGCTTCGAGGTTATGTGAGCATGTGACCTATCACCCTCCCCCTAGAATTCAAATTATGCACATATAAAATATAATAAAGGAATGTTATTAGAAATAATGTATATATGTCTCAGTAAATGTGCATAGTCCGGTAAATGTGTACATTTCCCGGTTAATATGCACATTTACCACCAAATTCGGTAAATGTAAGTATAACATACTTTTACCGATTGGATTGGGGAAATGTACACATTTACCTAGAGACACGTAAATGTGGATAAATGTCGCAACACAGGCCACAACATGGCGACGTTGCGAACATCTGTTGCAGGTTAGAAGTACGGCAAATGTGCGTTGTCCGGTAAATGTTTAAATTTCCAGGTAAATGTGCACAACTAACTAAACTGAATTTGAACATGAGGGAAAATTTTACTCTACCCCACCAGGTTGGATAGGTTAGTCAAAGTGTTTTTCGTTCCTCCTCATGTTAACTGTGTTCCCCATTTGGGTTGGGAAGCAATCATCTTAATATATACCAGTGGAGCCGAACCCTCGATGATTTTTGTTATAAATTAACTAAATTATTAAAGTGTAGCATTTCTCATTCTTACATATTTACACATTTACCAAGGCACATTGGTAAAAGTGCACATTTACCAGTAAATGCACACATTTCCCAATTACGTACTTTTACCATAACATATATACAACATAATTATAAAAAACTGTTATAAAACAATTTTTGAAATTTGATTTAACAATTATAATATTTACTTAGAAGACGTTGTACTGGAATTCATATTTATTTTTCATTTTCAATTGCTGGGACCTTTTATCGAAGGAATTACTAGCAACATCAGTTATAAAAATAAATTAATTTATTTTAAAATTTTGCTGGAGATCTAGAAATCTGAAATATCCACTAAATTAAACAAATACAAACTGAGGACGGTATAAATGCTAGATTTTTTTAATGCTGTAGCAACATCAAAATGATGGAATTCTGGAGTTACTATGATTAGCTACTCCATCACGTATAAAAAAACATTCTTGCAATCTAATTCACAACTATATGAGTTATCATATTTTTTATTCTTCAGACCAATCCATGCAGGCACGTATGCATTATGATATGCGGGCACATTTCTAAATTAATATACAGTACTTCCTCTCTTTATGTGGGGAATGCGTTCCAGGAAATTGATGCATAAAAACATTTGTGTAAACAGAACCTATATTTACATATAAAATATAGAATTGTCTAATGGAAACTTTGTTGTAATTATGTGGCCTCAGGGACTGTTTTGTGGCAGATTTAGTCCTCTATCTGCATTTTAAAAAAATATATACTTACAGATCATATAAGAGCTAGGAATAGAAAAATATGATACTTAATTGTTGCTTGCCGACAGAACCGTCTTAGCGATACATGTAAACAAAAAATGCTGTTTTGCTTGGGATTTTCTCGAATTTTTAGGCTGGTTTCCAAAGGAAACAGCCTTATGAAATGATCCTGTGTGTGTGTGTTCCCTACTAACAACTTTTGCACCAATGGACTGATTTTCATGAAACTTGGTATGAGGTTCGTGCTGCCAGGGTCGACCTCCGGGTTATATTTTATTTAGCGAAGATTGAAGTCCCAGGTTCGATTCCAGGAATGTTTTTTCCCTATTTGTTTTGCATAGGAAGTCTCAAATCCATCATGCAGAAATGTTTTCTTTAATACTTTAAAATATCTTAAAATTGTGATATCAGAGTGAGGTTTGTAGTGTTATAAGGGGGGAAAAATGTAGATTCTAATTCTTATCATCGAATTTAGATAATTGAACGTATTTTCTTGAATTTCTACTAAAACGTAGTATTTTGCATTTTAAATCGCATTTTATTGGATTTTTGCCATGGAACGATTATTACTGAACTCGGCTTGAGCATAGACAAGTTAACAAATGGGTAATTTTCTTTTCTGCTCGACTACCCTTCAGCAATGGATAGTTGATCCATTCATACTAGCGTATAAACAGAAACATTTATTACATTCGTTTATTTAAAAAATACATGAAAAATATATCAGAAAGAGATTTTGACATTGTTTTTAGTATTTTAAACCTGATAATGCTCTATTAATCTGTTTTCCAATTTTTCTCTATCATTGATAAACTATGAAATGCAAATGGTATTTATGATATGAGAATTCCTTGGAATGACTAAGACATACTAAAATATTTCCTGTCAATATAAGTAATCAATTCGGAACATGAACTTTAGGAAACCAGCCTCCTTTAGTCCTGGTTTGGACTTCATTATCTCTGAAACTATAACTTGTAATTATGTGGTCTCGCAGACTTCTATCTACATCTACATGTTACCCTGCAATTCATCTAATTGGTGGGTGGCAGGGGGTGCAATGCACCAAAACCTATCTAAAGATTGTCTCTCGCAGGTTGAAATTTTCTATTGTGATCTCGTATTGTCCTTGGAAAGAGCGAGCATAGATAACGCCCCGTCCTACAATCGGTCTCACATATCATCACTGTCGTTTCTACCTATATACGTTGGTGCTTCAATTATTCCTACAACCTCCTCTTTTAGACATTCCAACCTATATTTCTCCAGAAGCCTCAACCTTGAGTTCAATCTTTGGTCCTCCAGTGGTACCCAGTTCAAATCACTCGATAATGAAGTGATGCTTTCCTTATGTTCGTACTTTTGTTTTATGAATCTGGCTTTTCTGCGCTGTACTCTTTCTAATTGAATTATATGTCCCTTCTCATACGGATCCCATATGCTTGAGGCATATTCCACTTATGGTCTAACCAGTGATAAGTAACATGTTTCATGTACTTTTTCTGTTGTATTCTGTACTATTCTGCCTATGAAAGCCAGTTTTTTGTTGGCCATGCCTATAACTCGACGAATGTGCATGTCCCACAAAAGATCTCAACAAATGGTTACTCCTAAACATTTTACATACTCAGCTGCTTGAATATTCATTCCATCTATTTTATACTCGAAATCTACTTCTTTCTTACTTCTCCAGAACGTAACTGCAGCACATTTAGTATAATTAATTTCAATTTTCCATTCTTTGCACCATGCTCAAATGGCTCTTAAGTCATCACGCAGCGACTGATGGTCCTCCTGGCTTTTTATCTCTTCATATAGAACGGTATCATCAGCAAAAAATCTAATTTTACTATGAACTACTATCATTTACATAGATTAAGAACAGTAGTGGACCCAATACACTTCCCTGGGAACACTTGACGCAACTTTAACAGGGGACGAGTATTTCCCATCGATGACAACTATCTGTTCTCTATTCGAGAGGAAGTCTCTCACCCAAATGACAACTTTCAGATTGATACCATATTGTCCTAACTTCGCAATTAATTTTTTGAGATACTTGATCAAACGCCGATGTGTCGTTTTTGTGTGAGTACTGAATCATTATATAATTTCGATAAACTTCTTCATGTATCCCTAATTGCAATATCATGCATGCTTTATCAACAGGGCCAATTGCAGCTGCTAGGTTAGTGGATAACCTGCAAAGTTGCCTGAGTTTGTTGTTTGATGATAATATGATATATATAATGGTCAGATGGACGAATGTTCACATTAATTCTGTGGCTCAAAGTTTTCAACAAACACTACTTCTTATGCAAGAGCAGCAACAACAAGAGAGGAATTAAAAGCACTCTTGGGTGTTCTAATATTTAGTGGAGCACAAAGAGACAATTACCTCACAAATCTGAGATGTGGAGTGTTACGGGGTCTGCCATCTATCGTGCAGCAATCCCTGAGTGTAGGTTTTTCCACCTACTGTGTTGCCTTAGGTTTGACAACCCAGCTACAATGGAGGCTAGGTGGCAGACGGGCAAATTTGCACTCATAAGAGAATTTTGGGACTTATTTATTGACAAATGTCAGGAAAATTAATCACCTGCAGAATATATTACTGTGGATGAGCAGCTCCTTGGCTTTCATGGGAAGTGTCTATTCAGAATGTTTATACCTAATAAACCAGCAAAATATGGGATAAAACTAGTGATGGCTTGTGGTATTGAATCAAAATATATGTTATGTGCTATACCTTACCTGGGAAGCATACAACTCAAACACCTAACATGGCATTAACACATTATTTCATTAAGGAGTTAACCAGAAAATATCTGTTGATCTGTTACATAATTGTGGGCTAAGACTTGTTGGCACCATTCATGCAACCAAGCTCATATTCCACCAGAACTGATCGTGAAAAAGGGCCGCAAGCCCCTAACTAGTGCCATATGCTATAACAGAGACTTGACTTTAGTCTCTTTCATGCCAAGAACTGGGAAGAAACTCGTACATGTCCTCTCCAGTATACACGACCAACCTGAAATTACTGAGAATGGCAAGTCTGATATCATCATCAAATACAATAAAGGTGGTGTCGACACATTCGACCAAATGTGCTCATCTTACTAGTGTAACAGAAAGACAAGGCAATAGCCATTGTGCATGTTTTTTCAAATGCTGAATGCAGCAACAATAAATGCATGCATAATATGCAATAGCAACAGACAGCTGCCCGTAAATAGAGAAAATTTCATGAAGAGCCTGGCTGAGGGATTGGTGAAACCTTGGGCAGAACAATGGCTCTCTATTCCAGGACTGTCGAAGAGCTTGACTATACTGATAGCATCCATCTGTGGAGTCAATGCAAATCCAAGGCTCGCACATGTGCCCACTAATGTGCTGACAAGGAGATGCACCTACTGTGACCCATCCTTGGACAGAAAGATGAAGAAGTTATGCAGCATCTGCCAAAAGCAGATCTGTCTACAGCATACTGCATTGGTCTGTCCCGATTGCCAATAAATGAAAGTAGGAATAATTTAAACAATTTTTCTTGAAATGACAATATATTATTAATATATTTATTTTTTTATATAACTCAACATGAAATGCCTGTTTCTACACAAAAATTATAGAGTTATTTACTGTTCTGGCTTACAGGTATCACGAGTGCTAACAGCCTGACCTCTGACCTAAATAATAGGATGTCAATACCATAATAAAAGCAGCAACTGATGGCCTTCTTAGCTCTCGAATATTTTCACATACAAGCCATAGATTACAGTAGTGATTTTTCACAATAATTTTTGTAAACATTTATTCAACTTTCAATTACGGACATTTATTCATACTTCCTTAAATGATATATATCCAGTTGTTTAGTATAAATAATCATTTATAAGCTCACCAATTTTTATGAATAAATTGTGATTAGAACATTCTTTTTCAATTTTTTTATGGGCCTGGTAAATATTACCCGGCGATGCCTGTGATGTGACTGAAAACAGGCGATGCCTATCTAGGGTTATGTATACGTAACATTTTGTTATGAGAAAATATTTATCTTACCTTTCTTCTTCTTTTGGAAAGCGAAAGAAGCTAACACCTTCTGATTTCTTTGAGTTGTTAGTGCAGTTTATGACTTAACACCAACAACCTGCACCTTTCACCATTTCGGACTTAACAGCACACCTGACAAAAATATTATCGAAGTCCAGAAGGAAAACTCAACAATAATGTTAATGAAAACAATAAAATAGAAATAACAATAAAGATAACAATAACAGCAACAAAGAATGCAATAAAAACTACTAGAGAACCATGGCGCCTATGCTTCAACAGATGCTGAGCAGGAATGATTTACCTACCAGGAAGATGGAGGCCGGCAGTGTTTGCCACGCATGAGCATAGGAGAATTAGTCACACACAGGGCTTAGTGCCCCTTCTGATTCTGCAGGTCTCCATTATGTGCTTTCGGTTTTCTTCCCAGTTTTACCCATATGGGTAAGTCGGTATGTGTTTATCGGAGGTGGACCCTCACTCTTGGTTTTTCGTCAGTATTGCGTCTGTGCTCGAGGAGATCACAATGACTTTTTACTATTGTTAAGTATCAGTTTTTGCATTGGAAGAAGTGATTTTTTTTATTAAAATGTTTTTCTGTATTATTAAGCATTCTTTACCAGCCAAGCGGTAGTAGCAGAACGCCTTATGGGCACATCTAATCCATTCGTCGTAACTTTCATCTCCTAAACTGCTTGACAGAATTTAATTAAATTAAATAGGAGTGATCCTTATTAACACATTCAATGCATCTCTAAACTTAGTAACTTTTCTGGGTGACGGATATAAAAAAATTAATTTTCATTAATTTAAACCATATAATTTCATGAATATCTGGAGGAAATTGTCCTGTGCTTGTTTAAACAATAAAAATAGGGAATGACTTATATATATGCCATCCGCCACGGACAATGAAGTTAGGCAACCAGCATTACATGGATTTAGTCAACTTTTATCCTTTATGGTTTTGTTGTTAATGTTTCAATAATCTAAGGAATAATTGTCTCCAGTAAATGCACATCATCTTAAAATACTTTTTCATAAATGCACGTTTTCACTAAGCATAAAAACTCAACAACTTTTAGTTGCAATTTTATTTACTGAACTTATGATTCTAAAACTGCGATACAATTTAAACCAAAGCAATTTTTTTTTTAACCATATCACTTTCAGAGTAGGAAAAATGTACATATAGTACATTGGTCTTTAGGCCAATTATGGCAAGTATAGTAAGGAATGGATGGTTCCACCCATGCCGTTCTTTGCTTCTCAAAGTTTATCACCCCGAAAAAAGTTTGCATTACATTGGATGCATACGAAGGCTTCGTTACTTATTTTAACCAAGGACCTCTTACTTCAAATGTCATGTAAGTTGAGCTTTAACCTTTTAAAACATGTAAGCCTTGTCATGAGTACGTATTCCTCATTCTTTCGCCCCCTATTCTCCTTTAGACCATACCACTGCCCATAAAGATTGTATCCCCACTACGTACTATCCCTTGACCTCGCACCACCCGTCTCCTACATTGCCACTTTGTGCATCACCCCAAGGCCGCCCTGAAACCCCGACTCCTTCAACCGTGCAATTATGGGTCCAGTCCTCCATTGCCTCTCCCTCTCCCCTTCCACCCGCTCAACCCCTCGGCAACAACAACCCATCCACCCCCTTCATTGAACTATTGGACCATCTTTGCCTTCTGACATCTTTTTTTTAGACAGCCACACAATGTTGTTTTAAGTATATTTTTTTTCTTTACATTAAACCGTAAGAATACTTATTATCTAATTCAATGTAATAGGCATGAATACAGAAAAAAATACTTGAGATAAAACTTGGGGCACAACTTAGAAGTGCATAAGTATTAAAATGTGCATAGAGGAATAGTGCATCATGTTTGATTAAAACGGTAAAATAATCTTTCGTCGTAAAAATAAAAGGTGAAGATAATTTATAATAAAGTAAAATGTATTTATTTTTACATATAAGTTATTAATACAGTTACAAGAGTAGTACATTTTTTAATTGAAAGAAAATACAAAATTTTAATAGCATTTCACTTTCTGTGAAATGCTTGGAAGCAAGGCCTGAGACACAACCCAGGTTCACCCTTGCATTCAGGACAAATGAATGTCACAAGTTTTCGAATGCCATTTTCGTGACACATACGACATCTTTCCCCCCTAACTCTGCTAGTTGTGAGAAATGGAATTCATTCACCTTCCTGGTGGATTCACGTTGTATATGATCTAAGTCAATTGACAGCAGCGACTCTATCACTTCTAACCTAAAATCATGGGGAGTTTTTTATTCCAACAATACTTATTGAATAAAATATAGCTATTGACTAACATTAGCTGGAAAATGTGTATTTTTGTACCACTTTAGACTCTTATGCTCACATGGATAGTAAGCCACTAGCTGGTCACAATGATCTACTCCCCCCATAAATCTATTATAGTGAGCAATGGCTTTTCTTTGATCCCTCTAGCACTGCCCACTTCAACAAACTTGCTGCTAAATTCTGATGAGATCATCAAGACATCTCTCTTGTTTTTCCATTTCAGCACACAAATCCCCTCATCTGTCCAGCGATGGTTCAAATCTCTGTTCTTCAACTTTTCATTGATCACGTCTTTAGGGATCTCCCTCCTATTGGCTCTCAAAGTTCCCATACAATATACTTTTTTTTGGAGCAGATCTTGTGTCAAGCTTACACTATTGTAAAAGTTGTCCATAAAAACACTATGGCCAACATTTTCATAGCCATCGACTACGGACAACATTTTCTGTATGCCCGCAACCACCTGCTTCTCTATCTCCAGACCCAGCATACACAATGAGCCGCAGAACTAAGCCTGAAGGCTAGTAAGCATGTATATCTTCATTCCATACTTATGGCTCTTACCTTGGACGTACTGGCGAAAAATGAGGCGTCCTCACCATGAGATCATAGACTCATCAATCGCAACTCTTTTGAAGGGGACACAATGTTATTCATTGCCAATTGAAAGTTGGAAAGAAGGGATCTAATTATATAAAGTCGATCTACAGGCATGGGATCATTCTCTCCCGGATTTTCTGAAAAATGGAGGGCCTGAAGGATTCCCCATAAACCGATCCCGACTCATGCTAGTGCCAAAGATTTATATGTCAAATAATTTTGATTTTTTCCAATATTCAGAAATTCTATTGGTGCGAATAGTTCCCATGTGGAAAAGGAGCCCCAACCACATACTGAATTCTTATCCGGTAAGCTCCTTCCATGTGGTAATTCGAGCCCTAGGGGAGGGATTATTGAGGAATATATTTTCCGCATTTTTCTGAGTTTCTCTCAAAATTAGATCATAAAATTGGGCATTAGCTAGCAAATTAAAATAACCCCAAAGTGTTTGTTCACTCTGTGGTAGTTTTAGGCCTGGACTCCCAGAAAAGGAAAATTTTGTTGTGAAAGGGGGTGGGTCAAGAAGCCATCTAACGGAAGCACTAGGGGTGGGTGCACTGGGGGTAAATGCACCCAAAGAAAAAGCAGGTAGAGCTGAAGGGACCAGCGGCTCAATAAGGACAGCCATAAAACCTTCTGAATGGGGTGACCCGGGTCTCTCTTCCACATCGGAATCCGTTTCTTCCTCTGAGTTATAGCACCACTCGGCATTGTCTTCTTCAGAATCCTCATCAGATGAGGAGCGTGTAGCATTTCCAGAATTTTATCCTCTTGAAAATTAGAAAGCCTGGATTGTTTCCCTTAGCTGATGACATGTCTCTTTTTGGCGGGTAAGACCCCTGAAATTAATAGTTGGTTATTTTTTCCGGAAAAATCTCAAAGTCAAAGCATCAATAAATAATAAATATTATAAAAATAAGGTATTCACCAGAATTGCTGGAAGTACTTGAAGGTTCATCCTTTCCTTTTCAGGTTCTTTGGTGAGTTGCTCGAATTCCCCCAACCTCTGCAAAAATAAATCATCTTTGGTCAAAATAATGGTAAACAATATAGAATGAGTCTTAGCTATAAAGATAGACATAAACACAGTACTCACTGGAAAGCCTGGAAGTACTTGGTACATCCGTTGGTAATGTTTTCTCGCCTCCTGGAGCAGGATTCATTCCTATTGCGATTAATTTGGAAGCTTTTATTTAAAAAATATTTTTCAATTACTAACGCTTAAATCCGTAACCTCATATAAAAGTTACAGCAAAAATTTGATAACATCGGAAAATAATCTTGATGCAAAAAAGTATCAATAACTGTAAGCACGAAAACTATTTTTGTCTTCTAAAATCTAAGAAAAAGTAATAATAACAAAACAACTAAATTTTATAATGTTGCATAAATGTTATTAATGCAAATTTTAACTATGGTAAATGCTTTAATATTAATATTATGATTCAGTTGCAATGATTTTCCACAATTACATCATGTTTAACAAAATTAGTTTATAAAAGTTATTTTGGAATGCATTATAAAAGTCGAAAAAAAAATCCTCGGATTGTAACAAAGTATCACCGTAAGTTCACACAATTACGCATACAAAAGCATAAATTACATACACCGAAAATAGAAGAAAGAAGAAAATACCGAAATATTTACATACCTCTACTAATGGAAATCCACGTGAAAACAGTAAAATTAAAAATTCTTCAAACTGAAAATGGACTGCACTGCTAGACACATAGACCTATACTGAGTGGCGTGGGAAAGAAACCTAACCTCTCCACTCTAGCACAGTGACGCAAAAGCCTTAGAAACGGAGGGGGACCGATGGTGTACATGTACACCAACCGTCACTGGCAGGGGCAGTCATGCCATTCGCATTGAATGTGTTAAAATTGATCTCCCAATTGTGATTTTGAACTGCATCCATCAATTAGAACTTCCAGTTTACATAATTACTTAAATAAACTTATACTCTTACCTCATTAAATGGCATCCATCAAGCAACAATTAAAAACCATAAATTTCTCTCCCTAGCCCTTATATGATCTTTAAGCTATATATTAAAAAAATTATTCAAATAGAGGACTACATTTGCCACAAAACACTCCATGGGGTCACACAATTGCGATTTTAACTTTGAGTATATTTTTTATATAATTTTTCTTCAAAAAGGTTCAAATCCGCAGATTGTATGTTAATTCTTTCTAATTTTAATCTCAAAAAGAATAAAAGCCTGCATATTGAAAAGTCGATTTTTGTGTGTTATTTTATGGGAAATGGAAATGTCTTCCTTGGAGTCAAACCCAGGACTTTTTTCGTCATCACCTTAAAATATGTAAATCGAGCATTTCTTCCAAATTTTGAACAAGTATCTCATTCATTTACTGGATAATTCCCATTTATCATCATAACGGAGGTCAAAAAATTATTAATAAGATGAGAGAAAATTGCAGCCGAAGGCCACTTTCGGGGATGGCTCGCAGATCATGTAACCTCGATAATTTGTTCATTTTGGTTATCATCATATTATTCATCGCAACCAAGGCATTGTATAAACTTCAAAACTGTCAAAATTTCAAAATTTGAACAATATATTGGCATTGTGACTTTTTTCCTGTGACTTTATGTAACACACCATGAGTTCAGAAAACTGTCCAGTTTTGGAATGAACACGAAGGTGAAGAGGGAGTCACTGGACTGAGCAAAAATCAAGCGGTGACAGATTTCGTTTGTTCCAGCCCATTCTTCCAGATTTCTCCTACACGCTCTCCATTTTATCCATACGGTTAAAACTCGGAAAAACCGAGTGTGTGGAGTGCCCTTTAGATGCTCGCCTCATGCACCTATGCATAAAAGTACCACTGCACCCTCCCCCAAAATACCCTGGGATTCCCTACGCCCCAAGGCACCTGCCTAGTAAATAACTTCAGCTCCCTCTGACTCCTCCCTTCTCTCCCTTTTTTGCCCTTCCACATTTCTTGTGAGGTTTTATGGTTGGCGGTTGGCCATCCCACTCCCATCCTCTCCCTCACCCATGCCCAACATTGCAAGATTTCGCATTTTCTTAGGAGTTCTTAGCACCCTCAGAAGATCTTCCTCCACTACGTACTTTCTGGTCCTTAAAATATGATATTTTAAGCAATAGGATCAACAAATAAAAATATTAATGTGAAAATATACGTACATGACCAGGCACACGTTGTACTGAGTACAAGAACAGCTTCTCCATGGTGCAACTCAAATAATATTTGTCAAGACATTCCGCTACCTTAATCGCTTGTAAAATGGTCCAAAAAATATAAATACCGTATTATCCCAAATATAAGGCAACCTCGAATATAGTGTGACCATAAGATTTTTGGAAAGAGTTGTCCTTGATTTCTCATTTCTGGTGTATTTTAACACCGATTTCGCATCTTTTTTGTTGACGGTGACGTTTGATGGTATATCAAAAGATACTGAGGTTTGATCTGCATTCCCCATCTGACCTAGCAGATAGTTATGTTTTTTCTGCAAGCTCATGACAAACCTCGAATACGCCAACACACTGATAGCTTAAATGCATTGACTATCAAGAGGTTCAGTCGCCGACAACTGATTAGGAAATTAGTTGGTGAATCAAAAAGTCGATATTTCCTTGGCATCACTATTTGCACTTCAGTTCTTACACATTAATACTAAGCCAATAATATTTATATTTTTTGGGAAGGTTGCATAAATCGTAAAGAATGCCTCTGCCTCGCATGTATGCTTGCATAATGTGTGCATCTTTCCTCTCTTGTTAATCTACTAATTGATTTAAAACTCGTTGTTTTTCATTCTTCTATTTGTTAGATGATCAAAATTAAATACAAAAAATGCATTTCACATACTTTGTTATGGTTGAAATACATTTCATTTACCTAAATTTATCGGCTGAGACATGGCATTTGTCCAATCTCCATTAAGGCAAACAAGATTTCCGAGAAATATTAAAAGGAGAAGGGTATGAGAAGATGAAGAGAATGGTGGTACAGATTGAAATACTGCCGACAGGTAGAATATGAATGAACGATTAGTAAAATGTTATCGAGCTGGTACAATGATAAATGGAGGATTACTACAAGGTCTTATTTAAATAAAGAGGTTTTCCTGCATAGAAATCAATAGCAAAAATGGAACTTTCAAAATACAATAAGTGCATCTATGAGTGAATATCCTGTCCTCATCAATACTAATAGATGGCACCCTACAGTATTACCACAAATATTTGCAAAATAAATATCATACTATATATGAAAATAATTTAGTGTCTGAGGCAGTGTCCGGTCATGTATAAGTATGTATCTATAACTCAAAAACTACAAAACATAGAGACAAGTAAAATGTATCATTATAACCACAATAACGAGTATATTGTGTCAGACTAGTTTTTAAACATTCATATAACCAATTAATTTAAAAAATATATTTTCTAATTTAATTTTCCCCACTTAAAAACATGGAAATGAGTGTACAATACTTTTCATTTATAAATTAAAATTACTAAAATTCATCATACAAAATCAGCACTTGAACTCGAGGAAGAAGAAAATTACAGTTTCATTATCCTATGGTGAAATTTCAAATACAGATCGAATTTTTCCAAAATTGAGCTTCAAACTACATAATCTTTAGTTTTTTGAATGAAAAAGTTTTCCTTTCCATGGTGACTGATATTGTTGCCAAACTCAATATCATAAACCTATGACATTGACATGAATTCAAGGTCAGTTAATTATTCATGTAAATAAGAGATGGCATAACAAGCTATTTCTTCAGTTTCAAATATTGAAAGACTATCAAGGGGAATGAAGATAGAGAGGGATGGAGAATAGGGGAAGGAAGCGAGAGAGAGAAAAAGAATGGGAGAAAGGAAGAGTGAGATAATGGGAGGAATAAAGAGAGGGAGGAAGAATGGGGGAAGAGAGAGGGTGGGAGAATGGGGGGAAGAGAGAGGGAATGGATGGAAAAGAGAGAAAGGGAGTGAATTGGAGGAAGAGATAGGGGAGAAAATGGAAGGAAGAGAGAGGAGAGGAGAAAGAATGGGGAAAAGAAGAGAGAAGGGGGAAGAGAGAGAATGGGAGAGAGAGGGAGAAAAAGAGAAGAGGTGGAAAATATATTTCATTGTAACTAAATAGTTTGTCGTACTCAATCAACATTTGGTTATTCTTTTTATCTTTGCTCTTCGTTTGTTATTGCTTTTATCATTTTTGTTTGTCTTCGTGGTTCTTTCTTTGTTCTTAATTGTTTGTACCTCATTTTGGCACTCTCTCCCGACATTTGATTCTTCTTTTCTGTTCGTTCTTCGTTTATTATAATATTTTTTGATATTTCTCAAAATTTCTCTACTAGTAATTAATAAAAAATTTGGAAAAACAAAAAAAAATATTTTACAAACACTTTATTTGCCACAATAACAGAAGAAACTTTCATACACAGAATCATGTACACATTAGCATTTAAAACATTCTCTCAGTTAGCTAGGGAATTTTAAAGTCCCTATATGATTGTCCAAAGATTTGATTGAGTGGATTACATGAAGGTTGCCTTCATCGCTATGCATATGGTTCAACTAATCTTTTAATAGCAAGGCGTAATCCAGTCCTCAATATATAATGCACATGATTCATTTTCATATTTACTAGCCATACAAAAGAATTCAATATACAAAATTATTTAATTCTCAAGAGAGAAATAAAGCAAATATTGTGTACAGAAATAGATGAAGAAATTATGGTGGCTTATTATTCTAAGTGCTTCAACATAATCTTGGCTATTTACAATTTTTGTATTAAAAAGTGGAGTTGACATACAGGAAAAACCTACAGTCGTTATGATTAGAACGGTAGGAGATGGTTTGTACTGGTGTCAACCCTATGATGCTATTGGTGCATCAACAGGTCATTTAACTAGAGAGAGGCAGGCAATATCTACTCCCCGTAAAATTCACAAGGCCACACCCTTGTTACTTTGTACATCTATATAAAAAAGAAAATCATATATCACCGATTTTACAGCATACTTATATCTTCTGTGATTTCGCACAGCACAATAATACACAACTTTTTTTACTTCACTTTGTACATTCTATATGAAATTCTGCTTTGGCAACGTAGCTTGTTTGGTTCTTTATTTGCACATCTTCCTGAAGATCAAACACACTCCCTCACAATTTATTTAAATAGCAGCGACATGGAAGGAAAATTCATATCTAGAGCAATTAACAACCATAAAATAAACAATGATTGAACCAACAACTGTCGCTGCAAAAAGTAGTTCATCTATTATCGTTTTCACCCTTAACATCACTTTTCCTGTCATAATTATGTATAGATTTTTTACAATCTGTAGCTTTGTACACCTTGATACATATTTACAGCCCAATCAATATATACTTAAAAATTAATTTTCCAACAGATATCAGTTATAACTCTAGCTCTGCAATGACTAATATGTCTCTTATAAAATACATGATAATCTACTTCAAAAACCAATAGGAATGTATAAAGAATGACATATCTTTTATCTTACTGAGCTTACGATCAGCAGGAATGACAGATACATCCATTAAGACCTAACAGCCAGTCCAAAATTTAATTCATCCACTTTTTGCAGTTAAAAGCACCACACAAGCATGGTATCTTGTGTTGATCATCTTCTATATCAAACTTGTAGTCATAAGCCAACTGAAAGAGATTTTTATTAACTTCATTAATTTTAAACAATTCTGAGTTGATAATTTTGAATAGTAATTAGCAGTTAAAAATAAAGAGAAAGACATGTAATTAAAAAATAACTTGGAGGTTTATTTACATGATTAAGTCAATGGGTGCTCTGCAAAATACTGCGTAAATATGTTTCATCTTTAGATACCCAGAAAATGGTCTAATCCATTAAGAATACACATTTACCCACATTAAACTAAGCAAATCAATAGAATAAATGTAGAACTATTTACTGCCAAAGAAAGAAATTTTTTTATCTGCATTTTCCCTCTGTAACCATGACATAAAAACTGAGATGATAGGTTTTAATCATGGATACAAAGGCTAAATTAGGTGTCTCACCTCTTCGCCTCTTGAAATTCTTCTTTTAGCAAAAATGATGATTCTAAGGTCCCTCTCAACTTCCACTATTTCAGCAGCACAATTAGGATTGCACGAATGGTTTATGTATCGAGCCAGACCACCAGACAATGTTGCGTCAATTACTCGTTCTTCGTCCAAACGGAACATGTAAATACCACGATTCTGAAACAGAAATTTGATGATCAAAATAAAATACTGCAACTTTTAAATTGCTTTAGACAGTGCAGGAGTCATTTTAAGGCCACATACCCTTGCTTCATACTGTTTTTCCCTCAACTCTGCCAACTCTGTACGAATTATTTCGCCTATGTATTCAATAACCATTGTGTGTCTCTCAATATCACGTGCAGCATATAACCCCAATCCCTGAATTTTGGATCTAAAAATGAAAGGAAAATTAATCTTTGAAGTTGAATTTCATCCATTTATATTCTGATTTAATAGAAAAGTTCAATATATGTACAAAAGGCAATAAGTTTTTAAAAATAATTGCAACTAAAGTCACCTTGCAAGGTAAACATTATTTCTCCACTCCTGCTTCATCTTCTTATACTGTGAGCTTTTTGAATGAACAAATTGTTTCGAGTATGGACAGGCTGGCTCTCCTGCAATGCCACTCCCCATGCCGATGCCAGACACAAGTGGAGTGAGAGGTCGCTGGGTCCCTGAGCCAAGCCCAGCAGATGCAGAAGCAGCAGATGCCGAGGCTGTGCGCTGCGTGTGATGGGGACGCTTGCTGAGATGAGCACCACGTAGTCTCGGTTCTCCTCTTGCACAACCAGATGGATTCATGGCAGGTGGTAATTCCAACAGGGGATTGCGTCCATAACGGAAACGGTAGTCTGAAAGAGACTCTACCCCTGGAAGACTCTCCAGCACTCGAACTACAGCGGGCTCTGTTAGACCAAAGAGGTCTTCCCCAGAAACAAATCTAGGAAAAAGCATAACTGCTCCAGAAGTACGTCTAAGTTCTGCTAAGGGTTCTAGGACTTGTGTCCAAACACCTCTTGCAGAACTGTCTACTAGGTGTAAGTCTGGATGATGGGGCTCCTGAACACGCACCCGAAATTCAGGACGACACTCAGCAGATTCATGTATAGAGCATATGTAACGACAACGCTTGTTGGGCACACGCATGCTCCAATAGAATCGAACCTATTCAGAAGAGAAAATTATTATCAAATTTATAGTTGCATAAACCAATAGTTACAGTACAGGAATCTCCTGATTTACAAACTTTTGATCTTATGGACAAAAGTTTTTGCACCACAACAACAATCCTACATAATGACATCGTTTGAAAGTTAAATGGGTAAGAATCAATATTTATTGACAAAATTTATTTATTTAGTGTATACTATAAATGCATGTAAAATAAAACACAGTATTTTTGTATATTTTCTGTAAAATTGGTGTTGCTACTGTGGTATTTTCTTGTAGAGCTAGCAAAGAAACTCCTTAATTTGACATTTATCATATAGTACATTCATTTTACAGTACAGTACATCGCTCTTAAAACTGAGAAATTCCAGGAGAGATATAAATTTTAAATACATATGATTCTGTGTTGCATTCTTTAAAGGATGTAAAAATTAAATTCTACTTCTTCGTAGCATTGCACATAATTTTTCTAATTCAGACAGTGTTTAAATTGATACAAGGACAAAAAAATCTAAAATATAAGAGCTGATTCAAAGAAAGAAATACAAGCAATGACTTTAAATGATAGATTGTCTATTAAAATTAAGAATTATACTATTGAGTGTAGAATATTACAGATTAAGCAGTCATTATCAACCAGGATGACAGCTATTTTAATAATCCATTCAGAAATTAATACAGTAAAACCCCTATTTAATGAATCGCTGGGGGATTAGAATATATTTCACTAAATCAATGTTTTCATTAAATGCAGGTTTTCAATTAAAATGAGTTAAATTTATCTTTTTTGCTTGTGTATTAGTTCCATTATACAATACCAGAATAAGGCCACTGAAAATGGTCTCTATAATAAAAATCCATTTTTCAATATTGTATGCAAAATACTTATATTAACACTTTTAAAATAAACATTTATAAACAAATTCCAGTTACAAACAAGCCTTATTGCTATAGAATATGAAAATTTCTGTAATGAATCATTCATATGATTACAAAAAATTATTTCAAAATTTTAAAAGTATTTTCAAAATTGACAAATCTTGAAACAATTTTTCATCCCTCCTTTAAAAAGCTTCATCATACAACATGAAATAGAAAATATTAAAATATATTTGGAATTTCACATAAAAAATATCAAAATTATTCAAAAACCAAGCATACAGAAAAAGCTACAAGAAAATTATTTATTAAAATAGTCCAGCAAACTTGTTTACTTCTTCTGGCGGGTGCTGTGAACATTCAGAACTTCTCGCTCCAAAGAATTTACTTTTGATATAGTAGTGCTGTACACATCAAAAGAAGTTAAATATCTTCGCACCACTTCAAGTGCCTGAACCGCTTCACCAAGTGTGGGAACTGATTCTTCTTCTTGTACTGCCTCTTCTTCTTCTACTACTGCCTCTTCTTCCTCTGCCTCTTTGGCATCACAGATTTCTTCCACGTCTTGTGGAGGACCAGATGTACTCTCAAGATCATCACACCAGACAAACTCTTCAAAATTTGTGTCCATGTCAGGTGCAATTTTCAACCAATTTTTGTGGTCAATCACATCGATATCTACATCAATTTCCATAGCATTGTTGCAATTGAACGCAGCCTTATGAAAACAGTTTGATATTGTTTGAGGTGTAACTGAATTCCATGCAGCTGTTACCATATGCATACCCTGAAGGATGCTCAGTTTCAAATTTTTCTTCATCTCGATGTAGGATACTGCTTTCTGCACCAAAGCCTTCCTGTACTTTGCTTTCATGGAGTGAATAATGCCCCAGTCAAGTGGCTGCAGATGGCTAGTACAATTAGCTGGAAAAAACACCACTTTTATATTGCGAAGAAAATCAGTATCTGGAGGGTGGGCCGGACATTTATCAATAAATAGAAGAATTTTTCTATTTGCACCACCCATCTTTGCATCTAATGATTTCAAAAATGTTTTAAATGTATCCGTTGTCATCCATGCATTTTTATTACTGGCATATTTACATGGCAATGCCCGGACATTTTTAAAACAAATTTACCTATTATTAGAGGCGTCAACTTTTCACTGCCATCTGAATTTGCACATAAAAGTGCAGTTATCCTATCTTTACTTCTCTTTCCACCATGGCACTTGTCTCCTCTAGTAGCAAGAGTTTTTGATGGAAGAAGGTTGAAAAAAATGCCAGTTTCATCTGCATTAAAAATATCATTCGGCTTATAGCCTTCTAAATACCTTACCAATGTTACACTCTTCCAGTAGCCAACAGTTCCTTCATCAACACTAGCACTTTCGCCACAAACACTTTTATATTCAAGTCCATGGCGCTTCTTAAATCTGTCCAGCCATCCATTGGAACCCTTAAAGTTTTCTATTCTAAGCCTAGTTGCTACCCTAATTGCTTTCTCCTTCAACAGTACACCATTGATTGGGAGGTTGGCGGAGCACATTCCCTCAAACCACTCTATCAATATCTTCTCCATTTCATCATATGGTTGGAACAATTTTTGAAACGAGAAAAAAAAGTCTGCTATGACCGGGAATTGAACCCGGGTCTTCCACTTGCCGGGCGGATATTCTACCCCTGAACTATCGTAGCAGAACATTTTCTCTCGTTTCTGAACACGGATGTTTTCCTTTGTGGGACGGGAACTAGCCAAGCTAATATCAAACTGCCCCATCAGATCATCCGTGTTCAGAAACGAGAGAAAATGTTCTGCTACGATAGTTCAAGGGTAGAATATCCGCCCGGCAAGTGGAAGACCCGGGTTCAATTCCCGGTCATAGCAGACTTTTTTCTCGTTTCAAAAATTGTTCCAACTTTCACAGCTTATGCCTGTCTGCATAGGATCTTCGGATCATATCATTCCATCAATTTCATGTTTGGCAATCTCACCATTTGAGAGGAAGGGGTTTCTTTCGATGATCCTCTTTGAGGACATCTGCTGGGGCAGTTTGATATTAGCTTGGCTAGTTCCCGTCCCACAAAGGAAAACATCCGTGTTCAGAAACGAGAGAAAATGTTCTGCTACGATAGTTCAGGGGTAGAATATCCGCCCGGCAAGTGGAAGACCCGGGTTCAATTCCCGGTCATAGCAGACTTTTTTCTCGTTTCAAAAATTGTTCCAACTTTCACTGCTTATGCCTGTCTGCATAGGATCTTCGGATCATATCATTCCATCAATTTCATCATATGGTGATGATTTGATATTTTTTCTTTTGATGGCTTTACCCCCACATTTCACTTCTTCGTCTAGTATTAATTGTTTATTCTTCATTATACAAAACAATAAAGACGGTGCAAGATTAAATTTGCGTGCAATTTCTATCGCAGGCATGCTTGGGTTCTTTTCCACTTCTTGAATGATTTTCACTTTTTCCGTAATTGTCATCTTCTTCCTTTTACTAGTAGCCATTATTAAGGAATAAAAATAGTAGAAAGAATATTTTTCACAAATGCTCCAGGTTTACACAGTGATCGCCGAACAGGCAGGCAGCACAACGAAGAGTTGAACTGCTAGATAAGGTAGATGGAGAGGGGACAGGCATTACGTCATCGGGATAGGAGTAATCAGCTGACATGTCTCACAAGGGAAGCCCCAAGGTATCGGACTGAGACTTTGCAGAATGAAAGTATATGCAAAATAACGGAATCCAATTACTACCTAGGTGCCAACTCGACGTCATTTACGAGAAAATGTCCTTTGAAAATCGCGATCCGAGAGTCATCGAAATAAGAACGTTAAAACTTTTTCATGAGCACAAAGAAATCACAAAAGAAACATATTATACGTAAAAATTACGATATACGCTCAAAACATTGTGAATGGCTCATCACGCGCAAGCGGCTACATTGTCTGCTTAGACGGTAGCGGCCGCAAGGAAACCGTAAATCCTACAATGTAATGAATCCCGCTCGTATGTTCCTCATTTCTGGTATCACGCTCAGTTACCTGTTGTCGTAGTGTGCTATATACTCGACGTCGTTTACGAGAAAATGTCCTTTGAAAATCGCGATCCGAGAGTCATCGAAATAAGAACGTTAAAAGTCCTTTCCTAATTATCTAGGAGCGTTGGTCTGGGGGAAACGAGTTGAATTTCAAATATTTTTGCCGGGGTTCGATTCCCAATGGGACCAAAATTTTTTCTCCAATTTTTTTATTTGTTTGCAATTTCCAGCATATCGTCGATAAAACTTGCACAACATTTAAAAAAAATTTATTCCATGCATTATAACTAATATTTTCTTCATCGTAATTCTTCACGAACATAAATTTACCGATCACTACCCATTCGCTTTACCATCATGATCGAACCCCGGAAATAATATTTGAAATCCAACTCATTTACCCTAGACCAACGCTCCTAGATAATTAGGAAAGGACTTTTAACGTTCTTATTTCGATGACTCTCGGATCGCGATTTTCAAAGGACATTTTCTCGTAAACGACGTCGAGTATATAGCACACTACGACAACAGGTAACTGAGCGTGATACCAGAAATGAGGAACATACGAGCGGGATTCATTACATTGTAGGATTTACGGTTTCCTTGCGGCCGCTACCGTCTAAGCAGACAATGTAGCCGCTTGCGCGTGATGAGCCATTCACAATGTTTTGAGCGTATATCGTAATTTTTACGTACAATATGTTTCTTTTGTGATTTCTTTTTGCTCATGAAAAAGTTTACTAAATGCGGGAAAAGTCAAATAAAAATTGAAGCACGAGTACATAATATTCTTCCACTAAATGCGGGTTTTTCACTAAATCGGGTTTCACTAAATGCGGGAAAATAATACATTGTTTATATGGGGCTATTGTCGGGACATGAAAAAATCTTCACTATATCCGGGATTTCACTAAATGCAGGAACATTAAATCGGGGTTTTACTGTACTAAAATAATGCCAAGAGTGTGTCCAAAATTCAGAAATATGCAACCATCACTTACGATCTTGTAACCAATTGGATAGATGTATTGTGGTGTATGGAATGCTTGAAGCTGATGAGGTAGAAGCTGTCCTACACTAAGAAAAATGAGACTCCCAACACGGAGTAGGCTGCCATCAAGGTCGCATGCTCCAGGAAAATTGCTCCCCATGTTTGAGCTGTCATTGTCATCTCCACTGTCAGATCCCACCATCACAAGAGATGAAAATGCCTGCTCAGTTGCTGGATCTTGATGGTAATGCATAACTTTAGCTATCTGTCGGTTCTCATCACGGTTCACATAAACACGTCGAAATACTGATAGGGTGGTCAGTTCATTTTCTTTCTCATTCTTGGGTACATGCTGTGGGCAGTATGTTGTCTAGAAATAAATGAAAGGTAGAGTGGATTAAGGAAAAATGTTTTTCAAAATGTATACAAACCAAATTGAAATGTCATCCATTAATGTTCAATACAATACGCCAACAATTTCACATGATTCCTTTATTTAGTGCTCTTATGCAAAAAATGAAATTTATTCCAATGATCTTACATTAAGAAATATACAGTAAACTCTCAATTATCCATGCACAGGTTATCCGGTTTGCGGATTATCCAGGCTGTCTCTCTCCTTATGCCTCAAAATTTTATTAATACTCTGATTGCAAAGAAATTCATCAATGTAAGACAACATTTTCTAATCCCATTATATTAATGTCTAAAGATTTTATTATGTGCAAAAATGATAAGTTTGTAAATACATAAAATAAATAATAATAGATGATATTGCTTTTTTAATGCTAGTGAGTTTCATGAAAATATCCCGGGAATCAGCATGTGACTTCCATCAGTCAGTTGTTTCTTCACAGTGACGCAGTCACTTTTACCGGAATGCCACAGTAAGGGTGATCGGATTATATTCTCCTATTGTTGTTTCATCTTGTGTGCAGCTCATTGTATTGTGGTTTTTGTAGTGATAAACTTTTATCCCACTCCATGTTAAAATGGCAGAGAAACGGATGAAAATTGTTCTTCCTATTATAAAAAAACTCAAATTAATTGTGAGGCTTGAAAAAGGAATCTGTGAATAAATTGGCAGATGAATATGGTATTGGCATACAAACCATTCGTGGTATAAAGAAAAACAAAACTAAGTTGATCGAGTTTGCTGCAGTTTCTGAAAGTGGTGCTGGTCCCTCAAAACGTAAGAGTATGAAAAAATCAACCTACGAGAAACTAGATGCAGCCTTACTTCTGTGGTTTAATCAAAAGCGAGCTGATGGAACTCCTGTCTCCAGTTCCATGTGCGCACAGCCAGCGAGGTATTTCCATGAATAACTCGGGCTAGAAGGGAACTTTAATGCTTCATCTGGGTGGTTTACTCGATTCAAACAGCGATACTGTGTATGCGAAATTGCCATTCAAGGAGAATGCTTGAGTGGTTACGTGTCAGCTGCTGATTCCTATTGATTAGAATTTCAAAAATTTGTGATGGAAGAGATGTTGACACATGCCCAGATATTTAATGCTGATGAGACAGGTTTGTATTGGAAAAGCCTCCCAACACGAACCTTGGCCTTTCAGAAAGAAAGTCATGCTCGTGGCTATAAATTACACAAAGAGCAAATCACAGTGTTATGCTGTGGAAATGCGGCAGGCAATCACAAGTTGAAACTTACTGTGATAGGCAAGGCCAAAAAAACCTCGCTCATTCAAATGTGCTACTTTGCCTGCCAATTACTACAACCAGAAGGATGCATGGATGGACAGAAATATATTCACTGATTGGTTCCACAAGAATTTTGTGCCTGACGTTCGTTCTTTTTTAAGCAATGAAGGACTACCACCAAAAGCAGTGTTGTTATTAGATAATGCTCCCTCGCATCCAAATGCAGCCGTTTTAACTTCTGATGATGGTCTTATCTGCACAAAATTCTTGCCTCCACATGTTACGGCATTAATACAACCCATGGATCAAGGAGTGATCGCGTCAATGAAGCGACAATATCAGGCTGGTCTTCTCAAGACTCAAGCTATGAAAAGTTATTGGAATTTTGGAAAAAAAATGTCACTTCTAGATGCAGTGCATGGTATTTTTCAAGCATGGGCCTCTGTGAAGCTTGTGACCCTAGTTCGGTCTTGGAACAAACTTCTTCCTGATCTTGAAGAGAACTTTCATGGTTTTTCTGAAGAGGAAGTAAATACTACAAACTCCAATTTGATTAAACCACTGCAGAGAATAAATGGTTTTGAGGATGTGGACTGTGAGAGTCTCAGTGAATGGTATGATTGTGATAAGCTTGAATCTGGATTCCAGCATATGAGTGACGAGGATATTGTCAATGCAGTAACGCAAGAGAAAGAAAAAGAAGAGGATGGCAGAGACAAAGAATGCAGTGATGAAAGTGAAGGGACTGAAATTGAACGCATCAAAAATAGTACAGCTCTTCAGTGTGTCGAAACTTTGTTAGATTATATGATTTTGATTACTGCGATGTCATAGCAGCCATGAAAATACGAACAATCATAAAAGAAAGTGTCAAGAAGTCCTCAAAACAAACAAAAATTACAAACTTTTTCAAAGGACCATTATAAAAGCCTTCTTTTCTAACCTTTTTGTTACCATTGTAATGAGAATTTAAGCATATATTTTGAAATAAATCATTTTTGCATTATCCATGTTTTTCACTTATTTGCGCATCCTCCTAAGTATGTAAATACATTGCTTTTTCAATGTTAATGAGTTTTATGACAATATAATGGGAAGCAGCATGCGATTTTCATCAATCAGTTGTTTCTTTGCGGCCGGCAGTGCAGTCGCTTTTACTTCGCGGCCGGCAGCTTTTTTTCGCGAGAATTGAAGCACGTATTTTTTTAAAAACCATTTTCGCATTATCCGTGTTTTTCGATTATGCATGCTTCCTCTTACATTCATTAGGCCAGATAATCGAGAGTTTACTGTATTAGAAAATTTGTCATTTTTGAAGAAGTTATTAGAAAATTTCAATAGAAAAAATTGCAGTAAACTGACTTGGAGAATACCATTTACCACACATGATTCATATGAAAGGCATCACAAAATTCAAAAGCAATTCATTATTTCTACAGGCATCAGAATAAAGTACCTTGTTCTTGAAGAAGACGCACTTATCCTTAACAGCACAGCCGAGGTGGTAGACTGTGGAACAACGAGCTTTAAAGCATCTTACAGTTGCTCCAGTGCGTCGACATAGGGCACAATTAAGAGTAAGCCCTTGACGAAGTGCTGCCTCTAAGTTCATCAACGCTCCATTCACAGTCTCATAAACTTCATCAGACCAAAGAGCACAGTTTAGATGCACCCATTGATCTACATCAAAGTTTAGTAACCTTAGGAAATAGAGCAAAATAATAATTACTAAAAAACTTCAAAATGATCTCCAGCATACCAAATTTAAATCAAATAACTAGGGGGTCACAATCCTCTGAGAGATTGGAAAAGATTTTCAGAGATGTAGTGAAGATGGAATGTTTGTTTTATTTTTTAATTTTACGCACATATAGAATAAAATTAATTTTTGTGCAAATAAAATAGATACAGTAAATCATCGATATCGGGCGGCCTAAGGGGGAAGGGGTCGCCGGATTCTCAAAAACGCCAGATAATTACATCAAAGTTTTTATACAGCTTATTTTTGAACGTTCTTTTACAACATTGTTTTTTTGTTGTATATGTATTGTTTAATGTTTTGAATTTGTTTACCATACAAAATGTTATAAATAAAGCATGGAATATTTAAAAACATAAATACAATACTGTAATATAGAATTATGAGAATGACATACAATTCAGTTACGTACAACTCGGTATGTGTGGGTATGAATTTGCAGTTTTTCACCTAGGATTTTATAAAAATAAGGGTAAACGAGTATTACGTATAATTGGATTGCATATAACTAGGCTTGGTAGTTGTCAACGTTTATTTTTCGTAAAAATCTACGACTAAAATCGATTTATTTTTCCTAAAAACTGGAGACGAATATCAACGTTTATTTTAATACATTTTACTAGGATGTTTAGTTTTCGACTTTTATATTTCTTAAAAAGCGATCAATGATATAGACGTTAATTTTAATATATTTTATCAGTTTTTATCTATAAAGATTTTATAAAATGAATTCCTTCTAATCAAATTTAACTAACTGTGTGTAAATAAAAAGAAGACTTCTTGTATGCTGCCTTGTTTGTTGTTATCTATATTTTGGTGAAGGTGTTGTTCGACTTTGACCACCAACCTGGAAGTTAATTTTTGGGAATAAATCATAAAGTATATTTTACTTGTTAATTCACGTCCCCTTATGCAAGAAATCGTAATCATTTGTGGAAAAATTTGTGATGTGAATATAATGTATAACCTAAAGTATGAATGAATACTTGGATTTAAAAAATCATACCTTGAGTAACAAATGTCTATGAATGCAGGAAAAAGCCCGAGAGTGCATATAAGGAATGATGCTTCTTCGACAGTAATGCAAAATAAGCTAAGCACAGGCTCTCTCTGGGGTAGGATTATATAAATTTTATAACAGGGTACTTTTTAAAATGATCGGTAGTCATTTTTCATTTTGGGAAAACTTTTCTTTTTGGCTTTTGGAGGAGGTTGGTAGATCTTGTTACACAGAACACAATTGACGTCTCCCGACTTTTCAGTAAATGAAATCCAAAGTGCGTAAGGATTATCAGATCCAGTCAATAGTAAAGAGAGAGCACGATAAACCGATCATATTGTTTTGTCCCTTAACTTTGGCTTTGGATTCCACGGCAGTGACATAAGTGATATCAGAAAGGAAAGTGTAATAAATTCCAAATATTGTGTGGCCATTTGGAATGACAACCATCAACTTCTCCTCTGTTTTGGATCTTTGGTGGTAAAATATATCAAGTTTGAGTATAGCAAGGCAAATTTTAAAATCATGATGCATAATTTTATAGAAAATGTAGGTGAAAAATCGACAATTCATTTTTGTCGAAAATAAAAGTTTTTAAAATTTGATGTTTATTGACATTTACCGATTTAAATCAAATCCGACCAAGTCTACGTATAACCCGGATCCTACTGTACTACTTGCAATCATCCCGAAACATTTTGGCACCACACGGTGCACTATTGCCGGACTGATGATGCGATTCTCCAGCGAATGCCGAATTACTCGCAACTTTCGCCGGATCGGTCAGGACTGCCAGATAATGTTGGAAGTCGGATAATCGATCACAGAATAATCGATGATCTACTGTATTTATAATAATTTGGATTAATTTATTGCTTGATGGATGGGGTTAAGGACGTTGCAACAATATCAGCCACCTTAAGAAGGTGTCACAGATCCATCAAGTTTTGGAACTGCTGAAATAACCAAACGTCATATAAATTTTGATACTTTGATTTTGAAAGAAAAAAATATGCATTCAAGATGCACTTTAGGACTGTGATATGAAAATGTGAAAAACTTAGGGTTCTTTTGCATTAACCGGATTAACCTTGAAGGTCAAGGCAGCGACAGTGGCACTATCGATAGTGAGAAAGAGACAAGAAATGGTCTTACTATGAAATACGAACGTATTACGGAAATTTGAAGATGAGGAATTATGGCACTTTACTTTAGGGGATTCCCTGTCCTTCCTGGCCCCCTGGGTTGGGTTAGTTAGTTTTGGGTTTGTTTCCTTTCCATGTTCCTGGTGGTCCTCCCCTCGGGTTGAATGCATTCATCTTCATTTATATTCCTCGTCGTTGTCTGTTTCCCAACTATTTTTCATTCTGTTTCAAATGCCTCCTCTCAAGTATCACGAATTGCCAGTCAGAGAAGAAGCAAGCGTGAAGTTTCTGCAGGACCGGGGAGTGCTCACAAATGAACTCAAGTGTGCCAGAGGCCACCCAATGCATCTCTGCTTTGACAATAAATTCTAATGGCTTTGCAGTGGAGCAGGATGCCGCAAGAGATGCAGGATGCATGTAGGAAACTGGTTCGAGAGATTGCCACTGTCGCTGTATTGAAATGCATCCCATAGTAGTACCATTTCTCGTCGCTTTCTAGCCACTGACAGCACCACTATCACTGTCTTGACCTTCACCCGGTTAATGCAGAAGAACCAGACTTAGTGTTTTATAGTAAATTATTCAAGTTAAAAGCTGATGATCAACATGACAACTGCTCTCAAAATATTTTATTCGTCTTTAAGAAATACAGATAGTCCCCACTTAACACAAGAGATACGTTCCTAAAAAGTGTCATGTTAAGCGAATTCGTGCTAAGCGAATGCATAAATACCATAAGAAACCAAATAAAATGTGAGAGATGTGTTCGAGCGAGAGAGAGATTGTCGTATCACAGTGGATATATACATTTTTATTTATACATAAATATACTTAGAATATTCATTAATTTATAATTTGCACCTGCAAATTTGAAACAAAACTTCGCATAATACTTCCACGACTTTGAATTTCATGTTAAGAGGGGACTACCTGTGTGACAATGAAACTGCAAAAGGCTTATTTAAGTTACAATGAACACCACAAAGATACATGCCTTTTTTATTCACAAGTCAAGTTTGAAAACTTAAAGAAATTATTAAAAGTAACAGATTTTCACCTGGCTGGCCCATCAGAAACACCATCTCCCACTTGGTGACAAAACATGCATTTACGCTTATCATCTGGCACCTTCTCAGGCATGACCGTGATTCCCAAGCGAAACAGCATCTGAAAATTAGGTACTCAATATTACCCACCAAAAATCAAACAAAATTCAAGCACTTCAGAAGAGAAACCAACATTTATAAGCTTAAAGCTGATAACTTATTGTACAACATTATTATATTATCATCTCAAGTCTGACTACCACACAATTTTCTTCTAATTAATCATATAACAATCTTAGCGATTCAAACTCATTATTTTATTAACCAAGACCTTGCTCTCACATAAATTAGGTAGCAGCATAACCATAACTTAAATACTGTTTTCTGTATACATCAACATACAGAGAACATGTTTCATTCCCTCTGCTTAGCATATTTTACATTTGCATTTTAAAATTCTAAGAATTATGAATCTGAGACTTGAACACTAGAATGTCTAAAAGAATAATTTTCCTGCTGCCATAACTTGAATGTAGACCAGGCATTCTGGTTTTCCGAGTTTTGTCCCAGTGTCCCGAATTTTTTTTTCAGGAAGCAGAAATGTCCTGGTTTTTTTCTTGTAAGCATGAAGCGTAATGCGTAAGATGTAATCAATAAAAATAGGAATAGTGGTGCTAAAAATTAAATTTAAACTTTTAGTGATAACCTTTGATGGAGGCTGGGTGTCGACCAGGGCCCCACGCCTAGGAGGTTCAGAGCCACCCTCAGAAAGATGTAATGTGCGAGGAACGTGAGAAAATCACTCTGGATGTGTGTTGTAAGCAAGATTAAAATTGGATGACCTTATGGGTTCAATGTTGCTTTAGTCTTCAAGCAGAGAACAATCAGAACCCCTGTCTGTGAGAATGCTTATCGTTCTCTGATCTGCATCTCAAGTCTCTCACTCATAACACAAACATACACAACCCTGTTATTAATTTTCTGGCATTTGAGTATCTGTGTTTAAGTTTAGGACTTCCTTTGGTTGATCATATGAAGTCGTTGGTGAATCATTGACTTGTGTGGCAGCAGGCGATAGCAAATTCTTCTTCTCAGGTAAATAATTTTCACTGGTAAATGGTTGTTATTTGAAAGTTTACTAGATCATCAGTTTTATGAATTTATTAGAATAAAAACGTGTACTGTTTAAATACCCTATTTAAATCTGGCCACAGGACCTATGGTGGGCATTTAAAACCATACCATAAAGATAAATAGAAGAGGAGATTACGGCGAGTAAAACTATGAATTGAAGAACGACCAGAGTCAAATCTTCAATTCATAGCATAAAGCTTATGCTGCATATCCAGTGAAGTGATTAAGAAAATGGATCGGGAAACTACTCAACATCAGTAAGTACACTTGCAAAAATTTCGAGTAATCATAAATCTCTGCAAATAATATTAGTGTGTTATTAAAAATATACCAATTTTTTTGCTCTAGTCTCGCACTGAGATAACAAGTGTTCAAGTGTTGTTCAAGTTTATCACCCTAGATATTCAATAGCTTTATTTTTTACAGGTATGTATATATCCTGTGTGTTATGACCATTATTGATAATCAAATAAGTACAGATATTTCCATTCACAAAGAAAGTTTATTATAATTTTTAATAAACTTGAACTCCCAAGTTGATATTAATTTATTAAAATTCTTTTGAATCTGATGGATGAAAATATTGAGCATTTTGTGCCTAAGCTGCTGAATATTGTGATTTTTTATTTTAATTGGCGATAATTTCTACAGAACCCCTCAGTAGAAATGCCAAAGAGAAAATGTACCTTTAATAAAGAGTATTCAAAACAATGGAGTTTTATCAAGAACGGAAGAAATGATAATGCAGTGGAGTGAAAGTATGCAACTGCTATATAAACATTGGTCACGGAGGGAAATCTGACGTAAATGACCATATTAAATCAAAAAAGCACAGTAAAATCAACTTCTGTTGGAAATGCTGGTGCATTAAAAAATATACACAGTACTTTCATGTGAAAATCCAATCATATTACTGTAGCAAGTGAGTTGACAATGACCTATCACATTGTTAAACATCATCATTCCTTCAATCAGCTACTTGTAACAATGAACTCTTTAAAGAAATTTTATGTGACTCTGAAACAGTCAGTAAATATTCTTGTAGATGAACTAAAACTGCAGCTCTTATTAAAAATGTTATTGGGGTATTTTGCAGAAATGAATTATTGATAGAATTAAAAATGGAATATCCACAGATGCTAGTAATCACAAAAAAGAAAAGATTTTCCCCTTAGTTGTTCATATTTTTGCAAAAAAAAGGAATTCGGATTAAAATACTAAAAATTGAATCACTACCTAATGAAACATCTGATACCATTGTCGATTTCATCATTAGCACATTTTGTGAATATGGGGATGATCTAAAAAAATGCATTGCTTATGGAGCAGATAACGCAAAGACAAATTTTGGGGGACTGTTGAGAAAAGGCAAAAACAATGTCTTTTATATTAAATGAAAAAATTAATCGCAATATACTGGACATTGGACGTTCAGCACATTTTGCATAATGCTATGCAGTCGGAAGCTGAGCAATTATCTTGTGATGTGGAAATGGTGGTGGTGAAAATACTGTCACACTTTTCAACCTATGTAGTACGTACCAAGCGACTTAAAACATTTTTTTCTTTAGTAGATTTGCAGTATGAAAAGTTATTGACCCATTCAAAAACTTGCTGGTTAAGTTTAGACAATGCGGTTGATCGAGTATAAAAAATGTTCGAAGCACTGAAAGCATTTTTTCTTTCAGCTCTCAAAATTTATTGCAAATTTTCTGAATCACCAATAAATGAAGCGTACTTCCATATTATGCTTAATGTTCTTGGTTTATATAACAAACAAATTCTAAAAATTGAACGTTTGGAAAATTGTGCAATAGGAGTTATGTGCAAGTAATGATCGATATGCTGACATTAGGTATTGAAGAAAAATTTGTTACCTTAAGTGCTTACAAAGTTTTATCTGATAACAATATTCAGGAAGATGAAATAGAATTGTTTAAAATGAAATATTTGGTATGCACAAAGCAACTTGTGACTAAAAAAAATGGGTCCAACCCTTACTTAAATTTAAGTATATAGAATGGATGCTATTAAAAAGTACACCAGTTTGGGAAGAAGTGCGAAATATGTGCAAAAATGTTATTGACATGTAATTTCAAGTTGACGAAAACTTATTATTTAATCAATTTTCTTTGTTTAAAAATGTGATTTCAAAGGAACAGAAAGAAAGGAATGATGAATGGATTAATACAGGGGTTCTCAACTTGTGGTACATGAGCCAGTGCAATGTGGTACGTGAAAAAAATAAAACATATGGTTTTGCCTATAGCTTAAAATATTGTTATATTATATTTATGTAATTCAATTAAAAATTTACATGCACGATTGGTGCCACATAACATTATTATAATAATTGAATTTAAATTGATTTAAATTGCCATCAATTTCACTACGGTGGTACGCATTTTTGATTTGGTGGTATGAAAATAAAAAAGGTTGAGAACCCTTGGATTGCAATTTTAATAGCACTTACCTAAAACTATTAGGAATAAGTATCTGGAAGCGTTATTTTATAACTGCAATATTAATACCCAATTTTGCTACATTTCTGAAATTCGGCTATCATAGCTTTTATAAGAGCTATCTAATTAAAAAAGAATTATCGAAATATATCTTAAAACAAAAAAGTTAAATTTGAAGTCACCTAGCAGAAAATCTACGAACTATGTGGAAAACCCAATTGGTGGAAAATTCATAGAATGATAAGAGCTATTTAATTCAAAAACAACTTTCCTGATACATATTTCCAGTAGTTTGGCTACAATACCATTTCAAAGTTTTGAATTTTCCGAATTTGAAGCCATCTGGCAGAAAATCTATGAACTGCAGTGAAAGTTCAATGAGTGAAAACTTAATGGATGTATAAGAGCTAACTAATTTTTTTTAAATTATCAAATATCTCTTAAAACAAAAAAGTTGATTGTCCACAGACAGACAGAGTGATAACATAAGCACATTTTTTCTTTTAAGAAAGCATGCTAAAAAGCAAAAACAAATTTGAATTATAAATTTTAATTAAAACTTTTATTGTACTTAAATCTGAAATAAAATAACTAAAAACAAAACATGTTACATAACATGTTTGCAGCATAAAAAGCATTCCAACTTTTGAATTATTAAATTTCAATATTTCTCTACAGAAGAAGACCCCAATTTTTAAAAGTTTCCCTTCAAGGTTGCTGCAAAATCATAAATTAAAAAAAATTAACTCAAGCTTACTCAACATAAGCATTCTAAAGTTTGAAAATTTTTGAGAGTTTTAACATATTTTTTATTCTCTTGCAATAGTACGGCAATAGAAAACCAACTTGTATCACTAATGCATGGCATGCTCCTGTTTGCTTCTCATAACTACAATTTATGAATATGAAAAATCACGAAAATTAATATAAATTAAAATGAATTCCAAGGCTAATATTTAAACATTGCAGTAATAAGGGTTAATTATGTGCAAAAGACCTCCACTAACCTCTGTCATTTCACGATCTGAAGGCTTTCGATATTTAGTAGCAAGCTGCACACCAGGACTCCACAATTTATAACGTAATCCCTTCCAAACTTTGGGTGGTGGTGGCACAGAGAGCAAATCTTCCGCTCCAGAGCCAGCACTAACACTACCACCTGTATGCTTCCTGCTTCGTTTCTCCGATGACTTGGGAGTAGCATGGTGGGTGGAGGTTTGAGTCTTGGTCTGTGGAGTAGATGGTTGAACCCCTTCCCCAACAGCAGGATGGGAAGCAGCATTCGCTGAAGCACCTTTCTGTTGTGTTTCTGAGGCTTCTTCCACTTCCACATCCTTACTAGCAGCACTCACACCGGAAGCTCCACTTTCCACCAGCTACAAATACAACATAAAATGATTTAAAGGTAATATCTTAGGAATTAAAATATCAACAAAATACATCCCATCATATTAACATTACATACTTTTGTAGCTTCGGCATTTTCTTTGCTGATTGTCATGTCCATTTTTTGGGTTGCTGCCTCTTCATCTTTTTCCTCTTTTATCTCCTTCTTTATAGCGACCTTTTCTTTATCCTTGCTCTTTTGCTCATCCTTTTCGTTACTTTGTTTTTCCTTTTCTTTATCTTTTTTGTCAGATGGCTTTGACTTAGGACGTCCAGTAACGATATCACAGAGATGGTCAACAATAGTGGCAGCCTAAGGTTATGGAAATAAATATTATGCAAGGTAATTAAGATGTGCAACATCAATTTTTCTCGATATATCCTTTTCTCTGCATATAATAAACAGCAATTTTGTATAAAAGATTAATTTTAAAAAACTACTCATATTTACATAAGAAAATCAAAATAAAAACAATTAATATACACAAAATACAATATTAAAAATTCAGTCAAATGAACGTTTTATGAAAATAATGACCAAGAAAAGAGTCCACTAACCTTCTCTTCTGAAACACTTGAGCGATGAGTAAGAGCAAACTGCATGTAACAAGTGGTGCTACAAAAATAAAGATCATCGCCACTCTCCAAGTCCTCCAGAGAGAGAAATGGCAAATCACTCACTTTCTTTCTAATCAAGTTGTTCATTATTACCACATCACAATGTCGACAAAACTTTGTAGCTCCATTTAATATGCTCTGAATTATTGCCATATCTAAAAGAAAAACAAAAAAGTCAGCAAAGAACAAATAGTAAATGTGATTTGATTTCTAAATTACTTCTCTCTAATCCTAATAAGAAAAATTTAACCAAATCAGTAATATATTGTTATAAATGCAGTATGAGTTTTGCCTTTTACCTCCTTCTTTCCCATCCTTTCCTTTTGTTCGGTAGAGTCCCAGTTTTTGGCTAGGTGGTGTTGTTGTGCGCTCCACTATTTGATACCCAGATGGAGGTGGAACACGCAATATGTTGGCCAAATTGCGCAACACACTAGCTATATCTTCAGCTGCCGCAGCAGAAAGGGTCAGAGTGACAGTAACATTGCCAGAATCTCGAAGTGGTGCAGGTGGTGATAACCCAAAGCGAGATTTCAGCATAACTGTTTCCCCTTTAGCCACGCCAACATTTTCTTTGTCCTGTCAAGCATAATTCAGTTGATTAATACAAATAAAATTACATCAAGAATTGTTACATGATAACAATATATAGTATATATTTTTTTAATATAAGGCAAAACTGAGAGGTGATTCAACTGGAAATTTATGCAAAAAACATTTGAAATACTTTTGAGAACACTACCTTCACCTTATAAAACCATTCGAATCATAAATCTTTAATTATTTCTGCTTCAGAAATAGTCTCAGTCATTCTAAAAATAGTTTTATGCATTTTTATTAACAATGCATGTGATTTATGAATAACAATAACATACCATATTACAGAAAAATGAATAGTTAATATTGCACATCTGTTAAACCATTAATTGTTATGTTTATACAATTTTTCATCATTCTTGTAATCAATAGTATACCTTTTTCCTTTTACCCAAGAGAGATCCCAAAAAGATATATACCGTATATGCTGGTGTATAAGCCGACCTTTGAAGCTAAAAAAAATTCCAAAAACTTAAGGTCGACTTATATGCCGAATATAAAATGTGACCCTTAAATAACAGATTAAAACATTGATATTTATGAAAACATCTGATCTTACATCATAGGTGATTGCCATTTTGAATCAGCTGCTCCATTGTTTACGTATTCTAAAGATTTAACATTATTATTTTTAATAGTTAATAAAAATTAAAATTTTAACTTTAGTTTTTATTACTGAATCTCAAAAATATAAACGATCTATTTGCAATTACAGGAACAAAGGATAAGTAAAAATACATTCCGCCAATAGATGGCAATACAGTATATGACTGATCTTACTTAAATTAAACAAATGATTCAATAACTCAAAAATCGACACAGCACTTTTTGGAAAAGGTTACATTTAGGTTTTAAAAACCATAAAATTCCTTGTATTCTTCATTTGGAGTTTTTTTAGCAAAAAAGTGGCGGATTGACTTATACAGCAAATATATGTCTAGTCATGTATTTGCAATCTGAAAAATCGAGGTCGACTTATACACCGGGTCAACTTATACGTCAGCACATACAGAATCAATTAATTAGAGGGAGCAATTACTTCCATGCAAATGACCATCTCTTACAGTTAAATTTCTGAAAGTAACTTACCACATCACTAGGATCTTTAGGAATGATTCCTGGTCTTGGACGTATTGGGATGGGAGCTATAAGAGGAATCACAGGTGATGCTCGCTTGTCCAACTTGTTTTCTTCTTCAGCTTCTGATTCTTCATCCTCAATCAGTCGAAGGCCTATGACACAACATAATATGACCTTTTTATTTATGAATAAGAACAAATGCAAAATAAACAAAACTGAAATGACAATCAGCCTTTTAAAAATAAGCTGTAACTAAATGCCATCGATGTGTACTTTGTAATTCAGGAAACTTCTGAATACAGTGGAACTCCATTTGACAATTCTCTGGGGGAAATACTTTTGTTAAATGAAGATTTTCACTAAATGGAGGCTGTGTACCAGTAAAACAAAAAATGCTGTTTATTACAGCAGTTGTTTAGCAGATATATAAAGGAAAAAAATACCTCAGCAAAGCTAATTTAATCTATAATGGTGTAGCATAAACAGATAGATTGGCGATGCATTTTTGCTCTAAACTTCTTTGTTCTCACATCTGTTAAATTTCATAGTGGCAATCAGAGGTATTTCTCCTGAAGCAATAAGACTATTCTTGACAAGGCCAACTCCTTAAGTAATAGTCCATTTCTCTAAACATGGAGTAAACTGAAGTAGGATCTGGTGCTTTCCTGGTGGATTGATTGTAGAAATTTTTCTCGGGTATACAACCGAGTCAAAGTTGATGAAGATGGCAGAGTCAGCCGTCGAAACGTTGATCCTGGATCAAACTTTGACCAGGTTGTGTACCCGAGAAAAATTTCTACATGGAGTAAACTCTTGGAAACTTTTCTTTTGTTCTACTTATCAAATTTGATATTATGCAATGACATATTAGACTGTGATAAAGACATGAATTGTAAATTAGTTCTTTCAAGTTCATGAGGAGAAATACGATATGGAAATTATTATTATCTAACTGATAGTCACAATGGGAGTACTGGAAGATTCTTAATTAAAAATGAAACTACAGAATGAATCAGTAAGGCCTTCAAAACTGCAAATACATACTATAGTTTTCATCATGATGGCTATTGATTAGGATGTCAACCACCCAAGTGCCTTTCATGGAGATATTTATTTCAATAAATGCAAGTGCAGAAAATTATATGTAGCATTTGGTGGAAAAATGTTCCACTTAATGGCAGCACATTACATTGGTATTTCACAATACATTACCCATATGGAATATTTACCAGGACAGTATACCATCATTTTTGGCATATAAGACGGTTTTTTCCAGAAAAATGATCCCCAAAATCAGCCTACATCTTATATGCCAAAGGTAAGATTATTACTGCTCTCAATACTGATATTAATGAACACACTCACTGGCAGTCATTCATTGCAAAATCATAAAAATATATGTGATTAATAATTAATAGTGAAAAATTTGTTAATATATACAGTAATACCTTATGCAACGTGAATTCCAAAAATGCATTACATCCACTTGCAGTAATTACAATTTCGGTGTGTTTTTGATACTAGCATGTTTTAGTTCCTAATGGGCCCTTTGAGTAGCACGATTAATGCCATGGAACATTATAATTGCGGTATATGTGCACACTCCAACAGCTTTAATTAATGACTGCTGCATTCACGCAGGGCACATTTAGCTATACAAGTTTCGAACCAATTATAATGGAATCCCTATTTAAGGTTTGCCTGGAGACAAGATTCTTGTATCTTAAATCGAGGAATACCTTAAATGGGGCGTGGTCTAAAAATGAAACACAAAATGGCCATCTAGTAAAAATTATGACTTTCAATATCAAAATCAATATGAATAATGAAATTTACAATATAAGAATAGATATTGACGAATGTAATATTCCGAAAAAAGTTCCTTTTACTGGTGAATGTGGTCTGACTGTTGCTATTACTAATGTTCTTTAGTCTTTTACAAATTTTCTAGATCAAGCCTTGAGATAATTATTTTGGAGACTAATGAACACGCAGAAAATTACTTAAAAATGTAGAATTAACTTTCAGATCTCGATTTATCAAAAGAAAACCTGTAAATATAGCTGAAATTTACGTGTATTTGTGAATCTTAACGTTTATGGTATTGTGCAAAAACCGACAATCCATTCTTACTTTTCAAGAAACCAACTTTCGGAAATTAGTATTTTTCCCAAATAATGTCTCAAAATAGGTTTGTAAGCATCTCAAAATTTTTCCATTTAGTTGATAACTGAAAAATATGTGAGAGTGTGACATAGGCTTATGTTTAGAAGATTGTTTTCAAACACCATACAAAACTGATTTTTAGAAAATTGGTGAAATCAGAAGAATGTGTCAAACAAAACAGCGACTATCCATATGTAACTGTCTTTTAATATTAACTAATCATTACTATATAATTAACCAAATTTATGTAGAATTTGATATATTTAATCTAGATATAAAATTTTGTTTGAGAAATTGCACCCGCAGCGATTTTTGCCAAATTTACTACCGCGAATAGGGCCTGCCAGCATTTAAATTTCAATCGGCTTGAGGGGTTAAACATTGCATCACGCATGATGACGTCACCGCAACTTCCTGAAGTATGCATTCACACTGAAAGGCTGAAAGCGAATACTGGCACACACGGAACCAGTGTTGGGGAGTAAATTAACGAAAGTAATGTGTTATTAATAAAACCGCATGCTGCTGCAGGAGATGGGAGCACAGTAACCTCAATGTAAACAAAACCGGCAACGGTATGAAATGTTGTGCATGAAAGTTACTCGCACTTTATTCACAACATTAGTTTGTTTATGAGCATGGATCAAAATCAATTGAGTGAACAAACAACAAACTTCCATAATTCAGAGAGACTTTATGCGACGTAAATATGGTGTCCTGGCTTTTCATCATAGAAAATTCGTACCTGTGACTTCTTGTCACAGGCATTTGATCACATGAACAAATTTATATCTGCAACTTTTCGGCACACAAATAATTGGTAACTGTGGTATATTTAATTTGTTACTTTGTCGCGGTCAAGACAATGTAAGCCCGTCTTTCCAGCCTCCTGCCAGATGGCAATGCTGATAATGACATAGCGAGTCCGTTTCAGATACCGCTTGAATGCCAACCAGAGAACATCGTATCCGACCTGCTCCATGTATGGCATTCTAGTTAATTCAAATCACTTACATATAATCTGTAAGTTCGACAAGTAAAGCCAATAAAGTCATTGAGAAGATTTCGGATGCATTATTTTAGCATGCATACACCACAGTAACTGCATCTCTTCACCACACAAAACCATTGGTTCATGTGACTTTTCATCCAAAAATATGATTTATGCATGAAACATGGACTAACATAAATACTACGACGTTTTGGTTCAATTGCAAACTTTTTTCGCATAAAACCTTTGGTCCCTGCAACTTATCATCACAAAGGGTCATTAGTACACAAAACATGGACAAAAATATACAATAAACGGATGCAAATGAATGTTTGCTCGCATGTATTTGCATTTATTAGTGTTTTTTCGTGGCTATGTCCAAAGTGCTTCTGCGAACGTGGACGAACAACAGTAGAACTGAACCATCCATTTTCTTTGATGTTTGTTCTCCCAGTGAATGAGTTTGTTCACCTTTGCAAGTGTTCTTTCACGTGTTCACGTTCATAACTCTGTCCACACTGCCCGAATGTGTTCGTCGGTGCATGTTCACGCAGTCGAGACACGACTAAAAAGATGACTTGAACGCAAAATCGAAGCCTGCATAGGAACTAGAATTTCGTATCTTAAATGGGGGTAATACCCTAAATCGAGAAAACTTAAATTGGGGAATATAATACATTATTTATATGGAGCTTCGGTCGGGACCACAAAAAAAACCTTAAATGCGGGTAAACCTTAAATAGGGGAACCTTAAATCGGGATTTCACTGTATTTATGTTTTTGATCATCCCTATTTATTTTAAGAATTAAATTTATCTAAAATGTTATATTTAATTGTTATCATGCCGTAATATTTTCTGTAAGTGTTACCAGATATGGAAATAATCATGGCTGAAAATGATTCACGGCATGGCCCTTCATAAATGCCTTGGCAAACCAAAATACAGTAAAACTCCTATTTAACGAATCTCTAGGGAATTGCTTCTTCTTACCCTAAATTGAGGTATTCATTAAATGGAGGTTATGCTAAATTACATCAAGGTAAGTCAGAACCTGAAAAAATATTCTTAAATATGGGTTTCACTATATGCAGGAATGTTAAATTGAGATTTCACTGTAGTATTTTTCCGGAAAAATATTCTTATATGCCGAAAAATACGGTAACTTTTTCATTTAAGGTGGAAGCATTAAATTGAGTTTTGACTGCGACACCATTTCAATTTACATTAAAAAATATCTAAAAAAGAATGTTCTGAAGCATTTATTCATTTTCTATGTCAGCTGTTCTAGGTTATTTAATTTTATTAATTTTTATTTATCAGAAATACTACCAAGATGCAATTAAAAATTATAAAAAAATCATGTTAAAAAGCTGCACTTGGTTGCAATACAATAATTATTTATCCATTCAACTATGGTACCAACCACTTCAGTTATATGGAAATGGACTTTAATTATGAAGATAAAAAATACACTCACCAGGAAATCGAATTGGCAGTTCCGGAATGACACATTCTGGTGATGAAGAACTAATGATAGTATCAGGAGTGCTACTATCACGTTCTCTGGAACCACCTCGTCCACTGCGATCTTTCCTGTCATCAGCTGGACAAAAGAATGTTCAGAAAAATATAGTAATAAAATATATAAAACATTTGAAAGAATATATATAGTCTTGCCTGTAGATAAAAGGATAAATGCATTGCTTGCAAAGGCACACACTCACCATCTCCATCAAGCTTTATAGCAGCAAATTCTTGGTCATAAAATCCACGCTGTTGTGAAGACTGAGGCAAGATTGGTAATGGAGACTGGGGACCAAATGGTCTTGTGTCGTAATGGTCTGCAACTCCTGTTATGGAAGCTCTACCATATGACCCAGTTAACTCTCCAGTCCTGGTGTTATACCCTCGTTTTCCTAATCTTGACAAGTCACCAGAGCCAAAGATGGGACAAACAGCCATATTACGGCCTAACTCTGGTTCAGTCACTGCCATTGGTGGCAAGGCCGAGCGCAAAAGGGTCATTACACCTTCAACAAAACTATCATGATCTTCTTCCACCTTTGCTGCCCCCTGTTGTGTTCCTGCTTCAGACTAATTAAGACAGAGGAAAATCACAATTAATACCAAAAAATCCTACTTACTAAAAAACATTCCAGATCTTTCCATAATAACTACCAATGCAGTTGCCCATCAAAAATAATGGGCGAGTATGAATTAAATTGAAATAAAAAAATCTGATGTGGTCACCACATGACTTTCTCCATACCTGTAATATTCCTAAAATTCCAAATAGGTTACATAATAATAAATATTTTAAGAAACTGCGAGAAAATTTAGACTTTACAAAGAACAGAAATAAACTCAAACCATAGACTTCTGATATTGGATATAGCCATAAAGATCCAACAATTAAGAAAATAAAAAGGAGCATTACTAAGACATAACTGTCAATTGTTAACAATAGTCGTCGGTAGGTGGCAGCTAAAAATATAAGATATCTATTAAACAATGCATTATATAAGAAAATGTTTCAAACAAAGATTGTAGAAAATTAAATTTCCTACAACTTTTATTCCAATACGTTTTTACATATATCAAATATTAAGCAAATATTTCAAAATAACGGATAAGTGATAAGAGTAAACTGACTTCCGGTTGACTGATTTTTACCAAAAACTAATCAACTCTTGTGACTTTCATAAAAATGTTAAATATAAAATATCACATTGACCTGATTAATAGTTTTTGAGTTAGAGCACCCACAAAAAACTGTCACACACAGACATCATCAAGAAATAGTCAAAACGTATTCAGGGGATCTCAAAACGTGTATTTCTGTTGAAATCTCAAAATAGATTTTTTCCATGAAAACATTACTTTCCTCTATAGACCTCCTTTTTGAACTTTGCAGGCTTGCAGTTTGCGAATTTGCACTTCGTGACAAAATTTTTTACGACCATTACTTGTTTATTATTATTTATTATTTGCATTTTGCATCATGCGTTTATGATGACAACGAGCGTGAACTCCCTCTACTTTTGTGTTTTGAAGTTCAGTTTAAACTTTGGCATCCTAGAAAAGGACTTATTATTATATTATATTTATAATGCTCATTATTAGCAGTTTTTGAAGTAAACAAATGTCATTACTCTCAACTTCAATATTTTGTATATCAGTTTGAACTTCACTGCCAATGCCGCTATTTTCGATGATGAAACTTTAGTTTAAAATTTAAAGACACACCATCATTTTGGAATGTAAGATTTTCATTTGCTATTATCTTTGCATACATTTAGACAGTAATTTAAGGAAATGTTAATTTGTTTTGTTAGGTTATCATATTTTATTACAAATTTTTAATGTAAATCTAAGACTTGCTATCATCTTGTATACGTAAGATTTTCTGCCGCATATTTTGAACACGATTACTAAATGAAATGTTACCACTTTAATGCTTCGTTTTTTGGTGACATATTTTGAACAACTGAAATTTTATCACTTTCTTAGGCTAGGCTTTGATTTTCTGTTACACATTTTAAACATAATTAATGAAAGAAATGTTACCACTTTTTAAAGGTAGTGTTTTTTTTGCTTGGAAATGTTTGTTGCAGAACCCAAGAATACATCTGTGCATCACATACTCAACATTCCATTTATGTATTTCATCAATTTAAATTATAGAATTTCCTTGGAATGAACAAAAGATCGAAAATCACAATCTGAAAATGCGCTGGAGTTAAATTGTACAGCTGCCAAAAGAAGTGTAATCGCTGCGTAATGCTGGGTTTTCATTTGCTATTACGCTTTTTTAAGATAAAAGGATTTTTTTTAACTATATGAGTTGTCGGTGCTTGCATACTGTAAGCACGTAAAAAATCACCATATACCAAGATCGTAACTCGTAAATACCAATCCGACAGTATTTGAACTACCCATTTAAATAAGATAATAGTTTACATTTTCTGTGAAATTAAGGCAGCTATCCAGAATTTCTAAATTCTCTGGCAATTGGCTCACATCCAAGTTTTCGAATTTCAGGTTTCATAGCTTAGATTGTAATGTTTCAGCAATAACTAAAATCATCATTAAGACAATAGCCTATATGTTACACTAAAATATATGTAAAAATTAGGATATTCTTTGTTTAAGGATTATGGCATCATCATTCATGCATTTTAGTATGTATCCGGATAAAAAATGAATTTAACATTATAACATCATCATATTTATACATCGTTGGCTGAAATCAAATGGATTATAATGCAATATAAACATTAAATCAATGGTTTTGAAGTATGGAAAATGCATTCCCGTTGAAAGGCATTGGGATCGTTGCTATGGCAGTTAAAATTTTGCATTGTTGAAAACCGAAAAACTTTTCATAATTTTATGATTAAAATCGAATTTTTACGTAAATTCAGGAAAAATAAACTTCATTCCTTCTTCCACAGTATGGTGCATGTCCCAACTTAATTGTAAATAATTTAAAAAAGTAAATTTATATAGCCCTGCACAGTTTTCAATGCTTTTCTTATGGGTGTTTAAAATTGGACATTGGGGTCAAAAACACCCCTTAAAAATAACATTTTCTGGAACCCTCAGATTTTTTCCTGTGGTTATACCCAATGACCTATATTCATGCCATATTTCCGCTCTGTAGTACTTCCAGAAGTACCTTAGGCTTTATATGATATATCCTATAGTATGTAAGAAGTAGCTATTTACTAGTAGAAGGTAACTGCAAGCATTTCATCTCAGCTTGAAAAAACATTAATTTTTCAGACAGATATTTCAATATTAAAAATATTTTATTAATTCTAAAAATTTCACCTCCGCAGCGATTTTCGTTTTTCCCATATGTAAAAATAATAGTTTAAAACAATCCCCAATTGTTGCAATTTTAAACATTTTACACTTTTTCCATGATGGGGTACTAATGCTACACATTTGAGCCAAATTTTAAAGTTGTAGCACTTCTAGAAGTAAAATAATATTTTTCTAATTGTTTAAAATTTAAACATTTTTAACGGGTGCCACAATATATATATGGAGAGATTGAAATGTTTATTTGTGCAAATGCACTGTTCTGTAAATAATTTGAAAATTGCAGCTTCCTAGCTCATCTCGTAGTACCTAAAAAATTATTAAACTTTAATGTTTAAATGGGGTTAAAACAACCCCTAAAATTAACGATTTTAAAATTTTCGATTTTTATAGTTGGTTATGAGAAAAGTTCTATAATCTTGCAAAATTTCAGCTTCCTAAACTTATTAGATTGGTCTACACACTGGATTGCGTTTTCCCATGCTAACTTATGGGAGATATTCCGGGGTCTCTGGAGTCGAACCCAAGACACTGTCAGCAAAAGTGACAAAAATTCCTAATAGATATTGCGGCCATATAGAAACACTGAAAATTTCATTTTTCTAGCTTACCGGCAAGTGCCCATAATTAATTTACAAAAATGGCGCAATGCTTTTCTTATGGGAAAAAACGCAACTTTCGAAATTTCTGGAGTCGAACTCATGTCACTTAGGTGAGAAGTCTCATTTTATCTGAAAGTTTCTTCATCATATCTACAAAACCTAAAACTTTCAGCTTTCTAGCTCTTGTAGTTTGGGCTGGACATTAGTATCCTCCTATATGTTATATCCTCCTCTGTAAGAGTCGTCGATATATAATGATAATGATGATGCTAGGTTTTCATTTGCTATTATGCTGCGGTAACATTTTCTTTTATTTTCAGTTAAGCTGCATTATTTATGATAAAAAAGTCAATTTTATAGGTAGACAGGGAACCGTACTCTGATAATAACATTGTGTCTTATGGGAAAATAGCACTTGCACTTCGCGAATTTGCATTTTGCATCAGTTTTCCGCAACCAATTATTCGCAAAGTTCAAAAAGGTGGTATACTACGTATGGAGAAAGTAAAAATTAATGAAACCAAGTTTTATATGCACTATAAATTTAAAAAAAATATAAAATTTATATAACTTTCAGAAAGTAAAAACAGTTTTAGGTATGCAAAAGTTGTGACAAGGAATTATTAATCTTGATTTATTTGTTAAACATTATGCTAGACAACTTTGATTTTGATTTTACTTTTAAACTTGCTCATTTGTTACAGTAATACTAACAATAAAATCAGTAATTGATAGTAGCTCAATAACTTTGGCTAAGATTAATAAAGGTAAAATACTCCTTTAGCCAAACAATTAGAGGGTTACAACACCCAATGCATTTCGCCCAGAAGGTGGGCATCGTCAGGGGTAAAACCTGTTTCAACAGTGACTGAAAGCCAACTGCCAGGTTTGAAACGGAAAGTGTTAAGAAGACGACCGAGAAACAAGTGAAACGTGGAAAGATTTTTCAGCGTGTGTGTCGCTTAAATCTGTCAATTTGTATAGGGTCTTGTTGAAATCTGTGTCCGTGTTGTAACCCTCTAATTGTTTGGCTAAAGGAGTATTTTACCTTTATTAATAAAATCAGTGTTAAAAGAGCTAAGTTTATAAAGATCTATTTATTCATTTACTTAACCAGTACACTTTTTAATAATAGTAATATTAAAGTATATGCCGAATTAAAATGATAGTATAGTATGCTTGGGTTTCCATTACATTCTCCAGATTACATTTGTCTGGAAAATTGTACATAGACATACATAGGTATATTTACTTCAGGAACATCATACTTTTTCAAAGTTCTTGAGCTACGACTATTTTAAAATTCATGTTATAACTTCATCGGATTTCTCTGTTAAACTGGGATTTGGAAGAAACTTTTTCCTCAACATTATCAACATCCTTTTTGTCACCCATTTAAAAAATAACAGATGGGTAAAAACTTGCTAAGGTAGTTACAAAGAATATGCCGATACACTGATAGCTTCAATTCAATGACTACAGTCGGGACGAAATTACTTTGGGATTGCAGTTTGAGGCGGCTCGTGTGCAATGTTGCCAGCATGTGCATAATTGCCCTTTTACATGTTCCTTTTGCCCGCAACAAAGTCCTGAGACTTTTGCAGATCTACTGCATAGACCTACTACTACGTAACTATATGTTACATAGACTGAAAGTATTTTGTTTGACAGGGGACATAGCAGCAACGTAGCGTGGTTCTCCTTAGCAACCTTTACCTCTCCTCCATCTATGATTGGCTGTGAGGGAGGAGAGTCTTTCCCACCAAGCCCCCACCCATCCACTACCCTGAAGTGTCAATCCCAAAGTAATTTCGTCCAGAGTATAATGAGGAGTTCAGCCACTGACTGAAATCAATCTATTTTCACCTCAGATGCTTTTCAAGTACATTGTAAGATACACCTGATGTATTTACAATGTGACAAGTATCTTGTATCACTTAACAGACGTGCGGAATGTACGGTGATTTTTAGAAACACGATTTTTACCATCTTTAAAAATTACTATTACAGTGGAACCTCGGTTTACGAACTTAATTCGTTCCGTAAAACTGTTCGTAAACCGAGTTGTTCGTAAACCGAAACAATTATTCCCATAAGAATCAATGTAAAATGGATTAATCCGTTCAAGACCCCAAGAAAATGGCCCTTTATTATCTTAATTTTCTACTTCATGCTTGAAATCCTATACAAAACAATGGAAATTCATAGTTTTAACTGAAAAGGAATTGGAAATAATAAAACAAAAAGAATAAACGTAAAAACAAACTTAATTTCAACTTATCTTACAAAATAGTAAACTGTTATTGATTGGAAGGGGAGTCCCCTTCCATGAAAACATCGGGTGCTTGAAGTTCATCAGGTTTCTCTCTCACTAAAAACCTATCCAATGAGAATTGTTTCTTCTTGCTTTTTATAATGTTGCGGAAATGAGACATGACATTATCATTGAACAGATTTATAACGCGATTTGATAAAGTTTTATCGGGGTGATATCTTTCCACAAAACTTTGCACCTCACTCCATTTCGCACACATTTCGTGGATCGTGGACCTAGGAACATCTTCCATTCGTTCATCAGTCTCTGAAAATAATATTCCCTCTGTCACCGTCTTTTGCTGCTCATTAAGAAGCTGTTCCAGTTCTTCCGTAGTGAGTTCATTGCTGTGGTCCTCCACTAGCTCCTCCACATCAACATTATCAACTTCTAATCCCCTTCCATGAAAACATCGGGTGCTTGAAGTTCATCAGGTTTCTCTCTCACTAAAAACCTATCCAATGAGAATTGTTTCTTCTTGCTTTTTATAATGTTGCGGAAATGAGACATGACATTATCATTGAACAGATTTATAACGCGATTTGATAAAGTTTTATCGGGGTGATATCTTTCCACAAAACTTTGCACCTCACTCCATTTCGCACACATTTCGTGGATCGTGGACCTAGGAACATCTTCCATTCGTTCATCAGTCTCTGAAAATAATATTCCCTCTGTCACCGTCTTTTGCTGCTCATTAAGAAGCTGTTCCAGTTCTTCCGTAGTGAGTTCATTGCTGTGGTCCTCCACTAGCTCCTCCACATCAACATTATCAACTTCTAATCCAATCCTATTGCCTATAGATATAATATCATCGACAATATCAACAGACTCAGTCTCATAGCCCTCAATGCCAGATATACACTCTGGCCACAATTTCCTCCAGGCTGATTTCATAGTTCTGTGAGTCAGTAGCCCCCAGGCTTTGTCAATGAAACTTAAACAATTGAGGATATTCTAATGTTTTTTCCAGAATTCTCTGAGTGTTAATTCTGTGTCAGAGGTTGCTTCGAAACACCTTTGAAATAATTCCTTGATGTACAGTTTCTTAAAGTTTGAAATGATCTGCTGGTCCATAGGCTGGATTAGAGGAGTCGTGTTAGGGGGCAGGAACTTCAGTGATGTAACCAAACTCCTCAAACAACTCGTCTTGCAAGCCTGGAGGATGAGCAGGAGCATTGTCCATCACAAGAAGGCATTTTAGTGGCAATTCGTTTTCTTGGAGGTATTTTCTCACGCTTGGGGCAAAGGCTTCATGGATCCATTCAATGAACAGCTGCCTGGTTACCCAAGCATTACTATTAGCCTCCACATAACAAACAGTTTACTTTTCATTACATTATTTTTCTTAAACACCCTCGGATTCTCAGAGTGGTAGACAAGCAATGGCTTGACCTTGAAGTGCCCACTTGCATTTCCACATAGTAAAAGAGTCAGCCGGTCCTTCTTTGGCTTATGTCCAGGCAAAGTCTTCCTGAGTGATGTAGGTCCTATTTGGTAATTTTTTCCAAAATAGGCCAGTTTCATCACAGTTGAATACTTGCTGGGGAAGAAAACTCTCAGCTTTTACATAGTCATTAAATTCTTGTACATATTTCTTAGCAGCTTCTTGGTCTGAGCTTGCAGCCTCTCCATGCCTATTTACATTATGTATTCCAGTTCTCTTCTTAAACTTCTCAAACCATCCTCGGCTAGCTTTGAACAGTTCAGTATAAGTACTCGTACCAGGGTTTGTTATTAAAAGGTCATCATGTAATCGTTTCATTTTTGCACAAATTAGAGCTTCAGAAACACTATCACCAGCTAACTGTTTCTCGCTTATCCGAATCAACAGCAATTTCTCCACTTCGTCAATCAATTGTGGTCTTTGTTTACTAATAACTTTTACTCCTTTCGCAACATCAGCTTTTTTGATCGTCTCTCTTTTTTTAGCATAGTACAGATCGATGATTTCGCCGTACCGAATTGCGTAGCAAGATCCGAGACATGAACACCATTTTCATATTTAGATATAATTTCTTTTTTCACCTCTATCGTGTTTTTATTTCTTTTCAATTTACTTTCATCATTCTTTGGCTTCCTGGTGGTCTAAAAAGATAATTTAATTAAGTGTAAATTAAACTTTGAAACAATAGCAACACGTATACAAAAACAATATAAGACTCACTCAAGCAGCAGTCCAGTAAATACGACGCACTCGAACAGCAGTCTAACCTGAGTGAACGCTACTGCGAAACTAATACCTTCTCATTTCTCAGACTCAACGGCGCCAGCGCTTGTGTGTCTGTCTGGGGTTTTGCGCAGCGGCGCGCCGAGATGTCAGTCCATGGAGCACGTGACTGCCTGTTCGTAAGCCGAAATTCTGTTCGCAAACCGAAGCATTTTTTCGTCGGGATTTTTGTTCGTAAACCGAACTGTTCGTAAACAGAGTCGTTCGTAAACCGAGGTTCCACTGTACTCAAATATAACTCAGGGGCTACTTCTAAAATTTAATTTTTTGAAAAAAAAAAACACCACTATATTTGAGACAATACAGTAATTTAAATTACAACAAATTACAAATTAACTTAAATTTAATTACAAACTGTGGGAGTCAAGGAGCAGAATGAGTGGAAAGGGTAAAAACATGATAGCTCCAAACTTGAACATCTTTTTAATAGCATTCATACTTGGTTCAAAGAGTAAATAGCATAAATAGTGTTTCCCTATCTAGGTGTGGTTTATGCTCTGCTAGTGTGATTTATGTATAAGGTTTTGAAGTTTTCACCCAAAAGAGTTCATAAGTATTTCCGTCTCTAAGTACGCTGTTCCTGAGTAGCATCGTAGCATCTGCTAAAGCGAGTGCATTTTTGAAAAGAAAGAGTTCATATTTCTGCCTCTAGGGGCACTGTTCCTAGTCTGCCACTTTTGAAATCTTCGTCCAAAAGAGTTGTGATTTTTTTGCAAAGTTAAGTTGAAAAATGTTAAATGTTGGGAATCACATGCTAAATTATTTTAAAAAATATGAAATTCTAACGTAAAATGGCACAAATAGTGGGAAAACTTAAAATGAAATAGTGTAAATACAAGGTTTTACTTACATTGGAATCATAGGAAAATTGACGTGACCCAAATAAACTATTGTAAATAGCAGGAAAATGTACATTCCGATAACGTAAATACAGGGTTTTACTAAATTTCCAAAACTATTTTGACTATCTGGAACATTGAATTATGTGATTTTTAGATTTATATTTTACTTATTAGCGTATATAAAAGGTGATTTCATTGAAATAAGTTTATACATATTTTATTTTTCTGTATTTAGGTACTCTTCTTTCACAGAAAATTTCCTTCAAGACTTTCAAAAATTAAGCAATTTTAATCTGTATTTATGACTTCATTAACACTATCAACGAAAAACTGAATTTTGTTTATTTTTGTTAGCATCATATTCTCACTTTCCCATTTAATTCATAAACATGGGACAGTAACAGAGATTCAGAGAGAGAGAGACAAAATGAGATTATATTCTATTATTAAGGATGATAAATGCAAGTAAATGATAACAAAATTTCACTTACATTGGAACTTGCTTTTCTTGCTCTCTTCTTAGGAACACTTCCTTCCTTCCCAACACTTTGCCTTCTTTTTTGCTGGTACTGGCGGCGTTTTGCCTTCTTTGAATCTGAAATAAACCATGTCAAATAAGTAACAGGAAGAAATTACAATAACAGCAAAAAGTAATAAGGAAAGCTACAAATAATATGATCATCGTACCTAATGCAGATTGATCAGAAGAACTTTTGTCAGCATTTTGATCTGAAGTGTCCATTTCTTCTGCTTTGGCTTCAATCTTCACTGTTTCTTTGCCATCAGAAGCAATTGCTGGCTGTGATTTCTGTTCCTCCACAGATTCTGAAACCAGTTCTGGAGTCCGCTGAGTCTGATTCAACTGCTGACTTGTTAATCGAGCTTGCTGTTGTGCCTGAATCAATGGTGACTGTTGAGTTATCTGTCTTAACTGAGATGGTGGTTGAGTTTGTATTTGTTGCTGCTTAGTTATTTGAACTGGTGGTGGCTGACTATGAGGCAGGGATACTTGTTGCCTTGCTGACTGTTGAGCCTGTTGAGCAGCAGCTTGCTGTTGCAACTTCTGCTGTACCATTTGCATTTGCTTTTGCTGTAGCTGCTTTTGCTGTAGCTGCTTTTGCTGAAGTTCTTGCTGCTGCAGCAACTGCTGCTGTTGCATATTCTGTAATTGCACCTGTGGCTGCCTTGTTGTTTGCTGGTCTTCCTGTGAGAAGGGTAGATCCTGCTGCTTCTGCTGTATAATAGTATGAGGACGTTGTTGTGTCTGTAATTGGTTGCTTTTAGGACTTTCCTCTGCCTCAATTTTTATAGTATCAGCTTGTATGGGCACAATAGCTGATGCTGCTGAACTGACTTGTTCCTCTATCTTAGCAATAGTTTGTGATGGGCGAACAGTTGCTGTGGATTGACTGATAGGTGACTGAGACTCTCTGAGTCCAACCTGAGGGGTACCAGCAGATAGCCTACGTTCTTGAACACTTTTAGGTATGCTAACTGGAGGGATAGGGCCTGGCTGCCGTGGACCCAGTCTACCAGCTAATACTGCAGTTGTGGTAGTAGGTCCTCTCAATATGGACTGAACTGGTGGTCTTTGCAATGTAGTAGATGTTGGGGTAGATGTTCTTGATGGGCCATCAGCAAGCAAGATTGGAGGTAACAGTGATGTTGGAGTAGGAGGAACAGGGCGTGCCAGCTGGGCCTCAAGTGAAGGTACAACTGGCAACAAAGGACCTCCAGAAGATGGTGCTGAAGAGGAAGTTGTTGATCTTGAAGGTCCAACAGCAGATGAAGAAGCCGGCAGCAATGTTATAGGTTGCTTGTTAAGCGATGGAGTTCCAATAGAGCCAATACTGCTACTTCCAAGTTGATGCTGTCCTGCACATGCAGTGTTTTGTAAAAGTTGCTTCAATAAAACATTCTGCGAGTCAGTTCTTGGTGGAGGAGGTAGAGAGAATTTGCTAGTACCAGTTGATACAGGTTTCTTTTCCTCTTCTTTCTCCTCTTTCATCCCTTCTGAGCTAGATGAAGTTGTCGGTAATGCCCGTAGTATTATGGGGGTACTTGGGAAGAAAGAGGGACTGGTTACCACAGAAGAACTCGGAGGCTCACAATCAGATGGTTCCTTCTTTACAGTTACTGTTTCAAGAACTTCTTGTTTTACTGTATTGGCAGAGGTTTGTTTAAGTTGTTGACCAACAGGACTAAAGGCATGACTGGAATGAGATACAACAGCAACAGGCTGATTTCCAGTTGAAGAAATTAACTGTGAAGTAACTGCAGGTGCAGCAGCGCTGAGTGACACAGATGTAAAACTGCTTGAAAATGAGCTATCAGGTTTTGAGGTAGAGGCATTTTGAGATGATGAAGGTTGGGCATCGCAACTTTTAGCTTTTGAAGATTGACCACCAAATTGAATTTGTGTTACAGTATGACCTGCATTTTGAAGACTTGCGGTAGATGCTGTTGAAGCGATAGGCAGACCTACCTGTGATACTCTTGGAATGTAAGACATACCTTGGACTGAAGTTGATGGCATATCTCCAACTGACATTCTAGTTCCCAAGCTCACAGTAGTACTTGAAACAACCCCTACCAAAGACTGTGTAGAAGATGTTGCAAGATGTTTAAAACCACCCTCGCTAGCCTTTTTCTTAACACTGACCCCCTTTGAGAATTGAATTGGAAATTGAGGCTGACCAACACCAGCAGTAAAAGGAGTAGACATGCACAGTGGTCCAACAGTACCAATACCTGAAGATGCAGCCAATTTTGACTCTCCAGAAGTAACTGCAGTTGTTGAAATTGAAACTGGGACTTGGATTTTTGCCGGAGGATATGGTAAACGTGCTGCACTTACAGCATCAGCCACCAACGTAGCCACCACTGTGGAAGGCAAGTTAGGCATTAATACAGATGGGGATCTTATACTTGGTGAAGGATGCTGTGGTTTAGTTTCCAATACTGATGATTCAGACAAAGTAGCATAGGTAACATGAGAAGGGCGATTTGATCTAGGGATGCCAATGTTTGCTTGGTGCACACTGGATGGAGTTAATTCATTAGTGGAAGAGAGAGTAGGCACACTTATGCTCACTTCTTTAGATTCTGTCACTGTAACTGTGGAGCATGATGTGACTTCTGATGTTAGTTCCTCCTTTTTGTTTTTCACTAAAATACTAGTACTGGAAGCTACTTCTAATGTATCAGTTTTGGACTTTTCCTCTTCTTTTTTTTCTGTATTATCTGCCAATACTTTACTTGATTCAACACTAAAAGGAGCCTTTGCAGCTCTTTCTCTTGATTCATCACTATTACAACCAGCAGTACTTTTAGAGTCACACTGAGAGGGCTTTTCAACCTTGGGTTCCTTTCCTACCAAGTCCTCAGTTTTAGCATTACAATCAACTTCAACTTTAGATGTAAAGGAAGCTGACTCTGCAGCAATTTCTGATTGAATACTTTTCACAGCATCTTTATCATCTATATTTTCACTTTTACTTAAAGAATTTTTTGTTTGTTCTGTGGTGGCTTCAACAGAATTTTCTTTTTCTGCCTCAGATCTAGCTTGACTCAACCATAATTCTATCTGAGCTACCTCATCAACCTTATTTATTTCTCTTTCTTTAGAGTCATACATGTGCTGGCTTCTAGTTTGAGTAACATTCCCTGAAAAACGTGTATTGCCAGAAGAAAGAGAGAAATCAGAATGAAAGACACTTAATTCATGCCCTTTATCTTTTTCCCCATCAGATGTTGACTTAGGTTCTTCATCATGAGATATATCAAATATCTCTGATAAAGTTTGTAATTGTGACTCATTCATTAACAAAGGAATCTGACTAACTCTCAGGTCTTGTGTAAAAAGCGAAAAGGACTCCCGTGCACAGCTTTCATCAATTTTTCCATCATTTAAGCTATATTCTTTCTTTGTTTCAAATGAAATAGTTTGTGTTTTTTCTTCCAATTTACTTGATGATGGAGGGTCACTTTTTAACTTATCTAACTCACTTGTGACTTTTGCACCTTTATCTTTTGCTGAAGTTTTTTCTTTAGAAGACTCTTGGGCAATTTCCTTGGAGGCTCGGAAATCCTTATCAAGAAATCTATCAAAATCGGAATCATATTTATCCCTTTCTTGAATTTTAGGAGGATCACCAAGAAAAGAAATGCTATTTTCAGGCTCATCTTTCTTGCTAACAATTTGCTGGCTTGATGTATCATTAATTTCTTCTTTTCTAGAAAATGATTCAATTTGACCAGCAGTGGAGCTTAATGATATTTTTGTTAAATCGGCAATAGATACAGAAACCTTCAAGTCATCACTTCCAACTGAGGTATTCTCTTTGTCACTTATTTCCTTGCTGTCATTTGTTTTCTCCATTTCCTGCTCAAGGCTAATTTTGCTACCTAAAACATCTGAAAAAATATTCCCCACACCTATTACACTATTATCCCTATCTGATATTTCATCATCCTCTAATACTGAAATTTTCTCTATTCCTTGAATACTAAAGACATCTGGGGGCAATTCTATTGTGTCATCTTGGTTTAAGCTATGCAAAACTGTTAAAGTCCGTTCTTCATGAAGAGGAGATTCTGGTGATGCTTCCAACTTTGCTTCCAAGGCATCAGCTGATTGTGAGTCTTCAAATTCTGTTTTTTTCTGTTCCTCAGACATACTTTTTGTGATGCTGCCCTGTATAATATCAGAGTTTTTTAATTCACTGGTCTCTTCATCAATTGTACTTGTTCCCTCGCTCTCTTCTGCATTACTCTTGCATGATTCTCCTATCATGGGGTCAACAAAACTTGATGAGACTAATGGCCCATCTAGTTTATCACTTGGAGATTGTAATTCGTGTAAAGTCTGTATTGTAGTGAAATTTCCTGTACTTTCTGAAACTGGATGTAACTCTTCTGAAATCAAGAGATCACTTTTATCACCATCTTTGTAGATTATTAACTGCTCAGATGGACTTTCAGGTTTTGATTGGCTTTCAATTGTAGCCAAAGGTTTATCATCTTCAATTGGTAAAACAGATTCTAAAGCACCATTGACATCAAACAGCTGCAAACCAACATCACTAATGTTTTCACTCATGGGAAATTTTTTGTCTTCCTTTTCTTTCATTGAAACTTCCATAATTTGAGAGGTAGGTACAGAGATATCACTCACTGGTGGTTGCTCAAAATCATGTTTCTCTTCATTTGAAGCCAAACTGATATGACTGTGTATCTCGTCATCAGCTTTTTCAGTCTCATCATTAGCTGAGCTAACCTTCGTTTCACTTTCCTCAACCAGTGAGCCAGCCATATCTTCAACTTCTTTTGTTTCCTCTTCTCCTGTTTCACATTCTTCCAGATGAGTATCCACTTCTTCCCCAACTAACATTTCTATTGCACCGACACTTCCTACTTCTTCCTCAGCAACTTCAACTGTGTGGAGCATCTCCCTCACTCCATCTTCCTCGTCATCCTCATCACCGCCTACAACTACAACTACAGATGTTTCCACACATTCTTCAAACTCTACAGAGCTAGATACAACTTGAAGACTGCCAGGAGAATGCACCACCGTTGGAGTAGTAGATCCATCCATAGTCTCAACTGACACATTAGCAGCAACCATCACAGACTCCTCTGGGATGCATATGACTTCCTCATTCTCGACATCACCACTAATATATGGATCGGTAGAACTTTCATTTATCACTGAAACTACCCCATCCAAGTCCGTATGGGGAAGGGCACTTTCCATGGCAATTGTATCATAAGCATCTACTTCTTTATGGTCTTCATCAACAAGGATCACTCCAGCATCCTCAAGACATTCCTTAGAACATGAACCTAATGATGTGTCTAACACAGATGAAGTATCAGTTTCTAAATTTGATTCCACTTCAATCGCTATTTTCCCAGTCTCATCTTCCACACCATCTTTTTGCACCTTATCATCAATATTTACATCTAAACTTTGAGTCTCATTACCAGAAAAACTATCATCTTTCTCTATTTTTTCAGCACTCTCAGAGATAACTTCAAGAACATTATCAACAGGCAAAGTTATCTCTGAGGCACTGACAGGCACTGGACAATCTGATACATTAACCTCATGAGTTACTACTTGGGAGATATCTTCATCTTTAACAGAATCCATGGAGGTCGTGGTAGAGATTATGGATGTTGATGTCTGAAAGCTCTCTGCAGCAGTAGATGTAGAAGTAGCACTAGCATTTGTAGATGCCTGAGGTGCGTTGGGATTTGAGGGACTCAACACTGGCCGAGTAACTTCCTTCCTGTAACTGGCAGACCACATTGGAGAACCTCCACGCAGACCTAGTTTGAAGTGGCCAAAACGACCAAATGGAGGAACAAATGGTATAACATTGGCATTTGCCCCTCCTCCTCCACCACCACCACCACCTCTTTGTTCTCCTGCAGCACCTCCATTTCCTCCACCTCCATCATCAGCTCCCTCAGCTTGCTGCCTAGCCTGAGGCTGTTGCATCTGAGGTGATGGCTGTTGTTGCACACTTTGACCATGCTGGCCAGCCTGCTCTCTCTGTTGCAGCTGGTGTTGTATGTTCTGCTGTTGCTGCTGGGCATTCTGTTGCTGTTGCATATTTTGTTGTTGCTGCTGGGCATTCTGTTGCTGTTGCATATTTTGTTGTTGCTGCATACCTTGAGGCTGCTGTGAATTCTGTTGCTGTTGTGAATTTTGCTGCTGCACATTTTGTTGCTGTTGCAGGTTTTGTTGCTGCTGCTGTTGTTGTTGCATACTCTGTTGCTGTTGTTGTTGTTGCTGCATATTCTGTTGCTGTTGCATCTGCATCATTAGTTGATGCTGAATATGCTGCTGAAGGGGCATTTGAGGCTGGTGCTGAGTCTGTTCATTTGAACCTTGATCTCCACCTTGTGGTGTATGTGGAGGACCATATGGTGTATGTGGAGTCCGTGGTGTTGGTGGATTCTCTGGTCTTTCATTGGATGCAGGGCTGCCTGCAATGCTTCCCCCAGAAGGCCTTCTCATAGGGGAGACACCTCCTCCTCCCATACCCATTGATCCTTGAGGACTTCCCATTGGAGAGGGAGAGTGAGCGATGCTTCCTCGTCCTTGCTGTTGAGACATCTGTATTTGTTGGCTGTATGAAGGGTGGCTGGCTGAAGGACTAGGAGCCAAGCCTGGAGATGGTGGTGGAGGTAATCTGGGACGTGAGAGATGTGCTGAGGATCCATCTGCTCCCATTGGCGATCTTGCCACATAACGCTGATTCATTTGATGCATTCTGAAAAATGATTAAGCAATGATAAAAAGACATTTATCGTAAACAGATTCTAATAAACTAACAGATAAAATTTAAATTATCTTAACCAGAAAATTAATTATTTAACTCTTATATCCAACTATTGACAAACCACAATGAATATAAGATAATAAGAATAATGTTAAAACAGACAAACTAGGATAGAAGATGATCAATACCAGGGCTCTAGAAATACCCTTGTCCACATGCCACAGATGGATTTAAGAAGGATACTGCCAAGTAGATTTTAGCCTAATATAACATGAAATGAACTACGGAGGAATGGATTTTCTTAAGTGGCAAGTGGGTTTTAGTTGTATTTTTTTAATCATGATCAGTACCACAATTTATCCATCAAAATATAAGTTGATAATATTATTTTATATAACTGACTTCATGTAGATGAATGCATCAATAGCTGACCAAAATCAGATCAGAATTTAACATTATTTTTATCACTGGATAGTAGATCATTACATATAAGAAATATTCCTTTAAAAAAAGGTTGAGCACTACAGTAGTATTCCTTAAATATTCCTTTGATTACAATTTTCAGGAATAATGAATAAAATAAACTGGATAACATACATATTAACCAGCTTAAAGTGACAAAAAAGCTAAGGAAGGTTATTAATAAATAACAATAATACTTGCAAAAATGAGTGAAAAATAATTGTCCCCACCTAGCCATCTGTTCTCCATTGAATTGAGGAGATTGCTGCTGTTGTGATGCTCGATGATCACCGTAAGGGTTATTGGAAGGACTTGGGCTAGATGCAGGATGACCCTGTCGTGATGCAAGACTCTGACGCCCAGCTATTTGCTGAACAGGCTGCTGTTGTGGTGATGGCATGGATCTGAGATTTTCTTGGCTTGCACTAGGACTGAAAGGACTACTTTCATCGCCAGCACCCCCTGAGAGAGGAGTGCCCATCCGAGGAGATGGCTGCATACTGTGTGGTGATGAAGGGGGAATCTGACCAGCTCCTGGGCTGTGGGCCATTGGGCTATGAAGTGGTGACTGTGATGGCTGCTGTAAAGGCATCATTGGTGAAGGAGAAGGTGAGGTCAATGTCATTGGAGAGTGAGGAGTTGATGTGGCAGATGATGAGATGCTCTGGCTGGAGCTTTGGTTGAGAGGCGATGATGCAGATGACTGAGGAGGACCCAAAGGTGAATGGTGTTGAGAATGCATCTGTCCATGTGATTGACTGCCACTGCCTGAAGTCCCCATTGCTAACATGGCTTGTCTTTTCTGCTGCTTGTTATGATAATCCTAGAAAAATATAAACACCTTTCAAACTTTCAGGCCAATTAGCAACTTGGAAATTTGTGCCAACTTTCACAACAAACAAACAAACAAAGTTGGTTTAAAAAACTTCTTCCTGTACCATTAATTATTGAATCAATCAAATTAGTTTACTTTCATTTAATTATTTCATGTCATTTTTCAGATTTTGGCAAAGCATTTGGTATGTTTAGAGCTTAGTTAAATGAATTTTAAATCATAATTTCATATACTGTCTTTATACTATATATCATTGCACATAATAACTAAATAACCTGAACAAGTATTCCATGCTGGCGTGTCTGCTTTCTTGCATGGTCTAATTGTTTCTGTAAGCCGGACTGCTCTCTGGTGATCCTTTCCAATTCTTGAGCATCGACCTCACCAAGTTCTTGCCCTGCCTTCCTAAGCTGACGTTGTTTGCTGTTCAGAGACTAAAAATGAAAAAAAATAACTCAAGTCAAAATACATTGCATATACACATAATATTGATTAAATATATTAAGCAACAATAAATAAAACTTTCATTTAAATCATTATATCTCCCAGCAAAACAAAGTTACCTTTTTAGCTTTGCGAAGTTTATTGACTTCAGTTTCATAATATTTCAGCTGAGAATTGACTGCCTGCTGCTGCTGAGTCAGCCATTGCTCATACTGAGCCTGGGCTTGTCTATCTTGTTCAGTCACAGGATGTTCTGGGGGCAATGGTGGTGCAGTGAAAGTAGGCTGCATGTTCACTATCACTCTCTGGCCTGCAGCAATACATAATCCACAGTTAATTCAAACATATAGTGAATGAATTACAAAATAATGGAAAGCACAGGAATAGTTATGAAAAGATGGAAAGAAATGCTGTGGATGGGAACGATTGAGATAATGTAAAACCTATCAAAAGTTTAAAAACTTATGATAATAGCTGGAAACTAATTCATATTAGGATATTTGTGCATACGAAAAACAAGTTGAACAAAGAGGAGTTTTAACTTAGTTTAGAATAGCACAATGCAGCATAAATAAAAAATTGACTATAAAAACCTCAAACAGTTTATAAATAGGAAAATTGCAGCATATTCCATAGATCCTATCTCCTTTCACTCTAATGAAACATTACATATTATGTATGAAAACCCTCCATGCCATTATTCTGTGGCTAAGTAAAAATGAGATTCTTCAAAGATTTATATCTAGCAATTTAACTTAAACTTTAGGAAGGAAGTTCATGCCAATTCCATTATCACAAATGGCTAAGTTTTCTCCTTTCACTACATGAATACCCAAATTGCTTTGTACATGACAATATCAGAAAATATGGAAAAAACACTGAAAATAAAGAAAGGGAATATAGAAAATGATACTTCAAAAGGCCACAAAAGTGCACTTCAAGAAATACTTTTATTACAAATTAACCACTTCCCTAACAGGTTTTTTCCATTAGCTGGTAAAAAAAATCACATTTTTTTCGAATAGTTATAGGTAGATATGAAAAGAAACGTAGTCATTTCTGTTTTGAACCTTTTAACTTAATATTTTACTTTCTTAGTCACAATTTACACATATTTTCACCTTGTATTAAACATTTGTTGTTAACTATTTAATATTAAATCAAAAAAGCAATAATGAAAATTTTAATACCAAAATTAAATTACACCATATATATGCTAAAGATATTTTTGACAGTATCTTATATATTTGCTTTCGTATGGTAAATTTTAAAACATGGTGTTATACACAGCGCAACATCACAATCCTCACAGTAATATCTGCTCTTTTTTCATATTTGTTTACTCCGTGCATCCCATTTTCGAGAAAACAATGCAAATTTTCTTGTAGGGTTTGCCTTCTTTTCAGTGACCGGGATAAGTTCAGGAAAGTGCCTCTCAGTGAGGTGGCAGGGATTTGTGCTGCTGGTGGCCTACCTGCCCTCTCGAAGAGATAATACTAGGGTGATACATTTCAATTATTTTCTCTATTAAATCTAGTCTGTAGTCCAAATGTTCACTTTTTCAACCTGTTTTACGATAAAGAACAAAAGAATTCCAAATACACAGTTCCAACATGTGAAAGAAAAGTTTTTATAATATTTTTTCCCCCGTTTCCTTGGAATTGGGTAATCAGCCAAATGCTGGTCTACTTGGTCCACTCCTCCCATCGTATCATTATAGTCCACCACAACCTTTGGCTTCATCATCACTCTGCCTCTTTTTTCAACCCTCTGCATCTCGTTGTTGTGTATTGAAGACAAAAGAGTCACCTCTTTCTTATCCTTCCACTGAAGCACCATTAGTTTGCCTTTTCGATATGCCACTGTCTCGCCTTTTTTCATTTTTTTTTGTTTTCAATGCTGCTGGCATTCCTTTTCTTGTCACACGCAGTCCCATAAGTGTCACAATACCGAAAAACAAGCAAATCAGCCAATTCTGGCGAGGTATAAAAATTATGTCGTTAGACAATACCCTTTATCTAATAAGGGTTTCATTAGGGACATTACCATCTGAGACGACATCGGTATATTCTCAAAGTCTTTATCAAGAATGGTACCCTTTCCCGTATATATGATTGTTGACCACACATATCCACTTTTAGATTCGCACAAAACAAATGTTTTAATTTCAAACCTCGCCTGTTTTAGGGGCATAAATTGATGCCAACCTAGTCGTCCTTTGTACAGCAGAAGACTTTCATCAATAGTTATATCTCTTTCTGGTGTATAAAACTTGCTAAACTTTTCCTCTAACATTTGATAAATGGGCCATATTTTATTTAATTTAGGATTAGGATGAGTTTCAGGGTTGTACTCCTCATTGTTGCTAAAATGCACACCATTGTTCCTTTGAACCAGATGGTTTATCATGGATACACAGATTAGTGTAGTTATTTGTCTCATCGGTAATATAACCAATGAGGTCATCATCAAAAAACAGTTCAAAGAACTGCAAAATACCACCATCAGGATCAACTTCAAAATTTATCGAAGAATCACCCTCAAAATAGAACCTAGCCAGTGCAGGAGGAGGAGGGCCTGAATTATTCACTTCACACCACTGTCCTTCTTGCACAGGTTCCTCTGCAACCTCGGAATCAAAGTTTGTCTCTTCCGAGAAACATTATTCTGATCCAGAATCCTCAATATCCACTTCTTCCACTTCCAAATCAGAACTATCACATTCCTTGTCACTTTCCATTACGGAAAGGTTAAGTAACACGGTAAAAGTCAAAATAAAGTAATAAACACAATAATAACAAAGTAACAAAAACAATAACACAATGAAAAATAATAACAAAGCAACAAAAACAATAATAATGAAGCAATAAAAACAATAATGGAAAACTCGGAAAAAATCAAGTGAACAATGAAAACAGTAACGATATAACAGTGGAATGCAGATGCAAGTGAGGATGCTTGACGTGTTCACTCAAGAGCTCAACAAATAACTAACTCAGACACCCCTTTGAAAATATGAAGTGGTCACAAAAATTAGGGTAACGGTAAATGGACTTGGGAGAGAGTGAGAGGAAAACCCTTAGGATCAGTGACCTGGCAGCATGGGTCAGTCGGTTGGTGTGTTAGAAGAGAAAATTCCTTCCCTTGTCCGTGTCACGGGCCTCACAGTAGGCTTTCATTTAGAGACCCATATTTTGAAACTTATTGAAAAATGAAGGATCTCCATAAACGAAAAGATCCTGATTTCAGAGAAAATAGTAAAAGTGCCAAGGGAAGCATATTTAGTTTTATTTATGAAATTGACAGTACATCGAAAGGCCCTCTTATATGTTATAAAAAATATTTAGATGCTAACAAAATAAAATCATACCAATTATTTTATTATTCTCCTTCATTTGCTTACTCATTTTCATTACAAACTGTCATATAGAATCAGAAATTGTTTTACGAAATAGAACATATTTTTACATTTATTGGCAGCACTAAATGTTTGATCCATTTGCAACTTTTGATTTCTCAATATGGTATCCTTTTTACAAAACTACCAAATAAAGAAAATTCATTAGGCAGAAGCGAAGTTATAACATGTGCATGAACAACTGGACAGACGGACGGACAAATAGACGTATAGAACAAAGACAATAGGTGAAACACCCGAAAAGAAAATAAGTTATAGCTAGTGATAACAAAAAAGACTTTCAAAAATGTTATTGCTCACTACTATGGATGTTTTGAAAATACAGTAAAAATTCAGTTATACATTATGCAGTTATATGTTTTTCGCAGTCGTACATATTTTTTGAATGGTCTGACCAACGCAAAGTCAATTCCCATATATGTTTTATTCACGTATACGTTTTTTTTTCATTCCCTTTCTACCACGTATAACTGAGGTTTTACTGGATTACGTTTTGCATATGTACATGATACGAGGATATCTTATTTCCTCAATTTACGATAAAATAATTCAGTCATCCTTAAAAATACTGCTTAGAACCTTGAAATCCAACACCCACATGTCCTCTTGTGGTGAAAATGTGAACTTCTAGCAGCTACCGAGTAAACTTGGCCAGAACAGATTTCAAGAGGAAAAAGAGGTATAGGATGAGTTAACTCGTCCATGTCAGAATTTGCGCATCTTCATTGGACGAGTTAACTCGGCTGCATCAGGGAAGTGGTTACGAAGACATAAAACTTACTGATAGTAATTCAAACTTATATAATCCCGATTATAGACAATCCAATATAGGACTTACAATGAATTGTGTTCCGACAATTTTCTGGGCACAGTGAGTAAAAAAAGTTCTACTGATACACAGTACTTTACTAACTACAAGGCAAAATGCAATTTGATAAGATATAAATAAATGTCCATCAGCAACTCTTTCTTTAAATTTGTGATGATTAAGTGATTATATGGGTTACACTAAAAGGAAATAACAACATACTTTGCTCATTCTGGGAAGATGATGGTGACTGGCCTGACACAAATGGAGTTCCTTGAGGAGGTGGACGTGATCCTCCCATTCCTCCAACCATCTTTGGATCAACAACTGGTCCTAAACCAGGTTGCCACTCCAAGAGCTTTGGTTGAGGAGAGGGCCTAGATGGATATGCCATCCTGATCTGACTCCCACCAGCAACTCCCCCTGGTGGTCCAATGCTGATGCTGCCTCCTCCTCCTCCAGCTCCCATGCCAATGGAGATATTTTGGGTAGGCAAAATTCCCTGAGCTTAGAAAAAAGAAAATTTAAGGAAACATTAAAATAGCAATTCAAAGAGGTCAAGTTCCTAACTTGCTAAGTATTTAATTTTTTTATCTAGAGCAAAGTTATCCATCAAAAGCATAGAGCATAAGAAAGGTGAAAAATGCCAGAGAGTCTCATTTCAATTTTGTTTCTCCACATGTACTTTGCCATTTGATATAAGTGATTGACATTCGTTCAATACCTGGGAGACCAGGAGGAGGGGATAACACAGGAGCTGGAGAGACACCACCACCACTTGGGCCTCCAGCAGAATGAGACGCTGTCCCAAGAACATCAGCTCTAAGTCTCTCAAATTCCACATCACTGAGAAGAGATGGGGTTGGCTCCCCTTGTTGTTGTTGCTGCATCTGCTGCTTCTCTTGCTCCCTCTTCTCCTGCTCCAGGAGATCTTCCAAAAGCAACGGCTGTTCCTGCAATGGCGACTGCTGACTGTTAGAAGCAATGAACTACAAAAGCATACCACATCTCAATTAAAACAAACAAACATTTTTTTATGTTAGCCAAGGGACAAGGAGGTAATATGTTTAGTTTATAAGTTTAAAAGAGTTTAAATTTAAATGCTTCAGAATATGAATACAAATTTTGGGAATAATTTATAAAATACATTCACCATTATTTAATGAAATTCTGTTTTATTGGTTAGATGAAATGGCTGGCAGTGGCATACAATTTAAAACAAATCTTTCTCTAAAAGTATATATTTAAAGAATGATAATTCAGCAAAATATTTATTTATAGTAATTAGCAAACAAGATTTAAATTCTAAAAATGATAAAAACATAGTTTTGTTATTGTATTACTACGAGAGTTATTTTTATAAAAATCATATATTAAAAATATTTAAGCATAAAATGCACAATTTTAAATTTAAGTAATTGCAGTATACTGAAAAAATTACATTATAACAGAGGTAAATATTACAATTTTATCGAGTTTGAATTATAAATTTTAACTTTATCAATTACAAGCCTAAATATTTTCATTTATTCTCTAAAATTAAGTAAAACTTATTTAAACCGAGTAGTATTTCAATTAGTGTTGGCCTTTTAAATGGAAACAATGGAATTCTTTGAATAAAGCTTTTCCACAGCAAATATCGATTTTATCAGTAATTCAAACAATTATACCTTATAATCCTCCCAAAATATTTCATTTTCAAGCGATTTTAATTGTTAGAAATAAAATGAACTTAAACAAAGTTGACCTACACCATGACAATGAATAAATGCTTTTACAAAGACAAAATAAGTCTGGAAAAAATAATTATTTCTCATAACTGAGAAATAAAGAAAATAAATGAACTATGTAAAGCAACTTCTTGATATTTTTGTATTCAACGAGAGAACTGACTATAAAAACTGCAAAATATCTTGTTACAAATTCTAACCAAGTCAGTTAAATTTTATTTTGATGAAATATAATCATTGCACAAAAGTAAAGGCAGCATAAGAGGCAGTTTATCAGATAAATACAGTGAAAATTAAAAAGGCAAGAAAATTCTAAAATACAAACTTACAATTAAATGTAACCAAAAATACATCCATTTTGTATGGTCATCAATTTTTTCCAGTTTGCCTTTTATAATGCTCTACAAACATCACTCTTTACAAATATATTTCAGTGAATGTTAAAAATCAGTAATGTCAGCATATAAACAATTTACTAACATTATAAGGAATTGTACTCAATATGTTTGACTTGTTATGACCTAATCTTGAACATAGAATATTGAGAAAGTATTGTAATCGTGAAAAATTCGACTTCAAGATTTTGATGGAAATACATGTTTTAGGTGTCCCAGAGTCCATAAAAGTGGTTTTTGCCATGCCGTCTGTCTGTCGGTCTGTTCGCCGATCTAGGGCCCAAATGCGAACATAAAGTCATATGATATCTCGTATTTATGCAACATACCATCTTTTGCAGACCTTTTTTTTCATAAAAATGATATTGCACAAAAATAAAGAGTAGTTTATTCTTGGCGATTTTTCAAAAAATTCGATTTACTCAAAAATGGCTCCAAGGAATTTGATTAAAATCAATCCAATTGTAGAGTCTTATGTCACAAATAATACTGTATAAGCCATATTTCTCAAAAAATGACCATATGGCATCCAGTGACATTACAATGTACACTAAGCTACCTTACCTAAGCCCTATGAAGTCACGCCTCTGCCGCAATCCACTAAAAATCTTATTACAGCCTAAACAGTTAAACTGCATTGAATGATATATCATATTTGTGGATAATATCATTCATAAAAGACATTCTGAAGAGATGAATGATATTGCACAACAATTAAGGGTACTTTATTCTTGGATATTTTGAAACAAAATTCGATTTACTCAACAATGGCTATAAGGATTTTGATTAAAATCCATCCAATCGTACAGCCTGATGTCACAAATACTAATAACTAATCCCAAAAAATTACTAAATATCGATCAGTGGCATTAAAATATACAGTAAACTACGGTTAACTTTGAGTTTCCCTTTTACAAGCGTAGTCGACCAAAACGTAAATGAGAAAGTTTGTACAATATATATTGCGCTGTTTATTTTTACAATGCAGCCCAAACCAAATCTACTACTTGTAGTCTTTTCTACATTTAAAAATCCTCTACCTTCCATCTCTCCCATCCTAGACAACCCACCAATTTAATTCATATCATAAATATAAAGGTACTGCATTCTATTTTCCAATGCTGGTAAATTTCAAAAAGGAAAGTGAGGATGTAATTAAATAAATCTCTTTTATTCTTTGTCTGCTATTCAATATTTTACATTCATTATTACTCAGTTTAACATTTCAATATTTTTGGCTCACAAGAAACGATTCTTTGAACTGCACTGACTTCTGAAATATGGGAAACTCTGAAAAATCCTATACCTAAGGGTGCCAGACTTGAGAGATTTTACTGTATTTTAGCTGAGAATGACGCCATGAGAAATAATTATTTGTTCAAGGAGGGTTCTTTTTTCAGTACAGATGATTTTTACAATTCTTGAAACAGTTTCTAGATTTGTTAGGATTGATTTGGATGGAAGAAATATTTTGCTAACATTAAAAAAGAAATTTACACAACATAGCCAAACCTTTCAAGTATGTAATACTCTTTGAGTATATTATAGGAATGGATTAAAACTAACTAGCAAAGAAAATTAATAATTGAAATTGATTTCCTCCTGAAAATTTCATAAAATTTATTAGGATAGCTTTCAAAATCATTTAAATTATGAATAACCACACCTCGCTTTGCGTCATTGAACAATTAAAACCAAAATTTTGCTTTGAGTCGTAAAATTCCGCATTTGCGTCGTTGTGGTATGTTTAAGGTTACCACCTTTTTCTGGTGTCATTACCGAACACTTACTCGACTTGAAGAGTCGATTCAGGTAATAATCGAAATGCTAACTTTCGAATTGTATTAAGCTAAAATTTGATAAAAACTTTTTTGATAAATTTTACAGAACATTTCTGTGTTCAGTACGAACAACGAACAAATAATTTGATTACCGAACTGTTCGGGCAAAAACCGAATGGGTGGTAACTCTCGGTATGCTTGGGGATTCCCCCACTGTTCATGGACAGACTGCCTAGAGTAGGGATAAGCCAGTACACGTGTAACAGCCAGTCAACTAGCTGTGTGACAGACTATGACATTTTCCGATCACCAAAAGATCAAGTGGCTTTACTGAACTTATACTGAGACCTAGCTTTGTCATTCACTCATAAAAGGTATGTAAAATTTATTAGATTAATAAATGTATGAGCACGAGTATTATTTTGATTTTACATTTTTATTATTTATTTATTTATTTTTAACCCAGTCATGAGTGAAAAGCGCATATCTGCTGGTAGAATTACCAAAAAGTCAAAGAAAGCTATTACACTAGAGATAAAATTGGAAGTGTTATGAATATTTGATGCTGGAGAGAAGGCTGTGAATATAGGAAAAGCCCTATTTGATGCTGGAGAGAAGGCTGTGAATATAGGAAAAGCCCTTGGTCTGACTCCTACGACGGTGAGAACTATTCAAAATCGTGATGGAAATAAAATAAGGAAAGCTGCTAAATCTGCAACGCCTTTAGATGCTAAGATGATGACCAGCGCGAGAAGTGCTCTGATGGTGAAAATGGAATCTTTTGTATACAAAATCAGGTTGCACAGAGAATACTGTTAAGCAAAATGGTAATACAGGCGAAGGCAAAAAGCTTATTTGATGATCTTAAAAACAAGTTAACTTGCGATGATAGTGCAGGTTGTAGTGCTACCGATAAGGAAGAAAGGTTTGAAGCTAGTCAGGGTTGGTTTGAGCGGTTTAAAGTTCGCGCAAATCTACACAGCATTTCAATAAATGGTGAAACAAATCTTTAATGTGGACAAAACTGCCTTATTTTGGAAACGTCTACCAACTAAAACTTATATCGCCAAAACGGAGAAATCTGCTCCAGGAGTTAAAGCTAGCAAAGATAGACTTACTCTTCTTTTAGGTGGAAATGCAGAGGGAGATTTTAAACTTAAGCCACTTCTTGTCTATCATTCGGAGAATCCCAGAGCTATGAAAGGGTATTCAAAGGATCGACTTTCTGTCCACTGGAGAGCCAACAAAAAAGCCTGGATTGCAGCAGTTGTATTTAAAGACTAAGTTTTGACTCATGCTATTCCTGAAATGAACGCCTACTGCACTAACGAGAACTTAGACTTTAAGACATTTTTTCTATTAGATAATGCTCCTGGTCACCCAGTTTACCTTGATGACTTATTAGAAAATGTTAAGTTTATATTTTTGCCACCTAATACCACTTCATTGATCCAGCCAATGGATCAGGGAGTAATTTCAACTTTTAAAAGTTATTAACTCCGACGTACATTTAAACAGCTTCTAAATGATACTGATGGACAAGATAAGCCTACTATACAGAAATTTTGGAAAACATTCACCATAATGGATGCCATAAAAAATATTTCAGACTCGTGAAATGAGGTAAAATCTTCATGTATGAAAGGTGTTTGGCGTAAAATATGGCCAGAATGTGTGCACAAAGAGAAAGACAGCAATGGTGCCATTTTAGGGGTTGATGAATTGCCCACAGTTCGTCAAGAAATAACTAGCTTATGTTAGCTAGAGAATCTAACTTTGAGGGAATGGACGACAGTGACATAGATGAATTGTTTGCCTCACATAAACAATAAATGAGCAACGAAGAGTTAACGCAACTAGATTTACAAACAGCTAACAAGCAATACAGTTCGGAAGAAATTCCTATGCAACCAACTTTAACTTTAAAACGAATTTCCAAAGTCCTGAGTTTGATCGACGATGCTATTGAGATTTTTACGAATGACGATCCTGACAGGGAAAAAAGTTCAAAAGTAGCATGGGCGCTAGCGCATGATATCAGTTGCTACAAGGAAATTTACATGGCCAATAAAAGGGGGTGTTCATCAGACTTTAGATAAATATTTGAAGCTAAAAGAATAGGAAGGCATCTCAGCCTCAAAGCCTACAGATTCAGAGTCTGAGCAAATTTGTTCCTCATAAAATTGAGTTTCATGTAATCTGTTCTTTTATGTTTATATGTTAAAAAAATAAAGTTTTTTCTATTTATTTCAATTCATTTTTTAATTTCATAATTGAAAGGGGAAATTTGGATTAATTTACAAGTTCTTAAAATATTCTTTCTTGAAAATTGTAGTGCCGGTACCTATCTTCGATATTTCAATGGTTTCTTATTGAAAATTGTATTTTGATTTGCGGTGTTTCAGTTTGCGTCGTGTTTTTTAAGAACGTAACCCCTACAATAATTTCTGCATGAATGCTTGAAACTGCGAACAAAAAAACCCAGAAAAATTAACGGGACTACTGTATTTTCCAGAAAACAGCTACCTTCACTCAGTGCATTCTGCCTGATCTAGTAAGAAATAAAAATTCATGTTCCTTCATTAGCACCTAACTAGACTGTTGCTCAAGTAATATTTTCTTTTGTAACAGAAAATTTTCAAACAACATTTCATAATTTCTATGTAAATTAAAATATAAAAGAAAAAATATATATATAATTCTTTTCAGTGGTTCAGTAAAAGCCCCTTATTTTTAAGTGCACTCTGTGATACAGAGAGTAATATAAGGCAGCAGAGAATGTTAATACCTGTATCAAGCTAATAATGATGGAATAATATAATTTATTCGGTCAATAAACACCTCAATTTTAGTACAGTTAAGACAAGCTCCAAATGTGGCTTGAATTAGAAATGAAAATCCAGCTTTGCCAATTTCTCTATAGAAACTGACCTGGCAATGTAATTCTCATAAAACTAACATGTTTACTAACATAAAATATTCATATAACACTGTCATAGATACAGAAAAATAATTTTTATGTAAAGACAAGAGATTTCCTGCATCTAGCCCCTGACTCTGCGAATGAAATTCTTCATTTTTCAAATATAGTAAAACTTCCATGAACAAGGCTTCCTGAATTGCAGATTAACTTTTAGCGGTACTCTGCAGCGAACTTCTCCAAGGAGGAAGAAAAAACATGTTAAACATGAAATGACTGATATAACAGTTAAGTAAATGGATAAATCAAGTATTATCATTTAATAAACTGCCCACAAAAAATAATAATATTTAGCAGGGATTTTAGAAGAAAGGAAGTATGTACTGTATTTACCCAAATCAAAGACAAGGTTTTTCTGCAAATTTCAACATGCAAAAATCAAGGGTTGTCTTAAATTCACGAACGAAGTAAGATTATGCACTTAATCAATGTTTTTTACAATGAATGAAATATAAGATAAAATAATTGTATCTGCCACGAATTTTCATTGCAAAATTATGATCCAGGTCTCAAGTAATACAGTATTAATTGTTTTTATTTAAAAAATTATTTTTCTTACTCAAACAAAAATTTGTAAGAAACCATTTCAATGAATTAATGAATTATACCTATACTGAATGTGTGTGTGCAAAATATACACCAATCAGGTATGTACAATGACTTGGGTATGTACATACCTACAGAACTACTGAATTTAATTTTTGAACGATGGTGCTCAAAAAACAATCACAAGTGAATTCCAAAAGGGAACTAAACTTCCCTTTTTTATTGGCTATTAGCATTCCGCAGACGTCAAAACAAATGATGGTGTAATTCATCAGAATTATTACATTCAACAGTTTTAAACCATAAATTCCCTCTAATTGTGATTTTGTCTTACATTCCTTTTAAATATGAGTTGTCGATGCTTGCATACTGCAAGCACTAAAAAAATCACCATACACCAAGATCTAAATTTGTAAATAAACCATCGTGATCTCCAAGGCAACAGCATCTGAGCTACGCAGAGCTCATAGTAAATCCCAATAAATGTCAATAATGTGATATCATAGATGTCATGCAAACACTGTGAATTTCCCATTGATTTCCTTAACATCAAATTAGCTACGCATTATTGAGACAATTACTTCCAGGTTTTTTTCAAAACTTTGACCATATGGGATCTCTATTTGTCTGAAGATATCATAAAAATATTTGTTAAGTGAAGGAAGCATGTAGATTAAACAGCAAGTATTGTAGCATTATTTAAGCTTAAATGTAACTATTTTACATAGTGCTGACCAGCATTAATTTATGTACTATATGTTTGCAAGGAATTAGAAAGAAAATTATTATTTTTAGAGCCTATTTTTCGATTTTGAAACCTAACCCCATTTTCTCCATAAGTTTAATGATTATGCCAACACAGCTTGCAGCATGACTTTCTAGAACATAGCCCCTGTGTTGGGTGAAGTTTTACTGTAATTAAAAATTTTTTTTGCAAACAATAGAATAAGTATATTTCATGATTTCCACTGAAGAGATCATTACTTTGTGGAACTCCATAGTAGGAATTACCATATTTACCCGAATTCAAGATGACGTGAATCTGTCAACACAGAATTTTATGACCTATTACATGATTCCTGCAAAAATTAAAAATTCCACAAAACTAGCAAAAATTGTTATTGGGTCTGATAATTTTCTTGAATATGATAGGTTTTTATATTACATCAGTCATTATCACCCTCTATGCTATCTTCATCATTAAATGCATAACCCTACTTCATACCCAAATTTAAGACGACCTCAGATTTTCGCAAGCTGAAATTTGGAAAAAAACCTCATCTTGGATTCGGGTAAATGCTGTATATTAACCTGGCAGTATCCCGCACACATTTTTGTAACATAAGAGGTCATGCAGGGTGTGTCTGACATCCCACAGATGCTTTTGTTCAAAAATTTATTAATCATCGATTTTCAATAAATTTTTCATTTTATGCCACTTGATGTATTTTCGATTAACTGAAATTTATTTTAAGATGTCAATTATTTAACAAAACTGGGAGAAAAATAAAAATTATGGAAAATACAACATTTGTTCCTACTTTTATGAAATTTTATATTTTGTAATCAGTCAAGTATCTGTTCAGTAGCGATCCCAGATCGTAAACAATAACACCAACAATGCAAATAGTAAAAATAATTTCAAAATAAAACTTATAAACCACTCGCAAAACAAAAAAACATCGAGATTTCCACACAACGCTTTGTTGCACCATCTAAGAAAAACGTCCAAACTCAAAGAATAACCTTAAGATACTAGTGTAGGCAAAAATGGTTGAAGGCACGTGCCACTCCAGCTACTGAAGGGTAAGAGTCATAAAACCTATAAGTAAAGGAACCTTCTCATAAAACATAGGACTGGGGTGACTACAGCATCCCACCTGACCACTACTGGGTTAAGTATGATTATTGAAATAAAACAACTTTATAGGGAAGAAAAATTAATATAACTCCATACACACACATAAAAACACTATCAGTTTTAATGAATAATCATCATCATCAGGCGATGATGATGATCACCTGATGATGATGATGACCATCATTTGCTGAATCTGGTAGTCTTTCTGCATTTATCTAGAATTTTCATCCTTCAAAGCATGTTTTATTTCAAACAATTTTACTCAATATAAATCTGAACTTTCTACATCTTTACATCATTTAAAAGATAAAGGTTTGTTCATTGTTGGTACTCCATATTACCAATATTTTTTCACTTATGCTATTGATGCATTACAAAATCTTCAGTATTACTATAAATGGACTACAAAGAGCAATCAGATTATGTTTGTGACTAGAGTATGTATGTATGTGAAATTTTTAAATAAATAAATAGAGCGAACAAAGAGTTAAATGTCAGACAAGTTTCTACCACAGATGAAAATGCTGACAAGTTGTTTTGCCAGTGTGACATCAAAGACTTCCTTGGTATATCTTTAACAACCATCGATCAATGTGATAACTTAACTGTAACTTGTGTATGATTGCAGGGTCCCTAATGAAGAATAACACTCTTAAAACTCAATGAGGATGTTGTTTTCTTTTCCTTGCCATTTTACATATGGCATAGGATTTTGCAAGTGATTCACAGAAGACTTTCTCCAAATCTGTAAAAGCAGATACTATACTTGTGATAATGACAGTTATATGGTGCATATGTAGTGACTTAAGTCATCAATGTGCATGAAACCTGAAGCATTGTTACGACTCTTTAAATTAATTTTTATTATTCCATCATCATCAATAAATTAATTGCTGTACCAACTCATGTTACAACCTGAACGTCAAGAAAAAGCAAAGAACTTCGTTAAATGTTATTCAATCCTAAAAACAATTCAAGTCAATATACCATGCCATAGTTATATATTAAACTTAAGTATTAATTCCACCATAAACCAACTACTTTTAGTACTAAAGTATAATCATACTTCAAAACTTAGCCAATGCACTACAAAGTTAATACAAAGTTAATGTCAAATAATCAAAATGCAAATAAAGAAAAAATCAAAAGATAAACAGAAGAAATAAAATAAAAAAGTACCCTGTGCTCAATGACTTTCTTGTTGCAAGCCACCTATGAACGGTCAGGGAAATAATCCTGCCAGCCTCTGCCTATTATTTTTCTAGATCATTTGTCTTTGACCTGCTAACACTTTGCCTCACCTGTAAAAGCAGTGGCCTGCTGCGTTGCTGCAGATGTGCAGCCGCAGATGACATGCCTGCCCCTGGCCCCACCCCCACACCACCTCCACCCGGATGCATTCCCATAGGAGATAAGGGTGGGTGGTGAAGAACGTTCATGGGAGATTGTAGGGGAGGAGGATGCCCTGCATGGAGTGGGTGAGGAGATGGAGCCGGTGGTATGTGAGGAGGCATCTGCGAGATGGAAGGAGGAGGCATTGGCGGGGGAGGCCTAGGCGGACCAAGGGGCAAGCCCACGCCCAGACGGAGTCCCATGGCAGCTGCTGGCCCCATCTGCAGAGCATATATGACAGACAACCACACGATGAAGTGTGGCATGGTGGCACGGAACGGGGCCAGCAGAATAAAATTTATAAGCAAAGAAGCTGAATTCTTGATCCTAACATTATAAAGCCTCAGGAAACTAAAATATCATAGTTGTCAATTTTTTGTTAATCTTAATCATCTTTTCACGTAACATCCAACAAACAAATTTCAGCTATGAAGTGAAACATGACAAGATAAACTAAATTTTTATTGCAAATGAAACCTACGTTTGTGATTATAGAATGAAAATGTACAGCAGAGTTCCGATTATCCAAACTTGTTGGGACCAAGGAAGGTTCCAATAATCAGCAATCCAGGTAAATGGACACTATTAAAAATTTTTAGTACCATAAAGTCTGTTATACCTGTTTTTTGAACAGGTTTTTAATATTAATGCAGTAATCAATGAAATGTAATGCAATATGTAAAATATTAAATGTAAGTTATTTATGAAAAGAACTGAATGATATATAGATGCTTCACATACAAGCATTTCTTGCAGCAAAATCTCGTTTTCTAACAAAACATCTGAACAAAGTCAAACTTTTCCTGTCTTTCTAACCATGTTAATGTTAAAAATAAACATCTGAGAGCATCTTCAAGTGATGGTACCTCAAAATCTTTATCATCAGATACACATATGCAGGTAGTCCTCAGTTAATGTGGTAGATATGATCCTTAAAAGTACTGCTTAAGCAAAAACCCATTTCCCATAAGATACATATAATAATGGTAGGATGCTATACTCTAACTACATACTGACTCAAAACATCTCAAACATTCATCTATGGAACAGAGACATCCTGGATTAGCCCAGCGGTTTACAAACATTACAAATCTGCGCCGCCCTCTCCAAGAAAAATGCCTTTGTGCCTCTATATCATGTTCAGTCAAAATTCTTAAACAATACCTACTGGACCAACAATTGCAATTTTAATATTACCATCATAAGAAAAACAAGGAGGTAAATGATACATCCTAGCCTACCGAGGTCTGGGATTTGATGGCTGCATATTGTAGGTCAAACAGTTAAGATGGCTAAACATGACAAATATACATGTAATACTCTGCACCCCCCCCCCCCCCGTATTCCCCAATCCCCCACGCCCTCCAGAGGGTCGCATCCCACAGTTTGGAAACCACTGGATTAGGCATTTTGTCGCATAGCATCTCGAGCAAACAGTTGATGGAATGTGTCAAAACACTTGAGAGGAATTTTTGTCTTCTTTTCAACCAACGAAATCTTTTATTTGCATCAAGATTTTACTGTCCTGAAAGTTTCACAGTGGAAGAGAAAAAATTATAAGAATTACATGTGTTCAAGTGGATTAAACACAATAGGAGAAAAGCTTCCAGAATTGTCATAAGAAATATTTACTTGTTAGTTAACACATTATTGAATTATGAACCAAAAGACAAAGAATACTAGATAGTATTTTTAATTGTACTAAACATTTGCTAATTTCCACAAAATAATTACATGACCAGTTTCAGTGAATAATCACCATCATCATAATAAATATTACTCATTGAAACTGGTTGTGTTGTAAATATTGTGAAAATTAGCAAATGTTTAGTACAATTAAAAATACTATCTAGTATTGTTTGTCTTTTGATTATGGAATTCCACCAAGTCTCGGCCTCACCCATTAAATTCATAAATTGACTTATGAATTATCATTTTACATCACTTTTACAAGGCAATTTTTTAGCATTTTGACTTTGACCGAGCAAAAATAATTTTCCCATAAGAAGTAAATATATGGCATTATTTCGTGTTGGAACAATAATTTTTATAGAATCGATTCTCTTAACAAATGAAAACTTCATTAGCAGATATTCTGACAATAAAATGCATATAAATAATATTTATTACATCATAGAAATGCTAATACATTAAATATGAAAATAAAATAAAAATTCAGATGAAAAATATAAAAAGATTTTGTATACCTATGGTTTTTCCAACCTAATATTGTTTTGTCAGTCACTTGTGAAAATGAAAGAGGAAGATGAAGAGATAGAAGGCATAAATTTAAGGTGAGGGAGGAGATTATCAACTGATGAATAAAATTCATCCAAAGGGCTGCAGGAGGCACATCTTTGGCTAAAAATGAAGATGCTGCTGGGTCTCGAGTTGATCTGGGACCTTCATAGTTGCTGCTTTCAATGGTTTAAAAAAATAGCCAATGGAAAATGCGTATAAGGTATAATGCCTAGTGATCCTTCCGCATAATAATGAAAAAGTTCCATGCAGTATGAAAATATCCCAAATTGATAGGCCACATATTAACAAAAATGTGTCATTGGGAAACAATATACATCTACATCTACAGTTTACCCTGCAAGCCACCGCAAGGGTGTGTGGCAGGGGGTGTATTAACACCAAGGGGAAAACTCCAAAATTAGGCCTTGGTTTACGCCCCTACGCGAGGTTACTTTTGATCGCAAGTTTTATTCTGCTCAGCTATCGTTCTAGGGAAAAATGAGCCTTTGTATCTCTCTGTCCTACAGGCTATCTCTCTTATTTTACGAGGATGGTCCATTCTACCGATATAGGTGGGAGTTCTTATTATTTCTTTGACGTCGCTGGAGAAAGTACTCGTTCTAAATCTTTCAAGAAGTTTTAACCTAGCACGTGATCGACGTTCAGCTAGTGATTCCCATCCTAATTCCTGTATCAAGGACTACCTGTAATTGAATTTTATCTTAAAATCATCCACTTACAGAGCTTGATGTCATAATCAATATGATATAAGCCATATTCCTAAAAAATAACAATATAGCATCTGGTGACATATATGTACCATCAAACCCTGATTTAGTTCCACCATTTGTTCATCAATGACATCAGTGCTAAAGCGGGGGTGACAGTAAATCGAGGTATATGTTTGCTCTATGTAATCATAAGATGGAAGTTCTGTTTAGGACGATTCATGGGTGGTATGCGGACGTGGTACTTTATAGGGGGTTGCTAAATTGGGATCTGACTGTAGTATCTTTCATTAGTGAATTTGTATGAACTTGCATGTAAAGAAAATGAAGGTAACATGAAAAATAACTGGGTTTACAAAGAAAATACACTAATCTTCTAAATCCTGATAAATGGAAATCTGGTTCATAGGCATCTGAATAATCAGAACTCGGCTGTAGAAAAAAATTCAAAAGACAAAATGTAGGATTACTGAATTATTAAAGTTGGATTTAACTTGAAAAATTAAAATCTCTGCTTGAAGGATCAGATATTAGGTTAATGAAGAAATTAAGTTTGATTTCAGAGACTTTTTAAAAATAGTAAATACACAAATTCAAAGATTGTCTTAAACTCTCACTAAAGTGCCGAACTAGCTAAACTGAAATAGTAGTGTCTCAACTGAGCAATAAGAAACTACACTAAATATATGTGCATAAAATATCAAAAGTGGTGCCATATCAAATCTACAAAAATGTATGAAAAACATTACATTCGGATACAATACAATGTTGAAATGAAAATTGTTTAGTAATAACAACTTTAATCTAAATCTGCTAAATGTGAAACTTAGGCAAGCGATCATTTAAAACCACATCCACAATTTTCTGTTCACTAATATATATTATGTGCTGGACATTATAAAAAATTCTTTTAAATACTTCCAAATATGCAAGTTAAAAAAATTTCCTGGCCACTATGTGAGCATTAACCAATGTGGCTACCAAGATTAACCTTAAAAAATGAAATATTTTTAAATGATAAACCATTAACAAAAAAAACTGCATTTAAGTATGTTTTTCATGGGAGTATAACGTTTACCTCTAAATGTGATGACAGAAGCTAATATTATTTAAAATCAATATCTGACTCTTAATTGTATAGCCATACCTACTATATCTTCTAGTTTGACTTTTCACCTTTTAAGCTTTATTTCGTACAGCATACATAAAGCTTGCTAACCAGCTATAAGCCAGCATATATTTTTCAGGGAGCACTGTTGCCCCTGCAGAGCAATGACACAATCAATAGTAACTGAAACAAATGGCCTAAAGCCATTTTCTTTAACTGAATTAATAGAGTGTCTTAGTGCAAAAGCCATCTCATCCTTATTTTGTTTCAATTTCATGAAAAACTATTATTCTTAAGTACAAAAATGCAAAGCCAAACTCTACCCATAGCATGTGTAATCCAGTACACCTTTCCATAAGGATAGGTATTCTGCTTCATAACTGTAATTAACACTATACTAACATCCAGTCTATTGTCATTTAAAAGCAGAATTGAACTCATCTAATACTGATATAATTTTCTCAAATGAAAAGCAGGAAGAAAACTACTGTTTCTAACCAACTAAAGAAAACTAAAATCTGTAACATTTAATTCACTGGAAAGGCAAGAAAGATACCCCAAAGCTATAAAATTATACATGGCCAATGCTGAAAATCAATAAACAAAAAACAAACACTGGGAAATTTCATAGGTAACAGAGAAAATAATCTTAGAACTCTTTAATTTCTCAGATATGTTACCAACTAATCTTCACTAAAATATATTATGCTACACAATATTTAATTTAAAATTACCTACTCATTATTATTAAACATCAAGAGCTGATTTGAATGAGTATAATTTTAGTTTCAGATTATTTTTGGATGAATTAAATAAATTTCTTGAATATGAAATATAAGAATTAATGAAAAGTTAAATGTTAATAATTCCACATATTCGTGAATTTAATTAATCAAATTGACTCAATGAATTAACTTTTTGGCGAGGGGTAATTTAAGCAAACCGTAGATTACAGAACGACTTTACTGGCTTTAGTTAAATGCATAATTTAGGGATGCAATCATTTGGCTTTATGTGAAACTTCAATTGCAAACAGTTGGGCTTGACTTTAAATATATTTGCCAAGGAATAAGATTATTTAACTAGCAGTGCTTAGGTGATTTGCAGACATGAACAGTACAGTAAATATAACTTTATAAATCAGATATTTTGGTTCTGACCAAAAGGAAGCATTTGAATGATATAATATTTAATATTTACATGGAATATAATACAAGGCACAACTATTAAATTCAATTTTTAACATAAAAACTGACTCTTATAACATTATACCATTTTTTCCTTTCCAAGTATTATAAATGTTGTAATGATGCATATTAATGATGTATGATTCAGTGCATCACCAATTTATTTAAAAGCACAGTTTCAAATTGCTTCTCTTGTCATCGGATTATTTTTATGTTAAGTAACCATACAGATCTTTTCCAATAACTCAGTCTCTTATTATTCATAAAAATTTCTTTGAAGAATTTAAAAAGTGAACTGCATATAAAACATAATGCATATTTTTGCATTCAGCAATTTCATGGATGCTCTGGCACAATTTGAAAAGAAAGCTGGCAGGAGAGTTATATTATATCATAATTGAACATATGGTAAACAGGACGGAACATTGACTGAGCACAGGAATAAACACCTCACACAAGGAAAATCAGGAAGGAGATAAGAAACAGATTTTAACAGTCCACCACCAACAATAAAAAAAATTCAACAGCATATACTTTAATCAAGCAGTCACTTAATGAGCACACTAAAATTTTGTTAAAAGTTTATTTCAAGCCCCTACAACAACCCTTCACCAGTTATTGATTCTAATAATGCAATCAATCATAAATTATCCTCAAAAATTAATTAATTAAAGTTAATAGTAATGTGTTATCTAAATTCAAGTGCACATTCAGAGAAATCTTCCACTGCCAAAAGCAAATATTAGTTGTTACTGTGGAAGCAAAAAAAAACAAGATCTACTCAAGAAAGAAAAAAATAGGTACTAACCTGTTGGCATGGACCTGGATAAGGCGGGGGAGGTCCAGGATATGGGGGTGGAGGTGGGGGAGGAGGAGGTGGAGGACCCAGGTTCTGTGGATGTCCTTGAGGCAAACCCTGTGCTATTCCAGGCATCATCCTGGCACCAGCTGGGACCATTTGAGGTTTACCTCCTAGTCCCACAGTTACCATACGAGGTCCAGGCCCTTCCCTAAGCAAAGCACCTCCTTGTCCCACCATATTTCCATGAGTCAATCTCATCTGAAGGCGATGTTGAACTGCAATTTTTTCAAAGAGAACCTTAACACTACTTGATGACACTTTTTCAAAACACTATCATGCAAACAAAGTTAATTTACTTAAATATCGTAGGAAACATGAATAATTAAGTAAATTATAAAGCTGTTATAATGTTGCTCTGAATATGAAAATGCTTTTGAATCTCTAGATCAGAGGTCGGCAACGTTTTTTCTCTCAGGTGCCACTCTACCAATATTCATAATTTGTGTTAGTCCACTCGTGCCACCCAAAAATTCATTTGATCCGAAACCCTTACGAAAAGTGTTTCTTACATAATAAAACATTCTGAAGGAAATGCAGTACAACTACAATATGGATTACAATTGAAATTAAAGTAGAATTAATTTGAAAATACATATTTTTTGTAATTATTCTCTGAAATATCGTGCCATGTAAAAACTCTCCACATGCCATAGGTTGCCGACCTCTGCTCTAGATAAATCTAAACCTCATTATGATGGGAGAAGCCACCTGCTGGCTGATACCAGAAGCTCAGAGAAATCCAAGATGGCTGCCACATTTTGGGCCACAAAATAATATTACAAAATTTCTATTTGTAACAAACATTGAGGAAAACAATATCTACATCATGTTAAAATTAAATTTGCTCATATATAACACTTGGTATCCAACTTCAAAATTTTCATTCGTGGGTTGTCTCAGGCATTCTAGCAAATATGGGCAGCAAAAATGGCAGACATTTTGAGGCAGTCCAGCTGTTTCATACTCCAATGCAGTTGTTTGTTTCTATAGTATGTTTTGCTGCCATAAGTTTAAAATTTGCACTCACTACAACAATTTTCTTATTTGCATGCAGAAAAAATCTGATGTGGCCACCATACGACTTTCTCCATACCTGTAATATTTCTAAAATTTCCAAATAGGTTAAATGATAATAAATATTTAAAGGAACTGCAAGAAAAATTTAAAGACTTTACAAAGAACAGAAATAAACTCAAACTGTAGCCTTTTGATATTGAATATAGTTCCGAAGTTCCAACAATTAAAAAAAATTAAAAGGAGCGTCAAGTGTTTACAAAAGTTGCCAGAAGGCGGTGTGGTTGTGGCAGCTAAAAAATTTAGTTTTTAAAATATCTCTTCAACAATGCATTATATGGGAAAATGTTTCGAGCAAAGGTTGTAGAAAATTAAATTTCCTACGACTTTTATTCCAGTACATTTTTACATTTATCAAATATTAAAAAATATCTGATGTGCCCACCACATGACTTTCTCCATACCTGTAACACAGTAATACCCCGCTATACGTCATAGATTTGTTCCTGAAAACAGCGACTTATAACGAAACAACGTATAGCGAAACATTTTTTTCCACAAGAACAATGTTAAAGGTAGGGGTTATATTCCTGGCGGATATTTTGCGACACCTTTGTGTCCCAAATAATACATATCAATAAAGTACATTAGAAGTACTATGCTAAAACAAATAAATAAAATTAATAACTATAAACAAAACTCGCCTCGGATGATTCTGAAGTTTATTTTAGGCCATGCACACTGATATGCACTTTTCAATCAGATTTTGTAATCAAAATATCCAATATTCATGAGATATCAACGCAAATGTAAACAGGGATGAAAAGACAGAATTTTGACACAACTGTTCACAAAGCTCTCTTATAACTGACTTTGCTCAGAAATAGGTTTTTACGCATCGTTATAAAAATTGGGATAGTTTCTTTTCATCCCTTGTGTGGCTTGTGAAACACCTACCCCATCATGCTCACCCAAACATATGGCCAGCACGTTTATTTTGTAAACGTAAAATGCTTTCTTTTTTCGCTTCTGAACACTCCTTTGAGTGTTTACAGTCTCCTATCTTGGAGAAGAAAAGAGGAGAGAAGGATCCTATGTGAAACACTGTCCTCAGTTATTCCTCCAAAATTCGTTCTTCCTAGTTCACTGTACGCAATTCATGATCATCCTTAGGCTTCTACATTTTTTACTTCAAAATCATGATATCAAAGATTCATCTGCTGTAAATAGACACAACAATTTGCAGTTATGAAAATATAATATTGGGATATTTATAAAAAATGCTGGAAAGGTGGATTAGCTCAAAATGAAGATAAATAATAATAATGAATGAATTTTCTGTACCTAACATTAGTAAGTAAAGTTGAAGTTGCATAACAATGCTCACACATATTTGGTTTTTCGGTAGGGAGAAACCCAAGATGGGATCGCAAAATGAAATTAGACACAAAATTAAATTAATTTATATAAATAATATTAAACATGAAATTTAAAAAACGAATCGAGGGGTTTTATTGTCCTATTAATAATTTGTGTACTGCTTTTGGAATTACTGAAATTTTTCTTTTAGCATTTCACAAATGACGTATATGTGAAGCGATGCAACTTATAACAAAATATGTTCCTTAATTGATTGACGACGTATATGCAAAACAACATAGAGCGGGGCAACGTATAGCAGGGAATTACTGAATATCTAAAAATTCCAGATAGGTTACATGAAAATATCTTTAAGGAACTGTGAGAAAACTTCAAAGACTTGACAAAGAACTGAAATAAACTCAAACCATAGCCTTCTGATACTACATATAGGCAGGAATCTTCAACAATTAAGAAAATATAAAGGAGCATTACCATGACGTAACTAAGCGTAAAATGTTTATAATAGTCGCCGGTAGGTGGTGTGGTTGTGGCAGCTAAAAAATTAGTTTTTAAGCTATCTCTTAAACAATGCATTATAGGGGAAAATGTTTCAAACAAACATTGTAGAAAATTAAATTTCCTACAACTTTTATTCCAATATGTACTTTTTTATATTAATCAAATATTAAAGCAAATATTAAAAAAAACTGATGTGACAAGAGTAAACACCCATTTCCGGTTGACCGATTTTTACCAAAAACTAGTCAATTCTTTTGCTTTTAACAAAAATGTCAAATATATAATTTTGCATTGACCTGATTAACAGTTTTTGAGTTAGAGCACCCACAAAATTCCAGTCACAGACACGCACACAAACAGACATCATCGAGAAAATAGTCAAAACGTGTTCCGAGGACCTTAAAACATGTATTTCCGTTGAAATCTTGAATTCGGTTTTTTTCATGAAAACAATACTTTCTCTATTCATTGGTAAATTTTGAAATTGATCCAGATGAGAACATTTTGCAATTTTTAAAATTACAAGGGTCATTCAATAAGCAACAAGACAAAGTATTCTGTACGGTGCAACACTGATTGTTCTCGACTGCAAATCTGCAGATATGTTAGCGCATGCACCCAGCTACGTTTCTCCCTCCTGGTTCTCTCCTAATAGTGCCAGTTGTATCATAATGAGCTGTTCAAGATGGATGCTCTGTTAGCCGAATGCACAATCGAAGAGCAGTGTGGTGTAATACGATTATTTAATACGGAGGTGTTAGTGGTGTGGAAATTTATATTATTATATTAAGTATGGCACTAACTGTATGGACCACAGTAACGTGTATAAGTGGATACAAATGTTTAAAGATGGGTGAATGCAACTGACAGATAAACGCAGTGGCAGACCAACTGAAGTTTTAAACAAAGTGCTTGCGAAGAACATTGAACAGGACATTTATGTGGACAGCTGTGTAATAGTTGAGGAGCTGGCTATGAAATTTGGTGTAGAATGGGTACAGTTTTCAATATCATCTGAATTTTCGTAAAAGATGTTCCCGATGGAATCCCAAAATGTTGACAGAAAATCACAAAAAAATTACTTGAAATTTCAATGGCCTTGAAAAGTCATTATGAACAAGAAGGGGAGGAATTTTTATTGCGATGAGACATGGATTCATCACTATGAACCTGAATCCAAACATCAAAGTATGGAGTGGAAACATCCAACATCACCCGTGAAAAAAATTCAAAAACAAGTTCTACTCACACTGTTTTGGGACATGAATGGTCCGATTTATTATCATTATTAAAGAACTTGAGAACTGTTTCAAGTGCATCCTATTGTGATATGATGGAGAACGAAATTAAGCCTGTAATAAGGTCTAAATGAAGGGGTTTTCTTACTGCAGGATAATGCATGGCCACATTCGGTATGAGCAATGCAAGAAACAATCGAAAAACTGGGTTGCGTGGTGCTACCTCACCCACCTTACAGCCCTGACCTCACCCTATCAGATTTTCAATGTTTGGCCCCCTCAAAAATGCATTACATGGAAGAAAATTGGCAGATAATGAAGAAGTAAAAACAGAAGTGCAGAAATGGCTCCGAGGCCAACCGAAACAATTTTTTGCTGACAGCATCAAAAAGCTGGTGGACAGATGGGACAAATGTATTGTGGTAGATTATGTTGAAAAAATTTTTATTTTTATAATAAAGCATTCTACAGTTATTAAAATTTGTCTGGTTACTTGTCAAATGACCCTTGTATCTTTGATGTCAACCTTGTTTCTTTTGTTAATGAGACAAAACGCTATGCAAGTCAGTCTCTTCTTGAAAGGCCATCTGATTCTAGAAGCACTCAAAAAAATCAGTTTGAATACAAATGAATACATAAGAGTTCTTTTAGAATCTACTTTAGATGTAGTAATAACCCATTCTAATGGTACCCATGGCAACAAAGTCGTGCTGCTAAAATAAATATGCCGATATAATGAACGGTGCCACAAAATCACATTCCAATTACAGTGAGGACATATTTGCTATCCTTCAAGGATCTTCTTCCCTAGAAGATATTGTATATATTGTTCTTCGTTATCTAATGCTCTATTTTTTGTCAGAACTACCATGGTGTAACTTAAGAATTTTATTAATTTTTATAATGCTCATTCTGGAAACCATATAAGGGTCCATCAAGAATAACATCACTACCTCAGCCATCAAACATCTCAATTATCATTTGTATAGGATACAATTCCACCAGCTGGCACCCAAGCAAATGCTATCTATCTCAATTTTTTAAAATCTTTGTAATGTTGTTTCAAACTCGGCGAATATAAGATGACCTGAATTTTTAATGCTTAAATAGGAAAAAGTTTCACATTATATCCATGTAATTCATTATTTCTCCCACTTGACATGAAAGCCTCCATTACTTGACAAATTAATAATTACCTTGCATGTGACCAGGTATCCCAGGTCTTCCAATTTGCATGTGCAACTGATGATGCTGTTGAGACACTGAAGCTGGACTTGAAGCTTGAGGGAAAGGTGATGTGCTGCCAGGTGAATGCTGGAAATGACCTGCAACATTTGTGCTTCCATCTGGAGAGACAATCCTTGCAGCCGGAGAAGTCCCACCACCTCCCATCACGCCTTGTCTTCCCTGTAGCTGCCCCGCCCCTTGTTGTATCTGCTGTTGCATCTGTTGTTGTATTTGTTGCTGTTGAAGCTGGTGTGTCAGTGGGTGTGGTTGAGGATGATGCTGCTGGATTTGATGCTGCAGCTGTTGCTGCTGCATTTGTCTTTGCTGCTGGAGCAACTGATGCTGCTGTTGAAGCTGCTGCTGACTTTGGGGAACAAGCGGTGGCGAAGCCACAGAGGGACTTGCCTCACTTACTACTTCAGCAAGTTTTCCAGACCTGAAGGGAATTGTTACCTTCTTTTATAGAGCATGTCAATAAAGAAACAGCTAAATAAACATAATTTCATCTGATGTTGCATTTCTACTAAAATGAAGCTATTTCTGTTTTTCAAGTATTAATCTTGAACCGCCAGATTTAAATGCCCACTCGTAGGGTTACACTGTTTATCTTTCCTTGTTTTTTGGAAAAATCGCATACATCATGAGCTATTGGTGATAAAATTTTCAAATAAAAAGAATTTTTACAGTAAATATACAGCATAATTACAAGATTTCATTTTATTAAGGAAAGAAAAAGGTTGAAAAACATATTGGCATACAAAGATATAAACAAAGAATGTAAAAACAAAAATATTTACTTTTTGGTGATGTTAGGCCTCAGTTCTCCCTCATATACCTCAAGGAGAACAAGTAAACTGAGCCTCATGAGAGAGCTCTATACAATGAGGGCTGTGGGAGTGAGTAGGAACCATGCCACAAAAAGTAAATATTGTAGCATTTGTGTTTCTTTTTGTTTATAACAATTTTGTATGCCAATATATTTCTTGGCATTCTTTTCTCTAGAAAACATAACCATGTAATTCTTCAACATTTTTACTATAAAATCCTTTGTGTTTGAAAATTTTATCATCAATAGTGTATATGGGATTTTTCCAGAATACAGACAACAATTATTTCAATGCCCCAAATTAAATCTAGCAGTGGGACCCTACAAGCAGATAAAGGTTAATACAACTATTAATTTAAATATCAGAATAAGGATTCAAATACAATATGCAAACTCAGCTTCTAGCTGATATTAATTGTTTTGGCTGACTCCTACTCCTATAAAAAGGTTTACTATTGGCAATTAATAAGTTAACACTAATAACAACTCTGAAGTTCAAAAGGATAATTGTTACTAATCATATTTAGGCAAATCCAAGAAGACCTCTCTCTTTTAACTGCCTATACAGAAAAAATTTATGACCTAAATCCATGTGATTCCTAAAAACATTTTAAAAAGTCTACAAAATTGGCGAATTTTTTAATCTTAATGAGTCCCATATATTTCTGTCATACCATATAAGTCATTGTACTTGATTAGTATTCAGCACTCATTAACACTCTATTCTCCACTTTCTTTTCTCTATCTTTATGAAACCCAACTTCATCTATAGTTTCCCACAAAACATCACCATCACATCCTCCAAATGAAAGCAAGTAGCACTTCTAAAATGCTTCCACTATTACTTCTGGATGTATCCCTTGCTATGATGTCTTGATACACTGACATTAAGTTTCTTTAATTTTTAGCCTACTTTTCAGAATGGAAATAGGCTTATAGTTGCATCGTTGTGTCTGTCTGTCTGTCCATCTCCCCTATTAACTTTTGAACCAATAGACTGATTTTCATGACACTTGGTGGAAATCTCTTGCTACATGGGCCGAGCTCCCATGGATAGTTTTTGTTGCGAAAATTTAAGTCCCGGGTTTGATTCCAGGAACTATAATTTCCATTTGATTTACATGGGAAATCTGAAATATATTGTGCAGAGTAATTTTCTCTTGCACATAAAAATTTTTTAGAATTGTAAAATTGGAGCAAGTTTTGTACTATTCTCTGAAGAAAGGAATGAAGATTCAAATTTTTATCATAGAATTTTGCTTATTGATTGTATTTCTTAGAATTTTGCATAAAAACTTGCATTTTTGCAGTTATTATCACTCATTACGGGTGTTGCCATATCAACAACTATTGTTGGACTTGAATTCGGTATAGCCTAATTCATACCTGCGTTATTTTTGCCAAACAAGTACATGTGATCAATTAATATTCCATTCAAATGTATTTGTAATATCTTATAACGCTAAATTATGAAATTTGGGAACACAAAAAGCAACGTATCTGTGGTAATTTAAAAGCTATTAAAGGCAATATAAATATGAAATAAATGATTAAATGGAAACTAGGCATCATAAGTTCCATTTGGATCATCTTGTTTTTAGAGCTGCCATTTTTAATGATTAATTAACCGATTAATCGTTAAATTTTTTTAATCAATTAAAATTTAATTAATCAATTAAAATCAAATCAATTTAAATCCATTTCCAGTTATCAAAATATCAAAAGTTTGAAGATAAGTTTTTTCAATATCTGCGAATGTATAGAGAGACATTCAATCTCTTGCTGAAAAAACATGAAGATATATTATAATAAAGATCATTCTGTGTCCCAGCGACATTTGTATCGTGTAAACAACTGTTTGGTTTGTCTGAGTATATTGTTAACAAAATGCGAGCATCTTTACTACCGGGAAATGTGACTATGCTTGTTTGTCTCCAAGAATGGATATGATAGATAAAATTTTTCAGTTTATTAACTAATACTTACAAATTGAAATTGTCTTTGACACAAGTATTACATTTTTCAGTACCGTTTATTGTTTTCTGATTGAATGCAAGAGCATTTGCTATGTTAGGGGTTTATGATATGGAATTTGGCAAGTATAGTTAATAATTACAAATTGTATGGTTTTGACTTTTTCAGTATTTTCATTGTTTTCATTATATTTTCAGGATGATATTATGTTATAAAAAGTAACATTAAAAAGTCCTTTGTGGTTTAACAAATATTTATGATTTTTAATAATTTGTAAAAATGTTCGAATTGATCAATTAATTTTCGATTAAAGAAATTTGATTACCGATTAATTTTTTTAAATCAATCGCAGCCCTACTTGTTTTCTCTTGGTATTAAAGCATAGCCAATAACCATTCTGAATACAAACCCTTTCAATGACGTTCAAACTTTACCTACATTTATTATTTAAGAATATAAAATAGTATTATACATAGAAAAATCTAAAGTTTGTAATACAGTGCACTAATATATTCTGAGGATACATAGACACGCAGTATAAAAACATTTAGAGATATTTCGATGCATGATATTAATGATATAAATTTGATTATTTGCTTTTATACCAACAATTTATTTTTATGTACAATTTTAGTATAATAACTTATGCTTCATCACTTCATTATTTGGCAGCTATAACCTGGGCCACACTCACCATAATTTTAACATATATGTTACACTAACCAGTGGCGTAGCAAGAAATTTGGTTTGGGGGGTGCACCATACTATTTTTTTAATAATAAAAATATATAAATTATTACTCATACAATTTTAAATAAAAAAAACTATTGATTATTAACGCACTGAAAATTTCATATTATCTGGAGCAGTTTGGGGGGGGGGGGGGTGCACATGCAACCTTGCACCCCCTCTGGCTACGCCACTGACACTTGACTCTTATGAGGATAAAAATGACCCACCGCTGCATTAGATCGATATCTGAATGCAAATTGAAATCAATTACCATGAGTTTAAGTACGTTTCCACAATCAAGGAAGGTACTGAGAGCTAGACAAAGCTATTTTAAAAAAACAAATATAATCTGCACTTTTCTAGATATCATGGGGATGTGACACTTACCAGACAAGCTATGGGATAAATGAAATATAAAAAAGAAAGCTCTGAAAACCCAGTTGAAATCGGCAACTTTGGTAATTTTTTTACAATTTGGCCTTTCAATGTTCACTGACTTAAAGACAAATCATTGCGAAAAAGTGAATTCATGTTGCTGGAAGTTGTGTTCAATCCGGATTTCAATTAATTCAGTATTAATTTGTTTATATAAAAATTATTATTTTTTGTTCAAACAAAAATTTGTAAAAAAACATTTAAATTAATTAGCGAACTAATTTATACTGAATACGTATGTTCAAAATATATATGGAATACATACAAATGACATGTTCTTTAACAAACTAGAGAATCACCGAATTTTATTTTTGAACAGTGACGTTCAATGAATAATTAATTAGTTAGTGAACGATTCCCAAAAGTGAACTAAACTTCCCTTCTCTATTGGCTTATAGTACTTCTCAGATGTAAAACAAAGGACAGTGTAACTCATCAAGATTCCCACATTCAACAGTTTTAAACCATAAATTCTCTAATTGTGATTTTGTATTATATTTGTTTTAAATACATCACCCTCAACTTTAAAATGGCTGATCATATAGAGGGACATAAGAGAGACAAAGCTAAGGGAAAGATATCAAAATGAATTCGGTGTAGTTATGATACCACTTTTAAACTGATAATGATCAAGTATATCGAAAAAACTAACATCTGTGAAGCAAGTAGAAAATTCAATGTCACTGAAGCAAATGTTTGCAGATGGAAAATCTTGAAAAAGGAACTTGAAAGTGGTCAAATAAGTTGGAAAACATTGTGATAAAAAATATGGTCAATTTCATGATTTAGAAAAACAAGTACATTGTTGAGTTTGTGCATACTTTGAAACAGTGCCAAATGCCGGTTTTGCATGAAATGATTAAACTCAAAGGACAAGAAATTGTATGTGAAATAAAAATCCCACAACAGAAATAAAAGGCCAGTAAGGGTTAATGTGTGCGAATGATGCAAAGGAATTTTTTTTTCTGAAGAACTTCATTGTGCCAAAAATTGTCTACAGACGTAAGTAAGAAACTCCTTGGCTATAAAAAACATGTAATTGGACTTAGAAAAACCAATACAGCAGTCCCTAGTACAACGATGTTAATTTGTTCCATGGAAAAGCCTCCTTATGCAAAACGTCGTAATATGAATATTAAAAACCCATATGAACAATGTTGTAATGAATTAACAGGTACCTGGCTGAAGGATATTGAACTGAAAACAAAAAGGAAAATCTACGTGGTCAAGTTTAAGAAATACTAATAGTAGTAGTACGTGCAGTATTGTACAGTATAGGAATCCTTCGTTTAATGCTGATGATGCGTTCCTGAAAAATACCGTTACTTAAACACACGACAAATGTAAATGAATTTCTTATAAGAATAGATGAATGATAGGATGCATTTCTGGCAAAAAATTACTGCGCATATAAATTTTAAAATGTTTTATTGTGGTGTTAATAAATGAAAATCGTCAAATATGTGTTACTATAATGCAGTATTTTTCAAACTTTTTCTCTCGCAAAACTGCTTAAGGTGTTTCCCACACTCGGCGCAAGGAATACCCCGGAGACTCGAGGGTCTTCCCTCTTCTCTCATATAAGGGCTTTACTGTGCGTTACGCAGTGAAAAATGATTTACGTGTATGCTCCATGAATTTTTAAAGTTATTTGCATTTTATATTTAAAAGTAATTTATGCAGCCAGAATTGTGTATTACAAGTCTGCTCTGTTAATTAGTAAAGTTATTGGTGATTCATATTTAAAAGTAATTTAACCCTCATTATGTCCTTAAAGATACCATCATCTTCAACTCCTTCGGCTGCTAAGAGGAAAAGTATCAATTTAGAAGTGAAACTTGCAGTACTTAAGCACCTTGAGCCAGGTGACCGTGTGATTGATATTGCTAATTCAATGGGGTTGGTTGAATCTACCGTGCATACTATAGGGAAAAACAAAAACAAAATTAAGTTGTGCGGTCACGATGTAATGCCATTATCAGCTACTAAATTGCCGCATTTGCATAGTTTGGTGATGGAGAAAATGGAAGCCTTGTTAATTGTTTGGAATGAAGACCAAACACAATGACCTATTCCATTAAGCACATTGATAATTCAAGAAAAAGCCATGAATCTCTTTGAAGACTTAAAAAATAAATGGTAAATCTACATCCACTGAAAGTTTTAAGGCAAGTTCTGGATGTTTGGCGGGCTTTATAAAAAGAGCTAATTTACAAAATCATTTAAAAATTTTTAAAAGCTTTGTATAAGTTATTGCGTTGTAATATTTTTTGCGACTTGACTACTGATGGCATTAGAACCAGAAAAACCTTAGCATGACAAATTTTTGTGGAGTTACATGTGAAAATCTTAGAGTTAGGAATGCATCTCATCATTATTACATGTATTCTTACGGAAAAGTGATTTTCGTTTAGAACATTTTCGTTTAGTGCAGGATTTTTCCAGAACGTATCTACCACGTTAAACGAGGGATACCTGTATAGTTAATGAGATTTTATTCAAATTTAAAAAGCCCATACAACAATGATTTTGTTATCATTTTCAATGGGAAAATTCATTTCAGTTAATACATTTTCTCATAGTGAGATAATTTTCTGGAATGAAAGTCTTATGCAACTCAGGAAATACCTGTACTCAGAGCCATAGTGAGGGCGGGGCAACTGGGGCATGTGCCCAGGGAGCAGCTTCGTAAGGGAGCACTAAATGGAAGTCTTATTAAATACTAGATAAAATGTGAGACACACGAAACTAAGAGGAAGAAAAAAGAAGTTTCATGATAAGATGGAAATTGAAGTGCCCTCAAAACCTAAAACAACAGTAAATACTTTCTACTGTGCAGTACATAAGGCAAAAAATTCTCTTCAAACACAACTGTCAGTATGATTTACATCTTTATATGAAATTGATAATGCTTTTAAATTTTTAAGTTGTGCTGTATATAACATGAACGAAGATGGAATTATAAATTCCTGTAAAAATGCTGCTAGTATGCATAAAAACGATGTGGATGAATGCGAGTTAATCGAAGAAGTTTGCAGTTTGGAACACCACCTGCCTTTAATATAAAGTGTAAAAATTATGCAGAAAGAAATTTTAGGATTTCTTCACAAATACGAACTTTTAATTTCATTTCCCCGAGTGGAAATTTTACTGTGAATTTTTCTGACATTGTCACATCAATTTCAACTGGAGGGCGTTCTTTTAGTAAACTAAAGTTGATAAAAAATTACCAACGGTCATCAATGAACCAAGAAATGAACCATTTCTGGTCTGGCCATCTTATCTATTTAATATGACATTGCTAAAAATATAAATTTCAATGAAACAATCAATACGCTTGCTGCAAATAAAGCACAAAAAATAAAACTATAAAGAAATGATTGTTTATTTTTAGTTAAATACCCTTTTAAAAATACGAACTTATAATTTTTTTAGATAATTTTGGGGCACCAAAAACTTCTCTGCCCAAGGTGCCAAAAATGGTCACTGTGTCCCTGTTTGTACTTATGGTTATGATAATATTTTTACATTTAACTTACATCAGCCATTTACTTACCTATCTCTTGTAGCAGTCAGTTCACGTTTGACACCTTTGGCTTCCTCTTTGTTTTCTTCTTCTTTATCATCTTCAAGGTCCAAATTTTCATCCAGAATGTTTGTCTTTTCTCCTCCTGTGGCTATATCCAGCTCTGGATCAGCATATTCCAAAATATTGAAGTCATTTCCCATTTCTGTAAAGGAAAACATTTGTCTGTATAGCCATTTGAATTTGACATTATTACTATTAGATTAAAATTCCAACATTGAATCTTCTTCTTCTATACTTGCTTAAATTATTTCATATTCCTTTCAAAACCATAAGCAGATTTGAGTTTAGCAATTTTAAAAAATTATTACTTTCTGAGGAAAAATACAAAATGAACACTGGATTAAGAACATTAACTCAATATTACTTTAATTATTATAGTTTTATGGACATTTTGTAAAGTCTAAAATAGCATAAAATTTCACGAAGGAAGACACACTGGATATAAAGAAACGCACATTAATGCAGTGAAATGAAACCATTTTACAGAATTTGCACCTACCTTAAAAACCATTACATTTAACATAGTGTATAGCTAAACCTAGGCAGCTTACACAGAGGACAAGGGCTCACATATGAAGGGGGTGAAATAAGAAACACTAAATTTTTCCTTTTTATTTTTGGTTTGGTCATTAATAATCTGTAATAGCTGCTTAGTACAGCGCTGCTTGCAGCATCAATAAGATATGTGCTTACTTCCACCCGGCATGGTAAATTAATGCAATGGATAGGTTTATTTTTAGAAATGTATTCCAAAATACTACAGAACTTTTCAACTATCTCCAAAGGTCCCGCATTTAAGGTTATAAAAAGTACCATGTTCGGACCTGAGATGGCAGTAATAGAAAGATCCACAACAAATATTTTCTATCAAAATTTTCTGTTCAAATTATGTTTTGCGACAAATGCTGCTAATAGATATTCGTACTTTTTTTACTTTAATGTTTTTACGACATTAATGAAATGCAATGGAAATCAAGAATATGCATGGGTATAATTTTTAAAAATGCATGTCAAAATACTACAGAATACTACAGTGCTAGCTGGTGGAGAACACCTAAACTATCTCCGACGGTTCTGCATTTTAGGTTATATCAGTTCCTTTGACTGCTAAGACATGGCAGTATGGTAAAATTACACAACATTTGTATTTTCTACCAAAATCTTCTTTTCAAATTAGGTTTTCCAACAATTGCTTTTATTAGATACTCGTAGTGTTTTAATTTTAATGTTTTAGGTGATATTTGCAACCAAAAAAAGAAGTATAAATACTTTTAATGAAATTTCAATAACGTAGTTAACAGGCCATGGATCAGTGTTGACCAATAACCATTCAGGGACAAAATACAATGGTAAATTGTCACACAGCATTGACCCGAAAGGCTTGCATATTATAGATGTGAAGTGTCATTGGTGTTTTCTGACAGCCTGCCAAACGCACTTAATAAATAGATGCAGTAATGTAGATGATTATTAAACTGCTCCTTAAGATTGTTTTGTCTTCCATAACCTTCTTCATTTTTTGATAACTCATTTTACTTGTATCAACTGAGATCATTTACTTCCTCCTTTGCCTGTTTAATTCCTTTTTCTTCTATTTTGTACTAACTTTATACCAATAAGCATATGAGGTTAGGTGGAAGAGAAGTCCAACAAGGCCATCCTAATCAATAAAGGGTACAATCAGTTTTCTTTCAACCTCATCCTCAATAATAGTCTCCCTCCTAATTTTGGCTTCCTCTTTCTTATTATTTATATTATTAATAACATCTCTCTAATTCTACTTAACTAATCATTTTTGCTCTGCCTTTCCATTTTATTTTCACCATTCTCCATATCCAAATTTTGTAGCTTCCTAAGTAGGGTGTTCCTTTCAAACCTCCTACATTTCAATCCATTATTGTGAAAAAATTGTAAAAGCTAAATGAATACAATTTGTGGCATACAAAAGAGGAACTCAGAGAATTTTATTCCGTAACCTTCAAGTTGCCACTCCGGCTGTTGCGTAGCGATAGTCGCTAGAAGGAAAATGCGACTCCTCAGCAGTGAGTGCAGTTTAGTGTGTGGCATTACAGTAGAAGGACAATGGCAACTCCTCAGCAGTGAGCGCAAATTGGTATGTGGTACGCAGAAACAGAGTTGTTTATTATGGTGCAACGCAACTATCGGCGAGTGTACGGAGGTGATGCACCTGAGACGAAAAACATCAAGGCCTGGTTTGACAAGTTTTTAGCGAAAGGGAGTACTCAAACAGTCTGGAGGTGTGCATTGGAGTGTTTCCAAAGAGAAAGTCAAAGAAATTTGCAGTGCGTTCCAGAGAAGTCCGACAAAATCCAGCCGTCAAGCATCAAGAGAACTGAATGTACCATGTATGACAGTACACCGAGTGATGCTCAAGCAGCTGCATTTGTTTGCATACAAAGTGCAGATTCCCCAGGAACTGAAGCCGGAAGATACATCTCAGTGACGAGACTTCACTATTGACATGCTGAATCGGATTGACGTGGATCCAGACTTCCTTCCAAGCATCTTGTTTTTAGACAAGGCAACATTTACCAGTCAGGAAAAGTCAATAGGCACAACACATGCATTTGGGGCTCTGAAAATCCTCACATCCACAGGGAGGTGGTCCAAGATAATCTAAAATTGAATGTCTGGTGTAGCTTAATGAAGGAGTGGATTACTGGACCATTTTTTTTGTGGAAGCCACAATAACAAGTGTCATTTTCCTTGACATGTTGGAGCTGTTCGTGTGCCCTCAGGTAGAGGTTTTGCAGTCGAGCATCATCTACCAACAGGATGGGGCTCCCCCACACTGGAGTTTGTACATTCGAGAATCTCTCTCAAAAACCTTCTCGAATCGTTGGATTGGGCACAATGGGCCAATCCCTTGGCCCTCGCATTCGCCAGATATCACTCCATTGGATTTTTTATGGAGATACGTCAAGGACCAAGTGTATGCTATCCATGGGCCTGACCTTCCAACGTTATGATCCTACATCTGTGATGTGATTGCCTCAGTAGCCCTGAACATGTTGGACAGAACATGGCAAGAAATCAAGTACAGACTTCACATTCTTCATGCAACCAATGGGTCACATATTGAAATGTATAATCTAGCACAAATAAATTCTTTGAGTCACAGAATAAAATTCTCTGAGTTCCTTTTTCGTATACGAGGGGTGTTCAAATTCGACCTGGATTTTATTTTTTTAACATGCCTACACAAGCTGCACAAATCTCAGACCTTGCTTATTTTTCAACATAATGTCCCTGCTTCTCAACACATTTTTTCTATTGACTGGGTAACTTGCATATCCCAGCAGCAAAGAAGTCTTTCGGTTGCCTGCACAAACAGGTTTGCACTGCTTTCATCACTTCCTCGTTTGAACTGAAGCGCTGGCCTCCCAGGTCTGCTTTAAGTGGTCCAAACAGGTGCAAGTCACGTGGGGCCAAGTCTGGACTGTGAGGAGGATGCGGCAGTACTTCCCATCCTAAGCGAGCGAGAGCAGCAGTTGTCACATGTACAGAATGAGAATGGGCGTTATTGTGGAGGAGAACGACCCCTTTAGACAGCTGGCCACGCCTTTTGGACCTGATGGCTGGCTTGATTTTGTTTGTGATCAGCTTGCTGTAGTAAGCCGCATTCATTGTTCTTTGCTCTACCAAAAAATCAATGAAAACAGGTCCCTCCGAATCCCAAAAGACGGTGGCCATTACTTTTCTTACAGAGCACTGAGTCTTGAACTTCTATGGTCATGGCGAGGTTGAATGTCACCATTCCATGCTATCCAGCTTGCTTTCCTGGGTGTAATGGTAAACCCAAGTCACGTCGGAGGTCATAATCAATGACAGGAACTCTTAGTCATCCCCTTTGTAGCACTGAAGAAGTTCTCTGCAAACCTCAACACATCTTTCTCGCTGCTCATCCGAAAGTTGCTTCGGCACCCATCTGAAACTCACGTAAATTTAAGCTCGTTGTAGATGTTTTCAACACTTCCAACACTGATGTTCACTAACTCAGCTAAATCACAACTTCCATACTACGAAAACTTCCGAACAACGAAAGACAAAGTGGTCACTTCCGTTTATATTTACCACTTTAGAACGAAATTTTGCTCACTAAACATTTTTTTCAGTTACATACGCACGAAAAACGATTGAAAACAGTTGCCAACGCGCCAATTACCGTTAAGCTTACAACAAGCCAATCATAGCATGTTTTCTAGCATGATGACGTATTTCCTGTTTCCGGCATTCTCGCGCCATTGACAATCTCATCCGAGAGTTGTAGTGATGCCGCTATGCATGCTTTTAGGGAAGTGGAGACTGCCGTTTCCCGAGAATTCACAAAGAATTTGAAACAGAAAAAAATATATTCGTTTTTTAAAAAATGTTGATGTATTTTAACTAAATCTTTTTAAAAAGTGTTGTATTTGAAATCATTCCCAATTAAATTCATCCCCTAATCCATTTAAAGGGAATTTCAACGAAAGATTGCAACAATGAGGTATGTATCGTGGTGAGGTGGTTCCTATACACTTTTTTGTGATAGGTAATTTATTCGTCAGAGACGGAGCTGGAGTGTTGTTAAGAAGGTTAGTGAAAAATATTTATTGAAGTCTTGATTTGGAGTGCCAACGACAGTTAGTGCTTTCTTATGAGGAAAATGCTGCTTTCATTCATTTCGTTTTGAAATATTTGCAACCCTCGCTATAGTGGTCAAATAGTAGTTTATTAATTGGTGTTAAGAAGTGGCATTGCTGTCAATATTTTTTTATAAACTTAGCGGCTCAACAGATGCATTAGGATAGGCTCAGCGAGTTTCATGCATTGCAACCTCAAAAAAGTCGTATAATAAAAAATTGCCGAAGATGTTTTCGTGCAAAACCTGCCAATCAATGCTAGAAAAAATAACATTGCATTTCAGTTATTTGGTACTTGCCACTGTCAAAAATTGCAAAATGAGATGAATAAAAGTGGCTCTTTTTTCCCATAAGAAAGCATTGTGTCGTCGGAGCTTCAAATCAATATGGCAGATTATTAAACATTGAGGACGCATTTTGAATATCGTCCGCTTATGTGATACTTTTTCCTGAAAATGGGCATATTTTAGTAGAATTACGCCATATCTGCGCATATGCCTTCATTTGGATAACCCGTTGCTCCTGTATAATCTAACAGGCAATGTGCCCCTGAAGTTATGCAACACCCAATAACTTCCGATCAACGAATTTCCGAATAACGAATAGACGAAGAATTGGGTCCCTTGATTTTCGTTAATGAAAGGTTTTACTGTATAACTGATTCAACAGATGCATTATTCATTCACAATTAAAGATCTTAGTTTCCAAACATCACATAGGGTATAAGTTTGCAAAGCATATGAAATTATTGGGTTTTAAAAATAACTATAATTTGTTCCAATAAATTTATTTAAACTGACGAATGGAGATAATTTCCATATTTACTACTCAAAAATAAAAAAATAAAATCTTGCAGAAAAAAATTTCCAGAATTTATAACTCACCAAGTAATTCCTCATCATCATCACCAATGTCACCAAGGATACCTCCAACTCCTTCCACTTCCATTCCCCCATCTTGTTCCAACTTCTCAAGTTCAGCTGTTACACTCTCTGGTATCTCTTGTGAATCTCCCGATGGAGCTGCAGCTGCAACAGAGAGGGCAGCAGCAGAGCCAGGAGAAATGGATGAGGGTGTCATGGGGGAAGGTATTGAAGTCGTCTGTGGTGGACCAGTTAGACCAGCTGTTTGCAATGGCTGAGATTGAGGGAGAACCTGCTGTGGTTGTGGAGGCAAGGCAGGCATAATTGGGCTGGAAGCACCACCAATTGGAATTTGCATGCCAATACCAGGCCCCACTGAAATAAAAAAAATTGGAAGTTACCATTGTTGCACAAGTCTATCAAGAGTTCATAATCTCTCTGACTATCATTAAAGTTTCTTTGATCTCTGACAGAAATGAATGGGAGGTAAATGTCCAGACATCCTGATAGGAAGGAGAGGGTATAGGATGGAGGGGTGAACATTGCATCAGTTAGGAGAGGTGATAATTGTATATCCATGTACAATTCCGGGATTCAGCATGAGAGGTGAGATTGGGATTTTTCAATAAAGAATGAGTAGCAAATGTAATACAACATGGCTATTAGAAGCAGTTATTGAAGCAATAAGTATATGGCGCATGCATAATGAGACCCGTAGCAAAAGCTGGAAGACTCTACTTGTAAACAAAGTTGTTTATCGGTGTTAGCTTATTCGTTGTTTGTTTTACATTAGAAATAACAACGAAATGAATTATTCCAGTTCATCCTCAGATGAAGAAGTAATCAAAATAGTAAATAGATTTCTAAGGCCACGATTATTCCAGCAAAGAATCGACAGTTTCGATGTATATAGTGACGCTGAATTAAAGCAACGTTACTGATTATCGAAAAGAACAGTTTATATCTTATCGCAAATTATAGGTGACAAAATAAAGGTGAAGATATGAGTGACTTCCGAAAAAATTGTTTGGAGTTTTTCATTGAAAGTGCTTCGCAAATTTATAAAAGATATTTTTTGGATCAGAAGCTTTAAAATCTTAAGAAATGTTAAATCCTCAAATTGTTTTTGGAAAAGAAAATCCTTCTTTAGTTAATTTAATTTCATCTTTTGAACATTTGGCAAATTAAAAAAATTGATAGCAAATGGGGGCTATTAAGAAACTCTTTGGAGAGCCAAAAGTCCATTTTGGTATGAGCCCAGAAGAATTTGGGTGTAAAGTAAGGGAAATTAAGCAAATGGATGATGAAACGTTGTTTGCAAACCTTGTAAAATTCATGCAAACATTATTGTTTGCCACACTCTAGTGCTGCAGTTGAGAGAGTTTTTGCAGTCATAAACAGGATGAAAAATAAAACCAGAAACAGATTATCAACTGAAACCATTACAGACTTAATATTTACAAAGCAATTAAATAAAAAATTAATATTGTTATAATTTTAATATCAGCAAGTCACTGCTAAATAGATGACGGCATAGTAGGAAAGCAGAAAAATAAATCCTTTATATAATTAGGGTTACCAAATGTAGGTATTGATTTAGGAGAAAAAGTCCTTACTAATTTTTACTGGCCTTTCTAGTTTTTTATGATGCTCTTAATTTTGCTGGAAGTGTAAATTAATAATATTGTAACGAATGTCTGTCTGTTTAAGATAGCCCAAAGATTTTTTTTAAATCTCTTACCTGAATTAAATGCCTAATTAGTTTTATTTTCATGTATAAACTTTTATAAGGTACCTACATGGAACAAGAATATATTTTTAGTTTTATGTATATGTTATTATCTGTTTATATATATTTGAATATATTTGTTTTATATAATTGTGATATAAGTTTGAAGACAATATCAGACAAGTCGTGACTTAGTTAGGCTTAAATATATAATATTTTTTAATATGAAAGAAGAATTTGTAACATTTTTTGTTATAGTTGTAAGATTGCATATGTATGCATGTTATTAACTGTTGTATTTTTAAACAAGATACTATGATATTTTTTAGTTTCTTTGTGATTTGTGTCCTTTATGGTTTTTTATAAATTTAATTTTTTTTCCTTTATTATTTTTTTGTATTATTTATTACACAAGTAAATTTATTAATCAGAACTATATGTAAACAAAGTAATATGTATTATTGAGTTACATTTTGTTATGAATTTACCTTTGTGTATCATTAAATGTAATTCAGTCTATAAACAAATTTAAGTTGTTAAAATAATATTTTGTGTTTCAGTAAGCTTATCCAAATAATGAATATGTAAATGCAATTAATTTTCATGCAATACATTGGAATTAAATGTTTCACAAGCTCACTCTAATACTGCAGTGAGGAATTACTTATCTTCAAGTAATACAAGGGTTTGCATATTTCCATTTAATGCAATATGTGATTCGATATTTGTTTTCCTTTATATTTAGTCCAAGATTTTGTATACGTTCAATTTAAAAATGTCACATGCACAATGTTTATAACATTTCCCTATAATGATTTATTCAATTAAATTTCATGAAAGAAAATGAAGTGATTAATTCAACTTTATTAAATATCGTATTCATATGAAAGCACCAATGATTAAATATTCATTTTCCTTAAATATTTCATTTGGTTGATAATAACAAATAGTTCATTAAAATGGCGTTTTCCAAATGAGGAGTCTAATTACCATTATGTAATCCTTATGTAGCTCCTTTGGTTTGCGTCAATAAATTCTTACTATATTCAAAATCTCTAATATGTTCTCATTTCGTTTAGAAAATAGAATTACTATTTCTAGTATTCCTTGAATATGAATATCTGAAACAATTTAGCATAAAAATATACCTTGTACAGATATTTCTACAGATTCTATAACTAGTCTACAGATTTTTTCGGCGATTCTACAGATTTTCACAATTTTTAAACGGCAACACTGCTACCAACATCTAGTACTTGTAGTACTACATCGAGATTGGGTATAGATTCGATAATTAGCCAACAATAAGTTATGGAACAGATAGTTTAGAGAAACGCGTTACTGACATATGGATTTAATAATGCTATGGGAGCAATAGCTATTGAATCCATATCTGCACGTTCGAGAAACCGGCCATAATACATATGGATCTTAAATGGCTTTACTGTGACTGCTAAGAATACCTGATCGTCAGCAAATACAATGTGCTTATACAGTGGAACTTGGTTAGTATGTTCCTCATTAGCACGTTTTCCTCTTTAGTACGGCGATTTCTCAAGGTCCTGATTCCATTACATTTAAATGTTAAAAATATTTGGTTAGTACGTGTTAAAATAATGAATCGTCACAAAAAAAATGCGTCACTCCATAACTTGCCTCTTAAGTAAAAATAAAACAATATAAATGCAGATGAAAGTTATAAAGCATTAAAAATGGAATAGGTCCCTCAGTTTTATGATCATATAACAAATATGTTGGTCCTCATCAAACTCATCCAGACACAATCATTTTCATGACGTCACGTAAGAACAAATCATGGCTAATTAACCGTAGCACTGTAGATGACGCTCCATTCCACACATTCTCAAAGCAACGATAGCGCCGTCTGCTAGACCGTCAATAGATGACATACATAAACAGCAAGTGGCAGAAAATGAAGATGGTGATGATAAAGAGGAACCAGAGCCATAATCTGTTCCCAGTCTGTCAAAAACAGTTGAGGCTATGGACATGGTATGCCGATATGTGACTAGATAAGAGACGATGTTATCAATCTAATTACAAAGTTGGACTCAAACATTTATGAACTGAGGATTAAAAATAAAAAACAGTACTGTGGACAAGTTTTAAGTAAATGTAAAACATTTTCGTGATTTTCGTACAAGTTCAACCATGAACGGTTCACCATTAACTAGCCTTTGATTCAATATATCGTTTGGTAATCTATAGCCTCCATAGCACAGCATAGGTACCTGCGGAATTCTTTCTACGGACTAACGTTGATTAAAGTAGACCATCTTTTTGAACTTCACGAATAATTGGCTCCAGAAAACTGACACGAGATGCAAATTCACGAAGTGCAAGTCCTATTTTCACATAAGACACAATGTAATAATGGAAGTATGGTTCCAGTCAACCTAAAAAAAGTCACTTATCATAAATAATGCAATTTAAACGGCGCAAAACAGAAGTAATGGTCGTAAAAAGTTTTGTCGCAAAGTGCAAATTCGCAAACCGCAAGCACGCAAAGTTAAAAAAGGTGGTGCAGTCTATGTGAATGTATGTAACATGCTTAGCATGTTTTTCTTGTTAATACATTCATTTGTCCTGTCCCCTGCAAAACCATACTAAACAGGTTTTACTGTAATAGATTATAAATAAACAAAGTGGACATTTTATTGTGAAATATGATGTGATCCTCAAAGAAAAACTTGTTTATAAATCACAAGTGACCTTAAGTTAGATTTGGAGCAACATTTGAAGCATGCCCATTGGTTCCTGTATCAATTCCTTCAGGTTTAGCATGTAGATAATTGTTATACTTAATGATTGACATTTTTAGAAATTCATTTTCATTCTTCTTACAGGTGGAACAGAGGATTCCCGTACGAACATGGGCCTTGAGCCGAAGAATGCCAAAAAGAATGAAAATCACTTTATCATGGGCTTTCGGTTGATCCACAAATTCATTCTTAGCATGAATGTTTGACATTTTCCATCATTCATGTGACTGTCCCTTAGGTGTGTCTCCATGCATTAAAGGTATTAACGTTATAAGAGTTGGTTGCAATTATTAATTTTTATATGTATTGTATTTACGTACAAATAACTCACTATTTTGTAGTTTGATAATGACTTTGTATTCTCGCAATGTGTGATATATGCCAATAAATTTGATTTCTTAAATGCAATTCAACATTCTTTCATTTAAGTCGAATTCTTCTATCCATCCAATTTATAGTATTTGTTACGATTATCATATTAAAACGGGGAAGGGGATGAGCGACAACCCGTGGTGACATCACGATAACGAGCCATCGTGAACATGCAGTTCCAAGCTTTCCCAGCATGACTATGTGTCGCCTTACATGAAAACCTGGGCATTGATTCATAGCATTAAGTTTCCGGTCTTTCCATAGGGGTAGTAGTCTTTGGTTTTTATTAAGGAGAGATTGAGACTAGGAAGTATATTTTTCCAGAGAAGGTGAGAGAGGGAGAGATAGATAGCGGAGAGATGGGGGGCAAATGGGAGGGAGGAGGATTGGAGAGAGGAAGAGAGAAAAGGAGGAAGAATGGGAAGTGCCTTAAATTTAATTCTTAAATCAGGCATACCCATCATATTTGATAGGCAATTACGCTAGTATTTTTATAATAATAAAGCTGTAACTTTTAAATGAGTTTTAAGTTTATTATTGTTACTCAAAATAAGCCGTTGTCATTAAAACTTGGCTATCAATTCCTGCCTATACTTTTTCTGGAATAAGTTGGCATCTGGTACCTGTGTTCACTGAATTCATCGTGAGCCCTTGATGCTCCTTTAACATAAGAGGGGTGACTACCAAGGAGATTTCTGCTAGCATCGGCATAAAGATATCACCCAATAAATTGTGTCATGCAGGTAGGAAAGAGAAGATGCTCAACTTGGGCAGACTTTGTTTCAGGGGAAAGAATCAGTGAAGAGGCTAACTTTTTTTTAAATCCCAGATTTCAACTTATTCCGGCATGAATTTATTTTTTCCTCCTAACTGGCGCAAAAATGGGGATGCACATGGTACACAAGGGTATGTGTTACACAAGTAAATACGATAGTCCAGTTTGGTTACAAATAATTCACTGAAATTCTTTATCATTATCAGTTTTTCAGAACCAATTATTTGCTCAAAAAGGTGGTGTATTCAATTTTTAAAAAATTCTTCATTAATTCTGATATTTTTCAGAACTGTATGTCAATTACTTTTAACAGAGAGTTTAAAAATACAAAATATATTTGTTTTTGCTCCAAAGCTGACTTCTGTTAATGCATGACTGAAGTAAGTTATTATCATATCAGTATACATACCATAATAGAATAAATAAAATGAGACTCACATGGAGTTCGCTGAAGGCCAGACCCTGCTGGCTTTCCAGTTAGGGCCCTGGCAAGACGAGCTTGCTGCAACCCTTCAGGAGGAACCTGCCTTAATTGTCCCTGGTGTTGTTGCAACTGTTGCTGCAATTGCTGTTGCTGCTGCCTTTGAGTCAGCAACATAGCAGCTTGGGGACTTAATGGCTGAGAGCTTTGGGGGACATCTGAAAAATTCCAAATTGACAGTCACTAAAGATGAGAAGAATTATGTATCTCAGATTTATTTAGCCACATAATAATGATTCAAATTAAAACAACATGAGTTTATTTACTCATGCTGATGTCAAATAAATCTGAAAATTACTGATAGAAATTTGCAGCAACATCAACGATACAATTTCAAACTTTGCCATGGTTAAAAATCTATCATTTTCATCTGAAAGAAAGACAAAAACTTTCCTAAGTTTCAGGTTTAAAAACGTCATCTTAACTACTCCTAGGATTTAAGTTTTATGAAAATTAACGTAATAGTAGAGATATATTATCAGAGAAAAATGAACGTGGTAAATAAAACATATATAAGAAATTATTCCAACAGTTGATGGAGACAATAAACCACCCAAACTTATAGAGCAGTGTTTTCCAAACTAATTTGACCACATAATCCTTTTTGGCTAAAGAAATAATAACAGAACCCTTATAAACATTCTTATAATGTCGAATAAAAAGACAAAACATCTGTTTATGGACAATTGATACCTACATAAACAAAGTTATGGAAATAAGGTTATATTTCTTGTGAGATTCTTTTAAGACAAGAAAACTAATAGAAAATAAGTAGCAAAAAATCTGATGTGGCCACCACATGACTTTCTCCATACCTGTAATATTTCTAAAAATTCCAAATAGGTTAAATGATAATAAATATTTTAAGGAACTGCAAGAAAAATTCAAAGACAACATAGAACTGAAATAAATTCAAACCGTAGACTTCTGATACTGGATATAGCTAGGAAGCTCCAACAATTAACAAAATAAAAAGGAGCATACCATGACGTAACTAAGCGTAAAATGTTTATAATAGTCGCCGGTAGGTGGTGTGGTTGTGGCAGCTAAAAAATTAGTTTTTAAGCTATCTCTTAAACAATGCATTATAGGGGAAAATGTTTCAAACAAATGTTGTAGAAAATTAAATTTCCTACAACTTTTATTCCAATATGTACTTTTTTATATTAATCAAATATTAAAGCAAATATTAAAAAAAACTGATGTGACAAGAGTAAACACCCATTTCCGGTTGACCGATTTTTACCAAAAACTAGTCAATTCTTTTGCTTTTAACAAAAATGTCAAATATAAAATTTCGTGTTGACCTGATTAATAGTTTTTGAGTTAGAGCATTCACAAAAAACTGTCACATACACAAACATCATCAAGAAAATGGTCAAAACGTGTTCAGGGTACTTCAAAACATATATTTCCGTAGAAATCTCGAAATCGGTTTTTTTCATGAAAACAATACTTTCCCCTATGGAGAAAATAAAAAGTAAGTTATTTGAGATACAAATTTTTTAACATTTTTTTAAAAACTGAAAGAATGTTTTTCCTTCTATTTTTCAAAAATCTGTTTAATATTAGGAGTGATGCTGGAGAGTTGAATTTTCAAATCAGGTGTAGCATTTAGTCTGTTCTTGTATTTTGTTGGTGTAATGTGAAAATCTAGTTTCGCGCAAGTATGTTTTAGCAAAGGGAAGGAGCTTGCAGACTGCATGCTTTCCACATTCAGGTATTCTTGAATTAGGCTGCTTCAAAAATTAATCAGCAGAAGTTCATTGAAACACTGTTTAAGTTAAGAGTCAGAAGTCATTTCAATCAGGCTCTAATAATTTTGTAACTGCCAGGAAACCACAGACAGAGGATAGTAGAAGAAAAAGACACAAGCGGAGGTACAAAAGAATAGTGTGAGAGAGGGGGAAGTAACTGGAGAGGGAAGGGACCATTTTTTTGAAAATATAATATAAAGAGATAAATTTAATGGACGAGGCCGAGACTTCATGGAATTCCATAATACATACACTGCTGTGGCTGAATGCAGCCACATGCTTTGTGAATCTTACACTATGTATCAAATGAAAACTGAAGTCATGATTTACTTGAGGTAAATAATCTGTGACCTTAACCGCAATCTAAAAACACCAATGTATTTAGAGGGGACCGCCTCGGTTAACACGGAAGCTCGGATATGCAGGGCTCGGACAATCAAGACACTATATTATTGATTTACTTCGAGAATTCATTTATTCATCTTTCAATTCACACACCATTAGTCTTCATTTTCTTCGTAAGCTCCGGTTTCTGTTAACTATATTCTATACTCACATAAGCCACTGCATTTACATGCCTCTATTTTAACCGAGTACTTGTACCATACTTAAATTATACGTACTTTAATTTTCAGAGATAGCTTTTTCGAAACAGCTTTGCATGCCGAATAAATGCCTTCGGGGACTGGATCCAGCCATAGTTTCCCCACCTTTGCTGTACTTTCCATAGTAAATTTCGACTTACGAAAATTTCGAGTTAGGCTATGGATGCTGGAACGCATCACTTACGTAACCCGGGGTGTACCTGTATTGCCAAGAAGTAATGTGAGGTTTCCTTTGTTGTAAAACGTCAGCCTGATTCATTCCTTGGGGAAGAGATCAGCAGTTTTGTAAGATAAAAGGCCCATGAAAAACAATTTGCACCAACGAGATTTGTTGACAGTTGGAGAAGGCTGAGAAGAATATAAAGAGCTGATGGAAATGTTTCTTTGTTTTTGACAGCAATTTTGAAATTAAAAGTGGGGAATAATAGTTTTTTCGGCAATATATGGGATAGTATTTAATTCTAAGGAAAAGTTTTCTGGGGATAGAGGGGTATTTAAGAGCCTATTGAGTAAAGAATGGAAAGCTGCGTTTTTGTGAGAGTGATGATGATTGGAGGAAGCAGGTATAACATGATTGGTTTACAATAGATGGAGAAATTAATTTTGTTATTAAAAGTTGTTAAAGGTCAAGGAAATTGAGATTATGATTAGTTTCTAGTTCATAAGTAAATTTGATGGAAGGATGAAGTGAATTCAGTATGTTTAGAAACAAATCCAATTGTCTTGTAGTGCCTGTCCAAGTACAAAAAATATCATCTACATATCTAAACCACGAAAAAACAGAATTTACAAAAGGTGAATTCAATTTGAAAAGTTTATGCTCTAGACCAGGGGTCGGCAACGTTTTTTTCTGTCGGGTGCCACTCTTTATCAATATTCATTATTTGTGACACTCCATGCGTGGCACCCTAAAATTCATTTGGTCCAAAACCCTTATGAAAAGTGTTCCTTATATAAAAAACATCCTGAATGTAATGCGATATAACTACAATACTGATTACAATTGAAATAAAAGTAGAATTAATTTTAAAATATGTCTTTTTTGTAATTTTTCACTGAAATATCGTGCCATGTAAAAGCTCTTTGCGGGCCATCTTTTGGCACGCATGCCATAGGTTGCCGATCCCTGTTCTAGACTGTCCATAAAAAATCTGCTAAGAGAGAAGAAATAGAAGAGCCCATTGCTAGGCCCCTACTGTGTTGGTAAAAATCACCGTTAAACAAAAAATAATTAAAGTCTGTACATACTATGCTACTCATCTCAGCGCTTTCTGCCCCACCTAGTACAGTCTTTCCACGAAACAAATTCAACCTCCTCCCCCCCATAGCACTCTCTATCTACTGTTCATGAATTCCCCTTCCTCACCTCCCCCCACCCACTATTCATCTCTGACTCCAATTTTCATCCACCCCCCTCCTCTCTCCTATAACCAATCTCCATCTTCCCCCTATCCTCACCTCCCCACCTCTCTCTTGTTGGTATATATTGCCTATTTTTAATGCTTGTTACATGATGATGGTGATTACTCACCGAAACCAGTCGTGTTTTACATATATTCTGTTGAAATTAGCAAAAGTTTAATATAATTAAAAAATACTATCTAGTATTGTTCATGTCAATTGATAAAGAGATAACCTTTTTCTAAATGTACATACCGCAAAAACTCGATCAAGAAACGTCAATGATCATTCAAGGTTGCATCACATGTCATTTTTTCTTTTGACTACTGCCATGATGTTTGTATATGATTTGATCATTCTCAAAGTAAATTTTGTGTGAAATATAATAAATACCCTGAAGTTAGTGAGAAGGCTTTCGCAGTGTTGTTGGGTTGAAGGCTTCATGCTACCAGGTAGTCACCATGAAGGTCAACTTGTAAGATGACGACATTTTCGCCGACCTTCCTGTCAGTGATTCAAGTCGAAGTAGCAATGCAGCAGAAATTTAGTGGAATTTTGCCTGAAGAATTCATACTTACTATGGAATGGCAAATACTACAAACAGACTGAGGGAGTTGTCATGGTATCACCCTTCTCTTCGGTCACTGCTAACCTCTACATGGAAGACTTCAAGAGGAAGGCCGTGGAGTCCTATCACCCTCTGGGTGAGATATGTAGACAACATGTTTGTCACTTGGCCACATTGTGAGGAAGTGCTGAACAGATTCCTCCAACATCTGAACATGCAACACAACTCCATCCAATTCACGATGGAGGTTGAGAAAAATGGCCGACTCCCCTTCCTGGACGCAATGGTTACCAGAAGAACGAATGGGATGTTGAGACATGCATAATACCAGAAAAAGACCCATATGAACTTGTATCTTAATGCATCCTCATATCATCACCCACAACAGAAGGTGTCTCTCATCAGATCCGTTCCATCGGGCCCATGCCATCTCCGACACCGACTCACTGCCCTCGGAAAAGTGTCATCTCTCAACAGCTCTACAGAAGAATGGCTACAGCCAGGATATGATCCTTAGAGGAATTGTATGAAAGAAAAAACTCAAAGAGGATGCAGCAGAAAAAAGGAAGACCCCACAACTTACGCCACGATCCCCTACATTGCCCGGATATCCGGGAGAATAGCAAGGATTATTACCAAACGCAATATAGTTATAAGATACACCTGCATCAGCATCAGTCAGACGGGCAGATCTTTGAAATGCCAACTTCAAGAACATCAATGGGTAATAAAGAATAAACAGTACCACCTCGCTGCTATCACGGCACATTTGTGGTCCAAACCGAGCCACAAAATAAAATGGAGGACTCCCGGATCATCACCAGGGAGAACCATTACTATCCCAGAATCATCAGAGAGGCCAATGAAATCGCCAAACACCCAGCCAATTTCAATAGGGAGGATAGTTAGGTGATCTCCAACACCTGGAAAAGGATATTCTGCTCCCCAACAAACTGGACCCTGAAGGGCTGACCAATTAGCCAACACCACCCTGGCAACCAATCAGGCCTCCAGTCTCCCTATATTAGGGGAGCCACTCTGCTGCATCACTACTATGACCTGAAGACGTTGACAGGAAGGTCGGTGAAATTGTCAATATCTTACAAGATGACCTATGCGGTGACTACCAGGAAGCACGAAGCCTTCAATCAATACCATGATACTATGAATAGTAGATCGCCATACATGGCATCTTTTAAAAAAATTCAGAATGCCTCATAAAAACACGGTGTGTGGCTTATATTCAGGTACATTTTCTTTCCTAATTTTTCCCTAGATAAACAGGTGTGGCTTAAATGCAAGTAAATATGGTATAAAGTGAGACTGAGGAAGATGAAAATAATGAACAATGAGAGTGAGGTAGGAGGCATAAATGGTGAAAGTGAATAATCAAGGTGTATCAAGTGGATAACTGTAATAATTGACAGAATAAAATAACACTCAATTAACCCTTATTGTCCATGCATTCATTAAAATGTGCATCAAATGTAGGCACTCATTGGCCATGTGTACATTTAAATGAGTCTGCTTATACGATTCATAGGCCCATGCCCATAAGCACAGACTATGAGGAATGATGTGATGTCCTGAGATATGATAACACTGAGGAACAAGGTTTTTTGTTCCAAAAAAAAATAGGTGGTTCTGATGTAGTTTGTAACAGTTTACGAATGTTTTTAAAATTTTCCTATCACGTATATATTTTGAGATATGACACTTCCAATTATAGCGAATAAACCCCAGAAAGAACATATTCTATACACAATAAGATTCAATACAAAACAAACAAACCCATTTTGCTACCTTTCCTTTTGTTTTCACAACATATCTTGAACAGCATCATTCTGTTTTTCAGTAGCAGCTGAAGGTGGTAAAGAAGTATGCCAAACACCATGTCTCCTAAATGTGTTAATGCGGCTGACAATTTGTTGTTTGCGGAGAATTTACTGTGAAACATCAGAAAAAGTGCTTCACTCCTCTTATCAAAAAAGCTTATCAATTGTACTTTGGATGCAAGGTAGGAAACCAGTATAAACAATGGACACCCCATATTTGTTGTCTTTCCTGTGCAAACCATCTCTGACAGTGGATGAAAGGCACTCGGTTCTTCTATGAGTTTCGCAATACCTATGATCTGGAGTAGAGATGGGACGGTTCCACTTTTTCCCGGTTCTGGTTATGTTAATCTGATCCTGGTTCTCAGTTTCAGTACTGTTAGGTTCAAGTGCTTTTTAAAACACCACTGGAAATTCTAGCTTTACAATAGTTACATATAGCGCAGGGCTGTCGTGTTCGTCGCTTTTATCCATTTTCATGGATTTTTTAAACAAAAAACTGAGACATTTCCATGATTCACGGATATTTATTTATAAGGTAAAACTTGGTTCTTACCTGAGCTGTTTGCATAAAAAGTACATGAACCACAAAATTCTGAGATAATTAATATTGTTTACAATATACGGTTTGGTGAAATTGTTTCATGAGTACGTACGAATATAATTTGAAAGTGCACAAACTCGCTAGGTATTTATTGTGCGAAACTAAGCTGTAGAACTTCACCGGCAATCGAAGGAATATTTTTTTCCTTGACTCTCTTTTTAGTATTCGTATGAATGCATATATATACTGAACGTACAGCCAGTCACTAGAATCAGCAATACTGCTAAATTGATTCACTACATTTACAATTAGTCACCATGGCCTTTTTAAGGAACTATATAGTTTGAACACAAAATCATCACAAATTCACTAGATTGCAGGACTGAAGGGGATTCCAGTGTGATCCATGAATCACATCCCGGTGCTTCCTCGTGCATGCCTAGAAATGAGACTACGTTGTTGATACTAGTCCATAGTCTGGCATCATAAAAATTCATATCGTACTTCACTAATATTTCTAAACGAATACTTTTACTGAGTTATTCTATCCCTCAAATAAATAAAAATATGAATAAAAAATACAATTATTCGATTGATAGATCTTTGTATAGACAGAAGTACAAGGTTAAGTGGGAAAAGAAATTAAAGTGGTTAATAAAAGGAAAAACTGATTTCTCGGCAACATGCACTGTCTATAATTCTGATTTCAACATATCAAAAGGAGGCCTAAAAGATTTCAAATGCCACGAGACAATAGAATGTCACAAGAGGAACCAGACATTTGAAAATAGTTCTCTAATTACGAGTTTTGTGATTAAAGAAAACAGTGAGGTTGTTGACGCCGAATTAAGATGGGTGAATTTAGTTTGCAAAACTATGCAGAAACTACTGGGAAGATGTTGATGAAATTTGGTATTTAGGACATAGGGGCAAAGAAACTAAGAAAATTATATAAACAGTTTACGTGATGCAATCGGGAGTGCCATTTTACAGGTGACAATAAATGATCTTTTCTTTATATCTCGTACAATATAACTTATAACAAAAAAGTCTTTAAAGAACTTCGTAGAACTAGTCAAATAGCATATGTATTGTTCAGTACATTTTTATCAAAGTAGTAGTCGATTTCAAGAAAATCAAACTTTGGATCCGTGTTTTTATTTGTTGTAAATGAAAATAATCTTCGTAACAACTGATGTAAACAATATCTGCTGTAAATACCTAATTAATTTAATTTTCTTTCATGAGCATGCAACATTAGGAAAATGGATAATCTACAATGAAGAAATGAAAGTAAGTACGTCTATTTTTTACATTTAGACAGCGTTCGTAAGTGTAAAGAAATGGGTAGTTTACGACGAAGGAATGAACATGAACATAAAAATTACATTACTACTATTCCAGTGAGGTAAGTTTTAAATAATTGTCAATTATTTTATTAATTACAATTGAATAGGAAATTAGCCGGTGAATCAAAAATTCGATATTTCCTTGGCATCACTACTGGCATTTCAGTTCGTAGACATTATAATAAGTCATTAATATTTATCTTTTTTGACATGATTGTATAAATCGTAAAGAATGCCTATGCCTCGCATGTTTGCACGCATGATGTGTGCATCTTTCCACTCTTGTTTTTAATAAAATAAGGATCAGAACCGAAGAACTGGATTATAAACAGTCGGTCTTGAGAGAACCGGCAGAACCGATCTTCCCATCCCTAATCAGGAAGGAACAATAAAATCACTTAAATAACTGTTAATTTTGTACAACTAAAATGCTTCTCTGCAAAAACAAAAAACATTCTTTATCCTAATGTGCCATCAGCAATAAAACCTGTCACACATGATCCAGGTCTTCCCGTTCACAGCACTACATTGTTCACAATTGGCCAACTAGACAATTAGTGGAAGATCAAAAAAACATACATAAAAGCCTTGTTGCACCACAAAATATTTATTTGCCCCCTTTACATATCAAATTAGGACTCTTGAAGAATTTTGTAAACGGTATGGATCAAAATAGCAAAGGATTTCTACATCTTAAGGAAAAATTTACAAAAATCACCAAAACAAAGATTAAAGAAGGAAAATTTGTGGGTCCCTAAATATGTGAACTCGTGAACGATGATGGATTAGATACAGTGTTTGAAGGAAAAGAAAAAAGGCATGGGCATGTTTCAAAGCAGTTTTCATGAACTTTTTAAGAAACAACAAAGCACCAAACTATGAAGATGGTTAATAAAATTCTGGAAGCAAACTATGACATGGGGTGTAACATGTCATTTAAAATACATTTCCTTCACTCTCATCTGGACTTCTTTCCTGAGAATTTTGGAGGTGTGAGTGATGAGCATGGTGAGCGGTTCCATCAGGACATTCCAACGTTGGAAAAATGATACCAAGGCAGATGGAACACTAATATGCTTGATTATTGTTGGTTATTAATTAGGCAAACACTAATATGCTTGATTATTGTTGGTTATTAATTAGGCAAACTCCTGATACACCATACAAGAGAAAATTGTTTGCTAAATCTTTAACCTAGCATGTATTTACATGTATTTTGCTGAGTTTGTATGACTAAAACACAATATGTTCTTCTAATATAAAAATACGTTTTTCTCCATACCTAGACGTGCTACACAAATTCTGACTACAGATTCAAACTCAGCAGGCCAAAATCATTTAGGATAACCTCATTCTATGCAAGAACCAGACAAAAAGTTTCAATTTGTTCTCCAGTGTAATTTATACAAATATAAACATATAACATTTAAATATCTCAACAAAATGGCTGTGGGATAGAGTGGTAGGAAGTTAAATGCTGTATAATATGCGTTTAGTCAAAACATTTATGTCAGTTTTCTGGTCCTTCTAGATTCTGGTAATAATTCCTAGACCTAATTTGTTACTTTACCTGAAGAGAATGTTTTCCGTTTAGGGAGCAATCTTAGATTCAGGTTTGCTTACCTTTCAGATAAATATGCTACTTTCACAATTAAATTTTCTAAAGTGAAATTTACTACTAATAATGAATTTTACAACAAGGAATCTCCAAATAACTGCTACATTAAGAAAACAAGACTTTCTTGCTGAAATACTTGAACTAAAGATTCCATCTTTTATGTAAGAAGATTAATGAAATTTAAAGTTGAGGCATTCTGAAAGTTTTTCCATAAAATCTCATACAGTGTTTATAATGGCAGCCAAATAATAAAAAAATATACCATGTATGTATTTTCTCAAATTTCATACCTTGAGGAAAATTCATTTGCTGCCGCTGTTGTACCAGGTGATCATATGGGTCAAGTGGATTCCGTGATTGAGATACTCCAGGAGACACGTTAGCAGAAGAAGGCATTCGAGTACTTGCTGTAGTGACAGTTCCTGCTGTACCCATCACAAGTGTGGATGATGATGATGGGATGGGTGACGGGGGTGGACCATACTGTGAGGCTCCTGTCTGCACCACTTGATTTCCACCTATTGCCAATCCACTGGCACGTTGCTGAATCAAAAGTCGCATACGAGGATCCAAGCCCTAACAAAATTCAAGAGCATAAGTCAACTATGAGTATATAAACAAACTACACTACAGATACAGTAAAAACTCGTTATTTTGACCCTGGATAATTCGAAATAATGTGTAATTCAAAGCTAAGAGCAGTCCCCAGCCAACATCATACTTTTTAGTACGGATTATTCGAAATACGTCTACAATGAAATTCGAAGTCATGATCTGGTCCGGTGACTCGCGAACATTTCTTTTAATTGGAAACCATTAACCATATTGTGTGTTTAAGTGGAAAGTTCGTGCATGCACATGACAAAGGTATTGCATTTTTGTTCTCCATTTCTCGCAAGCGAAATATACATTTCCCCCAAACAGGTAACTTCTTTTTACGTATTTAATAGTCTACATGAAATACAGTAAAACCTGCCTTAGTTTATATGATTGGGACCAAATTCTGTTATAAGGTATTGGAGGTTCTAAACTAAGGCAGTTTATACTATAACTAGAGTGAATGCCTATTAAAATTCATCGGAAACTTGGAAACAAATCTTTTAGTCCATATTTATGGAATAAGACCAAGTTTCAAATTGGTCAAAAAAGAATATTGTGATTTAAAAGTAATAGTTAATAAAATTCATCTTAAAAGATGATTACACATTGCATTTAGCATTTTCCTTGAAACAACAATAGGAGCTAAAGTTTTGACAATGATACGTTGGTCAAGGCAATTATCATTAAAATGGCAAGCTCTCTCCAAAATATATGATTTAAACATTTAGGAGCAGGAGGGTTAGACACAAAAATACAGAATTAGGCTATTATATATAGTAATATAATTATTTTTAATAGTGTGTAGCTCATACATAATTCAAAATCACGTGGTAGAGCACACTAAAAAGTTCAGCAGGGACTTCTGCTAAGGGAGGAGGAATCATCTTATTCCTGCTTCACTAGACCTACTTTATTTAAGGTTCTCGGATTACTTCACGTATACTGCTTGATCGTAGATCTCTACCTCTTCCCCATAAGTTTTTCGGAAAAAAAAACTTCAAATAAGGATAAACAAAGATGCTAGAAGCATGCAGGGACAGGAGAAATGAGATTTCGTATTTGCCCACTCAACAAAAAAATGACAAAAAATATAGGTTTTTACCTTAGTAATTTGAGCACGATCTTCAATGCTATTCTCATTATCACTCTCTGAACTGACACTTTCTTCCGAATCACTTTCAAGTAAGATTTCTGTCTACTTTTCATCACCAGGTATTGCTTGCGTTTTTCTATTGGTTGATGCCATGATAAGTTTGCCTCTTTTAATCTCTTAGAAATTAAACAAAGTAACTACGGAAAAATAATGAACAATAGCTGCCTCCGTATAGCATAGATGTTTCCCTCAGAGTGGCAAGAGAATATTTTTTGTGCGATTGCGTCCCATGTGCTCTGATCACGCTTTCGGTCAAGAGGTAGCATCGTAAATATCTTTGAATGGGCTTGTTTGTGCATTGATGTCAGATAAGTGTTTCTCTCTCTCACTCTCAAGAAAGGCTGAACCAAGCACTAGCCCAGATCCGAAGACCATTTATCCTCCCTTTCCATATAGCTCTCAAGTGTTGACGCATAAGAAAAAAATATTCATCTCATGAGTGAAAGACATCACAAAGCAGATACACAGTAGCTTTCATGCAGAGGTTCGCTCCATCTCAGCATTGAATAGGAATTTTTAGAACCCACAATTTGCATAACTACGTGAAAATTCAATCACAAAATTTGACTTATAAGTAAAAAGAAAACAGTAAAAACTGCAGAATTAAGCACAATAGCAAGGTCCAAGGTTACTGTTTTGAAATATATCAAGGTTTTTCAGATTTAAGAAAACTTATTGCTTCAAAAAATAGAGAAATTAGCAATCTCCGTGGCGTACCCAGTACAACCGCATATGAAGTTTTCGTCCTGCATATTGCATACACAGGACGACACTGAGGGGTTAAAGAGCATTTCTTACAAAGATCGTCCATAAAATATGTCATGCTTATGTTTGCCTTTTTAGTTTTCCATTCTCTTAAACTCAGCACTCTACACTAAGCTTGACCCCTACCCCTCTCTCCTGCCTGTATGATGCAATTCATGGATTTAAATCCCCTCGCCAGCAGTCCTAAAGGGAGAATGCGTTGAGTATGTACTGCAGAAAAGAATTCATAAGTACATAATTGGAAAATCATCATCTGTCATAACAAATACGACCACGTTATTTTGAGAGAACGTATATTTTATTACAGCTGTGTAATATGGATGGAAATAAAATTACAATGCAATGTATGAAATTGCCTAGAGCTAATAAAGAATAAATTAATAAATTAATTATTTTTGACCATACCAATGTCATGGAAAATTTGAACGAAATTGGAGAGAATTACTATGTGATGGTTCCTATCTACCGCATTTACTCATGTACCCCGCGCACCTGTACCCCACGCAACCCTATTTTTGGGCGTTTGGAGGGAAAAAATTAATTTAAGCAGGAATAAGTTTTTAAAAAATAAAATCGGACTCTTCAACGGTTCCCAATCCCTGAAACAAGTTTCACTCAAAATAAATATCTTGACTTCAAAATTCAATTCAAAAAGAAAATTCATCGATCCACGATAGATTCGGAGGTGAGAACTATCTCCCTCTCCCCCCTACTAGGTGGCATAATTTATTGGGTGATCTCTTTATGCCGATACTAGCAAAAATCTCCTCATCTTTGCTAGTCTTCTTTTCTGTTAACCTCTTAATAGTTTTTAATGTAATATTACGCAACTTCGTCCACAAATTACACTGTTTTGAGGTAATATCAAAGGTAACTTTGGCATATCTTTAGTAAAATTATGCACCAATGCGGAGCTTCATGTATTGCTTATTTATGACGTAATATGGCACTCAGCATCGATAGCCTGTACAGTAAGGTCCTCTCTTGTACCCGCGGCAGACCATGGACTGGCAGCGTACCGGCCGCGGCAGTTGACAAACACTGACCTAAATGTTTGTTGGTCGCATAGATACATGTATACTTCGTAGAGTTCAATGTCTTCTGCATATATAGACGTAGATGCAATGATATTGCAGAAAATTTACTATTGACAAAATTTGTATTACTTGGTCAGAAAACTCTGTGTAAGACTCGCACCCCCTTTTTTTCGCAGGCGTTTCAAGTAAAAAAGTGTGCGGGGTATACGAGTAAATACGATATTATCTAGACCAGTGATTCCCAACCTGTGGGCCGTGGGCCCCCGGGAGGCTGCGAAGTTATTCCAGGGGGGCTGCGAAGTTATTCCAGGGGGGCTGCAAAGTTATTCCAGGGGGGCTGCAAAGTTATTCCAGGGGGGCCAAGAGGTTATTTCTAGAAATCGGCGAATTCACATAACTTCACATTAAGTCTTCCTTCTTCAATTGGCGCTGGATTTCCTGTTGTTTCCGCCACTGAGAACCAGGCATCTTCAAATTTGGCATGCCAAGCAGGAGCTTGTTTCTCTCTGCACCTCGCTAGATTACCGTTGAGCAGAGGTTCTCAAAGTGGCACAACGGGTTGCCAGGGAAGATGCGAAATTTGTCTAGAACAGTGTTTCTTAACCTGTGGTTCGGGAGCATTTATCAAAGGGCACGCTTCAATTGATTAGAGATCAATACACTAAAATTGTAAAAAATTCCCAAGTATTCTGAGAAAGTTTTTTTAGTAATGAACCCTATTATATTTATTATTCTAATGATATTATAAGGTTCTACAGATATTTGGTGGTCTGCAGGAAAACCTGTTTCATTGAAAGTGGTTTGTGGCATCTAGAATCTAAAGATAGATATTTTTAAATAATTTTTATTTAGTTATTTTATTTTGGAAAAATAATTTTTATTACCATATTTACCCGAAAGGAAAAAATGCCATTAAAAATATTAGGTATCGTCCTAAAATGGAGTATGAGGATTTAAGGTAAGAATACACCCTATTTTAAATGCATCATGAAACACCCAGATGTCAAGTATATGTCCATTAAAATATTTATTATTGCATAAAGAAATACATCGTATTTAATTAATTACAACAATACTTTAAAAATTTAAGGTCAAATTTCTTAAAATTGCTCCCCCAGACCAATGGTTCCACTTCAGCTGTAGGGAAATGTTTAGAGCTAGGTAGGCAATCGCATGACAAGTTGAAAAAAAATTACTACAGCTGGGCGGTTCCATGCGTAATATGAAACACAAAGTCATGTAGGCACCAATTAAGGTGTCTAGTAATAGAATGTAAACAAGACTGATATAATTTAAACGTATCTACTACAATTTAAACATGATGCTTTGTGTTTGGTATGCCAATGGCAGATGTAAAGTGGACGTGAGTTTCAGAGTAGAAAATTTACGAGAGCACTTGAGTAGTACACGCTTTGTTGAGTTTTAAATTGAAATAGTGACAAGTTATTATTTATAATTTTTAAATAAGATACCCTAAACAAATGACAGATATCGTAGAGAAAAAAGGAACTGCAGTAAGAGGGAATGTATCAAAAAGAATTAGAAGAAGTTATGACAGAAATTTTAAGTTAATGGTGGTGCGCTATGCTGAAGAAACAAATAATTGTGTGGCAGGGATGAAATACAATGCGACTGAAGCAAATGTGCGAAGGTGGAAGCAAGCAAAAGAGAAACTTGAAGGTGCTAACACAGACATCATTTAGTGAACCAAAACAAGGACGATTTCATGCATTAGAAGAAAAAATTGCAAACTTTGTGCATATTAAAAAAATGGACGGTAAACCAGTGACGCGGGATATCATTAAATTGTAAGCCCAAGCACGATCGAAAAACATTCCACACCAAGAATTTAAGGCTAGTAATGGAAGATGTGTGCGTTGATACGTCATAATGGTTTTAGCCTGCGATGAAGAACTTCACTTTGCCAGCGTCTACCTTCCGACTTTACGGACAAACTAATAACTTTCCAGAGGCATGTAATTCGGTTGTGGAAAAGTCACAATTACCTTCTGTGCCAAATGGTAATGCAGATGAGACACCCATTTACAATTACACAGTCAACGAAAAAGATGCAAAAAATGTCATCATAAAAAATTCCGGGAATGAAAAACTGCGCATTACTGTAATGCTAGCTGTATTAGCGGACGGAACAAAGTTGCCACCGTATGTTATTTTAAAACGCAAAACAGTGCCTAAGGAAGTACTACCAAATGGAATAATTGTTAAATTTCAAGGCCAAGGATGGATGTCAGCTGATTTAATGAAGGGCTGGCTAAGCATAGTGTGGAATAGACGACCTGGGGCACTTTTAAGCCAGAGAGCAATACTCATCTTAGATGCGTTCAAAGGCCACATTACAGAGGAAGTTCAAAATACCTTTCATGGTATGAATACTGACCTTGTAGTTATACCAGGAGGTATGACATCACAAATTCAAGTGCTAGATGTAGTGATGAAGCCCTTTAAGGATTACATAAAGTCATTTTATTCAGAATGACTTTTGGCAGGGGATCATGCATTAACTACTACAGGGAAAATTAAGAAGCCCAGTATACCACTTCTCTGTAATTGGATATTTGCAGCATGGAAAAAATAGATCCCAATAGTATCTCAAGGGGGTTCAAGAAATGCTGCATATTAAATTCCATGGACAGTATGGATCACGACTTGTTTGAATTTGAATAAGTTGTAATGAATTAACAGGACAGCAAGAATAAGGGAAGGAAACAGAGGAGAGGGAGATGTAAGTAGTAAATTTACTTTTTTTTATTCATCCTCTTAATGTTAGCTTGTTATACATATATGTAAAAGTTATTTGTAAGTGAACCTAATTTTTTAGGGGTCGTCCTAAATTCCAGGTCTTCCTTTAGGGAAAATACGGTATATAAAATTATTATAAATTGTTTTCAATTTCTTCAGTTTTTTTACATTTCAACACAATCTGTCTCAAATTTGTTCTTTTACGATCGAGTCATTTCAAAAAAACTTGATAGACCATTATTTTCAGGCAACAATTTTAAAATTCCAACCTTCGATATTAGTTTGCCAAACCACCGAAACAGTCATTTCTATCACTAATACGGCCTATAAGCTGTTTGCATGTGGCACTTAGCTGCTTTGCTCCACTCTAAACCTGTGAAAGTGGATTTTCTGCACTTGCTGCACTGAAATCAAAGCACAGAAACAGCTGGATGTGGGAGATTTAAGGTTGAAACTATCACAGCTTCAACAGAAAGTCAAACTCTGACATCTGCGAAACATCACCAGCCATCTCATTGAGTGACTATATATCTAAGCACTTAATTGTTATATACATATAGTAGTACATATGATGTTATTAGGTACTATTTTTTAAATTTATGTATTGTTTTCACGAATAAAATGTGAATTTATTTACAATGGCTACTGAGTTCATTAAAGTCTCTTTTTTGTTATTATTGGCCGAGTGAAGCGAGGTCTCTCCTATTGAGTTCCTGTGTATTTTGACTGCTTGTCTGTGTTTGTTTATTCTACGATAACTGCTGTCTCGGTTGTCTGATTTTCACCAAACTTTGTGTGCATGTACAAATAACTTAGAGTCGACTGCCTATAGTTTGTCTAGAACACCACCCTTATAGCTGCTGCGCAATTTGCATTTGCGCATTGCGCTAATTTCTAAATCTTATCCAATGAAAACGAAATGTAATATGCATACGGAAAACATCAACCGATGAAGAAAACGTTAAATAAATATTTCTCTAAAATGTAGAAGGATCCTCCCAGAGGCGCGTAATTTGCATTTGCTCGGTCTCTCCTGTTGAGTCCCCATGCACTTTGTCTGTATATTTGTGTCTGTTCTACTATAACTGCTGTCTCAACGAGGAGACAAGGCTCAGGTTCATTTGCCATTAGTTCCTTATTTGGTGCATTTCTTAGATTTACATTTCTTTCATATATATTTTACTGCTGAGGGCAGCACCTTCAATTCTATTCAAATTTTACATCCTCACTGTATGAAGTGCAGGAGAACTATGAAGACGATAATAATATTGAACATGTGATTCCCCCTCACCAGCCCTAAGTGGTCTGAGGAAGACCGAAGATCCCACAGATCCCTTAGTGTATTTTCATAATTACTGAAGCCTATAGCATGTGGAGGGCTGCGAAATATTTTTAAGTTAAGAACCCAATCTTTTTAGCATGCATTTTCGTAATCTTTAGGATGAGTATGTGTGGTTGAAAGTCTTTTTCCGAAACGTGGTGTAAAAGAGTAAATTGAAATACACACTGGGAAAATTGGGATGTTCACTCGATCCTATTTTTCACACACGGTGGTGTTCGTGAATCATGAATTAAGTGGTCACTTCAGCCCTGTTCACGAATTCGCCATGTCTATGACCTTGCAAGGTCAATATGTTTTGTAGCAGAACAAATAGATAAGACTATATTGCGATTATACTGTCCAAGTAGCAGATAGTAAGAAATTTCGATTTTTTAAGTTCGTTTATTTCGAACCCGGATAATTTGAAGTCATATTTTCGTGGTCCCTTGAACTGAAATAACGAGGTTTTACTGTATATAGACAATAAAATAAAGAAATTGGTTCAGAAAATGGTAAAGTTTTAATTTGACATAAGCGAACAATGTCTTATACTTCTATGTGTAAAATAATCACAATCGAATATTCTTAAAGTTCATTCTAATTTGACTAGTCTAAACCAGAAACATTTTGAATTATAGCTCCTTCATAGGACTCCAGAGCTATAATTTTACCCAAGATTTTCTTTTCACAAAAAATGCTGAAAACCATCAGAAAATTAAATCTATTATCCTTGTCTTGTAAGTAATGTGCCAGTTACCTCTCAATAGCTTAAACCACTTCAAGAATGCAACACTGACCTGAAGACGTGGATCAATTCCCTGAGGTGTCTGTCTTATCACTGGTCCTCTTACTGCTGCCCCCACACCTGGCTGTACTGAAGGCATTCGAGGACGAGCCACAGAAGGAGGCAGAGGATGTCTAAAGGTAGCATCACCAGAGGAAACCACAGATATGGGAGCAGGTGATTGAGGTGGCATGGGAGGGGGTGAACGATGAGATGGTTGACCTGCTTGCCCACCCACTGATGTAGCCCTACCCTGCTCAAATGGGATATTACCCATCTGGGACTGGTGATGTGACTGAGATACCTGATGTGTAGGTTGCTGAGCCTGCTGCAAATTTCCTCCTTCTATGATAGGTACTCCACCAGTTCCACTCACCAACAATTGTTGCCTATCGTCTCCTAAAAAAATTTTAAAAATATAGTTCTTTTATTCCAAGAATGCACTCTACAGTTATTATGAGGCACAGTAATTTAAAATATATTGACAGAACACCCATATACAAGGGCTTGGGCACCTTCTCCTTCTTTCACCTGCTGTACTGACACAGTATATCACGTAGGGCATTTTATTTTGGTAAATTACTTGAGCAAATTTTAACCTTAGATCATCTACATTTTCAAGTGTTTCTGATGGTATGGTTAAATTTGGGGTAAGTCTCAAACATTCAGTGTTTCCATTCTAAGGACGAGTGTAAGACATTGCCTTTTCTAACAAGTTTCCTTATATCACATCAAGTCTCAAAGTCTCAATAGATTAAGCTTTCACATAAATTTTCAATCATTATTATTATTATTATTATTACTAGCATAATTGACCATCAAATATGATGGGAATTATGATAAAAGTATTCCAAATATATTTGATTTTGATATGAAAAATCAGTAAGATATGCTAAATAATGAGCCCCTTATCAAAAATGAAGTAATAATAATAAATAAATAATAATATTGGTACTTAACGGTTACATAGGCACCACCTCCACAGCACCCATGAGATATGGCACTATATGGCGATGAATGTGGCAAGATTTGGAATTATGTGGAGTGTGGCAAGATTTGGAATTATGTGGAGCAGTACTCCATTGGAACTTGGTTGGGCCAGGGAAGGGAAATTTGAACATAAATGAAACTTTTACTTGATCCCACCGGGTTGGGTAAGTTGGTGAAACTGTTTTTAATTCCTCCTCATGTTCACTGTGTTGAGAGGCATCTCCATTATAAGAAAAAAGAAGGGATACAGTTATAAATGAAACTTTGGTACTTATCGGTTACCATGGCACATCCTTTCTTTTTTCTTTGAATGAAGATGCCTCTCAACACAGTGAACGTCAGGAGGAACCAAAAACACTTCGACCAACCACCCAACCCATTTGGGGGAGTAAAACGTTCCTTTATATTCTAATTTCCCTTACCTGGCCCAGGTGAGTTCCAATGGAATAATTCCAAATCTCGCCACAATCAGCACCTTATAGTTCCGTATCTCACCTCTAGATGGGCACTGCGGAGGTGGTGCCCATGTAACTGATAAGTACCATAATATTCCCTCCCTCACCCTCACCGTCCCTCTCTCCCTCCCTCTCTCTCCCCCTCCCTCTCTCTTTCCTTCCCTCTCTCTCTCCCTCCATCTCTGTCTCTCTTTTGTCTCATTTCCCTCCTGTCCAAGCTCTCCCTCTTTTTCTCCATCTCCCTCGTTATCTCTTTCCTCCCAATCTTTCCTAATTTTATACCTCCCTTATTCTCTATGTACCTCCCATTTTATATCCCTTCCCTCCTATCTCCCTCCCTACATCCCAGTTAGGATTATGTAATTTCGCAAAAAATCCAACGATAATCTAAGGCAATCTATGCACTCGTATATATTACACATATGCAGGTTGAGACAACAATTGATTCCCAAAGTTTAACAAATATGTGATTGGCAAGGCAACATCCTGTTTAAAAGCTGATATTTTCCCAAAATATGTTATTTAAATGTTTAATATGAGAGATTTCAAAAGGTAGGCAGAAAAAGATGAATATAATAAGAAACTTCATTAATTTTCCTAAAAAGTTTAAATTTGAAGATCGTAAGTCAATTTTTTTATTTTAATTTCCAAAAGAATAAAAGCCTACACTTTAAAAAGTCGCTTTTTACGTGTTATCTTTCAGGAAATGGAAATAGCCCCCCTGGAGTCTTTTTTCTTATTTATTTTTGTCATTTAATTTTTATATCTAAATCAAATATACCTGCGAAATTTCAACCTTCCACCTAATCGGGATGTTTGTTAAAAATCCATTAAAAAGTTCCATTGATGACGTCAGCGTTGCACACAACTGGAAAACTATATGTAAGATTATGCATGTTTTTAGTGCAAGTTAAGTGCAAATGCACTGAAAACACAGAGGACAACAATGTCAGTGACCTTGGTAACCTCCTTTTGAAATGTGAAAAAGTCTGGAAAAATTCTACTGCAAACTTAAAATTTGAGCATATACTACCTTTTTGAACTTCGCGATTAATTGGTTCTGGAAAACTGATGTGAAATGCAAATTCGCGAAATGCAAGTCCTATTTTCCCATAAGACGCCATGTTATTATGAAACGGTGTTTCCCAGCAAACTTAAAAAATTCACTTATCATAAATAATGCAGTTTAACAGAAAACAAAAGAAAACGTAACCGCAAATGAAAAATCTAGGATTATAAAGTAAAAAAATTGCTTTTAATTACTTTCAAAACACATAATAGCAAATGAAAACCCAGCATAACAAAGCGATTCCACTTCTTTTCACACTTGTACAGTTTACCTCCACAAAATTTCGCATGTGATTTTCGATCTTCTTTTGTAAATTCTAAGGAAATGGTTTAATTTAAATTGAACTACTGAAATGGAATGTTGAGTACATCATGTATGAATGTTTTCCTGGACTCTGCAACAAACATTTCCATGCCGCAAAAAAAACAATAGCATTAAAAAATGGTTCCATTTCTTTTACCAATTATGTTAGAAATACATAACAGAAAATCAAAACCTAGCGTAATAAAGTTATAACATTTCTTTTAGTAATAATGTTCAAAACATGCAACCAGAATATCTTATGTTACAAGATGATGACAATTCTTAGATTTACATTAAAAATTTGTAATAAACAATGAAAAGCTACAAAACAGCATTTCCTTAAATTACATTCAAAATACAAAGATAATAGCATTAAATCATTAAATATTTTGGTCAAAAACCAGCAACCTCATACGCGAAGAACGAATATTTTCAATGTCATACTAGTAAAAGTTGTGAAAACTAAACGCCCAGGACACTTTTCCATTAGCCAATAATTACTAATGTGGCCACTAGATGTCAGCATCTTCGACTTTTATTGAAAATAGCGCCATTGGCAGTGAGGTTTAAACTGAGCTAAAAAAGAATTAAGTCGATGGTTATCACGTTTGTTTACTTTTAAAACTGCTAATAACGACCATTATAAATATAATATAATAATAATGTCCTTTTCTAGGGTGCTAAAGTTTAAAATGAGCTTAGAAACAAAAAAGTACAGGGAGTTCACCCTTTTTGGCATCGTAAACGCATGATGCGAAATGCAAGTCATATGCGCAAAACTCAAGTAATGGTCATAAAAAATGTTGTCGCCAAGTCCAAATTCACGAACCGCATGCACGCGAAGTTCAAAAAGGTGGTGTATTTAAATTAGATAAGTAAAGAAATGATAAAAAAGAATCTATATTCTTTTCAGTGCAAAATTGTGCTAATTCTGCGATGATATCTTAATTCTGAGACATTTAATAATGTTAAAGACTCAAGGTCTACGCATCAGATTCCAGCTGATTACATATTAATGACATGGAAAAATGAAATGTGTCTGTTTTATTAATCCTGATATCGACAAAATGTAATGTAGATTAGCTGCCATTGAAATAGCACCAAAAAATTACATTTTTTGTTGATTGGATAGTTTAATGATGTTTAATTTTATCATAACTTACCTACAAATACTAATTAGGCATAATAAATTATATGAGAAAGTTATGTACTTGTAAGATACGACCAAAACAATGTGTCAATGATTCAGCACTTAGCGAGAGCACTATAACGAAACCACACTATAACGAGGGATGCCTGTACTTAGTTGGTACTTTACACCTTTTATAATTATGTGACCTTGAGGACCTGTCTTAGTTATTAAATATCTGCAGTAGATGGATTTCTTCAAGAGTGGGAGCAATCCCAAACTGCCTTCTCAAGTGAAGCATGCACAACATCAAAAATGCAAATAGGAAATATTATTTTCCAGTTATTGGTAGAGAAGCTATCCCTGTGTGCAGAACGCATCAACAATCCATGCTAAAAACCAGTGCCACCATTTTTTGTTTTAATTCTAATGCGGTATGTGGCTAATTACTGATCAAATGTTCATTGTTTTGTGAAACACAAGTATATAAATAAGGTTATAAGTCTGAAAACATGAAAATATGCACATATATATCTTTAATACATTTAACTTGTCAAAATCTACATGTAAGCTGGTATGTTAACGTATATGAAAAAAAAATAGATTTTGTGCCAAAAAACCCAATAGCAACATAAGTTGTCAGCAATACTCAACAGGATATAAATAGCACAAATAATTTTTGCTTAAAAATACTAATTATACAAATTTTCTACAACACTGAAGAACAGATGTGTAAATAATTTTAAAATACACATTTTCTGAGGCTGAATGACATCTTGGCTGAGCAAGGGCTGAGGGGTAGCTAATCATGCTTGACCCCAAACATGTTTCCTTCTTTTTAACCTAAATGGGGCATAGAAGAGGAAATCCACCCATCCTATCTTATTATTAGAACCCTAATAAAATTCCTCAAGTCAACTTCCATTGCAAAACCGACTCATATTTGAGAGAAAATTCTTTTAAACACGCTGGCAACTAAAGTTGCCATTGGGCTTTAACGGGTTAATAAACTTCATTTTTTAGAATGACAAGATTTTATTTATAACAATAATATTTTCCAGTTTTGAAATGGGATGTCACAATTAGGCACCAAAACAAAATTCTGTACTTCCAATACAGCAAAGTTATCATTTTTTACTTTAATATCATCATGATCGTGGATTGTAACCAAGTTAAGGCTTATTCAATTTACTATAGAGATTTATTTTTTATATTTTTTTAAGAGTTTGGATTTAAATCATCCATTTCTGTATTTGAAAACAAAAAAGCACTGAGATGACTATAACAATTTATATATTGCATTAAATACTTAAGTTTTACTTTTGCAATCCAGAAATAATAGGACAAACCTTGCTGCTGTTGCTGTAACTGTGAGGCCCAAAGTCTTGGCTGAATACCCAATTGTTGATCGTTATCTATTTTTTTGAATTGCTGCCGTTGCAACAAATCACGTAGCTGCCTGGTCCCATCAGGTCCCTGACCTGCTCCAGGAAACATTTCATTGTCAACTTGAGCAGAAACAGGACGAGGTGTTGGAGGCTGCTGTGCATAAGGATCTCCATTCCCACTAGTTTGTGGTCGAGGAGTTGCAGGTTGCTGACTATAAGGATCGGACTGCTTTAAAGAGAATAAATAAACACATTAAGCGTTAATAAAAATTCGAGAATATTTTTTTAATTGAATAAATGTTAAATTTTATTCATCTATTCAATAGATTGACTAAGGAATGGCTTTTTCAATAAAAGGTAAAGGCAAAATATAAACCTTTGAGATTAATGTGATTTTTTTATCTATACTACCTCTAGCATCTAAGTAGATGACAGGTCAACAAAGATTAATTTCTAGATGCAGATTAACTATTTTAGTTTGAAAAAAGATCTCTCTCACTAAATTTAAAAATAGATTAAATACATAATTTTAATTACAAACCTCAATTTTCAAGGAAACAATCACTTGTTTGATTACCTGCTGCATTGAAGGATGCACAGACCTTGGTGATAACTGAGTATATATAGCCACTTGTGGTGGTTGCATTGATTGCTGAGAACGAGGAGGAGGAGGAGGTGGTGGTGGTGGCGGAGGAGGTAAATTGACCACACCCCCAAACTGCTGTGCAGATGTTGATGTAGGTGGCCTCGGAGTAGGCGGAGACTGGGCATAAGGATCCGATGCTGGTGTAAGAGGGCGCGATGTCTGAGGACCAACAACCCCTTGTTGCGCCACCTGCATTCCAGGACGAGGACCAGGAGAATGTGAGAGAGGTGAATGGCCATATCTCGGACCATGCTGAGGTGATGGCCCTCGGGAAAAAGCATCACCTACAACACCCTCTGGCCTGGGACCTGATGGGGACTGCTGTTGCCTGGATCCAGCATACACTTCTCCACCGGAGCCGCCCGAGGAAAACTGGTCATGAGGGGAACCAAGAGGCGAGGATGGAGCTTGCTGGGACATTGGTCGAACCTGAGATCCTGGGTGAGGAGTAGGAGGAGGGGAGAAAGGTTGCTGTGCTTGGGATGGGAGGGGAGGGGGAGGAGGTGGAGGCAAGGTAGGTCCACCTGTTTGTTGGGGAAACCCTGAGAGGCGGACATAATGCTCCTGCTGAGGGGATCGGACAGAGCCCTGTCTAGGTGAAGGGAGATTAAGGTTTCCTGCCCGGGGGCCCATTTCAAGTTGATGACGGGGAGAGTGCAAAGGAGACATGGGAGGAGGGAATGAAGGCCCTGACACTGACCCAGGACTCTGGGGTGGATGTACTCTTGAAACTTTGATGGGAGGAGTGAATGAGGGACGAGCGCTGGGTGATGGAGAAGCCAGTGGAGATGGAGAAGCCAGAGGACCCTGACCTGAATCCTGATGGATAAAAGAAAGCAAAGTTTACCATGCAAAACTGAAATTGTTGAGCATTTGTCTCAATGGAATGGATTCTCCAACCACTGACTTTACTTTCATAAAAGGGTTGATTATTTTTATTTTTACCTGTCCAGTGGCAACTTGAAGTTGAGTAGTGAGTGATGTTGATGGCTGGTCTTGAGGAAACTGCACTTGTCCATCCGCACCAATTTGACGGTGAACTCTTGCCATGGCTAAAAAGTTCAAATAATGCATGAAAATTAAAAATTGAAACTATTCATCTATTGGGTTAAAAACTTTATACCATACTTCTATATATACTGCATTTACTTGCATATAAGGCGCCACTGCATATAAGCCACACCCGTTTTTTGAGATTGAATCTAGGGGAAAAAAAGTTTCCGAAAATAAGCTGTGCTTCAAAAATCACAATTAGGTGTAAAACATTCTGGGTAATTACTACTATGTATCATTAACTGTATGCAAATATCAGTAAATATTGATATTTTTTGTAATAATAAGGTATTTCAGTGAATTATTTGTAAACCGATCAGCAATATATTCATTTCACGGGATACAAAGTACAGTATTACCAAAAATCTCAGCATGTGCACTTTACTAGTGATGCACCAAAGTTTAGCTTCGGCCTCAGTATTCGGCCAAAATCTGCTATTCAGTCTCGGTCTTGAGAAAGGCCGAATATCAAAATGTTTTCTAAATCCAGATTTTATCTATTTTTAATAACTTTTATTTACATTTTAGTTTTTAATGAAGGGAAACATCTGGAGTATAAAGTATTTAAATTACAATATAGAGTGTTTATAAAGTGCTTGTGTAAATTTAAACCTAATAAAAATATATACAAAATTTTTTAAATTTATAATCTTTTTTATAAAGTGCACTGAAAAGTATAAAATAAATTTTTGGGTCCCAGAAAATGTCTGGATCTTAAGGAAATTTTTCATTAGATATGGAATCTTTTAAAAAAAGATGCACCTATGGTATGTTGATTAAATTATTCACTACATTATAAATAGTTGGAAAAATTCTAGTTAAATCAGCATATGCCATAGATCTTTTTTAAAAAGAGATTCATGATCATATCTAATGAAAAATTTCCTTAAGATCCAGATATTTTCTGGGACTCAAAAATTTATTTACACTTTTCAGTGTGCTTTATAAAAAAGAGTATAAATTAAGAGTATTTTTATATTTTTATTTTGTACTTTTCAGTGAAATGAATGTATAATTATGACAATGAGATGAAATTGTAATGTATGAATTTGCATCAAAAATTACTATTCAATATAGAAATTAATATTGTAGCCAATATAGTTATAAAAATTTTATAAGGAAATTCTTTTTATAGTAACATTTTTGGTTGGCTTCTGAATCTACAGCATCTTCATTAAATGAATTGGTAATAACTTTAAAGTGGATATTTAGGTTATATGAAATGATATTTCAACAAATTCATGTAATCCTTTCATCTGGGATAACTCCAGGTTCCATATTGCTCCAGTAAGCTATTGAAGGGCTTTCTTTTGGATTACTTTGGTAAAATGTTCTACACCAATAGCATAACAAAAGTTCGTCTGGCTCTATAAGCTAAAGTGGCAATACGTTAGACAAATTAATTCTGTTGTTCCTACATTGGCAAAGCTTGCACAGAAATATCTTGCCCCTACTCCAACCTCTGTTGAAAGCGAGTGTCTTTTTAGCATTGCAAGTGTTCAGTAGAGGAATCAAGAGGAAGCAGGAATCTGGCAGCAAACAATGCAGAGAAATTATTGTCCTGCACTATAATATAAAATTTCGTAAATTTGAGTATTAATACTTGAATAATAAAATTGTAATAATAATTAAATAAATAAAAAGTGATAAAATTTCAGATTCATTCTTGCATTCTTGAAGTTAATTCTATGACGGTGATATTTGGCTTCTGCCTGGTCTAAATATTGGTTTTAACATTCGGCCATTTGGCATTCGACCAAAATGTATATTCGGTGCACCACAACATTTTACCCAAACATGCTGCATGTGGAAAGCAACGAAAAATCACGACTTTCAATCTGAAAGCAATGCCACCAAAATGTTTCTTACAATAGAATTATTGGAATATGAGACTAAACTGTGACGATGCCTTGATATCCGTCAAACTGCAGAATTTTTCTCACGGGATTCTGACATTACCATAGCGATTGCCTGCAAAAACTGACATCTGTAACTCAGTCATCAAATAATATTTTTTTCCTTTTTATTTGTTTCGGTGATTATTTTGTTTTTATACGTCAAATACTGTGCATTGAATCATCCAGCCATTTAGCCAAGTCATAGTGAATTTCAATGATTACCTCACATTTTTCGATTTTTCCGATTTTGTTTCCTCGCATAGAAGTCACATCCTCGTTTTGGAGATGAAAATTTTGGGAAAAAAGTGCGGTTTATATGGGAGTAAATACAATATAAATTAGGTATGCAGGGTACCAAGTCAAATATAAGAATTCAAATAACAAATGAAGAAGTCAAAACTGCAACAAAGTACCTTTTACATCTGTGAATATTATGATGACCTTATTGTTTCAATGCAAAGTATACATTACTGATTTTCTTTATTGACTGAGTTTCAGGGGCCATAAAATTTGAAAGTATGAATTATTTTCAAGCTAATGTCATAAGGCAGTAATATTTAACCAGATGTATTTGTACCCACAGGGGATACATTATGAGTTTACTTATTTATTTATTCATATCATTCCAAATAAGCGCAAGCCATTTATGGTGAAATATAATAACAAAATAAATTAACAATACATAATAACAAATAATAATTTTTTATATATAATTACTCAATATCTCTCCATCTGCCTGTCTCTCCAGCCCCCCTTTTATTTCTTGAAGTTTGTCATAGAGAAATCCTGTAAATGCCATTTTGTTTCTAACAACTAAGAGGCCTCAAGAAAACTATTTTCATTTACATAAGTGCCCCAGGTTCGACTCCAGGAGATGATTATATTTTTCCACATTTTTACACAAGTTTCGATTTTCAAGGTGCAAGGTTTTTTTCCATCATTCATTAAAATACATGAATATGGACCAAATTTCTGTTTTTGCTTTATTCAATGACTAAAACTATAAAATATCTTATTCTTGCAATGTTTAGATGTTACACAGAAGAATTTATCAGAAATACGCATTTCTTTTCAAAATTTTATGGCTTTCTCGTACTCATTCCAAGTGTCGCCAAGGCGACCTGCATTGTTGCCTCCGATTGCATTAGCATCTATTAAGCAAAAGAACTGTGTTATTTGCTTCACGCTTTTTATGAAGCATCAAAATTATAGTTGTAGCAATGTCAAACTTAATAGATTGCAACGTTAATTATTGCAGATTATTATTATTCAGTAAACTGCATGTGGACTGTGGGCATTTTTAATGATCAACCAAAAGAAAAGATCTTCTTTCTTTATTTCAACACTGGGATGTTACCTTTTTCGTAAGGGAGAAGCAATTAAAACTCCACAAATAAATTATAAAAACAAATATAAAATTCAATTCAGCTGCATAATTTTATACAAAAAATGGGCTAAAAAATCCAAAACTGCTTGCGGGGTTCGAACCTCACCTCACCATTGCATAAGACGAGTGATTTAGTCACCTTGGCCACCAAATCCTTACCTTGGCACTGTGATAAATGTGTAATTGAATTCACATGGGAAGATAGACAAGCGTTCATCATAGCAACGAGATTAAACAAACTACTGTCATTGTTAATGCTGTAATCTTTTAATAGAATTCTCTTTGTTATAATTGGTATTGATACGAGCATTCCTACATTTTTTGAAGGGATATTTCTGCTAATAATTGTGTTTTTATTTATCGTATTTGTTATTGATAGTGTTTTTATTTATCTTAAATACTTTTTGTCTTTATTCACTATTTAAGATAGGTAATACTGTTGTAAAGGATGTTAATTTGAACAAATTTAAATGAAACATTTTAAAGTGTTGTGTTGTAGCTTAGCAATTTTTCAGATAACTATATTTATACAGTGTTTTATATGGATGGTTGATGTGATGTTAGGAAAAGTACAATTTATTATATTTGTCATTAAATTAGGTGACTAAAATATGAAATATTCAACAATTTCACTCCTACTAGTATCTAAAGCTGAATTATTCTGAACTAGCAGTATATTTTCGTTGATTTAAGCAATATGAATGGATAAGTTAGTATTTCCATTAATGAATCAAAAGATACTATTAAACTTCTTACTACTTATATACCAAACATTCTTACGTTTGCCACTGAGTTCTCTACTTCTGTCTGCCATTCTCTCAACTGTAAAAAGATTAAATAGAGATCCCCACATCACTCAACAGCTGGTAGGTAGACACTTTTGCAAATTTTTATGCCCATGCAAGTAATCATAATTATATTATCAAGTTTATTCATATTAAAATATTAGTCATATAAAAGTTGGTTATAAAAATTAATTTTTATACCTTTACTTGTTACTTTTAAACATGCCAATTTCTGACTGACTTCACAAAGGTTTTTGCGGGTACCACTAGTAAAAATAAAATAACAAAGGAAAAAACAAAATAAAACAGGCAGAGTATGAAAGCAAACTAAGATTGAGGTCTGAACATTGACATAACTTCCGTAGTGACTGACAGAAAGCATCTGAGTTTGGAGCCAGGAAAATAAGGAGAGATAGGAGGCAGTAAAACAAAGAGACCTGTATTACTGAAAGTCTTGGCATATTAACATGCAGTAGAGAAGAGAGGAGAGAAAGGAGAAAAATTTGAGAGAAATAGATTAACTTCTTGAGGTGGGGTTTGTAGACTGGAAAGAGTGAAATTGCATGCAGGTGCTAAAGAATGCTCCTGGCAGTTCATGAGGGTTAAGGAAGACAAAGGAAGATAAGGGCTTCAGAGAAAAATTTGCTGAAAAGGTCAGATCGATATGGACTGACTAGAGAGGAGTTGTTATAAGAGACTTCATCTAGATTTTCTTCAAGTATTGACAAGGGAGCAAAACTTTTTGGGGTTAAAAGCAATGGAAGATGAGAATTCAGACAAGTAATCATTATAGTGTCATCGCAGAAGTGCTTTCAACTGGGTTCTTACGTCTACATATGATTTTTTAGAAGCACTGCTGGGGAAGGGTTTCCATAATATCCACATAGTTCTTGTTTTTAAGATTTATTAACAATAAATGTAATAGCGATGTGCAATTTTTTTTTAATTTGAATGTCAAAACATATGAAGTGTTGATTTACAAGCGTAAAATTACCTAAAGTATTTCCTTAATGGAGGACTCCATGCATTTTCATGTAAATTGGAACCCGATGTAGATCAAATAGTTAAAATGTTAAATAATAGGTTTAACATATTACAGCAGTCTCAGCTCAAATTACTTGTGATGTTGGGGGAGAAGGGGAAGGCCAATGTCTGGCTGCACCACTGCACAGCCCTGCCAGTATATGCCTAGTAACTGCACAATTGCAACTGATACAATTGGTACTGCCTATGCACGAGTTGCTTAACTTGTACATGTTTCCATTCCAAAGCAGAAAATCAGCAACTTGTCTAAAACACAAAATCAAGTCAAGTTTCTCTATCAACTTATCTGCTGTATGTTATGGACTTATCACAGATTTGTTGAAAACTATACAAGTGAAATGTAGCAAGTGTAAACATGTCTTAACTATGATAGAATACAAGTTGTATAATATTGCTCCATGTCAGAAATTATTTGTTAAAAATTGGAGAAATAGGTCGTCAAAAATCATGTAAAAATGAATCTGGACCATGTTTTAGGGTACTATGGTCACACTTTATAAATCGTACATATGTGAAACCTCACTCTAGGATACCTCGTTATAGGCAGTATGACTGTAGTTCTGGCAAATAATTAGCTTTAAAGAGAATTTTAAGCATTTTTATGGTTATATTTTTAAAGATTAATCATTAAAGCAATGTTATATTCAAACAATTTAATGGCATTGTTTACTCAGCTTACCTTGCACTCGCTGCTCTTGAATGTTAAGCTGCTGTTGCTGAGCCTGTTGCTGGCGGAGGGCCTGCAACTGTTTCCACTGGCGTTCTTGTTCAGCCTCACGGCTATTTTTTTGTTGTTGTAATATCTTGTCCTGATCCTACGAGGGATGTCATAGGTCTGAGCATACACTTATTCAAACAACTGTTTTATTTATATAACTTCAGTATTCTGGAAAAAGCTTAGTTCAAAATTGCATATTTTCTAGTAAAGAAACTTTTTAAGTAAATATAAGAGTGAACTTTGTCCGAATTCTTTCAACTTTTTAAGAAATATAAACTGTAAGCTCAATGAAAAGCTTCTCAATAAATGACAATAAAAAAATTGAAATTTTTCTCAAAATAAAATATAAAAATAGATACAATAACACGATGAAAAAGATTTATAATCCCCACAATTCAAAGCAAAAGTCTAACTTGCAATATAATTAATTAGCAATTACATCCTTTATTCCAAGTGAATGCCTACACTTTACACCAATAGTGCACTTTGTATTTTGTATCATTAGTCCAAAGCAATATTCATTTATTAACCAAATAAAATTTATCATGAAAATCTTAGCAAGTTAATTGTATGTTATTTCAGTGCAAACCAAATTTAAATACATGAAGGTCTTTTTTACAGTAAACTACAACCAACTGCAAATGCTTGTTTAACAGTTTGAAATGTAGTGAATACTTAAATTCATCAAATTGTTATTTCAAAGTAAAACAGAGACAGTAGATACTCCTACAATAGCCAAACTTGACCAAATTGATAGTGACTGGAATTAGTGCTACGACATCTTCACAAACATACAACATGCTCCAATTAAATATCCATATACCCTCCCTAACTGACAAAAACCAGCATAAAAATTTATATAAATGGAATTTATAATTCTATAGAGCTACAAGACTAAAATTAGTAAATAGCAGTATAGCAACTAATGACTGCATTTATGAGAAAAACTCACAAGTAGCACACTACATAATTAAAAAATCTACACTAAAAATCAGTTAAAATATCATAAACAACTGTTTAAAAAAAACACTTCATCCCATAGTCCTATGAAAAATTTTTAAAATAAAATAAAATAATGAACCAATATATAAGAAAAATAACCTTAAACCAGTTACACAAGAAAACCTGGAGAAGACTGTGAGCTGATGAGGCAAATAAGCTGCATTAGATATTTGTCAAATCACAATAAGGTAGAAAACGTGCAGCGTTATGCCATGAAATCCAACCACCCCCATACCATACAAGATCAAGACTATTCAATAAGGCTCTGTGAGGAAATCATCACAATGAATAGCACAATTTTCATCATCATGCCTGTTAAGTATCAGCACCAATGAAGCAGACAGCATGATCACCAAGAGTAAAACTGGAACGAATCTCTGAGTAAACAAAAGAGTGACCTTGGTGAGCAGAAAAGACCAAAAGGATTCAAAAAAGAAAAAATGAATGTTTAAAAAAAAGATTGGAGGGACAACATGGTCACGAATGCCTTTCTCACATGCATCCAGAATAGGCAGAGAACATTTACTCTACACAACACCACTTCAAGAAGGAGTAAAAAATAACACATCAAAGTAAACCTTTATTACTGAGCTCACCATCGATGCAGGGAGATCATATGTTTCCTGCCCTAGGGATGGGAGGGTTCTCATGATTTCAGAGGGTGTCAGCACTCGGATTTGCTGGTCACTATTGCTCCCCGACAACGACAACCGTTCTACAGGTGGTGGCCCCCCGGCTCCGTCCCCTGCAGGCCGGGGCGGCGACCCCACAGTCCCTGGCCCTCCCGCCCTCAGCAGCGCGGGCTGGGCAAGGGGGGGCTGGGGAGCAGGGGGTTGGGCTGATGACGGTGTGGGAGAGGGGACGGGGGCGGTCGTGGCCACAGGTGGCGGCACAACGGCAGTGGCAGCAGCGGCAACAGGGGCGGTGGGAGGTGGCGTCCGTCTGGGGGGTTGAGAGGGCTGGGGGGATGCGCAAGGGTTGAGGGTTTATGGTTAGGTTTGGCCGCTGGCTGGGAGAAGACAACTTAAGGGGAAAACGACCTGCACATGCCTCTCTCGACAAGATCCCTTTTTAATTATGTCTAACCTCATCAATCATTCGTACAATTTATTTCCATTTAAGATCTGATCACGAAAAATATTCATACTTAATATAGGAGGGGGCTAAAGCAACTTTGGGATCACAACACAAAGCACACAATTCAAATATTCCCAGGAGCAAGATATTTCAAGTTTAGCACCCACAATAGCACTGAGAACACACACAAAGGAAAGGGAAAAAGCATATTTTGGTTTTTTAACAAAACGAAAAATTATTCACAATTTACAAACAAAGGTCCTTGGATAAGTGATTTGAGAGTAAGAAGGTAAAACTTAAGTGTTATATACCAGTGCTCTAGACTATAACAATATTATACGTATACACCAAGCAAAATCTCAACTATGCATTAGTTTTGTAATTAGCTCAATGCATCACGAGAGAACCTATTTTCTACTTTCAATAAGGCTACCAAACGGTGCTTTTCGTAGAGTTTGAGAGCAAAGAGATGGGAAATATTTGCTCATCAACTTTATATTACGAATGTGTGCATCATGAAATTATCTTTACTACTAAAATAAAAAGCAAATGGCCTTCCACTGGCCTAATTGCCTCAGTGAACACTAGGGGTGGCACATATGATGGTAGTGGCAGGCATGCATCAGAGGAACTAAGGGATAAACTCCAAGGTAATTCGATTTTTACCTGCTGAGATTTTTTCATTCGGGCAGCTGCTCTGTTCTCCCTAGCTTTCTGGAGATATGGAGCTTTCTTGTCTTGAGGAAGAGCCCTCCATTTCTTTAAAATTTGCTTACATCTGTCAGACCAAACTAATTATTGGGAAGAGGAATAATTTAATTAGGCCATCATAATATGCGCACACAGCATAACAACATCATTTTATGACTTTTGATAAAAAGTTGAACTGAACAATAAATATATTGCATGGATTTTAATTTTTAGTCCACTAATTTGGCACATTGGGAATTTTAAAGCTTAATGACAAAATAGCTCAATTGGGTGATTTCAAATTCACTTGTTAAATGCCTTTCTTTGTGAACAAAATAGTGAACAAACTTTTTGTGATAAATGAATATTTGAGAAAATTAGTGTTAGATGCAAAAAGGACATTTTATCATCAGATATCTTTCAAGGAAAAGCATAGAAAAAACAAACCTGGGTACTCCTTCTTCCATTCTGGGTGATTCATGTTTGCATACAAAACTGCAGATATTGTGGCACCTGATCCAAGGCTTTCATCAGACTCCATCTTTTGATTACTACGTTGATTATATGAAGAAGGCACTTCTACTGTTGCACCAGCTTCTCCAGCACCCCCAGATCCCTCTTGTTGTTGAGGTATCCATGGACTTGGAGGCTCAGAAAATGCTGGGCTGAATTGAGGACTACTGTGAATGCAAGGTAAATAATTTCAAATGAGTAAAATTGCAATTACAACCTTACTTTTTATAGATGCCGACTATTCTCAAAAATTAAGAAAAAAGAAAAATCTACATTAATCATCACACTCATGATACAAAAATTTCTAATGCTATTACATATAACTTATACTAATGATACTGGATAAAATACAATGAAAAGCTACATCATATATTTTAATAAATCACTGCATAAAATAGGAAATTAACAAATATAATAAACTCTATGATGAATTAAAGTGATTGTTTTCTAAACCATTGTTGCAGTTTGTAAGACTTTTGTTTGGGTGAAGCGAAGCTTCGGAGGCTTTGCGCACGGCATGGACTACAGTGTGTGCTCAGACGCTGGGGAGAGAACAGTGTGTGCTCAGACGCTGGGGAGAGAACAGTGTGTGCTCAGACGCTGGGGAGAGAACAGTGTGTGCTCAGACGCTGGGGGGAGAACAGTGTGTGCTCAGACGCTGGAGAGAGAAGAGTGTGTGTGTTGAGACGCTCGAGAGTGACGACGAGTTGCGGACTACGGTGCTTGTGTTTGTAGAACCTTTAGACTACGATAATTATACAGTCCACTAAATTGCATTGTGTTAATCATTATTTCGATTATAACCGTAGTGTAACCGGTCCTTCTGATCTGATATCAGTCGATGTGCATGCCACATTTTGGTCCTTCGGGCCGGATCTTCGTGCTAAATTAATATTTAGTATTGGTTTCAAGCATCTAGTTTTGAGAAATCTTTGATATAACTCGAGTGCATCGGCTCAAGAAAGACGCGTTATCGGGCGAAAGGTGCGTTCAAGGTCATAAGGCACGCTGGCTCCGTGAGTGTTACCAGGCTAACAGCTGCGCGGGGTGGATGGCGTAAGAGCTGCCTGACGCCGACCGTGGTTTCCAGTCCAGACCAGACGGCGCCCAGCAGATTCATTCTACTTCGTTCCAAATTCAACATTGTCTACGCATCATCCAGGTCAGACAGACTTTGACGGCTCTTATCCTTTCCCGTACATATTTACCCTGCCTTACATTGTATACGTTGTGTAATCATGGAATCAAGCGAGAGAAAGTTACTCATTAAACAACGAGGTTTAGCTAAGAGTAGTTTAACACGAATTATAACTTACGTAGAGCAGTTTCAGCCAGGTTTAAATTTAAATCTTATACGTGCTAGAGCTGAGCCTTTGACAAACATCTGGGAGAGATATGATGAGGTTCAGAATAAGTTAGAAATTTATGACGACGAGGAAGACCATGCTGCTGACAGAGACATTTTCGAGAATAATTTTTGGGATTTGAAAGCAAAAATTAATACTCTTCTAGAAGAAGCTGACAATTGGTCACTTCCCAGTGAAAATAGTAGAGTAGGAAGTGTGAACACACCGGTTCATAATAACTGTGTGAAACTTCCCACAGTACAATTACCTCAATTTTCTGGCTGTTATACACATGGATACAGTTCAGAGACACGTTTGAAAGTTTGATTGTAGCCAATCCAGCACTTCCAGATATTCAAAGGTTTTATTATTTGATTTCATCCTTAAAGGATGAACCGCGTGCATTGTTACAGAATTTGACAGTGTCAAATGAAAATTTTAGTGTGGCATGGAACCTCATATGTCAGAGATACAACAATCCAAAACTCATTGCATCCAAGCATGTTAAGGCTTTGTTGACGCCCATGAAGGCTAGCGATGATTCAGCTACAGAGTTGAGACAAGTAGTTAATCATTTATCAAGCAATTTAAATGCACTTGAAGCTTTAAGCCTAGAAACACCATTGCATGAAATAATGCTTATGCAATTCACTCTAGACCATTTGGGCCCTTCTATCAGAAAGGAGTGGGAGACTACATCAGTGTTACATGATTTTCCCAAATTAGAGGAGTTTTTAAATTCCTAGAACAAAAATGTCAAACGTTAGAATTATTGCAACCCAGTCAACCAGTTAAGGCTAGCGGCAGCAATATATACAAACCAGTGGAATCCAAATTCAAATCGAACAAGACCAGGTCATCTAGTTCCTTTATGACGACGAGCAATAGCACATTGTGCCCGTATTGTGAACAAAATCATGGGTTGCAGAAATGTTTATCCTTTGCTAATGCTAGTGTACAACAACGAATAGAGTGTGTTAAGCAAAACAAATTATGCTTTAACTGTCTAAAGGCTTTTCATAGCGTTAAGGAGTGCCAATCAGGCAACTGTCGGAAGTGTGATAGGAAACACAATACGCTGCTTCATTTTGAGAGACCGGTGACAACGAAATTGCCTGACGGGAATGAACGACCACACTTACAATGTGGCTCAACTAGTGACCACTTCAGGAACGTCAGCCCCAACCAAATAGAGAACGATTCAAGGACATTGGGAAGTTACTGTGCCTTAAAATTACGACTGATTAAGCAGGTGTTATTGTCGACAGTTATTGTAAATGTGGAGGACTCATTAGGTAGACTTCATCAATGCCGTGCTCTTCTCGATAGTGGCTCACAAAGCAACTTCATTACTGAAGAAATGGTTAGACTACTTAATTTAAAGAAAATTCGAGACGTAATTCCGATACAAGGCATCGGGGATGTGACTGCAGGCACCACGCACAGTGTTAATGTAGGTGTCCATTCAAGAACAAATTACTTCAAGGTCAACCTCAATTGTTCCATTCTTCAGAAGATAACAGACAACGTTCCCTCAACTTTTATTGATTACAAGGATTGGGGTATACCTTCAGATATTGTGTTAGCCGACGACAAGTTCAACGAGCCAAGCAATATAGATCTTCTAATAGGTGCGGAGTTCTACCTTCAGCTCTTATGCCCTGATCAAAGAACCAGAACTGGCAACTACCCAATTCTGCAAGATACCAAGTTTGGATACATCCTAGCTGGAAGGCTTCCCTGCCAGACCTCAGGATATGCTTCACAGCGATCATTCCTTACTAGGAGAGACAACGTATTGGATAAGCAACTTCAACGTTTTTGGGAAATCGAGGAACTGGTTCAACCATTACCTACGAGGGAGGAAGTTATGTGAACAACATTTCAAGGAACACACCAGAAGAGACTCTACGGGCAGGTTCATTGTTCGATTGCCTCGCCGCCAGGGAGTAGGACATTTAGGTGACTCATATCAACAGGCAAGCACACGACTACAACAATTGGAACGCCGACTACACAGACAGACAGACTTACAATGCCTTTCTTCAAGAGTATGAAGAGCTTGGCCATATGAAAAGGCTAGATGACAACGCAACCAACAACCAGAGGGAATTGTTTTACTTGCCCCACCATGCAGTGATCAAAGAAGCTAGCTTCACCACCAAGACGAGGGTAGTTTTTGATGCTTCCGCCAAGACGACTACAGGAACATCACTCAATGATACGCTGTTAATTGGAGCCACATTACAACAAGATCTGAGTTCCATAGTTCTACGATTTCGAACTCATGAAGTGGTGTTTACAGCAGACATCGCTAAAATGTATAGACAGGTCCAGGTGCATGCTGACGATACCGGACTCCAGCGCATTCTCTGGAGAAGATCATCTACAGATCCAGTGAACATCTATGAGCTCACCACTCTCACATATGGTACGGCGTCAGCTCCGTTTCTTGCAACAAGGTGTCTCCAGCAGTTAGCTGAGGAAGAAGCAGTCAGATACTCTCACGCTGCTGAAGTATTGCGAAGAGACTTTTACATTGATGATGTGCTCTGCGGGGCAAACAACTGCAAGGAAGCGCTTCAATTGCAACAGGAATTGATAGATATACTCCGTACCGGTGGCTTTCAGTTGAGAAAGTTTTGCTCTAATCATTCTGCCATTCTGGAAGCCGTCCCACCAGAATACAGAGAAACGGAACTGCCAAGACATTTTGACAGCATTAATGAAGTCAAAACACTTGGGTTATTATGGGATCCAACGCAAGACATGTTTTCAATTGCTATCAAGACACCATCATTATCCTTGATGTTCTTAAGCGATCAGCCAAACTCACCTGTCACTAAGCGTACAGTGTCTTCTGTGATTGCATCTATTTTTGACCCGCTTGGGCTAGTAAGTCCCATTGTTATTATATATAAAATGTTTCTACAGCAATTATGGCAGTGTAATCTACAATGGGATGAATGTCTTACAACTGAGTTATTAGCAGACTGGAAGAAACTATGTTCACTTCTCCCTGAAGTTAAGAACATTCCAATCGAACGACGTGTGTTAGCCAAAGGAATCCTGTTAGACATACAATTACATGGGTTTTCAGATGCAAGTGAAAGAGCTTATGGTGCTTGTTTATACCTGCGCTCAGTGTCTCAACATGGGGAGGTAGTAACCAAATTACTGTGTTCAAAATCAAAGGTGGCACCAGTGAAATGTATCACGATCCCTCGACTGGAATTGTGTGGAGCATTGTTGCTTGCTCGACTGGTAAACAAAGTAGCACCTATTTTGAATTTAGATATTTCCAAGACAATGTTGTGGACAGACTCAACAATTGTCCTATCATGGCTGGCAGCGCCAGCTGCGCAATGGAAAACGTTTGTAGCAAACAGAGTAGCCCAGATTCAGGAGCTTGCAGCTAAGGGTCACTGGAGAAAGGTGGCCTCCGAAGAAAATCCAGCAGACCTGATTTCTCGTGGCTCTGACCCTTCAACCCTGTGTAACCTTACCTTATGGTGGCAAGGCCCTGCCTGGCTAAGTCAGTGTGAATTACAGTGGCCGACTACAAACTGCAACATGCAATTCGAGGAGGCGCCAGAGCAACGGGCATCAGTACTTACAGCGATGATAACTCAACCAGTCATAGATGACATAACCAATCGATATTCATCGCTTTCCCGACTTCAGAGAGTAGTTGCATATTGCCTGAGATTTTATCACAATGCCAAGTACCCAGAAAATAAACGAGGAGGCATTTAGACGACGTCCGACTTACGGCTAGCACTTAACATCTGCATTAAGATAGCCCAGCAAGCAGATTACAAACAAGAATTCAAGGATCTTGAAAATGGACGACAAGTTTCACCCAAGAGTCAACTAAGAGATCTTCACCCATTTAGGGATGACAACAACTTGCTTCGCGTAGGTGGACGCCTACATTATGCCAATTGGGATATGACAGTAAACACCAACTTATCTTACCACCCAGCCATCATTTAACCAAAATGATAGTATTAGCGGAACACCTCAGACTACTACATGCAGGACCACAACTGCTCATTGCATCGCTTCGGCAAGAGCACTGGATCCCCAAGATCAGACATCTAGTCCGACCAGTAATACATCAGTGTTTGCCGTGTTTCAAACTAAAGGCTTCTGCCACCCAGCAGCTTATGGGCCAATTACCTGCAACCAGAGTTCAGCCGTCACGTCCATTCCTACATACAGGAGTTGATTATGCAGGTCCGTTACAGATCAAGATAGGAACGGTAAGAAGCAAAACCCTGGTTAAGGGTTATGTTGCAGTATTTATATGTATGGCAACCAAGGCTATTCACTTAGAATTGGTTAGTTCACTAACAACAGAAGCATTTATAGCTGCGCTCAGAAGATTTATCGCCAGGAGAGGCAAAATTCAAAAACTTTACAGTGACAATGGCACTAATTTTGTAGGAGCAAACCGTGAGCTATATGCCCTGAGGCAACTATTTATATCTGAAGAGTGTAATAAAAAGATACAAGGCTTTGCAGCTACTGAGAGAATTCAATGGCATTTTATTCCTCCCAGTTCTCCACACTTTGGAGGATTATGGGAAGCTGGGATGCGATCAATGAAGTATCATTTAAAACGAGTAGCGGGAACCTCCATTTTTACTTTCGAGGAGCTGTCAACCCTTCTCGCACAAATAGAAGCTTGCCTTAACTCCAGACCTATTACAGTCTTATCCGACGATCCTAATGATCCGAGTTATCTTACCCCTGGTCATTTCCTCATTGGTGGTCCTCTAACCTCCTTCCCTGAGCCTAGTCTGTCTGATGTGTCGCTGAAGCATCTTTCCAGATGGCAGCATATTCAACAGGTGACGCAGCAGTTATGAAAGAGGTGGTCCATGGATTACCTAACATCACTTCAGCAGAGAAGAAAATGGCGTTCGGAACAGAAGAATCTTCAACCTGGGAACGTGGTTCTGGTCAAGGACAACCTACCCCCACTTTCTTGGAGGATTGCAGTCATCCAGGAAGTATTTCCGGGAGAAGATGGGCTGGTTCGAGTAGCCAGCATAAAAACTCCCACCGGCATTGTAAAGAGACCTATTCATAAATTGATAATTTTACCCTTACAATAATGTGCTTATAAGGTGTTTAATAGTATTTAGTAGTGCAATGTAATATGTTGTTTGTTTTGAATTTTGTAAAATTCAACGGGGGGAGCTTATGTTGCAGTTTGTAAGACTTTTGTTTGGGTGAAGCGAAGCTTCGGAGGCTTTGCGCACGGCATGGACTACAGTGTGTGCTCAGACGCTGGGGATAGAACAGTGTGTGCTCAGACGCTGGGGAGAGAACAGTGTGTGCTCAGACGCTGGGGAGAGAACAGTGTGTGCTCAGACGCTGGGGGGAGAACAGTGTGTGCTCAGACGCTGGAGAGAGAAGAGTGTGTGTGTTGAGACGCTCGAGAGTGACGACGAGTTGCGGACTACGGTGCTTGTGTTTGTAGAACCTTTAGACTACGATAATTATACAGTCCACTAAATTGCATTGTGTTAATCATTATTTCGATTATAACCGTAGTGTAACCGGCCCTTCTGATCTGATATCAGTCGATGTGCATGCCACAACCATCTTCAAGATTATACTTTTTCTAATACTCAACAATGGATAATATTTACTAACAGTAAGCAACATCTATAAAGGCTGAAATAAAAAAATAATTTTTCATAACACTACCCACTTAAATCTGTCAATTTAAACTTTGTTGACTTACTTGCTATACTCTGAGTGATATGGTGATGGAGGTGGAAAACTGATTGGTGAAGACAGATTTTGTTGCTGTCCAACTGAAGGTAAAGGCCCTGCCCCAACAGATGTTCTAGTTATACCTATATTGGCTGGTATTCCAGCTGACAAAATAAAAACAAAAAAATCATTTTACTTATAACTTATTACAAAATAAGGCATAATTATAACAATAGAGGTAACAAAATTTATTTACACTAAAACATTAATTTAAAGCACTTTGCCATAAGAGACTAGAAAATATATTGATAATGAAATTAATTGTATCACTTTATTCAAATGTTAATAACTTCATTGAATCAAAGTACAACCAAGGGATTATGTACAAATCCATGGTAAGGACATGAAACCTAGAGCCTGCATTCACCATCCAGCTCAGAGAAACATTTTATGAGGCCTGTAAAGCTTTGATGAAAAAGTGATCTGTGACATTCAATGAGCAATTTTTTATTTTTCAATTAAAACTATGATCAGAAAACCTTTTGAAATACTGATGCTTAAAAAATTAGTTACACTTGATTTTCACTTTTATGATAACACAAAATATCTTCAATAAGTTCCAATTTAATCTCTTATTCTGCTCACCAAAGCACTTGAAATAACCGATACTGGACACAACTAAAATGCAGTCCCTTAGGTAAAAATGTTGCATGCTTCTGATGTAATGAGTAACATAACATTTGGGTTTTTACCAGGAGTAGAAACATGTGATGGGGAGACAATTCCATGACCGGCTGATGTAGCTGAAGCTGATGTTGCAGCACCTACAGAACTAGTGGCAGAAGCAGCAGCTCCAGGTATTGGGCATAAAGGGAAAGCTGACTCCTGAGATTCCTGGCTCTCATCCGTCAAAACCCCTTTAAAAATTTCTTCCACATCCTTACTATCCATATTAGGCATACTATCCATGTTAGGCAGACCTGAAAAATTGTTTTATTTAATAAAAAAGGTCAATTACTACTTTCACAAAGAAATTTCCATGGAAGTCTAATTGAAGAGTTACCTGTGTCTCTGACCATTGATTCTAGGTTAAAATGAGGACTTAAAATATCTGTAAGCTCGTCTTTATGATTTACTCTGGATACCTCAGGCCCACCTTCATTTATTGAAAGTGATTCATTCAGTTCTGCATCGTCAGGCAGAGTAGAATCTGCAAAAAAGTTAAAAAGATGAATCATACAAATTGTATTAAATCAGTTTTATCAGGTATTCTCATGAAAGTTAGTCACTAGTTGACTATTTCATATAATATACTAATTTTTAATATTAGCTAAATTAAAAATTACTCAAATACAACACAAAAAAATAAAATTTATTTTACTAAGTACAAACCTGCTATATCTTCCAAGTTTTCCCCAGTTTTGGTAATGTCATCTTCATCCTCATTCATAATAGTGTTCACCAAATCTGTGTCTAAAAGGTCACCTGGTATAGGCAGGATATCCTTTAAGGCCTCAGCATCACCCTCATCATCTTCTTCCTGCTAAATATATGTTTACATTAGATAGTGGATGACAGCTAATTTCCAAACCAAGTAGATGAAATGTGGCATAGTTAAAATTAAAACAACATAGTTTTAATAACACTATTCCACATACCACTATATAACAATGACAGGTATCAATGAATAACCAACATCATCAAGTAACAAGCATTAAAAAAGTAGGCTTTAATACCAACAGAAGAGAGCGGGGGAAGAAAGAATTGGGGAAAGGAAGAAATAGGTTCAAGGAGAGTGAGGGGATGGATGAAAATAGGAGTATAAGGTGATTTGCAGAAGAAGTTGGGATTGGTTGGATTAACCATGAATAGATGATAAAAGGGAGTACTAAGGGAGGGTGATTATTGGTTAGGAAATAAATGCACTTAGATGGGGAGAGGGGGAAAGTACTTACATGGGTAAGAGAGAAAAGGAGAGGAACTGGTGTTTGTTAACTAAAGGAAACTCAGGATTGTGTTTGTGTAAAATTTCCATTTTTTTCAAGAATATTTAATCTGAAATCTTTATCAGTTATATGTATGATTTTCCGAGTGAAAGAGGATGAATGATTACAGATGACTAAGTGTTTTGCAAAATTAGAGTCAAATAAAACTGATTTAAAACAACTTAAGTGTTTGTTGGCTCTGATTTGAATGTTCCTACTTGTTTGGCCTATATAAATAGCATTAAAGTTGTTACATTTTAATTGGTAGACAGTGGATCTCTTCATTGTATCAATTTTATCTCGACTGTTGCAGAGAAGTAGTCTAATGTTTATTTTGTTAGAAAATGCAGGCCTAATTTGATTTGATTTGGAGAAGAGATTATCAACTTTGTAATTTAAATATCCAATAAAATTCAATTTGCACAAACAAGGTTTGCTGACAGTTGGAGTTGGACGGAGCCATTTTGAAATTAAACATGGGGAATAATTGTTTTCTTCCACAATATATGACATTGTATTTAGTTCTTTGGAAAAGTCTTTGGTAATAGAGGAATATTTAAGAGTCTATTGAGTAGAGTGGAAGGCAGTGTATATACGATTGTGATGATGATTAGAGACAGTAGGTATGATATGATCAGTGTATATAAGTTTACAATAAATGGAAAAATTAATTTTACCATCTCAAGTTGTTAAAAAAATCTATATTATGGAATTCCATGAAGTCTCAGCCTCATCTATTAATTTTATTCAAAATAAAGCTTGGGTATAAACAATTACCTTTATTGGAGACTTTATGACAGCATTTTTGTTCTCTACCTCTTCATTTTTCTTTTCTGACTTATCAGTTTCCTTATCATGTTTAGCCTTAAGCTCCTGAATCGCTTTTATTTCATCCTAAATAAAAATGATTCAAAGAATACAATTCAGTAACCAATGGACTCCACAGACAACATAAGAAAAAAAACAATCATTAATATTCCAATAATTACTTTCCAACAGAAGTTTTTAAAAATTTTCATGAGAAATTTAATAAATAAGTGATGTAATTATTAATTTTAAGAGATTAATATATATATATATATATATATATATATATATATATATATATATATATATATATATATATATTTCATCATGAGGAATATTTCTTTAATTCTAAAGATTTCTCCTCGGGATAGGTTTTCGTTTTTTCATTATGGAATAATAATGGAGTTAAACAATCACTAATATTTACAATTTTAGTAATATTATACTTTTTCCACATTGGGTTAATAATGTCACACATTTCTGCCAAATTTTAAATTTATAGCACAATTAGAAGTGAAATTACATTTTTCTAAATGTTTAAATTTAAATAATTTTTAACACCAGCAATAACAATTTCATGGATACAGTGAAATGTTTATTCGTTTAAATAGACTACTCTCTAAATAACTTAAAAATTTCAGCTCCCTATCTTGCCCAGTAGTATCTAAACATTTACCTGTTTTTTTAAACTTGAAGAATTTTTAATTGCCAAACAAATTAAAATATCAAAATTTCTATAATCCTTATTTCGTTTTTTTACAATTCCTATCTCTAAAAAAAATTTCAGCTCCGTAGCATATTTGGAAATACATAAACCTTGAAAATTTGTTTAACCAATTGCAAATTTTTAGCGGACGCATTGTTGCATTTTTTCAAGATTTTCGTTTTTTCTAGTCGGTTTTGCACAAAACCCTACCTAAGAAAAACATTTCGAATCTCCAGCTCATCTGGAAGTGCCTAAACATTAGTATCCTCCTATATCCTCCTCCTCCTCTGTAAGAAACGTCGATATACAGTCAAACTCGTTTATAACGAGCACGGTTGTAACGAGGTCACGGCTATAGTGAGCAAATGCTACCTCCAAGATAAGTTTACGAGTATTTACATACAAATATTTCACGTATATAACGAGCACGCTTCATGGATATATCGAGCAAACTTCGACTACGTCTCACTGTCTCAAACGTGGTGGCGGTCAGCCCCTTCAATCCTCATAGTGACCCAAGATATGTAACCTTGTGTTCTCGAGTCCAGCCTCTACACCCTATCCCTCGGGGAGGTTAAAGACCGCGGCGTTGTTGTTAAAAAATAATCCCTTCGTCCAAACCAAGAATTCCCAACTTGCAGGTACAGTGGTACCCGCGGAGGTCCTTTGTCCTCTCCTCCCAACCCACAGCTCTTTTACAGCCAGGAGGTTGTGTTTGGAAGGGGGGTAAGGGGCTAAGGGCATGTACAATGGCGCCCGCCCCCGTCGCTCAGCCGAATGCACCCAACACCCATTCCCACGTAAAGATGGGAAATCCCACGTTTAATCCGTCTCCTCATTAACTCTTCCTGGAATTGGTATGCTCGCAGTTTGCAAAGAAAGTTCGTAGCGTTGATCACAAAAATCAGTTGAGATTTTGCCCTTGAACGAGTAACATGTCCGTACATAAAAGGAAGTGTCTGTCTATTCGCGAAAAGGTTGATATTATTCGAGAGTTAGAACGTGGTAAAAAAAATGTTGAAGTGTGCAAAAAATTTAATTTATCGTCGTCTACGGTTTCAACCTTATGGAAAAACAAAGAAGCGATTTTATCTGCACTAGAGAACAACCTAACAACGAACAAGAAAATGAGGAAGTGTGACTTGGGTACTGTTGATCAAGCACTGCTGGAGTGGTTTAAGACGCAGAGAAATGCTGGTTTCCCCATCAACGGCCCCATTTTAAAGGTACAGGCAGATAAATTTGCAAAACAGTTAGGACATGAAAACTTCACATGCAATAATGGGTGGCTCGATCGTTTTAAAAATCGGCATAACATTGTTTATGCGAAAGTCAGTGGAGAGGCCCTGTCAGCAGATTCAAAAATGGCAAGTGAATGGGTGAAAAGTGTTTGGGAGGAGTGTCGAAAAGGTTACAGAGAAGAAGACATCTACAATGCCGACGAAACTGGACTGTTTTACAACATGATGCCTGATGCAACGTTTAAATTCAAAGGTGACAAATGTGTTGGTGGCAAAAGACCTAAGAATCGTTTAACAGTTTTAATGTGCGCAAACATGAATGGGAGTGACAAAAAAAAAACTTTTTGTTATTGGTAAGTCACAAAAGCCGCGTTGCTTCAATAATGTAAAGAAGCTTCCCGTTGAATATGCAGCTAATAAAAAGGCATGGATGACTTCCAATATTTTTCAGCAATATGTAAGTCAGTGGAACAACGAGTTATGGAGGAAAAATAGAAACATTTTACTCCTTGTCGATAACTGTCCTGCGCACCCACATATGCAGGAGTTATCCAATGTAAAACTGGTGTTTTTGCCTACAAATGCGACTTCTATTTTGCAGCCAATGGACATGGGGATAATTAAAAGTTTTAAAGGCCATTTCAAGCGATTTTTTGTTCTACAGTTGATTGAAAGGAGGGAAAGAGGTTTAGATGGCAACGTCTCTGTATTGGATGCAATTCATTTGATGACAGATGCATGGGACAATGTTTCACCTACAACGATCATAAACTGTTTTCGGAAGTCTGGTTTAATATCGGGAGAATTTTCGATTGATAACCATAACGTTGATGAAGATGATCTACCTCTGTTAGAATGGCTTAAAGAAAATGAAATTGCGAATTTTGACCATGTAAATGACATTGACAATTTTGTTCATGTTGATGATGATTTGATTACCAGTGGAATTCCTACGGAGAGTGAAATAATAGAGACAGTACAAAACACAGCAGACAGTGATGAAGACATTGTTGAATGTGTCGAAGACACAATCCCGACGAAAGCCGTGCCAACTTACTCTCAAGCTCAGGATGCTGTGGAAACATTAAATGATTTTTTTGAAAACATTGACATTTCCGATGGTGTTTTTAGTGCAATAAGTGTAATAAGAGGAAACTTAAGAGACTTCAAAGTGAAATCTATGAAACAGGCTACCATTCAAAGTTATTTTTCTAAAAAGGGGAGTGATTAAGGATGCAGCTGTGAGTAAATTTTATATGTACAAATGTTTATTTTAAATTTTCTAGTTTATTCTCATTTTTATGTTTTTCCACAAATTTACTAAATAAACTTTCTGTTTATATATTCACTTTTACTTCTTATGTCTTATTTCACCATACGCATGCATGCTTTTGCCTTCACGGATATTAAGTTTAACGGCTATAACGAGCAAAACTAGACGGTCCCGTGGCGCTCGTTATATCCGAGTTTGACTGTATAATGATAACATATAGGAGGATACTAATGTCCAGCCCAAACTACAACAGCTAGAGAGCTGAAAGTTTCAGTTTTTGTAGATATGATGGAGAAACCTACAGATAAAATGAGACAACTCACCTAAGTGACATGAGTTCGACTCCAGAAATTCCGAAAGTTGCGTTTTTTCCCATAAGAAAAGCATTGCGCCATTTTTGTAAATTAATTTTGGGCACTTGCCTGTTAGCTAGAAAAATGAACTTTTCAGTGTTGCTAGATGGCCGCAATATCTATTAGGAATTATTGTTACTTTTGCTTACAGTGTCCTGGGTTCGACTCCAGATACCCCGGAATATCTCCCATAAGTTAGCATGGGAAAAAGTTATCCCAGTGTGTAGACCAATCTAATAGGTTTAGGAAGCTGAAATTTTGCAGGATTATAAATTTTTTCTCATAACCAACTATACAAATCGAAAATTTCAAAATTGTTAATTTTTAGGGGTTGTATTAACCCCATTTGGACATTAAAATTTAATAATTTTTATCTTAGAAACTATATGCTGTAGGTTCGAGTTTTTGAAATCATTTTGTAACAAATTATATGTAGCAAAAAATGAAATTTTGAAAAACTTCAATAATTTGACCGCTAAAAATTCGCAATTGTTAAAACATATTTTTGAGGTTTATGTATTACCGAAGGTGCTAGGAAGCTGAAATTTTTTTACTGCTAGATTTTGTAAAAAAACGAAATAAAAAATTATAAAAATTTTTATATTTTAATTTCTTTGGCTGTTAAAAATATTTAGGTAGTTTGGGGCAAGCTAGGAAGCTGAAATTTTAAAGTTAAGTAGAGCTCAATGCATTGAAACTAACACAGATTTGAAAAGCTCCAACAAAGTGTTATTGTGGCCATATTAAACTTTTAAAATTTAAACAATTATATAAATATTATTTCACTTTTAGATGTGCTACAACTTCAAATTTGACAAAAATGAGTAGAATTAGTACCTTACATTGAATAAAGTATAATAATCTTAAAATTGCAAATTTAAGGCATTGTTTTAATCAAATATTGTTCAATAAGGAAATATAGAAATTGGGGGCAGAGGTGAAATATTTTGAATTAAAAAAATATTTCTAATAATGTTATATCTCTCTGAAATATTAATGTTTATCAGGGTCAGATGAAATGCTAGCAGAATGCAAGCACCAACTACTTGTATATCTATATAGATGTAATGGCATAAAAACACACCAGAATGTAAATTTGCACATTTTAGCGTATGCTTTTATACCCTTACAATTTCACTTTGGTGTTTGTCTGTCTATACATTTATTAAACATACACTTCATAATATAGCATCATCACTAATTTACCTGAGACAGCTTAATAGTCTTGTCGTCACTAACATGTATTGGAGAAGCCCTTTCTTCATCCGAATCACTACTACTATGCACATCACAGCCTTTTGTAGTGTCTAGCAGCTCCTTCCCAAAAAATGCTTCCTGAAAATTAAAAAATAAACTTACCATAAAATATTCTTAATTTTTCCAATGGCTGATTTACTTAATAAGACATTAAATGCATTTTTTTGAATAACTGTAATAAATATTAAATGAGCTAAATTAAAATTTTATCTTCAAAATATAAGTTTGAACTGGAGTATCACAAAAGATTACTGAATAATTTCAAAAAGTGCATTTGTACGTTATTTCAGAAGTTAAAACTATCTTAACCATTTTTAATACACCCATTATCATACAACATTATGTTCAGAAACGTTGTAAATTATATATTTCTACCGAAAACCTTGCAACAACCAATAATACTGCAATGAGTACATTAATGCAAGCCAAAAAAGATTTTACCTGCAGATATGATGGATAACTCTCCATCAGTTTGTTCTTAGGCTTCCTCCTTTGTGGCTTTCTCTTTGCAGGTTTTTCTTCCTTTGCCTCAGGAGTGGTAATTCCAGGAGTTCCAGAAGCAGGGGTTCCAGTTGGTGTTGATGCTGCACTCCCACTGCCGCCTCCTGGAGTCACTCCTACACTCTCACCTTCCCCACCCAAACTGTCTTCTTCTTTATCCTTGCGTGTGCCACGCAACCTTGCCACAAATCCACCAATTCCTGAAATATCGACATCATGTTATTGTGAACTAAATCTTTCACTTAAAAATAAAATAGAAAAAAATTAGGTCTATATCCAAATTTATTATCCTGAACTAAACTTTTTAAGGAACAAATATTGCATACTTCATTTCTTGAATGAGAAATATCATTCCGAATAATATTAATAACAATTATCCTAGATCAAGTAATCAGAAATTGGTTGGATACTCCAAAATGAATCAAATTAAGGAACCAACAAAATAATAACTTACCGAGTTTTTGCAAGTTTCTCTGTCGCTTTTTTCTCAAAATCATGACACCATTTTCACTAATCACTATAGTAAAACCTTCAGGTGCCTCAGGAGGTCGACCATCTTGTCTTGGAGTCACAATTGTGCCATCTTTAAGAGGAAAGGGAGGCACTTCAAGGGTAGATGACTCATCCATATCCAATTCCATCTTGCAAGTGGTCTCTGTTTGCTCCATTGAGTTGTCTGAATGAAAAGGGAATCATTAAACTTGACTGCAGTATAACAAACTGCTAGCTCTACCAAGTACTAACTTTGGTTGGATAATGCAATCCATTAAATTTATTCCATCACAAAAATAGGGCTATTCCTCAAATAAATTATTTCTAACCTGCACTGCCTGCAGCTACAACAGACTCAATTGTGGCCATTATTCCTGCCTCTGTATCAGCAAGAGAAACCACCTTCTTCCTTTTTTTACGGGGCTGCTGCTCTAAAGCCAAAGATTTGATCTGGTGTAGACCCATCTCAGAAAGACACACACCATCCATGTAAAACTGGGCTTGAGAATTGAGACGAGGAGGTTCTGTCAAAGAGAAACATGAAGGTTGATATTACGTGTTATTTAATTATTGCCACATAAGTCAAGCATTAATGAATTACCACTCAATCAATCAAAACTGAATAAATTGATGCTACACCATCATGAAAAGATATTATTCTACTATGTCCACATTGTAACTTGACTTCTATAGTCATTGAGATAAGTCAAATCAAGGGCAAGTGAACAAAAACACCAGCCTAGTTAACAACATGTTAATGGAACATAAAACTAAAGTTTGTTGAAAACATGACACTTATTAATTATGCAAGAGAGAGGAAATATAATAATAAACCTTTGTCTCTGGTGTAATTGTTTGTTTAGCAAACCTGGGCTCTTTGTAGGTGTTGGAGGTTTCGGTGGCGGAGGTGGAGGCAGCAAATGAGGAGGTGGAACATCTCTTGGACGGCATAATATGCAGTTATAACCCTCCTCAGCACACCGCTCAGCTTCAGCCTCAGTTCTGATCGTATCACAAGCACCATGTAACCACCTATGATGGGGATTATGTAAAACACAAGGGAATTTTGCAATACTATGGTGATGCACATGAAATCAAACTCACTTTGTTTATCATCCAGTAACTACTGGCATGATCATGCAATAGTTACTGTGAAACCAGGCGCAAAATTAAACTAACATGGAAATTTACAAAGTGAGTTTGATTTCATTCATATAAGGCCATTCCATCAAGTGACACCTTCTTCGGTTAGGTAAATATATTTAGGCTTGGTAGGATTCAATTTAAATCGAAAAACGTCGATAAATGTCAATTTTTTTAATTTAAAAATCGATGAGAATGAATAGTCATTGATAAGCGTCGATTTTCCAACAAGATGAAAAGTATACGTCCAAAAACCTACTCTGAGTTATAATATTTGTCGTTTCTGTTAACTTTTTTGCAGTATTATTTTCTACCTATGATTTCGTTCCTTTTCTGGGCTTGCATTAACAGTGGGACGGAAAGAAAGGTATTTTCTTAGACTCAAATAAGCGTCTTTTTGAAAAGTTCATGCTTCTACTCTGGACAATTAGGTAAACGCAAGGCCCTAAGATAGTTTTGAGAACACGTGTTTCTTAGCCCTTTTGAGGTTTTTGAGATTATATTTGCCGACCTAATGGTGGGATATTCCACAAGCCTTTCTATACAGATAAGGTCATGGATATGCCCTGTTGAGAGTCCTTCGAGGTTTGGAAGAAAGGAATTTCGGTGGTCGTTTGAAGCCCGCTAATCATTTTTTATCCCTTCCACTCATCAACCATGTGGAGCGTATTCCGGAAACAATGTTTCTCGATCCTTTCTAGGGTTTTTCCAATAGATGACCTTGTTGTATACACTTTCACCCATTCTCCCTATGCACAACCCAATCTTTTGGCAGTCTTTTTCTTAAAGTTATCGAGGAAAGATCGTTCCTCTCTCGTGCTTTTGGCTCCTTTGTCTTTTGCTACAGTTTAGTAAATTTCAATTTATATATAATGGTCTAAAAAAGGTGCACATAAATTAGCAATCATTACTAAAAATTGAATAGGGATTAAATATTAATATTTATTTGCTATTTGTTGTAAAATATTTTGCCGATTGGAAAAAAAAACATTTTAATCAGGATTTGAGGTAAGACTGTTGATCGAGAGCTCAATAATATTTTTCCTGTTTAAAAATTATGATCAATAATAAAGTCAAATTTTTCTCACTATATATTTTATGATAAATAAAGAGAATATGTAGTGCCGAGATGAAATATATCAAATGATACAAAGTATTAGATAGTTTTTTTGTCTAAAATATTATTGTGATAATTATATTGTTTTTTCTTAATTGGCATCAACGAATGTCTAAAAGCCTTCATGCTGAACTCGCAAATTATTTTTTTAAAAGAATGTTTCTCGGCAAAAGCAACATCATATTGTTCGGATTTCATAAATTAATCATTTTCTAGTTTTCCTTACACAATTTAAAGAGGTAAATCTCAATTTGTTATTGGGTGTTTTCTTTAATATTAACATTTAAAAATGAAGAAGTGTAAATGCGCATAAATAAAATAAAATTTATGAAGAACATGATATATTAGTTCAATTAATTTGTACATAAAGATTTAACTTCATATAAAAATTTAAATAAATAACCCGAGTACTGTAAAATAAACGTAAATTTTACATAGAATTTCGATGTAAAAAGTAAATTTAAATCATCGAATTGAAAGGCCAAAAACTGCCAGTCCTATATTAAAAAGTAATTTTAAGCGTCGATATTCATTGAAAATCTCTCGGGAAAATAAACGTCGATTTTCAAAATAATAAACGTTGAATTCTACCAAGTAGCAATTTGAAGCACTAATATTCGTCGAAAATCTCTCGGGAAAATAAACGTTGATTTTAACCATCATTTTCAAAAAAATAAACGTTGAATCCTACAAAGCCTAATTATTTTATAGTGATGTCTTAAAAGGAAATATTCCTCATGTTAAACTGTTTAAATCAGCCGTGCAAATACCCGGGCACCCAGTTGCTCAGGGCAACCAGAAATTTTTGCAGGTGATTAAAATTTGCAGTAGGTATATTTATTGTACTAAATAAAGGTATGAATAGTGAGCCATTAGATATTAGCACAGACCAGTAATATTTCTATCCTTATTTGCATGCCTAGTTCAAATGCTCAACATTAAGAACGTTTCTGGATGATTTAAGTATACATCTGGGTTGCAAATTTTAAACAACTAAATCGTAGTTGATATTCCAGTTAAATAGGCTCATTAGCACAAGTTTAATATCCACATCTAGTGGCAACAACAACATTAAACTATATAGTTTTTTATGAAAAGAACTGTTGCTTACAATTAATGATGAAATTTAATCTTCAAAACTTTTTAAAATATAGATAGCAGTGGGGTATATATGCCTACATAGCTTACACAGAGGATAGGGAAATGCTAAGGTTACCAATTCTTATTGATGTTTATATATACAGGCATACAAAATAGTATTTTCCACTTACTTTTGATCACAAAATAATTAATAAAACCACACGTTTTGTTATTTTGGCATTATTCATTCATTTTTCATAGATGGGGCCCTGTCATTAATTCTTGCACTGGGGCTCACGCAGTTGTAGTTACACCACTATACATAATGTACTTTTCCTTCCTAAACTTCATTGAGAATACTGTCAGCATACCTTTCACATTGCACACACTGGATTATCAATTCCCCTTCAGCATAAGGCTCACTGCAGGATGGACATATAGAGAGTGAGGCACAAGGACCACATTCAGTATAACTATTTTGCCAAGTGCAGTTGAAACCAGGATCATTGGAGCCACACATCTGACAAAGAGCACACCTGTAGCAAGGGTAACAAAACAGTTATGATATAATTACAAAAACTCCTTACATTAGGAAATGTTTCATCTAATCAATTAGTTTTTTAAACAGTTATGATTGATTTCTGCATACCACTTGCACTTCCAGTTTCCATGTGGTACATAATCTAAAGGAGGATCCATACAGTATATGTGGTATGATATGTCACAATCATCGCATAAAATAAGCCTTCCTTCATCATTACGCTGCCCACATCCTTCACAAACAGTACAATCTAAACATCTCCAGCCCTTCTGCAGAATTACCTTGGTAACCTAAAACAAATTACAACATGATCATTAATAATGTAAAGGGAAAAATTCAACTCAAATGATTTGTAGAAGAATAAATTCATTAATTTAAAAAACTTCATTAATGGAGGCAAATTAAAGCTTGTTTCCTAATAAAATTGCAGTGTTACCTCTGATGTGAAAGCCTGCACAATAAAGTATAATACTAAGTTAGTTAGGATGGACTATCAGTGACGCTTAGGAGAATTTTCAATGAATCAAGGTCAATATAAATTTTTGAAGGGATTTGACTCACCTTGACATTTACACAGTATGGATGATAACATTGTCCACATTGGGCACATGATATAAGGCAACCTTCTTGGTCACTGCCTAATGCTCCACACATCACACAAACATCTTGCAACAGGACAAATTGGTCATTAGCAGAGCAAAGTACTAGCCTGTTTTCCACACCAGGTTCATCCTCTGTCTTACTTGGGCATGCATCAGATTGAGGTCTCTGCAAGAGTTTTATTTACTCAGCAAAATAATTCAAATCATGACTACCATCAATGTAAAATTCAAACAAATTCCTTCTTTTAAATTTTTAAGCATTAATTTTCTTGCATTTGTTCAGACAAGTTATGAATCCTTTTAAATAGCAATGAAGAATTAGAAATACTTTTATACCAACTAGTGTTACTTCTATACCAACAATGATAAGCAACATTAAAAAGTAAGCCTCTATAAACCTAGCATACCAGAGGTCATTAGAAAACTTCAAGATAATTTTTTTCACATTTTCTGAGAAATAAAATAACACAAGTTTGCATTCTATATCATTTTAAAATAACAGATGGCCATTTTAAATCATGCTTGAAGAAATAAGTTGGAAAACAAAAACCTTAAATGAAAAAACAAGCCATTTTATATGACAATGACAAAAATATTCCTAGAAGGATGAACAAACCTGGAGCCCTACACCAGGAACACCAAATATCCCACGCATTTTTGTCTTATGGCCCCTTTTGCGTCCAAACTCTTGAACTCCTCTCTGCCTCTTCTGATATCCTCCACCTTTTCCAGTGCCACCAACCTTCCCAGCCCCTTTTGGTCGTCCTCCACCTCCAATTCCAAGTTTTTTCTTTGCAATCTTGCTGGCACAAAAGGGCTTTCCCTTACCAAGTCCCACTGCTCTCACTGGTTGTCCAGGTATTGCTTCATCTAGTATTCCAGAACCATCCTTTAAACCCTATAACATTATAATATTTTACAAGATATTTTATCCTTCTTCAGATGATTTCTAAATGAAATTTATACTAAAGAGAAAATTAAAGAGAACTTTTATTTTTACAATGATTAACTATAACAATATGGATAACAGCTGGTACTATTTTTATGGCATTTATAATAGTACAGGCACACCCCGGGTCACGTAAGTAATGCCTATACCCATTGCCTAACTCGAAATTTGCGTAAGTCGAAATTTACTATGAAGAGTACAGCAGAGGTAGGGAAACTACGGCCCGTGGGATGGATCCAGTCCACGAAGGCATTTATTCGGCATGCAAAGCTGTTTTGAAAAAGTGATCTATGAAAATTAAAGTATGCATAATTTACTGCATCAGTATGGTACAAGTATTCGGTTCAAATAGAGGCATGTAAATGCAGTGGCTAATGTGAGTATAGAATATAGTTAACAGAAAATGGAGCTTACAAAGAAAATTAAGACTAATGTTGTGTGAACTGAAAGATAAATGAATTCTCGATGCAAATCAATAATATATTACGCATGGTGAAATGTTGGTTTTTACTAAATGCAGTTTGCGTTTGCAGCATCCAATAGACATTTTCTTGGTAAACAAACTGTAGAATATCAATTTTGTCAAGCTGTTAATTTCCATGCTAAAATGAAGGCAATTCAAGACATTTACGTATTATGCAGTTATGGGAGTCACTTTAATCGTTCAAGGGGAATTTCCGAAAGAGTTGTTCAGTAAAATGCAAAATACTAAATGCTTATCAGCCATGATTACAAGGGCCACATTTCCATTAATTTGTGCAAAAGCGAACACACACGTTAAGAGATCAAGAACCCATGTCAACAATCGGAAAAAGACTGAAGGAATTGGGAGAGAAACCATACTACCATACAGACATGTAACAACAATGTAATCTATTATTGTATTCATATGAATGCAGATATACGTCGCAATTGTAGCCAGTTGCTAGAATTAGGTAGATTGTTACATCGATTCGATAGATTAGTCGGTAGTCGCTGTGGCCTTTTTCATGCGTAATTTGAAACCAAAGTCGCTACATATTGCTAAAAATTCGATAGAATGACAACATTGGTTGAGTGGCAAAGCATTACAACCCACGCCTTGTGTTCTTTCTTTGCGCACAAACATATAGATTTAGTTCGAGCTCGCTTATGAAAACCGCTATGTAGGCATAACAACATTTTTTCGTACATAATTTATGGGGCCGCTTACGTAAGTGCGGGTTTACCTAAGTTGAGGCTCATGTAACCTGGGGTGTGCCTGTACTAGCTGAAATCACCCGGTATTGCTCGGGTTTTTAAGACAAAACAAAAAATACTGAGGAAGATTTGAGACTAAAACCAAGTAATGAAACCAGACAAATTTTTATCATAGTGCTTAATGGTATGCAATATTTCTTGTCTTCCCATATTCTGCCCAAATAAATAAATTTTTCCTGCATCCGTGAACGATAAATTTGGCGAATGTATTTTTTATCAAATAATCATAATAAACAATTGATGGAACCACTTTTAAAATATAGTTATTTCACTCAAATTAAGTTCCATGGGAAGAAACTGCATGATATTATGTGGTCATGAATTTTAAAAAGATTAAAAACCTGGGCAGGAATTGCAAGCTCTATGGATTCAACCGGTGGAAACACATTTGAAGATATATTCAAATTAAGCTTACCCATACGTTATCAAATGCAAAGGCTGATTTTGTGGATCTAACTTGTCGCGTGAATATTTTAAAGCCAAACCTACGAAACAAAACAAGTTCCTGGACTTTGAAACCGAATTTGGGGATAAAAAGTGTTGGTATGACATGGAAAATGTTACTATAATTTAATAAGTATAATTGGCTTAACTGATGCATACAAATGTTCAGTTAAAGGAAATCAAAATGTACATATAGATGTTCAAGGGAAGAAAAGTTAACAATTATAAATGTTGGTCTAAATTATAGAACTGTTATAGAAGTTTTCTTATATTACCTTTGGAGATATTTTTCACTTAATTCATTTTCAATGTTAATGAAAAACATTTCGCTGTCTACTAAATATAGAGAATATGTAGAATACATAAAAAGTTTTTAGAGAATGAAAGCACTTAAAACTGCACATTAAAACTGTCTTCCACCTACCTTTCGAAACAATTAGCCAGATTTATAGTTTTTTTGGTGATTACCCTTCCTTGAATAACCTTAGTGTTTCTTTCTTCCCTACTTTAGTTTATATTAGGTATATATTATTTCTTTTAATTAATATTAGGTTTTGTTTATAACGATTGTCAAGTATATTGTTAATCCAACAATACGCTCATTCCCATGTTATTTAAATGGGAAAAATTAAAAGAAACAAATTTTTAAATGAAAAATGTAGTTCAAATCGCTTTTAAAACCCTCCCATTTTGCTTAACTTTTTATTGCCATTAAATGGCACCTTTATCTTGTTTCTACGTTCTGTAGTTGTTGTGTTATAAATGCACAAACAAACATACAAATTCTTCAAAATATTTATGGTAGAGATTGCTATAACATGAAGTAATAAGTCTACACATTCAAATACATACAAATTATTTTCTTATAAAATATGCTCATCATCCTATAATATCACATTAAATTATAAGCAAATCAAATTTTAGGCACAAGTTAATGAATACATATTTTTTTAAATGCATTGAAGAATAATACCCTATTTGCCCGATTGTAAGGTGATGTTTTTTCTAAAATGTACATAGATTGAAAAATTTATACTCGCCTTATAATTGCGACTAAAGATATCATCTATATCTCCTCTCCCTTTCACCCCCACTAAAATTCAATCCTCTATCTATATTATATAGACCAGGAGTTCCCAACCTTTTTGTAGGTGCAGCACCCTTTCAAAGATAAACAGAATTTCGCGGCACCCCAGCATTATATTTTCTCAAACGAGTATTAAAATCTTTGGACATCCATTTGTTGGTATCATACCATAATCACCTGTCAACACTTCAAAATCGTTGACTCATTTACAAAACTAGTTTTTTCGCAGGATCCCTAAAAATCAGCTCCGGCCCATTGTGCCACGACACCCAGGTTGTGAACCACTGATATAGACATTTCTTACTTACGGTATATCATTATTAACAAATACATAACATATAGGAGGATACTAATGTTTAGGCAATTCCAGATGAGCTAGATACTTGAAATTTGGCATGATTATAGGTTTTTGGTCACAATCAAACAGGAAAATTGAAAATTCCAAAATTGTTAATTTTTAGAGGTTGTTTTTATCCCATTTGTACACATAGTTTAATAATTTTTATCTTGGAAATTATAAGTTGCAGGTGTGTGCTGTCACAGACGTTTTTGTAGCAATGTTGTCCTCTACCTAAATAAATATTTTAATTGATACCTTAGAGATCATAAAAGGTCTAAGGAATGGAAAATGTGATTATTATACGTATTTTTTAAATTACTAAATTTTAACAATTTTGATCTCTTTATAAGTTGTTGATACATGCTGTCGTAGACTGTTTTGCAGCAAATTTTGTCCTCTACCTGAATACATTTTTTAATAGATACCTTACATATCATATTAGAGCAAGGAAAGGCAATAAGCAATTTTGCATGCGTCATCATGCCGACAAGGTCACAACATAAGCCAAATACACAGCTGATGAAAACAAGAACGCATCGCTCTCCGCATATTCTAAAATGCTTGCTGAATACTTTTACTATAATGACTATTCGTATAAATGCCATTCAATCACGTGACATTTGTTATTTTGGAAATTGTTCTGTGTGGTACACTGAATATGGCTGGTGCGTGTTTTCACAAAACAATCTTTTATGAAGTGCTTCAATTCATCATTGGACAACACAAGAGCTTAACAGAGTCACCATGTATGAGATTTCAGAATCTAAAATAAACAAAGTGATCTGAAATGCTTGCAGAATGCAAGCACCAACTACTTATATTCTATATAGTCTATTCCACCATTAGAAGACAGTATTACACTAACGGCACATGCAGTTGCCAAATTTCCCCTGAATTAGAGCCAGTAATAATGCCTTCATCCCATTTTAAATGTTTTAAGAAATAAACTAATAATTTAATGTAGATCGCTGGAAGCCAATAACTCTATATGTTTTATCATAATTATTTATTAATCTTACCACAAAATTATATTAGGTAGAAAATTAAGCATAACATTTTAGTGAGCTGTTTTGAGTGTTACCATTGTCAAAATAATTTACAGTTAAAAAAATGGCAGGATTAGTATCAATACCCCTAAGTTTTTTTTCTTTCACATGGCTTCTGAAATAGGGGATCTATATTCAAGGTTACCTAATCCGGCAAATATGGTAAGTACAATTTGATTATGTAATAATGAGTTTATCATCAGGAAATATATGTATGAGGTTTTACTAAAATTACCAATATCAATTAGCTCTAAATGTTTCATTGGGCATAAATATTGAAACAGGCATAAAAAGATAACTGCCAAATTGTAATAAAATAAACCAAGTCATAAACTTTTAATTTTAATCAGCAGATTAAATTTAAATCTGCTGCAATTTAACAATGCCAAGTGAAACTGGCTAATGCTATCCAAGTAAAATTATATATTTTACAATTATTATATTACATATATAAATATAATGTATAAATGCAATATTTTATAAATTTTGATAATGCACAAAATACAGTAATCAAATGTTAGTTTCACTACATATATTTTACCTTTTCTAAAGAACCAGAATCTACTTCCATTGGCATGACATCATCCCCTGTCATATAAATTGATTCTTGAGATGTATTCAGTAGACTAGATTCAAACACACCATCATCCATAGCTGCAAATCAATTGAATTACATAAGTTAAAACATACCATATTTCTCTAGTTAAAATATTCCCACAGAAACACACATTGTTCTTAGAGTAGTGGCTTAAATATACACCATTGATACTACTTTTTAACACTCTTAGTGCCAAGCCTGCTAGATAAATTTTCGTCAAAAGTTCAAAGGGTATTATGACAGTTCAAGTAGAAAAACGAATTGATGGAAATAATGGATCATAAGATCCTTAAGCAAATGACATAAGCTGGATTTTGGGAATAACTTGAAAACAGGGGAAAAAGTTTGCCATGGTTGGGAATCAAACCTTGCTCTTCCACTGATTTCACATAAATCTCGAGAAAAATGACTTCGTCAAAATTATGTTTGAAGATCACTGATTAATTCCTAATGTCTAATAGCTGAAATTCTCATAAAAATAAGCAACAATGAGTTCAAAAATCAAATTGATCTGGATAAAAATAGCCATTGATTTTTATTTTGGGAAAAAATAATGATTACTCATAAAAAGAATACAACAATTACTCCAGAATAAATAGCCTGCCAATGCAATCTAAAACACTTGATATCTTTGTCTGTGCGACGGGGATTCATCGCCAGCTCGCCAGGGAAGTCTGCAGGCGGTATTGGTTGGCCCATGTCAAGCTCTTAAAACGTGAATAACTCGATCAAATATGCAGACATAAACTTGAAATTTGGCAGAGATAATCTACTCAGATATGAAAATACTGTGACTAAGAAAAATTTACGAAAAACTTTCAGGGTTCTACTCCAGGGGATGATTTGCATTCTCCATAAGATAACAGGTAAAAATCATCTTTTTGATGTGCAGGCTTATTTTCTTTATTAAATTAAAATTAGAAAATATTGACTCACAAGCTTTAGATCTAAACCATTTTAACGTAAAGATTACAAGGTTTCTTATTCTGTTCATCGTTTTTCGTCTACAATTCAAAATTCCTAATGTTAAATGTTTAATTTGCATATTTTGGGGAAATCTTGCCATTTTAACGGGATGTTGCCATGCCTAACAATTTATTGTTAAACCCCAAAATCCTATTGTTATTTCAATTCTTATGGGTTTAAGCGCGCTTTGCAGGCTTTTAATATAAGAAGGAGAGAAAGACGAAAGGAGGGGGAAAATCTTTTCATAATAATCAATGTAAACAACATTCATTGCGTTATTTACAAGAAGGTATACCTAAAAACCTGAAATAATATTTAAAATTAGATTAAAATCGTTATGATGAGCTAAATTCAATATTATTGAAATAGAAACAATATGAAAATCTGAGGTATTTGCTGGACATTTTAATAAACAAACCGAGCATGTAAAATGTTTATAGCGTGAAGGATTGTGCGATAGGTTACGGGAGTTAGTTAGAGGAATGGTGTACTTAAGGTCAGTTTTGGAAATAGGGAGAGAAAGAGAGGTTTAACAGAATCAAAGAATCACAAAATAATAATAAAAGTCCAAGTTTTCAGTCCGTTGGTCTGAGTGACAAGCTATTAAAATGCAAATAACTCGATCAATGATGTAGATAGAAAACTGAAATTTTGCAGAAATTTATATAATGAGCTAATCAGAATTTTTTATTTAAGGTTGACATGGTAATTAAAGAAATTATTGTCTGTTTGTGGCGCTATTTTGAGGGGGGATATATTGCACTTCCTTCGAATAAAACTAATTAAATTTTAGAAGAAAGGGAGGAGAATGGGTGAGAGGAAGATGGAGGATGGGAAGAAAAGAGGGTGAAGAATAAGAGGGCGAGAGGGATGGAGAAAGAGAAAAGGGAAAATACAAGGGAAAGAGAGAATATGAGAGGGATGGAGAGAGAATAGTGGGAGAGGGAGGGAAGAGAGTGGGAGGGAGGCAGAGAGAAAGGTAGGGAAAAATGAGAAGTACCTTAATTTTAATACATAATCTGCATATACCCGTCATATTTGACAGGCAATTGCACTAGTAAAGGCATAAAATAATATAGAAATAATCACTATAGCAGAGCTTTTGGTAAAATAATGCACTATTATATAAGAAATAAATAACCAGAGAAAAATAACTTACCATGCATAATAATTGTCAATGATTATTTATAGTCAACTCTTGCTAGTATAATACTGGATAAATCAAAGTATGGCATAATTCATTATCATTCAAAGTTAAAACCACAGGGGTCTGTATGCTTGTTGACACAGATTATTTGAAAAACATCTACAATGAAATTAGAAACCTGGATAAGGTCTGGTGACTTATGAACAGTTTGTTCACTCTGAAAATACTGCCAGGTAGCCTTATCAACCAAACAATATGATGCTATGAGCAGTGACAATTAAATTCAATTTTTTATGCATCAACTGATTTGAACGTTCTACAAAACCTCTAACCCAACTAAATATATAACAGTAACAGTTTGCACATAATTCAAAAGAACTTTGAACATGTGATGAGTGTAATTACATTATTAACATAATATCCTAGTGCAGGAGTCAAAGACTATGTTTCTTTTATCCCATCAGCTTCAGTTTTTCCTCGTGTTCTCCATTCACAGATCATTTTTTTGCACAAGGACCGAAATGACGTGCTGCTGCTGTTTCCCTGCGTTTTTGCATATTGAATCACCTGAAGTTTATAACTAATAGCTCTAGCATATCTTTTCACTTCTGTACCCATTGCAATCTCAATACACATAACTTTATTTATCCTAGTTATGTATAAAATATTCACAAATTCATTTTTATGGGAAAAAATACATCTTATGCTGAGAAATACGGTATATGACAAAGTAATTTACTCAATAATAAATCTAAAAATTTCAATTTTCAATCAATAATCATTTGCTCAGAATCTTAATTTGAAAATTTTGTAGGCATTCCCTGCCACTTACTGATTTTTCAAAAATATTTCTTTTGCTGAGTTATAGATGGCATTAAAGGTCACCCATAGAGAAACTTTTTAACTTTCTATCTAAAACCATTTCCTCAGAATCTTAATTTGATAATTCTGAAAGCACCCCCTGCCACCCACCATTTCTCCAAAAATTCTATGACAGCATAATAAATGACATCATAGATCACATAAAACTTACAAATTGCAGTCTTCTACCTCTTAATGTTTACTTGCTATTTTAGCTTAATCAATAGGATAGACAGCAAAAACAAGCACATTTATAAAATAAAATGCACTAACAAGTAGAAATTTTTTTACAATAATTGAGTGATCCATTGCTTGAAGGTGTTAAATTAAAGAGGGAAACTGATAAAAATTGTAAATCCTTTCAATCTGAAAAAGTTATCTATTATATTTAAAATGTTATGCCTGTGTGTATGAAGCCTTATTAACTGGAAGAATAAGAAAAATGCTTATAACTCAAAAAATATCCATTTTTTCTATCAAACTTTCAAATATTACTTGCCAACGCGATCTTCTACTTTTAAAATGCTCACAGTCTACATTGAAATCATGGATTCAATTCCAAGAGCCTACATTTGAATAACATGGGAAGAGATGAAACATTGAGAGAAAGTCTTTCTAAAGTTGAACATAAAAATTAATTAGAATTGAGATACGAACTCAGAACTTGGATGTAAATGAGGCCAAAAGAATAAACTTACTATTTACATCAAAGAGAATATGAAATGATGCCTAATATTAGTTCAGTGGCCAAATTAACACTCATGATAGAGATTTTTTTCTGTAAGAAATCTTGGTTACCATAACAACACACATTGTTGCAAGCTGAAGGCTTTAATTTGGTGAAGATAGGATTTACATATCTATACGAATGAAGCATATGGTACGGGAGAGACAGGTTGGGTAGGTAGGTGGCAGGGTGCCCAAAATAAATCTGGCAGATAGAACCTACTAGTGGGCATTTAAATCCGGCGGATAAAGTATAATATTGCAAAAACATTAAAATAAAAAAGTACGAATATCTAATAGTAGCATGTAACAAAACGTAATTTGAACAAAACATTTTGATAGAGAATATTTATGCCGTGCATTTTTGTATAACTGCCCTCTCTTTGCCATACAAGAAACAGGTATAAATTTCTTCTTGACCTTAAAAGCAGGAACGTTGGAGATAGTTGAAGTGTTCTCCACCAGGAGGCTCTGTAGTATTTTGAAATACATTTCTAAAAAAGTAAAGCCACACATAATCTTGATTTCCATTAAATTAATTCACCATGCTGGGAGGTAGTAAGCACATATTGTATTGATGCTGCAAGCAACACTGCAATAAGCAGCTAGTAAGAATGGTTCCACGTAAAGAAAACCAAATGCGCTGTATAGTTTACCTCTTTGGATGGTGTGGAAACAATTTCAATTATCTACTATAATATTATGTTGTTTTATAGCTATAGCTGTTATTTTAATATGTTGCATAAATGTGCTTTCTTTTAAAAATGTTAGTTATATACTACATACAGGTAGAATAATAGTGTGATGATAATAACGAGCAATTTTCATGCACCATGGGCAGCTAGTATGACTGAAAAACAAGAAAAGAGTAGGAATGGAGTTGGGTGCAGGATGAGCATTGGAAGGGCAAAACATGCTGGCTTGGAGAGCAAAGTGTTGGTTAGATAATCAAACATAAGGCAAGCATTTATCCATTATCCAGATGAACAGCTGAAAATATTACATTAAAATTGTATACATTTTAAATATTCAAATGGGTGGGTGTAAAGATTCCAGCAATAATATACCACTATACCTAAGTGGTGAAGCATCTTCAATGAACATCAAGACTGCAGAAAGGAGAAAAAGCATGAAATTTTTTGCTTATTTATATGTTTATATGACAATTGCTATAACTCGGTAAAATTCTACCAAATGGTGTTCATCACAATAAATAACATTTATACCAATTAGATGTAGTACATCAGAAATTAGGATTAATATCTTGTGCTGAAGTCAGGGGCAGACCCAAAAAATTCCCAAGGGAGGGGCGATTGCCCCAATTGCCCCTCCCCCCTCTTGATTAATTTTAGATTTGCCACTTCATAGTTGAGGGTGACTTATTTAAAATGAACATAAGATCACAAAATCAGAACTTGAGAAGTGATGGCTACAAGTGGGAATACTGATGAGTTATGCTGCATATTATGTGGGAATTCCATTGAGTTATGCTGCTTATAGCTAGTTATGGTATTGCTGTGGAATAAGCACAGAATCCTACCGACTGTTATGAAAGCTGGAATGTCATGGTACAGGTATGCCTCGTTTAGCGCATGTTATTTTAGCGCATTTTCGATATAGCACGGTTGGCATCTTGGGAATAAAATTTTAATTTTTGAAATTTTTAAAAATAATGCTCCTAAATGCTACGGTCCCTTATTATGGTCCCAGCATTTTTCTCACCTTCATTTGTACTTCACTCTCTGTTCAGATATAGTCATTCCACTCTAATTAAAGACAAGTTGTTATTATTTATATGTTTATTAACTTTATTTCTATTTCACTCGTTCACTTTTATTATGTTTTTTACGTTGGTTTGCCGCAATTCCAGAGTCTTTTGTAGTGACACTAACATTGGAAGTTTTAAAGTTCTTAACTTTACTGTTGAGATGTGCAGGGTTGGGTTCGCTTTGGATGGGTTTTTGCTTAAGATTGGGTTAGATTAGGTTCACGACAACTTTAACTTTATCTATCGTTAGTCATTTGTTATTTTGCTGTTGGTACCTATGCTATAGTTACGTGTCTGAAGCCGCGGCGGCGCCACTGAATCATAATATCACTCATATTCCATTTTTGTTTACTTTTGCGCTGGCCAATTATCATCAAAGATCTTCGTAATCATGAAGAATTTTAGGAACACGTCAAGGTAATACACTATATTGATGTTTTACCAAGTATATACAAAAAATACTTATGATATTTTGTATATCTCATTTATTTTATAACACGTTTTTTCATCGTAAATGTTATTACAAAATTGTGATTTTCCATCATAAAGAATTAGTTTTTTGAAGCTGTTGTACACCAATAAGTTCATAATAAATAATTATTAAAAAATAATTGTCATATACTGTATTAACTCATTTAATACCCGCACATGGGTAATGCCCGCATCCCCGATTTTAGAGCTAAAAATCTGGAAAAAAAACTGTAATTCATGTCATGTCCGCACTTCCTAAATTTTGATATTTTACAGCAATATCGGTTGAATAATCTATCTGAAGCCTAATTTGATGATATAATTATGGCAACAAGCAAATATTTAAGAAATGACTTTTTTAACTTACGTAAACATGAAAAATTCACATCCATTGCCATTATATTACATGGAGACAACTCAAAAACCCATTTTGGAGTCTAGCTCCTTGATCTCACAGAAATTTTCAATTTTGAGCTGCTGCACATTCTCAAGTTATTTAATTTAAAATGAGTGATTTTTGCTAATTTTGCGAAATTTTGCTAACTCAGCCATCATTCACCTAGAAAAAGAGTGAATTTTACATAAATAAATGTATACAGTTAATGCTCAAAATAAATCACCGCGCCAAATCCCTCAGAGATAACACAATACCAAAAATAAACCGGTCACTAGATGCACTGCGACCAGTTATGTAGAAGCGTTTCTCATGTTTCTATAGATAAAATGCAACACTTACAGCTTTCAGAGGGGAAAAAAGAACAATTCCAACAGCTATTTAGTGACACATTTCCATCGCAAGATTGTGTTCTTTGCTTTTATACACAGTAAAAGTATGTACATATATTATTTTAGGATTGCATAACGTTTAAGGAACCCAAAAAATTCACTTACGGTAAAATGTGATTTGAGCATGTCACAAATTAAAAGGCAATCTAACAGAATTCGTTTGTATTTAATGAAAAATATACGCAATTCAGTAGTTTATTTCTCTTACATCACCTTTTCTATGAGAATGAACTCTGTCTGACACTCTTCTATTTATATAGAATATTTACATCATTTAGGTTTACAACTGACAGCCGGCAAGGAATTTAAAAAAATACTTAATAAATATCGTGCTTATTATATCATTCTACGCATTAAAAAAAATACCTTGGTTATAAATCGAGGAAATAAAATGCACGGCGTATTGCACCTACCGAAGAAAACGCATACTCATCTCATGCCAGGCACGCATGAAGGGGCAAATATCGTGTAATGTCCCTTCTTTGATGGGAACTTGTGGGGAAAAAAGTGTAGGTATTACATGAGTAAAAACGGTACTTCGTTTTTTTGACTTTAAATTAATATATAAAAATGTCCTATCATTATATAAGTTGCAAGATAAAAATAGTAAAATTTCTGAAGAGTAAAAATCAACTGGGTTAAGTGCTATGTTAAAAACTGTTCTTTTAGCACAAATTCTGATAGCATACAGATGTCTCAAAACGCTTCTCATGTGCTAAGCTCATGTTTGTATTCCATATTGAATGTTATGACAAAATACTGATTATGATGCAAAGCATCAAAATCTCGATTGTGTTTGCAACAAAAAACTGTAGTACATAAAAGTATTTTACCTCATGTTTCCTTTGTCATAAAAGCATTGAATAAATGTGTAATTTTATCATGTACTCGAATTAAATATGACCCTTGATTTTAAAAAGATGAAATTTGAAAAAACTTCATCTTGGTTTTGATTAAATATAGGAAATACTAAAATTTTCATAGATATTACTGATGTTTTATCTTCCATTCAGTAAGAATATATCCTAATATATAATATACCCTCTCAAGAAAATATAAGCTGTGAAATCACATTTATGAAGAAAACATTGAATAACATTAAAAACATAATACATTATATAACATCCAAGGAATTTTACAGCTTATATTAAACAAATTTTGAATATTTCTAAATATTACTTACATTCCTTCTTCTTTAAGCTCATCCTCCCTTGTGTATAGCTTTTGCATATAGGACAAATATATTCATAATCTGGATTTATTTCTTTATTTCTCTGATATGTTGTCATTTCAGCATCTGCATCACAATTCCCATGGACAAACCTGTAAATGTTTGTTATAATTATTTTCATTATGCTTTCAAGTGCATTAAAGTAACAAAAAAAGAGATCTTGTAATACTAAACATAATTTTTTTAAAGCAGTATCAAATTTATATTTGTATCACAATGAAATACTGCATTTACCCGAAAGGAAGACAAGGTTTTTTCACAAAAATGCCATTAAAAATATTAGGTATCGTCTTAGAATGAAGTATGAGGATTTAAGGTGAGAATACACCCCTATTTTCAATGCACCATGAAACACCCAGATGTCAAGTATATGTCCGTTAAAATATTTATTATTGCATAAAGTAATACATCGTATTTAATTAATTACTGTATTACTTTAAAAATTTAAGGTCAAATTTCTTAAAATTGCTCCCACAGACCAATGGTTCCACTTTGGCAGTAGCGCGGTAGAGAAGTGTTTAGAGCTGGGTAGATAATCGCATGACAAGTTGAAAAAAATGACTACAGCTGGGTGGTTCCGTACGTAATATGAAACACAAAGTCATGTAGACACCAATTAAGGTGTCTAGTAATAGAATGTAAACAAGACTGATATAATTTAAATGTATCTACTACAATTTAAACATGATGCTTTGCATTTGGTATGCCAACGGCAGACATAAAGTAGACGTGAGTTTCAGAGTAGAAAATTTACGAGAGCACTTGAGTAGTACATGCTTTGTTGAGTTTTAAAGTGAAATAGTGACAAGTTATTATTTATAATTTTTAAAGAAGATACCCTAAACAAATGACAGATATCGTAGAGAAAAAAGGAACTGCAATAAGAGGGAATGTATCAAAAAGAATTAGAAGGAAGTTACGACAGAAATTTTAAGTTAATGGTGGTGTGCTATGCTGGAGAAACAAATAATTGTGTGGCAGGGACGAAATACAATGTGCGAAGGTGGAAGCAAGCAAAAGAGAAACTTGAAGGTGCTAACACAGAGATCATTTAGTGGACCAAAACAAGGACGATTTCATGCATTAGAAGAAAAAATTGCAAACTTTGTGCATATTAAAAAAATGGACGGTAAACCAGTGATGCGGGATATCATTAAATTGTAAGCCCAAGAATTAGCACAATCGCAAAACATTCCACACCAAGAATTTAAGGCTAGTAACGGAAGGTGTGTGCGTTGATACGTCATAATGGTTTTAGCCTGCGATGAAGAACTTCACTTTGCCAGCGTCTATCTTCCGACATCACAGACAAACTAATAACTTTTCACAGGCAAGTAATTCGGTTGCAGATAAGTCACAATTACCTTCTGAGCCAAATGGATAATGCAGATGAGACACCCATTTATTTTGACATGCCATCCAATTACACAGTCAACGAAAAAGGCGCAAAAAATGTAATCATAAAAACTTCCGGTAATGAAAAACTGCACATTACTGTAATGCTGGCTGTATTAGCGGACGGAACAATGTTGCCGCCATATGTTATTTTAAAACGCAAAACAGTGCCTAAGGAAGTACTACCAAATGGAATAATTGTTAAATGTCAAGGCCAACGATGGATTCCAGCTGATTTAATGAAGGACTGGCTAAGCATAGTGTGGAATAGACGACCTGGGGCACTTTTAAGCCAGAGAGCAATGCTCGTCTTAGATGCGTTCAAAGGCCACATTACAGAGGAAGTTCAAAATACCTTTCATGGTATGAATACTGACCTTGTAGTTATACCAGGAGGTATGACATCACAAATTCAAGTGCTAGATGTTATAGTGATGAAACCCTTTAAGGATTACATAAAGTCATTTTATTCAGAATGGCTTTTGGCAGAGGACCATGCATTAACTCCTATAGGGAAAATTAAGAAGCCCAGTATACCACTTCTCTCTGTAATTGGATCATTGCAGCATGGAAAAAATAGATCCCAATAGTATCTCAAGAGGGTTTAAGAAGTGCTGCATATCAAATTCCATGGACGGTATGGAACACGACTTGTTCAAATTTGAATAAGTTGTAATGAATTAACAGGACAGCAAGAATAAGGGAAGGAAACAGAGGAGAGGGAGATGTAAGTAGTAAATTTACTTTTTTTTATTCATCCTCTTAATGTTAGCTTGTTATACATATATGTAAAAGTTATTTGTAAGCGAACCTAATTTTTTTAGGGGTCGTCTTCCTTTCGGGTAAATACAGTATTTCTTTGAGGTAGATTCATCAGAAAAATTTACTATTGCTCACATTTACTATCCTATTACCTTCACTGATCATGCTCAGCTTCTTTATAAGTATTAATCCAATTGGGTTACTACACAACCCTATCAATAAGGACTATATCTTTGTTAACATATTTAAATAATAAGTTTTTGTTAATATCAATTATGGACTTTCCTCTAAGTTACTCAAATATGGCATTTCATTTCATTCATAATAATTCTACCTTCTGGTAGGTTCCAGGTAGAAGATTCATAATATTAAAAAAATATTTGCATAAGCAATACCAACAGTCACAAAGTGTTTAGTTGATATCAGGCTATCGTTAAACTTTAGCACATAGTTAAAAATTTCTGCATTTACATTCTTAAATAACAGATCGAACATACTTGCGACAAAGCCCACATTGCACCATTTCTCTGTGTGCAACATGACGGTATGCACGTCTGCAGAGTGGACATGCAAGGCCTTTATTTCTCTGTTGATAGCATGAGTCACACACAGTGAAATGGGCATGCCATCGAGAAGAATGTCCAGAACCAGGAGTCCTAGAGCCACAGTCACTGCACACCCGACAATTCTGTTAGAAAGGAAATTGTTGTTATTAAAAAGAATCGAAATATTAAGAATGAAACATTATTTCAAGGAAAATGAAACTATACTAATTGTTTCACATGGCTAAAATTATTATTGAGAAATCAAAACTTCCAATTAAAAAAAAACACTACTGAAATGTTTCACACGGTAGAATTATAAGAATATGAGACCAAATTGTCGCAATGCCTTGATATCCGTCCTCAAGAATAATCATTGGTAATTACACTTGTGAGAAGTTCACAAATGCTTTGAATAATTTTCATAGTAAAAAGTACTTAGATGCACTTTTCACATAAAAAACAATAAGTAAACAAAATTGTTATCTGCTGCTTTAGATAAAATATTGATGCATGATTAACAATGCCGTTGGCTTAACTGTCAATATTTACAAGAAAATTTGTTTATAAAATATGATCCTAGATGGCAATGGGGTAATTTTGATTCCAATTAAAATTACCTTTTACAGCATGGGCATCACTATCGAAAACTGGAAAATTTTATCATAGCAATGGAAGCAAAGGTATTACTTAGCGAAATACCTAACAAATTCAGACAAAATCAAACTATCTCTTAAATGATGTTTTATGAAAAAATGTTCCAAACAAAACTTGTAGAGAATTATGCTGTTCAAAATTTGATAATAACAAATACATAAATTAAGTCCTAAAGGAGATATTTGGTAAAAAGAAAATGACAAGAGCAAACCTATACTTCAGGTTGATCTATTATAGCCAAAACCTTATCAGATCTTAAATTACTAAAATAATTAAGGTTCTGTTCTGATCTTATTATAAGTTTTTGAACTTGAACACCCAAAAATTCTTATCGCACACACACTCAAAAGACATCATTGAGAAAATAGTGAAAACTTACTCAGGAGTATTTCAATTGAAATCTCCAATTCAATTTTTTTCACAAAAACAATACTTCCTCCTATACTGTGTATGGAGAAAGTGAAAAGAATGATGAAGCCTAACCTACATTTTATGAATCAAATTTAACATCCAATGGTTTATTGCTAAATTCTCACCACCAAATGCTTCATTGTAGATCCTAAAAGGACAAGTACACAAAATTTGAGGAGAATACAATCATAGTTAAGAGTTTAACACTTTCGCTGGCAATGATGTGTTTTGCCATTCACTCCATTGTCCTCTTTATACATGGTAGCGTTCACTTGTGAGATTTTTGTCATTCTGCTATCTACTGAATGGCTGTAAGAAAAATTTCAAAATCATATCTGTTTACTTACAGAGAAATTATGAGTAAAACCTCGAATTTAACTGACAAAGCATTAAAACACCTTGCTAGGGAAAGTGTTAAAATATGTGAAGAAAATGAAAGCAAAATATATTTCCATAGTATGTAATTTCATTTTATTTTCTTGAGTCACAGTTATTAGTTTAAAGTTTGATGCTTACCATACATTTCCACCCCTGTTTTGGAATGGCACCTACTGCTGGACGTAGGCAATAAGGATGATACGCTTTATCACAAACATCACACAACAAAACCTTTGAGTCTTCCTCAGGTAATCTACATAACTGACACAAACGGCAGGCAGAACACTGCCAACCAGCTCGTAAACCTGAAATTAAAGAGACTGCATTAGATTTAATATTTATATTTCATATTATTCTTTTAATTCAAGAAGAATTTGGTTACAAAAATTAAAAAGTAACTAAACTAGCAGAAATTTTTATTGGGTCCCATTCTTTTCTTGAATATCATAGGTATTTGTATGATATCAGTCATCATCACTCTTCACCACTGTCCTCACTCTCCCTATCTTTCTCATTCCAAACTATGTCTATAAATTCTCACAAAATATCATCTTTACTTTCATCCATGGCATTGGATAAGCAGCACTTCTTAAATTCATACACTATTACTTCTGGATTTATCTGTTGCTACTATGGCAGAGCATTGCAACAGAATTTTGGTTTCTTTTTCACTCGGAATATAAACCCTACAAATTATCTTTAAAAAGCTTGTTGACAGCAACATTAAGAACTTGAAGCTGTGATGTACTTCATCCAGGTGTCATTACAAGGTTAATGAATCTTTAACTACAGGAGTTGTGTGTCCTTTGGATTCATCTAGTAAAACATTCCTCTTTTTCTTAATAGTACTCCTGGTTACCAATTTATATATTAACTTCGCTTTATATATATGTCGTGAACCCCGTCTAATCTGAAAAAAAATCCAAAACTGCTTGCGGGGTTCGAACCACCTCACCATTGCATAAGACGAGTGATTTAGTCACCTCGGCCACCAGATCCTTACCTTGGCGCTGTGACGTGTAATTGAATTCACATGGGAAGACAGATAAGCGTTCATCATAGCAACGAGATTAAACAAACTATTGCCATTGTTAATGCTGTAATCTTTTAATAGAATTCTCTTTGTTTTAATTGGTATTGATACGAGCATTCCTACGTTTTTTGAAGGGATATTTCTGCTATTAATTGTAAGTTTTTATTTATCGTATTTGTTATTGATAGTAAGTTTTTATTTATCTTAAATACTTTTTGTCTTTATTCACTATTTAAGATAGGTAATACTGTTGTAAAGGATGTTAATTTGAACAAATTTAAATGAAACATTTTAAAGTGTTGTTTTGTAGCTTAGCAATTATTCAGCTAACTATATTCATAGTATTTTTATATGGATGGTTGATGTGATGATAGGAAAAGAACAATTTATTATTTTTGTCATTTAAGTCAGGCGACTAAAATATGCAATATTCAACAATTTCACTCCTACTAGTATCTAAAGCTGAATTACTCTGAACTAGCAGTATATTTTCATTGATTTTAAGCAATATGAATGGATAAGTTAGTATTTCCATTAATGAAACAAAAGATACTATCAAACTTCTTACTACTTATATACCAAACATTCTTACGTTTGCCACTGAGTTCTCTACTTTTGTCTGCCATTCTCTCAACTGTAAAAAGATTAAATAGAGAGACCCCCACATCACTCAACAGCTGGTAGGTAGACACTTTTGCAAATTTTTACACCCATGCAAGCTGAAAGGTTATCATAATTATATTATAAAGTTTATTCATATTAAAGTATTAGCCATATAAAAGTTGGTTATAAAAATTGATTTTTATAGCTTTACTTGTTTTCTATTCCAGACAATGTGTAACCAATCTCTCATAAGTTCTTTTGACACCCATCCATTTTCATGACATCTGTTTTCTTCATTGAGAGTTTAATTAGACGGCATGTCGAAGAAAACCGAGTTTCATCAGCATTGCATATTTAACTCAAAAGGTAATTGTTAGGTTATTTTAAGTCCAATTACATGTTTTTGATAGACAATTTCTCAATAAAGTCTGAGGTAATTTTTGGCACTGTAAAGTTCTTCAAAATAAAGAAAAACCATTTTGTCACATCATTCGCATGCATTAACCATTACTGGCCTTAAATTTCTGTTGTAGGATTTTTAGTCCACGTGCAATTTCTTGAGCTTTGAGATTAATCATTTCACACAAAACTGGTATTCCGCACTCTCTAAGTACACAAAAACTCACATAGTACCTGTTTTTTTACATTTTGGATCAATGAATGATTTCCAACTAGATTTAACACTTTCAGGTTCCTGTTTTAACCCCTCAAGTGCAAAGGGCATTTAAATCAAAGCCATCCGGGAGGTCAGAGGAGATTTAAATGAATTAGATAATCCGGAGTAAACTTATAAAAAAATGCGTAACTTTTTACCTATTCACTGGATTCATTCTACTGGTTGTCTTAACCTCATACAATTTAAACAAAGGAATCACAGAAAAAAATTAACAATAGCTGCCTCCATACAGTGTAAATGCTTCCCTCAGACTAACTTTTTCAGAGCAGCAAGAGAATATTTTTTGTGATATCCAAGTGCTCCCCAAGCGCTCTGATCACACTTCCAGTCAAGAGAGCTTGTTTGTGCAGTGATGTCAGATGAGTGTTTCTCTCTCTCAATCTCATTATATTGTCCCCAAGAGATGCTGATCCAATCACTAGCCCAGACCCAAAGACCCTTCCTCCTCCCTTTCCATATAGCTCTCACGTGTGGAGGAATAAGAAAAATATATCTCAAGAGTAAGAGACATCACATAGCAGACAAACACGCATAAAACAATTTAAAATGCACCAACATAATACACAATTACAAACAAATCACAGAAATGAAGTTCATCTCATCATGGGTTTGAGAAATTTGGAAGGCTAAAAATTCAAAATTTCACGCTGCAGTAAGAAAAAGTACCAAAATAACACGTAAAGATATAAAAACGAATTTTTATAACCAACTTTTATATAGTTAATACTTAAATATGAATAAACTCTTATAATATAATTATGATAACCTTTCAGCTTGCATGGGCATAAAAAGTTGCAAAAGTATCTACCAGCTGTTGAGTAATGTGGGGGTCTCTTTAACCTTTAATCTTTTTACAGTTGAGAGAATGTCAGTCAGAAGTAGAAAACTCAGTGGCAAACGTAAGGATGTTTGGTATATAAGTAGTAAGAAGTTTGATAGTATCTTTTGTTTTATTAATGAAAATACTGACTTATCCATTCATATTGCTTAAAATCAATGAATATATACTCCTAGTTCAGAATAATACAGCTTTAGATACTAGTTGGAGTGAAACTGTTGATCACCAACAAGGTTTTCATTCACCTTTTCATAGGGAAAACAGTTTTCAGAATAATCTTAAATGAATAAAGATAAAAAGTTTTTAAGATAAATAAAAACTTACTATCAATAATAATTACGATAAATAAAAACACAATTATTAGCAGAAATTTCCCTTCAAAAAATGTAGGAATGCTCATATCAATACAAAACCACATTAAATAAAGAGACTTCTATTACACCTTGAAGAATGATAATTGTTTGTTTAATGTCGTTGCTATGATGGACGCTTGTCTATCTTCCCATGCGAATTCAAATACACATTTATCGTAGCACCAACGAGAGGATTTTGTGGCCGAGGTGAGGTGGTTCAAACCCCGCAAGCAGCTTTGGATTTTTTTTCAGATCAGACGGGATCCAAAACATAAGGCAATATCTTTTCAAAGACATTAAAAATTCAAAATTTAACATAAACATAAATGCCAAACCCTACTCCATTAGAATATATAAACAAAAAACAGACACTGTAGTACATATTTGATCATGCAAAACCAAAATTAAGCCAAATGTACAGGTTCAGTGCAGAGCACTTATGATGACATCATGTGACATTTATAAGGTCGGTGCCCTGCACGTACGACGATGTTGAAGGGTTAAGAGTTTCCATCTACCCACATTTGCTTCAGTGACAATGGATTTTCCACTGGCTTCAAAATTATTAGTTTTTTCAGTGTACTTTATTACTATTAGTTTAAAATTTGTATCATAACTATACATAACTCCTTTTGATATCTTTATCTTTGTGTTTCTTATCTCAATATGATCAGCAATTATCAAGTAAAGGATTAAATATTTAAAACAAACATGACAAAATCACAATTACTGAATTTATGGCTTAAACTGTTAAATGTGAGAATCCCGATGAATTACGCCATCATTTCTTTTGACATCTGTGAATTTCTATAAGCCAACAGAAAAAGGAAGCTTAGTTTACTTTTGAAAATCATTCACAAACTAATTGTTCATTGTACTTCATCGTTCAAAAATAAAAGTAGCAGTAATCTTTTAAAAATTAATACTGTATTAATTGAAATCCAGATCGTGATTGCAATGAAAATTTTTAGTAAATAAAATTATTTCATCTTATGTTTCATTCGTTGTAAAAAACGATGATTAAACATGTAACCCTTCATTGTACTCAAATTTAAGATGACCCTTGATATTTGGATGTTGACATTTAGAAATAAACCTCATCTTGGATTCAGATAAATACGGTAATTATTCGAATTTAAAATGAAATATTTCACCTGGAGTGACTGGTACTCCAACACATCTACCATGATAATGGCTTCCACAAATTGTGCACATCACAAGATTTAAAAGATCTCCCAAAGAGTAACAGGACATACAAGTTATGTCAGGATCTGCAAATGAATAAATAGATATATTACTAAATAAGTGTATATATATATATATATACATATATATATATATATATATATATATATATATATATATATATATATATATATATATATATATATATATATATGGATGTCAACAAGGTGTTGGGATGAGGTTCTCAGTTCAGTTCTCTCTCTGTAGCTGAAGAAGGAGTAGTTCCAAAAGCTTTACGTTTGTGATGTTTCTGTGTTTTTGTGTTATTTTACGTGTGTCGCTTCGACATCCCCGGGGCCTCGCCAACCTGAAGTCGTCTGATTGGTGAGTGCTCACTGGGTTTCCTCATCCCAACACCTTGTTGACATCCATATATTCATTTTACCTTTCCTTTTCCGTAAGTTGTTATATATATATATATATATATATATATATAACAACTAAAAAGATTCGTTTCAACTACATTAATTTTGTTACTTAAATATACAATTCATCAATAGAGCTAAATTCATATTACAAAGTCTGAAATTTAAAGAAGAAAGTGCCAATATATAAATTTAAAACTATAGTGACTAAATTTAATGCTCACAGCAATTTACAAAAACTGAAAAACAAATATAAAATTTCACGAGGCAATTTCTTTAAATTCGTCATTATGAAGAATTCCATGAATTAATATAATGCCTTTAAATATTAGTTAAATAATACAATTACTCACGCATGGAAGGTACACGGTCTAGATGTTGAATGCAAAGCAAAGATGAGAGCTTGGCATTCTGAAATGCACCAGAAGCAGCAACACAAGGTAGATGGAAGGCACGAGGACAAGAGGACACACCACAAGACAGTGATGCCCCAAAATGAGAACACTGAATACACTTTTTTCCAATTGCTGCAGCCACTAATTGTGCCAATTTTTCAGGACACAATAACTCCACGTGGGTAACTCCAGCTGTCCAAAGAGCACATGACTGATGCACAAAAAAGTGACCTGATGGCAAGAATAGCAAATTATCATTCAATACAAGAATAAGGACACAACTGAATTCGTACTTTCCAAAATATTCTAAGAATACTTCAGTTCAATTTCAGATATTATTCTACCAAGCTCACCTGATCTCTCGAAAATACTGTTCATATCAGGCTCTTCAAGGTAACCAATTAAACTTAATTCATCAACGGGTTCAGCATTGGCATTCAAAGACAGTAGCCTGGAAAAATATAATGGAATTTTTTGCATAAGTGAAATAAATTACTAGTCAATAATGCATGGTTAAGTTAAAGAATGTTAAGAAAAATTTATGCATCAAAATTTTAGCATAATTTACTTATGACATAGATATGGTATAGAATTATTGCTAAAATAAATAATAAACTTCTGACAAAAAGTACAAATAGATCCACATATAAAACAGTAACTACAAGTATAAAGCCACTCCTTGCATTTAATGACAAACAAAGACATAATTCTATGCATCATTTATATACCTAGAACTTTTCATTTACATATACAGTAAAACCTCAATTCTACAGACCCTGATCTTAAAGATTTCAAATTTTATGGAAAGGAACCACCGAATGGGTTTTTTGTCCAGTTGATCTACTCTACAGTGCATTATTGTTCAAGTTGGATATTTTTTGCACTTTTGGGATTGTTTTAAGGCAGAGCTTGACAAATTCTGGGTGCCAGGTCGCCAAGGCACCTAAGATTTTGATGCTGGTACCTAGATTTTTCTTCCTTTATAAAATGGTTCATGTTCCTCAACTGCTACGCATTTCAATTTACTATAAAATATAACTTTCTTATTAAAATTAGAAGTCTGTTTTTACAAATGCTTATTATCAGTACCTTTTTTCAAATACGAATCTGAATGCATTTCAATCAAAAATGTTGTTTTGTTATTGTTTCTCTAACTTTGCTGTCAAATTGACAGGATTGTGAACTGTAGAAGGGATGACGTTGAGGATGGATGGCATGACCGTAATCAGCACTAATGCTTAGCTACATGATGTGACACAAATAAACATAATGGCTTAATTATTGTTTCAGATTCATATCTAAATTATTATACATTTATATTTTCCTAATAATGATAAAAAATATCCACCAAAATTATGTAACATCTGTGCTGGCTTCTAGATTTTTAGAAAATTTGTTGAGCCCATGGGAATCCGCTGCAGCTTTTCCAGAAGGGGCAAGGGCTTAGGCAAGCTCCCACAGTCGGGTTTGGTGGGCTTAATATTTTAGTGGTTTGTTTCAAGCATATTGCAGAGGGTCCCTACCTGCTTTTCTGAATTCAGAAAATTTACCACGTTAATCCCGACCTAACCAGACATTAATGGTTGTTTTCCCTTGACACAGGCTTGATCCAGAGGGGAGAAACTGCCCCCTTGCTCCCCCTCCAGTAGACGCCTATGGTTGAGCCCTGTTTTAAGGTAACAAAAATGAATTATTGACCTTACGGTTAGAAGACAACTGATGGTTAAGATGACTCTTCAGAATTAACTATCAGCAAATTGCCTCCAAAGGTGGCTGCTACGTAGCATGTGGTTTATCTGACCATCTTATAGCTATAGTGTACTTTTTTCCTCGATTATACGGACTATCGCCTAATCCGAACAGCCCTTCCCCCATATCATTTGTAGAATAATGAGTCTACTTACTGTATTTTAAATTAACACTGCAAAAATTGATACTCGGAGGTGAAACTTAAAAAACGAAATAATATAACCACAAAGCATACATTAAATAAAAGACATACTTGGCTCTGGAGATGTTCTTCTGTCGACGTACAGTAACTGCTCCATTTCTTGGGCTTTTATCTCCTCCAGAACCAGGGCAGTTACTGCCTTCAAACACATCCCTCTCTCCTTCTACAGATACAGAACTTGGACTTGAGTGAGGGCTGAAACCTCTTTGATTCACAGGAGTATGTCCACCTGACTCTTTCGTGGGGCTGAAACCCTCGGGGGTGCAAAGACGCAGAATTTCTCCTTGTCCAAGTTGGCTACGTTCCCCGAGATTGCACAGGGCACACACCTTCCCCGGCCTAAAAATACAAGTTAATTATTGAAAATTATGTGCTATCCCAACTGTCACAAAAATCTGAGAGATTCAAACATACAACACAAATTGATTGTATTATCAAAAATTAAACTATTGACAATAAATGACAATATTATCAATAAAATAAACTAAGTTCATACTTATATAATTATAATTAATGAGGTCAGGCTCAACTTTGTGAAATTTACTCATAATGAAACAATAACTTGTTGTGGAAACTACAAAGTTATCCTTTCATTATAAGTTCATACTTTTCTTGAAAGGACAGTATTTTCATCCAAATAATTATGCTTAACACAATAAGAGAATTTTTTCTTCATTAACTTTTCTACAAATGTACAAACCATTGTTCTTGGTATACTGGGACATCTTCAGGAGGAAGAAAAGACTTATCTCCCTCTACAGAAGATATATGTGATGGCATAACTTGTAATGGGTCCACCAAAGCATCAACCAGAGACATCCCAATATCATCTGAATGCCTCATCAGAGGAGGTGATTCACCAAGAGGTGATCCAGAGCCCATAACATCCCTCCTTCGAGCTCCTCTACCTCTGGAAATTCCAGAACCTCTAGGATACAACCCACTACAAATAAAAGTTATCATTCTAATACGCAAATTAAGAAATTGCAATACATTCACATTTAACTAAACATAACTACATCACTGCAACATCAATTGCCTAAATCATATAATTATTCACACACCTTTTCCATCTTTTCAGTTTTAATCCAATGCTTTTCTTTGATGGACTTGTTGATGGACATCTCTCCTTTCTTGGTCTTCCTGGTCCTCTCTTCAGGCTCATTGGCTTCCCACCACTGGAGGACATCAAATCTATGGAAATTGATCCTCCTTCATCCATATGTATTGGTGTTGATGGAGCAGAACCTATCATTCAAATGACAGCAAGAATGCATAAATTGAGCATTATTTATAAAGAAAATAGAGGGAGTTATAATTGATTTCTATGTAAAATCAATGCCAATTATAAAACAATTCTAACATTATAGCTATTTTTAATTCACAGAACATCTATTAACAAGATATGGTAGGTACTGAAATATAGAGAAGAATGCAACAACAGCCTACTAACAACGTTTTTAAAGGAATTTAAGTGTAATGATTCTTCATACCAAAGCCGGAGTTGTCATAATCAATGAATGAATGAACTAAATTGCAACATAAACAGAGAAAGAAACTGTAAAATCATGATGCGATCAATTCATGGAAGACAAAAATAAAAGTAGCATAAGTAATAAAATGTATGTCGCAAAAACAAAACATGACCAAATACAATACAATAAGAAAGTTACAAACGATTTTAACGACAGAAACTGCACACTAGCGAGATAATTTACATTAAGAACAGTATGAAAACAAACAATGACTTAGAAAACATTTATCTAAAGATTTACAGAAAAAATTGACAATTAATAATAAAATAAAACGAAAACTAGCTGAAACAGTAAAACGTTTCAAAAATTTTTGTTTCCTCAATGTTACTTTATATTATATTATTTAATATTAAAAATGGAAAATCCCTAAGTATACTGAATTTAATGCAGTATGATTTTCATGGCCAAATAACAACTATGTTTACTAATAATGAAATAAAATCAAAACGATAGGAATTTAAACATAAAAGAAGGCCTTCCCTAGAAATCAAAGTGTCACCTCACACGGAAAACTAACATTGAAAGAAGAGTAACGCATTTTCCTCAAGGCAAAACTCACCAGTACTAGAAGTGGGAGTAGAAGATGGAAAAGTATGATCTGAAGCTCGACTAAGAGGTAACGTACTAGTTGGTGTGTGTCGGTCCGGCAGGGGGGAAGAGGTGGCACCAGGTATTGTATGACAATCCAGATTTCCCACATCTTCGTCGTCTTCATCTCCTTCTTCCGGCAATGCTTCCTCTTCATCCTCATCTTCTCCTATCGAATGAATGTCTCTCTCTTCGTCATCAGCTTCCTCATCATCCGCTTCTATAGGGGATGTTCTCCCAAGAGCAGGTTTTATTTCTTCATCCATCAGTACTTAACAGCGGAAAGAAATGTTATAAATGAAAGTAATAAACTCCAGATATGAAACCCTGCAACTGTCGCGACCTATAATTACACAAAATTATAAGTCACTGCTCACGAATAATAAAAATCTTCGAATTTCAATAATGCATCTCAATATACGGGAACTGACAATATAGTTGTTACCATTTACAAAGTAGACTCCCCGCCTAGCTATAGATAATTTAGAAAAATTAACAAACAAAACTTTAAATGTATTGAAAATTAACATATGTACCGAACAACAACTTTTATTTCAGAGGTTGTATATCAAACACCCCGAACAAACGCCATCATGCAAGCGATATTTCCACCATCAACAAACTTTGTTTTCATTAAGCGTTCTAAGATCAAAAAAACCACTCGGAATACTTTGCAAAAATTTTATTTTTTCTATTAATAACTTATATGGGAACCCACAGATACGACACACAAGTGATACTGTTAGGGAAGTACTTTAACAACTTTCGACATAAAAGTAATCGAACCAAGCCCGCTCCTAAGACCCTCTCGTAGGCCGCGCCACAATGTTTTTAAACGAATTATTGAAGAAAATTTAATGGACAGAAGATATACTTACCTTTGATGTGGCTGCATTTATCTATACAGCTTCATTCTCACATTAATCAATTGATAATATAAGATTTCTTCAAAAATATAGCATGATAAAAATTTTCGGCCCCTACGGGAGCACGGTGAATCTCACACACACTGTCTCCTTCCGCGACAAAAATTGCGTATACTATTATCCACCTAAAGTGCATCAAGAAGATCACTTTATATGCAAATTATTACAATGTGAATAAATTGGGTTAAACCAATATATTTTATGACACTATCTCAGAAATTTCGCATTTAGCTCAAGCGTAGGAATATCTTAATCAGAAAAGAAAAAAATGTACACATTGCCAACAGAATAGATTTTACTTCAAATTAAATATGGCCTTTATTTATATGGACTTAAATAATATTAATATTAATGCACAGTAAATCAAGAAACTGGTTTTTTAATCGAATTGACTTTATTGTTTATTTAATGGCTTTAAATCTCGTTTGTGATAAAAGTCAATGGAAAAAGTACAGCGCATGCGTTTTCCTATTGGTTCAGTTCCGAACGTAGAAAACAGATGAACTCTGATTTACGCGTTTACGTATTTATGCTTCACAATTATATGATAACGTTGCATTACAGTGAGAAAGACAATGGAATTTACCGAAGTTGTTAATTAAGATCAATTATCACATTACTGTATTATCTTCTCATATAAAAGTATTTATTTCCAGTTAATTGCTTAGTGAAATGCGCTCACACGTTGATCAGATGTCGGCTAGATTAAATTATTTCACAATATGCAAGCACGTGAGTGGTGACATAAGAATAAATTGTTTATCTCGTAATATATGTGCTAAATTTAATCGTTTGCTAGGTAGTTATATAAAACCTTGAATTATAAAATTAATTTTTATATTGTTTACAGCTACTTTGTCTTCATTTAAATAGCTCCTTACAATTTAGCAATCCAAGTTGAGCCTTCTCCAAGTGGAATGTGCACTATATACCTGGAAATTATATTATTTGTAATTAAAATTTAATTTCCGGAGTAGTATTAGGAGTTGAAGATTCTGGTGCCAGTGTAAGGGTGAAAACGACTTATTTTCGTGATAAAAGGGTACTAATGAAAGACATGGTAAGAAATCATTAGTAGCTGTCATGTGATATTGGGTTTTAAGTTTGAATCCAACCAACTCGGTACAAATATAATGGTTAATTTACGGTGACCTTTGAATTAATGTGGCGTATTTGCAGTTATTGCATTGGCTTTTGAGCAAGAACCCAATGTTTTATTCGTAAATATACTGACCACAAATTTGAAAATGGTACCCACAATATTGTGAGGTTTGGGGGACTACATTTTGGCCGCCAAAAGTATTTATTACATAAACGAGCAATCGCATGAAAACTGGCGTATTAATTTTTATTGCTGAATTATTGATAATTCTCAGCCACTGCTTGTATTATAGTCGAAGTAAACTCTAGTCCAACGCAGATTTGACATCTCCGTGACTTAATTTCCCGCAACGTATAAAAATGAATTATAAGCTGTTCTTAATTGGTTGCTAACTGCATATTATATATATGCTTGATGTGGGAATGCTCGTAGCCTATATGAACGTGATTTTTACAGGAGTTACAAAATTAGCACAGCAATACACACCAACGGGAACTTTTCGAAGAGCGTGTTGCACGAGCCTGTTGTATTTGATGTGCGAAATACAATTGATAAAGGGATATGATTGCTTTAAAGAATATAATTTTGTCCGATTAATTATTTTAATAATTCGCTCAGGATTTAGTCAAGTTCTTCACCAAATTAATTTTCTACTGATAGTGCGTAAGTTGAAAACCGGCGATTTGTGCGCCCCATTCTCTACTTTTAAAGAATAGAAATATTTGTTATTGATAGTTGATCATACAGCTTTAAATGATGATTTAAATAAGTTATATATTCATTGTATTGTTGCATTAAATAATGTATTGGTCCAGCAGAAAGTATAAAGATCGTATGCGTGTAGTACCTCCGACCGGAGATACACATAATTCCATTTCCTGTCACTCATGGCGCCACCTAAGGATCCTGTGGAGAATACGTTAAGTACCTAATAAACTGGTACCGTTTGTTCTATGCATCATTGCTAAATTTTATTCTATCTAAAATATAAGTAAACTAGTGACAGTCTATTTCAGTTTTTCAGCCATACATTTATTTTTTACAGAAACTTTGAAAATGGTACAGCTTTAGGGTATGAAGTACAATACTCCTTGGCACTTAACAGCATTTCCACATCATCACACATCTCCTTTGCTTAGTTCATCAGTGGAATATATTGTCAGTGATTGGTTCCAAATTGATACCTAAAAATAACTACTGTGCAGACTACTGTTACAACTATAAAAAAATCATCCACTTCTCACGTTTAAATGTATGGCACCACTACTTATAAATTCATTGAACTTGATTCATATCACTCAGTCTTCAGGATTAAAATCTGAAATCTTGTTTTGACAAATGGCTTGTACCATGATTAGATATTTGACTTAACTATTCTTAATAGTGGCCAAAAATACCATTCATATATTGTAGCAATCCAAACCTCCAAATGTTATTGTCTATCACTTTGTTTTTCTATGCAAGGTTCTGGTTCTATTTACACAAGACAAAACCATCCTTTACCAAGTTGAAAAGCATATAACATTAACAGGCATTTGCATTAACACTTGCAAAACGAGTGATCTTTTGATGTGACTTGAGCATGGCAGCCTTACCAGTAAGAATAATGTACCTCTATCAATTTCTCACTGAAGGAGAGATTGGAAAGTTTTCATAGTATGTACACACACTCCATTTCTTTTTCATTTACTAAAGCTCACACTGATAAGATTTTACCAATCATACTATTTTCATCTGGAATACATTTCTTCTTTGATTATTTCCTGAGAACAATATCATCTATATAAGTGCAAGAATAATTTGCATTGTTTCATCTTAAACTCAAGGAATTAAAAAACTATGCTTTTCTTAAGTTTGGTAATAAAGTAATTTATGGAAAAAAAATCCATTGGATCAATTACAAAATGTAAGAATTAAAAGTAGATAGGCTAAATCTACTAAAAAGATGTTTAAGTAATTCATCAATATATTGCCATTCCAGAAACATGAGAGCTTTACAGCCAAAATCTTTATGTACAAAATTTTTTATCTTAATCAGTGGAATCTTGACTAGTGAACATTTCGTGCTCGACTTAGAAACTTACAGTATAAAATCAAGGGGGCTTCAGATGCATAAAAAAAATAAAATGCGCACTTTCACTTTGAAAACTATTACATTTTCACACATTTTCAGAATAATTGTAGCTTCACACACATTCACCTACATTTACTATCATGCCGCTGGTATACAAGGGAAGCAAATTTTTTCCCTCCTGTTTTGATGGAGAAGTTGGACGGAATCTAATTTCCGATCCAAAAGCACCGGTCACTTATTTCAATGAAGCTATCACTGCTCCAACTATAAGCCGTGGAATACATGAGTATTGACACAGCCAAAAATGGTCAGGGGACACATCTTCTGCAGGAATGTCTTGCCTTGGGAATGATGCAATCAAATATGAAAGGCTTTTGGGCTCAGGAAGCCTTTTAAATCACGAATGGCCTCTACGTTGAATGGGTCATCCTTTTTCCTCTCTTGCTTTGTCGTCCTCAAATTTCTTGGCTTGTCCCATAATCCTATCCTCATCTTCGGGAAGCAATATCGACACAGACTTGCGAGGAGCTGTTGATACATTACAGCCATGTTCAGTTGTAAGAGGTGGTATCACTGTCAGACATATTTCTTTTTCACCATAAATAGGTCGAACACAAGGGACAGTAACTGGTGGAAGAAAGTTGGAGCCAGTGTGACTTGAGCAATCCTCAGTAGTCATGAGGTTAGGCTGCATTGTTGGATCTGGCAAACTTTTAGTGTCATGGAAACGAAAGAAATGAAAATATCAGATTTATTATAGAAACTACAAATCAATTATACCTAAAGGTCACATAATTAGACAATTTCATATATTATAATAGCAACTAGCATATTATATTCACCTAATTAATAGATTTTGCTTCCTATATTTATGCACCTAACATTCAAAATGTGCAGTAGAGAGCATTTACAGAAATACATTGAATGCACTAGTAATTCCAAATCTCAATGCTTAGAATGATAATAAATCAATGCTGTAGCACAAAAAAAAACAATCATGTGACACTGCTCTGTTTACTTTAAAATAACGACCTAGGTTTCACCTCAGAAAGTTGTGCTTTATCATGGCTCAATTCAAAAGAGTTATACCTTCATTAGTTAATTATATAAAAATGCAACAAACTGAGGTACTGCACCTGGAAGTAGAGAAATGAAGTTGAATTTGAAAATAACTAGTTTTTTAATGGAAAATAGTAATACTGTGTTCAAATAATCATCCAAATTGTTTGAAACAGTTAACACTGTTTGAAGGAAACTGATAAAGCATTTTTAGTATTAATTCAGCTTCAGACTACCTCAATTATGAAATTCTCCAGAATTTTTACAAACTATGACATATTGGATATAATTATTTATGCACTTTGTTTAAGATATGCATTTAATTTTTTTTTCATGTAATCACCATTAAAACAGTCTGAAATTTCAAAGCATGTAGGTAATATCATGAATGAGGTCACTAAGTCTTTTTTTCTTTTATCTCTATGTAGGAATACCTAAAAAATTGTCAATTGAGAAAAATAAATGTCTGATTTTGATACAAATATAATTTACTAGCGTAATTGCCTGTCAAATATGATGGGTATGCATGGATTAAGAATTAAATTTAAGGAACTTCCCATTCTTCCTCCTTTTCTCTCTTCCTCCCTCCCTCCAGTCCTCCCACCCCTCCTACCTCCATCCCATCTTACCTCCCTCCCATCCTACCTCCCTCCCATCTTACCTCCCTCCCATCCTACCTCCCTCCCATCCTACCTCCCTTCCATCCTACCTCCCTCCCATCCTACCTCCCTCCCATCCTACCTCCCTCCCATCCTACCTCCCTCCCATCCTACCTCCCTCCCATCCTACCTCCCTCCCATCCTACCTCCCTCCCATCCTACCTCCCTCTCTTCTCTCTCCTTCTCTGGAAAAATAGACTAATTCTAAACCACCCATACTTTCTATGCACCTTCCATTCTATATCCCTTCCTTCCTATCTCCCTCCCCCCATCCCCCTCTCTCTTACTATACATCTATATAGTTGTTTAGATAAGCAAAAGAATCCAAACTAAATCCCAGTCCCATTAGAATTGCATAATTTCACGAAAAATCCTACAATAATTTAAGGCAATCTACGCACTTGCATATATTACACTTATGCGGGTTGAGACAACAATTGATTCTCGAAGTTTAACAATGACGTGCTCGTCAAGACAACATCCTGTTTAAAAGCCGGTATTTTCCCAAAATCACAAAAACTATATGTATAATGAGAGGGTACAGAGTTATTTGTGCTGAAATTATTTAAATGAAAAATATCTTTGATATTGGCATATTGGTACATTTAAAAATTTCTCATCTATATCTTTAATTTGTTAACACTGGCTTCTATAAATAAATTCACAACAAATAAAGAAAAAATAAAATAATTTTATACCAAATATAAAAACATTGTCATGATACATAATATTTACTATAATCCAGCAAAAAAGAACTATTATAAGTGTAGTGCATGCATTTAAAATGTTATTTTCCTGCATATAAGATATCTCTGACTGTGAAAACAAATATAAATTCTTATTCACAGAAAAAATATTCAAACCAATGCTAGTAGCATCTGTCCACAAAATACTCCCCTAGTGATTGGTGCATTTCAGGTATACATGCATGTCTTTCAAAATATTATACAATAAATTTTAAATTTTCGAATTATTGTGCTCTAATGCTTTGATGTGAAAATATTGATCCCTGTGAAATTATTTAATATCAGGTGAACATGGACCCTTGGATTTTTAAATGCTAATATAACAAAAACTCATCTTATATTTAGGTAAATACATATTGCTCATTATTTCTTCATTTTACTGAATAAAACTGAAATTATAGCCTATTTTATATATTTTAGCCTAAGAAAAATATATGCCTAATTAAACATTTTAAGAAAATATATTTTCTTTGATATATAATGGATTATCATCTATCTTAAATCATCATAGGAACTGTGAAATTGAGAACTGCATGAAACCACAAAAGAAAATGAAAAGCCACAAGACATTATTCAAAGAACTACTTCAGTGTAGAGTATATTATTCCTCAACAGAACTTGTCATATTCACATTATAGTTCACAAAAGTGGTTTATGTGGGTGCAATTCAAGGCAGAGAACCTTTGTTTATCAATATAGTCATATTCGAAATATTTATTTATTGTTGAGCATCCATAGTTGAATTTTGTAATCATAAATAGTTGGGTTATGTTTCCTTAGCCAGAGTGAATGCTTGAGTAAGTCCACTTATCTTTTGTTTTCTTTGCATGGTTTTAGTTTTTTTTTACCGATAGTATTAATATCATAAGGCAAGTCACACAATGTTTTATGGGAGAGAACCAGCTTTATTTTTATTTCATCTGTGAGAATTATGCATCTGCTGAAGAAATGTTTTAACTGTAAGCAGCAAAACTTGCATTTCACCTTCTGTATCAGGTTTAAACTTTTTTGTGTGTTCTGCCAAGGCTCTATTTTAAGCACATTTTTTAATGCACTTATACGTTCACATAAGCATCTGTTCATCCATCTTAAATTGAAATTGTAAACAATAGAGAACTGAAACTTGGAGGGTAGATTTCAGTACTGCTGTGATTTGTTTTTGATTTGATTTTTGAAAAATATACCAGATAGGATAGGGGAGCCCATTATTTTTTAAAAATATAGGTATAAAAGATGGAAAGCTGAAATGTTGAACTTGCATATCCACATTGATACCACTTATTTTTTTTTAATACTTGAGTTTTGAAAAACATGCAGAGGTGGATAGGGAATGGTTCAAAAAATAAAAACAAGCTAATGTTATCCATGTTCATGGATAACACTCTGCATGTTAGTTTCAATATCACTTATAGAATGTAAATGTATAAATGCAATATTTATCAAATTGATTGCATGGATTTTTTAAATTTTGCTCAACAATTTTGAACCATGAAGTCAAAAAAATGTGATCTGTTCTAATTGAATAAAACAGATTTTTTTGTTAACTGGGAACTTTCTTCCATTACCAAATGATCATCTTAAATTAATGCAGTTCCACTAGTGTCTTGATTAAAGAAAATCATTACCTTTAAAATAAAAATTATACTATCACTTACCTATCAAGCACAGGAGGTGGTGATGGAGTTCGAGACATGGGAAAGCTGGCAACTTCTCTTGATACAGATAGTGATCGGATGGACCCAAATGCTGCATGTTCAGGAGAAAGGCCTCCTGTTCCTAATGAAGCTACTATCCCACTGCTATTGTAATAAAAGTGAGAATCAAATCAATTAACACAGTCATGATATTAAGTTACATGTTGTTTTTCTTTTCATACCTTGAGTCCTTACATTGGTTGGGGGATTTGCTCTTTTTGTATTGCTACACATGAAGTTTGTCAGTTATAGCTTGAGGATATATTTATAACATTCCCTGTGTTATAGAAGGTAAGGTGACCAGATTTTCAAAATCTCAAAGAGGACATTTTTTTAAGGAGAAAAAATCTTGAAAAGAGGATGGTCCTTATGAATAAAGGACATCTGGTCACCTTATAGAAAGGCCAAACTTTTAGTCCAACAGTATCAAATGTTCACATTAGATAATTTATTTAAAAAAATATTACAATTTATGCTAATCAGTATGAAAGACCATCAGGGATAAGCGTACTTTAATAATTTTATTAAATAATTGTATCAGAAATCATTTTTCTAAATCTACAGCTGAGCTCAATAGGTTTTAAAAAATTTTTGTTCACCAGTAATACTTAAAAATTTTAATCATCACTACTTACCATTAAACATTTAAAACACTTGAAATTGCACCTGTAAAATTCAAAATTGTACTGCTATTTTAATGTAAAATACTTCAATATTTGAACCTCAAGAGCAGGCCTGTGCAACCTTTTAAGGTCAGCAGGCAACTACAACCAAAACATTTCAACATATTATTATTAAAAAATAAATGTACACATAAGAATATTCTTATGGAAAAACAAATTATTTCAATTTTACAATTTTTAAGTGAAATCGGGCATTTAATTTTATCAGTTAGCTTGGTGTGTGAAGAAAAATTTCATCAAAGCTATTCTCATACTGCCATTCAAATCTTTGTCTGTTAGAATTGAACTGCAACTTAATAATTTCAATGCTACATAAGCCAGATTTACTTACATGCATTGATACAAAATGAATTCATTCTCCAAGAGGCTTATTTAGAAGTGGTATAATAGATATGACTCAAGTCAGAAGTTGTCTGTTAATACTTGGAACTTGATTCGCCTTGCTGGCAACATTGAGATATCTCATGGGTAAGATATTGCCTGCGAGCTATGGATTGGACAGGCCTGCTCTAGAGTGACATGAGGACCTATGTTTAGGGTGACCAGATTCTGAGGAAGTAAAACCAGGACAAGGTGTTCTGGGGATGAAAAACTGGGACATAACCAGGACAATATAAGATCTTTAGTTTTTTGTTGCTTAAATGCCAAATAGATAAATTCTGCATAGCTTGAACAAGATGGAGGCATGAGTCACAACATGTCACAGCATTGGGAAACTTTTATACTCTTTGGGACCATATTTTTTCCAAGCCCTTATGACCACCTCGAACCCCATGTCTGACATTCCCTGATCATTTCATTTGTTGATACAATAAAAAAAGTAAACATTACATATTCCCACACTCTTGATGAACTAATGGCAAGGATGTCATTGAAAGTATCTTTCAATAAATGCCTGTCTGTTATAGAAAACATGCAGCAGAGTGCATGTTTATATATCCAGCATGGTGTTGATTACTTTCAGCATTTTATTCTAGATTTTTTAAATAAACATTTTTGAGCATCATAAAACTCTAATCACAAAAATTTTCAAGTTTCTATCGGATTTATATCTTGAGGTATGAGTTATTTTTCAGCATTCTTGAATAAAAAAATCACCTTGTACATTAGGAATGGTAGTTACTGAACACGCTGTGGGGTATGATATAAAATAGGTGGGCAGCAGCGCTGCACACTAGCCAAGTCAATGCTATGAAAACAGCATACAGCAAGTCAGTAGGGAGTTGTTAGTCTACCTATTAGTAAAAAAATGTCTCTCAAGGTAGTTGTAATGGTTTTGTGCCATAAAATAATGTAATTTGTAATATGCTACATACTTTCTTAATTTTTTTCACACATAACCTTCAATTTTAGATGTATTTTACTGCATTTTAAGCATGGATCAGTGGCTGAAATCTGGTAAACTCACAAATGAAAATAATCCAAAAATAGCTATTGAGCCTTTTAAGTGTAGCACTAAATCAGGGGTCACAGCTTCATTGTCTTGTGACATGTCATGTAAAAAACATGACAACTTGATAGCAATAAGAAGAGAATTAAAAAGCATGAATATGACAGGTGCTGTATTGAATTAGAGTTTTCATTTACAGGTGATCCTGAATTCCCTTAGCTGCAATGTGTGTTATCTTTCAAAGTCTTATCAAACAACTGTATACAGTAAACCTCTTTAGTCCAGTGCCCTTGGGAAATAGGTTATGCCAGACTGGAATTTTCTGGACCACAGGAGTTGGCCATAATGAAGGGTAAATAAAATCTAAGCAACCATTTTTAGTTTTATGCTTTTGTTTCACATAATTTTAATTTGTAATATAATAATGTTTTCTGTTTCATTTTTTCTCATCAAGTTGTTCATATTTTAATTTGAAACATCTGGAGCACCTAAAATAACTTCATAAGTTGTAAAAATATCACATTGATGTTCAAAAGCCCCTAATCATGTGGCCATGTCGGTTTTATCACTTTTTTAGTGCAAGTATATACTGCTATGTCAGGGAAATGGTTCAACTGTTTAATACAGTACAAAAATATAGGAGTGTAGTACAAAACGTTTTATATCAATCAACAGCTGAGGAAGACGCTTCTGGAATGTTTTTCACTTCATGTGTCTCACATTCTTAAACATGTCCATCAAACATGCCTGCTTCATAAATTTTGTTTTTTCTTTAATCAGCTGACTACGAACTATGTAAATACTCATATTATGCTGTGCACTTATAAAGTTAGGTTGGTGAAGGCCAGCTATTAGGCAAGTTGTAAGATTTATACATTAATCAAGTGAAATTCTTTCTTCAGCTATGCTGAGAGGAAGTTTATTTGTTATATGATAGTATGTGTACGAAAGAATTTTGTGAGTTTTTAATTTAAATGCCCCAACATCTGAGTGACGTTTATGCAGGAACACAGAATGATTGCAAGTGTGGCAGAATATTGTACGCATGAGCTTGTACATTTGAGAAGGAGAAAAAATTCCGTCAAGTACAGGATTTTTCTCCTCCTCAAATGTCAAACTTTAGTTTCAGGTTTATGCGAACATGCATAACACATAATTTCAACGCCTTTGTTTCTTGTTATCTGAAGTTAAATCACTTTCTTGAGTTAAAGTAGGGGTTTTTTCCATGATGCCTCTGTGAGGGCGTTTAATATTGGAGGTTTACTACTTAGCTAGCCCTTCTTCACCATAAATACCCCAATTCGAGAATGGAGAGTCATGCTGGTCCCGGTCAAGTTCAGGATTTTTTTCTCCTTCTCAAATGTCCAACTTTAGTTTCAGCTTTATGTGAACATGCATAACATGTAATTTCAACGCCTTTATTTCTTGTTATATGAGGTTGTAGTTCAGTGTCCCACTGACCATGCTCCATAGTAGTATCATTTCTCACCATCGACAGCGCTACTGTCGCTCTCTTGATCTTCATCCGGTTATTAGAACAGTACCAAAAAATCTATTCAATTTCTCAAACTCAAGACCGATGAACTGAAATCAGTCAGAGATCGGTGAAATAATTTGCTTAAAGCCTCCTATCTTGTTTGTGAGTTACAGAATGGATAAAACAGAAAAACCTCACACATTGGGCAAACAATTAGTTTTACCCCCAGCCAAAGATATGGTACAATACATAATTGATGAAAAAGCTGCAAAAAAGTTGGACATGGTACCTCTTTCAAGTAACAAAGTTGTGCTACATTAATGGCGAGGCAGATAATGTTCTTTCCCAACTTGTGGATAGTGTTAAAAGAGTGATTTCTATTCCCTGCAATTGGAAAAGTCAACAGACATAGCTCATTTTTAGCTCAGATTTTGGTTTACATTCATTACATATAAGTGACACATCAATATATTGAGAATAGATAAAATTCATAAAAATACTTGTCTAACAAGTACTCATAATATCCAAAAATTAAATTCTGTGTATATAACATTAAGAAATTGACAGTGGTGGTGATTTCACTCACTATAATGAAGTTTTCATTATATGCCATACTCATTCTATCGAGGTTATACTGTATAATTGTAATATTCAGGAAGATCTGTTTTGTCATTCACTGCCAACCCGCACTGCAGGGCAGGAAATATTTTCCTCGATTAATAATTTTGTGAGCTTACATGATATTAAATGATCTCATCGAGTAGGAATTTGCAAAGATGGGGTAAAATCTATGCCAGTAAAAATAGTGGGACCATATCCAATATCAAAGCCATAGCAACAGAAGCTAAATGGCCACATTGCAGTATTCATAAAATGGTTTTCACTACTAAAAATATATGTCAGCTTAGGATCAGTGTTAAATGAAAAAGTGAAAATTATGAGCTTGATAAAGGCTCCACTTTTAAATGTGAGGATTTTTTTCTTCCTTTTGTAATTAAATGGGTTACATGTGTTCATAGGATCCTTTGAATTTCACAGTGAAGTACAAAAATGTTCTTTAGGGATCACGCTCTTTAACCTATCTTCTTGTTTGGGTGATTCCATTTGGACCCAGAGATTAGCCTCCAGGGCTGACAATTTTTTCCCCATCTGAATAATCAAAACTTAAGTATTCAAGACCTAACTGCAACCACTGAACTAGTAACATCACCACAAACCCTCAAAAGTAAGCCACTCAAGGGGTTTTGCTTGATATATATTAGATGCATCATAAATATCAACTGAGTTACATGACAAGAAGCTCCCACTGACTTATTGCTGCATATTCCAGTAATATAATTTAAATTCAATACTGAAAACCTTTCCTGGTAATACTAAAATAAGAGTAAACATTCTATACAAGTAACAGTTTTCTATGCGAAGTCAGGAAAGTTCAGTGAGCACTGACATTTGCGCGCAAATCCCTGCAGAAAGAGTTTTACTGTACCTGATGGAACAGGACGTGACGAAAGGCACAGGCGTTGGACAGCGCGAAACAGCTCCCGGCGAAGCCGCAACCTCTGGTTGCCAAGAGCTGCTAAGAGAGCTCCGAGTGCTGGAGAGGGCGCTGTGCGGACATAATGGCGGAGGAATCAAGTTAGGTCCCAGGCCGCGCTCTTCCTCGTCTTCCTCATCGCCTGCTCCTCGAGGACAGAGGGAAAGGAGTAGCCTCCTCTTTTTCGGCTTGTCCGGAACCAGAGCCCCGCCTCCGGTCACTCCCATGGACGCAGACGGCGAGGTGGGTGCCGGCGAAACTCCCGCGGGCCCAGCGGCCCAGAAGTCTCCGTGGACGGGACAATGGAAGCCGACCCGGCGGGCGCGTCGCTCCCGCTGGCTCTCTCTCGCGCGGCGGGTGAGGAAGCATAATCCGATGCCTATAGCCGCCATGAGGAACCCGACGACCAAACACGCCGGTCCGAGCACGCGAGAATTTCCCGTAAACGCCACTCTGGCAGCGTAATGGTCCGAGTCCTCTCCGATGCCTTGTCCCCGGTAGGCCGCCGCAGTTAGGACGGCGCCGGCCAATAGGAATAGGCAGCCAAAAGCTGGAAGGGCTATTCGGCAGTTGGCAGCTACCACGACCCCCGCAACCACCAAACCTCCTTCTATCTTCTCCACCCGGAGGCGGGAGAGAGCGGAGGCGGCGGAGGAGGGCGCGGGGGCGAGACGAGAGGGGCAAGGCCAACATCGGGAGCGTCCGCGGAAGTCGCGGCGGCTGAGTTCCTCGCTACGCTCGCTCTCCGGGCTACCGGTGCCACCGACCCTGCGTTCCGCCCTGGAGGATAAAAAAGAGCCGTTGTAATTTTTTCGTTGAAGATGCAGGAATGTTTAAAAAGTAGTGAGGCGTACGTGAGAATTAATTTGAGCTATCAGAGAAAACTGTTTAATTATATTGTTTGAACAGTTTTCTGCACAACAATTCCGAGTGTTTTGCTCCGTAACTTAATTAACGATTACGACTTAATCAATCGAGTTATATTGCTGGAAATCATGGTAATTAAGCTCGAAGATCATTCGAAAATCATCTCGGCAAAGTAACTGGCATATATTCAAACTTATGGTCATCGGTGTGATCTTTTCAAATGAAAAAATTGTCAAATCGTTTGGAATATAAGCGTAGCCTACAAGCGCACTACATTTACCAATCCGCTAGTTCAGAAAAAAAAACAGAATAGGATGATTTAAATGACACAAAGAACATAAATCCTCGGCCATGCTCTCTGCACTCCTAAACCACTCCCAAATCAGTACAAATCTCAACTACGAACGATGCCATTGTTACGGAAGTTGAAATTAATTTCATTCGTTTCAACGGATTTCTAAAGCAGCGACTCAAACAAGCACTTCATTACGCGAGCCATGGAGAGCTAGACTAGCGAAATATTTCCACGCAGACACGCTTTTCGTATTATGGAGAAAAAGTGGAATAACGGCAAAAAAATAAAACCGTGCAGTAACAATCCTCTCAGGTTCCTCACACTCCATTCGTTGAAGTCAAGTTCCGTTATGTCTGAGAGATAAGCTGGCCTTGGTGGAGGGTTGGTTAGCGTGTCTGGCTCCAAAGGCTAGGGTCGCGAGTTCGAATCCTTCCGGGGGCATGGTTGTATGTGATGCTCTTTGTTGTCGCTATTACGCTCACTCTAAAAGTCCCGTAATGGCTGCGTATGAGCTAGTTAAAATTAATACCCAAACGAGCAGGAGACAGGAAAAAACCTGTCCAGCTCCCGGAAAAAAATTATTATTATCCGCGTATAGATCATTTGTTTTGTATACAGTTTACATTTTTATATAGTGCTCAACTTGAAATATAAATAATTTCGTATGAGCTAGTTAAAATTAATACCCAAACGAGCCGGAGACAGGAAAAAACCTGTCCAGCTCCCGGAAAAAAATTATTATTATCCGCGTATAGATCATTTGTTTTGTATACAATTTACATTTTTATATAGTGCTCAACTTGAAATATAAATAATTAATTTCGTATGAGCTAGTTAAAATTAATACCCAAACGAGCCGGAGACAGGAAAAAACCTGTCCAACTCCCGGAACAAAAATAATTATTATTATCCGCGTATAGATCATTTGTTTTGTATACAGTTTACATTTTTATATAGTGCTCAACTTGAAATATAAATAATTAATTTCGTATGAGCTAGTTAAAATTAATACCCAAACGAGCCGGAGACAGGAAAAACCTGTACAACTCCCGGAACAAAAATAATTATTATTATCCGCGTATAGATCAGTTGTTTTGTATACAGTTTACATTTTAATATAGTGCTCAACTTGAAATATAAATAATTAATTTAAAATGCATCTTCAACTTCTATTCAAACTTTGTGAATGTACAAGCAATGAAACCTTATAATATCATCCAAAGTTGCGATTCGTTCGAACTTTTATATCTTTTTGCGTCTTTTTCGTGCTTTCGCAGAACTATGCTACGACAAACATGCAATTTCAGAAAATGGTATTTTGGGAAGAGTAAGAATTAAAAGAACCATCATTTGAAAACATTTTACGTGTACGTTGAAAACTTGTATTTTATTCCTCTACTTAATAAAACCTATGCTCAGAAACACACCAAAGAAAGGAAAAACAAAACTAAAACTATTTCCCCAATGCAATATTACAGAAATTTCAAGACTTATAAATAAGTGACATCACGTAAACTGTCTAACTTAAGTTAAAGTGATTTGACCATTTATCATTTCAGATTGGCGCAACAAATCAGTAATTTATTACTAACCGAACGGATTTGTCATATAATAAAAATTCGCTCATCGAAATATTCCAATTCCGCGTCGCTTCCCCCATTCAGCGAACGTTACGGAAACCATCGGGTCATTGAAAAAATTCCGGACGCAAATTTATAATAGAAATAGAATTACCCAGAGCCGAGCAGGTTTTGAGTTCCACCTCAGTGGGAACGCGCAGGTGATGCAGACAGAATGGCAGGAAGAGAAAGGAACGTTATCACAGATACCGAAGACCGAAAAAACGCGATCATCCGATGTGTCTAAGGCCTCGTTGATCACATCAAGCGCGTGAGCTCCAAACGTGGCACTATGCCGTTAATTCCCTAAATAAACAAAACAATCCACCATAAATTTTGTCAAAATAAGCTAAAAAAATCTGCCTCTTTTTTTCAATCGGGAACAGGAAAAACTAACAATTACCCACAGAGGTAAAGAAAGGTGAAAACGGGAAAAAAGAGAACCAGATCCTTCAAAATTTCCCTTCCGAAACGACCAACTCCCCCACGAATCGAGAAGCATCGACTTAAAGCAATTTGCTTCGCACGAGGGACATCGGAGAGGAAACAAAAAAGACCCCGAGAGCTCCGGCCGGCTGAACTGCGATGGCCCCCCGAGTTGATGAGCAAGGTCAACTCGGTTTCCGCTCCGAAACCTAACCCGCCCGAGGGCGAAAACTCGTAGAGAGGGCAACGTACCAGCACCACCTGGGAACACTCGCCCCTCCCGCCGTGCACGGGAGGCGAGATTTGTGATGTTTCTCTTCGGTTGGCATCAGTGTCATCTTCATCATGTCGCCAGGAGCCAGTGTCCCTTCCTGAGCGAACGATAGTAACACGCGCGCACACGCGAAAGGAAAAGCACACGATTTAGCACGCGCACGAGTCGGCGCACGCTCGGGAGACGCAGGGCGGGGCACGCGGGCGACAACCCCCTTTCTCTCGGACGCACGAGGTTATTTTTTTTCCTCTCCCCTTTCTCTTCCCGGAGCACGAGCCACAACAAACACTACACACTCAAAACAAACATGCAGTCCGGTGCACGTCTTCGGAGCAGCAGCAGCTTTTCTCTAGCCGGGAGCCAAATCCCATATTCTTGGATGCCGGTCTGAACAGCTGCGAGGCCCGGCACCGGTGAAAAAAAACTCCCTTTTCCACCCCTTTCTCTCCGTCTCTTCCTATATCCTGAGTGAGACAGAGGAATAAAAACGTCGGCCAGCCAGACGCCACAATCTTCCCCTTCCCCCCGACGCGTGCTTGTCTCTCCTCGACTCACTACACCCTCAATATGTTTCTGCGGCTGCGGGAGACCCCGTCTCTGCCCCCAACAACGATCCCGCTCTTCTGCCCTTCTGGCAGCAACGGCGGTCGTTCTCCGACTATGCGGATTCAACGCAGTGCGCGAGAGGAATGGAGTGGAAGTAGGGGCGGAAGTAGTGGAGGGTGGAAGGGGCGGCATAGAACCGCAATAAGAGGCGGGGATGGGAAGGACTCCGAGAGGAAAATGAGGGAGAAAGAAAGGGTTGAGAGGACAAAACTCCCCCGCTTTGTTTCGATACGCCACCGACCGCGAGGCAGGTCGCGTCGAGAGAGGCTTGTTTGAAAATCGAGGGAATGCGTGCGACTGAGAAGAGAATAAAAGTCCGTCCCTGGCGCAAAGCCTTAACGATTGTGGAAGCTGGTGAGGGACGTAAAGTAGCGAGAGGGGGGTATGAGTGGCGTAGCTGCTGACATCTCTCGGCCGACTTTGGAAATGAGTGACGGTAAGAGAGAGGCTACATGCTCGTCCGCAGGAATCCAAGAGGCATGGGTGGAGTGGGCGTCGAAGTGTGAGCGGAGAAGAGGCAGGGAATTTTAATTGGAAGTGTTTTTTAAAAACTCGGCTCTTCGCTGGTTTTGAAGTTTTCGAAAAAGTAAAACACTGCGTGGCTAAATGTTTACTTTTCTCTCTCGTCGTGATTTCCGCGCCATCTCATTAATTGATCCAATTTTAGGAAGATATTTTTATTAATTCTTCAAAATGCGTGCTGAAAAATTATAATTTTCTCAATTATATTATTAGCTTCGTAACATTTCGAAAACAACTACAGGCGCCGAGGGAAAGATTTAGGAAAATCTAAACATTCACCTGACGTTGCTTCGAGGGAGTTGGTCATTTATATACCTGTCAGGGATGGAAATGGTTTTTCAGAACTATGGGTAGGATCCAAAGTGTTTTCATAATTAGGAGTTCATTCCGAAAGGGATGCGTGATAACATGCGTAAACATTTATTTAAGAATTCAAAACCTTGGGAGAATTCAGTTTTATCAGTTCTTAGTCATAATACAAGCTTCATAATTCTTTGAATATAATAGATTGTTTTAGAGTTTGGCCAGTTAATTTTCTGCGTAAAAATAAAAAATACTCAGAAGATTTAAAGATGTAGAAAGTAACAACATCAAGCATTCAAATTCTGTGCGACGTTAGTGTATTTCATGAATTTTAGGCCAGAGGTCGGCAAACTTCGTCCCGCGGGCCACATGCGGCCCACGATAGCGCTTCATGAGGCCCGCGAAGCTGTAATGAAAATGTGATCGGGAAATTTTCACGTGGGCAATTTCATATTTTTTCGATGAACTGATGGTCTCGAAATCTTTTCTGATGAAGTATTAACGCTAGTGAATTATATAGACTTGATTTTCACTTATATGGGACAACAGAAACTCCAGATTACTTCTGATTTGTTCGCTCATCCGGGCCTCGGAGGCTTTTTTGACTTCCAATGCGGCCCTCCAAAGCATTCATAACTGCGAATGTAGCCCACCTTGCAGAAAAGTTTGCCGACCCCAGTTCTGGAGTAGAGTTGTTTCTACAACGAGTTGAAAATCTTAGATAAACAATAGATTAATAAATAATTTCAATTACGAAGCAAATGATACCGGCAAATTAACTTTCGTCGATAAAGGCGTGTTTAAAATAAGATGTTCGTCTTTTTCTTCCAGTTAAAATTTAATCAAAATGTATACGATACGTTATTATTATTACGAAGAATTATCATTATTGTGTATTTGAGAATGATAAATGTAGACCGAGAAAATATCTCGCAATCGATGTATATTATCCACCACCGAAACATTTAGTTAAGACGCCTCGAACGTTAAATGCCGACAAAAAGGAAAGTTTCACTTCACCTTCTGCATAATTTCATTATGGTTTTACTTTATCCAAAAAATGCGCGTTTGTTAGACAACTTTGAAGCGACGATGGAATTGATATGTTTCTCGTTTAGCACCTAATAGAGCCAGGCTTCGACTCTCCCCGGAGGCGGATGCTTTTTCTTCGCTTCTGCCTGACTGGATCTCCTATGTTGAGCTTGTGTGGGAGGAAAAGCGCCCGAAGCAAATTTAATCCGTAATACATTCAGCCCCAGATTTTTCGTCAATTTGAGTGAATGAAAAAGTAGGGCCGGAGAAACCATGTGAAGGTAGCCAAAAATAAATAGTTTACTTCATGGAAAGGAGCCAAGAACAACGGCGACGAAATTTGATTTGTACCCAAAGACAACCATAATAAAATCGCATTATTCACAAAAAAGCTATACTTTAGAATCCTATTTACACAGTGTATAAGATTCGCAGGGTTGTAAAAATCGCTTCAAGTATATAAAATGTCGAAGTATGCTCACTTTCCATAAAGGAAGGCAAAATTTAGATGAGTATAAATAGTCTTCGACATTTTTAAGAGCTCTACTTTCTGTCATATATTTAAAACGAATGAAGGCAAATCGTCCTGATTTCTCGCATTTCAAATATAAACCTTTACTTTTTCCATAGTTACAATTCAAACTACATATAAAAAACTATCTTATTTTCAACTGCAAGGAAATCGAGACTTTCTTCTATTTTGTTGATTCAAGACGAGTTTCTAAACAATTTATATTTATTCGACTTCGCCCAAGATATTTTACCTTAAAATTTCAATTCCCTGGAGAGAATAACATTCGGCGTCATAAATTGAAGATTCGTGTATATTTTGATAAACTGATAGGTCGTAGCAGCGCAAATTTATTTTCGACGAGAAAATTTCTTTATGGATACGTCTTTCCACCGAAACCTTTTCCAATTCGACCAAGTGTACGACAAAGTCATTCACGGTCACAAGCACGCCTTTCTCTTTCTGCCATTCTTTAATTACTTCCTGCACCTCGTCACATTCCTTTCATCTATGAAGCGCGCCAAAGATATCTACATACATTCTCTTCTGCGGTTTGAACGTAAAATAAGAAAGACGGCTTGACGCGAGGCGCGCTTTTGTTTTCAGAATGCTCTTACAAAATACGGGTTCATCCACGATGCGGCATCCGCCGCGCCTCGCCCTCTCCGCAGAGGAATGCCCGCCTTTGGAGCCGGTATGCCGCGGGCGGGACTTGAACCCGTGAGCTCAAGGTGATCGGGCACACGCACACAACCCTGCCCACTCTCTAAGCCGGCTTCGAGACGAGAAACCGGCGGGTCTCCTTCTGTTATTATTTCCTTTTTTCGCGTCGCCGACGAATCGTGTCAATGAGCTCGGGCTGAAACGAAAGTACCTCCGTCTTATCATCCCGGAGACGATGTGAGAGAGAAAGGTTTTCGCTCTTTCGGTTCTTTATTTTTTTCGACTTTCCCCGCGGGGATTTCCATCCGAAAACGCGAAAATAATTCGTTTCGAGCCGTTCCGAGAACCGTCTTTCCTTTTTACCTCCGTGATTTCCCTTCTTCCTAAACTCCCCATCCTGTATCCCTCCCTCCCCTCACCCGCTGCTTCCCAGGACATGAAACGTCGCTCGACGAAAATCGCGACGGAGTTCAGGGAAATTTCGGATGAGTTTAGGTTCAAAAAATAGTCTGCCATGTAAAGGGAAGGGAATGGACTAGGAGTCAAGCCTTTCTCCCTCCCCTTCTTCCTCGACGATGTACTCCCCCAGCGATCATCACCTCCCACACTCGCATCCCCTACAGAAAAGCAATAAAAATTTAAAATAAATTCCCCCACCCCCTCGACTCGTCCCCCTTATCTTTTCCTCCCACCCCTAGGACGTCACGCAATGGAGAGAGAGAGAGATCCCAAATTAGATTGACAACGGCCGCTTAAAGGGGCTCTCTCCTACACACACGCATTTCCTCTCTCTCTCCATCGTCGCACGCAAGGACGGTCGCGGACGTGACAGAGAGGAAGAAGAGCTCTTAAGTCCCGGGCTTAGAAAAAAGAAACAGACCGTTCATTTCATGCGTTATTTTTCACAGACGAAAAAACGACGCCTTGTCGATTTGTTTGTCTGGGAAAGGGATAGCGGGAACGGAGCGTCGCCTGGATCACGGCCCGTTGGTAGAAAGGCTTCGCTGCCTGGGGAAATGCGATAATATATTAAGCTTTTATTCACCTCGGCACAACTAGAATTTAATCGCCCTTTCCATTTCCTCTTCGCCTTACAGAAATTACGCAGGAAAAACAAGTGCCGTTGCGGGATATATGGTCGCGGAGATAATCTGGGCAAGGGGTGCCCAATCTGCGACCCGTAGGCCGGATGCGGCTCGCGAAGGTTTTTGTGCAGCCCGTGAAATAATGAAGAAAAAGAAAACCGATAAATTTAACTCACAAATTCATACATATTTATGATTTTTTTAAAAATAAAACTTTTAATGCTTACATTTCAACCATAAAAATCCTTTTCGGGCTTGATTTTTCACTTACATGGCACCTCAGAATATATAGGTGACTTTCAATTTAAACTCTAATCCGACCCGTATAGAAATTCTGATCTTCGGAAAGCGACCCGTAGGCCAAACGTCTCTGCAAGAAAAACTTTATTTTCCATTCGTTAATAAACAGAAGTCTAATAGGACGCGAAGGCCATTTACGCCGTGTCTTAGAAGTGGAAACTGCTCTTGCACGCGCGCGCGCACGCACACGACACGCCCGCCTGTTCCTCCGTTGTTGGATTCTAGCTCGGAACGTCGCTTAGTTGAGCGTGGTTGAGCGCGAATCGGCACTCTGATCGATGAAATAGAGCATCAAAGCTTTGGGCGATTGTATTCCCTTAGTGGAAACGACTTTATACAATGGAATCTCTTGGGCACGGACATGCAATCCTCAGTCCGCGAGAGCATTGCATCTGGCGCATAAAGCCATAAAAAAGAAACCAGGGAAAATTAGTATAGGTAATTTCGTATTTTTTATTAAAAGTTGTGATCAAGATATATGTAATGTTTAAGTCTAAACATATGTTTAGACTTAAACATTACATTCATTCATTCATTCATTTTTCGCTTTTATGCTATCAAAGGATCTCTTAAGCAACTTTCGATGGAAACTCATATTCGGAATGGCAAAACGCAAAAACGTCATGCAGTCCGCCAAGTAAGAAGGTTGGGAACCTCTGGTATAGAAATTTTTTGTCTCCGTAGGAAATTAACTATGAACATGTGTGAAATGAAATGCGTCATAAAATTTTCGCGCCTTCCTAACATAGTTTACTGTGAAGTGCAAATTTGGAACGGCCCTTACTGCAATCATCAACTGTGGCCGTGTGAATCACAGCAAAGTCTTTACGACTCATTTTGAAAATTTTCCGGTACTTTGAGCTAAAAGATAACTCCTTTTTATGTCCGTCTTGCTTGCGCAGTCTCTCGTATGACTTTATAAATGAATGTTAGTAAACTCGCAAACGGTAGAGATTTGTGTTTTTTTGACGTCGTGACGCAAAGCAGCTCTATTCCTCATTCCTTTAGCGCAAAGCAAACTTCAAGTTCTCTTATGATTTCAAATATGTACTCGTAATTACGGAAATGGAAATGTGAGTTACCCAGTTTCTAGGCAAGGGAGTTTGTGAGACACGAAGCAGACTAATTTTGACCCCTATTAAACCGTACAAATGAAACTGTATACACAGTCCATAAAGGAGCGACGTATCAACTTTATGGAAATGCAATTTTCATGAATTAATTTCCAATAAGAGTCGAAACTTTAATTTTAAAGAGCAAATAGTATGCAAAAATTTTGGAAAAGCTTGCAAATTATATTAATGGTGATTTTCTTACAAATATATGCCTAGTTTAAAATGTGTTTAAAATTAAACAACATTCATCACGCCAGCGTTATACCGAAAATTGTTCTTCCTGCATCCAAAAGAATCACTACCAGTTACCCTAATTGAGTCTTTGCAAAGTTTTTTTCCTAGCAAAGACATTACGGTTGCTTTAAATGCAAATCCATATGTTAAAAAAATAATGCGAAACTCTTATAATGAATTCTTTGCTAAGAGAAAAATCCACAGTTTCCTCGCCATTCTCCTTTTGTAGATATCGAAAGGGAATCGTTTCTCGGTCGAGTATATTACAGAACGCCGCCATCTTCCCCTTATCTTTTCACTAAGAAACTTTCCCACTCTCTCTCTCTCCATATCTATCTGAAACGATCAAGATACCGAGAAGAAATTTGGCGTGACCTCAAGGATCACGGTAGAAAGAGAGAACAGGTGTCGGTCATTTACACCGGCGATTTGAACGATACCAAAAACGCGATGCTCTCAATCACTGGCGAAGAGGAACGCGAAGGAGGAAGATACACACACATTCAGACATTTTTATACCTTTCTTTTATTTAGTCAACTTTGTTCGCCCCCATTTACACTTTAGCACAGTGGTTCTCAAACGTAGGGTCGCCACCCCCAAGGGGGGTCGCGAGACAATTTTGCGGGATTCGCGAGCAGTCTTCGCTATGCCACTTGATTTTTTCCTCATTCTCTCAATCCTTTAAATTTAATGTTTAGTTTATGTCTGTGTTTTATGTTTGATTGAGAGTTGGAATATATAGCATTTGTTAATTTTACTACATTTAAATTCAATATAATAATATAATTTTAAAATAAATAATAAGACGGCGACGTATATTAGCCCCACATTTCCCGTCTTTGTTGTAATTCATGACGATATCTGAATTTTTTATGAACTAATTTATTTTTAACAATTCATCGTTTCTAATTTTTTTAAATATCACTTACCGTAGGAGAAATTTCAATTTTCTTTTACACTTAGGGTTTCTGCTTTTTCGAGGTCGTGTTTGATGATGTGCCGTGGTGGAATAATCAATTTTACGATTATATCAAAGCAAATGTACAGGTGAACGTTTGAAAAGATATCCGAGTCTTTTTTGTGACATTGCATTCTGTTAAGACTCAAGAGATTACATTGCTCCGATAAAAATTCTATTTATAATCGTGTATGAAGTCAATCCTTAGCGTAAGTCGAGCTTTTCGCCTTGGTCGGTAGACATCCGATTTTATTGTACCCCAATCGACAAGTTGTGTTCAAAAGAAATAAAGTTCTGTAACCTATAATTTTTTTTAATATACAGTATATCGTCGATTATCCGGCGCCCTAGATGGGAAGGGGTCGCCGGATTCTCAAAAACGCCGGATAATCACATCAAAGTTTTTATACAGCTTATTTTTGAACGTTCTTTTACAACATTGTGTTTTTGAGTGTTGTGTGTATTTTGTTTAGTGTTTTGAATTTGTGTACTGTAGAAAAATGTTTTAAGTAAAGCAGGGAGTATTAAAAAAAAACTTCAAAATACAGTACAGTTATCCCCCGATTTTAGCGGGAGTTGCGTTCCTGGAAATCGTCGTGTAAAGCGTAAATCGAAAAAATGTCCCATTGAAAATAATGTAATAGGCGTTGCTTACGTTCCTGAGCAGAGGTGTTCTACTTAGAAACGTCCATTAATTTGATTTAATGAGCGTTGTAACCTCTCGAGCGTGTACGACGACAAATGGCGTACTGTGCAGCGTCCAGTTTTACAATTCTTTAATTTTCTATGCGTTGAGTTCCTGCCATAATTCACAGACGTCTCGAAGCTCCTTCGATCAGTTAACCTTCCTATACAAATATATTCTCCTCACCCAACTAAATTGAAAATCTTTCCTAGGACTTTCCCCGATAGAGTTGTTGACGGTTAACAGTGCGTCACTTTCTAGAAGAAAACCCCTCTCCAGGACAGAAAAGAGTGATTTCAAGTGCGTTGTTTGCTCATAGAGGGAAATAAAAATAAACTGATGTGGGCAACATATGACTTTCTCCATATTTATATGGCAAATTACATGTTGTTAGCTCTGGGATCGTTGTCAATATTTACTTCCGGTTGACAAGAAAAGAAAAAAGAGCGTTACTAAGACGTTACTAAACGTCAATTGTTAACAATAGTCTTCGGTAGGTTGACGTGGTGGTGGCAGCTAAAAATATAAGATATCTCTTAAACAATGAATTATATGGAAAATGTATCAAACAAAGGTTGTAGAAAATAAAATTTCCTACAACTTTTATTCCAATACATTTTTACACATATCAAATATTTAAGCAAATATTTTAAAATAACGGAAAAGTGGCAAGAGTAAACACCAACTTCCGGTCGACCGATTTTTACCAAAAACTAATCAGATCTTCTAACTTTTATAAAAATGTTAAATATAAATTTTTGCGTTGACCTGATTAATAGTTTTTGAGTTAGAGCGCCCACAAAAGTCTATCACATACAGACAGACACACAGACATCATCGAGAAAATAGTCAAAACGTGTTCAGGGGACCTTAAACATGTATTTCCGTTGAAATCTCGAATTCGATTTTTTTCATGAAAACAATACTTTCTCTTATACTTCGTATATGGAGAAAGTAAAAAAGACGTTCTACCGCCGTAGAAACTCCCGGGAAACCCTGCTCTATCGTAATGCAATGAATTGTATCACTGTCCGGACGATTAACGGACAATATCTACGAAACATTTAATAAATAATAAAATATACTAATGGTTCATACTGTGCACATAACGAATCGCGTTAATGTAAGTACACGACGCGTATATTGAACAAGAAGATCGAAACGGAACTTGTGATGCCTACATTATACATAATTATAAATTTTATACTTAATATTGACTTTAATAGCTTGAAACTAACCGCGGATGAGTTTTGCCCTTTGTGTTTCCAAATTTCATAATTTAGCGTTATAAAATATTACAAATACATTCGAACGGAATATTAAATTGATCACGCGTCATTATGCGGCAAAAATAACGCGTGTATGTACTAGACTCTATCGAATATGAGTCCAACAATAGTCGCTGCAATGGCAACACTCGAAATGTGTAATCAAAACTGCAAAGACGCCAGTATTTATGCGAAATTCGAATAAATACGATCGATAAGCAAAATTCTACGATAATAATTATGATCTCCATTCCTTTCCTCAGAGAACGGTGCAAATTTCGCTCCGATATTACAATTCTAATATATTTTAATGTGCAAGATAAAATTATCCAGCACGATGGATTTCAGATTTCCCATGCAAATGAAATGGGAAGGAGAGTTCCTGGAATCGAACCTGGGACTTTCAATCTTTGCAACAAAAACTATTCTCGGGAGCTTTGGCACCATGCGGTGCGCTATCTCCGGACTGTTACTGCCATGGATGCGGTTCTCCAGCGAACGCCGAATTACTCGCAACTTTCGCCGGATCGACCAGTACCGCCGGATAATGTTGGAAGTCGGATAATCGATCGCCGAATAATCAAGGATCTATTGTACTAGTAGAGAGCCCGCAGTTCTACTGTAGGAAATTTTGAGAAACGTCAAAAAAAATATTATAATATACGAAGAACGAACAGAAAAGAAGAATCAAACGTCGGGAGAGATTAGCAAAATGAGTAACAAACAGATAAGAACAAAGAAAGAAACGCGAAGACTAACAAAAATGATAAAAGCGATAACAAACGAAGAGCGAAGAGAAAAAGAATAGTCATAAGTCGACAGTGTGTGCCAAACCACTTAGTTACAATGCCTTACAACAAATAAATACATTTTCCAATTCTCCTTGTTTTCTCCATCTCTCCCTTCTTCCCATTCTCTCTCTCTTCCTTCCTCCCATTCTCTCTCCCTCTCTTCCTTCCTCCCATTCTCTCTCCCTCTCTTCCTTCCTCCCATTCTCTCTCCCTCCCTTCCTCCCATTTTCCCCCTCTCTCTCTCCTCCTTTCCTCACATTATCTCTGACTCTCTCTCCTTCCCCCCATTCTCCCTCTCTCTTTTTCTTCCTTCCCCCATTCTCCCTCTCTCTTTCTCTTCCTTCCTCCCATTCTCTCTCCTTCCCCCCATTCTCCCTCTCTGTTTCTCCTCCTTCCTCCCATTCTCTCTCCTTCCTCTCATTCTCCATCTCTCTCTCTCTTCCTTCCCCTTGCTGAACTTTTAATATTCGAAACTGAAGAAATATCTTGTTATGCCATCTCTTATTTACATGGATAATTAACTGACCTTGAATTAATATCAATGTCATAGGCTTACGGTATTGAGATTGGTAACAATATCGGTCGCCATGGAAAGGAAAATGTTTTAATAGAAAAAACTCGAGATTTTGTAGTTTAAAACTCAATTTTGGAAAAATTCGAGCTGTATTTGAAATTTCATAGTAGGAAAATGGAACTTCATAATTTTCTTCGTCTTCGAGTTCAAGCGCTGATTTTATACGTTGATATTTAGTAATTTTAATGTACAAGTGAAAAATATTCTACACTCATCTCCATGTATTTAAATGGGGAGGATGAAATCAGAAAATATATTTTTTTAAATAAATTCTTCGAATGAGACGATTTGAAAACCAACAACCAACCGCTGCACCCTATACTTGTTATTGCGGTTAAAATGACACATTCCACTTGTCTCGACGTTATGTAGGAGAGGACCAAAAGTTGTTACACTTTTCCACTTACTTTCATTCGAAGTGGATGTGCTGCGTATATTATGTATATATCCATTAGAAAATTAAAAAATTCTTTTGCCCCAAAGAACAGGATGGAGACCAGAAATACTCGTTTGAGTGCGGGTGGTCAGCGCCCGGAAATGAATTATGTATTCAAATGAACAAATGCGAACGATTCTTTTGAACCACTTCGACTGCGGATTCACGGCACAAGCAAGTTTCGAAAAACTGAAAAACGAACTCGGGGACCGAGCACCATCTCGGAAATCTGTTTTTAATTGGTTCTCGGGATTTAAAAGTGGACATTACGGTGTTCAGGACGACCAAAGAGAGGGGCGACCCCGAACGTCTACCGACGACGACAATGTTGCCGCCATAAGGACCGCCATCGATGAGAAGCCTCAAATCAACGTGAAAAGGCTTTTGGATATGTTCAACATTCTAAGTTATCGATTTTGAGGATTCTTCATGACCACCTCGACTTCACAAAGAAATCAGCAAGATGGGTACCGCGGATTCTCAAACCGGAGGAAAGGGGCGCCCGTGTCGAATTTTGCCGCCGGTTCCTTGAAGATTTTCAGGGTGGGCAATCGTCGAAATTCTAGTTCATTGTGACCGGAGATGAGGCATGGTTTTACAAGTTGGATCCTGAAACCAAGCAGTGGTTTGGTCGAAGAAAGGAGCGGCGCCACCGGTGAAAGCACGTCGCGTCAGATCGGCTGTCAAGGTGATGTTCGCCATTTTTTTTTCACAAGACGGGATTGTTGCCGCCATCTCATTTGATGAGGGGCAGACAGTGACTACGCAGGCGTACATCGATAACTGCTTGACCAAAGTTTTCAAAAATCTCGGAAGAAGTCGCCCCAAACGAAAGCTGGCGGATTTTTTTCTTCACGAGGACAATGCTCATGATCACAAGACTCTTCTCCACTCTTCTCTTCATAGACGCCTCAGGGATCAACCCCCCCCCCCCCACCTTATTCTCCTGATTTAGCCCCTTGTGACTTTAGACTTTTCCCAAAAATCAAGCAGCCAATGTGTGGAAAAGTGTTTGAAACGCTAAATGACGTCATTGATGCAGTGAATCATGAGCTTGGCAAGCTCCAAAAAACTGATTTTGAGGCTTGCTTTGAATGATGGCTGCACCGCATTCGAAAATGCATTGAGATTGAAGGCGGCTATGTGGAAAAGTGTTGAATAAACAAGAGATTTAGCAATGAAGTTGAAAAAACTTGGTAAGTTTTCTTTAAAAAATAGTAAGAACTTTTGGTCCTCCCGTAGTTTTTGAGTTATAGATACATACTAATACTTGACCAGTTGCCGCCTCAGACACTAAATTATTTTCATGCGTTCTTTGCACAAAGTGAACGCATATAGGGGAGGTCGTTTCCGTCCGTCCGTCCGTATGTTAAAACTCGAAAACCGGTAAACGTATTTTGATGAAATTTTGCTAAAATTGGTCGACCGATTCCAATTTTGGTTGAAATCGGACAACAATTACGACCACTTCACATGAAGACCTACATGTAGTTTACAACGTTCCTTTGTTTCAACTCGGGAACCGCTGGACGTATTTTGATGAAATTTTATATTAAGAAGTTTTGCTAAAATTGATCGACCGATTCCAATTTTGGTTAAAAACCGGAAAATAATAACAACAACTTTACATATGGACTTACATGCATTTTACAACATACCTCGCTAGCTTCTCGTTAAATACTCATCTGAGCGAAAAATATTGAGAACATTATGAAATCCCAAAGAACGTATTTGGAAACTCTGTGTACTCCGACATGGAGTACACCTTTCCAATCTTGTTATATATAGTATGATTCTTCGAATGAGTCGGTTTAAAAACCAGCCTACCACCCTATACTTGTTATTGCGGTTAAAAGGACGCATTCTACTTGTCTCTACGTTATGTAGCTTTTGAGTTATAGATACATACTTGTACTTGACCTGATACTAAATTATTTTTATATACAGTATGATGTGTTATTCCAAAGTAATAAATAAGAAGTAGATATGTCTCAGTAATGATAAATATCTAAAAATGTATCTATACGCATAAATATTTATTAATAAATTAATCTCAGTGGTAAAATTTTAGCTTATCATAAATTCCGATTTTCGGAGAAATCTTTTTTTTTACTTCTCAAAAATCATAAGAGGGTCGCGGCGACCGAATATTCGCACGTAGGGGGTCGCAAGGTAGATCTGTCTGAGAACCAATGCGTTTAGCATACGAGTACATATACTGCCGCCTAATAATCATTTGGAAAAAATTTCAAAATCAGAACCACAAAAAAAAACCCTCCATTATGACGCCGAAGATTTAAAACACTAATTACATTATTAAAATTTTAAAAAACTCTTTTGACGAATATCAGGTAACCTTTTATCGTAAATGCGGTAGCAGTCGATCAAGTCCAAGCTGTTTATCAACCATTTTTATTTCTTCGAATTATGATTGAAACGTTATGGCCGGTTTTTCAAACAATTTGATTGTAATTCTAAATTAATTCTTACAAAATATTAAACCAGTGTTTCAAATTTGGCTCTGTTTGTCAATTACAGGCTCTTGTTATTTCATTTATAGATATAATATTTTTATACACTCGTTTAAGATTCGTAGCATTGACGGTGTAACATTATACAAATTCTCTCCATTTAGAAGAGTTTATTTTAAAAAATCTGATGTGGCCACCACATGACTTTCTCCATACCTGTATAATTTATAAAAATTCCAAATAGGTAACATAATAATATATATATTAAGAAACTGCGAGAAAATTTTAGACTTTACAAAGAATATAAATAAACTAAAACCATAGCCTTCTAATATTGGATATAGCCACAAAGCTCCAACAATTAAGAAAAGAAAAAGGAACGTTACTAACACGTAACTAAGCGTAATGTATTAACAATATTCGTCGGTGGTGGCAGCTAAAAATATAAGATATCTCTTAAACAGTGCATTATATGGAAAAATGTTTCAAACAAAGCTTGTAGAAATTAAATTTCCTACAACGTTTATTCCAATATATTTTTACATTTATCAAATATTAAAGCAAATATTTCAAAATAACGAATATGTGACAAGAGTAAACACCTACTTCCGGTTGACTGATTTTTACCAAAAACTAATCAGTTCTTCTGACTTTTATAAAAATGTTAAATATAAAATTTCACGTTGACCTGATTAATAGTTTTTTAGTTCGAGCACCCACAAAAAAGCTATCACTCTCTCTCTCTCTCTCTTTCTCACACACACAGACATCATCGAGAAAATGGTCAAAACGTGTTCAGGGGACCTCAAAACGTGTATTTCTGTTGAAATCTCCAAATCGATTTTTTACTTTCTCCATATACGTAGTATAGGGGAAAGTATTGTATTAATGAAAAATATCCACGTCGAGATTTCAACGGAAATACACATTTTGAGGTCCCCTGAACACGCTTTGACCATTTTCTCGATGATGTGTGTGTGTGTGTGTGTGTGTGTGTGTGTGAGATAGCTTTTTTCTGGATTCTCTAACTCAAAAATCAGGTAACGCGAAATTTTATATTTAATATTTTTATAAAAGTCAGAAGAATTTATTAGTTTTTGGTAAAAATCGGTCTACCAGAAGTGTTTACTCTTGTCACATCCGTTATTTTAAAATATTTGCTTTAATATTTGATAAATGTAAGCATGTACTGGAATAAAGGTTGTAGGAAATTTAATTTTCTACAAACTTTGTTTGAAACATTTTTCCATATAATACATTGTTTAAGAGATATCTTATAGTTTTAGCTGCCGCCACCACGCCACCTGCCGACAACTATTGTTAACAATTAACGCTTAGTTACGTCTTAGTAACGCTTCTTTTTCTTTTCTTAATTGTTGGAACTTTGTGTCTATATCCAATTTCAGAAGGCTATGGTTTGTTTATTTCTGTTCTTTGTAAAGTAAAAATTTCTCGCAGTTTCTTAAAATATTTATTATTATGTAACCTATTTGGAATTTCTATAAATATTACAGATATGGAGAAAGTCATGTGGTGGCCACATCAGATTTTTATCAAATGATAACAATAAACAATCGACGGAATCACTTTTAAATATAGTTATTTCACTCAAATTACGTTCCATTGGAAGAAACTGCATGATATTATGCGGTCATGAATAGTGATTGTGATTTCTCGACATTTTTCTGTTCTCGAGATTTCTCTTTTTTTCGCGATATTTTTTCTCGAGAATTCGAGAAATTATCTTGCATTCTCGAGAAGGAAAACATTTCCGTGTGAGTTTTTTTATTAAATATCTTTTTCTTAAAAAGTATTATTGGGAAGTAAGGATGCTAAAACATTTTTAAATTAATTTAAATTAATATTTCTCGTACAGAAGTGAACTATATTTTCCTTTTAAAAATAGATTGCATACAAAGGCGGATTTATAGGTAGTATGCGTAGTACGCGCCGAAGTAGGGCTCCGTGGAGCTGAGGTGTTCCCTAGTTCCAAAATTAACAAAAACTTATTACGACCTTGTGGACCTTTATTCAACTCCGTGGAATTCAATAAAAAAACGACAATTATTATAACTTTTGATTTCATCTCTGCCGATAAAAACAGAGCTGTGACTGTTAATAATATCTTGGGTGTAATGCGTTGTTGCCACTCTTCTTTTTCCCTAGTGAAAGAATAGTTCCCCCAGAAAAGGACAGCGTGCAGGGTTCCACAGAACATAACTCCGCCGCCGATTGTATAGGGCAAATGAGAATGCAATGGGCCTTATTGCCCCTTGCCTGTCTCATTGAAAAATCCTCTGACGATTCTTACGAAGAATTTTATTGTATTTTTCATTTCAGAAAACATGAATAGAAGTTACGTAAATCCTAAATGAAAGTTATTGTTTCTATATTCTGAATTAAATTCATTCGTCGGTTATTAGAAACTTAATTTATATTCTATAAAATGTAGGTAAGAAAATAATTCAAGTATTATGGGAAAAATTTATAAGCAATATACAATTATATAATGTTGAGGTAATAACTACTACTATTGTTACATATAAAATACTTGTCATTTTCTAATGATAATAATTTTATTCAACATTACATGGAATGAATTTTGAAATGAATACCATTTTCACCTTTTAAATGAATTTTATCTATATCTCAATCATAAACAAAGCTTATAAGATACTGAAGGATCAAGAATAAAATGTTCCCGGAAGAATGTTTTTGCCTTCCCCCTTCGCCCTTATAAATACTAAACCTTCTATGGGCAAATCAATGCAAAGGAAAGAATTTTTGAGTCTTGAGAGGGCACGAAATGACACGACCCAGAGAGGTAATCAGACCTCCTCCACCTCGTACTAAAACCCATTACTCCGGGTTTTCCCAGCTTGCCAGACGGGAAAGTGCCTTCAAACAATAGAGGTATACATAGTACCGCACGTGACAAATAGAATGGCAAACAAGCCTTTCACGGTTTCAAGTTACACTTTTTGATATAAAACTTATTAGAAGAAATCCTTTCCGCCCGCGTCTCGCGGGTTCCGCGTTACAGAGGGGCATTCCTATTAGAGCCCTGCACGGGTATGATATTTTCCACCCGTACCCTCAGACTACTAACCGTACCCGACCCGTACCCGCAGAATATTAACCCGCACCCGACCCGTAGCCGCAGGCTCGCACCCGCACAGAAGGCCTACTTGTCCCACCCGACCCATATTTTTTAACTGTCTGGTCCTCGAGATACAAATCCGTAGCAAGAAATCGCGAAAAAATAAAGATATTATTTCTGAGTCAGTCATTTATTTTGTATAAATTAAAATGGAATGCAATTGTACATTAACATTCATTTTTAAGATCGAAAAAAATGTATTTAAAGTATCTAAGATTTATTTTTACAAAAATTACAAATTTTACAAAATAATTTAATTGAAAAAGGAAACATTATTTAATAGTATCTACCCTGAGATTTAAATTACTATTTAAAAATAGGACATGATCCACGTTTGCGGGACCTAAACTGTTTCTTCTGTCACGAACAACATGTTCCGCCAATCTAAAATACGATTATACGTTTATAGCAGTGAAAGGCGTGTGAAAAGTTCCTGTGCCTACATTTGCGAGGCAAATTGAATTGGAATCAAAACTAGTTTTCGTACCCGCTCTTTACCCGCACCGGTGCCTTTTGTGTCCGAACCCGACCCGTACCCGCATGGAAGCACTCTATACCCGACCCGACCCGCAACTTTCGCTGCGGGTACCCGCGGGTCGGGTAAACTGCGGGTATGCAGGCTTCTAATTCCTATGAAGTATGGTATCATTATGCAGTACGCATTCTAGATTTCCAGCTTTGGTAGGTTTCCGCCTTATACAGATTCCACCTTTCACAAGTTTCACTACATGTGAAAATCCACACCGAACTGGCTTCTTATGTCTCATCCATGGCCAAAGAGCCCAGAATCTCATAAGAGAAACTGCATTGTCTGTATGAAATACGAGCCACTTGCAGTGGCGGATTTACGTCTCCTGGGGCCCCTGGCGCTAAACATTTTGGGGCCCTTGGCGCTAAACATTTTGGGGCTCCTGGCGGTAAACAATTGGAGGCCCCTGACCCTAAGCAGTCGGGGGCCCTGCAATCTAAATATATAGCGAAACCGCTCCTAACGGCTGCCCTCTTTTGTGACACCTCTTAACGATCATTTTTTCTATGGAATCATAGAGAGGTTCCACTGATTTTTAAATTGAGACACTTAATATTTCTAAGATTATATACACAACATTTTTTCGGGGCCCCTGGCGCGCGCCATGTGCGACCCCCCCCCCCCCCCCCCCCTAAATCCGCCACTGACTTTGGAAGACGAATTGTGGTTACACGTAAAGTCATGAAGGAAAATTCAAAGGCTGCGTTGCGAAGATAAATGAAAGATGATAAGCGGATTTTTTGTCGGTTTGGGGGCCCCTGGGCATGTGGGGCATACGCCTCATACGCCTGTGCGATTATCCGCCACTGGCCACTTGTTCATAGCAAGTCTATTTACACTCTCTGTAAGCAAAACATTTGTCGTGAGTTCATAGCTCTTAGATTAAAATTTTCAACCATGTCCCTCAGATAATGACCACGTCTGAATTGAGGGAGAGTGCTATCGGGGAAAATAGACGCCTTAAGAAGAATCAAAAGTTCCTATTGTTAAATTCGTAGAAGGCGAGCGTCCAGAGGAGGGTGAAAACAAACGAGTACAGTTTGTTGTTGGGAAGAGACGGGCGATAACACGCCGTCCATTTTCGCAAAAACGCATCGAACAGAATGAGTGGCCTTGACCAAATGGTGGACTATATTCTGTTTACAACAGACACTAAGTATCAATGTGTATAAACAACGCCGAGAATGGCGCCAGATAAGGGAAGAACCAGACGGCAAAATAAACGAAGCTGTGAGACTGTGAAAATATATAAACTGCTACATCATTATAAACTTATCACAAATGAGGTCACACAAACAGACATCCTACGGAAAATAGGCTGAAAAATGTAAAATGCTTCATGGTTTAAAACGAAAACATTTCTCGAGAAAATTTTTTCGAGACTTGAGATTCTCGAATTATGGAGAAAAAAATTTCTCGAGAAATGAGAATTTAAAGGAAAGGAAATTTCTCGAGAATTCTTTAGCACAATCACTAGTCATGAATCTCAAAAACATTAAAAACTTGGGCAGGGATTGCAAGCTCTAGGGATGCAACCGGTGGAAACAGTTTCATGATATATTCAAATTTTGCTTACCCATACGTTATCCCATGCAAAGGCTGATTTTGTGAGTTTAATTTGTCACGTGAATATTTTAAAGTCAAAACTACGAAACAAAATGAGTTCCCGTACTTTGAAACCGAATTTGGTGATAAAAAGTGTTGGTATGACATGGAAAGTGTTGTTTTAATGTAATAAGTTCAATTGGCGTAATTGATGCATACAAATTTTCAGTTGAAAGGAAAGAAAAACGTACAAATAGATTTTCAAGGGAAGAAGAGTTAGTTAGCGATTATAAATTTTGGTCGAAATTAAAGAACTGTTATAGAAGTTTTCTTATTGTACCTTCTGAGATATCTTTCACGTATTAATTTTCAATGTTAATGAAAAACACATTTCGCTGTCTATAAAGTAAAGAGAATATGCAGAATACATAAAACGTTTTTAGAGAACGAATGCGCTTAAAATTGCACATTAAAACTGTCTTCCATCTACCTTTCTAAACAATTAGCCAGATTTATAATTTTTTTGGTGATTGCTCTTCTTTGAATAATCTTAGTGTTTCTTTGTTCCCTACTTTAGTTTATATTAGGTATATATTATTTATTTTAGTTAATATTAGGTACTAGCAGATTTTCCCGTCAAATATGACAGGAGTAAATATAAAGAATCTGATATTTTCAACACACGAGTTTTTTCCATTGAAATATTTTTTTTAATTAGTGGTTTGAAATTAAATTAATCGCTTATAAGAAATGCATTCTCGTAAAAAAATTAACATTTTCAATAAAATTTCCATATTAACTAACAGATTTTACAAAATTATATTGTTTACAAACTTGTCTATAAATACGTTTTAAAAAGAAAACAATACATACATTCCTAAATTGTTATTTACAAACAAAATAAGAAAAAGTAGTCTTGATTAACATACCTTTTTGTAGCTTTTAACTATAAACCTCTTCAAACAATGTCTAAAGCTAAACAATCTAATCCCTAACAACCGTTATAAACAACTGGTGTTTATAAGTAAATAAAATTGATTCTATTTGTCTATTCTTAATTTTTATGCTCTTATAATAATAAAGGTATATTTTTATTACTTTTTAATTTATTATTATATATTATTAATTATTAATGAAAAAATTATTAACGAAAATGAGCGTTACGGACAACGGATATTATATAAGGTAATTGTTTATAACGGTTGTCAAGTAGATCGTTAATCCAACAATACGCTTATTCCCATGTTAGTTAAATGGGAAAAAAATATAAAGTGAAAAGCATTTTTTAAATGAAAAAGGTAATTCAAATCTCTTTTAAAACCCTCCTATTTTGCTTATCTTTTTATTGCGGTTAAAATGTCACCTTCATCTTGCTTCTACGTTCTGTAGTTGTTGTGTTATAAATGCACAAACAAACAAACAAATTCTTCAAAATATTTATAGTAGAGATCAGAAGGCTACAGTTTGAGTTTATTTCTGTTCTTTGTAAGATCTTTTGAATTTTTCTCACAGTTCCTTCAAATATTTGTTATCATTTAACCTATTTGGAATTTTAGAAATATTACAGGTCTGGAGAAAGTCATGTGGTGGCCACATCAGATTTTTTATGTATAAAATATCCACTTCTCGTCTGTTTTTCGACCTGCTTTAGGAAATATTAATCAAGAACTAATCACAAGTCAATCATCACAGTGGGGCGTCATATAAGAAACCGCGCATTACTGATGCACAAAAATATACCTCTGCGAAAATAGGGAGCAAACCTATTTTTAGACACACCGGTAATGGCTGCTGACCATATATGGTATGAAAATTCTCACTATAAGGGCGACGAAAAATTTTATTATTCTGTTGTTTTATGTGTTCGTTATAACAGACGATGGGAAAGAATGGGTTAAACTTACATATTCGAGAGATTATATACCATTTTATTATCTGTTCTAGCCGAATCCCTAGTAAATAAGATTTTTCCACTATAAAAAGTTTTTTGGGTTTGTTTAAAGCTATTTTTAATGTCAGTTGCAATAAATGGTCACTCTTTACGCCGCTGTTACCTATAGCAGCCAATTTGTCTTTCCGATCTTTTTAAAAGCGTAGTTTTGCAATGGCGTTCTCGTTTTACTGAAATTACGTACACTATATTATTAATGAATAGAAAACATGCGTGCGAGAAGAAGAGGATTTACGTGTCCATGACAGGAAGTCACCTCCACTGCGCAATTCAAATAGACTTGTCGGCACCAAGAATTTCACTTTCTGTATATTATTCATCCCTCTTCCCCAAGAATTTTTTCACGAATTTCGTCTTTCTACGGCTCGCTTTCTTAGTATCCCCCGTTCCGTAGGCAATAACTCGTCACTGAGGTCTGCTTGATTGAACTTTTATTTTTATAATTTTCAAGTTCGCGGAACCGTGACGATTTTAGCTGTCCTGTTATTTCATCTCGCAAATAATTCCTACCTATATCTCGTTTTCATTTCTACGAAACATTTGCTAAGACATTTAATGTGAAAACAGGATTTTAATAGAAATATCGTGTTTTGTTGATTGCTGTTAATGTCTTATCCTAGCTAATGGCAAAATTTGGAATATTTAATGTTTTTCTCGCTTCCTTGCCGTTCTTATCGACGAATTTTAAAAAATGCGATAAAGGCACGATGATAAACACCGCAAGGAGATTTTCTGAGCTAAATTCCTAGGAGTATCAGTTCCGCCCGCAAAAATCGAGATCAGAGATTTTAATGTTTTAAAGATAAAAATATTTTTGTTTCCCTTTTTACATCGAGGCACTCTCGCGGTCGCCCTGACACATCAAAAGATTATATTTTTCGCGTTATTTCACATGGACCTGTAGCCCTGAATTTTCTTCACTATGTAGGAGCAACCAAGAGTTCTACCTTCCTTCACTGAGAAATAAAAAATACACTCGCGGAGAATACCATAACAACATTCCCCTCTTATCACTGGCCATTCTATAGAGCTAGCAATGATTTCGGGTTTTTTTCGCGGCCGTAAAAGATCGACAAGCATAAAAAACGATCGCGAATGAACACTTTTACGTGGCATAGACAATCTTTACGGCCAAACGAGACATTTTTTATTAAACAGCGAATAGCTTGCGATTAGCCATGCATGAGCGGAGCATGCGAACAAATAGATTTTTCCCGCCCATTTTTCTCCTGTCGAGAGACTGCTGAATTGATCACACAGGGAAAACATCATGTCTTCCCTTTGTACCTCTGCCTCACTCTCCCTCTCCCCCATTTACCTCTCTTTCTCTCTCTTTCCGGCTTCTCCCTTAAATCTCTCTCTCTCTTTTAGAAAGTGTTCCCAAATAATATAGTGTTTGTGTTACCGCTTTGTGTCTCTGCTCGCATGACACCGTGTTAATTCACTGTTTATTGACGTTTTCCCTAAATGTTTTTGGTGGACATGTCCTAAAAAATTATTGGTTTGCTATTTATTAGAATTTTTTATCGCTCGTATTCCTTTTTGCTTAGGAATTTAAGTGTTGGAAAATAAAAGATTTAGAAATTGTATTTTGACAAGAACTTTATGAGTTAAAAGAATTCCGTTTCCGAGGTCTTTCAAGCCTATTGGCTTTATGGGGCTTCATAGGATTTCATATTATTATTACATAAAAGGATAAACAAGAATCCACTTTCAGGAAAAACTGATAGCTACGTCAACCTACGTTGAACGTGATTCTCACCAGAGGCGGTCCGAGGAATTTTGGCGCCCCGGGCGAGATAGCACCCCAGCGCCCCCCTCCGTTAATGTTTGTTGAGATATTTACATAGTACATGTTAATTTATTCATTGCTCTGTAAAATTATTGATAATGAAGAGCTAAAAGGAATACCATCAAAGTTCTAGCCTGCTCCTCGATATAAATTGGTATCCAATATTTATTCACTTGCAAGTAACGCATAGATAAATGATCAGAATAACGCCCCCCAACACTTTGGCCCCCTGGGCAGCCGCCTGGCTCGCCCGTAGCTCGGGCCGGCCCTGATTCTCGCCCTAATATAATAATAACACTCGCACTCGTAATAAACCGCTGAAATTGCATTGGATATCGACCTGCCCATTGCGGAGATCTCGACAATCGTGTGAGCGAGAACGAATTTTTAAGCGGCCGTTAAAAAAAACGCGAATAACTCTCCCTCGGTGCGTTCGTGACCTTAAAAAAATTTCAAGACCGCCGGGAAGAATTATTTATTTTTGTTTTAAAAGTCCCTAGAGGCTTACAAAAAACGCCCGTCCGTATGTTCTAAACGGGAAGAGAAAGGAGCGGAGCGGAATTTCGATGGTCATCGGTCTCCGTCAAAACGTCGCGGGTTGATTACGTAGGCAAAAAAGGACAGCATTCGTACTACACACTTCCTCACTCTCTTCCACCCGCACTCCGTGCTTTCCTCTGCCCTTCCACCCTCTCTCTCCCCTTTCCCTCCCTTCCCCCTCTCCCTATCCTCTTCCTTCCCCCTCACCCCTTCCCTTCCCCTCCTTCTCTTCCCCCCCCTTCCCTTCTCTCCAACCCCTTCCGACTTCCTCATTTTCACCCTCTCTACCTACGCTAGACCGACGCGTCTCTCTTCCTCCCTCCATTTCCCCTCCTTCCTCTCACTCACTCCTTTTTCCTCCCCCTCCGGACACACCCCTCGATACCCCGACCTCCGAGTCTGCCTCAAAGGGGCAACAGACCTTCCCCGGCGCAAGCCACGGCCATCCACTGGCTGGCACACACACAACACGCACGCATATCCGTTTCATCAAGTATGCAGTCGACGCAAGAGGGACGAAAGAGGGGAAGGAACGAGAAAGGAGGAAGAGAGAAGGTTGAAAAAAGACGTTGGGGAGGGGGTTAAACGCCCCCGCCCATTATCCTCGGGACGGTTATACGTCACAAGGTAGCTAGTAAGCGCGTTGGTTGCAGCTCCTCCCGAGGTAGTTAGTTCCCTGTCTCCCGCACCGTTTTGAGCTAAATATGGGGAAGGAACATTAGGAAATGAGTGGCGGAGATAATGAGGGAGTGGGAATGTAAGTGAAGTAGATGTATAAATAGAGAGGGGGAGAGAAGTAGAGAGGGAGGGGAGAGAAGTGGAGAGGGGAGGAAAGAGAGAGTAGGAGAGAGCAAGAGTGCAGAATTAAAAGTCGCTGGGAGGTCTTTCTCTTGGTGGTGAAACCATGTGTGCGTAGCGGGTGCGAGAAATAATACGGAATAGGGAAAGAGAGAGAGAAAAGAGACCAGATTCATGACGCAAACCGCCAAGCGGGAGGCGAGATATCTGGATACGTTACTAGCGCGGCAGAGAAACGGGAAGGCAAAGTCTCTGCGATAAGGTTTTTTTTCTATGAAAACAAGCAGAATTAAGCTCGCTCAAACAAGAAGTCATGGCCCTGTTTCTACGAGCTCTCGGGAAAATTCAAAGATACGTAAACTAATGTTAAGCCGATGGCCATATCTAACAAATGATTTCGTTGCGTGACAAAGATACAAATAACGTCGAGTCTTCTCGCTGTTCCAATGGGAGGATAGAGTGCAAGTCTCTCGTGTAGTTGTTAAACACCACCTAAATCTGAACGCCCTTGGAAATTTTAATCATTTACCTTCACCATTTTCGTACAACTGCAATTTCCACCATTTTAGTTCTTCGAAAAATCGGCTCCTCTCGCGGGAAAAATATGAAGTATGCGAATAATTAACGAAGACGGATAATAACAATTTTCTGCGAGTAAAAGATATTTCGTAAATACTTCTACAAACCAAAAAATGAACGAACATAGCGAGGGAAAACGGGTATGCAGGGGAACGACGAAGAGACAAAGTTATTAATATGGCTATGCTTTATTTCGGTGTTGAGCGAACTGCGGCCCTCCAGAACGTTTCCAGTTAACGTCCGATTTATAGTCGTATAGCACGCCGAAACATTGACAACTCGCATTGCGGCCCGCCGAGGAATCCGCAACCGCCAATGCGGCCCGACACGTAGAATTGGTTGCTCACCACTGCTTTATTTGAAGCAGTGGCGGATCCAAGGGAGGGGCGATGGGGGCGATCGCCCTCCCCTTGGAGGACCCCATTGCTCTCCACTAGGTGCATTTTTAAATCCATTCCGCGCAACATCCATTGTTTCTACACCGAAGATTAAGTCCGTATGACAAGGGAAAGTAAGATTCTGATGGGGGTAGGGATTTTTAAAATTTATGGTTGTCGGCAGAAGAGGAATCAAGACGGGGGAGGGGTAATTGGGGCAATCGCCCCCTCCTTGGGAATGTTCTGGATCCGCCCCTGATTTGAAGGGAATGTGCCAATAATGATTGTTTTAAATCGAGGTGACTTTCGGGAGGTTAGAGGGTGGGGCGTCGAAGGCGATGGAAATCGGAAGGAGGAGAGGCGTCGGGTGGCGAAGGGAGGAAAGGCGGCGACGTCATACAAAAGAGAGGCGTTGAAATGGAATGACGCGCGGAGGCGTCCGCAGAAGACAAGGCCGCCGCCGCATGGGTGGGGTAGGTTACTTTAGATGTTTGAGTCTCTCTCCGGGTATATATTTTTTCTCTGCCTCCGAGCAAATGAAAGAACGGCTCGATGTTGTCGCACCGTCGCTTTTTTCCATCACTACCGAATCGCGTCTCCATTTTTTTATTTTTTTGTTTAAAGGCGTTTTGAAGTCGACTCCTTGTGTGTGTCGGGTTGAGCGAGAGAGGATAAATAAACAAGTGAAGATATAAAAATGAATTTTTATAACCAACTTTTATATAGTTAATACTTTAATATGAATAAACTCTATAATATAATTATGATAACCTTTCTGCTTGCATTGGCATAAAAAGTTGCAAAAGTGTCTACCAGCTGTTGAGTGATGTGGGGGTCTCTATATTTAACCTTGAATCTTTTTACAGTTGAGAGAATAGCAGTCAGAAGTAAAGAACTAACAAGGGGACACTAAGTACCTCGGGTCGTCGATTTCGACGAAACCTTTTTGGATGGTAGAATACTTAAAACAAGAAGACCCGTGTATCGGCTTTTGATTGAATGGGCCTTAGTTCCGGTAGAATCTTTTTTCTTTTCGCAGAATTAACTGTGGCTGGATAAAATGCAATAATGGGCCGACAATGTCGATCAGGTTGTTTGGCTGGGTGACTACCCTTCTGAATATTTTGTCCCGGATTCAAACACACGTCATACTTAGTTTTTTTCGTTTTGATGCACTTTATCACACACACACACACACACACACACACACATATATATATATATATATATATATATATATATATATATATATATATATATATATATATATATATGGATGTCAACAAGGTGTTGGGATGAGGAAACCATTAGTTCTCTCTCTGTAGCTGAAGAAGGAGTAGTTCCGAAAGCTTTACGTTTGTGATGTTTCTGTGTTTTTGTTTTATTTTACGTGTGTCGCTTCGACATCCCCGGGGCCTCGCCAACCTGAAGTCGTCTGATTGGTGAGTGCTCACTGGGTTTCCTCATCCCAACACCTTGTTGACATCCATATATTCATTTTACCTTTCCTTTTCCGTAAGTTGTTATATATATATATATATATATATATATATATATATATATATATATATAACAGCTTACGGAAAAGGAAAGGTAAAATGGATATATGGATGTCAACAAGGTGTTGAGTTCTCTCTCTGTAGCTGATGAAGGAATAATTCCGAAAGCTTCTACGTTAGTGATGTTTCTGTGTTTTAGTGTTCTTTTACGTGTGTCGCTTCGACATCCCCGGGGCCTCGCCAACCTGAAGTCGTCTGATTGGTGAGTGTTCACTGGGTTTCCTCATCCCAACACCTTGTTGACATATATATATATATATATATATATATATATATATATATATATATATATATATATATATATGCGAAATTAATGTAAAAGTTGGTAATAAATACATCGATTTCGGGTGCGTGGGTTTATCAGTGACGAAGGCATATGACGCCATTTTTCAAAGGTTAGGGCTAGACTCTGTTGTCTACTTTTTCTTATAGACTAAAATGCGCTAATGCTCTTGCTTCGTCCGTCTGTCTGTCTCGGGTCGTCCGTGTTATTTCAAGTATCTTATTGTTTGTTTTCTAGCTTATCATCCTCTTGGACTATTATAGTCAACTACCTTAGTTTTGGATCTTCTCACGAAATTATTTTTGCGGCCAATACACTCCATTATTATTTTTAGAACACCTTATGCTTTTTTCTTCTGGAGGCGTTAATTGTTCGTACATTTCTCGAAAAATATTTCTATCCATTTTAAAAAATTATTGTTTTCCACGTTCCGCGTGGGTCACAGAAAACGCGCTGCCATCTATTACTTCGACGACGGTGCTACTGCTCTTCTTTCCCTCTTGCCGCACGCCTATCACCCCTTTCCCTACTTCCTCGTCCGCGGTCTCAGTTACGTCCAACCCCTCCCCCCACTCCCCCCCTCACCCCACCGACGAGGACTGAACGGCGGCATTCGGATACGATTAAGGTATCACGCGACGAACAAACAAGGACCGGGAACGGAGGAGAAGGGACGGTACGTTTTCTTTCCCGACAATCATTAATCATTCGCAGAGTTTTTATCGTAATCGCGGGGTTTAAAAATGCATCACCGAAAAAGCAGGATTCGGCACAAAAAGGGGTTTAATCCTCTCTCTCTCTCTTACGATGGAAGGAGGGGGCGTGTTTACGCGATGAAACAGAGGCGATCGATCATTTTACGAGTGCTAGAGTGGTCCTTCGACTATAGCGATGGAGGGCGCGGGAAGGGGAAAAAATCCTTAAAATGCCGTCAAATATGAACTTGTGATGCGACATTGAATCGTACGAGAAGATCCTCTTATTGCTTGATTTGACCTGGGTGAGATCGATATGGACGACAAAAAAGACCTGCATGACCTTCCCGCGAAATAATTCGCGTGCCTTTAAATTATCGACGCAAACGAGTCCGGGGAAAGGAGACATTGGCAAATACATCGGAATTTATGGTATGGAAATTTATGGAATATAAATGGGATCTGTCCGAAATTTTCATAAATGACGAAATGCTACAAAAGCCGTTTTTTTAAAGAGCTCAACGTGATCTAAAACACTCACAAATCGTAAGTTTTGTTAACTACCTCTCCCACTTGAATATTTGATTAGTCGAAGGTGCGCCGTAAAATTTAAAAACTTGAGCTTTAAGGATGCACCACTTTATTTTCTCTCCTCAAAAACAATGAATTTCAAACGCAAATGAATAACGGTTTATTTATATTCTAGAGTGGAATAAGAAAATGCATTAGACCCGTTTACGACCTGAAGAACCCTCTTGATTTTATACTCTTTGAACCGTATGAATTGTTTTCACCACACTTCAGTGGCGCAGCCAGAAATTTGGAATGGGAGGTGCAACAGAAGATGGTATTCATGCACGCACGCGCACATACACATACATATATATTCAAAGTTGCATTACATATATTTACTCTAAAATATTGCTACGGGTCTTTAAGCCACTACAAAGTTCATAAACAATCATTGTTACTTTCCTTGTACGTTTTTAGTGCTTTTCGTCATTTCTGAAAAGCACTTATTATCTTCGTGATGTCCGTCCGTGCGTGCGCATATCTACATCTACATGATACCTTGCAAGTCACCTTTTTGGTGGATGGCAGGGGGTGCAGTACACCAAGGGTCCATATTATTATGTCCATACTATTATGTTCTCTTATCGTCCTAGGGAAAAACGATCCTCTATATCGCTCCGTTCTACAGTCGATCTCGCGAATCTTATCCTCACTGTCCTGCCTTCCGAGATACGTCGGGCTTCTGATAAGTTCTACTACCTCATTTGCTAGTCCCTCCGACATACATTTTTCCTGTAGTTTAAATCTAGCTTGCAGCCTACGTTCCTCTAACGATGTCCATTTCAGATTTTCTATTAATGATGTTACGCTTTGTTTACTATCGTAATTCCTCTTTACAAATCTAGCTGCCCTGCCGATAGATGAGGCGGTACCTCTAGAAAGGTGTGCCAACATAATACTACAATGAAAATATTTCCATAATGATTGATAATTTTTTCAGTATTGTTTATTCCTAGATTGCCTTTTTACATATATTGTTTTAAAGGGCCATCTCCTAAGAGTTTATACGGAATTTATCTTGGACTGCGCATTAGCATTATTGTACCGTACGTGTTCGGCATGCACACGCAAAGTGGAGCAGAGCAGCGAGTGTAATTCTATTAAAAACCCTTATACGAATTACTTTTTTATTTTCTTTAAATGCGTCATATCTGTTCTATGCGTTTATTCATAAATTTTCAGACGTGTGAAAAAATTAAAGAGGCGGCATATTATACCTCGCCTCAGGCGGCAGAATGTCTGGGAAACAGCCCTGCGCAAGAACATCAAATTACCCAAGCCTGCAATTCCTTTCCCCTGATTCCGAACTCTGAGCGGTGGTGTTCGGCCCTGATATTAGGCAAGGATTTCAGCTCTAAAACAATTACAAGTAATTCCTGTCTGCGAGAGAACGGAAGAAAAAAGTACGTTTCATTCTGCTGCCTCAATAAAAACGAGTACCATTATGAGGCAAAGCCAACGCAGCCGTGGGAGGATCAGGTGAATCACTTGAAAAATACGAATAAGAGGAACAGTTTAATTACTGTTTCCGGCACAACGCCTTTGGAACGAAAAATTCTTGTAAGTCGAGGAAATCGTTCCATTTTAAGAAAATTGTGGCGCATTTAGAAAGAATTGTTTTTGTAGAGGAAGAATTACGTCCTGTTTTTATGCAGGAGAGAAGACCATAATTGAAGGTTAGAAATACATTTTGAGCCCTTCCTCCAATTCTTTTAAGAATAATCAGCGAAAAATTAACACTAAATCGATTTAGAATTCGGAAACTGTTTTAAGTATCCACATTTTGGAATATACGTATATTCTTGCTGAAAAGCACTATTATCTTCGTGATGTCCGACCGTCCGTCCGTACGCATATATCAGGGAAGAATTGGCTCAACCGATTTCAACCAAATTTGGTACATGGAATACTGACATCAATTAATGACCAAAATGGCATATTTGGATCGGATCGACTGAGCAGGGGTGCCACAATTGCAATGTTTAACTTTTCGGTAATTGTGAATTTGGAAGGAATTGGCTAAACTGATTTCAGCGAAATTTTGTATAAATTATGTGCGCAACATAGAAAAACAAAATCACTATGTTTAGTGTATATATGGAAAACAGCGCTGCCACAATAAAAGTAATAAAAAATTTCTTTTTACACGCATTTGTGTTAAATTGTCCACATCAATTTTAACCAAATTTAATACTTATAATACACACACCAAGGCATCGAACCGAAATATTTTTCTCTCCAGTTTTCGTTCCGGTTCACACAAAACAAAAATTTCGTTTGGTTCCGGTTTCGCTCCAGAAACCACCATTGAACCGGTTCGAACCGGTTTTTTTTCACTCCGACTGAATTTGTTGGGGAAATTTTCAAGAAAATTCCAAAATAATTTTATTAATTAAAGTTATTTTTTATTTAAGCCAAATAAGTCTTCACTATTGCAAGTCAAGATGACAAAAATAGATATCCGCACGTAACAACGAGAAATTGTCCCCTCCCACCATGTAGCGAACAGTAAAGCATTGCATGAATTCCCTTCTTACATTTTTCGTTATTCAATTTGTAAAAGACTCCTTTTATACGACTCCGCCTAATACTGTTCTATAGGAATTTAATTTTTTTCCTTTTTAGCGCGTATAAAATCTATTAAAATGTTATTTATTTTTTTGTCTTTAATTTGATATAAAATCGTTGTTATTCCTTCATAAGTCAACATTTATTTGATTTTAAAATTCCAATATTCCAGATTCCAATATAAACCTCTCTCATTATCATAATCAACTTACTCCAACAGTACTTATGCACGTACTTGAACAGATACAATAATATTAATTCACATTTGAATGTAGAATGTAATTCATAGAGAGTTGTTCAAAGAAGAGCTACTTAACTATTTTTTAAATACAATATGTAATTGCATACATTTTCTTAAGATGACAAATATGTACACATATTAGCATTTACTCCAAGCAACCAAAATTCGATCCAATTAATAAAATATCCTCCAATTTGGTATTGATTTATAGGAAGGAATGGTTATAAGTGACTGGTAGGAATAGCGACGGGAAAAAGATAGTAAAGAAGAGCAGTAGGGAGATACTTAGATGAAAGAGGGGCAAAGAGAAAAAGATAAGGAGGAGACGAGTTATTGAGGAGACATTGAGTGAGAAGGGGTGATTTGAAACGGTATATGCATATTTATGTAAGGAATTAAATGCACCTATATAGATACTATATTAAAATTGATTCCCCTTGCCATTATTTTGGACGAGTTGTTGCGATATTATGTACATAATAGAGAAGATGTCCGCTGAAATTCAAAACGTAAAATGTTTCCAAGAAGGAGAAATTCAATGAAGTTGAAATACAACAACTGCATTTATTATGTCCGCGCCTAGAATTGAATAGCATATTATACTCTCTTTCTCATTCTGCTTTATCCCTATTCTCACTTGCACTCCCCTCCCTCTCCCTATTTATTCCGTCCTTCACAACTCGGGGAGATTCATCAAAGACGATTAGAAAAAGTAGTTGGTTTTTTAAATGTATGTATATTAAGCAGAAGAATGATGACAACAATAGAATCCAACTATACCGGTTATGAAGGACCTAAAATGCTAAAATTAATAAAAACGTGAATATTTGAAGAAATTGAGAAATAAAAGTCGATAAGAAAATTAATCTACAATCTTTTATTTTTATGGTCATGCAAATATCGCGCCAATATCTTAGATATTTTAAAATAATAACCAAAAAAGTCTGCATGTCAGGACAAAGACTTTTACGTTTTTCATGGGAAATGGAGACGAATGTACTAAATATCCTCTTGAAATCACCACCAGACCCGCACTCACACAGAAAGAAAATTAGACTTACATATTCAGCGCGTCATGAAGTCTTTCTTCGAGCGGAGTTTCTAATGTGCATTTTTGCAGTCGGCAAAATAATGCACCAAAAATAACAAATTCGCATTAACCTTTAATCCCTCTTCAGTTTTAAGCAACGAATGCTAATCTGTGTGCACATTTTGTTTAAAATGCACTGTATAAATAGAATTTTACTAACCTGTAACAAAAGATAACAGAAGTAAGAATACCTCAAAGCACGACTCGGAGCGATCCTTCCTGGATAAGTTTTAGAGAAAGAATACCAAAATATAAGGGTTCAGTGGAGATCGGATGAAAGTTTATGGGTGTTTAACAGGGTTCTGGGAAGCCTCAGCAGGACGTTTCCTTGACCCTCTCTCTATGTATTGAGATGCACATGGAAAATCCCATCATTGAACCAATAGCTATTATCACAAAGATGCATCTCTCCAAAGGCCTAGGAGCATGTATTCTCAAGAAAACCATTAGCCCTTGCCTTATTCGGTGTTAAAAAGTGAGGCTCTCAAAAAAGACTCATATTAAAGCAAAAGGAAAACCCCTTCTTTCGCTCCCATTGTTTATGCCAGGGGTCGGCAATATGGCATTTTATATTATATTGTGTATTATATTGTAAGCGTTATGGACAAAACTATTTGAAGGGTGGCACGCGAGAAGGGCCATAGTTAGTGAATATTGGTTAAGAGTGGCACTCAACGGGAAAACGTTGCCGACCCCTGGTTTATGCGAACCGAAAAAATGGAACGAAATAAATAACGGTTTTCGGTTTCGGTTCTGGTTCAGAAAAATATTTTTTTTCGGTTCGGTTTCACTCCAGCTAAAATAACGTTTTTTTCGGTTTTCGGTTCGGTTCCGGTTCGATGCCCTGACACACACACACATATATATAAAACCATATTAATATATTTAAACCGAATCAGCCAAACAGGGTTGCCACAATTACAATTTAAACTCATTCAGTAATTAAGGAATGAATTGGCTGAACGGATTTCAATTAAATTTTGTATATAAGATTTGGACAACATACCGTAATGAAGCCAAGGTGTTTAAAGCGGAGCTAAAGAGCAGGGCTGCCACAGTAAAATGTTAAATGGTATTTCTTTTACTCGTATTTCTAGAGAACTGACCAAATGGATTTTAACCAAATGTAATATATTTAATCTTCATATAAATAAATAACTAAAATATATTTCAATCGGGTCGACTAATCAGAGCTACCACAATATCAAGGTTAGAATTTTTCTGTAACTATTAATTTGGAAGGTATTGGCTGAACGGATTTTAAAGAAATTTCGTTTGTAGGAAGAGTATAGAATAAAAAAACGAACTGAACATGTTTAGAAAGAATCTAAAAATCAGAGCTACCACAATATAAGGAAAAATAATTTTCTGATTTCAAAGCAAATATATTAGTATATGATTATACTACGGCGAATTCGACGAAAGGCACTTCTGTACCAATCCGTGTACACTCCTACTTGTTTAATTTAAACGATACTGTTATTTGTTTTCATACCATGGACCGCTAGGCAACAATGAGGTGAATTTATTCAAACCCGCAATCAGGCAATTAGGGCGTAAGGGATTTTATTATAGAGTTAATATTTTTATTTGCTATTAAGTGTTACCCAGTCTGAAAAAAAACGAAAATTAAACTGATTTTAATGCACGAATCGGTTTCCTTAAGTGCTACGATTCTTTTTGCTTAGTACTTCTAGCAATATTTGTTTTTGCTCTTAGGATAAGAAAAATTACACAGCGGTACTTATGATTAATGAAAATTCCGCATCCCACCAATGAATATTCATTGCTTATTAATACTTCCGAATGACCGTTCCAAAATTGCTTTCAAATTTCCATGGTGCCTTCCTGAAATTTTATTGAAAAATACTTCAAAGAAATTTTATCGTTACTTTCTTTTTTTACCGAGTCAAGGTGGTGCATATTAAGTAAAGTTTTATATTTTTTCATTGGATATTTATTGCTGTTGAAGTAAATATTCGTCCAAAAATATTAAATTCCTATAATAGGAAGGTAGGTAAGGAAAACATCCTCTTCGAAAAGCTTCCGTCGTTTTAAGGGACGGCACTAGAAATTTATCGGGAAATTCAGAATTTTCACGCTAATTCAGGAATTGGCATGGTCCGATTTGCTAGCGTAGATATACAAATGAAACGTTTTAAGCAACAATGGCTTCTCAGTTAAATAAATTAAACTAAATACGAATGGACGCTGTTACGATATGTATATTTTCCAAGCTAATTACCCGTTACTTTCTTCACACACCATGCATGCGATATATATTTTTAGAAAGGTGGACCTGTTTCATGTGAAGATACAATTGCATGTTCTAAAAACAGACGGAGCATATTTGGTACATTCTTGTGAACAGCATAATCAAATTTCGTTTGACGTGCAACTCCTGCGATCATATCTTCCAACGAGACATAAGCATGCGTATTTGGTGTGAATTCTTACGTCAAATGCTTGAGAGTGAGACAGGACCGGTGCCCGAAAGGGTCCTACGAAGATTGCGTCATAATAGCGTTATACACTCCTTACCAAAACGAAATTTAAAAAAATGACCAATTATTTGCTCTTTTAAACACGCTCTTGCTAGGTCGGCTTGTTAGATGAATTTAAATGTCACAAAAAATATAGTTCCTAATCCTAGGAAATTTTTTATTTAACGATTTCATTAATCTCGTATTTGTTATGCACATCTATTTTATCTCTCCTCCCTCATAATTATTTGCTTCTTGAATGAATAAGAGCGCTAGGAAAGGAATTAATTTTAATTCAAGCCGTCGTAATTTACGATTTATATTTATCTGCCTAATGCGTTTTAAGTGTAATTTCCACAATATTTAATAATGTATTTGTTTACCCAATGTTACAAGTAGGGATCGAAGGGTAAGTTTATATGAGCCTCGTGCTTGGTTAGTATATATAGATTAAAAGAATCCTTTGCATTTATATTATATATGCAGTGCCGTAACTAGGGAATGGCGAAGGTGGCATTTGCCAATGGCGCCGCTAGCAAAAGGTGCCAAACGTTTCCGAAAAAAGGTTAAAAATATATTTTTCCATACATAAATATTAATTTAATACTCAAATTCCAAAGTTATTGTTAATTAAAACGCTGTTATTCCTTGTCAAAACGTAGAAAAAATTAAAGTCTATATAATACAAGGTGTTTCCTAAAAACTTGGCCATAGGCGCCATAACTCTCAGTTACGCCTCTGGATGTATGCATCCCATTAATGAACATAAATCCACGTCTGGGTTCTCTAAATTTCCATTAATGCATCATATAAAATACCCAATCAATAAGCGGAACGCCGAAATCACTAAGCGGTTTGTATGGAAATTTTAATACCCAGATTTGGGAATTTTATGATAAAGTATGAAATGCGCCACACGCGGTACTAAATTTTGTAAACATATCACATTACACTCCGAAGCCGCATCATTCAAATTAAAATCATAGTTTCAATAAGCCTCCACTGCAGGCTACTGTTAGTAGCATGCATGATTTAAGGGAATTGGCACGATGACCCAACGGGCGAGATGAAATCCCTGCGGGGGAGGATACTAACATTTCACAAATCGGCAACCAGTTGGAAAATTTTCATTCCTGGACTAGAATTATTTTTAGTCGTAGCTTTGTTAAATTTTAAAATTCATAAAAGTGTGTGCTCAAAATATCAATCGCCTCTGGTCAAAAGTTTTTCATTGGTCTCCTCAACGTGAACTTTGAAAAGAATGGATCATATGATCCATATGCGATTGCCAAAAGGTGCAATTTCTAACAAAGGAAAACTCACTAGTGAGAAGATATTGGGTTTTCTTTGGTATATCTCATGGAGGAAATCCGTTGGCACAGGTAGATACTAGCTTGGCTAGCCCTGCCCAAACCAAGAAAACATCCACATTCTGTTTGAAACGGAAAAAGTATGGTCACGATAATTCAGTGGCAGAAGCAGGTGGAAGACGCGGGTTCGCTTCCGGGTCAGGGCAGGATTTCTCTCCTGATTTCAAATTATTCCCATAAACTTCTAACATTTATGTGTTCATATTTGGTGCCAGTTTCGTCCTCCTGCTACACGAACGTACGGTTTTCAGGATACATTCTAGAAGAAATAAAAAAAATGAAATTATTAAAACATGATTGACGGAGTTCCGACTTATTTCACTGAACTCTGAATGCACGAGACTATTGGAAAAAAGAGATATCACGTCGCATTGCCTGATATTAACGTACTTGCTTTCATTCCGATGTTAACACCAAAAATATCATTCATTAATAAACATCTTAAATTTCCCCACTTTTCAATACCAATCTAATTTACTATCTTTTATTGAGTTCGGAAATTAAATGCGCAGTTAGGATGAGAAGGAAATAAAGCAATGTTGCTGTATTAGGTAACAAAAATGTTACAACGGCTTGCAAAACATTGGAAGAATTATTTACGCAGAATATTAACAAATACGACGCCATAGCCGTGCAATTTGAGCACCGCGTCTGTTTACATTGCTCTTCACAACCGATCCAAGCTCTATCAAGGTTAGAATCGTCATTCCCGCGGAATTCCATAACCACGGATTTTCGCAAAATGATCGGTCATATCATGACCGTACTCGGTGAAAAAGAACTCCAAACAACGTTACTCATCTGTATGAGTCGCGAGCTTCACGCCGGAATAACTTCGGTGACTTTCGTCGCGACTTATGAAAAAATATTTCCAATTAAGCGTGCCCAATTTGGAAATTTTCCTCTTAAGCAGACTTAACTTCCTCTCCGTTCCAAATGAAATCGGAAATTACGGAAAACCTTTGAGCGCTCCGGGTGTGTCATCAGCTGCACGGGAAATGACGTGTATCCGTGGTGATAGCCATCCGAGCAAGGCGCACCTGAGGGTGGCGTCTGTGAGTACCTTCTCTTACGACAGTCACAGTTACGTTTCGTCATCGGTATGACACGAGCCACATGGTGATACGCACTTGTTTAAGATGCAGTGGTCGTGATCCGTTCCATATGATCTTTTTCAAAAATGTCCTGTTTTTCGCTGTAAAGATGAAGCAGCTTTAAGAAAAAACGTTGAGGAGGATGTACTACCATTATAATTTAACAAAAAGAGAACAACTCAAAAGAGGTGATGTTAGAGAAAGAGAGATGTTAGACGACTCGAGGGAGGTTGCGGAGGACAGGACGATGTGATGAACTCTGTTTGACCTTATCATTTGACCTTTTCACGGACAGAATGCTAATTGAGATGGTGATGAATTGTAGGCAGCTAGATTAAAATATTAATTTATTATATCTTTCAGAAATAAAATTAAAAAGTTATTTTTATGATCGAAATTCTAATAAAACGAACCTTTATTTTTTTAATTAATCAAGTTATCAATCCTTAAATGCAATTGAGACGAAGTTTTAAAAGTTTCTGAAAATCCTGCTTAACTACAGTGGATTAATTTTAACTCGAGTGGCATATAAGGTTTACTTCATCTTTTAAGAAAACTTGTGGTAATATTTTACCTCTCTCTGTTGGATTATTTTGCGAGAAACTCAAAAATAACGGAAAACATTAATCGAAGGGAGATATTTGAATCCCTTGTTCGATAATTCTGGTTTGTACTCGTTGATTCGAGAAAAATAATTAGAAAGGCCCGTTTTTAGGCTGGTTTCCAAAGGGAACATAGTCTTATGAAATAGTCCTGTCTGTGTGTGTGTGTCCCTACTAACAATTTTTGCACCAATCGACCGATTTTCATGAAACTTGGTATGAGGCTCGTGCTGCCAGCGCCTACCTTTGGGCTATATTTTACTTGGCGAAGATTGAAGTTTCGGGTTCGATTCCAGGTACTTTTTTCCTTATTTGTTTTACATGGAAGTCTCAAATCCATCGTGCAGAGATGTTCTCTTTAATACTTTAAAATATCTTAAAGTTGTGATACCGGAGCGAGATTTGTACTGTTCTAAGGAGAAAATAATGTAGATTCTAATTCTTATCACCGAATTTTGATAAATTGTCGTATTTTCTTGGATTTTTAAAAAAACATAGTGTTTTTGTGTTTTAAATCGCATTTTATCAGATTGTTGCCATGGAGACGATGATTACCGAACTCGGGTTGAGAATAGACGAGTTATTTTCTTTTCCGCTCGAATACACTTCAGCAATGGACAGTTGATAATTTATTAAATTCCTTTATTTAAAATGCAAAATAAATAAAATAACATGCAAAATATAATGTCAGAAAGAGATTTTGACATTGCTTTAGTGGTATTTTATACCTGATAATTGGTTTTCCAAGTTTTCTATATCACTGATAAACTATTAATTAAAAATGGTATTTATGATATGAGAATTCCTTGGAATGACTAACACATACTGAAACATTTCCTGTCAATATACGTAATCAATTCGGGACGTCAACTTAGGGAAACCAGCCTGCATTAGTCCTGGTTTGGACTTCTTGTTAAGATCTTAAATGATAATAGGGTAACATAACTAGGTGTAGTAAATGGCACAGCGGTTGAGAATTTAATTAAAATTGGAGGTTTATTCTCTAAAAATGCTAAACGATACACTGCTCAAAAAGCGCAGCAGAATTTCGGTGTAAGCGATATTACTAATAACTATCTTTTTCGTGGTTCACTAAGTATATACATTTCTGGAAAAGAGAATCCTGATGACTAACAAAAATGGTAGAACGTTTGAAAGATAAACTGTATATAGGTTTATAATGATTTACATATTTTTACACGTTCACTGGACTGATAAATATTCAACATCTCTCAAGTGATATGACCTATGCAGTTGTGCACTAACAATAAGAAGTACAAATAATATGGAAAATTCTACAATAGTGAATGCGTGCGTGCGTCACATCGGTGTGAAAGTGATATATCCGGAATAGGTGGGAATTTTTAATTTTCCAGGCACAGATATAAACGTGAAAGCATCACGGGAAATTTGAAAACTTTGAAATGTGGAAGAGATATGAATTAATTGTTTTTACTTTCTCCATATACGAAGTACAGAGAAAGTTGTTTTCATGAAAAAAATCGAATTCGAGATTTCAACAGAAATAGATGTTTTAAGGTCCCCTGAACACGTTTTGACTATTTTCTCGATGATGTCTGTGTCTGTCTGTGTGTCTGTGACCGCAGTTTCATGGGTGCTCGAACTCAAACCTATTAATCAGGTCAACGCGAAATTTTATATTTGACGTTTTTATTTAAGGGACAAGAACTGATTAGTTTTTGTTAAAAACCAATCAATCGGAAGTGGGTGTTTACTCTTGTCACATCCGTCTTTTTTTATATTTGCTTTAATATTTGATGAATGTAAAAAATCATTGAAATACAAGTTGTAGAAAATTTCATTTTCTACATCTTTTGTTTGAAACGTTTTCCCATTGTTTAAGAGACATTTTAGAAACTAATATTTTAGCGGCCACCACTCCACAACCTACCGGCGACTATTGTAAACATTTTACGCTTAGTTACGTCTTAGTAACGCTCCTTTTTATTTTCTTAATTGTTTGTTTGGCTATATCCAATATCAGAAGGCTACGGTTAGAGTTTATTTTTGTTCTTTGTAAAGTCTTTAAATTTTTCTCGCAGTTCCTTAAAATATTTATTATCATTTAACCTATTTGGAATTTTTAGAAATATTACAGGTATGGAGAAAGTCATGTGGTGGCCACATCAGATTTTTTAAATAAGAATATCCCATAGTAAATAGATTGCGTCGCCTTATATGCCCATAACATTGTTTTTTTTAATCATAACGAACTTTGACTTGGACAGTTGTACGGCCGAAATAATGAAGTATATTTTTCTCGAAGAGAGAATCCGATTCCGTGGCAAATAAGCGGGAGCAAGATGCTATTAATGTTGATAAATGCCCCGTCATCCGGTGAAAGTATCCTACGTGAAAGCATCAGGAAATGAGAAATTCTGATATCACGGAAACGAGTCTAATGCTTTTAAATGTTTAATGATTTTTAATGGAAAATGGTCGAGGGAAAGAGGAGAGAGATACTAGATAGAGAGAAAACACAGAATTTCATTTTATACCGCGAAGTGAAGAAAGGAGAAAGATGAAAAACTATTTTTATAGAAACTTGATCACATGATTTCAATATAAAATAACACAGTTAAGTTCTTTTAATTATATTTCTTAATAATTATAAAGTATAACCTGTATTAATGAATGGTTGTAGTCTTTCTTTCTATCTCATTTCACCGTTACATCCAAATTGCAAGCAACGTTGCAACAGGCAGACTAATACTTTCTCATTTAAAAAAGTATTTGCCATCTTGGAAATTCGCTCTGGACAAGAGAATCTCGATCATCATTCAGCCATCTGAATTAACGTTCTTGCTGGCGAATGACTAACGGATTTCATAATGCAAAATATATAATCTTTCATAAAGACATCCGCCGCCCGATAAAATCTCGTCCGTAAGCCGTAAGGAGAAGATGGGGAGAGCAGTGACCTTGCGAAAATGTCCTTGGCGATAGAGTCAAAAAAGATGTAACGAGGAGGTAGGAAAGAAAAAAGGTAGAGAGAGAGATGGGGAGGGAGGCGGAAGGCGGTGAGATATTCAAAGTTCGTAGGCGCCTCGGGAAGGATGATTTACTATTATTTACGTTACAAATTACGTCTTCCTCTCCGGGGATGGTTGGAATTCGTAAAAATGTAAAACACACACACGTGACTGAAGAAGGCCGTGTGAGAAAGGCCCAAGTTTTCGAGATGCCTCCGCTACCTTTTTTATACTCTGCGTTTGTCTTATTTTTCTTTCTCTCCGTATTTATCTTCACTCCTCTCTTCTTCACTTCCTTTCTTACTATTCATCTTTTTCCCCCTTATTACTCTCTCATCCCTTATTTTAATCTTTTTATCTCGTTTTCCCACTTTATTCATTTCCTACCCTCTTCATTTCTATCTCTATACAATTCTCCATTCACCTCGTTATTTATCTTTTTCTTTTGCCCAACTTTTATCTATTTCTATTCTTACTTATCTCTCTTCATTTCCCCTTGGTTTCTCTTTTATTGCACTTCGTCTCTTCTTTTCTTTACTCCAAGTCCTTTTTTGATTCCTCCTTCCCCCATTCTTCCTTTCCATATTCTTTTCTCTATTACTATCCTCCATTCTCGTAAATACTACTTCAACCACCATCTCTCTCCAGCTTTTTTACTCTCTTTCTCCCCCTTATCTCTTCACAGAAATGGCAATTAAGAGGGAGACGGAGAAGAGGGTGAGAGAGAGAGAAAAGAGCGATGTGCTCTTTTTCTCCGAAGCCCTTCGTGGGAAATTCCTCTTGTTACCGCATCTAATCTCATTTGCATTATCTCATGGTTAGGAGACGAGCCCGCGATTTGTAAACGTCTCCCTCTTCTCTCCACACACACACAAGCACACCCGAGTAGCCATCCCCTCCATAGGCACTTAGTCCCTTCTCCTCAATTCGCTGATTTCTTAAGAGCAAACGGAGGAGGCACTTTCGCGGTTTCCTGAGAAGCAAAGTGCATTACCGCGCGCTAGAAAACTTTTATGTGCCACCTAAAATGTCACCGTGTTTTTTTAAATCCCGGATTATGTTCAAAGGTAGTTGAGTTTGCCTTTCGGCGTCCGTTGCATTTTCCAGCCTTCGTTGAAATGGTAGTCATGTCGTGTCAGTCGATAATTATTCACCTTGGGAAGCAACTATGATCGCGATCGGATTTTTTTAGACAGTTCGATCGTTTTATCCGCCGAAAACGTTCGAGGCGAAATGTTCTATATTGAAAATCGATCGTCATCTCGACATTAGCCTCAAAGATGGCCGACGATGATGGCGATAGATTCGCATGTCCACATCGATAATGCATCTTTCAAGAAATAACGTAATTTAAGGCAAGTTACTTTCACAAAACGTCTGTCGCTTCTCTCTTAAAAATCTACCATTCTTCTAAAATATATCCTGTCAATATATATTGTAATAATGATGTAAATTTGCATGTGAGCACTGTGGGTGAAGTATATTTCACAAAAGATTATGATCGCAATTATAATTATGACGCACTCAACGCTCTTTTTTTCTAAATCGGTTACAACTAAATGTTAAAAAATGGAAACGAAAACTATGGTCGAATAAGAAATAAATATCGATTGCATGAACTTATATAGCAACGCAAAAATAAGCACTACGAATAAAAAATTGAAAAAATAAGTACTTATCTGAGATATCTTCAATAGCCATAACATGGTTATGAAATATAATATGCGCATTGAGGCTTATTCTAATCTTTAGAGTTTACTTTCGCTGACTCACCACATTGTAACCGAAAGGTTTATATGGTTTTTCATAACCATTTCATGGTTATTGGAGATACTTAAGATAAGTACTTTTTTCACATTTTGCCTATTTTTTAATTCGTTTTTAGCCATTAGAAGAGCTCGATAATTCTCTATTGAACTAGGACAGGGATTTCAATGCGGTACGCGAGGGGACCGTTTGCGCCACGCCAACTGTTTGAAAATATTATATACCTATTCATTATACTCCTACCGTATTGTTATATTTTACGGTAGTATTGCTATATTGATGCAATTAAATAATAATTTTTATTGTTACATATTATATTCCAGCTATGCTTTTTAGCTCATTTGAAACTTAAGGCCCTAATAATTTGGGCAATTTTGCACATAACAAATAAGATTGACTTCTTCTGTCCTGAATCATTTCACAAACATTTTCATTTCTGATATAGCTCCCATAATTATTTAAGTTGCCGTCGCCCAAACAAATTAAGCTCAAAGTAACTAAAATAGTCCAATTTCGTGTAAAAATCGCAACGACGCTTTCAATTTTTCTCAGTCCGTTTATTGAAAAGTTTACCAAGAAAGAGAGAGGAGAGTCGGTACGACATTACGGACAGAGTTTCTGTATCCACGGCTACGCCACGGAGTACATATTCGGTTGTCATGCGGAAGGGGATCTCATTATGATAGGAATAAATCTCCATTATAATGAGAAGACCACTCTGAAATCACGCTTTTATTTTCTACACATCATCTCTCGTGGACTACAACAATGTACCCTCGGTTTAAAAAAAATGCTGAAATTGATATGCATTGCGTAGGATCACTTTCGCAGATAACTCTGGGTTCAGCGTCCTTCAAAGGTCGCAAAAATGCCAGCGGGGATTAATCGTTGCCGTGGAAAAGATGAAGAAGCGAAACGAGGTTGTCGAGACCGGAAATTTGTGTATGCGAACAATCTTTTTTCATCAAATTCTTCATCTAAAGCTTGTGTTTGAAAGTTATCAAAACTATAAAAATATTTGAAACCTTAATCCCTCGATCGTAGGCAGATGAAAATGTGAGAAAATGTAATCCAAAACTATTTCCAACGAACATATGTTACGAATGTATTCGATTCGCCTGGATTCTGTCACTCCAATCACCATTATAGAAAATTCTTATTTTAAGAAAATTAATGGATCTTCGGTTTTTGCGGTGATGCCACAAAAACAAGTTAAGAGATGGGTATTAAGGTAAAACGTTAATAAAACCAGTCACCGTGGAAATAACCGTAAACAATGCCCTAAAACAGTTCCATTGTAAACAGTGGAATATTTTATTTAACGACCAATAAAATCTCGCCTTTGGGCAACTTTTTTATTCTAATCGGGACGATCGCTGCACGATAACGGGCGATTTTTAGCAAGTCATAAAACATCAAATAAAAGCTCTCGCATGCCAATGAACTTTTTCCTCGAATTAAAATCATGCGAGCAAAAAGGATATGGGTTATTCATAATAGCTCAAAAAACAGCCGACAACATGACTAGCATAGTTGCAGTTCTGAGCAACCGCTTCGCAAACCTTCCACTCTCCCAAAGGCATTTCAAGTTTTTATTGACTGGGAATCGTAACGTCAGCTGAAACTTGCCTTGAAAAATTTCGAGGTGCGTACAATAGGGCGACCAACCGTCCCAAATTTGGAGATACAGTCCCTCCTTATCATCATTCGCACCGCCTTGTTAAATGTCACAATCTGTGTCCCGCTTTATGAAGGATCTTGATTGATATCCCAAATTGTCGTTTAAATCGTTCGGAACGCCCTCACTGGTCACGCTAAGCTATCTGATATCTATTCCATCTATCTATCTAAGGCTTACTCATCAATAAATGCACCACAAACAAGCCACTGTGATATGCCCTCATTATAGTCGGCAAATATTTGAAAATGTCCCTCCTTGGCTTCCTAAAACGTTGGTCACCTTACTCCTCTCTCTCCTTCTCTCTCTCTCTCTAGGGAGGAGAGAGGGAGGGAGAGGAGGAGGGAGAGAGTGTACAATGAATTTTTTCATGCATATCTTCATTACCGCCCTTAGACCCGGGCAAGGGGGGCCCATGACCCGGGCCCCGCGCCTCAGGGGGCCCCGCGCTTTGGAGGACCCCCCTCATCATAGGCACAAAAAATTATTAAGATAAAAATGAAATATGCAGAATAAAACCAAATAATTATGAATTACCTGCACAACCAAGCGAATGTTACACCCTATTTGTATGGGATATATTGGAATATGGGATATGGGAACGTCTGAATACACCTAAATTAAGCCAGCCAATCGTCCTGGATTAGACGGGATAGTTCCGAATTCCGATAGCCCCGGATCCCCGTATGGCGAAGAGTCCCGGAAAATGTTTCGCATTCGCCCAACGTGTTCCGCTTGCCCCGCATTTTCATCGAATCGTTTAAGTGCTCGTAGATTTATCGCTCATTGTTAACTGTCATGAGTCACTTGAAAGTACAACGTATACTGTTGACTGAATACATTGTCACGGACGATAAATTTAATAATAACATAAATGCGCAATAACGTGCGCAACAACGACGTGTGGGCAAGAACTGATTGAACAATAAACAAATACGTAAGTACCTCTTCTCTACCCATTATTCTAAATCTTCATCGATAAATCACATGGGTCCATGAATTTTGTAATACATTTTTTAATCAAATTGTTTATATAGACAGGGGCCCCGCAAAAAATATTTGCCCGGGACCCCGCACGCCCTAGGGGCGGCCCTGCATATCCTTTATTCCGTCATTTAGTTATATCGTGCTAATGATGAAAAATGTATTGATAGTTTAGCTTTAGCTTATTAATAAAAAACAACACGATTTTATTTCTTTCCGCAAGAGAGAATTTAAGAGCAATATCATCTTTGAATTAAAATTTGGAAAAACTTGAAAACTGCCTGTAAATCAACTTTTGCCGTCCGTGAGTTACATTTTTCGTTTATTCTATTAATGATCGAATTAGTAGATCTGCAGGTTACTCGATGAATCATGCCAATGGTCATTATTAAGTGAACGCACCCAAGACATGCTGCTAATTTTCATGGTCGGAACAGCTGTTAAGCTGATATCGTCAGATGATGATAGTATGTTCTAGCGACCCTCATTGATGGGAAAAAAATAAATCGCGACCCACAATGCGCTTCGTTATCTTTTTGAGAGACTTTGCTGGCAACGCTACCCACGGAGCTGCTCGGGCTACTGCCGCATTCCAAGATTAGCCTTGCGAAATCTATTATAGGACGCCCACGATTCGTTTCAAACTCGTTTCTTGCCGTCCGGGTATTTTGGCACATGCGAGTAAGGAGCAAAAGAACAATACATAGTAGCACACACACACTGACACCAGGAGCAACGTCATTACGTTCCCGCTTATGTGGGTCACATTATTTATGATCTAAAGCCAGCGATTGCGAAGTTGGTTTTTTTATTTACATTTTTAATTTTCCAAATAAATCTGTTATTTTAATAGTATTTATTTTCTACATAACCTGAAAGTATGTGAGCTTTTTAAGAAGCGGAGGTTCTTCGGGAAAAAATTATTTTGACTTTAATTTATGTAATCTTTCAACTTGATAGGTATTTCTTCGACCTCGTTATTTGTCACGCATTGTTGCGTACTGAATTTAACTAAGCATAGAGCAACGGATGATAATTTAGAATTACCTGTTCGATTCTCGTGATTTTGAAGTAATAACAATAAAATATCTTTAAATTCCTTTCTTCGTGACATTTTTCTCATTTTCAGGACTTTCGATTATGAACGGATCCGTATAATTTAACCATATCCCATGGTAATAAACACTATAGAAATGATTCCTCGCTAACCGATCCGCTGCCGAAAGACACAAAATCCTAAATACGAGCGTGAGTTTGACGAGCAGGTCCCTGACGTGAAATAACTATCCCGTAAACCTGGTATGTATACATATTTTTTAATTTACGTTCATTATTATTATTTATTCCTTTTTAAAAGCTCCATATGATTTTTTCTTTTTTCCTTTGTGCACGTGTTTGTATTTGTATTATTATTTACGTTTTCTGCCCCTAAAATGGTGATTTTCGGTTAAGGCGGAATTCTTTCCACATTAAAACTTCTCCGTATTCTCCAAAATTAGTTGCTAATTAACCCTAGATTGGTAACGTGAGTCACTCTGACTCACACATTTCCAAAAGACGTGTCTAACGTTGTTCGTGTTCAAACACGCCTCCCCCCTCTCTTAGCAGCGCTCGCTCTAGTTAGTTGTCTATGTGCTGTCAAAAATACAGCACGTTATTTTTCTCCGGTCTCCGTTGCCGCTACATATTTATGCAACAGACTCAGTTTGACAAGCTTAGTTTATAATCTGAAAACTATGATTTGCAAAGCCTTAGGATAGGAAAAAAAAGGTTCCTGAAACATATCAAGCGAGAGAGCGACAAATATCAAGAAATTACTATCATGTGTGTCATTATGCCAAGAGAAGGAAAACCTCCACTCTCTGCATGCTTAGCAAGAAGCCTGTTTGTGGCGAAAGCCAAAAAAGTGCCCTAATTGTTAATTTACACATTTCTAACATTTACCACATTTTGACGTTAGCAAAAATCTTTTTAAAACAGTTTTTAACGATATTTCCTTATTCCAAGTTTAGGTGAGTCAAACCGACGCAGCGTTACCAATAAGAAATAGCGTTACTAGGGTTAAAATTAGCTTTGAAAAATACAATTTGACTCAGGAATTTGCACATACAAATTTGGGAAATTGAACATATTTACTGCTGGTTAAATGCGTGTATAACGGATTCGCCTGTTTACTTTTCCGAATCGAGCGTTCGTTTCTTGATTAGAAACGACGCAATGTGAACTTGAGAAAGAGTGTGAGGGCAAAAAGCTTCCCATCAGATCTTCATGGCGAAACCATTAAACGTCGCATCTTCGGCATTACGGGCGGCGGAGCACTTTTTGCGTAACCTTTTCAGCCTGGGATTGGATGGAACAATTTACCGCTTGTTGTCAGAACAATGAGGTCCCCTATTCATGCACGCGAGGAAAGAGGTCAAAAGGCTAAACTTCCTTCTCGGGATAAATTAGAAACCGAAGGCCTTCTGGAACTCTTCGTCTTTCCGAATGAGGCAGAGATCAACCGCCGAAGCAAGAGTTTTTGAAGCGACAGAACCATTTTATCGCGACGAAGAAACTACGAGGAAACAGCTCAGACGGAGACACGATAAGCCGGAGGAGAACGTTATTCGTGTTAATGCACGGGAGATTTCGTGTTTTTGCGCGAGAAACCACGGTTTCCCATCCGGGCCGTAACTAGAACGCCGCAAGAGGTTTCCACGTGTCGCGGAAATCGCTCTCGCAAAATTGTCTATTTCGATATCGTGCTAAACTGATTTTAAATGTACCAAAATAATCGTTAGTCTAGGTTTATTCAGGTAGGGATATTTTTTTCGACAGATCTGATCTGAAAAAAGCATCGCGAAAGTCGCGAAACGATAGAATTTTCCGTAAAACCCGCCTACTGGATTAGATTATACGTTTGTTCGATGGTCACGATGTAGGAATTTGAAAGAATCGATTGAAAAAGTTTCTTTTGTGCTTTTTAGGCGCGTTTCGCTTCCAGCATAGAGCGCTTATTAGTTTCGGTCCGTCCGTCCATCCGCATGTTCGTTCTCGACTTCTACCGAACGGATTTTCATGAAACTTTATATTAAGGACTTACAGTCAAAGACAATAAGAAAATCACATAAATTAATCACGTAAGTCAATCAGGGGTACCACTTTACTGGTGACAAAAAATGAAAGTTTTCAAATAAAACGTGTAGAACTAGTAGAGTATTTCTTTTCCTATACATTTTTATCTTAGGAGTAGCCGTTAACAAGAAAATAAAACAAGAAAGTCTTAATACGATTTGAACTTAAAAAATTTCTTGTATGGTTACTTCATTTAGGTTGCTAACATAATTAAACAATCTCAAGTTCAAAAATGTTTACATATACAGTAAACTCTCGTTAACACGAACTCCGAGGGAGAATAAAATCATGTGTTCGAGATAAGCGAAGTATATATGAAAAATAGTAAAAATATTATAATTTTCTGCTAAAATATATGTACCTACATATGACACACGTAATTAGGCTAACCTGCTTGTGTTAAACAAATTTTTATTATAAAATACCACAAATACAAGATTCTGACTAATATTAAAATGAACCTAACATCCATGGTCCATTCCCGAAATGAAGTAGCATTGATCAAGGCTCGCTTGTGGTGGCTGTATTCACACGATAAATGAAGACTTAAATTTATTTAAACATCTTGGGTTCTTGGATTTTCCAATGTTCCACAATTTTAATTGTTCTATCCCGTTTGATTTGCAGCAAATGATTACGTTAAGTCTCATTGCACCGCCGTGACACTTAACAATTTAACACTTTGAGGTCCAATGAACGATCTGGTAACAGGTTGAAGAATACTCCCGTCTCATCCAAATTGAACATATTTCGATCAGAATATAAGCTCTTAACGTTTTAAATATTCTGAAGCCATCCGTTCATACCTATTTCATCCACTTTATTAGCTTCACCACAAATAACATGCGAAGTGACATGTCTTCTCTGGAACCTCCAAAGGAATCCACTTGAAGTCTACATTTGCTATTCCAAGTTTGGTAGCTAATACCTCGGCTATTTCTTGGAGGAATAGTCCAGAAATCGGAACCATGGATGACCTCATATATTGAAACAATTTCAACAATTTTTCTTCTAAATCTTTTTGTGGAGCTTCTCGTAGGCGTTGATTGTCGTTGTTGGCCCTTCCGCTACAGCTTGCTTGACCTTCTCTTTATATTTTATAATTGTGGAAAGTGTCGACTTCGGAATTTTTAATTCTTCCGCAAATCTTGTTTTTGAGAGAATACTCCGTTCCACATCTTCTAGCATTTTCATTTTTGTTGCTAGCGTAATTTAAGTTTTTCTTGTTTGCAGCTTGTGCTATTCATTTATGTGGCTGAACGCTTACACACAAAACTGTACTTCAACAGAGAAAACGGAAGTTTCCTTCTTTCACCCTCGGGAATCAATTCTATTGGTCGAACCATAGTCGTTCTGATAAATGATGTTTTTTCGTCAACGTGGGAAGAAACAGAGGACTAAGCTGGTATTGCCTCTCCAGGAATTTTATCCGGGTAGCGAGGATCAAATAGAAAATATCAATTTCGTGTGATGACACTCGAGACCACCCAAATATTTTGAGTCGCCCTCCTAAGAGGTAGTGAAAAACAGCCATGTTCTCGCAGGCGCGATAAACATAGCAGCAAGCTCTCATTACATTGCGAATTCGAACATTTAGCTTTCGTATATCCTCATTAGAATTACTATCGCAACAAGGCACACCGCTGTCCATCGTGAAAGATGATATAAGACCCTGGTGGTCCGCGAGGCTACTACAGGGGGTCCGCGGAAAAAATAACATCCTCACTGCTATGCTCCGCAAATATGTTTGTTGAGGTAATCAATAAGAATGTCACAAAATGTAAAGTGTGAACATTACAAACGATTGCTAAGTGCATATTATTCCTTTGGTATTACGTTAGATTTCATATACAATGGAATGTAAAAAAACAACTAGCAGCATGATGTGGTCCGCGAAATTTTTGATGGTTGAAAATGGGTCCACACGCTCGATAAGATTGGGAACCACTGATATAAGACAAAATAATTCCCTTCCTTTCTTCCTCGGTGATCTGTTCGACTGAAAAAATTTACCGCAAGGAATGCAAACACCCATGTTTACAAAATGAAAACGTCTGCGTTTGGCACGTCTTCCTCGAAATACATGGAATTAATCGATCATATGATCCTTATGCTACAGGCATAAGCTGGAATGTTGGGAAATTCGGAAACAGGAGAAAAAATCTGCTAAGACCGAAAACGAACCCGGGTCTTCCACATCCCCATTCTGAAACAGGAAAATTACTCTGCTACGGTAGTTCGGTGGTACAATATCCAACCGGCAAGTGGGAGGCCCAGGTTCGATTCCTGGTCATAGCAGATTTTTTCTCGTGTTTCCAAATATCCCACGTCTTCCCCTGTTTGAGCCACTCAAGAAACATGAAACGCGACTGAAGGGCAGGCAGAGTCCGGAATGAAGACAGTGGCTGAATCACCTTTCTTATTGCTAGAACAAAACTGCACCCGCATATTGAACTGTTTACGCAAACAACCTCTCTACTGGCCGGAAACAAAGTCTTCTGGTTCTAAAATACTAAAACAAGTGGTCGTGTTAACCGATTACTTGAGTTCTTGGTTCCCGAATTTTGTTCGAAGTTTGCCTTAAGAGAATTTCGTGTTAACCAACGAACTCACATAAATCCATACATTCAGGGCCGAGGAAAATATTTGTTCATGTTAACCGAGTGTTCGTGTTAACGAGGGTAATCATTTCTTTCGCATATACCATTACACGAAACGCGCCCATTTGAGATACACTGTACACTTCCGTAACTTTTTTATTCTGTATTTTGCTTACCAATGGAAATATTTTATCCCATGACTCCTGAGTAAAATAATTGCTCATTATCTAAGTAAGTGCTACGGGCAAATCCTGAAATGCAGGCACATCTAAATTTGCTCACATCCTAAATCCGTTCCGAAATTTATTCCGATTTTCAGTGTTCTGTCCCGGTATACCGAACATCTTTTTCGGTACGTTAAATTACCGGTTTTGTTAATTGTAATGATTTATGCAGAAGTTCTCACCATCTTCAGTTCGCATTAAGTCATTTGAAGATAAAACTCGATCTACCAAATACGAATCAATACAAGGAGTTACTAATCCAACCCAACCAAACCAACCCCGAATCTACCGGAATGGGGGAGTTCGGCGCGGAACAATTCGGCGCGACCGTTTCGGCGCTGGAACAATTCGGCGTCCCAGATTGGGTGATGTGGTTGGGGGTTTTATTCGTTCTATTTTCCTCCTCCGGGTTGGGTTAAGTGGTAGGGGGTTTGGTTCGTTCCATTTCTTCCCCCGGAATGTGTTATGTGTTTGTAGGTTTACTTCGTTCCATTTTATTCCCCCGGGTTGGCTTAAGTGGTTGGGGGAATACCATTATGTTGAACCTTTTTCGTGCATTTTAATTTAACAGTTGTTTTTAAATACTGTCATTTCATTGAAATATTACTTCATTAGTAGTCATTCAACTTAGCCAAATTTACTGACAGTTTTAATAACTTTTTACTAGTTGAAATTACCCGTCGTTGCTCAGGTTTAAGTCAAAACAAAAAATATTGAGGAAGATTTGGGAATAAAACCAAGTAATGAAACCAAGTTAATTTTTATTGTAGGGCTTAATGGTATGCAATATTTCTTGTCTTCCCATCTTTTGCCCAGATAAATAAATTTTTCTGCATCCTTTATCGATAAATTTTACGACTGTATTTTTTATCAAATCCTAATAAACAATCGATGGAATCACTTTTAAAATGTAGTTATTTCACTCAAATTATGTTCCGGTGGAAGAAACAGCATGAACTTATGTGGTCATGAATATCAAAAACATTAAAAACTTGGGCAGGAATTGCAAACTCGAGGAATGCAACCGGTGGAAACACGTTTGAAGATATATTCAAATTTAGCTTACCCATACGTTATTCCATGCAAAGGCTGATTTGTGGGTCTAATCTGTCAATTTGAATATTTTAAAGTCAAAACTACGAAACAAAATGAGTTCCCGGACTTTTAAATCCATTTAGGCGATAAAAAGTATGTTAATACGACATTGAAAGTGTTGTTTTAATGTAATAAGTTCAATTGGCGTAATTGATGCATACAAATTTTCAGTTGAAAGGAAAGCAAAATGTACATATAGATGTTCAAGGGAGGAAGAGTTAACGATTATAAATTTTGGTCGAAATTCAAGAACTGTTATAGAAATTTTCTTATTGTACCTTCTGAGATATCTTTCACGTAATTAATTTTCAATGTTAATGAAAAACAAATTTCGCTGTCTATAAAGTATAGAGAATATGCAGAATACATAAAACGTTTTTAGAGAAAAGAAATCACTTAAAATTGCACATTAAAACTGTCTTCCACTTACCTTTCGAAACAATTAGCTAAATTATAGTTTTTTGGTGATTGCTCTTCTTTGAATAATCTTAGTGTAGTGTAGTGTAATCGACTGTAGAACGGAGCGATATAGAGGATCGTTTTTCCCTAGGACGATAAGAGACCATAATAGGAAAAGATAACGTAGGAAAACTATGGACCCTTGGTGCACTGCACCCCCTGCCATCCACCAAAAAGGTGACTTGCCGGGTATAATGTAGATGTAGTGTTTCTTTGTTCCCTACTTAGGTTTATATTAGGTATATTATTTATTTTAGTTAATATAAGGTTTTGTTTATAACGATTGTCAATTATATTGTTAATCCAACAATACGCTCATTCCCGTGTTATTTAAATGGGAAAAATTAAAAGAGAAAAACATTTAAAAATAAAAATTGTAGTTCAAATCGTTTTTAAAACCCTCCCATTTTGCTTATCTTTTTATTTCGGTTAAAATGGCACTTTATTCTTGCTTCTACGTTCTGTATTTGTTAGGTTATAAATGCACAAACAAACAAATTCTTCAAAATATTTATGGTAGAAATTATCACACCATTCCCGTCAAATCATGACTGTGCCGAGCGTAATCCTGCTGGCGCCCAACTCTCCCGTCGCCAAATCGTCCGAGCGTCGAATCGTCCAGGCGCCGAATCGTCCCGAGCCGAAATGATCGCGCCGAATTTTCCCCCGCCGAATTGTCCCCCGCCGCATTGTCCCCAGCCAAATTGTCCCGCCCCGAACTGTCCTATACCCGAATCTACTACCCACTTTGAGATTTTCCCGGGCATATCTAGATCTGCCCAAACACCTGTGGGCGTTTCGTGATATGCCCGGGCAAATCCCGAAGTTAAACTCTACTTCGGGACTTACCCATCGGAAAAATCTAGATTTGCCCAATTTCGATATTTTCCCGTAACATAAGCATTTTTTCGTCGTCTTCGTTTGTGTACGCATAAATACTTATATTTTTCCATAAATTCGGCGCTTCGCTCTCTATGGTGACGGAAGAGGCAGAGTAATTTTCTCAAGGATATCTAATTTTATCTTTTGATTCTGGAAGTGACGACGGATCCTTTTGTTGGCGAAATCCTGTAATGTTTCAGCAATTGAATAATTCGCAAATGAATTACCGCAAGCAAGCAAAAACATTCTAGAATAAGGACTTAAAGATAAAAAAACTGAACAAAGTACTCATCTGAGGTTTGGTCGATTTTTTCATTTCGATGTGCTTATTCTTGACGAGCTCTATAATTATCTAGCATAGCAAAAACATGACACACAAAACTATTTATCGCTGAACACAACCATATAAAAAAATAACCAAAATTAAAGTTTAAAATGCCTTTCTTTTTTAACTTTCCCCTTACTCGACGATTAGGTAACGCTTGTACTCCACATTCGTATGGTATAGCCGAACTTGAGTATATTTATCCTAGAAATGTTTTGAAAAAAAAAATAATTTGTTCACACTGCGTGGGATCGACGGAAAGTCTTCGCGTAATGAAAAACATTCCATTTCCGCTTTCAATTTTCGACCCCCGCAACTTCAAATTCCCAAACGCGCCATATTTCAATCAAAACAAAAATTGCTCCGAGAACAAAAAAAAAGAGGCTCCCGTCAACGGCGCCACCGATATTTGCAGATGATTCGCCCTTTAATCGCATGCAAAATGGCACGGACCCAATATCTCTCCAGATTGACTCTTTAATAAGCATCGAATTAACGAGATGAAAACGGAGGCTTCTGCTAGATTTTAATTTCCTACGGATAAATTCTGTCATCTAGGACGCCGTTGATTGCATTTTTGACCCGATTTTCCCTCGTGTCATACGAGAAAATTTTTCAATTTGGTGGAACCGTGTTGAGAGCTTTTTATGCTCCCATCTCTCGGAGCGAAAGGGGTGAATGAACTCCACGCGGAAATTCTTGTATATATATATATATCGTATATATCTCCCGTCTTTAGAAAAAAATACGCACCAAGCGTAGCATTTTTTTCCACCCGAGCTCTGAGATATTCTTCATTAGATAACAAAGTGCCTTAATTGGGTTATCGATCAGCAGTCGAAATTAAGGCAAGAATTACGTTTTTTTTTCTATAAATATTTTCCCCTTGCGAAAAAAAAGAATTACGAGGCGCGGCCTTTAAGGGGCGCTAACCTATCCATCTCGCTCCCATCTCCTTTCCACCAGGCCTGGACCAAGGCGAGATATTAAAGAAATAAATATCTCCCACCGTTCTCTAGATCAGCGAACGGATGTTCGTGCTTAAATGCCGCAGTGACATATCGATTCGTCCCTCGTCCTCTGCCCCCAGGACCTTTCTCTACGCCCCTACTGCCTACTTTTTGATACCGACGGATTTACATAATCGCCCATTCTCTATCTATATTCGCAAAAAATGCGATGCATCTCCGTCTTTGTCATCATCGTCATCATCTCTCTAGGCTTCCCTGTAAGGAATTTATCTCTTTTTCCCTCCCTCATTTCCCGGTAAATGTGCACTTTTACCGATGTGCCTTGGTAAATGTGGAAATAAGTAAGAAAGAGAAATGCTACACTTTAATAATTACGTTAATTTATAATAAAAATCACCGAGGGTTCGGCTCCATCGGTATATATTAAGATGAACGCTTCCCAACCCGAGGGGGGAACACAGTGAACGTGAGGAGGAACCAAAAACACTTCGACTAACTTACCCAACCCGGTGGGGCCGAGTAAAATTTGCCTTCATGTTCAAATTAAGTTTAGTTGTGAACATTTACCACGAAATTTACACATTTACCGGACAACGGGCATTTACCATACTTCTAAACTGCAACAGATGTTCGCGACGCCGCCATGTTGTGACCTGTGTTGCGACATTTATTCACATTTACCAGTGTCTCTAGGTAAATGTGTACATTTCCCCAATCCAATCGGTAAAAGTATGTTACACTTACATTTACCGAAGTTGGTGGTAAATGTGCACATTTACCGGGAAATGTACACATTTACCGGACTACGCACATTTACCGTGACATATATACCACAGAATTTTTCTATTCATTTTAACTCTCACAACTTTTTATGTTCATATCCGTACACTGACATTACTGTATCTTCAACTGTACTATTATTAGGCGTCCTTTACCAGCGAAGCTGTAATAGCGGAACGCCTTATGGGCACGTATGGTCCGTCCGTCCGTCGTAACATTCATCTGTTAAACCGCTGGACGGATTTTAATTAAATTAAGTATGAGTGATTGCTATTAAAATTTATCGCCCAATTGTGATTTTCAACTGAATCCGTCAATTAGAACTTTCTCTTTACATAATAACTTTAATAAACTTATACTTGTATTTCGTTAAATGGCATCCGTCAAGCAACAATGAAATACCAAACTTTTCTCTCCCTAGCTCTTTAAAGTATAGATTAAAATATTTATAGAGAAAAACATTTACTACAAGAAAGTCCACGAGACCACATACTTACGATTTCTAGTTACGAAGATAGAAATTCTAGAAAATCCCGCGAAAAACATCACATATTTTGTATACATCGATCTCTAAGGCGGTTCTCTCGGTAAACAACAATTAAAATCCACTTTTTTTCTATCCCACGCTCTTATATGATCTGTGAGGTATAGTTTAAAAACTTGATTAGAACAGAGGACAACATTTACTACAAGATAGTCTACGAGACCACATAATTACGAGTTATGGCTTCGGAGATAAAAATTCGATAAAATCCCGAGTAAAGCATCGCATATTTTGTTTACATCGAGCGCAAAGACGGTTCTCTCAGCAAACAACAATTAAAAATCCATATATTTCTCTCCCATGCTGTTATATGATCTGTGAGGTATAGATTAAAAAATTTATTTGGATAGAGAACAACATTTACTACAAGATAGTCTTCGAGACCATATAATTACGAATTATAGTTTCGGAGATAAAATTTTGAGAATCGCCCAATCTTTCGATACCGTTCCATACGTATTTCCCATTAAGAACGCCTTTGAAATCTGTGTATGCCGTTTATGGAGTATACTTTTCCATCTTGTTAGTGTGCTAATCATTATTGTTAAATATTTATTGTACTATATGGATTTTATGCGTTATAATCATGACATATTTAATTAAACACATTTTTATATAATCAGTCATCATCATTCATTGTACTCTATTGCAATTCTTACACCATTGTACATATTATGTACTCCTGTATTTCTTATCATTCTTTTCATTATTGTTCTAATTTTAGAAATTTAGCTGTAGTTTATGCAATTTTGTACTGTAAATTCAAATACATTCTCAGGGTTGTATTGTTTGACGGGAGAGGGGACTATTTAGCTTCAACCTCGCAATGAAGACATTTTTCTTTCTTATTTCTTTCTTTTTCTTTCCCTCCTTCGATGTCTCTATCGTGAGATACCTTGCCGCGATCCGTCTTTTCCGCGCTGCGCCAGCGAAATTTTTATTTGATCTAAATGTATTCTGTTTTTTCTTGTCTGGTCTCTTCTTACATTCTGTCCTCAAAAGGTCATGTTTTTTTTTTCTTAAAAATGGTTTTCCGCTTGTCGTCATTTATATATATTTCACAGGCTTTTCTGTGTATTCAGTCAAGTTTATTATTTTCTAAATTTGAGATTATTTATGTGCATCGCATTAAGCCTGTCGTTTTTATATCAAAACTGTATCCCTTTAATATTTGCAATGGAGACTTAATTACTCAAGATTTAATAGCATAATTTGGCAGTTGATCGTTTCATTAAGTGTAAATAATTGCAGATTGGAGTTCAGCCCCTTATAACGTCTTAGATTTTATTAGTTTGCCTTAGAATTCACTTTTAATGCAAAATTCCCGCTGAAACAAACGTTCTTAGTTTTATTAGCTCGTTTCCAATGTAAAAAATCTGATCTGGCCGCCACATGACTTTCTCCATACCTGTAATATTTCTAAAAACTCCAAATAGGTTAAATGATAATAAATATTTTAAGAAACTGCGAGAAAAATTTAAAGACTTTACAAAGAACAGAAATAAACTCAAACCATAGCCTTCTGATATTGGATATAGCCACAAAGCTCCAACAATTAAGAAAATAAAAAGGAGCGTTACTAAGACGTAACTAAGCGTCAAGTGTTTACAATAGTCGCCGGTAGGTGATGTGGTGGTGGCAGCAAAACAACTAGTTTTTAAAATATCTCTTAAAAATGCATTATATGGAAAAATGTTTCAAACAAAAGGTGTAGAAAATTAAATTTCCTACAACTTATATTCTAATAGCTTTTTACAATAAAATATAAAAGGAAATTAAAAAACGGGTGTGACAAGAGTAAACACCCACTTCCGACTGACCGATTTTTACCAAAAACTAATCAACTCTTGTACCTTTAACAAATATGTCAAATGTAAAATTTCGCGTTGACCTGATTGATAGTTCTTGAGTTATGGCACCCACAAAATAGCTATCCCATACACACACAGACATCGAGAAAATAGTCAGAACGTGTTCAGGGGACCTCAAAACGTGTATTTCCGCTGAAATCTCGAAATCGATTTTTTTCATGAAAACACTTTCCCCTAAGGAGAAAGTAAAAACGAGCTATTGCTTTCCTTCCTTTCCTTTTATCTTAGAATTGCAATATCGGAGCAGGGCTTGTACTAGTCTCTGAGAAAAGGAATGGAGGTTCTAATTTTTATCGTATAATTTTGCTTACCGATCACATTTCTTCGAATTACGCGTAAACACTGGCGTTTTTGCAGTTGTATCACTCATTACGGGAGTGTTGCCATTGCAACGACTATTATTGGACTCGGATTCGGTATAGTCTAGTACAGTGTTTCTCGACCTTTTTTCATAAAGTACCCTTTTCTTTAAAAAAAAGTTGAAGTACCCCAGGACGATTTCACAGGCACAGGTGACTCCCGCTTAACGCAGAGGATGCGTCCCTGACAACTCCGCGTTAAGCGAAAATCCGCGTTCGACGGCGGTACTATAACCCTTAAAGCGCCCAAAGGGAAATAATTTTACAATGGTATTTTTGGATCCACATTCAATGTAAAAGCATATTATCACCGGATTTTATTGTCATTTATTAAAGAAACAATAAAATTACATGGTAAGTAATATGACAAAAAGCTTAATTTATAATTAAAGCGCATAATCTAAAAACGTATGGGGATCTATGGACCTCTGTATTAAAAAAGAGTCCAGGGTCGACTGCTTGGCTTTTTATCCGCTTATTACGCAAAATATCTCGGTAACATTCAAGTAGTTCGTCGCAGCCCCGCTCCAATTAAATTTGAATGACAATTGACGAATGAAAGTGGATGAGCAAGAGATTTTTGCACTTGCCTAATTAAAAAAACCCACGTTGGCTTAAATATAAATTGATTTAATTATTTCTTCTTTATCCCTATTCATAATTTTATCACAGGAACTTGAAGTGAAATGCAATTAACGTATTTTATCCCCATGGTCATAATAATGCACGGAAATCCTAATCATCGTTAAATCTCCATTAAGCTGCCCATAAAACAATTTTGATTTACTATAAATATAAATATAAATTGATTTAATTATTTCTTCTTTATCCCTATTCATAATTTTATCGCAGGAACTTGAAGTGAAATGCAATTAACGTATTTTATCCCCATGGTCATAATAATGCACGGAAATCCTAATCATCGTTAAATCTCCATTAAGCTGCCCATAAAACAATTTTGCTTTACTCAGAATTTTATATACATAATTGTTTTGTTTTTATGAACAAAATTAGAACTAGTTATATTATTTCGTTATTAGGTAAAACTTCCATCGTCGTGTTGGCGTACCTCAGAAATTCTCTCACGTACCCTCGAGGGTACGCGTATCCCGCGTTGAGAAACACTGGTCTAGTAAATAGACGCATTATTTTTGCCACACAAATTCACGTGATCAATTTAGTGTCCCGTTCGAATGTGTCTGTAACATTTTATAAGCCTAAAATATGAAATTTGGGAAAGTAGGCTTCATAAGTTCCGTTTGAATCCTCTTGTTATATATGTAAATGTGTAAAATATTTCATACATTTTTTGCTTAAATGTTTAAGACTAGGTGCGGACATCAGTGATAACGTATGGGCCGTATCTTTCTATAGATCACGATTCCAATAAAAAATCATGCCCGACTGAACTTTTTGCTCAAATTTACCACTTTGTGTCAATAAGCATTTCTAGCGATAGATGAAATACACATAAATCATTTATAATTTAACACATACTATTCATTTAAAAACAACAGATAAATGTATTGTAGACAACTGTCTATCGTACTTCTTCTCTCTACTTATCATTAGTTTTATAACCAAGATATAAACAATTTTTGGCTATAAATAATTTAAATGTGAATGTCATAAATGGGCTATTTTTTGGAGATTTTTTTCCCTTCCGCTGGCGAGCATATTCACCACGAAGATGTATAATTGATAACCGCATTATATACATTCTTGACGCTGTCTGAGGGACCATTAATTTTTAAATTCATAAGTGTTTCATTATACGCCTCGTTCCTTCAAAAAAGCCTTTCTCTTTCCGCCTCAATTTGTATCACTGCCAGCGTCATTTATATTCTCTCCTTAGTGAATTCGCCATGCACGTCTCTTGCCTTTCTCCCGCTTTTTCTCTCGCTCTCTTTCGTCTCAGCAACCTCAAAAATTATTCATACATTTCTATCGCTGCACCCTTATATTTCCACGATCTGTCGTTATATCAGGCAAGCACTTTTCCGCTTCTCGGCGAAAGGAAAAATACACGATTTCTTTCCTCCCTCTAGACTCCGGAATTATTAACCCCTTGGCTGTATCGGGTATTAGAATTTTAAATTAGACGTGGAAAACAACACGAAATTTAAAATAAAGGGGGAGGTTCACTCCGGAGGAATTGCTCGTCATTGAAGTTGCCTTTATACAGCATACTGATGGCGATCTCGCATTCTTTCTCTCTCTCTTTCTATCTCTTCACCACGTCTACTTGTCCTCGAAACTCTTTTCCTTCTTTCCTTTTCTATCTCCACTCGCCCCTAGGCCTTAAAAATTTTAAAATCACCCATCGCGAACTGGGTCAAAGGATTTGGTTCTCATTTCTATCCATAAGGATTAGAGAAGATTGGAAACCGCCAAGTCAACTTATAGGAGCTCACGTTTCAACGGAAAAAGATTATAATACGAGGATATCTTTTTAATCAACCCGTGCTTCTATCTCCGGCTGTGAATGTAAATTAATCGGGAAAACACGATGCTTAAAAACTGTTTGCTGAAGAAGAATAATAGTCGATTAAGACGGGAAAATATGAGGAGTTCCAATTACATCATTTGTGCTTTTGTCCGTTGTATCAGAATAGATCTGCATGTATCATATATTATATCACAACCATTAATTTTCAGGAAAGAACATGTCGAGAAAAACGTCGTTAAATCCAATTTCAACTATTTAAAAAATTTTAATCCACCATTGACAACTACAAAATACAAAGCATTACCTTCTACACTTTCAATCTCCAATAAATACATATCTTTTTAATTTAATCTTTTTCCATGAAATTTAAATGTGACATCATGAAAACGAAATCCCAAAAATAGGACATTTTTAAATGGACATTTTTTCATTAATTCTTACCAAACTATCGAAACAAACTTGAAATATTTGAAAAGTAACCGATAAATACATTTCTTGAATTACCACTCTGTCAGTGTTATTGAGACATCAGTAGTGGTACACAAATTTTCAACTCAACTAAACTTATTTTGAATAAAAATAATCATGTGGGACTGCACAAAGCTTCCAATGGATCATGTTTAACTTCTATACCAATTTTAACTCTACAGATTTATTCCTTTATGAGCAGTACTAGTCGGTCGGTCGCCGATCATGCTTGGTCCGAGCCGGGACATAAAATTAACGTAGAGGATGCAAAAATAATAGCCAGGGAAGGGACGGTACCATCTCAGATTGATCTCTGAGGCTATAGAGATCATCAAACACCCGGACAATTTCAATAGGGAGGATGGCTACCCCCTTCCTAACACCTGGAAAAGACTATTCCTCTCCACCAGCCGATTGGATGGCCAGTCATCCAATCACTGCGCCCCGCAACCAACCGGGACTGAAAAATCTGCGCGCCACTTCGACCTGAAGATGCTACCTGGAATGGCAGCGAAACTGTCGTCAGCAAAAGACTACGCACGCGGTTGTAACCCGAAAGAAGATAGGAGTCATTTAAATAAATTATTTTTACTATCACTATTTATATTGATTTTGTTTCTCGCAGCAGTCGGTTGTCAAAATAAACAAATTTTGAGGTAGAGGAGGGGAAGACAGCCTTGAGACAACAATCTGAGATCAGGTTTTGATAATAAAATTGTCGTAAAAATGAAAATATTGCCCCAAAATATGTGATTTATTAATATGAACAATTTCGAGCTGTAGGCGGAAAAAGTTGAATAGAATAAGATCGTAGATAGATAGAATAAGATGACCGTAGATCAGTTTGTTTCTAATTTTAATTTCCAAAAGAATAAAACCCTGCACCTCGAAAAGTAAGTAGAGGAGTTATCGTTGGAATGGCAAAATTTCCCCTAAATATGTGACTTAAACGTTCGATATAAGCGATTTCGAAAAAAAAGAAGAATAGAATAAATGACTTTATTAATTTTTCCTTACAGTAGTTCAAATAAGATGATCGTAGGTCAAGTTTTTTTCCCATTTTAATTTCCAAAAGATGAAAAACCTGCGCGGCAAAAAGTCGATTTTTACGTATTATCTTACGAAGAATGGAAATAACCCTCTGGAGTCGAACTCTGGACTTTTTTCGTAAGTTTTCTTTCGACGAAGCCTTTTTATATTTGAATAGATTATTTATGAAAAATTTCAGTTTTCTATCTACATCTTCGGTCAAGTAATTCGTGTATTAATAGACCAACGTTCGGACAACATAATCTTTTATTATTATTTTTGTGATTCTTTGATTCTTTTAAACCTCTCTTTTTCTCCCTATTTCCCAAATCTTCCTCAAGTCCTCCGTTCTTCTACATAACTCTTGTAACCTATAGCCCAATAATCCGTATTTTTTTACATGCTCGGTTTGTTTATTAAAACGTACAGCAGATTCCTCAGATTTTCAACCATTTCTATTTCAGTAATATTGAATTAAGCTCATTATTACGATTTTTAATCTTTTTGAATAATATTTCAACTTTTTAGGTACCTATTGTCATTCGTAAATAACGCAACAAATGTTGTTAAAATTGATTGCTATGAAAATCATTTACCCCTCCGCCCGTCTTTCTCTCCTTGTATTATAAGTCTTCAAAGCACGCTTAAACCCATAAGGATTGAAATAACAATGGGATTTCGAGGTTTAAAAATGTAATTGGTAGGCAAGGCAACATTCCGTTAAGATGCCAAGATTTTTCCAAAATGTATAATTCAAACGATTAACATGAGCGATTTAGAGCTGAAGGCGAAATAAGACGAACGGAATAAGAAACTTCAAAATGTTCTCTTTAGAATTGTTTAGATTTGAAGATCGTAGGTAAATTTTTTCTAATTTTAATTTCCAAAAGAAGAAAAGTCTGTAAGTCGAAAAATCGATTTTTACGCGTTATCTTATAAGAAATATAAATTACCTAATGGAGTCGGACCCGGGTGTTTTTTGAGGATTTTTTTCGTAAATGACTGTTACTATAAGAATCAAACATTCCTATCAAATTTAAATTTTCTACCTACTCGGTGATTTTGTTAAAATAGCATTACAGTCTGTCGTAAATAGTTCTCGATCCTCCCGCTCTTTTATACGTTAATATTAAAGTGTTAATACACCAACGAAGACAAGTTTAACAAGATGATCCAAACAGAACTTATGAAGCCTACTTTCCATTTAATCATTTATTTAATGATCATATTGCCTTTAATAGCTTTAGAGTCATCTCTTTGTGTTCCCAATTTTCATAATTTAGCGTTATAAAATACTACAGATACATTCGAACGGAATATTAAATTGATCACGCGTATTTGTGCGGAAAAAATAACGCGTGTACGTATTAGAATATACCGAATCGGAATCCAACAATAGTTTTTGCTATGGCAACACTTGTAATGAGTGATAAAACTGCAAAATCGCCAGTATTTACGCGAAATTCTAATAAATACAATCGATAAGCAGCATTCTACGATAGAAATTAGAATCTCAATTCCTTTCCTCAGAGAATAGTACGAATCCCGCTCCGATATTACAATTCTAAGATATTTTAATGTGCAAGAGAAAATTACCCTGCACGATGGATTTCAGATTTCCCATGTAAATCAAATGGGAAGGATAGTTTCTGGAATCAAGGCCGGAATAAGGAGCTCGGGGGCTCTGGCGCATATTTTTCGCAGGACCCTCCCTCCACCACACGCCCAGTGTCTGGGGCCTCCATGGAGCCACTTTTATCACGGGGCCCTGGCGCAACTGCGCCACTGCACTCCGGTTAATCTGACATTGCCTGGAATCGAACCCGGGACTTCAATCTTCGCAACAAAAACTATCCTCGGGAGCTCGGCCCATGTAGCAAGATATTTTCAACAAGTTTCATGGAAATCGGTCTAAAGGTTCAAAAGTTAATAGGGGACGGACAGACAGACAGACAGACAAACACAATGACGAAACTATAAGCCTATTTTCATTCTGGAAAGTAGGCTAAAAATCGCATGGAACTTATTTGATCTCGAGAAGTTGGTTTTTAAAATTCATTGTGATGAGTATTATTTCTTAAATTAAATCATTGGGAACAGATTTGATAAAGACAGCCTGTATTTAGTCATGTATGTAGCGTTGTCAAGATGCACTTCACAAGAAAGAATGAAAATACAGGTTTTTGATAGAAAAAATCTGATGCGGCCACCACATGACTTTCTCAATAGCAGTAATATTTCTAAAAATTCCAAATAGGTTACATAATAAAAAATATTTTAAGAAACTTTACAAAGAACAGAAATAAACTGATATTGGATATAGCCACAAAGCTCCAACAATTAAGAAAAGAAAAAGGAGCGTTACTAAGACGTAACTGTCAATTGTTAACAATAGTCGTCGGTAGGTGGCCTGGTGATGGCAGCTAAAAATATAAGATATCTCTTAAACAATACATTATATGGAAAAATGTTTCAAACAAAGATAATAGAAAATTAAATTTTCTACAACCTTTATTCTAGTACATTTTTACATTTATCAAATATTAAAGCAAATATTTCTAAATAACGGATAAGTGACAAAAGTAAACACCCATCACTAGCCCATCACTGGGGTGCTGTACGTAGGTTTACATACCATCGTAGCAGCGAAAGAGCTAGATCGCATATGCGTCCTATACGCGGGTGTGTCCTATATGGCGGTCTTTATGGTATATTGTTTGAATGCCTTAAGCAAATTTAAAAATCATGATCCATAATTGCTTAGAAAATATAGTGTTGAAAAATATAAATACAGTGCGATATATAAATCTCGCCATCAAGTTTATTTCTTTGGACAGCTTTGGTTGGATAACTAAAATTATCCAAATATTTTTGGAAACTGGCCGATTCGATGTAAAACAACTGGATAACTCTTTTTTTAATCCTTAATTGGGCTGGGTTTGTTATTATTATCGCAACCAAACTCATCTAATTCCAAACCAACCAAATCTAATGTAAATCAACCAATTCTAACCGACCAAAACCAACCCATACCAACCAAGCTTTCAAAAAACAGCCATTATAACCGAAAAGTTTATAAAATTGGCCAGAATTATGAATTAGAGAATATTAAAGAGTTTTCCAACCTTTCGACGTTGGCGAGCTAGTACTGATTACAATTGAAGGGTAGTGAGCACCGCAGAAAAATGTATTTATTGGGAGTTTCACAATTGTTAGATAAAGAATGTGACATTTGGCACGGTTTTATTGTAATCTAGAGTTAATCTAGTTTAATAATGAATATGCATTTGGAAAATATAGCATTGGACCTCCCAAGGCTTAGAAGGCAATATACATATATGCATGTTTTTAGTGATACGAAATTTCTCACGCTGTCTCCTAAAATCCTTCCTCGAGCACCGTGGCACCCACGGGCATACGGCTGGTGTTCCCTGGACTACAGCCATAAAATCCGTAATGTTGGGATTTGAGTTTTTTCGAAAATAATCGATTTCCTAAAAATATTTTCACCTAACCTTAGAAATTTTCATAGAATTGTTATATTTTTTAGAAATATAGTTATAAACTGTTTCTGAATCATAAGCGACGGAAGGAATATAAATGCCAAAGCTGCAGAAATCTTGATTCTTTTGTTCGATTGCACCGCAAAACGCGTAATTCAAAATGTCAACTAATATTTTATAACGAGGTCAGAAATACAATTAAATATTAACTACGAACTTGAAAATATATGGCGTGACTTGTAGAGTTGCGTGATAAAAAGCGATTTGTTGTAGCAAATCTGGCTCGTTGAATTTTAAAAATTTTCGAATTCTCTTATCATTTAACTAATAAATTATGAATTTTGTGAAATTAAGATAGGACATATCTGATCTGACCGAGATAAAATCTTTGAGAAAGTACCTAATTCGTAGATGATAGGAAGACGAATGTATCCGTAGGTATGCGAGGTATTTGTGTGCCCTTGGAAAGGTTCTTAGGTGAAGAAAGGGGGTTACTAGGGTACAAACAAACATTCCCTCCCCTTCCACTCTATTTCAATGCGAAGTATACAAGAAAAAAAACTTCCTCCTTTAGCTCAAAGGAAGAAGACCACTCATAGTCATCATATTAAAGTCTAAGTTTTCTAATTTTATCTCGCTTTTATGTAAGGCTACATTTACTGGTATATGTCGTAACCGAAGTCGTTTATTATTAGTGCTTTTCTTCATTGCTGAAAAGCACTATTATCTTTGTGATGTCCGTCTTTCCGTCAGTCCGTACTCATATATCAGGGAATAATTGGCTTAACCGATTTCAACCAAATTTGGTACATAGTATATTCACATAAATTAATGACCAAGATGTAATATTTCGACCGGATCCATTCAGCAGAGGGTGCCACAATTGCAAAATTTAACTTTTAGATAACTGTGAATTTGGAAGGAATTGGCCACACCGATTTCAACGAAATTTTGTATTGAGGTGTGCAACATAGAAAAACAAAATCAATATGTTTAGTGTAGATATGGAAAACAGGGCTGCCACAGTAAAAGTAATAAAAAAGTTCTTTTTACACCTGTTTGTGTTGAATTGTCGGGATCAATTTTAACGAAATTTAATATTTATAATTAACACATATATACAAAGCCAAAATAGCATATTTGGACCGAATCAGCCAAACAGTGGTACCACAATTACAAATTAAACTCTTCCAGTAATAATGAATTTGGAGAGAATTGGCTGGTCGGATTTCAACTAAATTTTGCATATAAGGTTTGTACAACATACCTTAATGAAATCAAGATGTTTAAAGCGGAGTTAAATAGCAGGGCTACCACACTAAAAAGTGAAATAATATTTTTTAAATTGTATTTCTAGAGAACTGACCCAAAGATAGAATGCATAATCATCATATAAATATATAACCAAAATATTAATTATCAACTGGGTCGACTAAACAGGCCTACCACAATATCAAGGTTAGTATTTTTTATAACTATGAATTTGGAAGGTATTGGCTGAATGGATTTTTAAGAAATTTCGTTTGTAGGAAGAGTATAGAATAGAAAAACGAACTGAACATGTTTAGGAAGAATCTAAAAATCAGGGCTACCACAATAAAAGGAAAAATAATTTCCTGATTTCAAAGCAAATACATTAGTATACGATTATACTACGGCAAATTTGACGAAAGGCACTTCTGGACCACGGGAAACCCGTGTGCATCCCTACTTGTTGCCCAGATCATTTTAATTGCCGTCTCTTTTCAGAAATAATTTGGGCTGCAAAAATATTTATCGGCAAAGCCTCCAGCTGCGATGCATAAAATTCGTAACAGGAATTACGGTTGGTATGTTCTTCTAGTTCCACCCAAAACTAAATTATAAATATGATATATACACAAGGCTAATTTATGTCAAACATGCATTGTTGCACTCAAAATAATAAATGGTTATTCTGTGTTTATTTATCTGTATTTAAAAGAAAATTGTCATTAAAAGCTACATTTTACAATAACAATGACGACTAAAGTTGGTAAAAATAGGTAAAACTCATTGTCTAATTTGTAAATGTAACTCTATTGCTATTAAACGTTTAAAATCATCAATCAATGAATTGCCATATACAAAAGCTACGTTACAATAGATCTTAATAGTTTTATGTTTTAAACAGTTCGCTTAAAAACTTATTTGATAAATTCATAATCAGACATACATAATTTAACTATAAGTGACGTATCGGATATTTTCTTAGTGGACTGCTTGTGGTGAATAGCAATGAATTTTGTTGTAATGATTAATACGGAGGCTGTCATGGCCAACAATATTTGCGGCTTATTTGACGAATCACTCTGTGCAATAATAATTATTTTCGAAAGTGGAATATGATAGTACATTGCATTTCTTTCAAAACGTAAAAATGAACAAATTTTATCCCATTATTCAGCATGGAAACCTTTGAAGGAGTGCAGAATATTTTTCACAGTTTGCAGCCGTGGAATAAAGTTCCGTTTCTTTTTCTTTGTTTTGTAATCACACAGTGTAGCCTGACACTGAAAGTTGTGTTATGTTGTTTATCTTTTTTGATTTCTTTCAATACAACTATGTACCGATTTCATTTTAGTCGCCACAAATTGATAAAGGAAAAGAAAAAGAGAACTTTGTGGAGAATTTCTGAATACTGAATCATGCAATCATTAATCAAGAACTCGACCAAAATATTAGGTTTGTTCTACTTGTGCCATTTTAGTGTATAATTAATACGGTAACGTACCCCTTATATGTGAATAAAAACAAGCTTTAGGTAATTTTATGGGCAAATGATACAGTAAAAACTCATGATCGCAGAGTTTTTCATCGTTGGTATTTCGCAGAAGCTCCAAAACCATATAAATCCATACATACGTTACCATCAAATTTTTGAAAAATTCAATATCACACTTTTTGAATTCTGATGATTACGGGCGCTTCCTAATGAAAGGTAGCTAAAAGTTTTGGCTAAGATTTTTGGCAATTAGTTTCGACAAAGCAGTAAAGGTTAGTGCAACTACGCGAGCCAAGTTTTAAAATCCACCCAGCGTGCTGGAATATGAGACTCCTCAAAATACGATGCTGCATATAATATCCTGAAGGGTTCCCTTTGCAGAAGACCACCAGCATCTACTTCAGACTGTCAATACAACCCTTTTCAATAAAGTCGCATCCTCCAAACTTTCTTTTTGCGAAAAATCGACATTTCATGCAACGGCAAGCCTTTTCAGCATACGAGCATGCGTTACATCGAAACTTATTGTTAGCGCAACATTTTCAGTTATTCCGGACAATGGCACATCCACACCGCGAAAATCGGCATTACCTGCGCTCGCGCAAGACGGCTCGCGACGTCGATATTTGAAGCATTCGGAGAGAGACATTTTTTTCCGGTTGGGAGGAAAAAAATCGAGCTTCCTTTCATGTGTAGGGACCGACGCTATGCATTTTCAGCTTTGAATGGCGAAAAAGGAATTCTTGCGCGGCATTCAAACGGCACTCTTTCTTACCATAAATCCCTCAACGGGCCTATTTGGTACAATAGGAGAGAGGAAAGAAGAAACAACGCGGCCAAGTTTTCTTCCCGTGTATGCGGGTCTTTACGGGTCAAGTCATGCTCTTCATTAAAAATGTCTCCCCCGCTCCTCTCCTTCCGGAAAGGAGGTGGGACCTTTTCATCACGCAGGATATCGCGGGAAAAAAGGAAAGAGATCGGGGTAAGGAAGATCCTTCCGCTATCCTGGGAGACCTCAACACGGGATTCTGCATACAATATCCTCGGCATACTCGTGAACTACTAGAGAGTGTGGAGGGTTGGGGAAGGGGATGGGTTGTGTCGGATAGCGATCTCCTCCCATTGTTTCCTTTTCCGCAGAGAATGCTGAACAACAGGGCCGGTGAATTATTAACGCGTTTTTATCCCCTTTGGCGGCGCATGTGGGCCCGCCATCTGTCAGACGGACGATTTTTCATACAGTCCCATTCGAACGATCGCTGGGGTTGTGCGGCCAGACTCCCTCTACGGAGTTTTCCGCCCTCGTTTCTCGTAAACAAAAGGAGGTTGATGGTTTTTCTATATTTGCGGGCTCCCGCAAAGCTTGCGATAAAGCGAATGCAATTATCTTCCCGCGTTTGTCACTATTTTACGGAGAGATGTTTAACCGCGTTGCCCTAAACATTTTTGGATCCTGTCTTTCTTTATGCTGCGTATCTCATCTGTATCTTTTCCTTCACCTGTTTTGTTTATGGCTGACTTCCGTAAATGTTTTGTAACGGATTAATAATGATGAAAGTGACTATTTATAAGAATATTAATTTAATTCGCATTTTCGCAATTGATTTTTTTTGTTCCATAATTCCATTTTAATTAAGTAATTTTTTTTGCAAGTTAATCAAAGTCTTGCTTGAAAAGGAGGTAAATTGAGTTTAAAATAATTTTCCATTTTTTGTTCAACCATTGGAAAATGATATTAAACTTTGAGGAAGTTTCCTTAAATCACTAAAAATGCATTTTACAGGCTACTTATTAAGATAATTTTATCTGTTGTAATTTTTGATCGTTTACACTATATGTGGTCGTCGTTTCAAGTGCATTATACAAATAGCCAACACAGAAATTAAAAAAAAATACTTTCGTTGCCCTCGCGTAAAATCGTTTGACGCGTTAGGAGTGAGAAGGCAGCAATGCATAAAAACCAAAATATTACTCTGATTTCAAATATTTAAAAGCATTGATGTTACGGATTTTTAGACTACTATCCTTTATCTTTCGTTAGAAAAGCGGTAACGTAATCCAAAGCAAGTATGCGAAAAATTATATATGCATTTTATTGCGACGGGGCTTTTGATCGAACGCCCACGAAATCCGCGAATCTGATTGCGGAAGTAGTCGACCTTAACTCCGGATGATTACGGCTCCAAAAGCAATCAACCACCTAATTGGGGCCGAAATATCAATCTCTCGTTATCGATCCTTCGATCTTCTTTTTTTTAAGACGAGCCAAAATCTTTTTAATCTCCCTCTGCGGAAATGAAGTTTTAGAAGCGGTTTTCGAACGACGTTAACTCGGAAAGTTTCTTAACGATTTCCATATCGGCGGTGGAAGGCATCCGCAAATTGAATTCGCTCTTGTTAAGCCCGTCCCCAAGAGGGCTCCACGCGGTAAGATGCCGCTTACCATACGGTGAATGAACGTTTAGTTCATTAAACTAGGCGGAATATCGACGCGCCAATTCGTTGTATGATTCGTCGCAGTTGGGTCGTTACCATAGAAAACGGATCGTTTGAGACTGTATTTAGGTTGAAATAAGATAAAAATGTCGAGAACCTCTCATGGATTTACGCTATTCTAAATAATGCACCGCTTTATCTCGAAGATATTAGTTTAGCTGAACGAATGTCGTCGGTTATTGTTTAAACGGCCCAAGAGAGCTGCATCGCGAAATAATGGTTTAAAATAAAACTATTTTTGTTGGAGGATAAATTTACGGAAATGATTTTATAAAAATGCGTAATTGAGACTATTAAGGGTGCTGTGACTAGGTTTAACAAATAATTAAACCTTTAAATACCGCAAAAATATCTATACGAATATTTTAATGCATTGCTGTAGCGTTCCTTTTCTGTTCTCTGAGCGTTTTTCCATAATATACTATTTTATAGGATTACAATTAAATAACTGGAAACTAATCTCTTGCGGGAGAATATCGGAACAAAAAATTACTTCCAGAGCATTGACCGATTTTTCCACATCAAGAAAATATTTGTCTCAAACGGAGAAAGCCATGGCAACAGGAAGAATCAATTTCATTACATATAATAGGATACTGCCGGGTCGATTGCGTAAAACGGAGAAAAATTATTGGAGTATCCCCTGACGTCCCCTCCCCCTATCGCTCCGAAACAACGGATCTGCCACGTAAACAAAACTGAGCGGAAGAGAGTGCCCTCTTCTAGCATCTTTTATGGGCGGATTAATGGAAATATGCCAGGAGAAAGATAGGGAGAGGTAGGAGGGGGAGTGGTGGGTGTGCGAGAGAGAAAGGCAGAGAGAGAGAAAAGAGGCATCTCTATGAGAGAAAGAAGAATTTTATCGGTCGGAAGGTGGGAATGCCTCCATATTCCTCTCTCCAAACCCGTCGTTCCGCCCACTCCCCTCTTTACACTGCCATCCGCCCAGAATCGGTGGCGCCACTCGCCCACGGGACAACAATGGAGGCTCGTCGGTTGTTATGCGAGGGCCAGATAAAGGGGACCTCGGGATGTGAGTCACGAGGGGCAACGGAAGGAGTATCGGATGGAGGAGAGGTGAGGGAGGGGGGTGGAGGTTCCTCTGGGATGGATTTCGGCGGTTGCTGAAGGGACTGATGAACACGAGGGATATTGAAATTGGGGGGGGGAGAAAAAGTGAAGAGAGGAGGAGGTTATGGGGATGGGGCGATTGCGGGCATCCGAGGACCACGTGCGCGGTATGGCAGGCGGATGGAATGATGGGATTCCAGGGACGAAGGAAACGGATGTGAAAATTATTTCGATTTTTTTTCGTCTGTTGGAATTTATTTTTTGCACGCGTTCTTCCACCTAGCCATATGGATGGTTTTAAAACAAAGAGTATATTGATCTCCGGAATCTGCCATTAAAATTTTTAACGAGGGAAAAATCGAGTAATTTTTTTACATTACGTTTAATTTGTAAATGGATTTTATTGGTTTTAAGTTTGATCGAACCAAATTCATATATCTTCAAAGCATTGGACTGCTAAATTTATTTTGTGGTAACAATATCTTTTCCTTCAAATTTGGCTTGGTGACATTTTTAACTTTTAAAAATTTTCAGACCTTTCTCTATTTCTTGTTGTTTATCCAAACTATGTAACTTACAAGGACACGGTAGAGGGGTCACGGATTTTTATGAAACTTGGCAGGTATATAGCTCTGGATTCCAGGATCACTGCAAACCCCCATTTGGGTGTATACGGCCGATATTTTTTTCCGAAAATCGCAATTAAATATTGCAATTTCACGTCAACTGGTATAAATTTAATTTTTGGCGGTGAGCGCATAGTGGTTGCGTCCGAAACGTTAGGGTGCGAGTTCTATTCCCTCGTGGGTTGGTTTTTTTTCACTTCGTCTCCTTTTACAAATCCTTTTTCGCATTAAAATTTAACTGGGCAGCCACGTTGATATGTTTATTTTTGCCATATTGTTTGGTGGTGATTCGGATTTTTTTCTCAAGTAATTCAACGCACGATTGTCTCCACAAAGTTTACATTATTAAATCGCATATTCTTCATTGATCTCGGCACACGCTACATCCTATATTGATGCTTATGACATGGAAAGGATCCCTGAAGTTATTTTTGCGAAGACTTCATCCGAATACTTATAATATATGCGGAGGTATATCAGATCAAGGGTCGTTGAAAGTATAAAAAACATGAACTGGTGAGAAGTCCGTTAAAAGTACAGTAATATAAATAAATAAAAATATTTCTTTTCTTAATCACTCAGAAATTCGGTTGATTGACTAAAAGCATTAATATCTACAATCTACAATCCTGTGTGAAAATATTTAAAAGAAGGCACAAGATCCACCAAAGACATGTTAAAAGACATACGTTAGTCGCAGAGAAAAAATATGCCCTAAAGAGACAATGAAGGCTGCCATGCTTTTTCAAGAGCAAGTCCAAAAGCGGATTCCTCTGTATGACCCTAATTTGGTGATTAATACCGATCAAACTGGTAGCGAGTATCGTGCCCAGATCAAGCGTACTCTATCCCATCAGGGTGAAAAAGCGACCGAAATTTATGTAAGTAAACTGAATAAAATAACGCATTCGTATACGTCCCAATACAGTACCACACTTTTGAGAAAGCTTTTGTCGAAAGTTTTCATTTGCCTGCAAGAACCTATGGGAAGATTTGGGCCTAATGTGCAGCAGGGCGTTAGTGACGTTATCGGCCGCTGTAAGAATGTGTTCGTGACTTGCACGAATTCGGGGAAGTTGCATACTACCAACTATGAAATGTATTTGGACGAGGTATTGAAGCCGTATGTGACAGAAAAAAAGTTCGTGCTTCTTATAGATTCGTGATTAGGACAGACAAGTCAGAGTACGACAAACGATTCATGGATGTGAACGAGCCAACTTGCGGCGTCAAAGCGTACCTCGGTGAGTCAGCCTCTCGATGTATACTTTTATCGTCAGGTTAAAATTTTCATTTCGAAGCTGCAAAATGCTGGACAGTTGCTCCGGCAAAAGAGGGAAATCACCAGCCGTATGGATGTAATTAAAATACACGCATTAATTCATAACCAGCTTTCAGCTCCGATTTTCCATTAAATGATTAGGTATGCATGGTTTGCATCCAAGCTCACCGATGAAAGAGAAGTTTTTTCAACGTTAACCAAGTAAATTTTCCAGATGATGTATTGAATGAAAAATGCATTTGCGAGGAGCAGAGTTTTGCAAAATGTTCTTGGTGCAGAAAATTTTTCTGTTTCCAATGTTACTATGACTCTTATCATCCAGGAAACTGCGAAGAGATTTGCTAACATAAAACAAAAGTTCCGTTACCTGTCGATTCCTAAGAAAATTAAAGTTTCCCTTCTAACTCTCCCCATCATTGGTCCCAGTGATGATTGGCGGTTGTGGATTATTAATGCTTTTAATCAATCAACCGAATTTCTGAGTGATTAAGAAAAGAAATATTTTTATTTATTTATATTACTGTACTTTTAACGGACTTCTCACCAGTTCATGTTTTTTATACTTTCAACGACCCTTGATCTGATATACCTCCGCATATATTATAAGTATTCGGATGAAGTCTTCGCAAAAATAACTTCAGGGATCCTTTCCATGTCATAAGCATCAATATAGGATGTAGCGTGTGCCGAGATCAATGAAGAATATGCGATTTAATAATGTAAACTTTGTGGAGACAATCGTGCGTTGAATTACTTGAGAAAAAAATCCGAATCACCACCAAACAATATGGCAAAAATAAACATATCAACGTGGCTGCCCAGTTAAATTTTAATGCGAAAAAGGATTTGTAAAAGGAGACGAAGTGAAAAAAAACCAACCCACGAGGGAATAGAACTCGCACCCTAACGTTTCGGACGCAACCACTATGCGCTCACCGCCAAAAATTAAATTTATACCAGTTGACGTGAAATTGCAATATTTAATTGCGATTTTCGGAAAAAATATCGGCCGTATACACCCAAATGGGGGTTTTCAGTGATCCTGGAATCCAGAGCTATATACCTGCCAAGTTTCATAAAAATCCGTGACCCCTCTACCGTGTCCTCTCCTTGTTAGATTTTATATTTTTCTAAAATTGATTTTATTCACTGGCAGCAATATTGCTTATGAGGGTTACTAGAAATTTTTTTAAGTATAATTAGGATGTGAACTATATTTCTCGTCAGAGACAGTTTTGCAGTACTCAAATTAAATACAAAGAGATGTCATTATGGGATGTAATGTACTTTTTTCTAATTTTTTAATATAAAAATATGTACTTAAAATATGCGTAGAAAACGTCTCGTGTAATTTGAATTCAAAGAACCAAATGCATTATAACTGTCGGAACTTCCTTTAATCAGAGCCGACTAGTAGGCAGTGTTGCGAAATAGAATTCCAAATTCTATGATCATAGGTTCAAATCATGCAATGGACAAGATCGTTTCATTAGCATTTTTGCTTTTATCATACTCAAAGCTAAAATGAGATATTTACTTTCTAATCTCTCAGTTATGAATATTTGAGTAATATCATAAAAGGAGAACTACGGGGTCATAAATAATGAGTAAAAAGATTGAATGCCAAACTAAGAATATAAACGCGAAACTTAAAAGGCGTTATTATCGCTATGGATCAGTAAAACAACGAACCCGCCGAACCAATTTGCCCTGCATCCCAAGACAACGAGGGCGACTGCGTCTAGTTTCACCTTCCTCTGGCATCGATATTAATATTTTTTCCGTAGAGAGAATAAATGAATCTAACCTTACTTAGACTCAGCAATGTAACGAGCACGAAAGATAATCGAGATAATCGAGTTTGGCCACTAAAGCGCAGTCGCCGCATCGGTGACGTAATGAAGCCACCGTTTGAAATAAGCATAATTCAATTTGCATGCTCTCCCCGCAAACGCGATTTATCCAAGTCCCGCCATTATTTCGCGTTAAAACCCTCCGCCTTACACATGACCGCCGCTGGCGAAACGAATTTAATTACTAGGTCATTTTATTATTTTTCGCCGTCGTGGTGCTAGCACGGCGGAAACTGTCGTCCCGTTCTTTTTTTCGTTAATTTTCGCCGTTGGCGCAAAAACTTGTCAAATCTATAACCGTGCATTTTACAGAGGGAAAATGGACCTTTTTGCATGGAGACGATAGAGAGAGAAATAAAGGAGAAAATATGGGAGAGGAAGAGGAAACGGATAGAGAAGAGGGTTTAAAGGGAGAAGGAAGAGGGAGGATGGAGGGCCGGGAGCGAAAAAAAGAGAGGTTACGGGGTCGCGTCGAGTGGAGTCGGGTGTAACGCCGCCGCCCAGTAAGTTATATGTGGGTGGGAAAGGGAGTCGAGTAGCCTCGCGGCACTCTAAACAAGATGATGCAGGAGTAAAGAGGGATCGTGAGGGATGGAAGTATTCCGCGGGTTATCTCTCCCTCTATATCTCTCTCTCCCTCGCGGCCGGGTACGAATGGTTAGGCGGGGAAGCCAGTCAATTGCTCCCCGAGCTTGAACTCATTTCTATTCCTTCTCCCCGCGAACGTCCCTTCACGCCGCCACCGACACCCTCAGCCCCTATCCACTCTCTCTTTCTCTCTCTCTCTATCTTCGTCTGGTGTGGGAGAGCGATCCTTGCTCCACCCTTTCTAACCGTCCATCTTTGGCCTTCGCGAAATTGACCCTTCTCGCCCTCTGCGTTCGTATCTCTCTACGACTTCCTTCACGCAAATCATGCCGTCTGGGAGCGCCCTCCTTCCCAATTTAAAGGCATCTCCCCTTCTAACCGCTTTCTCTCTATCTCTCTCCGTACCAACCTCCTTTGCGTCCCTTTACCCTCTCTCTCTCTCTCTCGCCACCGCTGCATTCTCTCCCCCTCCACACCTCTCTCCTCCGTCTCGCATGAGCCAAGTAGGTGACGGTGCAGTGGCATTATCCCTGCGGGTGCAGTAGTAGAACATCCTCCCTCTTTCATTGGACAGGAATGAGAATCCACTAGAATCTGAATGGTGTGTTTGCGTCGGACAGGATTTGAGTTTGCACCGAGGGTTTTGATGAAGAGGGTGATAAGATGAGAAAAATTGTTGGAAGCTTTATTTAGATTAGAAGAACTTTTTTTAAAAGTTGATCCTCGTCTCCGAAGCTGTGAAAATAATCGGAAATATGTTGATTTATAAGAAAAATATGGTAATGGTGATTTTAATAAGGGTGGTAGTATTGCACGTAAATCGCATACATAACCATTATTAGAACTGCTGCCCGACGTCAAGGTTTCGTGCGTTTAAATTTTTCGCGTCATTCTTTCATTCTTGGCGTGTCTTTTCTGGATTTTGTAAATATGCGAGAACATACCATAGTACGTGTGTTAGTGAGCCGGTTACATAATGCCTAGCGATAACACGGGATGGCGACACCTTCGTGGTTTCAACCTGATTGAACATTTGCAAGGCAATGGTGCGGTACATAACTAAGGACTTGATTTCGGACATTCTCACACGTGGAATTGTTTTATAGAATGAGTAGTTTAGTTAGAGATTTAGAATTGTCTTCCTTCGTCTTTTCACAAATTTTTTCCCAAGGGTCGAAATTGAACTAAATTTACCGGATGCTTAATTTCAGACATCTTCTAAAAACCTCAGGTAGTGCGGCGCCAGGTTCTCCAAAAATAATTACCAACCTAGTCTCTACGCTCCAATCGAAAAACGAGAAAGAACAAATATTATGTCAAGGCCCCAGACTTGTCCATTGAGGATATTTTTTCCGCTTGCTGGTTTAAGTGTAGAGAGATTATTTCCAGATAAGCCGGATTTAGCAGCAGCTGTACAACTTATTTTCTCCTGAGAAACTTTATATACATATGAGAATAAAAATAAATCCAACCTTTACCAACTGCCATTAATGATTTTAATTCCTGGGTTTTATGGTGCCTATTATATTTATTTATACTTATAAATCCAAGATATTGAGTCGTTCACTTCATCAAATTGTTATTTGAAGTATCCCCAGATATGTTTAGCTTTAACCTTTTGGTTGATTGTTTGAAAAGAATTTTATCCTAACTATTTGTAAATAAATCTCACTGAAAAGAGATATAAATTCAGATGACCTTTGATAATAGAAACTAAAGTAGGTGAAAATAGCAACGCATCGAATTTCCTACGATCACTAATTTAAAAGCGATCAATATTTACCGAAGCCCAAACTTATTCTGTCACTAAAATACCGCAGTCATTTAATTGGTAAACGACCGTAAATGAAACAGATTTATCATTCTGCAGCAAATTGAAAGATCCATGCTAATAATTAGCCAAGTGCCTCTCCGTACAGTTCTATAATGAGTCAAAAAAAGCTTTTTTCATTATTTCAGATAAAAAGTATACCGTTGTTTAGAACCCCATTCATATAAACAATCCATATCATGAGAAAGAGTATTAAACCCTTGGTTGAAGCCTGGAAAGAGCTGCATTACCATTTCTCGTGGATTGCTCACGGTAATAATGAAAATAATTTTCTTTATCACTGTTTTCGCGATCCCTTTATTATTTCTAAATTGGTTCCCTCCATAGATGAATTGGAGTCTTCATACAAAGCTAATCATGTCTTTTTCTTTGCCTTATAATAGGTAGTTTGTTTATGGATAATGAACCAATATTGGGGTTATTAAACTTACTGTTAGACCCTCATTGTTTTGGAGAGCTCCAGCAAGTTAACTAGTACGAAATCTCTACAACTACATGATACCCTGCAAGTCACCTTTTTGGTGGATGGCAGGGGGTGTAGTGGACCAAAGATCTCTATTTTTCCTACGTTGTCTTTTCCTATTATGTTCTCTTATCGTCCTAAGGAAAAACTCTAGATTTAATATTTTTGTGTGAAGTGGAGTGCAAAAAAGTAGATTTAAAGACTAATTGTAAGTATTGCAATATACATTAAACATTTTTTATTGTTGTGTATATGGTGGCTGCTTTACTAAATTTAGAGCGTGGGCATAATGATACGTGTTTCTCTTTGTGTCCGCCCGTCGACAGTGTTATGATTTTGTAAAATAAGTCTTTCATTAATTCTGTCCAATAATATTCTATTCGCAGAACGGGTATTCAACAAGTTTTTGTAATAATTATTACAACCAGAGTTTCAGAGAGGCCAGAGCCAATTCTAGATTCTGAGGACTATGGCTATAATAAAAATAAAAACGCATGAAAACAACATGAGAAAATCATTAGCTAAAACAGTGAAATGTAATTTGTATATTTGCTATTTATAATATGCTATTCTAGCCTTTTATCATTCTATGTACCAGTTATTGAAGAAAAAATCTCATTTTCGCGCAATTTCACAGTTGATATTAAGCATGGCGAGTCCATTCAAAGGCAAATTTGGCCCTTTTGAACTTGAGGCCTAGGCCAAATGGCCTTCCTGATTCCCCCTTTCAGGAACCCTTATCAGATGGATAAACTCTTTAAAAAGCGTGAGCTCAACTTCGGACAGCCAACGGAAAGGGCGTGCTGGGAGAGATTTTCGTATCTTGTTTCCAACCTATTAGAATCTTTGTTAAGTTCAACTCGATCATCTAGCGCATTCCTTGCACTCAGAAATAATTTTCAGTCCCGAGTTCGTTGCCCCCTAGCTTCCAAACTCGAAAAAAAAACCTTTCGCTCTACATTCGAAGATGAATTCGCGCGACGATGACTCAAATTTCTCTTCGCGGCACTTCGCCTTAGAGCTGAAGGAGCATCACCTTTCCCCTTTTGAAAGATTTTTCCGGGAATTTTCATGGAGCCGAGAAGCGCCAGGAGGATGACTCCGGTTCTCGCAAGGGGTGAGTTTTTGGGAACGCGTGTGCGAGTGCGCGTGTCTGTGCATGCACGAAAATGCGTACCCGGGTTTAAAAATAGAACGCTTGTGGCGTCTGGGTGCCCGCTTGGATGTTTCAAACTTAACGGTCGCTTATGCCGGTGGGGTGTCGAGAGGAAAGTGGATATCATACAGGGAGAGAGAGAGAGAGAACCCTGTTTAGAACTCCACTGGGATCACAAATCTACTCGAAAACGCTTTCTTCCCTCCTTTTCACTTCTCTCTTCCTCCCTCTCACCACGACACCGTCGTAAAACTCTCTCTTTCCCTTCCCACTCCTTTCCTCCTCTCCGTCTGACTCTCACCGGCAAATATCTTTCCCTCTGGCTTTGAACTCGGGAGGATTTTCAACCGTTTCCGCTCGTTCGCAGTTCGAGACGATAAAGTGGCAAATTTAATCCCTTCATATCACTTAATAGAATAGGGGTCGTCGATTTTGAAACGGACTATTTTTCACGAAATTCCGCCATTCCATTCATTCTGCGGATGGGCGCATTAATATGGATCATTTTGGGTGGTCTTCGTTTTTGTTATTCGAGTCTTTTTTTTTAATCGCCATTATGTTGGAATTTGCGACCCTATACGATGAATGAATAAATTAAAGCCCTTAAATCGTTCGAGCTCTTTAAAAGTGCGATCGTCGACGATGCTGGCTCTCCTAACATTCCGGCGGCATTTGAGTTAGCTATTTCTACGTACCCTCTCTCCTTTGATACTCCAGCTAAATGTGTTCGTCCCAATGTCGAATCAAAGACTTGGAACGGAGGTCAAAGAGACGTATTTTTTAAAAAGGAAAAAGCATCCTTTCGTCTCGTCCGAGTGGAGATGATAGCAAGTATTTTTTGAGGTTTTCGAAAGCAAATATCGGTCCAGAAGGTACTTGGTGGAATAACTTTATTCATTATTGACCAAGAGATTCTGTGGTCTAATATTAGCGAAAATCAAGTCTAAATAAATTACTAGTGTTAAAGCTCCACCAGAAAAGGTTTTGGGACGATAATTATACTGAAAAAATATATAATTGTCTATATTAAATTTTACCGATTGCCTTTTCATCATATCTTCGCGGGCCGCATATAGTGCTCTCGGAGGGCGCATTTGGCCCACGGGCCGCGGTTTGGGGACCTCTGATCTAACGCAATGAGTGAAATGAAAAACTGTTTTACTAACACCTAACAAATAGATGGCGCGACATAGTTTGTCAGTTTTATTTCAGCCTTCAGGCGAGTCCCATAATCCTCTCTTAAAAAACACTCGTAGATAGAGAAAGCCTACGTCACACGCTTACGTATATATGATACCCTGCAAACTTTTAGGGCAGTGTTTCTTCACCTGTGGTCCGCAACCACTTAAGAGGTGGTCTGCGTCTCTTGGCCAGTGATCAATAAACTAAAATTAAAAATAATTCCTGAATATTTGAGGAAAAGTTATTTTTAAACAACCATCAATCATAGGCCGCCTTGCTCAAAATCTAAACAATCTCCCTCATATTACGAGAACTTATACTTTTCTCTTCATGCTACCTGCGCGAAGCAGGGTTCTCTGCAGCAACAGAAACGAAAACAAAGCATCGAAACAAACTTGAGATAAAGTCAACGTTACGAATCACTCTGTCCAATTTTACACCAAGATTTGAGGAATTATTTTCAAACATTAAAGCTCAGGGATCGCACCAATATCATAATGTACAATGTGCAAGGCAAAAGCATGTTTGTAATTAGTAATTGGGATTCCTTGATCAATATTTCTGACCATGTTAATAATATTCATAATAATATATTAATATTATTTTTAATGATATCATAAGGTTTTAAAATATTGGTGGTCCGCGTAAAATCTCTTTAATTGGAAGTGGTCCCTGGAATCGAAAAGTTTAAGAACCACTCCTGGAGGGTTGTGGTTCCCACCTTTTCAATGAGGCGAGCACCAAGTTCTGTCCTTGAATATTAAGCGAGAACCACTATACTTTTGCAAAAAAGAATCATCGTAAATAAAATCAAACCAACGTTATTATAATTATTCTTTATTAAAATTAAATTAGTGTCCCTAGGAATCGCAATTTTAAGCATCGCAGAAGATTATAGTCAGCCTGTCAAAGAGAACAAATAGGCTACCAAAGTGCAGCGGTGCTCGCAAGCACCAGGTTTGGAACCCCTAGATTCTAGGGCTGTGGTTCTTAACCTGGGGTCCGTGGATCTCCATGGAGTCCATAGGGTAGGTCCAGGGAGTTCGTGGAGGGTACATGGAAATAAATATATTAATATAATTGCCCGTCAAAAATTACAGATATTAAATTGAAATACTAAAGGATCTGGGGGGTCCGTAGGAGCAAAAAGTTTAAGAACCCCTGTTCTAGGGAGTAGCGTAAGGCAGGAGATGACCATTCAAGTTGTTATGATCCCATTTTGTTAGCAAATAATCTTTAGAAAAATGATTCTTCTATAGCACTTGGTAGTATCATCTATGCAATATTTCTTAATCTCTCATTTACCATTATATTAAAGAGTTATCACCAAGTTCACTTTTTCATATATGAAATCAATCATTCACATAACTTTTATTTGTTCTGCCGCTATACCTGCCTCTTTCCGTGCATGTCAATTTTCGACGTTCTTTACAAGCGGAAGTAGCGGAACGCCTTATGGGCATTTCTCGACGGTCCGTCTGTCGTAACGCTCATCTCCCGAACCGCTGGACGAATTTTAATTAAATTATCTATTAGTGATCCTTATTAAAATAGATCGCCCAATTGTGATTTTGAATTTCATCCGTCAATTAGAGCTTTCACTTTATATAAGCACTTATATAAACTTATACTCGTATCTCGTTAAATAGTATCCGTCAAGCAACAATTAAATACTTTATATATTCTCTCCCTAGCTCTTATACGATCTGTAAGGTATAGATTAAAAAAATTATTTGGATAGAGGAAATCATTCATCACAAAAACGTCCACGATACAAAATAATTACCACTTATAGTTTTGGAGATGGAGATAAAAATTCGAGTAAATCCCAAATTTAACATAGCATATTTTGTTTACATCGATCGCTACGACGGTTCTATCAGCTAACAACAATAAAAGCTATATTTTCTCTCCCATGCTCTTATATGATCTGTGAAGTATAGATTTAAAAAAATTATTCGAATAGATGACAAAGTTTGCCACAAAAAATCCGCGAGACCATAAAATTACGACTTATAGTATCGCAGACAAAAATTCAAGAACCGCCAAATGCTTCGATGCCATTTTATACGAATTTCCCATAAAGAACGCCTTTGAAATCTCTGTGTATTCCATTAATGAAGTATACTTTTCCATCTTGTTACAAACTACGACGGAAACTTATCCAAAATTGAGAAAACGAAGATGACTGGATGCCTAAATTCCGAATTATAAATGAGTATACGAGCGCGATATTCACTTTTAATCATTTCTATACATTTCGTGATCTAAAATAAATCTAAAATGTATTTTTTGATTGCATGATATATTGACACTCAATAAGAGCGTCGTAGATCATTCTACTCTTTCATACGTTTTAAAAGGTATGGGAACCTCTTCCTGACAGTTTTGGGAAACACTGGTTTACGTCTTCCCTCGAACAACTTCTAACCCAGTTAATAATAAGCTTCGAGGAAATAACCTCTTATTGATCACACTTTTCGCGGATCCTTGTTTACAGCGTATTTTCTGTTGCGAATTTCCTAGAAAAGTACACGTAATATTTGGCACAGGTTCGTAAATTAATCTGAATAACCGACCTTCTCATCGCATCTTTACAGCGTTCTGCAAATTTATCAGTGCCTTTCCGTCTTTAGAATCCTCGTTTATTTCAGTTCAGTTTCAGAGCCCACGCGGTTCTTGGAAAGCGATGTTTTGTGGGTTGCACATCTCCCAGGGGTGGCCTTTCTTTTTCATTTTCCGTTTGTCCTTGCCGGTGGTTTTACAGCGCGCGCGTTTTGCTCCTCGGAGAAAACAGACCACTCCTCTTTCCTCCGTTCACAACAGATAAAAGGCAAACCACGTGATGTCGATCAGTAATCTCCATAACAGAGGTGGCTAAACCGCGGTTTGCGAGTCTCATGCGGCTCTTTTATCTTTGTATGCGGCTCTTTTAATTTCCATTCAGTGGCGTGCTAACGTTTTTCACTACAGAAAATAATGACGTAGGATGACTTGAAATGTGTTGGGGATGCCTAAAGGACATTACATCTGAATTGCTCTGGATACTACAGGTTAGGTTTTCTATTCGTAAATTTATTAACACAGAATGTATGTCATGCGGCTCTCGAACTTCTGAAGATTATCGTATGCGGCTCAGAGGGCAAGTACATTTGGCCACCCCTGCTCTATAAATTTTGACTCGGCAAACAAATTTCTAATGTTTCCCGTGGGATTCTTCATCGCTTCACTCTTCCTTTTTCTTTATTTGTCAATAGTGAGATCCAAGGGCGTCGGAGATGATGAAACGGTTCTTTGTTTTATTTTTTTATATGAGATGATTCCTCTCCGGACGAAATCCAGATCCATTCCACTTCCTCTCTCTGTTTCTCCTTTGCTCTCGGCAAAGGGCTCTTCGGAAGGCGCATTCGGGTCGAACGCACAAAGTCGTTTACATCCCTTTGGCACCTTGTTTTCATTAAACTAATTATCCCTCTATTCCTGGAACCTCCCACTTTTTGTGAGGGGCGGGAGGTAGGAAAGGCGTGCCGAAAAGCGTTGGGTTGGGAGAGACGCCCCACTCCCTCTATCTCCTCCCGTGCTCGCGTTGGTGCCAACGAGCCGAAAATCACGCACCGAACGCGTGTTCGACGATGCCTATTCTATTTAATGACCAGACAAATGGAACCATTCAATTCGTTCCGTACCCCTCGCGGCAAGATAGAAAAAAAGAATTCTCCCTGAATCGAGAGATGGGTTGTGTGGTTTGGTGATGTGTAGGCGTGTGAGTGGAGAAGAATCGCTGCCTTAGGGGAAGATGGAGCTAGAGATCGCGTAGGAGGAAATAGAGAGAGAGAGAGGGATGCGAGGGATAAACCCTCTGGAAGTTTTTAGCCTTGAGACAATGTCTGGAAAGGTTCCAGGGTAAAGCTAGAGCTCCCCTTCTTCCCTAAAAAGAACGTAGAGGAAGGGAAGGGAGGCTCCCGCCCCGAAAGACGGCCCGTTTCAATCGTCTACTGTGTGTTTGTGTGCTATTTCTTTCTCTCTCCCTCCCACCATTCTTTATACCTTATATTCTCTTTTACCATCTTCCCACCCATCCCTATTTCTTTCTCCCGCGGAATATCCGGCCCGTACCCACAAACAAGGAAACAAACTTAGCGATGTTCATTAGGCGGGTGAAATGGATATGAGTACGTAATGGGGAGTCGTAGAAGCCGTGGGGTTATAAAACTGCAGAATGGAAAAAGGGCGTCGTCTGCCTCGGCTTATGGAAAGCATGTCTGTGAGCGCGTGAGCACTACTAGTAGAGGCGGAGTAAACTAAATGGGTAATCCGTCTCCTTTTGTTTCGGCGAAGAATCGAAAATGAGAGAGCTGTTCCACCGTCGGGATTAATTAGTCATAAGATGGATGACGTATCGGATCTTGGATCAACGACAAGAAAAAGCGTACGCAATATTTTGCGATTGTGTTTCACGTCAATAATGTTAGCTTCGTTGTGGATATTGAATAGTAAAGAGTAAATTTAATTTTAAACATGCTAGGTAAAATATGTTTGAAGATCTCAGTAGTTTCTGTCGCTGTGAAATGGTCTAATAAACATGAAGCGTGTTTCAACTTCATATTTGCCGGTCTCGGTGGTAATTCACGGATCGTGATCCAAAATCAAGTAAGATACCCTTGCTAAAGCAAGAGGTGGAAGCACGTTTTCTTATAAGTTTTAGCGTGTTTTTTGCCTCCCTCCTGGAGGAGGGGACGACCCGCACCGTTGGAATGTAGATTCTCATTAGATCTTCCCATTCGTGAATACTTTATTCTTCTAGCTTCGGCAGTTGGGCTACAATATCATGTCAAAAGTTTGAATTTCTCCGACTTTGAACTCACTTAGTGGAAAATCAATGAACTACTGAGAAAATCCAATCAGTGGAAAATTCGTAGGTCGATAAAAGCTATCTAATTAAAAAAATAATTTTCCAAGTATCTCCTAAAACAAAAACGTTGATTGTCCACAGACAGACGGGCAGTCAGAGTTAACTCATTAGCACGTTTTTGCGTCTAAGAAAACGTTCAAGAACCAGCATTTTATAAATGTGTACTTGTCTCAGGTATCTCCAATAGCCACAACAGGTTTTTACAATCTTGTTGTGGCTATTGGAGATACCTGAGATAAGTATTTTTTAAATACTTGTTCTTGAATTTTTTTTGCCGTAAGACATCTCGATAGTTCCCTGTTGAATCTAAGAAAACGTGCTAAAAGAACCACCTCGATCGTTTAACCGTGACCTTTAGCAGACGCCATTAAATTTGTTAATATAAATTATAGTCATAAAGGTTTTTATATGAACTTTTAGCGTTTAAAAGTTTAGATTTGGCTTTAATAGGTGTAATGCCACAGGATGTATTAGGAAGCTTCCGATAGAAAGTCTTTTCATGCCCAACGGAGGTGCACGCGCCCCTTTGAATGCGGTCCACCACATAAAATCTTGACCCATTCCTAAACTTATAGGATTCAGGTTCGACAATTCATCTTTAAGTTATTTATTTTTTGACCTTAACCACACGTTATAAAATTACATTACATCAGCCAGAGTTGTTTTCGTGGAAAATAATGAACTTTTTTATCTTTGCAGTTTCCGCAAATGCTGACTACAAGGGGTCCATAGGTTCGACCTTAGAGCGAACTATGAAGAATTATTTTGTCTTCAGTCGCGGTTTCTTAACGTGTTTATAAAGAGGCAAGCTCTAAAGCCCTCAGCCCGAGGATGAGTCTAACTTCTCATTTTGACTGGCTATCCGTAAGTAATTTCGATTTTATTATGCCTAGAATAACATACTTGAATTATTTACATTTTCACAGGATTTATACGGCGCCACTCCTGTCACTTCTACAGTAATGACGTGATTCTTTGTTTGCCATCATAGGATAAAATGTTAAGTTTCTTCTCTGAGTTAAATCTAATATATCACTTCTCGAATGAACGTGCTCGGCGAAAACTCAGTTTAGGGTATGAAAAGAAATTTTTAAAACTATAATTTTTTATTTTATACCATTTCTCCAATGACTGTAGTTTTCTCATTAGCCCAAGCTACAGTACCATGAATATAGGTTTTTCAGGAGAAATCACTCTAATACGTAATTGCTGGATATATAATATCATCCGTCGTCTATGTTTCTAATAGTACCGCGTTGGAATTTGTAAGGAAAATTTTCATATCCACTGCACATCCTCATACTAAGCAAATTTAGCTTTGAGATTTTTTTATGATAAAAGGTTTTGAAGTAATAGAATACAATAAATTTAAAATAGAGATTCCTCTCATAAAGTCTATAAAATGATCGGTATTCATTATATTGAAGGTTGGAAGATCATAGCAAAAGAAAGATAGTTATACAGCTGCCCGGATAGTTCAGTCGGTAGAACATAATAAAGCTACAATTAACATTTATTTTGTAAGTCATTTTATGTTGACTGACAGTTGGATTTGCCAATGTACATTGATATTTTGAATTAACGCTTGGATTAGGTCCACATCTTGAGCTAATAATTTTTTATTTAATTCTTCATTCTTACCCACCCGTCATTTGTACGGAAAATCTCACTAATCTGCATATAAATGTAAAACCAAGAGCCTCCTGAAGAAAAATGCAAGTTATCCGAAACGCTCGGATGCAGGGAAACAAACCATTTTCAAAAACCTAACGCAGAACAGTTTTCAGTAAATGTATGCAAACAATAATATTTTTATTTTTTTTGTGCTATTATATTATTGTATTGTTTCTGTTATTTTTAAGATGTATTTTATGCTTATGTTTGAGTAACTTTTGAGTAATTCGCATTTTTTATACGAGTAAATTCTTTCTGAAAGTCTATTTTGGAAAGGTGTTTAAATGTTTGTGGATCACCAATTGAAGAGGTACCAATATTCCAATTGACACACAATACTCTCGTAAACATGCTCCACCCATTCAAAAGTCATTAAAATACCTTTCTCACCCGGAGGAATCGATAAGCTTCAAGACGTCTTTTCCATGTATAGTTCATCCTCAGTATTTGTTAATTACCTTTAACAAAATTTTCACCTTGCTCAACCCGAAAGTCAAAATACCAAATTTACAAAAATCAAGGATTTACAGAATATTTCGCGACATCTGCGATAAAAATATTTCGGAAAGATGAAATGGAAACTACAAACACGACTAAAAGAACGCATCGCACACTTTAGACCAGGGATACACAAAGTACGGCCCGCCAAAGATGTCCTTGCGGTTCGCAGAGGATTTACAACATAAGTTTAATATTATGCAATCTTTTAACATCGATTTTAATTTGGTAATTCATAAAGTGATTCTTATAGAGGAAAACAAAATGCAGTAACACGGAAATAAAATTAACAAAAATGAGAGAATAGTTACTTCATATAAAATTGACGACAGGAAAGTTGCCGCAGTTGTTGTGAGGGTGTTCTGAAAAGCGGATCACAATTACGAATATACCCAAGTCACACTCTTCTCCGGTGCGAAGCAGTTGTTGACTGACATTGTATTAAAATCATGTTTTAATATTGCTCTTCATGTGTTTTTTCGATTATGCAAGTTTAGTGCTTAAGTTTTTTCGTTTTTTCGGAATTACTTTGATATGACATCTGCAGAGACAATTCCGTCCCTTCAGCTGGAAAAAGTACTAGTGAAAAACATTTAATTATAAAGAACTCACAATCTATTTTACGCCTGGCAATTAGTAAAATGAATCCAAACATCCCAAAGTTTGTTAATTTAAATTGTTCGGCCTTTGTTAAAACGCGGCCCTCGACTAAGTTAAAATATTCGAATGCGGCCCGCGGATGGAAAAAGTTTGTGCATCTCTGCTTTAGACATGCCAGAATAAACGATTCAAGTGTAGCATCACACTTAAATGAAATCACCCATTTTCAATAAATTATTACTATAAAAATATTTACACAATAACTCCAAGCTAGACGCATATGAAAGCATATTTATCAACTAATACAAAGACACTTGTATGAAAAACGATCGTGGCCCAATCCCTCTTTCACCTCTGTATGCATTAACGGCCAAACTCTCCCTTCATCTGGTTCCCTATCCCACCGACGCTAACGAACAATATAAATACATAACACAGGACACAACTAATTCGTTACACCTTATCTACTGATGACGACAGCTTAGCTGTCGAACTGCGTATTTCAGTGTGTTTATTGACGTTAGAGGGATAGTGTGTGTGCGCGACTGACAACGAATACGAAGGTGTGTATTGCTGTCTAGTAGGCCCATGTCGCTATCGAAAGATACGCAAACCTTCAAGACAATTGTATGAGATACTAGATTCCTAGCGCGGAATAATTTCCCGTTAACCCAGATCCATCTTTAGGATTTAGTATTGTGTTTAAACAAGTGAGTGTGTATGTACCTAGGAAGACCCTGTCGCTGTCAATAGACACACTAAATCCTAGATACGAGTGTTAGTTTGCCAACCAGGTCCCTGGCGAGAAATAAATATCATGTAAACCTGGGTAATTATTTTTCTTTTTCTTGCAAAGGCTTTTGAGATTTTTCTCCTTTTTCCTTTTGTTTTATGTTATCCTTTACAATCCCTTGCCCTCTCTCGCTCTCTCTTCCTTGTGAATCTCGAAAGAAACGCTGTTATAAAGCTGAGCTCTCTCAGGAGATTAAAATACAAGGAGTCGTCTCATTTGAGAGTGCGCTCACGGATGACTGGTCAGACTGCCGAAAATTCTGCCAGCGGATTAAATGCCCACGCAGTTACGGACGGACGGAGCTCAGCCACAAACTGGATCAACTCAGCTCTTTGTCACGGATGCTCCTAAAAACTCGAGGTCACGGAAAGCAAAGAGAGAGAGATAAAATGATCTCTCGCGTCACGTTTATTTATCTATCTCGCGGATGAAATCTGCGATATAAAACTCGCGGAATAGACGAAAACGATTCATAAAATTTTCGGATAGACACTAAAAGTAATGTTGGATGTTACTGAGATGCGGAAGAAAGGACCGGATAACATTTACTCAGGCTAAAACGAAGGTCTCGCATGGATGCTTTATAGCCGACAAGATGGCACCCGAATAACCGAACGTCGTAGTAGAGAAGGGGAAAGTAGTATTAAATCGAGAATGAGGAACAATATAGGGCATGGCCTTATCAAGCGGTGGATATGTGCGTGCGTGCGTCATCAGCCATTCTCTATCCCTTTCTGGGCGAAGGCCTTTCCCAGATATGTTTATACGAGGGGGTGATGCTGTCAACAAAAACTATGGTTCTACGGCGTTTCAGCGGAAACTTGGCCATTACGTCAATCCGGCGAAAACTGAGGAATTATTCTTAACAAAGCCGTCCACCATGTACGCTAAATTCCGTCCGTCAACAAAATGGTTGCGGGCAGGTGGCGCATCACAAAACCCGACACTGATTCGCTTGTAGTGTGTGGGATCGTGATAGCCTATCAGTGAGAGTAATGGCGCAATGCATCAGTAGATTTTGCAACCACCTCCGGTAATCTATAAAGGGGCTTCAAAAGCAAGCATCCTGATGAGAATTTTGTCATGATCGCCAATTTCCATAAGCCGTCCTAATCAGATTGTTTCTCTCGCTAAAGTTTTTGAAAAACTGAACTACTTGATTTAATATCCTTAGATTTTTATACTCATGGATATTTAATATGTTTGATAAAGGAATATAATATTTTTCTTACAGATTCGATTTTACGAAATTGTTCGCTGACTAATAAATCGTAAAAAAGGCTCCATGAGGCATCTTCTACGCAGTTTTAAATTCATGACTGGTGTAAATACGAGCGAACTATCAATTCAACTCAAAATACAGTGTCAAAAATTGTCTTGAATTAATTAGCGTATTTTTTCCGAGCAAAACGTCCTCCGTTTTCGAGGCGGTTAAAACATTTGAAGCACGCAACTGTCGGAATGTTTTTTTTCGAAAGCTCCATTATCGCCGCGTCCTCGCTTTTTAACGAGAAAATTTCGTCGCTGAAACGCGTAATTTCTGCGGCAATTTCCTCCTTTGCGATGATGGGGTAACTCCTAATTTGTGCCTAACCTAACCATGACCGCCATGACGTCGCCCGAGCTCCATTTTACGCTCCTAACCCTTGTCGAGTCGATTCCGCCTGATGAGTGATGAAAAAATATCTCCCATCCGGCCCAATATAAAAAATATGCGGCGGAAAAAATGCAGAGAAAGAGAGTGATAGAGAGAGAAGAAGAGAAGGAAAGAGTGAGAATGGATGAGAGAGGCGGAGGATGCGAGAGAAAAAGGAAAGAGAAAATAAAGAGAAGTGGGGAAGTGGGAGAAAGAGGAGAGAAGAGAGAATGGGAGAGGAGAGAGGTAAGGAGAGGAGGAGGGTGGACGAAATTAAAACAAAGAGAATGAATAAGGGAGGGAATGAGAAAGAAAGAATAGGGTTGAGAAAGGAAGAAGAGAGGAAAGGAGAAGAGAGAAGAGGTTAAGAGAGGGGAGACCACGTCGCAGTCACAAAACCGACAAAATCTTCGCGATGCATTCACCCTCTGTTTCCATATTCGAAACGCGTCTCCCGGAGGAGGAGTTCAACACGCCGCCGCGTTATTCAATCTATCCACCGTTGCGAGAAAGCCGGCATCCTCCTCCCCCGCCCCCTCCCCCCCTCTCCCTCTCTCTCCTCATCACCCTCAAGTGTGTCATTATTTACAAACCGCAGCGCCGGCTATATCGTATTAGCCCTCCACCCTTCCCATTAAATACCCCGACGCTATTACCCTCCCTCTCCTCCCTCCATTTCCCTAGCTCATCTCCCGAACAAACCTCCTCTTGTGTAGCAGCGACCGAACGAACCCCTCCCCTCCCATAAACTCTCCCTCCACCTCTCTCTCTCTCTCATTCCCCCTTTTATAATTTCACCAGCGACAGCTGTTGTTAAGTCCGATGACAGGCTAACCGTGGGTGACGTCAGGCGAAGCAGTCGTTCCGACCTCCTCATGGGAACCAACAGGAGTGTAACCCAACCTGGAACGACCACCCCCACATATCTTCTCTGTCTTACTTTATCTCTCCCCGTCTTCTCTCTTTCTCTATCTCCCTATCCGATAACTCTCTCTCTTTCGACCCCGTCACCTATACACCCCATCCTCGACCCCTGCTTAATTTTTTTGTTTCGCCCGCAAAAGCCGCTCTTGTTTTCCCCCCCGCAGTCCTCATCGCTTCGACCATGATCTCTCTCACTCCCTCTCTATCTCACTCTCTCGAGCGAAATCTCCCGCTCTCATCTCGCCGCAATATACTCGCCTTCTCTCGAACGCGGCGCTCCGGGTGTTGGGTCGGCGGGTATGAACCGGGAGATTGAATTAAAAAAAAAGAAGAAACGGAATTTATTTTATGTAGCCGCCGATGCTGGCTCGGGGGGGCGCGATAAACAAAGTGCACGTTGACGTTTACATCGAGCGAGGGGCCAATATGGAATGCGGCGGCGGTGGACGGCGTGCACACCCAGTCGTCAAGTGGGGCAGTAAAATTCGCAGCACGCGTCTAATCGCGAATAAGTGCGAGGGGAAAAATGATGCAATGTGTATATCGGGCGCGGTTCTAAACTCGGCGCGTTCGAAACGACGCATGCGATGCACCGGCGGACACGGATGGCATCGATAATAAATATCTGTAAAAATTTTTGACTCGGCTTCAACGACTTCCGACGGCGATGGTGCTCTGAAATGATGTCAAAACTAATAAAAAAATTCTTGGGTCCGCCATGTCGTTTTCGGATACCTAGATAAACGGCTGAGTCAGTGTCCTGCAGGGCACCTTGGGCGAATGATAGGGTGTGGCCATTACGCGGCGCTCGCTACCTACTCTCTACAAATGAAACTCGGCGGTACCGATCGCTCTTGGGGGGGGGGGGGAGCCATAAATATCTGTCGTTTCTGGCTATCGTATCGGCGTACTTCTTCCGACGCCGCGGTCGATCGCATGCTTCACTCGGAGCAGATAACTCACCCATCGCTGCCAATGGCTTTTTCATACTCTCCACTCTTGTCACACCTCATAAAACTAATGCTAGCTGGATTCTATAGGCACATCTGGTAAACGTGTTTACCCGCCTACGATGAAAAGAAATGACTTCCGTCGAACTATTTCTTTGTCACCCCCTCTCTTGTGAGGGTCACACACCCCTTGGGATGCATTTTAATGAATAACCACCTGATACTCTTTTGTAATCACTTTGATTAATTGAAAAAAAGCTTTGATGGAAACAGGAAGTTATGCATATAAGCAGATTCCACGACAGCAAGACGTAAGGAGTTTTACTGAAAAGCTAATAAACAGAAGACATGATTCACACTCACACGAACTCACACGTGCATATAAGCAATTTTCTATTAACGCTTTCAGCTCAGTGATGCAGGCAGGATCACTTTTGCATTTGATTAACATATTACCGAGGCAAAGCTTTTCGAGGTTCTTGGTCTATTCGATTACTCATTATTTGAGTAAACAGAAAATGCTCCACTTATCAGATGAAACCTATCTCTGATCTCGTGCTACGCGAGCACCATCACTTGCGTTTTTATTCTTTTGTGAAAAACGTCCGTATAAATATTTCATGCTGCAGAAAGTAAATCACAAACTACGCACACAAATACACATTAACGTTTTTCGGGAACTTCCCGTATTCCACCCATGCCAAATGGCATCTTTCCAGTTTTCACATTAAAACTAAAATTTACTATTTTTTGCATTCATATTGCATGGTTTATTCCACAACATACAGCAAACATTCTCGAATGGTCTTATTTTGGGGCTGCTAGAGTTAAAATTATATACTAATATAAATTTCTTTGAAATGTTAACATTAAAGCCGCAGTAATCTCCTCATTCTGGGGATAAATGCAAACGTCGCTTCATAAATATTTATGGCAGTCAAGAGGTACAACTGGCAATTGGTAAGCAATTGAGGCTCCTTTTTATTTGCCTTACATTTTTCATGAGACGAATAAAAAAAAATTCAAGAGTCATGCATATACATGGTTCTCATCGTGTGTTTGGTTACTACAGCTGCTTCGAGAATTCGTTGGATTTAGAGCCACCTCTTCGTTAACCTCTTTGTGGTACTAATTTTAAATCAAGTACACAGTCTGTATTTTATTCATTAAGTTCAGTGTGTCTATTTATCTAGACTGCAAAGGGGAAATTGCCTGTCTAAAACTCTTAAATACCAATTTTTTTACCAAGAAATCGGTGACACAACTATCACCGTCATAATACCAATTGATTATTATATTTCAGTTAATTTAGTAACAAATATTATAAATAGGCTACTATAAATAATTATAACTACAATTGAGAAAATATATTTAAAATTATATTAATATTTAATTATATAGATTGACTATTTTGGAATTTATTTAAATATAAAGGGGATTCCAACGACGGATCATTGCGTTAATAAAATTACATCTTAATTTCATCAAAAAGAACGCGATGGGCATAAAATTGGTAGTTCTCCGTTTCACACATTGGTGGCCAAGATAATGACAGACGGGAATTGGCTTATTATATATGAAATAAAATTGTAGATCCGAACCATTAAGCCATAAATCGGTTGTATTAGCCTCGGGTATATCCAATAGTCCCAACAGGTTTAAAAAACCATATGCGTATTTCGGCTACAAAGCAGCCGTCTTCAGTGGTAATCCACCGAAAATAGATTCTAATGACTTACCTCTGAGGATAGCCGATTTGTAATTGATGGGTGCATATAATTTTTCTCACCAGTTTTTTATATAGGTTTTTATCTGTATAATATATTTTATGTTAGGAATAAAATGGCATCGCTTGTCCAAGTATGAATTCACGGATAAAGCAAGCGCTAGAAAATTTATCTTGTAAAATATTAAATTTCTATGTTTTTTCTGATAATTTTTTTGTTTTAGTGAAATGATTAAGCTCAAACTTTACCAGAATTTCCATGTGTTAAAACTATTCAATGGTTTCCTAAAGCATAAATCCAGTAGTCTAATCTCGTCATTAACTATGATTTCAGGAAACTATGATTTTAGATCACTTAGATTGGAGAGTTCATAGGAATATGCTCAATAATTCTTAACAATTTTTTTTTAATTAGCGGGCGTACACGGCATACTTAAGAATTTGTTTCTCCTCGCCACTTTCGTTGTTGATAGGCTACCATTTTTCGATTGGCACACAAATTTTGCAATAATCTTTGAATAATGTCGTAGAAAAACAACGTAATGTGAGAGAAAAAGAACCATATTACGTAAAATAAATAAATATTAGATCAGTAAATGTTCATATTAATTAAACATTGCACGTATATGAGTTTAGTGTTCATAAGTAATGAAACGGGAGAAGTAACTGACGAATAAAAATTACTGAAAATAAATCGATTTATGAACTCGTTTAATCGCAGTTTTAATATTTTACGATTATATTTTTAAAGATATCCAATTTTATGCGTATATGTATGTATGTGTATATATATATATATATATATATATATATATATATATATATATATATATATATATAACAGCTTACGGAAAAGGAAAGGTAAAATAGATATATGGATGTCAACAAGGTGTTGGGATGAGGAAACCCAGTGAACACTCACCAATCAGACGACTTCGGGTTGGCGAGACCCCGGGGATGTCGAAGCGACACACGTAAAAGAACACTAAAACACAGAAACATCACAAACGTTGAAGCTTTCGGAACTACTCCTTCTTCAGCTACAGAGAGAACTGATGGCGGTGACACTGGGTGGAGGCATGGGGTGGAAGGGTAGTGCGGAAAGGTCGAGGATTGGAGGATACGGAGGGGGTTGGGGATTGGTAGGGTGTTGGGAGAAGACAGAAAGGGAGTGAAAAGCTATCGAAGGTTGAGGCCTGGGGGAGTGAAGGAGTTTAGGAGATGGATATGCGAATGCTCCCACTGACGGAGTTGGGGAGCCGAAGCATTGTCGGGGGAGAGCGCGAATGACTCTCACTGTGAAGCAGTTGTTAAACTTTAAATTATGTTTGTTCGCATGAACGGCCACCAGCAGCGGTCGTTTGAGAATGACGTTGTTGCGGTGGCCATTCATGCGGATGTTTCCTCATCCCAACACCTTGTTGACATCTTTATATATATATATAATATATATATATATATATACGCATAAAAACTGGATATCTTTAAAAATATAATCGTAAAATATTAAAACTGCGATTTATATATATATATATATATATATATATATATATATATATATATATATATATACTAGTATATGGTGCTTGCATTCTGCAAGCATTTCATCTCACCTTGAAAAACATTAACTTTTCAGAGTGATGTTTTATTATTAGAAATATATTTTTAATTCAAAATATTTCGCCTCTGTACCAATTTTCGTTCTTTCCTTATGGAAAAGTATTGCAGTAAAACATTACCTAAAATTTGTAATTTTAAGAATATTATACTTTTTCTATTGTGGGGTACTAATGCCACACCTTGGTGTGAAGAAGAAGTGAAATAATATTTATCTAATTGTTTGAATTTTAAATATTGTTAACGGCCGCAATAACAACTTCATGGAGATATTCAAATATTTATTTGTGCATTTGTACTAAGCTCTAAATAACTTTAAAATTTTAGCTCCGTAGTTTGCCCCATTGTACATAAACATTTACCTATTTGTTAAAAATTTAAGAATTTTTAACAGATAAACAAATTAAAATATCAACATTTCTTTACATATTGTTTTTTTTTACAAATTCTACTTTTAAAAAAATTTCAGCTCTGTAGCAAATTTGGAAATAAATAATTCTTGAAAATGTGTTTAAACGATTGCGAATTTTTAGCCGCCGCATTGCTGAAAAACTTTAAGATTTTTGTTTTTTTTTCTATATAGAATTTGCTGCAAAATGTTTGCAAAAACTAGTAGCTACGACATATGGTTTCCGTGATAAACATTAATTAACTTTAATGTACAAATGGGCTAAAAACAACCCCTAAAAATTAACAATTTTGAAATTTTCGATTTTTCTAATTGGTTGTGAGCAAAATCTTATTATCGGGCAAAATGTCAGTTTCGTATTCCTTTTAGATTGGTCTACACATTAGAATTCCTTTTCCCCATGTTAACTTAGGGCAGATTTTTCTCTAATATTTTCTGTTTTTGAATTTTGACGTCGTTCTAAGTTTACGCCGTAATGTTAAATCAATTGCATTATAATACAATCCACTGATTCTCTTAAGAAGCACTAAATTAAAGCTATTATTATGTACAGTTCATCATCCCCCATAATTTAAAGGAGTTACGTTCTTTTATTTAATAAAGTATATCGCGCTTTAAAATTATGATGTCGTCATATGTATTCATCTTTGGTTGAAATCAATGGGATAATAAGAATTTACCTATTAAAAAGCATTAAAGCGATGCTATTATAATACGGATTGCAAATTCCCATTGAAAATCATTGTCCTGGTTGCTCTGGTAGCTGAAGTTCTTTTTTGTTGAGCATCTGCTTTTTCCGATTAGAAACACATTTCTTCGTCAATTCGGCATTGATTTGAATTTAGTCTTCAAAAATAAAAAAAATTATTTCTTTTATCTATAGAATTCTTTTCTTCCTGAGTTTCTATCTGTATTATAACTAATTTTAAAATGCAAATTTACGAAACTGCACAGATTTCCATGAACGTTTTGGGGGGTAAAAGACCCCATTATAAGGGGAAATTTTGGAATTTTCGATTTTTCCTGATGGTTATGGACCAACACCAAGGTTCCCTCCAAATTTCAGCTCTGTGGAATATATATAAGTACCTTAGGTTTTATTATATATATACTAGTAGTTGGTGCTTGCATTCTGCAAGCATATCATCTCACCTTGAAGAAGCATTCATTTCTCAGACAGAGATTTCATCATTACAAATATTTTTTTATTTCTAAAGATTTCACCTCCGCAGCGATTTTCGTTTTTCCCTTATGTAAAAATAATAGATTAATACAATTACCAAACTTTGCAATTTTAAGAATTTTATACTTTCTCCATTATGGGGTACTAATGCTACACATTTTAGCCAAATTTTAAAGTTTTAGCACTTCTAGAAGTGAAATAACATTAATCTAATTGTTAAAATTTAAATAACTTTTAACGGCCGCAATAAAATTTCATGGATACATTGAAATGTTTATTCGTTTTTATAGATTAAACTCTAAATAACTTAAAACTTTCAGCTTTCTAACTCACCCCGTATTATCTAAACATATACCTATTTGTTTAAACTTGAAGTATTTTTAACTGCCAAACAAATTAAAATATCAAAATTTCTATAATCCCTATTTCGTTTTTTTACAAACATTGCCTCTAAAAAAAATTTCAGTTTCGTAGCACATTCTGTAATACATAAACCTCAAAAATAGGTTTAAACAATTGCGAATTATTAGTGGTCGAATTTTTTAACTTTTTCAAAAATTCATTTTTTTCTATGTATAATTTTCTACAAAACGATTTCAAAAACTCGAACCTACAGCATATTGTTTCCAAGATAAAAATTATTAAACTTTAAAGTACAAATGCTGTCAAAACAACCCCTAAAAATTAACAATTTTGAAAATTTCGATTTTTATAGTTGGTTATGAGAAAAATTCTATAGACCTGCAAAATGTCAGCTTCCTAAGCCTATTAGATTGGTCTACACACTGGGATAACTTTTTCCCATGCTAACTTATGGGAGATATTCCGGGGTATCTGGAGTCGAACCCAGGACACTGTAAGAAAAAGTAATAATTCTCAATAGATATTGCGGCCATCTAGCAACACTGAAAATTTCATTTTTCTAGCTTACGGACAAGTGCCCTAAATTAATTTACAAAAATGGCGCAATGCTTTTCTTATGGGAAAAAACGCAACTTTCGGAATTTCTGGAGTCGAACTCATGTCACTTAGGTAAGAAGTCTCATTTATCTGAAGGTTTCTCCATCATATCTACAAAAACCCAAACTTTCAGATCTCTAGCTCTTGTAGTTTGGGCTGGACATTAGTATCCTCCTGTTATATCCTCCTCCTCTGTAAGGAACGTCTATATATAATGACTAGTAAAAGGTGCTTGCATACTGCAAGCATTTCATCTCACCTTGAAATAAAATTAATTTTTCAGACAGATATTTCATCATTACAAATATTGTATTAATTCTAAAGATTTCACCTCCGCAGCGATTTCCGTTTTTCCCACATGTAAAAATAATAGTTTAAAACAATGCCCAAATGTTGCAATTTTAAACATTTTACACTTTATTCATTATAAGGTACTAATGCAACACATTTTAGCCAAATTTTAAAGTTGTAGCATTTCTAGAAGTAAAATAATATTTTTATAATTGTTTAAATTTAAATAATTTTTAACGGCCGCCACAATTCATATATGGTGCAATTGAAATGTTTATTTGTGCAAATTCACCACTCTGTAAATAATTTGAAAATTTCAGCTTCCTAGCTCATTTCTTAGTACCTAAAGTGTTATCCAATTGTTTAAATTTTAAGAATTTTTAACTGCCAAACAAATTACAATATCCAAATTTGTATAATCCCTATTTCGTTTTTTTATGAATCCTACCTATAAAAAAAATTTCAACTCCGTAGCACATGCGGAAATACATAAACCTTGAAAATTTGTTTAAACAATTGCGAATTTTTAGCGGCCGTATTGTTGCACTTTTTCAAGTTTGTCGTTTTTTTCTGGTCGGTTTTGCACAGAATTCTACCTAAGAAAAAAATTTCGAATCCCCAGCTAATCTGGAAGTGCCTAAACATTAGTATCCTCCTGTTATATGTTATCTCCTCCTCCTCTGTAAGGAAGGTCTATATAGAATGATAACACATAGGAGGATACTAATGTCCAGCCCAAACTACAAGAGCTAGAGAGCTGAAAGTTTTAGTTTTTGTAGATATGATGGAGAAACCTTCAGATAAAATGAGATATTGTACCTAAGTGACATGAGTTCGACTCCAGAAATTCCGAAAGTTGCGTTTTTCCCCCATAAGAAAAGCATTGCGCCATATTTGTAAATTAATTATGGGCACTTGCCGGTAAGCTAGAAAGATGAAATTTTCAGTGTTGCTAGATGGTCGCAATATTTATTAGTAATTATTGTCACTTTTGCTTACAGTGTCTTGGGTTCGACTCCAGAGACCCCGGAATATCTCCCATAAGTTAGCATGGGAAAACGGAATCCAGTGTGTATACCAATCTAATAAGTTTAGGAAGCTGAAATTTTGCAAGATTATAGAACTTTTCTCATAACCAACTACAAAAATCGAAAATTTTGAAATTGTAAGTTTTAGGGGTTGTTTTAGCCCCATTTGTACATTAAAGTTTAATAATCTTTTAGGTACTACGGGATGAGCTAGGAAGCTGCAATTTTCAAATTATCTACAGAAGTGTATTTGCACAAATAAACATTTCCATCTCTCCATATATATATTGCGGCAACCATTAAAAATGTTTAAACTTTAAACAATTAGAAAATTATTATTTTACTTCTAGAATTGCTACAACTTTAAAATTTGGCTGAAATGTGTAGCATTAGTACCCCATAATGGAGAAAGTGTAAAATGTTTAAAATTGCAACATTTGGGGATTGTTTTAAACTATTATTTTTACATGTGTTATCATTCTATATAGACCTTCCTTACAGAGGAGGAGGAGATAACATATAACAGGAGGATACTAATGTTTAGGCACTTCCAGATTAGCTGGGGATTCGAAATTTTTTTCTTAGGTAGAATTCTGTGCAAAACCGACCAGAAAAAAAACGACAAACTTGAAAAAGTGCAACAATACGGCCGCTAAAAATTCGCAATTGTTTAAACAAATTTTCAAGGTTTATGTATTTCCGCATGTGCTACGGAGTTGAAATTTTTTTTATAGGTAGGATTCATAAAAAAACGAAATAGGGATTATACAAATTTGGATATTGTAATTTGTTTGGCAGTTAAAAATTCTTAAAATTTAAACAATTGGATAACACTTTAGGTACTAAGAAATGAGCTAGGAAGCTGAAATTTTCAAATTATTTACAGAGTGGTGAATTTGCACAAATAAACATTTCAATTGCACCATATATGAATTGTGGCGGCCGTTAAAAATTATTTAAATTTAAACAATTATAAAAATATTATTTTACTTCTAGAAATGCTACAACTTTAAAATTTGGCTAAAATGTGTTGCATTAGTACCTTATAATGAATAAAGTGTAAAATGTTTAAAATTGCAACATTTGGGCATTGTTTTAAACTATTATTTTTACATGTCGGAAAAACGAAAATTGCTGCGGAGGAGAAATCATTAGAATTAATAGAATATTTGTAATGATGAAATATCTGTCTAAAAAATAAATGGTTTTTCAAGGTGAGATGAAATGCTTGCAGTATGCAAGCACCTTCTACTAGTATGTTATATCCTCCTCCTCTGTAAGAGTCGTCGATATATAATGATATATATATATATCCTCCGTAAGAAGCAGCTATTTATGATGGATAGTAGTAATCGGTGCTTGCATATTGCTAGCATTGGTGCCCTATAACCACCACACCAAATTTCATTCCTACTACTAGATGATAATTACCGTAAATTAATTGCCACATATTCCGCAGTGTTATTTACACAGGAAAAACTCAAATGTTGGTGTGCCTGGAGTCGAACCGAGGAATCCTATAGAAGTGGTCTCATAATATTTGCTAGTCTATTCACGGCATCTACAAACCCTGACAATTTCAGGTCTCTATTTCTCTTAGTTCGTCGTTTTCATTTTTGCAACATATCGGGAAGTTGTCCAAATTAATTCTTCTTAGGGAATAAGAATTCAACTTCCGGAGTGCCTGGAGTCGAACCGAGGATATCTACATAAGATGTCTCATATTATCCGAAGGCCTACTCATGACGAGAGCTTAGTGCCACGAACTGAAAAGTAGCTTAGTGGCATGACGTCACTCTCAGACCGTGACATTTAAAAGCAAAGGGAAAACATATTTGGGTGCGCAGACAATACTAAGAGGAATATTGCGCTGAAATTTTCAGGGTTTGTAGATGTCATGAGTAGACCTTCGGATAATATGAGACATCTTATGTAGGTGTCCTCGGTTAGACTCCAGGCGCTCCCAATGCTTGCAGTATGCAAGCACCGATTACTAGTATATATATATATATCACATGATTACATTGCTCGCGATTTATATAATCAGCAATATTGAGATTTCGTTTCGCAGTTGGCATGTAGTGTAGTATTTATCCTAAAGCGGTTGTAATTATTCACTTATGACTGCGTAGAACAAATAACAGAATATATATGCTTGTAACAGATGATCAAATTGCGACTCTAAAAAGAGTAACTTTCTTTTGGTATTTTGAAATATCAATGACAAAATTATAGGAATAATTCATCCCGAATGATATTTTCCACATTTTTATGCCATCAATTCATTTTCATTCTGGATCATGCGTTTCGCTTTTAAGTTTTTGCTGAGAATGTTTTGTACAAGATTATTTCTGGGGTTCATCCGTCTTTTCTGGCAAATTAAATTTCTCGAGTAGGAATGCGCAAGAAACCGTTCAGTTATAATTCCTAGAGAGAAGCGCAATGTGGAAGGAGCTCTTAATTACTCCGAAACAACAAATGGACGGAAAGATCACGCTCGATTTTTCCTCCCTAATTTTCGGGTAAATTTGAATTCTGCTTTTCTACCTTATCTCGCGGACGAGATCCAGTCCCCATTACGTTCCTCTCCCGAAAACTCTTCCCCTCAAACGCTCCTCTCTCTCTCTCTCTGTTTCACGGTCAATAACTCAACCGCTCTGCGGGCACTACGCATTTCATCCAGCCATCGACGGACGCCCTGCTACGTGTATTCTTGGCAACTCGAGCGATCTGGATAAATGAACTATAAATTCATTCCCAACAACATAAGTTCACTCCCTTTCCTCCCTCCTTCTCCGGCTCCTCTCCCCACCTCCAAAGTCACCCTCTCCGCCTTCTCTCTCTCTCTGCATCTCCCTCCATCTATTCCTCCCTACCTTTCTCCCAGCCATCCATCTCCTATCCAAAAATTTTGTTTGCTTTTAATTTTATTTCGTTTCAGCGGACCCTATTGCTTCCGCTGGTTTTATTCGTCGACTCTAGTGAAAAGATCGCGGAAATAAATCGTAGGGCAAAAGATAAAAAAGAAGCTCTCCCACGCACACAGATCTAAGTCGCGAACACACAGGGCCTTAAATATAAAATAGCCGCTCGCGAGGGCGATAAAAAACGTTATCGCGGGGGAGAGAGAATGAAATAGGGTTGGGAGCGGGATTACCAAAGTCGCCACAGAACTAAAACAGTCCCTCTCCCTATGTACCAAGTCTCGGGATCCCAGTAATTTATTTTGTATTCCATAAACAGATTCCTAAATCCGAAAAAAGTCCGGGACAATGCGCTCTATATTGTCGTTAGCTAGAGGCAGGACAAAGGGAAAAAAATGCCCTTCCGCAGCATCCGAAACCATTCGCCTATCCCCCCCCCCCTCTCTCTCTCTCTACTCACAATCAGACACACTCCGTGCTTGTTCCTCCCTCCATCCCATTTCCATCCCTTTCCCAAATCCCTTCTCACTTCTCGATTATATCTCACTCCCTCTCTCTGTCTCCCTCTCTCTTACTACTTATTCCAGAGAGCCGTTTGTTTGCTACGTCTCAGTTTGACCTCCCTCTCACTTTCTCTTACCATGTCTCTCTCTCTCTCTCTTCCTTTCTCTCCCATGTCTTTCTCCCTTTCTCTCCCATCATTTCCCTTCCTCCATTACCTCTGCATTCCTCGAACATGATTTCCGTCCCATCACTTCTCTCCATTTCTCTTCCTCCATTTATCTTCTGTTATTTCACTCCCGTCATTTCTCTCCTAATTTCTCTTTCCATTTCCTTCATATCTCTTTCTTCGTTTCTCGTTTATTTCTCTTCCCACCTCTCTTACTTATTCTTTCTATCTATTTCTCCATTTATCTCTTTCCCATTTACCTCCCATCCTCTCTCTTCCTTGGCTTCTCTCCATTTCCATCCCTTCGTCTCTCCCCTACATTCTCTTTATCCTTTTTCTTTCTCGACTTTCTCTTTTCCTCGTCTCTTACTCTCTCAAGTTTCCCCACTCCTTCCTATCTCCCTCACCCTACTTCTTTCGCCTCGCCGTCTCCTTTCCTCCCCTCTTCCTGTCTACTGCCCTCCGCAAAACATTTGCTAGCGGTTCTCATGGCTCCCTGCTCATTGAGGACGACCTCTCTTGCCCTTCCGAATGAGAGAGCTTCGAGGAAGCAGCGAGCGAGGAGAGGAAGAGAGATGAATATCTCTCTCTCTCCCTCCGTATTCCTCTCGGTGCCCAAATGCACTCTCGTGTGGCGTGAGGGAAGTGGGCGGGAGAGGGTACGGGAGAGAGGAAGAGAAGAGAAAGGAAGAGAAAGAGAGGAAGGCTCCTTTATCATAGGGATTTTTTTCAGAGACCACGCAGTCGGTTCCTTGCGCAGAAACCGAGGAAGATCACATGAAAGAACAAATGATATAAAAGGAAGAAATAAAGGGAGAGAGTGAAAGAGAGAGGAAAGGATGATGAATGGCGGTCGATGGAGGAAGGCGCCGGGGCGTAGGAAGGAGGAGGAAAAGTTCGAAAGAAATGCATGAGAGACGGAGGGAACGTAGAGTAAGGATTAAGCCGAAGAGAAGTTAAAGGAAACAAGCGGAAATGGTGGCGAGGATCTTGGGAGAAACTAAAGGAAAATTGCGGGAAATGACAGAAAAGGGCAAAAACACGGTGGGAAGTTTGAAATAATGAGAAAACTCCGTCGTAGATCGATATCGGATGCAGAGAATAAATAGTGCGTTGAAGTCGTCGGCGAGGAGTGGGAGAGGAGCAGCAGCACGTACGAGGAAAGGGGAGAAATGAATAAAATGTGGAAGGCATAAGCACAAAACGAAAGGGAAACTGATGCGAAGTTTAAAATGAGGCTCTGAATTGCGCAGTACCGAAGTAGTGTGGTAACTGATTTTTTCAATTGCGTCGACGGCTATGGTCATTTCGCACTGTCATCAACTTGACATACACACGGAAGGGGAAACCCGATGCCGACATTAGACTACTCTTTACGAAAAGCACCAAGGGGGTCAACGCAGTACCGAATTATGGTAAGTTCGTCTTCTTCTTGAGCTCTACGCTAATTGAGCGAGGCCGTTACGGAGAGCATTAGGAAGAGATAATCGCTTGGAATGCGGCAAGAAAATCAGGTGATTCGGAGAAACGTGGAGTGTTATACGTACATAGTTTGGGGGGAACCTCCCGATCATTCGTACATAAACTGGAAGTTTATGATAAAAGGAAACGGGGAGACTTCGATGTAAAACAGGAAACATAAAAACCATAATGAAATATGATAGCGCATCAGAGTAATAATAATCGTCAAAATAAAAAAAATAAAGTTAAAACGATTTTACGAAGAAATTTTTAGGGATTGATAATTTGAAAACTGCTTCTATTTCGGGAGAGGTGATTCGAATTTGGAATTAAAATTACGTATCCAGAAATCTAAGTGAAATAAACTTTGCTCATCGAAAATGTTTCATTTCCAGGAAACTTTCGAAATAAAATTTTCTGCAAAGATGGAAAATCAAAGAAAAGCTTTTTTCGGACAAAGTCAATAAATAAGATAATGATATGAAAATTAGTACCAAAATATATTTCTGAAATAATAATCTATATATAATTTCCTAAATGTCCAACCGTCTGTTCCCTTTGTATCTCAGAAACTGATTGTTGTCGAGAAATGCGGTAAAGTACATTTTGTTTCTACCAGCTAGGAGACTCCTGGAAAACTATTTTATTTTATCCGCCATCTTGAAAAAATGGCGGCTGTTTAAAATATTTTTAAATTTATACTTCAGAAACGGTGCGTCGGAGAAAAAACTTTTTTAACAAAAAACACTGGGGCGAGTGAAGCGAACGGAGGGCGGGTTTGACGCTCTTAGAGCGTTGAGACAGGGCCCCTAGTACTAATAAAACGGTCTATATTTTTCTAAAATTAATTTCAGTCTTTATTTCTACCTATCTTCGATAATACAGGTATGTTGATTCGTCGGTAGCACGACAGTGCAACAGGATAACGACATTACAACAAAAAATATGGTTATTCTGAAGATTAAAATTCTCTATGCTATATGATTGGCCATATTGAAATAGGCTTACAGAGAGGTCAGGCGATGATTTAATGTTGATGTCATAAGCTGTGAGGCTGTTAACATATGAAAATATTATAATATTAAAAATATTTGTATTGTATGAAATATTCATGTATGAATTTTAATGGTTAAATAATTTTTTAAGTTATGCTAGTATAAGTAGAATTGAGATATCGCTTAGGTCCCCAGAATGGCTAAACTCCTCACCTGACGAAATTTTCTAAAATAAGATGTTCGCCGAGAAAGGAATAGGAAGGTATGAAAGCAGAATGGGCGACACTGCCAGGTTTCCGGAAATGATTTATCTCGTTGTTTCAAAGAGTTGCAAAGAGCAACGCCGAGACTCCAAAGTGAGTTACATGTAGTAACGATCGCGCGGTTGCTTCGAGCAGCTTAACCCATGCGGGAATACGATATATGAAGATATTGCAGCGGCTGCACGACTCCAGCTGCTGCAGTTCCGGAATCTGTTAAGAGGATAATATACGATCCCCATGCCGAGAGAGGATAATATGTATAAGCGAGGATTTTTCCCTTCGTACTTCACGAGCGGCCTTCGGAATTGGGCGTCTAAAGCGCTCTAACTCCCTCTCGAAAGTTTAACTGGGTCGGTAACAAGTCGGATTAGAAGAGGTCAGCGTCCTCACTGGAAGATGTGAGTGTTAAATAATGCAAGCTTGCAAGCCACTCTGGCTCCAAATGTTTATATGATATATAACCATATCTATAACGGATCTAAAGTTGGACTAAAGATGATATAATGACAGCACAGAGAACCTCGAATTTCACTGCATAAATTATTTTTTAACAATTGGAACCTAAAAAACAAATATTGATGTCATTTTTAAGGAACTGAAAAATCGATAGAAATATGATTTTTGTGCAAGATTTCGGTGCCGTTGTAATTCTCTCGCCGAAGCCGTATTGTGTCGTATTGATCGATATCGGTTTACATCTGTTGCATAAATTGGGACGAATTTGGAAATAAGGAAATGTGGAGAAAATTGTTATAGTAAGTGGCTATCAAGTTAAAAATGGAAAAGATGTGGAAGGATTTGTGATGAAACTGTATGGCTGCTAATGTAATTATAGGGGAAAAAATGTCGAACCGAGAAGAAGGTGGACAGGCAATTCATCGAGATTCATTGAAATTAACTTCAGGAATGAAAGTGAAAGTTTGTCTTCACGGGAAATGACGTCGCATATCTTTGAAGAAATGTATATTATCTATGAAAAATTACGTTCATTCTATATTAAAGAAAAAGAAGTAAAAGTGGAAAACGGATGGCACGTTGAACTTCAGCCAACGGAAAAGGAGTATTTTTCCAGCAGTGTTGCGAAATTAATTCTGGTATTTTACTGCAATCAAGCATTTTCTAGTTTAATCAATCGATAACAACCGAAAATCTCTCTAAAAAAATCTGATGTGGCCACCACATGACTTTCCCCATGCCTGTAATATTTCTAAAAATTCCAAATAGGTTACATAATAATAAATATTTTAAGAAACTGCGAGAAAGGTTTAGACTTTACAAAGAACAAAAATAAACTCAAACCATAGCCTCCTGATATTGGATATATCCACAAAGCTCCAACAATTAAGAAAATAAAAAGGATACTAAGACGTAACTGAGCGCAAATTGTTAACAATAGTCGTCGGTAGATGGCGTGGTGGTGGCAGCTAATAATATAGGATATCTCTTAAACAATGCATTATATGGAAAAATGTTTCAAACAAACGTTGTAGAAAATTAAATTTTCTACAACTTTTATACCAGTATATTTTTACATTTAATAAATATTAAAGCAAATATTTCAAAATAACGGATGTGACAAGAGTAAACACCCATTTTCGGTTGACCGATTTTTACCAAAAACTAATCAGTTCTTGTGACTTTTATACAAATGTTAAATATAAAATTTCGCGTTGACCTGATTAATAGTTTTTGAGATAGAGCACCCACAAAAAGCTATCACATACACACAGAGACATCATCGAGAAAATGGTCAAAACGTTTTCAGGGGACCTCAAAATGTGTATTTCCGTTAAAATCTCGAAGTCGATTTTTTTCATGAAAACAACACTTTCCCCTATACTACCTATGGAAAAAGTAATAATGTATATGTATATTTGTCTAAACCGTCTAAACAAAGATAGGAAAATTATCTAATACACCCAAGTCAAGTGCCATCTAAATATTAATTCTCTATCTTACGTGCTTACACGCACATGAAGCATTCTTGCGCATTCGAATAACTCAATCAAGGATCAAGATACATTTTTTACTTTCTCCATACGTAGTATAGGAGAAAGTATTGTTTTCTTGAAAAAAATCGATTTAGGGATTTCAACGGAAATACGATTTGAGGTCCCCTGAACACATTTTCTCGATGTTGTCTATGTGTGCGACAGCTTTTTTGTGGGTGCTCTTAACTCATAAACTATTAATCAGATCAATGCGACATTTTATATTTAGCATTTCTATGAAAGTCACGAGAACTGATTAGTTTTTGGTAAAACTCGGTCAACCGTGTCTCTTATCCGTTGTTTTGAGATATTTGCTTTACTATTTGATATATTTAAAAACATACTGCAATAAATGTTGTAGGAAATTTAATTTTCTACAACCTTTGTTCGAAACATTTTTCCATAAAAACTAAATTATTTAGCTGCCACCTCCACGCCACCGACCGACTATTGTTAACAATTGACGCTTAGTTACATCTTAGTAACGCTCCTTTTTCTTTTCTTAATTGTTGGAGTTTTTTTTTGCTATATCCAATATCAGAAGGCTATGGTTTGAGTTTATTTCTGTTCTTTGTAAAGTCTAAAATTTTCTCGCAGTTTCTTAAAATATTTATTATTATGTAACCTATTTGGAAATATTAGAAATATTACAGGTATGGAGAAAGTCATATGGTGGACTCATCCGATTTTTCAATTTTGCGGGAATACTCGACTCACATATTTAAGGTAACGATGAAAAAAAATACCGAAAAAAGTTCTGGGTTCGACTCCAAGGAAGACATTTCCATTTCCCATAAAATAACAGGTAAACATCGACTTCTCGACGTGCAGGCTTTTATTCATTTTGAGATCTAAATTAGAAAGAATTAATCTACGATCTTTGGATCTAAACCATTTTAAAGAAGAAATTAGAAAGTTTCTTATTCTGTTCATCTTTTTTTCTGCCTATAGTTCGAAATCCCTCATGTTAAACCTTTAATTCATATATTTTAGGGAAATCTTAGCATTTTAACGGGATGTTGCCTTGTCAACTAATTACATCGTTAAAACTCGAAATCCTATTGTTACTTCGAACCTTATGGGTGAAAGTTTGCTTGGAATGCTTTTAATACGAGAGAGAGAAGGAAGGAGAGAAACGCCGTCGTAAATAGAAAATTATGATAAACCCGTGTAAGAGATGGAAGCGTGAATGGTGGAAACGGAGAGAATGTGAAGCGGAGAAAAGGGGAAGTAGCAGGTAAAGGAGTAAAGGGAGGGGATATGAAGTGGCCGAGGTGAAAGAGGGAGTGGAAGAGGAGAGAGAGAGAGAACTGTCTCCAAGTGAAGAGAGGTGAGGTGAGAGTGGGGAGAGGAGGAAAGGATGGAGGAAAGAAGGGAAAGGGAGAGGGGAGGAGAGTGGCAAAGAAGAGAGGGGTGTGGGAGATAGAGGAGGGAGGAAAGAAGGTAAAAGGAGGGGAAGAAGGGTGACAAAGGGGTGAGGGATGTAAGTAATAGGGGAGGGAGGAAAGAAGGTGAAAGGAGAGAGGAGAAGGGGTGAGGAGCGTGGGAGATAGGAGAGGGAGGAATGAGGGGAATGGGAGACGAGATTTTTTAGTGATTAAGTGGGAAGGGAAGAGGAAAGAAGATGTTCCTAAGGATGAGAATAAAGGAAGGGAAAAAGTGAGAGAGAAAGAGGAGGAGAGAGAAAGGTTGGGCGTGTTAGGGGTTTCTTTTGTTCGACAAGAGTGGGAGGGGGGAGAGAGAGTGAGAGAGATAAGAGAAAAGGTGAATCGATGCGAAGGAATGGAGATTTTTTCCTTTCTCTCTCTCTCTCTCTCGAAAGTATCGGAGAGAAGTTTACAGTTTTGGGTGAAGGGGAGGATGTAGTAGGTATAGGCAAAGAGTATGGAGAGCTACCAACGTTAAGATAGAAAGAAGAGCGAGAGAGAAAGAACGGCGAAGCAAAGTAGCAGTAGATGCGGAAGAAAATATTAAACAGGTGAGATAAGGCGCCTCACCGGATGGGAAAGGAGTGGAGGTTTTTCGCAGACTGGAATGACGAATGGAGGGAAGGTGCGAAAGCGAGATAGTGGGGGAGGGGATATGTGCGTGGGTAAAGGGGAGTTGGGAGATAAGTGTGAGATTTAATGGGAAAAGGGAAGATGGAAGCGAGCAGCGACTGGAGGAGGAGAGTGGAAACGCGTCGGAGAAAAGGTCAAAGTAATCGTTTTAGTAATCCCGCGGAGTATTTTTTGTAATAAGATATTGGAGTAAATTTTAATCAAGGGAAGGGGGCGAATGTTTTTGTTCAACTCTTAAATTTCGGATTTTTACTCCACGAATCATACTATTTACCCGACTATTAGACGAGATGTTTTTTCTGTTTCTTTTTAAATAAAAGATTAAAAATCATCTTATATTCGCGAACAAATAAATAAATAAATAGTGATTATGACTAGTCTACCACAGTTATAGTCAACTTTATATTTACACTGCATATTAAGGTGGCAGTTTTTAGAAGTCGAAATGAAAAAATTAATTTGGTGTGGCCAACACATGACTTTCTTTATACCTGTAATATTTCTAAAAATTCCAAATAGATTAATTATAATAAATATTTTAAGGAACTGCGGGAAAATTTTAAACTTGACGTATATATCATCATAGGTAGTCTGTCCATAGACAGGTCCGTGATTATTCATAGTTAAATCTGGTTCTCCATATACTCCTATTTTCCGCTGTCCTCTTCATATCTTGATAACTCTCTTTCCCTTTCAAATCGTCTATCAGCTGAAACCTTTTCCTACCTCTTTCCCTTTTTCCATCTAGTTTTCCTGTATATGTACACACACACACACATACACTAGGGGCGCTACGCGCTTCAACCCCGCCCTCCGCGCGCTCCAGGGACTTCGGAGCTAAGCATCTTATCAAGGCGCATGTTTTTGGTTCACTCTCTCCAAATATAGTATAGAGAAAGTATTGTTTTCATAAAAATATCGAATTCGACATTTCAACGGAAATACTTGTTTTAAAGTCCCCTGAACACGTTTTGACTATTTTCTCGATGATGTCTGTGTGTGTGTCTCTGACCGAAATTTTGTCGGTGCTCTAACTCAAACCTATTAATTAATCAGGCCAACGCGAAATTTTATATCTGACATTTTTGTTAAAGGGACAAGAACTGATTAGTTTTGGGTAAAAATCGGTCAACCGGAAGTGGGTGTTTACTTTTTTCACATCCGTTTTTTTACATTTGCTTTAATATTTCATGAATGTAAAAAAGTTTAGGAATAAAAGTTGTAGGAAATGTAATTTTTTACAACCTTTGTTCGAAATATTTTCCAATATACTGCATTGTTTAAGAGATATTTAAAAAATTATATTCTTTTAGCTGTCACCACCACGCCACCTACCGAGGACTATTGTAAATACTTGACGCTTAGTTACGTCTTAATAACGCTCCATTTTATTTTCTTAATTGTTGGAGCTCCCTGACTATTTCCAATATAAGAAGGCTACGGTTTGAGTTTATTTTTGTTCTTTGTAAAGTCTTTAAATTTTTCTCGCTGTTTCTTAAACCATTATTATCATTGAACCTATTTGGAATTTTTAGAAATATAACAGGTATGGAGAAAGTCATAACATCAGATGTTTTCTTTGACGTACCGTTTCCCAAATACAATATTCAAGTAAATTAAACGGCCACCATTTCGTTTCAGGATGCCTGGTGAAAATTAATAGTTTTTCTTTGGTCTCCTAGTTTTACGTATTAGGAGTTCTTTACCAGCGAAGCGATAGTAGTGGTACTTCTCGCCTCAGTCCTTTCGTCCGCATGTTTAATTTCCAAAACTAATGGGCGGATTCTAATTAAATGAGGTATTAGTGTTCCTTATTAAAAATTTATCCCCCAATTGTGATTTCAATTATAACTTCTACTTTATATAAGGACTTAAATAAACGTTTACTAGTATCTCATTACATTGTATCCGTCAAACAACAATTAAATACCATTTTTTGTCTCCCTAGCTCTTATATAATCTGTGACGTATAGCTTAGAAAATGTATGTGGATGGAGGACATTTACCGCAATAAATCTCGTTAAACCGCATAAAATACGAATTATAGTTTCAAAAATAAAAATTCGAGAAAATCCCAAGCATAATATTACATATTATGTTTACATCGATCGCTACAACAATTCTTTCGGTAAACAACAATTATAAAACCATATATTTCTCTCCCATGCTCTTATATGATCTGTAAGGTATCGATTAAAAATATATTCGGATAGAGGACAACATTTACCACTAAAAAGTCCGCAAGACCACATAATTACGACTTATAGTTTCGGAGATAAACATTCGAGTGTACCTACTTTCCCATTATGACCCCACAAAATATTATTTTTTCCTGTTGTCACAGAAATCGCGAAAGTCAACAAGGGACTTGCAATGCATAAAGAGTTGATGCGTTCTTTGCAAATTTTAACGTGGAAGTAAAACCAAATCAACCCACAAACCAACCCAACCCGATGGAGAGTGCAAATGTGAACATGGAAGGAAACCCCCCGCATCGAGGTTTTGCAGTCCATAAAGGGGGCTGCCGCCCTCTTAAATCCCCGCATCCCCCAGGGTTGGATTAAGTCAGCGGTTTCCAAACATTGCAAAGCCGCTCCCCTAACCGCTCACCTAAGAAAACTATTTCGCGCCCCTCTGTATACCATGTTCAAATAGTTCATAAACAATACATACTGGACATACAATTGCCATTAATAAAACCATCTTAAGGAACAATATGGACGCAAACGATACGTCCTAGCCAATTGAGGGGTAGAATTTGGCTGCTGCATATTGTAGGTCTCGTGATTAGGTTAACCGGATAGCAAATATATGAGAAATCCTTCGAGTCCTCCGGGCCTACCCATCGTGCCCCCCAGGGGGGGGGGGGGGGGGCACAGTTTGGAAACAACTGGGTTAAGTGGTTTGGGTTGGATTCATTCTATTTAACTCCACCAGCGTTTGGTTAAGTGGTAGACACAACAATATAATTACAAAATTAAATACAAATATGCAACAATTGTAGTTATACACAAGCAAACAAGATTCCATATTTAATATTTTGTGGGGTCTTAATGGGAAAGTATCAAATCGAGAATATCCAAAATATATAATAACACATATTTTGTTCAATCGATCGCTACGACAATTCTGTCGGCAAATAACAATTATAAAACCATATTTTTCTCTCCCAGAGCCTTATATGATATGCTAGGTATAGATTTAAAAACGTATTCAGATAGATGACAACATTTATGACAAAACAGTCCACGAGACCACGTATAGTTTCGGAGATAAACATTCAAGAACGGCCGAATCTTTCGATATCGTTTTATACGCATTTCCCATAAAGAACGCCTTTGAAATCTCTGTGTATTCCATTTATGGAATACACTTTTCCTTCTTTTCTTTTAATCACAGCAGTTATCGCAGCATCTCGGAGTTTTAACGATCAACTTCTCAGCGCAATGCTCTCTTTAATAATGTATTTATATCAACTATAACAATGTCGATTTAATTACGAAATAGTAATAGTTCGAAAATTTGACTGTGGGGAAACTGACAGCGCCGGAGGGTGGAGAGGAACCTTTAAGTGCTTTACTGTATGCTGAAATTAGCAACAATGCGATTTCCCTTGACGACGAAAGATTAACCCGAAAAATACGCGGAATTTTTGTGTTCAAAACGAAGCTGTGGTCCGATTCGACGCGTATTTAAAAATCGAAGGTAGGAAACAATTTTCATTCTTGTAGGCATTGTTTGGTACAAACAACTATTGTTGGACTCGCGTTATTTTTATCGCACAAATACGCATGATCAATTCTACATTCCGTTCGATTGTATTTGTAATATTTTATTACGCTAAATTATGAAATTTGGTAACACAAAAAGCAACATATCCGCGGTGATTTTAAAGCTATTAAAGACAATATAAGTATTAAATAAATGATTAAATGGAAAGTAGGCATCTTAAGTTCCGTTTGGATCATCTTGTTATGTTACGTAGAGATATGTTTATTTACTTATTTATATATTTATTATTTTAATCGAGAAAAATCATCTCGGAGATTCTGTCAAGTACGTTTTATGCAGATAATTTTAATCCTAAATGTCAAAGTTTACGATTTTGCCGTATATACATATGTCGGTCTTCGTAGACGGGTTGTTAGAGTATCTTCCGTCGGATACTATGGCTGCTGGTCGAATCCCGCCGAGGGCATGAATGTTTGTGTTTGTCACACTGAGTTAGATGTAAGCATGGACTCAATAGCCTAAATCTCGCCCCTACACAAAGACGGATTGTTATTACCATTATTATATTAGCATCGAGCTCATATAATCCTTTCATCCTTTAGCCTGAAATGGCGTGCACCTCGTGATGGCTAGTGGAAAAACGGGAATATTTTCCGAAGCATTGCAGTGCCTTAGGTAACTACTACTTTAAAAAGAAGACAAAGTGGAACCTCTATTACACGAACATCCAAAACTTGAATTTCTAGTTACTCGAGGAAGATAGTTTTTATGATAAGCATTAATATTCGGAAACCTCAAAAATATTTTGTTTAAGTCGAAAAGATAGAGTTGTAACAAGTAAACGAACATCTGCGTTTAAAAATTATGATTCAAGCAGTTTCCTCATTTAAACTCTATCCTCTGCAATCACTCTTTATCTAATTTTAATTCTTGGCGAACCATAAGCTTGGACTTAAAACGTGATTTAAAAAGTCTCGCCATCCCTCAGTCAGAAATAAAATCTCTTTCCTACAAACCTTTTGCGATCACGTAAGGATACGCTGCGCTGTTTAGCGATAGTTTACATCGCCAAGTAAAAAATCTCTTTAAAAAATCCCCAAACTCGGCGATGTTGATGCGCTTATAAAATTGCCGAGGGCGAATGCAAATTTTCTGGAGATAATTTATGCAACAGAATAGGGAACTGTAAAATTTATACGAAGGAAGGAAGATTGCAATGAGAGATAGAGGCAGGGCGGTATTGTGGCGGGGGAGCCAAGAAAATATAGTAAAGAGGGAAAACGGGAGGAAAAGCGAAAGAGGGAAAGGGAGGAGGGAGAGGGGGAGAATGGGAAGAGGACTAGACTTAACAGCGAAACCCGGTGAAAAGAAATTCTCAAGTTTTTTACGGCGCGAAAAACTCTTCAAGGGAGAAAAAACAACTTTCCCCATCTCTACATCTGCCACGCGAATCTACGGGCTTTTTAAGGGTCTAAAACGACGCGAGCGAATACAGTCGACAACCTAAATTTCGAAAAAAAAATGTCAAGCACGCCTTTCCCTTTTTTTCAGTTTACGACGCTCAAGAATTTCAGCTCTTCCCATTCCTGTACACATCCTATCCCTTATCTCTCTTTCTCTTTCTCTAACTCCCTCTTCCCCTATCTCCTTCGTCCTCTCTCCCTCCCTGTCTCTCCGTGTCTACCGCTCTCTCCGTTTGCCCTTCACCGTTCACCATCATTCTTCCTTTCCCCATCTACTTCCTCTCCTCCTCTATTTTTCCTTCTTCTATATATCCTTTACATCCCTCTTCTGCTTCACATTCATTGTCCTTTTTCCCATGAAAAAATGTTCAAATATTTCCTTTTCCTCGCAATCGTCAAGTACCGAACTTTCGACAAAATTCTGCCTTTGTTAGTTTTTTGAACGCGTTCCCTTCGGGCTCCTCGTCCAAATCTAACTTAGTAACCCTTCTTCTGAACATTTGGAGCGTTTTCCCCCATTCGTCCCACTTAGCTCCCCATGCTTTTTCTCTCCATCCCTCTTAATCATGACCTTCTTTTTATGCGTTTCTTTCTGTGCCTTCCATATCTCTCTCATCCACTTTTCTTTTCGAAGCATGAATTGTTTAAGCAGCGCTTTCCCGGAGCACTACGTCTCGGAAAAACATTTCCCGTTCTTTTTTTTCCTCAGAGGAAAAACATTTTATGCGAAGCCATCGTGCATGCTAGAGAGATCTACACACGTTCGGAGTTCAATTCCGCGAATTTTTTTCTCTCGGTTTCAGTAACTTTCGAACGCGTTTCCGAGAATATTAACCTTCGAATGCCCTCAGGGATAAATAGTCAATAAACGGAATCCAGGCAACACGAGAGTTCACTTTGAATCAAACGAGTGGATTTCGTTTTTGCAAAATCATTCCAGAGGCGATGGCGGATCTGAGTAAGAGTATTGGGGAAGGGGAGGGGGATGGCGTTCGCCCCATCAGTGGACACCTCCGTTGACCTATCCTTTATTAAACCTCAGCTTAGGCTAGTAGAGCAAGAAAGTCGTCTTCGCTATTTGGGAAGTTTCTGAATCCGCCCCCGCGTTAATTAAAGAGGTATTAAAAAGAAAAACATGACCTTTGGGTTCCTTCTATGAGGTACGTTTTTCGGAAATCGCAGTAAATTGTGCGTCTTCTCCGAATTTAGTCCATAATGGAACTCTCGGATAAAATAACAATGGCTCAGGTATTTTCCATTAATTAGGCAGATAACTTTCCAGAATACATCTTTTCCGTTTTCAGAATTTATCAGTTCATCCAACCCAGCGCTCTTTTTTGAGAGTCCTCTTACTTATCAACGTGAATTTTTCACGTTAAAATGAATGGTGAGAATAAACGACGGAGATTTTTATGTGTACGAGTTTGCATTCTGGTACAGGTAAAAGCTATTTGAAAATAATATAAATATGTTTAACAAATCCAGATAACTTCGCATTTTAAATTTCATGATTAAAAAGTGTAATTAAAAGTTTTTTCTCTTTCATGAAAATTTTTCTCATAAAATCGTAAAAAGCTAAAGGGACATACTTAAATATTTCTTCTCAAGGCATATCTGCCATAAACTTCGGAATAATCATATTTTAAAGATGAAGTCGTCATATGAAAAAATAACGAAGTAGTTAAAATGCTCTCTCAAAGCGTCTCGAAGTTTACGTTATTTTTTTAAACTGATTATCGTTTACTTAGGCTTCAAAAGTTGTAGGAACTAGATAAATATGAATGAAAAAGTAGAAAACTTTCCAATTTAACATTCCTGCATAAATTAAAATTTTACCAAGTGCTCTGATAAATTTACCACACTCTTACCCGATCGAAAACAAATATGATTCCTAATCTATTGTGCTAATTTTATTTCCCTCATTAACTAATAAATTGCATATGGCGAATTCTCGAAATTGCAGTGAGAGATCCTCAGTTTTAAAGTTAATATTTTGCAACTCACAGCCCTAAAAAAATCGTCATTTGGAAAGAGATAACTAGATCGAGAAAGATGGAAGGGTTCCCCTCTCGTACGCCACTCTGGACCAGAACTAAACTTCGGTTCTATTTTTTGAATTCTCATAGGGAGAGATTAAGAAAAGAAGCAGTGTTACGAATATATCTTGGCAACTTCTTGTCAACAAAGCGAAGTGCAGAAAACGAACAGGAGAGAGCGTGCAGTGAGCATGGCGTTAAGAGAGAGGAAAAGATAGAAACCTGATTTGGCAAAGAATGCGAGAGAAAATTACGGCTCGATGTGTTCGACAACAACAGCGCCAAAGGAAGACGCGAAACTCGTATACCCTTTAACGCAAAATTTTAATCCCGGGAATTTGAAAACGATTTTCATCGCGACGATTCTCGCATTGAATGCAGCGTGCACGGCTTATCTGTTTCAAGTCTTTTGGGAGATTTTTGGAAGAGAAATGGAATAGGAGAAACACGAAAACAAGAGCGAATTCTACTCCAAGTGCTTTGTTTTTAAACGCCTCTCACTGCGTTCTCTAAAGAACGAGAGCTCGCGCATTAAAATATTCCAGTCTGTTAAGCACACGAGCTTAGTTCCCTCCAAAAAAAAGGCATGCGAAAGGTAGGTATTTCACAGACGAAATGTTGTAATTTGTCACATTTTCACACTCGATCGGCCTGGAATTAATTAAATTAGATTTGCGATTTTTTTTCAGGCGCCGGATGAAATTTTTGGCGAACAGGAATGGAAGTCGATTCTTTCCTGCTCAGCAATATGCATCGCACCTCGGCTTTGTTTCCTGACAATTTAGGCAGCACATTAAATGCTTGCGGTGAGGCTCTTGCTTTAATTAACAGTTTTAAACCATCGTTCAAAATTCCCCCGTTTTTTAACACCCTACATTTTTTGACGTTTTCAGAAGCCGTGGAAATCTTTTGGCTCTCTCGACTTTCGATAACGTCAATTTTGAAGACACAGATATGGTGTGTATATGCTTTTTTCCCGAAAATAATTTCATGACTAAAAAACGCGATTCATAACAATCGAATGCGACGACCTATCCTAAAAATTTCCGCTCCCTAGAGTCACGCCGTTCCGTAAATGCCATTCACACCCGACGAAAGATGCAACATCCGCGAATCTCCTCTGAACATTTAAATGGAAATTTCCGTCTGTTCGAGATGTCGCTGCAGATCCCATGCCGCATTATTTCCACCTCCCGCTCCATCCCGATTCACGATAGGTGACGAATTTCCCCTCGTTTGTCCGTCTGCCGGGCAATCAATCCGTCTGAGGGCTTTGGAGAGGCATGTCTCGTCCTCGCGACGCAGCACTGGACCCGGAAAGAGCAGCGGCTTTGGAATCATTCCAAGGTGTTTTCTTTTTATTTATTCGCTGTGAAACCGTCGTATGCGGCGATGCAGGGCGTTTTTTCGACGGGAGGAGACTCCGAACACGGACGCGCGATGATTTATGCGAAACGTCGCCTCCATATATATATATATATATATATATATATATATATATATATATATATATATATATTTATATATTTATTTATTTATTTATTTATTTATTTATTTATTTATTTATTTATTTATTTATTTACGGGCCATCGTGCCCGCAATTTTGAATCGTAAACATTTTAATTGGCTCTGCATGCATAAACTCCGATTGAAGAGGTTCGGTTTAATGTCTGCTATATACGGGGTGCATCTGTTCACATTTGTTTTTAATATTTCGCCTCGACGAATCCTTACTTACGGCCTATTTTAAGCAGGATATGGAATGGTAAACTGATGGCTAACTTTTCCGGGCGCGTTCCTTTTAAAAGAAAAATCTATGCAGCATGCATTGCACAAACTCTCTATATCAATACAAATGTACGCACAACTTGACTCATAGCAACAATGCTACTGCTGTTAGTGGAAAGAGCTAGGCGGTTGCTTGGCGCGAAAGTTGATGTTACAATGTCTATGAACGCTTTATGTTATGCTTATTTTACGGGAAATATAGCTTATGTTTTATTGTTTATGACATTTAGCTCTATAACTGGACTAATTTTAATCAAAATCCAGCTGACCCTTCTTCATTAAATCGACAAGAATAAACTACGCTCCAATGTTGCGCTAGATAGTTTATTTCAACAAGGCTTAGGTAATTCCGGCAATATATTCTACCTGAATACAAGAATTAATCAGATTCATAAACCGTTTAGCCCCTAGAGCTGCGCTCAGACGACAGACTAGAGACAGATGGAATCCGAAAAATACTTTTTTCGGACTTAAGGGTGCCTAAAATGTGCGTAGTCATCAGAATCTCGAATTCTAATTATTTCACGATCAAAAGACTTTCTCTATATACATCATGTATGGGAAACTAAGAAGATGCCTTTTGCACTGTATCAACCGGTGGCTCTGATTATAAAACGTCGCACCTCTTTTAGGAAAATGTTTAAACCAGTTTTAGTGAAAAAATTATCCTTGATTATGCAAAATTATTATAAAGTTTCCATAGAAATTATTCCCCACCTCCAGTTCATGTTTATTCATCATTTTCTTCACTTTCATCGCCGGAGAGGTCTTCGACTGCTGCTGCATCTCTTTCCAACCATAGAACGTCATCTTCCTATCCACATATGCTCTTTGAAGCACAACCCTTTTTGAATCCATGAACAACTGATGTTGGGGCGACACTGTCCCGGGCTATTGTTATCCACTGTTCAAGAAAGGCATCAGATGATTTTTTGACTTTTCTCTCGGGTGAAGAGGGCAATTCATAGAAATAACCGTTCTTCATAGGGGTGAAGAAGGAGATCTTTGAAGGGTTTATTGAGCAATGCGTAAATAATCTACATTATAGATCATTCCTCTAGCTATGACCACAATATCAATGTTAAGGTTTGATATATGACATTTCACATTGTCTGATATGTGTTAAAAAACCGTCTATAGCACTAGCATTCCTCGTTTCTTCAAAAGCGCAACCGATCGTTATTTTCACACTTCTTTGAGCCACTGGACCATCAACTCATTGTTCATCCAACCTTATCCATTACATTTAGAAATGATGCCATCGGGTAATTTCTCTTTCGGCAGGTTATTTCTCTAAAGTACGACAAAATGCGCTAACTTCTTACCATCAACAAAAATTGGCAACAGAACACACCCTCGGCTTCTAATTGCCAGTAGTTTTCACTATTATTGATTTTGTACCTATGTCATCAAGTGTGCTATTGCTGCGCATATCAAAGAACGTATGTGTTTCATTTGGATTCGTCATTTGGCCTATCAGGTAACTATGTTTACGCCGTAAACGAGTCACGTGACGCTGATATTCGATTGGTATTTCAGCGTGATATGCGGATAATCATCGAGCGAAAGTTATTTTTCGACGAAGAGCTACGCCACTCTTCGCGATAAACCTGGTGACCAATCCTGCACTCGCTTTTAAATTGTGTCGGGGCGCATTAAGCGACGTCATTACTGCCAAGGCCATCATCGCAGTAGTGTACTGTGAAACAGGAAGCCCAGTGTTGCGTTTTTCACGCACAAACGTCACCACTTGCTTCTTTAACTCTTTGGAACGCCCGTATATCGGCTGACAAATGGCCTTCCGTGTGGAATTGGCGCACTTCAACATTTCTGTCGATATTTTCCATCGTCGTACTTTCGCTTCAGTGACGCCGAACTTCCACGCTGAGACGCAGTTTTTGTTTTTTTATGGGTAATTTATCGCCATGATTCAGAGTTTAAAATGTTTTAAATTTTGAAATGTTTTTCGCTGGGACATGACATGATCAAAATATTTACACCGACCTTTCAGGGTTAATGGCATAATATCATCACAACTTAAGTACGATCCTAGGGCACCTGAGAAGGAGGTCGGGAGGCAAAATGAACCTTTGTTGGCTAATCAGGATTAAGCGAAAAGATTTTCCTTGGAGGATGACGATGGGAGGGGAAAAGGGGGTGAAAAATTCTACTTTAGACGGGTATGCATATTAATGGTCATAATACGCTAATGTATTGCTCTTGGTTTTTCGAATTCAAAAGTAAGAAAAATATCGTTTTATATTCATGTAAATACGGTATTTGTTTTTTCCGGTCTGTGTGCTATACCGCTGAACGGATTTCGATGAAATGATTTATATCAGAGAAGGAAACGCTAGGGCACACTCGCATCAAATCAGGACTGTCACTTCACTGAAGGCTAAAATTCAAAATTTTGCTTTATATCGCACAATGTTCATCCTAAAAAATAATGTATTTTCATAAATTTCCGATCAATACCAAATAAATGATTGTCGTCATATACATTCTTGATAGCATGCAAAATTTTTGAAAAAATCTCGATAAAAAATATTAGAATGCATACCCGAATCAAGCGAGCGTGCCCATTTTGTCGTTATTTGTGGGTTTAATTGAAACACAAAAAAGTAACCGCGTATCTGGATCATATCAATCAATCAGGGCTGCAAATTTTCAATCGTTTTAATTTAGGGGTGTAAATATCATACTCTAGTAATGTCACCCAACAAGGACTACCATATTGAACTTAGTTAAATATGAAATTTTAACTCGGCAACTTCATTAAAATCCAAAATTTGAAAAAATATGTTAAAATACCGTGGAATAATTTCGAATTTGAATCAAGTCACTCTTTCAGGGCGCGTTGCTCCTACTTCTTTAATAATTATTCTTATATTCATTGCCCAGTGACGATAGAAGCGACGCGAATAAATCAGAAGCAAAATAGGAAGGAATAGGTTCCAGCTGGTAGGTGACTTGAAAAGGAAAGGGAGTTACCAATAATTGAAGGTTTCGGAGAATAGGACAATGTGAGGATCACGGATCTATCTGCGCACAGGATACTAATGAAGCTGATGATTCATTATGATAACCATCAATTTTGTTACTGTTGCTTCAGGATGTGGCTGCATGCGTTGCGGACTTCTTTGGCGGCATGATTATTATGGTAGTCGTAATTTCACAGAACTAAAAAATAGTATATTACAAATATATTTATGAATACATTATGATTTTCTTTTCCTGACTTAGTATTCCTTGAATTTTAAACGAATAAAAAATGAATGTTGGGTGCTTGCTCAGATAGGAGACGGAAAATCAATAGAGACGCCATGGCGGGAAGCAGCAAAAACTATAGCGAGGTCCCAGTTAAGAAGATTAAACATTAACGAGTCCAAGTGAGACGCAAATTCCGAATGATGTGGGTATCAAGCAAAGAGACCCATTCGATGAATCTATTCCAGTCCTAAAGCTAGCCGTTGCATTCGGTCCTATTTTCGTTTTGATTTGGGTTAATTGAATAATCAACAATTTACGATTTTGCTCGACGTCGAGGCCATTTTTTTGTATTTTTACCCAAAGATGTATCTATTACAACTCTAACTGCAATAAAAATTTTATTTGAAACATACTGGAGCAATTTTACACGTTTAAATTTGTAGAAATTTTCAGTGTTAAAATATACAGGTTTTTAATTCACCGGCGAGAGATCTGGTGGAAGTCTATAATATGGATGGGAACACGTAGTTAATTTGTACAAATTTCCGCAACACATTAATCAAGTGTAATTAAACCACTTGTATTTTACAAACATGTTCCTATGCAATGTAAGTTTAATTTCCTGGAGTTCTTCACAGATTCTCCTCGCCGCGTTTTAATGCTTCTCCATTCCCTGCTTGGTTTTGGCGCATCGATGAACGCACATGACGTGATTAGATGAAAAATCACTTTCCGTGCACATGACTGTCAAGCTCCGCTTTCCTTACTCCGGCGCTCTCTCTCTCTCCCCCTCCCTCCCCCCTCCCTCCCCCTCCTCCTCCCTCCCTCCTTCCCCCTCCCTCCCCCTCCTCCTCCCTCCCCTCCTCCTCCCTCTTTCCTCCTCCTCCTCCTCCCCCCCCCTTCAAAAGCGATCAGGGATGACACGAAACGACTGCCGGGCGCCTATTTATGGAACGGGTAAATACAGAAATTTTATCATCGCCTTACTCCTCGGGAGTGTCAAGGAGGCGGTTTTAAATCTACTCTATTGGGGGCATTTTGAAGAAAACGAAAAAGCCTTCCATATTTCTCCACCTGTTCGAATAACAGTTTCATAACACGTCGTTCCCTTTTTTACTGCGGTCAATTTCTCGCGAACTTTCTTTCCTATCTCGAGCGACTCCTTTTCTCTTCTGGCATTAATTTGTTACAACAATGGCGTTCCCACGGGAATTTTCGTCGAGGCATTCCACCCTCGCCATTTCCCTTATCTATATGTAAATCGCTTCAGAGCGTCGAAATCATAATTTTACGAGAAACGGAGGGATTTGTTTTGACCCGACCCTTTAAGTAAAACTCACCCACGAGCCCCAAAAGGAGTGTTTCCCATGAAAAGAAACGTCCGGGAATGCGCGTTTTTTAATTAAGGATCTAACCAGTGGCGAGTCCAAGAGGAGGGGGCGATCGTTCCCCACTCCGTTTGACGACCGCGTTGCCCTCCAAAAGGTACATTCTTAAATTTATTCCGCGCAAAATTCCTTGTTTCTAAACCACAGATTGTCAGTATGGCAAGGGATATAAAGAATCTGTTAGGAGTTGGGATTTTCAAAATATAGGGTCGTCGGCAGAGGCGGATTGAAGAGGGAGGAGGGGAAGTTTCTTGATCCGCCCGTGGATCGAGCCAGTTAATTTCTTATTCGATAGTTGGACTCTTTGGAATGCGTGATGAAATCCTACTAAGATTCGTAGCGGTTTCGAGGGGTCATGGAATCTTATCGATAATCGTCACGGGGAGGAATCCATCATGCATGTCCGAAAGATTTTCCCATGTAAGAACACGCAAACAAGGTCGAAAGAGATAGAGAACGAGAGCTCTTGCGTCAGATTTTTAATACGCACCAAGACAGTCACTCTAAGGCGTCATGCGGTCTCGATGTCGGTGACGTAGAAAGAGGTAAACAAGATGATTGGGTGAATTATTGCGCAAACAGAAGGCGAGCCATTATTTCAGACGTCACGGAGCGTGCGGCGAGAAGAGAAGGTGAAGACGCCCCCGCAGCACACGACAAGCGCAGGTTTAAGTAGTTTCCAACCCGCTTCCTAACTAGTGTAGCGTAGCAACTGGGAGACACGATTCCTCGCCCGCGAAGCCGTTTTTTTTTTGCCGACCACCTTTTTCTCTTCCATTGTGGCGATGGATGTTAATACGCTATTGAGAAGTTACCCCATGCATTGGGGATCTTATTACATTATCAAGTCACGGAAAATAATACCCTAAGTGGGAAGGGTATGAGCGTACATATGGAAGTGAAGGGCATAAAGCTACGAAATAATCGCGACGTGACGTTACAATTTGCATCGCGGAAATCATTCGAGACGCTTACTCGATGCGATACTGTATGTCTTTAGGATGTGATCGAAAGGAATTAGGAAGGACCTCAAGGTTGAAGACATTCAAAAAGTTAACGGCGGGAGGGAAAAGGAGCAGGTGTCTGATTTATAATGGGGGTTGAGTCGGAGACCATCTCTTCCTCTGCAATTCCCCACAACCGAAAATGGCCTCCGAAACCTCTGCCGCATAATGAGGTCGTTGGGGATGGCGAAAAGGTAAGGAAAAGAAAAGGAATAATAAATTTGGATTGGTCGCAAAGAGGAAGGAGAAAAAGAGAGAAGGGAAGAGGAAGAAGGAGGGAGAAATGAAGATAGAAAGAGAGGGAGGGATATGGAAAGTGAAAGAGGGAGACGGGAAGGAGTAGAGAGAAAGTAAGAGGCAGGAAAACAATGTGTAGAAAAGACAAATAGGTTGAGAATGAGAGTGAATAATTCCGGAGGGAGAGAGAAGAAAGTAAACGAAAAAGAAAGATGGAAAATGTAACATATGTACGTGAGAGGGAAAGAGAGAGAGAGAGAGAAAGATGAAGAGAGGGAAACGAAGAAAGCGAAGGCGGGAGAAGTGGAAGGAGAGAGATGGAGGGAAAGGTAAGGAGAGAGACGGAGATAGATGTAGATAAAAACATAGGGAGGAAAAGAAAGGAAGACAGGAGGAACCAGAAAAAAAGAGGTGAAAGGGGATGGGGGTGGGATGTTTTGGGAATTCGTGGGCGAGAGTGACTCCTTGAGGATGGGAGGGAGGTATAGGCGGAACATGAGGGCGGTTTGTGGGGCCGTATTTATGGGCGCGGTGAAGGAAAGTGTGGGGGCGGGATGGTTGGATGGAATAATAGAGGAGATTGCTCTAAATTTCTGCCCGTCTTTTATTTCTTGAAAGAAGGCAGTGTTTCTTGAGTGGGAGGTTGGAGAGCTCTTGGATTTCCTTGGACAATATCGCGAAGGCATCAAGCGTAAAAAATGCACAAGCATCGAGTCGATCGAAAATAGTCCCTCCCCCTCCTTATCCGAAGATACGCTGGAAATACGCCTATAATGACAGGAACTGCACGTAAAAGCGTGCTTTTCCTGGAACTTAAGTGTGTTGACTCAATTCAGAAATGATTCTATTAATAACACGCGAGGCCCGAACGAAACGGATTTGTGACGTCAATGCGAAAAGTATACCGTGAAAAGTCAACGTCATTATATTTTTCATTCGTTTATATTACGTTTTACAAGACGCAGTGACTTCGAATATTTTATTCGGTTCTTTCGGCGGTCGTGTTTTTACTTCCTCACCCGTTAAAGAGGTATGTTGTGTAAACATTCTATTTCGGCTTCGGAGAAATCGAGGAACGCTTAACAACTGACAGCGACCAAGATCAATTTCTCTCTGCTTATAGTTTTCATCATCAAAATCGGACAGTTTTTCCCAAAATCTAAATTCGTAGAAAATACTAAAACTGTTCTATGCGGCTGTTCGACCTCTATTTTAAGAGAATTACAAATCGAGGAACTCTTCAAATGTGAATTATAAAGCGTAGATCCGGTCGCGATTTGTTTTGCTGTGTGCGATACCATCCCCTATATACACAACTTTTAAGTTGAAAAAATGCAATATTCTAGGAAATTTAAAAATATGTATTATTTATTTTCAGCAGATCAAACGACATCTCATTTCGTAACAAAAACCTTTTTTTACGGTTTCTAAATCCTAACAAAGATTTTCACGGTTCGTCAGAGCAGCGCTGCTGATTTATGTGCGATTAGCACGTACGTTGACGCCCTAAAAGGCTTTTATGGCGCAACTTATTTTGTTGACCCGGAAACAGATAACCTAGTAGGAGACGTAATGAGTTTTTGACTCGTCTAGATATCATGATTGTAAAAGATTGATTACAGCAAGGTCATTATCACTTTCCAAAATATCCACCCAGTAGACCGGTGTTTCTCAACCGGGGACACGCGCTTTATTCCTCGGGAGTCCGCGAGTTGAGTAGGACATGTTTATTTTTTATAACTTGTTTGATCTCCCGCTGAGTGCTGATTAATATATCAAAGTGAAAAAACGAGAAAATGTAAGAACATTTCATGGGGAGGAGGTCCGCAGAAATTGTGGGACTTCATAGGGGGTCCGTGGCTTCAAAAAGGTTGAAAGAGAGCAGTAGACGATATAGCTTTCTGGAAATTATTTCAGCTTTCTTAATCATTATATCAACGAACAATTTTTATCCGATAACAAAAAGTAATATTAATAATATTAGTAATATTAACTGTTCAAACCTATAGTGTCTATTATGATAAATTCCTAAGATTAATACCTACATCTAATGGTGGACTTGGACATTTCCTGCCCCTAGGTCAAATTATTTATCCCTCCTTTTTGGTGTTTTTTCCTAAAAGAATGTCTGTTTATCAGTCCGCTTGTGGATCATAATATGTAATTTAATTTATGAAAATTCCGTAATATTAATTTTTTATACTCATTTTTATTGCAGCCCCTAAATCTCGCCGCCCAAAGACCATTGCCTACTTGGACCTCATTTCAAATCCGTTACTGTTTATATGCCACCCCTATGACTTTCAGTAGGCTTTGTACTGATGATGACATCCTCGAGGTCGAAATGTGCATTTTCACATTTCATTTCACATTCCCTTGTTTCAAAGGGACAAAATTTTGTGAGTCTCTCCGCTTGTGGTTGAAGACTGTGTCCCTGGCGTAAAATAAAATATGCTAAATTGGGGATTGGCAAAGTTTTTTGTAATGGCTGCCACTCTTTATCAACGTTAAAAGTTGGTTAGTCTCCGCGCGCGCCAACATTAAATCGATTTTTCCTCTTGTATTTACAGAAAGTGATTCTTATAATAAAATTTGATTCAGGAAAATCACAATGCGGAGCGCAATTAAGAGAAAAATAAAGATTCTTGTAAATTTTGAAAGGGTTGGTAATAGTTTAAAATTGGTCGGGCGCTGCTTTCAGCGCCGCCAAAGCTATCGGTACCTAAGGAAACTAACAGAGTACCAAGATTCAAGTTACTAATACGGAGATTAATGGGAGCGTAAGACGAAGAAGCGTAATGTTAGTCGTATCACGAGAAATTACAAAGTAGAGAAACTAATGGGAAACCCAACCCAAACCATCCAACCCGATTTCCAATCGATGAACACGGTTAACAATTTAACAGTGTTTGTTAACTTTTCCTCCACAATGTTGGCATTTCTTTGGTGGCGCTGAAGGTAGTGCACGACGAATTCTGAACTTGCAAGGAAAATAAACACTTTTAGGATTTTTGGATGTATACGAGTGTTTGATTCGAGTATTTAATTTTTAGCCTACTTTCCAAAAAATCTGATGTGGCCACCACATGACTTTCTCCATATCTGTAATATTTCTAAAAATTCCAATTAGGTTACATAATAATAAATATTTTAAGAAATTGTGGGAAAATTTTAGACTTTACAAAGAACAGAAATAAACTCCAACCATAGCCTTCTGATATTGGATATAGCCAACAATTAAGAAAAGAATATCTTAAACAATGCATTATATGGAAAAATATTTCAAACAAAGGTTGTGGAAAATTAAATTTCCTATAACTTTTATTCCAATACATTTTTACATACATCAAATATTAAATCAAATATTTTAAAATAACGGATAAGTGACAAGAGTAAACACCCACTTCCGATTGACCGATTTTTACCAAAAACTAATCAGTTCTTCTAACTTTTATAAAAATGTTAAATATAAAATTTCGCGTTGACCTGATTCATAGTTTTTGAGTTACAGCACCCACAAAAAGCTATCACATACACACACACAGAGACATCATCGAGAAAATGGTCAAAACGTGTTCATGGGACCTCAAAACGTGTATTTCCGTTGAAATCTCGAAGTCGATTTTTTTCCTGAATATAATACTTTCCCCTATACTACGTATATGGAGAAAGTAAAAATGGAAAGTACTCTTATGAGATCTCTCGGGTGTCTTTTGCACGTATTTTAGAGAACTGACTGCATGGATTTTAACCAAATATGTTATATATAATCTTCATATAAATAAATAACCAAAATATCATGTTTCCATCAAGTCGACCAAACAGGGCTACCACAATATCAAAGTTATAATTTTTCTGTAGCTATGAATTTGGAAGCTATTGGTTGAACGTATTTCAAAAAAATTTCGTTTGTAGTGTGAGTATAGAATGGGAAAATGAAGAACGGTTTTAAAAAGCAGGGCTACCACAGTATAAGGAGAAATAATTTTCTGATTTCAAAGCAAATACATTATTAGTCGATTATACTACGGCGAATTTGACGAAAAGCACTTCTGACCCACGGGAAACCTTGTGTACACTTCTACTTCTTATATATTAAAATTGTATTGAAAGGAAAGTAGGCGGATTAGTTCTTTCCAGAACTACTCGTTTCTTAATCTTTTACTTGCCATCTCTATAATCCTTGCATGGTTTAAAGGTACAAAACTTACTATTAATTACGCCAGATCAGAAAGAAATATTTTCCTAGACAAATTGCCTTTTGCTTTCAATTGAAAAGCATAAATTCATTAAGCAACCAAAATTGGTGTAGGAAACGATGCACACGAAAACATGAGTTAGAGCGTTCACAGAGGTAAAGTTTTTGGATACGTTAGCTACTTGGTCAAGAGTTATCGTTCTCCCGAAAATTAAATGATAATTATTAGTTTCAGCGATCGATTTTGGTCGTAAGTGAAAGGAAGATCAACGTTGAGCTCTGAAGATTTTTGGCGCAATAGGAAAGCCGGAGAATACACGAGGAAAATTTTTAAGGTGTCTCGACCCAGTTGTGCATCCCTGTGCTAAGGCAGCCCGCAATGCACTATCTATAGAACCCTCGTGCCCTTGAATTAGAGGTCGACCTACTTTTTTGATGAAAAGACCTATTCATCAAATAGGAGGAGAGGACATCATATTTTTCATCGATGGCGAGTAAGATATGGGTCGGAGGTTGACTCTTCTTTTTTTGCATCCTAATTGCCCTCTTTTTTTAATCCGTAAAATTGGTTGTAAATACATAAATTATAAGCTCTGAGGCCGTGCTTCGAAGGGAATTATTACGTTAGTGAGTTTTTTCCATTTTTAAGCTAATAAAACTCGCTGAAATTTTCCTTATCCATATTTTTCCCAATGAAAGACCTTAAATGCGATAAACTCCATCATCGGATTGAATCAGACAGCTTTTGACTAAAACTTGATCTTACTGTGGAGCAATTCTATGCTTTATTTAGGCGAGTGAACAATTTATGGAAAAGAAAAGATTTTAAAATAAAAAAACTAAATTTATCCTATCCGGAAGATATATCATGATTGTTTCATAGATGCATTAGAATGTAGTTGATTTGTTTTTAATAATGCTAATCGTTAAATAATAATTCATTAGAGTCCGTCACGCTTTTGTTAGACACTTCCAGTTGGAGTTGGAACTCGATATACACATAAAATACCACGAGTTAGAGCCCAGAAAATTATAAATCCCGGAAAATAGTATGGGTTTGAATTCCGGAGTTATATGGAAATAACAAAAATGGTAATTAGTTATTAAATATACGATTTAATTGTACTTTTAAAAAGTCTACTTCTTGAACAATTTCAATATTAATTTTAGATTTCATTCATGCCTACCCGTCATTTTTTACGGATAACTACATAGGGGTGTTAATAAGAAGCTAAAAGTATTTCTGTATCACCATTAAGCGCTCCATTCAAGTCACATAGCAAGCATTTGTTTGCGCATTAACTGTAAGAGCTCTTGGGGGCAATTTTAATTACTCTCAAGCTTACCGTAAAAGTAACGGCAATATTGAAAATGTGTGCCCCCGCCAAAACAAAATTTAAGGGTCTAAGAAAAAAAATATGGGCCCGCTTTGAGCCCCCCCGCCGCCGCGCGGTTCTGCGGGGGTGTCCGCTACGCCCCTAGTCATCAGTCATTAACTGAGTCGGCTTCAGTTGTTCCAAAGTTGTATGTATTTATATATCTACTTGTTAAGTGAAAGCCGACAGTAACAATAATTTGAAAATTAGCGCCATGCTTTCTTGTCCCAAGCTTGATGTGAATGTATAAATTGGAGAAATGTAATGGAATACCAGTATTTTCCCTCGTATTTCACTTATTCATAATCAAAGATGAAGATTTTGATTTTTACCGAAGAAGAGGCAAAGGCTCAATAGCAAAGGCATTTAAACTAATTTTCATGAAGCATATTCCAGCGTTTTTTTTATGCAGTAACACTTTCCTTGTTTTATTTGAAGTTAAACGTTAAATTACGAGTGGAGAAATTAAACATATACCAAAAAATATCATTTTATAAAAAGAGTGGACGCTCTCGATGTCGCCAATAACTTTATCTCAGACAACAAACTTTTGCTCGAATTATAATATTGTTATTATAAGATCCTCCCTCCATTCCATATTTCTGCATCAACATAACTAATTTTGATTTATCTATCAGTTTGCATTCACATAAATATTGATGAGTTTGGAAACTCTGGTGCATAAAATCCTCTTGGGATATAGACAAAAAATGAACATTTTCGCAGCGTTAATCTCCTCTTTATTGTAATTTATCAGGCCGATAAGAACTTTCACTTTCAATTCAGAAAGATCTTTAGATTTGAAAAAAAGAAAGAAGCGGCATAAACCGGGCATTTCACGATATGATTTGAAGATAAAAAGGAGAAGGAAAAGAATAAAAGCAAAGAGGAAGACCACCGAGGCTGCGAATAGTTCAACCGAGCTGGATTTTATGTATGCCAAGGCCGGAAATGAAGATTTCAGGAAAATCTTCATCGCCCGCCTGAAAGGTAGGAGGGAAAAACGAAAAAAAACGACGTACTTGCTTCCGGGACATCGATACGGAGACGAAAAGAATAAGAGCAAATATCTTGAGCTGCAACCCCTTCCGTCTTCGTCTCGCATGTAGTATGAAGGAGTGTAAAGAGGAAGGAAGGGGATCTCACCAATCCCCGGGAAACAATGGGAAGGCGTAGTGAGAGAACGACACGGTGGGGGGAGGGAAAGAGGGATGGGATAAAGAAAAGAGAGGTGAGGTGGAATGGTGAATGTCCGTATGTGAGGTGGAAGAGAGAGACGATGAGGGAGTCGGAGTTCCTGCGTCATCAGAGCGGTGCCAGCCGCCAAAAAAAAACAATCGTGTTCTTTTCTCCTCTTCCTCTTCCCGCCGCCACTTCGCCGCCTCCTCCCCCCCCCCCCCCCCCCCCCGTTCCCTTTACGACCCTCTCCCTCTTTCTCCGAAACTACTCCAGGCGGCGCCACGGAACGCTTCGATCCGCATGCTTTAAGATTTCGGACGATACCTCTCGAAAAAAAATGACGGCACATCTCCGGGGGATGTTGTAAAAATACTTGTAAAAGCTCGCAGTTAAGGAGAAAATCCACTCTGGGCAAGCAAAGGACAAAAGAGACGGTGTTAAATGTAACATGCGAAGGACTCATCTTCTCAGATCCTCCCATCTATTGTCTGTTTCAGTCTCTTTAAAACTCCGGGGTAACCGCGTGTTCGGTGTGCGCGCGCACGGCTCCGGTGTCTCGGACGACCCTTGCGGTCTGCAGCTGCACTAGCGCCATGTGTAAGACCCCATTACCGTATGACGTACGGAGGTTTTTAAATATTTTTTTCTTTTTAGCCGAGAGCGTGACCTCTAGAGCGGGCGCCCGCAAAACTCTTGTCAGGTGTTACTCCCTCCTACCCACACACGCTCTCTCGCTCTGTCTCTCTCTCTCTCTCTCTCTCTCTCTCTCTCTCTCTCTTACCTCGTCGTCATATCTCCCACCTTTTGTCAACTTCAAAGGTGGACCGAAGGTCGCTCCACTGCACGCAGCCCGAGTTGCACTGCTTTCGCGAGGTATTGACGGTTAAAAATGAAACTCGGGTGCGATCGAGATGAAAGAGTAGCACCCTCTCTAATCTTTTCTAATAAAAAAATCAAATTTATCCAAATAAATTAGCTTCGTTAGGGATGACTTTTCGAAATATTCCTCTTACTCCATGCGAGTGATTAATATATACCGTAATTTTCCGATTATAATACGCATTTTTTTCCTCAAAATATTTACAAAAACTTATACATGGTAACAAACGCATATAACTTTTTCTAGTAAGGAAATAATTTAATTTTCGGACACGACTTTCTACATAAATTGTGCTTTTCATTGCATTCTGATAGCATTTATTCTTTTAAAATTTCAAAACAAAACCGAGAATAATTATTTATTTATTTCTGTCCTAATCACTAAAATCTCCGAATTCACAATCACACTGCCCTCACTGTTTTCAAATAGTTCATCCGCGATCTTGTGTTCACTCTCATCGTCTGCATAAATGGCATCTCCGAGAACGTCGTCTTCATCCGCGTTATCAACTTCAACAAAATCATCATCCCATACGATGTCGTCTTCGGAACCATCCATGGCGTACGTATTTTAATCCATTGCGTCGATCTTTAATAAGTGTCAGAACGTTACGTGATATCCTCGTAAACTCTCTCGCACGTATACCACTTGGCGGCAAAGCGAGAACTGTATCGATACTGCTAATAATCGAGTGAAAATTTACGCTGTTCTTTACGCAAAAAATTATGTATGTTGATAAGACAATTTTCACATTTCATTCGTAAAAACATGGATGCGGATTATAATCGGAAAATTACGATACTTTATGCAGGCCCTACGAGAGGGGGGCCAGGAGGGCCATTTGGCCCAGGCCTCAAGCTCAAGGGGGCCTCAATGGCACTTGTTCAGAGACGAATTTATGCACAGGCGCAAGCTGGGGGTCTCGTCAAAAAGAGGGCCTCACCAAATGTCGATTTTAGCCTAAAACCTTGTGTTCCTCTTCTTTTCCGAAAAGATGATGTGACATTGCACGTAACTTAAAATTTTCATCAATAATTAATAAATTTTCAGAAACAAAAGCTAGAAAAGCATTTCTTAAATAAAAACTTATTCAAATAATTTATTATCATATATATTTATCTTTTTATCCATCGAATTACCAACAATGAATGTTGAATAGGACATGCCAAAAAGAAATATAAAATACGATTTTCGTACTTTGTTCCTGCAGGACGTTCAAGTATTACATAACCCAACTTCCCCAGTTTTAGATAATCGTTAAAACCCAACGTAACCCTCAATTGGACCCCCTCTCTCCTCTTATAAAAAAATTTCTCTACGGGGCCATTTCAATATGGTCTGCATTATTGGCTGGGTAGAAAAACATTTTTCGGATTATATTGTTCCTTTAAGAAGATTTAATGAAAGAGTGCTATATAGTGCAACTTTGAACGCTCTACTCCCAATGTAACCCTCTGTAACCATTCAGCAAACCCCGACCACCAAATTGGGTTATGTAATGCTTCCTTATGGGAATTTTTACTTTCTCATGTATATTGAAAAAGTATTGTCCCCGAGTCCATAAAAGTAGTTTTTGCCATTCCGTCTCTGTCTGTCGTCTGTTCGCGGTTCTATGTAGGTCCCAAACGCGTACATAAAATCGAATGATATCTCGTATTTATACAACATGTCTTTTGCAGACCCTTTTTTTCATAAAAATGATATTGCACAAAAATAAAGGGTAGTTTTTTCTTGGCGATTTTTAAAAAAATTTGATTTACTCAAAAATGGCTCTAAAAAGTTTGATTAAAATAAATCCAGTTGTAGAGCCTGATGTCACAAATAATACCACGTAAGCCATATATCTCTAAAAATCACTATATGGCGTCCACTCGAAATCTTACTACAGCCTATATGGTTAAACTAAATCGAATGATCTCATATTTGTGAATAATATCATTTATAAAAGGCATTCTGAAGAGATGAACGATATTTCGCAACAATTAAGGGTACTTTATTCTTGGATATTTTGAAACAAAATTTTATTTACTCAAAAATGGCCAGAAGGATTTTGATTAAAATCCATCCATTTGTACAAGTCTGATGTCACAAATAATACGAACTAAGCCATATGTCCCAAAATATTACTATATATCGTCCAGTGGCATTATTTCTGTACAAGACGCTCAACGTACGCGTCAGAGGGGAGGGGAAACCAGGGAATTCTCTGGTCTAAAATTCTCTGTTAATGCCACACGCTTATTAGTGAGAGGGGATAGACGTGAGAGGTTGATGATGTCAGTTGCTTTGGTTCTGTTGCTACGCGTAATTGGCAGTGAATTGCCAAGCCCACCGAGTTAATTTCGGGGCAAAGAGTATAGTGAGACCAAACGTATATGAGAACGTTTGTGCAATGTATGTTGCGCCGTTTATTTTATTTTCATTACGGTGAGGGGCCTAAAAATCTGGAAGTGGCCCGGGCCTCTCTGAGTCTCTCGGAGGGCCTGACTTTATGATATCGTGGCGTACTAGTCAGCATATGAAGATGTAAAGAATCTTTCAAAAACTTGATGTCTACTGAAACGCCGCGGTAAAATGTAAACCTTAAACTAGAGGTTAATAACATCGAATTTGAGCTTATTATTATTTGTTTATTTTGTTTTGTTTATTATTTGTTTGCGCTCTGAATCAGATTTTTCAGTTTTTACCGCATATTCAACATAGATATATACATGGTTGACAATCAGGATAAATGTTATTCTAAATCGCAAATCGCATTATGCTACGCGACGTAATACTTTCCATGTGACCGTTTAGGATTTCCCTCGTATTTTCCCGATAATCATATCAGCTAATATTGTTGGGAAACTTATGTCGGTATTTTATTCCAAACTTTGACTATACAGGACCTCGATTTGGCCTGAAAAAAATATTTCATGAAACGCGAAAGAGTTGGATCTACTTACTCGGAAAGTGTGAATCTAAGCATCCGCTTAAAAAGCGAAAATTCGAGTAGAACGATATATAGGTAATTTTTATCGGCGGTCAGAAAATCTGGATTCGATTTCCGACCGTGCTGAAGCTTTTTTCTTGTCCCTCCGTTTCTTTTTGACCGGTACCTATGGATCACAGAAAAATAATGATTTTGCGTCGAATAAGAAAATTCGAAGCTTGGAGAGTTTTCAATCCAATGGGTGAAATGTATGGCACTCAAACAGGATCATCCGTCACAGAATGGTTTATCCGGACGGCAAAAATTCCTACTCGTTTCGAACTCATGATAAAAGTAAAGTAAGTAAAGTAAAAGCATCCAATCATCAAACGTCTTCTTTCCCAATTTATATTGAGGGCTTTTGGTGTCCCATAAAATGGGAAGGCCTTCTACATTCGCAACGAAAGATAAGGTGGCGTCGTCCGACCACTCCATCTCTTTAGACACTGAACCCTTGGACTACTTACTTCACGTCCACACTATAGGAACGCAATGTACGGACAGACGGCGGATCGTTGTTCGTTCGTGTTCGTTCGCGTTCGAAGATGTCCATGTTACGGTAAAAGTACTTAATCAGGAAATGTGTACAATTACCGGTAAATGTAAGTTTAACTTTCCAGAAATCCGTATTATCCGTACATTTCCCAGTAAATGTGCACTTTTACCGATGTGCCTTGGTAAATGTGGAAATAAGTAAGAATGAGAAATGCTACACTTTAATAATTACGTTAATTTATAATAAAAATCATCGAGGGTTCGGCTCCACTGGTAAATATTAAGATGAACGCTTCCCAACCCGAGGGGGGAACACAGTAAACGTGAGGAGGAACCAAAAACACTTCGACTAACCCACCTACCCAACCCGGTGGGGCCGAGTAAAATTTTCCTTCATGTTCAAATTTAGTTTAGTTATGCACATTTACCACGAGATTTACACATTTCCCGGACAACGCACATTTACCGTACTTCTAAACTGCGACAGATGTTCGCGACGCCGCCATGTTGTGGCCTGTGTTTCGACGTTTATCCACATTTACTAGTGTCTCTAGGTAAATGTGCGCATTTCCCCAATCCAATAGGTAAAAGTACGTTATACTTACATTTACCGAACTTGGTGGTAAATGTGAACATTTACCGGGAAATGTACACATTTACCGGACTACGCACATTTACCGTGACATCCACACTGCATTTGTGAATGTGCTTTTTTATGCTCGTTCGTGCTTGTTCGCCAAGTGCGGACGCGGCTTAAGAGGCGAAAACGAACCTCACTTCACTAAACGAGTTTTGTGTACAAACTTGAAATTTATTTTTTCAATGACTCGTGTTTTCATGCGCCGCTTTATCAGTTGCCCTTTAGCGCTTGATACTGGGTGAAGGTTGTTTTGAACAGTTTAGCTCAGGAAAGGCCCGATATTTATTCTTCATTTTGGCCTTCGAGATGTTAGCCACCTTCATTCCACAACTGGAAACAACCTTTAATATTTGTTGTTACTTGGAGATTAAATTCGATAGTTATCGTCATTAAGGGCGCATAAATCTTAACCCATTTAAATTTCCCTCGAAAGAAATCGCGTCGAAATGTATTTTGGGCAGTTAGAGAATGTGATTAGGGATTGGGAAAAAATATTTATTTTCCTATTTCAACCGAAAATAAAATCTCAACTTAAGATTTTGAAATAAACACGATCTCGTAATCGATTTCGTAATGCTAAACATGGCGATGCAGAAACGAGCTTCTTCATAGGTCGCCGTTAAAATTTAAATGTTTACATTTTGACAGTTTTCACCGATTATTATTTATCTTTATCAATAGTAATGGTATATCCCAAATGCTCTATGTAATGTCTCATAGCTAAATTCCAATTGCTATATCGTTATCATCTCCCAAAAATTGACAAATTTCTAAGAGATGACTCCATTTGACGTTTTTTTCTACGAATATCACGCGACATAAACTTCCTAGGTTATATCAGCTAGGCGTTCTTTTTTCAAAGAAACATTTTTTTCCGCTGAATAAAACTCGAATGTTGTATCACGTGAGAAGCGGCGGAAATCTAATCATATTTTGAAAAACTTTTCTCCACGCAAGTCTGTGCAAACCAATAATCAAAGCGCCCTTTATCCCTCCGAGTGAGAGGAGAGATGAGGGAGGGAGAGAGCGAGGGGAGCGAGAGAGAGAGAGAGCGAGGGGGGGGGAAGAGAGAGGGAGAGACATAATATTTACATCGACTCCGTCTCGTTTGCGGCGGAGGCAGTGTTCAACGACTGGAACTTCCGCCTTCCCATTCCGAGTATTTCCAAGTACCATGCGCCCTTGCTACCGTGGGCAACGGCCGTGCTGTCAAACGACAGGGAAATCATAGCCCGTGACCCACGGTTTACCGAAGCGAGGGGCTCGAACCGAAAATAATGGCGGAAATTCGAGAAAAACTGCTTTTTAGCCGGATAATCGAGCGCAATAGAGAGAGGACGATTTTATATATGTCGGTTTTTAAGCGCGTTTCGCTTCCAGTATGAGCGCCTATTAGATTCGGTATGTCCGTCCGTCCGCATGTTCGTTCTCGGCTTATACCAAACGGATTTTCATGGGATTTGATATTAAAGACTTGCAGTCATAGACAATACGAAAGTCACGTAAGCCAATCAGGAGTACCAGTTTACGGGTGACAAAAAATGAACTTTCCGTCATATCTCGTTAAGTATTGGCCGTATCAAAATAGTTTTCAAATGCAACGTGTAGAACTAGTCGAGTATTTCTTTTCCTATACATTTTTTCGTGAGAGTAGCCGTTATCAAGAAAATCAAACAAGAAAGTCTTATTTCGAGTTGGACTTTAAAAACTTATTGCATGGTTACTTCATCATTGTTGCTAACATAAATAAACAATCTCAAGTTCAAAAACATTTATATAATCACTTCTTTCAAATACTCCATTGCACGAAACGCGCCCATTTGTGATACGCTGTGAACTTTCCAAACTTGTTTTAATTCTTTTCGAACGGAGTATCATTCATCTCAAGGCGAAACGAAGAAGATGGAAAATGAAACAGATAAACGAGACTTCGGAGAAAGCGAGAGAAAGAGATAGGAAACGCAATCGAAGAGAGTGTTGGAACGTACCGCGCAGTTTTGTAGATAAACCGCAATCGAGCGATCGGTTGGCGTGTTCTTTTTTTAACCGAGACGCAAGCCATCTCTCTTTTCGACAGATACTTGTTGAAAGATCGGATATAGCGAGCTTAAAAAAAGTATCATAGTAAAATAAAAATGTCCGAGATCCGCGAAAAATAGTTTATTTTTTTAACCCCTCCCGTCTCAGGTCGAGTGAAAGATTTCCGGCGAAAATTGCTCGAATCATCGGGTCAAAGGCGATGTTTTTCCGCGCAGATACGATTGGGGGAATTGGGTTCCACGATCGAGTGGAGTCCCCTGTGTTTTTTTATGGACGCTTGCGTCGATTTTATTTCAACCTTATTTCGTGGCGTCGATGGAGAAAGATTTTTTCGTCGGCGGAGCGTCGCATCGCAACCGTTGATCTTTTTAATCGGATGCTTCCGTTGAGAACTGCTGCGATTGAAATAACACCCTTATTTTAATGTTTGTCGCGTAAAGTGAGATATCCATGATGTGCGTGTTTGTGGGCATAGAGGGGCGAGCGAATACGCTTGCCTATTCATTCCTGACGAGAGAGAAATCTCCGCTGACCAGCAGAGAAGTACACGACTCCCCGTCAGTATTTTAAAAAATATTTACTCCTTATAATTATATGTTTCGTGTTAATAATAATTTAGTCTTTTCTCCCATCATTTGCTCATTTGAAGTGCCAAATGGACTATCTGAAAATTTATAACTGAAAATTGCAAACAAACGTTATCAAATACAATATTGGGACGTGAATGCATAGCCATGGTTGCAAATACTCACGGGCGGCCAATAATATGGAGCAGAAGTTGGTTACTTTCTTTTTAAAGACGTAGTTTAGCTTAAGTCATCTAAATAGATATTCCGACAATGAGAGAGTGAAGTGGCTTCGAAGTAAAGGCACTCCGTGTTAATTAAATAAAACGTCTGAGTTTGACAAACCGAGTCGAGCAGTATTTTTGTTTGACTGTTGAATTGAACCAACATTTGCTCGTCCTTATCTGTGCGTGCGTGTATACTTTGCGTACTGAACAGTTCAGGTGGCCGATGTGGCATTAGAAAAATAATACAAGCAATAGAAATGGACTGATTAGAAATGTCTCCCTGGGCATATAATTTCTATTTCACTTCGTAATGAGTGTACCCAAATGGGACGGGCAAATCCCGAAGTAGAGTTTAACTTCGGGATTTTCCCGGGCATATCGCGAATCGCCCACAAGTGTTTGGGCAGATCTAGATTTGCCCAACTGTAATGGTCAAATCCCGAAGTAGATGTCAGATTTTGAGTTTGACCGGGCATATAGCCCACAGGTGTTTGGGCAGATGTAGGTATGCCTGGGAAAATCTCAATGTGTATAGCATGTTCGGGTATAGGAAAGTTCGGCGCGGGACAATTCGGCGCGACTGTTTCGGGTCGGGACGATTTGGTGACGGGGAAGTTGGTCGCCAGCAGGATTACGCTCGTCACAGTACCAGGACGATTTGACGGAAATGGTATGATAATAAAAAAGAAGATACAACTATAAAATGAATTTGGCTAACTACTGAGAAGGTAATATTTCAATGAAATGGCAGTATTTTATAAACAACTTTTAAATTAAAATGCACGAAAAAAGTTCCAAGTAATGGCACTCCCCCAACCACTTAACCCAACCCGGAGGAGGAAAACGGAACGAACCAAACCCCCAAACATATAACACAACTCGTGGGAGGAAAATGGAATGAACCATCTCCACAACCACTTAATCCAACCCTGGTGAGGAAAAGGGAACGAACCAAACCCCAAACAACTTAACCCAACACTGGGGAGGAAAATGGAACTAACCAAATCCCCAAACAGCCCAACCCGGGAGAGGAAAATGTAATTAATCCGGGAGCAGGCGCGCGGGGTATCTGAGTCACCCCACCAATATTTACATTATACTCATCCACTCGTGACGCATGTTTTTCCCTAAGATAATCAGAACCTTTCTTCCGAACTCTCTTGAGCATATTTATATCACTTTTAGGTCTCAGTAGCATTTAGTCCATGAAACAGTAATTAAAAAATCTTTCTGGGATGACTCAGTCACCCCGCGCCCTTCCACGTTCCATTTCTTATTGCGAGTCATGGTAAGCTTTTTATTCTATATCTGGCTGTAATTTTCATAAATCGATGAAATCTCTTTACAATTGACCAGTTTACTGTTTCTACCCTCTCTTTACGTTTATTTAGGCAGGGGAACGTTTCGATTTACATCGCGACTTGAAGCAAATCCGTGAAATTCTTCTCAGTAGTTACGTATTATTTCTATCAAATAACCCAAATACAGTGCTCAAAATAAGTAGTTTCATGAAAAAACTCGGACCGGCCCTAGCAAAACAAGCAGTCATTTCTCGGTTGCAACAGAAAACCTTACCAAAGCAACTAAGGGAATTGGGCCAAAAAGTTGTACCGCCTAGAAAAGAAAATTTTTCTGGAGAGCCTGATCCATCTAGACCTGCAAAATTACGGTGTCGTATGCTCAAGAAATTAAGACACAAAAACAAATTCGTCCTGTTCTAAATGTGAGAGGTCGATGTGTATGAAACATATGAAATACGTATGTTAGTACTGCCTTGACAGCGAATAACACAACGAGAAGTGAACTTCGATAATTCTTATTATTATTATTATTATCTTATTCATAATAGTATGTTAATTGTTATCATGTTATGTTATCATAATTACTATTATCTATGTCTAATTATTATTATTATTATTAGGCACAAGTATTGTTATTATTATACTTGTTATTTTGTGTGAACGTTAGCTAATCAGGAGTTTTTAACAATCAAGATATATTTAACAAACATGTAAATTATATGAGTTTAAAATAAATTTGAATTTTTCAAAGTATTTTCTTACTAATCTAAGTGTACAAAAAATAAAAAAATCATGAATAACTATGCTGGAAAATGTAATTTAAAATGGGGTTACTCAGTCACCCCGCGCGACCGTCTGTGATCTAGAATTGAGCGCGCCTTCTGCCGGGTCAATCAAACCCCCAACCACTTAACCCAACTCGGAGGAGGAATATGGAACGAACCAAATCCCCAACCACTTAACCACACCTGGGGCGCCTAATCGTCCCGGTGCCGAAACGGTCCCACCAAATTATCCCGCCCTGAACTGTCCCATTCCGGTAGATTCGGGGTTGGGTTGGGTTTGGTTGGTAACTCAATCCTTGTATTGATTCGTACTTAGTAGATCGAGTTTTATCTTCAAATGACTTAATACCAGCCACGGGCAACCCGTGGCCCGCGAGCACTTTCCATGTGGCCCGCGGAATTTTCCCCGCAGATAACACTATTTTTATTTATTTTTCTTTAACTAATTTTGGAATATCACTTTTTGTATAAGTACGCTAGAATTAACAAATAATAATTCACATTCTAAGTTATCGCCCTACTAGTTTCTGAACCCTGGTTCTCTTATGATTTGCGCGGCGCGCAGTGCGCTTGTTGTCGCCGCGCGCATGCGCGCCCGTGGATGTATCGTGTATCACGTTATTTTGTCAGTCTCGTTCCAACGTTCGTTTTTGTCGCGCATCGTATTTTGTTAGTGAAATTTATTGTTTTATTCCTATTACGTTTTTATCCCTAAAATGGCATCAATGCAAAGAAAAGTATGTGATGATCATCGAGTGTTTTAATAAAGGTGGACTATGCAATATTTTTTATACTATTGAAGGATAAACCAGAGCGTTTGATTTGTTCAGAGTCAGTTTCTGTCGTTAAAGAATATAATCTTAAAAGACATTATATCAGTAAACATTCTAATTATGAAAGTTATCAAGGCCAACAAAGACAAGAAAAAATTCGAGAAACTTAAGGGTGCATTGAACATGCAGCAAAATTTGTTTACGAAGAGGTCCCAAGACGCGGATGCCATTGTGCGTGCAAGTTTTGTTATTAGTGAAAAAATTGCAAAATATTAGAAAAATTATTCTGATGGTGAATTTGTAAAAGAGTGTATACAAGAGGTATTCGGTATGTCGTGTCCTGAGAAGAAAACTGATATTGGCAACATAGGTTTATCCCGCAGAACCGTAACCAGGCGGATCGTTGAGCTTGCTGCCAATATATAAAATATTTTGACAGCTTGTATCGGAATTTGAGTATTATTCTATAGCTCTTTATGAAAGACACAGCTCAATTAGCAGTATTTATACATGGAGTAGATGTTGATTTTCATATGACAGAGGAATTCTTCGACTTCATGCAATGAAAAGTACCACGGCAGGTGATGGTATTTTTCATAAATTGAAAACAATAATGACTAAATATAATCTTATTTTGAAAAACTTCATGGTGTGGCTACAGATGGTGCGCCGGCAATGATTGGAAATAAAGTAGGTTTAAAATCTGAAATCAAGTCTGAATTAATATCACTGAATTTATAAATCAAAATATTATCTGTATTTCACTGTATAATTCACCAACAGAACTTGTGCGCTAAATGTGTAAGATATTCGCACGCAATGAAAATAGTCGTTTCGACCGTCAATTTTATAAAGTCACGAGCATTGAATAACCGAGAATTCAAACAATTTCTAGAGAATTTGGAGGCTGAATATGGAGATATTATTTACTACGGTGAAGTACGTTGGTTGAGCAAAGGAACTATGTTAAAAATATTTTATAATCTGAAGAGTGAAATTCTAACTTTAATGGAACTGATAGGAAGCCTATTCTAGAGGTTAGTGATGACGGCTGGACACGCGATCTTTCTTTTCTTGTTGACATGAAAACCTACCTCAATGAGTTAAATTCGAAATTGCAAAAGGAAGGTCAGTTTATGTGCAATTCGTATTCGCATGTAAAAGCTTTTCAAGTAAAATTACAGTTAGGAGAGATACAGCTAAAAAACGGTAATTGGCCCTTGGCAATCTTAAAAATGAAAATCTGGCCCTCAGACAGGAAAAGGTTGCCCATGCCTGGCCTAAACATTAGTATCCTCTTATATATATCCTCCTCTGTAAGGAACGTCTATATATAATGATATGTTAATGGGGGGAGTCGGATTTTGTACTTGGCAATCTTAAAAATGAAAATATGGCCCTCAGACGGGAAAAGGTTGCCCATGCCTGCTTTATACGAACTGATGATGGAGAGAACTGCTGCGTAATTCATTACAGTTAACAAAATCGCTAAGAAAACGTACCGAAAAAGATGTTCGAGATACAGGGACAGAACACTGAAAACCGGAACAAATTCGGGAAACATATAGTAGGTGAACCCCGCCACATCTACACTTGCCCAAAACGAACACGCACACAAAAAAACGTACGTAAGCTTTTCGGGCATATGCCCTTCTTCAGCGATGGAGATAGAGTAACAGTATATATATATATATATATATATATATATATATATATATATATATATATATATATATATATATATATGCATATGTGTGTGTGCGCGCGCGCGTGCGTTCGTGCGTGCGTGTACGTGTGTGTGCGCGCGTGCTTGCGCGTGTGCGTATGTATTAGCATTTTGATTGGATACATCCAGTTTTAAATCCCAATTTTCTTTGACTCCGAGTTTTCATATGAAAGATCGCCGCGAAGGATTACCAGCGCTAATATCCCAAGTGGTGACAGGAAGCGACCACAAAGAAGAATAAACGGAAGATTGGAAATGAGAAAATATGCTTCGCTAACATTGAAGAGACAGACCAGCGATAGATACTCGTGGATGAGACCTTCGTCCAACAGAGGACAAAAATAAGCCTGTTGTTGGCATCGCGCATGAAAATATGATAATCCTTAGTCGGTTTCTCTTACACAAGGTCTACGTAATTATATATAAAAAACGCTTTCAGCCGATAAGATATAAGCGCTTCAAACCCACTTCAAATGAGGAAGACTTTGGAAAAGAGTTATGAAGATACGAAGGTTATTCAGCCACGCAAATATGTCCGTAGTGGTAAACCTCCGAAGCCCTCCTTTTGCGCTGGAAATATGTAAGTAGCGGATGACGTCACGGAACCGAGAAACTTCATCACCTCACTATAAACCATAAACATTCTGAAGAATTCTACTTTTTCTTAAGAGAATCGCGAAACAAGAAACCGACGAATTGTTTTTTATACTTTTCCCTTTGTGATATGAAATTCGGCTTCGCAATCAGCCCGCGTTTTCCTCCCGTTCCGAGCGAATTCCGCTATGAATATCAGACAGTATGAATGAACAGTTACAATTAGTACTTTCATTACCGCAGCGCACTTGTCGCCTCCGCTCTCCTCCCTCATAAAGTACGAAATAAGTGAAGTTGTAGTGTTTGTGCGGAGTCCAAGCCGCCGCCGCTTGACTGTCTTATCCAGAGCGGTTCGAATTTATCTTCGTTCAAGCTCGCCCGATATACTCGTATTCTTCTTCTCCTAGATGAGTAAATAAAAACAAAACACGTTTCAGAAGCTGGATCGCAACAACATTTTTTCAGTTTCGGATGCTTTCTTATTTCTTTAATCTTCGGAGTTTCTAAGCGATGCGGACCAACGTGATCCCACAATCTATTGAAAGAGCGTGGAATCGGACGGTTTTCATATTCCTTTGGAAGTCTCACTCCATTTGATCTTTTGCTGACTCTCGGACAACATAAACAAGTTAATCTTACGTAAAAAACATAAGACGCACTCCGTCGTTTCGAAATGAGTTGTGGGCGCGAATTGTCGATGGCTCAATAAAGTGAACCAACTAATAGGTAATCTTTTTAATGCTACTTTGCGCCCGTGAAAGGAACTGCGCGGCGATGAATTACTGAATTAATATAATTTTCAACTGGATCTTTACATATTGCCGTTTCTTGCGCAGAACGTCGAATTTTCGTGTTTACTTGTGCCGGAGTAACTTAACAACCTAGATAAACTCTTTCGTATCAGAGAAGTAACGTTAAAACAAGATTGATATAATGTACTTATAGATATTTACATTCGTCTTTCTTCGAAGGTAACATAAGTTCTGCGTAATTACCGTCGGTTATTCTTCGTTGATAGAAACCTGTGTCGAATAGAGAATAATCGAACATCCTAACTATTTATGCTACGGATAAACTCCGACACTTATATGGAGCGATTTTTATATTTTATCACCTGATGATGTTACGATCGTAGTGAAACCGGTCGTGCAAAATTAAATTTGTGGAAGCGACTAAGTTATTTCTTTTTCATGATGAGTAAATTCCAAAGGGTTGAGCCTGACTTCATTATTGATATCCGACACTTATATTTATAATAAAAATAAATTATTTGGAATGATTGTATTTTGTGTAAATTTACGTTTTTTGATATTTACAAAAAAGTGGTAAAATTTCGACGAAAGAGAAAAGGGGTTCGCAGAAATTACTTATCAACTCACTAAGCATCATATGTTGCACGATCTCAATACCGGTTGCGATAACGACCTCATCATGGTTAATAAGGACGTAATATATACATGATGTAAAAATATTTTTTTTAATATTTCCATTTCTTTAAAATACTAAGTGAATCGTCGAGCTCTTCTTATGGCTGGAATTGACGATCAACTCAGTCGTTTTATTACCCCGACAGTTAAATGGCAAAATATCCGCCCCGCAAGTGGAAGACCTAGGTTCAATTCCTGGTCAAGGTAGAATTTTTCTGCTGCATTCGAGGTTTTCTTCTGGTCCATCATATGCCTGCGTACATAGAGTTTGACAACAACTCTTTAGTTTAATTGCCCATCTGGATGTAATTGTTTTTTTTTTTGTTTTCCTAATGTAGGACATCTGTTGTGGAAAGTTGATGTTAGCCTTAGTAATACCCAATTCTGAAAGAGAAGAAAGTCTGTTTCAGTAGTTCGTTGGTAGAATATCCGCCCGACAATTAGCACACCCGTATTCGATCCCCGGTCAAGGCAAAATATTTCCACCGCTTTCCAGAATTTCTTCCAATCGGTAAAGGTTTTGCGTTTGATAATCAATATAAATAGGTGTCTAAAATTTTATAAACCTTGGAAGCGTATTTTTCTGAATTCTCTTGTGACATTTTCGCATGAATGGCTTCCGAAGATACAAATCGATCATCTTAGCGTTTAATTTTTCGTTAACTTCCACTTTAAACTTATTGCGATCACATCCGATTGGTAGCCGAAGTTTGCCGAGTGTTTAGTGACGTCACTGCATGCCACAAGCATGTTAGCCGATGCCCCGATGCTAGCCGTGCTAGAAGCCTTTGTGCCAACATATAAGTAGTAGCTTGAAAGACATAATTCTGTTGTTTTCTTCTATATGCCGTCTTAGAAGAAATATTGGTAGAAGTACTGCACCTTCCTGCATTTATTTCGCTTTGTGTTTTTCAAAATGGCATCTGAAGGGTTTTGTGTAGCCAGATCTGATAATTTGCCCAATATTGATTCGTACATGCTTTTATAGTACATTGGAAGTCGTAGGGAGCAATATTCAGATGTTGAAAGGCGTGGAGTGAAGGCGGACAGGTCTGTATTACATTTACTGAAACGCAGAAGATATGTAAAAGATAAATTGACGTCTTAAAACAGCTTTCCCATATTAAATGAATAAAACAACTCTAGTTTTAACTAATATTATAGTATATTTATTTGTATTGTTTCCCATGCTGTCCTAGTAACTAGTAAGTAAAATATAGTTAGATAAGTATACAAAAGGTAATGGACGAGGCTGAGACATCGTGGAATTCCACAATAAAATAACATGAACAATGCTAGATAGTATTTTTTATTTATATTAAACTTTTGCTGATTTCCACAAAATATATGAAGTAATACGACCGGTTTCGGTGAATAATAGTCATCAACTGCCTTTACAGAATCATAAGGTCAAATATTGACAAATATTATACTAAATTAATATGAATAAACTTAGTTTCCGTGTGTCTTGTCTATAGGAAATGTGGTAAAGTTTGTTGTTTTAAGTGTCTATGTGCCTTAGTTATTAACTATACTTGTGAAAAGAAAAACTGTAGAAGTGTTTGTCATAACTGTATGTCTCTTTTGTATATTTCGCGAATTTCATCGTTGCTTTTGTGGCTTTTTTCTCCCTTTGAGGTCAATGAGGAAATGCTGTTGGATTTGTTAAACTGAAGCGAGAAGAAAAAATTTGTATTGTTAAAGGCAAGATTTGCCCTGAACGCAGAATAAGATAAAGAGGTTATGAAGTGAGTGTAGTTGTAGATGAAGAAGATTAAGTCACGTCTGTGGAGTGTCATGACTGCCCTTATTTAGCAAAACATGGTCCTTCAAAATACCATGCTGTTGTGGATATTATGGGAACAAATTTATTAAAATACTTAAATTACAGAACTAAGTTAATATGTAACATTTGTAAAAGTATTTGCTTAAAAACTTGGTACTTAAATATATGCACTGCAACAATAATTATTCGCTTAATAAGCCCATAGCCCAACGATTTCCGGAAGTTTGATCTTACGTATTTAGAATAGGTATATTGCATTATGGAGATTTTGTTAAAATATATATGCTAATCTTTGAAACATAAAAATATAATGTACTCTTTCAATGTTCTCCAGAAATATATGCATCATGTCAATGTAATGCCGACATAAGTCATAAACTAAAATACGAAGCAATAAAATTACATGCATACATATAACTAGTACTTAGATTAAAGTGATCTTCGCAGAAAAATGCAGTTGTACGTTCCGATATATCAGATGCGTATCTCCCCATGGCTTTCAACCATAATATTCTCCGCTTCTTATTTCTTCCCAAGGAGCTCGGTACCGTGAAGAACAATTTTCTCGGGGTTTTAATCGTTGTATTTAAGCACTGAAGTACCACACAATACTTATAACCCTTCTTAAGTTCCATATTCTTCATTTTAGCTACGATATCAGGATTAGCAACAGGACGAAGTATCAAAACCGCGTGCTATCAGTACGGTCGTAGTACGTTTAAACGAGTGGCATGCGATGACGTCACGTACCCCTTACTACTCTCTCTCCAACCAGGATACCGTTTTCGCGGGATATTTAAAAGAGTTATTTTAATTTTTTTGCATAATGAAGACGATTTAACAAAAAAAATGTTCACAGGGAGTAATTAAGTCAATTAAAAAGAATTAAAAAAAAAAACAAATAAATATTCCAATTCGACCGCCAGATGCGGAACATCCCTCAAGATGTTACGCGCGTCAGCATTCAGGTTCTGTATGATTCAGCGAATCTACTGCGGTTTCCCGAATACTAAAATCTGCTGCAACGGTCGACTTTAGACGCAAATTCCGAAACAGATATCTCGCAAACGAGTAATAATATCTGAATGCAGTTTTCTGTATATTATTAAACTATCAGTCATTAACATATTCCTTTTTTTAATGTACTTTTATTACTTGTAAGTCTGCAATCCGCAAGGCCGGATGAGTGATGAAAAGGAGGGATTGTCCCTCCAAATTTGGGACGGTTGGTCAACCTACGCTAGGACTCTACTTTTAAATGTTACATTCCGAATGCAAAATTATGCTAAAATGAACCGATGTAGTAAGCATAAAACACAAGTTTAAAGCTTCCAAATATCTCTATTTGTAATGGACAAATGAGACTAAAAACAACAATTTCAAGTTATCGTTCATGAATGAAGGCAATTAACTTTTATGAATTTAATGTACTGGAATGCTTGCCAGAACACAGATGGCGATTTTGAAAGCGAATTTGTAAGTTTTGCAGTATCACGTAATTACACAACTGGTAATTAAGACTGATATTTTTTGTTTTGGCAACATCCATCATCTCAATTTTCGTTTGAATGCGCAATTTTATCGTGTAGCGTAATTTATGTCTCGATAGTAGTAGAATTCAAAGCATAGAAATATGCGCCTGCGACCTTTATTGGCTCTATCGCTACCGTAAGTTATGCCCATTTGTAACGGTATTAATTAATTATAATAAGCAGCTGCATTAGAACTTTTTGCGTGATTAAAAATGTGTAATTCAATAAATTATCATGAGATTTAAAAATTCTTTGGTATTAGAGAGATACAATTCCATTACCTCGTCGTACAATCTCATGAAGACATCACCATACGGCTCTGCGCTCTAAAGATTTCATTGTACCCATTTTGTAAAAATATAAAATGTAGCAAAAATTTGTTTTGTTTTGATTTTATATCATATCGGCATTTAACAAATATTAGCTATGTTTTACCATCTGTCTATTTGTTGTTAGAATCTAATATCGTTGACTACCACTGCTGATGGCTCTTAAAGATATATCTGATCTGATAAGTACTTTTTTCAATTTTTATTTTTACTAAGAGCTTATTTTTTTGAGTTCACTTGTTGTCTGCATAAAAGTTACGGAAATTAGATCATTCACAGATAATTTTATCACGGCTCTTGAGTTCAGCACGTGTTTTCGCATTAAGGATGCCTCCGTAAGTGATTTCCCCACCATTTTTATTCTACTGTAAGTTTGCGATGCCCTCGACTTTATTTTTGTTTCCTTATCTAAACAGCTTTAAACCCTCCAAGGAGCATCTCTCGACCTCCTTCCCGAAAGATCTTCGCGCGATTCCTCTACAGAACGGCGGTTGAGGAACGAAGACGTGACGTCACGCAGAAATTCGTACATTGAAGGCGTTACTTCCGCGGGTAGCGTCCTTCGAGAGCTCTATATCACGAAAAAGAACGCGCTCCACCTAGAATTTTCTAGGGCAGTGGTTCCCAAACTTTTTGTAGGCGCGTCACCCATTAAAGATAGACAATTTTTAGACAGCCCCAACCTTGAAACATATATTTCTGTATTTCTGCTTGCGGGTGTTACAATTTTTGGACCCATCCATATGTCGGCACTACGTCATAATCAGTACATTAGAGGAAAAAACCTAGCTTTAAATACCTGTCAACACATCCAAATCGTTGATTTAAGTATTAATTCAAGTTTTTCGTGGCACCTCTAAAAATCAGCTGCGACATCCGGTTTGGGAACTACTGATCTATAGCTAAACGAGAAAAGCCGCATAATTACAACCAACTTATTTCCGCGATATCTCCGCGTGATGAAACAAATCGCGATCGTAAAAAGTTCTTGATTTTTAAAAGGCTTTACTTTTTCCATGCACGCGTCTGCCGAAGGTCCCTGCGTGCGCAAAAAATATTGCGCATTGCGCTTTGGTAGACTTTAACCTTGAGAAAGGAGAGGGCAAGAGAAAGAGAACATAGTTGGACCTTTTGCTTTAGTTCTATATTTGCCTCTGCCTCGGAAATGACCTTTTAGACCCTTGCCCTGACCCTTGCCGGCGAGGTTTCTTTTTAATCGATGGCCATTCCGATTATGATCCGCTTAAGTACATAAAGCGTTTCCATTATTTTTTTTAATTTGGTTGTCGCATGCGTTAGGCGAGAGTCGGTTTTAGTCCAAGAGGCAATGCGTGGGAATCGATCGGAGCAGCGGAAGTGAGATAACTGGTCATCGCTCTGGGGAGGAAAGAGAATGATAGATACAAATGAACGTCGAAATGCGAAGGAACGAGAGAGAGAGAGAAAAGGGATAGTAGGGGAAGGATGTGAGCCACATGTTCACATGTCCCGCAGAATCAAAATATACAGTCCCTTCCTCTCCTCTCTCTCTCGCCCATTTTTTTATTTGACTTCATGAAGAGAAACGATCCGCTTGGCGGAGATTGAGGTAGGAGTAAAAAAGGAAAGGCACATTCACGTGTGCATTGGATTCACTCGGACAATGAAGAATGAATATGTATTTTCGTCGATTTCTTTCTCGAGCTTCCTGTTTCCCTGGCAAAGCACGCAAAGAATGTAAGGTGCGATGATTTGTGTTTTATTTCATAAATTCGTTATTTTCCTATCGGATACAGTTAATCGATTTAGACAAGAATTAGAAGACATTCGGTTGTATCTTCGTTTAAGGAAATGGCTAACGATTAAATTTATTCGTGAGTTTCTATTAAAAAAATACACATTGAGTTTTTCCCTGACCGTACGTTTACTCATTTTATAAAGGCCTATTTCTTCTTTTTAATTTAGAAATTGAGTGGAAGTTGGTAAATAATCGAGTTTGGAGAGTAAAAAATGCGCGGACCTCAACTTGAGTTTTTAATAGTATTGAAACCAAGATGGATCTTTGCGTTGTATTTATCAAAAATTGGAATCGTAAGGACTTTTATCTTGTTAAAATCGATACATATTTTTAACATTGAATATTGTATTTTAAAATTGAATCGAAAAAAAATCCAAATATAAATTCGCAAGTTGTAGATGGTACTTGCAGTTAAAAAATTTATTTTGCTTAATTGTATCTTTAGATCAATATCGGCTCAAGGTTCTCGTGCGCCTGTGATATTTGCAACTTAGATAGCATTACAATCAGTGAGTATATGACAAATTGACACCTTAAGAAAGAAAAATATTTCGCCAAACCATTTCAGTACCAACACATTAGGGTGACATAATATATCAAAACAAGCAAAGTTCCATTCAAAAGAAAATCGTTTTCGGCACACCATTTTGAGGGTCGTTAAGGTAGGATTACGCTGCGCTACAGGCTACGCTATGAAAACAAATACCAGCAATAAACGAATGTGTTCTAATTTCCGGGGTCTCGTCGCTTTAATACAGAACTATCACAATATGTCTGACAATGAGCCAGAAGGAGTAGGAAACTCGGAATTAGCTGAGACGTGAAGATGTTGGGAGATTCGTCAATGCATCTAGTTTCCGCTAAATTTTTTAATCAAAGAAATAGCTGTTACAACACCAAGATTATTATACAATTGGAAATGATGTCTAATTATTTTTGTGGTTCTAAGGAATTTATTCCGAATATACTATTCACTTATTCATTTGGGACGTCTATTTTTTCCAGCCATTTTATTTGCCTTTTTTGTGAATGATTATGGGATGCGCTGTGAATCCTAGTTCACTTTCACACCAAATTTAAGATGACGATGAATTAATAGTATTGCTCACACAGTAATAACCCTCTCGTTGCATAGCATAATGTTATAAAGCTAGCCTTCTCTCTTCTAAATAATTTGAATGACTAGGATTCCGATTTCTCTCAGTCTCTTAAGAAATTAATATTGCATGTCTGAATACAAAAACATTAAAAATGTATAATTATTTTTCTGTGAGAAGAAGCATAGCAAATAAAAATAATTCCAGCCCGAAAACTGTCAAGCGATGCAAATTCTATCTGCCACGAAACTGAAAAACATTTATGTTGGTCAGTTTAGCTTATTGGTGAAAATGGAAACTTTTTAAATACATCATTGTTTAATTGCCTAAGTTTTTGGTAAAAAAATATTTGTATGAAAATAAACACGAGTAAAGTATATTTATGTATTTGAAAATTAATCACGCAAACGCTGGACTACATTCCATAGAGTTGAACTTTTCTAGCGTCCGCTAGCGATAGGGACGTGAGATAAAAATGTCACGAGTGATGTTTGACCATCTGTTGTAGGAAGTGTATTGATTTAAACCTTGTCCTGGCAGCAACGTAATTGGCTTAGCTTTGCGCTGTACACAGTAAAATGAAATTGCCTCAGGAGAAAAGTGTTTGCGGAAAAAATCACCCACAAACGACGCTAGCGATAATATAGTTCTTTGAAATTATTTCATAAATTAAAATCATATTAAAATATTTTTTGTTTATAACTATTTTTAAATAACAATATGAATATAAAGGGTGACAAGAAAAAACCGTACCAATTATTTTTTTAAAATTTTTCTTATGTACAGAGATTTAAAAAGTAAGGATTAAAGGAGCAAGAAAGCAACTTTTTGAAGTAGTTATTTTTAATCACGAGTTGTTGGTGCTTGCAAACCATCATGTACCTAGATTTAAACTCGTAAATAAACCGATGCTATCTCCAAGGCAACAGCATCTGAGCCATACGGAGCCCATATGTATAAGATAGTAAATTGCAGAATATTTCTGATTTTTAGGGAAATTAAGGCGCCTATCCGTTATTTTCAAATTCATTGCCAATCAAGTTTCGTGCCTCATCATGGAGACAATAGCCTGTGTGTTACACTAAAATTTATGTAAAACTTACGATATTATTTGTGTTAGGATTATCGCGAAATACGAATGACGTTATATTTTTTCACCTTTCTCGTTCATGTCATCCAATAATTGAAAAGTTCAATAGAAAACTACATGACATTACAATATTTTTCACTTTTTGCTAAAATTTCGTGTTTGAGGATTATGACATCATCACAAGTTTACGTCGTAGTTAAAAATCATTGGCATTATAATATGGTCCAGTGATTCTCATTAATAGCACTAAATCAATGCTATTATAACGTATAGATTATCAATCCCCGTAATGTCATTCTTTATTTAATAAGATATATCGTGTTTTAAGATTATGATGTCATTATATGTATACATCGTTGGTTGAAATTAACGAAATTATATTCTAGCCCATCAATTCCGTTTAAAAAGCGTTAAACCGATGCGTCTTTTAATTGTTATTTTTTAAAATCTCTTAGAAAAGTTTGGTCCGGCTTTTTTCTTGCCACTCTGTGTTTGCCCATGCGTGCGAGCGTTCACACGCACACACACACCGTCGCCAGAAACATTTTTAGAAACGGATTAATTTGTAATTGATCGTGAATAAGATAAATAGAATGTTTGCATCAAGGGTTGACAACTTTTTCTGCATGGCGAATTGTGAAATTGTGAATTCCTCAGAGGGCCGGATTGGAAATAACGAGAGCTTTGGCGTGTAGGCCGAGTGTTTATGTCACAAGTTACCAATATATATTAATACTGAAAATCAAGCCTAACTAATTCACTAGTGTTAAAACGTCATAAGAAAAGGTTTTGAGGCTACAATTTTACTGAAAAACATTAAATTTTCCATGATAAATTTTATCGGCCACTTTTTGATCATAGCTTCACGGGCCGCGTGAAGTGCTCTCGGGGCCGCTTGTGGCCCGCGGGCCGTAGGTCGCCGACCTATGGTTTACAATATACCCAAAAGATAAAAGATGCCTTTGCTTGTTTTCGGTGTGCGTAAATCCTCTCCCCTACACTTGGTCTTAACTCCACCAGCCATTTTAATACGCCGTCACCGTTAATGGCCCTGCGCATGAAATATCGATGCAATACAAACATTTGCGAAATGGCACCTGAAAACGCACCGTCATGAATTATGGAGTAAGCCCTAGGAACTAATATGTAGGTATTTCCCGGACTACGGAAACGGCAAGAATGAGACCCCGTGAGAAAGACCAAGTGGTGGAACTTTTACTTTAAACAAATATTATTATCCGCGTAACTTCTCGTTTGTTTTGTTGAGAGGAGGCATTTTACTCTATCGAGAACAAAAATGAAAGGTCCTCGCCTCATTTGGTTACTTATTCATAGGAATAACAGCATTTTCCTCTAAACTTTGGAACAGGTGAAGTTGTCGCTTGAATCGAACTTCCATGAAATTTTAAATCGAGAAGCTTATCTAAAACTCCTTTGACTAGAAAACTGAAAGATTAAATGGAAATATAGGCCGAATATTAAGTTTCCCTCGGGTGTAGCGAGAAAATTATATTTATATATCGACGTAAAACGCATCTAGCTGATAAGCGGAAGTGGAAATACTCGACGCAAATTTCAATTCTCTTGAATAATTATTTATTTTTTGTTAAATGATAATATTTGTATTAGAATCTTCAATACTCATTGATTAGGTTATTAGGCAGAAAGGATTAACAGCTTTATCAAACAAAATATAGAGGAAAGGCAAAAGTAGTGGCTTACGGAAAACGGTAAGCTTTATTTAATATAATCATTTTATTACATTATTGGCGTACCTAATAACTTTATCAATATTATTATTACAGTATATATATATATATATATGTAATGGTAAAGGCACGTAATCAGGAAATGTGTACATTTACCGGTAAATGTAAGTTTAAGTTTCCAGAAATACGTATTATCCGTACATTTCCCGGTAAATGTGCACTTTTACCGATGTGCCTTGGTAAATGTGGAAATAAGTAAGAATGAGAAATGCTACACTTTAATAATTACGTTAATTTATAATAAAAATCATCGAGGGTTCGGCTCCACTGGTAAATATTAAGATGAACGCTTCCCAACCCGAGGGGGGAACACAGTAAACGTGAGGAGGAACCAAAAACACTTCGACTAACCCACTTACCCAACCCGGTGGGGCCGAGTAAAATTTTCCTTCATGTTCAAATTTAGTTTAGTTGTGCACATTTATCACGAGATTTACACATTTCCCGGACAACGGACATTTACCGTACTTCTAAACTGCGACAGATATTCGCGACGCCGCCAAGTTGTGGCCTGTGTTGCGACGTTTACATTTACCAGTGTCTAGGTAAATGTGTACATTTCCCCAATCCAATCGGTAAAAGTATGTTATACTTACATTTACCGAAGTTGGTGGTAAATGTGCACATTAACCGGGAAATGTACACATTTACCGGACTACGCAGATTAACGTGACATATACATATTATATTTATTTATACACACAATGGATGCAAAAATTCCAAATACGGTCATTTCCTAATATCCTAATGTCCTCCTTACGGAGGGAATTAAAGATACCTTTACCCTACAAATCACTGCTGTCCGAAGTTATAATTAATCAATTTGATGATAAATTTAACTAAATAGATTTGATCCGGGGACCGATTATCCCTTATTGCTAAGTCCAAGACACAAGGAAGATATATTTAGGAATTTATACGATCTTTGCACGCTACAAAATACGGCGGAATTAGAGTGTTTATTCTGATTGGTTCACATAACGCGACCGTTTTTTCCCGGGACTACGAATTAATCAACCTTCTTAAGACGACAGGTGGCGGAGGCGCTGTTGATGGCCGAGCTGCTGAGGTCAAAATAATCGAATGCAGAGCGTTTCGCGATAACCCGGCACTCGTCGAGACAAGATGTCGCAAGGTTGGCCGGGACGGGAAGGTACAAGGACGTGGCGTGTTGCGTGTTCACAGATGATGAAAAGTCCCCTTAAGTGTAATGATATTCCGGTAACAATACGGAAATTAAAAATAGTCCCCCGACTGTTCCAGTTTACTTTGCCGTATAAGGAGCGATAACGTCGAAATTGAAACGAGGCATTCTTTTCTCCCACACTTCAACAACCAAAGTGGGCAAAGAGAATATGAGGACGTGCGTGGAAAAAGTAAGCATATGATCCTTATAATCCTTCTGCAATTAAAGAGCACGGGCAAAACTAACTGGGATGTGAATATTGCACGAAATATTCTCTCCGTAATAGTCACAAAAGTAAAATAGATTGAGGCGCGAAAATTTTAAATTCATCAAAATAAAATCCACAATAGTTCCATATATACACATATTACATATATATAATGAGTAGATATTAGCATTAATTGTGGAATGGTAATTAAAATAAGCCTTTTTATAGGCCTCGTGAATAATTAGTCGGAGCGATGGAAGAAACGCAAATACTGCTTGGCGGTAAGCTATTTCTGAGACCACGTCTGAAAGAAAACATAAGATATTTGCAATGAAACCGTGTTAAGCAGGAATGAAACGGTGAAGAAATCGCTATTGCACTTAGGGCAGCTTATGGCTGCTTTAGTTAAGCATCATCCTTCAGATAGATACGAAAAAGTTGTAACCTTTCCGAACATGTGCGAGTTCACGTGTTTATGTCTTCCAACGTAAGCGCGACCTAAATTATTTAAAACACGAAGGCGTATTTACTTTACCTGCGACAAGATTCGCATTCGTCTTCTGACGACACCAGGACGTCGAGCTCGTCATCGGTATCGTCGCTGGCGGTCCAGTAACGTTGCGCCATAAAACAATAGATAATCAATACAAAGGAGCGTTAAACACTTCTGCGCGTCCTCCTCGTGACTATACCATCTTTCAGACTGCTCGAAACCTTTAGTTACCAACTCCGTCGCCTCTCCTTCCCTCCTTTTTCCATATCACCTTCCCCAATGATAAGCTCTTTCAACAAAACTTTCCCACCACTCGAAACCTGCCCCTACCGCTTCCGCCCCTCTCACCCAAATCGCGCTGATTAACTTCTCCGACGCACCCGATATCTTTCTCTATGACTTGTTCGCTTATATTTCTTCTAATTCACGGAGTCACGTCTTCTCGCTTCGAAAAGTTACCGTCCAAGAATTTCGTATTCTTTCCTCGACTCGCGTGTCATAGAACCGTATAACACCGAACTTTGTACGGAAAGTTTTTTGCCAACCTCTTCTTCAAGTCTCTTCCTTTCTCCATCCATCCTCGTTAAGGTGGACATGGGTATATTTACAGAATCATGAAAGAAGTAGAGAGTACTTTAGGCTCTTCGCGGTAATTCATTTTCTGCAAAAAGCGAGAACGAAGGTGGAAGAGATAACTGGAGAGAGTATATCTTGGATTGCGTACTTTCTTGATAGTCTTCTTGTGCAGTTCGAAAATTGCTGTACATTAAAGAAACCAAGTTCATGCCTTCGCCGGTTATCCTCGATGTAGCTGTTTTTCTATATTCTACTGAAGTGAAAAAGTAATTTGTGTGTATTCATTGTCATTTTTTGCATAAAAACATCTGCAGATTATTAAAGCAACATTTTCCAAATTTCGCCTTTATAAATTTTCTCCCGAGGAACGTCCGCGTTTTTCAATAATTCCTGTCTATTCCGACCCACATAACGCTGTATTTGTAAATTAATAATTTTCTCTTAATTGTGCTTAAAAATGTTTTCCACAAAATTCCACAAACGAGAAATCTTTATTCCATGTTCTTTCGAGGCCTATCTTATAATATACAGTATCAGGCATTTTCATCCTTAAACTAGTAGCGTACACTGTGGTTATTTTTTCATCATTTCAACATTCAAAATTTCCAAGGGCCTTTAAAATGAAAATCCAATCCATACAATAGTGATTCATAAGTTACAAATACTACTTCGAGTATCCAACTGCCGTGGTTCTTATTCGTACATTGTTAGTGTAACTGCTTAAGGTTTTTTATCACTAAAGAATTTAACTCCGATTTTAGGAAAGACACAAAACATTCTGGCATGTTGTCACTGATACTTAAACAATAAAGTTATATTTGTATAGAACTCTATGGTTCACCTGGATTCATTTACATATGTCATACCTTTTGAACGATACAAAAATTCCATTAAAATATTACGATTTTATCCATTTTACGTCTCGCACGCGATATCGTCGAAAGCGTCCACATCATTCGACTTGCTGTCAAATATGTTTGCGTTCTGGAAGGCAACGTACTCCGAAAAAGTTTTTTGAATCAATAATGTGACTGTGTCCTTTTGTGCCAAGACAGCCCCTTTCACTTATCCAATAGCCAACATTGCGCAGTTTTTTGCGGCCATCCGGAAGCGATGCGTCGATAAGACTCAAAAGAGTCAATTACAAGGAAAAACACTTTCGCCCTTGTACCAGCAGACGTGTGGCGCTGGGGAGCATTTTTCGAGTCAGAGGGAAAATTATCGCAAATATTTCTTACTACGTAATTTATATTATACAGCGAAATTCTTAAAATGATTATCTATCTATCTATCTATATAATAAAAACGTTTTTTGCCTCGCTAACGCTGGAGAGGAAGAGCTGGTAGTACATTTAGGGGTGTGGATTGCCCGTACAACGTGTTTGGAAGAGTGATGGGGTGGAAAAGGTGATGCAGGTGGGGAGGAATTGCTGCTTTAGAGCAGAGCAGAAATTCTGAACGTGGTGCCCGGAAGCACCCTGGTGCCCGCCGAGGTATTTCTAGGTGCCCATTGAGGCATTTCCAGATACCCGCTGCTCTAACAACGTGGACATGTCAATGAGACACAATATTGAAATGCATTTCAGCGTTCGTCATTCATCATTTGATATGAATTTTCCAATGGGTTAAAGAGAGTCAGTGATTTGAAATGTGAATTATCGGCGCAGCAATCAATATTTACCAAAGCTATAGGAACACCGGTAACATTGTGCACATACGGAGATATTTATAATCTATTACCAATTTAAACTCCCGCTATTCATCAGTGTATGCGTCATTCAGGTTTTTACTTTCTCCATATACGAAGTATAGAGCAAGTAGTTTTCATAAAAAAAATCGAATTCGAGATTTCAACGGAAATACATGTTTTAAGGTCCCCTGAACCCGTTTAGAGTATTTTCTCGATGATGTCTATGTGTCTGTCCGTATGTGATAGATTTTTGTGGGCGCTCTAACTCAAAAACTATTAATCAGGTAAACGCAAAATTTTAAATTTAACATTTTTATAAAAGTTAGAAGATTTGATTAGTTTTTGGTAAAAATCGGTCGACCGGAAGTGGGTGTTTACTCTTGTCACATCCGTTATTTTGAAATATTTGCTTTAATATTTGATAAATGTAAAAATGTATTGAAAAAAAGGTGTAGGGAATTTTATTTTCTACAACCTTTGTTTGATACATTTTTCCATATAATGCATTGTTTAAGAGATATCTTATATTTTTAGCTGCCACCACCACGTCACCTACCGAAGACTATTGTTAACAATTGAAGCTTAGTTACGTCTTAGTAACGCTCCTTTTTCTTTTCTTAATTGTCAACCGGAAGTAAATATTGACAACGATCCCAGTGCTAACAACATGTAATTTGCCATATAAATATGGAGAAAGATTGTGTTGCCCGCATCAGTTTATTTTTATTTGTAGCTTTTATAAAGTGGGGTTACTCAAGATGTCATAAACAATGAGTTTTAAAATGTACAATTTTGATAATGAATGGAAATAAAAGTTTTGTTTTGTAAATGTGAAGGGAAAGTGCATTTGTTTACTATGCTCTAGTTGTGTTGCAATATTGAAAAACATTTCAAGGACGCAGTCTTGTGGTGCCGGTCTCTTTAGACCAGCTACCGAAATCAGTCTACCAGCAGTGCTATTAGATTGTCATAGTTTGTCTCACTATTCATCATTATACACATAATATCCTTAGACTGTACGTTGGTCGTTCGTCCGTTGGTCCGCCGGAACGCTCTATAGAAATCCCTATAAGAGAACACTTAAAAATCCATTTTCGTTTACATTTTAAAATATTTCAAGGATGAGGTATGTAACTTACATTAGTTATGCTAAGAGAAGAATTTAGATCTCATTCGTAAATCTCCAAAAATTACGTTTTAATACGATTTTTTACGTTTTCACGCATTTTGTTTATTTTGGACCACTGTTGTCCCATTTAATTATATTCTTGGCCTCATAATAAATGTACCAATTTAGTGCTTTAACACAGGTAAGGCTTTTATACATGGGTATAGCTTATTTACTGAATCTATTAAGTAATTAGAGGGATGAAGGAAGAGAGAATGGGAATGAGCGGAAACTGAGAAAGAGGAAGAGGGCGCAGCATTTGTATAGGATTAAAAGGAGCTGCAATATAAAAATAATAATAATAAAAAATTATAATTGATTATAAAAATGTTATACTGTTGAATCATGCGCCATTGCCAAATGATGGGAATTCATAAAACTAAATATATGTCACATAACTTTCAATGGATTTTTTTACGGCAAATATTTCGAACCGAATTTCAAATAGGATTGAAAAACTAACATTTTATGACTTTTATTTAAATTTCTTTAACTAAAGTGATTTTTCTGGAAAATTTTCAAAACTAACTAACTAACTAAAAGTGCGATCTTAATTTATAGTTAAAACTCATTGCAGTTCATGTAAGTATTTAGTTAATAGCAAGTTACTTCACAATTTTCCTTTGATGGTAAATTGACTGTTCACATTTTATCCTGTTTTTTACGAGTTAATAAGAGTAAAATAATTAATTTATTAAGTTAAATTGATTACTAAATAAAAATCTTGTAATTTTCCACTATTTTATTAGGACACGACCTAGGTTTCGACGCTTAGCGTCATCATCAGGTGATACAGAGTTAAATTCGATACGTTTTAAATAACTTATAATTTGATCGAATTTTCAAGTACATTTCAGCTACTTCTTACGCATTATATCTTATTATTTTTATTTTTCCTCTTTTTCAACAAATATTCGGGTAATCATTTGGCCTCTCTACTAATAATTAGTAAAACAGTATTATTAAAACAAAGATAACTCTCAAAAACACTAATTTTTTACTTTCTCCATATTGCTTTCATGAAAAAATCGATTTCGAGATTTAAACGAAAATACACGTTTTGAGGTCCCTTGAACACGTTTTGACCATTTGAATCAGTTGTTTGAAAAACAACATAAGTCATAATAATGAAAGTTTTGGGAATTAAAAAAAACTTTCTAGAAGGAAGACAGTGCAACACAAAACACTGATAAAACTCCTTAAAATCCAGAAAGGGACTAGTAATGAGACACATTATATACAATACACATTTTTTTAATACCTGGCTTGTTATTACGTTACAAAAGTAGTTGACTTATGTTGTTTCTCAAACAAATACATCATTCTCTGATTAATGCGTTAATTTTATTGAGCTTAAATTCTTGGAAGTGGATGAAAATGTTATTTATTGAGTGGAATATTTATTGACATACATTATCAATCCTCAAATCATGTGTTGTAATTTCATTCATTGATGTCACTCTTGGTATCCTCCTTGTCACAAGTTGGCCAACGAAATATCACATCATAAAAGTCTTTGACATAATTTTCTTGAGGCAATTAAATTTTTAACTTCCTGAGATCGTCCATTTTCTTTTTGTTGATAGGGATACATTGTGCCCCATAGACTTTTGTGTGTGGCAGAATCAATTCGTCCCTGTTAGAATTCCGCAGACGGAAAGTATGTTGTAGAAGCACATCAATGAAGTTTCTTGCAACAATAACACCAGCACTTTCACTTGAGTGAGAGAAATGCATGAACTGATTGATTTTTAAACTTACTTTCTGTTCTTTTGGAACCCGGTTCCCAGAAGATCAAGAGAAAGCATATTTTTCTTGTAATAACGTGGCCACCAATTTTTAAAGTCAATAATGTCACTGGATTCTAGCAAGATGACTTGAAAAGATGCTTTCTTAGAGGAATGCACTATCAACTCGGCATACTCTTTCAGGGTATAGATTCTGTCATTCTTCCGCAGCTTCCGCTTTATCACAACGAAGTCCCTATCGCATGGCAAGAATGAATGCCCTCTGATTGTGAAATAATGGTCTATCCTCTTGAATTTACCTAGTGCAACCAAAGCTGAATGCAATCTTACCAATGTGTGATTTTTATTCTGTGCGCCGCAACCATCAGAAAACACATGCTCTGCAGAATTCAGTGATGTAGCGAGGTACTGCATAAGAAATCAGATATCACAGAATAACATTTACGTCTGCATATGAAAATGTTTGCTGAGAGGACGGAAGACTTGAGGCAGATGCTACAGAATCTGGTGAGCATGGAAGACAGGTATGGGTTGAGAATAAATGGAAAGAAAACGAAAGTAATGAGAATAGGGGGCGAGGAAAGGATGGAAGTGCAGGTGAGGGGGGAGAGGATAAAGCAGGTGGAACAGTACAGGTATCTTGGTACGTTGTTGACAGAGGACTGGAAATGTGAGAAGGAAATTAAGATGAGAATAGGTTTGGCAAAGGAAGCGTTCAATAGAAAAATGAAGCTATTTAACAGCAAGATGGATTTGGGATTGAGGAAGAGATTGGTAAAGTGTTAAGTTTGGACTGTGATGCTATATGGGTCGGAGACATGGACATTGAAGAAGAGAGACAGGGAGAGGGTGGAGGCATTTGAAATGTGGGTGTGGAGAAGGATGCTGAAGGTTAAATGGACTGACAGGATTACTAGTGTGAAAGTGCTAAGAAGAGTAGAAGAGGAAAGGAGTTTGATGGACACGATAGTGACTAGGAAAAAGAAATGGATAGGACATGTTTTGAGAAGAGAGGGATTACTGAAGGATGTTATCGAAGGAACGGTGGATGGAAGAAAGAAAAGAGGAAAAAGAAGAATTAAAATGTTGGATATTCTAAGGGAGGGAGGAGGGTATGAGGAGATGAAGAGAAGGGCACAGGATAGAAAAAGGTGGAGGAGGAGCACCTGAACCTGCAGATATGCAGAACACTATTTATTATTAGGAAAAAGGGTTCAATAAAAAAGTTTTACAAATATGCCTCTAAATAATAGCACATTTGTGAAAGTTAAACGTGAATTTAAGCATTAATTTCGTCTTTAAAAATTCTTTAATCATAATCTTTAATCCTAAAACGTTAGAGTGATTTGCATGACTTCCTTTTGCGAAATTTCGTCTGTAAAGCATGTAAATAAACCTCCATGACTACTTGAACAATTCCTTAGTAGTTGTTTTTCAAAATAATAAGTAAATTTAGAAATATATTCATGAACTTATTTACTTAGGCTACTTACTTGCAATCTGCACCGGGTTGTTTGCTTGGAACATCTTTTCCTGCCCAGTTTTTGTATGCAGTGCACTTCACCTGAGCTCTTTTTATCGCTTCACTTTTATAATTATAAGTATTTATTTTTCCTTTCTTACGTTTTCCATGCTCTGAAACTATTTCCTGCTCGTTAGATTCCATTATTGAAAACTAAACGAAATTATCATTAGCAACGTTGAATTAAAAATTAAAACTCCTGCACCGTAAAATGATCCAGATGTCGAATCATACGTCAATGAATAAAAGAAAAAGATAAAGGATTTTCAAACTAATACTTATAAGTTTGCTGGACAGGGGTGTTCCGCAGAGACTTGTTTGTCGAAAGGTTTAAAAAAGTTGGAAAAAGGGGGTGGGGTTACACACACGCGCACACACATCCACGCACAATCACTCGGGGACTCTGGAGATTTAACTATATACGTATTTCGGGGTCTATGCTTCCATCTTCAGTAGTTAAGGTCGTATGAGTTGTTTTAGTTTCGTCCTCTGTATTTGTACCTTCCAGGGATAGGGGAGAAGAGGGGGGAATTCTTATCCGTCAGTGTGTAGAAGGGGGATTATGGGATAGGCCCAAGGTCATGGTTCATTACTGTCTTGGAATTTGTTTATGAAAATGCTATCATAAGCGTCGAGTTTACAGTCGGTTGGTGTTGTTTTTAAAATGGCCATGTATTCAATTTTAATTGAGTGATTATTTTCTTGAATATGCATAGCGACGCTAGACCTATTGGGCCTCTTGTATGTGTAGTGTGCCAAATGTTCTTTAAGTGTAGTTTCGAGCTTACGTTTAGATAAAAACAATTTTTATTATTAAGAGACAATTGTACTGTGTTCTTAATGTTTATGCTGGTTTTTATTCGTTTTTTGGCCATGTTTTCCGTTATCTGTGATAATGCGGTGGCTCTAATGATATTTTTACTATCGTTCGGTAAAGATTTAATAGAAGACTCAATATCCGCCACTATGTCGTCCATGGGCGGTTTTTTATACGAGAGGGTTTATTTAAGTCCATTCCCGAGTAGAGAAAGTTCTTCGTTGTTAAAGGTTATGTTTGTAAGATTAATTCCATTGTCTTGTATTTGTTTGGAATGATAGATAGTAAGTATTATTCTGATTGGTTTTTAAAAGGCAGTAGTATGTTTTCCGAAGTCTGTTGGTTTTATTTTGGGCCTTCTGTTGTATCACGGATTGGATTTTTTCAAGATGATCATCCCATATGGGAATTTCGAAACCGGATAAATTTTTAGTTATTTTTAGGTGCAAATCGTATGCTTCCAATTCAAGGGAAGATCGTTCTCTGTAGAAGTTTTTGATTTCTAAGTCCATTTTCGTTTGGCGAAGAGAATAATAGCTTTTGAAGCGATGGGGTTGGTAGTTTTAGGGAAAATATTAGTAAAATTTGGGAAGATGTCTAATTTGCGGCAATCTTTGAGAAATTTTGTCTGCAACTATAGTGTGAATATGAGTTTTATTTTTGTGAAAACGGTTTAACGCCTTAGGACGGAAAGTCATACTTATATTTCTAAAAATTCCAAATAGGTTACATAATAATAAATATTTTAAGAAACTGCGAGAAAATTTTAGACTTGACAAAGAACAGAAATAAACTCAAACCATAGCCTTCTGATATTGGATATAGCCACAAAGCTCCAAAAATTAAGAAAAGAAAAAGGAACGTTACTAAGACAATTAAGCGTCAATTGTTAGCAATAGTCGTCAGTAGGTGGCGTGGTGGTGGAAGCTAAAAATATAAGATATCTCTTAAACAATGCATTATATGAAAAAATGTTTCAAACAAAAGGTTGTGAAACATTAAATATCCTTCAACTTTTATTCCAATACAATTTTACTTTTATCAAATATTAAAGCAAATATTTCAAAATAACGGATAAGTGACAAGAGTAAACACCCACTTCCGTTTGACTGATTATTACCAAAAACTAATCAGTTCTTCTGATTTTTATAAAAATGTTAAATATAAAATTTCGCGTTGACCTGATTAATAGTTTTTGAGTTAGAGCACCCACAAAAAAGCTATCTCACACACACACACAAACGCATACAGGGGAGGTCGATTCCGTCCGTCCTTGCGCATGTTAAAACTCGAAAACCGCTAGACATATTATGATGAAATTCGGTATTGGGGTGTTTTGCTAAAATTGGTCGACTGATTTCAATTTTGGACAAAATCGGAGAACAATTACGACCACTTTACATGACCTACAAATAGTTGACACTCACATTGTTTCAACTCGGAAACCGCTTGATGTATTTTAAATAAATATGGTATTGGAGAGTTTTGCTAAAATTGGTCGACTCATTCTAATTTTAGTTAAAATCGGACAACAATGACGACCACTTTACATGAAGACCTAAATGTTTACAATGTTTCTGTTTCAACTCGGGAACCGCTGGACGTATTTTGATGAAATTTGGTATTGGGGACTTTTGCTAAAATTGATTGACCGAATCCAATTTTGGTTAAAATCGGACAAAAATAACGACCACATTACATGAAGACCTACATGTGGTTTACAATGTTCGTTTCAACTCGGGAACAGCTTGAGGTATTTTAATAAAATTTCGTATTGGGAGTTCTGCTAAAATTGGTCGACTGATTCCAATTTTGGTTAAAATCGGACAACAATGACGACCACTTTACATGAAGACCTACATGTAGTTTACAATGTTCCTTTGTTTCAACTTGGAAACCGCAGTACGCATTCTGATGAAATTTGGTATGGGGGAGTTTTGTTAAAATTAATTAACCGATTCCAATTTTGGTTAAAATCGGACAATAATTACGACTACTTTGCATGAAGACCTAAATGTATTTTACAACGTACCTCGCTTGCTTCTCGTTAAATTCTCATCTGAGCGAAAAATATTGAGAAAATTGTGAAATCTCAAAGAACGCATTTGGAAACTCTGTGTACTCCGACATGGAGTACACCTTTCCAATCTTGTTATGGTTTCGCCCGCCTCCCTCTCCCAGAATATGGTGGTTGCCTAATGGAGATAGAAGGTTGAGAACCCTTGAAGTAGAGCATACACTTTGCCGATCTAAAAAAAGGATAGCAATTCGGACGGAAAGAAAACAAGTAGAATACATTGTTTTTCGAGAGACTAAAGAAAGCAGTCAGCCATGAAAATCTGAAAAGGCGGAAGTAAAAGGGAGTAAGCGAGTGATGATCGAGGCACAAAGGACCCTAGGCCCCGGAGTGAATAAAAACTGCCTATACATATATAATGAAGATACGTTCTTCTATAAAAATATTTAAACTATTTTTACGCAATGATATATTTTTACTTTCTCCGTACGTAGTATAAGGGCAAGTATTTTTTCATGAAAAAAATCTAATTCGAGATTTCAACGGAAATACACGTTTTAAGGTCCCCTGAACACGTTTTGACTATTTTCTAGATGATGTCTGTGTGTGTATGTGAGTTTTTTTGTGGGTGCTCTAACTCAAAAACTATTAATCAGGTCAACACGAAATTTTATATTTTACATTCTTATGAAAGTTAGAAGAACTGATTAGTTTTTGGTAAAAATGGGTCAACCGGAAGTGGGTGTTTATTCTTGTCACATCCCTTATTTTGAAATATAACCTAAATGATTCAAGTAAGAATTCAGGATGCCTGTTTCTCTTGTACTCATCCAATTCTGCACGACAATAAACGTTACCGCGTAACAAATTAATCAATTTTCTATTTGAGTGACAATCTTCAAGCATTCATTATGATTCTCATCAAAATTGCAATTATTCTGTCGTGAGCTATATGCCCAGGCACTTAAAATTTTAGAATGATAATTTCTATGTGTATATTTATGTGTTTGTTTAATTAACATCGCTTCCCGATAAGCTCACGCTCATTTACTTTGCATTTGATAACCTTTTGTATCGGTTTGTTTAGTAATATGGCACTTAGTATGACAATATTGCCGGTTAAATGTCTCCCTGTAATTACTGTCAAACATTGCAGTAATTATCGTCTCATATTATAAAATTTAATATTTTGCTACATTTTTATTTTTATTCTAGTTTACATTACCTTCACGTATTAATATTTTTTAAAGCAATTAATATTTTTGGGTCATTTTTCAGTGATTCGATTCGATGGCTTTTCTTTGTTTTAGAAAATTTTATTTATCATTGTAATAATAGTATGCCAGAATTTTGGAGGACTGTTATTTTGATAAACTCTCTCGAAAATAAGTTCCATTCAATTTTTATTAGGTAGAAACAAAAATTATGGATTCGAAATTTTAGATTTTTATGATATTGTTGCGCATCACTTCGAATCGTCTCTCGCCGCAGTCCACGAGCGAACTCTCTCTCCTTAGGACTCTTTCCGGCGACTCTCCGCCTAAAACCTCCGGCCTAAAACCACTCCCCACTATCTCCTTTCACCGCCACTTACAACGCCCCCCTTCTCCCCTCCATACACTAACCCTCTCACTCCTTGCCTAGTCTCTGCCCTCCTGCAAGGGAAAGGCAAGGGAGTAAACAGCCTTGAAGAGGCAGTCATATGGGGGGGGGGATTGAGCATAAAACTCCGCGTATTAATATAAATGGTATTATAACAGGAAAATTAAGTATTAGGTTTACACACTAACCAAGGGAAAGAGGAAGAAAATGTTGCGTTCGTTTCGAAAGAAATGTGATGTGAAACCAGAGAAGTTCACAAGACAAAATACAAGTCCGAGAGCTTTATTTTTATTTTCCATGTCCGCTGTACTTGAGTCGTTCTGCAAAGTTCATCACCACCGGTATTTAACCTATTTTTGCTTTCGGCGCTTGAATTTGTGAGTTGATCAATAAGTAGCAACGCTTCACTGGCTTTTGTATTATCCCCGAGTCATTTACAGGCACGACGGCACGCTGTCTGACAGAGGACAGAGGAAACCTCTGTAGTAACGACAAAGACTAAATTTTAAATCTTTTTAAATCGGCATTTTCATTCTTGTATTTCATTCGGTGCCCAAAAGTAGAAGAAAAACTCCTATAAGATATAAAAATTGTAAATAGCAATTAAGGTTACTTTGAATTTAAAATTTGCTAAAATAGAACAAAACATTACAGACAACAACCTCTCGTGAATTTTACTTTCTTCGACCTGTAACACAACACTCGCTTTTACGTCGTGACAGCAAAACAAAATCGCCAACATTCGTTCAAAAAATCTTTTTTTCGACCTTATGCAACCTTTGCAACAGTCATTTTGATCGCACAAACGTGCGCATATGCCGCCGGTGCAAATTGGCACGAGTGGCGTTCAAAAAGCCTCCATGACCGTTAAAACACCATACACGGAAAACGTTTTAAGTCCCTAGCGGCGAGAGAAAATTCGATCGAAATTCCCCTCCAGTACAGTGAGAGAGTGAGGCGTTTAATAAGCTTGAGAGCGCTTCCTATTTATTCCCCATAACGCAGAACGGAGAAGAGTGAATCGAGGGGAGAGAGAAAGAAGGGGATGGAAAGAGGAGAGAAATAGAGGAATGGGAGAAAGGAGAAGTACATATATATATATAGAAAGAGAGGGTAGGGGAAGAAGAGAGGAAGATGAAGTTGAGAAAGATGGAGGGGATCGCAAGCTATGCAAAGAGAGAGAGAGAGGTGAGAGAAAGAGAGAGGTGAGAGAAAGAGAGAGAGAGAGAGGTGACAACAGCTGCCATAAAAACGCGTGCTGTGAATATGTTCGGAACGCCTGTCAATCAGTTAATAGATTAATCCGTAGTTACCGCTGCCAATCGAATGTTGAAATGGAGGATGGGAGATGTTGACCTGGGAGGAGGGAGGGGCAGAGAGAAGGGGGCGCCAGGGGGCGTGGCAAAGATCCCATTTTGCTGACGGGTGGATGAGAGGGTGCCCAATTTCGCTGAGAGGCGAATTATCGCTCCTCACCTTGCCTGCGTCGGAGACAAATATGGACCTTGGCGACGCTAGGGCATCTTCAATTGTTTTTTTTACGCGTTTCAATCGACGGAACCGCCTTCGATCGATAGATGATTACCGAGTTCGGTTTATTCTCGTAAAGACACACGTTAACAATTTCGGCTTTGTCTTCATTCTTTCGCGGGTCATCGCGAAATAATACATTATCACTGGTTGTTCAGACGCAGTATAGAAGTGGTAACCCGCTGACCCAATGCGCTGAACTGCTTGGCGGTTCGATCCTCTCCAGAGTTCTCCGCCCGAACAGTAGAACATACTCGTGGACCGAACTGCATCGTCGCCCTTTATAAGGTGCCGAACACCCGTGAGCACTCAAAAAGTCCGATTTCAAAGCCGCAAATGTTTTCGACATGGGACGAATCGATGCGAATTTTCCGGAATGGGGGTTATTTTTTTAATGACTCACATGGACGGAGTTTGCTCGTCGAGGAGTTTCTCCGGCCGCTCCATGTGGTGAGGCGCCTTCGTCGGACCGCCTCTTCTTCCTCCCTCCCTCTCCCCTTCCCTCTCTCTCTCTCCTCCTGATCTTTCCATCGTCTGTGACACCTCTTCCTCTGCCTCTTCCATCCTCCTCCCCCCCTCCCCCGAGGGCCTTTTCTTCCTTCTTTCGCGTACTGCCGACACCTTCCTCCTCCTGTCTGTGCCTCCCCATCTCTCTCCTCTCCCGTCTCTCCTTCACCGATTCGCCGTCCTATGCCGGTATGGCGCTGTACTCGACCGGCCTACGTCACGTTATCCTTTTCTCTATGCCTAAGCGTGGGGAGGGGGGATAGGGTCCCCGGAGTGTGTGCCCGCTTCCGCGCGCGGATGTAGATTGCGGGAGGTCGCGGGAGGTTGGATCTCGATGGGACGACACCCATTAAACGGGGCGAGGAGCACATCTTCGTGGTAGTCGACTCTTTAGCTGTCAGGGGAGACATGAAATGCAGCCGATGCAACGAATGGGTGGCTTTAGAACGTCGGTCGCCGACCGTATTACAGCGATGCCCGAGGGACTCGAAGAAAATTTTTTAGATGCCCGCGAAATTTTTTTAATTAAGTGATTCCCCCTTTATCTGTTCTCCAACTGAATGGCAACTTCAATTACCCCGTGGTTGGGTGTAAATCGAGTATTGCAGTGCGCGTTCGGCCTAAAAACTGCTCAGACTCCACATGAGTTTTATTTTATTTATTTATTTTATTCGTTTGTCTGTTTTTAACTATCTATCTTTGACGGCTATTACTGCCGAAAAAGGATTTTACTATGAGCTATGACTAACTTTACTTAAAATATACACACAAAAGAATGATTAAATTTTTTCAGCTTTTCGAAAGGCGGAACAGCAGCGCATAAAATTCGCCATTTCAGATTCGCATTATTTTTTTCCAACTCACTAAGAATATTGCAAATTTTTCATCGAGATGAGGAATACCGATGATTCTTGTAGAATGTTGTATGTAAGATTATAATGGGGTAATATCTTTATTTATTAATGCAAAATAAAAGATATAAAATCATTTGCCTAAAGAATGAGAAAGACATCTCTTCTGAGTTAAAGTAAAACATCCAAGTGAGATTATTGTGGGTCTAAGATGTTAGGAAGGAGTTTTATAGCGATATTAGATATAAAGAAAATGTCCACACGAAAGAGCATAAGGAAGGATATTTCAGCTATGCTTTCATTTTGAAGCAGAATGAGAGAAAAGAGGATCTTTACACTCTTATGTTAAATAATTTCAGAGGAGTTCCTTTATTGGAGTAGTTCTGTGTGCATCGCGGGAGCACATTTAATGTTTCCAAATAATTTATTTTGTTGTTACTCCTATGTCAGAAATTGGAAATCCTTTCAGCGATATAACACAATGTAAAAATATTAGCAACTTTCAAACCCTACTCAAAAATATGTATGCAATAATAAAAATTTAAACATTAATATAACGTTCTATGTGTAAGTTTAAAAGGTCTGCACAGGGGTGGGTTGGGTTCAAACGTTTTATACACAAAACCATAACCCATTAATCAAACTTCCGATTTTTCTTTGTTAGGTATATCTGTATAACTAAAATTAGTCAATTTGAAAATTCAATGTACTAGAAAAAGAGAAGTAACATGAAGCAGGAATGTTTGTAGAATTTCCGTAACTGATACAAAAATTAAAGATTCGTATGAAAGATGTTCATATCCCTTTTATCCTAGCCCTAAATGATTATTTGGCTGTTCCATATTACATCAGATGGAGCCTCTGTAATAGCCGCTCGTCTTATTTCAAACAGAATACGGAAAGTTCATTATTTCTCCCAGCGATCCTAAAATAGGAATACCATCGATGTCATCCAATAATATGAGTTTAAATGCAGAAAATACCGATTTCATCGCTTAGAGCGATAATAATTTCCCGTGTGCATTAGCAAATGACAACCTGATTACTCCAAAGAATGATTCAGCGAGCTATCGCAAAGATGAATTTTGAACGATATCTAAGGGATCTACTCGCCGCTGCAGCACCCTAGAAAAGTTAATTCTGCTACTCTTACTGGAAAGTTGCCACAGAACTATCTAAATCATAAATTAAATTATAATTTTCCTCGAATTAAGTTTACAGAATTATAGTGAGTAAATATAAATAGTAAATATAATTTTAGTAAAATTGATCGTAATTAATTTTTACGTTAACGGCATCGAGAAAAATAGAGCAATATTTGCAACTGTGAGGAAATAAAGTAAAATGTTCTTATGAAAATTATGCGCGTTGTTTGATTTCTTCGTTGGCAAAACTTTTGTGGGCCGGTGAAGGTTTTGTATCATAAAGCATGCCCTTTAATAAAATATTTAAAGCTATTGCCGTTGTATGTAGCCCGGGAGGCGTTTAAAAATTACTTTAAAATTCTTTACATTCCTTCAAATTAGATCAAACGAAAGAGACGAGAGCGTTCATGGTTATTTAAATGGGAAAGACGCACGCGCATTGAAACGCACCAAGTTACTTTTTACCTATAAATGAAAACGAACCCAAAATAATATGCGAAATTTGCAGTCTCCCCCTCTCATGAGTAAACACACAATCTCCTTGGAGTCGAGAGTGTTTTTTTTTAAGGCACCACCGTCGAGATCGCCGTATTTACGTACGGCGAATTAAATTTTCAACGCTTCGCAATCGACTTACAGAAAAGTCCCCCTTTCGCCTCGCTGTTGACATTTGTTAGAAGCATGAGTTTAAATAAAAGACAATAGAATGGTTTTTTGTTGTGTGCCTCACCGTAAACAAAACTCCTATCCCGGTAAAAACCAAGCTTCGATCCTTGAGCAGGGCAAAAACCCTTTGGGGATCCTCCACAACCTCTTCTCACAATCCCACGGCATCGCGCAAGGCACGGGATCGATATTTGCAAGCCATCCCTCCCTCAACCCACTCCTCCCTTCTCTCCCCCACCCCTTCTCTCCCCCACCCCTTCTCTCCCTCACCCCTTCTCTCCTACAACCCTTCTCTCCCTCACCCCTCCCTCTCTCCTTCCCTCTTGGCCCTTTCCCACACACTCTCTTTCTCTCCTTACTTTCCCTCTCTCTCGTATTCTCCTTCTATCCCTTTTCGATCTAAATCCTGTTCCTGGTCACGTATTTCTCTATCTATCTCTCTTCCCCATCCCTTACTTCTCTCCTGAATCTCCCTCATTTTCCCCTTTGCTCTGTAAGTCCTTATTTATCGCTAGCCATCGGTATAGCCTTTCTCCTTTATCGCTTCCCACTTACATCCATCAAATACCCAATAACCGCTCTCCATCTCCCCCCTTTACTCTTCAGCACTTTCCTGCTGTTCACTTTCTTCTAATACCTCTCTCTATCTCCTTTTCTATCTTCATCCCATTTTCCGCACTGGTATCTTCTCCCCCTCTCTTATCCCTCCTGCTTTATCATCTCTTCTTCTCTTCCTCTTTCCTTTCAACTTCCTCCATTTTTTCTCTTATCACTTTCGCATACCTTTCCTGTCTCACTGCCTTCCTTGAATCTTTCTCTTTTCTCTCCGCTCATATTGTCCCTTCTTCCTCCTCCGTCTCTTTTATTCTCTCCCTTTTTCTGTCTCTTCAACTTCTCTTCCCTTCTTTATTTTTTAGCCTACTTTCCAGAATAGAAATAGGCTTATAGTTTCGTCGTTGTGTCTGTCTGTTTCTCTCTATTAACTTTTGAACCAATACACCGATTTTCATGACAATTGGTGGATATCTCTTGCTACTGGGACCGAAATTCCGAGGATAGTTTTTGATGCGAAGATTGAAAGTCCCGGGTTAGATTCCAAGAACTATCCTTCCTATTTGATTTACATGGGAAATCTGAAATCCATCGTGCAGGGTAATTTTCCCTTTCGCGTTAAATATCTTAGAACTGTAATATCGGAGCGAGATTTGTACTATTCTTTGGGGAAATTAATGAAGATTCAAATTTTTACCGTAGAATGTTGCTTTTCGATCTAATTTCTTCGAATTTCGCGTAAATACCGGTGTTTTTGAAGATTTTATCACTCGTTACGAGAGTGTTGCCATATCAACGACTATTGCTGGAATTGGATTCAGCATATTCTAGTACAGGGCTGGGCAATCTTTCCTGAATGGTGGGACGCATTGGTGGCAGTGAATCCATCCGTGGGCCGCATTGGAAATTGCCAGTGCTTCGGTTGACTGCAATAATGTCAAATCGAAAGTTACCTGGAGATTTTTAGGCAGCGTATAAGTGAAAATCAAGTTAAAATTAGATTTTTAGGGTAAACGTTTCAGTGAAAATCATGATGGAATTCAATCGTAGAAATACCTTTGAGGAAAGATCAAAAAACGGCATAAAAGCAATTTATTTGAATCGAGAAATATTTGAAAAGGCGTCCCAATTTAACGCTAGATATTTTAAAGATATCTCGAGACAAAAAATAATATTTGGTATATAAATCAAAAGCAAAACGAAAAAATTTAAAAACCATGGAATGCTGGCGGGAGGGGCCGCATCAAGTTGCTTAGGAGGCCACATCCGGCCCGTGGACCGCGCAGGTTGGGCACCCGTGTTCTAGCACGTACGTACACACACGCGTTATTTCTGCCGCACAAACACGCGTGATCGGTTTAGTTTTCCGTTCGAATGTATTCGTAATATTTTATAACGCAAAATTAAGAAATTTGGGAACACAAAGAGCAACTCATCCTCGGTGATTTTAAAGCTATTAAAGGCAACATAAGTATTAAATAAACGATCAAATGAAAAGCAGGCATCATAAGTTCCGGTTGGATCATCTTGTCTTCCCTTACTATTTCGCCACGTTACCATCTTCCCTCCTTTTTCTCACCTCGTCACTCAAGACCTTTTCTCCTTTCCTTTTTTTGCTCTCCCCTTCTTATCGCTCCTTCTCTCTCTCTCTCTCTCGCATCTTCTCTTTTATCCCTCTCCTTTTTACTCCTTCCCGTTATCTGTCTCGCCCACGCCCGCTCTCTCACCCCTTTAGTGAATTTTTCACACCCTTACCCCTCCTGAACTATTTATTAAGCCTCTCTTTTCTTTTATGGAAGTTTCTCTTGAATTCCCCCATTTCCAAAAATTGAACACGCGCTGTTTTTTTCCGCTCCGTTGTGACCCATTGCCTCCCTCCGCCGCGTATTTGTTCTCACTTAATCCGATTTTTTATTTACGCAGTATTAAAGTAAAGAAGATCGCTAGATGCGCCTTTAAAGTCCGCTTCGCAGCGTACCAAACCAGATGGGAATTTTTCGTCCCAAGAGGTTGCGTAAAAAATTGCTGTTTTGTTTTCAAACGCAAATCTTCTAATTTTCTCTGCGAAATCCGCAGATGATGATGATAAAAATCATGGCTTGCTAGGTTATATGCCGTTACTTTAACGATAGCGTTACGGGAAAAAACGTATTGTGCCTTCGTTTTTTGTTTCTTGATAGAGCGCCTGGATTATTTCTCGGAAATCTTGTTTACCTTAAAAGAGATTGGACAAATATCATGTGACAACCTATAAATGAAATGTTTTTCAAACAAAGCATGCGAAACACGTTTTTTATATTTCATTTTGACCATCTAACAAATAAAAGAATGAAAAACAGAACGAGTTTAAATCAATTAGTAAATTGAAAAGCGAGAATACCTTTCACCAAACATGGTGTACCGGATTATTTCTCAAAAACATTTTCATGGCGTTTTGAATTTTGAATCATAAATAAAATAAGCCATTCCAAGAAACTTCCGACCTCAACGAACTAAACCTGCAGGCTACCATCTTCCGGCAAATATTTGCACTAACAAAATTAAATGATTTGATTTAACTTTCTTATTTTCTCGTTTCGAAAGAGATTGCCCCTTCTATTGACGAAAATTGAAATTCGTCCATTAAAAGGAATTATTAATGGTCATCAATCCTTTATCATTAGACACGAGTTCGAATATTATTTTTATTATCTTTATGTGCCGTTTGAAATCACACTTAATCATGTATGATTAGAAGAATAGCCGAATGTCCATTAAGAATCCACTATAATCAAGCTAAAATCTAAATAAGGAAACCCTTATGGCCGTTGAACATGTGTACCATTACTTTCATTTTTACTCCAAATATGACACCCAAATAAATACGATAAAATAATATTTTTTTAAATATAAACGTTTCTAATGCACTAAAGAGAGAAAAATAAATTTATGTGTTTATCTCAACAAATCTATTGGTTAGTTTATCTCCAAAATGTGTAATAAAGAAGGGCACTTTTAACAAACATAATGGATTTCGGTACCGGTTAGTGTTTGCAGAAAGTTTTTAGGGCGCTCAATAATGGCGCTGTAAAACTTTTCTGCAAACACTAACCAGAACCGAAATCCTTTATGGTTGTTTAAAGTGCTCTTCCTGATTACAAATTTTGGAGATAAACAAACCAATCAATTTGATGAGGTGAACACACAAATTTATTTTTCGCTTTTTAGTGCATCTGAAAAGTTTATATTTGAAAGAAATAGTTTTTTATTTCATGTTTTTTTACTTTTTAGTTTTACAGACAACTTACTGACAATGGCATTGTTCTTGCGTTTCATGTGATCGGATTTGTGAAGATTGTGTTCGATCAACAGTTAAACAGTGATCTCTTTAAGTTTCAGATTCATTTCATTTATATTCAGAAGTTAGTTCCCGTTACTTTGTTTCGTTCTTCAGGTGATTAATTAAATTTATTATTTATACTAGTACAAAAGCCCGTCAATATGACGGGTATGCGTGGATTAAATATCAAATTTAAGGCACTTCCCATTCTTCCTCATTTTCTCTTTTCCATTCTCCTCCCTCATATTTTAAGTTTATATTAGATTTTTTTTTCGATTTTTCGACATTTCATAAAGAGGTTGCAATGAAACAAAATCATAAAGGACAAAAACCGATTGAAAATTTACGTGAAAAGTTTCATGTAAATTTAAAACAAATAAACTCGTGGCGTAAAAACTAAGTCAGAAACGACTCCAATGCATTGTAATAATGGACAACTCAACATTTCAAATATGAAAATACTTCACGCGTACATTGAAAATATCTTTTCATTTGCAAATTTTATTGGGCAGTTTAAAGCAAATTACTATATTGACAATGATTATTATTAATTTATTTCGATAATTAAGCAAGATATTTGACGCATGGCCGATGCATTTATAGTGATTACAAAAAATGTGTGAATTAAAAAAGCTCTTTACTAAGTTCTTTCATCGTCAAGGTAAACAAAACAAAAAGCTATAAAATCTATGTTCATTCGCATTTCTTCCACGCCTTAGAAATGGCACTGCAGTAAAAAAAAACCTATCGTTCAAATCAAGCCATCATTACTTCCCTTTTGATTAAATGCATTCAAAATATATAAGAAGAGTTCTCACAGTTGATTTCAACTACATTATCAAAGTTCATGTCATTGCTTTTTAGATATAGACGTAGTTTTGATAGATCAGCAGCCCTTGACGACGAAATTTTTTCGTCTAAAATTTAGCCAAATTTTCGTGTTAATAACGAATTTTTGGAACGATTCGACGCGTATTCGAAAATCTATGGCTGGAAAATAATTCTAAGTGATTTTAAAATGCAAATGAAAAATGTGCTGCAACTGTGCAAACACGCAGAAAGAAGGACAGAATTCTCTTTAATATACCTATGTATTAGATTTACTTAATCAATTTTTACATGCTATTTTATATTGATCATTCGTACGTTCTATTGAGTTAAACATCTATAATATTAAATAAACAGTAATACTAGATAGTATATTTTATTATAGAACGTTTGCTAATTTCCACAAAATATATGCACGACACGACCGGTTTCAATGAGAAATGAGGTAACGGATCGTGACGTGCATATATTTTGTGGAAATTAGCAAAAGTTCTTTAATAAAATATACTATCTAGTATTATTGTTTATTTTATTTGATTGTGGAATTATACGAAGTCTCGGCCTCGTCCATTAACTTTATCTACAATAATAGAGCCCGTTGCAGTACTTCCTGCAAAAATTTAGGGAACTTTGCGTGATGTGGCCCTAAGTAATAGGGTATATGACGAAGAATTGTGGCTCAGGGTGTTTTTCGTTTAACCACTTTTATTGCTCCTCTCAAAATAATCGTATTGCTCACACTATTTTCATAACCAAAAACACATACCTACATGATTTAGAGTCTCAATCATGTAGGTATGTGTCTAAATTTTAGATTAACACACGATACACAACATTTTTTGTTTTGTTCATTATTTCTGATGGTACAGCAAATCGTATATTCTGTGGTTTGTTTAATATTAAGTAATCACTATAAATGCACCGGCCACGCGTCAAATATCTTGCTTAATTATCAAAAGAAATTGATCACAAACATTATCAATATAGTAATTTGCTTTAAACTGCCCAAAAAAAAATTGAAAACGAAACTATATTTTTAATGTACGCGGGAAATATCTTCCTATTTCAAATGTTAAGTTGCCCATTACTACAATGGACTGGAGTCATTTCTGACTTCAAGTTTCTTCCGTACGTGTTTCATTTGTTTTATATTTGCACGAAACTTTTCACAAATTTTCAATCTGTTATTGTCCTTGATACGTTTGTTTCATTGTAAACTTAGAGCAAATGCACTTGAAAGCCAGAGTCCAACGATGCAAAATTCCGAAATTAAAACAATGCCAGCAACCGTAGCAACCACCTTTCTGAAATGTTGAGAAATTGGGGGAAATCTTATAAATATGTAAGAGTGTAGTGTGTATATATGTATGTCCTTGATACGTTTTTACACCGTTGAAGTTATCGAATTCGAAAGTTTCATGGGCCATCCTATGGACCACCAAAGGAAGAACTTGGTCTAGGTTTGCAGACCGTGTGGTCTCTTATACCCCATGGGGTCAACGAAATACTATTTCCATAAGAATGCATGGGAAATTGTGTGGAGAAACCCCAAAATGCCATGCAGCCCTTCACTGATGTGGGTATAAATATACCTAAATATTTACTTACGATCACGGGAAAGTATAATATTATCCTCTGGGGTTCCTCTCCCCGTCTGAAGGAAATCTTAATCATTCAGAAGAAATTACTTAGAACCATCACTGGCAGCATCTATTATGCTAGATGTCAGCCATTATTTAAGGAATTAAATATTCTCACCGTTCCATCAGTATACATTTTCTGCTTGGTTTTATTGACCAAGAAAAATATCGGTAATATGGAGAAAAAATGCATGGTCCACAGTTGCTTGATCCGATCAGCTGATGATCTACATTTACACTTTAACTCTAGCAAAATTATTTGCAGAAGCTCCAAAGCAATGGGTATAAATTTTTATAATAAATTGCCTAAGAATCTTAAGAGTATCAAATGTCTTAATTCTTTTAAAACGAAATAATTTCTTTACCTTGTTGGTAAATGTGTATATAGTGTTTATGAGTTTTTAAATTATGCATAATTGATTTTTTTCTCAATTTGTTTGATTTTTTTTTTGTGTAACGTATGCTAATATTTTTGTAAGGATATTTATATTTATCTATCTGACGTGTCTTATATCTGCCTAAAGTATGATCTTTGGACAAATAAATTTGATTTGATTTGATTTGAATACTTTTTAAATGAGTCAAATGATTTTTTAAGGAATATTAGAACATTGTTATCTTTTACTGTTAACATTGAAAGATTTGTCGCAACATAAATCGATACATCTACTTACATTTATTTGGTAACCAAGATGTTCTTTATTGTTTATGTTTTGGCTAATATTATCGACATAACCCACATAATTTTATTGTTGCTTTAAAGGCATTGGTGCATCTATCCATGTGAATATTAAGTAAGACGTGGAACAGCTTCAGTATAAGTCACCCACATCTGCATCACTGAGGTATGAGGAAATTGAAATAACAAACTTGATATTACTATGGATCAAATGTAAATAGTATTAATATGCAATATACTAAAACCGAAACATATAAATGTACATTTTGTTTTGCAATGAGGGCTTCGGCCCCAACTCCAGCTTTCTTAAGGAAGAGCAAAATGTTCCTTTGAGGAGGAACGAAAAACAATTCAACCAACTTACCCAACTCGGTGAGGACAAGCAAAATGTTCCTCCATGCAATAATTTCCCAAAACAAAAGGTTCCTTTGAGGAGGAACGAAAAACACTTCAACCAACTTACCCAACACAGTGAAGGCGAGCAAAATGTTCTTTTGAGGAGGAACGAAAAACAATTCAACCAACTTACCCAACTCGGTGAGGACAAGCAAAAGGTTCCTCCGTGCAATAATTTCCCAAAACAAAAGGTTCCTTTGAGGAGGAACGAAAAACACTACTTCAACCAACTTACCCAATCCGGTGAGGACGAGCAAAATATTCTTTTGAGAGGAACGAAAAACACTTCAACCAACTTACCCAACCTGGTAAGGACGAGCAAAATGTTCCTCCATGCAATAATTTCCCAAAACAAAATGTTCCTTTGAGGAGGAACGAAAAACACTTAAACCAACTTACCCAACCCGGTGAGGACGAGCAAAATGTGCCACCATGTAAACATTTCCCAAAACAACAAAAGAAGAACGATAATCGCTATGGGTTTACAAGGTCTGATCAAAAAGTATCCGAACTTGGGCCGGGAAAAATAAACTAGTGAACTAACGGGGTTAAGACCCTAATCCCCTTCAAAGTAGGCTCCTGACTGCACACACTTGTTCCAGCGGTCCTTCCACTGTTCAAAGCATTTTCAAAGTCATCTTTTGTAAGAGCAATAAGCTGTTGTGTCGCGTTTTGTCTAATGGTTTCAACGTCATCAAACATCTTTCCTTTTAACGCCATTTTAATTTTGGGGAACAAAAAAGTCACACGGAGTGAGGTCCGGAGAGTACGGAGGCTGCTGCACTTGTGGAATTCCCTGTTTGGCTAGAAACTATTGCACAAGCTGGGATGAGTGGGCAGGGGTGTTGTCGTGGTGGAGCTGCCAGTCGCCTCGCTGCCACATTCCTGGTCGCTTGCGCCGGACTGCATCGCGCAGGCGCCGGAGAACCCCAACGTAGTGCTCGTTGTTGACAGTTTGGCCCTGCGGTGCGAACTCATGATGAACGATGCCCTCGGGATCACAAAACACTGTCAGCATCACTTTCACCTTGCTTCGAACCTGGCGAGCTTTTTTCGGCCAGGGAGATGAAGCTGTCTTCCACTCTGACGACTGAACTTTTGTCTCTGGGTCATAACCGTAAACCCATGACTCATCACCAGTTATGATGGTTTACAAAAAATTTTCATCTCGTTCTGCACACTCAAAAAAAAAACATTTGCTATCGTCAAGCGGTTCTCCTTCTGCTCATTCGTCAGCTGCCGTGGAACAAACTTTGCTGACACACGTCTCATGCCCAAATTTTCGGTTAAAATTGTTTGAACCGAACCAAATGAGATCCCAAGTTCATCACACAGTTCTCTTATTGTGATTTTCCGATTACCTTTCACTGCCTCTCGCACTTTCTCAATTATTTCCGTGTTTCTGCTCGTGGAGGGCCTCCCAGAACGCTTGTCACTTTCCACGGATGTCCGACCATCTTTAAACCGGCGAAACCACTCATAAACTTGGGAGTGGACTTCGTCGACCTACGACCGAATATCGAATCGTGCAGGGCACCACTGGATCACTCTGGTGTTCACTACACGCCCGAATCGGCTCAGAGAGTAGCGAGTAGGATTCTCGAGCACAGTAGGGATTTTTTAGGCTACAGAGTAGGGCAGGGTGTAGGTCAGCTTTGGGTCAGGGGATAATCGATGCATTTGTAGAAAATAAGAATCCCGCAAGATTATCTAATGATAGAATATACACCGAGCGTGACATGCAGCACCAATTTCGCGATAGGTCATTGATAGAATGTTCCGTTAAGGGCGCGACGGGTCGCAATTCCAATTTTGATGCGACGCCATACAGTCGTGGGAGTGATTGTGGTGGGAGCGCATGTAGTTTTAGAGTGGAAGAGAAAGTCAAGGGTGAGATTAGCATGCGAAGTGATAGTGAGAAATTAAACGTCGTCGTACTGAACTGTCGCAGCATCCGTAGGAAAATTGCTGAGTTCGAGCATGTTATTCGCAGTCTGCATGCCGACGTCGTGATAGGCACAGAAAGTTGGTTAACGGATGAAATTCAGAGTCAGGAGATATTTCCTAGAGACTATCGTGTCTATAGAAAAGATCGCGCTAATAGATCGGGCGGGGGAGTTTTCATAGCGGTTAGCGATAAGTACGATAGCAGTGAGATTCCGATAAGTGACGAGGATATCGAGAGTGTTTGGTGCCGCATAGGTAAAGATGGCTCCAAAAAGGTGTTCATATGCTCGTTTTACAGGACACCTAACGCTGGTGTAGATTGTATTTTAAGTCTCGAGAAACAATTATCACAGCTTAGACTGATAAATCAAGATGGTATCGTTATAGTCGGTGGTGACTTTAACTTACACTCAATTGATTGGGAAAATCTATGTTTCGAATCTAGAGGTAAAGAACGCGAATCCTGTGAGGCATTAATCGAAACATTCTGCGAGCACTCTCTCCTTCAATTAGTCAGAAAGCCAACGCGATTGGGAAACATATTAGATTTATTAGCAACTAACGTCCCAGAAAGAATAAACAAAGTCACCATTGAAGATGGGATAAGTGATCATCAGGCCGTATATGCAGAGTGTAAGTTGAAAATCGATAGGCACCCCAAGCCTCAAAGAAAGTTTTATATATTTGCTAGGGCAAACTTTTCAAGCTTCAGGTCGCGCCTACGAGAAATACTACCTGGCTTCCGTGATATGACCAAACGATCAGGTGCTGAGTCGTCATGGAAACTATTCAAGGATATAATGCTAGAGAGTATCGATAAGTACATTCCAATTAAATCGAAGGTCGACAATAAAGAGCCACGTTGGTACAATAAGCAAGTTAGGAGTGCGCTTAGGCGTCAGAGAATATGCCACGCGAAAATAAAAAATATGCCGTCTACATCATCCGATGAATATAGAGCAACTAAAGTTAAGACGTATAAGGAATCCCGCGCTAAAGCGAGAACTACTATGCGCGAGGCTTTTACTAACTTCCGGAATAAGGTATTAAATAATTATTTGAAGGAGGACCCTAAAGCGTTTTGGTCCTATGTGAGAGAGGTCCAAGGTAGAGGCCCTACAATACCTTCCCTGCGTAATGACTCGGGTGACGTTATTCATGATAGCGTAGAGAAAGCCAACCTGTTAAACGGTCATTTTGTAAAAGCATTCACAGCCGTCAGCGACCATTGCGTACATTATGCACCCGCAATAAGGGGGGACCTGATGGACGATATAGTATTTTCTGAGGTAGGAATAGCAAAGCAATTAAGTTCCATCAGACATAACAAAGCCACTGGCCCCGAAGAAATTCCTGCTCGCGTTTTAAAAGAATTAGCAGAAGAAATAGCACCTTTTCTTCGGATAATCTTCGAGAAATCCATTTCTCGCGCAGAGGTCCCTAGCGACTGGAGGTTAGCGCACGTTACCCCAATTCGAAAGGGCGGAGACAAGGAGAACCCAGAAAATTACAGGCCGATTTCTTTAACTTCGATATCGTGTAAGATTCTCGAACATATACTCGTTAGCAACATAATGCGATTTCTTGATAGTAATTTATTGTTAGATGATTGTCAACACGGCTTCAGGAAAGGTAGGTCATGTGATACTCAGCTCGGTCTTTTTGTTAATTGTTTACTGAGAAGCGGAGAAAAGAATACGCAGGTCGATGCCATCTTCTTAGATTTTAGGAAAGCCTTTGATAAGGTACCTCACAGGAAGTTAATAACGAAATTAGAAACCTTAGGCGTTAATTCTAAAATCGTTAGTTGGATCCGTGAATTTTTAAATCATAGGAAGCAGATGGTTGTTATAGATGGGAAATCTTCGAACTTAGTGGAGGTTGTCTCTGGCGTTCCACAGGGTAGTGTAATTGGTCCGTTATTATTTCTAATTTATATAAACGATATCAGCTCAGTAGTCAGAAGTAAAATTATGCTTTTCGCGGATGACACCGTCATCTATAGAGAAATAAGCAATCCGGAAGACCACCAGTATCTCCAAAATGACCTAGAAGCTATTTCTGCATGGTGTAAGGAATGGCAGTTAGAGATAAACCAAAAGAAAAGCTGCGTCATCAACTTCTGGAGAACCAAGAGTATCTCGTTGAATAGTAATTATTCGTTGGACGGAGTAGAGATTCCAGTTTCAGACTCGATTAAATACCTCGGAGTCACGATCCATCGTGATCTCTCGTGGGACACCCACATTCGCCGATTGATAGGTGCCGCTAACAAAAAGCTGGCCTTTATAGGGAGAATAGTTCGAAATAGCTCCGAAAAAGTGAAAGAATTATGCTATTTATCCTTGGTTCGACCGCAGGTCGAATATGCTTCAGCTGTGTGGGATCCTTACGAAAAGGGACTCACTAACGAGATAGAAAAGGTTCAGCGCAGGGCAGCTAGATTTGTAAAGAGGAATTACGATAGTAAACAAAGCGTAACATCATTAATAGAAAATTTGAAATGGACATCGTTAGAGGAACGTAGGCTGCAGGCTAGAATTAAACTACTGGAAAAATTTATGTCGGAGGGACTAGGGAATGAGGTAGTAGGACTTATCAGAAGCCCGACGTATTTCGGAAGGCAGGACAGTGAGGATAAGATTCGCGAGATTGACTGCAGAACGGAGCGATATAGAGGATCGTTTTTCCCTAGGACGATAAGAGACCATAATAGGAAAAGATAACGTAGGAAAACTATGGACCCTTGGTGCACTGCACCCCCTGCCATCCACCGAAAAGGTGACTTGCAGGGTATAATGTAGATGTAGATGTAGATGTAAACTTGTGTACGGCCCATTGAATCCTCTCCATAAACCTTTTTGATCGTCTCATAAGTTTCCAGGAACGAGTGTCCAAGTTTCTGGCAAAACTTAATGCACACACGTTAAACTTTTTCTTACGTCGTAAACGCGACGCAAACGTCAAACACGCCTGTAATCTATGACTGATTGCCACCGACCGAGTGGTCCCAGCGGGCTGGCGTTACGCATGCGCAGGTTTAACTTCCAAGTATTCACGTGACAAATTAGACCCACAAATCAGCCTTTGCATGGGATAACGTATGGTTAAGCTAAATTTGAATATATCTTCGAACGTGTTTTCATCGGTTGCATCCCTAGAGCTTGCAATCCCTGCCCAAGTTTTTAATGTTTTTGATATTCATGACCACATAATATGATGCAGTTTCTTCCACTGAAAATCTATTTGAATAAAATAACTATATTTTAAAAATGATTCCATAGATTGTTTATGATTATTTGATAAAAAAATAGTCACCAAATTTGTTGATAAAGGATGCGGGAGAATTTTATTTATTTGGCGAAAAGATGGGAAGACAAGAAATATTGCATACCATTAAGCACTACAATAAAAATTAACCTGGTTTCATTACTCGGTTTTATTCTCAAATCTTACTGAATATTTTTTGTCTTGACTTAAAAACCCGACCAACGTCGAGTAATTTCAGCTAGTCGAATATAAACTTAAAATTTGAGCAAACGCGAATTAAACAACAAAATCGACTGTAAGAATCTTCAAACTCTCGTTGGTAAGATATTTTAAAGACTAAAGACATGTTCTAGCCGATTACGTGTTAATAAAATGCAAAAACGAAAACTATTCTGGTATTGAACCCATCCCTTTTCGGGGGACGACTACCCACTTAAAACCTGCAAGAGTTCGCGCTGAGTATTCAAGGGGAAAGATTCGTCAAAATCGAACCGACCGTTCTCGATTTATTTGCGTTCACGCTGGGAGGTGACGTCACTCGAGGCTTCGGACGCAGGCACGCGGGCAGGCAGAGAGACAGCGGTTATAATATACTATATGATACTATATATACTATTGACTAGGGAGATGCCCGTTGAAATTCAACGGGAAAGGTTTTTGGGAAATAAAAAATTAACATAAATATACCTTGACTTTCTTTTGATGGCAAGAAAACAAACTTTCGTTCTTTTAGGCGTTCGTTGTTTCAAGTTTCGAACTCCTACGATGATTCTAAGAGCCTAATTTTAATATGCGAATGATTAATATTATACATTCAAATGTACTCCTCGTAAATAACGCAACGAATGTTGTTTACATTGGTTGCTATGAAAAGAATTTCTCACTCCTCTCTCTCGTACTAATTGTAAGAGCATTCAAAGCACGCTTTCACCCATAATGATTGAAATAACAATAGGATTTCGAGGTTTAACAATGTAATGGGTTGGCATGGCAACATCCCGTTAAAATGGCAAGATTCCCCTGAAATGTGTGAATTAAACGTTTAACATGAGGAATTTCGAACTGCAGGCGGGAAAAGATGAACAGAATAAGAAACTTCATAGTTTTTTATCTTTAAAATGGGCTAGATCCGAAGATCATAGGTTAATTCTTTCTAATTTAGATCTCAACAAGAAAAAAGCCTGCAAGTCAAAAATTCGATTTTTACGTATTATCATATGGGAAATGGAAATGCCTACCTTAGAGTCGAATCTAGGACTTTTTTCGAGATTTCTTTTCGTCATCATCTTACAATATGCGAGTGAATCATTCCTGCCAACTATAAAAAATTAATCTCGTTCCATTATTGAGTTATTCGCATTTTTATAGCGTGACAGAGGGAGCAACAAAGGGACCAAGGGACAAAGGGACAGAAGTAGCCTCAATACCTAGGAATAGGAAAAAACGACCACAAATATAAAATTAAATACAGGCCGCAGAAGACAGACGTCGCCAAGAACTTTTTTCTAAATAGAGGAATCTGTGAATGGAATGAGCTACCGGAGGAAATCTTTAAGCCCTTTCCTAAATCGCTTAAGCAATTTAAGTCAAAATATAAAGGTTTTCTTTTTTTTAGAGGGTGACGAGTGAGCCGGAGGAAGTAGAGTGAATGCTTGGTAGGGTGAAGTACGGTGGGGACTTCGTGGGCCCCGGGACCGCTACGGTAACCGTGAAGGCCTACCATGAACCTCGAAAACTTCGGCTCCGATTAAAGCCAAGGGGAAAGTAATTGTATTATAAGTATAAGTATTTTAGCCAAAATTGTATTATTTTTATAAAATTAATAATTTTATTCTGTTAAATTTTGGACAAGTGACCTTGATCACGCAGTAAGTTATATGATGTGAAATTTATTGACAATGAGTCATGTAATGTTGCCACTTGGCATGTAGCCAAATTGCAACTTATTTAGTAAATAAAATAAAAATATAGTTTCAAGTCTCGATAAAAATTAGAATCTTCATTCCTTTCCTCAGAGAATAGTACAAAACCCGCTCCGATATTACAATTCTAAGATATTTTAATGTGCGAGAGAAAATTACCCTGCATGATGGATTTCAAATTTCCCATGTAAATCAAATAGGAAGGATAGTTCCTGGAATAGAACCAGGGACTTAGATCTTCGCAGCAAAAACTATCCTCGGGAGCTCTGTCCCGGTAGCAAGAGATTTTCACCAAGTTTCATGAAAATCGGTCTATTGATTCAAAAGTTAATAGGGGGGGGGGGGGCAGACAGACACAACGACGAAACTATAAGCCTATTTCCTTTCTGGAAAGTAGGCTAAAAATATACATCTTGATAAAAGCTATCCCGAAAAATTATTTTTAGCTTAGCGAGGCGCGCAGAGCCGAAGTCCCTGGAGCAAGCGGAAGGCAGGATTCACGCGCGTAGGGGCAGGGCCCTTAGTTTTACTTATATAACTTCATCAATAATTTTACGTAATGTTTGGTACGAAGGCTTTCGCGGCGTTCTGCTGCAGGCTGCATGGCTTTCGGTTTCACCGCGTTGTTCGGCTGTTTTAAGACGTAGTTTCGCCGACTGCAACGCCGGCGAAACGTCGTCTTAAAACAGCCGAACAACGCGGTGAAACCGAAAGCCATGCAGCCTACAATTTTACAGAATGAATGTTTATAAGTATATATTTTCATTTAGATTCACTTCGATAGGCTAACCAATCTCACAGCAATTTATGCCCTGTGTTCTAATTTTACAATGTATAGTAACGTAACATGTAAACTTCTTTATCTACAATAGGAGCAAATAACGTAGATTTCATTACGAAAGATTTTTACCCGAATTAAAGCGAAAACTTCGTTTTCAAAGCGATTCTTTGGGCTGATTCGACGCGAATTTTAAAATCCACGGTAGAAAATAAATTTTCATTCTTTTAGATGTTGTTTGATTCAAAATCCATATTCGTATGATGATTTTAAATAATTTCAAAATGCGATTTAAAGTTATGATGCACTGCTTCTCGTTAACGTGAATCCCGTATAAGAGCCTAGACGTGTTGGAACAGACAAACCATTTCATTTTAGTTATAATTAAAGTTTTATAAAAAAGAGGACAGCTATCAATAATTTTTTCTCCTTGCTAATCATTCCTGGTTGTATTCATCTGCTTATTATTTATTTTACTTCAAGTTTAACGCCTTTCGAAAACTATTTTATGTTTGAAACCAAGAAGAAAAAATTGACTAATAAGTGAAGAAATACATACATATACAATGGGTGATCCATGATTGAGTATTTTTGAATCCTGAAATACTCCGTTATTATATGTGTATCAATAAGCTTGATTGTGTTTTTAAGTAATTTTATTTCTCTTCATTTTAGTCCGTTTTCCTCCCTATACATTTCGCATTACATCGATTCGATTAGTTTGAGAGGACCACTCTTGCTCAAAAAGCGTGAACTTCTGCACGGTATGAGATTTAGTAAATTGCAATTCAAATACAGCTGCGGCAAGAAGTGGGAATACGTGCTACATTGGATCGAAAAAGCATTTAAAATATTACCATAAACTTATAACAACTAGTTTAGTCGAAGAAAAAATTATTAGGAAGGCATACCTCAGCGAGATCGACAGAAAAAATCGACCGGGTTGGAGACATGTTCTCAAATCATCATCATGTTCTTCACTACACGGATTAGGCCGATCAACCTGTTCCGGTATTCATTGGACACTTATATAAGGGCGGTGAATATTTAAGTGAATGAGGTACTAACCCATTTCACAACACCCAACCTGGTGGATCGATTCTTACTCACGCAAACACACGTTCACACACACATTCACACTGCAGGGAAACCCTGTGCCTGCATTAGCCTACTCTTCCGAAAAGCAACAAAGGAGCACACTGCTTAACGTCCTTTCCGAAGGACGAGTGCTATTTTTGCGTGTCCTCCTAATAACGCACTAGTCTGGACGTGGCAAGCCCAGATTGAAGAAACAGGTCTCCGTCAAAATTTGAACCTAGGCTCTCGACGAAGAAGGCCGGAATCCAAGTCCACACACAAAGGTATCGCAAAGAAGTCGACCAGAAAAGCAGTTAGAGGCAGCGGCACTTTTACGTTGTATTTATGGATCATCTTAAATTTTCTTGCTGAAACGATCCTTGCACTGAAATTACTGAATGTTATAATCTCATAATTTGTATAAATTTGAGCTCTTCGTAATGGGTCAGTATACAAGTATAGCGTAAACGGGAATGAATTTAATGGCAATAAGCTATCAAACAAAAGCGGAGATTAAAGCTTTACTTATAATTGACAACAGATTATTTCAGTATTGAAATCCGCGACTTAATTATGGATCAATTTTTACTTGTATGTAATTCTTACCCGAGTATGACAACAAATATTCTAACAATAAAACACTGATTTAAGAAAGAGATGTGCTCAAGGGAAAATATAACATTGAAGTTATAAATTTTTATATATTATATATACGTGCGTGTTATACGTACACACGTATATGATACATAAGTATAAATACACACATACATTTGAATAATGAGATACATGCACGCACGTGTTTATGAGCAAATATATGAGGCATGGGCAATCGAGGCCGTTTTATGTTACTAGCCCATTACGTAACCGCGTCTCTTATATCATATATCCCTCATTTTTTCCAAATCCTCATTACCTCCTCAGAAACCTCATCCTTGCTCCGCCTCCTCTTGCTCTACTTCCGCTCTCCGACTCTTGAAGGGGTCGCACATTCAGCGAGATGTAGAAACAAGACGGGATGCTCGCGGACGGACAAGAGGGTGGAGGGAGTGGGCGGGGGAGAGGAGAGCACCTTCCTCCTCGCCTTACCTCGAAATCCCTCGTCTTCCTTGGCAATCCCTGGAGCGACGCTGTGTGGCTTCCAACCCGCACTTCACCCTCGGGGAATAATCGAGGCAAGAGTCGAACGATAACTCACCGACGAGTTTCTCTCTCTCTCTCTCTCTCTATTTCTCTCTCTCACCTTCTTTTCTCAACAACGGTCGAGAAAAACGAATCGTTCGCCCTTTACCTCACTCCTCTCCCCTTTCTCTCTCTCTCTCTCTCTCTCTCCCTCTTTTCATCGCCGTCGAAACACGAACACCCGTCCACACGTTGCCGGTCTGGGGCGGTCGCACACTTTTTCGTTTCCATGTTCACTAAATCACGTGACCGACCAATAACGTTCAGCGGCCTGTCGTGGACAAAAAAATTGATTTTTCCCCCTTTGAGTGTTTCTATCGTACGGGAAATGGAACTCCTTGCGTTCTTCCTCTAATGGAATAAGGGAGTGGAGAGGAAGACGGGTTGTAATCGAACCTCTCTCTTTACGAGAAGTCAGACGAGCAAAACGACGACGAAAGTAGAACGAATTACGCTCGTTAATGCCGGAAGCCACCGAAAGGTGGCGGTAAACACGGAGGCGTAGTTTAAAGGTTTGGGTAAATGGGTTTTCGAGGTTGGGGAAGCGGGAATTAGGATTCTCGCTCCCCAATACCGCCATGGAAACGCCGAGACGTGGGCCGAGTAACGAGCGAATTAAGAGAGAAAGAGGGAGAGTTGCCGTCTTCGCCTTCCTAGCGACGGACAGACGTAAACAACACGCGGCGGAATATGTAAAGCTTTCCGTCGGTCACGTGGGAAAGAATTCGCATGATTGATTCCTGTGTGAGGAGTTGAAGTGTGTTTTTTTTATTTTTTCATGCATACGACTGAAAATGCTATAGAATGGGCCTCAAAGAAAAAATATTTGGCCCCATTTCCGCTCCAAAATAAAGAATGCCTTTTTGTGTAAGTGAATACTCATAGCCAATATCGATTCTTAGCTCGTTAATTCCCAGCCCTTATTTCTCATGAGAATACGGAAAATGCATGCAGAGCATATTTTTCGATAGCGTGGAGTTATTTATTTATTTATTTTTTTTTAGCATCCGGCATGATTAAAAATTGCTGTTATTTATCGATCATTACTGGTTCTGCGGTAACCAAGGAAACACGATTCGGGAAATCTAGGTCATAAAAATAAAATACTGTTTTTGCTGTGAAGCGACTAGTAAGTTTATATGATTCTCTGAAATGTTATTGTTGTTTTCTTTAAATTTGATTAGTTATGATCTTGCCCATATTACGCTCAACTTTTTACGCTATATGACCAAATCCCATACATATAAATGGAAAAATTATAAGCGTATAAAGATATAGGAGAAAATCCGGAATAGTCGAGATTACGGCGTTCCGATTAGGACTAGCGGAGGGCTAAAAAGAAGGTAGAGAAATAAGCGCTTAATAAGAAATTTATGCTTCCTTTACAATTATCGGTAGTCAACCTAGCGAATTCGATCGCATAAAATAAAAAGAGCATAACCGTGCGTGTCACGAGATCATAAATTTATGTGCCGGAAATGACGGATCTTGTCATTTTCGCCTGCGACAACAACCTTGATCAATGGTCTGTAAACTCTCTCTCTCTCTCTCTTTCCATTTGCAGGCATAATGTTCAAATTGTGGAAAACGGATGGATAAATTCCTGTTCCAAGGATAAACTCTCTTGATATAAGCGCAAAAAGTACGCTATACTTCTCAGGCAATTTTAAAGAAGTTTGGGTGGAACGAATTCATTCCTTTGATGACGATAAAAATATCCGCCATTCAGGCAAACTTTACGGATCAGAAGTAGACTAACAAATAAAAATCATTAAAAACAACTTCGTCGATAGCTTAACGCTTTGATTGCAGAAGGTCCTGTGCCACCAGGCTGACTAAAGTAGAATTTTGCACTCCGAACAGCGTCAAACGTTTTTTAATTAAAGCGTTCATTTTTAGGACATTATAAATTGTTCATTTTTCACTTAAAATATGAATTTATGGATTTAATTACAGTCACATCCATTGACTATTAAGTTAATATGCTGAGAAATATTTTCAGTGGTAGTCGTAGTTTATTTGTAGTAGTGCGAGGGAGATATACAGAAGTTGATAGTGGTATACATTTTAGGTCAACCAAATAGTATAAAATTCAAAATACTCGTGGTAATCACTCTGCATTTATACCTGTCATAATTTTCGCAATTTTACGCATCTAAAATTCGGGCAGCGGAAAAAAGTAATCCTTGGCGGCATTTCGTGAGCGTGGCGGTTCACATGTCTCTGACCCTTAGTTATGACACGTAAAGGTCTCTCCTCGGGGACAATAGTTCTGGTTCAACGAATAAGCATTAAGACGACGACATTCATTCTTTTTTCATGTCCCGTGCGATCGTTCCATTTTTTTACCTCTTTTTTCTACAGATTTGCCCCTTCACATATGAAATATAAGGTTCTTTTTTCTAACACCAGTGCGATAAGGAGTTTCGTCATTGTGTCGAGATTTTTCTCGAAACCAGCGCTGCTAACTCAACAGATCTCGAGTAGCTTGCTCCCTCCTCCCCCTCAGCCATTTTTTCACTCCACTCACTCTTAAAACTTTTTTTAACTCGCTAATTAATGAGGAGAATTAAAAATGTCTTCCCTAACCAAAACGAGTGGAGGATTTCTAATGAAAGAAATTCATTCCCATCTCTAGTTTATAAACAGTTAATATTACTCTTGATGGAAAACCTTTTGAGTCGATTAAAGTTATAGATTTTTATTTGTCACGTTATGCGGATTTTAATCATAAGGTTTTTGTAATATCATTCCGGCGGTTTTCTCTGCGCGGCCTTAATAAGGTATCCCGTTTAATTATGGTTTAATGAAAGAAGTAATTCATCTGCAGTGCGGGGTTTTGAATTTGGAAAGAATATTCTCATTAACTCAATCTCAGCAGAATGTATACTATAAACTATGACGCTAATATAATCCCCGGAATTTGCTGCTAAGAGGCTAAATAGGAATTTTAGTCTTAATATGGCTAAATTTCGTGAAATGGAATGCTTTGATAAAATGTTAATTTCAAATATTTAAACCTCACTGTGCGATAAATTCAAAGTTTCAATATCTAGAATGGAAATTAGGATATATAAAATCCGTATTTACTTTTCCTTTACGCATGATAAGACTTTCTTTGATTTTTATCGAATTAATTTAGAACTAAACAATTATTTCGGAAAACAAAATTCTGTTGACATTTTCAATGTTTATTATTGTTTGTTGTGAGCAAGTTGTAATTTAATTGACGATTGTTAATCATATAAATACCGTTCTATCGATTTGGTGTTTTACGTTAATTTTTTTGCAAACACGATAACATTCAATTGAGGTCAATAGCAATTACCAAATTTGATGTAAATTCATTAATCGATTTTTCAAAGTGAGATAAATCAGCATTTATAGAGACGTGGCTCTTTACATTGAAATTTTGTCAATAATACAGTGCCTTTGTTTGCATTCACGGATATACAGAAGGTATCCTTTGGAAATTGCTATTTGATTTTCACTCGTTTGAATAATGTAAATAAATATACACAACTTTTTTATAGGCGTTCGTTTTTGAAATCTCCGGTGAGTAATCAAAATGATAAATGGGTGATAATGCAAGCCCGTTAAGATTTGTGTAGCTCATGGCTACTTGTGTAAGTATTGAGGAAATTGTACAAATTTTTACATATATAAATTTAAGGCGGTGTGATTGAGTCCACAGCGTAATAACAGTAAATAGCAATATCGTAAGCAAATGAAAGCAAGGTCCTATCTATGACGATAAAATATTGTCCAGGGTTTGAACTCTTGAGTTCTCGTTTTTGTCTTATTCGCTGTATATCGCCATAAATTTATATATATATATATATATATATATATATATATATATATATATATATATAAATTACTTACTCTCTCTCCATCGCTGACGAAGGGTATATGCTCGAAAAGCTTTCGTTTTTGTGTGCGTTTATTTACGTTTGTCTCTTTGACGCCCCCGCAGCCTGCCAACTTGGTCCTCAAATTGATGTGTCCACTGGGCTTCCTTCAACACCTTGTTGCCACCCTCATCACTGCCTTTTCATTTCCTTAAGTTTATATATATATATATATATATATATATATATATATATATATATATGTATATATATATGTATAAAGCTAAGCATTTGATATTTTTATATCTGCTTTTATTTGATGAGAAAAACTTCCAAAAAGTATATATTATACCCAAAGTAGCTATATTTATGAGGCAGTAATACGGCAACATAAGAGAGGAAATGTAGAATGATTAGACGAGCACAAAACACTCAAATATCCTTAAACACATATAGTTTTATGTTGTTACTAGCGTAATTGCCCGTCAAATATGACGGGATTATCATAAAAGTGTTCCAAATATATATGATTTCTATATGAAAAATCAGTAAGATATGCTATGATCTGGTTTGGCTTTCATGCACGATCAAATCAGTGTTTTTGAAAGTTATCTTTGTTTTAATTATACTGTTTAAGTAATTATTAGTAGAGAGGCCAAATTATTATAAAAATATTTGCTGAAAATAATAGGAAAATCGATATAATAAGATGTAATGCATAAAGAAGTAGCTGAAATTTACTTGAAATATTTTAGAAAATTATGTTATTTAAAACATATAGAATTTAACTTAATAATTCAATTATGTTACTCTTATTAACTCGTAAAAAAAACAGGATAAAATGTGAACGAACTGTCAATTTACCATCAAAGGAAAATTGTGTAGTAACTTACTTACTATTAACTAAATACTTAAATGAACTGCAATGAGTTCTAGCTATATTTTAAGATCGCACTTTTCTTTTAACTATATTAGTTCTGAAAATCTTCCAGAAAAATCACTTTAGTTAAAGGAATTTAAATAAAAGTCATAAAATGTTATTTTTTCAATCCTATTTGAAATTCGGTTCGAAATATTTGCTGTATTATCAGTTAAAGAAATTGGCAATGGCGCATGATTCAATAGTATAACATTTTTTATAATCAATTATAATTTATTATTGTTATTTTTGTACTGCAGCTCCTTTTAATCCTATACAAATGGTAGGTCCTCTTCCTCTTTCTCAATTTATGCCCTTTGCCATTTTCTTTTCCTTCCTTCCTCTACTTTCTTAACAGATTCAGTAAATAAGTTATACCCATGTATAAAAGTCTGACCCGTGTTAAAGCACTAAATTGGTGCATTTATTATGAGACCAAGAATAGAATTCAACAATTGGGACAACAGTGGTCCAATATAAACAAAATGCATGAAAACGTGAAAAATCGTATAAAAAGTAATTTTTGGAGATTTACGAATGATATTTAAATTCTTCTCTTCGCATAACTAAGTTAAATACCTCATCCTTGAAATATTTTAAAATGTAAACGAAAAAGGTCTGCATGTTAAAGAATGGCATTTTTGCGTGATTCATATATGCGATGCGAAGTAATAACTTCAGTTAAGAATAATATGCACTGCAAAAAATACGAAAATAACTATAAAAATAGTTAATTACCAAATATTTCACTAGGAAGTTTACTGAAAAGAAATTAATTTTAATTATAAATAATTCGGGCGCTTTCTCTCTCTCGTACTCAAGCATTCAAAACACTTTCCTTACACATATACTATAAGGACGACAATACAATCTCGAAGTTTAACAATGACACGGTCAGCAAGAAAAGCTTAAAATTTTCCAATAAATGTGATTTAAACGCATAACTTGAGCGATTTCGAACCGAAGGCAAAAGGCGACGATAATAATAAGAATGTTTATTTTTCTTTAAAATGGTCGCCGTCTAAAGAACGTAGGTCTATTGCTTCTAATTTAATTTTGCAAAAGAAAAAAGTCTGCAAGTGAAAAAAGGTATTTTTAAGTGCTCTCTTATGGGGTTTTCTATAGAGCGCTACGACGGACGGACGGACAGAATAAGGATATTATTTATATAATAATTCAAATAAAGAGATTTTCACTAAGAATTTGAAATTTTTTTTCCAGAACTAACGGTCATACTCCCGATATTTAATTAAAGCATCAATAGATACTTTTGCTATGCTAATTGATAGTATGCCAACAAAATGCCAAAACCTATCGTAAAAATCTGATGTGGCCACCACATGACTTTCTCCATATCAGTAATATTTCTAAAAAGTCCGAATAGGTTACATAACAATAAATATTTTAAGAAACTGCGAGAAAATTTTAGACTTGACAATGAACAGAAATAAACTTAAACCATAGCCTTCTAAAATTGGATATAGCCACAAAGCTCCAACAATTAAGAAAAGAAAAAGGAGCGTTACTAAGACGTAACTAAGCGTCAATTGTTAACAATAGTCATCGGTAGGTGGCGTGGTGGTGGCAGCTAAAAATATAAGATATCTCTCAAACAGTACATTATTATATGGAGAAATGTTTCAAACAAAGGTTGTAGAAAATTAAATTTCCTATAACTTTTATTCTAATATATTTTTACTTACTCCATATAATAGTATAGAGGAAAGTATTGTATTCATGAAAAAAATTGTCACATATCCGTTATTTTAAAATATTTGCTTTAATATTTGACAAATGTAAAAATGTACTGGAATAAACGTTGTAGGAAATTTAATTTTCTACAACCTTTGTTTGAAATATTTTTCCATATAATGCATTGTTTAAGATATCTTATATTTTTACCTGCCACCACCACGCCACCTACCGACGACTATTGTTAATATTTGACGCTTAGTTACGTCTTACAATGTTAGTAACGCTCCTTTTATTTGCTTAATTTTTGTGACTATATCCAATATCAGAAGGCTATGGTTTGAATTTATTTCTGTTCTTTGTAAAGTCTAAAATTTTCTCGCAGTTTCTTAAAATATTTATTATTATGTAACCTATTTGAAATTTTTATAAATATTGCAGATATGGAGAAAGTCATGAGGTGACCACAGTATATTTTTACATTTATGAAATATTAAAGCAAATAATTTAAAATAATGGATAAGTGGCAATAGTAAACACCCACCTCCGGTTGACCGATTTTTATCAAAAACTAATCAGTTCCTGTGACTTTTATAAAAACGTTAAATATAAAATTTCGCGTTGACCTGATTAATAGTTTTTGAGTTAGATCACCCACAAAAAGCTATCACATACACACACAGAGACATCATCGAGAAAATGGTCAAAACGTGTATTTCCGTTGAAATATCGAAGTCGATTTTTTTCATGAAAACACTTTCCCCTACACTACATATGGAGAACGTAAAAATTACCTAATTTTTATCAGTCTTGCGAAAATACGTGAATCTTAGAGACTCGTGGACGTTTCGGTGCAGTTTAACGTCTGATTGCTGACCCAAACGATATTTTCAAGAGATCGCATAATGAAAATAGATACTTAGAAGAGAGAATTTGAAAATTCCAAAAACAAAAAAAGTTAAATTGTATCATAAATGCTGTGGCGATATAGGACTCTTCATAAGAAATACGCGTCTTGTAGACATGCGTTGATACTAGATTCTTCGAGGAATGTAGCACTGTTAATTCTATCCTCTTTTGGGTTCGGAAGAGCAAAACTCGTTCGCCCACATATTTTAATATGTCGACTGGTTACCCGCAGACGTCAGTGAGGCCTGTTTTCCATTCATTGTTATGTTCTAGTGCCCTTTGCGATTCTGGATAATGAGGCCCAAATTCTTATCAATATGACCATATTTTTTCACATGTGGTGTTAGAGTAAGCGACGATGGTATAAAAAATGCGCCTTCCGAAATATACCGCAATATTTAATTCACCTTCGACATCGTATACAATTTTTATCTCGCCGCTATATTCTTGTAAAAATCTCTTAGGCAGCAGAATAATTTTCGGTAGCAATCTATTTTCGTATTATTTTGCCAATATTAAGTGACGTTCATTAGACATTGCATGTTAGTCGCGTAATTTACTTTCTCAGTCTCGATGAATAGTTTTTTTCCTGACTCAAAAGAAATATATTTTCTGATTATACTGTTGCTGTTTCCGGCTAAATGAATTCCATTGAGACTGGGAACTATAAAAATCAATCTAAGATCAATAAACTATTAAAGTTGTAGCTTAAATTTCCGTAGGAGTATCTCCTCCCTCTTTGGAAACAAAACTATTTGTTATGGACTTTATGAGGAAAATTTAACAACACGTGCGTATGAAATTCTGTTATGAAAAAATGCAATTATCGTTATTCAAAAAATAGAAACCAGGTTACCGTAAATTTTCAATTGCGAGCAAATATGTTGCATTTTTGCAATTAGTCACGAAATAGTATAGCGCTTTCGTGAGCTCTTCCGTGCCGCTTAGCTTCCGCAATTGTATATTGGTGCCAGCGCACAGTGGATCTCGAATCAAGGCATGACGGCTCATACGGTTATGGTAATTAACGTCGCCACATTATTTCCGCAACGATCGCGCCAGACAATGGAAAGGTGAAGTGGAAATCAAAAGAGCGGGAGAACGGCCTCTCTCTTCGGTCCGAATGAACGCTTTGCTGAGGGAAATGGCGCGGGTGACGAATATTCGGGTAGTTTCCACAAGTAGGGATTGTCAATCAGCGGATCTCCTGTTAGGGCTGGGAACAAAAGTAGTAAATCTCATTTGAAGCGCGACGAAAAACATACTATCATAATTTTTTTTGGCGTCGCAATGACACGCATTTCTTCGCCACACACACAAATTCCTTTCGCGCGGTTGATTCAGTTCTGAATTTGACGTCACGGGCGTCACCTTCTCAACCAATCGGGAGGAAGCGAAGCTGCGCCGCATTCTCTCTTCTTACCGACAGCTTCAAAAATACTTATTGGTTGAAAAAAAAAATACTTTATTATTTAAAACTTTTGACGATGTTATTTATAATTCACGCTTCGCCAAATATCGATGAATTCAAGAAGAAGGGTTTATATCTGCGCTGGAATTTAAGTGGTAATAGTTTCTTACTTCGAGTTAGTTTCGGACGATGAAACAATATCCGATTCAAACTAATAAAAAAATTGATCGTGTTGGACTTTTCAAAAAACTCATCAATACTTACTTCAGCTCCGCAGTTCCACTGCGGTTAACCGCAATTTTCTGAATGCATCTTTAAAATTAATGCGACACCTTTAAATTCAGTCCAAGTCGAAGCAGATGTATTTATACGTTAAATTGAAATTTCATAACTCTGTTTCTGCGTTTCGAACTTTTCCCGTCTTACCCTGAGATTCGACTGTCATTTTAAGCTCTACGCTCCGCGCGCTCCTTGTTGCAAATAAATTATTTTGATGAAATTTTAGCGACGGATTCCGACTGAAGAGGACAGCGTCATTTCGGTTTTAAGGTGAGCGAATCTTACTCGGGGCCATAAATGGTCCTTTTAAATCCAATGACATGCCGACTTCGCCACTTGATAAAATCGTGCTTTATGTTTTCCTTCGAGACCTCGCATTCTCGTCACCAGCGAAATTCCTTTCGAGAATAACTCGACTCTTCTCAGAGAAAAAGAAACGAAATGCGTGCAATTCATTATCCTCTTTCCGAGCGCACGGCGTCACCTTTCGCAAAAAGGAAAACCTCGTCGCGTACAGATCTATTGAAAGCTTGTGGCACCTAAATGCGCGAAGAGTCACATGACGTAGGGGAAGGTGGCTGTGGAGGGGGAAAGTTTAAGGGGAAGGTGGCTGTGGAGAATGACCGATTACCCCATGCGTATATATCCCTCACCCCCGCGTAGCTCGCTTTCTAGTATGGACTCTTCCATGCTGAATTCGTGTTTGTGCGCAGGTGCCATAAGCTTTCAATAGATCTGTAACTATTCTAGCGTTAGCGACGAGAGCTCCGCTCTTCTTTCCCTTCTTCTTCTCCGACTTTGAATCCAGTCTCGCTCTTCATCTTTCGAGTCGTCCAGACGGAGCAGTCAGAGGAAGCGCCACCACCCGTCCTCTGCAGGATAAAAACGTTTGCAGCAGCCATCGCAAAAACCTCTCCATCAACCATGTTACTTTTTTCAAAACCGTGTCAAGGTTGGATAATACCATCTCCCCCTCTTCGTCCCCTGTCGCGATAAGGGAGAACCCTTGTTTCCCAATCGTCTTTCCCTCACGCTCGACTGTCCCCCTCGTGAAACACCAGAATAAAACAAAGCGATTCTTCGATCTTTATTTCCTCCCTCTTCTTAACTTCCTATAATAATTAAAAGAACAAAAGCGAAAGCAAGAGAGGGGCGAAAGTACCCTGTATTGATACCGCGAGAAACGGACGAAGCATCCTCCTAAATTTCTCCTATTTTTTACATTTGCACGCTTCTCTAAGAAAAAAGGCGCCTCCCCGTATATTAATTTGTTTGTGTTTTTCTCCTGAAGAGAGAAAGGAGAGAAGGTCGTTTCGTAAGAGGTGAACATGAGATAAGTTGTGTTTGATTTTTTTCTCCGAAGAATAAGAAGAGAAGGAAATCAAACTGCGAGGAGGAGGAAGATGAGGAAACGAGGGCGGCCGTAAAAATGAAGAGGAATCGGAACGCTTGATACGACGTTCGAGGAAGGAGGAGATTCTGCGAGTGTGTGCGTGCGTGTCGAGAGGGAAGTAGAAATAGGGCACTTGCCTCATTGCGCTGGGAAAACAATGGGGATCCGAGAGAATTACGCCTCGCTGTTGCGAGAGAAACGAGGAGGCGTCTGATGGGGTTGAGGAGAAAGAGAGAGAGAGGGGGGGGGGGGTCGCGGGAAAAAACGAGTTAAAATACGTGCTCCGCCACAAGATAATGTCGAGAAAAAAGAATGGGCTGCGTAGGAGTGAGGAGAAGATGAAAGAGTAAGCATTGTTTAAGCAGATTTATAGACGTTCCCACAAAATTCGAGAACTTGCGTGAGATGTGGCTCGTATATGGCAATTTCCTTATAGCATATAATATTTGCCCATGTGGATGTTGGTTTATTTTACCGGTTCAAGTGCATTTAAATGTTAGTCGGTCACTTGCATCGGTCCGTCTATCTTCCAGGTGCTTCGCCTGTCTTTGCATAATTTTTGAAGGAACTTATCACGTTTGTAGTGAAAATGGCTTCGTTAGCATTACTTTTCGTTCAAAAATATAATTTTTTGCTTAAACGTGTGAAATTTTCACGCGAAGAAAAATTCAAAAATATTGCGGAACACTTTAATTACAGTATTGATCCGTTTCTAGGACAAAATTGAATATGTGATTATCTCTAATTTCAGTAACTACGCAAAGGAAAAAATTGAAGAATTTAAATTTGGCGCTTTCATTTTTTTAAAACCTGATATATTAATCTTAATTTTCAATGTTAATGAAAAAATCTGATGTGGCCATGAAACGATCCAGAGACATATCCCTTCTGAAAACCATTATCCAAACTTCCAAGATGGGACAACGGACCTTTCAAAACAACATAGGTACGACACCCCATGTGGTGTGCAGAATGACAAATATACTGAAAATATTTAAGTCCTTCAAGACACATTTTAAATAGAATGATTCTTTCATAGGTTCAAAATGTACTTATTAAGACCCAAGCTACCAGAAAAATCCTTACCGTCCGCGTCTCGCAGGTTCCGCCTTACAGAGAGACGTTCATATGAAAAACGGTATCACTGATACGATTATGTTTTAGATTTCCACCTTTGGCAGGTTTCCGCCAATTACAGGTTCCGCCTTTGACAGGTTTTATTGTATATCTGGCCCAGATTTAAATGCGCTTATTAATTTTTTTGTTTTGCGTTCAATAAAATAATTCTACAAATTTAATAAATATGTCTTGTTATATATGCTTTTTGATAGAATTAGTTCTTCATTTGAAGGGAGATGTCACGAGATGGGGCAACCATGCCTTTCTCATCCTAACCCACAATATATTATTCCGCCGAAAAATATGAAAAACATGCCATGTTTAATTTTCGACTGCAGTCTCTCATTTCCGCTCACCCGACCCACTAATTGGATTTCGACCACACAACCACGCGAAAGCCGTTAATATAATAACGTTTTCCGTTCATGTCCAACGAGCAACTCATAAATCGTGCAATTTTCGAGGACAAAAAGAGGAGAACGATTTTTTTAAACCGATGCTTGAATGTAAATCCTAGTCCCAACATTCACGCTTTTATTCTAAACCTCCACTGGAGGTATGAATTGCATCTTCCATGGCTGATAAACTTTTTTAAAAGAATCTCTTCATATTCCCGCCCTAATTACTACGTTGCTAAGTTCAGTAAAAATAAAAGTCGCTCTGCCATTGTAAAGTACAATAGACACATTGTGTCGCGACAAATATAAAAATTTCATTGCAGCTCCTTGGGTATTGAAAAAAACGCTTAAATCCTGCGCGAGCAAGCGTCTTTTGAATTAATACTGACATGAGAAATTTCTATTATAGCTTTTATCGGTGAAAATTTAATTCAGAACCACTCTTTTTCAGGATTGTTAAATATTATGTTAGGAATGGTTTAGAAAATGGAAAAATTAAATCAAGAAGCGTTCTATACTTTTATGCTCCCGTGTTAATCAATACCATAGTTTCAACAGTGCATTTCTTATCACATAACAACCAGAGGACCAGAAACGAATCCATGCAATAGAATACGAGTATTTATAAATGGTATGAAATTTCTTTTCGCAGTTGTTATTTACTGCGCGCAAATGAGTTTTACAAGTTTAAACCAAGAACCCCAAATCTAGCTGAGTAACGGTCGAAGCAAATTCCTCCCTACCGTCATATTAACATATACCTCTTTCGATGCGGCTTGGAATTATCCTTTTCTCTCTCCCTCTTTCTCCTCCTATTCATACGCCCGTTAACCACCGCGGAAAAATAAAAACCAAAATAGATTCATTTTGATAGGCTTTTATGCGATATCCTCCTCCTCCCTCGGGGGGTAGTCCAGTGAACGGCATAATTGTCTGGAAGCCAATCCCACCGTTTTAATATTTCCATTAATAATCAATATTCATTCCTTTTTCTTTATCCCCGAAGGGAGAGAGGGGAGGAAACGTTACCAGTCGCGAGAAGCTCCACTTTTTGGGGAAGGGGTTTAGGAGGGAGGATGGAGAGGAGGAAGGATGGGGGAAGAGGGAGGATGGAGGAGGGAGGATAGAGAAGGAGGGAGGTTCGCGACGAAGCTGGTACCAAGCGCGCCTCCTCTCAGAAAATAAAATATATAAGCATATATGTATATATTTTTCGCCGTGGTGAAATTTGAATCACGAGCGATCGGCCAATCCAGTGAAGCGGAATTCGTGACAGCAATCCCGAAGAGAAATTTTACAAGCGTCTCTCGAAAGGAAACGAGATTTTTTTAAATAGTGAAGGGGAAGTTCCTAATTCATCGGGGAATCCGAAATAAATCACGGACAACTGAGGTTATTTTAAGCGGACAACGTTTTCCCTGGCGACCGGTTTCGCCGATACGTTAACAATGGAACCGATGAAGGACGGAAACGCCCTCTGTCTCTCTCCCCCTCCTTCTTCGGGGAAAACGAGAGACACGTGACTACCAAGGGTCTTCGGAATGCGGCACTTTCACCCGCAGAGAAGCAAAGCCACATAAAAAAAATTAAACGAGCGACCGTGACCTTCAGATGACATTCGGTCGCATCTTCCTTTCCTGTACGCTCTCTCTCCATGTCATTACGTCCTTCTTTAACTTATTTTTTCGCTATAGTTGATGGGTATAAGGGCGCGTGATCTTTCCACTAAAACTCGAGCAAGAAAAAGAAATTTGGCATTTTATCGCCCGAATAGCGGAATACAATGGGAAATAATGGGAGCGTTTTCTCATATATTTCATCTCTAATATTTACGGTTATTAGGGGAGGACGAACGTGTAAATGATACACCTGTGTGCGGTTTTATGTGGGTTCTCTTTGGCCGAACTAAAGTTCGTAATATAAAAAAACACGTCGGGACCGCGATGATGAAAAAATTATAACGATTTCACATCTCTGTTGAACCAATTTATTTTTAATGAGAGGTTCATGAAATGGAGTCAGATTATCCTGCTAGAAAATATTGTTATTTTTACGGGAATCATCTCATTACTTTGTTCATTCTCTCGAAAAGGCGATCATTTCTAATTTATTAGGAATTCGGTGGGATTTCCCTAAATCTGCTATGTTTATCGAGCAATAGGCAATATTTACGGCAATGACTGTTTTGAATTAGACGTTTAAGACATCATAGAACTATCCATACAGAATGTCTAAATGTTTTCGTCCGAAATAACTCTCAACAGTTTTTTCTTTGTAGCCATGAATATACACTTTTCGAAATGTAACAAATAATATGACTTACTTTTAATCCATATATTGGCTTCCATCGCATGTAAGGTGTGCAACAAATTTTTTTATCTCTAGCGGCTAAAAGTTGTAGCATACCAGAAGAATAAATGTATCGCAAATTAACTCGGCCATTTCTGCATATTATCTCTGCCTTTCTGGTTATAATAAACATGAACATTTATCTGCAATGACCCTTTCGAACCGATTTACAATTCTTCCTTTTCTCCTTCCTATGGAAATCACACTAGGAAACTCGCCTAAAAAGACATTCGAGAGACTGGTAAACAATGCGGTCGTCGTAGGCGAATTTCGATTTTTCACATTTTTATTAAGAACAGACAGTACTTTTTTCATATTTGACGGACTCATAGGGGCGAGAGTGGAAATATTTTGAAAAAGATGCTTTAATATGTCGGATTCACTGATTTTGCAAATCAACAAATTACAATAGGAAGGAATATAAGAAAAATAATCCAGCCACACCTGCGAATTTCACAAGAGGTTCCAAATTAGAATCATATTTTCATTCTCTTTTTGCAAAATATTTTAAGAAATTTTTTAACTTTTGAAGTTTTTTTGCAATAAAATATCCAGATAGGGAGAATTATTTTCAAGGGGCAGTGCAAATTTAAAATGTTACATTCAATAAAATAGCATATGTTTAGATTGGTTTGGATTATAAAAAATTTTCAAAATCATTGCATATCTAAGATATTGCCTTGCAGCAAAAGGGTTTAAAAGGAATGGGATGGGATGCTATTTACTGTCTTTTACGCTCCTTGATACAAACATTCACTTTGTGGATATGTGATTGTTTTCCAAGAACATTGAAATGGGTAATACGATTTTTTAATAGCGGATTTTTTTTTTTTTAAAGTGCCGTACCGTTGCGTACCGCCAGAAAAAAAAACACTGACAGCGATTATATATAAAGATAGAGTACCCAGGAAAAAACATTTGTTTTTTATTACATCTACGTTAAAATATATAAATGTTAATTATATTTGAAAATTTTTCCTTTTGAATAATATTAGTTTTAAATTTTACTTCAATATTTAAATCAATTTGTTAGCATAGAAGGTAGTTCGATATTAGTTGTTTAAATTTCAACATTTGTTCCTATGATGTCATTTCTTAAGCAATATTTTAACGTTATTTCCAAAATTAAAGCTATATTTTTTATAACTTCCAAAAATAAATTATAAAAGTATATTATTAACTTTTATTGCATGCATTATTAATTTTTTTGCAATCCATGTAGTATTAATATGCCCAAAAAGTTATTCTTTCTCTCAAATTAGTACTGTTTATAATTTTTTTAATGTCAGCTTTTCAAATTGATACCGCTTTTTCTAATACGATACAGTTTTCAATTACCGATTTTGAATGACTTCCTAGTCCTTAAGAAACACTTCTAAGGTATCTCTTTGGGATTAAATATGTCGTGAGATCGTTTTGGCGGTTTGTGTGTGAAAATGAGACAAAGTGAATCCGAGCGAGGCCTGAGGAGGACACTTCTCCATCGAACTAAATCACCACCTCTCGTCTCTCGCTGCTTCTCCCTCCGTTTTTCTGTCCGTTCGGTTGTCCGGAGAGAAAGGTAAAAGGGTCGGATAAATACGTGCGCGAGAGGTAGAGAGAAGTGGCAAAACCTTTTCAATAGCCTTTAATTGCATTCGCCGGATCACGTTTTCAAGGGTTTCTCCCGGCTACGTGACTCACATTTCGAAAATAAAAGAGCAAAGCAAACAAAAGAGGTGCAAAAGCGGTTCCGTCGGCGTCTGAGAGAGTAATTTTTGTTTCAATACGGGATCCAATTAGAAATAGAGATAGGGAGGAAGAGCGTCACGAAGAATGAAAAGAGAACGGCCAGAATTTATGATTATAACCTGGAGAAATTTCGTTTATCGCTCAGCCGTGCCGATTTTTTTAACGCAGCACATTCTGGGCTCTCCCGTCGGACGCCATGTTTAACGTAACATGCGACCTGTTAGGGCAATATTCAATAAAACTGGAGGATGATTAATTCGATCGACAGATTGCTTCTTATTGTTAATTTTCAACCTGAATTCTGACTTTGATTTTACTCTCCGAACTTGCGTCGTCGGTGAGATGGAAATAGAGCCTAAGCTGTTTACTTCACGGTCGCATTCACCGCGCAAGTATATTTATATTTCTTAACGTGTTTGTATAGTTTAGACCAGGGGTCGGCAACCTTTTCTGCATGGCGGGCCACATTTGCAGTTTTGAATGTTTCGGAGGGCCGCATTGGGAGTCAAGAAAGCCTCGGCGGGCCGGATGAGCGAATAAATCAGAAGTTTTCTGGAGATTATGTGATTTCATATGAACGAAATCAACTCTAAGTTATTTACTAGCGTTAAAACTTCACCAAAAAAGGCTTTGTGACCATAATTTTACTCAAAAAATATAAAATTGCCCATGAGAAATATTCCTGGTCACTTTTTTATCACAGCTTTGCAGGCCGCATAAAGCGTTCTCGAGGGCCGCACGTGGCCCGCGGGCCGTAGGTTGCCGACCCCTGGTTTAGTCGCATGGGTACGAGTGTATGGTCCCGAAAGAAGCATGAAAACGAGGGAGATGGCAAAATAAAAACCCTTAATGAGAAAAACGAGGAAGATAGCGAGCGTCTCGTTTCGAAGAGCGGCACATTTATGCAAATGCGAGAAGAGAAAGAATAACAGCGCTTTCCGGTGCTCGGTCTCGAGCGAAAGACTGATTAGATCGAATAATCTTTTGCTCGTTTAAAGAACCGTTTAAATAAACCCTCTTGTCGTTAACGAGCTATTGAAATCGAGACACTCGATAGGCTTACGCAAAACTTCATCGAAAAATTCTTTTCGTTGACTCGATCAACATTCACTTCTTCCTGAAAGTCAGTTTCGCTTCATTCCCCTTGGAGCCGTAGACTTTAAATGTTGAGATACAGGAAGGTAATAAATAATAATCGCTGTCTTGTTTATGACTCCTGTTTTTTCTCCCGGTAGGATTAAGTGTTGCACTTTTGGTGATCATGTTATTAGCGGTGCGGGTTTTCGTATTATTCTATTTGGTTTGTTATTGTAATCTCTTGTTTTTATTCTATGGATCCTTAATTTTTTTCTCCGAACCGAAAATTTAACTCCGGAATAACCAGTTTTAGACCAACCGGACTCTCGGACCCGTTAACGTCGGATTAGCGGCAGTCTGCTGTAACTAGTGTATTCGTCTACTCACCATTCAAGAAGTGGTTTATTTAAAGCTCCTTTAAGTTAAAATTCTTCCCCTGTCCAAAAAAATCCAATATTTCTATCTTTTTTCCGATACCGAAGGAAAATTTGTATTTGGCTTAAATTCGAGGTTGGCTTAAATTCGAGGTTGGCTCGTATTCAGGCAAATACGGTAATTAGCGCGCAAAATCCGATGTATCACGCCTTTCATTACCGCCGACAGTCAAATGGTATGTCATCACCCAAAGCAAAGCGGCGTAAACTCGTATATTTTAGCGAAAAAAAATACTTTGCACGCTGCTGAGGTTTGGTTTTTTGAGAGCCATATGGCGATTCCGCACCACACGGAGTTTTCCTTATCCGTCGACGGGCACGGAGCTTCCTAATTAAAGCGGAGAGTGAGAGAGAAAAAATAAAGGTTACGACCTCCACCTCTGCTCTAGATAATGAGGAATAAGGGAGGTGCTTTGGCTCCATCGATTTTTCCTGCACTATGCCGCGAAAATGCGGAAATATAGAGGGCTAAAAGAGATACGATACAGAACCAGACAACAACGGGTATCGCTACAGATTCATTGCTTGAAAAAACGGAGTAAAATATAAAAATACGTAAGGTTTCGATATTACTTATTGATGTTTATACTGCCTATAAAAGGGTGACGTAAAGCCATCGATGAAGGAAGCTCCTGCAGTTCAATCGATCTATTTTTTAACAATTGTTTAAAAGCAGCGGCAAGAAACTTCTGGAATCAAACCTTCCATTAGTAATGGAAAATGCGGCGTATATGTTGAGGTATGATTAAATATTATGGAATCGTTTTACTTTAACTTCTCAAAAAGAATAAAAATATGTGTTTGGGTAATCAATTTTATAAGTGTACCCTAAAGATTCAAATAGTACGTTTGTTAGATCGATGTATGTTATGAACCATATGGCAAACCTCTTAAGTTCATTCACGCTATATTCAGTAAAATTTGCTTTGACAGTGTATCCCAGCCTTGTTATGGCTATTGGAGCTACATAGTTTTTTTATTGTGCCGTTCATTGGCATTTAATGATCAATATGAAAGTTATATTTTATTTAAAGTTTAGTTTTAATTTTGTTAGACATGGGATTCGATATGCATCATGGATTCGTCCCATGCCTCTTCTCTTCTAACAGCTTTTATTTCGCTTTTCAAGCAGTTTCAAAGTGTGTCGCGAGCACATTTTTTATATTTCCCCATTTCGCCCAAGTCTTCGTAAATCTTTTTAATATAACCTCTGGACCGAAGCCAGGCGACAAAAAACTACGACGGCGAAAGTGGCAGGCTATAAGTTCAATAATTGAAAGGATTTATGATCGAATATGATCGATCAGCGACCTGCCAAAGAGGACGACTACGCCGTAAACCGCGTTATTGCTATTATATCTTACTGCTCACTCGAAACTGAAGATATGATTTTGCTTTTTAACCATAGCGCCCTTGAATTTCATCCCCTAAGAAGATATTTTAGCACCATTTCTCTGCGATAAAAATCGCTTGTCCCTTGGTGGCGCAATTTTTATAGGCGGGTTTGGGTTCGACTCTCGGCATAGGTGGATTTTTCAGTGTTTCTCACTCGTATACTGCGTTGCTATCTCGTGATAGGGTTACGCTTTGTGGTTTTGGGGGACTGGCTTCCCCTTCTTGCTCCATGCGTAATGTTTACTTTTCATTCATCACTGACTTATGCATTGCTTAAAACCCGAGCTCATCGATCACTGTCAGACTTGTGACGAACGCTTCACAATATTTATAAAATATATAATATTATTTTTAATAATTTTTGTCGCAATATATAAATTTTGTGACATTTTTCTTCCTTTATCTGTACCATGAATACTAAATTCAAAGTATCGTTATCAGACTCCCAAATGTATTCTGCAGAAGATGTGCATAAAGGTTAATTTCCAAAAAAGGTCCCAAATATTAGAAAGCTATAGCTAATAAAAGTCGTCCATTCGCCAAATATGCCAAATGGCGAAATTATAGCAAGAAAGTTTGACTTCAGTGTTTTGTTAATTCTTCTCACTGTCCAGTAATAGAAAAACACTCCTGCCTCCATGAGTAGTTTCCCTGAATTTGTAATTGTAAGCAATGAATGCTGGTGGAAATCCGTTTAATAAACTTATAAAGGAATATCTAAGGCAGGCATTCAACAAGAAACTATCGAGCTCGTCTTATGGCTGAAAAATCTTAAGAACGAGCATTTAAAAATACTTGTCTCAGGTATCTCCAGTAACCACAACAAGGTTGTATAAATACCAGATGCGCAGTATTCAGTGGTAATTAACCGAAAATAGATTCTGAAAAAACTGCGGCCCTTCTCTAGCATCAATCACTTTAATGCGGCTCTTCTATAACGTTCATAGCTTTAATGCGGCCCGGACGACTCTTCGAGGTTGACATGCCTGATCTAAGTTATTTTTGCAGAAGCTTGACAAATAAACGTGAAAATATTGAGACTCGGGTCATTATGATCCGCGATTCAGTCCTGGGACATTATGTACATGTATGTACTTCGGAAAGCGAAGTTATGAGAATCATTTCATTAATCTCACATTATACATTAATAATTTAATTTATTATAAAATTGATTTATGGTTTAATTAATTTAATCAATTTATTATTTAATTTATGTAATTTGGTTAACTTAATTTATGTACCTAATTTGGTTAACTTAATTTATGTACCTAATTTGGATAACTTATTTTATTTTATTATTTAAATCATTCGATTTAATTAATTTATTTAATTCGTTTAATTTATTTGATTTCATTGGTTTATTTATTTATTTATTTTGAAATTCTAGTGTTTTAAATATATTGATGGAACAAATCGATTGATTACCTATAGTTTTCCGTTCAGACTCCGTGACTAATTTATGATCGTTGGGACACTGCTGTCGCTTCCGAATATGCCACCTGACGGTTTGTCGGGAAAACAGCATCGATTCTCTCACAGTGGGCCTTAAAGTGAATAAAAATGACAGCCGCAAATAGGTAACACCTCAGCGAGGATGAAAATACGTTAGAATAAAAATGGTAATGCATATGTTCCCTGAGTGAAATAGTTATAATCTAGTCATTTAATGAATTTTTTCTTTGGCAATTCCTTTGCCACTGGTATTAAAAAACAAACCTTACATGAATAATAGTCTATTCCGAAGTTTCTTTCTTTAGAATTTTCATTCGCACGGAGCAATCCAATGTCACTCGCGTCGCTCGTGTTTATAGGTGACTTTAGTTCGAGTTTGAAGGAGTCACGTTGTCGATCCATTGTAGTACGTCACTAAGTATTTGCACTTGAAATCACCTTTGCGATTACGTACAGGAAGGAGTAATATATTTGTTACTTTCTCCAAACTTAGTGTAGGGGAAAGTATTGTTTTCATGAGAAAAATCGATTTCGAGTTTTCAACGGAAATACATGTTTTGTGGTCCCCTGAACACGTTTTGACCATTTTCTCGATGATGTATGTGTGTATGTGACAGCTTTTTTGTTGGTGCTCAAACTCAAAAACTATTAATCAGGTCAATGCGAAATTTTATATTTATCTTTTTATGAAAGTTAGAAGAACTGATTAGTTTTTGGTAAAAATCGGTCAACCGGAAGTGGGTGTTTACTCTTGTCACTTATCCGTTATTTTGAAATATTTGTTTTAATATTAGATAAATGTAAAAATGTATTAGAATAAAAGTTGTGGGAAATTTAATTTTTTACAACCTTTGTTTGAAATATTTTTCCATATAATGCATTGTTTAAGAGATATCTTATATTTTTACCTGCCACCACCACGCCACCTACCGACGACTATTGTTAATAATTGACGCTTAGTTACGTCTTACAATGTTAGTAACGCTCCTTTTTATTTGCTTAGTTGTTGGAGTTTTGTGACTATATTCAATATCAGAGGGCTATGGTTTGAATTTATTTCTGTTCTTTGTCAAGTCTAAAATTTTCTCGCAGTTTCTTAAAATATTTATTATTATGTAACCTATTTGGAATTTTTAAAAATATTACAGGCATGGAGAAAGTCATTAGATTTTTTAAACTAATATTTCCATTTATACGTAATAATTTATAGAATAAGAAAATAAATATCAGAAATTTATCACAGGAAGCTTTTGGATGAAGCTAGCTCATCTGGAAATCATAATACCTTGCCATCAAAATTATTTATATTCTGAATTCTAATAAAAAAGACGTACGTTAAGCATATGTGCAAACTTATTCATGCTGAATTATCTTTAGTTGCCGCCGTATTTTATCTGCTTTTTATTCGTAATCTTGGTTTATAATTAATAACATTACGAAAATAATATATAGTTCTACACGCAAAGAAAAATAATTGTACGGTTAATTTCTACTTACTGCATTCGTAGTATATATGAGAAAGTATTGTTTTCATGAAAAAATCGATTTCGAGATTTCAACGTAAATACACGTTTGAGGTCCCCTGAACCCGTTTAAACCATTTTCTTGATGATGTCTGTGTGTGTGTGTGTGTGTGTGTGTGTGTGTGTGCGTGTGTGCATGTGTATGATAGAAATTTTGTGGGTGCACTAACATAAAAACTATTAATCAGATCAACGTGAAATTTTATAATTGACATTTTCATTAAAAGGACAAGAGTTGATTAGTTTTTGATAAAAGTTAGTCAACCGGAAGTGGGTGTTTACTCTTGTCACTTATCCGTTTTTTTATATTTGCTTTAATATTTGATGAATGTAAAAAAGTACTATAATAAATGTTGTAGGGAATTTTATTTTCTACAACCTTTGTTTGAAACATTTTCCCATATAATGCGTTGTTTAAGAGATATTTTAAAAGTTATATTTCGTAGCTGCCACCACCTTTTCCTGCTGGCGACTATTTTAAACACTGACCCTTAGTTACCTCTTAATAACGCTCCTTTTTATTTTCTTAATTTTTGGAGTTTCGTGGCTGTATCCAATATCAGAAGGCTACGGTTTGAGTTTATTTCTGTTCTTTGTAAGGTCTTTAAAATTTTCTCGCAGTTCCTTAAAATATTTATTATCTTTTAACCTATTTGGGGTTTTTAGAAATTTTACAGGTATGGAGAAAGTCATGTGGTGGACACATCAGATTTTTAAGAATACTATCAAAATTCCCATAAAAATTTAAAGAATAAGTGCTAAGCCTGTAACTACCCCAACAAAAAAAAGATTACTATATCTACACGTTAAAGAGAGATGTCAAGACTAACTAACACTGTTTATCCAAAGCTATAAAATGAAATGATTTGCACTTTTACTTTAAAATAAGATTTTTATAAAGTGTATTTTATGATAAAAATCAAAATATATTGCAGCATAATAATGAAATTAAAAAAAATTATATACAGCAAATCCTAGCCATTCGCGGTCACTTCATTCGCGGTTTCGGCGAATAACAGGCTGACTAAATATGTTTTCGCTTAAACAGCTAGCAATTCGCCAATCACGCGTAGTGTCGCATTCTTGCTCTAATGCAGTGGTGCCCAACCTGCGGCCCGCGAGAGTATGACGAAAAAGCTATCCGAAAAATTTAAAACACAAATTCATATATTTTTATGAAAAATTTGATAAAATTCTTAATATTGAAATATTTACCATAAAAACCTTATTTAGACTTGATTTTCACTTATATAGCTTCTTGGAAGATAAAGATAACTTCCTATTTAATCTCTAATCCGGCCCCCCGAAGAATTGGCAACTTCCAATGCGGCCCGCCGAAGGATTTGCAACCACCAATGCGGCCCGACAGTAAAAACGGTTGGGAACCATTGCGCTAATGCATGATGAAAGAAAATGCGGCGTAAAGCTTTCCATTTTACTTAATCATTTAACGAAAAATGATGTGATCATTGACTTTCTAATGAAAAAATATGCAATATGTTGGTGTTGAGTCATTCAGCCGAAAAATCTCCTCTCGTCCGTGTGTTGCGTTCCTAATCTTACTTCTGATGATCGACAATAAAATTAACTTTATGCTTTTTCACTACAAAAACGAAAGAATTAACTCTACATTGTACGTAACCACTATACGAAAAACATGACGATCACACCGGCTGAAATATGAATGGATAACCTCCATTGTAGTCTAAACTCGGTCAGCATGTCAACCCTCAAGAAGATGTTACTGAACCTGATATATATATTTTTAAAAGTTTTTATTGAACGATAATGCATTTTTACATCATTTATTTTTGTACCATTATATTAATTTCTATATGCCTGGAACCTATCTCCCTTTTTCATATAAGCCCTTGGTCAGTTTCAGTATTAGCGGTCTCTCCAACAGCGGCTTTCTCAGGAACGAATGGCGAGGGTTTGCTGTCAAGTCATTCTTGTTTGTAAATCAATGGCGGAATTCCAAAAATTATAGCAGAAAATGGAAAATTTTTCGTCTATCCCTAAGTGATGGAATACGCAGGAGCACAGCTGTTAATTTTTTCAACGGGCCTTCACTCTAAGTTAATATTGGGTCGAATATCAAAAGAAATAATGCGAAATAATTTTTTATCAATGTGCGCGATTTATGGAGCGATATGTTACACGCAGTAAGTAGCATGTGGGGGCAGATACTAGTTATAAAAGGATACCTTAACGGATATTGTGCCACTTATTTATTCCATCCAGTTCTTTGTTAGTCTTGGAACAGGACCGATTTCAAGATGCCTATAAACGACCTTCAAATATCGACATAAGTTTCCAAACCTCCCGAATGAACGGCGACATCCGTTATACCCAATGTTATTCTTCCTTCAAAGGGTTTTCTTCTCCTCCTCCGGCGGAAGCGTCGATCCAGAAGAGTCGCTATCGTCGCTGTCTTCCCCACACAAAAATTCCGTCACGCTCTCCAGACCTCCCTCCTCTCCTTCCCCGTCAGCCTCGCTGGAGTCTCCAGGAGGCGAGACTCTTTCCGGCGTCCCTTTCATCCCCTTTATCTCGGCTTCCTCGGCTTGCCTCAGTCTCCCTGGCAACCAAAAACAAGCGAGCAGGAGGCGGACGAACAGTCGACCGAGGAAGGCCAACGCGACGCACGCCCCTGCTGCCAAACCCATCCGCCAGAGGTCCACCGAAACAGAGGCCGCCACCTGTTTCGCCATAGCGGACTCGGACGATGGACAATAGGTATCCAGGGTCACCTCCTGTCGAAAAGGATCGAGTTTTTAATCTTTATCCCAGGTCATATTCTTAAACTATGGTCGCGAAAATTTTTTCCAAGGGTTATCCTTGAGAGGATGCCGTGTTTATTCGCCTAATTTCTCTCCCTTTTTCGCCAATATTTTTTCGATAAATTAGGGAGGAGAAAATAATGCAAATATTTTTTAAAATAAATGTGAAAATGGCGGTGTCAGTACTAAGGCTAATATAGATGTGCAAACAGAAAAATACACTCATGTCATTACTTTAAAAGCTGATATACAAGATTTCTTCAAATATTATTGCCGCACGAATAGGAGTACCTACTTTATGTTAAATATGGAGCAATTGAGCAAGGAAAAAAACGTCTATCTCCTCTTCAGAATTGAGGAATGTCAAATAAGCGATGTGGGAAGTCATATGCGTAACTTCGGTATCATAGTGAAGACTCGCGTAGAAGTATTTAGGTTTGTCCGTATTTTATACCAAATTAATAATTAAGAAGGAAGTGCTCGACAAAATATCGATTCTCTTTTATTGCAATGAATACTTGAAGATGGTTAATATTTGAATCGACGCGAAGTTTCCAGCTGATAGCATTGAAATAATGTTTTTGACAATTTTAAATGATTTAAGTTCCTTAATAAAATCTAAACGTTGTTGTCAATTGGAAAGAAAGAAATAGTTTTAGTTTTAGTGAAGTCAACGACAAAATGATAGCAATGTTTCGTTATCTGTCACAAATAAAAATACGAAAAAGAGATTATATTTAACTAGTGGAATTTTATTGAAAATAAATATTCGGTTCTTGAAATGTTACTAGTAAATAATATAGAAGGATCAATAGCAATTATGCTTTTAGTAAAATAACATGTATTTCTAAATCATAGATATTTTCATAAGTTTATGCTAAATTGTTACTGTAGCTATCCGGAGTTGCAAATCTGGCAAACTATGTAAATTGTTAAGCTCAGAGTCAGTCGCTGAGTTTTTTTTAACGATAGACAAATAAGATACCCTCACTAACAGCACGTATAACTTTAAAATTTTCAGCGTTCTGGTTTGCCTCCACCTTAGGGAAAGGGACAACCCGCACAGTTGCAATGTAGATACTCGCTAGACCTTCCCATGCGTGAACATTTCACTCTTTTAGCCTTAGTAGTTTAGCTACAGTATCACTTCAAAGTTTTAAAATTTTCCGAATTTGAAGGCACCTAGCGGAAATTCAATGAACAACTTGAAAAATCCAATCGGTGGAAAATTCATAGATTGATGTTATGTGATTGAGTTTATTGTCCACAGACTGACAGACAGAGAGTGAACCAGTATTAGCACATTTTATTAAAAGAAAAAATCTGCTTATGTGATCACTCTGTTTGTCCGTCCATCCGTCTGCCTGTATGTCCGTCTGCAGAGAATCGATTTTTTTGTTTTAAGATATGTTTGGAAAAATATTTTTTAAATAGACAACTCTTATCACTGTATGAATTTTCCACCGATTGCATTGTCAAAGTTGTTCATAAATTTTCTGCCAGGTGGCTTCAAATTCGTAAAATTTAAAACTTTGAAATGGCAGTGTAGCCAAACTACTAATTCTAGAGGAGTGAAGTATTCACGCAAAGAAAGCGAGGATCTGAATTCTAACTGTGCGGGTTGTCCCCTCCCCAGAGAGGGAGGCATGCCAGAAACCCGAAAATTTTTGAGAACGTCCTTCCACCTCTTACTTCAGCAAAAGTACCTTTTTTCTTTTAAGAAAAGGTGCTAAACATTTGGTGTTAAATATAACTGCAGGTGAACGAAAGCTAACATTATAATATAATATATTTGCAATATATAACTCATTTTAAGAGTCTAGGGTAAATAAAAGTCACATAACATGAGACGCAGACATGCAAAGTACGTAAATAACATAATTTACCCGTGTATATGAATGAAACAGAATTTTAGCTTTTTAATAAAAGTTGAATGGCGGATGAACGATGCGTTGATATATTGCAATTTCGTCATTGCCAATTAACATTTCAGTTTACTTTTGTTTTAATCGAATCAAATCACTTTTAGCTTTTTTACAAGCTTTCAGAGGAAGAAGTATAAGTATAATATATCCTCCAATATTAAATGATAAAATTTGAAAAACATAAAATTTCAGTTAAAAATAAAATTCAAGGCTCAAAAGTCAGTTAGCGCATTTTTTAGTAGGAAATCAAAATATACAATTTTGCAGAGTAAAAATGTTCCGTTAATTTTGCTCATCTATTAATAAAGAAACTTTTGCACTTCACATTGCTTCATCCCTCCTGTTGCTCCTAGTTCTGGGTTCTCTGCAGAGAGATATTGTTTAAATAGCAGCGGTAGCCTAATTGCACACGATACTGAATCGGTGCATTCGGCGTACAAGCCAAACAGTCCTTACGCGCCAACTTCATTTTTAAAGGACTGCATAAGTGCATAAGTCCTTTTTATATAATGATTACAAGTATATAAGAACTGAAAAATCACAAAGATTCACACGAAAGGCAGCCATAATAGTTTCTAGATACAGAAAGCCACTCTATAGCAGTGGTTCCCAAATTTTTTCATTCCGGAAATCCCTTTCATAAAAATCCAAACCTCGCGAACGCCCTCTTAAAAATGAATATTTTAAAGGACCATCTTCCCTACCTGAATATCAGTGGCGTAGCCAAGGGTGGTGTTACGTGCTTAAACATCCCCCTTCAGGTATGTAAATTAAAATACTTCAATTTTGCATGTAAAAAATAATTTAAAATCTCTTATTAAAATATTGTCCTTTACCGCGCCATAGAATTCAAGTTTAGGCATTTAAATTTATCATTTTATTTTAATAATGTAATCATTTGCTCAACAGCTTATGTGTTACTATATAATCAAAGCAAAATATCGCGCCAAACGAACAACAGCCTTAGACAGGTAGATGCGGTGATAATGCGTTTCTCGTTATAGTTAAAATTACTCGTCGTAAAAAAACTTGAAAATTTCTGTCTAAAATAATTTCACGCAAATTCGTCAAGGATTCGATTTCTCTCCACGACAAAAATAAATTTTGTTAATTTACGCGTACAAGCTTCTGTCTCAACTTCGTTTTTTAATCTAAGAAATCTTTAAATGAAAACTAAATATATTCTACACTCAACCCTATGTGAAACAAATGAAGGAATGAAATACTCTTTGAATTGAACCAGTTTCATCACTGCAGGCAATGATTATCATAAACCGTGCAATGAAATACGCTGTGCAAACGCCATTTAGGATTTTTTTCGCGAACCGTCTTAGTCTTCTCGCGAATTCCTAAGGGGTTCGCGAACCACAGTTTGCGAAACTCTACTCTATAGCTTCATTATTAGCCCGTTAGAATTGACATCGATGATAAAAAACAGAGTGACTAAAGATGGTTCTTTTGCAATTAATTCCTTTCAGTTGGCTCGATAAAAATGTTTGTAAGTTCAAAATTTAAAAATCCTTTATCACGCAGAGTTCGGAAATTCTCGGCAAAAATATTACATTTCTCGTTTTGTAATCTTGATGTTTTATTTTGTTACCGTTTGTGACCATAGAAGCCCATATAAATAGCCTGAATGTATCCAGGGTGTAATCCTGTAAAAACTTCACTCTGTGCATCCTTAAATATGAGAAAATATATAAAAATATCTAACAGCGGCACAATTAATTTTAATAATATCTTAATTATTCTCGCCGCTAGTTTTATGGCAATTCCATAAAGAAAAACATTCTCAAAATGCACGATAAAAACTTCAAAATTACGAAATCTAAGATTTCTCTACAAATAGAATGAAATTTTTCAATCAAAAAAAGTAAGAGGTTATAAATTTAATTAAATTTCTTTTGTTAAAAATTAGACAACCATAACTACCCCGTTTTAAATCATTACAACAATTGGTGACGATTGAGAAATTCCTTTAGCCAATCCTTGTGCACAAATGAGACATTTCAGACGGTATTTGAAGTCGGTGCCTTCTCATTTGTTTCTGGCTCAACTTATCATCTAGCTATCGCGGGATTCAAGGAATCAAACGATGGGTAACACCTTCATTAAGCGGAAGTAATACTAATGGGTGACCCACCTGGGTTACGCTTCCGTAGTTAAGAGAACGGCTCGGACGAAGAAGTGGTCAGCGTCTTTCCTTGAACTGCGTCGCCGACTGAATGTTTCACATGAACCATCGACCCTCGGTAACAAATAATAGTTTTTCATCGATGGCTCCTTATAGTCACGAAGAATGGATGAGCGTTAATATTTCGGTGAAAAAAATCGGTAGTCAGGGAAATAATCGATATCAGGAAGACTAGCGGAGTAACCCCTTTCATTTCATTTTCACCTAACCATCATCATCGATCAAGAAAACCAACATTTCCCGCAAAAATCATTCAAGACTTACAATAATTAATTTAAATTTCTCATCAATAGGAGTACAACTAAATTATTCATCTCTATCGTGTTATAAGGTTTGTGTGTTCTTCCGTCGTCGACTAGCCGACAAGGGACAATGATTATTCTGATGATAAAAATAAAGTATTGGTAGTTTCGTAAGAGACTTTTTTTTCTTGGTCTTAATGAGTAAAATGGCGAAAAACGTCACGCCTATGTAAATACATTTCACTTCGTTATATGACTTACATTATTTTCATTTAAAAAACTGTGTGGTTCTCATTTCTTCAAATAATATTTCGTCGATTCCTTGGAATTGAGGTAGCTGTGCAATCCGAGATTAATTTTTTCACCTTTTGAAATAATTGCTGTTCTTTTCGATTTGGCAATAAACAATTTTCAATAAAAAATATCTTTTCATTGCAGTTGTATGATCTATCCATACGAGAGTAGCTCATTTATTTAAATGAAAGAATACAAATAATTAAATTTTATTTAATATTTATGCTATTTTTCACATTAATGGAGGAAAAAATATTCTTCAAATCTGGAACATATCAATTATGTTTAAGTCAAAGAATATAACAAAGATCGAAACAAAATAATTATTTAATCGGACCGAATAAATACTTTGTGATACACAGTTTAACTGAACGATCGATTTTTGTTTGCATACATATTTCTTGCTTTAATTGATTGTAAATTTTCAGATTAAAATGTTTTTCATTATTTTAGTCTATCAGCGTTAACAAGTTAGTTTTACTTTTAACTATCATTATCCGATAAAGCAAACAAAATAATTTCATGGTAGAAGTCAGAATTTTTAGGATAAACCATCGATATTGAAAGTAAACTAAACAAATACTTTACAGGTATGGCTAAAGTTAATAATGCCATTAACATGACAGAAATAAAACTTTATTTCTCGGAAATGCGCTTGGCACCTGTAGAATAGTTGGGAGCTACCTATCGAGGAAAGTCTTAACTAAAATAAGTGTAACGATATATATCGTCATGAGTTCATTTATGATCGACCGATACGGTATTCCGAATTCTTTCAAGTTATCGATAGTGTAAAAATGGCGGACGACGAGTGTATGGGTGATGGTAGCGAAGATTTAGAGCAGGAAAAGTCGCAGAAGAAAGCTGCCAAATATGACAGTGGGGCAGCTGATCTAGAAAAAGTTACGGACTATGCTGAAGAAAAAGAAATATCTGCCTCAGATGCATTTACCGGTGTAAGTATGTTATTTGCTATAAGTGGTCGATTTTCTATAAAATATAATGCAATAATTTAATTTTCACCATTTAACTGTGTCCTAATTATTTTGTAAGGTGATCGATCAGTGACGGCCCGATATATTTGCAGTATGAAGTTTCTTTTCTCTTTCCAAATTCATGTTTTGTTCCATACTCCCACCATGAGGGCATTTTTTTAAAATATCGTAATTGTATTTGGCTTGAGCTTTCTTGTTGACAAGGCTGCCTAACAATTTATCAATTAAAATCTTAAAACAAATTGAGTATTTTTATTATTTCTCAAGGCTATGACTCTTATCGGTGACAGAAGAAATAAAGAAGCAGCTGAGAAGATGGCCAAAGAGAGAGAATTACTAAAAGTATCAATCAAAAAGGAAGACGTTGAATTAATTGTAAGTGTACTGGGTCCTAAATGTTTTCTCCCTGTGCCAAAAAACTCTGTTGTCGAATACTTAACCTAGAGAATTAAACCTTATCGAAAAGAACTCGCAGTTGAAAATAACTGTATTCAGTCCTAATTATGGTATAAATGTTTGCTTTGCTAAATTGTGTTTTCGGTATGAAGGGATGGACGTCAAATATATTGATTTGCTCTTAAGCGGTTACATGGCCAGTGCAATACAAAGGTAAGAAAGTTCTCCGCTACACCACAAGGCAACCATTCAATCTCTCATTATCTCTTATGCTGTGCATATTAGTACTACAGTAAAAGAGATGCGATTGGAGAGGATATTGTAGAGTGGAGATTAGATTGAGATTTTGTGTGATACTGTTTAATGCCAAGACAACCCTCCAGCACTTAAAACATCTACTATTATATCACTCACAACAGTCACCACTTGTGGATGCCTGCTTCCTTTTATTGGTGTTAATTGTTTTAATTTTGTATTTAGCCCATAAGAAATCATGGAGTGAAAGAAGAACGTATTGGAGGGGAGTTAGGATTGCTTGTGGAATATATCCCTATCTTTTACATGTAAATATGTGTTCTGTTTATGCGAATTTGCCATATGTATCACTTTCCTGGAACGCAACCCCCACATAAAGAAAGGGAAACCTGTATTACAGGAAAAAGCTTGATTCTTTGCAAAAAATTTAAAAATCGAAAATTTTCTTTCCAGCATTGGATGGGTATACTCTGTTCCACCCTGAGAAGACAGTATTGCACTTATGCCATGTGTATTTGCCAAGTTTCTCGTGAATTAGAGCCAGTGCCTATTCCTTTACACTTTCTGCTTGATCCAGATGCCATGCTGATTCAGATAATTTCACAACAACTCAATTTAAATATTTTCGAACTTCTACCAACAACAAAAAAATAATTTATAAGATATGCTGACTCGAAGAAAAAAAACAGTTAACGGAGTGTAATAACCAGCTTGGAAAAAATCGCGCTATGCTGATGCAATTGAAACTTTTCACTTTTCACCACAGTTACTATATTAACACAATATATATACCAAAAATCTGCAAGGCACACTGAATCATATAATTACACATCAAACAACCAATTGCTGTGAACTCTCGTGCGTAACTGTTTCATTGTTTTAAACAATTGTTTCCTTTTCCCCTGGGAACATACTTCGATGAATGTCCTGTCAGGTTAGACCCTTCCTTCCATCATAAAATGCACATTTTATAAAGGAACCAAAAAGGTGGCATCTACTGACCATCTCCCTTAGAAACATCTAGGTACAAACCTCTCGTCTATTCACTAAAGGGTAATAAACTCTCCCTGTTGAGGATTTCCAAATGAATTAGTGTCTCTGTTTACGTCCAACAAAACCTCTTTCTTCATAGCTTTAGGGTTTTTTTTAATTTCTTCTGTCTCATTTCTTCAAGGTATTTTTTGGAGGCTTCAGACTGCTTTTGAGAATAAGGCAGACCCAAAAACCAGTATTGTGAAGCATTGTATTTTTAGCTGCCTATATATACAAAGTTTACATATTTATTCCTAGGTTATAGTCATAGTTGCATTCTTTAAAACATGACATTTCACGAAAATTCGTTAAGCAAGGGAGTTTTCCCACAAAAAAAGCTAAAAAAATAAAATATGATTTTATGAACCCTGAACAAGGTCTTACATAATCTTTTTTAGAAGGATGTTTTGATTTTGTTCCAGATTCGAATACTTATTTTCATGGAATCCGATTATTTTCATTTATTCATTGATTTTTAATTAATTCATTAGCCAAAATATCAATGGTGTAACTAGGAGCAGAAGGGCCTGTGGCAAAATATTATCTATGGTCCTCCTCCCCCAATAAAACAAATTTAGGGCCCCCCATGCCCCTCCTCAAGGACGTAGCTAGCCTCCTAACTGTGTGGGGGCAACATAAAAGTCAAAAATATTTGGGGGTGCGCACAAAAATATGAAAAATTTAATACAACTATTACGCTAGACCTGTATTTTTATACCAATCCTTTGCTTATATTATATTATCCTACCTCTTTAGTTTATAAAACCGGTTTATTAATTGTTTGCTTTTATTTTTTAAAAATTGTTAATTTTAAATACATTTTTGTACCATTTTAAGAATGATATTTTCCATACAATGGGTTGTATTCTGTTGTTATAATTAAAATTACGTTTCTTATTTTGCAAATTAGAACAATATTTTTTTAATTGTTGGCAAACATTCCCATTTTTATTATAAATTAGTAGTGTTTCAGACATATTACAGACATTTTTTTATAACAATTATAATAACACAAGTAATGAAAATAGGCAACCAATTGTCTTAATAAATTATAAGTATAATATAAAGGCTGTATTTAATTGTCTGTATACTATAAATAGTAAATTAAAAAAGTAAAATATTTTTATTTTAGTAGCTGAACCCGTCTACCTCCAGCATTTTGTGCAAATATTTCTACAATTAAGTCTAAATCATTAGATTTATTAATTTCCTTTTCAATGTGCAGTACAGCTAAATGCGATAGACGTTTGTTGGAAATTTTATTTCTTTATAAGTTTTAATTCGCCTCAAACTTGAAAACTATCTCTTGCACGCTGCAGTTGATACTGGTATCATTACAGCTATTGTACATAATATGTGAAATTCGTAAAAAGCTACTTTGAATATGCTTATCATTCCTAATAATTGAAACATGTAATTTTAGTTTTATTTTCAGACTCGTACCTTTTAATGGTTTGTGGCAAAATTTGTAATTTGTCCTTCAAATTCTCAGTATCAATTCCATAATTTAAATCAAAAGGTTTTATTTGTTTGAAATTTAGAAAGTTTTCATACAGCGGATGTAAGCTACGTATACCTTCTAAAATTTTTCTGTTAGTAAATCTTGCATTTAATTCTGCTATTATTCTATCCAGAACAGGCATATAAATTTGAGTACAAATTCGGTCTTTCGTATTGATATTACGTTGAAAATTACTTTCCTCTGTAATAAGATAATTTGCATATTTAGTTGGAAATTTAGAAATCTTGTTTGAATTTTCATTATTTGGAATATTAATGTTATTATTTGTTGCAATTGTCACTGATTCTTAGTAAATTTTACCAAAATTCAAATTTGAAATTCTCAAGTTTTCATCTGATCGCACATCCAAAAAAAATGTCTGTAAAGACTGTATTAATGTTAATACATTTGATAGATCTGAACTGACGCTTTGCAAGAAGTCACTGGCAGATTTGAATTTTGTTAATATTTCAGTAAACATGCACAAATTAAACACGAATTGAAAATCAATTCCATTAAGCAAACGGCTGGCTTCTATTCTCCGTTTACCTACTTCACTTGCAATAATATATAATAAAACTAATACGGCCTCGATAGTATTTTTCAAAGCTGAACATGCAGATACCTGGGCTGTCCACCTGGTACAGTGAAACCTGGATTATACATAGTTCAAGGGACCGAACAAAAAATACGTATTACTCAGAGTTACGTATAACTCAATAGATGGTTAAATAAGATCGACATATGAAGATTAAACCAGACATTTGTTGATTTCATGAAAGGCATATATTTATAGAGAAAAATAAACAAAATATCTCACAACCACAAACTTTCACTCGCTGATGTAGCACTCACAATCAGCACGTGATTTTTAAAATATACTCTTTCAACAAATAACATTTTATTTGAAATGAAATAGTCAGTTATTGTCTTTTGTTTCCTTATTTTCATGGAAAAAAGGCACAGACTAACTAACTAACTCCCCTTCCCCTACCTCCCTCTCCTTAGCCTAAAAAGCAGCACTGATTACTTTGTGTCCGAACCTCAGGCAGAATAAGAGCGTCGCAAAGAAAATGCATAATTTTTCGTTATTTTTTCCGCAGGATAGACTCTTACATTGTTATCGGATACCAGCAGATTACGTCGCGTTATTTCAACATGACATAATCCTATAATGATGCAAAATAACAATATGTATGTACAGCACGTAAATACGTACAACCGAGATAAAAGTAGCTGGAGGGATCGGATGAACGCTACGTATAAATGAAGTTTACGTATAAGTCAGTTACGGATAATTCAGTATTTTAATACGTGTAACCATATTGTGTTTCGCCAGGACCAGCCATAAAATACGTATAAAGGAGTATTATGTATAATTGGGTTACGTATAACCCAGGTTTCACTGTATAACAAATTCATTTTAGTTCTCGTAATTTTCTATTCGGGTACATATCTTTCTGTAGTTTTATAAACCGGGAATGAATAGCTGACCCAGAAAAAAATATATACAATTCTTCCAATGTAGAGAAAAGGGAGTCGACATGTTTTACCTGTTTGCAAATATGGATGATTACAAGGTTCAGTTGATGATTGAAACAGTGAACATATATACAGTGAGGTACTTCATCCCTTATTACACAAGGTGCGGTGGCACTTTGTTCACATAATTGGGATGGTTACTAACAACAATATATAGTTAGTAAACAAACTTTCATATTAATGTTGAAGTTTCACTAAATTATTGGTAAAAATAAGAAATCGAACGGTACAGTAAGCTTTCATATATACAGCACGCTATAGGTATTAACTGCAGCTACTGTTTAAACAAAAGTCTTGCGATACAATATTAACTGAAATTATGTAGATGATAAATATATTGGAGTTTCATTTGATGATCGTATGCATAATATTTAATCTTGAGTTTAGTCCATTTTAAGTTAGTACACAACTTTAGTAAATCTGGAATAGATTATAATTTGTTGATTCTATGCTTTGCTTACGTTTTACACTTACTAAAACATTGTAGTCTAATTGTAAGTTGGTAGATATACTTTAATTCCATTTAATTTAGTAGTGTAGTAGTTAGCCTTTGCTGAACTAAAGCGGTGACAATTATGGGGATTTAGGAGACCACCCTTACTGTAAGGGCCGGTTTTTTAGTTGGAGACAATAATTTAGAGATTTATTGGTGCGACTAATCCTCAAGACCTCAGTTAATAGTGAACAAGGATGCATATGGAATATATTCTTTCCTAATGGTAGGGCACTGTTAGCCCATCGCGACCATTTTCAAGAACAAAGTGGAGACCAAGAGAGAAACGTCTCAGCATGTGTGTGGAGGACGTTTTGGTTTTCCCGTTTACCCTCATCCATTTCCACATATGGTCACCAAAAGTATCGAAATACGAGGTCGGGTCTTTGCTTGCCTAACGATTAGTCAAGGTTTTTCAGTAATAAATAAAAAATACCAAAGGGAAGTCGGAATACTGTCCTTAAGGTCTCTGTGCCTTTTGTAACTAATCATGCAATCCATTGATTACATTCACAGATTAAAGGGGGGGGGGGCCCTGCCCCCCCCCCTTGGCTACGTCCCTGCCCCTCTTGGGTCCCTGGGACTGTGGCATTTGGCCACCCTATAGTTACACCATTGCAAAATATACCTAATGCATTGTTAATAAGCTTTATATTACCATTTTATATTTATACGTTCATTTGTGTAATACTTATTATTAGAAATGTCAATGTGCAACCAAAAATGTATAAACAGAAAAACTTTTTATATAAATTTGGCATTATTTTCTAATTAAATTATTAAAATTGAAAGATCCAGCTTTTATTAGTTAAATTACAAAGCATGGAAATTTATTCATGATGAATGCTTCTCACTTCAGTTTTTATTTACTTTTGGTGGTGGGTATAACGAAATATGTTGATTGGTTTTAGGCAGCCTCACCAAAAATAAATTTCAACAATGTATCCCTGTAAATCAATTAGAGAAAATTTTTCCTGCAGACGAGTTTTTCATGTCCCAAGAAATGATTTTTGAGAAAGAACAATGTTATTAAATTTTTTAATGATGTTTGATTAATATTATATAGTCATCATTTATATAATCATTATAAACAATCCTTCAAGAGGCATGACAAAAAAAACTTACCGTGTTCACATTTGTAGTTTCTCTTAGTTTTAATAACTTTCTCACATTTTTAGAAAATTAAGATATACATAATCAGGTTCAGCGTAAAATTTACTACGATTGAGCATCATCATTTTACTTAAACGACAATATCACTGTGATCACAACAAATTTGGCAACTGAGCAGGATTAGAGGAGGACAGAGCTGTATGGAAAAGAGAGAGATAGTGATAGCCCATAAGAGACCATACTGTCAACTAAGTGTGGAACTCACTATAGAAAAATTTTGCAATCGTAGCATCTTATTGAAATCAATCAAAAGCAAAAGTGGAGCAGTGAATGATGCTCATGTGGCAGAGTGGATTTCACATTAACCATTGTTAATTGATAAATATGAACTGAGAGACATTTACAATGTTGATGAAATGGGACTTTTCTATCATTTTCAAACATTGAAAGTGAAAGGTTCTATGTTCTGGATTTAAGAAAGCGAAACTAAGGCTGACTATATTGCTTTAGGTCATAAACAAAATCCCTTACTAATCAATACTGCCATGAAACCACGATTTTTTAAAAACATGATTGTGGCAATTTTATACTTAGTTTTTTAAGTAGAATAACGTGGATTTAATGTTGCACTATTGAATAAATAAAAGTTAAAATTTCTACAATAACCATTTTGTTTTTTTGTTTTTAGTGCTTCCATTTAAAAATACCAGTGACAGCTCTTCAATAACATATTTCCCTAAGTGATGTGAGAACGTTTTTGCTGTTTTGGAATTTTCAGATGGAAATTAATAATTTTTTGTCATTTAACGCAAAAAAATTTCTTTGTTGAAGTTATTGTAAACCTTCTAAAATGTTGAGCAAACGAAAACTGGTGGTTTTAATGGTTGAAAGGAATTGTGAAATTGTTAAAAGGTGCAATTATTTCAAGCCTAGTGGATGAATTCAGAAATGGCCAACAAACGGTGTGGGATATTATCAAATACACCTTCTCCTCGACTTACAACCTATGCGACTTACGGCCATCCGCACTTACGACCACAAAAAATAAATAAATAAAGATAACTACGTGGTAGGGTCAAAAAGTTCCCGGAATTGATGCCTAGAGCGCAGCAGGGTATAGGCATCAGAGTCTGTTTGACCCTCCCACTGCCTGGCACTGCCTCTCACTCAGTCGCTTTCAAGTATCAGTTGCGTGTGGATTTGTTACAATTGTATCTGAAATACTACCCCTAAAATGACTGGTAAAAAGGAAAATACTTTCATCTGCAGATGCGCCAGCTAATAAGTCAAGGAAGGCTATTGATTTAGACTGTAAAATGAAGATTATCCGGCAGTATAGATGCGGAAAGAAGGTTAATACAATAGAACGTGACTTGAAGTTATCGCATTCCACAGTATCGACGATACTTAAGGACAAAGAAAGAATTCGTGAAGCTGTGAAAGGTTCTGCACCTATGCAGTCTACAATTTTAACCAAACAACGAAATGGAGAAATTGTTATTCATGTGGATGGAAGATTTAATACAGAAAAATATACCCATGAGCCTTCTCGCAGTGCAAACAAAGGCTAGATGTCTTTTTCAGACTTTAAAATCACGCTCCGGAGATGATTACGCACAAGATTTTCAGGCTAGTAATGGGTGGTTTATGCGTTTTAAAAAAGATTTGCTTTGCATAATGTACGTATCACAGGAGAAGCAGGAAGTGCAGATGAAGATGGAGCCCAAAAATTCGTTGATAGTTTTAACAAATTAATTGAAGATAAAGGTTATCTACCAGAACAAATTTTCAACGTAGACGAAACCGGCTTGCTATGGAAACGAATGCCTACTTGTACGTACATACACCAAGAAGAAAAAAGGATGCCAGGATTCAAAGGTTTTAAGGATAGGTTAACTTTGTTGCTTGGTGGTAATGCCGTGGGTTTTAAGCTGAAGCCTTTTCTAATCTATCATTCGGAAAACCCTCGTGCATTTAAGCACATCAACAAGCATACGCTGCCCGTTTACTACCGTTCAAACCCTAAAGCTTGGATGACTCAAGCACTGTTCGAAGACTGGTTCATGAACTGCTTCATTTCCCAGGCTCGTGAATATTGTGCGGAGAGAGGTATCCCTTTCAAGATTTTATTGATTATGGACCCCCCTCATCTGGATGACCTTCATCCCGATGTTACAGTGGTTTTTATGCCACCTAACACAACCGCTATCATCCAACCCATGGATCAGGGTGCTATTTCAGCATTTAAGGCTCATTACCTCAAAACGACATTCGCACAAGCCATCAAAGCGATCGATTCTTATGCAGATTTATCTTTGCGAGACTTTTGGAAGCAGTACAACATTCTTCAGTGTATCAAGAATATTTCGACCGCATGAGAATGTGTACCAAAGAACTGTATGTCAGGAATTTGGAAAAAGTGTCTCAAATGTTATGCGAATACATTTGAAGGATTTGAACAAGAAGAGGAACTAGAAGTGATTAGAGAAGACATAGTTAAACTTGCAAACAATCTAGAATTAGAATGTGAAATAGAAGATGTAGAGGAGTTGCTAGATTGTGAGACAAAAGAACTTTTAGATGAAGAGTTGATTGAATTGGAAGCACACAGAGTGGCAGAAGAAAAAGCGAGAGAAGAAGATAAAGAAGAAGATGAGCCAGAAAAGAAATTCACGACAAAGGGTTTATCTGATTCGTTTTTGCAATTGAATAAAGCTCTAGCCAGTTTTGAAGTAATGGATCCTAATGTCGAACGCTTTGCAAAGGTTGAACGTATCATTCAAGAAGCTGTGCGTTGTTATCGTGAGATATATGACGAAAAAAAGGAAAAATCTATTCAAACAAAGCTCACCATGTTCCTCAAAAAACCATCTACCTCAACCCAAGAACATGATTGTGAAAATTAAAAATTTATTTTCAATTGCACTTTTTTCACAGAAACAATTTTTTTATTGTATGTATGCGGAATTTCATTTGTATTTATTTTTACATTAATTTTAGGTTGTATTTTTGTTTACAGTACAATAGAGTACATATTATGTATTTTCCATATTATGTACAATAATTATACATAGATTGAATTTTTGTGTTTTATATTTTTATAACCCGTTTGAATGAAAATAGTGTTGAAAAATATAAATCCGACATACGACCAGATCGACTTATGACCTGTCAGTCGGAACAGAACTCAGTCGTAAGTCGAGGAGAAGCTGTACAGGATAAAACTTGAAGTATTTGTCTCTAATTGGGAAACATTTGCCGGAGCATCTCAAAGAAAATCAATGAAATGTGCGACATACGAGCAACTTGATTCAGTCATGATTAAGTGGTTCCTCGAACAAAGAGCAGAAGGGACCCCAATATCGGGGCTGATGATTTTGAATCAGGCAAAATATTTTTTCCAAAAATTAGAAATTTCTGGGACATTTGAATTTTCTTCCGGTTGGTTAAAATGGTTTAAAGAGAGCTACAAATACAGGGTGAACAACTCAATGCCAATAACGTTGGAGCTACAGTGTTCTGTGATGAGTTGGAAAGACTAATCAAGGAGAAGGATCTCGTTCCGGACCAAATCTACAATGCTGATGAGACGGGACTTTATTGGGGAGCGATGCCCACTCAAACGTTAGCGTCCATCAAGGGAAAAAAATGCTCCTGTATATAAGATAAGCAAGGGCAGTTACAATTTTGTGTTGTTCTAATGCATCAGGAGAATATAAACTGAAATTAGCCATAGTAGGAAAGTCAAAGTCTCTAAGAAGTTGAAAGGACAATAAAAATAGTCTGCCAGTACAAAATTTTCATCATCGATCAGCTTGGATGACACGGAAGATTTTTTAAATGTGGTGGAAAGGTAACTTTGTTTCACATGTAAAATATTATCTGTTCAAGAAGAACCTCTCCCAGAAAGCCCTTCTACTACTAGATAATGCACCTTGTCATCCTTCTGTGGAAAAACTTACTACAGAAAATGTGAAATCTTCGCCTTTTTTCTCCCACCAAATGTTACTTCCTATGGACAAGGGTGTAAATGAGACCAGGAAGACTGTATAGAAAGAGCTTGATGGTGGATTTGGTAATGGAAGAAAAAATTCTCTTATTTTGGAAGTCACTAACTATTAATGATGCCATTTATAACATTTCTACAGCTTGGAGAGAAGTCATGAGTGAAACAATCAAAAGATCATTTAAAAAAATATTGTCTGATAATTTTTTTATCACATTACTTAATTTTGCAATGCAATTGACAAGGAAAAAGTCACTCAATAATTGTTAAATAATTAAAAGAGGTTGAAGGATTCCAAGATATGGATGAAGAAATTGTCAATGCATGTTTAAAGTTCAATGAAAATGAACCTGGTGGGTATGGAAGAATGATGGATGACGAAGAGCTGCAATCATCCTTTAACATAAGCTGTAAAGAGGCACTCAGTTGCGGAGGCATTATTCCAGTTCATGGAAAATCAAGAGGTTGTTGTTTATGTTGCCTTGTTACAAATTCGTGGTTACATAAGAAAAGTCAAAAACAAAAAAATTACTGACTTTTTTAAAAGTGACTGATTTTAAAATAGTAAATCGTTTCATTTTTATTTTTACATATGTTTATAATGTGATTACATAAGTATAATTTTGTTTTAATTATGTATTCTATTAATGTAACAATTTTTAAAATTATATTCAATTTGGTTTATCCATGTTCTTCAATTATCTGGGTCCCAGCTCCCCCAATTACCATGAATAATCTGCGCTCTACTGTAGTTTTGGTCATGAAATGGCAATTCTAAGGTGGCTTGAACGTAAATAAAATAAAAATGTGATTGATAAGGAATTAAACAAACAAATAAAAAAAGATCAGAGCATTGGTTTAATGTTTTCAAGCGTGTTGTAGCTGTTATTAAATATCTAAGCGAATGTGGGTTGCCATTTCGTGGTCATGAAAAAGAATTTGGTTCATCACATAATGGAAATTTCATGGAATGTTTGGAGTATTGGCCAAATTTTATCCATTCATCAGATAGCATATTCAAAACTGCGAGTCTAATCTAAAAATATCAGTTACCTATTTATCAAAAACTGTGTATGCGGAAATAATTGAAATGATGGGAAATGAGTTTTGAAAAAATTGTTGGCAATGTTAATAATGAAGACAATATGTTTTTCAATAATAGTGAATTCTACTCCAGATTTAGCACATGCTGACCAATTGTCCATTACTCTTTTGTGGGAAAAGTAAATGAAAATTTTTTAACATTTTGACCAGCACAAAGTCATACTGGCATTTAATCATTTAACACATTAAAAGGATTTCTGGATGAAAATGGATTGCTTACCGAAAACTGTCAAGGACAGTCTTACGATAATGCCGCAAATATGTCAGGAAAATATAATGAACTACAGGCACACGTTAAATACAAAAATAAATTATCTGAATATGTTCCTTGCACAGCTTACTCAATTTGGTTGGTGTTGAAGCTGTTAATGTAGTTATAGAAATGGTAGATATTTTGGAATTTTTCAGCAGATATATGTATTTTTTCTTCAACCAGATGGGCTATTTTAACAGAAAAGTTTAACATGAACCAAACAATGCAGTTGCTATCTTTGAAAAGCTCAAGTCAAACTAGGTGGTCAAGTCATTACAAAGCTCTAGAAGCACTATAGCATAATTATAGTTCCATTTTAGATATTTAAAAAACGTGTATGAAAGTAATGAAGAAAAAGTGGAATGTAGAAGAGAAGCAAAACTTTTATACTCTAAAATGACAAAACTAGAAACTGCACTTTTTAGCAATATTATTGAAGAAATTTTAGAAAGTTTACATAAAACAAGTAAAACACTGCAGTCTGGATTAGATTTAAATGAAGAGTTGGCACTGATATTATGGTTAAAACTGTTTATGAACGATATGAGGTCGAATTCTGAATAAAAATTATTAGAATGCAAAAAATTTTTATTCAAACTAGTGTATGTAGTATTGTAACTAGGGATGGTACGATCGGTTCCTCCGTTCTCTCAAGAACCGAAATAACTGGAACCGACTGTTTATAATCCCCATCTTCGGTTCCGATCTTTATTTTAATAAAAAACAGAGTGAAAAGATGCACACATCATGCGTGCATACATGTGAGGCAGAAGCGTTCTTTACGATTTAATCTTGCCAAAAAAAGATAAATATTAATGACTTATTATAATATCTATGAACTGAAATGCCGGTAGTGATTCCAAAGAAATGTCGAATTTTTGATTCACAGACTAATTTCCTAATCAATTGTAATTAATAAAACAATCGACAATTATTTAAAACTTACCTCACTGGTATAGTAGTAATGTAATTTTTATGTTCACGTTCATTCCTTCGTTGTAAATTACCCATTTCTTTTCACTTACGAATGCTGTCTAAACGTAAAAAATAGACATATTTATGTTCATTTCTTTGTCGTAGATTATCCACTTTCCTAATGTTGCGTGCTCATGAAAGAAAATTAAATTAATTAGGTATTTACAGCAGATATTGTTTACATCAGCTGTCACGAAGATTGTTTTCGTTGACAAAAAACGGGTCCAAAGTGAATTACGACTCGTTTTGTTTCTTGAAATCGGCTACTCCTTCGATAAAAATGTACTGAACAAAACTTATGCTATTTGATTAGTTCTGCGAATTCTTTAATGACTTTTTCATTATAAGTTATATTGTACGAAATACAAAGAAAGGATCATTTTTGTCACCTGTAAAATGGCATTCCGATTGGGTTACATCAACTATGTATGTAATTTTCTTAGTTTTCTTGGCCCTATGTCCGAAATACCTAATTTCATCAACATCCGACCAGTAGTTTCTATGTAGTTTCGCAAACAAAATTCGCCCATCTTAATCCGGCATCAACGTCACTTTTTTTAATCTCAAACTTGTAATTATAAAACCATTTTCAAATGGCTGGTTCCTCTTGTGACATTCTGTTGTCTCATGGCATTTGAGATCTTTTAGGCCTCCTTTTGATATGTTGAAATCAGAATTACGGATAGTGCATGTTGCCGAGAAATCAGTTTTTCCTTTTATTAACCACTTATATTCTCTTCCCACTCAACCTTGTACTTCTGTCTATACAAAGACCTGTCAATCGAAGAATTGTATTTTTTATTCATATTTTTATTTATTTGAGGGATTGAATAACTCAGTAAAAGTATTCATTTAGAAATATTAGTGAAATACGATATGAATTTTTACGACGCCAGACAGTACTACGTAGTCTCATTTGTAGGTGGGTGCCGCGCACGCCAGGAAGCAACGTGACGTGAAATCCCTTTCAATGCTGCTATCTAGCAAATTTGTGATGACTTTGTGTTCGAATTAGTACAGTAATCCCTCGTCAACCACAGGGGTTATGTTCCTGAAAAGTACCACGGTTTGCGGTTGGGGAGACAAAGATTCCATATAAAATAAGGGGTTAGGTGAAAATAATAAAAACTGTATTAAATACATGTATAAAAAACAAATTAAACTTTATTTTTTGTTTATACCATGACAAAATGATTAAAAACGATTACGAGACTGATAATACAATTAGAAAAAAATTTAACGAGATGATGGAACAAGCTTAACTTAAAAATTTTTAAGTTAATTAAAAAATTGCACTTCATCAGCAACCGGAGGAATGTCCTGTGAGGTCTTCACAGCCTCTTGCCAAATTTTCTCCAACAGACGTTCAACATAGATTGGCTTCATCCCTTCAATAGAATCTTTTATAATGTTTATGCAATCCTCGATGTTAAATTTTTTCTAAGACTGTCACCGTTAGCATTGGGTCCCTGTCCATGGCATCCAAGATGTGTGTAAAAGTACGTCGAATATAATAACTCTTCATTGTGGCGATCACACCTCGGTCCATGGGCTGAATAAGTGATGTCGTGTTTGGAGAGAGAAACATAATCTCAATGTTTGGATGAGCGAACTGCAGTATCTCTGGATGACCAGGTGCATTATCAATGAGAAGTAACGCCTTAAATTCAAAGTTTTTTCTCAAAAAATATCGCCCAACCTCTGGGACAAAACAGTTGTTGAATCAGTCTGTGAATAACACCGCAGTAACCCATGTCTTGCGGTTTGACCTCCAAAAAACAGGGAGATGATCTTTATTTTTGCCCTTTAGTGCACAAGGTTTAAGCGATCTATACACAAGCATTGTTTTGATGAAGCAATCTCCACAAGCGTTGGAGCAAAAGAGAAGAGTCCATCTGTCCTTGGCTGCTTTGAATCCAGGAGCAATTTTCTCATCCTTCGATATAAATGTTCTAGAAGGCATCCGCTTCCAAAACAAACCAGAATCGTCGGTGTTAAAGACCTCCTCTGGTAGGTAACCCTTCTCCTACATTACATTCTTCAGTTGTCCAGGAAACATTTCTGCGGTGTTGTGATCTGCTGAAGCCGATTCTCCACAAAGTTTTATGTTATGCAGACTATACTTCTTTTTAAAGTTTTCAAACCAGCCATGACTGGCTTTAAATTGAAATTCTTTTGCACTTGAATTCTCCCTAGATTCTTTTTCTGAAGTCTCGGTAAAATGTTTATGTAAACATCTGGCCTTTTCACAAATCACTGCGGTGCTTAAGGGCACCTTTTTATGGGCCTGGTCTTCTTTCCATACATTAAGGGCTTTCTCCATCTTCTCTAAATTATGGTCACGGGGCATGCAAGAACTTTTTGATGTCCCACATACAACACTTGGCCTTACGGTAGCATCATTCTTCTTGATTGTCCTAATGGTTGATTCATTGACCCCTAAACCCTGCGCCACCGATGCTGCACTTTCTCTACAGGCAAGTCTATCAAGCACTTGTATTTTCTCTTCTAATGTCATAACTTTCCTTGCTCTTTTTACACATTCACTTGTAGCACTTTTAGAACGTTTATAGGCCATATTAAAGGGATAATTAAATGTGTTTTATAATAAAGTAATCTTCAAAGCGTTCTGAAAGCAAGTAAAAATACTTTCGGGTAAAATAGACGTAAAAAAACAGAATTCTCCAGATAAGTAGAGAAATGTCCATCGAGTAACACAGTTCGATTGACACTGACTTTCATAAGCGTAGGTATATAATAGATATCACTACATTGTATACTGAAGCAGGTAATTTTGTCATTATGTTATACTATGTATCTACATAGTACGAAATATGTAGTGAAATACGTCAAAGTTCTCAGATATCAGATTTTTTCTTTTTTTTGCCTCTCGAGACAGAAACTACATATTCCGCATCTCAAACCGCATATACTCAAAAACCGTGGTTGGAAAAACCGCGGTTGGCGAGGGATTGCTGTATATAGTTCCTTAAAAAGGCCATGGTGACTAATTGTAAATCTAGTGAATCAATTTAGCAATATTGCTGATTCTAGTGACTGGCTGTATGTGCAGTGTGTATATGAAGTCATACGAATACTAAAAGAGAGTTAAGGAAAAAATATAAATATTCCTTTGATTGTCGGTGTAGCTTAGTTTCGCACAATAAGTAGCGAGTATGTGCACTTTCAAATTATATTCCTACGTACTCGGGAAACAATTTCACCGAACCATATATTGTTAACACAATTCGTATTATTTGTATATAATATTAATTATCTCAGAATTTCTTAGTAGTTCATGTACTTTTTGTGCAAACAGCTCAGGTAAGAACCAAGTTTTGCCTTAAAAAATAAATATCCGTGAATCACGGAAATGTCTCAGTTTTTCGTTAAAAAATCCGTAAAAACGGATAAAAGCGACCAAACGGAACTACAAGAAAAATTTTCACCATTTTGTTGAACGGGCAATGTTGAATGCTTATGTACTTTACTGCAAATATAGTGGGAAGAAAACTGAGCACATCAATTTTGTGTGGCGGACTGTGAAATGAATAATGGAAACTAATCTAAGCAAAACTCCACAGTCAAAGACTGAGCATCCAAGTACTTCAGCAGGAAAACCAGAATGTCTTATGGGTAGGCATTTTGTGAAGTATATTCCACCTACAGAAAAAAAGAAACTGCCAATGAGAATGTGTGTAGTCTGCTGTGCAAAAACTGATGGTAAAGGGAAAAAAGTCCAAAAAGAAACGAGATTTTTTTGTACAATATATGATGTAGAGCTATGTGCAGTGCCATGTTTTGAAGATGATCACACTAAAAAGGATTACCAATAATAATTGTGTGAAGATATAAATTTATGTTTGTAAAATAGTTAAATAAAAAGATGCTGTTAGAATCTAAAAGTATTACAGTGATTTTTCTTGAATGAGCAATCAAATATTTTAAAATATATTTTGTACTAGTAATGGCTATTTAAAAAAAGTCCACGCTGTAGAGTAAACCAGAGTAGGAAAACATAAAGCCAAAGTGGTTAATAGGTAAAGACAAGTTTTGTAATAAGTAGGGCCCCTGTGAATCTCAAATTATGGAACGAATGTAATCGCGTATCAAATCATCATGAAGTATTCGAATCTCGAACCAGGCATTTTTTTTACTTTTAAGTCTCTCTAGGCTTATTTCTAATCACTCTTTAGTTAGCTATCCAGTTTTTGTTTATTATTCTGATTTGTGTCAAGAATCTTTTAAAAACACAAAAACAGTCGCCCACCGAATTTACCCGTTCTGATGAAGTGTTTGTAGCCTGAATTGCCAACAAATCTCTCGTAACTTTTGCCAAAAATGGGTAGGATCTACTGTTTTCTTTCCAGCAAAACAATGGATCACTATTGCAGTTCATCACAGATTGCTTTGTGTATTGGTGTATTTCCTCCTGAAGTGTGGACGTTTCGTCCATTTTTGATGACACTTCTTTTTGAGAGTTATTGTTTTTTTAAGTAAAGTATCCAAAATGTTGCCCTTTTCTGCTTCGCGTTTTAGAACCTTGATCCATTACAATTAGCTCTTTGTCTTTTCCTTCTTGCCGGAATGCATCTCCTAAATCCGAAGTGAATTCTTCATAAAAAATGCTTCAGATGCTTGGTTTTTCGTGACTAAGACGAGTTTAAATCTTGGATCGAGAAATGTTGCAGCCATAAGGTGGTCTTTGGAAACGCCAAATCTCTTATTCAAATGAGTTCATTACGGAACAATTTTACACCAGGCACCGATGTTGCTGTTAGTTCATCTCTTAAAACAGAAATGCAGGGAATAATGAGACTAATGGTAAATGACTTTTCAGAGCTAAATGTGGATCTTGCCTCCGCTGTTATCTTGAGAATCGGGAGATATGCTTCTAGGGTTTCTTTCAGTTGATTAGTCAGGGATGAAATTTCGAGATCAAAGATTAGTCAGTGTCATAGGCTTGTATTAAGTGAAACATAATTGCAAACACTAAAACATATAACTAATTTTGTATGTGAATGATACTTCACTCAATAAATATTGATAATTTAATATTAGTATTATCCTAACTTTATTTTAAAAAAGATGATTCAAGAACCACTACAAATATACTGCACATTAAAACAAAAGGCCTAAATGGACACTGGTGCATATTTTGGCTGCTGTTTGTGTTTGTACCTTGGGGGGAGGTAGGAGAGGATGATCCAAATGACAAAATTTCCCCCACCAGTACCTTATATTTAGAGTATTACACTATGAGGGTTAAAATTAGAGAAATAATTTAATAAGAACATATCAAACTTCATTGTTTGATATATCATCTGCTGATTCAAAATTTACGAATAATTTTTTGCGATATCGAGTCAAATCTTTAAATCTGATTCAAATTCAAATCGAATATCAAAGCTTCGCAGGGCCCTAGTATTATGGCAATTAACATTGCCCTGGACAAATTAATTATGAAGTTAAATAAAAGAGGAGAAATATATATGGGGAAAAATCATTATACTGAAGATATAGACAAATTAAAAAGTGAGTGTAGACGTTTAAAAACATACAATAACACTTACAAACTAATAGAAAGAAAACTTAGGTTGTGCTGATATGTTAAAAGTAATATATGGCAGAAACTTAATAGTCATGTTTCCTAATTTTTGCACTATACTTAAAATTTATCTGACCTTACCAATAACCAATAGCGAAGCTGAATGGTCTTTCTCTAGCATTTTGGACTACTATGACTGATGAAAGGTTAAATTTTCTCAGTTTCCTGTTCATAGAAAATGATTTAATGAATTTATTTAAATATGATGATATTAAAGGTTACACTACTGCAAAATGATGAAGAAGGGCGTTACTGTGATTACATTATTATATTTTTGTGAAGGTGTGGTTAACTAAGATCTTTGTAACAGTATTAATTTTGTTTCTAATAAAATAAGTAAAATTTAATCTTTTTGTTTACCTAATTCTAAAAAATGTATCTATGTGGCTTCCAAAAAAAATCATTCCAAGAGCTCTGGACATTCCTCTTCCGATGATGAAAATACAAAATTGGACATTATAGACATAAGAAAAATAAATAATCATATAAATTTATTATTTTATAACTTATTATTATTAGTTATTTATTATTTTAAGGTGTCTCTTAAAACTAGAGGTTTCCAGGTTTCAGACAAAATCGCCGGTTTCCAAATACAAATCTCTGGTTTTCAAACAATTGTCTGGTTCATGAAGACCATAAAGTTGGCAACCCTAGTTAGCACCCAAACCAGCCATCAAACACTAGAGAAAGTAATTAATAAAAACATTTTAAAATTAATAAATCAAGGTACGATGAACGCACTCATCTTGAGCAATCGTTTTCAAATGGTCAAAATGTATCATTTTAAAAAATCTCCAAATTCAGATTGGACTCCCAGAAAAATAGTTGTGAAATCCCTGAAACATCATTCCCACTACAAGAGGTGACTGAAAAGTTCTCTGCCCAAGTAGGAAGGAAATAGGTGAGGGAAGTTTTATTTATTTACATTGTAGCTCACAGTTTCATGATAATACTCATTGTTTTTTAGACCATTACCACGTAGTCTACCCTGATATCGATACACTTGTTTTCCTCTGTTTTGGCTGAGCCAGAACGTCCACTGTGAACTTCTTCCTCCATGATCTCTCTTCCCCTTCTGAAATTTCCTACCCACATTTTCTCAATTGAATAACTGTGCGCACCATTTCCCAGCCTCTACTGTATATCTGCATCAATGTCTTTAACAATTGAACCTTTTAGAAAAAGATAATGAATTAATTGCTGCTCGGTGCTCAAATTTCTCTGTCAATTGAGGGTTTTGTATGATTACACTAGATTACTTGCTAAAAATGAACCTTGGAGGGTATTATCACTAAACTATGTATACATTGCTGCAAGATGTCCAGCTACAATATATATAAACGACACTTCCCGCCCCTATTCCTTTTCTACTTATGCCGAGAACTTTTCAGTCGCCCCTCATAGTAGAGGATAAACAAGGCTCCTATCATAGGAACATAATTCACATATCACCTCAAAAAACCCCAGTATGTGAGCCTAGAAGGGAGGAGGCTTTAGATTCTGAGGTTGAGAGAAGCTCCAATGATTCAGAACGACAATTTCTCAGTGACATAGACAATTTCAATGAAGGTCAATGAGAATGGTTAAACAAGTGCTAGTTTGGCAAATAATTAAACCATTGCAAATTGAGGATAATTTGCCAATATAAAAATATAGAATCTATTGACATAACTTATATGTTGACCTGGTAATGATGCACCTTCTAGGTAACACCATTAAAATTTATTAAATGATTTATATTATTCCGTCTTCATTTGCATTAATTAAAAAAATTTACGATTTGTTCCAGGTAAAAGAAATGGAAATACCTCGGAGTAAAGCAGAACATACATTACGCGAACATCATGGAAACATTGTTGATGCTCTAATATCGTTAACAAATTAATATGGTTATAATTGAATTTTCTGAGCTAATGTAAAAATTTCACAAGTTGAATTGTATTTCTAAATTAATAAAAAAAACATCTTTTATAATAAGCTGTGATTGCTTATTTTCATTTGTCCTAGGATTAATTTAAATGTTACTTGTTGCCCTTGCATTATTATATACTTATTTGTACAGATAGATACTCTGTATATGCCGGCATATAAGTCGACCTTTGAAGCTCGAAAAAAAAATTCTGAAAACTTAAGGTCGACTTATACGCCGAATATAGATAGATAGATATAGATAATCGTCTTTATTCGGGCGAAATTTAAACCATAAGGTCCATTCTTACATTTAACCCTTTATAATATATATATATATATATATATAATATAAAATGTGACCCTTGAATAACAGATTAAAAACATTGATCTTACGGCATAGGTGATCGTCATTTTGAATCAGCTTCTCCATTGTTTACATATTCTGTCATTTTAGAAGATTTAAGATAATTATTTTTAATAGTTAATAAAAATTAAAATTTTAACTTTTGTTTTTATTACTGAATCTCAAAAATATAAACAATCTATTTGCAATTACAGGAGTGAAGGATAAGTCGAAATAAATTCCACCAATAGATGGCATTACGGTATATGACTGATTTTTCTTAAATTAAACAAATGATTTAATGACTTAAGCGAAAAAGTGGGGGTTCGACTTATACGGCGAATATATGTCTAGTCGTGCATTTAAAATCTAAAAAATCGAGGTTGACTTATACGCTGGCATATACGGTAATTATTTTTAATGTTATTACAACTTTCATTTAATTTTTCTTTCATCAAATTAATTTTGTGGTAGTCATTTTTCACTGGTTTTCTGTCTCAGTTTTTTTTAGCTAATGGCATAAAGGAAGGGTCTTAAACCTTTTCACTTTCACTGTTCACCCACCAGTGCAGAACATAACTATGGACCATCATCAATCACATTTTGGTTTTCAGCTACTTAACCTTTGGCACTCTACCTTCAACACACTATTTTGTTCCTAATGTAGACAACTACAGCAACTTGGAGAACTTAGGGGTAAAGATTTGTGTCATATATATATAAATGCCTCCTGGCATTATCTCACTTTATAATAGTAGAATATGATTTAACAGTTGCTTATGAAACCATGCAAATGGTGGAATAAAGTACAAGCAATCCCCAACTTATGATAGTGTTACATTCCTGAAAAACAGGTCTTAAGTCAAAGTGCATTTTCATATTGTTATAAATTAGGTTTAAATTTTAAAATCCCAAGCGAGGCTCAGAAGCATATTTTTTGCAAATATACTCCTACAATTATAAATGGACTAATAACATTTTATTTAAGTAAATTAAAGGTTAATTTGGAAATATTTTACTCTTTTTATTCTAATTTGTTCATAGCTTGAAGAAAAATAGTGTAGCAATTGTTATTCCATTACTTGTCTGTGCAAATAAATTTGAATTGGTCTATTAAATTACTTTGTGCAATATATTTTCAGTCATATTTTTACTTAACTTATAAAATATAGTTTAAACCAGCCTTATGGCTCATTGATATTCTTATTGCCAGAAATAAAATAATCTTTAGGCCCAGCTTAGCCTCATTGTAGCTGCAGAGTAGCTCTATTTCTTGACTGTGTTCCTTAATCGTAAAACACTCTTATTCAACAACTGCCTATTAACTCTTAGTTAGTCTAATAATGAAAAAGTTCCATAATTAGTATAGGGTCAGTATGACCCCACTATGATATTTTTAATTTCAGCTAGGAAGTATTTATTTACTCATGTTGTGTATCTGCAACCTATGGCATGTAGAGTACTCCATGGAGCCTGTGAATTGATGATGAAAAAGTGATCATTAAATTGTAACGGACAATTTCATATTTTTTCAATAAAATTATGGCATCAAAACCTTTTCTGATGAATTTTTAATACAATTAAATTATTTTGACTTGTTTTCACTTGATTTACCACAATCTCTTGGTTACTTCCGATGTAAATGCTCATCCGCCTTGCCAAAGCTCTTGTGACTTCCAATGTGGCCCTCCGAAACATGCATAACTACGAATGTAGCCTACCCTGCAGAAAAGGTTGCTGACCCCTCTTATAGTGGAAATACAAACATTCATGTATCATAATTCAATTACCGTATATTGCTGCTTATAAGGTGACCTTTAAAAACTTGGGAAAAACTAGTCCACTTATATGCAGAGTATAAAATGTAAGCCTTGAATTCTGAGCTATTGATGTAGAATAGTAGTTGAATATGGTAAATCCTTGGGTGCAGGTGATCGCCATGTTGTGTTAGCTGTTTTAGTGTTTATAATTTATTTGGCAGACATTTATTTTTTAAGATTTAAAATAACAAAGTTATATATTATTAATAAATAACTATAAATCCAAATGATATTTTAATAGATGAAATAATTTGTTAAATACATAAGCTTGCTTGATATATTGAATGGTGGATACCTGGTCAATGGAAATTGTTTTGCAATTTCTGCAACTTTTAACTTAAAAAAAGATTCATATCTCAACCTTTTCTCAGCTAGATCTATGCTGAGGGTATCTATTTGTTGTCAGCAATGCAGTGCAATACAATAACACAGGTGATTTTGAGATGTTTATATCAATGTTTTATTCAAAGATTTAATTGCGCAGGACCTGGATTTTGCCTGAAAATATATATATTTTTAAAATGCTTGTAAGACGAAAGAAGAAGGTGGACTTATACAGTGATTATATGCCTAAACATGCTTTTTCAAGTCGAAAAATCTTTGTTGACTTAAACACCATGATATTCAGTAGTTAATCACTAATTTATTGAAATACTTGAGAAAATAATATTTTATTCCCTGATTATAATATTTGGGTTTGGCTTTTAATCATTTTTGCTGTCTCCACAATCTGAACATTTGATTACCATATGCTCCTTGCCAATGAGCACCATTCAATTGGCACATCTTATCAACAGCTTATTGTCATTAATTCTTGGGTGTTGAACTTTGTATTGTTATTGATGGATTTCACATCCAGTATTGGTGTTATCAGCCCTAAAGGTAAGTTATTCAATTCAGATTATTTGAAGATAACATAATCTGAGAAGATACTGTATCAAAATCAAGCCAAATTTAAAATTAAGACATTTTGAATTATTTTCAAACTCATAGTCCATAAACAAAGATATTAGCTAAGAAATTAACACTTTCAACACAGCATGACTGGAATTCCCATCATTGTGCTACATCTGGTTCTAACGGTTCAGGTGGGGGACCGTCACGTCTTAGCGTCCTTTCTTTTGCCTCTAGCCATCAGTTTGGTTCCCACCTCCGTTTGGGTAAGGTCAGTTTCACAGTTGGCGATTTTTTTTCATCAGATATACATCGGATTGTGTTGGTGGTTAATGCTCACTCGTAATCATATTAAATCATTTAGTCATAATGTTTTATTGTTTGATCACTTTCTTTATTTTTATGGGTTTATTTATGTATTTATAAAAGAAACCAAATTTCGTTATAGCAAAAAAAAATTTTTTGGAAAAATACCAAAAGTTTTTTTTTCATACTTTTTAATTGTTTATTAAGCATTTAATTTAATATGTTTTTAAGCATTTATTTTTATTGTTGTATCGAGGGTAAATTGTCCTGAACATACTACTTTTAAGAAATACTTGGAAAATTACGAATAATGCAACATAATCTAATGAAAAACATTGAGAATTCAATTTAGTCACCCGTAAGAAACTGGATTATGGGGCCATGTTGAAAGGGTTAAAGCATGTATTTTTATAATAGAAAATATCAAGTGCATGATAAGGGCTTTGGTAATACATATCATCAAGTCAAGATTATTTTATGTCAGTTTAAAAATTTTATGCTCATTATGCAAATAAAATTGCAGAATTGGTTAACTTTAGTAGTCTTTGGCAAATAAGCTTTCTGCTATGAATCATGCAGCTAATATTTTGCAAATTGTTGTACATATTGAAAATGTTTCATCTTATTTTAAATAATCTCAGATGTTAAACTTCATATTTTGAAATATATTTGTGGTGAATTTATAGCAATCCTTTAATTTGACTAAAATACCTTTTAAAGGCAAAGTTGGTAATAGATTTGAAATAAGGCCAAAGTAGGCACAATGACCTAGGTGCAGCGAGATTTCAGGATGGCAATAAAAACAGGATTTCATGGTGTGAATAAAAAAATTAATATTATGCAGGCCTTGGATTAATTAAACTATTATGATCTGCATATGAATGGACAAACTGAACACATGAGTAGGAAAAAGTGCCAAAAAAGAGGGTGGAAAAATAATTTGGCTCGGGTCAGGAAATTTTCAAATCTGCCACTGAGCATAGTATAACTTTTTATTTATAAATTTCAAATATTCAGAATATATTTGCAGCACCCATTCCTGAAAATACTCAATTTGTACAAATTATAAATTTTATTTTACAAAATAAAACAAGGGAATAATTTTGAAACGATAAATTCTGCTATGACCAGGAATCGAACCCGGGTCTTCGACTTGCCAGGTGGATATTCTACCACTGAACTACCGTAGCAGATATTTCCCATTTCTGAATGTGGGGGTGTTCTTAGTTGGGCCTGGGCTAGCCAAGCTAGTGTCAGCCAGCCCCAACAGATGTCCTCCAAGAGATATGAAGAAAACCCCTCCTTATCAAGTGGTGAGATTGCCATGCTAAAAATAGATGAAATGAAATGATCATAAGATCCTATGCAGACAGGCATAAACTGTAATTTTGAGGATAATTTTGAAACGAAAAAATTCTGCTACGACTGGGAATCGAACCCAGGTCTTCCACTTGATGGGTGGATATTCTGAATGTAGGTGTTTTTCATAGTTGGGTCCAGGCTAGCCAAGCTAGTATCAACCAGCCCGAACAGACATCCTCCGAGCGATATGTTGAAAAAACCCATAGTTATTAGTATCCACTAGAGGCACCATGAATGCTGTGATCGCATTGCAAATTGAACGCGTAGTCGTCATGTTACTGTTCGGCAGTTTGTAGCAGTTTGGCAGTGTCAGCTATCTGGAAAAGGAGTGTTATTGAGCAGCAGTCTCTTTTAGGAAACCCTAAAATCACAATGCCTGTTTCTTGTGCGGCTTATGGTTGTACTGAGAGATTCAAGAAAGGAAACAACATATCGTATCACTGGTAAGTAACATTATATGAATAATATCTAAAAACTAGCATGCCTTGCTAGCAAGCATGTTTTATTAATGGTGAGTGTTAATCTTTGTGTCGCGCACACAAATTTTATTCATAAAAATTATAATTTTGATGTAAAATATTTGTGAATGACCTAATAGTATAATACCGATCAAAATAGAGCAAGTTTTTCCGATAGCTGTCTGATATATTGCACATTCAACATGACCATAATTATGGAATGTGGCTATATGAAGATTGGAAGTCAGTTAAACTAACTTAAACACTTTATACACATTATTTGCTTATGTTCCATTGAAAGGAAAGGAATTGCTGAAGTGATGGGTTATTAGTATGCTAAGGGAAAATTGGCAACCTACAAAGCATCAATTTATTTGTTCCAAACATTTTATTGAGGAAGACTTTGAACAAGGAGAAATATGTAGAAGGCAACTGAAACCTGAAGCTGTGCCACCAGTGTTTGATTTTCCTTTACATTTACAAAGGGTAAATAGAATATGGCATTAAAAGTTCATTATACAATAGTGTTAAAGTTTGTTTTATGTCTGCTTAAGGTACTGAAAGTTTGCTGTTTTCTTTGTATTGTAATTCACATTTCACATTTGAAAAATGTTCATATTTTATTGTATCAACAGTTTGTAAATATTTAGCAATTGATTGAGCTACTTACCAAAATTAGGTTTCTAATATCTCCATCTAGTTCATTCTATGGAAGTATTCTTTGATTACTTTATACATAGAATGGTTTTATATTGTTAATTCCCACCTGTTCATTATAAAATATAATTCAGTTTGCCCTATGCATAATAATATAGTAATATACTAAAAGAAATAATGACATTAACAATTAATGAAGGCATTGACTTTCCTTAGGTGAAATGTTCCAGACCTACACGAGTCCATGAACATGTTCAGCCACCAGTTCCCTCTACATCTACTTCTGCTTCCAATAGTCGTGCCAAGACTAAAAGGAAGTATGATTCCATTAACTCAAGGTTTGCCAATGACAGGGAAGCAAAAAAGAAAGACTGTTTGCTTTGGAAACGAGGACAAAGAGAGAAAAAATAAAACTTGATTTTTTGGAAAAAGTGGTCAAACATTTGAGGGAGGAAAGCCTCGTGACACAGGAACAGTCAAGTATAGTACTTGACAACTTTCCAGATGTTTTAGCCAACATTGTGAAAGAAAAGGCAGGTCAGAGCAATGGTGAATATGATGATATTATTAAATCTTTTGCTTTCACATTGCAGTTCTATTCTCCAAGAGCTTACCAATATGTCCAAGAATCTTTGAGGTTGTGTTTACCTCATTAAAATACATTGAGGCGGTGGAATAGGGCTGTAGAGGGGTTTCCTGGCTTCACAGCTGAAGCACGAAGCGGTTAGGGAGAAGGTTGCTGAAGGGGGAAGAATGTATATGGGTCTAATGTTCGATGAAATGGCAATTTTTAAGAAAGGAGAATGGAGTGGGGATAGTTTTGTGGGATATGTAGATTTTGGGCTACGAATTAGTGGAGAAAGTTTATCGGTTGCCAAGGAAGCATTGATTTTCATGATTGTCGCACGGGATGCGTCGTGGAAAGTTCCCATAGTATATTTCCTAACATATGGGATTTCAGCAGGAGAAAAAAGTAATTTGATTGTGGAGGCACTTAAGATTCTTCACGATGCTGGAGTAACAGTTATATCAATAACATTCTTCAAATTTCGCAGCAGCAAAGATTTTGGGTGCATCATTTTCAATTCCAGAGGTGAAACCATGGTTTCTTCACCCTTCAGATCAGAATAGGGAAGTATTTGTTATCTTAGATCCTTGCCACATGATAAAATTAGTAAGAAATGTTTTAGAAGACAAGAAAATTTTAAAGGATGTTAAGGGCAATATCATTAAGTGGGATTTTTTTTCTGAAATGCAATCACTGCAAGAGACAGAGGGATTAAATCTTTCCAATAAGGTGAAGAGCAATCATATTTTGTGGTACAACCAGAAGATGAACTTGCTGCTTAATTTCAAAATAGCTCTGTTGCAGATGCCTTAAAGTTTCTCTCCATAAGTTATAGTAGGTGAGGACACTTATCTTTTAGTCCTCCTTACTGCCTTAGCTGAATCTTGCTCCAACATATACTTTCTAAAACCGAGCAGGGAGAAATCAGTCAAAATTTATTCTTCCAATAGTTTCAAAGATGAGCTAGAAATAAAGGACAAAAATTTTGTTTCTGCACGCATTCAGTGGTTACGATACCACTTCAGCATTTTTCAGGCAAAGTAAAATTTATGAAGCTATTGAAGAAATATCCAAAATTGCAAAGTATTCAGGGTTTCAAGGACCCGAATGCTTATCCGGATATGATTGCAGCAGTCGGCCAACAATGTATTCTAACTCTGTATGGATCAAATATAAATAGGGTATGGATTTTTCGGGTTATACCCAATTTTTACCCTCCGATTGCCTTTTTTAAATATCAGGTAAACCCCGAAAATACACAAAATTATTAGTTTTCTTTAAACAATTTTTTTTTAATTTGGCCAGAATTTCTATTCTGGCACTTGTGGGTAGAGAGGAAGAGAAACAAAGAAGTATTAGAAAAGGTTGGAGAAGAAAGGACGATAATAAAAACAATTAGGAAAAGAAAAGCAAATTGGATAGGGCACATATTGAGAAGACAGTGTTTAAAGGTTAAGAGCCGTTAGTTGCACACTTTAATTTGATATTATTATATTTTACTAATGGTGTTTGTTCATGGTGCTATTTTTTCCTAATCAATTTGTATATTCGAATCAGTTACTTTAATTTCCTTTGACTATTCATGTATTTTTAGTTTTTTTTCATATAATTTACTGAAGTGTTGGTGGTCATTTTAATTTTTAAAAGGTGTGCACCTCAATCAAATGGAAGTTTAAAGAAATTTTATAATTTGAGAGTATAGAATTATGCTTGTTTGGTAGTTTCATTGGGTTAAGCCTCTACCTGAAAGTGGAACCTGTGTTTAGTTCCTATTCAGGTTCAGTTTATTTCTCCCTCTCTATACTGACAATTTTTTATTTTATTAACCTTGAACGGCCAGGCGTCCCCATATGGGGAAACTAAATGTATGCTTTCACGGCCAGCGATGCCGCATGGCGACGCAATGTGTTAATGCGTTTCAGATTTCGCTCTGTCCATATTGATTCTTGTGTTTCCTAATCTATGTTCTTTGAGCTCCAATACCAAAAAATATGCCTGGCCGTGAAGAGGCACCTACGTTAACGCCCGCCGTACGATAAAGGTTTAATGCCATTTTTTGTCTAATTGTAGTAATTGGATGGATTTGGACTGACCAGACTGTTGCTGTAGGAAACAAAAGATAGTGATCTTTTGATTATAGTCTCACTGCCTACCATTCTGATGGATATAACATTATAATGGATTTCTTCATGTTAGGTGTCATCAGGAGCGACCATGGAATTCTCTGATTGTTTGGAATTAAAGGTATTTAAAGTTGCTAATTGTAGTTGATATTTATTATTTTAATAGTGTATGTATGCAGGTCAAGCCTTCACAGAGGGGTGGTTAGCTTGATTGGCTCTCATTGCCGAGGGCATGGTTGTTTGTGATGAATTTTTGTTAATTATAATGCCTATTGTATTGGCTATTTATGGGCTATAAAAATAAACAAAAAATATGTAGGTCATAATGGAACAGAAGTAGCCATTTATCATTTTGAATTGAAGATAATGGTGTTTATAAATTAGGCAATTTTTTATAACCATAGAATTATAATAAATCAAATAAAATAACAGAAAATATTAAAAGATATTTCAGCACATCTTTAATTGCAGTGGCTAACAACTCAATATCAGGTGGCCTTCAAACAATTTTCACTTTTGAATTTTATTAACCCATTAGCTTACCTAACCATTGAGGGAGGAAGATAATTATCGAAAGGTGAAAAAGATGGCTTTAGAATGGAAATTCAACCTTCCATAATTACCTACTTAAATTGTCTATATATTGATAGTATGTTTTTAATAAATTGCATTGCAAATTTATCCATGATTTAAAAAGTTTACGCACCACTGCTCTGTTGCTTGTTCATTCAATTTTAATAAAAATTATTATTAGTTTCATGCAAAAGTAAAGGGAAAATATTACAAATAATTAGTAATATATAAATTGTTTAATTTATTATTTACAGCATTGTTCACTTTTTGGAATACTGCGCATACAAAATAGAAATGAAATCTTAAGCAATTTTTTTTTAGTAGTAAAACAAAAGAACATTGCATTTCTGACATTTTACTTTAGATTTATCCTTTCCTCATTTCTATCGCATTATCCTCAAGACCTTGGACAACTTTTCTGTTATGGCATTTGATACATTTTTAGTACAAATTTGCCACCTTAGTTATTTAATGATTTTGATAATTCAAAGCTTGTGTACTTCCACTAAGTGAAAGCATAAACCCTCCCTCTAGAACCATTTTAATGAATTCTTAGGTTTATTAGAAATTTATAGAAATAAAAATGGGAAAATTTTCAGATAATACATTTTTTTCGATTTTCAGTTATATTTTTCAATGATCATTTTTATCCATTGTCAATTATTTTTTCCTACCGCATTATTTCTCCTGCATTTTAAAACGTTTTCGTTCCACGATTTATTGTTTCCGACTCATATTTTTTCTCACCACAATGTATTTTTTTCTGACTTGTGTATTTTTTCCTACCATTGTTTTTTCTGTCTGTGGTGAAATTTTTAGAATAGAATAGTTTGTTATTAATAACTCTCTCCCTGATTGAGTATTTTTTGCAGTGATACAGAAAGATGCTGATGTATTTTTTATAACCATTATATATTTTTTCTGATCGTGATGCATTTTTTCTGACTTATAATTTTTTTGGACTGTGAGGTAATCTTTCGGATCTTTAATAATATTCTTCCTACAAGGATGTATGTTTTTTTGAACACAAATTATTTATTCCAACCTTTAACTATTTTTTCAACCTTGAGTTATTTTTTCCTGGTCACAAATAATTTTTTTCACTGTGATGTAATTTTTCTGATCTTAAATAATTTTCCTCCGGTTATACAGGGTGTGTCAGAATTCATTGCCATAAGTCACAGGGTGGATTCTATGATAAAACACAAACAAAAATATTCATATAGCCATGGGTTTGATTTTGTTTCTTTTAAGAGATGGAGAGGGTTGATATTACCAAAACCATGTGAAAATAAAATGCAACAGCAGTAGTGTTTAAGGGAATTATTTGTGCCTAAATGTTTACAGTAGGGAATGCAATACCGGTCAATTTTTCAATACCGAAATACCATAACACCATTCTATTTAATACCGGTATTAAAGGATATAAAATTTTGCAACGAATTAACAGTATATACAATTCACCATCGCTATAAAATATGACAATGCACAAATGGACACACTAATAATGTGAAAATCAAAAATAGAGTTCAACAATGACGATTTAAAAGTTCGCAAAACGATAACATTTGTCTATGTTTACATTACTGCTACACGTTTTAATTCTGTTCTTGAGATTAGTCCATTTCTTTTTTTGTTAGCCTGTGCAAGTGCTTCATCGAAATTAAAATTGTGCGATACGTATTTGAAAAGCCAAGGTAAACATGAAGTTATTTTCGTAATGATATTTAAATATAAACTAGCAGTTGCCCGTCAATAAATTGACTGGTTGGTTAGATTAAATATTGTCTTTGTAGTTAGCCTTCTGTCATATGAGGTGCTACCCAAAAGTTCTGGGAATTTGTGCATAAAAAAAATTACTTAAGTCCTAATTTCCACCGTCCCCTTCAAAGTTGTCCCCTTGGGCTTTTGTACAGCATTCCCAGCATTTTTTCCATGATTAAGCACCCTTCAAAGTCTGCAGGTGTGAGCATGTTAAGCTCCTCTTGAGATTCTGCCCGGATCTCCTCAATTGTGTCAAAACATCACCCTTTCAGCCGGAGTTTCATTTTGGGGAACAGGAAAAAGTCGCAGGGGTCGAGGTCAGGAGAGTAGGGGGGGTGGAGGATGACTGTCATGTTTTTGAAAGCCAGGAACTGCCTAATAACGAGTGACGTGTTGTCATGGTGGAGCACCCAGTCATTGTTGCGCCACTTGTCTGGGTATTTGCGTCAGACGTTCTCCCTTAGCCACTTCAAAACATCGTTGGGGGTCATCTCTAACTTCATTTTGATGCTCTCTGCAGACAGCAACGCGATGGTCTTTTTGGTCATTGCTCAGCAGTCTCAGAACAAATTTTGCAGCAATGTCTCATGTTCAAATCCTCCGACAAAAGGCTTTGACACATCCCGTACGACAGTCCGACGATGTCACAAACGTCATGGCTTGTTCGCCTTCGGTCTGCCAGGATAGCCTCATGCACTTTTGCAACATATTCTGGAGTTATGCTTTTCGACGGTCGACCAGAATGCTCATCGTCTCGACAGACGTCCGTCCATCCTTGAAACGTTTGTACCAAAGGAATGTTTTGCTTTGGCTTAAAGCATTATCACCAAATGCTTGTTTAAGCATTCTGTGTGTTTCTGCAGCCATTTTGCCGAGTTTGAAGCAGAATTTGATGCAAATTCTTTGCTCCTTAACATCAGCCATTTCAGTTCGAAACGAATTTCCAAAACCACTCAAAACTCACAGAACTTGCGAACACATGCACTCAGCTAGCTGCCACACTGCACACTTATTCACAAAGGATATGCCAGCACTACCTAGTGGCGAGTGGCTGTACTACAAGCGGTTCGCGTGCGCTATTCAAATTCCCAGAACTTTTGGGTAGCACCTCGTATTACCATGAAGCTCAGCTACTGCAAGGTTTATTTCCTTCTACTAATGTCTGCTAGGAACGCCGCCTTAACATCAACCACTACAACTACATCGAGCGAGCTTAGCCGGTCACAAAAAACCTCAATATCTCGCCGACGGTTTCAATTTTATCATTTTCCTGCAAATCTGTAGGTTGAGACGTTTAATTTGATGCAGCACACGTTATGGTGGCTGTTACCTTTGCTTTAAAAACCATTTTTTTTATGTTATCAATATATATATAAATATTATATATGTTGTTATCATTTCATACAAACTGGCCTAGCCATCTCTCGGGATGGCCAAGGTTGCCAGACGTTTCGATTTGTGTGAGATTGTCCTGTATGTTAGCACAATGTCCCATGTCCCGTAATGATAACTGACACTAATTTATCTGGTGTTCTTCAATATCTTCACAATGCAAATCAGATTACTGATGAAGAAGATGCATATTTTTCATTTATGCCACACAGCAAAATTTTATTAAGTAATGTAATTAAGTAATGTGAAGAATACACTCTTCTATGTCTGCTGTTCGACGATGATGATGGTCTGCATTGCCCCATTGCGGACAGACTGAGAAGTCTGTTTGGAAATCGTTCAGAATATCACCGGTGTCTTGCATTTCACCATGCATGAAATGTATATCTGCGTATTCTTCAAAGGTGAAGCCCATGTTGTTCTCGGTGATTACTACCTGATACTATGCAGTTGACGTAGATGACTAAGCATTGGGATGAATCAGCAGCATGTTGTTTACATAAAGTGGAATACTACAACTAACATGCCTAGGCCGAATAAATCTCTCTCTCTCATCATCATCATGTTGCTGTCCAAAGACAGGTTTTAGCTGAATCGCTGCCTCCATCTCTCTCTCCCTAGAATCCTCTTTTATACCTCTATAATTACTATATTCCTGCTTTATATTCTCTAATATTCCTATTCTCTTTCTCCCTCTTCCTCCGCTAATTTAGTCTTCTAAGATCATCCTTTGTAAACACTGTCTTCTCAATATGTGCCCTATCCAATTTGGTTTTCTTTTACTGATTGTTTTTATTAGAATTCTTTCTTCTCCCTTCATTTCTAATACTTCTTTGTTTCTCTTCCTCTCTGTCCATTTCACTTTCATCATCCTCCTCCATACCCTCACTCCCTTCCCTATTGAACTACTTTCTGTTTCTTCTCCTTCAACCCTGACTCTAATCTTTTGATCAAAATAAAGGTTTTTAAGCAGTCTTATCTTTCCAATCTATTCCTATTTTATTTAAAATACCCAATTCTCTCTTAAGGGAAATAAAAGAGGACCCATAGCTATATGAATATTTTTGTTTGTTTTTTATCATAGAATCTACGGCACTGAATCCTGAAACACCCTGTATTTTTTTTATATTGATGTAAATCTTTTCGATATTTTTTTCTGACCGTGATGTATCTCTTCTGACCTTAAATTATTTTATCAGGTCATGAATTATTTTTATGACCTTTAAATATTATTTCTGATCATTAATAATATTTCCAATTGTGATGAATTTTTTACCGTAAATGGTTTTTTCCGACCAAGAATTATTTTTCTGCCCACGAACATGATGTATTTCTTCCAATGTGAAATTTTTTCTGATTATGATGAATATCATCCGATGTTTAATTACTTTTTCCAGGTCATGAAATATTTTTGTTAATTGATAATATTTCTGATTATTAATAATATTTCCGACCTGGATGCTTTTATTCGAACGTCAATTATTTTTCCAACCATTAACTATATTTTCCGGCCATGATTAATTTTTTCAACCGTAAATTATTTTCTTCCGATCACGAATAAATTTTTCGGACTGTGATGTAGTTTTTCTGATCTTGAATAATTTTCTTCAGGCAATGAATATTGTATTTTTCCGAACATGATGTAAATCTTGCCGATATTTTTTTCTGACCGTCATGTCTCGTCTGACCTTGTTACTTTTTCAACTGAATTATTTCATCAGATCATTAATAATTTTCCCCATCTGTGATGTATTTGTTGAACGCGAATAATTTTTTCGGACATTTATGTATTTTTTCCGGCTAAGAATTATTTTTCCGATTAATTTTTTTCAATCGAATAATTATTCCGAACGTGATATATTTTTTCAGTCGTGATATTTTTTCTGACTGAAACTCTTCCGAACTTGAAATACTTTTTCAGGCCGTGAAATATATTTTGCGACCATTAATAATTTATCCGACTGGGATTCCATTTTTCTGATCTATAATTTTCGCCCGGCGATGAATATTTTTTCCGGCCGTTATGTATTTTTCCGACCAGGAATGATTTTTTTGACCTGTTGTAATTATTTCCGAATTCACGAATTATTTAACATATTACGCAATGAAAAATATAGAAACACTTGAAAAAATAAGTAATGCAGTGAACGGATGCAAAACCCGCCACAGAGGCCAACTACGGCAGCGCGTGGGCAAGTGATGCCCAACCAATACAGAAGCGGGCCGATCACAGCGGTGGAATCGATAGCCTGAAAAAATACTCCCGTCCTCTGGGCAGCCGTAAACACACTGTTTTCGACGGAAGTTTTTTTCAACCTAGCTCCACATGAGCGCACGATTCCACTGCTGGGATCGAACCCGCTTCCTCGGTATTGGGGGGCAGAGCACTTTACCCACTACGCCAACCGAGCCGACGTAAGAAACTTGGAAATAACTCGGGGTCAGTTTCCCTCCAGCAAACCTAGGCGACCTTCGGAGGGGAAGTACAGTGGAGTGGGTAGAGGAGGTGCACGGGAGTTGCTATATAGTCAAGTGCAGGGGCCCTGTGGAGTCATTTGACTTTTATCGTGATTTATAGGAAAAATTTCGGAAATGTAAGTAGGTGATTAATGTACCATATATATCGCATTCACATAATTAGTCGCACAGTATTCCTCATCGCAGTACATGAAACGTAAAGTGACGTTTATAAATACGTACAATTACGGAATTTGACGTTTATACTTCAGAAATAACTGTAGTAATTTTATTTTTAGGGTTACAAAATACGTCCATTTTGGATTCTAACAAATTTTATCGAGTTATAATCAGCATCAGCCTAATTTAACGCTTTGAAAGCCGATTTATCGTTTTATTTACGTGACAAAATTTTCACTGTAAATGATATTGTATTGCTGTTTGTGCATCACGTGTAACGCATTTTCCAAAATATACACTTAATTCACGCCAGGACCTCGGAGATAGGTACATATATTCATGTGATTCCTTCATGAGATAGCTACCTTCATTTGAGAATACTAGCAATAAAGAAAGCACGAGTGTCTCAATATCTATGACTGATGATCCTGTAGGCTGGCCTACTCCACTACCTTCTGATTGTCGGACCGATTTGATTCAGCGAGGCCCTCCACAACAAAATTCTAACATCTTTTATCCCCAAAATAATGATAACGATCTTTTTCGGAAGCATATTACTTAAAGAAAATGGCTAACAGGGAAAAAGTCAGGTGCACATGGATTCTGTATTTGCCAAAAAAGACGCTGTTTTGCTTTTCGTGTGTGTTGTTTGCATTTGGGAGATGCTTACTACCAATTCTTAGATCTACTTTAATTAAACTTAAATAGGTACAATTCAATGTTAAGCAAATCATTTATTAATTATATCTGAGCATCATGACTTATTTGCCATTTTTTCGTCTATAGTTTTAAACAAAAGTCTGAATCTGAATAAAATATCATGTTTTGCTTTCATAACGGCCCTGCACTAGGTGCTGCTCTCCATTTTAATCCAAAGCGGGAAAGGATGCATCGCGCAGGCATAGAAATGAGCCCGTCTTCATTCTTGCTTAAACGTTTTAAAATTTCGCATGCATTAAAAGTAATAAGTGCATCAGCGGGCCGATTAAGTTGTAATAATTAAAAAATCTAGATATTTTGTGTATTTTCAGTTGTAATAGAGCCGAGGTGAATTGATAGAGCGGTAAAAAATATTGCGTTAATTTAATGTGATGTCTTAACCTTGCATGGCCTCTAAATTTTGTATTATCTCCTATTCTATTGGCAGAAGCAATCCACTCAACCATCTTCCGATTTAATAGAATTTTCCGCAAATATCGTTCAAGCGAATTTTATATTATGCTTGCTGTAACATCCAGTCTAGTGTGCTAAAGTCATAATTATTCTGTGTAATTTTACCTTGAACTTGCCAGTAAATTTTTCATTCATTCGCAAAGCAGTTGGATATCTCCCACTAGATGGGGGGGATTCCATCACGTGCTCGCCTACGTCACGAGTGATTTGCACCTTTTCAGGAAAGGGCGTTGAAAAGGATACATTTATTCCCTTCACTAGGTCGAAATCCTTCATAAATACGCAAAAAAAATTCTTTATAAGCAAAACAACCGCTATTCAATCAAGGCGATCGCCTATCGCAGCGGTGTGCAACCTTTTTCTAACCACGGCCCCATATTTTATTGCATTCATGTCACGACCCCTGAAATACTTGGAAAACTATCTTGCCTAAATCCTCCGTTGAACTGTTCTGGGCGAGACAGCTTTTCTCGTTTGTTAGAGACAAACTATTTCCATTGGTTTGTGAAACGGTTGTGATTAAATCCACGTTATCTGCAAAAGACGAAAAAGCGTTAATTTTTTGACAGTGTATATGAACTGACAAATATATTATATAAATATTTTATAATATTTTCCGAGTCCAATTTTTTCTCCGTTATTTATCATCTACTTTTTTGCCATCTACGATTTATTTCTGCATCTTATTTTCCCTATAATTCTTCTTTGGTTAGTTGGAAAAAATGAAAAATAGTTGTTAAAATGTAATTACTTTATTAACGGATGCAAAATCCCGCCACAGAGGCCAACTCGGGCAGCGGGGTGGGCTAGTCCTGCTCAACCAATGCAGAAGCGGGCCGATTACAGTGGTGGAATCGATAGGCTGAAAAAAGACCGCCGTAAACTACCTGTTCTCGGCATTTGGGGGGGGCAGGTACTATACCCACTCCGTCAACCGAGTGGTACTGACTGATGGCAGTATTGTTCTAGGAACCCCTTGAATGTTGGATTTTCTAGTGTTCTGAATGGAATGTTGGCTGCCACTATTGCATGACACAAATCTGATTTTTCTTGCTGGATCCCTCAGAAGTTTTTGTTAAATCTTCGATTTGCGTTCAACATTTACCTTATGTAGCACTCCTTGGACATGCTGAGTTAGGTGGGTTTTTTATAACTCGAAACCTATAAAGAAAAATTATGAAGAAATAATTAACCTTAAAAATATGGAAATAATCTGATAAATATTAATAAATAATATATAATTATTATATATTATATTATATATTATATTATATTATTATATATTATATATATTATAATATATAATAAATAAATAACCACATCTATAGTTACCATAAAATGGCTTGTATAAACAAAAAATGTAGATGGTTTTTGCCTCAATTCATGGCAAGCCAGCATTTTAATGTACATACCTCCTTGTTGCCTGCTTGACAGAAGATAATTCTTCCATCCGTTGTGAAGTATGGGAACTCTTGTAGCCTCTGACGTATTAAATAAGCTTTCGAACCTGCTATTTTATGCATTGCACTTTCACAATTTTCATGTTCACACTTCTCACCTTCACCCTCTGCGGTCTGGATATGGAACCATTGTTACATCGCGTGACAGGTCTGAGCAGGTGTTCGCCACCTGATCATGACCGTGGTGTGAAGGACATCTTCCCAACCATCAACTGAACATTGTACAGTCAGTTTAATAAATATGACTAGTACCAAAATCTGCTTTAATTGTCGATTTTTTCTACAAAATTTGCCCTTCTCAGGCTTTTTTGCATGAAAAATAAGCATTTTTAGGCACTATAAAATATATGTTTTCGGGGTCAATTATTCATGAACTGTATATATACAATTGTATATTCAGATATCTACTCGGGTTTTTACCTAAAGATCCGCGGTCTAGTTATTAGAGTGGTGTCTAATGGAAAACATTCACATCTCTATTAATATGGTTCTAGGTTATCTAGTGCAATCCGCCAATATAATATATATATATATATGCTTGGTAATACGCAGTCATGACTATCTTATTTCATTGTGAGATGATTCAATTATTTTAGCAGTCCTACTTTGTTTAGTCCTATGAAATCCGATATTTTCGTGCATCTTCAGCCATATTAGCTAATTTTGGGATGCAGGCAACCCCAGAAATACCTTTTTGCTACTGGGCACTTGTGATTTGTTTACTTTCAGCTACTCTGTAGATCGAAATTATATACATATTTCACAAGGACTTGGTTGGTAAATATATTCACAGAATGGCTTTTTATGATGCAAATCGAAGCAGTTGTTCACGTATGAATCAATGGTATATATAAGGGGTGGGATTCCGCATCTGATTTAACTTCTAAACTCAGTTTGATAGTTTTTCTAGCCACTAGCTCACCCTTATCAGAACTCATGAAGGTTAATTTGTTAATTTTAATACAATATTTCACGATAAAAAATCATAAAATGTGAAGCTATCGAAAGCAGTTCCCTTCTTTTATTGCTCTATTGAAATGTATCCAAAGGGCTGTAGGAATCTGATTCTTAATGGGCAATGTAGAAGTTCCAAGCATTCGCCAAATAATACATTTGTATTAATGGCATTTGAGGAAAACTAACAGTTTGCAATCCAATCAATTTTGCATGTCCTCAAAATGAGCTTATAGCATTAGTGATATACTGAAGAAAATTAAATAATTCCTTTGTTTCAGAGGCATGGGAGAGAGGTTGCAGAAGTCCTAAGAAACATTGTCAGATATCACAGTGCAACTCTGCAAGGAGAGAAACTAGGATCACTGCTAACCATAATTACTCCTATATTCAGAAATGTAAACAATTACATATAAAAACTTGTCAACTAAATGTATACAAAAGAATTTTTTTGGGATTAAAAACTCAGTCAAAGAAATTGTAATTCTTGCCACACCCCTGAGAGTAAGTCCTCATCTCGAGCAGGTATATCCTTTCCTAAGGAGAAGTCCTGCAGGAAATAGCCTTACCAAGATCAAGTCAGCTCAGCAGAGACACTTCCTGTTCTGATTGTAATGTATGGAAGCTCTTTTAAAGCTCTCTGAAAGAGTGCTGTCTTACAGTATTGTGAAGCTCGACTCTCTTATAGAGTGCTGTCTTACAGTATTGTGAAGCTCGACTCTCTTATAGAGTGCTGTCTTACAGTATTGTGAAGCTCGACTCTCTTATAGAGTGCTGTCTTACAGTATTGTGAAGCTCGACTCTCTTATAGAGTGCTGTCTTACAGTATTGTGAAGCTCGACTCTCTTATCGAGTGCTGTCTTACAGTATTGTGAAGCTCGACTCTCTTATCGAGTGCTGTCTTACAGTATTGTGAAGCTCGACTCTCTTATCGAGTGCTGTCTTACAGTATTGTGAAGCTCGACTCTCTTATCGAGTGCTGTCTTACAGTATTGTGAAGCTCGACTCTCTTATCGAGTGCTGTCTTACAGTATTGTGAAGCTCGACTCTCTTATCGAGTGCTGTCTTACAGTATTGTGAAGCTCGACTCTCTTATCGAGTGCTGTCTTACAGTATTGTGAAGCTCGACTCTCTTATCGAGTGCTGTCTTACAGTATTGTGAAGCTCGACTCTCTTATAGAGTGCTGTCTTACAGTATTGTGAAGCTCGACTCTCTTATAGAGTGCTGTCTTACAGTATTGTGAAGCTCGACTCTCTTATAGAGTGCTGTCTTACAGTATTGTGAAGCTCGACTCTCTTATAGAGTGCTGTCTTACAGTATTGTGAAGCTCGACTCTCTTATAGAGTGCTGTCTTACAGTATTGTGAAGCTCGACTCTCTTATAGAGTGCTGTCTTACAGTATTGTGAAGCTCGACTCTCTTATAGAGTGCTGTCTTACAGTATTGTGAAGCTCGACTCTCTTATAGAGTGCTGTCTTACAGTATTGTGAAGCTCGACTCTCTTATAGAGTGCTGTCTTACAGTATTGTGAAGCTCGACTCTCTTATAGAGTGCTGTCTTACAGTATTGTGAAGCTCGACTCTCTTATAGAGTGCTGTCTTACAGTATTGTGAAGCTCGACTCTCTTATAGAGTGCTGTCTTACAGTATTGTGAAGCTCGACTCTCTTATAGAGTGCTGTCTTACAGTATTGTGAAGCTCGACTCTCTTATAGAGTGCTGTCTTACAGTATTGTGAAGCTCGACTCTCTTATAGAGTGCTGTCTTACAGTATTGTGAAGCTCGACTCTCTTATAGAGTGCTGTCTTAGAAGATGAGGTTTCTTTCCAAAAAGCGAGTACAAAGTTTTAAACACTGAACGAATCACCTCGATGCCGATTCTATTATACATTCATTTTATTTATTAATACAATATATTTATTCTTATTCTTCAAGTTCACAATGTGTAAACGAGCGTCTTTCCACCTTGTAGATACTAGTGCAAGGGGAGTGTTGACTAATCTACATCAGAACTTGTAATCAGCTAGGCAGGAAAATGGCTACACTTAGATTGTCTTTTCCATAATTCATTGACAATGTGCACATATGCAAGTTTTTAGGTCAGATTTAGAGATAACTTGCTGGATTTTTTTTAATCTTGAGTACATTTTCTGTGAAAGGTGAATAATTTTGGCAACCTGTGTATTTTCTGTTATAATTTTCTTGTTTACAAATGAAATTTGTTTTCCAATCAATATTTATCAAAATGGGAAGACACAATCCAAACTAATTTGGACAAAGATTTGATATGAAATGTTCCCAAATTTCAGCTGATAACCATACATTTGAGTCTCATTAATGATAGATATTGAACAAAAGCCTATACTCAATGCTTGGTTGTTATTTGCAAATGAAACTAGTTTTCTGTTCAAAATTTATAACAGTAATAGAATTGAGTTTGATTTACTTAGGTTAAATTTTTATCTTTATTTTATTTTGTCTCACTTATTCTAATAAATTTGGATGGAAAAATTGATTTCACAAAAAACAACAAATACAACGAAAATTTCAGTAGAAAACCTGTTCCTAAAAACAAAAATACAATTTGTATTTAAAATAATGAAACAATCCTATGATGATGTGTCTTAATGGTTTTTGCCTGCGATTTCAAAATTTATTTAATTAATTAATTTAATTTAATTAATTAAAATTTAAAATTATTTCAAAATAATGGATGTGACAAGAGTAAACACCCACTTCCGGTTGATTGATTTTTACCAAATACTAATAACTCTTGTTACCTTCATAAAAATGTTAAATATAAAATTTCGCATTGACCTGATTAATAGTTTTTGAGTTCGAGCATTCAAAAAAAAAACTCACACACAGACATCATCGAGAAAATGGTCAAACATGTTCAGGGGGCCTCAAACGTGTATTTCCATTGAAATCTCAAAATCGATTTTTTTCATGAAAACAATACTTTCCCCTATACTACGTATGGAGAAAGTAAAAATGCACAACATTTTGTTGAAATTTTTCAAAAACAAATAATTAGGAAATTTATTCCATGCAATGGCATTGAATAATGTTATTTTAAATAAAAATTCATTTAGTTATAGATAAATAAATTTGCTCTCCTAGATATTTGAAAAATAGTACATAATAATATAATAATAATAGTACATAATTGGATTATAGTGCCCTTATCAATATTTTGTTTTTCAACCATAAGATTTTAAAATTATAATAAAAATATCCTAAATTTCTATTTCTATAGTGTAATTTTAATTATGCCAATAACCTTTTGACATATGTTGTATTTTAACAGGCACCTGGTACAAAAGTTGGACAATGATGACCCTTGAGGCAGTTCCAATTTACAGATGGTCTGAACATGGGAGTTTTCAAGTCTATAGAAGGACTTAGTCTTCATTGGTCAAGTTCTCAAGACCTAAGAACGTTTTGGACAAGAGGACTCCATCACTGCTCACCCCGTTGCGTTGGAATTTTCATGATTTGTAAACCTATGTGAATGAAACCAGTTCATAAATTCAACAGTTAAAATAATATCAGCTTTGAACTCCAAATATTAATTCTCATATAGAAAATGCTTACAATCTAAGTTAATTAGACAAATTAAGTACTCTTTATTTAAACTTTACATTCCAATGGAGCAAATATGATGGTTTTGTCTAGTCTAAAAAATACTATGTAGCTGCCCAGTCTCCACCAATTTTACACACAATTGCCATGTGAAACCACACTGTCATTCACAGCAACTGAAAAAACAAGGAGCTCTCGGAGCCATTCAGACTCATTATAATTTCCAACCTGCACTGTGTCTAAATTACATATTGTAAAAGTCTAAACTCACATTTTCCATCTTCAAAATTAGCAATAAAAGAGGATAAACAATTCAGACTGAAGTACAAAATAACAATTAGATTAGATTATTTCTCAAAATATATACCAAATGGAAGTAGAGAATGGTTCAGTATTATATATATATATATACACACACACACGAGTTGTCAGTGCTTGCATACTGGAGCGCTTAAAAAATCACCAAGATCTAAATGCGTAAATAAACCAATACGATCTCCAGAGCAAGCTATTTATAATGAATATGTATCTGTGTGTTTGAATTAAGACGTGACCTATTAATGATATTATGTAATGTAGTCCATTGATTCCCATTAAGAGCATTAAATCAATGCTCTTGAAGTATAAAAATCAAAGGCATTGGAGTCATTGCTATGGTAGTTAATATTTTCCATTGTTGAAAACCAAAAAACTTTTCATAATTTATGATTAAAATCAAATTTTTACGCAAATCCAGCATGGATTTGAATTTTGTCTTCAAGAAAAATAAACTTCATTCTTTCCTCCACAGTATGGTTTTTGTTCCAACTTTGTATCTTAATTGTAAATAATTTAAAAAGCAATTTCATATAGCCCTGCACTGTTTTCAATGCTTTTCTTATGGGTGTTAAAAATTGGACTTTAGGGTAAAAACACCCATTAAATATAAAGTTTTCTAAAATTTCGGATTTTTTTTCCGAGATTATACCCAATGACATATCTTCATGCCGAATTTCAGCTCTGTAGTACTTCTAGAAGTGCCTTAGGTTTTATATGATACACCACCTTTTTGAACTTCGCGTGTTTACGGTTCGCAAATTTTGATTTTGCGACAAAATTTTTTATGATCATTACTTGTGTTTCGCACATATTACTTGCATTTCGCGTCATGCGTTTACGAAGCCAACAAGCATGAACTCCCTCTACTTTTTTGTTTCTAAGTTCATTTTAAACTTGACAATCCTAGAAAAGGACATTATTATTATACTAGAGTAATTGCCTGTCAAATATGACGGGTATACATGAATAAGTAAAAATAAAATTGAAATAAAATATTAATGAAACTAACTTTTATATATGTACACTAAAAAGTAATCAATGGATATAAAACTCAGGAAACTGAGTGTACCAGACAGTAAAAATAGTTTTGCGCTAATAGAAATTTTATGACAAAGAAATACATTACGTTATAGAATGCTTATATTCCCAAAACTATTTTTAATCTATGGAACATATAATTTTCTCTCTCTCATATCAGATCATCAAAATTATTCCAAAGATATTTGATTTCGTTATGAAAAATCAGTAAAATTTGCTATGATCTGGTTATCTTTCATGCACAATCAAATCATTGTTTCTGAAAGTTATCTTTGTTATATTGTTTAAAAATTATTATCAGTGAGACCAAATTCTTGTCCAAATATTTGTTGAAAATAAGAGTAAAATCGAAATAATAAGATATAATGTACATATGAAGAATCTGCAGAAATTTACTTTAAATATTTGAGAAAACTATAAGTTATTTAAAATGTATAGAATTTAACTTAACAATTTAATTGTTTTAATCTTATGCTTAAAAACAGGATAAATGTTAATGAACAGTCCAATTTACCATCAAAGAAAAAATGTGTAGTAACTTACTGTGAACTAAATGCTTACATTTTCTATTAACTATAGTAGTTTTGACATTCTTTCAGAAAATTGGCTTTATTTAAAGGAATTTTTAAAAAGTCATAAAAGTCATAAAATTTTTCAATCGTATTAGAAATTCGGTTTGAAATATTTTGTATTATAATTTAAAGAAATCCATTAAAAATAACGATATATTTAGTTTAATGAAATCTTACCGTTTGACAATGGTGCATGATTCGATCATATAAAATGTTTTATAATGAATTATTGTGATTTTTGTGCTTCAGCTCCTTTTAATTTTATGCAAACTCCATGTCCTCCTCTTCCTTTTTCTCAATTTCTGGTCATTTCCATTCCCTTTTCCTTCCACCATCTAACTACTTAATAGATTCAGTAAGTGTTATTCCATTGCATAAAAGCCTGATCCATATTAAAGCACTAAAATGATCCATTTATTATGCATTAATATGAGACCAAGAATATAATTCAACTCTCTGGTACATACTATAATGTGAATTATATACTTTTTAATTTTCAGTCCACATACAATGTTCCATTAAATCAAAATTTGTTTTATTCAAAGGAAGTGCAATATATCCCTCCCTCAAAATAACGCCACAAACAAACAGTTATTTCTTAAATTACCATGTCAACCCTAAGTAAACTAATTCTGATTAGCTCATTATATACGTTTCTGCCAAAATTCAATTTTCTATCTACATCCTTGATCGAGTTATTCGCATTTTAATAACTTTACACTCAGACCAACTGACTGAAAAATTGGCCTTTTATTATTATTTTTGTGATTCTTTTAAAGTTTCCCAAACCGTCCTCAAGTCCTCCAACCTAACTCCTGTAACCTATCGTGCAATCCTTCACTCTATACATTTTTTACATGCTCGGTTTGTTTATTAAACATCCGGCACATTCCTCAGATTTTCATATCATTTCTATTTCATTGATATTGAATTTAGCTCATTATTACTATTTTTAATCTTTTTGAATAGCATTTCAGCTCTTGCGGTATTCCTTTCGTAAATAACGCAATGAATGTTGTTTGCAGAATATCATTTCCTTCTCCTTCCATCTTTCTCTCCTCGTATTAAAAGCCTTCAATACACGCTTAAACTTATAAGAGTTGAGATAACAATAGGATTTTGAGGTTTAACAATGTAATTGGTAGGCATGGCAACATCCCGTTAAAATGGCAAGATTTCCCCAAAATATGTGAAATCAACATTTAACATGAGTAATTTCAAACTGTAGGCAGTAAAACATGAACAGAATAAGAAACCTTATAATATTTTCTTTAAAATGGTTAAGATCTGAATATCGTAGGTTAGTTTTTTATAATTTTAATCTCAAAAAGAAGAAGCTTGGACATTCTTTTTTTTTAGCTATTTGGAGTTTTTCCTGTCCTCCGATAAACTACTTAAAGCTTGTCATCAGAAAATGACCAGAAAATCCAGGACCGATCACAGCAATCCATGCCCGAGGCAGGATTTGAACCCGTGACGTTTGGGTTGGCATTCCAGAACACTACCACACACTGACCACCTCTCTCCCTCCCCAACCAAAATCATTCGAATAATAATCGATTATGACAGTACCTTGATTACACTTATTTGATTATTGAAATAATCAATTATACCCATCATTAGTCTTAATGATGATTATTCTTATTGATCATGCAGTGCGATCTGAGTCACGAAACTTGAAATATGAAATTTTGCACACAAGCCGATTGCTAGAGAATTTGGAAATTACGGATAGTTGTCTTAATTTCACGGAAAATTATAAATATACTGCTATTACTCATGGAATGTATTATTAAATGCATATAGTCTCCATGTGACTGAAGTGCTGTTGCCCTGGAGGATGCATTGGTTTATTTACAAGTTTAGATCTTGGTGTATGGTGACTTTTTTAAGCGTTTGCAGTATGCAAGCACCGACTACTCATATACACCCACTCCCCAAGTAACACTCTTAATTGGTGCCAGTAAAATGGAGCACTAACTGAAACAGCACTATTCGGAACACGTACTTCCATAAGAAATGTCGTTATAAGATTTAATTCGTTCCCGAGATTCTAGTAATGGAAATTAAAATAGCTAGTATTATACAAATAATACACCCAAGTATTCTTTGTTAACCATATTACATAGCATAGAATAGGTAGTCATTTCCATTGCAATTATATTTAAAATTGAACAGTAAAACTTGAATATAAATGAAGAACAGAATGCATTTTACAGAACATTGTTGATCTCATGCTAAATAAATTGCGCAGGAGCAATAAGGAATAGGAATTAGAATAGAAGAAGATACCTGTGTCTACTTATATATACAGGGTGAGGCAATAGTCACTATACAGCCACAATTTTATTAACACAAAGAAAATTGGAACATAATAACGTAGGGATCATGACTAAAGATACTGTTCAATTAAGAGAAGGCAACTAATAAGACAAAAATAAAATCATATATCGAAACCTTACTACATTTTGATAAAGAAATATCAATTCATAAAAGAATTATCAGATGTGCTTGATAAATAAAGGAACACGGAATGAGACCAAATAAAGGAAGAATTCAAATATCTTGGTATTACATTTTTTAAAACTGAACAATCGAAAAGGGAGCATAAACAAAAAACAAATGTTGGCATTCTCCAGCCTTTAGTCACCGTAAAACCTCTAATTTAACCTCAAGAGTTAAGTTTTTCCTCTTTTTCTCCTCTGACTGCTGGTTATCACTCATGGTCTTTTTATTTAAAGGGAAAATACAATTTAAACAAAGTTCACTCTATATTTTGACCTACAAAAACATCGACAAGTGTACACAGAACCATCACGCAACTGCAAATACTGACATCTTGTGTGTTGTAAATGTGCAGAGGCACTGCGCAGTGGACTTCATAAATTACACCAGAAATTTTGAAGAGTGTTAATGTGGAACCCGCGAACGCAATTCAAGGTATTAAATTATTTTCAGTGTTAATGCGAAACAGCGTTAATCGGGACAGCGTTAAGCATGGAGTGGGTGTATATATATGTATATATACAGGGTGATGAAAAATTCACGGACACGAACTCCACAACGCGATTCCTTGGCAAAAATTAAGGGGACAATGCTCTTTGCAAAAATTTCCGCAGATGCATAGTTTTCGTGAACGCAGATGTGGCAACACTGTAATGAAGAAAAATACAGGGTCATGTCATCTGTTTAACGAGTGATCAGTATAGATGAGTGGTTCGAGTCCTGGACTACGAAGCAGCAGACTCAGGTTCAGCCCCACTTTTTTTCTTTCCTTGAAATGTCATTAATTTCTTTAATACATTATTTTTTACTTTACAGACTGTACTAATATTGAATATTTTGCACAAAAATATGAGTAATCTTTAAGAAAATGTCATTTCTTGTAAACATGTAACACTTCTGATTTAAGGGGGTATATATGAGTTAAACCTTCAAAATTCACGATTTTTTTTTATTTTAGTTTTTGATAGCTGAATCATTTTTCTACAAAATGCTGCAAACCACATCCAAAAGTTCGAAAAATTACGCTGTCAGCAAATATTTATCTCTAAGAATGCGCGGTCATCTGACTCATCAGGAACTTCGTCACTCGGCAGCTGTCTGCCAAGGGGATTTGTAAAAAAGAGAAGAGGGGAGTAGAAGGTATTGGAGGGCTCAACACGTGACAATCGAGTGTCGAAGGTCACTTTGTGTATTTTGGATCAGTTTCGTGAATGTTTTGCACGTGTTTAGACCTTTTTTGAGGTATTATTTTGGCGTTGTATCTATCACAAGCCATATTGCTGAAATGCATACATACCGTCCTCCCGGGATAGGCGATAAGAAAGGGAGCAAGAGATGTTATAAAAAACGAAGATTTTACGGAAATCGATTTATGAAAGAAGTAGATGAAGCTCGTGAAGAGATAACTTCGGCATCAAGTCGAAAGCTACACCATAGTGATCCCAGCCCTTCCACTAGTTATCCGAGTGAATGCAATCCAAGGAATGAAATAATTGATTTTGATACCATATTCGGTGGATTGAAAAAGTGCTTACGATGTAGTAGGTGTGCTGGAGAAGTAAGCTTTAGTCAAGAAAGTGTGCGTGGACTAGGATTTAAACTTGTTGTGAATTGTGAAAAGTGTAGTGATATTGCCTGTATACCGTCATGCCGGCAAATTGGAAATCAAGGCAATCGGTACTGCGTAAACAGGAGAATGGTTCTTGCAATGAGAATGCTGGGACAAGGACAATCAGGTGCAAGAACATTCTGCGGTATTATGAACCTACCATCTCCCATACGACAGTCCACCTATGATAATATCGTTAAAAAAATATGTGATGCCTCAGAAATTGTGAAGGAGGAGTCGATTGGACGTGCTGCCATAGAAGAAATTGCTGCTACAATAACTGATGCAGACAAAGTTGAAGACGGCATTGCCGTTTCTGGAAATGGAACTTGGCGAAAACGAGGATTTTCATCATTACAGGGTGTCACTACTGTCATTGGCATCAAGACAGGCAAAGTTATCGACTTAGCAGTAAAGAACAGTTACTGCAAAGAATGTGAAGTATGGGGAAAAAAATCGGGTACAGAGAAATACATGGAATGGCTTGACAATCATAAGGAACACTGTGCAGCAAATTACGAAGGATGTGCCAGAGGTATGGAAGTGCAAGGAATGCTGGAAATATTTGATAGATCATCAGAAAAGTACGGATGTAAATATCTAAAATACATTGGCGATGGTGATTCTAAAGTGTATAAGGCTGTGTGTGAAGCTAGACCATATGGAGATGAGAAAATAGAGAAGAAAGAATGTATTGGTCATGTTCAGAAGAGAATAGGAACAAGATTGAGATCTATTAAAAAAGATTTAGCCGGGGTGAAGTTGTCGGACGGAAAGGGGATTGGCGGACAGAGAAGACTGACTGCAAAACTGATTGACAAATTAACAACATACTATGGAAATGCTATAAGGGCAAATACCGCCAGTTTAAATGATATGAGAAATGCTGTATGGGAAACTTACTATCATTATAGGTCCACAAATTCCAACCCGCAACATTTCTTATGTCCTAAAGGAGAAGACAGTTGGTGCAGCTGGCAAAAAGCACAAGCCAGCAATGATTTTAACTTTGAATTTTCAAGTGAAGTCGAAACAGCAGTAATGGATGCCCTTCTGCCTGTATATACCGCATTATCTGATGAGGAGCTAATAAAAAAATGTGTTGGTGGTTATAACCAAAATAACAATGAGTCATTAAACAGTAAGATTTGGAAACTCGCACCGAAACACTCATTTAGTGGCTTAAATACTTTATTGACAGCTGCAAATATTGCTGTTGCAACCTTCAATGACGGTGGAATGGAAATTGTGAAAGTAATGGAGGAATTGAACGTCATTCCTGGCACCCGTGCAACCACAGCCGCTGTAGAAGAGGACAAGCGGCGTCTGTCTGTCGCTGAATCAAAGAGGGAACAGTCAACGTTAGAGAAACGAAGAAAGAGAAGGCGCATAAAACAGGCAGCAGAAGAAGAGGCATTGGCTGCTGAAGGGGCCTGTTACATGCCAGGAGGATTTTGAAAGGGGTATGTTTCCACTTCATTGCCAGAAATTATTGTTTTATCTTTAAAGCCATTTTCCCAAAAACTACATTTTCTACATTTTGGGCCACGATTTCTCAAAAACCGTTATCGATAAAAATCTGAAATTTAATACATGTTCAGCAAACATATAGAAATGGAGTAGACTACAGATTTTGAAATATTTAAATTGGTTCTTCTGCAATTCAAATATAATATACGAAATTTTATGAATTTTCCATACAGTATATTTAATTGCAAACAGAAATAGCAGTAATTACTCAATTTTAATGCGGATAAAAGAGACCATTTGTGTATTCATATAATTTGCAAAACTATTTTATTTTTTTATTCCGACTATTCGTTACATCACAATCATGGCCCGAAGAGGACAATGCCGAATCATAGACGCCATCTTGAAACGGCTATTTTTCAGAAAGAATCAACAATAAAATTTTTTTTGCAAAGAATGGTTTATAAAAATGTATGTCATTAACATACTTCAAAGCATATGGATTGGATTTTTTATTTCCCCACTACAGCTTTTCAAAAATAGGCATATTTTCATGGGTTAACTAATATCCCTCTTTCAGGACCCATGATTCAAGAGCAAGCAAAAACATTAGCTGAAAAATTAGGAAACTCTGAGTTTGAAGCATCCAATGGCTGGCTAGAAAGTTTTTGAGCTTGTCACAACATCATATGGAGCAGTGTGTGCGGAGAGTCAAATGATGTTGATATGGCCATTGTATCCAGGTGAAAATCAAAAGTTCAAGACTTGATTAAAAACTATCATCCAAGAGATATCTATAATGGTGACAAAACGTGGTTGTTTTTCTGTATGATAACGACGAAAACTTTGTCTCTCAAAGGAGAAAAATGTAGTGGTGGTAAATGCTTCAAAGAGATAATTACTGTTTCTGTTCGCGGAAACTTAGCAGGAGATATGGAAAAGCCACTTGTAATCGGCAAAGTCACACGACCCAGATGTTTCAAAAATTTAAACATTGGAGAACTACCTGTAATCTGGCAACATAACTCCAAAGTTTGGAACTTAGCTAAAATAATGGAGGAATGGTTGTTGTCATTTAATCAGAAAATGAAAGCAGAGGGACGAAAAGTAATTCTTTTCTTGGACAAATGCTACATATCATCCTCATCTAGATCTCTCTAATGTGAAACTTGCGTGGTTCCCAGCAAACACCACAAGCATCACTCAGGCCATGGATCAGGGAGTTATTTATTGCCTGAAAGTTCATTACAGAAAATTTTTGATGCAGTCCCTTTTAATGGCTGTTTAGTCTGCCGATAAAGTGAGTGAAGTGGCTAAATCTTTAACAGTGCTGGATGCCATAAATTGGTTTAGCCAGAGCAATAAAAAGTGTGAAAAGTTGGATTTGTTTTCCAAGAAGAGGGAGACATTATCAATGACAATAGCGATGTACACACCAAAATCAATGACCTCACATGCATGATGGAGTGTGATGCTGCAAGGGTGACAGACTTTGTGAACATTGATGAAAACTTAGTGACTACTTCCTGTAACTTAGACATTAATTTTAAAGAAAGAGAAAAGGAATGCAGTGAGGATGATGTGGAAGACGATAGTGACCAAGAAGAAACAAGAAAAAAATGAAAACATAAAACTGAACAACTATAAAGAGGTTATCCAGGGTATTGAAGGAATAAGGGATTTTTGTCTGGTTAAAAACGATGTTGAACTTTTGAGTTTAATAAACGATTGTAAAAATCATGCCGAGAAAAAACATTTGCGCAATATGAAAAAGCAGTATTTTATAAGTGATTACAGATAACTCTCACTTTACACATGTTTGTTTTACGTATTTTTGCTTTAACGAACTCGGTTAATTATGAATTCGTAGCGATTTTTATTTATATTGCCGACAGTGCATGTGCATTCTGTCTGCACGGTCTCTGCTGCGCAGTTGTTACACTGCGCATGTGATTTGGGTGGATTCGGAAAATGAGTAAAAAACAAATTTTTGTATCCTGCTGCAACCCCAATGAAGAGACAAAGAAAAACAATAACACTTAACTGAGGTTAGATGTGATAAATCGTCTTGAAAAAGATCACGAATCTCAGATATTGGTTCTCGACTTGGGTTGGCTAAAAGTACTATCAAGCCATCTCAGCAAATGTTAGTGCAATATCTATGTATCTTCGTTAAGGTAAAAATAAATATTTATTACTTTCTTCCTTATTCTGCATTTATACAGTAAAAATATGAAAATGCATATGTGAATATAAGATGTATATTAGGGTGTCTAGCGGCCGGGAAATGCAGGAATTGTACGTGATATTTTAATTGGAGGGAGTTGTATGGAGATTATATGCCAAAGAGGATTTGTTTTAACTTAAGGAAAATATTCAATTGCCATTTATTATTTATACATGTTACAGTATTTTGCTAATTCTACTTTTAATTTACGAATGCTTTCTCGGAACCTAACTAGTTCGTAAAACGAGAGCTACCTGTATTTTGTTTGAATGTCTTTTATAAAAATTATAACTTTTGGAAATTTAAATTCATTTTTAGAATTTTATAACTATGCAACTTTTGATAGTACATATTAATCACTGTACATAATACTGTTATCATAACCAAACCTGTATGGATGCAGCAAAGACGAGTAGGTATGTAGATATGAAAATTTTTATGTAGGAATAAATACTTGGTCTTATAATATTTTCTTAATTTATTCATTCAAGTGTCAATTTATAAAGTTTATGTGTCAATAAACCGATTAAAAAGTTGATTTTGCTTACTGCATACATTATTCAGTATCCAGTACTTAAAACCTGTATATGATGGAAACCTGCCTTTAACGGAAAATTTTTACGGCATCATGCGATTCTGCTATAGGCAGGTTTCACTGTATGTATATATATATATAATAATAAATTTTAATCATTGGACACTAGCATCTAACATAGCTTTTGAGTAGTCATTGATACTTGCTTAATTGAGCAGCCAAAAGTGAATGCATTTTCCCAGTAGTGATAATATCAGCGGCATAGCCAGGAGGGATGCATGTGTATCCCCCAAACTGCTCCAGATAATATGAAATTTTCAGTTCATTAACCAATACAGTAATAATGTTAAATAAAACATGACCACAGTGCATATGCTTTGTGATTGTTACATTGTTAATATAAATTTAAAAATGTCTAATTGTGATAATGGACCATTAATAAACTTCTCGGATGTCAAGTCATAAGCACTGCAGATGATTTTTGATCTAGATACAGGAAATTCCCACACCTTCCTTTTTAAACCATGGCAACAATGCTGCCTCACTCAGCCACAGTTTGGTGTGACAAAGCCAGCAACACTACTTTGTTGCGATGAGTCTGTTGAACAGCTGCTATTCAGTGTATATCAGGGGTTCCCAACCTGGTGCTTGCAAGCACCGCTGTGCTCTTTGACAGCTTGATTATGCTCTTCGGTAGCCTGGTTGTGCACTTCTGCAATGCTTTAATCTCATTTCCTAACATCTTTAGTTTAATATGATGTTTCCTTCTTTCTAAACATGTATAAGAACATTACTAATAACATTGATGGTTTGATTTTAGTATTTATGATCATTATTTTTTCACAAAGTATAGTGGTGCTTGCTTGATATTCTAGGATATAGTTTGGTGCTCACTTGATGCACCAGAATACAAGTTGGTGTTTGTCACATGGAAAAGGTTGGGAACCCCTGGTGTATATAAATGTGTATTCTGCACCTCATTAATATTAAGAAATTATTAATATTGATACTTCATTCAGAGTAGGTAAGTTACTTATTATAACTCTCTAGCCATCAACTTATAAACAAAATTTATCTTTTATTTATATTATAATTATACCCTAGGATAATTGAGAATGAGTAAATGAAAACAGCCCTCTTTTTAATTATTATACCAAAAAACATGTCAAATTCATGACCAAGAATATATGAAACTCACACTGTAGAAAATCGAAGTGCTGTAACAACCAATGATGAAAAATATGATGCATCAACTTTTTTTGGATGACATTTGGATGATGAAGAAAAAATAAATTTTTTTTATAACGTTTGAAAACCACCCCCAAACTGTGTGTTTCCTAGCATGTTGTTTGGAAATGAAAAAGTTACGAGGAAATATAATTATACATGGTTGTTTAATTACTCCTGGCTTGCATATTCCAAAAATAAAAATAGACTACTGTAAATATTGTCTTAAATTGGCTAAGCAGCATACTGGACTATCTAGTAGTCAAACTATTGGACAGTTTGCAAATAATTAATAATTAACATCATTTTGTAAATTCCTACTATCTATTATAATAATACACAGTTTTTGTCTGTCCAGATAATCCAGTAGTGCTATCTATCAGCATTCTACCAGAACTAAATCTTCTATTATTGAAGTGAAATTATAGATTATCATTTGTTTACCTTAGCAACAAAGTTATTAAATATAATAGATATTTTGTATAACATATTAAAAGTGCTTCATAAGTTATTTTGTACAACATATTAAAAGTGCTATGTAAGATATTTTGTACAACATAATAAAAGTATTTCATAAAAAATCTTGAAATGCCAAGATGACCTACAAGTGTATCTAACAAACGTGAAAATGATAAAAGGAGAAAAAGGGAAGCAAGAGAAAATGAATTGGCTGAAGAAAGAGTTCAATGTCTAGAAGCAGATCAAGTACGGCACCGAGAACAAAGAGCTAATGAATCAAATGAGCAACGATGTAAACGTTTAGAAGCTGAAAGAAACAGACTTCGAATGGAGAGTCAGAGAAATGGGCAAAATCACTTAATAGCATTGATAAAAGAAAATATACAAGTAGACAAATTCAAATGTGTTAGTATAAATTTATATATTTTTATCATTTAAACAATAGTATGGTGCACCCCCAAACAATATTTCTGGCTATGCCACTGGATAATATTATTTACAATGAATACTAATGATTTTCAAATCCTTTTTCATAAAAAAGTACATCAAGCTTTTGCATATTCATGCTGTAACAATTTCAAAATGACTGCTGTTAAATATTCTAAATAAAAATTAACAGGTTTTTGCAATTTTTATGCATTTAAAATTTTATGTACTAAATCTCCGATTTATAATATAAATTTTAAATCACATGCAGAAAAGGTCTGTTATTATGGTCCCAACAGCGGCAGCACCACTTCAGGCAAGGAAACATAACATAGGTACCACCAACAGCAAAATAAAATTCTAATAACAAATGAATACTAATTATGAAAGTTAATATTCAGTTGGAGTCAACCCAGTGTTTATTACATTTTTCAGCTAATATTATAATATAGGCAAAATAAGCTTCAAGAAAATGGAGCCAATGAGAATGATAAGGAAATATCAAATGGAAGTGAAGAAGTCATGCATAATACCTAAGATAATAGATGGGAAATGTATAGGAAAAGATGGATGGCCAATAAGAATATTTTTACCTTATTTAGCTAGTAAGGAAGGCTTGTTTGCACAACTTTCTCAGGGACAGTGGGTTAATTAGAAAAAGTGATTTGTGAGAAATACTTAAATGGAATGCATTTGGATGCAGTGGCGGCTCGTAGCTAAAATTAGTGGGGGTGCTGAACATCTTTTTCATAAACTGGGGGATGGCTACTGAAGTACTGACATTAAGCTTAAGGAATATATATTGTACTACAAAAATAAAGAAAGAATTAAAGAAAAAAGGACTCGTTATATTAAATGTTATCGATAATATCAAGTGGAAATAGGGGGTGCTGCAGTTCCGCAGTGCCTATACACGAGCCGCCACTGTTTGGATGCAGAAAAAGATTTAAAGAATGGAAAAATATGGATATGCAGGAATAGTGTGAATGGAAGAAAATGCAGTAATGTGAAAAGCATCTATTATGCATCGTGATTTAGTGGAAGCAAGTCATCAGTATTGATATTGACTTATGAGCTGCTACATGACAAATATGCTATGAAAATAATTGTTTGTTTGTATGTAATTTCTGGCTAACCAACCTCTTGTATTAATATAGCCATTGCTCTTTATAAACTGGACAAACACACACACACAAGGTAGGAGGAAAACCCAGTACTGGCATTAGCTTACTCTTTACAAAGAGCACCAAGTGGGCTAACTGTTTAACATCTTCTCCCAAGGACAGAGTGTTTACTTGCATGGTCTCCTCAAAGCACACAAGTAGGGGATGGGAGGATCCCAGGCTGAAAAATCTGACCTCTGCCCGATTCAAACCTGGGACCGCTGCATGGAAGGCCAATGCTCTAAGCACTCTGCCAATGCCATCCCACTATAAAAATAATGAAAGACTATGGATTCTGTAAGTAAACATTGGCCGACTGGAATGAGTATGTGAAAGAAGTATTAGTGAATTTCATATCAATCCAATGTGAAAAAATAGACAGTCCAAAGAGGATGGTTGAAGTGGACAAAAGCAAGTTTGGCAAATGTAAAGGTACAATGGGTATTTAGGGGCATGGTGAGAGAGAAAGCAGAGAAGTATTCCTAGGTCCAGGGTATTAAAGAAGTGAGGAAACCTTAATACAATTGATCAAGGAGTGGATATGGCTAGGGACATGAACAGTAATGGATTGTTAGAAATATTATGGGAGATTGGAAAGCGAGAGATACATCCACCTATCAGTAAACCATAGCATCATCTTCAAGGCTGAGGTAACAGGAGCTCTGACAAATACCATGTGAAGTACCTGATGCCATTTCAAAACACCACCATACAACAGACAATGCAAATTTGAGTATTACTTAACTAATTGCATTTAGAAAAATCATGGAAGAAAATAAGGACAAAATGAACAAGTTTTTAGAAATAGACCACAACCAAAGCAAAAACTCATCAAAATTGAACCCTACTCAATCCAACAGTAACTTTAACAAATGTAAAATTTCCAATCTTCGCAAAAAGTTGGAACAAAGTTTGGAATGTAATAACGGACTGTAGCCTAAAATGCTGCTACCTACATGAAATTTGTATTACTAGTTCAGTAAAAATTTTCATCATTTATTTTAGGGAAATCCTATTCCTAAACTGATACCCGCATAAAGATTCCTGTTTTTGGAAATGCAATGTTTTGGAAAATATGGTGAACTCCATCAAATTCCAACAACCTACGATTGTGTGAATTAAAGGATCATAATAAATGCATGGAATGTAGTGGATCACAGTCATGGAGGTCCCTGCCACATCAAAGCCTAAAATTTAATATGAACAGTAAGAAGCTCACTCCAACTTTGCAACACAAAAAGTGACTATGCTCACCATCCTTCCTTGGTATCACATGGTAGAGCTGAATTTTGCAGATATTCCCTGACATCAGTAGTGTAGCAGACTGCACATTCATAATTACTCGGCATCCACCATCTACTCTTATGATGTCCCTGAAGCAGAAACAATTAAATCGGACAGAAATTAGACAGAATACAATTCTCACTAATATGTTTAATCTTAAAGAGAAAATTGAGAAGGAAGAAGTAACAGTTAATGCAGAAGCATGGGTATTCCAAAAAATATAAATTAGGCCCAAAACATTAAGTAATAGTTAACAATTCACTACTATTATTTTGAAAATAAATCATGAACTTTTAGCTTGTTTTTTTTATTGATTCATTTAGCATTCATAATTTTTCCAATTAACATGAAGAAATAAGTATGGAGAGCTGGAGAAAAATTCTGCTCTCTGTGCGGATATTCTAATGCTGAGGCAGACTATACCTTCTCTTTAAGAATTGAGTATCTCTCTCCCTCTCTTGTTGAGGCTAGCTAACCATGCTGGTATCAACCTTCTCCAAAAGCTATCTTTCTGAAAACCCAACTGCATCTCACCTGATGGCCAGTTCAAAGCAATGCCTTGATTCTATATAAAGAAAGAAATTTTCTACCACTTTCCAGAAATACTTGTAGCCCAACATGTGCCTGCATGTATAAAATTTAACATCATAAGTTTCCATTATTCAGAAATAAGTTTGGTAAAACATGTTAAAGTAAAATGTATGCTACCAATAATTACTCTCATTGATTATGTTGGGTGGTTTTTGTAGGTACTGAATATCTAAAAGAAGTAGCTTCCTGATACTAATTCTTCAAAATTAAAAAAAGAATATTATATATTTGGTTTAGGATGGCCTCCTACAGCTCGTGCAGGTTCCCCCAAAGTTGGGAGGCTGGTTACATCCCTGAAAAGGTACACAAAATAGTAAAAAAATGCCAGCGATGAAATCAAAGATATTATATCGAGATATTAGGAAGTTCAGAAATGCCTATTTACCAAGATTTACCCACTTACAAATAATAATGGAAATACTGCAGAGAAAGGATCCCAAAGCTCTTTATGCCCGTGCAAGCAGCCTGGCTCATCGATATTTCGGGAAAAGAATTCCAACTCTCATCAAAGTTGGTATTAGTCGAAATCAATTATAAGAAATTATAAAACGGGTCACAATCTCTTAAAGATTTATAAAATGTACGTATCATTTACAGTTCGTTGAACAGCCAAATTTGGTCGCTAGCACATAAAATTCTCGATACAGCCCACTGAAAAAACAGCTCCACATCTTAAGGCGCCGTTCAACTCCAACAGTCATCCAGTGTTAAATACAAACACCGCCCAGTTACGTTTGCGACCCTTAACTATTTTTTAAAGAACCGATTTGCATAGAGTAGAAATGTGTCGCAGATCACTTTCAACTTCACACGAGACGGTGGTGTTATTAATGAACATTAAAATAAATACATTTGAACTTACCTTAACATCGTGCTTCTTCGCAACGCGGGAGCCCTTTTCATTTATCGTCGTTCTGAAAATCAGAACATGGAACACGTTAAATTCTTATCATTGAAACTTTTATCAAGTTCCCCTCGGAAAAATCATAGAAAGGACTCACCTCACTTCCTCGCAAGTAATTACGAACACGATGCAATTAATGGGTTGTTCCAGGCATACACAACATAAAATACGGGAATAACTAGTTTTCAAGCTAAACTGGCAACGAACCCATTCCACCAGAGCGAACAGCTAGCTCACAACTGCTCACAACGTAAACTGTCGAAGTCTAAATGGACGCTCTGCTCAACGATTCGTTGGCCGTTATTATCGTTTCCTTTTGTTTCACATTGAAAATTAACAACTAACTTATTTTTAAATATAATACGACATAATTAAATATAAAAATTCTACTATAGAGAACGTTGAATAAATATATTAAGGAAAAGAAACTTATTAAACTTATTAAAATAAAATTTTCTAAATGGCATGATTATTTAGCCAAGTTGCTGTATGATGTATTCGGCATGTCTTTCTTGGACGTAATATGGAATTAATTGACCTTAAACTTCTGGCTAAGGGCAAATTTGTTCTTCTTAAACTACTGATCACCTTATCGTTTCTAACTTAGTGTTGAAATTTATTCAACTCGACTTAAGATATGATTACTTAGATGCTCATCACATTCATAATAAATTTGTTTTGAACTTATTAATTTACAGCAATACTGCGCTTTAGAAGTTTTAACTGACGGTAACCTAACGGTTTAACGTATTTATTTACGGTATTCTGGTATAACACTTAATCCGACATTAAAATTCTAAAATTTCGTTCTTTTATCCCTAAAAAATCTAGGGTGCGCGCTATACACAGGGTATACGAAAAAGTCGATTTTGGCAAGAAGGAGTCGCGTTATACACGAGAGCGCGCTATACACGAGTATATATGGTAAATGAAATGTTACCTGGCACCGACGCCCCGACTTCTCACTGACTCACATGTAATCTCCTATGAAATACGCGTGGCATCTAACACTCTAACCGATAAAATTGAGTTCAAGTTCGTAAAGTTAAAACAGAGTTGATAGATGGTAAATACTTACAAAACTTTAACGAAAATCGTTTTATTGGGAAACAGTATATAACTTAAAATCTACATCTTAGTACAAGCTATAACTTTTGTTTGAAACATTTCAATATAAATACTACCTTACGCAATATAAAAAAGATTTTTCAGTTATTTTATTAGAAGTATGCCCTTTTCGTCAGTTAAGCGGATAGTAACGTCAGAATTGAGCAAATTACGAACTGCCAGAGATTGTACCTATATAATGCGAATTTTTTGCAATAAGCCTTTAAGATCTTTACTATTGTGCGAGTGCGGTAAATAAACCGCTGAGACCTGCGAGAATAAATTATAAGGTTGAAGAAAAGAAAGTGAAATCATTGTTCACAAAAATAGTTTTCAAGAATTTTTTCAAAAGTTTTTTCTAAATTTTGTTTGGGAAATTTTTTGCGATGAAGTATTGCGAAAACATTTTCAAAAAGTTTATGCTCAATTTTATTTTTCCAAATGAAATTCGAAAATTTTTCCAAAATATCAATTACTAGAAGAATTTTCCACAGCATCTGAAAATTTTATAACCGAAAATATGCCAAAAATAAAATTTAATATACCGAAAAATTTTGCTAATAAAATTTTACAAAATAAGTCTAAGAGAATATATCGTGTCATGATTCCCTAATTTTGTTCTTGAAATTCCCGATGGGATTTATAAAATTGGATTTTTGTATAATATCAAAATATCTAAAGAATTTAATATTGAATACAAAATAATCGCATTAGTTTTTTTTTAATTAAGAATAAAAGAAAAATAAATCATAATTTACCTCTATATTTTTGCAGAGGCAGTGTAACACAATTATTGACGAGTAAAATTGCGATGTCCTATTTTTGCTCTCAAAAAAATATGATTAGTCTCCGACTTGCATTACATATTACTTAAACATGAATATTTTACCTATTTTCTAAACTTAACGGTTTCATAACAAAGTGCCCAAGTGGCACTTTTGCATACGGTTCTTTCCTTGCCTGATGCAACTTTCGCAAAATTTTCCCGATCTAGCAAAAATCGGATGTTAAGGTGGGGTTAGCTAACAGAAACAAAATCCAATTGCTACCGCAAACGTTACAAGAAAAACAATTTTTAATGAGAAATCTCTCCACGCACTCTCATAAAAAACTCAAGCCTCCAGATTGGGGGTGGCAGCAGCTCCACGTGGTACTCATGGAAAACTGTGAGAAAATGCGCGCGTCCAACTAACAAAAGGATATACTCAGCATCAGTATACAAGCGTATTGCTGCTGAAGCTTCTTAATCATAACCAACGCCAACATCTTCGCCACCTTCGTCTAGGGCAGAGGTTATTAACCTGGGGTCCGTGATTGGATTATAGGTGGTCCGTGTACATAACCTAAAAATTCGAATTTTATTTTCACTAAAATATTTAGTTTTAGTGTCCTTGTTAATTCTATTGGACAACTTCCAAATATTACTCTTTGGAGGTGCCATGGTAAACCTCGTGACGATTTGCACACTACACGAATGGTAGCGCCTAGACGTGGACAGTTTTACATCCCTCAAATTGTGCCTCATTTTTGTTACTGCATGTACTCATTTGATTCGTTACTGAGGAAAATATACTCATATGAGTAGAAAATCGAAAGAAAAGAATCGAGTACAAAAGTACTTGGCATCGAAAGGAAATTATCGATATGAGTAAAGTATCGATACTTTCTTCGTGTCCCTAACCGGGTCACTGTTTTGCTCTTTACGATACGTGAATGTTATCTTGGAGTTGTTATCAAAGCTAAAAAATTATGTATTTTATGATATTCAATTCATACTTATGAAAAATGAATAAATTATTTCATTTGAACTCTCGCACACCGTATGCTGCGATCGCAGGATTATGTGCTTTTTCCGCAAGTTTATTTGGGAAACTTGCTGGATCTAGTGAACATATAATTTATGTTTGTGAAGGAATTCTTTTCATTTGGAAAAATACCAATGGAAATTACATAGAGAATGTGACCACTTGTAAAGGAGATTTTGTATGTTCATTTATTTTACGATTAAATCAGTGAAACTTGAAGTTTTGGAGTGACAGTAGGTATAATTTTTTCCAGGAGATTTTGCTGATTAGGGTATTATTCGTGACATGTATGATCTTGTGCAATGCAGGAGTGTGGACGTTTTACGTGAAAGCTTTACAGGCCTCTAAATCATCATTACCAGCGACTCTTATAAGTAATTCAACAAATTTTGTCTTATCGGTAATATATTTTACGGTGTACTTCTTATTTTTGATGGCTCCATATTTTTTATACCATTTATGCTGAACTAATTATAACTTCCTGGTAAATGTGAGTTTATTAGTCGAATTTTTAGTGGAAAAAGTTAATTAGTAATACTGCACTAGTAAACAATAATATGGTATTTTTTTGAAATATCGATTTAAGAGATAATTTCCTGGATCCATATATTTATCGGTGAATAGTATTATGCTAATTTAAGCAATTAAAATGGTTTGGTAACATCTTATGAAAAATGTTAGTAATTTGGCATAGAAATAAGCATCTATCTTTAACTTGCAAATTCTGTGAAACATAAAAAACTATAACCAAGATGGTAACATCAAATTATTGAGGGAAAAAATGAACTTGCAATTATTTGGAGATAAAAGATAGAAATTGATGATTAATACTACACCCATGCTTTGCAAATAAAAACCTTTTCATATCAATCACCTTGAGCATTTCATTTGTATGGGATGATTCTTATTTTCATTTATAGTGTAAGAGCAATTTACAAAGTAACAGCAGTTTAGTGATGAATTTAATACTTGTATTAGTAAAAATCTATAAAATGTATTATCTTTCCACAGTCTATCTGCTTGTCTAAACACCTATTCTGGGATAGTGGGAGCCTTTTAATACCATCACCAGGAAAAGTTTTGGTTGCTGTCATAGCCAATATGCACCATTTCCATGACCACATCATAAGTCTTCATTATTACCAAAATCAGAAGGTGACACTCAGACTGTAGTGGGTGACGCAGAACCTCATACTTCAGCTTCTGGAGTGATTTGATAGCTAGGATGATAGTATGAGGACTGGCATTGCCATGGAGTACAACCACACCTTCAGTAATTCTGCCCCTGAGTTTTTTTCCAATTACAGGCCTGAATTTGTTATAGAACATATTACAGTACCTTATACTGTTTACTGTGAACCCATTCTGTGAAAAGTGCATGAGAATTGGTCAATCAGATTCCCAAAACACTGTCAACATTATCTTGCCGTTGATTTCATAGTGATGAAGAGGTCATGTAAATGGTGCATACTGGCAGCAAGCAAAAACTTTTTTCTTAGACTATTAAAAAACCTCCCACATTCTTGGAAAAGGAGTTTAGAAAAACAGGAAGAGTTTATTGAAAAATAATACATTTTGTAGGTTTGTACTAATTCTTGTATTAAATTTACCAATTAATCGCTGTTACTTCTTGAATTACCTTCGTATAAGCTGAGTACCTATATCTCTATAGCTATACCTTGATCAAATCAGAACTTAAAATATATTGGTTTAAATTTAAATTGTGGTAATGGATCACAAATTAATGAGACTGAATTATGTATTACAGGCATTATTTGGCACACTCATCTTTGAAGAAGCTACCTCTCTTCTTTGGTGGAGTGGTACAGGTCTTGTCATTATAGGTCTCTTATTGGTTAGTGGCAAAGATGAGCAGATGTACCTCGCTGAAAAGAAAGAATGAATAAAATTACTTCTTTATAAGAAAGTATTATTTCCATGTTTTACTCGCTCCATTCAAATTGTAATTATGGTTTAAATAAAAAGGTAGTAAAAATACTTGACTGAATGAGTATCATTTCTGTGAAATGGCACATTTTCATTCAATTTTATGTGAAAAAATCCTAGAGAAACTGCTTCAAGAATATTTCTTATTGCAGTTTTTGTCTTTTGTGGGCCATTTATTTGAGAAAATTTACAGTAACAATTATTTTAACAACTATTTGTTATGAAACAACCACTACACTAGCTTATGGTATTACATATTTCTACTTATGAAATATTCAGTACCTTCAAAAGCAGAAGACTTAAGTTGGATACTTCTTTTGGAAAACATTTAACTAGTTGGGTTATTTTTAATTAACCCTTAATCAGCTAAATGCAGTCTATCAGACCCCAGTGAAGTTGTAGTTTTTTGTTTGTACCGTTAGAAAATAATGGCATGGGCAATGTTTACAGTACCTTGCTGTGAATGATATTCAATTTGAAAATCCATTGCTTGATGTGTTAGAAAGTTTGGAAAATGAATTGAACCAATTCAGAAAGTGATTAAGAGTATTTTGAGTTCACATAAGATGACTTCTGAAGAAAGAATAGAAGAAGAGGAAAAGAAAAATGAATGGCATTATTTTTATGGTAAACATTGCTTCAAGTGTTCGGACTCCACAACACAGATGTGACTAACAATAAGATGAACACTTTCCTTGCCTTATTGATTTATTTGGCTATGTTCAAATCAAACACTGAAGATATCAATCCTCTTTTTACCATGGATTGGACTGGAAGAGAGATCTTACAGAATGTCATGCCAGCAAGAATATTCACTTCCCTTCTTGTGCTTTGATTACCTGGCTGACTGAGATGAGAGGTGCAAATCCTGCCGCAGCCACTTCTGAACTTCTCTTACTACTCATAGTCAATTCACAACGAATGTTTTCATAAGGCACTAATGTAACAATGGACGAGATATGTATTGCCAGTGTCATAACTAGGAGTGGAAGGACCCACAAGAAAATATTATCGATGGCCCCTCCCCCTACAAATACATATGTTCAATTAAAACAAACCCATTGTAAAGCCTATCAAGTTGCACTTATTAATCAATGATCAGGAATATGCTGAAAAGGTTAGACTTTTAAAATTACTCTGCTCAACAGTAATGTTTAACTGGATAGTCACTCCAAAATTTAGGTACCTACAATAGAAATCGCTAAAAAGAAATCTTTATCTTTTCAGTATTCAGAAAATTTTGAGATTCACCATGGAGGGCCTGAGGTATTTGGCTATCCTATTGTTATGCCGCTACTTATTAAATTCAGATTATGAAGCAAATTCAAAATATATAATCTAAGTAAGGCTGCAAAATAAGAACTCAAACTCATGTGCTTGACAGACAGAACTTATATGTACTGCACAAGACAGCTGTGTAACAATCAAATTGCAATGAGAAACCCATGACTAATTTAATGTTTTGTAAAGCTCTTGCTGATAAGCTTACATTCTCGAATTGCCGACATGTCTTCGAATATTCTTAAACAGGTCATGGAAGAATTAGAAGCTAGCTCCTATCAGTTCAGATTGCAATTGGATGAGACTACCGATGTATCATAGTGCAGTCAGCTGCTTGTTTTTATTCGGTATGCATGCTGGTGCCATAAAAGAAGAATTTCTCTTTTGCGAGCCTATTCTAACAACCACCATGACCTCGGACATTCTTGAAATTGTGAAAAGTTTCTTTGCCAAGAAAGGGTTTGATTGGAAGAAACACCTCGGTTCAATATGCACTGATGGAGCACCTTCCATGCTAGGAAATAAATCTGGATTTTCCGCACTGGTGAAGAAACACGTCATTGTAACTCACTGCTTCCTACACCATCATCCTCTGGCTTCTAAGTCCCTTCCAGAAACTCTGAAGGGTGTTTTGTCAATAGCAGTGCAAGAAGTCAATTTCATTCGTGCCAGAGCCTTGAACCATCGCCTGTTCAAGCAGTTTTGCAAGGAAATGGGGGCAGAACACGAAGTTCTATACTACACAGAAGTCTGCTGGATTTCCAGAGGTCAAGTTTTAAAACGTTTGGTGGAACTTCGTGTTAAAATCTCACTTTTTTGAGGGAGAAAGAAAATCCCCTTTCTGAGCGGTTTGAAAGCAAGGATTTCATTCTTTCATCTAAACAACACAATTATGTCCATTCAAGGCCCGTCTGTGACCATCATGGTCGCTGCTGAAAAACAATGCATTTCTGGGTAAACTGTCCCTTTGGCAGAGAAGAGTGCAAAATGGACATTATGCCAATTTTCCGACTCTTGAGGAGGTACTTTTTGAGGCAGACATGAAAGGTGATAAAATATTACCATATAGCCTCCAGGAAGAAATCTGCAATCATTTGGAGACCCTTCAAACAACTTTGAATGGTTATTTCAGCTTGGAGGGTATGAAAAGCGACACATGGATTCGCAATCCTTTTCTTGCTAATCTTGATGACATTGAAGATTTTGACTTAGCGAAAGATGACTTAATCGATTTAAGAGCAAAGGAATTGTTGAAAAGTGAATTTGGAGCAAAGACTCTTGCTGAATTCTGGTGCTCATTAGCTCATGTTTATCCACAGATTGTGAAGCGAGCTTTATCAGCCATTGTTCCCTTTGTTACAACATACCTATGTGAGTCAGGTTTTTTAACATTGGTTGCCATGAAGACGAAGAACCGAAACAGATTAGATGCTGCAGATGACATGCGAGTTGCTCTGTCCAAAACTGATCCGCAATTTCAAGCTTTGGTTGACGCCAAACAACAACAACGGTCCCATTATTATTGAAGAAAAATAAGTTGGTTTATAAATACAATATTTCTTTTCGATAAAATTTTTGAAATGATCTATATTAAATTGAAAAGTTGTCACACGTAAATATTTTTAAAAATTGGTTTGTGCATTGAAATTTTTATATGTTGTGGAATTAGTGAATTCTTATTGGGTTTATCATCTGCATTATATTCTCATAGTGTCTTTAATTGAGGAAACATTGATTTGAAAGTGTAATAATGTAATAAATATGTTTGATATTATATACTATACGTTTACTAATTAAATAAACCTAAAAAAAACAAACAAAATTGATAACTATGGAAAAAATTTTGGTGGGGGTGTGGGGTTACCATGGATTACTGTAGGGGGTGTGGGCCTCTAAAAGATTAAGAACCCCTGAGCTAGAGACTTGAAATTTGGCACGATGGTAGGTCATTTTCCACAACCAAACAAAAAAATCGAAAATTCCAAAAAAGTTCATATTTATAGGGTGTTTTTACAAGGCTCCGTACTTAGCCCTACACTATTCAACCTATGCGTGAATGGCATACCTGACACACCTCTTAAGCCGGTTACACACTATCATTTTTCCCATCATTTAAAAATGATATTGAAAAATGATTGGACGGCTTCATTATTTTCCTCAAAGAAAAATTACATAAAAAATGATCCCAGTTTTGACACGCGTTCACACTATCATTTTTCACTTACAAGGGGACCTTACGAAATGTTCGTCGCCGATTTGGTTGAAACTTTGTGAGAATGTAGTAGTGATGAAAAAATGTCAAAGCAAGAAGATTCTCAAGCATTCGTGAGACATTCGCGATGAAATTTAGCGAGCGTTCTGGCGTTCTAATATATACTATGAGATTGAGAGTCAAGGTCAAACGGTGGCCTAGGTGGCTAAATTCTCGGTTGCTGAAGCTATCCCAGCACTTGCAATTCCTTTTTTCAATTTTTATTATTTGAAAATTTTCCGTTTTTGATTTGACTTCCAGTCACTGTCGTTACAAGTTCACCCCTGAAGATGCCCACTTAGTGGGTGAAATGCATCGGGATTTTAGTAAATTTTTATGGCCGAAGGAGTTGTCACACTGATTAAAATTTTAACCATAAGTTAACCAAGCTACCAACCTGTGTTATAATTACATTTTCACTAATTATGCAAAGCGAAAAAATTTTTCTCACAAAGTTAAAAATGATAATTTGATTCACCAACAAAAATTAAATGGTAATAACTGCTCATGGTCTGTTTATTAAACATATTCAACACTTTGCTTTTACAAGAAACTAATGTTTCGTCGCATATTATGACTTTAGATTTACTATGCTGCAGATGCTGAAGTCCCTATTCGTTGATTCATCACCAATTAGTGATATGATCAGGTACGCGTGGTTTACTTCGAAACTGATAAACGATAGAAGGTTTTTCAAAATTGCGAATATGTGTTTTTCAGCAAACTCTGTTAAAAATAACTGCGCCTGTCAATTGATTTGCTTAATAACGTGTGCGTGGTGTAAGCTATATCTTTGCTGTTCATGTTTCTATGATAGCTACCATCCGAAACATTGTACGTCTTCAATAAATAAATGTGTATAATCATAATTTGCAATTAAGCATTAGTTTCTTATAAAAATAAAGTGTTAAATATGTGTAATATACGGAGCATGAGCATTATAACCATTTAATTTTTGTTGGTGATTCAAATGAAATTCTTTTTAACATTGTGAGAACATTTTTTCGCTTTACATAATTAGTAAAAATGAAATTATAAATCAAATAAACTTCCAGTAAACTGTAAACCCCCCAAAAAATCGAAAACATCAGAAAAAATTCAAATAATAAAAATTGAAAAAAGACATCACAACTGCTGGGATATAACTTGTGCACCAAGCTACAGCAACCGACGATTTAGCTACCTACGCCACCGCCTGACCTTGATGGACGACCTCATAGTATGGTGTATTTTCTAGAACGCTCGCTAAATTTCATCGCGAATATCTTACGAATGTTTGAGAGACTTCTTGCTTTGGCATTTTTCATCACTAAAGCCGGTTACACACTGTCATTTTCCTTGTACAAGAAAAATGATGTAAAAGCTGTCATTTTTAAATGAAGGTCTGTACGCTTTAAACACATTGTGCGCATGTGCACGCATGGTACCAGTGAAAAACGATACAAAAATGATGGCATAGAGCCAGTCCTATTTTTCGTCATTTAAAAATGACAATAATTCATAAATTGCCTTACAAACTTCAGGAATTACAGCAGTAACTGTGCTTGTAGAGATTCTATAAGAGAACCTCAAACTAGAAAAAGTCTCCCCTGTAGCCAAATACCTTAGAGTAATTGATAGCTGAAAATTAAAGAAATATTTTACATCAAAATCTTTCTAGTGGCTGCAGTTGTTTAAAAACTGCTCAAATAAATACCAATTGTGCGAATATTAACTAATAATCCATAAAAATCAAATTAATTACTTTATTTCTACGGATATACTCTCCCGTAGAGTAGTGTTTTTCCGGCTAATTTAATCCTTAACTAATATCAAAAGTTTATCAAATGTTGATGAATCCATCCGTAGGTAGATTTTATCACTTTCCATGTCTTCTTCGCGCAATTCATAGTGAACCAAATCATGAATGCTGGGCCCTTCATCACGACGAAGAATCCATGGCTTTTTCCATCATCTTCATCTTTCCATCTTTTATTTTTAGCTGTTCTTCTTTGCCTCATCTTAGCAATGACTAACGCGCATGCAGCTATTGAAAGCCCATATAACAACTGATAATACTTATCACCCATTCTCGCTGTTCGCGATAGTAAAAATGCAACCTTCACCGGCTTAAAGTTTATTTTTCAGCTAACAAAAGGATCTTACGACATGTTCGTCGCTGATTTGGTTGGTACTTTGTGAGCATGTAGTACCAAGACTCCGAATAATGGGTACAGAAATTTCCGCTGCCCAAACCCAAACATTTTTACAAGTCCTCCTGGACATTGCATGTAAAGGCGGCTATCTCCATGGCTACTGGCATCAAATCCTTACTCCTTCCTCTCCTATGCTCGAAATCTTCTCAACATCGGAATGATAAAATCCGGCTCTACCTTTCCATCATTCGCCCTACCCTCCTATACGCTGCGGAAATTATCGGGAACTGCCCTGATCGACTACGAACTCACCTTGAAACCTTTCAAAATTCAACACTCCGCTTCCTCACCTCTTCCTCTCGGTTAATACCCATCGAAGAGATCCGTCTAGCCCATTCGGTACCGCCCATCCTCTCCTTTATCCACGAGCTATCCGTCAATTTCAACCAAACCCTACCCTTTACAAATAATCCGCTCCTTTCCACCATCTGGACCTAGGATCATACACGCAAAACCAAATACCGTAAACCCAAATCTATTCTACTGAGGAAACATTAACCTCAAACGCTACATCAAATTTCTCATCCCCACCCTCACCATGACAACCTCATCTCCTCTCCTGCCCGTATAGCCACCGATATTTTAATCTCCCGACATGCCTACTGTCAAGGTGCGCCTATGCGTACCGGCATAGTACTCTATTGGATTCACACCCGCCAGGAGGCTTCGTTGTCGTCGACCTGAAGACGCCGGCGAAACTGTTGTCAGTCTACAAATTGAGCAACGTGGTGACCACCCAGAAATATGAAGCCTTCAATATCTGCTGTAAATACCTAATTAATTTAATTTTCTTTCATGTTCACGCAATATTTGGAAAATGATGGGAAATTGACAATCTACGACGAAGAAATGAACGTAAATATGTATATTTTCTTTACGTATACACAGCGTTTGTAAGAAAAAAGAAATGGGAAGGAATGAACTTACATTACTAATATTCGAGTGAGGTATGTTTTAAATAATTGTCGATTGTTTTTTAATTACAATTGATTAGGAAATAAATCAGTGAATCAAAATTCGATTTCCCTTGGCATCACTACTGGCCTACCATTTTCAGTTCTTAGATATTATACTAAGCCATTAATATTTATCTTTTTTGACATGATTGCATAAATCGTAAAGAACGCCTCTGTCTCGCCTGTATGGACGCATGGAAGTTTCTTCGAGTAGGAGTGAAGTAGTGGCACGCGAAAATAATTCTGATGATTCGCAGCACTTCCTAGGGCACGCGGTACAAAAATCATTTGTCTTCCCCGCGCTATGTACTATGGCTCGTAAGCCTTTTAAATATTATGGGTGGGTGTGTAAGCAATTAGTGGTAAGCCAAAAACCGCCAACAATACTACACCAGCTGCTACCCCCACCACACCAAAACATCCCTCCCTTACACCCTTGCCCGCCGAGGTTACGGAATCTGCTCGGGTAGCACCTCGCTATCTGAATATTGCGCCTCTTTTCTGGAGGCTTTCCTCAACCGAGGCCACCCTCTCGAATTAATTCGAAACCAAATATACCGCGCCATTTCCTCCCCTTCCGGACAAACAGCAAACTTGAACCCACCCACTCAAACAGAAAACCCCAATTCTCACAGCAACTTTCCACTAGAGGCTATACGAAGCCCTGAATAACGTCCTCGCCGCCGCCCACCCAATTATCGTAACATCACCAAACTCCTACCACACTTGCACTCTGCCCAAAGCCTCCTATGGTATCCTTCCACCGACCCAGGAATCTTGGCAACTTGCTGTGGCGTAAGAAAGAAACTCCCTACAGGTTCCCCACCATCCTCCGCAGATTCCTTCCCATACAAAACACCACGGTGCCTCACCTGCCACATAACAGAAACTTCAGCCTCGTTCATCAGCCCTCTCTAAGCTCATGACATGCAGGTACAGATTGGAGGCGAGTGTACTATAAGACACTCAAACTCACACCGTAGCCCTGTTTAGAATTGCTGTCTCTTATAAAACATCCTTCTTGTCCAGCAAGATATCTTTATGAATAAGGGAGACCAATCTATAACACTTCATGAAATATAAGGTAAATAAACAAAGACTCCTTCACCGTAAACAGGAAGAGAGGTTGCTGGTAAACACCGCTGCAAGACCTTAGTCAATAGGAGATACAGGTGCATGCAGAAACATAAAACTCCATCAAAAGGCTCTCACACAATATACTCGAACCAAACTTAAACTAGACACTGATGTTTCAACAGCTAAGCTCTCATCTTCAGTATTGTGGCTGCAAGGTCAGGGCTTTGGGGGCCCTGGCATATAATTTTTCGCAGGTCCCTCCCACCACTCAGACACAGTGTCTGAGGCCTCTGTGTGGCCTCATGGGGCCCTGGCACAACTGTGCCACTGCACCCCAGTTAATCCAGCATATGCGGTTGTATGTTGCTGCATGCACATATGTCTCATTTTGACTTAGGTCTTGCGAAAGTGTTTACCAGCAACTTGCGGCGTGAATATAAGTATTATCTTCCTGTTTACAGTGAAGGAGTCTTTGTTTATTTACTATTGAATTGTTTCATTGTGTCTCACAACCTCCTCTTTTCATGAAATATAAGGCAAAGGGATAAACATTTAAAAGTTTTGTTGGAGAAGACAAGAGAGTTAAACTAAGTAGGGAATATATTTACCTTCTGTGAAAAATCAGAAAAGTATGCATAAAATGGATTTTTCTTCTACTTCCTTAGGAATATAAATATTTTCTTATATTTCCACTATGGTAGTATGTAATTATTTTCAACTCAAATATAGTTTAAACAATCTTTAGCAAATATCACTTATTTAAACCATTGGCTTTGACACATATATGAAAATTATTAGTAAGTACAAGCAAACAGCTCCTTGTCACTGTGGTGCAACTAGAAAGAAGGTAGAGGTGCCCAAAACCATGATTCCCCATAGTGTCTGACAGAATATTTTCTATAAATTATTTCATGTTTGTCTCTCAATGCAGGGGTGTCGAGAGCAGGCCTTGGTGCAAAGTGTATGATGGGCCCCACTTGTGTGTGAGTATGTGTTTGTGAGTGCATGGGTGTCCGCATGTAGATATGAGGGTTAAAAAGCAACAAGTCACTACTGAAAAAAATGACTATATTTATTGAAAAAATAACATGTTAATCTTAAATAGCCAAAACAATTTAATGAATATAACATAAAAATGAAACAAATATAATGAGTACACGAGTAAATACGGTATTTAACTTATGAGTAATTATCAATAAAAATATTGCTGCTTAAATAAATATAACTAAGGATATAAATAAATAGCTAGCAATTACTTACCTTTATTGTTTATCCCAATTAAACATCTTGAAAATATAAGTCCATATCATTTATGCTGCTTGCACTAAAGTATTGAATACATACATAGTACATATTTATAGAGTATAAATGACTGTGGTAAATGGATGTTAACAGCAGGATTACTAGGAAACCACTAAGATCTCTATTTCTGGCAACTCTAATTTTTGTTAACATCTTTCCCTGCACATCCACTTTGTCAACAATACAAGTATACAACATACTGGTATACTCGGCTGGGCCCCTTGAAGAATTGCAGGTCCGGGTACTGTAGACTCCCTCCCCCTCTCTCGTAGGGCCTGTCTCAATGAATGAGGATGTAGGGAGTCTATAAGCTTCAAATCATCTTTCCAGCATCTTTAGTTCCATTCCATTCATCATTAGGTAAAATTCTTTTTTATTTTTAATTTGTCTTGTAAATGTGGTATTAAATTCAGATAACATTTTTGAAATTATATCAGATAAGAAAGAAAGTTCTAACATATGCGTTCACAATTCTTTAATAAAAATTATGTCAGCAGCTTTACAACAATTTTTAATCTTTTTAATCCAAGACAACTGAAAAAGAAATTAATATTTACTTTCTTTCTTTCTTTCTCTTATGTTATAAATAAATTGCATTTATATTTCATACACTTAATATATTTTCTGTGCAACGATCAAAATTTACAATCTATTGGAAAAATTTTATAACTTCAGTATGAAATATCATGGCAAATGCAACATCATTAACATTGAGTAATACTTTTTAGCAAGCACTGGAAAGGTGTTATTATATATATATATATATATATATATATATATATATATATATATATATATATATATATATATATATATATATATAATTTATTTCAGGTGCTTCTCTAAAAAAGATTTTGTCAAAATATAGAGAATTTTGAAAGCAAGATTTTTTTAAGTATATATTTATAAATGAATAATAACGTTTTAAATGTTCATTTATCTTAGCTGAAGCTGGATTGCCTGTTAGAATCCATTACCTTTTATGGGCATATGTAAATCATTGCAAATGAACACATACATTTCTGAAAATTTTTAAATTTCTACATAAGTCTGGAAAATGAATCTCAAAATGAAACAGAGCACAAAAAATCTACAGTTGAGAAATAATAAAGATGTATTTTATGTGAATTTCTGTATTAATGTTTGAGCTGCTCTAACTGCATACGTTTTCTTTAAACCAATTCAGTGTTAAAACAATTCACCGTGAATTTCTTAAGCAAAGTACTAATTAATTAATGAAGTTTTTCACTAAATCTCAAACAGCGATTTATTATCGTAAAGAAAACTAAATAGGCTCTAAATAAAGCCATAAATATGTTGATTGAAACTAAACAAAGGTTCCTCTGTCGTTGTTCTGAAATGAAATCCATTCTCAGAGTTTAGTTAATTATTTTAGGCATAAGTATAAGTAAAATGCAACATAAGTAGCCGTTTGCAGCCAAGGTCGTCAGAAGCCTTGCTACTGAGGAGTTAATTATGATTTGCCCAGCGAAAAATACGGCAAATATTGTCTTCTTGCCGCCGCAGAAAACAAACCGTCCTAACCGCGTTTGCCCAAAATATCGCAATTAGAAGAATAAAGTGCCTTAAATAATACGCAAAAAATATAGCGTTGATTTTCCGCCTCCTCCAATACCCTCTGTTCTACGTCAATCTCAAGGCATCTTCCTCCTAAAAAAACTCCACTTCCCCTCCTATCTTTCTTCTCGCAACTCGCGCACAACTCTTTACCTCTCACTTTCCTCATCGTAACTCTAATGAACCCGCTGTTAGCACCGATCAACCCGCGCGTCCTCCTCGTAATTTCACCTTGGCGTTTCGTTCATCAATCAACCATCGCGAAGGAATCCGAAAAGGGCATGTTTAGGCAACGAGAAAAAAACCTCGCCGTTAAGAGAATTTCCTCTGAGGCAGAATAGTCCTCGCGGACGAAGAATGAGTTTCGGGTGAGATATGGAAGTTTAATACTGATCAATCTGTCGATAGGGCTTGGTTTCAATCTTCCCCTCTCCTCCGCTATCTCCAGTGCCTATCTGCGTCACCGTGGATTCGTGTGATAGCGACACTCCAGAGAAACTGGCTGCAGTATCCGTTGAGGTGGTTATATGCTACGGCGAAGACATGCAACGATCGTGTTCCCGAGTCACTTCGGTGACGTTCTCCATATTGTTATTCTACAGCTTATGGCTGACGGCAACTGGCGATGCGGCGGTGGACAAAACGAAGATGCCGAGCAACCACTCCGATCAAGGTAGGTGAGCAGCCAACGGTGTAAAAGGATACGATATTTCAACTTCAACTGTCAACCGGGAAAAAACAACACCTACCTACACACCCGCTATTGTAGGCGATTTTGAAAAAGGTTGGGCGCTTGAAAAACGGTGGTGGATGAAGATGTCGGAGGGACTTTATTCGAATTCCTGATGGTAAAAACAGAACAATGAGCCCGTGGGTAAGCCTCTGATGTTCTTTTTTATGGACGGGAATATTGGTTTGTTGCGTCTTAAACATTTGAAGGTTTTATGGACTGCAGTTAAGGGTAAAGCTTACTGAGTCATAATGAGAATCTCGGACGCAAGATGCCACCGCGGTCACTCGGATTTCGTGCACTAGTAGTTCGAATTTTGGACGTAGGGATTAGTCCTGTCGCACCAATGACGTACCAAAAGAAGATGGAAGGGATGGGGCAGAACCAAGATGATACCCTCTTCCCTTCCCCTACCTAATCAGCAAAGGAGGGGAAGTGCCCGGCACACGGGGAAAATATTCTCTGGTGATTGAATGTGCCTGTCAACCTCACCCTCCCCTCTAGCTCTGCCATGAGTAGGCTGACCGTATATGATAACCTAGCCTAGAAGGTCCTCGGTGTTCACAATAGATGCTCACATGATTGACCTTTCGTTTTCTTATTTTTCAATGCCATAAAAGCCGTCAGACTTACTATTTCGTCCTGCGTCAGCGTTCGTTTCTTTTATCTATTGACGCTAGATAGTTCGTGAAATCTAATTAACCTTTATATATTTTAAAAGAATACTAATTATATTACAATGACTATCATGCAAAATATGTATGTATGTATGTATATATATATATATATATATATATATATATATATATATATATATATATATATATATATGGATGTCAACAAGGTGTTGGGATGAGGAGTTCTCTCTCTGTAGCTGAAGAAGGAGTAGTTCCCAAAGCTTTACGTTTGTGATGTTTCTGTGTTTTTGTGTTATTTTACGTGTGTCGCTTCGACATCCCCGGGGCCTCGCCAACCTGAAGTCGCCTGATTGGTGAGTGCTCACTGGGTTTCCTCATCCCAACACCTTGTTGACATCCATATATCCATTTTACCTTTCCTTTTCCGTAAGCTGTTATATATATATATATATATATATATATATATATATATATATATATATATATATATATATATATATGTCAACAAGGTGTTGGGATGAGGAAACCCAGTGAAGACAAAAGTCAAGATAACGCTTTTGATCCGCTTAGGTTAATCCTTGGTCTTTGGCGATGAACTGACTTCGTTGCGTGGATGGTTTTTGATAGAGTCGATAATCTCTAAGAAAAACAAAATGGACATGTTGCACAAAACTAAGTTACATTCGGAAAACTTTGAGGATAGAAAATACTCTTTTGGAAGGTTCCCAAAATCCTCTTGTGATGTAACATGTATTCATCGTTCAAAATAATACTTATAAATGCATAAGAATTTGTGTAAACAACCTACAAAGCAGTGTTATAACAGAGCTTAATAAGGCATAGCCTAGAATATTACCTCTAAGTGCGTGAGATTGGCATAGTTCGAATGAAAAAATATCCAACATTTCCAAAACAAAGAAACAGTCTATGCGAAATAATTATTTCTGAACCGAAAAATATCTCCGAAGAACTTCATCAAGATATGATTAACGGATAAAACATTATAATAGAACTTTGCTTTCAAATATTTCTTACATTTTTCTTCTATTAGTGCTAAAGACCAACATTTAAAAAATACTATCAAATATTAAATGTTCTCAGTAAAAATCGTATTTGTTCAATCCAGAAAATGAATACATTTATAGTAATATTTTTAGAGATCTTTAAATGACGAAAACTTGGGAATTTGAAGTATAAAAAATCAATACATGTGAACTGAAGCTGCACTGATAAGAGACAGGATTGGCTATCTTTCATCTAGATAGAGGAAGATCGAACGTCAAGATATTCCTTTTCTTTGGGTAATTTCACTTTCACAGCAACCTTCCAATAAATTAAAGGAATAAAACATTTTTTTTCTTACAAATTTACTGGTATGCAACTCGGTTATACGTTTAGAGAATACTAACTTGTCTAAGTTATCAAATAATATGAAATAACTCATTAATCTATAGACAAATTAAACTAAATTTGTCACCTGAAACCCCGAGAAAAGGTTTTTCAAATACTGATGCAATTGAGTAATGCTGTACCTGCGTTATAAGGGTCCGTCCATAAATGACGTCCCACAATTTTGGCGGATTTTTGACCCTCACCCCTCCTCCCCTCGTCATACTTCGTCACAAAAACTCAGACCCTCCCATATATGACGTCACAAAGCTTTGACCCCCCCCCCCTCTCCCCAAATACAAATTTGCAAAAGATACAATCGGTTTGAAATCACTTTTTATTTATAAAAACACAACAATATAACATTGGGTTCTGAATTACATAATACTTTCGGTCAAGAGGTAGCATCGTAAATATCTTTGAATGGACTTGTTTGTGCAGTGATGTCAGATAAGTGTTTCTCTCTCTCTCATTAAATTGTTCTCAAGAAATGCTGAACCAAGCACTAGCCCATACCCGAAGACCCTTCCTCCTCCCTTTTCATGTAGCTCTCAAGTGTTGACGCAAAAAAATAATCATCTCAAGAGTAAGAGACGGCACAGAGCAGATAAACAGTGCCTACAGCCCATTCCACTACACAGTAGCTTTAGTACAGAGAAAATCGGCCGTTAAGAGGTGTCACAAAAGTGGGTAGCCGTTAGGAGCGGTTTCGCTATACATATATTTATATTGCAGGGCCCCCGACTGCTTAGCGCCAGGGGCCCCAGGAGGCGTAAATCCGCCACTGACTTCGACACACTCCACTACGGCAAGTGTCCTCAATGAATGACATAGTGATTCATAAAGGTACTATTATTCTTTTAAACTGTAAATTACTCCGACAATATTTATTGTTTTAAAATGATAATGTTGCAAATAGCTCACGAAAATAATACTTTATTTTAATTACCAAATAAAATTACGCGATAAGATTAACCAGTAATTATGACAAAACATGTACATTTATTGGCATCCAGTGATCTACATTAAATTATTAGTTTTATTTTGTAGCACTTAATACGGGACGAAGCATAAGCGTATAGCCCTGGAGAAATTTGGCAACTGCGCGCGCCATAAGCGTAATGCTATCTTCTACGGGTGGAAAAGAGTATACGTACGTAGTTTTCTCTGGTGTTATTTTTGTGACGTTACATTTTTCTAACCCTCTCCCCTCTACTCCCCATCGTCACACTAGTCGGACCCCCCTTCCCCCCCTAGGTGCGTGACGTCAAATAAGGACGGTCGGTCTATATTGAAAGTAATTCAATTACAAAAACTAATATGTAATAACAGATAGACTAACAAGACAATAATTCATTATATTGCAGATATTTCGGTATCTTAAATTTCATTAGCATTACGATATTTGAGAAAAATCGCCAAATCAGCCAAAATACCCATAACAATTTGGATTATAAAATGACGAGGACATACTTTCGATCATTTGTTTCTCTTTTATTTTCAGAATCGACTTCCAGACCTCCGGACGAAATAAGCGTTGCATACATGTTAACGTATTTTGACGGAGTCGTCAAGTGTGAAAAAGGTAAGATGCTGAAGGCACATAGTTTTAGTCATGGTGAGGATTTGTAACATTCCTTCGATATTTCCTCTTCCCCAGTACCTAACTGGGACGGAAAATAACACTGGTATTTGACTCTAAATTGATTCGTATTAAACCAGCGGTTTCCAAACATTACAAAGCCGCGAGCTCCTTCATCTGAGAAAACTATCTTTGCGCCCCCCTCTATACCATGTTCAACTACAGCTCATAAACAATACCTACTTACTGGACATACAATTACCATTAATAAAGCTACCTACCTTAAGGAAAAAACAGACGCAAACGATACGTCCTAGCCAATTGAGGGCTAGAATTTGCCTGCCGCATATTGTAGGTCTCAAGATTAGATGGTTAAAAGGACAGTAAATATATACGAAATTCTTTGCACCCCCCCTCCCCCCGGACCTACCCATTATGCCCCCCACAGTTTGGAAACCGCTGTTATTAAACGAATAGTGATTATCCGAATAGTCTTTGTCCATGGCAACATTATCATGAATTGCTGTTATATAAAACTCAAGAAAACTAAATTTTAAAAAAACTAATTTTATTGAATAAAAACATACAAGCACATTCATAATTACATATCGAACGCTTAAATGAACCATCATCGGGTACCAACGCTGCTGAAGTGGCAGTAAAGGAAGATACTGAAGATTTGCGATGGCTTACATTATGCTTAATGAATAACTCAATCTTTAAGAAAGGATAGGTGATTTCAAACTTTTACATTTCGCCTTGGATTGAGGAATATCTCATGTCTATAGAAGCACAACTTGTTTATACAACATACAACATTAACTCTTTTTCTTAATAATCTAAAGCCATTCAAAGCGCCTTGATTCGAAAATATCCTTTTTGTTGCCTGTGTACAGGACTTCGTCTGCAGAAGAAATTTTCTGGGCTGATAAAATACCGACTGCTGTCTCAGAAGCGTGTCAAAATAGAATTTGTGGAAGTTCCTCAGAGGTGGATTTACCGGAAGACGCTGCAGGCGGTCGCAGCGGTTCTCAACCTTTTTTCCATCGCCTACGTGCAGGACACGCTATATCCCGCCGATCTAAAAAAAAGGAGTAGCGCGTGATGATGAAGAATTCAAGCCTAAACATCGTTTTATTGTAGTTAAAAATGATCAAGAGAAAGGAAAAAACTCTGCTTCGCAAAAATTACTTCATAAGCTTTGATTAATATTTTTGGCGCCACACCTCCCGGCCCTTCGCGACACACCATTGTGTTGCTACACACCGGTTAAGAACCACTGTTTTAGCGGGTATGAAATTTTTTGGGTAAATTAAAAAAATGAAAAATTATTAATTTCTCGTAGAATCACGCGCTTTATTGCGAGATACATTAGTCAGTGACAATTTTTGGAGAATCGTTATAGATCTTTAAAGAAAAACAATGTACCTAGTTATTGAATGTACCTCATAGTAGGCAGTACAGGACTCTAACATAGCGTAGTGTCCCCGTTATCAACAAAAAGTATTTGTATTGCGATATTGATTTTTATATCGTTATTTGCTGTAAATTATTTTTAATCCACTTATAGTGAAGTTTTTAAATTTTTTCGAATTGACTCAGAATTGAATGCTGCTAAAGCTATTGACGAAGCACCAGGTTTCAAAAATTACTGACCGTTTTGGTAGTTATACTTATCAAGAATGACCTAGCTCGTTCGCTAAATATTGATGAGTTAATAATAGTATTTGAAGAAACAAATTACGAAAAAACTTAATTAATTAATATTTTTATATTTGTATGGTCTGTAATTATAATTTTTTGGTATTTTTTATTTACTCGTGTTTTAAAACATTCATTTGCATAATGTTATATGCGTCAAATTTCAATAAAACTTATTTTTTAATTTTTGGTGCTTCTAAAATTGAATTAAATGAAAAAACAAAATGCTTCCTTGAAAAATTGTCATTTTTAGACGCTTCGTTTCCAACGTAAGTGCCCATTAGCTTCGTTCTGTCCGTCCGTCCGTAAGCATGTTCGTTCTCAGCTTCTATCGAACGAATTTGCATGAAATATGGTATTAGGGACTTATGATCAAAGGCAATAATAAAATGGCATAAATAGTTTACATAACCCAATCAGAGGTACCACTGTACTGGAAAAAAACAACTTTTCGTCATATCTCGTAAAATATTAGTTATATCGAAAAAGTCTTCAATAAAAATTTGTAGCTAGCCAAATAAAATATTTCTTGTCAAATACATTTTTAACGTAGGAGTAGCCGCTTCCAAAAAAATCAAACAAGAATGTCGTAATTCGCTTAGAACTTATAAAAATTCATGCATGAATACGTAATTGTTGTCATCGTAAACAATCTTCGCAGTAAATGAAGTAAATAAGAACTGCTATAATTACGAAAATACGTTGAATATCATTACTTGTGCAAGCAATATTTTGCAAGCGGAAAGAAATGGATTATCTACGACGCAGAAAAGAACGTAAACTTAATTATTACAGCTACTTAACCCAAGTGAGATATGTTGTAAATAACTTTCGATTATTTGATTAATTACAACATTAAAAAATAAAACGGTAAATAAAAATTTAATGTTTTCCTCGCATCATTTCTGAAATATCGTTTTGAATTATCTATTCATACTAAAATTACGTAAATACGTTTATTAATGCACCAAAATTAAGGGTGGGAATGAATTTTCAACAGATAGAGAGACATAATCGGGTCATGGTGTTTCGCTGTTACCAAACCAAACCAAACCCTGTCTGCATGAACACATTTTTATCAGATTATTCATCTCCTTAAAACCACTGTATGTTTAAATCACGCGTAATTTTTGTGTTTTGCAGATTATGGAAGTAATGACAATTGCTCGGAATGGTGCAAACGCGTAGACAACGGCATGTGTTGCAAGAATGGTAGTTGTATATGCTGTTCGGATGATCAAGTCTATATTGACGGTCATTGCAGGTAGGTTCATAACTTTTTTAATGATAACCAATATGCTCTATTGTAGCTGTTTGGGAAACTCATCTTTCTCTCCTCTGTTTCTCGTCGTACGTACCTAGTTTCACCCTGAGATTCATGGTGGCTGCCCAAATAGCTCTAGGAGCTGCACTTTTGCTGGCCGTGTCAGCTCTGACGTTCCTCATATGGAAGATGTGCTTCAGGTAAATAGAGTTTACAAAGCCCATTATTGACGTCAACAGCGTAACAAAATGAAAGGTATGTTTTTAATGTGGATCATCTGAAAGTGACACTTCTAAAAAAATCCTTTCCTCACGGACGTCAGTTTTAACTTCTCCGATTAACCGTTGATTATCTTGTACATATATAATCGTATTCAGAAACCTAAAAAGGAGAGAATTTAATTGTCTCAAAATGCTATCGCTTCTCTTTAAATGAGTTAAGAAATCCGGTCACGCTTGATTAATATGAAATATTTATGACTGACTAGAATACTATTTTTTAACAAACTTTCCTAGTAGGTAGAAGATTTAAATTTGATAGGAATGTTTGATCCTTATAGTAAAAGCCATTTATGAAACAAAATCCTCAAATAAATCCCGGGTTCTACTCCAGTAGATAATTTCTATTTTCCATAAGATAGCACGTAAAAATCGATTTTTCGACTTACCGGCTTGTACTCTTTTGCAAATTAAAATTAGAAATAATTGACCTACGATCTTTGGACATGGACCGTTTTAAAGAAAAATAAATAATGTTTCTTATTCTTATCGTCAAATTTCGTCTACGATTCGAAATCGCTGAAGTTATACGTTTAAATCATATTTATTGGAAAATTTTAAGTTTTTTAACGATATGTTGCCTTGCCGACCGTGTCATTGTTAAACCTCGAGATTATATTGTCGTCTCAATCTTAATACTACCTACGTAAGGAGAGAGGAACAAGATGGAAAAGTATACTCCATAAATGGAATACACAGAGATTTCAAAGACGTTCTTAATGGGGAATACGTATGGAACGATATCGAAAGATTAGGTGATTCTCGAATTTTTATCCCTGAAACTATAGTCTCGGGGACTATCCTGTAGTAAATGTTGATCTCTATTCAAATATTTTTTTTACATACCTCACAGATAATATAAGAGAATGGGAGAGAATAAATGGATTTTTAATTGTTGTTTGCTGAGAGATCCGCCTTCGCCATCGATGTAAACAAAATATATGATGGTTTGCTCGGGATTTTCTCGAATTTTTATCTCCAAAACTCTAAGACGTAATTATGTGGTCTCTGGACCATCTTGTAGTAAATGTTGCTCTCTATCCGAATAATTTTTTAAATCTATACCTTACAGATCATGTAAGAGCTAGGGGGATAAAAGTTTGATATTTCATTGTTGCTTGACGGATGCCATTTAACGAGATACAAGTATAAATTTATTGAAGTAATTATGTATATTGGAAGTTCTAAATGACAGATTCAGTTGAAAATAACAATTGGGTGATAATTTTTAATAAAGATAACTCATACGTAATTAAATTAAAATCCGTCCAGCGGTTTAGGAGATGAAAGTTACGACAGACGGACGGACCAGACGTGCCCATAAGGCGTTCCGCTATTACCGCTTCGCTGGTAAAGAACGCCTTAAAAAGGAGAGAGACAGGAGAAGATAGAGAGGGAGGGAGACAGAGAAGGAGGGAGAGGGAGAGATAGATAACGGTCTTTATTATTTGTGACTAGGAAGACTACAGGGTGTTTCAAAATTATGTACACAAAATTTAAAAATTTATATTTCGTGAACCAAATATATAATTTGCACAATTTTTCATTTATTTTAAAGCAAAATAAATTAATTATTTTAACAATGTTTGATTATCCACAAATATCCATGGAAACGATGGAGAACATGCAGATGAGTTTCAATGAGAGAAAGTTAATTCTAAAATGGTATTGGAAATTTGAAAACGTCACAGACGTTCAGCGTGCATGGGAAAGAAAATATGGAACAAAAGCTCCAACTCGTCTAACGATTACCCGTCTGCATGATAAATTTGAGGAACATGGAACTGTGAACAATATCAACAAGACATGCTGTGGGCGAAAAAGAACATCAAGAAATATCGAAAATGTTGAAGCTGACAGAGGTGCAATTACCCGCTCCCCAAGGAAGTCTACAAGACAGTGTTCACGTGAGCTACAATTGAGCCATACAAGTGTTTTTAGAATCCTAAAGGACATAAAATTGAAGGCATTTATACCTCGGTTACTGCATTCAATCCAAGAAGATGATCCAGATCGACGAACACAATTTTGTGGGTGGTACATTTGAAAAAATGGTGAAATCGATGCTTTTAAAGATTCAATTGCATGGTCAGACGAAGCCACGTTCAAGCTGAATGGCCTGTGAATCGTCATAACTGCGTTTACTGGGCAGGTAAAAATCCACACTTCACAATGGAGAAAGATGGCAATCTACCAGGTTTTACTGTGTGGATGGGACGCTCCTCTCATGGAATAATCGGACCTTACAGATTCAATGGCACTGTTAATGGAGAAAGTTACCTTGATTTGTTAAAAAAAATCATGCAGTACCTAATATCAGAAACATGTTTCCGGATACATTGGTGTATTTTCAACAGGATGGTGCACCCCCACATTTTCATACAACTGTGCGGGAGTACCTGAACAATGAATTTCCTGAGCAATGGATAGGTAGCAGGGGGAGTGCTTTTGAATGCCCTCCAAGGTCTCCAGACCTCACACCTTTAGATTTTTTTGCATGTGGATACTTGAAAGATAAAGTTTACGGTCAGAAACCGCAAACATTGGAGGATCTGTGGATGGCAATACAGCAAGAAGCACACAGAATTTCTACTGACTTGTGCACTGTAGTATGTAATTCTGTTAAAGAGAGATGTCGCTTATGTATCAGTGCTGGTGGTGGACATTTTGAACATCTTACTTGAGTTTTGTTCATTGCAAACATTATTATGCATTTAAGATTTAAAATAAAAGAAAAATTGTGCAAATTGTACATTTGGTTCACGAAATATAAATTTTTAAATTGTGTATACATAATTTTGAAACACCCTGTATTTTTCCAGTGAAGGAGAGATGGGGAGAGGGGGGGAGAATGGGATGGAGGATGGAAGAGGAAGAGAGAAACGGAGGAAGAATGGAAAGTGCCTTAAATTTAATACTTAATCCATGCATACCCATCATAATGATGGGATTTTATACTAGCTATTGTATAATATTGCGGGATGCGCATAAGTCAGAAAACACGTTAAACGTTAAAATGATGTCGAAGAAACGCGCCCTGAAAATTCTGATTCGGTAGATAAAAGTTCATCATCATAATCATGCTGCTGTCCGAAGACAGGTTTTAACTGATTTCAAAAGCTTGCCATCAATGATTTCTTCGGGTCGGAAATGGAGGTGAAAGGCAAGAGTAGAATGGAAAGCATATGAAAATGGGTTGAATTCGGCCACGGTCTGATTTGCTTGGAAATCACGCTGACAGTCGTACTCAGAAAATCATGGAAATGATTCCCTTTGCTGGGCTCGCAGTGGCGGACCCAGAGGGGGGGAGGGGCGTGACTGATCACCCCCTTTAATGTCCCCATTGCCCTCCATTCGATGCATTCTTAAGCCCATTCCACGCAAAATTCCTTGATTCCGCGCTGCAAATTAGGTACATAGAGTCAGGGGCGACCCGAGGTATTCTGGCGCCCCGGGGGAGACAGCACTTCAGCGCCCCCTCCATCAAAGTTTCTCGATATATTTTCAAAGTACTTGCTAATTTATTCATCGCTCTGTAATAATTATTGATAATGAAAAATATAAAAGTAATTTATTCAAGATTCCAGCCTGTTCTGCGATATAAATTGCCATCCAATATTTATTCACTTGCAAGTAATGCTTAGATAGATGATAAGGTTAGCGCCCCCAAGACTTGGGCGCCCCGGGCAGCCGCCCGGCTCGCCCGTACCTCGGGCCGGCCCTGCATAGAGCAATGGTAGATAGATTCTGACGTAAGGATTTTTCAGAATAAAGGGTCGTCGGCAGTAGCAGATCTTACGGGAAGTTATACTTAGAAACCTACTCCGTACAAAATTTATCGTTTCGTCGTTTCCCATTAGGTCCTTCAGACAATATCAAGAAAGACTGACAGCGGTGACATCCAACCAACATTGCTATGGGCAATATAAGATTAGGATTATTACCCTTAAAGTCGGAGCCTATGAAATATACTAAATCGCAGTGATGCGCGATATAAAATAATAATAAAATGCAAGATAGCTCCGATAGCCACATTATGGCTGAGAAAACCAGGTGCGCCTGTTAGGCAACAAAGCAGTCGTCCTCAGTGCGAATTCACCGATATCTAATTCTAAAACTATTTTATGGCTAGTGGAATTATTTTATTATTGACAAAATTTGCAGACCCAGTACAAATTCCAAAATCCAGGACTTCGGAATCGCAGGTTTTATGTTTTTCCCCTGGTTTCTGGACAGGATATTTATGCACATAGAATACCCATGAATTACCAAATCAAGTACCTAGGGAGTAAGAAAACCAAAACCAAAGTCGGTTCTGTTCTGTTAAACCCCCGCCACCTAGGAACATTTTGCTCGACCCCACCGAGTTGGGTAAGTTATTTGAAGTGTTTTTGGTTCCTCCTCAAAGGAACATTTTGGAAATACGAAGTCATTTCGTGGCCATTTGAACACTGTCTTGATATATTCAATAATCCATGTTCTTCTAGGAACTGAACGCACTTTACATCAGTGTCTAATTCTAATTTTTTAAATGAAAACATGGTTTTCAAATTACCTTTCGTTTATAAATAACCTTCCGCATCTGCAACAAACGAAAAATAACTTCAACTCTCTGCAACTGGTTATCAGTAGATTTAGTGCAGCAAACATCCGCTTGCGGGGAGCGCTGAAGGCGGCGGTACTAGTGGCGAGGGTATAACAGAACAGTACCCAAAATTCAATCATATATGATATTTTGTTTTATTTCCTTACCAAAATTTATATTATTATTCTTCATTTACAAAGTAATATATACAAGCAAGAGCTGTGTGATGATAATACCTATACTTCTCGTCGGCGAGGCTTGAATTGATAGCGATTATACGATATTTTCGATCGATATCTTTTTGCGTTACTTTTATAACGTTTTTTTTTTTTTTAATTCACGATATTTCAGTTTTCACCATGGTCTGAAATAGGTTTTTCTTGAAATTTTTAAAGAAATAATGTCCTGTTCAGCTTTTAAAATGTCTGGTTTTCGGATAACTTCGGTTTTTGGACAGCCGAGTTTTAGGACTTTGCACTATATGTCATTTTGTAAGCCATTACTCTTTATATACATACGTTACAAAGTTCTCCCATCGTATAATGAGATACAATATAAAAATTTTAATGGAACTTTAATTTAATTTTTAAAATTTAATGAATTCTTAAGTGGGATTAATGCTAGCAGCTAGATGATTTGTAACACAATGAGGACATTAAATCAGGGCTGCTGTTATCTTCTGTAGATTTAGTGTTCGACCGATTCCTTCATTGACTCGTCGTTTCGTTCAAATATCAAGGAACAACATATCTCACGTACCTGGAAGAAGTCGTATGAGAGCATTTTGCGGCCTACCCGAAACATCACGCAGAGGTAGCGGAACCGGAAGCCTTAACAGCGTGCAACACTTCGTTGTCCAGAAACTGAGGGACAGACCACCGCGTTACGAAGAATCTCCGCCACAGATGCCACCTTGCTACGATGAAATAGCGTCGTCTGATACGCCAGTGGCTCCGCACGGCCTCTCAGGTGTCTTCCCGTCTGCTGTTTTGTATTCATCTCCTTATACAGACTCCGCTTCTGGAGAGGATTGTGTGCCACCATACAACATAGCAGCTTCTTTCCCGCAGTCGGAAATTAATCAAGTACTTTGCGGTGATTTGGCATCTGGTGGGGAAGACCTCTATCCATACCACCCAGCCTCTTGCTTTCCGCGTAACACTGTGACGGTAAATGAGGTAAGTGAAAGATTTTTTTTGTGTTTGTATGCTTTTTTGCTAAGTTGCATTCGTTTTTACTGATTCATAGCACTGGTATGCGACTAAATAGTGACCGCTACTAAACTAGGGGATCAGCGGGATCTTCGGCCTCGCTCAGCCCACTTAGGGCTGGTGGGGGGAATCACATTGCGCTCCTCTGGGAGGCTCCCTGTACATTTTAGAGAAATATTTACTTGACGTTTTCTTCATCGTTTGATTTTTTTCGTACGTATGTCAAATTTTGTTTCGATTGAATAAAATTTGGAAATTAGCGCAATGCGCTAACGAAAATTGCGCAGTAACTATAATGGTGGTATGCTAGAAAAACTATAGGCATTTGACTCCAAGTTATTTCGACATGCACACGAAATTTGGTAAAAATCAGACAACCGAGACGGCAGTTATCGTAGAACAAACAGACAGACAAAATGCACATGGGCTCAACAGGAGAGACCTCACTTCGCTCGGCCAAATACTTATATTGCCTTAAATAGCTTTAAAATCACTGCGGATATGTTGCTTTTTGTGTTCCCAAATTTCATACTTTAGCGTTATAAAATATTACAAATACATTCGGAATATTAAATTGATCACGCGTATTTATGCGGCAAAAATAACGCGTGTATGTATTAGACTATATCGAATACGAGTCTAACAATAGTTGTTGCTATGGCATCACTCTCATAATGAGTGATAAAAACTGCGAAAACGCCAGTATTTACGCGAAATTCTAAGAAATACAATCGATAAGCAAAATTTTACGATAGAAATTAGAATCTCTATCCTTTTCTCAGAGAATAGTATAAATCCCGCCCCGATATTACAATTATAAGATATTTTAATGTGCAAGAGAAAATTACCCTGCACGATGGATTTCAGATTTCCCATGTAAATCAAATGGAAAAGATAGTTCCCGGAACTTCAAGCTTAGCGGGAGCGGGAGCTCGGCCGAAGTAGTAAGAGATTTCCATCAAGTGTCATGAAAATCGGTCTATTGGTGCAAAAGTTAATAGGGGGAACGGACAGACGGACAGACACAATGACAAAACTATAAGCCTATTTCCAAAGTAGGCTAAAAATAAAAAGGAATGCCATCAAGATTCCAGCCTATTCTGCGGTATAAAATGGTATTCAATATTTATTCATTTGCAAGTAATGCATAGACAGATGATCAGGATAATGCCCTCAAGACTTTGGTGCCCTGGGTAGCCGGTCGGCTCGCCCATACCTTGGGCCTGCCTATGAAACATCTATAGTGCAAAATCAAGGAATTTGATGTGGAATGCATGAAATAATGCATCTGATAGAGGACAATGGGGATATCCAAAAAGGGGGAAGATATCTCCCCCTTGGGCCCATCACCAGGGGCGGCCCAAAGAATTTTGGCTCTTCGGGCGAGACAACACTCCGGTGCCCCCCTCCATTAATATTTTTTGAGATATTTAAAAGTACATGTTAATTTATTAATTGCTCTGTAAAAATTATTGATAATGAAAATTTAAGAAGAATGCTGTCAATATTCTAGCCTGTCCCTCGATATAAATTTATATCCAATATTTATTCACTAGCACCCCCAAAACTTTGGCACCCCGGACAGCCGCCTGTCTTGCCCGTAGCTCGGGCCGGCCCTGCCCATCACTAATATACACATACAAAGTAGCATTACTACAGGCCAAAAATGTGAGGGGACCATGTTGGTTGAGTAAAACTAAATTATTTTGTTTTTAAAATTTAGCTAATTTAGAAAAGATTTTCAAACTCAGCCTTTCATTCTTTCTTCCACTGAATCTATTCTATGTATGTAATTAAAATATACTGTCCTGCCTATCAGGAAAGAATTTCCAAATTAAGCACCCTGGAAAATCACCTCAACATGCACATCACCTCTTTAGATTATAGTCCAAGACTGGCAGACAGGAGCCTGAAAAGGAGTAAGAATTTGTCAGTATACATTGTCAAAGAGCAACAGGGTTGCATAATAATTGTATATATGTATAATAATTATACAATTTTATAATGTACATTTTATATATTTATGAATTATATTTAATGTCAATAAAGAAAGTTTACCTGTTTACTTAGTTGGACTTCTTTCTTGCAACCCTTGATTTCAACAATTCCTTTTTGGTTAGGGTTCAGCTCTCAAGTATCCTTTGCACACAACAACTTGCATATCCTTTTTGATTGCACATTTAGTTTATTCAAACATAGTGGAATGTCTGCAAGAAATACTAAATACCAAGGATCTATCAGGTAGGGACATATTCTTTCACTGGTTCCTGCAGCTTTATAAAACGAGATATGCTTTACCTCTAGAGAACCATGGATTTTGCTGTGATGTGGCAAATCAGCAGGGGAATTGTCTTCATCCATTCTTCAATTACAACAAATTCCTATTTCTGAGTTCAAACTGAGGCCCTAGGCCTTCCAGCCCAGGCAACATGCTTACCTTGAGTATTCACGTGACATTAAAGGCATGACGTAGCACCATGACTATGAAGCTAGTCACCATGTTTGTTCAAAGAATCAAGGAGATGCATATTAACTTCTTAAGAGCTGCTGATTGTCCACCTTCCTGAGGAAAAGGCTTTGCATTCCTTTAATTTTTCAAAAGAAATAGCAAACTTCTTAATGGACAGAAAATAGTTACCAAGTATTTATGGGCAATTCTCTCTAACAAATCAGAACTACCAGATAAGGAGAGCGCTTGTTTTTAATACATACCAATGTAAAAGACATTTCAACTGCCATAAATAAATGCAAATTCATAACCCTCACATCAACAGTTAAGTAGAATTGCTACATTGATGGGCTGAAAAATAGATAATTCATAAGAAAAAAATCATCCATCCATGTTTAATTTAGTAAATTTAAAAAATTATTCTTAACTAAGAAAATTCAAGTAAGAAAAAATAAACTAAAAATTCTTGGAAGTCCATTCAGACAGCCAACAGATGTAAACTATTCATGTTAAAAAATTTTTCTTAGATAAAATTATGTTAATGTGCTGATTGAAAAATTATATTTAATTTATAAGTATTATTCAATTGTCCATTAAAATAATTTCATGGAATTCTTTTTAATTTAAACCCTATGCATCCATTTTCTCTGTATTTTTTGGAGTTGTCTGAAATTCAAGGTCACCTTCAATTTGGGTACATATCATAATTAAAATTCATTCTGCCTCTAATCTTTACAATACTCAACTGCAAAAAGTGTTGTGACTAATTAAAATGTCAATAAAAAGTATCATTTGAAAGCATATTATAAATGAAAATAAATTACCTTGTTGACTTTTATATCAAGCAAAAAATAGATACTTATACACAAGACCAAGGATACATGGACAACCGCTGGGAGGGACAAAGTGTTGGTTGGAGATTGGTCCCTCTGGATCAGGCATATGTCAAGGGAAAACAATCATTGATGTCTTGTTAGGTCAGGGGATTAACACGATCATTTTTCTGAGGTCAGGCAAGCAGGTGCGGAACTCCTGCAATATGCTTAAAACAAACCACTAAAATAGTATGCATGCCAAACCTGAGGGAGCTTGCCTATCCCCTTGCCTCCTCTGTGGAAAGTTCCAGCAGATGGTCATGCAAGGATATCTCCCCTTCAAGTAAAGAATAATAACTCTGATAAACTGTGAAATTAAAAATATTTACCAAAACATTTGCACTAGTGTTGTTTGAATGTTTACTCTTTGGTGGCACTAGTTCCTGATTCAAAGAAATAAGTAAATATATATATATATATATATATATATATATATATATATAAAAGAAGATAAGAAATAAGTAGTGATAGGGATGAAGTAACAGATGGCTTCAATGTGTCATCATTTGCAATGCATTGACCACCCATATGTTTCTTCAAGTTAAAATGTTTACCTCATTTACGTCAGCAAGTTTTATTTTTCCTAGTCATGTGCTGGGCTTACCAGTTCATTCCTCCTCTTGAACATCTGTCCTACCAGTGCCAAAATCTCTACACCAACTCCATATCTGTGTTCGAGAACTGACATTTGGTCCATACACAAATTATTTTCTCAGTGGATTTATTGTCTTGTTTTGCATGCAAATAAATGGAATCAAACTAAAATATCCATTTTACACCACATTTCAATACATCAATCCATTTTGGAACTAATGTTTACTTAACAAATGAGGTTCTGCATCCTTGTGTAAAAAATGTATCTTATTGATTACCAACAGAAGGGTACCAAAAATTCAAATTTATCTATGCTGTTGTTTGAACAACTTTAAAGCAGCTGTTACTTTATTTATTGAAATGCCCTTTTACATAGTGTGATTTATGAACATGATTGCAGAATAACCCAGTGAAACATTATTTTAACTAAAAAATAAAGTACCTAAATTTATTGATAGTAGATATTTATAAATTAATTCATAAATTTATATCACAGTTTCCACCATCATTAATATTGTTTCATTCTCTTCCAAAGGAAAGCACGAGATTTTCCAGCAATCCAGCCAATTTAAGTACAATATCAACAGATGAAAGTGCTGCACCAGTACATGACTCTTACAGGATAGGAAGAAGGCACCAACCTTTATTAGACGAGGCTGCAGGAGGGGTTGATAATCCAGCTTTCAACCCGGACATACAAGAGCAGCACATGTAACTGGATCATAACAATCTTGTGTATCTAAAATATCAGAGACTGTGTACTTGTATGGAGGGACTCCAGGAATTATGCAAATATTTGATAAATCAAGTGCACATTAAGTTCATTGATTTACTGTCGTCTTATCTGAAGGCTATTTTCAAGCAGTTTTGACCTTGAAATTTTGTTACATGAAGACGTTAAGGATATAATTATTCCTGAATATGAAACTAAGTTATGAAAGAAGGCAGTACACGTTCCTCAGTTACTTGTGATTATATTTAAGTTGACCACCTCATAATTCATTGCTGTCCATCTCTTCTTGGATTCTGTTATTTGTTATGCAATAATTTCAATGAATTGATTCAGCCTTGTGCAGTCTTTGGAGATCACAATGAAGTATTTTCCAATCATGAGTAAAATTCACCAAAAACTATTTTGTATAAAATATTTCAGTGATTGTATTGTGTGATAAATACAAATAAAGTAATTTGATGTAAATACTATGAATCAGAACATTAAACAACAATACATATTTTGCTTGATTTTTAGGCTAATTCAAATGTAAATATAAAAATGTACTTTTCCATCAAATGTTCATTTTTATAGAATTTCTTCATGCTTCGTTTCTTTTTCACTTGGCAACTTCTTTTGCTCCACATGAACCTTCAAAAGTATTTATAGCAATTAAGAGACATTGTTATTTACACAATAATCAGGGAACAATATGAAAATGTCAAAAAAACAATTTTTCATCATGAAAATGTAATTTATTGATGTTGGTGCAATGACTTTTTATGAGAATCGAAAAAATGGATGATAATGGGACATATACTGCAATTACCACATAAACTGGTTTTTAACACAATCTGTTCACAGAAAATATAGAAATATTAGTTTGAGAACATAACATCCTCCTTTACACTTCATCATACAACACACCTTCCCAACAGCTTTCAAGCCATAAAATGAGGTAACACTGTCTTTATTGTACTTCGTAACCAATCTACCATCAAAAACCTTAATTTTCTGCTTTTTTTACACACACCATCATATTCACAAGACAAAAACCCTCATATTGGCTCTGCCTCACTCCACCTTCAACAACCCAACTGATCAAACTCTTATGTCCCACATAAATGCACCATCTCAACTATTTTTCACAAGCCACAAGTCCTCTGCTAAAACTAAATAAGGTGGGAGCCTGACTGGAGTAATAAAAAAAGAAACGCATATCACAGAACATTTATGGCATGAGGTTTGGGAGTAAAGGGGTGACACAATGATTTCTTGAATGGGATGGGTGAGTCTGGCAGGCTTGAAGAGGAACACAAGAAAAAGTTAAAAAATAATATGCTCCAAATGATATATAGAGTAGGACTTTGGTGATTGGCAGCAGTGTTAGGCGCCTTTCAAAGTACCAACTTGGGAACCTTTATATTTTTAAATAAAATGAAATTTGAACTAGAAAAACACATAAGGGATTACTTTGTCTGGTCTCTGAGTAAAAAAAATATATGGAAATACTGATTAAATTTTACCCCATTTCTCCCATGACAAGAGGACAAATTATCGGGGAAAACTTAAAAATACAACACAACTCGCAATTAATTGAAAAAACATAGCCACAACAGTTCACCACTCCTATAAAACCAGTAAGTACCGTTCGTTTGGCAAGTCGATCCCAATGCACAGAATCGTTCGACGGTCAGCAAGACGAGAGCCGAAAGATGAGGGCTCCTTAGAAAAAAATCTCTGGAGTCAGCGTGGATACATCTGAACATTAATAATGTGGACTTTTCCTCTACATGACCTAGCTAGCTACTTCTCACATTATATAAAAGAAAACATAATGAAACAAACAGAACCAGTCCTCTGCTAGAAAAATGCCTTGATTACCAGAATATCACATATGAATTTATTACAATGTACAAATCAGCCTCACCATGACCGTTGACCCCAAAGGCTCGCTCTGATTGACACACAGACTAAATGCACTCTCAAAACAGGAGGATAGAACAGACAAGGAAAAATTATCCAAACACCTAGTGCCAATGTCACTGGAAAGGCACCACCTGACAATGACACAGTACAGCACTAGAGGCTAATTGCTCAATCCCAAAGGCAGATATATGGGAGGAATGAAGAGCGATTGTTGAGACAGGTTAAGAATGACAAGCGTATTACACAACTGCCAGATCAGGAAGTGAAATACAATGATCAATGCTTGGAATAAATTATTTTCCCCTTATACTTCTCACAATGGGGAAACAAAACAATAAAAATGAAGATGAACAGAGATCGAAAAGTGGACGATGCCAGGATGGTCACAAGTCCATGGTCCATGATTTGTCCTTCTGCGCTGCAGGGCCAAATCTCAAATTGGAACCAATTTCGTACTAATATTTTAAGCACATTTTATGTAACAGTCTTTGACTGCAAAGAGTACATCACTTGAAATGTGGGATATTATTTTTGAACAGATTTTCTCTACCCAAGTTGGTCCTGGCATGAATGACATTAGGACACTCGGAGAACTTTTTATTTCGCCTGGCATCTTGGTGGGAGGGTTATCTCCATCCATATTGCAGGATGTGAGGACTTTGGGGAAAAACTGGAGAGTGAGGTCCTTGGGGCTTTTTTTACCACAAGCTAGAACACATTTGCAATTCAAACGGTAAAAAAAATGTCTCAGAACTCTTAACTCCATGGCACCAGTGGCTACTCAGCTTATCAAGCCTACAAACCACGGCTGCGAATGACACCATGGAGCTAAGTCCAAATTACTCGCTTATGCAATACGTCTTCCTTCCTTGTCAGGAAAAGATGACTGTGATATCACACACATTTTCACCCACACATTCATACAGTCAAGCATATGCACAGTTAACTGTCACTGTGAATTCACAGCAATCATCTGCAATTCCACTCTTACAGAGCGAAAATGAAACTAAATATTTTGGCATACTCATAGGGAAACAAGGGATGGCCAGCTGGCAGCCCTGTGTAGATCCCATGCCCCACCGTGCACTACAACGCTCTTTGGTGGATGGGAGGCACAGGGATTTAGGAGGTCGGGAAGAGAGAGAGAGAGAGATCGAGGCGGCCGAGTAATTCATCCAACTTGCTATGTGAGATCTGTGCCACAGGCGACCGAGCCTGTAGCCGTGGGGACCCGCCCCGGATGGTGTCCCACTAGAGGTTGACCACGAGAGCTGCACAGAAGCGGCACCGTCACATACGATGAGCTCCGATGACGTGCCCACAAACCACCCATTGAGGGTGACCGGCGAACTGCTCCTGTACAAACTTCCCTGCACCATGATGAGAGGTAGAAGACACGAGGGGCAGGGGACTCGCGTTGCAGGACTGGAATCACCTGCGTCTGCTGCCATCCAGACAATACCCGCCTGCAGGTTTGGAGGCCTCCCTGCTGTTCCAGGGCATGGGCAATGGAATCAAGAGTTAAGTCTGTCTGTCACGACCCATGGGATGAGCCCCCACTCCCACTAAATGGCCCGCAGACCCCTCCAGAGGCAACAGCCGCCCCAGGTCGGGTCACGGGTTGCAGGGTCTGCTTCCCACCCCCTCAGCTCTGCTTTACTCGCTTACGTGGTGGTCCAATGGGAGGAATCTGCTGTGTCGCAAGGGCACGAAAGGCCTCTGCTATGAGGTGAGGGTGAGAATGGATCATGGACTTCCAACCAGCTGTCTCCATTACATCAGTTGCATGCCTGCAAATGAAAAAAGTGCTCATTTACTCTCAAAATTTTCGCCACAAATTCATTTAGTTTTTAGGCTACAGTAAGAACACCTTGCTTGGACATCATAAAAAGGAGCTTTATACGAGAAAACTAACATTACCACGTAATCAGTCATTTTCAATTTTGTTTCATGACAAACAACTCAAACATGGTCAAAATTTCATAAACCTACATTAAACTTAGAATGGAGAGAATGATTCAGACAACCAATCTTATTTAACCCCTTAGCAGTTTCCAATAGAATATTATGTTCAGCTCACATGACAATATCAACCACTGACATAATATTATGTTCTCTGTCCTTGTCCAAGGTTTTTAGCTATCACTGCTGTAATATGCTATTTATAATCAAATTATCTTCATTTGCAATATGTAGATTCATACTTTTCAACTGGAATGCACTCAATTGGTGATTACTAGTAATTTAAACAATACTAATTAGTTCACCTTGCTTTAAAAATTTCCACACAAAAATTATTAAGAATTACCTTCAGTTTATTTAAAATTGATTGGTTACATTATTGTTATTAAAATGTGATTTTTCCTGCTTAAAATTATATTTTTATTTTTTGTAGGCCTTGTAATAACAGATTTATGATGTAAGAAACATTATTAGTTGCAAAATCTAAAAGGTTGCAAATGAATGCAGCAACTACAGTCTTATAGCCTAAAAATATTGAAACCATTAACGAGTTAATAAAAAAGTCAATTAACAAGTAACAGATATTTGTAAGAGATAAATGAAATAAAATCAAATATTTCAAATACATAAATGTGCTATCCAACAGCTTTAAAGCCCCAACCACAAAACAAGTAGCTATTAAACACCAAATGAAAATGAAATGAGAAAGAGCACCACATCTGTGCAAATTAATTATTCAATAGTCATTATGAAGGGGCTGCAAGTAGGTAGGAATGAACCCTTGCTTACCTGGCTGACGTAGTAGGGCAATGTCTAGGATGGCACACAATAGTGGAGTGATTTTGACAGCACTGCAGTCCTCATCAGCAAGGGAACGACACACAGTGCTGTCGCAGAAAATGACCCAAGTGTCACCGAAAGATGTGCCGAACCAATAAAACCACATAACCCTATTTCACGCCCGTTATTTATTCAGAAGAAATGTGCCTCTCATGACATTACATTTAACCTCAAAGCAAATAAATTTTGGGAGGGTTCTGTTATATTCGAGCTATCTCAAATTTACTTCAAGGCAATTGATTTTAGAGAAAATTTAATTGAATGTGACAAAATTGTAAATATGGATGTTATAGGAAAAAACAAATACATTTCTCAAGGAACCATAACCTTCACATGCAAAATAAAAGCTTTATACAAAGACAAGATATAAGTCTCAACTGAAGACTATAATTTCAAATGTACTACATTTCAACTTACGTATTGATGAAGTCGATTGCTTGTGCCTTCAATTGGTCTGCACTGTGCAAATCTGCAAGAATCAGGATATCAGCTGCATTCTCAATTGACAAATTGGTGCACAGCGCTTCTTCACACATAACTTTCAACCTCTCCAGGGCATACTGTTAATTAAGTAACGGGTTTCTAATAAATATTAATTGCATCTTAGCAACATTAAAAATGATATTTCCTTATTTATAGGGTGACCATATTCCAAAAAACTGGACAAAACAGGACAAATTTTTTGCGCGATTTTTATTAAAATGGTGGTTTTTACCACTTTAATAAATGCATCATTTGAAAGAGCTTGAACAACTCTATACATAGGAAAATAATGTATCTGGTTATCAATATAAAAAAGAAAGGAACAATACTTCATGCGTGTATATAAGCTCAGCAGAGGCTTTCTTTATGACTTTTGTAATCATGTCAAGAACAATTGAGTACCTTTTTAATGCCAAAAAGTTATTTTTTCGAAGGAAAAATCATTCGCCATTATGTTGACCCTTATTTTTGCATTTTTCACGACAAAACTTAATACTAACGGGAATGGAATTTAGCATGGATTTTTAATAATCTTTATGGCTCTCAATTTTAATACAATAATAAACTAGGCATGAGATGTCAGTGATAATTGTTGCAGAATATTTTTATTCCATATATTCTACAGGTAAATATTATTATGAAGTGCTTGCTATATGTATCAAATAATCTTTATTTTTTTCCAATTTCAATTTTATTGAGAAGTTGAGCGGTAAGTTTAAAGAGAGTAGATACAACTACAGAGACCAAAGATCATTCAGAGCAAACAATGAAAAGATATGGAGATCGCAAAACCTAATGCTGGCGAGTAAATTTGTTTCCTGCTCAATAGAGTTGAAACCATGGCCTTATTCAAACTTTCTTAGACTGAAAAATTATGAATTACAATTTAGTAAGGTCAATATTTCTGAGAATCGTACATGTATAATAGTAATTTTAGCTGTACTACCAGAAAATTTGAATTTTTTTGAGATAGGTTTTAAAACGTGACAAAATGGCTTCTTTGTCCAAAACGACGGGACAGTCTGGAAAAGGCCCTCAAATGGGACTGTCCTGGCAAAAACGGGACATATGGTCATCCTACTTATTTATAACTATTTTTCTTTCCTCAACATCAAATAATTTCATAAAATTTCACTACTAAAACTTGCACAACTTTGATAAACTCAATCATTCTGATGGTTTTTTCTTTTTTGTTATAATACTATTGTGAAAATGTATTTTGATGACAAATTGGAAAAAAGCTGGGGCATATGCTATTGAAAGACACAAAAAAACATATAAAGAAGCACCTTGATGCATCTAATAACATGAGAAGTTCTACATACATTCTAAATTCTACATGAATTCAAATCTCAAATTTATTTCTCAGATATTATAAACAGGAATACACAAAAACAACAGAAAATGTCAGTTACTATTCTGTAAATTGTGATAAAAGGAAATTTGTGTAAGCATCACATTATAGAGTGCCAAGTTTTTCAAATGCATAATAAATTAACTGGTATTATTAAATTATAAATGTTCAAATGTTCCATTATTGGATATAATCCAATTAGTTCACACAATTTTAACAACAATCAACAAACACCAGAAATTATGTTAGTGGGAAAATAAACTATTCACAACAATGCAGCTACTCACTTTGTCAGCAGCTGCAAGAAGATCATCTGCCATCTTTTCAAGATTTGCTGCTTTTCCTGTGTAGATGAAACGTAGCATCTCCCGCAATACCTCATGATCAACATCTGTTATCTCTACCCGATTGTGTTTGCGTTCCTCCATTTCGTGCTCGAACATAGCAGCAAAAACAGGACTCCTCGCTATAACCACAGAATATCACTCATTGCAGCAAATTTTCATTTTTTTATGCTCCAACACTTGACAAAACTAATCTACTACAATGACAAATTAAAAAATTATCCATTCAAAACCAACAGCTGATTAAATACTGATGTTACCAACCTGCTAAAATTGCTTTATGTGCTTGAAATTCTCGGCCTCCTACTGCCAATGTGACATCACTGAATTTCTGATTCTCAAAAAGCATGCCAAGATCATCAGAGAGTCGACACTCTGGAACTTTGAACTGTATAGCATTTGATTGACCCGAGATGTTTACGCTATCTGCAACCACACTCACCTAAAACAAAATAAAGTTGCTTGATTGAATGAAAGAGGAACCATTTTGATGATAATGAAAGTTTATTTTATAATTTGTAAAATCAATTAAGGAATAAAAAGCACTGATTAACCTTACCTCACAGAATATTGTTAACTTGTCATCAGGTAGTAATCCATTCGCTTCGTCTAGAAGAAAATCCCTGCGTATAAATTTCTTAAAACCCCAGTCTTTGCCCTGAACAAATCTGTAGGCTCGCTGACTCTCTATTGAAAAAAAATAATGCAAAGTAAAATCGTATCCTGATAAAGGGAATGCAGAAAAATGTATGCTATTCATTATTTACTAATAAAATCAAAACTAAAGAAAATAGTGAAGAAAACTATTAGAAACTATTACCCGAGTATTTTGTCTAAGAAAATTCAATGTTTCTTATATACCAGAAAAAATCTGAAAGGCTATTAAGTTTTAACTTTCATTGATTTCACTGATACATAGTTTAAAAAATTGAATAGATTTTCATTGATATGAATAAATTAGTCTAATTTCAAATATCCATTTTTAAACATTCTAACATGAACTTAGAGCTAACTTCATCTGTGAAATCTAAACTCACCCATTGCTTTGGTCTCTTCTCTTTTGGCATTAAGAATGGAAAATTTGAACTTGGCCCTGACTTCTGATTTGTTACAGGAGACTAGTAATAAATATAAGGAGAGGTAATCTTTGCTTTCTTCATCCAAGCCTTTAGGGTTTACCCTCAGGCACCTGAAAATCAATCATAATCAACAATGATATCAGGGTATTAACTTGGTACAATGCACTGCTATGATGTTTTAAACTTCATTTGTTGTTTAAAATGTTACTCAATATTTAATTTGAACATTCCACATCTGAAAACTCACCATTTCAGTTTATCGTTGGCTCCAGCTGAGAAGGTAGAGGACTTCAAGACCTCACCCATCTCCTCCCGACAGAAACTGAAGTTATTTATGGTCCACATGTAGCTGAACTTCACTACTTTTACCTATTTATTAAAAAAATAGAAATAAAACCTAAGTATTCTGTTTTGAATATGCCATATCAAAACACTAAATAGCACATGCTCTTCAATTCTAACAAAATAATCTAATTTTATCTTACTCTAAAAATATTAAAATGTTTTGAGCAGAGGCGAATAAACAATGAAATACCTTTGTGAATGAATGCACACACCATTGCATATTATATTTTGATTGCATTTACATAGATAGGATATAAACACTCTTTCCTTAAAACTACCCTAGCTTCATATGCTGGACTCCACAGCATGGATAAGGGATAGAAAAGGAAATATATAAAATAGGAGGTAAAATGAAATTGGATACAGAAATTGAAATAGAGACAGATGATACAGATAGGAGTAGATTATAAATGGACTAGATCAGGGGTGGGCAACGATTTCTACATGGCAGCCCACATTGATGGTTGTGAATTCTTCTGGGGCCAGATAGAGTTTCATCCGAAGTTACGAAAAGATTCTGAGGCATTATATAATTGACAATGAAGACTAAATTAAGTTTTAAGGGTTAATATTGCAACAATAAAGGATTGTCAAAATTTAAATAAACAAATACGAATATGAGAGTTAAATTTATTATTCAAATAAGAAAATGCAATTGTCTGCAGATCGCAGAAATTTATCTCGCCGGCCACAGGTTCCTCACCCCTGGACTAGATGGTGAGAACATGAGGGGAATGAGATACAAAGATGAAAATAGGCGAAGGAGGGTTGCGCGAGATTGGGAATAAAGGAAAATAAGGATGAGGTGTGGAGGAAGAGGAACACGATGGAATTGGTGGGAAAGAGAAGAGTGGGGTAGGAGTTGGACGACACGGTATGAGAGAAGGTAGAGTCACTGTCCTCACGGTCAACGCCCTTCCTCTTTCTCGGTGGCAAACCACAGTCGTTCACCCTCACACCCAACTTCATCCTTACCCCTCTCCCTCTTCCTCCTCCTCAACTGCTCGTGGGGACCCATGTTAAGTCGACCGCGCTCGCCAGCTCCCCTCCCGAAATGCTTCTCATTGGGTAAAAACAAAATTTACCGACTTCGAAGAGAAATGTTCGAGTGTCGCCACCTACGCGACGTACAGAGCGAGCCGTATGGGTGAAAAAAAAAGCCGCGAATACGTCACGCTCCAACGGGAATGCTATGGCTCGATTGAAACTTCGTCTGACAATATACTCGAGTGTAGTGTCAATTCTACGGATGTTCATTCGCAAGCCATTTATCTCGGAAACCCCTATATCTAACACTTTGATCTCTCGGATCGATATTTCTCGAAATATAAGAAGTCGCATCGCATCCTCATCCATTCCAACGTTGGGAAAAACACGAACTAAATTGTATTTGGCGGAAATGTAATCTGAAACTCGAAAGAATAAAAGATTCCTGACGTGTCTACAACAACACACTGAATTAGAGGCTTTATCCCATAGCAAAACATTAGGTAACCTTTTCTACATTATACTTAAAAGTACAGCGTAACCTCGATAGAATGAGTACGGAATATAACGAGAAACCCATTATAGCGAGCGAAAACACCGTCACCGTCAATTTCTTAATATTTCATATATGTACGGGTTTCTATTTTCGGATACCACAAGTACTCGTTAGAACGAGTAATTTTATGAATATTATAAACTCTCGCTATATCTATGTTTCACTGTAACTATCCCTCGGCACTTACGGTAATTTAAGCCCTAATAACAACCGATTGATAAAGGAGAAATTACCATCGAGATGTTACTTATTATAGCGTAGAATATCCAAAGAAAACATCCCAAGATTCGCATGAGAGAAGAGGGCTAATTTTCGGTAAAGAAGTTTCATTCGATCGAGCATTGACTTCATTATCGCAGAAAACTACATTCCCACCGAATCTGTCGCATGTCGCAGCACGAGGTTATTGAACCATCGAGATGACAACAAAAAAGGAGCAAATCTGATACGTGGAAACGTGATTCGGTCACGGGGAAAGCGGCTAAAGAGTTACACCTCCAAGACTAAGGGGATGGGTCGAAATGTTCCGATAACGTCGAATCGCTCGAGTTTCTCGCCAGTGGGAATTTAGGCGCCTCTAGATTCAACGGGCTCGGGAATGTGAGACTGACGGGGAATTTTTCCTCCGAGGTTGCGAAAATAGAATACGCCAGACGTGGCCCCCAACGCTCGGACTCCTTCCCCTCTTCCCTGCCTAACCGCTCTCGAACTCGACTTCCCCTGCCCACCCCTTCCCCACGCGACTATCCTCTCGATTCAAACCTGTCACGAGGGGGAGAGGAAGAGGGAAGCGAGAACGAAATGCGCGTGTCCGTGCATTACACTAACGCCAGCACGCTATATCCTATTTTATGGAAATGCATTTCACTTTGAGATTTAAAACAAGTTTAATTCCCCATTCATGGGCCATTAACAAAAATGACACTCCGATAGACGAAATAAATTTAAATGAATCTTTCTGTCAGAGTTCCTTAGGTTTACAATCTTCACCGTCGGATTTCAACTATGAGGCATTTTCTAAGACACTTTCAGAAAGTTAAGCAAAATCTTCCGCTGTGGTCTACAATAGAAAACTTACACACTCCTTACTACGTCTTATTTTACCTTAAATTATCCGGCGCCAAAGAAAATAAATCAAACCCCACATGTAAAAACTGAAAAATCACCAAAGCGTGAGAAAATAAACCTTGAACGAATTAATTACTATTCCGACAAGAATTTCTGTCTTACAAACCAGTTTTCGCCTTAAGCCAATACCGGCTTTGGACACGCAAGGTCATACATAAACCGCTAAGTATTACTAGCCTCTTCGGAATACAAAAGCTCGCCACATGACTTTTAAATGCCTCGTTCAGTTTTAAGGGCGCCTCCTCTCCCCAGCAAATTCAATTTAAATTAACTGATAAGGCTTTAACGGCCGGAAAGAGACTGGCTGCTCATCTATTTGGGTTCGTTCCCCTTTCTTCATAAGGCTTCGCAGAAAGTCAATACCCGATTTAATTTCGTATCGAGGACGAATTGATGAACCGCCCAGAACGAAAGGACACACGAGCAAAAATGTACGAGCAGTTACCGCGATAAAACATTTAAAAAAAGAAACGCTAGGAGATACGAGTTACAGTCATCACTACTTCACTTTTCGATATGATAACGACAGAACAGAACGTCTTTCAAAATATCCGACTGCAGCAGAGCGAAAATTAACGCTCGAATGGAAAAATAATTCCCAAGTAACAACAAGGGGAAGATTTATAAGTTTTTCTTTCATTCGTTACAAGTTGAATGAGTTGACTAACTTGGAAACAAGAAACATAGTTTATTATAATATTACCAATATAAATCTATGCCGTTTTTAGCAGGAATATAACTAAGTTCCTAAAAAATTCAGGTGGTTTTATAGCAAACAACGTTCACGATTAAAACTCCCTCATCTTCCAAAAAAGTCTTCAACGTCATGCCTCCAGTCGGCAAATTCGAACTGCACTAAATAAAAAATTGACGGCATTAACTTTGAAGAATACCCATATTAGCAACTAACCAAAATTATGTGAAATCCCATGAGATTAAAAGCACCCAAACCACCCTAAGAATAAGCAAATAATCATTCTCAAGAAAGCAAGAATTTAACCAGCGTACATCCACTTTACCGTTACGAATCAGCAGAAGCTGAGCCTGCGAGAGCCCAGAGAGTGAGAAGTATTTTTCCCCGTAGTTAGTTGAATCAATGTCACGTCCGCTGTACACTACGCACACGCCCGATTTATTACGAAGCTAAAGGAGACCGTGAACGTAACGTACTCTCATAAACGGCGATTTGTTTGAGACAGGTTGGTGGGGGAGGGAGGAGGGGGGGAGAGGAGGAGGGAGGGAGGAGGGGGGAGGGAGGAGGGGGGGAGGGGGGAGGGAGGAGGGGGGAGGGAGGAGGGGGGAGAGAGGAGGAGAGAGAGAGAGGGGGGGGGGAGAGAGAGGGGGGGGGAGAGAGGGGGGGGGAGAGAGTGGGAGCGGGGGAGGGGGAGCGGGGGAGGGGGAGCGGGGGGAGGGGGAGCGGGGGGAGGGGGAGCGGGGGGGAGGAGGAGCGGGGGAGGGGGAGCGGGGGGAGGAGCGGGGGAGGGGGAGCGGGGGGAGGAGGAGCGGGGGGAGGAGGAGCGGGGGGAGGAGGAGCGGGGGGAGGAGGAGCGGGGGGAGGAGGAGCGGGGGGAGGAGGAGCGGGGGGAGGAGGAGCGGGGGGAGGAGGAGCGGGGGGAGGAGGAGCGGGGGGAGGAGGAGCGGGGGGAGGAGGAGCGGGGGGAGGAGGAGCGGGGGGGAGGAGGAGCGGGGGGAGGAGGAGAGAGAGAGATGGAGGGTCAGACAGACAAACGACTTTATTTAGGGCGAAATTGAGACTAATTTAACCCTTTCGTCATATAAGTAATTACAATATTTACATATTAAAAGAAATTAAATTACAAAAATTACAGTAAAATATATACAAATTACAAGTTAATTATATATTGGTTAATAGATCACAGAGTATTACCAAAGAATATTGTTAGTTTTGTGGGTCGAAAAAAACTATCAGTTATATTTTAACACAAAAAATTTCCCACTGCGTAAAACACCTACGAAGAGAAGAGAGGTGTAAAAAACCGCGAAAATTCCTAAACAGTTCAGAGAAAAAGGAAAAAACAACAATAATTTGATAAAGAGAGAAAAAAATCATACATTAATATCCATATAAGGGAGGGGATGAGGGGGAAATCGGGATTGTAGGGTAAGATATGCATGGGGGATTACATCGTAATTACGAAACAGGAAAATAAAGTAAAATAAAATTATGAATTTATGCCTAATAAGCGCATCCTTGTGACAACCTGAAAGAGAAGAGAGAGGGAGGGAGGGAGGAGGGAGGGAGAGAGAGAGAGGGAGGTTTAGGGAGGGAGAGAGAGAGAGGGAGGTTTAGGGAGGGAGAGAGAGAGAGGGAGGTTTAGGGAGGGAGAGAGAGGGAGAGAGAGGGAGAGAGAGGGAGAGAGAGGGAGAGAGAGGGAGAGAGAGGGAGAGAGAGGGAGAGAGAGGGAGAGAGAGGGAGAGAGGGGGAGGGAGAGAGGGGGAGGGAGAGAGGGGGAGGGAGAGAGGGGGAGAGAGAGAGAGAGGGGGAGGGAGAGAGGGGGAGAGAGAGAGGGGGAGAGAGAGAGGGGGAGAGAGAGAGAGGGGGAGAGAGAGAGAGGGGGAGAGAGAGAGGGGGGGAGAGAGAGAGGGGGAGAGAGAGAGAGGGGGAGAGAGAGAGGGAGGGAGAGAGAGGGAGGGAGAGAGAGGGAGGGAGAGAGAGGGAGGGAGAGAGAGGGAGGGAGAGAGAGGGAGGGAGAGAGAGGGAGGGAGAGAGAGGGAGGGAGAGAGAGGGAGGGAGGGAGAGGGAGGGAGGGAGAGAGAGGGAGGGAGGGAGAGAGAGGGAGGGAGAGAGAGAGAGAGGGAGGGAGAGAGAGAGAGAGGGAGGGAGAGAGAGAGAGAGGGAGGGAGAGAGAGAGAGGGAGGGAGAGAGAGGGAGGGAGAGAGAGGGAGGGAGAGAGAGGGAGGGAGAGAGAGGGAGGGAGAGAGAGGGAGGGAGAGAGAGGGAGGGAGAGAGAGGGAGGTTTAGGGAGGAAGGAAGGTTCAGGGAGGGAGGATTAGGGAAGAAGGCTTAGGGAGGGACAGAGGGAGAGGGAGGGATAGGGAGGGATGGGGAGGGAGAAAGAGGGAGGGAGAAAGAGGAAGGGAGAAAGAGGGAGGAAGAAAGAGGGAGGAAGAAAGAGGGAGGAAGAAAGAGGGAGGAAGAAAGAGGGAGGAAGAAAGAGGGAGGAAGAAAGAGGGAGAAAGAGGGAGGGAGAAAGAGGAGGAAGAAAGAGGAGGAAGAAAGAGGGAGGAAGAAAGAGGGAGGAAGAAAGAGGGAGGAAGAAAGAGGGAGGAAGAAAGAGGGAGGGAGGGAGGGAGGGAGGGAGGAAGGAAGATGAAGGGGAAAGGAGAAGGAACAGGGAGGGGAAGGAAGAGGGAAGGGAAAGGAGGGCGAGGGAAAGGGGAGAGGGAGGGGGAAAGGGGGGAGGGAGGAGGGGGAAAGGGGGGAGGGAGGAAGGAGGGGGGAGGAAGGAGGGGGGAGGAAGGAGGGGGGAGGGGGAAAGGGGGGAGGGGGAAAGGGGGGAGGGAGGTATGGAGGGAAAGGGAGGGAGGGGGAGACGAAGAGAGGGGTGGGAGGGGGAGATGGCGGGAGATGTAGGAGTGGGAGATTGAGGGAGGTGTGGGAGGGGGAGATGGAGGGAGGGGGAGGGAGGGGGAGATGGAAGGAGGGGGATGGAGGGAGGGGGGTGGAGGGAGGGGGAGAGAAAAATGTGAATGCGGCCCTCCCCGTTCCGCCCTCCTTCCTCACCATCAACACTCTCGCTCTGCCCTAACACGAGAGCGCCAAGGGGGTAGGGAGGTATGGAGAAAGAGGGGAGAGGCGGGGTGAGGACTTCCTCGGCAGCCTCAGCTGTCGCTGGAATGTCAGAGGGAGAAGGAAAGAGAACGGGAGAGAGGGAGAGGTTCAGCGGCGAGCAACGACCTCACAAGCGCAATACCTTCCACCTCCACCCTCTCCCTTCCCCTAAAACCCTCACTTGCAATCCCGGCCTCTTTATACCGCCATCCCTTCCTCCCCCTTCCTTTTTTTCAACCTGCAACATCTCGCCAAATACCGCTATGTCACCCCGCGCACCCGTGGACGCTTTACCGCGATCTTACCCTTAACCCAACCTCTTAAGATTCCCTCCCCTAGCTCCTCTCCTATTACGACGACCCTCTTTCCCTTCCTCCTTCTCATGTCGACCCCCATCCCCCTCCCCCCTAGGAGCTCTCGAAGAACTTAGGAAGTATCCTTAAAAACCGGAAGGGCCGCATTAAGCCCTCGACCCGTGTGGGTGGCTGAAAATATTCAAATTGAGGGACGTACGTATCGACGCCGATTTATTTAGTCTACGAAGCAAAAAGTAATTGCAGAGAAGGAAGGAGGAGACGGGGCAGGGTTCCTGTCGAGTCAATCCCAAATTTAAACATGCTTTCGTGCTCCGAATAATTAACGTTAGGGCGTTCGTTCTTATTTTTGGATAGTATTTTTATTGCCACACCTTCGGTATGAATGCGTTACTAATATTTTTCTCCGTCGAAATTTCGGCGAGCGTTTACAAAAGCGGAGATGGAAATGCAGACCGAGGCCACGGCGGCATTTCGAAAATCACGGCGATTTCGTTCTCGGAGGCATGAATCGAACACAATTCCAACAAAAAAAGAGAGAACGCAGAGCCTTTTCCACCGTCCGTACCCAACTAGCCCAATTAACCGAGAGCTGAATCAATCCCATTTGAGGTCGGTCTACGCTCTAACTGTTCCGCAAATCTTCAATTGCCTTTCGGAGGAAGGGGAGGATGAGGCGGAGTTGCTGGCGTGGGAGGTCGAATGTGGGAACTGAGGCGGTTGGGTGGAGTCGGTCACCGTTGTGGGTGGAGAGGGGAATGGGGAGAGGACGGGGCGGAGAGGGGAATCGGGAGAGGACAGAGCGGAGAGGGGCAGGGGTATATAAGGGCTCTGTGATCTCGAAGCGGTTCGCAAGAGATGTGGGAGGATGGGCAAAAAGGAGGTGGTCGCTCATCTCCGCGCACGCAGATAAAACTCTTTTAGCCAATCGGAGCGGAATTAGGATTTCCGCATTCCCTGCGCCGCTATGGCCGAGATTCAAACCGCGAGCCACCTCTTCCATCTATGGCATTTACATATATCTGCCTTCGCGAGCTTATCAGACCACGGGGCAACAGGCAATCTCCTCGGATATGGCTTGGAGGTTTGAAAGCAACAGAAGCTTAGTGGAAATGCATAGAGTATCCATAAAAATTTGCGGCGAACAAAATATTTAACACGAAAAGAGTAATGGAACTATGGCAACAAAGCCGATATTATACCACTCCCGTTCAATAACGACGTATTTTAAAGGCAACACTATGCGAATCACATTTTTATGGCCACTTAAAAATTATTTTAAAAAATTCTATGAAATTTAAAATAAAGACCAATCAAAAAAGTTTAAAACGGAAAATTAAGACAATTGATTAATTTAATGCCGTTCAGCATTCAAAACTCCTAATTTAGAACAACAATTATTATTTCACAACTTCGGCATTTAAGACCGTGGGTGTTCTAGTTGCAATAGAGACATTAACGAGTCTTCTTCCACTTCCAATTCTACGTCTAGCACGAAAGAGATATGATATCTATCGCTATCCTCATACCCCTCAGTAGTCGAGTCTCCTTACCTGCGTGTAGCACCAGTTCTCCGCGACGGGGGTGTTAGCCTCAGGGGGCGGTGGACTCGGCACCCGGGATACCGCCATCCCGCCTCCGGCAGAGTGGCTGGACGAGGCCCGTGCCGCTGACTGCGGTGCTGTGGTGCAGTCGCTCACAACCGGGAGCCTGCGGGCGGAGGAGGAGGAGGGGTTGGGCGCGTGAGACGAAGGTAGTGGCGGCGTGGACGAAGTCGAGGCCGACGTCGGCGGCTGTGGAGGCGCCTGTGGTGGAGGAGGAGGAGGCGGCAGCTGGGGGGGAGGAGGGCACGGCGGCTGACGCGACGGTTGCCGAAGCTGGAGTAGCAGCGATGGGTCCCACAAAGATTCTCTGGGGTCGCTGCTGCAAGAGAGAGATTGTTTGGGATTGGGAGCGGGAGAGATGGGAGAAAGAGAGAAAGGGGAGGAAAGAGGAGGATGATGGGGCGGTGAGAGCGGGTCCACGATGATTGATTGGCGAAGAGACCAAAACAAACAAAACAAAACAATCCGCCAAATAATTTTTTAAAACATTTTTTCCATGTTTTCCAAATGAAATTATTTTGAGAATTATATGTGATGACCATGGAATAACAACAGCAACGACAAATAATAGCAGTGCAAAAAACATCAAAACTCAAAAAGCTAAAAAAAATTTAAATCTCTGATGAATTCAAAGATTCGTGCAAGAAAAGGCGAAATGATTTCGTGTGTGGTGGCGATGGAAGTGCCACGTGAGAACTAAAAAATAAAACAATATAATGGAAAAAGCGGGATTTGATATGGTGGGTTGTTTGGTGGGATGACGGGTATCGACGTCCACATGTGAATAAGGACTATGAATTTTATTCTATCGCTTAAAGTCCAAGCAGGAAGCTAAGTCGGCGCTTTCCTTTACGCTGAAATGCAGATATTTTTCGCTAAACAGCAGCACCGGAATAATTCCCCATTAGGAAAATTTCCAATGCCGTATCATTTGGAGGTTGGGCGTAGGTACTAGCAAGGACTTATTCCTTGAAGTAAAGAAGCAATCGGCCATGGTTATAATTTCAACAAATTAGCTAAAACGCTTCCTTAGTAGACCACGTCAAGGACTGATCGAATGCTAAAAGGTTGAAGCTGTGTATTCAATTTGTTCGGCACGTTTAGCTCAGAAGCAAACTGCGAGTTTCATATTTATAAAGTTTTTGTCGGCCATTATTTATCACGCTACATACTTCATTATCCGAAAAAAATATCCCAAGCCTTACGCCCGACGCAATCATGCATTATCCAATTATAAGCGCATCCTTCGCACCGATAATTCTGCGAAGATCTCTCTCTCTCTAAGTAAACTCGCATATTCAGCTCACGCACATTAGCAGTTATCACCCATACGAGAAACCCTGACGCTCCAAAGACCAATAAACCATTTCAAAAATAGTTCAAGAACAGCTTCACTGGACTACATCACTTCCGAGGGCCACTGGCCAACACCTACCTCGGAGTACCCTATTAAGAGTTGCGCGAACCTGAGAAAGAATTGTGAGGGGTGGATATTAATTTAACACTCGGAGCTTTAGGGAGGAGAGTTCGGTAGAAAGGTAGGGAGACACGAGTGCGTGAGTACTCGAGTCCGTAACCCCGGCAACGGAGGACGAGCGAGGCCAAAATAAACCCCCTCACCACCGCACTCGTGCCTAAGAGGGGGAGGAGAGAAAGAGGGAGAAGAGGTGAGAGGAAAGAGCGAGGGGAAATACGTCAGAGACGGCGGAGAGAAGGGAAGAAGACCGATGTTGACTCGCCGGTCGAGTCAAAGAAAATGACACCCAAATTAAAGGCAATAATGAGACGTGGGAACTCGGCTCTTTATTTGTAATGAGGCAAAGAAAAACTGCGAACGAGAGAGCATAGAAAAGAGGAAGGCGGGAAGAAAAAATTGAGAGGAAGATAGGGAGAGGTCACTAGCTTCGATGACCTCACTGCAATGCGACGCCCCCCTCTTCTTCCTTACTCGTCTCTCTCCACCCTTCACCGAGCCCCGCCCCCCCCCCCTTCGTAACACACCCTCTCGGGCTCTTCCGATGCCACCCTACGCCGAAACTTCCTCCCTCCTGCCGCAGCCGCCGCCGCCTCCATTACGCCACTGCATTGGCCCTTCGTGGGCACACACATGTACATATACAGACGCCGCTTCCCTCGTCGCTGCGATAAAGAAGGGCGGGAATCCGCGCGATATTTTGCTGAATAACGATGTTCGCCGAGAAGAAGGTTCTCTCCTTTTGCTGCCGCGAGGATGAAGCGACGACTGGACGGTGAAGAAAAACGTCGCGAAATTTGCTTGTGAATGAATCGCGGAGTGGGGAGGGCGGTCTGAAAGTCTGCGCCAGAAGTGTCAGCGTGGAAGACCGATTACGGAGTCGAGAGTAGCCGAGGCCAGTACGAGAGCGCAACTAGACTGACCAACGAGGACGTCGACTTAACAAGCTCTGACAGAACTGGAAACATCCGTCGAGCTTATTTTAAAATATATAGGATGACCTACCGTTTACAAATTTCTGATTCTCTATATGTTGACATGGATAATATACAGGGCGCACACGCAGCTTTTATAATCATTTACATTTAAATTACAAGTTTTTATCCTAGAAAAGGCACCATTTATTACTTCCAAGGGCATTTTTTCTCTAAACGACCATTTAAAAAATCCGCAGCGAAAATGAGCTTCTAAACACGTTTGAAATTTGTTCAAACCGCGTCTCAACAATAATCCATTAATAAAAAGGGATTCGGCTCTTTTCTTCAGTCAGAAACACGAATATTCATGCACTGCTAACCAAACAAACGCTTTCATCCAACGCCATCCCCAGTACAGAACGAATCGTAAAACCCCAAATCAAACACCTCACACTACCGAGCTTCAAAAAGTCGCACTTCCTAGACCGTTGCGAATACGAGCGCTAAAGCATCCCCTTAGCAACACGTCTTCTAACGCAGAAAACACCCCTCTTCGGACAAACCCCTTATGCGAAGGGAGGAGAGGCCCCATCGTCACCATCCCTCCCTCCCTCTTCCTCAAGCACCGTCTCCGAAAACTCCCCTCCTGCACCGAGTCCCGCCAGTAGTATAGGTAGGGACGCCGGAGGATGTAAGTAGGGAAAAGAGGGATTGCTGGATCGGGGAGATGGACAAAGACGGATGGAGTGAAGAGAGAAAAGGAGAGCGGGGGCGGAGTAGGTAGGCAGAACGAGCCACCCCTCCACGTGCTCGAGGGCGACGGAGTGGGATGGATGGACCCACCCAACCGACACGGCCCATCCCCCTTCGCATCCCTACCATCATATAACCCTCCGCACATCCATTACACAAAACCTCCCCTTATACACCGGGAGGAGGGAATATGGGAAGGGAAACGAGAGGGGAAGGCTACGGTGGGGGCGGACGGGGAGAATAGGGCCCTCATAAGGGTGCAAGAGAGAGGGAGAAAAGGGTCCCTTTCCCTAGGAAAAGGGTCCCTTTCCCTAGGAAAAGGGGAAACGAAAGCGGGGATGAAAGAGGGAAGGATATGATAAGAGGGATCGCGGGGATGAGAAGGGTGAAGCTGGCAAAGGTGGACGAACTGGGATGGGCACGGGAAGAGGGAACGGCGCTATAAAGGGAGGAGGTTAGGGAGGGGGAGGCACAACGGATCGGAGGGAGAAGACCTTGGGAGAGCAGCCGATAACGTGGAGCGGGTACGCAGATGGACAGAGGCACAGCGGGAGGGGAGATAGACGATAGGAGAGAGGCGAGGAGGGAGAGGGCGCGAAGGAAGGGCAGGGTAAGGAAGAAGAGGTGGAAAGGGAGGGGAATGAGTAGCGCAAGGTCGAAGGCGACGACTTATGAGTGTGTGAGCGGGAACGGGTTACGAGAAAGAAAGAGCCCGAGGGACAGAGAGAGAAAGAGGTAGAAAGAGAGAGAGCGAAGAGTCAGAGAGAAAATGGAGGGGAGAGAGACATACACAGACGTCCCGAGTAAAAGGGAAGAGGCTTGAGGAGAGACGGAGGGCAGGAAGGGGCAAATCCGTAAAGCTGTGGCAGGAGGGAATGGGGAAAGGTGGAGGAAAGGAGAGATCAATAATACCACACTTCCAGCGCCAGCCTTTCCACCGTCCCCCACTTCTCATCCTCTCCGCTCCTTCGTCTCTCTTCTGCGAATCCTCTCTCTCTCTCTCTTTCCCGAAGGGATGGCATGCGGTGGAGAGGATGAACGAAAATTGGAAGTAGGGAGCGAGATGTGAAATGGAGGGAAAACGGGGAAAGGTGTAAGGGAGATATGAGAGTGAAAATTAAGGAGAGGGAGAAGAAAGAGGGAGTGAGATCGTTCATCCCAGCCGTTTTCCCACCCGTGGCGCTGGTGCTGCCACCGCCCTATTCTCTCACTTCCGTTTCCGCCGGCGCAAAGAGAGAAAAACGGGCGGGAGAAGGAGAGGAGGAAGAGGTCGAGTCATTTCGACACGGCCGACTAAGCTTTACCGTCAACGGTCATTAGGAGACGATACCAAAAATCTAGCGGGTGAAAGTACATAAGCCGCTAAGAAAATAACGACCACTACCTGTGGCCTTTTATTTCGTGCCATTACGGCCACGGCGCTTACGGTCGCGGACTGGGATCGAAAAGGACAAACGCCGATAAAAATGTTTTCATTAATGCCTATGAATGCGTCCACGAATACTTTCATGATAGAATTAAGCTACTTTCAAACGCCATATTTTTCAACAAGTTTCAAGAGTGTAACCTACCTTGGCCTAATCAACAATTTACCTAAGAGCAGTATTAATCTTTCTTATGGCGAATGCGATTATGCCAACCGATGGAAACCCATTAATCATTGCGTACTACTAGTGATATGGCTGAAACAATCCTATTAAATTGGCACAACAGAATGGAAAGATTAAATGCCTTGAATATAACAATGCTAATTAAGGATTATCTAGATATTTGTCCAATAGAAGAGCGACTATGCACCAAAGATGGCCTCTAGGAACGCTTCGTCAGAGCAAATGGAATGCCTATCAAACACGAAAACGCACCAAAGGAGACTTTAAACAATAAGCATCAGTCGGTCGCCCGATAAATCGCATCTCTCAAGACAACTCACGATTCGAATACGAAGCAAATGAATAAGACGTCTTGGTAAACTTGACAGAGAGGGGGAGAGAGTCGCGATGGTCCTATACATTCCCGAATTCGACCTCTCCGTGTCCTTCACCACTTACGGGGTCCTTCGCCTTAAAAAAATATCCGGATCCGCCCGGTACTATCCCCCAAAAATATGCGCGAGTTTGGCAACGCTGTTTCTGCGAGAGCGACGAAGATGAGCGCACGAAGTCCCTCGGACACGCACGGACAGAAAAAAATAAAGCTTCGGGAAGGATTTCACGAAAGGACCAACTACTCGAAAGCGCAGTGAGGCGAGAAAAATGGCGAGGTGAGATGAAGGGAGAAAATGGTTCCGCGGCGACTGGATAAGTCAGTCGAAATCGTTCTGTCGCCACTCACCGCAAGTCAGGAAGAGAAAATCCGGGTCTTTGCCTCAACCTCTTTAAACAAAAGGGACCTTCGGGTATTCAATGGCAGAGAGGAGAGGAGGGGAAGGAGTGGTAAGATAAGCGGGTGGGTGAGTTCGGAAGTAGCGAGGTGACGCTGAGAAAGATTCAAAAACGGAAGAAGGCGAAGAGGAAGAGGGAAGCGAGTGCCCATGGCCCCAAAAAATCGAGAAAAATGCCAGCCGTGGGGAATGATAGAGGAAAGAGATGTGAAGAGAGGAAGCCGCTGTCCGGTTTCCGAGATCGAGTCATGGGGAAATCTCAATGCTAAGGCGTTTACAGAAAGGAAACGCGGGAAATTATACCGGCCGAGTGAGAGAGAGATATTAAAAAAAGACAATGAACTAATTCTTAAAAACATCGTGAGAGAATAAAACGAAATACATTATACACGTGCATTAGACATTGAAGAGATGAACGAGAAAGTAGAGCAGTTTAAAAAATGCAGGCAAAATAAAAGTATCGAACGAATTGCAGGTAAGCGTATCGAGCAGTCATTTCTCAATTTCACGAACCGAGAAGAAAACAACGGAAACCTCGATGAAGAGAGGTTTTTTATCTGATTCCGAAACGAATAAGAGAATTAACTATTGCCGATCGAGAAAGTAGGATATAAACAGAGCGGTAAATTAACCTCGCATACTCGAAGAACTCGCCCGGGTAGGGTATTAAAATGAAGGATAAGTGTGCTGCAAGGCCGAGGCGAGTGTAATGCAGCTGGAGGACGTTAGGGGAAGTGAGGCGGTGTAGCGGGTGGAGGTAGCGGAAAAGGAAGGGATAAAGGGAGGCGAGAGAGGCAAGGCAGCGATTACATAGGAGCGAGCATGGAGGAAATCGGAAAAGGCACGACAAATAGCGGAGGTTCAACGAGCATCGCACGCGAAAAAAAGTTTTACAACCGTATCGCTCACTTCGGCTTCCTCTGTTTCTTCCGAAACAGACCATTCATGGTGGGGTTTCCGCGCTACGTTACTTCTAGAACGATTGTTACTTCCGCAATTGGTGTGGAAATGCTAGCGCGTAATTTTAGCCAGAGAGATTTGCTAAGAAACTGACTGTACAATTGACAAAACTAAAGATGACGTAAGCGCGAGGAAACCATAAAATCGATTTAATTTTGGCGTATAAATCGAGGATAGAAAATCAATTATAAAAGTAAACTGCGTAACTTTGTGATAATATATATGTACAATATATTGAAGAAATGAAATATTTCAAGTAACGAAATAGTTTAAATAAACCAGATAAGGCTATAAAGACAAATATGGCAACGGTGATACGGGAATAAAACAAGGAATGCTAAGAGGCAATTCGAAGACTGAATGAAACGAAGAAAATCAGGGAGAGGAAAATAAGAAAATGCACAATGGCGGATATTGGAGTATCATTCAAAGAGTGGGAAGAAATTCCATGAGTCGCTACTACCACCACCCTTCCCAAAAAGAGATCACCCATCTTCCGAACCCACCCACTGGTATTTAACGCGACCTCAATGACGATGAGCGCATGGGATGATTCGAATGACCTTGACGCCTTCCGACCTTTCCATCCTTCGGCATAAAATAATAGGGATTGAATACAGGCATGTGTGACAATTTATGAGTACCCGGCCTTATTTCAGCAAAAGAGTGACGAATAAACGGAATATTGTAACGAGACTTCGGAAGGTCGATGATAAAAAGGGATATACAGGTTTCCCTCTCTTTATGCGGGGGTTGTGTTTAAGGAAAGTGACGCATAAAGCGAATTCGCATAAACAGAACCCATATTTACATGTAAAAGATAGGGATACGTTCCACAAGCAATCCTAACTCCCCTCCAAGACGCTCTTCTTTCGCTCCATAACGACTTCTTATGCGCTAAATACAAACTTAAAACAATTAGCACTAAATTATACTCGCCAAAAAAAGAAAGCAGACGAGTACAATTGGTGGCTGTTGTGAGTGACATAATAGTGGAGGTTTAAAGTGCTGGAGGTTTGTCTTCGCCCAACGGAAGTTCCGCGAGCAAGGAGACAAACCTTATAAAGTGTGCTCAAACAGTATCACACGAAATCTCCGTGTCATCTCCACTATCCACTCACCTCTCATCTCTTTTACTGTAGTTAATACGCACAGCATAAGAGAATATAAAAGACTGAATGGTCGCCTTGTGGTGTAGTGGAGAACTTTCTTTCATTTGTATTGCACTGACCGCGTAACCGCATAAGAGCGAATCAAAGGCGCATAAAAAGAAATTCCGGCAGCAATAGGTTTGTCGCATAATAGCGAGTTCGCGGGGAAACCTATGGTTGACAAAGAAAAACTCCAATAAAAATAAAGTGGTTGAATAAGTTTTTTTCTGGCCAATGATAAAAATTCGGATGTTTGCGACGATTTCGAAGTAGTTTTTTTAAGACACGTGACTGCAACGGACGGTTAGGGATCTTTTGGGAAGGACCTAGAAGGTCGAAGACGGTCCCCTGCCAGATGCGAGACGAAATCACGTTTTTTTTAAATGCCACAGCCAGGGCACGGAATACGAGGCAGGGGCCTATAGAAACCCATCCAGGTAATTCCCCAGAGAGCCAGACGGAGCGACAGAAAAAAACACTCCTGTATCCTTTCCTTACCCTTCCAACTTCTCCTATACATCCCTACGCCCAGGTCCGAATAACAAAAAAAACTCCAACGGAAGCCTTGTCAAAAAAAACTTAATCGGTATCCGAGACGTTCCTCGAGCATAAAAAACCTACCGTCTAAAAACTTTCCCAGGGTTAAAAAAAAATCACCCCCGAATCGAAACGCATTCGAAGAAATTAGAACGAGTTAAGGATTGGTTCGCTCCAAAAAAAGAGCTCTCTCGCGGAGTTTTTACGAACGAATCAAACGGCGAAGATTTTGGTGCGCGATAACAAGAGAAATGAGGCCAACCGACTCGAAAACTCGCGGAAGGAGACGCAGTTTGCCGTTTAGTTTTGCGTCCGCCTAACAAGCGATATAATATCGCACTCGAGAAATCTACCAGGGCGAGGAGAGCAGGCCAGCCTTCAAAACCAATGCTAGCGCAGAAGTATAAGTTTCAATGCTGACCTGCGTGTATCTCTTCTACTTCCGCTGGGATCGTGTCCAACACGACACGACGATTAAGGTTAAAGTCACAGCGCAAACTTACAGGACGACACGCTTGAAAAGTGCATCGATAAAACCGAGGACGAATTCGGGCGGATAATAAAATGACCATCCAACGTTGTACGGGAATAGATAAGGCGAAAACGCGATTAAACGCAATCTTGAGCAAACGAAGACGACGGCGAGGATTGAGCAGTAGTAGAAATCGACATATAATTGAATTTCTCTTCTGCCGAACTCCGATTCGCGCAACGATCAATACACAAAACTTACGACATAGCCGTACGCGCAAAACGAGCGCACGCGCAACATTCGGAGAAACCCTTTTCGACGAAATGTCACACGCGGTGCGAAATACGTAAACACGGCAAAACGCTCCCCAAAAACAACTACGCCGACATACAAATCGTCTCATAGCGTAACGGTAGCGTAAATAAAAATGCGGAAACGGCCCCTGGCCCCCCCCTCTCAACATAACTATTTTTTAACGTTTTCGATCCTTATTCGCAGCCTGACGCGAGCTGTCCCCAGCTTTCTTTGCACGGTCGCAAAGGCATAAGAATTTTCCAATTATCCTCGTGCCCCTAAATCCTTCAGTCTAAACACGGCGTACAAGGATGCATTTCATTGACGTGTCAGCAGAGTGCGCTCACACAAAGGTCGAGCGAGAGAAGACCACCTACCAGTTATAGGCTCAAATAGGCCACCCAGTCAACTACGTGTGTGGCTGAGGAGAAGGACCAAGGGAAGAAATAGGAGGGGGCGGGAGGGACAAACGATGCAAGCAATGCGAGTGCGTGCTGCGTGTGCGTTCTACGACTGAAGCCTCCTTGGTGGTCCTCTATTTCCACACTGGGAGACGTCATTAAAAGGAAAAGAAGAACGACTAAAAGGGCAAACTGACCATAACCCACCCACCCGGTGGGCTCCACTTCGAGCGGTCTCAATGGAAGCGTTTATTTGCGAGTGCGCAAGTGTTGGCGTTTGGTCATTTTCATGCTCCAAAGTTTCAATGGAGGAGAGAGCTATTAAAAATTGCAAGTGCAACGGCAGAGCCGTAATATCAACGAGAAGTGAAATTTAAATCACTAGTGGCCTGTCAATTTCCATTTCGAACAAAATATTAACGGTGAATTACTTTCTCGTGGTATGTTTTCATTGACCAACGTCGATGACATGACGGCCTTGGCGGAAATGTAGGTAGATTGCCTTCCGATAAAAAGGTCGCGGGTTCGAAAACTGCCTTGGGCATGAACGTTTTCATTCACTGTTACTTCTAAATATCTCTTTGTAGCTGGCCTTGGGTTCTGTTCGTGAGCTAATAATACATACGTAGTGAAGCTATGACTGGCACAACCCGAGTCGAACTGGTGCGCGCGCGGCGTAAAAAAAAACTTAAGTACGCCCACTTCACGGTGCGAAACCAATGTCGATTCGCGTAGAGAAATAAAGCAATTGCCTCAAATTGTTTCAAAAAACCTCCCAACCGCCTCGTCGGTATTTCGCCACACGAAAAAATATTTAGCATTAAAAAATCCTCTAAAAACAAAGCCTCTTTAATCCGACGTCGACACGCGAAACACTTTTCCGAAAAACTACTAGTCCAGATACAGCTTCACGAAATTATCCCCGAAACTGCACTCCCCCAAAAACTCCCGATTTTTTCCCCACGCCATCCTCAAGAGTACGTGAACCGGCAAGGGGAACAGCTCCCCTTGCAACCGAATCCCTCACCCTTCCATCTTTCCATTCCCACCCGCGACCTCGAGCGTCTGTGTCCTCCAATTCACCCTCCCATACCTCTCCCTCAGCCTCTCTTGATCACCCACCCACCCTACCGAAAAACCCAAAGCCGTTCCCCTCCTCGGCTGCCGCCTCCCACAGTCGGCGGGGATGATGCCCGCACGCCCGCCGGTGAAGGCCACATCTCCTCCCCTCTCCTCCACGCCGCCGCAGTCCCTACCCCTATTTGATCCCCCAAAAGCCCACCGTCCCATTCCATCTCCGCATCACCCCCCACCCCACGCCGTCATACCGCCCCCTATTGGCTGCCCTATCCACGCCTCCACATACTTCCCCTCTTTCTCTTTACGAACCGCCCAATGCTTCCAGAGATGGAGAGAAAGAGAAGGCTCCCTCCTCCACTAAATAACCTCCAAAATCTCCCTCATATTCTTCCTCTACCTTTCCCCTTAAAAACTCCCCACTTCAGTTCAAAAAATGATTCGATGACGGTGGAGAAACGTATGCCCCGCATTCACCTCGTAACCTCTGGGTAAATTGTTAGGCCAACGGCATCCCCGACTCAATGAAGTAATAATCACGACAAAGTGGGGAGAAAAAGGGACACTTTTCAGTAACCCATCGTCACCCACCCATCCCATGACAGATTTAGAATCCTTTACTGTGAAACTGGGAGATCTACGAGTCATGGCCAAAAACTATCACAAAAATATCCGTATCATAATTCCAACCGCGCCGTACACGTATGAAGGAAACATTTACCCTTAATACTTTCAATTTCTCAACGTTAAAAACGATTTTTAAATGTATTGTGGAACTTGCAACGGGTTAAATTTCAACCTCGCAGATCTTTCCTTACCTTTTAATATCCTTGATTACACACATGAAATCACGAAGAGTTGAAGTTTCAATTACATCTACATCTTAATGATAGTTTAAAGAGTAGAATGTAAACCAGGATAACCACAACTCACTTGAAGGAATACACAGAGGGCATACCGAGCTTGTTCTAAACCTCACGACACCTTTTCCTCCCCAGGTACCACGGAAAGAGGCCCTTCCTCAAACCCCGACACCCTCAGGTAGAAAAACCTTACTCTGCAGACGGTACCGCCTCATCTTAGACCCTCTCTTAAAAGGATCTCGAAATGGCAAACAACGGAGGTTAAATTCCCTCTCCCTCGGTTAACTACCATTTTCTCCGCTTCGCATTAAACCTTATTCCCAGGTCCAAATATTTTTCGGACGCCCGCTTCAATGGCGTAATCTAGTTTCTTTTTTGGTCGGCCGACCTACCTAAGCTGTGGCCCTATATGCTCCCATTACATGTATACACAAATATAAAATAAAACTATGCGTACGACGCTATTTCCCATCTCATCGCGTCTACAACACGACTGAAACAACATTTAACGTGATGAGCTTTGCATTATCATTATTGCGTCTAGTGACAAAAGCGAAGGATGAGTGGATCAAGGAAGGTAGAGAGGAGGGGATCATTAGTCCATCTAAAGGTCGCGCGTAATTGGAACCCATCCTATTCGCGAGGGCTCAACTCTTTAGAGCGAATCGTCCTTGACACCTTCGATTTCCCTCGTCAATGAAGCGAACTACCTGATAAGTCAGTGCATACGAAAAAAGAGGACAAAGATCATTAGCGAAGAGATGTAGAAATATCGCTGCAATGCACAAAATCCATGCCAAATAAAATCACTAGCAACGGAGGGAGTTTTAAAAAACTGCAAACGCTCCGAAATGACGAAAACGATAATTTTTCGAACACCTAAACAATCATCTGAGCGGGCCGCAGGTGAAGAGCGATAATCCGAGACGATACAAAATATTCAAACGAAGGTTTACAGCCCGCTAAAAAAAAGGCAGGCAAAAACGGAACTTTGTTCGCCTTTTTTACAGAAGAATTTCTCATTCGGGAATCACGAGAACTTGCGCCACGACAATATCCCACTTTTACAATGAGGTTGAATTTTTTGGCACAGAGGAAAGTGATGAAAATTGTGAAACATACTAACGACGCTTCATCGGGGCGGTTATTAAAAAACACGGCGTCCTCTCTCTTTCTCTCCAAACGCTCCTTGGCGATTCGACCGTTGATAAACCGAACGCAAACGCCCGCCAAATGACTCTTCGAAAATGGAAAAAGGACAATTAAGATTGGCATTTAAAAGCCGTTAAGGACTTAGGCCCCAATTTGCCGCACACGCCTGGCATGGCTGTTATAACTGCCGTGCAGGCCTTCGTGATGGTGACACGTTTTGTATAGACGCAGAACCTCCGAAGCTATACCATCACGTGCCTTGCCGCGCCTGGCCTTGTATTACAGTTGTGCAACTAAACGACAGCTCGCTACATTCGCAGGCCTAGCCTGCTCGGCAATGGAGGGTGCAATTGCTCAACAGGTCATGAAGGGAAGCTTCCACCGCACTTTATCATTACACTACGCCCGGTTGTAGGGCATTGTCTAATAGAGGAATCCCAGCCGCGGAGTTACCTCAACCCGGATAACGCGCGGAAAAAAATTAAACGCGGCCGAGGGGAGAGAGAGACGCGTTTCGCGCCTCTATAGAGAGAGGGGTGGACACGGCACCGGTCGAAAAAATAAAGAACACGAGCCGAGTGAAAACTCATATCGACACGAGCGGAACAACTTTCCCTTCGACAATGCTCACGGGCCGAGAGAGAGACTTTCCGACATGCGCTCGGAGAGAAATGACTGCCGCCGAGCGTCGCGCCTCGCCTTGAGGCCTCCTATTGGATCCCCATCTCACGCGGAATGGCTGGCGCGCGGGTCGCGTTCTCATTGAAGTTTCGAGGTGACCCTAATCCCCATTCCGCCCCACCGCCCCCACCTCCGCCGTCCCCCCGCCACCGCCGCCCCCCTTCCCCAGCCTTCCTCTTCACCTCTCCTCGACGGGCGCCCCGATTACGACCCACGGTCCACATTCCACCATCCGATTGGTACCACGCTGAAAACGCACGCCCCAGCCCCATTTACGCACAACGCCGCCAATAGCGCGTTCTGACGACGAGAGAGGCGCTCTCCTCCAGCCTTTTTGTGCTATCGGCGCCGTTAGCGCGCCCCCTCTTCCTCTCCCCTCCGACGAAAAAAAACTCTCCCTCTGCTATAATACGCTTTGTTATCTAATGACCTAATGGCATCATTAGTTGTCCGACGCTCTTAATTTTAATAATAGATAAACGATCAAAACGCTAGCAAAAAATGACGGAGGAGAGCCAAATAAGCAAACGCTAACACGTCTATAGCACGCATCATCTCCCGACGATCCCAATGTTTCTAGTTTCTCGATCGTAAAAAAATAAGTGCTCGAAATGGAGAATATTGTACCAAAGCAATCCTTCGACTTTCCCTCGTCGAGGAAAATAAGAAAGCCGAGATAAAAACTCTCCCTCCATGCACGCCAGTCTAAAAATAAAACGACAAATCTCCTTCACCCTTTTTATTACGCTCCGATACCATTCCGATGGAAGCGAGGTCGCCAAACTCTTAACTCCTGCATTTCACCACCTTTGTCTTTAACCGTAAGGAAAAAGAATCTAGAACGTTTGACGAGATAAAAGGTCGACATTTTCGGGCGCATGAAAACGACTTAAAGGGGTCCGCCTGACCCCCTCTAAATAAAATAGGCGCGTGAGATGGTGATGGAGATAGAGAAAGAGCACACAAAACGATGATGCTACAAACGCGGTGCAAAGAAGCCTCTTGTCCTTAAATTGACCTGATTTAGATTCACATGTTTCCTCCGTCCCTTCCCCATCGGGCTCGCCTCCTCCAAATGACACGATTTACTTTTTCGATACTCATTTTTTCATTTCCATTTTTTCCCCTCATCCTTCGCGTGCGCGAGAGAATGATGAGCGAGGCCGACGGTGGAGTGTGGGGTTGGAGAGGGGAGGAATGGAGAGGGGAGGAATGGAGAGGGGAGGAATGGAGAGGGGAGGAATGGAGAGGGGAGGAATAGAAGGGGGAGGAATAGAAGGGGGAGGAATAGAAGGGGGAGGGGAGGGCAGAGTGCATGAGTGGGAGGATAATCAAAGTCAGAGGTTGGTCAGGAGGATATGGAGAAAAAGGGAGAAAGGGAGAAAAAGGGAGAAAGAGAGAATAGAGTTCACTTGAGTCAGATATCGATCCACAACTATCTTACTCTTTTTTTCGAGTCCTACCTCTCTTCTCCCACGTTACACTCGGCATGCTCCACATAGCCAACCGACTCCCTCGTTCTTATGAAATATAAATGAAGGACTGGGAAGGAGAACGGAGGGAGGGAATGAGAGGGAGAGAGGGGCCGGAGGCTAGTTTTGGGTGGGAGGTAGGAAAGGAAAGGAGGGTGGAGGGGAGGGTGGAGGAGAGGGTGGGGGCATGAAGTATTGAGGCGATTCAACGGGAAGTGTGACCCAAACACCAGAGATACGAAAACCTTAAAATATACCTCGGCGCGAAGCATTGTGTCGAAATGCCTAGCACATCCTGATATTGAGTAGCGTGAATTAGAACGTTATTCGCGAGGATACCCTGAGCGAAACATACACTCACCCCACGAAATCGCTATTTACAATTTCAAAATAAAAAATCTAAATACCGATCCTCTTGGACAGTTTTATATTTGTAGAGCTTCAACCCAACGCCGTCATCGCGATCCGAAGATAAAACTATAGCCTGTTGTCTTGAAATAATGAAAATGCCGATAAAACCGAGGGGAGACTTTTATTACCCTACGGTTGCTTGGACAAAAGCGGTGATAACACTAAGGGATGGAGATCAATAAGACCGCGGCCACTATCGATAGCCTTGAAATATTTGTTGCCATTATAGAAAAGTGGAAATATCTATCCTCATCCGTTTCGCTGAGATAACGAGGAAATTCAATTAAGTTTGGCACTCCAGAAAAATATAATAACATATAATTATCTCCTCAGAAAAGTCAAATTACTAAAACACAATTATAAAAGAAATCTTGAGATGCCCAGGAGTGGCTAACGTAAGTTTTTGTAGTATATAATTATTTGTAATACATAAAAAGTTTAGAAGAGGATCATCCAGACTATCGAGCGATAAAATTAGAGTAAAATAATGCAAGTTCGTGAATGAAGAATATTTACGCACGTATGTTGGTACACATTTACCCCAAAGAACTAATTTAGACGCTAGTTTGGACTGTAATAAAGTCACGGCCGCGTGAGATGAAGGCATCGGATGTGGCAAGAAGAAATTTCGAGGAAACTGAAGATTTTGACTAAATAATAAAGATACAGTTTCCTATACTTTATCTATTTCCCAAAAGTCTCATGCAAAACATGAACATGAGTTTATTTACAATAGACGGAAAAGAAGAGAAAAGAATCATGTTCAATCGCAGGGTCAGTCAGTACGACAAAGAATTTACGCAAAATAAACCGAATATACATTCATGATTTTATTTACAATTTAAGATGTAAATCTTTCAGCCATCTCTATCGACTCTTGGATCACAAAATAACGACGGAGACGCAAATAAAACAAGTGAACGATTAAAAGTAACAGATGGTACAAGCGGATAAAAAAGACAATAAAAGATGATTTGCTCGGGAGAAGTGGAACCGATAGGACAATTTACAGGGGAAACCGAAAGTGCTAGCGAGGCAATAAGCAATCCGCAACGAGGGGGTGAGAGGTAGGAGATCGAGCATTGCTTTGTTACACTCCACTTATCGATCTTCTTCGCCAGAGCATTATGAGGAGAGCTCGCGGAAAAGAATCTTTTTTTTTTTAAGTGGAATGGGGCATCGGAGCATGATCTCCATAGACAAACCAACCGCACACAGTCGCGCGATAGAAACAGACTTTCGTCGGCAGCAACGAGGCTTCGGGGATAAGAGCTGCGCGCGAGGTAAAGGAAAAGAGAGGAAGAGATGGCACGGGTCACGGGTAACAAGCAGGCCACGGGAGCGAACTAAAGAAGACACCGGGACGGATATGCTATGGAGGGCGCGTGATTCACTCGACCAAGAGCTCGCGAAAATTTGCACGATCCGTTCTAAAACAAATGGCGACGGAAACGATCAGCCTTGGCGCGGAAAAGGTGCGACGGTAAATCCATTTCATAAACTGGAACAAACCAGTCGACATATTTTTTTATCTTTCTTTCATTCAAATTAAATGGCCAAGTACAGCAACTTCAAAACCGAACTGATCGCACGACCGACATATAGCTGAAGGAGTTACCTAAATCATTCCTCTAAAATAATCCATAATCTGTTTAATAACTCGCTTTCGTTAGAGTTTTAAATATCAATACGCCTTAACACTCTCGCCTCATCTGTATTTTACTGTTGTCAAACATACCTTATTTAGTTGCAAGTTCACACATTATTAAATAATACCGACGAAAATCAAAAATACCTAATAATGATTTATTGTTAGAAAAAACATGGATATATCTTCTAATTCCAAGTCACAATTCTCGATTTAAGAGACGAATATGAGTTCTTACCGCACAAAATTTCGGCTATTTATACATACTGGCGGCTCTGCCCCTGCCCCTTTAACGGGTCCCAATTTCATCTGAAACGAATCTAATGAATTTGGAATATAAAATAAATTTTCATCATTTGATTTTTACCAATAAGTAAAAGAAGCAATGTTTTTTTAATAAACTATATTTCGTGTTACGCTAATAAGTCCTCATATGTTTACGTTGTTGGTTGGAATCAATGGCATCATATTATAGCCTATTAATTCCTATTAATATCCTTAAATCAAGGCTATTATAATACAGATCATTAATCCCCATTAAAAAGAATTTTTAGCTGATTCGGCACGGATCTGTCGTGCTAGAAAAATAAGACTTCTTTCAGCTATAAAAATGTCACGAGTTCGTATCTCAATTTTAATGAATCTTAAAATGCAAATTTATAAAGCCCTGCACTGATTTCCATGCTTTCCTTATGTGAATAGGAATGAAAGAATGAGGTCGGAAAAACTTCCCCAAAAATGACATTTTTGAAATTCGAAACTTTCCCATCGATTGTTGTACTCATTGCCTTATCTCAGATCCGTAGTAGCCCTTTATAACTATCTACGGTTTTATATCCTTCCATATATGTAGGAAGCGGCTATTTACAATAGATACACCCCACATAATGAACCTTCGACCGGTGGAAAGCTTCTGCAAACAAACTAGGCCGAACCAAACCTAAGCGGCACGTACTCAAGGTTCGCTGCCGAAGAATAAAACCCGATCGCAGAAGCTTTACGGCGAACGCACCGGAAATTGAACTCTGGACCTCCTTGACGTAAGGCGCGGGGGCGAGCTATATCATACTACGTCAAAACTGCTCGAGCACAAGGTCGCGGAGAAAAGAGGAGGAAGAGGGGGCGGGGAGGAATATTATAGCTCTCGGCAACCTGTTTGACCTCCGGGGTTCATCACGCCCTCTAGCGTGCACCCGAAGGGATGATGGCCTGGGTTGCCCACTCCCGCCAAGACGCACTCCCCCGCATCCCCCTCCTCCCCGTCGATGCGTCGGCGAGCGCAGGGGAAGGGCGAGCGAGGGAGGTGGATGCCCGCAGAAGGGGAGTGGAGAGTGGAGGGGGAAGGAGCGGGATCGATATTTGGCAACGTCGGTTTCCACACAATCCCCGGACGGTTGTAGCGAGGGGTTGAGGGCTAGGAAAGAGATGTGGAGGGAGGGAATGACAGAGGAGGGAGAGAGGGATAAGCGAGAAGGGTGGAGCGAAGGAGGGTCGGGAGGGAGACCACGCGACGGCCGGACGAGTCAAGGCTATGGAAGCGAGCAGGGCCAGTCGGTCCGATGGAACGACGGAGGCAGGCAGCAGCTAGCCTGCCCAACCTATTGTCACTCCCCTCCCCCTTGTCTTCTTGCACTCTAAGCAGCACCCATCTCCCTTCGTCCCTTTCTGGGCGAAGGGCAGCTCGAGACGAGGGCCAAAAGGGAAGGACACGCGAGACATTAGCCGGGTGGAAAAATAAAAAATACGACCTTTCGCTTTATCGGACAAAAGAGTGAAACATTGACCGGAATAACCCCCCACTTTTCAAATAAGTCTGTGAAATTAACGATAAGCACACCGGCAACTTTGAATATTTCGAAACTCTCGAGAGGAGGAAACATCTCAAGATGCAATTGGTTATTGAACGCCTAATCGTTATACAAAAAATATTTAAGAATTAAAATTGTAAAATAATAATTTTCAAGTGCCAATGATTTATGCACAAAACGTACAAAGGAAATTAAATTTCACTGAATAGATAAAAAGATTCACTCCGCGATCACTTTCGGACACAAATATTCCCATTACGCGTAGTAAAAGTATTAACAAGATATGAATCCCAAAGACGACACCGAAATTCGACGACGGCCAGCGACCTCTGTCGCAGAACAAAATGGCCATGCGAAGGAGGGCGGTGGCGATCCTATCGCAAGGGGTACGTGCCCTCCAAGGTCAACGCTTAACTATCGATTCCCTTCATATCCGATTACGTGAGACGGATTCCGCTTCGCAGAAGCGCTCGCGCCAACACGTGGAGCGCAATCACAAATAAAATTGGAGTACCACCTCTTTCACTCGACAAGTTGAAGATACAGTCAAATATTTTTATAATGTCCATATTGAAACACACCGAGAATATCTGCATTAACAAAAAGGCCCAGGAATATAACAGATGAATATCTCAACAAATTTCACGTTAAGCAACTATTCTACTACTACACCACAACCAAATAAAACCAACTCCCAATAAAATCCATTAATGCCATTCCACTAATAATCACGAACAGCACATTCTTACGTTTGGCCGGCTCGAATCCTTACAACGAAAAATGTTTTATCCATATCCGAACGTATAGGAGGTTACAGAAATGCTATCTTGCTATTCTCTTCGAAGGTAATGACCGTGCGAACCTGCCTCGCGCGCGTTTTATCCTTATGAATTAAATGCGTCAGCTTACGGCCGTGACTCGCCAATTCCATCCGCTTCATGCTCCTTAGGGATTTTACACATGAGTCACGGCCGCGCTTCCTTTACGGCGAAAAACATGTCATCCCGTTCGATTGCCACCCCCGCACCCTCCGCTCTGAGATGCCGCACCGTCCCGACCTCGCCACCAGCGAGGAAAAAACTCCTTCCGAGACCCACGGGGGAAGATTGTGGAGGGCCAATGGGAGCGAGGTTGCGGAGATGGCGGGGGTGCACAGGGTGAAAGGGTGTGGTGGACGAGGGAATCGGAGGTGTAGCCGTGTAGCCGAGAAAGACAGAGAAGATACCGCAGCGGACGAGATGAAAAGGTCACGCAGGGCAACACGTGCGTCTACGGGTAGGATCCACTCCGTGCGAGGCACGCACGCACCTTTCGGGAGAGATGTCGAGTACGGTGGTATTGTGGAAAAATCAATCCTCATACTCGGAGAAAAGGATGAACGGAAAAAATAAAGCTTTCTCAAAATTGGAAATTAGGCATTTAGTTTCACTTTCTTCCGAGAAATCTAAAACCATACATTTTTCTGTTGGCGTTTTTGTCCAAAACTATACGCAGCGATTGCCGCTGCCCGAGAAACGACAGAAATTTAACAGAAAACCGTAACTTTACCGAGGGAGAAGTTATCCGTAAAGAAAAACACCGCGAGAACGAAAAATTACTACCTCGGAATCTTGAACCGCACGTGCCTCTTTCGTCAATGGAATGACGCAAGAAATTCAAACGTACTACGAGCATGGCTTACGATTAATTCTACCGGAAACGTGCGAAGTGGGATCGAAAATTCGAACGTTGTCCTTAACTGTCATAAAAGAACTTGGCGCAAACGCGAACAAAAAAGCGTGGAGGAGAAAACCGGACCTTTCTCAGCTGTTGCCCCGAGGGTGGCGGCCGTAGTAGTGTGACGCGTAAGAGTTTGACAGATGCGATGGAACTTCTCAAAGGATAGGTGCAAGGGCATGTAGAGGAGATACCGAAGAAACCGAGTCCAGGCTCAGTGCCCTGTCTGACAATCAGGATTAAACAAAGGAATAACGCTCGACCTTGAGAAAGAGCGGAGAAGGCTGCGCGGGAGGGATGGTTGAAGAGTGAACGAGCGAGCGAGATAAAGAAGTCTTGGACCATGCGCTCGCTGAGAAACTGAGTACGGAATGCCAGGAAATGATTCATTACCGAGGAAAGGGGACGGATAGTTTTCCGCGAAAAGATCAGCTAGAAAAGATGGAAGAGATAATGTGAAAATAGGGGGACATGTGATGCAGTTAAGTATCGGTTCTTCTACAATGTGAACGGTCGATTTTTTTAAAAGGTAAAATAAAGGGATAAAGAGTGCAAGTCCATAGGCTGCCGCGTGGTTTTCTGAGGGAAGGACTGGAAAGAGAAAAGAGAGAGGGTTTGAAGAGGACGAGGGGGTTGTTAATTCTCTCTGCAGGGACGAATCCCCCTCCGAGGTAGAGATAGGAATTTTGGGGGGACAGCTGCCTGCCTCTTTTTCCTCCACCCTCGACCGCCTTTATCCACTCCGTTCGCCTCTCATCGGAACTATTCAACACACATTATCGTATCCCCAAAATAATTACCACATTTGGGGAGTTTCATAAAATACATTGATGGAACACAAACATACCTACAAGATAATTCAAACACTTGCATCCAAAAAGAAAACTTGAGGTAAGATATGGGAGAACAAAAGAACACTCGAAATATTTAAAAATTAATCTAAAGTAGTTCACGCTATATTGAATTAAACTCACCTCGCCAAGGCCATGCTTCTGGAAATGATGACCCGTGAATCACCAGGTCCTCGAGAGGTTACGTGCTCAATCACTTTTAATCAAAACACTCAAAAAATTCCAAGTCCAAACAATTGGCGATCACGCGTGCACACTTCACGAGCACGCGTGACGGATAGGAATTCACAACGCTTTTCAAAATACACAAGATCACAGTCCCTTAATTCTCCTTTTCTCTATCCACCACAACAGATGAAAAACTCACTCAATCCTTCAAAAAAATTGACCGTCTTGTCAAACACGACAGACGGAGACGGACATGACGAGCGAGAGAGAAAATTTTTCGGAGTCAAAAAATTGTAAAAGTCTATCTTAAAATATAAACAATTTTTTCACAGGAGAGATGCAGAAGGTACACAGAGGCTTCGGCTACATAATCCAGTAAGATCGCACTGCCTTCTTCTTGTCGTAATCCCCGCGAAAAATCGTGAAAAAGCTCTATAGGCCCTTCAAGGGTTGTTAAGTAGTCGTAGGAGCAGAACACTTGAATGACCAATGACGGACGATCGGCTCGCGCTCACTGTTTAAAAACCTCACGGCGGGAGCAAGAGCTCGTGAGCCACCTTCGGCCGTGAGCGTCGGAGAGGGAATGACTGCGAGTCCACGGAATGAGAACGGACGCCCGGAATGAAACGATCGGAGCCTCCCGAGGTTTTTAATGGATGTCGGCGGCTGCGCAGCAGATGCGAGACTAAAACGTCCACACGCACCGCCTGCCGGCGCCCGACTGCGCCCTTCGCCAACGCCACAGAGCCATCTGTCGGCGACCCTGGCTGCGGGTGGGGTAGCGCTTCGGGAGGAGGAGGGGAGGACGCGGCTCAAGGAGGAGGAGGGAGGAGTAGGAGCGGAGCGGGGAATGGGGAACGGAGGGGAAGGGAGAGAGAGAGGACTGGAGAAGGGAGGCGGCGTGATGGAGAAGGGAGGTTTCGGGAAAGGAGGGGAGGTCTGGGTAGACGAGAAAGTGGCACATCGGAGAAAGGGAGCGAGGGTGGAAAGAGAGAGGTTTCCTTCGGGAGAGCTACGGGAAACGGGGGAGTGGGGGTGGGAACGAAACGGGCGCGAGGGAGGAGCGGAGGGGGAGGAGCCGAGAGGGGGTTCGAGGTGGTAGGGTAAAAGGGATATTCGCACACGTGGATTTCACCAAGTGGGGGAGAGAGCCCGAAGCTCTCTCATGACTTCTCTTTAACAGCCGACCACTCGCTTTCACGAGCTCAACCGTGACACAAAAATGGACCGAAAGCAGCCTCCAAAAAAGACCATAAATGCCACAGAGCCGTTGAATATGGAAAATATTTTTATAAAATTTCGCGATGATGGATGAATCGAGACGGGAACGCGGAATGCAAGTGGGACATATAGCAATTTAACCTCCGAGCCGGGAATAAATTTGTCCAAATGCAGTTAGCACGGGTTCGCTTTTAACGAAACTTGGCAGGGGAAAAAGAGAGAGCTATGTAGTTCAACGAATTTTTCGACGCGTCAAAATAAAGCAATGGGAGGTGGATTTCACAGGCAGGGAAATTTAACTTCGCTACTCGAATACTTTTGGTTTTTCGATGGCTTTTCCTTAAAAACTGATTATCATTACCCTAAACCAGGGGTTCCCATTCAGTGGTGAGGCATGATTACTGAAATAGGGGAAGCTGTTCTACACCGACACGCGAAAAAAGCAAAATACAATGTCATGCATAAAATGTACAAATACCTCATTCTTTGTAGTGTAGTTCTACTCTCCGGTTTCTTCTTGCGAAGATTTCAGTCACGTCGTCGTAACACGTTGATAACTTTAATTAGGCGGCTAAGAATTTGTCTGTTCTTTACATTTTCATTGTTTTTCTACCGATAGACGAAACTGTTCATCCATACTTAACTCAATACGTAGGGTTACCATATGTTCAAGGATCAAAACCGGGACAAAACGATTTCTGAAAAAACCGGGACATAATCTAACATGACCGGGACAAAATCCGGAACGGCTAGTCTTTTATTTTTTATTGTTTAAATATACATTATTTCTATTCTTTTCCATTTTATACATTTTTGAACATCCAAAAAATAATATTATGGGGATGAGGAGGCAAGGAGGGGGTTACCAAAATATATCTACAAGAGAAAAAACGAAATATTTTTAATATTTCAGTATTAAATATATCAATACAATACGAAATCGATATAATATACAAAATCTTACTGTTTATTAAACGAGTTACATTTACCGCCAGACATAACTTGATCCAAAAACCTTTTATCATTTTTAATTTTAGCGTCAAGTTCTTCACAAGTCAAATCAATATTGATTTTAGAGTGCAATATCGCTCGTACTGTACTATCATCCATGCAACTTCGGTCCAGGGACCACACATAATTCATAAACGAAAAAAGTCGCTCTACTGAAGCTGATGTTTCGGGTAAACAGAATACATATTTAATAACTTTCGTAAGATTGATAATTGAAATATTCTGTTGGACAAAATGTCTAAAAATTTCAATCCATCTATCTTCCAATTTCGTCCCTTTCTCATCACTATTATTTTATTAAATAAACTGAGTTGTCCGAGAACGAATCGCAAATACACTTCTCCACATGGATATTCAAAATATTTACTGCAAGGACTTCTATATCGATCGGTAGAATATCAACCGCATTTTGGATGCAATTGTGTACTATGTGTGCTGCACAGCCAATTCCAATGATATTTATACCAATTTCGCATTTCAATCGATAAAATACGTTGTTTTCACCCTTTCTTTTCACACCTCCGAAATTCGTGTTCCAATTATCACCGCAAGATCCCACAATTTTATTCATCACATGATGTTCTTTTATTGAAGAAACAAGGAAATCAGTCAATATTTCTGATGTTTCTCCGAGGACTCCATTAAAGTCAAGCATTTTTACCTTTAAACCAGCCTGGGGAAGAAAATAGCACACTATCACTGAAACGATTTTTGTCCTTTCTGTTGGAAGTGTCAATTGTAACACAAAGTTGCATTTATCTAACTCTTAATGTAACTCTTCAATACACATTGGTGTGACTACATTTAAAACTACAGATTCACATTTTCTTCGAGCAACACCAAACTTAGATTCGAAAAAATTGAAAATCATTTTGCTAGCATAATCCGATGTTTTGAAACTTAATCCATGAATAGCGGTGTGATATTCAAAAGTGCGAATTTGGATCGTTTTCCTCAAAAAGTGATATAATTGATGTTGAGGATGCCACTGCTAAAGATGATTTGTGTTTTGCAGTTTTTAAGTGTACGCATACGACTAGCACTGACGTTGATCCATACTTCCGGGATAAAACAGTAAACCGGCCGGGACAAGGCCTAAAAGCCGTGACAATCCCGGTCAAACCGGGACGTATGGTAAGCCTATCAATACGGGTTTTTCCGAATTGCTTCAGCTGCTTGAGTGACACGATATGATTTTGAGACAGTTTCTCTCCCTTTTGCGCCTTGGAAAAATTGTTTAAATCTTCAAAACCAGACCTACTCCAAACACTTTTTTTAAGAAAACAAAAGGCAAGGCAAGCAAAAACAGTTTCTTTAGTTTACTGCAGCCACATAACCACGTTACCGAGTCATAAAGATTTTCATGAAAGTGTAGCATAAAAGATTTAGTTTTGGTCTTGAAGTCTCAGTATTTGTTTTGGTCAGCTGCTTTCGATTATTTGCAGTTTATCTTGATAATAAAATGCACTGAACTATTTATTGAGTATCTTTTCAATGGAACAGTTGCATTCCTGTCAAAGAATCTCACTCTCCGCAGTCCCACAAATAGCAAAAACATCAGCGGGAGCCCCTGAATGCATGGTGGAATCTGCCGGCGTGAAGCTTCCCTACATCTCTATAAATGCGTCGATAATAATAAAACAAAACCACTTCTAAACGTCACACTCCGCAAGAAACTTACACTATATTATTCAGTGACAGCAAACTAAATAACTGAACACCAATAAATCAATTATAATAAGGCTATATGCACGAAGTAACACTTGAGGCAAAGCGGTCAATGACCCCATCCATAAGATCCGAACACATGGGATTCTGTGAAGCATGCAGGTTCCCTAACCCATACCCCTACTCTCCCAATAGACGCATGCGCAAACTGATCTCCATTCTCTCTCTTTCGCTCACCATCATCCCATCATACGACTAGTGTCGCCGCTGACGCATTGTTCAAATATTACAGTCATCTAATTTGGCGTTTCGCTACTGACGCAGCATACGAAATCAGCCAGTTTCTTTATTTTCAATTGGTGTTTTATTTTATTTATTCTTTTAAGGGAAGCGGCGCTTCCCTAGCTTCCATGGACGCCTCGCAAACTGTTCCCAACGTTTCCAACGTAGCGAGCACTAATTTATTTCTAGCATATTAAGCGAGGACCGCTATACTTTAGTAAATAGAAACAATATTAAATAAAATCAAACTGACATAAAAGTTTTTGCTAATATTCTTTATTAGGTTTATAAAAAACAGTTGAACATATTAAATTAATGGTGCTAGATAACGCGATTTAAGGCATCGTATAAGAGCACAGTGAGACTTCCGAAAAGCACGGCGTTGCTCGCGAGAGCCAGGTTGGGGACCCCTGACCTGAACAAAGGTTAATGATAAAATGCTATTATTAAAATCTATAAAAAATCTCATATCCTAATTTTTCGGAAATACTTATATATTGATGCCAAAAAGTTTTCACCGATGGGAATATGACGAATCAAAACTAAGACGGAAAGGACAGCTTAAAATAAAAATAGCATACCGACACGTACGAGCGACCTCGTAGTTGCTCGCTTGTGTTAAACATAAATAATTCACGGTACACCTCGTATCAGCGTTCGAAAAACTTTCGAATCGCACCGAGAACAAAATTAGATTACTTTACGCGCGCACGTACGAAACTCTAACCCTAACAGGCCCAGGATTATTAATTAGACACCCAAAAACTTGTAGGCCGCGTACAAAAATTCGAAGGTAGGACGACCGATCGATGACGAACCAAGGGCGACAATTACTACCTTTCCGTACACAACCGATTATTTCCCGACCTTGCCCAAAAAAACCTCGTCCTACGCCTTTCCTCCGCGACACGAAACGCGGAGGACGAAGTGAAGAAAGAATAAAATAGAAACCGAAACATTTTCAGATATACGTTATTAGGAAGGATGAGAGGAGAGAAAAAGGGAGGTCGGTTTAGTCGGTTTAGATATCTCCTCTGAGGAAACCTTCTTGACCTGCTTAGGAGGAGAGTCGAGAGGAGAGGTACAAGGCGAAAATGATGTCAGTCCCAATAACCAGCCCATTCCATTGTGAGCTCTCACTCTTTCTCTTTTTCTCATCGTGAACCAGGGACGGAGGCACGGAGTGGGAGGCGGAGGAGGCGAGGGACGCTCGATCCATAGACGAGAGCGAGTAAGAACCTTCCGGGTCTCACTCTCCCACACACAACCTCCTCCACTGCCGAGTCCCTGGGCCTCGAAAAACTGGGTGAAAGACTCGCGGGCTGTGTGAGAGATACGTAAAAGAGGAAGTCGCGTATCGTCCAAGGGTGCTGCCACCAGAGGGTAAGAGGACCTCCCGTTTCAGGGTCTCTCCCTCCTCATTCTCTCTCTCCTTAGGGAGGGAGGAGGCGGGGACGCGAGAGGAGGGAAGGAAGGGAAGGAGCTCTAGCGCCTCGACTCCACTTCTCACTCACTCTCTCGCGAAGAGAAACCGTTTCTCTTTTTCCCGCCAAAGCGTCGGGTGGTACTGCCCCCACGCCCCCCCCCCCCTCTCCTCCCCCACGCCTTACTCTCCCCTAATCTCTCGCGGGCCCCGTAGGCTGGAAGTCACTCTCTCGCTCTCTTGTCTCTCCGCTCTCCCCTTGACCCATTAATAACACGAAGGAAAGCGATACGAGGAAGGGGCTATTATATTTTTTCGGCTCTAAAAATAGGACGAGGCCCTCTGCCGAGATGTATTCTATATCCTAGTCTCTATCGGAATATTTGAGCTACGACCTAACTTTCCTGATTTGTTCTGGGTCGTTCGGGTGGTAAATAATTGAGGGTGTCAAAAAAGTCTTTCCGTAGCCTCTCTTCTCTCTTTTTGGTCTCGTAGACCGAGGAGTCCTTGTTGATCGAACGTATGATATGATGGTTTAAAGAGGTTCTCGGTGAATATTAGTCATTCGATTTGAGACTTGAGAATGTATGGCGCGCGTTCGAATTCTCCCAAGTCCAGAAGGATAAGGCAAGCCAATAAATGTGCCGCGTAAAAGCCTAAAAAGGACTTCGCTCTCATAAATCCTCGTCCCATTACTAAAGGGTGTAAAAAAAATCGCTTCGACGCTGTTTAGATTCTCCGTCGATACCATCATTGTAGGAAATTCGAGGACGAATCTAAATAAAATCGCAGTTTTACAACGCTATAGACGGAATTGTTTTTATACATTGATCATCAACGTTTTGATGTCAATTTCACTTTTGGTTTTATTTCAGCGGCATTTTTATTGGGAGAAAAATTGCCTCCCGTTTATTTTTTATCATAGAACCATTTTTACTAACGGGTTCTCATAGCAAAGTTGCTTTGTTGCTATCAAAATCTGTATTTGATGCATTTAAAACGAAGCTAGCGATAGCAATTAAATTCCATTAAAATTGCGTATCTGATCGCTTCGTAAGTACTTAATCTACGACATATCCACAATCAAAAATGGCACAGAGATTCGAGAGGAAAAATTTCCGGCACGATTGTGAGAACGAAAAAAAACATTCCGTCGACGGTTCCCCTTTCCAAAGGGACGAAATTTTTAAATAAGCATTTTAACTTTAAAATACTATATAGGCCGCCAACGTCCTATTGAGAAAGTTGCCTTCCCCAGTTTCCCCTCCCTCCCTCTCTCCTCACCTTCTCCTTCTTTCCTCCTCACCTCCCTCTTTCTTCTCCTCACCTCCCTCTTTCCTCTCCTAGCCGCCTTCCCAATCAGTCCCTGACCTCTCCTCATACGTCGGAGATGGCCCGAGAGAATACGTGACGGTTACGAGAGAGGAAGGAAGGAAATGGAGGAGGAGGGGGTCTGAAGGAAGGATGAATAGGAGGGAATGGCGGAGTGGGAAGTGAAAGAAAGAGGAAATGGGAGAAAAGATTGGGCAAGAGGAAGTGAATGATTAAGAACGAGAGAGAAATAGGTAAGGAGGGAAAAAAGAATGGGGAATTTCGAGCGAGAGCTATGGAAGGCCATCGGCTGATTTTCCTCGTGAAGTAGATGGCAAATCGTCCATTAGGGCGATAATGAGATATCGCGCAGCCATTTATTTTTGGCGGCGACGATATTTATACCTCGATCGAAATGGTGAAAAAAAATCAAACTTCATCGACGGAATGAAACGCGCGTCCCGACGTCCTGACGAGGCTGACACGGATACGGTATGTTCACAGCTCTCGGGTCGCTAATTGCTCAGTTTTTTGTACAGGCTGCAAAACTGCACTACCGGCAATACGGTTTATTGTAATTTTACCGTATATCTCCCAGACTACGCTCTGTTTGCTGCCCTGACTTATTTGAAAAACGGAGTCAAGGAATTCAAAACCGGGTTTTCACGCACCGCAAGAACACGGCTGAGCGACGTAGGCCAACGCCGAAGGACGCCAAAAATTCTCCACGGGTCGAAAAGTCGCAATGTGTTTACTTTTTGAGCTCTGGATCTCGAAGCACCTGTCTCAAGCGACTTGGGTGGGAAGCGAACCGGTGGGTCTACATTCGGGAACTGCGTCGTGAGGGATATTCGTTAGCGATTAGCCTCTCTCCATCCCCAACGCCCGGAATAATTCAAACCGAGAGTTCACCTACGAAAACGACGAAAATGCCTGCGATAACTCCGACGAAAATTCGGCACCTTATCAGATTCTCGAGTAAAATGAAAACAAAATGGCTGTTAGTTGAAACTTTATTAAAACCGACGATAATAACGATAAGAAATTTTTATGCGGGCCAATCCTACCTCCCACGACGAAGCAATTATTAACAATCGGTGATGTGCCAAATTGTAAATCTCGTAACACCGTTTACGCTTCAAGGAAATTGTCGATCGCATAAGAGGATTTCGACATTCATCTATCGGTTTCCAAAAGTGGGAATGTAGGTTATCGAAACGGTGGCTGTTACTAATTACCAGAGGGCCAAAGGTGCAGCACGTTTCCACCACGACGTAGTAGTTATTTCATTGAAATTTGAGCGGTTATTCGGCATTTTGCAACAAGAGATGTAGTTATTATACTCTTTAGGACACCAATCAAGCTACAGCTATTTTTGTAGAGACAGAAAAATAGTATATAACTACTTTTTTGAGCATCGGTAGAATTTTAGATCTTTTTTTACCAAAGTAGATACATTTCAGTCCATGCATATATAAATGTCTAATTTCGCTCAAGGATTACACACCTGGCATGTTCTCACATTTTATGGTTTTCGAATTTTAAAATATTTGTAATTTAATTTGTTACTGATAAGAAAGGGTAACACATATGGCTACATATATTGCAAGATTCAAATTCGCGACCTCATTATTGCGACAGAAGTCCAAAAAACACTGCTTATATAAATAGAGGAATCATTAGCATACGCATACAGAACTCCCCCGAACTTGCTGCGATTGTTCCGACGAGTTTTGGTTTCCTCCCAAGTTATCTAATTACACTTCATCTTCAATTCACCAAAGGCGTGCGTAAACCGACAATCAAGTCTCTAAAGCTTCACCAAAAACTACGCAAAACAACGAGAACGAAACAATGAGGCGCAGAGCACAACGTTTCAGTTTTAGTCCAAAGCACCGCTTAGACGCGGGGATAAACAAGCGACGCGATTCGGCGTAAGAGAGTAAACAAAAGCGTCGAGGGCGTTTTGTGTCTCGACGACATATTCCGACAAAACCGGTCGGGACTAATCGTCGCGGTCCAGAGTAGGAAAAGGAAGGGAATGAACACTGCCGTATCCTAATGACACAAAGCGTAGGCTAAAAACAAACTCTTTGAGAAAGAGAGAGGTAAAGAGACCGAAAGAACAATTTGAGGGCGACGAGAAACGCAGCGAGTGAGAGAGAGAGAGAGATAGAGAGAAAACATGTATTTGGCAACAGCAATTGGGTTGGAAAAATCGGCGATGGGAAATTTCGAGTCCGAGGTAGAGAGAGACTGAGAGACAAGTCACGCTGCCCTATATACTAATGCTTTTACGATAGAGAACGGAGAGAGAGAGATTGAGGGAGAGAGGTAAGCGGTCAAGAGAGGGCTGCGAAATAGGGGGATGGCTAGATATGTGGAGGTTAAAAGATTTATTCAGGAGAATAGTAAATGAGGAACGGTCAGCTTTAGCGTCACAATAGCTCATTGTGTATCCGATCCCTCAAAGCGTGTTCGAGCTGATTCGATTAGGCCATCGATACGACTGCGGGTAAAAGTGTATATATAAAGTGGGGTAAGTAGACGGCATTCTGTGGTCTGCTTTAGGAGCGCGCAAGTACATTTAGCAGTATGCGGAAATGATGACCGAATAAAAAAAGCCTTCAGAGGTCGAATAAAATATCCTCTCGGAATTAACTCACAGAAGATAAAATGTCCATTTGTCGTCTATTGATTACTCAATAGACGCCTATTTGAATAATGTATTGGCTTTCAATTTTATTTTACATTCACACCATAAGAAGAAAAAGAAAGAAAATATTTACGCTAGAACAACTTTGTTAATTCCATACATAAAGTATACACAAAGCGAATCAAGTTTCGGTGCTTAACAAATTCCATGAAGTAAAGCCTATGCTAGTAAATTATATCACTTTTGTGTTTACAATGTAACAATTCCAATATGTGACCGTCTGATTGTGAGTTATTCAAACACGCACTACACTGACAATAAAGAAAATTATACATAATTAAAATGAAATTGCGGACTTAATATAATTACCTTTGCTTGAAGATTTTTGAGGCTAACAAACTTCAACTATGTTTCATTAATTTTTCATCTACCATAGATACAAATGATTTATCGATAACTATTATATATTCGTTCATTAGAAATGTTTTTTTATGCCGCGAGGCAAAATTTATGAAACCTATTCCAAATAATAATCTCCATTCAACGTCTAAAAATAGTAAATACCCATCTTTTGTAGAAAATCTGCTATTTTTATGCATTTATTTCTCTAAAGCAATAATAAATTATCCAATCCACTTATTTTTGAGTTATATTTAAGCCAAATATGAATTATCTACAGACAAGTAGGTAAATAAGACATTTGTTATTCCGAATAATTGTGAAACCATACCTTCTTCGGAAATAGATGTAACGACCTCTCCGGCGTCCGTCAGGCATTCTGGATTGCAGGTAAGAACGAAATCAAATATGTACATCTGCCATCAAAATAAACAAATTACTGTTTGGAGTCGTTTCTTCGAATGCCTCTGTCCAGTAGGAATAAGCGCCATGCATACATATATCTCGCTGTCTTCGGAGTTCTTAATATGTAAATAACTTTCGTTCCACAGAGCCAAATAAACATTTTTACGTAATTATTTTGTTTTAATTTAAAGTTGAAGTCGAATACGTACTACATTTAAAGTAGCCGTTTCAGCGATTTTAAAAACTGGAAAATTTTAAAACAAGTAAAATTAATTTGTTTATAGACGACAATTATTTAAAGAACTGAATATAATCAAATATTCAATTGTTGCCATTAATAATAAACTCAATCAAGGATTAAATAGCAATTGCTAAATAATAACTCAATAAAGTAATGGTAATTGTATCAATATTATCGCGGAGACCAGGGGCGTAGCAATAGGGGAGGTGAGCGGGGTTACGGCCCCGGGCGCCCTTCTCGAGGGGTCGCCAAAATTTGAAACAATGTATCATGTTCATGATGTAACACACTTAGAAATGCTGCAGATGCTTCACAGATAGGGTATTGTACCTGCATACCCGAATGTTGAAGTTGCTTTGCGAATATTTTTAACATTACCTGTGACAGTGGCGTCGTGCGAGCCTAGTTTTAGTAAACTAAAATTAGTTAAAAATTACTTACGATCGTCTATGAGTCAAGAGAGGTTATTAAATTTAGCGATTTTAGCAATCGAACAAAATATTTTCAAATCGTTAAGCTACGATGATGTCATAGATGAATTTTCAACATTTAGGCCCGGAAAGTGTTTGGAGAAGTGTTTAAGCAAGAAGGTCAATAAATGTAATGTTAAAATTTTAATGGTTAGTATGCTTACGATTTGGAGTATTTATGCAGGACTGTTAATAAGTGTAAAGTTAAAATTTTAATGTTTATTTTTTATAATTTTTCTAAGGACCACTACAAACAAACTTTGCATCAAAGGAGGACAGATATTTGTTCCAGTCTGACTAAGCCAAGGTGCATAATTCATACTTGAGAACTTTTTAAAGACAAAATTTAAAGTTTTTTGAGCTATAAATCTTTAGCTTTCACGATGATCATCGTATAAACGAAAATTTGGGGACTAAAATTTTCGTTTTTTTAAAGCACGAATATTAATGGATTTGCACGTTAGAACTTCAGAATCTTCTTAACTTTTACCCATGATTGAATAATTTAATTAGAATCACAAAAATCATAAAATATCTAACCAAGGAAAATTAATGTGGACTGGCGATCACAAAATATATTCATTTATGTAAAAGATACAACCAAGAAAAAAAGAATACGTACTTGCGTGTTTGGATATTTCAACTTCAATCCTAAGTTGTAAAATTTATTTAGGGACTCTTATTGGCTCTTTGCGCCAATTGCGTGTTTTGAAGTTCTATTTAGAAGATCTTCTAAGAATTATGAAGAGGAAAAAAAGATATTTTATTGACTCTGAAAAATCTCTTCAACTCTTCGAACAACCTGGTTTTAGCGATAGTGCAATATTTCCTCTTAAAACGCCACGTAACCATTAAAAAATATTTTCAACCAAATAAAAAATGGATAATTTTGTGATATAAGGAGGGCGCCGTTACATGGTTCCTTGCTACGGCCCTGGCAGAGACTGACAGCATATTTCCTCCCTAGCTACAATCTCACGATGAAAAATTTGTTTTGTTTGATAAAACGACTAAAAAAATTTATTTCTTTCAACTATTGATATTTAAATCTTTTTTGAAACTCTACCTCTCTTTTCTACCAATTTCGCAATTCATAATAACAAAATAGCAAATATATTAAATGTTAGTTAAATAATATTTGTCACAAAAATTATTTGTCATCATTATAATAATTCTAAAACATTATTCATTTGTTCACCATTATGAAGCTATAATATATAGTAAGCTTAAATGATGCAGCTAGAAAAAAGGCCTGCGCAGGACAGATTTGTAAAACGATTATATGACAAGTATTATTATATGAAAAGTATTATTATAAGATTTAAACTGCGCATTGACGGAAGGACACCGGAAGAGTTGATCACGAAAATAAAATACGTGAAATGTAGGGTAATACGATATGACTGTATGCGATCTCCACAAAATTAAGCTCGTAAGTGAGGATCATTTGTGTTAGTTTGGTTCATAGTGTCCTCTTACAATTTGCTAGTTAAATGATAGGTTCAAAACTAGATATAGAAATATTACCGATGTTTCCTAACAGCTCTGGTCGGTTATCGTGCCAGTCAATTACGAGGGGATAATTTGCTCTACCCGAGGCTAGGAGATCACAAAGCATAGGCCTTTCCTGATTCGATGAAATAATGTCTCGAGTAAATAAAATCTCATCCTCTTACGGTCAAGCGCTGTTACATATCATTTGAACCGCTGCGACCCTACTATCGCTTTAAGTGAAATAAGGCGACTAAAAGTCGAGCGGCCAAATCCCTCCGGAAGATTTACCGACAAACATCTCCTTCCCTTTTTATCGAGGAACGCAGTACACGCATTCCAAGCGTCATTGAGCAACGAAGTCTACCACTCATCCCCTTCCGTAACTCCTCTTCCTCCACCTCCGACGCAGCTCGATCCATTCCTACCCCTGCGATCCTCCACCCTACACTTCCGACATTTCTACCTCCCTCCTCCTCCTCTCTCTCCCTTTCTCCTTGCTAAAGATATGTAGAAGGCACAAGTAGAATGGGTAGGGAGTCGTGGAAAGGAGAGCAGACAGGCACACACACCTTGCTCTTGCCCCCCCCTCTCTCTCGTCCCTACCGTCACCACCTTCCTTCCGGGGTCGCCTGCATCCAAAGCGAATTTCACCTCCGTCGCTGCCTCCACCCCCGACTCTCACCTCCCCAAGACCTCCCCCCCCCCCCCATCGGCCGAGCCGCGTGCCGCACCTGAGATCTCCCGCTCTTTGGCGCAAGGAGAGAGAGAGCGAGAGGGAGGAGGAGAGAGAAACGTGCGGGGGAGCGGAGTGTGAGGCAACTTTCTTGTAGGAAGCGGGACGAAGGCAGAGCGGCGGCTCCGTATAAGAGAGGTAAAACCATGGGCAAATAGGGCGTAACGATTGGAGAGAGAAAACTCAAAATGCTACGAGCTCGATATCGCCGCCCGGAGAGCATCACACGGAGAGCGCACTTTGAATTTAACGAATTTAAACCGATCACGAATGGTGCAGCTTATTAGTTCGGTCGCACGTACCGCAGAGAGCGGAGTTTTTCGCTTGAAAAGCTTTTGTGCGGCGGAGAGACCAAAAAGGGGATTAATATTCATCGTGAATCGGTTCGGGGCCTAGTTGAGTAAAAGCTTTTAGCAACTCTGGAACCATTCGGCGCGGAGGAATAACGTGCGAAGCCGAATTCGAAGCGAAGTCGATTAATTCGGTCGAGCTAAACATGAGGAGACTGCTTACTATTGAACGACATCGAGATTTTCCTTCCTTTTCTGCATTTAACCGAGAGTTTTATAACAACCACAAATCTTCAAAATGGAATAATAATATTCATTCGCGAATTATTATGAGGGACAATGGTAGTTATATTTTTATAAACATTTTTGATTTGACCTATTGTTTTAAGGCAAGAATTTATGGAAGTTTTTCATCTCCAAAAGCATGCACTTGCCAACAATTTGAAGATTCTTTGAATAAATCTAAAACAAGATTTAATAAAGCGTAAATTGACAGTTTTTGCTTTGTATTATTTCAACACTCATAAGGGGAAACTCTCATTGATGGAGTGGGTGGATATTTTCAATATCATGGCTATCACGATGCATATTAAAAATATACCTTTATGTAAACTTGTTCACAGAAGACGAAACTTCAACTTGAACATCTATATCTGTAGTATTCCTTGTTGATAGCTCAAATTTCTAAAGCTTCACTTTTTGTAACTTGATTTTTTTTCTTTACTTAAGGCTTCGAATGTACACTAGTCAAGTACGTAGCAGTAAAGATTCGAGAAAAAATAAACCACTTGTTTTCATTAAGTAGCTTGACTCATTTTAATGCTATAATTGCGTAAAAACTTGTCGCTTTCTAACCTATATTTCAAATTACAGTGGATTTTCAATTATTTCAAAATGGGTAGCTAATTTTGTTTTAGAAATACAATTAATACACCGTTCAATACCAGCGGTGAAAATCGTTTGGCACTATTCTTAATTCGACTAGTCTGGGCGAAGAGAAATACAAGGCACCAAAGCAATGGGAATGGAAAGTTTGCACGGAGCACGCGCTTTATAATTTCTACTGCATTTATCGAGGTTAATACCTCATATTCGGTCAACGGTGCTATGAGGTTCATAAGACCTGCATGAAAGCAAAAGAGCGTGGGACAAACCCACGCAGGAAATGAGACTGTAAACCCAAATTTCAATCGAAAGTCTTGAATATCTCCCTCTCTTCCCCTCGTAGCTGAGATGGGCTTCACGCGAAGGGAAGGTTGAGGAGGGAAATCCGAAATAGAAAGCGCTCCGAGAAACACGGACGAGCCACGTATATTTTCACTCATGCATAGCTCTTTTTAGGGCGAATATGGAATAATATTCATGGGCTCATTCGCGAAAATCAGGATTCGCACTCTCTTTTGCGAAAGAATACTTCTGCTAGAATGATCAACAAATGCTAAGGAATATATAGAGATAAAGAAGACGTTTTGCATTTTATCGGTAAAACATCCCATTGATTACCGTTGATTTGGATTAATACACTAGTTTTATGGTGGCTATTACGATTGAATATTCAGTTATGTAAGCTTTAATTTATTTGACGAGTTTGCCAATAAATCGTAACCAGCACTTCAGGGTCTTATTCAATGAGCTTACCCACAGTAGCAAAGACAATCGCATACGGCCATGCCCATGATAGGATTGGAACCGAGGAACCCATCAATGGGAAGTACATACCCTACTCATTCTTCCATCTAGGCGGGCAATACAATTAAACATACCCATAGTATTATATAATTTAGGGAAGAAATGATTCTTTGCAACATTTTGAAAATAAGGTAATTAATTTTGCTTTTTCAAAAATTTTAATATTTTGGGAAGCACTTGGTTAACATGCTCTGATCCAAAATCTTACCATAAACAAAATAGCTGAGTCATTGACTGCAGTGTCAATTGCCAAATCAACAAAATAAGAGGTCTGCTCGTCGAGAGGTAGCACATTAAAGCTATTAACTACCACTAAAATTTTCTTGCAAATCACTTGTTACCGCGAAATTTAATAACTCCACTAGTACCTGGTTCTCCATTAGAAGAATTGCATTATTCTAGATTCGAGAGATCTCGCCAAAACATTAAAAAGGTGACGAATGCGAAAGAAATATTTGTTCTAATTTTGCGGTTTTATAAAAGTACAAATATGTCACGAAAAACGTCCCCCAATCAAGAAGAAAATCATACAACGATCAACTTATAAAAAAAATACTGCGCCGGATATCGCTCTCAAGTCCGTGATTCGAGTGAAAGGTGATTGAGAGAACCTAAGACCGATTCCATGCTGAGAGACTTCCGCGGATCTGCCTGTCAGTACCTTGACACGCTAAGAGACGCAGGAGGCGGCCCTGGCTCCTGAAAGGTCATTAAAAGAGGACAGGATATGAAATTTGAGGGTCCCTTTTGGCTCAAGTTATATCGAGGCCTTTACATATATCAATTAACGAGAATGAAAAATGAGAAAACAGTACATTCTTGCATTTTATAAATCAAAGTAATTTAAACTACTGAAAAAAGTCCCCAACGCTGAGTCATCGCTGATTTCAAATCATAATTTCGTCGATTGCGACAGACATTTCAGAAGGGACGGCGTAATAAAAGTTACATAACTAAATTTATGCGTAATTAAAAATGCCTTTGCGACAGATGCGTCTAATACGTAACGATGAGGCGGAGACTTGCGCGACATTAAGAATCCTTGCACATGTTTCGCCACCAAAAAATAGGGCAGACAGACACTACCGTAGCTAACTACCAACTGTTGTGGAAGTCTACCCCGTAAGCTAAATTTTTATTTGCTGCAGAACCGAATACAGGCATATCAGACGAGAAAAAAATTCCAAACTCCACGACGGCGGAAAGAAATGTCTCAAAACGAAAACGTGGGAAAATCGAGTCAAACTAGCATATATTCAAGGAGGCCGACTCGAGAATAATTTCAACGGAAAGAACGTTCCCGTATCCACAGTAATCATCTTACGCCAACACACCCGGGTTGCTTAATTACCGGCTGACCGATTTGGGGAAGCGAAAAAAAATATCGCCGTATTGGTGTCAGACACGTAGATCTGCCGCGTTCGAAACTTTCGTCATTATTCCGCTCTCGAGGCGTTCGGAATTTCTACGCGGACGCATCATCGTCGGTCGACCCGCCTCGGAATCGTTTTTATTGCATTTTTTTCGGAACGTATAGGAAGTCGAAAACATCTCCAAAATCCTGACCGAAGACTATTTGCGAAGATCATTCCTCGCGGAAAATTCAAAACCCGGATGGATTAAATTCGGATCCGAGGGAAGCAGATAAGAAAACGCCGAGAAAAATAACCCCCTTTTCCTCTCTGCTACGCTGGGGAACAACTTTTCCCGCCATCCTTGACCGCACGGAAGAGTGGAACGGCGGCGCGGCGTGCCTCACGTCTCAATTCCAATCGTACGAAATAAGCGAGAAAAAAAAGAGAATCGACCCGAGTATCAGGAGAGGTCGGGGATGAAAATGAACGCGATGAGCCTCATCTAAACGGCCTCATCGACTGACATTTTTTGTCCTTCTCCTCCCTCCTAAACTTCACTTTTACTCATTGAACCCTTTCTCCGACCTATTCCCCACCCCTTCCACCCCCGACCCTCCGCCCACCTCTTTCGGCACTCACCTCTCACACGTAAACGGCGTCGTTTTTATGACCACTTGGTGATATTTTTTCTCTCCCTCTTCATCTATCGCATTTCGTTTTATCTCGATTACTCTCGCAGCCGCCATTTCCGCTTCTAATTATACAAACTTTAACTCGTTTTGCTAATCCTCTGTAATAGACCACACGACGGCTATTCGCGGATTATATTAAAATAAATAAATATTAAATAAGTTTCGCTTTTATTCTTTACCTCTTTTTCTCTCACTCAATAGGATTCGGCAATGACCTGCAAGGGCCTTCCTTCGTGCGAGCACACACTCGCGCGTCCCCTCCCCACCTCTTATCCTTTTGCCATCCTCTTAACGGGTGGCGACGATGACTCCTCACGGACACCTCTTTGCCCAAACACGCTTCAAGGAAATAGAAAGTCCCCTTCCCACCGATAATATAAGAACAGCATCGCCTCTCTCTCCCTCCTTCATTCTGCCCCGCCCCCTTCGAGCTCTCACCGAAAAACCTCCAATGCGAACTGTTATCGACGGCGGCCCTCGGACTTTTTGGCCCGGATTCATTTCACGGACCTAAACATTTCTCTCTGCCTCACGTACGCATAGCAAACGCGAACTCGGGCGCGAAAAACGCAAAGGAAAAAAAACGGCGTCGTTTTGAGGGGATCTCTTCCAATTTCTCTCTTAGCCTTAAGAACACAAAATATGTCCGCTATCGGAAGATACGAGGTTTGATGTCGAAAGCTGGCGTTTTATCCCCTCCCTTTCGTTCGGCATCAGAGCGTGGGTCGTACAGCGATATGATAACATTGTGTAATAAGTTATTTTTCTCCCTTTCTCCACGAAAGATGCGGAGAGAGAGAGAGAGGTGGAGGAGGAGGGGGTGCGAAAGGAAGGGTAAGGAGGCAGCATAGGATGAACGAATAGAAGGGGGAAGGGTAATTTTCATACACACGACCCAAAAAAACGTGTTTGCTTAAAAGAGGTAGGACGAAAGAGAGACAAACCATTGGAGAATGTTTTATGAATCCTACGTATAGATTCCAAGTCCCGCCGCACGGGCACGCGGGAAGATGGAGTGGGGGAGGAGCGGGAGGGGAGCGCGGCCCGCGTCGATAGAAATGTTAGTAGGTTGTGGATATGCGGATGAAGACGTCATGGAATGAAGTAACAGGGACCCTCCGTCCGAGTGACTCTCATCGGCCGCACTGTGACGTTCGCCTTGCGAAGGCGGCGATGGGTCTCGCGTCGTGCTCAATACGGAAGATTGCCGAAAAGGGAGAGGCGACGAAAGTAACTCGCGGACTCCTTTCGCTGGTTGTGGTTCGCGAAACAATTTTTCCCACCGACAATCGAATGGATATCGCTTTCGTAGGAAATAACGCGGAAGAATTTCGAGGATTTCTCCCACGACCTTTCATAAGTTGCTGACGTCAACGTATGTCGTCAATGCCAAATTCCTCAATGCCTCGCGTATGCGCGGATAAGTAATATATCTCCAGAACCTGCAAATATTAATTGAGGTCGATAATACAATGAGCGTTTTTTCCCACCAAGAAGATGGAAATAAAGGTGATTTCTGACACCTTTACATTTATGTACAAATATGTGACCCTATTGCTTATTGAAATTTACAATAGATATTCGTTTATAACGAAATCTGAAACAAAAGTAATGTTATTTTGAACGCATTTATCCAACAGGAAGGCGGAAGTCGATTCAAGCCACGAGCTTCCTTCAAGCCTAAGAACTTGTCTATTTAGAGCGAAGCATATTTAAAACATGAAAATAAATCTCCGAAATTAACCCTAAAGCAAGACATAAAGCAAATATAAAAAAATTAAAAGAGGAACCCTACAGTAGGTATAGGGGTATGATAAGTTTCCTAATGGCTTGAATAAAGTTAGGAGGGAATAAAAATGGTCGGAGGGATGGCTCCTATACAAGAACTGCAAATGTGCCCAACATGGCAGGCGCGTGTATAAATTAATATGCATGATCGCCATCATTTTTCAATTGGTTGATTCCGATTTTCCCTTTTCTGTTTCCTCTGGCGAGCCAGTCCGAGACGTCTCATTAAATCTCTATCCCATTGATCTTGGAGAGTTCCTTGAATCTCTTTGTGTCGAGGGCCAATTCTTTCTCCTTGCAGTGGAGCCGGTCCATTGCCATTTCAAAATTCTCATTTTTAAAAGGACGCACTCGACTGTTTTAGGCGTTTTGTGTGCACATTCGTTAGTTAGCAATGGACAGATTATATACAATATCCGAATAACTTGTTTCTGAGTTGATATAAAATATCTTTGTTTGTGACTAAATCTATTATCTGCCATATTGATTTCGATCCTCAATAGAAATAAAAGGGCATGACCTTAGTTTTCACGGTGTTAAAACTTCTCCGCTGGATCTCTAGTTCTTTAGAGGTCTTTACGAAGTTCTTTTGAGATCCTTCAAAAAATGAAACGTATATGAATGGATTTAAGACGAGGATAAAATTTCTGAAAGTTATCTGTACACTTACTCATTGCCTTGAAGTCTTGATCCTAGCAATTTCAGCAGCTATTTATTTTGCATACACATTCATATATTTTATTTTTCTCCATTTTGTATTTTTTCCATTATTTAATTCTTTACTTTCGTATTACTTCAACCAGAATTAATGGATGCATCTTCAAGGCTGATAAATTCTTCCTATCAATCCTTCCTTCGCCTTATTACGGCATACATACAAACTACCCGACCTTCGAGAGGCAACCCGAAAAAGGGTAAATTTTGAAAATACGAGTATTTGCATTAAGCTTTATCCATATTCACGCTGTTTTTCTTCAAAGATCACAAGAAATAAACGGCAGCGATTATAGCAACCTCTTTCGAAAATGCCAATGACATGAAAGAGCTTAGACTAAAACGAGAGAAAAGGAGTGTCTAATTAACAGTCCCATAAGTAAAATCAGGACAAGATGCTCATTTAAGAGCTTTGATGGCCAAAACTCAATCTAACTGCGCATACAAAACAAACAAATCTCGCAAATTAAGACACCGTCCTATCTATTAACTCGTTTGCAATGCTTCATGTGCCAATGCGTTACGAAAGGACTTAGTTTCTAGAAACTATGTGACAACAAACGATCAAGGATGCAAATTTTTAGAGCAAGGGTGTCCAATACGTTCGCTACAAGACACATGTGGTGAATAGATGGCATATATGTGACGAATTGATGCTATTCACCAGTTATATTTTTTATTCCGAAACAATTTTGGTTATTTGGTATTTGTGAAAAATGTTTTCCATAATAATCAATTTAGAGTATAATATTAACCATTCTTTGAATTAACTCCCTATGTTGGAGGTATAAGAAGTAGAAAATATTTAATGTCACCATTTCAATACTCATGAGTTGCTGTTGTTTACTCTGTACAATGTCGGTCTCGACTGATGTCGTTTTACAACCTCAAATAAGCTTTTAAAAAATTGCTCATCATATTTATTAGAATTGCATATATCGTGCATTATGGGGCGAATATGATGCGCTGATAGCAACGACTGCGGTGAGCATGGGAATATTATGGGGTTTAGATATTGAATTTGAAAATCGTGTTACATATACCGCCATCGGCATACGTTCAATTTTTTAACACAAAACCGCATTTGCATAATTTCTTTCGGGAGCGGAAAGAAAAATCGTACGGCATTTCCCAGGTAAAAACGCATCGACCACGAGAGAGGCTTCCACTAGAAAGTCGTACCAAATAAAAACAGGAGCCAAATAGATTCACTCCTTCGGCTCACAACTTTTGTTTGCATCACCTCCATTCGAAACTAAAACGAATTCCCTTTCTTTCAGTTTCCCAACGAAATTATTGTTGGCGGAGCAGGTGTGTCATTCCGCTTAAGTTGCGTGTGGAAACGTGCGTATGTTAGTATATATGTATACGCGCGTGTGTGTAGATTTTAGAGACATCTCTCATCCAAGGATCCCTCCGGTGACCCCAAAGCTTCTTTCCGAACACCCACACCCCTCCATTCCCTCGAGTGAGGAGAGGAAGGAGAGAAAGAGAGAGAGAAGGGAAGAGGAGGCGGATTTTATAGAGGGAGGGAGGGAGGGAGGGAGGGTTTGAGAGGGAGAAAAGGGAAGAGGAGGGAGTCAAAGGGGAAAGTGGGCCATTCACAGCGACAGCAGGCGTTTTCAATTCGTCGCGAGGCCATTTGTCCGCCCCCCCCTCCCCTCTCTCCCTTACTCACTCCGCCGCCCCCTTCTCTTTCTTCCATCCTCCGCCCATCCCTAACGATGAGACGGCGCTATCTCGGTGCCATTTCGGGATGGGAGCGATTTCGGGGATTCTAAAAATGAGATCCCGTGCCAATTGCCGCTCTAATGAATGGGACATAATCGAATTTCCGACTCGTACGGCTCTTCGTTAGGACACTAGGTATGCGAGGTGACGGGGCAGGATTGTGTCAGTCGGTTCGGGAAACCGAGTTCATCCTTTATTGCTTGGTTTTTTCTTTTTTTTTTGGCACCTGCGGAATTTCGGCAACGTGTTCACGGCTTTCGACTGCCGCAACCAGGATGTAAAAATGAGCCAGCGACGTCCACCAAAACATCGATAAGGCGCGACATAATACGAGAATGGCATGGCGCGAAAAGTTACGAATGGCGCCCGAGTTTTCGGTCCGACTCGAATAAAAACATCTGCCGAAAGGGTTTTGGGAATCTACGGAAATCCTATTTGAAAAGAATTACGCGCCGCTAGCTTCTCGAAAAATATGTCGGCGGGTTAAGACGGTCGCAGTGACGCCATCGATTACGACCGTGCGTCGCTTTCCAGAACACGTCGAAAAATATCTCTCGATTATATAGTCTTTATATAATATTATTCGCATTCCGCCGATGCGCGGTAAGGATTTCAAAATTTTCCGAGTAGCAGCCGATGATGGGATTCGCTAATAAAATAAACAACCACCCGTGACGTATTTGAGTTGTTTAATCGTACGTTCCGAGCCACAGCTTTCACTGCAACTTCCAGAGTGTCTCCTTGACCAAAAGTATCATAAGTGACGAAACAAAGAAAAACAACCAAGGCGTCCTTCCGAAATAAAAAAGGTGACCCTGATCGCGCCTTCATTTACGAACGAATTCGAAATTTCTCTGAATAAAGCCGTGGTGTCCAACAGAACTTTCAGGCTGGCCACACCTGTGGTGAACGTATCAGCCTTTTCGCCACATAATACAAAATATAAATAATATAAGTAGGACTTAATTTAAATAAAAGGTTACAGTTATACACGGTAATGATTAGTCAAATAGATCAATAAATTCAAACATTAAATTTTAATGTGATACTTGACAGTTCATTTATCCAAGTAATGCACTGAAATTTGGCATATAATCCACACTAAATTGCGGTGGCATATAATCCACACTAAATTGCAGTGGCAGCCGGGAGTGACAAGTACTGTGTATCACTGTAGCCTTGTTTTTGTGTAAAGCCACATTTATACAAAATAATACTTTATATTATGTTGCGAAAATGTCGTTGTATGTAAAATTTACACAACCAGATACAAACAAATTTAATACTATGTGATTTAACAAATTAATAAAAAAATAGTAGACAGTAGACTTTGAGCACCAATTCGCCACATATCAATGGCTGATTCGCCACAAGTGGCGATGGGGTTGGACACCATTGGAATAAAGGCTCGAAACTTGACGGCAAGCGTGTCACAACCTAAATAAAGCACCGGGATCGAATTGAAACTGTAATCATATTATTGTATATAATTGACTTTTAAGATAGGCCCAGGAAAGAATGTGGTTTAACCAAATTTTGTCTTCTATTCACTAATGTCCTCTCATAAACGGAAGGCTTATAATGGCGCATAAATATCGAGGTGAACACCTCCTTATTTCTTCCTCATCATTAGATGCCTAAAATTATTAATGGCTAATAAAACCGCACAAAACTAAAAACATTTTTTGAGTCGAAGAGGGAACTCAGTTTCCGCAACGTCCTCAAAGACTGAAGTAAAAATTGCTAAATAACAGATAAATAGACATTTTCTCAAAGAAAAGCTTCCGTACTTGGATTTAATAAACTAGGGATTTATTAAAGATTATACGGCTGCGGAATGAAACATAATAATGAAATAATTCAGGATGAATAAGAGCGTGGATGACGCAAAAACCAAGGTTTCGGGCAGACATTTTGGCATCCTACCTTTTATGTGCAAAAAAATACCCTCTATCCGGCTCATCCGATTTCTCCCTATACATCGCCTTTCGTCCAAGACGCCGAAAACGGCTTTTCGGCCCATTGTGGGCCGTAAAGGAGAGCAGTACGACTGCAAAAACAAAAGGAATCGAGAAATGGAGAAAGGAGGCGGATATGGAGGCTATAGAGAGAGAGAGAGGGGAGGAGGGGAAACGACGGGTCGCAAAGGCGCGTCCAATACGGGAATGCCTCTTTTAAATCGATCCTTTGTTTTCCACCTCTTTCAACTTTTCAATCTAAAAAGTCCTTCGCCGCATGCGTTCCAGCCTTCAAATCTTTCTCCCGCGGAATGGGGACAGAGTCAAAAAGTTTGGGTAGGGCCTTTTTACATGCAAGAAACCTATTTGTTTTCTATCCCACTTCACCTATTTTATTTTTTTTTAAAGAAAACGTTGCGAAAATGATCGAACTTCTCGGTGACGCAATAATAAAAATGCAGAAAATGCCAATCTGGGCCTTACACCTAATGCTCAACGAGGTTAAACGCCTTTCTAATCTATGCCGTTAAATGAAACAATGAATTAAACCAAACAAGCGACCGATCGATCGACACATGCACACACATACACAGACCGTATGGAATGCTGCCAAATATTGACCCAACTCAACTTCTCTGCATTTGCGGAATTTCTGGCACCCTCCTCCCCTCTCATCCCCAGAGAGGAGAGAGAGAGAGAGAGGAGAGAGTGAGAGAAAGGGAGGGAGAAGGAAAAAATACGATCCGATGCAATTTTGGTTTTAAATAAAGTCCCGTTCGCGAGAGCTTTTCTTCGTAGCTCTTTCCTACAGACCTCATCCACCACCAATGCACGGTATCTGGACGTCTGGCTCTAGACCTCCTTTGTCGAGAAAAGGAAAAAAGTGAATGAAGCCGAGCATCCTCGACTCGAACGCTGCGCGGAGACAATAAAATCTCATTAAATACTAAATTATTATTAGTCGTCAAATTTCATTTCATCGCATCGAATTGCTGAGATGAAAAAATATCTCTCCAGAATTAAAGAAAATTAGAGCAATATAACTTTCGGTTCATAGAGTTTGGGAATCTGTCTAATAAAACAAATGCGATACGGAGTGAGCAGAACGAAGCAAACGTCTCTTTATCTCTCTCTCTCTCTTTTAGCATTTATGCCAATAAACACGCACTCGGGCCCTTCCACCTTTTCCAAATCCACCTTCAAAAGCTTTCCTGTTCTTTTCCTCCATTTCCGCGTTCTCCTCTCCGCCCGCGTCTTCCTGCATCCCCAGAAAGAAACATCAGAAGGGAGAAAATTTCACCCCGAGGCGCAGTTAGAGAGCGGGGTAGGCGGAGACGCCGCTCGCGACACGATGTTTGTATCTAAAAGGAGGTTGCGGATAGAGGGAAATGGAGGCATTCTTAAGGGGGCGAGAGGAGAAAAAGAGAGGAGAAGAGAGAGAAGTCGCGGGGAATTCAGAGACGGAGGCAGAGGTGGGAATGAGTTGTGGGGGTGGCGGCTAAATAAAAAAGCGTCCTAACATGACTGAAGCGTTTGAGGCTTCTTCTTCTTCGTCTCCACCCAACCAATCCAATACACCCCTCCCTCTCTCCCTCATCGCTGCCTCGTCTCCCGTGCTGCAGAGTCTCCACTTTCATCGCTCTCCGTACGCTCGGTTTCACAACAGACACACCGCAGCCGATGGGGTGCATGCCAAGTCAGTCAGACAGCGGCGGTGGGTTTCGCTCAGTTTCGAAATGAGGATAGGCGATGGGTTGAAAAAGATGCTGAGGGGAGGAGAAAGGGGGAGGGAGAGAGGGCCATTCCTTCATGAGGAACCAAAATAGGGATCCCGATACGTCACGAAGGGGAAAGGTAGGAGAAAGAAGAGGGTAAAAAGATTGAATCGTTTCCTGTTAGGGATTAAAAGTGGGGCGGCGGAATCCCGATTGATTTTACATATCTATTTTTGCCATTTTGAAAAGGCAAGGATTTTAGGAAGAGAGAGTGTATTATAGGCGATACCTCAAATCGAATAAGTAACGGTGCCAATATACAATGGAAGATTTCAAATGCATTTGATAGGCTGCGAGAGGCCAAGTCCGCACCGAGAATACTCTCCACCGAATGAAAAATTATGGTTTAGGAAAACCAAATTGGGGTAGTGGTTCATTATGGAGCTCATTAATCATACAGCGATAAAGATTCGAGCGAGCTACACCAAAAGCGACCCGCTTACAAAAATTTAGCATAAAAATATTCCATGTAATAAATAAGATGCTTTATCGAGCAAAAACACGACTCGATTTCCTACTATCCGACATTGAAGAGTCAGCTTAATGTTTTCATAAGTTCCGTTGACCAATACAAGCTGTTTATCGGAAATGTGTTTATCCGCGTTATCTCTCGCAAGTTATTCCGTCCCATAACGACAGCGCGACGGGCAACCCCAATCGAGAGACGAATGCGCTGAGCGCAGCTCCTTTTATTATTCCCTCTTTCCGACAGGGGTATTCCTAGATAGCGTCCCAAGGCGCCGGAGGAAAAAGTAGGGGAAACCCCGTTCTTTCGAGCGTCCAATATCTCCAAATACGATGACATTTATTCCGTGAGACGGCAAATGACACAGTTCAGTCGATGTGCTTCGTTCTCGGACACCTAGCTACGTGAGACGAAACACGAACACGACCGCACGAGCGACGTAGCTTTCGATTCTCTCGCCGTTGCGGCTTCTTCTTCGAACCCAGCACGGGTCTTCTCTCTCTCTCTCTGCGTTGTGGATCGGCCGACCGAGCCTGGTTCGAAATCGTCCTCGTTAGGGAAGAAACCCATCGACACGATTCGGAGATCGGATTCGCGAGTTAAGAAAAAGTGAACGAAGGACGCTTTCAAGAGCAGTCCGAGATCCAAACGCCAACAGACGCTTCCAATTGAACGCTCTTCTTTGTCTACCTATGAGTCGGCGACTAGATGTTATCATCATCTCTTTAGACCGAACCATTAACGATTAACGACATTGGGATCATACTCGATGAACCTACGAAAACCGCCAGATTTTTACGACAAAAGTTTCGTATCCTTTTCATTTTGAGGAAATAATTTTGATTAAAATAGAGCCTTTTTTGATGGAAGAATTTCAATTTCCGTAGCGAAAGTACCACACATACAGTGTGCCCTGCAAATCACCAGATTTTTGAGGGCGACAAAAGGAAACAATACCTCAAATTATCCGTAGCAATCCTCAATGGCCTGGTTATCCTGAAGTGATCCATAAAAGTGGAAAAGCAAACCTCTATGTCATACCGCTCCACACTCGATCACGCTCATTTTATCTAGGTTGGGCTTTTAGAAAACAGCGGGAGTTACATTTTTTCCTTAAACCGTCAGTTGATAGCTCTGACCTGAACCTTAGAAACTTCAATATAGCATTCAATGAACGTTATTATAGTCATACCCAGTTAAAACCTCTAATTAAGCCTATATGTCATAGATTTGTTGCACAGCTGATCTACGAATGAATTGTTTCAGTTACGCCACGCAGGATACGACATTCTCCGTGATATTCGAGAGTTTGAGAGGCAGGTCAGAAAGTAAGTTGAGATGTAGTCTGTCATAGCGTTATAATGGTTATATGAATAGCATAATATGCGTATGAGTTAGAAAAATTAAAACAAAAACGATTACCAACAAGCCTTTTTGCTTAATACATACCTTTGACAATTAACATCCAGTAAAAAGTAAATAAGATTCATTGGTCCGCCGCCTCGTGATTATTTTAGAATCTTCTTCAGTCTTCAAGTATTATACTTTTATGCAGTACCTGTCGAACACATCTTCGCCCAAGTCCGGATGATCACACTGAGCAATTACGTGAGAAAACTACTAACCTTAAAATCTAACTGGACCGTAAACGCCGCGTACTTGATTGAATTAAAGAGGGATTCACGGCATGGGATTACACATCTGTGATAGACGACCCGGCTTACTTAGTCTGCGAAACAAAAAAGGTCAACTCCGCGAAGCCTTACGAGGTATTTTTTAACCGATTAAAAATGACCACTTCGTAACTAAAGAGGGCGCATTGGTCGCGTTTCCAGATCGACCGTAATCCTTTCAAACCCACAGTCCTGAATATCTCACGACGTCGAACGAGGACGGCAAAGGAATAAAAACCGCCGAAATGCTCAGCCGACCGCTCAGTCCTAGTATTACCGATCGGACCTAATTCATCAAACACGGCGCGTCCGGACAGAAGGGAACGATTCTCTTATTTTTTCCTCTCACCCCATCTCTCTCTCTCTCGCGCCGCCTCGTGTGGGCGTAACACGACGCGGCTATCTTCGTCGTAACCCACCTGGAGCGTGGCGTGCCGAAGGATATCACAATTGAAAATGAAAGAGAGCGAAAGAGAGAGAGAGAGGAGTAAGTTGTCCCCCTCTCACGCTTCCGTCCGTGATAGGGTGCGTACCAATTTATTATTATTATTTTGTACCCTGCTACTCTCCCTTCAGGGGGAGGGGAATTCGAGGTGGGAGAAAGCCGCCAACGGGTGAGGGAAAGAGGGGAGGGACGCTATCGGGTGTAGGAGACCATTAGGGTGAGAGAGAGAGCGGGTGAATCGAGGGCGATGCGGTGATCGCCATGACGACCGGGAGTTTGGTGTGGGAGGGGAAGAGAGGGCGCCTCTCACCCGTTCGCTCCACACAACGCCAGCTCTCTCGGCCTCGCCCTCTCTCTCCGGCTCTCCTCCTCCCTCCACTCACCCCGCCTTCCCTTCTCCCTCCCACCCCTCCACTCACCCCGCCTTCCCTTTTCCCTCCCGACCCTCCACTCACCCCGCCTTCCCTCCTCCCACTGCCCACGCGCCCTGTGACCTCGTCCCCCTAACTTGCACAATGCCCCTGCGCAAAGAGGTCACGAGAGAGGCGGAAAGGGCGGAACTCCGGCTCGTCGTGACTTATGAGGGAGGCTGTGAGTGAGAGAACACCGCGGCGTGTGCTGAGCGAGGCGGGGGAGTAATAGAACGAGCAGTAGGTTGGATGTGCCCTTTAGGAAAGAATTAAACTTCCTACACACGCACGATCTGCACCCTTCCCCCTATCATCTACCACCGGGATCCCAGCGCTCCCTATCCGACACGCCTATTCCTCTTCCTTCATATTCCTCTGCCTCCCATGGAGTCGAAAGCAGTCACTCTCCCTCTCTCGATTCCGATGTGTAACTAATCCAGGTGGGGGTGTGAGGGTGTAGAGAGAGAGAGAGAGAGCTGGAGTAGCAGCGGGAGGGAGAGAGGGGAGTAAAAGAAACCAAAAAAGCGTGTGACGGAGGGAGAGGGAAAAGAGAGGAGAGAAGAGAGCGCGCGAGCGTTTCGCTCCCCCACTTCACTCTCCGTGCGCCCGGAAGAGAATTTCCGATGTGTTCATCCGGAGAGGAGAGACAGACAGAGAGTTGGAAAGAAGATTTTACTTTTTTCGTTCCATTTCTGTCATATTTCTCCTTCGGTCTCTCGCTACCTCCCTCTGCCTCTCACATTCACTGCCTCCTTCTGCCTCTCTCTTCCTTTCTTTCTTAGTGTGAAAAAAAGATGAGGGTTGGATTTCGCATTCGTGAGCATCCCTCGAGGTGCATCGGAAGCAAGCGATGGAACCTTCCTACGCATGGATCGTCTTTGGTTTCTTATTTATTTTTTTAGGAATCGTGAAATGTTGCGAGTCATACAGCGGCAACGTACTCTCTCTCTCTCTCTCTCTCTCTCTCTCTCTCTCTTCGTCTCTTTCGAAAGGTTCGATTTTTATTTAAAGCTCGCGGTTGCAAGAAGAGATATCTCTCTGATGCAATCGTTTGAAGCTTTGTGGGGATTATGAACGCAGTGAGCGTTAGGGATATTATCCTGTCGAATAGGCTGCATTTTCGTCGGTAATGCGTTGTAGATATATTATCTTTCGACGCTTTCGTTCGAATAGGGATGAGCGACGGGAGAAATCATTTATCGGATCTGCGAGTTAACATTTACATTCGCTTCGGTACTATGCGGCACCTGACATGGTCGCCTCGTGCCTTATCTACGAATGAAACGTACTCGAAGCGAGTCTAATTTCGACAAGGGGAAAAAAGAACTAGAGAGAGATATCAATTTATCCCGAAGATCGCTCCGGGGTAATTTATTGTACGGCGCGGAAGCATCGGTTGGGGGCCAGTGCACCTCGCATATCGTCCATTGGTCTCGGGTTGTGGGAGACTACCGTTCGTTTTTCGGGAGCAGTGGGCGTGAGAATGTCACTTCACGGTTGTTTTGGACGAACGGGGACCGTGGGTTCTGTGACATTGGAAGAGGCTACCGGCGTCGAGTAACAATGGAAACTGTCCATGGTCAAAGCTGAGTACGGACCGTTACTCTTCAGTCCAAAAGGTTTATTATTTTCTTCTCTCTCTCTCTCTCTTCTTCAATAACTACCATGAAGGCTGAATATTGGGCTCATTGTCCTCTACCTACAGGACTAATTTGGTTAAACGTCAGGCGTGAAACCTTTTGAACAACTCAATTGCGGTACACTGGATATAGCTGAAAAGGCAGTTTCTTCGTTTTTGTCGGAATTATTTTTAAAATTCGTATCCGAGAATGAAAGAGAAGACGGGAAATTTCGTGAATCGTAATAAAGCTTTAATGATTGAGAGCGGAATTCCTTGAAATCCTTATTTACTTTGATAATTATCTTTCGATTTATTTGAAAGCGCGTCATTTTTATCGAGAATAATAATATTGACTCGAGAAAAAAATCCCATATAAATCTTTTTTCAACGCCGTTTATATCTAAATCATCGTCTCACAGTGGTTTAACAGAATCACGCTATTTTTAAAACTGTAAACTCGGCGTTTCGCGGAAATCGATATCTCCAATCGGCCCGCATGCTTTTCAAAGCGCTCCGTACTTAATCCGACGTGTAATCTCTCCCGTTTTAACGCAACGCGAATCGGGTTATCCGTGAGATCGCCACCTCGCCGAGTCGCATTACCTCCCTCGCTACCCCCCCCCCCTCCCAGAAAGCCGCCGCCCTAGCTTTTTCCGGCGAAATTCTTCACCCCGCCGCTGCCGCTCATTTTCTCGGAGGTGCGAGAGAGAAAGAGATATAGAGAGAGAGCCTGCGCGTGCGGGAGGTGAGGAGCCGAGACTAGGGACATAGTGTGTGTGAGAGAGAAAAGGAGTCCTCAAAGCCTTGCGAAACACGGCGGATAAGAGTTATTTTCGACGCGACCCTAATTTGCAACGGGCGACCTTTCTTGGACGGCGCGCCAAAAAAATGAATAAAACAAGAACAAAACGGGCCGTCGAGTGCACTTTACTTCGTTATTTTTATATGTTTATCCGCGGATTGACGAGTGACATTTTCCGTGCGAAAATCACAACATGAGAGAGAGAAGCGGTGAGAGAAAGATATAGAGAGACAGAGGAGTTAGAGAAAACATTTTGGCGCCTCTTATGAAGCAAATGGGGAATTGCGAACGGCTTCCTACATACACACATGCATACAACCGCGTTGGCACATCGTTGCACTCCTACCTATTTCTCTCCCTCCCTCCTACTCCCTCCCTCTTTCTCTCTCTAGCCCTCTCCCTCCCTCCTTTTATCTCTCTCACCGCTCCCGCACCTCAGCTACCGACTGGAAAGCCACCTCCGGAGCCTGACCCAGGTGAAAAGCGCGTAAATTCGAAAGTTGAAAATCCCTTCCCTCCCATTTTCCCGTAAGGGCTGACTTTATACGGAAGGGGGCGACTCATAGGGAGGGGGAGAGGGAAGAGGGCGGGCGATAGGTAGCGATGGCGAGGTACCATGAGACAATGAAAGCGCTCTCCAATCTCCTAGCTTTCCACGCAGGAGGAGTAAGGGGAGGGCGGATGAAGAGATGTCCCAAACCGCGGCCATTTAACAAAGACGGTTGAGAAATCGAGCGAATCGGATTCTGTCGGAGTCGGCGGTTTTGGAAGACGATCCGGTTAATTAGCCCCTTCAAACCACCACCACCCTCCTCCTCCCACGCCCTTCCCCCATCTCCCCGCCACCTCGCGGCCTTTATGACATCTTTTCTTGAAAAAGAAAACGAGGATCCTTTAACTCAGGTCGATCGGAGGGCCCGGGAGGGAGGGAGGGAGGGAGGGAGGGAGGGAGGGGGAGGGGAGAGAGCGAGAGATATAGAGGCAGGAAAGAGGGGAGGAGGAGGGTGAAGAGGCCTAGTTTCGCCGTTTTCTCTCCGCTCGCTCGCTTAAACGCAAATAAAACAGGATAAACGCTGATACGGTCAAGGAATCTGTAATGTGATCTTAATAAATGTAGGACTGAATCATTTTCTCTCTCTCTCTGCTCCCGAAACTCTTCACCCACGCGCTCGTGTACGGACGGAGGGTTTATTATTTTTTTAAAGAAGAAGATGAAGCGCTCGAAATGGCCGGATGAATGTTTTCCTCTTTTTTATTTCGAAACTGTCTCCGTCTTAGAAGTCGCGTGGAGGGACGCGGCGTCGGATATTTATTTGCCGCACAGAAAACGAGGAAGCGAAAGTTGCCGGGAGAGGGAGGGAGAGAAGAGGAGGAGGGAATCGGTCGAAGTGCGTCGGTCTGACGGAGACGATTCGGACGTTATTTCCGTTCCCTCCGTCGCCTCGCAATCGCCCACTCGCGTTCTCCCGCGAAGCGAATTCGTGCCACTTGTAATCAAAAGCAGTCAACGACCCCCGAGGAGAAAAAAAGATCGGAACTGCTCCTTGGAAACGGGATAGAGTTATAATCGCACGCCGTTTACTTTTGGCGGAGAGGACGAGCGGGACGGAGGGATACGACGAAAGGAGCGTATACGAAACTTTCAAGTGAGTAGTCGAGAAGAAGTTTTTACGAACGACGGGATGGGAGCATACACTAAGAGAATGAATTACTCATTACGCGAAAAAAAAACAGTTATGTTTTGAGTGAATCGAGATACTTATTGAGATGAACGCGTTTTCTGAAATGCTGTTTCTTCGACCAGGTGCAAGGGCGTGGCGTCCAATTTGTTATTAAAGTTACCAACTGAAGTCTGATCATGTATAAGCAGGATGTCCTGAAAATTGATTCAATAAATTCGAATAAAGATTTTTTTATTCCATGAGCGAATTTCAATTGAAATTCCACTTGATATCGTGCGTTTCCAACGTAATTTTTCTCAAAGGATTGATTTCATAGAAGCCATATGGTAATCAATACAAAAATTCTTCCATTTCAGTCGTAGAAATACCTTTAGTGACTGTCTAGAAATCAAATACCAAATTTTCATTGTTGGTTCAGCCAAATGTATTGCTGAATTTATGAGACCACTAAAATATATGAACTGTTCTAAAAGAGTGAAAATCATAACATAAAATATAACTAAATTAGTGAACATAATCATAATCTTAACTCAAGAAGAATAAATGAGTTCAAACTTGGATGAAATATTTTAATGTGTAGTACGAGCCGAAAAGAACATTCGAATTACATTATGACAAATACAGCTAGATTTAAATAAACTTTAAAATAAAGTGAAATGGAACTTATGTTGCTCTATTACAGTGGAGCCCAACCTTTTTACATGACGAGCCGCATTCGTAGTTGTAAATGCTTCGGAGGGTCGCATTGGAAGTCACGAGAGCTTCGACGATCCGGATGAGTGTGTACATTAGAAGTCACCAGGGGATTCTGTGGTCTAATATTAGCGAAAATCAAGTCTAAATAAATTACTAGTGTTAAAGCTCCACCAGAAAAGGTTTTGAGACGATAAATATACGGAAAAAATATGAAAATTTCAGTATCAAATTTTACCGATTACCTTTTCATCATAGATTCTCGGGCCGCATAGAGTGCTCTCAGGGGCCGCATTTGGCTCGCGGGCCAAGGGTTGGAAACCCCTACTACTTTTGTTCTTGCTTAAAAGTTCGAGTTAAAGAGGTTCCGCAATATAACAATTTCCATTCAAGGCTAAGTCTTCACAAAGCTCCCAAAGCCGAATTGTGCGTTAAATTCCTGGCTGACAAAATAAGAACTCGTTCTTGGCTCGAATAAAGAAAATCCGAGCAGGAAAAAGCTGACTGAAACCCCCGCTAACTTCCAACGGTTAACAGAAGGATTGAATTAGACGAGACGGACAATGGAGGAATCTCTTCTCCTTGTTTCTTTTTCTCGCAGCGGGCGGGTCGGGCCATCAGTCACCTTCGAAAACTTCCCTCCCGTCGTCCCAACAACAATTCCCCTTTCAAAGGAAGACGGCCGCCGAGTTTACGAGGAAGAAAAAGGGTTAGGGAGGGAAGGGGCAGCGCGGCCACAACGAGGATCCGCACACCCTTCAAAAAGTTTGCTCGCATTTTTCAGACCGCCCCCTCCCCTCTTTATCCTCCCCTCCTCCTACCCCACCCTCAGAGCAACGAATGGAGAAGGGAGTCGAGGAGGGAAAGAAACGACCTCGTTAAAGGCGTCGAAACAAGGAGTCAGAGGCAGGAGGGAACGGTGTGAGAACGATTTCCATCCAACCCCTACCTCCATATCTCTGTGCCGTGTCTATGTGCGCTCCTTTTCCCGACGGGTGACGAATTATAAGTCTCGATTTTCCTCCTCCACATCCCTCATGTTTCCCCCTCCTGCCTCTTCACCGAGATGGATTTTTTTCAATTCCGAAATAGAACGGCGTAGAGGGCTGGGGGAAGGCGGAAGAGGAGCGGAAAGGAGGGAAGACATTAAAGGGAAGAGGACGTTAATTTCGATTTTGTTGCGAGGAGGGACTTAACGAGACCGATCGCGGGTGAAATGGGGCGGAAGCCAAGCGATTCTAGAAAAAGGGGAGTGATTTTTTTATTTGGAAGAAACGAGGGAGAAAAACCTGTGGTGATTTAGGAGTGGGATTGCAAATTTAAATCGTACCGATCGTCCTTTTTTTAGTAAAGGAAACGAAAGAAGTTGAATGAGGTTGAAAGTACATTAGTTAGGTTAGAACCTAATCAGGTACGCGTTCGATCGCAACAAGAATATTTTGTCGTTGAAATTGATTTCACAGGGATAAGTAGTGGTTGATTTTCCACCAATGGGTGAAGGATGATTACGCAGAAATTATATCAGTTCGCCATAGTAGCCCTTAAAGTTCAGATACGAGAACAAAAAGTTTGGGGGCAGGTCTAAGGACCAAGTACGTTTATTTTTAATTTATTGTAAATGAATGCATTTGGAAGATTATATTTACTTCGCGAAATTTTTACGAAAGAGTGTACTTCAGTAGGCAGGGTTTACATTTCACAAGCAAAGTATTAAAAAAATCAATTGACAAAATCTACTATCGATGAATACAACTTGATGACGGCTGCCCGGTAGATGAAATGCGCATATAACCTTTTTATAGCTATTAGAGATACCAGAATAAAAATGTTTCAGTTGATATTTAAGTACTTATTTTTTTGAAAGACGAGCTCGATTCCTCGCTATCGAACTGTTTAGCGTGATATAAGGCAATCTCTATGATTGTTTTTGTAAATTTGAAGGGAATTTTGTAAAGGCTATAATTAATTATAATATCTATGCAGTTAAAACATATGCCCCATTCAGTAATAATAAAACACTGGTTCCAAGGAATTGCCATGTAAGACACCTTTACTAATATAATATGCTAGAGACACATTTATGACAACTACAATAAGTAACAATGATAAAAGTCACAGTGAAAGATCCACTGTATCTCACGCCGGGAAAACCTGTAGCATTTTAGACTCGATTTCGATTGTCACACGATTTTATATCAATAATACGAGACAGAAAAATAGATCTAGATAATTTTGAAATTCTTCATATTTTACGTCTTTCAACGATCTCCGCATATAAAAACCTCACTTTTCAAATTCCGCTCGATTAAGGTCATTCGATAAACTCTCATGAAAATACTTCAAATGCCCTGGTTCGCGTAAACAGAATCCGGACTAATAACGTACTTTAAGCGACTGCGGGGAGATTATTTCCTAGTCGTAAATTATGCGTAACGTACAAACGTGTACAGAAAAAACACTGCGGCGATCGGTTCGTCCTATATCTACATTCCTGCAGTGCGGCTCCGCAGATTCGGGTTAGACAGGATTCAACTGAGCCGAAATGACAGAGCTTCATGATCGTAAAGATCCATTTATTAGCGTATTATATCTAGGATACAAAAAGATTTCCTATATCTCTCCTCTCATTAGATTGATCTCGCAACGCATTAATTTACGGTGGAAAAGTCCACTGTAAGCCATTTTACGCTCTTGTATCCATCAAAGGCTTAACTTGACTCGACCGATTCTATGGCCAAAGTATTTAACCATATCATCAATAAATGTCTCGAATTTTTCAAACCAAGCCTTTTTCCGACCCGCATCTTGCACGCTATGAAACGGCGAAGCCTCATCAAAAAATGCGGCACATCAGATATTCAGTCCGCGAAGCAAAATTCGAGGTCGGAGATCAACTTCACGCGCGTGTGTATTGCATTCGCGTGGCTGGGAAGGAGTCCTCGCCGAAGAAACGCGACATCGAACCGAATACCGATCGAACGTATACAAAAAATAAATAAATAGAGTTAGAAACGATACGCATGGTCTGCTTCACGGAACGGGCTGTAGAACGCGCGTGTTAGATAGAGGGGCTATGGGGTAAGGGGTCGTTGAAAAAGCTCTCAGCCTTTTAAAAGGGGAGCAGGAACGCTCTACGGTTTATCGAAGACGGAACTGTCTCTCATAGGCGAGTTGCGTCACAAGTGCGAGAATGGGGTTACTCTGCGTCCAATAATATGGGACACGGAAAAACGCAGAAAATAGATGAAGCGTTTTAAGAGGAGAATATCAGCCGAAGGATAGAGCGATATTTAAGGAAATTTCGCAATTATTCGTTTTTTTATAATTTCGAACGACCTTTCCGTTTCCTTTTTTTATAATTATGCCTTCTGATCGATGATACAAAGACGGAAGAAGCTACGAAAAATAAAAACTACTCCATATCGCCGAATTGATAGTAGAATGAGCGAGATCGGTGGCTTCATAGATACTTACTTTATAGATAATTTCTTCTTCGAAAGAAATATCCGATTTTTCGGGATGACCCGGAGAGATTCTGTGATGCGATATGTTGGCTCAAGTAGGACATCCGTGATATAGGTCGGAAGAAAGCGATCGTTATGTTAAGATAAGGGAAGCTTGTTGAGGAAACGACCGTCTCCAAACATTCTCTTTATCACCACGAAACAAATGGCGAGCAAGATGATGTTAGCTGGTTTAGATCATCATCATCATCATCATAGGTAGTCTGTCCGTAGACAGGTCCGTGATTATTCATGGTTAAATTTGGTTCTCCACATACTCCTATTTTTCGCTGTCCTGTTCGTATCTTGATAACTCTCTTTCCCTTTCAAATCGTCTATCAGCTGAAACCTTTTCCTACCTCTTTCCCTTTTTTCCATCTAGTTTTCCTTCTAACACGTCTTTAATCATACTGTCTCTCCTCAAGTAATGTCCAACCCAGTTTTCCTTCCTCTTTCTAATAGTCTGTATAGTCATTCGCTTCTCCCCTACTCTTCGTAGCACTTCATCGTTTTTCATCCTATCTGTCCATTTTATCTTCACCCTTCTCCTCCAAGTTCACATTTCAAAGCTTTCCAAGTATTTGATGTAATTTTTCCTTAGCGTCCATGTTTCTGCCCCGTACAAAGCTATACTCCATACGTAGTATTTTATGAACGTCATGCAGATACCTTTCCTTATATTCCCCATAAGTAGGTGTTTCTTTCTCCTGAAAGCCGCTTTTGCTTTTCCTATTCTAGTTCTGATCTCATCTGTACATTTTGCTTCTCTTGTTATGATGCTTCCAAGGTATTTATAATCTGAAACTTGTTCTAAAGGCTTTCCTCCAATACTTATGGTCAGATTCTCTTCTTAGCCATATATTCGAATGACCTTGGAATTTTCTGTATTTATTTCCATACTGTATTTTCTACCTGTTATTACTAGTCTATTTATCATTTTCTGGAGTTCCTCTTCCTTTCTTGCTACAAGTACTTGACCATCCGCGTATTTTACTGTTCTTATAATCCTTCCTCCAATTTTGCAATCTCCAGTGCCTTCTAACGCTTCTTGCATTACACTTTCTCCATATATATTGAATAGGATCGGCGATAGGCAGCAGCCCTGTCTTATTCCTCTATCGATATTTACTCCGCGGGTGTCCGCATTCCCCAATCTGACCTTTACAACTTGATTCACATATAGATTCCAGATCAGTCTCCTGTATTTCCAGTCTACACCTATATCCTTTAATATCAACATTACCCAATTTACTCTATCAAAGGCCTTCTGCCAGTCTACGAAACATACGCAGATATCTTGACTGTACTCCATTGCCCTTTCTGATATGATTCTAACTACCCCTATCGCATCTCTAGTTCCTCGTCCTTTTCTGAAACCGAATTGATCTTCCCCTAGTATTTCTTCTGCCTTTTTCTCCAGCCTTTTATTAAGAATCCTCGTGATGATCTTCGAAGTATGTGACAGAAGGCTTATCGTTCTGTAGTTTTTGTACTGCATTGCCTTTGACATCTTCTTTCGAGGGATCATTGTTATTTCTAGGAAATCCCGAGGCCACTCTCCCGTATCGTAAATCTTATTAATTAATTTCGTGATCGCTTTTAGTCCTTCTGATCCTATGACTTTAAATACCTCAGCCGGTATTACATCGCTGCCTGAGGCTTTCCTTTTCTTTATTTCCACTACCGCTTTTTCTACTTCGCTCTCCATAATACTTGGTCCTAAGTTGTCTTCTTCAATGTTTTCCTCATCTTTCAGTTCTATTTTTGCCGATCCTGCCTGCTTGCAGTATAGTTCCTTAATGTATTCTTCCCATACCTGTGCTATATCCTTTGTTTTTGAGATTATCTTCCCATCCGTATTCATAATTCTTTTACCACGAATTCCATTAGAATTCTTATCTTTTAATTCCAGTGCCCTAGCGTACATCATATCGTACCGTCCCTTAGATCATATGCTCCCCTAAAACATACCGAGATTACTGTTTCAAAAGAACTGCATTCCAGGATTTTTCCTGTGGTAGCTTTCGAATATAATACTAGTATTTTTATCTTGCACCTACTTTAAACAGATTATATTCTGCGCAATACAAATGACCGGTAGTTTATAAGCTGTTGAGTTTCCTCAAAAAAGTGTATTTGGGTATCGGTCCAATTAATTGGTCATACGAAAGAATAAGAAAATAATGCTATGAAACCAATGATGAAGTAATTGGTTTTCGCTTAACACATTACGGTAGATTCTTAATTGCGTAGTTGATTCATTATTAATATGCTTCGTTTAACATAAAAAGTTGCTCAGTTACTGTGACTTTACCAAAACATAAGATTGTTTCATGCAGTAACATTGTTATTTATAGTGCATGCAGAGCCGAGGCAAGGGCTGGGCGAGCGACCACCTTGGGGCGCGGCACATTCAGGGGCGCGACAAAAGATAACTTGAACATTTATATTTTTAAATACATTTTGTATATTTCATTTTATCTCTACATTGTTAATAAACTAGTTTTGTGAGCTACAAGTGTGTACCGTGTCCAGGGTCGCCCCTAGAGAGGTGCGAGGTCCGGGGCAAATCGGCTTGTGCGGGACCCTGTTATGTTCCTTTCATTACCACGCAGTAGCGTAATTTTCAAAACTTGCCTAGGGCGCAAAAATGTTTTGTCCGGCTCTGACTGCATGTATATATATCTTTATTAAAACATACGTTTAATTTGTTTTTTTCTATTCGTGCTATATTCAATGGCAGTAAAAGAAAGCATTTTCTGATGATATATGCATAATTCTAAGTAAACGAGCACGTTTCGGCATAATTTCGCTTATTACAGCGTTTATCAGGCGCGCCTGTCCTTCGCTTGCCTATGAAATGAAATCGTAGAAACTCAGGACGATAAAAAAATACCGGACTCGATAAAATTGGGTTACCCCGAGGTCGATGAAACAATGGAACCTTTACATCTTAAATCCTAAAACACTTTAAGATCCGAGTCTTTGGGGTAAAGCGCAAATAAAGAAACCCTGCAATTCTAATGCCCGCGATGCTGAATTAAACGCGCAGGATGTGGAGCGGCAATTCGTCAGCTTACCTCGCGTGAATGCTTAAGCAACGCTCGCTGTTCGAGAATGACCTCAACCGATGAACTCTAGCACGCCGAATCTGCGTCACAGAATTTGTTTCTAAGGCAGCTTAACACATAAGAGACGATGACTTTTCGATTCAGGGACAATAATCTCTCCCGCCCCCCTTTGGCGTGTAAAACCGATAACTATCGATACATGTGTGTGTGTGTGTGTATATATACACACACACACACAAAAAGCGTTGGAAGAACAGAAGACTGAGATTTCTCACTCGTTAATTGCCTGACGATTCAGTAACGACAAAAATGCTCGACCTTCTCAACGAAGTCGCGAATATTGCCGATTAATCGAAAATTAGTTCCGTAATTGGGTGCGGTACAAAACAAAAACGCTGGCATTGTCGATGAGGCCTTGGCGAATATTATGCCGATTCCGCGTGTCGCTTTTATTCCCTCACCTCCGGTGAAGAGGTCATATTCACCATAGGACTAAGCTAGTTCACTTTCGACTCGCGCAAGGATCGGGAGGAGACCTTGTTTGGTCGGCATCTCTCTTCCGGGTGCGGCGAAGAGGGCGAAGGAGGAGTGCCAAGGGAAACGCGGAGTTGCACAAGATGTCTCACTTCTTCGCCCTTCGCGAGGCAAGAAGGAAACAGAAGGTCTAGTTGCGTCTCAGCGCAGCGCCGAAGAGAGAGAACCGTTATGAGCAATCACGGATCGGATAAGCCTTGAGCTTAATAGTTTTATTGCTCCTTTCAGATAGCATCCGGCGAATTAAGAGGACACGATCACGTCTAACTTCTGAATTCAATTCATAAGAGCCAGGTAATCAACAATAAAATTAAATGTATTGGCTAACATGACCGGAGGTAAACAAATTTTTATAAAATAGAATGCTTTTAAATGGTAAAATGTCCATATTGAGTTTCCCTATTTAAATCGACATTTTTTAAAGTTCTCAGCATACAATTTCTGACAACATTAATGGAAGACATATAATATAATGTATGCATTAAATGCCCACTCAAATCAGGTTTTCCTCGAAAATTGGTATAATCCATCATTATTAGTAGTTAACATTCATCTTGAGGGTTATTGTGGACTGAATTCCACGCATGATTCCGGGCCTAAATTAATTTTGTTATATTGATTAAAAATATTACGGAAGCTAATTCAAATGATTTACAAGAAAGTAATTTTACGTAAACACTATAGCTTGGGTTTCGGCTCCCAAGGTTACCCAATACTATTGTTTCATATCCGGTTTTACCAAGTAAATAATATTGAATCGCCGATTCGGGAGACACAAATACATTTTGAAAATGAGTGGTGAAGAGTGTTTTAATAAGGAAAATGATTGTTAACAGCTCTATAGCAATTACTAAACAGAACGAGACACTTTTGCTATAGTTTTTATTTATTTTCTCAAACTCTGGAATCGCCAAAATCAAACCCGTTTTCAACGTTATCTTTTTCGATGTAGAATTTCGGCATACTACACCCGGGTAAACTCTTTCTCGTTCTAGTAGTGATTGTTTTTGGTATTATTATTATTATCAGGAAAATTTAATACAAAACTAATAAATTAATATACCAGATATTGTTTTATATTCAGTGCTTCTAAAGTTGCTTTAATGACCTCAGTAAAAACCATCAGTCCTAATCGATTCTCCATTGCAACTTGTCTGGTACGATACTGTCATTATTGATCCATTTTTTAAGAGCTTAAGCGTAAATCATTATAAATAGCTGCTTCTTAAATAATTAGGATATAGGATACGAGTTTTTGCTGCTTGCATACTGCAAGCGATAAAAATTACCATATTCCAAGATCTACATTCGTAAATAAAACAATGCGATCTCCAGAGCAACAGCACTTCAGCAACGTGGAGCCTATATGTATTACATAATACATATCATGAGTAATAGATGTATACTTATAATTTTCCGTGAAATTAAGGCAACTATCCGTAATTTCCAAATTCTCTGGTAATCAGCTTGTGTCCAAGTTTTCGTATATCAAGTTTCGGACTCAGATCGCCCTGAATGAGAAATAAGAATAATTATCATTAAGACAATACTCTATACATTAAATTTATGAAAAAATTAGGATATTTTCTGTTAAGAATATGGCATCATCATCCATGCCTTTAGCACGTATTTGGATAAAAAAATATTGCAAAATAGGCATGACGCCATTATATTTAACAATTGAAAAGAGATAAAATTTATCGAAAAACTACGAAACACAACATTGAAATACTTTTCACGTTTTACCGCCACTATATAAATATACTTCTACATGGAATTTATTATCTAATACACATAGGTTTCACGTGGCTGAAGTGCTGTTACCCGGGAGATCGCGTTGGTTTAAATCATAAAATGCGGACGTCCGCCAGAGAAGGGCCCACTTGGTTGATTCTAGTTTCGGAGATATCAGCATTTTTGTGAAAAAGGGTAGAAAATATCGATGCCTAGAAAAGTGCATGAAACGATTCTCTGGTTTATTAAGAATAACCGTATCGAGGAATTATATCCATAAATGAAGTACGAAAAGAACTTATTTTTAATGTCGTGATTTTGGCTTCAATTTTATCGAAACACTGTTTTTTAATATCATCTGTGATATTCTATAAAAAAAATTATTTTTCATCATAGGAGGGTGATTTTTCTTTTATTTTACTCGTAATTTATCATAGAATACCGCTGCATTCATAACTCCATACGGCGGACGTCCACAAATTATGAAATTATTTCTGTCTTCAACAATGAAAAATATAAACTACCATAGCAACGACTCCAATGCATTTTAATGGGAATTGATTTTCCATACTTCAAGAGCATTTGATTTAATGCTTAGACTGCATTTTAATCCATTTGATTTCAGCCAACGACGTATACATATGATGACGTGATAATTTTAAATTTTTTGTCCGGATACGAACTAAAAGGCACGGATTATAACACCATAATCATAACACACAAAATATCCTAATTTTTACATAATTTTTAGTGTAACATAAAGGCTATTGTCTTAATGATGATTATAGTTATTGCTGAAAAAGGCCGATCTGAGCCATGAAACTTGAAATTCGAAAACTTGGACGCGAGCCAATTGCCCAAGGATTTAGAAATTCCGGATAGATGCCTTAATTTCTGGGAAAATGAAAACTTTTATCTTATTTAAATGGGCTCCGTGTATTTCAAATGCTGTCGCTCGTACTAAAAAATATCAGGCGTTCGCGATATCACTTAATCTCAGAAGCACAATTATACCCATCCTTACTCGCTGACGACAATTTAACAAGGTGGCAATTGACGCGTCACAGTCTCTTCGAGATGAAGACACGTGCTACGACTGACTAAGCAGAAAAATAAGCGATGAGACTGAGCGATTGTAGCGTTTACCGGATGAGAAGACAGAAGGGCGAATGACAGATGTGCATGTTGAAAACTGTCTACCGCAGAGTCTCCAACATAAAAGGCAGAGGAGAGTTAACAAGATTATTTCTGAAAGTATGGAGGGTTGCATATAATTTTAAGCAATAACGAGCATATGTATTTTGTCGAAAGTTTAAAACGTCACCCAACAAAAAATGACGAATACTTTCAATAATATAACAATCTATTCCGTAATTCTAGTAAAATTAAAGTTTATAATAGGCATCACATTTCTCCGTCGCCCTCTGATCGTCTAGTTTACACCTCTATTCCAATTGCGTTAGAATACAAACTAAAAAAAAAGAGTCATACTAAATGAACTGATGGGTCGCGCGTTCGAAATCTCCAGTCTTATGTATAGGTTATTATTTTCTCCAGCTCATATAAAATACATATTTTGATGCGCTGATTACAGCAAAATTTTCGATAAACTTACTGACTTGCGACTAAACAAAATCCTCCCCTTAGAAAAACTAACTTTCATTCAATATAATATACGAAGCAAAATGTTAACCCAAATATTCTGAAACATTCTTCGGCTCGGTGCTTCCATGATAGTGCGGACGACATTGCTCCAAACTTAGGCGTTTGAAAGTGAACATTTCGCACCATCGTTAATATTCAGGATTCCATTAAAAACATACTAATTGACTACTCATTCAACTCCTGGTAGAGGGGTATATATACCCCTGGTCGCTCCACCGCCTTCAACCGGAGTAAATGCCTCTCTCCTATCCTCCCCTTAACCCAAATACATAGGAATAGGTAGCGCCGTCTACACCAACTTCAACTTGCGTGCAGCATTGGGCCGACGGGGATAAAAAGGAAAGAGGGAGGGATACGGAGGAGTGGAATATTAATCTGGCGCGGGGAAAGAGGAGGGCGAGGCGGAATTCTACGGCTGTCATTGATCCTCGTTACCTCCTCTCGTCCTCTCTGTCCCCCTCACCACTCTTCCTCCTCATTCACACTGCCGACTCCACCCAACCGACCCTACTGAGGACAGCGCAGAATAGCCGACGATGGTCGCGCGTGGACGTCGAGGCGATAGGGGAAGAAGATTCTATGGGAGGGATGGCGGACGAGGTTGGCTGGCCGACAGACGCTTTAACAAAGTCGCATTGCCTTTCTTAAATGCTTTAAAGAGAATTTTAAAAATCGTTATTAAAAGAAAATCGTCTGAATGCTTAAGATTTCTGGAGAGGTAAAGTTCAGAGCAGGAATCGATAACCTTTATTAGATGAAGGGCGACTCGGAAAATTTTTAATACTCGGCGGACGGTACATTTATATATGTATGCGAATATAATGAAGAATGAAAGGGTATACTATATTCATAAAACTATAAAATCGTAGCTCTTGTACACATGCATGACAAGCAAAAGGCACAGAATTTTTTAATATATTAAAAATCAGAATTTTAAAAGTTTTGACTATGGTAAATTCTATGGTACAAATTTTCCACGTACAACATCATCTTCGTGAACAAATGGTCGGCAACCATAGGGTAAAAAGAGCCATCCGACGAGATGAAAGAATTCGGGCGTTATTAAAGGGTATTTAAACAAACTACATATTTGTTGAGGGACTTACACTGGACGCTAGATCAAAACTTCTAAAGACCTAAAGATCCGAAAGATTAGCTCGCGAGGTTTTCGGAATAACTGAAATTCGCACCAGTTTTAAAGCTGCAGGAATTACTGACACCATTTACTAATCAAAGTCGATTAGCGGGGCTCGCTGCTCTAACATTGAATCTTCATTGGTGTCAAGCGAATCATATTACCGACAAATCGAAAGGGATTATATGAATCTTTGGCAAGGTTGCTGCGTTGCATCGATCAGATGAAACATAGGCTTCGAAGACGCCTTGGCTAAGCCCTCTTTCAGGCGAACTTCGAATCGGGAGGGGGAAGGACGGCTTTACCATCAATCGAACAGCCCCTTCAAAGTAACGCCAAGTGCCACTCATTTTCAGAAAAGAGTGATTTTAAACGAAACGTATGAGCAGATCAAGGTAAGGATAAAAGAAAAAGGAACAGAATAACCTTAAACGGACCCTAAGATTGGTATTTCGAGTAATGGGGAGAGGAAAAGAGCGAGAGAGGAGGGATGAGATCGATCAGAGAAGATTCCGAGTTAGGAAGAGTGCCGTTCGTATAGGGAAGAGGGTTAGGGTGAGGGAGGGAAGAGCAATCACATCGGCAGTATGAGGTATGGGGAATCTAATAGAGGTGAGAGGGAAGGAAGTGAGGGATGGAACATGGAATAAGGGAAGAAGGTAGGAGTAGAGTGTACGGATGGATAGAGGGATGGAAAGTGGGAGAGAGGTAGGGGGCTGAGGAGGGGAGAGAGATAGGAGGCTGAGGAGGGGAGAGAGCGAGAGAAAGAGAAGGAATGAGAGATATATTGGAACTGGATGGCAAAACCTCGGGGAAAATTGGTCCTCTGGCGACAGGAACCCCAAATACCGTGGGGGAGATTGAACGCGTTAAAGAGAAGAAGATCGAAGAACGGTCGAATATGCAGCCAGGGAATGGAACCGAGAGAATGGAAGAAAATGTGAGAGAGAGGAGAATACAGAGAAGACTACGTACAATATATTGGAAGAGAAAAATGACAAGTAGCCAGTAATCACGGAACTTATGATACATTAGTCGAACACACATTCCGGACAAAACTACTGCCAAGAATCGATCTCAAATTTCTGCTGTTTGCGGGCATTTATGGCACTAAGATACTGAGCTTCCATTCAATCATATTGACCCGACCTCGAAAGAACATATATGTCATTATTTTTTCGGCTGCCGAGCCTAAGATACGTGAAAAATTCAGCCAAGTAAAAAATTATATCGCAGCTGAGTTTATAGCAGCCCATAAGATTTTTACGATGATGTAGCTACTTGAAAAACCTTTTCTCGACATATTATCGAACATCTTAAAATTCCTTTATAAGTGAAAATTTCAAAATCACACCATATATATATACATCGTAGATCTCATCTCTGACTACTTTGGTAAAGGCGATACACATTTATTAAACTAAAACCCAAGCAAATTCCGTCATAATCCGAATGGGAAAGTAATCCAAAGTTGCTATTAGTGGCTATAAGGCGGGAGGGCTGAAGTAAAAAAATAAGACAATAAACTTACTTATATTTAATTGCTTAACTATTTTCAGGGAGGTGAGACTTGGAGAAGCCAAAGAGAAATCGATCGACATAAAGATGGGGGATTTCGAGCAAGATATTATTGATAAAGCCAATGAACTGGAAAGGGAGCGAGCAAAAAAGAATGATCAATCGACGGGCTGAATGAACTTCATTTCGTCCAGAATTATAAAGCGAGAAAACAGATTTAAGGCAGCTAGTGTGAGACAAATGAGAGATGTGCACTTAGAATTCCAGGAAAGACTTGGTCAAGCGTCATATCGGTGAAGGTAGATGGTGTTAATGATGGTTCTGCGACTTGCAAACATATGGATAAACCGTTTACGAGAGATCATGTCTAACGATTTCGAAAGATCTCTTTCCGTTTGAAAACGAAGTATTTTCCTTAGCAACGAGGTGCACTCATTTGGCAATGAAATCTGTTCCCCAGGATGCTTTGGTAATGCAGATCGTTCCCGCTTAGGGTTGACATGTTTACAGAGTGACAGAAAAAGAATAACTGGCAATTACGCTAGGCTGTTCGGAATCATTAGGGTCCATGTCGTTCTTTATAGTTGCATAAACATACCGGCAGTATTTATCATTTTAAGCGCAATTCTTTCAAAATCAAAACACATTTTGGTGTGCATCAGTCAAAGTTTGTGAATTTTTTAAAATTTATTTTTCGTGCCTTAAACATTTAAATAATCATTTACGTATAATACTCTAAGTGCGGCAATACAACCAACATTGTTTCTTCGTCAGTTCAATTACAGCGATTTTTAGTAACACGCCTAGTTTCAGAAATGTGATTATCACGTTGTCCACATCATCCCTAGATACAAAATTAAACCACACGCTCTGCTAGAGAGATCTGAAAATTTTTAAAATATGCACTGTTGTTAATATTTGGTCATATATTTTGGCGTAACTCATCACAGTTTTAAGAAATTAATCTTGTATACAGGGCCGGATTAAGGGGGCAGAATGACCTGGATTAACTTCAAGTTAAAATTTACATGTTATTATAGTTATTATTTCATTGCGTTACGGGGAACACCGCTGGGCGGAGGTAATGGAGCAACTGTTTCATTTGCTTCGCCTTGAATACGACCATGCTTCTATACAATAAACACTTCTGTAGAAACTCCAGCATATCATTTAGTAAACGTTTTTTAGGATTACTTAGTTTAAATTCTCTAATAATGACATCAAGGTATTATCTGCCATATATACTATGTATATGATTCACCCTGATATGAGCTTGTTTAATTATGACTACACACAAAGCAAAAGTAGCTTTATTTTCATTAAGTGCGTATGTATTATAAAGTAAATATGTTCCAAAAAATAAAAATAAAACAATTATTAAAACGAAAAAACAGGATAACCTTCAGACGGAAATATAAGCCATCGCTAACGTCTACCATAAAAATATTTTCGGAAAATACTGTAAATCGTTTTCTATTCTAGAGAGAAAAACTTCGTCTTCAAATAATATCCCTTGAATGGTGAGGTGTTCGAGAACGATCTTATTGATTAAATCGTTTTATTTGCTATCTTGCTTGATTAATCTCTTATGAGAGGAAATCATATCCCTAATGCTTAAGTGATGACCGTGAAGTCCTTCCAAAAAGCGCCACACCGAGGAATTTCAAGAACAAATAGGTATTACAAGCACTTATAAGGTTGACGTTGAAAGAGAAATGCACACTTGACTTAATCGACACATTCCGATCGCTTCTTGACGGGAACATAGTTGGCCTACCATTTGATTTGCGGAAGAGGCGGGTGCACCACCTTTATAGCCACCGTCCTGACTTGACGGCTTAATTATTCTACATAATTAAACGGACAATATATTATTGTCCGTCGTAACAACTATTAGGTTGAAAAAACATGACAGGGAGAATGATTGAAATTCAAACAATTTTTCTCGACGTAAACGAAACGCGACTTTCGGATTGCCCGCAGGTTTATTTTTTTCAACCTCAATTCCCCGCCTAATCGCTAATGAGTACTAAAAGATTTCCATAATAAATTACGAAAAATGCGACTGAAACTTAGCAGCATCCTTCTGCGATTAATGACTCATCTTATACGACCTAGATCGTAGACCTAAAATTTAAGAACAATGTATCTCTTTATTCTTTATCTCCGAGATTTATCCAAGTAAGTTTCTCCGATTTCACCCTTTCACGAACGAGGAAAACGTTCATAATTTATATTCATCCGTCATCCATTTCGTCGACTTGGAAACCATACGGAGAATAAGAAAACGCGATGAATTTTGATGAGGAAACCAATCGACGTCTCACGAGAGGCGGCAAATTCATCGGGCCGATTTCAGCTTAAAAATAAAACACGAAACAATGCCCAAAATAAAACAACATAATCGTACCCAATACTCCGGGAAATAAATAAATGTACATAAACAGCTCACATTTGTTGGCAAATCTCTCCAAACCGCTGAACAAAGCAGAAGCGTCGGAGGCAATCATATCGGAGAGTACCAAGTGTCTGCAACCAACACAGCTGCGTTGGAGCGAGGAGCGAATGAACCGGACTGGAGTGGGGAAAGAGGTTGGAAGTAGAGGGGGGCGAGGGGGAACCGAGTGATAAGGAAGTCGGGATGTGCTCCACGTCCCCGAGATAGAAAGAGCGAGAGTATGAGGCAGAGGATGAGGAAAGGACGGGGAGGAGTTGGTGTGGCGGTGATGCGTTGTAAAGCGGAAGGATTGGAGAGGAGAAGGGTGCGTGGGAGAGGAGTGGAATAGACGGGAGAATAAAGTGAGATTGATTGCTGCATTGCGAAGGGGGGGAGGAACGAAAGGTATGGGGGAGAGGGAAGGAGAAAGCGGTGAGAGGGAGAGAAGGGGGGTTAAGGAATAGAAGGTGGATGAGGGAAGGTGGTGTCAAAATAAAGTGAACGGAGAATGTCTATTGTGTCTGCAGTGGTTATATAGAGGTGGAAGGGGGAGTGGTAGCGGAAAAGGGAAAGAAATGAGGGAATATTAAGAGGAGTAAGAGAGAGGAGCAGAGGGCCGAGCTAGAGAGGGGGGATAACCCACGAGAGTGAGTCACCGGAGTCGCTGGACGACGCCCGCAACAAAGCTGAGACCGTACGGTAGTTGGTCACGGAGCAGATGGGGGAGGAGGAGGGGATGGATGTAGATGTGGAGGAAGGGAAAGAGAGAAGAGTCGAGGGAGGGGAAAAGGTAGGGGAGGGATTTAAAGGGTTAAAGGAGTGCAAGCGAAGGGGTGAGAAGGGGAGGAAGATAGGAGAAGGGAGAAAATACTGGAAGCGGCGGAGAAAGACTGTTCACACGGTGGAGACTCGTCCGAAGGACAGATTCACGTCGGGAGGAGGAGGGCGAGAGGGGAGTGGAGGAGGGAGGATGGGATAGAGGAATGGAAAGGGAGGATGAGAGGGAGAAAAAGAGAGGAGAGAGGATAAATAGCAGGCATAGAGATCGGCAGTGTGGAGAAAGAGGGATCCGTATTTTTGACGGGCACCAAGAAGGAAAGGAAACAAAAGAGTTGAGCGCAGCGCGTGCACACTCCTCACCTCCGCCGTAAATGAAAGGATGGAGGGGAATATAAGGAGGAAGGGAGGGAGGGCGTGAGATGAGAAAGACAAGGAGTGGAGTGACCCCAAGGCGGTGAATGACCATCAATCGAGTCTGCCGACCGAGACACGAACACTAATTCTCTCCCCCACTCTCTTCCCCTCCCTCTTCCCTCGCGCCCCCTCCTCCCTCCCTTCGCTCCCATTTCGCCGCCTCATTCCCATTCCACCCGCGCAAGCTCACTCGAATGCATCTCTTTAAATGTGCGGGCGTACGCAGAGGATAAATGATACGTAACTCGATTGGCCGCAGTTTATTTTTCAAATGGAAATAGAATAGATAATCTCGGGAGGAAGCAAACAAAATCATTTGCGCTCTCGGAGCGTTCCGAAAAAAATCCTCTATTTAGCATAAAGCGATGAGTGCGGCTACGGTAATGGACGAGTAACAAGGATCGCGTTTCATGTTCTTCCCGCAATTTGAGTCTTGCTAAGGGAAAGAGAGAGGGAGAAAGAGGGAGAAAGAGAGAGAGAGAGCTTGGTCGCTCAACTCGGAATCTCCATTAATTGATAAAAATCGTCAGCCATTACCTCCGGAATGCTCATCGTCGTGTTGCAATTCTTCTAAAGAAAAGCAGTGCAGCATGAAAGCCTTTTCTAGTTAGTCTGCTCGAATACTTGGCTCGATTTTAAGACCATTTTAATGTTCTCAAGTTTCAAACAGAACATTTGATTATCCGTTTATAAAGTTCCGTCTCCGAGAAAGTATAGATTTTCTCTATGCTCCGTAAGAATAAATTAAACCCTAATTTAAATTAGAGATGCCGGAGAATACGCATAACTGTTGAAAATTCGAAAAAAAATATTTTCCTTGGCTAAAGTTTTGCGCAAGAAGGGAAGAAATTAAAATTAAAGTTATGCTCACTAAGAAACATTTCGTCCATTTACGTTTCCTTTTTAGCGTTAGTTTTTGAAAATCGTCTTCGTATTTAAAACCGCTCTCACTGAGATCGCCGGACTGGCGTTCCTTTGTTGCGGCAATTAGCCGTGCCTTTTTAATTAGCTCAATCCTCGGCTGACATGGCGAGGTGTGAAACGCGCTAAGTTTCGAAGTGGCATTATGTCTGTTTCAAAAGTTGGCACTCTCTCCCATCAAGCTCTTATTAGTGGTGCAGATAAATTAGTGGCGGCCACGACTAAACTCTTTCGTAATGTTCCAGAAAACGAGATCGCAGAGAACTGACGTCATATTTATTATGTGCAGCTAGCACTCGATATTCTCGCAGCTTTTGCATGCCTTCTCCTGCGCAAGAGAAAAGTAGAGCCTACGCTATGAGATGCCGAATTAAATATTGTGCGGATTTCTTTTTATACCATGCAGATAAGGTTTCGGTTGGATTACGATGCTTTTTTTAAACACACGCTTTAAACTCCGATAAACCTTTAGAAATGGAGACACTGAAATAGGCTACTGGATTTATTATCTTACGGCTGATAAATGTAATACGATTATTGTATGAATTGAAGATTCGACTCCAAACCGTAAGAAAAGGAATTTAGCGAAGAAGAGTGAAGCCAAGCCAAGCTGTTATCATCAGTAGCTGATGTCAAGTCAGGGGAATCTGTTTTAGGGCAGCAAAGGTTAATGAGACGGCAAAATTAAGTATTTAAGCAAATAAACAATTCCTCTACAAGAGCGGCGACATCGACGCACTATCGAGCTGTTCAGAAACACATAACTGTCAAGCAGATAATTCACGTTGCAACGAAATTGCTGATAATGAATCGATAGACTTGCACCGAGTAAAAATTCTATTTAGGAAATCTTCTACCTAGCACGCGGATGCAGAGGCATTTTTAATTTTAACGGAAATTTTGATGTGTACTTAGGTAAGTCGGAATTTAACCTGAGCTGTTTTCATTTAGAACGTCGTTTAAGAATTTACTGACACCATAAGAAATTCTTACGAGAAATTTCGCGCTTTTATTTTCGTAATATTGGGAGCCAATTCGTTTTTAATTGGCCCAATTGCATACGTTCCTTAGCTTTTTTCTTCTTTTTTATATCAGTGCGAATTTTTTTTGAAACCCTTCTCTTTCCCTTTCGAGTCGGTTCGCTTGGCTTCTCCATGTAACTTCGCTCACGGCGTTCGGAAGGAAATGAGAAAAACGCGGCGTTGGATTTCTTCATCAATCCTCATTTATCGCCCCGGCGTCCCTCGTGCCCCGGGCAATTGCGACGGACCAGTTGGAAGTGGGAGAGAGAAGGGGAGGAGAGGCTGGGAGGGCTGGAGAGCGTCTTTGAAGACGTCCTCCGGCGTGCCAAAGAAGGGATTGGAGGAGGAGGACGTGCTAGGAGGAGCGTGTTACGCAGTCGGGTCCATTGACCAGCTGAGAGAGAGAGAGAGAGAGATGGAGTGTAAATGAACACGGAAGGATGGGCGAGGTCACGCTGTCCTGTGACGCGCAACCGCGTTGAACACCCGAAAAAATCCCCATGCCCTTTCCTCAAATGCTGAACGATGTTCGATTCCTCGAAAACAAGCGACAAGATGTAAACACTGGAGCTATTTCAATACAATCGCACGCCAGACACTAAATCGTTTAATGTACCTTAATGCGATATTCATGTTGTGTACTGGTGACGCACTCGGGCGAGCAATCGCAACTTATAAGAAAAATGACGCACAAAAATAATTGCATCATAAAAATCAAACGGAATTTGAAAGAGGGATTGACTGGGTGAATATTTTTTAAGCAAATGAGTATAATGTAAATCACTTTCTCAATGCTCCGTCGTCCGTTTTGGAGGTGAGAAATATAATGTCTTTAATCCGTTGCGAATCCTAAGCTAAACTTCTTAGAATCCAGTTCATCGCTGCCCTAACTTTCATAATAATAGACACTAATGGATGACATCTTCAGCTCTGCGGTATTACACAAAACGGATCGACGCACTAATAAGTGAAATGCGAAGTGGAAGAAACGAATAATCAAAATGACAGGAACGAATAAGAAATCGTTTTAAAAATATAATGAAATATTTCCAATTCTAAAACGTCGAATTAAAACACTTTACACATCTCAAACTTGATCATTCATAACAAAAGCGATGACTAAACGTTCATAAATGTTAAGCTATTCAAAAGAAGTTTCGGAAATGAGTATAAATTAAGTTTAAATGTCTTATTAAGTTACATTAAAAGAATTTATTTAACATTAATTTAAACTGAAATATTATAAAATATTTCGTAAGAGAAAAATTAAGTGTTGTATTTCCTTATAGGTGAAAGTTAATAAAAACCGAAGGAGCAGTTACAACCGCAGACTTACATTGTCGAATGGATTTAAACGACGAGCAAGCATTTACGAGAAGAGAACATAAATGACGTCTAAAAAGCTTCGACATCTTACTTCCGTGCCTCTCAGGGCAATAAAGAAAACAAAAAGTAAAGAAAAAAGACCGAAAGAAGAAAGTCAAAGAATCCAAGTGTGAAAGAGAATTTAATAAAAAGCTCATGAAAGAAAAACATCATCAACGAACGTAAAGTAACTCCCGCCCTCGACGGCACTCTTAATAAGTTCACTTTGTGCCGTCGAGGCACGCGTTGCGACATTGAAATATCTCCCGTCTCCGCCCTCTTTAGCCACATCCACCTTAAAACTACTGGCGGAGGTTAGGAGGGGGGGGGGGGGAGAGGGGCGAGCGCACGACGGACAGCACCATTGAAACGTCTCGTTGTCCAGAAAGGCATTCCGAAACGAAACAAAAAAAGAACGAAATATTCATCCGCGAGTTCCCTTCCTATTTTTTCCGCCTTTCCCGACACTTTACTCCTATCCCTCCCTCCCTTTCTCGCCTCACTCCTCTCGATCTCTCTCTCTATCCTCATTCCGAGAGCAACAAGAGTCAAAGACTTTTTCCTCCCTCCCCTCTCCCCCCTTCATACCCCGACTTCCCCTCCTTCGCCACCCTCCAAGGGCGGGTCAATGCACCACATTGCTCTTCCTCGCCGCTCCTCCTCATGCCTCGTACTCTCCCCCCCCCCCCCCGACTCCTTCCCTTCCCCCCTCCATTCCGCACATTCTACTCTATCTCCTCTCTCTTTCTTTCCCTTCCTTCTCTCATAATCCTTCCTTACCTCCTCCTTTCCTTCTCTCCCTCCCCCTTCACGGACGCAATACGCACTCGCCCTCGCACACCCCTTAAGATCCGGGAGGATGGCCAGGGGTGCCACCGCCAAATAAAGACGCCCCTGCCGTCCGGAGAATGAGAGACGGGGCTTGAGAGAGGGAGGAGAGCGGGGCGAGAATTGTCTCCCAAAGGGAAAGGAGGGGATTGAGCCGTGTGTGAGAGTGTATGCGTGTGCCTGTGTGTGTTAAAGGGTTAAAAAGATCGGAATCGCAGCTTTTTATTGGCGAGCATTCAACTCTTCCCGAAGGACTGAATCCCCTCCTTCCCTTTTCGCGCGCGCTATTAGCAAAGGCGTTCTTCGCGAAGAGAAGGGAGGAAGGTGGCAAATCTTGGTGGTGAGTGTGGGAAGCGAAGGAGAAAGGAACTCCGAGAGGAAGGGGTGCGGGATAGGTATCGAAGGGAGGGGGGAAAGGGGAGATTTAGCGGAGAACACGTCCTGCTTGTGAGCGAGGAAAAAATAACCGTCTGGTACGCTCGCACACGCGCAGATAATTAAAAAAAAACACCCTTTTGACGAGCATATTGCCTGTTATGCCATCAAACGAATCTCGAAGGGCAGCGGCAAATGTAGAAGTGGATGATACAAGGATGTTTGAATGCGTTTGCTTGTGTGTGACTATACATTGGCATCGATGAGCACGTAAAGGGTGTATAATTTTTAAGCATATCAAAAGGAATGAGGTTTCATAGGTTTAAAGGAAGGACATAAACGCTGAAAAGAGAGGATGTGATTCTCTGGAATTTAAATCGAACGGATAACCCATAGGTTACAAAGTTAAGGTTTTAAAAATGACTTTTGTATGTATGTATATGTCCACAAAAATTAATATTATGTAATATTAATGTACACAGAAGGCAGTGAATTAATTTTAATTACTTATTTATCAAGTAAGTAAGGGCTTCCCAACCAGGTGCTCGCGTGCACCGCTGTGCTCTTCGGCAGTCTGACTGTGCACTTCTACGGTGCTTTAATCTCGTTCCCTAACACCATTAATATAATATGATTAGTTTCTTTCTTTCTAAATGTGTACGTATAATAACATTACTAATAACAATGAAGTTGGTTTGATTTTAGTATTTATGATCATTATTTTTTTCGCAAAGTATATTGGTGTTCACTTGATATTCTAGGATACAGCCTGATACTCGCTTGATATACCAGAATAGAACTTAGTGCTCGTCACATAGAAAAGGTTGGGAACTTCTGAACTAAGTGATGTCGGTGGTGCTACGTAAAATGAACTTCCTCGACCGACCCCAAAACTTTGACGACTACATCGATCGTAATTTTTTTTGGAGTGCCACACCCGTTTCGTTCGAGTGTTGACGAAATAAGGGCGATGACTCCCCGGCGATAAGGACGATGATTGGTACTCCCACGAAACGAAAAAAGAAAACTATTCATCTCGGATCATTCTGGCGAATGCATTCCACGCTAAGGGGCGATACGGAATACAATGGCAGCACGTGAAGGAAGACGAGGGAAATTTAAAAAAATATATATATATGTACATGCAACTCGACGAATTCAGTGGCTGCGACTTGCGCCCGAAAAACGAGGTTGGAATCCTACTTTATAAAAAAAATTATGCATGATTTCCATCGGTACAAATCCACCTTTTCTTTTTACTGGTCCAAATTAATCGGTTAATTTATTTTATTCTTTTTTTAACGCCCACAATTCGGCTTTTCAACCAACCGGATCTCTCTTACATTTATCCTACATCGAAAGAGGGTGTAGCGCGTTAAGAAAGAGGAGAAGGACAACGTCACTGCCCTAAATTGTAAATCGTTTGACGCCGAAGGGAATATGATAATGCTTCAGACTCGAGTGAAAGTTGGAAGCAAACGCCGACTTTTTATTGAAATTCCGACGTCTGCTTGTTTTCGTTCATCCCGTTTTCTTATTTAAAGCAAGGAGGACCGTGGTGATGGGTACGATGGATTAGATATTCAGTGTATTGATGAGGTTCTGGCAAGAGAATGTACGACATCCTATGCAATTCGATCGCTTTCCGCAAATAAAAAATATTCACCTGAATTCATCGGCGAATTGATTGTTTTTTCCGCACTCTTACGCGACCGCCATAAGACAAGAAAAGCTTGGCACATTTTTTTTTTTAAATCCCAGGAAATTTATTCTTCGAAATTCTTTTCGAGTTCATTAAAGGCGTCGAATTCATTGCCAAAAATATTTTTTACATCCGCATAAAATCCAAACGCTTTAGTACATTTCGTGCCAAATATAAAGCTGTTAAGACAGGCGATTGTTTAGGTCGCTCACGAGAATGATAAAAAAAATCCGGTTCTATATCTGCTCGACCTACTCCATGCTTCAATAGCGAGATAAACAAGAGGTCGTCGACCTCATGGGAGTCCCACAAGTAAGTATCCGACTTTGTTTATCCCTTCCCATTTGGCCTATGTTAATCGACTGAGATACAGGCAAAGAGTTTCACAAAAAATTGCGGATGTAACATTAAAACAAAGATAAATCTACAGAAATAGTGCATTAAAAGATAACATAAAGCTTCAATGTATGAGGAAAAGAGGAAAAATGTAAATATTTCATGGAAGAGCCATATGTCTCGCGACCAGACCCGACTTAAGGGGGGAGGCTGGGTGGGCAGTCGCCCAGGACCCCGCGCCTATGGGGGCCCCACGCCTACCGATTCCACTTTTGAATTTAGCGCAACCCCATGTAAAATGATACAGCGTTCGCGAGACGTGAAAACATCGCTTTACATAGATGCTATGACAAGGCGTCAGTGTTTGGCGACGAAGAATAATGTAGAATTAGTTGATCACTTCGTAAGTTTTCTGGAAATCTCAGATGCAACAGGAAAATGGCTTTGCAAAACTATATTAAAAGTACTTAATGATACGGAAATCTCCTTGAAGTATTGCAGAGGACAAGGATATGATAACAGCGCGAATATGAAGGGCTATCAACAAGGAGTTCAAGCACGAATTCTAAGTCTAAATTCAAGAGTATTTTTCATGTCATGTGGACCCTATAACTTAAATTTGGTTCTCTGTGATATGGCTTATTCCTTCCCGCAGGCAAAGTCACTTTTTGGCGTTATTCAGCGTATGTACACTATATTCGCAGCCTCTCCGGCAAGATGGAATATCTGAAAGAGGTATACAGATATATCACTAAAACCCTTGTCTAATAATAGGTGGGAGTCCAGACTCGAAAGTATAAAAGCTTTATGGTTTCAATTACCAAAAATTAAAGAAGCTTTACTCGAAGTAGCAGAAATTTGTCAAGATCCAAAAATAAAAATCTAATAAAATTAACTGGTTTCCCATGAATTAAACAGTTTCGAATTTTTGCATTTCACTGTAATTTGGTACGACATACTAATAGCTGTAAATAAAGTCAGTATGGTTCTACAACCTGCTCAAATTCCGTTAGATATGGCAGTTAAACATTTGAATGCTTTGAAATCAGCATTAAATACGTATAGAAATGAAGGATTTAATCGAACTCTATAAGTAGCTAAACAACTCAAAAATGAGACATTAGCCAATACAGAATTTTCTAATATGGATAAAAGGAGACATTTTGAATTTGAAAATGAGGATGGTAGATTTAAAAATGCGAAGGAGCGATTTAGAACGGATTTCTTTTTACGAGTCATGGATATGGCATTGAACTTTCTGTCCTGGCGATCTGATCAATACGGAGAATGTTTCTAGATTTGGGTTCATGCACAACATAAGCCAACTTAAAACTTGGAATGCAGAAAGTCTGCTGCGATATACAAGAAGTTTAGAAGGATGAAACCAACTCGGATTCCGAAAACGACGTAGATGGAATAGAGTTTACTGAAGAATGTTATCAATAATTGTACCAGAAAACCACATTGTCATTGACATTTTAAATTTCTAAAATAAGCCCAAAGACGGAAATACTTTGTAGGATAATTCTTACAATATCAGTGATCGTAGCGTCCACTGAAGGTGGTTTTCAAAATCAAAATCAATAAAAAATTATTTACGATCGACTATTTCACAAGAAAGGCCGACCGAGTTGGCACTGTTATCCATTGAACAAATGGCAGTTGATAAGATTGACAAATCAAGAATAATTGATAAATTTGCTCAAATGAAGGCTAGAAAATAAATGTAAAAAATGTAGTACGTAATAAAGGTTTGCAAGATTTTATACTCATGTAATTAATGATGATTGTTCATACTTACGTTTTTCTGTAATTTGGAAAATATTCTATATGTACCAATGTAAACATAGTTAATAGATAAAATTTTTGTGTAATTTCTTAGAAATTTATTTAAAATTTTATTTATATTTAATTTTTTACTTTCTAAAAAGTAATAATAATGAAATTATAAATATACCTATATATTTTTTGCGTGTGGGTAGGGGGCCCCGCGGATCCTAGAAACGGCCCTGCTCGCGACACTCGAAAAAATTCTCAGAGCTCTTCCGTGCAAAACTCGCGGATTACGCAAATGTCGCCCTTATAAATGAAGGTCGTAGAAGTTCGCGTAGCATTATTACTCTCCCACAAGACCTTATATTGGTTTCGATAGAACTATTGTAGTCAATGACGATTCAAAAGACCGCACGGAGTTATTCTGCCGGGAAGAGTCTAGGTCTAGGATTGGGATCGCAGTACATTGATTGTTTCTCGAAGCATCGATTTATAGAGTCACACTGGTTTACGAAGACATTGCTTCTATCAAAGCGAGCAGGGCAAAAACATTTGTCAAAGCCGAGAGAGGGCTGATTTTCGCAATAACTTCATCGCTAAATGAGTGCTTACCGTATAAATTGAAATAATTCCAATAACTCTTCAACGCTCAACATATTGTAATATTCGCAAGTGAGAGCGAAGAAACTTGAAATCGATAAAACTTTATCAATATATCTTGTTTCGGAAAAATCATCGCGATTCGTTTACTTTCTACTTAAATGCTGATTTAATAATTTCCCGATCCATTTTTATAAAAAATAACTAAACATTTAAATTTCGAAATCATCCTGGAGCAACCTTGAGCTTTAACTATAAATCAAAGACTAAACTGTTCCAAAGCTTGACTGAGAAATCGCCACCACGGTGGATGACATACAAAATACATAAAAACACCGATTCCATTAATTCGAATCGGATTCTACAAACCTGTCTACACACGTCAGCGATCACACTACTATCGTTTTCGCCAATGGATCCATGAAAATGTTCCCCAACCAAATCGCCAAATCTCCGTCGTAAAATTAATTCGCGTCAGATGATCTAACATGGGGTTACAGTCAAGTTTTAATTCGGCATCACCACCGCCGACGGAGTCTATCACAATCACCAAGTGACTCATCCATTACACTCTCTCTCACGCTCTCACTGAAACATCTCCACCCGCATCCCCCCTCCACAACCCTTCGTTCTATTCCGACCTCCCTCCCCTCATAAAACCCTCCCAAGAGGTCGCTGACAGCTACCGAGAGCAGCCTACGAACATATTGGCTATGGCAGCGGCGTCGGCGGTGGTAATTCACCCTTGAACCTCTTTTTGAAGCATCTGGACCAAGTATATCGCAGAGAGAGAGGAGCGAAAGGGAGAGAGTAGAGAATGGGGAGAGAAAGAAAAAGGGACAAGGCGATGGGGCGATGGTTAGTGGCGGTGATGTTGGTTGAGTGCAAAGACCTCACCAGTCCCCCTGAAGGCTATGTGGAGGAGGGCCGGGTGTTGAAGGGCGGAGAGAATATGGGGGAGAGATGGATCGTAGTCGAGGAAAGGGGAGGAGAGAGAGGGACAGGAGAGAGTGAGAGAGAAGGAAGGAGGGATTCGTTCTTTTCGACGGCGAGACACAGTGGGGTCATTGAATCCTTCTGCTGGCTCTTTTCGGGATGGGCGGAGGTTGGTGTGTGTGTGCGCGCGGTGTTCGGTGGTCGTGGCCCTTCCCTACTCTTCCCGCGTCCTTGAAGGCCACCGACACACACACACACCATCCTTCAGTCCACGCTCTCTCTCTCTCCTTTCATCCTCCGCTCCCTCTCTCCTCTCTGAGAAACAGAACCAAACGACTCCTTTCCCCTTTCCAAAACCACCCCCTCCTCTTTCGTACCCTTAAACCATACCACAAAATGAAATAAAAAAAATCACGAGGATGCGAACGTCCTTCAACTCCGAAGAAGACTTCGCCACCCCCCCGCGCCCATGATACCGAAAATCCTCCGCCGCCTAAACATTTTCGCGAGTCGGCCAGGCGATGCGTAACAAAAGGTTCTTGAAGCACGGCATCCCTTTTTCCCCATCGCCCCATGCACTACCGACATCTATGTTATTTCTCTTATCCTCTTAGGTAAAATAAAAGCAGCGCGGTACACATCTCATAACTCTTTCTCTGTCTCTTTCTCTTTCCCTCCATCCCACTCCGTCTCCTTCCCCCTCCCACTCCTCTCTCCTATCCTCCTTAACCCCTCTACTTTCAGGTCATGGAAGTATAGTTTTGAACCAGCATAAAAGTCGGCAAAGTACAAAAGAAGGAAATAGGAGAAGGGAGCGGGAAAATGAGGGAGAGAACGATAGGCAGAGACGTCGTAAAGTTTTATACTCTTTTTTCCCCTCTTACCCCTCCCCCCCTCTCCTCGCCAACCCCGAGACGCCGCACTATCTTCCTAATACCTCCACCCACTCCTCCACGCGCTCCCACCTGTTTTTCCCTAGTCTACCGGTAACAATCCTCCTTGACCTCTTACCTTCCAACCCCTCCTCCTCCGCTTTCTTTTGTTTTGTTCACCTCTTTGTTGCACCCCTCTATCTCATCCTCCTTTCCATCCCACCCCCGTGCAAAGTGCACGCCCCCACTTGCCCTTCGAAACCCCCCCCTTTCCTCTATCACCTCCTATCCCTCCTTTCGACCACCCTATTATACCTCATCCTCCGCATGCTCCCATTCCACCACTTCACCCAGGGTATCCCAGTATTACCTCCTCCTAGCTTTTTTCCACGGTCGGCGGTGTACGCAGAACCGTCGCGCCATACATAAACAATCACCGCCGTCCTCCCTGGGGAAAAGGATGAGTCCGAGGGAATGATGAGGGATGTAATGTTATGGATTCCATTGTGTATGGACGGATGGGTGGATAGATGGACTCGGAGATGGCGCGGCATGGTGGAAAGAGGGACGCGGGAGGGATTAAAGAGGATGCCTATTTGAAGTGTTCTCTCTCTCTCTCTCTCACACACACACACATACGAGCTCGGGTAACGCCCATAATCTTCTCCTTCCTCCGCGATCTCGGTCCGTGATTGCTACGTGAGAAGAGAGGATAGGAAAATAGCTAACTCTATAACTATTTTTTTCTCTCTCTTCCGATCGCCGTAAAAGATAAGCGTCCGATCGAAAGGGAAAGAAGAGGCGTTTCTAGATTTTTTTGCTATCTTTTCTGCCAAGATTGAGAGAAAAAGAGAAGAGTTATCGCGGAGGCGAAATTATTCCATTGATTCACTTCGATTCCTTTTTTCTCTATCTATCCATCCTTAAGGGACGACGTATTCGAGCATTTACACCGTCTTTCCGCGAGGCCGAGGACGGCCCTCCTTATGGTAATGACGGACGGACTCAGGATAGAAAAAAATACCTTCTGGGGCTCTTCGATACGTTCTCTCTTTGCCCTTGACGGGATACGAACCCGCGACCTTGGAGAACACCCCGTCCCCGGAGGGTGAGATGGGTACAGTGGGATGCCAAGGCGACGCGTCTCGCAATAGCGAAAGGGTGGGAGGGAGATGTTTTATTCCTCCGCCTACGTCTCTCAGATAAATCAAAGGAATGGGCGAAGCGTTTTCTCTCCTGCTCCATGACCATAATTGGGGATTCGAATGTATGGAAACATCGGTTCGTTATTTACAAAGACGGAGGTAGAAATGAGAGAGGGGCAGTATCATTTTAAATAGAAGAAAACTTCTTTTTTGCCAGGGGTTTGCGACGTGCATGCAGCAGGAGACTTCAAAGGATGTCGCCACAAGTCGGCACACTTCAATCAGATCGCCTTACCTTTTGAACCGCAAAGGCATTCATTTCTATCTCTCTCTCCTCACTGGGGACTGGTTCATTATCGCCATGAACCCAATTACTTCTCTTCGGCATTAAAACTTTTTTTTATTTTCGCGCGTAATTAACATCGGATTGGAGGTCTTGGTAATAAGGGAGAAATAAACGAACGCACGCACTCAGAATGAACGCGTGGGAATTCAAAATTCTTGTTTAGGGATCGCGGAGATGGTTATCTGCGCGCCTGCAGGGCAGAAATAAGCTTTCGAATCCAATTCGCGAAAAAAATAACTTTCACTCCCTAGTTACGTGTAATTTTGCTTCCAATATGCTGTAAAAAATAATCATCAGTTCTACCACGAATTTACGACGAGGAGGCCAATGCCGCCATTTTTCATTAGTGTCAATTACTGAATGTATTCCACGTTTTCTCAGGACACTATGAGTGGAAAAGGTTTTCCTAATGTCGATTAAAATGCCGGTTAACGAAAGCAGAAGCCACGTTTCGACGTCATCCTATCGGACTAAATTGTGCTTTTTAAGAAATCTTCTCGGGGCTCACTTCCTTCTGAGAAGATACAGAGCAATTAACTCGGTAATTCTATTGCGAGAAGGGGTTCGACCGTTCCGCTCACGGCTTCAGTGAACCGCCGCCGTCGAAGGGTAAAATAAAATGAAATGACCGGATAACGACCTCGATTCGAACTCTACGGATTAATTTAGCGAAATGTGGTCTTTCAGCGTCGATTGCTTGGATCGAATAAAGCCTCTGAATATCCAAGTTGATGCTAAATTGGGAAAAGTGAGAAATAAGTGACCACGCATTCACTTAGGTTCGAGCCCCCACGAGCACATACATAAATACAGTCTAACTTCAAATGAATCAAATAACTTTAAATAAAAAAAATTGAAGTTAGGAAGAGGATACATTGATCATCCCTATAAGATGACTTGAAGTTCCAGGACATGAATTATCGAATGAAAATTTATAGGTATTCAGAGGACGTTTAATAATAAAATCGTAACTATATGTATCACAGCTAATTTCAAAACTGCGGCTAAGGTTCTACTAAAATCAGCTTGCGCTAAAAATACGATTATTACTGCGCAGTCACGCTTATAAAAATTCTTCAGAGATCTGGACGGCAAGTATTTCATTAAACAATTTCAACCATGTCCGACTTAAGTCGATATTAAACCTTCTCGGACATTAGTTGCAACATATAGGGTAAAGTACCCTAATATGGGGAAGTTCCTAATATGGAGTACCCCAAAATAATTGTTTGGAAGTTGTTGCCACTGCAGGGACTCACAGGAAACAATTAAAACATGCATGATTTAGCGTCAGTTGAAAGGTGTGCGTCATTTCAGTACTTGTTAATGTGTGACAAAGTAAATACATTTTTGTGAGCATTAGAAACTATTACCGGCGTGTGTTAAAAACTTTGCATCTGCCAAAAAGTATGTATCTTGTAAATATAATTATTGTTATTTGAAAGCCTAATATATTCCCTTTGATGTGGTGTGTTGCGTTTTTGTGTAAGTTATTGTGTATTTGTATATGATTCACATTAGTCTTCACACGGCAGGTGTCTTAATATGGGGTACCTCAGCTTATTATAGTTATTGTCACTAACATTATTGTTCATTGATCTATTACCCATTGAAATATTTACTCTATTTTACAGTGGTATGTTAATATGTTTTCGTGTGTAATATTTGTTCTTAATATTGTCAATATTATAATTATTATCACTAACATTATTGCTCTTTGATCTATTACCCATTGAAATATTTGTTCTTTTTTACAGTGGTATGTTAATATGTTTATATGCAATATTGTCTGTATTTGGTGGAAGAGTATTTTTTCTAATTTGGTTTTAATTTTGTCATAATTATAAATTTTATATAGTACTCCATATTATAAACCCTGATTTCTTAATATGGGGTAGTGAGACGTTTTATTTAATTAAAATATTAAGATATTTGACAGACACAAGGTATTCTGTTCCGTCATATCCCAACAAAAACATTCTAAAGAAGGTAGTATGACAGTTTGTTGTTATTGGCTTTTATCTTAAGCAGTAAAAGCCATTGAAAAAACCATCCCATATTAGGGCACTTTCCCCCTACTAAATGTATTTTGTATGTATGTGCGAGTACATATTTGTCCGAGTGCATTCATGCATGCATACATATATAAACGTGAACGTGCGTAAGATAAACCTGGAGAAGAGGCTAACACAGGTGGCGACCTAACGAGTATTACCTCCTCCCCCATCTCCCCATTCCGTCTCTCCCCTTCCCACTCTATTCAAACCTTTCCGTTCATGCACAGCCGCAGCACACGTCACCCGTGGAACAATAAGAGAAGGACGATGAGGAAAAGTAGGGAGAAGTGTGGAGAAAAGGGGGGATTATAGAAGGAAGATGAGGAGGAGGAAGAAAATGTAGGAAAGGAGGAATGAAAGAGGAGTTTTTGTACAGAATCGGTGGTGTTGCGCCGGAGGTGAGAGTTTGTGTGTGTGGGTATTTCCAGCTAATCAACCTCTTAGATTATTATAGGGAGGTGAGTGCGTGCGTAACACAAGTTTCTGGGTAAAAGACGATAAAAATGAGAAACAATTTTGGATAAAGGATATGAGCGTATTTTCGAGGGTAGGGCAGGGAGCGGGGAGGATGTGAGGAGGAGGATTGAGAGAGTAAGAGGGTGAGGAAGGGCGGTGTGGTGGGTGGGCAGAGAAGAGGGTGTCATGGAAGGGGAGGCTGCCAGCAAACCCTCCGAACAGCTGAGCGAGAAGAGCGAGGCGATTGCATCTGTTATGTGTGGCTGTATTTTATATACGAGTACGAGTTGCTTGTCCGCTCGGCAGCTGAATGGCTTGCAAAAACTAACTACCTGTTCCACCCTCTCGCCTCCCTCTTTCCTCTCTCTCTCTCTTCCTCTCTCGTTCGTCCTTTCAGATACTTTTTTCCTTCAAGTAATTTCCTCTCCCTTTCTTCTTTTTAATATTTCTCTCAGCTGTACTCGGGAAGCATTTTGTTCGTTTTCTTACGCCGAATTTTTCCGCGACTTACAACATTCTGAGTTGTGAGACCTTAAATACAATATTCCTTAACTCGGCTGAATTAAGGACGTCGCTATGGTTTCCTTTAAGGACTTTCCAATAGCAATTGAAGGGTTATTACCTCTTCGTGCTATTTCTGAAAACTTCAAGAAAGGCGATAAAAATACATAAAATCTAAAAAATATAAAAAATAAAAGTTGACCTCTGAATTTACGCAAAGAATGGACATCCACTGTTATTCTAAATACTCAACTTTATTTATAGTATATTTTCCAATAAGATACCATCTAATATCTCTAATGAATCACCTTTTTAAAAAAATAATTTCCTATTTTAATAATTTAATTAATATTAGTCCAATTTTCACACGAAAGAGCATTCGATTCCAAATATTCTCATTTTTTAAATTAGCGTTCATATATAAGATGAGGCAACATAAGATTCAAATGAACGCTTTAACTGTATATAACACAAATAAATGAATTGTGAATAGGGAAATACGATCATTTACATAATAGGCAGTGAAAATACGCAACGATATCATCCGGAATTATTTAGCTATCTCTCTCTCAAACACGCTACAATGCCTTTGTCGCTTTTTTGAACACTATCAAAATATTCTCAATTTGCATAGCATCAAATTTCATTAGTCCTAACAATTTTTTTTCTTACGGGTTTAAAACTTCTTCCAATGTAGGTGTGTAGTCCGTTCATAACCGATTTTCAATAGCCATTATCTCACATAATGAAAAGAAAATGTGGTGAACTAACATTTCTACTCTAACGACGTATCGGAATTCGTGTCTTTGAGGTTCGACATAGAATAATACATAGGTAACGATCTTGGGGACTCATGCAAATTAACACAAAATGATCATGAATTAAATTACAGGACTAAATAGATCAATAAAATCCACGCCTCCAATAGAGAAAGTGCGACCTAAGGGGTTGTTCCCTCTCCAACTTCCTCTTTACCTTATTATCTTAGACCGGTTTTGAAGCTCGCTCACACACCGACTTTATGACAGCGTGAAGATTAGAGGATGGTAATGAGATACATGATGTATGGTAAACACAACGCTACGGAGTATTCACGCCCTAACCAACAGTTAGAATGCGTCTAGAGAAGGGAAGCCTTTTACAAGAAATTTGATTGAGTCTCTCCATTTTCTATGATCTCCTTCGAATAAACATGTAATTGTCCCGCGTACCTTTTCCTAATAGGGCCATAAATGCTACGGGGCGATATAAACCCCAGTCTCGTGCAGCCAGGGCATCGGGAGAGCCACATTACGGGACTCGATAACTTCAATCTATTGGCGATGGTTGGAGTACAGGAAGGAGGTGATTGCTACAGACATTTCGCCGCCCCGAGGCGGGAAATTTTTGGCCGCCCCTTCACCCCTCATGCTTCGTGGCTCTCCGATGATCAAGAATTTTACTAAATCATTAATATCTAAAATTATCACTCAATCGTGCCAGTATTTATTTTACGAGTTGTTGGTGCTTGCATACTGCAAGCGCTTAAAAAATCACCACACACCAAGATCTAAACTCATAAATAAACCAACGTGACATCATTTGAACTACACAGAGCCCATCTAAATATGATAATAGTTTAAATTTTCTCCAAAATTAAGGCATCTATCCGGAATTTCTAAATTCTCTGGCAGTTGGCTCGCGTCCGAGTTTTCGAATTTCAAGTTTCATGGCTCAGATCGGCCTTTTTCAGCAATAACTATAATCATCATTAAGACAATAGCCTTTATGTTACACTAAAATTTATGTAAAAATTAGGATATTTTGTGTTTTATGATTGCGATGTTATCATCCGTGCCTTTTAGTACGTAGACGGACAAAAAATTTAAAATTATCACGTCATCATATGTATACGTCGTTGGCTGAAATCAAATGGATTAAAATGCAGTCTAAGCATTAAATCAAATGCTCTTGAAGAATGGAAAATCAATTCCCATTCAAGTCGTTGCTATGGTAGTTAATAGTTTTCATTGTTGAAGACCGAAAAAATTTCATAATTTCACGATTAAAATCAAATTTCTAAGCAAATTCAGCATAGATTTGAATTTTGTCTTCAAGAAAAATAAACTTCAATCTTTCATCCAGAGAATAGTTTACATCCCGATTTTGTATCTTAATTGTAAATCTGATATATAAAAGAGAATGTTTGTGCGCTAATAACTTGAGCAATATAAGAGCTGTCGAATTCAGAAGTTTCATGGGCCACCCTATGGACCTGAGGAAGGTTTTAGTCTAGGTTTGCAGACTGTGGGGTCTCTTATACCCCGTGGGGTCAACAAAATACTATTTCCATAAGAATGCATGGGAAATGGTGTGGAGAAAGCCCAAAATGCCATGCAGCCCTTCACTGATGTGGATATAAATATATCTAAATGTTAACTTACAATCACGAGAAATGGCTTATTTTCCGCACGAAAGACTGAATATTTTAATTCTGTTCATGTTTTGTCGTATTACATGTTAAATCGCTCGAAATTATCCTTTAAGCGCGGAATTTATTAACATTTTTCAGGCGGCAACAAAGCTAAATTTCTTAATGGTTCTCCTCTTCAAAGGGAGATAGCTACGTAAAGATTAATGCAAGGAAAATCCACGCCGTGGCGCGCCGTAGAGGAAGAATAGCCAACGCCAAGATAAAGGGTACAAATGGATTAAATATAATCTATGAATACTTTTAAAGCGAGTCAAATGATTTTTAAGGACTATTACAACATTGTTATCCTTTACCATTGAAATATTGAAAGATTTATCGCAACATAAATCGATACATCTACTTATATTTATTCGGTAACCAAGATGTTGTTTATTGTTTACGTTTTGGCTAATAGTATCGACATAATCCACATAATTTTATTGTTGCTTTAAAGGCTTCGGTGCATCTATCCATGTGAATATTAATTAAGACGTCAATGCGTAATTATATTAATGGTAAAACTTTACAAAACAATACATAAAATAGTAAATGTTAATGTAAACATTGCTTGCGTAGTTAAGGAATAGGGAACGAAATTTCAGGGCTTGTGGTGAACTCGGAGTAATTTCTATTTTACTAAAATTGCTTGATTACGCCAAATATTCTTGGAAAAGCAGTCTGCCTTGATTATATGATGGATTCGCCATTGAGATACACCCACGAGCACAAGCCTGACTAAAATTTTTCAATGGTTTCTTTAGGTGGTAGTTAAAATTCCGTGTGAACCTTTTCTCCGAATGGCACATTTGAGAAATTTGGGGGCACCAACAGTCCGGGGCCCCGAGAAATAAAAATCATTTGCTACTTAAAAGAAAACTTTCCCGAGCGAAGCCGGGTAACTCCAGCTAGTAATTTATAAAAGCAATTTTATTTAGCCCTGCACAGTTTTCAATGGTTTTTTATGGGGGTTTAAAATAGGACTTTGTGGTCAAAAACACCCCTTATATATAACCTTTTCTGGGATTTCTGATTTTTTCCAGAAGTTGTACCCAATAACCTATCCTCTTTCCAAATTTCAGCTATATATATGTAAGAAGCAGATATTTATAATGATAAGAGATTTATAAGAGATATGTTAACTACATATATTGGATCTCCGTTTATTGTTTTTTTTCTTCTCCGTAGTCGTACGGACTGTGTTAAAGAGTCACAAAAGGTACATTATGTGTGTTTCCCTTGGTCTTTTTCTTACCTCCCTCCAGTTTTTGCAAATGTGTCTGTTTGAGCAGGGTTGCCACCCTTGCTGTAAGACCAAACTTGGCAAGAGGGAACGGCGTCAGTATGAGGCATGAGGCCGCCTCCTCTACCCTGCGCCCTCAGGCGATTGCCTCACTTGCTTACTGTCTGCTGGCTAGACTGATTTTACTCGTTCTAACCTTCCCAAGACGCGTTGGAAAGTGAGAAAAGGCCATCTCTCATTAAAAACCTGTATTTTCCATAGATTGGGAAATTCGACTCGGTATAGTGAGAAGGGTAATTTTCCCTAAACCTCAACTACACGGATTCCGACTCCTCCGAACACTAACTCCACCTACCGCCAACGATTCCTTTGAAAGGGAAGCAAATTAGCGCCGTTGTTAAGGATTATCGCGGCATGAAATTTTCCCGCGATTCCATTTCCAACTTGATCCTTTCGGGCACAAAGCGGGGGTTCTAAGTATGGAACGCCATCCTCCTGAGAATTCTACCGCGTTTTCTCGCCACGCTTTAACACAGTGGAAACCTTATAACCTCGTGACGTGTAAGGTCTCGGGGGATATGGTAGTGCGCGTGGCGTGTCTGTCCTTTCATATACACGACAAAACACTGAAGTCTCCTGTCACGGGACTTCGGGATTACACCGATCAGTGACCTTTACGAAATCCCGAACATGGATTAGTATTAGAAACTAGTTCCTAACTATAAAGGCTATTTAGACTTCTTGACGAAGTATTCATTATTCACCAAAAGGATTAAAGAAGTTTAAAATTGTTTTGGCACGATGCATAAGTTCCATCGATAAAATGTATAATTATTACCAATGAAACAATGAAAGGCAATCTCTCAAAAATTAAAAATATGTAATACATATTATTATGCGAAATCTGAACGAAGATAATTTAGGAAATGGATCAATTTTAAAATAATTTCTACAGGAGAATAAATAATTTGAAAAAATCAAACACTTTTTCAGTGTGCATACCTACTTATTGAATCTCAAATGTTAGAGACATGATAAATTATAAATGTACCCATGGGGGCTGAATAAAATCGATCCTTTTGGTATTAAATAAAGTCAATAGCCACGATAAAATTTCCTCGTAAAAGTGAAAGGAAAACTTAATGATCAGGCAGATTTAAGACAGTATGTTTGAGCCCAAGTATACCAGTCAGCATGTGCAATTCCTTAACAGGATTTACACAAGTTGGAGCGATCGACAAATGGTTTTTCATGACGATGCCATTACGGATATTTTATCACGACACGGAAAAGTTTCAATCGTCGACGGAGTTTATTTTATACCTATCATTACAATCTCATTTAACCGTAGTAAAAAATACGCACCGAAGAAATGTCTTACTTTCCGTACTGCGTGATTCAACGGTGCTTTTTCGTCACAACCCTCTCGGAATACCCCCGTTTACTTCGACGCGTACCTCACCGGCGCGTTTTCAAGGACGCGAGACAATATTGTACCCATGCGACCATGGAACACTACCGAGTGTAAGTTTCTCGTCTCACGAAATCAATCGATTTATTTAAGACACGGCCGTAAATTAGAGAGTGAGAGAGAGAGAGATATATATAGAGAGAGAGAAAAAAGAGAAAAAGAGAGAGAAAGAGAGATCGCTCTACTCAATTAAGATCATCCACCTTTCACTCCACTCCTCCCCTGCACACCCCATCCCACTCCATCGCGCCACACACACGAGTCCGATCCCACTCGCACATCAATTCTCCTTCCCTTTCTCTCCCAACTCCTCTCTCTCTCTCACCTCTTTCTCTCCCCCCTCTCTCTCGCTTGCCCTCCCTCTCTCTCTCCCACCGTAGCCTTGACTCGGGTGGGGCCACTCATGCAGGGGTCTTCGGCCGGCGGCTATGCCACGGGTGGGGGAAGGAAGAGGCAGCGAGGGAGGACGGGAGGGAGACTGGGAGAGGGGATGGGGAGGTCGAGGACACGGTGGAGATGCGGAGGCGAGCTGCGGGGGGAGGGAGAGAGAGGGTGGCGGAGAGAGCAGAAGGAGGAAGTGGTATTTTGAAGGACGGGTCGACCCAAAGAGAGGGAGAGAGAGGGAGGGAGAGAGAAATAGAGGGAGAGAGCGAGGGAGAAAGAGAGTGGGAGGAGAGTGCGCGGAGGTAGAGGGAGAAAGAGAGGGAGTCACACCTGAGGGAGTAGAGTTATGGGGAGAGAGGACAGGATAAGACATGAACGGCAGGGTTAAAAGGGTTCGTAAACGCAATTGATGTGGTTCTGCGCGGTTGTACGTGTGCGTGCGTTTGTTTTTTTGAAAGAGAAAAAAGGGAGTGAGAGGACGGAAGTGTCCAATCAAACAGGGGTTGGTTTTTTCTAGGTGAGGGGGCGGCTAAAAAATGAGGAGACATGGCCGGATGAAAGAGACATTTTCTCATAGGAAACGATTACAACTGGTTTTAAAAAATGGAGGGTTTTTGTGAAGAAAACCTCTAAAAAGAAGCATTTGCAATTCGGACATTTTTTGCATTTTATTTTATTATAATTTAAGTTGCACATTCGTGCGAGATTTTCCTTTGAATGCGATATTTTTAAATTTCTTGCAATGTCAGAAACGTTCACGATAATTTCTCACTGTGAAAGTATGATTAAAAACTTCATGAACAAACAGGCTGAGGCAAACTTAAAAAAATAATTCTGACTCTTGGGGTATTTGATATAAAATTCTAGGCTTTTAGGATCACATATAGTTTTAATTAATTTATTTTTAACTATCTCCTAAACAGCACTTTACGACCTTTTACAATGAGCGCAACAGCGATAACAAAGGCGAACCCTTAGGAACTAGACCCCCTAGACCAAGGCCGGTCGTACATTCATGATTTAAATCAAATCGCCAAATCCTTTAAAAATATTGTAACCAATTAATGATTTCACGTTTTTAGAGTAGGTATTTTAAAGTAGAGGGTCTAAAATTCATTCTTAATTTTATTTAAATCTCACACAATCACGCATCCGTTATGAGCATTTTACCTTAACGACCGTACTGCTTGTAGTCATGGCTACCTTAATTACGATTTCCATTTCTTTCTTGCAAGAAAATCACAAAAGAAAGATAGATATTGGATACATCAGATTTGCCCCTTGGACTCTATAATTAGAAGGCGTTAGTCCTTCGGACTATTATCACAAAAAATATCGGGACCTAAAACCAAGCCTTGTTAACACGCATGGAAAGTGAATCGATATCCATGGAACTTTTGCGACCTCGGAGGAATCCCTAAAAATAATCCGCGAAAAAAAACAATTCTCCGAAATTTTCTCAAGACGAGTAGGAAGAAGATAACCAACCGTTATAAAGGAAGGCATTCGATCACGAATTTCCTCTAACCCTTCCCTCCCGGCTCCTCCCCTGCTCCGCCCTTCTCCCTTCCTCTCCCTCTCCTCCCTCTCTCCCTCCTCTCCACTTCGCACTCTATAGAGAGGGTCAACGCCACGCAAAATGCAACCTCGAAACGATAAAGAGGGAGAGAAAGACACAAGAGGTCGTCTGCCCATCGCGGAGTTGTAAATCGAACGGATCGCTGAGAGATACACCTGGCAAAAAGGCGATCTTTATAGCGAAAAATAAATAAAAAAACATTTTTAACAAGAGAAGGACAGGCAGTCAGACGTGAGAGAGAAGACCGAGAAAAGAAAAAAACCGAGGAGGAAGAAGAAGATGGGAAAGGGACAGTCATTTTATATATATTTCCCCACGTGTAGAGCGCGGAGGTAATGATGGGAAACAAAACGCATAGCTGTCAGGTCAGGAGCGGTGGCGCGATTTCCTCGAGCTGTTAAAAGTCCTACGCGCTCGGAGGGGAGAGATAAAGAGGGAGGGGGGAGGCGGTAGCAAGAGAGGAGAGAGGCTATCGGGAGGGAGGAGGAGGTGAAGGAGGGAATGACCGCGAAGTTAGGGTCAAGGGGAGGTACAGGAGAGAGAGAGAGAGAGAGAGAGAGAGAGAAAGAGTGGGAGGAGAGGGAGAGAATAGGGAGGAGAGTGAAGAAGAGCGAGCGAGTGAGCGGTCGGGAGCGGAAGGCGGAAGGAAAAGTACGGGGATGACCGAGGTGAACAGTCCCGGCAATGGTCACACGCTGCAGTAAAGAGGGAGGGGGAAGAGTAGAGGTGCCGAGGAGGTAGTGGGAGGGACATGTTAGAAGTTCGAAGGGCGACGGAGGGGGCGAGAGGGAAGGAGGGAGAAAGAACAGAAGGCGATGGAGAGAGACGGAGAGAGAGAGAGAGAAAAAGGTTATTTAAAAAATAGGATCCTTACTTACGTAATGGGTCCAGTTGCCTCATTCAATTCGCTGAGGTTAACGGCATCCGTGAATACACACGCACACAGAGGAGGGTGCGCATACAATGCACCGGGGTTAAGAAACTGACATTCTCTCTCTCCCAATGCATATCTCTCTCTTTTCTCGAGTCGCTCAAGTTAAAACTATATCCGCTCGCCGCGATATACTAAATGATTTAGTTTTTCCGGGTGAAAGCGGGACTGGGAATAATCGCGCCTGATCGAATCCCGTGGAGAGAGATTAAGACATGAGACTCTCTCTCGCTCATCCTCGAGCCTTTCCGCTCTGCTTTCGAGAGACGTAAACAAACCAGTTCTCAGGCAAGAATAAATGCTGATTTTTGTCAACATCTCAAACGATGCTGCTAAGGATACATTTTCCTCGCAGGCCGTCGAGCGGACGGGAATCGGAGCGTTTCGTTTTCCATAAATTATTATCCAAGTTAAGAGATTGCAGGATGTCAAAGCGTTCTCATCTCTCGGGATTGGATATTTCCGCTTTTTATTGCTTGAGATAGCGCGTTCAGCCCTTGCAGTTTTGGGGGCCGAATTTATAAAAGTCAATTTCGAGAACTTTTGGCAAACTTCCCGGGCCATTTAATCCGATGCCTTGGCAACGCTTCAGAGGCGAAGGAGGATGGAGAGGGCGCGCGGTTGAAGTAAGAAAGATTGGACCGGCGAGAGACATCGACAGACGTAATGGTAGAGGAACAAACTGCGGTTTTTAAAATTCCATCAATCATACCGGAAACCGATTAAGTAATCCATGCCTATAACTACCACGAACGACCTCAAGAAAAAAATTGGGAGTGTTTCTCGATCGAACGATGAACGTGTTTTTTCGTTACGACACGAAGCGACTCAATACTAACATTTCGGATGCAAAAAAGTGATTAAATTCCATCACCGACGCGAGTGAGGAGCAACGAACGATTCACGCGGATTTGTCACGTCCGAGGAAGATAGGACATTGACTCTCTCTCTCTCTCTTTCTCCATACACGGAGCATATATCACGCAACGCGACTGTGACTCACACAGATTGTTAAGATAATTCAACATGAGACTCTGCGAACCTATCTTTTCGAGGATCGGAGTGTATTGCCACGGAGACGCATCGACGCAGGTGCGTTTAAAACTGCAATGCACTTCACATAGTGGAGGATAAAGAGTGGTATGAGGATGAGAGGACGAAAGGGACGGGGTAGGTCGAGCAAGAAACAGAAACACGCACGCAAAAACGCACACACACTGCGGTGGCAGAGAACTTCGACCTCACAGTATGTTATGGGTGGGGAGAACGTATGGCTACCATTGGTTGGACATTGCCACCCTTGGTACGCATCGCTGCTCTCTCTATCTCGCTCCTTTCTCCATCTCTCTCTCTCTCTCCAACGGTATCCAACGCGGAAGGTCCTATATGTGAGTGACGGCACGCCTCGTGTACACGAAGCGGAAGAATGGGAATGAGTCAAGAAAGAGAGTAAGCGCGAGGAATAGAGGAGAATAAACACACGACGGAATGACAGAAGGAAGCTAAGAACGCTCCTTGCCTCATTCATCCGAAAGTGTGCGGGAATTTTTTTAAAATCCACTCGTTTCGTCTCTTTATGGTCCGAAGTAATATGCTCTACGAGATGTCAAGCCAAGCCCGCCGTCAGTTAATGGAAACGGAAAGAATTAGGTTTCTGTTCATCAATGGTTTAGATTAATTGACATAATTTATTGAAGCGTATAAACTAATTGGTATTAATTACCATTATAAATGTTACCAAAAATTGAGAACAATAAGAAAGAGGCTAATTTATCAATACAATCACTACCTACTAATATTATCCCGTACGATGCCATCAGATGTTAATTTTATGCAGAATTTTAGGGACATTTAGAAATTATTACTCTAAGAATTTCATATTCTGAATGATGGCGAGGGGTATTTTGGCGCTCCGTGCGAGGGTTTTTATTCCAGAAAACTTTTACGAAAACATTTTAATTAATATATTACTGCTTTAAACTAGTGACTAAAATAAAATATGACGATAAAAAACAAAAATGCCATTAAAACGGGCTCCTCAGTCAGCGATGCCCAATACTTGCAAAAATTTACCTATCTACTAAATAATGTAGAGAGAAATTTTTCAGGAAGCGCCCCCAAAATTTCGGTTTCCAGGGCAGTCGCCAGGTTGCCTGTACCTCGGACAAGTCTTGTGTATCTGATTACTAAGGGATACTACCAGTGAGCATTGAATCCATAAAATGTAATTCTTGATCGATTCTTATGTAATGCGACTGCACCGCATATGTGAAATACAATCTTACGTTACACTACTTTCTCCAACTTGAAAACCCTCCTTTGAAAAATACTGTACGCAAAATTAAAGGAAATACTGGTCACAATTTTATAACAGAGAAAAAAGCAAATTTCATTTTGAATAAAAAATACAAAACACCCTTCACACTGTGAATAATTTAGAAACCAAATGACATTTAAACCACGAAATTGCACGACTTTAAAGCACGAGATTTTTCAAAAGTTTCCCATATACAATCTCATCGTACACCGATATATGAACAGGTCGCCACGACAGCACGGTGATCAATAGCTGAATTTCACCCTCGCTTCGACGGGCTCTCGGTGATATTTTCAAGGGAATCGAAGGCATTATTCACAACTGGAAGGGGAATGTGAGGGTCATTCCGGATCGAATATATATATTCCTCCTTTTTCTCTCTCCCGAACCTCCCTATCTCTCTCTCTCTCTCTCCAATTCTGCTTCTGACCCTGTCACGATCAGCACGCACTAAGAACTCCCTCCGTGTGAAAGGGAACGATAGAGAGGTGGCCGTGCAGTGGTATAGAAAAGAATACAGAGGAGTGGGTGGGGAAGGAAGGAATGGAGTAGAACAGGGAGGAGAAGTGGAGAGAGGGAGAGAAGAGGGATACGTCGAGCGAATTACCTAGAGCTCGTTCACCTTTCCTCGTCCCTCCTCCGATATCCTTTTCTCCCTCGCCTCCCCCACTTTACTCACCTCCTACGCCCCCTCCTTTCCTCCTCCTCCCCTACCCTCTTCCTTCTTTCCTCATCCTACAAGTTCTCCTTCCTCTTCCTCCCACTTTTTACTTCCCACCCCATCCACGAGTAGCTACTCCTCCTCAGACCGAGGGACGAGGAGCAGTTCGGAGGCGCCCGATTGGCCCTTCTTTTTTCCCGATGGCCTCTAAGAGCCCTCTAGAACGCTGCCCTTCTCCCTCCGGCAGGAGGAGGGAGGAGAGTAAAGACTCACGACTTTCAGGGCCAGTTGGGAAGAGTTGACGGCAATACAGAGAGAGGGAAGGAGGAATAGGGTGCAGTGGCCTCTGCCTCTTTCTCCCTTCCTATATTTCTCCCGAATGGTCCTTTTAGCTCGGGTCAAAACACACACCTGTCCGGCGGCTCACGACCGTACCTCATAATCACATCACTCGCCGCTACAAGAGGGGGAGAGAGGAGATGGGAGAGTCATTGAGGGGACCTCTCCGCCTATTAGACTTTCCTTCTACCCATTACGGTTGACCGTTCGCTCGAGAGGTATATATATTGCACTAAGAGAGCACTCAATACCCGTTACCCTATGTCATTTTAGCGTAAATGATGAAGGGCTGAACTGATATTAATGATGGTCTCTAGAGCCAGTATAACTCGAATACCTATTCTGTGATTTACGCCTTACTCTTTGCGGAACTTTCGATTTTTTCATTTATTTAGTAGAGCTAAAAACTGTATTTTGACTTTAGAGTCTGCCTTAGGTAAAGCTGTATTCAAGTTATGTACCTCATAGTGAAAGATGTTTCCACTTCAGGTTAAAGATCTCAATAAAAATGATAATAAAAAGTATTATTAATAACAGGGCACTGAGCGTGTCTGGCTCCCAATTCTGCTGAGGACATGGCCTTATGTGTTCGCCTTGTTGCCGTTGATACGCTCATTGTAAAATGTCGCTAATACATGTTTATGAGCTAGTTAACAGAAATAAATAAAATTAATAAATTATTGGAGGTTTATTTTGTCGACAACTCTTAAACATCCCAAGCATGAATACGAGGCTAATGATGGGGACTCGAACTCGACTAAATATCATTAAAAAATAAAAATTATCTGAAATTTCTGGAAAAAATCGATTAGTAGGTAAGTATCATTGTCGAAATGAACAGTTTTTCCGAACCAAACTAAAGATTTTTTTATCGCAAAGGTATCCTTCTGAGCCCTTATCATCATCGCCGTCCCCTGACCTCATCTTCCACGATGAGCACGTCGCAAAAAAATTATAACAATCTCCTCACGTACATCTGCTCCGAACCCTTATATCCTTTCAATTCTTTTTAAGCCTCTCTCCTCAGTCCGCGAGTCCGTCGAACCCGCGCCAATCGCGGTCGGAAAGCAAAAGCCTCCGTCCAATGAGGAGGCGCGGAACACACATCGATGCATTCTTGGTGACTCCGCCGCGACCGCCTCCGACGTCGGCGTGCAGGCAAAGCAAGCAGGCACGTATGCAAAAATTTCCACCAAGTGCGCAAGTGGAAGAGACATTTAGAAAACCTTTAGGCCGTTCACCCCTTTATGAGAGGGATGGGGAGGGGGAGGGAGTTAACACTCGCCCCTTCCTTACGTGGTGCTAAACCTTTCCTTCTCTTCACCTTCCGCCAATTCCCCTCGTTCCGAACCCCGATTCTTTTTGAAAGCGCGCCCTCCCTCTCCCCTCCTACTCACACGAGACGAACCATCGCTAATTCAATTTTTGTCCATGGGAGCGCAAAAACGTCTCGTCGGATAGACGGAGTGCAAATATATCCGCAAGGTAAACCGTCTCCGCGCCTGAAAAAAATATGCGAGATGCAAAATGCTCTTTCGACCGTAACGGTGACGATTGTCTAGGATGCGGATAGGTTAATATAACTGCGCGTGTAATTAAGACAGCTCGCGGTCGAGCTTTCTACGGAGCGGGGGCTGAATACTTGTTTCATGCCCTGAAATGTCCGTAGGATATTCAAATGTTGATCGAGACGAATGCTGATTTCCATATATAGTGGAATCTAGAAAATGAGCTCTTTGCGGAATTAATTTTCCATTTCTCCTTTTACAAAAATTTTTTATCATAACGAAAAAATAATAATATTTATTCCTCAGAAATGGCTTGATCAAAGAAACCAACAAGTTTTAACCTCCACCAAACGAAAGTGAGGAGAGCAAAATACTATTATGAAATCATTACAAGTTAATATTTATGCAACGAAAATAACATGGAAAGAGAGAAAGAGATGTGATGTGAATGAAAATCTGCGTATTTTCAGTTTCACTGAGAACGTTTGGAATTTTCTAATTTCATGCTTTGATCATGGGTTCACTCCTCAAATCACTGTTTTTTTACTTAAATCGAGAGCACTAAACACTAATTTTATTGAGGGGAAATCAAAATTGGCTTCTTTGTGATATATGGACTTGAGAAAATAAGCTTATGTAATGTGATTCTAAAGGTAAGCAATAACGGCGGCCACAAGTATGATAAGAGTAGACCGATCTGTGTTCAAATGCGCCTCTAGTGCTCATGCAGCACCGTACACCGCGGTGCCGAAAACTAAACGATCAAACTATATCGATGCGTTCGAGCTGCGTGTCAATCGACTGATCGATACGGAGGCGGCGAGTTTATCGACATATGTGAAGGAGAAAGAGAAGAGGAGAAAAATTAAGACCAGAAAAGAAATTGAGAAAGAGGTGAAAATACGTGTCAGGGACTAGAAACAAAGAGATATGGAAATCATATAGAAAGCGTGGCGCAGAAGTGTGTAATCCGACATTATTCATAGCGCTAACCAAGCTTTCCCAAGGATTTCCCCTGCATCCTCGCGCTCAGCCCCTGCCCCCACTCCCAACCTCCTCTCAATCCTCCCCGTCGACACGCCGATTAAAAAGAAAACTCCTCCTTTCGAGGGAGGAAGAATTCAGAGCATGGCAAGAATCGAGTGTGCATCCCCTTCATTCCCATCGCGAAATATTAGGGTTGGAAGAAGGGGAACGACACCTCGCAGTCGCACCGACGGTTTTCGTTCGAGAGTCGGCGGTCTAGCGAAGGAGAGAGAGAGAGAGAGAGAGAGAGGTGGTGGTTATGGAGGGTTCAGATGGCGGTTGCAGCAAGTTTTTTTTTCTTTTTGATGAAATGCGATATCAAAGTTATTATACCCATTCGTATTAGTGGAGCGGTGGGAGGGGGTGGGGATAGGGGTTAGGGTTTACGGGGGTGAGACACGGGGATGAGAAAGTGAGGCAAATGGGATTAACCTACTTCGAGGGAGAGGAGAAAGGGAGAGAGAGAGAGGATGGTTGCCTCTGTTGTCACAGCTTCGCTACCTCACAACCTCTTCTGCCACCGCGACCGCAACTTTCATTGCGTCGCTGTCTCCTTTTGTCGTCCCCAACAAGGAGTGAAACGCGCAAAACGGTCCGAACGGTTGACGACTTCCGAGTTATGAGGAGCGTCTCAATCCGCATAAAGGTGATCGTCCATTTCGTTCTCGACAGATCACGATAAGCAACTTCATTCGGCGATGTTGTACGGAAAATCCACGTTCTACCACATTTCTCATATCAGCCTCCTATGTAAAACTCGAAAATGCCGTGTAACGTATTTTTTTTATTTCTCCAAGTCGAACAGTAACATGATGGGCTTTTCCATTTCGTCATTAATTCTTTACAAACACACAAGATCGTTTAAGAGCAAAACTGACCCGTTTCTTTTGCATTAAATGCAAGTAAATAAATGATCAGGGTAAGGAGGACAGACCCGCGTCTTTTAATTTCTCTTTCTTGATACACAACACCCGTTTTCCATCCTATCCACACAAAACTTCACTAAATTTTTTATTTTATTGGACAATTAAGTAAAAAAATTGTACGAGTTTGAAAACTTTAGCAGGGGAACTAAAAATGATAAAAATTAAAAGTTATAAGACCGCAGATATATTAGACTAAACCGAAAGGAAAAAATCGTACTTCTGGTAATCCTTCAAGCATATAGATGTGGAGGAAAATGATCCATTCCCGGAAAAAAATACACCGAAGTCATCAAGGAAATGCATCGAGTCATGCCAGACGGTGGGTATGTACCTACTCGATCGCCGAAAACCTCGCGCACGATTCAGCACGAAGCATCGTAACATTTCAAAATCGCTTGCTATCTTCTCGGCTCTCAATTTAATCCTCCGTATTCATCGTTCTTCAACTCAGGGTGAGTTTAGTAATGGAATGTTCCCGAAACTCTACGCAAAGTAAAACGGCCGTTAATGATATTAAAAGTAGCCCGCGCGTGTGAGGGAAAGGAGAGCGAAACGAGATCCAAAGTGACTACGAGGGCAACTGAAACTGCGGGCATAAAAATAAAGAGACAGGAATTCTCGACCGGAAATCTCGAGGGCAATGTATCGCTCTCCTTCCTTATTTCCGACCGAATAAGAGGGACAGTTAGTTGATGATGACGGAGCGCATTCGGGTGCGGAGCTTGCGAATATTTCTCTTTCTCTCTCCCTCTCTCTTTCCCTCGCTCCGATTTTGGATTCTGAATACGGATCTGGTCACGTAAGTTTGCTCCGCATGTCAGCGGTTTTAAAACCTTATGCCGATATACGCATAGGGTCGCCAAACGCGAGAGTTTACCAAAGAGAGTTTATTCGGGGCTAAAAAATGAGGGAACGACGTTCGAGCGAGAAAGCAGCCCTAAAAGCATGAGAAACTCATTCCTTGGTTTCGAAGTGACGCAGCAGAACGACTCAAAACGGTGTATGTAATTACAAAAATGTCCCAGATCGTAAAAATTTTCGGCCTTTTTTTCGCATTCAATCGCCAATGCTAGCCTAAAGCAATGACTCAGTAACTCTTTGAAGAATGGCTGGACTAAAACCTTGAACCGATTATGACACAGCAATGTTGAATAAAATTTTCATTAGTTTCCTGTTTTATTGTTCGTAAAAATCATGCTTTTCTCTGAAATGAATGCGATGCGGAAACTCCGTACTATTTATTTATTTTTTGTGTCCAATATATTTATTTTTGGGTGGGTAACCAACATTGCAACTGAAATCCTTTGCGATATAATACTTCAACCAAGGATTCCATTAATTAGCACACTCAGTTAAAATATAACTTACTGCTAGTGGTAGGAGAAATATTTCTTCGTGAATTACCTTACAAAGGGCGTGAGCGCACATTTGGATCCCGATAACTCGAACGTCTTTTACTCGAATAATGGAAAACTTAAAGAAGACAATGCATTCATATTCATTCGGCGATTAAGTACATATATGTAGCCCGAAATTTCCATAATAGGAACTTTTTAATCATTTCCTCGAGTTCTGACAATTCGGACCGCTTTGTACGAATAACACCACTTCCTTTTTCCAGAAACCGTAAAAACCTTTTCGCCACCACTCCCGCCCAAATTTAAGCAAATAGGATCGCGAAACATTAAAACTCCTAAAGAGAAAAAACACATCGGATCCCGCGACGCTGCCGAGGACGCAATCCTCAGCGGTACTTCGTCAACAATACCGAGAAAGAGAGAGATTAAGTAGTTAATAAAAGTGAGCACACCGAGTGGAATGTGCAGGAAAGCGTTTTCTCTGGTCATTGAACGGCACGTCGAAACCGGGGCAGAAAGAACGCGAAAGTTGGCAGCTGAGGGTTTGGAGGTGGAGGGGAGGAGAGGAGAGGGAATGAGGAGATGAATAGAGGGGGAAAAGGAGCAGGCACGAGAAGGTACAGAGGAAGGAAGAAGAGGACGAGGAGCGTGGAAGAGAGGCAATACTAAAGGGAGACTAAGAGGGCAATTGGGTTGGTTTTTGAAGGCAGAGTGAGATGAGAGAGAAAGAGTCTGCACCTGTCCCCCTCCCTCCTTAAACCCCATTTCGTACCCCGACGGGTAGGCCACCCGCCAAACTCCCTCTCAACCTCCTCCTTCCCTAAAAAACCAGCGGAAGGGTTATATCGAGAAGCGAAAAAAATGGTCCCGTTCCTTGAGGTTTTTTTTTAATAGGCCCTACACTTGCAAAAAAACTCCTTTATCCTCCATATTTATCTCATTTCTTTCGTTCCGTTTACAAAACCGCTACGCTACTTTCGTGACATTTTTCTGACGGTTTCACGGTACGCGCGGAAAATGGCACTCTCTTTAAGGGGTAAACAGGAGGGGAAGGCTGGGTTTGAGCTAAAGAGAGGGAGGAAGGGTAGGGAGATTGGCTGCGGCGGGGAGACGGGAAGGGGAAGGTGGGTGGATTTGTGACGGAGTAGCGGAGGCGGAGGAAGAGGAGAAAAGATCAATGACCTCTGAAGGGGGGCCAAAGGGACGGTCGGAGAAGAGAGCATAACTAGGAAGGGAACCAATATGGGTGTAAGGAGGGGAGATAAAGGGGGAGGGGTGAGGCGGGGGAGGAGGTTAGGAGGGGGAGGGAGGGAAGTCGATGGATGGATGTAAGGGCCTTCCCCTCTTCCCCCTCCCTTCGCGGAAGTTCGGATACCAAAAAGCGTTCCAGAAAAAAACGGACATGGGTGGAGAGCAGAGAGAGAGAGATATAGGGATGGAGGGAGGGATAGGAAAGGGAAAGAAGGAAGGATCGGAGAAAGGTCATTAATCTTGGCTGAAAAAAAAACTTAATTCCCTCCGTGTATCGAATGATCGAGGGGAATGAATATGGGGATGAAGGGTTTAGCAACAGGGATTTAAGAAAACCCTATTGTGAGCATACTAAGATAAGCGTAAATATGCTCTATTTATACATAATGGTCGGATATAATACAAGTATGTAAAGTGATTTTACGACTCGGAGTTTAATTTCCGAAGAAAATAAAGCATTCAACTTCTAAAACAGATATTAATAGATTAGCATCCTGTAAGTCGATTAAGTACCTAACATCAACTCCTAAGTTTTGAAAGTAACTATTTATTAATTATGAGGTTGTTATTCGGTGTTAAGTTAGCATATTTCTAATGATAATCTTATTATGCTTGCCACTTTGTAGGATCTTTTAAATGGAAAGGATAATAAGGAGACTCTATCAGCGGAAAAGTCATAATAAGACAATTTAACCTTAGAGAGTAAAATATTCACACTGCGGAGAATAGTAACAAACTAAAAACGAACATATATTAGCATTCATTGGGTCATATTTCGCCAGACCGACATAGGAGTTGATGAGAACGATAAAGTTTTTTTTCAAGGAAATACTAGAAGGTAATATTTCAGCTTGGACTAATTTCTTATTTATTCGAATATTAAATGGCAGCAGACTTATAACAGAAGGTGCATACAATTAAGATAAAAGACGCAATCAAAAAGAGCCACAATGCATGCGCTTCATTCCCTTAAAATCGTTTTCAAGGTCAATCCGGGATAAAATTCAACTCCATTTATTCATATAGCAGTTAAGTTTATTCTGCAAGAATCCGGAGAAAGTAACAAAAGGGAGGTTAAGAGCGTAATAAAGAAACAATCCCCTTTTAAAGGAAGTATTAGCTAAATTCTCTTTTCGTTCTTCCAGATCTCCTTTACAAGCCCCCATCTCCAACGCCTCTAACATTCGGAATATTCATTTCCGTACGTACCGTAGTGAGATTGCGGCAAAAGTAACTCTTCGTGGTGTTCCTCTTTCTTACAACGCCAATATCTCTTTCTCTCTCTCTCTCTCTCTCTTTGCACCACATACACGCGAATTCGTTTATCAGATGAGTTAGTGAGTCACCTCTCACTTATCTTCGTATCACTGCAGAAGGTGACACTAGCTTAAAGCGATGGCTTCGGAGAGAATTGTGTCGAAGCATCCGAGCAGAAGGGACTTTGAAAGGCATCCATTTGGAATGGAATGAAATGGGAGGGGAGAAAGAGAGGAAAGGAAGGAACGGAAACAAAAAAGGGCAAATGAGATCAACTCCTCAGACGACTCCTTTTTCGGGGTCTCTTTTAAGGTCTTTAAAAAATTGAACATCGGAGGATCGCTCTTCTTCGAGGTCATCATTTTCGCCCGACTGTCAAATTTCTTCTTCTGTGAACACATAAAGGATTATTTCAACGGTACTCTCGCTTGGTTTGACGACTAAATGCGCGAACATTGAGTGGCAACAGCCACTTTTCCAAATAGACAAGGTTTTTCCAGGAGAATCTTTTTGCGAGCATCTGAAATCCCTTTCCTTCAGTGCATTTGAAGACTTCTACTTACAAACGTTTTAAATATCTTTACGGTTTCATAAAGGAGTAATTTAGAATGTCAATTTTCGGTACATGCAAATTAAAATAACAAAAAGTATTAAAGTGCTGCAAAGTAGCTTTACAATGAAACTGCATTCATTAACTCTTGTTATAAATTGGCTTACAAGTAGGGACTACGTACCTTGGGTCGTCGATTTCGACGAAGCTTTTTTGGGTGGTAGAATACTTAAAATAAGAAGACCCGTGTATCGGCTTTTGATTGAATTGTCCATAGTTTCGGCAGAATATATTTTTTCGCAGGATTAACTGTGACTGGATAAAATGCAATAATAGGCCGACAATGTCGAGCAGGTGGGTTGGCTGGTCGGTTACCGTACTGGTTTCCGAATATTTTGTTCCGGGATAAAATCCCACGTCGTTCCTAGTTTTTTTTCGTTTTAATCCACATTATTATTTTTAATTTATTAACTTTATTATATTATTATTTATTTATAATATTATTATTTATTTAGTTCATTAAAATCGATTCGTAAGAGCGTATTGGTAGCTATTTCGATTTGAATTGACGTCCGAAAGAACATAACTATTAGATTAGTGCTACTCGTCACTTGAAGGGGAAGTGTGTGTACACTTTTTTGGATGATAGCTCTCGAAAAAACAAGAAAAGCATTCGTAAGGCTTCACGACTGTTAAAAAAAATTGAATCAATTCTGTTGTCATTTTACCAGATTTGGAGCACGTAACTACAACGTTTAGGAACTCTTTAAACTGCCTCACGGTTTTGCTCACTCGAAGCCCAAACGTACCTCCAGGTTCTTGCATACAAAGGAACACTTTGGGTTGCACATTTCCTGACGCGGTAATCGCATACTGTACCGTGTATGAATGCGTGATTTTGTTCCTGTCTCTGATTATATCTGGAGGGCCTTTTCGCCTTGATGAGTCAAGGTTCGCTTCATGTCAACTCTGTACTCAAATCCAGTTTGGTCGGTATTAATGACGTAGTTGGGTATTATGCGCAATGTTTGTTTTCAGAAAACCTCGGCAGCATTTAAAATTTTCTCGAAAGACGTTTCATCTTTTTGAAAAACATAGTTTGTAACTTTTCGCTGTCGAATTCTGAATTCTTTCTTGAATTTTATTAGCCACGCTCGATATGCAGTAAAGGTGAACCTGATAGGCTGGAACTAACGCCCACTTGATGTAACTTGGTCGTTCCTTTTCCTTGTTTTGCAAAATCTGTCGTATGTACAGTTTTTAATCATGTTATGTGTGTCCAAGCACGTTCCTCCTTTCGCATTATCTTTGCTCCACTGTGATACTTGTTCTTTGCGTTTCAACAGCTACGATCCTCGTTCCTGTAGCGTTAGATTTACAATTCACAAAATATTCGGAAGACATTACGGTAACCAATCAGCCAACCCACCTGCTCGATATTGTCGGCCTATTATTGCATTTTATCCAGTCACAGTTAATCCTGCGAAAAGAAAAAAATATTCCGCCGAAACTAAGGCCCATTCAATCAAAAGCCGATACACGGGTCTTCTTATTTTAAGTATTCTACCACCCAAAAAAATTTCGTCGAAATCCTTGTTAGAATAATTAATCCATTTACATCCAGGAAGTATTTCTGCTTGGCTCAAAATTGTATGCAGACGACCGATGGGCCCAGATTATTTACGCTATTATCATGCGATAGGTGATATTTCGTTGTTCAGGTAATGCAGGCGTCAATTTTCATAATATAACGCTTACTGTGTAAGAGGCGATATACTTCGCATAATAATGGCGTTTAAAGTTGACCACGTCCAATTTTTGAGTAGACAGAGCCTACAGATTGGCTTCCTGACAACGAAAGGGCTAATCATTTAATATTTGTTTCTAAAAATAAAACATTAAAATATAAATGAATTAATAAGTGATCAGCAAATTGTTCAGTTTCATTTGTATTTTCGAAAGTTTAGTACACTGGTATAATAGATAAAAAATGAAAATTTTTAAGAGGAAAACCGGCTTACACTTCACAGGATGTTCATTTTCCTTCAAATAAATTTAACATTTAAATTCGTTCTCTTATCCAATCCAGTGCGACACAGTCAGCCAAAAATGTCTCTCCTTTAAGAAATCTCAAAGAAATAGGCCGCGCAGAAAATACATCAATTACGTTGAAAATGTGTAATCCAATCGGCAATCCATCAAAACTGGATCTATGGAACGAACATTTCATGCGGCGCTTCTGCCATTTAGCAAAAAGAAGAGCAATTAATATGAGAATCTATAATTTCTATCAGAATTCTCAAAGAAAAAATTCCCAAATAAAAACTTCGAACTAGCCCTCCGCCTCTGTATGATCACCCTAAAAATGCGAATAAAAAGTCACGCGAGGAGATTCGCCATCGGTCACGTATAAACGCGCCATTTCGATAAACAGGCAGAAATAAAACTCGCCAACAACATAGCGCGTCATCATTTCGATCCCGTTCAATATAAAGAAAAAAAACAAAAACGGACGCGAAACGAAATTTTTACCTTTCCTTTTTTGTTTCCATTCGGCGAAATCCGGCTTGCTCTTCTCCTTAAAGCCTCAGAGCTCGAGGCCCGGTCGGCGGCGCTACGCCCTGTCCTTCACCCGAGTTGACCCCGCCAAAAAAGACCCACGCGCCGATCCACGGCGCACCTTATTACAACTTCCGATGCGCCTGTCCCTCCTCGCTCCCTCTCCACCTCCCTCCGCCTAACACCCCCACCTTACCTCTCTCTCCCTAACACGCTCTCCCTCCCACTCCCTACTCTTGCAAGGGGTATGCGGAGGTGGGGCTGGAAGGATGGGTGGGGGGGGGGGAGAGAGAGAACGAGGGTGAGGAAGATGGAGAGAAAGGTGAAAGAGGTGAAGGAAAGGGAGGAGATGGAAAATGGGCCGGAGATCGAGGAGGAGTCTGTGGATTGGGACGTTGACGTGGAGGAGGGGAAGTGGATGGGAGGTAGGGCGAGGGAAGCGGGCATCTTTCGCACAAATGGGACCGCGCAGGGAATCGAAGCCCATCCCCTCGGTCGGACGGGAAGTGGGTCAGATAATCAAGTGGGCGCCAAGAGAGATGTGCTAAGTTCCTCCGCTGCACCCTTATCCTTCTCCACCTACATCGACTGGCCCCCTCCCCCTTCTCCGTTCCTCCACCCTCTACGCTCCCTCCCCTCTCTCCGTCGCAATCCCCGTGTTTCGCGCAAGGAGACTGCGAGGGGTGGGGGGAGAGAAGGAGGGCGGTAAAAGAGGGAGGGAGGGAGAATGATTCAGTCGCCGTTGCAGGATTCCGTACCACGTCCGCCCTTCCTCGTACATATGAGGAACAAATTAAAAAATACAAAAAAAGGACAGGGTAGACGTTTTTTATCGAGCTGCGATGATTGTTGAGCTCTGCTCAACGACCGTGTTTGTTAGGGTCCCTGCGCAATCCATTTTTTTAATTTCACAACTAGCGAATCGAAATTACACGTGTCCGGTTGAAAATGAAATACGAAAGGCGAGCGTTTTAGATTACATGTATTTTTTCAGAAAGTCTCGCGAGGTGATCAACACACATCGACATTATTTATTTTCCATTGTCCTTCATTAACGCAATCGAAGCGGGATAAATAGGGCAGAGATTGCATGAGACCGGTATTGAAGGGTAGAAAATACTCGGAAATGACGTCAGCGTGTAAGGTTGGATTTGATGATTTATTTTTTGTAGATAAATCAGACAACAAATTTCCCGAGGATTTGGCTGAAAATCTAACCATCAAGAATCGTACCAGCATGCTTTAAAATTTAGGATAAAACAAATGATAAATAAACACTTGAAATTTAGACCACAGGTGACTAGATTACATACAACACAATTAGAAGTATAATATTTAATAAATAAAGGATTTAACGTTTCCCTTTATTAGTTCTTCCGAATTTATAGCAGTATACAACATAAATTGAAAGAAATTTTCGACATAGGTAGGTAGAGAAATACTTTTTTCCGTGCTAGTGTATTAGGTATGGAAAATTATGATGGTTGGCACTGCAAAATAGATTTCAATATAATTAAGCAAAACTACATCCCATAAATTTATCAAATCAGGTCTGTCATACATGCTACAAAGATTTGCATCAACTTAAACAAGTTAGGAAAGTGTACATTGGATCACAAGTAGGCGCGTTTCGTGCGATGGAGTATTTGAAACTAAACGGCATACTTGGAATGAACGCATACCATAAAACAGCGAAACACTACGACCCCATTATGTCTCTCTGTTCACTACAAATTTCTACCTTCCCCTAAGTTTGTGCATTGATAAACGTATTTACGTAATTTTAGCATTGCTAAATACTGCATAACGATACGATGCTTCAGAAATAATGCCAGGAAAATATTAGATTTTTATAACTAGCATTGCCCGTCAAATATGACGGGTGTATGTGAATTAAGTATTAAGTCATCTAAAATTTAAATTAAAAATTAAAGAATCCAACATTTTTATGCACTAAAAGTAAACAATATAAAATTCACGCGACTGAATATCCCAGAGAGTAAAAATAGTTTTGAGAATACAAAAGTTGCGAGACAAAGTAATATTAACGAAGACTTATTATGCTATACTCATACCCGTGTTAAACAAATGGATAAAATAATGGCTCCTGAAATCGAACCCGTGATATTATGATAGAAGATGACTTGCCTAAATGATGCAAGAGTTAGATTCTGGTATATCGCAAAAAAAATGCAAACCGTACTAGCCATTCCCAAGTTACTCCACCAAGTGTTCCAGATAAACACAAACAAGCAGATCAAAACTAATCCCGATCAGTTGTAATTAATCAAACAATCGAAAACTATTCAAAACACCTCAATTGAATTGAGTAGTTGTAATATTTACGTGATGTTCTTTTCTTCCTGGTAGATAATAGATTACCTTCTGCTTGCAAAATGCTGTATGCAGATGTAACGATATTAAACGTATTTTCCTAATTATAGCAGATTTTATTTACTCCAGTTACTAATATGGTTGCTTTCGTTGACAACAACTGGGTAGCTATACATGAATTTTTCCAAGTTCAAAGCGAATTACGACGTTCTTGTATGATTTTCTTGATAACGGCTACTCCCACGATAAAAGTGTATTGAACAAAAATTATTTCATTTGGCTAATTCTACAAATTTAATTGAATATTTGCTCAAAGTCTAATTAATCCTCCCCTTCGAAATAAAAACTTTTAGCAAAGGTTACTATGCTATTGTTTATTTATTTCAGTTTTAGGCTGGTTTCCAAAGGAAACATAGCCTTATGAAATGGTCTTGTATATGTGTGTGTGTGTGGCACCTACTAACAACTTTTGCACCAATGGACGGATTTTCATGAAACTTGCTATGATGCTCATGCTTCCAGGGACCACCTCCGGGCTATATTTTATTTGGCAAAGATTGAAGTCCCGGGTTTGATTCCAGGAACGTTTTTATCTTATTTATTTTACATAGAAAAACTCAAACTCATCGTGCAGAGATGTTTCTTTAATACTTTAAAATATCTTAAAATTGTGATATCGGAGCGAGGTTTGTAATGTTCTAAGGGGAAAAGAATGTAGATTCTAATTCCTATCACAGAATTTTTATAATTGATCGTATTTTCTTGAATTTCTACTAAAACAGCGTTTTTGCGTTTTAAATAGCATTTTATCGGATTGTTGCTATTGAGACGATTATTAACGAACTCGGCTTGAACATAGACGAATGAACAAACGGGTTATTTTATTTTCCACTCGACTACTCTTCAGAAGTGGTCAGTTGATCCCGACATATTAGCGTGTGAACAGTAACATTTAATTAATTCGTTTATTTAAAAAAAATAGATGCAAAATGTAATGTCAGAAAGTGATTTTGACATTATTTTTAGTATTTTAAACCTGATAATGCTCTATTAATTTATTTTCCAATTTTTCTCTATTATTGATATACTATGAATTACAAATGGTATGAGGATTCCTTGGAATGACTAGCACATACTGAAACATTTCCTGTCAATATAAATAATCAATTCGGGCCGTCAACTTTGGGAAACCAGCATGCATTAGTCCTGGTCTGGATTTATTGTTATATTTCCGTTTCGACGAGTTTCTATTCAATTACAACTTTTTTAAGCTAAATTGGGTTGGGTTGTTCTATAGCAACCCAAAAAACGAAAATATTATTTTTAACAGACGAACATAAGAAATTTTATTTCGAAACGCTTCTAATCAGAATTTGTTGATTTAGGGTTGACATGGTAATTTAAGAAATGAATGTCCGTTTGTGACGCTATTTTGAAGGGAAGAAGATTTTTTCGGTATGACTAATATTTTACGAGATATGAGGAAAAGTTCGTTTTTTATTTCCAGTAAAGTGACTGGGTTATGTCATTTCCTTATCTTCTTTGCTCTTATGTCCTTAATACCAAATTTCATGAAAATCCGTTGGTTAGAAGACTAGAACGAGCATGCCTACGGACGGATAGACGGACGGACAGAACGAAGCTATAATAGGCACTTACGTTGGAAACGAAACGACACTAAAAATAGGAAGTCGCGACAAAATGAAGTGGAGCGAACATAAAACAATTAAATTACATGAGACACTTCCACGCATTATTCGGAGCATGTTAATCGAATGGGAGTTTAAAAGTTCGTTAGGCACCTGAAATTTCTCGTAGATGCATTCTAAAAGATAAATCCATTTTTTCCCTCCCGAAAGATCCATTCTCTGAAAACTAGTTACCGTAACGACGTTATCAACAACTTAGGCATAAAAGCACTCTGGAGAGTTCTCTGGAACAGATGGGTTTTTGGGACGAATCACAGCTTCGAACTAAAAGTCTAGAAAATCGATTCGCATCGAGTTCTGCGCGTGAATTTTTGACAGCAACAGCGTATAATACTACATAAAGAAGGGCGTGAATACGGCAGAAAGTCTACCAACCGTACACATTTATTATGAAACAAGCTACCATCTACATACCTCTACAATTCGAAAAACGATTTTACCAGTTAGTATTTCTGCGCGTTGACTTTACGTGCTCTGAATCGAATTATCAAAATATCGATTTTTTACTTTCTCCATATACGAAGTAGTACTGTTTTCATGAAAAAAGTCGAACTCGAGATTTCAACGGAAATACATGTTTTAAGGTCCCCTGAGCACGTTTTAACTAGTTTCTCGATGATGTCTGTGTGTCTGTCTGTATGTATGTGATAGATTTTTGTGGGCGCTCTAACTCAAAAACTATTAATCAGGTCAACGCAAAATTTAATATTTAACATTTTTATATAAGTTAGAAGATCTGATTAGTTTTTGGTAAAAATCGGTCGACCGGAAGTGGGTGTTTACTCTTGTCACATCCGTTATTTTGAAATATTTGCTTTAATATTTGATAAATGTAAAAATGTATTGGAATAAAAGTTGTAGGACATTTTATTGTCTATAACCTTTGTTTGATACATTTTTCCATATAATGCACTCTTTAAGAGATATCTTATATTTTTAGCTGCCACCACCACGCCACCTACCGAAGACTATTGTTAACATTTGGCGCTTAGTTACGTCTTAGTAACGCTCCTTTTTCTTTTCTTAATTGTCAACCGGAAGTAAATGTTGACAACGATCCCAGAGCTAACAACATGTCATTTACCATATAAATATGGAGAAAGTCATGTGTTGCCCACATCAGTTTATTTTCTTTCGTCTCCCTTAGTTCGAGTTGTAGAGTTTAGATTCTGAGATATATCTTTATGCCTCTGCGGAAGAAATAATATAATAATATAATTTATTTTGCACAATCTCAAAGTTTTACGCAACGCAGACCTATATCTGTTTGGGGCAAAGGGGATATGGCGCGTCTGCCTCGCCATACAATGGCGTCGTCCCTTACTCCCTTCATGAATATTTTTTCCCATCGATCTTCCCGAGTCCTCTGCCCTAAATACCTCCAAACCAAGAAGAAAATTCTAAGCCATAAAACTGAAGCGATAAAAATAAACCTCGAAGATATCCCCAAAAATATTCGTCTTTTTCCCGAGGACCCGATCACAAAATAAAATAAAAAAAAATCTCGACCTAAAATATCAGCTACCTGAAAAAACCTGCCGCGTGATTTCAGGATCGCGCGAACGTGTACATACATACATGCCTGCACCGGGAAGCACGTGGATCTAAAGAAAACACACAACACGTGCAAGTACGTATAGTATACAAGCTTACATGCGCAGAGCTGCAGACCAACACACGAATACAATTCAAACGACACATCGATAAATACCTAAAATTTCTTACAATGAGGACTAATAAGTCACATTCCTTTCAGTCGAGGGATAGAAAACGTGACTTCCTTTCACGCCACGGATATGAAATTTCTTCGCACGGAACCGAAACATGAATACCGAGGAGGAAAGATCTGGAGAAAAACTAGGAGATGGGAGGGCAATGAGTGAAATACCGAGTAAGAAAGAAGGGGAGAGAGAGAGAGAGAAGCATGCCGAAGAGTAAAACTTGGGCGTGCTTGGTAGTAAAGTAGTACGGGGAGCGTCTCATTCAAAGCCGTTCAATGACCCCGAGTGCCGTCCCCACTCCCTTCCTCCTATCTCCCTCCCTCCACTTCCCTCCGTCCCCCCCGCGAATAAGGATTCGATCCTGAGTCCCTTCCGTGTCGAGACAAGGGAAGGAGGGAGTGCGCGCACCGTACTCCCTAAAAACCACTCCCTCTCTCTCCCTCCCTCCTCCCAACCTCCCTCGCCGCTCTCTCTCACTCGCTACTACCTCCCTTTGAAAACGCGCACCTCCTACCTCTCTCCCTCCCTTCACAACCCACCCCCGCTCACAATCGATATGGCGAGGGAGAAGAGGAAAGAGAGGGAGAGACAGAGAGAGAGAGAGAAACGGGGAGTGGAGATGGTTTCGGGGGAGGGAGAGAGATGGAGAGGGAAGATGAGCTGCAGTAGAGAGGGTGTTATGGAGGAGGTGACGGAGGGAGAGAGAGATACAGGGGGAGGAATAGATTGGGAAGACGCAAGAGGAAGGAGCTAAGCAAAGGAGGATATAGGATTAAAATAGTAAAGAAGTTTTGTTTGGTGTTAGCCGAGGAGCATAGGCGGTGCGAATAGGGAAATAGTCATGTGGTCCGTGCTTGCAGGATCAACTCCACTCCCGCACCCTATTGACCGATAATCATATTTGATGCCTTCTGGCGGTTGCTGAGGGGAATAGGCGTAGGGATGGAAGGCCGAAATAGGCGAAGCGGAGTTTTAAAGAGGGGTAGGGTGTCGAGGGTGGTAGGATGGACATCGTTGAGGGGCAGGGCGGGATAGACGAGGGACGTTTTGGCGATCAGGTAAAGTGATGTGCGTTATGGGGAGGCGGACGGGGGCGGAAAATGCGCGGGGGACATATGAGTGGACAGAAAAGGGGTAGGATGGGAGTGTGTGTGTGAGAGAGAGAGGGAGAGAGGTAAGCAAGAGACGAAGGGATGATAGGGGAGGGAGGTGAGGTAACGGTGGGGGCTACGGGAAGCGAGGGAGAGACATGGAGAGGAACAGAAAAAGAGAGATACGAAGGGCAGGAAAGGTGGAGTGGGCACGCCTGGATCGGGTGGGGAGCGAAGGAAATATCGACTCGTGTTGAAGAGGGTTGGAGAGGGGAGTGTTTGGAGCAAGAGAGGGAGTGAAGGGGAGTGGAGAGTTAAAATGGAGCTCAGTGAAGGGAATGAAGGAGAGAGAGGAGGGTGAAATAAAAAATGAAATTGCTTTTGCCCCTGTACCCTCTTCTCCCACCTGAAACTACGTTGCAGCGGGGAATTGGAAACTACTGCCTCGCAGTTTGCAGGAGCGCACCTTACAGAAATACGGATATGAGAGCAGCTTTTTTGAGAAAAGAGACGGCGGGAATGGTTACGTATCGAAAGCCAAACATCGTCAACACGTATCTGAGAAGTAGAACTCGCAAGATGTGAATCTTGCTTGTGACAAGAAGCTACTCTACCCTTTGAGAGTTTTTTTCCACAAGACGGTCGTATGCATACATTGATAACATAGTATATAGTTGGTAGTAAAAATTTGTTTTCTTGCATATCGCTCCCATAAGTTTTGTTTAAGTTTTAACTCTATCAAATATCAAATATACATGCTGAATATAAATTTTGATAGATCACAAATTCGCATAACTTTCAGAATGAGAACAAACTTTCTCGTCATTTAAGAAAACGAGCCATTTAATTTACAACATCCTATAAAAGGCTTAATTTATTTTGATTTGTAGCTTGCGCTAATTTAAAGGCCGACAAGTATGTATTTGTATTTTCACCCGTATGTAAAAATAATAAAGACGTGCAACTTTAATACTATATGATATCAATCCATTTCAGCCCAAATATTCCGAGAATTTTCAAACTATTCCCCTCTACCTTTATTCTTTCCCCGTTAGATTTTCCAGTTTTCTTATTTTCTCTTTCGCTATTTTAAAATACATTTTACCTCTTCTGTATACGAATCATACCCATAACCAAATTTATGCATACGTACGCACATGTACATTTATAAGGATTTTTTACATTTCTATGAATGGGCAACAAACGAAATATTTTTCCATGAAAGAATGTCGACACCAATTAATCCATAGCCGAAAAATGGCACATATAATCGATAATTCCACCGCGCGGCCAAAAACCAACACAAAGAACATGCCTCCGTTATTTTAACGCGCGGCGACCACGACTTAAATTTTTTATCCTCGTAAAATTTCCGAATCGTCATCTCACCGCATCCGCCCTCCACCCGCCGAAGCGATCTTTTTTTACTACAACAGGACTCGCAAATTCAGGACGGGACACGGGTCACTCACCCGTTCTCGGCAAAAAAGAAAACACTGCACTTGTATGAAATTCAACACCGTTATCCTGGATTCTGCGGTGGACATAGAGGGAAAAAGGAAGGAGGGTATAGAGATGGGCGCGCGCAGTGTGATTGGAAAAGAAATGGCGGTACAAATGCCCCGACTCTCGCAAGAACCTACATTTTGACCCCGAGTTGGAAAATCGGATCAGACCTCGATTTAATACGAACGGAGTGCTTTCATAAAACTATAATTTCCCGCAATACTGCATCTTCCCTCGCGACTGCTGCTCCAGTTCCTCGGCCCCGAGAGGGTTTCTTTCTGTTTTTTTTTTCAGCAGCCTTCTTTCAGTTCGAATCGCAATCGCCGCGGGATGTACAAACCTATTCCGCAAGCTCGGATTCTAAAAAAGTTCGGCAATTTTTTTAAAAGTTACTTGCTCGGAATCTGGAAAAAATACGAAAAGCGTTCATATTGTTTAAAATTTTACCGTCAACCAGACACGTGGGAGGCAATATCGACGGACGAACGGAAAAGTACGTGACGTAATCAGTTCTCGGAATACAGTTTAGCACTTGGTTATATATGGTGCAGATAACTTTTGGTAGGGTTCCAATATAAGAACTTAGTTTTGAATGTGTGTGGATCATACATTTATTTAGACATTATTTTACTAGCTATATGTATATAAGTAAATGAGAAACGATCGAAAATGCTCTAGGTAAAACACAACTAAGAACCACTTTTCGTCTATAATGAAATAAAGCATTTTCAGTGGAGCAGCTAAAAGGAGACCTAAAAATGAACATTGAAAACAAAACTTGGATATCAACGGCATGATATTAATGTATAAGCTCGAATGTATAATCGCAATGCAACTACGATGCGATCATATTTCTCCGTGCAAACTTGCGCTGTGAAATAGATGCTTTGAGCATAATATGTGTCACTCACTCACTCGCATATGTCCCAAACGAATCAACTCGTGTATAAAATTAAGAATGTGATATGTTAGGTGTCCTTAAGATTAAAAACGAATAAAATGTTCCGTACTTAATTAAATTAATTGTAAGCTTGATATGGAGGGCAATAATGAAAAGATTAATTTTCTGCTGTATTGTTACCTTCTGACTGTCCGAAATAAACGCTAGTAGATGGCAGACAGGACTTTTAACTGACACGCGACCGCAATCGGGGAACAACTTCTTTCATAACGAGATGTTTGATGAAGAGTTTTTTCCGACGTCATTGAGCGAGTGATTCCATCGCTGCGATTTTGAAGCCATATAGTAAATATTTCACTTTTAAATCTATATATTATTACAGATTTAAAAGTAAAATATTTACAATATGGCTTCAAAATTGCAGTGGTAGAATTAATAAGAAAAATTGCGAGCAATGAGCTTATCTATAAAATTAAAAGTTATATAAAAGTCAGAAGGAGGAATGGGGCCCACAGCAGTTGCACGCGATTTGGGTTAGAGTGAATCGACTTTGCGTACCATTAGAAAAAATAAAGACAAAATACTAGAAGCACGACAAAGTGTAAGCCCTTTAACCGCAACAAAACTTACTCGCCAAAGAAGCAGTTTAGTGAAGATGATGGCATCGCTGTTATCAATGTGGGTGAAGGATATGAATCAACGGCGTATGCTATTCAGTCAGATTATAATAGAAGGCGAAAAGCTTATTCACTAGCCTACACGAGCAGCGTTTTTATTTATAAGGGCACATATTGTTAATTTTTATTGTTATTATTACTTAGTTCTACTAAACTGGTAATATCCCTTAAATGTTTAATAAAAAAGTTGTAAATTACGCTACAAAAATACCTATTTCTATACATGTATATACGCGATATACGTGAAATTCGATATACGCTCCATTTTCAGGAACGCATCCTTCGCGTATATCGGAGTATTACTGTAGAAGGTTGTCGGCAGAGGCCGATTCGCCCCCCCCCCCCCCTGGGAAGTTCTAGATCCCCCCCTGGCGTTCGCCTATCTTTGGTCGGTATGGAGCACACTATCTTCATGTGTTGCCGGCCTTTATGCATAAAAAGGAATAAGAAAGGTCATTTATTGTCTTTAGTTAATATGCGTCTGTATTTGGTAGATGTATTAATAATATATTATACTATATTTCCAAATACATACGGGATTGGAGCATTCGACTTGGTTCAAACGTCCAGTTATTCTATTATTCCAACCATCCATAGGGCCAAATAGTTTGGATAATCTGAATTCCACTGTAATGCAATTAAATCACATCTACCAGCTTATGCGAAAAAATTTATTGCGTAAAAATATACTTTCACTTTACTGCCACGAGTAAACACCCCCGTAATTACACCACTTCCTCTCCGGAAGCCTGGCGAACAGTCAAACACAATAACCGTCCGCACCTATTCAAACACTTGATTTCAACGGCTCTTTTCATTTTATGTAGAGCAGAAAACGATTTCCAAGAGAGGTTTAAATAAGCAATTCTTTTCCATTTCTCTCTCTATCTTATAGGGCACTATGGCGGTATATTTGGTACAAAAATTACTACCGATAAACCATCTTGCACGATGAGAAATTAGTTTAGTGCTTCTGCCTCTCTCCTTAAGGCCAACTCAACCGGGAGAGACTGAAAGACGCTAACCTTTCTCTCTTCCACTCTCAGGAAGCCATTGTATTGGTCGAGCCTTAGTCGTTCTAAATATGTATGATATTATTTTCAAATGAAAAATATTCATTTTTCTGTTGACACTCGATAGCTCACCCGCATTTTTCGGGTTCCCCTCCGATGAGTGAGTGGAAAACACGTTTCTACACAACCATGGTTGCACAGGCGCGATAAACGGTACAGGTGCGTTGTAAGTTCTCAGTACCCTGTGAATATGAGTATTTGGCGGTCGTGCGTCTTGTTTGTTCATTTTTGGTTTTATTGAATACTATTATTTTTTCTTCAGTAAAATAACACCATGGAGACACTGAGTAAAAAAGTCAGAAAATATTCTTTATTTATCGATTAACTGTTCGGCTAAAAATATTGACCGCATGAATTGCAAACGCCTTTGCCGACAGTGAAAACGTCTGCGTCTTTCTTTACCTACGGATCTGAGTTGGCCTCGAACCTTTTCGCTGATCCTTGGCACATGCAAAACTTCAGTGGGGCTCACAAGGATAGCTTTTACAAGACTCTTATCTACCTTATATGACTACTGCACACGAAACCATAATATCGAAATAAATTCGAATATACATAAATACAACAAATCTCATGAGAAAAATAATGCGGAGCTTCTGGTCAATACTGATGGGGAAATATCGGAGATACCCCTTAGCTCTAAACTCAAGGGAAGGCTATAGAAATAAGAACCATTGAACGAAAATTTCAGCATATCACAATATCGAATGGAAACATCTTATTACAGTAGCAATCATGCGAGCTGTTTTACTGTTTATTTTCTTTGAGTTATCGAAAATTCGCGATAGTGAGTTAAGAATTAAACATGTCCAGGTCAGTGGCGGATTTAAGTGGGGTCATATTCGTGTATAAAATCTCAGAAATATTAAATGTCTCCATTTAAAAATCAGCGGAACCTCTCTATGATTCCATAGAAAAATGATCGTTAAGAGGTGTCACAAAAGAGGGTAGCCGTTAGGAGCGATTTCACTATATATTTAGATTGCAGGGTCTCCGACTCCTTAGCGCCAGGGGCCTCAGGAGGCGTAAATCCGCCACTCGTTCAGGTTATATAGATCCAACAGTGTTCATGTAAGAGAGGAAAGACGAAGAGGGAACAAGAACCAGGATAGACAAGCAGAGAAAGAGGAAAGAGGAAGGGCGTAGAAAAAGAAAGAAGACAAAAAAGCGCCTGGAATCCGGAGCAGGTGAATGCAGCACACGCCAACGTCGCATGGATACGTCAAAGCGGGGTTAGCTAGGCGAAGGAGGAGCCGGTGGAGGCGCTTACGGGAGGAAGGGTGACGGGAGGTTCTAGGCAAAATAGGGATAAAGTCGGGAGGCGGAGGATGTCGAGCGTGGTTGAGGATTAAGGGATGAATGAAGGAAAGAGGGGCGTTAAAGGGAATTTATCGGGCGGAGGAGGATAAGGGGAGGCGAAGGAGGAGGAAGAAGGCGCGCGGAGGAAGGAAGCGCGACCGTTCGCTGGGGAAGAGAGAGTATAGGAGTGATGAGGCGATAAGGGAGCTTTTCGACTGGAAGAGGGGAAGGGAAGACAGAGGAGGGAAGGAATTTCGCTGCAAGAAAGGGGGAAGAGAGACCATAGTTAGGCGACGGGCGAAAATGGAATGGAGGCAGTTAGGAAGGGAAAGATAATGAGATAATCCTTGGCGAAGGAACGATATTTTTCAAGTCGTTAACAAAAACAATACGAGCGAGAAAATTATATATTTTTTAAATGTTTAGGTATCGTAATGTATCAGCATGGTTACAGCTATTCCTTCGCTTGGGAAAGGAAATGGACAAAGACAGAGGAAAAGAGGGAGAGGGAACATCTTAAGAAGGCGTTGTGAACGACGTGGAAAGTTGCAAGCGATGGGTACACAGCGGAAAACAGGAAGAACAAAGAGGAAAGGAGAAATGGGGGCATTGGGAAGAACTAAAGACCACGGGAGCTCAGGGTATTAAGACTTGGAGGAATTTTCAAGTAGAACTGACGAGGGAAAACAGAAGGTAGAGGAGTAAAAGAGAAATTCCATTTAGGGTGAGAAGAGCAGGAAAGGAGTTAAAAAAGTTTTTCGTTGGAACTTAACGGAAGAAGAAGGAGGAGGAGGAGGTGTCACAAAGAAGGGGATTAGGTGGGGACGCGAGAGATTAAAGGGAGGATGCCGGTAAACGTAGTGTTAAGATCCTTAAGAAGAGATGGTGAGAAAGGGAGGGTAAAGAAGGGAGCGAAAAGAAAATGAAGAATTGGGATGAAATAAAGGAATAGATTTAAGTGAACGTCGAATAAAATAAAGACTACCTCCATTGCGAGGGATTATAGAGAGGATTAAAAGACGGGCGAGGAGGGACAGCAAGAAGAATTACCCATCTTTTGATAAAGTATTTACAACTTTAGTGAATAAAGAAGTCACAGCACATGGCTAATAGAGCGAGGAATTATTAAGGCACGGCATGTTTCTGCGCGCTTTCATCGACCAAATCCAGACACCCCGATAAAAAGAAACAGGTTGCGCAATTTGAGAGAAGCTGGCAGCAGAAAAAAAATTAATTTTGCATCGCATGAAAATAAAGTTACGAATCCCCGCCAGGAACGAGGACACAATGAAGCCCAGCGCGGAAGTTTTAGGCAGCATGTACGGACGCGGTCCATCTCATCACCTTGATTAGATCAAAAGGCCTCGTTGAGAGGGAGCAGCAGCGCCGAGCTTCGCTGGTAAAGAACAGAAGGGAAGGGGGGAAAAACGAGCAAGGTGAACCCGGGACGGATAAAAGTTATGGAAAGGATGGCCGGAGGGCGAAACCGAATAACACGGGTCCCGTGCGAGGGTTAAAGGGGAAGGGGTCTTAGTTTCTAGGAAGGAGAAGGATTATAGGGAAGAGGAAGCTTTAAGGGGGGATACACAGCGCCAAAGAAGGCGCTCCGCAGCAACGGTAGATTTCCTACCGCTGCCGTTCTTCTCGGTTCCGCAGCCCCTCCTCCCCCATCTTTCTAGGGGAATCCCTGCCCAACTGCAGACGAAGGGGATGGATGAGATATGGAAACGCAAGAATGGGAGGGGATAAAGAAGAGAGTGAGAGAGGAAGGGGAAGTGGAGTGAAAGACAAAGGGCCAGAGGGGATCGGAGGGAAGAGAGATGATGAGGGTGGAAAGAATCGTAAGAGGAGGATTGGAGAATTGGTTGGATAGAGGGAAGTAGAGAGATGAAGAAGAAAAGTATGAAAGAGAAGCCAGAGAAAGGGTTATGAAAGGGGACACGGAGGTAAGAGAGAAAACAGATGAGGGAATGTGAGGTAAGCAAGGAGAGACGGAGAATAGAAATGGAGGTTGGGGACAAAGTGGGAACAACGAAAAGGAACTAGAAATAAGAATGAGGGAAGGACGGGCGAGAAGAAGGGATGAAGAATAGGGAGAGTAGAAGGAAGAATAAATGAGTGATGATAAATGGGGAGGTAAACCTGGAAGAGAGGAGAGGGAGGGAAGATATGAAGGAGTAAGAGGAAGATAGGGAGGGAGGATAGGAGGTAGGAGGAGGATAGTGAGGGTGGATAGGGGGAGGATAGGGGGGAGGATAGGGAGGGAGGATAAGGGGAGGATATATGGAGAGAAGATAGGGAGGGAGGACAGTAGGGTTGCCACCTTATAAGTAGCTGATTCCGGGAGATATCCACCATATTCCGGGAGAAATTCATCTTATGAGCAGTTAATTTCGGAGACTTTTTCTTGGTTTAAAAACAGTCAATGAAAACAATAATACTTGTTTTATGTGTCGCTCGACGCAAGTAATAACGTGTCTTTAATTTTGTAATAAACTTTTATCTCTTTCTTCCATCCTTTTATTCCTTCCCTTCCTTATCTATGTAGGAATCCCGCTACAAAAGTTGCAACTACATACCCCAACATCAATTTAGTACAGCCAGTTAAAAGGCAGGTCTTTGCAGCATTGTTTATAAAGTAACAAATGATATTGAAAACAATTATGAATGTTTCTAGATAGGTTTAAATTGTTGTCAAAATCAGGCGACCCTTTAGAGAGGCGTCAGAGGTAGTAGCATGATCCTGTGTAAAGAATACATTTCTACACCAAGTGCTGCTTATTAGAATCAAAAGTAATGATACTACCAAAAGCTACACTTAATACAATGTAAAAAGAGCAATAAATCTGAAAATTACTTGATTGCGAAGATTATGGTCTCCCGGACAAGCCCTATCCGATTCCGAGAGATATGTATCTAGAGTGGACTAATTTCGGGAGATTCCCGGAATTCCGGGAGAGGTGGCAACCCTAGAGGATAGGGAAGGGGAGACAAGGAGGGAGGATAGAAAGAGAGGACAGGGAGGAAGGGGACGGTAGGGTGGGAGAATAGAGTGGGAGGATAGAGTAGACGGATCAAAAAGGGGTGTAGGTAGATAAGACTCCGTTTGTTAGCATTAATTTCTGCACCAGTTCATCGCTTCTTGTTGCTCCTGTTAGGCTGCGTGGGTTGAGCAGAAGTTTGCTCGGATGGTAAGGATAATTATGGCGAAGTTGATCGAGATAACTTGGACGTGTAGCGCTCTACTTTGGAAGAATGAGCTATGGAACGGCGAGGATTGGCAACGTCGTCGGCCAACTTTAGGAGCGGAATGCAGCTAGAATGTCGATTGGAGATGTGCATCATTATTTTCACGAGGTACGCCGTTTAGCGTGATTACGTGCCATCTCTCGGTTCTGCGAACGATATATGCCCAACGCCCCGAAAAACAGGAATTTATCTCTTCAAAATTAATTAAAAAAAGAAGGAAATCTTACCTCATGTCTGGAATCCAATTGATAAATTAGATACCTCCCTCAATGGCGATTCACTGATAGTAGATTCTATTATTACCTTTCTGAGATCTGAGTTGTGATATTTTTTACAATAAAGCAATCACCTTGTTTTACTTTTAACAGGAATGTTAAGTTATACAGTTATTATATTAGGTGCTATATAAAAATAGTTCTATATCAGGGCCAAAGCATATAAATTTATAAAATGTTCAATTCCATATCTATTTACGGAATAAAATCTTTGCGGCACGCTTCAATGTTATTCATTTGAGTAACTGAAGAGAATTTATCGTAAAATTCCCCCTTTAGAAAACTCGTAAATTATCTTGGAAGCAGAGAGAGAAGCTAAAAAACTACAACCCCAGCAATCCCAATTAAAAATTTTCAGCGTCATTAAAAAACAATGACAATATGCAGTAATTATTTCTCTTAGTACCTACCCGTCATTCCAGATCAAATATCGTCTTAACCATCCCAGTTAGATTGCGTTCGCAAATTTATCGACGTTAATCACAGAGAGAGCGAGAAAATAAGTCATCTGGGATTGCATCGTGGAAACAATTAGCTCATTCATCTCGACAAAAAATTGGAAGTCGCCTCCAGGGGGTATCATTTTTTATTCGTTCGCATGGTGAGAGGAAGACAAACGAGTTTCCCGGAGTACGCGGCGGCGTAAAAAAAAGCACATGCTCTTAGGAAGAGAGAGAGAGAGAGAGAGAGAGAGAGAGAGAGAGAGAGAGAGAGAGAGAGAGATTCCGTGAGAACTCATTCGTTTCGAACAAAAACCAAACTGCTTGTTCGCCCGCGCCTACTACGAGGATCGCTGCACCGTAACCCTGGCACCGAGTGTGACCGCGTGTGAAAATGTTCAAGAGTGGGTGACTCCACCGCGGAAAGTTTTTGAAAAAGTCGGGAATGTGTGTGTGTGCGTGTGCGCGCAGCACGTGATATTCCCATAAATCACGCTTTATCTAAATGGAGAGCAAGGAGTTAGTTCCGCGAGAGGAAGATGAACACAAGCATACAAGGAAGCATTTATACATACATAATAGTTATTTTGACATTTTCGGGATAGTAATCCGGAGACGCAAAGTTAAAAGAGTATAATTTAAACGCTTCGTTACAAGTTTCGTAATTCTTTCTGGACTAACGAGGTGAAAAATAAGTTTACCAGAAATTCAGTCGGCACGATTCTGACATATCTGTTCTGAAGCATCGAGATATGCATTTATTGCATGTGCACATAACGTTGAAAAATATATGCAGTATTAGTGCGGAATAGTTTTCAAGCGAGTTTGAGATTGTATTATTCATTATAAATTGTTGTTATTGTTGTTATCTATTACTGATTCGGAAATTAATCATCATTATTTATTGTAACAAGCGAGGGAAGAATTGCAGAGCAAAATAAATAAGTAGCTTTTTTAACCGACTACTATCTTTCTATCGGAGTAAAGAATCACAGGTGCCTTGTATTGTTCGTTGCCTACATTTTTAGCAGCATGTACTTATTAGCGTTTTTTCCGATTACTCCCCAGCAGCTGATCCTAATTCCGCCAAATGTATACCATAACCCTAATATAGAACTAGTTATCCTGGAATTTTAGCGTTTGTAACTTACATTATCCACATTTGAATATTTTTTAAATAATCGCTAACTCGATTTACATTTAATGTCACAATGAAATGAACGACATTTGTATTAAAATAAATATTTCCTGTTTATAAATTTTAATATTAAAAAATATGAGTGTATCACTCGTATTTTTAACATTTTTTAAACAAAAATGATCCTGCGTGACCTCTTGTTTAGAAGAAGTACCCGACCTCTCAAGGAGTACGCTTACTTACTCTTAAGCAAGCTTCTGTGAAGAGATAATCAAAAACGTTGAAATAATTTTCCCATTTCCTCACCCATTTATCTGTAAAGGTAAATTCACATTCTCTGATTCAAAAGTCATACATGAACACTAAAGAGACGAAAAATGTCTATTTTTTGAGAAACTCTTCACCTCCCCACTGGGATACGCATACCCCCGGTTGAACACTGTTAGAGGACAAAAAGCAAAGAAACCGCATTTGTCGCCCTCAGGGAAAATAAAGATTCTCAATCAGGACCAATAACGTAAACGCCTTTTTTCTCTCGCGTCAAAATCCGCCACGACTAATTACCGCTATCATCATCATTACCACGGAAAGTAACCATACTTGGGTTCGCATTCATTGTCAATAACGCATTCACTCTCCTTCCTCAAACATTCAAGCGCCCGCAGAGAGAAATGTGGAAAAAAAACCCGCCGCCACCCTCGAGGATATGACAGATGCGCTGTGACGTTACCGAAATAAGCTCGACTCGATAACACGCGTCTGCGAGGGCGGCGGTCCTTGATGAAAGAGGGAGAGGGATCGGTGGGAGGGAGATAGATAGGGGGGGAGAGGGAGAAAAGGGAGAGAGAGACACACGCTTATCACTCCCTCGTGACCTCGAGCGCCTCCCCAAACCCCACTCCTGCATCCCCGTACCCACCCACCCGATCTTCTCCACACAGTTCTCCAGCGTGTATCGCCTCCCTGCCTTTCCACCCTCTCCTGGCAGCAGCGCACGCGTGTTTATCCTTCGCGATGGGAACGGAGAGAGAGAGAGAGATGTTGAGAGAACTATCATTCCCTTTAGCACCACCCTTCGCCATCCAATAGAAGTCGTCCATAGCAACGAAGACAGCGAGGACGCGCGCATATTTAGAGGCAATCGGAAAGGCGAGTCGAATGGGGAGTGAGAGGTGGGGGAGGGAAGGGGGTTATTGCGGGACGGACCGTGCACCGCCTCCAATACCGGTGGCGCCCGAGGATGACCAAGGTCAAAGCCTGTTTGTACACAGTCGCACGCACGGGCGAAAGAGGCAGATGAAAGAACGCGGGTTTGCAATTAAAAGAGGAGAGAGCGCGTGACTATCTCTTCACGTGTCTCCTCCCTCCTTGCTTTGCGTGTGTACGCGCGTGTCTATATATACATATATAAAAAAGTAGATGATACGCTCTCTTTCTCCCTTCCCCCTCTCCGCGTAGAGTGAGAGATGGGTTATTTGTCATTGGCGGCGAACTGATACCGCGAGAGTCAGCGCGGTGGGGTGAGGAATTGGGAGGATTACCTGGAGGGCCAAGATAGCGAGCGGGGCTTTTATTCCCGAATGGCGGATTTTTAGAGGACGTAAGAAAAAAACCACCTCAACCCTACCCTTCCTCTCCTTTACAACGTTTGCAACTAGCCTTCTTTTAAAACGAGAATTTCGTTACAATTGACAGGTAATTGATACGGTGTTTATAACGTGTCGGCCTGATCAGAGGGCAACCTCTAATTTCAGTAGCCACGCCAAAAAAGCCGTTTTGATGGAGTGAAACTTCCATATTTTACATCAAAATGCCTGGCGGGTTATTAGTAATTCCATACGTTAATGAAAACAACTCATAAAGTGCAACGCTTTCATTAAATAACGTGAGTTGAATTTCACAAGTTACCAGCAGAAGGGTACTTTTTTGATAGCAGGAATGAGTGTGAGAGAAGAGACTTGATCTTCGGCAGCGATTATTAGGCAAATATGAATTCATCAGGCTTACTATCATCGTCTTGTGATCAGGGAAACACGGCAAAGTCGAAATTTAACACCAGATATTCGAAGAATTTCGTTTTTCAGTCAGTCAGAGATTTGGGTCACTATGGAGGTAAATCACACCTTTCAACGTTCCATAAACTGCAACTTAATCGATCGGTCGCTTGAGACCAAACGTATCGCACTTTAAAGTTCTGATATACCTTTATTAAGCTAAATATATAACAAATAAAGCATTATGAGTGAATCATTCTAGACTTCTGATATTTAAAACATTCTTCTTCCAATTTATGCTACCGGGGGAAAAATTTTTTATCGTTCAAAAGCTTCAGTAAACACCAATCGACTGGTTTTTCGTTCTTTGAAAGTCTCAACCTTATACACGTATTTCGTGTTAGCGGAAAAGAAGTCGCGATAAAAGATTGTTCAATAAATGAAACTTTCGCGACAGGAGATAATGCAAGATAAGATCTGTAAATTGGCAACGCAATGCACAGGTGGTCGAAGCAATAACACCAACTTCAGTACTTCACTCAAGGTAAGGAATTGCTCTCAAGTTTTGCTGACAACTATTTTCCATGCGATCATTTTATTAAATTGTCAGCGCAACATAAATGAAGCGATAATCAGGTGTATAATAGTCATATGAAGCTTCACTTTGGCAGGTCAGAAGAAGCATAAATTTACCGGCAGGAAAGTAGTCATCATGAACTTTAAATTACCACTAAAATACAGTAAAAGATATTTATTACGTGCAATTCAACATTGACATAAAATAAAAGTCATCTAGTCACATTTAGAACGTTCCTATTGTACTAAAAATGTCGGTTGCTAAAAATAATTCAAGTAGAACAAGGATTATCAGCCATTTCGATTTCACGGACCATCCACCAGAATATAACTAAAGACCACCATAACAATATACTTTAAGTTTATCACTTCCCAGCTTCTGATCTTTCTGGACTTTAGAAACAAACAGTCCTTGCATCAAAATCACTTCAAGATTTTTCACTTCGTTTTTAAATCACTAGAGGTCGAGAACCACTGTAAAAAACCGTATTATTTCATACAGTGCCTCTACAGCTTTAATATAAATAGGGCTTAAATAAACCAGATGGAAAAGTATACTCCATAAATGGAATACACAGAAATTTCAAAGGCGTTCTTAATGGGGAATACGTATGGAACGATATCGAAAGATTCTCGAATTTTTATCCCCGAAATTATAGTCTCGGGGACTAACTTGTATTAAATGTTGATCTCTATTCAAATATTTTTGTCTATATCTAACAGATAATATAAGAGAATGGGAGAGAAACATATAGATTTTTAATTGTTGTTTGCTGAGAGAACCGCCTTAGCGATCGATGTAAACAAAATATATGATGGTTTGCTCGGGATTTTCTCGAATTTTTATCTCCAAAACTATAAGTCTTAATTATGTGGTCTCTAGACCATCTTGTAGTAGATGTTGTTCTCTATCCGAATAAATCTTTTAATCTATACCTCGCAGATCATATAAGAGAATGGGAGAGAAATATATGGATTATTAATTGTTGTTTGCTGAGAGAACCTTCTTAGCGATCGACGTAAACAAAATATGTGATGTTTTGGTCGGGAGAATATCGAATTTTTATCTACAAAACCATAACTCGTAATTAAGTGGCCTCGCGGACTTTCTTGTAGTAAATGTTGTTCTCTATCCGAATAATTTTGCAATCTATACCTTACAGATCATATAAAAAAGCTTGATATTTCGTTGTTGCTTGAAGGATGCCATTTACCGAGATACGAGTATAAGTTTCGTAAAGTAATTATGTAAAGTGGAAGTTCTAATTGACGGTTTCAGTTGAAAATCACAATTGAGCGATAAATTTTAATAAAGATCACTCATACCAAATTAAATTAAAATCCGTCCAGCGGTTTAGGAGATGAAAGTTACGACGGACGGACGGACCAGACGTGCCCATAAGGCGTTCCGCTATTACCGCTTCGCTGGTAAAGAACGCCTAAACATTATTTTAAAGAGAATAGTATTAACGAGACTTGAATTCCGCAGGAAAACTAGTCAGAAAATTCCAAGCGCTTTTTTCAAAACGAACTTTCTGCATCGCAAAATTTCTATTTCAAACACTATTTTAAGAATCCACTTTCGGTGAATCACCACTAAAGACATCTGCGTCTGTTTTTTTTCTTATAGCTATTAGAGATACCTAAAGCGCACATTTAAAAAAATGTTTTCAGCCATACGACGAGGTCGATAATTCTCCATTGAACTAAGATACATAGTTGATCTGGTTTTCAACTTGCATAAACAGTTGATAATATATTTAAAGTGATTGCATTAGATGGCTCTATGAAAATACAACCAGTTAAAAATAAACTTTTCGTGAAAATCGTGTTTTCTTCGTATAAATGTAATTTTTTACGAAACATCTCACGTGGAGGAACGTGTGACATTCGCAGAGCTTCTTCTCATTTCAGAGAAGTTCAATGACCGCCGTATCGCTCGTTTGGTTAATTTGGGACGATAGAGATGGGCTAAAGTACTTAGCAGCGTAAGAAATGACGACCCTGATAGGGTTCGACGACCGTGTTTAGGGAAAGCTTTAGTAAAAATAATGTTAATTATCTCTCAAAGATAACATTTTCAAATCGAAATTATTTATCAGGAATTAAAACTATGGATAATCCCGCGAATCACACACACTTTAAATAATATTTGCTTTAAATAACCCCTGGCTACATTTATTGAAACGAATTTATTCGCCGGAGTCTAAGGAAGTTTTCGCTGATGAAAGACTAAAGCAATGACAATACAGTTTCAGAACTTTAGTTTTATGGACTGGATATCACCTAAATGAATTTTTATTAATTAATTCCTCCCGATTTGTTTTGATAAAATCCTTCGTTCAAAAATTTCCCTTTAATGGTAGCGCGTTAAATTTGAGATCGTTCTATGGTTTGTAAATATGTTCAAGGGCTGAAAGTTTAATTTGCAACGCAAACCAGCACGCATCCAACGTCAAGTAAGTTTGATGACTCTTGTAAGCTCCAACAGAAATAATAAATCTACAGCATTTTGTAGCATATTTTAGCTTCTATTGCGTGCAGTATATTTTTAATTGAAATCCTAAAACTATCATTCGTATGAGGAATAATATTAACATGAATTAAAAATGTCTTTCTCGAGCAATAGGCCTTGAAGAGAAAAAAGCAATAACCGGGAGGATAACGGCATGTGTTTTTACTTTCTCCATATACGAAGCATAGGGGAAAGTATTGCTGTATTCATGAAAAAAATCGACTTCGAGATTTCAACGAAAATACACGTTTTGAGGTCCCCTGAACACATTTTGACCATTTTCTCGATGATGTCTGCGTGTGTTGTATGTGATAGCTTTTTGTGGGTGCTCTAACTCAAAAACTTTTAATCAGGTCAACGCGAAATTTTATATCTAATATTTTTATAAAAGTCAGAAGAACTGATTACTTTTTGGTAAAACTTAGCCGACCGGAAGTGGGTGTTTACTCTTGTCACTCATCCGTTATTTTAAAATATTTGCTTTAATATTTGATAAATGTAAAAATGTTTTGGAATAAAAGTTGTAGGAAATTTAATTTTCTACAACCTTTGTATGAAACATTTTTCCATATAATGCATTGTTTAAGAGATATCTTATATTTTAGCTGCCACCACCACGCCATCTACCGACGACTATTGTTAACAATTGGCGCTTAGTTACGTCTTAGTATCCTTTTTCTTTTCTTAATTGTTGGAGCTTTGTGGCTATATCCAATATTAGAAGGCTATGGTTTGAGTTTATTTCTGTTCTTTGTAAAGTCGACAATTTTCTCGCAGTTTCTTAAAATATTTATTATTATCTAACCTATTTGGAGTTTTTAGAAATATTACAGATATGGAGAAAGTCATGTGGTGGCCACATCGGATTTTTATATACGTGTTAAATTTTCAGATAAGTTTACGTTAAGTTATATAAAACTTACTAATTTAAGTGCGTCGTCATTAATGCAAGTTATATACGCCAAAAGAAATTCATGCTTGACGTATCATTTTTAGGCTACGGTAGACATTTTCCCTGTCAAGTTTAATCTACCTATAGCGATCTTTTTTCTCTCACATTGAAATTGACAATGTTTTCAATCAGATCTGAACTTTTTCTACTTAATGTAGTCTTACTCAATCGCAACTAAGTTAGCAACACTTTAAAATAACCTCCAAACTTGCGTTTTCGTTTAAAATTGTGGTCCAAAATTTCCATTTCGGACCGACGGCCAATTATATCGAAGATCTCAAAATTCCATGTTCCGTCAAAAACATTTAAGCAAAAATGACGGTGCAATTTGTTCACAGACAGAGTTGCGAACGAACTTCTTAGGAAGAAGTTTCTTCTGGGAAACGCGCCCAAAAATTCACTCTCAAAGTGCTATCACAAATCTTAAGGATCTTGGTGCATCCGAGACGAGGGAGAGAGAACGGAGAAATATTTCGACTAGCACCTCAGCTCTCCACGAAATGAGAAATCAAAAAAAAGAACAAAACAAAAACATACACGAAAAGACAAAACAAAAAATAACACCCGTGAAGCGAGCGTCTCTCCTCATGACTTGAATAAAATCCCGGGAGGCAATAAAACATTCCGTAATAAAAAATGACATTCCCTTCCATACGTATGCACAGCCTCCTTCGATATATTAAAAACGAGGAGAAAGAACAGCCCGAAAAAATCTTTTCCAAAAAATAAAAGAATCTCTCCTATTTATATATATATATATATATATATATATATATATATATATATATATATATACACATACACACACACGCATACATACAAACGGGTCTCAAGAACTGTACGGTGTTTACGGACAGAAGACTTGAGGCGGGGAGAGAAAGGGGAGGAGAGAAAAGGCACATTCCGCTGGACGGAGACGCATTCCCCCATTGTGATTATCTGAGTAAAAGCCCTCCGTGGAATATAAAGGAGGCTTGGGGGCGCGTGTGCGTCTCTGTGGACACGGAGAATATGCCGGAGACTAAAAATTCAAGGCTAGGGAGAGAGAGATTCTTGTTCGCCCACGGCGCCCGTATAGGCGTCTGCTGCCATCTGTGCACCTTCGACCTCCTCGCGTCTCGTGAGGACGAAGGGAAGGCCAAGGGAGTGAGAGACAAAGGGAGGGAGATAAGGAGTGGCGAGCGAGAGAAGAGGAAGAAGTCCTTCTCTCCGAGAATCCCTTTCCTACACCCATCCCTCGTCTCCTTCTAACGAGTCGCGGGTAAACGAAGAATGTTTCGCTCGCGATGTGCCCAAACCCGAAGGGAAGAATGGAGAAAGGTATTAGCGTGCCCTTGGTCACAACATTTTCCCCCGAAAATAAGCTTACATGTTTATATATTTAGCTAGAGAGAAAGAGAGAGCACACAAGGACATATGAGCCTTCCGGCGCCTCGTCGGGCGAAGTCTGGAATCTTAAATCCACAATGACGACTTTCCTATAGAAAATGTGACTGATATATTTTCGGCAGAGAAATACAGAAAAAATATTTTCTCGCATGAGGAAGAGGGTTAAATTAATGTTACATACGAAAATAACGAAAAAATACATACATTTTAAGTTTGTGAACATTGCTACGTTTTTTCCGAATTTTTCCTGAGCTGATCTTTTCACGAGACATTTACCTAAATCAGGGGTGTCCATTAGACATACGGCGAACCGGCCACATACATAAGGTGAATAGATGTTCTTCATAAGCAATATATCTTTCTTCTAATTTCGTTATTGGTGTTTGAAATGTTTTCGCAATAAACTATTTGGAATATAATATTAACCATACGTTGAATTTACCTCTGTTTTGCAAATATGTATGAGTATAAAAATACTACTTTTACTTAAACCTTTAAAAACTCATAAGTTACAGTGGTTTAAGAGTGGACAGTATCAGTCTTGACTGATGTCTGCTCGCAGTCTCAAACCTACTTTTAAAATATTGCACATCCTTTTAATAACATTACATAAATTTTTTATCATATAAGAAATGTAGATAAACTGATCTCCACAAATTTGGCTAGCATCGAAATCCTATTGGACACCTCTGATCTAAAAGAACCCGCGTAAATTTTCTTCATGTTTTCGTACTTTTGCCGATGCAAAGGGTAAACGCGTCTTTGGCCAACGTTTCGTGGCACGCGAACAAGTTCCGACGAGGCGGCATAAGTTTCTCGCGCTCAAATGTAAAATCCCGTATCTCGAAAATCAATGAAGATATTGAGTTCATTCTACTTTCAAAAATAACTTTAATCTTTTCTCACCATTTCATACACATACAATTCTCACCTATTCCTAATAGTACGTAAGTAATCAAGAGAGTGAAAATTTCGTGCACTGATGCAGAATGTGAGAGCATCGTTCGGTATTATTTAATTTTTAACAACAATGAATTGCATTACATGTTCCTTTTAATGATACGTGCGGCTTATGGAACACTTTCAAAAGCTACAGAAAAATGTTCGTGGGATTTCAGCGAATAGACTGCGAGATTTGGCCGTTCGAGTGTGAATGCGGCGGAAGAAACTCGGAAGTTTCGATGAAAACGCAGGAACTCTTGTTTAACCATGCAAAATTGGCGATTTTTCGGTTAAAAAAAATTTTTAGTTAATTTTCTTACACATTTTGTTAATTTCTCATCCTTCGTTGGGTGTTTAAGTGAGTAATTATGCAAAAAAAGACGAAAATCTGGATTTTGCACGAATTGGCAACGCCGAGAATTAGCAGTATAGGGAAATAACATCGGATAGCGATTCTACCATAAGAACACGTAGGGCACGGACGACGTGAAACGCACAATAGTAAGCTTCGAGGCATCTACTAGGACATCTGGTGGAATCAGAATTATGTTATTTTGAAAATCTTTTTAAAACGGAATTCGGACTTATGAGACACGCGAAAAAGGAAAAGACGATATCGTTAGAAGAACCGGAGAAACCGAACTATTTCCCTTCATCTTGTAATGATGTCATCTTTTCCTTAAAAATCGACGTTTCACCGGAGATTTTGAATAATCTGCTTAGCTTTTCGAACATCTTGGCTCGAGAATCTTGTAGGATCGTCAACGAACTCTAATATGCAATACTTAACATTGTCGCTCTTCGATAAAAATTTCATTTGAAGCAGCAGCTATTTTCGTTTAGTTATCGCGATGCTGACTTTGGGAAATTTTTATCTCAAATATTTCGAGTGAATATCTCATTCGCAACGAAGTGATATCGTCATCAGGTCACGGACCCAGAAGTTGATCGATCTCGACAGACAATATTTTGGAAATCCATGAATAAACGCCTTCATGGCTAATTGCTATAACGCGTGCATAACTGTACCCACTAATTACAAGAAAATTAAGAATCGACTATAGTGAACAAGAAAACACAGAAGTTATCGCCAGAATCGACAGATACTGTTCCTGATTCTCGGATGCGATAAGAAGAGATTTCCGTTGCGGTGAAGGCAATGATTCAAACAAATGTAAACGCACCAAGTCGGGGACGGCTATCTTTTGTGCATGGCTGGCCACATTCCTAATGTGAATGCTTCGGAGGGCCGCATTGAAAGTCACGAGTGCTTCGGCGGGCCGGATGATGTTTGCATCCGAAGTTTTCCGGATATTCTGTGGTCTCATATTAGTAAAAATCATATCCAAATAATTTACCAGCGTTAAATATTCATCAGAAAAGGTTTTGAGACCAAAATTTTACTGAAAAAATACGAAATTATGGCTTCGCGGGCCGCATAAAGCGCTCACGGGGGCCACATTCGGCCCGCGGGCCGTATATTGCCGATCCCTGCACTAAGTAAACGCCTCCGTAAGCGCCGGAAGAACGCACCTCGAGGTTATACACTGTAGCGCTTTTCAAACTTTTTATCTCACAACCCATTCGAATGTCTCGTGACACAGTGAAAAGGAAGACTACGTGAAGAAAAATGTTCTTCCTTGATTTTTTTAGCTCGCAGTGAAAGACAATAATATAACAAAATACTGACATTTATATAATAGGAGCATTTCGTTCTCTTTCATTTTTGATATACTTCAGCTATTACGCTCACGACTAGGTCGTGACCAGCACTCTGGAAAATATTGACTTAGTGCACGTTTCAAGCAAGTAGAAGTATGGAGGAGAGGGGGAAGCGTAGCTGAGTTTAATGATTGAGGAGATATTTTTAAGAGGGCAAGGAAGTGAAAATTTCAATTGAGTCAATGAAAAAAACATTTTATTTGACTTTTTGGAGTGTATATACATATATGCCATATATGTTGGATTGAAAAAAAATGTAGTTTTAAGCACAGGAATTCATGAAACTTGGATGCCATCTTTATAAAAACGACTTTTTAAAATTGTGTAGCTATTTCGTTGGATAGAGGGAGGCGAACAGCTTGGAGGGATGAAGTTCGGTGATCTGCGTACATTTGGAGCCAGCACGAGCGTAAAGGGGAAACTTTGGTTGGTGATGGAGCGGGGTTAGGTACGGGTGGATGGGCGCAGAGGAGGAAGGGGCGGCGTGTGGAAATGGAGTGGATGTGTCACTCGTTGCTCACACCCAACCCACACTGCGAACAGACGCCACATTTTTTGTGGCCCTCCGGATACACTGATGTAGGAAGCCACATGGCTTCCAGGTCCAAAGGGGCTCTTTGCTCAACTCATAAACGGTAACAGAATACTGTTGAATGGTATACATCACTATAGATCACGGCTCCCGCCCCATTCTCTCTCTTTTTACAACTTCCTCCGAGAGATAATTCAACATTTTTCTAACCGTAAGAATACAGAAAGAATACAGAAATTTTAAAATGTCCTCTGAACGATGACACTACCATACTAGATGGATGGTTAGGCTCAATATGTAGCTCATCAAACCAAACGGTATTAAATACATAGGTAACCTTACGGTTACAACGCGATACTCGCACTAATTTATACTCATTTACGTCGAAAGACAAAATGATTTGTCATAAAAATAATAAATTACATGTTCCTAAAGTGTGATATTAATATTAATTGTCATTCTCAACATATAATATAAAAAATCGAGCGCAAAGTGATTACATTTCTGCAGAGATTTCATTGTTTTGTTGGTCGAAAAAATGAAACGCTAAACAATTTAAAAGTATGTGGTGAAAGCGAATATCTTCGCATCTCTTAACTGTATAATTAAATTCAAGAAATAAATTATCAAGCTTAGATCATAACTGCAACCCAATATCAGATAATAAACAATACATAAATGTAACATCTACAAACACAAAAGTTTAATTAAATTAACGTGCGTAAGAAATAAATTTTATTTCTGGAAAGTTCGTTAACTATTCTGTAAAACTGCATTCCGAGAATTTCAGAGTGTAACAAATAAAACAATTCTTTATTTAAAATTTCGGTGTTTAATTCAGTTTAAGCATCAACACCCAGAGGGTGAAAGTGAAACACCGACAGACTATTCGACATAAGTAATTATAGCATTATACTGAACGAAATATGAATAAAAAGCCAAGGACCTTGTTTCCTCCGTTTATCGAGAGAAACCGAATTTAAATTTACGCAAAGAGAGAAAAAAGTTACCGAAATGCCAAAAGGGACGGGAAGCGACCATTTGAAGATAAAGAATCTGGCGAATACGCTCGGTGTTAATATGTTAGCACCGCTTAGAGCAGAGGTCCGCAACCTGCTGTTCGCGAGCACCGCGGTGCTCTTTAGCAGTCCTGCCGTGCACTTCTTCGATGCTAAAACTCGTCAGTCCTAGTACCTACCATTAATTTGATTTGTTCGCCTGTTTTCTTCGCAAACATACAAAAGGACATTTTAAATCACTTCGATGTTGACTTGATTTTATTTCTGATCATTCATACTTTTAAAAAAGTACAGTGGTGCTCGCTGGGTGCTCCAGAATGTAGATTGGTGCTCGCCACATTGAAATGGTTCGGACGGACCCCTGGCTTAGAGGCATTTACGAACAATTCCTGCGGGCGGAATTCCCATGACGACGCAGATCAGGCAAAGTTGTTGGAACGTTCTCATTTGTTTGGCAGCACATCTAATTAAAGTCTTATCGCGAGAGGACGAGGCCACTTTTGAAAAGGAAAAGAAACACGTGCAGTTTGTAAAATTAAAACATACATTAGAATTTCCTACCACACATGGGTCTAGTTTGGTCGGAAATGGTATATCGTTAATCCCTTACCGTTCAATGACAATCAGGACAAAGATTAAAGAACATTTTCAGTCACATTCACGTGATTCAAAAATACAACCGAAGTATTCCGGACAAACTAAGTCCGAGCGCATAGAAACGACGTCGTCGCGACTATCGCACAAGAACATTATGCAGAAATCCCCTCCGAAAATAAATAAAAACATCCGCAACGCAAATCCTCCTCCACCGTAGCCTTCTCCCAGTCAGGCTTTCCCGCAATGGGAAGGACTATATTCTTCGAGGGAGATGCAATTAATCCGTTCAGTCCAAGACCGGAACAAATCGTTCGAACGAGAACATCATCGTACGCCGAAGGGCACTTCCAAAGAAAAGTCTCTTTCAAAAACGCCTCCATTTTCCAACAGCTCCGGGAGTTCAGAACCACGGGTTTTGCTCATCGGAGGTTATGGCAAGGGCATCGGTCAAACCCCTCGCGCGCTCTCTCTCTCCCTTCATTTCCTAGTCGGAGGAGGCGCATTGGAAGATAGAGAAAGGAAGAGGTGGAGAGGGCGAGATAGGGAAAGGAGGAAGGGGGAGAGAAAGGAGTGGGAGAAGAAGAGGGGTCGATGTCATCAACCTCCTCCTTCCCAAGGGGTCGGTTGAGCGAGTGGGTGAGTGAGGAGCGAAGAAGGGGGAGGGAGGGAGTTAGGAGAAGGAGGGAGAGTTGGGATGAGAGAGAGAGCGATGGGGGAAAGAGTAAAGCGGTCGTCCACGCGGGACATTGCAATCGGTTCCGGATAAGAGGTGGACGCCTTCGTGAACTTCCGCTTAAGTGTTTAAAAACCTTTTAGTAATGGCAAACGGTTCTTCAGTTTTTCTTTTCCCGTACATGCGGAACAATGGAGCAAAAAAGGAAACATTTTAGGAGATTTTTCACGTTATAAAACGGAGTCGCGACGAAGAGCATTTTCTGAAATTATCGTTCCAAAGAGAGTCTTTTGAAGAAATCAAACAAAGATCTTGGAGATAGTTTTCGGCTGACGTAAAAATTCCGCTCCTGCTTAGTTGAATACCACATTTTTCCAAATTCCATAAATGTCTAAATTTGGAGGAAAATTCTTTCAGTACATTCAGTCATTTATTAAATTTATTGCCAGCAGCACAACTCAATAAGGAAGTTAACTCTAATTGGATTTCCGGTAAATTTTTCTTCGAATTTTCAAATCCCATCATTATTTATCCTATTATTTTCGCAAAAATTTTTTTCTCTAAAATTATTATAGCGTATGACTTTCTATTTACAGCTCTTGTTTTTAACGAAAAATACGTAGATATCTAAAATATTTTATAAACATTTTGGATGGACATGAAAGTTTCTAATCTCGTTCCTCTCATACAAGAGAACCCACAATCAATATGCAACCGTTCCGATTCACTGGCGAGAAAACGAGGATTTTAAACTGTTTATAAGATAATTTGCTTTTAATGCTTAATCTGATCAATTAACGGGAGATCGGAAACAAACACATTTTCCATTACTTACCCAAGACCTATACGATAGACATTTACAACTAAGACGTCAAGGCCCGGTTCTAACACATTCTTTTATTAAAACCTATCTATAACCTTCTTTTGAACGTATCCACTGAAAATAAGATCTGAAATCAAAATGTAGCATTAAAATTAATCATAATTCTTCGCGGGCCCCACGTATGTCAATTCGCGTTTCGATGAGGCATCAGCACACAAGGACGTAAAAACAATATTCATTCCGAAGGAGGAATACTAGCAGCATCTCCAGAAGCGTAAAATCATTAAAGAGAATGTTTTTGAGTGGGACAATTACATTTGTCGGTCTCTTTCTCTCTCTCAATAATTTTAATAGCTTCAATCGACGGTGCACCCGTGAAATATATCGGCGCGGGGAAGACCTTGAAAAAGAAACAGCCATGTTATACTATCGAGCTGTCTTTCGTAAGGCTGGTAAAAAGAAACAGTAATAAATTACGTGCTTCAATTATTTGTCTTCGTGAACACGCAGTGCTTGTTTGGAAGAATAAATCGACGATATGAATGAGAATCAACGTGCGACGAACATACATGCCGTGAGGACCATTCGATTAGGAAAGAGACAAAATATCCTTTGGGTAGGAGAAGGGAAGGTAATGACATCGTTATAAAGCCAGCCTCAACTTGCCTACGCAAAAGAAACATACACACGAAAACAGAAAGTAAAATAACGCAGACAGATAACAAGGAGTATGGAGTATGAACTTGTTTTTTTTAACCGAATATGAAAATGTACATATATATGATTAAACAAGACAATAGCAAAATAATTTAACATTTAATTAATTGGAATATCAGCAACGTACGTAATTGAAGGCTAGGTTGTAATATGACTAGTGCAAAAGTTAGCTTTTAATAAATTCTTCGAAAATGTCTTATATATTAAAAATACATGATCGGAATAATAAATATTTAAACAGGAGTCATTAACGTAGATTAGATTTCCTTGGATACAAGTAACATAAAAGAGAGCATAGAAAATTAAAAAATTACGGAACTCATAATAAGTAATGCTAAAAACTTTGATGCAACATACATTCATACATTACTAGAAAAACTATGGATTACTCACCGATTTTCGGAGAAGTCAGTGGAACTAGAAACTGATTCCATCCATGTGGAATTTCCCCAAAATAGCTGAAATGTGAAAAATCATTACCAAACAGTGAACTATAAAAGTCGATTCAGAATTAATGTTTAAAGATATTAAATAGTTAAAATCAATAACAATTATGCAATTCGATGAGGTATTACTGAATAATAATTAAAAAGTGCTGAGCTTGCGTAAAATTCAACATCAATAACGGTATTCTCCTGGTGAAAATATAACGAATCACTTCAAAATATATACCAATTACTTAACTGACGTCCGGCCTGCTATTTATGTTTCAACGAATTCCTACACATCTTCGATAATTTGAATGCTAGTCACATTACACAGCGTTCACTGCAGATTTAGCAAAGCTTTGTTTAAAAGCCGTTCGTTCATCTCTTACGAGATGTCGGATGCTCTACTTGAGAGTGACCCAGCTAAATCGAAATCGATTGAACTGGGATTCTGTTCTCCCACACATGTCGCATTCATCGAACCATATAGGTCGGCCGACCGGGCCTCGGTTTTTTATATCAATAACATTCAAAGAGCTACTGGTGAATTTTATGTTGTTTCTCTAAAACAACACTGGAACACGGCTAGAAGTGGCTTGTCGTCAAAACAGTTTGATGCACTAATCCGGTTAATGCATAAAACGTAGGAAAGAGATTAATTGTAATTTCTTAACGTTATGGTAAGGTTAGCGTTAAATAATGGAGTCAAATACATTTCGTCACGAACAGAATAACCTATAAATAGTAGAATAAAAATCGAAAATACATAGTTAACAATTTATATTCGCCGAACCTCGAAGCGTTCGAGAGAACCGCGAGCGCGAATAATTTCTCGAATTAAAAGTATTATCATATAAATCTATTTCGCAGTAAATGAGCTATACCGCAGATATTTTGGTCAGACAAAACGTAGTAAATTTTTATCATAACTTCCGAGCGAATATCTGCCTACCTGGAGGAGAGCGTGCTCCCAACATCCGGCTTCAAAATAATACCTGACGATTCCGAAAACGCTCCAACTCAAACATAAAAAATATATCCTCGCGAGATTGTCTCTGTTTGAAGGAGGGAGGTGGAAACGAAGGGGTTATGAAGGAACCGGGAGGAGGTTCAGCGGCCGCAGTAATTCATTCCAACTCGACTGCGGTTTCGCCACATCAAGAAGTTACTGGGAGGGAGAGAGACTTAGAGCGAAGGAGGCGGGGGTGGAAGGGCATGAGGAGAGAGGGGGAAGGAGGAGGATGGAGAGAAGAGGTGAGGAGGAATGGAGGGAGAGGGTAAAGGGCGCGGCAGGAGTTCAAATCAAACGCTCTCCGTTGGTAGTTGAGGGGAAGATGGGTGACGTTACGTGTAAGGCACCACCAAACCGCCAAGAGGGATATAAGGGAGGGATTTTTAAATGCCTTCCGCAGCATGTGAGAAGCGTCGGATGGCCATAGGGAAGGGATTAGGGGGGTGAGGAGGGAAGGGGGAAATGCATAACGGAAGGGGGATAGGGAGGCTCACAAGACGCTCGAATGGAAGTATACGCTGCGCGGAAGATGAAGATATATAAAAATCGAAAGGGTTGCCTATATTACCGAATTCTAGCTAATTATTTTCTTAATCTTGCTTAGGATTGTAGGATTATAAGGAAAACACTGACGGATTAATACTGCGTCAAAAGAAAGTCAGAGAAATAGAAAGATTGAAAAAAGGACGTGAGACAAGTTAGGAAAGAGAAAAGATGCAGAAGTGAAAAAGTGAAGTGAAAGGAGAAGAGGATAAAATGGATAGAAGGGTAGATCAGACGCCAAGAAACTTAAATGCAAAGAATAACGATCTGCTAACGTGTTTAAAATCTCATTTTTTAAAGCAGAGGGGAAAAACAAAAAAATATGTGGAGCCGGTTAGACACGAGATAGGAGAGAGAGAGAGAGAGAGAGAGAGAGAGAGAGAGAGAGAGAGAGAGAGACAGAAAGGAAAAGAGAAGTTAGGTTGGAACTGTAAAATGGTTATAAATATCGACGATGGCATGGGAAGTGTGCTCTTTCTTTTTTATTATTATTTCCATATCCAAAAGAGGAGGAGGAAGTAGAGATCAACGAGGTATAGGAGGGGGAGGAGGAGTAGGAGGGGGGAAGAGTAGGAGGGAGGAAGAGTAGGAGGAGGCAGGAGGAGTAGGAGGGGGGAGGAGGAGTAGGAGAGGGCTGGAGGAAGAGGATTGGTTTGGAGAGGAGGGAGTGAGGGCGTGACGTGTCGTTCGCGAGCTGTTTTCACACGAAGCGGGGAATAGCTCTTTCGCTGAAGGGGCACTGACCTCCCGCCTGGAATCACACGGCTAATCTCCTCCGCCTCCTCCTCCCTAGGCCATGAAGGGAGCTGTGTGTGCGAGTGAGAGGAGGGAGAGGCGAGCCCCTCGCTGCGACTTCCTAATCAACCTTAAAAGCCCAGCGAAGGCGCACCCGATAATACTGCCTTCGTTCTCCCTCTTCCAATCTTCCTCCCGCCTTCTTCGAATCTCCGCCACCTCCCTTCCACCCTCCTTGATTTCCTTCTCTACCAGGTTTTTTTTCCCCGGAGGAAGGAATTAAATTGGTTCCTCCGTGGCCTCTGGGTATTTCGACCTGCGCTGCGTAGGAATGGGATGGCTCCTACGAGACGAGTTGATGTTCGCGCAGCAAAGTGCTAGGGAGGACTTACTCGTGCAAAAATCGAAGAAGGGGTCAATAAAATTCGCTTTTCTGAAGAAATTATGTTGATCAACGATGCCTATTTTTTTATCACAGGGTTGCGTGTGAAATATTCCATATTACTTATATGTTTACTTGAGGGGTAGCGCACGTATCAAAGCGTTGCATGCCAAAAGAACCAAAACGAATAAGACCTCTTTTACGCCGTTAAAATAATTCAGCACAGACGGTGGAAGAGTTTCTAATTTCCAATAATCTTGCCTTGTGCTCATCTCTATTATTACAAAAAAGCTCGCTGCAATTATTTCCAGTTAATTTTTATTGAGTAAAGATAAAAAAGGAATCCGTTCTTCTTTGTGCATAACCGAGGCTGTTGCTATGAGATATTTAATTTTCATTCACGGCTAATTATCGAAAGATAAAAAGCCTCAGATAGTGATAATGTAGCGTTACACTATGCATTCTTCATTAAAGCAACTAACCCGAATAGAGTGGACGATTGCCTTTGAATTAAAAGTACCAAAATTGTAAATGGAGGCTGACGTTGATAATTAGATTGGCTTTACATGAGTAATGTCGGAACAGGTGTCTCATACTTTAACGGCATGTGAATGATATTTCTTTCTCTCTGTTTTCGATGAAAAAGTTATTTCACAACTTTGTTTGCTGAGCAAAATATTCTCGGAAGACGAATGATACTATTTGAATGGCTATAAATAAAACATCCTCGCATTTCTTCTGTGTTCCAAAGGAGTAGGAAAAATGCCGATATACAGTACCAGATTAAGGTTTTTGGACCCAACGATATTTTGGGACTCCATTTGTCGTTGGTATCATGGTATGAATAATTTATAATTAAAACACAAATGTGCACTATATTTTTGTAATGATTAGGTTTAAAAATAACTACATATGATAATATTACAACATTTCCTTTTAAAAATTAATCTTTGTGTTTGTTTGAAATAAATTCGTCTATAATTTCATTAAAATCTATTTTTTTTAATAGTTCACTTTCTGTAGACATGAGAGACAGGCTATTTATGCGGTTTTGTAACAAACATGTCCTCAGTTCATTCTTTAAGAGTTTGAAGAATGTTCGTTCATTACTAGCAACTGACACCTTAAGGCTAAGGTAAATGCGAAAAGCAACTTCAATGTTCGGAAATGTACTTTCAAGGTTCTTTTGAACTGACTGTGAGCTGTTTTCATGCTGACAAATACAAGTTGATGCATGCTTCCAGTCGCTAAAGCCACTATTAGCAAATTTTTAATTGGAATTTGACTTGAATAGCCGACAAACGAAACAATACACATTACCAGTGGCTGGTGAATACAGTAGCCACTCGCGTAAAATTTTACTTCCGCTGATATGATTTCTAAAGAGGCTCTTTGAAAAATTACGAATTTTTTCGGTGTATTTTCGCTCAGAAGCTTTAAAGTCATCTTCATCATTGCGAAACTTACTTGGACCTATTTGTATCCAGTATTCACACATTTCTTCTGAAATATTTCTCCACAATCAGCAGTCGCTACTTCGCTCAATTTTGGTAAACATTTGGCTTTCACAATAGGCAGATGATGATGTATTGGTTTCTAGTGATATCTTAAGTTCTACACTGATCTATTTCAACTTCAAGAACTTTTTTTACATTTGTTGTTTGTTCTGTATTTGTATCATCCTTTTGATTATTTTCAGATTTGTCTTCGTCTACATTGTTGCAAAGTCCCATATCAAATAACTTCCTAGTACTTTTAATAACAGATGAACTTTTTTTCTTATCTACTTTAAGTTTGTTTTTTAAAGCACCGCTTAAGTACTTTCGCTTGTCAGACATTTCACGGTTATAAAATACTATTGTTTTATATAAAAACGAAACAAAACTGTCAAAATTTGTGACTTGTGTTAGACAACAGAACAAATTAAACTATCATACTATCGGACCAACTTGGTTCTTGGGAGGTGGCGCCAACAGCGGCTAATTAGCAAAGTAGTTCTGGTCAAAAAAAAACAAAGGACCCTCACAAACAGACATTAATAACAATAAAGTATACAAAACAACAACCAACAATTACTGAAACAATTCACTACACATTACAATCATTTTAATTGCTTGTAAAGTTTTAGTAATTTACAAACATAAGTATATTTTTATAAAAAATAAATATACTTATTCCAACCAAAAGGGGTCGATATATAACTTAGAACTTGTGTCAGATCTCGGTGTCCAACGGCGCAAAAAATTATGATTTTTCTGTCATCTTTCTGTCAATTCAAGGCACTATCAAGACCAACTAAAATACGATCAAGCACTTTCACACTGCTAAAAATCACCTCCAGAAGAAGATTTCAGATATTTATTTTTTAAATTAATAAAAATTAATAATACAAATAGTCAAACTTCTCTAATGTGGTCATACCATTGCCACCGAGGGGTTTGGCATATGGGTTTGAATTTAACAAGAAGAGACAAGGGTTCGATTCCCGGTCAAGTACAGGATTTTTTTCTCCTTCTCAAATGTCAAACTTGGGTTTGAATTAATTCAAACTGACCAATAGGAAGGGTGACCGCGTCTTAGGGTTGGTTGTTGCGACACGTTTGAATGTATACATAGGCTTTAAAACATATTCATAGAAAAATATTTTATTAGATGACACGAATAATAGTTGCATGACGTTAACACCACATATAGAATTTATTTTGCTACTCTCAAATACAATTTCAACATCTTAAAATAAATTTTATAACGCTGGATCATTAAGAAAAATTATAAAATGGTCTTTTAAATGCCTATTCTTTTTTGCGCGATATAGTTAATTTTAAAACAAAAAAGCCTATTTTATTTATATTGAAATAATTTATTTCTTGTGTTTCTGCTATCTTTGTAAACAACAATTTAGCCTTTTCTGGCGATTCGACAATTTTCACGGAGTATAATTACGTATTGTGCATGAATGCGTGCATGTATGTACATATATACACCCCTACAACCACACGAACACACACACATAAATCGAGACCTAACCAGCAACCAAACTACGAGACAATTCCTTTAACAAAGAAAGGCATTCCAATCCTAATAACCACCAGCAACATAACAACGTTCACACCCGTAACTTTAACTCCTCGTGGCGAGAATACGTACATCTCCAGAACTCCGCCTCACAAATCACGCCGAGATTTTTTATATTTTTTTGGCTCATTTAGCTCCCTTTCCTTAATTGGGCGTAATTGATGCATCGCTCGGCGGCTTAACATCTCGCAATAACATGCAATCCATCGAGGAGAGGAAATAAATAAAAGCAGCGCGAAGACTGGACAAATAAAACGCGCGACGCCCGACATTCATTCGTCTGCAATCCCGTCACGTCGGCCAACGAATGATTAAATACGGCCGCCTTGACCGCACACAGGTGTAATCCCGAGGAAGAGGGGATTACACCACCGCCGCAGACCCAAGAGTTGGAGGGGGGAAGGAAAATAATGAAGGGAGAGAGAAGGGCGCTCGAGAATAGCGCAGTAAGGGTGAAACAAAGACCAGCATGCGCAAAGAAGGTCAGCTAAAAACAAATTCAGCGAGCAGAAAATCCATTACTACACAAAAGGAACTTAAGCGCATTTAATTAGATACAGTATGATTGCCTAGAAGGCAATAAAGGACCCAAAGGACATCCAAATCGATTTTCTATCAACACCACCGATTATATTATTTTCCCGATTATAGGGTGACCTCGAATATAAGGCGAGCCCTTATTTCAGAAGCCACGCGAAAGAAAAAAATTTCCAGGATACTGATATTAATTTTTTTTTTCAAAATACCTGATCGGTTACACTTAATTTTCAGGGTATTCACAATTATGGGATAAGATTAACGAATAATTACGACAAAACATGTACATTTATTGGCATCCAGTGATCTACCTTACATTATTAGTTATATTCCCTAAAACGTTTAATACGGGACGAAGACACAAGCGCTGGCTGTAATGCATGAGAAATATGGCAGCTGCGCGCTCCATAAGCGTAATGCTGTCCTCTAAGGATGGAATAGACTATAGAACATAGAGGATTGCATTTTAGAGGGGGTGAGAGGGAGAGTAGGAACAGAAAATATCTTTGGTTGCGATTATAAAGCGAGTATGAAATTTTCGGCTTGCATTTTAGAAAAAAACATCGCCTTATAATCGGGTAAATACGGTAACTATATTTACGATAACCAGGCAAGGCTCTTTCGTAGCTATACGTAGCTCTCCGCATTAATGTTCGAAGAGTATTAATCTTCCTATCTTGAGTGCTTTCGTCAGAAACAATGTCCGCGGACATATGTAAAAAGAGACAAGCGAATTGAAAACATTCTCTAAACGTCGCAGTAATTTGTTACACCTTGTCAGGGGAAAATATCTTCGATTGAGCGTTTACTTTCACTTTCCTCCACAGTTTTTCTTTCTCTTTCCCTTCATCTCCACAATTTATACGCACTCTTCCCAAAAAAAAGAAGAAAATATGGAGAAAGAAAGGGCGCACGAGAGAGAGAGAGAGAGAGAGAGAGAGAGAGAAACGAGGAGACGATGGTGATGAGAGAGAAGGGAAAGAAACGAGAGCTCTTTTTGCGATTAAAAGCGTGCGTCACGTCCGCGCCACGCATTCCGCGAGACTGAAGACAAAAGAGATAGAAAAAGAGAATTAAGGGAGAGTCTGCGCGTGGGGAGTGTGAGGAGCGAGCAAAAGACAAGGAGACAAGGAGGGTATGAGTGGGCGTCCTCCGGTATACTTTGCGGGGAGGATCCTTGGCAGCGGAGGGGGAGAAGAGCGAGGAGTGTATAAAGATGGGTCCAGAAAGGGAGAAGGGGAGGAAAGAGGGAGGATGAAATAGGAGGAGCGAAGGGACAAACGTCTGGAGGTTGGAAACCTGAAGAGTAGGATGAGGGAGGTAGGGAATGACGGAAGGCCACCGTGAGACATCTCGAGATTCCCTGAGACGAAATGGTGCGGCGGTGGGAGGGCGGGACGGGGGAGGTGGGAGGGGCGTGGAGGAAGGGCGGAGAGAAGAAGACCGTGGGGTGCGACCCCTTGACCTTGTCATTCCCTTTGGAGGCGGCGCGGAAGGGAAGGGGGTGTTGGTGCTGCCGTCGGGTGAGCGAGTGCGGCGGGGTGCGACGATCGGGAAGGGTGGAAAACAACGTTGCCAAACCCTGGCCCAAATTAAAAATAACCGCGGTCGAAAACCCATCAACCTCCGAAACCCCCTTCTGTCCACCCCCAAACCTTCGTGTCGCAGTATTTATTTTTTCCTCTGCGTCCGCCGAAAATGACCGGTTTTCCCGAAATTTATCGGGGCATCCGAGCAATGAGACGGCGATTTTCCCACCCCCTGCGTCCACCGACTTAACCTCCGATCCTAATTCGAGAATGAACGAAACGAACGCACTCGTAAATACCCCGGTGGCAAGGCGGGCAAAAGTGTTGGTGGGAGTGTCTAGCCTCTCAACCTTGAATATGAGGGTTGGAATCCCGTCGAGGTCACATGGCTTTGTCATGTCTAAAGATCATTTCCAGAGCTCCGCAACTTCACCGTCCTCCGTCCCGATCGCCGTCAAAACGAGGGGAAAGAATTCGAAGGACGTTGAACTTAAAAAAATAATACGAATGATCGAAATAAAAAAAATCTTTATCATCCTATCGTGATCGAAGGATTTTCATTCGGCAGGGAGAGAGAGAGAGAGGAAGATTAGTCGGATCAACACGAGAGGGAAAGATTCAACACTAAAAAATTCTCCATCCCGTATGCTCGCGTTAATGAATTCTGGCACCAGCTTTCTCACTTTGCGCTAATTGAAAATTTTCCCACCAGATGGCATCTTTCAAACAATGCATTCGGTGGGAAAACCATTGATGCGGAAAATCTGATAAAGGAGGCCGAAAAAGGCGAAGACAGGAATGGCGGAGATGACAAATAAAAGGTCCAAGGATTTGCGAGAGATAACGCTTAAATTGCGAACCAGGCGCTGGCAGCGCGACACGATAATGATCGTTCCGTGACACTTTCTCCGAGTCCACGAACGCAGGAGAAGGTAGTTTAGCGGGCTTAGCATGAAAAATTCTTTCTCTCCCCCTCTTGGTTTAAGTCCCCGAGAGGGTAGATGCCGATTTCTTCGCTCGCGCCGCCAGCACGCGACTTTTTTACGTCTGGTCGTTAAAAAAAAGTCACTTAAAAACTGCTCTCTGATTTCGGAAAGTAGACGACGTTTCGGGGAGGTTTGTGCGTAAAGATACCAATCGCCTTGAACCGGCGTGCTCCTCCCCCTTCTGCCTACATTAACCTTGAATGGATATAGCCGCCGCCACATTTAATCCAGTAAAGAAGAGGCTGGATATCTTAATCTCGGCAGCCATGACGCGATGATTTCGATAAGTGTCCCGGGTCCGGAATTCCACACGTTCCAAAATACATACACCCCAATTGTTTTTTTAAAAGGGGTTTATCGTTTTAACTCGCATTCGTTATCATCCCAACACGCAAATGGCATCACTAACCCTAGAGACAATTAAATACTTAAATCCCCGTCTACGAGATATTTTAAATTTTTTTAACTAAATCCGGCCGCCGCAAAGATACAGAATTCGACCACTGAAAAACATTGAGACCAAAGTTCTCGAACGACGCCTTTCAGCCGAAGCTACGAATCGAAAATAAAAACACGTACGCTCTTCTTATTCAAAAATAATAACGCGCACTTGATGTTCGTCATACAATGTCACTTGGCCAGCCACCCGCACGCTGGACCCCTAGAAATAAAAGAAAAAATCGAAAAATGGCGGGAGAACGCGTATTTATTTTCAAGAACAGACTGTGCAGGTGTCACGGACGAGTTTGAGGGGGCGGAGAAGAGGGGAAGCTAAAACGTCCCTCAAGGATAAGTTGGAAGAGAGGCAGAGAGTGAGGGAGAGGGCCTTGTTTTCTTATTTGGCGAATCCGAGGAGGCCCTCGAATTTGAAGAAAAAATAAACGAATTCTTCTCCTCGCTCTCTCGTCGCCACCGTCTTCGAAAAACGACGCGGAAAAAAATTGTATTTCTAACAAAGCTCGAGATTATGAAACGGGCATTATCGGAGGCAGGAAAATTTAAAATCGCAGGATTTCGGAAACCATTAAAGAAGAAAAGGAGAAGTTGAAGAAGAGAGAGATGGAGTAACACGGGCAGGAAGAAAGAAACGAGAACATGACGCGAAATCCGAAATAAAAGCCATCGCGTTTCTCATTATTCTTCTTATTTGACATCTGCGAGTCGAAAGAAGGGAAAAGAAATAAGAGCTTCTTAGAAGAACTGGCGTGCCATTCGGGAGCTCGCAGGAAATTGCTATTCCGGATGGGTAGTGGTCAGAGGAGAGGGAGGGGAGCGGTGGGTAGCCTTGGACTTGGTGTAACGGGGGAGGAGGAGGACGGGAAGGAAGCGAGGGAGGAGGAAGAGGAGGGTCGGAGAAGATGGGCAGGGGAGGCGGAAGAGGAGGAGGAGAACAGAGGGAAAGAGAAAGAGAGATGGTGTGCGGTTACCCTGAGGGCCATGCAAAGGGTGGTGGCGGACGGCCGGTGACCAAATGTTCCACGAGGGAGTTTTAGGGGAGAAGTAGTCTCACATGTGCATACTTTGGCCGAGACCACCCTCTGTATTTCTCTCACCCCCCTCCTCTCTGAACCATTTTCTCTTTATCCCATTGTCCCTTACACTTATTCCGTCTTAAACATTAATTCTCTCTCTCCAACTCCTCCATCTTTCTTTTCCCTGAATATCCCTTTCTCCAAGCCCACCTCTTATTCTTCCTCACATCCTTTCTGTCTCTGTAAATCTCTCTACCTCGGACACATCTTTATTCCTCGCATTCGCCATTTTTCTTTTTTTCCAAAGGCTTTCATCCCTCTAAGCCTTGACACTTATTTGATGAGATAGTCCGCGCAAACTACAAGCAGTCGACGTCGTGGAGAGTACGGCGCGTTAAAAAAAGCTCCAGCCTAATCACATATATCTAGAGCCTATTTGTTAGAAGTGGAAACGAAGTTATTGGATGGCCTCAGAACAATAGTTATAACTGCAGTTTACTATAATATATTCAAAACTAGAGAAGATGCGATAACTCAGATTCTAAGTATGAGTTACGACCTAAGGAGAGAAAATATGAACAAAAATCAATAGTTACTGTAAATCATGACCCAAGGAAGTAGCGATATTTATGTCCGTGACATATTTCTTCAACAAACATCAGCTACAATATAAAACATAGGTGCATATTAACATCGTGGTGGTAGAAAGAGAGAAATTAATTTTCTGAAAAGAAGGATAATGAGTAAGCCATCGTCGAGTATCCTCCCTTTGGTTCATATTTAAAAAACCTTAAATGTCTCCATCCTATGACCTTTTCTTTTCCACACAAATGTCCTCTTCCTTCGGAATCTCTCTTCCTCTATGCCTCTTTCCTATAATCTTTATGAGTTCAAGTCACCTAAACAAAGCCCAGATGATTATTTTCTATGAACGATGACAAGGATGCCATTCAGGATGGGACGGTATGATTACTCGCTGAATACCTACAGATAGAGGAAGTAAGAATTTTGGCTAATTAAAAGTTTTCCAATTAAGGAACGCTATACTGTAGCATTTAATAAGCCGAAATGTCGTTTTTAGGGAAGTTATGAAGTCAACGGTGGCACTCTCGTCGCACAAACACGCCGACCGACCGCCATTTTGACCGCCGAAAACTTGACAGAGACATACCAAAATTATGTTAGCGTGATAGAGTCATCTTCTCTTCCTCTCTCCCCCAATTCTAGCTTTCCAATATTTATAACTCGAAGTCAGATAAAAAAATACGAAAGTCGGAGCTTGAAATATAACCAGAGAAGCTTCGTTCCCGGAAAAAAGTTTCCAGGGACACGCCCGGGGAAAGGATGAGAAAAAGTGAAGATGGAAAGAGAGAGAGGGAGAAAAATGAGAAAAGGAGAGGAGGAGAGAGCGAGAGAGAAAGGACTGCGCGGAATAAAGAGAGAAATAACGAGCGAAAGAGAAGAGGGCAGAGAGATTAAGAGGGTTGAGAAGGTGAGAGGATCAAGTCAAAAAGTATGGAAAGGAAGAGGTCTGAGAGAGGGGGGGGCGAGTGGGGGAGGGGCAAAGGTACATACGAGACGAGACACGACGGTAGAGAAAGGCAACAAAAGTTGACAACGTGGGAGGAAAGCGATAATGCGGACAAGTTCAGGTGGTGGAAGCGCGATAGAGTTGTTTTTTTTACACGACCGTTAATACTCGTCTTGCGGTGTTATATATCTTTCCGGTTATGACGGTTTTCGCATGATCGATCGTCGCCAATAAATTGACTGTAATCACATTAATGCGGACTCTGCCGCAACGGACATGTTCTCCGCGATTTTTTTAACGGCCCATTTGATAGTTGTATGTACCATAAAAAATCAAACATCCTTATAAGGCGCAACGTTATAGGGTAACTGTTACATAAAGTTCATGTTTGCCTCTTGAGTTCCTGTACTTTACTCTTTCTGATCCTACTCTATTGCTTCTACCGTGTATTGAACTTAGAATGCATTCTCATATATTTTCTCGAATGACTGGGTTTCCCTAACCACAACCTGCATTTGGTATATTCTATCCACCAACTTCTCCAACACCTTCTATCGCCCATCTCAGCATCATAACCTGGATAAGTAATTTGCGGAAAATTTCCAATTGAAGCTAATAAAAAAACGATAACACAAGGTACATATATAGCATAAATGAAGGCGTAGTTGGTACATTCTTGCATTTCGTGCTTGCTTCATATGTTTTATTAAAAAAAATCTTCCTCGTAAAATTAGAGCACACATACTGTGTATTTTAAAGAAATGTTTAGCGAACACGCTTGTAAAAAATTGACAAGATACGTCCATTTTAATTCAGTTTGGGACAACGAGCGAAATTTGTATTTTTCCTACAGTTTAACCACTACACATAAACATACATTACGAAGGAATAAAACTATAAAATATAAGAAGATTTGCGTTAGTTTTTTTTGCGAGAGTTGAATACGACCATTGCTATGGACTAGTGGATCTACCTCTCGGGGAAAAATTCTCCTCTCTCATCGTTTCCGACTAACTTTGCGGGCCCACCTCAGCGTCCCAAGGGTTCCCCTTCAAATCCTGGTAAAACCGACCAACATTCCGACCGAGTCCGAAATCCCGCGAGTTAGCTTTCTGAACAGGTCTGTCTCTCTCTCTGGACTAACTACTACGTTAACAAGTTTGTCGCATAATGCAGACGGAACGGTAAGAGGCCTTTGGAGGGTACACCGGGCAAGCACGTCTAAGTAGTTGATGTTCCAGAACCGCGTTAACATCATAAGAGTTTAGCGAGAGCCTCGTTCGAGATTATAGTCATTTAATGAGTAATCCCAAACATTATAATCAGCTGCCCTGATCTGCATTATTTTTAATGTAGTGTATATAATAACGACGCATTTGTGAGAATGTTCTTATTTGTTGACACATATGCAATTGAGAATCGACGCCTCATAATTAGAATTTTTTGCAAAATTAATACATTTTCTGTTTTTTTTTTTAAAGCTCTATAACAAGAATATTTTATAGTTAGAATTTTAATTTTTTTGTTTTTAATTTCTACATCAGTTTTGCGATGGAAAAATAAAGGCGCACGAAAGAGAGACAAGTATAAATTGAATTGCACATGATGAAAATCCGCTGCCGAGTATCTTTGTCATCTCCAACAAGAATCGCACTTAATTACCGCATTTATCCGAATATAAGACTATCCCCCTTTACAGGGGATAATTTTAAGGAAAACGTGTATTATAAAGCATTTTGAAGCGAATAGATTAAAAAAGACTATTGGAGTTATTATTTATTCAAAGCTCTAAAAATTGTCGTCATGATGTGCAGTGCAAAGATAAAAATGTGATGTAAACCATGCTAGATTAGTCATAATCACTGCTAATATTTCCTTTTTATTTATTTCTTTGTTCGTGAATATAAGGCGACCCCCAAGCTTTGATTAAAAAACAGATATTGCAGTCGGGTAAATGCGGTATTTTACGTCATTCCCAGAACAGATCACGGCATCGCACTCCAACACTTACTCCTTCAGTTTCGATTAAGTCATCTTTCTCTCTCTCTCTCTCTTACTCGCACTCATCACCAAAGCCACACGCTTTCACGACGAATAAGAAAACTTAGCCAAAAATAAACGCGTCGCACTTTTAAAACGGCCTTATTATGGAGGGGAGAGGAGACGGAATGGGGAGAGGAGTGGAGTGAGACAAGACGAAGGCATAAAGATGGAAGAGAGAGAGAAAGGAGAAAGCCAAAACAAAAGAGCAGAGCATTGTGAGTCGGATTAAGACTCCGTGAGTGAGGAGAGAGATAGAGAGGTAAGGATACGGAATGAGAGGGTTTGGAGGGGGTTATAAAAACCCTTCTCTTTTTCCTGTTGTTCGTTGTTTGTTTTAATGGAAGTCTGGAAGAGTTAGTCATGGCGGACGCGTGTGTTTTTCCCCTCTGCATTCGAGCGCGTACATGCGTGCCCTCGAACGGAAATGCCGATGGCGCTCGAGGGCTCAGGTCGGCCGCAACTGCTCTCGCGAGCGCACGTGGCGGGCGGGAAGGGGGAGGAGAGGGGGGGGGGGGACGCACACAGAGAAACAGATCGATTGTAATTTTTAGAGCAGAAGAGGAGGTATTTGTTATTTATCGGGAAAATAACAGCGGACGGTAAAGGAACACTCCGTTGGAAGCACAATTACTTAAAACTTAAATTCGAGTTAAACGGGTATTACAATCATGTTCGCAATAAAATCTGTCATAAGAATGCTTAGTTAAAAATAATGGACGACCATACCTTAATATAAAAGTATACGTTTCTAGCTCAATTGCCGAATTAGTTAAAACAGTTTTAAATTTGAAGAATAAGTGCTAATGAAAAATTCTAGAAGGAAACATAACAGCGTTTGTTTAGCTTTAGCAATGGCACTACTAAATAGAAAAGAACACAATGATGTCATTATCGACCTAAAACTAAAATTTAGTGATCACAGATTTCGCTTAAAACATCTTTGCTCTATATGAATAAATTAGTGTAATCATCAAACTTTTAAGCAACATAACTGACAAATGTGCTGGTTGAAACTTCAACAAAAACAATAACCTTGAAAAAATAGTCAATATCATGACAACAGAAATTCCCAAAACAAATTTAAGTTATTTTTTCGCGATCTCTGTCTCTATTATGTAAATATAAGAATCCCTGTTTCTTCTTCACTCCAATTAGTAGCACTTATAGGAGAATAAAAGAAAATTCGTTCAGATCAACGCCCTCTTTCAAGGTTATCTCAGTCAAGCGTAGCGTATGACTGGCAAGTACATACTCTCTTATTTCCCACTTAATACACGACGACCACGCCACAAGAGCCATTTCGGGTACCGTATCTTTGCCCTCCCGACCTGCTGCTAGCAGGACATATCGCCTTGCGCCGTGAACTACCAAGTCAAACTCCGGAAAAAAAACTCACAAAAATTCTCTTTGACGGACCTCGAGTCAAAGAGGTCTGAATTCCTTAACCACAAGTCGACAAGTACAACCACTTCGTCGCATAAGTGTGACTGGGTGGGGGGATTTCGAGGGTTGGGTGTGATAGGTGGCTATAGGAGGGGAAAAATATATCGCGTAACCGCGATTGCGCCGGTCGTCGCCTTCTTATTATCCCGTTGTCTCATTACTTCTGTCATTCGAATTTTTACCGGACTTGCTAGTATTTGAATCGCAAAAATATATAACCATGGTAAAATTTAACTGGTAGTTTACTGTCTGTAAAATTATCTTTGGTTGCTGGCAGCGCCAGAATGAACGTGGCGATTTAAAAAAAATGAAAGCGTGGAATTTGTAAGAATTAACCCCTTGTCGAAATAAAAATGGAAATGGAATGTGACATCGAATCAGGAATTATGAATATCCTTTTCGCTACAAGGCACTCATTCTCGCCATGGCGGTAACTTGTATACTCAAGGAAGAATTTGATATAAAAATATATTTGCATAAGACAAAAATAAAAAAAATCTTTTTATGCCGAACAATTTATTGAAAATCTGATTGCATAACAACTACGAAACGGGTGATGAAATCATATTACGTGTGAGCTCTGATCCTATACCTATTTTTCTATGAGTCGATGTAAATGAGAATACGGAACATTTTTTATTTCAAGTTAATTGTCCATTCCAAAAATTTTATTTTTGTGAGAAAAGTCCTCGTCATTCCTCATTCCCGTCGGAAATTGAGTTAAGTGAGAGACCTGAATCTCCTAGCATTCCGGCAAAAACCGAAAAAATCCGAGGTCAATACTTTTACGAAACGAACCATACACGGTTTCTCGGAAATTATCGACGGTAAAATAACACCGCACGTGCGAAGTTTTTTTCGAGTGACAAGTGGAAGACGCTTTTAGGGCGTAATTTCTAAATTTGAGGCGCGACGACGCATCTAATACCGGCCATTCCACCACCGGAGGCAATGGTGGTTTCTTTCAGTCCCCTCTATGTTACAACTTAAGCCTCCATCGCCCTCATCCCCCACCATGCGTCACACTTTGGCGCGCCACGAACCTCAAACACGTCCAATTACCGCCACAATGTACATCACCTGCCAAAAACAAAATTAGGATGTTTCAACAACTTAACTCCCCTCCATCTTCGCACGCGCATTGTTTTCTTTTTATAACTCGCGGAATGATTCAAAAAGACGACGGCTATGGAGCGCGAGGAGTAAAAACAGCCATTCCTGAAATTAATAACCGGATTCCGTCCTCAACCACTCTCCGTAATTAAACTTACGCACGTGGCGTAAAAATTAAAACTGGAACTAAAATAAAGACGTCTAAATGGCAAACTCATTTTGACGGAAGAAACCGCACACCGCAGGTAACGAGTTCGCCATCACTTTTTCTTAGAAAAGAGATTCCCTATCCTTTATTTTTTGAAGGAGAGGACGTTGTTGAGAGGAAAGGGGTAAGTTTGGGGAGCGGGATTTTTTTGTAAGAGAAGAGAAGAGCGGGTGACTGGAGAGAGAAGAGAGAAAGGTGGGATTTAGGGTCGAAGAAGATACGAGGGGAAGAGAGTTAAGAATAGACAGGAATGATGACAGTGCGAGGAGAAGTAGGAGATGAGAACTAGCAGAAGGGGTCGAGGGAACGCGAGGGAGTTACTACTGCCAGTCTAAAGGAGAGGATTAAGGGCGAGGGAGAGGGGAATAGCCGCCATGAAAGAGTAGAGCGCGCTTAAGGGGAAGGAACGAGAAGGGGAGCGAGAGGTAGGAGGGAATAAGAAGCGACAGAGAGAAAGAGAAGGAAAGAAGGGAGGGTAAAAAGGGATCGAGGGATGAAGAGACTGATGCAGGGGGAGAGAGCGGGTATGGCCTTGGTTACCTCGGAGAGAGGAAGAGAGGGAGAGGGGAATGGGAGGACAGCGACACGTGCTATGCTTCTCTCTCTCTCTGCGTCAATCCCCTTCCACGGAATATCCTCTCTGCACCTGCTCCCTCTCCTCAACCTCCAGCTGAGGATTGAATGAGGAGGGGTAGAAGGATGAGAGGAGGAGGGAGTTTCCCACTGCTATTCACCCCTCGCACACTCTTTAAGATCTCCTAGAGGAGCGTTGGGGAGCTGCGTAAGGGGGGTTGTGGGAGGCAGAGTGCGTGAGGGTGAAACAGGGAGGATACAGTGAAGGAGAGGAGGGAGGCGCACGCCCATTCCGGCCCACGCATCCACCTTCTTCCATACTTCCCCCCTACCTCGCGCGCACGCACCGACTCCATCTTGCTGGCAACTCGGGGAGCGAGCGGTAAAAGCTTCACGCGGCGTTTTTCTTGACATCAGTCAGAGAAATGCTCTCTCTCTCTCTCCCTCCATTCCTCTACTTCTCTTTCTATCTCGATCGAACGAGGAGATAATCGCGTATTCCTCGACGTAAAAACCACCCCCTTTCGTTTTCGCTGCGGAGATTCGTTTTCAAAACGTCGACGTAATGGCAAGGGTGGTGACGTTTTAAAAGCGTGGATATGCGGATTAACGGGCGATAAAGATCATGGCCGAGAGCGAATTAAGAGTGAGAGCGTTTTATCCGAGGTGGGTCAACAAGACTGACGATAGAGTCGTCTGCATGAAGAACGCAATCATAATTTCAGTTTACACTGTCACGTCCGATGAGCATGAGTTACGGAGGTCTGTCGTATTTTCAGGGATTGGGAAAATTGGACAGCTTAGAGAATATTTCCTGTAAGATACACAAAGTGTTAAAATTTCGATGACCATGCCATATTGTCAATCACAGACGAATACTGGACTTAATCTTGTATTAAATTCGATTAAACAATACTGAACTACAAGTTTTGTTGTTTAGGTATATTCATTTTACTATCGGTAAAGTTTACGTGACCCTGGTCACGATGTCGATCGACAGCATCAGATCATAACGTATAATAAATTTGTGGCCGCAAGAAACAATAGATAAATTTGTCTATCTTTAGATCAATCATTGCAGGAGTAAGAGAAAATGCGTTACAAAAAACTTGATTTTTTCGTCTTTAGGAAAATCGAACACCATCAAATTCAATCACACTAAGCATATGATTCGATTTGTGGACGCTTCGCGTGTCCGAAAAATTCGGGTCGAAGCTAATCCATAACCCTTCGGCGTAATCTAGGGCGAGAGACGCTTACAAATAAATGAATCATCGTTTCACAAAGAGGTAGGTAACTCAAAGGCAAAAAGAGATTTGTGTATTTGGAAGACTGTGTAAACACCACGTTACTCAAGTCAAACCGATTTGGATAGTCCTGTACTTTTAAAATCGTCATTTAAGGACGCCTAAAAGGACAAGTTGTCACGTACCTGAAATTAGGGCTCTTAGCATAACGGAATGAAAGTGAAACAATTAAAATCAATCATTTATATCCATCCCTTATTCTTACATTATTCCTAGCATACGAAGGGAAGATTTAGAGCTATTTTCTCTTTTACTCTCAATGATTCGAAAAGTTAAACGGATTTAGATCATGTTGCAATATATTTATTTAATACTTATCCGAAATTATACTAATGCTATCATGATATGTTCCACGAGAAGAACAACAAATCTTAAACTAATTTTTACAAAGACATTCAACGTAAAGATTCATTCCAAACACGCGCGTAGTGCTTTTAAAACGCTTACATCGAAGACGTAAGTAATAAAGCAACCTAAATAATTATAGTTCAAATATTTAAATAATATAGAGTTTTTTAAAACACTGCTTCAAATCAACAGCTTTTAGTTTATGACTGTAGAATATTAATTCTTCGGTAAAGCACTCATTTATCTTCGATGCGCGCACATTATCTTACGACGAAAATGTTTCGTAATTCTTTTATTATAACATTTCAGTTGTTGAGAAACGATAAAATGTGTGGGAAACACTCAGAAAAAACTATCCTCGTTTTATGGTACATAACATGCGGCAACTATAAACGAAGGAATAAAAAAACGACAGATAATAGAAGATGGAAAACACAAGGCATTTTCCTCATTTATTACTCGACAGGTAGTCATTTCCAGAGAGCCGAGAAGGGAGGATGGAAATGGAATGGAGTGTCTGCCGGAGAGGGATGAATGGAAGGAAGTGGGATTAAAATTGTATAAATGGTGGAGGAAGGGTTGGTTGGATGGCAGAGATGGATAATGGCCAATACCGTTGCGTAAGGCAGGTGCTAAGTTCTCCGGGAGTGAATGAGGTGGGAGCATTAGCGACCATTCTATCTTCAAGCCGTCGCCGTTTAGACAACACGATGAATTTCTCCGATTTGGGTCTGTTAGTAGAAAAACAACAAAAATAATCACCTCAGTCTGAGCAGCTGGATGAAAACATCCAAAGAGTTAGTTACGCCGTCTAGGGATGGTTTTTCCGTTATGTGAAGAATGTCAAGTGACCTCCCGGTAGAATTTTATATCGTCCGATTTAGAGTTCGATATTACATCCGTTAATAACGTCAGAACGAACGAAAGAAAAGTTATTAGCGCATTTTGTATTCTAGAAAATTAACTTTGTGTTACTTAAATACAAGTAAAGAAAACTCGAGAGTCACTATATAGTCCTGTATATACAGACCAATCTCTAAAATCTATCATTGGAATTTTCGTTTACTTCAACAGGATATTTTTCAATTATTATTATTATAGGCTGAGTTAAAGTTGTAAGGCTCAAATGTTCCGTAACACGATCATTTTATCGTCCCGTGCGTTTCAAATAGTGGAAGCTCGATTGTAATTCATCAGAAACAAAAATACCACTGGAGAGTTGAGATGTATGCAATTATCCTGAAAAATGAATATTAGTGCAGTAAATATCAAATTCCAAGGACCCGATTAACTTTCTGTTTCCCACGTGCGACTCTGTGGCGTAAGCGTTAACTGCTTTTGGGAACCAAAGGAGAAAAAAATCCGACTTTTGAAAATATACGTGACCTTTTAGACAAGGAACGCGTTATTTGGAAAACATTCCCGACGCCAAAGTTGACGGAATAAATATGCATAAAAACGCCTGATATAACAAAAGTGGGTATATAAATTTATGAATACAATCTTTTTCGCTGAAATGTAAACAGTATGGAGAATATTCTTCAAAGAAAGCAAGTGATTTCAAAGCCCTAGAATTTTTACAATGCCTTGGCATAAATACATACAATACTTTTAAGAGAATTGATTCGAGATTTATTTTTTATAACTAACTCTATATTGTAGCCTGACTATAAGATCTAAACGGAAAATACGTGTTTCATGACGAGTACATACGTTACAAAAGATCTTCATCCTTGAAAATCTATTATTTTTTACAAGAATTTGTCACGAAGGATCGATATGGCAAAGACGCCACAAATGAATAACAATAAAAAATGAGATAAATCTGTAAGTTTTTGGAACAAATTATTATTATTATTCTGTTCTTTCAACTAAGTAAAACTTTTTGGAGTGCACCATATCTACAATAAGGAGTGAGAGAAATCATTGGGTGCGATTCCATAATTCAAAGAAATGAAAAAACTGAAAATGTGCTCCGCGTAAATATTTTGTTGAAAGATCCATTAACGGCTGTTCAAAAGGCCTCCAGCCGACCGAACGTCATGCTCCCCAAAACAAACGTCTGACTCAAGTGCCTGAAAACTCGGAATAGCAATTTATTAAGACAGGCAACGAAAGAGTCTCTGTTAATTCTATGAATCTTACGCTATGTTACTCCCTTCGATTCCCGAAATACGGACATTTCGGCGAAAGAATCAAAATGACAAAAAGAAGCAAGTGTCTTCCATAAGGAAGAAGCCAGAAGTTTCTAGCGGGCGGCGTAAGAGCTTACACAAGAAGATAGCTAGAGGTTCTCTGGTATCGTATAAGCGAAATTAAAGTAAACATGTTTCAACTCTGACATCTTGATAATCGCGGTTTCATGACCATCATTTCAATTAAAAAATATGAAATTGTGTTCAACTTTACGGGTCGCTTTCCATATAACACATAAAACGCCATAGTGGACCGCATACGACCTGCTGGTCGTAGTTTGGCAACCCTTGGTCTATATCAGTGGTTTCCAAAGTGAATGTATCAACAGATTATTAGGGGTGCTGCGAAAAACTTAAGTTTAGTAAATATATCAACGATTTGGATGGGTTGACAGGTAATTAGGACAATAATTTTTCCTCTTATAAATTGATTATGGTATAGTACCAACGCGTCCAAAGATTATAATACCTGTACTTAAAAATACAAAAACCTTGTTTCAAGGCGAAATTCTGTTTATCTTTGAAAAGATGTCACGTCTTCAAAACGTTTGGGAACCACATGTCGTATTCACAGTCAAGTTGCGCTTGAAATAAAGCCATCTGTATAGTAGAAACTAAAAACAACATAGAACTATTGACTGAGCAAGGCAAATATTTAAAATATAGAGGAAATAATTAAATTTAGCTTTTTGAACAATTTAAATTTCTCATCTACAATAAGTAACGAGAAAGACTGATGAATTTCTAACGCAGTGACGAAAATAACCAACAAAACTTCCTTGTTTTGTTTTTTACCTTGTCAGTTCATTGATTATTCAATTGAGAAGAACAGAGATGTTCGAAGCTCAGAGATTCACTTTCGGTCTTCAAAAACATCAAAATAAAACGCCAATAATTTAAAATTTCACGTAAGGAAAACTATTTTAAAATCATTTAAAGATGACAATTTTAGCATGAAACTCTGCCACTTGTTAACATTAACGAGTTCAACTACTTCACCCAATATCTCTCGCAGGACTCTTTATGAAAAGAAGCATTTCACTAAGCTGGCATTTGGACGGCGAATAAATCGAAGTGACATATCCTTTCCTTAACATCCCTTTCAAGTGGAAGGCTTATTAAATTCACTGTGGTGGCAAGGAGTCACCGCACACAAGCACTCACACACACACTCTCGTGCAGCGTTGAAAGAGACGGATTCTATAGTGTCGCCAGTGTCGATGGATCGGATGTTAAAGACAGCCCATCCACGGGGAAATTAATTCGGAATGCAGTCATATACATATCCTCTGAATAATTCCCCTCGCTCGCACATATGAATGGCGGCCTTAGCTATGCTCTTCGTGACTTCATTCAGTGTCCCCTCGGGAATGAGCGAATGCGTCACACGTTGCACACACACGAACATACACGGCAAAGCTCAAAATCGCTCTTCCTTTGTCGACGCGTCACTGCGGATGTGAATCACATTGACGGGAGAAACGTCACAGATACAACTAACTCCCTCCGTCACGTATCATATTTATTTAAAAAAAACGTATATGCACACACATTTCTGTAGTCATAGCGATTAATATTACGCTAAGAAAAATTAATATGAGATGGAAATAATTCCGAATATGGATAAAAAAGATCAGTAAATGGTTCCCTTCCCAGAAGGGCCGGAAATTTCGTTTGCGTGTGAGTGGAAGCGTTAAAAACGATCTGGGTGACATCTGGGCCTCTATTATTTTCTCTCCTCCTCTGACAAAGGAGCGACCTACTTTATCCCTTGAGGTCACTGATTTTTTTCAGCCTTCGCCAATTCAAAATAAATGTCTCCCATGAAGAGACCAAAGAGGCAGCGAAAGGGACCGAGAGATGCGAGGGCCTCCCAAGAGGAAGGAAAACGTCCGTCTATGGAAATTAGGTTAATCCGAAGCACGATCGACATTTTTCTGCGACTCATGTGACAAGGAAGTGGTTAAGAAACAAGAATAGCTGATCAAACAATTAAATATTTGCGTCGTAGAACAGACCAAGGGAGCTTAGGGGGAGGGGGAGTAATAAGAAAACAAATATATTTACTGACACCTATTTATGCACAATAATGCCGTCTCATTATAATAAATATACAAGATATATTATACCCTGCTTAGATCTTTGCAAAATATTTCTATAATGCCTATAATATAAAATAAATTAATTGAGATAATATTTTAATGAAGACTGATCATCTCCCTTAGGGGATACAGGAGCGGCCCGAGGAAGTTTGGCACCCTGGGCAAGATAACACTCCAGCGCCACCCTCCATTAATGTTTGTTGAGATTTTTACAAAGTATACGTTAATTTATTCATCGCTCTGTAAAAATTATTGATAATGAAAAATTTTAAGGAATGCCATCAAGATTTTAGCCTGTTTCTCGATATAAATTCGTATCCAATAGTTATTCACTTGCAAGTACATACACTGCATAGATAAATGATCGGGATAGCGCCCCCAAAACTTTGGCGCCCCGGGCAGCCGTCCGACTCGCCCGTAGCTTGGGCCGGCCCTGGAGGGTATTACCCTATTATCCCGCCCCCTTTGTATCCGCCATTGGAACAGACACAGATTCAAACGAATGAGAGTATGTTACCTTATGTATTAGTAATATGCAATTATAAACAATTTAGCAGAAGATTGGAGAATATTGATTCTGTCCTCGACTGTATCAGACATTTTCCACCCAAATTTGTTTAATTTTTAAGATCAGGACTGGCTTAAATATATAACAGTATTTCGCACACATTTTTATCATTTGAAAATTTAATTAAGACAAGTTTATCACAACTATTTAACAGGGACAATTTTTATGGAAAATTACAATAAAAGCGAAGGAAAATTAAATGTTAATAAATATTATAGAAATCAAACTGCTTATGTAGGCGGCGCGGAGCCGGGAATAGTCACACCTACGGCACGTCTCAAGCCGGTCTTGGTCAATATCATATAAATATCGAGAAAGATGATCAGTTTTTCTATAATTAATAAATCAAACTACAACTGCTTTAATTCTCGCGCCAATAATATATTAATTAAAGCGTACGCAAATTCAACTAAGTCAAGAGTAACTTTGTAGAAACTATTATAAGACGATATAAAATAAATTCGCACAATTTCCATTTATACAATTAATTGCAACCGATTTCTAGATTATCACTGCTTCTTCTACCTAATTTATTTTATTTCGCATTAAAGTATATATTTTAATTTTACTTATTTTAATTAATTACAGCAAATCAATTAATACCTACAGAAATTAAATAAGATCTGCTATACTTCATAACATCCAAGTTTGAAAATAAAAATGATACTATCTCGGAAACAACATCTTTTACCCTTACCACGAATCACCAATGCGGCTCTCAATATGACGCATATGCTTTCAGTACGGTTCTGATGCATAAGAGAGCCCGAAGTACTTCTGCTAGGCTTAGATGGAGGTAACGTCCAATCTTGGAGCGGGATCAGAATTATTTTCTCAGAGACTTTAGCATCCAAGTCAGTTCTATTGTCACGGAGCTGCCGTGCATGCTGAATAGGAAATGAACACTGAAGTGCGGCTAGCAGAGGGATTTTTGAAAATGCCATTTTTTACATGCGACAGCTTCCTTAAATTGATATCCCGTTCGGTTCTCGTAATCGGAAATGTGGTGGATTGAAGTTCATTTCACTCGTATCGCGAGCGGCCTTCGATCTCTTACAAAGCCCAAGACCTTCAAAACTCTTTTATGTATGGATCTCTTGATTTCATTCACACACGTAGAAACACATACAAGGCACCACGGCCCTTATATTGCCATTCCATGGCAAACTTAACGAACTTGACTCGATTTTTCGCGGTTCGCAGAATAAAAAAATCACCGAAAGCGAGATGTGGATGGAAGAAAAATCCTTGTGGGCGGGAAAGAGAGAAAGGGAAGAATTCATAACTATCGACAACTAGGAAATGGAATGGCGCCGTTAAAAGTCATTTGTAGAGTGCAAGCTCAGAGGAATCTAGTAATTCTTCAAATCCACAAACATGGCCGAGTAACGAAAGCTCGTTGATAAAATGGCAGAAAAGCAGCGACGTACCATTGCCAGTAGAGAGGAAGCGAAGAAAAGGGCTCAGAGATTCAAGGAACCCAAAGAGACGATATAAAAGCCTTGGGAAAAATATAGCCGGAGTTCTAGCCAGTGTCCACGAGTACTCCTTTTAAGAAATATGAGTGCATGCTAAGAGCCCCGAGTCAACGATAGTCCATTTGAGGTAGATTTTACACGAAAAAAGCATAAAGAGCCTCTAGTTTTCATTCCCACACTTGTCTTATAAGATGGGGTTTGGTCAACTTTTGGTTTCGTTACAACAGCACCTCTCCTACCACAAAAATATAGCAAACTGTCCTTTCAACGGTTATACTTTACCTTCCTCAAGGACGAATGAGTGGAATTAACAGATTAACCTGTCAAAAATTAATTATAAACCTCCCGTTATGGATGGAATCAAACAGAACCAAGAAAGCTTTTGGAATCGCCGATCAATTAATTAAAACTAAGAGCGGAGGTTTTGTTTCCGATACGGTTTAACTGGCTATGGCTATAGGAATTATCTCGATCATCAATTGCATCAAATAGATGTATGTAAGAAAAAAAGGCTTGTACGGATATGGTTTTCTAATGGGACTTTAAAATGAACGTTTTGGGGTGTAAAAGACCCCGTTGTAAGGGAAAACTTTGGAATTTTCGATTTTTCCCTGAGGGTTTTGGACCAATACCAAGGTTCCCTCCAAATTTCAGCTCTGTGGAATATCTAGAAGTAGCTTAGGTTTTATATCATTATCTATAATAAATAGCTGCTTCTTACGGAGGATATCATCAAAATAAATATCGACCAATTTTCTCCATTTTTGCTTTATTCGACGGCTAACTATAAATTATCTTATTCTTGCAATGTTTAAATGTTATACGGAGGAATTTGTCAGAAATACGCATTTCTTTTCAACATTTTATCGCTTTTTCGTACTCTTTCCGGGTGTTGCCAAGGCATTCCGCATTGTTTCCTCCGATTGAATTAGCCTCTATTAAACCTTCAAATAAACGAAATAAATACGTTATTCGCTTCGCGCTTTTTATGAAGCATCGAAATTATTGTTGTAGCAGCGTCAAAAGTAATAGATTGCAACTTAATTAATTGTAGATAAGTTTGATTGTATGGTACAGGCAGAAAATTTTGGATTTTTTAAGAAGTGGTAACCCCCAGAGTGAACCAGTCATTTTGAGTGTTACATTTGTGCCCGAGTTGAGGAATAAATACAAGTTAGATTTTTATTTTAGATTTCAGCCCACGTAATTTAACCATCCTAGCACCTGAAGGAAAAACAACAAATATTGTTTACAAGAAAGTATTATAAACGAAAGGTAAAGTATGATGACATATTACTATTTTAGATTATTTTTAGACAGCCTCCGGTATCTGTGTTTTATTTCGTTCTCGGACTTCTTTTTCAGTTATGCTATTTTAACCTTCAACAAAATAAATACTGTGCCGCTTTAATATCCCGAGCGAAGCCGGGTACATCTGCTAGTGTATATATATATATATATATATATATATATATATATATATATATATATATATATATTAACTAAAGGAAAAGAAAAGGTAGTGATGAGGGTGGCAACAAGGTGTTGAGGGAAGCCCAGCGGACACTTACCAAGTTGAGGACCAAGCTGGCAGGCTGCTGGGGGCGTCGAAGAGACACGTAAAACACACGAACACAAAAACACACGAACACAAAAACACACGCAAGCTTATCGGGCCTATGCCCTTCTTCAGCGAAAGAGTAACGTAAAGTGACACACTGGGCGGGGAATGACAGGGTGATGTGGGAAGGTTGATGATTGGAGGAGGTGGGGAGTAGGAGGGGTGGATAGCCAATAAAGAGGGAGTGTGGTAAGGGAAAGTGCGAATAACTACAATGTAACAAGGAGACATTGTAAGGGGGCTAATAGGGTTAGCGGAGGTTGAGGCCAGGCGGAGAGAAAGAGTCGAGAAGATGGATATGTGCTAGTTCCCAGTGTCGGAGAAGGGGGGCAGGAGTGTCATAGGGTAAAGCGCGAATAATCCTAACATTGTAGCAACTATTGAAGGGGACATTGTGGGTATTAGCATGTAATGCAACTGGGAGAGAAACGCTATTCCGGTGACCGTTCATTCGGATGTTTAACGGATTGCTGGTGAGGCCTACGTAAAACGCGGGACAAACGGTGCAGGTAAGGAGGTAAATGACGTTACGGGTGGTGCAGTTGCTTCTGGAGGTGATGGGGTAGGTGATGTTGGTGGAGGGACTCGAGAAAGAAGATGATGGAGGGTGGATAGGGCAAGTGAGGCAGCGAGGTTTTCCGCAGGGGTGGGAGCCTATTGCAAGAAGCGTGGTAGAAGTGGGAAGTTCCTTCCTCCACAAGATATATATATATATGCTAGTAGAAGGTGCTTGCATACTGCAAGCATTTAATCTCACCTTGAAAAAAATATTAAATTTTCAGAGAGATATTTCGTCATGAGAAATATTTCTTTAATTCTAAAGATTTCTCCTCTGGACGGGTTTTCGTTTTTTCATTATGGAACAATAATGGAGTAAAACAATAACTAATTTTTGCAATTTTCGAAATATTGTACTTTTTGCACATTGATTTAATAATGCCACAAATTTCTGCCAAATTTAAATTTTATAGTACAATTAGAAGTGAAATAACATTTATCTAATTGATTAAATTTAAATATATTTTAACGACCAAAATAACAATTTTATTGATAAATTGAAATGTGTATTCGTTTACATAAACTAACCTCTAAATAATTTAAAAATTTCATCTCCCTAACTTGCGGCGTTGTGTCTAAGCATTTAGCTATTTGTTTAAATTTTAAGAATTTTTAACTGCAAAAAAAAAAAATTTCTATAATCCCTATTTCGTTTTTTTACATACCCTACTTCTAAAAAATATTTCAGCTTCGTAGCACATTTGGAAATACATAAACCTTGAAAATTTGTTTAAACAATTACGAGTATTTAGAGGCCGCATTGTTGCACTTTTTTAAGATTTTCGTTTTTTTTAGTCGGTTTTGCACAAAATCCTACCTATGAAAAAAATTTCGAATCTCCAGCTTATCTGGAAGTGCCTAAACATTAGTATCCTCCTGTTATATATATGTTATATCCTCCTCCTCTGTAAGAGTCGTCGATATATGTTACTAGTAGTTGGTGCTTGCATACTGCAAGCATTTCATCTCACCTTGAAAAGACATTCATTTTTCAGAAAGACATTTCAGCATTACAAATATTTTTTAATTCTAAAGATTTCACCTCCGCAGCGATTTTCGTTTTTCCCACATGTAAAAATAATATTTTTAAACAATCCCCAAATGTTGCAATTTTAAATTTTTTACACTTTCTTCATTATGGGGTACTAATGCCACACATTTTAGCCAAATTTTAAAGTTGTAGCACTTCTAGAAGTAAAATAATATTTTTCTAATTGTTTAAATTTAAATAATTTTTAACGGTTGCCGCAATATATATATGGTAAAATAGAAATGTTTATTTGTGCAAATTCACTACTCTGTAAATAATTTGAAAATAGCAGCTTCCTAGCTCATCCCGTAGTACATAAAAAATTATTAAAATTTAATGTTCGAATGGGGTTAAAACAACCCCTAAAATTTACAATTTTAAAATTTTCGACTTTTATAATTGGTTATGACAAATTTTCTATAAACCTGCAAAATTTCAGCTTCCTTAACCTATTAGATTGGTCTACACGCTGGAAAAACCTTTTCCCATGCTAACTTATGGGAGATATTCCGGGGTCTCGGGAGTCGAACCCAAGACACTGTAAGTAAAAGTGACAATAATTCCTAATAGATATTGCGGCCATCTAGCAAACTGAAAAATTCATCTTTCTAGCTTACCGGCAAGTGCCCATAATTAATTTACAAAAATTGCGCAATGCTTTTCTTATGGGAAAAAACGCAACTTTCGGAATTTCTGGAGTCGAACTCATGTCACTTAGGTAAGAAGTCTCATTTTATCTGTGGGTTTCTGCAACATATCTACAAAAACTAAAACCTTCAGCTCTCTAGCTCTTGTAGTTTGGGCTGGACATTAGTATCCTCCTATATGTTATATATATCCTCCTCTGTAAGAGTCGTCGATATATAATGATATATAACAGGAGGATACTAATGTTTAGGCACTTTCAGATGTGCTGGAGATTCGAAATTTTTTTCTTAGGTAGGATTTTGTGCAAAACCGACTAGAAAAAACGAAAATCTTGAAAAAGTGCAACAATGCGGCCGCTAAAAATTCGCAATTGTTTAAACAAATTTTCAGGGTTTGGGCATTTCCGAATGTGCTACGGAGCTGAAATTTTTTTAAAAAGTAGAATTCTTAAAAAAACGAAATAGGGATTACACAAATTTTGATATTTTATTTTGTTCGGCAGTTAAAAATTCTTAAAGTTTAAACAAATAGATAACTGTTTAGACATTACGGTATGAGCTAGGAAGCTGAAATTTTCAAATTATTTACAGAGTTGTAAATTTGCACAAATAAATATTTCAATTTTACCATATATGAATTGCGGCGGCCGTTAAAAATTATTTAAATTTAAACAATTAGAAAAATATTATTTTACTTCTAGAAGTGCTACAACTTAAAAATTTGGCTAAAATGTGTAGCATTAGTAACCCATAATAGAGAAAGTGTAAAAATTTTAAAATTGCAACATTTGGGGATTGTTTTAAAATATTATTTTTACATGTGGGAAAAACGAAAATCGCGGCGGAGGTGAAATATTTAGAATTAAAAATATATGTGTAATGATGAAAGATGAATAATAAATGTTTTTTTATGTTGAGATGAAGTGTTTGCAGTATGCAAGCACTAACTACTAGTATGTTATATCCTCCTCTGTAAGAATCGTCGATATATAATGATATATATATATATATATTTTCCTTTATATATATATATATATATATATATATATATATATATATATATATATATATATATTTATCAACGAGAACAGTTCAGTTACTTAACGGGAAATAAATTTCACATTTACTTTCAATTTCAGCGGCATTATAAATATAACTTGTAAAGCAAGTATATTTTTGTCGAGCAGATGAAATGCGAATATTCCCCGATGTAAAGCACAAGGAAGACTAAACAAAAAAATATATTTTTGTCGAGCCGATGAAATGCGAATATTTCCCCGATGTAATGCACGAGGAAGACAAAACAAAAAATTATAGCATTGTGCGATTAGTTGCCAGCAACACAAGAATTGGTCAATAATATCGATACGAGGCACGTCCTCAGAAAATACACAGTAAATCCTGCTAAATGGGATGTTTACGAATCCTTCGCCTCGCGTCGGCTGCTATAGGAATATCTGCAAAGAGAGAAGCAAGATGGCCAAATAATCCAATTTTAAAAATGATGTGGGCGTATAATTCGTATTTTAATATATTAACTTAGAAATCCACATATTATTTAGCCTTCGCGTGTAAATACCGAGCTTATTTCCGGTTTAGCAACGAATCGACGTTCAATGAACAAAACGAGCGAATAACCTTTCATACCGACATGTTTTACAAGCACTTGCACTTATCCGTTAAGAGAACCCTCTCAGCAGTTTCGCCAACATCCTGAAACCGCTTCGGCACAGCCGCGAAGAGAAACGTTTACTAGATGTTAAAACACTCCCAAGTAGGCGAGTGCGCACCTGGGTACAACGAGGCGGATGACTCTAATTGGTCGGGGAGCAGGATAACCGATTCCAAGGATACGCGAACCACATAACGACCTAGTGAGTGCGAAACAAAGCCTTCGGAGCGCACCGGATAATATAGGCTTTTCAGCTGATTGGCACGACATCGCTAAGGATTTGGAGAATAGGGTCAAAATGGAAACTTCCAACCGCACCTTGGTTTTACTTATTTATCTTTCGCAATCCAGAAAAGAGGAGAACCTATCTTTCGAGTCGACCCGCGAAAAAGAATAACTCACCATCGCGCGATAAAGCCTTCGAAGAAATAATTTATTTGAGCATCACGCGAAGTAATCATCCCAATGGGCGTCTTATGAATTGCAAGAGCGTTTGCGTCACCGATTGTAAGGCGACATCAAAGCAAACTTCCGTTAGAGCCTCGTATCTACAGATAACTACGAGAAGTTTACGTTCCAACTCGCGAGTTGGCGAGATTTTGCGATGCAGGAAATATCAGATCCTGTTCCAACTGTAAGGAAAGTTCATGCTATGTCGCAAACTAGATCAGGGATCATCAAACTTTTTACCGAAAGGGTTGCGCACGAAATTTTAAATCAATAAGCGGGAACGATTGGATATTTAAATTCGGAATCGAGCCACATAAAATTTTAATTTCATAGACGGAATTATATTGAATTTTTTAACGCATCGTGTACCAATAATACAAAAAATTACATTTTCAACGTAACTGACGTCAGTAGGCAAATATTTTAACCATATTCCTTAAATTTTCGAGAGAAGGTTCAAGGAAATTGATAAATCAGGGTGTGTCCGACAAAGGGGATTGGAGCTCGGTGTCCCTTGCCCTAGTTCAGTACTTTCCAAACATTTTGTAGGCACAGCAGCCTTCCAATGATAAACAGAGATTCGCGTTACCCCAGTCATGATACAAAGTTTCCAAATTTTTATATAGGATTATTACAACCTTTGGACGCATCCATTTGTTGGTAACACACCATAATCAGTTAATTAGAAAAAAGATCATTGCTCTAATCGCCTATAAACATCCAAATCGTTGATTTATTTACTAAGCTTTTCGTGAAACCCCTAAAAAAACAGCAGTGGCGCCCCAGTGTACCGCGGCACCCAGTTTGGGAAACACTACCTTAGATGGCATATGATATAAGTATTATTTAACGGGTTTTATTCTTTTCTTCGGTTCTCAAATTCATCCTGCCTTGTTTTCCTCATCCAAATCTCTTCCATTTTATCTCCTAGTGTTTATCCGTCGTTTCCAAAGTGATAGGCGAGCTTATCTTGGGCGGCGTTGTCATCTTTTCAAGGATACTCGAAAGCGATTCGATAGCACTAATTACATTTTCCCGCATGTATTTTATAAAAGCATTTTATCATTTAAGCCTAGTTCTTTCACGAGCTTTATGTTAACGAGCGAAACTGATTTTTTAGCTGTCGCGTCCATTGAAAGAGCTATAGACTCGCAATCCGAAATGAAATTATAATAATTTTTTTCGATTAGAGAAATTGAAGCATATATATCTTTCAAAATATAATTCTTATCGAGTAATTCAATTCGTATTTTAATGCGTCTACAGTGATGAAAAAAGTAATCGATCACGATATTCATTATATTATTGAGTGTTTTTCATATTTACTGCTATACAGCGGTGGAAAATAGGGGAGTGACTTGAGAAAGGCAGGAGCGGTTATTAAATAATAGAAACACGGCTTCAAACAGCTAATCCTCATTCTCTTTGTTCAATAATTATAAACATTCTTTTGGTAAAAATCTGAATAATAATAAACAATGAATTCCACGCAATTCAGAATGGTGATTGTCTATTATACATGTTATCAATCATATATAATTTGATTTTAAGGAGCGTTTTTTAAAGCTTCTATTATATTGGTATATCTGGCTGTTCGTATGTGAAAGAAGCTATGTCGCACTAGACGAATCACGACGGAAATTGGTATTTAGAATTCATATCAAAGTAGAAGACGAAAATGACATACTAGTATCAAATCCATGGGAAATGTCACTTGACCGAAACAAAAAAAATCACTTATTTAAATCGTAAAATATTCATCCGAGAAAATTATCTCTTTTTACAATAAGTAGATCAGAACTAAACATTTCTTTTTATATATAGAAAATGTCCCAACAAACCCTTTGCCCGTAGCTGTGTGTAACAAAAGTGAAACAGTTTTAAACGAACTCTGGCCACAGACTACCACTTGGGTGACTATAGCGAACGAGGGAGAGGTAATTTTCTCACACATTACAAGTTCCTATATAAATTCATCAAAAATATTTCGTCTTTGTCCTTCCAACCAAATTAATTGAACTTCCGTTTTTCAGATGCGCTTAACACTATCAAATATGCATGCGTGCGGGGAAAAGGGGGTCCTTTTCAACCGATCCTTTTTACATCTTCCAAAACTCATTCGTGCGGACGAACAGCATACCAAGAACCTTAGATTCATTTCAACGCTGAAAAGTGGGAAAAGGTGAAAAGTATTCCTTTCGTTAAGTTTTCGCAACCATTCGCTATTCAACACAGGGAAAACTGACCCTTCGACTCAATCGCCTCGACCGAAGTTCACATCCCGAGGAAGGAAAGACCTCAGTCTCGTTCGATGTCGCATCTTCCCCTCAAAGAGAAGCGATCTGGGAAGACGAAAAGAGAGAGAGAGAAAAGAGTTCAAGCGGACCTTTTTAGCAAACAAGCGCAAAGCGTACGTATTTGCCCAAAGAAAATATATAGAGATGGCATATCGCTCATAATCAAGGAAGGATGTGTGATGCGGGTGAGATATTTGTGGAAGTTACAAGGGGGAAGGAGAAAAAAGAGGGAGAAGGAGAAGAGATGCGACCTTCAATGGGATGGGCCCACACTCTTAGAAGGGATAGGTGATAAGTACTCCTACTCCCACACAAATCTTCGCATCCGTCCTTGGAGAGTCCATCTCATAACGCCCCTCTTTCGCCCACCAAATGCCCAGCTTCCTCCGCCTCCTCTCCTCGCCGCCTCTTCTACCCACTTCTCCTCATCCCCCATACCGTTTCTCTCCCCCCCCACACCGTTTCTCTCCTCCCCCTCCTTCCCTATCTCCGATTCCTCCCGTCCTGCCCCACCCTCGCAGCTACGACGGGCAAGGTCTCCCCTCTCTTCTTTTTTAATTCATCCCTCTCCTTCTTCGCCGTCGTTAATTTGCTTTATTTTTTACAACTATGCGCGTCTTTCTTTTCGGAGGAACTTAATTTTTTTATGACCGAATTCGATGAAGCAATAATAGTTGAATGCGTTCATTATCAGCTGTTGTCACTGTCGATTTACTCTCCATTGGAAGCTATATATATATATATATATATATATATATATATATATATATATATATATATATATATATATATATATATATGTATATATATATATATTTATATTTATATATATGTATGTATGTATGTGTGTGTGTGTACGAGTTGTCGGTGCTTGCATATTGTAAGCGTTCTAAAAATCACCATACACCAAGATCCCCGCCGAGCACTCTCCTGTAGCCCACCAACATATCATTTGTCGAAAGATTTTGTTATACTACTCGTAAAGGTGGTGACAGATCCAAAGGGAGGGGGATAGTGGCGATCATGCTACCGTTTGAAAGTCCCTGCCTTCTACTTAAAGATATGCTCTTAGACACATTCGGTACAAAATTTCTCAAATTTTTGCTGCAGGATAGTTCTTTCTAAGAAAGGTAAACAAAAAAGTCTTGCTGAGCGAGAGATACACTGATAGAAGTTTGTTGATCATCGGAAGTTGGGTATTTGAGAGGACAATAGATTTAAAATTTGAGCAGTAAAATTACGGAAAAATATGTGAACATTTATTATATTTGATGTATTTTACTATGAAGATACTTCTCATCGTAATGCTAGTATTGTTTCCCTCGTTCTCTTCTCCTCCTTACTGTTGCTAAGGTTAATGAGGACGGGATTCACTCATTATATTTGCGGAAGAGACAATTGGTGGAACAAGATACCTCATAGTGGATCATTACGGAACTCTCACCACGATCCGCGCCCTGAGGAATGTCTTCCACAGGGACAGCCTTAGTTATGCTCTTTCTTTCGCTTTGCGTGATTTTGCTGAAACCTTAAATTAGGGAACAAAATTAATGGAAGTTTGTCTCCTGGTAACGTTTTGGATTCGTCCTCTTTGTTTCTTAGTTTTCCTTCTAACACGTCTTTAATCACACTCTCTCTCCTCAGGTAATGTCCAACCCAGTATGCCTTCCTCTTTCTAATAGTCTGTATAATCATTTGCTTTTCTGCTACTCTTCGTAGCACTTCATCGTTTTTTATCCTGCCCATTTTATCTTCAGCATTCTCCTCCAAGTCCACATTTCAAAGCTTTCCAATTATTTGATATCATTTCTCCTTAGCGTCCATGTTTCTGCCCCGTACAAAGCTATACTTCATATATAGCATTTTATGAACGTCTTGCGGATATCTTCCCTTATATTCCCCGTAAGTAGGTGTTTCTTTCTTCTGAAAGCAGCTTTTGCTTTTCTTATTGTAGTCCTGATCTCCTCCGTACATTTTGCTTCTCTTGTTATGATGCTTCCAAGGTATTTATGGTCTGAAACTTGTTCTAAAGGCTTTCCTCCAATACTTATGGATCGGCAAAAATAGAACTGGAAGATGAGGAAAACAATGAATAAAACAACTTATGACCAAGTATTATGGAGAGCGAAGTAGAAAAAGTGATAGGGGAACTAAAGAAAGGTAAAGTCACAGGCAGCGATGGAATACCGGCTGAGGTACTTAAAGTCATGGGATCAGTACTCAAAGCGATCACGAAATTAATTAATAAGATTTACGACACAGGAGAGTGGCCTCGGGATTTCCTAGAAGTAAAAATGATCCCTCTAAAGAAGAGGCCAAAGGCAATGCAGTGTACAGACTTCAGAACGATAAGCCTTCTGCCACACACTTCGAAGATCATCATGAGGATTCTTAATAAAAGGCTGGAGAAAAAGGCAGAAGAAATGCTAGGCGAAGATCAATTCGGTTTCAGAAAAGAACGACGAACTAGAGATGCTATAGGGGTATTTGGAATCATATCAGAAAGGGTAATAGAGTACAATCAAGATATCTGCGTATGTTTCGTAGACTGGCAGAAGACCTTTGATAGAGTAAATTGGGTAATGTTGATGAAGATATTAAAGGATATAGGTGCGGACTGGAAAGACAGGAGACTGATCAGGAATCTATATGTGAATCAAGTTGTGAAGGTCAGGTACGAGAATGCGGACACCTGCGGAGTAAATATCGATAGAGGAGTAAGACAGGGCTGCTGCCTATCGCCGACCCTATATAATATATATGGAGAAAGTGTAATGCAAGAAGCGTTAGAAAGCACAGGAGATTTCAAAATTGGAGGAAGGATTATAAGAACCGTAAAATACGCGGATGATCAAGTACTTGTAGCAAGAAAGGTAGAGGAACTCCAGAAAATGACAAGTAGACTAGTAATAACAGGTAGAAAATACGGTATGGAAATAAATACAGAAAATACCAAGGTCATTCGAATATCGGGCAAAGAAGAGAATATGAACATATATATATATATATAATACGTAAGCTATTTATAATGATACGAGTTGTCGGTGCTTGCATACTGCAAGCGTTTAAAAAATCACCTTACACCAAGACCTAAACTCGTAAATAAACCAACGCGATCTCCAGTGTAACAGCACTTCAGCCACGTGGAGCCTATATGTATTAGACAATTAGTTCCATGAGTGGTTTGATTTAAAATATAAAAAAAACGTTTTTCCTATAAGAGATCCATAGCTTTTGAGAAAGTCCTCTCCTATAACAACAATGTTTTCCGATCACTGATTCAACTAATTTTTTCCGAAATTGCAAAACTAATGTGGCTCACCCAGTTCGTCAGAAGTGGATCGACTTCTCGACATCCGAAGCCCATTTTAAATAGTTTCGCAAAAGTTCTCTTACTTTTTTCTATGCCAGAGATATTCTTTCATCTCATTTTGGAGATTAGGAAACTTTCTATTCTTATGACTAAATATGGGATAACATTTTTCCCCTGATATTATAGAAACATTAGGTCCAGACCCGTACCGACGGTAGGGAAAATGGGACGACGGCAAGTGAAGTCTAAGTTTAAAATTGACGGTTGATGTAAGGGGAGCCCGCAGAGGCCAATTTGCCCTTGGCCAGCAAACGACCCCGCTTCATGTGAAAACGAACAATATCCACGTAGAAATTCTTAAATGTCGATCAACTCTCGGTTTGGCACTCCCTCCAAACAAAGGGCGAGTTCACTAAAACCTCCGAGAAATTTTCCGTTTTTCATTTAATTCTTTTGAGCGCTATCTTTTCATAAATGTCAAACAGTTTTTATTAAAGAGAATAATGTTCCTGGGGATTTTGACGTCAAGCGAAATAAACCGTTTCCTTTAAATGACGCATATTATAAGGTTACAGTGCGTGAGAAGCGAATTTTTTTTTATCGGCCGATGCTGTCTTGGCAACGATTTCATCTCCGTGTGGGGCAAATAAGTCCGAAGTCCGATCGTCGATTCAACGACGGAATCTCGGTAGCAATTTCACCGGGATGTTAGTCGCGTCACCGCTATCTCCGGTCGCCCTTCCGCCGCTTAAGATACGAACATGATTAACACGCGCAGCCTTTGAATAACGTCCGCGAGAAATGAAGAGGATATTACTGCGCATTAACCGAATCGAAGGTTATCTCGAGGGAGAGGAGGAGGGAGAAGAGCCCTTGCGAGAAATCCGAAACTAATTTAAAGCGACACCGGTGATAAAAGTTTACGAAACTTTTATCCCAAACTAAAAGGACCAAGCAAAATAAAAGAAATACGAATTGCTATTCGATGGAATAAAGTAGAGGCGCATTTGGTGGTTCCGTGAATACGATCCAAATAGGGATTGCCACACACCCCTCGTCCGACGCATGGAAGGACGAGGAAGGGCGAAAAACGAAACTGGATGGAGATCACGGGAAGCGAGGCGCGATTACGACATCGAAGAACTGCATCATTTGGCAAACGAACGGATGACATTCGTGCGTTCCCAGAAAAGGAAGGAGAAACGACACGCAATAAGCGACAACGAAAAAGGGAGAAAATTGCGCCTCTCGTCACGTGTCCATAGCGCGTTCCGTTTCGATGAAAATTAATCCATCGCGTGGGCTGAATTCGATGTAAAGCGATCGAGGTTGTATCTTAATGCATGAAAATTGCTCATGGTGACAGCTTAAGGCAACGAATTTTTCACCTCGAACTCGACCGAAGTTCAAATTCGAAGCGCTAAGAAATAAAAAATAAAGCCTTTAAGCCGGTGAAAACGACACTCTAAGGTCACAGCAATGTAAAAATAAAAATCACACATGGAGATTCTTAGCCCCCCCAATTCAGTCCAAATTGATACTTCCTCCTTATTTTTAACCTTCGTGCCTAATTAAGCTTAAGCAGAAGTGGCATTCGTCGCGCCGAAAACCAAGGCTAAACGGAAAATGGTACACAAGGACGAATTACATGGCACTCGAGGGGGGAGAATAAAAATTCGACAGTCGCGAATATGGAGAATGGCCAACGGGATTCATCGACGGACAGAATATATGGAATTCTACGTAGCGATTACAGTGATCAATTTATGCCACGTCCCTTCTATTTTTTGCAGGGAAAAAATAAAAAAAAACGCGACGATTCGTTGAGAAATTGAAAGTATGAAACGAAAATAGGATCCAAATGCAATGGCGTTTCTAGGATTGCTCGGATCTCTGGGGTATGTAGATATTTTAAGGCTTTCACATTCATATTCATTCACCCCGGCTGCCCGGGCGATAGCTACGCCACTCTCCAGACGCCTACCGAAATTTGTTTCGTCAAGTCGCCGGAAAAGAATAAATTCTCCGGAGTGTACGTCACATGTGTGCGCAAGAAACGAGGAGCGGAAAAGGAGAACGAGGAAACAAACTTCCTAGATAACATCCGAGGAGTGAGTAGGCGGAATGCAGAGGGGGGAGGAGAAGGAGGGAGGAAGATGGGAGGGCACAGGGAATGAAGGACGAACAGGGAGAAACGAAAGAGGATCGAAAAGGAAAGGAACGATAAGCACACAGACGCGAAGGAATCCTGCCTTAAAATCGAGACCACATGGATTCTCCTTACTTTTACGAACGAGGAAAGAAAGGAGAGATGGGAGGATGGAAGGAGAAACGAGGAAGGAATGGAGAAGGAAAAAGGAAGCGTTAAGGAAGGATGGAAGATGGAGGAGGGAGAAGTGAGGGGCGAGATAAGTCTCCGAGTATTTTCGTCTTGAACGGAGGAGAAGGAAAATGCCGCGGGATGACTGCCGAGGGGGAGCGAGGAGGGACAGGGGTTCTTCACAGTGCGACGCCCGCAGTTTCACCTTCATCCGGCACACACTCGACTAGAGCAGACGATAGTGGATGGCGGCCTCTCCTCCGCGCACCTCTTTCCCTAAAACCATCCTCTCCCTCCATCATCGCACCGCCTCCTCCCATATAACCAGCCCTCGACCTTCGAGATGAGCGGATCTGTTTTCCGAGCAAATATGGCGGATGCGGGGGCGTCAGTGACGTCATATCGTAGGAGATGGAACGGAGGGAGGGAGAACTTGAGAGAGAGAGAGATAGAGAGAGATCAAGAGTGAGGATAAATGGCGACTCGACGAAGTAGCAGCGGTAATGGACTTTGAACATTCAGGAGAACGATTTCCGAAGAATTTCGCACCCTTGCTTACACGCTAGGGTCGAACAGAAAAGACATTTAAGCTCCTCGAGAATCGATTTTACCTAGGCCGTGAGAAGACGTGTGGAAACGGACCGAATGTATATCTTTATATTTCGGCATTTTATTTATTTTTATTTTGATTTGTCGGCGAAAAGAGGATATTTTTTGCTGCGGCGTCAGATGTGGCAGGGCGCAAGAAACCGACGAGACGATTGTTTGTTCGCTCTCTCGGTCTCTGGCGCCATTGAAACCTGGACGCGAAAAAACAAAACGGTCATGGATTAAATTTAGCGATATATGGCTAACTAGATGTACGTAAATCAACAGATTTATAATCGGACTATTTACTGGTATTTCCTTTATGATTTACAGTTGGCAAGTAGTCAAATTTGATGGAGATAATGATTTATATTTTATTCTTCGACTTCAGAGATTAGCAAATAGGAATTACTTGGAATTATTTTTCAAATGGGTATAACGTGAACTTTTGGAAAGATATTTGTATTCCATAAGCAAAAATTGGGAGAGTTGAGTTATTGCTCAAAATGACGGAAGTGAAAATAAAGCGATAAGGTGTACGTCGTCGCATCCGTAATGTAAGAGAAGCTTTGGACGACAAAATTATCCAAGTTAGAAAACATACTTCACGTTCCCTTAAAAAAAACTTCACCCTTTTTGGAAGTCGATTCGCCAAGTCCAACGACGTGATTCGCTCCGAGGATATGGTAAATCTTCAAGGTGCCTTCTTTCCGAATAAAATGGCTGCAAGTTCAACAGATTAATAAAAACAAGGACGCTTAAATACGCATCAAAAGCGGAATAACCTCGACGTAAATTCAAGGTTAAGCAGAGGTGAATACATATTTCATCGCGTCGATAAAGATAACGAATTTCCAATCGAGCGAGTTCGCCATGTGACGAACGAAGCTCTTAAAAAGATTGAATGAACTTGTAATTGGGCAACGAGAGTCGGTCCTCGCGACGCAACTCGCTCCGGCGAAGCAAACATGTGAGATAAACATTTACAGATACCAACTGTTTGCATGGGATCGAGTCCGGATGGAGGGAGCAGAGGTAGAGGGAAAGGGGCAAAGTGGGTGGGGCAGAGGGGGGCGGGAGGAGGCGGAGAGAATGGATGCTCATCGGAAAAACTATGACGCCTTCGAGCTTCAATTGGCCAATCTCGGCTGACCTTGGTAGTAACAAATTCTTTCGCAATGCGGCGTCTGAAAATATACCGGCTAAACTGACGGGGGTTCCCCTCCTCGATCCCCCTGAACACTCATTCCTGATAAAGCAATCCTTCACCGTAGCCAATATCGTAAATACGTTGCCATTTATCTAGGAAGGAGTTCGGGAAAAAAGATATCCTGTTATTTTTTCCATCTCTCTCCATTAGATGATATTCGGAGATGTTCGTTGCGACATTAAGGTGAGTTTTCCGTGTCACGTGCATCTCGCGTCTGTATCAACGTCGAATGAAGGAGCACGTGTTGCACAACTAAACAAATGGGATGCCCAAACACAACCGCATGCCTCCCATAATTGAGCGAAATTTTTCACTAAAATGTATGCTAATTTACTTAGGTCGGTGACGTGAAGCTTGGACGCTAATCCTATTAATTGCAAGGGCACTGACCGGTTACATCCCGCTCCAATTAAAGATAAAATATTATTTCGGGATTATTTTCTACTGAAGAACTCAACTTTTCGCCGAGAGATGAATCGATATACGAACAAAGGCTTTCGCAAGGCCAGGATGGTTAAACCGCGCACTTTTCCGCGATTTTAGACTGCCAAGTGATTGGAGTCACCCTTCGCGCGTAGCACTCACAAAAATTAAATAAACTGCATCACAGAGAGAGGGAGAGAAATATCCACTTCGAAAGAATAACGACGACTTTCTTCATCGATCTCGCAACAAACCAGCTCGTTCAATCATCGGGAGACTAGACGTCGCTAATTTTTTTGACGCCCTCATCTCACCGTAGAAGGGTCAAGTGGGATGTGGAACTCTCCGTGCGAAAATTCTTGCGGTGTGAGAATTTTTCATTCCGAACGAGGTTTCGAGAACGGAGATTTGTGCGGTGAAAGGAGATGGACGGGTAGCTGGAGAAGACGGGGCACCTAGATTCCATCATCGTCCTTAAGCCAGATAGGGAGGCAGAAGAGTTCCACTCGATTAAGGATGAATTTTCTAAGTTTGAGCTCGGAATATTAACTGCCTCGGCGCTTGGCTCCGTCGATCGTTGTTTTTAGTTTCGGGATTTTACGAAGACGCGTCGAAGAAATGAAGCAACCTCGAGATAACGATCGATAAATCCGTAATGAGGGCCTATCGTGACGATCATAAACTTTTCGCTAAGCCCATAGTTCAACCTTTAGTCTCAACCCTTCCCCTCGTCTCCTCTTAGCTATTCATAATCCCCGTTTTCTTCCTCTTCCATCCTCGCTTTATCGGGCATCCTTCCTTTGGCATCCTCCTCCTACACTTCCTTTACGCTTTCGATCCGTCCTCGTTCATCTTTTTTATCCGCGTCGATAAAGCTATCTTCTCCAACTTTGCTCCGCACTTCATTTTTTAGATTCGGCGCTCATCTATTCCACGTTACGCCGCATGAATCGACGCACTTCAAATCCTTTGCCGAGATGAATTATTTTTGTCCACTTCGGTGACTCTTAAATTCAAATTTTCGAGGCCGAGATTGTCTGACGAATTCGGTAATGGATGCGATTTGAGAAAAGTCATCCGCTAGAATTACTTCATTTGTATTCAAGTCATGTATGTGGGAATAGGAAAGGTCGTTTTTCTCTTGGGATAGAAATTATTAGCTGTAATTAAAAAAAGTTTAGAAGAGTAAGAGAAATAGAAGTAATTTATCAGACAACGCAACTTTTCCAATACGAATGTAATGTACTTTTGATTCTCTTGAAATACGAAATAATAGCTGAGCTTAGTTTTACGTTACCCACGAATTACGATCAAAATTATACGATTCCTAAAATAAAATGCCTACAGTATAATCGATTAACCGGGATGCGGATTAACCAGGATGTCAACAAAACGTATATACGAAAATAAATTTGAATTACGAGAAGGCGGCCGCTAAAACTACAATGCGACAGTGTAACAGAAACCAAGATTACGGGTGATATGCAGGGTGGAAGAATGAAGAGAGGGGGGAATACATAATAACGAGATACATACGTAGTTTCTGTTACTATTTGTGTGTTAGAGATACATACTATCATATTGTATGTATTTCACATAAAATTATCACGCAGATGGCACGTGAAAACACTACCTTTCTCTCACCGAACGGATCATGATATTTTGTTCAACTGTCCACTTTATTTTTGTGCGTCGTAGCGGGTGCATGCGTCATTTTGTTTTTGTTAATTTGAAAGTTGAATAACCCTTACGTGATCATGTCGAAACATAAAAGAGTTGTTCTTTCTGTACAACAAAAACTTAACATAATTAAAACATCTGAAAAAGGCGTGACGGTGAAGTCGTTAATGAACAAATACAATGTTGGCGACCAAACAGTGCGTGATATTGTGAAAAACAAAAATAAGAGGAGTTTACTGGAGTTTCTGATAGTACAAGTGGTATGCCAAGCCGGAATGGTTTTTTGGTTCCACCAACAGATGGCTGAGGGAATCCCGGTTTCGGGTGCTGTTTTTGCAATGAAAACGAATTATTTTTTCGATGAATTGAAATTAACAGGGGAGTTTAAAGCATCTTCTGGGTGGTTGACGAGATTTAAGCAAAGACACGGGATTCGTCAGATTGCTATCCAAGGTGAAAATCTTAGTTGTGATGAGCCGGCGGCTGAGGAATTGGTCTCAATTTCAGAATTTTGTCGATAATGAACTGCTGATGAAACCGATTTATATTGGAAGTGTTTACCACAAAAAACTTTAGCTTATGAAAATGAAACGAGTGTTGCAGGGCATAAACTTAAAAAACAACGCCTTACCGTTTCGTGCTGTGCTAATGCCGCTGGGTCTCATTTTTTGAAACCGTGTGTTATTGGGACTGCAAAAAAACCTCGAGCTCTCTCAAAAGTTTTATATAATTTACCCGTCGATTACTATAGCAAGTCAGCATGGGTGGACAGAGAAATTTTTATGGACTGTTTTAAAACAAAATTCGTTCCAGCAGTGCGTCAACTCTTAGAATCTCTTGATCTGCCACAAAAAGCTGTTTTACTCTTAGGGAAATACCCCTAGTCACCCGAATTAAGACATTTTAAAATTCGAACATGGAAATGTATTTGTTAAGTATATACCTTCGAATGTGACAGCTTTGATCCAGCCTATGGATCAAGGAGTGATACAAAATATGAAAACAATTTATCAAAGAAATTTACTGCTTAAGTTTATAAAGAATTTGGTGATAATTTAGTTGTTTTGGAAAAAACTAACAGTGTTGGACGCTATTTATGAAATTGGTGCTGCTTGGAAATATGTGAAAAGCTCAACTTTAAAAAAATTATGGTGAAAACTTTTACCGGGAAACGAGGAATTTCTTGGTTTTGAGGACAGTTTTAATAAAACGGTGCTTGAAGTATTACGTAATTTACACAGCATAAGTGAATGTGCGAATGTTGAAGAGGAAGCTGTGTGCGAGTGGTTAAATGCAGACCAAAATTTGGCCGGTCATGTAGTATTAAATGACGAAGAAATAGTGCAACGTATTACTAGCGAAGGTGAACCAACAGCCGCCGATGGTTTGGACCAGCAAAGAAGACAACCTTATACTAGAGCTGGGGTAGGCAACCTTTTCAAGAGGCGGGCCAAATAAAATGTCTGTAAGGTACACGCGGGCCAATTATTTTTTTAGCTTTCCACGATTTTTTGGACTATTTTTTTAGAATTAAAACCGTGTAATACAAAAAATGGTAATAAAGTTTTATGTTATTTATTGCATTATTTATATCTATTCGTACGTATAATTAATTTTATTAACAAGAAAAACGAAATACAAATTCAAGATAAAATTACAAAAATACATTTATAGTAACAAAATAAAAATACAATTCTAGGCGCGGATAGGGGGAGGAAGACCTGAAAGAGGAATTCTGATGGTGAGGCATTTGGGGGTGAGTCCAAGTGCAAGGAAGGAGTTGAGGAATTCAATCTGGCAGTTGAGGGTAATGTGTCTACGGAGATGATAACGGAGACGGGTCAGTTCCATGGTGGAAGAGAAAGATAAGAGGAAAAGACGACAGGAAAGAAACGTAAAGATATAGACAAAAAAGGAGAAAAAAGGACGGTATATATATTAACTAAAGGAAAAGAAAAGGTAGGGATGAGGGTGGCAACAAGGTGTTGAGGGAAGCCCAGCGGACACTCACCAAGTTGAGGACCAAGCTGGCAGGCTTATATATATATATATATATATATATATATATATATATATATATATATATATATATATATATATATATATATATATATATATATATATATAAAATATAAATAAAAAAATATAATGTTTAAAATACTATAAAAACATTAATAATCTTAGATATGCATTACGATAGATTTCTATAAATACCTTTAAAGGTAAATCCTTTCCAAATTATTTATTTTTATCCGTCGATTATTCATTGACATTTGCCGTTGAAACGCACGATGCACTTGCACTGCGATTTAAGATGGTCAACAACCTGCGCTTCATTTTATTCTTCCTCAAATAAAACGTAATGAACACTAAAAAAATTACATGACGCTACTGAGATGGCATTATTAATTCGCCTCTTTCCAACAAAACTGACCAACGAATTTTATAAAGAAGAGACGACAAAAAGGGCGCATATGCTTATCTATAAATAATAATGGGTCCTTAACACATTCAGTGCGGAAGACTCACACGTGTGGCCCGGGATTTTACGGTGTGAGCCATCCGAATCTTTCTTTTCAAAGCGGTGGGACAAACACCCGCTTGCGGTTTATACTTTTGTAACGGTATCTCGCCTTTCAGTACGACCCTAGCTTCGCAGTGAATAGCATCGTTTCCATTTCTGCCGAGTAATTTCTTCTCCCAACCTTCCGAATACCAGTGTTTCAGATTTTATTTTATCGTTTCTGTTTTTAATAATATAAATCGTGCCAGTAATTATTAAAGTGGCCTAAGTAAAAAATCTGGAAAATTGAATTTATCACTTACTTTGTGTTACATCGATCTACATTATAATAATGAGGAACCATTAAAAAAAAATAGTTGAAAATTGAACCGCTTAATGGCGTTGGTAGTTGTGTCGTTAAACAGAATTCAGTTCATGTTTATTTTGACAGCGGACTAAGTCACTTGCTCTCTGGTAAACTTGTTTTGTGAAAAAGGAAATACTTATACTTGTGTTTTGTGAAAAAGGAAATACTTGATTCTTCTATTATGTCATCGTTGGTGGCGAAGTATTTGAAAATAAGAATTGTCTTTGTACAAAAAAATGTTAAAATCTATGAAATTATGAAGAGTGAAAAGTTGATTTTGAAAACTTTTGGAAATTGGGAGACTTGAAAAAACAAAATTTACTTCTATGTGGTGCGATTCATTAACAGATGATAAAACAAAGGAGACCCAGAACTTTTGAGAGAGAGCAGAGAAAAGGTAGCTATAAACTACTAGTAATTCAATTAAAGTATCTGTGTGCAAAAAAATTTTCTTAGATACATTTAAAATATCTGCTGGACGGTTAACCCGTGCTCTTAACGCACAAACTGCAGGAACAGATTTTCGTGAGCAAATGACCAGATCATCCCGAAAAACAAGTGAAGATAAGATTAATGCCGTAAAAAATCACATTTTGAGTATTCCTGCATAGTTCGTAGCCCGCAGTGAATTTGTTAAGATCGAGCTGCAGAGCAAGAACTCGTAAATATTCTTTTCTTTGTAATTGCTAAACATGGCCGAAAACAATCAAGATTCAAATTCTACAAAATAACATAAATATAAAACATTTCTTGACCTTTACTGGTGAATCTTAATCGGAATTTCTATTCCAAGAAGACGAGGGAGATGGAAATTTGCAGTGAGTGTCCTCTTGGTGAGATGCGAACCGAGGGCCATCGCTTGAAATCATATGAAGGAGAAAGAATCGTACTAGTTGATGAAAGGTTAAGGATTCGACCATCCCGAGGCCCTAACCTCTCACCCGGGCCGTCTTATTGGAAGGGTTGCCTAAATGGGATTGACCCTTGGAGGAGAAGATACGACGCTCTCGGTAAAAGCGACCGGATTGGGAAAACGATTCTGCGCCGGGGCCAAGTCTCTTTTTGGCAGCCCATCGCCACGGCAACGATCCCAGTCTGCCTTAACCATACCCTTCCTTCAGTTCCGCTGTGCGCAATATTTTCGGACGAGGAAAGAATAAGATCCTTCGCCACAAGAGCGTTTTCGGAAGATGCGGCGCACGGCTGTTTTCCGCACAACCTGTCCAGGCTTTCGATACCGCCGAGGCCGTACCAAGGTGTGGTGGACCGTGACAACTGCAGGCCTTTGTCCAAAAACGGAAATGTTGTGAGTTTGTTTCCGATGGTAAAATTTCGAGCTTTTATCTCAGAGCAGGTTTCTATGGGGTTCTTCAGGACGTCTTTACAGTGTAGATTTTCAATATTTAGCAGACGTACCTATGATGACGTGTTATAGCGTGGATCCTAATTATCAGGTTATAATTTTTTCCACAGTAATCTCGAACATTTTGGGGGCAACGAAAAGGAAGGTAGTCCTAAAATAACCCACAAAAATAAAGCAATAAATGGCAGGATGATACGAAGTTTCACAGCAACAAACGTAAACCTATCTACAAATTCACATATTTTAAGATGCTCTCTGACATATATTTTATAATGCAAAGTGATCTTTTAAAATATGATTTTCATTATTATGTCATTCGATTTAATGGTGTTAATAGAAAAAGATTTTCGCTCATCCAAAAAATGTATGTTAACATGATGAGTCAAACATGCGAATTTAACTGGATGGAAAATTTTCTTTATTAGCGTCCCAATTTTGACTGGAATAAAATTATCAAGAATCTAGATTAAGATGCTTCGCACACACAATAGTAGCCAAAATATTGATGCAAATTAAAGATAATCTGGTGCTTTTAGTGGTGGTTGGAATATATTTCTCCATCGCGGGAGGTAAGCGAGGAAAAAAACCTTTACCAAACTGTCAAAAATAAATGGTTAAAAGAGAATTACCTTAAAAGGCTCGTTGAAAAATACGAGTCGAGGATTTTTCGAAGAGGAATGGAAAACAATTCATCGCAGTTGAATCGGAAGTCGAAAGTGATGCGTCAGGTATGAATTCGGCTGTGACCAAGGCCCGCGCCGTCCTTATCTGGGCGTTTCGATCTCAAGGGCACCAAAAGGATTACGGAGATTTTTATCGGGGCAGTTAGAATGAGGTAATTGGGTCACATCTAACATAGAAATGGGTCACCGTATCTACCGCCACCAAAAATTCAGGCCAAAATCATAATTCGTACATTATTCACGATTACTCATTAACAGATTACGTAGTTTGCACTACATATATATTACGTTGTCTATTTAAAAATAGTAGTTCCCAAAAACAAACACAAATGACGTATTCGCACATGACGTTTCCTACAAATAGAAACAGTGTCGAAGTTAAACGACTTCGATAAATACTGGATGACCTTGGAGCTTCGTTTAGATTACAAAAAAGTGTGTGGCGATAGAAGTTTGTTTGTATTTGCTTAGTGCTTTGAGTTCGGGGAAGTAATCTCGGATTGAGGTAATATAGATGGGTTTGGATGTCATCAACTTATGTAACAGTAAAAGTACGCTAATGTACAGTCAAACCCCAATTTAGCACCACCGTTTGTCCATCACTGACATTGGCGCTAAAGCGGGGGTGGCAGTAAATCGAGGTATATGCTTACTCTATGTAATCATAAGATGGATGTTTTGTTCACAACGATTCATGGGCGATATGTGGGGATGGGACTACATAGGGGGACGCTAAATCGAGGTCTGACAGTATATATAGTGAGTTTGTTTGTGTGTGTATTTATGGCTAATCAATCTCTTGTATTATTATAGCCATTACTCCTTACACACCAGACACACTCCAAGATAGGAGGAAATCCCGGTGCCGGCATTAGCATACTCTTAACGAAGAGCACCAAAGGGGACAACTGCTTAACTTCCCTTCCGAAGGACGGATGGCTGACTTGCGCGGTCTACTCAAAGCACACAAGTGGGGGAAGGGACGATCTCATGCAGAAAAATCTGATCAGCCGGATTCGAACCTGAAACCGCTGCGTGAAAGACCAACGATCTAACCATTCCGCCATCCCCTGTACACACATTGAGTGACGAAAAAATTATAGAAAAGCTTTTATCAATGTAAAGAAAAATATTAATGAATAATATTTAGAAACTAACCACTGAAGCTACCCATAATATTCCCTGTTATTTTATTTTAAACCTATATTCACCCAGATGACGGCAGGAACTCAGTGCTTCGCGAGATTATAAATATCGGGTTTTGAAAAAAAATAATTTGATTTCTGCCAAAGGTACTTCGAGATGATTTTTTAGATTACATATAATTCGACCTAAAAATTCGCGGATAACCTTGACTGGTGAAATTACATCAAATCTATCAAAGCTTAATGTCCTCGTCCTCAACTTTCAGATAGCGAATTTTACAACGATAACGTTAATCATGAGTTCGTTACTTTGTAGCGATTAAAAAAATAATCCGCGTATATATTCGGTTTGTCCATTTGTCTACCTGGCGCGCTAACTCCTAACCGAAAGCAGATGGAGACTTCGTTTTTTCCGCCAATCGATTCAGTATTGTCTCATTGAGCATTTTTCTCGATTTCCTCGTCTATTTTTTTTAAACTGCCATTTAATGCCTGCTTGAGCAGATCTTTCCTCACTTGTTTCTTCTCTTTTTCGTTAATAAGTCAGCCAAGCTACTGAGGGTTCATCTCAAGCAGGCTACTAAAATAAAAAAAATACCGATTAATCGTTTTTGCAGATGCTCAATTGTAAGACTGACTCGAACGATATCGACGACGACAGTACAAGAATACCTAGCTACGGAAGGAATAAATGCTGTAAACCATAGCCCAAAAAGTAAAAAGGAGGAGAGAAATGATTGAAATTGGAATTTTCACCCGTTGCTGGCGATTGATACGACATGGGAAGGCGATTCTTTCGCTGAAAGAGCCTAACGAACGGAAGGGGAGTAACATGCAAACGTCTGCGTGACCCGTAAATTTTATAAAAAGGCCGAGGAGACGAACGTTGGATATAGAGGGGAAATGGGCGACGGAGGAGGGGGAGCGAAGGAGGAGAAATGGGTGCCGGAGGAGGGGAGGGAGGAGAAATGGCTGGCGGAGGAGGGGTGGGAGGAGAAATGGATGGCGGAGGAGGGAGGATGGGAGGGAGGGAGAAGAAGCTTCCGTGGAACCTTCGCCGCTTAAGTGACTTGACCCACTTGAAAACCGAATTGTCCGCGTGTTCTCTCTCTCTCCGTTCGGTCTATTATTCATTGTCCTTGCTGTCCCATCCGACGTCCCACAGCCTCCACCCACGCCCCCACCTCCCTTTCTCCAGTCTTTCCTCCTCATCTCCCCTCGACTCTCATCTACTCTCCATCCTCCAATAAAACTCCTTCCTCGCTCCGGCTCCTCCTTTCAATCATCCCCTTCCGTCTTGTCGTTATTCTCCCAGCCGTATTGTGGCAGAAAGCTGCAGAAATTTCACTGACGTACCTTCACTCCTACGCGCGCACACACACACAGTCCCATCCCTTCTCTGTGCTAACATACCCTTCCTCCCCCCTCGACCCCTCCCCTCTCCACACCCTCACTCCAGACTCGTCGCGATCTCATCCGACCTCATCCCCGCGTCGACCTACAGCTGACCTTGCTACATTCTCTCCAACCTGGTGATTTCGAATTAAAAGGGTGCTCAGCCAAGCGTCGGAGGAAATAAAGGTCGCGAAAATTTAACCCATTAATTCCGAAGTAAAATACCCTCGGATAAAAAAAATCGGCGATAAAATCGTTGGACACGTTCAGAGCGGCAATCACAAAATTGAGTTTGCTTTCAATAACTTTGATACCTATATTTTATAGTCAAACTGAAATTTTGAATGTGCTCGATTTTTATCCATAATTTTGTGAGATTTTCAACATAAAATCTTTTCCCTTACGCTGCAAATTTCTCACTCACTTGAATGCAAGCTATACAAAATGGTAAACTCAACAGAGTACAAAATAAGTTGATACATGTTTAAAATTTCACAAGCGGCTTGTAAATTGTGTGTACACAGCGGATCAGTGCAATTTGCAAAGCGCAGGTAAATTTTGTTCCCAAAAATATGATTATACACTAAACAAACCTCTTGTGATCAAACTACGGGCGGCTTGTCTCCTTTTTTGCCGATTCCCCATCAATGTCGTGATTAACTCATGTATGTGAAATGTTCACGGGACCGTGATGAAAAGACGCAGTACTTCATAATGTTTTAGAGACTAACAGACCGACTATAGAAGTGTATGTACTTACATGTATGAACGTAACCTTAGGGCAGAACTATACCAATTTTATCATATTAATTGTACCAAGACTGCTCTTCGATTTCATTTTTCTCTCTATCTATAAACACAAAAAAACAAATCTTGAGCAAAATGAGCTTCCATTTGATAACACAACTGAGTAAGTAAAAGTTTTTTTGCTATGTGTTAAACACATTTTGGCGGTAAAAGAACATATAATTCAAGCACAAAAGCAAAGTAGGACTTTCCATTAATTGATTATATAAAAAAACATTATTTGTTTAAGATGCAGGATTGAGAAATTAAGTTGATCCCATTGGCCTAGGTAAATTAATTCCGTGCAAAATTCCTTGTTTTTACACCAAAGATTATCTGTATGGCAAGGGAAAGAAAGAATGTAATGGGGGTAGAGGCAGTGGCGGACTTTCCCGCCCCTAGGCCAAATTATTTTTCCATTCCCTTTTTGGAGTTTTTAAAAAATAATCTCTCGTGTAATTGTTATATGTCCATCCGTTCATCTGCGGATCATAATAGTTAAATTCATTAAAAATCTGCGTAATATTAATTTTTAATTTCCGCCCTGAATTCCTGTTTTTATTGCCGCCCCTAGGCCTACTTGGGCCTTATTTCAAATACGCTATTGGGTAGAGGTTTTCAAAATATAAGGTCGTCGGTAGAGGCGGATTCAAAAGGGGGGTGGGGCGATTGCTCCTTCTTGGGAAGTTTCTGGATACGCTCCTGCGTCGTGATTAATTATTTTAAAGCGGAACGAACGGAAAAAATTCATAACAAAGGAAAGGCGATTAGGATATAGTAATAGCATCTATATTCATGCTTTTCTAATAAGGTCATAATCGCGATTTTTTTTTAAATAAAGCTTGAGCCATTTTTTGACTTCCAAGTACTGTCGTGGTAAAAACGCCCAAGTTAATTTGCGAACCTACCTTTTCTGGAAGGTGAGAATTCTGAATTATATCCCGTCAATATGTGTTTTTCAGTCCCAAACCTTGAATAAGACGGACAGGAATCGAATCCGCGTTTGGGAAAGTGGACCTTCTAACTGAAATAACTAAACCAGGATAGATTCGTATCTCGGGACGGCGTAATGAAGGAAGAATAAGAAACCACCTATCGATTTTTTCATATCGCGGAAAGGGGCCAAGAAAACAAGCGCTTATCGAAGAGGCGGTGTTTCTGAACTGAATGAAGTGCCCGAAACTTCTTTTTTTCTTCGTGTCGAATAGGGCCAAAAATAAATTTTAAAAATTCCGAGATTTCTTAGCCGATCGACAAAATATCAACAAGTCCTTTGCCATTTCCTTCAGGTCTCTCAGTCAGATAATGTAAAAGATGTAAGGGACCTCGAGACAAAATGGCTGTTTGGGAGTTTAATTTTAGATATAGTAACCTAGGCCCTACCCTTGGTCGATAATGGATACGGCCTTGGTGTGATCTCCAGGCGTATTTTATAATGGAGCTGAGGGGAAACTTATTTTACATTATATCCGTGTCTTCGTTAATGGCATATGGAGTCTAATGGGATGTAAAATTGAGTACGTATAAGTTTTTTACAAGGCAAAATAAAAATAAAACGCCACGGAGATTGAAGGAGATACAAAAATTTCGAAGATTTGACTTTCCTATAGAGGAAGAATTTTGCATTACATAATTTTCTAGATTAAGTATTGGTTTTATAAAAAATGGAAGAAGGCAAGAATAAACGGAATTAATAATTATTCAAATGTTTAACATTTGTAAATGAACTTAAGGATCAAGTTTAAGTAAGTAGAAATTAAGTAAAGTTTAAGTATATTTTATATTTCCATTTATATTATTTTCTTAAATTTAACGATGGCCTCAAGATACTCATGGAGAGACAACCTGAAAAAATCTATTTTTTCTCAAAATCCCAGGTTCCGAATCATCTTCCGGATTATCGGAAGAAATTGCCCACTACAACGTCAATCTCATCGTGCGGAAAATGAACCTCGACGCATCTCAGGAAGAGAGAGAGAGATTGCATCGACCGATCATATTTTTTTCCAAGTTCTCAGATACTGAACCCAATAAAGCCGAATATCCACTCCCGGAACACGGTCGGAAGGAAGCAGCCACTACGGTGCATCAGGTGAACTTATCTCTGGGGTAGGGTAAAAAGAGAAATTTCGGAACCTCAGCGAACCCTTTAATCGACTCCAGTCGAACTTCTTTTTTTACGCTCTCGATTGCTTTACTTGTGATCTCGTCAACCGATTTGTTCGCTTCGGGGTCGGAATGTGTTTCGGTGAATCGGAAAATTTACCGAGGAGAAAAAATGAGGCAAATTGACTGGCGAAAAAAGCAGTAAGTGCAACTAGTTCGATGCCCTGATGGATACTTATGATATTCGAGATACTAGGGTGGGGAGATTTGAAATCGTCTGCAATGGCTAATATGGAAAAATATAGATTGTTGGAATTAACTAAAATCGATCACGCTCATGTGGAAAATATTATAAGCTACGTAAAATCCAAATTTAACTTATAAAATACACAAACAAACGATACTGTGACTTATGCTAACATTTTTGTAGGAGACACGCTATTTATCAAGCACAGTCAGACCCCGATTTAGCGTCCCATATATAGTGCCACCCCCGCATACCGCCCACGAATCGTTGTGAACAGAACTTCCATCTTATGATTACATAGAGCAAGCATATACCTCGATTTACCCCCACCCCTGCTTTAACGCCAATGTGATGGACAAACGGTGGCGCTAAATCGGGGTCTGACTGCAATCACGTTCGAGTTATGCAATTTAAAATTATTTAAATAGATTTCCGGCTAATATACTTTAAATATTTTAATATATATTTCCTGGTAATGTCAGGAGTAATTTACTTAAGCAGAATAAGAAATATTCATTCTATTTTTTATTAAAAAATAAATTAATACAGAAGATCCGATGATGAACCCTGGATTTCAAGGATAGGAATCAATATTATTTTGACCTAAGTTCCAATTAAAGAAGTCACACGACAAAACTTTTAATTGATAAAAGCTCCAGTAGAGCTCGCTAAGAAAACCGTCGCGTCACTCTATAGGTCGTACTGGGACGAGCTCCTGACATTGCAGTTGGGAAACCTTTAAACGTAGGCACGAAGAACGGAATAGGACGAGCGGGACGTTCCGTCACTATATTAATACTGGCAAAATGCGGACGATGAGTCGAGGAGGTCGCAGGGAAGGGCGGGGAGAGGGAATAGCAGGCGTCGGAGGGAGACGAGGAGAAGTGGGAGGAAGACTGGGAGAGGGAGGGAGGAGAGAGAAAGAGAGTTAGTGGGAATGGGAGAGCGGAGAAGGGATAATGTGTGAAAAGGTAGTGTGAGAAGGTGGTGGGAGGTTCGCCTTGAGGGAAGGGGGACGGCGCAAGGACACAGTGGCTATTTCGACAAGTGTCGTCAGCGAGGGAAATAAAAAGAGAGGGCGGGTGACGACGAGAGGGGAGAGTCGGAGGGCGGGGATAGGGAGGATGTGACCGAGTGAGGAAGAGGCAAAGTGGGAGAGAAATAAGAGGAGGAAGAAGTGAGGAAGAGGGTCGGAATTTTATAGGGCGCGATCGGGAATTGAGGTGCGAGGCTGCGGTGTCGCGGAGATGGCAGCGGGAAGGGGGAGAGGGGAGGAAGATGGCGGGCGAGGTTTTGGCGCATTTATCCGAGGAAGGGCAAAATGGGACGGGCGGAGTCGTGGCGGAAAAGGGGAAGAAGTCACGACGGTGGGGAAGGCAGCGGCAAAGGCGGAGCAAACAGACCGGGAGTGTTGCATCTACGGGCCGCGCGCATGCGGATCCCATATTTCGTCCCTCTTTTGCTTTATTTTTTTCCAAGTACCCTCCTTTCTCTCCCTCCCACTATCCTTCTCTCTCTCTGGGGCCGCAGTGCATTCTCCCACTCCTACGGTTTTAATTTTTTCTATCAACTCGTCTCTCCACCTTCGTACACTTCGCCTTTTACCTTCTCGTAATAGGCAACCGTAACTATTTCGAAGCCATATAGTCCAGATAGAGGAGATGCTGCGCGTGCGAGGAGCGAGAGAGGAGTGAGAGAGGAGGAGTAAGAGAGGAGGAGTGCGAGAGGAGTGAGAGAGGAGTGAGAGAGGAGGAGTGAGAGAGGAGTGAGAGAGGAGTGAGAGAGGAGTGAGAGAGGAGGAGAAAGAGAGGAGTAAGAGAGAAGGAGTGAGAGAGGAGTAAGAGAGGAGGAGTGAGAGAGGAGGAGTGCGAGAGGAGTGAGAGAGGAGTGAGAGAGGAGGAGTGAGAGAGGAGTGAGAGAGGAAGAGTAAGAGAGGAGGAGTAAGAGAGGAGTGCGAGAGGAGTGAGAGAGTAGGAGTGAGAGAGGAGGAGTGCGAGAGGAGTGAGAGAGGAGGAGTGAGAGAGGAGTGCGAGAGGAGGAGTGAGAGAGGAGTGAGAGAGGAGGAGAAAGAGAGGAGGAGTAAGAGAGGAGGAGTGAGAGAGGAGTGCGAGAGGAGGAGTGAGAGAGGAGTGAGAGAGGAGGAGAAAGAGAGGAGGAGTAAGAGAGGAGGAGTAAGAGAGAAGGAGTGAGAGAGGAGGAGTGAGAGAGGAGGAGTAAGAGAGGAGGAGTAAGAGAGGAGGAGTGAGAGAGGAGGAGTGCGAGAGGAGTGAGAGAGGAGTGAGAGAGGAGTGAGAGAGGAGGAGTGAGAGAGGAGTGAGAGAGGAGGAGTAAGAGAGGAGGAGTAAGAGAGGAGTGCGAGAGGAGTGAGAGAGGAGGAGGAAGAGAGGAGGAGTAAGAGAGGAGGAGTAAGAGAGAAGGAGTGAGAGAGGAGGAGTGAGAGAGGAGGAGTGAGAGGAGGAGTGAGAGAGGAGTGAGAGAGGAGTGAGAGAGGAGGAGTGAGAGAGGAGTGCGAGAGGAGGAGTGAGAGAGGAGTGAGAGAGGAGGAGAAAGAGAGGAGGAGTAAGAGAGGAGGAGTAAGAGAGAAGGAGTGAGAGAGGAGGAGTGAGAGAGGAGGAGTAAGAGAGGAGTGAGAGAGGAGGAGTAAGAGAGGAGGAGTGAGAGAGGAGGAGTGCGAGAGGAGTGTGAGAGGAGTGAGAGAGGAGTGAGAGAGGAGGAGTGAGAGAGGAGTGAGAGAGGAGGAGTAAGAGAGGAGGAGTAAGAGAGGAGTGCGAGAGGAGTGAGAGAGGAGGAGTGAAGAGAGGAGGAGTGCGAGAGGAGTGAGAGAGGAGTGAGAGAGGAGGAGTGAGAGAGGAGTGAGAGAGGAGGAGAAAGAGAGGAGGAGTAAGAGAGGAGGAGTAAGAGAGAAGGAGTGAGAGAGGAGGAGTGAGAGAGGAGGAGTGAGAGGAGGAGTGAGAGAGGAGTGAGAGAGGAGTGCGAGAGGAGGAGTGCGAGAGGAGGAGTGCGAGAGGAGGAGTGCGAGAGGAGGAGTGAGAGAGGAGTGAAAGGGGAGGAGTGAGAGAGGAGGAGTGAGAGAGGAGGAGTGAGAGAGGAGGAGTGAGAGAGGAGTGAAAGGGGAGGAGTGAGAGAGGAGCAGTGAGAGAGAAGGAGCGAGGGAGGGAGAGAGGTGGAGGGAGAGAGGTGGAGGGAGAAAGAGTATTAGAAGCGCGAGTGCCAAGCAAAATACCCGCTAAATAACCTTCGTGTTCTCTTTACGTGCCTTAGGGTATCAGTACCGACGGGAGACGTGGGGAAGAAGCACGGAGGAGGGAGAGATGAGACCATCAAAAGGAAATGCAACCGTAGATGAAATCTTTTTTAAGTGCGGCGTTATTTGGAAAAACAAATTTATTCAGCTTAAGGTTCCCGCATGGAATAAAGATGAGGCAGAATGTATCGGCGGGGAGAGTAACGTGACGAAAAACTTTTGCTTAACTGTTGCAGTCAATAAAAATAAATTTTTGATCTGCTTAAAAAAAGGAAAGAGGTGGAAGGAGGCAACGGAATGAACGTGGAGGCTTATGATTTTTATTACCTTTTATCCTTGCCGGAAATTTATGTCTTAATTAAAATTTAAGTAATTGGTTCGACATAAAACATACATATACATTATTAAATACATACACATATGTATGGATCTAGAATATAAAATTGAAATGAGCCACTGGCAACACAAAAAAGTAGTAAGCACGATGACGGTGTTAGCGTTAATCTGAGACTGCGAACAAATTGTACGTTGCATCAGGGGTCAAATATATCATTTTCGGCATTTCTTTGTTCTCATGACATGGATGAATTACGTCTTTCCCCGGGAAGCGTAACGATCTTGAACGGAGGCCGGAACATAAACTACTCCCATCCCATAAAAGGTTTTCACGTGCGACTAAGCGTTATGTCTCTATCAGTTAGCATAACGCGTAATCCATAAATTGAACGGATAATCATAGAAGAAAACTGGGTTACTTAGACACACGTCCGCTGTTTGAGTTATCGCGAAAGTTAGAAAGAAGAAAATGCGATAAATCTCGAAGAGAACAAGAGCAGAGATCTTTGCATATCGGATCGATAAAACATTAAAACGCCCACAGGCATTGCGCCAACTAAAATGATATAATAATCTTTTGAGCTAGTTCAATTATCTAGTTCTTCTATTGTCAGAAATGATGCACTTTAATTGAAATCGTTTTGCAAGTGTTGTGAAGGCTTGAAAGGTGTTACTTACCACGGTCTAGTATTTAGCTTTGTGAGGATTTACAAACCTATGCTGTCAAGTCGGTGGGTTCTTAATCAGAAAATAAACCTCAGCCTAGGCTTCATAGTTCTGGAGACGGTCAGGAATTAGAATGAATCCTAGTGTTGCAAAGTGAAATTCATTCTCAGATCTATGAAGGGCTATATATTTCGGATTATTTTAAAATCGATTTAACCTTCCTCGCATTTGTTGCTTTGCGTTTCTAGACAATGGGGATAAACAAAATTATCCGTGAGTCACCAAGGTAGAAAAATATCAAAGATGACATCTCATGAATGAGAAAGAAGAAAGGTGAAGTTAGTTGCCATCCCTTTTAAGAAAAAGAAATGGTTAATACCTCTATACGTAGTATAGTATCGTGCTGAAGCAATTTCACGGTGATTTTCATCGTTAGAAATTAAAATTTTTAAATCGATCAAAATCTAAGTAAAAATTCTTCATGAAGAACATATAAATCAATCGGCCATCACACTGCGACACAGTTTTAGGCAACTGTGAAAATAAATATGATGCTGACAGAAAAGGAATCCCCATCGCCTCACGGCGACTATTCGACCTTTCGTCATTTTCTCGACGTTTCATTCTGCGGTCCACGTAATACATAAATCAGCCTAACGTATGCCAAATGTGGCGATATTGATACGATTATTTCCATTAGGAATTGTATAAAGAATGCCAGTCTCACTTGTCATCACGTATAAGGCGATTTATCAGGTATGTGGCATTTTATATGACGATGCTCGCTGCGTTTTCGCAATTATATGTCAATTAATTTCCAAATAAATCTATTCCACATATATTATCAAAGAAACATTATCTGAGAATGTTAAGAAAAATGGCGTCTATTCGCGTCAAAAAACAAAAAAAACACATAACATGTTCTATAATTGTTCACGTAACAAGTTTTTTTACAGAAAGTGGAAGCAAATATCAACCACTTTAGAACTCGCATATTATTGTTTATTGTGTCGGATAATAAATGATCTAATTTACTCTGCGGTTCTTTTGCATTTAACGTGGGAGTCACTCAGATTGCCATCTTCCCTGATAGCAGTTCGACTGACATCTGCCGCAGGGGTCATTGGCAATCACCAGAGACGAATCCCACGCGACCGGAAATGGCGTCGAAGACAAAAGGGTTCACAATTTGATGTCCCACCATTTTTGGACGGCATTTACACTAGTACATTTATAATTTGCAGTTTAAAATACACTCTAGGGTTGCGAATTTTTCTCTTCCACTAAATTACATTGAAACAAAAATTCTTAAATTCCTTTGAGGTCTACCTTTAATTCCTAAATAAATAAGCGACCCAATAATTTCGTGATTGTTATAGAGCGTGTACCATGAAGTGATGGATTATGTCATTTCGTCCCACAGCATATGAAGTTCACTGAGTTTAATGCTGCTGATATATCTTCAAGACCTTTAAGAATACGATTCCAGTTTATATAGGGCACATCTTCATGCGCAAATTATTTTCATGATGCATCACTTAGCTATATGATTATCTCGCTTCGCGTATCAGACATCCCTTATACTTGGATCAATTGTTCAACAACGGCAAAAACCGATAGGCAACAATAGAATATTTTCTACTGTGTTTCCTATGGATTGAAACTCAGACGAAGTTTTCAAATAAATACAAGAAATAGACTTTAATTGTGAGATGTAATAACTTTAATTGTTTTATTTCCTTTTGCCTTTTTCTACTATCAACTTGTACAATGTTTTAACGAATATAAGAAATGCATTTCAGGTAATCAATGGAGCAAGGCATTCGTGACGCAAACATTTTTATCACGATACTTCTTTCACTTTCAAAACATGCACTCGAGTAGACATCTTTATGCCAGTCGGTATTATTTCAATGCTACCATTCAGTATTTTTTCAAAGACATCATTTTCTTTCGGTAGTTGTACAATTTATAACCTACCAGGTAGAACAGAGGTTGTCAAACTACAGCTCGCGCGCTACATACGGCCAGAGAAGCTATGATGAGAAAGCGACCCGTAAAGTTTAACACGGTAATATTTCATATTTGTTAATTAAGATTTTGGTCATGAAATAAATATTAAGTGTTGAGATGTTTAGGCTCGACTTTCACTTACCTATATGATTCCGCATAATCTTTCGGTATCTTCTTATCATTTTCTTATGCGGCTAGCTGAATCATTCGAAACTATCAATGCGGCCCACTGAGTAGGAAAGCCGGCAGACCCCTGATCTAGACAACATAGATTTCCCTTTGACGAAATGTGATTTTGGGCTAACGTAAAAAAAACAGCTCTTGCCAATCGATCGCAGATGAAAAACAAAAAAATAACTCGAAACGAGGAAGGAATGCGATGATTAGTTTCAGACTGAAGATACAACGGGGAGCGATAACTCTCTTCAGCCCATCCGAAGCGACACGACGCGAATCAGAAATGACGAAATATGATTTCTGGGAAAAATAAACACGTCCACGGCTGAGGAGGAGAGGGTCGGGAGAAGGCGGGGGAGGGGAGGATAAAGGACGAAAGCCTCCGAGGGAGCAGAATAAAACTACCACCGTGAACGAGATCGGCGATTTTGAACGGGAGCAGTTTCAAATATAGACCTCAGAACGAAGCAGACATCTGCGACTGATCGGCGTTATGAGCAATGGCGATGTTCGCTTGCAATGAAACACTTAGAACGGGGACGGCTGCGATTGCAGCAGGCAAATGGATTTTTTGTGGGACGTCAATAGTTTGAAACCTGACACACATTCATTATATTTCCACCGTATCAATATATAGCGATTAATTTAATTCTTTTAAGAAGCTCATAAAGAACATGTAACGGGTTTTTACAGCGTTAGCAGACGCATACGATCATACCTTCGGCAGGATTCGATCCCGTGAACTCACTCTAATCATTCCTCCACAATGTTTTTAGATTAATGCAATTTTATAACTGTATACTTCAGCAGCGTCTTTTGTATGTGCTGTACTTCAGATACCGGTATTTTGGACAATTTGATAATATTGAGACAAAGGTTGGCCATCTCTGACAGAGAACGAGGGGGGGGGGAGAGAAAACGGGGGAAACAGAAGAAGAAAGAAACGGCAAAGCGAGGCTGAGATTTTCGTACCGTTGCACAGTGGTCCCAAATGCCATGAATTCTGGCCAAAAATGTAATAAATAAACTTTCTAATACCCATTCCAAACTATGTCGTGACCAAAGAGGGATACCTGCGAATCAAGGGATAACCTGCGCATCATTTTATATATCATGATGCATGCGCTCACTTGTCAGTAGCTAGTCCACAGTCAAAATGTAAGATTGTACCGCGCTGCCGCATGTGAGTGACTCAGCAGTTTTAAGTCGATTTTCAAATTCCTATTCTGTGGACTTCCCACAACTGAAAGTGCAATAAAGCAATAGATCATGCACCTGCAGGTATGTTGTTGGTTTTTTCATGTTATTTTGTTCAGTATATTGATACTGTACCTTACAGCTATGCTATTTTTTGTCACTCACCTTTAAAATGTTTTTTTTAAGTGTCAAACTTCGGTTGGAGCTACAAAATTTTGCTGATGTTTGCCAGTTCAGATTTTTAGGTCCCTCAAAAGCCTGAAATCTTAACTATACATTTCTTCTTGCATATTTTGTCCATTTTTGCCCCATTTTCAGAAATTTCACTTTGAACTTATGAACGTATGTTTTTTATGCGAGCTTAGTGTTACTTTTATTTATTGACATTATGGAAAAATAAAAATCAGAAAAATTTCCAAGATGTATCCGGTGAATTATGATATTCATATTGTTTAATTTACAGGACCTTCAACTAATAGACCAACGCGGATGGATATTTTCAATATAGTTTGGAGCTAAAGGTAGTCCAAATGTTCGACTTCAGTGCGTTCAGAAGAGGATTTTGTCACTTCTTGATATTTGAGAACAGGCTGAAGACTGCTGCCTAATAAGTAAAAGATGTTTGCAGACAGGATACGCCTACACCATCAGGTTTATCAAGAGGTCGACCGAGGAAGTTATTTGAGGAGAACAGCGATAGGTCAAAAAGAAGGAAGGTGAAGAAACTTAGAAGCACTTTTGGGGAAAGTCAACTTGTTGTTGTTACTGAGATGACTTTGAAACAAACAGAGGAAAAAGGATGCTGCCAAGCTCTTAAAGGAGGCTACTTTAACAACTCCAAAGAGAGCGAGTAGAATTCGTTCTGCATGGAGTTCTTCAATAAATGAGACGCAACCAAAAACCATACACAGATGATGGTGCATTATCATTAATTGTGGAAAACAATTTGACAAAACATCAATATATTAACAATAGCGTAATTGCCCGTCATATATGACGGGTATTCGTGAATTAAGTGTTAAGTTAAAATTGAAATAATAATTAATGAATCCAACTTTTATATGCACTAAAAAGTAAGCAATAAATATAAAATTCACATAATTGTGTTCCAGAGAGTTAAGATAGTTTTGGGCGAATAGAAATCGTTAGACAAAGAAATACATTACGCTATACAATTCATACACGCCAAAAATTAATTTTAATCTTTGTAACATTTAATTTTGTCTTTATCTCCCTCTGTCTCTCCCCTTATCTCTCTCTCGCATTAAAGCATTCAATGCACGCATTCCTTACGCATCCTCCTATATAAACCAAATAACACAACACTAAGAATTATTATTATTAAAAATTTTTTCTCCCCCCTTGGTGCATCAATAAACATATCACGTACTTTTAATGACTAAATACTGCAAAACGATTTATCAGAAATGATTCCAGGGTAATATTCAATTTATATTAAGTGACTTATTTTCTAATGTTTCAATCAACCAAACAATCGAAAATTATTTAAAACACACCACACTTGAGTTCAGTAGTTGTACGTTTATGTTCTTTTCTTCGCTGTAGATAATCCATCTGCCATGCACGCGTAAGGAATTAAATGTATTTTGTAATTATATCAGATATTATTATGCGTTCTTTGCACGAAGTGAACGCATATAGGGGAGGTCGTTTCCGACCGTCCGTCCGCATGTTAAAACTCGGAAACCGCTGGACGTATTATGATGAAATTTGGTATTGGGGAGTTTTGCTAAAATTGGTAGACCGATTTCAATTTTGGTCAAAATCGGAAAACAATGGTGACCACTTTACATGAAGACCTAAAATGTTCCATTGTTTCAACTCGGGAACCACTGGACGTATTTTGATGAAATTTGGTATTGGAGAGTTTTGCTAAAACTGGTCAACTGATTTCAATTTTTGTTAAAATCGGACATCAATTACGACCACTTTACATGACCTACAAATAGTTTACAATGTTCCTGATTCAACTCGGGAACCGCTTGTTGTATTTTGATGAAATTTGGTAATGGGAAGTTTTACTAAAATTGGTAGACCGATTCCAATTATGGTTAAAATCGGGCAACAATTACGACCACTTTACATGAAGACCTACAAGTAGTTTACAATGTTCCTTTGTTTCAACTCGGGAACCGCTTGACATATTGTGATAAAATTTGGTATTAGGGAGTTTTTTTAAAATTAGTGATCGATTCCAATTTTGGTTAAAATCGGACAATAATTACGACTACTTTACATGAAGACCTACATGTATTTTACAACGTTCCTCGCTTGCTTCTCGTTAAATTCTCATCTGAGCGAAATTCATTGAGCATTGTGAAATCTCAAAGAAGGCATGGATATGGACATGGAGTACACCTTTCCAATCTTGTTTACTTCAGTAACCAATAAGACTATTTACGTTGACAACAATTAGGTAGCTGTGCATGAATTTTTCAAATATGACGGGTATGCGTGAATTAAGTGTTAAGTTAAAATTGAAATAATAATTAATGAAACCAACTTTAAAAAGTAAGCAATAAATATAAAATTCACATAATTGTTTGTTCCTATTAGTTACCATGTGATAAAATGTAATAACAAAGAACTTTAAACAAAAATCCATTTACATCCATATCTTATATGTTTATTTATTTATTTTTTGTTGTACATAGTTACCATGTGATAAAATGTATGCTAAATTCTGATTGTGGTGCGGCATATAAATTGATATATTTTATCATTTGTTAAAATTAAATAGCGATTAAAATATTAAAATTAAACAGATTTAACTTCTTATTTATTTAGCGCATTTCTTCAAGGGAAATAAGGTTCAATTTCCTCAAGATTCTTCAGATTGCGTTACCAAAAAAATTAGCTTATTATACTATACTATACTAGCGTAATTTCCCGTCAAATATGACGGGTATGCGTGGATTAAGTATTAAATTTAAGGAACTTCCCGTTCTTCCTCCTTTTCTCTCTTCTTCTCTCCCATCCTCCATCCCTCCCATCCTCCATCCCTCTCCTTCTCTGGAAAAATAGGCTAATTCTATACCACCCTTACTTTCTATGTACCTTCCATTCTATATCCCTTCCTTCCTATCTCCCTCCCCACACCCCCCTCTCTCTCATTCTACATCTATATAGTCGTTTAGATAAGCAAAAGAATCCAAACTAAATCCCAGTCCCATTATAATTACGCATTTTCGCGAAAACTCCTACGATAATTTAAGGCTATCTATGCATTCTTATATATTACACTTATGCTGGTTGAGACAACATTTGATTCTCGAAGTTTAACAATGACATGCTTGGAAAAACAACATCCTGTTTAAAAGCCGATATTTTCCCAAAATATGTGATTTAAATGTTCAATATGAGAGATTTCTAACGGTAGACGGAAAAAGATGAATAGAATAAGAAACTTCATTAATATTCCTAAAACAGTTTAAATTCGAAGATCGTATATCAATTACTTCTAATTTTAATTTCAAAAGAATAAAAGCCTGCACTTTAAAAAGTCGCTTTTACGTATTATCTTACGGGAAATGGAAATCGCCCTCCTTAAGTCAAACCTGGGTCTTTTTTCGTGTTTTTTTCGCCATTTAATTTTTATATCTGAATAAAACATTCCTGCGAAATTTCAACCTTCCACCTAATCGGGAAGTTTGTTAAAAACGCGTTAAAACGTGCCATTGGTTTTATTGTAATTCGGATAAATATTGAAGTTCCTGTCCTTCGCTCTTTTTCTGATCTTACTATTACTTAATATAATAGCCATTGTCCGTAATGTAACAGCTCTTGGGTGTTGCCCGTTGTTAATTGGCGTCTCTACGACCAAGAGATACCCTCCTCTTGCTAAAGTCGATAAAGTTGATTTATAATCACTTATTAAATTCAGTGCCTACCTCGGAAATAAACTCCGCGCACTAGTCTGCCGGGGGTGTGCGGTATGCCGCCCCCGACTCCTCAACAACCCCCTCCGGGACACCCCCCATACCTATTTCTCCCGCACATCCCACATTTCCCCTTCAACGCTCTTTTTCATCAACCATACCCTCACCCGTATTACCCCTTTCCATTCCCTGGCTATCCACGGCACCAGCAGCCTCAGCACAACTTCCCATCATCTTACACCGCCGCCGCAGCCTCTCCAGCCATGGACCGCCGCCTCTCATCCCACTTCACCAGCTTCAACTTCACCGCGATCCACGCCTGCCTTCATCACTTCCACCATCAGCTGATCCACGCCCTACCTCTACACCGCAGCGCACAGTGAGTAGTGTCTCCGCTTCTTCCGGCAACTTAAGCAATGCTCAATATTTATTCGAATTACAATCAGGTTTTATCACCGAAGAAATGGTGTTAACCTCCAGATTAGGATACTATCATATCTGAATCAGAGGTTGAAGTGAAGCTACAGACAATCTTAGAGCACACAGCAACAAGACTAATTTCTTCCCAAGAAGAAATCTTACGCCACTTTTCTTCATGTGAACTAGAAATTTTTTTCTAATATCTAAATGGGGGTTTGATGGGAGTACCAGTCACAGTGAGTATAAACAAAGGACGTCGGAAACGTTCTCTGACAGTGACTTGTCCATTACTTCCTTTGTTCCATTTCAAATGTATTCATTGGGATCATCATCGTCTTCATCACATGAAGATAAAAAAAGTTTAGGTAAAATCTTCGACCTTCCTCTACGACAGGGGTGCTCAGACTTTACAAGCTTGGAAGCTACTTATCATTTTTTACTTTCTCCATATACGTAGTATAGGGGAAAGTATTGTATTCATGAAAAAAATCGACTTCGAGATTTCAACGGAAATACACGTTTTGAGGTCCCCTGAACACGTTTTGACCATTTTCTCGATGATGGCTGTGTGTGTGTATGTGATAGCTTTTTTGTGGGTGCTCTAACTCAAAAAGTTATTAATCAAATCAACGCGAAATTTTATATTTAACATTTTTATAAAAGTCAGAAGAACTGATTAGTTTTTGGTAAAAATCGGTCAACCGGAAGTGGGTGTTTGCCCTTGTCACTTATCCGTTATTTTGAAATATTTGATTTAATATTTGATAAATGTAAAAATGTACTGGAATAAAAGTTGTAGGAAATTTAATTTCTACAACCTTTGTTTGAAACATTTTTCCATATAATGCATTGTTTAAGAGATATCTTATATTTTAAGCTGCCACCACTATGCCGCCTACCGATGACTATTGTTAACAATTGACGCTTAGTTACATCTAAGTAACCCTCCTTTTTCTTTTCTTAATTGTTGGAGCTTTGTGGCTATATCCAATATCAGAAGGCTATGGTTTAACTTTATTTCTACGGAGATGAATAATATAGAAAAAGTTACAAAAAAGCAAGTGGATACTTCATCATTCGCTTTGGGCTGTCCACTCTGCACTCATGAATTCGCTTCTTTGAATATTTTCTCCATGTCTCATATAGACTGTAGATTAAGAAACGGCAACCTCGTGGAGAAGAAGAAACAAGAAATTGAAATCAAGGAAGGAATTAATTCAAGCTAAGTTTAAAGCCGAAACGGGCTTGATAGTGGATCAAGTCAAACCAGGCGGAAGTGGTACCTCCAATGACGGCAATACAGCGCGTCGCTTTTTCAAAATCTAGCACTAGCATCTTCGATCATTGATATTGAAGCATCACTTATTCGTCGTTGTGCAGTAATACTAAATATGATGCCAACTGAATTTTTAATAAATACATCCGCCTTAAATGCCTACGCACTTGAAACAGCAAGATTGTTAGAGCACAAGTATCTTTGGTTTTATATGCCAGCAAGTATGCACAAAATATTGTTACATGGATCAGTAATAATAGAAGAGGCTCTATTTCCCATTATCAGAGGAAGCCCAAGAGTCTAGAAATAAAGACTAAAAAAGATTGAAATGGGTATTAAAAACATACCTCAAACATCCGTGTTAATGAAAAATATGGTTATATATTTCAATTACACTTCACTTAAAACAATTATTATACAAAAGTGTATAAATTATAATGTTTTCTATTTTTGGCCGAAACTGATGCTATTTGGGACCACTGTGCGTTGTCATTAAGTAGGAGAAGCGGCGCTTGGAGTGCCGTCTCTCGTCTTGCGTGAGGGACGCAGGCATGGGACTAGGGCCAGACCAAGGTACGGGCGACCCGATCATCTATATATGCATTACTTGCAAGTGAATAAATATTGGATACCAATTTATATCGATGAAGGGGTTGGAATCTTTATATCATTCCTTTTATTTTTCGTTGTCAATAATTTTTAAAGAGGGAAGAACATGTAATTTGAAAATATCTCAACATTTACCGGGGGGGGGGGGGGGGCGATGGAGTGCCATATCGCCCGGGACGTAGGTAGTATAGTTGTGGGTGGAGTAATAGTTTTCGCGCGTGTGTGGGGGATATGGAGCTGGAGGGGGTAGTTGGGCGAATGGATGAGAAAGGATATGGGTTCTAAGGAAGGCGGAGGGAAGGCTTACGGAAAGGGTAAGGTGATAGGGCATTAGGACGTGATCTAGAGAGAGAGATTGTGGGTGTGGGGTGAGGGTGGTCGTGGAATAAACGCCGACAGATTTAGAACGCGGAAACCGCACGATTAGCACAGCGAATGGAGGCGAGGGAGGGAGGGGTGTGTGTGTGTGTGGAAAGTGGGTTTAGCAAATCAACCCGGTTTCGTTGCGCGTCGTGTGGCACAACGTGCGTTTCGGGGGCGAACTGAGAGCGAAGATGATGAGACTGTCAAAACGATAGCAATTGCGACCGATTCACAAGCATCGCCTTGCGTAATCAGTTTATCGGTCACAGGAGTTCCCTACTCCCCATAACGGGGTACATAATAATTTCTTCCTTTTTCCCTCCCCCGAAGACCGGCACGTACTATAATCTTCATCGCCTTTCCCTGGGGTAACGGTAACGACACGGAGCGGCGTTATTCTTGCTCTTTGCGTCACGACGGGAGCGTAAAAATCCACCACCTCCAGAGAAGCATTCATCTACATCTCCCATAATAACTTTCCCCGATATTTCTTATATTCGCAGAATCTTTTCCTTTTCATTTCGAGAGGACTTCTTGGAATTAATTTCGCTTTCGGAAAGTTACCAATAAGTTTTGTTGAAATCATTTTCCAACGATACAAAGTTACCGAGGAGATGAATAATTCAAGACATTGTAAAATGCGAATAAAAGTAGGCGTATTTCGAGAAATAAAGATTAACGTTAAAACGATGCTTTTCGACTCGAGAGCTAGGAGCTTCTGCCGAAGTTTATTGTTAGAGTTAAATATGCTGGGAATTTCAATCGCTATGATTCATCCATTGATGTCACATACACTCGTATCCATATCAAATCATATTATCTTTTAAAGGAAAATTCTGCATTTTCTGCACTTACTGCATCAATATGAAGTAAGCCAAATTTATTGATAGCTCACACATTAAACAAAAGCCTAGGGATAACGTTACTTAATTGATAATTTGCTTTCTCGTTAAAAGCTTGCGCGATAATTGAAGGCTTTGATAAATATCAGGAAAAAGATTAAAAATTTCCCTTTCAAACCCACCTTAAACCCAAAAACCAAATAAGCGAAAACGACATCTCCTATCGTAATTTGACTGACCGACGTAGAGTTTTATCGAATTATCGATATCGATCGAAATGCATGATTCAGAAGGGGAATAAAGAAAGGCATTTAACGAAAAGCGTATTTTACCCTACATGACCCGTCGTGGTATCCTTCAATTCCTCGGCCACACGCCAGCGCGCGCGCACACACACATACAGACACAAATCGTGCTCCTTTACCCATTTTAGATCCTTATAAAAATCCTACGACGGTAGAACCCTAAAAAAAATTTTCCCTCTCTCCCTTTCTATCTCTCTCACTCTCTCTCCGAGGGCTCGTGACTTAATATCGATTCTCTACGGTCTATTTCCTCCCTCTCTCTCTCCCCATCCTCCCCTTCGCCAACACCCAAACCCCTTTACTTTTCTTATTACCCCTGTGCAGGGCCGACGCATGGCAGTTTGCCGCTCTAGGCAAACTTTTTTTGACGCCCTACTACAATCTAAATGACACTAATAATCTAATAGATGAAAATTATTTTTAATAGTAATTACACAATGACGTCTATAAGAACCGGTATTACTTAAATATAATATTAATAAAAGATTGTTTTTTATTATTAAATAATTTTTTTCATAATTACTAAAATAAATGTTTTTCCACATTAAAAAACTTCATGGTAAGTAATAGCAGTAAAAATGGGCACTAAGAAAAATATTTTTAGCAGGAGATTAAGCAACTCATAACTTTAGGCTCATACGTTAGTAGGTACGTCAACATCTTCAAGAATTACACATTCTCCAAATCTTCCTCAAACCGCTAGTTTAAACTTCTAATAGTTTTAGGATTGGGATAGTGCACAGCATTGAAGAGGAGTCGAAATAATTTTGAATATAAAGGTTTATACAGTACAAATGCACGTGCAAAATATAACAACATGAATCAATAATATATGAAAGATAAGTATATATTACTTAAAGAAAGAATACAGACACACATATACAGTGCCCGTGAAATCAAAACATTGGTTCTTCATGGCGCCCCTCAATCTCTGGCGCCCTAGGCAATTGCCTGTTTTGCTACCCCGTTTCGCCGGCCCTGCCCCTGTGAAATTTAAAAGAGAGTACGAGACAGAGAGAGAGAGGATAGAATAGGAGGGTGGAGAGCGTGCCTGTTGGGTGCAGATGGGGGTCAGAGGACCTGATTTTCTCCGCTACAACCTCTCCATGTTTCGAAGGTTTGTGCGTGTTTTTTTTAATAAATCCTCATGAAAAACGATGAGTCGAGGATGAGAGGAGGAGTTGAGCTACTAAGAGCCCCGAAAAAGTGATTTTATTTTTTTAAGCGGCGAAATCTTCCCGCGAAGTTATATTTAGAATCTCGGACACCGCGGTTCATTTATTTAGGCGATTGCATGTATCCGGTAATTTGACGGGTAAATTCTAATCTGTCAACTAGTGCTTTAATTAGAATGCGGCAGAAATTTTGAAATGCCCAAAAGATGTAGATAAAAGAAGGAAATTTTAAATCTTAGCCCATAGCTAACCCGATTAAAAAAGAAAACATCTAGAATTTATTAAGCCTAGGTCAACAAATTTTAATTACGGTAAAATATCTGTATTCATTCTAATGCTTATTATATCATTTTTTTTAGGAAAATCTTTCTCATCTCAATAATTTTTCGAAACTTCGGTAACATTAGACCCATTTGCTTCCTTTCGTCCTCCCATGTGGTTTATCGTGCAAATAAATCGATAAATAATGAAACATAAAAGGGATACTTGCCACGAGTTTAATTTAAACCTCCGGCAAAGCGGAACGTGATGTGTTTCGCGATATATCGACGGATTATTAGTAAACTCCAGAGAGATTGTTATTTCCCATCGATTAAGCTCCAGCGAGGAATAAATGCGGACCGAACCTACACCGCCACCCTTTTGACCTACCCCGTTACACAACTTAAGAGATTATTTAATTACTGCATCATGTATCCTACCGAAACCCTAGGAGAAATTTTCGGGCGCTACTTGAACAATTTTCGCCTCATATCAACGATATCCGTTTGCGCGCACTTCTCAACATTGCACATTTGTTCCTTTTCTGCTTTATTATTAATGGTTTTTAGGCTGTTTTTCGACAGTGAATAAATAATAAGCCCAGGTGTATGGGCCGAAGGAGATCGCCATCATCCATCAACCTCCATTCCTCTCTCTCTCTCCCAATGATTCCGCTGGCCTTAATTTACCCGCTCAATCGTCACAGTTTAGGGGGGAACGAAAATTGAATTAATCGCGGAAACATTTCTCTTCGTAGCGTGATGGTACCCCAGATAGCTGCACTACAAGTAGGGAAATCGAAGGGGTTCATTTAAAAAAAGAATAAATGGACTGAAAACGGAAACCCGTCCTTCGATCGAGCTCAATGGACCGTTGAGGTTTGAAACGTGCATACGTTCGTTTCCCTTTTCCGTCCTTGGTTTGAAAATTATTTGCCACGACAAAATAAGCTTTATTGGATGGATACCACAGAGCTTGAGGGAGGCGGAGGGGTGGGTGGGTGGGTCGAGGATGAAGAGAAAAGAAGGTTTCGCAGCCGATTCGTGCAATAACGCAACATGAGAGTGGAGAATGCTGACATTTAAAGTTAAAGAGAGGTATGCTTCAGGTGTGTCGAAAAAGAATGAAATGAAACACGCGAGAGGGAGTTTGAACTCACAAACACACACACACGTACGAGGAAACGAACACGATTTTGCATTTTTTATATTAAATCTTCTCCGTCTTCATTTTTGAAATTTAATAATGTTTGACATTAAAATTAATGAAAAATATAGGTCCATATGATCTTAATATCCTTTCGCCAACTGCGAATCATCGCAGTAACTTCGCTCACGCAAAGTATACTTTTCCCATTCGCAGATTCCGATCATCCTTCGAATAGTTGAAATAGCCTAGCTGAAATAATAATAAAAATGACAAAAAACCATGCCCGAGACCTCAAAGAACTCTCAGATACGCCCACAGATTCGAATTACATACTCATAAATAAAGAAACAAATTCGAAAGCATAAAAAATTCAAAAACCGATAAAGTGAACTGAATGGAAAACCGTATTAGCCTTCGGTTACCATGAAGTGGGCGTAGATAATTTTTTCCGCCATACACGAAGGAGAAAGGGAGAGGGAGAAGGAAGTAGATATAGGAAAGGTGGAAGGGCGAGAGTAAAGGAAGAGAGAGAGAGGGAAGGGGCGGAATGAAACCGCTACAAAAGCCGCTTCGCCTCCCTCCATCGTGGGCGGCGGCAGGAGAAGAGTTCAGCAAAGCGAGGAATTATTTTCGGGTCAAGGATTTGTCACCGAGGTGAGCCGTTTCGGGGTTAATAAAAGGCGAGTGACAAGGAGGAGGAGGAGGACTGGATTCATTCATTGTGTCGCGATGAGATGAGGAGGAGGGACGCAGGGAGAAAGCGAGGGAGTGGGAGAATACGCGGTATAGAGCACAATATACACTCTTGCGGAATAGCTCATCCTAGCAGTCGTCGTTACACGCTCCGTCATCCGAAACGATTCGAACTAGGTAAATCTCCACCTCCCTCCGTCCTCTCGACACCCGACCCCTCTCTCCGCCCTTCTCTCCCATGCTGAATTACGGAGAGAGGTCGTGGAGGAGATCCAAAACAGCATTGGTGCAGGAGGAGGTGGGCTGGTGGGGGTGGACCTCATCTCCTCCATCGTTGCGATGCATGCGATGTGGAGTGGAGGAAGGCGAGGGATGGGAGGGGAGGCAGGCATGGCGAATGGTGGTGGTGGAAGGAGGAGGGAGCGGTGGGATGAGGAGGCCGAGGCACAACGAGGAAACACATGAAGGGTAAACAGCTCGCTAAATTAATCCTATGGACTTCCAGTGAGTTACGTGAGCTTCATTCCCTGCTCCTGCTTCCCGCCCGTTCCGCCCTCTTCCTCCCTCCGACCTCCTCCTCCCTCTTACTCCCTCCGCCCGCATCACAAGCCGTGTCGTGAAAAAGAGGTACATTCGTGAGGGGAGGTGGATCTCTTTTACGTGATGGGCCGTCTATGTTTAAAACGCCTGAGTTAAGATGGAAATATGCGCATGCGAAGCCTTTTCAAGCTCTCGCGCCCCTGATCCACAGAGGCCAATTACTTGGGGAGATTGTAAACAATAACGAATCACGGATTTTTTATCGACTTTTTTATGCTGCGTAATTTTTAAAAATATAATCGGTCGTATCGTACACGTTTCCAGATCACCTGCTCACGGCAGTTTTATCTGAAAAATATGTGTTAGAGTTTCGATCGTGTAGCGTTGCACCGGAAGTAATTAATATCAGAGAAGATCAGCAAACAAACTCAAACTTAGATCGCGAATTTGCGCCAGAAATACACATATAAATAAAAATAATCCTCAGTTTTCACCAATGGCGATGCGTTGCTTTTAATTCATTATATATTTTCAGAAGTACCTGTTAGTTATATTACGAGTCATGTATGTCAGTTTTTATGAATTTAAGAATTATATATTTTGCATTAGAAATATATAGTAGCTCCCAAACTTAAAGTTGCTTTTTTAAGTTCAACACAAAACTTATTCGAAAATTTTCTTTTTAAAATACTGGCGTCATTTTAAAACCATTTTAAGAAGAAAAATTCGATTAGTGTAGGTGTCATCTTCGTAATATTTGCAGCTTATATTCTCAACAAAAAATAAATATATATCTTCATTGTTATAAAAGGTTGCCCTTACTCGGTGTGATGAAATAAGTTATGAAAGTTCACAAAAGAGTAAATAATCTTTATATGCATTCTCTTAAATTCTGTTTAAATACTCTTATTTCATTTAAAGAATAAGAAGAGGAATAACACCCTATACGAATTTCATTTCCAGCCAAAGTTTTATCGACATAAAGTTACATTAAATGTTAAAATCTAAAAAATAACAATTTCTTGGATGATCGAAAATCCAAAAAACATTAAAACTCGGACAAATAGGGATTTGCAAGTTATCCAACCGCGACGATATCAATGAAAAAAAATCCGTGCGAAAAAAATCTTGCTGTCTGCGAGAAAGGCGTAAAAAATGGCAGTGTGCGGTCAACGGACTTAAATGTAATGGGAAACGTGACTGCCGCTCTTTCCTCTCAAACTATGACGACTCTTCGGTGTCTTGAACTCATTCATCACTTCACGTAATCACAAGGTCATCGTCCTGACAGTTTCAATTTGTCATCTAGCGGACGTAGATTCCAGAGAACGGAGTTTAAACGTTATCGTAACACTCCTTTCCTGTTTTGTAACATGCGCGTTATTAGCAGTGCATCTTCATATCCCGTTGTTGACCTTTTTTGTCACAAGGTGAATTATCTTCACCTCTAGCGGGAAATTAAAACAAAGCGTTCGGATGAGTCAATCACTGAAGGACGCGCGAATTGAGATTCCACATTAGAGATGTACTGTAATGTAATATACAAGATAAATTTGCACGCATATATATATATATATATATATATATATATATATATATATATATATATATAACATATTGGAAAATATTACTAGAAGAGAGAAGTTTCGCGATAAGTTATAAATTTGCCAGCGATATGTCGTAATAATCCCAGACATAATAAGTACGCGTTTTAAACGGTCCAATAAAGTATATTGTTTTCAGACCACCTATTTTGAAAGTCACCTGTTTTATAAGTAACAATTAAATTCTTATCTTTTAACTCCATTTAAACTAACGTATAGACTGTTCGAAATGATTAGGTGATCCTTTTCACATATGTCGCCTTAATGCAGACCTATGACAAAGCGTGAAATTGCTTCATGACGAGAGAAGTCATAAGAGCAGAGCTCTAAAAAATTTTCGTCATATGACCATTAAAAGGCATGATTATGGGCAAAGGCTAAAGTGCCTACATAACTATATCCATGAGTTTAGGAGTGAGCATGAAAGTTTTCCGGCATCAGGTCCTCGAGATTCCTTATTGGGTGGATGGGTATAACGAGAGCAAGAGTGACATGATGACGAGCCTTTAATGGACAGATTTATATGTCAAAAAGAAATCCAAATTATTTGAGTGGCAGCGAGTGTTCTGCCGAAACAAACTGTCCGATGGGTAATAGACGTAATAGCCCAATCATAAAATTTATTTTCATCTGTCGAGCAAATGTTCGTTAAAAAAATAGCAAAAATAATCCTCTAATTTTTGGTTTAGAATATAGGATTTGAGTCGGACTCAAAATAAAGATAAGTACTTTATATGCGGTGATTTACGAAATATAGCAAATTACTGACATTGAATTTAGAACAATCGCAAAAAGGAATTAAACGGAGAAACGCAAACGATCACATAGCTGAAAATCACTGGTAGTGTTACGATCATTCCCTGTGACCGTTTAAAGCACGCGTAGGGAAAATGTTAAGTTGAAAGAGCTAAGTTTCAAAAAGTAAAATAATTAATTTTATCATATAAATAAAAATTAAAAAGGAATAAAAGAAAACTTGAAATTAAGAAAACATTTTAAGTGGCTTAAAAGAAGCGGAATACATATAACATGAGCGGACGACTTCATAAAATATGATTTATGCAATGATATATACAGTGTAACGCTCTCAGCAATAAAAAATACGACAAATTTTCAAACGATAAAGATAGGTAAATTAAATCAATTTGCAAGATGGTAAAACTACTACAAAATGACCACATAAATAAATAAAGTGAAATGTATTACATAAATATCAAACTGCAATACATCACGCGAGAACGTTTTACCACAAGTTACAATTTTTCACACTATATATCGCCAAAAATTTTCCAATAAACCACGAAATTCAAGCTTGCAAAACCGAGAGCCAAATAGATTTGTCTCCATGATTCTATCAATAGCAATTTCGTCAAAAGGTCCGAATTCGACAAAGTTATCAAAAGCTACACGCTACAAGGAATTGATCATGCCTCTAAACCACTCGGTCCTTTGTGAATTAGAAAAAAAAAGACTTTTCTCCCCATTGACTAAAGCAAAGAAAGACATCCTAAGGAGGAGGAGGAATAGACCCGCTCGATCGCGCAGCTTAAAACGCGCAAAAAAGGGAGGAATAGTTGAATTTAGCACACGGAGTGTTTGTCGCCATTAATTGCCGCGTGGAACGACGATAAGGGAGAGAAACTAGAAAGGAGGAGGGAAGAGAGGAGTTGGGGAGGAGATGAGCCAAGCGGGGCAAAAGAGGCGACGGGGCAAAGGGTTAGGACGAGGCGGAAGGCGGGGCGAGGAGGAGGCGGGGCGAGGAGGAGACGGAAGGCGGAGCGAGGAGGAAGGGTTTTGCTAGCACATTTCGGCGTTTTGTAAACGGTTCCGTTCCTGGGGGGAGGGAGGGAGGGAAAGGATGGGAACTGGAGGAAGGGGAGAGATCAACGACCTCCTCGGGTCTCTACTCTTCCCCTCTCTGCGCTATTGCTACCGCGATGACTCCGTGCGAGGTGGATACGAGAGAGGGAGGAGAAGGGGGCGTGTCGGAGGGGAGGAAGAGGGATGGAGGGAGAGAGAGAGAGAGGGACGGAGGGAGAGGGAGAGAGAGAGAGGGAGGGAGGAGTTGTGGTGGTGGGAGATGGAGGGAAGTGGAGGAGGCAAGTGGAGCGCAACGCGGGTGCCTCGTGAGTTCCGCGTCGGACTCGTCCGCTTCTAGGGCTTCTGCTGGGAGGCGGCGTATTGCGAAACTACATTTCGAAGCCTCCAACGATACCAGGACACGTGCTTATTGCGGCTCCCTGCATCCACCGTCGCAAACTCCTCTCTCCATCCCTCTCTCTCTCTAGCTCTTTATCCTCCGTGTCCTCTAAAAACGTCCTGCGAACGGGACGCGCTCTTGCAGAAAAGTTTTAAAAATAAATCGGCGGGTTAAGCGCATAACGTTGGTATCCACGTGGGTGTTTCATCCGACGGGAGGTTAAAGAGGGCGAGCGAGTAGAGGAAGGAGGAGGGAGTCTTAACTCCTTTTCTTTCTCTCTCTCACTCCATCCTCTCTTTCTCTTTGAAAACGTTCAGATCTTTTATTTTTTTCGCATCGGGTTCGAAAACTCTCCATCGTTGCATCATTCATTCCGCTCCAATTGACCCCTTCTCCGAAAAGAGGGACAAAAAGAGGACGTGGGTGGAGGAGTAACGCGGGGAGTTTATGCTCCTTAGGACTGGAGCGAGACTCCGCTTTCACGAAACTCGTTTCTATAAAAAAAATTCATTTCGGTGTCCTATGGATATTATTTTATTCCCCTAAATATAGATATATGCTTGGTACAATTTTTTCGGAATTGTAGTCAGTTTTGAATAAATTATTTCATCGCGAATGAAGATGAGGCATAAAAAAAGAAAGATCGCATTTCGTGCGATTCGAAACGAGCTTTCCTAAAAATAAGATCAATCGGATGGGAGAGACGCGAGAGATTCGGTTGATTTAGGTATGATTTTTTAACGCAGTGCAAATGGCTGCGACACAAACCTGCGCCTTCATTGCGGGCATGAATAGAATTTCACGGGAGTCAAAAATCATGCATATAAATTTGTTGCGCTTTTTTGTCCATAGTTTCTCTTGTTTTAGCGCGATCACTCACGCTCGTATATTTATGCCCTAGTTGGCAGACGATATTTTTCGTGGTAAAGGGAGGTATTCCATGATTCCTTTCAAAATATCCCAAAAACATGCTAAGCAGAAAATATTTCAAAAAATTAAATACAGGACTTTAGCGAGTTAAAGAAAATAGTCACCCAAATGTTCAATTTTACGTTTTCAACCGTGGATTTTATAATCATTCCCTCGCTAAAGATGAAATTCCGTTTGCATAACGGCCAGAAGCGATAAAAAAGAAAGATCTGAGTTATTTTTTTGGAAAAAGCTGGATTCAAATCGAAATACCGGATTATGAACTTACGACGACGAAATGACACAACCAAAACGCTTCCTCTTATTTTCTCTAGCTCTAGCATTGGCTCTTGGATGTTTTGAGAGAAAAAGTGAAAAAATGTTGGAATCACATCCAACGTTACTTCAAAGCAGCGACATTATATCCATAGATTCGTATCGTTCTTCTTACAGCTCAACCCTCTCGCTCTAAAAGAGTTAATTTTCTATTATTTTCCTCTCGGAGATGATGAAAGAAGTAGGTTTCCTAAATGTAATCTATTTTAATAAAGGCAAAAGGGATATTTATTTGTTGTTGCATAAAGAGCATTAAAAATCAATAAGAGAGTTGTTCTGGGATACAAAATTCAAGTCGATATTATCAAGCAATTTATGGATGGATATAACTAAATTTTTCTTCTATAATCGGATCCTAAGCCGTAAATCGCAAACGCCAAAAGTTAAGTTCATTGGGTTCTAGTTTGAAAAGTCGAATGGAAATTTTCAAAACATTAAATTTTTACGCGTTAAGAGATCATTTGGGATAAAAGTTAAAAGAATATTACTTCAATATCACACATCGACTCGAAGAATTTGCTGTTAATGTGGTCGATGAGATAAAAAGCTTTCGTTTTAATTATGCCTAGTGTGTTCAATCCCTATTAAATTACGGATTTAAGACGACAGATAATAAACAAGCAATCCATTTAATTCTACAGCGTCGAATATTCATCTTGGTACGCGATAGAACCTTTTCATAAAACTCGACGCTCTTTGTACTCGACTTTCCCCTTAATATCCAGGCCAAAAGAAATGGTCGATCAGAAATATTGAAACACGGGTTCAAATTATTAATCATCCTAAAAGCGCTGGATTTCTCGCCTGGATTTCTCTCGGAATGCTTATTCTTTGAAATCTTTGGTTACACCGAATGGTGCCGTGAGTAGTGAAGGAGAGAAAGAGAGAGAGCGAGAGAAATGAGGAGGGAGGGAAGGAGGGAGGATTTGATTGTTGGGGCAATCGGCAGGGAGAGAAATGGTTCGAAGCGTCGGGGGTGAGGGACGCCGCATTTTCACCTTTCGTGGGACAGTTGGCAAATAGGACGCGGGTTCACGAAGCGCCCCTGGAACAATCACGAGTACGACCTCATTTAGCCAATCGCCGAGCGAGTAGGCAATGGAAGGAGCGAGAAGTGGGAGGGCAAGTAGATGCATTGAGAGAGAGAGAGAGAGGGGAGAACGAGGGGGAGGAGGGTCTTCGAGAAATCTCCGATGCTAAAAAAAACGAGGCTGCAAAAAAATCATATCTCCTTTTTTATCTGACTTGACTTTCAAAATCCATGCAGCCTAAGAAAGTTGTGTTGTGTGTGGGAGCGAACAAAGAGTTAGAACGGAAATGAAAGCTGTTGGATGGTTTCATACCGTCCCCGTTATTAACCATAGCTTTCGAGTATTAACAGCCTCAGCAGTTCGCTGAAAATGGACAGCCGCACATTAGAAACATTTTGAGAGAAGAAAAAATCGATTAAATAGATCAGAGACGTCTAATTTTTGACTCGAATAAGTTTCTATTTCTCATTACGAAAGTTTGCGATGTGATGAAGGATTGAAACAACTTGTCAGTAGGAGAAGAGAAGTTGAATTTCGTCGTAACGCGTTCTAGTTACAAGCGAAGACTCGATTACCTAGTTGAAAAATTGCCAGCAACGAAGACTTAGCGCGCGTTAAATTGAGAACGATTCAATTTCGATTGTCCTAGAATGACCGTAGCCATCTTACGATGAAGTAAAAATTGTACAAGTAGTGTTTGATGCCCTTTGGTTACTTCGTTTCAGAAAACTGATTAAAAAGGGCAGCATTAACCCAGCGAGTCCTTCGAACTAGACTAGTCTTAACATTTAACTTTTCTTTCGATTAACTTAAATTTCGAATCCCATTTTTATACGACGAGGGATTTGGAATGATAGCTTGTAAACATTTTTCTGAATTTCAAAGAGTGCTGAATTTGATGGAGTCCTAAAATAGATTGCGAGGTATTCTTGGTTCATGGGAGATTTCCGGAAACTAAACACATTCCACGCTAAATTTGGACGGCATATCGTCACAGAAATAACTCTGCCTTTGAGGAAATGAAAAAAAGAAAAAGATGATTTAACTTGCTCTGTTCGTAACCTGAATCTATTTATAGGGATTCTGACGTCACGTTACATTCCTGTTTTACGATGGAGTTCTGCTTACCAGGAGGACTAGGAAGGAGGAGCCTTGTATGTATTTTTTGAGGGATCGATTATAAGATCTTGAAGCCAATATGACTTGCTATGCAGGACAAGAGGAATACCATAGAAAATTTATACTTTCTACTGTTTATCATCTGGATGCTAGACATATTACATTCCATTCCTTAAAAATAAGCAACGGATTCTATTTTTAGACACTTTCTTTCATCCGTAAATAATAAACAACCCTTAAAAAAGTAAGGGAACTCGAGAACGTGAACATAAACTCCACCGTCAACGAGACTGAAAACTTACCTCGAAGTCGAATATTAATGTCTAAAAGAAATACGCCCACAAGGAATACTGTCGATATATCAATCTTTAAACGAGAATCGTCAACTTCCACATTTCCGGACTTAAAGAAAGCTCTTAAAAAGAGATGGAGAGGGAGGAAAAATCTGCCGAAGAAATGAGTCAATTGTCCAACTAGATCTCATTACGTGTTTTACATTCTAATTTTCTTCAATAAGGGTATAATCCGGGCCGCAAAACGCTCTACTTGACCGAGCCATCACGAACTCCCGCACGCAACTCACGCCCTTAATAAATCCTTTTCCGGAGTTGCAGATCCAAAACGAAATGACAAAACTTTCTCTCTTTTCACTCTCTCGCCGTGTGGCAGGAGGGCGAGCGCACGGGCGAAATCGGGCTTCTGAGCTTAGCTCGAGCCCCGAGATAAGTTGCCTCAGAGCTAAGGGGGTGGAGGAGCAAGAACTCTCATTAATATCGCGAAAAAGAGATTTCAGACGACTCTCACACGCCTTAACGCGCGCTCCCCCTCCCCCACATTCCGGAGCCCTCCTTCACAACCATTCACCCTCACTCGCGTTTGTATAAATACAAAAATGAATCATCGCCACCCCCCGCGGGAATTTATTAAATATAGATAGCCCCATAAATTACGCGCGTTTTTCTTCGACAGGATTTACGAAGAAGAAATAACCTGGGCACGAAGTTCCGCGCGTATTTTTACCGGCCTTTTTTCCGTAATTTTTTTTCTGCCTGTGCATCAATCAGGGCGGGAAAGTGCCGGAGGAGTTTTCTCCTTTCAATCGCGGACGCAGACAATGGGATGGAAATATGCTTTCACTCTCCTTCTCTCTCTCTCTCTCCTCCCACCCTCCCTCGCGCCAATCCGCAACCCCTTTCCCCCAACACCGCGCACGACGCCTTTTCTGCATGCGGGCTGGCCAAAGAGCCGCCTCGCCTAAGCCTCAACCCGCAACAGCATTTTATTAGAAAGGGGCGTATCCGAAAAACTTTTTTTCGTCGATTTCATTCGACCGAACGATAGAGAAAATGCGATTTCGATCCAGTTTCTCCCACCTTCCACTACTTAAAGAGGATCAATCTCATTTTTTTGTTTTTATTCCCCTTCTTCGAGAAACGGGACTCGTGCCGTGGGTTAAGAAACAGCCAGTTGGGCACGGGTTCTTAAAAGTGCAGGTGGAAGGCGGGAGAGGAAGGGAGGAATATTTTAGAATGGCATCGAAGATCTGAGCTAGTTATGAAATGGGAATGAGAAAGGAACTTTTAAAGTGTCGAATCGCTACGGAAGCCAAAGAGCGAAGCGTGAGAGATAGAAATAAATGGATATTCAGGGAGATTTATGGAATAAATGAGCCTTGTCAAACTAGCAGATAAGAAAAGAAAAGTGAGCTAAATTCAGACTCAGTATTTATTTTAATATGAAAAATAAAGGAGAATGCTTCGAGACTGCATGGACTGGCAGAAAATGCACTATACCAAGAACTAAGATGATAAATTATGAAGGGCGCCTAAAATATGAATTTTTAGAATAAGATATTTCATACCACAATTTTATTAAACGTACAAAAATCACTTTTCGATTAAATTAAATCAGACCTCAAATCTACGCAATTCCTTTAATAACCTCTGATTCCTCTTCATTTTCTATTAAGTACATCATATTATTTAATCTTCTATCGTTTGGCGAGACCTTTCAGAATATTCACCACACATTTTGGTTGTCTCGCAAACTGCATTGGTTACAACTGTATGCTAGCTTTTTGAACTGTGAAAATATGTGATATTGAATAAAATGATTAGCATTCTTGGAAAAAAATGAATTTTACAGAATGACTTTAGCAACTATTGTTATTCTAAATATACAAATAATTTGTATTTTTATGAATTTTACCAACAGGATACTAAAATAGGGACTTATTATCAAACTAGTAGATAAGTTCATTATGATCTTACAATTAAACAGGGAACAATCGAGCTCGTCTTATGGCTGAAAAAAACTCAAGAACAAGCAATTTAAAAATGTACTTGCCTTAGGTATTTCCAATAGCCACAACAAGGTTAGAAAACCATATGCGTATTTCGGCTACAAAGCAGACGTCTTCAGTGGTAATTCACCGAAAATAGATTCTAAAAGAACGAAATGCGCATATGGTTTTTTAACCTTGTTGTGGCTATCGGAGGTACCTAAGGCAAGTACATTTATAAATTGCTTTTCTTGAAGGATCTTACAAGCTATAAAATTTTACGTTTATTGCCGATATCAAAGTAGATTTTCAGGGACCATATATGCCATCTTATTTTGTGCATGAGAAAATACCAACAATTATCAAGCTATGGAAATTATCCTCTATCTAGAGGAGGAAAACTAAGCGCCTTTGAAGGAAAAATGCAATTCACTCGTCTCTTGTTGCAATATCAATGAGGAAGGAAGTTGAATCTAGAACGACAGATATTCCAATGCTTATCAGCGATGGAAGCAGAAAAGTTTCCGCGTCGGAATAATAAGAAACTGCATGAAATGAAGGTCGAATACTTTTATTCTACAAAGAGATATTTCAAAGAGGATGAAAGGTTCATAAAACTAAATATAAATGCAAACAAAGGTAAAAGCAAACTGGGGTATTTTGGCGCCTCGGACGAGTATTCTCTCCAGAATTCCCTCCAGTAAATTTTTATGAAGTTATTTTAAACGTACATGTTCATTTATTCGCTGCCCCATCAAAATTCTTGACTATGAAAAGATAAAATGAATGCCATTGAGATTACACTCCATAAATTGCTAGCCAATATTTATTTATTTATTATTATTAGCCTAAAATTTGGAAAGCCGAGCAGCCGCACAGAAGATAAATTAAAGATGCACTAATAGCGGTAATCGAGGAGAAAAAAATCGATGCACAGATTCCACAGATTTAATCGATTTCAAATCAAATATCGATAGATAAATAAACATATTCAGCCTAACGGTAAAACCGATAATTTAAAACTTGGAAACGTTCACGAATTTGTATCAATAAAAGGGATAAAAAAGCAAATGAAAAGAACGGCCATAGTTGAAAGCATTATTCATAAATGCAAAATACTTGAAGAACGAATTCCTTTAAGGAGAAATGTCGAAAACTTCCTGGTGCTTTCTCAGATGAGCTATATGACATTATTTCTTGCTGCATGACTCAAAAGGTGGGAATTCACGCTGGCACGAGCAAAAAAATCATGTAATTCATTCGCACCCCTAAATAAAAGACTGGGAATTTCCTCCTCGGATCGCCAGCCGCGGGAAAATCTCCGAGGTGAAAATCGCAGTTTATCGAGCGCCCGATTCGGTCCGCAACCGTCGTAAACATAAATAAAGTCCGAACCCGCTCGAGGCGCTCTTATGCCTTTCGTTAAACGAGTGAAAACCCTTTTGGCGAAGCCGCGCGAGGAGAGCGGTATGGGTGGAGTGAGGAGTAAGAAGGAGAGGGAAAGAGTGGTTAGGGGGAGTGAGAGGGTACGCGTAGCACACGGTGCGAGAAACGTGGTTTCCCCTGGGAGGATTTCTTCACGCCCTACTTCCGGGGTTTACCTCGCGCCAATCTTCAGCGGGGTTTTTGGAGCTACGTGAAATTGAGGCGGTGGCGGCTGCCTGTTACGAGATGAATCCTTTCTTTTTTCACCTTTTTTGTGTACACAACCGCTTGTTTCTGTCAGCCCTAGATCCAATAAATGCCTGTTTTAGAGTCTAATCGGGTCGACGGCCACGACTCCTCCTTTTCCGTTACTTCGCTCTCTATTTGAGAGAACGGAGGCGATTTACGTGCAAGAATAGGTTTCGTGATATTCTCATTCGCAATGTATGTATATATGTATACATGTATATATGTATATATATATGTATGTGTGTGTGTGTGTGTGTGTGGATGTCAACAAGGTGTTGGGATGAGGAAACCCAGTGAACACTCACCAATCAGACGACTTCAGGTTGGCGAGGCCCCGGTGATGTCGAAGCGACACACGTAAAAGAACACTAAAACACAGAGAGAGAACTCAGTTCTCTCTCTCTGTAGCTGATGAAGGAATAATTCCGAAAGCTTCTACGTTTGTGATGTTTCTGTGTTTTAGTGTTCTTTTACGTGTGTCGCTTCGACATCCCCGGGGCCTCGCCAACCTGAAGTCGTCTGATTGGTGAGTGTTCACTGGGTTTCCTCATCCCAACACCTTGTTGACATCCATATATCCATTTTACCTTTCCTTTTCCGTAAGCTGTTATATATATATATATATATTATATATATATATATTCAAGCACGAGTAATATAAATGAGCGAAGCTAGCGAAATGCAATGCATAGCAAGTCGCCTTGTATGGGGGAAACTTGGGCACTCAATAAGAATGACGTGCGATACTTGAAAAGCTTCGAAATGTGGATATGCAAAAGAACGATGAAAATGAAATGGACAGATTGAGTAAAAACTGAAGAAGTATTAATAAGAGAAGAAGAGAAGAAATTGATAATGGAATTGAAAAATATTTCCTGAAAATTAACTCAATGATTAAATAGCTGATTGAACGAAAACATGAAAAACATTCTGCTGATGGACGTCTTAAAGAGGTAAGAGTTTGAAAGAAATAGAGGGAGTTATTGGTCACTTATATTCGACGAAGATTGGAATCGTCTGAATTGAAAGGAGAGCGCGAGCTCAATCTTTGAAGTTGGAAACTAAAATGCTGCGGAGGATCATTCTTTGGTTTCTTAAGCAAAGTACAGCGAATAAACAGTTATGAGTTGCGCTTCTTGCATGGCAACCAACTGTTTTGCATAACTACTATTTCACCCAATTACTATTCTTGCACCAGTGTACAAAATAATTTGTTTCCTGAGCCAAAAGTGTCTCTATCCAGACGTGGAAGAGGTTTTTTTATGAAGTACTCTCAACCTGATATTTTTGCTCGGTTAAATGTTTATCATTAACCTTTTTGCTGCGATGACATTTCGAAGAAAACGGACGTTCTCTCTAAAAAAAGTCGAAGTTATTTTTTCCGCTCAGGCGAATTCCGCCACGATTTTATTACAACTTTACGTACGAGGGAAGGACGAGGAGAATATGGAGCGCGTAGAAAACACGGGAGAGTTATTTTGGCGCAGAAAAATCCTGAGAAACTGCCATTCTATTTGCTCCCTCATCCTCGAAACCGGGGGAAAATTTCGCGAACTATAAAAGGGAAAGGAAAGGGACGTTATATTTTATGCTATTTGGGAGAGAATCGTTAAATCCACGCGAAAATGGATTGGTCACGAAGGACGGATATTTCCGCATTTTATACATTAATATCTATCAACGAATGCCGCGGGAAAAATTAAGCTTGAAGTATGAACAAGAGCTATTTTAGGGAGTGTAAAATATGAAAACGAAAGAGATCAAGTGTTGAACAGTCATGGTTGGTCGGGAAAATAGATAAGGTTCCGAAATGGATTTTTTTATGAATTATATAGAAAAGAAGTGAAGACGCCCAGTACTCCAGATAACTTGAAATGAAAGGACATCAGAAAGCAAATAAAATGAAAGACAAAAAATAACCCTACTAGGTAAATAAAGACCCAAATTAAGGGGATGAGAATGTTTGACGGCGATGATAGGGTACATAACGGACACAAATAGCAGAACCGGGTTCCTCTTTGGCGAAATACCAAGATGAAAGCGTCCTGACCTGTAAAGTTAAAGACTACAAGAAAAACAGAGATTGTATCAAAACATGTTTGATAAACAAAATATTTTAGCAATGTCATCTATTGTGTTTATTATGAATCATTTCCTAAAAGGGACGCCGAAGAATATTAACGTTAAATAAAGCACATTTGCTTTGGAATCATTTCTATAATAGAGCAAAGATAGGAATGCTCCAATTAGTTAGTTAAATTAACGAACAAAAGGTCTGCGTAAAATATCGGAGATAGCAATTTAAACTGCCCTATGATACTCAGTCCATATGCAAAGAAATTCGAACGACACAGAGAGAAACATACTTCGATTTTAGGTGAGCCGGATGACCCAGAGATACAAAAGATTTGCATTATGCGAAGCAAACAGCCAAATTCTCACTGATATGTTAACCCGAGATTATTTCAGTGCGATAGCGGTAACGCAATCGTCGTCGTCCCATGGGTTATAAAGCAGCGGAGAACAAAGGTAACGACTCATTACTCTTGTGGGACTATTTCGTAGATACCTACTTTTTGAGTTCTACGGTATCAGAATTTAAACAGTAGATAAACGGATCTGTCATTTCCTAATGTAAATGCCCGGAATTTTTCGAATTCCAACCCCAAAAGCATTAACCAACAATAACTCCAAATTGACCAACAATTAATAGTGATACATGAGAAATTTACCGTTCGGTTATTGAAATGCTGGTGCAATTCCGCCACGCCTATCTCCAGCCAAACGAAAAAGTTAGGGAGTGATTGCGTAATGCGTACACACAGTAAGGAAATGGGAATGGGTGGGAGAGAAAGAGGGAGCACAACTGAAGAGAGAGAGAGAGAGCGATAGAAAGAGGGGCAGAGGTCGTGACGGGCACTAAGGTTCGTTCACCCAGCATTCTAAGAGCCACAGAGGGCAACACGCTTGTTGCGAAGAAGTTTTAAAGAGATGGAAACGGGAAAAAGTCGAGAAAGAGAGTGCGGGAAATAAAAATATAAGGATAAAAAAAATAAAATGAAAGTCACCAGCAAAACAGATTGTACATTGTACCATTCTATCAGAATAATTATCGATACTAGCCAGGCATCAGTAATCAACAAATCAATAAGATGTACTTTTCAACTTGCGGTTGGATTTGAAAACTATTTCTAAATTTAATATCTGAAAACTTTGTCTCAATTAAATCGACGATTGTTTTTGAACCTTTGCTTAGTAATACAAAGAATGAACAAGATGATTAGCGAAATTGGGAACAAAATTAAAAACCAGGTTTATTGTAAATATGGAATGATAAAATTTTTTCCATTATGATCACAGATTTTTCTTCGAAACTCGATACTAGAAGTATCTTTTTAAAATTAATTTTTGCGTAAAAAAAGGAACGCTTGCCAATTTTATGTGTATTAATTATCTGTACATTCACGTCAAATGAAGAATATTTTTTTGCAGCCTGAAACTACATTCCAATATATATATTTCTATTATCACATTTTAAAAATGAAATCTACCTCTCGGTCTTTCTGCAGATAATCCAGCACAAATAACTGCTCCGTGAGAAAATACAACTTCGATTTTTAAATTTTACTAGATTCACTATTTTACTAAAAAATCTCGGTTAAATGAAAATTTTCAAAATTGAATGCAGTATAAATGGCTTTATGATCACAATCTAATATCCAAGGCAATAAATTCGGTCTGGAAGTGCTTAATGAAAGCATGATAGACGAACACTTGTGAATTTTATACAGTAAACTAGGAGTTCTGCGCATGGTCCCTTACGGGGCCCAAAACTGTCTGGCGGGATTTTCTTCGCTTGTCTTATATTTTCCATCTAATTGGCTAATTTTCCATGAAATTAATTATTACTTGAAATATAAAATATTCCATTACCTGATTTATGCGAATATTTAAAGGAATGATGTGGTTTTTGAAATAAATAGGATCTTTCGCGTGTTGGTATTATGACGTCATAGTATGTTTATGTCGTTGGTTGAAATCAACGGTATTATAATTTAGTCCATTAATTCCCATTGAAAGCATTAAATCAGTGCTATTTCGCTATGGTTTATTTGTCTATTTTAAACAATTATAGAAACTTTCCTGTATTTATTAAAAGAGAAACTTTCGTTAATGGATACCAAACAAACCACAACGCCTCGACGGCTAAGAAGATTTCTTTCGCAAACACAGTTGTAAAAATATAGTAGTCTATAATTTCCCTTTGAAAGCATTATATCAATGCAATGCAATAATATGTTTCCCATATAAAAGCAGTCGACTCGTTGCCATATCAGTTGGCATTTCTTATTTTTTAAAACTGTAAAATATTCTCCCTTTTTTGGTTAAAAACAATTGTTCGCTCTCATTCGACACAGATTTCAATCCTATTTTTACATAAACCTCAGTCTTTTAACTATAGAAATGTTCTGAGCTCATATATAAATTTTAACTAATTTAAAAATGCGAATTTATAACATGCTTTTCTCATGGGATAGAAATGAAACAAAAGGGTCGGAAAAAGACATCAATTACTCTTCACGGGTTGATCCTATATCCACAAAATTTGAACTATTTTTAGCCCTCACATGGACCTGAAAATTTGGCTTTTTCAAATTGCAGGATTCCGGAGACATTGCCCGAATAGACGAACAAAAAACCGAATACGTAAGCGATATAATAAAGAGCGCTAAAAATGAACAAATAAAAACCACAACCGACTTCATTGATCCATCTTTCAGCTAGACTTTCTCGGCGATTAGTTCTGTTGACAGAATTTTGTGTGTCAACAACGAATCAATTTGGTTTCCTCTATTGGTAAGTTTAATCAAATATACTTTTATTGAAATTGTAATGCTCAATTTTGTTTTAAAATATAATTAACGCCTGTAATGTTTTATTTTCTAACACTTAGTGCCTGTTTTTTTATAAACTAAGTTTACAGTAAATATCGTATCACGGCAAATGTTCATAAAGCTTAAATGTGATTGGTGGAATTTGAGCCAATGGATGAGCGTTGTGCAATGAGACGACGGGAACTAGATTATATTATAAATATTTATTTTCCGCTAAGCATGTTTTACGTATAATTTCGATGATGGCAATAAAAATGCAACGGAACTTTACGAAAGGTCGCCAATTTATCAAAAAAAGGTTTTACGACTCGATTCGCCAATTTCATTCGTTAATTATTATAAGGAGAATGGCCAACTATATAATTTTTATGTTGACCAGTATAGAGAAAATGATAGTGCGCTTTTTAATAGCAGATATAAAACGCTGTGACGCATATCCCTATTTTAACCTTGTTTGCCGCCGGGATGGATTAACCGTGGTTATTTAGTACATCAGAAGAACCAGGTATCGTTTTCTTTCCCGATAGAAATTTACGAAGGATCGATTAACAAAGAGATGGCCGAGCGAGTTTTATGAAGTTGAGCAACGGCCGCTAAATAGGTGATGGGATATCAGATCAGAGGGGGAGAGAGGGAAGGGGGGAGGAATGGAGAAAGGGTGTGGGAGCGGAGAGTGAGAGCCTGTTTTTACGAGGAATAGAGCGTGGGATTGGTCGGTTGGTTGGTTGCCACGGAGAGGGCGTGGGTGGCGCTATAGGACACTGGTAAGACAATGAGATGATGAAGAAGAGGGACAGTAGAGAGTGGGTCATCTCGCGAGGGGAAGCTTATTTCACAAGTCGTTGAACGCGATGGAAATGGCCGACGAGAGAGAGAGAGAGAGGGTATGGGGAGAGAGAGAAAGAGTACAGATAAAACTTTTTGAAAAACTTTCGAACGTGAAAGTGTCCAACGGACTGTATCACGGTTTCCACGTGTTCGCGATGAGTGGAAGATTAAAAAATAATAAAAAAAGATCCACCGATGGCATTCTCGGCGGGAAAAAAACCGAATCTCTCTTGTTTTCGAATCGAATGCTAATGCGTCGTCGAAGTTCGTATCTATGCTTTCGAATCGAGAGTGAAAGGGAGGCCTCGCGGTATCCTGGCCAACCGAAGCGTGCCGAAACTGCCAGAAGAAAAATTGAAAGTCGAAAATGTTTGGCGGAAAAAAACCGCCTGATGACCGAATGGAAATACGAGGATTTAGTTTTTTCCCAAAGCAAACATTCCTACCCCCGAGAGACGAGACGGCAGGGTTCTAAAGGTGCTACCGATGAATAATATCCTTTCGAAAAATTTTCACGAGAATATCATTAACCTCCTTTTTTCCTACGTATCGCATCCGTTTCATATCGTGTTCGGATTATTCCGAGTGGAACGAGGTTACAAAGAGTTTGTTCATATCGAAATCATGCTTAAAACATCGATATTCAGAAGAGAAAGAGGTGGCTCCGAGGATAATAGAAATTCGTCGCAGGGAGAAAAGAAATTAGTAAAATAAGTTTTTCGTTACGTCGATTTTTTTTTATTTTCGCAAGCGCCGTGGCGCCATGATGAAATCGCTGTTTACGAAAACGATGATTTGTTATTTTTAGTTTTTTTCGGACCAACCTTTCAAATTTACGTCGTTCCCAGTCCGATTCTCGAGTCATCGGAGGGCGTGAGCCCCTCAATTTGTTGCTATGTAAATCGCGCGGATGAAAAAATAAGAATGGTCGCCCATAATAATAAAATGAGCAGAAATGAGGCGATAAATAAACCAAAACCGCAAAATGAACGTTTTATGGATACACTCCGAAAAATTTTACGGGGCTAAACCGGTTGTAAATATGGTGATACTCGTTCCACGCCCGTCGCGACGGACTGTTTAATTTTTCGACTGATGAAAAGCCCTGTCGAACCCAATCGAGAAGGAGTTAATTTAAAGTCGTCGAATAAAGAATGTCACGAATTACTAAAAAAAACTTTAAATATGCAGGAGAATTTGTTTCGAAGAATATCGCACAATTAAATATTGCAAAAGTTACCCATGTGTAAATGTGAGGCATTTTAGAAATCTCATTTATAGTAACGATAGAAATAAGAATCTAATCGTTGAGGAAAAATGGAACAGTTGGCTTGAAGGTGAATAAAAGACAATAGACGATCGTGTTCTTGTGAAATAAGGGTTAATCCAGTCCGCAGATTGTATAGCCATTGTCACCAATAAGCCTTCCTAGATGTCCTTCCTTATTTCACATAGTATTATGATAGCGTCACGATTTTTTTACGCAATTCCAGGACAACTTGCACTCAATACCAATCCCTCGAATTTCTAAGTAGCTCTCTCCGTAATTTTTATCAATTTTTTTCACTGGCAATGGGAACGAAAATTCGCCAACTTACCCTTTTAGAATAAACCGGATATCTGCTTTCCTCGCTCCTTGAGGCAGCTGACGATCTGAAATAAGAACGATCTGCTATCAGTTATATTCCCCGAATTAAATCAGCCGTGACCGTATTATTATAGAAATCACGAATTATTAATGGAAGTTTCTTTCATTGGCAAAGACATTTTTTCTCGAAACTCCTCTTTATTCCGGGGATGCTGCTTTTGCGAACTTGGGCAATCCGAGAGGCGTGGGAGGGAAATTAAGCCTCGGAATGGAGAAAGTGAGAGATGGGGAGGGAGAGAAAAAGAGATAGGGGTCGTGCGCGAGAGAGAAGGCGGGGTGGGCGGATGAAAACGGGGCGGGTGGAACGGACAGCAGTGACTCACCGAGGTAGAAATCTAGAGGCGTGCGTGAGCCCGCGTGCATGTGTATGTGTGGGTGGATGGATGGATGAGCGGGTTCGGAAGAGGAAGGGAGAGGGTTGGAGGACCGGGTCAGAAAGGGTTTCACTGTCCTCTCCTAGCACGCCGCCACCGTTGGGTCGGCGACAGGTCATGGAGAAAAGCTGGGAGTAGCCCGAAGTGGAGCGAAGGCAGCAATACCAGCACCCACCGCCGCGGAGCATGGCGGGCAGGGCGAGGAGAGACAGGCCGGAAAGGGTGGGAAATACTCTCGTCCGCTAAGAGGGGGGAAAGGAAGGGGTCAGGAGGGCGGAGGAGGGATGGCTCCGAACCCAACCTACATTGCACTGGGGTCGGCGGGGTGAATGGAATAGGGGTGGCGAATGAGGTGAAGGAGTGGGCGGAAGGAGAGGATGAGACGGTGGGCCGAAGAATGAGTGAAATGGCGAGAGAGAGATGATTCGGCGAATAATGATTTTCGGAAGAGGTGGAGACGACGCGGAATGAAAAATTGCGGGGAAGTTGTTTTACTTGGTTTTCTCTGTCGTGAAGAAATGGCCGCCAGAGGGCAGGCTGAAGTTCTCGGGATCATTTTTATTGGGTCGGTGAAATGCTGCGGACGGCTGTGTAGGTCGCTCGAACATTAGTGCCCATTATGGATTACGATGAAGGAACGAATCCTCCGGCCTAATTGCTCTTTCATTATATTTCTAATGTTCGAGCGCTCTCTCATCAGGCAATATATTCACTTGTTATTTTCAATTAAGAGTGGCAAAATGTCAACTCACAGCTCGTCCAGGATACGGGAACATTCATCAATTTCTAATTTATTCGTTCGTCTCGCAGGGCACCACGTGCGGCGAATATCCTGATGTCTTTCTTCTCTTATTAAAATACAGTATACTAAGGAAGCGACAAATAGATAATGAAGAGTCTTTGTAGCTATAAAAGTCGCGAGTTTGATGCATCTCGATATACGCCGATTGAAAACAATCGAATATGCAGTCATCAAATGACCGACTCCATTTCGCACTAAAAACTACTGTTCATCCGATTTGATTCGCGACAACCTCCTCTTCATCTATATCCTTTATTAATAGAGTCGCCGAGAACACGATTTTTACGATTAGACCCAGAAGACTAATCCGTTTATTAAAAGAGGACACAAAATCACGATCCTGCCGGAAGCGAGATATCGACATTGCCGCGGGAAAGATTTCTTTTTCCCTGATCTAAGGAGCGATTAAGGTTACGCGGTACGCTGCTGTGATTCATGACCCACTGGTAAACTCATACAAGAATTAACGGAGTTTCCCACGACGCGGGATGACTGAACAACGTTTTGAAGAATGTATCGTTCGGCAGGATTCGTCAATTTTCGCCGAAAGGAAAAATGGACACAGGAAGAGTTGGACTTAGGGCTTCCAATTAACAGGCATTTTCACTAACCGGGGTTAGGTCAAATTTCCATCAGCTAACCGGTTAACCGGCAATTAACGATTGCGAATCTCGGTCATGAATTGACGTCGATTACGTTACTTTCTGCATATGTAAAAATTCAGAAAAAGCGACAATGTAGCTTACATTACTCCATGAGGTTCTTTCCAAATACTGCGATTTTAGAATTGCAACATATGTTGCGTTGATAGTGCAAGTCACGAAGGGCTAAAGATTAGGAAGGGCAAGAGTGGAGGGTACCTAACTGCCTAGGCATCATGGCGAGTAGAATGCCTCTCCAGCAGTGTAGCCAGACGTATCACGTATATGGTATTCATAACATATTTTCCCCCTTATGTACTATGTACCGTATTGACTTGGATGTGGTACTAAAAAATTCAAATATTTCGGAACTAGACTCCATGGTACTAGTTTTGTCAAATTGAAAAAAAATATTTTAAGAGAATAGCTCAGTAAACTTGTCGGCCGTAATTTCCAGCTAATTAGATCTCGCTTCCTTGGTTCCTTTTGTTTTCCATTCCCTCTTCTACCTCCCCCAGCCACAACCACCACCAATGGAAATGTGAACGATTTCACCGTACCCTGCACTAGTTAACCGAATTTATTTTATTTTATTCATTTTAAACAACTTGTTTACCTTTAATTTTTCACAGCGATTTTGGGAAGAATTTTTCTCGTATCCAGAAGACGGTTAATCGGACGAAATTACCCGGTTAATGAATAGTGATAACAGTCAACGATTAACCGATTAACCGGGTACGGTAATAACTGGTCTGGAAGCCATAGTTGGATTGAAAGGTTGATTATCTAGTAATTCATTTGAACCGAGGGTCGATTAAATAATTCCCCGAAACTTCCGGAGAACGTTTTCGGCCAGCTAATACGTGTTATTTTCGCCATCCATGGTACGTTTGGCATACCTTATAAGTGTCCCTCTTCTCTTGAAGAACTTATACGCAGACAATAATTTTCATTTCTAAAGTAGGTATGCATATTTAATAGGTTTACGGAATGAACGACCCAAATGAAATTGCAACAAATCGACTTTAGATAACATTTATGCTTATAAAACGTTAATTCTAAGGGTCGACTGATGATTCTGTCGCATAGCTAATATTGTTATAATTAGGTGGGATCCCAAGTACACGTTCAGTAGAAGAAACAAGCACAATCGAAACGCGCAATAGAACTTGAAAAAGATATTATAGACAGCGAGAGCGTCAAGTCTTACATATATATTTTAGTAGAACAGATGAAAAAGTAGAATTAATTACAAATTTTTCGTGTTCGAATAGCGTAAAATGAATTTGACAAAATTGAAACTTGTCATATGGTGATACTTTTTTCTGTTCTCCAAAGGTAACCATATGGGGTTTTAAGTATATCCTCCATTATTTATTACATACGATTTAATTTTTACTTTTAAAAGTGCAACTGCAACGACTAGAAATAGATCTAAGCCCAGAAACCTATATATTTTCGGTTTAAAAATAATACTAAATAAATAATTTAAAATCTTAAGCACTCATTCTTCGCGTCTCAAGTACTTTCAGAAGTACGCGGGGCACAGTTTTAATGCTCCTGGAAGAGAGAGCACGAAGGGGATATACAAGACCAAGTTCTACTGCGTTTCTTAGAATTTAAGAGTTCGGACCATCTCCTGATGTGCTTCAGGAACAAAGCCGAAAAAAGTAAGATACTGGAAGAGAGGCGGAGAAAGGTAGAGAAACTTACTGCGAATAGAGCAAAGGTCGGGACGTAAATTAATTGGAACGCGTATAAGACGGCGAGAAGAGAGAAACCTTTTATCGGAAGCTTTCTTCGAGAAGGAACACACACCGGACGATTTAACCCAAGAGAGGAAATAAACGTAGCAAGCAGTAAAAAGTAAATAAAGAGGAGGGACGGATAGCAATAAAGAGTTAAAGATAATCGAGTCAGCGAAAGAATGAGGAGAAAAGTGCACTGGTCGAGAAATATAGTATTTCGGCGTAGGAGGCAATGGCGACCATTTTTATCGATTAAAAATGAACGGTTATTCAATCCCCAAAAGAGAATCTTACACCTACTTTTGTAGATATCTGATCTCCGGGGCATCTGCGCATGGAAAAAAGGTAAGAGAGAGAGAAATATAAAGAAGAGAACATGTTAAAAAATAAAGAAGACGATGAATGTGAGCTAAAGGAGGAGAAAGGACGAGCGGACAATCGACGTTTAACGCAAGACAGCAAACATTGAAAGGGATAAGCAACGAGGCGATTTGAAAGACTGAATAAGGAGTAGAGATAGGGCATGGAGTGAAGGAGAAACGATGGGGAGTGTAGAGAGAAAGTGGAGAAAGAAGAAGCGGAATAGCGGCGCTAGTGAATGGAAGGGGGCGTGCGACGAAAGAGGTGATTCAGTTATGAGGTTGTAAGGGACGAGAGTGGGAAAGGAGAGAGAGAATGGTAAAGAAAGAGGAGGCGGAAAAGAGTGGAGAGAGAGGGAGGAGAAAGCGAGGGAAGGGGGAGAGTAAATGGGAGGAATACACAGGAAGGCAAAAAGGTGGAAGAGAGAGAGAGAGGGGAGGGAGAGAAAAAGACGTAAGAATGAGATGAAAGAGGTCGTTTTTCTTTCGTCTTTTGTTTCGAGGCGCCTCTAGTGGGTGGAGGTGGCGGCCCCGTACGCTCTCCCTCCTCCTCTCCCTCCGCCAGGCGGTCGTCAAAGGGGGATGAACCCGCGAGGGAGCAACAGGTTGGCCGCTCGTAGGAAGAATAAAGACGGAAAAGAGAGGACGGGAGGAGGAAAAGGACGAAGGAAGAGAAGAGGAGTAAAGGAGTGGGTTTCCGACGGAAAGAGGGAAAGAAAAGAAATATGGGTGTTAGTGGAGAAAGGGAGGGAGCGTGAAGTGAATTATGGAGAGTGAGAAAAGGTGATTAAAGTGAGAGTGGATTAGACGGCGTTGGCGCGGAGGGAGGGAGGGAAGTGTGCATGCATCACTTGAGTTGATCAGCAATTATAAGGACTTGTAAAAAAAAATTGCGGGAGCCAGAGGGATATTTTTTAGACACCAATTACATCGTAATCGCGTTGGAACGAAAGTCGAGAAAGCCGCTGAAAAATAATACGAAAGGAGATGAGGATAAAAAAGGGAGAGAGAGAGATTTACGAGGAGAGGAAGGAGGAGAGAAAGGAAGAGAGAGAAAGGAACGGTAATGATATCAATGTTTTTTTTAGACGCTCCAAGTAGCTTGTTTAAACACAACCTGCGCAACCAAGAGAGATAAATGAATTACGCGGATTAATTATTTATGCGTAATAAAATGGGAGAGTCAAAAGAGCGCCGCGAAAGCATTAGTTGAGAGAGAAATGTGGAGAGACGGAAGTAGGATAAAATGAATAAAGTGAGTCTAAGGTGGAAAACATAATTTTCCGTCGACAAAACGAAGAGAACGAGAGGCGTATTATTATAATTTCCTACGGAATATCAACTTAAGCCAGAGATTTAACACGGTTAGCCCATTCCCCCCGCAAAAAAATACTCCGAGAGGCGGAGATGAAGTTGATTCCAAGAGGCTTTGCCGCAAAAAAAATTCTCTCTTTCCTGAAAAGTTCCCTCTTTTTCAAACTACTCTGTAAATCCGCAATTTTTATTTGTGAAAATATGTTAACGGGCGGGTGGAGTGATATTATTAACTTGTTATTTTAAATTGGATAAAACGCGCGAAAATTCGAGCGAGTGAGAAAAACGGACGAGAGAATGTTAAGATGCAAATAACGAGGAATGAGAGGGGAAGTTAGTTGCGCAGTGGATATGAGAGAGAGTAAAAGATAGAGAGTGAGAGGAAGGTGTTGTGGAAGAGATAGTGCGCGCGCGAGAGTCAGAGAGAGGATGATGGGAGGAAGATTTAAGGGACTACCCGGTACATAAGGAATACGAGATAGGAGACTGGAAAAGGAGAGAGAGAGAGAGAGAGAGAGAGAGAGGTGGGAAAGGAGGAGGCGTGGGTCTGAAGGGAGTTGGATACACAATATAAATAAATGAGTGAAGGGGAGAAGGCAGGTTAAGGAACCCGGGTGGTGGCCGTGTAAAGGCGATAGGGGAGGAGGAGGAGGAGGAGGAGGAGAGAAAGAGAGAGGGCGCAGACGCGACAACGGCGAAGGGAAGGAGGGGGAAGAGGGAGGGAGGGAGAGCGGGAAAAACGAGCCCCCGTGTCGTAAACTCCACTCTAAAGGGGCCTCCTTGTAAACAACTTCTTCATCACTGAGTAATAAGACACGGATATTCATCAGATGAAGTGGATTAGAAAATTAGCCAAAATTAGCCTTGAGAAAGTGGTCACTAAAGGCGTTAAGAATATCTAAAGAGACGAATGTGTATACATATGCATATGTAAGCACACCTACACACAAGTATCTCTTTTGATATTTAGCTCGTAAACGCCAAATTATAGGGTGATTTCCTGCCATTGCCTCGAAGACCAAGAAATTATTTACTTGCTAATTATTTATCTACTTCAAACATTTTTTCACTTTAAACCTTTCAATGCCGAATTTTAACAACCCTTCGACGGCACACGGCTAGGTTTGGAACCTTAACACTCTCGAAAAAATCTTTTAAAAAATTTTATAAATGCTTCGAGCAGTTATTTGACATATTGAGTAGTAGGTATCTGTCATAACTTTTATTGATGGGTGCATTTATACCCGCAGTGATAAACGAGTGGTACTTGTGGAACAAGCGATCGCTGTCGAGTAGGGGAGACCGGGGCTGGTTGGGACACTTTTTACATTTTGAATTTTCTATTTTTAGGGATGAAATATTTTTTAAATCTTTCAAGGCATGCACAAACTATAATTATTTTTCTACAAAATACGTCTTTAGAGAATTATTTAAAACACATGAGAAGTAGCTATAAAACATTTTCCTAGCCACTACACGTGTCTCAACGAACCCCGTTCAGTGGGTTGGTTGGTACACATCCTGGGGTTGGTTGCTACAATGAAAAACACACACAAAAAGGGATAATAGTAAGGAGAAACCAACTGCTATTTCTTAAATGCATTGTAGAATCAAGAAAGTTGGATTGTTCCACTTCATTTAATTGGGATACTATCACTTCGAGTTGATTGCTTAACGAGCATTAAAACATGAATATCAATCAATCATATATTAAATAGATTAACATGATCACCTATCTGTTATTTGTGTACCCAATATTCACAGCAGTTGACAAGCTTTCCCCTCGAATTCCTTCAGGAGGGATTATTTTGCAATACCTTGACAAGGTATTCAGTGGTATATCAAACTGTTGCGCCGACTTTCTGATAGAGAGCCCACCAATTTTGATCGCCCTTACTGCCCTCGACATTACATAAGGAGCCATTTTTCCCCGTTTCAATTTCCTTTTATTATTTCGCATTATTCACCTACTAAACAGTTTAAAAATAATATTCTGGATTATAGTTGGCAGTTAATATCATGATCTCATGTTTGGCAGTAATTAAAAAAATACTTTTAACAAAAATAGGCATTACAACAGGAAAAAGAATGGCAGAAAACTGTTGTTATGTATTTAAAATGAAGGGGCAAGTTGGTACACCATTAACCTGCCGGTTTTCGATGCACCAATCAACCCCAACGCCATATTGCATTTTTGACGTGAGGTTATGATGACACGTGTGCATTTAGAAGCACGTTCACACATGAATCCTGTAGCTATAGGCATGTACTTTTTGAAATAATAATAAAAATTGATAAATGTTATCATTCACACAACTGTATTAATAATCTAATGAAGTTTAAAAAATTAATTATCAGGTTAATATTTAAAAAAGCACAATATCTCTTCAACAACAGAGCGTCAGATATTTGCAATCACATGGCACTCTAGTCATCCACTGCTGCAACTCCCACCGGCATTATACCACTATCTAACAGAAACCTCGAGAGTTATGACACTTGTACGAACCTGCCCCTGTACCCAACCAGCCCCGGTCTCCCCTACACAAGACGTTATTAACGAAAGATGGCGTCACATATGAGGAGAATAAAGATGACGAGATTTTAAGACACCTAAAAAAGGGTAATAACGGGTTCATATTATATAGAGAAAATTAAACTCAACCTTCTAAATCGGTTTGCAAAAGAGATGAAAAATTACAAACAACCTTTTCCTACAGTAGAAAAAAGATTACATGGATTTTATCCGAGGCTAAATTCAGCAGAAAGTTATCTTTTTTACGATATTTAGGAAAGAATAACATCTTCATAAGCAATTTCTCACAAAGAGAACATAAGAACGATATCGAGGAGCAATAATTTTATTTTAACAATATGGAATGTTGGGAAATGCCGTATTTGCCTGATTATAGGGCGACATCGAATATAAGGCGACCCCTTATTTCAGAATACACGCTAAAAAAATCGATGCATTGGTATGACAGTTCAAAGCAACTGGTTGTTTGAAGCCTTCGACACACCCCACTACGGCAGAAGTGTCCTCAATGAGTGTGGATAGTGATTCGTAATGATAATATCATTCTTTTTAATTGTAAATTATTTCAGCAATATTTTATTAATTTAAAAATATAACGCTGCAAACAACTCACGAAAATGCTATGCATAATTTTTTTACTTAATATAATTATGCGATAAGATTAACGAATAATCACGATAAAAAGTGTACATTTATTTATTGGCTTCCAGTGATCTACATTATATTATTAGTTTTATTTCTTAAAATGTTTAATACGGGACGAAAACATAGCAGAAGATATTTAACAGATGCGCGCGCCATAAGCGTAATACTGTCCTCTAAGAGTGGAATAGACTATAGAATATAAGAGATTGAATTTTAAAGGGGGTGAGAGGGAGAGAAGGAATGGAATATATCTTTGGTCGCGATTATAAGATGAGTAAGAATGTTTCTGCTTACATTTTAGAAAAGAAACATCGCCTTATAATCGGGAAAATATGGTGTCTAGTTTTTACTCGTAGCCGCATAGTACTGATCACAAATGTGAAATTTGAGGAGAAAAAGTCCTGAACTTGTCCGGAAATTGAACCCGGGTCTCTCACTTGCCTGGTAGGTGCTTTAACCAACTAAACTATCAAGCCAGCATTATTCTCCATTCTCGATTTTTTTTAATGTGTAGCAAAGTTTTATGAAAATGTTCCTGAATTAATAAAGTTAAGGCTAAATCTGGAAATGTATTTTCATTTCGAAAACATATGAGAAATCAAAGCAGCCACTTTGTAGAAATATAGATAAAGAATAAGTTTCGTCAGAAAAGAGGATTACCGACTGACTATTTTAAAACTATTTCGAATAAATAATTAATTAGAAAGATACTAGTTGGCTAGATTCGTCCTTAAATTATCTTATCGCTGACATGGTTGTTAGTAAAGAAAAAGAACCCACTAAAAGTACATTGCCCAAACAAGTACTACATGCTTTGTTATGCTGTACACAAAGTATTAATTGAATGATGAGTTAAATACAGTCTACATACCCTCCATCACTATCATTAATTTCACGTAAAAACATAATTTTCGAATTCCTCCACAGAATTTGATCCACTTTAACAAGCAACACTCAAAAATACATGAAATTTAAAAATTTGCGAGTACGCGCGCATTAACTTGGACGACTATTTTGCGGAAAAAGAACTCCGAGCCTGAAAAGCTATCTAAATATTTTTCTTTCAAATAAATTTTATCTGAATTAAATAAGAATACTTTTGTGAGGGTTAAAAGCTGCATTCAGGATGACTTTTAACTCTGTCTGCCTGACCATTGCACCACATCACGCCTAACAATTCCAACGCACCCTCCCATTAAACCACTCCCCCTCCCACCTATTAACCCCCTTCCTTCATTTTCATTTTTCTCTCTTCTATTATTGTCCTCATTGCAGTCACGTCTTTAGGTCTCTTAATTCGATTCTGTCACTTCCTCTGATTCGGCCTAAGGGGAGAGTGATTACTGCTGACACTAACCATCGTGCAAGAAACGCCTGAAAAAAGAACCCCGTTTAAATATTTAGGCGGGTTTTTACGCCGATATTGGGAAGAAAGTAGAAATATTTAACGATCGCATCGCGTTTTTTAAAGTTCAAGTGTGTGTGTTTTCTGGCGATCTAGCCTTTTGGTCTATTATCGCCGTTTTAAAGTTTCAGTGGAAGTTATAACACATCATACGTTAGTTTTTAGGTATCTCGAATTTTTCATGTTTAAACCATGATTTTCCTGGGATGTAAATTTCAAGGTGGATCAGTTACTGTCGCTGAAAAAACAAATATTTAAAACCGTCAGTAAAAACGAGAAATCGTTATAGTATTCATAAAAATATAGTATACGCGTGTAAAATATTATGCGTACCCAATGGCTATAGCGATCATAAAATTTGCATTGAATATTTTTCATCATTGCGGTACTTGTTATGGCTCTCCATATAAATTCATCATTCCGATCATTTTTTAGCTCTCTTTTTATCATTTGAAAAAAATTAATTTATCACAGAACAGCTTTTTATAATTTTAATTATAATTATAATTAATTATAATTAATTATAGTTTTCATAATTTTAAAGCGAGTAACTACTCATTCACATGCAATGTTTAAGCATTACAAGCTGGCAGATAAAAATGTAACTTCTCTTTTAAAAAGCTTACATGCAAACCTATAGCGGTGGGTGAACAAATAGTAATTAAATTTTAGAACGTTATGGGATGAAACATGGCAGTGCACAACGCTATGAGTGAATTCTGAAACGGATGCACGTGTAAAAAGACGCATGAGAACACGTCCATTATGATTTAAAAATGAATGTTAAGAATTATTCGATAAAATTTGGATAAACTTCTTCTTTTGGTTTTTACTTTCTCCATAAGTAGTGCAGGGAAAAGTATTGTTTTCATGAAAAAAAATCGATTTCGAGATTTCAAAGGAAATACACGTTTTGAGGTCCCCTGACACGTTTTGACTATTTTCTCGATGGTGTTTGTGTATGTGTGTGTGTGATTGGAATTTTGTGGGCACTCGAACTCAAAAACTATTAATCAGATCAAAAGCCACAAGAGTTGATTAGTTTTTGGTAAGAATCGGTCAACCGAAAGTGGGTGTTTAATTTGCTACAACCTTTGTTCGAAACATTTTCACATATAATGCACTGTTTAAGAGATATCTTAAAAATTAATTTTTTTAGCTGCCACCCCCACACCACCTACCGGCGACTATTGTAAACACATTACGCTTAGTTGTTTTTTAGTACCATATACCATATACGGGATTATTTTTTTTCGAATTACTGGTTGAGGATTATTAAAAGAAATATTTTCTTCCCATAACCTTTTTATGGCTATTGGAGATACCCGAGACAAGTACTTATTTTTCAAATTTGAATTCTAAGTGCTTGTTTAATTGAGTTTCTTACAAGAACTCGATTAGTCATAGTAACGAATCTGATTAACCTGGAATACAGAGATGAAACAAAGGAAAAGTTATGTTGCCAAACACATAAGAATCATGTCTGAATTGCAGCATCGGAAGATTTCATAGCCATAAAGGTTCATTAATGCCAAGCAACATCAATTAATGAAAAACTGAAAATTATCGAACAATTAATACAAATTTTTCTGCTTTTTAAACAATCCAACCATCATAACGTTTTACACATTCTTATACAAATATTATTGTAACCTCGACCAAAACCTACGGTATCATCGATAAAAATACATTACGCAATGCAAAAATAAAGGCTAGCCTTGGTATAGTCACGGAGTAGAGGGAGCGGACGATGGATTAATCTCGTTTTATCAGAATTGCGATAAGGAAAATAATTCAGACGTTCGGAAAAGACAATATCGCCATGCAAACAATAATATCTGAAATGGGTGGATTCATTTATGGGAAGCAGAAAGAAAAAAGAATATACGATTCAATTAAAAATAAACAGATAAGTGCTGAGAGGAGAGAGATACTTGTTGATAAAGACAGATTTACGAAAGAGATTCAAAGTTTTTGTTATAGTCATTAATAAACTCTCTCAATTTTATTTATGCTCTCATCTATGCCTTCCCACTCGTTATTTACCGATCCACTGACACAGTGCTTTTTCAGCAAATAAGGTAGGGGGTCAGCACTAAGGGACCGATTCTTTTTATTATTACTTTAACTGAGGAGCACAAATTGCAAAAATAATTCCAATGCAGTTTAGAAGAAAGTTTGGAGATTTTAAATATAAAAGACATTCATTGAAAACATGTTCAATGTGTGCTCCGTCTACTTCAATAACTTATGCGGACGCATGAGGAAATATTGCACTGCTCTACTCAAAACGTCTGCTAAAAGATTCCCTGTGCAAAAGCATACTTCATATGTCAGATACTCAAAGGTTCCTGGAACCATATAAAGTATCGCAGTGAATGAAGTCAGGATAATATGGCGACCAAAACTACCTGAATTCAAAACGACGTATTTTTTGCACCTGAACAACACAAATTTAAAAAATGGTCTTAACAATAAACGCTCTTTGCTGTGTAAGACACAATTGTGACAACCAGGATAGTCAATATAAACTAACAACACTTCTCTATACAATAGCACTAACACAATAAAAGGTTTCCCTGTAATAACGGTATTACTCATAAAATAAAATAGCCCTTCCGTGATGTCCTGTATAAATAACACCATTTAATAAATTTTTAACTCATTTACTTTGTAAATGATTGAACTCGGAGTTATTCAGAAAATTGGCCGTTTCATGAAAATTAATGCAGTGTTACGCTATCAAAATCAACAATACAGATATATTTTACTGCAAATTATATTTCTCGTGTTCATTTGACTTTTCTTATGCTAGCAACCATAGTATTAGTACATCAATTGCGCTGATAGATAAATAGATAAATACCACGGTCAGAATTTTAAGTTACATAATATGATCAATCATTACATGGAAATACGATAAAAAATTTAACTTTCTCTGCAAAATTGTATCCTCTCTTATTTTATTTAAATGCTTACACAGTAAGTGGGTCCACAAAAGCATTTGATTCTGTAAACTTCTGTAAATATGTTCCCAGAATCCCTTCACTTTGAGCTTGTCAATACTTTTAATGGTCAATTATTCTAAATATATATCTCTACAACATCATTTATGTGGGTGTCGCCGATTCACCGCCGTGGTCGAGTAACATATGAATCAAGTAACTCCTCTTTCAACCCTCTCCCCTAGGACTATTATTACTCTCTTCATCAGTCCAGCTCTCATGCCACATTATCTTCCTATCTCTCTCTCTCGCAATCTGCACCTCACTTCCGCTCAAACCTCCCATTCTCTCTCCCTCTTTTTCCTCCCACCCTATCGTCCGATGTTTCTCCACCCTTTAAACATCCTGCTCCAATCCGGAGGGAGAGAAAGAAAGGAGGGAGTAGCAGGAGGATGATGCGAGAAAGGACATCGACGTCCAGCGCACATGATCCGGAGAAGGTTGAGCTAGGTCATTGGAATGGAACTCTGGCATAGGATGAAGAGGAGAGAGCGATACGGATGGAGAGATAAAGAGATGGAGAGGAGGATGAAAAGAGAAGAGAGATACGATAGATAGGGAGAGGGAGGGAACCTTTGGCAGGTGGCACGAGTACTGGAGCGGATACGAGATTTGCGGGATTGAAGGAGGTCTTTAATAAGAAAAGTTGTGGGTATCGAATAACCCCTTCGAAGATGCAGAAATGTCGATTACAAAAAAATGAGGATCGAATATATATATATATATATATATATATATATATATATATATATATATATATATATATATATATATATATATATATGCTGACGTCACCAATGGCACTTTTTAACGCGTTTTTAACAAACTTCCCCATTAGGTGGAAGGTTGAAATTTCGCAGGAATGTTTGGTTCAGATAGCCATAAAAAGGTTATGGAAAGAAAATAATTCTTTTACTAAGCCAACCAGTAATTCGAACAAAATAATCGCGTATATGGTTTAAATTCAATGGCTTCGATTTGTGTCTTTGATATATGAAGGATTGCATATAGCAATTAGCATAAACAAAAAATCTGATGTGGCCACCACATGACTTTCTCCATACCTGTAATATTTCTAAAAATTCCAAATAGATTACATGATAATAAATATTTTAAGGAACCGAGAAAAATTAAGACTTTACAAAGAACAAAAATAAACTCAAACCATAGCCTTCTGATATTGGATATAGCCACGAAGTTCCAACAATCCCTCCTTATAATAAAAAGCTATGTTGGTTGGTTGCTTGGTATACGTCACGATCTTAAAATGCGAATAACTCGATCAAATATGCATATATAAACTTGAAATTTGGCAGAGATAATCTACTCGGATATGAAAATGCTGTGACGAAGGAGAATTTACGAAAAACGTCTAGAGGTCGACTCCAGACGATGATTTGCATTCCCCATAAGATAAAACGTAAAAATCGACTTTTTCACGTGCAGGCTTTTCATCTTTTTGAGAATAAAATCATAAAAAGCTAACCTACGATATTCGGATCTTAATAATTTTAAAGAAAACATTATAAGGTTTCTTATTCTGTTCATATTTTCCTGCCTACAGTTCGAAATTACTGATGTTAAACGTTGAATTCACATATTTTGGGGAAATCTTGCCATTTTAACGGGATGTTGCCATGCCTTCCAATTACATTGTTAAACCTCGAAATTCTATTGTTATTTCAACTCTTATAAGTTTAAGCGCGTATTGAAGGCTTTTAATGTGAGAAGGAGAGAAAGATGGAAGGAGAGGGAAATGATATTCTTAAACAACATTCGTTGCGCTATTTACGAGAAGGAATACCACAAGAGCTGAAATGTTATTCAAAAAGATTAAAAATAGTAATAATGAGCTAAATTCAATATTAATAAAATAGAAATGGTATGAAAATCTGAGGAACGTGCTGGACGTTTAATAAACAACCCGAGCGTGTAAAAAATGTGTAGAGTGAAGGATTGTGCGATAGGTTACGGGAGTTAGGTAGAAGGTTGGAGGACTTGAGGACGGTTTGGGAAATTTTAAAAGAATCACAAAAATAATAGTAAAAGGCTAATTTTTCAGTCAGTTGGTCTGAGTGTAAAATCATTAAAACGCGAATAACTCGATCAAGGATGTAGATAGAAAATTGAATCTTGGCAGAAATTTATATAATGAGCTAATCAGAATTAGTTGACTTAGGGTTGACATGGTAATTTAAGAAATAGCTGTTCGTTTGTGGTGTTAGTTTGAGAGGGGAATATATTGCACTTCCTTCGAATAAAACTAATAAATTTTGATTTAATGAAACATTGTATGTGGACTGAAAATTAAAAAGTATATAATTCACATTATAGTATGTTCCAGAGAGTTGAATTATATTCTTTAAGATTAATTTCGAATGATTTTTACTCCGAAAAGATTATTTAAAACATTATAAATTAGTTTGAGGATTTTTAATTACACAATTTTATGCCGTGTGTAAATTAAATTAAAGTCTTTAAAAATCCAACAGGGTGAAACATCTAATAATAAGATAATGACAGATATACGGATTAGCAGGGAGATTATCCGTAATTTACGATTTTAATGGATGTGAAAATACATCAAACTTTATTTCAATAATTTTACCTTTAAGTTATTTTGTGTTAATCGATACGTTAATTTTGTTATCTTATTAAATAATTTATATTTACATTCGTTAATCTTTGTGAATTAACTGTAACCTTTAAATTTCATTTTGAATTATAGTTAACTGACGATTTATTTGTTTTTAAAAAGTTTTGCTGGCTTTACAATTTTAAAATTTTAAGGCAGATGATGAACAACAATATTTTTTTGTTATAAGTGACCAAAAGAAAACTGTTATACATAGCAACCATAGCAAAGACCACATTGCTTTTAAAGGGACCTTTAATACTTTTAATGGAAATTTATGCCGCCATAACGAATTATAGTGAAACTTCCATAACTCGAATATCAAGGGGTAAAAATTATTCGAGTTAAAGAAAATTAAAAATACCGAAATGTATTTTTTTAATATTTGCATATATACAGTGGAACTTCAATAACTAGAATCTCAAGGGAAAGCAAAAATTATTCGAGTTATAGAAAAATAGTTACGGAAATATATTTTCTCATAGTTTAAAATTGAGTTAACATCAACTTTATTCCCTTAAGTTAACTTACTTTAATGTTCAATATCACGCATATTATGAAATCATCATCACCTACATTTTCTTCCGAAAATGTGTAAGATTTTACTGTATACAAAACATTAATTACAACACACACTGATTGAGGGTACCATAAATAATGATAATTCTAATGTAATACCGAAAGCACAAACACGACGATTAAATTTGGGATATCGACTGTAGGAAAGAACGAATAGGTTTTTCTTTAGGAATATCAGGGATCACAATTGGAGAAGCAACCCTGGCAGAAGTGACTTTAGGGACTGCCTGATGCACTGCACCCAGGGGCGGCCCGAAAAATTTTAGCGCCCTGAGCGAGATAGCACTCCAGCGCCTCCTCGGTAAATGTTTGTTGAGATATTTACAAATTACATGTTGATTTATTCAACGCTCTGTATATATTACCGATAAAGAAAAAATAAAAGGAATGACATCAGAATTCCAGCCTTTTCTGCGTTATAAATTGATATAAAATATTTTTTTCACTTCCTAGTAATGCATAGATAATTGGAATGGATTGCGCCCCCAAAACTTTGGCGTCCCGGGCACAAAATTCCTCGGGCCGCCCCCGCTTGCCTGTACCGCCTGGCCCATCGATAAACAATAGACGCAGCCCGGGGCGGACTGCCGATACTAAACCGGCACGAGCGACTGTACCACCGGCCCGATTTTTTGTTATTATATTTTAATCATTGTAAGAATTCATTATCTCGTCGACAAAAATGTGGATGAAAATACGTTGATAGTATCTCTCAACTAATAAAAATTAATAAAAGTACTAAAATTTGTTTACAATAGGGTTATTACATTTTAAACAATTATTATAGTGATACAACAACAATATTAATTAATTAATAATCTTTAAATTTTATACCGGCCCAGTCGGTCCTCACGGGCGCCGGCCCTTCGGGCGATCGCACAATCGCCCGTATTACCAGTCCGACCCTGGTCGCTGCTGAGAATTCCGATCAGAAAAACTTTCCGCAATGGCTGTGACAATCACTCGTAGTTTGTCGTTCAATTGTCCGATCGTTTGTTCTGCACTACCGCCGTGTTCGTCAACAGAAATATCGTCTTCGAACAAAGCGGCATTAATATCGACAGCTGGTAAGTGAAACTCTGTAACAGATCTATCGCCGCCTCGCAATTTCTGCTCAATTACCATTTATCCGGATTATTGTCCGCACGCCTACTTTCACGGAAAGTTGTTCGGTTTTCAACAATGAAAAATATTAACTACCATAGCAAAGACTCCAATACCTTTCAGTGGGAATTGATTATCCATACTTCAAGAGCATTGATTTAATGCTTAGACTACATTATAATCCATGTGATTTCAACCAACGACGTATACATATGGCGACGTGAAAAATTTTTAATTAATTTTTTATCCAGATACGTACTAAAAGGCACGGATGATGACACCATAATCATAACACAAAATACCCTAATTTTACGTAAGTTTTAGTGTAACATATAGGCTTCTGTCTTAATGTTGATTATAATTATGACTTAAAAAGGGCCAACGGAGATTGAAATTCGAAAAATTGGACGCGAGCCGATCGTCAGAGAATTTAGAAATTCCGGATAGATGCCTTAATATCTGGGAAAATGAAAACTATTGTCTTAGTTAAATGGGCTCTGTGTAGTTCAAATTATGTCGCGTTGGTTTATTTAGTAGTTTAGATCTTGATGTATGGTGATTTTTTAAGTTCTTGCAGTATGCAAGCATCGACAACTTATGTATTATAGATAGCTGCTTCTTACGGAGGATATAATATATTATATATGACATAAAACCTAAGGTAAATCTAGATATTCCACAGAGCTGAAATTTGGAGGGAACCTTGGTGTTGGTCCAAAACCATCAGGAAAAATCGAAAATTCCAAAATTTCCTCTTTTTATAATTGCATTTTAAATTACTTTTAATTAAGGTACAAACTCCGGACCTAAATTAGAAGACAGGAAAAAGAACGAAGATTATTTTTCCTGAAAGTAGAACACGAATACGCGCCGAATTAGTCCAATTATTCGATTTTTACTGCATAAAAACGGGATTTTATACAATTTATAACAATGGCCCAATATTTCTGTCATGACTACGAGACAATGCTTTTCTTCGTGAATTTATTTTACGTGTTAATAAAACTGAACGAGAGCTTAGTGCCACGAACTGAAAAGTAGCTTATTGTCATGACGCCACTCTCAGACCGTGACATTTAAAAGCAAAGGGAAAACATATTTGGGTGCGCAGGCAATACTAAGAGGACTATTGCGCTGAAATTTTCAGGGTTTGTAGATGTCATGAGTGGGCCTTCGGATAATATGAGACATCTTATGTAGGTGTGATGAGGGTGGCAACAAGGTGTTGAGGGAAGCCCAGCGGACACTTACCAAGTTGAGGACCAAGCTGGCAGGCTGCTGGGGGCGTCGAAGAGACAAGTAAAACACACGAACACAAAAACACACGCAAGCTTATCGGGCCTATGCCCTTCTTCAGCGAAAGAGTAACGTAAAGTTATATTATATACATATACATGCATATAAAACCTAAGGAACTTCTAGATATACCACTGACCTGAAATTTGGCAGGATGATAGGTTATGAGGTACAACCAACAAGAAAAATCGAAAATTCCAATTTTTAAAATTTTTAGTGGGGTATTATTGGCCTCAATATTCTATTTCGATACTCCATAAGAAAAACATGGACATCTGTGCAGTTTCATAAATTTGCATTTTTAAATTAGTTATAGTTCAGATATAAACTCGGGACGAAAACATTTTTATAGCTAAAAGAATGAAGTTTCTTATTTTTGAAGACTAAATTCAAATCAGTGTAGAATTGATGAAGAAATGTGTTTTTAATCGGAAAAAGCAGATGTTCAACAATAAAGAACTTCAGCTACCATAGCAACCAAGACAATGCTTTTCAATGGGTATTGACAATCCGTATTATAATAGCAACACTTTAATTCTTTTCATTAGGGAAATTCTTATTGTCCCATTGATTTTAACCAAAGACGTATACATATGATTACGTCATAATTTTAAAACGCGATATATGTTATTAAATAAAATAACTCCTTTCAATTATGAACTGTATAGATTTAATTTATTGCTTCCAAAGAGAATCAGTGGGTTGTATTATAATGCAATTGATTTAAAACTACGGGGTAAGCTTATAACGAAGTCAAAATATAAAAACAGGAAATATTAGAGAAAAATCTACCATAAGTTAAGATGGGGAAAAGGTATTCTAATGTGTAGACCAATCTAAAAGGAATAGGAAGCTGAAATTTTGCACAATAATAGGATTATGCTCACAACCAATTAGAAAAATCTAAAACTTCAAAATTGTTAATTTTTAGTGATTATTTTACCCTATTTGTACATTAAAGTTTATTAATGTTTATCACGGAAACTATAAGTCGTAGCTACGACATTTTGCAAAAATTTTGTAGCCAATTTTATATAGAAAAAAAACAAAAATCTTAAAAATTTTCAACAATTCGGCCGCAAAAAATTCGCAATCAATTAATGCAGTAGAATTGAAACATAAGGACGGTTCATTGCTTTAGTCTGAGAGAGAGATATTTTGTTTTGATTTAACACAAGCCATCTTTCCTTGGCTTGACACGAGCCATTTTCAGTTAATTGATTCGTTTTGTCATAAAATTCTTCAGCATGTGTATCGATTGCAGCAACTACCGCGAACCAGCGTCAGACAAAACCACAGACCCTGCAAGCCATAATAATTCGAGAGACGCTATTCCACCGAGCCTACCTTACGCAGGCAAGATTAGATAACAGCAGACCCAGGGTGGTCGACGGGAGGCGGGCAGGAGACCTCTGATCTCAAGCCAATTTACGGAATGGATCTCATTCCTTTGCATATTAAAGAGAAGCGGGGGTCAAAGAATCAAGGATGAGGGCGATGAGAGTACGCGGGAAAAGGATGTAGATGGGAAGGGGAAAGAGATAAAAGTTCGACACGAATTTTTCAGCATTTGATGTTTAACCTTAGGCGTTGCTTTCTTTTATGTTAACCATCTGTTAACGAAAAACTACAAAAGAATTTATTTATACGAAAATTTACACATACATTCATTTACATACGAGCGTAAATACATATCCCACCCGTGCCTGTCTGTACATATGCACATGTACAGATATACGCATTCGTGCGCATGTACATGTGTAAAAATAAAAACAAAAAGCGATAAATTTAAGGGATATTTATTAGCATTCCTCCATGTACCTTTATCCCTCTTTACGACGGACTTTCGCTTCACTTCAAAAAGTATGGCAAGCGCATCGCTATCCAACGCTAACGGACAGAGTGGCGCGAACATAATTCTCCCGCAACTGTCGGCAACGAGGTGTGTGAGGAACGGGTGAGGGCAGTCGAAGAGGAGGAGGAGGAGGCGGCAGGTACTTCTCGCCGAGTCTTAGGCGAGCGGACTCATTGAGTTATGAAGCGGTTCGCTTTAAAAGAAGGCGTATTAAAATGGAGATGAATCCCTCGGATAATAACTACCCTCTCTCCCTCGCCTACACGCTCTTCCGAGAAAGGGGAATCGAGCGATAGGGAGGGTGAGAGGCTGAGTCTAGAAGACCAGGGAAAATAGCAATCAAGAATCATTTTCATTTTCTGCGAGGATGTATGTAGAAAGAGAGAGAGATAGTGAGGGGAAGAGAGACAGACAGACAGAAAGGCTCCGGGAATTTGCGACGTGATCCGCAGGCGACGCCCATATTGTAGGGAGAGATGAGGGGAACATGTGTGGATCGAGGATCTGGAAAAGGAAAGATGGATGTAGATGAAGTAGTGATAAAGTCAAAAGCCTCGCGTTTCTCGAGAAAGTGTGCGAGAGAGAAAGAGAGAGAGATTATAAGCGGCGGCGCTTTTCCTTTTGTCCATTCTTATTTTTTTCGACCTTTCAACAGACAGATGTTCCTCGGAGGGCGAGAGATCTTAGAGAGAACAAAGAGGGCGATGATTGACGTTAATTAAATGTATACAGATCTCTGAAATAGTGGTTGGTGGTCGTGAACGCGGGAGTTATTGGATAAGTTTCAGATTCGATCTTGTTTTTTCTGACCGTCAGTCGTTTTCTGCTATCAGATAGAGCGTTTTCGTGACGTTTACATCTGTCGTTCCTTGGAAAATTCTGTTTGGTATCAACTACATATGGGATTTGATCACCATAAGGAGAAAGTGACCTAAAATTAAACGACTCGAGTCGCTAACTTCACGCGAAAAAGAAATAATTGCGGAGGCATTTCGATTTCAAACGATATATTAGGAAAAGCAACGATTTTATTGAATCCTAGGAGTATTTGATTTCATTTTTACTTTCTCCATACGTAGTATAGGGGAAAGTATTGTTTTCATGAAAAAAATTGATTTCGAGATTTCAACGGAAATACACGTTTTGAGGTCCCCTGAACAAGTTTTGACAATTTTCTCGATGATGTCTGTGTGATAGAATTTTGTGGGTGCTCTAACTCAAAACCTATTACTCAGATCAACGAAAAATTTTATATTTGACAGATTTGTTCAAGGGAAAAGATTTGATAAGTTTTTGGTAAACATCGGTCAACCGAAAGTGGGTGTTTACTCTATTACAATGTCTTTCCGTTTATATTTTTGTACAAATGGGGGAAGTCTCGGAGACTATTTACACGCATATTACTTCATGGGAAATGTTTAGTCTTTAGTTGACCACCAAACAAAAAGCACGAAAAAAATTGTGCGTGTAGCTACAAAGAAATGCGCGATGAATTCAAATAAATAACAGTATTTTATAACTTACGTAAAGTGCATTTGGTTATAAACAGAGCTGCAAACCGAACCGAACCAAATCGCGAACCGAACCGCACCCATATTTCTGAACCGCGAACCTAACCGAAACCACTGAACAGATTTTTTTCTGAACCGCGAACCGAACCAACATTTTTTGGAAAAGTGGTTCGGTTTTTTGTTCAAACATCGACTACGGGTCAACGAAAATTTGGGAAATTTTCTTGGGGAAATCCAGTGAGTAGGAAACTTTTACTCCTTTCTCTTTCTTTTCTGTTCCCATTGTTCACGGCTAGGGTTCTAGAATGGCTATTAAGAAGACGTGAAAAGCACTGCATCGAATTAGGAGCCCATCTCAGGGGTAGGGAAAGAGTTTTTTAATAAAATAAGAAAAATGTTGCTAGGACCTTTAGCTTATTAATTACTCAAATATTTATTAGAATGTTAACAATTATAAATTTAAGTGGAATACACTGATATAATAGAATCTAAAGATAGGTAAATAAGGTAGGAAAAATACCACTTTTTATAAAATTATTTCGCAGATTCTATTATATCAATGGGTTAAATGAGAAATGGTGGAACGTTACTTCAAATCAGAGTCGTTTAAAACTACTCAGAATGATTTCTGTAGGCAATTTCGATGTTGTAAGGCATCAACAAATCTATTATATGGAAGCTTGTGAAAATGTTCAGGGAGACTGGAAATGTAAATTTTGTGAGTCATGTTCACTCGTCGACTGTTCTGATTGAGGATCATTTAGCACAGGTTAGTGAGAGCCACCACGCTCGCTTGATTTGTCGCCATTAGACTTCATTCTGTGGGGTTTTATCAAAGACAATGTCCACAACAGCAATCCACGCAATCTGGATGAATTGAGAACCAACCGACATATCCCACATCATTTCCTACATCACACCCATCACGCCGCAGGCAGTGTCTTCAATCATGCTTCGTCGTGATAAGTTATGTATTCATCATGCTGGTGGTCATTTTCAACATTATTTGTGACAACGTAAGTAATGTCAGACAATAAAGGTTGTTACTTCTAAATTTCATGTCTCTAGCACTCTTTTACTTGAAGTTATTAACATTTTCGTGGGTTCTCATTTAAAATGATCACCCAGTATAATATGTATGGAGAAAGTAATGCGGTGGCCACATCAGATTTTTAAAAATGTTTTATGGATTAGTACCGAATTCTCACTTCCACTGCGGAAAATTTTTGAGAAACAGATTTTGCAAGTTTTTGCGTTGTATGTGGGGACATTGACACTGAACATCACAACTAAATGTTTTAGAAATGAAGAATTAGAGTAAGTTTTAGTTATTATTTTAAATAGTTCTTTATAGACAACATTCCTGGTCGTTGGTTGTCCATCCGGTTCTATTACTTTTAAATGACTGAAACCGAGTACTCACGACAATATATTTCCTTAGGAAAATATTGGACGCATTATCTAGATCCCAATTTGGTTCAACTTCCGATCCCGTAGTTACTTTCTTCTTAATACAAATTAAAACGGAAAACTGTCTTTTCAAAAGCAATGGTACATAAACAAGTGAGGAAAAAACTGATTAATCATATATTAAGGGAGTTTTTTTTTAAATAAAAATTACACCTCTTAGACTGTTCCTGGAGTTTCCGAATTTCAACCGCGGGAAGAACTTATGGCCATAAACGATCTCTCAAAATTTGCTTGCCCTAACTTGAACGGTGTATAAGTAGTTCACCGGACACGGAAGTGTGACGGACAAAACGATTATATTAGCGGATTTAAAAAGAACCGCCAAAAACTGTCTGATGGAAACAATGTTACACATGGTGTCATCACTCATGCACCATTCTTTGTATCAGTAGAAGTTACTGCTGCTATGACGATGATTAAAAAATAAACGGGACATTATGCCTATTTATCAGATGTAAGAGAAATCTATTTCAGAAAATTCCAAGTACACAAAACAACCGAAATTATATGACGTTTTTAATAAAAACGTAATTAAAGAAGCGTAGAAAACGTTCCCCTATTGAAAATAGAATAGCTAGGAACTCAATCTTCGACGACGAGAAGTAGATAATTACGACAGCCCTTGCCTGCATATCTAACTTTGTAAGCGAGGAAGAAGAATAAGTTGTATATCATATTTATTGTTTTTTTATTTTGTATGGACTTCATTTGATAGTTAAAAGTTATGCAATATACATATATTTTTCCCGGAAATCGGAAAAATCCAAAAGCGGCAATTGAGTCAATGAGTTACATTAATAAACTCAGGTTTAAGACACAGTAAAACAAAAATTCACCTTCTGAACATTAAGGATGAAAAAATTCATGGAGACAGGTTCAGTGCATTACAAACCGCTTTCCAGTAGACCAGCTATCCCTGAAGAGAGCACCAAATCTGTCCAAAATGCGTTCCAAAGAAGCCCAAAAAAGACATATCGTGCTTCTAGAGAAATTAACATTTCCATCTCAGCAATCCCTAAGGTTTTCAGGGTGAAGTTACATCAGCATCCATACAAAATTGAAGACTTTTTTCTGTCAAGAGTGTCGTTTACTCGACTAAGACAGATGTGGCAGAGCTGAAAGTACCTATCAAAACTGTACCGCATAATGTCACACCACAAAAAACTGCCAGAAAACTTTATGAGGCAAAGATTCTAAAAAAATGTCTTTTTCGCTTTATTTGTAATAATGAAAAAGTTATCGACTGTATATACAATTACATTTAAAATACGTTTCTAAGGATTTTTCCCCTTATTTGCACAGGTGCGCACTTGGTTCGTTGCGCATAGATGGAAAAAATATAAAGCTCAATAATGATATTATTTTTTATTTGGAATAATTAAAAGTTATTGATATTTAAAACACTTCCCGGACTTTGTAACAACTCTGCGCGCGCACACTTGAACACAGTCATACACCGTTAATTCGAACGTCCACGACTTTAATTTTCGTTCACTCGAAGTGAATTAATTTCCTCGAAAAAAATAAAATTCTTCTTTATGTTATATTTTTGAAATCTCGCATTTATATCATCTGAATTTTCGATAACCTGCTGAAGATATATTTTTTATTTTCCGAATTCTTAAACATTTAATCGAGAAAAACGATTGTATTGAAATTTTTATTATGCACGGGTTCTTATCGGAAACCGCAAAAGTGAATCCTAAATACGGAAAAGCCTTAAACAATGGAACCTTAGATCTGGATTTTATTGTACAAAATAAAACGAAGTTTTATAACCCGAACATTCAACTAATCAACTTCATTCTCTTCCCTTTAAGGATCGAAATGTCGGAGTTAGACTGTATATACTCAAGTTGGTGTCAAACGACGAGCGACGGTCCGAAGGAATTTAGCGCCAGATAAGAAGTTTTAGGTTTACGATCCCGGATTCCGCACAGGAAACAATGATCTAGGCCAGAGACCCAGGTAAAATACCGAAAGATAGGGAAGAATGGTTACATTGTGGAATCTTATCTAATCGCACCAACGTTCTACCCTGAAGCGCAATGGGGGAGACTTCCTAATCGAGCACACTCATTAAAGTGAGAGAGCTGAAGGCGTTTAAAACAGACATGGTTTAGCATGTTATTTTTTAATTCGTCCTTTTTACGAAAATGCGAGTTCCAAGTAGTAGATGACGATTTACTGTAAAAAAAAACCAACTAGCGCTGTAATTTGTTTGAAAACGGGAGAAAGATACGTTAGGACGGGTTTCCAAAGTGGGAAGCGAACCTTTCAGGGAGGGAGGGCTGTCTAAAGGCCGAGGCGGTGAAAAATATTTAACATATTCATTACTAAATTAACTGTACATAATGAAACATTTCAATCTAATCTTCAAATTCCTAAGACGTCATATTTTATAATAAATAGAAGTAGAAAAGGTAACATGACAATTTCAAGTATGGTTGACCAATAATGAACGAACGGGATGCATGGGGAGGAGGTAGAAATACAGTTATCATGGAAGTAAAATTTGGAGATAGTTGGGTAAGGCTATGTTCATTTATATGAAATACGGCATTTCTTCCCGAGATGAAACTTGATATTACTCCTGTGGTTTCCAGACTTTGGGGCGCGCCTCCTGAGGGGTCTTGGTGGGTAGGTCGGGGGGCGCAAAATATTTGAAATTTTATTTGCTGTCTGTTTAACTATCATAATCGTGAGACCTATCATATGCAGCCGCCTGATTCTAGCCCCCAAGTGGCCAGGACGTAGCGTTTGTATCCATGTTTTTCTTAAATTGGCTGTATTAATTGCTAATGTGGATGCAGTAGGTATTGTTTTTTAACTTTTAAAATGAGGGGTTGGAAAGGCATTTTTCTTAGGTGATGCAAGGTGTATTACTCCACTTCCTTCAAATTATTTAAAACAGAACGAAGTTAGTAAAAATCATGGTGACTATAATAAAGATATAAGCGATACTTCGAAAATAAAAGAATGAATTCCGTCATTCATCTCTGAATCCCAAAAAAGGTCATAACTAATACGGATTAACAGAAAATAGTATAATGATTACGAATAAACATCTCGAGAGATTTTTGTTTTGCTCTATGGCTATAAATCATCCCATGTACTTGTCGTCTGAGCATCCAAGTACGAAGAAAGATGATGCGACAAACGATGGCGTTAATAATACAAAAAGATCAAAATCTATTACGGATTCGACGACAAATTAGTCGTGAGAACGAGGGGTATTTTTATATTGGGTTGCGAAAAAGGGTGAGCGATACGGAGACTGCCGGGAGGCATTGAGGGATGAGGGACACAGCGAGCGAAGTATTGTCGGAAAAGGTTCTCTCACCACGAGAACCGAAAACACGAGGCGACCGGATCGGATCAACCGATTTTATTGACCTGCCAATCATGCCGACCACTCTCCTGTCATTTCGTATGACGCAATCATTTGTATCTTTTACTCCCCCCGAATACATTATGTGCAACGACTTCGGCCTTCCACTCCCACTCGGCCACCGAAACGATAAATCGAAGTATCCTCTCGCGTTTATCTGGATGAGCACCACGTAGCACTAACGACGTCAACACGAGGGAGTACTATCAACTACGAACAGTCACGTTTTCTCTCAAATAACATCGTAGCTCGTGTTAGGACAGTGCGTAGCTCTCGTAAAAAGAAATAGAGTGGAGAGAGAATGAGCAAAGAAAGTCAAATTAGCGTATGATATTTTACGGTTGAGATGATAAAACAAGAAATAATTTCTTTAATCTGTGAAAATCTACTTAATCTACGACATTCTGAATCTAAGTAGTTTTAATTTTAGTCAAATACGCAACTTATTTAACAAATAAACACTAGTACCTCTTACGTTCGGCATAAAAATATAGAATCGGATTTTCCAATACAGTTTATAAAGGAATGATTTCATTTTCCCACTTGTGCATTAGATCAGTGTTTCTAAACCGGGAGTCCCCAGACCCCTAAGGGTCCGCGTGATATTTCTCGGGGGCTGAGTAGGACTTGATGTTTATTTTTATCTATAACTTGTTTGATCCAGCGCACAGCTCTGATTAATATTTCAAAGAATGAAAAATTGATGGGGAGGGGGTTCGCAGAAATTGTGGGACTTCGTAGGGGGTACGCGGCTCCTAAAAGGTTGATAAACACTGCATTAGATTACTCTTCAAAATAATTCAAATTCATAAAATAATCAAAGCGCCTAAAGATAGAGTAAGTAATATTTTCAGAGAAATATGAAATTGAAAAAATTATTAAGTTGGCCATATATAGGCTTACCATACGTTCCGGTTTTGATGTCCTTTCCCAGCGACAAGGCCGGCTTGTTGTGCTGTCCCGGAAAATAAATATGAGTCAAAGTCATAGACGAGTGACTTTGCACTCACGACTTCGCCATTGTAAATTTGCAAGATACTGTTGTGAATATATTAAAATCGCCATGTAAGCCGCGAAACAATTTATTTAGAAAACAAAATTTGGATGGATATTTAAACTTTTGAAAGGGTTTTTATTTTTTAAAAGATATTAGTATAAAGATATTTAGCAAATTGGTAAAATTATTTAATAGCGGCAAAAACCGTTTAAGCTATACCGAGTTTGTTAATATCACATTAAAGTTAACAAAAAATAATAAAAGACATGCTCCGATTGTCCCAGTTTTTCATATGCAGAAATTGTTTTTCCCCCGATTTGTCCCCTGAATATAGGGTAAACTGACGAAAAGCCAACAAGGAACTAATGGAGTATATGCCAATAGCGTCTATATTTCCAGTAAAAGAGAATTAATAAGACGCGGTCACTTCTTTATCTCTAGACGCTGAACACCTAAAAACCGATTCTCCAAATTTCACGAAAACAGCACACATGACCAATTTATTTATTAATTTATTTTATTTATTTATAAGACTCGGCTTACAGCACGGGAACAATTACAGCTGATAGATTAACATTATATAAATAAAATAAAAAATTAATTATATAACTAAGTTCCAGTTTCAGTAATATAGCCAAAGTAGTTGTAAAAGCCAAATGGTCATGCACGAAAACTGTTGATTTGTTTTTCTTGAGTCTGGCTATATAGTTCGCAGCATTTAGAAACTGGTTAAAAAACTTCTGTTTTTGGAATCTTGTGGATAAAACGATAATATCTAAGGCATAAGAATATGGTTCAAAATACATCTACTGAAAATATGCGCGGTCTTTTATTTCCCGTAAATTATTTGAATATTTTATTTTTTCAAGCCGTGACTATAAGTCAAGGCGCTCATGCATCCTACTAGACACGTTATGCTGTTGTTCATGTGTGTTCTAAAACACAAATTATAAAATGCCGACGAAATTCCTTTACTTCAAATCGAATGACCTGCAGCAAGGTCCTAGGACGACATTACATCTTCAATAAAATGGTATATCAAGTAATTTACTGATTATGAAAGTAAAAAAAAAGTTGAACAAAAAAGCGATTTGGTCACGTTAGCTGCATTTCAAGCGAATAAATACACATCTATCTTTTAACGATAAAAATATTCTTTCTATCATCGTACAGTCAAATAGGTAGCGATTTCATACCAAAATAATAAAATTTCCAAGTTGTCACCAACGGTCAGTCTCTTCCACCAACTTATTACGATCAAAGTGCGGGGAGAGTAGATGTTCTTTTTATAGTCTACGAAGCCAACGCGTTGGCTCGCTCGATGACTTCTCCACGACTTGGATGTGATCCATTGCGCTGAATCCGCTTCTGAATCCTGTTCGGTCTTTTAAGAGACGATTTATCAGACCTTCGTGAAGACCTTGTAAATGACGGACAGCTGGGAAATGGATCCGTAATACCTTCGGCCATCTATACCTCCTATCTGCAGAAGACGATAGCGTTGCATTGGCGTTATTCCATGGTTCGGGTTTGATTTTTTTTTATCTCAATCAGATTTGCGAAAAGATTTGCAAGAATATTCACCTACTCTCCCGATCCCTTCTAAAATGGCCGATTTTGCACCACTCTCTCCTGGATCTCTATACTTTTGAATGTATGTACGACTACTTTAGAAGGCCGTCTGGAACCGTGTTGTCTTTGCTCTTTTCTGCTGTTCCTTTTTTCTATTTTAGCACACAATTACCTATAGAATTCTCAGAGGTTTACATTCTTATTTTACTTATTATTTATACGCCTCCTGATACTATTGAATAATTCAGTACTTTACGGCCATCATAAGCTTTTTTCTATCTTTAAAAAACCTGTATAATATGGCTTCCTTAAGCTATTTTCCCGATAAAAAGTTACAAAACTTTTCATTTGCGCGTATGATTTACCTTATTGCTGAAGAAATGGCATTCTCCAGACCCAAAATCCTAAAGCTTTTTTATTACATTTTACAACGATCTCAGATCAAAACCTTGTGATCCATATGACTGTTTTCCTTATCCCTTCCAGTGCTAATATATTTTTAAAAGAATCGGTAAGTATCATTGATGCATCATTGGGACAAACAAATCCTAAAAATCTTTCCTACACATAAATTTTTTTTTACTTTCGTTATTAACATTTACTTAGAATATACGAGGCGCTTTAAATGTTTACTTTATTTATGAATTACACCTAAGCGAAATAATGTTTGCCCTGACGGTAACTGCTTCGTTTCATGAATTTGAAATTCGAATTTGATCTTTTGCGCAGACTAATTATTTCTCTCTCCGACGAAGGGCTCCAGATAAAAAAGCTTCCGTTTTAGTGTTTTATATATTTGTGTTATTTCAGTAACCTCAGCGGTTCTCCAAACTCTGGTAAGTGTCCACTGGGATTCCTCCAACATCTTGTCGAAGAAGTCATCACTACCTATCCTTTTTCTTAAGCATATCTCTCTCTCTCTCTGTCGCTGAAGAAGGGCTTAAGCCCGAAAAGCTTCCAATTGTGTTTTTCCGTGCTTTCACGTGTGTTACTATGACATCCCCAGCGGCTCGCCAACTCCGGTAAGTGTCCACTGGGCTCCCTCCAACACCTTGTTCCCACCGTCATCACTACAGTTTTTTTCCCTTAAGTTTATATATATGTGTGTGTGCACGCGTGTGTGCATAGAAGTCGTTAAAATTAGTTGCAATAGTACAAAAGACCAATGCGAAAATACCACGTGCGTGAATTTTGAAAATTTTCTTCTGTTGGCCGAGATCATTTCAGCCAGGAGCATGCGACCCTTTTACAATCGATTAAGGGAAGTCAACGTGACCATCTAATCACGAGGCTCTGCTTTCGCCAAGGACGAGCGGGCGTTTTTTATGTTTTCAGCCATTAATCTCGCATTCATTATCACATCGCCTCCAGTGGTAGCTGACTTTTAATAGCTTCGCTGAGCCGCGGCTGAAAAGTCATTGTATCGCGCTGCACCCAAGAATTTAAGTGTGTTTTGTATCCATTCATCACTTATTGTTCATTAATTTTAATATTACCCGCGCAGCGGATTCATCTATTGCAAGAAATTGCGCGTCTTCAACAAAAATTTCAAGGAAGGGGGTGCGTAACCGTCGTAAACACTTGATTTCGCAATTAAAATCCCTTATTCCGTTTTGAAAATTTACATATCTGAAACTTTATTCTTCTCATACTTTCACCAAACCTTAAAGGCAACATTAGGAAGTCTAGTGTTATAACAACAGTGTAAGAAAGGAATATTTAGCATTTCATACTGCATGCACACATAAATTCTTCAACCTTACTCAGGTCATTGCTCGCGGAGGCAGACCTTTCCACCAGTACATCATTTTTATCTAAAAAAACGTACTTTCGTGATATGCCAACAAGTTTTCTTATATCTCTTGTTCTATCTTGTTTGGCAGTCTCTGGAACCACTTCCTGTTTCTCAAACTCCATTTAAGAACTACCTTTGCTCAAAGATAACCAATAATTTTCAGGACATGTCCCATCAATTTACGTTCAGGTGTTTTCACTCATTCGGTTATGAGACTGCTTTCAAAACGAGAAAATTTCGCATCTTTTCAGAAACGATTGAAAGCATTATCCATTAATGTATTTCATTTCATTTAGCAATAAATTATTAAGTCAAATTCCAGTTCTTATATAGATTTTTAGACATAACAAATCATTTTTCTTTATTTTTTAGCATAAACCTGAAAAGATAGACATTTTAAGAAGATTACATTAACATCGTGAAATAAAAATTCTGTTGGATATGAAATCTATGACATGCGTTGGTCATTTTAATCAGAAATTCATTTAAAAATATTTATCTTTGTTTATTTCGACAAATTCAATTAAAATTTTTTCATCAACTGAGTATTTAACGATTTAAAACGAATCGCCCATTTTCTGTACTCGGTATGCTGGAACTCATGGGTGATTAATATGGAAGTGCCACATTTTTCTTTGAATTTTTAAAACTAAGCATTCCATCAAAATATAAGCACGACAGAAAGAAGTATATAAAGAGATATTTCGGCACTTTTCTGTTTAAGAAAGCAAAAGAACAGAGATCACAGATCCTTCCCCGGGGATTAAAGTATTGGTACCTTTTCGGTGATTTTCAGAACGCATCACTCCAGCACTGAAACACAGACGTGACGCCAAACTTTCAGGTAAATAAAAAACAACGTAGCACTTTATTTGCGGTCATTGGAACCGAAGCATTATTTTTCACCCGTCTTAACTTAAGCCACAAATTTCGTCGCCCAAACACACGACCTTGTCGCGTAACCAGAAGGGCCAACGCCACGACGAGACGGGTAAATCGAGAATTTTGGCATGAGAGCTTTTTTATTAGACACCAGCTAAGGATGTTTCAGCTCGCTTAATTCATGCAAATCTCGATTTGAATGAGGTCTAAAACGTCTCGCCAATATTTCGATAAAGCTATCTAAAATTTCCGAGTCACGGCAAGTACATTAAAATCGAAGCCGGCGACTCGCAACATCTGATTGGAATCGCAAACAGACACATTGATAGTTTGTTTTATCAACATCACCATTACTTTTAGTTAACTCCTTAGGACGTTTCTGACGGAACATTACGTCCAACTCACGTGAAACTGTAGCGGCCACCGGCATAATATGGCGTTTTCGGTGCTTGTTACAAGTTTTTAACCGTTAATGACATAATATTCCGTTTCAAATCGAATAAAATAAACATTAAATGCCGCAAAAGGCAAAAAGTTGCAAATTTATTCAGTACTTACAGTGTCCTAGCTTAAAAATAACGTAACTGTAAAGGGTTTAATGAAAAATTTGTGCTGAACAAATTTATAGATATTAGAAGATGCGCCCCAGGCTAAAAAGCAACGCCATTGACAGGAAACGTCGCCACTCGTCGTTAAGGCCGGAAAAGACGGGATGGGGAAAAGGCGACCACCGATAATAATGATACTCAAATAACGGGGAAGATTAAGACCAAGGTTACTGCTATTCATGGGTCTGGATTTCTGCCAGTAAGCTCTTATCGGGCAAAAAAGGCTCTTTTCCCTTCGACCCCCGACAAAACCCACTCCTTTATTGCCTCGCCGTAACGTTCCTTGCTATGCAGGTACTCAAGGAAAATCCGCATTCACTTTCCGGATTATTCAAATGCATTCCGAACGAACTTTATATACCCATATGTGGACGTCCGCCAGAGAAGGGCCCACTTTGTCGGTATGGAGTTATGAATGTAGCGCTATTTAATGATAAATTATGAGTAGAATAAAAGACAAATAGCACTCCTATGTTGACAAATTTTTTATTGAATATTACAGATGATATTTAAAAACAGTGTTTTGAGTAAATTGAAGCCAAATTCACGACATTAAAAATAAGTTCTACTCGTGCTTCACTTATGGATATAATTTCTAAATACGGTTATTCTTAATAAACCAGAGAATCGTTCCATGCACCTTTTTAGGCATCGATATTTTCTACCGTTTTTCACAAAAATGCTGATATCTCCGAAACTAAGATCGACCAAGTGGGACGTCCACATATAATGGAGCGTTCGGCTCTTTAGAATGATTCATTTTACTTGAAATAACAGCTCGAGAATAGAGAGGTGGCCACAAATTCGAACAATATTATTTAGTTAAAACCGTTGCAGAAGAAGCACAATGATAAACTCAAAACCCTAACAATAAACGTCTTACTCTGTTCTTTGTAAAATGGCTAACAGGAGATAAATGACACGTGCGGTATGGATAAAACAAACTATATGCGCATTTTAGTGTCGCCGTTAAAAACGTAAAGCATGTTAATTTATCATATGAAAATAAAAATAACTATTCACCGTGGGGAGTCAATGTAGCGAATTAAAAATCCTGTTAAATTAAAAAAATAATTGATAGTAGTTATGACCCAGACGAAGAATCAATATGTCATAAAGACGTAAAACAGTGATTTCGGAGGATTTTCATTAAGAGCAGGCTGTTAAAAATAATATTGAGGCTAACAGCTTAAAATTTAAAACGCGAGATCCTAAAGGACGCCAAACCTCGCAGGAATTTTCCTGATATTAATTCTTTATTGTTTTTTACTAAGGAAAAATGATAGCTCGTTCCATAATGTGGATTGGAAAATGAGATAGGAGGTAGCCAGCGGACCCGAGGATCGTTCGCACGGAATGTTATGAATGTGTCTTAACTTGGTAACATGGTCTCCCGAATGAAAGAAGGAAGCAGTTTATTATGGTTTGATACCCAGATGATTCGTATCTTTTGAGTTAACTCTGGCTCCCACCTTTCTCACGGTGGAGAGAAGGTATGGACACCACTTGCTATGCAAGCGTGGAGATATATGGAATACCTCTTGAATATTTAAGTAAGGGCTCGGAGAGAGAAGAAAGATAAAAAACATGAAATATTGAAAACTGAAAAACAAGAGAAGACAATATGGAGATATTTCTGTTAAATAGCGGATGAAGTTTTAAATAGTACCTAAAACCATCGAATAGAACTAACTTCTTAAGTTAAATTATGAAAAATGTTTTGCGAGGAATAAAGTAGATTACCTTGAAATTGTACGAAACGTCCATTTAAAAACAATATAAGGCAACGAATGAATTCCAATAAAATATAAAACTTTTATTGACAAAAATGATAAAGCGTAAAAAGCGTGAGTGATTAAAGTAAAATTTAAAATACAACTATAGTACGAATTAGCATTTTGATAAGCCGAAAGGGACGGAAGGCGAAAGAAACGAAATAATAAGGGCGAAGGAATTTACTGCAATAAAATAAAATTTCGACGCGGAGCAAAAAAAGTACGCCAATTAAAATTAATGGGTAGCGAGGATAGCAGCTTTTGCGAAGGAAAAACCTGTGGTTTATTCTTCGTCGCTCTTTTGTGTGGATGAAGAGGATAACGGGGTGGAGATGGAGGAAAAAGTGAAAGAGCAAGAGAAGAGAGAGGCATAAAGAGGGGAAGAGATGAATAATATGGAGACGAAGGGAGGGGAAAAAGAAAGGAAGATGCGATTGAGAGAGGGGCAAAGATAGAGTAAAAGTACACAGAAAAGAAATGGTACAGGGGGAAAGAAAGGTATAATAGGAAGAAAGAGAAAGTCATTCAGAGAGGAAAGCAGATCGAACGTGAAGGGATGCAGAAAAAATACTGGGGAAAAGACGGAATGCAGATGATGGTTTTATTTAAAACTAAAGCAATTGGAATTGAAAAAAATCCGAAGGAAGAAAAGGAAACAAATAATTCCTAAAACTATTTTCAACCTCACGGATAAGAAAGTGCGGGAGAGAGAAATCAAAGCAACGCGGGAGGGAATAGTGGAAAATAAGAAGAAAAAGAAACAGAAAAAAAGAACAAGAGCGAAGAAGCTAAGGAAATGAGACAAGAATAGAAAATAAAGAGGCCTAAGCGTCGAAGGGGTTGACGACCCCAGCAAAAGAGATAAGACGCGAGGAAAGGGAGAGGAAAAACGCGTAAGAAGCGGGGGAATAAAAAAACAAAAGAGAAGAGGGAAAAGAAACGGAAGGAGAGGGAGCGAAAACGACGGTGAGGTAAGAAGAAACTAAGGAAATGGAATAATACTGGTGTGGGGTAGGAGGAAAGAGAGGACGGATATAAATCTGAGATAAAAAAGCAAGACACGAGGGAGGCGGGGAGTGAAAATGGAGGTAAAGGTAAAAGGGTGTGAGAAGGACAGTGACGTATGAGAGAAGCGAGACAAAATGAAGACAAGGGTGTCGAGAAGGAGGGAGATAGAGAAAGAAGGAGATGTAAAAACGAATTAAAAAAGCGAGGAGACATTTGGAACTTGGGATTGAAAGAGGAAAAAGAGAAGATAAGGAATGCGTTAAGTGAAAGATAAAGGATAAGGGAGCGAGATGAAGAGATAAGAAGAAAACGAGTGCTATAAATAAGAAGGAAATAGAGGGAAATGAAGCGATGATAAAAAGAGACGGAGTGTAAGAGAAATGAGACTAGATATAATGGTGAGATTCTTAATTTGGAGGACACGAACAAAAGGACAAGTGAGAGCCAAGAAAAAGCTTGCGGTAAGAAGAAACTTTTCGTGGAACGCGGTATGTATGGGACAGATATGAAAAACAGGCATAGTTAATATAATGAAGGAAATATGAATGTAGGATAAGTATGTAGATGATTACCCCCGAAAAATGCACTTAAAAATGACAGTGAGGGACAATAGAGGAAAAATCAATATAGTCATATGTTGGCGAATGAAAGAGATAAAATGGCCAGGATTGAGATTAATAGAAAGAAATGTAAAAGAAGAATACAGAAAAAAGATGACCAAGATGTGTGAAGAAGCTGAAACGGCTTAAAATAAATTGATGCCTACAACAGTATAAAAAATTACGAAGAGAGAAGGGCAGACAAAAAAAGGAAAGGAATTCAAACAGCGACAAACAAAGCGAGACGCGGTAAAATGCGACAGACGAAGTTAAAAGCGAGAGATAGGAAAGAGGGAGCAGAGAGGAAGACAGAGATGGACTGTAAATCATAAAACGTAAAGGGAGATAGCAACATAGGGGAGGGTAAACCAATTCACAGACGGAAACCATGAGTTAGGAAACGAAGCCGACTTAGGGGGAGGAAGACTAGGGAGTTAGAAGAGAGGGGGAAATAGGAGGGATGGGAGTTAGAGAGAGGGTACGAGCAGGAATACAGAGAAGGATCACCGAGGAGGGTTGTGATGCTGAAAGGGGAGGAAGGAGCGGAAGAAGCGAGGAAAAGGGGGAGAGAGAGAGAGTGAGAGAGGTAAGGGAGGGAATTGGAAGGAGGAGGTGGAGAGGGGAGGAGGGAAGAGAGATGGATCGAGAGTAGGGAATAACAGGGAGATACGGGGAGGGAAACGGAAGGGAGGGAGGGAAGAGAGGTGGAGGGAGTGAGGATCGACTGAGATGGAAGTGGCGTTGAGAGGACTGTAAGAGAGGTTCAGCGGCCCCGTAGCTCGTGTAGTGGCGCGGATCCCGGTGAACGAACTTACGAGGGTTGCCGGGGCGAGAGGTCGAGGGGCGGGGTGGGAGGGATCCTCATTGGGGAGAGAGAGGAGGAGAGATGGAAATGGGGTAGGGGAGATAGAGAAAGAGAGGCGGGGGAGAAAGGGGGGCGTGCGAGGGAGCGAAGTGGAGGAGGCGAGGGAGGGCGCGAGGTCTCCCTCCTCTGCCGTGCCCCGTGGCGACGGAAGATGCAAGCGGGAGGCGGCGGCGAAGTCGCGTTTCCAGCGGAGCGGAAAATATTTCTTCCAATCCCTCCTCCGCTACCCCGTGCACTCACCCGCGCCCTCCCCCTCCCCCAACGATCCCCCGCCAAACACTCCACAGCCCAGTCTGCTTGCGAAGGTTTCGAATTTTAAAAATCAGGTGGAGATACACTCGGAGGAATGTTTTATGTTCGCTTTTACGCCTCCAGGATTCATACATAAGTCTCCCTTGAACATATTAAGGGAATTTGCGAGTGTGCGCGGCTGTTGTGTGCCCGTGTGTGTGAGCGCATGAGTGTGTGTAAGTGGGTATTTGTATGTATATTTGTATTCGTACGTGTATGCATGTGTGTTTATGTGTATGTCCATGTGTTTGTTTCTGTGTATGGATATGAGTTTGTGTGTATGCGTACGCATGCAGGGGTGTAAGGGTATATATTTATGTGTGTGTACGTTTGTGAATAGGTTTACGTATCTGTAGGAAATGGAGCAAAGGGTGACGGCGCCAGCCGTAATTTATGCTTTCCAAGACGTGCGTTCCGCCTTCCTGATGAAGTAGGAGGATGATAGCAGAGAGGTTACGCTCGATTTAACAAAAACGATTTTTTTGTCACTGTCGCGGAATAGAAGTGCGGTTTGAAAAAATTCTCTTTCGCAACGAAGGTTTCCAAAATATGTACGCATTTTCCGCAACTTCCAATCGAATAAACTCGTCACTTCAACACATGACTCTTTTCACCCGAAATAAACCGCCGGCCTAATTTTTGAGTTGCGCCTTGAGACTAGCTAATTGAGGGTATTAAAAACGTCTTGCCCTCAAAAAAAGCCGCGAATGTAACCTCCTGGTCAAGAGAGCGAAACTAATTTTCTCCGCTTCGCAAAAAATTTCGGTATGAGATGATATGGTTTCTTTTTTTGCTGGCAAACGCAGATTGTTCTCACACACGAGTTAACCCCTAGAACTGTTTCGCTCGAATAAAAAAAATATCCTGCTTCTTCAACTGTATCAACTGACCTGATCGTTAGGATATGGAGGTAAAATCTGAAAAACACGTTTGGAGTGTAACGTCAAAAGAAATTAGACAGTGGCACTTATACGGAGTGCGAGAAGTAATATCCAGTAAAGAGTGGTTCGTACGATTTACGAAGGAGAATAAAACCAATTATCCGTAAAAACGATTGTTAAAACCCGATTAATAATGCTGATGATATAATATAAAAAAACAAAACGCGAAAAAACGGACGATACGGGAATTACGATCCAAAACTACCATCTATGGCTATCTGGAAAATTGGGAAACACTGAAAGCTGAGGGCAGGCGACGAACAAAAAAAAACAAGGTCGCTGCGTACGTGCGCGCATTCCTCAATGAATTATAAACACGATACACCGAAGAAAAAATATCGACCATCGATTCCGAAAAAGCGAATAGAGGGAATTCGGAGGAGGGGAGCAAACGGGAGACGAGGGCGAAGGGGAAAGAGGAGTGACGTGGAAGAGAAAGACAAAATGGTTTATTTGGGCGACCGAAAGAGAAGGCAACAAGCGATGTGTTGGGTCTCCCTCTAGCACTCGGGGTCACCGTACCAGATGGCCGCAAGATGGCCTCGGGAAAGATGATTGGCAATAGCGAACTGGGGATGTGGGGAGGGGGGGGGGAGGAATGGATACGGGTTGAGAGAAAAAAATATGGCAGGAGAAGGGGGCAGCGGACGATAAAAAAGCAGACCTCTGATGGCCGTGAATTCTGGTGCTGTAAAGCAGTTAGTTGTGATATAGATAGGGAGAGAAAAGTATGATAGAAGAGGAGGGAAAAGGGCTTTTGGGACCACTTCCTGAGGAAGGCGTAACGATTTTACGATCATGGAAAAAAACTTCGCCATGTTGTTTTTTTGGTGGTTGGATAGGCTCTTCAAGGTGAGGCAACAGTGTAAAACTAACCGTCAAATCATTTTTGGCGCGATGGAAGAAACATTCTAATTCTCGACTGCTGTCAGGTTTTTGCGACCGAAATTTCGAATAGATAGGGAAGTCGAAGCGAAATTGTTCGCAGAATAATAAAACGTTGTTTCATTGATATAAATTTTATTTTTCTGTTTATAGTCAAGGATTAAAAAAATATTCAGTTTTTGCAGAAAATGTACTTAAAATCTTTTTAAAAATTCAGCAATTTTAATCTCTATAATCTGATTTAGGTGCACTCATTAACACAATCAACGAATAATGGAATATTTATTTATTCGTTTTCGGTACCGTCGTACTGTTTAAACTTCAAAATATAGTCGAAATATCGTGAATATGTGGAGAGATGCAACACGAATTTATAATCCCAGTCAATCGTAAGAATTGAACGAAACCGACAAAAATGTAAATCATCTTGACGATGAAAGATTTTAGCACTTTTTAGTGCTTTTCGTCATTTCTGAAAAGCATTATTATCTCCGTGATGTCCGTCCGTCCGTACGCACATATCAGGGAAGAATTGGCTGAACCTATTTCAACCAAATTTGGTGCATACAATTTTACATAAATCAATTAACAAAATGGCATATTTGGACCGGGTAGACTTAGCAGGGGTACCACAATTGCAAAGTTTAACCTTTCGGTAATTGTGAATTTGGAAGGAATTGGCAGAACCGATTTCAACGAAATTTTGTTAGAAGGAGGTGTGCTACATAGAAAAACAAAATCAATATGTTTAGTGTAGATATGAAATTCAGGGCTGCCACAATAAAAGTAATAAAAAATTTCTTTTTACACGTATTTGTGTTGAATTGACTGAATCAATTTTAAGGAAATTTAATATATGTAATGCACACATATATACAAAACCATAATAGCATATTTGGACCGGATAAGCTAAACAGTGGTGCCACATTTACAAATTCAACTCTTTTAGTAATAATGGGTTTGGAGGGAATTGGTTGGACGGATTTCAACTAAAATTCGCATATAAGATTTTTACAACATACCATAATGAAATCAAGATGTTTAAAGCGGGCTAAAGAGCAGGGCTACCACAGTAAAAAGTTAAACAATATTTCTTTTAAACGTATTTATAGAGAACTGGCAGCAAGGATTTTAACAAAATACGGTATATATATTCTTCACAATAATAAATAACCAAAATAGTACATTTACATCGGGTGGCCTAAACAGAGCTACCACAACATCAAGGTTAAAATTTTTCTGTAACCATGAATTTGGAAGGTATTGGCTGAAATGATTTAAAAGAAATTTCGTTTGTAGTGCGAGTATAGATTGGGAAAACGAAATAAATATGTTTATAACGGATCAAAAAGCAGGGTTACCACAATATGAGAAAAATAATTTCCTGATTTTAAAGCAAATACATTAGAATACGATAGTAGCACTTCTGTACTACAAGAAACTCGTGTACACCCCTACTTGTTTTTAAATCGCTTATGCGTTCGGTTTGTCTGTTAGACCGTCCGTCCGTTACACAATAGGGACTAGGATAAATAAGTCCTAAAAGTATTACTCAAATCGGAATAACCGCTCTACACCAGAAAAATTCAACAGGGAGACCACGCAATAGAAAAAATGTATAAGTAGTATTATATTTTCTGGTAAATGTATACATACTAGCTGTACCCGGCGAAACGTACGCCGTTCTAGCAGTTCTTAAAGTTTATTAATTAAATATCATCGCGTTTTATTTATTCATATATTTCATTGTAAACACAATTAACAATCTCGTTCTTCTCATATACAACACTTAATAAGTCCAATGATCGAACTCGTGAGAGAGCAACATATAGTTGCCCGTGACTAAACACAGGTTTCGGAAGGTATAAGCAGATTCTGTCAAAACTGTCGCTGTGACTTGTTGATGGTCACTGAAAAGGCCAAAGATATAGGAAACCGTCTTCTTTTGAATTTGAAAGGCATATTTGTATCATATGGAATGAGAGGTATGCGCGGTATGAGAACAGTATCTAAGTTCAATCCATCTGTTACACGGGCCTCTACGATGTGTCTTTGTATACGCGTAATTGTCAATCTTGCTCCATTGCAGAGTCCCCGTGATGGCATAAGATTTCGTAGTAGCATAATTACAGCAAATATTTTCAGTTTTAGCTTGTGAGGAGGCATTCCTGTTGGTATTAACTTGTTGAGAAACACTTCAGGGTATGCCAGATGGTCACTTGGTTAATATACGTAAGCGTTTTATATATTAAGAAGAAAATGTTTTGGAAATAGAAAATAACAGATAAAGATGACATATTTCGTATATTGTAATAAAACTACCAATAACTTTTTGTTTAAATAATCACAACTCGAAAGTAAAACTTTATGCCACCTATATTAGTTTCGATAAAATTATTAACAAATGCTAGCTAAAATTCACTGAAAGAAAAAGGGGCGAAATTAGCATTGTTAGAGATGAAATTGATGGGATGATATGATCCGAAGATCCTATGCAGACAGGCATAAGCTGTGAAAGTTGTTAGAGATGTCAAAAATAGGCATTTTTTTGTATTCTAAACATATTTTCCCACTAATACGGCACGAATTCGAATTCTCTCTTTAAATAAATAAACGGTGTTCTTTTGGCCGTACACGAGTCCAAATACCGAGTTTCTATACCAATTCTAACTAATTTTAAAATACAAATAAAAATGTGCTACACTCATCCTCAGCGTAAAAGATGAACCTTAAACGGAGAAATACCTAAGCGTTTTTTATGTATTAAGATGACGGCGGAAAGATCGGACTATAATATTCCAACCCCACATGTACCAATTTTATGAAAACTCGTGAGGAAATGAAAAGACGTAAAACGTTCGGTGAAATAAAAGAAATACAAAGTTGATTAAAAATAATTAATTTGTTCAATAAAAATAACTATTAAATCTGTGGAATCAAATAATGAAAACTTCAATGAAAAGCAACGCAGTTTTATTGCTTTCTACAATCTCTAACAAATATTTTGAAGAATTTGTTTTTTTGTTTGTGCATTTCTAACGCAACAACTACAGAACGTATGAGCAAGATGACGGTGCCAATTTAACCACAATAAAAAGTTAAGTAAAATGGGAGGGTTTTAAAGCGATTTGAACTATATTTTTCATTTAAAAAATGTTTTTCTCTTTTAAATTTTCTCATTTAAATAACACGGGAATGAGCGTATTGTTGGATTAACAATCTAATTAACAACCGTTATAAACAATACCTTATATTAACTAAAAGAAATTATATATACCTAATATAAACTAAAGTAGGGAAAAAGAAACACTAAGGTTATTCAAAGAAGTGCAATCGCCAAAAAAACTATCAATATGGCTAATTATTTCATAATGTAAGTGGAAGACAGTTTTAATGTGCAATTTTAAGTGATTTCGTTCTCTAAAAACTTTTCATATATTCTGCATATTCTCTATACTTAGTAGACAGCGAAATATGTTTTTCATTATCATTGAAAATGAATATGGTGAAAGATATCTCAGAAAGTAAAATGAGAAAACTTCTAAAACAATTCTTTAATTTTGACCAACATTTATAATCGTTAACTCTTTCTCCCTTGAACATCTATATGTACATTTTGCTTTCCTTTCAACTGAACATTTGCATGCATCAATTAAGCCAATTATACTTATTAGATTATAATAACACTTTCCATGTCATACAAATACACTTTTTATCGCCAAATTCGGTTTCAAAGTCCGGGAACTCATTTTGTTTCGTAGGTTTGACTTTAAAATATTCACGTGACAAATTAAACCCACAAAATCAGCCTTTGCATGGGATAACGTACGGGTAAGCTAAATTTGAATATATCTTCAAATGTGTTTCCACCGGTTGCATCCCTATAGCTTGCAATTCCTGCCAAAGGTTTTAATGTTTTCGAGATTCATGACCATATAATAACATGCAGTTTCTTCCACTGGAACTTAAATTGAATGAAATAACTATATTTTAAAAATGATTCCATCGATTGTTTATTATGATTATTTGATAAAAAATAGTCGCCAGATTTATCGATAAAGGATGCAGGAAGAATTTATTTATTTGGGCAAAAGATGGGAAGACAAGAAATATTGCATACCATTAAGCACTACAATACAAATGAAGCTGGTTTCATTGTTTGGTTTTATCCTCAAATCTTCCTCAATATTTTTTATTTTGACTTAAAAACCCGAGCAACGCCGGGTAATTTCAGCTAGTTAAACATAAAATACAACAAAAAAATTATTTCAAATCCTAGAAATAAATGACAAATAATGATTGGAAATCGCATCGGGGGTGTTGGCTGGATAACTCGCAAGCTGTTCCGAATATATCTCTACATTACATAAAAACGTAATGGTGGTCATCATCAACAATGACCATCATGCCCTTGATCATCATGCGTAACGCTGTCTTTGACCCTACACCGCATTACTTTAAATCACATTTTAAAATTACTTATGTTAGAATCGTCGTAAGAATATAGTATTTGTACCAAACAAGTCCTAAAAGAATGAAAATTCAGCTTCCTAACGTCGATTTTTAAATACGCGTTGAGTCGGTCCACCGATTCGTTTTGAACACTAAAATTCCGCGTATTTTTCGGGTTAATCTTTCGTCGTCAAGGGAAATCGCATTGTTGCTAATTTCAGCGTACAGTAAACCGCTTAAAGGATCCTCTCATCTACACTCCTCCCCCTACCCCCTGGCGCTGTCAATCTCCCTACCGTCAAATTTTCGAACTATTACTCTTTCGTAATTAAATCGACGTTGTTATAGTAGATATAAAGAAATAATTAAAGAGAGCATTCCGCTAAGAAGTTGATCGTTAACATTTCGACCGCAGGGTGGAGAGATGCTGTGATAACTGTTGTGATTAAAAGAAAAGAAGGAAAAGTAAGTGTACTCCATAACTGGAATACACAGATATTTCAAAGGCGTTCTTTATGGGAAATGCGTACAAAACGATATCGAAGGATTCAGCGGTTCTTGATTATCTCCGAAACTACAAATCATAATTATATTGCACCAATGGCTTTTAGTGGCAAATGTTGCCCTCTATCTGGATACATTTTAAAATCTATACCTAGCATATCATATAAGAGCCTGGGAGAGAAAGATATGATTTTATAATTGTTGGTTGCCGATAGAATTATAGCGATCGATTTAAAATATGTGATGCTATATACTTGGCATATTCTCGAATTTTTATCTTCAAAACAATAAACCGTTATTACGTGGTCCGGCGGACTTTTTAGTGGTATATGTTGTATATGTATATGTGATGCTATATACTTGGCATATTCTCGAATTTTTATCTTCAAAACAATAAACCGTTATTACGTGGTCCGGCGGACTTTTTAGTGGTATATGTTGTCCTCCATCCGAATAAATTTTCAATCTATACCTTGTATACCGTGTAAGACCTTAGGAGACAAAAAATATGGTATTTAATTGTTGTTTGACGGAAACCATTTAACGAGATACGAGCATACGTTAATTTAAGTGCTTAAATAAAGTGGAAGTTATAATTGAAATCACAATTTGGCGATAAATTTTTATAAGGAATACTAATACTTCATGTAATTAAAATTCGCTCAGTAGTTTCGAAGAGTAAACATGCGGACGAAGGGACGGAGGCGATGTGCCCGTAAGGCCTTCCGCTACTATCGCTTCGCTGGTAAAGAACGCCTAATAAACCTAGGAGACCCTTGGAAAACTTAATTTTCACCCACCATCCTGAAAAAAAATGACGGCCGTTTAATGTACATACTTAAATATGTATTGTATTTCGGAAATGATACGCCAAAGAAAAAAACTTCATGAACAAAAAGTATGCGTCTTGATAAGAGCTACATCGAAAAATTATTTTAATCTTAACGAGACGCATAGCGCCGAAGACCCTGGAGCGCGCGGAAGTGGGCTTGACGCGCGTAGCGCGTAGGAGCAGCGCCCCTAGTAGTTTAACACATTTACTATACTTGTTTATTTGTGGGTCGGATGAGTGGCGGACACGTACCCCGGTGCCTCCCCCCCCCTGGATCCACCACTGCTCTCGACTCATAAGCGTTTATATATATATATATATATATATATATATATATATATATATATATATATATATATATATATATATACTCTCATTTAACTCTATCCATATATCGTTACGGAACAGACAGCTGGCTTTTTATATGGATGGTGTCCGAAGGTGAGTTCTTATACCCAAAATGAAGTAGATTCGATTGTCGCTATGTTTAATAGAACGCATCCATAATGCGCCAAAATTTGTTCGACGCATGCATCACGTGGTTTTTATATTTTTTTTAAAATTGAAACACTTGATTTATATAGATATCAGCAGTTTCATTTAAAATCTGTTAAAAAAACAGAAGCACAACACATCATTGCGGTTTAATAAAGAGAATCTGCCTCAATCATTTTATTTTTTGAGTAATTCACCATTTAAAACACCCAACGGGGAAAAAATTACCATCCTCCGCCCAATTTCGTTTCAAGAGGAAAAAATGCAGCAGTTAATGCATATCGAGTCCATCGCCATCACTTCAAATCGTATTCACACACCGGAAACGCTAAACACATCGAAAACGCCAAAAAAATAATCCGCAACTTTTTAATCGCCCGCGATATAAAATGCAAACGCGAATCAAAATACGCGCAGGACTGCGATCTCTGATAATAGCCAAGCATCCGGTTAGTCCGATGGGTCGCGGATTCACTTTCATCCGGCATGAGATGCCCAACAGTCCGTGCAAAACGACTTTGAACGGAGGGCGAGGTAAAGGAGCGTTAAGAATTTTTTCGCTCGAGATACATCAGCGCTATCGCCATTTTTTATTCTAGCGATATATTCGAAAGTATGGGATTTGGCTAGATAATTTCGGTAGTATTAAATTATTTTGAGTAGGGGTTTCTTTGTGATTATTTAGTTGCAAAAATTTAATCACGATATTTAGAAAAAGATTTTGATCAAGATAAAAATGGGCCAATGGTATTTTTTAAGGCCGTTTCATAGACGAAAGCGTAAGAAAATGATTTGTAAATTGACAAAAGGTTGAGGAATCCAAAAGAACGGAATCTGATTGAAACAGTGTTAAATTTCATATTAAATTTTCGAAGAATGTAGCCCTGAAAATCCTGTATAGGTAGCAATAAATAGATTCAGATGAATATGTTAAAATGAAAATTAAAACATTAAAATTTCGTGCTTTTACACACTATTTTGGATGCCACAAAAAATAAGGACCCAGAGAACAACACAACCTATAGAAAAATCAGAAAATGAAACTTTAGCGGACCTGAAAACACGTCAAGATCGTCCATTATTAACGAAAAAACTAAACGAAGTAAACGGAGCTATGCAAATCAAGGAAGGAACGGAAGTCCCCAGAAATGCTGGAAAAATTAAGGAATCTTATTTGTGTGCCTCACTGCAGAACCGGAGGTGTATTGCTAAAAAAAAACAAAACGCGAAAAAAAAAGTACAATCGTCATTCAGGTGACCTGCGTCTGGCCCAGCTCAGCGCTGCGGGTTCAAGGATCGATTGGGGCGCAGCCATCCTCCCTCGCCTCCGGGCAAAACCAGCAGCGGCAGAGTCCGTAGGAGAGGCAAACCGAGTCGGCGTGAGGGAGAGAGTAGGGGGAGTGTGGGGAGTAGGAGGGAGAAGTGAACGGAACGGGAGGATAACACAACCCTCTGGAATGCTCAGCGCCAGTCTTTTCAACCCAGTACTACACACGTACGCACACATTCGCTCCCTCCCTATTCCATGACTATCACCTCAACCACTCCCAATTCTCACCGCACCACATCTTTACTTGCTCTAAGTAGTTAAGAAAAGGAGAGTTTTAAAGGGAGTTGCTGTTTGCGTGTATTATATGATAAAATTTAGTATTCTGAAGCTGGTACGAGAGTATACGGGGATGGGATGGGCTCGATCTCGAGGAATATGAAGAAGATACGCCTAATTGGAGAAAGGGAGAGGGAATGAAAGAGACGATACTAGGAGTATGATAAAAAAAATTAGGGGAGAAAAGTGTGCCCACGATCGTTGAGTTCTCACGCACTACTGAACACAATGTATTTTGCTTCCCCTTTTTCTCTATGGCTTTTTCCTCGCTCAATTACTCGCGTAGTCAAAGAGAAAGAGACTATTGTTAAGTGAGTTATCATGTTGAATCGTTTTCTCTCTTGTAAAAGTACTACTTTTCCAACACCGTTGCTTATAATATTATACATATAAATTTATTATCATTACGCCTCTGGATATCGTGTTCATGGGAGCAAGAGTTTATAACGTGATGTCATATTGAAGGCAATTGAAGTAAATAAACGTCGAGGATGATTGGCATATTAGGTTTTAGTTTCCACTCCCTAAAATACGACGATAATAGGTTTTGACGCGCGTCAGGTACACATCCGCGGACTTGTACCCAGGAAAATTTCCACTGCTCTAACAATTGTGGGCAAGGAAAATTATCGCTGGTAACATACGTATCTGTTATGGAATTTATATCCGACGTGCGATATAATTTTATAAAAATCACCTACAATAAATGCAGATTGTAACATTATAAAAATTACATTTATTGGATATTTTAATTATCTCTTGGATTCCATTAAAAATTATAAAAAAGCATTAAATAGTTAATTTAACCATCAATTGTATTCCAGCCATAAGATATACTCGATGTTTCAATATTAGAACCATGCCTGGTTAGTTTCATTTAGAAATCAGTTAATGTAGAAATTCGAATTTTAGGTAGTTCGAAGAAAGCGGTATGTGGAGGCTTGAACTCTATTTTCTACAGCGATAATTTTATTTCTTCCTTATGGTTCTATTTAAACGAAGAGCTAGGGAATCGGATTAAAAACATGTATAATCTGCAAGGTTGGAGATTTTATTGATTAATTTCTCACGTTCGTGGAAAAACAGGAAATCTTGGATATTTTTAATGCATACTTTCATTAGTATTAGCGGTTTCTCGATTTACAAATTCATTAATTTTTCAAGGCTGCACTAATTCCATACGTGATTCACCATGCGTTGGCAACATATTCATCATAAAATCATGAGCCACGGCTATGGTTATTTACCACACATCTGTCGCAATAACCTCATCCGGTAAGTTGCTATCACCGGCGGTACAATAAACTTTTTCCTTCCAAGTAAAATGATAAGAAAGACTATCTCGACGCCTTTCTTTCGGAATGGATTTCCACTACATGTCCTTGGTAGCCTATCTTATTTAGCCCTCACAAATATAGATTTTTTTGTATCTCAAGTGGCCACGTTAATATGACTTTCGTCACAAGACGCCGCTAAGCATTAAAGGAGGGTAGGAGTTGTATGATAGGATAAGCTTGTCTAACACGCTCTGTCTACCTCAATGTCAATTCCTCCACTCACTCTAATCACGTACGCGATATAACAAACCCTTTTAGGAAAGCGGATACAGGATGGGAGGGGAGAGGAAGAGGAGAGAAAGAGGAAGGGAGGAAACCACTCTTCCCCTTCTCCCTATCTTCCTCATTGTAATATCTTCTACGAGAAGGTCAACGCAAAGGCAAGTGCGAGACACGTGCAGCCACGGCTAATATCCACGGGGGGAGAGGTCGTTGCTCAGGACTGATAAGGACATTACCAAGGCACGCGGATACGCGAGCGAACATTGATCGACGTTGACTTAAAGAAAGTTGAATTTTCTGCTTAAAAAGTCTCACGGCCGGTTCTATCTGCGGTAATTGGTTTTCTGGTTATGCAGAATTATCTGCTATCTTTACTTCGAAGAGGGAGCTTTTATCGGGCGACACTTAATAGTTAATTAAAAAATAGTTTTACCAGATAACAAAAAATCGATATTTATGTTATATAAATTGACCCCGGGGGAAGAAAGGTTTGACCCTACAATGTTCATGCAATCGATCCGAGAGATAGCTACTGTAGCTCGATAGCATAACATGGAATAGGACAGCATTTCACCAAACACGATTCATAATTTTCAAATTTAATTTTTTTTCTAAGGTTTTAGAGATATCTTTCAAAGCTGATTTAAACTTCTATCCAAGCGATCGCGATCAGAATCGTAAATTCAATAACTTATATCCAAAGGAGAATAAAATGGGAACAATAATAATAAATATGGTTAGGTTGATTAATCAAGTGTCGGAATAAATATAAAATAAATGATAAAATTAATAATTCTTTCAAATGGTTACGACAGCGTACAATCGTATGATTGCGATATCCTTTATGGTTGGATATATTTCTCTTTAAAAATAATCGCCACAATCCAATTTAGCCGATCTTGAAGTTAATTCAAAGCAATTTTAAATAAAAATTATAAAAATAAAATCATCCAACTTTTCATCTCCCGAATTTTCAAGCCTTTATCAATCAAGCTTACAAACACGTAAGCAGTTAATGTTTGTAACACTCCTATTTCTGAGAGGTGTAACTAAACGGCACAGAAAAGGAAAAAGGACGAAATTCCAATTTTCACAAAATATCAGAGCGGAATGTTGGTGTCAATGCTCGCGAATTTTAACCAGATGTTTATGCTGGCCTTCAAAAGACATCAAATAAATAAAGAACGTGCCCGATGGCTCATGATCGATAATAGCTACTAACACGGACAGATAGCAGCGTTGATTGTTTGTCCAATTTCTAAACATCACAGGTGCAAGGAAGGTGAGGACTTGGAGATAAAGGATGATGATTGATGACTCCGTGAAATAAAGACATCGATTCGAACCCAAGACCTCAAGGTTACGTTCTACACTCGAAGATCCAAGGTTAAACGCGAAGATAACAGTCTTCCAGGAGAAAGAAGAGGGGAGAGATTGTTTGTGTTTTTTAACAATATACACACAATTATCAGATAGAAAATCACCGTGGAAATCCTTCTTTCAAAGTCCTCCCGCGCCGAAACAATTTAAGCGCTTGTCATAAATATTCCGTGGCGTATTCAGAAGAAAAGGTTAATAATATCGCAAAATAAAACAATCGTGCTGGAAATTGCCCGCAAACGATGCAGTAATGAGTTTATCCAAGAGCTCGCCGTTCGTCATAAAACATTCACGCGGTTGCTGCAGTAAAAAGCGAAGATGATGAAGTATGAAGAATTGGTCGTAAAAGACGATCGCGATCTCCTGGACCTTTGCCTAAGAAGCGGACTTTTTAAGCGCGTAGCATAGAGCTCCACAAGGACGCACGCGACGGACGGTTGGAGCTCACTATGCGATTTTATCATGAAACATTTGAAGAACGTGTTTTATAAGGAAAGCTCTTCGGTATTCCAGCCTCGCTGGCACTGACGCGTGGAAGGATATTGACATATCATGGTAGACGCCACATCGCATCTTCCAAGTACCTTTCATAAACCGGTTTCGGGCACACTTCTCTTCCGCTAAACATAAAACTACTAGCTGGTGGACTGGTAGCGACAGTCCTCAAAAATGTCACACGAGACGTTTATAAGCTATTGAGTAAACATAAAATTACTTTTGCGGTGCTTCTATCTCCGCTACTTACATGAAACGTTCGCTCGCGATCAGTTTTTCTCACTTGATCGAGCTGTGACAACTCACTACGCTTTACCAAGAGAGAAAATCCAACTTTTGGAGAGGGAAATAGCCATACAAACTGTAAAGTACACATTAAAGATACATCAGCGGGTCCGGAAAAATCGCTGAAATAAGTGTAATCCGGACGTCTTTTTCAACGGATCATCATAAAAGCTTGAGACACATCAAAACCAAGTATACTACAACGCCAATGAATCATTCCTCGAACGATTTTAACCCATATAAATTTCACCAAAAATGCGCTGTGCTGACACAAAGAGAAATAATGGATTTTTTTCAACTACATCAGTGACGAGGGCGAACAAAAAAATTGGGCGAATGAAAGTATAAATATAAATGGATATTTCAACTTGTTATAAAGTGACGGTTTTTAAAAAACCGAATACGGAAATCAATGTAAATATCGGATTGAGCCACGTTTCAAATGCAGAATCGAACATTATTTGCGATTTATATAATTAATTTCAAAAATTAAATATAAAATATAAAATTGCATCATTTATATCATGATTCCGTAACAGGATAATTAATTAACATTATACCTGACTTTGGTCACGGCCGTGTTCATAAATGTCTATTTTTGATTTAATATATAATGTTTTCTTATATTTCAACACTCTAATTTTTTTACGGCAAGTAATACGAAAAACATTCTCTAAACTACATTTCTCCTATCCGAAGTCGGTTAAAACAGTATAAATGTTTTCAGCAAATACAGCGAATTTAATGCGGTCCCTGTAATGCAAGAAAGAATCATTTATGTGTGTGAGTGCGTATAAAGAGCAGAAACTTAATGGGAATCGAACAAGAAGTAGGCGGAAAAATACCTTTACGCGCCTCAAAAGCATTCAACCATCTTCTCACTCCATACAAAGGTCGAGCATCTATCGACTCCCGCGCCAATAAAAAAACATGGATGGCAGCGGAAAAAAGGTCTGAAGAAAAAAAGAAGTGATATTGACAAAAGAATTCACGGGAGAAGCACGAGGCAGTCACGCCGTTGAAATGAAAAATAAAAAAGATTAGTTCACTTCCCATTCGAAATGGGAGGACAAACGTAATGTTCCCTCAACGTCGAGGGGAAACGCTCTCCGGACCAAAAGGCCACGGAGTATGTGATAGGGAAGGCTCCCGGTAGGGGAAGGCGTGGGGGGGGGGGGGGGCGAGAGCACAGAAAGGGAGATAAAGAGCCATGTATAGTGGCAGAGAGGGGAAGAGCGAGTGGTAGAGTGAGAGGGAGACGAACAAATTAGATTTGGAGAAAAATGGAAAGGAAAAGATAAGTATGGAAATGAGAAGAGAAGAGAGATGGCGGAGGACTAGAGACAGGAAACGATGTTAAAGAGAGGAAAAAGAAGACACGAGATGGGAGAAAGGAATACTGAAATGACGCGAAGTCAGAAGAAGAAGCGAGAAAGGTAAAGGCAGATAGAGAGGCGGGGGAGAGGAGGAGGAGAGAAAGAAAATGGTGGAGAGGAAATTGAATAAAGAAGGGAAGGCATAAAGATAGAAATGGAATGAACAGCAGCGATGGAAAGAATGTAGGAGGGGGGATGAGAGAGAGAGAGAGATATAGCGAAAGGGAACAAGGGAAGAAAAGGGGAGAGGTTGGATGGTAGAGTACGCGTAAAAGAAAAGAGTTATGCTGATGGCGTGATGGGAGGTGAAGTGCGGAGAATTTGGGTTGGTTTAGAGACATCAAAACGGCGGTAAAGGGATCGGGAATGGTTGGAGGGATGGGGTGACGGGGTGGGAAGGTGGGGGATGCGTAGAGGTTGCTTTATGGAAGGAGGATGATGAGCTTTATGGAGGAATAGGAGGAAGGGGTGTGAGGATCAACCACGCAACCACAGTTGAAAAAATTGAATAGGAGGGAGAGAAAGAATAAAAGGGCAAGGGAGGGAATATTTTATGCGGAGAGGGGAGTGGCGGGTAAGAAAGGGGGGAAGAGGAGGAACAGTGACCGTCATCATCACCTTTGCCGTAATCAACGCATCGTTTCGGAGCGAGATATTTCAGAGCGTGAGTGGAAATGGGGGGAGATGAGGAGGGGGGAGGGAGAGGAAGGGGAAAATCTCCAGGCTTTATGGGTTGGGGCAGATGGGGAGGTGGGAGCGGGGTAGTGTAGGAGGAAGAGGGGAAGGCAAAGTCACCTTGGAAAACCTCGGAGAGAGAAGCTGAGGACATAGTTTATTAGGAGAGCGTGGCGAAAGAAGGACGTGTCATCATGGATATGCGTGTTTTATTTGTAGTTTTGTTGCGACAAATGTTTTGGGAGTGGGAGAAAGGTGAAGGGGTGAGAGCGAAACAGAGGGGAAGGAAGGAAAATCATCGGATGTTCGAAAAAAGTTTCGAATGCATTGTGTAGAGTGAGAGAGAGAATGAGAGAGAGAAACGTCATGGATCGGAAGATCACGCAACGAGACCGCGAAAAGTTCACGAATCGAAGGTTGCTTTGCAAACGAGCGAGGGATGGTTCGTTGGAAAGAGAAGACGGGATTTATTATAAACCGCCAACATTCAGTAAATAATGAGCATAACTTAGGATCTGTTCAAACTCTTGAATGACGAAGGGAGAAATGGATAGGGGAGGAGAATTAACGTTTGCGCGTGAAAGATTGTGGCTCCATTACTTTTTCTCAGAGCAAAATAAGAAAGATAATAAATTTGGATTCGTACCGTGCCTGCAATTTCTCCTTCCTTTTTCAAGGTTTTCTTCGCTGGGCTTAAAATGTTCTTAAGTGGAGTTCGGATACTTATCTAAGTAACCCACTAGGCATTTTTATTGACTTCTCCCGCATCTAAGCGAAGGAATCTTCAAGTGGATTTTTTTAAGAGAACGCTTCTTGACCTTTCCTCCGGATTAGCATTCCACCTTTCATTATTAGTGAGTTTTATTCTTAAGGGAGGCTTTCTTTATTACCGAGATGATGATGAATGAGGAAAAGAAACTCAACACATCAAGAGCTTTAACAAAAAAGCTTCTTTAAAGTTTTGCTTTAACCCGTCCAACTAATAAAAGCTGATTGTTGTTTTGATAGTTACTCTAAGCCAGGGGTTCTCAACCTGTGGTACGCGAGCCAGTGCAATGTGGTACGCGAAAAAAACATACGGTTTTGCCTATAGTGGCGGTACGCGAACATTTTCTTTTTTGATTTGGTGGTATGAGAATAAAAAAGGTTGAGAAACCCTGCTCTAAGCAATTTAGCGACTCGGATTATTCCGTTTCCTGGTTACGACTAATTTCACAAAGTACTCTTAGTAAATGGAGAAGAAACTTCCGTTGCGTCTCTATCATTTTAGAGCTAAGAAATGGATTTCGAAGGCCTATCTTTTCTGAAAAAGTTTTATTTTAATCGATATATGGACTAATGCCCGTTTCACTCACATAAAAATATCAAATAGCAATAAAAATAATATTTAAAACTATCGTAAATATATCGAGCGACATAAATATCTAATAACATTAAAATATATTATTAATAATCATTAATTGATTTTTATATAAGCGAAGTGTGGTAATTGTAACAAATATATCAAAGGGAGAATATCTTCGTGCAAGTGAACAGCACATAATTTATCTCCGAATACTTTACAAAAACCGTAATAATTATCTCAAATTATATATTTGATTCATGTAGCCATTGTAATTATTTAAATCTTGCATGCACTTCTACTACAGAGCAGTTGTCCTCAGTAGAAATTTCCACTTTATTGTTCAGATGCGAATGTTTCATTGATATAAAAAATATATTATTTTTGGGATATTAGCCATAAGGTGAGCTAATTAATTAACTTTTATAACTGCACTTCAAATCAATTCCATTAAATTTAAAAAATAAAAAAATTATAAATAGTCTAGTATCACAAAAAGTGACGGATGGACATAAATGACGTATTAAATCAACATTTAAAAAGTTCAAAGTGTAGATCTTAGCTTAATTAAAGTTAGCAACTCATATAAAAACAAGTTTGGAAACCTGTACTCCATGTCGGAGTACACGGAGTTTCCAAATGCGTTCTTTGAGATCGACAAATTTTAGTAAAATTCCCCAATATCAAATTTCATCAAAATACGTCCTGCGGTTCCCGAGTTGAAACGGGTACATTGTAAGCTACATGTAGGTCTTCATGCAAAGTGGTCATAATTATCGTCCGATTTTAAGCAAAATTGGAATCGGCCAACAGATTTTAGTAAACCTCGCCAATACCAAATTTCATTAAAAGATGTCCAGCGGTTCCCGAGTTGTAAAATTTTTAATTGCTATGTTTTTTGGAATGAACAAAAGAACATAAAAATGCTTATTTTATTTAACTTTTGTTTTCAATATTTTTCTCTCAGATGAGTATTTATCGAAATTCTTGCGAAGTACGTTGTAAAAAACGTAGGTCCTCATGTAAAGTGGTCTTAATTAATGTCCGATTTTAACCAAAATTGGAATCGGTCGACAATTTTTAGCAAAACTCCCAAATACCAAATTTCGTCGAAGTACATACATCCAGCGGTTTCCGAGTTTAAACATGCAGACGGATGGACCGACGGACGGAAACGACCCCCCCAATATGCGTTCACTCCGTGGAAAGAACGCATAAAAATCAAGGATAATCGTAAACATGAATCTTGATTAATTATTGCCCGTCAAAATGACAGGTGGGAATGAACGATGTCTTAGTTAGGCAGCAATCAAAATAGACTAAATCATCGGAATAATATATATTTTATTATACTTCCAGCCAAATAGATTCGCCGAAATCGAACGAATAGTTTTTTGAGCAATTCGTATTAACTCATAAAAATCTTACAAACAGAATGACAGAATGAGAGTGGTTTTTATTATAATAGGGAAGATAGTAAAATGTTAACTGGCAAATGATCAAACGATGCATCATTTAGGGTCAGTCAACGACAAGTAAGTATCAAAGACTACCCAATTTTGTAAAACAATGCTTTGGCGGCATCATAATGTATTAATGAATGGCACGCCTGCCTTATCATCTAACGCAGTTAAAATACATAAAGATGACAAAGCCATGAGACCGATTGCATCAGGAATAAATAGCCCAACCTATAACTTGGCCAAATGGCTTAATAGTGAATTTAAACAGATGTCCTTTCCCGACAAACACTCTGTTAAAAATACCTATGATGTGATAAGTAAACTAAAAAACATAATATTAAAAGAGTCTGAGATTTTGGTCTCCTTTGACGTTAAAAGCCTCTTCCCAAGTGTACCTCTGGAAGAAACATCCCAAATTTTAAAATCATTGTTACTAAAACAAAATTTTCAGATGAAATTGTCCTCGAATATTTACAACTTACTAATTTATGCATGTCACAGAACGTTTTTCTATTCAAAAATGAAATTTACAAACAAACACAAGGCACTTCTATGGGAAACCCCCTATCTCCTTTTCTAGCCAACATTTTCATGTCCTCTTTTGAAAACGATTGCAAAGAAAAATTTCATTACTTTCCAGATATATGGTTGAGGTACGTGGATGACATATTCACAATCTTTGATTTAAAGAAACAAAATGTAGATGAATTTGTTAATCAGTTAAACAACATATATCCTTCAATTAATTTCTCTTATGAACTTCAAGAAAACAACACCTTGCCATTTTTGGACTTGCATATCATAAATAATAGACAACACATTGAGTTTGACATTTTTAGAAAACCTAAACATACTGATAACTTCATTCCTAACAACTCCTTTCACCGTATGAACCAAAAAATAACTGTGTTTCAATTTTTAACACACAGATTATGTAACATTCCCCTCAATAAAATCAGATATGCAAAGGAACTCAAACACATAAAACAAATTGCCGCTAAACTTGGATACGATAATAATTTAATTAATAAATTAGTGAGAAAACATAACTTTAATAAAACCTTGTCCAATGCCACTTCCCTCAAATTAGACAACAAAAAAGAGGACAAATATGTAAAATTGCCTTATTTTCCACCATTAAACAGAGGCTTGAACAAAATTTTTAAACATAAGAATAATACCATAACATATACAAATCCTTATAATTTGAAAAATTTACTGGGCAGTACAAAAGACACAACAGAATCTTTGAACAAGTCCGGTATTTATAAAATACAATGCTCACACTGCGACAAAAAGTACATAGGACAAACAAGAAGGAAACTAATAACACGCTTCAAGGAACACATGGCTCACTATAAATATAATCGTTTTGAAAAATCAAGCGTTGCCAACCACATCTTTGAAACAGGTCATAGTATACACGTAAACGATTTAACATTGATAACTTCAGCCAATAACTCACTAAACTCGTTAGAAAACCTTCACATTTACAAAAACCGCGATACACTTATGAACACGGACACAGATTTCAACAAGACCCTATACAAACTGACAGATTTAAACGACACACGCCGAAAAATCTTTCCGCGCTTCACTTGTTTCTCGGTCGTCTTCTTAATACTTTCCGTTTCAAACCTTGCAGTTGGCTCCCAGTCACTGTTGAAACAGGTTTTACCCCTGACGATGCCCACCTTGTGGGCGAAATGCATTGGGTTTTGTAACCCTCTAATTGTTTGGCTAAAGGAGTATTTCACCTTTATTAATCTTAGCCAAAGTTATTGAGCTACCATCAATTATCTAACGCAGTGATACCCAAACTACGGCCCACGGACGGGTCACATCCGCCCCGCTGTTTTTTCATCCCGCCTGCCGTAAGTTTATCAATTGAAGGACACAACGTAATTCAAAATGAAAATAGAAATTTTTAAAAACTCTTTATTCCGTATTTACCTCTCTATTCCCATTGCATATAAATAAATTTAAAAGAAATCAAGTTATATCGATCCCAAACTCAAACCTTTAGTTTCCTTAAATTATTTTTCGACTGTATTTTCGACTGCCTGTGGCCCGCAACGGGTTCCTGCGATTTGTACATAAGTGAGCTATGCGGCCCTCGAGCCGAAAAGATTGGGCCCTACTGATCCAACTAATTATTTCGATCAAAAAAATTGTGTATAGCCTTTGGTCGGACAAATAGCATACACTTACTCCAGGTACGTTGAAATCTGAAGAATGAACGGGCCATTTCTCGGTGGCGAACCAATAAAAATTCTCAAGGATGTCTTTTTTTATCTAAACAATTGGTTCAAAGAAACGATTTCAAAAGGTCGTATTAGTAGAAAACTAGGGAGATTCCCGTTGAAATTTAACGGGAAGTTTTTAAGATAAAATTTCGTGAATAGATGCGACGCGAAGCTATTATCCAATACAATGGTACCCAATTAAACGAAACCGGCAACAATGCGAATCACTAAGAATGCATCAACTTCTCGCGTTAAAACTGATCTGTTGATCGATTCGACGAATATTAAAAAATCGATGGCAGGAAAACAAACTTTCGTTCTTGTAGGCGCTCGCAGTTTCAAGCCTTGAACTCTTACCATGATTCTAAGTAATTTTAATATGCGAATGATTAATGTTCTACATTCAAATGGGTTCCTTCTCGTAAATACATTTGTTGCTATGAAAATAATTTCCCTCTCCTTCCTTCTCTCTCTCTCTCGTATTAAAAAAATTCAAAGTATGCTTTTAAGTAACAATAGCATTTCCAGGTTTAACAATGTTGGCAAGGCAACATCCAGTTAAAACGGAAAAATTTCCCCAAAATATGTGAATTAAACGTTTAACATGAGGAATTTCGAACTGTAGGAGAAAAAAGATTAACAGAATAAGAAACTTCATAATTATTTATGGTTCAGATACGAAGATCGTAGGTTAATACTTTCCAATTTATATCTCAAAAAGAATAAAAGCCTGCACGTCGAAAAGTCTAATTTTAGTGGTTTTCGTCTTTGCTGAAAAGCACTATTACCTTCGTGATGTCCGTCCGTCCGTCCGCATATATCAGAGAAGAATTGGATGAACTGATTTCAACCAAATTTGGTACATAAAATATTCACATAAATTAATGACTAAAATGACTTATTTGGACCAGATCGACTCAGCGGTGGTGCCACAATTGCAAAGTTTAAATTTTCGGTAATTATGAATTTGGAAGGAATTGGCCAAACTGATTTCAACAAAATTTTGTATGAAGGAGGTATGCAACATAAAAAATCAAAATCAGTATGTACAGTATAGATTTACAAATCAGGACTGCCACAATGCAAGTAATTAAAAAAATTGTTTTCACAAGTATTGGTGTTAAACTGTCCACATCAATTTTAACAAAATTTAATATTTATAATTTAAATACATATCCAAAATTATAATATACTTGGATAATAATAATAATATTTGGACAGGATCAAACAAGCTGGGGTGCCACAATTATAAACTAAAATCTTTCAGTAATTATGGATTTGGAAGGAATTGGCTGAATGGCTTTAAACTAAATTTTCTATCATTATATATCGACGTTTCTTACAGAGGAGGATATCATTCTATATAGACGTTTCTTACAGAGGAGGAGGATATAACATACTAGTAGTTGGTGCTTGCATTCTGCAAGTATTTCATCTGACCCTGATAAACATTAATATTTCAGAGAGATATAGCATTATTAGAAATATTTTTTTAATTCAAAATATTTCACCTCTGCACCCAATTTTTATCTTTCCTTATTGAACAATATTTTATTATAACTATGCCTTAAATTTGCAATTTTAAGAATATTATACTGTATCCAATGTAAGGTGCTAATTCCACACATTTCCGTAAAATTTGAAGTTGTAGCACATCTAGAAGTGAAATAATATTTATTTAATTGTTTAAATTTCAAAAGTTTAATGCGGCCGCAATAACACTTTGTTGGAGCTTTTCAAATGTTTGTTGGTTTAAATGCACTGAGCTCTACTTAACTTTAAAATTTCAGCTTCCTAGTTTGCCCCAAAGTACCTAAACATTTATCTATTAGTTTAAACTTTAAGAATTTTTAACAGCCAAAGAAATTAACTATCAAAATTTTTATAATTTTTATTTCGTTTTTTTACAAAATCTACCGGTAAAAAAATTTCAGCTTTGTAGCACATTCGATAATACATAAACCTCAAAAATATGTTTAAACAATTGCGAACTTTTAGCGGTCGAATTTTTAAACTTTTTCAAAATTTCTTTTTTCTATGTATAATTTGCTACAAAATGATTTTAAAAACTCAAACCTACAGCATATAGTTTCCAAAATAAAAATTATTAAACTTGTATGTTCAAATGGGGTTAAAACAAGCCCTTAAAATTAACAATTTTGAAGTTTTCGATTTATATAGTTGGTTATGAGAAAAATTCTATAATCCTGCAAAACTTCAGCTTCCTAAACTTATTAGATTGGTCTACACACTAGGATAACTTTTTCCCATGCTAACTTATGGGAGATATTCCGGGGTATCTGGAATCGAACCCAGGACACTGTAAGCAAATGTAAAAACAATTCCTAATAGATATTGCGGCCATCTAGCAACGTTGAAAATTTCATTTTTTTAGCTTACGGGCAAGTGCCCAAAATTAATTTACAAAAATGGCGCAATGCTTTTCTTATGGGAAAAAACGTAATTTTCGGAATTTCTGGAGTCGAACTCATGTCACTTAGGTAAGAAGTCTCATTTTATCTGTAAATTTATCCATCGTATCTACAAAAACTAAAACTTTCAGCACTCTAGCTCATGTAGTTTGGGCTGGACATTAGTATCCTCCTGTTATCATACGTTATACTAGTAGAAGGTGCTTGCATACTGCAAGCATTTCATCTCACCTTGAAAAAACATTAATTTTTTAGAGAGATATTTCATCATGGGGAATATTTCTTTAAACCAAAAGATTTCTCCTAGGGACCAAATTTCTTTTTTCCTTATGGAAAAATAATGTTATATCCTCCTCTGTAAGAAACGTCAATATATAATGATAACATATATATAGGAGAATACTAATGTTTAGGCACTTCCAGATGAGCTGGAGATTCGAAATTTTTTTCTTAGGTAGGATTTTGTGCAAAACCGACTAGAAAAAACGAAAATCTTGAAAAAATGCAACATTGCGGCCGCTAAAAATTCGCAATTGTTTAAACAAATTTTCAAGGTTTATGTATTTTCGCATGTGCTACGGCGCTGAAATTTTTTTATAAGTAGAATTCATAAAAAAACGAAATAGGGATTATACAAATTTTGATATTTTAATTTGTTTGGCAGTTAAAAATTCTTAAAATTTAAACAAATAGATAACTGTTTAGACATTACGGGATGAGCTAGGCAGCTGAAATTTTCAAGTTATGTACAGAGTAGTGCATTTGCACAAATAAACATTTGAACTTTTCCATAAACATATTGCGGCGGCCGTTAAAAATGTTTAAAATATTATTTCACTTCTAGAAGTACTACAACTTTAAAATTTGGCTGAAATGTGTAGCATTAGTATCCCATAATGGAGAAAGTATAAAATTCTTAACATTGCAAAGTTTTGGGATTGTTGTAGTCTATTATTTTTACATAAGGGAAAAACGAAAATCGCTCCGCAGGTAAAATATTTAAAATTTAAAAAATATTTCTAATGATGAAATATGAAAAATGAATGTTTTTTATGTTGAGATGATATGCTTGCAGAATGCAAGCACCAACTACTAGTATATATATATATATATATATATATATATATATATATATATATATATATATATATATATATATATACACGTTGAAAGTGAATAGTAGAAATTTACCGCCATGTAGAGCCAAAACGAATCAATTTTCGAAGAACTTATTTTTCAGGAATTTATATAATATAAAAATTTAGATAAATAATCAGAGTATTGTAAAATAAACGTAAATTTTACGCAGAATTTCGATGTAAAAAGTAAATTTAAACCATCGAATTGAATGGCGGAAAACTGCCAACCATATATTTAAGTAGTAATTTTAAGCGTCGATATTCGTCGAAAATCTCTCGGGAAAATAAACGTCGATTTTAATCGTCGATTAAAAAAAATAAACCTCGAATCCTATCAAGCCTACTTATGAGTAGTTGATTCCGGGAGATTTCCACCTCATGGGTAGCAAATTCCAGGAGAATCCGGGAGAGTTTTCTCTAGGTCTAAAAAACAACGTAAATGAGCAATGCTACTTGTTTTATTTACTTACTAGGGAGATGTCCGTTGAAATTCAACGGGAAAGGTTTTTGTGACATAAAAAATGAACAAATACGCCTTGACTTGACTTGACCTTTGGATGGCAAGAAAACAAAATTTCGTTCTTTTAGGCGTTCGTTGTTTCAAGTTTCGAACTCCTACGATGATTCTAAGTACCTAATTTTAACATGTGAATGATTAATAGTCTACATTTAAATGTACTCCTCGTAAATAATGCAACAAATGTTGTTTACATTGGTTGCTATGAAAATAATTTCTCTCTCCTTCTCTCTCTCTCTGTCGTACTAATTGTAAGAGTATTCAAAGCTCGCTTTCACCCATAAGGATTGAAATATCAATAGGATTTCGAGGTTTAACAATGTAATGGGTTGGCATGGCAACATCCCATTAAAATGGCAAGATTTCCCCAAAATATGTGAATTAAACATTTAACATGAGAAATTTCGAACAGTAGGCGGGAATAGACGAACGGAATAAGAAACTTAATAGTTTATTCTTTAAAATGGGCTAGATCCGAAGATAATAGGTCATTCTTTCTAATTTAGATCTCAAAAAGAATAAAAGCCTGCAAGTTAAAAAGTCGATTATTACGTGTTATCATATGGGAAATGGAAATGCCTACCTTGCAGTCAAACCTGGGACTTTTTTCGAGATTTATTTTCTTCATCATCTTACAATATGGGAATCGATCATTCCTGCCAAATATAAAAAATGAATCTCGTTCCATTATCGAGTTATTTGCATTTTTATAGCGTGACAAAGGGAGCCACAAAGGGACAGAAGTAGCCTTTTATTATTGTTAGATTATGAAACATATACTGTTTATTTTATCTTTATTTTATCGTTAAAGTTAGAGTTTCCACCTTATAAATTGCCGAGTCCGGGAGATATCCACCATATGAGTAGTTAATTGCGAGATTGTCAGTAGGTTAAAAACAGCTAATGAGAAGAGTAAAACTTGTTTTATATATTATCTAGAAAACATTAATATTTTACCTTAATTTTTTTAAACATTATTCTATAAGTTATAATAATCAACTCTTAAAAATAGCATTGCTTCAAAAGCCATACTTCATTTATTTAATTTGAATTAGTATTTTGAACTATTTCGAGCAGTCTCCAAAAGTTCTGGTTTTCATAGTAAAAAGGCATGGAAATCTTAACAAGAGTAATTAAACTTGGTGCATACTTGAATTTCTGACTTGACATGATCCACGTTTAATTTCCTTTGACCTTTACACATCAATTCATTAATAACATTGAACACACGTTCGAAGGCTGCGTTAGATACTGGAACTGAAAGCACAAATGCAACAATTTTCTTTAATTCTCCACCAGGTCCATTTATTTTTTAAAAGAATTTGAAAATAATGTTGAAAGTTTCTTGATTGGTTTAAATTGTAATAAAAATCAGGCGACCCTTGAGTGGCGCGTCAGAGGTAGTAACCAACATGATCCTGCATAAAGAGTATATTTATACATTAAGTATCGACAATTCCCTGTTGAGTTAAATGTATATGACAAGGAACATTTATTTTTCTAATAAAATATGGATACATAAACGCACCCATATTTTCTCCCTAAATATCACCTTTTCAACGGGTCAATTCAGCGTAATGAGCCAGTTATTCCAAGAATCCTCGAGGCTTTCCCCAAAAGCAGGAAAGAATTAGCAAAACGTACGGCTGACAACTGGAATAGCTTGTAGGAAGAAGGAAAGAAAGAAAAAAATGCACGTGAAGAACTTGAGGAGCATCCAGGTTCCAACGCACGTCTTAAAAGAAGAGTAAAAGAGCTATTGGTAGAGAGATATCTTAGATAAGAAGTAAATGAAAAATAGAAGAGGGAGAACCGGAGGTAGAGAGATGGGGTCGTACGGAGGGAAGATTGATCAGGAGCCTCTTCTTCCCTTCCTTGTTCACTCCGAAGAAAAAAAGAACAACGAAATGGAGACGGAGGAAAAAAGTGACTCAGAAGGTGCGAAAGGGACGGGGTGGGATGTGAAGAGGGTGGAATCGGAGCGGAGGAGAAGACTGCCGCTTCTTCTTCTCCTGCCAATGGAAAACTTGAAAAGTCGGTCAAGCTGACAAAGGAGCAGGAGGACGCGTCGCCCGTTAAGACATAAGGAGGTGGAAGATTTATTCCAATTCGCGGATGGCTGGAGGAGAGAAGGCTGGAGCAGTTGGAGGTGTTAGATAGGGAGAAAGGGCCAGGTGGGATGCAATCGGCAGGTGTGGCGTAATGCGTTCCGTGTGGACGTAGGGCGGCGGCGGGGTGTGAGAAGGGTGGACTAGATTCGGGGGTAGCGCTTATCTAGCTGTAACTTTTTTAAAACGCAGCTGATTCAACGTCGCGATGACATAGCAGGTTTACTTAAACGTTCTGAAGTCACTTTAAAGACACTATGAGAATCTAAATCAAGCGCATTCGACATTCGATTTTGAGCATTAGGACCTTGACTTCCCCCTTTCTCAGTGTATTCGTGATTTCCTTAGATAAATTACATAAACAATTTTAGTTAGATGTAAACTTTTAGGGTTTTATATGTGCTAACGGTAACGGTACGATATGATGTACGCTAGGGCACTGGAATTAGAAGATAAGAAGTCTAATGGAATTTGTGGTAAAGGAATTATGAATACGGATGGGAAGATAGTCTCAGAAACAAAGGATGTAGCACAGGTATGGGAAGAATACATTAAAGAATTATACAGCAAACAGGCAGGAGCGGCAAAAATAGAACTGGAAAATGAGGAAAACATTGAAGAAGACAACTTAGGACCAAGTATTATGGAGAGCGAAGTAGAAAAGGCGATAGTGGAACTAAAGAAGGGGAAAGCCACGGGCAGCGATGGAATACCGGCTGAGATACTTAAAGTCATAGGATCAGAAGGACTAAAAGTGATCACGAAATTAATTAATAAGATTTACGACACGGGAGAGTGGCCTCACGATTTCCTAGAAGTAACAATGATCCCTCTAAAGAAGAAGCCAAAGGCAATGCAGTGTAAAGATTACAGAACTATAAGCCTTCTGTCACACACATCGAAGATCATCACGAGGATTCTTAATAAAAGGCTGGAGAAAAAGGCAGAAGAAATAATAGGGGAAGATCAATTCGGTTTCAGAAAAGGACGAGGAACTAGAGATGCTATAGGAGTAGTTAGAATCATATCAGAAAGGGCAATAGAATACAGTCAAGATATCTGCGCATGTTTCGTAGACTGGCAGAAGGCCTTTGATAGAGTAAATTGGGTAAAGTTGATGAAGATATTAAAGGATATAGGTGTAGACTGGAAAGACAGGAGACTGATTAGGAATCTATATGAGAATCAAGTTGTAAAGGTCAGGTTTGAGAATGTGGACACCTGCGGAATAAATATCGGTAGAGGAGTAAGACAAGGCTGCTGCCTATCGCCAACCCTATTCAATATATATGGAGAAAGTCTAATGCAAGAAGCTTTAGAAGGCACAGGGGATTTCAAAATTGGAGGAAGGATTATAAGAACAGTGAAATACGCAGATGATCAAGTACTTCTAGCAAGAAAGGAGAGGAGCTACAAAAAATGATAAATAGACTAGTGATAACAGGTAGAAAATACGGTATGGAAATAAATACAGAAAAATCCAAGGTCATTCGAATATCGGGTAAAGAAGAGAATCTGAACATAACTATTGGGGGAAAGCCATTAGAACAAGTTTCAGAATATAAATACCTTGGAAGTATCATAACACGAGAGGCAAAATGTACGGATGAGATCAAAACTAGAATAGGAAAAGCAAAAGCGGCTTTCAGGAGAAAGAAACAACTACTTACAGGGAATATAAGGGAAGATATCCGCAAGAAGTTGATAAAATTCTACGTATGGAGTATAGCATTGTATGGGGCAGAAACATGGACGCTAAGGAAAAATGACATCAAATACTTGGAAAGCTTTGAAATGTGGACTTGGAGGAGAATGCTGAAGATAAAATGGACAGATAGGATGAAAAACGATGAAGTGCTACGAAGAATAGGAGAGAAGCGAATGATTATACAGACTATCAGAAAGAGGAAGGCTAACTGGGTTGGACATTACCTGAGGAGAGAGAGTATGATTAAAGACGTGTTAGAAGGAAAACTAGATGGGAAAAGGGAAAGAGGTAGGAAAAGGTTTCAGCTGATAGACGATTTGAAAGGGAAAGAGAGTTATCAAGATATAAAGAGGACAGCGGAAAATAGGAGTATATGGAGAACCAAGTTTAACCAAGAATAATCACGGACCTGTCTACGGACAGACTACCTATGATGATGATGATGATGTGCTAACAATGCCTGAAGGTAAGGACGCGTAAAATGTCATTTTTATAGATCGATTTTATGGCAAATATTAAGATTATGTAGCTGCGTCACAAGAATTTTGTTACATTTTCATAGAAAATCTTACGTTTAAATTTTCTATTATATTTAATTACGTAATGTTTAAATACTGAATAATTACTAGATATAAGGCCTTGAAATATATTTGAGATGAAAGACAAGAATGAAAACGTTACTGGAATCATAATTTTACCGAAGAATAGACGAGATTATCATTCAATATATCAACTGCTTCAATTATGTAATAATGATGTTACTTTTCTTTATTTTTACAACGTTCAAACAAATGGAAGGCACTAATTTAATCGAATTACACTTTTATACCTCATATGGTCCAACACTCAAATCGTAGAATTTTACTGATTGTGAGTCGGAAACGCAATAGAAGTTTCGTATATGATTTTCTGACTCAGAACAATATTTTTACTAGTGCGTAATTAGAAAGAAATCGAAAAAAATTAAATATAATAGTTTAGCGTCAGTGCCAGTTTAAATCTATAATATTCAACTCGTTTATGCATACAAAATTATCATATTCAAAATCTTCACATAATATTTCGCTGTTCTTGCCGATTTACTTCGATAATAAACGAGTCACAAGGGACCCTTACAACAAAGTCATCCTTATTGGTTTAGGAACGTTGTCGTTTCCCGCGAAAATAAAAATGTTGCACACTTATGCGATCGAAAGCACTTCAGTTTCCGGTTCTTTTAACAGGGCGAAATCCATGTCCGATGCCACGACGCGACATGCAGCGGAAGTTTATCGGAAGGTGGACATTGAAAACGGAGAAGGCAAGGAGAAAGGTGATAAAAATATGTACGCAACGAATCCGCAAAGTATTATCAACCGCGCGTTACGAAATATTCGCGTAATTTTTCTCGTTGAGAGACAGAAGGAGAGAAACGCGACGCATTATTATCGGTAGCTTTCCACAAAGAGGTCGCTAGCCGTTAACTCCGGAGCACTTTTGCAGTAAACACGTGGAACTCGCATTATTTCCGCGTTTTTCCTTCTCGGATATCCTCCCGCGGCCATGGGAAAGAAGAGTGAAGAGAGAGAGAGAGAGAGTACAAGAACATACGTAATTCAGAGACTCGCCGCGCATGCACATAGCATACAAGGGCTTGGAGGTCGCGCGACCGACCTGAAAATGTCCTTTGGGCGGAGAGAGGTGACTGAAACGATTTCATTTACAGCGGCCGGCGCATTAAAGCAAGCGTGATTTAACATTCAAGGAAAAATAGATATAAACGAAACGAATAAACAGATGCAGGATGTTTAACTATCGAAAACTCCTCATATCCGTTTCTCCAAGGTGATCATACACGAAAGAGGGGAGGGCAATAAATTATTTGTTTACTTCAAGTACACATATATACCTCCAGTAAGCGCGAAGGAAAAACGTGTTTCGAAGTAGTCTGCCACGTGTTTTTGCCAACCAGTCCATTGATTAAGCATATAACCTTTTCTGAAATGTTACTTTCGACGGTGCGTGGACGGTGTAGGGCAGGCTTCTTCAACATTTTTCAGCTGACGTACCCCTTTGACCGCTTTTTAATTAGCCGCGTACCCCTAGCATATTTGAAAGCGAAGACGAAATGAATGACTCTTGTATTGGAATAGCTCATATTTATAACAGCAGACAATTAAAAATTAATGCCATAGTATATTTTTTAAAATGTACTTTGCAAAACGCCTGTGACCTTTTGATAAAAGACCTCCCGATCTCTCAATCATTTAATTACAGTAAATTAGGCTACTTTAGAGAGATGCGCGAAAATACTGAAATTATTTTTCTCAGTCTTTCTTTGCTTGTAAAACTGCGCATATATTTTACATCGCTATTAGTGGTTTTGACATCATAATCTTTGATTCGGAAATCATGAGTGAAAGTTGAAGTCAGAAGAAAAATTAACAATTACGGCCTTTAATACTTTCGCGCACTCCTTTATAAGTCTGGATGTACCCCCGGTTGAAAACCCCAGGTGTAGGGAAAGGATAGCGGGGGACAAAAATGCATTTTTTTTAAATTCTCAAACTTAAATAGCTGAAAGGATAAGTCGAAATTACTCGAATGCTATTGAAACATTAACAGCCTTAAATCTGAATTCTATAAGTAGAGTGGTTCCGGATCGATTAAAAAATACGTATACATATTATAAAATATCAGTCACCCCAGCTGCGCCCGAACGAAGATCTCATGCAAGGCATCTCACTGTCATTTTGCCAAATCTAACGCTGAAATATATTAAGAAATCCCCCGACACAAATCCAGTGGATTATATGTGGAATGAACTGAATGTATGAAGGCCGCCACGTACTGTTCTTGAGTTTGGAATACAACTGGCTAAGTGTTAATGATGTTAAGCAAAGTGTTGTCCCTGTCAATTATTGATGAATTGAAAAGGACAAACACTGTCGACGACAAAATGCAAATCCGATTACTTATCGCTCCCAACAACTTAAGTAATAACATAACTAAGCAGCGCTGACATGTTTTGAAAGGAGTGGATTTTCATCAGTTTATGCACAATCGCAAAACAGAATAAAATCAAATTTTAAGATAGAACCAATTGGAAATATAAGAAGAGCATCAGATGAAGTTTTTAACTACGCTCAACCTTTCAGACATGGGAAATTGCTACTTAGTTCGTTTTTCTAATCATCCGGCTTTATATATGCATACTCACATATCATACATACAAAGAAACTTAGGCAGTTTATCCTTCATTTAACTTTGTTTAGTCTCGTTCGCTATGGTCATAAGTGTTCGTTCCGAGAGACACCTTGTCACTCCAAAAAATAAATGTTTGACAAAGAGCCAGGACGCTGCGTAAAAATGCTCGCGAACGAAAGTCTGTGATTCGAATCGAAATGTAGTCGCGTTCGTTTTTTTATCTTCTCATACTCTCCGAACATGGGCATAAGGTCATTCAAAAAGAGATTAATTTGTCGATTTACATTCGCGATCGATCGTCAAAGAGTGATTTGCAAATGGGATAGAGACTGCGATTACGGGAGAACTTATTTGGCGCTTGCAACGCTTCAATAAAATAACTCCGAATGTGCTTCGCATTTAAACGACATGTTTTGAAATGACAGAATGACGCGCGGACGATTTAGAACTCCCATTTAACATAATTAATAATGCCCCCAGTTTTATCTGTTATTACTTCCGTTGCCATTCCAAAATCGGCTCGCAACCCTGTTTTTATTTCTACCTATTCAAAACATTAACACTTGTTTGTAATAACGTCTTACGTCAATGCGCTTGCAAACCCAAGAATTAACTTATATAGTATTACTTTAAAATGCAGCTCCCATCTTTGTCTGACATTTAAAACATTGCGCGTCATCGATGAAACTACTGAATAAACCAATCATGGAAAAGCCATTACTATTTACTAATACGTAAAAGACACGCGAAGCTTAATTAATTTAAGGGAGTTTGACATTCGATGCATTTTCATTCCGATAAATAATATGTATATATATAGAATATTTAGATGGGGCCCTGAGGCAGTCAGAAAAACTACCCATTGTCGCGACTTTTAAAAACACGAGAAACATGCTTTCGAGAACTATAATTAGTCTATAAGTATTCTAATAGGAGGGAGATGAGTACACTTTAGCGTTCTCATATGCTTTCAGAATGTTCTCTTATGTTTATAATCGTTTATTTCAGCTACGTAAGGCACCAAAGGTTCTCCTTGAAACACTCTTCTACGCATCGGTTTTCATTTCATTCCTCCATCTCTCTTTTCTTCGTCACTAACCTTCACCTTTACAAAAAAAACAAACAAATTCTCAAACGGCGCTTAAAGAAAGAAAAAAGTTACACTTACAAGGATGACCATTAAATCACTATCGAAAATAAGTTTAAACTGTCCATGTAGTTGCTATAAAAACAGCCTGCGTATTAAAAGACCTGGCTGCAGTCATGGTCACGCCAAAATACTTATCTGCGTTACATTTAACAGCTGGAATAAGTGAAATGCGCTCCTTTGTAGAACTTTCATTTTTTCTGACCGGATATATTAGCTTCGGAAAATAATGTTGCAGTAAATTCATCTTTGAGGTATCGCAGAACAAGGATCTACAAGTAATAATTGAAAATTATGTGATTCGCTAGACATAATTTCCGAAATAACGAAATACATGACTCACGTCAAATAATTGACACAGGTAACTCCTTTAGCCATACAAATGTGAGGTATATCATACAAACAGTTTCACTTCAAAGACATTGTTATCGGCGATCCTTTACCTCTATTTCTCATTAATTGGTTAATTCATAAACATTAGGGCTAGAAGGCATAACGATAAAATTTATTATTATTTATTCAAAAACATTAGGGACGCTGCAGCGAATCGTTTGGCAAGCCTCTTACAGGACATTTTTGCGTAAAATAATCACTGTATTACGTATTATCGCCTTGATACCAACCAGACATTTTAATTATGTAGAATAAACCTCTTTATTTAGTAACCTCCATATTTTCGTAATCCTCCATATTTCGCAACGGCAATAGGGCTCCCTGACAAAAATTACCTCCATTTATCGAAATGATCACCCTCACTACTAAAGCTATTTAAAAGGATTGTAATAAGGTATCTTTATAAGCGTCGCCGCGCTGTAACCATGTGCACGCTTGAGAAATTCACAATGCGTTGGAATGAAGATGATCATTGAAGATGTGTGGAGAAGAAGCATCAGTGAATCCAAACGTTTTAGAAGAGTGGGAAGTTACTTTGCGGACATTACTAATTTGGTAAGAACCTAAAGACAAATTTAGTGCAGATGAAGCTAGGTTTACCATCCTATTCTGTACTGATTCAGATGCCATTGAAAAACTGGAGCTCCTTGCAATAGCCAAACTCAAAAACCTTGGTTCTTTCAAAATAAAAAATCCCCTTTATGCATCGGAATTAGAAAAATTAGTGAATCGCAACAAATACATTTAGTGAATGACAGACCGAAATTGATTAAACATTGACGTGCATAAAAAATAATTTTGTTTCTTGCTCGATGCACTGCTCATAAATGTGACGAAATGTGAAGATATACTACTTCACACCAAATGTAACTAGTAAATTATAAACATTTAGATGAATTTAAGGAACAAGTGGAGGTTAAAGCTAAGAGAGTTAGGATGGGAGAAGAGGCGATAGCAGATGGCGAGGAGGAAGCTGTATTGTCACCACTAGAGTTTTGGGTTCCCGGCGATATTTTTTCCCGGGAAACGGGATTTAGATTTTCAAATATCCCGGAAATCCGGGAATAAGAATTATTTCACATTTTTAATATTTAATACAAAATTGTTCATTTAAAAATGATATTTATTATTGATACAACATAAATACACTAGTCTTTAATAAATCCCAATGACATGTGATAGGTCATTTGTGACAAATGTGGAGATAACAAGAGACTAACTACTAATGTATCCTATATTGTAATTCCTTCAAAGTTAAAATTGAGGATAGAAAATGTATGAAAGAGGTTTAAAAACAATCTAAAAGAGCCTTCTTCTGTCTCTTTGTGGCTCCCTCTGTCACACTATAAAAATGCAAATAACTCGATAAAAGATCGAGATATTTTTTAAATTTGGCAGGAATGCTCGATTTGCATATTTTAAGGTGATGACGAAAAAAACTCGAAAAAAGCCCTGGGTTCGACTCCAAGGGAGACATTTCCAGTTCCCATAAAATAACACGTTAACATCGAATTTTCGACGTGCAGGCTTTTAAAGTTTTTGAGATCTACATTAAAAAGAATTAACCCACGATCTTTGATTTAAACCATTTTAAAGAAAAAAGTAAAACATTTCTTATTCTGTTCATCTTTTTTCGCCTACATTTCGAAATTCCTAATGTTCAACTTTTAATTCACATGTTTTGGGGAAGTCTTGCCATTCTAACGGGATGTTGCCTTGCCAACAAATTACACCGTTAAATCTCGAAATCCTGTTGTCCTTTCATTCCTTATGGGTGAAAGCGAGCTTTGTATGTTTTTAATATGAGAGAGAGAAAGGAGAAGGAAATAATTTTCATAGAAAGCAATATAAACAACATTCGTTGCTTTACATGCGGGAAGGAATACATTAGAATGTAGAACATTAATCATCCGCATATTAAAATCACTTAGAAACATCGTAGGAGTTCGAGACTTAAAACAACGAACGCCTAAAAGGACGAAAGTTTATTTTCCTGCCATCGATTTTTGAATACGCGTCGAATCGATCGACAGATCAGTTTTTGACGCGAGAATATGACCCATTCTTAGTGATTTGCATTGTTGGCGGGTTCGTGTAATTGGATACCAATTATTCGGATATTAGATTCGCGTCACATCTACTCATGAAATTTCATAAAAATCTTTCCCGTTGCATTTCAACGGGCATCTCCCTAGTTTATATATAATTCACTTGGTCAGAGTAGCTAATTTGGTCGATTAGGGGAGGAGCACATAGTTTCAGATTTATGTAACATGCAACCATTACCTTTGGACCTTTTTTTACTAATGACATTCACGGGCGCGAGAAGAAGTCATTTTGACATTGTATTAGCGTTCCATTAAAATTGAATTAATAGCGAGAAATGCAACCTGATCCTTAATCTCAAACTCCTAATAACTTAGTTACTAAATAGCATTCACTGAAAAAATATTTAGTATTCATCAGAAATTCTATTGGTTCAACATGCATAAAATAAAAAATATCCAAAATAATTTTGATAGTTTAAAATTTGGGGCTGGTATTCGGAGGAATATCTAAGAAACTACCTATTAAGGCAATTCTGGGTAAGCTTGACTCGGCGCACAATTCAAACGAACAATTCCCGGGAATCATTAAAACGTTTCCCGGGAATCGAGAATAAGAAACATCGAGTAAAATCCCGGGAATCGGGAACGGGAATTCCCGGTTAAGAAACTCTAGTCACCACCAAAAAAAGCAAGTGTCGCTAAATATACATACTAGAAAGTTTGTTAGCATATCTGAAGGGCTATGAAATAAATCATCTAGTTTTATTTTTAAAATATTTGAAATATTGTTTCCAAAGAATTCATAAGACGGATGAAAGAAAAAGGCATTTCTAGTTATTTATACAAAAAATATGCTGTTAGTGAAATTTAATTGTAATATTTTTGATGACATACTTTTAGTAAAAAGTAAAAATTTCCACGAGATTGATGATGTTTTCATGTTTTTACTTTTATTTATAAATAAATAAGTGGATATGACCACGCAAAAAAATTAGATACATTTGATTGCCAGTTATTGCCTTACTTTTGGGATTATAAAATGCTAAATTTATCGTGAAGCTTTTTATAGGGAGCCTCAACATATCACAATGCCAAAAGATTTGGTCTCTTCCATTTCGATATATAGCGGTACTAGATGTGTGACCCGGCGTTGCTCGGGTGCGATTCGGGATTGCATCCGCCCATCTTTCACTCACCCCTCCCACCGCCCGCCGAAAGTCATAAAGTAGCGTAGGAAAATGCATATTCGCGGAAAAATCGCCACATATTTGAAACGGCCAAAATTAGAAGAATAAAATTAAGGCTAAAACCTCTTCGAGATTCCGCTTAATCTTTCAGTGAAAGTTTCGTGAAAATCGGCACAGTAGATTCGGAGATCTCGCGTTGCAAACTTTCAAACTCATCTATCATTAAGCCTTATATATATATATATATATATATATATATATATATATATATATATATATATATATATAGCGGATTACTGCTTGTGTGTACATACATACATAACTGCTCAAAATAACTCGCACTCCATTATGTAACTAACTCCACAACTCCCTCTCTAGTTCCAGAGAGATGGGTTTAGAAAAATAAACACATTCGTAATTCAGAATTACAACTTCCTTGACTATTTCGACATGACTCGTAGCTTGCTCGAATAACTGGACACAATTCCGGACCACTTTTCTGAGTGCATCGAACGAGAAACAGCAACACGGCCAAAAGTCTAAAGTTCAAGGCGAGTGGAATAAAACCGGTGGCGGCGAAGATTTCCGTTCGGATTTTGGATCGGGCATGTTTGCGGAGCACATCCCAAAAATACACACACGTGGGAGGCGTAAGTCGAATCCCTCTCGTAGATACATACACAGATCTTTGTTGAGAGTTCCCCATTCCTCTTAAGACTTGGGTTTTGGTTCTAAGAAAGATAGAGATGAAGAGAGAACGCTAGGAAAGTGCTTAATACATCACCATTTTACTGAATTGGGATGGTGTTAAACGGTCGTGAAGAAAGGACATATATATCAAAATAAAAAATAATTGGAATTAAAATCTTCTAGGAATTGAGCTAATAAACAAAGTACCAGGAAGAAAATCATACGATTTTCTTGTAAATCGATGTTGAATATAGTTTATAGAAAAAAGAACAATGCGTGCTTCATCAGCATGCATTATTCTTTTTCCTAATGGTAGTATAGAATGTATTTATTGATTTTATTTCCCTATAAAAACTGAAATATATCCCTAAGAATATATACCATCAAACACGTATGACAAGCCTTAAAGTAGCAGATGCACAGCTTCGAAATATATATAAAAATTGATGGAATAGTAAATTACACGAAACTCTAAACAGAAAAATCTATTCCGAGCATGTAAATTTCGACCCATAGATACATCTATTCAATCTCAATGACCTTCGATCAAAGACAATACCAAACTATAAAGGAAACTGCTCACCTACATAATGATCTCAGTTCCCTTGTTGTGCATTATTACCTGTATCACTTCCTCGATCCATCTTCCGAATAAGCAAGTGCAAAGGAGAAAGAGTAAGAAAAAAATCGCAGGAGTGAGAGGGCGCATAGAGCGTGCCCCTTCCAAGCCTACCGATTACGCAGCATTTACACGATCGGGTTGGAGGACACGCTCAGCTCCGACGTCGGCTCGGCAAGCAGCGGCGGCGAGCGATACATTGATGGGCGTTGGTTTGGATAACTAGAAGCGTCTTTCACCCTTTCGTCTCGAAAAGAACCGTTAACTTCATATCGCGTTCTACTCTCCCCTTTCCACCTCCCCCTCTCACCACTCTCGTGTTTATGTGCGGACGCGTGTGTGCGAGCATGTGTTCGTGTGTGGGAGATTTAAAATACGGATCTGGCCTTCCCACGACTATGCGAAGAGAAAGGGGAGAGAGGGAGCGCACACGCGAAGGAGGGAGGGAATGTCTTTAGCTCGGCCGAGGAGTAAAGTCAGCTGGCCGCGCGATAGCCATTCGCGGCGTCGGCGGAGACTTCGATCGACGGATGACCTCCGCGCCTCAGAAGGCCATCGCGACCGTCGTCGCCGCTCACTCTTCCGTCACACCGGCCATGCCCTACCACTCCAATCCCTTTTCGCTTCTACTCCGCCATTCTGCCTCTCTCTCTCCGCACTTCTTTAAGCTCACGCTCACAGAATATGTGCCTCTCTCTCTCTGGATAGAGATGGAGCAAGACAAATAGACCGAATGATTTTTTTAACGAAGCAAGACCGAGATTTCTTCCTCCGACGAATCAAAGTCAAACGAAAGAAATGAAAGCTCTCACTTTGGCATATGAAGCGCTTGTAAATGAATGGCCTTCGAACTTTCTAGTTATCGTTAGAGGCCAATCGAGAACTTTGTAACATTCGATATTCTAAATGGTTCCCACTACCGAATTATCTTCAACCAGTGACCTTACCTCAATTTTCCCATTAGATTTTCTTATTTGCGTAGCATTACACGATTCCATTTCCTCCGCGGCTTTTTCCTAACATCCTTAAAATGTCTCCTCACTCTCAAAATGTGTTCTAACCACCTTTTTAATTTGTAGCGATTAAACATTTCGCTTCTCGAGCTATATTCCATACTTAATGGCAGGAAATTCTATCTAACGACATGCACCCCTAAGTTAACATGGAATTGGACCATTAAGTGAAGAATATTTTAATGCAATTCTCGAGATAATACCTAAAAAGGTATTTTACTGAAACATATTAATAAACCACAATAGATGATTATTCAACGTATACCACTCGTATTTTATCAAAGACTCTTTTTCGCCTCATTGAGAATCTTATTTAACTTGAAAGTGCTTGGCTAAAGAGTGGGGAAATATTTTTAAATAAACTTTAATATTATACAGCACATATCCACAAAGACAAACATTCACGTTTATACAAGCATACATAAAAGTTATTTTTGTTAGAGAACGCAAACATATGAATGAAATTTGAAATATCTAGGCCGTACGTTGGAGTTTCATCTCTGTAGCTCCTTTACCATTGTGCGGTTACGCGTTATGTATGCTCCTCGTGTCTTATCTGACTCTTCAAATACACAAAGAAACTTGTGTCTCTGTCTGACGATCCGAGGACAAAGCACAAAAAAACATCAAAGCCGACTAAAGATACTTCAGAAGGTAGGCGCTTAGAGGGTCTCCGTAGCTCTGGATATTTTATGCTTAGGGCTACTGATCTTGGCATCCTATCAACCTCAAAAGTAGGTCTTAATGATTATTTTTTCTAGCTCTTTTGCAACCCGATTCCATTCCTATGCAATTAAATTAAGTTTTGGAATGAACTGAACTGATAAAAAATATGAAGATGATATAATTATGATAGATTTATATGTATATTTCTGTTCACAAACTCCGCATTATGTTCATAGATTGAAAGCTGCATGTCAAACGGAATAGGTGACTCATGACCGTATTATAACTAGGGATAATAAAGCAGTTCACACTGTAATTCACATTGTAATTATCGAAAATTCTATCTTTACTGAATGAGCATGAGTGTCTGAATCATAAAAAGACCAACAACATTATTTTATCCATAATTACCTGCAGTGCTATTCGAGCCCTTACCTAAAAACTGGCAAATATTTTAAGAAAAAGTTAGATAGTTACTAAGAGCCTTGCAGGTTGTCAAGGGTAACGATGAGGTTGAAGGAGATAAAGGATTTCTTGACGGGGTGAAGTACAGTGGGGACCTCGTAAGATCTGAGACCACTACGGTGTTTGCGAAGGCATATCTCGAACCTAGAAAGCTATCAATCTGTAAAAATAAGCAGGTAATACAAATGATGCAGTATGCACTACATTACATTTACAGTGTATATGAAAAATGTTAATATTAGTTGTGGCCTACTTGCGGCGACTTGGGATAAATAAAAATAAAAAAAATCGGTCTATAGAATTTCAATAGATTCATTTTCGAAATTATTCCTCGACCTCGCATCTATCCGAACTTTCACGTCTTCGCGCATTAAACATTTATTCCCTTCCTTTCCACGAGCAACAGACATCTCCGTCTTCAATTTCGTCGTCCGTAATCGGAAAAACATTATTTTCCTTGTGATTTCAAAACGTTTACAGGGTAACAACGCGACCTACAAAAAAAAGTCCTTGCATACACGCATACATAGAAATAAACACGACCGCCGAAGTTTACACGACCGAATATTTTATCTCGAACAACGAACTTGACCCGCGAGATGAAGAGCTCAGCCAAAATGATGGAAAAACAAAAGGAGAGCAAGGTCTCCGGAAAACTTACGTAACTGTTGACGCCCCCTCCCCCTTCCATCTTCCCCCCGAAGAAGAAGCTAAAAGAGCGGGAGACGTCTTTTTTCCGAGTTTTACACGGGCTACAAACATGCCCTAATTCCTGTTTAAATTTATCTCCATTGTAAACCTAGATGGAGGCCGTGTACTGTGAGTGTCAACAGCGTCGTTATTAGTCGAGGCCGGCAAAAAAGAAGGAGAAATAAAAATTTCAACACGATACTGGAGCATCACAGCATGAAAGGAAGTTCGTAATATGTAAAACGATAATTAGATCACCAAAAGAATGAGGAAGCTCGTTTAAGATATTACTACAACAAAATACTGTGTATACATGGTCAAATAACTAAAAACAAAACATAACTTATCCGATGGAGATATATGGTAAAAATTCTTTGTCAGGGAAAACATTAGTCTCGTTTCTGCCTTAATTTATTCTTCATTAATCGCCATTTTTGGATTAAAAAAGAGCTATAATATCACCATACAAACCGAGGTAACTTGGAACTTCGCGATAGTCCTTTCTTGTAACGTAAGGCAGTAAAAGAACATTTGCCAGGTTTCTGGAAGTATTTTTCTATTTTTAAATATGCATTCAACCGAGACGCACATGAGGTTAAAATTTTTAAACAACAGCTATGACGCAACTAAACAAGCAGAGCAGAGTTGCATAACATAACTTCGACGCCAAAAACGGGCTTAAATCCTACGAAATCACGGTATGTAGCAAAATTGTTGAACAACAGATTTCATTAAATAAGAGGTCGTGACTAGTGCTTGTCATTTCCCGGTTCTTTCACAATCACGGGATTTCGGGATTCAAAATTATAAATCTCGGGATTCCAATAAACCATTTAAAAAGAAGAGGAAAATAAAAATAAGGTTACCAATTGCTTGTTTATGAACCAGGGTTGATATTAAACCTTTTAAAAATTATAAAAGGAAGAATAAAATAAAAATAGTGTCACAACTTTTTTTATGAACAGGTGAATCTTATTAAGTAATTTTACTCTAGCTTTAGGATTTTTTATTAATTCATTCGGGTTATTTAATGTTTTAGTAGAAAATTATTTCATTTTATTTATTTGAACCTCGTATCAGACAAAACGCTTACATATTGATGTGCTTGTGTTTTCCGGTTTTTAATCGCTCCCAGGACCCTGAGAAGTTCGAAGAAATTTGTTAAAATCATTTACAAATATCGGTTACACGAATAAAATAATTGAAATGAGCATTTATTTATTGACCTGAAATTTGCTAATCATGTTGATTATAAAATATATAGTTACCAATATTACACACGGTATGTAAAATAAAATATGAATTGAAATATATCATTCGCATACATTTCTCACATAAATACAAAATCATATCGACAACAGTGTCCTAATTCTTATTTCCTATTAGTAATTGGTTTATAGTAACTTTTAAGAAAACATAATGTGTTCACACTACGATCGCTCAGTGATGTGCATATTTTGGTTATGAAAAGACCAGCTGCAGTCTTGAGAAAACCCTGAACTTCGATACCCCAAACAGTTTATCAAAATATACTCAATTTGGGAGACAATCTGTATACAATGTCAACTCATACCCTATAGCGCAGTGGTCTTCAGGTCTTTTTGTTTACGTCTGAATGATTTTTGGATGTGGAATACACCAATATAGTTTTTTAATTAGAGAATATGGAAAACGATTCAGTTGAATTGTAATTGGGAATACTATAAACGTAAAGTCGGGGGCATTCACATATTATCCGGACGTGAAATTTCTGTCGTAAATTCGAGGAAAGCGCAAAATCGCGAAAATGTAAAATCCGTTAAAATTTATCATGGTTCTTATGGACCAAACACTGGGACCGAAAGAAAAATGCGTAAATTCAAGAAAAGAGTAAAATTGGAGGACGTAGAAACGAAGTTTCACTGTATATATTCACACGAGAATGCAAGTATTTGTTAATGCTCTATATAAATTTTTTCCTTATTATTGCATTGGAAGTGAAACTAAGCTACTCGGAAACAAAGATAGTCTTAGTGGTCCCTTTAGGAACAGCACGGACGATAAAGGCTAGAGAGTAAAATTCTCTTTATGATAATATATACCGGGAATTCCCGGGATATTTAATGGATTTCCCGGGAAACGGGAAAACCCTTTTACCCCCGGGATCCCGGGAAAGCGGGATCCCGGGATGACAAGCACTAGTCGTGACGGCAGCCTCCCGCTGTATTTCTATCTTGACCCTCAGCTGTGCTATTACCCAATTAATCTTCCACGCACATATATACGCCCGAGCTATTTCTTTCATGTTTTACTCTTCCTCTTGGTCATATTCTGTCCCATGAAACCCAGTAAAGATCGACTTTCGCGCAACTATGGTAGAATTTTTTTTAACGTTGTGACAAACCAGTGAAATATGTTATACACTCTTTGAAGTAGTATTCCATGTATTCTCGTCTGGAGTAAGGTCTGATTCACAACTGCCTTCTCTTCTTTCACTCATTTAAACTGCCACTGCATACTTGACAGAATTTCTTTGGGTAGTTTTACATTAAATGACTACATACTGGAAAAAAGACAAGTTAGTTTTCAATATCAACAAATTTCTTTCGTTTGCCATCCAACAACTTCATTCTGCAAGGCATGCTTCTCGCCTAGCTTAAAAACAATAGAAATTATAGAAAATTTCCATTGAATGCTTCAGCGTAAATGAACATCGAGGAAAATGATTTTGAAGATACAGAGAGCACATTGACCGACTTTAAAGCCAATGATTTTTTGACGAAATTTCTCCTGAAATTCATGCACTCCTTTGGATCTAAACTCGAACAAGCCATTCATTTACAGTGACAGGAAACACCGATATGAATTACTTCCTTGAAGAACCAATTTACACTCAGTGAAACAAAAGGTCGATTTAAAAAAATATCACGCAGATACTTCCGCTCGATCGAAAATAAACAAAAACTACTCACTTCGCCTACTTAGCTCTGAAACGAATTAAAGCACAAGGTTCTGCGTCTGCGGTCTAAGGGACACGATTGGACGAAGATCAAGAGGAAAATACTATCTTCAGCCAAGTCGAAAAATCCAAAAGAAATCAGTCACGGATCTAGGATAAAGAGCATTTTAATTTGTTTTTTAGTCCTCCCATCGGTGCTTCATCGGAAACGCACTACTTTGCTTCTTCCATAGCATTAATTGAAAATGGCTAGTCCGACACCCATTTCTCCCAGGCTACGGAAGAGAGAAAAAAAGAAATTTCCAGGTCACGTTACTCACGCGGACGAATAATGACTTCTGACATTTTAATCTGCATGCGTCACACGTCGGCTCTGCTCGGCGTTTGCCGTCCGAGAGGCCTCCCTTAAGCCGCCCAGCGATGAATTAAAGGTCCGATCGATATTTCAATCTAAACCGGGAAATACCGAACAAAATGGAATGGGGAACGTATTGGGCAGATAGGATTTGGGGGGAACAAAGAGAGAAAGAGAGAGAGAGAGAGAGAGAGAGAGTGGAGTGTCTTCGCACACAAAACTATCCGTAGTCCCTGTGTGTGCCCGCACGCTAAAATTTACCAAAATTCATTTCTCACTCTTTCTCTACCTGTCTTCTTCTTTCCGTCTCTTCTCTCTCTCTCTCATATACCTGTCTCTGCCTCCTCAAAAAATATATATCTCCCCTCTTGCAGACAACGACGCCGGTCGTTGGTTGGCTCACCCTAAATAGCGGGCCAAGGCGTCTTTAACATTCGTGGGGAGGGTGGAGGGAGATGAGAGGAGAGGAGGTGAAGAGAGGACGCAGAAGAGAGAGGAGGCGGAGGGAGGTGAAATGAGGGAGAGGAAAGAAGGGTAGGTGGGTTCGGAGACAGGGGTCTCACCAAGGTCACCTTTTTTTGGGAGGAAGCGGGTGTGGGGAGAGAGGGAGGGGGGAGGAGAGACCTTGAAGGAAGGAAGGAAGGAAGAAGGGGTTTCTAATCTCGAAAAACGAGAGTTCTTTTTTTTCGAGACTACACGCAGCTCGCGCGCGCACAGACACACAAGAGCACACACTTTCAAATCACGAATCCTTTCGAGAGAGAGAGAGAGAAAGAGAGAAAGAAATAAGAGATTTTTTATCCTCGAGCGAAATCTTGAAGAATAAATAAAAGTGATCGATGGCCAGGTGTCCAGATTCCCAGTCACTAATTCTCTTCGACCCTGGCAGAATACGGGAATCGATGGTTTCTTGGAACGAAACGTGGGAGGGGAAGGTCGGTCGAATTTCCCGTCGACGCCATGGGCGCTAAACCTGTTAGGACTAAATCCTTACTCCTACTTTTGTACCAATTGAAGTTTAATTTTGGTCACACATGTACGAAAGTAGACTTCTTCCGATTCGAACGATACGTTATACGAGAACAGGTACAAAAAAGCGCCATAAAATGACTTGCAGATAAATACAAATATTTGATTTTAATTTATAATTGTAGATTGATGAATAATTTACTGAAACACTAAAAAAACAGGATGAAGGAGTATTGTCGTAAGATCGCAGTCAGTTAATTTCGGCCCATTCGAAAAATTTAAAAAGAATAATCGCATCGATTCGAAATCATATTAAAAAAGGACTTTTATATTAAAATTATCTGCCCGATAAACGGTAATTAGTTCACTCCTGCATCCCATAGGAATCATAACAACCTCGACGCGTGAACCAGAAATATACAGCCTTGATTCTAAAAATACGTCAAGAGAAAAAGCTGCACAAAAATGTTCTCTATTAACCTTAACATGGAAAAAATCCCAATACACAAAAAAGACATTGACCAGCTGCGACAATTGGACACCTCTTTTATATACATACGTCACAAGAACACTCCAAATGAACATCGACCCCAGCGTGAAAAAATATACAAACGAAAAATAAGAGAATTCATTTTCCTACTCAAGCAATCCGTTAATTAGACATTTAAGTTCTCTAAACAAACCTACCTCACACCACAAGGACCGCAACCAACATGTTCTGAGCGAGAGAAAGAAAGATAGTTTCCGAATAAAACGCGAGTTCAAGGGCACTCATTTTCAATTTCGCAATAACGTCCTCTTATAAATCTATTATCCCCTTAATGCGAATCTATTAGGAGCACTTCGTGTAATGGTAGGGAGGGAAGAGAAGGAAGGAACCTCCTGTCTCCCCCCCCCTCCCTCCACCATGCAGCCTCGCATTCTCCCTATCTTTCTACCCCACCATAAATATACACAAACACAAACACACACAGCTAACCTTCCCCGATCTTGCCAACATATAAAATCCCCATCCCGTCGAGAAATAACCAGAATAGACCGCACCATTAGCCAACACTCCTCCCGCTTCGTGGAGCTGCCCTCCCAGTTTACAGGACCCGAAAAAGATGGGGTGTGAGAGGGAACATCATAGGCCACGTGTAGACGAAGGAGAGAGGAAGGGAAATAGGAAGACGAGAGAAATGGTGAGGTAGTGAGAGGGGAAGAGAAATAGGGAGAGGGGTCGAAAGAGAGGGACAGAATGTTTGAGAGAGGTGAGAGAAAGAGATAGAAGGAGAGGGAACGGGGTAGATGGGAAAATGAGACTGGATAGGGAGAGGGAAAGGGGAGAGAGAGGGAAAGGGGAGACAAAGAAGGAAAGGGGAGAGAGAGAATGAAAGGGAATAGAGAGAGAGGGAAAGGGGAGAGAGAGAGGGAAAGGGGAGGGAGAGAGAGAAAGGGAAAGGAGAGAGCGAGGGGTGGAGAGAAGCAGAGAGGAAGAGGAATCGAGAGAGACAAGGGGAGGGAGAGGATGGGCAGAGAATCGAAGAGGGGAAACGGGAACGCTGAGGTGAGTGGTTTGGATTCGGAAAGGGAAAGAGAGGAAGAGCGAGAGGGAGGGAAAAGGATGAGACAAGAGGGGCGTTATCGCTTCCCCTTCCACTCCTACGTCCATCTCTCTCTTCCCTTCGTCCTTCCATTTCCCTTTCCACATTCCCTCCTCTCCGCTCTTCCACAAAGGGCAAGAGGCACCCACGAAATGGCGCGGGTGAAGCTTGGCGGTGGCAGCCATTAGCATGGCGGCAGTATATAGCTTTTTTGAAGGGGAGAGAGAGGAAGAGGAGGTGGATAAGGGGCGGAGTGGAAGTAGGGCGGGCAGATGGGAGGCGGGGGTCGGGAGAGGTAGTACAGGAGAAGGGTGGAAGAAAGAGGGGCGGTAGATGGAAAGGGAGCGGTGCTTTATCATTCTCCCAGGGTCGACGCCCATCCTCGCCCTCCTCGGCACATCCAATATTCATTCGCGCCTTTCGCTATATGGGGCTGCTGACGGAGGGAGGCCCTCGGAGTGCTTAGGGTTTAAAAAAAATCCGTCGAAGCGCGCGGTGAGGTGGCGGAGGTTTTAAAAAGGGGATCTCCACGGCCAGGTGCTTGCGGGGAAGAGCCCTTGAGGGTTTTCTACGACGCCGCGCACGACGGAAGAAATTGGAGGCGAACGGCAATTGCAGCATTCCCTCGTATGCTCTGCACGTATCGAATACATACAGTTGATACAGTCCTATCTCTATGGGTAGAATCCTAAGGGATGATAATATTTCGAGTGATATGACCACAAGACAAGGTGTTGAGTTGCGAACAAGAAAAAATGTCTACATTGAATGAAAAATCGAGACATAAATATTCGGTTTAGAAAAGGATCGAAGACAGTAAAATGGTGTTTAACAGAATCTTGTAATGACACACTATCTATCTAAAATAGCCAAAATAGTTTAGGAAAACCAGAATGGTTACAAATCTGTCCTCATCAGTGGCGATTCTCCGACAGTTGGCTCTAATAACAATTTATTATAATCTACTATCGATGAATCGCTACTGATAATAACTGCATTTTAGCCGAAATGCGCATCTTACTTTCCTAACCTTTTTCGGCTATGGGAGACATTGTGTCAATTTAATTTTTGCCAAAACCCGAGCTCGATAGTGCTCTCTAAGTAACTCGGATGAAAAAGAGTAAACAAGAAATGTTTTACTGCAGGATTTGTAACCCGGGTCGTCACAATCGAATCTTTTCCTGGGATCTTAAGATGACTAAAATATTTATTTTTGAATGGCCAGAAAAACAGCACGTCTATTTAATATATCGTTGACTGGTTGTTCTTTTAGAAAATCACGCTCTTTTAACTTAATGTCTTTCATATACTAGCGGCGTCTTAGTTAAAATTTCGTAACAGCTCTTGAGCAAAAAAAATTCAAAGATTTTTGGGGATCCGCGGTTTAAAATGTTTTGGGAGCGTAGGTTACTCACCTCGTCCTATTCACAGCTCTCGTCTGCTGGCGGGTTTACGCCCCTCTTTTTAAGAGCTCTTTTTTCGCCTCGGAACCTCATCTCGAGACGGTAAATAAGTTTGCGCTGGGAGGCAGGATATTTTCTTAAGTGGATCCCGAATCCCCGAACTTTCCGCGTACACGATGCGATTAAATGCGTTGTGCTAATACGTGGTATGCCGGTATTTTCAGCCAAAACTGCACGTGCCCTGCCTTTTACAAGTTGTAAAGAGGAGATGGTTTTTGCAAATATAAAGGTTATATAAGGCATAAAAGCAAAGCGTGTCTGACACAGGCTCTATGATGTGGTACCGTAGATCTGTTACTGCACCATAAGGAGCAGTAATCATAAACTTGGAATCGAAAGAGAGTTTACAATGCCTAAAAGTAATTTCTACGAACCACAATCTCCCGGTAAGGTGCCGGTGAAAATATTCCCATAAAAGAAGCTGGGAATGAAATAAAATACAAACAAGAAGTCCAAACCAGGACTAATGCAGGCTGGTTTCCCAAAGTCCCGATTTGATTACTTATAATGACAGGAAATATTATGTGTTAGCCATTCCAAGGAATTCTCCTACAATAAATACCACTTGCAGTTCATAGTTTATCAATGATAGAGAAAAATTGGAAAAAAAACAAATTAATACACCATTATCAGGTTTAAAATGTTAAAATCTCTTTCTGACATTATATTTTGCATGTATTTATTTTAAATAAACGAATTTAATAAAAGTGACTGTTTATACGCTAATATGTATGGATCAACTGTCCATTGCTGAAGGGTAGACGAGTGGAGAAGAAAATAACCCATTTGTTCACTCGTCTATGTTCAAGCCGAGTTCGGTAATAATCGTCTCCATGGCAACAATCCGATAAAATGAGATTTAAAACGAAAAAAACGCTATATTTTAGTAGAGATTCAAGAAAATACGATCAATTATCAAAATTCTGTGATAAGAACTAGAATCTACATTCTTTTCCCCTTAGAACAGTACAAACATCGCACCGATATCACAATTTTAAGATATTTTAAAGTATTAAATAAAACACCCCTGCACGATGGTTTTGAGACTTATTATGTGAAACAAATAGGGGAAAATCGTTCCTGGAATCGAACCCGAGACTTCAATCTTTACCAAATAAAATATAGCCCGGAGGTGGGCCCTGGCAGCACGAGCCTTATACCAAGTTTCATGAAAATCGGTCCACTGATGCAAAAGTTGTTAGTAGGGGACACACACATACAGACACGACCATTTCAGAAGGCTATTTCCTTTAAAAACCAACTTAAAAATGAGACACTTCTTAAGGTGGGAGTATTTTGATCGATAAATAATGGAACAAAATCGTCCGAATGTTCCATTTAAAAGCAAGAATTCATAGCAGGTCTCCCTTTTAACCCACGGATATTTATAGGTAGACACAAATCGACGAGAGCGGTAACTTCAAGCTGAGATAGTAATCCGAAAAAAATTATCGCACTATCTTTTTAGAGGCACTTAAGGCGAATAACATTCACGAGTGGAATGAAGAATAAAGCCCTTGCGAAATGTAATGAGACGAAATCTCTAGACGTCTAGACTAACGGACGAAGTAATCCTTGAAATATATTCCAACTAATTGGCAGATATTTCTTCTTAAGAAAACAGTGGAAAATGAGAAGAAATTCGCATAATATAATGATACAAATTATTATCTTGTGATCATAATATAAGGAGTTTTTTAAAATTTTATGATTTCTCCGATACGCCTTTTTGAATATATTTTGAAATTATTAAATTTGAGGAAAACGTGATAGAATTTAATGTATTAAATATAACAGTGACCTCACCGGACCTTAAAAACAATCCCTTTCACTCTTAAATTAATAATTAATTGATCGAACGTACATTCTATAATCCTTATATAATAATTCTCAAGTGTCCGTCTGTGTCTGTCTGTTTTGGTATTTTTGGACATTTTCCAATTGAATTAAGAGCTGAAAGTTTCACAATCGTTAAAGCCCCTTGGGGTGGGGCCTAGAAAAATCAAACATCCCGGAAAAAGTCCCGGATTCGATTCCGGGAGACAATAATATTTTCCCATAAGTTTACACGGGATTTTCGATTTTTCAAGGTGCAAGGTTTATTTCCTTCATTCATTAAAATATGTAAATATGGACCGAATTTCTCCATTTTTGTTTTATTTGACCGCTAAAACTATAATATATCTTATTCGCAATGTTTAGATGTTATACGGAAGAATTTGTCAGAAACACGCATTTATTTTCAAATTATATGGCTTTTTCGTACTCTTTCCGGGTGTTGCCAAGGTGAACCTCATTGTTGCCTCCGATAAATTAGCGTCTATTAAGCCTTCAAATAGACGAAAGAATTGTGTTATTCGCTTCGCGCTATGTCAAACTTAATAGATTGCAACGTTAGTAATTGGAGAATATTATTATTCAGTAAACATACTAAGAGGAAGAATAACGGAGTCAAAGAGTGGAAAATCAAGTCGTATATTGATGCCAGAATGTAATAAATTTCAAGCGCTTCATTTTCTGGGAGAATTAAAATATATATAAGTTTTTACACACAGTCCCGTTGATGTTCAACGGGTAATTCCGCTCGTAGTCATACTAAGTTGGTGGTGTACAAGGTAAATCGACTTATGCACAATGCTGCAATACAAGGAAACTATTCCTGCAAAACATATGCTTTTGTAAATATGAGAAGTCTTAGAGATTCGTTAGGTTTAAATTTGTTTAATTATTTATCATTTTTCATTGTGACCTCTATCGTCGGGCAATAAAACTAAATATAGTGACTTGTTTGATTATTTGTAAAGGACAAAAGGATAACAGTTGCTTCACAGATAAGCGGAACTATTCAATTGCTACTTAGAACATATTTAGCCTTTTGTCTCCTAACGTTAAATTCCGGAATAATAGAAAAAGCAAGCAGCATTCTGGGTCAACGCGTCCTTGCATAAATTTGAATTAATGAGCAAAGAACGATTCAAGAAAACATTTCATCGAAATGTAACTTTCAAGGTCACTTTCTGAAAATGAAAACCAAGCTAAAATCGATAGGAAACGTCATTTTAGAAAAAAACTGGCTATGATATATAAATTCTTTCTGAAACAAATATATCGAGCAACATTAATAAATAGTCAACGAAATATTTTCATAAGCAATTTTTAATAATGAACCCGCTAGACCGGGAAATCTGTTTCGAATGTGGATTCTCATTCGAAAACAACAAAATGTAAAAACCTACTCGAGGCCGCTTAGAACGAATGATGTTTTCTTGCTCAACAATTCGAAATGCATACAATGAATGATGGATTACCAAGAACACTCAACTGGACTCGGTCCTGCTTCGCATTGGCGAGGGCAAAAGAATGCCGTTATGGATGTGCCTGCACTGACAAGAAGTGTATATACTTTTAAACAGAGAATTGTTATTATAGGTTACCAACAAAGTTTAAGATGCAATAAAAAATTATGTTGGAAATAAAAGCAAAAACTCAAGAAATGAAATTGCGGTGTTCGATTAATCTTAAGCGTGGTTAATTAAGACGTGGTTAAACAAAACAGCTATCTCGCAACGAGTACGATTAAATTAGGACTCTTGAAAAACGGCTTTTGGGTGAATAACTCGCAGAAATGTGAATCTATAATTCACTATCAGTTCTGAGGCGGAGGATCGGCCACGCCTCGAAAAGAATAATTTCAAAAACTCCACCAAAACACGATTTAAATCTCTTTAAACGACTCGATTTTTTTTACGGGTAATAAAATAGGAAACACTGCGTACTTGGGTAGTCCCTGGGCGTGATCTGGTGGGACAAAAAGTGAGAGTGAGACGAAGGTAGCTCGAGGGAATAGAAAAGTAGGAAGGGAGGAGAGAGAAAAGTGAGAGAAAGAGAGAGACGGTTGAAGTGAGAGAGAGAGAAAGGAAGAGAGTGGTCCGGTCGATAAGGCCGCTGTGCGTAACGCTGAAGGGGAGGAAAATGCGTGGGCGTAGGAGGGAGGAAGGGGAACGAGGAAGAGAGCAACGGGAAGGGATGGGAGGAGAGGAATTTTTGGGGATGCCGCCGTTTCTTACCGCTGAAGAGAGGGGAAGCGGAGGGTGAAGCTCTCCGATGCTGCCTTGGCGTGCGCCGCTTGCGAGGGTGTGGCCCAGAGGTTCCTTTAACGAGGCACCCGCGACGGCCGGAGGATGAGATGGGTGTTGTCTTCAGGACGCCTCGGCACTCCGTCGCCGTGATCTCCGTTTCCTCGAGGATTGGGCGCAGTCCCGTCCCGACCTCTGGTTTCGGGAGGTTAACATCTCCATAATCGGGAATTCATGGGAGGCCGGGCGAACTCTTTAAAAATCGTGCAACTGAGACCGAGTGAGTATCTGTGGAAGATAAATTTCATAAATGTGTCAGGAGGGTGGCGGAGAATGAAGAATGTGCGGAAATATGCGTGCTATGCGTCGTATTGCCAGTAGGCATATCGGATCGAGAAATAATGGACATTATTATCTAGTCGCGGAGAAGCAAACAGTTATACGAACTGAGGACTCCACGGTAAAGTACGAGGAAACGATTCTGAACTGTATACTGATTTAGATGAGGATTCCTCTTTTAATAACGAGTGAAAAATGTTAACGTGTTAAACAAATTCAATAGAGATTTATCGAGCCAGCCATAAGGGTGAATCCTACCTATAAATAAAAGAGAATGTTTGTCTGTCTGTCTGTGGCAGCCATAACTCTTCAGAAAATAAACGTAGGAGCTTCAAAATTTGGTAGCAACTTCATATTGATCCTGAGAGTTGCAGTGCCAAAACTAATTCAAATCGGCCCACGGGGGCCCAAATGTTGGTCCAAATGCCGTTTTTAAAAAAGATTGATGAATTCTCCAATAATATCAATGTTTTGATGAGATACATTTTCGAGTCTAAAATGGATAAAATCGGTCTACGGGGTCAAGGATCGTAATGTAGGGTCGATCCAAATTTCACGATTTCGAGGGGTCCCCATGGAACGGTCGGTCCAAATTTCGGCAATGTCCGTCTGCCCGTGCGTATATATCAGGGAAGATCTGGCTGAATCGATTTCAAACAAATTAGGTAGGTATATAGAATCTTCACATAAATACATGACCAAAATGACATATTTGGACCGGATAGACCAAGCAAGGGTGCCACAATTGCAAAATAAAATTTTCTGTAGTGATGCTTTTGGAAGGAAATGGCCGAACCGATTTCAACGAAATTTTTATGAAGGAGTTGTGCAAGATAAAAAAAAACAAAAATAAGATTTTTAGGATAGATATACAAAGCAGGGCTGCCAAAATAAAAGTAATAAAAATTTTCTTTTTATAAGTGTTTGTGTGAGCTGTCCGCATCGATTTTAACCATATTATAATATTTATTATGTACACATCTATTATAAATAGCTGTTTCTTACGGAAGATATATATGATATAAAAACTAAGGTATTTCTAGATATTCCACAGAGGGGGTAATAAGAAAACAAATATGTTTACTGATAGATATATAGATAATGTCTCATTATAATAAATATACAATGTAGATTATACATTGGTTAGGTATTTGTAAAATATTTAAGAATGCCAATAATATAAAAACATGAATTGAGATATTATTTAATAAAAATTGATCATTTCCCCGCCATTGCTTCAAAGAAGGTAGGCATAAAACATCTAGTATTATCACACAAATCCAAGAAACTGACCATGAAATCACTATGGAAAATTTGGAATTAATAACATTCGTAAAAAAATGAGCGCACATTTAACAATCAAGCCCAAATCCATGAATAACGACCTCAGTCCGATCTCATGTTCGCTACTATATTTCTATATTTCTTGGTTGAACAATAACCTGCGATAGACAATCGTTAGGTAGGTTTTGGTGCATTGCACCCCCTGCCACCCACCAATTAGGTGAATTGCAGGGTAACATGTAGATGTGTAGAATAAACCTCCAGTTCCAAATGTTTCAAATAATTTCACTTTCACTTTCACTGCGCCCATTCTTAACGAACATTCACACCCCCCCCCCCCACTATCGCACACGCATAAAGAAAAATACCGCCTCACGTGCTCTTTTGTAGCTCGTTTTCAAAAATGTAAAAAACGAGCTACTGTTACCGCTTTGTCTGTCATACATCGGTCTATCCGTCTGTAGACATTCAAATTTTTTGTTTTAAGAGACTCTTTTTTGGCCGAGTAGGAACTAATAAAACATTCACATTTTACGAATGCTCCATTAGTTGGAATTTTCATCGTTAGGGTTTGGAAAATGAATAAACTTTAAAATAATATTGTAAACAGTCTATTTATGCCATAAATTTGTTATTTAGACGGTAGGGTGTGATGTTTATTTAATAAATGATACATTGAAATATACGGAATTAAGTTTATCCCAGCAAAGTTTTATAGAAATTTTAGAACAAATTGAAATTTGATACAGGACATGATAAACATGTCTTTTCTTCGGTGGTGTTGTGTTATGCTGCCATAAATAATGGAAATTTAGGAATCCGAAGGCGGACCAGAACAAAACCATTGATTATTTGCCTCTACGCCGATTATGAATTTAACATCAACATTCATTTAGGAGAGCATCTTTAGCTACCATAAGTCCATTGTTATTAGGTTATCTTTTAGATGAATTTAGATATTCTTCAAATTATTTAACAAATATAGGTATAGAATAATATAATATAGTAGATATAAGTTAGTAGTCATTTTAAGTGTAAATATTCCTTGGGAAAATATTGTATATTTGTTCCTAATAAATGTATGCACCTATATTTAAATAAAAACATTTTTCTTCGAAAATGAGTATTACATATTCGCCATGGGCGATTGGACATTCTTGTAAGAATCTACTTTGTTTGAATTACCACTGAAGACGGCTGCATTGCCGCCGATATTCACTTCTATTTTTTTCATAACCCTGTCGTGGCTGTTGGGGACATCTAAGTACTCATTCTTTCAATTTTTATTTCATAAATGCTTATTTTTTAACATGCGTTAAATTGCTAACCTCAGTGGAGCAATACCGCTACGCTTTGGATCATCTGGAGGTACGTAAAGCATTCAGAAATAATAATTTCTTTTCTTTTGTGTCAGCGGCCAGAACCAGGTCTAATACTTTCTTTTAAACGAATCACCCCAATAATAAAGAAGCTCACATAAAAAACTAGCACTCTAGCTCTCACTCACAATTTATTGAAAAAAGAGTTAAATTTTCATTGAAATATATTTATATTTTACAAATATGTATAAATTCATTTCCCTGAGTCCTTTCATAATGAATTACTTTGTGTGTACTACTTAAATGATAGGAAAATCTACATTGAAATTCAGATAAAAATCAAACTTGTTTATGTGTATTAACTGCCAGTTGTAGTGAAGTGTTTTAAATACCTAGCAGGCACTATTAAGAGAAAAAAGTTTTAAAGCGCTACCTTAACTGATTATTCTAAGAGAGAAACTACAAAAGAACACCGCTAAATGATCAAGAAATGATACTGACAGTTTTCGATGAAAAAGTGTCATAAGTAATACGTGTTAAAATACAATCAAATGTTAATAAAAAGCTAAGAATCGCGAATAAATAAAAAAAACAGAATGTTCGTTTTTTTCCAAATTCGGGCAAAATAACACAAATAACTTGGGGATTCTCCGGCAGAAGTATTTTCCTTCCACGACGGTTCAAATCGATTCAGGCTTTTGAGACGCTGGCGAGGCATTAGACACGTGGAAGCGGAAGAGTAAGCTGACCTAATCGATGACGACAATTCCCGAATTTTAATGACGCGTCCAGAGAATGCTCGTAAAATTCAAAGAAAGGTCCTTTCCAAAAATATTGCGACACTCAAAACGACAGCAACGTAATAGCGAAATCGCGTGAGATAATTAAAACAAAGGATCCCGTTTCCTAAGGGAATTTGTGGCAATAAAACACGACTGATCGAGCAAAGCGAAACAGGTGGGTTACACGACGCACTCGCTCATTACTTTCACACGGGTGGACGAAAACGGGCGCGCATGTCTTAATCCCACTTTCATTTTCAGGGCGCGTTCATCTCCTCAGATAAAGCGCGTTCCCTTTTTCAGCTTCCTCTTTCTCTTCGACGCTTTCTCAACGGAAGGGCAGAAGCAAAAATCATGGGAAAAATGACCGCCGAAAGTGAGAGATATCAACCTTTGAGGAGTCCGTCGTTTACATCCCGACATGGTATGATTGTATATTTTCAACTTACGATTATGTGTCAAGCCTCCTTTACAAATTTCGGATATCACATCCGAATAACAACATTACGTCAAGTGAAATAACTCGCATACTTGTTAAAAACGAATGAAACAACTATTCGTGAAGGCAACATCATTAAATAATATTACATCTCCACTGAATGTGTCAGCGATAAGCAGTGTGCGTATTTGATCTTTTATTTATTAATATTATTTTTACGGCAGCTCCTTTATAATGTAGAGCCAACGATGCTAGTGAGATCAATCTATATATATTAACATCCTTTGAGATATCCTCGTAAAGTAACACACGTTCTAGATACAACGCACGTTTCATAATCTGGAATAAAATAAATTGCCAAAGCTAAAATACTATTCTAAAAAAATCCCACAAAGACAACTTAAGCAAGGCACATTTTCTTTAATTGAGCAGCTCGTCTGGTAATTAAACATCACAGCTTGGTAGTAACAACTAAACAGCGGAACAGGAGGGGTACAGATACAGAGGAGATTACGACATTCCTAGCGAGCCTACGCGTTTTTGGAGAGAGAGAGAGAATAATCCAAAAAATGTCCACCTAGCTCTCTAACTAAATTTCTACGCCCGACATTAACCAACAGAATGCGGTCGGAGAAAATCTGAACGTTAAACATGTAGTTTTTAGTGCGACGATTGGAAAGCTGAGGAAGGAGGATGGAAACTAGGACAATAGACATCGGTGGACAAATTGTTACAGGAGGCGTGAAGAAAGCTATCCAAACCCGATGCGGCCGCCTGTATTTGAATACGCGGAAGTACCCAGTATAGCAGCGCATCGCGTTAGACAGAGAAAGTGACGGGACTGAAAACTTCCAACCGAGAAAGCTTAAAAGAAATTAAAGAGAAATCCAATTTCGTATTAATCAAATAGGCATGGTGGCGGGAGAGGATGATTTTTTTAGAAAGGCCTCTTTCGTGTGGCAGGTAAAAATCGGAGACCCGAAAGAAGGCATACATATGCATCGCACATTGTGATTTCAATATTTTTAAAACCAACCTACTTTTCAAACGAGCGGTGGCGTATGGATGGAAGAGCCGAGGAGGAAGTGGCAGTAGAGTCGTACCGTTTAAATGGAAGTCAGAGCGTTTGGAACTTCGGATATGAGACCATGGGATCCCATCGTTTGGATTCAGAATCTACATTTTCTTACGAATTATATCAAATGGTTTTTATCGTGTGCGTCATTTATTGTTAAAGCAGCACGGCCAAAATTAAATCTTTGAGGATTAAAAATCTTCTAAAGATTTTTTGTTAGTTGATCATCGCCAAGGAGAAGATATGTTTACTTCGATGGAGAGAGAGAGTACGTAAATAATTACGGGGCTGGCGAGACAGAAGAAGCGACAGGCGTTTTCTTCAAGTTGCATTTGTTTGAGCAGACAGTTCAACTTACATATGAAAACTTGGAAAAATATTGATTTGTAAGTGAATAACGTAACATTAGTAATGAAGCCAAAGCGAAAGCGTCCTATTTTTATATTACGAGGAAAATGATATTTTTAAACTAAACTAAATGAAAAGAGAAGTTAGCTAAAATATATCATTTTCAAGGATCTACTCAACCGAACAAGAGACCAACTAAAGATATCAATTGGTTAATTATCTATACGGGCTGAGATTAGTTATACATTATCAATTTAAATTACTGCGTACAAGGACGTAGACATGATATAAAGACAGGAGGAGCGCTCTGATTCCTATTGTTGAGCCAAATCAGAGCTTTTCATTGAATACACGAACTTTTAGTAATTATCTAGGTCGCCTTCAAATTGTGCAATATTATCTGATGGTACATGCAGGACTGTAGATTATTACAGAAACGAACTCCTTCGTTTGGCTTCGTTCCAAATCGCTTATGAAGACGATAATCACAGGGAAAGCTGAAAATACGCCAGATATGCACAGAATTCAAACGAGAGAGCACTGGACCATTGCATGAGATTTTAAGTGCTGACGCGGGCGAAAACTGAGGTCGGACTCAACTGAAAAGCAGCCGCAGCGGCGTTTAAAACAAAAGATTCCTTGCTTTAATTTAATGCAAGAGAGCCAAGAAACAGGAAGTTGCGCAGTAAATATTAAATCCCTCCGTTTTGATTCGAGTGCCAAGTCAGCCACTGAATTAAGAAACCGCCATCTAAATTTTGGCCAGCCAACAACCTCAGTGACATAACTTATCTTCCAAAGGAATACCAAGATGAACATGTGAAAGTGATTGATGTAACTCATTTCTTCTCTCATATCAGAGACTATAATAAAACAATCAGTCATTCGTTTCGAAAGAAAAGACTATTATTTTTCACATTTCATTCGTTGTATAGCGATATAGACCAAGCAAACCGATAAAACTACGTCCAAAAATGATTCAACTCTTCCGCGGCTCATAAGTGTAATAGTGGCTTCCGAAGGTAAGGTGAAAGCGTGTTTTTTACGGTTCTAAGATAGTGAAACGCAACGAAAAACCTTCTGATTTCAATGAAAAGAGATATATTCGTGTAATTTTTCTCTCGATAAATATACATTTTTTATGTACGACGCAATTATTACGTTTAAATAAACTTAAAGATGGTGATTTTTTTAAAGAAAGAATTTTGGGAGAGATCGAATTTGAAATAAAAGCGCAAACTGAAATAAAATAAATCAATTGAAAAATTATTATAAGAGACGTGATTTAATTGCAGCAATAAATGACTTCTATCCATGACGTTTTATGGGAAATAAATGCAAAAAAGGAAAATTATTTGCAGTAGAAAAGAATAATTAAAAAAAATTGGTCGATTGATTATGAAAGTAACACACATAACCTGAAAACGGTTGGGAATAACGGGTGCACACTTGGATTACGAAGCAGCAGTTATCAGTTATGATCTAAAGATCGTTTAATGCGCATCTGGTGTTCCCAACCGTTTCATGGCTACTGGAGTTATTTTCGCCGTCGATTGGATTTCGAAAATAAGGCAAGATCGATATTTTATTTTTGGTCGAATAAACCATGCATTATACCGATGCAGATATAAAGCATATATAAAGGAATACAAGACGAAACCTGCTAACATTCCAAATAGATAGCATTGGCACGAAGCACGGCTCGCTAGTTGGGCTCAAGGCAGAAAAACAAAAAGGTTAATAAAAAATGCGGAGGTAAAAACGGAAAGGAAGTCAATTCATAAAATTAAGCTCCGCCGCGAAAATGATGGGAAAAAAACTAGAAATTGCTGCAACAAATAAGGGGTTTGAGTTTACAGCTCACTTCGTATTCTGCAAGAAACGACAAGAAAAACAGGTTGGCAACTAAATGACTTGATGATTTATAGAGGTGGTTTTTGACCCTCATTAAATAATTACACTGAAAAGTTTTTTTTTTAATCTATTTAAGCTCGCACTTCAAAGAACGATTTCCCCTCTTGATCGTTCACTGAGATTTTTTCAAGCGTACGTGAGCAATATAAATTCTTATCTAAACATGCATACATATTTAGACGGGTAAATATACATAGGCATACGTAGGTATGCAGTATCAAGAAACTCATTAACATCCATCCCTGACACAAATGGATCAAAAGCACGAGGACAAGCAGCAGGCGTCGAAAATAAAAGAAAAAAGACACAACGTCCGATGCAATAATGTAACTCATTATCGCAATAAGCGCAGAGAAATATGCCAAACGAATTATCTCGCGCGGTCTTTCGAAACCTCGCGCCTCTAAAGAAACACGGCGTGACAGGCGACGGTGCAACTCAGGGACGAGGAACACTTTAAGTGACACAAAATGACGTCGAAATGAGGAAAGAGGATTGGTAGGGGAGAGAAGGAGGAGGAGGAAGAGGATCACGAGACCACAAGGAGGAAAGGGGGGACGAAGAGAGAGGGAGGAGATGTTAGAAAAAAATAACCCGAGGAAACGATGAGTTTTCCGGTAGATGAGGGGGTGGAAGCGTGCGGAAGAAGGGGAGGGATATAAGGTGAGAGTGTGAGGACATGGTACGAAAGAGGATAAAGGAAGGAAAGAGGAGGAGGGGGAAGAGGATGTTGATGAGTTGGGAGTTGAAGGGCACAAGGACGAGTCTGGCGGGGGATGCGTTGTTTGTGCGTGCGTGATAATGTTGAGACAGGAGTGAAGCAACGAGAGGACACAATGGAGCCATAAGAGACAGAGACGCAAGGAGGTTTATTGGAGGGCACGAGGCATTGTCACATAACACGATGGGACAGAGACACTTGGAGACGAGACGGGAGGAGCGAGGGTGGAGAGGCGGGTAAATGGAAGAGGAGAGAACGTGTTGGGGTACGCACGTCAAATGAGATGGAGGGAGGGTGGGAGAGCAAAGGGGGAAGGGGGTGGGAGTAGTACGACGTCACGGGTGTGGGAAGCTAGGGCGAGCTTTAATAGAAGCGGAGGAGAAATGGAGGTAATGATGCGTGGTGTATTGGGTGTGATAAGGGAAAGAAATTGGTGCTGGGGTTTTAAATTTAGGAACAGGACGTGGAAAGGTTGGAGGGAGTCATTTATGGAAGTAGGACTAGAGTGGAAAAAATAAGGTGAAGGTGATGGATCAGATCCGTCCAAAAATGGATGCGGCGTTGTCGCCCTTTCCTCGATCGTCTTCCGAGAATGAAAGATGGTTTTCTCCCAATTACCCTATGTTTATAGAAATTATCAACAACAAACAGCATAGCGCACACGTGTGTGACGAAAAAGATAAACAGAAATAAACCGGGACAAGATTTATACTTTTTTTCGGGAAAAGGAATCCTTGAAGAGAGATAGCGAGAAAAGTAATAAAATTTCGACGAAGCCTAACACCATGAAAAAAGGAGAATGCCGCGGCTTTTATTTAGGGTTAGCCTTCAACGTTTATTACGAAACATTTTCCTTGCATAAGGGAACGACGTTCCAATTGCATAAAATCTATTATGAAAAAGTAGAAGGTCGCTGGTGTTACTTAAGCTGGTGCATAAAAAGTCATTTAGGTTTCGTAAAACAAACTAGGCATATGAAAAATTAGTACAGTATAAGCATTCGTTTACTTTGTAATCTGATTTATTCATACCACATATAAACTCAAAGACATAAAGAGATGTATTTTCTTGCACATTTACGGTTACAAATAGGTACAATAAACAAAAGTACCTAATCTCTAGCCTTTTTACCTCTATAATTACACCTTGAATAGGCATTCATTTTAACGGATTTCTGAACCAATTTAAAAGTTCATTACATGATGGTATCGGCTGCATTATTTATTTATTTTGGACGAGTCCGTCTCTCAGCTCGACTAACGTCACTCTTAAAATTGTGAACGATAGTGCGCCGCACAAATAACCTTAACGCATTTTAAATGGGAGATTTTACCATTGCAAAAGAAAGGTTTTAGTCTCTTCGTCGAATCGAATTGAATTTCAAATCGCATAACGGGTCGCGTCACGGTGTGTCGTTATTAAGCCACGACTTTTGACAGACGCAAAAATGAAACCCCTCCGCGTCTTCCTCATAGCTTGCACCTCACGCACATTGTCTCCATACTCCGTACCAATACTTTACTCAATCCTCAATAATAAAAACCGCGCGTCCCTCCGCCATTACTCCTCCACCTCCCTCTATCCGGCCGCTCCCACCATACCTCCCACCCACCCACCCACCAACCCATTTCCAGATGGCCTCGGCGGGAACGGTCGGAAGGGAGCTCGGCGAGCGCGTCCCATGCTTCCAGGCGATAGGTCGCAGGTTCCGATCCCTTCAAGGGCAACCCGAGGGACATTTTTCCAATGACAAAAGTTGCGCGAACCAAAATGACTCCCTCGATTAGGCTTATCATCCCTGAATCCCTTTCCTTCGGCCCTAATCTAAGAAAAATATTGAGAGAAATTGGCCCTCCTCCCCCATCCGCAGAGCGAGAGAGAATCTATCCCGTGGTATTAATAATCCTTTCCGTTCCTCTCCCTCAAGGGTAGCCGACAAGGGCTCCACCTTGAGAGGACCGGTCGAAGGTCGGAACGAAAAGAGTAAGGGCGAGGGAGGAGAGCAAAGGTGGAGAGAGAGAAAGAGGGGGGGAGACGGAGGGAGAGAGAGATATGCAAAGGAAAAGGGAAAGAGGGGCGATGGAGATCGGGAAGAAAAATGGAGGAAGATAGGGGAAAGGAGAGATGAAGATAAGGTGAGAAAGGGGTTAGGTGGAGAGAGAGGAGATACGGAAAGAATAGAAAAAATGAAGATAGAATGAGGAATTGAAGGACAGAGAGGGGAAGGATTAGGAAAATAAAATAAGGGGTACAGAAGGAAAAGAATTAAGAAAGGAGAAATGGTGATAGAAAAAGTGGAATATATTAGAAAAGGAGAGAGAAGGGGAGGTCTAGGGAGGGGGAGGTTGAGGAAGGGGAAGAGAAGAACCGAAGAGGGTGAAGAGTAAGGTAGGAAGATAGAGGCAGGTGGCGGCAACTGGGAGTAGGATATTCTATTTCTCCTCCCTCCCACTCATTACCTTTCTGCCCCATTGGTACCCTCCCCCTATTCACCCACGCATCTATCGACATCTTCTCTCCCTTCGACCTGATCCTTTTTCGTTTGAACCTTTTAGCTTTGATGGATTCTATGAGACCTCTCTTGCGAGCTGCATCACATCTTCTTTCCCTACGGAGAGGACTTCCGGTTGCCATTGCCGATGAGTTTTGAGTCTCGTCGTCGCAGAGATCGCAAGTGGAAGAAAGCTTTAAAACGTTTTCTCTGGCCACCGGACAAAAGAAGGATTCCCAAGGTAAGCTCCGTCGTTTAGTCGATAGGCGAAGCAACACGTTTCTCTCTGAAGACGTCAGGTGCTTCGTTTTTTATTTCTTCGGAATATGGGTCCAATTCACACCGTGGACGCACTTTTTTATGTCTCCATTGCCGTATCTGCCCTGCCTTCGTAAAAAGGGCGTTCAATGAGTGGGGTTCAAAATGTCAAACTAAAGCTGTGCGGAAGAAAAATATAAAGTCTGACATGTCACCTCACCTCCAAGCCAAGCTGGCAATGAAGGTAACTGCAGTACCGCGACTGATTCGTTTTTTACACAAAATGAAAGAAAATTATTGGAAAAATATTCCAATAATACTCAATTACATAAGTATTTTCACAAACTAATTAGTCTTTAACGTTTATAATCTTTGACAGAGCCTAATGAAAGAGTATTGACTTTAAATTTTCAAGAATTTTATAAATAATTGCAAATCGGTATTGCATGACAGACAATTAGAAATATTCTATTAGTGAGTTACGGAAGTATCTTATTCTAGTGACAATATTTCTAAATCCTGGAATGCAATCATTGGTTTTCGCAATTAAAAGGCGCAGTTTGTTTGGAATACGTCCTCTGGATTCCACATGCGTGACGAAATGTACGTTTAAAGACCTCAGATATATACCCAGGTGAGATGAGAAAACATAACAATGATGGATTTCAAGTGAATGATAATGCCAAGGTTGCAGAGAAAATTCAATTTTTTTAAACAAGTACCAGATGCTATACTCCGGTGCACAAAAACATTTGCTCATCAGACTCGTGCAGCGGAATCGAGAGAGCAAAATAAAAAGAGAATGAGATGTTTGCATCTGAATTAGAAAAAAATCGCTTCCAGTTATTTCCGACACTTCTCCCCTGCCATATGTCCTTGCTTTCCTCCTCGGTCTCCTCCCAGTCCTTGCCTATTTATTCCTCATCCATGTCCTTCAGATCTCCCCGAGAGACCACCGTACCCCTTTACACACATCTCCTCAGATCCTCCTCCTCTCTCTCTCTCTCTCTCCCTCTTCTCTCCACCTCACCAATGTCTCCTCATTCCTCCCCTATCACTTTTTTCCTCAACCTACCTCTTCATTCCCCCACGAATCTCTCAGTTCATCCAATCGCATGATGGAGAACACTCCCTTAAAAAGAATCTCTCTCCGCCGACTTTTCCAGCTATACGCACCCTTTCTCCCCACCAACTTTCGCATTATAAAGGCCTCCGGCAGATCCTTTCCACCTTTATTTCCTCCTCATTCCATCAGCTTTAAAACCTTCCTCCCTCCATCCCTCCGCACTTCATATTTCCTCCTAGTGCTGCATTTCTTCTCCTTTCTCTCCCTCTCTACCTATCCCGCTCTTTGCTCGTTCATTCTCGCTTCAACAAACAGTCTCATATATCTAATCCGTCCAATTGCACGATCTAGCGATGCATAACCCTCCATCCATACCTACTCATTCTCGTCCTATTTCTTCGTCTGTCTTCTACTCACTCTCCGCACCTCTTTATTTTCCACAACATTACGCACATGCGCAACGTCCCATTCTAAGTGAAAGAAAAAAATATGACGCAATACGTGAAAAAATACGCGGAATCATTTGTTCGATCGAGAGAGAAAGAGAAAAAAGAGAACCGAAAGACGCAAACGATAAACTCCTCGAAGAACAAGAGATAGAGTGAAGAGAGCGATAAAGGAAGGAGCCAAGAGGGAACCTTGAGGCATCTTTAACATTGACGGCACTCGCTCGCTCTGGCTCGATGTTACTTTTTCCGTCACGTATTATTGTCACTTTCGACACGGACGATGAGCTTAGCAGCATTTGCCGACATTTCAAGGCGATGCGTGCCTTTAATGATAGGAGGACCATTACGACATGGAATGGGACAGTACCGCGGCTTTGAAATCTCGTGCGTTCCGGGTACAGAAGAAACTTCGCCTTAGACACTTTAACATGCACGAATTCGCTTCCATCCAAGTTTAATCGGGAAATAAACTTAAGAAGGAAGTAGGTATATGTTAAAGAGTTGGGATTCCCGCACTACCTAAGTGCCATGAATCGACGATCAAGGAATTAGAAATGTTGAAGGTCTTCACCCGTTTCTTCTGCTCTGCCCAGAGCGCCAATCGTACGCCAAGATATATTCGGTAAATTAAGGGGACTTGAAGTGTAATCGAGGGTTCCTGGTTTATTCATAATGGCCGTTCCATCAAAATGTGATTGATTAGTGTACCCTACGTCAATCAGGATCGGAATTTTGACTTATCCTTGACTGAAAGAAAACTCAATATAGTAAGACATTACCTAAGTTACGCATGGGCGTTTCTCCACAGGTGTGCACTATAACTATAAATATTTTCTTCGTTCTTCCAGTTTTTAAAAACTGATAGCAGGAAAGAAAATATTTCAACTATTGCCACATGATAATAAAGTTGAAACCACACCCTTCACAATTATACACAAAAAAGTTAGATACATCTATATTACTAAAAATAGCTGATTAAAATATTCTGAATAGGAAAGGTTATAAAATGAATATTCCGGTCGCGTAAAATAATTTTCCCAAAATATAAAACCCTTGACGAGGCGAGATATTAATGCCTATACATTAACGTTGACCGCACTCAGATGCATTTCCCCTCCGGGAATCTGCGCAAAGAAAGTGAGAGAGATTGACAGTTCCGGCGACCATTTTGTGCTTTTTAGTTATTCGGTTTTTTAGGAAACGGCGCGGCCTTCGCCCACATCTTCCCACGCTTATACTTCCTCCCACTCTAGCGGTAACCTCGGTTACCTATTGGGTAGCGCCACCGCCGCTGTTGCTGTCGCTCGGCCGTGATGGCTGCCGGTTTAGAACCTTAGCCTTGGAGAATGGGACGCCATTTTTTCCCTCCCTTCTCTCCCGTCAACCCTCCAAGGGAAGATATCCTTCTCCTCTGCCCAGACCGTCACACATCATGCAAAAAATAAAGGGTTCGTCCTCCTTCCCATTCCTGGCCATCGCCACCACCGAAAGATCGCGTTAATCATGCAGCTCCGGTGATGGCGGCTGAGGGCGCGATGGGGCGCTAACTCTAGAATCGTAAATCTATTCCGGACGGGATCGAGTTTTTTTCCGTCCTCCTCCGTCTCGGGCGTTTCGTCATCAATCATCTCGCGCTATCGCGAGACGTTCGCCGCCATTTTAGGTCGAATTTGCGATGGTTATGCGCGTATGGAACTTAACCGTGAACGCAATGAAACAATGAATAGCCTTGCAAAATTTGGAATGATTGATTATTTGCGCTTCCGCGGCCTTCCAAAGCTCGGCGAAGGATTGATGATTACCATGAAAGAGCCCGCTAATTAACCTAGCGACCGAGGGATTCTAAGCAGCGATCCGGAGCCTGAGATGGAGCGCTGAATTGACGACTTCGGTCTTACGCGGCTAACGGTTTCAGCAAACTCGGTCATCTGCTTCAATTGCATTAATTTGAAATTTTTTGATAGACCTCTCGATTTTGTTTTTATAAATATGCGGGTATTGCAAAATGGAAAGTAAAGCATTTATGTTTATAAGCATGGTTATGAAATCTTAGAGTGAGGAGAAGAAAAATACAAGAATCCATCTGGTATGACACCCGCCTGACAACTGGCAGACCCAAATTCGATCCCCGATAAAGAAAAGAATTTTCTCCCTATCATTCTAGGTTGAGATAAACGCCTCATACGTTCTGCGAAAACCTTTTCATTGGTAAATTCGAAAAGTATACTTTTGACAGCGAAAAAGTCCAAAAAGCAAAGTCAGCTTTTTAGCCGCCGAGGTCGGAAAGTCATCTTGCTCGCCCTGAAAACGTTAACACAAAAAGATATAAATATAATACAACCATAACATGATTTCAACGACTACCAATCAAAGAAATTTACAATTCTAATTGCTCGAAAAAATAAACTTCGCAATTCTTCACTTCGCTCGTAAAAATGCAAAAAAATGTTTTGTTTGAATGAATCAAAAGTAAGTTTTAGTATTATTGACAACAAATCTTTTGAAAATCATAGATACTATTTGGAGTTTCTTCGAGAGAGAGAGAGAGAGGAAGGACAAGGAAGACAATGAAGCGAAGAGGGCAGAGTAGGAAAACATCAACGTCCTTAAACTTTTTTAAAAGTAGGAACAACAAAAATAACCGAAGGATATTTTACTCATAGAAAAACGGTAACCGAGAGTAAAATCCTCTACCTTTTATCGACAATATCATAACGAACCCTTTTTTTTGCACATTCCGCCATTTCCCTGAAATATTTCTTCTTCTTCTCCTCCCCCGCCCACCTACATCCGAAGGACGAACGAATGTCGCCGGCGAGAGAAAGAGAGAGGAGAGAATGAATGAGTCGATGGGACCATACCGCAGATGGAAGAGATCTATAGTATCCCGACCCCACCCCACAGCCTCCATTGTCTTCCAAAGTACCCCCTTCCTCCCCACCTCCCTCCACCGACCGATGGGTATGCATTAGCGTCCTTGTCGTCTCTCTCCCCTCTCTACTCCCTCCACCTCCATTCCTCTCTCTCTCTTTCCTCTCATCCTCTCCTCCTCCACCCACATTCTCCCCTTCTCCGTTTCCTCTCCCTCCATCTCGGGAGCCACACCTCCTTCCAGATGAACATGATGACCTTCCGTGCGGGAAATTCAGTTTAAGGTTTCCGTCGCTGTGTCTCGGGCAGGTACAGCTCGAGTTGGCAGCGTTTGCGTGCTTATGGCCGAGACGAGGTAGGCAGGAGACGGAAAGACTGATGCTTTAAAAAAATTATATATGAAAGGTTCTCGTTTTTCCATCGTTGAAGAGTAAAAAGGACTCGGAGGATCGGTTTTGTCGGGCCGCGAAAAGGAAAAGTCCCACCCGACCTCCCACGCCCGCCTTCGTAAGTGAAATAGTCAAATTTCGTCGGGGCTAGGCAAAGCCGAGTCATGCGGTGGCGAGACTTTCGTGAATTATCTTTCTTCGCAGGTGCGCGCGGACGTTTCAAACGGAAGACGAGGAGAGAAAATAATTATTAAAATTTTACGACAGAAATTAATTTGGCCGTTCCGAATGAACTGACGTCGTATTATATGGCGACCGCGCCGTAGATTGATGTTCAGCGGCTGTCAGCCTCAGCGTAATGATTTCAACGTATGCAAGAAAGCATTTCCATGGTCGCTGCATCGCGTGACTGAGGAGGGGTTTGAATAGTCCGTCATCGAGATGGTGGTTCGTTTCTCTAAACAGGTGTTCGGGAACAATAAATGTAAACAAAGGCATTAGCGTCAAGGAATGGTTAAACATTGCGTAGAATCAGAGAAACATGGCGATAATAATAAAGAACAACGAGTGATTTACATCTATAAGTCAGAAATCGAAACATTATATACGAAATAAAGAAAAATTAACCTAAAATAAATAGCAAATAACTGTGCATGTCTACTACCAAAACACGGGGGAAAAAAAAACAAAAAAATATTTCTTTGGGACCTAATCTTTGTTAAGTTGAAAAAGTGGCGAATAATAACGAGAAATCATGAAGAAGTGATGCAAGCCGCGTAGGATCTGCTGCAGTGACCGCAAGTTTTACGAACACCACACAGATGAATAATAAGTACTCCTCACTTGTTGATCTTATTTTCCATTCTCGAAGAATTTCTACTTTTTCTCCACCTCTTCCTCCGCATTTTCACTCACTCTCAATGCCATCCCGCATCCTTGTTCAACTCTTTCACTTCTTTTTTCTACCTTTCTCTCCAACACGCTCTCCAACGCTTCGCTACGAACTTCTTCTCTTTTAACCACACTTCGATCGCCTTTATTTACTTATCTAAGTATAGCTATTACTATGGCGATAAAATTTCCTACCCGTAAAAGTTGGAAAATCAGTTTCACAAGGCTGTATTATTTTTTACGAACATATGATGAGCATTTTAAGCTACTTAAATGGCGACGGTAACGGTGTTTACAATAAGATGGATAGAAATTGAGGTGCAAAAATACCGATAAGCAAAATAAGTGGTCGCATTAAGTCAATTTTAAAAATAAGGAATAATAATATACTTATATACAGTACAAATATCAGAACAGAAAGTAAATGAGTACAGCATCGTTAAATCAGTACAGTACATACTGAACGAATCAGGTCATTTTAGTTATTACGGTCCTTCGGCACTAGTCGAGTCCACAGTCCTCAAAATAATGTGTTACTTCGGAAGACAAAAGGTTTAGGAAAGCGAAATAAACTGCTAAACTTGCTTTGAAAATGAAATCTGTTTTAATCGGGTCAACAAGTAGTATAAAAGCTGGAAGACTTAAAAAGTAGCGATACTTGAAATTTCTATCTACATTCCCGGTTGACCGGAAGCGTATCGCGCCCTCATTTTTGCAACGCGGCGGCCATCGCAATTAAAAAAAGAAACATTCCACTTTCTCGCCATACCCTTTCCTTTTCTCTGGCACCAAAATCAGCAGGTTGAAATTTTTAATAAATGACTGAGGTGAAAACAGAGAGCATCTCAAAGAATTTGCAGTTTTTAGATATTGGCGGTATTAGGAAAAATTGGTTACATTAGCGTGTGACAAAATCCTACGATTCTAAAAAAATTCCCAACCCTTTCTTTCGGGATGGAAACTTGAAAGAAAACATTTATGGCACGTGCCGCTGTTATCCGGTGAAGTAGGCGGGCGGTTAGATGAAACGGCCGATCAGAGGAGAAAGGATAGATGCATAACTCAAGGCTAGAATTAAATCCAAATTGGAGAACGCACCTGAGGATAACAACGAGGGGAAATATTCTATAAAATAATCCTTTTATGAATCTCGTCGGAAATAGTCAGCATTGTATAAATACAGATCAAAATAATATTTTAAGCGAATGAAACAATACTCGTACGATTCCTCTCAGAGACAAAAACTCGTATGTATTTATGTATGTATCGTATGTATGAATTTAAGGTTTCATAAAAAACCAGAGGGATTATTTTAGAAAGATAAAGAGAAAGAATTTGAATCGATAACGGTATTAAAAGTTATAACTTTCTAGTTTTTGGGAAAGCGAGGACAAAGTGCGCATCTTCCGGAAAAAAGAAACGCGTCCGAGGTCTTTCTCCATCATCCAGCCCATATTTTCCACCATTTACTTTTCCAGCGATCTCCCGCTCCTTCTCTCTCGATCTTAATAGGAAAACTTTTGTTCGATTCACCCGTATTTGTTTTTGGATCGGTAAAAAATCTTTTGAGAGGGTGAAATCAAATCTTGGCCCCTTTTATTTGCTTATGATATCAACTTATATAAATAAATGTCAACAATATGATGAAACATAGCATTTAAAAACATTTTTATATCACTGTTATTTACGTGTAACGAAAGTTTAAATGTTAATTTTAAAAGCAATTTGTGAGCAATTAGGCGCTTATAGATAGTATGTCACTGTACAACTAGCATGATTTTTAAGGATTTATTAAATGTGTCATTGATAAGTAGGATTAGTCTCGACCCAGAAATAAAAGAGTCGAGGTATGCCGTATTGCTAGTTTCTGAAGGCTGAAATAAATATTTAAATATTTGGTCATATATACCACGTCAATCGGCGTATTAAGAGAATATTAAGTAAAATCTGGAGTATACACTTCATACACTATGCCATTTTGCTTTTTTGATGTGGGAAAATTATGGTCTAATTGCAAGAGCAGAGTACTGTGTCTATATTCTATAGAAAAACGTGCACGCAATAAAAAATAATGGCTTATTCGATTACTGCACTGACGAGAGAACATAATCAGTCACGTGCCTTCTACCTCATTATCACAGTTGAGTGAGAGAAAGAGTCGAAATTTACTACCAATGCGACCATTTGAAAATAAATGAATACACTAATCGCAAATTATTGCGAAAAAGTTTTAATTTAAAATTTTTACAGAACAAATTCGCTTCCAAAATACGTGCAACTCTGTATTTAAAAAAATAATATTACCCACGATAAAATAGTTCTCTTTAGTTCTGAAGTTCGATATTGATATTGGGTATTGTTAATAAAAATAAAAATATTTTATTTGGCTTTATTTATAATGACGCAGTTTATAGACTTCCCATTCCGGTCCAAATCAATTGTTTTTACATAATTTTCGTGATGCATACGGGCTATAATTCTTGGGCGACAAAACCCTCAACCACGCACTGGGCGTACCCCTGTACTGACATGTTCCTCTGCTTTAACAGAGCCAAATTTAAGGCGCATCTTTCTTTCCTCCCTCATTTATGTTCCACTTTTTACGTTCCCAATGTATCTTATCTTTTTTCCTTTCCAATAGCCAATCCGCCTAATCTCCTCTTTGCCCTCCTCCCGAATAAACTCGTACAAACCGCATTACACCATTCACATCGCCCGCATATTTTTATGCGCATTTCAGCAAGTGTTATTTTACCTCCTCTCTTGAAACTTTTTTAATATTCCCTATTCAGAGATAATATTTCTCCTACCGTAAATTTCTTATTAGCCTCTTTTTTGTGCCTTTTCCATTTTCTTACGTAGAAATTTCGTGCTCTCTTTTGTTTCTTTCCACGCAGAGCTGAACTTATTTTTCATATTCATTAATTATTAATAATTATTAATCCAATTCTTAATTCAACACTCAGTGCCAAAAGATCTCTTTCTATTTCCTTCATCTCATAATTTTCATTTTAGGCTCCGCGTTATTTTACCGACCTAGACGACAATTTACTGCATAATTTCCACATGTAACCCTTTATAGAATGTTACAGGTCAATTTACGACTAATATTTCCCAAGTAAATAGTATTTTCCACCTGTATCTTCAATAAACTCTATCACCCATTCATCGTGCTCCAGATAACTATAGGATAAGGTTTTCCCTCCAAATAAGAACCATACTATCGATCAAACTCTTCTTATTTCCGCCCCCACCGACCCATCAAATTACTTGGCAATTTTAACGAACTCGGCCCAACCCTCTTTTCCGCCCACCCTTTACAAAATCAAATTAACTTACGTCACTTTCACCACTCTCCTATCCAATCAACCCCGCTAAGTAACCAGGCGAGGAAACTTTCCCAATTCCTGTCCATTCCCTCCTTCCTTTTTCCTCCCTTTCCTTCTTCATACTCATAGAGTTAGAAACACCCTCTCTCCCAAACCGATGTTTCTTTCGCACTTCTTTTTCGCGCACGCGTAAACTTCCTATCGCCCTCGTTCCTATCCCATTTCACGCGGGTGCACGCGAGGCTTCGTTCTCGGAAAGTTCTACAGAACAACAACCAGAAAAAGAACGAGGACAGATGATTCAAAAATGTTTCTCAGAGAGGACGGTTTGAGGATGGAGCCGACAAATAAAACGAGCGGACTCATCATCGTTCTCCCCCGACTCTTCCTTCCTCTCCCTCCGTATCCTCCTTTCTTCCTCCTTACCACCTTCCGCCCCTCGCAATCTCATCCGATGACATCACGAATGTCTCCTCCTCTCCATACCATCCTTACCCTTTATTGTCCCTTTCATACGTAAACACCTCACCCGCGAATTACAACGGGCTTCGCTTTCACGGCCTCTTTTATTACGCCGTGGTGGAGATGGAGGACTGAAAATGCCCCGCGGGAAGTCGCCGCCGCTATTTGGGCGTTTGAACCACGTGGAAAGAAATGGAAAGAGAGACGGAGGGAGGGGCTGAGAAAAGTTATACAGACGAAAATGCGTGTCTGTTTGTGCGAGCTGGCGCTCTTACATAAAAACGAAAGTTTGAACACTCTTGAACCGTCTCTCTTCGAGTCCAAAGGAAAAGTCTATCGGAGGTGGAAACACTTGTTTACTTTTTCCGAGTGGAATAATATGGCAGATGGGATGTCCAAAAATTTTCTTGATTACGTAATACCTTATATAACGGCGACACAAATAGCGTCGTACGTCGTACCTACGACTGGCATCAGAGTTGTATGAATTTCGCTGACATTCTCGCTGTATGAAAATAGAATTCTGTGACTCTGGAGGAATGTTGTATGGCGATGAAATTAATCGGACACGGAAGAGTACGCCTGAGAAAAAATTTTTTCGCAAAATGCGAGATACTTATTTTTATAGCGTTCTGTCCATTCATGAAATAATTTCACGCCTTAAAGTAAAAAAATCGAAAGTATAATTATTATGACAACTTGAAACCGGTGAACAAATTCGATTTTATATTTGATAGCACGATAAATAAATAAATTAATTAATTTGAAATAATTACAGATATATTAAGAAAACGATTCTTTAAAATGATCAAAGTGAAAACATTACGGATAAAATAACAAAACCAATAATACAAGGGTGACTAACAAATAACATTTTTAGCCTTTAAAACCGGATACCTCAGCAAATAACACCAAACTAAAAACGAAAATTTCTCAAAAGAGATAAATGAAACATCCTAAGATGGTTAATTCATGTAAATTGAAGTAAAAATTACGAAAAGGTTATGACAGTGATTAAAGCTCAAATTCTGGAGAGGATGGTGGTTCTAGTAATTTAACATGGCCGTTATAATAATATACATATATATATAAATTACACAGCTATACTTAGTGTAAAAGGCACAATAGAAGGACTTAAGCCGGCTAAGAATGGTATGTTAAATTGTCAGTTTTAAAATAACCATTTTTAATTTTTTCAGTTATAGCGGTCTGTCGATAAAGCTTGATTTCTCCAATTACAGCGGATTTTGCTGGAAACTTGACTTGATCACCATTAAATGCCTAGAACTGAGGCTAAAAAAGTAAAGATTTCTTTTGTATTAAATGCGAACAAGACGTAAATTCAGTTTTCAGTCGACAGTTTAGCGTGCCTTATCAACTCAAATGTCCAGATAAGAGAATATCATCAAATCTATACTAAATTATTCTTAGCGTTAAGTATGAATGGAGGAAAATCTCTCAGAGAAAAAGGTATGGAAAGTAAAACAAATCGATTGATAAAAAAGAGCTTCTCCAGCATACGAAAGGTTTTTATTGCATCGAACACTCAATTATTTATTCAGAGGTGTTCCATCCATCGGTACGATGGGTGACATTAAAAACCTAACTCGAATTCTTGTGAATATAAAAAAAACTATTAATTAACAAGAGAGAAAGGGTCTACACTTATACGGCAAGACACTCGAATGCTTCGATCCTCGGTATTCCCTTCCGGTAAATAAAAAGTGAGAACTGAGAAACCAGATCGGGGAGTGCCCGCTTCTTTTTTCACAAAGAAAACGTCTATTTCGATTTATAGAATCGACGACGCTTCGTTTCGTTATAAAACCAAACAAAAAAATTCAAAACTTTTTCCCGTCACACGCGTCGAGAAAGGAGGACGAGGGGAAAAGTCTCAATAAAAGTTCCTTCCCTTCAACTCCATCACCTGCTTGACCGGAAGACAGGTGCAGCCTCGATTCTATTGGAAAAACGGAATGAACAGTAGCGTTCGAGGAAGCGTCAGATGTTTCGTTTTTACGACGGAACCCGCGAAAAAAGTAAACAAAAATTCGGTTTAACGATCACACTTCCATATTCCCCAACCCAAGCCTTCCAAAAGATGATCCAAATTCCCGTTCTTGCGTCGTTCTGAGATGGTGCTAAGGGGATGAGATACGGAGGGAGATAGAAAGAGAGAAAGACGCAATGCGAAGAGCGTGGGTAGTACGGAGAGCATCTCACACGTGCCCTCTGGCGCGATCTCATCTTAATCGAGTCCCATGCGTTACAATTGCTAAATTATGACACTTTCTAAATATATATATATAAAGAGAGAGAGTGTTGGGAAGTATGGAGTCTAGAAAGTGGAAGCGGGAAAGGGAGACTTGAGCATAAGACCCTTTAAAAAAGTGAAGGAGATTTTTTTAACGTGACGTTTACGAAGTGTGTCAAGACTGGATACAGTTCCACGGAAATATTAACCCTATGGATACCTACAGGAAAACTGACAGGACTTATTGTTTGAGGATATATATTCATAGGTGAGACGTCAACGAGAAAGCCCATTATCATTGGAATGTAAAGGCGATACAATCGAAGTCGTATGGAAAACTATGAAAAGGCTATGCCGCTTGAATCTATCTCACTTTAACCTGCACCAATTATGAGGAGACTCCCCTTAGGGTTTAGAAAGCCGCGCCCCCCCCCACCTAAGAAAACTATCTTCGCGTCCCCCTCTATACCATGTTCAATTACAATTCATAAACAATGCCTACTGGACATACAGTTACCTTTAACAAAACGATCTTAAGGGAAAACATGGACGCAAACGATACATCCTAGCCAATTTAGGGGTAGAATTTGGCTGCCGCATACTGTAGGTCTCAAGATTAGGATGGTTAAACGGACATACGAGAAACAATTTGCCCCCCCCCCCCCCGACCTGCCCATCACGCCCCCCAGTTTGGAAACTACTGCCTTAGGGTCAGGAAAATGTATTAAAGTACAACGTGTAAAAAATACCTGCCAGGCTGAACGTGTAATATGGAATGTTCTAAAGCAGGAGTTCCCAACTTGGTGCTCAAGAGGACCCCTTTGCTCTTCAGCAGCCTGACTTCTCTTCTGCGATATTTAAAATCGCGATTTCTAGCAACAGTAATGTAATTTGTTGGGTTTCTTTCTTTCTAAACGTATTTAAGAACATTAATATGTTGGGTGGATTTTATTTATGATCATTCCTAGCTTTTAAAATGTATGGTGGTGCTTGCTTGATATTATAGGTTATAATATGGTGCTCGCCACATTGAAAAGATTGAGAACCTCTGACCTGAAGAGAATACAACCTTTTTCTGAATTTTATATTAAAAATATCATCGACTTAATATTCTGATTTCTATTTTTAAAGCAACAAATACCGAATACTTACTATTAAAATATAACCTGGAGGATGAAAAATTGGTTTTATGACGTATAACTAAATAAAATAAGCTTCCAGAAAATTTAGTTACTTATCTAAAAGAAAACCGTGGCCACAATTAACCGCACGCAAGAGGCGTATTGAACTGAGCTCGTGAAGGCGAACCGAAAGTCATTCAACACAATGGATAACTCAACCGCTCCTCGGCGTCGCAATAAATCATCGCACGGCCGATGCGAACTCCGCTTTAGCAACAAGTACGACGTTCTAGTTTCCCGAACGAACCTCATTTTACAATCAATCGAGGAAACGGAGGAGAAAATTTCAACAAAGGAATTGGGCAACCGACGGAATCGTAATCCGTTCTCCCCTCTTCTGCCTCCCCCCCTCTCTCTCTCCCTGCCTCTCCCTTTCAAGGATCAACTTTTTAATTAGATAGAAACGATTAAAATGAACAAAAGCGTGCGACAAAACGGCGCGGCGCGGAAAAGAGAGAGAGAGACAAACGCGGACGTTAATGCAGGCCGACGGAACGTGTGAGAACACGAAAAACAAAGGAGACAAGCGATAAGGCAATCGCCCCTCCGTGTCACAAACAAACGCACATTTTTTCCCGAGGAAGGAAACGCGCATATTTTCTGGTGACAAACGCACACCAGAGCGAGTAGATGACGCGAAAATTAAAAAAAAAAACATGCGACGAAGAAACAAAATAGGAAAAAAATGCCCGAACCGATGGTGCATTACCAAACGCGACCCTAATACAACAGTAGCAGCCGCCGCCGCCACCTCATCTAATTAACCCATTTCTTTTCCCTCCCCCTCTCTCTCACTCTCCCCTCTTTCTCTCTCTCCTTCGCCCCATCCCGACACGAAAAAAAAATTAAAAACCCTCCCCAGAAGCGAGGTTGCGAAACGGAACTAAAAATGGCGGCCCGGTATTTTTTTTCGAACGAGACAGAGGAAGCTGGGCATGGAACACGGACTGACGCGGCCATATCCCTAAAAAATAATGATAAAAAACTGAAGCTTTGTCCCTGTTCCTATTTCGTCCTTTTTCTTCTTCTGTTCTTCTCGTTTTAAAAAAATGAAAGATCCCATCCCCCGAGGACTTAGACGTGGACCAAATCTCGTCCTTTTATCTTTCGTAACGAGAGAGGGAGACTGAGGGGACATAGAGCGGTTTTGGGAGAAAAAATGAAGAGGCTGGCTGGCGGGGAAGGAGGGAGGGTTTGAGGTGCTTTTCAGTGTGGTGCTCGGTGAGTCTTTAAAGAATATTTGCATATAGTACGAAGACGCTAAATTAAATTCGGCCGAGAAATATATCTAGAGCACGAATTACAGTGATGAAAATACTGGAAAGGGTCGAAAATATTGTGAGAGGCGCCTTACTTGCTACAAATATTTTGTTGCTAAATAATTTGGCTAAATTAATTACATATATATTTATTAAAACCTGATAAAGAAATAGACATGTTCCTTCTAATGTGATCATTTTAAATGACATAGTTCGCTAACTTTATTAAAATCCAAATTTCCTTAAAACTATTAACTTTCTACTTCTGCTGCCAAAAAGAGTTTCATTTTCGTAAAACGGCAGTACGTTTCCATGATTTTTTAGTGCTTTTCGTCATTGCTGAAAAGCACTATTATCTTCATGATGTCCGTCCGTCCGTACGCATATATCAGGGAAGAATTGGCATAACCGATTTCAACCAAATTTGGTTCATAGAATATTCACATAAAATAATAACCAAAATGGCATATTTGGACCGGATCAACCAAGCAAGAGTGCCACAATTTCAAAGTTAAACTTTTCGGTAATTGTAAATTTGGAAGGAATTGGCCAAACCGATTTCGGCGACATTTTGTATAAGATGTGTGCAACATAGAAAAACAAAATCACTATGTTTAGTGTATATATATATATATATATATATATATATATATCATCATCATCATAGGTAGTCTGTCCGTAGACAGGTCCGTGATTATTCTTGGTTAAACTTGGTTCTCCATATACTCCTATTTTCCGCTGTCCTCTTTGTATCTTGATAACTCTCTTTCCCTTTCAAATCGTCTATCAGCTGAAACCTTTTCCTACCTCTTTCCCTTTTCCCATCTAGTTTTCCTTCTAACACGTCTTTAATCATACTCTCTCTCCTCAGGTAATGTCCAACCCAGTTAGCCTTCCTCTTTCTGATAGTCTGTATAATCATTCGCTTCTCTCCTATTCTTCGTAGCACTTCATCGTTTTTCATCCTATCTGTCCATTTTATCTTCAGCATTCTCCTCCAAGTCCACATTTCAAAGCTTTCCAAGTATTTGATGTCATTTTTCCTTAGCGTCCATGTTTCTGCCCCATACAATGCTATACTCCATACGTAGCATTTTATCAACTTCTTGCGGATATCTTCCCTTATATTCCCTGTAAGTAGTTGTTTCTTTCTCCTGAAAGCCGCTTTTGCTTTTCCTATTCTAGTTTTGATCTCATCCGTACATTTTGCCTCTCGTGTTATGATACTTCCAAGGTATTTATATTCTGAAACTTGTTCTAATGGCTTTCCCCCAATAGTTATGTTCAGATTCTCTTCTTTACCCGATATTCGAATGACCTTGGATTTTTCTGTATTTATTTCCATACCGTATTTTCTACCTGTTATCACTAGTCTATTTATCATTTTTTGTAGCTCCTCTCCTTTCTTGCTAGAAGTACTTGATCATCTGCGTATTTCACTGTTCTTATAATCCTTCCTCCAATTTTGAAATCCCCTGTGCCTTCTAAAGCTTCTTGCATTAGACTTTCTCCATATATATTGAATAGGGTTGGCGATAGGCAGCAGCCTTGTCTTACTCCTCTACCGATATTTATTCCGCAGGTGTCCACATTCTCAAACCTGACCTTTACAACTTGATTCTCATATAGATTCCTAATCAGTCTCCTGTCTTTCCAGTCTACACCTATATCCTTTAATATCTTCATCAACTTTACCCAATTTACTCTATCAAAGGCCTTCTGCCAGTCTACGAAACATGCGCAGATATCTTGACTGTATTCTATTGCCCTTTCTGATATGATTCTAACTACTCCTATAGCATCTCTAGTTCCTCGTCCTTTTCTGAAACCGAATTGATCTTCCCCTATTATTTCTTCTGCCTTTTTCTCCAGCCTTTTATTAAGAATCCTCGTGATGATCTTCGATGTGTGTGACAGAAGGCTTATAGTTCTGTAATCTTTACACTGCATTGCCTTTGGTTTCTTCTTTAGAGGGATCATTGTTACTTCTAGGAAATCGTGAGGCCACTCTCCCGTGTCGTAAATCTTATTAATTAATTTCGTGATCACTTTTAGTCCTTCTGATCCTATGACTTTAAGTATCTCAGCCGGTATTCCATCGCTGCCCGTGGCTTTCCCCTTCTTTAGCTCCACTATCGCCTTTTCTACTTCGCTCTCCATAATACTTGGTCCTAAGTTGTCTTCTTCAATGTTTTCCTCATTTTCCAGTTCTATTTTTGCCGCTCCTGCCTGTTTGCTGTATAATTCTTTAATGTATTCTTCCCATACCTGTGCTACATCCTTTGTTTCTGAGACTATCTTCCCATCCGTATTCATAATTCCTTTTATATATATATATATATATATATATATATATATATATATATATATATATATATATATATATATATATATAGAGAGAGAGAAAACAGGGCTGCCACAATAAAAGTAATAATTTTTTTACACGTATTTGTGTTAAATTGTCCATATCAATTTTAACCAAATTTAATACTTATAACACACACATACATACATACATACATACATACATACATATATATATATTAATATATTTAAACCGAATCAGCCAAACAGGGGTGCCACAATTACAAATTACACTCATTCAGCAATTAAGTATTTAGAATTAATTGGCTGAACGGATTTAAATTAAATTTTGTATATAAGATTTGTACAACATACCGTAATGAAATCAGGATGTTTAAAGCGGAGCTAAAGAGCAGGGCTACCACAGTAAAAAGTTAAATAATATTTCTTTGACGCGTAATTCTAGAGAACTGACCGAATGAACTTTAACCAAATATAGTATATATAATCTTCATATAAATAAATAACCAAAATATCATATTTCAATTGGGTCGACTAAACAGGGCTGCCACAATATCAAGGTTAGAATTTTTCTGTAACTATGAATTTGGAAGGTATTGCCAGAACGGATTTCAAAGAAATTTCGTTTGTAGGGCGAGTATAGAAAGGGAAAACGAGATATGTTTAGAACGGATAAAAAAGCAGGGCTACCACAATATAAGGAAAAATAATTTTCTAATTTCAAAGCAAAGCCATTAGTATACGATTATACTACGGCGAATTCGACGAAAAGCACTTCTGTACCACGGGAAACCCGTGTACACTCCTACTTGTTTCTCATAATTCTTCATGACTCATCTTTAGTCGTTTTCCGTCTTGTGGAAAGAATCTCGGATTTCTTTCACCCGAAGGTGATATCTTATTCTGACATTCAATAGTCCACTTTTATTCAGTTCTTCAATTGTATCTTTTTCTTGTGATTTCCTTCTTCATTGAATGGTTTGCGTATTACGAATATCATTTGAACTCCTTAACAGATTACCTCCCTAAACCACATGCTCTTCTTTGACACATTTTAGATTATCACATAATTTTTCCTCTATAGGTAGGATCACTGCACTTACATTTAGCTTTTGTATAAACATTTCTGTGAAGATATTTGCCAAGATGAGCCATCCGTCAATACTTACTTACCGTATCGGCCTAAAGTTGTCTTTCTAAAATCTTCTTTAACATTGATAAATTAGAGTCTAATGGGAAACCAATTACTCTTTGATAAAAAAAGCACTCAAGAAAATTTCCTAAAACGCGTAACACAAAACATTCGGTTCAATTTAAATATCTAGAAATTGTAGTATTTAATTTATTTAATTACAGAGGTGCGGTAGATTTCAGTATACACGTTTCGATTTTTTCCCTTCATTCTGAATGCGGGTAAAGGATACATTGGATATTGAGAACATTAGAAAACTAGCAATGAGTTCAGTTTATTTCATCGAATGAACTCAATTAGTTACGTTTTATCAGGGTTTTTACATCCCTCCATAAGTATATTCCATGAAAATTTTTAAATATAATTGTAGTGACTGGTATATTACTTTTGAAAACTTTCGCCTATCGCTTACGATATTACAAAAGCTTACAGCAAAAATGATGAAAATGTATTTCAAAGTCTAATTTATTCGAGCATGTTAACTTTTATAAGAGAAATTCTTTACGAATCTAAAAGTAACGCATCTAAGTCGCAAGGAATGCATTAGTGTTACTAGAGAATTGCCATTTTTCTTTTTGTCTACAATATTAAAATGTTTAACGTATTCTATTCTAAAGAGTAAATAAGAAGTATTAATTATGAAATTCACGAGACCAACCGTTACAAGGCAACGGATACAGCTAGCAAATTAAAATTTCGTCATAGTAGAAAACTTACGCTTTCACATTTTCGGTAGTCCGAAAGATCACTATGTCCCAAATATGCCCAAGATATATGGTCTCCTACCGCATGGGTTACCTTCATGATGGTATAAATGCATCCATGTTGACTGCTCATAATTTGAATTCAGTACCTCATGTTTTGCCTATACGGCTCGTTTTATTCCAATTAGAACTGTTCTTAGAATAAAAATATCCTGGAACAAGAGAACACATACCATACTTATAGGTAACCAACTTTTACAAACCGAACTGATATTAACACTTGTTAACAAAAAGAAATAAAAAAATTAAAATAAAAAATAACGCGTAAACACAAATGATTTTTAGGAACTTTTCCCCTATGTTTTAATCGCAGCCAAGGAACGAATGGATACGGGAATATTTGAATAATGTCTGAATACTGGAAAGCTAGAGTACATTTGGAAACAACAATTCTACTAAAATATCATGTCTTACTTCTATGTCACCGCGTCATTTTATTAATGAATTTAACGCAATGAATTTCTATTTTCATTTTTAAACTATTCTCAGTTATATTCAGTACTTTCAAGTTGTCTATTGAACTTTGTATTACCTCAGAAACAATTAGAAAATTCATTTAAATGAATGACATAAAATAAAAAAATTTAATAAAATAAAAATGTCTATTATTGTTTGTATTAGTTCATGACATAAAACATACATAACTGCTCACGTCAATGCAACTGTAGCGCGACGAAAATATAGTGAAAGAGTTTCGCTGAACAAATTACGTAAACTGAAGGTACGAGCAAAGTTTCTAATAAGACAGGGTATGGTAAGTAATAGTCCAAAAGGCATATGTCCTAAAATAGATGTTCCCGAGTAGAAAGAATGGTCAAGAATGAGGTCACGAATGACCAAAACAATGATATCCTAGGTCACATTGAGATAAATTAAGGCATGTGTTTACAAAGTGAAAAAACCATGACTTTTGGAATGACACCAAAACAATTCTATTCAAAAACATATGGGCTTCGCCCATGACTCGAGGATATAGGAATACTTTCCTTGAAACAACTTTATCAGGACATTACCCAAATGAAAATCGAGGATTTAATGGTGCCACTAGATCTCGTAATTGTTTTTTCGGACGAAAACGACATCTTTTATAAAAGGTACCCTATCTACATGTTTCAATCTGGTTTCAAAAAATTAACTGCAGTCAGACAAAACATATGTGACATTAGTTGAGGAGTCGAGTTACAACATCAAGGGCTTGTTGATTTTAATCACGTTATAAAACCTATCATGAGATATCTTAAAATTAATTTATTTGTTGAAACACTTTCTCCGAACACCTTTAAGGAGGTCACGTGAAAGTAACGCACGCAAAACCGAAACGGTTTTCCTAATCGAAATCCATTTGTACGGTAATATCAACGCATACTACATTTAACTGTTTAAACCCCTTTACAGCTCAGAAGCTCCAAACCTGCATCTGGCGAGCACCATTTCGCTATTGCGCTAACAATGCTTAAAATCGCGCTCAAGAGCACCAGGAACGTAATTTTTTTAAGTGTATTAAAACTAATCGGTAATAAATTAAAGGTATATTTGTTTTTATTCACAATTATTCCTAGTTTGCATTCACAAATATATTGGCGTACGCTTAAAATTCCAGAAAACAACTTGGTACTCGTCTTCAGGGACGGTACGAAGTATTTTAGCCCCCCTGACCGAAAATCAATCCTAGCGCCCCTTTTACTTCATTACATTTTTATGAAAACATTTTCTACGTGCGTGTTAATTTATTTATTAGAACTTCATGCATTTATAGAAATTGAAACAATGGCTACAGCAAAATTAAAGAAACTCGGCTACTAATGTTTAGCCGATTAATATTGCAAGCCATCATTCTTCTACCTACAAAGAATCTACAGACTATCGGAAAGATGCCACCAAAAGGGGCCGTGGACACGGACTCTCTTAGCTGATATCTCGGGCTGGAACTACCCGTCATCCTATAAATTCTGAGAACCTCTCGTAATAAGTGTCGTCTTTCAAACTCAATCGATACTACAGCTGATCCAGAAATACGTCATGAATGAATGATACATTTATTGATTTATTCGATACCCTGCCCTGGGTTCGTTACAATTAAGCACTACGGATACATTGACTTTTAACGAATCAGATAATACATAATTTTTATAGTTTATATTTTCCGTTGATGATACATGGATGGCCAAAATAAATCAATAAAAAAATCCTTGTCGAAATTTTTCATTATCGAAAAATGGATAATAAGTAAAATATCGATTGATATCATCTGTCAGTAGAGAAGCTGATTCGTTTTTTTTATGGGTATGAAGGGTTGTTAATATTGACACTTAATATGAAGCAACCGCTGCAATTGCTAAATAAATAAACACGCGCTGGCATCGAGTTTCGGGAAGTGTTACACAACCAACGCGATTCACAACACTACTTACTTCCCCGCCGCATTTCGCCAACCGGAAAGCAGGTTAAGTTGATGTGTCGATTTGTAAAACTGTGGTCATAGCAACGAGGTCGCCTATCAGGCACGCAAGCAGACAAAAAAAATGAATAACGCACAAAATCCCATTCGTACCATTTGCGACTAAAATCTCCACTTGTGTAACCCCAAGAAACCCAAGTGTCTCGAAAGAAAGAGGTGGAATGAGAAACAATTCAGAGAGAGAGAGAGAGAGATGGATTGATAGAAGAAGTAAGAGAACCGTCCTATAAAATTGGACCGAATTAGGGATTGTTTTGAAATCGGTGGTGTATGTCGTGCAGCGAAGGCGTTCACCCCACCCAACATCCTGGAAAGTGAACAAGAGAGTGAGAGATGGTATATGAAAGGGAGAGAGGCCTACGAATCCACCCACTATTTTATTTTCAGGAGAGGCAACTCCCGTATCAGAGGAAGCGAAGCTTTTCCCCGTTTGAAGATGGAAAGAGGTTTTTGGAGGAGAGGTTAGAGAGCGAGTGACAAAGATGGAATGTATTCCCAGCCGACCCACCCTCCTCTCCCTGCACAACACCCTCACTCACACCTACTCCTATCCCTCTCCCAGAGCCCTCGCAGCTTTCTCCTCTTCCCCCGCTCCCCTCGACGAGGTCCTACCTCTCCTGTGACCTGCCCGGGAGTTACACAACGAAACCTCGTTTTTCCTCCCATCCCCGCCCTCGCCCCCACCCACCCCATCACCCGCTGCTAAACTGTGAGAGACTCAAACCACCAGCCCACCCACCCCCTCTCTCTTGTGCTGCTCCACACACATATACACTGCACTTTCTTGCAGGCAGGGGTGTGAGGGGGTCGAAATCTGGGTCCCCTCGTGGGAGAGAAAGTTCTTTAGGCGAAGAGGGCAGAGCGGGAAGGTGAGGGGTAACGTAAGAGAGAGAGAGGGAGATGGTGGGAGAGTAAAGCGAGCCAGCCCCCACCGAGTCCCACTTTCTTCTTGCCTCTATTCCCCCTCCCTCTTCACTCCTCTGCCTCCTCCCTCGCTCAGATGACACGCCGCGAAAGAAAGGTGGGTTGAAGAGGGTGGTGGCGTTGCTGTTGCACCGTAGGAGAGTAAGTGAGGTCGACCGCCTACAGGTAAATTGCTCGCTCTTATGAAGATACTTCCATTGCACTCTGATGTCGCGGAGACGATAAAAGGGGAATTTCACAACGTGCACACGATCCTGCGTTGGATGGGCAATGAATGAAAGGGTCGATGATCTAACAACATGCAATTTTTCGGGAGTTTAAACCTGCAAATGGTGGCTGCATTCAAAATCCTTGAGAAGGAAATTGGACGTCACGCGAGCGTGCTCGTCCGGTCTCATTGACGGAGAGAAATGGAGGCGTCAAGGGATGTTGCCTAACCATTAATAACCATTTCAATTTCAATGACACTGATTCGTCGATCGCGCTGCCGCTCGGAGGAGGACGTTTATATCACGTGTTGGCTTTTATTGACCGACAACGAATTAGAATACTCTGACATTTGTTAGCAACGATAAAAAATAGTGTCATTTTTGGAACATGACCGTACCACAAACCGATGAATATCTTTTTCATGATAAGACTTAAATATGATGCAGTGATTTTATGTCCCCGATAAGTAGTAACCATAGAAATTTTGACGTCCCCGGGCGAGATAGTACTCCCCTTTGTAAATGTTTGTTGAGATATTTTCAAAGTACATTTTAATTTATTCATCGCTCTGTAAAAATTATTGATAATGAAAAATAAGAGAAATTCCATCAAGATTCCAGCCTATTCCGCAATATAAATTGGTATCCGATATCTATTCACTTGCAATTAATGCATAGATAGACGATCGGGATAGCGCTCCCAAGACTTGGGCGCCCTGGACAGCCGCCCAGCTTGCCCGTACCTCGGGCAAGCCCTGATCATAAGGTTCCTAACTGGCTTAGATTTAGGTTAGTCTTTATTAACATATTAATAATTATCTTAAATAAATATTTAAAAATAACATTGATAAAGAAAGATAAGATACAGTAAGAATAATACAGATATCTACAGGATGTCCCAAAAATCCCTTTACGCCCAGCTGTTAAGATTAAGTGGCAAAAAAACACACTTCTCTATTTACAATAAACTCGGGCCAAACACCTTCACCCTCATAAAAGAGAAAATTTTAAAAATACACCCCAAATTGCAATTTCAATTCAAAACATCCAGGGGTAAAGAGGCTTACAGAATCCCTAAACTGATGTTCCTGATTTTCATAAATAACTGTGAGAACTAAGTAAATCATCAATATAACAAAAATATAAAAATAAGTGTAGCAAATATGATGTTTAACTTTTGTTAGTAAATTTTAACACTTGGGAGGGACCCTGTAGATCAAGGATTCCCAACCTGGTGCTCGCGAGCAACATTGTGCCCTTTGGCAGCATGACTGTGCTCTTCTGGGATGCTTAAATCGCATTTGTTAGCACCAATAATTTAATTTGTTCGATAATTTCTTTCTAAACCTATATATGAACATTAAGAACAACTTTGATGTTTGTTAGATTTTAATTACGTTCATTCCATTTTTGCATAAGTATATTGGTGTTCGCTTGATATTCTAGGATACAACTTGGTGCTCGCCACATTGCAAAGGTTGGGAACTTCTGCTGTAGATGTTACCCCAAAATTCATTAAATTGATGAGTGGCTGTATGCATTTAATCAATCTATATAGTCAGACATTTCGCAACCCTGAGGCGGGAAATTTTGACCGCCCCCTCCCCCCTCATGTTCCGTGAGTCTCCGATGGTCAAGAATTTTACTAAATCATTAAAATCTAAAATTATCACACAATCGTGCCAATATTTATTTTACTTAATTTATAAGAGATATGTTAACTACATATATTGGATCTCCGTTTCTTGTTTTCTTTCTTTTCCGTAGCCGTACGGACTGTGTTAAAGAGTCACAAAGGGTAAATTGCGTGTGTTTCCCTTGGTTTTCCCTTATCTCCCTCCAGTTTTTGCAAATGTGTCTCTGTGAGCAGGGTTGCCGCCCCTGCTGTAAGAACAAACTTGGCAAGAGGGAACGGCGTCAGTATGAGGCCGCCCCCTCGACCCTGCGCCCTCAGGCGATTGCCTCACTTGCTTACTGTCTGAAGCCGGCCCTGTCTATAGTTAACGATCGATATTCACGTCGAAAACAACAGAACATGATGTTGGAAAGTGTCTCAGAATATCGACAGTTTTCACGGTTTCCACAGTTTATTCGGGATTTTTTTTCACCATGCTACGCACTCGATTAAAAGTGCACCACACTTTATACGGACTATTGGTTAGGATTTCTTTTTCCTCTTCCATATTCGGGTAGCCAGGCAAATTGAAAGTTGGAGCGACCAAAAATACTTTCGATTCATTATCTCACATTCCCCTTTCATAGCCGCTTAGGAATCTGAAAGTGAACTTTCGCCCGTTCTTTGCCAACGTGTCCCACTTGAGCCCACACGGCATTTTTGTAATACGAAACCCAGGCGAATGCATTGAAATAAGACGAGAGAGAGAGAGAGAAATACACGCCGACGAAGAATCCAAGTAGGTAAGGCGCGCGCCACGTGAGTATATCATAAGAGCACAATACCTCCGACACACGCCAGCTGACGCACTCCGAGTAGGAGTTCAACGAACGGTTCACTTTTACATAAACAGCCGTGCCCCGTTTCGATGGATGGAGAGAGTATAAAAAGAAATTTCCTTCCCACTTTCCCCTCGAAGAAGCCGATAATTTCGATCGAAATACTCCGCAAAACGACTGTCGTTTGTTTTGGCGCTATAGATTTATCCCCGATATTTATAGGACGCTATTCATATCCTCGGAAAGCCACACTGGTTACCCCTTTGCCCTCCTCGCAGAGCGATATGGCTTGCGGACGCATACTCCAAATAAGTATCCAAGTAATGAAATTTCAAACGACTGCTACACAACCAGAAGTATTTCCACGCCAGTGCTCGTTGGAAATCGCAAAATTATTTGAATATTTATTCTTCAATATCGTAACGGAAATGCCTTGGAGACTGGATTTCATAATATTTTACTTGTAAAATAAGCACCAAGGGGTGGAAAAATCCCTAGATTAAGCAAGAGAACATAAACGAGAATTAATTGGGCTTTCTGCACAAAATGCCTTATTTCAGCCTATTAGACAATTGAGAAAAAGATAATATTTTGCAACAACTTTGAAAATGACAATTTTACGAGAGATTGGATTTAACGAGGCGAGTATAAAATTTTCCTCGGGATCCTTTTGATAGTTGTGTAGATATATCAAGAAAAATGTGTCAGTTATTAGGACGTTACCGTCAAAAAATCGGTCTCACATTTAGAGGGAAAGATAGAAACATAAAGGATAAGAGGGGAAGGAGAAGTAGACGCTTTTTTAACTTCGAGGCGACCGGTCCAAAAAAAATTCGAACGTCTGGTCTCGGATCCGCAAACGAGGCGAGACGCGGGAAACCCTGACCTAACCGACCGAAGGGGGAATTGTCGAACGGTGCCCTCCCCTTCTTAGGCGGGGAGGGAGGAAAGGTGGAGGAGGTAAGTGGGCAAGAGAAGGAGGAGGAGGAAGGGGAAGACAACTTCCCTCGTCCCTTACCTCACCACTCCACTCGAGAGAATCGAGGCCCATGGAATGAAGAGTGCACAATCATTACACGTGGGTATGGAAAAGTAATGGCGGACAGTTTGATTCGTCACTCTTCCAACTGAACAGCTGAGAAACGCGACAGAATCGTAGGACGAAAACATGATCAATGTGGAACTAAGAAGAGGTTTTTTTACCTTCTCCCATAAAAAAACTGGGCTGTTTACCCTGCTATTTAACATCATTTTCGCCGTAGTCTCCATCTTTACTTATTTACTGCTTTTGTAGTAAAGCGGCCCACCTAAATTGTAGGATAATTTTCGAAATTATTCCGATTTTTGATCGATCATAAGTTAATATAATATTTATACTATTGATCTGTATAGAACAAAATACACGTGACAACACCGCATCGATACAGATATTCCAGAACATACAATCTTGACCAATTAAATTCATAAACTTCCTAGCAATTGAAAAAGTCGGGAAATAGCTCACTCTTCTCTCTCGAGGAAATAACAACCAAACGAACATTTTCATAAACAGTTTCTAAACATTTTCCTCTTTAAGCACACATTCTTTCAATTCAACCTCAAATAAAAGTCACCAGAGAAAGGAACTAAATCTGTAGACCTACAAGTCGACGCAGCAAGGCAAAAATTTTATTCGACCCATCGGAAATTCGGGTCGAAAACGTTCGAAATACATATCGAGGTTCTACTGTACATATTTGCCACTTCCCGCCGAGATAGTAGCCCCTTTCACTTACAACATAACGTAACCGAACAGCGAATAAATTCATACCTCGCCGGCGCGGGCGTTCTCCCGCCTAGAGGTAAATGTGTTCCCGCGAATGAGAAAGGAAAGGAAGAGGAGAAAGAAGAGGAGAAAGAAGAGGAGAAAGAAGAGGAGGAAGACGGAGAGAATAAAAAGGAGGGCGAGGGATATCCGCGGAACGGAGCGGCGACGGCGCGTTCAATGGAAGAGGGAGGGTGAGGCGGCGAGATCTCTCGGAGCGGCGCGATCGGGTCGTGAATGAGCGCGCGTCAGAGCGAGCGACTACACTTTCACCCGCGGGATGGAGAGCGCGTGTTCTAGCGAGAGAGAAGACGAGGGAGGGAGAGAGAGAGTGTGCGAGCGAGTGTGGGAGAGAAAGAGAGAGCGGGGGCATAAAGGAAGGGGAGTGAAATATAGGGAGGAAGGGAAAAGAGGGAGGGAGCGAGTGAGAGAGAGAGAGAGAGCCAGGTCGGAGTAAAGAGGGGGTGAAGCGTGGGAGGGGCGAGGGCGGAGGTTCATTCGGTCGGGGTCAATTTCACTATCTCGCCGGAAGGAAAAGGGGACCTCTCTCTAACATGGGAAGAAAAACCTTTCGAATTTCATATCCGAGAAAAGTGGGAAGGATTATAGTAGAAAATCGCGCCGGAGAGACTGCGAAACAAAATTCGCCACAGTCGAATGACGCAAATAGGAAAGAGGAGTTTTGCCCAGCTTTCAGTTTGCGGCTCAGAGAGAAAAAATGCGGAGAAATGAACGAAGTTTTGGTCTTCGCGAGTCGTGTTTTTCGGCTTTGCATACATTTATTGTTTCGAAAAATAATCCTTTCGAGGAAAGACAAGAAACCGCACGAGAAGTATGCCATATGTTTGTTTGTATTTATGGTTAATCAACCTCTTGGATTATTATAACCAGTATGTCATATGTTATATAATAATAATAATAACATGAGGCCAAAAGTGTATTATGTTCACCAGAAATAAAACAAACAAGCAAGTGATAATAAACCAGGCAACGCAAATAAATATCTAAGGCAACAGTAAGTAGGATCAATAACCAGGCTGACTGAGAAATACAATATCTTAATATTTCTCTTAAAGATGAAGATTTAATGTTAATGCAACAGCTTGATAAATAAAAAGAAAGATAGAAGACCGACTCTGGATGATAAAAAAAATTGCAGGGTCCTCTTCGGTGAGTCTACAGCGAAATACCGAATTTTGAAACCTACCCAACTAAATGATAATTTATACCCCTGAAATTTGCGATGAGGAAGCAGGGTTTGTATCTTGGTGGCGTTAGAAAATGGGAAATTTTCTATTTAAAAAGACAGAGCAACTTTCTAAAGGGAGTCTTTCGTCACAAGGAATACTCTCCAAGTCAAAGGCGTATGCAAGACGTTTTGAAATATCCGATCCGTCGTGAGTTCTATCAACAAAAGGGCGTTTTTGTAAATAAAACCTTTTCGCGTTTTCCTTGACTGCAATAGCATCGGTCACGATATTCTTAAAATTTAAACTTATTTCGCGTAACTCAAACTTCTCGTAGATTTTTAGAAAAACTATATCTTTCGTAGTATAAGTACTACAAAACAAAAAGTATTACATTTTGTTTGTTACGTAAATTGTTAAAGCATGAAAATAGGTAGAAGAAATTCGACAAATGATATAATGTTTAAATTAAGATGATCTATTTAAGAAATAAAAAATAATATTTAAATGATAATTGATAAAAAAGATGGCCAAATTTGATGTGATGCAAAACAGGTAGCTTAAATTTAGGTAATAAATGTAAACTTTTTTGTTAATTAATTCAATGAAGTATTATTGCATAAGCACCGCGTAAAGTGTTATTTAAAAAAATATAAATGCAAAGATATTTGAAACTTTTCGTCACAAACCGATTATTATAAAACTTACTCATAAATAAAAATAAATTGTCCCTAAGGAAAGCGTTAAGACAATATTGGTAATTATTTTGATAAAGATGGAAACAAATCCAAGAAACACGCTGACTTGCTTGGTAAGATATCCCAACCTACATAAAGCTCGTCCGGCAAAAAATTAGCCCGATTGTGAAATACGTTACAAAATAATGACTCTCGAGTTTTAAGAAGGCAGGAGAAAACCCAGCCAGTGAAACAAAGAAGTGCTAAGTATAAGGCTTAAATACTTGGAAATGTTTGATGTTCCATTCCCAAAAATAGGCGGAGGACAGTTTGACACAATGCCATTCCCAAGGCATCGTTACTCATGACAAAAGAACACATTTCAAATAAGAAGATTGCGTCACTGTCGCTGGTTTGCGCGCATGTAGCTCGAGTAAATATTTGCAGGTAGCGTTTAACCAATTCGCGAGCCAGTAAAAACAAAAGGATTTTTTTAAGCGGCAATTTTTTATAATTCTTGGGGAATATTCGCGGAGTTAGGCACGTATTTGTTTGAAAAGAGGAAAATCGAGAAACTCGGAGAATATCGCAATGCGGAATAATCGAGGTATATCAACTGGGTAAGCGACCGATAAAACACGTCCTAAACGGGGGGAGAGGTCCGTGCATATGTCATCCCGATCCAAACGAGGGGTTAAATCGGTGAAAACAATCCCGCCTCGAGTCGAATAAAAGGTCGAACCTTATATAGACCAAACTCGAGAGCGAGTGATACGCACAAAGCAAGGGTGAAATCTAAGAGCGATCGGGTACACCGGGGGGTGAAAAACTGACGGTGGAAAGGGTAGAGAGAGTGAGGGAGGTATGGGGAAACGGTGAAGGGGTGGAAAGGGTAGAGAGACCGAAGAGACAAGTCTGTAGGGTACGGTTTTAAAACTTAGGGAGAGTTGAGTAACTCCGTCGAAGCACACCAAAAAATGACTTTCATTTCCATTCCCGCTCTCTCACCTCATTTACCACTCGTCCACATTGAGAGAATCTCTCACGAAAAGGGCGGGGTGGGGTTAGAGAATTCCTTTCCAAACCCCCAAATCTCTCCAATAGGCCTCTTCTGAGATTTCTCCTACTCTCTCTTAATTCTAATCTTCCAACTCTTATCTTTCATTCTCAGCCTTTTTATTTTTCATTCTCGGTCTATAGCTTCTTCTAATTATCTTCCTTCTCTTCTATTTCTACGACGCCTGTGTTTATTTTTCTCACACTCCTCTCTTATTCATTTTCCTTATCTTTTCCCTTCTCCTAGACGCACACACATGCACGCAAAAGCAAAAAATCGCCGTTTACCTAGCGCAGTGAGGTGTGAGTGATGTCGCTCGGCCTATACAAGTCACCACGTTATCCGCAACCTAAAAGATCCCACGCGGGCTTCCGATCACATTCACCGATTCCCACGGACATTAAAAGCTTTCCTTTCACCCCTTTTCCTATTTCGTTATTTTTCTCCATTCCACGTCGGCCACGCTCCCCTCAAAACTCTCTCGCTCGGCCTGACTCCGCCGCCGCGGCTGCCGCAAACTAGCCGAGTGGAGAAAGAGTTGAAAAACTCGCCACTTCCGGACGATGTTCAGGATTCTTTCACCGCAACCCACATAAGTAAGAGAGGCAGAGAGACCCTCCTACTCCTCCCACGTCAATCACTTGGACCACTCTCTCTCTTTTTCTTCTATCTATCCATGTTTCTTTTTTCCGTCCTCATATAGTAGGGAGAGATATCGGGAAGGTGAAAGGGGAACGACTGATTTTTACACTACATTGTCTATGAATCCTCAAACTTTTCCGAAAAACTCCCTTGTCTACTTGATTCTTAGTCTGTCTATGTCACAAGCCCGCTCTCTCGAAATTTCATCTCGTTCACAGGCAGATCGCACCGTGAGAAAGCGCGGACAATTTTTACCGTTGTGTTTGGAAAATTGAGATCGCAGGATCTTTCCTCGTATTATAAGGCTAAGTACCGTCGTAATATTTGCCTCGTTATTATATTAAGTTGAATGTGATTGCCATTAGCGCTCAAAGAAATTCTGCCAAGTTAGGGACAAATTCAAAATCAAAGAGACAAGCATGCAAAGTGACGCCAACAAGATCAAGGGGAAAGGTAGAAAATCCATGGATGGAAGTACCTTTATACACTCTCCCTGCGTAAGGTAATGGTTATTGTATTTTTAATGCCGTTGGTAGCCGGATTGAAATTGAAATGTTTTTTTCAGACGATACAATAAATCATAGGCATCAAATCAACAATAATATTTATTGCAGTGGCTGCATGTTTGTCTTTAATTAACAAAGGAACCCAAATTGATTTTTACTAAACGAAGCCTATAAATTGCCTTACGTTGAGCACATAACAAGTTTTCTTAAGTAAAAATATATTTTTAAATGCATTACTAATTAACCTCTTTAGAAATATTTTGTTATATTTCGATCCTTATTTATACATATTAATATTTTGTAAAAAGAGAAGAAATTTACAGTATATATGTCAAGACAAGATAATCGCTTTAGCTGTCTTAGAATAAAAGAGCCTACGTTTGCTGATTAAAACGGCAATTGACCTAAAGTTTTTCCGTAACATTGTAAATGGAAAATATAGAACTCCCGAACTTCTCTCCAGTTACCCCCTCCGTATTCCCTCTATAAGTATCAGATTACATGATTTATTTCACTGCCGCACTCCTCGGCTCTCAACCACAAAATGCTCCTTAATTTTCCGCCTCCCAAGCTTATATACCCAAACTATGATGCAAGATCCTCATATTGATGTTTACCATTGAACTCCATACTGTTTTATTTGACTGTTTTTTATATATTTTTATATGCATTTATTATTTATTGGTTGTAATGTTCAATGTGAGTGTGAGTGCTGTTTTTGAACTTATTAAATAAATAAATAAAATAAATAAATAAAATATTCGAATCGTTTTCACTAACTCGAATCGTAACCCTAATTCGCGATTCTTATTCCTGTCGTGAAAGTGTCTGGCTTTATTGGCTGCGGAGGAGAATTCCGCATACGTGACGATAACGTCGATAACCAACTTTCATAAAGTCTCTCTCGGGAAAAAATGTTTGGATCCGCTACGTGGTAATAGTAGGTGGAAACTGGAATTCTATCTTTTTTCTTAACAACCCTTTTAAAATGCCGTTCACCAAACAAATTAAGCAAGAATATCGAGAAGTGATAATCTATTTGTCTATGATGTTTATTTTGTGGGAGAAATATCACTTTTTTGAGGAGAAAAGAAAGATTTTATAATAAGTGATTTGATGCATTCTTTTGCATAAAAATATTTCGTTAGTCCCTCCGTGTGAAAAGCATTCTTTCACAAGTTCATATTCATTGATATAATGCTTCGCATAATTTCACCTAACATTTAAGAAAAAAGAAAAATATTTAAACTGATGGCAACATTTAAGACAAAGCTAAATTATACGATATATAAAGAAAACGCCTTGACTAAATGCTCCCAAATTGGGGCAAAAAATTTCGCGCCATGTACTAAACGTAAAATGGGTTTTATGGAAATTTTGAAATTTCGCGATAAATAGGATAGCACGATAGTTTTCAAACGCCAAATGGCGCACTCTAGCGTACACTGATTGTTCATTGTTAAAAGTTTTCAGTCATTGTGGATATTTTTCTCGAGAGCCAAATGGAATTTCGGGGAATTTGAAGTAAAGGAAGGTGCAACGAGGAAGTTTTGAATAATGGCTCATTGTAGGAACTATGTTTTAGCGACCTAAATTCAGGCTAACACACATTACGGTCGAGCGTTAAATTAATATGCGAATGGAGTAGAATTTAATCGTCATAAGAAAATGGGAAACAAAAACAAACTCAGTTCAGAAAATACAATCAATTTCACGAATTTTATTCTTTCGAGCATAAGTTTTTGGGAAATAAACTTTTAAACAAGGCCTATTTAAGGCCCGATTAAAAAATCTATAACATAACATTGTCATTTTTTAAATGACCACATTTCGTTTTGGAAAAGGAATTTGTCAAAACGAACACAATATCAAAAATGAGTTTGGCATATCCTTTGTATAAAATATAATTCACTTTATCAGGCGTGACTTCGTGGACGTGTTTAAATATCATTTAAAATATTTATTTGTGAATACATTTTTTTAGTAAAAATAAATTAGCATTAAAACCAAAGTAAATTTACTCCAATTAGTTTAAATGAAAATACTGATTTTAGAAACAAATAAAATATTGAACTAATTCTAAAAACGAACATATAAAGAAAATAGAAACTTTCTTTGACTTAGTTATGGCAATTAATAACAAATTCCATTAAAAAGTGAAATGTCATTTAATCACTAGAATGAGGTAAAGACGAGGGCAAAAATAAAATATTACTCAAATGTCACTAAAAGAATAGAAAATATATCTTAAATTAACTGAACTCTTTCGGGTACAAATATCCATGCCTTCAATTACTTAAAATGAATAGAAATAGTCACTTCTCCAAAAACCAGAAAATTTATGGATTTTTGGAGAATCCTGATTTATCAGTTTAATCATAACCATAAGACGAGCTTGATAATTCACTGAATGATAAATTTTATAATTTGATTGCATCAACATATTTATTAATTTTTACAGTGGGGCAATCAGAAAAATGTTTGTTAAACCGATAAAAATTAACACGCTCTTATCAAACAATGCAGCCATATCAGATATAGGCCTCACTACTGACATTTCCAGGTGATTGCCGTAAATAGTTTTTAAGAGTAATCAGTTTTTAACATACCCGATTTCCACTTGGAACTTGAAGACTTCGGAGACTGCCAGGCGCGGGAAAGGAAGTGAAACTTCCTTGGTTTTAAAAGTAGGCGATACTTTCGAGGAGCTCACGCCGAGTTTTCTCTGATGACAAACTTGCACACTTCAGCTGGGTAGCAGAGCCTCTTATGCGCTTTCCAAATCTGTAATGGTTAAAAAAAAACCTTAGACAGAGAAAATTATGAACCTAAATGAGAGACTGTCACAGAATAATTAAGTTTTTAGATCATTAGGCGTTATTACTATTCGAGTGAGGCAAGTTTTTAATAATTGTCGATTGTTTTATTAATTACAACCGATTAGGAAATGAATAGGTAAATCAAAAATTCGATATTTCTTTGGCATAACTACTGGCAAACCAGTTCTTAGACATTAAAGCCATTAATATTTCCCTTTTTTGACATGATTACATAAATCGTCAAGAACGCCTCTGCCTCGCATGTATGCACGCATGATGTGTTCATCTTTCCTCTCTTGTTGACACTCGGAACGTACTAAATTGCAGTAATTTTTAAGGAAGGTCTTCAGTCCACACAAGTATTGCATTTTTAGACTAGTTTCCAGAGTGAAAATAGGTTTCAAGTTTTGTCGTTGTCTGTCTGTCCGTCTGTCTTCCCCATATTAACTTTTGGACCAATAGACCGATTTTCATGACACTTGGTGGAAATCTCTTGCTACTTGGGCCGAGCACCCGAGGATAGTTTTTGCTGCGAAGATTGAAAGTTCCGGGTTCGATTCCAGGAACTATAATAATAATTTGATTTACATGGGAAATCTGAAATCCATCGTGCAGGGTATTTTTCTCTTGCACATTCAAACATCTTAGAATTATAATATTGGAGCGGAATTTGTACTATTCTCTGAGGAAATGAATGAAGATTCTAATTTTTATCGTAGAATGCTGCTTATCGATCGTATTTCTTCGAATTTCGCATAAATACTGGCGTTTTGACGTTTTTATCACTCATTACGAGAGAGTTGCCATGCTACGACTACTGTTGAATTCGAATTTGGTATAGTCTAGTACATACACGCGTTATTTTTGCCACACAAATACGCTTGATCAATTTAGTATTCCGTTCGAATGTATTTGTAATATATTATAACGTTAAATTAATTAAAGCTATTAAAGGCAATATAAGTATTAAATAAATGATTTAGTAGGCATCATAAGTTCCGTTTGGATCATCTTATTTTTTATGAATTCTTCAAAAACATACATCAAGTGGAGAAGACTAAAAACGAGATCAGCTTTCAAATTATTGTTTAAACCAGTGGTGGACAACCTTTCCTACGTGGTGGACCGCATTGGTAGTTGCAAATTTCTCGGCGGGCCACATTGAAAATTGTCAATGCTTCCGCGAGCCAGATTAGACATTAAATCGGACGTTAACTAGAGATTATGAGGTATCATATCAGTGAAAATCAACTCTAAATAATATTTTTAGGGTTAACATTTCAATATCAAATGTTTTGTCTTAATTTGAATGTATGTGATATGAATTTGTGTTAAATCTCTTTTTGATCATAGCTTCGAGGACAGCATAAAACGCCATCAATGGCCGCATGCGGCTCGCAGGCCGTGGGTTGCTCATCACTGGTCTAAACGGATTAATTAACCCATAGAATGACAGAAACATCTGGAAACATATTTCGAAAACATTTTATGCTCCAAAAATCCAGTTGAATATTATAAGGAAGTCCAGCTTTAAGGAAATCTACATCAAGCATTTTTTTTAAAGAATAATAATAGAAAAATTAATTATCGAGTTCAGCTAATAGGCTTGAATAAAATAAGTAATCATAATAACTACCGTAGCAATAAAATGATGCAGAAAAACAAATGCCCATTTTGATTACAAAAGCAAATATATTAACAGGGGATTCAACGATCATTGGTTTGTAAAAAAATTCATAATTTCTGCTACACAGAAAACAACAGATTTATAAAAAAAACTAAAATGAAATTCTTCATATGAAATGTGAAAAACTAACTCCATTAGGTTACCTTAAAGAAGCAAAAAATATGGGATTACAAATTCAAACGAATGGCGTTTTAACTTATTTTTACTCTAGCTAGGGAATATGATATTTTAAGATTAACATTTCTATCTTGAAGTTAACAGAAGCTATTACCCGCTTCAGGAATTAGGCCGATGGAATCACACTAAAAGCAAAATTCCCTCCGCAGCTATCTCAAACCAATGGCCTCGCTCTCATTCCCTCTCTATTTCCCTAACCTTTCCTTTCTCTCCTCTCTCCGGCCACTTTCTTCTCTCTCTCACTCATCCCAATCTCCCTCAACTTCACCACATCCCCTTCCTCCTCCCTCCCTCACTATCTCTCTCTCTCTCTCTCTCTCTCTCTCTCTCCGCTTCCCCCTCGCTCCCCTCGATTCCTTTTGAAATTTTCCCTCGCTCTAATTTTTACCTCAAACTACATATCCAACTCTTTCAACTCGTTCGGATCAGTCCAGCTTTCTCTCTTTCTCTCTCACCATGAAGTGAACCCGCATGCCCTCTAACTCCATTTACTAGAAAGAATCTATTGAGCAGGATCAGGTGGAGAGGAAGCCAATGATAAATGTTCAAAAGATCGGAGAGAGAACAATTATGTTAGTCGTGGATTTCAAAATTCTAGACCCTCATAAAATTAACAGATTTTGTTTTACCTCTTCGGCGCTGTTTCTGAACCTAGCACCGGATAATTCAATAATATTACGAAAATGATTGTGAAATGTATACACAAGCACATTCAATGCAATCTGCTATAAATTCAGTGAAATCGCATTTCCTTAGTTTTCAATAACCTCCAGCTTTTTTACTTGAACCTATCACTTATTTTAATTACATTTCCTCTTCCTGGAGTTCAAAACGCTTATTTGGTTAAACGAAGTTAATTCGAACATAAGATGGTCGATGTCAAATATGTATAAGCATCCGACGTTCACATTTCTTTTGCTGTCACGCTTATTCGTTTTTATTTGACATGATGTTCTTCCGAAACATCTCACAGCATTTATGAGTTGAATTAATGCTTCAAATGTGCTTGCAATTACTCTACCCTCTTATTAACAAGCACCTAAAATTTACATAAAGATTTACCTCATAATAATAGCTACTGTGAAAATTAGCCGATAAGATGCGCGAAATATGCCGAATAACGCATGACCGATGTGTTTATTCAGTGAAAATTACAATAATTCAGTAAATCAATGTCATTCCCAGCTTCATAACTATAAGTAGATTTTCCAGCAAACATCTTGCAGATTCCTTCAGTATGTTATTCTTTAAAAGCAAACCGTCTCATATTTACGTAATACCATTTACATAATGGCAATGCCATAATTTAACGGGTCTTATTGTAGGATGGCATTACGATGAGCAAAGCCAACAGTTTTGAAGAAAGCATGTGTTGCTGTCTAGAATAAAAAACGCATGTTCATCCTTTAGAGACCTTAAATGCAGGAAGACGGAGAAATCGTTTGGGTGTATTTATACATACAAGCAAAACCGTTCTTTCCAATCTGCCTCCTTGGTAGCGAGCGATGCAATCCACTCGCCCAATTTTTTCTTCAGCTCTCTCTCCTCCACCCCCATCAACCTACTTCCATCCCTGACTGATACAATCCCAACTCTCTCAAACCTAAATTCTTACGTGTCACGTTGGAGAAAACCCCTGCATCGTGTGAGTAGCCTACTTAACGCGCGCGAATCGTTACGAAAGCCTAATCAATGAAATAATTATCATTACACAATACTGTACAGGCCGAAAAAATGCTGGCGGCCTGTAAGATTCAATGATCGTCATCATCCCTCACAATTTATTTATCGTGCAATTAATTAAAACTATCATTATTATACATACTTTTTAATCGTTTTATTATAACTTTCTTAACTATAAGAAACTTATAAATTTCAAGTTGCCACAAAAGGTTGGGAGTACGAGATGCGCATTTCGGCTGTAAAGCAGTATTTCAAAGTGGTGTCACTGATTATTCAGCGGCTATCGGAGTTATCTTAATTATAATTCTCACTGAGAATGGCTGCTTTGTTACTGATATGCTCAAACTGGATTTTACAGCTAATATACAGTTAATGGCAATATCTGAATTATAAAACCTCAATATGGCTAGGATTCATGTTTAATGTTTTAAAAAAGGCCTTTTACATAATTTTAGTCTAAAATTCCAAAGGAAAAATTTACCATCTGGAAAAAATGTATGGGCTTAATATACATAATTAACCATGCGCCATAGACTATCCCATATTTTGGGAGATTTCTCCAAAAAAATCTGCTAAATATAAAATTTAGGCTTTTTATCTTTGTTATTTTATTCAAGTAGCAATTTATATGGGTCATTTGTTTGAAAAGATTACAAATAAAAAAGCGGTTCATTTATGCTCCAACTACATAGCCCAGTAAGAAGCGAATGTTTGCCATAAAATTTCTTCCATTTAAAGACCTTCACTAATAAGGATTTTGAGTTTCCTCGGGGAAATTATTTTTCACGCACCTTCAACAGGGAATTATCGAGCTCGTTTTATGGCTAAAATAAATTTCTAAAAAATCTGATGTGGCCGCCACATAACTTTCTCCATACCTGTAATACTTCTAAAAATTCCAAATAGGTTAAATGATGATAAATATTTTAAGGAACTGCGAAAGAAATTTAAAGACATTACAAAAACAGAAATAAACTCAAACCGTAGCTTTCTGATATTGAATATAGCCAGGAAGCTCCAACAATTAAGAAAAGAAAAAGGAGCGTTACTAAGACGTAACTAATAGTGCTTGTCATCTCGGGATCCCGGAGGTAAAATGGTTTTCCCGTTTCTCGGGAAATCAATTGAATATCCCGGGAATTCCCGGTATATCATAAAGAGAATTTTACTCTCTAGTTTTTATCGTCCATGCGGTTCCTAAAGGGACCACTAACAAGACTATCTTTGTTTCCGAGTTGCTTAGTTTCACTTCTAATGCAATAATAAGGAAGAAATTTATCTAGAGCACACACAAATACTTGAATTCTCGTGGGAATATATACAGTGAAGCTTCGAATTCACGTCCTCCGATTTTACGTTTTCCTTGTATTTACGCTTTTTTCTTTCGGTCCCGGTGTTTGGTCCATAATTACAATGATAAATTTTAACGAATTTTATGTTTTCGCGATTTTCCGCTTTCCTCAAATTTACGACAGGAATTTGACGTCCGGATAATAAGTAAATGCCACAGAAGTTTATAGTATTCTCAATTACAATTCAACAGAATCGTTTTCCATATTCCATATACTCTAGTCAACTGTTTTTATATTTCTTTTAATATTTGATGAATGTAAAAAAGTGCTGGAATAAAAGTTGTAAGAAATTTAATTTAATTTAATTACCTTAGTTTGAAACATTTTCCCATATAATGCATTGTTTAAGAGATATTTCAAAAACTGATTTTTTAGCTGCCACCACCTACCGGCGACTATTGTAAACACTTTACGCTTACGTCTTATTAACGCTCCTTTTTATTTTATTAATTGTAGGAGTTTCCTGGCTATATTATTTCTGTTCTTTGTAATGTCTTTAAATTTCTCTCGAAGTTCCTTAAAATATTTATTATCATTTAACCTATTTGGAATTTTTAGAAGTATTACAGGTATGGAGAAAGTCATGTGGTGGCCACATCAGATTTTTTTATTCTTAAGTGCTTACTTTTTAATTCATGCATCTTGACAGATTATTAATTGATATGTTGTAACTTCGTGGCGATTAAATTAAAAGTTTAAAAGACCGAACCAATGATATGCATTTATTATATCTTTGTTATCCCGAAATGAAACTACGTTTCCTAGAATGGCCATAAAGTTGAGACAATTATTTACAATGGCTCACGAAAGATTAAAGTAATGTAAGATACAATAAAATATTTTATGATTTACTTCGACTTAACATTATATATTTTATGGCCTTAGATTAACGAGAATGTGGTTCAAGATTACAACGTTTACGCAAACTGTGTACGTACAAGTTTTGGTATTTATTGCATAGCTTAAGAAAAAGGAGATAGAAAACTTTCCTGACAATTATATGCACAATTAACCTACTTACTTTGAACTTGTTACAATGAGTATATTTTCTCGAAAAATACATAGCTACATACAAACATAAGGAAAACCCATTTATTTCTTTGTTCTTCAAACAAAATATTTTTGTTTCTAAGTTTAGAAAATAAGGAATTTTCTTTCATGTACGGGATATTATGGAATATCTTAAGCTTAAGCGATAATTTTTATGCGCTCTTTGCAAGAAGTGAACGCATATAGGGGAGGTCGTTTTCGTCTGTCCGTCCGTCCATCTGTCCGTCCGTCCACATGTTTAAACTCGGGTACCGCTGGACATACTTGGATGAAACTTGGTATTTGGGGGTTGTGCTAAAATTTGTCGCCCGATTCCAATTGTGATTAAAATCGGATAGTAATTAATACCACTTTCATGAAGACCTACGTGTATTTTACAATGTATGTATTTCGCATCTCGTTAAATACTCATCTGAGCGAGCAAAAGTTCGATAAAATAATTAAATATGCATTTTTTGTCAAATGATTTTTCCCGTCAAACGTAAGGTTTACGATAAATTTAAAGAAAAGAAAATTAAAGTATTTACGTAATTATACAATTTTCGGTCTTCTTTTGTTCATTCCAAAAAATATTAATTAAAAATTTTACAACTAGAGAACCGCTGGACATATTTTAGTGAAATATGGTATAGGGGAGTTTTACTAAAATTTGTCGATCGACTCCAATTTTGGTTAAAATCGGACGATAATTATGACCACTTTACATGAAGAACTACATGTAGTTTACAATGTTCCTTTGTTTCAACTCGGGAACCGCAGGAGGTATTTTGACGAAATTTTTTATTGGGTAATTTCACTAAAATTTGTCGATCTCAAAGAACACATTTGGAAACTCCGTGTACTCCGACATGGAGTACAGCTTTCCATACTTGTTTGAATGAAGAATTCCTTCTGCTATGTTTTAACGCAGCTTTTACTCGTTGGATAGTTTTCGCGAATATTACGAGATGATTAACACGGAACAAAAATAATTTTCTCCGTTCAAATTGTTTGTTTTGCGCATTCACTTCGAGTTTAACAAATGCTTAAGAGGCTTATTTCATAGAAAAAGATAAAAAAATTTCTGAGAAAAAGTTGATGTTGAAAGACAAAATGTAACAAAAACAAAATATTTTTAAGCGATCAACTTTTGGAAGACACTAAAAAATAAAAAAAGAAGGGGATCGAAGAATCAAGTCAATTATCAATAAAGTATACATTTCTGGCAAATTCTTCTAAAAGTCATCTTCAAAAGTTGTATGGCTTAAGTACATAGTTTCTTGCAATGAAATATATGTACAACCTTTAGAAAATGACTTTTAGGACACTCACAAATTTAGAATTTCTGAATAACTAGTGTATTGCCCGTCATATGGCGGATAAATATATAATATTCCCTCCATCCCTCTCGCCGTCCCTCCCTCCCTTCCTCTCGCCGTCCCTCTCTCCCTCCCTATGTCTCCCTCCCTTCCTTTCTCCCTCCCTAGCATGATAATCAACATTTATGATCGACACGCTCCTATGAAAACGGTTCGCGTCTCCAAACGGCAAACGCCGTGGATAACGGAAGAAATAAAACACTTTATGAAACTTAGAGACGCTGATTTTCGTGACTTCAAAAGAACGAAGTGGTTTGTTGATCATGAATACTACAAGCAATTGCTCAATAAAACCAAGCAGATGCTAAGAAACTCCAAGTTAAAATATTACCATTCAATCATTGGCACTAACAAATCGCAAGCATCAATTTGGAGAAACTTAAGGAACACGGGCATAGGTAAACAAAAAAACTCGATTCCCAATCCTAACTTCTCCCTCGACGCACTTAACCAATTCTTTACTACTACACCCTTAACTAAAAAAAGCAGTACCGTCTCTTCCCATGACAGAATGAAAAACTTCCAGTCAACAGCTAGTCTAACTGATTTCAACTTCTCTCCTATCTCACAGATTCAGACACTCAGGTGCTTAAAATCTATTAAGTCCAAATCTTACGGGGTAGATGGGATTTCTATAGAAATGCTTAATAAACTCACACCTTATATCCTGCCGTCAATTACTGACATCATAAACACATCACTAATGCAAGGCAAATTTCCTTCACAGTGGAAAAAAGCTATGGTCATTTCTCTTCCGAAAAAATCAGCTCCTGAAAATTTAAACGATCACAGGCCTATAAGTATTTTACCAACCCTATCTAAAGTCTTAGAACGACTGGTCCACGAGCAACTGACTGACTTCCTCCAACGACGCAATCTTTTAGATCCTTTCCAATCTGGATTTAGAAAACACCACAGCACATCCACTGCCCTTTTAAAAATAACTGACGATATACGCGCAGCAATGGACACAAAACAAATTACAGTTCTAACATTAGTCGACTTTTCTAAGGCATTCGATTCAATCGAGAAGGATATCCTCATGGACAAACTCAAAGGCATGAGTTTCTCACATACTACGTTAGATTGGCTCTCATCTTACCTAAATAACCGTCACCAAAAAGTAACTCTAAATAATTCCTCCTCCTCTTGGCTCCCCGTCACCAGAGGCGTCCCACAAGGATCAATTCTCGGCCCTCTTTTGTTCTCCATCTACATTAATGACATCTCCACGGCAATTACATCGTGCTCCTATCACCTCTACGCCGACGACCTTCAGATCTATATACATTCAAAACCCTCAGAACTTCCAGACGCCATTAGTAAACTGAATGCGGACCTTAAATCACTAACCGATTGGAGCAGTTATCATGTCCTTAAAATAAATCCATCTAAATCACAAGCCATTTTGATAGGTTACCCAAAGCTCCTTTCCCACATCAACTTCGATATCGACTGTCTGCAAGTTGATAATGCACCCATCCAATTCTTTAAAACCGTAAAAAATCTTGGTCTTATTATAAATGACACGCTCACGTGGACAGACCATATCACGAGTGTTTGTAAAAAAGTAAACTGCTCCCTCTATTCTTTGAAGAGACTAAAAAACTTCCTACCCCAGAATTTAAAGCAAAAACTCGTATCCTCTCTTCTTCTGCCTCATATAGATTACTGCGACGTGGTCTACAGTGCTCTATCAGTAGAGCTGTCCAATAAAATTCAAAAAACTTTAAATTCCTGCGTAAGATTTATTTTTAACCTTAAAAAATCAGATCATATATCTGGCTATTACAAAAAGATGTCATGGCTTAATCTCGATTCCCGCAGGAAACTCCATATCCTTAATACACTATTTCGGCTACTGTCTTCAAACACTCCCTCTTATCTTTCGTCGAACTATTCCTTTCTCTCTTCCCTACACGAAAAAAACACCCGTAACTCAAGAACGCTAAATATTCCAACTCATAGAACAAAGATTTTCAGTAATTCATTTCATGTAGCGTCCTGCAGACTTTGGAATGAGTTACCCGTAAAGACAACAAAGCTAAAGTCACTGGAAGGCTTCCGCAACTCCTGCTTTCTTCATTTGATGAACAAGTGCTAAACTGAATGATGTAATCCTATACACACTTCACTTTCTGCCAGATTTATCAACTCCAACATGGAAACATTGTATTGTACGCAGCCTCTGGTATTTCACATACTCCGACGCTCAAGTCTATCTAGTGTGGTTTTAAAAATATATTTTAATTGTAATTTATTTTATTTTATTTTATTATTTTAAATTTCTGTTAAATTTTCTCCTAACTTTCTTTTTCATCTTTTATTTGTAATGCAAGCATTTATATTCGAAAGTATAAAATGAAAATTCTCCATATTTATAATTATTCAAAATTGTCTCTTTTGTACTTATCTACATATGTATAAGATAATGTATATGTATATTGCTCTCGTGGTAACAATTTTTTGTGAATTAAGATTGTAAATTTAAAAAAATTGTTAATATGTAAATCCTGATGTAACCAAATTGTAATGGTTAGGTGGAAGAGGGGGCTACTTAGCCTCAACCTCGCCAATAAAGACATTTTTCTTTCTTTCTTTCTTTCCCTTCCTCTCTCTTTCCTTCCCTCCCTCTCTCTGCCTCTCTTTTCACCTAACTCCCTCTCTCATTTCCTTGTCCCAATCCATAGCTCTCCCTCTTTTTCTCCGTCTCCCTCTTTATCACTTTCCTCCTGCCCTTTTCTAATTCTATATTTCCCTTACTCTATATGAACCTTCCATTCTATATCCCTTCCTTCCTATCTCTCTCTTCACATCTCCCTCTCTCTTACTCTACATCTATATAGTCGTTTAGATAAGTAAAAGAATCCTAACTAAATCCCAGTCCCATTAGGATCACATAATTTCGCAAAAAATCATACGATAATTTAAGGAAATCTATGCAGTCGTATATATTACACGTATGCGAGTTGAAACAGCAATTGATTCTCGAAGTTTATCAATGACGTGGTCGGCAAGGCAACATACCGTTTAAAAGCTGATATTTTCCCAAAATATGTGATTTAAATGTTTAATATGAGAGATTTTGAATGGTAGGCGCAAAAAGATGAATAGAATAAGAAACTTCATTAATTTTCCTAAAACATAGTTTAAGTTCGAAGATCGTACTTCAATTTTTTTATTTTAATTTCCAAAAGAATAAAAGCCTGCACTTTAAAAAATCGATGTTAACGTGTTATCTTATGGAAAACAGAAATCGCCCCCCTGGAGTCGAACCCGGGTATTTTTTCGTCATTTAATTTTTATATATGAATAAACATTCCTGCGAAATTTCAATCTTCCACCGAATCGGGAAGTTGGTTAAAAACTCGTTAAAAAGTGTCATTGATAACGTCAGCGTTATACACAAACCCCACCATCTAGGCTTTTATTATAACTAGATGAAATAGCCCATTTAAAACGGGCTTTGTAATCAAACAAATGGCTAAGATATTGATTGTCTTATTGGAGATTCAAATCACCCTCTGAAGTCGAACCCGGAGCCTTTTTTGAATTTTTTTTATGTCATTCGATATTGGTACCTGATCGTAGCAATCCTACCAAATTTGGTTGCGTCGATTAAGTATTAAATTTAAGGCACTTTCCATTCTTCGTCCATTTCTCTCTTGCTCTCTCCAATCCTTCGCCACCCATTCTCCCTCCCTCCACCCTCACTCTTTCTCTGGAAAAATGAATTTCCTAGTCTCAATCTCGCCCTAAAAAAGAACGTTATTTATCTATCTATCCCTCTACTTATTTCTGTCTCCCTCCTGTATCCCTCCTCTCTCACTCCCTCTCTCCCACCGTCACTCTCTCTCCTTCTTTCTTCCTCTCTTTCCTCCTCTCTCAACTATTAAAACATTCAAAGCACGCTTTCCTTACGCATATAGTATAAGGGTTGAGACGATAATACAATCTCGAGGTTTAACAATGACACGGTCGGCATAGTAACATATCGTTAAAAAGTTTAAATTTTTCCAGTAAATATGATTTAAACGCAGAAATTGGGCGATTTTTTATCGTATGAAAAATATGACAGTAAGAATAAAAAACGTTACTTATTTTTCTTTAAAACGACCCAGGTCCGAAGATCGTAGGTCAATTATTTCTAATTTTAATTTGCAAAAGAGTAAAAGCCTTTAGGTCAAAAAATCAATTTTTAGGTGTTATCTTATGGGAAATTGAAATCACCCTCTGGAGTCGAACCGAGGACCTTTTTGGATTTTTTCTGTCATTCGCGACTGGTACGTGATCAATGCAATTTACCAAATGTGGTTAAACTGGCTGAAGAAACAATTGAGATATTGAGCCTTATGGACATAATGACAAAGAGAATTAGCATTTTTAGTCTAATTTCCAAAAAATGGAAAGTAGTCTTATGAGATCGCCTCGGTGACCGTGTGTGTGTATCTCCCCCTAACATCTTCTTCATGAATGATTTCAAATAAATTTGTTAGATAGAATTTTCACATACATTAATGACCAAAATGACATATTTGGACCGGATCGACTAAGCAGGAATGCCAAAATTGCAAAGTTAAACTTTTCGATAATTATGAATTTGGAAGGAATTGGTCAAACGGATTTCAACGAAATTTTGTGAGAAGTAGGCATGCAACATAAAATAAATAAATCAAGATGCTTAGTATAGATATAGAAAGCAGGACTGCCACGATACAAGGGATTAAAAAAATTATTTTACACGTATTTGTGTTAAACTGTTCACATCAATTTTAACCAAATTTAATACTTATAATATACACATCATTATAAATAGCTGCTTCTTACATCTATAATAAATAACTGCTTCTTACGGAGGATATATATATGTATATATAATATATTATAATGACATAAAACCTAAGGTACTTCTAGATATTCCACAGAGCTGAAATTTGGAGGGAACCTTGATGTTGGTCCAAAACCATCAGGAAAAATCGAAAATTCCAAAATTTCCCCTTACAACGGGGTCTTTTACACCCCAAAACGTTCATTTTCAAGTCCCATTAGAAAACCATTTAAATCCGTACAAGCCTTTTTATAATTGCATTTTAAAATTACTTTTAATTAAGATACAAACTCCGGACCTGAATTAGAAGACGAGAAAAAGAACGAAGATTATTTTTCCTGAAAGTAGAACACGAATCCGTGCCGAATTAGTCCAATTATTCGATTTTTACTGCATAAAAACGGGATTTTATACAATTTATAGCAATGGCCCAATATTTCTGTCATGACTACGAGACAATGCTTTTCTTCGGGAATGTACGTGCTAATAAAACTGAAGGAGAGCTTAGTGCTACGAACTGAAAAGTAGCTTAGTGTCATGACGTCACTCTCAGACCGTGACATTTAAAAGCACAGGGAAAACACATTTGGTGCGCAGACAATACTAAGAGAAATATTGCGCTGAAAATTTCAGGGCTTGTAGATGTCATGAGTAGGCCTTCGGATAATATGAGACATCTTATGTAGGTGTCCTTGGTTCGACTCCAGGAGCTCCGGAAGTTGATCAAGTAGTAGGAATTAAATTTGGTGTGGTGGTTATAGGGCACCAATGCTTGCAGTATGCAAGCACCGATTACTTGTATAGGATATATATATGTAGGATATATATATATATATATATATATATATATATATATATATATATATATATATAGGATATATCATATAAAACCAAAGGTACTTCTAGAAAAGATACAGAGCTTAAATTTGGAAGGAAGATATGTCATTGGGTATAACCTCAGGAAAAAATCCGAAATTCCAGAAAATGTTATATTTAAGGAGTGTTTTTTACCCCAAAGTCCAATGTTAAACAGCCATAAGAAAAGCATTGAAAACGGTGCGGGGCTATATCGAATTTCTTTTTTAAATTATTTAAAATTAAGATACAAAGTCGTTACATGCACCATCCCGTGGAAGAAAGGATGAAGTTTATTTTTTTGAAAACAGAATTGAAATTCATGCCGAATTTGCGAAAAAATTTGATTTTAATCATAAAATTATGAAAGGTTTTTCGGTTTTCAACAATGAAAAATTTTAACTGCCATAGAAACGATTCCAATGCTTTTCGATGGGAATGCAATTCTATACTTCAAGATCATTGATTTAACGTTTATATTGCATTATAATCCATTTCATTTCAGCCAACGACGCATACATATTATGACGTGATAATTTTAAATTGATTTTTATCCGGATACGTAATAAGATACACGGATGATGAAGCCATATTCCTAACACAAAAATATCCTATTTTTTACATAAATTTTGGTGTAACATATAGGATATTATCTTAATGATGATTATAGTTATTGCTGAAACAGGCCGATCTAAACCATGAAACCTGAAATTCAAATACTTGGACATGAGCCGATTGCCAGAGAATTTAAAAATTCCAGATATATGCCTTTATTTCGCAGAAAATGAAAATTGTCTTATATATTAGTATGTCATTGATTTTAAACTGCGACGTCATTATACTCACACACGAAATTTATTCAAACGCAAAAAGTATTTTAATGTTCTATTTCGTAGTTTTTTGAGAAATATTTAACTCTTTTCAATTGTGAAATATAATGGCGTCATACCTATTTCTCGATATTTTTTATCCAAATACGTGCTAAAGGCATGGATGATGATGCCATAATCTTAACACAAAATATCCTACTTTTTCCATAAATTTAATGCATAGGGTATTGTCTTAATGATGATTTTTCTTATTGCTCATACAGGACGATCTGAGACACGAAACTTGAAATACGAAAAGATGGACATGAGTAGATTGCCAGAGAATTTGAAATTACGGATAGTTGCCGTAAGTAGGCGGAAAATTATAAATATTCTACTAGAACTCGTGGAATTTATTATCTAATATATACGTGGCTGAAGTACTGTTGCCCTGGAGATCGCGTTGGCTTATTTACGAGTTTAGATCTTGGTGTATGGTGATTTTTTAAGCGCTTGCAGTATGCAAGCACCGACAACTCGTATATACAAAACCATATTAGCATATTTTAACCGAATCAGCCAAACAGGGGTGCCACAATTACAAATTAATCTCTTACAGTAATTAAGGATTTTGAAGGAATCGGCTGAACAGATTTCAATTAAAGTTTTTATATAAGATTTGTACAACATACCATAATGAACTCAAGATGTTAAAAGTGGAGTTAAAGAGCTGGACTATCACAATAAAAAGTTCAATAATATTTTTACACGTATTTCTGGAGAACTGACTCAATGGATTTTAACCAAATATAGTTTATTTAATCTTCATATAAATAAATAATCAAAATGTAATATTACAACCGGGTCGACTTAACAGGGCTACAATAATATCAAGGTTAGAATTTTTTGTAACTATGAATTTTGAAGGTATTGGCTGAACGGATTTCAAAGAAATTTCGTTAGTAGGGCGAGTATAGAATGGCAAAACGAGATGAATATGTTTAGAATGGATAAAAAAAGAAGGGCTACCACAAGATGAGGTAAAATAATTTTCTGATTTCAAAGCAAATACATTACTATACGATTATACTACGGCGAATTTGACAAAAAGTATTTCTGTACCATGGGAAACCTGTGTACACCTACTTGTGATATATTAAAATTGTATAGAAAGGAAAGTAGGCGGATTAGTTCTTTCCTGAACTACTTGTATTCTTACTAGATTAGTATGACTATTCGATTTCTGCTTTAATTTGTTTCATTCTGTGCATTCTAAGAGTTGATTTTATTTTTTTTTTCATTTTTTCCTTTTTAGCATTAAAAATGCTTTATGCCTGATGTGTATTTAAAAAACCATTTTTCAATTAATATTAACTCATTTTGTAGAATAATGTCATCATCATCATCATCATGCTTCTGCCCGAAGACAGGTTTTAACTGAATCGCTGCCTCCATTTCTCTCTCTCCCTAGAAGCCTCTTTTATACCTCTAATAATGTCATATCATAATGTATTTTTAACATTGAAATGAAATTCAAGTAACTTCATCAAATAGAAATGTCTCCATGTCTCTTTCCTAAAGATAAACAAGAAGGAAAAGCGTATTCAATAAATGGAATACACATTTCTAAAGCATTCTTTATTGGAAATGCGTATAAAATCGAAAGATTGGACGGCTCTTGAACATTTAAGTCGTAGTTATGTGGTCCCAGTGACATTTTTATGGTAAATGTTGTCCTCTATTCGATTAAATTTTTAAATCTATACCTCATAGATCATATAAGAGCATTGGAGAGAAATAGGGATGTTTGATTGTTTGCCGAAAGAATTATCGTAGCCATCGATGTAAACAAAATATGTGATTTTATGTTTGGGGTTTTCTCGAATTTTTATCCCCGAAACTATAAGTCGTAATTATGTGATCTCGCGGACTTTTTTGTGGTAAATGTTGTCCTCAATCCGAATAGATTTTTTAATCTATACCTTACCGATTATATAAGAGCTAGGAAGAGAAAAATATAGCAATTAATTTTCTCCCCCATGCTCATATAATTTAATTTAAATTCGCCCAGTAGTTTCGGAGATTATACATGTTGACGGATGGACGGGCGGAGGAGACGTGCCCATAAGGCTAATACCGCTCTGCTGGTAAAGAACGCGTAAAAATAGATATCTATTTTAAGGAAGGGCTCGAGACCATTTTTAATGGTCATTCATGTAGACAACGCTGCGATCAAATGTCCAATAGAAAGATCACGTAGATAGGAACAAATTTGCTGGAGACAACTTCTAGCCACTAAAATATGTCCTTGTTTAGTAATTACACATTCATTTGGGCTGAAGGCATATCGACCCATATATCAGAATAATATACATAATGCAATCTGTATATTTCCTAAGTCAATCTTACTGTAAGATAACATATCTTCCGTAAGAATCTTGGAACGCATAATTCGACCTAATAAGCCTTGACAAAGGCATATGTATTAACACGACTCCTTCGAAAGAATGGAAATTAGCACTTGTCCTTGTTATTATTAATGATATGACTGTTACGACCTTGAGCGCTGTTCACGAGCTAATGATAAATACATCTAATTATATGAAAAGTTTAGTCTAACTTTGAAATATTTGTTATTCTGACACACGAAACCAGCTAAATTTCGCTTGAGTTAATTCTCTCTTAATTTAACTCTTACATTAACATCCCAAAAAGCACCTCAGTAAGTATGTTTGTGGGTCTTCCGTAACGGATCAAGTTCTGCCATGGTCGTAAAGAATAACGGATAAGTTAGGAGCGTGAAAGGAAGAAGATAGGGAATTAAATTTATAATTCTACATTATATACGGTTAGCTGGAGTTATATACGATATAAACGTTTTATCGATTGAGAAATTAATGTAAATAAATAAGTTTTTTCTATCGCTGCACCATAGAAAATCTTCCCAACACTCGGATAAATTTAGGATCACCACCCTAAAACGTAAATTGCATACACCATATTTCTGGAAGTTCCCGAGATACGAATTACCGAGAACCGCCTCCCTTTCCAATGAAGATGCATAGCTCCATTCGTTCCTTCTGAGAACTTTTAGGAATTCAATGGTGCGAGCAAGAGGCCACCAAGAGCCAATACGGGGAAAGACGCCCTCCGGCCACAAAAGCTCGGGAACAAACCGATATCCATCGACAAGAGAGGCAACAGGATGATGAAGTCACGTCACGTGGAGGTCCAACAAGAGGAGGAAGAACAGGAACTGAAAGAGGAGGAAGAGGAAGATAGTGGCTTTTAAGTAGTCTTTCTTGCATATGAGACCAGACAATGAGGAAAGGGCGGACTCCTTCCTTTTCTTAAACTTCGTGGCCTTGGCCCAATATGCGCACGGTGTAATTCATTTTCCTTGCTGCTCCTCGATTATGACTTTTGCACCGTACGGAAATAAATTGTGCCAAATCCAACGGCAGAACAAAATATCGAATAAATTTAGAGTAAATTTAGGACAACGGCCAAAAAAAACAAGGCATCTCAGATATGACCCAGAAACTGAGAGGATTCAAGGTTGGTTAATTGGCGGGGTTTTAAAACGGCGACTTCTTCCACATTTCATTCTAGAAAAGATTTTCCTCTCCGCACAAATTTTCGCGCACCATAAAGAGTGGTTTTCCACCATTTCCATTCCGTCCGGTCAAGTCTGATTTGACTGTACTGGAGAGGACTGGTGAGGTTAATTTTCATCCATCCAGTCAGGCCCACCTAGTCGGTAAAATGTTGATCATACATGTAAATTTACAATTGAAAGCTAAAAACCTATATTGTGGAGAAGAGACCTGAATTTGGTGTTATTATTCAGCTTTATCATTGTACAGTAGATGGTAGCTCGTAATCACTTTGGCTCCAAGTTGAACAGTTGTATAAAACTCCTTAAGCCAAAAATATTGTAGGGTAAGCCCTATGCATTTCGCCCACTAAGTGGGCATCTTCAGGGGAGAACCTGCCTTGGCAGTGAACAAGGTTCAACTGCCAGTTGAACCTTGTTCACTGCCAAGGCAGGTTCTCCCCTGAAGATGCCCACTTAGTGGGCGAAATGCATAGGGCTTACCCTACAATATTTTTGGCTTAAGGAGTTTTATACAACTGTTCAGCTTTATCATGATTAACTGGAAGATAAAAATATGCTTTATAACAGTTCTTTTTCAATTCCTGGTTTACAAATTCAAATTTGGAAAATCTGCAGTCCTGCGAATCATAGGAAAGCGTGTGTCGAAATTTGGAATGTCCTACATTCCCTTCATATGCCTATGTCAGGCCAACAGTAGTGCATTATCTTAGAAAAGGTACATAAAAATGCAGTTATATTTCCGGTCCTCGTTTTTTCTAAGATTCTTCTACCAAAATCTTGAAAAAATAACCACAGCTAATATCGCTTTATTAAAAATACTTTTGAATGAAGGAATAAATTTGTAGGTTTTTACCTTGATTGACACTAAAAGTAATTTAAACAATAAAGTTCTGACAATATTATCATTGCTAAAACTTTTATCTTCATAGATATTAGCAGGTGATTTCTAGGTTGATAGATTACTGCTACCGACTCTCGTCTCAAGAAACATCAAAATTCAGAATCGAACACACTTTGGCACTTTAGGAACAGTCATTTCAGAGCTTCAGGCGGCAGAAAATATCGTCACCATTACCATAACCCAATTCCAAAAATGCTCGTGATGGCTACATCGAAAAGGGGTGATCTTACGAAAATCCGGAATAAGATTTTCTCCCGAAGTACGTACAGTTAATGCATTTTCCCCATTTCCGCCCACCGTTTTCACCCTTTTTCCGAGACCGTTCTGATAAACGCCCTTTTCTTTCTCTTTCTCTCTCTCTCTCTTTGAAAGCCTTTCTCCTCCTCCCGGGACCCTACAGACAGGAGTGATGGAAAAAGACCGCAGAACCGCCTTCATTCCGTTCATCTCCCTCATATCCCCACCAACACTTCCCACACACCCTCACTTTTCTCGGCATCTCCTTCTCCGTTATCACTCACTTGCCTTATCCGAGTGTAGGAGGAAGAGAACGAGATGGGCCGGCAGGGGGGGCGATAGTGGGCATATAAAGAGTTTAGGGCTGTCCGGATCCCCGCTTCGCCGCAGTATCCGCCACCTCTGGTCCTTTCCTATATTTTTTCCGTGAGGATCTCCCGGGTATATGGAGTGTGAAGATTTGTTGCCGGGACTCCCTCCTTCCCTTTCCCTGCTCCTTTCACCGACTCCTTCCTTCTTTCTCATCTCCGTTACTCCTTTATTTTCTGGAAACGTGGATTCTCGCCATACCTGACGCATCCCCGGCAAACTGTCTCCCTCCCTCAACCTATCTTACCATTTTTCTCCCTCTCTGTCTTGTCAAACGACCGTAATGTATTAAGAGTATAAAATCTCCCTTTCGTTTTATATGATCCCATGAATTCGTTCCCTTGCCCCCAAAAAGGGGCGTTATATATTTTTCTGCTTTAATCTTTCGCTATTTCCCTTTTATTTAGTTCCCGCGTAATTCCCGAGTCCTTCGTTGGGCCGAGGAAAGACTATTTCTTTTTTATAAACATCTCTCCTCGCACCTTCCCATGATCTGGGTCACGTTCCTCCCTCTCCTCCCATGGAGCTGTTATCCTCTCCTCTGCCGCCGACGCCGCGACGCTGAGAAAAAGAGACGATTCCGTGGCGCGCGCGAGGGCATACGTGTGCAGCGCGCTCAGGTCAAGGATGCGATATAGGGCGAAAACAAAAAAAGACAAAGAGCGAGAAAGGAAGAAGGGAAAAAAAGACGAAAGATATGCTCCCTGAACACACGACGCATTACCCTCCGCGTCTGAGTGTGTGATTTACGTTCGAATAACAGTTTAAACGAAATAAAACGCAAAGATAAGGTTGGGTAGTTTCATGGTTTACGACGTCTCTTTCTCTCTCTCTTCGTCTCCGTATGCGATAAATAAAACTATACCGAAAAGTTAAATATGCTACCGGAGTTCATTCTTCTAAAGAGCGGGAGCAAGTTGGAGGAGTGGAAAAGAAAGGGCGCTGGGAATTTAATTATATTTTTCTTACGTTAAGTACCTTAAGGCGGAAAAAATTTAACCCTAAACGTGTCATTTCCGTTAAAAAAACACCTTCGTATAAATTTTCGCTTATTTATTTACCCTCGGTCTCAACGGGAAAAAGGTAGAGCTTTGATCACGAGCGAGCGTACATGTTGATTCAAATAAGTGGTGGTAAAAAATATACGAATTTTCGTAAAAAAAGATGAAAAAGTTTCAATGGGTAGTTTTAAAACGGCCGTTCCATTTCTATGTATTCGAACTCGCTACTAAATATTTCAAAGCCACCTGCCATAATCCCAGGTATATTTTACTAAACGAGCCAGCTTAGTTATTGCGAAGCTTTAGCAAAACGATTGGTTGAAAAGAATAAGGTCAAAAACAAAGAAATATTAAAGAGCAACAAATAAATATTTTATACCCTTCATCGCAATGTAATGACGCACATTGGCTTCTGAGATACCACATAAATTCCAAATAAACTATTTGGTTACCAGTGTAAAACAAATTTTAGCTACAACTAATCACATAAAATGAGAAAAATATACTGCTTTTGCCATTCATCGCCTTAGCGTGTTAAAAAATTTGTATTTCAGCCGCCCGTAAAATCCAAAGACAATAAAATTTTGCGAAAAAATCAATCAAATAAAAACGCGGGTGCATCTGTATCGATTCTATAAGTCCGATGCCTAAACGTACTAGGAATGGAACGTAATTGATTCCAAATGCATATAGGTCATGAGAAGAAATTACTGGATTCTGCCTCGACCTGCTAACGGCTGAATTTTACGAGCGCCACCTAACGTCGCCTTCAGCACAAGCGTGACGTGCATCTAACCCTTGCAACTCCGCAACACTCTTTACCGCATCCCCGCCGCTTCTCTCTCTTTTCCTCTCTTCGAACCCCGTTCCCCCATCCCACCCTTCCAACACATCCTATCCACGGAAAATCGTCAATTCCAGCTGCGACGGCAGCAGAGCCGCCGGAATCCGGCTCGTCTTTTACCTCTCGAATGAACAACGAATGCAATTACAATTCCACATTCTTCTTTATCGTACAAAAACCAAAAAAATAAATAAGAACGACGAAGTATCTTCCATTTTCTACCGTCGCGAAAAAATCCCGCGAAAGAATTTATTCATTTAAGAACGTCCCTTAAAAATTAAAAAAATACCAGCAAAGAGGTCGAATTAGCCATCTCCCCAGTCTTTTTAATTTCTTTTGGACGTTTGTAAAAAAATCATCTAATTTAAATCGCGAGATGAAAAATTTAAAAAAACTCCATCTGACGAGACCTGTTCCTTTTTTCAAGTCCCGACGCGATCCTTTCATACATTTTTTCTGCGCACGACCCTTATGAGCGAGGTCGGATGCGAATTCCTCTCCAAAATTTTTTTTTATTCCACCAACGTTTCTCCGTCTTCCACAAAAACACACACACACACACACATGGACGAGTGCGGGGAACAGCGCTCGCTAATTCTAAAAACAAATCGCGTTTTCTTTTTTATTTTCCTCTCCCTTCTCTTTCTCTCTCCACCAACCCTAACGTCGACACTTAACCCATCCCAATCCACGCTCTCTGCCAATGACGGCGCTGGTGCGGGGATTCCAGGGATCAAACGGCTCACGAGAGGGATGCAATCAATCAAGCCGTCAGCGCCAAACTACTCAACACCTCTCACACCGCGCCCGCGCGCACACACACAGGAATCCCCATCCCTTCGTTTCTCGACCAAACTCTCCCGTCTCCCACTCCCACGATTCCCGCACCCTTTGCACTCAAACTATCTCCCATCCCCTCTCTCCTCCCTTCCCCCCTTCTATCACTCCGCCACAGCCTCCCTGTCTCTCAGATAACCTATTTCAGCCTTTAAATCCTTTACTACCGGCGCTTCTTTGTCCGCATCCATCCTCAATCTACGAGCATAACTAGATTCTCAAACCTTTTTATTCGCACCGTCGGAGCTCTCCCTATCCTCGACTTGCACCCAAACTCCATTTCGTTTTTTTCCTCCTTGCTAATCCTTCTCCTCGACCCGCTTTGTCCTTGCACGTTCTATTCGTTTTCTGCTCACACGTCTCCTTACTGCCGACGACAAAACAATCCTTTAATTGATCTTTCCTAAGCTACTCTTTTCGCCATTCCTGCCTAATTCTTCGCTTTCCTGCTATCCTCCGCATTATCCACTAAACTTGGCCGTTTTCGTTCCGTCGACTCGCGAACATCTACAGAATCGCCGGTATCTCGACATTTCTTCCATTTCCTTGCATTTGAGTGTTTTTTTTTAAATTCATCTCCAATCTATCCTCAATTCCACTCTTTATAACACTTTCCCAATCTCCAATAATGCATTCCTACATTCTACCTCTTCCCCATCCCTTTCCTATACCGAAACTCAGCCTTTTTCTTCGCTGCTTTGTTCCTCGCTAATCCATCTCAGTTCCATCGCTGTAGATGGAAATGCCCTTCACACTTCTCCGCTTCGATGCAATTATCGCGAGAGAGGACAATTAAGTCGCCCTGCCCGCCATAAACAGAAAAAACTGGTTCTTATTTGAAGGGGTGCTAAGAGGCAGGTCCATCTTCCTCCGCTGCCCTTCTTTCATATCTAACCTTGACTGTTATCGACGTGCGTCGCATCAATCCGACAATATTGTGCGCGATGTTGCCGAATGGGGCATTGCGACACCTTCTCCGCCATCCATACGAAATTTATCCTTGGAGAATATGGGTCTCGCGCGTTCGGCAATTTATATTTAGTAATAACTTTTTAAAATTGTGGAATATACACAGTTTATTTTATTTCTATCAGTCATCTAATTGATTAATTGCAGTTCAAAAATCTATTGTCGGTGAATCACCTCCGGTTACGGCTGCTTTGTCGCCGAAATGCGCATCTGGTTTTTTATGAACTTTTTTAAACATTCATATTCACTCAAGGCTATTTATAAAATTAGCTACATTTTGTTCTCTTGGTGATAAACTTTATATTCCAAAATTTTTATCACGTTAGGTTTCCGCTCTTTGCCCCTTTATAGGGCACAACAGTATCAGAGAGGACCTCTCACACAAATTTTCTAGGACACTTTTTACGGCCGTATATCCAGTCCAGCGCCTACCGCAGATGTGGACGTTCACACATACATTTGCTCGCGACACAGACAGACACACCTCCACTCGGCTGGAAGACAAGATGGAAACCCAGTACGGCATTAAACCAAATCTTAGCACTGAAATAAATCTAGGGTCACGCGGTTTTAACGTTCCTTCAGAAATAGATGTCGCTTTGATTGCACGCCCTACTTAATGAACAACAGGAAATGGAGGAAACAGAAACGTTACGACTAGTAATCCGATCTCTGCTTGGGATTCTAGCACGAACATATAGAATATAAGGTTTTAATCAGAAAAGTAAGTTATTTTGCATCGACACTTACAATTAGTTAACTTTAATATATTTATGACGAGACTCAGTTTAATCTCTTTCGCCGCACCACAATGTTCCCAATTTTATAACCATGACTCCACCTGTTCCCATCACTTTATTTCTTCCCATTCTCTCCCCTTCCTTCTTGAATTAATAACGTTTAGGGTAGACCCTATAGAATATTTGTTTCGTCCCACCTCTTTCGGCATGTTTCATTCTATCAACAAATACCCATTTTCCGACTTTCGGACAAGAAACAACTAACGAATTCATGGGTTCCCAGTACGAATTCACGCGCTCGAACGGGTTTTTTCTTGCAAGGTGACATTTATTCCTTCCATAGTGAACTTTTCTGAGCACTCCAGATCCAATAAACAGTCCCCTTTACGGTTTATATAGCTGGCGGTAGAAATATTAGACCAACTGGTCGATTCGTCGGCAATATGACAGGAACATTAACGTAATTAAATTCCATTCCCTTTAGAAAGAGAACTGCTGTGAAGCCCACAGTAAGACCAGACAATACATACATTCATTCATATATTAGCTGCTAAATACAAAAGCGCAAAAGATAAACGTCGTGTTCGAACTAAACGAACGCACATTCCACTTCTTACAGTTTCCGATAATACGTCTCCAAGCCCCCCGCCCCCAGCTCCACTTAATTTTCTTTTTGTCCTCTCTTTCTCTCTTACCCTTCGTCTCATTCCGGACGGCCTTGGAGATGCCGTTCGGCGGTTAGCGTGACTTGACCGAGTAGGGAGAAACGAAGGGGAAGGGGGAGGGGGTGAGGACGTCCTGATCCTTTTCCGAGTTCACGGACTCCCCGATAGCATGCAAAATTTTACGCTCTGGACTACTTCAACTATCATAAAATTGAATTACTGTGAAAGACGCGATGATGTGTTTAGTATACAATACATATTTTCATTGTGGTGTCTATACTAATATACAGGGCTCAGCAAATGCTGGCTTACATAGCAATCATAAAAAACACCACTCGTCATATCATGTTATGTTTCATCGGATGATTACCAAAATTGGCAACGGGTAGATGCAATCTCAATGCCTCCATTAATCTTACATAAGTATTATTTATTAGGAGAAATAAAAAACGACAGTCTATTACTTTTCTCGCAAACCTTGAATTTTCACTATTTACCGTCGAGTATACAAGCGAATATCTTGATCAATAAATACACGGGCGCAACTACACACACACACAGGGCGTAAATTGTGACGCAACGCTCCGGAACAGCGTTCCAGTGTCATTTTTTAAGAAGAAAATGCCCGAATTAAAAAAAATGTTTTTGACACAAGAAAAGAAGGCATTATTTAAAAAGTCGTTTTTGTTGAAAAACATATACATGCACCACAACTTTTCAAAAAAATGTATGCACCAAACCAATTATACTTTAGCGCGTTCCGCTTTCTTTTCACCTACAAATTGAGCAGTGCGCATACATATGAATTTGTTCGCAAACTCCTCTACATTGCGTTCCCTCTTCTACCTCCTCCCCTTTTATACCTCTGCCACAAAGTTTTCCCTTCTCCTTTGCTCGGAAGTGTGATTCCCCGAACCCAGTAGCAAGTTTAGGGGGCGGTCTGCACTTTCAAGGCTGCTCCTCGGGATTCAATCATAAACGCGCCAGAAGCACCATAGGTGGCGAGGGAGTGAATGTGCGCAGGGTCGCTCGATCGTCTCTCCCCTTCTCCCGCCCGTCTCCCACCGTCACATAGCTAAAACCCTGTTGCCAGAGCTCTCCGTTCCAAGCACCCCTCATCTCATCTCTTTCTCTCTCTCTCTCTCCGTTTCTCTCTCTCTCTCTCGACCGTCCTGGGAAGAGAAAGGGCGGCGGGATTTTACGAGCGGCAGCTTTGAATGATGATCCGAAGGGAGGTTTTATGAGATATTCGCGGGATATCCCGGCCTCGTCTGCGAGGTTCGTGATAATACCCATACCTCAAACGGCGATTTGATTTTGCCACTTGTCGGACACACGCAGAGGGAGATGGCTCATTCTTAAAACATTGTAGTGGAGCAGTGAGTCATTATCTTTCTGTGTGATGTAATGTCATAAATAAAATTTGGGAATTCACATTTGGGAATGTGTCATATTGTTTAGCTGAATACGCAAATTTTTCGTTAGATTTAATTTTTTGCGATCTGTAAAATTATAATTTAATATATTTGTTATTCGGCTGAAGCAGCGAGTTTCATAAATCGGATGACTTGCCGAATTGAGTGTAGGCAAAATGTGAGAGATATGAGATGAGTGCCAATATACAATGTTTTATTTTATAAAGCGAAACCTCGATGAAATAATCATCGTTTATACGTTTACGTTTCTGTGCTCAGCTGATTCGCCTCTTGCCTTACGCACAATGGGTATTAAAGAGTTGGTGCAATGAATAACCGGACGGGAAGGAAGGAGGGAAAACCCGGTGCCGGCATTTGCCTGCTCTTACGAAGAACACCAGGGAACTGCTTAACGTCCCTTCCGAAGGAAGTGTTGGTTTGAGCGCGCTCCTCGGGTCGGGTTCGTTTTCTCATCGGCTCGTCCTCGTCACCTTAGTACCACCGCACACAAATAGAGGGCCGGGCGTCCTTCGGAAAAAAATCCTCATAAGGATTCGAACCGGGTTTTACTTTTAGCAGATCATGGTGGGGCCGAAACTCTAACCACTACACCACCGACTCCCATAAGTAGTAAAAACCATCACTTTCCGGGTATAATAAATTAAACATGCACACCATAGGTTAACCATATAAAATCAGACGAATACTATATTAAATTCAATATCTATTGTGTTTTCAAAGCGACTTCGTCGATTTGCATTTTTCAAACTCAAAACCAACAAACAATTCCAAAACTAACGCGTTACGCTGATATTGTCCCTGAAAATAAACAAGGATAATTCGCAAACAACATTTTTACCGCGAGCTTTTATTATTTTGTTTGTGCACGGCTCATACTCGCAAAAAGGAAAGTGAATCGCCCCACAGCGAAATTTGCATGCAACTTTGCGTGGTTATTGCTGCTGTAAATTTCTGCCTTGGATATGGCGAATACAAAACGAGTAAAACTCTAATTAAAAATTTCGTAGGTTCGAAAATTACATGAAGTAGTTATATTTCCAAGATAAAAAACTTCAATGTTAAATTCATTATAGAGCAGGTTAAAAAGGATTCTTAGGAACGGTTTGTTTTTGTTCTGCATGAATATTCATTAATTGTTAATAAGATTAAACATAGGTATATATGATACTATTGTTAACGAAGAGATGCGCGCAAATGTACACTGATAAGGTAAAATTAAGGCGAAAATTAACAAATAATAACATTTAATGTTCGTTCAACCATTGCAATTTTCAGTGTCTCATGTAGGCGTTCGCATAATAATTACATTAATTTAACAATATGCTTATATTCCTAAATAATTTAGAGCTGCACAAAAAGTTATAGTTTGATGCCAGTTAATTATTTTAAAAATTAGATGCTTAATTACATGTTCACCATATTCAACTCATGGTTCCGTATAAGTAATCAAACATTAATATAAACAGAAATAGTTAAAAAGGATTGTAAAGATCAACTTATATTCTATGGATATTGGAAAGATAAAGTTTTTCAATTTAGCTTTTAAATTTGAAATTCTGATAATTTATAACAGAAAGCACAACGTATGATTATATTAAAGTATGAACAATTATTATAAATAATAATTCTACCTGCTAGCAATAACTTAGTAAAATTGAACCTACAAATTATAATTTGCCTGCGATGCATTCGTATTTCATTTCTAAATGGAACAACTTGACAAAAGAATAATGCACGCACAAGTAAACCGTCAAATTACATCTCCGCCTATTCAAGTTAAAATAATAGCCAACTTCGTCGGAGGATTTTATAGAATCTTAAAGAGTACACTAGTTTCACTACGTAGCAAAGTAAAACGACGCATTCATAAACTAGTATGACAAACTATATTTCCTTAAAAACAAACAGAATCCTTCCCCTCAACATAGAATAATGAGGACGTTAAATCCTGTGGGAAAAAATAGGAAGGGAAGCTTTTTGAACGCGCAAATCCCCGTCCAAAAATCCTCCCCAATAATTTTTCCAAAAACCTGTCCGTGCAGATTATTCGGCCGCGCATGTTTGCACGCGTGTCCTCGCCAGCAAAAATCCTTTGTAGGCCAGTGAGCTGAAGGGCTTTTAAATAACCGCTTTCGCAACGGATTAAAATCGACCTGACCACGATTCCATGGGCCGCGCCACCCACCCGATCCAGGAGCTCATTCCGCCTCCTCACCATTGTCGCACAATGCAGCAACAAACAAACGAACCCGTACGCGCGGATAGAGCACCGTTAATATATCTTCGCAAAAGGGCATCGGGCGCACTTTCTCTCTTTACCCCCGGATGAATCGCTCCGCTAAATCTACACGCTCCTCGAGCTTCGGATCAAAGAGTCGACAAGTTATCCATTTTAGAGAGAAGAAAAAATAAGGAGAGGAAAACATCTGGAGTTCGAGAGGGTGAGAGGGTGTAACAGCACATTTACGTCACCGACCACTGCAAAATGCAACGCTGCGACTCCAAGATAACATCTACGCGAAGGGAAAAGACGACTTAATCGTTAGCGAGGCAGAAGGGTGGAAGTCTCTCGTCCGCCGCTTAATGCCTGCCTTAGCACAAACGTCCGACAAAAGGGATCGACATTTCCTAATCACCAAACAGTTGTTGTAAAGCGTCACATTCAAGTCGCTAAGTGGCAAAGTAGTCGGCATTTTCTTTTCGCAGAGAGGTGGGCACTTTCTATTTTATTTCAATGTACTCCTCGCTATTATGTAATTAAATCAGTCCCTATAATTTCGCAAAAACAAAGATATTACACGATAACGACGTCTTGAAAACCAAAGATCATCTAAGTTCATGTACACGACTGTGACAATGGTTCCACTTGAACCGTAGTCTCAAAACGAAGTTACTGATGATACAGCGTTTATCCGCTCGACATAATGTTTAGCCAACATAAAGGTACTCCCCGATATTTTTATCACACTTCGTATACAAAAGAAACAATTTGATGTGCAAAGGAAAAGGATCGAGCGATCGAAAATTCGTGCAGAACCGAAGAACAGAACAGAGTCATGGATAAATAGACGAAAACTTGCCCAACGTAGTAATTGAATAAGCTACTAAAAGATTGTTTGACAAAGAATGCCCTGTTTGCTGTAATATATCCTTAAAAACATTGTCCACCTTATACCGAAATGGAATCCATGACCATATAAAGGTACGCAAGGAATGGGAACTGCAAAGTGTTTGACGGTAATTTAAGATATTTTATAGACATTTAAAATATCCAGTACAGTATTATAATTTGTCGTGAGAAAAATATAAAATAATCTATTCTGCAACATTTATTTTTACTGGAATATTTTTTTATCAAATGATAATATTAATTTTTAGTATCGCCCCAAATTTTAAAATAAAATATGAGTTTTCAGTTAAGATTTATTACCGCTATACTTGGATAAAAATTGATGCAATCTCAAAAGATAATAAAAATCGTTTATTGTATTATTTATATACGAAATGGTGCAGGTATTCAGGTATTCAGAAATTTCGTATAGAAGCTTCCACAGCATTTTTTTTATTCCAGATCATCTATCATGAGATAGAAAATTACACCCGTTCTTTAAATTTAAAAATTAATTTTCTAGTTTACAGTAATTACAAGGAATTACAAACGTTTCCATTACTGAGTAAAAGCTAAAATGAGTACTTCCGAGAAATTACTAGCGAAGCAAAAATATAAGGAAAAGGATGAAAATCCACTTATGGAGATGTAGGGTGGAGTAGGCTTTGTTTCTAAATTAATTGCCCTCGAAAAAATTGTGACTTTGCTTTCTAAAAATATGCCAATTTCCATGTAGAAGTTATTTTCATAAAATTGGGGTATTTAAGATACCTGCATTTTGTGGGAGGAAGTTTAATAAATCCCCATTAAAGGTAAGATATAATTTCAAATCAATTCTTTTTATTTATTTTCGAAAAAAAATCGCGCAATCTCTATCAACAAAATTCAAATGAATCGCGAACAGATCACCTATGTCAAGAGTTAAAATCGAACAAGCGTTATTTTTTTCGTTGTAGAATTGGAAAAACGCTCAGATTCAACTAATATTTACACCTTCAGTCCATCTAAGTGAGCAACGGCACAGAGATGGAAAACGGCATACAGAGAAGGGCGCGGGAAAGGGAAATGAAAGTGAGAGGGGAAGAAAAAGGGCGCTCCGGAAAATATCTGGGGTCGGTCCTGACCCGTAGAGAGGCGGTGGGTCCGGGCTGAGTCGTCTGGATCATCCCCGTGCCCCGGGGAACTCCGAGATTCGCCTGGTACGAGGCTACACCACCGTGAACGGGAAGCAGGGACGCAAGGGGGCGTAGGAGAGGAAGGTGTTGCAAGAAGGGGAAGAGAGCGGGAGAGGGTGGCGGAAAGAGAGGGAGAGATGCGAGAGCGGCAGGTGGCCGACAGCAGACACCCTGTACTGCGCAGCGGACGATATAGGGATTCGGCAACGAGGCACGCGTAATAATGCACCACTCGGAGAGTCTCTCACGTGCGCCGCGAGGCGGACTCCCGTGTACGATCTCGAGGCGAAGGCCGCGTGCTGGGCTGCACGTGACGCGGGAGGTGCAGAGCATTGGTTCTCAACCCAAAGTTTATCGCGGACCGACGTATTATCTGAATATTCCATCAGAGACCGGTAAAATCAACTTTTAACCACCAACTATTGGACTACACTCACAACTGAAATCACGAGCCTCTCATTAGTCAATGCTGCCCATTATATAGTTTTTACGAGAAAAATGGAATGACGCGGGCCGGCCAATACTGGGCCGCGGATCGGCGATTGAGAAACACTGGTATAGAGGACAGACCCGTGAGCGAGCGAGGTCCGATCCCATGATCCCCCGAATGCACCGCGGGCAGACCAAGGAAGAGGTAGCGGATGGGTGCGTTTGTCCAAGAGGAGAGCGCGTGATAAGTTTCTTCGGGAGGGAGTGGGAAGAAGTTGGAGTGGGGTATAATGGCGGGGAGGGGGTGGGCGTATTGTGTCGCACAGCAGTACGAGACTGGGATTGCTAAAGAGCACGCGTTCCACCGTGTGTTCGAATTTGGGTGGGGGAGCTAATGAAAGACATTTGTGTGCCTGGAGACGATGGGCGCGAGGGCTAAAGAAAAAATAAATTAATAGGACCTGTCGACTGCATGGAAAAGAAATGTCAACCTCATCACACAGTTTCAGCCTTGATAAAAAACGTGGTATAATTCGGAAAAACCTTCTACCATCGAGCTATTTCCTATTAATCTCCGAGAATTTTCTCTCGATGACGCCAATGATGGGAAAATTAAAACGAAATTACCGAAAACTTGAGTTCTGATAGTTTCCTAATATCCTCGCCGATTACAGTGAGGACAAAGGGATCGGAATAATTTTATTCGATTTGATTCAATGTTCGACTTTTGCAAGAAGAGACATTTGTAGAGTTTATCCACTATTACAGTTATTTAATCAAACTTAAGTTGGCTTTTTAATTGAAAAAAAAGAGAAAAAATGTACTTGTGTGTGTGTGCGCGCGTAAAGAAGGAGAGAGAATGGGAAAGATTATGACGCCATTCTCAGGCTTTCGCGATCCGTTCTTTGCTAAAGGTTTCACAGATTCTTCCAATTTTCACGGTTCTGCGGATCTCTCTTAGGAGTTGCTTCGACGAATTTCCCCGATGACGCCGCTTTCAAGACCACTCTAGGGTCTCTCTCCTCTTTGATCTCTCTTGATTTCTCAAGGGACTCACTCGATTACTTCCAGCGTCTACCGCTGATCGTCTCCCCGTCCAATACGGCTGGCCAATTACCATTTGGAAATATACATTTTTCTAGCGTTCTTTAAAAGCTTGTTTTTGCCGAAGCCAAAAAAGTCTGGTAGGGATAATATCGAGCCCCAACACCAAAAGTGTGAATTCATGCATTTATCCGTGATATTCGAGGCGGCGATAAACTTAACGGCATTATCGTTTTCATCGGTCAATTTCCGATTATCCCATTAGATCTTGTTTCCCAAATAAAAGTTCGTTTCCAGGGGACACCTCACTAAACACTGAAAACCCTGATCAATTTTATCGAGGTTCTAGCTCGGATTATTTGAGTCCCTTTTAACTTCAAAATTTTCTTGTTCCTTGCGTAGGAATAACATAGAAATATGTCCCAGAGAGATAGGGAGGGAGAACCAGGAGAATGAAACGAGAGCATAAGAGGAAAATTGCAAAAAGTTTACGGCACGCTCTTCAGACTCGGGTGTCCATTTACGTTCCCCAACGTAGGAATGCAATTATAGGAGATAAAGAAGGGGCGTCGCAAGTCGGAAATCCCAAAATCCGGATCGGCTCCATGGCGTTGATTTGTATTCAAGAAAGGCGATAAAAAGGGGAGAGACGGAGAAAGGACGTTAGGGAGGGAAAAGGAATAGGGCAATAAAGGAAAGTGGAAGGAAATAAAGAGCGAATAAATGAAAAAAGGAAAATAGAAGCGAGATAAAGAGACGATATACGACTGAGCGATGGGGATGTGGAAAGAATGAAAAGTAATATAACAGGAGAGTCCTGGATTGCTTATGAGAATTTCTATAGCAAAGAAAAGAGAGAGAAATGATGGCTGAGTAAAGAGAGCCCTGTTAGAAAATGAGTTGAGATATAGACGAGTTAATAATGCTCCGAAAACGGAGAAAAGCGTATTTTATTGAGAAACTAAATATATCTGATCAATTAAGAAAAAAACAGAAGAAATGGAATTTTTTTAAATACAAACTATAATAATAAACCGTGAGTAGAGAGAAAAGGAAACGAGGAAAATTCTTTGTATTATAAATAAAAAGAGAACGCAGATCAAAGCCGATAGGACCGTGATGGATATTGATTGGTCAACTGCTTCAATTTCAACGTCCTCCAACAACAAGTTCGTCCGCTGGAGAACTGTTAAGACAAAACACAAATATCCAAGGCTCCACTGTAGATAAAGTAGTCAATCAGAACCCTTTGGCCCCCAAGGAGAGCCAATATTGGTATAAATGGAAATATACGAAAGAACAAAAAGGTCAACACAGAGTTGTTCAGCTCTGGTCTGCGACATGGCACCAATTTACGGAAAACTGAGGAATGTTCAAAGTAGATAAATAAATGAGATCGTAAAAATAGAATTACAGGGCAGCCTTGAGGGAAACATTGAAAGAGTATGTTTCTCCAATTGTGATATAATTTCCCTAAACATCGTCTTTGCCTAATGGTAGATAGATGATTCTCCTATCGTAGAAACATCACTGATTTTTAGGCGCATTTCGCTTCCAGCATTGAGCGCTTATTAGTTTCGGTCTGTCCGTATGTTCGTTCTCGGCTTCTGCCAAACGGATTATCATGGAATTTAATATTAAGGACTTACCGTCAAAGACAATAAGAAAATCATATAAATAAATCACGTATGTCAATCAGGGGTATCACTTTACTGGCGACAAAAAATAAACTTTACTTTATATCTCGTAAATGTTTGGTCATATCAAAATAGTTTTTAAATAAACTTGTAAAATTAGTAACGTAAAGTATTTCTTTTTCTATAAACTTTTTATCGTAGGAGAAGCTATTTTAAAGAGAATCACACAAAAATGTCGTAATTAGCTTTGAACTTAGAACAATTCATGCGTAGCTACATAATTGTTGTCAACGTAAAGAATCTTATTGGTTACTGAAGTAAATAAGATCTACTATAATTACAAAAATGCATTTAATTTCCTTACGCGTGCATGGAAGATTTTGTAAGCGGAAGGAAATGGATTATCTACGACAAATAAAGGAACGTAAACGTAAATATTACAACTACTGAATTCAAGTGAGATATGTTTTAAATAATTTTCGATTGCTTGTTCGATTAAAACTGATTAGAAAATAAATCGGTAAATAAAAATTGAATATTTCCCTGGCATCATGTCTGATATATCGTTTTGCAGTGTTTGGTCATTAAAATTATGTAATATGTTAATTAATGCATAAACTCGGGGGGGGGGGAGAATTTTTAGTAACCGTGTCGCGGTGTTTTGCTGTTTCATAGTGTGCGCTCGTTCGAATTTTATCGTTTACTAGTTTCAAATACTCCATCGCACGAAACGCGCCTATTTGTGATACACAGTACACTTTCATAACTTGTTACCAATATTCATATGGTTATCGGAGAAAATAGTTTGCCGATTTTATTTAAGCCATAAGGTGAAAACAATAATTCTTTTTGAATGACATATGACTTCTAAATAAAAAAATTTTTCATGCTGAATCCTGAAAACAATAAACCACGACTCAAATTTTAATTCCATATCCTCAGCCTTACTCGCCACTGGCATGATTTTCCTCGTTTCTATTTAACGACAAGGTCGTCTAAAAATAAAGTAAAAGTAATTTTAAGAGGTGTAAAATAGAGGGGATGAGTTACCAGGAACACGAGAAGGATTGTTACAAGACAGCAGAAGTAGGGGGTTTGAAAACGGATTAAGTGACGTAAGGAGTAGGAGTCATGGGAAATTATTTTGCGTTGCGCATTCCGTATCGACGGGAAAATGGATCTGCAGTGAAGTACTGTGCGCAGGCATAGATGGGTTGAGACGGCGTGTGTGTGTGGAGCGGCGAGCAGGGCCAAGGGTTCTATGACAGGATAACCGGACGGAGGAAAGGAATATTAAGAAAGGCGTCCTGGGCTTGCGCAGAGATTGGATGACGAGACGGAGGGTGGGAAGTGAAAAGAAGGTAGAGGCGAGAGAGGAGAAGTGAGATAAAGGAAAAGAAGGGAAAATGGAAGAGAAAGGAGAAGGAATGAGATACGAAAAGAGAGAGAGAGAATAGGACGACGAGGAAGGTCAACCTTTCCTGATAACTTAATTCCATTTCGTAAAATCGGAACAGCTCCTTTCCTAGGAAAGGCCTTGATCTAAGAAATGAAATATTGCACCGGCACGGTATATCTTGTGTCGAGAGATATATCCGATTCGGCATCATAAACTCACTGTAAGAGTAAGTTTTCATTGAGTTGGATAAACTATATAAAAACCAATTTCAACCTGGAAATATATATCTCCTTCATTATACATACACATACAAATACACAACAGATATATATGTTATGTGCCGGGACGGCCCGAGGTATTTGGGGCCCCGAGCGAGAAACCACTACAGCGCCCACTATCGTAAATGTTTGCTAAGATAATTGAAAAAGAACTGTAAAACAATACACAATGAAAAATGAAAGGAGTTATGTCTAGAATCCCGCATATTCCGCAATATAAATAAGTATCCAACATTTAATTACGTGCAAAGATACAGATAGCATAGATAGATGATCGGTTTAGCGCCCCCAATACTTAGGCGGTCCTGGTGATGTATTTCAAGAACAGGGTCACGAAAATACAGATTAGACAAAGTACACAACATTTATTAATATTTCGACAGATTCAGGAGTGTGAAATATAGAAAGAGGGTATCTAATAAAAATCGAGGCAATGAATGCATAAACATATATAACCTCGGTAAAATTAAGCAAAAAGTCGCACAGCTGGAGAGAGAAAGGTAGTTCCGTAACAAAAGAACGGCGTAGGAAGCAAGAAAATAAAGGAGGAGGACAATCATTTGGAAGAGGAAATCGACCTTGGATAAATATGCAAGGTGAAAGGCAAAGAGAAAGTTTAATTGATTTCTGTGGACTGTGTGGTGCACTCTAAATTATTCATTGCAGTAAAATTACAATTGCCAACATGATTTTTAAACAATCATGGAAAGAATTGCATTGCAAAATAAATAAGGTGCTTTCTTATTTTTACTTAGCATGTTTAGCGAAGAGCAAAGTACTTCTGTGACTTACTATTGGATAGATGAACAAACCCCAGGACTTACGTCGTTCTAGCCGCTTTCAGCTTTATAATTTACGCGGACAGGCGATAACCGGAAATCATAAGTGTTTTATTTAGAAATCAATATACAGAAAGAGCCATCCTTTTATTCGAACGCAAGGTCATACAAAGAATATGAAAGGTGGCTTTACAGGGGGAGAAGAATAAAACATCCGATGCAAGAAATATATTCGCCGAATGAAATAACTAGAGAGGGGAGTTGATAGTAGTTATGAGAATGATTGTGAAAGTAACGACGATAAATGACGATTGCAGATTTGCGAGGACATTCGCCAGAACAATCTGAAAGTATCTTATGGAATATTGTGAGACGATATTCCTTTGAAGAATGTCTTATGACGGCCAACTTGGTAAGCTAATAATCACACAGCTATTAAAACTACATATACAGCATGCGGCGCAATTACATCGATCCGTCAATCCACCGATTAATCGTCTATATCACATTCGATAACATGAATACTGCCTTCATTGGCATGCATCTCAAACAATAACGATTCTGCAACCATTTACACAAGACAATTCAAAAAACCATTATCTTAATTATCTGTATACCAAACCGAAACATAAATGAAGTTACGTCCTTCATTACGCCCCTACTAAGTATCACGTAGGAACTCCTTGTTCAAAACGATCCCCTTTCCAGGATAATAATTCCGCGTCCTTGATGCCGAGTCAACAGACCTTCAGTCACAGAAGGTGATAAAATGTGAGAGAAACAGAGAGAAAAGGCCGTAATCACCCAATCGATACATAATGATCGCGTCTTCTCTCAGAGCTTTCTCGAAAGGAACAAGGTTGTCGGCGGGATTATGAAAAAAAGTCTAAATTATCGATCGAAGTCTTTTAAAAGGAGTCACGAGATAGATAAAAAATGAGATTGGCGTATTAAAAAAACAGTAGACTTCCACTTTTCGCAACAAGTGATAATTGTGAGAACGAGATGAGGACACACATTCAGGGACGTAGAAGTAGCGGTTAGAATTAAATATTAAGTCCATAAGTAGGAGAGAAGAGGTTTAAAAGATTGAGAGAGAGAGAGAAGCATAGAAGTTTTAGGGCGATATATGTCTCATTTGCTCACTCCATTCGGGGAGCCCCTTTGTTGCAAACACGACTTCACACTCGCAAGGATTGCGGGTTGCCGACGCTGAGGCGCCGTAAAGCTGACACTTTTTTGCCTAGGTTAATGCTTAGTGCAGCGGTAGATCTCCGAATTCGATACCGCGGAGTTTCCTGAGGGAAAGGAAGGAGATGTGAGGCGATGTGGGGGGAGGAATAGTTGGATTGCAGGTCGTCCGAATAACGTATGTTCTAGTATTGAGGGTAGAAAGCAGAAAGGAGTGGTGGAAGACGGAGGAACGAACAGGAGAGACTTTGGGTCGGGATGAAATGCCGGTGCGACCTGCAGTGTCTGAGGCTCGGCCTAGGGAGGATGAAAGATAGGAGAGAGAGAGAGAGAGTGGGGGAAAGAGAGGAGAAGGTGGAAGTAATTCTCCGCCCGGATTCCTCAAGGATAGCAAATTGACCCAAATCTTTAAGTCTTCGAGTATGCGGATTATTGCACTACATGAAAGAGGAGAGGAGGAAGTGACCTGAATTAACTGCTACTGACGGTTGGATAATTCCTCGACATAAATCGAACAGTTGTAACAAGGTGCATTAATCAAGGCACTGAGGGAAGAACATCTTTCACGAAGTATTGATTATCATCAATTCTATATACGTAACACAAAAATAAATTTGTCAGGTAAGAACGAACAGGAGAGAGAGAGAGTGGAAATAAGTGATAAAAGTTTCAAATCATTAACGTAGACATTATCAAAGTATTAAATGACACATTCGTGGTTTATTTAAGACTAATAAAACCGTAATTTGACTCACTATGCATGAAACTATAGAATTAATCTTTATATTTCTATTTATGTATATTTATTCTCCAATTTTATATTTGGAATTTTATATAAGCCACAAATGAAGCCAAAATTTTACACTTTACACTTTAAAATACAGTTTACAAGGCACAATGACAGAAATCGATTGGCAGATCTTAAATTCATTATTTCCTTGGAGTTCTATCCTCAGTCAATTTTCATTTATTTTCCGCTCTCAGCATTGTACGGGGTTTTATAGGAGGATCATGATATCTACGCGATAAAATTAAGATCGATACAGAGAAGGAAAACAAGTTTCCTGCAAAAACTCGATATCAAGAGCTACACTGCGTCATGATTTTTAAAAATATCTCAAATTTAGCAAGGTAAATAAAAATAACATTAACATAATAGAACATTAATAAAAGTCCAGCTTGATCGTTTATTTTAAGAGAAAACAAAAGACATCGTCCTAGTCTTGGGCGAGACTGCAGTCTTAAAGTAGCGCAAGCGCTAAAAAAACAGATAAAGATGTAAATAAGCTTTTCCTGCTGAAAAGAAATTAACAGCAAAGGTCAAATATCAACGACACTTGGTCATATTTTGAGAGAGTTGGTTTGTTTGGGATGTAAATGGACGAAAAAGGATTAAATAATCGGCTCTCTCCTGCTTTGGCGAGATACACATGAACTCATGCATTTTTCTTCTCTCCTATGTGGTAGTTACGATCCAAAGAATTGGAAGAAAGAGCTGAGTGGGTGGCTTTTGATAAATGGGTAGAGAGAGAGAGAGAGAAAAGTCGTGTGTTAGCGTCGATGTGTAATCTTAATGCACCAACACCTGTAATAAGAGTGCAGGGAGAGAAGTGGACAATGGGTGTAAGGGTGGGTGGAGCAGAATAAGAGGTTAAGAGATAAATAAAGTGAGGTAAGAAAGGGAGAGAAAGGTGAGTGGGGGTGGGAAAAACGAATAAGGAAGGAGGGAGACAGACCTCTTCGTCCCGTCAAAGAATACCATGAAACCTTACCCAAGTGCAAATAAGTGGGTAAGGTGAGATAAGGAAAAATGGAAAAGAAAGAAAAAAGGAGAGAAGTAAAATAAGGGAGGGATGAAGGAAGAGAGATGGAGGAAAAGCAAGGGAGTATTATGGAGGACGAGGATAAGTGTGTGGACCGGAGATAATGGTGAAACGGTGTTCAGACAAAGAAGCTGAAAAGATGGTGGCGTTGGCTGGGATAAAGTGTGGAAGTGTGGAGAAGGGAAAGGAGAAATAGAATGTGGCGATTCCATAAGCGGAAATTAAAAGCTTCGGAGAATGTAAAATCCGCCCTTGCTTCCTGCAGGCAACTGCGACAAGTTCTAAAAAAATATACGATGTTTACGTGACGAATAACAGTTAAAACAACGAAAACAGGAAAGTTTGGAAGCGCCATATGCTATCAAATAAAACTCGTGGTCCTGAAGTTCAGTATTTGAATGTAGCAAAATATAATAAAACAGAATCTCGATGAATTCCTGTTAGTATTTAAATTAGTGAAGGACAGGAATTTTAAGTTATCGTATACCTATTGAAAAATAAAACAAAGGAGTGTAAGAAATCTGATTAAAACGATCTGAACTTACTACATAACAATTATTACGCATAAATTGATATAGATAACGTAGAAATGACACGACAGCCTTGAAATAGGAAGTTTCAAAGAACAATTTTCTTCCCAGTAAGGTTTCAATCGTCCAAATTTTCAATCTTTAAGCGTAAGAAAATACCCCAGTTTGAAATACCACATGGCTCTCAACGCGAACGGCAGAAACAACTGAGCATCGAACGCCGAAACAAATAGTAATCACGAATTCTAACTCAGGAAACAGGTCAACCCTGAATGAAAAACTTCCATCACCTCCACCTACGCACAGAGCTTTAACCCTAGAATACTAATCTTATTTTTAGGGCGGTTGTTACTAAACATACGTAAATTTGACGTACACACCAGGATTATTTTTAAATCCACTTTTACTGCAATGTGTTTATTGATAATCAACTTTCTGGTATATTTTTGATCAATCAAAACTCCAACAAATAGTTTTTAATGATAAATCTTCTAGAAACTTATGATTTCGTAAATAATTACAAATTTTCAAATAATAACAAAAATTTGTAAAATAAGAATAGAACGATTATAAAAACGTCAGTATTAACATTGAATCATGCAAAAAAACTTCTATAAAATAGGAAAATCAAAGAATAAGCCCCTATTAATGTTCATAAACTATGGCAATAAGTACAATTTCTTAATAAAAACAAATAAAATCTTAGAAAACTAGTAGGCAGACCTTATAAAAATACTAAAAAACACATTAAAATTTCAAAATCACAAGATGAGCATTCTGGGCGGGTCCAGGTCAAATATGGACAATATTTTTGCTATAAGTTTCTCCTTGACAAGGAGTATCGCTCGTAGTCTTACAAGTAAATCTGTTCCTTCCAATTATTTCAGGCTCTTTCAAAGTAATGATATTATTATTGTCATGTTCTACTTATTTTTCACGCGTTGACATTTTCCCTTCTTCCTAGTTTGAGAAATAGGGCGTTTAATCTTTCTGATAGGTGCCAAAACAAAATTCACTTCATTCGCCTCATCGTCTTTGGCGGGGTCAAAGTCTGGATCTAAATCGGAATCATCACAGTATAAGTTATCGTCATCTGAGTTAAGATGACTTTCTAAAATATCTTCCTTACCACTTTCGCCGTCAGAAAGTTTGCGCATTATGCGTGGAATTTCTTCTGGGTCAGAATAATGTAAAATTTTCTCCATTTTTCCTAAAAAGAAACGCGCCAAATATTAACTAGACATTCGAGAATTAGAAGATAGACCAAGCATTCAGTTGTGTAATTTACTCATTTCACTAATCGTGTGTAAAATTGACGCCGAAAATTATCTAAACATTGACGTAGCGACTCAACGACGAAGCAGATGTACGGGCGGAAGAGGAGTGTGGAACTCGCGACCGGCCTGGTTTCCGGTAGGCAACAAACTGATTGAAGCACTGCTAGAGGAAGGAGCTAATTGGATTCCCAGAAAAGGAGTTACTCGCGGTCAAAAAAGAGTGTACGTCATTTTGACGTATGATTAGTATTCTAGGGTTAAAGCCATCACTGCAATCCATGGAGACAACAACAAAAAAAGGTGCGAGATAGGGGGACCGAGACACAATGCAGCACCCCTATCTTAACTATCTTGAACATGTACATCTTCACACCAAAACCCTAAAAACACTCACCGAAATCTGAAAGCGGACGTTTCCGAATGGGGGGAGAGATTAAAAGCCATGCATTTATGCAAGGAATATTAAGGGGGAAGGGCAAAGAAAGAGAGAGAAACTAATAAAAAAACAAGTGTGTATGCGTTACCTCCTCCTATAGCTAACGGTAGGGGGCTATGGAAGTATCATGTGAGCAGCGAGCAACGTCACCACTCCCTTTCTCCTATAGATGCCCGCTGCTTCTCTCCCCTTCATCCTTCCATCCCTATTCTCATAATGCGTCCCTCTCATTCAGTCGCCAACGAGCTCGCGAGGGGAAGGAGAGCCACGCTACGCAGGAAAGAAGCTAAAAACGACTCCCAGATCACGAATCGCAATTATTTCCGCGTCTCAGATCCATTACACCCCTTAATAACAATAAAGGGGAAAAGATATGACTGGGAGGGGGAGAATAAGGGGTTAAAAAAGTGGGGGACTTTTGAAAGTGAGATGCGGAGCCGGAGGCGGCCGGTGGTGGCGTAGGTGGAGAGAAGGAAAGGTCACAACGCTGTTCCGGGCGTGGGAAAAACGCAATGCGAGTGTATAGCGGCGAGCGGTAGCGGAGACTATGGCGGCGCCAGACGCTGGGTGGCTATAATGGCGGTGCAACGAAGGAAAGAGAAATAAAACAGGGAAATAGAAAAAAGGTGTCGGATCGATAAGGGCGTCTATGCGGCGTGGCGAGTGCGTAAGCGCTGTTAAGGTTCTACTACACGGCACGCATTTCGTGTAGAGGTGACCTTGGGGCTGAAATGGAGAGGAATGACGAAGGGTATTTTGTTCCGATGAACGATGCGTTTTCTTCACAATCTTTTTATATTAATGCTTTGCGGTTAATAATAAACTATTTACAAGCAATATTATGAAAACGTTTTAATGAAAAAACACTTGGGTGCAAAACTAGAAACATTAATAACACCTCACATAGGAATTAACCCATTACATTAAGCAAGGGACCATGAAATTTACAAACGAGGGCGGCAATGCTTTAATTTGGCGGACGAGGTAAGACTGGCACAACGTGCGCTGCGGACTAGGTAATTAAATTTCTCTTGGATAAGGATGAAAAAACGTTATTTCAGATTATGAAAAAGTTAAAGAGATGGTTAACAACGAAACTGTGTGGACTCTGCTTCAGCTTTGTGCACTTACATTTTAAGCATAAGCACAGATTGATTTATAATAATTCTTTTTTAGGTTCTCCAGTCCGGTATTAAGAAACCATCACAACAGTCGCAGTTTTCGCCCTTAAGGTCACCTCTACGATTATTTTAGACGCACTTGGTGCAGAGATTTAGGCATGGGAAAATAAGAAGACTGTGTATCTTCATCGAAATTTTGGTCCGAACTTCGCCATTTGCTTAACGTCACGTGTTTGGTAATATAAGCGTTCGAAGAAATCGTTCCCTCAAATTATCTTAACTACTGGTCAGAAAAAATTTCAAAAATGTGTATTAATAACAATTGTAGTTTAACGTTGTGATTTAAAATCCAGATACATTACAATTTAATCAAAAGAGAGATGTATGCATCATTATTTTTAGTTTTAGTTCAATAAAATCTGTTATTTTTTTAAAGAAACGAGCATGAAAACAGTCACGTACTCTTCGCGCAACAGCATGAATTATTACTTTACTCGAGAGCACACTGCAAAAATATGCTACGCTTCTAGAAAGGAAGCAGACCATTGACGCAAAAATTTAACAAAGGCACACACGACAAAAGAGCCATCTACGTATAAAAAAGATATATAAGGAGCGAATAAAGAGGAGAGAGACGTGAGGAGAGAGACGTGGAGGAAAAATACGGCATCAAACAGCCCTCTCCCCAAAAACCCCTTCTCCGAACCGCCACGCCCTACCCTCCTCGCCCACCAGCTTCCCTCCCCTTCTTCCACCCCCTTCACCGCCACGTTCCCCAGCACGCGGCGACCCGACCTGCATGTGACTCTAATATGAATGTGAATAAGGAGGCGGGTAAAAAAGGCTGGGTAAGCGGGAGTGGGAGAGAGGAGAAGAGGGCGTGGGTGGCAAGAGGAGGGAGGCTCCGTAGGGAGAGGAGGTGAATTCAAGGTGACACCGCCGCTGCCGGGATTGAGGGTTGGGCGGGGGCAGGGAGGGTGAACGGAGGAAGGGAGGGAGTGACTGATTCATTGGGAAAGGGGAACGGGGAGGGCGTAAGGAGTGCGGGACCGAGTCATAGCTAAAGAGAGAGCTGCGACGATGGGGAATGAGGGGTGAGAGAATAGATGCAGAAGAAGAAGATTGCGAGAGATAAACCAGAAGGGAGGAATGACAGGAGAGAAGGATGTGATAGAGATAGGACGTGCTTTGAAGCAGTTTAAGAGTGAGAATGAATGTTTTGCAGCTTTAGACTAGGAGTGAGGGAGGAAGCGAGAGGACGCAATGACATCGAGTAAAGGAATAATTCCGAGACGAAATCAAACAGGTATCACTATTAAATGGGGTGATAAAATCAAATCCCCATGGTGAAACTAATTTGAAAAAACATATACCCACAATTTGTAGTATAAAACATTAAAATATTTTGCTGGTGAAAAATTGTTACTACAAATTTGAGGCAAGTTATCATCACATTATCGTCTTAAAAAGAAAAGCAATCCGTGGCTTCACTTTTAGTTGTTGTTTATTACTTGGCTGATTAAATTATGATGCTAAATTATGCACCTTCGTATAGACATTCTCTTCCTTAAAATGAACTCGTAAATGACCTTATAAAAACTAGTTTCATGGAAGATAGATATTTGCAGAGAAGAGGGGAACTTGTATCCTTTCGCTTTTGGGCGGGTTTCGTTCCCGTGCTTCGTTCTGTCCGTCCGTCCGTACGCATGTTTGTTCTCGAATTGTAAAAAGCGGATTTTCATGAAATTTGGTATTAAGGACTCGTGCTCAAAGACAATAAAAAATGGCATAAATGGTTTACATAGCCCAATCAACGGTGCCACTTGACTGGAAACAAAATACGAACTTTTCCTCATATCTCGTAAAACATTAGTCATACCGAAAATGTCTTCAAATAAAATTTGTAGAACTAGTCGAATTAAGTATTTCTTACCAAATATATTTTTATTCTAGGAGTAGCTATTTTCAAGAAAAAAATACATAAATGTCGGAATTCTGTGAACTAAGAAAAGTGTATGCATAGCTACCCAATTGTTGTCAACGAAAACAATATTAACAGTAAATGAAGTAAATAAGATCTGCTTTAGTTAAGAAAATACGCTTAATATCAAAACATGAGCATGCAGCATTTTGTAAGCAGAAGTAAATGGATTATCTATGACGAAAAATAGAACTTAAACGTAAATATTACAACTACTTAACTCAAGCGAGGTGTATTTAAAATAATTTTCGATTGTTTGAATAATTACAACCTGGGAATAATTTTGAAACTAGAAAAAAGTCTGCTATTACCGGGAATCGAACCCGGGTCTTCCACTTGCTGGGCGTATATTCTACCACTGAACTATCGTAGCAGATCAATTTTCTCGTTTCTGAACGCGGACGTTTTCTATTCCCAACTTTACAGCTTATGCCTGTCTGCATAGGAGGATCTCCCGATCGCTTCATTTCATTAACTACAACTTATTAGAAAATAAAGCGGTAAATAAAAACTTAAATTTTCCACGACATCATTTCTGATACATCGTTTTTCAGTATTTAGACATTAAAATGAAGTAAATACGTTTATTAATCACCAACTTAAGGGGGGAAGAAAATTTTAGTTGACAGAGACATAATCGGGCCTTAGTGTTCTGCTGATTTATGGTGTGCGTTCGTTCAAATTACATCGTTTAGTTTCATATACTGCATCGCAAGAAACGCGCCTATTTGTTAAACACTGTACACTTTCCTAACTTGTTTGAGATAAATATATAGAGGAATTTAGAAAGGAATCTTCTTGATAAAACATAAACAATGCTATGCTGTGAGGTAAATGGTTATTTGCTGTGCCTCATTTCCCATGAAAAATAGTGTAAACGCCAGAGGACAACCGCGACAAGCAAAAAATAGAAACCCGGTAAATTAAAAAAGAAACATTTACGCTAACACGAGCTAACATTAAATTCAAATTACGCCGCAAGTATGGGTCTTCGTGTTCTCGTCAGGAACTATATAAAATCTCAATACAGTTGGGCAAGAATTTCCATGTTTACTCTTTAAACTGCTAATACGCAAATCGTAACTGGCTTAAGCAAGATAATCGAGCCAGGGGTGTCAAACAATTAACCAAATAATCCAAGGGACGCATGTAAAAGAAAGATAAAATAAGAGAAAAGGTCCAAAAAAGACGAGACGTGTGAGGAGAGAAAATTTTCGCCGCTTTTAATGTAAAAACCGGGCAGCAGCTTCCGCAAGAGATAACGGTTCTAAGGGCATACGGACTTAAAATGACAACAAACGCATACCGAAACGGGCTTCGCGACCGAAGGAGAGGGATGGGAGAGAAGGAAAAAAGGAGCATGGGGATTAGAGGGCAGTGCAAAGGGAGAGAGAGAGAAGGGAGGGAGACGGGGAAAGAGATAGGGAGGGAGTAACACGGAGAGGTCGACTCTCGAATGTGGTTCACGCGCATGCATGAGGTCGGCGGAGGACGATAACTTGCCCTTCATGAAAACCGACGCACGCCTCTCTCCCTCTCTTTCCCTCCCTTTTTGCCTAACTTCTCTTTCTTCCTTTCTCTCCCTCTTCTTTTTCCTCGCTCTCTCTCCACCACACCCTTCTCCCTAGCCCTCACTCTCTAGCGCACTCTCTCTCTATTCTTCTATATATACCTCTCTCTCTTTCTTTTGTGAGCTCCAACCTTCTGTTTCCTTCTCCTACTTCACCTGAAGAACTCTTTCCTTCCATTCAAAACGATCGACGGAGGGAGAAAAGAGAATGGAGGAAAAGAGAAAGCGTAAGGGAGAGGGATAAACGGTAAAGGAGAGGGGACGAGGAGAGGAATTAATGCAAGGAATTGATGTTGAAGAATAAAATGAAATTGGGAAGTTTTGAGTGCAAGGACGCCTCACTTTTATTCACCTCCTCATATACCAACCCTTTCTTTCTTTCTCCTGGCGACGACCACTCGGAACGCTTTAAAGGATGCACAAGACGATTTTAGAATGTAGATGAGGAGAGAGAGAGAGAGAGAGAGAGGAGAGCTCGTGTGTAGGTGAAGAAACGAAGAATGAGAATAATAAGAACAGTGAAGGAAGTGACTGTTTCTCAGCCGGGCTCTTTATAAGTACCGTGTCCTTGCTTTGGAGACTCCCTTTCGCAATTTCTATCTCCTCTCTCCTTCCACCCCTCCGCCCACCTCCCTCGCCCTCCTTATCTCTCGACCGCAGTTCACGGAAAAGTACTCCGTTATACTTTTGCTCCTTCGATTGCTCCGCTTCGGAGGAATTAGAGTAAAGAGGAAGATTAATCGCTGGGATAAAAACTTTTTTGGGTGAACTCCGGCAACAGGAGAGAGGGATGGAGAGCGTGAATATGAATTGACCGAATAATTTCGAACTAGCTTTAAACGCGCAGAGTATCTGCGCGCTAGTACTTTATTGCTCAGTATCATAAATTTCTTTATACACAATTTTCGATCTCTTGATCTCTCGATCTCGCCATCCCTCTCTCCCTCCCTCTGTCTCCCTCCCTCTCTCCTTCCCCCCTCTCTCCTTCCCTCCCTCCCTCCTTCCCTCCCTCTCTCCTTCCCTCCCTCTCTCCTTCCCTCCCCCTCTCCTTCCCTCCATCTCTCCTTCTATCCATCTCCCCTTCCCTCTCTCTCTCTATCTCCCTCCTCTCTCCCTCCCTCTCTCTCCCTACCTCTCTCTCTCCCTCCCTCTCTCCATCTCTCTCCCTCCCTCTTTCTCCCTCCTTCTCTCTCTCTCCCTCCTCTCTCTCCCTCCCTCTCACTCTACCTCCCTCTCTCTCTCTCCCTCCATCTCTCTCCCTCCTTCCCTCTTTCTCCCTCCTTCTCTCTCTCCCTCCTCTCTCTCCCTCCCTCTCTCTCCCTCTCTCTCTCTTTCCCTCTCTCTCTCCCTCCCTCTCTCTTTCCCTCCCTCCCTCCCTCTCTATCTCCCTTCCTCCCTCTCTCTCTCACGCCCTCTTCTCTCTGCCTCTTTTCTCCCACCTCTATCATTCCCTCCTGTCACAATCCATAACTTTCCCTCTTTTTCTCCGTCTTCTTCTTTATCTCTTTCCTCACATCCTTTTCTAATTCTTTATCTCAGATTTATCTTCATATTTTACAATACAATACTATCATTATGATACAAACATTTAATATGTTTCAATATCAGCTTTATCAGCTGTGTTTAGCAATACAAAGTTCTTCTCATAGCTCGGCACCTCCAGCGTGACACGCATTGCCGTAGCGTTATATACATACACACACACACACACACACACACATATATATAGATGGATTCTCTTTTTTCGGTTTACGCGTTGAAATAATTTCGTATGAAAACAGAACTCCCACGAGAGGCGAATGTAATTCCGAAATACGTAAAGTCAAAGCGTTACAAAGGAGTGCTCTGATACATCTATTCTTCGTTTCTAAGGCTGATCTCGAGGGATAGTTCAAAATATAACGAAGAGAAATTATGATTTTTCCAAATTTTCAGGTTTGTTCAACTTTTTTTAACCAAACGCTGCCATCGTCCATCTCAATTCCACGACTATTCTTTTTCGCATGTAGAGGAAATTTGGAGTTAAAATTCCTTGTCTTCGACTCTGCTAAGCGTTAAAGAATAACACATTTCAGATATGTAATGCAGCATCGGCGGCATTAAACTGCGGAGAGAGGAGTCAATAATTTGAAAGGATAAGTCCATCCATAATATTTTTCCTTTAATACCTGTCACAATCCACAAGCATTTGATTATTATTTATTGCTCTCTAATAACAATATATTTTTATTTATTGATATGTTTGAAGTGGGAAGATTTAAAAATGAAGCCGAAAGAAGGTTTTCAAGGTTTTACATCTTCATTCATTCCAGTTATCAAAGTGGCGTTAAAAGCAGCGTTATGGGTTTAGACAGCTTGGGTCGAGAGGAAATATTTATTTCTGATTCGAAGACAGCGGGTGCATAGATGACAAGGTCATGAAGGTTCGTGATGCGAATTTGAAAAAAATACACCGTCACCCTCATTTATAAAGGCGAAGGTCAACGTTTTATTGAAGGTATAAAATATTCAGTTAAAAAATCGATCGGCAAGTCATGACCTCTACCAGAATAATTTAAATCTCTCTTCCTCCTTCTTCTTTCCATTCGAAATACAAGCTTTATTTTCCTTTTCAGAGTTCCTGCAGAGGAACATAACAAGTAATCGACCGAATAACGGCGCCGAGCCCAATCCTGCGTTAAAGCCCGGCAAAAGTCCCCCTTTTAAAAAGAAATAAAACAAGAGATTTACCGCCTTCGTATTTAGTAGACGACGTATCCGCCCGCGAAAAAAACAGCGATGAAGTCACCGTTTCGAATCCAACCACGGTCGATTTACTGTGAAAGAGAGGGGGGGGAGAGTCACGTGAGTTTTATTTTCCGCCCCTGACCTCCCGCAACGCGATTTCAGCGTCCCTCTTTATTCAGAGCCAACGCATAAAAGACGCCACTTTGAGAGAGAGAGAGAAAGAGAAAGAAAAACGGAATAAAAAATCGTAGCAAAAATTTCCACCAGAGTTCGTGTGGCGCAACGCAGCAATAACGCACGGGAGATGCCGTGCCCAGCTTCTCCATTCTATACCCCATAACAACCTAGACATTTTTTCACGACTTGCCGCCTCCGCATCACCCGTTACCTCTCTCCTCTCTTCCCACCTTCCTACTTTCTGCTAATAAAGACTCCCGGAGGAAAAAATACTGCGACCTAAGGAACAAGTTACCACGAAAATACGCACGTACGCAAACGCCGTAAAGGCAGCCGTTGCATAAAAAGGAACTTGTGCCGTGGATGCATTATTAAACAAAAAATATAGGGGAGAGACATTTCTACAAACTTACATTAGATCAATTTCGCAATCAACTCGATCCCTCTCCCTTCTCTCTATCTTCTCTAACCCATCTTTTCTCCCTTCACCTCTTTTCTTGCCTTCCTTTTCTCCTCTCCAATCCTTTATCCTCCTACTTGTAGACTTTCCACTTCTCTCTCTTAACTTCTACCTTTCTATCTCCTCTATCATCTTTGTCCTTTCTATCCTCTCTCTTGCCCAGCGCTGAAAGAATACGGAAGACGGTCAAAGATACAGAATAATAAAGGAAGGAACGAAATAAAGTGCAGAGGATAACAAACACATTGTAGGAGCGGCGCTAACATAAAAACAGAGGAAAAGAGGAGAGAGAGAGAGACAGAGGCTACACGTGACGAAACAGTCTTCCTCCTCTATCGCATTTTTTATCTCTTTCTCTTCAGTCGAGTAGGCATCGGCGCCTCTCTGTACTATGGAACCCCGCGACTTACCCTTGAGGGATCTCTCTCCCTCCTCTGCCCCTCCCACTCTCCACCGGGAGAAGATGGGGGTGACGAGGGAGTAAAGGATGGTGTGGAAGGGGAATGGGAGGTGGGAGGAGAGAGGGATGCGGTAAGAGAGAGGGGAGAGAAATAGATAGAAGTTTGCGGAAGGAATGGAAAAAATAGATGATGTTATAGGGAGACAGAGAGAGGAGAGAGAATGTGAAGGGGAGGTAGGAGAAGGAGAGGGATTCGGAAGGGGAAAGTGGGAGACGGAGAAGAGAAGTGGGGGGAGAAGGAGGAGGGAAGTGGAGGGAGGAGGAGGGAGGAGGAGGGAAGTGGAGGGAGGGAAGTGGAGGGAGGATGGAAGTGGAGGGAGGAGGGAAGTGGAGGGAGGAGGGAAGAGGAGGGAAGTGGAGGGAGGAGGGAAGGGGCGGAGCTTTTGCACTCTATGGGGATAAACACGTTGCAGCAGAGATTCACTTCCCTGTGTACGCGAACGTGCGTGGGTCGGTAACCGGACGGACGAAAAGGTTTTTTTCCTGAAAGAGAGGAAAGAGTGACCTCTACCCGACCTTGTACGGACGTTATTTAAGAGGCTTATTTCTCTTTCTTTTTTCGCTTTATTTATTTTTACCTTCCTCAATTTATCGTTCCAAATGCACGCGCCCGCGGTTCACGGTTGACGAGAAATATATGGAGATAGCATTTGCCTCCAAAAATAACTTTTTACGAGTTGCGTCATGTTCTCCCGCTCTCTCTTTATTTCTCTGCCATCGTCGGTCTCATTGCTCATTGCTCAGGAGAGAGGGATTTTGGAATTTTTTGAAACTTCTCTCCGTCATTTTTGAGCTAGCATTTGCAGAGGAAGGGAGAGAGAAAAACGATAGGGCACCAATAAAAAAGAATCGAGAAACGCGTCTTCGCGGTATTTTTAGATCCCTTTCGTAAACGATCTGCGTTCGAACTGCATCGTTTTGAGATTTTTTACGACGTTTTGACGAATATACGCGTCGGAGATCTTGCGAACTGCGTTCAAATCGCATGAAATAACGCTTAGGTCACCCGACCGAGAACGCAGAAACGATTGAGTCAACTTTCCTAATAATAAGGATCGGGGAAAATTTAATGCGTCGTCAGAAGGAAAAATATCGCAAAATCGAAGGAGATGAAAACATCGATCTGTCCAAAATAATTAAAAACTTTTTTCTGATGTTCTTTTTTCAGAATCAATGTCTGTCGAAAAAACGAAAAAATTCTCCATGAAATGATGTCATCAAAAAATTACGTTACTTTAAATCCATCGGCGTAGTCGCACACAAGATGACCTTGTTTCGCATTAAATAAGATCGTCAGACCTCGCAAATAGGGTGACACTGTAAGACGATCGCTTGAAAGCAAATTATGTATCGTTTATTTCGTCATTAGTGGAAAATGGACAGCTTAATATTTACTGTTAACTTCCGATGAAATAATAAAATTTGCCCTATCTTTGGGGTGTTCAAGATCAATTGACGAGCATAATTCGCATTACTAAGAGGCACGAAAATGCAGTTTAAGCTTGAACTCATTCAATACGAAAGAAACTGGTTCTCCTTTATTAAAAGGGGGTCTCGACAGAAAATAAACCTTAAAAAAATCTACGTTGTTAGGTGTAAGGTCGAACGGAACTCGAACAGAGCAGGTCCCCTTAAAAAGCGATGGTGCAGAGGAATATTCACGGCCAATCTCCATCCTCAACCACACCCCGCGCTCTCCGCTTTTGACGTCTGATTTGGCAGCAGATCCACGTGGGGGAGTCGAACGCAATGCCGACGGACGAAATTAGCTCCGTGGAGGAGGGAAGCTACTGCTCCCTCTTGCGACACGTTATGCGGCGGCGGCGGAAGCTACGTCACTCCGAGAACAAAAAAATAAAGATGACTCCGCGCCCTTCCTCCTCATCGCTCGCTTCTGAGAACGGACGAGAAAATGACAATCGCCTCCTTACACGGGAGAGGACGGGGAAGAGCGACCTCCGAACTGCAACTCAACACGTGTATGACCTCCTGCGAAGTGCCTTCCGTCGCCCGCGCCTTAGCGAAGCATCCGGGGAGGAGGTGCAAAGCCAAGGACGCCGTTAAATGTTTTTAACATTAGAAAAATTTCTGCGCGTGGCAAAACGATTATCTTCGCTCTTCTCTGTAAACACGTTACAGAGAAACAGTGGGAGAAGAAGGGAAACGATGAATGCATACCTTCAATAAATTTCATTATTGTTCATAAGGAGCTTACAAATTACATTTTAAACTCGTATCTTTGAAATATGGTAATAATGGCGTTGTAGGTTTCAGTGATTTTACTTTCCCATTAGGTAAAAAAATTCAGTTTCTAGCCACTTAGGCGTTTCGTAAAAGGAAAAATATTAACGCAATATTAATATCAACCTATCTGTATGCTTATACATAATACAATCCATTTTAATACAGGTTTATTTGAAAATTTAATTACACTACAGAGGGAAAAAGACATTTTGGAGCCGTATCTTAATTTATAATACGCGGAATTATGTCAATTTATTAAAACTTGCCATTGTGAATAAGAATTAAAATCGAGAAATAAATTACTTTTGCTAATTTATCGAGTTTAACGATAGAATGAGAGCAAGCAAAACTTTAAAACGCCCAGTAGGAATAATACAATCAATAGCATAAAATTTCCTGTAATGAAACATTGTTTCTAAAAACTGCTGAGTGCGGAGATTTAGCTCCATTCTAATTAGGGCCTCAAGTATAATTCCTTCTCGGCAGGTTGATGGTTTCAGCCGTTACCGTCTAAAATCCTACTCTTCCTCTCTTAACGATGGATTAGGTAAGTAAACGATGCGTGCATCATAAAAAATGTACCATACAATATACACGCCACTTCTCTGTAGTAATGGTTTTTATAGCAATAGATTCGCAACGTGTACTCCTAAGACAAACTGAGAAAGCTTCAAAATAAAAATAACACGAGTTGAAGATTTTACCATACGAGCAACGATTATACAACACCACATCAAAAGATAACGCCACACCATCACGATATCAGGAACAAAGATTAACATTATTCAACATGCCGATCAATTGATTCTAGCTTAAGGCTACAATTTAAAAATACCTCTTTTGCAAAGAGAGCACATCTACATCTACATTCGATAATTCCATTGTCGCTTTCAGTTTAAAGGTCAAATTTCTGAGATTGATAGAGATTTCCTTCAAAAAGAAATTCTTTCTACAAGCTAAGAAAAAAGAACATTTGTGGCTCTCTTCGTTTTCGTCTTTAGTCTTCATTGGAAGAAAAAAATAACCGACAAATGCTAAATTCACAGCTAAAGCTAATCATAGCTAACACACATTATTTCCATGTTCTTCCAACGAATTGCTTCAATGGCATTGTAAACTTGCAGCTTACGTATTTATAAATTATCTGCGGATATTATTTTTATTTTTTGAGACGTTAAACCAATTATCAATCAAAGTTCCAAATAAAATTAAATATAGACCTCAATGAGATTAATTGGTTTGATTTGCTCGCTCCAAATATTATCGCCACTGGCATTTAAGCATCAAACGTACCTCCATTATTCAAGCGCTACATATAATACGTTTATGATCGATCGAACGAGTGGACTAATCAAATGACCAGTAGAAAACACCGTACAAGAGAATCTCAAAAGATTCAACCAACGCGTTTTTATTTTAAACAAACCGTCGGAAATGGAGCATCATAGGATATTATCGTTGAGCGCCAGCATGCGTGCGTGTATATACGTGCGTGTGTATATGTATATATGTGTGTGTGTGTGTGTGTGAGTAAATAGAAAGATAGATGAGAGAGGGGGAGATGTCTCGGCCGTTCCCGGAATCTGAGCGAAACGAGTCGAGCAAACGCACAATATCGATTTCTCGTTTCTCTCACTTTCTCTCTCTCCTACCTCTCTCTCTCTCCATCTCTCTTATTCTCTTTCACCCTTTCTATCTCACGGCTGCAGCTGTGTTCAGACGGTGTGAGTTATTTTTTGGAGTGCGAGAAAAAAAGAATGGACGGTGTGGAGGGGTGGTGTTGGCGGTGGTTAGGAGAGATGTAGGAGAGGGAGAGAGGACTTGGTAATAATAAAGAGGAAGAGAGAGAGACGCAGCTCGCACTTCTAGCACCATCATTCCGGCCACGTCTAATTATTTAAAGAGAGAAAAGACGAAACACGCACGCGATGATGCGAGTATCCTCATTTGGTAAAAAATCGCAAATTTTATTAGAGTATTTTTTAATTCCCTCGCTCGCCATTTTTTTAAATAAAATGTTGAGCACGCGAGGCATAATGGGATTGGGCGGTAGAGAGAGGGAGAGAGAAAGAAAGGAACTTAAAGGCAACATGACCCCGCCCATCTCCAAAGGAGTCGCGGCGTAGGTCTCTCTCTCTTCTTCCCCTTTATCCGTCTCCCTCCCTCTCTCTCTCTCCTCTCTTTCTCCTTCTCCAGGGTCGGGCAGGCGAAGGGCATTGGAAGGCAAAGCTTTTTTTATCGACGTTCCCCTTCCCTCTTCACTCCTTTTACTCTTCCTGCCGCCATCCGTCCAATCCCTCACTCACACCCCCACACGAAGTCGAGTAGGATGAGGGGTGGGGCAAATTGCGAAGGGGTGGCGCCCGATACAGACGACGGCCTCCTAAAAGCCCAGTACGAGGCTATGAGGCGTCGTTCGCCAGCATTCCAACCCTGTCCAAAACTACCGTGGTCGCCCCCCTCATCGCTCCTCCTCTCCCACTCAGCAAACCTCTAACCTCCTTTCGACGTCCCACCCCCTTCTGTCAAGAAACCCACTGCCAAAAATTATCCCAAAAACCACCTAATTCCACCCTTAAACCCCCTCTATCCCTTCATCCTCCACCATTGCTGTCCCGACACCACCACCCTCCAGAAACAAACCCATTCCCGAGGCCATAGAGCCACCGCTTCTCTCTCTCTCACTTTCTCTCTCTCTCTCCACCCTCCCTTACCTCCTTTGCCCAACTCTCAACTCCTGTCACTACCCACATTTTTCTTCGAAGGACTAGACGACGGGTGGGACAAAAAATATTTCAAATCAACGGGATACCGCTGATCCATGCTAAAATAAAACCTTTCCAGCCATCCTAGTATCCAAAAATTTTCGTTATTCATTAATGAAAAATATGTTTATTTCGAGTTAATTGATATTTCGGTGGGTTAGATGCAGATTGCGCCACAAAAAAGAGAAGAAATAGGACATTTCTCGCGTCGGAGGAACTTGAAAATTATTTTTCGCCGGTTTCTACTTTTAGAATTCCGCGGAGGATGAATGGCGGTATGGGCTGATGTGGGAAGACGGAGGAAAAGACTCGGGTGTCGACAAGGGGCGAAGGTCAAATTCCATCGACGTCTCGTAAATGGGAGCTCGGAATGAGTTCAATTCTGTAGGAAGAAGGGAGGGTAGTTAGTGCTGTAAAAGGAGAAGGATGCAATGGAGATCCATAATAAGAGAAGTTTCCTCATGACTTATCAATTAAGTAAAAAAGTGTTACCATAATATCTTCATTTAAAGGGACCTAAATGAAAGTAACCATAATAAGCAGTAATTCCTAAAATATTACATCCAAGTAATCTTCCATTAAAATACATATGGCTGGATATGGATTTAGAACGGTATCTAACATACAATAATTCGCAAAAAATGATTCGTTCTAAAACATCTTCCATTACATTACATAATGCCGCGTTGTTGAATTAGGATAGCATTCTCATCAAATATAGATCATGTACGTGAACACACCATTTTATTTTTTAAAGTAGTCTTCCGCATAATATTCAGAAAATAGATTCATCAAAATGTTTACCTCAAGAGGGATCTTTTAAAAAGAGTCAAGAGAACACAACGTCAAAATCGATTCAATCAGATCCATTATACCGTGACTTGATTTGAGCTTTGACAAACTGAGCAAATACGATACGAATTTGTTGTCTGCCTCGTATTAGGTCTTGAGAGCAAAAAAAATTCATGCACCAGCTATATCCTCAGAGATGTAGTGATACTGACATCCAAAATATGGAATTTCACTCGTTTGATTTCGAGTAAAAATTTATGATGGGTTAAGATTGAGATTTATGGACAGTTAACGTTAAGTATAACATCGCGGGCAATATTTGTTACATATTATTCGTTGGTTCGGCTAAAATCCACACACAAACGCTAAGAAAGAAGATTTAGTCTGAAATTCGGTCCAACTTTGTGATGAGGGATAATCATCTTTAGATGAAAGGAACAAATATATAACTTCTACACAAATTTATTTCACAACCGGTTTCGCTAAATAACTGGCCTGATGATGCTAGTTATTTAGCAAAACCGGCTGTGAAATAAATTTGAGTGGAAGTTACATAGTTGTTCCTTTCTTCTAAATAGGGATTTAGTCTTTCCTCTTCCGCCCCCGCAGTCATCCTTACCATGGTAGAGCACTTACCGACCTTCGTCGCTACGGGGACGGATGAAGATTCATTTCTTTTACACGCTTCTGCTTGCCACATACGTGGGTCAACGGAAATGGAGGAAAATAAGTATCTTAGAGCCGGATGTCGTAAGGACGAGAAAATTCTGTCTCTTGAAATGGCTTCTCGACGAGGAAAAAAATTCCAAACGATTGAACAAAGGATGTGAAATGATTGTAAAAGCAACACTTCAACGATATCGAGGTTTGTAGGGGAAAAAGTTACTTTCGAAAACATAAAAAGGGAAATTTTATTGAAAGGCTACGACCGTAATAATTAAGACGTAGCCCATAAAGGCTTAAGGAATCCGTAACGTTCTTCATAATGGTTCTAGCATGTCTCCGCTAATGGAAGTAATTAGGCGATTTATCTGCTCCAGGAAACAAATTTATATAACGATGGGTTTCCCTATAAAAGGTTAAAATAATATCCTCTTACAAGGTTACACGCAATAAAATCTGATTTGCTATTTTCTTGGAATTAAGTAAGATTATGTAAGAATGGACCTTATGGTCTAAATTTCGCCCGAATAAAGACGATTATCTATCTATATATCTATCTATCTAAGATGAGATAGTTTGGTCCAAAATAAAAATTATACAGATAAAAACTTTCACTACAATAACAAAATTGTGACCTTAATTTTTTAGATAAAAATCGGCAAGGAAGAGGGACTTCACAAGAGCTTATTTAAAATTATTTTAATATGCATTTAGACGGATATTTCTTAACAATTATCTCACAATTCTCTTCCATTTTGTAACTATGTAGAATTTTTATTAATCATTTGCAAATGTAAAAACTGTGGAAAAAGCAAAAAAAGAAATAGGCCATTAGGCCTCACAATATTCAACAGGCAAGAGAATATTTTGTTGAAAATTTAATTTTGTTGGCTATTTTTGCGAAATGTAACGCAAGAATTGCCTTAATAGCCAATAGCTAACAAAGGATAAGCAAATTGTTTCTTGCATCATTTCCTTCTCCTGGACAATTTTTCTCTGGGCAAACGGCATTGTCAGTTCTGAATCAGGTCCAGAATAAGTAACGATGCTGCTGTTTAGCATAGACCGGCCCAAACAACATGACAGGGGAGATCGCCTCAATATGCCAACTTTGGACAGGGCTACACGCAAACACGTTACGTAACTATGAGCAGGGCAGGTATTCATTCGAAAGATAAAGATCAAGTACTTATAATAGGAAATAAAATGACTTCTCGCAAAGTTACAACTTAGTCGAATCTATTAACGACTTTACTATAGAGATCATAATACCACATCGCACACCTATAAATTTTCCGTCAAATATTAAAAACAGAAGTTACAAACAATATGCGAGCATACGTAGAGAAAAAGAGCTATTTCAATTTCAAGGAGAAAGCGGACATAATAATGTAGGATAAACAAGCCAATGATAATGACCATTAGTTGAAATCAGAAACCTATTCGCAAAAAGATATTAAAAAATAATATGCCGAGTTCACCCTATGGCATGAATCCAATAGGTGATTTCTGGATCATATACTAATTTGATATTCTATCTCTCTTTACTACTGAATGGTTATAGGCGTTATTTAGATAATATTAACTCTCCCGTAGGTCGCCAAACCTTCAGCCAAGTGTTCACCGTATTCGCCCCCTATTGTATATGTTTCGCACCATAACTTCCATACGATATTAAATGCTGCTACTTTACCTTTTCCCATATCTCCACCACTGAGTTAATATTATATTCAATTGTTTCTTTATTGAAACATTCTACTAATTCAAATTATGAATATAATTTCTGACAGAGGTACAAATAAACACAAATGAAGAAAAAAGCATCGGTTTGCCAGGCCCGTTGATGGTTCACCATATATGGCAAGAGGCGAACCTATTTGAGAATAGAAGCGCATGATACTCTGTAAGCACCATCCTTGAAAATCTATAATACTAATACAAGCCAAAGATGTAAAATTGGCTCAAATTGCGGCAAGATGACCCACTTGTTAATAAAAGGCTCTTTCAGGACGAAAACGTAACTGGACGTTATGGACACTCAAAATTCATGGCGGCGAAAAAGGGGACGGCGAGCAGAAAACTCCATCTTCTCGCCTGAGCGAACTACTTTAACCCTTCCGAAAAATGTACTTCCTCCTTAGCGAACGGGTAATAAGAAAAGAGAGGAGAGACGACAGTAGATGGAAGAGAGAAAGAGAGAGGCCTCGAGAGAGTCTTCCTCTCGCGAGTAAGCAAGGACGTCAATGCCCTAATGGAAAGCCACCCACCCGCCTCAGACTACCGCCGCAGATTTTACGGCCCACCCGGGTGAGAAAAGGAAGAGGAGAGGGGAAGAGAAAGAGGAGGAAGAGAGAGAGAGAGAGAGAGAAAGCAAAGGAAGGAGAGAGCTTCTTCATGCGGAAGGGGTGGAGGGAGTGAGGAAATAAGGGAAGGGATAGATTGACCCTGGGGAGCGATGGGGTAGACGGGAGGAAGGAGGAGGAGGGGGTTAGTGGAGGAAGTGGAGGGGTTTCAAGGTGGCGCCTGACGTCACTCTCACTGCCTCTCCCACCCTCCACGTCCTCTCCTCCTCCTCCCCTCCTCTCGACGCCCCTCCTTTCCCCTCCCTCCGCCCCTCTCCTCATGCTCTTCCGTCAGCGACCTTCCGAGCAGCCAAGGTTTCCGGCGTGCTGGAGGAGGGGGAGGAAAGACCGAGAGGAGGAGAAGGGAGGACGGATGAAAGGGTAAAGAGAGAGGAGGATAAAGGGAGCAAGTAGTCGGCATAAGAGGGAGATTAAAACATATGCGTGCGCGAGTTTACGGAACCTTGCGAAAAGGGAAGGAATAGAGAAAAATAAAAGGAAGCCACTTCATCCGGGGAACATGCGGTTAACGAAAAACGCCTCACATCCAAGGATGCCGCCTTTTTTTAAAAAAAGACAGGGAACAAAAACAACTAAGTGGAATCACGCGTTGGTGATATTTCCGTTTTCCTCTAACAGATCTCGCCCCTTTCCTCCCCTGCTTTCCATAAAATAAACTGTTCGAGTAAATCCTTCTTTGACATTAGCCATGAAGCTGGGATGATCTGTGATCTTCGCGAAGTTATCCCTTCTGTGAGGGAGGTGAGAAAAAAGAATCGAAATGGGCAATGCGATTTTTCCGAGGCAATGTTCTCCCTCAACTCTTCCGTGTTGGGACCGATCTGGTTTGGCGGAGGCAGATCGGTGTTCCGCTATAGAGAGGGAGAATGGAAGGGAGGGAGGTCGTCGTGGGGGAGATTACAAGAATGCGCAAAGCGTATGTCCCCGCATCCTATGACCTTGGATCCGCGCGCCCGCGACCGCATCCGCTAAGCAAAACTCAGGGTCGGGGCCGTGAATGTATCCTTATTTGAAAGTACATCGCCAATAAGCGAGAAAATTGCGTGCGCGAAGAGGAGATTACGAAATTTAGCTCCGCGTGGTGCTCTCTCTCTCTTTATTATCTCTCCGTGTCACAACACACAAATGTTATGCAGTGCTTATGAAGAATTCTTCGTGAAGATATTGGACATTTTTTTATCTTACGATTATAAATCTTTCCATCACTTCTTCATACGATGTCGCAAGAACCGAGTCCGCAAGGTCATATGTGTTACGAATTTCATCCTGAAAAATGGCTGCTGGGTATGTTTATGTACAAACACATACATTTATTGCGCACAATGCGTTAGGGATGGAGCACAGCTGAATAGGAGAGGTTTGATAAAGAGGATTCTCACGATCAAATAAAGTTCGCAGTGATTCGCACGAATTTCCTGAAATGAAAACTAGACATTGTCTTTTATTCTATTTTATACTCGGCAAGAATAAAAACGTGCTATGACCTTTTCTGATACTTCTGCCCTTTTTTAGTTACAAACGAATGATATTTTATGCTTTTAACCAGCTGCTTCTTTCACAAACACAAGGAAATATTTCTCACATATGCATTGCATTTTATTTTTTGATTAACTCCAACTTATGAAAACTCGGTAATATGGTGAACAAGAAATACACAATCACATATTATCAGTATAAAAAAAAGGTTACAACCGCTAGGAAATTCGTTTAATTAGAAAGCACGGCACAGAAAACGATTAATCAAGTTGTAGGAGTATAGATAGGGAAGAAACAATATATATTAAGGGTGCTTCATTCCAAAGATTTAGGAAATGAAATTTTTATTTCTAATAGGCTGGCTGCACTTAGGAGCGGTTCGCGTATTTTTGGCGCCCCGGGCGAAATAGCACTCTTGCGGCCCCCTCCGTAAATGTTTGTTGAGATTCAGTGAAACCCCGATATAGCGAGAATTTATAAAATTCATAAAAATACTCGTTCTAACGAGTACTCGTAATATCCTAAAATAAACTCAGTATATGTAACTTTAAGAAATTGACGTCGGCGGTATTTCCGTTCGATATAAGGAAGTTCTCGTTATATGCTGTCCTATCGAGGTTGCACTGTATTTACAAAGCGCACGTTAATTTATTCATCGCTCCGTAAAACTTATTGTTAATGAATAAATGAAAGGATGTCATCAATATCCCAGTCTATTCCACGGTATAAAATGGCATCCAATATTTATTCACTTGCAAGTAATGGATAGATAGGTGGTCGGGATAGGCCCCCCAAGCCTTGGGCACCCCGGGCAGGCGCCCGTACCTCGGCCCGGCCATGGCTGCACTGATAGAGCGATATAATTCAAATTCTGTACTGTCTTAATATATTTTTATTTCTGAATGCCTAATTTAATGAAGTACAAAAACAAGATTAAGGAGTTGTAATTTCAAATTTATTTCCAACGATATGGCAGCCCTGGTTATCTTCGTCGAGTATGCTCTTTTCACTCCAAATTTTAATGCAAGTGGAAATTGGTTGCCCTCATCTAAGTGATATGATTTTGATGTGCCATTTTGCCTCTTGTTTCGATAAAATCCTGAAATATATCAAGTTAAAATGGACGCGTCCACATAATGTGGGTATGCAACATAAATTTTTAAGAGGATTTTATAGAAAATTAGGAATCTTAACAAAATTGAATACGGAAGAAAATGTTTCGTTTGTTATACTCTACAGCTCTCTATTAAAAGTATTCTCTCGGATTCATATTTTATGAGTTATAGCGAAAAATCCATTTCTTTGTTTTCAGCTAAGTCCTGATTGGGATGTTTGGCGGGAATATATCTTCTACTTTGATATAAACCATAAAAACCAAATTCTTCGACACCCTTCCAGTGGTATAATCCATAAGATATGCGCAGAGACACATGGACAAACCAAGAACAATAAACGCTTTTTCTTAAAAGAAGAAAATCGTTAAAAAGGTCAAAATAACATCGCATTCGTGTCAAAGGTATTAGCAGGATAAAACATGCATAAGTTTCTCAGTCTGCAGAGATAATCTCGATTTTTCATGCTGACACAACTCATCAAATTGAAACACGGAAGGTCTCCGATGGTTTTTGAGGATCGAGTCAATGAGAACTGATACCTATGTTCACATTTACCCTTTCCTCTCGCCCCAGTCTGTTTCCACACACCCCATCTCCGCTCCTGCCTCTTAGAGGCGGCCTCGCCATTCATGTTGAATTTTTTTCTTTGTTTTCGTCTCGGCTTATATTTTCTATCTCTTTTCAACCCAGAGATTAAGGATTTAATAGTCTCAACAGTTTCATTCACCTAGGCAACGGAGTTGAGGTTTGCCTTTAGTATTGAAAAAAACATTTTTCAATAGATATGCATATTTTGACTTTACTGCCCTCTTTCAAGGACTCTCCAAGGCTAACTTCTGTTTTTTTAGATCTCCGAATTTTAAGTTTATTATTACGTTCATAAAATATTCATCTTTATTTCCTTATTTGTTCGGTTGGATCAGCATTTTATCTTTATAGTTTCGACGTCTACCCGAATTAATATGAGGCCAAAAGAGTTACTTTAGACTGAACATACAGGCAGGTTGTGCAACATATTTTTTTACTTTTTGCATCCAAACTCTAGTAAAATCAACCTATTCTAAAACTGTTGCACTATTTAAATTATTTTAAATGTTTTACGGGTCTTGCATAAAAATCGTATCGATTTAGAATGTATAGCAATAGAAATATTATTAGTAATTTTATGCAATATTTTTAGTGCCAACTCTTGACGTCGACGTGTTAATAGTAGGATTATAATAAAAAAATTTAAATATATAGTTAATTTTTAAAAGCTAGTTTATGAGCAGGAGCGAGTACATTAGTGGAAATTAGGATATTGAAACCTTGACATTTTTTCTGGTCGCATTTATTTCAGATTGACTGAGTCTTTGGCTCAGAATTTCTTGACTATTTGACTAGTCCACGCCAGCCGTATTTAGGTCAACGAGATTCAATACAGAGTTTAAACTATGATTAAAATGAAGATGACAGGCGCAAACCATATGAAATGTCACAAAATAAAATCACAGAATGCAGCTGTTTCAAAGCAATAAGACAACGACTCAAAAGACGAAAGATATACACAGCCACAACTTTGTGTATTTAATAGACACAAAATTCTTCCCAGATGAATTGCGTTTCGTAATATCCTGCTTTCTCAGTATTCAGAACCTTTCGACAAACGAGCAATTTCAATTCTTAAGAAATCGGAAGGACGAACAAGGCTGCTCGCGTGGGAAGGTATGCTATTGGGAGCCTAAGGTTTTAAAGGTTACACTTTCACAGCTCAAAGAAATTTCGCAGCTTACATCTACATCTGCAAACAAGTGTGACACGAAGAATTTCAAGGTGGAAGTTCGCTACCTCATCGTTAGATGAAAGGAAAGAAGGGAGACCACACTGTTGCTAAATCAGAGATACCTCGTGCGCAACGAATAAAACTAGAATAAGAAAAATGCCATAATTATATATGTTGATTATTTGGTAGCAAAACAGAAATTGCGAGAAAAGTCGTCTTGTTACGATATCAAGATGCTCCCACAGTTTAAAAATCATTAAAAAAAAGTTTCCCTCTGGAAGAAACATATCTTCGTCCTCTAGATTCTTTTCAAAACATTTTTTTGCGGTTTCCTTAACTCTTATTTATTTCCCCTTCCTCTCCTTCAAGCAAACGGTTCGCTAAACCCTCTCCTCATTTTGCCCCAAAGGTATTAACATACGCAGTGCAGTCATATACCGGGAAGGTATTTTCGCATAAAAGGACCACGTTGGCTATCGAAAAATTCGACCGCCCTCACTTATTCAAAGGGTACGAATGGTACCTAGAAAGGGTTACGCTGCCGTAGAGATGAATGGTAAACACGAGGGAGAGCCTAAAAGATGCTTTATTCAGCGGCAGATGGAGAAAAAGGACAAGTGAGCAAACATCGCAGTCTCTAGCTATGAAAAGGTCAGGAGGAGAAATAAAGAGGGAGAGAAAGCGCTCTATAGTGAGAGTTGTATCAGTTTATCCGAGTTGCGTAACCAATGCGAAACATTTTCTGACACAATGAAAGAGCGTGCATGTGGCATAAAATCAACACGACGAATTTTTGTGGAGTGGAAAATCTCCCTGGCATTAAAAAAATGCATCGAACCAGAAGCGATTGGCTTCGTTTTGCAATCTTTTCTTGAGCGGAGAGTAGCTAAAATTCTACAAGGTAAAGGGTAGCGAAGAGCGATGAGGAGGTATAACGGTATTAACCGTCATTTTCTCATATTCGAAGGGTAACCGGAGAAAATGTTGCATGTATTCCATGAATTGGTCAAAACACCATCATATGTTGACTATCCTATTAAGAAATAAACAGAAATAAAACAATCATTGAAGATTAAATGCTATTTTCTGTCTCTCTTATCAATAATACATACACAGTTTACTATCGGTGAAGCTCCATCCTTTTTATGGCCATAGGGGAGACATAATCCGTCAATTTTATTTCAACCGTAAGACAATCTCGAGAATTCTATCTTGAATTGTATATGATGATTGCACTCTTTTCACAATTTTGGTTGTTATTTTCATCAGTATGGAAAATTTTTCATTCCATGAAAAGTAATTCATGAAATTGTGCTTGGATACGTATTTAACAATTGTCTCTCTCAGCAGAGATGTCGATAAAAAAACAGTGAGAAAAAGTAAGAAGCCAACGAAGACATTTATAACATAACCATCACTAAAGTAATTCATTTTCGTGTATCTCCTACATGAGTTTCCAAGCATAGTTTATTTTACGTACGAGAGATAAGCAAAACCGATTCGCTCGTTAGTGTTGTATAGAATGCAGAACCGTTCCTTCAACCGTCTTTCTATTAAAATTCATTCATAATTAACCTGAACTCTCGAACTCGAAACTTTTCGGAGGAGAGATCATATGTAGAGGGTTGCGGACTCAAGTCCGGGGTACGGAATAGTTACTTAATCATGTATTGAGGACGGATTTGTGCTTAACAGACTAATGAATTCTAACAGTTCGTGTGTAGGGTGTTAGCCTATGGACATACTGCAATGTCCAAATAGCCATTGAGAGTTTATCGCGTAAATTTTCCCAATCCGTTACATTTTGTAGGTACATCAGTGATGAAAGAGGGAATAAATCCATTCAATGCCCTTGCCCTGGAAACCCTGCGCTTTATGTGTATCGTATAGTGTAAGAAAGCTAAGTAGGCGCTTATTAAGGAAGTCATTGAATAGGAGCACATTAATCCGATGGAAAATAATCAGTTCAATCCTTTTGTCTTCGGATGTGGAACGGGTCCTTTGATATTCACGCCCCTGTAAGATAAGGATTCATGGCAGAATAGAGGTAAATTGATAGGCATGGGCCGCCTTTGGTCCGTTTGATATATGTACATATATGTGCGTGTACTCAATAATCTCATGAATGGTAAAAAGATTAAGGTTAATGACGTAGAACTGGAGCAGGTAAACGGCTACGTTATGCCTCAGCAAAAGCTATCAATGGAAAGAAACGCCATACCTACAGGAAGAGAACAGAAGAATGAGGATGGTTTATAAAGTGGACGAGATAAGTGACGAAATGTTGGACAGATGAACGACTTTCTGAATAAATAAGGGCAATATACTGAGTCATTAAACAAGAACAGAAAACTTAACAATGATCATCAAGAAATAGCAAAAAGTAATAAGTTGATGTACATATGCTGCGAAGCAGTTAAAGGACCAGAAACGAATGTGTAATCATCCATGACACATCAGCTATTGATGATGAGAGCATTGCTCTCGAAATACGTATTTAGTACGTTTACCTCAATATTAGAGATCTTGTATGCGTGTATTCGAATGCTTGTGTGCGTGATTGCTTCTTCGTCTGATAGGTCACCGTCGCTGCCGGCTGGCACATAAACCTACAGGCAACCGTGTGCGATACTAGGTCTCAGGCGCGGTTTAATATCCCGTAAACCTAGTATTAATTTCCCACTTTTTCCTTTTATTTCCCCTTACCTCTGGGTGTGTACGTGTGCGCGTGTTTGTGGTTGCCTAGTAGGTCCCTGTCGCGGTCGTACAGACTCACAAATCTTCAAGCAACGGTGTGATTTTCGGGTCCCTGGCGCAGATTAATCTCTCGCTAACCCGGTTCCTTTTTTATCCTTTTTCCTTCTTTAGGATTAGTGCTTGTGCGATTGGGTGAGTGAATGGGTGAGTGACTTAAGGTCCCTGGCGTGGAGTAACACCCCCTAAATCTGTAAGTTTGTATTGTTCATTTTCTTTTACTATTCACCTACGTTTTTCTCCCTTTATTCCTGTCTCTAATCTTTGAATTTTACGGTTAAGGAGTTAGATTTCTCATTTAACATCAATTTCGCCGTAGTTTCCACCTTTACCTATCTATACGCAAAAATGAAAATATTGAATTTTATATAGCAATTTTTGTTTAGAATACATTTAAATCAATTGCATATACCTATGTATTCCATAGACCCAGCATTCTCAAATCCAAAAATATCTTCTTCAGCTTGATCGGCAAAGAAAAACAAGTCTAATCGTTTTCATTTATTTTATACGACGATTTTTTAATTGGACGACAAATATGAGTTTCAATATACATACATGAGAAAATAACATGAATATACTGTTGGGAATAATTTTGAAACGAGAAAAAAGTCTGTTATGACCGGGAATCGAACCCGGGTCTTCCACGTTCCGGGTGGACCACTGAACTATCGTAGCAGATCAATCTTCTCGTTTCTTAACGCCGATGTTCGATTCCCGGTCATAACAGGCTTTTTTCTCGTTTCAAAATTATTCCCAACATTACAGGATCTTTAGATGGCTTTATTACATCAATGAATATACTGTGTTACATGAGTGTTATCGCCATCATACTCAAATCTGTTTCAGTTAAGGTACAGAAAGCAATTGTGCAGATACAGCTTTCATTGTTTACCTTCTTCAGGTTGTAAAACAAATTTGAGCTGATGCAATCTATCAGGTTCATTTAGGAAAAGAATAAATGATTTAATCTTATGTTTATCCTATGATTAGATTAACCTTTTTAAAATGAATTTTGAGAATACGCTAGAAACCAGAAATACATTGACTGCATCATCATAAGCAAAATTCGGGATGAACCGATTCGGTCAATGTTGCTTAAGCAAAGGCGATATCTATAGCCTGATCCTGTGACAAAACATTTTCCCCAGCTTATTCCTTTATTTCATTGATTATAGAATTAATTGCTTTTAATTTTCAGGCTTTGGAGTAACCTTTTTATTACATGTATAAAAATTAAATCAAATACCTGTTCATGATCGATCGGTGACGACTTATCAACCAAGCAAACCTTAAGCATACAAAGTTGGGATCCAGTAATGATAACCATTCACCCTCACGAGCATGCACATAACAGTTTCTTTCTGTGCGCGTGTCCCGTAACGCCTTACAGCTCTTGCTTCCTCTTTGGGGCTTTTTGTCGGTCACGAAATTTTTCCCACAAATAATAAGATGAAAAAATAGAGCTGAAATAACGCATCAAATTAAAAAAAAACAATTCCAGTCCCCAAGAAAATGAGCTCGCATCGAAGGCGGAAGTCTCTGAACGGGTGCTTTATGAAACCCAACGGAGTTTTTTTTACAAGAGGGGGAGAGAGAGAGTTGAGGTCGTGAGAACATATAAATGATATGTGTATTGGAAGCCGAGTGAGGCAGGAAGGAGAAAGGGAAGGAGGAAAATAAAACAACGAGAAAAGGACGGTGTAGGAGGTGGTCTCGCCTTTTCCTGTGGTCTACGTAATGTGACCCGAAACTCGCACACTTTCTCTCCCATAGTCAGTCGGTCGATCACGGGTTTTCTTCATGCGTCGACTCATTTACAAATCCTGAGGAATTCCGAGGTTATTTCTTCCTCGGCGACAACCGAATGGATCCGTAATATCTCTGCTATTGCGAAACGCGCAAAAGAAAAAGAAACAATAGATGGAAATATGAGAACTAATCCAGTCGAAACCTAAATTTTTAATTAATTTTCGGCAGAGAGACTGCCGCCCGATAACGAAGAAAGAAAAAAACTTAGTTAAGATTCTCCTCGACTCTTTCATAAAATTTTCTAACTTTTAATTAAATCTGAGAGGAGTTTCGTCGAGCTCATATGCGGCGGAAGCACTGGAAGTGCAGCTAGTCGGAAAAAAAGACAGAACAAGTAGTTGTTTTGACGTTTGCTTATTTTTCAAATGCTCTGTACGCGAGAACTACGGTTTCTAAATATTTTAGAAGTTAGTTATTTAATATCAGGACGCCATTATTTGAAAAAATAGCTGTTCGAATATTGAATTAATTTCAGTATTTTTAGTAACCCGTTCTCTTAAATCTCAGATTTTCGACATTTTTTACCAAGTTATGTAGGAGAAGCTGTACTTGAATCGATTTGCTAGAGCGGAACAATTCAGGTTGGATTAAATGCTGTAAAACTCTCTTAACTAGAGGAGATGAGATGAGGAGGTAACGGCAATTTACAGACTAGAAGCAGCTGTGTCTTGAAGCTCAGGGCAAAAAAGTCATTTGAGGCATCTTAGACTGTAAGCAAGTCGGGTATTTCTGATTTAAGTTTAACTTTGCCATACCCATGAAGCTGCAGTGAACCATGACTTATGTTTACTTTAAAAACGTTGAATTTGAGATACTCCCTTAGCCGATAATATTTTTGGGTCCCCAAACGTGTAACTGCTAGAATACTAACCAATTGTAATAAACTTAGCTCCAAATGCTTGTTTTACGTAGCTGCCGTGAGCTTGAGCGAGTCAAAATCAGTCGTTTGAATTGCTTGCGATCATTATTCTACAAATTTCCACATGAATTTATACAAATAAACCCCGAGTTGCTAGAAAATTCGAAATCAACGCAGCTGATTGACCAAAAATTTTTAAATTAAATTATTTAAATAATACAAAATACCACCAACAGAAACAGAATGAACCATTTTTTTCTATCGTTTTTATTTTTTAAATAGAGACCGATAGAATAATAAGCCACAAAGAGGAATGGAATAAAATTTCCTTCGCATTTCGTTATTTTACGAATAACGGGTAAAGATTTCAATTTTTAATTTCCAAAGCATGAAAATCAATTTAAAAATATAAAACAAAGTTACTCGCCGTAATCTTGTATTTTGAAAGATAGAATTTTTAACTGGTGCCCGTGAGTAAAATTAATAATTACGTTAAAAATGAAAACAAGTGACCTATATCCCGAGAAACAATAACACGGGGCAGAGTCTTGCGCGTAAAACGAATAGCACTATATCATCTTCCTTACATCCATCCACCTGCCACTATCCTTTCAATCGGTCCACATCCTCCGAAAGCCCATCTACAACAGGCGACAAGCATAAATAAATAATCCAAACACATTTCAGATAAGTAAAAGGCCTGTAAAAGCCACGTCTTTTGGTTTTGATCTATAACGTCAAGTTGGCCAGATATGATGGTCAGGAAAGAATGAACAGGGCGGAGGCCACTCGATAGATAAAATACGATTTTACTCTCGTAAGAGCCTGGGAAGAAACGGGGAGATTACAGAAAGACAGGACTGACGGTTGGAGAAGGCGGCGGCGGCGGGGAGAGCCACAGATAATGGTATCCCAGCGGAGAATGACAGAACCGATGCGAGAGATGGGAAGCGTATGTTATGGTCAAAGGACGTCCGTCTGGGAACAAGGGAAAGCAGAACATATGCGTCAGAGTAGTGGTTATAAAACTTCTGAGAGATTGGGAAGACATAATAACTGGAGGGTGGAAAGTGACATAAACAACTGATTACGGAAAATTAACGGCCCTCTAAGAGGCGAGGATGCAGCAACCAATTAATTCCTACAAGAGCAAGGGATTACTTTAATTCTTTCTTTAAAAAAGTACATACGGGCAGGATTAAGGTGAAAAAATGAGGCGAAAATATTACGATATAAATAAATGAGGCAAAATTAATCGTTTAATTCTGTTTGCAGCACAATAAATAATTATTCCTTAGCAATAATTAATAAGAAGTTAAGGTTGAAAATAAATTTTTATATTAGCTTTGTAAGAGTAGAATAATGTCTATAGCCCTAATCAAAGTAACAGTAGACCGAAAATGTCATGCAAGTCCAAACCTGTTCAAATCTTAGAATTTAACCCGAAATAAAACCGCAACGAGATTAACAATATTGAGAGGACCTTGATGCCGATCACTAATTATTTTTTGGAAGCTCAAAGATTTTACTTATTTTACGCATACGTTGAACCCGTCTATCTTCTCTTCTTTCAAACCGACATTTTATGACATTAAAAACAACTTACCAAAATTTCCATCGAAAACAACCCTAATGATTTTGTCTTCATAGATAGCCTTGAAAGCAAAACGTGCGTTATTTTTCTTAACAGCTTTACGGGATTGATCTTACAATCTATCACCTTCAGACGGAAATATATGTATTAATATACGGCCTCTTGTCAAGGAGCGAAAAACCTTGCAAGAGTACCGTTATCTTCGTACTTTCTTTATTCCCTTTCCATCACGATTCACTCGACAAATCCTTCGCAAAAGGAGGATCATACAAAGAAAGATGGGGTGGAGTAAGACGCAATGGAAAAACCAAACACCGATTTCAGCATAGGCCGCTATGTAATGTGTCCTGTGCTCGAGTGGTGACGGTGATCAGCCGTTCTCTGAATTAGTTTTGTCATAATTGGGAACTAAATGCAAGGGTAGTAGTGGAAATATGAATAAATAAAAATATCGTGACAAATCAAAGAAAGAATGAACGAATTAATGAATTAAGGGACGGAAGACGTATAACCCAATATTTTTAAGTAAATAAAATAAAAATGTATGCGTGCGTCCATAAATTATCTAGAAATTTAATAAAAGTTTTAATACCATTTGAAGTTTGCTATTGATTTCTAGACAATACTCTCACAAAGAATAGCTCTTTCTATCCGAGATAACAATCGCGTAAAAAGAGTATTCCCGTTACAATACTCATGATAACCGATATTGATAAAACACATGACATTCGAGGAAATAGCTAACATTCGTCGTTGAGAAAGACTAAAAAATCGAGTAAAAGGTTTCTTCCTGCCACGGGGCGTGGGAGACGGTTGTTTTTAATCCAGCGGTCCTCTGCAACAAGAGAAGGGAAGGAAAGAGTGGACAGAGGGGGATAGGGCATGGATAAAGGCTTTGAAGCTGTTCAAGTGGAAACTGTGACGATAGAAAAGCGGGAAAGGAGCCGAAAAGGATAATCCCCTCCACGCGTGAGAAGAGATTCTGAACACGACTCACTCTTCACGAATTCGGTGACAAACAGTAAAGGACGCGCGTCGAAATTTCGAGGGGTAGAGCGACAGCTGCGGAGAGGATACATCGATAGGAAACAGGGAGATTGGATAAAAACGACAAGACGATCTCTTTAGTCGAACTAATGGAAAAAATGACATTTTCAATGATTTTGTTCGCGTTGGATCGCCCTTTCAGTGTAGGAAGTTTTTGACGAATTACTCCGCGATAGGTCCCAAATTAAATTGTTTCGTTAAAAAACTTGTTTGAAAAGATGAATTCGAACCTGAATATTTAAAAAAAAATAATTCAATGGATCAAACCATCGAGAAATGTTTTTAATTTCAGTCCGATAATTATGGAAAAGAAAAATATTTTCTTAAGAAACCAAATGTATGTTCATGAATCCATTACGTAAACCAGCTATGATTCCTATTGCCGATATTTCTCATTTCAAGTATTTAATCTAAGGTAACGTCAACTTAAGAGCGAGCAGGAGAGAGAGAGAGAAAGTTTTACTTTGCACACACACACGACAAAAAACTTAGATGAACATCGTGCATAGATTGGATACAGCTCTTGTGAGGTATCCCTACTAAAGAATTGTTTTCGCACCAATACTTGCGTGGATATTATGATGCGAAAACGCTAATGACAACATTTCGAACTGCGGCGACGAAATTATTAATATAGGAAAGATGACTAATTCTCCATTAACACTATGAAAAATTATAGTAGCATCCAGAATGCTTTGAATGATGATTTAGAATTTTTCATTTACGAATTTGGTAGTATCCAGGAAAAATCATGCGTGAGCAATTCGTGCAAGACGCGTAGCATAAATTCAGCCAGTTTCTCTAACGAGATTTAGGAATTAAACACATTTCTATTTTTGAATTCAGTAATGGGGCAGATCGGAGAGAGCGAAAGGGTCAGTATTCGATACTATCTCAGTGTATTTATAAAATATGAAATTCAATGGAGCAATATCATATGACTACGTTGAAATTTTAAATTTTATTTTCGGTGAAATGGCAACCCTGAGTGATTAATACTACTTGAGTATGCCATATTTGTCTACCACTGCAATAAAATGTTCAAACATAAGATGTTGAGTCACGGGAAATAAAACGGTAGAATTGTTTTAATAGCGGTTTTGTCAAAAAACTCGCATAAAAAATATTGGTAAATGAAAAAATATTTTTGTTAAATTATAAACAGGACATTTCATCTAAATATATCAAGTGGTAAGGCGTCCGATATATTCTCGCAGGAGGACGGCAAACGGGCATACGAAACAAAAAAGGTACTTTTTCATTCAAGAAACGCCCCTAAGAACGGAAAAGCCATAACACGAAACCTAAAAACGTTAGCATTCAAAATATGTACTCTAAGACTTTACATTGTGGGCAGAACGAACAAATTTAAATCGTAGGTCTCACATCGCCTATTTCTCTATTTCTGTCTTCCTTTCTCCGGAGGCCATTCATTTCCTGTCCCTGATTGCATTTGAAATGGAATGGATAGAATTACGAGGTCGGAGGTTGAGATCGAGAAGTTGCCAGTTTTGGAAGTCAAGGTATTTTTTCGGAGGGCTGTAGAGTGGGATACAAAGCAATGGGATGGGGGAAATAGAGTGTATATGAGAGAGAGAGAGGTCGCAAGGATGGAAATAAGTGGGTTAAGCAATCTGGGAGGGAGAGAGAAATGGGACCATATCCACGCGCTTGGACAAGCATGAACGTCCATTACACGATATATACTGCCGTTATTCATATGTATACTTTGGATAACGGTCCTATAAAACGAATTGTTTTTCTTTTCTTGTAGCTCATACATAAGCACAAGGCGTAACTCGAACCTCAAAAAAGAAACGGTTCTGACTTATCGAGCTTTTAAGGAAATACGCAGGGAAAGATATCTTCTTTATATACGTGAACGCACATATATATATAGTATGTATGAGTGGGGATTAAATGAAAGGACTGACCAAAATTTCTAGCGTCGAACATTCCTGGCATCAATGCAGGATAGGAAGAAGAGAGCGCGTCAATGTTCAAAGTCAACAGAGTATGTGACATTATTGAAACAGAAAAAACCGAAATGGCAACAGGCCAGACAATTTTCATGAGGAAAAGATGAAAGTAACAGGATCGTTTAAAATCTTTATATGAAAAAAGAAAAAGAACAGAAAAAAATTGACGAAGAAGAATTGGAAGACGAAAATTTGTCACTACAACGAAGTGGCGGGCCAATGAATTAACAGGAATGCGAGGAAGAGCCATAGAGAGATGGAGAAAAAAGATAATGGAAAGTCGGAATGCATTATATACACTACGTATTTGTGTGTATATAAAAATATACACATACATAAATCTGCACTGAGGATCCCTCTAGAAATTGGGTCAAACTCGCAAACACGCGTTGAGCGCGCCGAGCGTGTGAGTAGCCTAGGCTAAGAAGAAAGGGGTCGGTGGGTTAGGAAAGAAGAGCTTGAAGGAGCAGAGGGCGTGAGAGAGAGAGAGAGAGAGAGTTAAAAAAGAAACTAGAATGGGTGAGGAAAAAATATATGGGCGACTATTAGAGGCAGCTAATGGGAGCGTGTTCGCTGGTGGACGTCCCGAACGACGTGCACAACAAACACGAAGCGGACGGCTATGTCCAACGAGGACAGGCGGGCGTAGCAAGCACGTGCCCCTATACCAACGCCCCTAAAACCCCCTGCCGTTCCTTTTCTCCCTCTCGACCTCCCCTTCCCCCCCTCACCACTCCTCGTCTATTCGGCTTTCTTCCCACCCCTTTCTCTCGTTGAATTTCCAATTTTGTACGGGACAAGAGAACACCGGTCCATCTGACTGGATCCGAGTCCTAAAAAGGGAGGGAAGAGGGAATCGAGAACGTATTTCAGCAAGGCTGCGTTTCTTACGTAAAAAAAATACGGTGAAACGAGGAGTGTCACGAACAGAAGAATCGGGATGGAAAAAAACTGCTGCTCTTTATTATCTCGGCGGAGGACGACGGGTCCTTTGTTTCATCCCCCGGGACCTTAAATAAGCCGCTCCCGTGCGAACGGGAGGGTTGAGTGGAGTGAAAGCTCTCTCATTGGGGAAAGGGGGGAAGTTGAAATGCCCAAAGAGGCTTTGTGAAAGAAAGGGGAGTTTGGAGAGGAGCACACGAGGAAGGGAGGAGAGTGAGTGACCAAAATCCTAGAGAAAAAACGGGACATGTTTTGAGAAGAAAAATCGGAACTACGCGATTTCGTCTTTTTTATATGTGAATAAGTGAACAATAACTAATTTTCGTGCGATATAAATGTTAACAGTTCGTTGAATAAAGGTTTCACAAAACACGAATTTGACCACCCGGTAGAGAGGCCGGATAGGCTTGTCTAGATCCGGGACGTACGGTAACCATAGAAAAAATATACATAGCAACACATCGTATCATTGAAGAAATAACCATTTCAATCGCGAAAAATTATAAAATCCCGACTAATTTATAGCAAAATGGTCAGTAAAGTTATTTTAGGTACTATACATCGTGTTAATTTATAAGAAAACAGGTGCTATCAGTGTGTGATTAAGGGCATGATTGAATGAAAATATAAAGACAAAAAAGGAAGAATGAGGCCAAGTATTTGGCCCGTGGACGAATTGAAGAGGAAAGAAAGTTACCATGAGATGAAGAAGGCTGCGAAGAACATGGGGATATGGAGAAGCTGGTTTAGGCTGCAATTACATACGTATCTTGAGACATTAATGATGATGGCGATGTCTCTTATCTTACGATTTCGTGTTTCTCCAACATGGTTGAATTTTGTTTGTTTGTATGGAATTTCTGGCTAATCAATTTCATGGATTATTATAGCCGTAACTCCTTCCACACCGAGCAAACACACAAGGGAGGAGAGAAACACGGTGCCGGCATTTGCCTACTCTTAACAATGGTTGAATTTATTGAAAATAAAACTTGCGACTAAATGCATTAAAATGAATCGTAAAATAAAAACTTTCGGTATTTTGATTGGTCATGCAGTCTATGATTTAAAAAAAGCATAAAAAGTTACCCAACGAAGAAGGACACGTCTTCATGATAAATCGATCATATGAAACAGGAGCAAGGCTGAGCATATCTCTTTTTTGGATCTAAGTGTGTCCCAAATCTGTCTCAGCGAATGGTTTAAAAGCTCGGAATTAGGTTAATTACTAACAATCATCATACAATTTTAAGAGGTGATGACAGCCTTTGTGCTACTACGCGAGCTGGTCACGAGCAGCGGGCAACCTATGAATGAACATGCATGACGTCAAGTTTTGATAAATTTTTCGCAGATAATAAAAGTAATGCGTGTGTGTGTACAGTCAAACCTCGAATTAGCGCCACCGTTTTCCCATCACAAACATTGGCGTTAAAGTGAGGTTGACGATAAATCGAGAGGAATGCGGGAGTGGCACTATATAAAGGGGCGCTAAATCGGGGTTTGACTGTGTGTGTATATGTATATATATGTGTGTGTGTGTGTGTGTGTGTGTGTGTATATATATATATATATATATATATATATATATATATATATATAACAGCTTACGGAAAAGGAAAGGTAAAATAGATATATGGATGTCAACAAGGTGTTGGGATGAGGAAACCCAGTGAAAACTCACCAATCAGACGACTTCAGGTTGGCGAGGCCCTTTTTGTGTTATTTTATATATATATATATATATATATATATATATATATATATATATATATATATATATATAAAGCTGAAGCGAGAAGAAACTATCTAAAGAAGTTGCTTAGAATGTTTGGATGTCAAAAGAGAGAGATTGGTGGGAAGGCCCAAAATGATTGATCACTTCTCCGGAGAAGATTCGTCCTAGTAGTAGCCTCGGTGAATATTACTTTTCTAAAACCATGAGTTGCATGCAAAGTGCTATGAGAGAAAAATAATATTGCTTCCGATGAAGAAAGAAAGTATGAGCTCATTCAATGCCAGCAATAAGGAATCGTCGTGAATCAAATAAATGAGAATTCAACTCAAACAGTATTCAACGTAGAAAGTCAATGTCTACTGTTTTGAAACATTTTGAGTGTCTGCGGCCAATGCCTTTTAAATACTATAACTAACATAAGAAGCACCAATTGCAACACCTTACTAACAAAGCAAAGCGCTAATAGTAGGACTGTATTTTTGAACGAAATGGACAAATGTTTGGATGAACTGCAGCACAAAAAACCTGTTTTTATGCGAATGATCAAGAAAAATAATTATAAAATACTTAGGTTATTATGCAAACATTCAACTCAAAATCCTCGAGAAAATTAAATAAACTCAAAAATTAAGGGAATTTAACTGCCATTAATATGAAACCTCTACATGACAAATTACTTCCTATATCGGTTAGCACGATATCATTTCAATCTTCCTACACCAGGATATTATCGGTGTCAAACTTGCTACAATATAGTAAAAATAAAATACCTCCATTAAGATTTGGAAATGATGGCATTCGAGCATGTTTCTTTTGCTTCCTCTTACACCTCGGATTTTCCACTGGCTTACTTCGAAGCATATTTTACTCACAAGTCTATCTTTTCGGCCCCGACCCCTGCCACGAAGCGGAATAAATATTAAAGGATTAGGTACAGTTGTGCTCGTGCTCCCGGGTGACCTTCATTTCTGCAAATTAGCGCTGCACAATACGAGACAAAAACCCGCCAAACGCGAAACCTATACCCTCCCGCCCCAAAAAAATGAAAATACCCACCGCCTGGGTCCGGATCAGCAAGGATAGCGGGTTGTCGCGCCGAACTGCCGCCCTTCCTCTTTCGAAATAAAACCACTTTGGGTCGCATCCGAGCCGCTTCGCAAACCAGATAAAAGGCGAAAATCACGCGCTTTTTTGCATATGACGCCAACGACGCAATTTGCGAGCGGTTCCCACGGAACTAAAGCAAATTGAAGATGTCGGGGCCCTTTCACACGTGCGCATAAAATTCGACCCGAGCCTTGAAAAGGCCATTTCGAGGAGGACGCTCGGCGCGAGGGAAACAAAGGCAATAGGGCGATAGTAAATTAAGTGGGAGGACACACCCACTAGGACGCACAAACGCACGCGGGGGGGGGGGGGGGGAACCACACCCGTCACGGTCTCTCATTGTTACGCGAACCGATGAGCGATCTCCCTATATAGTAAACCCTTTCTCTCCCTTCCACCCACGCAAACCTTTGCCGCCGGTGACCCCTTTAGAGAAAAAAAACCGAATCACCCACACGGAATGACCTCTTTCGATTCAAATCCTCGACAGAATGGGATATGAGTTAAGAGGAAGAGGAGAGAGAGAGAGACCTTGCGCTACGAATAATTCCCACGACGAAATAATCGGCTCCTTCCTTGTTCGTTCCGAAATAAAGTCCAACGATCGGGTCGTTTTGAGAACGAAAGAGAACAGGGACGCACTAATAATTAGCCCACAGATCTAATACTCGTCGTATTGCGCCTTCTGAGGGACAAATAAAAGCCCCTTAGCGAAATGAGGGTCGAAATATTAAATTAAATGTTTTCGTCTCTACTCCCTTTTTCGTCCTACTATTTACTCCGGAACGCGGTGCTATATCAGAAACGGATGACACGCGAAAATATAACAACTCGTTCGAGATTTAAAAGGGGTCAAAGACGTATCCTTCCGCGTTTGTGCATGTGAGCGGACGCTCTATTCGAAGAAGACTTTTTTTTAAACATCTCAAGGACGACCGGGTTCTGTAGCAGCTCGCGGCTCGGAGCGTGGCACGCGGAACTTAACCAGCGAAAGCAAATGGAGAAGGGAGGGAAGGCTGAGGTGGAAGAATGGTTATGTGTTGTGGATACGTAGTGAATGGTCACGTTGGTTCCTTGGATGAAAGAAAGAGGAAAGCTTCAGGGAGAGGGAAAAGGCACGCCCTCCCCGTTACACGGATCCAAAATACTTTTAAGTTACCTCATCCGCGAAAACTTTTACGTTTTTTATTCGAGGTTATTTAGAAAATTGAGGTAAAGACATAATAACGACAAGTCCACGAGTCTGACTGATACTCACGCTTATTTAAAAGAGATACAGGTATTTATGTAAGGTGAACTCGTAACCAATACTCGCAATCTATCAAGAGTATGACCAGTTGAAAAGCCCATGTCTAAAGAAGGACCTAAAACCGCGATCTTTTTTGGAAGATTGCGCTTATAGGCACCTCAAAAGTGTTGGGTGCATATATCAACCGTTCCTCCTTCGAAGACCGCATCATCGCTACATTTAGTTTTGCAAGGGAGCATTTATTCTGATAAAGATAGCTGATAGAATATTCTGAATTAGAAATATAACTAAAAGAGAATAAAAATAGTATTTTTGTATGAAGCGTCAGTATTGAGCAAATATTTATAAAAATATAATATGTCCAGCACATTCAGGGGCGGCCTGAGGAATTTTGGTGCCCTGGGCGAGATAGCACTCTAGCGCCCCCGCCCGTTAATGTTTCTTGAGATATTTACATAATTTATTCATTGCTCTGTAAAAATTATTAATAATGAAAAATTAAAAGGATTGCCATCAAGATTCTAGCCTGTTAGTCGATATAAATCGGTATCCAATATTTATTCACTTGCAAGTAATGCATAGATAAATGATCGGGATAGCCCTCCAAATCCTTGGCGCCCCTGGCTAGCCCGTAGCTCGGGCCGGCCCTGAGCACATTGCTTTCTCCATACAGAGTAAAGAATATGATTGCAACAGCATTTACAAGCTGCTCTCGACAACAGTAATCTCAAGAATAACTATCGAAAATAATGCTCGTGAATAATTTTTAAACACTTTGACTAAGATTCACAATGAAAAATATTTTGAATAACCTTTCACAGTGAAAACAATAAGTAAAATAAATTGTTATATGTTGCTATGGATAACAGAATATCGATGAGGGAGTAAAATTGCCGCTGGCGGTGCTGGAAACGCTGTCAATATTTACAAGAAAATCTGTTTACATAATATGACGTTAGATGGCATTGGGATAATTTTTATCGCAATTAAAATTTTCTTTGGTACCGTAAGCATCGCTATTATCAATTAGAAAATTTTGTCATAGCAACGGAATCTAAAATATCATTTAGCGTCGTACATAATATCATTATATATCGACGTTTCTTACAGAGGAGGAGAAGGATATAACATACTAGTAGAAGGTGCTTGCATATTGCAAGATTTTCATCTCACCTTGAAAAATCATTCATTTTTCAGACAGATATGATGAGATGAGAAATATTTCTTTAATTCTAAAGATTTATCCTCTGGACAGGTTTTCGTTTTTTCATTTTGGAACAATAATGGAGTAAAACTAACGCTAATTTTTGCAATTTTAGGAATATTATACTTTTCCCAAATTAAGTTAATAATGTTACACATTTATGCCAAGTTTTAAATTTATAGTGCAATTAGAAGTGAAATAACATTTATTTAATTTTTTAAATTGAAATAATTTTTAACGGCCAAAATAACAATTTATGGATAAATTGAAATGTTCATTCGTTTACATAGGCAAACCTCTAAATAATTTAAAACTTTCAGCTTCCTAACTTGCGGCGTAGTGTCTAAGCATCTACCAATTTGTTTAAATTTTAAGAATGTTCAACTGCCAAACAAAATAAAATATCAATATTTCTATAATCCCTATTTCGTTTTTTTACAAATCCTACCTCTAAAAAAATTTCAGCTCCGTAGCACATTCGGAAATGCCTAAACCTTGAAATTTTGTTTAAACAATTGCAAATTTTTAACGGCCGAATTGTTGCATTTTTTCAATATTTTCGTTTTTCTAGTCGGTTTTGCACAAAATCCTACCTAAGAAAAAAATTTCGAATCTCCAGCACATCTGGAAGTGCCTAAACAATAGTATCCTCCTATATGTATGTTATATCCTCCTCCTCTGTAAGAAACGTCGATATATAATGATAGCGCTGAGGTCAGTCTTGTTACATCAGGATGTAACAAGACTGACCTCAGCGCTGAAACTGCCCATTTGTGAATAAACCAACAAATCAGGTGCAGTTATAAACGCTCATCGCTCGAATCGACTTTTGAACGTCATTCATTCATGAAAGGCTCTTAAGAGAACGGATCAAAGAGCTGACGAGTATGCGCTGACCATTTAGACCCTTCGCGTCAAAAACGTAAAAAGGGCGCTATACCTGAGTTTTTCACCCATCAGCTCCTCATCTCTGAACCTCGAAAATCATCCGTGGATATGGTGACGCGAGGAGATGGAGGGGGAGAGAAAGGAACCAAAAGGGTCGCGTGGGAGTGGAAAAAGGAGGAAGGAAAAGGTAGTCGCGGCGGGGGAGCGACGTGGAGTAGGTTGACACTTCCTTTGAAGCCCCTCTCTACCTGCTCCACAGACATTCCACCCACCGGCACCACTTTCTCCTTCAGAACCGAACCATCTGTTCCTCTCGCCTCGCGCTCCTTCCTCACGCCTTTACTGATCCCTTCCACCGCCACTCTGGTAGAAACGGGAGGACACAAAATTTGACCCGAATCTGGATTCTCCTCACCCACCCACTCCTCCCTTTTCGTCTCCCACGCACCTCTTCCCCCTCCTGTGCCACATCGCCCTCAGCGCCCATATCCCGACGACGATCCCTTCCCATTCTTCCTCTCTCTCCTATCCCCTTTTACGCTGTGCTCGAGAGTCCCCTTTAAACCTTCAGGTCCCTTGGAACCTCTCTCGTTCCCGAGGATCGCCTGTTCGTCCGGGACAGGTAAGGCCGGATAGGAATGTGTGTACACACAGGTGGGGCCTCGAAGCAGGTGGGCACTCGCAGTTTTCTGCTCTAAAAAAGAAACCACGACGGAGATTTTGCTATTCAGCTTAGTGCGTCGGCAAATAAAGGGATGCTCTTCCAGTTGTGTTGTAATAATTTGCGATTTTGGCGCATTTCCTGGCTCAATCTTCGAGGGAATGCTAAGATTTATGCAACGTAATCGTTTTAACATAGGGTCGTTTCGTTTAATTCTTCTTATTCATATGCATCTGAAATTTTCGGAGAGATATTGAAAGTATGTAATTTTACAGCTTTGATCTGAAAAAACTGCTTATTTTATCCTTCAATACTGCCCATAGTTTTCGAAAAAAGTAATTATACAAATATTTTTCTCTACATACCCACCTTTATTAGTAACACAATCGTTGCGTGAAAAATATAGATGTGTTTATTTCCCTTCAGATACGCATATGGATATACAGACATTCCTTTGATAAATGATTGAATATACTAAATTATCGACTAAGAACGTTTGAACAGTATAATAACTTAGAAACGAAAAGTAAATATTTCTTTGTGCAGGTATATTCGCCATATTTCCCCGCATCCTTTTTAGGAACATATATCGTACGATTCTTTATGATATATACGACAGAGACAAAAAACGATTCATTTAAAAAATAAAGAAGCCTATACCGCATTTTTAAACTTCACAAGTGGAATCCATTTACCATTAAACACACAGTTCCTCCGATTTCTTAGAAAAACATTCGTCATGTTTTTCGTTTAAAAACATTACATTCGTTACCTCTTGCTCGACTAATATATTCCGTTTAATATTACGTATTATATGACCAAATATAAGTTATCCTATCAGTTTATAAGATCAAAAATATCCATTGCAGCGGGCACGAATTCTGCGAAGTAGGATTTTTTCCAAGGTCGCCCGGCCCTGTTTGTGTAGTTCGAGGATACCGCGCAAGGAACGTTAAACAGTTAGCCCCCTTGTTGTTTTTCGAAAAGAGTAGGCTAATGCCAGCACCGGATTTCCCTCCCCTCTTCTGTGTGCGAGTCAAGTTGACAGTGCAAAATGACCATGGCACTCGACGCACATAAAAATCAATTATGTACTACTACTACATATTCATTGCAAGGATTGCTCAGTTAGAAACTAAAGTAACTTGACAGTCATCCCAAACTAAGTATATTATCTCCAATTACATCAAAGGATGATGGCGTATGTTCCAAATTTTGAGAATTCAGCAACCCCTATTGTTTAAAATGTATAAAACCAAATCTAATTCTGGGGTTTCGAAAAATATCATCCCATGATCAAACAAAGCAAAGGCCGACTTCTTTCATCTATTTTAGGATCGCGTTAACTCTGAAAAGTCACGAGAAAAAATATTGCGCCAGAAAGTAGGGAGTCTTATCCTCGTTGAGTCATTCTTTTAAAAATTCACGCAAAGTAAAACAGAGGAGGGAGGATAAGTATAACGGAGAGAGGAAGAGCAATGGGAAAAACCGGGAAGAATGTGGAGGAGAATACTTGAAGGAAAGCTGCGTACTGTGGGATGACAGAAATAATGGTAGAAGACCGAGAGGGGGGGGGGGGCTACCGAGATGCGGGTTCGAGGGGATTAGAGAAGAAAGTGGGACACGGAAGGAAAGATGAACAAGGGGGGGTAGGGCGAAAAACAGGCAAAGAAATGAGGAGAGGAAGAGAAAAGGAAGGGAAGAAGGGAGGAGGAAGAGTGAATGGGCAATTCGTAGCAAATTGCCTGCCGACGGGGAAGTCGACGGAGGGATGGCCATTTGGGAGAGAAACGCCGCTTCGAGGCTTAATGGCACGGATAGAGGGTTGGCTGGTAGGTTGGTGAGAAGGTGCCAAAGTGACCGCGAGATACCGAGACTTTAAAACACGCCTTCGCCAGGGATTTCCATCCGCAGACGAACCATTCCTAGCCGCTTAAAAAAAAGTCTTCGGCACATAAGAAAACGCAGTTTTATCTCTGAAAGAAGGAAAAAATTGGCGGTAGAGGCAATATTTCGCAGCGCTTCGTTTTAAAAAGAAAACCAACCGGTAGCCTTTCTTGACACGCGAAGAAGAAAACTTACCTATGAAAGTTAAACGGAGAACGTAGGTTGTTTATGGCCACTATCAAATTACTAGCGGACATATTAAACACTTCGTGTCCAAATGTGGGGCAGTGGGAGGTGACAGAGCAGACGAAGAAAAGGAAAATCTATTTTCATTGCATTTACATTTTTCATAATCGCTATGACCTTTGGCGATCTACAAGCGCAGCAAGTAGCGCATCCGAAATCTCCGATTATCGTCATCATTACACATTTATATACAAACGTAGAAAGATATGAGTAATTATCTCTGTAAACATTACTATGCATGTTTTGCTGTTCCAAAACATATTTTTACTTTTATGGTGACCTAAGAGCTTCGCGACGGTAGCGTAAAAACTCGACACAACAGAAAAATTGAAGTGGACCAGGTGATAGTGATATATTGTTATACCAAAGAAGATTCGTGGAACGAAATTATACGAATGAAATCAAACACGCTACGTAAATTTTTACCTCAATTTATTTCCACAAGCGATGCAGATCCACTACAATGTTTATTTTTTTTCATATACGGGTAATTTTTACACACTTTTCTTTAACTCACTCTGTTATAATATATTCATATATTTATATATGTTTCTTTCGAATCTTTCTCGCTTTATATCTCTGCCCCTATAAATGCTACAGGACTGAAATTTCTGGTATATTGATATTTCTGATGACCAACCGACGTAAAAAAATCGAAAGTCACAAAAAAGTTAATATTTAAGGGATATTTTTAACCCCAATGTTACATTTCAATACCCCATAAGAAAAGCATGGAATTCAGTGTAAGGCATTCTAAAAATGCATTTTAAAGTTACATACTTAAAATTGGGATACGAATTCGGGAAAAGAACAGTTGTTTGGCTGAAAGAACGGCGTTCTTAATTTTTTAAGGAAGAAGTCAAATACGAACCGAATTAGCGTAAATCTGAAAAAAGTGCGAATTTTTTCTCTCTTCAACAATAGGAATGTATAAAAACCATGGCAACGACATTATTGCTTTTAAAGGGACCTTTAATGCTCTTAATGGAAATTAAAAACGTTTTAATGCTTTTAAGGGAAATATTGATGCCGTCACAATGAATTATAGCGGAACTTTAAAATATTTTAAGAATTTTCCTATATTGAAATAAACTTTGAAAATCTAATATATTATAACCGCTGTCTCTCCTGCGTCTCTCCGTGCGTACCTGCCTGCCTGCGTCTGAAGTCTCGAGGGACGTCACCTTCCGGCATGAACGCAAATAAACCGAGAACGGTAGGTTCGATTTCGACAAATCTTTCGCCTAAATACTCGGCGCGAACTCTTGCAGGTTTTAAGTTGGTAGTCATCCGTCGGAAAGGCATGGGTTCGATACGAGGATAGTTTTCGTTTTTTGCATTTGATTAACACGTAATCGGCTAGAATACGATGTGCAGACCTTTATTCTTTAACATTTTAAAATATCTTACGATCGAGACTCTGACTCGAGATTTATACCATTTCACGCAGAAAGAAATGAAGATTCTTATTCTTACCACCGATTCTGTTGTTTAATTCGCGTTTGCTCATATTTTAAGTTTATATTCGATTTTCACCGGTTTTTCGACATTTCTAAAAGGATGTTGCTAGGGCAGCCGGCATTGTTCATCTAGGATTTTTGCATTGTTAGACTCGAGCTTCAAGTGCATTTGCACTAAGCTTGCAATAAAACGCATGAAGGACCAAAACAGATTAAGTCTCGAGTGACGTCATCTCCCAATATAAACTCAAATCAAGAACGGTCGGCTCGATTTCGACAAATCTTTCGCCTGAATACTCGGCGCGAAGTCTTGCAGTTATTAATTGGGTTGTCGTCTCCCGAAAAGGCATGGGTACGATATCAGGAAAGTTTTCGTTTTTGCATTTGATTATCACATAATCGGCTGGAATACGATGTGTAGACCTTCAGTCTTTAACATTTTAAAATATCTTACGATCGATTGATTGATTCGAGATTTACACTATTTCACGTAAAAAGAAATGAAGATTCTTATTCTTACTTTCTATTCTGTTGTTCAATTCGTGTTTTCTCATATTTAAGTTTATATTCGATTTGCTCCGATTTTTCAACATTTCAGTTGTTGATCTCGGATGTTTGCATTGTTAGACTCGGACTTGCAAGTGCATTTACACTAAGCTTACAATGAAAGAAACGCATCAGGCACAATGACCGATAGAAAATTTGTGTGAAAAGTTTCGCGTAAATATAAAACAAGTAGTTCTGGAAAGAACTAATCTGCCTACTTTCCTTCCAATACAATTTTAATATATAACAAGTAGTGGTGTACACAGGTTTTCCGTGATACAGACGTGTTTTTCGTGAAATTCGTCGCAGTATAATCGTATATTACTGTATTAGCTTTGAAATCAGAAAATTATTCTTTCTTATATTGTGGTAGTCCTGCTTTTTTGATCCGTTCTAAACATATTCATCTAATTTTCCCATTCTATACTCGCCCTACACGAAATTTCTTTGAAATCTGTTCAGCCTATACCATTCAAATAGTTACAAATAGTTCAAATAGTTACAGAAAAATTCCAACCTTGATATTGTGGTAGCCCTGTTTAGTCGACCCGGATAAATATGGTATTTTGATTATTTATTTATAATTATGAAGATTATATATAGCATATTGTGTTAAAATCCATGCGGTCAGTTCTCCAGAAATTCGTGTAAAAGAAATATTATTTAACTTATTAATTTATTACCTCCGTTTTATACATCTTGATTTCATTATGATATGTTGTGAAAATCTTATATACAAAATTTAATTGAAATCCGTTCAGCCAATTCATTTCAAATCCTTAATTACTGAAAGAGTTTAATTTGTAATTGTGGCACTCCTGTTTGGCTGATTTGGTTTAAATATACTAATATGGTTTTGTATATATTATAAGCATTAAATTTGGTTAAAATTGATGAGGACAGTTCAACACAACTACGTGTAAAAAGAATTTTTTCATTCCTTGTATTTTGGCAGCCCTGCTTTATATATCTACACTAAACATATTGGTTTTGTTATTTTATGCTGCATGCCTACTTCTTACAAATTTTTGTTGAAATTGGTTCAGCCAATTCCTTCCAAATTCATAATTACCGAAAAGTTTAACTTTGAAATTGTGGCACCCCTGCTGAGTCGATCCAATCACAATATGTAATTTGTTCATTAATTTATGTGAAGATTCTATGTACCAAATTTAGTTGAAATCGGTTCATTCATGAAGAAGATGTTAGGGGGGACACACACAAGATTTAATTTATCGATGAATACCGAAAGTTTCGTAACTTTCAAAGCGATTGGTACCGACAGCTATTTTTCATCCCTTGCAATTCGTGCCTTGTTCCGCATATAGCTATCTGATACATGTGTAAATAACTTGTATTTTGCCTTAGACAAGATTTTTCAAATTGCCCTAATATTCAGCTTATATGCATAGAGGGTATTTATTATAGAGACTAAGGCAAACGTTATAATAAAAATGTAGGTACTTCGGTTCAGTTAAACGATGAACTCGTAATAACTCTAAATAATAGTTTCGACTTGATTTTCATTAGCAGAATCACATATGATCTCTTGTGTATGTTCCGATGTAAACTCTCTTCCGACCCACCGAGGTGCTCGCACTTCTAATACCAAAGCATTTGCATGTACGAATGCGGATCGCCACGTAAAACGTTTGCACACCACTGACCTAGGTATATAGGCGTATAGGCGAAACTTTTCAAAACCTTGATGGGAACAGACTACAGAAAGATCTGACGAGCTCAGAATTCATCGCAACCGAAAAACGAATGGAGTGCATTTTAGTTCCAAAACCATCCCTTTAAAAACAAAACCTAAGTCCAAGATAGAAATATAGAGCTAACCTTTTGGATTAAATGCCTGCTTTGTAGCCGGTATGCGTGTCTAGTATTCTCAACCTTTTTATGGATGTTGGAGAGACAAGATTTTTCAACGTCTAACTTAACAGAGTTCTAATTATCAAAGCGAGGACTATTCTTACCCTCATCGAAAATATTTTCCTTTCGGTATTCAGATCGAATACAAAAAATATTACTGCGACAAGTTGTGGTTAGGCTAATACATGAACACAAATATCCATTTTCACGACAAGATTCGAACCTCTGACTTTCGCGTCCATGGGAAATTTAATCCGCTAACAAAATAAATGGAAAACCGCTATAAAGGCTAGAAGAGAGTTAAAAATTAAAAGAAAGCAATAGAGGTTTAAAGATGCGAGCGAGAAAATCGACGAAGGATGTAGGAGTAAAGGAAGTTGAGATCTTGCTCGTGGCGGTCAGCAAGGATGGAGAAAGGGAGTGGGTTAGGCGGAGAGATAAAGAAGGGGGTTAAGGGCAGAGGGCGGCGGCGTGTCAAAGAGAGGCCACAAAGACCTTTTGGGCATGGTTTCCTTAAGAAAAAAGTGCCGCCTGCACCTCCGTAGTTCAATAAAATCCCAATACCATTGTCTATATAGACCGAAGACTGCGAGCAGATACCGAGATGAATATTGGCAAAACACTTTGCTCGACCTTCAAAAACACTGGGATATTGAGTTTTATGGACTTTTACGAGGAGGGAAAGAGAGTACAAGGTATATTTTCCTCTTAAGAAGGCTATATAACCTATGGTGTGGCGTTTTCTAAAATGTCCTCCCTCGCCTAACGGACTGATATGTAAATTCGTTTTTACGGTCCTTTGTGCCCATTTGGTTGCCTCTCGAACTCATCGCAGTAAAATATTTTATTAATATGATCCAAGTCGTCGATTTTTCGTCTATGTATTGCTTTTTGTATAAATAAATTAAAAGTCAATGTGTCGAAAGAAGATATGCTATAAGGTGACATTTTATATCTAAAATTATATTCTTTTCCCTCAGTATTCTAACTGTCGAGTTTCTCCTGCATATACATAACAGGTACATTAAACTATACGGAAGCATAGGTTTAATTACTTTAAACATTGTACCACACGAAGAAGTTTTTTTAAACTTTGAGCCATTTGAGATTAATTCACATTTAGCTACTTTGGATATATTAAATGGCAAACTCAATGTTTATATAAGCTAGTGTAAAAAGTTAGACATTATATGTCGCAATAGAACGGAATGAATTTTTAATATGTAAAATTTTCGTGAGATAAAGACAATATATTATAGTTCTTGGATATGGATAACATACTACAAACTGAATCCAAATCTTCTATTTTCAGCTGAAATCCCAAACATTTAATGGAACGTAAACTTATTATGAAGCATAATCAAGATCGCGCATTCTTAGAGAGAGAATACACAATGTCGCTCGCCAAATTCATATACCGTATACTTATATACCGTATTTACTCGACTGTAAGACGAGATATTTTTGTGTTTTTTTCGGCCCAAGTATGAGACTCGTCTTATATTCGCGAACGGAGAAATCAATTAACAAAAATATTGGGTGACTATGACTAATCCAACATGGTTGAAATCAAATTTATCTTTGCACCGTGCATTGTAATGACAATTTTTAGAGATTTAAATAAAACATAACTCATAATCTTGTTTAATTTATTTCCTTCAGAATACCATATAATTTTTTTCCTCAAAATTACTTTCTTACATTCGAGGTCGTCTTATAGTCGGGTAAATACGGTATAAATTGATAAACAATCTACAAATGAAACGAAAAAATGCCCTTTTCTTACTTGAATGAAGGGGTACGCCCTACAGACAGGTCCGGACCGAACTACTGGCGAGCCGGGTGGCTGCTCGGGGCGCCCAAGTTTTTGGGACGCCATGCATTACTTGCAAGTGAATAAATATTGGATATCAATTTATACCGAGGATCAGGCTAGGATCTTGACGCATTTCTATTAATTTTTCATCATCAATAATTTTAACAGATCGATGAATAGATTAACATGTACTTTGTAAATATATGAGCAAACTTAACGGAGGGGGGAGGGGGGGGGGCGCAGGGGTGCTATCTCGCAAGGGGCGCCAAAATTCCTCGGGCCACCCCTGCCTATGGGGGAATTGATCGTGTTTTATTTGCGCATCGATAAAAATAGGTAGATGGAAGAAATCTTTGATACACAAAAAGGATATGTGTGGAAAATTTTCGAAATGAAAATTCCTGTCTCATTTTTAAGGTACAGGTTGTCGGTGCTTGCATACTGCAAGCGCTTAAAAAATTACCATACACCAACATCTATACTCGTAAATAAACTTTCTTGCTTGCTCTGGTGATCGCGTTGATAACCAGAGCAAGCTATTTATAATGAATACGTATCCCACTAAAAAAAATAATAATAAAGAAATAATGGAATATTTTATGAGTTAGGATTAAGACGTTACCATGTGTTTACCTAGTTGGTTGTCATTAACGATATTATGTAATATAGTCCATCGATTCCCATTAAAAGCATTAAATCAATGCTCTTGAAGTATGGAAAATCGATTCCCATGGAAAGGCATTGGAGGCGTTGTTATGGTTGTTAATATTTTTCACTGTTGAAAATCTAAAAACTTTTCATAATTTCACGATTAAAATCAAATTTTTATGAAAATTCACCATGGATTTAAATTTTGTCTTCAATAAAAATAAACTTCACTTTTTCATCCACAATATGGCGCATGTCCTGACTTTGTACACTAATTGTAAATTATTTAAAAAAGCGATTTTATACAGCCCTGCGCCGTTTTCAATGCTTTTCTCATGGGTGTTAAAAATTAAACTTGGGTGTAAAAAATACCTCTTAAATATAACTTTTTCTGGAATTTCGGATTTTCCCAGAAGTTGTACCCAATGATTTATCGACATGCCAAATTCCAGCTCTGTAGCACTCCTAGAAGTACCTTAGGTTTTCTATCATATATCCAATATATCTATAAAAGAGTTTGTATGTGTGTGATTCTATAACTCGAGAACTAGAGAACGTAGAAGCAAGAGAAAGGCATCATTTTAATTACAGTGCAGATAAAGGTGGTGTAGTAGGTAACACTAATAATTTTCTTATCAATATTGATTCAGAAACCCGAACAACGTTGAATTGAGTCAAATAACTTTCAACTTTTTCGTACTTAAAGTGTTTCTGTATACTCTGCATTTATTATTTGTTCTTAACCTTAAACCCGAGCAACGCCGGGTACTTCTGCTAGTATCCAATATATGTAAGAAGCAGTTACTTATAATGATAAATTAGCTAAGGACATTGGAACAGGCGTCAAAGAAACAGGCGATGAGAACTACACTTAACTGTGTTTTGAAACACGTTCCTCTGTCTAACGACAGCGGTAATCATTTTCCAACATATTACCAGACGAGACGAGGCAATAAAGCGAGAGAAGCATCTAGAATCAACGATTTGGTAATAACCAATGAGGACTATTTTGTACTTAAGTTGCGCACCGGCGAGCCTGGCGATTGTTCGGGAAGCCATAATCTAGGGCAGCGTTTCTCAATATTTTACACCCCGTCCCACGTTCCCCAAAAAAATCTGGGTCCCACCATGATAAAAACAAAACTCCCACCTTTTCCAAGGAGTGGATTTTTACGTTGAATGCATTTTAGTATTAACTGATCATTAATGGAAATATTTTTGCGGCATTAAATATATCAATAATTTTGTTAAAAAGTTTTATAATATTTATTTTCCAAACTTTGCGTCCCGCCTATACGACTTTCGCGTTTCGCCAGTTGAGAAACACTGATCTAGGAAGCACTTTCCCTATGAACTATCTACACCAGTGGTGCCCAAAATTTTCGGCTCGAGGCCCACATAGTCCGATTTCGCACTAGTCGCTGGCCACACCCAATCGAAAATACAGTTGAAGAATAATTTAAAGAAACTAAAGGATTAAGCTGTGGGTCAATATTGACTGATTTGTTTTAATTTTATTTATCCATGTGTTTATAATTTGCTATATTCATTTTGTTACAGCGTTTCCTTCCTTTTGTGCACCATAGATACATACATTGCTTGCAATAGATAAGTGTTGGCTGGCAACCAATAATACTGAAGAGGAAGGATCTCAATAGTAGTCCACCAATTATTATTATTACTTACATACGTCAGAATTGGGAGCAGAAATGCACTCCCCCTCGGGGGGGACCCATCATTCTAATGCCTACTGCGGTTTTCTTGATCGCCCACCCGAAATTGGCGTTATCACAGTAACACATGCTACTCGTTCGTATTTATAAACGCGAATTGTAATGTCGAAGACATCGCGGGGATTATAGGATAGTGGCTGCCAGAGCAAAACTATCGAGCGAAAATCTTATTAATCCCATGCGTTTACATTTATTATTGAATCGCGCTAAAGCAACACAATTTCCCCTATAATACGCGGAACAATGCTTAAACGTAGTCAAGTGTAATTTGATACACCCAATGTCCGAAATTGTTATACATTAAAGTTTGAATGCATTTCAAACCGCAACAAAAAACTCTAGTGAGAGTACCTATTTAGGTAAAAACGCGCTTAAACCGATAGAGTGGAATTATCTATAATATTAGTATAGGAGGATAAAAGTTTTCCTTCGAAATATTCAGCAGAAGGAAATATTTTCAAAAAACACCTATACTGAAAGCTCCTCCAAAAGCGAAGATTTTTTTCCTTTGAACCCTCTTTTACTTTCTCCATATACGTAGTATAGGGGAAAGTATTGTATTCATGTAAAAAATCGACTTTGAGATTTCAACGGAAATACATGTTTTGAGGTCTCCTGAACACGTTTTGACCATTTTCTCGATGAAGACTGCGTGTGTACATGATAGCTTTTTGTGGGTGCTCTAAGTCAAAAACTATTAATAAGGTCAACTCGAAATTTTATATTTAACATTTTTATAAAAGTCAGAAGAACTGATTAGTTTTCGGTAAAAATCGGTCAACCGGAAGTGGGTGTTTTTCAGTTATTTTGAAATATTTGCTTTAATATTTGATAAATGTAAAAAATGTAATGGAATATATGTTGTAGGAAATTTAATTTTCTACAACCTTTGTTTGAGACATTTTTTCATATAAGATGTCTAAGAGGTATAATAGCTGCCACCACCACGCCACCTACCGACGACTATTGTTAACCAAAATTGACGCTTAGTTACGTCTTAGTAACGCTCCTTTTTCATTTCTTAATTGTTGGAGCTTTGTGGCTAGATCCAATATCAGAAAGCTATGGTTTGAGTTTATTTCTGTTCTTTGTAAAGTCTAAAATTTTCTCGCAGTTTCTTAAAATATTTTTTATTATAATTATTTAACCTATTTGGAATTTTTAGAAATATTACAGATATGGAAAAAATCATGTGGTGGCCACATAAGATTTTTACTTTCTCCATATACGAAGCATAGAGAAAGTATTGTTTTCATGAAAAAAATCGAATTCGAGATTTCAACGGAAATACATGTTTTAAGGTTCCCTGAACACGTTTTGACTAGTTTCTCGATGATGTCTGTGTGTCTGTATGTGATAGATTTTGTGGGCGCTCTAACTCAAAAACTACTAATCAGGTCAACGCAAAATTTTATATTTAACATTTTTATAAAAGTTAGAAGATCTGATTAGTTTTTGGTAAAAATCGGTCAACCGGAAGTGGGTGTTTACTCTTGTCACTTATCCGTTATTTTGAAATATTTGCTTTAATATTTGATGAATGTAAAAATGTACTGGAATAAAAGTTGTAGGACATTTCATTTTCTACAACCTTTGTTTGATACATTTTTCTATATAATGCATTTTTTAAGAGATATATTATATTTCTAGCTGCCACCACCACGCCACCTACCGAAGACTATTGTTAACATTTGGCGCTTAGTTACGTCTTAGTAACGCTCCTTTTTCTTTTCTTAATTGTCAGCCGGAAGTAAGTATTGAGAACGATCCCAGAGCTAACAACATGTAATTTGCCATATAAATATGGAGAAAGTCATGTGTTACCCACATCAGTTTATTTCCTATACAGCGAGTGGAAATGTGGAGGGCTAAATTATGAGTGAAATAAAATCGGCTAAATCGGAATATCCTCAGTCGTGTACTGAGCTTTCAGAAAAGAAGTAAAATAAAAATATTTTTATGCTATAACTGATGCATCTAAATGATTGCTAATTACAGTCATGGGTTTCTACAGATAAATGTAGTCGGTGGATAATGTTATTAATAAAGTTTAAATCAAAGCCTACTCCGTTTTTTATATACGAATTATAGAAAAGGTATTGTTTTCATGAAAAAAATCGAATTCGAGATTTCAACGGAAATACATGTTTTAAGGTCCCCTGGACACGTTTTGACTATTTTCTCGATATCAGTGGGTGTGACTGTGAGCGGAATTTTGTGGGCATTCTAATAAAAAGAACTATTAATCAGATCATTGCGAAATTTTATATTTGACAATTCTGTTCAAGGGAAAAGAAGTGATTAATTTTTGGTAAAAATCGGTCAATCGGAAGTGGGTGTTTACATCCGATTTTTTTAAATATAAATATTTGCTTAAATATTTGATAAATATAAAAAAGTCCCGGTATAAAAATTGTAGGAAAATTAATTTTCTACAACCTTTGTTTGAAACATTTTCCCATATAATGAATTGTTGAAGAGATATTGTAAAAATAATTTTTTTAGCTGCCACCACCACACTACCTACCGGCGACTATTCTAAACACTACGCTCCTTTTTATTTTATTAATTGTTGGAGCTTCGGGGCTATATCCAATATCAGAAGGCTACAGATTGAGTTCCTTTATGTTCTTCGTAAAGTCTTTAAATTTTTTTCGCAGTTCCTTCAAATATTTATTATCATTTAACCTATTTGAAATTTTTAGAAATATTACAGGCATGGAGAAAGACATGAGGTGGCTACATCCGATTTTTTATAATTGCTTTAATAGTTGATGAATGTAAGAAAGCACTGGAATAAAAGTTGTAGAAAATTTAATTTTCTACGTTTGTACGAAACATTTTCCCATACAATGAATTGTTTTAGAGATATACTAATTATTTAGCTGCCATCATTTCACTACCCCCTGGCGACTATTGTAAACACTTTACTCTTAAGTTACGTCTTACAATTAGTAACGCTCCTTTTTATTTTCTTAATTGTGAGAGCTTCGTGGCTATATCCAATATCAGAAGGTACGGTTTGAGTTTATTTCAGTTCTTTGTTAAGTTTTAGAATTTTTCTCGCAGTTCCTTCAAATATTTATTATCATTTGGAATTTTTAGAAACATTACAGGCATGGAGAAAGTCATGTATGTGGTGGCCACATCAGATTTTTTCATATTATTCCATGTGTAAGCTTTTTCAAGGCTGGATCTCGTTTTAAGAGTATAAGGAAATGCACAAGGACACATTCTATTCAAACTATCCTGGAAAAATTCTAGTCAAGTCATCCGCATCACTGACAAAAAGTATTTGTGCTAACGTATCGAGGAGAATATAATTTAGTGACGGGCTCAAACATGTACCTACGCACTCCCACATGTATAAATGCATAAAAACACATACGCAAATACATATATTTATAGCCACTTAAACGCATATGAGCTTATATAAATAAATATTTATTTACATCTGTATTACTAGGAACATATCTATATAAATAACGAGCAATGTTTGTAACTCCGTTCGTGATTCCGTCACGCTCATCTATCTGCACCTTCGGCGGCAAAAGATCCAGGGGTATGGCTGAGACAGGTTGCAATATTTTTACGGGAGGGAGGGAGGAGAATGAGGGAGGGAGGGAGAGAGGGAAGGAGAAAGAGAGGGAGGGAGAGTGAAAGGGAGAGGGAGAGAATGGAGGAGAGATGGAGAATGAAAGGGAGGGAGAGAAACTGGTAGGGAGAGAATGGGAGGAAGAGGGGAAGAATAATGAGGAGTAAGAGAGAGAGGGAGAAGAATAAGAGGAAGGGGACAGGGAGAAAGGGCGAGAGATGGAGGGAGAATGGAGAGTATATTAACTTTAATTTATAACTTAATTCATGCATACCCGTCGTCTTTGAAGGGCAATTACACTAGCGTTTACATAAAATTTGTCCATCTCAAAGATTGGAATAAAATATTACAATGTCGGAAAGGTGTCACACTCATACCACCGAACATAAAAATGCCATATAGTGGGTCACCCGGGAAAAATTAACGATCTTTCACGTCGCGGGCCATCCCGCAACGGAAACATCACGATCTCGGGTCCAGACGTGCGCTCATTTTCCCCCCAAGAGAACGCCGTGACATGTCATGCGTTTCCTATAAAAATTTCCCGCACGTGCGAACGAGCAGGAATAAGTGGCTTTGCTGGTTAACTCTGGCTCGCCTTTTCTTCCTTTCCCGCGAGCGAATCCCATTCTCCCTCGTACTTTTTTCCTCGAAACTGGAGCGCAAAAGGGAAAAACAGGGTGGAGGGAAGGAAAGGTCCTGGGCTCTTAAGAAAAAGTATTTTATGAGTATCCCAGAAGGTTAAAAGAGGTCACCCCTATTTTTTTTCATTGGGTGAGATTTATCGTTCGGCGCAGAGGAAGCTGGTGGGAGGCGGAGGAGAGGGTGGGCGTGAGATGGGATGGTGGGCGTTAGATGGGCGGGGGGACACGGGGCGAGTCGGTTAGGAGACGGGTTGCGAAGTGGAATGGGTGGGGAGGGGCAGGAGGGAAGGGCGAGTGGGTGGCAGTGTGGGGGAAGAGTGTTTGCGCCGGCGCATCAAAGGGGAGGTAAAACAGGAAAGCACATCCGAGGAAGAAGAGGCAGAGTATGCATCGCCGTTGTGTGGAAATCGTACGGGCGAACCGGGAGTGTGAGGCGAGGAGGGTAACGATCCCCTGTCGGGTCAAATCGTAAAGGAGCTTCGGCAGGCGCTTGTTTTCGATAATAGAAAATAAGGCTGGACGGAGTAAAAAGTCTTGTTTCGTCTGCTGTACTTTCATCTCTTTCTTCCCCCTTCCCACTTGATCAGTTGAAATAGGCCTTAAATTAAAGAAATTCATGAATACGTTCGTACTCAATGCCTACTGGATGCCTGCTTCCATTTTTAGCGGATGGTTTATGCATTAAAAAAGACGCATGTTCGCGTAGAATCGGTAACATACAAATAGAATTTTAAAATGTGATAGAGCTGACCCGTCGACTCTATATTTGAACTATTCTATGGGCAAAGGAGAAATATTTTACATAATACAAAAGATATTTATAAAAAAATTGTTTTTTCATAACCATTACCTGTTTGTGCCTGAAGATGGACCCTTAGTCCGATTACTTCCTCAGCGTATTTTTCCGGTTATCCTACATATTCTTAGCCCTTATCAAAGTACCGAAGTCCTCACTAGATACGCTCCAATATCTCAAATCTAATGATATATTTTTACCTTCCATCTTCCATACACACACACACACAACATACACAAAACCAATAAAAATTCACATACCCAAACAATTTTTACCCTTTGTCTCCACAAAATGCTCGAAAAAAAATTAACTTCTAGTTCATCATGGCGACGAGAGCTGATTTATGTCTTGACCTATATTCATTGTCTTTTTCATAACAGCACCACGGATGTTTTAGAAAAATCCTTCATTAAAAAAATTAACGAAAAAGTTGGCCGAAATAACCGAAAAATATGCATGGAACGGTCTGACACAAATGTATAACCCTCGTAGCGAAAGGAAGGGATGAGGAAAATCAATTCTCCCGAAGAGGTGCGCAATAAAGTAAAAATAGGGTACGCTCGTGTGTTTCGCAAAACGCCGCGCTCGTAAGAGTCGCCACGCGAGAGAACAATGCTCGTCGGTTGGAAAAAAGAAAAGAAAGAGAGCATTAAAAAACTCCGCTCAATGCGGTCATTGCATATCGCACAACCCACATACGCGGAGAATGCCTCATTCTCCCCCATTGTCAGGTGAAATTCTACGGCTGAGAAATGAGGGGGCGTCGTGCCTCCGAGAGATACATCGATTGCCAGATTACAATCTCCTTATTAACCACTTTCTCCTGGCGACGATTCATCCCCAACTAGGGTGACCGGTTTTCAGTGCTATATCTCGGAATCCCGAAAAAGATACTTTCTTTAATTGGTAATTCTTACATTTTCTATGTAAATCAGCGCGTGACAATACAATATCGTTAATTTCTATTAATTTGACTCTCAAACATTACATTTGTTAATTTCTCGATCGATCCTGTGAACATATTGTTTGAATTTATAAAATTATCGGCTACCTTTTGAACAGATGATAACCAAGCTGAGTAAAATACATTTAAAGGATTTATAAACAACGAAAAGACTAAAAATCATACGTCGTCCCGGTTACGTCCCTGCTTTTCTTCCCCAGGACACATTTTTTAGTGGTTTTTCTTTCTCAGAATCTGGTCGCTCTACTCCAACCCAAGAAATCCTTCACATTTATTTTCGATTGGGTATGCAAATAAAGCGCAGGGACATGGTGCGTTTTAATCGAGCGCCTACAGGGAAATAATCCGTAACGTCAGTCATTTCACAGACGTTTCAATTTTTATATAAAAAAAGAAGGTGGAACTCGTACCAAATTTACTTTAATTTCGGCGCAGCCTGGAGGGAAAGAAGGATTGGAAAGCTAAGGTCTCGAGTAAGATGCAGAGGCAATAACGAATTTCGAGGAAGAGCACCACACCCACGACTCCTCGCGTCTTTTGCAATATCTCCCTTCGGTTCGAAATCGAGATGTTTCGCGGTTGCACCACCGACTCCAACACGCAGGCGCCGGTCGTTCGCGAAATATGTCAGAGAACGCCCCAGTTTCCAGGAATATTTTTAATGCAAAACTTAAAATTACAACCGTCTGACTCTCTCTATGGTTCCTACAGGTATTAGTTGAAGATTATCGAGGATTAAAAGCTTTGTAAACATCGCTTAGTGCGTGATTTGCGCTTCATAAGTTTTTGGTTAGAAAGGGCTGAGAATAAATCCGATGCATTCGGGGCCTGAAGGAGAAACTCGCGCGCTCTTTAGGATCTCAACAACAGCTTCTCAAAACAGTATCTACTACAATACCGGAATTTAAATGTAACTACTTGATGATTTATGAAATGGAAAAGTGTATTAAAGATTATTTTTAGATTGAAAAAGAATTACACCCGCTCCCAGGAAATTGGTGTGCGGATTGGAATTCTCTTTTGATTGACTTGGAATAATAGCAATTGATAATATGGATTTAAAAATTGTAAACAATTAAGATTCCCTTTCTAGCGTAAGAGGTGGAGACGCGTTTTCTTAAAAAAATTCAGGGTTGGTTTACCTCCCCCATTGGGTAGGGACAATCCGCACTGTTGAAATGCATATCTCACTACATCTTCCCATGCGTGAAAACTTTACTCCTGCAGCTTCGGTAGTTTGGTTACAATACCATTGTCAAGTTTCGAATTTTTCGAATTTTAAGCCACCTAGCGAAAAATCTATGAACTACTTGGAAAATCCAACCGATGGAAATTTCATAGATTCATAAGAGCTATCGAATTAAAAAAGAATTTTCCAAATATGTATCTCTTAAGACAAAAACGTTGATTGTCCAAAGACAGAGGGACAGACAGACGGACGGATAGACAGACATAATCTCGTTTTTTTATTTTAAGAAAACGTGCTAAAAATCGCGAATCAAAACTCAGTACATGTTTAATAATCAAAATTATAATAAAAAATTTACATTTAAAAGAGCACTACTGTCTTTGTAATTCCACGATGTTAAACACGGTCTACTTGAAACATAAACAATTTACCGATAGACATTTTCCGGAAACGGAAAAGGCGTTTGATCCACAAATTTATGAAAGGAAATTGTAACACTGGACCACCCTGAGGAGCAAATAAATTGGACAATTAAGTATATGTTATGCTAAATTACAACATTCCCTCGAGATTCGACGGGGAAATGTTCCTATGAATTTGTGCGTTCGCAAAAAACAATTTCAGGATATATTACCTCAAAAACTCGATGTTAAAATGATACGCTTTCCTAGTTCCAAAATCTCTACCTACTTCTTAACTATACAATGAAATAGAATAATATAAATAATACATTAGATATGAATAATATAATATAATTACCAGGATAACATTCTCTAAAGGATTAATAATTTTTAAAGCATTTAAGATCAAAGATATGAAAGATGAAAGAATTTGGCAGGTTGTACTGCCGTACTGATAGCGTAAATAATATGCATGTTCTTGGTAATTTTGTTCCCAAGTAATTACAGTCTGGAACGGTTTACTAGAAGCAGAAAAAGTCACAGGGAGGAAAATATAAGAGCTGTTGTAACCTTAACTCGATTTACAATCATGTTCTTTACCGGAAAATGTTTAAAGTACACATGTATAACTAGCAGCACACTGGCACCAAGCGACTTTCCTGGGACCCGCCCGATTATTACTACATAAAAAACTTTAAAATTTAATAAATACTTTGGATCCTGACAAAAGAGAATTTACCCCGTTATTTATTGAGCCATAATATAAATATTTTCTTTAATTACGCTTAACAAAAACACAATCGCTCAATCGTAATGTGAATAGCGAACTAGCCCTCCTATGCATAATATCATGTGAGAGCGGCACTGATGCATCATCAAGTTTGATATATATACTATACAGCGTAGTCTCGAGTCTTCACGCTCTTTTTACTGTTATAAATGAATTTGCCGTTTTACATGGTTTGAATCATCATTACGGGAAAAAAGGCCGTGTAACTCGAATTTACTGTTATAAATGAATTTGCCGTTTTACATAATTTAAATAATTATTGCGGGCAGAATTTGTATCTTGCCGACAAGTTAGCAAAAAAGCTGTGCTTGCATTATAAATTAATTTTGAATAAACTAATATCATGATCATACGAATATCGCTATAGTCCAAGAAATATATATGTATGTATTTCTGATTAATGGCAACATTTTTAAACTTATATCCCGCTATGGTAAAATGCTGCCTACAGTCGTTGTTGTTAAGAATGGTTAACTGTTCAACATCCTTGGGATCTTAAAAATAATTTCAAAATAATAATTTCATATGTCACTAATAAAGTCGCGTTATTATATTATCCAGAGAGCACAATAGGGAAATATAATCTTGATTAGTCACATTTTGTCACAAGAATGAGGTGTCTTTAATAACATTCTGTAAATAAAAAACTGCCATTATGGAATTTAGGTAAAATTAGCAATAATGAATGACATGACCCCGGCCATCAAGCAACCCATAAAAATCCCACGCAAAATCCGCGCTTGCCATCCATGACAACGCAGAATATGGGGATATTTGTCGGTAGGTGAGATGCAAGCAATAAAAGTCGTATAGCGACTAAGGGAGCTGAAGAACACAAAGAAAGTGCCATGCAAAAGGCCAAAGGAAGCAAGTACGGGTGGTGCTCAATGGGACGAGACTTGCTGTAATTACCTAATAATAAAGAATATTCCGCGCACACGAAGTATACGCGCTATTTTTAGCATCGCTAATTACAGTATAATACGCCTTCCACAACCTCATAATCGGTTAATGATCATTCTGGATTTTCAATGAATCTTCACACTAATTTCAAATCCATCTGGTGGAGATTGGAGGAGCTTAATATTGATTCATCTAAATATCCTCTGTCCCAGATGATTTTTTATCTAACTATCGACGTTTCAACAAATAACGTGCACGTGTGACGCGTTTGTTCCAAAGTTTTAATTTTTTAACGCAATTAAGAGATCGTTTCTACCATCCAGCCGTTTTGACCGCTTGTCTACGTTCGAGATGAAGAGTTTTCGGCCTGAGCGAAGAACGTTTCCAAATCCTCACGCTCCTCTTCGAATCGACGAGATGCGCCGACACGTGACGCGTGGGCGATTGGGCGGCAGGCTATCGAGAGGGATTTCAGACGCGAGAGCGCGCGTGTTCTCCGTTCAGCTGTCACACTTTCTCTCTCTCTCTCCCGTCGGTTCAAGTGGTGTGAGGGAGGCAATGGAGTGTGGGACTTTCATATCCTCCGCCGACGCCGCCGCATTTCATAGAGCATTATGTCTCGATGGAGTGCATCCGAAAGGGATTTATGGAACGCTCTGAGAGAGCAAGCAAGAGAGAGAGAGAGAAGGAGAGGGGGGAAGTAGGTGGAGATGCACAGTCACGCCAACTCTTCCAGAAAAGCAAGCAAACATTATGGCACACCTCTCCTATCTCTATCTCTCTTGTACGCTTCCTTTAAGTGCCATTTTTAAACCCTCTTCCCGTCGTAAACAATAGTAAATCCTTACCAAGTTAACCGTCGACTGCACCTTCGCTTTTTCACGGCAGCCCTTTTAACGCTCGACAAGTTTCGCGTGTGGAGCTAATTAAATTTGATATGACCGCGCACGTAGAGAAACGTTTTTAAATGTCGTTTCGTATACCGTAAATAGAGACTCGGTGAAGGGTAAAGTAATTGATTTAGTCGCTGTGAAATAAACTGTTAATAATCGTCACGCCTTTATACGAGCAATATCTCGTGCGGCTGAGGAGAAATAACATTTTTAAGTACGAATAAAAAAGCAATGATGAAAGAATACATATCATATTGGCATATCTATATATGGTGGAATTAAGGATCAAAGAGAGGCAGCATTTTTTAAATCAATAAAATAAATACGTGGTGTGGTATCTTTTGGATAAAGCGACGAATAATTGAATTCCAAGTATAAATTCAAGCAATATATAAGAAATCGAACCCAAATGTGGAATGCTTTAAAAAACACCATGCCTCTTCCCAGGAAAAGGATCCCTCGGGGGCATGTGGCGGACACTACGGTCCATCAATAAGACAACACATCGATCGTTTTGAAAGAAAGAGGATGCTACGGTTCAATAAGATCGTAAAAACCGACCCAACAATAAAACAGAACTCATTCGACTTTTAGGACCGGGTGTTTTGCCATTTCCTTGTATCACGCTCAATAACGTAAATTCGGACGCTACGAAAACGAAACGCATCCATAATAAGATCACGCCCGCCGCTACACAGTCCAGACCGAATTTTCTCAACAGAAAAACCCTCCGTTGTCTTGCACAATTTGCTTCTGGCATTCGGATCGAAAACGAAGGTGATAAAATTTGGTTAACCAAATGGGATGAAGGCGAGAGGTGGTGGTGGGAAGTGTACGTGAGCACTTCTCAAAGGGCATCGCCTCGGAAAGCGAAAGCTTTGGCGTTGAGGTCGGGGTAAAAAAGAGGCCTCGGAACATTGTGTCGGCCGAGAGAGAGAAAGAGAGAAGTAGGGAGAGACATAGGAAGAGAGTGCTTCAGATAGCGCGTTCGTCTGGGTATATTGGGGACAAGGAGAGAAGAGAAAGGTTATTTTTTTCCCTTCTCCATAAGGTGGGGGCGGGGAGAGGAGTGGATGGGTGGGGTAGGGGAGGTGGTGGGTGGAGGTGAAATGAGAGTTCATCCGCAGACGAGGCAGCAATCGCGGTGCCCCCTCCCTCCCCCGCTCCCTCAAGGAGGAGGCGGAATCGGCGCTATATGGAATTGTACTGCGTGTTGTAACTAGCCGGTGGGATGCGAGAGATGAGAATGTGTGTGGGTGAGCGAGATAGAGAGACAGAGAAATAGAAAAAGGAAAAGATCGACCCGGATCTGTAAGGGCAATAAATCAAGATTTAGGAAATAAAGGGCCGACTAGGACCATTCGAATGGAAATCGCCAGTGTGTGGCGCGGCGCCGACGTGAATTTTTGACTGCTTGGTTCTCTCGCCAGAAACACAACTTTCGAGTTTCTAACGAGTTTGTGAGACGACCCCTGCGCTGAGTTAACGGGATGTCATTAACAAGTGTGGGGTCACTTCGCTCCCTTAAAAGGGGATCGTAAATTTACCTAGACGGTCTGAGACGTTAAGCATATTAAGTTGTATAAGAATTTGTCTTGACGGATGTGACCGGTTTACATAAACACTCTGCAAAGGTAAACAAATGCCTAAAATATCGTTTTGCGTTTTTATTTTGTAGAGTACACATTCTCTTGTTGCGACGCTATCATCTTCGTTTATATGGAAGATTTGGCTTGGAAAATATTTCTCCCACTTAAGCAAGATCTTACTAGAGGAAAATTTTTTTAATAGATAAAGTAATAATGCTATAACTTTATTTCATAAATAAAAAATATAGAAGCCATCAAAGAATGTTAAATGTGTGTAATTAAAGTGCAGTCATTGTCTCTAAAGATTCGTATAACTCAATATGGGCTTCAACAGGGAACAATCGAGCTCGTCTTATGGCTGAAAAAAGTCAAGAACAAGCAATTAAAAAAATATACTTGCTTTAGGTATCTCCAATAGCCACAACAAGGCTACCTAGATACCTAGAGAAAGTAAATTTTTTCGATTGTTTTTTCTTAAACAATATGGACTTATTAAAGAAATTAATTCTTAAGAAATCCACCAACTTATTGAATCGATCCTGATAATAAATTAAACCACGTGAATTCCTCTCGAGGCAGTAAAGATGAGATAATTTAAAACTAATTTCTATTTCATTAACACGAGAAAGAATCATAGAATAAGATAAGCTGTCAGGGAAAAATTAATTGCCGAGAAGTAAAATATTTTGTAATTTTATTTACCGCTGTACACGCATAAAACATTAGATACGAGCGTAAAAAATTCAATAATGAAAAGAGATGACCCGATTACTTTCGAGCATTAAATATCATTTTATGTTCGTTGACTACAAGATGACACTGGGATAATCTTGTTTGAACGAGAGAAAACAAAAACAGATGGAGCAACTTTGACCTACATAGCTGAATATTTTCACACCTAACAACCGGAATTACTGTCGTGAATGAATGAAAAACGAGTAATTTTCATGAATATCCATCTTCTCACAAATACGCCATAAAATAGCAACCGAATACACCGCACCAACGACGCAAGTAGCCAGTCAAAGATGAGAGACGATTTTAATTACAGGCAAAACCGATCAATTAACCGATCCCTCAACACCATTGTACAAGATCGACGTAATATATATTCGAAGAGGCCAATTCCGACACCGTCACGATCACCTCTTTCGCCCCTTTTCTCTCCAGCTTCCTCCTCCGCTTCAAATCGAACGAGAGAGAGGGGATATTTTTCCCGCATACCCCGTGGCAGTTACGAGGGAGGGAAAGAGAGTAGTCGTAAGTAGGCGCCGGCGACTATCAATCCGCCCCGGGGGAGAGGGGAATCAGCATCGGAGAGAAGAACTCCAGGGGTATCTGCCCCGCTCCGTGGAGGAGAAAGTCGATAGCGTTACGGAGGGAGGGAGAGAGCGACCCATACCGCCGTCTGATGGGATTTTTAGGGGATGGGAAGCTGGAGAAAAGAGATTACACGTGGATTCTCCTCTCTCTTTCCTCCGCACAAACACGTACACACACCAGAGGCGTTTGTACACACGGAGAGATCTCATCCCTTCGAACTAAGTGAAATTACAAAAAAATAGACACCACAACGTAAAATGAGGACTACTAAGTATCCTTCCGCGCCCAGTAAACAGCCTCACGTACCCTCCCACTACTCTAAAGATTCCTAGAAAAGCTTTCAAGGAACATTGGAGCGGAAGAGAGAGAGAGAGAGAATCGTATAAGGGCGTGTCACCCTTGCTGCAGGAGATGAGGAATGGAAGAGGGCTTCGGGCGGTCGCCATGAGGAGAGATGGAGCACGAGGAGAGGGAGGGAGAGGAGAGAGGGAGAGGAGAGAGGGAGCGGAGAAAGGGACAGGCATAAAGAGAAAGGGAGAATAAAAGACGCAGAGAGAAAGCGAGCAAAGGAACTAGCAACCAGGGAAAAGATTAGATAGATAAAACGATTTTATTCGGAAAAAACCTGAAAAAATCTTACATTTGATTAATCTAATTCCGTATGAAGAACTATTTCTTAAAAATATTTTTAGAGAAAAAATTTAATTTAATGAAAATAAATAAGAAAGAAAAGTTGTTGGGAAAAGCCGGTGACGCTATCTCAGAAAAAAGCTACAGAAATAGAGGGAGAAGAATGAAATGCGCCTACAACGAAATATAATCCAGAGAGAGATGGAAGAGAAACATTAGGAGAAGATGTCTAAGAAGAATAAGAGAATGAAGCAGATGAAGAGAAAGCAGATTGGAGGATTGATGTAAAAATTAGCTGAGAAAAGAGTTAAATAAAAACTGAAAAATTAGATTTGGAGAGAGCGCCATCGATTTAAAAAAGACAATATGTACAAGACGAGAAAGAAATGGAGACGAAAATGGAGAAATTAAAACGGAGTGAAAAACAGGAAACGATTATAGGGAGAAACATGACAATGATGATAAGGAATTTAGAGTAAATGTTGGAGAAAATGTGATACGAAATAAAAAGATGAGGAAAAAAGAGAGGAGGTAGAGATGAAAAGTACGAGATATGGTGAGAGGGAGAAAGGAAGGGTTGAGGGAGGGAGAGAGAGAGAGATGAGCGCAAGAGACATAGAGCGGGGAAGTGGTGCGGCGTCGTGCGCGGAGCGAGGCAGACGACGTCGTGTGATTCCAGCCGCACTATCGATTTGTTCCGTCCCGTTTCGAGGCCCACTCCTCTCTCCCGCGCCGTCCTTCCCTCCCACTCACACTCCCTCCCTCCCTCTATGACAGCCAGAGAGCGACTTGCCTCTCTTGTGGAAGGCAGTCAGACGGCGGCTGCAGCGTCTGCAGCTACTGCCGCCGCTGCCAGGGGCCCGACGGCGATTGAAGCGATGCAGGACAAAAGAGAGGAAAGGGATGGAGGAGGGATGGAGGGGCGCGCGTGATTTCTGACGCTTCCCGCACGGATTGGTACTCTCCTTCGGCAAAAGGAATTCGCGGAAGGGGTTTGGGGAGGCGAATAGAGATGATAGCCGAGGCACGTCTTTTGACCGTACGCGGATGGGAATAAATGCATCTACTCGCGCGTCGTCCCGATTTTTTTATTCCTCGTCGTCGCAAGAAGACCACACAGAGGGTAAAAGAAAGGTAATTTGTTTTTCAACATAGGAGGAAGATATGACCCGTCACAGTAAAGGCATAACCCAGAGATGGAGTTCGCGTCGTTCAATTACTTTCGCAGTGAGCAAAAAATGTGATAATGCCGCGCTCGAAGAAAATTTTTTAAGTCTTTTCGACGCGCTGTGTTTATATTAATTTGAATGAAGGAATTTTTTAAGGGTTACCATGATCCAAAATATCTTCGCTCCTGGTGGATTAAATGAGAGTTGGAAAGCAGGGTAATTACTGGGTTGAGACTTCTCTTTGATCTGATCTCCACTAGAAGGGTAAAAAAATCCGTCTGCATTTGAATCCATACCTTTTTTTTAGCGGTTCAAAGATGGGAGTGCTGTTGCACCAGACATAACGGGGTCACCTTTTCTGTGAAAATGGCTCGCTTCGTGGAGGGAGGTTGGAAGATAAAGAGTGGCGAGGTTCAAGGAAGTAACTCATGCTGCATCCTTGTATAATTATGTTGCCTGTTAAAGTTAAGTAGGAGAGTGTATACCAACGAGCGGGTCAGCATCTCTCCCGCTATTTTTCTTGGTAGATAAATAGCGAAATAAAGACCTGCATTGTGCATCGCTCTGAGTGATAAAATGCGCTACAACTAAATTATAAAGACTTTCATTCTATTATTCCGGCGGAAAAATGGAATTTTTGTTGAGACTAACTGAAGAGGATCTTACCCGACCACATGCGCGTCCCAAGGACTTTTTAAATTACCAATTTTTCATATAAAGTAATTTATTTAAAAAAAAGAAGTTTTCTTAAAACCGATGAAAATTCAGTGATGTCATATATTTTGAGATGTCATCTCATTTCGATCACAGTCAGATGTCGTAAAACAAATATAATACCGTGAAAATTGTACATCTAATACATTAATACTGTTATTTACCGACAAAAGTGTCAACAAACAAGATGTTTCTTGTAACAATCAGTGAGGAGCATTGACCCATGCTTCCCGATAAGGATTCCTCAGTCGTCTGGTCACGATTCCTAAATTGAGAGACCTCACCCACTCACCCATGTCGACATGAATGATTCGAAGAGGGGGAAGGGAGGGTGAGGACAGAAGGAAGGAAGGGAGTTAAGGAAGTTGAGGTCCTACCAAAAGAATTTAGGCTGGGGTGGACAGGCTGAGGGTTTACAAATGAGATGAGTTTACTTCATCTGTCCACTGGAGCACGAATAATTGGAGTGCCATTGGCATCATTAAAAGTGACGTGCGGAAATGGGTTCGGGATAAAGGGACCAACCAATTTAATGAACAAATTCCCTGCGACCCGGACTACTAAATTGGACTGCAAAGGATTCTTTATCATAATATTGCTACAAAAATACTGATGGATGACAACTTCAATTTTTAAAAGGGCTGAAATGCTTTAAAAATCCTCAATAGGTTGTTTTCGAGCCGCGAAAAATATTTTTCAAATTTGTGTAAGATATGGAAAATTTTCTATAGATAGAAATATAGAATAAGCATATCTAAATTCCCTCTAATGACTTTTATAAGCAACAGTAAGGGTTTTTTAATCACCAATCTGCTACTTTAATTTCAAGTGTCAACGCATCGTTATGATCTTATATTTTCAATTTAAGCTAAAAGTTCGTTTCGTTCACCCTGTCTTCCAATGAAATCTAATAAAAGCCTATTTAAATCCAGAACTTTTACAGAAAAAATTGTATACTATGAGAAATTCGTGAAGATACCCTGTTAGTTTGTCAATGAGGAACAAAATGGCCTAATATTTTTTTACTTTTTTAAATATTTCATCAACTAAATTATTGTTAACTACTAATTAAAACAAAAAATAATGATTCCCCTACAATTTCATAATTCATAAAATACCGAAATAAATTACGAAGGAAAATTAGAGTGTGTTCTGCAAAAAAGTAAATGGAGTGAGAAAGCATAAAGCAAAAATTCAATGAATTCATTTAGAAAAAATATCATGCAAATAAGCTTTCGTCTTATTCAAAGCAAGGTTGGGCCGTGCAAGATGTTAATGAAATCGTTAATGCAAAATTTCTCCTCTGCTTTTTAGGAGACGGCATAAATTGGAAGGCGGAGTTTTGCAATGGTATTTTAGCGAATTCTAGGACAGGGAACATTTCAATTTTAAATTCCGTAATCTTTAATAGAAAAATGTTGAATAAGCAGTATTTTTCCCACTCTGAAAATAGAAAAACAATTTAGTAAGGTTTTATAAAATTAAATTTAAAAAATCTGGGACTAATTTCACTCTGCAAGGATTGTTTCAAACGTCAGCGGTGATGCATTACATGAGTTATCTCACTGGATTTAACACGAAAAAATGGGAGAGCAATGTAAACATTTCCTTTAATTTTTGTGTTCTGAAGCGAGCAAGCTTTGATAAGCGGTAGGTTATAAGAATTTAAATGAGAGAACACTGCTTTTGCATTTTTACACCTCAAAAGAAGACGTGCAAAACAAAAATATCCCATACTACATTTGAAATCAAAATATTTTTCAGAACCAAAGAGATTACCTTTTTACAATATTTACAAAGTTTACTTCGCTAAAACATTCTTAAAAACAAAATTTATTGAATAACGACGTTTCCTGAAATACGAATAAAGAATAGATTTAGGAATTTTAACCGGAATAAATAGATTAGAACACATCAGTATATCTCTCTCCCGTCTCACTCTAAACCTCTCTCCTCCCTCCACCCTCTCTCTACCTACATTTGGTCGTCGGAAGATAGAATCCGTCCCCCTCTCATCCCTCCTGAATTCCGCAGTCTTGGCGGGCGTGGCTTCCAAAACCTCGGCCACTGTTCGTCGGCCGTTCTCGAAAAGAAAAGAGGAACGTGGCAAGTTCTATTTCCGAGCATGAGGCCACATATTTCCACAACTCCCTCCCTCCCTCTCACTCACTCTCTCGCCTAACATACTAAAAAGTCCCCTCGCCCTATGGCAAAACATAAAACAGGCCAAACAAAATCCCCTTTTACTTCTTCCTTTACTTTTGGCTTCAACCATTCCACCTCGAAGATTTACAGAAACCAGAAAAGTAATCATAAAGCGATTGAAAGGAAATGAAGGCTTGGAGCTAGGTCAAATTAATTAATTATCAAGTGGCAACAATGTACTTTTATAAAAAATAACTTAAAGTTTGTTATTATTTACACGTACATATCAAAAAGAGTCCGAAAATTATTTTCGAAAACAATGTTATACCATCCAACTGAATTTCTAAATTTATTTATTCATTTTTTCAGTCAACTCGTAAACAGCATTTAAAGGTCTTTTACAATGAGCGTATCATTAAAAACTAAGAAGGGCACATACGAGCATACCCAAAGCAGGTTTTGAACCCGCGATTCTAGCACTGGGAAGTACTCCTCGCTCCTTAACACCGAAAAAATGAAACTGGCTAAATTATTGACTACAAAACACAAATTTAAGCGGAAGTTTTAGCATTTTATTTTGAGCGTTAACTATGATACCCATAATTATAATATTTTGTGCCTGATCTATTTTATATTTAAAACACAACACAGTATTTACGTGCTTTATTTCCCCCGTAGCGTATTTTTTTCTCCCTTAGTTATGAGGAGAAAATAAACGATAAAAAAAATTATCTAGTCATTATTTAACACGACTTTTTCCCACAGTTATGTATTTTCTTCTTCGCATAATACAAGCCTTTGTAGCGACACCACCGTAGTCTTACTAATGTGAAAACTATCCGCATAAGATGGAAAGATCAACTTCAGCTTCGATGAGTGAAGTAGCCATGGTGATTCAATTACTTATGACCGAAGGAAATAAACATTTTTCGATTTATAATAGCCATTTTGGATTTATTCGAAAGATATTTGGATTGAATCAGCGCTAAAAAACGTTTAAGATTTGTTTTTTGTATGCTCTAGTGACAAATTCTTTTCTCCTTTCTAACCTATTTATAAATTTTACTGAGTAATATTCTGCACAAGTCACCATGATTTTTAATGTGGACAAATTGCACATCTAAAATCGAACTCGCCACACTAACAAGAAATTAAAAAATAGTAGGATCAATAGATAAAATTTGGTATAAATCTCAGAAGAAAATACATGCAAAGAATCATTTCAATATAAACGCATGATTCTTAGCGTCAGTATCCAGAAAGGTAAAACTGGTTAGAACGTCTTAAAAATTATGAGACATTTAAGATACATATTCTAGAAAGGATACATAAGCCATGGAAAAAAGTTGATGCAATGTCAATAATTTTCTGAACCAATCAATTCCAAGAAAAAATAAATATTCTAATACGAAAAATAACATTAACATTAATTTTATACAGTCAAACCCCGATTTAGCGCCACCGTTTGTCCATCACTAACATTGGCGTTAAAGCGATGTTGGCGGTAAATCGAGGTAAATGCTTGCTCTAAGTAATCATAAGATGGAAGTTCCTTTCACAACGAATCATGGGGCTATATGCGGGGGCACTAAATCGGGGTTTGACTGAAGTTTCTAATATAGTACTTAAACTTTAGCGCGGTGATGAATGATGGTTGTGAATTCTTCGGCGGGCCGCATTGCGAGGTATCAATGCTTCGGTGGGCCAGATTAGACTTTAAATTGGACGTTAACTAGTGAGATTCTGAGGTATCATATCAGTATAAATCAAGTCTAAATTAAGTTTTTAGGGTTGACATTTCAATATCAAGTGTTTTATCGTCATAATTTTAATGCATATGATATGACTTTATGTTAAATCTTATTTAATCATAGCTTCGTGGGTACCACTTCGCTTGCCACTGCTTAAGCGCAAAATATTTCATCAAATTTCAGATTTATTTTGCGAGCAACGGATTAAATTAACAATTAAGGAATTTGCAACACAAAACGCGTTTGATATCTTGAAAAGTTTTGTTTAATATGTTTTTTTAACTCTATTACACATTTTTGATTCGATTTTTACTTCGAAGATATTTCAAATAAATATGTTCTATTAAATGTACGTCATTTTATGCTTGTTTGAATGACAGAAAGCCAACCGTCCCAACCGCCATAATTATGAGCGTTAATTTCCCAGTCTGACATTATTTTAGTCTTACCACAGCTCTCATTTCAAATCACGTGTGCCGGTCGCTAATCAAGGCGACTCGCCTTTTTACAACATATTAGGAGTACTAAACAAACAAGACTTTAAAATGATACGTTATGTGAAGTGTACTTTATCGAGTTTGTTTTAGTAATTCAATACACTAATCTTAATAGTCCGCTGGCCACATAAATAAAAAGAATTCAGCTAAAGTAAGATCGTAAGAAAAGAGCTATAACCGAGTAAGAATTTATATATTACCCTTCCACATTTACTCCCTTCCCGTCTTGTTACAGATCGGATTCCAAAGAAATACGTACACCGGTATAAAAATACGAGGAGTCGAAGTTTAAAATAACTCAGATATCCCTGGTACAAAAACCCGGCCCTTATTCTCACGGAATTGGAAATATGGTCGCACAAGGCGTTCCATTTCAGCATCCCGTCGATTCCGTCTCTTCCCTTCATTTCCCTCGTCTGATTCGAAAGGCGATGTTATGGAAGAGATGGGCGAAGAAAAGGAGGAGAATGGGGTACGACATTGAGGAGGAGGGAGAGGGATGAACGTTTTGTAAGGCCCATGGTGACGGCAATCCATCCAACCATTAGATCCTCCCGACCCCACCGCTCCCCGTAATAGCGTTCTACTCCCACTCCCGCAGAGGAAACACATAACCGGGTTACTCCTAACAGCGGGGAAGGAGTAGAAAGATATGGGTTCAACGACTGCGAGGCTAGAGACACACAAGATAGAAACTTATATTTGGGGTTCGAAATTAGGGATGGAAAGACAGAGGGGGAGAAGAGGAATATGGAAGGGTAAGAAAGACAGGAGGGATTAATTTAGGGACCCCTACCTCGAAGAAGATGGGACCTATTGGATATAAAATGAAACCTACTCGTTCGCAGAATCCGCACCCTATTAAACTGTAATGCTTTTTCTAATGGACGGGAAGGGTTTTCACTAGAGGTTGATGAAGATATGACAGTTCATTCCGCTTTTTCAGCGGGAATCGCTACGGGAGAGCGATTTTAGCAAATGGCGCAATAAAAAACAACGACTGCGGGTGGTAAACTCATCCGCGTCCGCAAACCTTGTTGGTGACAGCGAGTGAGGAATTGGCGATAAATTAATTGGAGATAATTTATAATGAGAGGAGGAGTAAAAGTGAAACAAATATTTGTTCGTAGGTCCACTCTGCGACAGTTATAAAATAAATTAATGGAAAGGAGAAGGAAATACCGATGAGAACAGTTAACGGGAGAAATTCACAAGAGAGTTTTTGAGCTTGTCTTACGACTGAAAACAAATTTAAAAATTAGCACTCAAATATAAAAAATTGAAAAATAAGTATTTACCTTAAGTATCTAAAACAGCCATAACGGATGCACAATTCCGCTGCAATGCAGCCATCTTCAGTAGTGATTCACCGAAATTAGATTCTAAATATAATTATGATAACCTCTGTGCTTGCATGGGCGTAAAAAGTTGCAAAAGGGTCTACTAGCTGTTGAGTGATGTGGGGGTCTCTATATTTAACCTTTAATCTCTTTACAGTTGAGAGAATGGCAGACAGAAGTAGAGAACTCAGTGGCAAATGTAAGAAAGTTTGGTATATAAGTAGTAAGAAGTTTGATATTATCTTTTGTTTCATTAATGAAAACACAGACTTATCCATTCATATTGCTTAAAATCAACGAAAATATACTTCTAGTTCAGAGTAATTCAGCTTTAGATACTAGTAGGAGTGAAAGTGTTGATCACCAACGAGGTTTTCAATGGCCTTTTCATGGGGAAATCAGTTTTCAGAATAATCTTCAACGAATAAAGATGAAATGTTTTTAAGATAAAAAAACTTACCATCAATAATAATTACTGTAAATAAAAACACTTATTAGCAGAAATATCCCTTTAAAAACGTAGGAATGCTCAATACAAACCCACATTGAAATAAAAAGACCTACTACACCACGAACAATGACAATAGTTTGTTTAATCTCGTTGCTATTACGGACGCTTGTAATTTGTTCAGATTCGCTTCAACAATATAAATACAGAAAAGGAAAGCTAAGGTTATATAGTACAAATAATGTGATAACTGTCGTCAAAATAATGAAATTATAAAAATAACCATCTAAAAAGAAAACAATTTTAAAAAATGCCATTAATACTATACATATACCTATCTTCCCACACAAATTCAAATTAACATTTATCGCATAGACAACGCGAAATCTGGTGTCCGAGGCGACTAAATCACTCGTATCACGCGATGATTAATCTCAGGTGAGATGGTTCGAACCCTGCAAGCAGCTTTGGATATTTTTCAGATTAGACGTGGTCCAAAACATACGAGGGCTGACCAAAAATATCCGGGCAGAATTTTTAACAAAGTAACTACTAAATGTATCGAAGTGAAAACTATGTCAGAGATTTGGCAACATCTCCTGATGCGATATACCAGAGGAGCAGGCGTTAGTATGAAACAGTGGTGAGTGAGCTGTTCAACAGTGCAAGTGTGTTTTCCCGTCCGACGTAGTGCGAAATGGATGTGTTGAAGGAGCAACGTTTTTGCATCAAGTTCTGTTCTTTCATTATTAGAAATCTTTTTTAAATTCAAAATATCTCGCCTCTGTGCCAATTTTAGTTTTTTCCTTATGGAAAAATATTGGAGTAAAACATTGCCTAAAATTTGCATTTTTAAGAATATTATACTTTTTCCATTGTGGGGTTCTAATTCCAAACCTTTGTGGCAATTTTTAAAGTTATAGCACATTTAGAAGAGAAGTAATATTTATTTAATTGTTTGCATTTTAAATATTTTTAACGGCCGCAATAACAACTTTATGGAGATATTCAAATATTTATTTGTGCATTTGCACCAAACTCTAAATTACTTTAAAATTTAAGTTTCCTAGCTCGCCCCGTAGTACCTAAACATTTATATATTTGTTTAAATTTTAAGAATTTTTAACAGCCAAAACAATAAAAATATCAAAATTTCTATACTCCCTATTTCGTTTTTTACAAATTTTACCTTTAAGAAAAATTTCCAGCTCTGTAGCACATTCGGAAATAAACAATTATTGAAATTTTGTTTAAACAACTGCGAATTTTTAGCAGCCGCATTGTTGAAAATTTTTAAGATTTTTGTTATTTTCTCAGTATAGAATTTGCTACAAAATGTTAATAAAAGCTCATAGCTACGACTTATAGTTCCCGTTATAAAAATTAATGAACTTTAATGTACGAATGGGGTAAATACAACCACTAAAAATTAACAATTTTGAAATTTTCGATTTTTCTAATTGGTTGTGAGCAAAATTCTATTATCGTGCAAAATTTCCTTTTAGATTGGTCTACACATTAGAATTCCCTTTTCCCATGATAACTTATGGCAGATTTTTCTATAATATTTCCTGTTTTTTGTGCTTTTCGTCATTGCTGAAAAGCACTATTATCTTCGTTATGTCCGTCCGTACGCATATATCAGGGAAGAATTGGCGGAACCGATTTCACCCAAAATTGGTACATATAATATTCACATAAATTAACGAGCAAATGGCACATTTGGACCGGATAGACTGAGCAGGGGTGCCACAATTACAAAGTAAAACTTTTCGGTAATTATGAATTTGGAAGGAATTGGCTGAACCGATTTCAATGACATTATGTAGGTAGGAGGCGTGTGACATGAAAAAACAAAATCAAGGTGTTTAATGTAGATATAAAAGCAGGGCTACCACAATACAAGAAATAAAAAACATTCTTTTTACAAATATTTGTGTTGAAATGCCTACATTAATTTGAACCAAATTATAATAATTATAATGCACACACACACACACACACGCATATATATATATATATATATATATATATATATATATATATATATAACAACTTACGCAAAAGGAAAGGTAAAATGAATATATGGATGTCAACAAGGTGTTGGGATGAGGAAACCCAGTGAGCACTCACCAATCAGACGACTTCAGGTTGGCGAGGCCCCGGGGATGTCGAAGCGACACACGTAAAATAACACAAAAACACAGAAACATCACAAATGTAAAGCTTTCGGAACTACTCCTTCTTCAGCTACAGAGAGAGAACTGATGGCGGTGACACTGGGTGGAGGCATGGGGGTGGAAGGGTAGTGCGGAAAGGTCGAGGATTGGAGGAAACAGAGGGGGTTGGGGATGGGTAGGGTGTTGGAAGAAGACAGAAAGGGTGTGAAAAGCTATCGAAGGTTGAGGCCTGGGGGAGTGAAGGAGTTTAGGAGATGGATATGCGAAAGCTCCCACTGACGGAGTTGGGGAGCCGAAGCATTGTCGGGGAGAGCGCGAATGACTCTCACTGTGAAGCAGTTGTTGAACTTTAAATTATGTTTGTTCGCATGAACGGCCACAGGCAGCGGTCGTTTGAGAATGACGCTGTTGCGGTGGCCATTCATGCGGATGTTGAGGGGATTGCTGGTGAGGCCAACATAAAAGGCGGGACATTGGGTGCATCTCAGGAGGTAAATGATATTGCGGGTGGTGCAGTTGGTGGTGGAAGTTATGGGGTAGGTGATGTTGGTTGTGGGACTGGAGAAGGAGTTGCAGGGGGGGTTTATTGGGCATGTTAGACATGTTTCCTCATCCCAACACCTTGTTGACATCCATATATATATATATATATATATATATATATATATATATATATATATATATATATATATATATATATATATAACCATAATAGCATATATAAACTGAATCAGCCAAACAGGGGTGCCACAATTACAAATTAAACTCTTTCAGTAATTAAGTATTTAGAATTAATTGGCTTAACGGATTTCAATTAAATTTTGTATATAAGATTTGTACAACATACCGTAATGAAATCAAGATGTTTAAAGCGGAGCTAAAGAGCAGGGCTACCACAGTAAAAATTAAAATAGTATTTCTTTTTAAACGTAATTCTAGAGGGCTTACGGCATGGATTTCAACCAAATATGATGTATATAATTTTTATATAAATAAATAACAAAATTATTATATTCGTACCGGGTCGAATAAACAGGACTTTCACAATATCAAAGTTAAAATTTGTCTGTAACTATTAATTTCGAAGGTATTGGCTGAACGGATTTCAAAGAAATTTCGTTTGTAGGGAGAGTATAGAATGACAAAACGAAATGAACATGTTTAAAACGGATCTTAAAATCAGGGTTGCCACAATATAAGGAAAAATAATTTTGATTTCTAAGCAAATATATTAAGTATACGATTATATTACTGCGAATTTGACGAAAAGCACTTATGTACCACGGGTAACCCGTGTACATCGCTACTTGTTGGATTTTGACGCCGTTATAAGTTTACGCCGTAGTTTTAAATCACCTGCATTATAATATAATCCACTGATTCTCTTTAGAAGCACTAAATTAAACCTATTATTATATGCAGTTCACCAATCCCCATAATTGAAAGGAGTAACGTTCTTTTATTTAATAAAATATATCGCGTTTTAAAATTATGACGTCATCATATGTATTCGTTTTTGATTGAAATCAATGGGACAGTAAGAATTTCCCCATTCAAAAGCATTAAAGCGATGTTATTATAATACGGATTGTCAATTCCCATTGAAAAGCATTGTCCTGGTTGCTATGGTAGCTGAAGGTCTTTAATGTAGAGCATCTGCTTTTTTCCGATTAAAAACATATTTCTACGTCAATTCGGCACCAATTTGAATTTGGCCTCATTTTTTTAGCTATAGAACGGTTTTCGTCCCGAGTTTCTATCTTAATTATAACTAATTTAAAAATTCAAATTTATGAAACTCTGCACAGATTTCCATGTTTATCGTATGGAGTATTTAAATGGAACATTGGGGTCAAAGATACCCCATTAAAAATTAAAAACATTGGAATTTTCGATTTTTCTGGTTGATTGTACCTAATAACCTATCATTTTGCCAAATTTCATGCCCGTGGCATATCTAGAAGTACCTTAGGTTTTATAATATACATCATTATATATAGACGTTCCTTACAGAGGAGGAGGAGGAGGATATAACATTCTAGTAGAAGGTGCTTGCATGCTGCAAGCAATTCATCTCACCTTGAAAAAACAATAATTATTCAGACCGACGTTTCATCATTACAAATATTCTTTTAATTCTAAATATTTCACCTCCGCAGCGATTTTCGTTTTTCCCACATGTAAAAATAATAGTTTAAACAATCCCCAAATGTTGCAATTTTAAAATTTTTACACATTCTTCATTATGGGGTAGTGATGCTACACATTTTAGCCAAATTTTAAAGTTGTAGCACTCCTAGAAATGAAATAATATTTTTCTAATCGTTTAAATTTAAATAATTTTTAACGGCCGCCGCAATTCATATTTGGTAAAATTGAAATGTTTATTTGAGCAAATTTACTACTCTGTAAATAATTTGAAAATTTCAGCTTCCTAGCTCATACCGTAGTACCTACACAGTTATCTATTGTTTAAACTTTAAGAATTTTTAACTGCCAAACAAATTAAAATATAAAAATTTGTGTAATCCCTATTTCTTTTTTATGGAATTCTTCCTTTAAAAAAAATTTCAACTCCGTGGCACATTCGGAAATACATAAACCTTGAAAATTTGTTTAAACAATTGCGAATTTTTAGCGGCCGCATTGCTGCACTTTTTCAAAATTTTCGTTTTTTCTAGTCGGTTTTGCACAAAATCCTACCTATGAAAAAATTTCGAATCTCCAGCACATCTGGAAGTGCCTAAACATTAGTATCCTCCTGTTATATGTTATATATCATTATATATCGACGACTCTTACAGAGGAGGATATAACATACATATAACATATAGCATACTTGTAGTTGGTGCTTGCATACTGCAAGCATTTCATCTCACATTAAAAGAACATTCATTTTTCAGACAGAAATTTCAACATTACAAATAGTCTTTTAATTCTCAAGATTTCATTTCTGCAGCGATTTTCGTTTTTCCCACATGTAAAAATAATAGTTTAAAACAATTTCCAGATGTCGCAATTTTAAAAATTTTACACTTTCTTCATTATAAGGTTCTAATGCTATACATTTTAGCCAAATTTTAAAGTTGTAGCACTCCTAGAAGTAAAATAATATTTTTGTAATTGTTTAAATTTAAATAATTTTTAACGGCCGCCGCAATTAATATATGGTAAATTTGAAATGTTTATTTGTGCAAATTTACTACTCTGTAAATAATTTGAAAATTTTAGCTTCCTAGCTCATACCTTAGTACCTACACACTTATCTATTTGTTTAAAATTTAAGAATTTTTAACTGCCAAACAAATTAAAATATCAAAATTTGTATAATCCCTATTTCGTTTTTTAAAGAATTCTACTTATAAAAAAAATTTCAACTCCGTGGCACATTCGGAAATACATAAACCTTGAAAATTTGTTTAAACAATTGCGAATTTTTAGAGGCCGCATTGTTGCAGTTTTTCAAGATTTTCGTTTTTTCTAGTCGGTTTTGCACAAAATCCTACCTAAGAAAAAAATTTCGAATCTCCAGCACATCTGGAAGTGCCTAAACATTAGTATCCTCCTGTTATGTATGTTATATCCTCCTCCTCTGTAAGAGTCGTCGATATATAATGATATATCATTAGTCATTATATATCGACGACTCTTACAGAGGAGGAGGAGGTAACATATAACAGGAGGATACTAATGTTTAGGCACTTCCAGATGAGCTGGAGATTCGAAATTTTTTTCTTAGGTAGGATTTTGTGCAAAACCGACTAGAAAAAACGAAAATCTTGAAAAACTGCAACAATGCGGCCGCTAAAAATTCGCAATTGTTTAGACAAATTTTCAAGGTTTATATATTTCCGAATGTGCCACGGAGTTAAAAATTTTTTTATAAGTAGAATTCTTAAAAAAACGAAATAGGGATTATACAAATTTTGATATTTTAATTTGTTTGGCAGTTAAAAATTCTTAAAGTTTAAACAAATAGCTAACTGTTTAGGTACTACGGGATGAGTTAGGAAGCTGAAATTTTCAAATTATTTACAGAGTCGTAAATTTGCATAAATAAACATTTCAATTTTATCACATATGATATGCGGCGGCCGTTAAAAATTATTTAAATTTAAACAATTAGAAAAATATTATTTTACTTCTAGGAGTGCTACAATTTTAAAATTTGGCTAAAATGTGTAGCATCAGTACCCCATAATGAAGAAAGTGTAAAATGTTTAAAATTGCAACATTTGGAGATTGTTTAAAACTATTATTTTTACATGAGGGAAAAACGAAAATCGCTGCGGATGTGAAATATTTAGAATTAAAAATATATGTGTAATGATGAAATATGAATAATGAATGTTTTTTTATGTTGAGATGAAATGCTTGAAGTATGCAAGCACCAACTACTAGTATATATATCATCATTATATATCGACGACTCTTACAGAGGAGGATATAACAGGAGGATACTAATGTCCAGCCCAAACTACAAAAGCTAGAGAGCTCAAAGTTTCAGTTTTTGTAGATATGATGGAGAAACCTACAGATAAAATGAGACTTCTTACCTAAGTGACATGAGTTCGACTCCAGAAAATCCGTAAGTTGCGTTTTTTCCCATAAGAAAAGCATTGCGCCATTTTTGTAAATTAATTATGGGCACTTACCGGTAAACTAGAAAAATGAAATTATCAGTGTTGCTAGATGGCCCCAATATCTATTAGGAATTATTGTTACTTTTGCTTAAAGTGTCTTGGGTTCGACTCCAGAGACCCCGGAATATCTCCCATAAGTTAGCATGGGAAAACGTAATCTAGTGTGTAGACCAATCTAATAAGTTTAGGAAGCTGAAATTTTGCAAGATTATAGAACTTTTCTCATAACTAACTATAAAAATGGAAAATTTTAAAATTGTTAATTTTTAGGGGTTGTTTTAACCCCATTTCAACATTAAAGTTTAATAATTTTTTAGATTCTACGGGATGAGCTAGGAAGCTGCAATTTTCAAATTATTTACAGAACAGTGCATTTGCACAAATACACATTTCAATCTCTCCATATATATATTGCGGCAACCGTTAAAAATGTTTAAATTTTAAACAATTAGAAAAATATTATTTTACTTCTAGAAGTGCTACAACTTTAAAATTTGGCTAAAATGTGTAGCATTAGTACCCCATAATGGAGAAAATGTAATATGTTTAAAATTGCAACATTTGGGGATTGTTTTAAACTATTATTTTTACATGTAGGAAAAACGAAAATCGCTGCAGAGGTGAAATCTTTAGAATTAATAGAATAATTTTAATGGTGAAATATCTGTCTGAAAAATTAATGTTTTTTCAAGGTGAGATGAAATGCTTGCAGCATGCAAGCACCTTCTACTAGTATAATGATATCGACGACTCTTACAGAGGAGGATATAACATACATATAACAGGAGGATACTAATGTTTAGGCACTTCCAGATGTGCTGGAGATTCGAAATTTTTTTCTTAGGTAGGATTTTGTACAAAACCGACTAGAAAAACGAAAATCTTGAAAAAGTGCAACAATGCGGCCGCTAAAAATTCGCAATTGTTTAAACAAATTTTCAAGGTTTATGTATTTCCGAATGTGCCACGGAATTGAAATTTTTTTTATAAGTAGAATTCCTTAAAAAACGAAATAGGGATTATACAAATTTTGATATTTTAATTTGTTTGGCAGTTAAAAATTCTTAAAGTATAAACAAATAGATAACTGTTTAGGTATTATGGGATGAGCTAAGAAGCTGTCATTTTCAAATTAATTACAGAGTAGTAAATTTTCACAAATAAACATTTCAATTTCACCATATATGAATTGCGACGGCCGTTAAAAATTATTTAAATTTTAACAATTAGAAAAATATTATTTTACTTCTACAAGTGCTACAACTTAAAAATTTGGCTAAAATGTGTAGCATTAGTACCCCATAATGGAGAAAGTATAAAATTTTTAAAATTGCAACATTTGGGGATTGTTTTAAAATATTATTTTTACATGTGGGAAAAACTAAAATCGCTGCGGAGGTGAAATATTTAGAATTAAAAATATATGTGTAATGATGAAAGATGAATAATGAATGTTTTTTTATGTTGAGATGAAATGCTTGCAGTATGCAAGCACCAACTACTAGTATGTTATATCCTCCTCTGTAAGAGTCGTCGATATATAATGATAACAGGAGGATACTAATGTTTAGGCACTTCCAGATGAGCAGGAGATTCGAAATTTTTTTCTTAGGTAAAATTTTGTGCAAAATCGACTAGAAAAAACGAAAATCTTGAAAAACTGCAACAATGCGGCCGCTAAAAATTCGCAATTGTTTAAACAAATTTTCAAGGTTTATGTATTTCCGCATGTGCTACGGAGTTGAAATTTTTTTTCTTAGTAGAATTTCTAAAAAAAACGAAATAGGGATAATACATATTTTGAAAGTGTAAAATTTTTAAAATTGCAACATTTGGGGATTGTTTTAAACTATTATTTTTACATGTGGGAAAAACCATAATCGCTGCGGAGTTGAAATCTTTAGAATTAAAAGAATATTTGAAATGATGAAATGTCTGTCTGAAAAATGAATGTTTTTTCAAGGTGATATGAAATGCTTGAAGTATGCAAGCACCAACTGTTAGTATAACATATGATAACAGGAGGATACTAATGTTTAGGCACTTCCAGATGAGCTGGAGATTCGAAATTTCTTTCATAGGTTGGATTGTGTGCAAAACTGACTAGAAAAAACGAAAATCTTGAAAAAGTGCAACAATGCGGCCGCTAAAAATTCGCAATTGTTTAAACAAATTTTCATGGTTTATGTATTTCCGCATGTGCTACGGAGTTGAAATTTTTTTAATAGGTAGAATTCATAAAAAAACGAAATCGGAATTATAAAAATTTTTTTATTTTAATTTGTTTGGGAGTTAAAAATTCTTAAAGTTTAAACAAATGGATAACTGTTTAGGTATTATGGGATGAGCTAAGAAGCTGTCATTTTCAAATTATTTACAGAGTAGTAAATTTGCACAAATAAAAATTTAAATTTTACCATATATGAATTGTGGCGGCCGTTAAAAATTATTTAAATATAAACAATTAGAAAAATATTATTATACTTCTAGAAATGCTACAACTTTAAAATTTGGCTAAAATATGTAGCATTAGTACCCCATAATGGAGAAAGTATAAAATTTTTAAAATTGCAACATTTGGGGATTTTTTTAATCTATTATTTTTACATGTGGGAAAAACTAAAATCGCTGCGGAGGTGAAATCTTTAGAATTACTAGAAAATTTGTAATGATGAAATATCTGTCTGAAAAATGAATGTTTCTTCAAGGTGAGATGAAATGCTTGCAGTATGCAAGCACCAACTACTAGTATGTTATATCCTCCTCTGTAAGAGTCGTCGATATATAATGATAGGAGGATACTAGTAGACAACGAAATATGTTTTTCATTAATATTGAAAATGAATCATGCGAAAGATATCTCAGAAGGTAAAATAAGAAAACTTCTATAACAATTCTTTAATTTAGACCAACATTTATAATCGTTAACTTCCTCCCTTGAACATATACATATATGTACATTTCGCTTTCCTTTCAATTGAACATTTGTATGCATCAATTAAACCAATTATACGTATTAGATTATAATACATACAAATTAGACCCACAAAATCAGCCTTTGCATGGGATAATATATGGGTAAGCTAAATTTGAATATATCTTCAAATGTGTTTCCACTGGTTGAATCCCTCGAGCTTGCAATTCCTGCCCAAGTTTTAAATGTTTTTGAGATTCATGACCAGATAATATCATGCAGTTTCTTCGACTGGAACTTAATTTGAATGAAATACCTATATTTTAAAAGTGATTCCAACAATTGTTTATTATGGTTATTTTATAAATAATAGTCGCCAAATTTATTGATAAAGATTGCAGGAAAAATTAATTTATTTGGGCAAAAGATGGGAAAACAAGAAATATTGTATACCATTAAGGACTACAATAAAAATTAATCTGGTTTCATTACTTGGTTTTATTGTCAAATCTTCCTCAATATTTTTTATTTTGACTTAAAAACCGAGCAACGCAGGGTAATTTCAGCTAGTCCTATATATATCCTCCGTATAAAGCAGCTATTTATAATAGAAGAGTTGTCGGGCTTGCATACTTGCAATCGCTTTAAAAAAATCACCATGAGTCAGTCAGTGACGCGGTTAGGTGGCGCGTGGTGAAAGTTGTTGCAGACGGAGTAAGAGAAATATATATATATATATATATATATATATATATATATATATATATATATATATAAGTAAACCACATGCAGGTTTCAATTATAGAAGAGTTTTCGATGTCTAAAAATTATTTTCGAAAGGACGTGAATTACCAGAGATTACAGCCACTTTTTAATCGAACGGAACGGAGTTTACTAATCCGTTGTATGGCTTCACCAGTTACCTATATTATTAATTTGTACAATTTGACAAACATGACAGGGATTTACGATTAAAGAAAATAATGATTACGATTAGCCTATACAGGAATGGCTAAATTATGCTCATTACTACAGCCCGGAAGTTCAGTCAAAATGCCATAAATGCTTTTTTTCCCCATTTTACGTTTTTTCCAAATATGCCCTTTTTTATCCAAAACACCCATTTAACTCAATTGTTGCCAAATATCTAACATTTGGCCACTATACTGTTTTGTTTGACTCTGCAAGGACGGCTTTTACATACCCTCGGTTAGGTATCATATAAAATTCTGACCATTGGCGCAGCTATGCCTTTATCTTAGTCCGACCACTGCTATTGACCTGAGTTCACTTTTGGGAAACCCATGGCTCGGGAAGGCCTAATGAACCCTCCCGTTCACTCCTAGCATAACTCAGGTGTCTTTTGGCTTTCAAAGAGTTCATAACAGTCGTTTTTTAATAAATTGTTTGTGTGGTGAACGTGACACTTCCATTCTATTGTGCGTTTCACGTTGTCCGTGCACTACGTGATTCTTATGGGAGAATCGTTATCACATGTTATTTCTTTATACTGCAAATTCTCGGCGTTGCCAATTCGTGCAAAATCCAGATTTTCGTCGTTTTTGGCATAATTACTCACTTAAACACCTAACAAAGGATTGGAAATTAACAAAATGAGTAAGAAAATAAACTAAATACTTTTTCAAACCGAAAAATCGCCATTTTTGCATGGTTCAACAATAGTTCCCACGTTTTCATCGAAACTTCCGAGTTTCTTCCGCCGTATTCATATTTGAACAGCGAAATATCGCAGTCTATTCGCTGAAATCACACGAACATTTTTCTGTAGCTATCGAAAGTGTTCCATAAGCCACACGTACCATTAAAAGGAACATGTAATGCAAGTCATTGTTGTTAAAAATTAAACAATACCGAACGAGGGCCTCACATTCTGCATCAGTGCACGATATTTTCACTCTTTTTTCGGTTTTAAAAAGTATTTAGTTTATTTTCTTACTCAGTTTGTTAATTTACCATTCTACGTTAAGTGTTTAAGTGAGTAATTATGCCAAAAACGACAAAAATCTGGATTTTGCACGAATTGGCAACGCCGAGAATTAGCAGTATAGGGAAATAACATTGGATAGCGATTCAACCATAAGAACACGTAGTGCACGGACAACGTGAAACGCGCTATAGTGCCTAGAATGCCTGCAGTGAGTGATTCCACGAAGCAGAGACTGAACAATTCCATTAAAGAGTTTGGTGTTGATATTCTCTCGACAGACGGTTCAGTGCTTTTTTGTAAACTTTGTGAAAAGTCAGTGAATTCGGAGAAAAGTTGTCTCGCAGCATATAAGTATGTACCTAAAAATATAAAGCTGCAGCTGATAAGAAGACTGACGGCAGTAAGAAGGCGACCCTTTTACCATTGTTTTGTTCAGCTTCTTCTAGGCATTCGGAGTTTTTCTTCAACTTGTGTAAATCTTTCATCAAAGCCGGCATTCCTTTATGGAAATTAGAAAAGTTCTTTGAAAGCGTTTTTGGAAAAATATACAAACAAAGAGGTTCCAAGTGAGTCAACATTGAGGAAAACCTATTTAGATAAAGCGTACAACTGTGTTATCCAAAAAATCAGAGATAATGTTGGGGAAAAGAAAATTTGGATCTCTATCGACGAGACTATCTACGCTGTGGAAAGGTTCGTTGCAAACGTATTAATAGGAACCATGGAGGTTAGTCAGCCATCAAAAATTTATTTACATACGTCAGAAGTTTTGGAAAACGCAAATGGCTCAACAATCGCTCAACTTTTCACCATAGCATTGAATCTTCTATGGCCGGATGCCAATCTTGAAAAGATAAAAGAAGTTGTCAACACTTTCAATGAAGAAGAAGACGCCTACTCCATACGTATCGTCAAAGAACTCATGAAAAAGAAGTCTGTCAACCACGATAAAGCATACATCGCAGCCTACTTCTTAAAGCTGCCAGACGCCATTACATTACTTGAAAAAAGGGGGAGACGGTCAATTCACTGAAGGTGAAATGTGCAGTGCTCCAGGTGAAAAGGGTATAGTTGTAAAAACAGGTGTGAAAAAGTGTCGTGCGCCAACAAATATTTGGAAAAGATGAAAATAATTGCGAAGATTCTAGATGGTGACAGTAGCGCAGAAATTGAGGCGAGTCCCGCAGATATAGATCGCTTTAAATACGCCCGTAACTTCCACGGAGGTAAAGAGATCCTTTTCATTTTAAAACACATCCTAACAAACAGAAGACAGAGCAGGGATGGAAAACGTAACGTAACGACACCCGATAAGGTTATAATAATGATTACATTGCTTTTTTACAATAACGTAACGATATATATTACATATCGTTATAATAACGTAATAATAACCAATAACGTTTAACGTAACGTTAATATAACATATCAAAATTTTAATTGCAATAAAGTAATTATAACGTGATCAAACCAAATGTTTTTGACCAAAGAACATTGGACAAAGTGCAGCTAACTTCAGTTCGTTTCGTCACGTGCTCGATGTCAGCTGCCATGTCGTAAACCAGGAATGGAATAACGTTACAAAGAATTAGCTTTCGTTACATAACGTAAACAAGTAGGGTTGTGCACAGGTTTCCCGTGGTACAAAAGTGCTTTTCGGCAAATTCGACGTGGTAATCGTATACTAATATATGTATTTTATTTGAAATCAGAAAATTATTTTTTCTTATATTGTGGCAGCCCTGCTATTTCGATATGTTTTAAACATGTTCATTTCGTTTGGCAATTCTATACTCACCCGACAAAAGAAATTTCTTTGAAATCCGTTGAGCCAATATCTTCCAAATCCATAGTTACAGAAAAATTCTAACCTTGATATTGTGGTAGCCTTGTTTAGTCGACCCGGTTTAAATATAATAATTTAGTTATTCATTTATGTAAAGATTATATATATATATATATATCATATTTGGTTAAAATTCATGCCGTCAGTTCTCTGGAATTATGTGTAAAAGAAATATTATTTAACTTTTTACTGTCGTAGCCCTGGCCATTAGCTCCGCTTTATACATTTTGATTTCATTATGGTATTTTGTATAAATCTTACAAACAAAATTCAATTGAAATCCCTTCAGCCAATTCCTTCCAAATCCTTAATTACTGAATGGGTATAATTTATAATTGTGGCACCCCGTTTCGCTGATTCTGTTTAAATATGCTAATATTGTTTTATATATATCGTATGTGTATATTATAAGTATTAAATTTGGTTAAAATTAATGCGGACAGATCAACACAAATATGTGTAAAATGTTTTTTATTTCTTGTATTGTGGCAGCCCCGCTTTCTATATGTATACTAAGCATCTTGGTTTTTTTTTTATGTTTCACACTTTATTATTACAAAACTTCTCTGAAATCGGTTAAGTCAATTCCTTCTACATTCATAATTACCGAAAAGTTTAACTTTGCAATTGTGGCACCCCTGCTCAGTCTATCCGGTCCAAATATGTCATTTTGGTCATTAATTTATGTGAATATTCTATATAACAAATTTGGTTGAACATGACCGTTTCAGATGTATAAAACGTATTTACCTCCTAGAGAACCTATAGTCATGGAAGCGAAAAAAATATTTACGATATATTAGACAAAAATTAATTCCAGCAGCATTTAATGTAAATATATTTTTTTTAATTTCCGATGAGAGGACTCGAATCTGCAACCTTAGTATTTGTAAACAACCACTGTAACTACGCCGCTTCAACGGCTGATTGTCTATGTAAGTACCGGGCTGATTGTCTATGTAAGTACCGGGCTGATTGTCTATGTAAGTACCGGGCTGATTGTCTATGTAAGTACCGGAGCAAAAGTGGGGATGAAAATTAACGAAAGACTTACAACGCGATCTCCGCTTGTTGCACGTGTGGCATCTTGTGTCGTAACGTCTCTCCATCCAATCCCTCTCTCTCTCTCTTTTTCCCTCGGTTCCCGCGCAGAGCGCGTCTCGCCCTTTCCACGTGTCTTCAGACCGGTGATTGTTGCCGGCATCAATTCGGAGTAGGTCAAGTGGAACGAAAGCGAAATGAGAATTCCTCAAATATTGGTGGGTTTGACGAATGACGCAATTCCTCCCTCAACTAGATAGATGCTAAAAGAATCGTCCAAAGATGAGCGGTAATCAATGTAACAAACTCCTTCAGCCATAAAAATATTCACAATAATCCCGATGCATTTCACCCACTACGTGGGCATCTTCAGGGTAACGACAGGGACTGGAAGTCAACTGTGAGAGCAATAAGGATTCGGGTCTTATTGTTCTCACAGTTGACTTCCAATCACTGTCGTTGTAAGTTACCCTGAAGATGCCCACTTAGTGAGTGAAATGCATCGGGATTATTGTTAATGTTTTATGTCTGAAGGAGTTTGTTACATTGATCAGAATTGAGCCATAATTCAACAAACCTTCACAAAGATGAGCGGGTCAAATTTGAGTTAAAATGGAAACCTTGAACAGCTTTTTCGCCTCAGTGACTGTATACATATATTATAGCGGACATTAATTAATTGGATTCTGTCCAGTGTTTAAATACGCAACTGCAGATAAATATTTTCAAGAATTGAAACGTATAAGTGGAATCAGAGGATTATAAACTTAAGGGAGAGAGTGCCATGAGTAAGTCCACATTTCCCGCTTGAATTTAAATCGAGCATAAAAATGATTGCAATTGAGTCACATTATGATTTGAAAATTAGAATAAATGTGGAATTGAAACTAAATGAAATAATTGCCGGACAACTGCAGACCCAAATAGCTTTTCTTGTTAGCCACCCAGAGCAAAATAAAAAAGATCGCCATTTTTGAGAAATAAGTCAATATCACCTCATCGGAATAGCATGTCTGCGAGCACTCTGAAACCGTGCTTATCTGTTCTTAAGTGGCGACCCATCTCTTACTTTTGCTTTTGAGAAAACTCAAAATCGAATATCTCCCTCCAAGCGTTAGTATTTTTGTCTTTCATGAACAAAATATAATTTTAAAAATTCTAAAAATATCATCATTTCTAGGTTTACTTCGACCATTTTCAAGAACTGCAGATATTTTCTTTAATCATTACGAAATTATGAGTGTTAATGTCACATGCTTCTTTAAGCAGTTAAATGCACGTAGATTCACTAATGGTAACAGACGTATTATGGAGAATATACTCGAAAATAAGTGGAAAATTCTCTTATAAAACAAGCTCTCGACGAAAAGTATCTTTGCTGTTGCTTTTTGGATCGACAGTAAGTATCGCTTTGGAAGATAATTATTATTCATTATTCAAAGACAGGAACAAATATGCTACATGAAAGAATAATAAGATCTGGAGGAGAAAAAATTTATATGAGCTAAGTAGAAGGTGAGAGGGAGAATCGGCATAGTTTAGGATAACATGGATGAAATAGTGATGAGGACAAATTTTTAGAAGATATTGAAGGATGCAACGAAGGAGATGATTATGGTAGAGTAAAGAAATGAAAAGAGAAGTGTGGAACCGTAAAGTTTACAATTTTATAGTTAGGTGGAAGACATTTATCGATACTTTAAAATGTAATTGTGGTATTTTTGACGGTTAGCTAATATCTGCCGTTCGAAAACTGTCGCCCGAATAGGCAGTCTCGCTCGTTATTTTAATGACGATAAACACTTAGAAGTTATCCACGAGTGCTATTTATTAGAGAACTATAAAAATCCACAGCAAGAATGACGACGAAACCATGTGGAATAATATGTAAACCATTTTGTGAGCAAAATAGTAATTCAGGTGAAATTACTTTTTATTGCATGCGTGGCAGATGATGTGAACGCAGTTAAAAGTCACTGATGAGGTTTATAAACAAGGTCTGTAATTAAAAATTATAATAAGTATTTTATTGTAGCATCTGAAATTACAAAATGTATGACTTTACAGTAATATTTGAAAGATGGCCTGTTATCAAAGAGGTATTGAATTTGCTTTCGCAACTGCGTCTCGACGATGTGACTGGGTGTGACAAGTAACAATCAACGACGTTCTAGGTCAGTTTGATGCCTTCGAAACTTTTTGTAATTGCCATTTAAGTAATCAGGTTTTCCATTCGGAATCGTGAACGAGCCGTTTCCCCCATATGCGATTGCGGAAACGACTTTAGCCTTAACGATGATCGACCAATTTCGCAAACTCTCCTCCCTGTGTTCGCATCTAATCTCACGCGTAAAGAATAGCATCGTGCTTATTTACGTTCCACTTTGCAATACCATATTCTGGCGTTCTATTTGCCCTGGAGCGAAAACATTTATACTGTCAGCTCACTTTCGCTGAGACGGTTAATAAATCCAGGAGAAAAGCATGGAAAACAGCGAATTTATCTCTCAGGTTTAGTTTTTTATTCGTCTAGGCTGCGTTACGACGTCACTGATGTGAAAGTGCTAAAATCAAGTTTTCTAAATTACTATACCATTCAACGAATCAAGTGTCGGTCAACTATTAGTGTTTCAGTTTATCATTATGTTAATTTTTGGATGACAGGGAAATTTTACAACTCCAATTTGATAAAATTTTATCCTATAAATAACGCTCGAAGTCTATTTTTCGTTCGTTGATTAGTATTTCATTTACGAGTTACCGATAACGTATTCATCAGGGGAATTGATTTTGGCATAGTACTATTTCTTGGCTTTCTAAATCTTTTGATTCTTCTTGCGGCAAAATAAAGGTTTCGTAGTAAGACTGACTTTAAAAAAGCATACGTTAATGCTACTTGTTAAATGCTCATTAATTATCAGGCATCTTATTCTTATTTAAATCTCTAAAAATTGCCGCCACTCCTACAGCGCAACGATAAATGTGATTTATACCATGCTACACTAGTCATAGTCCTTGTCACTATTATTTATTTATTTTTTAATTCGCGAATATAAGCCTAACCTTTGAACGAAAAACAAAAACTGCAAAAACCTCCTTTTATAATCGGGTAAATACGTTATTTCAATAAATGGACGCCATTTATGATAAAATCTCGTGGCAATTTATTACTTCGATAGAAATAAAACAGCGTACAAACTCGGAAAAAAGCTTTCCGTTAAGGCATATAATGGAAAAAATAAAAATACTGTGGATGTAACTAACTTAGATAGAACGATAACTAAAAACAATAGACTAGAAACTTTTGATAACACTTTTAACAATTTAAACACATTGATAATGTAGGAGAGAGCATAATATTTCTGATGCATACACAGACACGCATTGATCATTCGAGCCCGAGCAGACGTTACGTGCGACCTGCCGAGCCATTCCGCAAACCAATAAACAGCTCAAAAGAGCCAGACAAATCGATATCCGAGCCACATAAACTCGGAAACTTTAACCGAGTCTGCTGCTGCGACGTAGAGCATAAACGGGACCGAGGTTTCCCTAATATACTTTTTTAATACAGGCACCGAAATAGTACCAATTAATTGTATTTATCTTCTCATATCTGGCCGAACATTATCATAATCCCGAGGCTCGCATGAAAGTCACCGAGATGAAATTAGTTCGAGATAAAGTAATACAAACATTTCACGCGATGGAAAATGTTATCAACTGATCCAAGGACTGCGCGGCGTTATATCACGACGTGTGACCTTTACGCCGAAGTAGAAAATTTGGAGGGAGAGCCAGAGGGACGAAAGAAGAAAGAAAATAAACGGAAACGATAAGAGAGAATTCAGCGAAGGGAAAAGCAGCGATTGCGGATACAGGCGTACCTTGCTCTACGCAGCACGAAAGTTCCAGAAAAAACTTATTTTTATTGAAAAGTGTGCGTATTTTCCAAGGCACTTTCATCCGAAATAACATCCGAGATAAAATCATTTTTGATTAGAAATTTATTATCGCGGTTGTTCATTTGCTTTATATTTTGACGTAAGTTTTCAAGAAAAATTTCAATTGATTGTATTCTTCTTACGTCTGTTTGATTGTAAATTAAGTGCATAGATACTGAAAATCCGAGGCCAACATTGTCAATAATACCATTAACTTTTATGAAATGTTAAAAATTCGGAAAAACTCGAGTATAAACATAAAATGTGAAAAAATACAAATTAGATAAAATAATCGAAGAATGGAGAAAGGAAAATCACATCACATGAAACAATAGCAAAGCTACATAAAATCAAAGTAAAATGAAGAGTAAGTTTTTCCGACTGGAAAGGCTGTATATGCTATATTTGCAACGATAGAATTATTTTGCACTATAATAAAAACACGCTAGATTCTTGCTTGGAAAATTTCATCTTAATTATTAAATAAGTTTCAATTATGATAAATTTCTTCTACTACAATATAATAAGACCTTTACAATGCAAATGTGGTTAGGATATGAAAAATGAAAATGAATTTTACCAATAAATTCTTCCGTATTTATTTCAGAGAAACGTTCCATGCAATGACGCTTTCAATCAAGATTGCTTGTTTTTGTAATGACAAAAAAATAATTTCCGACTTAATTTTAAGGTCTTGTTTAAATAAAAAACAGAAACCCCGAAAACACGATTCACTCAACGGAATGAGTTTCGGAGAGAACAAACAAGGCGAAATAATTGATGAGATTAATACATACGAATAGAGTAAATGGGAAGGAAAGAAGATTTTGAGGAAAATAAAGTTTTAAGAAAAAGAAGTAACTTGAAATGTTTTTCTTATCCACTAGGGTTCAACACAACCTGGAAAGCAATTCTTACGAAAAAAGAAGCAGGAGAGGAGAGATTAAAAATCAATAGCCAAGTCCCAATCACGGAAATGTCGTGATGAGCAACAATAGACCACTTACTTCTAATTCCATTTCAACGATGCTACAAAATTTTCCTTAGCCCTTCCATAATAAATCATTGCGGAGTTCATTCTTGCGAAAGAAAATCGAAGCGTCTTCGCATCTCAATGCGTACGATTTACGTTTTACAACGAACGAAATTTATTACACAGTCAACACTTTATGGCATTTAAAACTGGCACACACTGGAACATCCAGGTTGTTTTTGCAGAAATTCATTATCCAAATGAACGGGAAAGAAACAGAAGAGTAGCGCTTAAACGAGAGTCGTTTCGGGTGCCTCGCCTTGATCCAACGGGAACCGGGACCTAGACGAACTTTTTTTACTCCCTTTAGGAGAAACGGACGATTTCGTTTCGAATGCAGTACAAGCTGAAGGAGAGAAGACGTAACAGGCACTCCGCTAGATTGAACAACTTCGAAAAAAATACAATGAGAAATAATTAATCCGTAAAAGTATATGAATCGATTGAGCTCTAGGTTAATGCAACGTTGCTCGGATTAAAAGGATTAAAAGAACCTCTTGGAAAGAGAGCGGGAAGCAGAATAAAAATAAAGAGGGGAGCAGAAAAAGGTGGGTCACGAAAGGAAATACAGAGAGAGGAAATGAAGTGGAGAGAGAGATGGGGAAAAATACAATGCTGGATCAGGAGAGCTGAGAGGGGGAGAGAGAGAAAGAGGTAGAGTCCGAAAGCCCCGCAATTGCCTCGCTGGATTGAGGGGTTGGAGTCGGGGGAAGTACGGAGGATGGCGAGTGAGAAAGTTAGCAGATGTTTTTGGGGTTTATCTGTCCGCGAGCGAGGAACTCTTTGTGTTTTTGTGAAAAAAATAGTTTTATACTTGAATAGTGCGGTTCTTCAGCGAGGGTGGAGGGGAGTGAAGGAAGGAGCAAGGGGAGAGGACGCGGTTGGCGCGGGGATAAAAAGGCGCGAGAAAAAACACGCGCGATTAAAAAAATAGACTTTTATGAAAAAAAATGGAGGGGAGAGAAAAGTTGGCGTGAATTGTGTCAGGAAGGGTCCAATTTTAGTTTGGAGGAGAGAACGAGGAAAGAGAAGAAAAAGAAAGAGAGAAAACAAAAGAGAGGATAGTTAACACACAACGAGGGGTAAATGGAAAGAGGTGAGGGTGGGAAGGCTAATTTCTTTCATATCGTGGAAATGGCGTGGGAGTTGATATTTTCACGCGTAATGGGAGAAATGGAAGGGGGAGGGAAGGTGGACAGAGAGTGAGAGTCGGAAAAAGGCTAAGAATTAAGCCGAGGTAGGAGCCCTCTTTTTTGCCCAGAAGGGAAAACGAGAAACGTTAATTCCCGTTCTCGCCGCCCTAGAAAGTCCGGCCCTGACGCTTTAATTTCGGACCGCGGCGCCGTTACAGCCCACGCAAAACTCCTCTTCTAAGATCGTACTTTTTTCTTTTTCAGGATATAAATGGAAGCGGTAAAGGGGAGAGAGGGAGAAGAGTTTTGGATTATAAATGTTTTTACGCTTGTTTTTGTTCTAACGTTACTGGAGAATAAGGCGGAATGAATAACTATGGACCAATGTTTTGCTTCGAAACGACATGAAATTGAGAGACATCAATCGGCCTCCACTATTCTAAATCGACGCTATTTTAAACTGAAAACCTTAAAAACGGTAAAATTAACGGTCAGACATATACCACAGTCACATTATAAATAGTTTTGACAAAACGCCATTTGTGGAGACCACTGCAGATCGGATAAGTAGAGAGAATTAGAGCAACGTTAATCTTCTATTACGATATTGCAATGTTTTTACCGTGAAGATATGCTGTCGTTTAAAATTGAATTTAACGGATCCACTGCCAATATTTGAATAACTAATCAACAGAAGAGAAATTATTTCGATAAGTAACATACGGAGTGCGTAAAGATACTATTATATGGGAGAAAGTAGCTTATTTATTTCATATTATAAAGGAAAAATCATCCGAAATCTTTATACAATGATAATGAATAAATCAATCGCGCTCGTATTAATTTTGAGATATGTTCCGCATCGTCATATGTTGTTCTGATTTAGAAAGTCACACTGAATTTCATATCAGTTTTTATAATCCAGAATGAGGAGTAGAATGCCTACAGTAATAATAAATTCATGCATCCAATTAGACATAATTTGCGCGCATCATTTGCCTTTTATAAATTTTAGTCAAGTTTCGAAAGAGCTAAATATTTTGTTTTTAAAAACTGTATTAACGCTAAATAGAGCAATACGTGTTCAATGAAAAGCTTTTGAATTAATCCACGACTAAATCAAAGTTAATTCAGAGGTACGAATGTCGTTAATTATTTAGGGATAATTCCGTTCCACCACAGCTTCAGCAAAAAACCCGAACCCAATAATTCAAACAGACCCGTGCTTTCGACCTAAATATTCTAATATCCAGCAAATGTTCACGTTTGCTTCTCAAGAACGTATTATACTATAACTTCAATGACTTAGCAATATTTTCGCAAATAATAAATTAAATATCATCTTATTATAATAAATGGTAATCTCATTCTGAGTAGGATTTTGATAATTAATGCGAATAGCTCAAAATCTGTCGGTTAGAATTCGATGAATCTTTCGCCAAATACTTGGCGCGTTCCCTTTCCGGTTTAAATGGATAACCGTCTATGATTAAAGGCATGGCTTTGATGCCATAAGTTTACTTTCTCTATTTTAATAACACGAGAATGTATACAGCGTATTTTTTATTTGCGTTTTAAAATTACTAATAATCACCGTACAAATTCGAGACTAGAACCAAAGAAAGCCTAAAAGAAAGAAAATTCATTTTCCTACAGCTGATTTTCAAATACGAGTCCGATCGGTCCACAAATTTTTATTGAACGCGAAAATTTTACGAGCTTTGAGGTGAAAATCTTTCGTCGTAAAGGGAAACCACCTCGTTACTGATACAGTGAAATTATTACGTGGTATTAAATTAAACGCAGAACGAGAAAAACAGTTGATTTGTTGTCAAAAAGACTTTTTCTAAAGAACATTAAACTAAATTTTAAATTTACATATATATGCAATCAAAGTTATGTATATTTAAAATAAAATTAAACATTAAATTTCAACTAAAGTATTTTCGATTTAACTAACCAAGAGAAAAATCCAAATTGATACATTGGTGAAGAAGTATTGTCAGTGAATGTGAGAGAGAGACGGAAAAAAGAAGAGAGGGGGTGAGGAACAGGAGGAAGAGAGGAAATGAAAAAGAGGGAGGGAGAGAAGGAGGAGGAGAAGGAAATTTTATATTAGCAGCGTTTCTAATACATGCTTATTAAAATTTTCATTTTAATAAAAGTTTAAATTTTAAAAGTGAATGTTTACCTTTATATTTTAAAACCAAGCAAAAAAAACTAGATAAATAGATTAACTTTGATGTCCCGTTATTTTTTATATTATTATTTTAGTTGTAAAATAAAAATTAAGATGAATTGACCGATATAGGTATATCGTATTTTATATTCACATCGCATACTTATTAGAATTTTATCCTTGAATACTTGGATATTACCTGAATACTGGGAGATATGCATGTCCACTGATATAAAATATTCCAACTGACGAGACAAAGACAAACGTAAAAGTTCAGATAATAATAAAAAAAACTATATTTCATGACTATATTTTATGATGGAAAAACGTAATTCCAACAAATCGCAAAAATTTAATAACACTGCAGGAACCTATTTTGCTGATAATTATATTTAATTGATACAAAACCCAGCTCTCCTAAGCTCAATGAGTTTGTGCAGAACTTTTTTAAACTAGATAGAAATATATACAGTAGAACACCGATTATTCGTGAGCGGATTAACCGGGACTTCTGAAGCTAGTTTGAATTGACCCGCTTACATTAAAAATGAAGAAGACAAGGATTTCGCTATTTTATTAAATATTATCTGATATACCAGAACGATCAAAAATGCTGTTTTAGCTAAAGAGACAAAGTTGGCAGAAAAATGTAATGTAAACTAATTTGTCTACTATTTTTAATTTGAATTGAATTGTTATAGAGTGATTATTATAGATATTCTGGTTAGAATGAACAGTTATTGTCTAAAATAAATTTTAAATTTCTGTTCACCAATTATAAACTAATTACAGTTTCTGGTTTAAGTGATGGACTTTTATTCATGAAATGCTTTTACTTAAATACATTTGTAAAATATTTGACAGGTATTGTACCAAAATATTCCTTTAAAAACGCGGATTATCCGTTTTCTTCAAATATCCGTACCTACCCAAGTCCAAATTAATACGAATAGCCGAGCATTTGCTGTATATCGAGTGACGTTAAACGGCAAGGAACACCGCGAAATCCAAGTTCACTCAAAAACATGAGAACGGCGACTAAATTCTGTTAATCGCGCTTGTTTTCAATTAACAATCTAACAACCTACAAAGATAACGATCGATTCGCACGGCTTAATTCCTCTTCGAATACCTTCATATCTGACCGACAACGGTTTAAAAGCGATTCAAATAAAAGTTTAAAATGGCGATATGAGCGTGGGACGACGAAATGACCCCCTTCAGCGCGAAACGCGCTCGATCGTCACATTCTCCGTACGACAAAATCAAAAGCGTTGACCTCGCAAAGGGCAAGAAAAAGAGAAAGATGGAGAGACAAAGAGAGGGAGAGGCGGTCACGCTACCGGGCACAATAGCGGTCGAAAGATCGAGGAGGGAAAAATGGAAAACAATGGAGCCGCGATAGGGCGCGGGAATTGAAGCGTCGAGAGAGCTGCTTGTCAGCTTAAAAGCTGTTAACGAACGCGGCGGGAAGATAAATAACGCTCGTTTGAGCGATCCATATCTGGACGTCGTATTTCAACCTTAAAAAGTGTATCGAAAGGATTACAAGGGTCGTCAATTTTGCAAGTCCAAGAAGTCCACTTAACGAGAGCGACGGTGGTGTTGCATAGACTGCTGTGCGTATGTGCACATGCAGTGTGTTTACGTAGCCGCGTGCACACATAACGGCGGAATTGAGGTCTTCGTTTGTTGCAGGGAAAGCTTAAGTTTCGTGATTTATCGCTTTCTGTAAAGCGGGAGATAATATGCCGAGCCTTTTAAAGAAACCTTTTTTCTTCTCCTCGCGAGGTTTTGCGATGAATAATACACGATGTTCAACGCAATGAACGGAATAATTTCAAATAAATTAGGGTTTTCCATAAACGCATATTAATCGTTTCAAAGGCAAACTAGTTGCCTAAAACCCGTCGAAGGTTTTATAGAGCATTGGTAACTTAATTTTGTTAACAAAAAGGACAGCTGGTTTGTTAATGAAATGTGCATCAAGATACAGAGCCATTTTATGGCTAGCCGGTTATCCAGACCATCCATCCTTCACTCTTAATCAAACAAGTTGAATTTTCCGTAATATTAATTTTTATATTTCCTTGATGTAATGAAGTGATCCGAAGTTCCTATGCAGACAGGCATAAGCTGTAAAGTTGGGAATTATTTTGAAATGAGAAAAAAGACTGCTATGACCGGGAATCAAACCCGGGTCTTCCAATTGCCGGGCGGATATTCTACCACTGAACTATCGTAGCAGATCAATTTTCTTGTTTCTGAACGCAAATGTTTTCTTGTTTTTTTTTCTCGTTTCAAAATGATTTCCAACTTTTCAGCTTATGCCTGTCTGCATAGGATCTTCGGATCGCTTCATTCCATCAATTTCTTGCTTGGCAATATCACAATTTTGAGAGGGAGGAGTTTTCTTTGATGTATCTCTTCGAGGACATTCGTTGGGGCAGTTTGATACTAGCTTGGCTAGTTCCGTCCCAATCAAGAAAACAACCGCGTTCAGAAACGAGAAAATTGATCTGCTACGATAGTTCAGTAGTAGAATATCCGTCCGGCAAGTGGAAGACCCGGGTTCGATTCCCGGTCATAGCAGTCTTTTTTCTCGTTTCAAAATGATTCATATTTCATGTTATAAATCTCTTCTTTCTTCCGTCATCCCTACCGAAAATGGATGTAAATAATAGAAATGGAGTCACATTGAGAATAAACGTACTATTATGAAATACAACTTGCTGCAACATATTCCCTCCACCAACGATCAGTTTATTACTGCCAATGAACGACCATTTGTACACGAAATGCGAATCTGCTTCACTGAAACGTTTTGTGGCCACGGCAGTTATTTATTAGGACTATTTAATTTTTAAAGTTTACGTTAATCTGATATAAGGACAATTCGAATTCGTTGAAATCGATCCGATTCAACGAAAAATATTAGTCGAAGACCCGACATTGACATAAATCAAATCTAACAAATAGACGTTAAAAAGTATACTCACTGGTCAGCGTTGACTTCGGGAAATCAGATGTGACGGCGATGATATCCACAGGTTTGCCGTGGCAGTTGCACCTTCTCTTGATCCTTTTACGATATTCAGTCAAAAAACAGCTCAGGTCGGTATTTATTGAGTAGTAAATATTTCGTTAGTTTCAAATCAACGATGTTAACCTGTAAAGATAGATAAAATCTTATATTATATTACTGTAATCGTCGGCGAACTTTTTGGCAGGTTTTTATTGGTTGACTGGCCAGCAAATCAGAGATTGGGACATTATTGTTTATATACCTTGGTTATACTATATGTTTACATAAATTTTTTGTCTTAGTAACTATCGCATTGGGCCACTTCACTTAAAGTTCCCTAAATGTTTCCAGGAAGTACTGCAACGGGCCCCTAGTATATTTTATTACTGTAATGTACCTTTCCAGAACTTTTATTGTAGCAACAACTATAAACAAACTATTATTGTTGTTCGTAGCAACGGGTATAAACAAAGTACGTTTTATTTAGTTCGGGTACATACGTACTGGAAGCATTGTTATTAATACGAACGATTATCTACATTACTATTCGTAAGAACGTGTATATCACGTATGTATTTTCTCTTAATTTTTCTTTGTATTTTCCTTACTGTTTAATTTTCGTAATACTCGTTCGTTGGTAATTTAACTCTTCTGGCATTTCCCGATGGAACTGAATGCTCAACAAAATGGCAAATACATAGTATCTCTTTAGAGTAGATGCCAAACAATGGAAATTGGTGTATGACTTTTCATATTTGCATTTTAAAATTCATTAGAATAGAGATAGCTTGAATAGAATAGAACGAACTCGGAATTTAAAAATTCCACAGCCATCCATATACATAGTTCAAAAATATGTTTGGCTTAGCTATAGAATTATCCGCCACTTTTTCTCGATGTGATTTTCGATCTTATTTTGTTGTTTTGGGAAATTTCTACATGGAGGAACGTTTTGCTCGGCCCCACCGGGTTGGGTAATCTATTTTAAGTGTTTTTGGTTCTTCCCCAAAGGGACATTTTGCTCGACCAAGAATCGTCTAAAAAAAAGGATTTTTACTGGTTGATATGACCTTTCAAATCCTAGCAGAAAACAAAAAAAGAAGATCTAAAATCGCATCGGGGAAATGTGACGGGTAATTCGATAGTCGTTTTAAACTAACATTTTACGTTTGTTGAAGAAAAATTATGGACTAAGTTAAGACGAGTTCCTCTTTAATTTATTTAATGGTAAGTAATTAATACTTTCCTAAAAACATTATAAATTGTTTTGCTGATTTTTAATTACGCAGTTTTATGTCATCTGTAAAAGTAAAGTTTTAAAAATTCAAATCGAAACTACTTCTCGACAGGAAAGACAGCTAATGATATCATAGTGACAGATAATGTTGTTTAGAGGGAAATCCTTTTCATAATTTACAATTTCAAAGGGTTTGCTAGTATTACTAAGTATTATAACATTTAAAAACAAATGACGAACAATAATATTTTTGTTAAAAATGACCAAATGAAAACTGTTGTACATGCGAAGCATGTAACAGGCTCTCTAGTTCAGAGTTTAATTAAGAACGAGCATAACCAATTAAGAACGCATGACATCTTTACGCAAACAGTTAAAAACGAAAATAAAAGTATTATGAATGCTATAGTTATTATTTCCAAATAATTTTTACAATACCGATACATCACGAAGAATCAAGAGAAGCTAATGGAAAAATAATACTGGGGCGGATACTCGGAAATCGTTCCAATTTCTTCCTATCGCCTTGTTTTTCCGACTATATACCAAGAAATACGTTGAAATAATCAGTTAAGCCGATAGGTACTATTAGTTCTTGTCTCCGGATGCGACAAAACAATATAATAGAGATTTGCATTAAGTGAAAAGGCACCAAATGCCATGCGCTGTCGGCGGCTTGCAGGGTGATAATGAAAATGAAATGTGAGCTAGTTATGCATAAAACCGAGTCGGTTGAACAATTTCATCGGTGTTATTTTTAAAAACATACTTCTAAAATAGTACATTAAATCCGCATCCGACCTATTCTGAAATTTTAAACATTTACAAGTCGATAAATCGACGTCTTATTAATAGAAAATGCGTTTAATTTAGATTTAAATTGGTGAGATCCCAGAGATCCTCCGGTCAGATACAGCTCTATCGAAAATGAAAACCTCCAGTGAGCTTGTCAGATGTGTCAATGAAGGTGATTATTTTTAATTATTGAGGTAAAATACAGCGCTCGCAGAAATCACAGCGGACACTTTTACTTGGCAAATCGTCGCGGAATTCGGCGCTAAATTCGATCATATCGACAGACATCGAACCTGAGTAATGGAAAGAATTCAATTAGTTCGCATTGATCTATCATCAATTAGTGCCGCGACATGATCGCTTCGTTGCGGATTTTCGATTTGAATAGACGAATCATTAATGCCGACCAAAATGACTACAGACAAAATCCTTGTGACGGAATGATTATAAGTCATGAATTTTTCATTGAAAGTTGGGTAATTAAAATTCAAATGCAATTTTACCGATAAATGGATACACAAATATTTAAAGCGTACGTTCAGTAAGACCCTAGATAAAATATAATATATAACTACTGAGTTAAATTAATTATCCACCATTGAATAAATTACACCTGACACATACAAATTACATTTTTATATTTTTATTTCCTAATTAAAAGTAATTCGCGTTTCTAAAACATTACCATGCATAATTTGCTACCCTAGAATCTCATTTTAATGATATGAAAATAGTGGAAACGTTATTTGTAATAGAAGAATATGTTTTGCTAAACTTCATTATTATTTCTAAATTACACAAAGAATCGCTATTTATTTTCCCGTACTTGCAAAAGTTTTCATGCGTTAGGCAGTTCATTACAGAGTAAATATATATCCTCTACACCAATGGCAGTTTCCCGGTACAAATAAAAAGAAACTATAAATAAATACCCGTCCGAGATCGTAAAACATTTCACAACGACGCCTATATTCCTCTCAAGCGGACCTCCTGATCATAGAAAACGGGTCACGACGTTTTTTCTTCCTAATCCTCGACGTATAATATTTTTTCCTCCCCAAGATAAGGGCAATAAACACACATCCACTCCCGTGTCATATAGCTCCTCTTATTGAAGACACCTCGTGTGATATCCCAGGTGTGTGCGAGTGCGCGCATGTGCGTGACAGGACACGAGAGAAACGCCCCTCTCTCTTACCCTTCGAGAGCATCACGGGCGTGTGACAGATAAATGCGCGATAAAAGGCAAAGAGGGGGATAAATTGGAACGAGGTCACAAAGCACTTGAGGCTTAGTTGCTTCCGCAAAAAAGGCGCTGTTTTCAGAATTGGGAATGATGGATTAATGCGTCCCTCCATACCGACAAGTTAGTAGACTGGGCAATATATGCTAAAACTAAGAAACGAGTTAAAAAGCTTTTCACGTTTATTCCACGCACGGAACAAACGTCAAGTAGCCACCAAAATATCCTTTGATATTTGGGTAAGGTAATGGAGTAATTCGTTGTGATCATCGACAGCGTTATAAAAAGCCATACTTCATTGATCGTCATGCACGATTGAGTTTTCCTGCCGTGTTCATTCTTAGAAAAGTCTAAAACTCGAAGTATCTAATGATATACTCGAACATATAAAGGAAATAAGAAGCTTACACAGGAATCTAAAAGATTTCATTTTTTTAATATCCATCAAGTTTTTTTGGCATATTTCCTACTTTTATACAAATTACTTTTTGTATTACTTGGATATTTATACAAAAGCCTATTTTCCTCAACTAAGAGAGATGCTATCCAACCAACTCTTGCGGTGTGCATCAGGCTAAAAGTACACTAGAATAGCGAGCGTATTTGACTTGAACGTTTGCTCACTGATACCCATACCACTTCCCATCACTCTACTCTCACCTCATCTTCTGCGAACGACTCCCTCTAACCCTTCTCTCGATCCCTGCTCCCTACCAAACGTAATACCGACTAAGTCAAAGTCCAAAGCTAGCGAATGGCGGAGGGGGTTAAGCGGTGTACAGAGAAAGAGAGGCGGGAACAGACTCGAACGTCAAAGTTTTCAACGCAAAGAATGGGAGTGTTTTTTTAGTTTTTTTCTCCATTTTCCGACGACATTCACGTGACGACTCAGCTCGTTTCCATTGGTTAAGACCTCTTACCACTTCACTTCCAAACGTCCCATTCCCGATATCTTCCAGCCTCGCTTCCTCCCGTAAAACAGCGGCCTCTGTGGTAGAAAGGACTACACGTGCCACATGCAGCTCCAATACACTCCCTTCTACTCTCTCTAGCTGTAATATTTCCTCATCGCCTTATTTTTTACCAAAGTCGAGCGCGAACAGCTTTTTTTCTAGTCGCCACTGTTTATCACCCTCGAAATTGGTCATAAACTCAAAATGACCACTTACCGGACAGAAGAGCGTTTATCCCTTCTGAAAATATTCGGAATAGCAAAAAAAGAGGGAAGGTCGTGACTACGCTGATTGCTTCTGCGGAGAAATTCCTACGAATCCGGTCGTAAATTTAATTTAACGCGTGGTATATTATACATTGTCGGTTGAAGGCTGTTTATTTTTAGCGACGATTGCTGCGTGAACTGATATGCAAAACTACTCATTAAATGTGAATGGCTATAAAAGAAGAATTTACGCAATGAATGAAATTGGCGAATATTGACTGCAGCGTTATTGACTATACCACATAAGGTCGAGATCGACTGCAGGCAATTATAGAGAAGAAAAGAAAATTACTTATAAATTTCCAGTACATTTCCACATTCAGTACAAACAGGAATGAAAGATGAAAAGGAAATAAATGTTACATAAACGACCTCGAAAATGCAGATAACTAAACGAATGCATATTTTAAAAACAAATAAGAAAAGAGCTGCAAATGGCGTTTAAAAAAAAACTGTTAATATAGAATCTTAAAATTTACGTATACCAATTATCCCCATTCTTCTGGCCACTAGAACCTCCGCAAGAAAACGTGCTCAACGATCCAGAATACTGAATTGATTTGAGAAAAAACGATGTCTGCTTTCGCTTAGGTGCTAGTGCGTCTGGCAGACGGAAACCGAAGTCATAGCAGATTTTTTAAAACCGCTAATGATAACTTAAAGCTTTAAAAACCTGTGAAAAAATAAAATTACTATCAGTATGTTTTCATTTAATAAGTTTAGTTTGCAAATATTTCTTAATTTTTTAAAATTGAGGAGACAAGTTTCAACTGGTCCTAATACCGCTAAAGAAAAAAACGCTGAGCATGTTGACTAAAGTGAAATGAACCGTAAAAGATATTATTATCACTGCTTGCGATTACTGCAACCAAATTTTCAAATCCATTTTCCTGACAAGGATTTTAAAACGAAGAGAATGTTCCATAGTAAACAAATTATTCGAGTTTTATTTTTTTACGTTCACAGCTATTACGTATTGTTATATACTTAAAGAAGACCTTACTGAATTATGTTAATGAACGCTAAAATTCGATGTTTTTAATACCTCAATAAACGCTAATGTGCGTAAAAGAAGCTTCCGGATGAAGTAAGCGTTATTATGAAATGAAATGGCAAAATGAAAAAGACAAAGTTAACTCCTCAATGGTAAATTTATTACTCTGTTACATGAATGACTCAATGCGCAAGACCGCGTTTCTTCTTCATCGGCAGCCATAAAAAACACCCCTAATAATGGAAACATCGCCATAAGGTATTATTTCGTAGGTAACTCGATACCGATTTTCTTCCTCAGAGAGTGGAAAAAATGAGGGAAATCATTTCGCTAGCGTTGTTTAAACGACATCATTTATTGGACCACCCTTTCCAGAAAAGTTTTCCCATTCGGAAGTGCGAGAGAGAGAGAGAGGGGAAAAAAAACAAAAAATAAAAAAACGTTTTGGGAAAGGGCGTCCGATCGCGAGTAAGAGAATTTGCTAGGATTTTTTTCCGCCTCGCCCCCGATTTAGAATGTAAAAATAACGTACGAAATACGTCAAAACGAAATAAAAGAAAAACCTGTGGGCGGAATGAATCAGCGTGAGACAAAGGCAGACGAAGAGAGATGGAGCCAAAAGAGAGGGAGGAGAAATTTGCTGTTAAAATAAATAGGTTGTCTTTCCTGGTGGGGAAGAATCTGCAGACGCTTGGGAATATAGGGATAGTAAAGAGAGTGATGAACAGTGAAAAGTCGACAACGCGAACAGAGAAAGAATAGAGGGAAAGAGATGTATTGGGAAAAAAGGATAGAAAGAGAATTTGTGAGGAAAGGAAAATACTTCCGAGAGCACGGTGCGAACATTTCAATGCCACACGCGAAACTTGCTCTGAAATACAAAAATCTGGGTAAAAACGAAGTTGAAGAGCGTTTGTGGAATTGTGTGGACAGGCTCTCGAAACCGGACGGGTACGCCATTAACTAAATTCGCGTGGAAATTTCTTTTCCTCAGAAAAACTTTAACAAAAGCACCCTGCATTGCCAAGTTGTCGTTGTCTTTCCCGATGTGCATATTAGGCAGCATTAAACGAAGTCAAAATCCATTCGCAAGAGTTCCTAGGAATGTTTCTTTCTACTGTAGACGGATGTCTAGGCCAATACAGAATGAGGGTTCACATTGAACTGAAATTAGGCTTCCACGCGACGGAATGTTCATGGCATTGTCTAGGAGTGAACATTTTTTTCTTCTGGACTTTTTGACGCGATGGATGCAAATTTATCCGAACGGAATAGCATTTGCATGTAATTGCGATGAGTAAAAATAGAATAGCAAAAGGCTTCTACAACGGCCTGTTTACAGGGGCCATAAAATTAGACACGAGAAATTTTCAAAGGTATTATTCATGTTAGTAAGTTAGTAAGGCATAATTACACGGTCCGACGATTTCGAGGGTAGAAGAAAGCACAGATGAAAGTGCGTACTTGGAATCAAATACCATGACCGACAGGTATTTCCTGTACATTATTTATGACGTGACTAAGATTCGCTCATCGTAATATGAGTTACACGGATTGGAAAATGAGTCAAAGAATGTCCGTTTCACTCGCATGTAGATGCTTGCAGTCTCTCCTCTCATAGGTGAACTGATCTGATGGATGATCTAGGGAGCGGTATTCAACCCCGCGTACGCGTACCTTTGAGAAAGCGTGAAGAGTTAATACGAGGTACGCGAAAATATGTTAACAAATAGCAATTTTTATCCTCACTTCAGAGCACGTGCGTGATTTCGAAATCAAATACTGTAAAGTTAAAACTATGGAAACCTTTCTACTCTGTACTTCGTGAAGGGGTGACTTTACCAGCGAAGCAGTGATAGCAGAACGCCTTATGGACACGTCTGGTCCGTCCGTCGCAACTTTCATCTCCTAAACCGCTGGACGGATTTTAATTAATTTAATTAGGTATGCGTGATCTTTATTAAAATTTATCGCCCAATTGTGATTTTCAACTGAATCCGTCAATTAGAACTTCCACTTTACATAATTACTTTAATAAACGTATATTCGTATCTCGTTAAATGGCATCCGTCAAGCAACAATGAAATACCAACTTTTCTTTCCCTCTTATATGATCTGTAAGGTATAGATTTAAAAAAAAAATATTCGGATAGAGAACAACATTTACTAAAAGAAAGTCCGCGAGGCCACGTAATTACGAGTTATGGTTTCGGAGATAAAAATTCGAGAATCTCCCGAGTAAAACATCACATATTTTGTTTACATCGATCGCTAAGACGGTTCTCTCAGCAAACAACAATTAAAAATCCATATATTTCTCTCCCATTCTCTTATATGACCTGCGAGGTATAGATTAAAACATTTATTCGGATAGAGAGCAACATTTATTACAAGATGGTTTAGAGACCACATAATTACGACTTACAGTTTTGGAGATAAAAATTCGAGAAAATACCGAGCAAAACATCGCATATTGTGCTTACATCGTTCGCGAAGACGGTTTTCTCAGCAAAAAACAATTAAAAATCCATTTATTTCTCTCCCATTATCTTATATTATCTGTGAGGTAAAGATTAAAAAAATTATTTGGATAGAGAACAACATTTACTACAATATAGTCCCCGAGACTATAATTTTGGGGATAAAAATTCGAGAACCACCTAATCTTTCGATGCCGTTCCATACGTATTATAATGAATATACTAAATTATTTTAAGATAAGAGGAGAAAGAGACTGACGATGCGATTCCAAGAAAGACTACAAATTTCAATGTTTCACCATCTCTAAAACGTAGCCGTGATTTTAGAGCGAATAAAGAAAGTTTAATTCATATTGGGAAGAAAAGTACTTGATGTTTCTAAAGCCAGATTTGTCTGAAAGTTCGTCTCTCAATGAAATTAATGATATCACAAAAATTAATCAAAAAGTCGTGTGTTCTCGTTTTGACATTGAAAAGGGCAAATTTGTGGAGAAATTTTTATTTGGTTTCCATTGAAGAACGTCCAAACGCAAGAAATATTTACGATTCTGTTAAATCCCCCTCAGATTCGTTAAAAATTCCATTCAAAAACATGGGCATCGTCACTGCAGATGAGGCAGCAACGATGCGAAGCGAGGGAATCTTTAAAAATTATAGCGATATTTTCAGGTTTCATTGCTTTGTTAATCAAGAAGTTCTTGCGAGTAAAGTTATGTCAAAAACTATGGAAGGTATTGAGAGAGTTGTTAAGAGAAGAATAAATATTATTAATACACGAAGTATCCTAAAAATAATATTAGATCGCTATGTGACACCACTGACGAGAAACAATGAGCTCCTCAACTATAAAGCAATTCGTTGACTTTAGTACCGATGTCAGTGATGGACAAACGGTAGCGCTAAGAAACAGTGTCTACAGAACCTGAGGAGAAATTTGAACATGGAATTTTTTCAAAAAATTAATTTTCTGTAAAAATCATTACCCGAAATTAATATTCGACATCTTAAAAAAAATTCAAGCTCTGTGATTTCGCTAGACTGGGCAAATTCACTAATGGACCTATTATTAACTAAACTTCTGTTCTTAGAAGATTTTTAGGACGCATATTTATTTATGTCGTCCAAAATGTTACAAGTGCGGCAACAGCAAATTTTTACTGAGAACCCGTCCTAGATTCACCAAATTTGTACCATGCGTAGCCCTCATGCTGCCCCCCCCCCCTTATCCTGAAAATTTGGCCTACAAAAGTTGCAGGATTCCAGAGGTATCGCCCGAATAGACGGACGGAAGGACGGACAGACAAACCGAATAAAAAAAGCATTTTTTAAGTGCAAAAAAGATAGGGTGATTAATTAATTTTTCTGCAAAATATATAAAGACAGAAAAAATACCCATCGAAGTAGATGCCACCAAAAACATGGTGAAGGAAACATCCATTTAAATGAAAGTTAACAGAGTAATTCTCGATTCTACCGTATCGAAAATCGCTTTTCAATCTCCCAACATGAAAGACTAGATTAGAAGAGATTTCCGCAGACATGCACTGCCATATCGTCGAAGATAGTCTCCGAATGTGAATGATTCGCCTGCTGAGCAAGACCAAGAAAATCATATATACGTTACGGAAACATTGCGAAAACGCTACGACAAAATTTAACACATCAGTGTTTTGAAAATCTTTTAACGAAACATTTAAAAAGAAGCTCCTTGTCTTAATTCCAATTTGGAACCAAATTGTTTAGTAGATAGTCATATGAATAATAAAATATTTTCAATTGCCATGGCTTTAAAATGATAAATTGCGCACGTGATACAGGAAATGATGCGATTTAACATGCTCTAATATAATAAACATGAATGAGTAAAGTCTAATGACATGCTGACATTGCAAGAGATACTTTCATATGACCTCTACTTGATAAAGTAAACAAAAAATGAAACATCCCAGTGAACGAGAAAAATACTGCTTTATTAGCATAAAAATTGGAGTAAAATTTCTTGCGTGAAGATAAAGCAACCAATAGATGCGGGAGGCAATTAAATAGTAGGAAAAACTCGTGGAGATTTTAAGTTTTTCTTTCCAAAGCTACCAATCATTAGCCATGATTCAAAAAACGCAATGTTTAGGCGCTATCACAAAATTTTATACTTGCACTGTTAAGGACGTTTTAATTCCAAAAGACAAACCGCCGAAGAGGGATACAAGGAATCATATCGCCCAATAAAGCTTAAGCATTATTTGTCTCCCCGATAAATCTCACGGGCAACAACCTCGGCCGAAGATGCAGCCAAGGCGACAGAGCTCCTTTGAGGCACCGAAATCCACATGACAACAGGCTTTCCCCGTAAACCAACCCACCTCCACCCCCTTCGCCAACACAGAAAGCAGCAATACGCACCACATACGCGTCTCCATGGAAGCGTGAGTGTCACAGCACACGCTCCCTCGAACGTGACTCTTGAGGTCGACAGTGTCATCTTCCCTCTCCCTCCCATCTACCCATTCTCCCGCCCGCCTTTCTCTCTAACTCTCACCCCTCCTCTCCCAGCACCCTTCCACTCCAGGACTCAAACCCGACACATCCCTCCACCTCTCCTTCCTGTCTCTCCACCCTCATTATCTTTCCCACCCCTCCTCCCTCCCTTTCCCTCTTTCTCTCTCTCTCTCTCTCTCTAAAGGTGACCCGTCCTTCCTCTGCCCTTCCTTTGTCAAGACCCGTCTCATCATCACCTCCACTGCTCACCAATAACGCCCTCTACCCTCCCCTCTATTTCCAGCACCCGAACCGCATCACCTCTCCCTGCCGTCACCCAGGGCAACAATCTCTACGCAATTCACTCTCTCTCTCCGCCTCTCCTTCTTTATGTACCAAGTAAAGAAAGAACAACCCGCTCTTCGGGTTAACTCAGCTAAAGCTTCAATTCTAACTTCGACGGAAAACCTCATGGGAGAAGAAAGTCATGGCAACTATGAGTGTTTATTCTAGATATGAATCATAGCATCTAAGGATGTGTCAAGTGGAACAGTATGGACGAGAGTGGGATCTAGGAATGAGTTTATGCGACGAGGTCTTAGTTTTTAATGGCAATTTGATTACAGTAATTAAAATAATCCTTTTCTTCTCAACAAAGTCTTTTCCTTCTTGTTAGAGTTACTCAATAAATGATACCTAGAAAAATAAATTCGATAGCGATTAGTACGATAATTTTCAACTTCTATATCAATAACAGGCAATGTGTGTGTGTGTGGATAGCATATCTCGAAAACCAAAAAACTTAGAGGCTTTAAACTTGGTACAATTATTAATGGGACCGTGAGGATGTGCACCTAGGGGCCAGAATTTTTATTTTTTTATGGGGAGGGAGGAAGTGGAAGGGAGTGGCATTTCCCATAAGATAACACGTAACAATCGATTTTTTGACTTACAGGCTTTTATTCTTTTGCAAATTAAAATTAGAAATAATTGACATACGATCTTTGGACCTGTACCGTTTTAAAGAAAAATAAATATCGTATCTGATTCTTATCGTCACATTTCGCCTACGATTCGAAATTGCTCAAGTTCTACGTTTAAATCATATTTAGTTCACCGAAAGTAGTTTTAAACACCTATGACGCATGCTAGACAGGGGCGGATTCAGAAACTTCTCATGGAAGGGGAGGGGCGATCGCCCCAATCACCCCTCCCCCAGTTGTATCCGCCTCTGCCGAAGACCCTATAATTTGAAAATCCCTACCACTATCAGAATATTTCTTTACCTTTCCATAGAGACAATCTTCGGTGTAGAAACAAGGAATTTTTCGTGGACTGAATTTAAGAATGAACCCAAGGCAATGGGGTCGTCCAAAGGGGAGGCAATCGCCCCCATCGTCCCCCCTTTGAATCCGTCACTGATGACAGACGGAGGAAAAGTTGGCACAGAGATAACGAAGAGAATGGCACAGGGAATGAAGCTGCATGGATGGTGTCAGGGAATTTGTACGGAATAAATATATGCCGAAATGTAAAAGAGCAATTTAAATAGTATATTTTAAAACAATCTTTATATATGGAGCTGAAAAATGGCCATTAAGAGCGAAATATGAAAGCAGACTACAGGCTGTATAGACGAAGGCATTGAGAAGCATAGAGGCAAAGACGAGACTGGACAGAATAAGAGATGAAGGAATTTGAAGGGAAGTAGAGATAGATGCAATTACAACGGAAATCGGAAGGCAGCAGTTAAGTTGGTATGGGAATGGATAACGGGAGAATACCAAGGAAAAGGATGGGGTAGATACAAAGAACCTAGGAAGAGAAAGATTGATGAAGTGAAGAGGAATATAGAAGAAAGGGGATGAATTGATGGAAGAGAAAATATGGGAAGACAGGAAAAAAATGGAGAGGCATCGTCATAAGGCCGACCTCCAGATGGGAGAATGGCTATAGAGATAGATAGTTATGACAAGGCCGTCCACGACAGCACGATAAATGGCCCGATGTTGGGCGATGATTCCTTAATAATGGCGGAAAGTCAAAGGGGTGGCGAATAGGAGGAAAGAAGGAGACGATTTCTAATAAAGATATTCACTTTTTATTACGGCCTTCTAGAGATTCTTCTCCTCTGCACATGCACGCGTCATCGGCTCGCGCGAAGGAGTTGGACGTAATGGGACTAATGAATAGTTGTCTCGCCGAAGGGGTGTTTTACACGCCTCGATAGTTTTTGTGGTCTCACGATGACTACGGATTTTGCGAAACGCCCGTGAATGGATGAAAACTCGTATGAATCAGTGCAAAAACCGAGGGAAAACGTAGTGAAGAGAGGAGGTTACCCGAGTTGGAAATCTTCATCCAACGTTCGATGAGGCGGCAAACACGTCACGACTGCAAAAGGCATACGTAAGGCAAAGTTGGATTAAAAATTGGGATAACGGTAAAACTACGCATAAACGTTTTCCTTCTGAAATCCAACGTCACGGTACTGAAACTTTCTCTGCTGTATCGATCGTGCAGTTTCATCATGAAATAGGTGGATTTTATTTAACTCAAATAAAACATTCAAGGACGTATGGTTATTTAAGACCTCGTCGCATATCGATTAATATTGGTTAGTCAGTCGTTCAGAAAAATGCTGTAGCAGCTTATATTATTAGTATATTAGCAATATTTATCACGTTGCCAATATCGCAGGTAAAAGTTTCTGTCAGTTGGTAATGCCGTATACATAATCATAATTTTAGCATAAAATTCTACACTTAAGCTAGTAGGAAATGGCGTTAATTCGGTCGATATTATGTCTTAACTGCTGGTTACTTACGGTGGGCATAAGGCCGCATAATTCAGAGCAGTAAAACGAATTATTTGAACGTTTAAATTCATCTCAAAATATGAATGACTAACGATAAATTAAAAGGAAATGTAACTCACCTGGTTCGGTGTCAAATAAAGAATCTTTAAATTGGGAAAATTTCTTATGAATTAAAAGCTTTATTTCGAAAATGAAAAAATATTTACGCAGCGCTTTTCCGTTCATTATTCCCCAAAGGCGGGTACGAAAAATATGGATTCCCTATACAATCTATACATCCCTTGGAAAAAGTCATCATCGATTCTAAATGACGAGCGCATTGGAGATCATTAGGATGAATTTCACATGAGGAAGGATGTAACGCTATTAATAGATCCGTAATATCTGCACGGGTGAGAAATGGGCGATGCGAAAAGAGATGGGAACATTGCCAACGTCTGCCGCAGCAACGGTAATGCAACTTACCAAGACGACCTCTGAAGTAAGCGGTATTCCGAAAGATACATCTCGTAAATCGAATCATTTCGTACTAGAGCTAACCAACGACTTCGACATCTAATTTACCGGTGACCTTGTAAATACATCACCTTCTGGAAATCGGATGAAACTGTTATAGCCCAAGTCATATTAAACTTTGTGTTGCTTTAATTTTGTTTTATTTTAACATCGCTGTATATTCTCAAAATAATCCAAAGACTTTTGAGTTGAAAAAATTACCCCTTTTTTATTTCCTTTCAGAGATTACCCTGATACGTCAACAAGCGATTTTAAACTAGAATTAGCCAACCGTTCGTAAATGAAAGCGATGAAAATAGAGGAGTAATGCGAGCAAAAACACGCGCGTGAAGATCCCGAAGCTCCGCGCGTGGCAAATTCGTTTTATTGCGTTTGTGACCTTTAAACGTCATGTTTTTGTACGAAGTCAAACGCTGCAACCTTGGCAACAATTAGCGAACCGCTTTCCAATAGTCGCAGGAGAGGGAGAGATGCTCTCCTTTTATCTCTCTCTTTTTGTCTCCCTCTTTTTTCTTCCTTTTCTGAGATAAGTACCCTTCCAAGATTTCAGCAAGCCACTTGGTATAAATAAGGGACATTCCAGAGTAAAGGACTGAAAGAAAGAGAGAGATGGAAAATACGCAAAATCTCTTTCAAAAGGATGTCCAAGATGCCCTCTACAAAAGACCTTTGTCGTAATCGCTGCTGAGGACGAAAAAGAGAGAGCAATACACATCCACTTCCTCTATCTCTGTCTCCTTGTGCACAGAGAGAGAGAGGGGGGAAAGAAGAGAACGGGGAGGAAGAGGAATGGGAGAGGACGAAAGAGGGCGTAATCGTTGTGTGCAGATGGGAGTCAGCAAGAAAGCAAGGCGGCGCTGCTAGATTCGGAGGAAGAAATAGGAAGAGCGGAGGGAGAGACGAAGAGGGAGGGAGAGAAGCCGCGCAGCTGCATGGAGTGCCAAAGACGGGGGCGTACAGGGAACAGAGTAGGCGGGGGGCGCCTCAGAACTCTCGACCTTCTCCTCGTGAAGAGGATATATAGAGGAGTGAGGAGAAAAGGAGAGGAAAATAGGGTTGTATTATAGCTCTGTCTCTCTCCCTCCCTCTTTCTCTTCGCCAGCTACGAAAGGGCGGAGTTGCGGGGTGCGGACGAAAGAACACACTCGCGTACATGCACATACAAAGACACACACGCACATAGCGGCTGTAATCTCGACACGTGCGTCCCTAGAAGGCGACGATGTATCGATCCCGCACCCACTCTACCCCCCCATCTCACCCTTTTCCTTCGTTCCCTGCTTCAACATCCAACTCCTCTCACTCTACCTTCACCCCGCGTACCGATTCCACACCCCCTAACAACTCGGGCAACCAGCAAAAATATAAACCCCGCCATTTCCCGTGCCTTACCTCTCCCACTACCCATGCCACGACATGTTCCGCAACCATAACCAATATCCTCCTTGCAAAAGCTCTCTTTTTTAACTTACCGAGACTCCCACCTCCCTCCTCTCCCCCCCCTCCCCGATACCCTCCCTCTCCCTCCGCTCCACGCTTTATTAACACCGCACCCAACCTATTTCCAATCATACACACGCGCGCGCCACATCCTGCTCCCACTATACCCTCCGCTTCCAGACTCCATAAACTCCTCCCCGACGCTAATCCACCCCTTTCCCTCCCCACCCTTTCCCTGTCCACCCGTCCGCCAGCGAACGATGACGATACGGACGTTGTCCTCTATGCCGCTCTTCTCCCTCCCCACACGCCCTCCTCATCCCTCTTTATCTCCTATCCTCCTACCGCTCCCCACCTCCCTAGAGAAGATATGCTCCCGATTCGTCCGCGACTCGTGAAGGTCAGGGCTAAAGCGAGGAGTCGGGAGGACGGAAAGGAGAAGAGGGGTGAGAGCGGGGAGATGGGCGGGATGGAGTGAGGAGTTGGAGAAGCGGCGGGGGGCTGGATAGGATTGGGAGAGCATTCGTTATAAAAGGATCATTTGGAAAAGGACAGAAATGGTGGGAGGAGTGGGAGAAGGGGTAAAGAGGAATACAGATAGGAAGGAAGGCGGGGATATTTTTATTGATGAGAGTTTGAGTGAGAGAAAGAGAGATGGAATAAAAGCAAAGGATAGAATGGACGGAGATGTAATTGGAGGATTGGAGTGTATAGAGGCGGCCTAGAAAGCCAATCGCACGCTGAGAACGTATAGTACTGGAATACAAATTAGAACGCGGGCGCTTTTGTGACGAATATATTGCGATGAGTACAGTATTCCTTTTATTTTAATTACTCGTTAGCAAAGACATAGTTTCAATAATAAGCGCAACGAATGGCTGGCAAACAGTCGACCATAATTTTTTCTGAAATTCCTATAAAGACCTTACGGCGATTTAATTACGCGTGGTCGTCAATTTGCAAGGACACACGATGGTTTTTGACTTAACCTATAGCCTAGGGAGAATATCAGAGCCAATTTTTAAATTTTTCCTCGAGAGATAAAAAAAACCTGACATTTTTACAGAAGAAATATCTATGGTAGCAAATTATTTCCGCTCCCGTAATTACGGAATACACGAGCGGAGTGACTGCACGTGTTCTAGTATATTGACGACCCCACTTTGTGAAAGAAACCCGTCCTAATAATTCCCTCCCTTTCAAACTCATGTCAACTTTGAATACATCTAACTGGGAGCCATACAGGCGTAAAATTGCATTCGAAGCCGACCGCTCGAACCAAGTGGGCACCGAAAGTAAAGGAAGAGGATGAATAACGTATAGGCAATCAGAAAGAGACGTAAGATATTCACGTGATTTCGAGGAGAATCGAACCGTCTACGAAGGAAGCAGAAGATTCTGGCAGGAGGGAAATGCAAGAATAAAGGAGGAAGAAAGGATGAGAGGGTGGAGAGGAAGGAGGCGGAGGAAGGGCGGTGGAAGGAGGGGAAAAGGAGAGAGAGAGAATAGGAGGGCCATTGTAGGAGCGGAAGCAATAAGTAGGGGGCAAACAGGAAGAGGAGTACTTAGGATCTTCATCAATGAGAAAGCTACAGAAAGAGGAGGCAGTAGGTGATTGAAGGAGAGAAAAGGAGAAAAGAAGAGAAAAAGTAAGAATTAGAAAAGAGAAAAAACAACGGCGCGAGAAAGAGAAAGAAGCAGTAGTGAAATAGCCAAAGACAAATAGTAAAAGAGGGAGAGAATAATTCCGAGAAATTATGAATAAAGAAATAAAAGAACAAATATTGGATTAATATACAAAACACGCAGCGTACATTTGAAAGAAGGTAGAACACTAGAGAGACAGGAATAGAAGGAATTAGAAAGGATAAAAGGGAATGAGCAATACATGTAGGAGACGCAAAGCGTGATGCCATACAATGCGAGGCGGGGGACAGGAGGAATGGGTGGAAAAAGGAGAAAATTAAGGTTACGAGAGAGATCAATAAATGGGACAAGGGAGGATGGCGTCTTAAAGGAATGGTTGGCTGAGAGATGGCACGCGTAAGATTTTAGGATGTTCTCAATGTTAAATTAGTGAAAAGGGAGCGAGAGAGAGAGAGAGGGGGGGGGATGAGAAAGATAAACAGGATAAGAGGACTAAATTAATGCTAAGGAACGAATTTCAAAAAAGAAGTGTGATTTTTAGAACGTTCCGACTATTTAAATTTGATCAAAGAAGGCAAGCAATTAAATCGCAAGAACACTCCTCTCCAACATCTTGTTTGCTGAAATAAAAGAGAGAATGAGAAATTCGGACATAAGTAAACAGTTGTTCGGCAATCATCTCTCGACGAAACGAAGTTAAGCAACATTCCCGCAACACCATATACTATTCGCTAATATTAAAACACATGCAACGGCCATTGAAAAACTAGCATTGCTATAAGTTACGTCAGGAGATGACTATAAACTGCAAATGTTACAAATCTCTCAACAGCGAAAAAGCAATATATTGAGCACAATGACATTCTCAAATGTTTACAGACAACTGACGTAAAAAGACGTTCAAATATTTATTACAAAGTCAATTCTTTCCGCATGTTTCTCCAAAAGAGCAACATACGATACAAATATAGCTGAAATTGTACACTCGATTTCGAAGGAATTAATAAAACGACTCGGGAAAGAAATGGAACCTAAGCAGCGCAAAAAAGGATCAGTCACGAGAAATCCGGGAGCTTGGAAATGATAAGTACCCACGTAGACGAAAGATGAAATTTCTCGTAAAGAATTCTGCACTGAAGAAAGAAAGACGAGAGAAGAGAATGACGAAGGGTAGAAAGAGGGGGAGAGAGAAAGACACAAGGCGAATACAGAGCTCGACAGGGAAAACGGATGACAGGGTGGGATGCAAGGAGTGGGTGGGTTGGCAGGTGGAGAGGGGGGGATGAGGCGGATAAAGCGAGGAAAAGGGGTAGCAGCGTGGGTTTGGAGTAAGGAACCGTGGGCGGTTAATAAGAAATAGGTGAGGCCGTGGAGAATAATGGCAGATGCGAGGGAGGAAGAATTGTTGGGAAAAGGGGGTGGGATTGTGGCGCTGGATCGAGGGTGGCTGGGAGGTATGGAGGGGAGATGAAAAAAAGGGAGAATCCTTAGGGGAGTTGATGGAGGGTGGTTATCTCGAAAGGTGCGATGGGAGGGAGGATTTCAAAAGAAGAGAGAGGAGAGTGGCAGAGGAGGGTCGCGAGGGGAAGAGAGGAATGCGGGAGGACAAAAGGGATTAGAAAGGGATTACAGAGACGGGAGAATATTGAAATGCGCCAAGGAAGAAAAATGATCCTTTTTAACTGATTTAGGCAAGAAACCAAGCCGTTTTCAGGCAAAGATGCGTCACTTTTCATCAAAAAATAAAACAGAATAGAAAAAGATTGTGCGCATCAAATTTACTCGGAGATTCTGCAAAACATTTTTGCCTCGCAAGTTTTTTTTTCCTGTTTTGACGTAAACATTTAGATGAAGAGAACAGCCGCGTTAGGCGCTTATATTTCGTATAACGCTTTTATGGTAAACGTACGATAAAATTCAATTCAAAATTAAAATATAACGCGCACATTAAATTCTTTTACGTAATTCCTCTCTATTTTTAGAGACTTAATTATCAGGAACAGGGACCATAAAATCGCAAGAAGATGAAATAGATGATTGAGAAAGATGTGCCGCACGTCATTTTAAACAATAATGAGCATAATTATAATTTTGAAGATTGCCACACGTCATTTTAAACAATAATGAGCATAATTATAATTTTGAAGATTGCCACCATTAATAATAAAACTTAAAGAATCGTAAAATTATTGAAAATGAAACATTTTACAATTTGAGTATTTTTCTTTCTCCCAATACATTCTCATTAAATCTTATCTTAATCACTTTAAGATCCCAAAAAATCGTTACATTTTCAAAATATTGTCAAAAACAACTTTTCCAAGTTTTCGGTTGACAAAAGCATATCTCCTCGAATGTACGACTTCGACACTAGAGCTTGAAAATCATAGTGCACTTCCTAACGTGAAACTCTATACGCCCTCAACCACTTTAATTAAGCAAAATATGCTAGGACGACACTTTCCACCGACAAGAAGAACAGGGATTTTAAAAGACCTGGCTACAAGTACTAAAACCAAAGCCCTACTTGTTGGTGGTAAAACGTGTCTCAGAAAATTCGACGCTCATTAAATCAAGTGAGAAAACACACAAATAATGAAGAATTAATGAAACTATCGTCGGCCTTGAGCATAGTAATATGACGGAGTATCATTATTTTTTTATTCCAAAGTCAAAAAGTGAGAGATCAAATTCCTTGTTATACAGTGTTTCCATTTATCTGGCAATTCGTTTTGTCTTCGCTCAAGATAGGAGATACACTTCTCTTATCACAAGGAAAAACATTTCAATGGCAAACGTATCGTCATAGCCTTGAGACCAGAAAACCGATTTAGTAATGACTTCATAATTACTGTCATACGTGTCGAGTTATTTAAAGGTTTCTGGCCTTGAAAGCGACGGAGGTAAGAGTATGCGACTTACGTTATGGGTCATTTTTAAGTATTCGAAGGAAATCTTCGCAAAAATAATTTCAGGGATCCTTTCCATGTCATAAGCATCAATATAGGATGTAGCGTGTGCCGAGATCAATGAAGAATGTGCGATTTAATAATTTAAACAATGTTGAGAAAATCGTGCGTTGAATGACTTGAGGAAAAAATTCGGATGACCTAACAACATAGAAAAAAAATATGAACGTGGCTGCCCAGTTAAATTTTAATGCGAAATGCGAAAAAAGATTTATAAAAGGAGGAGGAATGAAAGAAAAAAAGAAGCTGCCCAAGAGGGAATCGAACTCGCGCCCTCATTTTCCGAACACACACTATACGCACACCGCCAACAATTACTTAAGCAATTAGGCGTGCATTAAGAGATTTATCCTAGTTGAAGAGAAATTGCCATATCTAATAGCGATTTTCCGAAAAACTACCAGCCGTATACGCCCAAAAGGGGGGTTTGCAGTAACCCTGGAATCCAGAGCAATACACCTACCAAGTTTCATACAAATCCGTGATCCCACTATCGTGTCCTCTCCTTGTAAGCCAATTTTTCTTCTAACAATCATAAATAATTTTATAATATACAAAAAGAAGGTATTACAAATAATTTTCTTTGTTATCTAACAATAATAAAAGGCTACTTCTGTCCCTTTGTGGCTCCCTCTGCCACGTTATAAAATGCTAATAACTCGATAATGGAACGAGATTAATTTGTGATATTTGGCAGGAATAATTGATTCACATATTGTAAGATGACGACGAAAATAAATCTCGGCAAAAGTCCTAGGTTCGACTCCAAGATAGGCATATCCATTTTCCATATTATAACACGTAAAAATCGACTTTTTGACTTGCAGGCTTTTATTCTTTTTTATATCTAAATTAGAAATAATTCAACTATGATCTTCAGATTTAGCCCATTTAAAAAAAAATATATGAAGTTTCTTATTCTGTTCATCTATTCCCGCCTACAGTTCGAAATTCCTCATGTAAAATGTTTAATTCACATATTTTGGGAAAATCTTGCCATTTTAATGGGATGTTGCCATTCCAACCCATTACATTGTTAAACCTCAAAATCCTATTGTTATTTCAATCCTTATGGGTGAAAGCGTGCTTTGAATGCTCTTACAATTAGTACGACAGAGAGAGAAGGAGAGAGAAATTATTTTCATAGCAACAAATGTAAACAACATTTGTTGCATTATTTACGAGGAGTACATTTAAATGTAGAATATTAATCATTCGCATATTAAAATTAGGTACTTAGAATCATCGTAGGAGTTCGAAACTTTAAATAACGAACGCCTAAAAGAACGAAAGTTTGTTTTCTTGCCATCCAAAGAAAGTCAAGGTATATTTATGTTCACTTTTTATTTCACAAAAACCTTGCCCGTTGAATTTCAACGGGCATCTCCCTAGTTTGGTAATAATTACGAAGGTATGTACTCCGCATTTCCCGTTTGTTTTGTTTTTACCAAGGCGATTATATATTTATATAACTATATGTTTTAAAATAAGGGTTACAAATTACGTTGGATCGATGGTTACAAACTGGCAAATTGAAAATTAGTACGGATAAAAGATCCAGAAATAATGAAAATGAACCAAGTTCTAGCAGCCTCGCAACATCTAGGTCTGCATCATTCGAAGCGACTGTTGAGCATCTACCTTCAACGAGTAAAGCACATAATATTAAAAATATAGGAGAAAGCATTCTTAAGAAACGAAAATACGGCGAAAGCTATATTAACTTTGGTCTCACATGGATTGGTAAAGAAGAAGAACCAAATAAATGGATTATGTGTGGAATGTGAGCAAATAGTGAATAATAGTAGATTATATCCTGCAAAATTAAAAAGACATTTCGAAACTAAACACCTACATTTAAAAGATAAAAGTGTTGTATATTTTAAAAGAAAATGCAAGGATATGAAGCAGCAAAAAGTTTTTTTTATTTGTGCATGAAGATAATAAGAATGCACTTGAAGCATCTTATCGAATTAATTATCGGATTGCTATAGAAGGTGAAGTTATTGCTGAACAATTAGTGAAACTATGTGCTAAAGTTTTAATAGCATGTATGATAGGTGAAAAATATATTAGTGAAATTGATTATGTCCCACTTTCTGACACTACAGTGTCAAGACGCATCAATGATATGTCAAATTATTGTGAAACTGAACTAATAAGATGCTTAAAAAATAGTAAACATGATTTTTCTCTTCAAATGGACGAATCAACAGATGTTGCCGGTTTGCCATTTTTACTTGTTTTTTGTAAGAAATGTTAATGAATTGGCTCCTCAGGAAGATATGTTAATTTGTAAACATCTAAGCAGAACAACGGGAGAAGAAATATTTAAAATAAAATATTAATACATATATGGAAAAGCATGCAATTTATGAATTGCCTGATGAGATAAGAATCTCCTTATCCAAACGTCCACATGAATTAGCTCACAAATTAAATGATGTATGTCGGTTACAAATTATGTCATACCTTGCAGATATTTTCTCGCACTTAAATGAACTTAATGTTTCATTAAAAGGGTCAAACATAAATATTTTTAAGGTTCAAAATAAAATTGAGTCAATCGTATTAAAACTCAAGCTTTGGGGAGATTGTGTTTGTAAAGGAAATGTATGTTTTCCAAAGTTTTTACGATTTCTTGATAACTAAAGAAACTACTCTCAATGAAATCGTCAAAAATTTAATGATTGAACACACTTGTCTAACTTATGTAAAACATTTCGAGAATATTTTCCAACACCATTAGAAACATGTCATTGGGTTCTAAATCCTTTTTTTGCATGTGATGGTACAAATGAATTACCAACAAAAGAAAGAGAACAGTTAATTGATATTTCAGTTGATTCTACATTAAAAAGTACCTATGTTTTACCAAGTTGACGATATGAATTTTTGACTTCAGACTTTTAAGGAATATCCTGATGTTTCAAAACGTGCTTTCAAATATTTAATGGCTTTTGTAACTACATATCTCTGTGAGCGATCTTTTTCTTTTTATACGGCAACCAAAACTAAATATAGGAATAGATTGGATGCAGAAAAGTACATGCGCTTGCAAATGACAACAATTTCACCACATTTTAATTCGCTTTGCAATGAAAAGCAAGCTCATTCTAGCCATTAAATATTTGAATTGTTAGCGTGTAAATTGTTACTGAAATGTCGAATTTGACTATACTGTTTTATTTGTTTGTTTGTGTGAATAAAATTTATTTTTATAATATGACAATTTTTTTCCTCCTGTTTTTGGAGCATTTTCTAACAGGCCTATCTATCTCTTACGGCTCCTCAAATATTTTAATTAACTAAAAGGGCTCCGCAGCCACTCGAAGTTTGAAGACCACTGCATTAGATAATGCTAAATGGGAAAAATAACTAATAAAAGCAAAAAGGATGAACACATACAGTGAAAACTCGAGATGGGAACAGGTAGGAACCTCAATTAGCAACACTCAAAAATAATGTACAAATCCTTAAAAAATAATTATTTTATGAGAAAATGACGAAAAATCTAAGAGTCGAATGAATAAAAGGGCGGTGTTTGCGCTCTGGGTGCGACTTTACACCCTGCAGCGTCATCGCCGCTTGCAAAGGCGACGCCAGAGACAATCGAATCTCCAGAGCGGGCGATTTAATCGGATGCTGATGGCGGATTCCACGAAGAGAGATCGACCCTGAGAGCGAGACGGGGACAGACAGACCGATCGCCATTAATGGAAACAAAAAGAGAGCTCAAGGGGCGGCATAAATAAACGCGGAATCTTGCTTAGCATAAATGTTTACTCATGAGGGTCCGCCATTAGCCAATTAAAAGTCGTCTCGTGACGAGAGAGAGATCGAGCGAGCATAGATAGAGATAGCATTGCGTGATGGAATCACCGCGAAAGGGATCGTATTTGGGAGATAGCTCGTGGTCGATGTCCCTCGCGGAGGCGAAACGAGGAAAACAACGGTAATCTGGGATCGTCACGGAGTGACATAAATCCATGAATAGCCGATTTAAAAGAAAAGACGTCAGGACGAAAGGCCAGAAAAAAGAATATCGGCCCAGTTTTTAACAAAGAGTTTGGCACGCCTCAAACGCAAAAGATTATAACATCGACATAATTTCGAAGATAGCTCGCACATCAATATTACGAATCAGAATAAACCGTCGATACCAAATATATTTTAACGAGCATCTTATCGACTCGATTTTTTTAGGGCTGCAAGAGCAAAGTGCATATTCTGCAAAATGCCGGTGGATTCCTGAAAATAATGTCCTTGCTATGGTCCCCCTTACAGTCCTACGGAAAACATTAACTTCCGCATCGCTCTTTCCTAAAATCTATTATAGATATTGAACCTCCGCGATTTAGTGATGGCTAATCTAAATCCTTCAGTAATTACACAACGCCGTTACTTATTTCTTTCGATGCCAATCAAATATTTATACTAATACAACACTGTATCAATCAAAAATTTCGCGTACAATGCATAACACTGGCTTTTATCACGCGCGACTGAAAAGTCACGGCTTAATATGTTTCAACCGTCCAATTCTATACATCTTTTTCATATCCGTCAAGATATACCGCGGTTCGTAGTTTTATCCAACAATAATTTAGGCTATTATACAAAGCAGTCTTTATTCGCTTTGGTTTTCACTGCAATTACGTGCTAGAAGATGATGTATTTTTTAGTTTTCACATTACCGCAACGTAGTCATTAGCCGCAGCAACCATCCGTGGCGCCGATAAGCGAAGCGATATTCTCGCGTGCTTCCGTGAAATTAAAAACCTCCTGTTCGAAAAAAACACTCATTATTATCGCTTAAAAGGCGTAATTCCAGAAAGAATTATCTCGCCTTCATTCGCGTGCAACACGATATATGTTTTTAAATACTTCAAACAAGCAAAACGCTATTATGAGCAAGCATTACCTAAAAATTACTTAAACTTAAAATTCGGGTGATTTATTTTGTATTTTTTTTTCTCTCCAACTAGATGCACTGAAGAAGGTCTGTGTGTGAGTAAGAGAATGATGGATAACTAAATTCCATTTCCTCGAGGCTTTATCGCTCGCTCCTCTCCATTATTCTCTCGCTGCCAATCATAAAAAAACGCGAGTGGGGCGAACACTATGAGTTTGACGCGCCTCAAAATACGACGCCGCGGGAGAAGGCGAGGCTGAAATTTGGAAGGAGGGAAAAGAGAAATGGGTCAAGTTTGGGAGCGGTGGCGTGAGGGAGGGGAAGATGCGACACCGCCGCTCGCGCGTCACACGGCCAGGGATGCATCCTTGGCGCTGTGCTAGTTTCGAAAAAGACCATATTCTCCTCTCTCTCTCTCTTTTTATTTTTCTCTCACTTTCTCCCTAATTCTCTATCTCCTGCCTTCCCCCAGGGGGGATTCGTATAAAAGAGGGTTGCAATCTTAATTTCAATCAAGTAATTTGTGCGTGGCAAAGGTGCGTTACTCTTCTGCGCTTAAAAGATATTTTTATGAAATGTAAGCAATGAGCAATTGATATTTGTAGTAATTTGCTCGGCAAAATAAGCCACGAAAATAGTCTCACTTTCGGCTTTTTATGAAGGCCTGTCCGTTATTTCCAAATTTTACGAGATTTTTCATTAGATTCAAATGCCACCCTTAATTTGATTAGGAATACAACTATTAACTCGAAAAGCTCGCTTTTAAAATATTTTCGTTTGTTTCAAAGATGTTACAAGGTCACAGATTATTTCATGAAAGACAGTCGCAGTTCATTCAAAACTTGAAATCCGCCTTAATACTAGTGGATTTCATCTAATAACTCTGCGCGATTTCATGACGCTGTGTGATCATTTACTGGAATAAATGATCGAGAAAATAAATGGATTGTGACCGCACGTTTTGCATCACTTTTCCTAAGAGACGTCATATCCCAAAGCGAGTGACAGATTTAGAAGCTTCCTAATTAGGTGGGGGACGACTCTGGATGACGGTGCATTAATGAATTAAGCGCAAAAAAGGTTGATTGAAAACATGGGCATTAGCATAAGTCCCCATCATCGATGGAAACTAAAAATAGATACCTAATAAACAAGCCACGTCATCAGATGATTTATACATGACAAATATCTTCAATTATCTCAAGTGACACATTAATTCTCTTGCTTTAAAATTTGGACTTTTTCCATTCGAAAACTTTTGGGGGCATTCTTTGGCAATATTGATTTTTTTAATCTATGATTCCGATCTGACAGCGGCCCCGTTTTCAAGGTTATATGAAAACACATGCATCAGAATGAAACATAACATACCAAGGACTTTCTGCATTTATATCCGCCACCTTATTTATTTATCCATGGTTCCGTCTTTTCTTTTTTACCTTTTAAATCCCCGTGAGCGTCAGTTCTACTGCTGTTTTCCATCATCCTTTTGCCCTTGTTTACTCGGAAAAATCATCCGGGTCAGAAGAAGCTATTCAAATACTTCTTTTTTCGCATGTAATCCCCGCTTTACTACGCCTCGTCCTTAGATACGCGACCTCCATGTGTGACCTTGTGGACAGAGTAACACTTCAAAAATACTACAAGGACGTTGACTCGATTAGAAAAAAACATGAACGCGGATGTTTCTTTTGGCGTGGCGAAAATGTAATCCGTTTCGGGATACGTGGCCCAGGAAAATATTTGAAGAAAACGTTCAAAATGTAGAGTATAATTTTGAGAATGAGCATTTCGAGGGCACGGAATGGCTGGAAATAGCTTCGGAAACATTTCAACGTTTTTTACGCTTCGTCCATTCTAAATAACGAATTCACGGGAGTCAAAATTCTCACTTTTGGAGGTCAGTTATTACAGGATCCTTGTTTGTGTTTGGCATGTTTACCCGTCACTTTCTTTGGCGCTAATTCGCAAACTGAAATATTGAGCACGATAACTCTTATTACCTCTGCTGTGACAGCAGAGGTAATAAAAATTATCGCATTCTCTGCCATTCTTTCATTTTATTATTTAGTTCTTATTCATCTGCATAAAAAATGTCTTCCTTCACACCGACACTGAATGCAAGATGAATTTTTTCTTAAGATGTCTTCCCCTTTGAATCTGGATAAAAAAATTTGCTACTCGGAGCAATATTTGCTTACTAGGCCAGATGATGGACTTTGGGAGAAAACCGTATCAAAAAAGAGATACTAAAACGAAAAGCTGAGTACGGGTTTATTTACCTCACCAGATACATTTGAAAACCAGTTCACGAATTGTTTCATGTTTACCATGTAATCCAATTTGATGTATGCAATTTCACGAAATAAGCAAGAATGGCCACGAAAGATTTTTAACTCAAAAAACTTAAGATTTTATTTTTCAAAACATATGCATTCCGATTCGATGCGTACTTGATAATCGGCGGAGGATAAAGTAATTTTGATTCTTTTGAGCGTTCTTTGGGTCAAAGTCTCCAATTTGTACAATGACGATAAGCATTTTTAAAACGCAAAGCAACAATACCCTACACTCGCTCCGATTTTAATCAAATGGAGAAACAAAATTTCCAGGAATCGCTAGAAGTCATGGACGGAAATTGCTACAAATTTAATAGATTAATTTTGGTATCACTAAAACTCTGATTCTAACGATTCGTCAGCATCTGTTTAAGTGTGTTGTTCTAAATTGATCCCTTGAGAGGGTTCCTCATAAATCAACCATACGATATACTTGGTCTATTTTAATAAGCGATAAAGTTATTTAATAAAATAAAAAAGTAAAGTAAAACTATTTCGCTCTCCTGATAAAATTGAGAAACGCGTATGAATCAGAACACACTAAATAACATGATTTTTATGGAAAATTCGCAGTTTGGCAAAAAAAGCTCGCGGAAGGCAATTTACTACAAAATTTCTCGATGAAGGAAGTAGTTCCGCTAATGCACATGCAAAAATTTGTTGACACTCGTCATTTTTATAAACGGTAGGATTACGCTACTTTCGAAATATATGGAAAGGGACAAGGTTTGTGGGTGACATGGCGAAAAAATTAAATGAGAAAGAATGAAAAAACAAGCGGAGTTGCGTAGTACGAACAAAGGTCAGGAGATTGCGCCAGGACAGCAGGGGGAAGAAAACGTCGAGGACGACAAAGGTCAAGGTCCAGAAACCATATGACAGACACACTTTCATGCAACTAGAGAGGTAAAGGAGTTCATAGGAAGAAACCAATCAAAAGCTTTCTTCATTCTTACTGTGCATGTAAAACGTTTTTTTTAAGAGACTCCAGAAAAAATAACACCACGTTAGCCGACCATAAATGTCACGAGTGAAAATAGTATTCAAATATTAAAATTTTAATTAAGAACCCATAAAGGACATTTACTTCCAACGAAATTAAATTCTGCTAGGTGACACATCAAAAAAGATTTAATATGGAATCAGAAACAAGTTCCGCAATATCATATTTTATTTTCTCTAGTTATATATAAAATCTGGATAAGCGCATTATGAAACATTAATGCGCAACTTTTACGCAACTGAATAAAATGCGACAAATATCAAATACAAATACAAATAAAATTAATTTGACGTGGTAACAATTTCGAAATTAATTCTTTCTGTGCATCCTATGACAATTTTAAAATTGATATCCCGTTAAAACATTTCGTTCATTAATGTGAAACTAAACTGAACGTCAGGTTATTGAGAAATAGGAAAGACTTCTATGACAGAAAATAAATAGGCTTTCCTGGAGTCAGGCCACCATTGCGCGGCTATGCCATTTTGGCTTATAAGGAAATGTTCTAGAAGACTGATGTACCATATGACGGGAAAATTTTTTAAGTACAGTGAAAGTATTGAAAAACAGCGTTTATTTAGCATTGGGAATGGAATGGCAGACATTACTATCAGTTAAATACACGTCGAATCACGTATCTCTCGTACGCTAATTACGCTAAGAAATTTTTTTTTTCACGGATGGAAAAGATTCATAAGTTACTCAAATACTGCGATTAAAAAAGGAGCGTAAAAGTTGACAAAATCTCATGGAATTTGTAACGCAATTCTGAGCTTCCACAAAAAGCAGAAGGATGTGAGATAATAGCTCGATGTTTTAAGATGTCAAAATAAAGCAGAAATACTAAGATAAATACTCCTAAACAAATATATTTTATTTCGACGTCTGATCAAGCATTGTTTCTGCTATAAAAAGAAAAAAATATAATTTATGCGTTTGTTGATCACACGTAGATGGTATCGTCTGAAAAACGAAAGACCCCAATAGCGATAAAAACCTAGGACATGAGTAAAAAGCAGCGAAAAGGAGACGCTTTCCAAGCGAAAAGATAGCGATATGGTGAGAGAGGGAGAGGGAGGGTGAGAGGATGCCAAGATAAGATCACTAGCTTCTTCGAACAATCTCCGAAGAATGCGGCGATGCGTACTCCACCCGATCCAGAGTCAACGTCTCCTCCGTGCGACGCAAGCAAAAGAAAAAAATCGCTTCGAAAACAATTACCAAAGCCTGAAACAAATATAAGTTCGTCATACTTGGATTCACGTTCACCAGCTAAGTCACTCGATTATTCCATTTCGACAACTTAGGACATAACTTGAACCTGATGGAGCCGTCTGTTGTTACATATACAGGACTCTCCTACAAAAAAATTCGAATTTTTCTCGCGAAGGAGGAAAAAACTTAAAAGAGACGACGAGAAATCTAAGAAAGTGAATGATATATTTTGAGAGTCTATCGATGTAACTGATTTATGCGCAGCGATACACTAGGAAAGAATCACTTATCGACATAGGGAAATATATCGGTACAATTTCGCTTTATTTTTGAGTTTTCGAAGTCGAAATGGAATAAAAGAACGAGAAACTTCTGTTTTTTGTTTTCCATTGTAATGCTTCTACGAAAGGTAAAAAACATCACAAATATTGTAATCATGAGATTGCATTCATCGAATAGTAAGCCCACAAAATCGATCCGATATCGTTGCAGATTTCATATCTTCTAGATCCATTTATTAATTAACTGGCGTATTTTCAAACCCTGAAAATCCATCGGAGCCGGAAACTATTCGCCCTCGGAGAAAGCCGAAAATATCAATTCGAATCAGCAACAAAGCTAAGCTACGGAAGCGACATGGCGAAAACTCTCGCCCTGTAGTCACTGTTTAAACGGCTCTCTCTGTTCACTCGTTTATCCCCGCAAAACACCTAACGGATGACTGCGACGCCATAATGCGCGACGAGCGTACCCGAGATATAAAACTCGTTTCTTTCTTCCGCTATCCCTTTTGACATCCTGAAACGCAGCCGTGGAATAAGGAGGGGATAATGAGTGTAAGAATATTAAAGCGAAAGCGCGTCTTCCGAGCAAATCAAATGACACGACCTCTCAAATTGCCATTGTGAAACAACGCAGGATCTCTTTTCTCCTTTTGCGTTTCCATCGGCGTTCCCGTGGCAATAACCGAACAAAGAATCCACAACGGCGGGATCATTGCACTGTTGGCATTTGCTTTATGGGCGTGTGTGTGACATTCACCCCTTGGATACTTAATAGAGTGGGAGAGAGAGAGAGGGGGGCAGTGAAGAGGCATCGTCCTCAACTCTCCTTTCGCGACACGGATTCTACAGGAAAGGGCGAAGAGAATGGATGGTGAGGAAAAAGAACGAAGGAAGCTATAATAGAAAGGGATGAAGAAGTTATGACTTTTTTCCGGTTGCAACCGGACGACGCACGATGGAAATATGATACTTCTTCGCAATACACCGAAATGCATTTTAATTTCTCCTGTTTCGAAACCTCTTTATAACAGATGTATTGTAATAAAAATTCCAAGGTTGATTTATTGATCGTTTAAGTAAGTAATTACATAATAAGTAAAATCTCGTTTACTTATATTGGTTGAGTTTAATTGATCAGTGACACAGTAGAATGAGAATTTGATGAATTATATTTAAGTCGATACGGACATTATTAAAGAAAAGAAGAAAGTGGAAAAAACTAAGCCGAGTTTAACAAATGCCCTACGGTAAAGCTGAAATCGACGTATTCGATTCAGATACACAGAAGAAAAGAAAGAAAATATTGAAGACATCCCTGGAAGGTTGAATTTGGAAAACGGCATGGAAAAGGAGAGGTATTGGAAGAATGACGAATAACAATCTCAGTTGAGTTACACAATTTTGAATAGCGGTTCTACCGAAAATAAATTCTAAATTATGACAGAAATAGAACGGCGGTGAAAAAATACGAGGATAAATGACACATGCCTTAATTTTTCCATGGAAATAATTGTGATTTCATTCAGAAACTCATCTCGGTGATCATTCAATCATTGAATCATTGTTCTGGAATATTTAAAATGGCGATTTACCACCGGTGAATCCTTGAGAGATAAATCAACGTGCCATTCAAGCAGAAAGAAAAGAGACGACGGAAGAATAGGAATGGATAAAGTGGAGGCGGCATATAGAAAAAACAAAAAAAAAAACGACTGATCGGAACCCAAGAGTAAAAGAAAGGTGCTAAGCAACGTGACTCCGACGGGACACGGCTATTTATGCGGAGATGGGAAAAAAGGATAAGAGGCAGTGAAGACGGAGAGAGAGGAAGAGGGGGAAGGGGCACGAAAAATCCTAAGCGGCAGAATGGAAGAGCCACGGCCAGCGACAATATTTGTGCCTCGGAATTTCTCCTCTCAAAGAGAAAGAGTGTACACGCCTAACTTCGTCGCAACGATTGTGCACGGATACCATCGGGACGGGTCATCTTTGAAAGCTGCCCGAAGTTATTGCTATTTAGGAACATTTCGTAGAAAATATGGAGGTAATCTCATATGATTCGACGTTAATCGGAACAGAGTCACACACTCGATTACACTGTCGTTGAACTCATACGAGCTAGGATATAAATGCCAATGATGCTATCTGATAAATAGAAATACTTGCATAACTGAACATGATTTTTTGAAATTTCGCATTGAAAAGCAATTTCATAACTAAGGAAGAATCAGGTTAGTAGTAAAAGGCGATATAAAGGATAAATACATTTAAAAAATTAATTTGCAACATACTACAACCCTTGGTTTTCAAGCTTATTCAATTTACGCTTGATTTATAATAAGAGAACATAAATATTATAAAGTGATACAATAACAGAATGCTCGAATATGATAAAAACGGAATGTTTCATCTCCAATTGGTCAAGGACAAAAATTTGAACGAATGTAAAAGGCGCTTTGTACACCCAAGAAATGGAACAGGTAAGGAAGCCACATTATTCATTAGATATGAACCTTATACTGACCACGATTATTAGCTTTTAAAGTAATTAACTGATTTACGAAAACTACCATATAGTACTTAAACAATGATTTTTCAATTTTTTGAGTAAGCTAGGGCATATAAACGATCCGAATGCTATGATATATCTTAATTAAAACATTACTATTAAAAAAACCGAAGCACAGAAAGATTTTGGGCCACGTGATGCAGATTATGAAATCTTTCTAATAAAAATTCAAATATTAAACAACGACAACCAGAATTGATTTTTAAGCATGAAAAGGAATATTTTAATTACCAGATCAGCCATTTAGGAAAAACAATATGCAATAACTACCATTTTGAAAAATCTTTTAATATATATACTAATCTTTTGTATTGAGATGCTTTAGAAGAGGACTAATCGACAAAGGCTTCTCCCAAAGTTACAAATCAAAGTTTACGATATTATCTAACATTTTTTAAAACCTACGGGCGTTTCCTCAGTTACATGTGATTTTCCTTTAAATAGTAAAAAAAACGCTAAGTAAGCACATGAATTGACCTGCAAAGTGCCGAGAACCATTGAGTTAAAACACAGAATTGAAATAGGCTCATAGTCTAGAAAAATCTACACAGAAAGAAAGCCTTATATCAAAGCCCTAACTTCTGCAGAACCTAAAAATTTCATGTACTTTCTTCATCACGGTTACGATAGTTGAATAATAGCAAAAAAATATTAAAACCCGGCAAGCAATGAAAAACCGCGAGAATGAGCTTCTTTCGTTATAATTCGAGCCAAACACGCGATGAAATAACTAACCCATAAGCAACCCTGCGATATTTAGAAACGCAAAAGTACTTCGTCGGATAATGAGAAATTCATCTCTCGACCTCGACGTCCGTTAATAATAACAGGTGTGGGACGGGGCGAAGACAAGCCAAGTTCGCATCCACCTCCGGCGTGCCTCGCCCGTCTCTTCCACGCATTTCCATTCCCATCTTCTTTCTCATACCACAGGCCCACCCCACACCGCCCCTCGCCCTTTCTTAACAAAGCCGAGCTCTCTCCACGCCGGCCTCCCTCCGCCTAGCACCTTACCTCTCTCGGGTGCGCCTGCCTGGGAGGCAACGTGCCCGGCATCCAACAGCCGCTAACCCTCCTCTCGGGGAGGAGGCGAAGTGGCCCGAGGCAGAAGAGGAGTGAATGTTGGGGCACGTGAGGGAGAAAGATCGGAATTGTTGGAGGATGCAAAAGGGTTGGGAGGCTAAATGAGGTACGGAAACGGGAGGAGGATAAAGTGAGGCGTTTTTGCGGAGAAGAACGAATGAGATATATCGTCTCCGAAGAGGGGAGGAAGGTGGAGGAATATGGGAATGAAATGGGTGCGAAAGCGGTGAGAAAAAGACGGAAAGGAGTCTGGATGGAGGAAGAGGGAGGAAGAGAGGGGGGCAGGGAGGGAGGGAGGTATAGGGAGAGAAAGAGGTGGCGGGGAATATGGAGAGTTGCGCGTTTAGCAGAGCGACCGGAAGCAAACGAGACATAAAAGAATTACTCCACCCACAATTCAATTCGCGCCGTTTAAAGAACGAGTTTACTTACTGCGTGACAAGTAGAGAGATGAGAACTTCCCCTCCTCTAATCATCGGGCAGCTTTTTTGTCACGGTCAACACACTTAAAAACGATAAGCGATTTAAATGATGATTTCAAAAACTCCATTTCCGTTTTAAATAAAGAGTAAAGCAACATTCCTGAACAACGTTTCTGGAAATATAACACATTTCCATTCACAAATTTTACATGTTTACATTTTAGTTTTCGTTTAGCAACGATGTCGACGTTTCTTTAGAAAACGCTAATGCATATTTCGCTAAAATCCGGCAAAAAGTAAAAATAAAATTTTATTTCTTTTGGATTCACGAAAAAAGGTTTTATCTAATTTAATGATTTCAGTAAAAGTGATATCACGTCCAGACAATTGCAACGATTATTACCTGCTCAAAGAGAAAGATAGCCAATACCATCGACCTTGGTGAAGGAGAAGAATACACATCTGCTTTTCAATGCTAAGTTAGAAACCCACGAAAGGATGGAAAACTTTGTTCGTAATTGCATTTGGTGAGACGTCCCGGCAAACGCACATTGCAAATGAATTGATTGGAAATAGGCATAAATAATTTTTCAAAGGTAAGATTAATCAATTTCAATGGGAAAAATTTTAACCACTGAAACATTAAAACAGCTGTCAGTTAATTTTTTCCTTGCGCACGACTCTCTTAATGATATATACGGTATAAAGAGCTGAATTAAGAAATAATAAAATGCCACCTCACTCGTCTGCACGCACAAGCACTTTATAAAGAAGACCCGAAAGGAGAAGATGATCGTGCATCAGCTGAAATGAGACCTCTCACCAGCGCGACAAAGAAAGTCTGTATGCAGTAAGTCTGCGACTTTCAAGGTCAACGTGGACATCAATCGAATACCATCTCCGGGAAACAATAGGAACACGTGATGCTCTTATCGAAAGATGTCTTAATCTAAAAAAAATACATCAGTTAAGAGGATTATCGAGGAAGAAAAGAAGAAACATTTACTTAAACTGGCACAATTTTTCATTCAAGAAATTTTCGTATCGATTCCCAGAATTGCAAAGCTTACGACATGACTAATCTTGCAACGTCGTACCATAAAGCTATCGAGTATCGAGGAACGATCGGTAAGTAGCTCAATTTAAGAGAAACCTGACTTAGGACCGTCAAGGTCAACTACAGGTTTAGTGAAATGTGCTCGGTCCTCACACGATTCTTCAGACTAAAAGAATCACCACGAACCAAGGAAAACTTTTCAATTACCAAAAAATAGCATTCGTATTGGTAGATGGCAATCGTGTTAACTACTGTCTTAAGTTGGCTCGCAAACACATCCATGATTTGTGGCAAGGAAAAATTGAAAAAGTGAATAAACAAATCATTCAATTAAATATAGTCACATGAGCACAAATAAAAAACAGATCGAGAAATTTTTAAGACAATACATTATTATACATACGTTATATAATATACATTGTTGCACTTCGGATTTTTAAAACAGGACACAATACACGCAGTCGCGTATAACTATTTTAAACAGTAAGCGGAAAAGCTCAGCATGAATGTTTACACTTTGTTCATAATATTCCGAGTGCTTTATACTACTTTTACGTTCATTTAATTTAATTCATTTTACTAAATATATATTCAAACGGGCAGAATGTAGTTCCTACAATTAACAAACGCTTACCGTTTAAAAACAGGTATGGTTGAAAAGTTCAAAATTATAATTCAACTGGATCATATCTGCAACTCGCACTGCTATGGTTGACATGGAGCGCCTCTCCACTAACGTAAATAGGGAGTAACTTTAAGAAAAAGAATTAAATAAAACATAAGTTGAACTTACCAACACCACGTTGCGTCGGTGGTGTAATGGTCAGCATAGTTGCCTTCCAAGCAGTTGATCCGGGTTCGATTCCCGGCCGACGCAGTTTTTTTGCCGTTTTTCTGTAAAATAATTTTGTTTATAACCAGACAGGCATATACGAAGCAAGGTGAATTTTGAAAAATTTCTTTGTATTTTAAAAAAATTAAACAAATCCAAAAATATAAAATTAATTTCGTTAACAGAAACAGATCCATTATCAATTTCAAAATCTTGACCGTTATATTTGTACTTGCTCCATAAGTAGTCGAAGAAACTCGGATGTTTAAGAAAGCTCATGGGATCAAAAAGACCGTTTTGTTTACCCATGGATTCTTCGTGTGTTAACTTTATCACGCATCTTTCCTATCGCATGCATATCTTGAGAGGCTTAATACGTATGACGCCACCGAACGTGGTTTTCGTTACGCAAAATATATTTACAAATATCCACTTAGACTTGAAGGACCTCTTGTGTACCGATGAGGAAGTGCACTACGCAGTGCTTCCTTCCCACAGCCATTCTATGCTTCAGTCTGTGACTTGGATTGACTACGTTCGGTCGCATTCGTTTTTTCGCGGTTCATACATTGTCGTTACATCACGATTTGTTTTCAAGCCATTGCCGTGGCCACATTCATCGTACTTTCTCTCGCAGTGAATCTTTTATAAATGTCTTTCTTATTTTTACCCTTCAATCGACAATGAGTTTAAACGTAAAAAATCTCGATCGTTCAACGAATTTCCGTTTTACGAACGCTTTTCAGGAACACATGTCGTTCGTTGAACGAGAGTTGCCTGTAATTAAACGACTGGTTTACAAAAAATTGTTTTCATCTCTCGTTAATATGATTTTGTTTTAAGCTTTGAAATTATTTAATTCTATAAATCTTAATTGATGGGAATATTTGACATTATTGAGGAGGATGCGTGGCGGATAAAGTTAAATTCTGTCAAAGATAAGATGCACAATATCCGAAAATAATAGGAATAGAAAGAGTACTTTTACAAAAGACTGAATTTCAAATTGGCATAGTTCGCAAACGGGTAGAGATGGGTACCAGCAATGCCCTCTGGCAGGATTGCCGTCAACTACTTTCGCATCGTAGAGAGTTATTTCAGAACTAATCATTAAATCTTCGCCAAAATACGAAAGGAAAACAGAAGAGACAAGAAATACTCCATCTATCACTTTCAATTTGTGTTTCCTGTCACATAACTTGAAATTTCGGGAAATGCCGGTAGCAAAAAAAACCGGCACGCTTTCGATTTTACTCATGTCTATATTTACGCGGGAGATTATTTTTACAAACAATGAACTAATTCGTTTTGTTAACCAAAGTCGATTTCGAAAAAAATCGTGCATAGAACTTTTATCGACACTGAAATTTGCGCTTTGCAGTAACGGTAATAGCAGTTTTGTATTTTAATAAAAAAATGCCCAACGTTTCAAAAGGTTTATATAGATCAAAATTTTACGTGGCGAGTTGTTTTAAAGGAATTTAATTTAAATTGGTAATGATAAAGCGCCGTGAATGAAATTTTCACAACAGAAATCAAAACTTTCTTAATCATAGGAAGCGTTCATTCAAACAGATAGATGGAGAAAATCTATATTCATTTGCAACGAAAAACCATCGAAGCTGAATTGAGGTCACGAAATGGGTCAATTCGGAATGGGACGGAAAAATTGATCCAAGTTAGAGATGGACCTTCACGCGTCCATCTCCAAAAGAAAGGGAAAAATAGAGAGAGAGACAAAGGAGACGGAGAGAAGCCTTAAATAAAAGAATTAAGGTACTGGTTCGTGCCATATTAGTTCTAAAATACAGTGCGGCATGGGTAAAGAAAAATATCCGCCCACTCAAATAGGTTGTGAAAGAGGAAGGAGAAAAGAGAGAATACTACATGAAGTGGATATTTTTAAGCAGAGTTGGTGCATTTGATGCCCTGCGAGATTGGATGGTCGGGGCGATGTTTTTATAAGGAGTTGTAAGTTTATCAGCGTTGAAAAGTTAACGGAGAAGAGGCGGAGGACGGATGAAAAAAGTGTGGGCCGGATGTGAGCTGAGAGGACGAGAAGAAGGAGAAGAAGGTTTGGATTTGATAGAAGATACAGGAGATCAGTGGCGTAGCCAGAAAATTGGTTTGGGGGTGCACCATATTATTTTTAATAATAAAAACGCGTTTTAATTAACATTATTACTACGTCGGTTAACGCACAGAAAACTTCATATTATCTGGAGCAGTTTGGAGAGTGCAGATGCACCCTTGCATCCCCCCCCCTGACTACGCCACTGTAGGAAAGGGAGAAAGAGAAAGCGAGAAAGAAGAAAAATATAAAATTGAAGAGGTATGTAAAGAGTACAGGGCGAATACATCGAGGAAATGAGGTAGGGAGCGAGGAAGTAAGAAGGGCGTGAGCCAGCAGGTGGGAGTCGCTGGGAGAGAATAGAGGTCAAAGGAAAAGGCGGAAGTCCGCCCGATGGGCACTGCCCGCCCACCCCGACGCGATCCGCCCGACGCAGCCGCCCTAAACGCCATGCGAGAAGGATAGCTTCCCAGAAGCATCCGGCTCAAGGAAGCCAGAAGAACACGACCAATTGACCAAGCAGGGTGGACGGACGGGAAGCAGGGTGGTGGGGGAGAGTAAAGTAATTCACTGGAGGGTGTCAAACGTGAGAAAAATAAAAGGAGGAAAAACAGGCGACCGGAGATAAAAACTAGAGGTCGTATTTGCTAGTAATTCGTACAAAATTGGGGAGTTGAAAGCTCCGCATTCAAATTTCCTGCGCCATTTCGACTGTTTCGTTTTCGTAAGTGACGGCGATCACAAAGGATCCGAAAGAATTTCACGGCTCGACAGTTCAAATTATCAGTTTTCTCTGGTAGCAGAACCTGGTGGAAACCCACGTAAAAAGGTACCCCACCCGACTAACAGTCATATCAGATACGCTTAACAATAAACTCTAAACAGGAATCGGCGATATCTATTACTAATAACTCACAACACAAACTGTTCACTAAAACAGAATTGAATCTGACAATTGTGCCTCAACAATTACATAACATTAAATCCACCGTTTTCTTTTGAGTTGTTGCATCATCGTCGACATTTTACAAAAATCATTGATGCTGCACTGATACAGAAACGTCGCAATAATTCTAAAGCTATTACAAGCTTCATTAAAGCCCGTCTTAGAATAATATACAGGTTAAGATTTTGGTGGATGAAAAATAAATATCCTTGACGGCACACGGGCTCATTTATCATATTACGAAGCTTCTTTATTAGTTTTCCATGCATAACTCAGAAATTTTCCTCTTGTTAATCTACAAATCAAACTTTAAGTCGCACAGGTAATTTCATGAAACCAAACTGCTAGTTACAGCATTATGATAAAATCTATCTAATTTATTAGGGATTTAGGCGCTCCGCCGCTACGCGCGTCAACCTCGTGTCTCCCTACGCGTGACAAATTCATCCGCCGATCGAGTGCACCCTTGAAACTCCTCCTTTCGGCAGATATTTAAGGTAGAAAATTGTATCTATCCCCATTTTCGGACTTTCTCTCAGTAAACGACACGTTTCATATCACATTTATTTCTCTGTCAATTAAGGGTTTGCCGACCGACCGACCACGACTGCAATATATCGAGATATACCTGACTTAGCAACACTCATTAACACAATATCAATGAATAACGGAATATTTATTTATTTTCGTTACTGACGTATTGTTAATCGCAACCAAGGTTTTGTTTAAAATTCCAAGTAGCGTCGAAATTTCGTGAATATGTGGACTATGCGACGCTAAATTATAATCTCAGTTAATCATACGCAATTACCCGAAACCAGCAACAAGGCAAATTACCTAGGCCTAAAAATGCATCAAATTTTCGCGTTAAAAAATAATTTCTGGGCCGATTCGACGCGTATTTAAACATCGACGGGAGGCAAATGAAATTTCGTTTTTTTTTAGGCGTTCGTTGTTTTAAGTCTAGAACTTCTACGATGATTCTAAGTAATTTTAAAATGCAAATGATCATCACCGTGTTAATCAAAATGCAGAAAATAGCTTCCAGAATCGAACCCATTACTCCAATGTAAACGATGAGCAGATTAAAATTTAAAAGAGACAAGGCCAAGTAATTTTTGAAGTTTGTTAGAAAAAGAATGAAAGGTTTTCGAGTTATAAGCTCGATTAGGCGGCCGACCGAGAACGAATTTAATATATAGAGATATTTGCGGAATGGTATCAAATATAACTTCATGTCTCTCACATTATGTTTTGGGGTAACCTGATCAATATTGATATCTTGAAGACGCAAGAACAATTTTTTGTTAGTGATTTCTTTCAATTGTCTGTGGGAAAACGACATTAAGTTCATTTATGGCTCAAAAGCAGATTACCTAAGCACATAAGACGGCAAATTAAAGTACATGAATATTAATCACCTTACTGACAATGAGATAATTACTCGAAGATAAAAGAGAGTTATCAAGAAAAAAATGTTGCCATGGATACAGCGAGGTGGAGAACCCGGCTAAACTTACCTCTAGGGACTTTTATGGGGGCAGATCACTAGTGATGATGACAAACAGCGCCGTAACTAGGGCGGGGCAAGCGGGGCATCAGCCCTGGGTGTAACTAAAGAAGGGGCGTAAACATTGTTAAAGGCAAGTTGTGCATGTCACAAGGAGAGGGGAGATTTCACTACTATACTTGTTCCAGACATTACGCATAGTAGAAACTATAAATTTCGATGAAGCTATTGATGAGTTTGCTGCATTAAAATCGCATAGAATAACTCTTTAATATTAATATATTTATACTTTCTGTATTTAAATTGTGTGTGTAATTATGTATGTATATATGTATATATATATTTATATGTATGTATATTTATAATTATGTATTTAAATTATGTAGATTTATAGTAAGAAATTATATCCTTTATAGTTTATTTTAATTTATTAATTGTTCGCCCTAAATCCATATAGGTATTAGAGAATATTTTATGGAGGGGGTGCATATTTGGTAGTTTGCCCCGGGTGCTAAAATAGCTAGTTACAGCGCTGATGGTAAACAACCATTTCTCAAGAAAAGGTCGGAAAAAGACATTAAAATATTTAATTACATAGTGAATACTCACATCAGTCTTTCTCTCCCACTTCAAATTGGACAATGAAATTTTTTTCTCTATTAATAGCCAGTGAAAATGTAGAATTTACAAAAATATATAATTAATAAGATTCTGTGTAATAATACAACAAAATCTCCAAAGACAAAAAAATATTTACTAGAGCGTAAGTGATAGATACTTCTCTATGGCTGAACTCGTTGACTTTATGTATAAAACCTACAGGAAACATCTAAAAAAAGGAATAAAAACAAAAATAAATAAAAGTGTAAATAGTAAAAAGAAGCTTCGTAAAAAAACTAAATAAAAATAAAAATTTAACTCATTTTGTTTGCAGAACGACTAAATTCCTTTTACATCACCCTGCAGATAGTATACTTGGTGAAAACACGGAGGAAGAACAAGAAACCGATCTCAGGTCATCGGCATTAAAACGCATTAGAGTTAATAAGAACGTTAATCACCTCGAGTCCTCGGTCTTAAAAACATAACTTGGCTCCCACTCGTCAGGATATTACTCATAGAACTTTTTTTCGGGCAGAGCGCAAAAAAACTCGGACCATGACCTACTTCAACATTCAGCCGTTCCACCGGTTGCGCAATAAGTACAAGGGAGCACATGAAAAAACAATGCGCACGACAATTCAAGAATTCCCAATTACTGTAATAAGTTTGGTCCTTACATATATTTTTCAGAGAAAACATTGCCTCTAAGCAGATGAAATTTAAACTTAGGAAACCAGCAATGACATGCGGAAGTTGTGAAATGCGGTAGAATTGAAGCAAGTATAACTTTTTTTACCATGTTTTCCTCCCTCCAGCTCTTTCCTATTTTTAGGAATTTTCGCCCCCCAGGCACGAGTCGCTTCCAGGAATTCCCATGGAATACGTGCCAAACAAATGAGAAGGCATAAAATTGAGTTAGCGAAGGAAGCGGGACGTAGGTAAATGTGGCGATTAACCGTGGCACGGGTCCATAAATTAAAAAGAGGCACGTAAAGATTTATCTAAGGATAGAACAAAAGCGGCAGCGTGGAAATAACACTTCGCTGCGCGGTGCATATAGTGCAAGGCGAAGATTAATGGTTTTATGCATTTAGCGCTCCGCTTTACGCTTAAATTCATTATTAAAATCGAATTCATTTATGTTTTCTGCTGCTACAAAATGCGGAACGCTTATTAATTACTCTTTCAATCGATCAAAATGTTAATATCCACCTTCAGATAAAGGACTTAATATGGGTGCCGATTTCATTTGCATTAACATCGTTAACTGTAATAAGAAATCTTAGGAGAAATAAGCATGGAATGTGATTTAAAGTTTGAGGCCAAATTAAAGAAATATTCGCATAACGAAAGCAGCAACTGGCTTCTTGAGAAGTAGCGACCAGGTAGTTTTTTAACACGACCCGATTTCTGCGGAGATAGTTAAAAAATACCTCTTCATAACAGCGGAATAAGGGTCAACATGCAAAGCACAATAAATAATGCAAGATATTAGAAAGCGTAGGAAATGCAGGGAGAAAGATATGACCTAAAAATATAACTTACACGATATGACCAAGGAAATTACTGAAACCAAAAGAATATTACCATAATAATAACAATTTTGCCACGTATTTATAACTGAAGATATAAAATTTCCTAACATGTGAATTTTATTCCTCAATGAAGGCGAAATATTAACATTTATATAGATTTTGCAAGAGAATTCAAATATTAATTTTTCATGTCCAATCATTTTAGTCTTCTTACACCATTCCGTTTACCCAATCTCTCTTACGTAGGATATCGCAGTAGACCGTGCAAACAACCCTTCGAGTCAGTCGAGCGGTTAGAATAAAGCCACATCGTTCATTCCTAATAGAGCGCACTTTTAATGGAAGTTCCACGCGTCATAAGTCGCGGGAATGTGCGAAAAATAATCAAAAGAGAGAGAGAGAGAGAATGATATATATGCACACATTATATGTATAAACAGAGAGGGAAGTGAACAGAAGATGGAGAGATTCCTCTTATGACCTACCTCACGCAACGGCAGCCATTCCTCTTGTCTCTACTTCACTCTCTTTGCCCCATCCTACTCCATCCGACTCGCTTAGTGCTAATTGTAAGTGGAACCGACCTGATTCTCTCTCTCCCCTTTTCCCTCACAAGGGTATTACAAGGTGAGGTAGGCGGGTGGAAGAGACAAGGGAAGCTTTCCGCTGGAGAGGTGTGAATGTGCTCCGATAGACGTTTGAATTGTTTCCGGACGAACGGTATCTTTCACACGCACAAACTCACAGTCGTTGATTCGTGCGTACATGCGATAAGCGAGCAAGGAAGGGAGGAAGCATCTCCTATTCTAGTCGTTTGCTCCTTAAGGGAACGCACCTATTTAGCCTTATTAAAGACAAACGAACCGTTAAATGCGCCCGGATCCATGTAGATGGAAGCGTTTTCGCACTTTTACGTCCCTCGATACCTTATCCATTCGCATGTAGATAGAGAGAATAGCCAAAAAGAAAGAGCTTAAAAGGTGAAAAAATCGCAACGACATACTCGTGAGATTGACATCTGACGGCGACGACGATGAGGGGAGCGTGTTAACGGTTCGTTCCGTCACGAGCGTTTTCCTTTCGTTTTGAAATGTTCGTTCTGCGGAAAAACACTCCTGGGCGAATCCAATTAGGTTCCTAAATCGAGGCGGATAGGCGCATCTCTCAAAGCGCAAGCATGGTAGGTTTTGCGTAACGTTAATCGGTAGATGTTTACGTACAAATAAGTGTTAATTAACTTCCATCCATTTTTCATTAAATTATATCAACTTTATTTATATGTAAGTACAAGCTAAATAATTAATACCGTTTAATCCAGAAAACATATCGAGAAATAAAAGACACGACTGATTCGTACAATGAATCAATGCTTATATCTTCATAATGTTTATGGAACCATGAATACTACAATTCCTGTTAAAAGAAGGAAGGACTCAAATTACTGTAAAAGCAATTAGAGTCCCTCCCTGTTTCAACATTATCACATTACCGTAGTGCTCAACCTGTTTTTAAACTACAATTTCAAGTCAAAATTTTCTAAAATGTAAGTTACTTGGAATCAATTAACTAGGCTACGGCGTGTTAATTTTGAAAAGATGATATTTCTTCTCCTAGGTGCCATTTAAATTCTAGACATGTGGAATTCACGCTTCGATCGCTAATTGTAAACTACAATAATAATTTTTACGAGCCGAGTTCCAAAAATCCTCTCGTTCGGCAAACAAAACGTCCGTATTAAGCCAAGAGAAACACCTCGCGCCTCACGCTGCATGTGTGTGCAGTTACAAAACTGCAAACGACCGAAACGAGGGGGAGAAAAATCAATAACAAACTGCAGTGCACACAACGACGTGATATTTCCCATGCCGGGATGCGTTACATAATGCATGGATTTGCATGACTCTTTAACTCTCCGACCGACCTCTCCCTCCCCCCATTCCGTCTCCCACGCTCGTTTTTCATGCATCGTCGATTACGCCCTTCCTTCAACCCTCGCACGGAGAGATATTGAGAAGAGATACAGAGAGAGGGAGAGAGGAATGCCACTGATCTAAGTTAATCCCCTCTTTCCTCCCGTACGGGGGGGAGGGGAAGAGGGGGAGATCAGGAGAGGGAGAAAAGAGGAGGGAGACACAAAAGAGCGGTAAAGGATATAGGTAGGGAGGGCGGGGTGCGTGCACGAGGGGTGTGCGAGGGAGGGTGCGTACGAGATGGATTCAGGATGCAGAAAGGGAGGGAAGATGCGTCGAGGCTCTTCATAATGGGTATTTCGTGCGGTAGGCGCGAGGGGAATCGAATTTAGGGGGTGGAAGTGGGAGAGAGGGAGTGTGTGCGGAAGGGAGGAGGGTGGAGATGGATGAAGGTGATGGAAGGCATTCGGAGGGAGAGATGGAGGAGGAACGCTGACGGGAAAGGGGAGCAGGAAGAGGGAGAGGCCATGCACATTTGTCATCGAGTGAAGGGGATAGGAAAAGGGACATCGCGACGGCGGCACCAAAAGCTGCCGAATTTTTGAGTGAATGGGATGGCCAGTATGGCGCCGCGCCGTATTGAGATGCGAGCGTTTTCTATATTGGAGGGAGGAGAGAATCCTATATCGATGGATCAACCCGGAAATCCACCGAATGGAGGGATGATATTTTACGCGAAAAAATGAAATATCTGATGACCTTTTCGGAGAGGAGAGCGGTATGTTTCGAATGGAAACCAACTCATTAGTTAGGACGAAACTGATAGAGCAGCAGTATCACGGCGAGAGAATCCGTCATCCACGATGTGTTTTTTGGTTAAGGGTTAATTAAAAACCTAGAGCGTTGGTTTTCCGTATTTTGTATCTCTTGGTGAATTGCATGCACTCCGTTATTTCTGTTCTGAAGTAAGAAAAGGTCGCCATTACTATGGATTTTCCAACGGAAATTAACCCAAGATTTTTGTCACACTAGCTTTGTGGAAAATTCAAACAGCAAGCGGAGTATCCTCGGTCGATTCATAGTCATGCCAGGCTTTCTCGCACCCATTCGTATTTATTCAACATATTCGTTACTCATAACTAGGGTATGGATTTTTCGGGTTAAAAAAAATTTCATTCGGAGGGTAAATATCGGGTTTTATTATTTTCCTTTTCATTCGGTTTAAAATCGGGTATAAATAAGTTACACATTTTTCGAGGTTTTAAAAAAAAGTTCAATCTCGTGTAATTTTCGGGTTCTATTATTTTGTAATTCGGATAGAATGATTTTAAAATAACAATCTTGTTTAACAATTTAAAAGTTATCAACAATCAAAACTTTTTACTATACCTATAGTATGGTTGAGAGTGTGAAGATTGTGTTACAAAGTAAGGTTACGAATAAATTGCTTGCAAAGAGAATAAACAGACTGATCACGAACATCTCAGGCTGCACACGAGTGCCGAGGTGCTTACAAGCGCCAGAATAGAAATTCTGTGATCAAATCTAAAAAAATTGTTTAAAGAAAACAAAAAATGTCGGCTTTTTTCGGGTTTTACCCGAAATTTAAAAAAAGTAATCGGAGGGAAAAAATCGGGTAAAACCCGAAAAATACATACCCTAATCATAACGCGTGCTTATAACACTATTTTGCACGACTTTCATCATTCCATATTTTCATTCAGCCTTCATCATATAATTTCCAAGTGCTGCAATAGATAGTAACTTTAAGTATATTAGAAACAAAATTAGATAATGCGGCAAAGAAAAGTTTGTAGTAAGACCCGATCAATTCCTACAAACAGAGTTAGTCGTTGCAAGTTCACGAACATCAATACACGTCTGAGATATTTTTTATTATTATCTATTTATAATTTAATATAATTAAAATAATCCGTCTTTATTAGAGAAAAACAGCGAATGCCTGATTAAATTTGAAAAATAATATCTACAAAAATAATTTCCTGCGAGCATTAACTTTTATGGCCTAAATGACCGGAAAACCTTTTAGGTTGTCGTTTATACACCTGCTACAAAAAAATATCCCTTCTCATTTCGTCTCTACCCGCTGCCATCCAAACACCCTTAAGGATTTCATCGTGAAAGACCATTCCGAATGAACGAGAAGAGAAGGGAGGAAGATTCGGAGGGAAGCGAGAGAGGCACACACAAAGAACGAGGAAAGATAATGGCACGAGAGGGGAAAATGGGAGTGGATGGTGAAGACGAGGCAAGATCAAGAGTGTCGGGGCCCAAAAAAGAGGATCGAATATCACCATGGGGAGTGAGAGAGTGGGAGGATATATCCATCCCTTCCTTTCCCATTAAGACACCTCAGAGGAAAATTCCGCGAAATCCACCTGCGATACACGTATCAGGTATGTCCCCATTACGCGGGGAAGTTGTCTGTGATCTCGTGCCACAATCTCAACCTCCACTCTCCATCCCTCGACGACGTACCCTAACACGCTCACTTCCTTTCATCCCACCGAATCCCCTGATGACGCTTTAAGTTTGGCCCGTCGTGTGGGACGCCAGTGAGGGTTGGACGCGATGGCGCTGAGCCCTCTTACCCCAACTCCCTTCCCTCGAACAGATACCCTCGACTTGAAAGTACGTCTCGCTGGAGAGATTCCGTTCCCATGGAACACGGCGCGGCGCGACGCTTCCCTTCTCCTACCCAGATCACGCTCGAGCCAACAGAGCAGTATCCCACAGGCGCGTTTTGACCGGCGATCACCCCGCGTTGCCCACGCAAATATCGCGGTTCACCAAACACGTCCGTGAGCCCGCAACTTCCCTCTCACCTCCTCTCTCTCCATCTCCTTATCTTATCCAAGATCCCGCCCGCCACACCCTATTCGGCAGGAGGCGAACCTTCGAGGAGATCGCCGCAACCGCATTTCCGCTTCCATGGCCGAACAACTTGGGTTCGCAAGGTGTAGATGCAGACATATGCGCGTCTATTTTATCGTGGACGGACGGTCGTTTTGCTTCCATCCGAGAGTTAACCACCGCGCAAAACGTGCAATTTTTTTCGAATCAATTTGAGTCAAGTTTTATTTTTCAGCACTTTCTCAAAGAATCCTTAACTTAATCCTATTTTCGTCCTTCCCACCTGTATACATTCTTGACAACTTCTCGAGCTCAATTAAATTCCAGTTTAAAACCTCTCAGTGTGTGGTGTTTAGAGGCGCGTCGAGAATCATTGGCGCCTAACACGATAAAAATTAAATTTCTAATACTCTAAGAAAATAGAGGTCAATACATTTTCTTGGAAAGATAAAAATGGCCCACAATTTGGTTCAAAACAACCAGAATGGCACAAAACAACTAAAATGGTTTAAACGACTTACATGATTTGGAAAACTAAAATTGTCCGAAAAAAACTAAAATTGACAAAGCAGAAGAAGAGGTGTGAAACATCTAAAATTCGCTAGATATGATTAATGTTCTAAGAGAATCTCTTAGTAATTTACAGTTCACACATCTGCATCTTCCCCATCCAAAGTCATTCTATACATATTCTCGTCATTTAAAGGATCCCGAGTCCCTTATTCTCTCCCTAACTCTTCGCCTATCCATTGCATTCTCCATTTTGCCAATTCCACAATGTCTATTGTTTCCCAAAATCTGGATAACCTACGTTTTTCTGTCTCAGCCTCACCACTCCAATTAGGCTTCTCCATTCTACGGATATATTTTAAAATGCTTATTTCTTCTCCTATCTCTATAGCTAGCTTTCTTTTGTTTACGTCAAACCTTGAGTTAATAGAACAAAATTCTGCTAGAGAGCTTGGAAGCGATAAGATACTGACAATATTGCTTGTTAGTCCTTGCATTATGATAAAAACACCATAAAATGCTGAGAGAGTATTCATACAATAAATACCTTGGAATAGATACGGTACTGACAACTTTTAAGGAATATCGCATTAACTTGAATGATCTTCCATAATGATTGCAAGACTAAATTTTACCAGAAAATTACGAGCTATAAAAGATGCCATCTTACGCGAGAAAATACTGTAAATACTATTGTACTGAAATTATAAACTCCAAAAGCTTTGATGGAGTCCATATATTATGTTACAAATAAAGAACAGACATAAAAATGCTACCTTCTTATGACGCCAACATTTTAAAGGACAACTTACATAATAAAGAAATGAACCCATACTTGTAATACCACTTAAAATACACTCGGTCAATGTTATTAAAAGAAGTTCGTCTAGTAAGCTTAGAGAAATAACCGTAGCATTAAATTTTGTAATTGTGAAAGTGTGAAAAATATTTCTTTTGGGATTTATAGGGATTTTTAGGCTCATTCAGGTCACACTTAAATCCCCATCTAGGGAAAAGAAGTTTATTCATTTGTTCGTGGATACTGCCAAAGCCGCTTCGCCGCTTGACAACCAATTTCGCGAGGTCCTCCGCCAAAACTTAGTGTTGACTGTACGCTAATTGCTTTAATTAGAGGTTTCAAATTTAAGTATCGTGAAACTCGAATAAATTTTGCTTTACACATTCATCTCGAGCGAAGGACAATTATGTATTTCTCAACGCAATTTCAGGCGCCGAATTAGAGCCAGTTAAATTGGTTTTCGAAAGCTCTCATACGTGGCTGTGTGTTACGCGTTAGATATAGAAAAGTAATTCGAAAGGGAGAGTGTAAGCATTTGTTCCATGAGCCACTCGTTGAAAGGCGCTTCAAAGAATGATTCACACTTTCAATTTCCTTGCATTAACAAAATACATACGGATCATTATCACGGGATAAAATTACAGTATAGATTTTCTTCCTGTTTGAGATAATTTTTGCAGCTGCTTGCAAAAAAAAGAGAAAGAAAAATTGCATAAGCCTCAGTACAAATATTTGTTCTCGACAAACATCTCGTTGCAAGCTTTTCTATATATTCCATATAAAAAAAATTAAAATGTATGTAATCGACTTCTAGATGAGTGCAGAAAAACAATGAGACACCCACAAACAGAAGGTCTAAAAAAAACAAGGTCGAACAATCACCCCGATGTGAGGCCAACAATGTTTTCTACTTGTTTTTTTGAACCCGTGACAGAACATATTGCCCACTAGAAGGCGTGGCACGCAATCTATCTATCTCTCTCCATTTTTATTTTTCCAGGCCAGTGATTCCGTAGATTCTCCCCTTCAACGTGAGCACAGAGAGGAAGGATATATGTATGTATAGGTAGGCGTATACCAGGGTTGCAAAAGGACGTTCACCTTTTATATTCCCTTTCCTACGAGACACTTGGTGTCACTCCCGGCCACACCTTATCCCATCCACGAGCTAACCTCCCCATTCCAACTCCGCAAAACCTCTTTTTCTCTCTCACTTTCCATCTTTCTTTCTCTACCTCCTTACCGTATAAGCCTTTTTCTCCCACCTTCCCTTTCACTTTCTGGATTCGTACTTTTACTCCGTCCTCGTCCTTCCCTTTCCCTTTCTAAACGGCACCTCATTCTATCTCTGCACTCTTTGTCCATCGCTTTCATTTTTTTTCTATCCACTCTTTCTACACTTCTCCCGATCCCCTTTCTCTCTACAAACCTTGAATAACTCCACTTTCACTCCCATAAAATCCCCATTCCCCAACTCTATCTCTCTCTCTCTCTTTACCTCTCGCTTCATTTTCCGCTTTCTGCCTCTCACTCTCGGCTTTCTCCCACTTCCGGCGTTTCACGGTAACCCACGGCAGACAATACGAATAAGAGAGAAGCGGGAGGTAGAATAGGGGCCTACTCCCCTCATCTTTTCGTCTCTTCCTCCGAGTGACTATAATTGGAGAGCAAGCGAGATGGGAAAGAAGAGATCTGAACGGAAAGGAAGAGAACATATGGACCGAAACAAAGAGATGGGAGGAGAGCGAAGAGGGGAAAGAGAGAAAAGAGGGATTGTATACGTATATAGATGTAAGGGTGGGACCATAAAAAGGGGGGAGGCATATAGAATAGAACCACGTTTGGGGAAAGAGAGAGAAGGGAAGTTTTGATTGGGCCCCCTGCGGAGAGGATGAAGGGAAATGGGAGACGGCGCTTATGGGGAGATAGGGAGGAAAGAGAGGTAGGAGATATAATCCCCTTTCCTTCAGAGGGTGAATAGATCTGCCAGCATGACTCCGTGGAGGGGATGACAAAAGCTCAGATGAGGGAGGGATACCATTAGCCGTTATGCGGGAAATGGAGAGAAATATTTTTTGTGGGGGAAAGATATAAACAAATGACGCCAATCCCTCGTTATTTTGATTTTCGGAGTCTTTTCAGCCGTCTTTTTTACGCTAGTGGAATTTATCGCGCGCGCTTTTCTCTCGGTTGCGATAAACGCCCGCTTTTCGGCGATTAGCGAAAATCCTGCGATAAAACGTGAGTAATGCTCTAGAACCAAAAATTATGAGTTGAGGATTTGTTAACAAATCCTTATCAACGTAAAGTCGATTTCTATTGCACATGATGTTTTCTATATCAGAAGCAAACGCATCACGATCGAGTGATTATCTTGCTTTGATTTTTGTGCGCTCATGCGAGTTATATGTTTTTTTACGGTTAAAACCAATTTTAGGAACTAAGAGGACACATTGACTAATTTTGTAATTAATATTTCGTTCGAAATGTTAATAGACTGGGAAAGTGCATCTTATCCGCAGATTTAACCCAATTTCCAGTCATCTCAATCTTGCATCAATTGTGAGTCCAAGTAAAAAATAAGCTTAATGGATTTTTGACATGCGACTATGCAAACTACTCCGTCTACGTTTATGTAAATTTTACGGGCAATGAGAACTCTGAGTTAGTATTCATGGCAATATACACATTTTTAAATTTTCACAAGTGTTGATTTGGAGGTAGGCTTATTATTACTCATGTCGGCAAGGTCACAATGGAAAACTGCTAACTAAGACCGCCGTGAAATGGGTGCATACATTTGCATAGAGCGGCAAAAGTAAATATCAAGTGCTCAGATAGGGACTTTATAATCAGTCAAATATGTGACTGTTTGAAATGCTGAACACCAACATAGGCCGGAATACCCGCAACGACTCTTTAGTAAGCAATCAATGCCAATTCGATTATTTCCGATTCAAGATATATTGCTTACATTGTTATAGATTCTCGTTACTTTTATCGAGAAATAAATTAGTATATTATGGCGAGATGTTTTCTCTATTTCTTCAAATATTTATAAAAACGTTCATAGTGTTTAAAATTCTATATTTATGTCTCCATATAAGTACACTAGCGCGAAATCGAAAAAGCAGTTTCCAAGTTAATTGTTTACGTGATGTTTAATTGCATAAAAATCTCTTTTGGACTACATTTTTCTTTGATAAAACTTAAGTAAAGTGTTTGCAATAAAGCAAGTTCGACTTAACTAAACATTTTTCTTCGCTTTCGAAAAAAAATTCGCATCTCGAGAGCACAAATAATTCATCGCAAATAAGATTACGAAAAGTTTTGCGCAGTTGAACTGGAAGTAAAAATGTCACCTCATATTTTCCAGCTGAGTTTAATTAAGTTTTCCAACATTTTTGTGCTGTTCTCACTTTGTGGCGCGGGTCTTTTCCAATGCTCTGGCTTTTGTCTTCCGACCGTAATCGTGTTAGAATTTTTCGACGAGACAAACTGTTTTCCTTTTGCTTAATGAAGCATTAATGGAGCTCTAACTAAAGTTTCGAACTGCGAGGATGAGATACATTTATATATTATTTACCTTTTTTCCTCAATTACTTTACCTGAGTCCTGAAAAACAACTGGTGAACGATTTTAAGCAGATCAAAATGTTTTCTATAACACTTTGACCGAGTAACAGGCAGAGATTCCACACAGAAAATAATACAGGCGCCATTAATGCCATTAATTTTTCCCTTAATCGGTAAAAGAATATAATTTTTGGCATCATGTTCCATTCAGTTCCCTCGTGATTGATTTCATAATCTACAGAAGATTAATACATACTTCCAAAAGCTATTTGTCGTCCAAGTAAGGTAACTTCGGGTACACCTCCACGTAGAATTTAAGAGCAAAATATACCGGATCTAGAAAGATAACAGTTCGTGCAAATCACTCGCAAAGATACGAAGAGCATTGCCCTGAAATTCAACCTCGCCTGAATTGAGATTTACGCGTTTCCATGACTACATATTTCCCCAAAAAGCCGGTTGCCCTACCCACACCCTCAAGAATGAAACTATTTTGTCACGCGTTCCATTTATTAGCTGCAGAATCTTCTTGCACTTTCTGAGCATGGTAGATTCAGAGCGAGTGAGTTAAATACATAAAACTGACCGAAATCTTAATGGAAAACCAGTAAAAGTTATAACCATTTTTGGGAGAATAAGAGCAGGAGGAAAAAATTTCTTATTCTCGGGTGGAACTTTTCGAGAGCAAAAAAACAAAAACAGTCCTCCCGTCCCCTTACGAAACCGCTCATTAAAATTGTGCGGAGGCTCAGAATATAACGGAAAGCCTTATTAACCCATCTTAGGTACGGACGTAATGCCGTGAGAGCGCGAGGAAGACAAAAGGCCGCGATTGACAAAAAACTAATACGATTTTTAAAAAAGTAAGAACGGCAGTCGGAGAAGGGTCCCGAGGAGTCATGGACTTGCGGTCAAGGGTAGTGCGGGGCCCGTGTGAGCGGAAGAGGAGGAAAGAGGATACTCCAGGTAACAAAAAACGCGATAGGTTGGATGAAATGAGAAAGAGAAGAGAGAAATGAGACATTTCGAGGTAGGTGAGGCGAGATGGGGGCGGGTCCTGATGATGAAGAGAAGGGGTGCGAGTTGGACGATGAAGCATTATATTTTTTATCAAGGCGGGGCCAAGGTGAGGGAAGTAGCCGGGTAGGACTGGTTAGAAGACAGATTTTGGTTATACGGAAAGGGATAGGGGATGCTATCTCACGTCTCTTTCTCCTCTTTCTCCCTTTCTCTCTCTACTTCTCCAGTTGGAAAAGGTGACCGGAAAGGAGTGACATGGAAGGAAGACCTGTGAAAGGAGGGAGGAGAGTGGGAGGAAGAAGGAAAGAGCGGCGGGGTCGTGGCAATAAGAGCAACGCGTATTACGAGGGACAAAGGAAGGAAACTGGACACTGCAGTCTTGAGTGACTAACGTGACGGCTTGAACAAAAAGAAAAGGCGGAATGAGGCCGAAATATGGGAACCGCGGAGGAAGCGGCAAGAAGGAGTGGAGTGGGGAATGCGGGAAGGAGGAGATACGTAGGCGGAGTGGGAGAGGTTTCGAGGGGAGTAGGGGAGGGAATCAAGGAAGTGGAACACCTGGTGGAGGAGACTGGAGCGCCATTAAGGATAAGCGCAGCTCTTGAGAGCGAATTTAATCACGGATGCAGAAATTTGCCGAATCAATCCGCAAAGATATCTCGTTTACGAATGCGACAAAAGACCAGACGGATCGAGGCTAAACGATTTGCGTTTCCTTTTGCATAGAAATAAGACGGTCAGAGTCTCCGAAAAATGGAATACGATGATCTAGATCAGTGGTTCTTAACTTTTGCATCTTGCATCCCCCCAACCATTTTGTCAAAAAACCATGGTCCCACCAAGAATTTTATAAAAAAATATTGGTTCCACTATGATAAAAACAAACCCCACCTTTTCCAAGAAGTGGTTTTATACGTCAACTGCATGTCAGTATTATATTAGTAATTAATTTAAAATTTCAATGAACTTAAATATTGTTGCAATTTTGTTGACAAAAAGTTTTATAATAATAATTATCTTCGATACTTCGCATCCCACCAAGACGACCTCCGCGTCCCACCGGTTGAGAAACACTGATCTAGATGACCTTAATATGGACGCATTTGTGTAGATCAAGCTTTGCTAGCTAATCAGATAATAGGTCAGTTGCATAAAATTTTAAATGTATGTGTGTGTATATATATAATGGAAAATTGAAAAATATTCGAAAAACGAGAGTAAAAATAATATAAGATATTGGCATATATTTCAGAATTGAACTACTAAAATAATCTAGGTAAATAACAAGACTGTCAAGAAAAATGTACAGCATGTATAATTTATCGCGTGAAACAATAAACAATTTTTCTTTTTCCAATAAGGTATTTTGACTGATTGATCTATTTCAAAGTCTGTTAACATGAATAATACAGAGCGTCACAAAAAGTCACCACCCAATATATTTCAGGCCAGAAGCCTTACAAAATTTTGCATGTCCTTTTACGGGAACATTAAAAAAAAGAGGTATTTTTTAGCCGGTTCTGTATTAAAGAAGCAGAAAAAAAGGGGTCAAAAGTGAAATTGAATTTAATAAAACGATACCTAAGCCTTAGTTCTTCATCTAGATCTTTTAAAATCAGGTGCCACATTGCATTACATCAAAACGCAAAACAAGCACTGTCAGGCTAAAAAAGACAGAAAAGTCTCGGCACGATTTCCGAACCTTCCGAAAACAAAACGCGTGAATTGTACACGAGAGAAAACATAAGACCATCGAGAAAAAAGTGCTTTCAGTTCTGCGAAGAATCTTCCTCCTCCATGAATATTAACTTTGCGTTGAAGAATCAACAAGACTACACGTCCTGAGATTTTCCACACCTCATTCCGGAGAGAGAAAAGAATTTACAAGACGCGAGCGAAGCTTTTCTGAGGATGAAGAGGAAGGTGAGAAAAGGAAAAAATAAAAGAATTTCCCAAACGGAAAACTGCAAACGCAAAAATAAATAATTTTCTCCGGTATGGCACCACGAGCGTGCGCCGTCGCGATGCGGGTTACGGAATAGATGGTGGAGGAGATTTTTGTCCTTTCTACCCCCCCGACTCCCCCTCTCCACCCTCTCTCCCTACCAACATCCAGCAGCTGCAACTGACTCTCACAGGTTTGGGCGCCTGCGTGGAACCGTGGCGAGGGAGGGTGGCCAAAGTTCAAGCCCCGCCTAGGAGAAAGCGGGGGAGTAGGAGGAGCGTGGCGTGCACGACGAGGGTAGGAGTTCGGATGAGAGAGGGTACAAAGTGTCTCTGTTGCCAAAGGGAGAAGGGGCATGAGAGAGAGAGAGAGAGAAAGAAAGAGGAGGTAAGTTGAGGCTGGAGAGCAAGGCATGCAGTGCCACATAACCTCCAGGGGGAGATATGCCGGAGAGTATGGCTCAAGGATGGAGTCAAAGGGAAGGAGGATTTTTGGATGGTAGTCGGCAAAGAGAGCGAGGGGAAAACAAACACGTGTAAAGAATCCTCGGAATTTCCCTTGCAAGTGGATCCGTTATGCGGTTTTCGAAGAAGGAGATGAGGTCGCTGTAGGAGGGATGGTGGAATCGAGGTAAGAGGGGGTAGTGAAGAGGTATGGCCGAAAGACAAAGAAAGAAGGGCTCCGAAATATGTTTGCTCTTTTGTCATGCAACAACCTGCGCGCCGGTTTATCGCTAGTTTTCGGAAATTATATGAGGCAGAAGTAATAAAGATGCACAAAGCAGAGTAGAAGACTGGAGGTGGTCGGAACAGGAACAAATCGTTCGAAATGGAGGATAATAATTTAATTTGTTTTTGAGTTACAGTTCCCAAAAATAATCAGATCTCGCCTCTTTAATAAATCTTCTGACTTCAAATTCATTCTGAATGTCAGACGAGGTATTCTTAGCAAATTTGTCCATTTAAAAAGCATTGGTATGGATTAAAAGTCTAAGAAAATTTAATTAGCCTCATAAACATAAATATGCAAAAGATTATGCTAAAACTTTTGTTCTTCAGTTGATATATTTTTGTTAATAAAATATATATGTAACAGGAAAATAATTCATCTTATCCAGGATAAAATCTATTTTTTCAAGCGGAAGTAATGCGAGTAAAATCCCTGGGAAAACAAAAACCCAACCGACAAACAAATTATGGAAACGAGTTTCTTGCTTTTTCATTATGACGACTTAAATAGTATTTACGACCCGTGTCTAGTTCCAACATGCATTTCCATCTTTTCCCTTAATTGACACCCACCCCTAAAACACGCTCACAGCTGACATCCAGTTGACCGAACTCTTTTTACAATCTCCTCTTCCCCATCCCATTCCTATAGCACCCAGCGTCAAAAAAATCGACCGAAAAAGCATTCCCTCTTCGGTTTACCATGGAATCCCCTGTCACGTTCTGATCGTTTCGCCTAAATTAAACCAAGGCCGCCCATATCAATTTCGAGCCAACCCCCTGCAGTTCCATTCTATCCGAACTACATTTAATTAGCCTGTCCCAATAACGCTAAGGCGCGCCCACTGCAGCGCAGACACAGAGGACGGAGGGCGTAAAAGAGAGCGAGACAGGCAGAGAATCAAAGCGCAAGGGGTCGAACGGTAGAGGGGAATGGGGGTGGCGGCGGGAGGAGAAGTACTGGGGCGCTCGGGCACCACCCCCGCACAATGGCAACGTCGCAAAGGGGAATCGCAGAAGCAATGAGCGAGAGATAGGGAGGGGAGAGATGAGAAAGGGGAAAATGGGAAGGGATGAATTCCCAGGGGTAGAGATTAGTGCAAGATGCGAGCGACGACATGAAAAGTGTTACTGGCGTGGCCTCCTCGGAGGGTTGGAAACGACACAAGCACGTCTCGAAGGTCTCCGAGAGAAGCAGAGGGAGAGGGTTATGGAGGGACACCGAAAAAAGGTGCACAGAGGGGGAGAAAGGGAGAGGGAAAACTTGCCACCCCTATTTACCCATAACTTAGTCTATGCAACAGACAGTCAGGGAAAAAAATGCTCATCGGTTTGGTCGCAACACCCCCACCTCCTCCAACCTCCTTTAACTCCTTCCGAATGTCACCTACATTACTGGATGCACAGCGAGGAGATGGGGAAAGAAGAGGGAGTGAAGGAGATGGCAGGAGGGGGAGAGGTAGAGAAGGGCGAGAGAAGTGGAGGGAGGAGAGAGAGAGAGAGGCGGTCGGAAGTTGGAAGGAGGGAGGATAGAGAGAGATAGAGGTAAAGAGATCAAGTGAGGTGGGATGGGGAGAAACGTTAGAGTTACACAGTGCGGAGCGAGTCGATCGATGGACCACCACGCGTCGCGCTTTACTACAGTTGGGGTCACGGTTGTCCTACCCGTCTCATATCTCCCCTCGCCTCCACTTCTCCCTATCTCTCTCCCACTACCCCACCTTCCCTCAACGTAATCCTCCGCCTAGGATCACCTAAACCACCCCCTTGCCCCTCCCGTCTTCTCCTTCCTTCCAAAGCGGCCTCGAGCATCGCGTCCGCTGTTTGTATGTGTTTATATATATATACGCTCCGCGATGATTATGGATGCGACGGAGCCGCGAGCTGCCTAATGCGCATAAAGCCCTCAGGCTCTGGGGAGAGCTCTGCGGGGAGGAGAGAGAGGGTACATAGGTCTAAGGGGGAAAGAGGTGGAGGGGGCAGGAGGAGGTACGTAAGTGGATTACACATTACAGAGCGCTTGAATTAAAGATACATCTTTCCTCCGGGGCGAGATGAAGGTCCGTCCCAACACTCGAAATTCGCTCTCCATCGCTCGCTCCGAGCGTGGAAATGCACCGAAAAAAGAAAATGTAAAAATGGATGCATGAAATAAAATACGCGAAAATTTTATCGCCTTTTCCTTTAACGAGCGTGGAGTTCAAACTTGCGAAAGTGGTTGATAATGAAAGAAAAATGGTGTTTTGAAGAGAAAGAAGGAATGAGTTCCACGTGACCTCTTTTGTTCCTTTCTTGGCAACCGACCGGCGGCGGTCTCTGTCGGTGGAAGGGCTGAACCATAATCATTTTGAGCCAACACCCAAATGACCACTAATCAATCTCGCGGATCGTAGGAAGTGACGACCTGACAAAAGCGTAGGAAGGTCGCAGTTAATTAAATCCGCAGCGCGATTCATGGGGAGGCGCGTGGGCGTGTATGTGTGAGAATGGGATTGTGCGCGAGCTAGGGGAATACGAGTTCGTCAGGTACGCAATCACGTTCGCAGTCGCTCTGATAAAGTAGGACGGTTATGAGGACGAAGCGGGTGAAGCGGGCGCCCGCAAGGGATGCAGGAAATTAGCGACGTTGTTTTATTTTTCGCCCCGTAAAAGGATTCTCGCCCCTTTTTAATCTTTTACTACGTGTCATAAAAAAGACACCGTCGATGAGAATTTCGATAGAAAGTAAATAACTGCGCCACGCCTTAATCGTTGGGCACTGCTACAAATTTACTTTTTATTTTACATTAAGTGTGTCCATAATGCAACTGTGACAATATTACCTTGTTATTTTAGAGTAGAAGGGGAGAGTAAAAGAAGAGTATTTAGGTTGAGAATTCATAAGTATTTCAACCCCAAAAGAATTGTTCCCATTGGATCCTATTTGAGCGTAAGGTTCAGAGAAGGAGAAAACTCTATATGACTCAATTTATTTAAATAAGTTCAACAGGCATTAGGTCTTGCGAATCACTTCAAAGCGCCACGACATTATTAAAAAAAACTTAAAGAAACGTGAAATTATTTATGTGAAAATGCTTCATTTTACATGCAGACATATGATTACGCTGCAAACTCAATAAAAACTTTAAGGAAATTAAATTTTCACGGTTTCTAAAACCGCAAAATGAGTACTCAAAATAAATCCACCACATGCTTTAGTGTAGTTAACTTTAACCAGACCTTAGTCACATTAAGTCAATAATTTATCGTTTAAATTTCTTTTATGCATTAATTATGACCATATCAGATTATATATACATTTATTTATGTCTATATTAATACAAAACAGCTTAAAAGCTTTGTATAAGCATTACGGGATGATCCTCATAAAAAGATTTCTAGTAACAAAGGTTACCGTCCGTTCTTAACATGCGATTCCTCGTAACACTTGCAGTGTTTGCAAAACGGGTTAAAAATTATAGTTGTCAGCGAGGAGGAAGTGGGTGAGGGTCACACCGATAGATAAACACGCCAAGGGACGGGGTAAACCTATCCTAGAAATGGATGCGAAGAAAATATGGAGAGAGCGTCGTAGAACAGAGCCCGAGGACAGAGAAACAAAGATAGTGTGGTCTTCCATTTTGGGGCCGACGCGACATGGCCCTCAGGAAAGTGAGGCCTCGAAAATGCAAGAGAGAGGAGGAAATTTCACTACTCTTCAGAATGTTTTTAATAACACAGGAAGTTCAAACGAGGTCACCTCCCTTAGGAAATCTGACTCTCTTAAGCGGTTCGCATGTGAAGGGTGGACTGCAGGCTGGAAGGCCAACGGATGAACGGGTGTTGGCGTAATTTCCTTTCTCAGTCTATTAGTCGTACGACCGATTGCCCACTCGCTCATAGACGAGAGTTGTTTAAAAGATAACGCGATAGAAAGTACGAATTTAATCATGTGTAAATTACTGCGTGGACCAGATATGGTCCCAGGGCCGAAGTTTGGGGACCATCTCATTTAAATAATGTATAAAACTATAAAGGCATTAACTTCCTTTTAATAACGAAGTTGACAGATAAAGCGATTTTTTTAAAAGGATGATTGGGAAAAAAATTATTTCAAGGACTTCAAAAACCATATGGAATAACGAAAATTATGGAATATTTTTAGATTAAAATCAGAAAACTCTTTGGCAGATACATTTGAAATATTCGAAAGTAACGACATGTACTTTGTTCACCATATAACCAATAACATGGATTATGTCGGTAGTACTTGTTCTGTACTTATCAAGGGGAAACAGTTTTGATTTCAAAACTGCGCAAGTAGGGTCAGTGGCGGATTTAGGAGGGTCGCAAATGGCGCGGGCCAGGGGCCCCGTGACGTATGGCAGTGCTTCTCAACTTGGGTTACGCGGAACCTTACGGTTCCGCGAAAGATTTGGGTTCCGTGTGGATCCGCGAAAATGGGGGGAAAGGCAAGATTTCCCTACCGCTCAGTTACCCTAAATCTTCAATTTCTCCCTCACTCAGTGGCGGATTTAAGGGGGGGGTCGCACTTTGCGCGTGACAGGGGCCCCTTGAAGTAAGGATCCCCGAAAAAATGTTCGTGTATATAATCTCAGAAATATTAAATATCTTAATTAAAAAAACAGTGGAACTTCTCTATGATTCCGTAGAAAAACGATTGTTAAGAGGTTATATAAAAGCGGATAGCCGTTAGGGGCGGTTTCACTGTATATTTGTATGGCAGGGCCCCCGACTGCTTAGCGCCAGGGGTTCTCAAATGTTTAGCGCCAGGAGCCCCAGGAGGAGTAAATCCGCTACTGCTTAGGGTCAGTCCCAAACATACACTCAATAAGTGCACCGTTGACTTTCTCACCATCTGATAGATAGATCACTTGCTACCCACAATGTAAGATACTCGGTAACTGAAGCACGCATGATGCATTTAATGCTATTAAAATTGACTTAAAAATCTTCAATCATCAATCTTATCAATATTAGTAAAGCATAAACCGGATCCTCTTCTTCTCTATCGTCCAATTATCCCTCTGTTAATGAAATTTGACAGCGACATATATTACTGCGGGGACGTCTATATATACGAAGACCAACTTACCGAACGTTCCATAACGATAGGTCAACTAAACACGATTCATGACGCGAGGATGGAACAGAACAGCATGATTCTCAAGAGCATCTCCTCGGACGCAATATTTTAAAATAACATTAACGGAAGTGTTAGAAATACCCTTTTTCCTCCAACAGAAGTTCAAAAGTCGCGTTTCTAAGGTGTATCAATTTCCGGAATTACTTCCGAGAAACAGAGGGGAGGGAGGACCAGATGTTCCCAAAACGCCTCGCTCGAGTCACGCACGCCGCGCGCGTTCCATGTATTAATAAAGGTGATGTTAGGGAGAGAAAGCGAAAGCGATTATTAGGGTATCGCTTCACCGGGGAGGAAGTGCGGCATCACACTAGGCTTAGAAAAAGGCTAGAAATAACTGCGGCACAGAAAACTCCGCCAGTTTCCCTAAAAAGAGGAAGGTGTCTTCAGAGAGGAGAACGGATAGAACTTAATCGAGGTCAAAAAATAGAGGCTATCCCATTTCATAATTGGATGGATACGGCAAAAAGCGAGCTAAAAAAGCATCCTCTTTTTTGATTGGAATAAGGTAAATAGCAATGCGCTTAAACATGGCAAGAATACACCAGATTTTAGGCATACCACATGGAAATGGTATAAAAAATTTACTTTCATTATTTTCTATAAACTGCAGGATGAAATATGTTTTTGTACCTCTAGCAACATTTCTGCCGGTATTTAGGCATATAATCTTTGTCTTTTAGGACTGTTAAAGAATGCACTATTTTGCTACTAATATCACAAACTATACAATGTTCGCTAAACACAGCAGGCTTCATTTCGAAAATCAAAAGCTCTCGTCTTTCTGAACTTTGGCTGGTAAAAATAATCTTAATTATCGTATATTTGTTAACATGGACTTCGATATCCAAAGCAATCAACTCATGGAGAACCTCAACAAATGCCAATAATCTTTTATTTCATTTTTTCGTGGGGAAAATAATTTTATAAATAATAATAAATCTACGATTATTATATGAAAAATGTTTCCAACTGTATAAAGTTATACAGATTCGTCTGTTCAACAGATGGGATTGCTTTTCAACAATATCTTCAAAATAATTTTGAATTATATCCTCAAAGACGGTCTAAACTTAAAAAAATGTGAACCGCTACTTTGTTGTTGATGCACAATAATTAAATACATCAACGTTATGTTCATAGCAACTTAAAGACCATTGCTAGTTGTATTAATGCAAGCAAGAATAACTGCTTCCAAAAGACACTGCCCGGACCGATTTACGACATCAACCTAAATACCGTATTCCGAAATATCAGGAAAAAACAACTCGCATAATTTTCGCTTTTTAAGACGCCTAAACTCCACGCATAGGAGTAATTGCCGACCCTCGTTCGTCATGGAAACCTGGCCCCCAATAAAAACCCGCCTCGAGCCCGTTGGCCATCTTTGGATACTCGGACCGTTTTACTTCTGGATGCGTGGGCGAGCTTCGGAGAGAGAGAGAGAGAAGGGAGAGAATTTCACAAAGAGGCAGGTGATGCAGAGTGTGAGGGAAGGTAAAAGAACATGAGATAGGAGGGGAGGGATAAGAGACGAGGGAGATGGAGGGTTGCGGCAGACAGAGAGAGAGGGGAGGAATTTGGAGATGAGGAGTGAAATACGAATGTGCGGAGGAGGAGAATCAAGAGAGAAGCATTTCGAGAGAGAGGGATGCTGCGTGGATAAGAGAGGGGTTAACTGGCGTGGACCAGGAAAAGGCAGCTGTTCGGACCGTCTGGATCCTTGGGACGGTCCGAGAAGTATGCACCCCAAGGGCACCCGGTCTGCCCTCCGCCTCCCTTTTTTTCCAACCCTCAGGTACCACCGCCGTCTCCGCAGTCCACCCTACGCAGACTATGCCACCCCAAATTCCTCCCCGCGCTCCCTCGCCCCTTCCTCCCTCTGCAAAGACACGCAACTGCTCATCCACTCGATCACCTCACCCGTGCCACGCACCGACTCTTCATCTTCCTCTTCAACGACATCTCCGCAACGTTCCGTTTCGCCCCGCACCTCCAGAGAATCCTTTGTACGATTCCGATGGGACAATGAGAGGGAGGTTTCGAGAAGAGAACGCTTTTGAATCAGAGGGGGGAAGGGAGGAAGAAAATAAAAAAAGGTCGGTCGCCCTCCATCTTTCTCCAGACGTTTTCCCTCCTTACCGTGGGTGGATGTTGGAGGTTATTGAAAAACCAGGCAACAAAGCACGCGCCGAGGCAGGTGGAGATGTCCGGAGGGGCTCGTGCCTTTGTAGGGACGAGATGGCCTTTCGTTGCCATGGAAGGTTTATCTGGAGATCTCCCAGAATTACAAGGCGTCGATAGGTCCGAGAGATAAGGTGGGAGAATTACATTATCCAATCACGGCGGAGACCGGTTTCAAAATTTCGAGGAATCGAGAGACGTTTAAGGAAAATATTAAGTGCGGAATGCTTCTTTCGCGGGCATAATTTAGCCAGTGATGGGAGTGAACAGGGATGTAAGAATATTTATTTTTTTCACGATGATCGCGAGTGAAAGAAGACTAAGAACAGCGGTGTGTAGCCATCTCTTCCCACGAAAAAACTTTCATGCAGCTATCGTCAAGCAGGCTACTTATTCGATACAATGTATAGTTCTCCCAAAAATATACAGTTCACAAAATTAAATTAAATATCCGTTGCATAATGAGACTTCTTAATAAAGTAGTTTTATCTGTCACTAGGTGATATTTATCAAATGGCGCTGTTCAGTAACTTTTTCAAAAATCCCAAGGCACGTCAAAATTTCGCTCCATGCGTATGGACTGTACATTCGCAAATGTTTAAACTCGCCGTCCTATTGTACTTCACTAATAACAGTGGAGGAATGAATTTTTAAACATACTATTTTATCCTTCATCTTTAGCTCGGTATAAGCATGAAAATCGAAAGGTGATGAGACATAAATTAGGACTTCCGTTAGTCACGCTTCAGCCACCACGCGGCGTGATGTCACCTTTTATTGCTCATAAGGGAACAATAGAATTCCAACGGGAATCGAAAACCTGAGCGCATAATTGCAAATACATACGAAGAATCACGATTTTATGAAAGTTAGCTATTAGTCCGAAGAGGACGGAGGGTGTGAAATTTTCAACGAAAGTATTGAAAAGTTGAAATGACCGATAATCTTTACCTTCCACTCCACCTCGTCAGCATCATAAGTAGGGTATGGATTTTTCGGGTTAAAAAATTTCATTCGGAGGGTAAATACCGAGTTTTATTATTTTCCTTTTCATTCGGTTTAAAATCAGGTATAAATAAGTTACAGATTTTTCGAGGTTTTAAAAAAAGTTCAATCTTGGGAAATTTTTGGGTTTTATTGTTTTGTAATTCGGATAAAATGATTTTAAAATAAAAATCGTGTTTAAAAATTTAAACGTTTGATCAACAATCAAAGTGTTTTCAACTAACAGACACTTGGGCTCTTTTTTCCTTATCTCATCGAAGATCTAACAGCGACTAGCTAAGGCGAGATCCTTGACTATTAGTGACGCGAGCAAACCAAGGAGATTAAGATTGTGTTACAAAGTAAACTTACGAATAAATTGTTTACAAAGAGAATAAACAGACTGATCACGAACATCTCGGACTGCACTCAAGTGCCGAGGTGCTTACAAGCGCCAAAATAGAAATTCTGTGACCAAATCTAAAAAAATTGTATTTAAAGAAAACTAATAATTTTAGGGTTTTTCGGGTTTTACCCGAAATTTAAAAAAGGTAATCGGAGGGTAAAAATCTGGTAAAACCCGAAAAATCCATACCCTACATATGAGTTCTTCTATCGACTATTCAGCATCTTAGGTTACACCTTTTCTAAAATCTTCCTCACATTCATTATCAAATTATACACAAATGACATTTACTTTTGTATCTGTTTTATCTAATATTTACCCTATGCACGAGTTATCTATTAGTTTTTAAATTTTAAAAACAAACTAAGCTAATAATTTTATTTTTTAAGCTTTCTTAAAAATTTATAATTACTTTACTTAAAATTCAATGTTTCTAAAATGATGATGCATAATTGTGTGTCTAAGTGCTAACAATCAAACCGGTAGCGGAACGATTTAAAAAAGCAACATCATCAGGCCAATGATAATGACAGAATGCATAATAAAACTTCCGACGCAACTTACGATGAAGTTGTTAAGGCAGAATAGAGCGGATTGATTGCAGAATGGAGAAGTCGTTTGTGTTACAATTCGGGTTTCCTACAAAGGAACTGCTTCTTTCTTTAGATTTACAAAATAGATGCCAAGAGGGAGGGAAGGAATAACGGCAATAAAAGTTTTTTATAGCGATGAAGGTTACAATAAGAAAGGCAATTTTGAGGAACAGGCATATGATAGGCACGTTAAGATTCAGATCGACTTATCATGCTGACGAATGGAAGAGGCTCGAAAGTTTCGTCTCATCTATTTTAAGCCTCCGTCCACGCCATATCGTACACCCATCACTGTCCACGCTAACGTTACATTCCTTTTTGAAATGCATACCAGTTCTTACCGCAACCAAGTAATCTGACATCACGTTTAATTTCATGTACATATCTCGCATGTTATAGTACCAAATTAGAATTATACCAGGCATTACTCGGTACAACGAACGTTAATACTTGACTTACAACAATATCTATGGGAAGGACCATAAATATGTAATTTTGCAACTCTGTACATAAACTTGATTTTTTCACTTCACGATCCGCCAAACAAGGACTGATGCTTCTGGACCAAAAACGTAAAAACAACATTCGATTGAAGTCATGTTGACCAAGATAAAAATCAGAGTGAGAGGGGTAGTTGCGCGCTGGCGGGTTAAAATAAAGGAAACGCGCGGCGACGAAATCTCGTCAGAGACGACAAGGTAAACTAAATAACCGCCATAAAGAGAGACGGTAAGAGAGGAAAGAACAGGTAGAAAAGAGAAAAGCGAGGAAATTGAAGATAGTGAAGAGGGAAAGTTCTTTTTTCCTCGATAACGGGCGGAGCAAGATGAGTAGGAAGAATCACAGAGTGGTTACCAAGGGGAATCACTAACGCTCGAGCCATAAAAAGTAAACGAGGCTAAGCGTGGGAGAGAAGAGGGCAATATGGGGCAAAGGCGGAGGGATGGGGAGGGTGTGGGAGACAGAGGACTTCTCGGAGCGAGGAACGGCGGGAAAGAAGACGGGCGTGATTGGAAAGCAGGGGTTGCGAGCCATGTCGACACTCCTAAAACATTATCTTATACATATGAGTGTGTGCGCGCATGGAAGTGGAGGAGAAATATCAGCGACGGATATGCAGGAAAGGTATTTGGAACGACTTCTTAAGCCTCGCAGTCACTTTCTACGCTTAATGACAGCATTATCGAGGTTATGAACTATTGTTCCATTCCCTATATGTTTTTATTCCTCAAAACGGGTGTTTAAAGCAAATTTCTCACAATACTGTGCCTCGTGTAATACATTAGCAAATGCTCAAAAGTATCAAATGGTACAATATATAAAGTGCTAATGCAATAAATTTTGATGTGAGAAAACAAAAGTGAAAGCTTTAATTTCAGAGTTGTTCCATTTCTGTTCGATCTAACGGTAAAGACAGAAAGGATGGCAGAATTCAAGTAGGGACGTACTTATTTCTTTTGTAAATTCATCAGCATCAATATTATAGTAATTAGGGCGTTATAGTAGTCATTCATCTATAAGGATAATTAAAATATTAATTAATAAAAATTACTTGATCCTCAAGAATAGTTGAATTATTCTCGCTAAAACACCTTGAATAAACGATACAATTATTGGATGCTAAAATTAACATATTAAGTAGATAAAATACGTGATATTTAGAGTTATTCTGCGAATATAAGTATATGCGCATTTGATAACTTCAACTGGAAAAATTTTGTCAAAATGAAAAATGGACTCAAATGATTTTGTACGGTATGATTTTCACGAGCATGCCATATTAATAATTTTACAAAATCTTATATTACTTGCTTAAAAGTAGCAGCGAATATTGCGATAATATTCAAAATCATTAGAAAAAATCTTAAATACTGGAAAATTACGAAACCTAACCTAAATGGAACATAACTAGAGAGCCTATTACATGCTTCACATATATGACAATTTTCATTTGATCACTTATAACGAAAAATTAATGCCCATTTACTTTTCAATTTTAAAATAGTAAAGTCAGCAAAACCTTTTTAAAAATTTATTTTTACAATACATCATCAGTTTACTATTATTCAAAATGAAATTTAAAGAAAGATAACAATTTATTCACAAAAATTAAGGAATATAGGCATAAATTATTGAATGAGATAAAATTAACGTATCATTTATCACAAAATAACTTAATTGTAGAATTATTTAAATAAAATGTAATGCATTCTCACAACCATTGAAATCGTAAATTACGAAAAATATTTACCACTAAACCACATTATCTGTCACTATTTTATCATAAGCTGTCTATCCTGTCGAGAAGTAGTTTTAATATGAATTTTTAAAGACTTTAATTTAATTTTACACACGACCTAAAATTGTGTAATTGAAAATCATCAAAACAATTTATGTTTTGAATTGCCTTTTTGAAATGAAAATCATTTGAAATGAGTCTTAAAGGGATATATACAAAGATTTTAAGGGAAATTATAACTGTTTACGATTTAATAAATTAAAAGGGAATTCGTCATAACTTGAGCCATAATTTCTCTTCAACAAACGTAAAATTTTAGTGTTTAAAACATAGTTTTGAACTAAATGGAGGCACTGTGAAATGTTGTAAATTCCAAGTTCGTTCTATTCTATTCAATCTATCTCTATTCTAATGAATATTAGAATGCAAATATAAAAAGTCTTACACCAATCCCCACTGGTTGGCATTTACTGTCTTTACTCTCTCTTTACCGATGTAATGAACACTTAGTTCCATCGGGAAAAGCCAGAAGAGATAAATTAACAACGGACGGATATTACGAAAATGAAACAGTAAGGAAGATAAAGAAAAATGAAGACAATCGTTCATCTTAGTACAAATGCTTCCTGTAAGTAGGTATCTGAACTAAATAAAACAAACTTTGTTTACTCGGTACAACGAACAATAATATTTTTTTTATTTGTTGCTACAGTATAAGTTCTGGAAAGAGACACTACGTTAAGATAATATAGACCTCTCCTTGTTTTTATCTATTTATAGTAGGCATTCGCAGTAATATTCCAATTTACAGAATGTTTCCACTGTTTTATTTAAATAAAACTTCTTCAACATTGTTCGAAATCAGAATCGAGATGTATAGACATACAAAGAAAAGGACAATGTCGTCAACGGACTCAATTTTCACGTAATATTACCGCAAGCTCGAATGAGATGGCTATGGCAACTGAAATTTCTAATTGTTGAAAAGTTGCGTTTCTTCGTATTGAAAACGGATTTTTCGGCAAGTTCGGAACGTAATTAAATTTTCGCTACAACCAAAATGATCTTCATTCTTTGGTTTATATAAATGTTCGAGTCACGAGTTCGTTTCTCGATTCTAACTAATTTAATTTCAAAAGGCCATTTTAGAATGCCCGAAACTGACTCCAGTGCTTTTTACGGAGAACAATGACATCTGAAAAAAATCTCCTAAAAAAGAAAGTATTTGGTATTTTTGATTGAAATTAGTATCGTCGAAGAAAAGAATTTTTCGGCTTTTTGTCAGTCTATAGGTGACAAAAACAGACCAAACACTGGCTGAGAAATAGGCTTCCCAAAAGGCTACACCAACCTACCAAAAACGTTCCGGAACAAAACACTACGGAAATATAATACATATAGATATTTCCGCGGCGCTTAAAACCAGCAGACAAATGAAAACAAAATAAAATCCCGACTCTCCAGCACGTGAAGTTTATTTTATCTCATGTTTCCTGTCGCCGGAAAGCAGGCACGGGAGGGTAGGCTACCGCTAAGCCTATTTCCTCGTGCAGTGAAAAAGACTGATCGGTTTAAAAGAGGAAGAAATCTTTTTTTTACAGAGGAGGAAAAGATGAAGCGAAAAGAGGAAGTTCGACGTTCTCTTCCTCTTTACCCTTCCTGTGCCGCTCCATTCACCCCTCTGGACATTTCCTCTTCCTCTCTTTCTTACGCTCACTTCCTCTCCCTTTCTCCTTCACTTTTTTCTACATCTTCCTACTCTCCCTATCTCTTCCTGTCTCTCTTCCTCGATCTATTCGTGGCTCTCTATCTCTTCCTGTTTTCCTCAGCTTTTTAATACTCCTCTTCGATCTTTATCCCTCTCCGCCACTCACTGCCAACTTCTCTTCCTCATCCTCCGCCATTCTCAACTTCCAGTATTACCACCGTAGATTTGGGAAAAGAGAGCTCAGTGTGCAAAATAAGCAATTTCAGAGCGCACTTCGGCAATCGGACTGCATACAACGGACTCGGAAACGATCGATAGATTTTTTTGTTCTTTCGAGGAATGTACGTGCGTGCCTCGTTGTGTCCCCGCTTTTGTGTTCGACCACATGCTTGCGCAGGAACGTCCGCACCCACGAGTGTCTGTGCGCGGTTGCGTGCGTTCGTGAGCGCGCGCGCGCCTCGTGGGTGGGGTGAAGGGACGTTCGCGGTCAAAGTTTTAGTGCGGCAGGGAGAGAATTTAAAATAATAAGTTCCTATTACACAACATGGGACGGACGGATGGACGGCCGATATAGGGGATGTGGCTTGAACGAAGAGGAAGAAGGATATTTGGAACGTAAGTGACGTAGGAAAGGCGAGGGGAGGTCACGGTAGAGGAATAAAAGAGTACGGGAGGAACCTTCGACATATCACGCCCACCGAAATAAAAAGAGCGAAAATGAGGAACGCTCTCCTCGGCCCCAATTCACAAATCTCTCTCTCTCTCTCTCTCTCACCCGCTCTTTCCCATCCTTCTAACTCCCCCGCAAAGCGAGAGAACTCCTCCCCTCTTCCCTATACCCTACCTTTTTATCGTGCGCTACTTCGATGCGGAGTCGTCGAAAACCCCGCCAGATGTCAGCAACTACCGTGTCCGCTTTAGAGCCAGAGATGGAGTGGTATAGAGAGAGTCAGTCAGCCTCATGGATCTTTTTTATTTTCAGTAGGCATTATAATGCGGCAAGCACAAATGTATGGATCTGTTACGGGGCAAAGATACCGTTCGAAAAAAGTCAAATATTAATGACGCACGTATGCATCATTTTTCGCGCGGGTAACAGGTCACGGACTGCCAAAATGACCGATTAAAAATGACTGCTTTTCAAAGCAATAAGCGAGATCCGTTTATTGAGGCATCAATACAACGAGAATCCTGGGTATAAATTAATTTTTATATATTTAATAATTAAATGAGTTACCTGTACATTTTTCCCTTATGTTATTGTATATGAGCTTTATTTCGAATGTTATTTTTGATCATATAAATTTTATCTCTCCCACAAAATCGAAAATATTATCACTCTCACCCTAAAAGAAGATAAAAATAATCTCAGACGTCTAACACAAACTAATATGACCATTAATGAGAAGATTTAATTTTTCGACTAATCGAAAATTCTAAGGAAGATTGATAAGTGGATGCTCGAGTTTTCTATTTTTACAGCAGTGGAGAGATAACTTATTTTTCTCTTATCATATTTCCTCCTTTGTCTCCATGGGCTCAATATAAAAATTAATTTGTCACGCGACGATCAGTGGTGCCATCGATGCGTCAGACCCAGTGCCATTTCGTTTCCTTCTGCCATTCGATAACGTCACGAGACTCTTTGTCTCCGGTCCAAGGCGCATTCATTCCTTTCTCTGTCTCGTCCCCTTTTTCCTGGTATGAATCGCTCCGTGTATTTTTTGCGATGGCTCGAAACTTCTGTATGGTTCTTGCATTCGGCGTCCAATTTGCCGCTCCGTATGTGACGAGCGACAGGATGGACTGGAGAAAATAGATGAGCCAGTTTTCGATATCGTCTTCTTCCTTCCGAGTGTCCTCTGTTCCGTCTTCAATCTTCCCAACACCTTTCATTCCGGTCTTTTTCTCCATTGAAAGACGCTGGCCGAGGCAGTAAGACCTATTACCTTTTCATAGATGAGATCGACTAGAGACAAACGTGCTGCGTAATATGCGCAGCGTAAAAACTCAGAGTGTAAAACCTGCTCCATCCCCATGTTTAAACGAGTGACTTTTTTGTTTGAAGACGAATGTCTGAATTCTGAAATAATGACATTTCGAAATGGAATGAAGTCGATCTGCTTATGAATCGCTCTCAAAAATACCGACGCCGAAAATTCGATGAAGACGGTCAACTAACCGTTAAAAATTAGAGGACATGTTTACAGGACCGCAAAGCCATTTCTAAGAGTTGATATTTTACGCTTGCTAAATTACGCGCAACGCCCAAAAAATCAGGCCACCGCGATATATCGTTTCGGATAAATAAATCAATGTACTGCAAAATGTTAGCTAGTTTACTAGACGCGCCGTAATTCTGCGCGCGAAAATGGTCTAATTTTAGCCTATATTCAGCTCTATTAGTACCTAAATTACAATTTGGGAGATAATAATCGGAGCAAAGGATTACTCCCATATCATCCGCACGTAAAGGCCAGCAACCAAACGATAGATAGCCGCATAATTGAATAGGGTGGGTACTCGTTCGAATCGATGGTCGAAAACACGATCATTGGATTAATCGAATAAACGTTCCTCATAAAGAGAGCATAATACAGATTTTCTAAATATTCTAATTAGCTACACAAAATGTAAAAAAAATCAAGCTAACTCTTTGCACTGAATTTATTAAATGTTTTAACTCTTGAACAGTTGTGTAAATTAGATATGCATATCAGCGAAAAAGTAGCCATCCTCATTGGCAATTCATCGATCGTCGATTCTGAGTCATTCATGAGTTATCGCAGAGAACGGCTGTTTTGCAGCTTGATCAACTGATCGATTATGAATTACATCAATCGAGACAAATGTATGAATATCGGTTGACGCCCCTTTATTTTTTCATGGTACTAATAAAAGTACAAAAACCACGAATTTAATGAACGTCATGGTGATTAACCAGCTTATGCTTACCCTCCCACCATCAAAATACCGAATCGTAATAAACTCAACTTCCTGCTCTGCTCCACCTACGGAATAGGAGGGGACATGCTGTGATCCGCCTCGCTGAAGGTGGGCACCACAGGCGGCGTGTGTTTGTGTTCGCAATATATATTACTCTTCTCTCTCTCTCTTACTTAACCTCACACCGACTCGCGCAAGACAGAGAGTAAGAGAGAGAAGTGAAAAGGGGGAAGAGGAGGGAAGCCGACAGAAAATGAGCTGATAGTGGGAAGGGGAGTGGGAAGGGGAGTTGGAAGGGGAGTGGAGAGGGGAGTGAAGAGGGGAAAGGCAAGGCACAAACGGAAAGGCACGCGGAAAAAATAAGAAGACACTTGATAAATCGAGGAGATCGATATTATTGTATTAATACGATCGTCCTTTTGAATTTAAATGATTATTAATAGTATCGAGCATTTATTGGTAATTTTTGCCTTGTACTCGTACAAACTTGGCCTTCGCTATAGTGAAATTGTAAAACAGAACAATAATCACTGGTTAATTTATCTCAGAGTAAATAACAGCTACTTTGAATGTTTTGATAATAATGATCATGGACACAAATGTTGAGACCCATGGATAGATTCTAATTCACGATTTTATAAACCGAGAGGTAAATAATATGTATAGTATAGATATAAACTATACAATTCACAAAACTAAAAACCTGAAAATTCACCGAACCCAATAATACGATGACAGCGCAACTAAAATCGATAGATTAAACTGCCTAGTGTCTGCGTAATTAGATTATTTGATCTCCAAAATGTTAAAAATGTGATTTTTTATACCGCGCGGTATCTGTATGTTTCTGCTCGATTCATTGATTATCCTGTAAATCAGTGAGGCCAAACTTTTCTTGCAGAGTGCCAATTTCAAATAGGAAAGGTATCGACGCGCCAAAGGTAAATGTGAAGCAAAAAATTTATTATAATTCCATGTAAAACAAATAGTGATCAAAAACTACATTTAAAAGGCATTTTTCGCAAATAATACATTATGTTAATTTCAAAGCGAACTCTATTTCATATTACAAAAAGATTTGAAATTAAAGTTAATTTACTGATTGACCCTTGAGTTGCTTCATTTTAATAAATGCCTTCATACAAATTTGTAGCAGTTTCTAATCTTAGAATATTTCTAAGGCGGTCATCAGTAAGGTTAGTACGCTGTTTCCATTTTATGGGGTTCATTGTTGAAAAAGTTTGTTCACATACATAGATTTCACAAGTTTTGTAAAAAGCAACGATGAAAAACTTTTTTTTGAGCACTTTGTGTAAATAAACCAATAATTTATAGTTAATAGTAAATATTAAGAGACAACTTCGTCGAGTAGGTCACAAGCAAAAAAAAGATATTGCAGCGCGATTGAAAGAGATGAAAGGAGAACAGCTTTGACAAAGCGGAAAAAATGAGACCGCTCTCACATATTTCGCGAGGTTAAAGGGAGAAAGAGAACCGGGACTGGTGATGAATCTGCTGCTCTTCTTGTAGTAAATCTTGCAGGTGGGATCGAAGATGCGGAGAGAAGTACGGATGTGCAAAACATTTTTTAATAACCAACACCATGTCAATCATGCGCTTTATACACATTTTGGCGTGACTTTTGAGAGCATAAAAATCATTCGAGGCGCCGTTTTGTTAGCAATTCTATAAATTTATGTTTATTTTCACCACGAGGCGAGCACGAGTCACTCGCGCGCAGCTGAAAACGTTTTCCGCGTCCAAAGCCCTAATGAGAGAGCTCCGCTTTAATTAAATTCCGGGTCAGAGGTTATCGGAGCGGCGATACAGTTATGATGGTTTTGCTTCTTTTTTAGGGAAGTAATTTGATGCACCGAATGAATTTCCGGGAAATGCTCATTTTAGTGAAGCACTGCGTCGCCTGATTTAAATCAGGTCAGCCTTTAAGCGATTATACATGCACACATTCAAAACTGCACACGTATATAAATACATATACGCATATATATTTTATTTATTTATTTATAAAGTAACAATAACTCACCAGGGGACCAAATAGGTATACAGCCAGAATTTACCGAAATTCCCACTAATGCTGAATTTGGACCAAGTAAATAAACAAACATGAACGTAAACGGACTTCAAATTTTCATATTTATTTATTGATACAGATTCCAGAAACTCAAATCTGAAGCAGCAACTCCGATTCTCAAGTGTCGCGTACACGTTCGCAACAATCAGGTAAACGTCGCCCTTGACAGGAGAGACAAATTAGCGGGTTCATAATAAAATTAGTCTCATTCACTCTCCTTAAGAGCAATCTCAGACTGAAAAAGTTACAAAAAAGACTCCTTGCCACGGGCCTTCTAAAAATAGAGCAACGAGATTCATTCCTTAGCGCTAATAAAGAAGAAGTGACGGCTGCAAAAAATAATTCGCGAGGTAATTACGCCCAGTTGATCGAGACAGGCGTAAACGCGCAGAGTGATTCATTTCTTCTCTCTCCATCCGACGTAAAGACATCATTCCGCACTCGGGGCAAAAGGCAAACTTAAATTGTTGATCCGTCCGTTCCTTAGCGACCGTAAAGTCCACGCCTCGAAAAGCAAGAGCTCCGCCCAACGCAAACGAGGTAGCACTCGCAGTACATTAATCAAGTCGAGCCGAGACACCACTCAACGCGTACGCTAGCTAAATACACGTGTGTGTAGGCTTCGACAGTCTTTTGTTTAGTCCCTTCGCCTCGCTTAAGAGCGCGCCCACGGGTTTTAACACACTCACGATAGGCCATAAACGATGAAAGAATGGTGGGTGGGTAGTAGGGGATGACAAGGCGAATAGGGTGGGGTGGGAATATATCGGATGTCGATTAGACGACCACTCCTCGTCCCTGCTCGTCTTTTTACTCTCTCCCTCCCCCCCCCCCCCGTACATACAGGTGGATCAGACGCGAACGAATGGGATAAATGATTCAAGATGTGTTCGAACCTACTATAAAGGTTAATTGAAACGGCGAGTGTCCCAACGCGGAATAGCGCCTTGGATGTAACGCGCTTATATCGAAGGGGAAGAGAGAAAATGCAAAGGGTGGAGAAAAGAAGAATGGCATAACTTAGTCGCGGTGGCGCAACGCTAAAAGCGTGTCCTTTGGAAGTGTGCGAGTCCTTGGGGGAAGGGAGAGGAGGAGGACGAGGAGAGCGGAAGGATTTAGGTTTTTCAAGAGAAGCGACTTAAAAACGATCGGGCTAGAAGAAAACGAAACGTGCGCGCATGAAGCAATTTACGACAAGGGCGACTTGATTGAATGCAGTGGAATGGAAGAATGAACATTTTATAAAAATATTAATAAAATCAAAGAAATGGCTAAATTAGCTCTAAACAGCATACGTCCGAAAATAAAAATAATTTGGCTTTGAACTTATCAGTAATTCCAGAAAACAAATTTTAATTTTTTTGAAAAAGGCGCACCTTAAAGTTTTTATTTACAGCTTGGAAGCACTATTTTCTAAATTTGGGCAATAAAATGATTTTCGTGGAAAAAAACGGCACTTTTCACCTAAAATTAATAACTATTTTACGTATTAATACAAACACTCACCCACAGACGAACCTCTATGATTAGAACTTTTAAGACGCGAAAATTCAGACAAAAAAATAAATAGAAATTGTGTCAACGTGCAAAGAATTAACTGCCAACAAGGTATTTTCGAGTTGTCGAATATTCGAGCAATAGACGTTCGAGATATGGACAGTAAATGTTGATGAGTGTGGCTCGCGTCTATTTTTTTTTCAAAACAATCCGAGTCATTTATTATTTGGAATCGCAGTGGACGGTATATAAAACGGCCACATAGGCTACTACGAGGGAGGAAGATGCTCATTTCCCATTCAAGGCTCTCCCAGGAAAAAGCGGCCTCGTTCGTGGCGTAACAATGCTCACCTCGTAACACAATTACTATCGCCCCGAGAGCATGACACACCTTTCGTGCCTCTCTTTTCATTTTTATTTTTTTCCGAAACGGTTCCGTTCCCTCGTGCTAACACGTCGAAATGAGGGAACGAGAGAGAGAGAGAAAAGAGAGAGTGGAGGGAGAGAGGCAATTATCACTCCCTTTTACCCTCCTCGTCGTAGCACGGTGAAACGGGTCACAAGAGAAAAATGAAAGCATGCAAATCCACGAAGCGGGACGTAATGCCAGGATACTCTTACCCTGAGGCGAGTAGATGTACTTTGTAAACTTCAGAAATAGACTGATTGAGGATGAAAATTACATACCGACTATTTAATGGAGATGTTTTCTGCTGATAAATCCGTGCTGTAATTAGCGACGTCGGTTCGATGAGAAAAGGTGTCAATTAAGAAATTCAATTGAAGGTGCTGGTTTCCAGGCAAACATAAGTTGCAATATAACAAGCAATAAACGCGAATCATGTAGCAGGTTACGGTATTGATTTAAAAAAATAAAAGAGCCCTTTATTGCGTGAAAAATCTACCAGTATTTTCATAACGCTCAGTCTAATGCTGCTATAAGCATATACTATCGTTAATGTTCCTCAAAATTGACAGCATTGGTTAGGAGTTACCTACAAAACTGCATATGAGCACTTTTCAACAATATTGGAAAGGTGTACTCCATGTCGGAGTACACAGAGTTTCCAAATGCGTTCTTTGAGATTTCACAATGTTCACAATATTTTTCTCTCACAATCAGGTGAGAATTTAACGTGAAGCAAGCGATGTACGTTGTAAAATACATGTAGGTCTTCATGTAAAGTAGTCGTAATTATTGTCCGATTTTAATCTAAATTGGATTCGGTCAATTAAATTTAACAAAACTCCCCAATACCAAATTTCATCACAATAGGTCAAGCGGTTCCCGAGTGTAAACAAAGGAACATTGTAAACTACATGTAGGTCTTTATGTAAAGTAGTCGTCATTGTCGTCCGATTTTAACCAAAATTCGAATCGGTCGACCAATTTTAGCAAAACTCCCCAATACCGAATTTCATCATAATACGTCCAGCGGTTTCCGAGTTTTAACATGCGGACGGACGGACGGAAACGACCTCCCCTATATGCGTTCACTTCGTGCAAAGAACGCATAAAAAGTCAAAAGAAAGCCGGAACTTTACAAAAAATAAGGCTGTCCTGTTGACGTACGGACATAGGCTACGGTGGCTCATCTAGAGGTTTAGCACAAAAAAGCATCCTAAAGAGACTACAAGGAAGGCAGCGATCGCCACAAAAGCTTCCGCTACAACTGTATAATAGTGGGTATTTTATCAGATCACAAACAGCATAAAACCAACCATATTTTCGGGAGGGTATTTTTATAGCAACCATAACATTATAAGTGGTTAACGGCCAAATAACGATTAAACGAATTATTAACGCCCATAGTTTCATATCACCATTTGGCGGATTTCATAAATTCCCTACGCTCTACTAGACATTAATTTAATTACACTAAGGGGCACAGGGATATTACGATGAACAAGCATTTATACAACAATGTTTACGAGTCTATATTCGGAGCCACCGAACGTTTTCGAAAACACCTTGGAGTTGCCGGGAGCCGACCGCCGACTGCTATAAAATATTTATTTAGGTCACTTTCACGGAAATTGAACGCAAGTGAATTGTGTCAAAAAACCGAAGGACCCTGAGAGACGAAGTGGACGGCAAAATAAAAGGGCGACCGCCACCCCGATGGTGGACACAAAAGGAAAAAAAACTCCCGAAGAAGCCTCGTGATAATTACTTAGAAACGGAACGACCCCGCGTCGTCGCTCCGCAGGCATCTCGACCCATACGGTGCACTGTGCCGACAGACAAAACGCGGGTTGAAAAAATCAAATTAACAAAAGCAACACGGAAAAAGCAAGCGAGAGGATCCCCCGTTGGAGAATTCCATAGCTCCAGTCACAAAGTACGCGTCGAATTCAAAAGAGGAGGGAGGTCAGGATCGGAAGGAGGGGAAGTAGAAAGAGCATGAGAAAGCTAATCGTCCATGACCCGTTTTTCAAGAGTTTTTTCTCCTCCTCTTCCCCCTTCATCAATCTGACCCAGAGATGTCTGCGAGGGAGGGAGAAGGAGGAGAGAATAAATAATAATACACGGCTTCGAAAGGAAAACGGAGGAAAATGCGAAAGAAATTTGAGAAACGTTCGAAAAACTTGGGTGGATGGAAATGATGCGATGAATGCGTTAGTATCCTGAGGAATCGTGCGTCAAAGCCGGATGAATGGACCAACCGCTCTTACCCAGAGATAGGAGGAAGAGATTTTGAAGACAACGGAGGAAGAGAAGACAGACGAAAAGCGATAGATTGAAATGGAAGGATAAGAGAACGTCTTTGAAAAGAATTCCGCTCTTGACAAAGATGAGAAGCGAGAGTCTAGAGGATTTTATCTAAAAAAATCCTTCTGTGCAATAGAAATTTATTTTTGAGCCCTATGGAATATTATTTGTAAATCTAAAAAATGAATGGAAATCAAACAAACCCGTCAGACCAATTTTCAATAAAATCTACATTTTGCTTGAAATTGTATGTACATTACCGCAATTTTCCCTTGTTTTTTAACTGTACTGTAATTTTCAAGCTGATAATTTTGCATTTTTACGGCAGTACAAGAAAAAATATGACAAATAGGTTACGCGCTGGAGTAGTTCAAAGGAAGAATTCCAGATATTTCCTTTGCTGACTTATGTTTTCTCGTTTAAATCTCGTGATTCATTATTTTCTCCATCACAATACTTTTCTACGCACATGCGAGAGCACACACACATATATCCACATACACAAGAAACTTAAGATGAAAGGTCATGAAGGAGATGATGACAGAAAAGACAGTATTGGCTGAATAACAAAGCTGAACTAGGATGAGTCAAACTGAGTAGGTGACTCCAGCTTCTCTCCCTCTCATTCGGAAACTCTCCCTTTCTCGCTTCCGCCATACGCCTCATTCTCCACGACTTTTTATTCCCCTTTCCCACACGACACATCCTCTCATCGTCTACGCCAACGCATCCCCGCTCCCCTCCATTCCCTCACAATCGGCTATAAAATGATCTTCCTTTCATTAAGTTACAGTATAGTACCACACTCTCTCTTCCATTTCTCCAGTTTCTCCTCTTTGTCATTCATATTTCCTGAGAAAATATTTAATTTGTCGGCTCCATTAGCATCTACCACTTCACCCTTCTATCTAATTCCAAAAAACTCTCCTTAACTCTTTTTATGCGCTGATACTTAGTTTTAACCGTCTTCTTACCTATGACCCACGTGCGAATGGTGTCACTCCTCTCCAATCCCATTCTACCCCAATTTACCTCCATTTCTTTCAGCTTCGTTTCACGTTGATGTTTCTGTACATACGTAACAATATACCCTCCTTAACAAAACGTTCGACCACGTCCGGCATAATCACATTAACCCTTTTCTCCCGCTCACGCTTTTCCATCCCCCTCCCTTTCCTCCACCAATAACTTCCCTGCAGCCCGCGCATTCTATTCTCTCCACCCACTCTCTCACACTCCCTCCTTCTTTATCCACCCTCGCCTCATCCCACGCATATCACGCCTCCGTCCGTCCTTAATTCCTTCTCATCGCGCTCCCCTTCTCTTTCACATCCACCTACGCTTTTCATTCATCCTCGCACCCGTTTCTTCTCCTCCTTTTACCCTTCGGAAACAACACTGCAGGCGTTACAACCTCTCCTCATCTTTTCCTGTCGCCTCTTGCGCTTTTTCCCTCTGGATAGTTCGCTCGAAAATTTATACAAAGGGAGTTGTTTTTTTGGAACAAAGGATGGATATGCCGTCAAGAAATACCAGGCAATCGTCCTCGTGTGAATGATTGGCTAACGTTTTGGATAACACGATTCGAATAAATCAGTCTGCCCAAGGTGAATATTTTTGTAGATTATTTATTTTACCACCACCAATGTGAACATTTTAAGGAGATGACCCATGTTTGAGGGCAATAAGATTTTCCCATTGTTAACAAGGAAGGTAGAGTGATTTTTGAACATCAATCGAGATTTAAAGCAAGATAAATGCATAAAAATAACGAGTGGTTTTCCACCCGCGAAGTATCGACATGATTTCCGGCACGGAAAGGTTGCATCCTTTATGACACGAGCCTTTTGAAATACGATTTGCCTAATCCGACGTATTAGAAAGTTCCAGCTCGTAAATTTTAACACAACCAATAACGCTGTCGTAATTACGCGAAAATGATAGACCACGGATGTATAAGCAAGATAGTTCGATGCTAATAAATTTGAAAATTCAATTGGTCACAAAAAAGCTGAGCCAAACGTCAAAGGTTTTATTCGAAAATTCGATGGTTAATATGGCAGAAATAAACACGAATTTTTCAATATCTTTCGAGGATTTATGTCTTCCGTATTAAATTTTTCTTTTTCGTCCTATCGAGCTGAACATGACATTGCTCAACCAGAATCAGCGCTTAGGTTACATAAGTTTTGACTTGATTTTTCGTCGTTACTGCTTCGGAATAAGGATTGGCGCCAGTGCCCATCTCTACGGCATGAGAATACGAATCGCATCCCTAGAGTTGCGATTTTCAATCACGACCTATTAGCATTTCCAACAGGCCGGAAACAAAAAACATCGAGTGATAAAACCAAGTCCCTCGATCCCAAAATGATTCATTTTGCTCGTGGAATTCGATAATTTACACAGCACACACAGCTGGAACAAAAAAAAATGCTGAATGCTGGAGAGGAAAAAATAAAAATGTGCGACATTGAAAAATATCGTTCCTAAATTCTTGATTAAAAAATAAAGCTGCACTCGAATACTCACCAAATTTTCTCCGAATGGCTACTTTTAGGTCGTTTATGAATATAGAAAATCTTTAAACTGTTCGTAAAATTATCGCATTAATTTCACAGTAATTTAACGCAACGGTGGCGCCCTTAATAGATTTTTTCTGAATTTCTCTCAACATTATCTTCGACAACTCCATTCGATGAAGTAAGGGGAAAAAACGTTTATGGCGACGTCTGATACGGCAGGAAACAACACAAAAGGTATTCCCGCTCTTCGTAAAAAATATAATTCAATCCCGATAGAATTCATCCCACCAGATAACCGCATAGCCCCTCATCATCCCTCGGGGGTGCAAACGTAGAAATTCAGACAGATGGCCGGCTGCCGTGACATATTGGAAGAAGAGACGAAGCGAATGAATTTGAGACGATGCCCATGAGGGATTTGGTTGCAACGCGACCGGAGTGACCTCGTTTGAACCTGACTAAAACGCACGATACCGAGCCAATCCCCAACGCGTAATGCAACATCAATCGACTACCGGTGCCTAATCAACGGTTTCCGTCCGCTGCGCCGTGTTCCTATCCACAAACCCCGAGGCCCTGTTATTAACCGCTGTGGAAGGTCAAAAGTGATTGGATAAACCCCGCAGATACGTCGTTACGCTACAAAGATGGGCGATGATGTGAATTCTCTTTCCTACTTGACTTTATCAAGCAATCGCAGATTGACTGCTGAATAATTACCTCTTCATTTGTAATAAGACGTTCCCTGATGTATGCGTACTGGCGGACGAACATTTCCGAAATTTGGACCGACCGTTCCATGTGGACCCCTCGAAAACTTTAAATTTGGATCGGCCCTAACATTACGATCATTGACCCCGTAGGCCGATTTTATCCATTTTAAGCTTGAAAATGTGTCTCATAAAAGCATTGATATTGGGGGAGTATTAATCAAAATCGTTTAATTGGTTGCTGAGATATCCTCAAAAAACCGACATTTGGACCAACAATGGGGACCCTTGGGCCCCCGTGGGCCGATTTGTATTATTTTTGGCACTGAAACTCGCAGAATTAATCTAAAGTTTTTGCGAAATTTTGAAGCTCCTATGTTTATTTTCTGAAGAGTTATGACTGCCACAGACACACAGACAGCTATTATTATTATTATTATATATAGATTGATAGTCACAACGCTCCAACAATTAAGAAAAAGGAGCGTTACTAAGACGTAACTAAGCGTCAATTGTTAACAATAGTCGTCGGTAGGTGGCGTGGTGGTGGCAGTTAAAAATATAAGATATCTATTAAACAATACATTACATGGGAAAATTTTTCAAACAAAGGTTGTAGAAAATTAAATTTTCTACAAATTTTATTCCAATATAATTTTACATTTATCAAATATTAAAGCAAATATTTCAAAATAACGGATAAGTGGCAAGAGTAAACACCCACTTCCGGTTCACCGATTTTTACCAAAAACTAATCAGTTTTTTTGCCTTTAACAAAAATGTCAAATATAAAATTTCGCGTTGACCTGATCAATAGCTTTTGAGTTAGAACACTCACAAAAGAGCTTTCACATACACACACACATCGAGAAAATGGTCAAAACGTGTTCAGGGGACCTCAAAACGTGTATTTCCCTTGAAATCCCGAAGTCGATTTTTTTCATGAAAATAATACTTCCCCCTATACTATGCATGGAGAAAGTAATAAAAAGATGTACTCCACAAAGGCATTACAGACGATTGTCTCATGGATGTCCATGAGGCAATAGTCTCTAATAAAACTGAATTAACTAAATTAAATTAAATTGACGAGAAAATACGGCGGAGACAATATACAGAAAGGAATCAACTCCTATGCCACAATTTAAAATTATTTTAAATAATTATTTTAAATTTTAAGTTTATTTTAAATTATGGTATTGGAGTTGATTCCTTTCTGTATCTTACAAAATTTGATAATGTAATTCACGATAAACCCGATAAAGCAATATTTTTGACAATAAAAATACATTAAGGGTCAGTATCTATTATTATTGGTAAAAGTTGGGAACCGTCGTTTGACGCATGTAAGTCAAATTCTGAAACCAACTTTGTCCGTGATTTTTAACTCACGGTTTCTTGGCTGTTCTAATGTAAATAAAAATTGAAATTTTTTCCTTTAGATTAAAAAGTCATATTGTGTTAAAGCCTTCCAAGTTTTAAAAAATATTAGTAAATATGAAGAACTGAAATCTGTATTCGTTAAATTAAAAAGCCATTAAATTGTGTTGGCCTCTTTATTACATATGTCAATTTTGATATATGTGAATGTATGCAACGTGCATCGCAATGTGCGGCCTGGTGAGGTATCCGTTAAGTAAGATTTGGCCTTCCAATGAAAAAAGGTTCCCCACCCCAGGTCTAGGTCGTCATAACCAGTGGGAAAGCTTATCATAAACGGATAACTATACACGCATCGCTGCAATAGTGGTAATTAAAGAACGCCGAAGCTACTTCTATTACCAGTAGCCTTAATAACGGTTGCCCACATAAAACCCAGCCAGAGATATATTTGCTTAGCGTATATGAGAGTAACAGAGAATTAACGAGAAATGAACAGTTCCGCAATTAGTTAACCTAGATGAGCATTTCAATGTTTGCTTCTCGTAAGCTTTTTAAAAGGATAAAGTCCACTTCATTAGCTAACACAACCTCATGATGCTCCAGAAATGCGAGTCTTCACTTCGAAGTCTAATTTCAATTTACTCTCTTTGGGAAAATGACTTACAAAATGTTTTCCACATTGTAAACGAATTACTCGTTGTATTGACCAGGAGCGAATCGTTCGTTTTCAATGACCTGTAGTCAATTTTAAGAAGCTGCACACAAGGCGAGACAGTGAGAGGTAGTTGACTTTTAGTTTCGTTAAAAAATATTTCGTCTTAGCTTTGATAAAGGCACGCTTTCAACTTGGCTTCTGTAAATTCAAGAATGAAATATTCGCTATGGTTGTATATTTCCTTTCAAAAAATATGTTTTCTTGATCAAGTAAATATTTTAAACTTATTATTTGTTCAACAAAATAAAGCGTCTGAAAATCACTCCGGCCAGCTGCCTGTGCAAATTTACATGACCTGAGGGCGTACGGTGTTGACGCAAGCAGGAATGGCGGATCTTTCGCGTCCGTACGCATTAGAGCCAAATTGGATAAGGGGTAAACAATGAAAAATATTAGCTTTAATTTGATTTGAATTTGAATTAAATAAGATTTCTGTGAGTTATGGCGAAACAGACTCATTTTATTTGGTTTGACGATAGAAAACGCGTTTTTCCTCCTAAAGCAAGCTCTTTAACAGCCAACCACACCGCTCACTTCCCATGAAATTCTCTCTCGGCTTCTTCCACCCTTCGAAAAAACGTACGTCCGAAGCAGAAAAGCAAGCAGCATTGCCGCAGCCCATTTGAGAGGAAGAGAGAGATAGAAACTATGTCAGGGGAATTTGGGATAGAAAGTCGGATGAGAAGGGGAGCGACGAGGGGAAAAAACAAATGAACGTCTCTAGCCGTATTTTGTGGCTTCGGAGAGTAGAGGAGGTATTGGAGAAAGGTAACGTGGCGACACGTTGAGAGTTTCTAAAGAAGTAAGCAAGCAAAAGACTTTGTGATGTCCGCGTAACCCCATCCTCTTACATCCCACCCAACCTACTCCCTCCCTCTACCCTGACGCCCCTGCCTCCTTCCCATCTCTAGCCTTTCTATCCTACGACGCCGCTCGAAACTTCACCATCTCGAGAATTCCAAAACTCCTACTACGACGAGTACTCCTCGTTAAACTATCAACTTCTTGTCTTGTCATCGCCTCCCAGCGTAACATCTCTTTAACGACGTGTCTTAATTGCCCACGGCAACCGTGTTAAATGGTGAAGGCGCCTGTTTGATGTCTGTCTGGTCACGCAGCATTGTTACTTACTTAACCATTGCTGCCTACCGACTGACACGGTTTTGGACAGGAAAACTCCCGCTGCATTAATCAATCTCCTCTGGATGTTTTTCGTGTCGTCGGATGATGACGAAGGAATAGATTAAGGATGTCAAACAATAAATCTAAAATTGTCGTAAAATGATGTCACGAAATTTGTTGATGTCGACAAAACGCGACGGGTGCAAACTCTTGATATTTACAAGACTCATTATTCCAATCTGAAAAAATGGGAGCCATTTTAAGTATCCACATTTTTTCACTTTCACCGCAAAAAAAGGCGATTCGAAAGCTGGAAAAGTCTCACTGACGTCACACGGAAAGTGAGAGAGCTGTCACATCTGCTAGATATGAATTTAAAAATCATATTAATTATCCGATAGTTTTTCTAGAATCATAAAAGTTTGATTATTATACGTTAACGCTAATATTTTCTATTTAAAAATCTCAATACCTGGAAATTGCATTAAAAATAAGTAAATTTACATCTTATACTGTCGTGCTAATTTTGTTCGACCAAAAAAGTTGAATAAAAACTTTTAGGAAAATCGAGTTTTTAGTCTTTTAAAAAGTTATAGTAATTCTACGCACGCTGGATTATCAGTCTAAGCGAAGTAATACAGATTTTTAGTACTCATACTTGTAATATTTATGAAAACATTGACTTTTAATTATGATATATAAAGGTAAAATTGAATTACATCAGATTTAGACTCGGCCATTGAATGTGCGTGTGCAGGAGACGTTCTCTACTCTTCCATCGTTTTAATTACTAAGGCTGTTCTAAAAACAAAATCCTTGACATGAAAAACCCCAAGTCAGCAAGAGCTTCAACGGCTCAATCAAAACTATGCGAGTGAATCAACATCATCGAGAAGAATAATCACAGCTTAAAGGAATGAGGTAGGTAAATCTCAATTACAATAGGTGATAAAATGCATTCTGAGAGCCTCCAACGTTCAGGTCCTTACACTTTTCATAAAAATCCGCGACACGCATCACATAACAAATGTCAACCGGTAAATAAAAACAAAAGATCTTGATACATTTTCTGCACCATGATAGATAAAATATCTGCAAAATAGAACAGGACAACTGCGGATATTTACTATGTTTAGTCCATAAAACAAAAGGAATGAATCCCAATCGCTATGAGGAGATTTTCTAAAAATATATTAATAACAAATAGATCCATGAACACAGATAAATTTAGGGCGTTTTTCATTTTTCATGTGGCTAAACTAGTCGCGTTGGCCGAGCGAAGGTCTCTCCTGTTGAGTCCATGTGCACTTTGTCTGTTTGTTTATTTTACGATAACTGCCGTCTCTGTTGCCTGATTTTTATCAAACTCCGTTTGCATGTACAAATAACTTAGAGTCGAATGCTTATAGTTTTCTAGAATACCACCCTTATAGTTACTGCGCAATTTGCGTTAGCGCATTGCGCTAATTTCTAAATCTTATCCAATCATAACGCTACGGAAAACATCAACCGGTGAAGAAAACGTCAAATAAACATTTCTCTGAAATGTACAGGGAGTCTCCCAGAGGATTCCCCTCACCAGCCGTAAGTGAAATGAGCGAGGCCGAAGATACCACGGATCCCCTAGTTTATTTTAAGTGGGGGATACTACGTGAAGATGAAGTTAGCGTTTAAATGAGAGAGGCGAAATAACTAAGTTAGCGTTGAATTGCACATCATCATTCTACATAAACATATAATATACATAAAAATATACTTTTTTGAATAATAAAACTTCCAAAACGACATTTAAGTTTTGGCCCAGCGAAGCGAAGTCCCTGTGCATTTCGTCTGTTTGTTTGTTCTACGATAACTGCTGTCTCGGTTGTCTGATTTTCACCAAACCTCGTGTGCATGTACAAATAATTTAGAGTTGACCGCCTATAGTTTTTCTAGAACACTAGCCTTATAATTCCTGCGCAATTTGCGTTCGCGCATTGCGCTAATTTCTAAATCTTATCCAATCAAAACGCTACGGAAAACATCAACCGATGAAGAAAACGTCAAATAAAAATTTCTCTAAAATGTACAAGGAGCTTCTCAGAGGCGCGCAATTTGCGCTCGCGCGGTCTGCCATGTTGAGTCCCTGTGAACTGATGTCTCAACGAGGAGACAAGGCTCAGGTTCATTTGCCATTAATTCCTTAATGTAAGAATGGTCCTTATGGTCCAAATTTAGCCCGAATAAAGACAATTATCTATCTATCTATCTTATTTGGTGCGTTTCTTAGATTTACATTTCTTTCATAAATATTTTACTGCTGAGGGCAGCGTTTTCAATTCAATTCAAATTTTACATCCCCACTGTATGAAGTGCAGGAGAACTATGAAGACGATAATAATAATGAACATGTGATTCCCCCCCTCCCCCTCACCAGCCCTAAGTGCTGTGAGCGAGGCCGAAGATCCTGCGGATTCCCTAGTATATTAAAATTTTGAACGTTTCCGTATCCGCCTCTGTAAAATTCTTAGAACTCAAATTTTTCAAGAATAAGTAAATGTACAGCCAAAGTTTCAGCTTTTCCTCTTCTTCACGCTCGGAGATATTTAAAAAAATTAATGGATCCCAATCCGAACTTGTACACTTTCAAAACTCAAATTTAATACAAACAAAAGGAAGTAGTACAGAGATCTACCCTTCAAGTTTCAGCTCTCTATCGTTTACGGTTTCGTCACAATTTAAATTTAAGCAAATGCACAGACAGACGTCAAAGTGAAGCCATAAGCGCATTTTTTTAGAACGTGATAAAGAGTTACGAAATATAATTAAATATTACGCATGATGTTGGAAAGATACAGAAATGCAATATTTTAATAGGTATCAAATATCGTAAACATTAATATGTGTAATGCTTGTATTTTTAATATCAAAGAAACGAACATCTTAGAGCTAGAGATTACATAAATCAGTGTAATCTTAAGCAAAACAAAGAATTCGGGTGTACGGTTAACAATTTTATTTATACCAAAATATCAATGGATTTCCGTAAGCCAAAATTTTATATTTACAAAATAGACAACGCTTTTATTAAACTCCATAACCAATGTTCAATTACCGTGAAAATTCGAGATATGGTAGTACAGAACTGAAGCGAAAGTTGAGAAAAAATTGAGAACCTTTAATCTTCCGCAGATATGATTGACAGTGAAGATGATGATGACGCGAAAATAACCTAACATCATCTCTTCGCATTTAACCGCGAAGACCAAAGAACGAGAAGCAATGGCAAACAAATTAACGGAAAAGGATCAAAATATAAACCAACAAAGCGTTAAGCCTTTCCAATTTAGCAAAACAATGCCAGTGTCAAATAAATAGAGCGAAAAAACCGCATCCACCGATAGGCTTGCAACTAATCGAGCAGTCGTGGAGACCCTTTCCATCGGATTTATTTCTCGTTCGATAATGAAAATAAATAGGAAAAACTCAACGAAAGAACAGTGACATAACGAAATTGAGATTGTACGAACAGCAGGGTCGGGAAATGAAGAAGACATGCTGGAAGTGAAAATGGTGGAAGAGGAAAAGATGTTGAAAGCAAAATTTGTAGCACTGTTTGAGTCGGCGAAGGAATTAGAGGATGAATTCGGGAAGAAAGGGCTAGAGGAATAGGAATTAATAGAGGAGAGAATTTGAAGAGGAAGAGTTGGAAAAGATAGATTTTCGCAAAAAAAACTAGCAATCCGAACGATCGCGTTGGCAAAAAAATCGACGTATCTCTATTTAAAGGAAAAAAAATAGATGGCGGTGGATAATCAGAGCGCACTAAATCGCAAAGGGATCTAGTTACACGGGGAAACACGATTTCTTCTTTTACATTACCCTCCAGAAAACGGATAAAAAAAGAACCCTTGACTCCTTTTTTTCTCAGCCCGTCTAACAACAAAAAACCTCGATATCGCGCCGCAAATCGGAAATTGGGTTAAAAACGAAAGGGAAGTCACCACGGCGAGGAGTGCTCCGTTTTCATTTTTTTTCTTTCTCGGGCTCCGGCCGAGATCATTGGGAGGTGTAGGGCGACGGAGATTCAATTTTTTTTTCATTCTAAATCGGCCGGCATTTGAAAATTCGCGGCCTCTTTGCCTCTTGACCCGAAACGACGCCAGCGCCATCACGTAGGTCGTAAGAATAAAATTTAAAAAAACACCCCGAGCAACCATCGCGGCGAGCTCTCCTCGGAGAGAGGATTTCTTCGTTAAATTGTGTCAAGAAGAGAGGCGCTGGAGGGACCACGGGAGGCGAAACGCCCGGCTTACGAAACTCGCTCGAGTGAGGAGAGAAATCCTTAACGCGGGAGTTGACGTTTAAATGAGTAAAACCTCGGGAGAAATAGGGACCGAGAAACGAAACTAGGGTGGGAAGAAGTGGACGGAGACTGACCCGTAAAAAATGGTAGGCGTAGATAGAGGTCTGGAAGCTGATGGGACGGAGTGAGAGAGGGGAGAGGAGGGACTGAAAGAAAGATAAACAAATCGCTCGCGCACACGCACGCACGCGAAATAAAAAAGGATTCGGCTATGGTGTGAAGAGATGGACCTGAAAGTGGGGTCCAAATTGAATTCCACAGACGAGTAAAATGTCAGCATTGTTTGGGAATGTGAGGAAAATGACGTAGACGTCAATCCTTTTAGATTGGCGAGCTTATATCCCTCTGAGGTATGGTCGAGAGTGTGAATTGGACAGTGAATGTTGACGAATACCTCTCCAATAAATTTCAATGCCGACAAATAATTTTATAGAGAAGTGGTAAAGTAGTAACTAAAGCACCCATTGTTAGTACCGTTACAGAGATTGACCAACACACTGATCTCGAGCTCTCAACTTCGTCACCAATTACGATTGTTGACATTAAGAATGGCCGCGACCGGCAACAAAATTCAACTGCAATGCAAATCAATTTTAACGATCCACCATCTTGGCCCTGTATAAACGTATAAACGAGAAGATTAGATGCCATCTTATTGAACATGGACTTGACCAGAGAAAAGCTGTGGATTTTGTGAAACAATATCGGCAGATGGAAGAAAATTTTTAGGGGACTGGTTTTTTAAAAACGCATTCTAATGGTGAAACCATAGAGCGCAACTGGCTTATTTACTCTGAAACTAGTAAGTCCATTTTTTGTTTTCCATGCATATTATTCGATCAGCGCTTTCAAAACCGAATATTGCATACCAGAAAACAGGGTTTAATGATTGGATAATTTTAAACCGTGTTGTAGAGCATGAAAATTCAACCAATCATCGTGAAAATTTCTGTAAATGGAAATTCCTACAAAAAGGATTATTGAGCTGAGAATGTATCGATGATGAGCTACAAAAAGCTATTGAAGCTGATTAACAAACGGAGACATATTCTGAAAATAATTCTTGATGCTGTGATGTTTTGTGCCAAAAACAATTTACTACTTACAGAATCGTGTAGCATTATAGAAAACTCCTAATTAGGGAATATTTCTTAATCTATTGGAACTTATGTCATTATGATGTTGAAATAAAACAGCATATCGTAACTCACAAAAAAAGGTTCAGTGGGCTATTTTTCACTGGCTATACAAAATGAATTTATTGAGCTACTAGCAAATCAAGTTCGTAATGAAATTATATCCCATTTTAAAAAAGAAAAATATTATTCTATGGTCCTGGACTGCATACCAGATATATCTCATCATGAGCAAATGTCCCAGATTGTGAGATACGTGAGAATAGACAATTGAATTGTATCTAAAGAAGAAAGTTTCATAGACTTCATGGAAACCAAGGAAAAAATGGGAAGTGGATTAGCCGAAGAAATAATAAAGAAGTTCGAAAAGGATTTATCTTCAAAACGCGAGAGGCCAAGGGTATGGAGCAAATACGTCAGGTATGTGCAGAGCTGTCATTTTGCAAAAAAAAACGGATTTGCGAATTTTGTACCATGTTCAGCCCATAGTCTCAATTTAGTTGGAGTACGTGCGGCTTCTGTAAATTCTTCTGCGATTTCATTATTTGGCATTGTACAAATAATATACACATTTTTTCTAATTCTACCACTCGCTGGGATATTTTAATTGGTATATTAAAAGTATCACTAAAAGGTCATGCTGATACTAGATAGTTATCAAAAGAAAATTCAATTTCAGCCTTAAATTCGCAGATTTAAGAAATTACCAAGGCTCTAAAAAAAATGTTGCTGTTGCATCAAAATGTGCAGAAACAGTTTCAACAGCTAATAGCCTTATTAAAAAAATTAACTATGAGTTTTTGTGCACATTATCCGTATGACATAATATCCAAACTCATGTTGCCAGGGTGAATCAAGCCCTACAAGCAAAAGGCAATACTGTTCGTCAGGTTTCTAAGATGATCTACGGATTACTAAATACTTAACAAAAGATGCGTGGAAGCGATAGCAATATGGTAAATATTTTTACTGATTAAAAAAACGGCTAATAAATGTAGAAATACCAGCAATATTTATGGAATCAAGAAATCAAAAATTAAAATACAGCAACTTTACGAAAGTTATAATTTATCAGGTGAACAATCGTTCAAAATACAAATAAAAGCCATATTTGACAGCATAATATTTGAGTTAAACTGGATATATAAAACTTTAAATGAGAAATATTCTGATTTCGATTTTATTTCGGGCGATTCGTTTGTTAAAATAGATACTGCTAATCTAAAAAAAAGCAGCAATGGATTTGTCTTAAATATGACAGCGATTTGAATGCCTCGGAAATGTCATAAGAGATTCAGAGTTTTAAACATCAGGCGTTAGCGTTGATACCTAACGTTTCATCTGCAACTAGTTTGGACCTTCTACAGTTAATCCACGAATATAATCTGGCTGAATCTTATCCAAATTTAGAAATTATTTTTCGAATATTTCTCTGCTCTGACTACTTGCGAAAGAAGTTTCAGTAAGCTTAAAATACTTAAAAACTACCTTCGAGCATCCACGGGACGGGAGAGGTTAACAAACATGTCCATAGGTAGCGAATAATATTAATTATGACGCAATTATTGATGAATGTGCCTCATTAAAAGCGCGAAAAGTGCAATTGAAAAAAATAATCGTACCTGATATGGTTTAATTTTTTGTGATTTTTTAATAGTACGTTAAATGCACACCTACATATGCATTATTTGATTGTGTAGGCAAATCTCATGATTATAATAAATAAAAGTTGTGTTGTTATTATTCTTGTTATTTGCGTATTTTCCTTTTTTAACAAAAGAACTACTATGAAAATATATGGGAAGTGCAATTTTATATTCTTGCCTCGGGCGCAAAATTAGCTAGTTAAGGCTCTGATCCCATACGTATCCTTTTATGTTCAATAATAGCTATAAATCAGTGAACGTAGGGAGGGCTATTTTCCCTTCAAATGAGGCTTACCAATGACTAAGGGAATAATTTATAACATTTTAAAGTCTTCCGAGATTTTTTACTCGATTTGCTCCACTTGTTTTCCATGGCGACATATATCACCGCAAGGGGCCATCCTCCCAATCATACAAGACGAAGAGTTTGACCTTCTTAACAGGGACTTGCACTGGATCTATTCGGGACCGGATGCGGGATAGCCGAAGCCGCGCAGTTACCATTCAGCGCCACCGGAAGGAGATAGGCCTTCGAGGGGAGGGGAGAGATGATATATGTCGCCGAGACGACAAAACCTCCTTTCCGCTCCCCGGACAAACCTTAACCCTCCCTCCCCCTCTTCCTCGACCCTCTCTTAGCTCCAACCGCCACCGCTGCCGCCAAAACCACATCCAAGGAAGCCTAATCGCTTCCTTTAAGACCAAGGTTTTCGAACGAAGAAATTTTTCCGTCGAAGATTATAATTTAATCAAATTTTCACAGTTACTTAAAACAAAGGTAATAATCTTTTTTTAATCCTGTTGAATTTGCGCCAAACAATTTATTATTAAAAAAGGATAATTTTTAAGTTGGGCCTTCTTATATGAAGTTTGATTTGATCGCATTATAAAATATCTAAAATATAATTAGTCTGGATATTTTGCGACGATAAATTACGTTGAATCTTATACGTAATGGTGAATTGTTACAGACCAACCGCTTCTTCTGAAAAAAATCACGACGAATTCAAACAACTCATAGCTACTTAGTTTATTAAGTCTCAAAAATATAAAATTCAATAAAATGTTCTTTTGAATAAGGGTAAACGACCAATAGGACGTGGTTAATTTCGATTTCGCCGACAGGAAAATATCTTGAGAAATGTTTAGACGTCTAATTTTAAATTTGTTAACTCGAACTGTTTGCACTCTAGTGTCAATCTAGGATTTTTTCTTTCTAGCGCTCGAGACGCATCTCTCACGAGCACAAACATTCACAGACAGATCTTTATCTATTTACCACTCGTCCCTAACTTTCACTGCTGCGGCCGAGTTTCGTAACGGGGCCGACCACACGGAGAAAAGAGGGAGAGAAAGAGACGAGAGAATGGCCCATCCTTCCAACATCCACAGACCCATCCTTTTTTCTCGTTATTCCCCCAATATAAATTCGGAAACGAATTCGATTTTCCTCAAAGAAAAGCGAAAGGTGACAACCTTTTTACTAAAGCTTCGCTCATTCTTTACAGGTGAGCAAGGGGAGATATTTTCATGGTGGTAGAATTTTCAGCTAAATATTAACTTTTACCGTTTAAGTCCATTTCTTTGTGTTTTTGCAACAAATTATTAAAAGGAAAATTTTCAAAGTAGAAAAGACCTTACTACTTCCTCTGGAGAAATTTCAAACGCTACAATAACTTTAAAAAACTAACTCTAAAGTTTAAGTGAATACAATTCATAAGCGTTCGCCGCCATTCAATAAATGCAGTCACTAAAACTGCCGTGATAAAAATTTGTGCGATAATGACATTGTTTAAATATATGCATTGTTAATGAGATAAAAACTTGAGTCACTGAACTCATTATACGTTGAATATCGGGATAGCATCTAATTATACCTATCAAACTCGAAATTATTCGGCAGTAATAAAAAGTTGGATGGGAAGTAATTATTTCTGAATAAAGAACGCTTTAATTAGGAACGGCCACATTCATTCCAAAAGAAACGTGAAGAAAATATAATGGCTGATATTGTTGATCTGTATCATATTTAAAATGGAGCGGATGCTGTAAATTTATGCATCGGGTCAAACTTTCTGGAGCTAAATCGACCCAAAAAAAGGTTGCCCCAAACACTTAAGACCCAGACGAGCTCATGGACGACACGATTGCAAAAATGAAAGTTATTCTCTTGAGCTGAAAACTTTGGAAATGGGGCCATCGAAAGGATTTATCGCATTGGTTTCGTTCCGCGTTGTAAAAAAGGTTACGGCGCATTCCGGAACATATAATAATACCTTTTTCCGAACAAATATGCTACCAACCAAACAAAATACACTTTGATGAACTCAAATAAAAACAGCCTGGGTGTGGACAGGATCAAATTTTTCTCGAATAAAGAAAAGTGACAATGAAACAAATAAATCGATTAATTGAACAGTCCCAAAAAATGACGAAAAATGGAGATGAGCCATCCCAAAGCCAAAATATTACACACTAAAACGACCGTCGGAAACAGACCCACCAAATCCTTTTCCCTACATTTAAGAGACCATTCCCGACAGTAACCATCCAATGCTCTCACAAAAGAAATAAACGGAAACTCCAAACGCAACCTCGAAAGCCGTTTAGGGAACAACCGCCACCATTCTGTCGGAAATGACGAATGAACGGCTAGAGATGAAATATCATCCCCTATTCTTCGCAATACACCGTCCGACCTTTTTAAATGGCATCGGTCTATAAATACATCCAATTGAATAAGAATCGAAACAGCATCCAAAAAAGGCAGCGGCACGAGAGGAATTTTTTTCTATAAAAATAACTATCCCACGGGATCATAAAACCTTACGTTTCCTTTGAAATTCTTCCTCTTTATCCACGTGCGTGTGTATGCGTGCATCCGCTGTTCTCCTCCCCTCCCATTGGCCCCCGCCACCATCCCTCGCCCTCCTTCCTTCACTCTCGCCCCAGTTCAACGCGAACCGAGGACGACTCGAAGAAGTGAGGAAAGAACGGAGCACGACCCGCAGCCTCTCTCTCGCTCTCTATTCCTCTCTCTCTCTCCTCTCGTTCCTTACCTCATCGCGTCCATATTTTCCTCCCCTCGGACCGTGGATTTCCGCGTTGATGGAGTTTCGACAAAGGGGAAGTACGGAATGCGGGCTTATTTGCCTTTCAATCTCCTTTTAGACTCGCGCGACAAAGGCGTAAGAAACAGAATAAAGCGGTTATCGAAACGGTGAATTTCCGCGGGCATCGCTGGAAAAAATGTCCAACTTTTCAAAATGCAGAGGGAGCGACGAGGAATGATATTCGAAAAGGAAGCTGAAAAGGGGACGCAAAACGAATGCTTCGTCTCACGCATATTACGCACGGCACTTTCGCGATGAAATAAGTGAGATACGGTTAGTTATTATTACGCCCCAGTTCGCGTATGTATTCCATGCGTCTCTTGACCACGCTGGCCCGGAAATTAGCTGATAAATACAGACAATTCTTAAATGAAAAGGGATACTTGAGAATTATACTTCCTTTTCTTCGCGATTAATAGTAGTAGGTACTAGATTCGAGAGAATTTTATACGGCTACAGATTACGAGGTAAAAACCTAAGGAAATAATTCGTCCCTATCCCGAATTTTCAATGTTTCAAATTCTTTGTTAACCCTTAAGGCACGAAATGTAGATGTTCGACTGTATTTGTAAATTTTATATCTAAGATATTTTGTACAGAGAAGGAGAGACTTGTGGAGAAGTGGCTGCCAAGGCAAATGCTTGTTGAATAGTGAAACTTTGATTTGATCCCAAAAAAAACTAGAGGTAGTACGATTATAATCACATAACCTAGAAATTAAACGCATAAAAATATCACAATATTCAAAAGATTCTCTTTAAACAGGTCTTCTTGACTGCATCATCGTCAGATATGTAAATTAACTTCTTTTGGAGAGTGTACGTTCAACAGTTTAATTAACAACACAACCTTTAACTTCGAGATAATAGCAGCCATTTATTTGAGGCGGCCGTCTTCCGATATAAACGTTACCGAAAGACGCTAAAAAATCTATGCAAAAAAAGTTCAAATGGAGAATACAATCTCTTCTATGACTAAATGACTTTCATTTTCCTATCTCTTTCTTACGAATTAAATAGTTTTCTATTCTTAATAGTTTACAAACTAGAGTGCATCATTTTAATTAAATAGGCACATAGAGAAAAAGAAGAATTTTAAATCCTTCCCTACAACCACACTATGGACATTAAGTTAGGTCTTTAATCGATCGTTTAACACCGTTTGTCCGCTTACGTAATGCTGGAATCTAAACGGCCGATAAATAATAGCTTGGTTTCATACGCGTATAATAACACCAGTTAAGAAAACGTGGGCGGAATTACCTTGTAAGCGTGTTCATAACGGTTTTCACAAGTAAAACGCTCGATTAAACGTAATTAAGGGAAATCCTCCGCGGCCAAAGAGAATTTTAAAAAGTTTCGCGGCGAATTCATCCGGAAACTCTACTAATCTGATCAAGACGATCTCGCTGAGGAGATAAACGCAAGGGATGAGTGACTTCACGCGCCACAAATTCACTCCAAAGTGTTTCCGAGGTCTAACGGTCAAAGGGCAAATGCCTGCGTGTTTGTTTCCTTGGTAACAAGGATACGTTAACATCGCGATCGTTCATTCGATCATAAGGACAGAGGATCATCCAAAGATAGCACAAAAATAATCATGAAGTCGATGCAAGTTTCCTTAAAAGTAATTGATAGAAAAAAACCAACTATGGAATGTGAATGTGGTTTTTATCGCGAGCGTGTAATTTTTTCTAGCCTAATATTTTATCAAAGATAAAAATGGAAGCATTCGATGCAATTTACCTTTGAATGACAAAGCAAAATCTCAATGATCGTACAAAATTTCAAGAAAATACGATAATCGATTACAGTTATTAACGTCATAGTGAAACAAGTTTTGATTTAAAAACATCAACTTTTCAAGCTCGTATTTTCTATATACAAATGCTAACTAAATGGAAAAAGAGCGGAATATCATAAAATGCTGCGAGAAGGCAATAAAGAGACCCACTTCATGAATTCTAATATCACTATCATACTTCTTAACACTGTTGACGCTTTGCTTGCAGATAAATGCAGGAATAGCTTGGAAAATATTTTTTATACTTTTTTCAGATCTGGAAATGATTTTCAGAACTATGGGTAAAGTTCAAAATTATATTTAAAATTTTCTTCCTATCACAAACTTTTGTACGAAACATTCGTAGTGCTCTGAACAATTCAAGATATAAATGGCCATTTACCTAAACATTCGTGTCGACTTTCCCTAAATAGGGTTACGGCGCAACCGGAAATTTTCATCCATGTTCAAATCCTGCAATCATCCAATTGAAAAAACTTCAGTCCTCAAGTAATAATTTCTCAATCCCTCTCCGGTTAAACTTAACGCAATGACAACATAAAAAAGCCAACTTAAAAATACGACGGAAGCATCATTTTTCATATTTTCCTCATATAAGGCGGAACGACCTATAAATTCCCCTTCAAAATTTCTTGCCCATTTAAGACTTTTATCGTAACAGGAATAAAGCAAAAAACGCAAAGACGCGACCAAAAACCTCACGCGATCTATTTTTAAAGTTCGCTCCGTTGACGACAGGGAGGAAGACTTTTCGAGGCCAATATCGGCCGGGTGTCGAATGACGTGATATAAGATCAGCCCCTTGACGGATGCTGCAGAAGCAAGGAGCACAGAGGCGGAAGAGGAACGAACCTTTGGAGACCGTCCTTCTCTCTCTCTCTTCCTCGCCTTCCATAGTCTCGCACCTCTTCGCCTACAGTTGCCCGCCTCCCACCTGCCCCTATGTATAAGTAAAAACCCGTCACGGCCTGAGCCGTTGTGGGTAGAGTGCGAGTAGCCACCGTGGAGACGTAGAGCGACAAAATATTAAGGACATCACCCGCTGTCCCCGCCCACGTCATCTTCGCTCTCTCGCAGCACTCTCACCACTCCCTATCCATTTCGTACATTTAAACTTCTTTTCCACGTTTAAACTCCTCGGGTGGGAAGAGGAGGTATAAAAGATCGCGCGGTTAGATAGATTTGAGCAAAGGCTTTGGAGGATGTGTTGGAGATAAAGAGAGGCAAGAGACAGAAAGAGATAAACGGGAAAAAGGACGAGGGGTAAATGGAGCGAGTGGCGAGGTAGAGGGAGCGTGACGGCCCACTTTACAACACCATTGCAGCGATGATAACTGGACATCATCTCACCACCTTCTCTCTCTCTCTCTTCCCCTCAATCTCATTTTCTGCCTTGGTTCCTCGTCTTTCCATCCTTTTCATCCATTCTTTTTACCTCCTTCCTCCCTCTCACCCTAACTCTTCCGCACTCTTTCTCTATTTCCTGTCTTCTATTCGCTGTACTGTCTTCTCTCTCTATATTAACCTACCGTTCAAACTCCCTCTTCTCTTCTCTGCAACTTTCTTTTCAGTTCCACCTCTCATTCCCATTCTCAATACCCTCGCCTCCGACCTAACTTTCCTATTTTTCCCTTCTAATTTTCCTCTCCTCCATCTATCCTCTAAATTACTTTCTTTCCTCTTTTCCTTTCTATTCACTTTCCCCCGTCCCTAGAGTCCTGCCACCGGCTGGCTTCGCCTCCTACCCTCCGAGTGGAACACCGTGCATACCCTACATACTCTTCCGTCGCAACAGAATATAAAAGGGACCATCTCTACCTCCTCCACCCACTCAGCCTCATCCCCCCTCACCCACTCAGCCTCTTCCCCCCTCACCCACTCACTTCCTACCTCTACGCTCAAAACCCAATAAAAATAAAAAACCGACCTCCCTCTCCTCCGTTTGAGCAGCGCCCCTGTTCCCTACTTGCATTTCCCGTACGATGGCGATAATGCAATGTGGTGGCGAGGCGCTACTCTTTGCTGTCACGCTGCCACTCTTATTTTTTTACTCTCCTGATGACTAAAAAGCCTTTCAATCACCGCACTTCCCTTCAGTCTTGCTGATTGAATGACATTGGAAGTGAAACAGAAAAAAAGAGAATTTAATGTCTCTTCTGTTATCTCCTGATAATTTGCGATGCTGACATTTTTAGTGGCACGAAGAACCCATAAACGAGCAAATTTTAATATTGTCTCTAAAAGATTTTTTAAACTTTTCCGCCGATAAATAATATTTTCAACATAAAAGTGCTTAGCGAATTTTAATTTTTAGGCGATGTAATTCAACTGCTATCTGATTGAACGTTGGTGACTCTTTTTACTATACGCCCGCTTGTAATCAGGATGATCCTACTGACTAATAGCTGAAGACAGTAAAAAAATAGTGATATTTGTCTATCCATGATATTCTTCCTATTTCACAAAAATACAAGTCGATAAAACTAAGAAAAATTCATAAAATTATTAAAAATATAATATATTGAGTATTGCAGACGTTTTTGCTGCTTGAAAAATGTATAGGAGTTCTTAAGGCAAATAAAAGATATAATGTTAACATAAAGGGGTTATAGCTATGCCATTAAAAATACTAATTTTATTTACATATTAAAGAATAAACTGCAATTTATGGCGTCACGAGTTGAAATCCCTGTCTTGTTCTCCGCTGCCTCCTTCGTTTGATGGTAATCATCAACCCTCACCTCGTTCAAATTCCCCATTCTTCGTCTTCCTCTCAGTGTTGACAATCTAGCAAATTTGTAGCTAGATCTAGCTACTTCACATTCCTCCTAAAAAAGGCCCTAGCGACTTCTTACAAATCTAGCGAATCGATAAAAAAATCTAGCTATTTCTAGAGACTATGCAAAAAATCTTGTTTAAGTTGAAAATATGTAATCCCAGATAAATTTATGTTAGGTTTAACGGTCAAAATGCTCTTTGTCCGCATCTACTACTTATAGACAACCCTAAGAAGGCGCTCCTTTGTAATATTATATATACAGTCAACTTGGAATATGGTACATGAATTACAACGTCTGTTTTTCGAATTCGCATCATATAATGATTTGGAAATAATAGGAAATCTGCATTTTTCTCTTACCCATTACATGCATTGTAATGTATAGATTAAAAGATTTATTCGGGCAGTGGAGATCATAAAAAAAGCCTGCGATAGCAGATAATTACGACATTGATTTACGAGTTAAAAATTGGAATATGCCCTGCTAGATACCTCCCATGCAATTCTTATGGGGGACAAATTGAGTAGTGGATACATGGCTTTCGGTGATCCACCCCGTCTGGTGACTTATGGTGACAACAGGTCGAACTTCGACCTGAAGATGTTTCCTGGAACGGAAACGAAACTGTTGTCACCATAAGTCACCAAACGCGATGGATCACCGAAAGCCATGTATCCAGTAACCAAACACCGCCAAATTGAGTAGTGTTGGGAAAAAGATTTTATTTTTAGTCTTTTTAATTACCCGTAAAAATTGGTTCAGACGAAGGTTCTATCTTCTTGATAGTGTATAAAAGACAATAATATCTTTAAAATAGTGTAGTTACATGCAGTGCACACAAAAACAAAACCCTTATTATATGGAGACGCCTTTTTGTTAATTTCCTTATGCAGCCATGAATACCATTGGTAATTATACAGGGTGATATGGAAATACCTACGAAAACTTCGGGAGCTTGTTAAGCGGTTCAAAATAAAGAGAAAAGTTCATATGATCATATATCGATAAACCGTTTACGAGATACGGCTCCATTTAGTCCATGCCGCTGAGTGGGACTTGGGGGTCATAGAAGGAATAAGAGGAGCAGCATTGTTGTGCGTAACCTTATTAATTTTCTCAACAATCCTATGACGTACTTAAAAATCATAATAAATCGCTAAGATGTAAACACAGACAACAAAGAACCACAGAGCTAAAGCAGAGGAAATGAATTCATAAACCAACTAAAGGAGAAAGAATAAATCAAGAGCCCGCAAGATTGGAGCTCATAATGAAAACATGGACATAAAAGGTACATCACGCACGCTGAAGGGGTTACCTCGAACTCTAGAGAAGTGTTAGGAATAATCATGCAGAATGAATACTAACTGAATCAGAATTAATAAAGTAAGATATGATCCAGATGCCTCTCTAAATGTACAAAGGAAAAATATACAACTTGGGAGAAGCCTCACATTGATTAGAAAAAATAAACAATGGAAAAAATATTAATTAGGTTCTTGAGCCGGTAATATGAAGTGTGTTCCTTCAATAAATAACTGATTTTTTTACTCAGCAAGCTAGAAAAAAAAAAGCTGCAGGAAAACCATTTGTGACAGAGTGTGCCGTGAGTGTAAGGAGTTCGGATGCCACCCATACGGGACGTCCGCTGTTGAAGTGTTGTGCAACGAGTGCCTGGTTATCCTATTTTGTACCACGTTTTATCTTGTATATTCCGTCCAGTAGCAAGTGCGTTGGTCATATTAAAATCAAAAATATTTTTACCGACTACGATAGCGACGGTGCCAAACCGATCAGTGAAAATGTACTGATAAATAAAGTTTTGCAATAAATTTAGTTGTAATATAATTAATGAATTTAATAGAGCTTACACGCTGATTACTTTGAAATTTACAAAAGGGTTGACTCCGATGAAGACAAGCAATGTCTCTAAGCTGCTCCTAACTCGTTGACAGAGTGGTATTCAAGGTTATATTATATATTTTGTTACAGTTATATGTTTCAATGTATTTGGTTACTGTGGTGTTTTTGAAACTAAATAAATAAATATTTATGAATATTAATTAATTTTCTGAGGTTTATATTGGTGGGACAGTTATCGTTTTACTGTGCCCTTCGTTAAGGGGCGACTTTTTTGCCTTAGTAAATTTACTCACACTATAACTTTTCTAAAAAATAAGTGTGTGTGTATATATATATATATATATTGCTAATCAACCTCTTGGATTATTATAGCCATAGCTCCTCACAAGCCGGCATTAGCCCACTCTTAACGAAGAACACCAAGGGGTCCAACGGTTTAACGTCTCTTCCAAAGGACGGAACGCTGACTTTGCGCGGTCTCCTCAAACCACACAAACAGGGGACCAGGCGACCTTGGAAAAAATCCATTCGCAGGATTCGTGCCCGCTGCCCTTTCAAGCAGCAGGCGAATAGCTGCCAGCGTCCTAACCACTACACCACCGGCATCCCCTAAAAATAAGGCACAACGAGCATACTAAACTATTTTGAGATAAAAAGAGGAGAAAGAGACGGATGATGAGATTCCGAGAAAGTACAGATTTAAAGGTTTCACCACCTTCAAAACGTAGCCGTGATTTCAGAGCGGAAAAAAAGAAAATTGAGAGAAAAATGGAAAAGAGCGGGAAAACAACCAACCAACTAGAGAATCCAAAATACTCGGATTTTGAACTACCCGGGTAATCGAGTAATTCTTTTATGAAATACCCGGGTATCCAGCGTAATTTAAAAAAAATATATAATTAAAAAGGTCATTTATTTTTTATTCATGAAATAATATTTTAGAAATACAAGTCCATTAAAGTATCATTTTTAAATTGTTTCGGATCTTAGAAATGAATTTTGAAGCTACTGAGAACACTCTCTCGCTAGCTGTTGAAGTATGTTGAATTGTTATCAAAGCTTGGAACAATTTTTCTGTGCAATATCCTCTTTTGCCATGATTTCCTTCGATCATTTTAGCTCCTTGTCCATTGTTGATTTTGTTGAAGTTTCTTTAGGAAGAGCCATAACAGCTTGTATTGTTTTCTGCATCTCACCATAGACAGAATTAGCAGAACCTTCATTTTCCGTAGCTGGTTCTTCTTGCTCATTTTCATGTTCATCTTCACCAAACAACCTATCATATGTATCTTTTGCCAATAATTTGATTACATTTTTTGAAGAATATATAAAATAATCATTAAAGTGGGAAATAGGACAATTGCCACTTTGCAAAAAAAGCAACAACGACACAATAACTTTGTTTCGTCTTTCATCGATTCTTTTATTTTTAAGGCATCCATCATTTCAGTAGCGAGATCCCTATCTGCTTGTTGTCATTTATTCAAAAGAAAGATCCAAACTCCTTCAGCTTTCAGTAAATTGCTGTCCTCTTTGCTTAAATCTTGGACAGCAAGCTCTACAGGTTGCAGAACTTCCGATATTTTCTTTAAAACATTGATATTTGTATTTTTAATTTTTGCTTGCCGATCTCCATCATTGCCTTGTTTATGCAGTCATTCAATTAAAAAAAACTATTCGCCATCGGAATAATGGAGTTCCATCGAGTCTTGCAATTAAGTAATAATCGCAGTTTTTTGCCTTCTTGTGCCAGCACATGCTTTTGAAGAACACTGCTTCTTACAGCAGATTTTTTGAAAAATCTCATAACTTTTAGTGTCTCCGCAAGTACTATTCCAATGTCTCTACGGACTGTAGAAATTCACTGTGACTCTCCGGTTCAAAATTCAAACTGCCATCAAAAACATACGTATCAATTTCAGTATTGCTGATATCCTCCTCATCCTGATCAGCGTAATCATCATCATCTTGGAATTCTTCATCTTCATCATTCTCTTCTTCGTCACCAGTGAGAGGCTGGACTGTTTTCTTATAAAATATATCAAGGACACCAACATGGGTTCCATGGTTGTAGCATAACTGAGCCAATTCCGGAATATTCCTTCCATATTTTACCATTAATGCAGCTCCGTCTTGAGTTGATCCGGTGACATCAGAATCCATATCGATTCCAAACTCATTAAGTCTTCCTTTGAATAAAGCTATGGTGGAATTAGAATCACAAGAACCTTCAATAGGAACCAGCCCAAGAACGAATGGCGACATTGCTGCTGAGTGGACTATAACATTCATGTGTCTTCTGATATTTATGTCACTCCGTTCGTCTACGGTGAGACAAAATCTATTTTCAGATTTTTGTTGTTGCGATAAAGCTGCTTTCATTTCTTTCTTGTTTCTTCTTAGAATTTCATTTTGTATTTCATCACCGTTGTTTCGCTTTTTGGCATGATGTAATTGCGCTTTCTTAGAAAACCTCTAATAGCTTCAGATGACGTTATTCCTTTAATGGTAAATCCGCCCTTTGCAGCACATTTCGCTAATATTTCATTCAATGTTTCTCGGCTGACAAAATTCAATATTCCTTCCTTTTTTGAAGATGCAGCAGCATCATCATTCGTTTCATCCATTTTTTAAAGAGTATCCTCACCTCCGAGGGCATAAACAAAACTTTCAAAAGAGTGGCGATAGGTCTTATTCAATAGGAGCGATTCTCCTCTCAGATACGCAACTTGCAACGATCACGATTTGGGTATCTCTCACACTGAAAGATTTGTTTGCCTTTGTAAAGGCCGCCACACGCGCTCAGTTTTTACTCGCCGTTTTGCCTGCCTGCCGAAGACAAGACGGAACGTGTGTGCTGAAAAAGTACAATATTTTCTTACGTGTACCGTGTTAGGCTCGGCTTGAAGTGAATCTGTCTCTGTCACATTTTTCGGCTTGTGGACCACTTTGGAGTTTAAATACAAAAAAATATCCGATTTTTAAAAAGTCTCGATTTATGCATTAAATAAAGTGGCTGTTCGGCACCCCTTTGACTACGGCGCTCGGGGCGGTCGCCCCGCTCGCCCCCCCCCCCTCTGCTACGCCCCCGCCACCTACGTTTAATTACGCGTAGTTTTTCGTTATTTTTGTTATTTTCTGTTGGTTCAAATGTTATAAAATTGTAAAATTTTCATAAAAAATATACAACTCGATACTCGATCAAATTACCCGGGTAGTCGAGTACTCGAAAAAGGCTTCCAAATTCCGATTACCCTGGTACTCGATACTCGAGCTTGGATTCCCTACAACCAACCAACGGAGTTGGCAAGAGAGAAGTAAAAGATCGAGAGAGGATCGATTGTTTCGAGGGTTCTTCGTGTCCCGTACATAATGTTTGTGATCGTCCTTATTGTTATGTTGTTGGTATTTCACTTTAAATTGGCTATTACGCTTTATGTGAAATTATCAATAAATAAATAAAAAAGTAATGAACACGAAATGAGTTTGTTAAGAAGGCACATTGCAGCGTCGCTTGAAGAAAGAGAGGGAAACAAGTCCGCATTTGTCGAAAACGACCCACAGTTGTGTAAGTTTGCCAATGAGGAGTTTTTTTCGCGAAGCTGCATCGCACGGAGGCGCGAAGTAATTCGAGAAAAAGGAGGGAGGAGCAGGAAATAAAATTATATAATGGTCGAGTCAATAAAAAGGAGTTTATATGTTTATTTCCACTCATGTCTCAACTTAATGGCCCATTACGGACAGCCATATAACTGGATCAGTTTTAGCGAAAATATTTTGAGATCGTTCCATTTATGTAGCCATCTGAGCTATTAATAAATATAATATATATTCACAATAAAAGTATATGAAGAGAATTTTTTATTAATTACCATTATATATGTAAGGGTCCTTGCCTGAAAGTGGGTTATATAATAAAAAATACACACTTCGATTAACGGTGCATTTAGCATAAGTAAAGTACTTGACCTAGGCATTGCGCGCGGTGAATTAAAGAGAACAAATGAAATTCCAAATGAAAACACACATGGGTCATTCAGCTATTTGGAACGACAGGTCTGAAATAAATGCTTCTTTTATGCATACTAATATTTTACCTGAGTCCATGTTTACTTTTATGCATTTCGATTATTATAAGTGGGAGATTTTCTTTCAAAATATTAATAAAGAACGCATCACAGTTTTTCAGAAACCCCATATATTCAAACCCATGGCAAAATAAGGTAAAGCAAAAATATGCATTGCAAAAGTATGTTGATAGTTGAAAAACTAAGCGACGGACAATATTCTTGGGTCTAATTTCAACCAGGTTTCTAAAATAAAAAGAATTAAAATTAAAGATTCATTACTACCTCTCTTATTTACTCATTACGGTAAGTGCCATTTTTTCATCGCAGAAGGGTGCAATAAAACGTCACATTCGGATGGGACGTCCTTCGCGAGAATCGGTTTGTCGATTTTCCAGCCGAATGCATTTCGGCGAGAAAGAACTAGCGAAACGGGATTATTTTTTTTGGATCAAGAGCACAATGGCAAATGAACAGTAAAAAAAAGCCAAAGAAAATTCTTCTGAACTTAATAACAATAAAAACGGGCTCTCGTCCAACTTCTTTTCTAGGAAGGGAAGTCTCCGCACAGTCTGCCGTAAGAGTTATTTGGGACGCAATGTTGATAAGGGGAAGGAGTGGAAGAGAGCAACGACCTCTCCGGCTACATTCCACATACAAGGCGAAATGCTCAAGTAATTCCGCGACAGACAAAAGTCAATATGTGTCATCACAAACGACGTCGGACAACCTCGGCGCAAAAGAGTAGGTTCGAAGGAAAAAAAGACGACGGTTTTCTCATTAACTCCCAGATAACCGTGACGAAACGTGAGTGCGCGGAAAAGAACGCGGTCACTTTCCTTTTTGTTTTTTTTTTTAAATGGCTGATAAACCTGAATTGTGTTTCGTCTGACAACGCTTGATCATCAAACATAATGTTTGATCAGTAGAAATAAATTAAGAAATGACCTCACGTTTTATGCTCCTGAGCTCACATTAGCCTTTTTAATAATAAAAATTGAAGGAATTCAAAATTAGATATCGTGAGATCATATTAATAATTTATCCACAAACTCGAGCCTCAAGGGAAATGATAGAAATTTCGACTTACAGAACTTCATTTAGCTCACAAGAATACGGACGATGTCGTCTTCGAGTTATCGAATATCCGAACTATGAAGGCATGACTGTATATAAATGTATCCGTGTTTTCATGTACCAAGGCTATATTTATAGGTGCATGTATTTGCACGTACACACGTGCGCATGCAATAAATTTAATAAAAAACTGTCTGAAGCATTGAATAACAAAGCCACAATAACAGTTTATACAAGGATTTGCAAATCCTTTCCAACAATTAATGCGGAGTTATTATCGGAGAATGGGCCTGAAGAAATATATTGCTAAAAACCTATTTTTCTCGTACAATAGGATTACTTCAAACTTCCGCGTCCTCTAGCCCACCCTCTCATAAACCTATCTTTCCATTCCACCCCCTTTTCGTGTCTTGTGAGAACACAATCTCCTTCCAAACTTGCAGCATGCTAAATTTCTATTCGACGCGCTCTAACTTCATCTTACTTCCTATCCAACCTCTTTTCTTTCTGTTTCACATTTTATGAGACACAAAACTCTCCTCTTCTCAAACTCTTATTGCATGCATTTTTAAAAAAAAGGCCAAAAGTCAGTTACCTCGGAGTCGCAGTCGCTCGGAAGATAACACGAAAACACACACACACACTAAAAACTACGGGAAGGGGAATGGGAGTCAGATTTGTGCCAGTTCAGAGCTCTCTTTATTCTGGCCGTCGACCCCTCGAGAGACTGCCAAACCACATCCCTATAAACACTAGCAAAGGATACTAGTGGATATAACCTACGCAGCTCAGATTTCGCATTTCGAAACTCTTTTAGTTGTGATAATGTTTCCTTTACCTAGATGATAAACCTTGCGCCTAAAGTTTGATGGGTTGCAAGCAAAATCGAGAGAATATTGAGTGCGTTTTATTATTGCGCTAGTATTTTCTGGATATTTCAATATTTGACAAATAAATAAAAAAATCTCTCTTTTAATATTAGCCCAGATTTTACAGATGAGGTCTGTCGTCCTAACTAGACTATATTATAACCATTAGTCGATTTATTATTTCATAGTGCGCCGTTTGATTTCAACACCGCTATGAATCATGTGAAATTCAAGGCAGAACGTAGCACTGAATGAAGAAACAAATAAATCATAGATTAATCAGCAATTAATGACGGAAATATGATATGAATAATTTTGACGCGCAACGGATGATAAGAACAAAAATTAATTCCCGAAAGAGATAATTTACATACGATAAACGTCAGCCATTATGAAGAAATATATCTGCACTCTACATTTTAAAATTTAAGACATGGCATGGGAAAATAATTTTTACAGTATTTCGACGAGCCTATGTATATACACCTTAATCATCAAAGGTAGTAAAGGAGTCAAATAGTTAACGCAGGAGAAAACTGTAAAATCACAATACTACATAAATTAATTAAAATGCTACAATAAAAGTAATTCATACTTATGCTCTTACAATTAGTTGTAAAAATAATTTATAATCAATCGGGTATAACCCCTTCTCAAAATGGCAGTCCAATAAAATAAAAGCTTCTGGGAAGGAGCTATCATATCTTCATACAAAAAATAAAACAAATAAAAATAAAAATTTTAAGGCAAAACTTTTATAAAGCCCACAGAAAGTGTAAAAATAAAAATATAATAATTTTTTTATTAATAACTTATATAAAACGCACTGAATGAAAAAAAATTAAATTATTGAATTAATAGAGATATTGAATATATAAAAGTAATGTTGCAATTCTAATAATTAGTTAAGATGTCTTAAAGAATGCAACATAACTTTAATATATTCAATATCTCTATTAATTCAATAATTTAAATTTTTTTCATTCAGTGCGTTTTATATAAGTTAGTAATAACAAAATGATTATATTTAATTTTTACATTTTTTGTGCGCTTTTTTTTTCTTTTTTCTTTTTAGTCTTAATGTGAAATATATGAATATGTTCATATATTCTTCAAAAATTAACTTTATTAACTAACTAGGGAGATGCCCGTTGAAATTCTACGGGAAAGTTTTTAATTAAAATTCCGTGAATAGATTATTTAAATCAATAGTACCCAATTACTCGAAATCGGCAGACATCATCGAGAAAATGGTCAAAACGTGTTCAGGGGACCTCAAAACGTGTATTTCCGTTGAAATCTCGAAGTCGATTTTTTTCATGAATACAATAATTTCCCCTAGACTACGTATAGGGAGAAAGTAAAAATCGATGGCAGGAAAACAAACTTTCCTTTTTAGGCGTTTGTTGTTTCAAGTCTCGACCTCCTACAATGATTCTAAGTAATTTTAATATGCTAGTGATTAATGTACATTCTGATGTATCCTTCTCGCATATAACGCAAAGAATCATTTCCTTCTCCTTCCTTCTCTCTCTCGTATTAAAGGCATTCAAAGTACGCTTTCACCCATAATGATTGAAATAACAATAAAATTTTGAGATTTAAAAATGTAACTCGTTGGCAAGGTAACATTCCGTCATAATGGCAAGATTTCCTCAAAATGTGTGAATTAAACGTTTAACATGAGGGATTTGGAACTGAAGGCGGAAAAAGATGAAAATAATAAGAAACTTTATAATTTTTTCTTTAAAATGGTTCAGATCCGAAGGTCGTAGGTTAATTCTTTCTAATTTAGATCTCAAAAAGAATAAAAGCCTGCACGTCGAAAATTCGATTTTTACGTGATATTCTATGGAAAATGGAAATGTCTTCCTTAGAGTCAAACCCAGGTCATTTTTCCAAATATTTATTCGTAAATCACTTTTAATATGTGAATAAAGCATTCTTGTCAAATTTAGATTTTTCTATTTCTATTCATTATCGATTTTATTGAGCTTGATCAACAAATATATAAATAGATTTCTCAATTGTTCCTTCATGCTCACCGCTGCGTATGTAGTTGTTTTAATCCATGGCTCGTTAAGAGCAGTACAAGCGTGAGGTGGTTACGAATCCTGCTAAAGGTAAGGCATTTTTCCGATGTCGAAGGGCTTGAATAAATATATATAAACCTCTATATAAATATGAAGTTAATATAAAAGTTATTGATAAGACGGGCGAAGAGGCGCAAAACGAATTAGTCCCATTGATGATTAGCGAAGCAGAGCCCCGCGAAAAGCGATAACCCTCTCGAGGTCACGTTTTATCACCCATGAATTAGAACCATCTGGTATTAACGCCGTCTGCGAGTAAATACGGCGAAATAAAACGCTGGGATCCGCAATCCAAATAAAACGATTCGATCAAAACTTGCATCGAGGAAAAAGGAACCAGATACAGTTCTTCAAAGCGCTGGTAAATTACCTTCCAAGTACGAAAGGTTTCTGAAATCAATTTTATCATGGTATCAAGAATGCTTCGCGTTTTTTTTAAAATGTTTTCATTAAATAACAAGACATCTTACAACAATAACTCTTTTTTCGACGCACGGGTTTCCTGCATGAGTTGCAGTCGAAATTTAAGCTTAAATTTAAATATTAACTGAACCGTTATAAAAGAGAAAAACATAAGAAGACCAATGACCACGCCTGCCAAAAGCTTTTTTAATTATGAATATTAAATCTTCATATTTCACTATTCCAGCCCGTCTATTTTTTACATCCATCGAAAGAGTTTTTTCTTCCAGGACGTATTTTCTGTAGTGCTCGTAAGTTAAATAATTACCTGCACTTTTAATTTAATTTTCATATTAATTTAAAATAAACAATGTAAAAATATGCCTCGATGCAATTTCACTTTCTCTTTGAGCACATAAGGCTATCAAAGATAAACAAACACGCGATACAAATCATCGAGATTCTGGCGATACCCGTGTAGTTTTAAACTTATATACTATAAACTTAAATATAAACTTCACAAATTCTGGCTTATTATTCCTAAAAATCTCAGATTAACACTCCAAACGCAGAATTACACATCACAGAAGCTTTTGAATTTCAAGATCATGACAGTCAGCCTTAACAACTTCGTGCAAAAACATACCTCTTTCTCATGACTCATACCAACCTCGGATAGCGATTCAAATTTGATTAACTCACCTTCCTGTCCACCCACCGCCATCTTGACACTCTACGAGGGCGAGAGAGAGGAAGGGGGGAGAGAAAAAAAGGATGGATGACATCTCTCAAGGAAAAAGGAAGTAAGATTGGCTCTGAAAAGCCAGTATTGTATTTCACCTGAGTGTGTGTGTGTATATAGACACACGAGAAAGGGAGGAATGGAGGAGGGAAGATTAGAGAGAGAGAGGGAGACTGAATCGGGGCGTAGTCGCCATGGAGAGAGAAGACAGAAAAGGGAGGGAGGAGTGTGAGGAGAGTTGCACAAAATGACACACGAGGGACCCAAGGACACGCCGCGAGATGGGAGTGACACAAAAAAGGGACCCATTCGGATACTTAAATTGCCATCAATTGAGTCTTCATTGGGTAACATTCTGGAGCTCTCTCCCCCTCTTCAGATGGATAACATAGCTAGAGAGGGTGGTGAGAGAGGAAAGGATGAAGTCGAGACACTCCTTCCCGTCTTCATTGGATCTTCACCTAAATTCTGCGACGGATTTAGGTCCGACGGCGACGGTAATTAGGGTGACTACAAGGACGTCGGAAATAGTTTAGCGAGAGGTGCGTTTTCCTGCGGATGTCAAACTGTTTGGAAGGAAACTTTTCCAATACGAAGAGTATCTGTCGGGATGGCAAATATATCATAGGTGAATTATAACAGGGAAATTAATTTAATTTAATTTTATCTTTATGAATAGTGCCGTCTTAACCATCGACGTATAACAGGAAAACTTAAGGTATTCATAATTTGCTCACGATATTTATCTCAGTTCATTTAAATTAAATTTTTATTTATCGCCCATTTTAATATGACAAATGAATAATTGAGTTATGGAATGGATAAATTGGTATAAACGATCCTCCTCCTTCCAAGGAAACTGCCTCAACAATAAGCTCCTATTAATTATCTAATGTAAGAAAAAATTATGTAAGGCATTTTGTAGTTTTTAAAAACTATCCTCAGCATATAACAACTGAAAAAAGAAAATAAATGTGCAAAAAATATAATACGCTTTTGAATCAAGATTCGTGAAATATTCTTCGATATCACAATCTTCCTAAACAATAAAATACCGTGCGTTTGGAGCATACAATTGCAATAAAGTTGAGATAAAAGGATTAGAAAGAAGAAGAGCCTTTTCTGAGATGTCCATGACACAAAAATGAATTCAATTCTCATTTGATACCCTAAGAAGGAACAAATAAAAGGGATGCGATGAAAAAATTTATTTGTTCAGTTATGAATAAAATAAACGATCCTTCATAAAATTTGTACATATGATTTTTCAGGTAGCTAACTCACTGTGGACTACATACCACGTGAATACGCCTTATTTTCCATCTGCGAAAACGAATGGACTTCAAAACTGAACCACTTACGATCAGAGAATAATTTAGTCTAAAAATGAGCACATATTTTAAAAATAGGGCAACATTGCCATCTAACAAATGCGAATGAATTTCATTTGAAAATTAATCCTCCAATGTCAAAAAGTAAAAATCAAATCTTTTCATCCGAGGAGGTATTTTTATTCCTCCTGATTCTACCGTTTCGATTATAATCCTTTTTCCTGACAGAGCAAAAAGATTCTCTCCCTCCGTACCATCGTGAAGCTTACAAATAGAAAATATTTGTTGCTCTCCGAGGGCGCGGGAGGAGGAAAAGGCGAAGAAAATGTTTAAAAATAACAAATAACGAAGAGGGGAGAGACGTCGGGAGAGATGGGACGAAGCAAAAGAGCGGAAGCAGTTCCCTCTGCCTCACAAATGGACCCGGCAAAGCGTCCTTGGCCTCCTGGCAAACCCCCATCACCTCTTTCCATCTATGCTTCTCTCTCTCTCTCTGCCTCATAAGTCGAGAGGCTTCGAAATAACTCCATCGCGACCTCAAATCCGCGAATGCCACCCATACATTCCCTGAAATCGGAGTGAAGCGAACGCCCGCAAAACTCTATAGTAGAGAAATGGGATGGAGAATGCGAGAGAAACGGAAACCTGGAAAAGTGGGAATATAGGAATCGTCGAAGGATTTTATTGCCAGAATCTATTTCTATATTCTATTCGTAACCCGATTACCCATCAGAGCGATTTTTTCACTAGTGTATACGAGCACAGCGTGAAATCAAGTACACGTTCCTCGGGTGCGCTGTGCCTGAAAGAAACGACATGCATGACAGTAAAAACCGACGCGGCCTCGATGATTTTTTTTATACTTCGACATACGGCTGAATGAAAAAATATCTTTCGAAGGAATCGCATTTTTACTACGACCGCGACGCAGTAAAATCGTTTAAAAGACTACTCACGTTTTGAAGTGGAATGCGACAAAGGATCCGCAATTGACTGGACGCCACTCACCTGGAACGATAGAATAAATTCGTTAGATTAAAATAAAACAAAGCAAGACAAAGTTCTTCAGCAATTTAAATTTAAATGTTTTAATAGCTACAAGTATCCATTCTGCATTGGCAATAAAACCAACTCTAATAATCCTTCCTTTGTGTAAAAGCGTTTCGACGTGTAACATATCACAGAAGCTTATACCGTTTCTAAAAAAAGATTTAATAATTACTAGATATAAATTTTTCAATTTTGAATTCAACCACAAGAGGAACTCGATAATTCTTTCTTTAATTACAATATATGAAAAATAAAACGCAAAACATAAAAAATGACTAAAATATAAAAAACATTCAACTGATAAGAATGTACGATATTTGGTACTTGCATCAGTAACTTGTATTTCAATATCAAGTCCCTTCACCGTATTTAACCCATGCGATTCTCATATTATGTACCAGTAAGTGTCATTTATTTGCTTCATTATAGTGCGAATATTTGTTAAAGAAAAGAGGAATTTTAATTCTGCAAACACCACCAAGATAATTTTGAACGTGCAACATTCCAGAAGTGGTGAGATGGGACTCTATCCAAGCGGTTCATTTTTTAAAGAATGATTACGTACGGCTCATATCAATGGGTGATTATGGGAAAGGTCTTTCTAAAAAGTAAATTCCTCGTGCCATCGACTTTTCACACGAAGACACGCTACAAAGGGGAGATATTTTCGTCGGATATTTATTTTGCATTTCAACCTTCCTAGAAACCTAGATAGAAAGAAAACAACACCGTTTATTTCCATCTTCTTTTTAGGCGCGTTTCGCTTCCAACATAAGCGTCTATTAGCTTCGGTTCGTCAGTTCCTCCGCATGTTCGTTCTCGGCTTCTGCCAAAAGACAATAAGAAAATCACGTATATAAATCACGTAATCCAATCAGGGGTACCACTTTACTGGTGACAAAAAATGAACTTTCCGTAATATCTCGTAAGGTTTTGGTCAAATTAACACAGTTTTTAAATAAACTTGTAGAACTAGTAGCGTAGAGTATTTATATTCCTACACATCTTTAGCGTAGGAGTAACCGTTGTCAAGAAAATCGAACAAGAAAGCCGTAATTTGCTTTGAACGTAGAAAAATTTAAGCATACCTAATTGCTGTCAACGTAAATAATCTTATTGGCTGCTGAAGTAAATAAGATCTGCTATAATTACAAAATACATTTAATTCCTCTAGCGTGCATAAACGATTTTGTAAGCGGAAGGAAATCTGCCGCAAAGAAAAGAACGTAAACGTAAATATTACAACTACTGAACTCAAGTGAGGTATGTTTTAAATAATTTTCGATTGTTTGGTTGATTAAAACATTAGAAAATAAAACTGTAAATAAAAATTGAATATTTCCCTGGAATCATTTCTAATATATCGTTTTGCAGTATTTAGTCATTAAAGTTACGTAATGTTTATTGATGCACCAACTAAGGGGGGAGAAGAAATTTTGAATAGACAGAGATACAATCGGGTCGTGGTATTTTGCTATTTTATTGTCAAATTATATCGTATAGTTGCAAATACTCCATCGCACGAAACGCGCCTATTAGTGATACACTACACTTTCCTAATTTGTTTTAGTCTTTTTTTGCGTCTCCATTTCTAGTGTGCGAGCAGGCACTGCCAGCCTCGACCATATGAGCGTTGATCAACGCTTCGTGAAGAATTTAACGTATAATTTCTGGTATTCAAAGCCATCGTTCAGAACGGTATTTAAAAATAGACCAAAACAGAATTCAAAAATAAAAGGAAAAGAAGAAATAAGAATTTCAGGCACGTCATTAATGTTATCATTCTTTTTTATCCGTTACAATGTTACTAGGTATACATCATTTTGGCCCTAAAAGAAGTTTGCCTGTAAGATATTATCGAAAATATTTATTTAGTCTAAGTAAAGTTGGCGCTAAATGTTGAATTTTACGTAACCGTTATTATTAAAATATGGCGTCTAGGGAATTTGGTCGAAAATCCCCCCGTTTATAGCCTACCTTTACTAAAGGATTTTAGCATAATAATGTCGATATAAAAGTTTCAAGGATAATTTTAATAATAAAGTTGACTGGTCATATTCATTCTGAATCTTTAAATGTGTTCTTTTGCCGTTAGATTTTCCTTAAACTTGTAATATTTACTAATTCCAGTCTCAGCGGCAATATGTATGACAGAGTATTTGTGTAATTTATGGATGAATTTTAGACAACCAACATATTTGTCCACCCCCAGCCAATCCAGACCATCTCTTCCATACCAGAAAGTACTTTCAAATCGTTAACTGAAAAAATGTTTAAAATGTTACTAATGGAATGATGTATTATCTTTAACTGTTAGAAAATGTAGTCAACATTTCACACACTTATTTATAAAAATGACTAAAATTTTAAATTAACCTCCATATACTCGCATTTATAAAACTACAGATATCGCAATGAAGATTTTTTCACAAGACCGATCATCCTCAAATTTGTTTCCTTCAATATTATTTTGGGGGAAGGAAGACTCGTGTCTCATGTGCGAAGTTAAAGAAAGGGTTCACAGAGCATAAAGTGTGACGCGAAATAAGATGGGAAGCGATCCCGAACGGACAGAGTAATCCAAAACTTAAAAGTCTCCTCCAGGTACGAGAGCACCGGCTCGCTGGCTGCATCTCTTTCTTTCTCTATATCTCTTCCTTTCTCCCTCACGCACAAACACTCACCGAAGAACACCACAGGACGAAGGTCTTCCGCAGGAAGAGAGAAAAGAGACCGCAAGCTATTTGCACCCATCGCCTCGAGGGAACAAACCGTGCCCTTGCCGACGCCCAGCAAATCCTTTACGGAGAAGGCGGGGAGGAAGTAATTCAACACGAGGGCTATCGTGTTCTCCAAAAAAATCCAAGGATGGTGCGCGGGAGAGGGAGTTGACAGAAGAAAGGAGAGGAAGGAGGGAGGTCTCGCACCATGTGCCGTGAGATGTCTCCTGCTCAACCCTTCCTCCGCGTCCCCTCCCTTCGAACTCCCAATCCCTGACACTCCCTCGACCTCCACGGAGACAATATGTCGCTGTGGCAGGCGGAGCAGAAAGAAACTGTGGGAAAGATACGGAAAAGATCTGCGGTCCAAGGGAAGGAAGAAAAAAAGATGAAAACGAAACGAAAAGGTGGCAAAAAATATGAACGTTTTTGGGAGGTCCTTCAACCAGGGACCACAACGCATGTTTTACATTTTGAGCGTTTCTTAAGATAGACACGTGTCACAAAATTATATCAGAGAGGATTGAAATGCGGTGTAGAAGAAAAGGGTTAAAAAACGAGAACGATTAAACAAATTCAGGGTAAGGAACTTTAATGAAGCATAATGAGAATGAACAACTAAATATTTTCTAAAATTTTCTAATAAACCGTAATATTTAAAGAGAAAAATGAAATACACCTATCCCCCGATTTACGCGATTTCGACTCACGCGAATTTAGCGTTAACGCGATTTCATACGAGTTATTTTTTATTTAGTTTTTTAACAATTTTATTTTATCAATTTCATTCCGATGCGACCTCATCAGAGAGTAAAAATTAGTGCGCGCCACGTTGCTTGCGCACAGCTTGGTTTCCGCGTAGTCATCAACCGCCACTCAATAGCCCTCGGCTAGATCAGTTTATCAGTGTGCTGTGTGGTGTTGGTGTGAACTGCTGTTTATTTCTCTAATCCTGGTGAATATCAGTTTGTCAGTGTGCTTCGTGGCGTTTGGGCATGTGAACTGCTGTTTATTTCAACTCTAATCCTAGTGAATATGAATTCTAAGCGATCTAATACTGGCAGTGACGCGACTTTTAGGAGGAAGAGAAAGGCTCTCTTTGAAGTGAAAGTGAAGTGAAGTGAAATTAGACATTTTGAATCGATATGAAAAAGGAGAAAGTACGACTGATATCCAACGTACTTTATGTTTGAGTGAATCCACGATCAGGACAATTCGTTCTAATGCTTCCCAAATTAAAGAACGCAGTAAAAGCACTACGAAATTGACCTCCGCCCGATCAGTCATTGTTTCGTTCTAACATAATGGAAAAAATGGAGAAGATGCTCACTACATGGATTGAATATCAAAATCAACAAAATATGCCTTTATCTACTGCTATCACTCAGTAAAAGGAAAAATCGTTGTATGATGGCAGACCGTGGATTGCTATAAGGACCTCTACAAAGAGAAAATTAAGCATGCTAATCAATTTTTCTTAGAAAAAATTTTAAACGTCAAAACAGTCAATAAATATTTCTTTCAGTTTTCATTTCATGCAATTTTTTATTACATTCAATGTGTTATAAAAAAAATAAATAGAAAATATTTTATTCATTTCTCTATTTAATATTTTTCTTACCTAAAAACATCAAAAATACTTAGAAATAGAATAATTTCGTACAAAGAAGTTAATGCATATGGGTATCTATAATATTATTGATATCGGAAAAAATTCGAGTTACGTGAATAATGCTGGGTTAGGTGTATATGATATAATTTACAGTTACGTTGAAAATATTAATTTAAAAAAATAATTTTATCATACCTGCAGACCTTTCTCAAAAAATAATAGCACAAGATATATTTTAGATTAAAATGGTACTTATAAATTGAGAGCGCATTCAAATAGATAAAATTTTGGTTTAATTTTTAATTATTTTGTCTTAGTCCTCATGTCAACGATAATTGTGATAATACGCAAACTCCGACATCTTTCAAGGTTACAAAATTTGAATATACAAATCCAAAAATTATTCTTAGCTAACTCGTAAATAGCACTTTACGTTGAGCATATCAACAATGACAAAGATGCGCACATACAACCATTGGCAAAACAGGAATCGATTCCAGCCACATGGAGACAGAAACTATCTATTCCTTCACCGAGGAGTTAACAATGACCATTTTTATTTTAATGAACCACTAAAATCTAAAATACAACATTAATCGAACTTAATATATTATATAAATGAATCCCTTAAAATAACGTCAATAAATTTCTTCAATTCGATGGAATGTTTCCATGCCCATTTGTTAGCTTGAATTTAATTGATTTTTAGAATTTATTCTATAAGAAATTGCAAAACCTAGTTCCTAAAATCCTAGGTAAAACTTCGAAGGTTCTTACCTATCAACACGTGGTCAGAGCTATCAGAACGTTATCCCAGAAAGAGGACGAGAATTTTGTTAGTTAATCTAAATCGTATTTTGGGGGCACGATACACAGAAAATGGAGCCTACACAGACAGGCAATATAAAAGAAAAGTTTTCACGGTAGAGAGCGGAACGTGCGCGCCACCATATCACATGAATAGGAATCCCTAAATAACCATCAAGAGGTTTCCACAATCAAAACATAGCTGTAAATTTTTGGAAATCTGCCAAAATTCCTAAAATTACATACACTACTTCTGCAGAAAAAAGAAAATATGCAGTCCCTCAACAGCAATTCAAACATGAACGCAGTCTCTTCTATCGCACCCCACAATTTCCATTTTCTTAAAAAAACTTCTTAATATCTTTCCAATTGTAAATATTTTACCAAGCAAATAATCTCCCATCTATTTTAAGGTGATAATTTTTCTGAAATGAATGAATTCAGCTAAATTCTTCCACCTCTGATTATGTTTTTGTATTTCAATGTCAGTTACTACCTTAAGTTCGTAATAGTTTATAACCGTAAAGTATTAATATTCTCTCACAAAACTTCTCGCTAATTGAATACTAATTTAAAATAGTAATTTTTAGATGCCATTGCCACAATGGTGAACCACAGCAAGACAATCATGATTTTTTCGAAGTTAAACCGCTTTTATACGTGACGACTTATGAACGACCACCTATAAATTCCAATTCCATTACTATTTCTCGAATGATATCGGTAAATGTGCTATCGGAAAACGTCTCTGGATTAACCTTGCCAATCGACTCTACTACCAAGGGTCACCGAAATCTAGACCGAAATGTTTTTGTGCCAGATAAAGAGGGGACGGTCAGAAAAAAAAGATAACTCGGACAGGGTTGGAAAAACTAAAACGGGCGTTTAGGCAACAAAGAAGCCGTCTCGGGGATGATCCACCTGTCGCTGGTTCCGGAAAAAATTTTAATCGTTGCGATTTTCATGAAATGTAGGAGAGGGATTAAAAGGAAAAGTATCAGCCGCACATGGATACGAGCAGCGATTACTAAGGAACAAGTTTTTCTATCGGCGCCATATCTTCGGCTGAGCACGACAGCATTCACGCGCAAACTCCTTCAAAAACACATCGCGCCCAATCGACTCATTATCATTCCCGAAAACGTTTCCAATCTGAAGTATTGAATCTCGCCAAAATATAATACTCAACCCTTTTCACGGAAGGCACCCACAATGGCGGAGAGACGAAAACATCATGGGAACGGAAATTTAGACACTATCGCCAGGTGTTAGAGGAAACAAATAACCGAATAAACAGGAGAAACTCTACGCGGGATGATTGTAAGAGATAGCTTTCACGCAAGCTGAACACGCGTTCGAGAGATAAACCTTACCAGATAAAAAGCGGGCAATTCGAAGGATAGCGGCGCCGCAAGCAGGTTAACGGGGCACCTCATCGCTTGAAAACCGATAGAAAAGCTAAAAAGTAGTCCACCTCTTTCGCCGAACACACACAGGCTTATGCGCACACCGTGTGCATATGTCTCTCATAAAGTATTTACGTAGTAGAGGAGCAAACCTTATTACGCCACATCAGAACATTATCGCGTTGAGGTCGAAGAAAATCCCGCGGGGAAGAAAAAGGTTGCGAATTGTTCATTAACGTTTGGTAAACTGGCGGGGAAAAAACCGTGGTTTCAAAAAAGTTGCGGCGGATTGGAATGCAAATATAATTTCGAGGTTACCGAGTGATTTCTGGTCGAGTACAAAAAAATCTATCGGATTTAAAATAAATAGTACAACCCGAACCGAAGGAGGCCGTACAAATGAAAAGAAAAAATGATTCACAGTTGAGCCTCTGCGAAATGCATCGCCTACTTTCGCTTTGCAGGTGACATGAGGCGATAACCTGCATCGACGCTAATTACACATCTAATTATGTTGGAGTTGTCATTCTGAACGATTAAACCCCTCCTTCCTTAAGAAGTTTTTCCGCAGTCAGAAATCCTTCCATAGTTCCAACAGATAATCACCGGAGCATAACATATGGTCTAGTTCGGTCTTGTCCAATACGTAGGGTGTTTTCCTGCGTGGGTTTTACTAGGGAGGACATGCCTGTTTTACCTAGGTTTTCCCCACAATCTCTAATCTGTCTTCAATTTTATATATTTTTTTTTACTCTGTATGATTTAGGTATATACTGTTTATGTTATGCGTATTGTATATATATATATATATATATATATATATATATATATATATATATATATATATATATATATATATCTTACTTTACCATTTTTTATATTTTTTATATTGACGAAGGGTTAAATGTAAGAATGGACCTTATGGTCTAAATTTCGCCCGAATAAAGACGATTATCTATCTATCTATCTATCTATGCCACTAACCATGCGGCGAAACAACAGCAGGAGTTGGAAGAATTTCTGCACTTCAACTGTCATATTTTTTATCCTCATTTCAAAGTAGCTATCAAAATTAATATTTTTGTGCGAAAAACCTTTTCTTGAATAAAAAAATCTGATGTGGGCACCACATGACTTTCTACATAACAGTAATATTTCTAAAAATTCCAGTTTACCTTGACGACGAAAGAACTTAGTAAGTAGCTTTTTTAATTCACACATTTTTTGTAATCACTATAAATGAACAGGCCCTGGGTCAAATATCTTGCTTAATTATCGAAAGAAATTAATCATAATCATTGTCAATATAGTAATTTGCTTCAAACTGTCAAATAAAATTTGCAAAAGAAAAGATATTTTCAATGTACGCGTGAAGTATCTTCCTATTTGAAATGTTGAGTTGTCCATCATTACAATGCATTGGAGTCGTTTCTGACTTAAAGTTTTTACGCTACGTGTTTGTTTTAAATTTACATGAAAGTTTTCACAAATTTTCAATCGGTTTTTGTCCTTCATGATTTTGTTTCATTGTAAGCTTTGAAAATGCACTTTCAAGTCTGAGTCCAATAATGCAAAAATTCTAGATCAACAATGCAACCGTAGCAACCTCTTTATGAAATGTCAAAAAATCAAATATAAACTTAAAATATGAGGGAGGGGAATGGAAAAGAGAAAAGGAGGAAGTATGGGAAGTGCCTTAAATTTAATATTTAATCCACGCATACCCGCCATATTGACGTGCTTTTGATCTAGTAATAATAAATATTTTAAGAAACTGCGAGAAAAATTTAGACATTAAAAAGAACAGAAATAAACTCAAACCTTAGCCTTCTGATATTGGATATAGCCACAAAGCTCCAACAATTAAGAAAATAAAAAGGAGCGTTACTAAGACGTAACTACTGTCCGCGTCAAAAAGACGTGTATCTCAACTTTGACGCGCGATCATTTGCGCTACGTTTATTGGAAAGAATATACAAAAAGACCATAGGAAAGCTTATTTTATGCTTAATAAGGTTTGATTTTTTAATATTTTTAGAAAGAAATTGTAAAATTTTACGGCGAGTTAAATACAGAAACTACCCGTAAAAACCAGCTACGCAGCCAACTTTCGCGAAAGTAATCATATATAATAATTCATAAACGAATAACTACTGAACAAAATCTTTTGAAATTTAAAACAATGATGAACTAAGATATAATAGAGGCAATGCAATAATTTTCTAAGCTCTATGTTAATTACAATGGTTTTAATTGGGTTTCAACTTTAAAAAGAAACTCGCCAGTGGGGAAAAATGATAGAGGAATTCTGAAAACACTGTTGTAAAGAGAGACATAAAGAAAATTTTTGTAGGGACCAAATTTTTAATAAAGACTTTTACTAAATTTATATAGATATTTTTCTTTGTAGCCATAAGGCGCTTCATTTCCTATGCTGATGCAGGTAGCGACGTTGCCACACCAATCTGGCGTTCGGGATGGCTGAGCGGGATTTAAACTCCTATCTCTTTCTCTCTCAATCTAGCCTCATTGGAGGTTGCTAATGACTCATATAATGAGTAATAAAGAAGGTACTTCTTTTGTAATCTAATTCCTACAAAAAATTTTCTTTATGTCCCTCTTTACAACAGTGTTTTCAGAATTCCACTATCATTTTCCCCCACTGACGAGTTTCTTTTTAAAGTTGAAACCCAATTAAAACCATTATAATTAACATAGAGTTTAGAAAATTATTGCATTGCCTCTATTATATCTTAGTTCATCACTGTTTTAAATTTCAAAAGATTTTGTTCAGTAGTTATTCGTTTATGAATTATTATATATGATTACTTTCGCGAAAGTTGGCTGCGTAGCTGGTTTTTACGGGTAGTTTCTGTGTTTAACTCGCCGTAAAATTTTACAATTTCTTTCTAAAAATATTAAAAAATCAAACCTTATTAAGCATAAAATAAGCTTTCCTATGGTCTTTTTGTATATTCTTTCCAATAAACGTAGCGCAAATGATCGCGCGTCAAAGTTGAGATGCACGTCTTTTTGACGCAGACGTAAGCGTCAATTATCAATAGTCGCCGATAGGTGGTGGCAGCTAAAATATTCAGTTTTTAAGATATCTCTTAAACAATGCATTTTATGGGAAAATGTTTCAAACAAAGGTTGTAGAATATTAAATTTCCTACAACTTTTATTCCAGTACGTATTTACATATATCAAATATTAAAGCAAATATTTCAAAATAACGGATGTGACAAGAGTAAACACCCACTTCCGTTTGACCGATCTTTACCAAAATCTAATGTTCTTTTGCCTTTAACAAAAATGTCAAATATAAAATTTCGCGTTGACCTGATTAATAGTTTCTGAGTTAGAGCACCGACAAAAAAACTCACATACACACAGATCATCGAGAAAATGGTTTAAAACGTGTTCAGGGGACCTCAAAACGTGTATTTCCGTTGAAATCTCGAAGTCGATTTTTTTCATAATGCATTCTTTAAGAGACATCTTAAAAACTGAATATTTTAGCTGCCACCACCACGCCACCTCCCGACGACTATTGTTGACAATTGACGCTTAGTTACGTCTTACAATTAGTAAGGCTCCTTTATAGTTTCTTAATTGTTGGAGCTTCGTGGCTACATCCAATATCAGGAGGATATAGTTTGAGTTTATTTCTGTTCTTTTTCAAGTCTTTAAATTTTTCTCTCAGTTCCTTAAAATATTAATTATCACGTAACCTATTTGGAATTTTTAGAAATAATACAGCTATGGAGAAAGTCATGTGGTGGCCACATCAGATTTTTTCATGAAAACAATACTTTCCTCTATACTATGTATGGAGAAAGTAAAAACAAAGGAATTTATAAATACCCATGATTGCAGAGTATAAGTTGACGTATTCTGTCATTCGCTAAAATAAAATACGATAAAAATATAACAAATGCACAAAATTTACTATTATTAATTTATTGGCATTTCCAAGAAAAATAAACGTTAAATATAATTGGCTTCTCGGCAACCAATCAGATTCATGATTTTGATCTAAAAACACTCCTCATTAGTTAGATTTAAATGTTTACCAATAGGCGAATATGACATCCAGATGGTGTCAATTTTCGCCAGCAATGAAAACTTTAAAACCTTTTTATTCCTCATGTTTTAACAATAGCGTGTAGCTTAGAAAATATGCCACGTCAAGAAAATGCATGTACTAAAAAAATCTGATGCGGCCACAACATGAATTTCTCCATATCTGTAATATTTCTAAAATTTCCAATTAGGTTATATAATATATATTTTAAGAAACTGATATAATTTTGACTACAAAAAAAAACAGAAATAAACTCAAACCATAGCCTTCTAATATTGGATATAGCCACAAAGCTCCAACAATTAAGAAAAGAAAAAGGAGCGTTACTAAGACGTAACTAAGCGTCAATTGTTAACAATACTCGTCGGTAGGTGGCGTGGTGGTGTCAACTAAAAATATAAGATATCTCTTAAACAATGCATTATATGGAAAATATTTCGAACAAAGGTTGTAGAAAATTAAATTTCCTACAACTTTTATTCCAGTACATTTTTACATTCATCAAATATTAAAGCAAATATTTCAAAATAACGGATAAGTGGCTAGAGTAAACACCCACTTCCGGTTCACCGATTTTTACCAAAAACTAATCAGTTCTTTTGCCTTTAACAAAAATGTCAAATATAAAATTTCGCGTTGACCTGATTAATAGGTTTTGAGTTAGAGTATCCACAAAAAGCTATCACATACACACACACACTAACACACACGCACACAGACATCATCGATAAAATGGTCAAAACGTGGTCAGGGGACCTCAAAACGTGTATTTCCGTTGAAATCTCGAAGTCGATTTTTTTTATGAATACAATACTTTCCCCTATACTACGTATATGGAGAAAGTAAAAAGTCGGTATTTCTCCTAAACAAGAGTTATTGTAAAAATTAAAATAGCTATAGAAATATTTGTTTGTTATAAATGGTCTTATACAATGCTTTAAATCACGAGAATATTGCACGAATCCGAATAAAAAATTAATTTTTGTAGCAAGTGAGGAGGCAGCCCTATTTGACTGATATGACAAGAGTATATCGTTTTTGACTAGCATATTAATAAAAATTTCAAATGAAAAATTTTCTCAATGTATTATCGACAGTATAGCGTCTGACATGTACGTCAAATAAACCGATCAATTTAAACAGCCACCTTTTATGCCATCGTTCATATTACCGTCTCTCAATTTAATCACTCCAAAATTCTTGACGTTTAAATGCTAAAAAGATTAAATAGAAAAAAAATTAAGAACGCGCAAAAAATTATGAAATATTTTGTCTGCATGAATGTGATTTACGATCCAGGGGAAGATGTATTATCGTCGAAGTCCTTGACGTCAAACTTTTCCTTGTCATATTTCACTGCAAGCCAGGGATTAACTGTGATCTTGAAACTAAACATTTATTTTAAAAATCTGATGTTTACAACACATTACTTTCTCTACACAGAGTAATGAATATGATTGAAATAGCCATTTCAAGCTGCTCACGACAACGGTGATCTCACCAACAACTATCGGAAATAACGATCGTGAATATTTTTTAAACACTTTGAATAAGTTTCACAATGAAAAATACTTCGAACAGCCTTTCAAAATAAGTAAGTGATTAACCAAAATTGCTATTTGTTGCTATTGATAACAAAATATCTATGCGCGATTTAAATTGCCGTTGGCGGCACTGGGATCGTCGTCTATATTTACAAGAAAATTTGTTTACAAAATATGACGCTAGAAGATATTGAGATGATTTTGTTCGCAATTAAAAATACTCTTGGCAGCGTAGGCATTGCTATCAATTGTTATAAATTTTGATCATAGCAATGTAGACTATGGTCGTTTAACGACGTACTTAACATAAATTCAGATACAATCAAAATTTCTCTTAATTAATTAGTTTTATGAAAAAATGTTTCGAACAAAACCTGTAGAAAATTAAACTTTCTACAACTTTGGTAATGACAAATATTTACATAAATTATGTCCTAAATAAGATAATTGGAAAAGCCTGAAAAATTACATGAGTAAATCTCCACTTTCCGTTAACCAATTTTAGCCTAAATCTAATCAGTTTTTGAATTTCTAACAAAAAATTTAAATATGAAGTTTTGTACTGATTTGAGGAGTAGATTTTAAGTTAGAGCACGCACAAACTTCATATTACACAGACATAATCGAGAAAATAGGGAAAACATATTTCATTTGAAATTTCGAATTCGATTTTTTCACGAAAACAATACTTTCTCTTATAGTTACTGTGTATGGAGAAAGTAAAAAACAGTCGAATACTCGTATTTGAATCGGATCATTAAACCTATCTGAACATGTACAACAACGATGATGTTACGCTGGCATTCATGACGTAGATGTATTTACGCACACTCCTGAGTATTGGTCAATCGCGAAGGAAAAAAATCGAGAGAGAGAGAGAGAGAGGAAAGGTTTACAAGAGAATAGGTAAGACAAATTTTCAAAAGGAAAAGAAATGACAACAAAGATAAGACATTGGATACTAAGAAATAATATACTGAAAGAGATAAAGTGAGAGAAAAAGATATATCTAGAGTAAACAGAGGAAGAAAAGGAAGCAGAAAGATAACTATTGGAGAGAGAGAATGAAAAATAAACAGAATATATTAAAAAAGAGATAAAAAATTAGAAAAACACGTAAGGAGAAAGAAAAAGGGAATGGAATACAAGTTAGAAAGAGTTACTGTGAAAAGAAATAAAGGTAAGAGAAAGAAATAGGGAGTGGAAAGAAAAAGCGAAAAAAATGGATTTATAGAAGACTGATTGAAGGAATGAGAGAATTCGTAGAATGAGACAGAAATCCAAAGGGAAAGTGAAGAAAAGGAGCGACAAAAACGAATGAGAAGTGCTCAAGGAAGGAGGATGGCGCGAGAGATTTTTCCTCGTCCGCATCTTCCTTCTAATCTTCCCACTCGCTGCAAATGGAGCGCGAATTGACGCTGATAAGGCGACACGACACTTCCGAGCCGAGGGAACAGCGGCTCGAGGAATTGTTTCTTCCTTGTTGCACATGCCCATCGCATGCACGACCGATGAAAAAAAACTAAAGATGAAACCTCTCTAGCGGTGATACTTGGAAATTGGTTTGTCTTAATCAAATGTTTAAGTGAAAGTGATTTCTTTGGGAAATCAATCTCTTTATTTATTTTATCAAGAGAGGTCGACCGCCGTCTGGTTGTGAGAGCGGTCACCTCGCGTCCGACTCATATGTCGCAAACAGAATCGGTTAGTTTCCTTATCCGGCAAACAAGGAAAAAACATAATTTTCGATGTATTTTTAACACGTTCAGAAACTTTGCGAGGCAGCTGCATCGGTTAAATTTACGAAAACGTAAAAAAAAAACATAGACAAAAATATTTATTCCATTTAAAAACGGTCACATAAAAAAAACATAATACGAATGACAATATCAATTTAACAGGTATAGAGTAATCCACGAACGTACAAAGCCTCACTGCGCATTTAGACGAGTTACGAGCTATACTTCCTTCTAATGACGTGCATGTAATATCCCTGGCCGAAAATTGGCTTAAGCCTTCCATCTCCTCTTCTACTATAGACATACCTGGTTACTGTTTTTATCGCAACGATCACTTAGGGAAAGGTGGTGGTGGTGTGGGTATTTACGTTCGAAATTATTTGAAATGTAAAGTGATAGCTGCAAGTGAACCTCAATACGCAAGGAGGCCCGAATTCCTCCTTTTAGAAATTTTAGTCAATGCCAAAAAACTTTTGCTGGGAATAATTTATCGACCTCCTTTATTTCATAAACGCGCTTATGTTTTCGCAGTCTGTCAGTGCAATCAATTAAATTGAAATAGCAAGTAAACGGTATGGGATGTAAGACTGAAGTTAGCAGGGTGTTTGTGATCTTTGATGCCATTTATTACGCTGTCGAAGAAATGTTTTGGAGAAATCGGAAGACGCCAGGGAGGAGCCTTCAAATTTTTCAACTTAAGATTCTGAACAAATGGTTATAGATAAAAAGTTGAAACTTTCACTATTTGTGTGGCCTTTAATCCCATCTATAACGCTACTGAAGAAATTTTTTTAAAGTCGGGTAACCCCCCCTTTTTTTAGAGAAATCCGAGAGCCCTTTTTGATAATGTGGTATTTTCATATCATAAGCCAATAAGGATTAGCCGAGAAACCTAACATGTGTGAGAGTGTGAATATACCTTTTAAATTAATTATTGAATAAATTATTTTACGGAAATAAAACAATACTTCGCCAAATAAATTGTTTTATTTCCTTAAGATGGAATTCCACAAAATCAAGGCTTGCCTAGTGAATTAAATTATTTTACGTTATATAGGTAATTATACCATTAAGTTTATAAATAATTTTAAGTATACAATTCTAAATAAACCTCAATACATAAAACGCGCATTTTCATATTGCTTCAACTAATGAAGCTCCCATTTTTCTAATATAAATGCGGTAATATTTTGTTTTATTTCAATATCAAGATTTCTCCCATTAACCTAATTGACGAGATGGGGAGAATTTGGATTTGATCACCTGTTATGTGCATAAATTTAGCTTACATTAATTTATTTTTATGTGGTTATACCGCCACATGGGTGCCGGTGGTGTAGTGGTTAGGACGCTGGCTGCTACTCGCCCGATGCTTGAAAGTCATCGGGTACGAATCCTGCGCGAGTAGGATTTTTTCTCAAGGTCATCCGGCCCCCTGTTTGCGTGGTTTGAGGAGACCGCGCAAATTCAGCTGTTCCGTCCTTCGGAAGGGACGTTAAGCCGTTGGCCCCCCTGGTGTTCTTCGCAAGAGCAGGCAAATGCCGGCACCGGGTTTCCCTCCTCCCTTCTGTGTGTGTGTCCGGTGTGGAAGGCAACGGGAAACCACCACACCGTGTATGTATATTCCCTAGTCAAAGCCAATTAATTAGTTAATTGGTAGGACCTGTCGTAAGACAGAACACAAATGATGATGACCGCCACATATTCGGTCAATAGAGCGTCGATTGTGTCATCGATGTGAAAATATATAATAAAATTTCAGCTTTCCATTTTTTATACCTTCGGAGGCACTTAAAAAAATAAATTTTAAATGGGCACCTATCCGACCCTGAATATTTTTTCAAAACTCAAATCTAAGGAAAAACAAATTGCAACCAATACATAAATATACACTTTTAGCTCGTTAACGGTTTCGTCATAACTTCAATTTAAGTACAAAGACGATCAGACACGCCAAAGTGAAACTATAAGAGCATTTTTTAAAACGCTCTGGGCGATTAAGCGTAACTTCTAGCGACGGTAATTCTTTGTACAACGAGTCAAGGAAATAAATATCGCAAGCCTTCCTTTTCACACTCAAAATAAACTTGGTAATGTTACAACTTAATTATTTTTAGTGGTCCTAAATATTGCCCATCGCCGATCGAGATAAGCAATTTCAGATAGCATATTCCCCTTGGGAAGTCTCTACTTGGTGGAAAGATTCCATAATGTAAATAAATAAACTGATGTGGGCAACACATGACTTTCTCCATATTTATAGGGCAAATTACATGTTGTTAGCTCTGGGATCGTTGTCACTATTTACTTCCGGTAGACAATTAAGAAAAGAAAAAGGAGCGTTACTACGACGTAACTAAGCGTCAATTGTTAACAATAGTCTTCGGTAGGTGTCGTGATGGTGGCAGCTAAAAATATAAGATATCTATTCAACAATGAATTATATGGAAAAATGTATCAAACAAAGGTTGTAGAAAATTAAATTTTCTACAAATTTTATTCCAATACATTTTTACATTTATCAAATATTAAAGCAAATATTTTAAAATAACGGATGTGACAAGAGTAAACACCCACTTCCGGTCGACCGATTTTTACCAAAATCTAATCAGATCTTCTGACTTTTATAAAAATGTTAAATATAAAATTTCGCGTTGACCTGATTAATAGTTTTTGAGTTAGAGCGCCCACAAAAATCTATCACATACAGACTGACAGACAGACAGACACACAGACATCATCGAGAAAATAGTCAAAACGTGTTCAGGGGACCTGAAAACATGTATTTCCGTTGAAATCTCGAATTCGATTTTTTTTAAACAATACTTTCTCTATACTTCGTATATGGAGAAAGTAAAAAAGAGAATATTGCATATTTCCAATAACAAATTTATTACGACCGGTTTCGCCTGTTACAGCAGCATCAGGTGATTAATTTCGGATATATCGCAAAAATCAGGGTGTAGTCAATCTAGCGGAATTTATTACGGTGAGATTTAATTCTGTAACCCACGACTACATAATAAAGATTTAGAGAATCATTTTTTTCCCACGCATTGATAAATTTATCGAAGGCCGATTTAAAAAACGAGTTTTAATAAAGCGCCTTTCAGAATGGTTGATACTTTAATTGGTAGTAAAACAGGTCGAAATTGGTAAACATTGTTGAACAATATTTATTTCGAACCGATATAGCATTCTGAATTCTGATTTCGAAATCCCACAACCGTAGATAGATTATCAATACCCAATCTTATTTCCAAAGTATCAACTTCGTAAAAAAATGTGAGAAGACAGAGCTTGTGCCGGTTTCCTACCAACTCTTCCTGTTTAAAAATATTTAAAAATAAACCCAATAGACTCGGTAAAAATATTAAAAAGGAAAACCACGTGTTCCCAGAGAGTCTCTCAAACAGACGGAAGGGAGACCATAAGACGGAGATCGTCTTCAACGCGAACCCGAAGAATTAGGGGAAAACTATAAGGGTAAGAAAATGAAATGATTAAAAGGAGGTGAAATTAGGTAGCATAGGAGACAAATGAGGAAGGATAGAAAGATACTCGCATTCACGGGTCTTCAACCGGTGTACCTTCAGTTATAAAGGGGCACACGAAAATGTTAACGATCACAATGTTTCTTGTTACTTCAACTTTAATGCACGACTATGGATTCAAACTTTATTTATTTTACGACTAAAATTTACATTATGAAATATTTTAGACCCGTTTATACCGCCGGAAGAGAATTGGCATGGAAAAAGTATTTCACTATTTTCGATCTTCTCTAAAAATAAAACTTAACACTAAGTTAGTAGGGAAGAAGTCGCTCACTGTCGTTCATAATACTTAAAAATATAAATTTATCAAATCTGTTTATATTTATATTCATTTACCTTTAAAAATATAAATTTATCAAATCTGTTTATATTTATATTCATTTACCTATAAATAAGGACCTGCGAATCACAAAATGTTTTCCGAATCAAATCACGAATCAAATTATCCGTAAATATTATAATCAAATCGAATCGACCACGCAGATATATATTTCTGTCTTCATAAGAATGCTTGTTTGCCGTAATTGGCAAGAGCTTAAAACAATTTTTTGTGAGCATACTCACCTCATGCGACGCTGTGCGATAAGATATTGTAAAGTAGTTTACCAGAAAGTAATATAAATATCGAACCGGAGTCCGAGCTACCGAATCGAATTCACATTCCCGATTCGAAATCAAACCGAATTTCGAAGGTTCACAGAGTCTTACTATAAATATGATTTATGAATCTTAATACAAGTGTTTTTAGTTTTATTACCATTTTGAAATGTTCCAGGGAGACTATTTTTTTTAATGCTCAAATAAGTACATAGGCAAAAAAAGGTTGAAGGTCTCTGATATAAACTGAGGCTGAAGAAATCTTCTAACACAGAATCTCTCAAACTCGCCGCACGTGACGGCCCGGACCGTTATTTCCGAAATAATGAAATACACAAGTGGTAAATCACTAACAAAATATGCATATTTTTTGCTTCTCAAATTTACAGCCTGAGATCAACGAAATGGAACTATAATTGCGATTATGAAATACATCGGCGAAATCTGTTTCAAGTATGAATCAGGTTCGTAGATCTGGAATTTTGATTATGCATTTATAATATTGCTGAAAATCAGAAAAAAATATTTCTATAATAGGTTTATATATTATAAAATAAATAATATCGTCAATATAGTTTTATAATATTTATATCTGATCTCAAAAAAACAAATCCAATGATATCACGAACCACGACATTTAATATTTTAAAGTCCTATGGAATCGAGGTTTGTATTTCACCCATTATATCTTCGAAACTATTTAGTATCTGCCTTAGTTCTGCGCAAAAATAACCAAAGTATCGGAAATGCAAACAATTTTTACATGCGAATATTTTGTTTCCATAAAAATAAAAACGAATGAAATAACGGATTAAGGGAGGAAAATCTGGATTCAACCTTTAAGCAACATAACTTAATATTACATCGCCAATTGCTGTGGAAACGAGAATATTAAGAAAAAATACAAGACAGAAGCATCAGAAGAAAATACAAGGAAAAAAAGGAAAAACAAACGGGAAAGATGCGGGGTGGTAAAACGGGCAGGAGGAGCTAGGGAGGTTTAGTAGAGGGTGGGTCAAGAGGAAGTCCTGCAATCCAGTCCCCGTTACCATGGAAACGGCAGGAGCTAGGGAAACGGAAGCGAGAAGGAGAGGAGGTGGACGAGAAAGCCGTAAGGTCCCTCCCATCCTCCCGCATGTCCACATCGGTGCCTTCTTCCACCCAACCCCTCCGTAGATCCCTCGGACCCCACACATACACCCTCCCTATCCTCCTCCCGCTCTTCAGACTCAGGCGCAAGCGCCCGTGGAACGGCGACTGGACCCCGAGGTACCGTGGGCTATCAACGGAATGGAGTCGCGATGGTTCGCAAAAAAAAGGAGAAACTGAGAGGAAGAGATGGGAGAAGAGAGGGATCGCAGGAGAATAACCTCACAAGAGGAACAGGAAGCCGACAAATGGCTTCGAGAAAACTAGGGGGAAAATAATAGGGGCGGGATAGAAAACGGAAAGGAAGGAGATACACTTCCTCCGGGCGCGAGCTAATGCATTAACCGCTCCCGTCACGTGGTTGATTCAGCGTGTGAAGTGGAATTCCAAACTGTCAAGAGGTCGCTCGTGTGACAAGCCGCTACAGCGTACGGAGACATGAGTGCGGGAATATAAGTTAAACCCTCACCACGCTTTTGCCTCGAATGGCAGAGGAAGAGATTACGAACATGACGAGGCCGAAGGGTTGCCTACGTTCCGAGGCGCCGCTTTTGCAAAAGGATTAAGGTTTCAGTTAAGCGACTACAAAGAGAGAGAGACATGAGATGCTACAACCAAATGAGATATGAGACGAAGCAAACTCAGAGAAAGAAAATGAGTAAGAAAGAAGAAAACGCACTTTTTATTCGAAAATTGATCCTAAGAATGTATTCAAAGGAAAGATTTTAGTTTTTTGCCCAACATATTAGAAGATCAAATTTTTTGGATTTTCGATTTCCATCAACTTGGAACGAACCAGATGCCATTGGCCTAAGAATTAAATAGATAGACATATTGTTTGGCTACTTTAATAACTCCTGTGAAAATATTTTTCACCGAAGAGGCCGATATTTGGTGGAACATATTAGTGATTCCCAACGTTTTGCTATCCGCGACACTTTCAAAGAGACCAGAATATAGTGGCACTACTCCTCGGATATACGTAACCATTCGAATTCGAATCTGGGACCGCTGCGTGGAAGGCCAAACGCTCTAACCACTGCACCACCGCCACCCCTGGAAATTTAAGCATCCACGATTTGAGTCGCCAAACTCGATCCTTCTAGAAAAGCCAATATTTCGAAAAATAATGCTTTACCGAGCTAAATACGACATATAACTAAAAATAAAGAATAAAGATGACCAACGACCAATCATACAGGAAGCAAACACTCCAACCCGAACTACAACGAGATAAACAGGATGGACTGACTTTGCAAGGGCGACGTATCGAAAAAAGTCCGGACGAGGACGTTGACATGAAAGGAAATGGGAGGAGGAGAATGAGAAAGGGCGGGAGAATTGAGGAAAGAGTAAAGGAATAGAGGATGGGGTTATTCGATCGAGAGAAAATTCAAAAGCAGAAAGGAGAAGGGGAAGTTAGAGAACGGGCGAAGGAGAGGGAGAAGGAAAGCTGGGGGAGTTGGAGAGAGGAAAGAGAGAGAGAAAGGTTGGGAGTTCAGAGGCGGAGGAGGCGAGAGAGGGAACAATGACGCAACACTTGCAGACACGTGGGGAAGAGACATAGTGAACCCAAGCACCTGAGTGGCGGAATGGAGGAGGAAAAGAGATGAGACGAAGAAATGGCAGGAAAGGGCGAGGAAGAGAGGTTTAAAAAGACAATCGACCCGGGAAAAGCAGTTTATTTATCTTACATGTATATATATATTCATGAAATAATTGTAAAAATGGCAACCTGGTTCTGAAAATGAAAAAGCTGGGACAATAAGCAATGCTAAATTTACTGAGGTGGAAGCTCTATAGGACCAGATCAAGTTTCCTGCCTGAAATTTGTAATGAATTCTTTTTGTAATTTGTAATAATTTATCAGTACTTAATCCAACTTATGTCAAATGTATACCTAATAAACCACCTATTATTAAATATCAAATCTCTGGCTATCCAGGGCCGTTTTATTGCCTAGGCACATTAGGCAAATGTTGGAGGCCTCAATTTAGGGGAGCCCATTCACGAGCTCGGTCGTTTTTTATTTTTATATAATAAACGTAAAAAAGCACTTTCAGGCATTAAGCAATAAGTATTCAACAACATAGATTGTGAAGACATTATCAATGCATTTGCTGGGAAAAATTTCATCAGATAGATATTTTGGTGAAATTTAGTGAAACTATAAAATTATGAAGATTTGTACAAGTAACAATATCAATAAAATGCTACCGAAAATTTTTTAAAACTATTTTTGGAAAAATATATTTGCTTAAAAAACGTTCTAGGGGCGATGGGAGGGGGCCATAAATTCATATTTGCCTAGGGCCCATGGAAGGTTTAATCCGGGCCTGGGGCTATCTGAATATTGTTTCGTTATATAACAGACGGAAATTTTTACAATTTCTCAAAAAAAGAATTAGATCAAACAGTCGTTACGTCTAACAAAATCCTGCATCGTCCTGGAAAAACCGATTAGTATGGTCACCCTATTGCATATAATTGATAACTAGCGTAATTGCCCATCAAATATGACGGATATGCGTGTATTAAGTATTAAAATTAAGGCACTTAGCATTCTTCCTCCTCCTCTCTCCCATCCTCCTCCCTCCCATTCTCCCGCTTAGAACAGAGAGATAGAGCAAATTTTAAAAAAATGTTTAAATAATACACTAAATGCCCTTTTGTAGGCTAATTACGCACGCCCTGTCACGACGAGGGGGTTGTGAAAAAGGAAAGGGGAGGAAAGAAGGAGCGCATGGATGGTAGACGGCAACAGCTGTATTTAGGGCCGTTGAGATGGAACAAACGCCTCCTCCTCTCACTTCTAAAGCCGCCTTCCCTAAATATAACAGGGAAGGAAGAAGTGTTCGAGTGTACGTGGAAGAGGAGGAGGTATGGAACGGCGCTACCGGGAAGAAGGGGGAGGCAAGAGGGTGGGAAATAAAAGCGACGCAGGAGGAGGAAGACGGGGGCATGAAGTCGCGGAATGGCAGGGGGAGGGAGTGAGAGGGGTAGGAAAGGAAGGAGGGAGGGAGGTTGCGCGCGCCCTTGACCGTCATTTACGGCGGATGGGAGGGAGGTAGGGGAAGTGAGGGCCACGTGTAGCTTTTAGTCTCACGATCTCCGCGGGGAGCGAGTTACGTATGGGGAGAGAAAGGGGGAGCGGAAGGGCAGGAGAACGGGAACCGAGTTGGGCGTACGGAGGCAGAGGGGGTGGCGTCGGGGGCGGGAGGAGGAAATATAACGAGATAGAAATAGACCGACTGATGCATTAAATGTGCGGCGAAGGGAAGGCGGTGTGTGCGCGCGCGAGAGCGGGAGTTACACTCGGTAAACAGGCGATAAAAAAGGACGGAAGACGGAGATACGGAAAGAAAGGAGAAAAGATGCTGAGAACGGAATGAGAACCTCCATCGTTGGTTTCTGGGAAATTGGAGAGCCGGTAACTATGTGAGCCAGGGGTTCTGTGCCTACTGATCAAAAATGGGCGCTTTTACACGATGGTAACGAGATTAAAATGAACTGCTGACGCACGAAAGAAATTCTGGTATTGAAAAAAGGAGGCAAAAGGGCCGAGATGGGAGGCTAAATTAACCGCATTTAGGTTTTCGTTAAGCGTAATGTCACAATCAGCGCATACAAATTTCGAATCGCGACGGCAAAAAATATATCAAAATTTCTCATTCCTGCGAAACCAGGTATTTTTGTCGATGTAATTTATTATTTGGAACTCGAAAAGGGATTTCAAATACGGATGCTAGAATTGCAAAATCTACGCAATCGCCGATTTCAATAAAGCGGTCAAATAAATCTACACTATTATGTCATGTCTCTATCAGAGATACTTTCGTATATATTACAGATATTGCGCAACCATGAGATAAATATTTGGTCATAAAATTTAAATGAAGCTCTCCAGAGATTTTAGTCACTGAACTGCCTTTTAAAAATCCACAATCACTATAGTACCTGCATAGCCTCCAATATTCAATTTTTATTGTAAGCCAATAAAAATCCGTAAAGGATTGCTTTGTTCGGCGTCTTGATTTTTATTTTTCTCTAAAGAATATTTTATATAGACTTTTCACTCTAATTTTAAGTTGCAGGGAAAACAAATGCCTTGTAGGTAATAACAGAGGTGTATTTTTTTAAAATATTCACTTTTTCTCCTTTGAATTAAAAAGGTCGCTTGCCCACAATCACATTTTTCCCGTACAATATATCCCTGAGTTTTCTATTTGAAACCAGTTAGAAGGTACCAATTCAAATTCTGCGCTTCCAAAAATTATGCACAATGAAAACCTTAAAAAATTAAGCTTCAGTTTTCATTTTAAAAGGTAATGTCACAAAATAAATTAATTGAAAAACAAATTCAGCATCAATTTTTACAAAGCTGTCATATAGTAAAATTGCTACTCTTTCACCTCATACTGGAAATTGCACTCTTGGAGTAGGATTAGTCAAACTTACAACAAACAAGTATGCAATGCAGAGCACAAATTTCGTGTTTAATGAGTACCCTTTGTAAAATCCTATGTCAATCCAAACAGCAATCCCTTCATGCCAGCCTACCGAATTATAATGCAAAGAGTAACAAACAACCAAGACGCATAAATTAACTACACGCTAATGCTCTGTATGACAAAGTCCACGATACTTGGATGAATCAGACAAATGAAAGCGTAGTCTGGCGCAAGTAGAAGGAAGCTTTCCTTCGCCATCCTTCTGAGCCGTTACGAAGATCACTACGCCATCTATCATTCACTTTTTCAAGATTTCTCCATGGTAGGGCGGTAGGGCAGGGCTCGCGAGTTTCGAGGTTAAATTCCGAGCGAGAAATAGAATCGACAGGAAAACTAGGGCGTCTTGTTTGATAACACATTCCATGAGAATAAATCTCTGCAAAATCGCAACACATGGTTCCAATATGCATAGTGATCGCAATTACTTTCCATTTACAAACCTGCAAAATTATAGCCATTAAGACTACCGTGAGGACTATTTGCGATTATCCAAGAAATATATATACGCTTTCGATAAAACGAATAATAACGGAAGGTTAAACCAGGAATATTTACAATATTCGAGCCATGGTTGAATAAAAATCGAAGTAGCGACTACAAATCCATATAAGGGAGTTGCATGAATAAATGAAAATGAACATATATGAAATGGGCAACATTTTTACTAAAATTATAAAGTGCACACAAAATCATTAAAAGCAAGTCCTTGAAGTATAAACAAAATAACAGGAGTCTAGAAAGAGAAGAATATCAAAACTACTTTTATGCAGCCTTATTTTCATAACAAATTATCTAGTTCAAACTACTACCGTGATTTTATAAGGAACCCTAAAAAATATCCTTCTCATCCCGTCGGGTGTCCCAAAAACGATCTTTTTTGCCCCGGATTTCACGGAACCGACACGTTTAAGTATGTACAGTGTTTTCTTAAAGGAGTAATTTTTTCTCGTTAACTTCGAGTTAAAAAAAAAGTTGACTTTCCTCAATTCTCGCATCGTTTCTTGGACCGTAAAAATAAAGACCCTTTCCTGACCTTGGTAGAACCCACTGAAAAGGAGGAGCCGACGGAGGAGGGGGGGGAGTAGGCGGAGTAAGGGGAGGAGAGCAGGAGAGGGCAGAATGAGAGGGAGAAGGGAAACCATTCCTTTTACTCCTCTCAGGAGTTAAACACGGGGAAAAAAATAATAAACGGGGTCCCGAAACACGGGTTGGAGGAACCAAACAGTCGAAAGCTCCGGATGCAGACACTGCGCACACACGCTGGCAACCTCACCAAGGATGAAGGTTACGGGGGAAAGTCTTTCACACATATAAGTCTCCTCTCCTTCACTGCAGTCATTTTTCACTGCGGCTTGATGCGACCCAAAAAGCCTCCTTGTGTGCCCATATTCCTGCCTCTTTTTCCCTCCCTTCCCGACCGATACCGCCCCATCCCGTGGAAAATCCCCGTCCCGTCCCACCTCAGACTTCCCAAGACGCCACTCCACCCCCTCACCCTCCAGACGCCGCACAGGCTTTAAAAATGGGGTCCATCAGTCGGTCTCCGACTTTTTTTGAGGACGACCAAGCCAAAGCAGGAATGGGTGGATATCCCCTGAGGGTGGTGATGGGTGCAAAGGGAGAAAGCATCATTTTTCGATCCTTTGACCCTCACGATGCCTTCCACCTTCAGAATCCTCTTCCTCCCTTCCACATACACGCACTAAACTAAGGGGCCGAAGAGGAGAGGAAAAGAGCCAAGAAATTCAGGAGGAACGTGTGTGCATGCAACACACACGCATGTACATACATACATAGGTAGTTAGTCCGAGATCGTCTCTTCCAGAAAGATCTTCACATCAATTTCTCAGTGGATGAGGTCGTTCTGTCTTGAGCGAGAGGAAAAGAAAAAAAATGATGCGTCCTTTTCTCCTTCCCTCCTCCCCTTCCTCAGGCGGCCTAAATATATACCCTCTTTTACACAATGGACCCGGAGTTTTGAAATCGTAAATTCTCCAAAGACCCCTGAAGAAGAAATATCACCTCCGGGATGTGCCCTTGAACCTCCTGGAGCAGACAGAAACACACACGAATGTGGGATTCACACACGCAAGCCCACATCCTTCAAGCATTCCCTCCTTAAGATTTCCAAAAAAAAAGGGATCGCGTGGGAGCGAGAAAGAGGATAAAGGAGAGACCGAATCGTTCCATCTCGTCGGAAGGCAAGAATGAGAACATCCATACTTAAAAACCTAAAATGAAATAACAGTTTTATTTTACTTAAGCGAGGATTCACTTTCCTAAGAGCGCCTCCGGCGATAGTCAGATTATGGAAACAAAACGACGACGATTTCCGTTAACTGCCGAATGGATGGTCCAATAGCATCGTTCAGAAAATGGCGTCGCAAAGAGGTGGAGGAGGAGCCATTTCGGATTTATCAATCAAAAGTCGAGAGAGCGAGCGAGGAATGGTATTACAAAATAAATGCGGGGCCAAAAAGAAAGGTGCGTGATCTAAAAGAGTTACGAGTGCGTAACCGCAACATTTTTCCTTAAAATAAAAAGGGGGAAAAATAAGAACGAGTCGGGAGCGGCAAAGAGGTAGGCAGTCCTTGCTAAAGAGTAGTAGCGAAATGAGATCCTGAATATGAATGACGTGGGAGATGATTTTTCTTTTTTTAAGGCCGCTGCGAAAATTTACGACGCGAATTTTAACGGCGGAAGAAATGTAATTAATTTCGTGACGAGAAATCTTTATTCGAGCGTAACCCAAATCCGCGGAAACGAATTTTCGGTCTAAAATTACTCTTCGACTTTGGCGATTACGTTGACTGACGGATTTTTCGGTCTAAATGAATGTTTCATTTTCAGTTTTTAAGTCTTTCTTAATAGAAAATCTGTACAATTTTTACAAAAAAATTGGCTAACTTATTAACTTTGCATTACGTAATCCTCATTTAAAATTCGCCTATCTAGACAAATACCATTCCAGGAAAGTACATTTTTGCACATTTTTAATACGCACGCTAATGCATGTTTATTCGCTATGCATTATTTTTAACATAAAAATACTATGAGTAATTGCATGAAGGAACTTTTCATAGAGTGATTTCGACAAATATAATAGACTTTTTCTCGCTTAAAAGTAAGCTCATCCACTATTCCGCATTCGCTACGGTCCGACTCCAACGTTAAAAATCCATTAAATTTTCCGTCGTCTCGTAATAGATTACTTCTGAACGACCCTAACTCGCAACCTTGACACAGCTCCGCTAATGGAATCGCAGCTTAGCAAAGAAAACGGCTACTCCGCCATTGTTTCGCCGAAACATGCCCGAATCCCACTTGACCCGGGAGACCCGCTAACGAATGCACACAAAACATCCCGCGCTTCAACCCCCGGTAAGCCTCGATCGATCTGCACTCCTCGTATGCCGTAAGAGTTGACTCGATCCATGAAGTTACTAAGTTAAACACTCAATTTCTAAACTAGTAAATCAAAAAAAGCCTTTGGAGTCGAAGAGAGATTTCGTCGTATTATTTCCTGCCAAAATAAGCTTAAAACTTGTTAGGGTAGAGAAAGGGACTACCAGGGTTGCATCCGTGGGCCTCTGCGATTGAGGTGCTCCCGTTCAACAAATAAAACAATTAAAAATCCCAAAAGTTCATTAAACATAGAAATACTTAAGTATTACACCTAGTACGTGATTCTCATCAAAAATTTCCTTTCATATTTCTTTTTATTTATCAATAGACCGCTCAAGTAGTATCATCGTCACGATAATACGTGTTGTGTTTTTGTGATTGCCCACAGATTTTGACAAATAAGGTTGTTTTAAAATTTTCTTTATTTTTATTATCATTATTTCAGTTAAGGATACCAAAATAAAATCATCTCTGGATCCCCAAAACTCAACATCAACCAACGCGTAAGGACAAATCAAAGTTACGATATGTGTGTGTGCTTGTGTGTAACAACCTCAAGTGCCTAAATTGGAACTGCCCGAGATCTAATCACGTCCCGAGTTGAAGAAATCTTCAGAGAAAGAAAAAATTGAAAATAAGTCGTTTACAGATTCGACGAAATACCGGTGAACAATACCGGATTCTCGAAATCTACTACAATAAAACTTTCAGTAGTTTTTCCCGTACAGATCACGATTTCGCTCAACTGTTGCCTCTGTATCGGAAAACGCACTCTAAAGATCGGGTAACGCTTAAGGAAAAGGAGGAAGGAAGGGACGATATGAGTTGAGGGGGAGACAGAGGAGGTACGCGGAGGAGGAGAAGAGAGAGGGGCAAGGGTGCTCGAAGGGCATTTCGAGGGCGAGGGTTTAGATGTCTCGACGGATGTCTGCTAAGGGGTGGACGTAATGGGGATGAGAGGGGTTGGGAGGTTGAAGATGGGAGGGCTGCGTCATTCTTCCTTCCAACCCTTAACGGAAAGAACTTTTCCACTTGGAATCCATCCAGGAAAAAGGAGGAAAAACTCGGGAGAAGAATTATAAAAAAGAATAGGTCGCCACTGTTGAAGCAAATGATTTGAACGTAGGTTTTTACGGAAGAAAAACCTCTGTGCACTCAAAGCGGGTATATACTCGATCAAATCGTTCAGAACACAATTACGATGCTATCATTAATTCGAGCAAATGATTTACCGAGTTCAACCCTGGGGGAATAAAAGCATGACAAAACCATTCGTAGAAGATGGACCGGCTAGAAAGATCGATGACTGTCGGAACTCCAGGATTCATAAATCTCTGTTCCACTGCATTCTACGCTATAAGAATCGGCTTTACCCGTATTTGTCCACTTATCATTGCTTGGTGGAGAGATGCAGGATAGTATTATGAACCTTTGGAGCGCACTTATGAAATACTAGTAGAAGGTGTTTGCATACTGCAAGCATTTCATCTAACCTTAAAAAAACATTAATTTTTCAGAGAGATATTTCATCATGAATAATATTTCTTTAATTTTAAAGATTTCTCCTCTGGACCGGTTTTCGTTTTTTCATTATGGAACAATAATGGAGTAAAACAATCACTAATTTTTGCAATTTTAGGAATATTATCTTTTCCCACGTTGGGTTAATAATGACACACATTTCTGCCAAATTTTAAATTTATAGCACAATTAGAAGTGAAATAACATTTATCCAATTGCTTAAATTTAAATAATTTTTAACGGCCGCAATAACGATTTCATTGATACATTGAAATGTTTATTCGTTTATATATACAAAACTCTAAATAATTTAAAAATTTCAGCTCCCTAACTCGCCGCGTAGTGTCTAAACATTTACCTATTCGGTTAAATTTCAAGAATAAGAATAAAAATATCAAAATTTGTATAATCCCTATTTCGTTTTTTTACAAATCCTACCTCTAAAAAAAATTTCAGCTCCGTAGCACATTCGGAAATACATAAACCTTGAAAATTTGTTTAAACAATTGCAAATTTTTAGCGGCCGCATTGTTGAAAATTTTCAAGATTTTCGTTTTTTCTAGTTGGTTTTGCACAAAATCCTACCTAAGAAAAAAATTTCGAATCTCCAGCTCATCGGGAAGTGCCAAAACATTAGTATCCTTCTATATATATGTTATATCCTCCTCTGTAAGAAACGTCTATATAAACAATTTCCCAGATAAACCAGGAACAACATATAATACCATTAAATATAAATGCTGCGAACATTTAAAAAATGGGTATTTCTGAGGTCTTTTGGGCAAACTGTTGCGAAAATGCTACACAGATTTTGCTAAAAACTGTACCAAGTTAGTACAAAAATAGTTACGAGTAGATAATCCAAAAATTTAAATTTGATATCAAAATAGGCTCCCTTATAAGTCACTAACTGAACATTATTGATTAATTATGAATGTTAATAATAGCGCATTAAAAATCCAAATGAGCTTATTGCATTCTTTAAAATTAATTATAATATATGTTTTACCTCTCATCGATGAAACTTTTTTCTGAGATCGTACGATTTACCTGATAAACATTACTTAGACCGTGGCGTCAGAATTAATTTAATATAATAATAGTTCACATTATTGTCATTCAGAATATTTTTCAAATTTAAACCAAAACCACAATCTTACATAAAGACAAAATATTAACACCTCGTAAAACATTACTTCATTAGAACACAAACTGTGAATTCATTTTATTCCGCAATTATTTTCCTTATAATAAATAACAGGTATTAGTTTTAATTCTTTCCGAGTTTTCAACCATTATCTTTAGAATCGTTTCAGTATAGCACTATCATGGTAATTATAAGAAATCATCGAAAAAATCGCAAAGCCGCACGAAAGTTTTGCCAGAAATATATTTTCTGAACGACAATTTTCAGATAATAATAATAATATATTTTGTAAGCGAGGAAAACATTCGTACCTACACTCGTCTTCCGCGATACGGGAGAGCGAGGAAAAATAAACTGTTGCATGCGAATGGGATATGTATTTGAACATTTTATTTCCGTCAGGATTTTGTAGATACAAAAAATACCTGCGTGATTGGATGAAAACTAGAATAAAAATGATACTATTTACATGCAAACTTACAGTAACATGTTTCGTATATATCCTTTTACATTCTTATGTCAATCATCTGATGATCCGACTTCCTATTACACTATAGCACCCATCAACCCACCATCTTCCGGCTTTGTCATACTTGCACAAGATATATGGGAGTGCACCGAGACCTTTCTTATTTTGAGGAGGTCGTAAAGAAGTCCCAAATAATTCACATATAATAATCCCGATCCAGTTCAAGCTCTGAACACGAAAAATTTATTAAAAGACCTGATTATTTTTCTGCTTTACGGCCAGGTTTTTAAAGAGATTACACAAAAGTCAGCCGCACCGTCGTCAAGTATCCCTGTAGATACAAACGACTGCAGTCACGACTTGCTCCGACGACAACTGTGCCATTCTTTGAAATGGATTCGCGATCGCCTTGAGTACTGAGGAGGTGTGAGGACGGCCAAGCAGTCCCCTCGGTCCGTCACCTGTCCCCGCTAATCAAGTGGTTGGGAGCTCCGGAAAAAGTAAATTTGAGGCGATATGCTTCGGCCACCAATATCCCTATTTCCGAGTCAGTCCAATTGGAAGTGGGCAGGTTCTGTAGCATTAGCATCAAGCCTTGGAAGTCCTTCTCGAGTAAAAGTTCCTTGCGCCAATGAAGGAGGAACGCGGCGCAAACGTAAAGTTGAAAACATGCGAATCCGTCGGATTCAGCGAGATATGTGTCCCATAACCTTATGGTACAATGCAGCGGCAATTCTCTGGTCAAGAGATTGTTCATCCAACGAAAAGAGAACTGCAGATAATCGACGCCGTGTTGATAAAGGTGGCGGTGAAGAGGTGTGTCTATTCTCTGTACCAGTTCCTTGAGCTGGTTCACCTTCTGTTGGATTCCCAACTGCGCAAATATGTAATTGTCTTGGATTCCGTCCAAGAACTTGGACAAGCACCAAAAAGAGTCGGCTTCGATTATATCCCGTTGTTCCTTAGACAGTGTCATGACATCGCACGTTTCGAGATCAGCATCGCTGGGCATGACCTCCTGCAGAAAAACCACGTAAAAAGGGGTGACGAGATCGTTGATGCCCTGGACGTAACCAGAAGCGGGATGACGTATGGACCAAATGAAAAGAATCCTCTCGAACATCTCCTGTACGGTCTTCTGTTGAAACAAAGCAATCAAAGGACTCATTCGGGGAATGTCAATGTGGATTTGCCTGTAGGTGTCCATGTATATCTCGTCCAGCTCGGTGTCGTAATACTGCTTAACTAATCCCCAATATTCGTGCCGTTTCCTTTCCAACACCTGTTGTCTACGTTCCAGGTTGGCGGGAAGGTAACCAGAGAGGAGCCTCCACGTAACGGCTCGGACCTTGACGGGTATACCAGACCAGCTGAGTTGCCTAAGGTCCTCAAGGTTAAGCAGGTGACTTTCCAGGAGCGGCAAAAAGCGCTCCAGCTTGCTACTTTCGCTGTCTGCTCCTTCTCTGGAGAGTAGGTGAAGTTTGGAACGCATTGAAGGTCCCCTCATCTGCTGGGGTCTTCCAGGGTATTGTCGTCCGTACGATGCGGTTGTGGTGAAATTAGAGGGTGCGTTCACCGGGGACGAAGGCGGCTCTCTTTGACTAGCCAATCTCTGAAGGGCTTCGACTTTCCTCTCCGACGATATCGACGGATCGGGCGGCTGTGATCCCGCAGTGGACTGGGAGCTGGATGCCGAGCCTGTTTCCCCTGTCGAATCCATAGACTTGACAGCGCAATCGTCGTCGGCACTCTCTTTGGGAGACGTCACTTTGTCGGCCCCCTGGGCCCTGTGGCTGTTTATTACACTCATGGCAGCCGACTGAGCCACCTTCTTTGATATTTTTATGTCCGCCGAGGCAATGCAGAACTCGTCGTCACCTATGTCCCACGCGTCACTCACACTCTCTTGGAAGTCTTGGAAGGATGTTGGACAGGAAGAGTTCTTGGGACGGCTCTTGGGGGCTTCCTTCTTCGGGCTCGGCCTGCCTGGCACAGCTTTAGAGTTCTTCTTCCAGAACGTGGACTTTCCGTCAAAATCAAGGAATCCGTCCGGGTCGTCCATTGTGGCGCCACCGCTTTAAGATTCCTTTTATTTCTCTCCGAAGAACCACTCTCACTTCTTGAATGCAGTCAAAGACAAGGGCCGGTGACGATACTGAAAGGAAAATCGTCTTGTAATGAAAATTTTACGCTAAAGACAATAAATAAAAATGTTAATAATACTAGGAATGTTTCACAAATTTCCATATGTACATTTCATGAAATTCTGTGCACATGCAATTTTATTAGTCTAATTAATTAGGCCAAACAGAAAATTAGTGAAACGCGCAAGGAAGACATCACCATGGCACCGAATGCCGTCGATATGTCACAGATCAAGACAAAATGAAAAGTTAAACACCACAAGTAATTTTAAGAAATTGAAAGGTTTTGAAGAAAAGGTTAGTTCATTTGCCTCAAAAAAGATCAGATTAAGTTCTTCTAATGTCACACGGTCTTACAATAAACGTCTGAGTCAGCAAACTATAATTCGATATTTCAATTGAGAAACTATTTAAAATTAAGGCAATTAAGAGGATGCGTTAAACCTTCTGTACGCGGAAATCTATCGAAATGTAATCTCCAAAAGTTGCTCGTGAATTCCGAACATTATCATAAAAATGAAATTAGCAAATATACATATTCAAGTAAGGGAAAGACAATAAAGGCTTCAGAAGAAATAACTGTTACTACTTTCCGAATCTCCTAATGACCAAGGTGTAAGACAACAAACAGGCCACAACCTCGCACGCGACATTAATGAAAGGAGTCATTATCTCACGGGATGCCAGCGTCGAAATCGGCTATTACGTACGTCCTCAAAAAAACGAGGCCAAGGGCACATGGCATAGGTACAAAATAAAATTATGCAATTTAATCACTTCTCAGCGCCATATTAAGAGAATTATTGCCCTTGATACACAAACAAGACCAGTGTAATAGTTTACAAATCCACCCAGATAAATTATTTTGTTGACTGATACAATGAGACTCATCAAAAAACATTTCTATATCTACTTCCGATGTTTTTATATTTTGATATAAGCATGCAATCGTTTGTAAATAAATTATTTGGTGTTATTACAATTATTACTCATCTCAACTCACGGTTCCGCGAATACCGATACCTTCCAAACAATAATACGAAATTCTTTGAATGTTACTTGAGTAATAATATGCACAGAGAAAAATGAAATTTAACGCAAACTGTGTTATAAAGCAAAGAACAATGCTTTTTGCTAAGAAAGTAAAACTTCATCGAGTATATTGCAGCAAAACTATCGTTTAGGCTTGAAATATGAAAGAGAATCTTATGATTCAATTGAAACGTAAAAGAAACCATTCAGAAATAGAATTTTTCCTTTGGATATACGATCCTCAACCATTTATCATTCCCAGACAAATAATACATATGAGTTGAAGGAAACAAAATAGGTCTTATCCTGTAACAACTAGATCCGTAAATATGATACAATATATTATTCATTTTTTATAAAGCTTTTAGCAGATTTATTTATTCATCTCCGCTTTAAAACCTTTCACCATGAGGAAAGAACACATCAAAACAATCAGAAGGGAACTCTAATATTCTCCTCACCCCCCTCCATCGAATTCTTTTTCGCCTACCAGTTCTTCGATAAATTTACAAAAAAATTGCTCCAAAAAACGACCAGTATTTTGACATGAAGGCTTTGTTCGAGGTCATTTCTGTAAGGCAATAGATTGAATCATGAATGAAAGGAACAGAACGCAAAGGTTGCGAGTGTGTGGTCTCTGAAATAGCAGCATGGACTGAAGTACTCCGCAGGTGTCCAAAGAGGAGATAACGGAAAAACTCAAAAGAATTGGACTCGTCCATTTACACTAGGAAAGGGGAGACTGTCACCCGTTTCAACCGAGACCTGTACTCACAAAGAGAGTCGAGCTGCTGAAGCCCCGAAACGGAAAGCCGCACGGTAGGACTCCTTAGTAACATCGGATGGTTTGACAAGTGCTCAGTAACGAACAAAAAACAACCACGATAGAGAAGAAACATTAAGAGGATCGTGAAAAAGGAAACGGAAAGGATGAGAACGATGCGACGCATAATAACCCCTTCTAAAGGGCATGGGTGTGGGCGAGGAGGAAGAACTAACCGCAAACTATTCCCAATATATTTAAAAAGGTTTTCGGAGGACTTATTTTTTGGGGTCATGTATACACACGCACAAGAGAGAGGGAGAAACTGACTGGTAGAGAGGGAGAGGGTGCTTGGAGAGGATAAAATCGAGGAAAGGTAGAAGGGGTTTCCAAGCCGAGGCGAAAAGGAAAAGGAGGGAGAAGGAAGGGTGAATCCTCCAGAGGGAGGAAAGATAAAAAAGGAAGAATGGGAAATGGAGGCGCAAAGGAAGATTGAGAGGAGGGTTGAAGGTCGTGCTGGAAGATTGGGGCGTCGGTTGGAAGGCTCCGAAGGGTGGGATGGGAGATCCGAGAGAACAACAAACACGGTAAGGCACGAGGCATCTAGGTCAGTTTCGGGCGACCCACTTCTTCCCTACTGATTCCCTTCCCCTCCCTCCGCCTTTCCCACCCCTCCCACCTCAATCCTTCCCTACACTCGCTCCTCCTCCGCCTCCCCTCCTACATCCGAGGTGCCACTTCGTCCCACCTCACACCCTTCTACTTCCTTTAATCCCTCGTCCCTTCCCAAATACTCTTTCCTCAACGGCTCCAACATCCTTTTCCTTCCCCTCATTCACCTCCCTTATGGCCGCCCCGATAGCGAAAATCTCCCTCCCACCTTCACGAGACCGATGCTTCCATTATTCTCTCCGGAGGGAGAGAGGATCACCGGAGACGGGATAAGCTGAATCTAACGCCCCCTCAGGGCGGGTTACGAAGAAGCAAACAGAAGGAAAAGGAGGAGAGTCTGGGAGATGGTAAGGTTTATATTTTATGCTTCGTGCGACGACAAGGAGCTACGTACTGGATCACCAAGTCGCTTGCGGCGTTTCCGGAAAAATGCTGTCCAGGGGATTTCATTCCGCGATGGAAGAAAATGGGCACTCCATCTCGTCGTTGATCATGATACACCAAAGGTAAGCTGGTACAGGAGAGGATATTTTATTAGGTTGGGTACGGACGTACAACAGTTTTATTATTTTAGAAGGCGACGCCAAATGATTCTTGTTCTATGGCGTACTTTTACGCTTCTGACGAATGTTTTCGAGACATCAAAAACGAATGATTGTTTTAATAACTATAATTTTACAAAACATCAAAGCCATGATTATGCCTACATAAAAAATATAAATTACTTGAAAACTATATAAAAAATTATGCAGTAAGAATGATAGCTTAATTTTTGGAAATAAAGAAGCAAAATTATCGTTACCGACGAATGGAATGAGACGCGAGACTTCCGCAAACATGCTCCGAGGCTAAAACAATATAAATTACATTCATTTCGCTTACTGTTACTACGAACGACTTGCATTTAACTCTTACTACACTAATAAAAACAGCTGCATACGTTGTGGCGCAGGTAAGACAGATTGCATAAGGGCAGGAGAGTAGAAAAATAAAGAGAGACTAGCGCTCGAGTCCTGGGGGTGACCTGCACAATGTGTCCGCATAGTGGCGGGGATAGGGTGTCAAGGGAGCCGAGGAAGGATCGGATAGGGGAGGGTCTTGTCCCTATCCTCCCCGTAGCAAAGACCTCCAAGCCCCGCGGGCCAGCCGCAGCACCCGGGAAACAAAAGGGAGACGGGTGAAGCAGAGGGACGGAAGGGGAAGGATAAAGTAATAAGGAATTAAGAGAATAAAGAAAGAGAAAAATGGATGGAGAGGATGAAGGTGACAGGAAAATACGAAAGGCTAAGAAGAGAAAGGTGAAAGAAAAGGAGGGGAGTAGAGGATGCAAGGGGTGGGACACGAAAATGGTACAAAGCGGTCTGGAGACGGCGAGATAAAAGGAAATGGGAGAAAGTGAGAGAACGGTAGTAGATAAAGGAGGGAGAGGAGAGCAAGAGAGAGGGGAAGGATAAGGAAGAATGTGGGAGAAGCACTATGGAGAAAGAAAGCGTGAGAAGGCGAAGAAAGAATTGAGAATGGAGTAGAGGGAGAGAAGCGGAAAAAGAGGGAGTTAGGGCTCCCGATATGGAGATTTTATCTGCGCGGCCAAGAGAATAAGACCTAGCGCTGGTCGCGCTTTTTTTTCTTTTGATTCACCTGCTACCCTGCCTCCGCTCACCTAGTGCAACCGAGAAGATGAAAAATTAAAAAAATGCTCTCATTTTTTTCTACGTCTTCCCGCTAGGTGCGAGGGATTCGGACGGATGGCATATACCTACGGCTGTCGTATTAAAGTTAAATTCTTTTTATTGCGGAGCTACGGAATTGAGTCGCAGTAAAAATGTTTACGGCAAAAATGTATGTAACTAAAAAAGCACGGCAGCTGGGATTTATTTTTGCTGCTAGACCGTGCAAGGAATACGGGCGAGCAAGGGAGAATTCCACGGCGCTGGGCTTTATAAAAATATCTTAAAATAGTCGAGCGAAAACCAGGCCAATGACCAAAAACTTGAGAAAAATAATAAAGACTATTTAATGGTAAACAATTTTATATTTTACGCGGGTGTGTTATTATCAAAGCTAACAATAAAAGATTCAAGGTGAAACCTGGAGCTGAAGAATTTCTAAGGGTTCAAGGTATGGAAAAACGCTTGATTTAACTAGTTGATTTAAACGAAAATAATCAAAATTTCATCATATCTACAAAATGAATTTCTATAACGAAATGTAAATTTCTATATATTACTGCGGAAAGAGAATGGTTTTGAACTTACAACTCCAATCCTCAAGACGCTTGCGCTCGTTTTTTACGAGAAAGCAGGATTAAAAGTTCATTTCCCGTTTTAAATTTAACTTATTAATTATATCTGTAGTCATAATTCGTAAAGTCAAGTTCGTGACATATATATATATATATATATATATATATATATATAAGACAAGGTGACGGCCAAACCTCCTCTCTGTCCTTCTTGATGGCAAGTATAACATAACACTACCGTTCAGATCTACCCTGATAATTATTGTCGCAGTAATTACTATTATTTTGATAATCATTACTTTAATAATCATTATCTTTTCTTTATAAATACTCAATGTCTGTACGTCTGTCTGTGTCTGTCCGTCCGTCTTGAACAGTGTGTCATAGAGAAATGCTGTAAGCGACATTATGTTTCAAACAGCTATATAGGAGACTTCAAGAAAAATATTTTCGTTTACATAAGTGTCCCAGGTTCTACTCCAGGAGACAATTACACTATCCCAAATGATTACAGAGAAGTTTCGATTTTTCAAGGTGCAAGGTTTTTTTTCCTCCATTCGTTAAAATACGTAAATATGGACCAAAATTCTCCGTTTTTGCTTTATTCGACCACTAAAACTACAAAATATCTCATTTTTGCGATGTTTAGATGTTACACAGAAGAATTTGTCAGAAATACGCATTTCTATTCGAAATTTTATGGCTTTTCGATACTCTTTCCGGGTGTTGTCAAGGCGACCCGCATTGTTGCCACCGATTGAATTAGCCTCTATTGAGCCTTCAAATAGACGAAAGAATTAAGGTATTCGCTTTGTGCTTTTTATGAAGCATCAAAATTATAGTTGTAGCAACGTCAAACTTAATAGACTGCAATGTTAATAATTGCAGATTTTTATTATTCATTAAACTGCGTGTGGACTGAGGGCATTTTTAACGATCGACCAAAAGAAAAATCTTCTTTTATTTCAATGCTGGAATACTATCTATTTCGTAAGGGAGAAGCAATTAAAATTGCACATATAAATTATAAAAACAAACACCCCATTCAAAATGCCAGTTGTTTAATTTTAAAAGGAGAATATGGGATATTATTAATAAATAAAAAATAACACGTGAAGTACACAATTTTTGTTGGTAGTAATTCATGAGTATGAAGTAAAATAAATGGTTGAATTAATTGTGTATGAAAAAATTGCATATATTTCAATGTATACTATTTCAAAGCATTAATAACATAAAACTTTGAAGATAATTGTTGTATCATTATTTTCCTCTCTAAGATGACTTCTCATGCATATTTCCGACTGACTTCGCAAAAGTTTTTACGGGTACCACTAGCTTTAATAATTATTTTAATGTTTTTAACGCAATTAGTGTAAAAAATTTCTCCTCAAGAATGCGTATATTTCCTTTCCGTTTATAACAAAATAGCCTCCTCAAAATGCCAATGCTAACTCGACCCCGTCAAACATTTTCTACCAGACGAAAATTCACAAATAAAGCCCATTGCACCACAGATACCCTCCACGCTCTCGCAATAAAAATATACAAGAGAAAAACTATATAAAATCTTTGTACTAAATTAAATCTCATAGCAACGATAACATTATTTATAACAAAGAAAACATCGGAAACTCTTAATGGCTTAAGAGTCGCAGAGCGACTTTCAAAAAAGTACGCCTCGCCGCTACTACAACGTCCCGGAGCATTCCGCAAAGCCTCGGGAAAATCCGCAATTCCCACACCATCCATTTCCAATCCTCACCTTCCCTCCCCCTCTCCCTTCCATGCCACTACAGTGCTCAATACGCCACTCACATCCTCTCTCTCATGCTCCATACCTCCTCCCCCTAAAACACACGCTCGCTCGGGGTGTCTTTTTCGATTCTTTTGAGGCAAATCGACCTCATTTCCGAACCCTTACATGGGAAGAGGGAGATGTGAGCGAGGGAGTAGCGGAGGAGGGAGGATCGCTCGCTCCCTTGCCGTGGCATGATTAGAAAAGGTGGGGGAAGAGAGAGTGAGAGAGAGAGAGAGGCCCATTTTATTGCCCTCCGGCATAAGGGAGGCAATTTGGATAAGGACTCGGAATCGATTTTCCGGAAGCTATATGGCCTGGGTAAAGCTCTGAATTCTGTTTGACCAACAGCTTCCAAGAAGAATCAAAGATGATGAGATGACGACCTTTGCTCCATTCCCTCGACTGATTGACCGAAGGAAACTGCTTGTTCGAGTTATGCCTCCCTAATCCTTTTTCTCAAATGGCTGCCTTCCCGTTCCTTCTGACAAAACTCCGTCGCTTTGCTACGCGAACACAACCGCCGTGTTAACAGCTCCTCTTAATTATGCAACTCCGAGGAAATTTTTCATTAATTAACGAGTAAGTTAGTAAAAAATTCAGATGTGTCATTTTCCCGCAACCGAGTCGAGGGGAATAATTAATTTCATCCAACCTTTTCGCACGATAAAAGAGTAACGACGCTGTAAGTGGGGTTTGATGCCAAAAGGAACGGAAAGAAAAATGATTATATTACTCAACGACAATTAATTTAATGAACCTACCAGCTTTTAAGTGACACGCTACCGAAATAATTCCTACAACTCCAAATTTTAAAATATCCCTCAGCTGAGGAAAATACGCGTCGCTGCGAACAGAAAACGCTAGCAAAAAAGACGATCCCGTTTTATCTTTACTGGAACAAAAAATTACTCTCGAAAACGCATTTATTGTCTCACTACCACAACTAGTACTCTTACTCTGCCCTTCAAATACTGCGCTTTCGATCCAAAAAAATATACAGGAAAAAGGATGATCTCCGCTACGTGGGAAAAAATTCCTCACTACTGCCACCCGGAAAATCTCTCTCGACCTCCTCCCGCTTCATCCAAAGTTATCCATATCACCGCACATACACATGGCACGCACGACGCCATTTCTATCCCGGGAGAAAAATGATGAAATATCATGGAAAACTACCAGGAAGCCGACTTAAGAGTGGAGACAGAGGAAAATCGAAATAGGGTAAAGGTAGAAAAGTCTGCATGAGAGGATGTAACGAGAGAAGAGAACTGTGATATATACATCTATACGAACACTTAAGAATCAATTTGACACAAAGAAATGTTTTCTTTCTAAAATAGGACGCCTCGTGAAGGTTTGGGGGAAAAAAATAAACCAAAATCTTGATGCACTTCGTGATGAAAGCAGGGAGGCGTTTCTTTCTTTTCGGGGAATATAGGACTTCCGAGAGAAGCACAACCACGACTGCTCCGGAGAATAAAATGTAACAAAGCTAGCGATACGTGAGACCAAGTTTTTAACTGACCTATCAGAGAACTCGAATAAGGTCAAAATGAACATTATATTATACTATTGTTATATTATATTTATGCATACAAGAGCAAGCTGTTTGAGAAGATTTTCCTGCCAAAATTAAATTTCATTTATATTAAATTTAAGTGTTTACACCAGTAAACCGAGTCAAAAATCTGTACAAATAGCGTGAATAGGAAACGCGAGAGTGGCGCTCTCGATTGGTATAACTTAATCAATTATATGCGAGGGAAAATTTCACACAAGCACATATCCTTCCGACATTTCTACAATCGTAGATTGAAGTGTAACCATTTATCTAGATATGCCGACTTTTCTCCAAATCGTTAAAATGCAAATGTTCGTTTTAAGAGGAGCTGTGATATTCCCATTGAATCTCGATGTTTAAGGCACCTTGTTACGCGCATTTTTACTGTACCTAAACCGATACATTTGGTAGCGGAACCAAAATTCTGGTGAATATTTTTTAAATCATCCTTCGCGATGGAATCGGACATGTGTTTTTCATACTTTGAAGACACCACTACAAGATTATATCACAAGCTCGGGACAGAATAAGAGCGACGAATGTTTCCATAAAGAAATTCGATTCAATCTGAAAATCGACCTTGCCCGTGCCCAAAAAGTCCAAGGGAACAATGCTCTCGTCACGGCCGCAAGTCACGCCACCGATTCCCTTAGACACACCGTTCCCAATACGACGAAATTCTCCCCTGACAACCCGACGTTATTTTCAATCAAACGAGGCGTCCCACCAGGAACCATTAGTACCCTTCAGCGACACCGACGCCGAAACCTTATAGTAGACATGATCTGAAATAAGGAAAAACGCGACGACTCCATCGTAATCCCCAGATACATTCTATCGGAACTCGATTCCTACCCGACACGCAATAAGTCGACACGTTCCATCCGCCACCTAAAAGGAATCGATTTTTCACTTCCTCACCCCCCTCCCTGGCCGCCTACTACCCATACCGACGGCCAAATTACATCTTCCTCCGTCCTTTTATGCTAGACCCCCGTCACACACACAGCACAACTACAAAAATAAAAAAGAACGAACATATCCATCCACTTCCTTCCGGCTCCCGCCCAACCATTCCATCCCTCACCCCCACGAAGCAACAGCTTCACCCTTCAAGGACAAAATAAAAAAAACGGGGGGAATGTGGGGGGAAGGAGAGTCTCCTGAGTCCTCCCACCGCCTAATGTGGAGGAGGGAAGGAGAAGATGGAAGGAAGGAAGGAAAGATGGAAGGGCATGCCCTTAACTCCCTCTCCTTACCGTCACTCCCTCACATGCGCTCCTCCTTCCCAACTCACCCTTCTCACTCTGACCAAGTAGGTCAACGGCGGAGTGGAGACCACGTGACGAGTTTGGCTTCACCAATGGGTGGTAAAGAGAAGCGAGATTAATCGATTCTCCCCACACTCCTCCCCCACATTCTCCCTTCCTCTGCCCCGACAACACGTCACACGCGAGTACAAAGGGAGACTAGCATGGGAAGATAATGGCATAAACGGGATTATTAATCGATTGGCTGTGACAAATTCCTCCATTCTATATTTCTTCCCTCCAGAAATGCATAGCTACATGAAATAAGGCTTAAAGCTGAGCGAAAAATTAAGTAACCATCCTTTAATTCGAGTAACTTTGTCCACGGGCGTCCATAACGTAAGTAAATAAACATCGTCACTGTCTATAACCATTACTACTCAACATAAAAGCTCTTCCGTTTACCTGACTTCCATTTCCTTCGAGGAACCTTCTTTCAACATATCGATATATTTCCAATTCCATTCCCTTCTTCCTTCCCTTTCCATTCTCCTTTCATCCTAGCAAACACTTTCTCTTTTTCAGGGTGGCTCCCTTCGCCGCAAGACGAGGGACCGCCACCACCCCTTCCCTTTACTCCACCCATCCCTTTCTTTTTTCCACTCTCACGCGGGGCATACATATCCAACAGACCGCAGCAACAATCGTTCAACCCCCTCACTCCAATCCACCCCATCCCTAAAACACCGCACCATCAAAGGTTCGTGTGTGTGGTTCACCTCCGTTACTAAATGGATATACAATCTCCGGCAGAAGGCCATGGGATCTTAAAAAAAGCCTTAAGAGACTTGTGGGGATAGGGTCGGGACAATAAGCCTGTTGAGATTTTCCCGGAAGTTTTATAACCAAATTGGGAGAGATGTGGTAGTATCTATAAGATTTGCACTAATAAAAGGTATGATAGCAGGAGTTGATGTGTTTATCCTTGTCTAAGTTATTATTATAATTGATCCTTGTTGTCTCTTCGTTGCTACAAGCAACGTATAAGACATCTGAATATAGGATGGTTTTAAAATCATATACAAAGAGGAACAAATTATCGTTCCTACCCTTCTAAGGGTACATATATAGCTCTAATTCAAGTAAATGAGCTGTGAAGATAGGGAAAAGTTCAAAAATATAAGAACGGTAAACAACAACAATGCCCGTGCTCCAAACAAAATTTATTTTTATAATCAACTCATAAACAGCAATTCTTGGAATTTTACAATTAAGTTTTTAACAGCAACAAACATGAGCGCATACGAGGATTCAAACTCGGGAACCAAGCGTAGGGAAATAGTTACGCTACCAACCACCAGTCACAGGCTCTTCAACGTAACTATGACCTTTTCGAACACTAGCCTAAATTTCCTCCCATCAAGCCTTGCGCGAGCAACATACGAGATGGAAATTTATTTAATGGATACACATTTTTGTAAATGAACAGAGATCAGGATTGACGCACATAAACTCGTGTCTGGATTAATAAGAGGAACCAATGTCCTTTTGTAAACTATAAGTTGTTTCCTTGGCATTCCAAAAAATACTCCATAACATACATAAACGTTTTGAAAGGCGGAGTAATAGAAAAATAGATGGATTTGTGATCACTACATTCATCTACATGGTAGGAGCAGCAAAACACTTTCAATTATGAGCAGTTTACATCAATATCCTTATCTTAATCCAAACCAAGTTGCCCTTCGTATCTGACAACGCTTTATTGTGCTTTAGTGCATCAAAAATATCCAACAGAAAATGTTACTTTACCACGAATCCATAAGAAGTGCGCTGCTACTCAATCTCTCACATAATCACACTGACTAATGATGCAAGTCACTATCGATCATCGTCTATCCACATTTTTTCAACAGCAGTCGGGCGACTTACGCTCATACGCTCTCATTAACGGCTATTTTTTCCTATAGATACTAGAAGAAGCAGCCTTAGATATTTAGGCCAGTGGAAAAAATACACTGAAACTGCGTAGTACATTAACTTTTAAATTTTGGTAATAAAAGTACATGAACTTCAAACTAAATACCTTAAGAATAAGAGTTCTTAAACAATAACTTTCATGCGCATAATAATTTCATCATTAATGATTCAGCGCGAAAAATCTAAATAGCTAATTTGTAAATGTCACAAATTGCTAAGCTGAAATATTTTAACTTTTTCGTATAATTGAAAGAAAACTAACGAAAATTAATGTGATGAGGTAAAAATAAATGTGCTTTAAAAGTCTTCGATTTTCCATTAGTTATCCAGTCAACCGTTATTAATCACGAGAATAACAATTTTAAGACTACAGGAAAGAAAACCTTAGAAATATTCATAAGAACCGTTAAATGTGCGGTATCATAACCATGTTGATACGCTATATAATGAAAATAACAAGAAACCCAATTAAATAACATACTCTTTCATGAAGAAGATATCTCGTTTTTATGTTTTCCGTGTGGGGTTGACATTTTTCCTCCAAGCTTGTATTAAATAACATTTATTGCTTCTTTAGATCCCGTGAAAATTATAAATGATATTAATCATTCAACAGGGGTGTAAGGAAGCGAGAAGAGAGAGGAACCAAGACATTGGGCCGTATATCTCGGGTAAAAGTCCGGGGTAGTCACTACAACCAATTAGAAGCCGTGGGTCACACTAATTTGTCTGTTGAAACAATCTTAATGGGATAGTCATGGTTACAAAACAATCGATGGTTAACGCTTATAGTAAAATTGTAACAATAGGCGATTCATTCGAAGCATTCGATTCTCTTTCAAGAATGGAGATTTGCGGACGTTTATTTCCGCAGCGTAAAAATGCGCGCATTGTTTAACATTAATAAATTCCGAAAGCAACTTGACAATTTTACCTAGCAGCGTAAAACCAAATAAATAGTTTCCCACAACTCAACGGTCAATGGTACGAAACTTCCGCCGCTTATACCGCTAAGTCGCGAGTTCAAAACACTTCGTCCTAACTCCACCTCATTTCCCGGCAGCCCGATCCATCATCTTCGCGGCCGCCATTAATCTGACGTAAAAGCCTCAACAAACACACACGCATACCCCATCCCTCATCCTCGCGCTACTACAAGACATTACACGTATATACGACGTGAAAAAATGATGGAGGGAATTAAAAAATGAGATAAATAAAGACGCCTAAAGGGTGCAGAAGATCGTTAGAAAAGACGTCTAACACCGAGAAAACATCTATAAGAGAAAAAAGACCTCAAACGACTTTCTTCCTTGCCCCCCTTTTTCCATCGGAATTCGTCCTCCGCTGTGACGAAACGCGCATCTCCGCCTCCTCCCTCCAGACGTCTCAGCCTCCCTCCTTTCTCTTTCTGCGAGGGTGGGAGGAGGGGAGGCGCGAGCAAGACGCCGCCTGAGCATGCCCGGGCATACCTCTCTTCAGCGAGGAGGCCACAGACGCGAACTCCTCCCCTTCATGGGCCGAAGGCGAAACTAGGGAAATCGGACGATGGAGGAGAGAGGGCTACGGATGAAAAGAGATGAAGATACGACTCGTGCATGTCTACTCGTGTACGACCCGACTTTTCCCGATAGGTCACTCACACACGGGGACAATCCCGTTGCCGCCATCCCCCCTCTCTCCGCTCCTCTCCCTCTCTCTCCGCCCACTCCGACAAAACAAAAGGGGGGAGAGGGTAAAAGTAAAAATATGCGAAGTGCGCCACGACCTCCGCCCTCCTCCTTTTATCCACCTCCGTAACGCTTGCGTACACTTCGTGATGAGGTGTCAATCACCTTGTTTAGCCCCTCCTCTTTCGTGCCAAGATCCCTTCCTACTGCACAACTCTTACTACGGGAAGTGGAGCGAGGAGAGGCCTTCCACTTCTTCTATTACACCCACAAGGGGCACACCCCCGCACGAGCGAACCCCCCGCCCCTTCTTCCTCTACTTAATTCCTCATACCCTCCTCTCGTGGCTCCGTCTCCTCTCCTGTAAATTCCTCCTCCTTACGACATACACGATCAGGCGCAAAACTCTCTCCGCCTACACGATAAACCATCTAGAAAATGACTTTCGATAGATCGACCGCAGATTTGACTCCCTCGAAAGATGAATCGCGATAACTTAACTCGATTTAAAAGTCGATTTTAGGACGCCAGCCTAGCAAAGCGAATGAATTTGGGGAAAATTGGCATTGAGTGTGCAAATGACGAAAATTTTCATAACGGTGAAGTAATCATCGCATGGCGAAATAAGGAATATTTGAAAGAATTCTGAATTTATTTTTATCAAAGTCCAAGGATATAAAGAAACTAAAATATTCCCTCCCCCCAAACGCTTTTCTGAAATTATGTTATTCATTATTTAATAATGCAATAAAATTAAACTCAGTAATGACAGCAAGTGACAAAAATGGTATATATACATAAAAATACCAATAAAAACAATAATCGGTAACACCTTTCTAACAGATAATATTAAATTTTAATCCGCAGTCGATAGTCAAGGAAATTATTATTATTAAGGGATCCGCCTGGATGTATATTAATTAAAAGTTTCAAATATGTCTACTATTACAGTCGACCAACTTCCTATCCAATTACCGTAAATATGTATATTGAATGATTGCAATGAATTATAAATCGTTCATCTCGATTAAATTATCTCAACAAATTCTTATACAAAAATTTTTAGAAGCCAACATAGTCTTCAAAAGACTAAATTATATTATAGCTCTGAAATATACAATACTAAGTATAATCCCAAACTATATGAAGTTCAATTACAATGAAACCCAGGTATTGCAAAATTATAAACTATCTGCGAGAACTACACGGATTATTTTTTTCTGTTCACACATTACTACTTATTTCAGGAGATAACACAATGATTACTAAATTAATCAACTTATCAGACACGTAAACACTGAAAGAAAAGTAATCAGCCAAGGAAATAACTAGGGGAAAATACAAAATGCTAATTTATTATCCTTGCTTTCAGTTCTCCGTTTTAGGATGCAGTTATATGGTTTCCAATAAGAATCGGTATATATTTCATTTCCTTCGTTGCATTTCCATTTGACAACCGGAACTTCCATGTGAACACATGCAATATATTGTTATACAATACTTATAATTACTAGTATAATTTTTTGACTAATGGAAAATTACTAAAAATACTAACCCATAATTTTATGAAGGCTCGCACTTTCAAATAATATTTATGTAAAGCAATCAACCTGAATTTCCCCCACATTCTTAGAAGAGGGGACTTAGACTTTCAACAGTTATCAGAATGTACCAGATAAAAAATGAGGTCCGAGCATTTAACTTTAGCCAAACATACCAAGAGAAAGAAATTAATTTTCCTAAAACCAGATATGCGGTGGAAATTTCTTATAAGAGGAAACAAGACCAAGGCCTCCACGGCAAAAATAAGAATTTAAATAGATTAATAAGCAACGACAGGCATGCAGCAAGCGGCAGACAGAAGCATAATCAAGAAAACGTGCTCAAAAAAGAATTAGGAGAAATTTTAAAAACAAACTCTATTAATAAAAGTGTTAAAATGGGATTATGTAAGGATGTGCTGATCGATATTTTTTTAACGTGTTTTGACAAATTTTCGGACTAGGTAGAAGATTGAAATTTGGTAAGAACGTTTGATTCTTATAGCAAAAGACATTTACGAAAACAAAATCCCCAAATAAGACCCGAGCTCGACTCCAGTAGATAATTTCTATTTCCCATATGATAACACGTAAAAATCGATTTTTCGATTTACAGGCTTTTACTTTTTGTAAATTAAAATTAGAAAGAATTGACCTGCGGACCTGGACCGTTTTAAAGAAAAATAAATGACGTTTCTTATTTTTACCGTCACATTTCACCTACGATTCGAAATCGCTCAAGTTATACGTTTAAATCATATTTATTGGAACATTTAAAGCTTTTTAACGATATGTTGCCTTTCCGACCATGTCATTGTTAAAACTCGAGATTGTACTGTTGTCTCAATCCTTATACTATATGCGTAAGGAAAGCGTTCTTTGAATGCTTTAAACGAGAGAGGAAGAAAGAAAGGATAGAGTGGGGGAGAAAGAGGGCGAGAAAGAGGGGAGAGAAAGAGGGGAGAGAAAGAGGGGAGAGAAAGAGGGGAGAGAAAGAGGGGAGAGAAAGAGGGGAGAGAAAGAGGGGAGAGAAAGAGGGGAGAGAAAGAGGGGAGAGAAAGAGGGGAGAGAAAGAGGGGAGAGAAAGAGGGGGAGAAAGAGGGGGGAGAAAGAGGGGGAGAAAGAGGGGGGAGAAAGAGGGGGAGAAAGAGGGGGGAGAAAGAGGGGGGAGAAAGAGGGGGAGAAAGAGGGGGGAGAAAGAGGGGGGAGAAAGAGGGGGGAGAAAGAGGGGGGAGAAAGAGGGGGGAGGAAGAGGGGGGAGAAAGAGGGGGGAGAAAGAGGGGGGAGAAAGAGGGGGAAGAAAGAGGTTAGAGTAGTAGTAGTAGTAGTAGAGAGAGGGTAGGCGAGAGAGACAGACTGACAGACAAACGGCTTTATTTAGAGCGAAATTGAGACTATATAGTCCCTTCTTACATTTGGTAGGCGAGAGAGGGAGAGGGAGGGAGGGAGGGAGGGAGAGAGAGGGAGGGAGAGAGAGGGAGGGAGGGAGAGAGAGGGAGGAAGAGAGGAGGGAGACAATGTGGGAGAGGGAGAGATAGATGGTCTTTTATTAGGGCGATATTGGTACTAGGAAGTCTATTTTTCCACAGAAGGAAAAAGGGGGAGAGGGAGATAGTGAGGAAGGGAGAGATAAAGGGAGAGAGAGAGGAAGACCGAGAATTAGGTAGAGAGGGAGATAGATAGAGGGAGGGAGGAAGACAGAGGGAGGGAGGAAGACAGAGGGAGGGAGGAAGACAGAGGGAGGGAGGAAGACAGAGGGAGGGAGGAATACAGAGGGAGGGAGGAAGACAGAGGGAGAGAGGAAGACAGGGAAGGAGGGAGAGAGAGATAGATAGATAATGGTCTTTATTAGGGTGAGATTGATACTAAGAAGTTTATTGTTCCAGAGAAGAAAAAAGGGAGAGGGAGGGAGAATGGGAAGTGCCTTAAATTTAATATTTAATCCACGCATACTCATCATATTTTACAGGCAATTACGCTCGTATGTAATAAAGTTGTTTCATTAGCGACTTAAAACGTTTGTACCAACATAAAAATTTCTCTAGCAAATCACTTTTGAATAATAAGTAAAGCCAAAGACTGCTCATAATGAAACAAGGAAAAAATAACCATTCCGTTAGCAAGCTTCTTTTATAACCACTCTGGCAATCACTATATTGTGACATCATTAAGCCTTCAATATTTAGCCACTCCTAAAAATCAAAGCCCACTACAATCAATTTCAAAGCTACTCATTCAATTATTTATACAGTAATTCCTATCTGGTATACTACGATACATTTCCCCACCAATGCAATGCGAAAAATAATTACGATATTACTGGTTTCACTACCTTTTTAGTGTGTCCCATACTGGATGCCATAGCAAATTTTTGCAATGCCGCGAATTTTTTTAAAAGTAAATATCCATTCGAAAATGTTGATAGGTCATTGGGGCAATAACTTTTGCAAAAATAGATTACGGTTTAGAATCACCAAAGGGATGAGCCCAAAAGTTGCGATACTCAAATTAATAAATGTAAAACCTTGTTTCAATGTGGGATGGCCGCCTCTTTCAAACGGTGCCGTACCTACATTAAGTATAGGAACCACTGATTTTGGTATTAAACAATCTTTGACCCATTTTATTACATTAAAACACTCCTCGAAAGCAAAATGGATGTACTTAGATACAAAAATGGGCGAATAAAAAAGAGAGAAACTTAGTATGTACTTCCTCAAAAGGAAAAAATTCAAGCAACGAGACCTCCGCTTTGGCAGTTCAATTGTACCGGCTGTTTTGCGCAAAAACGTCCCCGCCCAACGGGAGGCGTCAAGTCCACACAGAGGAGGGGTGGAAGAAAAGGAAGGATTGCCATCTCCTCAACATCGATTGGATTACTGGATAACAGGTTAAAAAAATCATACGCGGCCGCACCCTCTTCGTCAGTCATCTATGCAACCACTGATGGAACAGAGAAGAGAATCGCGAGAGAGAGAGAGAGAAGGACGTACGCCGACCTATTTCCCATGCCCCTTCTCGGGATAAAGTTTAACTCCACACATCAATAAACCTCTCCACCAACCTCCCCTCTCGGCCAACCCTGCCTCCGTCCACCTAATCCATTCTCCCACCCCTGCATTGGCTCAGATAAAAAACTTCCTCCGCCCACCTTGCCTGTTCATTCCTCCATCTGCTCCCGCCTCTGAAAAGAATGAGGTCAGTGCACTCCTGCCGGTGACAAAAAGAGATACACAATGAGCGGAGGAGAGATGGGCGTGTGAGGGACAGAGTGAGAGAGCGCGAGGTGCGAAGAGGGGAAGGGGGTATAACGTCTCCTCTACTAAGGATTTCAGCGTGGAAGTACAGCGCAGTAGGGAGGGGACGGGAGAGGCCGGTTGATGTGAACGTGCGCCACGGGAGATTCGACTAACCGTTCAAAAAGAGGAGGGGATATCTAGAAATGAGGACATGGGGAATTGACAGCTCGCTGACACAACCGCGGTTATTTAACCATTTGTGCTCTAAATTAGCATCACATATGTTTGCATGTTTAGTTGATTTTATAATTAGGAAAAGTGCCTAATGTTTAAAATTTGCCATTTGTCGTTAATGTGCAACATTATATGTTAATATGGAAACCGGCCGGATTCTGGATAGATACGCGACTATTACATGATGAAAATTTTATGCATTCGATTCAATAAACATCTTTACAATAGGATTAAAATAACCCGCGACACGAAATTTTGATACAACAAAAAAATCTAAAAAAACTACATCGTTATCTCTGGAAGAACGAGAACCGAAAACTTTCCTCATAGCTTCAACTACAAGAGTGTTAGATGCTTCTGCTCTCATAAGATTAGAGGACGCCTCATAGCAGGAGAATATATGATGCTCATTAGTGTTTAGCATTCGATTTAAGTTTATAAGCTTTTAAGATGTGTTAGGTTTTAAAAGGTTAATTAATACCTCCAAGTGCGGAGACAAGTTTTCTTCGTAAAGTTGTATGACGACTTCATGTTAATTCTCCCGCGCTTCCTCCTCCTCCTCTCTCTACTCTCCCTTCCTTTTGTCCTAATTCTCTCCCTCTATTATTGGACGAAAAGCTCGTTCCCTGCCACGCGCTCATGGAGGTCGACGAACGTTCTGGTAAACACGGCAGGATGTGGGAAGGGAAATGCATGACGCGGACACCCGCGTTGAGAAAAGGCAATCGCTCTGCGGAAAGTTTTATTTTGATCGCTTAACGAATAGGGGAATTACGCGGGAAAACGACGGCGCGGCAATGAGTACGGATTCGAAGGCGAACAGCCGGAAAAAACAAGTCATCACCCGATAAACATTTCAAAATTACCTTGACGGTGCGGAATGGACTGTAGCGATAAAAACGTACAGGACAAATCTACACGCGGAATTGAAATAACAAAGAAAGGTCTGCTATTCTTAAAAACATGTCCTTAATTGTACGTGCAGATTTCCCGATGAGAAACGATGCAGATGTTTCTAGACCTAGACGATTGCGTGGTTTTTAGGACATTTGGAGGGGGAAAAAACCAACCTGTGAAAAAATTGTAGCTAAACTTTAATGATATATACGCCTCAACAAGAAAGAATGAAACTGTTGACAGAACTTGGACAATTTATGCAGAAAACGAATGTTCTCGGAAAGCAGGATATATAGGTTTCTTCTTCAAGATACCAATCATATGAGAGAAGAAAGGGGAACACTTTACTGAAAATACTTCCATAAGCCCAGGATTTTGCAAGCAGTTTTTCAGGATGAATGTCAGAAAAATAACATCTTATACCTTATCTCTGCAGCGTGGTGCTGTTAAGTAACACGCTTGCACTCTTGGATCCTGGCCAAGGATTTTGCTATATGCGCATTTATTCCAAGTTATCAGCAAAGCAGAAAAGACTAATACAATAATTTTTCCCAACTTATAGAATGGAAAGCCTTCCGTCAATATTATTTTTCTAGATAACAGAGCGAATACACACTTTTCAGAATATATATGTAATCGCTTAAATATTTACAAATACAAACTCCGAAAAACTCGTAGAAATTACGGACAAATACTAACTTAACCATAACCAAGTACCTTACCAGCTTCAGTTAAAACTGGGTCATCGACGCATCTAAATATTTGTTCTCAATAAAAATTGCCCAAAAGATACGCTCTAATCATTCATGAATACAGCTTCAAAATTAATATATATATATATATATATATATATATATATATATATATATATATATATATATATATATATATATATCGGTGAGCGTGATTTCTAGCGGGAGAGATTCATTTGCAATCTTTGGGACGCTAGTCACTGTACGTGGGCGACTTAAAAGATTACTATCCGAGTATTTCACAACGACATATACCCTTATGAAAGTGAGAGAACACCCACACAAATGAACTTTTTAACCTCGCGCCGCCATTTTGAACAAAAAATAAAATAACCGCAACTCTCCTTTTTGGCACCTACTCTTCGTAACGTATGGCGATAAAAATCTTTCCAATCACCCCAACGGGGGAGCGAAAGAAAGAGACGCATTACAATCCAAACGTTTAATTAGACCATAACGTTCATTCTCTCAACCTCCCTTTTTCTCTGCGTCCCTCCATCTAAGGGACCCCTGACATTTTATCGCCAGCTCTCCGCCACGCCCTTTCCTTCCACCCTCACTCTCTCCCTCCCGTCGATTGCATCCTCCCTCTACCTTTCTCTCCTTGACGCCTCTATACATCCTGCTACCAATACATTCTTTTTAGTGCATCGGTTGAATGTCCCACCGCCTTGATTAAGAGTCGCTATCGATTCGACAAAGAGGTAGACATTTATGCGATACACTCATTATCTCCTTGGTGCGGATATAGAAGCTTCTCTACGGATATTTTCCCGACTAATTCATTTGAAGCCTTAAAATTGTAATTTTACATGGAAATGCCTCCAACAGCACCTCTTAGCATTCGGATATATTTTTCTTTCTCCATACGCAGTATAGGATGGAGTATTGTTTTCATGAAAAAAATGAAATCGAGATTTCAACGGAAATACACGTTTTCAAGTCCCCTGAGAACGTTTTCACTAGTTTTTCGATGGTGTCTGGGCATGATAGGAATTTTGTATGCGCTCTAACTAAAAAACTAATAATCAGACCAGCAAAAAACTTTATATTTAAGATTTTTATTAGCAATGTAAGGTCTGAAAAGTTTAAGGCTAAAACTGGTCAACCGGACTCGTCATTTTTCCGGTTTTTCCAAATATCTCCTCTGGGACTTATGTAAATCTAATATATAAAGGGTCTGTAGATGTTTGCAAGAATTACTGCAACACGGGCCCCTAGTATTTGTTATTATCAAAGTTGTAGATAGTATGATTTTCTACAACCTTTGTTTGAAACATTTTCAGAGATATTTTGATTATTCATTTGAATTTGTAAAGTACGCCGCTTTCTAATTATTGATAGCAATGTCTACGCTGCTAAGGGTAATTGTAATTGCGGTCAAAATTATCCCAATGCCATCAAGCGTCATATTTTGTAAACAAATTTTCTTATAAATATTGACAGCGGTCCCAGCTCCACCAACGGTAATTTTAATCGCGCATCGTTATTTTGTATAATAACAATTTCCTTTACTAATTGTTTTTTCAATGTAAAATATGTTTCAAAGTATTTTTCAGCGTGAAAATTGCTCAGTGTTTAAAAATTATTTATAAGTATCATTGCCGATAATTATTCTTGATAATGCTGATGTCGAGAGCAATCATATTCATTACTCGGAAGAAAGTCATGTGCTGGACACATTAGTTTTTGACTTATTTTTCGCTAAAACCGTTGCATAAAAATGATTCTCCTAAAGAAATGCTCATATAAAACACGAGGATTATTTTTTCAGCTCAATTTTCATTAAATTTTTCAAAGATTAGAAAATCGAGCATAATTTCCATGTAAAAATTGTCCCAAGACCTTAAATTATTTTATAACTTTAGTCTAGGGAATAATTTTGAAACGAGAAAAGTCTGCCATGACCGGGAATCGAACCCGGGTCTTCCACTTGCCGGGCGGATATTCTACCACTGAACTATCTTAGCAGAACAATTTTCTCGTTTCTTTACGCGGATGTTTTCTTGGTTGGAAAATGAGAAAATTGTTCTGCTATGATAGTTTAGTGGTAGAATATCCGCCCGGCAAGTGGAAGACCCGGGTTCGATTCTCAGTCATAGCAGACTTTTTTCTCGTTTCAAAATTATTCCCAACATTACAGCTTATGCCTGTCTGCATAGGGTCTTTAGATCGCTTTATTCCATCAACTTTAGTCTAATTTCTACGGCTTTAGGGCAGATAACAGGTATTTATGAGAGCTATAACAGAAATAAAAACGAAAATTATAATTTCCTCTAAACACGAATTTAATCGACCGGTTTCGCCTGTAACAGCATCATCATGATCGGACCTTTCCAAGTGGAGTTTGTTATCGTAGCTATACGTTAATCCTTTTTACAAAACGCGACAATTGTTTTTAGACAACTACGTAGGTACCACCTCACCAAGTATTACATAATATCAAAGATTAAAGAAGAGATGTATAATTTTAACAATAAAAAATGAAGAAGCAAATCGAGAGTTTCATTTTGTTTAATCAGATTTCAAAAGGATACGTAAACATAAAAATCATAATTTTTAAGATAATATCCGTTAAAATGGCCATATTTCGCGCTGTGAGTTAAGCTGTTTTTACTGCTACATGACTCTTTCAAACCTTCAGAATCGATAAAACGGGGAATATGCAACAAACTGTTGTTTACGTGACGTGGCAAGCTAATTCGTTTCGCGTGCCGCTTTTTATCAAGCATGCAATAGGTTCCCCATCCCTGACCCAGTGCTTTGATGTCATTACTGCGCCGACGTAAGTGCACGTTACTACTTCAAGATCCACGATTATTTTGCTATTTTGCCAAATAAGGAGTTTTTAATGCTATTTTTACATCATACAGATATTCCTCGGAAGACTATTTTTTTTCAAATAATATATCATTTTATATACTCCGTGTTGTTTTTAGATTTTTTTGCCGTCGAGCGGTTAAAATAAATAAAAAGCTTCCACTTCAATGTTTTCTAATTTACCGAATTTCCATGCCGTAACATTAAAAGCTATAAACGAAGATATAATGGAACAGAAGAGCGAGTATTAACTCTTGCACTCGGTAGATCACACACGGCCCTCACCGGGAGAGTTTGAAAATTACTTCGAGCCATAAATAACCAACCAATCGAATAAACTCTGACCTCCCCTCCTTTCTACCCTCCCTCGCGACCCTCCCTCGCCACTCCTCTTCGCCCCGTGCACTGGCCCCTTCGCAACTCGCGGCTCCTGGAACTCCGGAGAGAGAGAGAGAGATTGGAGTGGGGTGTGACCTTCGCCCGCCGCAGATCTCGAGGAGAAAGAGAGAGAGGCCCAGGTCAACCCCCTACCAAGCGAACGTCTCCTCCCTCTCCCTTGAACTCCTCTCACCCCTCCTATGGCCCTGCGAGATTCCTCCCCTTGCACCACCGCCTCCGTACGTACATAACCTCCGCCACCAGGACTCTCCCGACTCCGCCCCAGACTCTGCACCAATTCCGTAGGAATCGATCCTCACTCACACATACACACTCGCCGAAAGGGTCCCAGAGAGTAACGGCTCTGAAAGACGGGATGGAGAAGGATGGCGAGGAACAGGGGGAGAAAGGAGAACTTCCCCGATACTCTTTCTGGAACTCCTGGAGGTCCTCGCACCAAAGCCCGGAAGGTGTTTTCTAGGGAGTAATAGAAAACGAGGATCGAGATGTCGGGGTTGGGGTAAGAGAGGAGGGAGATATCCTGATTCGTCAAGAGGCACACTATGCCGATTCCGCTTATAACGCCTGGCCTAGAAAGATGTCGTCAACGGTTACTAAACATACGTCGAAAAAAATATTTAGCTGTTATTTTTCTAACACGGCAGAGAATTTTTTATTTGTTGCGTTGCGCTCCAGTTAAAAACGATTGAGAAAAGATTCATTTATAAAACTCGACCAATAAAAAAATCGTTTTTGCGTTGAAAAATAGAACTAAGTTACAAGATATGTTTTCGCCGAGAAATTATTCCTATCATAAATAAATTTTGAGATAGATAAATTTTGGGAAATTGAAGTCCACTCACTTGTTTTTCCAGGCAGTTGTTATATTTCTACATCTTATATAAACAATAATAACGCGCTGCGTTGCAGAGACTATAAGAGTTTTCAAAAATATTTTCACTATCAACGCTCGCGTGAAAAGTAAACTACATAAAATCGCTAAAACATATTTAAATGCCACTTTTGAGTACTTCAGTTAACCCAATTGTTCGCTATACAATGAATGCAACTGAAATTGTGACACAAAAAAAGATAATTTTTATGAATCTCGCATATAAAAGGGCCAAAAGAATTACAATCTATGTATCTGATTTTCTAGCGGAGTTACTGAACGAGGACAAGTTGGGAGATACAATTGTCTTACGTTGCCGTTGAAAACAATACACCTCTTCACCTTCATTTTAAAAAATTATAAAACAGCCAATTGAGAATATTCAACATTATCCATATTGCACCTGCATTCCAACAAGATCCATTTGTTCTGAACCAATCCTGCGTCTCGACCAAAGCAATATTTCATCCGTCTTGACTGCTACACTGGCACGATCGCATGACCGATCTTCTCCAAGCCATTCTATTATACGTATATACACCTTCAATGACACCAGAACACAGGTAAGACACATTTTACCTCTTAAATTACTTTCCTGACTCTCACTTACTCCTCAACCAACAACAGGATGTTCTTAAAATATATTTTTATCTTGCAAAAAATTTCAACCAAATCCGGCCATGCACATTTGTGAAATGCTCATCGACCTTTAAAATATTAAAACAAAATTCCTAATTTAAGCTAATATAATTAGAATAATTGATTACTACAATACAATCATTAGACAAAAGGCTAACTGAAAATTATTTTCATTAGATTTTCAAATAAAAAATGATAATTCTCTTTTCTCTGCCCTGCAAAAAATCTGACGTTCAAGTTTCAAACTTTAAAAAATCTTTTGTACAGCTAAATGTCAGTCAAATGGTAATATTCAACGGTTACACGTCAAAAGAGCGAAACAATAAGGGCGAGCGTCAAAAGGGCGAAAACAAAAAGAGAGACTGGAAAAAAGGGCGAGCGTCAAAAAAGCGAAAACAAAATGGGCGAAAGTAAAAAGCGAAATTAGTAAAGGAATAAAAAGTAGTATAAATTGGTGTGGTCGGAGTTGCTTTCCATCAAATGATATCCACAACATAACTTCTATCAAATAATTGATTCTTAGTGGATAATCGTGGTTTCTTGTATGGCTACCAGTCACTGAATTTTTCAATATATTTCTCAATGCCTAGCTATAATCAGGTATTATTAAAATAATTAATAATTATTATTAAATACAAAAAATCTTGCGACCACATGTATTAAGAAAATGGTACGAATTCAACCCAACCCGGGGGGGGAGGAAAGAGAACGAATGCAATACCCAACCACTTAACCCAACCCGGGTGGAGGAAATAGAACGATTTCAATTCCAAGCCACTTAACCTAACCCGGAGGGAAGAAATAGAATGAATTCAACCCCCAACCACTTGACCCAACCCGGGGAAGTAAATATAATTAATCCAACCCCCAACCTGGAGGAAGGAAATAGAACGAATCCACCCCCTGCCACAACCAAACTCGGGGGAAGAAATAGAACGGATCCAATCCCCAAACACTTAACCCAACCCGGGTGGAGGAAATAGAACGAATTCAATTCCAAACCACTTAACCCAACCAGGGGAGAGGAAATAGAACGAATCCAACCCCCGACCACTTAATCCATCCTCATCATTAGTCAAAAATACAAGTATATAGAACCACCAACTTTTATTCCTTTAATAATTTCGGTTTCTACTTTCGCCCATTTTGTTTTCGACTTTTGACGCTCGCCCTTATTGTTTCGCCCCTTTGACGTGATACCAGATTCAACCACAACCACGATTACTATTTGATTCGGAGATGGAAAACATGCACACACAAAATAATAATATTTCAATGAGGTAAAGAGATTCAATGTTGCTGTTAAAAATGATTGCATGAATCATAAAATACTATCTCAAATCTTAGCAGTGATATTCTGAAGATCATTCCCGGGCAATTTATCCAATAAAAGCTAAATACGAAGAAAACCAGGAATAAATAAATAACACGGAGATGGCGAGGAGATTAAGATTTGGCAACGGAAACACAAGTCTGCTCAAATATTGCTAATTCAATCTCAATAACCCCTCAATATTTCAAAAGCGGGATAAGGTGCTAAATCTTTCCACGGGCACAAAAACAATTTCGCAATAAAACTTTCTAAAGGCAAAATGGAGAGATATAATACCGCAAAGGAGAAGTCGATAGGCTAATGTGGTATGAGGTTGAGGCAAATAGAAAAGAGATAAGAGATTAGTCATAGCACAAAAGCGAATATAAACTTCCGACGACGTAACTTGGGGAGGAGAACCTGATGGTAAGCAGCCCGGTCATTTTTGGCATTGATATTTTCTTAATATCCATGAATAACTTGCAAATATGAGCTCCATATATCATAAACACAAATATGAGGAATTCAGTTTTTCACTCCAATAATCCAATCAATGATTCAACTGAGTAACTATCAAAACGGCTAATTTTCCAGAAAAAAATATTACACGTTGTACTTCGTATTACCTTCTAGATATAGAATGTTGGCAAAAAAATAAACAGTAATTGACTTTCGGTAAAGGAGTTTAGATAGACATGAAAGCAAATCAGACGGAGAGTAAACGGCAAAGAGCGTTTTGTGTGCATTGAGGTACAGCCTACGGTTTAAGGGGTATTGTGATTGGATTACAAGTGGGAAGTCATGACCAGGTTGCCTGCCAATGTTCTATTTTTTTTTCGAAGGCAGCCAAAGAATCACGCACGTTATTCGATTTTATATTGGCTAGATAACTTAGAAGTTGATATAGGCTAACATTTAAATTGCATGATTGGCCTACAATTGGGCAAATTGAAAACTATTAGTCACATTATTATCAGACAAAAATCAGAAAAATGTCACTTTTAGAATGTTTCTAAGGTCGAGAAACTCAACATATTCGGCTAACACTCTGGAAAAAATCCTAAATTTTCATTTATGCGATCCTACGAATGATTACAAAACCCTGAAAACTATGTAATCCAAATAATACAACTGGAAGACTTCTGAAAAGGCCGGAGAAAAATTTTGCCTTGAACGGGAATCAAACTCGGGTCTTAAAAAATGCTTTCTTGGACGGAAATCGAACCCGAGTCTTTCACTTACCGGGCGGATATTCTAATCGCTTAACTATCGAGGCAGACTAATTCTCCCGCTTCAGAATCGGGTATATCTCGCGCTGAGGTCAGGTCAGTCAACAAATGTCTTCAATGAGAAAAGTACAAAGAAAACCCATTTACATCCTAAAGGTGAGATGGCCAGATAAACACAAATGAAAGTATTAGTGAAGTTTGCATGCAGATAGACATATGCTGCTGGAAATGAAGATTTATGAAAAATCCGGTCAAAGCAGAACTTTTCTCCGACCTTTTCAGAAATCTTCATGTCCAGCATATGCTAATCTGCACATAATCTTCACCAACATTTTAATTTGTGGATATAACTGGAGTTTACCAACAAGAGGAAATTTGGCTAATTTAAACCACTAATTCTCCTCTAGCATTTAATATCAAACAAGTATAAAAATATCAATTTCCCATATCCATTATCGAAGTTTTCTCTGATTGTAAAAAGTAGCTGCTATAAATTTCAAGTTATAATTATTGTTAAGCATGTAATCGACTTGAAATCGCTGGGCAAGCGATTCATCGAAAGATATACGACTAAAATTCAGCGAAGCCTGGTGACACGAAAAGATTGGTGATGAAAGAATTTCATTTCATATATCTACAATAGAACCGCAACAAAACGAATTTCCGATTAATTGAAATGGATAATTTCATGATCTCTATCATAGACGTTAAAATCAACTAAGCTCGAAGAGTCAATAGCTGAAACTTTTTCTGTCTTTCCTTGAGGTCAGAGTAACCGGGATTCAACGGTATTAGGAGGCAACCAGAGTAATGGGATGAATTGCGCAAATTTTAAGCAAATGAGACCGCACGAATAAAAAAATATAACCTAATAATTTTGACATGGCTGGACGAGCACATTATTTTACCTCCACTTTACGGATGTGGAAGTCCAGAAATGAAAGGACTTTTTCGCCGCGGCTTCGAGCAAAAAATAAATAAATATTATTCATAAAAAAATGCACGGACCAGTTATGCGACACATGACTATAACACAGCTTTGGCACTAATCCAATCAAAAATCTCTGCCAAGACTCGATCAATTTCAGCGAAAACAACAATCCAACGGGTCAAAAATTATGACTCGCAAGCCCTTTTCTTCTTTTGCGCAACCAGCAGCTCCTTCGAGCGGAACCCGAACCGAATCGTGTCGATTTTTATGCAAACCTAAAGCGTAAAAAATGGTTTGTTGGCACGATATTCCTTCACCGCCGAAACAATGAGAAATAGTACAGGCCATAAATCGAAAATCTCTTGACACCGGTCGCCAGTGGCAGCAGATACACCTAATATGCGGCCGCGACTGTCACCTCGGCATAACAAACGGGTCGGTCCGATCGCCGATAGCTGCCACAAGTGTCCCGCACCAGACGGCTCAGAACGACTTTCTTTCTCTTTCGTGCATCCGGATTCGCTCGAAGCGACGGAACCAAAGAGAAAACTGTATACGACAAAAGATTTGGCCGTGCCTTACAAGAAAAAAAAAACGTTGCGTCAACTACCTTAAGCGTCCCTCGAAATTCGAATTACGTCGTCTCGCCGGAGACGCCGCCTTGCCCTCTCGATATTCGCACACGAGAGCTGTCATAAGGGAGAGAGAGCATATTAATTTCGAGATGATTGCTTGAGAGACAGAGAGGCCCAGGATTTATGGTGGCGAGGGTTTCAATATGGGCGGCGACTCTTGGCCCGCGGGCGAGCGCACATGCATACAGGAGTCGCTGGACCATGGGAAGGCGATTTATGACGAGGTTGTATGTGCGCAATAGGAGGTGGCAGTGGTCTCCAAGACACGAGCACGGTGGGGAAAAACGGGGGAAATAATTCGGGCGGAAATAAAAAAAAGGGTGTTTTCCAGATAAAATAGATTCGCTTTATCTACGAGGAAAATGCTGCGAGCGACGGTTCTCGCGGGATAAATGAAAAGGCAATCGCAGAGGGAAAACGCCTGGATACCGCGACACGACCGAAGATTGCATCGGTATCGGTTAAATTGAATTTGGGTTGGCGAGATAGGGAGTTTTTTCTACACGATGGAATTGTGCTTTGGGGCTTGGCGGACAAAGCAGGAAATAAATGAGGCGGGTTTTGCATTAACTGGAATGCGCGGTGCCACGATCCGTGAAATAAACGTCCACCGGAGGAAAATACAAGAATAGCTATAAGCTTTTAATTCGACCATCGGACAAGAACGTTAGAATTGGCACAACTTTCAAGTAAATGGAAACTCTTGGTATAAACCTTGAAAATGAGAAGGGGTCATTCGAAATATTTTTATGTAGATAAGGTAATTAATTAACACTCAGAAAACAAAATTGGTTACAGCGATTCGATTCTAAAACAGCACTATAGCCACGTGCAACCGAAGACGCACAGAAATGCTACACTTAAGAGTAGTACATTTCATAGACTCAAGTATCTCGCAAAATCCAAAAAAGGCGATTCGATTAAAACTTGTTCCAGAGGCAAACAAAAGGCTTTAGTTTTAAAAAAAACGCCTATACTGTGCATTTAAGTATCAAAAGAAACACCACAGTTAGATCATTTTATTAGCGTCAACTTTCTAACAAATAGTAGAAATACACGTTGAACTTCACCACAACACGAAGAAAAACGAACCATTCAGTATCTAATATCAAGGATGACAATTTGAACCAGCTTTAATGTCAAAGGATTACACAAAAGACTACTAGAAGAAACAAAAGCACCACGATAATCATAATTTCTTCGCGTAGCGAGATGCTACGGAAATTGTCTTTCGAGACACCTTCACCGCCGCCCTCATCCGTTTCCCCGCCGGCATTGCAGGACTAGGAAGGAGGAAAAGAGATGCAGCCGAAAGAAAGAGGTCACATCCTTCCTCGCTTTCCTCTCCTCTCGCCCTGTTTATTCGGCGGGACGCGGCATGGGGAGGGCGAATAATCGTTCTCTCCACCCCCGCCCCTTCTTAACACCCCCTCAGACACAAGGATGGGAGCATGAAGAGGGGGAAAAGAGAGAAAATGGAGCGATGAGTCCTTGGAGGGTAATCGCCTCCTTCCCCCTCCGTGACGTTTAAGAAGACTTCGAGCGCGCAGACGCGGAGGACTCGGGAAGGTAGACCATCCAAGCGTCTGCGTGCGCGCGTGTGTGATACGACCGTGGTGTTATAATGGGATGGAAGGCCCTGTCTCTCTCTCTCTTCCCCTCCCGCCCTCTTTAACCTCTCTCCCTCGCCCCTCTTCCTGCATGAGGAGGCGGAGGAAAAGTTCGTGTGTGAGAGAGAAAGAGATCGAGAAGCGCTCCTCCTAGGAAAACAAGCTAGAGGCTACGCACCGCTCACTTTCACTGCTAAAGCAGGCAACGGCGAGAGTTCAAAAGCGAGAAAGAAGTAGATGGAGGACGAGCGTTTTAATGTCGTCAGAAGTGGCTCGAAGAGGCTGTGACCCTGTTTAGGCCGCGGGGAATAGGGAGTAAAAGGAGAAGGGGGGAATAGGGAGTAAAAGGAGAAGGGGGGAATAGGGAGTAAAAGGAGAAGGGGGGAATAGGGAGTAAAAGGAGAAGGGGGGAATAGGGAGTAAAAGGAGAAGGGGGGAATAGGGAGTAAAAGGAGAAGGGGGGAATAGGGAGTAAAAGGAGAAGGGGGGAATAGGGAGTAAAAGGAGAAGGGGGGAATAGGGAGTAAAAGGAGAAGGGGGGAATAGGGAGTAAAAGGAGAAGGGGGGAATAGGGAGTAAAAGGAGAAGGGGGGAATAACACCCACACGACGATGCGCTCTTCAAACCCTACCTCTCCCTGCTCGAGGAGTGGAGGGGGTAGAGAGAGAGAGAGGAAGCGGTGGATAAGGAACCTTTTGATCGTCGCGCAGAACGGCCGATTACGCGGCCGGCTTCCCACTTTCAGAGGAGGTGGTATACTAATTGACAATTACGGGAAATGTTTTTCTTTTAATGGAGGGACTCGAATTGGTCGATTAGAAAAGTTACAAGAGACCTTGTACGATTTCACTCTCCGAAATCGGCGTCCTCGTTTTTATGAGAGAATCTCGCGACCAAAGTGAAAAGACATCGTCAAAACCACCATTGAAACGAGTGGAACGTTTTTTAACAGCGCTCGTTATCAAAAACAGAAAGCAAACACGGCGGGTTTAATGAAATTACGATGAGCTGGGGACACTCGTGATAAAATGGCAACTCCCCAAAAGATCTCCTCGAATTAGATAAACTAAGAGCTGGGATACTGTCACGAAAATGGGCATAGAAAAATTGAAAATTGGTCATCTAATAAAATAAGACAAAGAAAGTATACCGTTCTTTCTAAATTGTACAATGTCTACATTCATAAAACCATCAAAGCAACTTACTAATCTCAAATAGCATCACAACCGATATCGTTTCTTTAATGTTTAAAAACTATAAAAACGTCAATTTATTTTTGTTAAATCTGCTGTAGTAATGATTTTGCTCAATGCATACGCGTCGAAGAATCTATCATGACTATGACAGTAATTTTTAATTTAAGCGCAAAGAATCTATTAATTACTAGCAAATTTTTAGTTTTATTCACTTTTTAATAGAGGAATTCTATATCTGGAATTAATGGATATCAAACAAACATTCCCGCAAACTATACAGACTCAAAATGTGAACTGGCTACTTCAAAGACTACTCGAAAGGCAGTACCACTCCCGCCATCTCTGTTCCTACTCCCGAACTCATAGCACAAAAAGTTCCACGGGAGCTCGTGAGGGGGAAGCAGCGCCAAGGATAGTTTTAAAAATGGGTTGACAAAAATCGGGGTCACGCTTCTCCACGGCGTATCAACATCAACAACGAACCGATTCTTCTCTCTCTCTCCCACACCATCACCCCTTCTTCACCTACGCCCCACAAGCAAACCATCATCATCATCAACCGTCCACTTCTTTCTTTGTCCGCCGGAGAGCGCTCCAGTTAGCACACCTCTTGCCCTGACCCCTGCCCTCGATACCGCCCCGACGGCGTGGGGAAACCAGGCCGCCCCCCCTCACACCTTCCCCTCGCCAACAACCTCCGTTCACCTCCCCTCCACAACCTCATCCCACCCACACCTGCTACCATGGCACATTCCCCCTTCGACCTCTCTACCGCTCCAACTCCCGCGAGACGCCCCACCCTTAAAAAAAACTCATCCCCGTGAGCGAAGGAAAGAACAGGGAAGATGTCTCGGCCCCGATTCGGCCCTCAGGAATTTCTATGACACCGTTTCCTAACTAGAAGATGGGTTAGAAGGGATAACTGGGCCACAAGGAATGGCAAGGGAGGCAAGAGGACGCGAGGAGTCAATAATCTAGAATACATGAAGGTAATCGGTCTCCTTGGACCATTACGCACCTATCAGAAAATACCGGACTGTGGGAATGGGAACGACAGTAAGAAATGGTATAAAGGTGGAAGCTCAGTTGCGTGAGCGGAGAAGAAGCGCGATGAGGGAGACTCGTGGGAGTGAAGGAGAAAGCAGAGTAGGGAAATCGGGAGGAAGTTTGTGGACATGTGGAAGAAGAAAATGAGGAGAGGCACTCAAACAAGAGATAAGAAGATGTCGAGGTTCTCGAGAAGAGGCCGTATATCCTTGGAAAAGGCTATAAAAATACCGAGAGCGATAAAATTTTAAGGATGCGCCCGATGAAGACACAAGAAGGCGGGAAGTGGAAAAAAATATTAGTATTAGTGAGGTGGGCACAAGTTCTCAACGAACAAACAACTTGACGGAAAAACACACAATCGTCAAGGTGAATGTAGAGGTAAATAACTTCTCGAATAGAAATTGGTTTTAAATCGGATGATGATGGTGCTCGTACGCGTAATATCGTCACATAAAAGTCATGTTTTATACAATGATGATGATGACATACAATGATGGAGTTACCACGAAATCTTGAATTTGACAGCAAAATTCTATTGACACAGTGAGATTATTAAAATTCTCAACTTTTACATCAATGAAGCGCAGTAAACATTTGACGTGAATTGATTCGACAATGTTTGTTCGAAGGAAATACGTAAACAAATATTTTCTCCAATAAAAAATACTCGGCCTTAACAACTTCGTATGTATTACGCGAATCAGATATTAAACTATTAAAATTCCAGATATAACGCACACAAATGGAATCAAAACGTGACAAATTTCACAATTGCTCCGTGAAAAACAACCGAATTCGAATTCGGCGAAGATTATAATTTAAATAGTAACAAATATCGTATTTTTATCTTATCTTTCGGCTGCGTGTTTACAAAAGGTTTCAAAGTGTATTAGTCAGCTGAAGTCGAGAAGATTGAGAATTACAACGAAAGAAAAAAATACTAATCGAGATAAGCGTGGAACTCGAAATTCCTGCGATTTTATATATGGAATTTCGTGCGCCTTACGTCCTAACGTGAAACTGACGAAACAAACAACATTCAAAACGAGAAATGAACAACTTTCGTAAAATCAGTCATATGTACCGAAATATAGAAATATTTTCTCCGAAAGTATTAAAAAATAACAAACGAGCGCGTGGCAAAAGTAAATAACACAAGTTATTCAATTAAATGACTGAGGTTACCATCGCACGCTGTTTTCGGGAAAAAATGAGAACGCGTACTCACGTATCCAAAAACACGGATTGTGTTCGTGTACTCACGCATTATGAGTGAGAGAAGCCCACCGAATTGCAAGAAACTTATCCAACTTCTCAAGCCGTGGAAGATTCTAATCCTCTTGATTCACAAGTCATACACGTCACTAAATCGAACCATTTTAAGCGCTGATCTCACTCCGCCGAGTTCCTTGAACTAAAAAAATTCCTTAATTTTAGATAAACCGTCATGAACACGCCATATTCTGAAATTAGGAAAATCACTCGCGGAAAAATCCAGGTCAACGTGGATCCGTTATGGAGAATAGACGGACATTTTCGCGAACATCGTCGGAAATACAGTAACCATTCATTTAAGTCGGGTCGAAATTGCAACACGAAACCTTAACGTAAAACAAATTTTCTTTGGCGAAAAGAAAAAGTCGCAATAATCCTTATCACGAGCGCTCGATTCGTAAGATAAAAAATTAACGAAAGTTCCATATGACAGCATCTACCAATCGAGTTAGCCACGTATAGTGGTCGCTGAAGGTAATAGGACACTTGAGATAATTTTTTTCCGAGTGTTCAAAGGAACGGAAATTTACCCTCCACTTAGGAATAAGCACCACGTCACACAAAAAAAAGTTGGAAACGTAAATAGGGAAAATACCGTGATTACATTGTCTCCGTCGGAAAGAATGAAACGAGGGACACGAAGAGCTGCAGGTGCCAGCGATCGACATGCACACACGTTTTGCCTCGATAATGCGGTGCTTGTTACCCAATTATGCACGTGCGAGAACGAGAAGTTTATATTGAGAAGAAAGATGCAAACAAGACAACAGTGGCGTCTCGAAGGAATAATGGAGAAGTTTAAACAAAGCTGCACATAAATGATTTAGAAGGCCATAAGTTTGCAAGAGAACTGGCATACAAGCATACTGGGCATGTTCCTTTGACTGGAAGAAGGTCTTTGACTAGACAAACTGGATAAAAATGATGGGAATACTGAAGGATATTGGTATGGACTGGAAAGATAGAAGATTTATAGATGAATCGGATGGTAAGTCTATTTAGAGCACGATAGACAGGCAGTGTTATAGTATGAGTAAGAAAAAGTTGCTGCTTGTCCCCATACCTATTCAATATACGTGAAAATAGAAACAAAAAGAAAAACATGTCAATAAACCAAAGATCTGAAGAATAGAATCGAGGACATATCACTGAGTCAGAAAAATGTGCAGATGATCAATAAATTCTGGCGAGAGGAAAATGAAATCCAGAAAAGTATGAATACAAAGCCGACAACCAGAAGAAAGCATATGATGAAAAAGGTATACGTTTGGAAAATATTGCAAAATGAAGACTTGAATATAAGGACTGCTGGGAGGCCACTACAAGTTGAGTAATGTAAATAGCTTGGAAGCATTACAGCAAGAGATGCAAAATACACAAATGAAATAAGGGCTATAATAATTGAGAGCAATGGAAAAAGTTGGTTAAGCTGCTGTTTGAGGGTATCATCTTGCAATGAGAGAAAAAGTGGGGCTCAGGACAAATTGTCTAAGGTGCTTAGAGAAGACTGATTAAAATAAAATGGGCAGATAGAGCATGAAATGTGAAAGTATTAAAAATAACATAAAAGGGAATTATAATTAGGCTAGGTAGGATTCAATTTAAATAAAAAAATGTCGATATTTTTTTAAATTTCAAAATCAACAAAAATGAATAATCGTTGATAAGAGTCGATTTTCCAACAAGATGGAAAAGTATATATATACCTACTCTGAATTATAATATTTAAGTCGTTTCTGTTTACTTTTTTCTCAGTATTATTTTCTACCTACGATTTCATTCCTTTTCTGGGCTTGCATTAACAGCGGGACTGAAAGAAGGGTATTTTCTTACATTGAAATATGCATCTTTTTGAAAAGCTCACGCTTCTACTCTGGACAATCAGGTAACCGCAAGGCCCTAGGGTAGTTTTGAGAACACGTGTTTCTTAAGTCTTTTGGGGTTTATGAGATTATATTTGCCGACATAATGGTGGGATATTCCACGAGCCTTTCTATACAGATAAGGTCATGGATATGCCCTACAGAGAATGCCTCAACCCCTGTAAAACAAGGTTTGGAAGAAAGGAATTTCGATGGTCGTTTGAAGACTAATCGTTTTCTACCCCTTCCACTCATCAACCCCGTGGAGTGTATTCAAAAAACAAATGTTTCTCGATCCTTTCTGGGGTTTATCCTATAGATGACCTTGTTTTATGCACTTGCACCCATTCTCCCTATGCACAACCCAATCATTTGGAAGCTTTTTCTTCAAGTTATCCAAGAAGGATGGTTCCTCTCTCATGCTTTTGGATCCGTCTTTTGCTACAGGTTAGTAAATTTCAATTCATATATAATGGCTTAAAAAAGGTGCACATAAATTACCAATCATTACTAAAAATTGAAGAGGGATTAAATATTAATATTATTTGCTATTTGTTGTAAAATATTTTGCAGATTGGAAAAACATTTTAATCAGAATTTGAGGTAAGACTGTTGATCAAGCGATCAATGATGAAGTCTAATTTTTCTCAGTGATGAAATATATCAAACTAATGGGAGTTACCCGGCTTCGCTCGGGAAAGGGTTTTCTTTTAAGTAGCAAATGATTTTTATTTCTTGGGGTCCCGCACTGTTGGTGCCCCAAAATTTCTCAAATGTGTTATTCGGAAAAGAGGTTCACATGGAATTTTAACTACCACCTAAAGAAACCATTCAATAATTTTAGTCAGGCTTGTGCTAATGGGTGTATCTCAAAGGCGAATCCATCATATAATCAAGGCAGACTGCTTTTCCAAGATTATTTGGCATAATCGAGCAGTTTTATTAAAATAGGAATTACTCCAAGTACACCATAAGACCTGAATTTTCGTTCCCCATTCCTTAATTATGTAAGCGATGTTTACATTAACATTTACTATTTTATGTATTGTATTGTAAAGTTTTACCATTAATATAATTATGCATTAACGTCTTAATTACTATTCACATGAATAGAAGCACCGAAGCCTTTAAAGCAGCAATAAAATTATGTGGATTATGTCAATACTATTAGCCAAAACGTAAAAAATAAACAACATCTTGGCTACCGAACAAATGTAAGTAGATGTATCGATTTATGTTGCGATAAATCTTTCAATGTTCAATGATAAAGGATAACAATGTTCTAATATTCTTTAAAAATCATTTGACTCACTTTAAAAGTATTCATAGACTATACGAGTATTTAATCCATTTGTACCCTTTATCTTGGCGTTGGCTATTCTTCCTCTACGGCACGCCATGGATTGAATTAATGTTTATGTGGCTCTTTCTTTTTGAAGAGGACAACAATTGTGAAATTTAGCTTTGTTGCTGCCTGGAAAATGTTGATAAATTTTGCACTTAAAGGATAATTTCAAGCGAATTAACATGTAATACGACAAAACATGAACAGAATTAAAATATTGTCTTTCTTGCATAAAATAAGCATTTCATGTGATCATAAGTTAACATTTAGGTATATTGATATCCATATCAGTGAAGGGCTGCATGGCATTTTGGGGTTTCTCCACACCATTTCTCATGCATTTTTATGGAAATAGTATTTCATTGACCCCATGGGGTATGAGACACCCCATGGTTTGGAAACCTAGACTAAAACTTTCCCTAGGTCCGTAGCATGGCCCATGTAACTTTCGAATTAGATGGCTCTTATGGTGTCCGAGTTATTAGCGCACAAACATTCTCTTATTTATATTAGATGATACAAAGCATTAGATAGTTCTTTTTTATGTCTAAAATATTATTGTGATAATTATATCATTAACGTTTTTTCCTTAATTGGCATCAATGAATATCTAAAAGCCTTTACGCTGAACTCGCAAATTATTTTTTTAGAATGTTTCGCGGCAAAAGCAACATCATATTGTTCAGATTTCATAAATTAATTGTTTTCTAGTTTTCATTATACAATTTAAAGAGGTAAATCTCAATTCGTTATTGGGTATTTTCTTTAATATTAACATTTAAAAATGAAAAATGAATATGTATTGGATACCAATTTATATCGAGGAGCAGGCTAGAACCTTGATGGCATTCCTTTTAGCTTTTCATTATCAATAATTTTACAGAGCGATGAATAAATTAACATGTACTATGTAAATATCTCAACAAACATTAACGGAGGGGGGCACTGGAGTGCTATCTTGCCCAGGGCACCAAAATTCCTCGGGCTGACCCTGCTGAAGGCAGACAAGTTACTAATAACAATGATACAGAGACAATCATGGATAGCTTCAAACTTTATAGCATTGAAATGTTACATCAAGTCAATACGCATTTAAAAGACACAATTCACTGCACAAAAGTTTCCAAATAAGAAATGATGTTTTGAAACCGAGGTGATGGAACTTATATTTAATTACTAAGTTACATCAATATTGAGGATATTGATAAATTTATGCCATCACGTCATTAATTGTCAGCTGGCAATAGGCATTAAGAATATCAAACCAATCACATATTTATAATTTTATACTGAGAGCACAATAGGAAAACAATTGGGTGTATTAATCTACCCTTCCCTTGAAGTAAAAAATAAATATGTAAATATAGAATAAAAACTTCACTTTATTAGCCTTTACTTGGTGGCATTCCATCTTAAAAAATCACACAAATCACATATATTACTATACCACAATATTTAATGACCTTTGTCACCTGATGATGATGCTATGCATCGAAACCCCAGTCATGTTTTTCATTAAATTTTGTGGTATAGTAATATGTGATGTGATTTTTTAAATAAAGAATAAGTAAAAATTATGTGTTCAACACACTGACTTATGGTTTTTTCATGGATCAGTCAATTGACTTGGATACTTAAAAAGTTATTACACCATATACCCCACACAGGCATTTTTACTTTTCAAATTTCTAAGACCTAGCACTTACCCCACCCCTCTCCCAAGAGAAACTCTTATATGTGCCACTGAGTTTTTATTAAAGCAAACTAAATGGCTGCAAATATTGAAACAACACAAGGAGTATCAATGTGTTGCAGCAACTTACACTTTTAAAAACTTTGCCATGTGATAAGGAAATTACATATGTATATTATGCATATATTCCACAGAGAAAGACAATCTTTATTTTGGTATAACATGGGTAAATATAGCAACAGTTGTTTTCCTTTCTAGACCAATCAATTTTCAGTTTTATGATAATTAGTCATAGAACAAAAATACAAGCACCCTCTAATTCCTATAAAAGGGCCACCATACCAATCATAACAACATCTTTATCAGAGGTTCTTAACCTATTTGCAGCTACACATCCTCCAGTACTACTCATGGATCCCCACCCCATTTATACAGGATGAGTCATGAGGAATGTGCCTAACTTCAGGATGTGATTTCTGAGGTCATCCCAAGTAAAACATGTTATATCAACATGGGTCTGATTCTCAATCGTTGTGGAGTTATGACTGTTCACAATTTAACAAATGGAGTTTAAAATTTTTGTGTCTGGGGGTGGATAAAAGAAATGGTGTACTCTATAAAAGTGGAAACACAAGACGCATTGCTCAGTCGCATTTTGGATGTTGCAGCACTCATTAAAGACAAACATACCGAACTACAGCGAGCTACACAAGCAATTCAAAAACAAGCTGCCTTGTGCATTGAGACTGAGGGTGGTTGGTTTGAGAACCTGTAAACTTCCGAGCTATGCCAAATCTTGTAAACAAAACTTAAAGAATAAACACTTTGCCAAATGCATGTTGCCTTATCCTTATTTTGTAGCATTCTAAACTCCATTTGTTAAATTGTTAAATTTTGAACTGCCATATCTCCACAACCATTGAGAATCAGACCCATGTTGATATAACACTCGAAATGACCTCAGAAATCGCATCCTGAAGTTATGCACATTCCTCATGACTCACTCTGTATAATGTATTTTCATAAGGCTCCAGGAAAATCTACAGACAGGGAGAGAGGATGGGAAGTGTTCTAATTTTAATTTAATACTTGATTCATGCATATCTGTCATTTTTGATGGGCAATTATATTAATACTAGCAAAGTCTGTACAAAAAAATTGCAAAAAAGTTATTTATTGTGTCAGCGTTATTGATTACATCTTTATATTTAAAAAATATTCAATCAAAAATATAAGTGCACCCTTCCCTCCATTGCCCCCTTCAGCAGACGTCCATCGATTTTTCTTTGTGTATCATTTTAGTTTAACACGACACTCGTATGTATACATACTTAAAAACATCTATTTCAATCTAGAATATGTCAACATTCTATTTCCAATATTAATAATTAAGACACAAAATTGAGTAATACCTTCACTTCTTAATGTAAATACCTTTAAAATTACTATAAGCAATGTAGTAATTAGATTTGTTCTAAAATATATCTATTTCAAAAAGATTTGTTATTAGTCATTAAATGTAAAAAATTTAGTTCAAAATGCTAAATAAAATAAATTATGTTGTACAGGATATAATTATAACAATTCGTCTAATTTCCACTTAAACATTACATCTGCCTGAGGAATGATAAATTATTTCCTATTAAGCCCATATATATATATATATGTGGGACTGAGATGGTGTACGGGTGGTGATCGTCGCTTGTTTGTGACGGGTGGTGATCGTCAGTTGTTCAGAGTGGATGCTGGGAGTGAGATAGTTGGGTGATGGCAAGACGGCGAGAGGTTGGCGCGAGTGAAAGTGGGACAACGACGTGAATCTAGCCGAGTAGCAGAATGGACGGTGGTTTACCAGTGTGCCCAGTGTATTAAAGGATAATAAAATTTATCCTACCTAAGTTCTCTCGTCTCCTTTATCCGCACCCCACAACTTTTGGGGGCTCGTCCGGGATGTGGAAAGAAACGTGAGATGAAGACGCGCCATGACACCAGTAGGACGAATTTTAGTGTATTTATAAGACGAATAGAAGTTTATATGTAAGATGAATAGACGAAAGACGAGACGTTATTTTACGAAAGACGAGACGTTATCTTACGAAAGACGAGACGTTATCTTACGAAAGACGAGACGTTATTTTACGAAAGACGAGACGTTATTTTGCGAAAGACGAGACGTTATCTTATGAAAGACGAGACGTTATTTTACGAAAGACGAGACATTATATTACGAAAGACGAGACGTTATATTACGAAAGACGAGACGTTATATTACGAAAGACGAGACCTTGCATTTCTCATCAAAGTGTAGTTGTGTTGGCCTAAAGACGATAGGAGCACGCTGCATATTTTGGACTTTATTTGCCGAGAGACGAGAAAAATTATTAGTTAGAAGAGTGATATTTTAATGTGATATAATTTCCTAGCTGATAAACGTTGTGTTGAAACATTTAAGACTTCGAAAGAAAAAGCGTGGGAAGCCATTTTGGTGAAGTCACTTCTCACGTAATGGATGCTATCTAGCTGGTGGGTCACATGACGAGAAAAAGCGCGGGAAGGTAGTGTTGGACTGACGTAGGATCACGTGACGAGGAAGAAGCCTGAAACTAGCGTGTGCCTGGTATAGCCGAGGGGAGGGGAAAGTACTTTTTGTTTCTTCGTGTTAGTGTGAATAGGCGTTGGAAGATGGCTCCACCTGAAGATCTTTCTGAGAGAGAGGCGGGCAACAAGTCGAACCGTAGAGCAGCTACAGCGCGAGTTGGCAGAGGCCGAAGCTGAGCGTGATGCGTTGCGCGACGAACAACGCCGAATCAAAGAGTCGGAGAGCGAAAGTAGTGTATCTCGCGGAAGAGATGAGGGCCACGGAGTTATGAGGGGACAGCTTCAGTTCAGGGATATAGAAGGGACGATCCCGAAATTCACCGGAGAGGACAAGGCCTTCCCAGTAGGCAAGTGGATTGAACTCATCGAGGAGCACAGTGAATTGTACGAATGGTCGCCACTACGGATGTTGGTTTTTGCGAAGAAGTGCCTCGAGGGAACCGCGAAGCTGTGGCTGGAGGCGGAACCAGTATTCAAGACGTGGGGAGCACTTAAGGAGGCCCTGAGGGAGGAGTTTGAATCGAAGACAAACAGTCGTGAGATTCATCAGTTACTATTTAGGCGCAAAAAGAAGGAAGGGGAATCCCACCAAGAGTACATCCTGCAGATGAGGAAAATAGCTAGTAGGATTGACCTGGAACCAGAAATCACTATTCAATATATTATCGACGGTCTTCGGGATAGTGAGGTAAATAAGGCAATACTGTATGGGGCTAAGACATTTGCCGAGTTTCGGGAGAAGGTAAAATATTACGAGATGATGAGGAGCAAAATGTCTACGAATAGGCCGCAGCGTGAGGTGGAAGTACCAAGGAGTCCTGGGTCGAACTTTTCTAACAAAACAAAACAGGCTAAGTGCTTCAATTGTGGGGGCGTAGGACATTTGAGCCGTGATTGTAAGTTTAAGGAAAGGGGGACCAAGTGCCTCGGGTTTGGGCATATTGCCGCGAAATGCCCAGGTTCGCCTTCGAGTGGTGGTCAACGGGATGTTTTCCATGTAGAAAAGAGCACTGATAGAGCAGGTTTGTTACAGTTGCGGTCAGAGGGCCGGAAAAATAGGATTAAGACTGTGAAAATTAACAGAGTCAATGTGGACTGTCTAATTGATAGTGGGAGTGACTACAATATCATTGCCGAAGACCTTTGCAAGGAGTTAGGTGAACTGGACTTTGAAAGGCACGAGCAGGTTCTAGAAGCCGCAGGTGGGGGGATGATCAAGACGCTGGGCCGACTTAAGACGACGACTGTTATCGACGGAGTCCCATATCCACTGTTGTACTCGGTAGTGCCTGCTGGAACCATTCCTTACGTGAGAGCTCTCTTAGGTGATGAACTGTTGAACCATGCTTCAGTGAAGTTAAGCAGGAGCGAGGCTCAGATATGACCAGAAGAGGGCTGTATGCTGCTTATTGCCGCAGACGACGACCAGTGCAGTCATTTAGACCCAGAATTAGGCAGCAAGGTTAGAGAATTAGTCGGGGATTACCAGCCTAAGAAGATGGAAGAGGTGCCGATTAAGATGAAAATAGTCCTAAAGAATGAGATGCCCATTAGCCGGAGACCACGGCGGTTATCACCTAAGGAGTCGGCCGAAGTTAACGAGCAGGTGGAAGAGTGGTTGGAAAAGGGGATAATCACGACCAGCCATTCTGAGTTCGCTAGCCAGGTGGTTGTGGCCAGGAAGAAAGATGGGAGTGCAAGAATATGTGTAAACTACAAACTGATTAACAAGGTCATTGTTAGACAGCATTTCCCCCTGCCTTTGATATAGGACATTTTGGATAGGTTAGTGGAGGCAAAGGTGGCAAAGCTGGACTTAAAAGATGGTTTCTTTCATGTGCAAGTGGCAGAAGGGAGCAGAAAATATACAGCCTTTGTGACACCTACAGGACAGTATGAGTTCACTAGGGTCCCATTTGGGTTGTGCAATTCCCCAGCTGTGTTTCAGAGATTCATTTCATTTGTTTTTCGGGGGCTGGTGAAGCGTGGGATTGTACTAATGTATTTGGATGACATAATAATTGTGGCTGAAAGCGAGATTGAGGCAGTGGATAGATTGAGGGAAGTGCTGGAAATCGCAAGCAGATATGGATTAGAGATCAATTGGAGGAAATGCCAACTGCTGCATAGACGAATTGAATTCTTAGGATATGTTGTGGAGAATAGTACGGTTCAGCCGTCACCGGACAAAGTAGCTGCCCTTGTCAATTTTCCCGAGCAGAGGACAGAGAGACAACTACCGAGTTTCTTGGGATTGGCAGGTTACTTCCGCAAATATGTGCAAGGCTATGCTAAGATCGCCAAGCCACTTAGTGATCTTCTGAAGAGCGGGAGAAAAGTTCTGATGGGTAAGGATGAACATCAAGCATTCCTGATGCTGAAAAGGGCAATGGCAGCTGAGCCTGTGCTGCGTATTTACAATCCAAGGCTGGAGACCGAGCTTCACACAGATGCATCCATGGATGGCTTAGGGGCGATTCTCCTACAGAGGTCCAAGGATGATAACCAGCTCCACCGGGTCTACTACATGAGCAGGAAGACATCAGAAGTAGAGAGGATGCAGAGTATCCTGGTGGCAGTCTTCGCGAAGCTGTCTGCAGAGGAGCCATTGAAGTGGTTCAAGTCGATAAGTCAGGTGCAGCGGGCAGTGAACAGCACACCCCAACAGTCCATTGGCACCACCCTATTTGAACTTTTAATGGGGACGATGATGAGGAATCCAGAGAATGTTGAACTGCAGGAGATAATTGAGGAGGAGATGCATACCTCTTTTACAGGGGCAAGGAACGACCTGCGTAAGCGGGCCAAGGAAGCCATTGCAAGGGTCCAGGAGGAGAATAGACGGAACTTCAATCGTCGATGCAAGGAGGCCACAAAGTATGAGGTGGGTGGCATAGTGGCGGTGAAGAGGAGGCAGTTTGGAGCAGGCCTGAAGTTGAGGAACAAGTTCCTGGGACCTTACCGAATCACAAAGGTGTACCCTAAGGACCGCTATGATGTGGAGAAGGTTGGTAGCCATGAGGGTCCAGGACACACTTCCGCCGTAGCAGAGAACATGAAGCCATGGAGAGGGTTCTACCGAGACATGGAGGATGACCTGTCATTGTCCGGGAAGGACGATTAATAGGATGGCCGAGTTATGGGACTGAGATGGTGTACGGGTGGTGATCATCACTTGTTTGTGATGGGTGGTGATCGTCAGTTGTTCAGAGTGGATGCTGGGAGTGAGATAGTTGGGTGATGGCAAGACGGCGAGAGGTTGGCGCGAGTGAAAGTGGGATGTATGTGAATGTAGCTGAGTATCAGAATGGACGGTGTGTGTACAACGGAAGTTTACCAGTGTATTAAAGGATAATAAAATTTATCCTACCTAAGTTCTCTCGTCTCCTTTATCCGCACCCCACACATATATATATATATATATATATATATATATATATATATATATATATATATGTGTGTGTATATATATATATATATTCATTCATTCATTCGTGTTCTGTCTTGCGACAGGTCCTACCAATTAATTAATTAATTGGTTTTGACTAGGGAATATACATACACGGTGTGGTGGTTTCCCGTTGCCTTCCACAATATATATATATATATATATATATATATATATATATATATATATATATATATATATATATGGATGTCAACAAGGTGTTGGGATGAGGAAACCCTTCCGCAGTTCTTCCGAGTTCTCTCTCTGTAGCTGAAGAAGGAGTAGTTCCGAAAGCTTTACGTTTGTGTTGTTTCTGTGTTTTTGTGTTATTTTACGTGTCGCTTCGACATCCCTGGGGCCTCGCCAACCTGAAGTCGTCTGATTGGTGAGTGCTCACTGGGTTTCCTCATCCCAACACCTTGTTGACATCCACATATTCATTTTACCTTTCCTTTTCCGTAAGTTGTTATATATATATATATATATATATATATATATATATATATATATATATATATATATATATATATATATGCATATAAAAAGTCATAATGATAATGATGATATCGAGTGTTTTCATGGACCCTCCACAAACCCCCTGGACCTACCCTATGGACCCCTTGAGGGTCTACAGACCTTAGGTTAAGAACCACTGCCCTATATAAACTGATCTACTCAAAAAAGAAAAGGGTAACTGATGCATAAAAATTCATATCTAATGATTCTGTGGTTAAGAAACAAACTAAGAAGACAATGAAATCTACATGGTGCAAGAAGAATTTCCATCAACTGCCTTTTGGATTTACAAAATTCATTTGCATTTAATTATATATTAAACTATTATAGAAATCTGTATTGTGTTAACCATTCCTGGCAATTATAAAAGATTTTTAATCTTTTATCACAAAATATGAAAGCCTGAAAGAGTAGTAATAAGCACCAAAAATATATTAACCCTCATGCAATGAAGATTTTTACAAATGAATCCTAATAAGGTGGGACACATGCACCTTAAAATAAAAATTTTGTTTAGCAGATATGACCATTACAACTTCAAATCTAGGTATCTAAAAAGAATCTTCAAAATAAACTCAAATATAATGAATAATGAAGTCCATTAAAAAATACTTTATTTCGAAATGTTTGTAAGACAATTTTCATCCCTTTTCCTTGTGAAAGTATAGTGCTTCTTGAATCACATACTTAACCCACCTTGAGTTTCTTAGCACATTTGTAAAAATGACAGCTTTGGAAGACTACATTGTACTGACATCCAAGCATTTCACCTGCTATTCAATAGGAGGATTTACCAAGAACATCCACAAGTTCAGCGGAAACATATATCAATGATGAAATCCTTCCTTCCCTAATAATTATTATAATACTACCTGCCACAAACTCCAGACAATTTATTTTTTCCAAGAGAAAATAACTGACACCAAGGCAAAAAACAACATTGGAGTAAAGCAGAATACACTCACAGCTATCTGAAGTTTAATCTTTAGACCAGGCAATCTGCACAACTGCCTATGCCCTTGTGCCTAGAGTAGAGGTCGGCAACCGCGGGCGCCATGGCACCCGCAAGACATTTGTGTGTCGCCAGCCAAAAAGAGAACTCAAGTTAAACAATTACGGAAAACTCTCAGAAGACCAATAAGTTGCGGAACAAGATGAAGAACAGAACTTTGTAACCAACAACTTAATCTTACATCACACCGAGCCGAATCGTATGTCTGTTACAAAATAACATCGTCAAAGTCAGGACTTATAAGCGAACAGAATGGGGACATACATTGTTGGATAAAGACATTGTTGTCATTAACAGACTTCTTTTCATAATGACTCCTCCATTACCTCTCTCTTGTTTATTCACGTCCCTTTCCCTTCTCCCTACCCTGCCCTAGTATAAATACATCCTTCACAGCGTTTTTCAGGGATTACTCGCCGAGAGTAGGAGAAGCCGCTATCGTGTTTGTGTGATTGCCGTGCCTGTGCTGACAATTCATACAAACGTTCTCGTATGAACTGTACGAAAAGATAGGGAATTCTCCACCCCTAGTTTATGCTAGGTGAAGGTGTCCTGTAGCCTTCAAGGCTAACTGAGATCCTTGTTCTCAACCTGTCGTGTACTATAGCTCCGTTAGCCGGTTCAAGTTATTTGGAGGTAGGCACTCGATACGGGAAAACTATTTCCCTATGTTGCATGAAACTCCCAAGTTCTTGTCAAAAGTCGTTGGTTTCGAAGTTCTGTCCTCCATCTTGTAGCATAACTTGGCTCGAGTTATTGTTGTGAGTCGTTGGTTTCGGAGTTCTGTTCTTCACTTAGTATACAAAAAGTACAGGGTTTGGGAGATTTTTCTTTCTCTCTTACAATTTCAGCCAGTGATAGCTCATTTCCCTCTTCATTGGTTAAACATAAATCAATTTAAATTGACCAACAGTTCACAATATTTCTGATATTTTCCCGATATTCAGTGTGTTGTGTTTAGTAATTCATTTGTAGAAAATTTCATCCCCATTATAAGTAATAAGAGGCAAAGGACATATTACTTCAATGTTGATTGGGAAGAACAATTCTGTTTTATTGATTTGAAAGGAAAGTGTGCTTGTTTATTGTGCAATGCTAGTGTCACACTTTCAAAGAAAAGTAATGTTGAAAGACATTTTAATACGGTCCACAGAAATTTTAATACTAGTTATCTGTTAAACTCTGAGATCAGGAAAAAGAAAATTTCTGATATGAAATCTATTTTAAGTAACAGCAGAACATTTTTACCAGACAAGTGCAGCAATCAAAAAGAGCAATGATTGCATCACTCAAAATTTCGCATTTGTTGGCCAAGAGGAAAAAGCCTTTTGAAGATGGTGAGATTGTAAAAGAAGCCATGTTAGCAATTGCTGACTCACTTTTCGAAGATATTAAAAATAAAAATGAAATTACCTCAGCAATCAACACGATTCAGTTATCAGCAAGAACAGTTACATGAAGAATTGAAGTTATTGCAACCAATATGGAGAAAGAGTTGGCAAATGAATTACAAAAATGTATTTTCTTCTTGTTGCAACAGGATGAGTCAACAGAAATATCAGACACTTCTCAATTGGCTATGGTTGTGAAGATGGTGTTTAATGATTTTTCAGGAAAGGAAGAATTTCTTAAAATTCTTCCATTAAAGGGACGAACAAGAGGTGAAGACATTTTTTCAGCTTTTAAAAAATATGTCCAAGAAAGTAATATACCATTAATGAAGTTGACTGCAATTACTACAGATGGTGCACCTTTGATGACAGGTTGTAAAAATGAATTTATTGCACTATATAAAGAAGACTCCTTCCAAAATTTATTTCATATCACTGCATTATACATCAAGAAATGTTATGTGCAAAAGTTCTTCATTTTCAACATGTCATGAAAACAGTAACAAAAATAATAAATTCCATAAGAGCCGTACCAATGCAACACCGATTGTTTAAACTGCTTTTACAAGGTGAAGATGCCGAATTCAATGATCTCCTTTTACATACCAAAGTTAGATGGCTCAGCAGAGGCAAAATACTTGTGAAGTTTATAAATCTCATAAAGGAGGTAAAGGAATTTCTCATGTCAAGAAATGAATATTACGCACAGTTGGATGACAAAGCTTGGTTGATGGATTTCGGATTTCTTGTTGATATAACTATAAAATTGAACGAACTGAATATGGAGATGCAAGGGAAAAAATCAACACATTGCAAAAATGATAAGTGCAGTAGATGCATTCAAATGTAAATTGGCATTGTGGAAGTCTCACCTAGAGAGAAATTCATTATCACATTTCCCGAATTTAAAATATATTATTGAGAGTCTGACTGATGAAAATGTTACCACTGAACCATTTTCACAACACACAAACTCTTCTGAAGGAATTTAATTTTAGGTTTCGTCAGTTTTCTGAAGTAGAACCCATAATAACATTCTTTGCTAATCTGTTCAATTTTATGGACAATGATATGTCTGTTAATATTGGAACTTACTTTAATATCGTTAACACCAAGGACTTAGAAATGGAAATAATAAATATGCAGAATGATATTATTTCAAGGTCACATAAAAATTATGAAAACTTCTGGAATTTAGTTGACGAAAATCGCTATCCATTATTAAGAAAATGTGCCCTAAAAATATATTCTTACTGAGCTTCAACATAGACTTGCAAGTCCATTTTTTCAAGCATGAAACACTTGAAATCCAAGTACCGACCAAGACTCACCGATTACAATTTAGACAATTGCCTAAGATCAGGTAACTCAAGTTATGTGACAAATTATAGCAAGTTGGCTGAAGATATGCAGGCCCAAGTTTCACATTGATTTATTTTTCATGTTTTTATAATAAATTCTTTAATAGTTTTTCTCTTATATATACAAAAATATCATTTTAATAAATATTGGTACACATCTACTATTGTTACTTCACTTCATGCCCCCAATAATTAAAGTTGCGCCCTCATAGATAAAGAGGTTGCCGATCACTGATACAGAGAGATATCAGCTGATCTTGCTTATGCGCCCTTCACGTCCTCAGTAATATAAATTGCGCCCTCGTAGGTGAAAAGGTTGCCGACCCCTGGCCTCGAGTATTAGTGTTAAGAGTTAGAAGCTTATTCCTAGAGGTTCAAGATATGTATACATTATTTTTTAAAAGTCCCAACACACAGAAACGGTCTAATGTTCTAAATCAGCGTTTCCCAACCGGTGATTCACGTACCCTTAGGGGTTCGCAAATAATTCTGAGGGGTTCCCGAGAAAAATTTTGGTAATGGCGCCTTTTTCACTTTCTTAGTTCTACAATTCTTACCAACATTTTAATTTCTTTAAAATTAGTTGCATGGTTTTGTTTTCAATTTTTTCTTATGCTTCAAGAATTACTTATTATAATATTTGGAATTTACAGGGTACTAACTATAAACTGATGACAATATCAGAGATTCTGATTTTATTGTAAACATTTACATAATATGTGCTACATTAACTTTTTATTTTTAATGAATTAAACGCGTTCAAAAAAAATTGTTTTTACAAACTTTACTCGCCATTACAAGGGGTTCACCGCCAAAACTATTCTAACTCAAGGGAATCGCGAAGATAAAAGGTTAACCAAAGGGGTTCGCAAGGTAAAAAAGGTTGGGAACCACTGTTCTAAATGATGGTGAAAATTATCGTAAACTATAGTTGGTGAAGACCAACCTCAACTGACAGGTATCAAAGAGAAAATATTTATCTTGAAGGGTTCCTCTTGAAGACTTTGAGCTGCTATTGACATCAACCTCAGAAGCCCACACACTATATTGTAAATATACTCCACCTTTTTGAAGGTCACGAATAAATGGTTCCAGAAAACTGATGCGAAATGCAAATTCGAGAAGTGCTAATCCAATTTTCCCATAAGCCGCCATGTTATTACAAGAGTGGTTCCCAGCAAACCTAAAAATTTCACTTTCTTATCATAAATAATAAAGTTTTAACAGAAAATAAAAGAAAATATAACCGCAAATGAAAAACCTAGTATTATAAAGTAAAAAAATACTTTTAATTACCTTCAAAACGTGTGATAGCAAATGAAAACCCACCATAACAAAGCAATTACACATCTTTCTGCACTTGTACAGTTTACCTCCAACACAATTTCCCATGCCATTTTCTATCTTCTTTTGTTCATTCCAGGAAATGGTTTAATTTCAATTGAACTACTGAAATTGAATGTTGAGTACAAACAAATGTTTTCCTGGATTCTGCAACAAACACTTCCAAGCCGCAAAAAAAAACACTAGCATTAAAAAATGGTTCCATTTCTTTTACTAATTACGTTAGAAATGCATAACAGAAAATCAAAACCTAGCGTAATAATGTTATAACAATTCTTTTAGTAATCGCGTTCAAAATACGCGGCAGAACATCTTACATTACAAGATGATAGCAATTCTTAGATTTACATTAAAAATTTGTAATAAACAATGGAAACCTAGCAAAACATTTCCTTAATTACATTCAAAATACAAAGATAATAGCATTCAATCATTAAATATTTCGGTCAAAAACCAGCAACCTCATACGCAAAGAACGAATAGGGTGCTTTTCCATTAGCCAATAATTTCTAATTTTGCCGTTAGATGCCAGCAACTTCGACTGTTATCGAAAATAACACCGTTGGCAGTCAGTTTTAAACTGAGCTACAAAAGAATTAAATTGATGGTTATCACATTTGTTTACTTTTAAATCTGTTAATAACAGCATTATAATAATAATATAATAATAATGTCCATTTCTAGGGTGCTAAAGTTTAAAATGAACTTAGAAACAAAAAGGTAGAGGGGGTTCACACTTGTTGGCATCGTAAACGCATGATGCGAAATGCAAGTAATATGCGCGAAACAGAAGTAATGGTCATTAGAAAATTTTGTCGTGAAGTTCAAATTTACGAACCGCAAGCATGCAAAGTTTAAAAAGGCGGTGTATATGAAAATAAATTATTAAGAATTTTATAGCCTGTTTTCCTCCAGAAAATTTAACCATGTTTTCAGAATTCGTGAGCTGTGGGCCCAGCAAGCCACTATCGCCTAAGGGCATCGCACCTTCTAAATCCATGTATGTATGACTACATTTATTGTAAATCTTTCTTTACAAGAAGCAAATCGTAAATTTCACTGATAGAGTGAGCATATCCAGAAATACAATGCTCATCCAACTCAAAATCAATTAACAAAGAGAAAGCCAAACTTATTGTTTTTAGAAATTGCTCACAAATAGAAAAAAGGAAGAAAAAATTGAACTCCAGAAATTATTAATAAATAAAAATTCTTCTCTTAAGTCGAACAGAAAGTACGAGGAATAATTTCTTGGATTTAATGTATATGGTGACACACTGCACAAATTATTGTCTTAATTGTGCAGGGAAAAACTTAACCTTCTTTAAATATAATCTCTACATTTCACATATTCTTATTTGATTACCTAAGGATAGTATTAAATACAACAGTTCTACCTCTAACAACATTTACCATAAAATATGAGAAAATATGCGATTGCCAAAAAACGTGAAAAATCAGAATAAAATTCTCAATAAAAATGACATTTAAAACGTAACTCGGATGTAATACTAGGCTAGATTATATCTTGAAAAATCACCTCATTACAAATTAAAACACTTCTATGTCAAAATAAAGTCTTGGCATGCAGAGACCCTACATGTTAAAAACATTACACACTTAAATTATGCAACTGCATATGCTCTTTTACTCAAGAGCATTTTTTTCAAACAAATACTGAAACTTCTCAAGTATTCTATGATCACCATATTGAGCTTCTATTAATCAAAAATAGATAAGTTTCAAGTTAATAATGAATAAGCATATTTTCTATCAGAGTCAAAAAGATTGCAAGTAGTATCTACGGAATTTACTGCATTGTAAGATGCATGAAAATAAAATGAAAAATTCAGAGAAAAAATACAAGGGAAAATATTTAAATTTACTTACAAAACAAATAGGTTATGCAGCATACATGTTCTTTAGGGTCATAGCGAGCCAAAAATTCCCCATGTATACTTTCTTCAATATTCAGCAATTAAGCCAAGACAAGAGTCACTTTCTTCAAAAAGCTCATCATCTTCTCTGTCGTCAATGCTAATGTCATTCTTCTTAATCAAATTGACGGTAAAATATTTTGATTCATATTCATAACATTAACATGCCTACTTATGCAAATAACCAGTTCTCTAATTGCAAAACATGAGCTACAACTGATGAAGTGACCACTGTTCTTGTCGTCACACGCAAAAATACTTCCAGGAAAGTGTCTTACCACTAAATAAAAACGGTAAAAAACTTGAATTCTATAAGAGAAATCTTATACATCATAAGAGGTTAGAATTCTAGGTAAGAAACTTTGGATTCCAAGAAGTATGAAAGAGCTTATATGCAGGATGTGAAGTTGGTAAGCAATGAGCACAACAGTTGATAAAAGTAATAATTTGATGGAATTTTAAAGGAATTAGGATAATTTCACTCTAATGGCACCATCAACACAGAATTCTGGATCATTAAAGTTGAAATTAAAACTAACAATATAAATTCTAACTAGAAATTTTAATTAATGCAAATTTAATGTGACTACAACAATAAAAGTATACAAAATAATAAAATTCTACATTTGGAAAATCCCTTTATAAAATTATTGCTTCTAATTACATCAGATATGACAACTTGAAATAAAAATGTAAGCAACACAAAAGTACATTTTTGTTGTGATTATGATATATTAGCATTCAACTATATCAGTTAAGTGATTAGCTAATTTTGTAATGGTTGTTATAAACAAGCATTGGCATTTAAATAACCTATTGCTGTGTTCCAAAATAATTCTGATATAATGCTTCTGTCATAAAAAGTTATGTCATCAAGTAAATACCCAGAACTGATACTCAGGCAGTTATTGTCAACTTCTCTTGAATTTGGAATTTGCATATCCTTATATAGTTTTATAAATTTTTAATACTTATGTGAAAATCTTCTCTAGATCTCTAAGAGGTTTAGAAAAAAGATTAGGATCTCGAGAAATAAATCACAGAGACAGCCACAGCCAAGCTAAAAATTCATAAAATGATAAGATAAATTAAGGGAAAAATAACACAAATGGGATGAAATCAAGATGTAATTATAAATGTGGATAAATATAGATGTGCAGATGTGAAAAAATAAAAATTCAACAAATCAGAATAGCAAAGCAAGCCAACAGCTATTAACTAAACACCTATAAAGACTTCAATCGCATCTAAAATGGAAAAATAAGGTTTTGCTGCAAAACATAATAAATATGACGAGGTACGATTTGCAGGAATATGGAAATCGTACTAATTAAAGCAACTCAGGAGAAGGCATCTTTTACTCGGTAAGAGAGACAGATACTTGGGGAGCATAAAAGCAGACGTGTGAAGATCAAAATGAGAATTTAAGTTCTTATTACTGGTATCTCAAAAGTATTACAAAACATGATTCAATGGCTTTTGCAGCATGGATGCTATACTTCTGTGGTTTCTTGGGTGTTCCACCACATTGCCATCTTGAATGCTTGATGACGTTTCTCAAAGTCGACCTGAAGAAATCAACTACAATGTTGTAGAAAAGTTGTCAAGCATGCAAGATGACAACATGGTGGAACACCCGAGAAACCGCATAATTACAAAACATGATGTATGTGCGTTTTCTTCATCTATAAAGCAGAAAAGAATAATAAAATTTGTGTTGATGCATGTGCAAATTTAAAAATTTCCAATTGCTACTCATAATATGGCTGAAAAAACACTTCCTCTTAGCTCATAACAAAGTCACAGAGTCAATATGTATTTAAATAATTATGGTCCAATGAGGAAAAAGACCAAACTGAAGGTAAGTAAATAACGAAAGAAAATAAATGATCCTTATGCAGATTTTAATATCCCACACGAGCACCACTCGCATCCCATGTGTACCTGCCACCAGGTTGATGAACATGCAAATATAAAAGCAAATAGATTTTACTAAAGAAGCATATTTTCCTTGACATGAAGCAAGGAAATGTGTTAAAAATCAAGAACTAGATTGTAATTTGCAAAAAAGGAAAATATTAGCCAAAGAGAAAATATTATGCATATGCTATAATTATCACCATCAGGGTATTATATGAAAAAGACAAAAATAAAATGCAGCAGGAGCCTAAAGAAAAACTGACCATTAAAAGATAAAATACGCACAAAATCCATCCATGTGAATGAAACAAGAACTTACTGAATATAAAATACAATCACGAACTGAAGAAAAATTATTATTTAGCTATGTTGTAAGTGGTGTATATTCATAATGCTTTCTGCTCATATAAATTTCATAGTCAGGTCAATAAGTCAAAACATTTTGAACAAATATATACAAATTATTAACCTAATAATAGAACAATAACAAAAAGGTTAGTTTGAGTGCACAATAAAACAAAAATAACATCACACTAACATAAAATAGCAACTTCAAGAAAATTTTCTCAATGGTGATTCCCAAGTAATGTTATAGCATGTTAAAAATTTTGACAAGGAAAAGTTGAGTATCCCTCGTATTACACGATTAATTGGTTCCGAGAAATAGCCGCGTCAAGCGAAGTGATAGTTATAATTGGCAAAATAAGGAGGCGATCCGCACAATCGACCGCCTTATACAATGTACGCATATAAAATTACTTTACTAATTGCTCCAATTCCACCGGTCGTTCAATTACATTGTATGGAGTTTTTATTTTGATTTTTTTAAATCGCGTATAACGAGGGATACCTGTACTTAAACCCCATTTGTAGTAAGTAAGTATTTTAAACATTTTATACTGAAATCATTCTAACATGATAAATTAAACACAAAAAAATTGAAATATTTTCGAGTTCCACTAATTGTTATTTTTTATAAATTACAAGATAGATCTAATTGCTCACACATACTAATGTAATAACGATCATATGTTATTATGAATAAATAAATGTGATTGGAAGGCAAATGAAATGCATTTATAGACTTGAGATATAACAAAGCATTCTTAAATGTAAATTTCTTTTTAAAATCGTATGAACATACAATTAGGGTAAAGTGACAATGAAAAGACAACGAAAACTAGAAAGTTTCAATCACTATTACCATAAGACAAAGGCTACCATGAAATAAATATTCTAAGTTCATCACTCATGTATTAAAAAACAAATATGAGACGTTAGCTGATATCTCGTATGAAAAGTATGTCCTATTACTATAACCAAGTCGCTTTATTCTAACTGTAGTTACCTATATCATATATTCGTTTCTTATTTGATGAAAATAAATAAAATACGACTTGTAACAATCAATTCTTTATAAAATTCCAAAATGAATAGCAATATTACGGAAAAACTGAGTCAAGCAAGGTAAATGCCACATAAAAATAATGATTTCACTGGTAATATGAAACTGTATCTAACAGGTCTACAGCGGAAAGAGAAGCCAAAAATACTCACCGAATGTGACACAACAGCAGTAGTAATAGCGGTTCTCCGGTGATTAACATTCGAAAATCCGACTAAGTCCCATTGTACTCCTGCAGAATAATTATATTTCGCATAAATATCCTAAATTTCTTAGTGTTTCCATTGGAATTGAGACAAAAATCTGTATGCGGACATCATCTTCGAAACCTGTATGTGACACATCGATTAACTAAATTATCCACGACAAATTGACCATGAACATAATTATCATATAAATTTAATTTTAACCAGCATAATTCATTGATTAAAGCTATTAATGAATAAATTGAACAGTAAGAATAGCAGCAGCGCAGTGGTCAATATTGATTAGTTATATGCTAATACTATTTACCTGTAATATACTGACTCAAAATAAGTTATAAATGACGCCTTAATTTTCTTACTAGTTAATTAAGTCTATTTCGAGACTAATCGCTTGCCCTAATTCTAAACGTCAGGTGAGCAGCGAAACGTTCCTGAAATTCGCATCTTTCTAACATTGGTTAACTATTTTCCCCATAACTGCTTATACAGACAAGTGAATGCTGAAATTTTACACCAATGGTGGGCATTTTAAATATTAGAAGTAATATTATCAAGATATTCATATTATACAAATATGGAAAACTATGTACATGTATGTTTATAGACATTTATATACATAGTGTTATTGCTATAATTTAAGTTGTGCCAGGGCTCAAAAAGGTACTTGGATATCAATGCATCGATCTGAATATCAACGATCCCTGAGCCTGTATGCACCAAGATATATTTTGTTTTCAACATTTTATATCCAATTGAACCAACCTAAAATTTGAGAGGACGAGTTGTTTTTTAAAATTAGCATTCTAACCACAAATTTTCAATTTAAAATCGGATCTGGAAGAATTTATCATAGCCCTTATGATGATTAAAACGATATGCTATATGAAAAACGTGTGAGATTAAAATTAATTTAGATAGTTATTTACTCAAGAATTTGCTTCATATTTCAAGTATAATTTATAATTGTAGTTGATATCACCATAATATAATGATGAATAATAGTCAACTGAGATATTTAAAACTAACGCGGCATATTATCAACCTTTAAGGTATATTTTATAAACTACATAATTAAAATTTATTCACCAATCATTAAGAAATTAATACCTGTGTAACATCCGCCCGTGTCACGGCGTCACCGTTGTCAACGTCAAATATTTTATTATACTAATAAAAATATCGTTCGGTCTTGAAAGATCGTTGTATTTTGCGTCTTTTCCTGTCCACCTATAAATGTTGTATATTCTCCGTGAAAATAGATTGATTACAGTATAGCTTGGTACATACATATACAATGCATAGCTCCACAATCATAGATAAAATTAAGAATTCATATGCGATAATTTTATGAGGAATGTATGTTTAACCACGTGTCTGTAAATATCCCTTAAGATACAATCGTATAAGATACGCCAAAATAGATTCCACGCCTTTGTAAGGCCACCGACTTTTCTGGATATAACAAAATGCTTTGTACTCATGAGAAACAAGAGGACCTACAAGGACTTACTACTCTTCACCAATAGGTGAATTGCCCGCCCCACGGTGCGACTTTGTAACACCCAATCAGGTTGTAGTTTCGTTGGTTAACGACCAATTAGGTTATTGAATTTTAATAAAGTGATCATATTTCATCATATTTTGACTTATTGAAAAGAGGGCAAAGGGTTTTTAAAAACAACGAAAAAGGGGCAAAAAAATTTGGTGTAAAATGGTTTAATTAGGAATTTACAAGAAAAATACAAGGTGTTATATCTACATTAACCATTAAGCAACAACAAAAGGAACATTTTAATCAAATAAATGTTTAATAAAATTCTCTAATTACTATATTTATCAGAGCAGCTCACTAATTTCAGCTATTTCTTATCATTAATTATGCGGTTGAATTACTAAAATCATGACTAAGGCAACAGAATTTAAAAAGAGGTAATTTTTTAAAATAAAGAGAAATTTCTTTTATTTATATTAGTCACTACTATTAACTATTTAAATAAATCATTATTTCTTTCTATTGACTTGAAAAAATCGCAACCTTTTTTATCTAAATTTACTTTTGTCACAGCCTGTGCAGTGACACGTTCCAATGATATTTCAGTTTTTTCACTGGTCCAAATATTGTTGATGATTGAAAAAACTTTCCACTGCTGTATTTGAACTTGGTAGTGCAAAACTAAACTCAATAATTAACAACAGATTTGAATATGGTATGAGCTCCCTATCAAAATGAGCAAAAACCTCCATGCAGTGTTTATCAGCACAGACATTTATTTGGTTCCACTTATTCAATTTTTCTACATTGTAGTATAAATAGTTTAAAAGTCTTATTTCATCAAATAAATGTCTGTCATTAATATTAAAAGTTTTGAATTTCTACATTATGAATTCTTAAGTTTTGCTAACATCTTCCAGGTGACTACTATTTTTAACATTGTCCATACAAAATATTTAAACTCGTCCATAGGTGTTACCCATTCTTCCAAGTACTCCGAACACATTTCATAAAAAGATGAAATTATTGTCATAAAGTCTTTTCTAAGATTTGGTTCAGACTTTCCAAGATTTACCTATAATTTCATTCCTTATAACTAAAGGAATAAATTGAGACATCATACTTTAATACTTTCCTTTAGTTACAAATGCCTTGGTAACTGACAAATTATTTTTTTTCTAATTTTAAAATGGTATCCTGGAACGTCGCAGCTTTATGATGCATGAAATGTTAAGTAAATTTCTGCCCTTTTATTTTCAAAAAATTTTTAATGGCTGTTGGTATGCGAGTTTGACTTGGCAAATATGATTTTAACGGTTCAAATAGTATAAAAATTCTTTCTATGGAAGACATTTGTTTTGGAACATCCAAGCAAATTTTTGTATTCAACATCAGCATTCTTAAAGAATTTCATCAATTAATTTGTTCTTACAGTATAGTTTCGAAAATGTAAGAAAATTATTATAATACTAGGGAGATACCCATTGAAATTGAACGAGAAAGCTTTTTGTGAAATAAAAAATGAACTTAAATATACCTTGACTTTCTTTGGATGGCAAGAAAACGAACTTTTGTTCTTTTAGGCATTCGTTGTTTCGAGTTTTGAACTTCTACGATGATTCTAAATACCTAATTTTAATACGTGAATGATTAATGTTCTACATTCACATGTATTCCTTCTCGTAAATAATGCAACGAATGTTGTTTACATTGGTTCCTATGAAAAGAATTTCTCTCTTCTCTCTCTCTCATACTAATTGTAAGAGCATTCAAAGCATGCTTTCACCCATAAGGATTGAAATAACAATAGGATTTCAAGTTTTAACAATGTAATGGGTTGGCATGGCAACATCCCGTTAAATGGCAATATTTCCCCAAAATATGTGAATAAAACGTTTAACAAGAGGAATTTCAAACTGTAGGCAGGAAAAGATGAACAGAATAAGAACGTCATAGTTTTTTCTTTAAAATGGGCTAGATCTGAAGATCATAGGTGAATTCTTTCTAATTTAGATCTCAAAAAGAATAAAAGTCTGCAAGTCAAAAAGTCAATTTTTACGTGTTATCATATGGGAAATGGATATGCCTACCTTGGAGTCGAACCTAGGATTTTTTTTTAGATTTATTTTTGTCATCATCTTACAATATGTTAGTCAATCATTCCTGCCAAATATCAAAATGAATCTCATTCCATTATCGAGTTATTCGCATTTTTATAGAATGACTGAGGGAGCCACAAAGGGACAGAAGTAGCCTTTTATTATTGTTAAATTTAATATATATTTATTATATTTAATGGATTATATGTTATATTTTGTGTATAACTGTTGGCTGTACTAACAAAGAGGGTGTAAAAAGGACAGAAGAGGACATCATTTTTAAAGAGGACAAAATCTTCAAAAAGGGGACAGTCGTATTGAAAAGAGGACTTTCCTCTTGAAAAAAGGACGCCTGGTCACCTTATATTTGAATAACATCTGCCACTACCGTTTCTCAAACATCATTCAGGACCACCGTATAAAGACTATATCAGGTTGTATGTTAGTGTAATTCGGTAATCGATGTATAATATATTACTCACCAGGGCAGTGACATAGTGATAATCCTCTCTCTATTGAATAATGTTTATTGACTCAACATTTAAGTATAGCTGCTGCATCATATTAACCCCTTAACTGGGGAGGAAAATTTTGTTATCCAGTCGCATGGTGGGGAGATCTAATTTAGTGCCTATGTTTACAAAACCTTTGATATAGCATCTTTTAAATGATTAAAATCATGAATCACATTTTAAAAATGTTTATAAATTTTTTGTTAAAACAATTGTTTATGGGTTATTCCATGGCACATGTTCAGACTTGCATGCATTACATAATACAAAAAATATAAAAAACCCACCATATTATATTTTCCTTCTGCACTCTCCAGTGTTGATAGCTGTTGTTTCCTTTATATATGTACACTATTTACAATATAAACAAGATAGACTTTTCAATAGTCCTGCTGCATGTGGTATGCCTGGAAGCATGGGACAGGACAAAAGGCGACCTTGCAGTCCTTGCACTGATAGATGGTTTCCTTTTGCACCTTGTGTGATAAACACACCACGCATCGTTTATGGGCAAATTTCTTTGATGCTGAGGGAGAATTTAGTTCCGGGAAATGCCTGCCAGTAAGTCTTATGGGAGTGTGCATCGATAATTTCTTTTTTCTTCCTACTGAAGACTTATCTGTGGTAGATTGAAGATGGAGTTGATAAGATCCAATCTAAACTGCAGATTTGTGTACTTTCCTCCATTTTTTCTGTAAATTACAAAAGAATTGAATACGACCAAGTCAAGAAGATGACGGAAAATTTTTTGGTAATACTTCTTCATTCTCGTCCTTGCCATACTGTATGTAATCATGTATTGATCAGATAGATCAACTCCACCCATAGCATCATTATAATGGATGCAAACATTGGGCTTCAGCATTGTTCCACCTTTCCTGTCTTTTACACTTTTCATGCTAGCATCATGAATGCTACTAAGCAGACAAACCTTCCATTTATCCTTCCACTTCAATGCCATCAATTTCTTACGAAATGCTGCTGCAACTTCCCCTGGCTTCAGTTTCTTGCTCATTACATTTTTTACTGTGCCAACTGTATCTGTTTCCATTGAATTTAGTAACTCAAATATTTCTGGACTACTGTAAAAATTGTCTAACCCTACCAAATACCCTTTCTTCAGGAGTTTCTCTGCTAAACTGATTACAATTTTAGTTGATTTTGTATAATTACTGAGATCGATTCCTTCAACTTCCGTTTTCAAGTCAGTATCTTTACCAGTATAAATGATCATATTCCACACATATCCTGTTTTATATTCACACAATTTGAAAGATTCCATTCCAAACCTGGATATTTTTTTTGGAATGAAAACTTTCCAAGACAACCGCCCCTTCCACAATAATAGACTTTCATCAATGGAAATCTCACCATCAGGTTCATAACTCTCTAAAAAATATTCTTTTCAGACGTTCGAGCAAAGGTTTTATTTTGAACAATTTTGCTGAGATCTGATCTAACCTACTGTATGCTTCATTGTCAGCAAAATGCAAAAATTTCAGCAGAAGAAAAAACCGTTTTTCAGTCATTACCTCATGAAAAATTGGTGTTTCCCATAATCTATTTTGTGAAAAATAGCTACTAAATATGGGTTTTTGCACAATTCTTTGCAGCAGGAGTATACCAAAAAATAATCTAAGTTCATCTTTATCAGTCTTCACCCAGTCTTTATCATGGCTTCTCCTTCTCATTTTGCGAAGCAAATTTTTCTCATTAATTTTTTGCTTGGCATATAAATTTGTCTGTGCAGTTACGTATTCCATTATTTCTTCATCTAAAAAATGTTCAAATATTTTTAGTGGCTGTACATCACCAATCAGTCCTCCTTTAGGTCCAGAAACAAACTTTGCAGGAAAGTGAGATCTCTCTTCACCAATATCTACCCACTCAGTATCTTGAGTTGCAAAAATATCATCTCGGTTATCGCCATCTTCTTCACTGCTTTCGCTTACCGATTCACTTTCAAGCGAGTCTTCCTGAATTTCCCATATTTGCCTGGTAAATGCAGATGCTGTACTACTTGTTCCTGCTACATCACCGACAGATACACTTTCCTCTTCATTTTTGGAACTAGAGTCACTCGAGTATTTCTCCTCCTCGCTGAGTGCTAAAATTTCTTTTATGCTATCGTCTAATAAATTTCCCTTCCATTTTGACATTGCAATGTAGGGTTCTAAAAGCTAATTTATGAATAAAAACTGTAGAACAAACAAAAATGTATTTTAAGAATTTGCGTTTTCACACGAAATATAACACTTGGAAATTTGTCAGAACTATTGGTAAAATAGTTTAAATAGGCGAAAAAAGTAAAAAAAACTATCTACAGATACAAATAACTTCTGTAGAACCCAATAAAAAATAAATAAAAAATACAAGAAAAAAAATAGTTCGAGGAAGCCGAAACACAGAACGGATTCTTCTAAACACAAAAGAAAGTCCTCTTTAAAACAGTAAGCGATTTGAATACGACGTCTGCACTTCTCAATGGAAAAATAGAGACTAAGGGCTAAAGGGAATAAGGATAAGAATTTTCCATTAGGGGATTACCCCCAATTCTCCCCAACTGTCACAGATGTAAAGGCATTTCAAATAGAAAACAAAGTGACCACGAAGTTAGCTATATTCACAGTAGATGGCAGAACCTGATAGACAAGCACAAAGAAAGATTGACGTCAAAATATGCTTTCCCCAATGTGGAATAGATATTTATCTGAAGCGCATCGACAGACGCTCTCTCCAAACGGCGACCGGCTAAGACGCACATCCACGGACGCTTACCCCACTTAAGATGTTAATGGAGAATTTTTCATTTGGACCCCTGATATGACTGATGCTCTTTTGCAATATATATTAGTGGATCATCCCCGACACTTGTCCAAAAAATATGCTAAGTATATATATTTCATCCTGTATATTTATTTGGATTAATTAACAATTTATTATTTGATGACTATTGTACAAATAAACTTTTGATGGCATTAGGAAATAAATACTGATAATTTAAAATACTAACCATCACAATAAAATAATTGCTAATAAAAAGGCAAGTAAATTGGACTGACAAGACACTAAAACATCTACTTTAATAAAATAATTTTTCAATGAAAAATAAAAAGAAATTAATACAAAGACATTAATAATAATAATAATATTTATTAATCTGGTGATCAAGTATTACACTGATATAGGATACGTCACTACCGAGTATTCACACATAAAGTATCATGTGTGTGAATCATAATCACAATATTCATTGACAGAATACAACAGATTACTCTGTAAAAAAATCCTTAGTTTTTATACGAAATGCAAAGATTCACTATTTAATTTGCTGAACAAGAGAAGCCCATTGACTTTGGTCCCAAGACAACTGCTCTTGTCCATACAAAGGGTCTGTGTAGGTCAAGTTGCCTTGAACTATGACGGTGGGCATTGCAGTTTCTTTCATAATAAGATAAATTTGTCTTACAATTAGTATGATCTAACATTTTTAAAATATATACACATGGTACTGGCAAAATGCTAAGTTTTTTAAATAGGGGGCGACAAGGAGCATCATATTGCTCATTTGTAATGAGACGAATAGCCCTCTTTTGAGTTTTAAAAATAAAATCAACATGTGAGAACGAGCCCCAAAAAATAATACTGAACAGAAGATGGGAGTTAAATTCACCATAATATAAAGCAATTAAAACATCTAAAGACACTGTCTGTCTAATACTCCTTATAAGGTAGCATATAGAACTGAACTTGTTACCCAGATTGCTAGTAGGTACATCCCATGAAATGTGCGTATCAATTGTAATGCCTAAGAAATTTGTGCTTTGGATCTGAGGGATCAATTTACCATCTATGTCATTAGATAGGTTACTATAAGTTTTGTTTTTGTTCAGGAAGTACATCAGTTGGGATTTTTCTACATTTAACTTCAAGAAATTATTTTGACACCATTTGTTTAAGGGTCATTCCATATCAAATCACCCAATCAAAAATTATTTGGTTGCATGACTATTTTTAAAAAAATTGATTTTTTGCACACACATTCCTACATATATTGGTAGTTCAAAATAAAGTTCTTTTAATTTTTATTCAACCTGGTTTTCCTGGTACAGCCATTTTTCCAATATGGCGCACGTCATTTTTTGCTAATTTTGACATTTACATAATCGTCAATATCGCAAAGCCTATTTGAGCTAGAGACTTGGGTAAAGAAGTATTATGTTCCTCATAAAATGGGCTACATTTTGTGTTATATACATTGTTAACCCTTTTCACCTCCTTACACTTCAAATTTAGCTTCAAATTTAGGGTTATGTTTGCTGAAAAATTCCAATTTTGACCTAAAAAATATGTATGACGACGGGTAAGAGTATCAAAACTAAAATTTTCACACTCTATTGTAGACTACTCAGAGAGTATGCTCATAAAGTTTCAAGCTTGATATTCAATTCTTAAATTTTTTATAAGCCGTTAAACATGGCTTCGTGCTCAAATTTGGCTACTTTAGGTATGTAATATCTCCAATGGGGGAGCTTCTAAAAATTTGAAATTCACAGTATACAAGGCCCTATAGGATTGCAACTTAAAGTTAAAATTTGAAGTTTGATATTCAGCTATTAAGGGAGTTACAGCACTCTGAATTTCACCAAAAAATCAAGAAAATGTACATAACGGCATACCTTTATTGAATGGTTTTAGTTATTTTATCAGTGATTCTAAAGGTACATCAGATGAGAAATCTCATTTTTGAACTCTTTTTTGTAGGTTGAGGCCTACCTGTATGTGCTGAGTGCCCATTAACAAGTGCTTTATTGACGGTTGATTCCTGTCTGTTGCAAGTTTGCATCTGCCTGTGTATAAACTTGCTAGGTGCATGACGCCCTTCAACACTTCTCAGTCTCACAGTGTCTTCTGTACTGGAAGGTTGTATCAAACGAATATTACAGGTAGTGTTTGACAAAATGCAGTGTTCTGTGGGGACTTTTTCTCATGAGGAGTGTCATAAGTCTGTGTATGGCTGTGTGAGTGAAGGGTTAAAATTTATGAGTGACTACAGTGAAGAAGAACAAGTTCTTTTAAAGTTAAGGTTAAGTGAGTGTGATTTGAGTTCAGTGTGCAAGTACCATGAAGTTAAGTACCTTGTTAAGTATAATGATCTGTTTGGAAACAGCTGTTGTAACCCACTGACAATTCATAAACAGCCTATAAAAAAAGGTCTACGTGAAATAACTTTGGAGTACACTGAAAAACAGAAAAATTATTCTGTAAATCTAACACCAGGCAAGTCTCTATGTCCTAACTGTTACACAAAGATTTTTGTAATTAGAGAAAATGATGATTCAAGTCTTACGAATGATGAGTTTGTGCCTGTGCAAGAGACTTTGGCAGAAGTAGATGCATTATGTTCTGCTCTAGATGTATCTACTATGTCAAAAATTATGAGACTCAGTTCAGGGAAAAAACCAGCTGCTTGGTTAAATAAAACAAAAAAATTTCAGATTCTCTTAGAAGGAAGTTAGTCACTTCTTTTTCAGAAAATGTGCCAGTTCTTGATGCACAAGACATGGTTCCTGCTAGCAGCTTAGGTGAAGAGTATAATCTTTTAATCAAAAAATTAAAAGAGAAATGTACCATTTCTTAGTAAGGAAGAACAAGTAAAGATTATCAGTTTATTGCCACGTTCATGGTCAAAGGAAAAAATATGTAGAGAATTTAAAGTTTCAGAGCACTTGGTTCGAGTGACAAGGGAACTTGTACAAAAAGAAGGAATTCTCCCAGATTTAGCTACAAAAGAGGTCACAAGATAAGCGAGGAAGTAGTCCAGGCTGTCACTGATTTTTATGAGCAAGATGAAATCAGCAGAATTTGTCCTGGAAAGAAGGATTCTGTTTCAGTTAGAGTGGGAAGTGTCAAAGAACACAAACAGAAATGGTTAATATTGTGCAACCTGAGGGAACTCTATGTTCTGTTCAAAAACACTCATGTTGAGTACAAAGTTGGCTTTTGTGCACTAAGACCAAAATGTTGTGTTATTGCCGGTGCATCAGGAACTCATTCTGTGTGTGTGTGCAGGTATCACCAAAATGTCAAACTTATGCTGGAGGGAGCAAAAATGAATGTAGATTATAAGGAGTTACTAGCTTTAATGGTTTGTGATGTAGAAAGGTACGAGTGCCTGATGGGTGAGTGTGCTGACTGCCTGGGCGATGAGATCTAACTTGAATAGCTTTCACCAGAAACAGAAGACATGCCAGATCACATTGTCTACAAACAGTGGGTCAATACTGACAGGGTCAACATGATTTCAGTAGTGCAGACTTACAGTGAGTTCATGGAGTCCCTTACTGAAAAAGTTGCAGCACTGAAAAAACACCATTTTGTCGCAAAAGTACAGTCTCAATACTTGAAAGAAAAAAAGGAAAACTTAGAAGAATCACAGTGCATAGTACTTACAGATTTTTCCGAAAACTACAGCTTTCTTGTCCAGGATGAGATTCAAAGCTTCCACTGGGTTAATCAGCAGGCTACAATACACCCCTTTGTGTATTATTACAAGTCAGAGAGTACAGTAAAGTGTCGAAGCTTGTGTGTGATTAGCGATCATTTAGAACACAATACAGCCACAGTTCATGCTTTTCAAAAACATCTAATCAGTGACATCAAAGCTTCTGCACCATCAGTCAATAAAGTTGTATACTTCAGTGATGGTGCAGCAAGCCAGTACAAGAACAAGAAAAACTTTATTAACATATGCCAACATTCCAAGGATTTTGGCCTTCATGCAGAATAGAACTTTTTTGCCTCCTCACACGGTAAAAATTCCTGCGATGGTGTAGGAGGGACAACGAAACAAGAAGCAGCCAAAGCCAGTCTTCAAAGGGCCTACACAGACCAGATTATGTCACCAAATGAGTTGTACAAGTACTGCTCAGAAAAGATTCCCGGTATCTCTTATGTTTTTGTTCCTGTGCAAGAAGTGCAAGCCAATGAACTGACACTAAAGAAAAGGTTTGAAAAGAGCAAATCTTTGCCTCATACAAGAGAAGAACATAGGGTTGTTCCTCTTGATGAAAACAACATCAGATGCTACAAAACCTCCAAGTCAACTGACTTTGAAGAATTCTCAGTAACCGAGGTGAAACCACACGACTTCCTGATATTTGCAAAACATGACTACATTGCATGCCTCTATGATGAACAGTGGTAGCTAGGAGTTATCCAAGAGGTGAATTCAGAAAATAATGATGTGCTGGTGAAGTTCTTCCATCCTGCAGGACCACGAACATCCTTCAAGTTGTCACCGAGTGATACTGTGTGGGTGCCGGTCTCCAAAATTCTATGAAAATTAACACCTTTGGAGATTACAACAGCTACAGGACGTTCCTACACCATCTCAGAAAAATTGTGCAATGAGATTTCTCATCTGATGTACCTTTAGAATTACTGATAAAATAACTAAAACCATTCAATAAAGGTATGCCGTTATGCACATTTTCTTAATTTTTTGGTGAAATTCAGAGTGCTGTAACTCCCTTAATAGCTGAATATCAAACTTCAAATTTTAACTTTAAGTTGCAATCCTATAGGGCCTTGTATACTGTGAATTTCAAATTTTTAGAAGCTCCCCCATTGGAGATATTACACACCTAAAGTAGCCAAATTTGAGCACCCCAACTGTCAAATACACCATTCACCTCTCCCTTACATCATTGTATGCTGTGGAAGAATTTGCTCAGTCAGCACCTTTCTGCTACAGGAGGTATTTCTTAACCCAGTGGTTTCCAAACTGTGGTATGTGCCGCCCTTGGGGGCAGTGGCCAAATTCTAGCCCTAAATTGGCTAAGACATACCATCTGTGTCCATGTTTTTCCTTAAGATTATTTGTTAATGGTAATTGCATGTCCAGTAGGCATTGTTTATGAATTGTAATTGAACATGGTATAAAGGGGGTGCGAAGATAGTTTCCTTAAGTGAGGAGGGGCGCGGCACTCTAATGTTTGGAAACCGCTGCCTTAACCCATAGGTGTACTATTTTCTAAGATGGAAAAATTTGACCAAGGTCAGAAATTCAAATTATTAGGCGTTCTTTACCAGCGAAGCAGTAATAGCGGAATGCCTTATGGGCACGTCTGGTCCGTCTGTCCGTCGTAACTTTCATCTCCTAAGCCGCTGGACGGATTTTAATTTAATTATGTATGAGTAATCTTTATTAAAATTTATCGCCCAATTATGATTTTCAACTGAATCCGTCAATTAGAACTTCCACTTTACATAATTACTTCAATAAACTTACACTCGTATCTGGCATTCATCAAGCAACAATGAAATATCAAACTTTTATCTCCCTAGCTCTTATATGATCTGTAAGGTATAGCTTAAAAAAAATATTCGGATAGAGAACAACATTTACAACAAGATGGTTTAGAGACCACATAATTATGACTTATAGTTTTGGAGATAAAAATTAGAGAAAGTCCCGAGAAAAACATAGCATATTGTGTTTACATCGATCGCGAAGACGGTTCTCTCAGCAAACAACAATTGAAAATATATATTTCTCTCCCTTTCTCTTATGTTATCTGTGAGGTATAGATTTAAAAATTTATTTGGATAGATTTTACTAAAAGATAGTCTCCGAGACTATAGTTTCGGGGATAAAAATTCGAGAATCACCTAATATTTCGATACCGTTACATACGTATTTCTCATTAAGAACGCCTTCGAAATCTCTGTTCCATTTATGGAGTATACTTTTCCATCTTGTTTTGATTATCACACGAATTGACATGGGCATCTGGTGGGTGGGGGAGGGGGGGGGCAAGGGGGCAGTTGCCTCCCTCTGGATCAGGCCTGTGTCAAGGGAAAACAACATTGATGTCTGGTTAGGTCAGTAGATTAACATGGTAATTTTTCTTAGGTCAGGCAAGTAGGTAAGGGCCCCCTGCAATATGCTTGAAACAGACCACTAAAATTATAGCCCACCAAACCTGCCTGACAGATTGCCTATCCCCCTGCTCCCCTCCCCTGGAAAATTTCCAGCGGACGACCATGCAAACTGATAAGAGGGAATGTCAGACCATGTAGCAACTTTAATATTGACTAACAAACCATTGCATCAATAATTACAGACTCCTTACAAAGGCATCTAGTAGATAGTTATAGTCTGAGCACTTTTACCAAGACCGTCTCGCAGGATGTCAAGTACGCTAATGGGTTTATCTAGGCTAGTGGTCTTCAAACTTTTTCATTTTCGTACCCCCTAAATTATTTTCGAATGAATGGTATATTTTGAAATTAACACCATTAATTTTACTCATTAGTAGTCAGTTTGTATATATATATATATATATATATATATATATATATATATATATATATATATATATATATATATACTACTACTACTTACAGGGAATATAAGGGAAGATATCCGCAAGAAGTTGATAAAATGCTACGTATGGAGTATAGCATTGTATGGGGCAGAAACATGGACGCTAAGGAAAAATGACATAAAATACTTGGAAAGCTTTGAAATGTGGACTTGGAGGAGAATGCTGAAGATAAAATGGACAGATAGGATGAAAAACGATGAAGTGCTACGAAGAATAGGAGAGAAGCGAATGATTATACAGACTATCAGAAAGAGGAAGGCTAACTGGGTTGGACATTACCTGAGGAGAGAGAGTATGATTAAAGACGTGTTAGAAGGAAAACTAGATGGGAAAAGGGAAAGAGGTAGGAAAAGGTTTCAGCTGATAGACGATCTGAAAGGTAAAGAGAGTTATCAAGATATAAAGAGGACAGCGGAAAATAGGAGTATATGGAGAACCAGGTTTAACCATGAATAATCACGGACCTGTCTACGGACAGACTACCTATGATGATATATATACTGGTGGTGTAGTGGTTAGCGTGTCGGCTTTCTATTGCAAAGTTCGGGGGTTCAAACCCCTCGAATGGAGGTTTTATTTATAAAAAAAAAACTATCATCAGTGCCTGGCAGTAGGCAGCAGTACTGTCAGTATGGTATAGAGCCGAAAACAAATGATGTTGGTTGGGTCTATATCCAATACAGCTGTAGGCGTGATCAGGACGATTTGAACGGCTACAGTACTGCGATGTGGAAAGCAAGAGGGAAACTACCACATTACAATCCCTAGTAAAGATTATATGGTTGGACAATATGAGTTCTCTCGAGGTAAAACAATCCGGAGGTAAAATAGTCCCCCAATCGGATCTCCGGGCGGGGACTGCCTTGAGGAAAACATTTGTCGAAAGTAAATTACGAATAGGGACTTGGAACGTAAGAACTATGAGAAAGGCAGGGAAGCTAGAGAACCTGAAAGAAGAAATGAGAAGAAATAGAGTTGACATTATAGGGCTAAGCGAAACTAGATGGGAGGGAGAAGGACAGTTCGACTCGGAAGAATTCACGGTAGTTTATTCTGGAGGAAATAGTGGGGAAAGGGGAGTAGCTCTGGTACTTAGGAAAGATATGATGAAAAGCGTGACAAAGATAATAGCAACGAACGATAGACTGATGGCAATAAAGCTAAAAGCAGTCCCAGTGGACATGCTGATAATCCAGGTATATATGCCAACGTCAGCTCATGACGATGAAGAAATAGATGAGATCTATGAGCAAATTAATGAAATTTACGAAGAAGACGGAAGAGGAAAGGTAAACTGCATAATAATGGGAGATTGGAACAGCATAGTCGGAGAAGGACAGGAAGAAAATGTTGTCGGGCAATACGGACTTGGGAAGAGAAATCGAGGAGGGGAGAAACTCGTAGAATTCTGCATCAATAATGACCTTGTAGTGACTAATACATGGTTCAAAAACCATAAACGAAGGTTATACACATGGAAAAGCCCAGGAGATAGAATGAGATGCCAAATAGATTACATCCTTGTAAAACAAAGATTTAGGAACAGCATAAAGAACGCCAAGGCATTGCAAGGAGCAGACATTGATTCAGATCACAGCCTTCTAATACTTGACGTGAGTACAAAGCTCAAACAAATAAGAAAAACGAGAAGAGAAAGACAGACCTGGGACCTAGAAAAACTGAAAGAAAGGCAGGATGTAGTCAGTATGAAGTTGGAAGATAACCTAAGAAAGTTGGAAAACAAACCGAAGACCGTCGATATAGAATGGGATGAAATTAAAACCAGTATCAAGGATACCTTGGATAAAGAGATTGGAAAACAAGAGAAGAAAATCAGAAAACCATGGATCACGAAGGAAATGCTGGAGAAAATGGATGAGAGACGAAAATGGAAAAACGTTAACAGTGAAGAAGGTAGAGCCAACTATAGGCGTATAAACAATGAGTTGAGAAGGGTAACAGATAAAGCTAGAGAAAATTGGCTAAAAGGAAAATGTGATGAAATAGAACAAATGGAGAAATTAGGACGGTACGATATGATGTACGCTAAGGCACTGGAATTAGAAGATAAGAAGTCTAATGGAATTTGTGGTAAAGGAATTATGAATACGGATGGGAAGATAGTCTCAGAAACAAAGGATGTAGCACAGGTATGGGAAGAATACATTAAGGAATTATACAGCAAACAGACAGGAGCGGCAAAAATAGAACTGGAAAATGAGGAAAACATTGAAGAAGACAACTTAGGACCAAGTATTATGGAGAGCGAAGTAGAAAAAGCGATAGTGGAACTTAAGAAGGGGAAAACCACGGGCAGCGATGGAATACCGGCTGAGATACTTAAAGTCATAGGATCAGAAGGACTAAAAGCGATCACGAAATTAATTAATAAGATTTACGACACGGGAGAGTGGCCTCAGGATTTCCTAGAAGTAACAATGATCCCTATAAAGAAGAAGCCAAAGGCAATGCAGTGTAAAGATTACAGAACGATAAGCCTTCTGTCACACACATCGAAGATCATCACGAGGATTCTTAATAAAAGGCTGGAGAAAAAGGCAGAAGAAATAATAGGGGAAGATCAATTCGGTTTCAGAAAAGGACGAGGAACTAGAGATGCTATAGGAGTAGTTAGAATCATATCAGAAAGGGCAATAGAATACAGTCAAGATATCTGCGCATGTTTCGTAGACTGGCAGAAGGCATTTGATAGAGTAAATTGGGTAAAGTTGATGAAGATATTAAAGGATATAGGTGTAGACTGGAAAGACAGGAGACTGATTAGGAATCTATATGAGAATCAAGTTGTAAAGGTCAGGTTTGAGAATGTGGACACCTGCAGAATAAATATCGGTAGAGGAGTAAGACAAGGCTGCTGCCTATCGCCAACCCTATTCAATATATATGGAGAAAGTCTAATGCAAGAAGCTTTAGAAGGCACAGGGGATTTCAAAATTGGAGGAAGGATTATAAGAACAGTAAAATACGCAGATGATCAAGTACTTCTAGCAAGAAAGGAAGAGGAGCTACAAAAAATGATAAATAGACTAGTGATAACAGGTAGAAAATACGGTATGGAAATAAATACAGAAAAATCCAAGGTCATTCGAATATCGGGTAAAGAAGAGAATCTGAACATAACTATTGGGGGAAAGCCATTAGAACAAGTTTCAGAATATAAATACCTTGGAAGTATCATAACACGAGAGGCAAAATGTACGGATGAGATCAAAACTAGAATAGGAAAAGCAAAAGCGGCTTTCAGGAGAAAGAAACAACTACTTACAGGGAATATAAGGGAAGATATCCGCAAGAAGTTGATAAAATGCTACGTATGGAGTATAGCATTGTATGGGGCAGAAACATGGACGCTAAGGAAAAATGACATAAAATACTTGGAAAGCTTTGAAATGTGGACTTGGAGGAGAATGCTGAAGATAAAATGGACAGATAGGATGAAAAACGATGAAGTGCTACGAAGAATAGGAGAGAAGCGAATGATTATACAGACTATCAGAAAGAGGAAGGCTAACTGGGTTGGACATTACCTGAGGAGAGAGAGTATGATTAAAGACGTGTTAGAAGGAAAACTAGATGGGAAAAGGGAAAGAGGTAGGAAAAGGTTTCAGCTGATAGACGATTTGAAAGGGAAAGAGAGTTATCAAGATATAAAGAGGACAGCGGAAAATAGGAGTATATGGAGAACCAGGTTTAACCATGAATAATCACGGACCTGTCTACGGACAGACTACCTATGATGATGATGATATATACAAATATATATACAATATATATAACAGCTTACGGAAAAGGAAAGGTAAAATGGATATATGGATGTCAACAAGGTGTTGGGATGAAGAAACCCAGTAAACACTCACCAATCAGACGACTTCAGGTTGGCGACGCCCCGGGGATGTCGAAGCGACACACGTAAAACCTAGTGTGTCGCTTCGACATCCCCGGGGCCTCGCCAACCTGAAGTCGTCTGATTGGTGAGTGTTTACTGGGTTTCCTCATCCCAACACCTTGTTGACATCCATATATATATATATATATAAGCCCAGCGGACACTTACCAAGTTGAGGATCAAGTTGGCAGGCTGCTGGGGGCGTCGAAGAGACACGTACAAAACATAAATATGTATACATATACGAGGGCTGATCAAAAATATCCGGGACAGAATTTTTAACAAAGTAACTACTAAATGCATCGAAGTGAAAACTATGTTGGAGATTTGGCAACATCTCCTGATGCGATATACCAGAGGAGCAGGCGTTAGTATGAATCAGTGGTGAGTGAGCTGTTCAACAGTGCAAGTGTGTTTTCCCGTCCGATGTAGTGCGAAATGGATGTGTTGAAGGAGCAACGTTTTTGCATCAAGTTCTGTTGTAAACTTGGTAACACGGCTATTGGAAACTTTACAATGAGCCATTCGCTATTGGATTTAATTACGAGGGGAGGGAGAAGGAAAAATAGGCAAACTGAAGCAGCAAGGGATATGGAGAAACGCTTGTTGATGTTAGGCACACAAGCCTGTGGAGACTTTCGAGCGCTGGAAAGTCATCCAGATCTCTTCGTGCGTATTGAAGTGAGGTGAGCATTTGGACTTTTCGTGTGCTCAAGTGACAGTGACATGTCTTCCATTCAGCCAGCAGGAGAGAAGAGAGCAAAGCTAAAGAGAAAATCCTTTACCATAGAAGAAAAATTAAAACTTTTAAATGACATGAGTAGGAATCCGTGCAATCTTACAAAAAGGATATTCCTCATAAATATGAAATCTCTCCGTCAATCCTTTCCACTATTTTGGCCCAGTGAGAAGCCATTGAAAAGGCAGCTGTTGAGGGCAGCGCAAAGAGGAAGAAACTGAAAACTGCGAAGAATGAGGACCTAGAGGACGTGCTTGCAGAGTGGTTTCATCAAGCGAGGGTCCAAGATATCCATCTTGAGTGGGGAGCATATTAAAGAAGAAGCAGCGAAAATCGCTACGAGACTAAGTATTGAAGGGTTCTCTCCTAATAACGGATGGCTAGATCGCTTTAGGAAAATGAAAGGAATAGTAAGTATACTGTCAAATTAGCAGTGAATCTCATGCTGTCAATCAAACATCAGTTGATCTATGGATTACTGAGATTCTTCAGACCAAACGACAGGTATACGTGCCCAAGGACACCTTTAATGCCAATGAATTGGAGTTGTTCTTCAATCTCCTACCAGACAAGAACATGGCGTCGCGTACCGAGTCTTGCCACGGCGGTAAGCGCAGCAAAGAGCGTGTCACTGTGCTGCTATGCTGTAATATGGATGGCTCAGAGAAACTTCAGCCCTTTGTAATTGGAAAATCTGCGAAACCAAGGTGCTTCAAGAACATAAAAACACCTCCACATGAATATAAGCACCAAAAAAAAGGCCTAGATGACGGGATCTATTTTTATTGAGTGGCTAAAGAAGCTAGATCGACAGATGAGCGCGAAAAACCGCAAAATTCTTCTATTCATCAATCGCTGCCCTGCACACCCGACAGATTTGGAAGTCCTGAAAAATGTGCGCGTGGAATTCTTTCCACCTAATGCAACATAAACACTTCAGCCTCTCGATATGGGAATTATCAGAGCAGTGAAACATTACTTCAGAAAGATGGTGGTTCGGCAGCTATTGAATTTAATTGACCAGAAGAAATACAAGGAAGCCATGAAAATAAACATCTACCAAGCCATGCATTTTCTCGCTGTGAGTATCGTTATTTTCTCCATTGAGTTTGTTATACTATCATCCATGTGAAAATATGGCATTTGCTTATCCGCCTTCCCTTTCCTTGCTGTAGGAGGCATGGGACCAAGTTACTCCTCAAACAGTGCAGAACTGCTTCCGTAAGGCTGGGTTCGGGGAACTCAACGATGCCGAAGAGGTTATCCCTGATACGGACTCCCTTTCAGAAGTAGAAAATAGCCCAGATGCCACTGATAGGTGGGATAACATCCTGTCACTTTTTGAGTCATCTATAAATTTTGATGAGTACGTGTCGGCGGACGATTCTACTCCCGTCGCAGCCATACAGACCGTCAAGGAGATACTCAATGCCCACGATTTTTGAAACGAGAAAATATCCGCCCGGCAAGTGGAAGACCCGGGTTCAATTCCCGGTCATAGCAGACTTTTTTCTCGTTTCAAAAATTGTTCCAACTTTCACAGCTTATGCCTGTCTGCATAGGATCTTCGGATCATATCATTCCATCAATTTCATGTTTGGCAATCTCACCATTTGAGAGGAAGGATTTTCTTTCGACGATCCTCTTTGAGGACATCTGTCGGGGCAGTTTGATATTAGCTTGGCTAGTTCCCGTCCCACAAAGGAAAAACATCCATGTTCAGAAACGAGAGAAAATGTTCTGCTACGATAGTTCAGGGGTAGAATATCCGCCCGGCAAGTGGAAGACCCGGGTTCAATTCCCGGTCATAGCAGACTTTTTTCTCGTTTCAAAAATTGTTCCAACTTTCACAGCTTATGCCTGTCTGCATAGGATCTTCGGATCATATCATTCCATCAATAGGTTTTGAGTTAAAGCACCCACAAAAAAGCTGTCACATGCACACACAAACACAGATATCATCGAGAAAATGGTCAAAACATGTCCAGGAGACCTCAAAACGCATATTTCCATTGAAATCTCCAAATCGATTTTTTTCATGAGAACAATACTCGTATACTACTTATGGAGAAAGTAAAAATATCTGTTATAAAACTGAATTATCTTTTTAATTTTTTTTTCAGTTAATAGCTTAAATACCTAGTTCATTTTCAGATAAATGTTTATGCAGAAGGCTGCAAAATCTAAGAATGTCAAAATTTCTCATGTATTTAAATTGATATTTCAATTTTTCTATTATTACATCTACAGTTCTAAGGAAGTAATTGACATAGAAGCATAACTAGGGTTGTCAATTATATTCGTTTCTCAAAATAGCAGTTTTCTCCAGTTGTCTCTTTAAAATAGTTCCAGCCCACAATTAATAAGAAACATCATCTAATTTTTTCTAATGCTTAGTCAAGCTATCTAAATACATAAGCAGAAGTTTCATACTTTCTGTCAAATTAATACTTCTATATTGCAGTTACTCAGGTGTAAGACTGCTTATTTAAGTCTTTTATTTAACCTACCATGAAGTTCAGTTTAACTGCAGCAATCATTTTAAATTTCCTTACAAATATTTAAATATCATTTTACTTTGTATCATCCTATTGGGAGGCTCTCAGTCAGCTTGGAGCCAGAAGCACTTACTCTGAATGCACCACCTATTTTTTGCCACTGTAGCTAATATGGGTGGATATGACTTTCAACACACCTGGTTTAAGTTCATATGACCTTGAGTGCATCTGTGCTTAACTGCCTTAAGGTGAATTTTGTCAAGTACAAGTAGTTAAAAGAAAACGTCTTAAGTTCACATGAACTTAAGTGCACATGACCTTACATGCACCTGATTTGAGTGCATCTGACCTTGAATGCACCTGTTTTAGGTGCAACTGTCCTTGAGTGCATATGTACTAAGGTGCCTTACAGTGCATTTCCTTCAAGAGCATGTAGCCTAGAGGGCATTTAATAAGTGCGCATGAACTTAAGAGCTTGTGAATTTTAGTTCATATGCCCTTGAGTACATCTGACCTTAAGTTTATATGACCTCATTTATTAAGGGCATAGATCCTCAAAAGAATTTATCCCAATCATAAAATAATAACAAAATCTGATGTGGCAACCACATGACTTTCTCCATACCGGTAATATTTCTAAAAACTCCAACTAAATTAAATGATAATAAATATTTGAAGGAACTGCGAGAAAAATTTGAACTTTAAAAAGAACAGAAATAAACCCCAACTGTAGCCATCTGATATTGGATATAGACCCGAAGCCCCAACAATTAAGAAAATAAAAAGTAGCGTAATGAGTTTACAGTAGTCGCTGGTAGGTGGTGGCAGCTAAAACAAATATCTCTTCAACAATATATTATATGAGAAATTGTTTCAAACAAAAGTTGTATAAAAGTAAATTACCTACAACGTTTATTCCAGCACGTTTTTACATTTATCAAATATTTCAAAATAACGGATGTGACAAGAGTAAACACCAAATTTCGGTTGACCGATTTTTACCAAAAACTAATCAGCACATCTTTCTTTAACAAAAACCTCAAATATAAAATTTCGTGCTCATCTGACTAATAGGTTTTGAGTTAGAGCACCCACAACATCACAGTCACAGACATACCCACAGAAATCGAGAAAATAGTCAAAACATGTTCAAGGGACCTTAAAACATGTATTTTCATTGAAATCTTGAATTCAATTTTGTCATAAAAACAATAGTTTCTCTATACTTTGTATAGTATGGAGAAAATAAAAATTACAGTTAAAATATAAGCAAAAACGTTATTTTGATACATTTATATCTATAAAAAACTTGCAAATATGATTTTTAAGAAAAACTGAATTATTTAGCAACTGTATCCACCAGAAATGCTCAATACCAGAATGATTTCCCATTTTTACTTTCTCCATATGTAGTATAGGGGAAAGTATTGTTTTCACGAAAAAATCTATTTCAAAATTTTAACAGAAATACACGTTTTGACCATTTTTTCGACGATGTCTGTGTATGTGATAGCTTTTTTGTGGGTGCTCTAACTCAAAAAATATTAATCAGGTCAATGCGAAATTTTATATTTATCATTTTTATGAAAGTCATAAGAACTGATTAGTTTTTGGTAAAAATCGGTAAACAGGAAGTAGGTTTGTCCATTATTTTGACATATTTGCTTTAATATTTGATATATGTAAAAATATATTGAAATAAAAGGTATAGGAAATTTAATTTTTTACAAACTTTGTTTGAAACATTTTCCCAAATAAGGCATTGTTTAAGAGATATATTATATTTTTAGCTGCCACCACCACGCCACCTACTGACTATTTTTAACAATTGACACTTAGTTACATCTTAGTAATACTCCTTTTTATTTTCTTAATTGTTGGAGCTTTATGGCTATATCCAATATCTGTTCTTTGTAAAGTCTAAAATTTTCATGCAGTTTCTTAAAATATTTATTATTATGTAAAATATTTGGAATTTTTAGAAATATTACAGGTATGGAGAAAGTCATTTGGTGCCACATAAGATTTTTCTCAAATGCAATACCTGTAGATAGAAGCAGAGTACCAATTTTTACTTTCTCCTTAAGTAGTATAGTAGTAGTATGGTTTTCATGGAAAAATCGATTTCTAGATTTCAACGGAAATACACGTTTTGAACATTTTATCAATGATGTGTGTGTATATGTGAGTTTTTTTTGGTGCTCTATCTCAAAAACAATCAGGTCAACGCGAAATTTTATATTTAACGTTTTTATGAGTCACAAGCACTGATTAGTTTTTGGTAAAGATCATTCAACCGTAAGTGGGTGTTTACTCTTGTCACATCCGTTTTTTACTTTCTCCATAGGTAGTATAGGGGAAAGTATTGTTTTCATGAAAAAAATCAATTTCGAGATTTCAAGTTCACATTTTGAGGTCCCCTGAACATGTTTTGAGGTCCCCTTTACATGTTTTGACCATTTCCTCGATGATATCTGTGTGTATGTAATAGCTTTTTATGGGTGCTCTTAACTCAAAAACTATTAATCATGTCAATGAAAGATTTTATATTTAACATTTTTATGAAAGTCACAAGAATGATTAGTTTTTGATAAAAATCAGTCAACCGAAAGGGGTTTACTGTTGTCACATCCGTTATTTTGAAATATTTTCTTTAATATTTGATAAACGTAAAAATGTATTGGAATAAAAGTTGTAGGAAATTTAATTTTGTACAACCTTTGTTTGAAACATTTCCCCATATAATGCATGGTTTAATGGATATATTATATTTTTAGCTGCCACCACCACGCCACCTACTGATGACCATTGTTAACAATTGACGATTAGTTACATCTTAGTAACGCTCCTTTTTCTTTTCTTAATTGTTGGAGCTTTGTGGCTATATCCAATATCAGAAGGCTATGGTTTGAATTTATTTCTGTTCTTTGTAAAGTCTAAAATTTTCTTGCAGTTTCTTAAAATATTTATTATGTAACCTATTTGGAATTTTGAGAAATACTACAGGTATGGAGAAAGTCATGTGGTGGCCACATCAGATTTTTTTGAAATATTTGTTTTAATATTTGATTAATGTAAAAAATATTGGAATAAATGTTGTAGGAAATTTAATTTTCTACCTTTGTTTGAAACATTTTCCCATTTAATGCATTGTTTAAGAGATATTAAAAAAATTTTTTTTTAGCTGCCACCACCTACCAGCAACTATTGTTAACAATTGACACTTACTTACTTCTTAGTAACACTCCTTTTTATTTTCTTAATTGTTGGAGGTTCCTGGCTATATCCAATATCAGAAGGCTACACTAATATCTGTTCTTTGTCAAGTCTAAATTTTTCTCGCAGTTCCTTAAAATATTCATTATTATGTAACCTATTTGAAATTTTTAGAAATATTACAGCTACGGAGAAAGTCAGGTAGTGGCCACATTAGATTTTTAATGAAGAAATATAATTAAAATAGACAGCTCTCAATTTAGCACCCTCTGATATACAGCCACCTCTACAAAGCACCAATGAATCTTTGTGAGCAGAACTTTCATGTTATGATTGCATAGAGCAGGAATTCGCAACATTGATGCATCCAAAGGCACATCTGAATTGAAATAAAAAGCGGTGGGTGGCAAAATGGTTATACCTGCAACTTCAAGATTTGGCACTTTTCTTACAAAAATATTTTTAAAAAGAGGATAACCAAGCATAGGGATTATTGGATATGGTCATTGGCATAAATACAACTTCTGGGATCCCCAGTGAAAATTGCGGACTGGCTCCACTTAACAGCCATATAAAAAATCATTCTACATTCATTTCGAAAATGTTGATATAAATGAAAAAATGCAAATGAGATGGAGAGAATTACTTTGTAAATAAACAGCGCAATATACATTGCACAAACTTTCTCATATACTTATGTATAGATGTTTTGTCGACTGTGTAAGTTTATAAAACAAAAACGCTTATAAATCAAGTTACCATAGTTTAGTGTATATTTTAATGCCACTGGTCGATATTTGTAAATTTAATAAGTATTATTTGTGACATCAGGTTGTACAATTGGATGGATTTTAATCAAAATCCCTATAGACATTTCTGAGTAAATCGAATTTTGTTTCAAAATGTCCAAGAATAAAGACCCTTAATTGTTCCACAATATCGTTCATCTCTTCAGAGTGTCTATTATGAATGATATTATCCACAAATAAGAGATATAATTCGATTCAGTTTAACCGTTTAGGCTTTAATAAGATTTTTAGTGGATCATAGGGCTTGGATAAGGTAGCTTAGCGTACATTGTAATGCCACTGGACGCCATATAGTGATTTCAAGAAATATCATTCGATTTCATGTATGCGTTTGGGCCCTAGAACAGCGAACAGATAGACAGATGGCATGGCAAAAACCACTTTTATGGACTCAGAGACACCTAAAACGTGTATTTCCATAAAAATCTCCAAGTTGAATTATTTTACAATAACAATACTATCTCAATATAGTATGTACATGAGAAAGTAGAAATCTGATGTGACCACCACATTACTTTCTCCACACCTGTAATATTTCTCAAAATTCTAAATAGGTTAAATGATAATAAATATTTTAAGGAATTGTGAAAAAAATTTAGACTTTACAAAGAACAGAAATAAACTCAAACCATAGCCTTCTAATATTGGATATAGCCACAAATCTCCAACAATTAAGAAAATAAGGAGCGTTACTAAGATGTAACTAAGCGTAAAGTGTTTACAATAGTCGCAGTAGGTGGCATGGTGATGGCAGATAAAAAATTAGTTTTTAAAATACCTCTTAAACAATGTATTATACAGAAAAATGTTTCAAACAAATGTTGTAGAAAATTAAATTTCTTGCAACTTGTATTCCTATACTTTTTTACATTCATCATATATTAAAGCAAATATTTCAAAAAAGTGGATGTGACAAGAGTGAACACCCACTTTCAGTTGACCGATTTTTACCAAAAACTAATGTTCTTCTCCCTTTAACAAAAATGTCAACTATAAAACTTGGTGTTGACCTGATTAATAGTTTTGGAGTTAGAGCACCCAAAAAATTCTGATCAAACACACACACACACCCAGAGACATCATCAAGAAAATAGTCGTAAGGTGTTCAGGGGACCTTAAATCATGTATTTCTGTTGAAATCTCAAAATTGATTTTTTTCACAAAAACAACACTTTCTCTATACAAATCACGGAGAAAGTAAAAATCCCACATTTTTATTTTTTACAAAATGATTCTCTCCTTCTCATTTATTATGGAGTTCCACAAAGTTAAGGCTTCATCTGTCGATTTGAAAAAATGTATTTCAAGTATTACACTCCCACTAGATTTGGGTCTATGTATTTACATCTACAGCACCATGCTCAGCCTTCTTTCCTATATTATCCCTCATGCCTAATGAATGTAGTACAAAATGCCATTTAGTCTTCCAAATGGATCTCAAGGAATGCTGTTCAACTTCGTAAGACAAAGCGACCAGCTAGACTCTGTTTATAGAGGGTAGAAAAAATAAGAATTTCAGCAATGACTTATAAGCAATGCTGAGGCCGTTGTCATGTGCCCCCAGAACCTTTGGGCCCCCCGAGGTGGTAGATCTGGCAGCATCGATGTTTATCTCTAGATATGGTAGAGGATACAGTCAGAATACAATAAACGGAGATCTTTTCAGAGCAGTTGGACCCCATCGCAGTGCAGAATGAGGCAATGGCATGAAGAACCTTCAAATGGTGTGTGGGAAATGATTTGGGAGAGGATAGTAAACATCAGCCTCATTTTGAGAGCATATTTGCATCTAGTCTGCGAGGAATTTTTTTAAGTATGCTGTTCTGACAAAGAGTTCAATCGGAGTGACAGCATTTTTTGGTGGAATAGATATTTTACTGATTTGTAAAAATGAGGGCATCTGAATCAACTTCAGCAAGCACCATAGTAACTGTGGGCACTGCATTGGGAAACTCTGACATAGAGAATCCCTTGTTAAAGCACCATCCGTGTTAGCTGCCATATCCCATGCTCACACCTGTGAATGCACAGATATACGGTTTTGCATTAAAAGTGTGCCTGATTAAATGCCATAGCTTCCTAGATTAGGCTTCAACTAAAGGCTAGCTGCTCCTTGCTCTACTGCTGCAATCTGATAAGAATGGGGAGTTAGTACACATATTCTATGTAAACATGGTAAGGTAAAACTTTCTGCGCAGGTGTCTTCTCCATTGTGTAATGATAGTTGTCACTTGTGTTGTTTCATTTGTGCCCAGCCTCGGTTAGTTTGGGATTAATTTCAAAATGTAAGTAAGAGAGCAATGCTGAGTATTATTGAGAAAAAAGAGGTACACATGCAAAGGTTGGAGCCAGCAAATCCTTGCAAAGTACCTTACTTTATTATGGAGAAATACCATGTCAGAGTTGTGTTGGGGACATCCTGAGATAGGTGGTTGAATCAAACAAGTAGAACTGGGAAACAGCTTAAGGGCCCAAAACATGAAAAGCTGGAGGACAAATTAGTTATTTCGATAAGGCAAGTGAATGCAAAAAACAGAACAGTAACTGATGAAGTTATTAAGGAGCAGACGAAATTAATGGGAATCAGATGGACATCATAGACATTGTGTGGATGGATGCATTGTTATAAGCAGCACTGTGAAATGATGCAACAAAAGAAACAGAGAAACAGTCAAGGTCGACATAGAAGCAGTTAACCGCTTGACTGGGCGTGACGACCATACTTGTCATGAGCACAGTGCCCACCATTTGGGCATGATGGTTATTTTCGTCATTAAGGTTTTTTCATCTTTCTCTATGCGCATGATGAGTTATTTCGTCATAAGTTTCCTCTCATATTCCATGGTCCTTCAGGTTCACATTCATGCAAACAGATGGCATTTAGGCCAAATTTTCCAAGATTTAGACCCTTTGTCGTGAAATCCTGCACGTGTTGTGCAGGGTTGGATATATTCACCGCCCGGTCGGAAATTCTTAGATGTGCAATAAAATCTAATTCGAATTTTTACCCATTTTTCTTCTTTAACACATCTGGTGTTTTTACCGATTTTGCTCCTTTGGCACATCTGGTTTACCAGGGCTAATAAATATTTCCCACTACCACTTGCAGAAACTTTATTTTCGAGATAAACTTTTTTCATAGAAAGGTTAGTTTTCCTGTGAACTTAGTAGTACGAGCATCGAAAGTTAACACATTAGCATTGGGAAATTTCAGCGCAACTTTTCTATTTGTTTTTCTGAAGAACCTTCAATAGATTTTAGTTCTTCTAATAGTGAATATCGTGAAATGGCTACTACAAGTATATGGCCAAAGATTTCAGATGAAGATATTCCAGAAATTTTAAAAGAAAGTGATAATAATAAAATGCTATTTTACACATTTAAATACGTTACTATAAATTGATTATATTATTTGTGAGGTACCTAGACTGTCTGTGTGTAAGTGAATGCATCATATTTAGGACTTTTGTTTTTAACTAATTCCACAGTTTTATTTCATATTTTTTGCTATAAAGAATTGTTTTGTATTTTTCCTCAATATCAAATAGCATATGGACTACTGCTTTGTAATCGATTTGTCTAAAAACATTAAGAAAAACTTTGGTTCAAAAAGCGTTAAAAATTTATTCATTTAACAAATTAATTGTTAATAACAAATTGTGAATTGACGAATTTTTAATACGTTAACGTAAATTGATTAAATTCTTTGGGTGAAACCTAGACTGTCTATATACAAGCAGATAATTATAATTAGTAGAAGTACAAATTTTGTTAAATCCAACTTTTACTGCTGCATCACTCCATTGATTGTAAAATATTGCTTACCGTAAAAACAAATTCATTAGGGCTTATAATTTATTCTACTAGAAAATTTATGAGAAGTTTTGATTAAAAATATTTTCGAGTTATTTTTAATTGTTAATAAAATTTTGTTAATAATGAATTTTATTAAGAAATTATTTTTTAAAACAATTAGTAACTTTACAAAATACATTATTGTGCAAATATGAACAAATTCCTTTATATATTCAAAAATAAATATACAGTAAGCGGTAATATAAAATAGATACATTTCATTCCTGACTAGAGTTGGGAAGTAATTACAGTCACTGCTATTTTGTCACAGTGACTAATAAAGAACTGTGACCAGTGACAGGTATGGAAGTCACAGCCAGTCACAGATTCAGCCACCGCAGGCTCGGTGGAAAAGGAGAAGGGACACAGTCCATAGTCCCACTCCCACCCACCTGAGTCCTAACTTGGTCCCAACGGCCGAGACGAACTGTGTAGAGGGAGGGGATGTAGGCACTGTTTATCTGCTCTGTGACGTCTCTTACTCTTGAGGTGAATATTTTTTCTTTGCATCAACACTTGAGAGCTACATGGAAAGGGAGGAGGAAGGGTCTTCAGGCCTGGGCTAGTAATTGGTTCAGCATTTCTTGAGAACAATATAATGAGAGTGAGACAGAAACATTCATCTGACATCATTGCACAAACAAGCTCATTCAAAGATATTTACGAAAGAATTATGTAATTCAGAATGCAATGTTATATTGTTATTTTTCTAAATAAAAAGTGATCTCAAACAAATTATATTTTTTACAAAATTTGTATTTTGGGCGGGGGTGGGGGATCCAAGCTTTGTGATGTCATATATGGAAGGGGTCTTGAGTTTTTGTGACGAAATATGACGACGGAGGGAGGGGGAGGTCAAAAATCCACCAAAATTGCATGCCGTCATTTATGGATGGCCCCTCAGTGCAGTACTACTATGGAGCTAGAAAAGCAGAGGACGAGCGGGCTGTGGCAGTTTATACCCAAACAGACCCTAAAACAGGCCTAGCCAAGTGTGATTTATGCAAAGCAAAGTTAAGCTTCAAGTCTTCTGTAACTAATTTGTGGAAACATCTTAGCAGAAAACACCCAACTGTGAAAGTAGAAACAAAGGTAAGATTTTGACATTAAAATTACCTACTTTACTCATACCTTCAACATTTTTGTGCCAGATTTAGTTAACCCCTCCAACATGGCGGCATTTAAATCAGACCCATCTGGGAGGCCGGAGGGTATTTAAATAAATTGGCTATTCTGGAGCAAAGTTTTTTAAAAAATCATAACTTTTTACCTTTTAATGGATTTATCTGAACTTTTTTGGAGATTTCCCAAAATAATGTGTATTTATACGACTTATTTTAAACATATTTTATTTATTCTTTTTGTGTGAAACACATCAATGAATTATTTAATGCATTCACAGAAACAATTTACACTTTTTATTCTAAGTTTACAGTATATTGCTCGATCCTGTTTTATCTTAGATTTCTATATCTTTATATCTTTTTTGTATGTTTTTCCGTAAAAAAATTTCAAAAAGTCTCCAAAAATAACCTACAATGGTAGAACGGCGCACTAGTGACAGAGGGAGAAGAGGCAAAAAAATACCAAAAATTTAATGGCTTACCTTAATAATTCTGCTTGGTGTGGTAGTCCTCAAAGCAGAGACCAACATCACACTTTTTGCACCAATGCACAGAGTCCCTTCTCCTTCCATGCTTTGCGCAGACAACACACCTTTTCAGATGAGATTTCTTTTCTGTAGGGGGGAACCTCTCTATAAAATGTCTCCCAATAAGGCATGGAACTAAATTATCTGATGGACGTCAGCCTGAATGTTGATATTCACTCACTTTGGCATAGTATATTGCGAAGAGTTCTTTTACCAGTTGAACTCGGAAAGAGAGATGGTCAATTTTATTTCCTGAGTTTGCCCAGTATATCTATCCCTAGAGATAACATCCCCAAAGCCTGGCATGGAAAAAATTCTTTTTGTTGAAAAATAAGAACGAAACGTGGGCTTCTGAATAATTCTCATCAGCATAAACAATTCCAAAGCAGTGCAAATTTCTTCCAATGTCACTCTTCTCCATGACACAATTCTTGATTTTCTCAAAAATAATAAATTTCGTATCAAAAAACAATTCAAAAATACTCACAATATCAGTCATATTCCTAGCAGTCTTTTGAGGTCCATAGCCACCAATAAAATCTCTTTGTCTCACATAATTCACCATGTCCTCCCACACTAACTCTTCTCCACTGTCCTCCTCTGGCTAATTGTCACTGTGCATCAATGTGTCAAGTTCTGAACGATCTTCAATACAATTCTCACTATCTATCACTTTCTGAGCTCACACTTTCTTCCAAATCACTTACCCCCAAGATTTCCTTCTCAATTTCATCATCCACTACTGCTTGCCTTTTTTCTACTTGTTGAAGCCATAATAAATAACGGTATTGCAGAAAAATGTAATTAATCTACGAAGACATAATTACTAGGAAAAAAGAACAAAATTCACAACTGTACATGTTAAGTTTTCCTTCAGACAAAATCCTATAGAATAGAGCGATGCGAGTGGAGCCGAGCCTGAGATGAGAATATTTCCCATGAAACTTGAACACACTCTTCATTAGAGGCGATTGTAAATATCTTTGAAGAGACTTGTTTGTGAAGGGACAATAGATCCTTTCTTCTCTCACATATTGCTTTTAAGATATGCTAATGCAAACGAAATGAAAATTTTGGTCTAGGTGGCTGGAGAGCCTTTTGCCTCACTAAGCATTCTCCCTGTTGTCAGATGAGAAAAACACATCAGCCCAAGAGGAAAGCCTTCTACAGGGATAAGAACATATCCTATATCTCGCAGAAGCCTTCATGCTAAGAAATGGTTCTTCTCAGCATTATATAAGGGTATTTTAAAACTCATAATCGGGATCATTTACCGTGAAAAGGATCCCCTAGAATGATGGAGGCAAAATAGACATAATTACCCACACTTGGCTGCTATTGCCCAAAAAGTTTAATGTACAGTGGCCACAAGTGTACCCTGTGAAAGATTATTTTGACTGGGTTAATTATTAATGATCAGAGAACCCATCTTCAGGCTAAAAAAGTTGGCCAAATAATCTTTATAAATGTTAACGATCACGCTTAAAGCTTGTTTATTTATTGGTAAGTAGTAATTTACTGCTTAACTAAATATTTTCTATATTCAAGTATTTAAAGTTTTAAAAATTGTTCATATTGTATGTAATTCTTGAGATATCATACACAAGTATATAGGTACATAATATAATTCTTGTGGTACCATGTTGTGTTCCTTAAAAAATGTTCATTTATAATATATTATATAATTATTATCTAAAATATACCTAATTTTCTACAATTTAAATTTTTTAATTTTCTTGTTCATTACTTGACTAGTGACTGTTTTAATAAATACTACCTACTAATAGGCTACCAAGTAAGTACTTGTTATCGGCGGATTCTTGGTTTGATGGCATTACCATTGTCACCAGCTCTACCAGCACAAGGTTAATGCAATGAAAAAGTCACCGGTGACTCAAGTAACAGGTACAAGTCACAGGTATTTGTTTTTTCACTGGAACAGTTTGTCACTGTGACAGAAAAAAGTCAGTCCCCATCTCTACCCTTTACCGATAGTACTACTTAAACTTAAGCTCAAGATGATATTTTAATATAATGGGATAAATAATAAATGGAATGCATATGCAATAACGATACATACGCTCAAATAGTCTTTTTCTTCTGCAAATCTTTTTGCCTCGTACATAACGATTTTGATTGATAAAGCAATACTAAACTTTCTCTGTTTTACTATCAATCACTTCCTCCTTTAGTTGTGGCCATTTAAGACCAACTTTAAGAAGACTATGTTTCTCTTATCCCAAAAGCAGACTATGTTTCTCTTATCCTAAAAGCTTCAGTTTTTCCTCGTTTTCTCCATTCACAGATAATTTTTTTGTGAGATGGACTGAAATGATGTGCTTCTGCTCGGTTTCTGTGTGTTTTTGCATATTGAATCAACTGAAGCTTATAACTAATAGCACAGGCATATCTTTTCACTTTTGTAGCCATTGCGATCTCAATACATGTAACGTTATTCATCATAGATATGGATAAAATATTTATTTATCTACACGAATTCTACTGTTCTGTGGCATTAATCACACTATTCAACGAGCTCATTAGGAACTAAAACATCGCAAATGCACCAATATTGTAATCATTGTGAGTGGACATGTATTAAAGCGTAATAATGAAAAATTCACATTACATAACGTATTACTGTATATATTAACAAAATTTTCACTATTACTTATTAATAATGTATATTTTGTTTTTGCAAGGAATTACTGCCAATTATTCCATTTTGTGATGAGTGTGCTCATTAGTGTCAGTATTGAGAACAGTAATAATCTTACCTTTGGCGTATGAGATGCAGGCTGATTTTGATGGTAATTTTTCTGGAAAAAAGTATCTTATATGCCAAGAAACAGTATTTAATGTTGCAACCAACTTAGCAAAAGCCTACCCTGACGATCTTATAACAGACATAGTCCTTCAAATTGTACCTTTCCAGTACAGCTTTAAAACTCAAATTAATCAATTTCATTCTGAATATCAGCAGTTTTTAAAGTGGGGTCCATGGACCTCTGGGGGTCCCCAGCAGTAGTCTAGCGAAGTGGTTCTCAACCTCGCAAGGAAAATTTTTCTAAATAGTAAATTAATAATGTGATAGATACTACCCAATATGTATGTATTTCTGTAATAGGTGAATTTGTGATATTATGTACAATTAAATTCATTAATGTGAAAACGATTTTATTATATTTTTATTTATAAAAAATCCCAAATTAAAAATTGTATTTTATTACCAATATTCTGTTAAATTTTTTTTTCAAAACATATATGGGGAGGGGGCATAACAAAGTCTGGAGCCACGGCCTGGTATCGCCTTGCTAAGTCAGTAGCAGTGTGACTTGAGACGTGTTGAGGATGCCTAAGGGGCATGCATTATATCTGAACTTGCATAATTGCCTGTCAAAAATACTTCTTACCAATTCACCTTATACTGCTGTTATTATTTTGCTTTATTTAAATGCAAAGAAGTTCAATTAACTATGGAATTACTCAAAATATTAATCAAATTAACTCTCTAGTCTGATCACATTACGCCATCAGTATAATCAGTGAAACATAACCTGGTAGATCATAACTTATTTTCTTGCAGCTAGTAAAAATCTCTTACCTTAGACATGACAACATTTTTAGAAAGAATCATAACCATATACTTGCCTGTCAACTTGAAACCCAATTCCAATTTGTTCATACACTGGGTAGCATGTATAGCTCTTATTAAAAATTTCAGGAACTACTTATAATTTTATATTCATCCATTTCATAATTACTGAGAACTGTTATAATAGGATTTAATGATAGTCATTTATTCTTGAAGAGAGAAAAGAGATAACAAGAAATAAAGGAGGTTAACAAGGGTAGGAGAGTATGGAGAACCTAGTTTAAATTATAAGCTAAGATCTATATGCAGACATCACAAATATTGATGATGATGAATTTCTCATAAAATGTCTTACCATCTTCTACCTTGAAAACCAGTTTGTGCAGCTTAGCAATCAAGATACATTTCTTCATTTTTAATTATCTGTTGTTAAGTATCTCCTATTAAATCAGAAGGCAATTTCAGAATTCTACAAATTATTATTTAACTATTTACCGAAATTATTGCTGATGAATTCTCCCTTTAATTTCTTGTTGCCATCATTTCTCTTTTCTTCAGCAATATTTGGTCTAGTTAAAATTTTCTCTATGCTTCAAAGTTTCCCCGGTCCCTTTTAATTTTTAACTTAAAGTATCTCTTACTTAATACTAAATGCCATGTCTCCAACTCCAAATCTCAGTTCTTGGATTTTTTTATTTATTTATGGCACACAGGAGTAGTACTTGATACCTTTTGCTGGTTTTGTCATCATAAAAAATAAGAAACTTAAGATTGGAAACCATTGCTCACCTCTAAGGAAATGATGAGAGATGGCTTATTTGGAATGTCATTGTGTTCTAAAAAATACATTGTAATTTGATAGAAAATATTGCATATGAGCTCCAAATATGCTCAACAACATTTCTTACTTCAAAATATACAAATCGATTTTTGGATTTTCATAATGATTGTCACTGATAAAGAAGTAGCACCTTTTCAATGGCTACTTTTAAGATGATCACCATATGATATTTTTTCTCTAAAACCAAAAGTTATGATGAAAAATCATTCTCACATTAATCGTTCAACTTTAAACCAAAATCTACATTACTTCAGCATGAGAGCTTAGATGGATGAATAATTTTATAACTTATTTAAATTAAAATAGATTTTTATTGCATATAAATATTAGAAAAATAGAAAAGGTAAAAATGAGGAACAAATATAAACACAACATACAAAAAAAGGCATCACTGGCAGTCATGCAGCTTCGTGTTCATCAAGAAAATCTTGAAGAATAGAATTATCAATAGGAATTGTGAGTCGTTCATCGCCATCAGCACCTATCCGTGATTTTATCATATGGTGATCCAAAAACTCGGTTAGCTGAGCTCTTAGAGCCAAATCTGAGCTGAGAAGAAATGCTTCTCTACTCTTCCAATATATATCCCGAAAAGAAATGCCTGGAAAGAAGGAATACTTTATTTTACCACAATCAATACTAAAAGACATTTATTATTTTGTTGTTCATGAATGCATAAAGACACAAAATATGTATTTCAAAATTTGATTGTAGCACCATAACATTACATATCAACTTGTTGAAATACCCAGTACTACTGAAAAACTATCATGCTGAGAAACTTCAATCATAGGACTGAAAATTGGTGTGAGTCAGCCAAAGGTCAGAAAAAAGCAATAATATTTCCCAATGACCTTTAAAATTGTGATGTGATAATATAGTATTATATAAACAGCAGCACTCAAACCATCACAATTTTACAGGTCATTGGGAAATATTATTGCGTTTTTCAGACATTTGGCTGGCTCATACACCAATGTTCAGCCCCATGATTGAGGTCTCTCAATATGATAGTTTTTATTTCTCTCAGTATTTCCACAAACCCTCAGCTTAGTGGCCCATGCATCTTAGATCCTAAGCACTATAATTTTGTCGAGGATTGAGTGGAAGATAGAAGCGATGCTCACCGAGGACCAGTTCGGGTTCAGGAAAGGAAGGGGCACACGTGAAGCAATTCTGGGACTTCGCCTAATTATTGAAAAGCAATTAAGGAAAGACCAAAACACGTTTATTGCCTTCATAGACCTAGAAAAGGCATTCAATAGGGTCGACTGGCAGTTGTTCAAGGTACTGAGGGAGGCAGGCGTGAAGTACAAGGACAGGAGAGTGGTGCAGAGTCTGCACAGAGAGGAGGTAGTAGTGGTGAGGTGTGGCGAACACCAGGAAGGGAGTAACATCAGGCGAGGAGTGTGACAGGGTTGCTCTCTCTCACCTGTACTAATCAACGGTTATATTCAGAGAGGGCTGGATGAGATGAGAGAGAAACTTGAAGGAGTAGGAGGAGTCTGTATTCAGGAAGAGAAAGTTGAGTTGAAAGTTGACATGCTACGTTTTGCTGATGACATTGCAGTGTTGGCTGAGAAAGAACAAGACCTGGTAGCGAGCCAGGCAGAGTTGGAGACCTCACTCAGCATCACCTACAACATGAACATCAACAAAGCGAAAACTAAGATCTTGGTGGTTAGCAGGCATGGCACGCAGGCGCACTGCTCATTGGGCGGGGAACAGCTGTAGAATGTGGAGTCTTTCACGTATCTCGGAAGCAGGTTAACATCGGACGGAAGGTCAAAAACAGAAATCATAAGTCATATTAATCAGGCAAAGACTGCCTTCAACAAAAAGCGCAACCTTTTCATCTCCAACAGCATTAATAAGCACCTCAGGAAACATCTGGTCAAAACTTTTGTATGGAATGTATTATTATATGGAAGTGAGACTTGGACAATCAAGGAGGCAGAGAGAAAGAGGATAGTGGCGTTTGAAATGTGGTGCTACCGTAGAATGTTAAAAATCCCCTGGGTGGACAGAGTGACCAACAAAGAGATGCTGAACAGGATTAAGGAGGAGAAGCCGTGCCTGTGGGATACGGTATGGAGGACAAGAGACATCTAGGTCGAGCACCTCATAAGACACGAGGGGCTGGTTAGGACGATCCTCGAAGGTGCTGTGGAGGGGAAGAACACTAGGGGCAGATTGAGGATGGAATATATTAACCAAATCATGGAGGATACCAGCTGCCCCACCTACACAGCACTGAAGAGGCTGGCTGAAGATCGAGAAGTTTGGAGAGCTGCTGCCAACCAATCCTAGGATTGAGCACACAAGAAGTATTTCAATAAATCTTAAAATTTAATATTCCCATGTTTATAGAAAAATAAACCTAACTTAGGAAATAGTAAATATTTCATTAAAATGCAATGACTGAATTCTGAGTTAATCTAAACACATAGTTCAGTGATAGATGCCTGTATTTTTTAAATTAATAACCACTTATATTTTCAATAACTGGTAGGTTTCAACATGAGTTAACTTATATGAATAAAACCATTATATGCATGAATAAGTTTTAGAGATTTTTAATGGTATAAACCTAATTATTAATGATTGAAAATAAAAATGTTTTATGATTATGCTTCATCGTATATTAAATATGATTCTTAAATTCAAAGAAAATATACTGATAACATTTAGAATAGGACCTAATTGGTTCAGATGTCACTCATTAATCAGAAAAACCAAATATTTTTACTTTCTGCATCTCAACGTAAATTTTGTTCCAAACAATTATATTCTGAATTCACATGACGAGACTCAGGATGAAAAATCTAAACTGCTACGAAATGCAGTTAATTTTTGGTACTACCCCATGATATATTTTATCAACGATTTACTGATATTTTGTGATTTATTTTGTTTTAATTATTAATTTTTGAGGTGCAGTATTTTTAGTTGTTGATATTTTATATTCCAATATCAGTTTTCATATGATTTTGAAATTGGAATTATGGAATTATAATTATGATAATAAAAGTACCATATTAACCTGAAAGGCAACAACTTCAAATTTAAGATGACCATAATAAAAAACAAGGTCTATTTATGAAAAAACTATGTAATACCAATTTTTAAAATAACATACGGTGATAACTTTGTACCATCCACTAACACTGCCAGCATTAAAGTAAAGAACATTTTTTCATTCCCTAAAGATATAATAATTATGTTTTTTGTGCCCATTTTGTTAACTGTGTAATTGTATGGCATGTCAAAATAAATAGGTGTCTCGTCTGCATTATCCATTTGACTCAGAAGGTAATTGTGAATTTTCTGCAACGCAATTACATACTTCTGGAAAGCAATAAGTTTGTCCATGTAGTCAAAAAGTAAACGCTGGCAAAGAGAAAGTCTTCATCTCAGGCAAAAACCATTATGACACATCATCTGTATGCACCATTACTATCCTTGAATTCTTGCCATGGGATGTTTAGTATCAAAATCGGTTATGCCAATTAAATACCTACCGGCATTACAGTAGAGTGGTATTTAAATAAAGCCCATTGCCAAGGGGTTAAGAAAGCATGACCTAGGTTACAATGTAACAACGTCATCATCAGGAGGACCTGATTTATTTCATTAAAATGGAATTCCACAAAATGAAGGCTTACCCAGTGAATTAAATTCAACCAAGTTTATTGATAAATTTTTCATGAAATTAAGTGTATTATAAGCCAGAAAATACGGCAATATGCAATTTTACCAACTTCTAAAGAGCTTAATTTAAACAAATTAGTTGGTGATAGCAACTATGATAATATTTCAAAATATAAAAATAATTTCACAAACCTGAGTAGCTAGAACTTCCTCTGTGCTCAAGCTGGTGTTTTACAATTATGAGGAATACACCTTTAGCGTTTGAAGTTAGAGAATTGAACACACTCTTCAGGGAGGAAAGTGCTAAAGCTCCAGATTGTTTCACCATGACTGAATTCTCAAACGATGTTTCTTCTATGTAAGGTAACATCGTAGTTATATCAAACCACAGAAAATTGAACAGGCTTAGCTTCATTGGGTCCCATACTGAAATATACAAATATATGAACTGAAACAATGTATTATTACTATCAGTAAACATTTGATTAATATTCATGAGTAATCAAATATAATGAGAGTATCAGAAGACATAAAGAGCAACAACAACAACACAGACCTGTGAAAAGTCATTCATCATTTTGTAGTCTACTACAATTAAAACTTGTGTAAAACCCAGAAAAAATGATGGAACCTCAAATTTAATGTATTTATCTATTTTGTTTCTTGGCTCTCACTCTCTCTCTCCCCATCTCTCTCCTTTCCATCTTGCACTCATCTCTCCTACCTATAGCATTGACTATATATATATGATAATTTAAAAGTAAATTGAATATTACGACATACCCATAGCAAACAGTCGAGAAAACAGCATGATGTAGATATACAGCATACCCAGATGAGAGGTTAATATCCCTTCTGAAGGACAGAATGCTGATTTTGCACAGTCTCCTCAAACCACATAAACAGGGCCGGGCAACCTTGGAAAAAATCCTATTTTCAGAGGATTTGTGTCCACTGCCCTTTGGAGCAGCAGGCAAGTAGCAGTGTGTCCTAACCACTACACCACTGGCACCCCCTGACAAATTACCATTAGTTTTTGTCCCCTAATGGTTATTGGACAACACTACTATGTTATTGAAATTTCATTGAAAGTATTTGTAGTTACTTTTTTGTTTGCAAATATCTCTAATATGCCTAAAACATTAAAATAAAATTAAAACAAGAGATGCAAGAGACGCATTGCTGCAAAATTTGTTCCGAGACTGCTGAGCAACGACCAGAAAGACCATCGCGTTGCTGTCTGCAGGGAGCTTCAAAATGAAGTTAGAGATGACCCTAACTTCATCTCCAAGGTCACAACTGGTGATGAATCTTGGGTTTATGGTTATGACCCTGAGACAAAGCAGCAGTCGTCACAGTGGAAGTCGTCAAATTCACCACAGCCAAAAAAAGCGCGTCTAGTTTGCAGCAATGTCAAGTCCATGCTGATTATTTTTTTGACGTCAATGGGATCATCCACAAAGAATTCCTCCCACCCAGTCAAACTGTCAATGGAAAGTTTTACTGCGATGTTTTGAAGTGGCTAAGGGAGAACGCCCGACGCAAACGCCCAGACAAATGGCACAACAATGACTGGGTGCTCCACCATGACAATGCGCCCGCCCACACGTCACTCGTTCTTAGGCAGTTCCTGGCTTCCAAAAACATGACAGTCATCCCCCACTCCTCCTACTCTCCTGACCTCACCCCCTGGGACTTTTTCGTTCCCCCAAATGAAACTCCAGCTGAAAGGGCGACATTTTGACACGATTGAGGAGATCCGGGCAGAATCACAAGAGGTGCTTAACATGGAAAAAACGCTGTATAAAAGCCCAAGGGGACTACTTTGAAGGGGATGGTGGAAATTAGGACTTAGCGTAATTTTTTTTAATGCACAAATTCCCAGAACTTTTAGGTAGCACCTCGTGTGTTTAGAAAAGTATTTCAAAATACTACAGAGCCTCCTGGTGGAGAGCACTTCAACTGGCTCTGATGTTCATGCTTTTAAGGTTATACCAGTTGCTTGTACACCCAAGAAATGACAGTAAGGTAAAATTGCATTACATGAATATTTTCTGTTCAAATTAGATTTTACGACAATTGTTACTATTAGATATTTTACTTTAATGTTTTAATTTTATTTTAATGTTTGCAAACAAAAAAGTAACTACAAATACTTTCAATGAAATTTCAATAACATAGTAGTGTTGTCCAATAACCATTAGGGGACAAAAAGTAATGGTAATTTGTCAGGGGGTGCCGGTGGTATAGTGGTTAGGACACACTGCTACTTGCCTGCTGCCTGCTCCTTGACCCTGCTCAATCTTTTTATTCCTTCAGTAGTAATCCTTCTTAATGGATTTCAAGGCACTTCTTTTTACCACCCTCTGTTCTGACCACCCGCTTATGTTTCTTTTTTGACCAAATTGTTAGGTGACAACATTTTTGTGGAATGATTTCAAAAGATGTTTTTCTATCTCTAAAAGGTATCTCTTCTCAGAAAATCATTTTCCCTGAAATGAATATCCCATAAATTGGCAACATAGGTCTCTCCAAAAACCATTGTACTCCCTTTCAGTTTGTACTAGTCCTTCGAAAAATACAGATGCTATAGTGGAAGTTAAGGGAAAAATGAGTCTTGAATTTATCAGTGCGAATTAAAGTGATAGAAGATTCTGAAAAAGGTTTGTCACAAAGGAGATTAAGAGAAAAATATAACTGTGGGAAAATGTAGATTCAAAAACTATTGAAAGACAAAGACTTTATTAAACAAGTGGTTGCAACACGCAAATAGAAGTGTACGTCGTGATTCTCATCAGCCATTCCAAGAAATCAATGAATTGACTCAGTCCTGGTTTGATGATACTATGCTAGAGGATTACCTGTTAGTGGCCCAATATTACAGGAAAATGCTCGATTCTTTGCAAAAAATTTTAAAATCGAAAATTTTACTGCAAGCAATGGATGACTAGAAAAATTTTGTAATCGGAACAACATCTTATTGAAATCGATCAGTGACAAAAGCGGAGCAGTGAATAATGCAGATGTGGCAGAGTGGATTTCACATTTAGCATCATTATTTGATAAATATGAACTGAGAGACATTTACAATGTCGATGAAACAGGACTTTTCTATCATGCTTTACTGAACAAAACATTGGAAGTGAAAGGTTCACAGTGTTCTGGATTTAAGAAAGCGAAACAAAGGCTGACTACATTGCTTTGTACAAATGCTTTAGGTCATAAAGAAAATCCTTTAGTAATCAATACTGCCATGAAACCACGATGTTTTCAAAATATGAATGTGGCAACTATGGGTGTTCATAGGTATGCAAATAAAAAGGCATGGGTGACGACTGAGATTTTTACCGACTGGCTCGAAATGTTTAATGAAAGAAAGAAAGGTTCTATTGATGTTGGGTAATGCTCCATGCCATCTGAGAGGGTTAATGTTGTCTAATGTAAGCTTATTGTTTTTACTTTTCAATACATCCAGCAAATTACAGCCCCTAGACCGGGGAATAATTCAAATTTTTAAACTGTTTTATAGACAACAGATTTTAACTACATTGGTTGCCAAAATGGACTTGGCAGAAAATGTTCAAGATCTGGTGAAAAAATTAGGAATCGTGGGATTCAGATTCGGAAAATACGATCAAAAATGCTTTGTGAAGTGTGGAATTGGTTTGATGAAATAGAGGAAAATAGTAGTGAGAAAGTGGAAAATAGCAGTAAGTTAGAGGATAATAGGGAAATTTTATATGTGCAGAATGAACTTTTACAACTTGGTAAACAAACCAATTTAGATATTGACATCAGTTTTGATGAAAACATTGAAACATGTGAGGGTGATTGTGAAAACTGGGAGAAAGAGTTAATTGAACTGTCAGAATATCGTGATGATGGCACCAATGAAAATAAAGAAAATGAAGATGAAAATATCAAAGATGCAAGTGAACAAAGATAGACAGATAGATATGCATCTTTATTTGGGTGAGATTGAGACTAAACAATATCTTCTGCCATCTAACTCAATGTCAATTGCAGACAGGAAGAAAGTAACAAATGATAAAAATAAAATAAAAGATTACATAAAATAAAGTACTACATAAATACAATGTCAAGTTAGCATTTTAGGAAATGAAAAGAGATGGAGATTTGTTTTTGGGGAAAACTAGGGATAATTAAAGTACTATTCCCTAGGAAAAACCCTACTGCAGGAAAACACACACACAAGAAGGGGGGGAGGGGGGATGTGAAAAACCTGTGAAACCTACTGATAGCAATATCTATAGATTGAGAGGATCATGAAAGATAAATACTTAAAATGAAATAAACAAATACAGTTATACATAAAAAAATCATGAGCACACATTAAGATGTACATATACATATGTAGAAATTTAAACATTTTTGATGACCTGTAAGAGAAAATAAATGCTTGTCAGTTAAAGGTAATGTAAGAGAATGGGATAGGAGATGTTTGTGGTACAAGTGTTTCAAGGTACATAGGAATGAAGAGTGCTTTATGCTGTGACAGTGAAGGATCAGTTGAAGATTATGTTCTGTGGTGTGGAGTCAGAAGTTTATGGCATCCTCCAGTGTTACATTTATGAATTGTGTTAATGGTGATAAACTCTGCTGATGGGATGTTTGTTTTAAGGATTTGATATAACAAGTTGTTGGTGCCTGCATACTGCAAGCATTTAAAAAATCACCATACACCAAGATCTAAACTGGTAAATAAACCGTGATCTCCAGGGCATCAGTATTTCAGCCATGTGGAGCCTATATGTATTTGACAATAAATTTCATGAGTTCTAGCAGAATATTAATAATTTTCTACGAAATTAAGGCAACTATCTGTAATTTCCAAATTCTCTGAGAATCAGCTCGTGTCCAAATTTTCATATTTCAAGTTTCGTGAATCAGATTGTCCTGCATGAACAATAAGAATACTCATCATCATTAAGACAATACCCTATACACTAAAATTAGGATATTTTGTGTTAAGATCATGGCATCATCATTTGTGACTTTAGCATGTATTTGGATAAAAAAATGTGAAATAGGTATGACGTCATTATATTTAACAATTGAAAGGTTAAAATTTCTCAAGAAACTACAAAACACAACATTAAAATACTTTTCAAGTTTTACTAAATTTCATGTGTTAGTAGATATAATGATGTCATCATAAGTTCACATTGTAGTTTAAAATCAATGGCATAATAATATATAAATAAGACAATTTTCATTTTACATGAAATTAAGGCATCTATCTAGAATTTCTAAATTTTCTGGCAATTGGCTCGCATTCAAGTTTTTGAATTTCTGGTTTCATGGCCTAGATTCCCGTTTCAGCAATAGGTATAACCATCATTAAGAAAATAGCCTATATGTCATACTAAAATTTATGTAAAAATTAGGATATTTTTTGTGTTAGGATTATGGCGACATCATCCGGAGCTGTTAGTACGTATCCGGATAGAAACATTAATTTAAAATTATCACGTCATCATATGTATACATCATTGATAGTAGCTCAATAACTTTGGCCAAAACTAACAAAAGTAGAATACTCCTTTAGCCAAAACAACTAGAGGGCTGCAAACCCAATGCATTTCGCCCACAAGGTGGGCATCGTCAGGGGTAGAACCTGTTACACCAGTGACTGGAAGCCAACTGGATTATAATGTAGTCTAAGCATTATATCAATGCTCTTGATGTATGGAAAATCGATTCCCAATGAAAGGCATTGAGTCGTTGCTGTAGTAGTTAATATTTTCATTGTTAAAACCCAAAAACTTTTCATAATTTAATGATTAAAATCGAATTTTTTTGCAAATTCAGTATGGATTTGAATTTTGTCATCAGGAAAAATTCTTTCATCCATAGTATGGTGCATGTCTCGACTTCATGTCATAGTTGTAAATAATTTAAAAAAGCAATTTTATATAGCCCTGCACAGTTTTCAATGCTTTTCTTATGGGTGTTTAAAATTGGAAATTAAGGGGTATTTTTATATTTCACCCCAAATATAACTTTTTCTGGAATTTTGGATTTTTTCCAGAGGTTGTACCCAATAGCCTATCTTCATGCAAAATTTCAGCTCTGTAGCACTTCTAGAAGCAACTTAGGTTTTACCAAGGCCACAACTTGGCAGCATGGCGAACATCTGTTGCAGTTTAGAAGTACGGTAAATGTGCGTTGTCAGGTAAATGTGTAAATTTCATTGTAAATGTGCACAAGTAAACTAAATTTGAACATGAAGGAAAATTTTACACAGCCCCACCGGGTTGGGTAGGTTAGTCGAAGTGTTTTTGGTTCCTCCTCACGTTCACTTTGTTCCTCCTCTGGTTGGGAAGCATTCATCTAAATATATACCAGTGGAGCCGAACCCTCAATGATTTTTGTTATAAATTAATGTAATTATTAAAGTATAGCATTTCTCATTCTAACTTATTTTCACATTTACCAAGCACAACGGTATAAGTGCACATTTACCGGGAAATGTACAGATAATACGTATTTCTGGAAACTTAAACTTACATTTACCAAGCTTGGTGGTAAATGTACACATTTCCCGATTACGTACCTTTACCGTAATTAATATATATATATATATATATATATATATATATATATATATATATATATATATATCCTATACATGTAAGAAGCAGCTATTTATAATGATAACGAAAGGAGATGTAATTTTCTACGTGACTCAAGGTTTAGCCAAGACAGTTAGAAGAAAAATTCTGAGATATGGTCTGACTTCTTAAGATTAAAGATGAATTGTAGGCAGAATCAACTAGTATTAATGAAAGTTGGAAAACAGTATCAGAACTAAAAATTTATCCCGTGAATTAGGTAATAACAAAATGTTAGATTTGTTACATGAATTCAAAAAATCGTAAGAAAGGAAATTATAAATACAAATTCAAAAAAGGGCAGACAGTTTTGCAGAATTATTTTAAATTTTAACTTTCTGTGCATTATTTATTTAATTTATAATAATATTAATTTTTGTAATGTATAATGACATTCTTTTGTATCTGAAGATAAGCTGTTCTTTGCTCAAATTTTATAGTTAGTTTTTTTAAAGTAAAATAACGTGAATTTAATGGTATTCTATTAAATAAATAAGTTAAAATTTCTAAAATAACAGTTTTGTTTTTTTAGTCCCTACTTCCATTTAAAAATACCAATGACCGCTCTTCAATAACATTTTTCTCTAAGGCGACCTAATTCTCTGGTACCTTAGGTGGTCATCTTGGGGAGGTTTCACTGCATATATTTATTAAAAATATTTATTTTGCTATTTTAAAAAGTAGTTTTACTTCCCCATTATAATACTTACACAATGGAGAATTAATGTGATCTACTGATGCAATAACATGGATATTCTTCACAGAAGCTAATCTTGATAAAATAGTTTGAATTTGACCATTGCGTAGCATCAAACCATCAATATTGTGGATAATAAGAAAAAGCTCTTCAGTGGAATTTTCACCGAATGCCTTTTCTATAATAGTGACACACTCCAAGAGACTAGATGGATTTGACTTGAGCTCCATGATATCATCAGTTATAGTGTGAAGTATCTAAGGAAAAGAGAAGAGGTATTACAAAAAGGTATATAGAAAACCGACAACACTCTCCGAATATACTAAGATAAAATATTGGCAATCCAGCAAATTTTAAAATAAAAAAATGTCAATATGGGAAATTATGTCAAAATAATTAATAACAACATTTTTCTTTCAACTTTATGAAGAATGTGAATATATATTTCAAAAGCATTATTTACCATTTTTATGCTGCCTTTATAAATACTGATATGCAATTTAATACAAAAAGCATAATTACATGAAAATTACATTAAATTTCTTATCATTTAGATTAGTGCTTCCCAAACTGGGTACTATAGTATGCTCGAGTACTACAGCTGATTGTTAGGCTGTAGTGAAAACATTGTTAAATAAATAACAATTTGGAAAGGTTGATCAGTCATTAGAGCAATAATATTTCCTTAAATAAGTTGACGATAACCTAACATGTACCAGCAAATGAATGCAACCAAATGTTGCAATATCTGTAATTTAAAATATATAACTCTGTTACAAGGTGTGGTGATGCAAATGTGTTTAACTTTGAAAGGGTGCTTCATCTAAATAAATGTTAGGAACCACTATTTAGATTGCTCTGTGGATGCAAAAATTTGATTCTTGTGCTACTATATAACATCCAGATGTTGTCCACTTCAATAGGTCTTAATTTCTTAGAATACCTGCTATGTCAAGAGATGCTTATCACTACGAATTATAATCCCTTCCTTATGAGTTTCCTTTGGGTAGCCTTATAAGCAGGGTATCTGAGACTCTTCTTTACAATAAACATACATAATGCAATTTTTTATAGAATTTTATTGAAATGCAACTTGGCAATACCATTGCATTGTACAGAGGCAACTTTTAAACAATCTTCTATGATTCATACTACAAGAGACAGCAACCCAAAAAATCAAACAACCCAGCAGTCATTCTATACCATAATTATTCCTCTTAATATTTCATTGGAAATATGAACTGTAGTTGGTAATCAAATACATAAATAATCAATACCACTTACTGTGGCATATGAACTTTAAAGTTTAAAAGATTTAAAAAAATTAGGGTCACATTATACCCCAAATATAACAAATAAGACACCCTTACTAAGGTAAGAGGTGGAAGCACATTTTCTTAAACATTTTCAAGGTTCTGGTTTGCCTCCTCCTTTAGGGAAGGGACAACCTGCACCATTAGAATGTAGACCCTCATTAGACCTTCCCATGCATGAAAACTTCACTCTTGTAGCTGTTGTAGTTTGGCTACAATACCATTTTAAAGTTATGAATTTGCCAAATTTGAAGCCACCTGGCAGAAAATATACTAACTACAGTAGAGCCTTGCTAATCCGAACGAATTGGGACCCGGGTATGTTCAGATTGGTGAATTTTTAGATTAAATGGGTCAGAGATTCCCGTGCGCTCTCGAGTGAAGGTCACAACAAACCACTGTATCCACGATTTTCATGAAATCCAGGTGGAAGCACTGTCAATTTCAATATGGCTTCCTAGCAAGGATACTGGAGCAGAAGTACATTAGTAACTGTGTATTTCCAGTGAATTTTTGTGTTTGTTATTCTGTGTAGTTTAGATTACTTTGTTATATTTTTGGTACAGTTTAGTTATTATTTTAGAGGTAGAAATATATAGGTTCATTCTATTTAGCTTTGTATAGATAATATTTTTGTTTACCAGTAGATAGGTTTCCAGTGTTTTAGCTGCTAAGTATTGTTGTATGTAATTAATGTATCCTTGCTAGAACCTCTGTTCTTGAAAATCGCGAATTCATTGCTCAGTGCTGTTTCTACTATCTTAGCTTGCAATTGTGTAATGTAGTGCAGGGCTTTTCGCAGTGTTTTAAATTACTGTCGCCGTTTTGCCCATCTAGTAGAAATGTCCAAAAAGCATAAGCAGCTAACAGATTTTGTAAAAAGGGGTAATTTATGTGTAAGTTATAGTATTCTGTCAATTTGCAACTGAATAAATAAAACTTTTTCTTATGACTATTTTTTTTACATCCTGTTTGGATTAACCAAAATTTTGGATTACCGAGATTTGGATTAATGGGACTGTGCTTGGAAAATCTAACCATTGGATAATTCATGGATTGGCAAGAACTTTCCAAATACCTGTTAAAACAAAAAAGTTGATTTTCCATGGACAGACAGAGTGATCATATAAGCCCATATTTTTCTTCTACGAAAACCTAAAAATGGGAATTTTAAATTCCAGTTAATGGCATCAAAAACCAAAAGAATTATCAAGCTCGTTTTATGGCTAAGACCAAACTTATAAATCAGAATCAGTGATAGATTCTAGAAAAAATCTTTTATCAGTGTATTACCACAGACAATGGCTGTCTTGTGGCCAAAATGCTTCTTTGGTTTTCACAACTGCCTTATGGCTTTTGGAGAGTTATGAATTATCAGTTAGACATAAAAAATGGCTGATAAACTTGAAACTAGCTTCATCCTTTATTCTTTTGGTTGTTGGAGCCATGATCAGGGTGGACAATTTGAATAGATGGTATTACAAATCGCAATATATATCCAAGAATGATACTACATGACATCATACATGTCATGTGAACATGGGAGAATTTCTCACATATTTTTAAATAGAAATCCCACATACATTTTTTCCCAATCATCAAATTAGCTGTTCATCTTTGAGATGCGTATTTCCATGTTTTATTAAAAACTTTGACCATGCAGGACCTCAATTTTGTCTAAAGAAAGATTTCATTAATTATTTGATATGCAAAAGATATGGGTCAGCTTATATGGCGAGTATATGTCTAAAAATACATTTTTGCACAGCAAAATTACATATATATATATATATATATATATATATTGAATTATATGCCTGATCAAATTATATGCTGCAATATACAGCAGCTATCTAAATATATAAACCATGGTGATTTGGTCTAAACTCATAATCGGAAGGATTATAATCCTAAGTAATGAGCATCTTATGAGAGATGGTACTCCAGGAAAATAAGACTCCTTGAAATGGGCAAGAGCTTAATTGCCTTTTATGTTAGTAACATTCATTTTTAAACATCTCATGTCGGTTTCAACAACATCGATATAAAACAATGAACGAAAATAAGTTTTAACATGATGCCTCATCTCTAGCAAAATTTAACATTTCATATAAAAAAGTCTCTTCTTTCTTATACACACTGCATATGATCAAGTTTCACAATTGTGGAAAAATTTTACTCCAAGATTTTTATGAATAAGCACACTAGGTGCTCCTGATACCAAAACTGTGGTTTTTGCAACATTTTCTATCTGTAGCCTGCACTTTGTGCATGGTCCCAAGGCCTAAATCATTTCTCAAAATTTGACAATGAAATATTTTTACATGGTACCACACACAATAGAAATCTTAATGAGATGGGCCATAATGTGCAACAATATAGGGTACTTTACTCATAAATCTTTACAAAATTTTGGCTTGGTAAGGTTGGCTAACAATAAATTTGATTAAAATTCAATGATTAATAGAGTATGATATCATAAAAAGTAATACATGAACCAAATGTCACAAAAACTACTAAATAACATTTACCAGCATTGAAATATATTAGGTTTTGTAATTTTCTAGCTCTGAAAATTTTCAGGAAACTATTTTCTGAATGGAAATACATACCAATGTAACAAGAACTACATATGAGGCATTGCAAACCAGAATGATGAACTCGCAATAGGTACAAAAATCTGTTTTCTATCATTACATGAACTCCAAAGAAAACTCTTATCAGATGGCACCTTCACCGAGACTGTAGTTCATCATTCTGGGCTAGCACATCCAGTTAGTTCAATTTTTAGTGAGTTATTTTTGACCAAATTGTTCCATTTCAATAACCCATAAGAAAAGTATGGAGATTTATAGATGGTGTATTTTAACTTTTTCAATACGTAGTATAGGGAAAAGTATTGTTTTTATGAAAAAAAATAGATTTTGAGATTTCAACGAAAATACACGTTTTGAGGTCCCCTGAACACCTGTTGAGTATTTTCTCAATGGTGACTGTGTGTATGTGATATGGTTTTTGTGGCCACTCTAACTCAAAAACTATTAATCAGACCAATGCAAAATTTTATATTTAACATTTTTATGAGAGAAAAGAGATGAATAGTTTTTGGTTGAAATTGGTCAATTGGAAGTGAATGTTTACTCTTGTCACATCCATTTTTACTTTCTCCATGTCTAGTATAGGGGAAAGTATTGTTTTAATAAAAAAGCGATTTCGAGATTTCAACGGAAATACATGTTTTGAGGTCCTTGGAACACGTTTTGACCATTTTCTCGATGTCTGTGTGTGTATGTGAGTTTTTTGTGGGTGCTCTAACTCAAAAACTATTAATCAGGTCAACGCAAAATTATATATTTAGCATTTTCATAAAAGTTAGATCTGATTAGTTTTTGGTAAAAATCGATCGATCGGAAGTGGGTGTTTACTCTTGTCACTTATCCGTTATTTTGAAATATTTGCTTTAATATTTGATAAATGTAAAAATGTATTGGAATAAAAGTTGTAGGAAATTTAATTTTCAACAACCTTTGTTTGAAACATTTTCCCATATAATGCATTGTTTATGAGATATCTTAAAAACTAAATATTTTAGCTGCCACCACCATGCCACCTACCAATGACTACTGTTAACAATTGACCCTTAGTTACGTCTTAGTAACGCTCCATTTTATTTTGTTAATTATTGGAGCTTCACGGCTATATCCAATATGAGAAGGCTAAGGTATGAGTTTATTTCTGTTCTTTGTCAAGTCAGAATTTTTCTCACAGTTCCTTAAAATATTTATTAACATTTTACCTATGTGGAATTTTTAGAAATATTATAGGTATGGAAAAAGTCATGTAGTGGCCACATCAGATTTTTAAATTAGTTAAAATTAATATACAAACACAAAACAAGCAAACCATGGCAACGAGCTTAATGATTTTGAATGAGAATTAATAATCCACCTTAAATAATAGTATTGATTCAATGCTTTCAATGGGATTAAGTAGAATGTTTTATATCAAAGTATGAATGCCAAAGAGAAAGCAACAACAACAACAAACACACAATTATGAGCAAAGAAAGAATGCCAAAGAGAGAACTGCAATAATGAATAAATGATGAGCAAAGAAGGAACACATAAGAAAGAACTGAAATAACAAACAGACAATTTTAAGCATAGCACAAATGCCAGAGCATTAGTATTGCTTGATTCCTTTTCCCCTCTCTCTGTGCAGGAATCCTCTCCCCTCCTCCTCTCCCTCCCTAACAATATACGTGCGCTACACTATACCTCGCCTTCAAGATAGAGAGAAATCATCATTGAATTACTGACAATGTATTCTGATGCTGATTTACATTAATTTGATTTTCTGACCATTATTTAATGTAATGTATACACTGGATTTCTTTTTATCTATTTTACTCTAATCATTAACTACAGGCATGCCTCGCTTAGCGCAAGAGAGGCATTCCAAGACATTTGTGCGCTAACAGAATTTGCGCTAAATGAAGTTTGTACCATAGCACTTAACCCAGTTGATTTTTACTTTTCAGAAATTTTACTATTTTTATCTTGCAACTTATATAAAATGATAGGCCATTTTCATATAATTCTGTATATACTCGTGTATAATGCACAGTTTGAAGACCAAATTTTTAGGTCATAAAGTAGTGGTGCGCATTATACTTGGGTAACACTTCTGTGCAATTAAAATAAAAAATTAAAGTGTATCTACCTTGCACCAGTTTCTTGCTTTTTGGGGTAATTGAGGGGAAAAACATGCTAATTATCGATAATCCAGCTTATACATATATTAATTAAACATATCAAACACCTAATTACTTCCTTACAATTGTATTTCCATCCTCTCCAAATATTTCGCATTTCACTAGCTCATCAGCTGATTGCTGAAATCTCCTTCAAAATCGCCAGGTAGGCTTCCCACAAAACATGCATCAAAAATGAAAAACGGTATATGAAAATTAAAATTATTTTATTTTGTTAATGAATATACTATATATAATTAACAATGTAAGTAATTTAAAACTCAGAGAATTCATCTTCCTCAACCTCTTCAGCACAAAATAATTATGCGAGGAAGGCAATCGCAATACAAAACGAAATTTAAGATTTCGTATTAAATACGGCCATTAAATTTCTCTAGCGATTTAATATTCTTTAAAATAAGTGTTACATATAGTTTGATAAATTAAATATAAATTGATGTGTTTAAACTTCATTCGAAAGATGACCTTTAAGCCTGAAATGTTTTGCTTTGTAAGCAAAATTCCATAACTCGAAATTTTAGGAAATTTAAAATTTATTTCCAGAAGTTTTTACGTAAAGTCGGATGTGTAAATCGAGTCTTGCATAACCCATGGAGGGTCTGTATTTATTTATTTATGGTACTCTATTCAATACCTAACATGACAATATAATTTTAAAATTTTGTTCTTTTATCTCTCAAAATCTAGTGCGCGTTATACAAAAGGTATATGAAAAAGTCAGGAGTTTTTGGAAAAAGTATACGAATATATACGGTAATTTAAAGTGAAGAAAACGAAGTATATGAAGATTATTTTTACATAATTATTCATTATGAACATATTGGTGTACAACATCTTCAAAAAACTAACTCTTTATGATGAAAAAAATCACAATTTTCTAATAACATTTGCTAAAAGATTTTTTTCATCTAATCCAATCCCAAGCAAAAAATCATCCAAAGTGAACCCAATCCTGCACATCTCAACAGTAACATTAACAAGTTTAGAACTTCCAATGTTAGCATCACTGCAAAAGACAGTGGAATTGCGGCAAACCAATGTAAAAACAGTAAAAGTGAACGAGTGAAATAGAAATAAAGTTAATAAACATATAAACAACCACAGATTTCTTTAATTAGAATGGAATGACTATCACTGAACAGAGAGTGAAGTAGAGGTCTGCATGGTCCGGGTCTAGGCCAACAGGCTAAGCTCGGCCCAAACCCGGCCTGTGGTCAGGCTGGGTAATTTTGGTAAGCTGATGGGCTCGGGCCGGGTTTGGGTCTAGCCTGGGAAGGAAAAATTATCCATTCTCGGGCCGGTTTGGTAGTTAGGTGAATCAGTAGAATATCAGCTTCTAAAATATCCCTATAGAGCGCTGAGACTAAGCAAGAAGCTCCCCATAAGATATAGAATGTTTGTTGGCCCCGAAAAGACTCTCTCTCTTGAGGCAATACATTTTCTCATCTCGGCACCTCTTGAGAGCTAATTTGTTTGCTCTTAGGCTTTTCCGCTCTGTTTTCTTTTGCTTCAGCATTTCTTCAGAGCAATGTATAGGGAGTATCAGAGGTCATCGTCTGCATGTATCTTATTTCAGTTTACAAAAGTCTCTCACATGATATTTATGAAGTTTCCTTTCAATGGAAAATGTGTTAGGTCTGCTGGGAAATATTCCTGTCACTCATAACACTAACATAAGCCACATCACCCTCCAGCCACATGGTCGCAGAGGTCGAATGACTAGGCCTGGACGTCTGAGAAAGGTAAATAATGTCCAATTTGGGGTTCCCAACTGTGTACTGTCCACTAAGCATTTCGCAGGGGAAATCTAACCTAACAAGTCATCAGTTCGTAGACGATAAAGGTTGTCTCCTCCGTGTTAATAGAATTTGACATAGTTTCTGTTTCTGTGCATTTTTTGCATAATTAAACGTTTTTATAAACCTATAAAATACAATAATGGATTTAATAAAAAAAACTAAGAAGAGGAGAATACATCACAGTTAAAAAAACTGGAGTGAAAAGTGAAGTGTGGAAAAGATTTGAGGTTCTTCGTAACAAAGAAATGAACGAAGATGTGGATGCATTCCAGCGTATAAAGTGCAAGTCTCTCTTTTGATATTGTGGTGTGAAGACTGGAAATTCACACTTAAGTCGGCATGTGTGTAAATTTGGAGTGAGTGCAGGACAGCAGTTCACTGAAGGTCATTTAAATAAACCTAAAACCAAAGTGTCCAAAGATTTGAAGGAGCAGGTGACAAAAAGTTGTGTTGCAAGGATGTCAGGCCGTTTGACATTGCTACTGGGCAAGAGTTTTTAGAATATTCACAGTTTTTACTTAAATTGGGTGCACTACATGGGAATTTAGATGTCCAAGATATTTAACTTCATCCCAAAATGATTTCTCGTAATATACAGATTGAAGCTGATACCCTACATAAATCTCTTGTTCCCACCATTCAGAAAGCAGTCGATTTACAGCAGTGTGGTGCATCAACGGACATGTGGGTTGATGATTTTTGAAAAATTGCTTACATTACTTGGACACTTCACTTTTTATATGATAACTGGAAACTCATGTGAGTTTTCCGATGAAAAGAAAACGGGAAAATATTAGAAATGAGATTAAACGATGAATAGGCTTCAAATCTGACAGTCATTCAAAGATTATGTTTGTGGCAGATCGGGGAGCTAACATTATCAGCGATCTTCAATTGTACACTAGAGTAGACTGATCCTCTCATCTTATAAACAATATTAAGACACACATTTTCAAGAGAATTCTTAGAAGTAAATCTGCCTCATATATATATTGCTACAACTGAAGCTAAATCTCTTGTAACATATCTTAAAAAATCTGGGCAAGTAAAAAATTAGTCAAAAACGTTACATCATGAATGCGAAACACGTTTTTACAGTAGAATTGAAATGTATTAGTCCCTTAATGAAGCATACAAAGAAATTGAGAATCTTTTGAGATGTCGAGAGGAAGAACAAAGAATGTCCCATTTACAGCAAGAAACGTTATAATGTTAGTAAGTTTTCTTAAACCATTTCAAGAGGCTTCATTAGAACTAGAAGGAGATACATATCCAACACTTCCTTTGGTTCTGCTAGTTAAAGTAAGTCTACTCAACCACCTCACTATACAGCCAGATGACCCTGATGATCTGATAGCTCTAAAAAACAAATCTCGAAGTGTACTGTTGGAAAAATTTAAAATTCAAAGACTTCATCGGGTTGCTACATTTTTCTGGCCCAACTTTTGTCAGTTAAAAATGCTAACTGATGAGGAAAAGACAACCACATTGAGTGATGTGCAAGAACTTATGATTAAATTAAAAAGGGAGGAGCAGCTGCCAGCATCTACTAGTGCAGAAGGCTGGGAGGCCAACAGTACTATAACAACATACTCGGGAGAGCAAGTAGCGACCATAGCAAGCAATAATAGTTAATTTTCCTCCACTAAGAAATTAAAAGTTTTTTACTTCAGCGGTTTCGAAGACACCCCTGTTCAGCCTCTTGTTCAAGATGATGAAGTAGTGATATATACACGACTAGATGTTGGCCATGTTAAGCAAAAAGAACTGCTAGGCTGGTGGAAGAATAATGGAGCAAAGTTTCCACTGCTGTCGCATGTGGCAAGACATATTCTACCTGTTCCAGCCACAAGCTCAAGTAGCGAACGAAACTTGAGCTTAGCAGGATGCGTAGTGTAAGCCTGAATAATGATAGTGTCGATTCCATCTTGTTCCTCCACAGTAACATGGATTAAAAGCAGGAAGACACGCAGGATATACATTGTGAGCGGGGAAAACGTCACATTTCAGTGATTATATTTTATGCTAATTGTGTTATATAGACTGCGAATTAGGTAAAATTTTAAACTAATTCTGCACTGTAAAATTAATGTGTATGTATATCACGATGGAGGAAAAGAAGAAAACGTCTGGTTCAACTGGGAATTGAATTTTCAATCAACTAAAGTAAACCTTTTGTTCTCTTTGTTCCTTTGCCTTATTTTTTTTATGAACTTTATTGCTTTCTTTTTTAATCTCTAAAGCCGCTTTTATTTAGCAGTATTTTATATCTGTGTCAAATCTTTTTTTCATAAATTTCACATAATTACTTTTCCTAAGTTTAATTTTTATATTTTTGAAATATTCTTTATGGCCTTTCTTCCTTTGTTTCGTTGGTAAGTTTCATTAACATATGGTTTAATACTAACAAAATTTTAATGCTTAAATGTTGAAAATTAAACAAAAAGGCCCTGATTTTTGTTTTCATATTAGGCAGGCAATTGATATTCATTAATTGAAATGTGTCCTAATATTTTCATTATCCTCAATTTTGGATTTGAATGAATTAATACAAATTGATTTTTCGGATTAGAACATTTTTATGTATCATAAGCTAAGCTAATGAAAAAATGTGTAATAAAGAGAATAGTTTATTATATATTTTGCTAAAAGTGCATGATCGGGCCGAATTCAGGTTCATTTAAAAAAATTTTGGGCCTCGGGCCGATCTTGGGAGCGTAAATTGTGGCCAAGTCTCGGGCCGGGCCGGACTTGTGCTCAGTTATGAACGGGTCGAGTCGGGCCTGGCCCAAAAATTTCGGCCCATGCAGACCTCTAGAGTGAAGTATGAATGATTGTGAAAAATGTTAGGACAGTAATGACAGACCATAGCATTTAGGAACTTTATCTTATAAATTTTCAAAAATTTAAAATTTTTCCCCTGAGATGCGCTAAACGAGGCATACTTGTATTGATATATTTTGACAATAAGCCGTTTCAATCAGTAACTGAGTAAATGGCATATTGTCAAAATTACTGGTGAATAAAGAGTTCTCATATGGTTGAATCAAATGAATGATCCATGGATAAAATATCCTTTAAGCCATGCACTAGATATTTTACAGAATTGGCCCTCGGTATGGGTTCCTTACCAAATGCATAATTGTACAGCTTAGTATTCTGTGTTAGACTAAAACTAACACAACAAAATTTTGTTATATTAAGTGACATTTTGTTATGTAAAGTTATGTAAAGCGTCTAAATCTTTTTGTAAAGTAACATATGCAACAGATGACTTAAGGACTAAAGGTGAATTGAGAAAACATGGCACAACAAAATATTGAGTTCATTTAATGTAACAATGCCGGTATGTGTTGCATCGTTGATGAATAGTGTGATTATTAAATTACAACTCCACTAAATAATATATTTTTGTGTCGCATAATGTAAACGTGCCTTAAATCTAGGGACGAAAATTTTGTCCCTTAAATGCAGGCAATTCACAAAATCGAGAAACACTAAATCGGGTAATATAATACATTATTTATATAGAGCTTTGGTTAGGGCCACAAAAAAAACAACCTTAAATGCTGGAAAACCTTAAATCGGGATTCCACTGTACAAGAACCGTAAGAGTAAATAGAATGGGAAAGTGTCCTTTAGAAGATACACAGGAAATAAGAAAAAAAGCAAGAGGATTTTATTGTAGTGGAGAATGTATCTATGATGCACTACAAAAAGCTATTGAAGCTGATTAACAAAAATGGAGACATATTCTGAAAATAATTCTTGATGCTGTGATGTTTTGTGTCAAAAACAATTTACCGTGTGGCATTATAGAAAACCCTAATTCGGGAATATTTCTTAATCTATTGGAACTTATGTCATTATGATGTTGAAATAAAATAGCATGTCGTAACTCACAAAAAAGGTTCAGTGGGCTTTTTCACCGGCTATACAAACTGAATTTATTGAGCTACTAGTAAATCAAGTTCGTAATGAAATTATATCCCATTTTAAAAAAGAAAAAAATTATTCTATGCTTCAGGACTGCACACCAGACATATCTCATCATGAGCAAATGTCCCAGATTGTGAGATATGTGAGAATCGATAATTGAATTGTATCTAAAGAAGAAAGTTTCGTAGACTTCATGGAAACCAAGGAAAAATTGGGAAGTGGATTAGAAATAATAGAGAAGTTCGAAAAGGATGGGATTGATCTTCAAAATGCAAGAGGCCAAGGGTATGGAGCAAATATGTCAGGCATGTACAGAGGTGTCAAAGCTGACATTTTGCAAAAAAATAGAATTGCGAATTTTGTAGCATGTTTAGCCCATAGTCTCAATCTGGATGGAGGACGTGCGGTTTCTGTAAATTCTTCTGCGATTTCATTATTTGGCACTGTACAAAAAATATACACATTTCTTTCTAATTCTACCACTCGCTGGGATATTTTAACAGGTGTATTAAAAGATCATTAAAAGGTCATGCTGATACAAAAGCAATTTTAATTGCAGCCTTAAATTCGCAGATTTCAGAAGTTACCAAGGCCCTAAAAAAATGTTGCTGTTGCATCAAAATGTGCAGAAACAGTTTCAACAGCTAATAGCCTTATTAAAAAAATTAATTATGATTTTTTGTGCACATTATCCATATGGCATAACATCCTAACTCATATTGCCAGAGTGAATAAAGCCCCACAAGCAAACGGCAATACTGTTCACCAGGTTTCTAAGATGATCTACGGATTACGAAATACTTTACATGAGATGCATGGAAGCGATAGCGATATGGTAAATATTTTTACTGATTGTAAAAAACGGCTGAAAATATAGAAATACCAGCAGATTTATGGAATCCAGAAAGCAAAAAATTAAAATACAGCAGTTTTATGAGTCGGAAGATAAAAGTTGTAATTTGCCAGCTGAACAATCATTCAAAATACAAATAAAAGTTGTATTTGACAGCATAATATTTGAGTTAAACTCAAGATATGAAACTTTAAATGAGATATCTTATGATTTCCATTTTCTTTTGGGCGATTCATTTGTTAAAATGGATACTGCTAATCTTCAAAAAGCAGCAGTGGATTTAAGTCTTAAATATGACAACGATTTGAATGCCTCGGAAATTTCATCAGAGATTCAGAGTTTTAAACATCAGACGTTAGCGTTATTTCCAAATGTTTTATCTGCAACTAGTTTGGACCTTCTCCAGTTAATTCATGGATATAATCTCGCCGAATCTTATCTAAATTTAGAAATTGCTTTTCGAATATTCCTCTGCTTGCCAGTAACTGTGGTTACTTGCAAAAGAAATTTCAGTAAGCTTAAAATAATTAAAAACTACCTTCGAGCATCCACGGGTCAGGAGAGATTAACAAACACGTCCATCTTGTCAATAGAACACGAGGTAGTGAATAATATTATGAAGCAGTTATTGATGAATATGCCTCAATAAAAGTGCAAAAAGTGCAATTGTAAAAAATAATCATACCCGATATGGTTTAATTTCTTGTGGTTTTTTAAATAGTATGTTAAATGCACACCTACATATGCATTAGTTGATTGTGTATGCAAATCTCATGACTATAATAAATAAATGTGTTATTATTATTCTTGTTATTTATGCATTTTCCTTTTTTAACAAAATAACTACTATGAAATTATATGGGTGGACGCAATTTTATATTCTTACCTCGGGCGCAAAATTAGCTAGTTATGGCTCTGCTGGTATCCAAAGGAAATATAGCCTTATGAAATGGTCCTGTCTGTATGTATGTGTGTGTGTGTGTCCCCTACTAACAACTTTTGCATCAATGGACCGATTTTTCATGAAACTTGATTGTTATATCGGAGTGAGGTTTGTACTGTCTAAGGGGAAAAGAATGTAGAATCTAAATCTTATAGCAGAATTTTGATAATTGATTGTATTTTCTTGAATCTCAACTAAAACAGCGTTTTTGCATTTAAATCACATTTTATCGGATTGTTCCCATGGAATGATTATTACCAAACTCGGCTTGAGCATAGACGAGTGAACAAATGGGTTATTTTCTTTTCCACTTGACTACCCTTCAGCAATGGACAGTTGATCCATACATATTAGCGTATAAACAGTAACATTTATTAAATTTGTTTATTTAAAAAAATGCAAAATATGTCAGAAAGAGATTTTGACATTGCTTTTAGTATTTTAAACCATATAATGCTCTATTAATTTGTTTTTCCAATTTTTCTCTATCAGTGAAAAACTATGAATTACAAATGGTATTTATGGTATGAGAATTCCTTGGAATGACTAACACACATTAAAACATTTCCTGTCAATATTAAGTAATCAATTCGAGACGTCAACGCTAGGAAAACAGCCTGCATTAGTCCTGGTTTGAACTTCTTGTTTGGGTTAAAAATCTTCCGTTGTCAAGGGCAGTTGCATTGTTGCTCCTTGAACAAATTTAAGACATTGCTTTGAGGTTTGCCACTTCTCCACTCTTTGGCGCTGTCAGCCTCCCTCCTGTCCAAATTTATATCTACATGCATGTAAAAATAGGTGTTATTACTTCGTAATTAATACTGCAATTATGCTAATACAGTAAAATGCTGATGTAACAAATGCCCAAGTAACAAAATATTCAGTAAAACGAAATTATTTTCAGTCCCATGCCAATTTACTATGTAACATTATGTAAAAATGTTTCACTAATGAATATCATTGTAATGAAAACATCGGTTTAGCAAAATAAAAATTCATCCCGATATGAAAAAAATATGACCATTATAATGAAGTTTGTAAAAAGAAATTCCTTAAACAATACGATGTACACTTTTTGATCTTTACTGCAATGATTTAAACTCAGTGAAATCTCAGTCCAGTGTATTGGATGATTATCCAACTAGCAACCAGAAGGCAGGTTCTTCACAGCTTTATTGGATTGCTCAGAAAAAAATTATCGAGTTTTTGAAGAGGTAAACACTAATTCATGGTTTCTTTCGTTATAATTATTTTGTTATATGTAACTATTGTTCTGACATTTTGGCTCAAGTGCAATATACATATTACCATTGACTGTGGTGCCACAAATGGCTATGAGCAAATACAGAACTACATCCTACAGTAATACATTCTCGTATGAATAAACACTGTATATTGAAAAACTTTTCCTTTTTATTCCAATAAAACCTTCTGTTACGATGGATTTAGGTTAGGTTGTTGTAGTTGCATCTTCACTTTATATCAATATATTAATCGTACTATTTCTAAATTTTTACGAGTTCCTTTTCCTACTATGATTACAATGATGACTTAAGCACTACGCAGTTCTCAGAGTTACCGTTTTTGGAACTATTGTAAGGAGGAGGATATATTGCACTTTTTAAAATTGCGTTTCATTTGTTTTGTTAGGGTTTCATTTTTATTAAGAATTTTAAATGTAAATCTAAGAATTGCTATCATCTTGTAAATGTAAGATTTTTGCCATGTATTTTGAAAGTAATTACTAAAAGAAATGTTACCAGTTTAATGCTTTGTTTTTTGTGACATATTTTGAACAATTAAAAGAAATTTTATCACTTTCTTATGCTAGGTTTTGATTTTGTTACGCATTTCAAACGTAATTAACAAAATAAATGTTACCACTTTATAATGCTAGTGTATTTTTTGCACCTTGGAAATATTTGTTTCAGAACCTAAGAAAACATCCATGCATCACGTACTCAACATTGCATTTCAGTAATTAATCCATTTAAATTAAAGCATTTCCTTGGAATGAACAAAAAAAGACCGAAAATCGCATCCGAAAATGTGCTGGAGAGAAACTGCACAATTGCCAAAAGAAGTGTTATTGCATTGTAATGGTGGGTTTTCATGTGCTATTTTGCGTTTTCAAAGTACTGTATTTACCCGAATCCAAGACGAGTTTTTTTTCTCCAAATTTCAGCTTGCGAAAATCGGGGGTCATCTTAAATTCGAGTACGAAGTCATATACCATCAATACATCACGCGTCAATTTGCTGTGAATCAATTCGTCACACGATAAACTCATTGCACGTCAATACATCATTCAACGAATTCATCGTGTGTAAATTCATTGCTAGAAAAATTCATGACAATCTTGTTGAGAGACAAATTGAAAGGCAAGACACCATGATGAATTGATGTGTGATGAGTTTGTCGTGCGATGTATTGATGCACGGCCAACTAACCACGGCAGATTGATGTGCGACGAAATGACCGCGACGAGTTGTCATAGAACCGTAGGCAAGTATGGTTACACGATTAATCAATTTTTTAAAACAAATGAAACAAAATAAAATATTTGTATTTTTCATAGCAAACTTACGATTCTGAATTCAATTAATAGTCTTAAATTTAAAAATACATTTTTTAAATTATTTTTTATTTCAGAAAAAAATTCAAAACAATTTCAGTTAATGAATGAACTAGTATACCTATACTGAATATGTGTTTGAAATATACACAAAATATAGTCAGTGAGAAATTAGGATTAAATCTTTTTTCTGTTTTGAGTCTGCTAAAAGGAGGGGTTGTCTTAGATTCGGGGTAAATACAGTAATTAAAAGAATCAAAAAATCTTTTTAACTTTATGTTGCTAGGTTTTCATTTACTGCTATGTTTTCTTTTATTTTCTGTTAAACTGTATTATTTATGATAAAAAGTGAATTTTTTAGGTAGACTTGGAATCGTAGTTCTATTTTTACATTGCATCTTATGGGAAAAGAGGACTTGCACATCTCAAATTTGCACTTCGTGTCAGTTTTCCGGAATCAAAAAGGTGGTGTACTCTATTTATCGTCAAGTAAATATATGACCTACTATGAATATTAATGAATAAATAATAAAGCTAGAATATTGAATTTAGAAGTACCTGTATTTTGTTACTGTTGTTACCTGTCCCTTCATTTCTAAATGATATTAGGCATTTTCTTTTGTTTCTCAGGGCTATGCATATGTATCATTGACAATAGTTAGCAATTTGTATTATTTTTCATTAACCATTAAAAGAAGTTCCTATTAGTTTTACTTAGCTATTGTAGTTGTTGCTATAGCCATTGTAATGTATGTATGCATATTAAAACCTATTCATAGGATCTATTAAAATTGCATACATTGACTATGCAGATGATTACGCAAAATGTGATGATGGCTTTGTATGCTCAACTGTTTGAATTTTGGTAAGTAAAGAGACATCTGCTCCGAAGGTATGAGCAAAGGTATGAACTGCAAAACTCGGCTGATAATGAACAGTAAAACTTTACATGGAACGTGTGTAATTATAAAAATGCAATTTCTTAAGGTAATGTAAATGCTAATTTCAATGGAAAAAGACTTGAATGAAAAAATTATCTTGGCAAGGATGTTATTGCTTTATTTGACCTTTTGTGAAAATGAATATGAATGAAATTATCATCATTGAATGTGAAACATTATTCAACAATGTGAAATTATTAGTTGAGTATATTTCAAAATATCAACAACTAAACCATTTCCCACTTTTCTTTGATCTCGAATAATGTATTCTAGGCTGTGCATGCATGCCTGGCACACTTCAGCATAAAATCTGCGAAATTTACTTTTTTGCCAATAAATGGAAATTTTTGGGGGTCTGCTAAAATCTGGGGTCAGCTTCTATTGGACAGATATGGTATGATGCTAGATGGTATTAGAACAATTCAAAAATTTCAACATAGCAACAGAAACAAAGAAATCAGCAAGTGACATTCCTATAGGAATATATTTGGTGAAAACGGAAGAATGGACTGAGTACATCTTCCCTTCTGGTAGACCATTTTCAGCCAAAATTTAATATGAACTTAATCTTCTAATAAAAATCCTAAATATAAAGTTTAGCATTGATCTGATTGGTAGTTTTTGAGTTCGAGCGCCCACAAACTTCCTAACATATGCACACATATCATTGAGTAAATAGTGAAAATTTAATCAGAGGGCTTTAAAATGTGAATTTCCGTTGAAATCTTGAATTTGATTTTTTTCATGAAAACAATACTTTCTCTATGGAGAAAGTCACAAAAACTTACAGTACATCATTTTTCAGTTTATTTTCTAAAGTTATGTGTTCTCCAGGTTTAAAATTTTATTTTTCATAATGCCCTAGAACTTTTTAAAGCTGCTCCTAATAGTATAGATGACTGAGAACTTGGCATTGTCATATTTTATCTAACCTTATAGTGAATGGTGGATAATAGGATAATATTATGTATTTCATGGAAAGACAATTTGGGTCTTCTAATCATTTTCTGTGGTGATATATTTAATGAGTTGGATGTTTTATTGGTTTTACTACAATGTTTAGATATGCTCAAATTTTAAAACAATAACTCTTACAATAGCTCTCAATCCTGTTTAACTAAAAATAATTAAAAAATTAAAATCTAATCATGCAATGACTGAAATATTACAACACCTTTTTCATGGACAGACTGGGGAAAAATCCATTAATGACAACCACTTGAGATTCTGAAAGAAGCTGCTGGTGAAAGGAATTTAATGTATTTCTTTTAGAACCTAAGCCATATAACAGGATACTATGTCCTTGCCTGAAAAAGAACAATGGATTAGAAAATCTATTCTAAGCAATACATTCTTAGCCAGTAAAAAATTATACGATGAGTAACAATCATGCTGTGAGCAGTACATAGTCCATGGAAAAATGACCATACTCTGAAGAAAATGGTTGAGTGCTCAATTTTTCTTTATCATAAATAAAGCACAGGGAAAATAATATTACTATGAAGCAAACTAAAATTAACATTTCAGTAGGAAAGTACATTTCCTTCACTTCATAGCAAAAGCTATTTTTGATATGCTATGTATGTCCATTTACGTCCATAATGCCTGATCCAGAGGTGATTAATTGGCAGCTTGCATCCCACCCATGACAGTATTTTAGCCAAAATCCACAGTTATATAGAATCAATAATAAAACAACTATGAGCACAATTCAGCGGGATTTCTTCAGTTTAATTTAAAAGTATTATCATAGTAACCATCCAACCTATTGGTGATTATAATGTATGTAGACTATAGCAATCAAAAGGAGAAATATTCTCAACATATATCGTTCAGCCAGTTTGAGTTGGATCCTAGAAATACCTAGATAAAAAGAGGACAGACAGCACCAAAGAACTGGCCAGCTCAGATCAAAATGTTTAGACATTTCTCTTCATTATTTATTTATATGCTAGACATGTTCAATGAATGTGAAACAAACGATTCAAAAGTTAAAGAAATTTTATATGTTGACAAAAACAGCAATTTTCTAAAAAACTCCATGAATTTTGATTACATTTCATTAACTTTATAAGTAAATAAGATGGCAAAATAACACAGCAATATCTGAACTTAAAATAATTGTACAACAAACAGAATCTTTCCTTTTTCTTCATATTACTTGTCAGGGAAAAAACTCTTTAGAAATTTCGAGTTCTGATTATCTGAATGTCAATTATCCAAATAAATTTAAGAAAATTAATGTTTCCATAGTGAAATATTTTATTGCATTTTTCTTTTTATATTCAGAAATTATTTATGGAAAATAAAAGCACAGTACATATAGTAATGAGTAGTCCCTCAAAGGCCCTTGGGGTCAAATGGCCTTTGAGAAGGTAGTGAAAGGATGCCACTGAGGGAAAACTATGGGACTTCCCACCCTGCGAGTGAAACCCTTAAATTGGAGGTACAGCAGGATGAATGAGTTCATTATGTCACAACCTATACCACCTGACACACTGATCACCAACATTTCAGTTATTTGTGAACTAGTACAGTTTAATATCATATTATTAGGTATTATGAAAACTTTTCATTAGAATAATTCATTTATGTGCTTCAAAAGGGTTGTTTCATAATTAGTGTGATTTTCATTACATCTTGAGGTGAAAAGTTTTCCTTAGGAATGCATCTCTGATAAAATAAAAAAGTCTAAGAGTAAATGTGGGTTCATGTTATGGCTAAATTTTCTGGAACACATCCATCCAGTATTGCAGAGGATCAATTTATATGAATATTTAACAGAAATATTTTGGGCAAGATTTCACATTAAGGCATATAACTAAATCAACCAACAATGAATATTTAAAAGCTTAGCAGCTTGGATATAAGAAAGAAGATTGAAGTTGACAATTTTCCACCAAGATTACATTCTGAGATTGTAACGTAACAGTGAGATTTTTAATCAAAAAGAGTTCAATAGATGTGAGAAGTACAACTGCAAAAGCCTGTCAATATGATGGGAAGGAATATATTATTTGTTATTTAAATTAAATTTTTGCACTATCATTCTTTGACATCATTTATTCACATTTTTAAAAAGTAAAAATTTGATTCCAAATATAAACAAAGTAACTAAATCCTTATTTATTTTCCAAAGAAAACAATAGTAAATAATGTTATATATCAGACCCATTAAAATGCCCTGAGCAGGATTTGAGCCCATGTCCCAAGCATTGGGAGCTAGAAACACTATTCACTCTTCTACCAAGGGCAATTATTTTTTATTATATAACTTTCAGCATTGAAATGTGATCATAATATTTTTAAATTAAGTGTCTTCTACATAACACCTCTCACTTAATACCAATTTAAGTCAATGAACAAATTTTGTGTATCTGCTAGAGCTAAGGTGGCCATACGTACTGGTTTGACCGGGACAGTGACAGTTTTGGAGTGCTTGTCCCAGTTTCCTGAAAGACTAAACGAAAATAGTTTTTTGTACCAGTTTTGGGATGTTTGATCCAAAGGTTTTGGTAATTCTGACAATCCACAAAAGCGAACACTCGATAAAGATCAACAGAACTAAATAACTATATGCATTATTTTCTATATATAATTAGCCGAAGTATGGATGGTAGATGATCTTGGCGCTTAGCTGTGCGTGCTTACAGCATATTGCCAAGAGTGTGGTAGAACTGCGCAGATGGGGAAAATACCGGTAAGAGACGGCGATTTCCAATCGTTTGTTCCCAGCGACCTGTGGTAGGGGTGTTAGCGAGGAGAGCGAGAATTGATGTAGCTATCACAGTGTACTACATTGTAGCTAGGGTTTCTGTCCCAGGATCCCAAGATCCTGGCTGATTTTTTATGATTTTACAATCCCAGGAATTGGACAAATTTCCTGGGAAATCCCGGAAATCACAGTATGTGCATGCTAGGCACACTGAAACAAGATAGGTAGAGGAGTGGGAGAGTAGGAAAGGCAAATGGTTCGATTCTCGAGCAAAATGAAACATTGCGTGCATATCTAGCTTCTCAGGCATACAAGTGCTATCGCCGAGCATTTATGACTTTTACGCACCTCGCACTATTTATGTAATTTATTTCTTATCAAGTAGATAGTTTACTTCCACTTTAATACACTTATACCTCACGTTACAATGTAACTACGGACATAAATTCAATTGCTACATTTATTTACACCGATTCTAAGCGGAGTGGCGAATTCTGAGATTGCAAACCAGCAAAAAAAGGTCGGCTTACAATCGATTAAATACGGTTTAGTTCAGAGCTTCCTTTGAATCATGTTATTTTGTCTTTTCGTGAAAGCAACATCGATCTATTCTGCATGTGTGCTTATTTTCTTTTTTAAACCAGAGGAAGTTTTACTTTTTGTGTGCACATATTTTGCAGATTTTGTGTGAAAATATCATATCCGCCTGTAGTTAGGAAACAATGCATCATTTGGAATATAAGAGGTAAGATCTATTTTTTGTATGCTATTCTTATTCGTAGAGGATTTTCACAAAATCCCTCATGATTGGGAGAGTAACTTCACTCTTTTTGATTCAAAAACAGAAAATTTAAGTTAATTAGTAATATTATGCACATTTTAGGATGTAAAAATTCGATGCTACATCATTTGATCAGGCTCCGCCTTTGAATCAATCAATGATTGTGATGGAGTACTGAACAATTTTCACGAGTATAAACATTGTTTTTCAGTTTAATTTGTTATAAAGTCGCTTGATTGTACTTTATTTTGTAGCTGATAAAACATCCTGCTAAATAACTTTAATTTATCTGTTAAACTATTGATCACATACAAAATAGCTTTTATTTTATTGTTATGCGGTTTCTTTGCATTTTAAGATAATTTCTTTTCATAAATATGTCGCTCAACATTATCTCACTTGCAAAGTACTAATGCACTCTGACTTGCAAATATTCAAACCCACAAGTCATTTAGCAGCCGAGAGTGATAAGTGGGAGGAATCTATTTTCATCAGATAACGAGGTGCCAGTCTTTTCACTTATTGAAGATAAATAAATATTTTTAGTGATAACACATTTTTACTTTCTCCATTATTTTCATGAAAAAAATCGAATTGGAGATTTCAAGGAAAACATTTGACTTTATGCAATACGTAATTGTTTCAGTTTTTGGTGAAGAAAATAAAAATAATAACCGTCATATTTCACATGTTATCATATTTCTGCCGAGCCAACTAGTAGTATACGTCTGTGTTATTTTTTTCAGATTTCAAACCCTTCAAGGGGCGTTGACAGGTGGGCGGTGTAGCCTGGAAGACGCAGCAGCGAAAGATTTTCCCATCGCAGTACAAAATAAAAAAAAATTTAAACCCATCAAAAATGTCTGAACATAAATCGTTTGCATGGCAATATTTTATTAAGAACTCCAATAAAGAAAAATGTAACTCCACCATACTGTGCCGAGGCTGGTCCACAAGTGGGTTAATTTGGCATTTACAAAAGAAGCACCCAGTAGATAAACCGACTGAGTCAACAGGTAGTGGAACCTGTAAGTGTACAGCTGATGAGAAGTTAAGCAGGCACTTCCAGTAAGCGAAAGCAAACATTAATAACGTCTTTTGTCAGGAAAGAAAAAGATACCAGAGCAGAAATTGTTAGCAAACTTGTTGCTATTGATGAATTCTCGGTAAATGCGATTACAAACAGTAATTTTATAAGACAGGCAATGCAAGACAAAGGGTATTCGCTTCCTGCAAACCCTAATGATGTAATGAATCTTATATACAATCAGTATGAAATCACAAAGGCAAAAGTTAAATATGAAATTTCGGAAAAGCTCAAAAGAGAACCAAGGTTTTTAGCATATCCCTTAACGAATATTCGTCAATGAAAAATCATCATCATCATCATCATGCTTCTGTCCGAAGACAGGTTTTAACTGAAATGCTGCCTCCATTTCTCTCTCTCCCTAGAAGCCTCTTTTATACCTCTATAAGTATTAAATCCCTGCTTTATATTATCTAATATTCCTATTCTTTTTCTCCCTCTTCCTCTTCTTCCACTAATTTTTCCTTCTAAGATCGTCCTTTGTAAACACTGTCTTCTCAATATGTGCCCTATCCAATTTGCTTTTCTTTTCCTGATTGTTTTTATTAGCATCCTTTCTTCTCTCACCATTTCTAATACTTCATTTCTCTTCCTCTCTGTCCATTTCACTTTCATCATTCTCCTCCATACCCACATCTCAAAACTTTCTAAATATTTTTCCTCCTTTTTCCTTACCGTCCACGTCTCTGCACCATAAAGAGCTATGCTCCATATGTAGCATTTTGCTAATTTCTTCCTTGTTTCTGAATTCATTTTCTTGCTTGTGAGAAGCTCCTTCTTCTCGTTAAATGCTGCTTTTGCCATTGCAATCCTACTTCTGATGTCCAGTGTACTACTTCCATCCTGCGCTAAAATACTGCCAAGATATTTGAAACTACTTACTTGTTCCAATTTTTGGCCATTTACCATTATATTTAATTCTTTATGTTCCTTTGAAACCACCATGACTTTCATTTTTTCTGCATTGATCTTCATTCCATATTGTTCGCCAAACTCCACTAGTCTGTCTGTCATCCTCTGAAGCTCTTTCTCGCTTTCTGCTATTAAGCCCTGATCATCTGCGTATTTAATGGTGGTAATACTTTCACCTCCTATCTTAAATCCTTTCTCTTCCATCAATGCTTCTTCTGTTAGTGTTTCTGCATAAATATTAAATATCGCTGGTGAAATAGGACATCCCTGCCTCACTCCCCTTCCTATTGAAGTACTTTCTGTTTCTTCTCCTTCAACCCTGACTCTAATCTTTTGATCAAAGTAAAGGTTTTTAAGCAGTCTTTTATCTTTCCAATCTATTCCAATTTTGTTTAAAATACCCAGCATTTTATCCCATTTCACTCGGTCTAAAGCTTTCTCCCAATCTACAAAACAAAAATACATACCTTTATTGACTTCTAGCGCTCTTTCTATCATCATCCTCATACATCCTATAGCATCTCTAGTCCCCCTTCCTCTTCCGAAACCAAACTGATTATCTTGCAGCTCCTTTTCTATTTTACATTCAATTCTTTTGGTTATTATTCTGGTTAGAACTTTAGCTGTATGAGAAATTAAACTAATAGTTCTGTAATCCTTACAACATTTTGCATTGTTCTTTTTCTCCAGTGGTACCATAACAACATCTAAAAAATCTTCAGGCCATATGCCAGTATCATATACTTGGTTAAAAAATTTTGTTAGTTGCTTAACTGCTTTAGACCCCAAAACCTTAAGAACGTCCACGGGTATATCATCACTCCCAACAGCCTTCCTTCTTTTCATGTCATCAATTGATCTTTTAACTTCAGACTTGAGAATACTTGGTCCTAGCTGATCTTTTTCCACATCCTCTTTTTCATTTAATTCAATATTTCTTGGCTTTCCTTCTTTGTCATACAGAACCTCAATGTATTCTTTCCAGACATTCTTTACATTGTCTGGCTCTGATACTATTTTACCACTTTTGTTCATGATTCCTTTACGTCCTATCTTTCTTGCCTTTTTCTTGAATAGTTCCCTTGCTTTGCTATACATGAGGTCTGTTCTACAAATTCTTTCACATTCGACAATCTCCTCGCATTTCTCATTTATCCACTGTTCTCTGGCTTTATCTGTTTCTCTTCTTAAAGAATTATTTAACTCCTTGTACTTTCTTTGGCCTTCTTCAGTGTTTATGTTCTTCCACTTTCTCCGCTCTTCCATTTTTTGCAGCATGGCTGCTGTGATCCAGGGTTTTTTGTTTCTTTCACCCGTTATCTTTCCTACCTTCTTTTCATTACATCTTTAATGTTGCTATGGATGTATCTCCACTCCTCATCTACATTCTTCCTATTTTCTTCAGCTCTCTCCCCCAACCTTTCCTCCAGCTCAGTCATGATAGCCTCCTTGTTTTTAAGGAGTTCCTCTAAGTTCCATTTCTTGTTAACTCTTATGTTTCTCTTAACGCTCTTCAGTCTACATTGTGTATTTGCCACTAAAAGGTTGTGGTCAGAATCGATATCTGCCCCTGGTAGTGTTTTCACATTTTTAATGCTATTTCTAAATCTTTCATTGACTAGTATGTAATCTATCTGGTATCGTCTCTGGTCTCCTGGGCTTCTCCATGGGTAAAGTCTCCGCTGGTGATGCTTAAACCCTGTATTAGTTACAATCAGTCTATTTCTATGGCAGAATTCCACAAGTTTCTCCCCTCTTTCATTTCTCTTCCCTAGTCCATATTTTCCCACTATGTTATCTTCCTGTCCCTCTCCGACTACGCTGTTCCAATCTCCCATTACTATGGTGGTGATCCTTCCATTTCCCTCCTCCTCCAATATCTCCATAATCTGTTCATACATTTCATCTATTTCATCGTCGCCAGCATTAGTTGTTGGCATATACACTTGAATTATAAGCATTTCCACTGGCTCCATCTGAAGTTTTACGGCTATTAATCTATCATTAACTGTCACTACCTTGATAATTCTTTCAGCTATCTCTTTTCTCATTATAATCCCCACTCCCCATTCCTTTTTCTCTCCTCCCGAGTAAATAATCTTAAATTCGTCTGAATTTATCTCGCCTTCTCCTTCCCACCGAACTTCACTAAGACCTACTATACCTACATTATTCCTTCTCATTTCTCTTTTTAAGTTCTAAAGTTTACCCCCTGAATTCATAGTCCTAACATTCCATGTGCCTATTCTTAATTTCTCTCTACTTGCTTTCTTATTAATGTTCCATTTCTTCTGTGCATCCCCTAGGGTAGTCCCCACCCGGAGATCCAATTGGGGGACTATTTTACCTCCGGAATATTTTACCCCAGAAAGATTCATAGAGGTATTTGCAGCTTTTCAGCCTATCATGGGAAATATAATGAGGTAGTTTCCCCTTGCTTTCCTCATCGCAGTTTCACAGAGTGATTACCCATCTGTAGCTGTTCAGATCCACATGATCACCACCTACAGAGGTACTGTGCAAGCTACTGCCCTTGCACAGGGGGATGTAAAACCCCCAAGACTGCTTCTTAGTCTGACTCTTCCCCTCAGACCTTTCCGGCTTGGATGGTCCTACCAGGAGAATTATCTCCCGCCGGCATAGCTCTATGGTTCGTAAGAGTACACAAACCCTCCCACCTCTGCAAGGTTATGCAGTCCTTAGGGAGGGCAATGAAAAATAGACAACACTTAAATGTAAACTTTCATGTGGATGAAGGCAAATTTTGGAATTTAGGTATGACGAGAATTGTTGGATCTTTTCCTGCAGAAAGTGCTGTAAAAGCCATAGAGGATAAACTAGCAGAGTTTGATCTCAGTATTGAGAAGAACATTGTTGCTTGCATTACAGATAGGGTTGCCAACCCTCCTGGATTCACCGGGAGTCTCCCAGAATAGGACAAGGTTCCAGAGATTCTCCCAACTCCCAGATTGAGGCCTTTTTCTTCTATTTTCACTTAACAAGGTGATCGCCATGCGGGTTGCATACTTAACAATGCTGTTGAAGAGTTGGCAACATTACCAAGGGGCCGGGTTGGTCCCATGCACCTTTATATTTACATCAATTGAATAAGTGGTGTTGGCTAGTATCTATACAGTACTATAAAAATCTGACTTTCTCCATAATTATACAGTATTAAATTGTATTATTATATTATTTAATTACGTATAAAAGAGAAAAGAAATCCTCAAAAATGCAATTCATCATAAAGAACAAAAATTTTCATCAGAAAATAACGTTGAATTTCCATGTTCAAAATAAATTTGTAGCAAGAACCGAAACGGATTCAAAAATTGATGATAGGGAAGTGAAATATCATTGATTCATGCATCCTATGTTTCAAGTGTTAATTCGTATGATTATTGCAAATAATTTTAAAATGCTAATAAAAAATGCTGTACCCTTTCCTTTTCCGTTAAATTGTTATATTTTATTTCCCCGACGTGTTACCATGTTTATTAGGAAATTACGAAAAAAAATTAAATATCTTATAAACAATACGTTCTACAAAAATATGTTAAATATAAAAATTATAGAGAATAATATTTTATATGAAGTTTATAATACGTAACATCTATATTTATGAAGATTTAAAATAGTTATTAGCCAAAAACGAAACAATAACAACAGTAAACATCCAAATCTCGTTAACTGATTACAGCAAAAAATTATAATAAAATTACAAATATTAATTTTGTGTTACTCGGACCATTAGTTTATTATTTAGAGCGCTCACAGAAAAACTATCACACACATATACACACCGACATCATTGAGAAAATAGTCAAAACGTGCTCAGGGGACCGTGTATTTCAGTTCATATCTCGAACTCGATTTTTTTCACAAAAACAATACTTTCTCTGTACTACGCATATGTAGAGAGTAAAAATAAAATTAAGATTAACTGTTCATTATATGTTTTCTCATCAATATAAGTATACAAGTATCATGGTTTGCTTAAGCTTTTTTTCCTTTGAGAAATCTCCCGGATTCTTCCGAAATTCCCTACTCATGGAGCAGAATCTCCCGGAATCAACTCCTCATGAGTTGGCAACACTAGTTACAGATGGTGCCAGTGTGATGACTAAATTTGGAAAGTGAGCTGTGAACATCATTTATGTTATGCACATGGCATACATCTTGCTGTATGTGACGTTCTTTATAAGAAAACATCTGATCTGGGTGAAAATGTTAACACAGAAAACAATTCAGAAGAGGGTAAGGTAGGCAAAGAGTTGAGCACAAGAATTGAAATTGAGGAGTTAACTGCAACTGAGGAGATTGCCTTCAATGAAGACGGTTGCTACAATATAGATGAAGAAGAAGGCATTAAAGTGGTTACAGATCTCAATGAAACTATCAATAAGGTTAGAAGAATTGTAAGATTATTCAAAAATTCACATCTCAAGAATGAAATTTTACAAAATTACGTGAAAGCAGAGCATGATCATAAAAAAATGTTACTTTTAGATTCCAAAACTCGCTGGTACAGTGCTTGAGCGGTGGCTTGCAGGGTAAACTGTAGATGTAGAAGTAAAATCCGCAGTTGCCAAAGCATTGATTGATATTAAAGTAAATCGACCTCTAACTAATGAAGAATTTGATGCCCTTCATGATATTGTGACAGGCCTGCATCCAATAAAAATTGGTGCAGAAAAATTGTGCAGCCGCGATGCAACTTTGCTAACTGCTGAGGGAGTATTTGCTTCCATAATTGATGAGTTAAGTCAACAAACATCAGGGTTTGCAAAGAAAGTGAAAAACTCATTAATCCAGAGGATCAGTGAGAGAAGAAATACTACTTTGGTTGGGCTGATTCAGTATTTAAACACGGGGAAAAAAAATGAAAATTCTGCAGCTACTCTGGGCTTGTCTGCTTTACCAAAGAATACCATGAATATGCAAAGATGATGTTGTCAAGGCTTTTCAATGAAGACCAATCACAATCTAGCTCTTCGGATTCAGAAGATGAGGAAAGTCAAGAACTTGCACAATCCATGACACTGGCAGACAAATGAGAAGCAGCAATACAATCCAAGACAGAATCTATGCATCATTCGACTTTTTCAAGTCAGACTCAGAGCGTGAGGAAGCTTTTCAAGCAAGAGCTGCAATTATTCGAGGCAACAGGGAGCAGAACTTCAAACATCATGAATTTATTCAATGCCATGAAAACCATTCCACCAACTTCCGTTGAATCAGAAAGAGCCTTTTCTGCAGCAGGGTTATTTACTCCCAAGTTGAGAACTCGTCTTAGTGATATAAGTATTGATTGCTTATGTTTTCTAAGAAGCCATTTAAAAAATGTTACTTCACTCTTTGAGGGCGACAATTGCTCACCTGCAATGTAGGTAAACATTTTAAGATAAAAGTTAAAAATTAATTTTTCTTATTCGAATGAAGTTTCTTTATTTCATTTTCATTTTTTCTTTTTTTATATTTACTGAACTGATGTCTTTAAATGGAAAAGGGTTAAAGGTGTTAATAAAGGAATAATATTTTTATCCTTTTATTTGTCCCCTGCAGATGAATAGTAATGAATTCAATATCCTATAATTTACTCTTAAATATGTCACCATTCTTGAGATCCCGGGAATTGGCTTCATTTTTCCCGATTTCCCGGGATGAAGAAAACTGCATATAAGAAGAAACCCTAATTGTAACTAACTGGCCTGTCAGAATCTCAAAGTTTTGACTCATTGGCCATTTCACTTTTTGTTCTTTTTATTCCGCGGAATTTTCGCATGTTCGACTAGTTTGAGAGAAATGAGAAGTGAAGATGCAGTGCCGTAACAAGGGTAAGTCGAAGAGGGCATTTGCTATAGGTGCTGTCTGCAAAAGGTGCAAAAATAGTTTATTTTCCCAAAAATATATTAACATAATACTCTAATGTTAAAGTCATTGTTAATAAAATGCTTCTATTCTCTTTTAAAACGCAGGAAAAATAATATTCTACATAAATAAGGTGTTTCCTAAAATGCTGCCATTGTGTTCTGTAGAGAAAACGTGCTCTACCTCAGAAATTATTAATCAGGTCAATACGAAATTTTATATTTGACATTTTTGTTAAAGGAACGAACTGATTAGTTTTTGGTAAATATCAATCAACCGGAAGTGGATGTTTACTCATCAATTATCTGCTTTTTTGAAATATTTGATGAATGTAAAAATGTATAGGAATAAAAGTTGTAGGAAATTTAATTTTCTATAACATTTGTTCGAAATATTTTTCCATATAATGCATTGTTTAAGAGAAATTTTAAAAACTAATTTTTTAGCTGCCACCACCACATCATCTACTGGTGACTATTGTAAACACTTCTCTTAGTTACATCTTACAATTAGTAACGCTCCTTTTTATTTTCTTAATTGTTGGAGCTTCCTGGCTATATCCAATATCAGAAGGCTATGGTTTGAGTTTATTTCAGTTCATTGTTAAGTCTTCCAATTTTTCTCGCAGTTACTTCAAATATTTATTATCATTTAACCTATTTGGAATTTTTAGAAATATTATAGGTATGGAGAAAGTCATGCGTTGGTCACATCAGATTTTTTTTACTGAAATAATTATCGAGCCATATTTTTATGCTAATCTCCTGAAAATCAATATGGCAAACTTTGAGAAAGATATACGTGCTGCACAGATCATTGAATTTCTTTACAAAAATAGCAATATTACTGAAAGTGAATTGCTTAGTGACAGTGAAAGTGATTTGCTTACAGATGACTGTGATGACTTAATATTAATGCTAAACATGATTTTTTATTTTTTCAAATGTAAAATGAAAAGCAATAATTTTTATTGAAAATAAATGTGCTATTCAATAACATCATATTATTTAAAAAACTGATTATTTATCATAACATCAGTGCTAGCATAAACAGTGAAAGTTGTGTAGATGCAGATCGGTTATCTGTGTTTCATTGCCGTGCTGGGAATTTTAAAACTGCAGTACTACCCATAAGGCGTTCTTTTTACTTTCTCATATACGTAGTACAGTAAAACCTCACGCAACGCGGATTCATGCAGCGCGTTTTCAGTATTGCGCCGATTTCATTTTTACACCAATTTTCTTGCAACATTTTTAGACCACGTGAAAGGGTCCGAGATATCAATTCGAAAACTTGGCAACATTTTAATTGAACGTGCTGCCTCCAGCGCCTCAAATATTCACTGTATGCATGCAGAAGGCAGACATCACAGGGAGAAAAGAAATTCTTTGAAATGTATCGGTGAAAAATTTTGGTGTTTTGGCACTTGGCAGGGGAGTATGGAGTGAATGAATTGACAATTCGCACCATTCGAAAGAATAAGGAACCCAATAAAGCGAGTCTTGTGGCTGGCACTGCTACTAGTGATTCCATAAGGAGTATGAATAATAGGTCCATGCAGCAGAATAAGACAGAGAGATTATTGAACACTTGGATTGAGGAGCAGACACAGAAGGGAGCTGCACTTAGTGGCACCGTGATCTGGAAGAAGGTGTAGCGAATCTACGAAACAGTTTGTGAGAAGGGAATAGAACCTTCAAAAGACTGTAAATTTAGTGATGGTTGGTTTGACAAATTCAGTGTTCCAATGTCAAGTTTTCTGGTGAGAGTGCTTCTGCTGACCACCAAGCTGCAAAGCAGTTCAAGAAAAAGGTTTTAAGGATAACTGAAGAGAACGATTACCACCCCCACCAAGCGTTCAATGCTGATGAGACAGGATTATTTTGGAAAAGGATGTCATCAAGAACATAAAACAGTAAACAGGAAAAGTTGGCGCCTGGATTCAACACCGCCAGACCGCCTGACCTTGCTTTTCTGCACCAATGCATCGGGAGATTTTAAGTGTAAACCTCTGCTGCTTTACCATACAGAGAACTCAAGGGCATTAAAGGGTAAGCATAATTCCCTTTTACCTGTTATTTGGCAGTCTAACAGGAAGGGATGGGTAACAGCAGCCATATTCACAGATTGATTCACCTCCTATTTTGTGCCCTGAGCAAGAGAATATCTTGCACGAAAGGAACTTCCATTCAAGGTTCTCCTTGTTCTTGATAATGCTCCTTGTCATCCTTCTGTAATTTTGCAAAGTATAAACCCAGATGTGAAGGTTGTGTTTATGCCACCCTACACGGCTTCCATTCTTCAACCTCTAGACCAGGGAGTTATCAAATCTTCAAGTGCTAATACACCAGGCGGACCATGAGGAAACTTCTCAAGGCATTGGAGGAGAACCCCGAGAGTGGCCTCCCAGACTTCTGGTGTGAGTTATACATTGCCCACGCAATTGCAGACATCAAAGCATCATGGGATGAGGTGAGCCAGTCAACTTTAAATGCAGGATGGAGCAAATTATGGCGCAGAGTTGTGAACGATATCCAATGTTTTCCAACACTAACATCTGAGGTGAGGGAGATTGTGCAGCTGGCAAGGGCTGTGGGCGGGGAGGGCCTCGATGATATGGCAGAAGAAGAAATAGAAGAACTTTTGAATTCGTCCCAGGAGAAGTTGACTGAGGAAAAAATGCTTCAGATGCTCGAGTCCCATGAAGACGAGGAAGAGGTGCATGAAGGAGGATCAGCTCACACCAGCATTGTTATGGGAAACTTTGGTTGGTTTTGACAGGCTTGGAAGTGGTCTCTTTGAAGCAGGGTTTAACATGGACAGAATCCTTAAATTGAAACGTGCTATTGAACAATGTACAGTACCATATCATTAGCTTTATAAATCTATGCAGACTACAGCAATGGAGAGATGCTGGTGGAGGTTTTCGGGTTTCGCTGCGTTGGCGGCATTTCTGGCTCTCGAAGTTTCGCAGACGTTGCAGTCTGCATCTTCAGGAGATGAAGTGAGATCTGATGGTAGGGATCTGACTTTTATATTCACTCGTGCCTTCCTAGTTTAACCGTTGTCCATCGCAGATTGACTCGTTTGAGTTGCTGTCCCTTTCTCTTTGGAGGTTGCTCCAACGTATTTTGCCTCCCTTTCACTTTTCCGTTGGAAGAGTTGCTTCCATGTTGCGCTGATGCGCAAACCATCGTCCCGGTTGAAATTGACCGGATGCTTTTCGATCTCAATAGCTTCGCGAATTAACCTCGGAAAATATTGATCTTCTTTCGCGAGCAATTTCGTTTCTTCGAGCATGATTTTATGTCCCGGGCCGGAGGTGAAGTGCTCCGCTATGGCCGACTCCCTCCATTTTTTGTTCATCATGGCCCGTTTATGTTCGGCTAAGCGACAGCGAATGGATCGTCCTGTTTGTCCGACGTATACGTGTCCGCAGCTGCATGGAATCCTGTAGACTCCTTCAGATGTTAGCGGGTCGAGTGCATCTTTCGCAGACGGAAGTTCTTCTTTTATTTTCCTTAGCGTGTTAAAACAGACGACGATATTTTCTTTTTGTAGAATCCTGGCTATGCGTTCTGATGTCCGGCGATGAAGGGAATTTTTGCGTAGGCTGTGGGTTTTGGTCGTTCCACCGAAGGTTTTTGTTTCGGTTTTATATTCCGCCGGATGAATGGGTGACTGTAGCCATTATTCATGAGTGCCCTTCTTATATGCTCTTCTTCGTCTTTTAGGGACTCGGGATCGGAAATCGTCTTTGCTCGGTGCATCAGGGTCTTGATTATTGATGCCTTCTGTTGAGGATGGTGATGAGAGGCAGCATGCAGGTAACGATCAGTGTGCGTCTTTTTCCGAAATACGCTGTGTCCAAGGCTTCCGTCAGGTCTCTTCTTCGCCATGACGTCGAGAAATGGTAGGGTGCCGTTCTCTTCGACTTCCATGGTGAACTGGATGGCCGGGTGGACTTGGTTGAGTAGACGGTGGAAATCGTGAAGTTTATTTGTCCCATGGGGCCAAATGACGAATGTGTCATCCACGTAACGCAGCCAGCATGAAGGACGAGGACCACATGATGATAGCGCCTTAGACTCGAAACGTTCCATATACAGATTGGCTATGACGGGGGAGAGAGGGCAGCCCATAGCTGCTCCTTCCTTCTGCTCGTAACTGTCCGTTCCACAGGAAGTAGTTGTTGGTGAGGCAGAATTCTGTTAAATCCGGATAGTCTGCTGGAAGTCCATGATGTATAAGCTCCTTCAAGATCTCGATGGAGTCCTTTATGGGAACCTTAGTGAAGAGTGAGGTCACGTCAAAGCTTACTAGAATATTGTTCTCCGATACTTTCATGTCGTTTAGCCTTTCTATGAAATGTGCTGAATTCTTCACGTGCGACTCTGTTCCGCCTACGTACGTCTGCAAGGTGCATGCGAGGTATTTTGACAGCCGATATGTTGGGGAGCCGATGGCGCTGACGATGGGTCTCAGGGGAACGTCGTTCTTGTGTATTTTTGGTAACCCATACAGTCGTGGAGGCCTGGATGATGACGGCAGTAGGTTCCGTTGGTCTTCAATAGGTATGGAGGATTTCTTAATTAGTTCTCGGATTTTCCTTTCGGTTTTCATCGTCGGGTCGCCTTTGAGTGTGGAGTAAGTTGGGTCGTCCAGCAGATTGCGGATCTTCTCGTCGAAGTCCTCCTTGGAGATAATTACGGTGGCGTTTCCCTTATCAGCCGGTAAGATCACGATGCTTTTGTTGTTTTTCAAATCTTTGATGGCCTGTCTTTCGGCTGTGGAGATGTTGGAGGATGGTGGTCTTGCTTTACGAATAATATGCGCCACCTCTTGGCGTATTTCTTCTGCTTGGTTCGAATTAAGATTTCGGATGGCCCCTTCCACTCCCACGACAATCTCTTCCTTAGGTATTTTGTTGGGAGCGATGGCGAAGTTCAGACCTTTCGCTAAGACTGATTTTGCTGCATCGGAGAAAATGATGTCCTTTAGGTTGTAAATCGTCATGTCGTGGCTCGGCGTCAGATCTGGATGTTGTTTCTTACGGAGATTTTCGAATTTCTTAACCTGCTTATCCGTGAAAGACAGCTGGGTTTTTGTTGAGGAACTGGCGGTGATATGGTCAATCTGGTCCCAGTCTTCGTGAGACATAACGGAGGCGAGCTCTAGGTGGAGATGGTAGAGATTATGAGCACATTGCAGAAGCGCATATCTCGTGGAGCGGATGCGTTCACGCAGGAGTGCTTGGCTTGTCCGATATAGAATCTTCTTTGCAGCCTGCGATGATATGTGATGTTTCACCTTGACACAAGTTGGTATCGTGTCTGTATCCCGGCACCGTTGAAGAAAGGCGAGTGATGACAAAAGTTTGCACTTCTGTTTGCGGAGACGCTCGAATCTCCTTGTCTTCCTCTGGATGTCCTCCCCGTAGAGGGATATCAATTTCAGTTGAAGGCTTTCGCAGCGTTGCTGAATGCTGGTGGAGGTTTTCAGGTTTCACTGCGTTGGCGGCATTTCTGGCTCTCGACGTTTCGCAGACGTTGCAGTCTGCATCTTCAGGAGATGAAGTGAGATCCGATCGATATTTTCCGAGGTTAATTCGCGAAGCTATTGAGATCGAAAAGCATCCGGTCAATTTCAACCGGGACGACGGTTTGCGCATCAGCGCAACATGGAAGCGATTCTTCCAACGGAAAAGTGAAAGGGAGGAAAAATACGTTGGAGCAACCTCCAAAGAGAAAGGGACAGCAACTCGAACGAGCCAATCAGCGATGGACAACTGTTAAACTAGGAAGTCACGAGTGAATATAAAAGTCAGATCCCTACCTTCGGATCTCACTTCATCTCCTGAAGATGCAGACTGCAACGTCTGCGAAACGTCGAGAGCCAGAAATGCCGCCAACGCAGCGAAACCCGAAAACCTCTACCAGCATTCAGCAACGCTGCGAAAGCCTTCAACTCAAAATGCAGAGATGCATTAAAGATTAATTCTGCCAACCATCAACATCAAAAGACTTGGTGCTGCCAAAATGTGAGGTAAGAAATTGATTTAAATTCAAGTTTTAAAATTGTTTTAAGTTTTTAATATTATCTTATCTTGTGATTTTTACGTAAAAAAGTATACACATTACTTCCCAAACTCTGAGAACATAACCCTATTTTTTCCATAAGTCATTAAATTCACGCAGCACGTTTTCTCCCAATGTGGCCGCTTCAGGAGCGTAGCTACCGCATTGCATAAGGGTTTACTGTATATTGAGAAAGTATTGTAATCGTGAAAAAATTCGACTTTGAGATTTTGATGGAAATACAGGTTTTAGATGTTCCTGAGTCCATAAAAATTGTTTTCGTCATACCATCTGTCTGTTCGCCATTCTAGGGCCCAAACACATACATAAAATTGAATGATATCTTGTATTTATGCAACGTATCATCTTTTGCAGACCCTTTTTTCATAAAAATGATACAGCACAAAAAGAAAGGGTGCAATTTTTTGAAAAATTTGATTTACTCAAAATTGGCTCCCGAGAACTTGATTAAAATCAATCAATCGATTGTAGAGCCTGATGTCATAAATAATACTGCATAAGTCATATGTCTCTTGAAATCACTATATGGCATCCAGTGGCATTACAATGTACACTAAGCTACCTTACCTATGCCTTATGATGTCACGCCTCCACCGCGATCCATTCGAACTCCTACTACAGCTTTACGGTTTAACTAAATAGAATGATATATCATAATTATGGATAATATCATTCATAAAAGACATTCTGAAGAGATAAACAATATTGCACAACAATTAGGGGTACTTTATTCTACGATATTATGAAACAAAATTCGATTTACTCAAAATTGATTATAAGGATTTTGATTAAAATCCATCCAATCGTACAGCCTGTCACAAATAATATTAAGCCATATATCCCAAAAATCACAAAATATCGACCAGTGGCATTAAAATATATGCTAAATTACAGTTAACTTTGATTTATATGCGTTTTTCTTTTATAAGCATACACAGTCGACCTAACCCATATATGTATATGAGAAAGTTAGTGCAATGTATACTGCGCCGTTTATTTTACTTTGTGTAAAGAATGCCTAATAACATGCCATTAAATGGTGTTTATGCATTTGTCATCAATTCATTCATAAGTCTATTTCAAAGAGTATTAGTGTATTGACCAATTAATATAAACTGCAATAAGAAATGTACATAATATCAATAATAACTTACCTCATGCAAAAAAGCCATTTGCCAAAGTATTTCTGATGGTCTACATTTAGTTTCTTTATTTGCTTCTCATGAGGAGACTTCATTTTTTGAAGAATTTCTTTGAGCATAGAGTGAGACAACTTGGGTGTTTTAAGCCGACTAAGCGTATGGTTTGAGGTTTGAGCTTTTGAAGACTTACGAGAGCTAAAGTAATCTTCTGCTGAGTATACCTGAAAGTGAATATAAATTACAAATAGATTTGATTTATAAGATAGTTGAGCAGGAGTTCCCAACGCGGTGCCCGCAGGCACTATGGCGCCCGCAAAGGATCATTGTGGCGCCCGCCAAGGTTTGTTCACATGTCCTCCCTAAAACTTTAGCTCTTTTGACTTATAGTTTTGAGTGTCCACAGAATCTATAAAGCACTAATCTAAAAATGAGTAATATTATAATACAAAATGCATATATAATGTATCTATGCACATATGTATTTATGTCAAAACATGTATCGCAGCTTATTTAAGTAGTCATAAAATTAATCTCATAATTTAATTTTGATTTATTGTTAAATGGAAATTTTGATATTTTCTATAGTTTATATTTTTAAGTTTAATAAAAAATGGTTTTTAAGAGTAAAATTAATGTTCCTACTAACAATATTTAAAATAGATTATAATATACGTAAAGCTACAAGCTGAGCTGTAAGTATTGAGCGGGGGGAGGGTAAAAATATTGGCGCCCTCCGCTTTTGCTATTAAGTCAAAGGCACCCTTGCCAACATAAAGGTTGGGAACCCCTGCAGTAGAGGATGGAAAACAATTAATTAATTTGGCCTTACAAAAAGTTGAACCCTTTCAGGGCTGAATTATGAAATACACCACAAAAAATAATCATATTGAAAACATAGGGTAGTCGAGATTCACATAATGAGACATTAAAATAATTTACCAAATTAATTATTTTCAAAAACTTAGAGATGATGCCTTATGGATATCATCTAGGATCAGGGTTGCTTAAAACGGTATAGATTACACATAAACCATAACTGTGATGCAAAAAATCATGCCTCCTAGTAACTTAATTGATAAAATATAACAGAAAAATATAGTGACCACCATGCAACATATGCATCAGCTAACATTTGATATTTTCAAAATTACTTTTATTTTTGCGTATATATTGTGGAAATTGCATCTGCCAGCAAGTGATTGTTGATGACCAGGATACCTTTGAAAATCATGAGAGTGATGACGAAACTGTTTTATCTTTAGTAAGAGACACAACTGCTGATATATATTGAATTGAAAAATGGATCAGGAGTAGAAAATATTATTTAAAGGTAATAAGATAATTAAAATCTTTATCGGATAATGTTTTTAGTGCTTTCCGTCATTGCTGAAAAGCACAATTATCTTCATGATGCCCATCCATACAGTAAAAGCTTTGTTATCTGGCACCTAAATATCCAGAAAACACGATTAACCAGCACATTTCCATTTCACTTGGCATGTGAGAATTTAATATTTAACACTTTTATCTGCATATATTTTATCCATCCAAGCAAAATGGCTTCGAATATACTCTCTAAAAGTAAAGGCAAGATAAAAAAAGTTGTTTGGAAAGAAGATGAAAAGCGAAAAGTGTTGATGGATGAATTCAATATTGGTTCTTCAACAACTTATGATATTAACCCTCTTAGTGCCACACCTTACCTGGCAGGTATAACCAGAAGTGCTACAGCTATTTTTGCTTTTTTGCAGTACTTTAGTAAAAATACCATATACAGATTATTTCTGAATATTTGTCTGGTTTTTTCAAAAGTTGTAGAAATAACTTGAATTTGCAAGGAAATATTATCATTTTTTGAATAGCACAGTTATTTGTTCTCTAAAAAGAATATTTTTTCATTTTACATTTTTTAAATGAAAAATATAATAGTAGATGGTAGCTCGTAATCACTTTGGCTCCAAGTTGAACAGTTGTATAAAACTCCTTAAGCCAAAAAAATTGTAGGGTAAGCCCTATGCATTTCGCCCACTAAGTGGGCATCTTCAGGGGAGAACCTGCCTTGGCAGTGAACAAGGTTCAACAGTTGAACCTTGTTCACTGCCAAGGCAGGTTCTCCCCTGAAGATGCCCACTTAGTGGGCGAAATGCATAGGGCTTACCCTACAATTTTTTTGGCTTAAGGAGTTTTATACAACTGTTCAAAAAATATAATGTTTAACATAAAGAAAGACAATTATATTTAAAGCTCACTGTTAATGTTATTAAATTTTTATACAGGAAATTAAGTAGAAAATTCGATTTAAAAAGATTCACAGAAATATATAAAATAAACAATTAATGATAGTTTCTATTACAATGCTGCTTTCTCAATTCAGAGATAAAACGAAGTAGGGACAGGCATTCTGGGTCATAAGAATTTTTTTTAAATTTTAGCATTTATGTTTCATTAAAAATTCATGATGTAAACCCTTCTCACATTTAACACACACTGTATGAGATCTTCGCACTGGTCCATCATCTTTTCTACTGCAAACCACACATACCTTCTCTTTCCGTGCAGGCAGTTTTCTTACACCAAACATTAATGGTGTAGCAGTTTCATCACTCCTACCAGAAGACAAGTTCTTTTCTGATAGCCACTCAGATTCAATGGCATCGATGATGCTAGAACTGCAATCTAGTTATTGTTAGCTGGATTATTTTCTTTATATATATAATATATGCATTTAGAACCACGTGCGCAACAACACTGAAACAACCACCTTTTTCCAATATTTTAAAGAGCATCTTTCATCCAGACACAAATACACAATCATACCTGATAGATACACCCCACCCATATATTTATTGTTACACTCTACCATTTCTGGTCTTACAGTTACTTTATGTAAGCCATGTTGTACCCTGCTCAAAGTTTTGCTTTCTGCCACAGAATGTGTAGACAACAACAGAACAGGTATTCTTTGGGATTTATTTTCCCTATATAAAAAAAAAAGAAGTTCGCCACTCCTGCACAAGAATGTTCCAATGACTATGGGTGAAAAAAAGATTGAAATACAGTATGGGAACTGAGTTTGGCAGAGGTGCGTGCTTCGGGCCAGGAGTCTCCATATAACTGAATTTTGCAGTCACGAGAGTATCGCTGTTTTCGGCGATTTCAATGTATTCGTGAGACACATTGAGTCAACAATCACACGATCATCTTCATTACTATCTTTTACAGCACTCTCATCACTGTACACAATACCAACTGGTTTCTTTTTTCTAACAGACACTTTACAAGAAGGCTCGAGCTGGAAACGTAAAGAATCACCATTTCCGCCTTATCACGCGCTGCGTACATTTCTCCGCCTGCACTCCAGAACTGCCACATGAAAACTGAAATTTCCGGTGTGACTGTCACGTCTCCAAACACCAACAATGAAAATTGAACGTTAAAATGAGGCGGCAACATCAACAATCACAGTTTCCACCAAAATCATCAGTAAATTAATTAATTCTTTGTTAGGCATTAGCGGCCATACTAATCCATTTTAATGCCAGCAATTGATATCAATTGTTGTTGACATTTGTCAAATGCAACACTCTCTTGCATAATTCACACTTCTTGCCTCCTCACATAGTTCCTTTATGTGGACGTAGGAATTTCCGCAGTCACTTAACCATTGATGAGCCAAGAGAGTAGCGGTCGAACGGAAGGCACTAGACAAAAAAAATCAACATTTCTCCTGAAAAATAGTCTATTGCAAACAACTTTGATCTCTTATTATTTTTAGATATTCTGCAAAATAACAAAGTTGTCCTATGTGGCCGGACTTCTGGGACGCCTGTATATACCCTATATATATAATAATAATATATAGGGTATATGTATATATATTATATATACATACACACACATATATATATGTATATAAATAAATTTTTTTGTTTTTTCTTTTATGAATCAACTGTTCTGACCGCTTCCAATTTGACATTCCCGCATTTGTGATGTAATGACAGGTTACATGGGACATTATCTAGCAGCAAAAATGCCTTGTGATTTAATTTCATCTTCCTACAGTATTTTTCCACAGGTGGGCAGAAATTATACATGAATTAAACAAGAAACAAATCAATGCTGACTCATTCGTTCTTATGGGAGTATCAGATGACAGGGAGATCAGATTTGGAAAAACATTTTAAAGCACTTGGTGTTTTACAATGGCATACAAGCATTGGATTAAGGTTGCGATTGCCAGCTGGATTGCCACCCACAAGCAGAGTCAATTGGTCCTTCAAAGCCTTAAAAACCAGGAGCAAACTTCTCTTCAGAGGATAAGAATGTGCTCTCTGGCATCTTCTTCCAATATAACCCACTCCCATCCACATTAAAAAGTTGCTCTGGAATGTAGCCACCTTCCTGAATCAACTGCTTCAAATAATCTTTATAAGTCTCAGCTGCCTCAACATCCACATATGCTGCTCCACCAGTCATCTTGAGGTGATGCATCCTGTTGCATTTCTTAAATTTTGCAAACTATCCACTACTATACCAGGTTTCATATATCTTCGCGGGTGAGAGAGAGAGCGAAGAAGAGAGCTTTCCAGCACGTGATCTTACTGGAACCAATAGGAATGAAGTAGGCAGAGCCTCCCCCGCCGAAAGCTCATTCTCTCTCTGGCCTCCGTTGTGCATACATCAAGTCTCTGAGTGCTGTGTTGCCACATGCTAACGCCTTAGATTTTGCTTTCTCATTCGTGTGCCCCGAACAGTCAAACTCCCCCGTCCCGATAGCTCACCGCTGGCAGCTTTCTCTGCAGCGTATTTTAGTATAGTAGATATGGCAGTGCCGAGTTCTCCAGCTAGGAGGGGAAATGGCTCTCCACTTCCTAGCAGCGGAAACACACGAGCAGTCCCGAGTACGTATGAAATGTCAGTCGCAAAGATAAACGAAATGACATGCAGCAGCATGGACATTCGCTGGGAGGGGGAGGCAAGGACAGTTGCCCTCCACTGGACCAGGCCTGTGTCAAGGGAAAAAACCATTGATGTCTGGTTAGGTCAGGAGATTAATGCAGTAATTTTTCTGAGGTCAGGCAAGTAGGTAGGGACCCCCTGCAATATGCTTGAAAGGAGCCACTAAAATACTAAGTCCATCAAACCCGAATGTGGTAGCTTGCCTATCCCCATGCCCTCTCTCCCCTCTAGAGATGTTCCAGCGGATGCCCATGACTAGCATTAAAACATTTACTTGCTGGACTCGCACATGATGTCCTCTTTAAATCCTAAAAGAAAGTTCTCACCTTCACCTGAATAATCCCCAAGCTGAGTTGCATTTTGTGCTGATTCTGGTTTCCTAATGACAAACTCGATAACTCCTCCATCTCATCTAGCAAATCACTGCAATTCCTCATTAATCTCTCTCAATGGCATCACTGACTGCGCCCTTGTTTTAATTTTCTCAGCTTTGTAGTGTATGGTGCAGTTAATGGGGCCAGGCTGAGAGCTTTACTGATGTCACGTTTGCCTGCTTCAAAGCACCTGATTACTCAGCTTTCTCTCCAGTGTGAAGACTTGAATTTTGGAGCACTGCTACCCATTTCACTTCCAGCATGAGTGCCTATTAGCTTCAGTCTGTATGTTTGTTCTTGGCTTCTACCAAACGAATATTCATGAAATTTGATATTAAGGACTTAAAAGTCGAAGACAATAAGAAAATTACATAAATGAATCATGTAAGCCAATCAAGGGTGCCACTTTCTTGGTGACAAAAAAATTAACTTTCCGTCATATCTCATCAAGTATTGGTCATATCAAAATAGTTTTCAAATAAAAATTGTAGAACTAGCAAAGTAGAGTATTTTTTTCCTATACAGGCATCCCTCGTTTAATGCGGTACATGTTCCGGGAAAATGCCGTGCTAAACGAAAACACGTTAAACGAAAATCACTTTTCCATAAGAATACATGTAATAGTGATGAGATGCATTCCAAACTCAAATATTTTCACATATAACTCCAAAAAAATTTTTCAGGCTAATGTTTTTCTGGATCTAATGCCATCAGTAGTCAAGTGGTTAAAAATATTACATCGGGATAACTTATATAAAATGTTTAAAAAATTTTAAAATGATTTTGTAAATTAGCTCTTTTTTTAAATCATCCAGAACTTGCCTTAAAACTTTCAGTGGATGTAGATTTACCCAGTTTATTTTTTAAGTCCTTGGCCCCTGGCTTTTTCTTGAATTATCAATGTGCTTAACGGAACATGCCATTGTGTCTTCAATACAAACAATTAACAAGGCTTCCATTTTCTCCATCACCAAACTATGCAAATGCTGGAATTTAGTGGCTGATCAAGGCATTACATTGTGATCGCACAACTTCATTTTGTCTCTAATTTTCTTTATAGTATGCATAATAGCTTCAACCAATCCCATTGAATTAGCAATATCAATCACATGATCACCTTGCTCAAGGTGCTTAAGTATTCCAAGTTTCACTTCTAAATTGATACTTTTCCTCTTAGCAGCTGAAGGAGTTGAAGATGATGGTATCTTTGAGGACATAATGAGGATTAAATTACTTTTAAATGTGAATCACTGATAATTTTATTAATTCATGGAGCACACACATAATGCGTGATTCTGACTGCATAAATTACTTTTAAATGCAAATTACGAATAACTTGAAAAATTCACATACCGCACATGTAAATCATTTCTCACTGCATAACACATGGCAAAACACTGGTATGAGAGAAGAGGGAAAACCCTCGAGTCTCCGGGATATTCCTTGCGCTGAGTGTGGGAGACAGCTTAAGAAGTTTTGCCAAGCTCTTGAGTGACGCATTCTTACTCGCAGCACCATCCAAGTACTTTGGAAGGGACTTGAACCATTTACCCCTCCCCTGGTGTTATTTGCAAGAGTAAGCTAAAGCTGGCACTGGGTTTCTCTCTCTCTCCCCTTGTCCTGGCTGAAGAGGGTGAAATGGATATACCCCATCTCTGAGTGAGGGTAACAAATGACAGATATATGTGAATATTAGGCTACAACCAGCTGTTGGAATTAATTCAAAATTTGGAGTTTTTAAAATTGATTTTTTCGCATTACTAAAATGCAAATTTCACAAAAATTGCTGACGAAATATTTTATTTATTTATTTTATATTAGCTCATAAACAGCCGTTAATGGCCTTTTACAATGAGCATAAGAATGTTAACAAAGATGAACGCATACAACCATGCTCTCGGCAGGATTCGAACCTGCAACTCTTAGCACTGGGAGCCAGACACGTTAACCACCCCTATACAACCCTCTATGTGGGAACATTCATCATTTCTATTTAACCTTTTGAGAAATCAAAATAAAAATTATTCCTGTAGTTCCAATCTGACGGAGCTATCTCAAGATTATGATATTTATTGTTTTATCCAAAAACCGCAGAAAAACGTGGGAAAAATTAAAAATTCATTCAAGTATACTCCAAAGAATATGAAGCAAATTGTATCATGTGTAACTATATGGAATTTCTCTATCTCATAAATATATTTACAAATTTTTGTCTAGTTCCGAGGTTGGTGGAACGAAATCATCATTAAGCCCATTTTTGCTTGTAAAACGTGCCTGTTTGTGATACACTGTACACTTTCCTAACTTATTTCACTTGCTGACATCTTTGAATTCATGATGGATGGGATGGGAGTAACAAACCAAATGATAACTTAAGTGAGAACAAATACTATACATAAACAAACCCACATAATTTACAATCCAAAGGCTTGTCAGAATCTGAATGCAGCTGGCCAGTCATCATTCTATCTCATAGACTACAGCATAGAAAGTCAAGGGAACCACTTTATGGATACACAAAATTGCTTTTTAGACTCTCCAACCTTTTGTAAACACATTTCAATGATCTGAGTCAGGTATTCAGTAGTGTTATTCGGAGAGCCTCGGAGTGTGAATCTCTCTTCTACAAGCCAATGGGACAGCCATATGAGGGCAGAAATTAAAAATGAGTGGTGTTTACAATAGAAATTTTATCAATCAAGTTCATTTTTAACTAAAAGAACAGTATAAATCTATCAAGAAATGGAGGGAGAAAAAGAAGTGGCAGAGTGGATAGAAAGGGAATCCTTGAGTCTTGCAGAGTTTTCATAAACATATGAGTTTCTATGATCTGAGTTGAATATTTGTTTTTGTTTGATAAAGGAAGAGTAGGTTTGATGAAGGGAAGGGCTATAAAATTAAATGTATTCGTTAACAAATTATACATTTAACAAACGTCCAATGAAAGTGAGTTGTCTGCACTTTCAAGATATTGAGCCATACATAAAAAATACTTAAAATCTAAATGAGTGAAACTATTACAATGATGTAATTTAATGTTTTTGAATCTTTTATAAATTTTGTAAACGTTTAAAAACTCACATATTTATCATTGCGTTTAGGTGTGCTTATGAGTTTCAAGGTACTTTTAACATTTTGTACTTCCTCCTCCTCTTCTTCCTTCTCCTCCTCATCTGAACTCTTGCCTTCATCACTTGGCATATATTCACTCTCACTAGAGGAGAAATCACTATTCTCTTCTGTCATATATACAATACCTGTACGAGGAAGTAATTTTTAATTGTGAACATGCACATGAACCCCACATTTGTTACAAGAATGTGAACTAAATTTACTTACGTTTTTTAATTTTCATTCTCAAATTGTATGGGGTCTTAGAATTCTCCAAGTCTAAAACAACTTTATAAGCTTCCGACTTTTTGGATTTAGGTGTTACATCAATTTTGTCAATGCGGCTATCAGGTTTTTTGTCGGTTGATTTCTTAGATAAAAAGTAAAATCATTATAAATACATTTAAAAAATTCTTATAATCATTCAATATTCCAAGCATCCAGTAACAGATTTAAATTAAGAAATATACATGACACTTATGAAACAAATATTGACAACAGCAAAAAATAATAGGTTTAGTTACATTTCTGGATTTAGGTGTTATATCAATCTTGTTGAGATGGCTAGTACGTTTCTTATCAGTCGATTTTGGCGTCAATGCCTTAACAGAATCAGATGCCAGCTTGGTCATTTGACCTTCTTTTTTTGGTGTCCTAAACCCATAAATCTGTTTTCCACTCACAAGGTTTTCTATTTCCTCATCAAAACCCATTGCTGTTTCAAAGTGATAAAATTATACTGCATTACAAAATATTAGTCATAAATACAGAAAATAATGAATACATGTATATTAAATTCTAACCTAGTTTCATTTCCGTGGGCAAAACAGCATCACACGCTTCATTAACTGTTTCTCCATCCAACAAATTCTTGCTCGAATCTCTAACAGAAGTCCTAAGTCTGCGCCTGGAAGATCTAGGTGTCCCTGGTTGGTCATTTTGAGTTTCTAAAAAGAACTTATTTATTAGGCAAATATTTTTTACGTTTTAAAGCAATTTATCAAACTACATGAATTGTAACACTTTCGCTTTGAGAAATAATGTTATCATCGGCGCTATATACTAAATAAATTGGTTTAATATCAATAAAGACCTGAAAATTAATTTTTATGAAATAAGAGTACACTTAATTAGTTTTCCTTGAAAATTGTGCGTTTATGAGAAATTTAATATGATTTCTGAGTGTCGAGTCGATCGTTTACAAAATAGATGCCAACTGGATTAATTAAGGACTTCTTACCACTTCAGTCTATATAATACTTACCCTTATTCCAGTTTTTGCAATCCTTGAGAGGCTTAATGAAATCAATTACTTCATCATCACCAACAAATCGGACAGCAAGCTTTTTCGTTCGTCTTCTACTTGGGGTGGAAGGCGATGAAGCCATTTCTAAACATTAAATGAAAATACTATCACTTCGTTTATTACGCGGTTAACAATCACACAAATGTGACTAAATTATAACTTGAGATGATACATAATGAAAGTAACAAATGGTCTAATTCTTTATTTCTGCGTAAAACTATTCGTAGAGACGGCATGTTTTCCTACACGGAATTCATATTTGGATAATATTAGACAATAAACATAGAACGCAACCTATACCTAACTTCGACATTAGACTTCACATTCCCTCCAATAAAACTTTTGACATTGGAACGGAAGCAGAACTGTTTCCGGTGTATGTCAACAATAAACAAGATAATGTTATAAAAGTTTTAAATGAAATTTAAATATCACCAAAAAAATCTTGAAGTAAAAAACAATTTTTTTTATCTGTGTAATACTAAATAATTATTCACATAAATAATAATTATTTAGTAGAATTTATTTTGACTCTTAAATTTAATTTTTGAAATAATGTGTAATTATTTGCATTAATAGTACCTAAGAAATTGTCATTTTATATATTCTATTTATGCATTTTTATATTAGTTATAAACTTCATTTTTAAAGTGTGATACCAGAGAAAGTTCCTCATTCCAATATTTTATCTTGCAAGCGTGGCAGCTAGCGCTCGCACGGCCGAAGTCTGAAAACTATTCTAAGAGAATTTCAATGTTCCCTTGATTATAAACGAAGGAACGTATCATCTCATTTAGCGATTTAGGCTACGGCAAGATGGCAGAGAGTAAGGGTGCGTTGATTGCCAAAACAATGCAGAAACATGCTGGAAGGGCGAAAGAAAAGGTATGTTTCAGTAAACAACAGTTTTATCGACTTGTGATGTTTGGTGCAATTGGATATGTTGTTCGTGTGGTGTTTCAACTGTATCGTTTGGAGTAATGACCAATTAAGATGTTGTTTACGAGTTGCCGTATTGCTGGAGTTGCATGACACTTTTTGAATTGGAGTTATTTGTGTGATTTAGCCTGGAATTCCAAGAACAATTCTGAGAATATCATCTGTGCAGTTTTGTGAATTAACTAAGGTTTTTAATAATTCTCTTAGGATCTGTTCATTGATAAACTGTTGAAAACTTCAGTTTTTCAAATAGGCTTTGAATCAGTTTGCAATCGTTGCCTATTGTTTTATACATGCATGAAAATTATGATTTACTTCGAAAGGTTATATCCTATCTTTTTCGCTGTTTTGTTTTGATCAGTGGGCAACAATGCCTTCTTTGAACGTTTGATTTAATAATGACGGCTTAGCTTTAAAAGTAAGTTCTGTACGGTTCGTTATCATGTTGAAAGTAGCATTCGTCTGTTTTATTTCAATTTTTTCTGTATTTGATATTGTTCATTCATTTTTATAATTCTCGTGAAACATTTTCTGTCAACTTTCGTTAGAAGTATAACTGCAAGTTTAGGTATTGAATTTTTTTGGTTATTCTTAAGTTGGCCCTCAGGTTGTTTTTCTTTAAAAAGGTTCAGTGTTTGTGTTTGATGTGCAAATAGTTAGTCAATCGCTGATTTTTGTTGTCCATTAAAGTTATTGCGTCTTCTTGCCATGATTTTACTTTTTGAACAAATCATTTACAAATGTTATTCGTATCACATTCCTTATCATAATTCGTTTTTACAGACTAGACTATTCAGGCATAGTTTCTTAGAATAATTGGTAATATTTGTATGTGGTTTTGTCTTTGATGAAAAATCGTCAATCCACTCGGTGGCGAGCAGTATCCGTTCTCCAACAATTTTCAATTTACCGCGCCCAAGTTCTGCGAAGTTTTTCATTGATATCGTATTGTTTGGAATTTTATTCTTTAACTTTATTTGTTATTAGATTATTTTTCCTCTATTAAGATGCGAATATTGGTAGGCATATAGGTGCACAGATTAAAATGTTTTATGATATTGTAGAGTTTCAATTCTTTTATGTCTGTTTTACATCGCCATTACACTTTTAGTTTGAATGCCATCTCATTGAAGAGCTGTCTTGAATATATTTTAAAACGAGAATTAATGGATAGGTAACTTATGGCGGTAGAAATAGGATATTAATAGGATTTGAATCTACGGAAATTGCACGAATGGCTTATTATTTCCGTTCTTATATTCCGATACAAACCTTTTTCAGGCATGTTCGTGTTTTTATTACAATTTCCGTAGCCCCTGTTATCGAGAAAATTATATCCGCCTGGACTATTGTCCTAATTTCCGTGTCGTCCTAATTTCCGTATCTTTAAACCTTTCATTACATCTGCTAATCTTTCATGCCATCAATTAGCAGTGTCTTTGCTACCAAACTGTGACTAAGTGCTGTAAAATATATTTTTTATTTCATTTGTCTCTGCATGCAATTTTCCTTACGTCGCTTTTTTCTGCGGGAATGCGATTGGCGCGACTCGAGTACTATCTCTTACACGGTTCGCAGTATTGCGAGCAATGAGAAGTGGTCTGGCGCTTAGCGAACTCGCGGCCCACCGGTGGACCTTGGAAATTCTTAACTTAGCTCCTTCGGTAAATTGCACAACTCGGTAAATCCTCATTTCCGACATTTTATAGCATGGACATCTGTTAATTATTCTCCGGTACTTCAGCGGTATGCGCTTCGTGCGAAGGTGCTTTTTACAAGGTTTTCCATTGGCCTCAAAGGATTGAAAATTGTTGCGTTCGCGATCTCCAGATATAACCATCTGCGTGCAAGACGGAATTTCTTGCTCTCTTTACGCCTATGAACCCGCGAAAAAGGAAAATTAGTTTTTCGTGGAAAATGGCGGTAAACTAATGCTTCCGTCCTTGAGTTGATGATGAGACCTTGCCCTCCAAAAGAACGGAGGGCATAAGCTCCAACGTCTCATTACGCCAGCATGAGCACCATTCTGGATAACGGGTAAAGTTTTCTCTCTTTCCCTCATTCACTGCAATGAAGAGCGAGAAACTGGGGGAAGCAGGTGAGGGAGGTAGATGGAAAAGGCGATGAGTGGGTCAGGAGGGGGAGAGAGGTCACGAAGTGGTCCGCTGAAAGCTTTGTCGGTCTCATGTCTCGCGACGAATGGGAGGGAATCCTTTGCAGAAGAAACGTATTTTGTACACGGAAACCGCCTTTTCACCTCGTCTTATGATGGAGGGTCAGTTAAAAGAACGAGTTAAAATGTGAATATTCTCCGTGGTGGCAGTCATTTAGAAACGGTTCTTTTCAATCGATGCGGGCCTTTTTGCCAAGGAATTATCTCTTAGTGGCTGGGAATTAATGAAAGAGAGGGTACACTCGAGTTGTATCATTATTGAAAGCTTAACCTTTTTATGCGTAAATTTCCGAGCAATTGTTTTTTTTTTCTCCCTCAGTTAAAAGGTGAGCAATCGCTTTTTTATTTCTTAATATATATAATGTCTTGAGGTTAATCGACTGGTGTTTCGTGGGTAATTTCTCCTAAGACAACGGTTCTAAACTGTGGTACGCGTGCCGCTAGTGATTCATGAAACTCCGAAGTAGTCCGCGAGAACTATTAACTAGTATTTTTGGCACTTGTCCAAATAATTGTATTTTACTTCTTGTCTTATGTTTTATAATTTGTTTTGCTCATTTTTGACACTGTGATGACATTTGCACAACGATAAAAAATGTACTTGATAAGTTTATAAGACCTAATATTGAAGCAGGTGGTAAATCAAGTACGTATACATTTTTGTGAGTAGTACACGAAACAAATCTTTGGGGACCGCTGGCCTAAGATATACGACAGTTGGGTGTGGCTGGAACCTCTATGGGAATGTGATCAGTTATCTGAGTGTCTCTAGTCCTCTGAGCGAGAGGCGCTGGAGTTCTTCGAACGCTGGACCTCAATCCAAACTAGTTTTACTCCCTCCTGAACGTCCCTTTAAATGCTTTTTTTTTTCGTTTTCGTCTTCTTGGGTCTCCCGTTCTCCTCCCCATTTGGATACCATCACGAGGCTTCGGCAGAGCCCAAAAAGTCTATAAGATTTTTTCCCCTCAGTCGTGTTTTTTTTTTGCTTTGCCGAACATATGCTTGCGTAGCGGGCACCATGTAATTTTTAGCTCGTGAATCAGAGGCCTTCGGCAAGTTGAAAGTTTTTAAGGGAAATCTCGGGGACAAATTTTCTGGCCCCTAGCGTGCTCTCTGGAATATCTTCTCAAGAATAAAACATATGGACTGCTTGTTTAAGTAGCATATTACGAACATATGAACTGTAGATTTGGTACGCAGACGCGGGCCCTCGCGGGGTTCTGGAATCAGAAGCTACTATTTGAAAAGGGAGTTCGATTATTGGTTGGGTATGGTCTTGCTTGAAATATTCGTAGTCTGCATGGGTAATCGGCTAAGAAGTGTTTTTTATTCCTCAAACTAGTAATAACTAATGTTGTCAGATTTACTTTTATAATCAAAGAACTTAAATTTAACATCATTATTGTTTGGATCTCCATCTCAAAAACATCTCTAGAAACGATAGGAATGCGGTTTGTTTACGGATATCCCATTATCTATGGATGGATATCATGTGTCGATTGATGCATAGTATTTTACTCGAATGATTTTCGAAGTAAGTGCTGTTATCAGTAAACACTAAAACAGTCGACGTAATTCTCAATGCTAAGACGCTCTGTTGCCATATTTTGATGCAGATGTTTTCGTATTTATTAAAACACATGACGGAAGTATATACTTGTTTCATAATGTATCGACTTGCCGTTAAAAGCAGTTGCTTAGAAGGATTGTTTACCTGCCTGGAAAATTTTATGTGAAAAAAATTTGGTGGAAGCGCAAAATTTATTTTCATTTTCGCGGCCCATTGTAGAAAAATATTTCATTGCGTCTGGATTGTCCGTCCAGTTTGTTTCCCGTCGCGGGTTGGAAGTGAACGGCACCGTCCAATGTTTCGAGAGGTGCCAGGAGAAGATCGAAAGTGATCTATCGAAAGTGTGGCCAGGTTTGTCCTGGGGTCTGGCGGATATCCATTAACACGAAAGTAAAGTGACGGGATCTAGAGTAAGTCGAGAAGCTAAGGAGCATATTAATTCACCATCGTAAGGAAATGCTTATTCCATAGATTTCAGAGAGAGGGGGAGGAGGAAATATGCGAGGAAAATGTCTCGTCCCCTTTTCTCACCACGCGGGAAACGGGCCTTTTTTTCCAATCGATTGGATGAAGTGCGCCATCACATGCGTGACCGGGATGTTCTTATAGTACAACGCTAGTAATTTTCTTCGCGATCGTTCCGTTTATTTCTCGATTAACTTCTTCTTTGCGTAGACTTGAGGGCTTGGAATGACTGCCTGCTACATAATGGTATCTTCTGCTTATTCCGCGATTGTTTTAATTTTCAATTAGTTCGGTTTATAGATTTTTTTGTTGATAGAATAGTTTTTCAGCCGATCCGTTATGCGTGAACACTATCTTTTCCGCATTTATTTTTATTCGATGTTTTAATTGACAATGGAATTGACGTAATTCATTGACGACTTTTCTGCTAGGCCATCCGTCATTTTCACCGTAGTATTAATTTCAAGAAATTTTGGGCGTTGCGAATATATATTTTTATTGCTCTACTTGTTGTCTCTGCTGTTAATGTTGCACATCTACCTTAGTAAGTATTTTAATTTGAAGCTGCAAAACCGTCACATTTCCCAGGATGGGATGGTCGACCTCCAGACAGAAATGGCATTAACTTGGGCAGTATTCTACTCATTGTAAAAACAAAGACCGAGCGTTTCAAGAGATTCATTTTTAGATATTAAACCCAGCTTAGGATCCCGAATAACGCATTGTTGTAATTTTTTTCCACGATGCGGAATACTATTCTTTGATGAGTACATGTTTTACGCCTTTCCGGTATAAAGTAACCATACCAACTGTTCCATTATATTTACCCGTAAAATGTTTTTATATAAACGATTAGCCAAGTGTAGATAATGTCATATCTCTCGGAAAATATTTTAGTTATGGGAGAAATTTACGAAAACGTTCTGAAAAATTCGGTACCGCGCCTACCTTGTGTTCTCGGCCATCATCGGTTACTTAAAATTACTCGTTTAGACTTTTCTACGTCGATTTTTTTAATATCACTCACAGCGCTGTGTATTTTCTATTGCAAGAAAATGAATTATGTAGCTGGTTTATTCAAAGTTTTGTTAGTAAAGTATTTTTCGGAGTATTTGTGTAGTATTGACTTGTTTTATTTGTAGTTTTTATCCGGGACAGTCGCTCAGAATTCTTTCATCACCCTGCTTTATCTAATGGTGGGCGGGACGCGCAAGGCAAAACGTTATTACGTCGACGTAGCAATGCGTCAAAATATCCAGTTTCACAACTTTCCTTCGCTTCCGTATGTTACGCCACTCTAATCTGTTCACTTTTAGTGATTTTAAAATTCAAATGCTTTTATTAACTATTTATCAAGCTGGTCTAGCCAAAGCGTGCCGAAACGCAGATGTTTTCGTTACAAAATCTTTTTAGTGCATTATGCCTCCAGGTTTTATTTCACGTCGTATTTCTCTTAAATCAAAAGTTTGTTTTTAAATGTTAATTTACATTGACTTAAAACCTGGGTAGCTTATCTAAGGAAAATATGAGATCACATTATGACCTATAATTTCAAAATAGCTGGGACAAAATACTTGAATAGAGAATTATACGTGATCGCCTTATGTCTAAAATAAAATTTACCCAATATTTCCTTCTAATAGCCGTAAGTGGTTTTGGTAACCATTTTATGTCAATCGCAGAGACATATTATGTCAGTTTCAAACAAAATACTCACAGATAAATGGTTTTATTTTGTATCGTATATCGCTTGATATTGGAAGTTTATGAAATCCAAGGTTGAGTTTTTCTTTCTTCAACTGAATCACGATACAAGTTTCCAATGAATCTTTACATTATTGGAAATAACGTTTTCGGCGTTCGTTTATATGTTACTTTAAATATCTCGACGTAGTAGACGTCGCGAAGGTTTATTTATCCGATCCCATGAGCAGCGCTCGATTCCCCTTTTTTCCCCCGACGTCCACGCCTCTCTCTCTCCACGGATCCTTCCCACGTACCTTAATGTTGCATTTCCTTATAAGACCTCCTCCGCCCCCTGCCTCCTACGTTCCTCACTTGAATATTACTTCTCTCGCCTCCCATCTACGTGTCTGCCCCCACACCTCCTTCCTCTCTCTCTCTCGTTTCCTTCCGCCTCTTCCTTTCTTATCGCCCCTTTCCCTCACCCGACCGCTCTTCCTTCATTCTTCGCATCTCTCCGCATTTGCCTCCTACGTCATGAATGGTGACCGTCATGGACGGCGACTTCCAACAGGTGAGCAGAGGGGCACGGAGAAATGTTTTCGTCGGTCAGTTTCTGAGAGCGGCTCCCAATCTATTGTCCGTCGTGTCCACGGATGGCTCCATAAACGATTATTCCATTGGGTTTCTTGATGAAATTTAGCAGTTACCGTAATTTTCCGATTATAATACGCACCCATGTTTTTAGGAATGAAATGTGAAAATTGTCTTATCACCGTACATAATAAGCACCTAATTTTTTGTATAAAGATCAGTGTAACTTTCCACTAGATTATTAGCAGTATCGATACAGTTCTCGCTTTGCTGCCAAGCCTTATACGTACTAGGGAGTTTACGAGGACATCACGTAACGTTTTGCTACTCACTTATTAAAGATCGACGCAATGCATTAAAATACGTACGCCATGGATGGTTCCGAAGACGACATCGTATGGGATGATGATTTCGGTGAAGTGGATAACGCGGATGAAGACGACGTTCTCGGCGATGCCATTAATGCAGACGATGAGAGTGAACACAAGATCGCGGATGAACTATTTGAAAACAGTGAGGGCAGTGATTGTGAATTCGGAGATTTTAGTGATTAGGGCAGAAATAAATAATTATTCTCGGTTTTGTTTTGAAATTTTTAAAAATAAATGCAATCAGAATGCAATGCAAAGTACAATTTATTTAGAAAGTCGTGTCCAAAAATAAAATTATCTCCTCACTAGAAAAAGTTATATGCGTTTGCTACCATGTATAATATGCACCCTAAGTTTTTGTAAATATTTTGAGGAAAAAAATGCGTATTATAATCGGAAAATTACGGTATTTCAATCTAGGCGGTGATAATTCCCCGGTTTCACTTATCCTACTTGTCTTAGTAAGGACTTAAGTGAACGTTTTCTCGGTATCTTTATAAAGCGTATAAATCATTAGTTTAAAAATTCACAGATTATTAATTAGCTGATTTTATAGTGAAGTTTTTTCGTTTTATATGGTTTAATCGTTTTTTTCCTCGCGAGGGTTTGCAGTTTTAATCAGATAATGGGATCTTTTTGGGATGCGGTCTATCTTAAAAAAAACTGTCTTAGCATTGGAGAAGGCTTCATTGGAAAATTCCTGAAAATAATCGGGAACGAGGAATTTTGCACCAAATGAACCTCGTTGAACCAAGACGCACAATTCGCCTCAGTATGTACCCTTTAACTTCGGTAGTGTGATGAAGGAAGGCGTAGCATTAAGAGCGTAAATGATGCGTTGCATCGCACGCCTACCGTTTCCTGTCGGAGCCTCGCTTCGTGATGCCTTCACTCGTCATTGAAGCGAGTGCATTTTTTTTTTCAGGAACCAAAACGCACGGTAGTCTCTTGAAATCTAAAAGTAATTTATTCTTTCCTCATTTTTATTCTTATTTGCTGTTTGAAATCTTCTGGTGAAGCTACTCTCGAGGTTTTCTGTACGATAACAAATTTCGATCCTGCTTGCTCGTTTCGGCGTTGATTAGAAGAGTTTTCGTCCTCATCGGACCAGATACAATCCATTAGAAGCTGTATTAGTAATTATTGATGAAAATTATTTAAAGTTTTCATTAGAAATCAGTTCCATTTCGAATTTTTTTTATCTCAAAAGTAACCCAAATATCATCTCGATTTTCACAAAAGTCAAAATTATTAATGTAGAAATTTTTTGTAGCAAAAATACCCTGCATTTGATGCTGTGTGTCTTTTGACTAGCAGTTATGAAATAATCTGTTATAATTTATCTTATCTTATTTCTAACGGGATTTCGTCTGTTGACATGAATTTTTGAAGTTTTGGTACGCTGTTATTATATCCCGTTTTTCTAAGCAAAGTTTTCAAGATGGAAAAGTGTTTGCTTTTCTATACAACCTGGGAGAAATTAAAGTCAAGTTAGCGTAGTGAATAAATGATGAGCTAGACTTTACCTGGCTATACTTTTGTTGACATGTTTTTAAATAGTGGATTGGGAGGCATTTTGGGCAATTTAGCGTATTATCATTACGCATGGTTTTTTTATTCCCAAGTGGATATAGTTTCATGCACATTCTGGATCGTTTGCAGTTAGGATGCCATTATACGTAGAGACAAATATTTAAAAATTTATAAAAACATATCATTGTGTGTTATGTGACCTATTTATTGAATATAACAATTTTTATTTGTAGTATAAGTTTTAATTCAATTTATGGATGAATTGTTACTATAAAAAATGCCTACAGCAAATCTTTAAAAAAGTCGCTATCTGTCACCATGCTAACCTCTTAGGTTCTTATCGTAATTATTGGATGCATTATTAATTAACGCTCCGAAGATGCCTATGTTTGGGGCATGGCTGTGACTTAATTTGCGGCCATATGTACACCTTTATCTTGATTAATATTAAGTAAACTGCTTCCAGTCTCCACGGCTAGTACGCCAATATTGACGCTATAGCCCTCAGCCGAGCGTTGGCCGACAGCTGTTTCTCTAAATGGGCATTTTTTTCTCGTGAGGGTGGGTGGAGCGATGGGTGCGCCGAGAGTGGAGAAGGGAGAGAGGACACCTGTTCTGTTCTTCTGAATGTGCAGAGAATCTATGCCGGCGTGCGAAGAATTCAGGACGCCCGGTAGTGTTTGTTTAGAGAATTTCTGCTGTCTCTCAGATCTTTATTGATAGCGTTTTAAATCGTTTGTGCATTGCTCTATTATACACCCATTTTGGCTTTTCGGACTCGTTGCCATCTTTTTCATAATTTACCTGCCTATGATGTTATTTGATAGTTACAATTATTACTGGTGTTTTATAGGATATTTATTAGTGGAATCTTGTGCGGTTTTTGTGATTCCCATACTGGTATATGTCTGAGCAACAAATTGTTGACTATCCATATTCCGACGTAGGCTGATTTGGCTGAAATCAAAGTGTGGGTTCGTAAACTGTGTGACTTTTGATAGGTAATTTTTTCAGGTTTGACGTTTATTCTTTTGACACATTTTTATCAATTAAGGCGATTTTTGCGAAAGTATATTTCTTGACTGTATTGAGTGGATGTTTTGCGCTAGCATTGGACACAGGATACTTTTTTGAAGTTATATTTCGTCATAAATTATCACATAGCTGGCAAACTTAGTGATTGCAGTTCCACTGAGAAACGAGTTTCCAGTGAAGTTACCCTTGAAGAATTTTGTGTGAAAATTTTATACGAACTATCTCGAGGATATCCTTCATTTGTTGCTACGTAATGTATTACCCACCCTCGATAGTATGCTATTTTATTCACAGTACTGGAAGATACTCCCAGGTTTTATTTTCGAAATAAAGCTTTTTTATAAGAAGGAAGAGGTCAATCCTTGCCCTCTTTTCTTTGTCCATTTCAGAGAAGTTTGTTTTAATCCAACTCTGTAGATTTGAGTACAGGTAAGTACTTTACATTTCTGCCAAGAATTTGTTTTATTTTTTCGTCTAGTTTCATCGGCAACTTACCTGTAAATGAGATCGTTTTCTCGGGTCTCGCCGTTTTTTAAATAGGGTCTTGAAAATGTTTTCTCTTAAATGAACTCCTGTCACGACTTTTACGGTTCGATTTGTGTGAGACGATTAAATTGCAGACTGACGAGGAGGAACACTGTGGTCCTTGCAGTACGTGTTTAGGGTTCGAGATGAGAGCAACGGGAGCCTCTCACTTCGTGCCGTCGTTCAGAATAACTCCAACCCTATGCCTTCGGGGCAACCTTGTGAGTAGGGAAGGAAAGGCACGACTTTCTCATAACTTGCCACGGCAGCACTCATTAGTTTTAGGAGATTCTTTCTCCCCTATTCATATCTTCTGCTTTTTATCCCTCTTCCCGGATGATTCAGCATTCTTCATCCTCCATTCGTTGCCTGCAGATTCTCGGTCGTGAACATCGTATATCGCGGTCGTGCGATTCTCACCCGAGGCATGTATCGCCGTTTGTTTTTGTCGTTCGTTGCGTCACGGGGTCCCAATCGTTGAATTACGTATCGAGGATTTTTCGCGTGTTGATTTCTCCGGAGGAATTCCGCCCGCTGCGCTAGATGCGTGCGAGAGCGCAATGTGCTTCCGCGCCGCCGTCGGTGTCATCCTTCCGGAAGAGTAAAAGAAGAACCTCATCCGATAAAAAAAAGCACATCCAGACCGGTCGCAGACGATGCTGCTTTTTTCTGCTTCCGCCGCCGATGCGAAAAATGGCTTATCACTTCGTGGAAGATATTACGAACGTAGCGGAAGTTTTTCATCGCATTCGGTCTTCGGAGGGCAGATTTTTGTCTCTCTACCTTCCTCTCACTGCGAAACGAAAAAAAATTTCCTTACTCTCCTCGGACTTGAAAAAATAAAAAAACTCGACCTGGAGAAGTGGGTCGTCTGGGTGTATCGTAAGGCTTTAGATGGTAGGGTTAGCAGAAGTGGGACGGTCCTATTCCTCTCCCACCTCTGTTTCTCCCTCCGTCTCTCTCTCTCTCTCCCTCCCCACTTCGCTCTTCTTCCCTCCACCCCTCCCTCCCTCCCCGACCTCTCCCCCTCCCCGACCTCTCCCCCTCCCCGACCTCTCTCCCTCCCCGACCTCTCTCCCTCCACGATCTCTCTCCCTCCCGGATCTCTCTCCCTTCCCGATCTCTCTACTTCCCCGACCTCTCTCCTTCCCCGACCTCTCTCCTTCCCCGACCTCTCTCCTTCCCCGACCTCTCTCCCTCCCCGACCTCTCATCATCTCCTCCCTCCTATCTCTCTCTCCCTCTCCTCCCTCCTATCGCACCCTCCCTCTCCTCCCTCCTATATCTCTCCTCCCTCCTATCTCTCTCTCCTTCCTCCTACCTCTCTCTCTTTCCTCCTATCTCTCTCTCTCCTCCCTCTCTCCCCTCTTATCTCTCTCTCTCCTCCCTCCCTGTCTCCCTCCCTCCCTCTCTCCCTCCCTCCTAATTACGATGTAATCTCTTAGGCATATATTACCCTACAATCCCTGTTTCCTTCTCACCCCCTCCCTTATATGGATATTAATGTATGTATTTATATATGATTTTTTCTCTCTTTCTCAAATTATTGTTGTTTTTTCCTCTTTCTCTGATCTATTTAGGAATTTTTCGCGGTTTTTATCACCTCTCTTCTCTTCGTAGGTGTTTTCCGTAGTGGGAATTTTTTTGTTTTAAAATATAACTGATGCAAAGTTTTTTTTTCGACCCACAAAACTAACAATATTCTTTGGTAATACTCTGTTATCTAGTATCCAATATATAATTAACTTGTAATTTGTTTATATTTTACTGTAATTTTTATGTAACTTAATTTCTTTTAATATGTAAATATTGTAATTACTTATATGACGAAAGGGTTAAATGTAATAAGGGACTATATAGTCTCAATTTCGCACTAAATAAAGTCGTTTGTCTGTCTGTTCCTCCCTCTTTCCCTCCCCCCCTCTCCCTCCCCCCCCCTCTCCCTCCCCCCTCTCCCTCCCCCCCTCTCCCTCCCCCCCTCTCCCTCCCCCCCTCTCCCTCCCCCCCTCTCCCTCCCCCCCTCTCTCCCTCCCTCCCTCTCTCCCTCCCTCCCTCTCTCCCTCCCTCTCTCCCTCCCTCTCTCCCTCCCTCTCTCCCTCCCTCTTTCCCTCCCCCCCTCTCTCCCTCCCTCTTTCCCTCCCTCCCTCTTTCCCTCCCTCCCTCTCTCCCTCCCTCTCTCCCTCCCTCTCTCCCTCCCTCCCTCTCTCCCTCCCTCCCTCTCTCCCTCCCTCCCTCTCTCCCTCCCTCCCTCTCTCCCTCCCTCCCTCTCTCTCTCCCTCCCTCTCTCCCTCCCTCCCTCCCTCCCTCCCTCCCTCCCTCCCTCCCTCCCTCCCTCCCTCCCTCCCTCTCTCCCTCCCTACATAGTCTCAATTTCGCCCTAATATAGTCGTTTGTCTGTCTGGCTGTCCCTCTTTTCCTTCCTCCTTTCCTCACCCCTTCCCTCTCTCCATTCTTCTCTGTCTCCCTCGCATTCTCTTTTTCCCTCCCTTCGTATTCTTCTCTCCCTCTTCTCCCATTATTTTTCTTCCCCACTCCCCCTTCCACCGGTCCCATTCCCTATCCTGGTACATTCTTCCCTTCATCTCCCTTCCCTCTTCCCTTCGGGCATAAACACGCAGCGGGAGGTCGTGCGTCGGAAAAGCGGCGACCTTTCCGTAAACCGGCCGATGAAATTGCGCGTATAACATTTCTTCTTCGTGATTTTATTTTCATTTCTTGAAAGACAGGCCTCATGTCTATACGCTCGCGTTTTTTTCGGTTTTTGCCATCGGCGTCCTGAAAAAAGGGAACGTTTGAATTATCTCTCGTTCGTATTATCGTTTATCCTTTTATTCCATTTTAGACCGGCCCTCGCCTCTCTATTCCGTACCGTGCCTCATCCTTCGCCTCGATTCTCTCTTCCAGTGTTAAATTTTGGCGTTTTTCCGTTTTCCTCATTTTTGCCCTTTTTCGCTCTATCGCTTCCCGCGCCGCTGCCACTTAACCGCAATTTCTCTGCCTGGTGAAAACCTGGTTTGAAGGATTTCGGAGAAAAACGGCGTTTCGCGCCGGGAAGCGAGTGGGCTCCGGTTCGAAGCGACGTTAAAAATCCTTAATGACTCGTTTTTGCTCGTTTGTTTTCAAGTCGTATGTTTGTTTTTACTCGTTTGACGCGTCTCCATTCGCTCGCGAACACATGTTCGTAAAACCTTCCTGTTTTTCCTGTTCTATCTCTCAAGTTTTCTCTGTGTGCTATATTTTTTCTGTAGACTTTTTTCGGGATATAGGATTTTTACGCCGAATGGAAATGAATAGACTTTTAATTTATAAAGGAATAAATCTAAACTCAACTGTACTCTTCGATCTTTATTTATGCTATGATTTTGACATTTATTTTACCGTATTCTTTATGAGGTCATACATTTATACATAACAGTTATTCTTCTCGAAATCGAGGATGAAAAATATAATCCTCTTCACGGCCATCCTTGGCGAAAACGCCCGTTCTTCGCGTTCCCGCCTATCTCATCACTCGACCCACTTCCTTGAACACGAAATCGGACTCTCATTGTCATGGACGTACATATATGCAGTCATTCGTCGACTTCTTATGGTCTCACAAACGCACCTCGGAGGTTGAAAAAAAATCGTCTTCTTTGTGCTCCGCATAACGATAACGCCTCGCCTGCGAGATCTCACCCAGTTCCGAAAAAGACCTCGCGCCGGGATGATTACATGGCGCGCGTTTGAATAGTTGAAAATAATGTCTTGGCTGCGTCGAAGCGTAGAGAGTGGGCGGAAAATCCTCCATCCCTCCGCGCTCTTTTGTCATTCTCCCCAGTGCGGTAACGTGTGTGCTAACTTTGGAAAACTCTTTCTCGCCGCTCAAAAACGAACGTCTGCTCATTTCTCTCCCAAACTCCTCTTTCCCTACCCGACGCCAATGAGTCCGCGGAAAAAACCCTTTCACTATAATTCGTACCGAAGTCTCGATACGCACCGTGGGATTCATCCGCTTCTTTCTCCTCCCATCCCTCTCGTTCGATTCTCTCCTTCCTTTTCTCGTCGCACTCCCCCGATCACAAATCCTCATCTTTCGGAGAAAGTAATTTTCGTAATACCGTTTGTGTTGCGCGAATTTTAACTCCCGTCTATTTCTGTTTCCGCGTATTGTCATTTTCCTCTCCTCGAGGATCCCGTTGTCTTTTCCCCTCCAATCTTTTCCATCGGGTTTTCCTCGTTCGATTTCCCTTTCATCTCTTCCTCCAACTCGTCTCCCATTGTGCTTTATGTGCTGGTTGATTTCTTCTCGCACTGCGGCTTCCATTTTCCTTGGTTTTCATACGTTTCCGAAGGTATTTTCCAGATTAAACTCGAATCGATGGTTTACTTGTGCAGAATGGCCTGTTCGATGTACAAGATAGTTTAACGGAGCTAGTGCATCTGGCTTTGGTTTTCTATAGCTTTGTATAATTACATTCCTCACTGTTTTATGTCTGCCATTCTGTTGTTGGTCATGATGCTCAGTAAATGAGTTATCAGGTTTATTTTGGTTTTTATCAAATGAATGGTATATTAATAACTCGTGTAACAATGAAACGTTTTCGTTTATTATTTAAGTATTCCATCCCCTAAGGACCCATATTCGATAATAATTCACTTATATTTATTCGACGTTTTAAGCCAATAGGAGTTAACGTTACCATACATTAAATTAATCCGTTAACTTAAGTCACCGATTCTTAGGCTGTATAATTTCACATTAACAACTATTTCACAGTCTATTTTTATTCCGAGTCTAAAAACATTATGATTATCGCCTGCGCTTGATTATAGCAAATATTTCACTGTGCATGTCTCGATGCATGTTTATCTCCACAAAAAATTATCACTCTCACGATTACTATTTACACTTATACATCGAGAGATTTTAGGGCTTAGACTTAATTTCTATGACGGAATGTGACAAAGCTGAGATATTTTTGGCTGTCCCAGCGTGTGACACGCATTCGAAGAAAATGTCCAACAAAATGAATGGGAATGAGTCTTTTATGGGCAGGTATCTGAATGGATCGAACCCGTGTTTCTCTGTCGAGTCGTCATTCCTATCGTAACAGTGGTTTTTTGAAGGATTCCCATTCCTTCCGAGGACGAAAGGAGATGACTTTGCTTTGCAGGTCGCGTTGTCATTTCCTAATGGAAAATTGAAGTGAGGAGGGTTCCTTCGTATTTTTAAACTCCCCCATATCCCCGTTACCAACCCCATTTCGTTTAAAGAATTGTCCCATCCTCCGTTGTTTTCTTTCTCGGTCCGCCGACTTCCGTTGAGCGGTGTTGATTTTTAAAATTAATTTTCGGCTATTGTTCCTTTTTTGCTGTTCCCGTGGTAGATCTTCGATTGAAGTCGTGATAGCGTAACTCCTTGAATTTGTTTTCGAGCTCGGAAATTTTCTTTCTGCCGTTTTTCAGCGTAATTATGTAGTTCACGTGCCATTTCATGACTTGGTGGTAGTTTTGCTACGGTATACTTCCGGGAAATTTTAAGCGCGGTTAATATCGATTTTAGGAATAAGCAGTATCAAACTTAAGGTCTATAATTTGGGTATTATGTCATTATCGGGACGCGTTAACATTTCAACCTGTTATTTGTTCGACTTAAATGAATTTTCTCTTAATTTTCACGCGGTTATTATGCTCTGATAATAGGTAATTGTCATCTCTAATCCCAGTTTACAATTTAATTGTTGTTCTAGGTCGAAAAAGGTGATCTTTCCTGGTTCCTTAAATTGGATATCGTTATTTTAAGCAGTACAAAATCAAATAACCGGAATTATCCGAAAGACGTCCATTTAAAAAAACTGAGCAGGTCATTATGTTCGATTATAAAATTCAAGCGAAACACTTCAGAAAGGCCCAAGTGCAGGAAAAACTGAAATTATATGACATTTTAAAAAGTAACAAAAGTGGCACAAAAAAATCTTGATTGAAAATATAATCGTTAGCAACTCAACCTCCGACGATGTGAAATATATTACCCCGACGAAGCCTCTACCTGTACATACATATAACTTTGTAAGCGGGAAATAATAATAAGTTTGAACCAGGAAATAAAACGGCATTTATGTTTTCCTATTTTATTTTTCTTACTCCATATAAACCCAAGATTGTCAGTTCTTGTACTTTGTACGGTATTGGAATTAACTGGGATTTTCCGACTTCCGATAAATTTGCGTATCGTTGCAATTCCGTGCGCGTAATGGCTATTTCTTTTTTGTGTCATATTTCGATATGGTAGATGAAAAAGTTTAATTTATGTATAGTATTAAAGTTGTTTGATATCATGATCGTGTAACATCATCTCTTAGAAAGGAAGAAAACATTTAATAAATCGGAAATCCTTTGTTGCATTTAATAACTCTCATAATTGTATCCCATCGATATGTTCCAATTCCAATAATCGATTTGAAACTTGCCAGTACCTCAAAAATGAGAACTTGATTGTAGGCTGAAAGCAAGTAAATTTTTATTTCGCGGTTGTAATGTGGCCTTAAAAGGACGCGTACTTATTAAGTTTCGTTGGAATCTCTGATAGTGGCAGCGCATGTGTGTCATTCTACCGACGTCATGCGAACAAGTTCTCCCTCCCCTTACTTAACCATTCACTTTAAGAATTAACAAGAAACTCTCGAGCCACACAATTCTATTGGTTTTTTCCGCATTTTATTGTTACGCTTACGAGCCGTGTCGCCGATGTAATGCGGAAAGAAAAATTTGCTTTCACCCGGACGAATTAGATGAAAGTTCACCGGCCCCGACAGTTATGTTCGTTGCCGTAATTGATCAACGGCGGAGTAGATGATCGATCGGAACACTTAATGGATGAGTTTTTAGCCAGTAGTTGGCTTCGACGGTCTTTTATCCTATGGCGAATCGATTTCTTACCTTAGAAAAGACGCTTCCATCTCTCGGCAAAGCGCAATTGCCAGTTTGATGAGAAGGATATTTCACCGCCAACATCCTTATTGGAGCCTGAAGACGTTTTTCTCTTCGGCTTGTGCGTGCCGAGAAAAAGTTATCGGTATGGATCACCTAGAGCGATGTCGGAATATTGCCGGTCAAGGTTTGCGAGGTTGCGACGAAAACAACTTTTCGCTCGCGGAAGCATAGTGGCCATCCGGGGAGAGCGAGGCCAACATCCCCGCTTTTTCGAATTCCTCTCTCAAACTTTTTATTTCGCGATTCGGCTCGTCTTGACAACAACACCGTATCGAGAAAGGAGGAAGGAAAAGAACTCGCGAAGGTCGAAATTTTCCGAAACCTGTTTTTTATTGTGCGCACGAGTTTTCGGCGCGGGAGGACAATATCGGGAGTTTTATTGTTTTTCTCACTGTTCCCCCATCCTCGTTTTAGAACGAATTTAGTCCTCTTCATGATCCTATCATAAGCGTCAATGCTTTTCTTATCCTTGGTCATTCGTTCGTGCGTCCGCGTGCGTAGCCGAACGACTCCCGGTGCACGCGGGGCAGGGTGAACTGGTCTCTTGGCCGAGTGAGTGAAGAGGGCAAAGGAGGCGTGAGAAGCGAGGGAATTTATGTGCCACGCCCTCTGGGCTCTCCTCTCTTCGCCTCTACCGAGTTTGTATCGACTCTGGATGTAGTGGAGACTGGAGGATGAAGTGAAAGAGACGGGTTTTCATAGAGAAAGGCGAAAAAGAATCGGGTTTTTGAAGCCGTCGGTGGGAAAAATCAAGGATATGTATCTTGCCGATTTTTTCGCACGTTTTCTGAATTATTTGGATAATGTAAATCGATGAAGGAATGATAGTAATTGTTCTACTCTTCGTGTTTGTCATTATCTACCTTTATTTTATGGAGTGAAAGTGCAGAAATAATATCTATTGATGATTACGTAGTCATTAATTTTCCCTTCGGTTGGGAGCACTCGCAAGGAGAGTTATATAATTTCATCATTATAATTCGTCAATTTTAGATATACTAGACTCGTGTTTTTGTTTTAGTGGCTTATATTATGGAGGGTTAATGAGCAAATTTTCTATTTTTACATTTTAGCAAGGGTTGTCAACTTTTCCGTTGCGTTGGTGCGATTCTAAACTATGGACCAGCAAATCTAGCAGTTTTAGCGCCAGAAAGTTATGTTATAGAATATTCATTTGACTGGTAATTTTGTTGTCGGATACTTAGTTTAGCTTTAAGGAAACATTGTGTTTGCAGCAAATATAGTTGAATCTCTCTAATCCAGAAAGCTAGAGACTGATGGAGTTCCGGACTAGAGAATTTTCTGAACTACGGGTGGTTTACTAATGACTGTACTGTTATTGTACATACTACCTAAGCCGTACTTTTGTGTGTGTGGCGCAAGAATATGGGTAATTAAGTATGGGAGGACTTATAACGATAAACAAAAAGTGGATGTTTGTATGATGAGTATCCTCATACCTACGATTTGTTTTTCCCGATCCGGATGAGAACATAAATGAAACGGGCAGTTTTTACGTTTTGCGATAGTTTTTAAAATTTTTAGAATTCTTTCTCAAGCTATATGAACACAGAGAACAGGAAATTAGAAACACCATAGGTGCCATATTTCCGGACCAAGGATATTTTTTCCGGTTTAATCAAAATTCCGGAACCATTCCGAACTACAGAATTCCGGACTAGAGAGATTCAACTGTATTGACGTATCTTATGGTAGTATCTCTTAGGCTATTGACCTAGTCAAAAAGTTTGTGTTCTCTCGTGATTTACGTAAATAGGAAGGTGGCCGTGACGTAGAATACGGGTTCAAATTTGAGGTTTGTAGTTAAAGAATGTTCCCAAACGACCCATTCTGTTAGAGAAGGATGTATATTTACTTTTCCCGTTACTCTGTTCTCTCACCCGAACCGTTCTTTTAGTCGATTCCAGCTCTCGGCTGTTTTGATATTTCGAGAGCGCACCACATCACCGGTACAGTGGATTGTACTCGTCATGAGGAAAAATCTTTTTTTAACAACTCCTAATATCTCTTAGTTAGTTCATTTATGGACTTTTATTTGGCATAATTGTTTTGTGCATGTTATGTTGGCATCCTCTCCCTTTATTTTATTTAGGTCGTCCCGTCTGTTAGTTCGCATCAGTTAAGGACGCTTCCGAACGCAATAGTTTGCAACAATGGATACTTATTCATCGTAACCATTCTGTCGGCGTGACCAGTAATGGTGCGTAATTTACGCGAGGAGAATGCTAGAGTAATAATCATCAAAAGAGTAATGGAAATTGCGCGTGCATCGTGTCTCTCTCCCTCTATCATCCTCCCTATCCCCTCTTTTTCCTGCACACGAGTGATTCTCAAGAGCTGTTGGTTCAGGGATCAAGGATATCTTAAGTGGAAGGAAAGGGAGAGGTGCCGTCACGTTCGCTAAGCAAGTAAAGGAAGACCGTGCTCTGGCCGCCCATCTGATTTCCTTGCATTAGCTCGCTTACGGTGTTGACTTTTGCTTTAAAAAAAAATATTAATAAAGCTTAAATGGACGTGAAAAGGTATGGACTGTATGTAGCTTCAATTAAAGCGGTCAGTGAACCCCCGTAAGTTTTCATCGTTACTATTATGTTTTCCCCTAATGTTGAGTTTTTTTTTATTATGGCGGACTGTAAGAAAGAAGCGGGTTCTTTTTAAATGCACTCCTCTTGTGTTGCGATAGTATAGCGCAGGCAGGCAGGTGGGTAGGAAGAGGGGGAGTAGGATAAGGCGGTTGAAATGCGTTGGGAGGTCTCGAAACCAAGCGGTCGGCCGCTGGTCGGCCTGAGTGCACGTCACCAACAAAGCGGAGTGAGGGGGAGAAAGGGGGAGGGGGCGGTAGGGAGACCCTGTGTTAACGGTCACGATGGGAGAGTTGGGACGGAATTCGAAGGTATGGAAAAAAGAAAACGTAAAAAAAGCGAAACCCCGTAGTACGAAGGCGGAAGCGTTGAAATGCTTTGTGGAATGTTCGCGGCGGCTATCGATTAGAAAAAATGCGCGCGTGCGAATAGGAGTTTGGCACGGAATGGAAAAGTACGAAGGAGGAAGGGTGATTGACAAGGGAGGGGAGAGGGCGAATTTTAACAGATGATTCGGCAAATGAGTGATGGAGGGAGGAGAGTTAGGAAGTGAAGGAGATTAAGTTTTGAAGGGAGGGTGGATTTGAGGGTATGTGGTGAGGACATTCGTGGAAGATGGGTGTCTGAAATGAATAAGCGTGTTTGGAAGGCGCAGAAGGGTGATGGGGAGAAGTTTGAAAAGAGTATCGGCAGGAAATAGGTAAAACGTAATGATTTTTCCTGATCGAATTATCGAAAATCGACGATTTCGTTCGCTTTTGGGGTTTGTGTAGCCGATAACTCTAAAAAAATGGAGAAATCTCGATTTCAAATGCCGACGTAATGTTGCTGAATGATTCGTTTTTTTGTCCAATATCTACGGAACGATAAATTGTTTGATTGAATTTCCGGCTTTATTTTTAAAGATTCGTATCGGCAGATCTCAAATATTAAGTGGCGCTTTTACTTCTCCATGACGTTGAGTCAGATATCTTAAATTAGTTCATATTTTCGATGGAATACACGATACGACAATACCAGCGAAGCGAGTGACAGAAAAGAAAAGGAAAATGTCAAGTTAGTTAAGTAAAATCGAAGTTCATATCTTATTCATTGGCGTATGGTACTTGAATGATAAAATTTCAAATGAAATCGGAAACGGATGTTTTTGCGATTGAAGTTCCTCCCGCCGAGGCTTTCTCCCCAGATAAATAGGTTATTGCACCAGTTCAGACTTTGGATGATCGCATAAGTTGGTTTACCGCTATGGGAATGGCCTACATTCTCCTCTACCCCGCCGTAAAAGGACGTATAAATAGCTTATTGGTGTTGGACTACTTGTACCTTTCGATTTCTTGCAAGGGAGATGGTTGTTCGAACCGATAAAAATGATTATTGACATCGCTCTATTTATAAAATATAGTAAAGGTTTCATATGGGGGAAGTGTGTGGTTGTAATTTTATTTAGTACAAGTTTCAAAAGAGGTTCGAGCTTATGAATCGTCGACTCAGGTTTGCACTATGGACTTGCCTCATTATTTCACTGGAGGATTATCGAGCTCTTCTTATGGCTGAAAACAAGTATTTAATTTTTATTTATTTTTTACCCTTAAGTGCTTATTCTGGAATTTGCCTCATTATGTTGACTAATTCAGCCACGAAGTATCGAGGTTTCCTGATGTGTAATCCCTTTTGCAAACTATTTTGCTTCAGTTTTCTTTCGTGTATTTTGACTTATTTCTTGGGCATGTATTTCATGTCATATTGTCCATCTGAAATTAGACATATATTGGACTTAAAATTTCTTAGGTGTGGATAACCTGATTGTAGAAGGCTAAACCAGGGCCACTCAACTATTTTTGAAGAGGTTAACGTGCCAAATTCTGAGCGCAGCTGAGGTCCAGGGATTTCTATCTTTACCGTAGTGCGAGAGTTTCACTTTTTGTGGGAAGTTTTTTTTGGATTTGTGGCTTGCAAGTTCGATTGCAGCGAGATTGAATAGGTTGAGACGGTCTTGGACGTGTTCAATTTTTACAATTACGCATAACATATTCTTTAGTTTACAAAGGTATTTATTTTTATTCAATAAAAATTCTCTTTTGTGGAATGCTTGGAATTTTTTCTGGAAAATGTTTAACTTAATTTATTTTTACTTAATGATTTTTTTTGCAATACTTGATTGTTACACAAAACTTCATCGGGTATATCTAGATGATATCGATCTTTCGGGCATTTTTATCTGCCTTCAGTTGTGCTTTTCTTTCCTCTTAAACACGCTATAACCCGCTGAGATAATATTGTTTGCGGATTTAAAATTCGCACGCTGAAATTGTCTTAATAAGGAAATTTTATCATGTGGTTCACTTTTATGTTTTCACCTTGCTTGTTATTCGAATTAACGGTTATGAATATCACCGTAGTCTATTTGGTTTGAATTATGCCCTGATTTTTGCTTAGAGTATACTTGTTAAAATTCATGCAAGAGTGGTCAAATGATTTGCCGGCTACTGGTTTACCATAGTCCGCATCTCGGGCGTCTCTCCTTTTGAAATAGCCCTTCTATCTTCTACCTTTTACTTGTACGTAAACTTGACTCCTTTCTCATTAGATTTCTTAGAAAGTTTAATTGTTTATGGCATTGGCTTTATACTTTTTTTACTGATTGATTGATATTTATAATCCTAAAAATACTTAATAGAACGTGTTTAGGACGACCTTTCTGGATCCGTTAAATACGTATCATAAAGATGCTATAGGTCTTAAAACAAAAATAACATTTATGATCTAGCGTTAGCCTAACTTTAAAGTTGCATATTTATTGTTTTGGCTGCGATTCCTAATAAATTGATAATAATAGACCATTTTTATGTAGATACACATTTTATTTCCAAATTCCTTGCCTGTTGGCACAAGAAAAATTTCCTTCAGTTTTCCTCTGTATTGCCATAAAGGTTTGCATTTACGATAAATGTATTTTTCGGGTCATATTTTAAACGATAACTTAATGCGAAATCGACCCATGGAAATGCTGACGCTGAAATCTTCGGCTATCGTGAAAATTGTTCTTGCTTCTCAACAATCTCAGCGCAAAGCGAATACCGCATGCTTCCTTCCACCCGAATTGAGTTAGGTGATCGTCGGCGTGCGTGAGCGGGAATGGCGTGGGTGTTGCATCGGAGGAGTAGGTGGCTTAAGCATTTGGAGGAAGGCTGGTTGTGAGGTGGCGGAAAGGAGAGAGGAGGAGAGGAATGGCTTGCGACAGTCTTAACTACCTCTGAGAGTGCTAGCGGATGGAGGAAGATTTTGAAGGCCGTAGTGCTTTAAGCATGTCGTGTTCCTCGAATAGAGCTTTGAGCATCTTTGATTGCCATTTCGGGTATTGTCGTAATTGCCGGACATCAAAATCGTGACCGCTTTGTGGTATTTAGTTACCGTGACTTTCCCGTGTTTGTGGCGTCATATGAGCTGTATTCTTTTGACTTACTTGGTTGGTTTTGGGCGCCGATGTTCTTATAGTTAGTTAGTTGTTCGTTCCGTAAACGTCGTGTGAGATTTTTGTTGATAGCTTTGGTAAGATGATTGTGTGTATTTCACTTTTTTAACGTCAAAAGTTAAATTACTTACGCAAACTAGCGTTTTTTTCGTAATTTTTTTAAACAAATCCTGCAAGTTGGCAGTTAAAAAAAAACTAGAATTTAGTTAACATAGCGAAATACGCGTGGTAAACGTGGAAAACTTTGCGGTAAAACTCATTTTTTTGTTATATATGATCGCGTCGGTTTAAGGTAAAATTTTAAGCCAACGTAGAAGGCAAATGTGATTAGTATTTGCAAGGTTCGGAGCTCGCGACGTATTGTCCTGACGCGGTATTTTACGTCATTATTTCCACATAGATCCTCTCACCAGCGGCTATCCATGCTTCCCTCACCTCACCTCACCTCTCTCACCTCATCCTTTCCACCCACTCCTCACCCACTTCTTTTCGCGCCTTCTTCGCACTCTTCCCTCTCCGATCCCTTCTCTCTCTCGCTGATCTCACTTAATCATTATCTCCTCACATTCTTCACCACAGTGATGCCCAACTCTTAGCAAAAGCGTGTCACATTCAGGTAGTAAAATCTGCAAGCGTACCACAAGCAATTTTGTAATTTAAGTCGATTTTTGTGAACATATTTATAAAGTAAAAAATAATACCCTCAACAGCTATAGTTTATTATACTACTCAATAGTTTAATGAACTATAAAGTGAAATTTTAATGTCTTACTTGAGTCATTTTCCTTTTAAATCTATTTTTGAACATGAAGTTGATATCTGGATTTAGCCATAAAGGTTCGATATTATAAGGCAGTGTGATCATGGTCTTTCATTTAGGAGCGAAAGTTATTTCCTAGCCATCCGCTCACAATTGTGATTTGAAGCATATTTTATATTTTACTGTGTTATGCTAAAATGTTACAGATTAGGGACATTCTCTTGTTTCATGAGCATAATTGACGTATTCATTATGCAACGCTAACGTATTCATTTTCCGAAAGAGTGTGACCTGCCGTAAGTGGCACGCGTGTCTGGATTTGGACATCTCTGCTCCACCGATCCTCTCTTTGCCCGGCCTTTCTCTCTCTCTTGCTATCTCATCCCTTTTAGTCGCTTTCAACCCGCAGCTATAAATTTGAAGTACCGTAGTTAATGGGATTCACTGAATCAATTTGGCAAACAAAAATGTAGACGATAGCCAAGTTGGCGTTCGTATTTCAGTGTTTTTGTGTTCCGTTGTCTTGCAGTGCTGACTGTTCCCAGTATTGGTTTTGGGATTCGAAGTTTTTTTTGTCCCGCCCCAAGAAATGGATTTTTCTGTTTTGCTGTTCCTTGATTATTATGTAGTTGAGCGATACACCCGACGTCATTTCCTTTTCTCGGTAATTTTGTTAGAAATTTAGACGGTTTGCTGTCCAAAAGAAAGCATTTGCCTCTATAAAAAGATAAGGCACGCTCTTACTACAAAAGTTGACAGTGGGTTAGCCGTACCGTATGATAGAAGTAAAATGCTTACCCATTGACATCCCAGAAGTGAATTCTTCATTCTCCTGTTCACAAACCGGTATACACATTCGTCCAGAATGGCGCAAAGCTTTCGCAAGTATCGACTTGGCGACAGCGTTATTTCCTGCCACCTCCTATCCATTCATTTGACACCCGCGTCCGACCACTTAGTATCGCAAATTGCTACGTCCCCATCCTATGATACATTTGCATTTCCTCCTCCACAGTCCCATCCTTGCAACCATTAACCTTTCTCCCCCACTTCTGCCTCTCCCTCCTTCTCTTCCCCAACTCTTTCTCCGCTCTCCCTCACCGGCGTTCTCGTCTCACGGTCAAACCTGGAGGAATTCCGAATGACCGTGACGATATTGGCGATGATTATAACGATCCGCCGCCTTTGTACTGACTGCATGTAATCCATTAGCTGTTTATTTTGTGAGTCTCTTGTGCTTCGGACTTCACGACTCGACGCTGCAGCGACTTGCGAACATTCATTTAAACTCGATTGGAATGTATTTTTATTTTATAGAGGGCTCTTCATTTTCAGTATCAAAGGAGACATCTTTAAGACGACGAGATTTTTTGACAGAAGTCTGAGTAAAGGTATAAAAAAAGAGGGCGAAAATGTTGATATGGAGTTAAGCATTATATGGGTGTGAGATATGGACAATGAGGAAAGAAAATGTAAGCAGATTGGAGGCGTTTTAGATGTGGGTATGGCGTTAACTGGAGAAAATTATTGGTCTTAGAGAGAAAGAAACGAGGTCTTATATATAGATTGGGAAGAGAAGTTTAATTAGAGTAATAAGGGAAAGACAAGAAATGGGTGAGCCAAATTTTGAAGGGTCTGCTGAAAGAAGTCATTGAAGGCAGGATGCTAGGAAAGTTATGAGGGTGAAAGGAATATTAGATGCATCAAAAGAAAGGCATGGATATGAGAAGATGGAGAGGGAGGCCGTGTATGATATGAAGTATGAATACGCTTGGTAGCTTTCAACATTTCTGTAAAAATCGACGTTTATTTTTCCTAAATTCTGTGACAAATATCGATGTTTATTTTAATGTATTTTACTAGGATTGGTAGTTTTCCACGTTATTAATTCTTAAAATGCGACCACAAATGTCGTTTATTTTTTCCTATAGGTAATTCGACGACGAACATAGACGTTTATTGTGGTAAAATATATTAAGCTTGAGTGTGGAAAAGCAAATTTAAAAATCATGAAGCATAATTTCGTGAAAAGGATTTTTCTACACTTATCGACGACAATTCATTTTCGTTGAATTTAAAAGATTTTAAAATTCGATGTTGATGGACATTTATCGATTTAAATCGAATCCTACCCAGCCTAAGTATGTATAAGGTAGAATATGACGATCTTTATTTCGAAATTGTATAATTATTGCGTGCATATTTGTTTTATCAATAGTGCATAGATTTCATTAAATATCCTCATTGCTTTAAGCCTTTATAGAAATGTAGTTTTATTTAAAAGTTTATTAAAATATTTAATATCGCTTTTCTCAGCGTGTGTATTCTTAATCAACGAAGCCATTCTCAAAGCTGTCCGTCTTTTATTTTTTGGGCTTCCTCTGGTTTTCCAGGATGTGGATTTCATGACGAGAACGTTAAAATGCTTTGAATTAGTTCCGGTGAGTATTTGGTTATCGCTTTCGATTGTAATTAAATTTTCAACTTCTCGTGATCCCCGAACTAAGTGGTTTTTAGGTAAAATTCAAAGAAAAATCCGAACCTAAACCTTTATTTTTTAAGATAGTTTCTTTGATTCATTCGAACCGAAAAATTCTGGTTTAATTAAACCACTGAAAAATATTTAATCCTATAGATTTTAACGCAAAGTAGATATAACCAGTTTTTACTTTCTATCGATTTTGTCTCACCACCTCCGGTTACTCCTGTGACTGGAGTGACTTTCGGATAATGAATTCTTCTCCCCTCCGTTGTGGTTTACGCATTCGGATCGTGGAGTCTCGAGCGCTTCGTTAGCATTGATCCACGGTCTTCCCCTTCATTACGTTCAGGTGCCCTTGCGTACTTTTGAGAAATACTCGATGGTTACGCCGCCGACCCCTTTTTCCAACTTGCTCACCACTTTGCTGCGCCCTTATCTCATTCTACCAGCGGTAGAATGCTCAAGGATAGGGAAGCCTTTCAACATTCCATTATCCTCAGTGCCTTATTACAACTTATATGGGTTACTATACCAGTGAGAGTTCAAGTTACAGCTTTAAACTATCGTCCAGTGCTATTTATTATTTTTGGAAATTTAAATTTTAACCCTATGTTATATTTCACTGCGTTTCTCCTCATTTTAACTTCCTTGGTATTTATTATTCCTGCTATTTTACTTTCTCCATAAGTAGTATAAGAGAAAGTATTGTTTTCATAAAAAATTTGATTTCGAGATTTCAACGGAAATACACATTTTGAGGTCTCCTGAACACATTTTGACCATTTTCTCGTTGATGGCTGTGTATGTGATAGAAATTTTGTGGGTGCTCTAATTCAAATATTAATAATCAGATCAACGCAAAATTTTATATTTGACAATTTTGTTAAATTTGAATTTGAATGCCCAGCCGATTCGCCTCTGTCCTACGCTCAGTGGGTATCTCAGAGGTAGTGCAATGAATAGCCGGGGTAAGGGAGAATGGAAACCCGGTGCCGGCATTTGCCTGCTCTTACGAAGAACACCAGGGGGGCCAACAGCTTAACGTCCCTTCCGAAGGACGGAACAGCTGAATTTGCGCGGTCTCCTCAAATCACACAAACAGGGGGCCGGGCGACCTTGGAAAAATCCTACTTGCGCAGGATTCGTACCCGATGACTTTTTCAATCATCGGGCGAATAGCAGCCAGCGTCCTAACCACTACACCACCGGCACCCCCTATTTTTTTTGTTAAAGACACGAGAGTTGATTAGTTTTTGGTAAAAACCGGTCAGTCGAAAGTGGGTGTTTAACTCTTGTCACTTATCCTTTATTTTAACATATTTGCGGTGAAGAGTTCCCGGGTTTCCAGCCAGGTGAATATGGTGTAAACCGACGTCATCGATTCGCCAGGAAAGCATCAGATCTTTCTATTAACATATTCGCTTTAATATTTAATATATGAAAAAGTATTGGAATAAATGTAGAAAATTAATTTTCTACAACCTTTGTTTGAAACATTTCCCCATGTAATACATTGTTTAAGAGGTATTTTTAAAACTATATTTTTTAGCTGCCACCACCACACCACCTACCGGCGACTATTGTAAACACTTAACGCTTAGTTACGTCTTAGTAACTCCTCTTTTTATTTTCTTAATTGTTGGAGCTTCGTGGCTATAACCAATATCAGGAGGCTACGGTTGAGTTTATTTCTGTTCTTTGTAAAGTCTTTAAATTATTTTCACAGTTCCTGAAATATTTATTATCATTTAACCTATTTGGAATTTTTAGAAATATTCAGGTATGGAGAAAGTCGTGTAGTGAATACATCAGATTTTTTAAATGTTTGCTTTAATATTTTATGAATGTTAAAAAGTGTTGGAATAAAAGTTGTAGGAAATTTAATTTTCTACAACGTTTGTTCGAAACATTTTCCCATATAATGCATTGTTTAAGAGATATTTTAAAAACTAATTTTTTAACTGCCACCACCACACAATCTACCGGCGACTATTGTTAACGCTTTACGTTTTAGTTACATCCTAGTAACGCTCCTTTTTCTTTTCTTAATTGTTGGAGCTTCCTGGCTGTATCCAATATCAGAAGGCTACTGTTTGAGTTTATTTCTGTTCTTTGTAAAGTCTTTAAATTTTTCTCGCACTTTATTAAAATATTTATTATCATTTAACCCATTGGTTCCCAATGTGTGGACCGTGGACCTCTGGCGGTCCGCGAGGGTACTATAGGGGGTCCGCGGAGAAAATAACATCCTCACTGCAATGTTAAAGTAATCAATAAGAATGTCACAAAATGTCAAGTGATACATTACAAACGGTTTTCATTGTGTGTCTCTAATTTTGAATTTTACGTTTAAGGAGTTAATTCTATTTAACATCAATTGCGCCGTAGTCTCCATCTTTACTTATTTATTACAAACGGTTGCTAAGTGCATATTATTCCTTTGGTATTACGTTAGATTTCCATTTACAATGGAGTGTAAAAAACAACTAGCAGCATGATGTGGTCCGCGAAATTTTTTAAGGTTTAAAAGGGGTCCACACACTCGATAAGATTGGGAACCACTGATTTAACCTACATATTTGGAATTTTTAGGAATATCAGAGGTATGGAGAAAGTCATGTGGTGGCCACATCAGATTTTTTCATAATACATTGAACCCGCAACTTTCAAGTTGTAGAAATACCTAATGAAATTACATTATTATTCAGTTTGTGTAGATTCATGTGGCTAGCTGGAGTTATAGGTATGTAAGCCGTAGTGACTAGTTAAATTTATTCCGTTTATAAGCCGGTAGATGATTCCTACTCAATAAATCCTTTCGCTTTACAACTTTTTCACTTCGCTTGTGAGTCTTTTTTTAGATACCGTTGTTTTGAAACTCCCTTTGTTGCTTTGTTAGTTAAAGCATCGGTTCGAAGGTGCCGTAAATCTAAAAGGATGAGATTTTATTTTGAGACTTAGATTTCCATCTTTCAAAATGGAAGCCGAATTCTTTTGTTTTTTTTTTAATGCGTTCAGGGACTGATTTATGGCTGGCAATCAAGTCATCTAGTTTTGAACAGAACAATATTTCTAGTCGCCAAAAATAATAGTAGGTATATAATTGTTTTTTTAAATAAAGAACTAATGAAATAGTTATTTGGACAATCAACGAATTAACAATGTTTATTTCATAAAAATTTCTTAGGAATAGGTATTTTTAAATGTCTTGTTATCTTCAAAAGTTCATTTCACTTTAATGCAACTAATTCGTGTATTTTTTATGTGCACGCATTTGTATTTCGGTCGCGTGGCCCCTATCGATTACTACGGTCGACTGTAGTTAGTGTAAGATTGGGGATAATTGACCCGCATTATTTAGCTGCTCGATTCTGTATAAACGGAACCATTGCTGTGCAGCACATATGGTTTATGTGGCTTTTGTTTTGGCACATATTTGAGTTTAAAATCTTGAAATTTTTGCAATCTTATTTGTGACCGGCAAAATTTTATATTAATATATGTATGCCATAAATTTAGTTACTTCAATAGTAGATTGCCAATTGCCTCGTCCCAGAAGTATTGATTTTTAGGGAAAATGCCTTCCGAGAATATGAGATATAAGACAAAAGCTCGTAAAACCTGGCTGTTCAAAAGTGAAGTTCACTTTATTAGCCGTCTTCTGGCGAAAATTCACGCTTATATGATGAATTCGCTTTGTAAAAGACCGTTACTATTTTGTTCCGCAGCGATTCAACTTTTGATGTGGTGCATCATCACCAGATAAAGTTAAAGATAAAACAGTGGAATTTCTCCGAGAGAACCACTCTTCATCCACCCGTGTTAACAGTGGTACACTCTTAGAGGTTGTTGTCTAGTTTCTTTTTCGAAAGGAGTGCACCTGTCTGCGACAGCGTATCTCTCTCTTTCTCTCTCTTCACGCTTGCCCTGTTCGACTCCCGTTGCTCCGGTATAAAGACACCAACTCGCTTTCGAAGTCCTCCCGCGTGGCGCCTGCACTCATAGCGTAGTGGGACAATGGGTGGGAAGGGGTAGTAGCGAAACGCCAGAGAAGGGAGGGAACGCAGGTTAGTCTTAAGGAATCCATCCGGCACCTTGCCACGCGAAGAGAATTCCTGTCTCACCCGGGGGCAGTTCGGGAATTGGAAGGCGGAAGTACTCGAAGGAAGCTTCTACCCCACACCGCGGAGGCTATGTACCTCCAGGATAATTTTACTCTGTGCCGTCGAACCTGGGTCGTTAGGTGCATCTCGTGACACACAAAAAGCTATCCCTTTAGCTAAGTGTGAATATTATGGCGAAGGAAATATATATCTTGAATTCGCTTGAATCCCGAGTTAGAAATTGAGAAGTGCGAGTTTTGTATCTCGGTTTGAAAGAAACCGTGTCTGCTATGTAAAGTGGTGGTTCTCGCCCACGGAAACTGGGTCCTAAGTGGACCTGACGGAGAGTCAAGGTAGTCGGTCTTTGAACGTGGGACGGAAAAGGAGGTGGGCTGTAGATCGAACTCGTCTAGTCGATGGAAAAATGATGGAATAGAATGTTTCAAGAAGGGGCTCGCGATAAACTTGCCGCCAAAGGCACAACAATTTTATGCGTTTTTTAACAATTTTAAATGGAATATAACGTGGTTATTTTGAAGCCCGTTCGAGCCGAATTCTAAAATCCTCATGTTCACATCGTGGTGAACACCGGGTCCATGAGGTTCAAAAATAAAATATCGAGCTCACTCCTGGTTGCTGATGAAGGCAACTCCAACGGCCACAGAGCTTTGGGAATTCCAGATACGTGTGTCGAGTAGTATCGAGCAACTTGGCTCGTTAGTGAACCACCGGAAATTCATTTTAAGGTAGAACGGCTGCTTAGGACGGCTTCTATTTAGCAGAAATGTGCGTCTGGTTTTTCCGGGCCCTTTGCAGCCGTCGGAATTATCTTAGCCATCAATGGATGGGACAAAATTAAATAGAAGGCAGATATGAAGAATCTTGATCCTATAAACCATTGACAAACCCAAAAGGAAAATTTCGAGTCAACTTATCATAACCTGCTGCCCAACATCCTTGACGATATGCAATTTAAACATATAGACGTGATCACCCAAGGAAATTAATGTCTACTACTATATTCGGTTAACTCTACTCGTAAAATTATTTTTATCAATGATTTTCTTCCTTGCGTCTCCTTCCTGATGTTCTATGATCACTTGCTCATACTTAAAGTTGTTCAGTGCATTCGCAACCATTGTTTCCGGAGATAAGAGGGCGCCACTGAAATCTCTGCCACCTTTGATATGCAAACCCGCGCCGCGAAGTGAAATACTCGTGACTCGGCCACCGTTGCTGGTTACAGATTGCTCAGTCACGTCTTTTGAGTGAATAGTAATTCCGCAGCGGAAGATATGGAGGCGATGTTGGGTTAAAAAACTTGCAATACGAGTGACTGTTTTGCTGGTGGCGGTGTCGGCTTTGGCCAGCTTAGCTCCGTAGCCACCGATCGAATTGCATAGTAACCTTACGAGTGGATAATAGGGAAAACAAGTAGCTAAGAATAGTGTTGTGTTTTACTCTTCCACTTGAGATGTCATTGTGTTATAGGTATTACTATAATAGTTTTGAGTTCGGTTTCTCCAATGATAATAGTAAGTTACTAAGTTCTGAACTTGTTTCCGTTTGCAAGAAATCGTGCTATAATGTTTTGTGTTCTTTTCATCAGTGCGAAACTTCTTGAGCGCCTTCGGTAATTACATCGACATTTCCGTAAAATCCGTAAATTTCTGTGTAGCTATACATAAAATGAAGTTTTCCGGAAGCCGCACGAGAACTCTAGCCAACTATATGACTTAACGTTAGGTTTTTCCTCACATCTACTTGTTAAATTGAATAATTGCGAAAAAATTCCAATCGGAGTAGGTACGGTCTATTGTTCTAGGGAGCTTGACAAATTACGGATACTGTTACCTGCAATATCGATGATCCTTTCTAGGCTATTTTTTTCCTTCGTATTACACAACTTCAAAGCGTCTTCCCGCTGGCAGCTTATTTTTTTCGTCATTATCGGCGTGTCGTTTATTCCGATTATCATTTAAAAATTCTGTTTCAAGTAATGCCTCGTATTTCTATTGCACCGTTCATTCGTCGCTGCAATGAACAGAGCATCCCGCGAGAAATTGGCTCTCACTTTCTCGGTCGGTGACATATGGCAACTCGCCGTTAGCACTCTTTTTTACTAACTTCGCTTTTTTTTATATGTTTTGGACCCCGTCTAATCTGAAAAAATCCAAAGCTGCTTGCGGGGTTCGAACCACCTCATCATCGCGTAAGACGAGTGATTTAGTCACTTCGGCCACCAAATCCTTAGATTGGCGTTGCGATAAATGTTTATTTGAATTCACGTGGGAAGATAGATAGACAAGCGTTCATCATAGCAATGAGATTAAACAAACTATTGTCATTGTTAATGCTGTAATCTTTTAATAGATATCTCTTTATTTTAATTGGTATTGATACGAGCATTCCTACGTTTTTGAAGGGGTATTTCTGCTAATAATTGTAAGTTTTTATTTATCTTAAATACTTTTTGTCTTTATTCACTATTTAAGATAGGTAATACTGTTGTAAAGGATGTTAATTTGAACAAATTTAAATGAAACATTTTAAAGTGTTGTGTTGTAGCTTAGCAATTCTTCAGATAACTATATGTATGCAGTGTTTTATATGGATGGTTGATATGATGTTAGGAAAAGAACAATTTATCATTTTTGTCATTTAAGTTAGGCGACTAAAATTTGAAATATTCAACAATTTCACTCCTACTAGTATCTAAAGCTGAATTACTCTGAACTAGCAGTATATTTTCGTTGATTTTAGGCAATATGAATGGATAAGTTAGTATTTCCATTAATGAAACAAAAGATACTATCAAACTTCTTATTACTTATATACCAAACATTCTTACGTTTGCCTCTGAGTTCTCTACTTCTGTCTGCCATTCTCTCAACTGTAAAAAGATTAAATAGAGAGACCCCCACATCACTCAACAGCTGGTAGGTAGACACTTTTGCAAGTTTTTACGCCCATGCAAGCTGAAAAGTTATAATTATATTATAAAGTTTATTCATATTAAAGTATTAGCCATATAAAAGTTGGTTGTAAAAATTCATTTTTATACCTTTACTTGCTATGAGCCCTTTCGTTCACGTGCATTGTTCTCTCTTCGTAGCGCATGGAGGTGTTACTTAATATACGTCTTTCCTCTTGCACGGCGACCAAAAGTTACGGAACGTTGTCCGAATAGGTAGCGGCTCGCTGAATCAAGGTTGCCATCCGAAATCCAGTCGAGGCGAACCGACATTTATGAACTTTCGCTTCTTTTCACCCAACAGCGCGAACTTTCTTCCTTTGCTCGTGATGCGCTTAATCCGATGTATTATCCTTGCAAATATGTACTCTGCCTACCAAGCAGAATAATTTGTTAGAATCTTAGCGGTTTGTTTATTTTTCACCGGAAGACCAGTTACGGCCAATTACCTTGAGCGTATTAGCGTTAACGATGACGTACCTTCTCACGGACAGGATTAGATCGTGAGGCAAAATCTCTTACTACATTATATCGAGGCCTAGAAGGTTCTTAATGAAATTCTATCCTCAGGTGTTAACCTTGCTTTGAAATTTACATACACGATGTTTCAGTATAATAGTATCCAAGCAGCGCAAGCACGTTATCCAACGTTTCGCTTTGATATTTTCCTTGTAAATTAAAAGGTGAAATTCATTTAGCTGCGATTTAACTGGCAATTTGTTCAGTATTCAACATGTAGGTTGTTATCAATATCGAAATAAACGGTGCAATATACTTTGCACAAACTTTCTCATATACGTTTGGTTGACTGTACGCTTATAAAAGAAAAACGTTTATAAATCAAAGTTAACCGTAGTTTAGCGTATATTTTAATGCCACTGTTCGATATTTAGTATTTTTCGGGACGTATGGCTTAGTATTATTTGTGACATCAGGCTGTACGATTGGATGGATTATAATCAAAATCCGTAAAGCCATTTTTGAGTAAATCGAACTTTGTTTCAAAATATCCAACAATAAAGTATCCTTAATTGTTGGTCAATATCGTTAATCTCTTCAGAGTATCTATTATGAATGATATTATCCACAAATAATTCGATTTAGTTCAACCGTCTAGGCTGTAGTAAGATTTTGAGTGGATCGCGGCGAAGGCGTGACATCATAGGGCTTAGGTAAGGTAACTTAGCGTACATTGTAATGTCACTGGACGCCATATAGTGACTTTTAGAGATATATGGCTTGCGTAGTATTATTTGTGGCATCAGGCTCTACAATTAGATTGATTTTAATCAAATTTCCTCGAGCCATTTTTGAGCAAATCAAATTTTTCTAAAAACCGCCAAGGATAAACTACCCTTTATTTTTGTGTAATATCATTTTTATCAAAAAGGCTCGGCAAAATATTATATATTGCATAAATACGAGATATCTTTCTATTTAATGTACGCGTTTGGGCCCTAGAACGGCGAATAGACCGACAGACAAACAGACGGCATGGCGAAAACCACTTTTATGGTCTCGGGGACACCTGAAACTTGTATTTACATCAAAATCTCGAAGTCGAACTTTTTCACGATTACAATAATTTTTAAATATACTACGTGTATGAGGAAGCAAAAAATTTAAAAAATCTAATTATTGGTTCTTCTTTAAATTTTCTTGAATTTATGCTCCCTAGCTTAAATTTTATTTAAGTTATTGTCGATAATCGCCTTGATTCTAACACTGGCTAAGTCGATGTTGCGTTGCACGGTCGTTCTTTGGCATATGGTATGTTCGTGATTGTCTATTCCCGCCGATTGTGCCTAACTTGGCGTTGCAAAATACGCGATTGTAACTGGTAGGCGCGTTGCGAACGGAGAGATATTGGGAGAGATGGGAGCGAGTGCTATAAAGCAGTAGAACTGGATTCTTGGAGGAGGTGTGTATCGCTCGAGTCCCTACTTCACCTCGCCATAGGCTCATTGGCGCGTTATGAGGTCAGACTCTCTCGGAATTCCTTACAACCGTCCCTCTCTCTCTCCCCGCTTCCTCTTTGTCTCCCTCTCAATATCACGAGATTCAATTCTCTTCCACTCCCTCTTAACTTCTGTGCAAGGAAACCCTCTCGCTTGGAAGTAAATGCCTCGCATTCATTGCGTACTTTTGTTAATACCACGTGTTTTGAAGAGTTGATCCTCAAATTCGATGTAACGATAATCGGCATCATCACGTGTGTCATATATTAAAGAAGTCATTTTGTAGTCACGTGTCATTAAAATCTTGACCAAGGCTGCACGTTTTTACTGCTTACTGTTAAATACCAGTGTGAAGCAATAAAGTAAGGTACCATGGACGTATTAATGCAGTGGTGTACAAATTGGCTGCGTCCGGCTAGAAATGAGTGTTGTTGACAAGTAAATGTGGTTATTTAGAATCAACACTTTTTACGCGTCTCGGATAGTTTTACGAATCGTGATCACTTTTAGTTGTAAGTAATGCCGTTGTAATTTTATACTCTGCATGAAAAGTACCTTTGCGCTTTTGAATTGATCTCGGAAAGCATTTTTGCGTATTTGGATTTAAAAGAGGTGCAAGAACTACTGGCAGTCCCGCATAAATTTTCCTTACTCCGTCATCGACGGCCAATGAGACGTTGCGGCAAATGGAACCGGACGAGTTTCTTTTATTTCACTTTCTTGGCTTTCTTCCTTCCTTGCCATTTACCTCGTTCGATCCCTGTCCTTTTTTTACCTCCTTCCGAATTCTGTGTCACGGAAGCGGAATGCAGAGGGGATGCGGGAGAAGGAGGAGCTCGGATTCTTTCGGTTACCCTTTCCCTCGCATCCCTTTCGCCCCTTACTATACCTCCTCTCTCTCTCTCTCTCTCCCTCCCTCCCTTCCCTCGAAGGGATTTCATCCGCATCTCCCGTTTCCCTCTCTCCTTTCTCTCCATTTCTCGTCCGAATCTCCGAGACCCTCTTCCTCGTCCCCGCAACTTCCCTCTCGACCACGCCCGCACTCACTCGCATCTTCTCCATATCTCAGATGCTTTAGCTTCTCTCCCTCATAGCACTCCCTGAACACTCGCCCACCACTCCATAGGTTTTTTATGTATTTTTTTTCTGTATACCGTAGTCATTTCCTCGTCTCGGTGGTCTTGCCTGCTTATTCTTGTCAGTCTAGTTCCACCTTTTGTTTTCTCCGAAGAGTTTCGGTAGGATTCTTTGCCCGTCTAATACCCCCTCGTGTTATTCATCTGACTTTTTTCCTCCGCCCAAACCAGCGTCATCCCTAACATCTCTTTTCTTAAACATACTTTTCGTCACTTCATCATCATGCCTTGAATTTTCTTTAACGAGAATCACTTTCGTCTTCCCTTTCTGTTCGATTTACAGTTATCGTTCAGGAAAGATTTCTTAATAATTGTTCTTTTTCATGATGGTTTTCTTTGCTTAATTTTCCCGCCTGCTCCTTTCTTTAAGTAGCTTTTTCATCTATTTTTCGCTTTTTATTGTCCACTAACTCCCTCCATTTCTACATCTAATCAATCTTTTTACTATTTTCAATTTAGGAACCCTCATGTTCATTTATCGCGTTCCTATTTACACTTTATATTTTTCTTGGTCCTTATCCATACATTTCTTCGTAATTTTATTATATCTCCCCTATTTACCTCTGCACTGCGCTTTTATGATCTTATATCAAGCTTTATTCCACGTATTATCATCTCGACCTGTCTTTTCCACACCCCTTTTTTTATGATTTCTCTAATCTGGGTTGCTTACAACTTCCCTCCCTCGCCTAAGTTTATTCAGTAGTTCCGTTTACTTTCATGCTTGGATATTCTCAACTTCTTCCTTAGGTTACTCTATTTTTCCTCCTTCCTTATCTTTTACCTCCTTTACTGCCGTAGCACTCGCCGTCCATCTTTATTTCGTCTCCTTACTGGACTTTCACGTCTTTTCTTCCCTTCCATATTTCTTCCGCCAACTGTTCTCTCTCTCTTTCTCGTTTTTGTCTCTATTTTCTCATTTTCTTCCTCCTCCCCCTCTCTCTCTCTCTATCTCCTTTTAACCCTTCTCTCCCCACATTCCACGGAACCGTCTCATCGCCATTGGGCCGTTTGCTATTCATAGCACTGCTTCCTCGCAAGCAAGGAGCAGGTTTGAAGGCGAGGCACTAAAGTAAGGAGTAAGCTTTTGGTTAGTGAAGGAGAGAGAGAGAGAGAGAGAGCGACGAAGATGCAGAGAGAAATTGCGAGGAAGTAGTGGCTGTATAGATTTGAGAGAGACAGGAAATTTCCAAGAGATGATTCTGCGCTCGATCAGATTGCGAGGAATTTCCTCCGTCTTTCCCTTTCTCGTGGAAGGGAGGAGGGGTGGAGCGATGCATTCAAGTCTTCCGATGTGTAGTCTTACCTCGATGAGGTTTCGCTCCATGGCGTAAGGACAAGAAATAAGGATGACGCGGTCTTTATTTTAGACTCGAATCGCGTGGGTGGCTTGTTCCGCGGGCATTTTTTATCCTCCGCACAAAATGCCGACTGTAATTCTGCGGTTCAGTCGTAGGTTTTTTTGCGATATGGGCGAAATCCGAACATGTTAACACTTTTTTAATATATATTTCGGGCAATCAAAGTTTATATGGGGCAATGGAAATATTTCTATTTCCCGCCGCCGATTTATTTTGGAAAGGATTAAATAAAATTGAAGAAGTACCTTGGATTACATATTTATCGGTTATAAGCATTTTTTGTCTTTTTTCGCTTCGTTTATAAAAAATCGCTGGTGTATTCGAATTGTCTGTCTGTCCGCATGTCTGTGTGAGCAATATCCCTGGAATTCTGCAACCTAGGGAAGCCAAATTTTCAGGATAGGTCCGTTTATATGAGAGCTAGACGTGGTGGATCTAGGATCAACTGCTGGCGAGTAATCGTTGTCTGCAGCAGACCTTTGCCAGTAACTCTAGAAGAATACATGCTAGTAAAAGAAAGATAATTTTTGCAGGGAAGCATCTATGGGTGAAACTGGATAGCGCATCGGATTTCTAAACTCAAGTATCGAAGTTGAATTCCGCGGTAGTTTATGTTTAAGTATTGAATTTTTTATTCTTAATATTTTGTTGCTTTTTGTTAGGACACAATGACATTTATTTACGATAGATTAAAAAAAAATAGAAACGCGCCTTCTGTAATTTGCCCTGCAAACCTTCCCGCACTTGTTGTTTAAAATAAGTCAAAATGTTTGATGTAATTTGATATTTTGCACTTCTGCAGTGGTCGACGTGCACCTGTGTATTTTATTGTCACTGGTAATGCTCCTGTTGGAAGAGGTATTCATTATTTTCTACAATGGGAAATATAGAATTGGTGAGTTACGTTAAGACTAAACGGTAGGGCTAATCCAGAAACTTCCCAAGGGAGGTCGATCGCCCCCTCCCCCCCCCCCCTCTCGAATCTGCCTTAGCCGACAACCCCTATCAGAATCTTTCTTTCCCTTGCCATACACTCCTAATCTGCGGTGTAGAATCAAGGAATTTTGTGCGGATTGAATTTAATTATCCACCCAGTGGAGGGTAATGGAATCATCCAAGGGGAGGGAGCGATCGCCCCCTCCCCTCAGATCCGCCACTTCTACACGGAAGATATCATACTCTTAACTTTCGGACGCTAAAAAGTTTTTAGTTGCTAGCCCTTTCATTCTTAGTCCACTCATACGGAAGTCTATTTCTAGCGGTTTCCCCTGATATGATCGTTAAAGAGTGTTGCGGCGGTAATCCTAGTTGTCTCAAAGTAGAATCACCCGTCGGCTCCTTTTAATTTCCTGAAGATGATACTGTGGCGTGAGTGTAGGGTGACGGTGACCTTTGATGACGATGTAGGAGCTTCCTTTTCAGAATACATGCAGATTAAATGAATTCGGTGAATAGTGCGAAGAATGGGTTCCTTAACCTCCTTGAACGTCTTTCCCAGTCATTGAATGAGGAACGCTTCTTGCGGATCTTCATGCGCAGCCTTTCGCGTTGTCTGGATCGCATCGTCGCCTACTTTCTTCCGCACCTCATTCGTTATCTCTCTTCTCTTTCCACCCCTCATCTATCCCCCTCTCCCATGCTCACTCCCTCCTTCCTTTCTTCTCTTCTTCACTCCCTCCCCATTCATTGCTTGACTCCAGTCGAGGCGAAAAGAAGGTAATTTCTCCTCTTCGGTTATCTAACCGGCAGATTGCTCAGCCAAGGCGTAAAATGAAATGTAGCGGCAGTTCCACACGCCTGGGCGCTTTTCAAATCTCTTTATAGGTTAAGTGGTTGCACTCGCGAGATCCTCGTCATCAGGGAAGCGGATTAAAAACCCTATTTTCTGCCTGGCGGTATTTTTTCATAAATGAACCAGGAATTTTATCATGGTCCGGGGATACTTATTCCCGAAATTGCTGCCCTAACGCGGAAGACATAATTTATGTCGTCATTAGGGTCGGCTGGTGATGATATAGCGGAGATATATTTTGTATTTTTTACGCGCTTGTGATGAGCGGTGAATGTTGAAAATCTTCGCCATTATATAATTACGGATGTCGAGATGCTTTTCTTTTCCGCCTATTCAAAGGCTAGAGAGAACCAGTTGTTCTAAAAGTAGAAGGCTTTAGAGCCAAGACTCGAATCGCAACCCCTAGACTATTTATTATTTCCTTTTGCTCGTATTTTTGGAGACAAACCTTGTTGCGAAATTAAAAATACAAAACAACGTTACCCAGTCATTTATAAATATTTGAAGATAGAAGTGAATAAATTTCCCATCTGGAAGAAATTTTCAAATCGCTTTTGGCTATTAGTCATTTGAAAACAGCTGTACTATTCAAAACATCAGTATATATCAGTGTTCTTTCTGTAGTTTCCTTTGGATAAAAGATTATTTTTAATTTTTTGGCAGTTTTACTTCTTTAGATTATTTTGTGTAAAAGTTTCGCGATAATTTTGTCATAGCTCTAGAGTCTTAACAATAGTCTGGACAATTTTTAGCTTTATTAGCTTAACTGTATACGCAGGAGAGCAATGATATTAGAAAGTGTATTTTGTTCAATTTTGAAATGCTTGTTACTGTATCACTGTCAAATGTTGCTGTAGTATTTATTATTACTCGATCCATCACTGGATTAGTTTTTACGTTATAAAAAATATCCTTTAGTGACGAAGTATGATCATTGCGAGAAGATCTAATTCGATCTATTAATAAATTTGGCCAGACGGTGATGTGTGGTTCCGTCCATCCCTCCGGAAGAAGGTCGGGCTAAGAGCCCCTCTAAAGTTCCTATTCGTTTCTTCCCAGTTAGTGATAAATAACATGGGATGACGAGGCGTGTAAACGTCAAGGGCTCTCAACCATCAAAACCAAAGAGCAGAACGGCAGTGACTCGCCCTTGCGGGTCATTTCTTATTCAGGCAGTCAATGGGCGAGAAATCGGAATACTATGAAATAATTGTCGAAATCCCCCGTGGCCAATCGTCCAGGGCTCATATTGGAACGTTTTGCTGTTTTCATGAATATTTTATCGGATTTCAATGTTCATTTCGGGGTTTGAATCTTTGCGAGCCTAGCGGCATGAAGAATTATTTATTTCCACCTGATACATTATATATAAATAGAATATTCCTTTTTTTATCGAGTATCTGTTATATTAGCTTATAGTATTGTATAAGTATATCCAATAATAGTACTCAACATTATATAGTAGGAGACCTGGGTTACATTCCTATTTCTATTTATTTTTTCGTGGGCTTTTGTTGTTTTTTCCATAGAATTTTATTATCGTTGAAGTAAATATCGAATGAATTTTCAAAAATATTTTCCAATGAAATTATTAATAGAGGATTTAAAAAAAATAGGAATTCCTATCTATATTTTACAGATCTTGATATTGAGTATGATGAAAAATTAGTATTAAGGATTATCGAGGAACATTTTGTATAATTAATTACCAAATATGATGGTAACTAAGAAGCAGAAAATTGAAATAGAGTACAAATTTTCTATTTTACCTGAAAATGGCTTAAAGATGAGTGAAATGGAAAGTTCATACAAAGGTTGCATGGTAGGTTGTGACTGGCTTATAGTATGTAGCTTTGTTTGTAAATCGATAGACAATACATTCCGTCCTGCTAAATAATTTTTATAAGAATGGAGACATTTCTTCAATTTAATTTATTTTGAATATTTTATTGCAAAATATAAAAATTGCACTATAATTTTTTTCTCTTATGTACCTCCTTACTATCACCGTAAGTCTACCTTATCACCTCGTCACTTTCCGGTCCATGTCATTGGAATATATCACATTCCACTATAACGCGAATATTTTTTATTCTGGTATTCTTAATTTTCCCTTTTTTCTTCGCCTTTTCTATGATATTTTATCCTACTATTCTCTGATATTATTTCTGCCTTGATTTATATTTTAGGCATGTATTTGCGTAAAGGTTAGTGCTTTCATCGACAAAGACATTTGTTTTTCCCAGTGTATATGGATTAAATGTTTTATATTATCGGAAATTGCCAGCCGTTTCTATTCTAGGAGAAAAATTCTTGTTCTCTTTTAATGATACATCCTCCTCATCCAGTTTTTCCCTCAAAATTGTTCCCTCGTATTTTTATACCAAATCCCTTTCTCCTTGTAAGCTTCTTCGAAAAGTGGTGTATTTTATTCGCATCTTTGCATTTAATCCAGTTCTCATCTCAGCAAGTAGCCGCCGTAGATACGTACTACGGATTACTCACCCGGCTACAGCGATCGATTCGAGTTGGATGGTTCGCCGCCTTTGTGTGCTTAAACCAGGGTATTACTATTTGCTCTTTCTCTCTTCTTCTCTTTCGCTTTGTGCCGCCGCAGTGTCGCTCCTCGCGGAGTCTGCGAGGTCCGCTTTGGTGCCATTTCCGTCTCTCCGGATTGGAGTAGGTTGGGCGCTTGTGGGTATTTTAGACTTTAATCTAACCAAGCGAGACAAAAGCAATGCCTCTTGGAACTTAAGGGCTCCTTAGATCTTTCTTCTTTGCTCCTTACTTGTTCAAGCTTTATCGAGGCGTTTGGCTGAGATGGCTCTTTGCTGGAGCTATTTTGTTTACTAAACTCGTACATGTCTTTGTTGTCTCGTTTTAAATTTTCGCGTTTATGTTGTCTTTTGCAGAAACTCTTGTTGGAATCAAAATTAGATTTTACGAAATCTAATTTATTTAGAGCGTACATGCGTAGGTGTTATTCATATGAAGACGTAAATTATTACTTATGAATGCGTACAGCTCGTTATATTTGTTCTAGAGCTCATATTTGCATGAATACTGTTACCTATATATACATATTAGCGATACCCATGCATGGGCAAAGAAATGTTTACCTACCAAAAGATGGTTAAATCCTGTAGAATGTTAGTTTTGCTTTTAAAAGTAATTTCTCTCCGTAACTTGATGCAATTTCGTGCTTTCCAAAACCTGAAATAATAAATCAAAACGTAAAATGGCTTAGCATTTTTTGAAGAAATATTAAATAATCGCCATCATTACTAGGAGAATTCTTCATGCATGTCTTTTGATGGCCAGCCCTCAAGGAAGAAAGCGTCCTTGTGTTGTTTTTTTACTAGTGGGGTTATGTTAACCAAACATTTTTTGTTTTAGTGGAAGAACTACGTAAAACTTGTAGTTGCCTCGAATGGAGTCGTGACGGTCACGTTAACGATACCGACGTGTTGTGTACATCTCGCCTTTTGCCGTGCCTCACCAATTCATACCCATTGAAACTTGAGAAATTTCTCGGACCCTTCTCTAAGTGACTTAGTATACCCACCTGAGTGGCTAAAAAGTGGTGTGACTTTAATACGTTTCTGTAAAAACTGAATGCATTGTATGGCAATTGTACTAATAAAGTGTATCGTATCATAGGATAACGCAGTCTATATTCATAGTTCGTTGGTGTTTGTGGATAATTGTATCTTTGTTCAGGCTTTTCCATTGAAGTAGTAAAATGCATGATCTCGCGAATGATTGCGCTAATATGAAGTTAAGGATATGGCAAATATTGCAAAATATTTTTTGGTGTTGATGGGTTCTCAGATTACTGCAGCTCAAATTTCTCTGATTCGTGAATCGCAAATTTAATGTTTTTCTGCTTTTTTACAGGTAATTAATTGCAGTTCTGTACGGATAAAAACTGTTACTGGTTATGGGTAAGCGTATCTTTCATTTAGGGTATTCTGCTCTTTTATTTCTATTACTTCTTCGACTTGGGATCAACTTAACGGAAATTTAGAAAGTTTCCTGCTGTTTCTTTATTACAGCTTTTTTAGTCATTTCATTTTATTATAAGATCTATTTTACTATCAATTGTATCCCGCCAATAATTAGTGAACCTTCTCCGCTTAATTGAATTATTTTCTCTCATTCGAGTTTTGTCTCTACTGTATGTAAAAACTATTTCTTGGATTTCTCGCTGAAATTTCCTAGCATTTCTACAAAGATTTCCGTAGACCTTAAGTCATTTCTTTATGTTTATTTTATTTTCATCGTCCGTAGTTTTTGTAATAAAATTTATTTCAGTTTATGTGCGATTTCTATTTGCACCTCAGATTTCCCACGCCTTTGGCGATATAATAATCCGAGTGGTTGATCAGTCAGAAATACATATATACATACGCCTTTGGCGAATCAATCTTATATATATTATATTTAGCGATGGAGATACGAGACTGTAAGAGGATACCTTATTACCGCTTGTCGTAATTCAATGAACATGATAACTAAAAATAAATTACGTCGATAAATAGTTTGGTTTTCTAATCTAGCGTATTCGTTTATTTTGTTCGAAAAAAACGGAAGCATACATAAAAATATCGATTTCAAACTTTTTTAGTTCGATTTTCAATTTTTCTCCTCAGTTGAGCATAAATTTTAATTTGAAATAAATTAGCCTCAACGTTGCCATCTCGCGAGAATTTCCGACTCTCTGGTGCGAATCGAGTACATTTTATTTTTTCATTGCTAAACCTTGAGGAGAACGTAAAGGAGGAAGGGTGATATCCTCCGTGGAGAGGTGTCTTCTTCTCATTCCTCCTACGGGACCCTTCGGAGGGGGGAGAAAGGAGGAAAAGGAGAGAAAGGAGGAAAAGGAGAGAGGGCAGCGGCAAAAGGTGTTTCGGTCGAGGTGGGGGTGGATCGGTGAGACGGGGAGGGAAGATGAGGGGAATCGGAGAGAGGGAGGGAGGAGAGAAAGAGGAAGAAGAGAGGGGGCGGGGGAAGATATGGGCACCCCCGGTCGCCTTGCAGTATTTTTACCGCGGCTTTGGGAAGGAGTTCTGGATCGCAGCCAGTCGCGGAGCGCGCTAAGGAGTCGCGGAGATGCCGGAGGGGAAGAAGGGGAGAGAGAGGGAGCGAGGAAAGAGACGGGAAGGAATAGGAAGAGGCGGAGAAATAAAACGGGAAGTGGAGATGAGCGAGGGAAGAGAGGTTCTCGGCAGTTTTCTAGGACCAAAAAGACGTGGGGAGTGAGAGAGAGCGGAGATGGGAATATATGGAGACGAAAGCCGAAAGGAGAAAGAAAGGATAGATCGGATGGAGCGATACGAATAGGAGAGGATTGGGAAAGAAAGGAAGTTGGAGTGTGGAGGAAATCCTCCTATCTCTTTCGCTGAGCTGGTTCGTCCGAGTCGTGAATTGGCATCGGGTTACGTAGGTGTGAATACGGGAAGAGATGTTGGAGAAAGGGACGAGGATGGTTTTTATTTGCGCGTTCATTCGGGCGTGTGTTCAAATACGGTCGATGTATGTACATAAGGGAGCTGCTCCGGAGATGAGCTTTGTAGAGGAAAAGTTATTTTGTTACGGTATTGCGGAAATAGGCCTCGGGATTCATCTGTTCCGCCAGCATCCCCGCTTCTATCTCTCTTTCTCTCTTTGTCCGTTTCGTTTTCCTCTCGTTTTGCTCGGATACGACCTTGGTCGTTCCGCATGGGCATAACGTATGTTTAGATTCGGTGTGTGTGTGTCGAGCGGGTGGCGATAGACTCGTTGTTTATTTCGCTATAAAATGTAGAGTATTAGGTGAAAGAGTGGATTGTTATCGGGATCGTATGCTGAGAAACGTTGGGCAGAGGAGGATCTCTTCAACCCGTAATCCTTTGGAAGCTATTGAAAAGAAAGAATATGAAAACAAGTATTATTTTTTCTTTTTCTGATTTTAATGGATTAATGGATGAAAAATTTGTTTTTAGCTCTATTTTATAAATAAATGAATAACTACTTAATTAAGTGCGACTAACCTCCATGAAAAGATTATGTTTTTAAATTTTTGAAAGATAATTTGAAATTGTTAACATCCAAAGGATGCATTCTATGTTAACCAAAATTGCGTTTTAAAGATGTTGGTTGTAAACATATGCACATATAAAGAAGCATGGAAATGTCATAATTTTCATTTAATATGTTTATTTTTGGATGTTGCAATGAAACATCTCGAAATTTCGATTCTATGCCTTCAAATGTTGGAAATGCCGATTAAAGATTCGCTTTTAACTTCATTTCCCATGCTAAGTATAATTATCTGTCGAAGAGGCTTCTCCAATATTTCGTGATATATAGTTGTATCACGTCGAATCATCTGAAAAGGAGTGGGTTGAAGGCGTGAGTCCTGCATTTGGTACTCCGAATAGAGAAAAGGAGGTGGAAGAACGGAAGAGGGGCCAATAGGATGGTTGGTGGTCGAGTGGATATGCATGAAATTCGAGATGAATGCAAAAAATATGCCCGCAGATGTTTTACAAAGAAAGACATGGCTAGTCAAGACTTATTATTGAACTTATTATTATGTCTTTATGTTATTCTTATTTTTCCATCTGTTTGACAATGTAATGAGAGGCTGTTTTCTACATGACTTCATATATTGTTCAGATAAATTTTTTATGTCCTTGTCTTATTGTTTGTTGTATTTGTACCCAGAGCCGTCCCTAGGGGGGTGTGGGGTCCGGGGCGATCAGCATTTGAGGGAACCCTTAGCTATCTAAAATCATCAAGATATAATTCGCGCACATAATTGTAAAAAATATTGTTTTTAAATATGTATATTTGATAGTATAATTTAAATATACATATATTTCTTATTGTGTTTTTAAACGAGGAATAGTTTCTGGAGTTCAAGAACAAAAGCAAGTCCTTCTTCCTAATTTAATCTTTTACGCCTGATTCATGATGATCTAGGCTCATTATTCTGTCGCAAATGGCTCTGGAAAATTGTATGTATACCTGCAATTTGGATATGAATATAAACACAGAAATCTCAAATGAATGGCAACGTACAATACGTGAGGTCAACTTAATACTAAATTAGACTAAAAACTCACACTCTGTTTACTTTCAGAAATTCAACTTCATCGACTTTCTTGCAGCAAACTCTGCCATCAGGTCATTGTAATCCAAATTTGAAACTATTTCTCTCTCGATAGACAGCATAGCCAATCCACTCAATCTCTCTTGGGGCATTGCTGTTGTAAGATAGTGTTTTATTATTTTAAGTCCGCTGATGCCTCTGTAACCGGAATTGTTAACAAAATCCTATACGGTATCTCGGTATTTGGGAAGGAACCATTTAATGACTTGAGAAACTTAAGGATTTCAAATGCACTTTTCGATCCTTGGGGGATCAACTGTCGAAGCACACGCAGTTCTAAGAAAGATATGTACTGCCGATATCGTGTGAATCTTTATCATTCAATATGTTATCCAAATTTATACACTGTTTTTCATTTCGTCTTCTGTTAATTGTCCAAGTTTTTTTAAATCATAGGAAGCCGAAATTACTTGCGTACTCTTCCATTTGTACGAAACGCGTTGTCAGTGACATGAGAGCCTGATCTACTATGACAAAGAAGTAGCTAGTTTATATTGCCTTTTCAGCAGATCACCATGAGTGTCATCTAAGAGAATGGAGACTACTGTGAGAAATTGAAATTTACAATTAAAAACTAAAAAAAATAATCAGCTCCTACACCATACGAATCATGATTCGTACGGTTTAGGATTTTATTTTTTATTTTTTTATGGTAAACAATGAGTGTCTTCAACGCTTAGCAGCATCTTTATCTTGCTGCTTAGCGCGGGGCCCCTTTTGACGCATCGATTCGCCGTACCCTAGGGACGGCCTTGTTTGTACCCCTTGATTTATTTTACTCTCTTGAAATACGTATGATTATTTCAGACGTTCTGTGCTGATTGTTTTTCCGCTCAATATGTAAGATCCGTTACAACTTCGAAATCCTCATTTCCTTACAATTGTGCTGTCAAGTTTGTTTTCTTTTTGATTTATCCTCTCTCTTGTTTGATCTTGGAACAGGTCTTCTGACCGCTTCTCCGTTATTCGAAGGCGTTTTATGAATTTAGAAGTCAGGCTAAATGAATTAATTTCGACTGGCAGAACACGCCGGTAGAATGACTTTCGAGGTGAAGATGCGCATTTTATATTAAAATATATATTCATTTGGTCCAAATGTAAGTCATTGTGCTTTCACCCTTTTTGTTAATCTCTCCATCAAGCGAACCGTCCCAGGTAATGAGCTGACCTAAATATCCTCTCCGAGTTCTGCTCTTTTGATTTTAGTCTTATTTTGATTTTTGAAATAAATCGACTGTGTTAAAGATAAAGTTTCCTAGCTATGCGGATCCGCTTGGCTGGAAATATTAGCCTGGTTTAGGCATGTTGCACAAATGTTGAAAGGGACCTCATGTGCAAACTCACCTGTTGCCTGGTAGAATACTGTAACTTGGTCAATTCAAGCGGAAATTCCCTCTTGCACACCCTTTACTCCACGCCTTACGTCTTTCCGGAATAATATCTGGGACTTTCCCGCTTTCTATGTTCATTTCATCGTCTTCTTCAAGAAGTGTTATCATTTATATAAAATTCCCGTGATAGATATAGGATTTTCTTTTTTTTACCTTTTTTAACACCTGCTACTTGCACCTCCTGTGCCCTCTTCAAACGGTCAATGAAGTATAGGTAATTTCATTTTTATCAAATTCTCTGATGACCTCCAATTATTTTTCATCTGTTAATCTTCCCCTTTGTGTTGAAAACTTGAACGATCAATTCAAGGCGTAAATCGTCACCGTCACCTGATCTTCGTATTCCACGTTTTAATTTATTTTATTCTGTATAGTTATTATTTGTGTGAAGACTCTTTGATATTTCCTCTTTATTTGGATACTTTTTTAAGCCTGTTTGAAATGATATTCAATTATACCTCTTTATTCATCCATATTTTCGCCAAGATGGGTCATCATCTCTTTTCGTTAGTTGATTTTCCTTTTGCGGAAGAGGCGACTACGCTTGAGTTATATACAAAACCATATGTGCACATTACTACGTTATCCGGGAAAATGATAAATTCCCAGACGCTTGAATAAAGCCTCTCTCATGTAGAGTTTGATTGTTCCTTTTATTTATTTGATATCTTTACAAGATTATTCCCTAAACTACTCCACACAAAACATGAATTCGTTTGATCAAAACACATGTTTGTGTCGTAGTCTCTGATGTAGATCATCGAATATACTTGCAAAATTCAAACATAAAGGGACTAGTGGTTAGAAAATCTAACTCTTAACTAAGTATTCTGTTGTGTATTTTATTCCATCTCATTCCTAATTCCTACTCATGATTTTGAAATAATTTAATTTTTATGGAAATTTTATTATGAGGTAAAAGCAAAATAGTGTGCTTTTAAGTTGCACTCACATGTTTAACTGTGGTGTTTGATTCTTTTTTGTTAAAATTAATTAGTCATCGGTAAGTGGACAATGGATATGCCTACAGTATGCGGTACCTTATTGCTTTCGATATTTGATTTGCATCTTTCGAAAATAATCCAACGTGACTCCTTCGAGTTCGTGTCTTAGTTATTTTTAAACTGACTCATGGTTTAGTATGCTGACACTCTTCCCTGCCTCTTGACGTATAAGTGTTCTTTTAATTAGTGTGGTCATTTTGCAAAAAACACTTGAGCCTTGACGCAGTATGATGTAATTACTTGATATGGAGTAGGTACTAAGCACATGTCTTATTAAATATTTCTCTTCTTTGACAGAAAAGAGACATGCAAATCACGTATTTCAATTTTAAATTATTTTTCGTCGCTCAACCTATCCTTACCGTTCTTTTCTAGACCCTTAAAAAATTAATCAAATTCGTTTCAGTTGATAAATTTCTGCACCAGTATTTGAAGGCGTTTCCAAATTGTCCTTGCGAATTCATCCCATTACTCTCCTAATCGCAGGTTCGAATTGGAGTGATTTTGGCGTAATTCCAATATCCGAGTGATTACCTTCGTAGAAGCTAGGGTTGGAGTGGTAGTGGTGTAGGAGGTGGCTGATACGAGAAGAGTGAGATCGTGGGGGTTGGGGAGGGGAGAAAGAGCTCTATAATTTCAGATAAAGATGGGGGAGTGAGAGAGAGAGAGAGAGAGGTAGCATCTCCGTTTCCAGCCCATCTCTCTCTCTCTCCCCATCTTCCGTCTCCTCTTCTCGCCGCTCCTCCGCACCCAGCCTCAGTCGGTCCCTAGTGTGACCGACCGGTAGCGTGGAGAGCACCTATATTTGCAGATGCGAAGTGGCTGTGGCTCCAAGAGCACGCGGCCGGGCAAGAATAGCCATCAGCCCTCTCCATTACCCAAACTCCTCTTTCCCTCTCTCTCTCACCTCTTTTCCTCTCTCTCACCTCTTTCCCTCTCTCTCGCCTCTTTCCCTCTCTCTCACCTCTCTTTCCCTCTCTCTCGCCCTCTCACTCACCTCTCTTTCCCTCTCTCTCACCTCTCTTTCCCTCTCTCTCACCTCTCTTTCCCTCTCTCTCACCTCTCTCACCTCTCTTTCCCTGCCTTTCTCTGTCTGCATCCTCTTACCCTACCTTATCCCTCTTACCCTACCTTATCCCTCTTACCCTACCTCCTCCCTCTTACCCTACCTCCTCCCTCTTACCCTACCTCCTCCCTCTTACCCTACCTCCTCCCTCTCACCCTACCTCCTCCCTCTCACCTTACCTCCTCCCTCTTACCCTACCTCCTCCCTTTTGCCCTACCTCCTCCCTTTTGCCCTACCTCCTCCCTCTTGCCACATCTCCTCCCTCTTGCCCCATCTCCTACCTCTTGCCCCATCTCCTCTCTCTTACTCTACCTCCTCCCTCTTACCCTACCTTATCCCTCTTACCCTACCTTATCCCTCTTGCCTCATCTCCTCCCTCTTACTCTACCTCCTCCCTCCTACCCTACCTCCTCACTATTTCCCCTCTCTCCTTCCCATTTCCCTCTCTCCTTCCTATTTTCCTCTCCTTCCGATGTCCATCTCTCATTCCTCTCTTTCTCCTCCTTTCCCTCTCCCTCCTTCCTCTTTCTCTGCCTTTCTCCCTTTTTGTCTCCTCCATCTTTCCATACCTCCTCCCTCTTTCCCTTTCTCCCTCTCCCCAACATTCCCATTCGTTTGCCCCTCGTCCCTTCCTTCAAAATCCATTCTCTTCCCTCTCCCACTTCGCTGTTTCTTTTTCAATCATTTTCTATTATTTCAAAATATTCTTCTCCATCTCGTCTCTGCGTTCCCCGTCCATTATTTCCACCGTAAACTAAGTGTGTCACCCGGTTATTCGGGATTCCACCTTGTTCTTTATTTTCCGTTTTGCTGTTCGGGTTATTGAAATTGCTTTCGGCGTCAATTTCATTTTACCCCAGTCCACCGGAGCTGAATCTGTAAGGACCTTCCTCCTTTTATTTAATCTCTTTCGAAATGAAAATGCTTGCGACTTTTTCATTTTGTTTATTCCTTTTTTGGCTCAGTTATTATCTCGAAATGTTTTAATGATGCTCTTTGGAGCAATTTAATTTTTCATTTAAGTAAAGCGCTCTCGCAAAATCCAACACCAGGATCTTTATAACCAGCTTTATCGTTTTTCCCCTTGATATTTGATGACTTCATCATCTTCTAATAATCTCCTCTCGGAACGCTCTCCACTTGTTTCTCGTATTTCTCTTTTTCGCATTGGTGCGTATCGTTTCCAATTTTTTTCCTCCTCGATGCCAGAAATTTTGTCACAACGATTCTTAGCTCTTTCTCCTAATAGCTAATTTATTTCCTTCCTCATCTTCCACTAGCTAAATTCTTCTCCGTGTCTTTCGGTATCTTAAACACAACTTAGTTGTAATCCTAACTTTTTGTTTCTGCCAGCGCTCGTAGATAATGGTTTCCTGGCTTTAATTCCCTTACTTCCGCCACTCGAACGTCTTCTCTTCCCTCACATCAACCCATCACGCGGATTTGCCCGTTTCTTCCTAGTCTTAAAAACTCTACGAGGTTTACAGATAATAGCATTCTCTCTCCACCTCTAGACGATGTTTTTGCCTACCACTGAGTATTCGGTAGTCTTACGGAAAATACTTACCGGTTTTTATTCGATAATAAGTATCGCATTTTATTTGTCTCGATATATTAAACACTACTCCCCACTCATTAATCCTGTAGAGATATTGCGGTATTGGCATGCGATGCCAATGCCCTTTGAAGTAAAAAAATTGCGGAGATGAACCCGTGGCCAACTTTCTAATTCGAGAGTGGTAGAGAGTGTATCTTGGCACAAAACGTATCCCCTAAAGCTCTTGGAGCCATTTTGAATAATTGGATGCCTGGAGATTTAATTTTTTATTTTTATATTGCCGAGTCCGTTTCGTATTCTTTCGCTCCGTTTGCTCATCCTCGTTTCCATCCTCTATTCGTTCCATTGTCATCTGATTTAATTTCTCTCTCTCTCTTCGCTATGGTGCCTCTCCCGCATGCTATTATGCCGCCACCAACCATTCGCAGAGAGAAAGATCCACAAAATAGTCATTCCTCACTTCCTCCCTTGCGTAATATGTTGAAGTTAACACAAAGGATCGGTCTTTTGCATCGCGTTATTGCGGAATGTTGCCAAGCGCATTGGTTTGGTTATTCGAACCCAGGTGGTCGAAGAACCCCATCCCAGGAGCCAAAGTGAACTCCTCGGTTACTTGGGATTTGGCAAAGCGGATACGCACGTTTCTTTCAGCTCCCACTGTACTTATATATTTTCCAAACCTTTGTATCCCAAACGTGTACAAGCAGCCCTGGGTTCGCGTTTGGACCGCTGATTATTTATTTGATTATTTATTTAGGCATAAAAAGGGTTCGATGAACGATCTCACAAAGCAGCGTTTGGTAGATAAAAGGGAAAATTGGATGACCGGATCATTTTTTTCACTTAAAAGTTTTGTTTTTGTCCTCGAGTGAGTTTTCTTTTAAACTTGGAAAACTAATAAAAAAGAAATAATGCTCACAATAAAAGGCCAAATCGGTAAGCCTCGTACTGACGTAAAAATTTTGAATCCTTAAATTATCCTTAATCGGTCTGACAGCTACATCGTTCCAAAGGTTTTGTCGAAAGAATACTTTTATTGCCCTTAAATTCTGGGTTCTTGTCGAAGAGATTTGTCAGAATTGTCTCTTTCCCATTCATTTAGCACCCTTGATATTTCTACCCTTTGCGCAAGGCAACAAATTATGTTTGCCCCAGACAGTATTTCATCCGGATATTTTATGCTATACACTCGGAGCCTCGGATTTTCACCTCTCTCCGAAAAAATTCTTTCTCTCCGCCCACATCATCTCTTTCCTCTTACGACTCGCCCACCGCGTAGTCTTTTTCGGTCACCCTTGGCCGAGTCGGTATAACCTTATCTATAGAAAGTAATATTACGAAACAAGCCACAACATTCAACTGAGATCGCTGTAGTTTACGGGCGGAAAAGCGGCCAAGATATGTACTTTGTATCTTACAGATCTAAGCCCCACCTGCGCTTCAACATCATCAAAGGAGGTTTAATAGACAGCCCTTTGCGTAGATATAGCACTATTTTGAAAGGAATTAGAATAAGAGATCTAAGGCTTTTATATACCGGTGATATTTTTTAAAAACCGCGTGCATTACTTCCATTGCAGGAATTAGATAATGAAAATTTTAAATTGATATTATCTGGAGGGTTAGCGCAAGGTTATTCCGAGATAGTTACACACTCTCCGTACGTCTATTTTTGTTATAATTATATTTTTAAAGCTTATATGGATCTCAGAGGATTATTATCACATAGGATTTTCAATTTGATTTCTTTTAGTACCAACACCAGAAAAAAACATCGCCGGATCTTTTAAAATGTTCTAAAATAAAATTTTCTCAAATTCTCGTAAGTTTGAGAAGAGAGCTCTTCAGATTAGACCACAACCGCGGCCAACTTCATTCGATCTCGGGCCAAGTTACAGGTTGACGTCACGTGTTGGTTGACTTCCATTTCTTGCGTTTGATCCAAAGTGTTTTCCTGTCATCCGCATTGTATCGTGAATGAATCGTCGCCTGTTTTTATGACGTTTGAATTCGAATTCTGGGATATTCTTGTTTCGTCAAAATTCCTTAGTTTCGATTTAAATATGTTAAGATGAAACGAATAGAGTGCTTTGTTATTTCGATGAGAGTTGAAGCAATGATACTCCATATTTTAAAGAGCTAATAAATTTCTCGATGATGCTCGTTTGGATGCCACGTCTCCTCTTACGGTCATAAAACTCGCATGCAAAAATATAAAAACCTTGTTTCAGGGCTGGGCTACCGCGAAATTCAGTTTATCTTTGAAAGGGTACGCGCCTACAAAACGTTTGGGAGCCACTGATCTAGAGTAATATCAAGTCAAACTTCTATAGATTGATTTTTTAACTGCTAGAACGTATTGTATTTCTTCTCAACAGTATTCCATCGTGTTCAAGTGAATTTCTATTACCCGAATTTTTTGTCTCCTCTTAGGACTAAAAATAAAAGTTTCGCTGTCATTTTTAAACCATCGTATCTGGAAATTGAACACGCGGCTTAATCGAAACTTGCTTTCGGATAATGATTAATAAAGTCACCGTGAAATTTCTGGCGGAGAGATTGTCGTTGTTATTAATTTTGGTTGCGAATGCGAATTAAAAATACATCGGGAGGACTGTGTGAGAAGGAGATATTTCTGGTGTGGAAGGAGGGAAGGGAGACGTGATAGCCAGCCGTAGGGTCGACAATACATGGTCCAGCCCTCGCAAGATGCTCGGATAAGAACGGAAAAGTGGTCGGGGGGTCGTGCCATCTGCTTTCTGTCCTCGCTAGCCGGCGTCAGTTCATCCGCGGACTGCCTGTCCTTCCTCTCACACTCCCACGACTTCCCCTTTCTATACGCCGGGTTCCCTCCTCACTCGCTCCCCCTTTCTCCCCTCGAGACCCGGTCCCTCGTCTGTGGCGATTATCTCGCCATTAAAGCAGCCCTCTCCCCTTTGATAGCTTCCTAGTTTTCCATCTTCGCCGCACGGCGAGTTAATGCTCCCTGGAATCCACGCGTCTAATTCCCGGCCATTTGTTCTCTTCCCCTCGTGCTCCCCATTCTTTTCCGCGTCTCATTTGCATATGACTGGGATTCTCTCACGCGGGAGGTGCTCTCGGCCGCCCCGTCGTTCAAACCCCCACCGAAGCATTTCTTCGAGAGGGTTTCTCACTAACATAAGAGGACGTGCTATAACCGTGACAGACAGATGAACCCGGGGTCGGTTGGGTGAATCCGCCCACGCGGAAATTCGGCTCTTGGAAAGTCAGCTCTTTTAATCGCTCCATTTCTCGTCCCGATCCATCAAGTTTTATATTATTATTTATTGTTCTTTGTTATTGGACGTTTACCAGTAGAAGTTCTTCAAATCCCATGAATTTTTCATTTTTGTTCGGAATGTACCTCTAATTTTCGAGTTCGTTGTTTCCTCGATGTTTTTGGTCATTCATCGTTGTCGCCATTTTCACGTATGTATTATAATGAGTGATATAACAGGCAGAAAACCTTGATGAAACTGTCATTGGATTCGGGATCGATTACGTGATCTGGCTACTTGCGGTTAAAGACGTATCCCGTAATCGTAATATGTTTCGCCACCAAATTCAGAAACGTTTTCTGTTTCATGAAGGAAATTTTTTTCCAAGGTTTAATGTTAGTTGTAAGCCAGAAAATATTATATCATTCTCCTTTTTTTAAATAATTGAAAAAACTTCCATCTATATTGGTGATTTGATTTGTAAATATGTGTAATAAGATGCAATGCCAAAAATGTTAAATGGCATGATTTTTTTATTGTGATTTCTGTTGTTCGCTTTTTACAATTTTCCCACTGACATGATTGAAAAAGCGTCAGCTTTGTGTGACTTCTTCGCAAAGTAAGAAACTCAATAATTTCTTCAACTCAAGAAAATTGCGCTTGAAAAAGGTAATTTTTAACTTTCTTCTTTGCCCTCAAATTCAAATAAATCTTCATACATATTTTCATTGCATTGGCTCTACATTTTTTTATCTCGTGGCAACTGCATAAAACACCTCTGTCTTAGTGAGCGAAGCGACGCTGAAACCCACCTCTCTAAACATTGTTCTCTCATTTACTTCACTTGAATAGGCGAGAGACATAACATTTAATTAATTCTCAAGAGAACCGGGAAGTTAAACGCGGAATCGCAAACCCTCTGAGCCAAGAAAAACCCCAAAGCGAACATCAGGATTGTTGAAGCCATTACTATGGTTCTCTCTGTATATGTGTGTTGCGCGTGTGGGTCCAGCGTATGTAGGCAGACGAGTGCCGGATGGGTGGATGCAGACGTGTTAGCCGAGGGGAGGCGTGATAGATGGGAAAAAGAGGGGAGGAGTGTGGAGGAAGAAATGAGAGAGGGGACGGAAATAGTGATTGTGCTAGAGCGCCAGAGGAAGGGGTTGGAGGCAGGAAGGGATGTAGGTTGGTTGCTTGGGATGCTAAAGGTGGTGTCGGAGTGTGTTGACCCCTTGGAACTCATGCGACTGTTATACTCTTCGGCCGATCGGCTCACCTCTAGACGCCCCGAACCCTTTGAACACCGCTTGCCCGATCACTGTTTTCCCCTTCCACTTTCGGTCGATTATGTTCGATTTTATACGTACGCTTCCGGCCTGGCGTGACTCTTCGTCCGTGCATGGTTATAGTTCGTTCCGATTAAAAAAAAAGAACCTTTGTTTCTTGGTCTTGCCAATTCTGTCTTGTTTTCTTCCATGCCCTCCCGAATGACTTTTGAACACTTCAGCATTTGCGAGCAGTTTGCTAGGTGGAAAGAAAGTATTTAAGGTTTTCCTTTTAATGTTGGAAATACGTGATGTTACGGTTTTAATCGGGGTCGCGATTTTGCGAAGGAAAAAGTATCCCGCCTCTCGCTCTCTTTCCCTCCATGCCTTGAATTAAATATGTCCTCTCGTCCCTTCCTTTTTCCGCATTTGTCTTCCTCTTGCTCGCTGACCACCCTTTCCCACACTCCCTTGGGCAGTTTCCTTTCCCCTGACATCATGGAACGCATTCCATTACTACGCCTTCTTCCCTCACTCCCTCCGGCCCCCCTCTTCCCCGTTCGCGCTTCCGACAGCTCCCCGACCTTCGCTACAGCTATACGAGAGTCGCTCGCGCTTAACGAAATCGTCCCGCAACTATGTAATCCCCATCCCTTTCTCTCTGTCCTATCTCCATTCCATCTTTTCATCGTTCCTCCCAACTCCCTTCCCTAAACTCTTTTTCCGCCTCAGTCCCTGCTTTGTAGCCGTAACACGCATATGGTTTTCTAATCTTGTTGTGGCTATTGCGGATACCTGAGGAAGTATATTTTCTTGGATTTTTTTCCAGCCATAAGGCGAACTTGATAGTTCCCTGTTAAATGAACTATTATTAAATGTTTAATAATACCAGAGGTGATATTTATGTTGACGTTTTGGTGCTTTTCGTCATTGCCGAGGAGCACTTTTATCTTCGTGATGTCTGTCCGTCCGTCGGTACGGATTTATCAGGGAAGAATTGTCAACATAAAAAAACAAAATCAAGATATTTGGTACAGATATAGAAGGCACGGCTGCCACAATACAAGTAATAAAAAAAATATTTTACACGTATTTGTGTTGTTCTGTCCCCATAAATTTTAACCAAGTTTAATATTCATAATGTACACTTATATATAATACCATAATAGCATATTTTGACCGGATCAACCAAACAGGGGTGCCACAATTACAAATTAAACTGTTTCAGTAATTGTGGATTTGGAAGGAATTGGCTGGAGATATTTCAACTAAATTTTGTATATAATATTTGTACAACATACCATAATAATATAAATATGCTTAAAGCGGAGCCAACGAGCAGGACTACCACAGAAAAAAGTAAAATAATATTTCTTTTATATGTATTTCAAGAGAACTGACCGCATGGATTTTAACAAAATATGGTATATATAATATTTATATATATATATATATATATATATATATATATATATATATGTTTTCCCCAAATGTAAAAATAATAGTTTTGAACAATCCTCAAATGTTGCAATTTAAAATTTTTTACACTTTCTCCATTATGGGGTACTAATGCTACACAATTTAGCAAAATTTTAAAGTTGTAGCACTTCTAGAAGTCAAATAATATTTTCTAATTGTTTAAATTTAAATAATTTTTAACGGCGGCCGAAATTCATGTTTGGTAAAATTGAAATGTTTTTCATTATATATCGACGACTCTTACAGAGGAGGATATAACATCTAACATATATATATAACATACTAGTAGAAGGTGCTTGCATACTGCAAGCATTTCATCTCACCTTGAAAAAACATTCATTTTTCAGACAGACATTTCATCATTACTAATATTCTTTTATTTCTAAAGATTTCACCTCCGCAGCGATTTATGTTTTTCCCACATGTAAATATAATAGTTTTTAAACAATCCCCAAATATTGCAATTTTAAAAATTTTACACTTTCTTCATAATATGGTACTAATGCTACACATTTTAGCCAAATTTTAAAGTTGTAGCACTCCTAGAAGTAATATAATATTTTCCTAATTGTTTAAATTTAAATAATTTTTAACGGCCCCTGCAATTCATATATGTTAAAATTGAAATGTTTATTTGTGCAAATTCACTACTCTGTAAATAATTTGAAAATTTCAGGTTCCTAGCTCATCCCGTAGTACCTAAACAGTTATCTATTTGTTTAAATTTTAAGAATTTTTAACTGCCAAACAAATTAAAATATCAAAATTTGTATAATCCCTATTTCGTTTTTTTTAAGAATTCTACTTACAAAAAAAATTTCAACTCCGTAGCACATGCGAAAATACATAAACCATGAAAATTTGTTTAAACAATTGCGAATTTTTAGCGGCTGCATTGTTGCACTTTTTGAAGATTTTCGTTTTTTCTAGTCGGTTTTGTACAAACTCCTACCTAAGAAAAAAATTTCGAATCTCCAGCTCATCTGGAAGTGCGTGCGAAACATTAGTATCCTCCTATATCCTCCTCCTCTGTAAGAGTCGTCGATATATAATGATAACAGGAGGATACTAATGTTTAGGCACTTCCATATTAGCAGGAGATTCGAAATTTTTTTCTTAGGTAGGATTTTGTGCAAAACCGAATAGAAAAAACGAAAATCTTGAAAAAGTGCAACAATGAGGCCGCTAAAAATTCGCAATTGTTTAAACAAATTTTCAAGGTTTATGTATTTCCGCATGTGCCACGGAGTTGAATTTTTTTTTAAGTAGAATTTCTAAAAAAACGTAATAGGGATTATAAAAATTTTGATATTTTTATTTGTTTGGCAGTTAAAAATTCTTAAAGTTTAAACAAATGGATAACCGTTTAGGTACTACGGGATGAGCTAGGAAGCTGAAATTTTCAAATTATTTACCGAGTATTGAATTTACACAAATAAACATTTCAATTTTACCATATATGAATTGCGGCGGCCGTTAAAAATTATTTAAATTTAAACAATTAGAAAAATATTATTTTACTTCTAGATGTGCTACAACTTTAAAATTTGGCTAAAATGTGTAGCATTAGTACCTTATAATGAAGAAAGTGTAAAATATTTAAAATTGCAACATTTGGGGATTGTTTTAAACTATTATTTTTACGTGGGAAAAACGAAAATCGCTGCGGTAGTAAAATGTTTAGAATTAAAAGAATATTTGTGTTGATGAAATGTCTTTCTGAAAAATGAATGTTTTTTCAAGGTGAGATGAAATGCTTGCAGTATGCAAGCGCCAACTACTAGTATTTATATATATATATATATATATATATATATATATATATATATATATATATATATATATATATATATATATATATATATATATATAACCAAAATAGCATATTTCAACCGGGTCGAGTTAACAGGGCTACCACAATATCAAGATTAGATTTTTTGTAACTATGAATTTGGAATGTATGGGCTGACCGGATTTCGAATAAATTTTGTTTGTAGGGAGAGTTTAGAATGGGAAAACGAAATGAATATCTGCGAATTTGACGAAAAGCATTTTTGTAGCACGGAAAACCCGTGTACATCCCTACTTGTTCTTAATTTGATGATGCAATACAGAATCGGCGAGGTATTTTTTATGTAGTATATTAAAGTAGTTAATTGAATTTCATGCTGTGGTTAACGTGACGGTACGTATGCATTAAATCGTGAGAAATGATTTTTTATTGGAAATGATGGTTTAACTGCACTTTTAATGTTTGCACCCGTTATTCGAAACATTCACGACGGTGAGAATGTATTTTTTCTTCGCGAAATTCAATTTTCTTCGAGTGGTTTCAAGTCTTATGTCAAATTCATCCCTCTCTAATTGATGTGAAGTAATTGTTTTGCTGCTCATGCCCGCGTGTTCTCGCCTATTTTCAACAAAGATTCCGTCATTCTCTCGGGATCCCACTACAAAACGCGAAACCCGTCTCACTTTTCACTTCCTGGAACGCTGTATAAGGCCACGGGTTTCGTTACTGCCAGCTCAGTCGGAGATAATAGTTCTTTCGAGTCGTCTGTTTTCTCTCCACTGCGTATGAGTGGAACGACCCTATTTTATGCGTAGGGGTGGTTGTCTATCGAGGGAGGTTAAGAGGAGCGAACGACTACTCCATTTTCGTGCGATAGCAAGGTGGTCGCGGGGGCGTGTCCATCCCTCTCGCGATGCAGGGAAGGAGAATGAGAGAGGGAAGCGTGATGCGGAGGAGGGAGAGGGAGGGTCAGTCGGAGAAGAGATGAGAGAAGACGACACAGGATGTTGGGCTGGGCGTTTCTCCGGACGCGTAAGGCTTTGAGGAAATGAGTCTCCTGTTTTACTGTACGAAAATTGGTCTGTAAATGCCTCGCGAATATCCGGCTCCTATAATTGTTTCCCCCCGTCCTCTCTCTCCTCTCTCTTTCCTCTCTCTTTCTATCCTCTCTCTTTCCCCCTCTCTCTTTCCTCCTCTCTCTTTCCTCCTCTCTCTTTCCTCCCCTCTCTCTCCTCTCCCTCTCTCCCCTCTCTCTCTTCTCTCTCCCCCCCCTCTCTCTCTCCTTTCTCTCCTCTCTCTCTCCTTGCTCTCTCCTCTCTCTCTCTCCTTGCTCTCTCCTCTCTCTCTCTCCTTGCTCTCTCCTCTCTCTCTCTCCTTGCTCTCTCCTCTCTCTCTCTCCTTGCTCTCTTCTCTCTCTCTCTCTCTCCGTCTAAATATATTATCAGACGTTCGAGTGAGAAATAAATCGAGTAGTAAAGATTTTATTACGTGCGTGTAATCATTGTTAGAATAAAACTATTTGAATTTCGGAATTTGAAAAATTCTCCAGAGGAAAGAGCATGAAGCAAATATAAACAGGAGAATGTGCAATGCTATTTGTATGCAACTGGCATTTCCCATTTAATTATTATATTCAAAATCGATGTTATAAAAATCGCGTCATCTAAATTATATCTAAGCATCTTATTTTCCACATCGATGAAAGTTAACATCTTAGACAATTTTTGCTTTTTTCGTTTACGAATAAAAGAATCGGAAATAAAAACTTGCCATCGATCTCTTTAAACCAAATTTAAGTTTCACGTCACATCCCTTAGGATATCAATGGGCGACCTAAATTCCTAGTCACACGTCACATCTCCGCGACCAAATTCCTCTGGTTAGGGAGCCCCTTGACGTGATTCTAAGGAACCGTGTCACCCTCGGTGGAGAGGTGGCGTTTCGCGAACCTTCCTCCTCGGTGGGAGCCAGCATTCTCTCGTATCTCCTCTCTCGGGTCCCTGAAGGGTTTCGCGGATGGCCTCAAACGTAAATGAGAGGAAACCTTACAGGGCGACCGATAAGAATGGCCTCTGGTGAACTCGTCGATAATGTGGTCAGGGAGGAGCGAGTCTATACGATGAACCTCCCATTCCGAAACCATTGTGCGCTGCCGTCCTAATTTTGCACTCGGCCAATTTCGGTCTTCGGGTGAGATCATCCATCAACTCGCGAGTGGAGAGAGTGAGGAGTCATTAGTCGGTGGAAACTTTCTTTATCGGTACAGGAGAGGAAGACTTCCCTTTTCCTCGACATTAATCATATTTGTCGCACGGAGTCTTAACGCAACTTCATGTCCATTGCAGATTCGAACTCACCTTGACCTTTATTTTGCATCGTTTTCGGCGCGTATTGATAGCTCGTCGGTGAAGAGTTGCGCGATCGAGATTTTTCTTTCGAGATTCGGCGTATTGGATTCGATAGCCTCCGTATCAATCAACGGGCTCAGGTTAATGCTCCATTGCTTTAAAAGGGGTTGCGTAACGGGTATCACTCAAAAGTTCCCAAACCCGATTTAAAGGCCTCAGTGTTTGGGCGTCAAGTTTCCATCCGTCTATTAAGATCCCTGTAGTATGAGTGGGGCGTCATCTTGAATGCATCTTAATTAGTTTAGCCTGAGCGTGAGGCAGTGTTTCGTAATGAGAGAATGTATTGAAGGTATAATCGTATGAAAGGAGAGAAGAGTAATAAAGAAAAACGCGAAGGAATACTTGATTCCCTGTACTATTTAAAGAGATGGTTGCGATAACACGTTCGAACGAGCATTGGATGAAAGCGTGGGAAAACGACTGATTCACTGGCTTGCCACGAAGATTATTGGTATTGATCGACGTGAATACAGTATATGGTCAAGGAGCCACAAAACAGTCGAATAATCTAGGTGCAAAATACTCGTCCTCGTTTGTTCATTAAAGAACCAAACTCCTTGATTTTTAGAAACAAATAACGGTGCATTACCACATAATATGGCTTATTTATAGCTTAAATGCATATCTTGTCTATTCATCAGTCTTACGATTAGAGGAGTTACCTTGACCATGTATTGGATTCAAGCCTTCAGGTGATTTCGATAGTACATTTTTGGCAATAAAAACAGAATCTTCAATTTATTATGAATGTTACGCATGGGTATCTTTTGCAAAAATAATCTTTTATTTTATTTATTTTATACTAGCTCATAAACAGCTGTTAACGGCCTTTTCAATGAGCGAAATAACGTTAACAAAGACGAACACATACAATCATGCTCTCGGCAGGATTCCCCCGCGACCCTACCACTAATAGTACGTAATAGAAGGCTATTTTAAACGTTCTGATACAGCGTGATTTAGCTTTTTATACAGTTTTCGTATTATCTATCAAAATCACAGTGTGGCATTTATTTATTGGCAATATTACGCTACTGAATGTATTTCCCTTACAAGGTTAACTTTTATAATAAAAAATTAAATTGACGAACTTAGCTTATGGATTGTACCAAGTAAATATTACAGGTAATTTCTATTATCATAAATCGTATGAGATAAACCGTTTGAACATTTTATCAGCGGGCTAGCCGTCCTTATTGGTAATATTAGTGAAATACGACTCTAAACGGCTGCTTAGTTCTTGGAACATGTGCATTACGTATATACCTTTAATAATAATGTACATTTTTAAGCTTGTATAACCAACAAATATTTGTTTTAATAGTGAAATAGTGTGGGATAGTTTGTCTCAATGGAATTACATTGTTAGCTGTTTCTATATGAACTTATTCTATGCCATACTTTCAGAATGCTAATTATTAATTAATTATTAATAATGTATTATAACTCCGAATCAATGCAATCCGGATATTTATATATATTTCATTTTTAAAAGCTGATTTATAGCTTATGGCATACCCAACTCTACGTGAAGTGAAAATAATTTCAAATATTAAGTTTTCTATAGTGAAGGCGGTTAAATGCTAAATGTGCACATCTTTTTTAAATTGAAAGCGAAATTCGCTTAGTCAGACTGAAGGGACTGGCAAGATTTATTGATGCCATTCATAAAACAAAAGAGCCTGCTTTCGAAATGTTTTTTTTTAGCATTATTCAACTTTCATCAGAAACGGGTAGGTATGCCAGTGTATGTTTAGTTGCTACTTGTTCGGTTTTATTTATGAGGAAACTTGAATCATTTCCTATTTCTGCCACCAGAAATTTGTGAGTGCGGTATTTTACTTGTAAATGATATTTTTGGTATGCGTGTAGTTTCAGTATCTCTATATATTTTCAAAATATGTTATGCGAGAATTCGCAAATTTTCATGGATTAACATAATTTTCAATTAACAAAGCTTTCTCGTTGCCTACTTGGATGAGCCTAATGTGGATATTTTTTGCAAAAGGGACCTGGAATTGAATCATCTTTTCATCTTATGAAAATTTAAAAGGCCGGATAAAAATTCCTAAAAGTTGTCGTGAGAATTTGTAAAATTATGTGAAATCCCATAACGAGTGCAACGAAGAAGGAGGAATTTTGGTAAATCTTTCTAATCTCGCCCGTGACATTTATATACAAGTGACGGTATTTAAGGAAAGTAAAGGCGGTCGTAATTTATTACTTCTCTTGAAATATTCTCTCAGATATAGCGTAATAGACTTTTTTAAACATTTTCTTTTAACGAAGAGGAGGTTTGTTTAATTTTTTCAACCGTAAAAGAGTTGCTATCTCAAGCTGAGGAGACAGAATTGACATTTGAGTGACGTACCTTGGGCAGTAACCTCGGAGACCATCTCATCTCTCCCTCTTTCTCCTCCTCCTTGCGCAGACTGCTAGGCGTTTTGCACCCCTTCCTGCCACTCCTCGTCTTCTCGCATCCCATTTTTCGCGTGAGTCACGAATTCAGTATTCGTCAAGGCAAAGGAACACCAAACCGAGGTGACAACAAAGACGAACGGTGGATTTCTTGGGAGTAATCCAGGCGGCATCATCCTCACATAAAGAAATCAGACGGAGGAGAAGATTCGAGTTGGATCGTGAGAAGGGAGAAGAGGGTGGAGAAATATTTGTCCCAAGAACGATTGTTGGATGGATCATGATTTGGGTGACTATTTCTGTAGAATTTGCGAATTAGTAATGCGTCGATGGAGAATTTTTTGATACAGAAAACGGAAGGATTGTGGAAAATTTAAGTGACTTAGAGACATTTTAGAAATGGAAATGTTGCCTATTAAAGGATGTTTACGTGAGAAATAAGGTAGCATGTAGCTTGCGGATGGGGAGATGAGAAAAAAAGGTATGGGTAAGTTAGGGTCAGACGCTGCAAGCTTGAAGTGGATTACAACGGACGACTGTCAGGAACTAAAATAGGAGTTAAATTGTGACAGTTTAGGAGAAAAATTCTGTACTTGACCGGGAATCGAACTCGGGTCTCCCCACTTGCCGGATAGGTGCTTTAACCAAATAAGCTATCAAGCCAGCCTTATTCTCCTATTTCGAATTGGGGTATTTACGTTGAAGAAGGGCTAAGTAGTAAACCTCCAACACAAACGTCCTCATAGAGGCATCGCGGAAAAAGCCCCTACTTTATTCCAAGAAAGTGAGATGACTTCAGTTATGAATTTGGAAGGAATTGGCTGAACCGATTTAAGTGAAATTATGCAGTAAAGAGGCGTATAACATAGAAAAACAAAATCAAGATGTTTAATGAAGATATAGAAAGTAGGGCTGCCACAATACAAGAATTGAAAAACATTCTTTTTTCACATATTTGTGTTGAAATCTCTGCATCAATTTGAACCAAATTATAATATTTATAATGTACACATATATATAAAACCATAATAGCATATTTAAACTGAATCAGCCAAACAGGGGTACCACAGTTACAAATTAAATTCTTTCACTAATTATGGAGTTGGAAGGAATTGGCCTAACAGATTTCAATTAAATTTTGTATATAAGATGTAAATAACATAGCATAATGAAATCAAGATGTTTAAAGCTGAGCTAAAAAGCAGGACTACCACAATAAAAAGTAAAATAATATTTCTTTAGCACGTAATTATAGAGAACTGACAGCATGGATTTTAACCAAATATGATGTATATAATCTTTATATAAATAACAAAATTATTATATTCAAACCGGGTCGACTAAACAGGGCTACCACAATATCATAGTTAAAATTTTTCTGTAACTATTAATATCGAAGGTATTGGCTGAACGGATTTCAAAGAAATTTCGTTTGTATGGAGAATATAGAACGACAAAACGAAATAAACATGTTTAAAACGAATCTAAAAAGCAGGGTAGCCAAAATATAAGAAAAATTAATTTTCAGATTTCAAAGCAAATATATTAGCATAGGATTATACTACGGCGAATTTGACGAAAAGCACTTCTGTACCATAGGTAGCCCGTATACATACCTACTTGTTATGTATATGCTAAGATTGTACGTCTTTATTTTTGTTTGAATTGATAATGATCGAAAAAGATCGTTAAAAACCGTAGTCCTTCCTGAATTTAAGCGCGTGTGCGCCTAAGGCGGCCCTTTTTCATTACAGAGAAATCTGAAATATGGCATAAATCTTAATTGCTAATTTTCCTTTTCCTTATTATATACTTAACTGTATTTTTCTGTTTGATTTTCTTGGGAACCTCAAACGTTCACTTGCGATCCTCCGCCAAAAGAAGGTTGCTTCCTGCAATAAAGAATTTATGATTCTTCTGAGAAATTCTATTTTGCTTCGCAAAACTGCGAAGGAATGATCCTTTTAAAAAAATCAGTGTTCATTTTTGTACGGTGGTTTTCCAAAACATCGACAGAAACTTCATTTAATATTTTTTCAGTGATTGAGATCGTTTTTAATATGCATTTTAAAAGACGCTTGGTGGAAGGATAAAGATTTGGATTTCCAGCACTGGTTTGTTATTGGATTCAGTCTTAGTACGTTTTGAGTATTCCCGTAACTCCGTCGTTTTTAAATCCTCCGAAGAGTTTATTCCTTTAAAGTCACAGCTGAGACGTGTATTTCAACGCGAAGAAACCTATTCGAGGGAAGCTAGAGTTAGATTTCTTGCAGCACGTCTTCCGAAAAGGCCTGTATGCCATGTGATTCATTGACCATCTCTCTACGAAATGTGTTAAAACGCCCGCAGCGTGTCTTTTCGGTTGGTAAAAAATTTAAATGTTTAATGCACCAGCCATCAATTGGAATGATACTGATTGTAACACATTGGATAGATATCCTTTATGAGTAGGAATGGAAAGTTGCGGCCGAGCTCTTATTGGATTGGCAAAAGGGAAATACGGACGGAAGAGTTGTAATGTCTTGTCCAATCTCTTCCTTGCCTGAGAATGTCGCTAATTCGGTATCCTTCACTTCCCTTCTCAGTCTCCTTTTCATCTATCTCTCCCTCCCTCCACCTCGCATTCTCCTCTCTTTCCACTCCTTCCCCTTCCTCAGCAGCATCCTTTCTCTCTCTCTCTCTCCCCCTCCCTCCTTCCCTCTTCTCTCAAGAAGCCAGTGAAAAGCTATCTCTCTCATTCCCCAAGTTTGCCTCTCTAGCGAGTGTCTTCTTGGACTGGATTTGGGATCGCAGGAGCAGGTTCTTCGTCCACACGCGCTCGCCTCGGCTCCTAAAGCCAAGCCGTGTTACGGAATTTACCGTAGGTTTTCCCCACACTCCATGCGATCCCTCGATTTCCCTCCTCGCAACTTTTCGCCTTCGTATCACCTTTCCTTCATAATTCCCCGAACCAATAATTTTAATTTATTTTCGTCCATGTCGAACTGTGCACGTTTCACGTCTGCCGTCGACCATGGACGTTTGGCAGGCACTTGGGTTGTAGCGGGGCCCGAGAGAAGCTACGTTAATGACTTGTTTTCGATTCTTGAATCTAATTTCGTCCGAGTCAAAGGGCCAAAAGTACTTGTCGGTCCTAGTTTTTATTTGAAAGAATGTTCGTTATATTCCCGATTGGCCGTGGTTGCGCCATGCGATTCTTTCGAGGAATTCGTTGCCTCAAAACGTATCAACGTCCTCATGTTCGGCGCGAATTTATTTTGGTAACACCCGCTGCAGATCGCGTAACAATTTTGTAACGCTTACATAAGGTCCGTCCTTAACAAAAAGAGTTGCCAACTGCGAAGTCATTGCAAAATAGTTAGGAAGGACCTCCAAATTGTTTTTCATTGATGAAAAACTTAGCACCGCTAACGAGAAACATGACGGCCAAGTGCCACCTCGTGACGTTCACCACGACTGACTTTTCTTTTCAAGCTCTCCCACCAACCGAAAGTTATACTGAAGATTATAATGGCACATACATGCATAGTCACAAAATAAAAAGAATCCACAACATATCGTTATTTCGACGCTGAAATTAATTAGGGATAATTTGTACCCGATTATCATGAAAAAAGGTGCATAATTATAAAGAATTAAACTCTACTTCATCGCATTTTTCAGGAACATCCTGTAATGCATCTAACAGGTGCATCACTGATTCCTCGCTTTGCGCGTAACGCTTTACACGTTTTCGATTTGGCAGTGTTTTCATTTTAGAGAACTGCCTCGAATTGCACGGCCATCAGTTTCACTGTAGCACGGTTTCGAACCGGTATCCAAGCATAAAAAATTATGAAATGTTTACTTTTGACGCAGATGTTGTAATAAAGAATAAATGAATCAATTCTGAATAAAATATAACTAAGTTGTAGCACCTTGAACTCAAGACGACTCTTAAATGTAACCTCGTATTCCTACGGGGAAATGTATCCCACTTTGCACGGTCTTTTCCAGGAAAGCTTGGACCGTTCAAAGCGAGTGAAATAATTGTATTGTCTTTTTGAGGCCTTTCAAAAGCAGCATTTCAGTGAAAAGGGTAATCTTTTTAATTTTTAAAGTTTCTTTACCTCACGCAAATATGGGGCAGACGGATGACTGTTTGATTAGTAAGAGTGAGCACCTCGGGATATCTCATTGCTCGTTTTATTAGGGGCCCGAGGACGAGAAATTTTGAAGTCATCAATGGGAATCGCACGGTTGCGACGTTGCCGTCTCCGCGACTTCCCTCCCTCTTCATTATTTTCGGCGATTGCGCGTTAGCTTTGAGGCGTCTCTTGCGCCTCGGCAGCGAAATGGAGTTCTTTGCCGATGACTCTCCCTTAAAATATGGTTCGGGAAAATATTTTCCCGTTCTATTCTTATCATGTTGAAGTGCACAGCTCCGATATTGCTTGCCTTTTGATTGCGGGAAGATAGAAAGCCATTGGATAATGAACCAAATCCCCATTGTTAATTGAAACTATAATAATAATGTCCGAGTGAAGATTGTCATCTTGCTTTACCATCACTGAAAATGAAACCAGTCGATTAATTTATACCGAATGGGGAATTAAATTTCTGGAAAACTGACTATCATTTGTTTATTTAGATTAGTTATAAAATAAATGCATCCCACCTTGACCATTTTTTACCATTTTAATAAACCATAATTTCAAGAAACAAAGCCAGTTTTTTTATTTGAATTTTTTGCGAAATCTTCTTAGAAAATAACTGTCGACCTTAATGAAGTCAGCGTCATCGGGGAAATTTCACCCACCGACAAGTGCATTGACCTTCGCTCGCTGAGTGGAATTGTATATGTATATACTGCTCCCTCCTAACCATTGCAATTCGCAACGTCAACTGTTTCCCACTCGTAAACAACGTGTGTGCTAATAAGAATTGGTTGAATTCGGTCACCGTTTAAATTTTGGTTCAAGTTTAGCTTCTTTTTTACCGGCTAACTCGAATTTTCGTTATCTCGAAGAAGCTATCTTTCTCGCTTGTATTTCTTTAATTTGTATTGATTACTAGAATTCTTCGTAGTCTTCTCTTAAGGTTTCAGTTGTCGAGATTCAATTTTTATACGCACTTTTTAATTGGAGCCATTTGGTTTAACTAAACGCATTTTTCGATATCCTTGTTTTGCGCGAAATTCTTCATTTTCTCCGATTCCTATGGTAAGCATTACTTTATCACTTATAATTAGTTTTTATGATATTTCACTCGCCTCCACATTGCCATTCTCGATGCGTACGGATGCGTGATTTATTGCAGGAAGAATTCACGAAATACTTAATTCCTTTAAGCCTTTACAACTTCTCGTATCCTTCCTCTTCCTTCGTTCCAACTTTTCTCTAAGTATTTCTTCGGCGCCCTTGGAAAGCGACTTTGCCTGCGGGTGCAACACCGTTCGTTCTCTCCGTTCTTCGCCGAAGGGCGAGAATCATGTTATCTGCTCCCTCCCCTTCCCATTCCTATGTTTCCCCTCTCCTTGTATCCGATCGCGATCGCCCCGCCTCCCATTGTGCTCGTCGGGCAATTCATGGGTGTGTTCTTCTCCTCTGAAGCCGGTGGATGGAGTTGCGTCGTCTGCGAGGCCACGGGGATCCTGGAAATCTGAACGCTTTATTGTCCACTTCCGCTGTCGCCGTTTATCGGTTTCATATGTTTTTTTTGTGCTCGGCCGATGTCGATGATAGTATTCGTTTTCATTAATCGTTCGCTTCGCAGATTTGGGTCACCGGGAGTATTTCAAACTTAACCACCGTCATTCTATTTATGGTCTCTATATGAATCGCTCCTTATGGGTCATGGGGGTGGTTCTTTTCGCCATTGTGGATAAGTATCCAGAAGATGATCAGATGATGATTAGCGGTGTTAGATTTTTGGGTTTTAGATCAAAACCTGCTGCGGGGGATGTGCATTTAACTAATTGGTAGATTAGGCACATTTTTGCGGAAATAAGTTGATCTTGCTGACTTTTTCGGGGCTTCCCGTCGATCTCGCAATTCAATTGTGATTCATAATCTCTGCAGCAGTTATTCCCAACGTTTATGTGGCAAAGCACACATTCAGATTAAAATTCGGCGCACGCCAACATGTTTATGTCTGCAACTTCAAGTTGCAGCATTCTTTTCCTCACAAAATATTTAAACAGTGATCGCCAAGCCATTTATTTTATTCTCAATGAAAACAATTCGTGAAACTTAAAAGAATACCAAGTTAGGCAGCAATGCATGAATAAGATCATAAAGATCACATTTAGCGTATTTGCTCGAATATATCGCCTTCTACCCCATTTCAGAAGCCACACCAAAGAAAAAATATCCGGGGTATTGATACTATATTTTTATTTCAAAATACCTGATCGGTTTCAGTTAATTTCCAGTATAAATATAATTATGCGATAAGATTAGCGAATGTATACCTTGAAGTAATTTTCATTTCACTGTTTTGATTGCACTGAATTATGTACGTACATATGAATTACATTAATTAGATTGTGTATTAAAACGCTTAGGTGGAAGAAGGGGCCATATGGCCTCAACCTCGCCGTATTAAGGATAATTAAATAAATAAATGATTATAATAAATGTGTACATTTATTGGCTTTCGGTGATCTATATTAGTTTCTATCTCTTAAAACGTTAAATACGGGACGAAGACATAAGGGGAAATTTGGCTGCTGCGCTTTCCATAAGCCTAATACTGTATTCTAAGGGTAGAGTAGACTATAGAACATAGAGGATTGCATCTTAGAGGGGGTGAGAGGGAGAGGATGAATAGAAGATATCTTTGGTCGCGATTTTAATACGAGTATAAATTCTCGGGTTACGTTTTAGAAAGAAAAACGCCTTATAATCGGGAAAAATACGACAAACTAAATCAAAATAAAATTCTGAGGTCTTCACTAGTGTGAAAGCTGACAGCGCAAGGAAGTGTATGCACGAGAAATTTTTGAAAAGGAAATTGGGAATTCCATAATTTCGTGCAAGAAATGTCATTGAATGAATAGAATTCCGCCGATATTTTAGATCGGTAGCTCGCTGCAAAAAACACAATTACACTTAATATAATCCAAATGGAATAAATCAACGCACGGCCACCAAATACTCAGTCTGAAGGTATTGAGAATGTACAGAGCATCTCCACTGCTTACCGCGCCTGAGCAACCATGGCTGTGCAGAGAAGTGCTTTTCTTTCACTTCTAGGAAGAGAATTCAAGAAGTTCTGGTGGGCTCTCCAATGTCAGCAGATGAGATAGATTTTGTTTATACTCGCTCCGCCGTGAAAAATTTCCCTCAAGGTACGTAATTCGAGGTACGTCCTCTGCCTCCTACCACGCGGACAAAAAAAGTCATATTTCGGAGGATGAGCATGGTTAGACCTTAGCTTCCCGAGAGTGAGAGAGGGAAAACGTCCTTAACTATTTGATAGCTTTTGCGTATAGCCTGTAAGAAATTTTTGGAAATATTTCTGTTCCGAGTTCAACCGTGCGTAACATTATTTTTGTTAGAATAATTTCTTTATATTTCTCCGTGAAAATGAGCTCGGGCACCGAGTTGGGAACCACTGTCCTACAGACTGAAACTCTTTTTCCTTTTGCGTACAGTTTTTCTTTGATATCGTTGTCTTTTATGGAACCCGGTTATATTTAGTTCATACTCTTCGCGTTATTTGCTATTTTATTATAAATTTGAATTATTGAAATGTACCAAATCATATGACAATAAAATTTCTCGATAACGTTGTATTCGTTTTTAACATACTGTTTTCTTCTCTTATAGGTAAGCACCGCCACGACTTTTGCTGGACGAGTGTCTGGGTTTTATGAGGACCGGCGTTATTGCACCGCGATTAGTGAGTGATATATGACTGAATGTCACGTAAACTTGCTGGTTCCACGACGCAGTTTTGTCGTTTATTCAAAATAGTCTGGAAGGAATTGTTTTTTTTTAGATATTCAGTGATCTTTCGAAAGTCATCGTTAGTATTCGAAGGTGCGTAGAGGCACAGAGGAGATAAATATGAGAGCGAATGAGGTCAGTTGTCTAACGCGCTCCACTGGACCATCGACCACGCCTCCCATTCCTATTCGACCTCCTTTTTAAATTGTTTGCATTTTCCCATATTTTTTAACTCTTGGGCATTCCCCTTCGCCGCTAACGCAGATTCTCTAGTATTTACATTCTACTTAAATATCGATCGCGATTTTAAATATTTAAAAGTTTGCGCTATGCATTGCATTCCTCTCCTATTCAGCCCCAGGACAGCGAGAAGGACAGTGTAATGAAGGTCATATTCTGGTGAAATATTTCATCCGAAGTCCATCTCAAATGCGGAAATTTCCGCATTTTTAATCTCTGTTCAAGAGTACTGACCCGCTTTCCGAAGATATTTTAAAATGAGACACGTAAATTGCAAGCATTTAATGAAATAAATTATTATTATTTAGCCTTAGGAGGCAGGGTAAGTAGGAGTTAGAATTTTTATTTAGTAACGGTTCGATTAGATCTAACATATTGCTGCGGCAAAGTCTGTTTATGCTATTAGTCGTCATGCTTTCGCGTTAATTGGATGTTAGTGTCAAATTATCAAATTTAATAATTTGTGTAGATATTCAGTTTATACGTTCCAGTCCATTCACTCGCAAGAAACAAGGCGAATGTCTGTGTTTTTAATGGTTATAGATGCTATTTTGATTAATTGCTATTATTCATAATATATGTTAATCAAGTTAATGGACGAGGCAGAGAATTCGTGGAATTCCATAATCAAAAAAATTAACAATACGAAAAGAAAATTTAATAAAAACTTGCTAATTTCCACAAATGAATAATAAACACGACCGATTTCAGCGAATAATCACCATCATCAGGTAACAAGCATTCAAAAATAGGCAATATATGCCAACAAGAAAGAGGTGGGGAGGTGACGATAGGGGGAAAGAAGGAGAGCGAGAGACGAAAATAGGAGTCAACGGTGAATAGTGGGTGGGGAGAGGTGAGGAAGGGGAAGTCATTAACAGAAGACAGAGAGCACTATGAGGGAGAGAAGGTTGAACATTGTTTCGGAGAAAGACTTCTAGGTCGGGGAGGAAGTGCTGACATGAGTAGCGGGGAATAAGAGGGGAACTGGTGATCGTTAACTAAAAGTATCTCGGAATTAAGTTTGTTATGTATTAGCAAAAGTTTTTATTAAAAATATTTTTTCGTATTGTTAATTTTGTTGGATATGTTAATGAATTGTTTCAGTTATAAATAAATATTCATGCTTTATAACAGTAGTTTTAATTGCTTGTAGCACAGTGCTATTTCATGAGGAAAAGATGACGATGATTCATGGATACATTTTCTAAATTTATTATAGATTTCTTTTCCGGTTAACGCTAAATATTTCAAAATCGTTCGATCTCGATGTTATGAATAATGCATTTGTTCGTGCGAAGCGGAAGTTCTTTTTCAGTTGACGCCAGAAGTTAATACGTTAATGTTCTGAACTACATAAATCGATTTCATCGCTTCCTATTGTGGCGTCGAGTAGTTTACACTTGTATATGCTGCCGTCGTCCAGAATGTTTACAGCGTTTTGTTGACCAAAGCTAGAAAAACTTCCCTTTGATTCGATGAAGAACATCCCGTTCTGCCATTTTACGTTAGAAGCATTTCATATTTCTAGAAGCAGATGTTATTAAACGACACACCGCGGCAATTACTTTTTTAACAAGAAAAACATCAGCGAGCGATTCTCGAAAATGCAGTTTCTGGGACAGTCACCAACGCATTTATGCGGCGCCTGCTATGTGTAGTCATACCAATCATGAAACGCAGCCAAGACTTTTTTAAAGTCGCTAGATTATTGTTTGTTTTGTTATTCTTGTTCAACTTACTTCATCTCGGTGGATTTAACCCTCACATGTTTAAACTAAAGTACTGGTTTTACTATCGGTACGAAAAGGTGTTTTTTAAATGTATTATTGCTTGATCTCACTATTCAGTAGCCGAAGTACCCTCCGCTGAAGCGGTAGGAATTTATCTAGCTAAACCGGAGAAACCCGCGTGAGGAAGTTTTTTCTCATTAGGTCCCGCAAGTTAGCGTTGTCCATGCGTTCTCCGCGTATCGAGCGACCATCGTAACCAACACCGTGAAAAACGGAATGGAAACGACCTTCTGGCGGATGCGTCGCAGAAAAGGAGTTTTTGTAAATAAACCACTGCAAAATAGGATTTCTTATATTTAAAAAAACTTGCTTTCATCCGTGATGTCGCCAGAAGTGCCACACTTAAAATTTTAGAATGATTTAATATATCGCGGTATTGGTTGAGAAATGATTTTCCCACGGCATTTTAGTGATTAATTTTTGTCTTATCACGCGTTTTCTTCTTTTACAAATGTAGTGGTACCGGAGTTCATGTTTGCGAATAACTCGTGAGGATCCCATTAAGGCTTTTTATGGACTGCCAAAGCTCGTAAAAACGGTCCAAACTGGAACATCTAGCTCCTTTCGAAAGTAACTCGATTCTGTCCTTTATACGAATTTTAGTTTGACTTCGTTCTTGAGATACACTTTATTCGTCCTGCATTCACTTCCATTGGTGAGTTTTTTTTGCATATATTCAGAGATGCGCCCCATTTGCGCCAGCGTCTTCCTATCCAATGTATCTCCTTCGAGAGGTCGTTGAAATCCCCGCGATTCGCAACTTTCTCCCCCCTCATATCGGACAGGCCCAGTGGATTCCCTTGTGGGTTTACTTTCTCAAACGAGAAACGCATGTGTATTTTCTGTGTGTCTTTTATCCAGCGGTCAAACATGAATGGGTGTCGGAAAGTTAGTTGGCATTGAAAGGGCAATAAGTGGGCCGCCATTGGCAGGTGAGAAAGACCACGGACAGCTCCAGCCTCCTTCCATCGTCGACGTTGCCTTTGGTCGCAGATAGGGTTATACGCGTCGGAATTAACGACGCCTCTTCGTACTCTCTCGGCTAAAAAGGGATAGAAACAGCGCGGAAAGGGGAGTTTTTTAATTCCTCCGGATCTTTGAATTATGGTCGGAGAGAGCGTGTTACATATCTCTGTCGGAACTTCCACTTAGGGCGCCAAACGCTCGCGAGGAAAACTGACGGTGGGTGTAGAGGGGGAGGGGAGGCAAGAGGAGTTTCTTTCCCTTCCACATGTTCCGCAGTAAATAATGAGGGAAATGATCTCCCGGCGTAGCACAGATTTTTCGTGTGCGCCCTCTTTCCGTCGCCTGGCGGCGTTGCGAGCGCGTTGGGATTTTATTGGCGTTATCGGGGTCACGGCAGGCACGTAGATGAGTCTCGTCCTCCATTCGCGATTTTCTTTCGTTTAATTTGTCGCGAAAAAAGGCCAAGGATGCTCGTTTTTTTTTAATAATTCGTTGTAAAGTTCATCTCTGCCCGCATGCTGTTTTCTTGCCTCCGATGGGACCTCCATTTCCGTGGAAGTGTTTTTTCATGAAGGGTCTCTTCTCGCATGGGTTCTGATCCGAATGCGGTTGCTGTTTTCTTCGTAAAGTTCTCGTTATTTAAGCGTATTTTTGTAGCATACATCATTTCGGGAGCATTTCTCCGTGTCCGTGAATATTTTGACTGAAGGTATGAACGGGTGCATAAAGAAAAATACTAAGAAACTGTACGTATTCATAAATTATTATCAGTTTCAGCTTGTGGCTTGTATCGTTTTCCTGGAGGCGATAATCGTTCTCCTGTGACAATTTCGTTTTCAACGCGCGCACGTTTATTTGTAGTTGCCTTCATCGCTCAAATGCGAAGTTATATAAAGGTCGCTGATTCATCGACTTGTCATTATATCCATTTAAAATGCTTACGAGCGTCGTAACACAACTGTTCAGTATCTATGTACGGAATCGTAAAAGAAAAAAGTCGCCACTTAAATGGAATTTTTTTCTCTAGTTCATATTGATTTTAAAAACTGAATGGTTAAATTTATATAGTTAAATTTTACTTTTTTGGATTTTCACTTGAAATACAGCTCGCAAAAGCTCAGAATCTGACTTTGAAGGTAATAGGCCTCGTAACGTAATAGTATTGCACCACATAGCCATAAAAGTTCCGTTTCGGTCGTACGCTGAAAACAATGACGTTCGGAGTGCTTTTCCTCCAACCGCGTCACGGCTTGTAAACTCCAGGGAAGCGTTACGCCCCCTTTCCAACAAAAAGGACCTGGAATAAAAACCCAAGTGCTCTCTGCAATCGCCGTCCAAGATAATTTCGCCCCGGTATTCGCGTCCAGCGATGTACCGTTTCGCCTCCCTCTCTCTCTCTCTCTCTTATCCTCCTGCTTTTAATGGTTTCCACTGTCCTCTACCTCGCGCGATAATCATTTAACGTTTCGGAGCGCAGATCGCCCTCTTCCGGAATAGGATGAAAAAATAATTCCTAGAACACCGCGATGTTCCATCCCCGGCTTCCCGCCTTCTCTTCGTCCTCCTCAGTTCTCTTACGGATGGCTGACTTTGAAAGGGAGCATGCGGCGGCGGACGAGAGGGCAAAGGGGCAAGGAGCGGAGGGAAGGGGAAATAGGGTGCAAGGGGGGAGGGAAGGAAATCAGCAGCCCCATGCCCCACTTTGCAGAAAGCACCTTCGTCGACTTCGATTCGCGTCCTCTTACCTGTTCAAATTATTCCCTCCGGTCGCCGCCACCTACATCTCTCTTCGGGATGGGATTTTTATCGGAGCAGTAGTAGTAATTGGTTTTTTAAATGCGTCGACGGCTATGTTAATTTTGCACTCTCATCAACTGGACATATGTATGTACAGAAGGGAGGAGGGAAACCCGGTGCCGGCATTAGCCTACTATTTACGAAAAGCACCAAGCGGGCCAACTGCTTAACGTCCCTTCCGAAGGACTGAACGCTGAATTTGCGCGGTATCCTCCTGGCGACCTCGGAAAAAAATCCTACTTGCGTAGGATTTGTGCCCGCTGCCTTTTCGAGCAGCAGGCGGGTTGCAGACAGCGTCCTAACCACCACACCACTGGCACCCCCGTTTTTATCGGGGTTGGCCAGATATTAAGCAATGGTCCGTTTTTTTTACGAGTATCGGTATATTTTTTATGGAGGAAATTTGAATTTTTTTACTGCTTGTACGATCTTGAGAGTTGAGCGTTATCTGTTATTGCTTTTAAATTTTCATAACTGTGACGTAGATTTATGAACCTTTTTTTAACCGACGACTCCTTAACTAATTTACTTTGCTTTACGTTACGCCTCTGCTGGCACATGTGCATGAGAAAGACTTTTATATATTTTTCTCTTCTATCAACACTGGCCATCAACGGCGCCCGACTAGCTGCACAACTCAACACGGGGCAAAATGGACCTTGAATTTAACAAAGTGAACCGTACATAGAAAAATCTAAAGGTTTTCTCCAAATTTGTGTTTATTTCGAGTGATGCTTTCGGGAGTCATCAAATCTTGCTCTTATTTTTTTAATCCAGAAGAGTATTATTAATTTCGTTAATTTATCTAGAAAAACTGCTAAGATATAGTTCGGTACCTAGAAAAATTCATTTAAATTATTCCAAGATTCTATTGAAGAACCCGCTCACTACTCGACAACTGATGTGTCCTGATTTATAGTGCGTTGTTTGCTTGATCATGTCTGATCGAAGCGTCTTATGCCAGATATAATCCGCGATCTTTGCACACCATCAGTTGAGGAAGTGGGAAGGCTGAATCTGAACAGAGTATGTATGTTCTTTCTACGTAATGCGGGAAGAAAATAATCTCGTTCGGCATCGACCTCAGTGAGATTTTTATAATTAACAGCCAAATAGACCGCGTCGAATTTGCCGTGCTGAGTTGGTGAACAACGATATACGGTTTTGAATCTGCCCAAAGTAATTCCATTGTCTTTTTAAAGGGAACTGTGTTTTTAGTTCAGTCTTTTCCTTTCAATCAAACGTTGATTTATGATGTCGGTGGAAATGTTTCATCCCAATTGGAGGAAATTGAACGAAAAGTGATATATTTCGCCGAAATTAAATTTCCGTCAGAATTAACGCGCTATTGACCGTAACAGAACGAGCTCCGGCCGACGGAAATTGAAAGTTTCCTTTGTGTGATTCCGCTTTTATATTGCTTTCCCTATTTTGACACATTCGCGTTTTATTTGCATTTTATTTTTTCCTACGCTTTTTCCAAGTACAGTTATGTTTACGTTTAGTTTCTTAGCAAAGCTAACGAACTGCGTTTCACCTTTTCTGTATTTATGCATTTTAAATTTCGACATCCGCCGCGTTTTCATGGTCGCGCGAATGAAATTTATTTCCAACGTGCTCGGTTGTTTTAGTGTTTGCCCTTAACGGTTTAGAAAGTGTACTCGCCCTTCGTAAGCTATGGTCTGCGGGGCATTGAGGTTTGTGAAGGAGAAGTAAATTTCCTTTGTGACAAAGTGGATATTTTGAAAATATCGTTTGATTTGGCAAATTTCAATATTTTTTTATCTCCCTCCCTCTCTCTCTTTCTCTCTCTCCCTCTCTCTCTCTACTATTTATGCATCACCTTATATGAAAAAATTTCTCCCCATTTCTCGTACTTTCGTGTTCTGCTCTACACCGATGCCCGCATCTTTTTAGCCTGTGTAAATGTAGTTATTTTTACCAAATGAAATCATAAGTCCGTCTTCGTATCTCACCACGGACCGTACAATTCCCCTTTTTCACATTTGTTTTCAAGTAAATAGTCCGCGATTAAAATTAACCCTCGCTGTGTGGCCGGCGGCCACTAAGTAGACTCCTGTCTCTTAGCCTGTATTTCGAAGCCTATCAAAGGCCTGCAGTTCCTTATCACTTTTAATATGTGGCAATATACGATAACGGTTGGGTGTGGTTAAGCACACACGCCTACTGAGACGGTTGTATTTAAATTTAGATCGTAAGAATGATTAAAGTTCCTTTATGACGACTATGTCCTGGCGTTTATCCCTTCCTACGCAAATCGGAAACATATTACTGGTCACTTACTGTCTTTAAGTTAACACAAGCTTCTTGTTTCAAAAAAGAATTATGAATGTATCCTTAGAGTTGAAATCCAAATCATAAACAAGGTAGCTCACAACATTGTAATGGTTATTGGATCTACCTAATTTATTAATCTCACTATAGTAGGCCGTTTGGGTTTAAAAAATTTGGCGCCAATGGAAAGATCTTGAATATTGGACTGGAATTGTAACGTTGTAGTCAAATTGTTTGCTGAAATATAGAGCGTATTAAATAAATCACCATATATTTTATTCCCGTTACCTATCGTATTTTACACTAAAAACTCGTTTCATGTCTTCTGTTTCCTTGCCCGAAAAATATTTTATTACATTTTTTATGGTTGAATTTTAAATATCACATTTCTTATAAACCTGAACGGTGAAAGTAATATTTATTATGTTATCCATTTTTTAAATTGAGTTCTCAACTCCCCTTCTACGGGATATATTTCCTTTTTTTGTAATCCGTTCTAATTCCTCACAGATCTAGATGAAGTTTCGGGGATTAAATCCTTGTAGGTCTCAGCTACCTCATTCTGACGACGATGCCATGCTTAATCTCACTTTAAATCATACCTTAAACTACATCTGCTGGAGTTCGTTTCGACTCCTGCTTCGCCTCAGTTTCGCCCTCCCCAGATATGACGAGGACGTTAACCCGCGCCTACTCTTTTAAACGCCGGCCCGAGAGCAGTTCCTCCGAGGTCGTCACGTAAAGGAGGCCTTTAAAAGAGTTAGGTACGCGTCGGGTAGAGGAGGGAGAGGTGGCGTGTGTGTCGTAGGGCGGAGGGAGTGGGTGTCCCGCGCGTTGTTTGGTCCTCGTGAGCGTGTGCGCGTCTAGAATGACGACTTGCAGGGACTGTGGAGGCGGCGGAGCGTATTGAGGGGGTATGTATTCGCGTGGGACGAGATTCTCCAGGGAAGAGAGAGGGAGAAAATTTCCTATGAGGGAGATGTGGGAGGTTAAAAAAATGAACGAAGGGGAGGGCGGAGAGGGTCTTTGTCGGTAGGATTTTAGGGATCGGGGAAGGGAGTGAGCGTTTACTTACCCAAAAAGGATAACTTCCTATCGAAGAGGAAAGTGCGTGGGCAACGTTCGCCTACGCTCGAGTAGTTTTGGAGTGGTTATTTTTTTATCGTGGTTCGAGAGGCAAGTTTTGCAATTCTGTGGTGGAGGTTCTTTATAAAAACAGATGGTATCAACAATTTTTATTTAATTATTGCCACGTTTTTTGGATGGTGACAGAGAAAATGTTGTGGTGATGTATACAAAATTCCTTAATTATTTGCTCGGTCTCTTTTCGCTCGAGCCATTAGGTGTCGATTTATCAATTTTTTATTTATTTTTCGATGAAACGCGTAAAATGTAGGTGCCATTTATGTTATAGCGGATCTCTTACGTGCATTTTATCAATCAGACAAGGTGGGTGACGGTTCTGCCATAATATTTTGACAGGTGATCGCCATTTTTCACCAGCTAAATTATTACCAATTTTTTTTAATTTCCATATGCAGTGAAAGAAAAATAATTTGATTAAATTTATAATTTTCTCCAGCCTCCATAACTATTAATTATTGCCTCACCTTCGAAATCTGCTACGAACGCTTATATACGTTCATTCCCCAAGGTAACGGCCATATTTGTTTCGTGTCTCTTTTTAAAGTGTTTGACAGTGTATAATTTCATTGAATGAGTATTCCCTAATAGAGTTTCGCCTTCCTCTATTAGGAAGAAAGAGAAAGTTCCGATTCTCATTCCACGTGGTAATATACTCGAGGTGGGGTCGCACTTTCCTATCGAGTTTAAACCACTTTTGTGAAAAGGCTGTGTTATCGAAAGATAAATTTCTGTATAGCAATTCCTCGATGGAAATACTTAACCTCGCGGCGTGTTCTGTTGAAGAAGATGGGAGAGGAAGAAAAAGGCGGATTTCGGAATTCTCTTTCCGGGGAAGCGCCTCTCTCTCTTTCTCCCTTTCTCCCTCCTCTCTCCCTCTTTCCCTCCTCTCTCCCTCTTTCCCTCCTCTCTCCCTCCTCTCTCCCTCTTTCCCTCCTCTCTCTCCCTCCTCTCTCTCCCTTTCCTTTCTCCCTCTTTCCTTTCTCTCCCTTTCCTTTCTCTCCCTCTTTCCTTTCTCTCCCTCTCTCCCTCCTCTCTCTCTTTCCCTCCTCTCTCTCTTTCCCTCCTCTCTCTCCCTCCTCTCTCTCCCTCCTTTCTCTCCCTTTCCTTTCTCCCTCTTTCCTTTCTCTCCCTTTCCTTTCTCTCCCTCTTTCCTTTCTCTCCCTCTTTCCCTCCTCTCACTCCCTCTTTCCCTCCTCTCTCTCCCTCTTTCCTTTCTCTCCCTTCCCTCCTCTCTCTCCCCCTTTCCCTCCTCTCTCTCTCTCCCTCTTTCCCTCCTCTCTCTCCCTCTTTCCCTCCTCTCTCTCCCTCTTTCCCTCCACTGTCTTTCCCTCTCCATTTCTTCCATCCCCCTTTCGTTTTCCCGCATTTACCACCCAATGCCCTCTCCTTCCACAACCAATACCCCCGTGGCACTTCTTTCTTCTTTTCTGGACCGGGCGGCCTTGAGTGAGAAAGAGGGGGAGAGAGGGAAGAACTGAGGAACGCGCGAAGGCGGGGGCCACACCATCTCTGAAGACGGGGGATGGTCCTCATTCTCGAGGCAAGCGATCCCCTCTCACTCCTCTTCCTCTCCGCTTTGTGTCTTCCTCTTTCTACCTCCTATTCTTCATGCGGCGTTTCTTTCCCCTGCCGGTTATTTATCTTTATCCCTTTACTTTTCTTCCTCGCTTCACCTTATCCACTCCATTCTCAATTTCTGTTTCTCTCTCAATATCTTTATTTTCTCCTCGCTCGCCCTACGTATCTCGTCTATCTCTTCTCTTACTTATCCCCAACTCGCTCCTTCCCTCTCACTTTCGTATTGGACTCGCGGCCTTTTTTGTCTTTTCTATATCTTCTTTCAAGTTGAAATGAAGAGAGAGCGAGAGGAAGGAGCGTGCGAAAGCAGCGCGCGTAATATGGAGGGCGGGAAAGAGGAGTAGGCTGCCTTTTCTTCGCCAAGCATGTTCCGAGGTTGCTGAGTGGGTTATCAAATTGAGATTCATTGCGCTGTGATTGAATTTCCTCGTTTGCGGAAAATTTTGCCTTTTAAAGGCACGCTATTATATAGCGCGTATATTACAAAAATGAAAGAAGTTCTTAGTGCAGAGAGAGAGAGAGAGTTCGTTAACGAAGTTTAGCAAATGGAAAGGCACCTTGAGAATTTTTTTTCGTAGTGCGACATCGATTCTTTGTTATAATTCAAGCAAATTTCTATAATTTTTCTCATATATTCGGTCCGACTATAGGGGTGGTCTCTGGCTTCCAATACTATGGTTGCTGGTTGAAATCCTGATATAGATGCTTGTATATGTTACTTTTTCCAAGCTCTTTGTCAGAGGCCCTGATTTTGCAATTTAAGAGACAATTAAAATAAATTAATATCTTAATTTTTTTAATCTAAAAAATATCAATTAGTATTGTAGGTTTTTCAACTTCTAAATGTAATGTTATTCCAATTTGCGACACGGTTCCATTATCTTACTTTATTTGTGAACAAACTAAAGAAACTCAACGTTAGTTGAAGATTTCTCCGCTTAAGTTTATTTTAGATGTTCTAAAATTTTGGGCGAGCAAAAAGCGATTTCATTGTTTGATTTTGATAACGAAAGCAAACTTTTCGAATCTTTGCTAATCGCCTAACCCGTGTTATAAGTTACTTTCACCGGAACAACCATCAGTCGATGAATCATGCCCGACATATTGTCGAACTGCATCCGAGTTATCGCCCAGATGCTACTTTGAAATCGTTTACATTCCGTTAAAAATTCTCAGCGTCTCCTGCTATCAATCACTCAACGGGATTCGATGAACCGCTATCCTCGAGATGGTGTTTTAAATCAGGCAGCTGTCAATTTTTGGGATCCATCTTCACCCACCAAATGAATGTTTGAAATAAATAGAGCATCGTATATACCAGAGATGCCCATAACGTCGATCGCGATCGACCGGTCGATCGCCAAGCCATTTTTGGTCGATCTCAAGCGAAATAATAAATAATTCATTTAGAAATAAAAAAGTATATGAAATTTCTAATAAAATTATTATAAAAACATGCAAATTAAACATTATGACCTTCCATCGCAAAAACTAATAGCATAGATTCCAAGCCTCCAGGGCCGGCTTGAGGAAAGTGTCAAACAAAATTAAACGGGCCAAGTCAGCCGCAGTCAGCCCCGTACTCTTAGAGCAGGGCCGCACCAACCAGTGGTGCGCATCCAACCCCACAAATGATCAAACCGCTGGAAGTTCAAAAAATTAATATTTTGTACGAATTATTATATTATGCCATTAAAATGTCAGTTTGAATATTTGTTTAATTATTGTTTATCAAAAGTTTTTCCTGTGTGTATCATTTGTTTATTACATTGTGGAAAAATAGATATCGGATGAGTAGCCATAGAAAAAGTAGATCTTGACTGGTTAGCCGTAAGAAAAGTAGATCTTATACGCAAAAATAGTGGGAACCCCTGGTCTATACAAATGACAAATATCGTTCGATATTCCGTGGTCCTCTCGATCGATAAATCCTACCAAAAATCCGCTTCTCATTATCTGCGATTTCCAGTTTAGTTTCTAATCGCGTATTTTATCGAAGTTGTTTGGTTTTTTAGGCTGGTTTGCAAAGGAAACAGCCTTATGAAATGGTCCTGTGTGTGAATGAGTGTGCGCCCCCTACTAACAACTTTTGCACCGATGGACCGATTTTCATGAAACTTGGTATGAGGCTTGTGCTGCCAGGGCCCACCTCCGGGCTATATTTTATTTGGCGAAGATTGAAGTCCCTGGTTCGATTCCAGGAACGTTTTCCTCTATTTGTTTTACATAGGAAGTCTCAAATCTATCGTGCAGAGATGTTTTCTTTGATACTTTAAAATATCTTAAAATTGTGATATCGGAGCGAGGTTTGTATTGTTCTAAGGGAAAAGAATGTAGATTGTAATTCTTATCACAGAATTTTGATAATTGATCGTAATTTCTACTAAAACATAGCGCATTTGCGTTTTAAATCGCATTTTATCGGGTCGTTCCCATGGAGACGATTATTATTGAACTCGGCTTGAGCATAGACGAGTGAACAAATGGGTTATTTTCTTTTCCACTCGACTACCCTTCAGCAATGGACAGTTGATCCATACATATTAGCGTGTAAACAGTAACATTTATTAAATTCGTTTATTTAAAAAAATAAATGCAAAATATGTCAGAAAGAGATTTTGACATTGCTTTTAGTATTTTAAACCATATAATGCTCTATTAATATGTTTTTCCAATTTTTCTCTATCACTGATAAACTATGAATTACAAATGGTATTTATGGTATGAGAATTCCTTGGAATGACTAACACATGCTGAAACATTTCCTGTCAATATTAAGTAATCAATTCGAGACGTCAACGTTGGGAAAAAAGCCAGCATTAGTCCTGGTTTGGACCTCTTGTTTGTTGCATAGATGAGCTGATTTGCGGAATTTGTACTTTTTTGGAAGACTTAATAAAAACGCTTCGACCTAAATATTTCTGTGTTGAGAAAGGGAATTTTATTGAATTGTTTGAATGCTGAATAAAAGCGCTGCTCGGTGTAAACATGCCTGTTATCTCTTTGGGCGCGTTTTACCATCAAAACAAACCATTATTGCCAAATAATCGAGATCCTTGTTGTCGAAATGTTTGTTAACGAAGTGCCAAACAACTTTCTCGCGCTATCGACAAATTCCAAATGCTATTTTAGTTGTTCTACGTATCAAATTGCGGCGCTTTCGTTTAAAACATTCAATTGCATCGCCTGTGTTTAATTTATCACTATTTAGAATCATTAAATTTTAATTAATTTACATCTGTAGTTGAATGATTATTTGAGTCGCCTTTATTTGTGGCTGTCGGAAAAATTGAATTCTAATAAAGAATTTGCGTTTTTACCGAAAGGTGGATATGACGCCCAGTATAAAAATTATCGAACCCTTTGAATTGTTTATATTGTGATTTTAAATTCACAAAGTAGCACTGCTCTAATTTAATTGCATTAGCAATATTTTTATGAGATACTATTATTAGAGTACCATTGAAATTTTGACACGTTTATTTATTTCTCCGCGGTGTCGATATGCGGTTCAGTCTAATTGTAAGTCTCATGCAAAAGCGTTCAGTTAAAGCAATCACTGGCAGGAGACGCAAGTGAATTATGTTTCCCTCATTCAACTTCCAATTCTTTCTCTGCCCTACGCTGCCGAGACTCTCGACTCCTTTGGAGGCTGCAAAACCGACCATTTGCGAGCATCGCGTGGCATACCGTGTTTGAAGTTGGGTCTCACCCCTGTATTTTTATTATAGTTTTCTTGCTCTCCCCGCGATCTCGAAGGGCGTCCTTGGCACTCTCATCACGTGGGCCGATGGGACGGACACTTGCGTCCCTGGGTGCCGCCGCGTGGGCAGACGCAGGTTCTTTCCTCGCTATCTCGTCCCCATCGGGATGCTTTCCCTCTCTGTCGGAGGAGGTATGACTTTATAAGGCTTCGAGTTACCGACGCCTTCCACCGATCCCGGAGAATCGACATACAGAGAGAGACATATAAAGGAATCGCGAGCAAAGCCTTTGCGTCCTTTTACCTCAACGTGATTTACGGTCTTGCTCTACTTGTGGTATACGCGCTATCGTCTGCTTATAAACACTACATTTAGTCCTTTCTGGCGACGTCGTAGTAACGGCTGCGAAAGAATTTCAATGGCTGATCTTATAGTAGCTTGCGCGTCTAAGTTCGAGCAAGGCATGTCTTAACGATGCTTACAATTGAGGAAATAGACCGAGATATGTAAAAAGATGTGTGAAATACATTGGGCAGTTGAAGTCGAAATCTGTGTGGAATTTTTCGGGCTGGACTGGGGTGGAACGAACCATTAGGTGCTCGAAAAGATCTATTCCATTGTTGGTATTATGTAGCTTTATGACTTCTCTTTGCGCGTCTTTCCTTGACACTTAAATCATCGATACAGAAGTCCTTTACAAAATTATCCTTTTTTTTGGGAGTAAGAATTTTAGTTGCGTGTTTTTAATTTAGTCTCAGCAACGGCAGATATTAATTGCAGTATCGAATTTACGTTTACCATAATCATCAGGTGTCAAATGCAAGCCCCATCGGATAATTCATTCAATAATTTATTTTCGAGATAACTAATTAGAACATAGAACTGAGCTATTTGTCAGCAATGGATTTCTGCAACCTTAGGTCTTTCTAACCTTGGAAAATATTTTCGTCACAGTTTTTCTTTAAATTTCAGTAGAAGGTTATTTTCGCTTGCGATTAAAATTTATGTGTAAAATGTATTGCCGATAAGCTTTAATAGCACATCAAAAGTGATTAAAGGCCATCTAGATTTGTTTTTGTATATTATTTGGATACCTCTACCATATTCGTCAATTGAGATTTATCTTTGCCGGTCCGGATAACAAATGGTCAGTTATGATTTGTTTGCATGTATAAAGCGCCGTAAACATCGCGAAACAAGTTGGAGGTGAGGCCCAATCGGCAACACTGTAATTCTCAATGTCGATCTTGCACTTGGTGGACGGCCGCGCCCACCCTGAAACATTCCCCTCCCTCTCCCCTTTTTATCTCATCCACTCCCCCTTCCAATATCTCCTCGCGCGTCTCATCAAAGCTCCCGTGTGCATTCTCCTCTCTTTTGCACTCCCTCCTCTCCGTCCCTCCGGCGTGGTTATCGCGTTTCCCTGTCAAAGCATTCCACGACCACCGCACCCCTCACACCCCGTCTCCCCGAGGGGCCTTATGCTGGATCTTATTAATACTCCCTTAATTCCGCGCCCGTTACAAATCCCCGGCGCGGGGGACATACACAGAAGACCCCCTTCCTCTCTTTCCCTCCCCTGCCCTTGTTCCCGCCACCGTCCTTAATTGGGTTTGTAAGACCGCTATTCTCCTATAGCGGATAGCCGTGACCTCGACATTTGTGTCTGGCGACCGCCCTTTTAGCGATGGATGGTGAGCAGAAGCGGGACTTGTAAAGGGGTAGTAGTGCGGCTCCATATGGCGAAACTACTTGCCCCCAGGCCGTACTAACACGCGGAAAGTTGTGACTTGGAGTTTGATGATCAGCCGTTGGCTCAATGAACTCGGGCGTTATTTACGCGGCGATCGGCTGCTGTGAAATACGATTTTATATCGGGATATTTATTATCTTTCGGAGTTGTTATTAAAGCAGGTGGCGAGTTTCAGTAATCAACGTTTGTTGTTATGTTTCCTGTAATTTTCGTATCTTCTCTTAGGTTCTGTTGAATTGAATTGTTAGTTGACATTAAGTTTGTATCAGATGAATGGCGTTTGATGCTCTTAGTATCTTTTCTCGGAAACTTGGGTTTTTATTCCAAAAATCTTTCTATTTCTGAATGCAAAATGTCTCGCAGAAAACCTTTAAAAATATTATGAACGGTCGAAACGTTTTAAGTTCATCCTAGGAACTCTCTAGAAAACCATTTGAGCCGGTGATCCGAGTTATTGTTTTTCTTTCTCTCGGAGTCTTCACATATTTCCGAAAAGCATAAGCCTGCGCAAGCGGTTGAAGTTGCATCCGATGGGGTGAGGCGATGGTGTGGGATTGGAAAACCTTGAGAAAGAAGCATAACGAGGAGAATACCCATACATGTTACATCCGCGTCCGTGGGAGAAAAAGCATATCTCGTGGGCGATCTCTTTTTTAGGGGGGAATCTTTTTAACCTTTGTATCGTTAATGCGCACGCTTGCACCGTTATTCTCGCTCTGCTAATTGGGGATCATGTCCATTCGAGTCGAGGACGTGACGAAGTTGAAATCTTGCCATACGACGCGCATTTTAGCTCGTTTCGCGACTGCCCTCGTCGAAGCACGACAATGAATGTAGATGGGAAGCAACTTTTGGAAAACGTGACAACGCATCTCTGTGTCTTGATCATTTCCGTCGACGAACCTCTGCACGAAGTAGAACAATGTGAACGAGACGGAAAGCTCGTTTGATCTTAGCCAAATTTGTCAGATAATCGATTGTGAGGTCTTCGTTATTTGGTCGTTTTGTTTCTCGGCATTCGATTAAAAGAAGATTTTATGCGTCTTTACCTGCATCGTGAGAATTGGGTGAACGTTGTTGGGTATCGTGACAACAGACGTCTCATCCTGTTTTGCGGTCTAATAATAGCCTCGCCAGCCGCATTGACGTCTTTACTACTGACTGGGTTATTTAACACTCAAACGCCTTCGTGGTTACGGAAGATTTCCATTGATAGAATCTGAAGAAGAAGATGACACAAGTATTTGCAGAGCGGATAAAGGAAGGCTGTTATTTTTCATCGACGCGCATAATGTAATTGATATATTTTTAGAATGAAAGGGTTTCTCGAAGATTATATATCATATAAAATGTTTTTAACTTAATAAACGTGTATTATTATCATAGAATTTTTAATTTTTTATTGACTTGAACATTTCCATATAAATATGACTTTTTCATTATTTTTTGAGACCTTTAACTTGGTTTGAGATTTAAATACAGCTGTGGCGTGTGCTTGGAGAATTGAAAAGACGTGAAGATTCCTTGACAAAATAATTAGAAGTGTATGCTAGTGACCCAAATTTGCCAGTGCTCTAATTATAATATTTTTTGCTTCCAATAAAATATTTTTATGGCATTCGTGCTCGTTTCGTGGCCCTTGAGATGTAATAATTTTATCATTAGAAGACCTTGGTTTGTATTTTTTTGTTAATTTATATTAGCGCTCTTTATACAATATTTACGTGAGACGAAATTGGACGTATATTATAGCTATCATTTTCAAAAATGATGCCTTTTTAATTTTTTCTATTCAACTTTGAAAGAGCTATCATTAACTTTCATTTAAAAAGCGCCAACAACTGTCTTTCTGGCGCCAGAAAAAGGTGAAATGCTCATTTGTTAATGTGGGTTGAAAATATGAATATACTGCAAAGTTATATAGCATACGATTTGCAAAAGAGCGATGGATTTTCGCGACCTACGTTCGCGCTGCCGCATCTCTTGCACGACGTCCCCAATTCCAAGAACGCCTTCGTCTCTCCGTGAGCTCGCGGATACGCACCCTTTCGTGCCTCTCGCTGACCCTCCCCTTAACCCCCGCCCCCACCTCTCCCTCCTCCAACTCTCTCTCTGACCATCCTCGACTCTCCGCGGCGATGATCCGGGGAAACAGGCTCGTTTGTGGAACACGCGAGGTGTGGGTTATTGCGACGTTGCCTAATGTCTCACCCCGCCTTTTTTTCCTTATTCCTCCTCCCTCTCCCCCATTCCATGCTCGTACGTTTCCGGGGTGGATTCTTGTGGAGGTAGAGAGGGTGGAGGTTCGTGATCAGGGGGAGGCATATCTGCGAGTGAAGGGGTAGTTCGGCCGTCATTTTATGTAGGTGAGTGCGGATGGCGTGGAGAAGTCATGAGCCTTTTCCTCCCCTCTCTCTCTCTCCCCCTCGCTGTTCATCCGGTTTATCCTTTAACCACCCTCTCCCCCCTCTCTCTTCCTCACTCCCCCATTCACCCAGCTAATAGCTTTCGCCGGATACGCCAGTGTGCCCGGTGTCGCGCTTCTAGAACGAAAAGACCGACTGCGTCCAGCCTATTAAAGCGTGGCTCGCCGGGATTGTCATAACGATCCGGCCAAAGGGTTGTCGCCCACAAGTGTGACTTATCGCGCGAGACGTCTGCGCTTTTTATTTTTAATCGACGTTTGTATGCGTCTGGCGCGACATGGTTGTCGCAGTTAATTCCGTCGATTGTGCCCCTATCTTCTTCATACAGCGTAAGCTGCCCGTGCCTATGAAACGATCGAACGATGCCATTTTTTTCGGCAATAGTTGTCGGTTCATCGTCGCGTGTTTTCGTCTTAGGTGTTCCACTTGGCTGTTCGTGACCAGCGTTGAAGGTACTGGCAGTTCTTGATTTGCTTGGTTTTGATTTACACGAATTTGAATTTATACGGTTTATTAATTTTGGCATGTTCTCGATTTGCGCGGTCCAAAAATTTACATTTACGCGGTTTGAAACGTGCGTTTGCGATGATAACAAGCGTGAACTCCCTCTACTTTTTTGTTTCGAAGTTCAGTTTAAACTTTGGCGCCCTAAAAAAGAACTTATTGTTATTATATTATATTTATGATTAGCAGTTTTCGAAGTAAACAAACATGATAACTGGCAATTTAACTATTTTGTATCTCAGTTTGTACTTCACCGACAACACCGCTATTTTCGATGATGAAGATTTAGTTTAAAATTTAAAGAAACGCCATCATTTTGAAATGTAAGGTTTTCATTTGCTATTATCTTTGTACATATTTTGAACGTAATTTAAGGAAATGTAATTTTGTTTCGTTAAGGGTTCATTTTTATTACGAATTTTTAATGTAAATCTAAGAATGGGGGACCCAAAATATTTAATTGTTTTTTTTTAAATTCTGTGTAATCGACTTAATTACTCCCTGTGAACATTTTTTGTTAAATCGTGTTCATTATGCAAAAAAATATTTAAAATAACTTTTAAATATCCCGCGAAAGCGGCATCCTGGTTGAAGAGAGAGTAGTAAGGGATACGTGACGTCATCGCATGCCACTCGTTTAAATGCACGACCGTACTGAAAGCACGCGGTTTCGATACTTCGTCCTGTTGCTTTTCTTGATATGGTAGCTAAAATGGAGAATATGGAACTTAAGAAGGGTTATACTTATTTTCTGTTACCTCAGTGCTTAAATACAACGATTAAACCCCCGAGAAAATTGTTCTTCACGCTACCGAGCTCCTTGGGAAGAAATAAGAAGCGGAGAATATTGTGGTTGAAAGCCATAAGGAGCTACGCATCTGATATACCGGAACGTACAACTGCATTTGTCTGTGGAGATCATTTTAATATAAATACTAGTTATATATATGTACGTAATTTTATTGCTTCGTATTTTAGTTTATGACTTATGTCGGTATTACATTGACATGATGCATATATTTCTGGAGAAGGCTGAAAGAGTAAATTATATTTTTATGTTTCAAAGATTAGCATATATATTTTAACAAAACCTCCATAATGTAATATACCTATTCTAAATACGTAAGATCAAACTTACGGAAATCGTTGGGCTATGGGTTTATTAAGAAAATAATTACTGTTGCAGTGCATATATTTAAGTACCAAGTTTTTAATCAAATACTTTTACAAATGTTACATATTAAGTTAGTTCTGTAATTTAAATATTTTAATAAATTTGCTACCATAATATCCACGACAGCATGGTATTTTGAAGGACCATGTTTTGCTAAATAAGGGCAGTCATGACACTCCACAGACGTGACTAAATCTCCTTCGTCTACAACTACACTCACTTCATAACCTCTTTATCTTATTCTGTGTTCAGGGAAAATCTTGCCTTTAACAATACAAATTTTTCCTTCTCGCTTCAGTTTAACAAATCCAACAGCATTACTTACATAGTCTTTCCTCATTGACTTCAAAGGGAGAAAAAAGCCATAAAAGCAACGATGAAATTCGCGACATTCAAAAGAGACATGGTTATGACAAACACTTCTACAGTTTTTCTTTTCACAAGTATAGGTAATAACTAAGGCAGATAGACACTTAAAACAACAAACTTCACCACATTTCCTATAGACAAGACACGGAAACTAAGTTTATTCACATTAATTTTGTATATTTGTCAATATTTGACCTGATGATTCTGTAAAGGCAGGTGATGATTATTATTCACCGAAACCGGTCCTATTACTTCATATATTTTGTGGAAATCAGCAAAAGTTTAATGTAAATAAAGAATACTATCTAGCATTGTTCATGTTATTTTATTGTGGAATTCCACGATGTCTCGGCCTCGTCCATTACCTTTTGTATACTTATCTAACTATATTTTACTTACTAGTTACTAGGACAGCATGGGAAACAATACAAATAAATATACTATAATATTAGTTAAAACTAGAGTTGTTTTATTCAGTTAATATGGAAAAGCTGTTTTAAGACGTCAATTTATCTTTTACATATCTTCTGCGTTTCAGTAAATGTAATACAGACCTGTCCTCCTTCACTCCACGCCTTTCAACATCTGAATATTGCGCCCTACGACTTCCAATGTCCCGCAAAAGCATGTACGAATCAATATTGGGCATATTATCAGATCTGGCTACACAAAACCCTTCAGGCCATTTTGCAAAACACAAAGCGAAGTAAATTCAGGAAGGTCCAGTACTTCTACCAATATTTCTTCTAAGACGGCGTATAGAGGAAAACAACCGAATATGTCTTTCAAGCTTCTACTTCCATATCGGCACGATTTCTGCTAGCACGGGAGCACGGCTAGCATCAGCTAACATGCTTGTCGCGTGCGCTGACGTCACTAAACACTCGGCAAACTTGGGCGACCATTCGGATGTAATCGGGTTCGGCATTAACTCGTCCGTTTTAAATAGCTTTTTTTATAAATATTTGTTAAAAATTTAACGAAAAGCTTTATATTTGCCTATAGCAATAGCCATACGATACAACTTCATAAAAGTTTCGGTAATTCCCGATATTTGACAGTCCCCCATTGCTATCATCTTGCATATTTAAGATTTTCTGCCGTGTATTTTGAACGCGATTAGTAAAATAAATGTTACCACTTTAATGCTTCGTTTTTTTGTGACGTATTTTGAACAATTAAATTACATTTTATCACTTTCTTACGCTAGGTTTTATTTTTTACGCATTTCGAACGTTATTAATATAATGCTAGTGTTTTTTGCGGCTTGGAAATGTTTGTTTCAGAATCTAAGAAAAAATCCGTGCATCACGTACTCAACATTCCATTTCAGTAGTTAATCCATTTAAATTAAGGAATTTCCTTGGAATGAACAAAAGAACTTCGAAAATCGTATGCAAAAATGTGCTGGGGTTAACTGCACAATTGCCGAAAGAAGTGTTATCGCTTTGTAATGCTGGGTTTTCATTTGCTATTACACGTTTTGAAAGTACATAATTAAAAGAATTTTTTCACTTTATGAAGCTAGGTTTTCATTTGCTGTTTCTTTTCCTTTTATTTTCTGTTAAACTGCATTATTTATGATAAAAAGTTAATTTTTAGGTTAATTCGAATTTTTATGGGAATAATTATGAAACGAAAAAAGTCTGCTATGACCGGGAATCGACCCGGGTCTTCCACTTGCCGGTCGGATGTTCTACTGCTGAACTATCGTAGCAGATCAATTTTCTCGTTTCTGAACGCGCATGTTTTCTTGGATGGGACGGAACTGGCCAATCTAGTATCAAACTGCCCCAACGGATGTCCTCGAAGAGATACATCGAAGAAAATGCCTCCCTCTCAAATAGTGAGATTGCCAAGCTAGAAATTGATGGAATAAAGCGATCTAAAGATCCTATGCAGACAGGCATAAGCTGTAAAGTTGGGAATAATTTTGAAACGAGAAAAAAGTCTGCTGTGACCGGGAATCGAACCCGGGTCTTCCACTTGCCGGGCGGATATTCTACCACTGAACTATCGTAACAGATCAATTTTCTCGTTTCTGAACGCGGATGATTTTTTATATTGCGTCTTATGAGAAAATAGACCTTGCACTTCGCGAATTTGCATTTCGCGTCCGTTTTTCGGAACCAATTATTCGCGAAGTTCAAAAAGGTTGTGTATTTGAAATTTCGGTAATGTAGGGTAGGCTAATACAGGAACGTACTCCCCCTAACCTGGACATTTCAATTATTTTATATGGGGAAATTGTTCTCGTTTTACACGAATTTGATTTACACGGTAGATTTCAGCAACGCATTAACTGCGCAAATCGAGAACTACCTGTAAATTGTTTCTACGGGTGGATAAATTTCTAAATCTTTGATAATCCTTCGTGAAATAGAAGTATGGATCGATGATTTTACTAAATTTGGGCCTAAAGATGATAAAAAAGGAAAGTGAAAATGGTAACGAAATGAGAGAGCTTGTGTTATGTTGTTTGGCAGATATTTTATCGTCGTTGTATCTCTTTTCTTAATACCTATTTTTCTCCTTGAAACGACGTTGCAGGTTAGAAATGAAATAGGTTCGATTTTATTATAAATAAAAAATCGTCTTACTGTTTATTGATAGTTGCAGTTAACTTTTTTGGTATAATCCTGTCATTTCTTGGCGTTGATTTGCGAATTACATATGAATTCGAGTTTTTGCTCATGTGTCGTGACATTTGTCAGAATTAATTGAGCACTTGCGTAACAGAAGTGTATCCATGAGTGAATTACTCCGCGTACTCATGAGATTTGATTAGCAAAGCGCATCTATCATGTTTCACCTCTCGACAAATTTTAATGTTTGGTCTCCCCTCGTTTTTATTCTATATTTCACGCGTATGTTTTACGTCGGTCACGGCGACAGAAAAACGCGTTTGATCGTAATATTTTATGAAACTAAACATCGCCACTACCTTAAAACAGTTATCGATTTATTCGTATTCTCTGAATACCCGCTAATGTTGTGGCCATCACGAATTTTTTTAACCTCGCGTGCGTTTTTTGTTTCCTAACGACCGTGTTTTCCTTTCGCGTTCATGCACGCGTGTTATCCCATTCGCTGTCGTGTCAGGGAGAGTTTACCGTGGCGGGTGTTGGGTTACGGTGGTTGACTCAATAATTCTGCATCTCACGTGCCAATTCCCTGCTGACCTTAGCGTTCGAGAAAATTGCATTTGTAATCGGGATGATTAAGCGCTATAGGGAATTTATTTGCGGGGTCACTCGCGACCGACTGGGCGTAGATGATACTGCATCCCCTACGTGAAGTTCATAACCTTTCGAGGAGGCACCAAGGCACTGAAGGTTAACGATGCGTGGAGGACGTCCTGGGATCGTATTTTGCGTGAGGAACGGTTGAGCTCACCGTCGCAAAATGTTTACCCATACCTCGGAGCAATGTCCAAATGCTCGTTTTTGTATCGGTAGTTTTTATTTACGTGCAGTTATGCCAAGGAAGGGTGTGTGTACTTAGGTAGAAAATCTTTCTTCGAACCCAAGAAAATAAGAAGTCATTTTTGTCTCTGTGACACTAATCGTCCTCATTTGATGTTACATTTGAATTGATGATTAAGACAAATGCAATAGACATTAGGCTTTCGGGATAATCAGTTGGATATTATGGCCTCAAAGAATTCGTATTTACGTCACCGATCGTTGACCCGAGTTTAAAAGTTGCTATATTCGCCGACTGAATTGAAATTGTGTTTGCAAATCGTCGTGACAAAGCTAAGGAGATTTGGAAAAATTTGCGGACCGGTGAACGGCGCGAAAAAATCTATTCATGTTACCAATAATCGCGGAGATGTCTCCGGATAGATTACTTTAAAGTGATGACAAGTCTGTCGTCCAAATGTGACATTTGGCGAGATGTCGCAATGAAACAAATTTAAATTAATTTTAGTGGCCGACTGATTTGTACTCGCTCGGTTGTTCTCTTTCGGGAAATTAAAACAGATCAAGGATCGTGTCGTCCGAATCACTCTTCGGGCACGCGGCATCGCGTCCACGCCCTTCCCCGCTCCACCCACTGCGTCATCCTCCAATTTTGTAGCCTCACCTCGGCCAACCCCGCGAAACCTGTTCGTCCCGTCTCATCTCTATCTCCTTCCTCTTGCACATCATGCCAATCCGCCAAATCATCCCTCTCTTCCAACTCTCCAAGTAAGATAGAGGAAGAGAGGCGCGGAAAGAAGAAGCGGATCGATCTCCAGGTCCAAGTTTCGATCCCGCAACCCTCGCATGTCACGAATATGCGTACCGCTATCCCCGCGTAAGAATAGGCGCAAGCTGCTACCTACCACCATTCCGTTCGAACCGTTTGTATACCCGACTGCTCCTTACTCCTTCACGGATTTCCCAGTTCTCTCGAAACGGTCTTGACCCCCTCTCCGCCTCCCCGTTTGCTTCTGCGCTTCTCACCTTCGTCGGAGGCGCACACGAGAGGCTGTGCGCGGCGGTTAACGGTTTTTTCCGACAGAAGTTGGTGGAATAATTGTCGGAATACCGACGTTCGCCCCGAGGCATTCCTCCCGAATCCCGTTCGTGAATCATGCGCGAAGCGGAAAGAAAGGGTACATTGCATGATCATCGGGATAGGAATATTCGTGATATTTTCGTTGTACCTCAGGCAACAGGATTGGCGTATGGAAGATCGGTGATTTTTTAACGAATCTCATTTTTAAATATTTCCCATTTAAAGGGAAAAATTTACCGCACGATTCAAACGTGAAGTTGTAGTTTTTTTGTAGTGATCTTAAATATATCCATTATTATCCAAGAAAACGATATTGTAGATATGTGCGATTTTTATTATAAGGAAAAATACACGCAGCCTTCACTAAAAAGTTGTAATTTTACTTTAAATGTCGTGTTGTAAATTCGAATGGGAAAGTATTCCGCGCCACGAGGGGCCAACAAAATTCCCAAGAGGCGGTGCTGGTCTTATAGTATTCGGCGCCTTATCTCTCAAGGAAGTCTCGCACGCTCACCAAACAAGGAAAGTACCCATTAACCGTCCGAGTTGTTTTGTTTGAATGATTTCCCTCGAGACCGATAATGCACCAAGAAAATGTTCTGCTCCTTCATTTTTATTTACGCTCGCTCAAAAAAGGTATTAGAAACTATTATTTTGATTTTGGATCCCTTTATGTTTATCTTGGGGGTTCTAACAAGTTTTTCTCTCGCAATTTCTCTAAATGCGGTCAGTTTTTATGTATTTTCATTCCTCACTATTTTTGGATGTGCAGCCTTGTTCTTCTTTAGATAAGAAAATCGGAACTTATGGAGAGTAAAGTTAAAAATCGTGGTTGGATTTTGTGAAATCTTCCGGATTCGCTATTGTGGCTTGAACTTTAGCATCCACGGAGATTTCCCCAATTTCGTCGCTCACGATTCCTCCATCCTTGTCGACCCAGCGTCCGAGATCTCGTGAGAGAAGGTACGCGTTGGTTCTCCCACAGTTACATAGCACTTTCACTTGGTTCGAATTTTCGCCAATTTGTATTGCGTCCTCTCGTTGATTTACCCTGTCTTGAGACATAATTTACATTTACGTTCAAGTCTTGGCAAAATAATTCACTGAAGTTAAAAAGCTATAAAGGAGGTAGTAAATAGTAGAAGCCATTTAAAGATTTGCTACTTATTAATTAGTTAATGCCTTGGAGGAATGTAATTTAAATTGTAGTTATACTTAGAGATGAATTAACAGAACTTTGGAGGTCAAGTTCATTTAAGAAAATCAGTTTTGTCTATTTCGCATTTTTCCTTTTGTTTCACTAATTTCGAGGGTTTTAATGTAATGGCCTGACTTGGAGGAGAATGTTTTCGCATTGATGAAAAAAAAACACTACACTCCTCGTCGGAATCCGGATTTATTATCAGTTACCGTTTTTTAAAATCCATTATTTATATGCGCGATGGTCGGGCTACATTCTCTTGAATTTTTGTTGACTCATTTTTATGGGTATAGCATGCTATTTTCTTGCATCCTTGATTTTTATTCGTACGTTGTTGTAATCTACCAAACACTATCTTCCATGTTGTCTCGAAAATCCTCTGTGTACAGCAATAGCAATGGACAGCCTCTTTAATCACGCATGTTTCTCGTCCCACATAATGAACAATGAAATTGCTTATCTTCTTGTAGTAGGTTGTTAGGCCAGTGACTTAACATTTCGTTTTTCAGTTTCGCGTCGACTCGAGAGAGTTTTTGTTATTTTTTATTGTCGGTCATCCGTCGCCTCCCTGCCGCAAAAGTTTTTCGTTAAGGGGGACACGTCAGTCTTGCTTTAGTAAAAAGGATATGAGTGATGTTGAGGACAAGGCAATTTGGGTTGAGACAGGAAGTTGTTGTGGTGGCTTCAAATATGTTTTAGTAGTGCTATCTCTCTTATCTCTCCTCCCAAATTCCTGCCTCGTGTTCGGTTCAAATGTTATATTTGTCCCTCCTTTAATGGAGCGTGCCTTTTTTGACCGTAGGAAGGAACTTCCGATTTATCGACTCTCGAGAATCTTTCAATCTCTGCAGGAGATCTGTTGTTCAAATGTTTTCGCCCTGAGCGTGTAGCGGGCGCCGTTATAAGCTCTGTTTACTCTTTTCTTATCAGACTCGCAGTACTATTCTTTAAGCGTCTCGATTTAGCGCATTTGCGGATATTCGCCGTTTTTTGTGTTATTTTGTTCAGTAAACAAAATTGTTTTTGCAACAAGCGAGTTAAGAAGGTTTGCTCAATTCAAGCATCTGCTCAATATGTCGAAGACCACTGAAAAGACCACAAAATTTCTTCTCTCTATTGGATTTTTTTGTACATAATTTGAATTGAAAGGTGTGTCAGGAAGTAGGAACATTGAGTGCCAGAAAATTGGGCGCAGGGCAGCCGGGCGCCGAACGACTGTGCGCGAGAAGTTCTGAAGGTGGTCCAATATACAGGGGTCATTTATTAACGCAAATTTTTTAAGCTGCTGAATTTTTTATCCGTGTATGCTTGCTCTAGCACATGTTTACGCGAAACATGCTATCATTCCGATAACAAATATTATTCTCTTAATTCAGCTTACATTTTAATATTATTACTTTTATGTATGTACAGGCAGTTCTCGCTTAACGCGGTAGATACGTTCCGTAAAAGAGCCGCGTTAAGCGAAAATCCATTTCCCATAAGAATACATGTAATAATAGTAGGATGCATTCTGGACCCAAAATTACTCGACTCAATATGTAACTACAAACTGCCTCGAAATACTTAATACCCCAGTCATTCACATACGAAACGAGGACTTTCTCACGCGGATCAAGCGTTTTTCTGCATAGCGTTTCTTGAGCAAATAGTCGAAAGTTACGACGGAATGCGTCCAAACAGTTGAGGGATTCGTCTTCCTTTCAACCGATGAATTCTTTTATTCCCATCAAGATTTCACCTTCCTAAACGTTTTGCAGTGGATGAGGAAACAATTCGAAGAATTACGTGCGTTCAAGCGGATTAAACGGAGTAAGAGAAAAGCTTCGAGAATTTGTCGTCAAAAGGACATATGGATGGAAGAATAATAAACGTAAATAGAAGTTGTTTTGAAAGAGTCACTTTTCAAATACTTGTTAATTAATGCATTACAGTCCCAAAGCTCGTTGAATATCTATATTTCGTTCACCACGCTCAATCTCTTTAGCATTCCCCCTTATAATAACAAGATTGGAAAGGTGCACTCCATGTCGGAGTACACAGTTTCCAAATGCATTCTTTGAGATTTCACTATGTTTTCAATATTTTTCGCTCAGATGAAAATTTAACGAGAAGCAAGCGAGGTACGTTGTAATATACATGTAGGTCTTCATGTAAAGTAGACGTAATTATTGTCCGATTTTAACCAAAATTGGAATCGGTCGACCAATTTTAGCAAAACTCCCCAATACCAAATGTCATCAAAATACATCAAGCAATTCCCTAGTTGAAACAAAGGAATATTGTCAACTACGTGTACGTCTTCGTATAAAGTGGTCGTAATTGTTGCCCGATTTTAACCAGAATTGGAATCGGTCGACCAATTTTAGTAAAACTTCCCAATACGAAATTTTATTAAAATACGTCAAGCGGTTCCCGAGTTGAAACAGGAACATTGTAAACTACATGTAGGTCTTCGTGTAAAGTGGTCGTAATTGTTGCCCGTTTTTAACCAGAGTTGGAATCGGTCGATCAATTTTAGTAAAACTCCCCAATACCAAATGTCATCAAAATACATCAAGCAGTTCCCGAGTTGAAACAAAGGGATATTGTCAACTACGTGTACGTCTTCGTGTAAAGTGGTCGTAATTGTTGCCCGATTTTAACCAAAATTGGAATCAGTCGACCAATTTTAGCAAAACTCCCCAATACCAAATTCCATCAAAATACGTCAAGCGGTTCCTGAGTTGAAACAAAGGAACATTGGCAACTATTTGTAGGTCATGTAAAGTGGTCGTAATTGTTGTCCGATTTTAACCAAAATTGGAATCGGTCAACCAATTTTCGCAAAACTCCCCAATACCAAATTTTATCATAATACGTCCAGCAGTTTCCGAGTTTGAACATGTGGACGGACGGACGGAAACGACCTCTTCTATACGCCTTCACTTCTTGCAAAGAACGCATAAAAATCTATGTTGGTTGGTTGGTCCAGGTCACGATCTTAAAACGCAAATAACCCGATCAAATATGCGGATATAAACTTGAAATTTGGCAGAGATAATCTACTCGGATATGAAAATGCTGCGAAGAAGGAAATTTTACGAAAAAACTCCAGGGTTCGACTCCAGACGATGATATACATTCCCCATGAGATAACAATTAAAAACGGACTTTTTGACGTGCAGGCTTTTCTTCTTTTTGAGGTTAAAATTAGAAAGAATTAACCTACGATACTAGGATCTTAACCATTTTAAAGAAAACATTATAAGGTTTCTTATTCTGTTCATGTTTTCCTGCCTGCAGTTTGAAATTACTCATGTTAAACGTTGAATTCACATATTTTGGGGAAATCTATCCATTTTAACGGGATGTTGCCATGCCTACCAATTACATTGTTAAACCTCGAAATCATATTGTTATCTCAACTCTTATAAGTTTAAGCGCGTATTGAAGGCTTTTAATACGAGAAGGAGAGGGAAATGATATTCTGCAAACAACATTGTTTGCGTTATTTACGAAAGGAATACCACAAGATCTGAAATACTATTAAAAAAGATTAAAAATCGTAATGAGCTATATTCAATATGAATGAAATAGAAACGGTATGAAAATCTGAGGATGGTGCTGGACGTTTTAATAACAAACCGAGCATGTGAAAATTTTATGGAGTTAAGCATTGGGCGACAGGTTACGGGAGTTAGGTAGAAGAATAGAGAACTTGAGGACGGTTTGAGAAATAGAGAAAGAAAGGTTTAAAAGAATCACAAAAATAATAATAAAAGGCTATGTTGTCCGTACGTTGGTCTGAGTGTAATGTTATTAAAACCAGAATAACTCGATCAAGGATGTAGATAGAAAATTGAAATTTGGCAGAAATTTATATAATGAGCTAATCAGAATTTTTACTTTCTCCATATGTAGTACAGGGGAAAGTATTGTTTTCATGAAAAAAATCGATTTCGATATTTCAACGGAAATACACGTTTTGGGGTTCCCTGAACACGTTTTGATCATTTTCTCGATGATGTCTGTGTGTGTGTATGCGATGGCTTTTTTGTGGGTTCTCTAACTCAAAAAATATTAATGAGGTCAAGGCGAAATTTTATATTTAACATTTTTATGATAGTCAACAAGAACTGATTAGTTTTTGGTAAAAATCGTTTAACCGGAAGTGGGTGTTTACTCTCGTCACTTATCCGTTATTTTGTCCTTTAATATTTTATATATGTAAAAATCTGATGTGGCCACCACATGACTTTCTCCATACCTGTAATTTTTGTAGGAAATGTAATTTTCTACAACCTTTGTTTGAAACATTTTCCCATATAATTCATTGTTTAAGAGATATCTTATATTTTTAGCTGCCACCACCACACCGCCTACCGACGACTATTGTTAACAATTGACGCTTAGTTACGTCTTAGTAACGCTCATTTTCCTTTTCCTAATTGTTGGAGCTTTGTGGCTATGTCCAATATCAGAAAGCTATGGTTTGATTTTATTTCTGTTCTTTGTAAAGTCTAAAATTTTCGCGCAGTTTCTTAAAATATTTATTTTTATGTTAAGTATTTGGAATTTTTAGAAATATTACAGCTATTGAGAAAGTCATGTGGTACCCACATTAGATTTTTTTATTTAGGGTTCACATGGTAATTTACGAAATAAATGTCCGTTTTGGCGCTATTTTGAGGGGGAATATATTGCATTCCCTCCGAATAAAATTTATAAATTTTAATTTAATGAAACAATATTTTATGTAAACTGAAAATTTAAAAAATGTGTAATTCACATTGTATTACGTTCCAGAGAGTTAAAATAATTTTGGCAAGCTAAAGTTGTCTAGCGTAATGTTAAAAAATTAATATTCGTTTCAATGTAAGATTTGTATCTACGTATATTACTCTGAGAGAGGGGAAAATGAGAAGGAGAATGTGAGGGAGAAAGGGAGGTGAATTGGTGGGAGGAAGAGGGAGAATGGGAATAAGTGAGTGTGAAGAATAAGAGGGAGAGAGGGATGGAAAATGGAAAGGACGAGAGAGGAAAAATACGAGGGAGTGAGAGGGGGGGAAGAGAATGGGAGGAAGACTGAGAGAAAGAGAGGAAGAATGGGAATTGACTTAATTTCAATATATAATCTGCATATACCCGTCATATTTGGCGGGCAATTACGCTAGTATCTATTATAATATCCAAAGTAATAGATTTCCTCATTTTCTTTAACATGGCATCCATCACTACTCTCACTGTTTGATCCCTGGCTTAGTGTATGTATTTCACCGCGCCTAACAGTAGCCTCACGGTCTTCGACCACCCGCGTAGGAACCGCGTTATGGCGAGGATAGAGCGCGTTAACTGAATTATGAGTATCTAAGTAAAAACCGCGTTATGGCTAAATCGCGTTAATGGAAATTGCGTCAATCGAGTAATTGCTGTATTTGCAAATATTAATCACCGTTAAAAAGTTTTATATTTACCTTTTCGTTTTTAAAAAGTATTTATTTTAAAATATCACAAAATTATAAATTACTTTCAACTTCCAGTTTGAATCAAATTAAATAGGCAAGAGGCTGTGGTTGAATGAACCATACGCACATTTCATCTAAATATTAGCAACCCTCATTGATAATAAGAACCTTAGAAATACGTTCTTATAGAATGAAATAATTACAATTGAACAGATTCAGCAATCATTCTTGACGACTTGGCCAATCTTGTTTAACTTTTTAGTATCATTCCTGATATTTACATTGAAAGCATTTAATTTATAATCTTAAATAAAATATTACCCTTTATGCTTTTAAACATAATATAATTTCTTACCTCTTAGGATTGTTTCAAAGATGAATTATTTATACGTTTTTAAAAGTCTCTCGCAAGATATTCGAAATCGAGAACAAACTATATTTATAACATCTAAATATTTTAATTCATAAGGGAGTATTATACATTGTAATTCATTTATTCAGATTTTTAATGAACATCTCTGGATAACAACGAAGGATTTTAATACCATGTGATATATTTTTCTAACTTGAATTTAAATCCATTTTAATTTTTTTCGTTATTTACTAAACTTAGGAAAATGTATTTGGTTGGATTATTATTGTGAGAATTTTTTTGAGTACTTTTCATCGCAAGTGAAGGCCGAGAAAAGCGGACAATTGTTCGCGAGTGTGTGCACTTTGCGTGCGCGAACCGGACGCTCTGTAGAAGCATCCGCTTGTTTACGTTTTGCAGCGAGAACTACCTGTCTCAAACGTCAACCCTCCCTCTCCCCATCTCTTTCCCTCTCCCACAGTTGTCTCGTACGACGTCGAGAGGGGTAGACGGGGGTGATGGGACAGCCTTTCCGACGTATCTGCGCAGGTCGCGTGGGAGTCGTCGTGACTGCGTAACCATGGTCGCGTCTTCGTCCGCCGCCGGCCGTATCGCCGCGGGGCAGGTGGGGGAGATTTGCGTAAGGTGGGGGATTTAGGAAAGAGAGGAGAGGAGGTTCCAGAGGGGAGGGGATGAGGTCAGGCGGAGAGGGTGGAGGGATATGTGATGGCGGCATGGGAAAAGCTCGCGGGGGCGTGAGCGAAGGAGGGGGATCTCACACGGGGATCCGATAGCGCGACGAGTTTATCCTATACTTTACTGCTCTTCCTCGTCCCTCCCTCCGTGGAGGAAGGAAGGGGAAAGACGTGTGCGAAGAGGTCCCCGAGGAGGCGGAGGAGGGGATTCTAACTCCCTCCCTTCGTCGGTAAGAGGCGTCGAGTGGGGAGAAGGGGTGGGCGGAATGGGAGACACCGGGGGCCGTCGACCCTCTCGCAGCTTCCCACACGAGACGTTTTAAGAGGGTGCAGATTGGGAGGGCGTGTCGTGGATCTTGAGGGAAAGATGGAGGGAGGGTGAGCTCGGGATTGTTACTCATGATTGATTCTCGCTCAGGAACCTAACCCGCCCTTCTCCTCATTATTCCCTTTGGCACATGAAGTTATTTTAATCACGGAAAAGCAGTGCGATTGGAGGGTTGCGTTGGAAGTGGTGTTTTTTTTTCGTTTTAAATATTATATTTGCTTCGCGAAATAACTAGGGGGAAATTTAAGCTACGACTTTTAATCCAGCCTGTCAGGATGGAAAGTGCGTTTTTATATTTTCACCCTATTTATAGGAATATATTTGTCTAGTACACAGCTCATTCAAAAGAAAAATCATTTTGCGGGGCATTGTGCAAAAATGGCCTAATTCTGACTGTTTGAGGTAATTCGACACAATAATATTTCATTTATAGTTATTACTTTAACTAAATTTTTGCGTGTTTAATGTTCAAATTTATCTTAATCTCCTCTTTTTTTTCAATTTCGAATCTTTTTCAACCGCCATTGAACGTCTCTATTTCCTGTTTGCAGTTCGCCGTTTGACGTCAGTAAGCTCCTCGCACGTATCACTTTACTCCGATGAAAACGAAAGCGGAAATTGATTCTTTATCCTGACGTCTCACCTATAGCCGCGAGTTTTCCCGCACACTTGTCTTATCTGCGGCTGTGAATGATGACTTGATTGGGTGACAGTAGGTATTGCGTTGCACAAAGGGATGCGCTGCTTGGCGCAGTGCTGCAATCTGGGAAGACTTAGAATTCATGTGCAGTTATATTTGGAAGCAATTGAACTTATCCGAACAAAAATAAATTTTATAAATACGTTTAGTCGTTTCTTGTGCATTCGGATTTAAATTCAGATGTTATATCATCTCCGGTATAATGGATATCGTTTATTTTTCCCATCGTGAATCAGTACTGCGAACCGTGAAACGTTGTTTGGAACTTTAAATAAGAATTTTCGTACGGAAATAGGTAGATTTTTTCCTTATAAAAAAGCTTGCCATTATTTACGTTTTAAATTCACTGCCGTCAAACAATCAGGAAGAAGTTCGTGATTTAAATCTTTAAAGTGGTTACCACTTAATAAACCAGATACCGGTTTCAGATTTGTATCTCTACATTTCCTTTTAAATCGAATAACGAGGAAGGAAATGTTTTTATGTTTCGCATGTTGATTCTGGACCATTGCACTCATTTCACCCACCCACTTTCTGCTCGTCGCTTTCGCTTCACAATTACGTGAAATGTATAGTATTGTCACAAGATTGTGAATATATTTTGTCTCGTGTAGAGAGGTGCATCTTGACGCTCGATCTGTCGTGTGCAGCATCCGCCATTCTTTCATTTCATCCTGCGGTAGGGACAGTTAAAGACGAGGGGTGGAACATTGTGCATCTATAAGTACCGCTCCCAAAAATAATCTGGCTCGGGAGAGAGCGACTCTCCGTGCCAATAAAGTATGTCGGAGGGAGGAAGGAAGTGGCCGAACGCCCAGAGAAGTGTACCCGATCTTATCACTTCCTTCTCGACCACCCAAAAAGTTGCAACGAGAAAGCGTTAGATTCGGCGTTACTTGTGTGGAATTAGATTTGTGGTTGTAATTATTATATGCTCGTTAATTACCGGCCGAAGTCAAAGCAACGTTAAACTCATTCCTCGGCGTGTACAGTATTGAAACAGCTGGCCGTGTTGTGAAAATTCGAGTCGGGCGGTGACTACTTTCCTTTCTCGGTCATTTCACAATATAATAGCCGTATTTTCCCTTTTTGTAGTGCCTACGACTGCGCGACACCTTTCCCTTTCCAAATAGTTACACAGACCCATATTCAGCGCCTCCCTATATAGGGAGTATAAGGCCTATGAATATTTGTGAACAGAACTTCCATTTTATGATAACGTAGAGCAAGCATATACCTCGATTTACCGCCACGCCCGCTTTATCGCCAATGTCAGTGATGGATAAACGGTGACGTTAAATCGGGGTTTTACTGAATAAGATATGTATAATGATATTTTTATTGCGCGCCTTTATTCAAAGAGTACTGTTTTCACGCTGGAATTTATTTCCGGCAAATTGATGTGAAAATTCTTTTCGGTCTCATCTTGTCGAGAGAAAGAGGGAAGGTACCACGAGAAATCAACGCGATTTTACTCCTTTTCTCCCATCTTGCTTTACCGAGATGGGAAGTAAAGCGACGAAATATTATTTCATTTTCCTCTCTGGATGTTGCTTTCTGACGCTTGTATAAATGATTATCTAACCCAGGTATCTCATGTTTGGAAGCGTTGACGGCTGTGTGCTATTCCGTCTCGTCGAGGCAACGGTCTTGTTTGGACAAGGGGCGTGTCATTGTCCAAAGCCCATTAAATGGCCGTATATTTTTCCGCAAAGGAGGAGGTCGAGAGCTGCGCCGTCTTTCGGTCCATAAATGCCGTGATCGATGTGGAGTATTTATCCGCGGAGTGCAGTGATGTTTAATGGTTCGGAGAATTAGTAGGTTGTCTAAAATAGTGGCCGTGGGGCCGACGCTAGATATGTTGGCGAAACAAAATAAAATGTATATATATATATATATATATATATATATATATATATATATATATATATATATATATATATATATAGCGCTCGATATAAATTTACAGATCGTTTTGATGATACTATATCATCGAATTCTTGATCTTTTTTATGGGGGAATCAGTGCCTTCCGTTTATCACATCTTCGGTTTTACTCGTACCAAATTATTTCATTCTGCATTGAAATTTGACAACGCCCTGCTATACGTATTGGCTATATATTGATGTCATTATTTTTTTTATTTAATTTTTTGTTGCAATTATAAAAATTAATTAGATTTTAAAAGTTGGTTTTACAAGCTGTCGGCTAAATGGTTACATTCCTTTAGATTTCAGAACGCGGGTCTCCGTGCTTCCCCCGAAATCCACAGTATAACCGGGAAGAGCTGTATCTATCCCTTTATGAAACATTCTTTTCGAAATAATATTTTTTATTTATTCATCGCCAAATTCCTCAAAAAATTTCTTTCCGTCACTTTATGGACCAATAACTTAAAGCGATTTCAACCTATAGGTTTATTTATATTCTAAATCGAATAATTTTTAGATTTGTCAATTTTGTATCGGTGTTAGATGAACCAACTGTGTAAAGTTAGTTTTTATAATTCTTATATGCGATGTATCTAATTTTTCATCTATTATTTTTTTACATTTGGCTCAATATTGATCGGAAAAATCCATATTTCTCATTTAGACATCGCCTTCAATGGTGGGTTGTTGAGTTTATACTTATGTGCCAATTCCATCGGTGTGGTTTGTGTTAATGTATGAGCAGTGCGTTTCCAGAAATCAACGAAGAGGATATAGGATAAGAGAGGTGGTTTGTGAGTGAGTGGGGTCGGGTGGTTTTATTAGGCCTCCTTCCATTTGTCTATTCTGAGGCTGCCTCCTAGAGTCAGCGGGTGAGTGGGTGACAGTCGTCTCACAGAGTGAAAAATCACTTAATTCAGGTGTGTCGCTTTTGAAATTTCATTCTTTTTTATGGCCTTGGCATACAGATTGCAATCGATGCAGCGCGTGTTGCAGAAATTGACCCTGGAGAAGTTCCCATTTAGATGTGCGTATTTGGACGGCCCGTTTGAGGGGATGGTACTCTCTAATGGTCTGATGAAAGTGATCGTCTTTGTCTCCAATCGTCCTTTTCATGATGCCCGCGGGAGACGTAATCGCGAAAGATACAGGCTTGGGAGTAAATAACAGCGCTGATAGATGGCGAAAACATAAATATCGCTGTGCCTTTGCGGGTTAGAATAGCATTCCATGATTGGCGTCTTGGCCTACGAGACGAAAGCCAAACAAGCAAGATTCATGACTTTTTATATCGTGCGTCTTTAGTGTTTATGGATGAAAAAGTCATTTGATAATGCGCTTGACTTGGATTCAATGGACAAAAAATTGGCGGAAGAAACCGATGTAGTAGAATTCGAATGAAATGACGCCTGTATATCTTTTCAACTTACTTCGCGTGCCATTGGCTATGTTAAGACGCTATTATTGGATTATAATTCAGAGGTGGACAAACGTGCTTACTCTCAGAGCCGCATATGATAATCTTTTTAAGTTCGAGAGCCGCAAGGCACGTTCTGCGAATAAAAAGTAAATATAACTTGTATTCGAAGCAATACAGAGAGAATGCATGCCCCCTAAGAATCCCCAAAACGTCTTAGTCGCACTGTATTGTTGCATTCTGACGTGATAAGCCTTGATACGCCCTCTGATTTTAGATGAATAAGAGCCGCACGATAAGTTAAAAGAGCCGCGGTTTGGCCACCCCTGGATTATATCTTTCGAAAAATTATCTTTTATCGACAGTTACTGTATTGTAGTCCCTTGCTTTAATCTGAGAATTTTACGTTTTTAAACCGTTTATACATTTCCAAGCAATTGCGTTTCTTTTCTAGTTCATAAGTTAAATTTAAAAATGTTGCGATTCGTTCCAATCCATGCATCTCATTTGGAGTTCATTTCGGGTTAGGATTTTGCGCATCTCCCGATTCTCGATAACTGATTCTCCTCCCGCGGAGTTTATTGAACCCGTCTATTTGGGTTCCTCACCGACATCCCGATTGTAGCGACACCGAATCAATCCCAAATTATGAGAACCCTTACTATTTCTCTCTATAATCGACGGTATTGGCCTTAACTTTTGTAGTGTTCCATCAGAATGAACTATTGAAAAAGAATTTTAGGTACCACTGTTAAATAGAGGTACGTAAAGTTTGTCTTATGCATTAGTTCATTATTTTCTTTCCATCGTTTATTCCTTCGTATTGATTTCTCTTTAAACCCTCGTTCTTAACTATTCTTTATGTAACCATTATGTGACGTATCCTGTTTAGACTGACGAAGATGTTCATGTGTTTGTATTACATCACCGTCTCTCATTTTCAAGGTTTTATTTTAGTTTTTTCTCCATTAGCGAATCCAAGTGAGGAGCTATCCACCCTCCCCTCCCCCCCTTATGGCTTTTTTGTACCAAACCTCGCGATGCGCACCACGGCTCGTTAAGTTCGTAGTATAACATAATCGCTATCCCCATTGGCAATTTTCCAGAGCCACTCCTGTTTTCTTATTATCCCCGCTACGTTCTTTGACGTTTTCGTTCGAAAATTTGATATTTTTATGGATCTGTCCTTATGTTGTATCCTTTTAAATTTTACTCATTTTCGAATTAGATTCCGTCGGCATGCGTGCTCGCGTTGCGTGCATAATAAAATCTCTCCTTTGCTGAGAATCATGCCAAATTCCCTCGTGTTCTGCCGCTCAATCTCGTTTTACCAATTGTATTCTTTATTTATCGTGAATATCTTTGAAAAAGGTTGGAGGGAAGCCAGAGATTCATATCTCTTGAGAATGTATATGCGGAAGCCAAATTTTTCTCTTTCTAAAGAAGTGATCGATGTATCCTCCGCAAGTTATTCCAGAAATATGCTTAATCTATTTTGGAGATATTTTTGGGAAATTCTGCAGAAAATACTACATCGTAAGAAAAACTCTTTATAATCTTTCGGTAAACAATGCTTTAATTATGTATCTCTGATTAAATATCGAGAGAAAGAACAGCCAGATTTCATTAAAATGTAGGATTGTTCTAACAAATATGATCTGATTTTTTTTAACAAGAAGTCCAAATCAGGACTAATGGAGGCTGGTTTCCCAAAGTTGACGTCTCAAATTGATTACTTATATCGACAGGAAATGTTTCAGTATGTGTTAGTCATTCCAAGGAATTCTCATACCATAAATACCATTTGTAATTCATAGTTTATCAATGATAGAGAAAAATAGGAAAACATTATTAGAGCATTATTAGGTTTAAAATTCTAAAAGCAATGTCAAATCTCTTTCTGACATTATATTTTGCATGTATTTTTAAAATAAATATTACTGTTTATGGATCAACTATCCTTTGCTGAAGGGCAGTCGAGTGGAAAAGAAAACAAGTGAAGATATAAAAATGAATTTTTATAACCAACTTTTATATAATTGATATTTTAATATGAATAAACTCTAATATAATTATGATAACCTTTCTGCTTGCATGGGTGTAAAAAGTTGCAAAAGTGTCTACCAGCTGTTGAGTGATGTAGGGGTTTAAGCTTTAATCTTTTTACAGTTGAGAGAATGGCAGTCAGAAGTAGAGAACTGAGTGGCAAACATAAGAATGCTTGATATATAAGTGGTAAGAAGTTTGACTTATCCTTTCATATTGCTTAAAATCTATGAAAATATATTGCTAGTTCAGAGTAATTCAGCTTTAGATACTAGTAGGAGTGAAACTGTTGATCACCAACGAGGTTTTCAATGGTCTTTTTATAGGGAAAACAGTTTTCAGAATAATCTGAAATGAATAAAGATAAAAAGTTTTTAAGATAAATATAAACCTACTATCAATAATAATTATGGTAAATAAAAACACAATTATTAGCAGAAATATCCCTTCAAAAAACGTAGGAATGCTCGTATCAATACAAATCCACATTAAAATAAAGAGACCTCTATTACACTACGAGCAATAACAATAGTTTGTTTAATCTCGTTGCTATTATGGACGCTTGTAATTTGTTCAGATTCACTTACAATATAAATACAGAAAAGGAAAACTAAGGTTATATAGTACAAATAATGTGATAACTGTTGTAAAAATAATGAAATTATAAAAATATACAACTAAAAAAAAACAAATTAAAAATGCCAGTAATACGACATATCTATCTTCCCACGTGAATTCAAATTAACATTTATCGCAAATGCAACGCGTAGATCACGTGGTTGAGGTGACTAACTCACTCGGCTTACGCATTGATTATCTCAGGTGAGGTTCGAACCCTGCAAGCGGCTTTGGATTTTTTAGATAAAACGGGATATATATATATATATATATATATATATATATATATATATATATATATATATATATATATATATATGTGTGTGTGTGTGTGTGTGTTTTGGATATATATATATATATATATATGTTTTGGACCCCAATATATATATCCCCCTTATAATAAAACGCTATATTGGTTGGTTGGTCCATGTCACGCTCTTAAAACGCGAATAAATCGATCAAATATGCAAATATAAACTTGAAATTTGGCAGAGATAATCTACTCGGATATAAAATTGCTGTACCGAAGGAAAATTTACGAAAAGCGTCCAGGGTTCGACTCAAGGGGATGATTTGTATTCTCCATAAGATAACACGTAAAAATCTACTTTTTGACGTGCAGGCTTATCTTCTTTTTGACATTAAAATTAGAAATAATTGACTCACGACCTTTAGATCTAAACTATTTTAACGAAAAAATTACAAGATTTCTTATTCTGTTCGTTTTTCGTCTAGAGTTCGAAATTCCTCCTGTTAAACGTTTAATTAAAATATTTTGGGAAAATGTTGCCATTTTAACGGGTTGTTGCCTTGCCTACCAATTACATTGTTTAACCTCAGAATTCTATTGTTATTTTAATCCTTATGGGTTTAAGCGTACTTGGAAGGCTTTTAATACGAAAAGAAGAGAAAGGCTGAAGGAGAGACAAATGATTTTCTGCAAACAACATTCGTTGCGTTATTTACGAGACGAAGTATAAAGAGCTGAAATACTTTCCAAAAATATTAAAAATAATAATAATCAGCTAAATTCAATGTTAATGAAGTAGAAACGGTATAAAATCTGAAGAACGTGCTGGACGTTTTAATAAACAAACCGAGCATGTAAATATTTATAGAGTTAAGGATTGGACGAAAGGATACGGGAATTAGGTAGAAGAATGGAGGAAATGAGGACGGTTTGGGAAATAGGGAGAGAAAGAGAGGTTTAAAAGAATCTTAAAAATAATAATAAAAGGCTATGTTGTCCGTCTGTTGGTCTGAGTGTCAAGCTATTAAAACGTGAATAACTCGATCAAGGATGTAGATAGAAAATTGAAATTTGGCAGAAATTTATATAAGGCAATCAGAATTCGTTTATTTAGGGTTGACATGGTAATTAATAAATGCACCATTTTAGTGCTTTAATACGGATCAGACTTTTATACACTGGTATAACACATCTACTAAATCTATTAAATAGTTAGATCGAGGAAGGAAAAGATATGGAAATGAACAGAAATGGAGAAAGAGGAAAAGGACGACGTGGCATTTGCATAGGATTAAAAGGAGCTGCGGTACAAACATTACAATAATAAATTATAATTCATTCTAAAACATTTTATACGATCGAATCATGCGCCATTTCCAAATGGTGTGACTTCATATAACTAAATATAACGTTATTTTCAATGGGTTTCTTTAAAAGATAATACAGGAAATATTTCAAACCGAATTTATAATGGGTTTGAAAACTAACATTTTATGACTTTCATTTTAATTTCTTTAAATAAAGCCAATTTTCTGAAAAAATTCAAAACTACAACCTATAGTTAAAAGAAAATTGCGATCTTAAAATATAGCTAAAACTCATTGCAGTCCATGTATTTAGTTCACAGTAAGTTACTACACATTTTTCCATAAATGGTAAAATTGACTTCATTCACATTTTATCCTGTTTTTCCGCGTAAGAGAAAAACAATTCAATTATTAAGTTAAATTCCATACGTTTTAAATAACTTGCAATTTGCTAAAATATTTCAAGTAAATTTCTGCAGTTTCTTCATACATTATATCTTATTATTACGATTTTTGCTCTTATTTTCAGCAAATATTTGTATAAGAATTTGGCCTCTCTGATGATAATTTTTAAACAATATAATTAAAACAAAGATAACCTTCAAAAACACTGATTTGATTGTGCATGAAAGCCAAACCAGATCATAGCAAATTTGACTGATTTCTCATAACGAAATCAAATATTGGAATAATTTTATGATCCTTAAATACGAGAGAGATGAGGAGAGAGAGGAAGAAAGAAAGAAGAAGAGAGACAGAGGGTGAGGAGAGGGAGTGAGAGACAAAATTAAATGTTCCATAAATTAAAAATAGTTTTGGGCATATAAGAATTATATAGCGTAATATATTTCTTTGTCATAAAATTTCTATTCGCCTAAAACGGTTATTTAATTCTGCTAATAGAGTGTTAAATATACAATCAGCATTTGGTCTCTCCAGTTCAATTACGCACAAAAATAAGTTTTCTGGTGAGGTCATATTTATTAACTGAACTCGAATGTATACAATAAGACAGGAATTATTGCCAAGTGATGTTGATTGGTCTAAAATAATTCCGAATTTTGGCCTACTGTCAACAATTTCTTTTAAGAGAGTTTTTTTGCATTTTATCTGAAATGTACATTAAAATATTTGCTCAAGCAACATTCGAATGTTTTTCCCATATCGATGCCGTTGAGAATTTGCGCATCAACCTCCGTCTCGAAACCATAAGACGGAAGATTTAACTTTGCTTGTTTATAAGCGGTAGGAAATATTCTTTCAGTAACTACATATTATTGTTTACGCATATCTGCTACAATACCAGCCATTATGTTTTTTCTCCTGTAGAAATAACTTTTTATGCTTTTATATGTGCTGCAGGATTTCGGTGTTCAAAAACTTTTTTTCTCAATGATGTTTGATTTTGAGTAATTGTCAGTCCATTTGGAGAAATAATACAGTCTATCCAACTACGGTCCAATTTTAAACCTTGTGATTTTTGGCTGCCCAGAGGACCAACATTCTTGCGAATGGAACAGCCGAGTTTTCCATTTAAAACTACTAACCAAGGATTTTTCTTTATAAACTCAATTTTTTTGTTTTGATTCCATCCTTTAGGAAGTTTATTCAAATCTTCAGATAATGTTTGTTCCATCATAGATTCCACTTCAACCACTTTCACTAAATCACTACCACTTGCACCATCATTTATAACTGTTACCTCATTTGTAAGATTTTGTTTATTTCTTTTAGCGGGAACAAAATATGCATCTAAACTTTCTTGAGGCATTTCTATGGGTAATATCACAGTAACTTTTTGTGAAACTTTCAAATAAAATGCTCTTACAAAAGCGACTTTATCGAATAACAAACACGACTAAACAAAGTGGTTTTTATTATAAATTGTACAACACTACGAACCTTTTCCCCGAGTCGCCGCATTAGTAATGGCGCCAATAGAGTGGTCCCGCCTATCGAGTCGTTTCCACTATTACACAGTTGACAGCTTATTATTATTTTTCTCATCCGAATTACTTCTTTATCAATTATAATCGAACTTAAGTTTTAAAGCAGAAAAATGGTTGAAATGTGAATTCCAGATGTTAAAAAAGAACCGGAACGTCGTTCCGGTCGAAATTAAGCCCTGTGTATATATATATATATATATATATATATATATATATATATATATATATATATGTATATGTATATATACACACATACACACACACACACACACTTCCCATCCTCACACACCCACTATCCCTGCATCAACCCCTCCACTCACTCTAACGACACTTTTCCTTCCTGGTATCCACGAAGCCCTCAAAACAATCCTCCATGCTGCCCACCCAATTCTTACCTCTTCTTCCCACCAGTCCCTCTTTAACAACCTTTTTGCCTATCCCCCCGCTCCTCTCCTTCCGCCGACCCCCCAATTTGGGAAATAACTTGTGGAGGAAGGAACTGCTCACTTCTACCACGCCTCTTGCCTTAGGGTCTCACCCCTGAGGCGGACCTCGCTGCCTTACTTGCCCTATCCACCTACCTCATCTTCTTTCTCGAGTCCCTCCACCAACATGACCTACCCCATCACCTCCAGAAGCAACTGCACCACCCGTAACGTCATTTACCTCCTCACCTGCATCCTATGTCCCGCGTTTTACGTAGGCCTCACCAGCAATCCGTTAAACATCCGCATGAACGGTCACCGGAATAGCGTTTCTCTTAGACGCCCCCTCCCAGTTGCATTACACGCCAATGCCCACAATGTCCCCTTTAATAGTTGCTACAAAGTAAGGGTTATTCGCGCCTTACCCAATGACACTCCTGCTCCCCTTCTCCGACATTGGGAACTAGCCCATATATATCTTCTTGACTCTTTCTCCCCTCCTGGCCTCAACCTCCGCTAACCCTATTAGCCCCCTTACAATGTCTCCTTAGTTACATTGTAGCTATTCGCGCTTTACCTTGCCACACTCCCTCCTTATTGGCTATCCGCCCTTCCCACTCCCCGCCTCCTCCAATCATCAACCTTCCCACATCACCCTGTCATTCCCTGCCCAGTGTGTCACTTTCAGTTACTCTATCTCCATCGCTGAAGAAGGGCATATGCCCGAAAAGCTTACGTGTTTTTCTTGTGTGCGTGTTTTCTGTCTCTTCGGCGCCCCCAGCAGCCTGCCAACTTGCTAAGTGTCCGCTGGGCTTCCTTCAACACCTTGCTGCCACCCTCATCACTACCTTTTCTTTCTCTTCCTTAAGTTTATATATATATATATATATATATATATATATATATATATATATATATATATATATATATATACATATAGTGAAGTTGATATACAAGTTGGTAATAATGGCCCATTTGTTCACTCGTCTATGCTCAAGCTGAGTTCAGTAATAATCGTCTCCATGGTAACAATCCGATAAAATGCTATTTAAAACGCAAAACGCTGTTTTATAAGAGATTCAAGAAAATATGATAAATTGTCAAAATTCTGTGATAAGAATTAGAATCCACGTTCTTTTCCCCTTAGAACAATACAAACCTCGCTCCGATGTCACAATTTTAAGATATTTTAAAGTATTAAAGAAAACATCTCTGCAGGATGGATTTGAGACTTCCTATGTCACACAAATAGGGAAAAAACGTTCCTGAAATCGAACCCGGGACTTCAATCTTCGCCAAATAAAATATAGTCCTGAGGTGGTTCCTGGCAGCACGAGCCTCATACCAAGTTTCATGAAAATCAGTCCATTAATGCAAAAGTTGTTAGTAGGGGACACACACATTCACACACGGGACCATTTCATAATGCTGTGTTCTTTGAAAACAAGCCTAAAACCAAGCCCGCGGGAATTATGAAATTACAAATATTTATTTTTTCTAATAACAGAATTAAACAAATAGCTGTGTAAAAAAATTTTTAATCGTCATCTATTTTTTAGTTTAATATTTTTTATGACAAATAAATTTCACTTTTATAAAACTATTTTTCATATAAATCTCATACAATCTCTATAAATGTAGAAAGTATTTTTTTTAATTTTCTTGCAAAACCGTAAAATGAGTATGCGTAAAAATGATTTTTCTTGTGACTAGTAGTGATAAATGAATAATAGTATTAAAGAAAAGGACGAATCATGGTGATGAGATAGGTTAAACAGCGAAGGGTCGAAATGGACCATAAACATCCTTTTAGTGTTAATATTATTTTAGTTTTACATCATTCTGTCAACATAATGAGATTCATTTTTCAAGTACAGTCAAACCCCGATTTAGCGCCTCCCCCTATATAGTGCCACCCCCGCAAACCGTCCATTAATCGTATTGAACAAAACTTCGTATGAATACATATGAGCATATAACTCGATTTACCGCCACCCCCGCTTTAGCGCCAATGTCAGTGATGGGCAAACGCTGGCGCTAAATGGGAATCTGACTGTAGGTAATTTCCTTCTTAAATTTATTTAACGTTATTTGTTATGAAAATACTATTTTTTTGCTAAATCCATTCAGTTTGCCTCGGAGTTGTGTTAATGTGATTTTTGTTTGAATAGCCAATTTTCGAGAGTTATTGATCATGTAATGTATCTTAAGAATATTATAGATGAATATCATTATAGCGAAATGCGAAGCACGTGTTTGGTTAATTTTAAACTATTTCGCTCCTTTGAATTAGAAAATGAAACCGGTTGAGTGCTGATAGTTCATGGAGTTAATATGCCATTGATTCCATGAGAGCTAATGAGCTGACCTACTTGCTCTCGCATTCTTTTGTGACTTATGACGAAGCCCATGAAAAATTGAACCCGCCGTGACTCATCCGTAGGGTGAAATTTTCAGTTAATTTTCTCTAGGACTTACCACCCCTCTTAAGCTCTCTGACTCTTCGTCACTCGTCTTTTTAGAACTAGCAGTGTGACTGCCCCAAAACCATAAAGACTCGTGTTCGCGCCACATTTTTTTAGAAACCATGCCTCTTCGCATCAAGCGGTTGACGCTACCAAAAATGTCCCCAGCAATCGTTCAAAAAGATCGAAGTTGAGAAACTCGCATTCGAGTAATTCGGGATTTTAAACTATTTAAATGGTAGATATCTTCATTATATATGAGTATATATATATATTATATATATACTCGTAGTTTTCTTGTTATCGCCGGTTCCTTAAAATTCATATTTGGAGCAAAAGTGCTTCCTTGTGAATCTTGAAATAGATAATGCCATGGAGCGAAATCAGTTACTTATGATTTTTTTTAATCGTCATCTTTTATAACTTACTTCCGAGTCTATAATTCAACCTCTTCCTCACGCAAATACATTTATGTTGACGGAAAATGTGTATATAAAGGCAAATGGGTTTTGAGCTAGCATATTTCATCAAAATCATCCATAATATCTTCTTACGTTTTGGCGTTTTTTTCTTTCCATCTGATTCGGGTTGTGTTCCAAGCTAGGTCGTCGATTTTCCTGCGCAAGCAGCTTCTGTTAATTGCTCTCCGCCATCCGTACCTCTCCGTTCAAATATTGCTATAGAATCGCCCCTCGAGTCCAACGCATAAATCCCGCTACGAATCACCGCCTCGTCACTCTACGCACTCCGGTGATCTGCTCAAGACACGGAAGACTTCCCGCGCTCCGTCAGACTACGCGAATCTCTCGAGCACAGTCAGCCGAATGTTGTAATCTAATTTCCTTCTGTTAAGCCTCAGGCGCGAGAAGGTGGGTGGGCAAATTATGTGTAGGGTGCGTGGATGGGAAGAGGGAGAAGGAAGGAGGGGAGAGAAGGATTGAGGTGTGAACGATCTGGGAGAAAAAACGAGAGTCGAAGCCGGGGCTCTTGGCCTTCCGTCGCCCGTGAAGTTACGTTTCCCTTCGGCGAAGGTTGGTCGCCATCAAATCTTACCCAAGCCAAATAAGGGCGTCGCCAGGTCGAGGTCGGCCTCGCCGCCCACAGGCACCCAACCCACTCCCAAACGCCCCAAGACGAGTTAAGGACGCCTATGCAAGCATCTTCTACCTGTTTTTATATGCTGCGAGAAATCACGCGCATTTATTTCGTAATTTTTGTCTTATCTGTGCATGAATTAGGAATGATGGTGTAGATCAAGTGTGGTGAACCTGTTGGGTGTGAAGTTTCATTTTCTTATTTAAATGATAAATTTAACCCACAAATTCGTGTATTTTTATTAAAATGTTGATAATAAATCCATTAATATTGAAGTTCTACCCTTAGAAATCTTATTTAGACTTGATTTTCACTTATATGATACCTCAGAATCTTTAGATAACTTCTGATGAAAATCTAATCTGGCCCGCCGAAGAATTTCCAACCATCAATATGACCTGCCATGTTAAAAGGCTTGCCCACCCCCGGTATAGATTATAGCATAATTAAACATCTGACATTGAGGAAAAGAAGGAATTTTATTTAGCAAAAAATTATACTTGGTATTTTTCCACTGACTTTCAATCTATCCTCAAGTATTTTTAGCTCATTCTTTATGGAGGTTTTTCCCACTTGAACTCGTATGCTTTGCTGGTACATAAATCACTTCCTGCATCTTGAGGTATCCATCCCATCTCAGAGCCATACCTGTGTGACATAGTATGTGATCATTTTCATAGATATACAATTTTTTTCTTTGATAAAGAGTTATTGGTTTGTAAATCTAAATTTTACTTTTTCTTATATGGGATTGGAACCTAACATTTTAAAAATGACTTGCTTGAATTGTGTTTTAAGAGATAAATTTAGAGAAGAAGTTAAATAATTCATACTGATTCATTTTCATAGGGTTACTGATTAATTATTTTTAGTGCTTGCTGAAAAGCACTCTTATCTTCTTGAAGTCCGTCCGTGCGCATATTTCAGGGAAGAATTGGCCGAACCGATTTAAACAAAATTTGGTACACACAATATTCACATAAATTAATTACCAAAATTACATATTTGGGTTAGATTGACTCAGCAGAGGTGCCACAATTGCGAAGTTAAACATTTCGGTAATTATGAATTTGGATTGAATTGGCCGAACCGATTTCAAAGAAATTTTGTATGAAGGTGACGCGCAACATATGAAAACAAAATCAAGATTTTTAATATAGTTATAGAATGCAGGGTTGCCACAATACAAGGAATAATAAAATATCTTTTTACACGTATTTATGCTGAATTGTCCACATCAATTTGAACCAAATTTCATATTTATAATGTACACATGTATATATTGAACCATATTAGCATATTTAGACCGAATCAACCAAACAGGGGTGCCACAATTACAAATTAAACTCTTTCAGTAATTAAGGATTTGTAACGAATTGACTGAACGTATTTCAAGTAAATTTTGTATATAAGATTTGTACAACATACAAACCGAAGCTAAAGAGCAAGGCTTCCACAGTAAAAAGTAAAATAATATTATTTTACACGTATTTCTAGAGTACTGACCTCGTGATTTTTCACCAAATATGGTATATATTAATCTTCATATAAATAAATAATCAAAATATATTTCAAACGGGTCGACTGAACAGGGTTACCACAATATCAAGGTTAGAATTTTTCTGTAACTATGAATTTGGAAGGTATTTGTTGGACGGATTTCAAATAAATTTCGTTTGTTGGACAAGTATACAATGGGAAAACGAAATGGATATGTTTAGAACGAATAAAAAAATCAGGGCTACCACTATATAAGGAAAAATAATTTTCTGATTACAAAGGAAATACATTATTATACGATTTGACGAAAAGCAATTCTGTACCACGGGAAACCCGTGTACACCCCTACTTGTTTTATTTTTATCAGCAACAGAATGATTTTTTATTCCTTAAGCATCCTGAACATGTTTTATTTGTTCAAATATGTCAGCACAAGTGTCACAATGTACCGTATTGACTTGTTTAATTACCTCCTGCGCACAATTGAATTATGAGAAAATAAAATTATATTTTTTCTAATAATAAGGGAAAACCGCATATTTGCCCCACCCTTGTTTTAGTGTAAAAAAATCGTGCGATAAAGTGAGGCAATTTTGCGAGTAAATATAGTAACTACAAGATTGGATATTATTGTACAGAGTAGTTGTTATTATTTAAAACATCACAATTATGTTTATAATAATTTTTAGTAATGGTTTTTTTCTTTTACTTTCAGTTTTTACAAAACCTTGGAAAAGTTGACCGAACTGCCGATGACATATTTGATGAGCACCTACAGAACTTCACAAGACAACAAAATGCAGCTAATAGACTTCAGAAGGAATTCAACAATTACATCAGGTGTATACGAGGTAATAGGACCACTGTAATCATTGTTGCATTGACTCATTTATCAAATTATCATAAATGAGTAGGGTTACCAGACGTCCGGTTTTTCCCGGACATGTCCTTTTTTTTAGGGTGTCCGAGGACGACCGGGCGGGATTTTAACATCTGCCCGAAAATTGATTATTTCCTTCTATTGTACGTTTTTTATTTTATTTACGTTGATTTTTTGGAAATATTTTTAGCATTAGTACGAATAGTAACATTCAAGAATTCATCTACACAATTGGAGTCGGTATTGCAGTTTGTTATTTTAACGTTTTATCCCTTATTATATCGTGAGATGTTAAATATCATTTTTGACGCTTTACTCGATCATTTTGGTTTAAAATTGTAAATAAATCGTTCCACAAACCGCGGTAATAATATAATGTGTCATATTATTATTGTTTTATAATCAGTTTAATTTTTATTTCAAAGTCAATGGTAAACTTAGGTTTAGAATTTATATTTTTGTATATATTATTCAAGATATGTATAAAAAGTTGTATATTTCTATATATTATTTACATATTTAGTCTGCATAGTCAGAATTATTATGTTTCGAATAATAAGTCATAATAGCACATGAAATTAGAAGTTTTTTGCATTTTATGATATTTTTATGCATAAATGTTTAAGTAATAAAAATATTTACGTTCGACAATTTACTTTAATAATATTTAATTATATTTCGTTTATTGATTAAACACCACAGTACAATTGTTTGTGCTTAAAAAGTTAAATTTTAAAAGTCGGGGTTTTTCCAACAAAATATTTTTGTTATTTTTAGGAATAGGAGAGGAAATAGGATTATCCCTTGTGTATTAAAATTGCTACCCAACCTGGTACATGTATTGCACGGGGTGAATACTTTTCTAAAAAAATCTGATGTGGCTACCACATGACTTTCTCCATATCTGTAATACTTCTAAAAATACCAAACAGGTTACATAATAATATATATTTTAAGAAGCTGCGAGCAAATTTTAGACTTTACAAAGAACAGAAATAAACTCAAACCATAGCCTTCTGATATTGGATATAGCCACAAAGCTCCAACAATTAATAAAAGATAAAGGAGCGTTGCTAAGACGTAACTAAGCGTCAATTGTTAACAATAGCCGTCGGTAGGTGGCGGTGTGGTGGCAGCTAAAAATACAAGGTATCTCTTAAATAATGCATTATATGGAAAAATGTTTCAAACAAAGGTTGTAGAAAATTAAATTTCCTACAAAGTTTATTCCAATATATTTTTACATTTATTAAATATTAAAGCAAATATTTTAAAATAACGGATAAGTGACAAGAGTAAACACCCACTTCCGGTTGACCGATTTTTACCAAAAACTAATCAGTTCTTGCGACTTTTAAAAAAATGTTAAATATAAAATTCCGCGTAGACCTGATTAATATTTTTTGTGTTAGAGCACCCACAAAAAGCTATCACATACACACACGCACACACACAGACATCATCGAGAAAATGGTCAAAACGTGTTCAGGGGACCTCAAAACTCGTATTTCCGTTGAAATATGTCAATTTTTTCATGAATACAATACTTTCCCTTATACTACGTATATGGAGAAAGTAAAAATTCCAAATAGGTTACATGATAATAAACATTTTAAGAAACTGCGAGAAAAATTTAGACTACAAAGAACAGAAATAAAATCAAACCATAGCCCTCTGATATTGGATACACACCCGAAACTCCAAGAATTAAAGAAAATAAAAAGTGCGTTACTAACAAGGAGAGGTTACGACCTTCGAGTCACGGATTCTGATGAAACTCAACCAGGCGATTCTACGTCGAAAACAAGGAGACCCGTGTCTCGGGGTTTTTGTGAATGAGCCCTTGAGCTCGAGATATCAACGTCGGAAATATCTAAAAACATCTTATGCAACTTAATAGGCTTCATTGTCGAACTGTTGAGAACAAAGAGAATTGCTGATGGGATAGCGTGCCTAGCTCCTAGGGCAGGGGTCTGGGTTCGATCCCATATTTTCGTTATTTTTTTTTCAAATTATCCAAGCGTTATTTAAAAAGTAATATTCTCCGGTAAAATATACGCTATACTGTAATTTTTATTTGGAGGCAATGAACGTAGTAACATACTAGTAGAAGGTGCTTGCATACTGCAAGCATTTCATCTCACCTTGAAAAAACATTAATTTTTCAGACAGGTATTTCATCATTACAAATATTCTATTAATTCTAAAGATTCCACCTCCGCAGCGATTTTCGTTTTTCCCACATGTAAAAATAATAGATTAAAACAATCCCCAAATGTTGCAATTTTAAACATTTTATACTTTATCCATTATGGGGTACTAATGCTACACATTTCAGCCAAATTTTAAAGTTGTAGCACTTCTAGTAGTAAAATAATATTTTTCTAATTGCTTAAAATTTTAACATTTTTAACGGTTGCCACAATATATATATGAAGAGATTGAAAGGTTTATTTGTGCAAATGCACTGTTCTGTAAATAATTTGAAAATTGCAGCTTCCTAGCTCATCCCGTAGTACCTAAAAAATTATTAAACTTTAATGTTCAAATGGGGTTAAAACAACCCCTAAAATTTACAATTTTAAAATTTTCGATTTTTATAATTGGTTATGAGAAAAGTTCTATAATGTTGCAAAATTTCAGCTTCCTAAACTTATTAGATTGGTCTACACACTGGATTGCATTTTCCCATGCTAACTTATGGAAGATATTCCGGGGTCTCTGGAGTCGAACCCAAGACACTGTAAGAAAAAGTGACAATAATTTCTAATAGATATTGCGGCCATCTAGCAACACTAAATATTTCATCTTTCTAGTTAGAAGTTCTGATTAGTTTTTGGTAACAATCGGTTCGACCGGAAGTGGGTGTTTACTCGTCACTTATCCGTTATTTTGAAATATTTGCTTTAATATTTGATAAATGTAAAAATGTATTGGAATAAAAGTTGTAGGAAATTTAATTTTCTATAAACTTTGTTTGGAACATTTTTCCATATAATGCATTGTTTAAGAGATACCTTATATTTTTAGCTGCCACCACCCTGACACCTACCGAAGACTATAGTTAACGATTGACACTTAGTTACGTCTTAGTAATGCTTCTTTTTCTTTTCTTAATTGTCAACCGGAAGTAAATATTGACAACGATCCCAGAGCTAACAACATGTAATTTGCCATATAAATATGGAGAAAGTCATGTGTTGCCCACATCAGTTTATTTTAACTTGCATTCTGTTATAACACTCACAGCAAAGTTTTAATTAGCCTCATACGAATGCAAGTAAAAAATCTTTACATACATTGCATTGGAATTCTAACGTTATCTTATAGTTCATGTACCATATTTAAAGATTACAATGATAATTAATAAGGTATCTGGGGTAGTCCAATTTTTTTAATTGTTCCACTCACCATACCAATACAGAGTTCTATTTTCTTGCGTATTATTAATATGTATGTAATTCACAGTTGGAAGATATTGCCTGTTACATTACGATTTCCTCTGCCCCCTCCCTTATGGCCACTATGTCATATTATATTGGCCATTTCCTTGGGTATTATTATGTATGTTTTCCCAGTCGAAAGACACCTATATTACCTAGGTTGGATTTTACTCATGGCGATAAAAATTTTCTATTTTTCTGCTTATAATTACCTACTGTACTTCCCATTACCTGTTCAGTTGTTCATAATACAGTTAGTATAATGTACCCATTAAATTGTTCATGATATGGGTAGTATAATTGACCCATTCATTTGTTTATACATCTAATGCTACTGATTACACAATAAATTGTTTATATGCAATGCTGTACACATACTCTTTCAAATTTTAATACTTTGGGTTTTACACTTTACCTCTTCAATTGTTTATGCTACTGACTACTATATTTTTTGGAGGTTAAAACTAACCTTACAGTATCATATTCCACTGATGGTACAAATTACACCTTCAATTGTTGATATGTCTGGCAATACAGTGTACCCGTTATATTGTTTGTACTTTTGGTGGTTCAAGTTACCGGTTCGATACTTTATAATTCCCTTCGGTTAAATCTACATGTTCAATATGGCAGTTCACATTACCCGTTCAATTATTTATACTTCGAACGGCTCTCCCATCTTGTCTGCACAACATCTTGTCAGCATGACGTCTGTTCGGCATAAAGTCCTGTCGGCATAACGTCCATTCGGAATAAAGTCCTGTTGGCATAACGTCCGTTCGGCATGAAGTCCCGTCAGCATAAGGTTCATTCGGCATAAAGTCCATTCAGTAAACTGTCTGTTGGCATAACGTCCATTTTGCATAACGTCCATCGGCATGCCATCCATCGGTATACCGTCCGTAGGCATACCATCCGTTGGCAAACAGTACGTTGGCATACAGTACATTGGCATACCATCTGGCCATGCATAATGACCCCATTGTGAAAACTATTAAATCGACATTTTTTTACATTTCAAATTTGAAACCAATCGATGTAAAATGTACTTAGGTTTTAGATTATCTCAATCATTTTACAATTCATAGGTATGGTAATCCACTCTGTCAAAGTGTCTTTGCTTGAGTGGATGATCTCACGGTGCTGACCTCAAATGGCGCTATATATTATTTCTCCATATATTCATGAAACTCTAAAACACCTTTCAATTTTAAACTATAAACAATATGCTGATATCAATGGTGATTTTTAATTTATAAATCAAAACAGATAATGATCATTACAACATTTTTTTCCATTTCCTTCCTGTTTATATTTTTAATCATATGAGACCCCTGTTACCATGCTATGAAAATTCACAGATTCTCTATAAGTATATATATTAATAGCGTAAAAAATGAGGTTTTTAAAGCGAAGGTAACAGCCATCTTAATGTGTGATGCATCAAATTAAACGTCTCGACCTGCAGATTTGCAGGAAAATGATAAAATTGAAATCGGTCATACCATTGGTGAGATATTGAGGTTTTTTGTGACTGGCTAAGCTCTGCTCGATGTAGTTGTAGTGGTTAATGTTAAGGTGGTGCTGCTAGCTGACATTAGACACTAGGAAATAACGTGGCACTCCTAGCAGACATTAGACGCTGTAGGAAATAATGTGGTGCTCCTAGCAGACATTAGTAGAAGGAAATAAACCTTGCAGTTGCTGACCTTCATGTTAATGTGACAGAAGGCTAACTACCAAGATAATATTTAATCTAACCAACCAGCCGATTTATTGATGGGCAATTGCTATACTTCAATTAACGAGAGTTTTGATTTCTGGAAACGAAACTTAGGATGCGTAGCTGCCTAGACTTCTGCCAATTTCCCCTCCACTGCATTTCCACTCCACCCCCTCCACTGCATTTCCACTCCACCCTCTCCACTGCATTTCGCCTTCCATGCAGCCCAAGCGCTTAGCCGTTCTCGGACAGTCTGAAAGACTCGTATTTCTCTATTCGCAAATTGTTTTGGAAACTGGCAATGCAAGAAATCTTATATATTTAGGGAATTATCACCACACATTCAGAAACATCATTAAAATTTCACCCTGCGGTACTCGCGTTAATTTTTCAGCCGCTGGTACTCGCATGGGGTGCTCCTGACACCCATCAAATGTTTTGTTATAAAAAACAATATCACTATTATTCAATTAATTCTTTATTTTGTTCTATTTATAATCATTTATAAGTGAATTTTGAGAAGTTTCAAATGATTTTTCATTATTAATCTATTTTGAAAAGAAAAAGTTTTAAGGTACACTTTCTTGAATATTTTCAGATGTCAATCTATGAGTCAGTTTACAATTTTTAGGAGTAAACTTATAATATCGTCAGTTCAATTAAAGAAATCAATTATTCCACAATAGAACACAAATAGTAATTGTACACGAGAAGAAACCCTGTTTTTTGCATCGTGATCTTGAAAACTGTATTTTCTTTACCTTTTAAATTTAAATATTCGTGCAATTCTCTATAATATTTATAATAGTACTATCAAATATCAGTTGGAAAGTCTAATGGGAGTTTCAAAACAAAAACCGAACACTGAAATAATAAAAGTCTACAAACCTTGTAGAATCAGTCAGCAAAGAAACTGTTGAGATGCGATCTCCAATTATGGGAAATAACACATTATATGATGACGATCAGCGAAGAAACTATTCAGAGACAATCTCAAATTATGTGAAATAACAAAAGTTCTGTAGATAGTAACAATAATTTAGAATAAAATATGAACAACGTTCGCACAAAGAAAAAGAGCTGATTTTCGTCACGTACTCTTAGAAACAACATCCAAACTTAAAGGGTTACCACAGAAAACTGAAAATGTTTAGCAGAATTGGTTCCAAACACATGTCATTCCAGCTACTGAAGGGTCGGGGTCATTAAAGTCCAGAGGAAAGGAACCCTGTCATAAAATGTATGCCTGGGGTGTGCCTCCCATGCTAGTACTGGAGGGTTAATACTCATCAGCTGCTTAGTGAATTATTCCAGTAATAATGCTTTTCAAAACTTGGAAAATATTAAATAAGATATTTTAGGAACTTGCAGACATATAGGATTTTGGTATGATTTTTTATTTGGTATTCAAGCATAGAATAGATATTAATAACACATTTTTATTGTGGTGATTAATTATAAGTAGCAAAATTTACAAAAATAATTTTTTACACATTTTTCTATGCTATTTCAAAAGTTCAACACCTTCCATAAACTCTTCACAATCACTATGTTCTTCAGAAGTCACTGAATGTTCTTCACTTTCAGTAGAACTTTCTTCTTCCAATTGAATAATAAGTTTGTCTACAGCTGCGTCCAAAGTCCCTTCTTTTTCCCAAGTGTCTTCTACTTTCTTCTTCACATGCTCAACAGCCTTTTTCCAGTCTCCTGGAGTCACTTTATGAAGACCTTTGTTGAGCAGTGTTTCCATTTCTTTTAGAGTGAATAATTTTTTTCTCTGGTTACATGCCCTTTAACCTGTGCCTATATCAATTTGATGGAGTTGAAGTGATAGTGATAGGGGGAAGATGAACCACTTCATGTCCTTCACTTTTGGCCAGTTCATCTATTACATATGAAGGGAACTGGGGTCTGTTTTTATGCATTAAATTAAGGAATATTCCCTTCGTCATTCCCTCATCAAAAAAGATGTTGTTTTTGCCAACCACTCCATTATCATGGCCTTCCTGCTAGCAACTGTGGGAGGCTTATTGATTTGCCCAGAATGATATGGTGCATTGTCCATTATTATCACACTGTGCTCTTTAATATTTGGCAGTAGTGCTGTTTTTAACCATTCATAAAATTTTTTATGATCCATTTCCTCGTGGTAGTCGCTGGTTTTCTTGGAGCAAAGTATAAAGCTGGCATTGGGAACAAGTCATTTGAGGAGCTAGCATGGCATACGATGAGCCTCCCTCCCTTGCCAGATGGTCCCTCCGACATTCCTTCTTTGGTATGGTCCATCCCTTCATAAAAGTGTGCCCCGCATTCACCCATGCCTCATCCAGCCAAACGATATCATCAAAAGTTTTTTCTGACTAATTGGTGCAGGAATAAACTTCTTTTTGTAATAACATCTCCTCTCTCCAGAAGTAAGCTTTGGCCATTAATCTTTTTGTACTCAAAACCCAAGTTTAAAAATATTGTCCTCAACGAGCTTATACTTCTTTTGTACAAATTTTCTTCCCTAAGCGATCGATATACTTTGAGCAATGTTGGGTGCTCTTTCCTCTGATAGTATCCATAGATGTGTCTACGAACCACATCTTCCTTGAACGAGTACAATTTGGTGATCTTTGAATCTCGGGGCCTTTTCTTGCCCGGGGTTGACAGAGTAGATGGTCCTGGATGTTGGATGGCATTTTATTTTCTTTCAACACTCTCCACATGGGATTTGAGCTAACATTAAGTGCAGCTGATGTCCTTTTGATAACCTTATTGAAGGGGATAATAGGAGAACTGGTGTCAGTGATATGAGCATTTTCTCTCTCAAAAAAGTCCCTCGCAGACCAAGCGACCAACCTGAGCTTGACTTCTGATGATAACTCCATGCCCAAATGGGGATCTTCCAGATCTGCTTGTATCCTCAGATCAGCTCCTTGGTCTTCCTCTCGAGCGTGATGGGCGAGACATGTCCACTATGTGAAATAACCTGGAACTAAAACGCAAAAGACAAGACTCAAAATAAGAGAAAACTCGAAATGCATACCGGAAAACTCGAAAGACCTGAAAACTCAAAAGGTTAGAAAACTCAAAACAAAAGAAAACTCGAAAGATGTGAAAACTCAAAAGGCGAGAAAAGGAACATGGTAACAGTAAGAGGCGAAGGCTAACAGCACACTGAGCTCCAGGCAGTGAGGCTTCATGAGATTTGGCAACATAGGACCCGCCTGAGGGAGACTACCTGATTCACTGTCAGCGCATCCCCTCCACTGGCCAGATCCCAACTCTCATTAATTTTAATATAGTATTATTTATTTTTCTTAAAATATCTTTGAGGCTAGAAACTGAAGCTCAAAAAACTTGTATATGATAGAAATATTTTAATATATTTTTTAAAGTTTGAAACTGTTTGGGCCACTTATGACAACTTTCTCCTAATAAGGCTAAGGTATCAGCAATTCACATTTGTTGACAATTTTTATGCATCTGTGACATATCTTTCATCTTCTTGTATAAGTATGCAGTCTTATATTTGATGCAAGAATTATTTAATAATAAGGAAATAATAAGGAAAATGAAATTGATTTAAGGTCATTTTTTTAAATATAGCTACGCTATTGATATAAAATCACATTTATTCAGTGGTAGTATTTATTATTTCTTCTCTTATTTACAATCTCACATGCTTCTTGCTTCTTACTTGCAGCTTGTCACGCAGCCAGCAAATCCTTATTTGACTCCTTAAATGAGATTTACGAAAGCAACTGGACTGGTCATGAACTTTTGTATGTACAAGCTCAAAATATTGAAATGCTCTGGCATGACTTTGGCCATAAGCTTGGAGACCAAGTTCTTGTTCCATTGAACTCCTATCAAAGCCAGTTCCCTGAAATGAGGGTTTGTAGATAATGCTCTTGAATATTTTATATGTAGTATCAAAGTGGTCTTCTAATATTATATGCATGTTATATTATAATTATTACATCCCAGCAGTACTAAAATATGATTATAGGGTGAGATATTAATTGTGAAATTTGAAAGAACTCTAGGAAAATGAATTATGTTACATAAACTGGATTTCTCTCTTGCTGTAGAAAATTTTTAAATATAATTTGTACATCCTGTGCTTGAGTTGTTTTGAGTATCATGTTGCAAATTAGGACTCCTTGTTGTAATTTTTGTTATTATTTTAACCTTGCACATGTAAGTCTAAAATTGCAATATTCTGAGGATGGAGGATTCACATCTATGAAAGTACAGTAGAACCCTGATTATACATATGTGAATTAACTGTGTAGCAGATTAACTGGGCATTCTGGAACAAGTTAGAATTTTCCCACTTATATGATAAATGAAGGAAACATGGACTTTAATGATTTGGTAAATAACCACCAACTTATCTGTTCAATCAAACAAAAGCCATTTCATCAAGAAGAAAAAGTCAACAGAGTTGCTTGTCAAAAATGTAATGTAAAGTTATTTATCTAATATTTTTATTTGAAATTAAGATTTCTGTTTTATTTTAGAAATATACTTCTAAAACAAAGACCATCTTACATTTGCAGTGATATAAGTTACTATATTCTTACTGTCCCATCTTTTTCATCTGCTGGCATAATGGTTATTTGTTGGTCAGAAAGAATGTCCACTGCCAAAAACAAATTTTAAATATCTGTTAATTTATTCTGCTATAATTACAACATTTGGCTCAATTGATAGTTTATTATTTATGTCATGCAGCCTGTTTTTATGTAAATAAATTTGTACAGTGTTAAACAGACATACCAAATTTTACCGAAAAATGTGGATTATCCATGTTCTTCAATTATCCATGCCTACCCAAGTCACATTTAACAGATAATTAGGGTTTCACTGTATATCATCCTTTTACCCAGCTATATTTATAAAAAATCTTTTTAAACCTAAGGCATATTAAGTTTTAAAAATAACAAATGCTTAATATTATTTACTTGAATCGCAACAAGATTTTTTTATCCTTAATAAAAGCCTATATTCTAGAAAGATTATCTCTTATGATCATTGTGAATAATGGGAATAATTTCGCATTTATTTAACTTTAAAACTTTATTTCATGTATTTTAATATGATGCTTTCTGATGTCTCTCTATGATGGCTGTGACAATTTGTAGAAGAAAATTGAAAAAAGAGGCCGAAAATTGGTTGACTTTGATAGCCAACGACACAACTTCCAATCAGTACAGAGTAACCCAAAGAAAAGAGATGATATCAAGGTAGCCAAATCCAAAGAGCTGTTGGAAGAAGCCAAACGAACATATGAGGTGCTGAACAGTGAGCTACATGATGAATTGCCTGCGCTATACGATTCCAGAGTGCTCTTCCTTGTCACAAATCTGCAAACGCTATTCTCAGCTGAACAAGTGTTCCATTCAGAGACATCTAAGGTAAATTTAATTTTAATTTAATCCTAATTTTTCCATAAATTTAATGTATAGGATATTGTCTTAATGATGATTATTCTTATTGCTCATGCAGTGCGATCTGAGTCACTAAACTTGAAATACGAAAACTTGGACACAAGCCAATTACTAGAGAATTTGGAAATTACGAAGTTGCCTAAATTTCACGGAAAATTATAAATCTACTGCTATTACTCATAGAATTTATTATTTATATAGCCTATATAGGCTCCACGTGACTGAAGTGCTGTTGCCCTGGAGATTGCATTGCTTTATTTACGAGTTTAGATCTTGATGTATATTGATTTTTTGAAGCGCTTGCAGTTTGCAAGCACCAACTACTCGTATATATATTTATATCTATATTATAACCACACTAATGTGCATTACGCAAACTCTTTCTTACTTCCATATGAGTCCAGAATGCTGAAAAATTCAGACTAATTATTCAAGACTTATAAACTAAAGAAAAATTGCGAAAATGGGAAGTTTTTAAGTTGAAGTCCCCCAAAAAATGTTGAAAATTCAAAAAATTCCAATAAGATTAACATTGGAGCATTGTTGCTGTCAATTAATTCTAAAGAGGACTTTCAGATACAATTTGGCATTCAGACTTGGCATGTACATGGTAGATCATGGGGTAACTAAATCATGATAAGTCAGTCCAATTTTGACGAAACTTTAATTATAATACTCGGCATGAGGTTCTGCATGTGACAAATATGCAGTTGTCTAACAAAAGTAGACGGGTTCAATTCCAGGATAGTTTCCATTCTCCATTTAATTAACATGTAAAAGAGTGTAAGACATCTTGCATTTGCTTTTTAAAATCTTATAAATATTTTAGAGTGTGTGTGCAGACATCCGCCAGAGTGAGGCACGGACTTGACGGGAGTATGGGCGAAGCCTCTAATGTACCTATTATATATAGATGCTGCTTACAGAGGAGGGTTATATCTATTATATATAAACACTTCTTACAGAGAAGGATTAACTTATAATATATAACATCATTATATATAGACGTTCCTTACAGAGATATAACATACTAGCTGAAATTACCCAGCGTTGCTCAGGTTTTTTAGTCAAAACAAAATATACTGAGGAAGATTTGAGAATAAAACCAAGTAATGAACCAGGTTAATTTTAATGTAGTACTTAATGGTATGCCATATTTCTTGCCTTCCCATCTTTTTCCCAAATAAATAAATTTTTCCTGCGTCATCTACTGATTAATTAGGCTACTGTATTTTTATCAAATAATCATAATAAAAAAATCGATGGAATCACTTTTAAAAACAGTTATTTCACTCAAATTAAGTTCCAGTGGAGGAAACTGCATAATATTATGTGGTAATAAATCTCAAGAACGTTAAAAACTTGGGCAGGAATTGCAAGCTCTAGGGATGCAACCGATGGAAACACGTTTGAAGATACATGTATTCAAATTAAGCTTACCCATACGTTATCCCATGCAAAGGCTGATTTTGTGGGTCTAATATGTCACGTGAATATTTTAAAGTCAAACCTACAAAACAAAATGAGTTCCTGGACTTTGAAACCGAATTTGGCGATAAAAAGTATTGGAATGACATGTAAAGTCTTATTATAATCTAATAAGTGTAATTGTCTTAATTGATGCATACAAATGATCAGTTGAAAGGAAATCAAAATGTACATATAGATGTTCAAGGGAGGAAGAGTTAACGATTATAAATGTTGGTCTAAATTAAAGAATTGTTATAGAAGTTTTCTTATTTTACCTTCTGAGATATCTTACACTTTATTCATTTTCATTGTTAATTAAAAACATATTTCGCTGTCTGCTAAGTATAGAGAATATGCAGAATACATAAAGTTTTTAGAGAATGAAAGCGCTTAAAATGGCACATTAAAACTGTCTTCCACTTACCTTTTAAAATAATTAGCCATATTTATAGCTTTTTTGGTGATTGCCCTTCTTTGAATAAATAACCCTAGTGTTTCTTTCTTCCCTACTTTAGTTTATATATTATTTCTTTTAGTTAATATTAGGTATTGTTGTCAAGTAGATTGTTAATCCAACAATGCCCTCATTCCTGTGTTATTTAAATAGGAAAAATTAAAAGAGAAAAACATTTAAAAAATGAAAAATGTAGTTCAAATCACTTTAAAAACCATCCCATTTTTCTTAACTTTTTATTGCGGTTAAAATGGCACATTCATCTTGCTTCTACATTCTGTAGTTGTTGCATTATAAATGCACAAATAAATGAACAAATTCTTCAAAATATTTATGGTAGAGATATATAGGAGACTACTAATGCTTAGGCAGTTCCAAAAGATCTGGAGATTCAAAATTTTTTACATTGGTAGGATTTGGTGCAAAACTGACTAGAAAAAACAAAAATCTTGAAAAGATTCAACAATGCGTTCGCTAAAAATTCGCAATTGTTTAAACAAATTTTCAAGGTTTATGTATTTCCAAATGTGCTACGGAGCTGAAATTTTTATAGGTAAAATTTGTAAAAAACGAAATAGGGATTATAGAAATTTTAATTTGTTTGGCTGTTCAAAAATTCTTAAAGTAAAGGTAAATATTTAGATACTATGGGACAAGCTAGGGAGCTGAAATTTTTAACTTATTTAGAGCTTAGTGTAAATGAACGAATAAATATTTCAATATCTTTATGAAATTGTTATTGCGGCTGTTAAAAATTTTAAGCAATTAGATCAGGAGTGCGCAAACTTTTCATGCCGCACCCCAATTTTTGTTCAAAATACAAACTTGGGCCCCCTACCATGGCTGGCAAGATTTTTTTCAAGGTTTGGTATTTGGGAGGAGTTTTATGTCGATGATAATTTTGAGAAATAGTATGTTACAAAATATGGTATATTTTATTAAAACTGAAAATAACAAAATAATTCAAGATAAATACACAAAATGAACATTCTAATAGGAATATAATCAAATATCACTAAATTAATAAAATTATACAGCAATATGAATGCAAAAATAAATATCACATTTTAAAATAACAATAAGAAAAAAACAAAAAAAATAAAAATAACACTTGATTTTTGTATGAATAGATTTAATTAAATGGGATCTGTGGGCTTGTCTCTTACTGGCAATTTCGTCCAGTCTCGGCTTAATTGATGAAATCGCCACTCTCAATTCTGATTCATGGTGTTCTTACTGGCAATTATTTTATTAATTTTATTTGTAAAACAATAAAGAATAAATCCACTGGTTAAGAACTAAACGTTGCACATTTCAATAGACGTATTCACATGACGGCCTTCGTTCGACAACGTACTGCAGTATAGTGCGATAACGCGCACTGGAAACAAAGTCACGGTCACGCTGAATAGAGTGAGGGGATTCCCAGTATGTTACTCTCGTAAATACGAAAGATTACAGAAATATGGCATTGTAAACAAAAAAGATATATGAAATATGAAAAAAGATCTAAATTTTCTTACAGTTAAAATTAAATCATGGCTATAATCGCGCCCTCTAGTTTGCGCACCCCTGAATTAGATAAATATTATTTCACTTCTAGATGTGCTACAACTTAAAAATTTGGCAGAATATATGGCTTTAGTACCACACAATGGAAAAAGTATAATATTCTTAAAATTGCAAATTTTAGGGATTGTTTTAAATATATATTTTTACATAAGGAGAGAATGATAATTGGTGCAGAGGTGAAATCTTTTGAATTAAAAAAATATTTCCAATGATGAAATATTTCTATGAAAAATTAATGTCTTTCAAGGTGAGATGAAAAACTTGTACCTCACTGATAGTGTATTTTAAATACTCTTATCATCCTGTATATAGTAAGCTAATTTTGTTGGTAAGGCAATCTGAAGAATCTGATTGGCTGCTGAAAGCCAATTATATCTTATTTCCCTCGAAAAAAATGTTATAAATAAATAAGAAGTTAAATCTGTTTAATTTTAATATTTTAATCGCTATTTAATTTTAACAAATGATAAAATAAATCAATTTATATGCTGCACCACAATCAGAATTTAGCATAAATTTTTCACATAGAACTATGTACAACAAAAAATAAATAAATAAGCATATAGGATATGGATTTAAATGGATTGCTGTTTAAAGTTCTTAGTTATTACATTTTATCACATGGTAACTAATATGAACACACACTTATATGACTTTATATTTATTGCTTACTTTTTAAAGTTGGTTTCATTAATAATTATTTCAATTTTAACTTAACACTTAATTAACGCATACCTGTCATATTTGAAAAATTCAGGCATAGTTACTTAATTGTTGTCAACATAAATAGTCTTATTGGTTACTGAAGTAAATAATATCTACTATAATTACAAAATACATTTAATTAATTAATTATTAATTCATTAATACAGTGAAGAAAAGAAATTCTTAGTGTGGTGTTATTTGGTTTATATAGGAGGATGCGTAAGGAATGCGTGCATTGAATGCTTTAATACGAGAGAGACAGAGGAAGAAAGAGACAAAATTAAATATTACAAAGATTAAAAATAATTTTTGGCATATAAGAATTGTATAGCGTAATGTATTTCTTTGTCAAAAAAAACAATTTATATTCTCCCAAAACTATTTTAACTCTCTGGAACACACAATTAAGTGAATTTTATATTTATTGCTTATTTTTTAGTGCATATAAAAGTTGGTTTCATTAATTATTATTTCAATTTTAACAACACTTAATTCACGTATATCCGTCATATATGACGGGCAATTAGGCTATTTTTATTAATATTGGCACTCTTTGGATTATCAATTGAATTTCAGCCATAAGGGGAGCTTGGTAATTCTTTTTTTGAATTGAGCATTTAGTAATGTGATGAACTGGTTCAGGCACAACTTTATGGAACCATAGAAAAAAATCTTTCGTAAATTTAACTCACCTCACCTCAACTCAATTTTCTTGTACAAGCATGCCTTGCTTAGCGCATGAGAGGCATTCCGAGACATCTGTGCGCTATCAGAATATTCGCTAAAAGAACAGTTTTTAACATAGCACTTAACCCAGAGAAATTTTACTATTTTTATCTTCCAACTTATATAATGATAGGGCATTTTTATATACTAATTTAAAGTCAAGAAAACGCCCCTTCATCTTTTGAGGGTGGGTGACCTGCGAAACACCTACTAACACTGCGTGCCTGGCGTGAGATGAGTAGACGTTTTCCTCGGTAGGCGCAATATGCCGTTCATGTAAAAAAACAATAAAAGTGCACGAGTGAAATAGAAATAAAGTTAATAAACGTATAAATAACAACAACTTGTCTTTAATTAGAGTGGAATACTATCACTGAACAGAGAGTGAAGTATGAATCAAGGTAAGTGAGAAAAATGCTGGGACCATAATAAAGGACTATAGCATTATTTTTTTAAATTTCAAAAATTAAAAGTTTAGTCCCGAGATGCCAACCACACTATATCGAGAATGCGCTAAATGAGGCATACCTGCATAATATCAGTCATTTTGCCATGCAGATATTTCTCTTTATGCTGAATTCAAATTGCTGCAGGAACTTCTTGTGGTTCATTTATTTAGTATTCATCCTTAAAAATAGAATTTTAATATGAAATTTGAATCACAATTTTTTGCCTCTCCTTCCAGATGAAATCTCATTCTGAATTTATAAGATGATTTTACGGGACTTAAGAGAATGTGATTAGAGCAAAGGCTATTATTTTGTGAGCTTTGTTAATGGTAACAATATAATTTTTTAGTTTGATTATAGACTTGAAGTAAGATTATTTATTATTTTATTTTGTGCATTAATTTCTGCCATCCATTCAGGTTTATTCAGAGTTGGAAGCAATTGTAGACAAATTGGCCACAGATTGTCAGAGAGGGGCATACACTGTAAAGAAAACCTCACCAACTTCACCAAAGAAGTCTCCGACTACACCAAATTCCACGTAAGTTTTGAAAGTTATTCTTTCTCTAATTGTTATTCCTCTCAGTTCACATCCATTCTCTGCTAGGCCAAGCCTTTCTTTCTACCAAATCATAATTACATATAATAAATACTTTTTTAATTTGGTAAATATGCTAATTCATAAATATGTTATTATGGTATAATTATTTCATTCTACTTTAAAGTACTTCAATTTAAAATTGTTGTTTTTTTCAGCATGAACTCCACTCCATCTTCACCAATGGCAGGTAAGATACATAAGTTTTACAATATAATATTGGTATGTTGAAATGGAGTTCGTCATGTTTGAACTCAAATCTAAATGTAATTTGTGCGAAAAATGTAGTGTAAATTTTTAAATATTTGATCAGTAAAGTTAAAATAAATAACCTTAAAAATTTAACATGCAAAACCTAGAGTAAGATATTCATTTTTGTTTCAGCAATTGTTGAAATAAATTTGAATGTTCCTTGTGTATGTGCATCCATATGTGTGTGTGTAAAGTTTCATACACATTTTTGAACTCGATTCCCTTACATATGTCCTTATTTTGTTGGGTTTTGTTTGATTATCCATAATATTTTTACAGAGTATTTTCCCTACATTGCAGCGTATCTTTTGTTTTCAATGCTTTAAAATATTAATTAACTTTTAACATATTACATTACATGGTAGACATTAACTTTGGCAGTATTGGGGAGTAACTTTTGCTAGTTTTGTTATTGAAAGAATTTTGAAATTTAACTAATGTTTTCTGAGATTTTTCAAGTTTTGACATTTTCTCATGAACAGGTTATTCAATGTGGCACTTTTTTATAAGTTTTTCAGCTCTTGCTATTATACATATATTAATTCTGTCTCTTTCCTATGCATCTCCACATCCTCATTAATTCTCGTTACTTCCCCTTTAAATAGACAATTACTTCAAAGTTATCATATCTCATCTTTCATTTCTTCTTCCCTCCCAATTCTCATTCAATCTCTCAGTAAGATGTTTGTCATATTGTCATAGATAAAAAATATGCTGTGCCATAATGTTGGTTAGCTGAAGAACATTTTTGGTATGAATGTTTACAGAAGCTCCATTCTCACAGTAAAAGGGATTGTTTATCCTTAAAAACTATTACATAGGCATTTTTTGGTACTATAATTTTAATGTAACTGTTAATTGTTAGCACTAAAGTTTGAATAACACCAGCAAATTATTATTAAAAATAATATATTAATTCATTTTAAGTATAATTGAGGTTTAGTCATAATTTCATTGTAGTTCTTTATGGCATAACTCTATTAAAATAAACTAGCTTATGTGTTATTTCTCTTTGACTTAAAAATAGCAGGTTAATCATAATGTTTATTTTTTACCTCTCCAAATTTTGGTTTACCTTAATTCTTCATCATAACAATTTGTCGTTTCATTCAAACTTTTTGTAACTCTAGGAACTCATTATCTAATATCTAATAAATATGCATAAAATCAAAATAAAAAGTAAGATTACTACTGTATATGATTAAATGTGTAACTTAACTTTATACCATAATCTTCTTAAGTTACTGAGTCAAACTACCTAATATATAATTGAAAAGATGCAAATGAATGTAAATTATACCAATAATCATGACAATACAATTTAGTCAATTCATTCCTACAAGAAGAGGACACGGTAGTGGGATCACATATTTTTATGAAACTTTGTAGGTGTATAGCTCTGGATTCCAGGATCACTGCAAAACCCCCTTTTGGGCGTACACGGCTAATAGTTTTTCCGAAAATTGAGTTTAAATATTGCAATTTCACGTCAACTGGTATAAATTTAAATTAATGCATGGCTAATTGATCAAGTAATTGTTGGCGGTGAGCATATAGTGAGTGCGTCCAAAACATGAGGGCACGAGTTCGCTTCCGTTTTGGGTAGATTTTTTTTCTTTCATTCCTCCTCCGTTTACAAATCTTTTTTCGTATTTCGCATTAAAATTTAACTGGGCAATCACATTAATATTTTTATTTTTACTTTCTCCATATACTAAGTATAGAGAAAGTATTGTTTTCATGAAAACAATCGAATTCGAGAATTCAACGGAAATACATGTTTTAAGGTCCCCTGAACACGTTTTGACTATTTTCTCGATGATTTCTGTTTGTCTGTCTGTATGTGATAGATTTTTGTGGGCGCTCGAACAAAAACTATTCATCAGGTCAACGCAAAATTTTATATTTAACATTTTTATAAAAGTTAGATCTGATTAGTTTTTGGTAAAAATCATTCGACCGGAAGTGGGTGTTTACTCTTGTCACTTATCCGTTATTTTGAAATATTTGCTTTAATATTTGATAAATGTAAAAAAGTATTGGAATAAAAGTTGTAGGAAATTTCATTTTCTACAACCTTTGTTTGATACATTTTTCCATATAATGCATTGTTTAAGAGATATCTTATATTTTTAGCTGCCACCACCACACCACCTGCTGAAGATTATTGTTAACAATTGACGCTTAGTTACCTCTTAGTAATACTCCTTTTTCTTTTCTTAATTGTCAACTGCAAGTAAATATTGACAACGATCTCAGAGCTAACAACATGTAATTTTCCATATAAATATGGAGAAAGTCATGTGTTGCCCACATCAGTTTATTTTTCTATGTATTTATGCGGTGGTCAGGATTTTTTCTCAAGACATTCAATGCACAATTGTTTCAATAAAGTTGAAATTATTAAATCGCATATTCTTCATTGATCTTGGCACATACTACATCCTATATTGATGCTTATGACATGGAAAGGATCCCTGAAATTATTTTTGCAAAGACTTCCTCCGAATACTTAAAATAAACCAATTAGGCGGAGGTATATCATGCAACAGAATGTTGAAAGTTTAAAGGAAAATGAACTGGTGAAAAGTCTGTTAAAAGTACAATAATATAATTAAATAAAAATATTTCTTTTATGAATCCCTCAGAAATTTGGTTAATTGATTAAAAACATTAATAATCTACAAACATCAATCATCATTGGGAGCAATGATGGGTAGAGTTAGAAGGGAAACATTCATTTGTGCATGCATCGACAGGTAACGGAACTTTTGTTTCGTGTTTCATTGCCATAATACGATCGTACATCTCACAACCGATGGCGATAGCATGATCAGAAAATAAACCACTTACATCTACAATTGTACGGAGAAATTCATTTTTCAACTAACTGTAAAAGGTTGACCATTGTACAATATATTTCGAAAAATCAATAAAAATACTAGAATCGTAGACAAAAAAAAATATTCTTCGACTTTTGTTTGTTTGTTGAAAAATAACTCCGTAAAAGTCACACAAAACAAACGAAGATCCACAGATCAAACACAAATTGCCAGTAGATTTATGTGTCCAAAGACAACAATGAAGTCTCACAGACAACGCAATCACTCACAGATTCATAAAAAATGTTTTTAATTATTTATATTATTGTACTTTTAATGGACTTTTCACCTGTTCATTTTCCTTTATATTTTCAACATTCCTTTGCTTAATATATCTTTGCCTCAAGTGTCTATTTTAAGTATTCGGAGGAAGTCTTCGCAAAAATAATTTTAGGGATCCTGTCTGTGTCATAAGTATCAATATAGAATGTAGCGTGTGCCAAGATCAATGAAGAATATGCGTTTTAATAATTTCAACTTTATTGAAACAATCGTGCATTGAATGACTTGAGAAAAAAATCCTGATCACCACATAACAACAGAAAAAATAAAAATATTAATGTGACTGCCCAGTTAAATTTTAATGCGAAATAAGAAGAAGGATTTGTAAAAGGAGAAATGAAAGAAAAAAGCTACCCAAGAGGGAATCGAACTCGTGCCCTCACGTGTCGGACGCGCTCACTATACGCTCGCTGCCAACAATTACTTGATCAATTAGGTGTGCATTAATAAATTTATACCAGTTGACGTGAAATTGTAATATTTAAATGCAATTTTCGGAAAAACTATCGGCCGTATATGCGCAAAAGGGGGGTTTGCAGTGATCCTGGAATCCAGAGCTATACATCTACCAAGTTTCATAAAAATCCATGATCCCACTATCGTGTCCTCTCCTTGTTAGTCATTCATTCGACTAAATAGCCAAATTGGAATGGAGGAATAGCATCTGTAACCATCAAAGGTTTGCTATTTTTTTCAGAATTGCCATTTTGAAATTATTTGTTCATGCATGGAATTTCTCATTGTTAAAAAACCATGCCCCTTATCCTCTCAATGGTTGGAACTAGTTCATCTATATGACTCCTTACATAGTTCTCTTACTTTTTCATATTTGTTCATCCTTCCGTGTGATCCCTCACACAATACCTATAACACCTAGGCCAGCTGTACCTCAACATACCTCAAACTGTCAGTAAGTAATGAGTTTTGTCAGCTGATCTTCATTTACTTTCTCAACAAATCTGATCCTATAAAATAGCTTTGCAGTATCGGTTTATTTTAGTTGCTTATCTTTTTGTAAGTTATTTTGTGCTCAAATAACTCAGAATGTTCTCCCCAATACTGACTCTTAACTGTTGATTCCCAATTTAAAAATTGGTATTATTGCACACATTGAAAATAATGTTGAATGAGTGATTTTTAGTAACAGCTAATATTTTGAATTTTAGTAACTCGATTTCATGGAAAACTAAATTTTCATGAAAATGTTTGCATAAAAGTTACTTTTTAACTGTTGTTTGCCCAGGTTTGCCTGTGTTCACCCCTGAATAGTTAATAATAAACCCTCCACTTATTCTCCTTCACTATCCAACATTAATACTTTATAAAAATAATTATTGGCATGATTTATGTTAGTGAGTTGTTTAACCCTTTTTTGCTGTGGCTGACGGTGTTTCCAGCATCCCCAACAAAGATGGAGATGGAGGTGAATAAAACAGAAACAAAAGTTGAAGAAGATGGGTTAGGAGAAGAAAACGGGAAGCCAGAGGGTGGGAAGGTTGAAGCAGTTGAAAGTTCGAGTATAACAACACCAAATGGTAATGCTAAACCATCATCAACAACAAACAGTGATCCCAAAATCGCAAAAGACACTTATGAAATACCAGCTGGTGAGTATTGTTCAGGGATATCAAAGCACTTAAGCCACAGCTGCAATTCCTGTCTTTTGCTTCTCCATCTTGGGTAACTTTTTAACCAAGTATCGCTTGCCTTTATGCATGCCTCCCTGCTTTTATTTGGTTTTATTTTGCTTCTTTTTATATTGCAATAATTAGTCTAAAGCTTTTACTTCTGGTTATAAATAAAATGGCTTTTTATGCATTTTAAGGCTCAACTTTATGTAACATGTTACTTTATGTAGCTATAATGACAAAAGAAATTGTGGAAAATTTTGTTTGCCTGTTCTGAAGTATTAGGAACAATTTGATGATATTTTGTAGGATCAATTTGAATCCCTAATGATTTTTTGCTATATTCTGTTTTTTTCTCTCTTAGATATAACTATGCAGGAACCCTTTTTCATATTTCTGCTGTTTTTTATGCAAATTCTTTATATTTCTATCCTTCTTACATTTTCATATTTAAATTGTTTAATATACCTCTGGGTCATGGTATCTGAGTACTTCGACAGAAATAATATTTATAAATGTATTCAATCATCATGTAGTTCCTAAAGGAACCTAAAATTAATTTGAATTCTTTGGGTTAACTACAGTGGTACTTGCTTTTATGGTTTTCATAACTATTAAGCTGGTTAAATTTCTGCATTTACCAATAAAGAATTTTTATTTTTCAAATTGTATTGCAAAAATTCCTGTTGTCAAAGCAGGATTTGGGAGTTTTCACTGCTTTCATGTTCAAAATACTTAGCATTTCATAGCAGTCATATAAATATATCTTATGGCATAATACTTGGCAAAAGCAAAAAAGCAAAAGCTTACTAACTGAGGAAACTTAAATGGAGTAATAGTGAAAGCTTTTAGCATTTTAGGCGAGGGCAGTATTTAATTTTTTTAGAAACTAGCTCTAAATAACTATAATGTCAACATGTAAATAGCAGCAAAGAGTTTTAATATATTGTTTCAATTGTAGGTGCCACTACCGATAATCTGCCTCCTGGTGTTCTCTACAGAGTGAAAGCAACATACAAATACACTCGAGAAGATGTTGATGAACTATCATTTGAAGTAGGAGAAATCATTCGAGTAGTTGAATATGATGACCTTGAAGAACAGGTAAGTTTATTTTGACACTTGGCATTTAAACAGATAAGCTATTTTTATCTAGTGCCAATTAACCTTGCTCATACAAAAGTGATCATGGCTCAATTTTCATGGAAAATTTGTGAAGCGTTTTTTGGAACATTTGAGTACCTGACCTCTAAGATTTTGTGATGCTCCATAGTCTGGCACTATTCATGGCCATTTCTTGGTTATTATAGTACAGAATGATTTGTGCCATTGTGAATCATGTAAATATTGAAGAATTGCATAAAATATTGTTTCAAAATACCCCAAAAATTATGAATATGGTTAACTGAAAAGCAGAGGCAAGTAATTCTTATCCTAAAGTGAAAGAATGACATATGTAAACACATATTTGTTTACTTTTTATCAAGAGAATTTAAATCTTTTCTAAAAATCCCAAGTGTTAATTTATAATCCAAATAAACTTCAATTATATAGCCAAATATATGTGAAAAGTAATTGGCTGGAAGATTTCCAGTAATTTTGATTAGCATCTAAAATTTTCAGCTTATAATATCATGATATTTTAAATTTTATTTAAAATTTCGTTATCCAATCACATGATAAAATTCAGTCTAGTTTAGTGTTAAATAGATAAGTGAATACTAAGTGTCTAGTTTATGCCAAGCAATTAGCTGGCATTCCTCCTATTTGAACATTTTGCCTTGCATAATTTAGTCAGCCTTTTGCTCAAGTTACCTCATGAAGATACCTTGGGTGCTGAATAAATGGGCTTTACATAGTTTTGTTTTCATAATTGGTTTGGATCTTCAACTAATTGGGCGTCTGTAATTATAGCAACAAAAGAATACACTTATCAGTTCTCCTGTTAAATTTGCGGAAAACAATATAAAAAGCACTTGGTGTACTATAAACAGCGGAGGTTTAAGATATATTCAGGTATGTGCATATTACAGACCAAATTCAGACGCAGACAAATATACGATCCAGAAGCGCAAATAAATTCACTACAAAAGAAGAATAGCAAATGCATTATCATAGTAGGAGGAGACTTCAATCTACCCTTGATAAATTGGCGCAGTTGTAGCTTCATGCCATCCGGTAGAAATCATGAGTCTTGCGAAGCACTAATAGACATCTTCAATAAACATTCTCTTAGCCAGGTAGTCAGAAAACCCACAAGAGAGGAAAGTGTATTAGATTTACTAGCAGTTAATGTTCCCGAGCGTGTTTCCGAAGTAGCTATTGAAGAAGGAATCAGTGATCACCGAGTAGTTTGAGTACTTTTGGACTTAGCTATCACAAAGTATCGTAAGCCTAAGCGAAAAGTGTACATATATAAAAATGCTAACTTTGTGGATTTTAAAGAAAAACTCATCAAAGATTACGGCGACTTTAGCGAATCAACAAGCACGAAAAACGTTGAGGAAACTTGGAAAGCATTCCTATCACTAATCAGAACAGGTATTAATACGTATATACCAAGTAAATATATTAGCGATAATGAGGAACCTAGGTGGTATAATCGGGAGGTTAGGTGTGCTCTTAGGCACCAAAGAAATCTTCATTCCAAACTTAAACGCTTCAAAAACAGTAAGTCACAGGATGAAATAATTTCAATTTCAAACCAGTATAGAGATTCTCGGCCTAGAACCAAAAAAAGTTATGCGAAAAGCATTAACGGAGTTTAAGAAAAAGATTCCTAGTGAACATCTAAATGAAAATCCAAAAATCTTTTGGTCATATGTTAGGGAAGTTCAAGATCAACACCCAACCATAGCACCGCTAATAAACGACAAAAGAGAGTTAGTTTACGATAGCACAGATAAAGGAAATTTGTTAAACTCGTTCTTTCAGAGCGTATTTACGACCGAAGATGTGAGAGCGAAGGACGTGTCGCCCGAACCAAGTGGGGGGAAAATGAATGATATAATCATATCAGTGAAAGGGATAGCTCAACAGCTTAAAAATATCAAGGCAAATAAATCTCCGGGTCCAGAAGAAATACCAGCTAGAGTACTCAAAGAGTTAGCTCTGGAAATATCACCTTATCTAGAAACCGTTTTCAGTAAGTCGCTTAGTAAAGGGACAGTACCTAAGGAATGAAAATTAGCTTTTATAACACCTTTACATAAAGGTGGGAAAAAGGATGACAGAGAAAATTACAGGCCAATTTCACTCACCTCAATATTTTACAAGGTTCTCGAGCACATTATCGTTAGTTCCGTGATGGGCTTCTTAGATAGCCAGAACTTACTAAGTAAATATCAGCATGGCTTCAGGAAGACAAGGTCTTGTGAAACATAACTCGCTTTGTTCATTCACGATATACTAAAACTCAGATGCAGTTTTTCTTGACTTCAAGAAGGCTTTCGATCAAGTTCCTCATAGTAAGTTAGTGAAGAAATTACATGTCTGTGGAATAAACGGAAAGATAATTGAGTGGATTAGGGACTTTCTCCATGACCGTGAACAAATAGTAGTTATAGACGGTTTTAAATCAGATTCGGTCAGCGTAGCCTCAGGAGTTCCACAAGGAAGTGTCATCGCACCCCTACTATTCCTTATTTACATAAATGACTTAGATAAGGTTATTAAAAGTAAAATCAAGTTATTTGCAGATGACACAGTAGTTTACAGAGAGATAAAGAGTCCTAATGATCAAAGATTACTTTCCAACAAAATTGCTGCGACAAATTACATTGTTGAAGACTTCCAGTTAAAACTAGTCGATTCTGTCAAATACTTAGGCGTTATTTTAACAAGTAGCCTGTCATGGGATATGCCCACACGAAATATATGCGGGAAGGCTAAACAGAAACTAGGATTCATCAAACGCATAGTAGGTAAAAGTGACGAAAAAGTGAAAGAGACATGTTACTTCTCCTTAGTAAGACCTCTGTTAGAGTATGCAACGAGCATATGGGATCCATATGAGAAAGGGTCAACCTCAGCGAAAAGCAGCTAGATTCGTAAAAAATTGTTTCGATAGAAATAAAAGTGTTACAGGCTAGATACAGGAATTAGGACGGGAATCACTAGCTGAGCACCGATCACGTTCTGGGTTAAAACTACTCAATAGGTTCAGGACGCAAACATTCTCCACTGACGTCGAAGAAATAATAAGAACGCCAACTTATATTGGTAGAATGGACCATCCTCGTAAAATAAGAGAGATAGCCTGTAGGACAGAAAGATACAAAGGCTCGTTTTTCCCTAGAACGATAGCTGACCAGAACTGAAGTAACAATAAAACATTAGCTGTCGTATGGTGAAATACATCGTCCTAATTCATTGCTTTTCTTGGTGCTATTGCACTCCCTGCCACACACCATTGCGGTGGCTTGCAGGGTATATTGTAGATGTAGAAAATATTGTAATGCTTTCATTAGAGATCACAAATTCTATTTCTGTAAAAGTTTGTGTAATTATTATCTCTACTTAAAATATCAAGTAAAGTGAATGACCACACACATATTTTCTCAATTCTCATAAGTAAAAATGCATCAGACTGCTGCATTTACTAGAAATGAAAACCGCAACCAAGGTCCATATTGAATTTGTCTGCAACATAAAATGCCTTTTCTTGTGTATAAGATGCACCCCTAACAATTAGGCCATTTTCCAGTTTTAAAAATTTTTTACTCATAAATACAAATTTGTTTGGATAAGGACAAAGATTCAACAAAGTAAGTTAATCATTGTTTGAAAAGCATCTATTAGTTTAATTAGTTTGAAAATATACAGTATTTATTCGCATATAAGCAGCTTTTTTTTCTCCAATTGTTTTGCCTCCAGAACAAAGATGAGGCTTATATGCAAGGCGATGACTACAGTAACATCAGGAGACTGCGAAAAGAATGCCATAGTCTGGTGTATATCAAGACATCATCAAAGTTTTGTCTCAAATTCCGATTATTCTATCAAGAGAAACATTTTGGCAGTGTTTTTTTCAGTCTGTAGGTTGTTGTGATTTTTCGTTGCTTTCTATGTGCAATATGTTTGACAAGGGTGGACTACATACCTTGGGTCGTCAATTTCGACAAAACATTTTTGGGTGGTAGATTACTTAAAATAAGAAGACCCGTTTATCGGCTTTTGATTGAATGGGCCTTAGTTTCGGCAGAATCTTTTTTTCTTTTTGCAGGATTAAATGTGGCTATATAAAGTGCAATAATAGGCCGACAATGTCAAGCAGGTGGCTTGGCTGGGTGGTTACCATTCTGGCCTTGGTATTAACTTTATTATATTATTATTTATTTATTATATTATTATTTATTTACTTCATTAAAGTCAATGCTCAAGAGCGTATTGGTAGCTGTTTCGATGTGAATTGACATCCGAAAGAATAGCATGTTACAGAACTGTTAGATTCGTGATATTTGTCACTTAAAGGGGAATTGTGTGTACACGTTTTTGGATGATAACAGTCGTAAAAACAAGAAAAGCATATGAAAACACTGTACCAAGAACATCTGATAAAACACTGCTGTTTGCAGATTTTTTGCTGTATTTCATCTGGATAGCAGACTTGGCAAACTTTTTGGAAAAATCTCCTGGTTTCTGCAAGTTTCAATGCGTACCATGTCTACTGTAACATGCCCTTGAAACAAGGTGAGCGCATGGATGGAAATTTCATCCTCCCTGGAACTAATTTCGCGTTTCTCTTGCAATAGGTACGTGCAGTTTTGTAATCTCCCGATGAATAGTTTCACATGATGATAAATCGTAGTCTCTTGATGAATAGTTTCAATTGACGATAAATTGTAGTTTCCCGATGAATAGTTTCACTTGATGATAAAAATACACGTCGCATTTTGTGAGTAAGAATCTGCGCAATCCAATATTTTTGGTAATAATGACTTTTGTATCCTGCAAAATGAATATATTGATAATCAATTACAAATAATTCATTGTTATTATAAATAATAACAATAAGAATTCTTTAGAATAAACACAGGTGTTGTATGTACTGCATAGAAAACCTCCCTCTATAGAGAAAACAGTATTGCAAGAATTTGAAAAGTGTGTACAGTCAAACTCCGATTTAGCACCACTGTTTGTCCAGCACTAACATTGGCACTAAAGCAGAGGTGGTGGTAAATCGAGTTACATTCTTGCTCAAGGTAATCATAAGGTGGAAGTTCTGTACACTACGATTCATAGGAGTTATGCAGGGGTGGCACCATAAAGGGGAGCACTAAATTGAGGCATGGCAGTATATGTAAAACTTTTTAGTGAAATATCTTATCAGCATTTAAACCCTCATTGTATAAGATGCAGCATGATTTTAGGACTTTTTTGCAATAAAAACGTACATCTTATACACTGCAAAATACAGTAATTGTTTCTGTATTTTAATGGCTTTACTGGCAGTTAAACAGCTATTTTTGAGTTGTTTAGAACTAGTCAGAGGTCATAAGTTTAAGAAAATCAATGTGCTACATTTACTGCGAAACAGAGAACTACAAATCCAAAGAGAAAATTTAGAAATCATTTCCTAAAGTCATCAGATAGAACCATAAAGTTTTAAGATTATATCGGTTTTTTGCACAAAATCCTTATACAGTAACACCTGGTTAGTACGTTTTTGCAGGGAACAGGACAAATGAACGTATTAACAAGGAAAACGTGCTAAGCAAGTTACATTACATTGACTACACCACCATTTTGAACTTGATGTGCTTGCGGTTCGCTAATTTACACTTCGAGACAAAACTTTACGACTATTACTTCTGTTTCGTGCTGATTAAATTGCATTATTTATGATAAAAAAGTGACTTTTTTAGGTTGACTGGAACCGTACTTCCATTATTACATTACATCTTATGTGAAAATAGGACTTGCACTTTGCGAATTTGCATTTTGCATCAGCTTTCTGGAATTATTCGCGAAGTTCAAAAAGGTGGTGTACTTAATCAACATTTGTCCATAGAAAGAATTCCGTAGGTACCTATGCTGTGCTATAGACTACCAAATGATATATCGATCGATATATCGAATCAAAGGCTAGTTAAATGGTGAACCGTCCATGGTTGAACTTGCACGAAAATGTTTTAAATTTACTTAAAAAACTCGTCCACAGTACTCTGCTTTTTATTTTTAATCTCCAGTCCATAAATATTTGAGTCTAACTTTGTAATTAGATTGATAACATCATCTTCTGCCATAAAATTAGTCACGTATCAGCATACTATGTCCATAGTCTCAACTGTTTTTGACAGACTGGGAACAGATTATGGCTCTGGTCCCTCTTCATCATCACCATCTTCATTTTCTGCCACCTGCTGTTTATGTATATCATCTATTGACATGGTCTGGTAGACAACGATATCGTTGCTTTGAGAACATGCAGAATGGAACGTCATCTACAGCTCTACGGCGAATTAGCCATGATTTGTTCCTGCATAACGTCATGAAAATGCTGATTGTGTCTGGATGAGCCTGATGAGGACCAACATATTTGTTATATGATCATAAAACTGAGGGGCCTATTCCATTTTTAATGATTTATAACTTGCATCTGCAATTTTATTGTTTTGCCTTTACTTAAGAGGCAAGTTATGGAGTGGCGCATTCTTTTGCGCCGATTCATCGAACGTGCTAACCAGGAAATATCATTATTTTAAAACGTACTAACCAAATATTTTTAACAAGTATTGAAATGAAATGGAATCAGGACCTTGAGAAATCGACGAACTAAAGAGGAAAACATGCTAACGAGGAATGTTAATCAAGTTCCACTGTATTAAAAATTATGTACGTAGAGCAACAAAATTAAGGAAACTGAAAAAATGATTCATTAATTTGTGAGAAAAAGAAACTCAATATCTTGGGTAGAGAGGTGCAAAAAAGATTTCTCAGCATATTTCCCAGAAAAATGACCCCCAAAATCAGCCTGCATCTTATATGCTGAAGGTAAGATTATTACTGTTCTCAGTACTAACACTAACAAGCACATTCATCCCCAAAATGGAATAATTGGCAGTCATTCATCGCAAAAACAAAATATATATCATTAATAATTAATAGTAAAAAATTTGTTAATATATACAGTATGTAATACCATATGCAACATGAATTTTGAGGATGCATTTTCATTATTACTCTTTAATACCTACTTATCTGCTCACAGTGATTACAATTTCAGCATGAGTGCAATGTTTTAGTTCCTAATGAGCCTGTTGAATAGCACGATTAATGCCAAGGAACAGTAGAATTCCTGTAGATGCCATATTAATATTTTATATGTATCTAGGATAAATAACGTTGCGTGTATTGAGATTGCAAACAAACAAACAAAAGTGAAAAGATATTTCTATACTGTTAGCTATAAGCTTCAGGTGATTCAATATGCAAAAAAACGCACAGAAACTGAGTAGCAGCACGTCATTTCGGTCCACCTTCCACAAAAAAAATTAATTCATGAATGGTGAAAACAAGGAAAAACTGAAGCAGATGGGATAAGAGAAACATAGTGTCCTAATGTTGGTCTTAAATGGCCACAACTAAAGGAGGAAGTGATGGATAATAGAACAGAGGAAGTTTGGTATTGCTGTATCGATCAAAATCATTATGTACGAGGCAAAAAGAGTTGCAGAAGATAAAGGACTAGTTGAGCTTACGTATCATTATTACATATGCATTCCATTTATTATTTATCCCATTATATTAAAATATCATCTTGAAGTTAAGTTTATGTAAGTACTACCGGTAAAGGGTATCTATATGTGCAACGTGTGCGGCGCATTCCAACAGCTTTAATTAATATGACTGCTGAGTTCATGCAGGGCACATTTAGCTATAAAAGTCTCGAAGCAATTATTTGTTTAAGATCATCCCTATGTATTTTATGAATGAAGTTTATTTAAAACATTATATTTAACTGTTATCATGCCAGAATATTTTCTGTAAATGTTGCCATATATAAACTTAGTCATGGCTGAAAATGATGCACAATGCGGCCCTTCGTAAATGCCTTGGTGAGCCAAAATACTTTTTTTTCTTAAAAACTGGGTTGCGTCTTATACCCTTGGTGCATCTTATATGCTGCAAAATATGATAATACAGTGGAACCTCACTTAACGAGCATAATTCGTTCCAGAATCTTACTCGTAACGCGAAGCACTCGTTAAGCGAAACAGTTTTTCCCATACAAATTAATGTAAAATTCGATAATGCGTTCCATGCCGAAAAAATACTCAAAATATTTTATGTATAACGTTTATTCAAAGAAAATTATATATACATTGTTAAGGAGCGTGATTCATCTTCCTCTTTTCTTCTATCGCGGAATGAACGAACCTGGAATGAGAATTCGATTTGTAGAAAACAAAAAAAATCGAAATAATTAATTTACTATTTATGATACATACCTAATTCTTTTTTACTAGAAAGCTGTCTAGAGACATTTGTTTTTGCCGACGCTTCAGAATTTGGTGGAAATGTGACACAGCATTATCATTAAATAAATTAGTAGCGCGCATAGCCACTGCCTTATTAGGGTGATGCTTCTCAATGTACGATGCAACAGTTTCCCATGCTTTCAGCATTTCTCTTATTGTGCCAGAAGATTGTTGGTTTGCTGTTACCTCCTCCTCCTCGGACAAACTCTCCTCCACAACTTCTTGCTGTGAAACACAATGTAACTCCATAAGCTCTTCGGTGGTCAGCTCTTGGCTGTGCTCTTCCACAAGCTCATCGATCTCTTTGTTATCCACCCCCAGTCCCATGATCTTGGCCAAAGACACAATCTCGTTGACTACAGGCTCCACAGGTACTGTCTCAAACCCCTCAAAGTCACATTCGACAACGCTCTCCGGCCAAAGCTTCTTCCAAGCAGAAGTGAGGGTTCTCTTGGTAACCCCTTCCCACGCCTTTTCGATCATCTTGAGGCAGGCAACGATGTGGAAGTGATATTTCCAAAACTCTCTGAGAGTGAGATTGGTCCCTTCAGTCACCTCAAAACAACGCTCGAAGAGCGCTTTAGTGTAGAGCTTCTTAAAGTTAGAAATAACCTGCTGGTCCATAGGCTGGAGTAACGGAGTGGTGTTGGGAGGCAGAAACTGGATCTTGATGAATTTAAATTCTTCAAGGAGGTCATCTTGTAGTCCTGGAGGATGGGCAGGAGCGTTGTCCATAACAAGCAAGATTTGGAGTGGTAGATTCATCTCAAGCAAATATTTTTCACAGAAGGACCAAACACTTCATTGATCCAATCAGTAAAAAGGTCACGTGTCACCCAAGCCTTGTTGTTGGAACTCCACATCACATTTAGCCTGCTCTTCTGGATTTTACACTTCTTGAAGGCTCGTGGAGTTTCTGAATGGTAAACAAGCAGCGGTTTAATTTTCAAATCGCCGCTTGCATTGGCACAAAATAGCAGCGTGAGATGGTCTTTCATTGGCTTGTGGCCGGGTAATGCATTCTCCTCTGCTGTTATATAGGTTCGCTTCGGCATCTTTTTCCAGAAGAGACCCGTTTCGTCACAATTGAAAACCTGTTGCGGCAGGTAACCCTCAGAATCTACGAGCTTCTTGAAGTCGCAGATGAAGTTCTCTGCTGCCTTTGCATCGGAGCTTGCTGCTTCACTGTGCCTCACAACACTGTGGATGCCGGTTCTTCTCTTAAACTTCTCGAACCACCCACGGCTTCCCTTAAATACTTCTTCTTTGGCCGTTGATGATCCTGGAGTCTTCTTAACGAGGTCGGCGAAAATCACTTTCGCCTTCTCACAAATGATGTTCTCATTAATAGTGTCGCCTTGCAGATGCTTTTCATTTATCCATATGAGAAGCAACCTTTCAACATCATCTAGAATACGTAACCGTTCCGTAGATATTCTTGTCACTCCCTTTGAAGCATCTATCTTCTTAATCTTGTCCTTGTTCTTGAGGATAGTGCAAATCATTGATGCAGACCGATTGTATGTGCGTGCTAGATCAGCCACGCTCACACCTCGTTCTCGCTTTTCAATGATTTTACGTTTCATTTCTACGGTTATTTTTATTCTCTTATAGCTGTCTCCTTGCAGCTTTTTCTTCGGGGACATTTTTGCAAGGGTTATTAAACTTTGCACAAAAAAAATCACAAATAATATGTCTGAACACAAGTTTGGAAAAATGTGTGATCACAAGCGACACTAAGAACCTAGCGGAACGAGTGCTAAACACAGACTGATATAACAGGCATGGACGGTTGACTAAGAGGGGGGGGGGACGGACAGAGCGGAAATCCAAGCACGCTGTCAGCAGCAGGCTTGCAGCTAACGCATCCGTTCCTCGGATTGGCTGATTTCGAGACGTAAGGCGACTGCAGCGCTCTGCGGTGCTGGCCCTATATAGAGCCCCCGCACCGCTCTGTCCGACCCCCCTTGCCTTCCGACCCTCGCTGTTGCAGGCGCACAATCCGGGACTTCCCCTCCCCTCGTCACTCGTTATGCGAAACGTCCCTCGTTCAGCGAATCATTTTTTTACAATTTATTTTGCTCGTTATGCGAATTACTCGTTATGAGAGGTGCTCGTTAAGCGAGGTTCCACTGTAGGTGAAATTAACTCTTGAATCATAAGACTGAAGTAAGACATCAACACTAGTTCCAGTTAATATAAATAATACCTGGGTTTTATATAGCTGATCTTTGCTTGTCAAAGTACTTTAATCTGAATCTCTTGTGGCCTTTTAAATGCTTATTTAAAAGATGGCCAGTACAAGTTTGAATTACGTGAAATCTGTTTCATTAAGTCTCAGTATAAGTGTTACGGAAAGTAATTTGGAAGTTCTATGGTGGGTGAATCAATACCTGGCTGACTTTGCAAGCTTGTGTATCTTTTTCTTGAGTTACTTTAAATGGCAATTTTCATTAATTTTAAAGTTCATATAAATGAATTGCTTTAAAAATTGGATAATCATTACTGAGCAAAATTGATGAAGTGTTATAGTGATAGCTGTCATATTTGTTTACTGTTGCAAGTGAGACAGAGAGAAAATATGTAATAAGTATGACATGGAGATGGGGTCATTTAAACTAAAATAATATTAAAGTTATTTTAAAATCATTGATTTGTCTTTCACCTTTAAAACTTTCTCAAATCTAACCTAAATCATAACTCAGTTAACCATACCTATGCATTAAATCCATATTCATGTATTTGTAAGATTTCACTGCATAAAATCTTTCCATGCAGATGTGTTCTTATGTCCTGCAGTGAACTTAAGTCATTTGCTTAGCATGTTTAACCGATGAATTACCATTTAAATATACTAAAAACTTTTTACAGACACTTAGTCTGCCTAAAGGATATATTTATTGCATGACTGCATTCTTACATGCACACAGACAGTTTTGCCTAGTAGTCCATTTTCATTTAGTGCAGTTTGAAACACTTTGGCATGCAGAGTGCAACATCGCGGAGTTCATACTTCCACCTGCTAGTGCTCTTTATTTTCTTTGCTGCATACTCTCTGCACTGCCTTGAAGGATTAGCTTTCCAGGGTTTGGAGGTATCTGTCTTTGTCATTGTGCCCGATTAGCTGTCTGGAACCTAAATGGGGTGTCTGTGGGTGTATGTAGTCTGGCATACCATGCTACTAGCAACGAAATATCACTCTACTTGAGCCTTTTTCCTATAATCTTCTTGTCCAATGCATAAGCATTTTAAAGAGTCATTTCCAGAATGCATTTTGAAATCTTCTATATGTCTTCACATATCGGTGCATTATAGGGTAGGATGCAAAGTGTTGATCAATCCAATCAACACAACTCATACCCATATTGTAGTCCATCACAATTTTTGACTTTCTTATAGACTCCTTTGTTTTTTCTGCCCTTTTTATCAGTGTCTATCATACCTATTCTGTCTTGTATAATTCTTCACTATAATTATTGAAAATAAGTTCTAGTCTCTTCCTGCTCAACCTATTTAGTGCTGCCACATTGTCATTGCTATCTATAATTATAGAAAACTGATATTTTGCAGCTATAACGAGACACTCTCAGAAAACAAAAAACTATGCTGAAAATATATCATCCTTGATATTTAGAGAAATTTGTATCCCACCAGTTTATTATAAAACAACAGCAAAGACTTAGAGCTGATAAAATATATGTTAGTGCAAGCCTTTTCAATCAATGACTAGGTAAACAGCGCAAATCATTTTAGGCAGTTATCACAAATGCAGTGGATTTCTAAAAATAACATTTTATTTACGAAACAATTTTTAGGGGAAGAAATCATTTGTAAAACAAATTCAGATAAGTTATTTGTGCAGTTAGACTAGTTGAAATGTGCTGGTAATCTGACACCATTATATTTACTACCAGTGGCGGCTCGTGTATAGGCACTGCGGAACTGCAGCACCCCCTATTTCCACTTGATATTATCGATAACATTTAATATAATGAGTCCTTTTTTCTTTAATTCTTTCTTTATTGTTGTAGTACAATATATATTCCTTAAGCTTAATGTCAGTACTTCAGTACACAATTTTAAAACAAAGGTTAAAAATTTTCTGGAGCAGCACCCCCACTAATTTTAGCTACGAGCCGCCACTGTTTACTACACACGGTTGCTGGTCTAACTCACCCTGAAACTATAAAATTTGGTTTAAAATAGCTTTTCTATTATTATTCATGAGTGCTGAGTTTACAGAAGAAATTTGACTGATAATATTCAAGTAATGTTTTATCAGCTAAGCTGTAGGATCTGTATTGTCATTTAAACACCTTAAAATGTCACTCAAGTTGGCCCATCTGTTCTGGACCAGCCTAATTGTGATACCTTTTCTCCATGTTTTTAAGTTAATGTACAAATTTCATTTTTATGTTATTTTACTGGTATTTTTGCCTTCTTCAAGTGTCAGGTATTAATTTTTTGAAAACTAATTGTGTATCTTTCTGAGCATGATAAGTATTGTTGAATGTTTATTTTTCAGGAGGAAGGCTGGCTGATGGGAGTTAAGGAGAGTAATGGAGAAAAAGGAATGTTTCCAGCTAACTTCACACGTCCCATCTGAGGAAGAGGAGGAGGGATCTGCGGGAGGGAGGAAGGAGCTGGGGGAATCAAGAGGATATGGGGATGAGTCGCAGAACAAAATGCTAGTACCTCAATCACTGTTATTAATGTTTGGGCAAAATGAATGGTCATTCAGGGCTCGAAAGTAAAACGGGATGACCAGCAAGGGCATGGGAATGAAGACCACCTCAAAGAAACTGTCTTTTGTTGAAGTGTACCCTGGTTGCATTATATGCCGCACTTTTACGAGGATCATAGAAGAAGAGTTCAGTGCAGTCTGAGAGAATGTGAAGGAAACGCTTTTTTTATCATGAAGGTTTGCATGAACATAGAAAATGGAAGCATTGACATATCGAGCAGAATGCTTCCACAGAAAGTTTAGTGCCCAAACCGGCAACTGCTTTTGGGAGATGAAGGATTTTGTGTGTCAAACTGGACATACATTGTCACAAATGAAATCACTTTAACACATCTGCGATGGTAGTTTTCCTTCTGCCGCTCTCCCTCTTTTTTAATGCTGTCACCTCACTTGCTGTTCCTCTGAAAATTTTTCATTATGAACTCCCGAGCCTCACAAGTGCCTATAAGAAAAGAAAAATTAATGTTAGCCTTGATTCCTTTACGAGGTGAACACAATGTGGAAAAAAGGAAACATCAATCATGGGCAATGTAATTTCAAAATTTGCTCATTTTTTTCTGAGAACCTATTTTTCCGTCCCCACCTTCCCCTTGCTGTGGCATTGTTGAATTTAAGAAGAGGGTCTGGAAGAGGAAAATGTCAATTTAAAGAAAAAATAGTGCTAACGAATTGTAAAATAAAAGATAAAAATATTTCTTATCAGGTAGATATTTCTACTAATTTATTTACATCTCACTTTACTGAGACTGATATTTTGTAACATCTAATTGAAACTAAAAAAATACTCAATATTATAATGACGTGATTATCTTTGCAAAATGTAGTATTTTAAGATTGGTATAAATGGCTGCAGGTATATACAGTTATTGAGTGTCAGCAATCTACAGTTTTTTTCCACTCTTCCGTTTGCTATCTGGATTGTTTTCTCTTTGTATTAGATTATTCCATCAGTTTGAGGAAGACATGTTAATTTGTTTGTTGTTATTATATTTCTTAGCCTTTATTTGTTCTCACCCCCTTTTTACATTGCCACTTAAACATGATTTAAGTGTTTGACTTTTGTGAAGTTATATATGTGTGCCACATCCCCATTTATAAAGATCTGCTCTTACATTATGAAATAGTAATGAAAATATACTTGTACAGTTTTCTGTACTTTTCAGTAATTTAATTTATGCTTTTCTTTGTCTCATCCTTCACTTGCTCCAGTCCATCACACTTATTATTTCTCCTGTAATGCCCAGTTATTATGTTTCTTTAATTGTTTAGACCATCATATCCTAGTCATATTTTGAGAATTGCTATTGCTAAAATCATTAGGAGGAATCTCATGTATCATTTTAAAAATAGCTTGATATAAATAGGTTTACGTACAAGTGGAAATTTTTTCATGAAAAATTTAGGTTATAAAAGTGAAGCATAATAATACTTTTCTATGCTATCATGCCATTGAACTTTACCCTTTTTGGTAATGATCATCAAAATAATTCAAGTATTGTTTCATTTTAGTTATATTTTTGTATATAAAAACAAATGTACATCAAACCAGCATTCAATCAGCAGTAAAGTTGATGTATTGTTAAATTTACTTTTGTTTGAATCAAGTAAAAATAGAATATTTTCCCTCGGGTATAACTTTTAGGTCATTTTAAAGTAGAATTAATCAATTTTCATCCATTTAAAAAGTTATATGCATTATTTACATCAAACTGCATTTTATTGTAATCATCTGTAAAATTATATGTGTAGGGGATACCAATACATATCCTCAACCCAAAATGTTGCAGCAATAGTTTTATTAATTACTTTTTGGTTTAACCTATTAAGGAATATTTCTGAGATTTTTTTCAAAGCACAATGGAATAAAATAGTCGAGTTTTATATAACAATTTAAGTACTTATTTCATGATTTTACATACGTGGAGTAGTAATTCATAAAATTTTTATTTTGGCATTCGATTGAACATTCAAGTTTGAAAGATAAGCAAAGAATGTCATTTTATGATACGATGATATTTTCATAAGCTGTAGTCTTCCTAATATGAGAGCAGTTGAGTATTTTAAAGGGAGAAACTCCATAATGTTCACTTTCTCGGTGAAAGATGACATTCTTTTGTAAATACAGATTTATATGATGTGATGGGTTTGTACAATAAGGAATCAGCAACCAATAAATTTTACCTACTCATCATATTACTGAAACACTTTGTAGCAATCATATGAATGAGTAGGTTTGGATGCTGAAATTAAACTTCATATTAGGATTTTTGTTATTTATTGGAGTAAAAAGTGGAATCTCTTCCGGTGATTGTTTCAGGAAGATTTGATACTTAAATGTGCCTAATGAACTTCATCAGCTTTTTACCTCCTCATCTATATATTAATCCCAATATAATTGCTGTAATATAGCGGAATTAGGAATGATTTTACTGCTGTGACCTACCAGACCCTTTACATTAACACTTGTAAAATATGTCGATATATATTTTTTTTAAGGAGCTCAATTAACTTCTTTCTTTTTTAGAAGGAAAATCGATGATGAATTGTGAATTTTGTAATTGTTCTCACTAAACTTGGACTCCATTTCAAAAGTATGGTGTATCAATGTGCAAAACAGTGCTGGTTTTTAAATATATTTCTTTGTGCTATCGCACATGCTCACTCAACAACCTCATGAGATGTATGTATTGCATAGTAAAAGTAGCACTACTTGTATGGAAGTTGATTTGTAATAAAGAGGGATTTCAATTTTATTTAGATTATTTTATTATTAATTAATAATAGGTAATACTATGATGCTGTAAGGTTTTCACTGAAATAATTCAATTTTTCCAATGAAATTATTCCTTTTCTATAGTGAAATGATTTAATAATTTTCTGGAAAATTATTCTTGTATTTTTACTTTATCTATACGTAGAATATAGGAGAAAGGATTGTAGTATTCATGAAAAAATTGAATTCGAGTTTTTCACAGAAATACACATTTTGAGGTCCCCGTTTTCACTGTTTTTTTGATGATGTCTGTGTTATTGGAATTTTGTGGGCATTCTAACTCAAAACTTAATAATCAAATTGGCATAAAACTTATATTTAATATTTTAGTAGTAATTCAAGGTCTGAAAAGGTTTTGGCTGAAACTTAGCAACTGTACGTGAAGATTTACCCTTGTCATTTTCCGTTTTTCCAAATATTTCCTTTAGGACTTAAGTTATGTAAATATTTATTATTATCAATGTTGTATAAAATATAATTTACTACTACGTTTGTTTGAAACATTTTTTCATAATATGGATTGTTTAAGAGATATTTTATTTATATTAACCATAATGCCTGCTCTGCCTCTAGCGGCAAAGAATTGAACTATAATATTATATTATTGGAGAGCCTGTGACATGCTTCACAGTCAGATGCAGCTAGGAAAATCGTGGATCCTGGTTCAATGTTGTATAAAATATAATTTACTACAATGTTTGTTTGAAACATTTTTTCATAATATGGATTGTTTAAGAGATATTTTGTTTATCTATATTAACCTTAATACCTGCTCTGCCTCTAGCGGCAAAGAATTGACCTATAATATTATATGATTGGAGAGCCTATGACATGCTTCACAGTCAGATGCAGCTAGGAAAATCGTGGATCCTGGTTCAATGTGCGCACGGGGCCATATTCTCGTCAAACAAACATTTTTACTTTCTCCATATGCAGTATAGGAGAAAGTATTGTTTTTATGAAAAAAGTCAAGTTAAAGATTTCAATGGCAATACATGTTTTAAGGTCCTCTGAGTATGTTTTCACTATTTTTTTGAAATGTCTCCTGTAGTAATTAATTTATGTAAATATTTGTTATTATCAAAGTTATAGACAACATAATTTCTACAACTTTTGCTTGAAACATTTTTTTCATAAAATGGATTGTTTAAGAGATATTTTGATTTATATGAATTTGTTGTGTTATGTGATGCCTTTGCTTCTGTTGCTGTGATAAAAGTTCATAATTGTTGATAGTGTTGCCTAAACTGCCAAGGGTAGTTTTAATTGCGATTCAAACTATCCCAATGCCATTAGCATCATATTTTGTAAACAGGCATGACAAGATTTCCTTACAATCACCATCTGCTGAATTCTTCACTTTCAAACCCATTCATTCATTCAAAACTCACACACTAAACCGATATATCGACATAAAATACAATCGAGATCATTGTTTCAAATCCCAAATATATTTCAACTGTGAAAAATCAAAATGATCATATAAATTGTTTTTAGTGCTGTGCGCCACATTAGAGAGTTGGGTGTGCCAAAGTTAAAAGAAATCACTTAAATGCCATAATTGAAATATGTAGAGCATTTGCAGTTTTAATAATTTTATTAGCAAATTTAAACATTTGTATTAATTAAACAAAACTCCTCCTTAGTAACTATTAAGTAAAGCTTCATTATAAACTACATGAATTGTCCTTCCATTTGGAGCTAAAATATACAATTTTCTTTTACCACCTACTCTTGAGTATCCTACAAAAAGTTGCCCGTGTGCAAAGCAAGGATTTCGCAGATCAAGTCCAACTATTTTTAGTGACCGTCATTGAGCTTTATTGGTGCTCATTGCAAAATTTAGCCAAATTGGAGATTGAAAGCTCTTAAATTGAAATGGAAAGCTGACGGTATTATTGGAAGCTGGTGGAGGTTTTCAGGTTTCGCTGCGTTGGCGGCATTTCTGGCTCTCGACGTTTCGCAGACATTGCAGTCTGCATCTTCAGGAGATCTGATGGTAGGGATATAAAAGCAGATCCCTACCATCGGATCTCACTTCATCTCCTGAAGATGCAGACTGCAATGTCTGCGAAACGTCGAGAGCCGGAAATGCTGCCAACGCAGTGAAACCCGAAAACCTCCACCAGCATTCAGCAACCCTGCGAAAGCCTTCAACTCAAATTGGTATTATTGGAATCCTATGAAAAAAATGATCAACTTCTAATTATCACTCGATGGTTGAGAAAAGAAAAATTTGTTTGCGCCTTTTATTTATGGCTCAAAAATGTATCTCATCAAAGCATTGATATTAGTGAAGGTTACATCAAAATCGGTTAATTCGTAATGAGATATATTTAAAGAACTAAAATTTGGACCGGCCCTTACATTACGACCCCTAGACTGATTTTTTCCATTGGCAGTTCCGAAATGCGGCTCATCAAAACATTGATATTGGTGGAGGATTCATATTGGTTGCTGAGATACCTTTTAATAAACAAATTTGTACCAACCATTCCATGAAGGGCCAATTTGAATTATTTTTGGCACTGCAACTCTCCTTATCAACCTGAAACTGCCACCAAAATTTGAAGCTCCTACCTTTACTTTCTGATGACTTATGACTCCCACAGACATGCAAACACACAGAAACACCTTTTATTATTATAGATACATCGTTACATTTATGCTGCATCATGCTCCTGTTTCGGCAGATTGTCTTACAAATGCTGCCCCTCAGTAAAAAGAATTTTAATATGTTGGATTACCATCAGAGAAAATCCAGATTAGCAAAATTATTTTTTTAATGCTAGAGATCTATTTTTATCTGAAATCTAATGAATGAATTCTTCAAGTAAAGTGGTTTATGTGGTTTTTTTGAGGAAATCATTTACTGAATAATAGAGTTTATCATGCAGAAATTGCTTCACTTTATTTTTAAAACTCCCATTCTCTAATGGATTTTATTTCATCTGAGAGGTTATTGGGCTCAATCCCATTGCTTTAGGCCCAAGGCTTGATGATTTTGTTTGTATATGATCAATAAGAAGAATATATTATTACTGTTCCAATTCTGAGATTAGGTATTTTAATGGTAACAAGAAAAGTAAAATTTTCAACTTTTAGCTATCATTATATTAAATGATAACTTCATGCTTTTCTGCAAGGTTTTCCTGGCAGGCCACATTCATGGGGGTGAATGCTTCAGAGGGCCACATTGGAAACCATAAGGGCTTTGGTGGGCCAGAGGAGTGTCTATGTCAGAAGTTACCTAGAGTTGTGAAAATCAAGTCTAAATAATTTACTTACATTAAAACTTCAGTTTAGGAAAGGTTTGGATACTATAATTTTACTGAAAAATGTGACATCTATGTTAAATTTTACTGATCACTTTTTCATCATAAATTCACAGGCCACATGAAGCACTCGGGAGCTGGATGCGACCACTTGTTTACCACAAGATTCTAAGAAGAAGATAAAATTTAGCAATATGATAATTTGAAACCATATTGATTTTCCAGTTATAAACCAGTTTGACCATACCTCTTCTTCCTTATATTGTTATTACCATACCATTTTAATAACGTTTACATTTTCTTTGAATTCACATTATTTCTCTGCATATCTCTAAAAGCATGTGGTTGTATTATAATATTGCACTTATACCTCTGAGAATTTGTATTAACTTGTGTTATCGTATCTATGAAAAAGAACCGGTATTACGTGTCCATTTTAGAAATCATTTAAAAAATAATCTCATTAAACTCGGATTGAACCATACGTTCACTATTGTGAGCTCATGTGGACGGTTATACCTCGTACTTTCCTAACGAATTTTCTGTTTATACCATATTCTATAATTCATACAAAGCGCAGCCAAGTTTCTCGAAATCTCTGATAAAACAATACTTTGTCTATTCTTTTACGAAAGAGCTAGGTTGGACCGTTTCAAAATATCTGTATATACCTTCTTTGAAGTAGTTCCAAACCGCGCAGCGACGGGACAAATGAACGAAAAATAGACGAATCTTTTACGTTTCTTGACTCAAAACTCGAACATGAGTCAAGCAATGATTTGGTTAATATAAAAATTTTGCATTTAAACTAATATTCAAAAGATGAACACTTTGATAAACAATTAGATGTTTAAAACTTAACGATCGATAGTTAAAAGTAAACAAGTAGATAAACAACGAGTTTAGAATGGTATTGACTAGTCGCATACTATCTGCCCTAAGTATTATTTCTTACATCGTGATTTGTTTGTTAAAACTCCACGCTTTATATTAAAAAATTATTTGAAATCGCTCATTGAACAAATTTTGTTAGAGAAGTGCTATTGAAGAAAACCCAATTACTATGGTTTATTAAGGAAAGTCAGTTAAAACGGTTGAAGTAACACATGGAGCAATTAATCTTTTCTGTCTAACGCTGAATCAATGTCGATGGACTGCAGCAGTTGAATATTACGAATAAATTAATATGCCGTTGAATACAAAGTCATACTGCTGTTGCCGTTGCTGCAAGTGCACTTCGAGATGGTCTGATCCAGCATTCAGAACATTTAAGGACCGGAAATCCAACAACAGAATTGACGAAGAAAATGAAGCGCAACAATCACCATCTAAACTTTACGATAGATCGACGGATGGACCCCAAAAGGCTTCGACCTACATAGATTCGGTTCCTCAAAGCAGCCACTCGTGCAAGAGACCCACTCGTCGTCGTCGTCTGTCCTCAACAAATTTTCTGAACTCGGGGGAGAGTGAAGAAGGTGAGACTGATGAGGATTCTGGACATACAGTGAACACGAGAAAGAGACGGCAACACTCTCGGTGTATGACGAACGTACGTCGACGTTATTTCAAAGAAAGGTGTGAGGAATTTTGGGTTGACGAGAAGACGATGAAGGAGATGGTGAGCAAAGGGTACGGTCCTTTTACGACCATATCTGTTCATATACTTAATCTCGTTAGCATGAATGTATGTATTACTCGGAACTAAATAAACGTAATTTGATTCATCAGCATTCGTTGGTCAATAAAGTGGAGTGATATCTGATGTATTTCCGTACTGGTGCATCATAAAAAGTTAATAAAAAAGTCGTTTAAAAATTGTAATATACCTTTTAACCTTAATTATTTCTCCTATGATGATAGTTGCAGTTAAGAGTTTCCAGCGAATTATTAGAACAGTCATCATCTTGGCAGAGGCAGGAGAAACTTCATCGGCGCCTTAAGCGAGCTGGAGCGCTGATTTCTGCAGCTATGTTGTACGTTGATTCGTTGGGCATCGCCGAACGTGCCGGTCAACATCTCAGAACTCTACTTCACGTGGACCCCGTTTTCGGCAGGAATGATCCAAACAATTATTTTCCATCCTGCAAAATGGAAAACCACGGAATATCAAGCGAGTACGACAAAATGCATGAAACTAGCTTCAAGGCACTGCGTAGAATTATCGATGTGAGTGGTATAAAAGCTCGTAATATTTTATTTATTTATATGTAGCATAAAATGAACTTAATTGATCGAAATTCGCGCCATCACAGTACAGTAGTGAAACTGATTCAAGCGACGAGAAAAATACCAACGGTAAATGGTCTACAAAGAAGGATAACCACAAAGAGAAATACTCCTCTCAGGAGATTCATTCTGCTCTGAAGCTTCCAAAGGCACTTATTCAGGTGATGGCCGTCCATCGTTCAAGACGGGAGGACTTCCATATTGCATCTGACAAGCTCGGATCCCTGCTTGAAGACAAGCGCCACCTTACAGTAACCCAACTGCGAAGCCTCGAGGTTCAGTACGACGATGTAGCTAGTGGGGTTCGTCGCAGCGGTAAGTTACTTGAGGAGCACCTTCCAGCAGCTATTAAGTGGTAAGTGACAAATTATGATCATGTCCACTCCAATTTCGTATAGATGAGTGAAGTTTTCAGCTGCACACTATTCTAAGAATTTTTAAAATAAGCATCATATTAACATTTATTTTTATAAATATATACCTGCTTAGGTACATCAATAACATTTATATCGAGGAGTCAATTATATTTCCTCTAGAAAACTCGGGCTTGATTAATCGATTAAATGACCATAACATGATTATCATGATATGACCTTTTTACTTTGGCGACACACTTTTTAAATGGTCCAGCTCCCGCGACACAACATTTAAAACAACAAAAATACTTAAAATTCCTTATTTAACAATAAAACAAAATTTGCAAAAATATATCAAAATGTTTTATCATGCATAAGAAAGACGATAACTCCCCTTAACAAAATTTACTTTGTTTAATATAGCCGGTATTAACATTTTCGGCGACACCTCCCAGCTCTTCGCGAAACATCATTGTGTCCCGGCACAGCGGTTGAAAACCACTCTATTGAATACCTAATTGGTAAAATATTTGCCTCGCTTTTGTCGTGATACAGTGCCAATGAATCAAAATTTGAAAGCATTCATATACGATACGAAGCCAATTGGAAATTGATCATCTTTCTGAGTTTTATTAAAATTATAATTGAATGATTTTTGTGTAATTAAAGTTAATCAAAGTATAATTTCCACTATTTTTATCGCAATTAACTAATTACCATTTATCCATTCTTCACTTTTTCTGCAAGGTTTTTGATGATTTCAATGACCGAGTATTGAGAAAGAACCACATGTAATAATGGTAGAATCAAAACGGCCAATTACACTATACATCCTCAAAGTAGCAATAGCAAGAAATTGATAGGATAAAGTGATCTGAAGATCCTCTGCAAACAGGCATAAGCTGTAATGCTGAGAATATTTTTGAAACGAGAAAAAGTCTGCTATGACCGGGAATCGAAGTGGAAGACCTGGGTTCGATTCTCGGTCATAGCAGACTTTTTTCTTGTTTCAAAACTATTCCCTAGCAATAGCAAGTTATAATTAAACATGTGTAACAAATATATTCATTCATATGTGGCATATGGAGTCAATCTTATTTTCAAAAAGAAATTTTATAATTTCTAAATGAAAAATGATGAGGGTGACTGGCCTAGAATGGCACATAGTTGAATCAACTCGTTAGAGGCTACGGAGTCCTTCTGTCCTTATGTGTTAACTCTTACGAGGTCAATGGCGTGTGAATGAATTGAAATGTGATTTATATCTGTACATAAAACTGTTTCTGGAGAGAGTGGTTCCAGAAGTCTAACGTAATCTGTTTTCATTCTGTTACATTGTGGTTGAGGTTGCATAAATATTTGTTTTATCATGAGAGTCTTTAAAAAGATTTTTTATTTTTTTATCTAACATTTTCCTTCAAAATATATTCCGTTTAATGTCCAACACATAAATTAACGAACCTCAAAATAATACTTTTTCCGTTGTGTAATAACACAGAAGCAGATCGGAGCCACTATTTTCCGGGCTGTTACTTAAAAAATTGAGTTACCAAATTATCTTATTCTTACATCACTTTTGGGCTTCAGATACCATGCTAGGAAATCTGCCCCTACTAATGCCCCTTCCTTTGCCGGTGCGCTACTGAAAATCCGCTGTTATTTTTCATCCTATTTAGTTGATTTTAAAAGGAGACAATTTGTGCAAGAACGCTTTTGAATGGCTATAATTTTGTTAGAGAGTTTTCTTGGCTATAAACCGTAAAAAGTATATTCTTATGCGGGAACCATTCAAAATATCCCATTGTATCTTTTATTTTTGATATCTTATATAAGTAAGGCGACCATATTTCAACAAGATGAAAATGGGACATCTCCCATTATTTATAATTAAAAAACGGGACAAATTTTTCGCGCGATGTTAATTAAAAGGGTGGTTTTTATCACTTTAATAAACGCATCATTTGAAAGAGTTTGAACAACTCTATAGATAGGAAAAATATGCGTATCAAGTTATCTATATAAAAAAAGAAAGGAAAAATACTTCATGCATGTTTATAAGCTCAGCAGAGACGTTCTTTATGAATTTTATAATCATGTCAAGAACAATTGAATATCTTTTCAATACCAAAAAGTTGTTTTTTTTCGAAGGAAAAATCGTTCACCGTTATATTAACCCTCATTGTTCTATTTTTCACGAAAAAACTTAATATTAATGGGAATGGAATTTAGCGTGGATTTTTTATAATATTTATGGCTCTCGATTTTAATACAAATAAACTAGGCATGAGATGTCGGTGATAATTGTCGCAGAATATTTTTATTTCATGTACTCTACAGGTAAATATTATTACTAAGTGCTTACAATATGTAACAAATAATGGCAATCTTGATTTTTTTCTCATTTCAATTTTATTGAGAAGTTGAGCGGTAAGTCTAAAGAAAGTAGAGAGTAACGCAGTTTACCGTTAATCATACGTAACATCTGTTTATGAGATACGAGCGTAGAACAGAAGATCGAAAATCGCATGTGGTAAACCGTGCGAGTGGTAAACTGTTCAAGTGCCCAGAATTAATTCTTAATTTACTGTAGCTATCACGATATGTATCCCAAACTTCCTTTACTTGCTGAATGTCATATTATATTGGACTCAGAGGGCAAAACAATCGGGAAAATGCCAGGAGAAATATTACCTCCGACACAAAGCAACGATACAGACATTTCTTTGCTTGACTAGCTCGATTAATTCCGCAACAAAGATACAACTACAGAGACCTAAGCTCATTCAGAGCAAACAACGAATGGTGGTCGCAAAACCTATTGCTGACGAGTAAATTTGTTTCCTGCTCAATAGAGGTGTAACCATGGCGTTATTCAAAGTTTTCTAGACTGAAAAATGATGAATTACGATTTAGTAAGATCAATATTTCCAAGAGTCGTACATGTATAATAGTAGTTTTAGCTGTACTATCAGAAAATCTGATTTTTTATTGCGATAGGTTTTAAAACGGGACAAAATGGATTTTTTGTCCAAAACGAGACGACGGTCTGAAAAAGGCTCTAAAACGGGACTGTCCCGGCGAAAACTGGACGTGATCCGAATGAAACCTCTTCATTCAAAAATTGCAGGCCAACCTTATTTTATTTGCATGCTTTGGAAGGGCATTCAAAACCCATTTCTAAAGTCTTGGATCGATCTTTTTTCGGAAAATATTTTCAAAATATTCATTAATAATTCATATATGATATTTGCACTTCTATTAAATCAAATTAAACATTTAATTCAATATAATGCTAATAGAGTAATTTCTGAAGATTCACTTTAAATATTTGATTTTATTTATGATGTATTGAGCAAATATAATACCAGTTTTCTTTAATAATATGTCTAAAAAAATTTAAATATATAATGTCTGTTTGTTCTAAAATATATTATTTTTCTGTTGTAGCCGAATTTCAAAACTGTCGTCGATCTTCAGTGAATTACATCGACGCATTCCAGAAATTTTGGAGCAAACTAATGAAATGCATAATATCTCTTACAATCTTTACAAAAGAGATAAGATCGCCGATTCTCATCAATCAAAAGTACCTACATCGAAAGACTCTTTCAATAACTTGGAGAAAAGTAATCCCAAGTCTCCAAAAGCGTAGATGCCTTGTAAAATATCGATAAAAAGAATGGTTTTTTTAATAAAGTAGATTTTTAATACTATGGATGAATCATTTTTAGGGAAAAATAAACAAATTCTTTAGGCAGGATATCGGTATTCAATTAAGTAAAAGACTTCCCGGCATTCCTTATTGTAGTTTTAAATGTTTCCACTAAAATATATCATATAAGGCGCTATCAGTATCATTTCGTTATGAAGATTCTAGTAAAGGAAACTAGGTGGCAGAGTAGTTCATTACAGTGAAAGCTCTTTGAGAGGATAAAACTGGGTAACAGAATTCGAACTTGAACGACGCGAATTACAACTAAGTAATGTCAGCTTTGGACGAGTTTTTATGCTTTAGATTTTGTTAGTTTCTTAATAAGTAAATAGCAAAGCTTCTATAGCAACCTTAAAAGGCATTAAAAGTAATATGAGAATTCAAAAATCTTAATTTTGTATCCACATTAAGATCAGATATGGATATGGGAATGTATAAATACTAGATAATTCCCTGTGTGCCTCTTTTTGAAAGAAATAAGAGAAGTAGAATCTTTCGTCCACTCTAACAATTTTACTGTAATTAAGCACTTGTCAACCAGATACTATCCAGAATGCTTGTTGCACTCAGGTCCTCGCACACATCGTGTGCCTCATAGCATGGATTTAAGCCTTAACAGGGAGGGCGTAAGCACTTGATCGGCCTCTTATGGAGAGAAAGAGAACGTGTCGGGATAGAAGGTAGAAAATAAAAAAAACAAAAAGAATTCGAACAAGAATGCGGGGAATTATTTTCATGCTACAGTAGAATTAAAGGAGTGAGGAGCGGCTTTTCGTCGGGATCACACCTATGAGCTCTGAGAGAGTTGGATGGTGGCGTGGGGAGGTGGTGGGGGCGATCGACATTCGCTGCTCTTGCTTGCACTACCGTGTTGAGAGCGGCCCACGGCTATGTCGAGGAGACACCATACACACACACATGGTGGGAGGAAGCCCACCATTGCCAATCTCTACCAACCTCTCTCTCCCCACCTAAACATCACCCATACCTTCGGCGCAGAAGAAATCCTGTTTGGGATACCAACCGAGGAGTAGTAATCCTCAAATGGAGAATTTGGTAGGCGTTGTCACCCTTCCCACGCACGCAACACTGTTGCTATCTTCACCGCATCCTTGCAGCTATTCCGTGTATCCCCTTCCTCGAATTTCTCTCTCTCTCTCTTCCACCCGGCAATCACTTCTCGCTCCGGCATTTGGAACCCAGTAAACCATATTCCGAATCACGTTTACCACGCCATTACCGTCATAATCGATTCATTCGTTGTCCATTGCGCCGAATAAAAAATATCGATAAAAACAAGGAAAGCAGTACGTGGACTCCGTGAGATGAAAAACTTTTTTCCTGGGTGGTTCCCTAAATCTCGGAATTTTCGCCGAGACTCAACTTTATGGGATAAATATTATTCTAGTTTTTACTATAAATCTGATGCTGAAACGGATCGGAAACGGATGAGATGCGAGAATCTACATTCCAAAATTCGGTTTGTATTTACCGATGAATAGTTTCAAAATTCATTGGTAAATTTGACGGCGAAGTATTACGTCTCTGGTCGTACAGGGAAGAATAAATGGTGCATTGGTTTGTGGGTCAGGGCCGTGAGACGGCAAGGCTTCTTCGCGGAGTCTTCCTCCTTTTACCCTCTCGGATTCTCCCTTCGCGACAGGTAAAAGCCGGACACATTTCGGAGGGAGACGGGGTGGGACGAAGAGGGGGAAAAAATTAAATATTTTTTTTTTAAGTTTCCCATCGGGGATCTTATAACGTAGTCTGATAGATCCTCGTGTGTGTGCAGATGGTGGTTGAGGTAGAGTGCGGAAAAACTGGAGATGGGATGGGAAAAATGGGGCGGAAGAGGTGAACGTAAGGCAGAAATGGTCGTTGGGGGAGGGAAGGGGTGGGGGGCCGAAGTAATCGAAGGCGGGCGATGGCGAAGTGTGCCCCTCGGAGACCTCATCGCGAGCGGCGGTCTCCGCCGCGGAGTTGTCGTAATCCTCTCAGGGCTCGTTCGGTATCCACGTAAAAGCCTCCTCCCTCCGGTGCTGCTCCCCCACCTCGCACCCCCTTTTTTTTACCGCACCGGGGGGTGCTTTCAAAGCACCCTCTGGACAGTTCCATATCTGGCGCCGCCACCGTTGGTCGCCTCTTCATTCGTCGAAGGTGGGTCCGTTTGAATATTTTTTTCGATATTACATCTAAATGGTACGAAAAATACCGGCCGTGTTTGTACGAATCAGGTACTCCCCCGACAATCCACGGAAACCTGGATACGAAACCGGAGGAGAGATGTGAATGTGAGTATTGCGGAATACCTTCACGGAGGCGGTCTACGTTAATTCGGCGGATTGTTGTTTTTTTAATACATAAATAATTTTGGTCGAAGATATTTGGAAGATCGAAAGAAAAGAAAAATTTTAATGCCAAAAGGTGGGAAATGTTTGAATGAGCACTCTCGAAGAAGATTTCTGTGGGCTGTGGCGATTAAAAAGGTAATGATATTAGATTTTTATTCGAAACTTGTGAAAATAGACTGTGGGAGATGATGGTCTAATGATGAAGTGGCAGGAAGAGGTCGAATGCTCGGTGGTTGCCATTCCTAGGCGGAAGTGATTTGTCTAACGGTACTTCCGGTGAAGACAAGGAGAGCGAATGATATCGGAGTGTTGGAGCTGTGTGCTTCGTCGCTCCTGTTCCCATATTCGACTTGTATACACTTTATCTCTTGTAAATTATTCCTCTTTATACATGCATTTCTACCCACACTCATCCAATCAAACTGCTCGACAGGTACACTCCATCATCTTAACGAAGCTTCTTCCAGGATAAACTATTTCAAAATACCCAATGCGACCATGTTCCCTAGAGATTCCTCTACCCCATATTGCGTGACGGTATTTCACGGTAAAACTATCAAAAACTTTCCTCATAATCTGACTACTCGGCCTCCCTTGCAGCTGCAGAAGTTACGCAGCCGCTTCCCTTCCATATTCATAAATTTTACTAAGATAACAACTATTTCAAATTATTATTAATCTAATAAAATAACTAAAAATGTTATTATTTGTAATGAATTGTAAGCGATAATGAAAATAGTAATTTTTCTTCAATAATGACAATATCATAAATAATTAATGCTTTCTAATCGAAATCTACCAAGGAGAAAGATAAAAAAGCAATTATGATAAAAGAATGGCAGAACCGTACATTAAAATAACCCATGCAACCAATCGTTCGTTAGTTTGCACATTATACCATGACGTCATTGGATTTTTACCGATAGCGAGCCTTGACAACCAACGAGGATGAAGTTTGTGGCCATCCTGCTGCTGTGTACACGACTTATCTTTTTCTCCGTGACAAAATGACAAGAGAGGATGAGTTTTTTGCAGGCGTCCGCTTTTATCCATTAATTTCTGAGGTCAATATAGCAACGAGGTGTACATAATAATGACTATGATATTTTATATGTACGTTCATAATTTTTTAAGGCAAAATTAAAATTTAGTACTGATCTTGTTATCTTTTACGATGGCCGACTAATATACCTTAACAGAGCTCTATATAGAATTTCAATTATTGAAGAGATATTAGTTTAACTTAATTTTTATTGTTTCAAAGATGAAATTGAAATGATAGCAGGAAAATCCATTGTTTTTTCCGAGATTTCTTCATTTGGAAAAAATTAATATTTTCAGGTGTGAAATACTTCTAAGATATTGGATATTATTACGATTTTACTTTTTTGTTGTAATTTTGTTATTTGTTGAAGTTTAAAGTCTAGAAGGAATTGCAATTTTTGTCGTTTGATTTTATAATTTCCAGGTATTACCTGCGTCAAATAATGTTTTTTGAAATAAAGATTTAAACTTTAGAAATAGTTTTCAAAGAAAATATACCCTATAGATAGGAACTTTCTTCTGACTGGTGTATTTTAGTACAATTACAAATCTAAACTTTCAAATCATTACCTTTCATTTTCTATATATCGTAATTAAAATCATTATCTTAGATATATATTGAATCAAAGACGTAAATACACAAATTATAACGAATGAATTATATCCTGAAATGGTATCGTAAATTTAAATAAATATATATTAAAACATTTTCATTAGTACAAGATTAATACCGTTTCTAGGTAATGGATTTTAAATTCTTGCGCCCTTCGACTGATCGTTGGCTATTTCATTCCCGTTGCATGATGGGATTAAAAACCACAGTGACGCCATCTTGAAGATAGGCGGGTGCAGACTGTTAAAACGTGCTTTCAATAAATTTGTGTGCTTGTTACTGGATATACGTGCAACTATTTACCTCATAGATGTTTCTACCCGTAAGTAAATATCATTAATTACAGTTATTTCGGCCTATTTTATGTTGAATATACATCGGCATTGCTTAAATGCGGGCTGCTCCAACCTTTGTCTTCCCCCCTGGCAGTTCACCATTTGTTCTCTATTTTAATCTTATTAATAAACACGTGCACGTAGTAGCCATTGGCTTCCTGAATCGAATTAATATAATGAGATTATTGGTCTGTGGCAAGACCATGCCTTTGGCCGTAAGCTTAATTTTCCGGTGGAAAATACTTGAGATTGGAAAGGGTACAGAAGACGTATTGCGTCGTCTGTACCACACCCAGTGAGGGAGGGAAAGCACATCCTCTCCGTTCAAGATATAAGTGTGCGTGTGTGAATGTGTGTGTGTATGTGGGGTATCAAAAGCAAAGAAGTGAATATTGAAATTTCTTTTTTCATAGGAGTGAGTCTTGTGTGAGGAGCCGAAAGTTTATTTAATCACCTTCAACACGGCACCGAAAACGGCTCGGTACAGATAATATTGGCTCAGCAACCCTCCGAAGTAATTAACATGGCGTGCTGCCTCTCAGAAGAAGCGAAGGAGCAAAAGCGAATAAATCAAGAAATCGAAAGGCAACTTCGGAGGGACAAACGCGATGCAAGAAGAGAACTCAAATTGTTGTTATTGGGTAAGTGAAACCAAAAATAGTAGACATCTTGTATTAGAAAATTTGCTCAAAATTCGCTGTAGCAAACGTCAAAAACTCCGATGTTAAACATTCACACTGTAAATGTCAATTTAGATCGATGAAATTATGGAGGGCGTATTATTGCTATTTTCGGTGCCGTTAATGGCATACGATGGCTCACCTTTGTTATCAGTGATATAATACTGAAAACGTTTTGATTGAAATTTTTATGATTTTCTATTCTTAATAAAGGAAAATGGAAAGTTTCTGTAGTGTATAATAATTAATAAACACGAATATTCAAAAAGAATTATGATTAAGTTACTCGCTTGCATAAATAGGTCATTGAATATATGAAAAGCGGATGCATCGAACGTGCTTATTTCAAATGTCACGATTAATTCAGATTTTTGCTGTGCTATGCATTAATATTTCGTAAATAACTTGGAGAGATATTAATTTAAGCATTACTTCGTAGACGAAGTTATAGTTTGTGTTTTGAGTATTATATTAGGGATCAAATTCATTGACCGAACGTTTTTATGCCAACTTGTACGCCCTTGTAGCGGTTAACTCTGATATCACCGCTTTAATCAAATCGTGTATTTTTGGATTGCAACTTAGTTACTTAGGTGTTTACCGTTAAAGTAATTTCGGCTCTTGGGCATAATAATAGTATTTCTAATTTTGGTTTTAATTACAATTCTTGTTATTCGGCGTTTAATTGCCCAAAGTTTTACGTAAGTTCACCGCAATATCTGCTCGGTTATTCTATTTAATAGCTTTTGATCTGTTCAAGTAGTCCATTTCATATAGGAATACTACATTTATTTCTTCCCGGATTAGTTTAATGTTTCAATGCTTATTGTAATAGAAAATATCCATTTCGTTTATTTTTCTTATAATGCCAGAAATATCTTGGGTCAAGGATAAGTTCAGGGATTGATGTTTTGGCTAATCATTTTAATCGTATACAAATTTCTTCCACGCGTAAAGACCTTATTTGTTGCTCCATTCAGTCAAAATCAATTGAGAAAAATCGGTATTTTTTATTATAGTTTTGTACTTTTATGCATGATATATGTTTAACATTAATGTTCTAACATTTATAGTATTTAATATTTGAATTTATTCGAGGTAACTAATGAAAGAATTCATAAATATATGGTTTTATTATGAAAAGGCCCTTCCAAAAGTGATTGTTTGGCATTTCAGGCCATGTTGTGTGGGGGTCAGTCCCAGTTTGGTGGCATTCCATAGTAATTTAATTTTTATGGCTTCCTACGGTGTTCCTCGTCTCTCATACGTCAATACAGGAATTCCCATAAATGCTTAGCTTAATCCTATATGTGTATCTGAATATAAATATATGTATGTATGTGTGCGTGCTACATAGCGTTTTCTTCAATGCGAGTGAGTTCGATTTGGTGACCGCCGATTTCCTGGTTAATCGGAAGCGAAGTCGGACGTCTTCCTGGTGTTATTTCTCAGGTCGTGTATCAGGCGAATTAGGAAGCGAGGATCTCGCGCTAGTGTGCACCCGAGCTCGTTCACGAGACGATGAATCACTGTTTCCCACGGTGCTTTTCTCATGAGGAAGGAGGGACTTGGTTTTGTTAGGTCGAAGGGGGTAGGCGGGAAGGAACTGAGGGAGTGTAGGGCGGGCGTGGATTTCGTCCCGCCGCGGTTGCGCGACCGGCATGCGCCTGTGCAGTGGATTCATTAATGTCGTGGACCCCTCGCTCTCACTGCTAGGATCCTTTCTCCGCCCCACTCCCACCTTCCGTATTCACCTCCCCGAAAACGATAGTGTCATGATGCTGTAGGCTGCAAGACTGTCAGACTCGCGGAGCGTGGGCGTATGTAGTCTTTTTGTACAGGTTCACTCGGTGGATCTCGCATGACCCACGTGTTACACATCGTGCCATCGTCTCAACGTAGGTGGTGTACTCGTCGATACTTAAAAAAATAGGCATCGCTTGAAGATCTTTAATTTTTCTTCTCGGTCTTGTATACATTGCTTCATAGTGCGCATTTCCTTGTGTTTTCAATAGCTGCATCTTTGCTTATCTTTTACTCCCATGGCATAAATTAGCGTTATCGGGATGTTTTCCCCGGTGGTTCCCGATTCGTGGCTCTCTCCTGTTGATAAATTCCATCCCAGTTTTGGCAGATTCTTCTTTGATGATAATCTCGTGAAAGCCCAAATTCATACTGATCATTTGATAATGGCTAAGGAACTCGGAGTTACTGGTTCAAAAGCCCATTTTTACATCAAGTTGGCAACCACCCGTGTTTGATTTAAAAATTGATTTCATAATATGTGGATCTTCCACATCTTTCTGTCGTTTTTGGTCGTAAAACCTAGTGATTTTTTAGGGCACATGTAAACACGAGATGTATTTATTGACATACTTTTCCTTGGTCACATTGATTCATTATCAGCAATGTTTGTTTTGTTGTGCTCGGTTATTGATCTGGTGCGTTATATGGAATTACACCAAGCGTCGCGATGATGCACTTAAGCTCTAAATGGGAAGTTGGAAATGCACCGTTTTTTATTTTATTCCGATAATTCGCACTGAAGTGGAATTCCTAACGAGGAGCGCGCATTACAATTTAAAGTAAATTCTAGTCTGTGTAGAAGGAACCAAGCGCCCTTTTGAAATTTCCTCTGGACACATGAAATAAACTTAGAACCACTTGTAAAGATAGCCTTGACGTCTCATCAAACTTTCGCTTGGATGCTTTTGGATCTTCTGCGTTCCAGCTTACTCCATTCCCATTTCCATCTACCTTTTGTCCATACCCCAGGGAGTAAAATTAAAAAAAAACAGTGCTTGCAGGAATGATGGGAGGAGATCCTTGGCTCCGCCCTAACCCTCTTAGCGCGCGTTGCGTTTTAACGCTTACCAACCAACCTCCCACCGTCTTGCCGCACCACGTCCTCCCAGATATACTCAGCACCTCCAAGCATACCGATCCTTGTCCGCCCATTTTCCTTTACGTGCGAGGATAGATATTTCGCGAGGGACTCGACAGGTGGGGCGGGGGACAAGGCACGCGGGTCCTCCTCCTCCTCCACTCCTATCCCTACATTCGCCCCATTACGTAACGCGTAAATCGTGTGCATCGTTACGAAGTGGGCGAGGGTCATCTCGCGGGTGAGCTACCTCTCTCTATGCTCTTTTCCCCTCTCTTCGGCTAAACCCTATCTTTCCGTCCCATCCCTAATAGTCTATTTCTTCTCAGTCAATGGAATCGCTCTGGGGGCGTGTGGGGGACCATTTCTCTCCCTGCGCTCGTGTGGATTGTTGGTCGAAGAGGTGGCGGCGTCCTCGCCTATATGCTCCATCGAAAGCATCATCCCCCGCCGGGGTGAGTCGCGTGAGAACTTGCGCCCGCTCCTTCCGAACCGTCCGGGGTGGGCGTGGTCACGCGTTCCCGGAGTCAATGGCCCACCCGCCCCGCCTCTCCTCCATCTCTCCCTCCCTTCCCTCCTTTTCTCCTCTCACTTTTCTCCCCCTCTTCCTCCCTCCCCTTTCCTCCCAACCCCTCCCGCTTCTGCCTCACGCCCCCCTCATATCTTCCCTTTCCCCTACTTTTATCTCACTATTCCCCTACTTCTTTCTCCATCTGCCCTCCCCTCTTTTCTTTTATCCTCTGTTTCTCTATGCGTTGCATTTCTTGACGCTGCCTAACGACGGACAGACAGGTATAGAAGTTTATCGAAGGGGTATTGTTGTCCCCTGAGGTTAGGCAGTTAATTTGCATCCTTATTTCCATCCCGGTCATATTCAATTAAAAGCAGTTTGGTCGCTCTCGTAGTTATTCCGGAGATTATGGATCTTGGCGCTCGCGTTGGGAGGTTTGGGAGATAAGAAGAGATGTCGTTGGTTTTACGGGTGGTGTGGTGCGGTCTTCAGTGATTAAGTTGTTTGTATTTTGCCGCGTTGGTGTTTGAAGTAGCCCAGATGGGATGCTGTGTCTAATTTTGCTCTCGGAGGAGTTGCAGCTTTTGAGGATATAGGAATTGTTTATCGTTCATAATCTATCAATTTGTGTGCCTAGTAGTAAATTGGTATAATAGAAGGTTAAATGTTGGAGTAAGTTTTTTGCTTCACTTTCATTGTAACGATGGATTTACTTACCCAAATTGTCGAAATTAAAAAAATAATTTTATCGATTTTGGATTAATGGAAACATAGGAATGATTGGTTTTGGTTTGCAGCTGAACATCTGTTGGCCACAAAGCTACTAATATTTTTTTGTTTCATATTATATTCATTCAGGGCCCAACTACATCCTTATCGTTACACAATATCGTTAGTAATGGTCAATTTTAATTTATCGAAACGTTTACGTATAGATGAGAATGAGTGTGGAGATTAACCATCGATTCCTAATAAAACACTGATCAGCTGGCAATCTAGAAGCGGTCACGCGAGCTTTCTCTATCGATCACGGTATCTCTTGATCTTCAAAATATCCCCTTGATTATATTAACTTCTCCTAACTTATCACCCGCAATAAAAAGAATCGGGAAACTTGTTTTGAAGCAACACTATTCTCGACAGCTCCGCTTATTTTATCGAATCTCTCAGCCATATCTGCCCCTTATCTCTCGTCGCTCCTCCAGCGAATGAGATTGCGATGGGACTATATCAGGTGTTTAAACGGTTGGGAAGAAGAAAGCAGGGAAGAGAGTAGGCTTTAAAATTTAAAAACAACTGTGCTGAAAAATTTCGGGCACTTAAGCGCGTCATTCTCTGTGCTTAATTCGAGAGGAAATGGACCATCGCAGCGACGGCGTCTGTAGCTTTTCTGATAAAACGTATGGATAGCACTTTCATCCGCGGTCGGTTGGGAGGCCTGGTATTGTATCACTTGCTCATGGCGAGAAAGAACGCATCGCGCCGAGTGCACCCGTAGCTCATTGCGAGGGATATAGAAGTGTGGGAATCGCGGCGATTTCAATTGACACGTCATCGGTATTCTTGGAGGCATGCATCCAGCCGCCGCCCAGCATCTTTTCTCTCTCTCATTCCTTGTCTTGCTCCCCTCCACTTCTTTCCTCCTTCCCCTCCACTTCTTTCCTCCTTCCCCTCCACTTCTTTCCTCCTTCCCCTCCACTTCTTTCCTCCTTCCCCTCCACTTCTTTCCTCCTTCCCCTCCTCTTTCTCTCGCCATCCGTGAGCCCGTCCGTGATCGTGGTTGGCCCTTATTGAGGCAGTGTTAAGAGGCTGAGCTTAGCGCCCACTCGACTTTCGACTCGGACTCCGTGCTCTTTCGCATGGCTTCCCACTCCGTGAGAGATGGCGTGATGCACCCGTTGTTTCTAAAAGTATGCGGCGGCGTGATAATCGCCCTTAAGGCCTCCTACCGCGATCTTGAATGCCTTGTGTAGTCGGTTTGCAACTTTTTCCTCGTTCTTTTTTTTGCTCGCGGGCGTGCCAAGCAGGTTTTGCGGCGTGACACTTGCGAATTTACGTACCTTCTTTTCGTTTGTTTTTCAGCTGCGAGCGACTGTGGCCCAGTGTTAATTATATGCGTGATGCATTACCGCTGCTTATGTTTTTGCCATTAGAAGAGCATGATTAGCCCCAAAATATGACCCTTTTTCAGCAGTTTAGAATTGGTGTGAAATGTGTAATTTAACGGCTTAACATGAGAAAACTGAACAAATGGAATACTTTTTCTGAGCGGCAATTAGCTTTTAAGAGATAATAACGTTTGACTGGTAGTAACTAAGTATTAGTTCAAATTGGACGAAAATTATGGTAGCTATTCGGTATTCGGTTTTGATGGAACTTGGAACAGAATGTCGGTGTTATACCGGAAATAATGCATTTGAGCCTCATTTTGATTTTTAGCTGAATATGAGGTCTCGAAACGATGTTCCCATTTAGGTTTGTTTGTACGTTACTATATCAGCTGCTTTTAAACAATTTCGCATCACCTTTTCCATTTTGAACTGGTCTTCGATCGTTCCTCGTGGAAGACCTTAAGGTTAAAACAACTCAAACATTTTTGTATACGTGACTTATATAAACGTGCCTTCTCCTGTGTTTAGTTTATTTGCTATCGTTGTCATCGTTTATCATTAAAAATGTATTATATGCGACGCATTTTAGGGCAATATTGATAGAAGAGCGTTAGTTACTCGAGGAAAATCATTTCGTCTAACAATAAGTCGGCATTCTTTTCTTTCTCCATAAGGATTTTATACCGGGCATCTAGGTAGTATTAATTACAATTTTAGTTGACCATTAAAAAAGAAGAAGTGCAGAACAAATTCATGATCTGTCGATTAGTTTCTGCAGTAATTATGCGAAACCCATTTCTGAGTTCTAGTCTGTATATTGAAATTTTATTCTAGGATGATCTCATTAGAATATAGAAGCATTATGGGACTAGCCGAACCAAAAATATTTCTCGTTATTATATAATGTACTTAATATTTCCTTTGAGGACGCGTCTCACTTTACCAGCTGTCCTCTCTAGTCTCCGTTTTATGTTTATTTGCACAATTTTGTTGCCCACGTATTGTTTTGCCCCTTTTCTTATCCTAGTTCGTAAATTCTGACCAAATACGTTATAATATCTTGTTTGAGCGCAGTTAAATTCGTTTATTTCACAATCATTCATAACCTATCTTAGTATCTTATGTTTTCAAGTTCTTTTGTCAATTTTTTATTCTTTGTCTTCCACGCATCGGTCCCAGGTTTGAATTCGGCAGAGGTCGGATTTTTCAACCTGGGATCCTCCTGTCCCCTACCTGTGGGCTTTGAGGAGACCGCGCTCCGTCCTTCGGAAGGGACGTTAAGCAGTTGGCCCCATTGGTGCTTGCTCTTCGTTAAGAGTAGGCTAATGCATACACCAAGTTTCCCTCCTCTCTTGTGTGTGTTCGGTTTGGAAGGAGTAATGGCTATAATAATCCAAGAGGTTGATTAGCCAGAAATTCCGTACAAACAAAATTGGTGAATCAAAATCTCTTATAAAATTTCAGACCACAAAGTGACTTGCATGTATTGAAGATGTGCCCAGCGAGGTTCGCGAATAGAATAGAAACAGGTGTCTGTGTTTTACGCCAAAGACGGGATTTTCGTATCTACTATCTCATTATAGAGCAATTCAAGCATAAAGTAAACTAATTTCAGAAGCTGCGCGGATAATACACCGGTGGAATAAAAGTTCTCATTTGTATTTCGAACTAATTGTTTTTATTTCCTGTTTAAACGCATACAGGTAAATAGACAATGCTACACATCTGTTTAAAATTATGTAGAATTTCATATTTGACCTATTTTCGTTTAGATTCACTGTTAGTAGGAATAATTGCTCCTTAGTTGTAATTACAGCTTGTGGAAATTCCTTCCAACGTAATTCGGCGAATGTGTGCATCGACGTTTATAAAAAATCGATTGTAATAAACAATATGGCAATGTGAACAAAAATGTTAAAAGACTAGAAAAAAGTTAGTCACTTCCACAGTTTATATTAACTGTGAAAGTGACAAAGTTTTTTCTTATCATTTCGATCATTAAATTCCACAAAGTAGAGCCTGACTTCATTAATTACTAGCTGAAACGCCCGGCTTCGCTCGGTAAAGTAGCAAAACATTTTTATTATTTTTATTGATGTCATATTACAATAAAACTAACACAAATTCTGAAATTTACTTACTTTCGCTGTTGGGTACCCCGATTCCTTAATTACGCAAGCGATGTTTACATTAACATTTAATATTTTATCTATTGTATTGAAAAGTTTTGCCATTAATATATTTACGCATTAACGTCTTACTTAATATTCACATGGATAGATGCACCGAAGCCGTTAAAACAGCAATAAAATTATGTTGATTATGTCAATTCTATTAGTCAAAACGTTAACAATAAACAACATCTTGGTTACCGAACAAATGTAAGTAACTGTATCGATTTATTTTGCGATAAATTTTTCAATGTTAATGGTGAAACATAACAATGTTCTAGTATTCTTTAAAAATCATTTGACACAATTTAAAAATATTAATAGACTATATTTAGGCCTAAATCCATTTGTATCCTTTATCTTAGCGTTGGCTATTCTTCCTCTATGGCGCGCCACGGCGTGGATTTTTCTTGCATTAATCTTTACGTGGCTATCTCCCTTTGAAGAGGACAACAATTAAGAAATTTAGCTTTGTTGCCGCCTGGAATATGTTAATAAATTTTACACTTAAAGGATAATTTCGAGCAATTTAGCATGTAATACAACAAAACATGAGCAGAATTAAAATATTCAGTCTTTCGTGCGTAAAATAAGCCATTTCCCGTGATCGTATGTTAATATTTATTTATATTGACTAGTAGTTGGTGCTTGCATACTGCAAGCATTTCATATCACCTTAAAAAACATTCATTTTTCAGACAGACATTTCATCATTACAAATATTCTTTCAATTCTAAAGATTTGTAAACATTTCATTGTATTCATGAAATACTTATTGCGGCCGTTAACAATTATTTAAATTTAAACAATTAGATAAATGTTATTTCACTTCTAAATGTGCTATAGTTTTGAAATTTGGCAAAAATGTGTAGAATTATTAACTCATTGTCAATATGGAAAATTTATAATATTCTTAAATTTTTAAAAATTAGCGATTGTTTTACTCGATTATTGTTCCATAAGGAAAAAACGAAAATCGGTCCCGGGGAGAAATCCTTGGAATCAAAGAAATATTTACCATGATGAAATGTCTCTCTGAAAAATGAATGTTTTTTCAAGGTGAGATGTCAAATGCTTGCAATATGCAAGCACCTTCTACTAGTTTGTTATATGTTATCTCCTCCTCCTCTGTAAGAAACGTCTATATAGAATGATATCCACATCAGTGAAGGGCTGCATGGCATTTAGAGGCATCTCCACACCATTTCCCATGCATTATTATGGAAATAGTATTTCGTTGACCCCATGGGGTATAAGAGACCCCACGGTCTTCAAATCTAGACCATGTTCTTCCTTTGGTCCGTAGGATGGCCCATGAAACTTGAATTCGATAGCTTCAACGGTGTAAAATCGTATAAAGAACATACATACACACACACACACAAACACTAAAATATTTTTAAGATATAGTTAAAAGACTCGTTTTACCTTTTGGTTTTTAGTTTTATAACATTCACCTTAGTTCTTGCGCTGCGTCTGTGTAAATATAATTTTGAAAAATACTTTCATATATATATGCCAAATATAGATAATACAATTTAAAGTACTTTAAGGCGAATCTCGAATTGAGATATTCACTGGGATTTTGTCTTTTCCTTTTGCAGAGCCAACAACAGCGTATGGCTTAATATTTTGAGAGTTTTATTTGGCGTTACATTTGAAAAGTTGATCGAGTGTCTTTTATGTCGTAGGTTGCTGTTACGTATTCAGAAATTGACGCTAATTAGGTTGACAACGTTGAGTAAATAGTGTATTATAATCATAAATGAGCACCAGTAAAGTTGAAACCATTGAGTAAATTCACATTTTAAGTAGTATATTATCGGATCCATTAATCATAGCCAATTTATGGGGTAGCCTATTCAGATACAGGGAAGGTGTGCTCTGTGCTGTACTACTACTCTTCGCAAGTCTAAAAGATTATACGTGGTATTTTAATAACAAACTAATTTTCTCGTACCCTCACTTCACTTTTTAGGCGTTTTTTGCAATGAGTAAAAAAATACGCCCTATGGTCAGGTCGTGCCCTTCCTTCCGTCAGTCCGCATGTTTCTTCTCAGAAACTACTGGGCGGATGTTGATGAAATTTGGTATTTAGGACATAGGGGCAAAGAAAATAAGAAAATGATATAAATAGTTTACGTGACCCAATCACGAGTGCCACTTGTGACAAAAAATTAACTTTTCTCGTACAATATCACTTATAACAAGATATCTGTAAACGACTTTGTAGAAATAGTGAAATAGCATATTTTTTGTTCAGTACATTTTTATCGAAGGAATAGCCGATTTAAAAAAAAATCAAACTTTAATGTCGTAATTTACTTTGGACTTGGAAAACATATCCCGTTTTTTTTGTTCTCAACGACAACAATCTTCGTGTCAACTGAAGTAAAGAATATCTGCTGTAAATAACTAATTAATTTAATTTTCTTTCGTGCTCACGCAACATTTGGTAAATGAAGGGAAATGGATTATCTATGAAGAGGAAATGAACGTAAATACGTCCATTTTCTTTACGTACACACAGCGTTTGTAAGTGAAAAGAAATGGGTAACTTTTTCTATGCGCGAGGTAAATTTGGGTAGTTTTTTAGTGCTAGAGTGGTAGTATATTATTCATGGAAACAAATTAATTTAATTGTAAGGGGTGAAATTGATTAAACCACTCAAAATACAAAGATCATATTATATTTTGTTCATTTGGAAAGCATAAGATTTTTTGATTTAGATACAAATGATAAATTTGGTTTTTATGCCCATGTACAAATCTCACAAGAAACTTGATTACAAGAGTTTGTGTAATGTTTGTGACGTATTTGAAGAATTAGATTCAATATCTTGATTTGCTTGCTATCGAGTTTTGTGGGAGTAAGAATTGCCATTTTTTTAACACGGGAGTCTCAAAAATGCGGCCCCTCTTTATTTTGATTCTGCTATAAAAAGGAGAGAGGCCTTTTAATAGACAATTATGGAATGAATTTGAGTTAAGAAATAATATATAAATGATATTATTTATTTTTTCGTAGCTCCTAATATAATGATGCGATTATGTGAGTGGTCACAAGGGCTGAGTTAGCTTTTAACTAGTTCACAATATAGTATGATTGAATTATAGAGGTTATAATGTCAAGTTGGAATCTGTCGTTGAAGTGATTATTCTTAAGCTCTTAAAGTTAAAGGGTGCAGTGGAGTCCTGAGAGATTGTTATTAATATGTCATCATAATTATGAAATAATTAGCAATTCACATTGCCTTTTATAATACATTGTAATTTAAATTAAAAATCTGTCGTACGTGCGGCTTTCTATTGCTTCTGGGATGATAAAATCCATCTCGAGGTAGTGGCATACCTGTAGTGACCATTTTTTCCCGAGCCCAAATCAGTCGAGTTGGGATTTTTGGCCCATGAGAGGCGGCAAATTCGGGAATACTAATAAAACCAGTACAAAATCTTTGTCTATAGAAATATTTTTATTATTATTTACTAACATTATTTGGTAGACGTTCAATCTATCGCTGAACATTTTGAACTACTGAAATCGGTAGGGAGACAGCGTTTACAATGATAGGGACAAGTCGAGCATATCAAATACCGATAAGTGACCTAAGTTACCATGTTAAGACGATACGTAATACGAGGAATTAAAATATTCGTAAATCGGTACAAAAATCAGTACCGAAATTCAATCACAACAATATCGTCAGATTCAATAGAGTACTGAATACCATATCACTACGGTTGGTCACTTTTGGCATACCCCATTTGAGTGAAATAGTACCAGATATAGTAATGGACTTTTGAACAGGGAAATGTTTTATGTAAGCAGGTTAGAGATATTTATTATAACTGATAATGACGTCTTTTAATTATTCAATAGTTGCTAAAATTGTTGAATAAGTACATCATTTAATTCACTTCTTAGTAGTCCTCCATTGACTCGTGTAGTGGTTTATACGTTTCGTAATCCATATTGGAAGTAACCAGTGAATTTAGGAAGTATCACATTAAAATATTTTAAAGTTTTGTTCAAGTCAAGGGTTGTGATTAGTATGCACCACTATTATATTGTCATCCCTAAATTCATTGTGCCTAGTTATGCGCTAACCATTAATATTTATTTGACAGGTTCTATATTTGTTGTGGAAATGGTCTGCATACTTGCTTATCATCATAGGATTTTGACGACTACTCGAAAATCTTGAGTAATTTATACAGCAAACAGAACATAATATCCTCTGAGAACTGAAATATTTTTACACTGCGGAATCATTAACATTCTCTAATTATATTCACCTTTTTAATTCTCTTGTTTTGTTTGATGAGCTATTATATGGAAAACTTTCCATTTGCTTTGATTGGCTTCTCATAAAGCCAGACGTCAATTTAAACACTATAAATAATGAATACATTTTATTATATTTATTTCTATTTATAATAACTTTGAAGTTCATTTTTTATCGTATACTTTTAGTATCTTAATTTTAAACAGTAAAAATAATGGCCTTGTGTATTTGATTTTGCATGCCTCATGGAATTTTGTCTCCGCTTTAATAAAACTTTTTCCGACCTTGGAAAAAACTTTCCTGGTTTGGTGCGCATACTTGGATCTTGCCGTCCTTCAGAAGGGTATTTTCAAATGTCAAGCCTTCTGGGCGTAATTTTTGAGAGTAGTACGCGTGTTAGTATATCATTTTGGTTCATGCAAAACTTCGTAGTCGCCGCTAATCCCGTCACGTCAAAGAAAATATAATTTTCGCGAAGCAATTTTACGCGGAATTATTATTTTTTCGACCGCTTGCAGTCTTATGTCTGCGAAGACTTAGTCGTTTTGTGCCCCTCGCTATCAGATGGAAGGAGGGAGCGGGTGCTTTGCTGGTGTGAGCGGCACTGATTCCGGCTTCGGGCTGGTGGTGGGGTGGTGGACTGCGGAATGCCATGTTCCCGTGGTCTGCGTGTCTGGTTTTGTAGCCTCGATGGGCTTTAGCGTGCGGCGATCGCTATCGACCTCCGTGTGCCGCCAAGTGTGTTAAAGCTCGCAACAACGCCGCTACCCTCCCGTCGCGTTGCCATTTCTGGTAGACGGCGTGCTTTTTTCATTCTCGAAATAACTCGCTCGCGGCATGTTATGATTTCCGTTGGCTCTCAGTCGTGACTATTCTCCAATCTCCGCCTCCACTTTGCAGTTTTTCTCCCCCTTAGTCAACTGCAGTCTATTGAGAATTTCGACGGTATTATGCGGTGGGAGTGAAAATTCAAGAGTTTAGTTTGTCTCCGCTGTAAGTCAGTTAAATGAGGTTGGTTGCCTCATGCGTGGCGATGTAACTCGAAGTAGTAATAGATAATATTGTTTATGAGCTCATGGGACTCATGTGATAAATGGACTCACGTTGGTGAATGTTTTTTTCCTTTAAGGACTTCCAGCCCCAGTGTTTTTAAAACGGCCGTTTTATTAAAATGCAAAACTTGATTTATTATTTATTTGATAAGCGAGCAGCCAACATAAAGCATGGTGTCGTTTATGTAATTTAACTTAGTCATCCGATTTTAATTCTTATCCTCTTGGCGATATTGAAAATTAAAGCGACCGCCTGTTTTAGTTTTTCATCGAATTAAATGTAATTTGCCACAATTTCTATGATTCTAAATTTTCACGCCACCGTTGGCATCATTATCATATCTATCCATAAAAGTAGTGGCCCCGTCATTGTTTGGTGTTGCGTGGGGCACCAGAAACCACCCTGCGCCGGCCTTGGACGAAACCGCCGTCGTTTGTCGCGCATCCCCCCTCCGCTTTGGTGGCTATCCTTTCCCCTTTGGCCGATAACCTCTTGCGTGGGCCGCCGGAGTAAGTGATCACCGCATGCCTCGGCTGCGTGTCTCTCTTATGCTCTCGCTCTCTTTGGCCCGTGTGGGTGAAGGTTGTGTGTGTGAAGGAGAGGGTGGACGAAAGGCGTGGGCAGGAGAGGAGTTCCGCCCGAGGAAGGATAGTCGAGTGAATGTTCATTCATGGGAAGGCGCTGCGCCTCTCGGTGCGTGTGTTGGGGCGGGGGTGGGTGGGTGGGGCACGGAAAAGGGTGTGGAAAGGTGGTGGAGAAGAGCGACGTTGTTGTTGTACTGGCGCCTCTCGTTCGCCCCCTCCCCACAACCCCCTTCCGGAACTTCCCCTTTCCTCCTCCCTCTCCCGACTACATCCTCCTCCCCTTTCGCCGCCGTCTTCTTCCTCCGGCGTCGTCCTCCGTTCTTCCCGGGCCGCCTTCGTCCAGTCTCCGGTTGGGCGTCGGGCGAAGACGGGGCCGGAGGGGTGGGCTCCGGGCGTGTGACGGGGGAGGCGCGGGGAGTCGCCGACGCCCGGCCGCTGCCTGGCTGCCGGATCGATAGGCCGCGCCGCCAGACGCCATTTGGTCCATGTAAAGGGATAGGAGGCGGGGTCGGAGGGATAGAAGGCGGTTCGGCCTTCCCGAGAAGAGAGGGGAGTGTTTTCTGCGTGGGTGGGTGGCCGCGTGAGAGGGAGACGAGAGAGTCACTTCTCACACGGAGGCACGAACCGGCGGCGAACGGTCCTTAGGATGACGTCTCTATATCCCTGTCGGTCCCTGTCCTACCTTCCCGACCTCATCCGTTGACCCTGCGGCTGAATCGTTCCCCCCGTCGCGCGCTCAAGGGTCGGGATGTCCGGTGGATATGATGTATTGAGGAATTTGGGGTTGTATTGCTTTCCTCTTGTATTTGTAGTCGGACGCCTGTAAAACCCTGAAATTGCCAACTTTCGCGGCAGCTCTTTTGCTGCTGCGGTCCGCGGTCAAAATGAATCGGAATGCCTCCATCCGCACCAACGTTTTGAAGTTTTAGCGTTCGATAATAAACTGCGAGGTTCTTGTGGGTTCTACGAGGTTTGGTGGGACGCTGTTGCTGGTATATTGTGTAGGCGTGTGTGAAACCAAAATTTTCAATTCAAGCTGAATGGTAGGCTAGGTTAGGCTGAAGATGGTTAAGTGTGACCCGCCGAGATTAGGATTAGAATATATAGGATAAGAATCCTATATTGGTAAATTCTCGTCGTTTCACACCTGAAAGCATTATGTAGTTTTCTGACGTTATACAAAGTATTTATGACCGTTTTATGCAGACTATTTCGTTTCTCTGAATGGCGATTCTTAAATAGCAGCAAAATGAAACTTCAACTATATTTGACATTATTTACTAAAGACATTTAAATATTTCTTTGTTTATTTTGACTTAGTTCGATTTTTTAAAACTAATTCAGCATTATTTAATAAATAAATGATATAGTGTAATTACTCTACTTTTCGTATTCCTGAACAATATTCATCGACCTTCAGTACCGAGTCATTATTTTTTCCGGTCTTAGTTTTTGAGGTATTTTTATTACTTCAACTCTTTCAATGATTATTGCTTTTGTTACTGGTCACGTTGCTACAACTTGCATACGTTATCATTTTATAAATGTTTAATAATTTAAATAATGATTCTTGCGAATCTATAGCTGTGAAAATAATACGTTTTGGTGCGAATGTTAAGGTGACAGAATAATTTTGGCCCAATCATTAATTGGGCCATCTGTTTACATAATGGTCTGCTTATAGCTGAAGGACAAGATAATGTATTTAGTCAGTTAGTGCGTGATGTATGTATCTTGTTTAATGATCCGCGAGCTTTATTTTCATACTCATTATATGCTGACTCGTGCGGAAGTTTTTGTAAAGCAATTGCGTAATTTTTATTTTTTTATTTGTGGCCCTAAGTCAAGGCTTCCCTCCTCGAATGCCCTATGGGTTGCTCCTTGAAGATTCGGCGCCTTTTTTCAACTTTTTCCTCAAGGGGAAGTGGAGAGCCTTCTTTTCCTCTATCTACCTCTTTCTCGGTCCTCCATATCGCCGAGATCTTCCGTTCCCTTCGCGCCGTCCCTCTCTCGTCATCCTCGGGACCATCACGCTCGCTCTCATCTTTCCCTACCTTGCTCTCCCATTCAGGTTTCTCGGAGGGCGGAGAGCGGCTGTGCGGGGTCGTGGTTCGACTACTTGGTTTCTCTCCGGCGAATAAAGAACTGCTTCCCTATCATTATACTGTGTGCATTTGGAATGCGAGTTCCCTTATCTTTCCAGCACAACCTTGCGCTATTGCATCTGATTCTCAACTCTCGGCTATCACCATCGTCGAGCTTGTAAGAGCGTGATTTTCACAAGTCGAACTCGAAATTTATATATTTTTCCTTGTTTTGAGTAAATTAGTTTTCTTTCTCTTTTTTGTCGAGATCGTCTATAGCAAGGGTCTCAAACTCACGGCCCCCGTGATACATTTCTGCGGCCCGCTAAGTAAGCTAGTTTACAGTAGACGGCCAAAACTCAATTTTCTCGTAAATCTAAGAAATTTAAGAAGTATGTTAAAGCGTAACCTTAAAAATATACATAGTTTATTTCTCATTCCGATTTATAAAAAAATTGCGCAGGTGAGGTACTACGTATGTTCTTTCCGCTGCAGGCGTTTTTCTTGCATGTCCGACGAACCTAACCCCCGACGCCGAATTTATTACTAGTTTTGTAATGAATGGGTTTAAGGCCGCATCAAAGGGATTTATTTCTTGTGAAAGGGGAGAGGGAATGTCCAAAGAATATGAGGACTGGGAAAGTATGCGGCCTGCGGACTTGGTACGTTGCCATAATGCGACCCTCGGGTTCGGTGGAGGACCTTCATGCGGCCCGCCCACCAACGTGAGTTTGAGACCTCTGGTCTATAGCGTTCGTATTGAAGGCCGGTTTTTGGGCCTTTTCTGGTAAAATTGATAACTCATGGCCGGTTTGTTAGCTCGCGGTTGAAAAACTATTATTATTTACTTATATTATTTTGTAGACTTTAGCACTCGTGAATTTGAAAGTTGGAAATTCTTAGTTTTAGGAAACTTCGTAGACATTCCTCTTTTAAGGACTTCTCAAGTCACCAATCATTTAATTAATATTCTGTGATAATTTAAATAAATTTCCATTGGAAACCCTTTTCAGAAACGTTTTACTTATGTCAAGGGAAATTGGTGAAATTTGTATTCTTCTTTATGTGGTATATGAATCAACCCTCTTTCCTATGAATAATTGCTGGTACATTAATTTAAAATCCAATAATTTATATAAGATAGGGCATATGTCGATTTCCATTTCTCAAAATTTATCTCCTAGGTATTTACAGAACCTTATGTCTGGGTTCGCCAAATTTTCTAAAAATCTAGGTGCCAGCTCCAAAACCTAGGAGCCAGCACATACGTTACATAATTTTGGCAGATATTTTTTATCATCATCAGAAAAATAAGTTTAATAATTTAGAGATGTATCTGCTACAATAATTCGGGTAAATAATTAAGCAGTAAAATGAGCCTTATAAATCTAAAAAAGTCGAATGATATTCTGACAACTGTAGTTTACAAACAAGAATAAAAATTCCCACTTAAGTATTTTCAGGAACTTGAATGCTTCCGATAGATATATGATATTTTGATGCCCCTGCTGCTGAGCCTGACAATACAATATGACTACAGCATGTGACTACAGTTTAAGCAAAATCTAACTACAGCATGCATATACAATATCTAGGCTACAACATGAAAATTTTAGCGCCATGGCGAACTGGTGCCCGGGATTTGTCGAGCCCTGCCTTATGGCATTTTTATTATATCATTTACACTTGTTCATAAATATTTTCAAGCATCGGTATATAATAATTTTCTTATGCCCCCCTGTCCGGAACGCTCTTTGAACTTGAATAACTCGAAGACTAAACAAGCTTTAGACCTGATTCCTTTTGTAATAGCTTTTATTTAGCAGTAAAATCGAGAAAAAAACAATTTGCAGTAAAGTTTTCCAAAAAAATTTCCGACCGATTTTTTAAATTTCCGTTATTTGGGAAAATATCGGCTTTTAAACAGGATGTTGACTTGCTGACCATATCATTGTTAAACTTCGAGAGTCAATTGTTGTCACAACCTGCATATGTGTAATATATACGAGTGCATAGATTGCCTTAAATTATTGAAGGATATTTCGCGAAAATACGTAATCCTAATGGGACTGGGATTTAGTTGGGATTCTTTTGCTTCTATAACGACTATATAGACGTAGGGTAAAAGAGAAGGGAATGTGTGGAGGTAGATCGGAAGGAAGGGATATAGAATGGAAAGTACATAGAGAGTAAGAGAGGTATAGAATTAGAATAGGATGGGAAGAAAGATTGAGGAGGAGGAGGCGAAGAAAAAGAGGGAGAGCTATGGATTGGGACAGGAGGGAATGAGAGAGGGAGGAGGTGAGACAAAAGAGAGGCAGACAGGGAGGGAGAGAGAGAGAGAAGGAAGGAAAGAGAGGGAGGGAGGGAATATTACTAGTTATTTTTTATTATCATTTAACATATCTTACTGATTTTTCATATCGAAACAAATATATTTGGAATATCTATATCATAATCCCGTCATATTTGATGGTTAACTACGCTAGTACTATAGTAATACTCCAAATAATCCCATAGTATGTGTCTTATTCTTATGTACTATGTTATTGATGAGACTTTCGTATTTCACTTAATGGTGAATATTCAAGAATTAGCTATTTATTGCTCAAGAGAGGCATGAAATATTTTAAATAATGTGGCTAAACCCAGAAATCTGTTTTTGAGTAATAGGTGGAACAACCTGGCGTGTTTCTTTAAATGAAGAAATTCCTAATGTATGCAGCAACCCCATAACCACTGTTTTATTGTGTTTCGGCCAACAGAATTTTTGTACATAAACTCACTTAAGAATTGCATGACACAGTTAAGTTGCCTGATGTGAAATATTGCTGGCGAGTTTTTCTCAACCACTCATTTCTCTAAAGATTCCATGTTACTGAATTTCTATAATGAATTTATTTACTGCCATTGATCTGGGTCATTTAATTATTGATTTTATTTTTTTACGGCTAAAAATTTAATTTTTGAAGTTGGCAAATAAAAAATGTATTTAACTAAATGAGTCTTGAAGAAATCTTGTTTTTATTCCCTACATGGTTGTTTGTAAAATATATTAACACAAAACTAGGGACAGAGGTTGTAAATTATCTTAATTTTAATTATCTCTTGAATTTGAATGTCTTTATTGTAAATGATGGTGATAATAAATTTTAGGTCATTCATAAAAAACATACATTATCAAAAAGTTTTTTATTCTCATTATGCTGCAATCTAGAGTTTAGGAATGTTTTATTAGTAGGACCTCTCATTTTTAGGCTTTCTTTACAAGAAGTAAAAGAATGAATGCCTTATGATCAGATCATGTCTGTCTGTGAAACCACTGGGCAGATGTTAATGAACTTTGGTATTTAGGATGTAATGGCAAAGGAAATAAGAAAATGATATAAATTGTTCCCGTAGCCTAATCAGGAGTGCTACTTGACTGGTGACAAAAATGAAATTTTCTTTATATCTTGTAAAATATTACTTATTAGCTAAAACGCCTGGCTTCGCTCGGGAAAGTGTTTTCTTTTAAGTAGCAAACGATTTTTATTGCATATTGTATTGTGAAGTTTTACTATTAATATAATTATGCATTAACATCTTACTTGATATTCACTTGGATAGATGCACTGAAGCCTTTAAAGCAGCAATAAAATTATGTGGATTTTGTCAATACTATAGCCAAAACGTAAACAATAAACAGCATCTTGGTTACCAAAAAAATGGAAGTAGATGTATCGATTTATGTTGCAAGAAATCTTTCAGTGTTAATGGTAAAAGATAACAATGTTCTAATATTCCTTAAAAATCATTTGACTCACTTTAAAAGTATTCATAGACTATATTTAGGCATGAATCTATTTGTACTCTTTATCATGGCATTGGCTATTCTTCCTCTACAGTGTGCCATGGTGTGGATTTTCCTTGCATTAATCTTTATGTGGCTATTTCCCTTTGAAGAGGACAACAATTAAGAAATTTAGCTTCGTTGCCGCCTGGAAAATGGTCATTTAAACCGATAAATTTTGTGCTTAAAGAAAACCTTCGAGCGATTTAGCATGTAATGCGACAAAACATGAACAGAATTAAAATATTCAGTCTTTCGTGCATAAAATAAGTCATTTCCTGTGATCGTAAGGTAATATTTAGGTATATTTATATCCACATCAGTGAAGGGCTGCATGGCATTTTGGAGTTTCTCCACACCATTTCCCATGCATTCTTATGGAAATAGTATTTTGTTGACCCCATGGGGTATAAGTGACCCCACGGTCGGCAAACCTTGACCAAGTTTTTCCTTTGGTCCATAGGATGTCCCACGAGACTTTTGAATTCGATAGCTTCAATGGTGTAAAAACGTATAAAGAACATACATACATACATACATACATACACACAAAAATATTTATAAGATTACAAAAAATTCTTCAAACAAAATTTGTAAAACTAGCCAAAAAGCATGTTTTGATCAGTATATTTTTATCGAGGCAGTAACTGATTTCCAGAAAATCAAATGATAAAGTCATAATTCACTTTGAACTTGAAATTTTTTCTTGTGTCATTGAAAAGAATATTCGTAGTATCTAAAGTAAACACCATCTACTATAAATAAATTTAATTTGATTTTGTGCACCAACAGCTTATATAGTAAATGAATTATCCATGATAATCTCTCTAAATAATGAGCTAAGAAATCTGATCACGCTCGACTAATATGAACTATTTATGACTTACTGTAATGCTATTTTTAACAAACTTTCTGAGTAGGTAGAAGATTGAAATTTGGTAGGAATGTTTGATTCTTATAATATAAGCCATTTACGAAAAAAATCTCCAAAAATATCCGGATTTGACTCTAGTAGATAATTTCTGTTTCCCATAAGATAACATGTAAAAATCGATTTTTCGACTTATGGCCTTTTACTCTTTTGTAAATTAAAATTAGGAAGAATTGACCTATGATTTTCGGACCTGAACCATTTTAAAGAAAATAAATATCATTTCTTATTCTTATCGTAACATTTTGCCTATGAATCGAAATTGCTCAATTAATACACTTAAATCACTTTTATTGGAAAAATTTAAGCTTTTTAACATTATGTTGCCTTGCCGACCGCATCATTGTTAAACCTCGAGATTTTATTGTTGCCTCAATCCTTATACTATATATGTAAGGGAAGTGTGCTTTGACTGCTTTAATAGGAGAGAGGAAGAAAAGAGGAGGAGTGAGAGAAGAGAGAGAGAGGGAGAGAGACAGGAGGAGGTAGAGATATATAGATAATGTTCCTTATTAGGGTGATATTGAGACTAGGAAGTCTTTTTCCAGGGAAGCAGAGAGAGGGAGAGAGAGTGAGGAAGAGAGAGATAAAGCGAGAGAGAGAGAGGGAGGGAGACAGAGGAGGAGGGAGAGGGGAGAGATTGATAGATAATTGTTTTTATTAGGGTGAGATTGAGGCTAGGAAGCCTTTTTCCATCATAAGAAATATAAACTTCATTCTTTTAGCTACAGATTTGTTTTCGTACCGAGTTCGTATCTTAATTTTAAGCAATTTAAAAAAACATTTTTAATATGGCTAGCACCGATTTCCATGCTATTCTTATGGGAGAGGGGAATTAAACAGGGGAGTAAAAAAAATACCATTAAAAATTAATATTTTTGTGATATTCGATTTTTCTCGTCAGTTGTGCCACTCGACCTACCTACATGCCAAATTTCAGATTTCTAGCCCTTCTAGAAGTACCTAAGAGTTTTATGTCAGTCAGTGAGGCACAAGTAGCTTATTTGTTTAATTCTGTTATTATAAAAAATAAATATTTCTAATTTCATAATTCCTGCGGGCTTGTTTTTAGGCTGGTTTCAAAAGGAAACAGCCTTATGAAATGGTCCTGTCTGTGTGTGTCTCCCCTGCTAACAACTTTTGCATTAATGGACTGATTTTCATGAAACTTGGTACAAGGCTCGTGCTGCCAGGGCCCACCTCCGGGCTATATTTTATTTGACAAAGATTGAAGTCCTGGGTTCAATTCCAGGAATGTTTTTCCATATTTGTGTGACATAGGAAGTCTCTAATCCATCGCACAGATTTTTTCTTTAATACTTTAAAATATCTTAAAATTGTGATATCGGAGCGAGGTTTGTATTGTTCTAAGGGGAAAAGAATGTAGATTTTAATTCTTATTGCAGGATTTTGATAATTGATCATATTTTCTTGAATTTCTACTAAAATAGCATTTTTGTTTTTTAAATTGCATTTTTGCCATGGAGACGATTATTACCAAACTCGGCTTGAGCATAGACGAATGAACAAATAGGCTATTTTCTTTTCCGCTTGAATACTCTTCAGCAATGGACAGTTAATACAGACATATTAGCATATAAACAGTAATATTTATTAAATTCGTTGGTTTAAAAAAATACACAAATTATAATGTGAGAAAGAGATGTTGACATTTCTTTTACTATTTTAAAACTGTTAATGCTCTATTAATTTGTTTCCACTTTTTCTCTATCATTGATAAACTATGAATTACAAATGATATTTATGGTATGAGAATTCCTTGGTATGACTAACACATACTGAAACATTTCCTGTCAATATAAGTAATCAATTCGAGGCATCAACTTTGAGAAACCAGCCTGTGTTTGTTTGGGCTTCTTGTTAGTCAATGTTATGGTCCTTAGATGGCATGATATGCATTGTTATTGGTTCTTTAAATTCATAGGTGTTTGCATTCTTGACCTTTATTGTTTTTTTGTATCTTAAAAATGGCACAGGAATGGGTTAAATGGGTATAATTACTCTTTCATTAATAGAATGAGACTGATCTTGAAATATCATTCATAAAAGCTTTTTACCATTTTACACCCTTGGTTTTATTTGTACATTTGTAATAAATTTTCGATATTTTTGCTGTTATTGTTCATTAAGTTGACGAAATTACAGTGTACTGTTTTAGATCCAGCACTCCAAACTTTCCATTAAATATATTTTTTCATCTGAACTATTATGAATTTTGGAATTACCATGTCTCATTAACCTCCAAAAATTAATATTTGTATTAAAAATGATCAATCCTTAAATTACCAACGTTGAATTTTTTTTCATGTTCAGAAAATCTTGATTCATCTACAACTATGATGTTATAATTTGACAGTGAGATCAGCTCTGCGAAAGTGTTTTTGCATTTCATTTCCTTATTCATCTCATTCAAAATGGATTGGTCTGGAACCACCAGAGGTTAATCCATTTACTGCACAAGCTGTATATATTGAGATGCCATATGAATGTTGGGTCAGTGTGCCACACCAAGCTTAATTTGTTCCATATATTACTTCCTGTTTATTAATTATTGCCCAATATGAGGTTTCTATTTTTACAAGTTGAATACAAGGAAAAGTAGTTTTGTAATAATTATATTTAATTAATCCCTTAAGTGGGCACATAATTTTCTCTATCCAATTCCCCCAATATTTCACATACATTCTTCCACAAACAAATTACAATATCTGGTGTTAGGACAATTCCATTTAGAAGTGTAGAAGTTTGTTTCAGTAATAAAAATTCCCAACATTTTGCACAAAATATACGTTTTCAAACTATAAAAACAAATATAGTGCATGAAACTGACCTCATATACTTAAGAATACATTCAAATGTAATTATTTACCACATATGAATTATGATGAACTTTCAGTTATGCAAACACTTCTATAATGTTTCATACTGAGACTACCAGGTTGGAAAAAATCTTGCTAGGTGGAAAAATCTCATATAGTAACCTGTCTAAGGAAGCACTTCTATAAACGCTCTACTCACTGAGAAAAAGTTTCCTCAGAGCACATCTTAAGACTCTTCCTTCGTAAGGGGTTAATTTCATAGTATCTCACTTATGTTTAGTGGAGAATAGAATTCCAGCAAGTGAAATTTTCTCTTCCTAATGTCCTTGTTTTTCTTTACTGTCATAGTATAGTATTCCAGATATTTTGTTTGAACTATGCATTTGAGTTGCCTATTATGTTATAACTAGCCAATATCCCATCAAAGTTGATGAATAAACAAAAAGAAAATAGATATTATAATAGTTTGGTTATGTTTTTAATTGTAGTCTCCCCTTTCATCCAACTGCTGTTGAATTAATCTAGGTCTTCGTCTTCGACATTCTTCAGGTATCTCCCTAATTATTATCGTCCATTTTAATGTCACATTACTCATTAACTTGTAACTAAAATTTAACTTAAAATCTCACACTTATCATTTATTCTTATCTTTCAATTATCAAAATTTTATTCAAAATTCTAGCATAATGGATGTATACATAAACTTGAATGCTTTGCCATTGAAAGCTGTTGTACATTATTTAAGATATTTCTGCATAGACCTTTTTTGTATTTAAAAAAAAATTGTAATTCATAAGTATACATTCAAAATTCAATGACAGGATATGAAAAAATTAAACAAAATTAAATATTATAAAGTTTAATAAAAAAATTAGGGATTAAAAATTTCTTTATACACAACATTCACAGTGAAAACATGGCTCTCATTTTTCAATTTTCCTTGTAATTTGAATTTTTAAGGTAAACTCTAATTATTTCCATTTCTGGTTCACAATAGTCATGAGCAAAAGCTGACTCATCCAGAAAAAGGTTTATATGAGAAAAAGTTTGCCCTTGAGCCTTATTTATTGTCATACAAAATGCTGGAATGTTGGGAGTTTGATGCTCTTTTTTCCCTCTCTGTCCCTCCTTATTTCCATTTCCTCTCTCTGGACAACATATTAAATACTTGATGGCTCATATTAAGGCACTCAATACATACATATATGTTACTCATATGAGAATTGAGACCGGATTTCTTAGCTCATTATTTATAGAGATACTTCACATGTATGGCATACATTTTTACAGTCCGCACTGAATAATATGAGCTATGCTCTGACCACTAGCAGATCGAAAGGATGGGGAGCCATAGCCAATAGAAAGAGTCGATTAATTGCTAGATAGTGCCTCGTTGCCATGAATGATAGACTCTCTCTCAGTTCAGGAAAGCAAGCGGGAGTGGATGAACAGTAGGGAAAAGCGGAATTGCCACAAGCCCCATCACTCTTTGGAGGATCCCTTTGAGAGTGTGAATTCTTTGGTGAAAGTCCATTCAAATAAAACCCAGCAGTGGGGATGAAAATGATGCCGTTTGGGTGAGAGAGGTCAAAATCTGCCTCCAAGAACCCTATAGCCGACATACCTGCAGTGGGCATGTGGGTTTACCTGAATGAATTCTTTCAAAAGATTACTGTCTCAAGGGTGCGATTTTACATAGGAGAGAGAAAACATGTGTTTGCTCGTGAGGATGGTAGTGGTTGCCATGGGGTTGGGAATAACCAAGTTAACAAATTATACGGAATTATTTATTGCCGAAATCAAGGCGCATTGTGTGATTTGGGACACATGGTCAGAGGAATACAGTAGTAAATATGATTTTGTAGAAATGATAGTAATTCATAAAAAGATTTCATTTATATACGAAAATATTGGAAAATATTTCTATTGTCCATTCTAACGTCCCTATACAGTGTATGAAACTGGCCTGTTTGCAATCAAGTACTTAACATTGGGTGCACCAAATATTTGCGACGTCGTTTTCTTAGTCTTCTTTTTAAAAGCAAAGCGAGCAGAAGTACTTCCTCCTCGAAATCCATTATGAAACTAAACACAAACCGAACTATGCAATGGTGTTGAAGCGCTTCTGAGATGCCAATCTCGGCCACTGAGTAGCGCTGCTTAGCAGTGCTACTCGGTGGCTACGCCCAGCCACTCAGTGGCGCCAATGAGTGGCTCGTGTAACAACCACCTTAGAGATTGAATGATACTTGTTGGTAATACCTGTTATGCAGCATATGCAGCATGCCATGGTGATAACAGTATTTATGAGTTATATTTGAATCAGATGAAAAAATAATATCGGTTAACATTGACGATGCTGCGTAATTCTCTAGGATTGGCATCAAAATGTACTCTACTATAAAAACCCATAACTAGTTGCTTGAGTAAGATATCAAGATAAAACTTTCACTAAAAGTATATTCGATGTTCACCCAATATTTCATACACATCATGTTTCGGTGTAACTCAAATAGAACGAGATTTAGCAAGAGGCTACTTTTTTCACTGTCGACCCCAAAATTTTCGTTAGATACAGCTAAAAGATTTTTTTATCTTCTTATTGGTTCAATGTATAGCAATTAATAAACTATGTTATTAAGCTAAAACCAAAAGTAATATACTGTAATTTTTCTAACCTTAATGACTTCACCACAATTCCAAAATGACTTGATAAATAATATTAATAAAAATTGCGAAATAGCATATATAATTTTTTTTAAAGAAAATACTTGATGTTTGCCAAAAATAGTTCTGGGAATGATTTTTGCATTAAATTTTATAGATAAGAATATTTTTTACTCTGTTATCTCAATGTTCAATATGGCAATACTGCCTCCCCCACCGCAAGAGTCAAGGGGGAGGAGCATGGCTCATGTTACACCACCTCTACTATAGTGCATTTCATTTTATAAATGTGCTTATGTTTTTGCTGTTCGTCTGTCTGTGCAGTCAGTTAAATTAAAATAGTAAATAAATGGTAAGAGATAAAAAACTGAAATTTGCAGGATGTATGTGGTCTGTAATGCCATTTATTATGTTGCCAAAGAATTTTTTTGGAGAAATCAGTGGACCACAAGGGGTGCCTTCAAAATATCCAAATTAAGATTATGAGAAAATGGTTATAGATAGTTAAAAATTTTCGTTATTTATGATTTTAAATGCCCTCCTATAACATTGCAGAAGAAATGTTTTTGTAAAATCAGTGGGTGACAGGATGTGCCTGTAAAATTTTCAAATTAAGATTCGGAGCAAATGGTGATAGATATAAAGTTAAAAGTTTTTCACTTTTTGTGTGAACTTGAATGCCATCTATAACACTGGAAAAAATGTTTCGGAAAAATTGGTGGGTGGCAGCAGATGCCTTCAAAATTTTTAAATTAAGATTCTGATATAGATGGTTATAGATAAAGTTAAAAATTTTAAATTAATTATTAAATAAATTATTTCATTCTATAATTATATTACTAAATTTATAAAGAATTTTAAGTTTACCATTTTAAATAAACCTCAATAAATAAATGTGCTTCATATTGCATCGGCAAATGAAGCTCGCAATTTTTTTCTTGCTTCAGAGTATCAGTGATTCTGACCTTAAAGTTTACAATACTTCTAATGAACAAACAAATCACTGGACTTAAAAAGTGTCTGCACATAAAGTAGCAGAAGGCAGGGTGAGCATAAATAAATCATAGAATGTTGTTTTGAGGAGCTAACACCTTCAAGTTTACGTAGTATTATTTCAAGTTTATCTTGTATTTTCATCACCACGCATGCTTCTCTTTCATTCTTGTAATTACGAAATATGATAAATCGCAAACATCTTTACTGGGATAATTTTAAATACCCTAGATAGGTAATCCTTTAAAAAAGTTACACTAATAGAAATCTGGGATCTAAAGAAACCCAAAGAGGAAAATAGAATTACACAGCTCCCCAGCTATAACGTGGGTTTGCGACCCACAATATAACCGAGGACAAAATCATATTTACGACCAGACTTTTTTTCCAAGAAACATGGAGATGGGAATACCCATGGTATATCGAAATCCACTATATAACTGACAGTGTTATAACCAGGCTGCAGTGTTTATAAATTTTTATCAACCCTTTTATTGTAAATTTTTTATTTTTACCTTTCCTCTCTATATCACATATTTGTAACTCGTTACATTGAAATAATATAAAAGAATCTGATGTGGCTATCGCATGACTCTTTCACACCTGTAATATTTCTAAAAATTCCAAATAGGTTAAACTAAGCATAAACAAAACTTTACAAAAGTCACCTCTTGGTGGTATGGTGGTGGCAGCTAAAAAACTCATTATATGGGAAACGTTTCGAACAAAAGTTGTAGAAAATTAAATTTCCTATACCTTTTATTCATGTAATGTTTTACATTGATCAAGTATTATAGCAAATATTTGAAAGAAATGGATAAGTGACAAGAGTAAACACCCACTCCTGGTTGATTGATTTTAAACAAAAACTAATCAACTCTTGTCCCTTCAATAAAAATGCCAAATATAAAATTTCGTTTTGATCTGATTAATAGTTTTTTAGTTAAGAGCATCCACAAATTTCCTATCAGACACAGGCATATAGACATCATTGAGAAAATGGTCAAAACATGTTTTCCATTGAAATCTTAAAATCAATTTTTTCAAGAAAACAATATTTTCTCCAATAATAGATATGGAAAAAGTAAGAATGGCAAAGTGTACTAAAATAAAAAATATTTCCCAAAAGTTTATATTATCCTGAAAGTAAAAGAAATAGAAAAGAAAAATATTAGACATTATATATTCTAAGCTAAAAATAATTGCTAATCATATAAATTATTTGCCAGGCAAATCATTTGCAAATACATAGCAGTCTTTGCAAGCACTGTTCAATAATAAACACTCTCACAGGGTAATCTGGGGTGGAAACCACCCTTTCAAGCACTATATCTCAGAAAAATCTGATGTGGCCAGCACATGACTCTCTCCATACTTATTCTTATGTAAAGTATGATTGCATTAAATATCTCCTATGTACTGTACTGAAAACAAATATTGATGAGTTTTTAAGACAATATACTGTTCTCTTATTCTTATGGCTATGTATGAAATAGTAAAATGCCTAAATTTGCAACTATCCATCCAAAGGTGGATGAAATCGGTTAATAAAAGAACAAAGAAAGGTGGCACAAAGGCAAAGGAGAAAATAAGCACACAATCAACAAAAAAGGCGCATGAATATGGAAGAAGAAATTGTTTCAATGAACCAGTAGCACTAGGCTTTCAAATGCTGAATTAACAGTCGGTAAACAAAATTGTTTCCTGTTGTCAAGGGTGGCAATTTGTTACATTGCAAGCTGTTGATAAGATTATTTTTTTTGTTTAAGATATATTCACAAATGGAATTTTAAGCTAATATTTTTATTTTGTCTAATAAGTTGGCCATAATTCTTTTCGTTGTCAGTTTTTATTAAATATGTTGTTTCAGGAATTTTATGTTAGGTGGTGTCCGTATACACTGGTAAGTTAGGAGTAAACTAATATCTCTGAAATTGCAGGTTTTACGAAAATTTATGTCAAGCATAGCACATAGAGAATATTATTCTCTACAACAATGCTATTTACAAACATTACTTATAATGAAGTCTTAAAGGAGATACAGTAAACCAAAAGTCAGATAATTCGTAAATAATGGAAACTGCTCATTTTGGTATTTATTTAAGTATTTTACATACAGCTCAGGCCATTTACAGTGAAATTTAAAATAAAAATAATATAATAAAATATTATTAACAAAAATATTACAATTAAGTTATCAGTGGTCTCCCGAGTGGATCAACTGTCATTAGGGTTGTCACTTCATAATAAGTTAATTCAAGGAGATTTTCTTCTAGATTTAAATAAACCTTGTGATCTAGGAAACTATTTTATTTATTGATTAGAAGGCATTCAATGAATATTTAATCATTTTGTTTTACTTGATTAACCCGACAGTACTCGCACACATTTTTGTAATGTAAGATTTTGCGCCCAGGGATATTTTTGTTTAAAAAGTTATTAATTGTCGATTTTCAATAAATTTTTCATTTTATGTCTGTTGACTTATTTTTGACTAATTGAAATTTATTTTAAGATGTAAATTATTTAACACAACCAGAAGAAAAATAAAAATTGTGGAAAATACAATGTTTGTTCTTACTTATATGAAATTTTATATTTTGTAATCAGTAAAATAGCTGTTCAGTACCGATCTCAGATTATAAACAACAACACTAACGACGCAAATAGTAACTATAATTTCACAATAAAATGTATAAACTATTCACAAAACCAAAAACACATTTCTGCACAACACTCTGTTGCACCGTCTAAGATAAATGGCCAAATTCAAAGAATAACCATAGGATACTAGTTTTTTAAAGCAAAAATGGTTGTATGCATGTGCCATTCCGGCTACTGGAGTCATAAAACCTAAAAGTAAAGAAACCCTGTGATAAAAAATAGAGCTGGGATTCTACAGCACCCCGTGTGACCACTCCCAGGTTAAATAATTAGTGGTAATGATCTCCCTTGTGAATCATCTGTCGGGTGATCTCTCACAAGAATCAACTTTCGGTGGATACAACCAATATATGCTTTCTAACTATGGTTAGACAGCTCATCTATTTTTTGTTTGGCTAAACCAAGAGTCGGATAAACAAGGGTCGGATAATCGAGGTTTTACTGTATTTGACAAAAAACCGAATAAATCAAAACAATTCCTTTACGATGCATTCTAGGAAAAAGGTTTCAAACAAACGTTGTACAGGATAACATTATCTACAATTTTTTAATTTAATGTTATCATAGAAAGACTGCTCAAGTCGGCGCTCTGTCCTCCGGAAGGGATGTTAAGCAGTGGTCCCCTTGGTGCTTGTCGTAGAGAGTAGGCTAATGCTGGCACCAGGTTTTCCTCCCCCTTTGTGTGTTCGGTGTGGAAGGAATATTAACTAGAATAATCCAAGAGGTTGATTAGCCAGAAATTCCATACAAACAAAGTTGTCATAAAAATGAAGTTTTAATGGAGAAAATCAGCAAAAACAAAAAAAAACCAAGAGTAAAGTGTCACTTCTGGTTGACCGGTTTTAACGAAAAACTTATCAACTCCTGCTCCTTTAATATGACAAATATAAAATTTCTCGTTGATCTGATAAATAGTTTGAGTTCGAGCGCCCACAAAATTCCTATCAAATACACCAGACATCGAGAAAAGGTCAAAATGTGTTCAGGGACCTCAAAATGTGTATTTCCATTGAAATCTTGAATTTAATTTTTTTCATGAATACAATACTTGACTCTATACTACGTATGAAGTACGTAAAAACATGGAGTAAATTGTCATGCATATGTCACCAACATCCTCTATGACAGTTGAGTATAGTTGTGGCCAGAACATGATTTGTGCTGTAAAAGAAAATAAACAATATGCGTGGTTACCTACCTATCTCAAGTTAAAGAACAATCACTGTCTAAAGTTCTGATTATGCACTCAAATCACTCCATAGACAAATTTTAAATGGGGGACTTCCCTGGCACAACACATGTAAACTTCAGGTTGCCAACCTGCATGGTGTTGATTTGAAAATTTAGTGTGTGCTATTGCTATTTAAACATTGCTCTGGACTGAATATTCTTTTGACAAATGCTTTAGTTGATGATTTTTTTAACTTTTGAATTTGGATAAGCTGCGGGTATGAATGCATTTCCTTGTAAATTACTGCAAAACACTGCACAATTTTTTCCTTGTAAATACCTAGCAGCCAAATTTCTCATGATTTTGCTTTAAAGATAAAGAGACCTTTTTATGATTTCTGCAGAGAGGATCTATTAAAACAGACCAATTTATAGTTATTTACTGTTTTATTTCTTAACAAATAAATGTTTACTAAGTAAATTATAAAATCTGAGACTCCTGATTTACTACAATTATCTGTGCCAGAGGGTTTCCCATATTCAACGACTTTTCTACATCAGTCAGCTGGAATTCAAGGTTTGCATTTTTATACATGGCATATACCTAAGTCAAACCTAGTTTTTTCAAAGATTTTTTATCGCTTTATGCATCTCGATATAGGGCATGTGACCTAACTGCATTTTGGATAACTTACATTTTCAATGTTCTACTTATGTTTCACCTTAAAAACATTAATCTACTTTATTTCTATTTCACAGATTATATATTTTGAATGTAATTTCCAAAATACTGGTTCTAGTTATACTTTCTTTAAATAAAAAACTTGGTTGTGTACATAAGATTTGACAGCTTACTTATGTACACAATCAAGTTATTTTACGTATTTGAGCCCTCCGCAGGGTGCTGTGGATGCCCAGGCAGGGTTCATTTCCTTTGGCCTTTTATGACCCCAACCCTTCAGTAGTCAGAATTACGTGTTTGGAACCTATTCTGCTAAAAATTTTCAGTTTTCTTTGGTTATCCTTTGAGTTTTGATGTTTTTTCTAAGAGAGTGCTGTGCTGTAAGTGACAGAAATGAGCGCTTATTCTTTATGCGGACATTGGTCATATTTTAATCTGAAATTATTGTTACTATCTATAGAACTTTTGTTACTTAACATTGAGATTGTTCCTCAATAGTTTCCTCACTGATCGTCATCATATAATGTGTTATTTCCCATAATTGGAGATCACATCTCAACAGTTTCTTCACTGATTCTGATCCTGCCAAGTTTGTAGATTTTTATTATTTCAGTGTTCAGTTTTTGTTTTGGAGCTCCCAGTAGACTGTTTCCGACTGATGTTTGACAGAACTACCTCAAGGAATAGCCAATATTTCTGATAAACATTTACAAATCCATGAGAGAGAGATAAATATTATAGTGAATTGCATGAATATTCAAATTGAAAAAGTAAAGCTAATACAGTTTTCAAGGTCATAATGCGAAATACAGGGTTTCCTCTTGTGTACAATTATTATTTGTGTTATATTGTGAGATTTCCGATTTTTTTAATTGAACTGATGATATTATAAGTATATTCCTAAAAACTATCAACAACTGAGCGTCAATTGGTAACAATAGTCGTCAGTAGGTGGCATGGTGGTGTCAGCTAAAAATATAAGATATCTCTTAAACAATGCATTATATGGAAAAATGTTTCAAACAAAGGTTGTAAAAAATAAAATTTCCTACAACTTTTATTCCAATACATTTTTACATTTATCAAATATTAAAGCAAATATTTCAAAATAACGGATGTGACAAGAGTAAACACTCACTTCTGGTTGACCGATTTTTACCGAAAACTAATCAGTTCTTTCGACTTTAAAAAAATGTTTAATATAAAATTTCGTTTTGACTTGATTAATAGTTTTTGAGTTAGAGCACCCACAAAAAGCTATCTCACACACACAAACACACACATCATCGAGAAAATGGTCAAAACGTGTTCAGGGGACCTCAAAACATGTATTTCCGTTGAAATCTTGAAGTCGATTTTTCTTTTCATGAATACAATACTTGCCCCTATACTATGTATGTGGAGAAAGTAAAAACGGATGTGACGAGAGCAAACACCCACTTCCGGTTGACTGATTTTTACCAAAAACTAATCAGCATGTCTTCCTTTACCAAAAATATCAAATATTAAATTTCACGCTGATCTGATTAATAGTTAGAGCACCCACAAAATCCTGGTCACAGACACACAAACACACCCACAGACATTTCGAGAAAATAGTCAAAACATGCTCAGGGCACCTCAAAACATGTATTTCCGTTGAAATCTCGAATTTGATTTTTTTCATGAAAACAATACTTTCTCTATACTTCGTATATGGAGAAAGTAAAAAACGATATAAAGTAAATTAAAAAAATTTATTTAATTGAATTTTTAAAAGTGTAATTTTTTGTTTTTACTTTCTCCATACATAGTATAAGAGAAAGTTTTTTTTTGTGAGAAAAAATCAATTTTTATATTTCAATGGAAATACATGTTTTGACCATTTTCTTAATCTATATACCTGTCTGATAGGAAATTTGTGAGCGCTCTAACTCAAAAACTATTAATCAGATCAAAGTGAAATATTATATTTGAATTTTTCATTGGAGGGGTAAGAGCTAATTTTTGGTTATAATTGGTCAACTGGAAGTGCATATTTACTCTAGTCCCTTTTCCATTTCTTTCAAATATCTGTCCTAGTACTTGATCGATATAAACCTTATGGTAATAAAAGTTGCAGGAAATTTAATTTTCTACAGCTTTTGTTTGAAACATTTTCCCATATATTGTTTAATAGATATTTTAAAAACCAAATTTTTTAGCTACCACCGGTATACCACCTTGAGGCAACTTTTGTAAACACTTAACGCTTATAATGAAACGAATACTTTGTGGTTTCCACAACTTTAATATAACACGACCGGTTTCACTACGATCGTAGCATCATCAGGTGAAAATATATAAATTGTTCCATATATATAAGGTAAAATGAGGGGGGAGCAATTTATATATTTTCACCTGATGATGCCACGATCGTAGTGAAACCGGTCGTGTTATATTAAAGTTGTGGAAACCACAAAGTATTCGTTACATTATGAGTAAATTCCACAAAGTTGAGCCTGACCTCATTAATTACGCTTTACGCTTAGTTACGTCTTAGCAACATTCCTTTTTATTTTCTTAATTGTTGGAACTTCATGGCTATATCCAATATCAGAATGCTACAGTATGAGTTTATTTCTGTTATTTGTAAGGTCTTTGAATTTTTCTCACAGTTGAAATATTTATTATCATTTAACCTATTTGGAATTTTTAGAAATATTACAGGTATGGAGAAAGTCATGTGGTGGCCAGATCAGATTTTTTACTTTAGTACTTAAAAAAATGACTTTCCAAGAAAAAGGGAGGAAGGAAGGCTTGCAGTATAGCCATTATAACTGGGGAATGGTATATGGCACTTTTCACTGCAAAAATTTAATTTTGTGGGTGTTTTTGCTTAAATCATACTCAATTTTATTAATTTACCAAGGAAGATTATTTGTTGATTATCCAAAATGAAACTAAACCATTAAAAATGTCATCCATTTGTGTGATTTAACCCTTTGAGTGCCACGCCGATTTTGGGGGTGTCCAAAAGTGCCATGGCTATTTCAGCAATTTTGCATCAATCTCTAAGAAAAATCACATACATGCCAATTATTCATATTCTTGCCTGATTCTTTTAGTAATTGCACAGATGATTACAAATATTAATTATATTAAGGGAATGTTAGAGTTCATTTTGTGAGTTTTTGTTTAAAATTTTTTTAAAAATTTTTTTTATAAAAAAATGAAAAGTCAATTTTATGTTGAATAAAGTATAGTATTTTATTATTTTCGCTAGTATATTTAACATATTTTCATAAAGGCAAGACATTCAGGTAAAACATTGCAAAAACTCGCAAAAATTATTAAAAAATGAAATTACAGAAAAATATTACCTATTTTGCATAACTGCAATTTCAGCACTTTTTCATGTATCTATGAAAAATCACATACATGCTATTTATTTATATTTATGCATGTTTCTTTCAGTAATTGCACAAATGATATATAAAACATTACATTCTATAAAACTATATACTAATAACATATTTATTTATATAATTAAAAAATATTTTGCTAAGATTTTACATTTGAAAAAAATTTTAAAAATCACAAATATCCTCTAAAATCTCGAAATTTTTCTTCTCTTAATAACATTCGTCGTCACTTAATGAGTTTATCATCATCATCATAGGTAGTCTGTCCGTAGACAGGTCCGTGATTATTCTTGGTTAAACCTGGTTCTCCAGTTTATATAACATAGCAATTCATCATCCTCAATTTTAACAGTGAAATTATCTTTGCCTATAGAAACCATTTTAAAAGAATTGAGGATATATTTCGCAAAATTGAAAAAACCATAACTGAACAAATAATCAACTAAAACCAAATAGAATGGAAGATACGTGAACTACGTAGCATCCTCTTTCGATTGATTACATCATATTTTGCCATCTGTCATTTGCATGTGGAACTATTACGAGTTTACACTTACTCAGCAGATCAGTGAAAATCTCATGAAGGTTCCCAAGTTGAATTATTAATCCGAATTAAAATTAAAAAAAAAATTAGTGAATGTCACATTATTGTCATTAAAACATTAAAATGTAGAGGAATTTCTAATGTAGAGATGTGGTGTTATTTAGGGATTAATTAATTGGAAATTCAGTCTTACCATGGGGATCCTCATTGGGCGATGACCCCATGTATTGTTCATCCTAGAATGTAGTTGGGAGCTGGCAAGGAGAAAATTCTATTTTCTCAGAAGTCTTTCTGAAAGCTAGTCTTTTAGTCATAAAACAAATCCATCATGTTAAATGTTTAATTCACATTTTTGAGGAAATCTTGACATTTTAACGGGGTGTTGCCTTGCCAATGAGTTACATTGTTAAACCTTGAAATCCTATTGTTTTTTCAATCCTTAAGGGTGAAAGGGTGCTTGGAATGCTTTTAATATGAAAGAGAGAGAGAGAGAAGAATGGAGAGGGAAATGAATCGTTGCATTAGTATATGCGAGAAGGAATATATTAAAATGTACAACATTAATCATTCGCATATTTAAATTACTTAGTATCATCTTAGAAGGTGGAGACTTGAAACAACGAAAGCCTAAAAGAACAAAAGTTTGTTTTCCTGGCATCGATTTTTGAATATGCAATGAATCGATCAACATCAGTTTTTAACGCGAGAATTTGACGCATTCTTAGTGATTTGGGTTGTTGCTGGTTTCATGTAATTGGGTACCATTGACTTGGATAATCTCTTCATGAAATTTTAATTAAAAACTTTCCCATAGAATTTGAATGGGCATCTCCCTAGTTAGTTAATAAAGTTAATTTTTGAAGAATATCATTATATATCGACGACTTACAGAGGAGGATACATATATATATAACATATAGGAGGATACTAGTGTCCAGCCCAAACTACAAGGGCTAGAGAGCTGAAAGTTTTAGTTTTTGTAGATATGAGAGAAACCTTCAGATAAAATGAGACTTCTTACCTAAGTGACATGAGTTCGACTCCAGAAATTCCGAAAGTTGCGTTTTTTCCCATAAGAAAAGCATTGTGCCATTTTTGTAAATTATTTATGGGCACTTGCCGGTAAGCTAGAAAAATGAAATTTTCAGTGTTGCTAGATGGCCGCAATATCTATTAGGAATTATTGTCACTTTTGCTTACAGTGTCTTGGGTTCGACTCCAGAGACCCCGGTATATCTCCCATAAGTTAGCATGTGAAAACGCAATCCAGTGTGTAGACCAATCTAATAAGTTTAGGAAGCTGAAATTTTGCAAGATTATAGAACTTTTCTCATAACCAACTATAAAAATCGAAAATTTAAAAATTGTAAATTTTAGGGGTTGTTTTAACCCCATTTGAACATTAAAGTTTAATAATTTTTTAGGTACTACGGGATGAGCTAGGAAGCTGCAATTTTCAAATTATTTACAGAACAGTGCATTTGCACAAATAAACCTTTCAATCTCTCCATATATATGTTGCGGCAACCGTTAAAAATGTTAAAATTTTAAGCAATTAGAAAAATATTATTTGACTTCTAGAAGTGCTACAACTTTAAAACTTGGCTGAAATGTGTAGCATTAGTACCCCATAATGGATAAAGTATAAAATGTTTAAAATTGCAACATTTGGGGATTGTTTTAATCTATTATTTTTACATGTGGGAAAAACGAAAATCGCTGCGGAGGTGGAATCTTTAGAATTAATAGAATATTTGTAATGATAAAATATTTGTCTGAAAAATTAATGTTTTTTCAAGGTGAGATGAAATGCTTGCAGTATGCAAGCACCTTCTTCTAGTATAAATATATTCATATATTTCACATTAAGACTAAAATTAAAAAAATAAAGAAAACTAAATTTTTTAAGTTAATAACTTTTATTAAGTGCACAAAAAGTGTAAAAAAAACAATATAATAATTTTGTTATTAATAACTTATATAAAACACTGTATGAAACAGAAATAATTTAAATTATTAAATTAATAGAGATATTGAATATAAGTTATGTTGCATTTTTAAGGCATCTGAACTAATTATTAGAATTGCAACATAACTTTTATAAATTCAATATCTCTATTAATTCAATAATTTAAACTATTTCTTTTCATTCAGCGTGTATTATATATGTTATTAATAATAAAATTATTATATTGTTGTTTTTACATTTTTTGTGCACTTGATAAAAGTTAACTTAAAAAATTTATTTTTATTTATTTTTTATTTTACAAGTTGGTTCACTGGCCTTGTCACTTTTTTGGGAACTAGCAAGTTTGTGCGTGTGTTCCATGAGGCAATGCAATTTTTTATTATATTTATTACTAGCTTAAACGCCCAGCTTTGCTCGAGAAAGAGTTTTCATTTAAGTAGCAAACGATTTTTATTATTTATTATTTTTATTGATATATCACTTTTGATGTCATATTACAATAAAACTAATACAATAAATTCTGAAATTTACTTACTTTTGCTGTTGGATACCCGAGTTTACCAAACCTTTTCCATTCCTTAATTACGCAAGCGATGTTTACATTAACATTTACTATTTTATGTATTGTATTGTAAAGTTTTATCATTAATATAACTACGCATTAACATCTTACTTAATATTCACATGGATAGATGCACCGAAGCCTTTAAAGCAGCAATAAAATTATGTGGATTATGTCAATACTATTACCCAAAACGTAAACAATAAACAACATCTTGGTTACCACGCAAATGTAAGTAGATATATCGATTTATGTTGCGATAAATCTTTAAAAATCATTTAATTCACTTTAAAAGTATTCATAGACTATATTTAGTCATGAATCTATTTTGCATCAATCTTTACGTGGCTATCTCCCTTTGAAGAGGACAACAATTAAGAAATTTAGCTTTGTTGCCGCCTGGAGTATGTTAATAAATTTTGCGCTTAAAGGAAAATTTCGAGCGATTTAACATGTAATAGAACAAAACATGAACAGAATTAAAATATTCAGCCTTTTGTGCAAAAAATAAGCCATTCCCCGTGATCGTAAGTTAATATTTAGGTATATTTATATCCACATCAGTGAAGGGCAGCATGGCAATAAGAGGCTTCTCCACTCCATTTCCCATGCATTATTATGAAAATAGTATTTCGTTGACCCCATGGGGTATAAGAGACCCCACGGTCTGTAAATCTAGACCAAGTTCTTCCTTTTGTCCATAGGATGGCCCATGAAACTTTTGAATTCAATAGCTTCAGCGGTGTAAAAACATATAAAGAACATACATACACACATTCTAAAATATTTATAAGATATAAAACTTCAAAAGGAAAATATTTAATAACTTTGAAATTTGTTTCTATAGTGATTGTGCTAAAAAAGATGGACTCTTATTGCCGGCAATTAGTCTCTCCCTTTTTTCAACATTATCATATTGCTGTAGTGCTCAAGGTTTTTAAACATGTCTCTAGTGATTGTTTATTTATGTGGTGAATTTTCCTTCTAGGCACTGGCGAATCAGGGAAATCTACATTTATCAAGCAGATGAGGATTATTCATGGTGCAGGTTATTCTGATGAAGACAAAAGAGGATTTATTAAGTTAGTGTACCAAAATATCTTCATGGCTATGCAAAGTATGATTAGGGCAATGGATCTACTCAAAATTCAGTATGCTGATTCATCTAATGTAGTAAGTATCTTGAAACTGAGATAAAAACAATATAATAATAAAAGTAACCTATTGTTATAAATTTCTTCCATAGAGATAATTTTATTTTGTGTATCTAATTTATTTTCCAAAACTCGACAATTGAACTATAATTAAAATTATAAAATATTTTTTCTTTGGTTCTAGTATTTAATATTTTTCTGCTTGTTGTTTAATGTTACTATTTTTAATGTTTATAATATTCGTTATGTTGATATGATTTAATACAATGAAAATTTTATATGAAAAGTTTACAGAAATATGCAGTTCAACATTTATCTTAGGAAAGGTCTCTCTGCTTTAAATGATTTTCTTAATCCCTTAAGCGGGGAGAAAATTTTCATTAACTTTCAACTGGTGGGGAGCTAATTTACGCATTTAATTAATTTGAAAACCAACTTTTATTAATGATTATGCTTATTTATGACTTATGGAAACATTGTTTCGTAAAAATTAAAAAATTTTGTTTTGCCTATTTTCAGTTTTTTGGAATTTGTGTAATTTTCTCAAGATAAAAATTAAAATTTACATAAAACGTCATATGAACATAAATAAGAATTAATACAAATCCAAACATGCATTTTGCAAGCATATAAATATAAAAATCTATTTTGTTAATAATAATAATTATAAAAAATTTATTATGCAACGCAATATTTTGAAGTTAGAAATTTCAATAAAAAAATTATCTCTAATACATTGTGATAAATAAATGAAAAACAAAATCAATTGCAATAAATATGTTAGAAGTCCAAACATATGATAAAACTTTAAAATTTTCAAAGTAATTCATTATAAAAACTCATTAAAATCAGTGCCGAAATCGCATGAACTGGCACAACTAAAACGCTTTACACTGAGTTTCTCTTCAATGCATAGAAGTAAAAAAAAATTCCAGAAGATGGCAGAGGCATACAGAATAGCCTATGAAAGGATCTGATGCTGTAGTCGCTTTCATCACTGAAAAATCTGCATTTTTCCAATGCGCAACTAAAGACTAAAGACTTTGGCATGTGACTAAAGTTGCTTACCCCACCCAAGGGGTTAATAAGAAATGCGAAAAAATGGTTCATGGTTTTACTGTTATGTTATTTTCTTTTGTTGCAACCTTTTAATTCTCATTAAGCTTCGCTTAAACTTAATAATTACTTTTCCTAGATCTGTTTTGTATGTTTCTGGCATCATACATTTGGATGTATGAACATCCTTCATATTCTATATGGAGTTAGACCATTAGTGTGGTATCCAGTATTTCCTTTTCAGTCTTTCGTGAATTTATTTACTGTCCTTCACATTGAAACATAATTCTATAGAAAGGGAAAACATTGTCTTGCTTATTAGCACAGGAAATAACTACAAATCTGAGTCTCTTGTATGATTCACAGATTGAATTGATATCTATCTTGCTACTTATGCTTAAAGAGTGAGTGAGAAAATAATTCATAGCTTAAGTTTGATCAAGATGAAGAAATCTTTCAACCAAACTTGTTTATAAATAAAAAAAATATTATTCAACAGTGTGGCTACCATTAAGTAAATCATTTATGTTCAGAGTTCTTTTATTTTTGGTTGTATGCAAATGTGATGTAGTGTCTTGGAGTAGTGTACTAAAGAATTAATACTCTCTGTATCACAATATTACTTTATAGACAATCACACTGAATTATATCCACATCTTAGCTTTGAGCATCAATTTATTCCAACTTTCTATTTGGCATGCTACTTTTAATACTGCTCTCTCTTGCAGAGATGTCACCATACTCGCCTAAACATTTTCTAGTTTAGATGTTTTTTAATCACCATCATAAGAGTATTATCATGCCAATACACCATAATTGGCTGCATGTGGAAACCCCCTGCATATAGTATGCATTTAGCTTATGGCCACATTATAAAAATGATTCAGTGTATTCCTAATTATTTATGCATAGGACTTCCATCCCTCCTGGTTTGACAGGGATGCAAAAGTTTTTGTTTTTATGTTTAGGTTAGTGATCTATATTTGTCTTTTGTAGACAGTTGAGCAAATTGTACACTTGCTTTATTATTCAATCCATTAAAATTCTCTATAGTCAGTTCCACATGAGGTGCTATCAAAAAGTTTCCGGGCAGTCGTAACAAAAATAATTGGCTTATCGCAGGTTCTATTGAATGTTATCCCCTTCAAAGTAGTCCCCTTGGGCAATGATACAGTGATTCCAGCGCCTTTTCAACTTCGCGAAGCACTTCTGGAACTCCTTTTTGGGGATGTTGTCGAGCGTGTCCTGCGACTCGGCCCGAATCTCCTTCACATCATCAAATCGGCATCTGCAATTTTTTCAACTTTGGGAAGAGAAAAAATTGCACAGAGCAAGGTCAGGAGAGTACGGGGGATGGGGAACAGCTGTCATGTTTTTAGCCAGGAACTGTTGAACAGACAGTGCGGTGTGTGCTGGTGCATTGTCATGGTGGAGCAGCCAGTCCTGCGATACCCACTTGTCTAAACGTTTCCGCCTGATGCTCTCCCTCAGTCATCTTAGAACTTCAGTGTAATAATGTTGGTTGACTGTCTGACCTTGTGGAACGAATTCCCTATGCACAATCCCTTCCATGTCAAAAAACACAATGAGCATGCTCTTCACATTGCTCTTGACCTGTCATGCTTTCTTGGATCTTGGGGAGTTTGCACTTTTCCACTGTGATGATTGTTGTTTCTTCTCAGGATCATAGCCATAAACCCAACATTCGACATCTGTAATGATCTTAGAAAGAAAGTTGGGGTCGTTTTCAAAGCTTTCTTGAAGGTCCCGACAAACGTTCATGCGATGGTTTTTTTGGTCTTGTGTCAACAGCTGAAGGATGAATTTTGCCACAATGCACCTCATGTGCAAAACGTCAGTGAGAGTGCTTGGAACAGAACTGTAGGAGATACCAAGACTATTAGAAATGTCGAGAATGCTTTGCCGGTGATCATCATGGATAGCTTGGTGCACTTTTTCGATTTTTCATCATTTTGCTTGTTGAAAGATGACCAGAACTCTCAAGAGCCCTCAACTGATGTTTGTCCATTTTTGAAACGTGAATACCACTCGTATGTTTGGGTTCTAGCCATGGCTTCCTCACCAAATGCTTGATTAAGCATTGCAAAGGATGCTGATTTCTCAAGTTTGTAACAAAATTTCACACAAACATGTTCTTTCAAATAAATCGTTTTTACGTGCTGAGAAAATCGCCGAAACACTATGACACATAAAAACACGTAAAACACACAAAAATGTAACTCAGCTTGTTAACGCCTTCAAACTTGGGAGACAACTTCACAATGAAGTATACTACACATCCTAAGTTGCGCTGCTACAGGGCACAAACAAGTGGTGCGCCATGCAGCCAGTCCGGGAACTTTTTGATTGCACCTCGTATACTTTGGTTTTTCATGATATAATTATGTATAATTTTATTTAGATTTACAATAATATAATTAGTATTTTGTGTACAAGTTTGCCTTTTGTTTAAGCACTCTTTTCTGTGTCCTATGTGTGGGTATTTATGGCAACTCCAAATAGTTCAGGCTGTCAGAATACATATACTTAACCCCTTAAGTGGGTGTGAAATTTTCCCAGTTCCATCACCACGTGGGGCATTTTTATTTAATTTAGTTCAAGGTTACGTTTTTGTTGTATCATCGAAAACAATAATTATATGACATGGAAATAATTTTATTGATCCTGTTGAAAAATTAATATTATTATTAACAATTAGAAAAAATTTTAATTTTTTATTACGAATTTTCTTTTGCTATTTCCATTTTCTACGATGGCATATTTCTTCCTAATTTTTTCTTGAGCTGGTGGATATTTTGTGCTCATAATTCAAGCATTTAATTGTAATTAAGTCATGATTGTGAGTTGAAATTTGCTATATCCCACCTTTTTGAACTTTGCGAATAATTGGTTCTGGAAAACTGACGTGAAATGCAAATTTGCAAAGTGCAAATCCTATTTTTCCATAAGACGAAATGTTCCTCTGGGAGTACGGTTCCCAGTCAACCTAAAAGGTTCACTTTTTATCATAAATAATGTAGTTGAACAGAAAAGAAAAGAAAACGTTACAGCAACGTAACAGCAAATGAAAACCTAGTATCATAAAGTGAAAAAAGATTATTTTAATTATCTTCAAAACACGTAATAGCAAATGAAAACAGCATTACAAAGCAATAACACTTATTTTGGCACTTGTGCAATTTATCTCCCGTGCATTTTCGCATGCGATTTTCGATCTTTTGTTTATTCCAAGGAAATTCTTTAATTTAAATTGATGAACTACTGAAATGGAATGTTGAGTACGTGATGCACAGATGTATTCTTAGGTTCTGCAACAAAAATTTTCAAGCCGCAAGAAAAACGCATTATAAAGTGGTAACATTTATTTTATTAATTACATTTGAAATGCATAACAAAGTCAAAACCTAGCATAAGAAAGTGATAAATGTTTTTTAATTTTTCAAAATACGTCAAAAAAACCAAGCATTAAAGTGGTAACATTTTTTTTAGAATTGCGTTCAAAATAAAGATGATAGCAATTCTTAGATTTACATAAAAAATTTGTAATAAAAAATTAAACCCAAACAAAATAACATTTCCTTAAATTATGTTCAAAATATATACAAAGATAATATCAAATAAAAACCTTCCATTCCAAAATAATGGTGTTTTTTAAATTTTAAACTAGTTTTGTCATCGAAAATAGCGGTGTTGGTGGTGAAGTTCAAAGTGATTGTGGGATACAAAATAATTAAATCGAGAGTTACACATTTGTTTATTTCGAAAACTGCTAATATGAGCATTATAAATATAATATAATAATAAGTCCTTTTCTAGGGTGCCAAAGTTTAAGCTGAACTTGGAAGCAAAAAAGTAGAGGGAGTTCTGCATGTCGGCATCGCAAACGCATGATGCGAAATGGAAATAATCGGCGCGAAAGTAATGGTCATAAAAAATTTTGTCGCAAAGTGCAAATTCATGAACAGCAAGCATACGATGTTCAAAAAGGTGGTTATTGTAAACTCTGTCCTGTAGTAGGGTTTGCCTATCCTTCCCCTACAGCCTGTAAACTGGGATGTAAGCTTAGGATATTTTAGCATCCATATGTAAAGCCTCCTACAAATCAATTTTAAGCGTTCTTGCCAGAAAAGTGTTATGAATCCTTCCATATGAAAAAAAGTGTTTTGCCCCACAAATTATATCTACAAACAAAAGTACTACCTTATAAAAAGCAATATCACAGCATGGAAAAAAATCGCCCGAGAAATTTATTTTAGATAAACTTAGACGAAGAATAGCGTAAAATGTATTCCCGACTTAAAAGGCCTTTTCACTAGGAAAAAAAAACAAAAAACCGTTCCAAAAATCACCAAATAACATGGATGAAGCTCAATTCAAAAGGGTTCTACATCAATTCGTCGTGTGTGAAATTTGTCGCAATGCAAATTTGTTGCAAGGCAAATTCGTCGCAAGACAATTTCGTTGCAAGGCAAATTCGTCGCAATACAAATTTATCTTAAATTCTGGAACCATTGAGGAAATAGGAAATATTTTTCTGTTATTTTCAATGTCACAATTTGCATAGTGAAATTCCGAGTTGTGCATTGGCAGTGAAATGTCCTGCCATCCAAGATGCAAATAAATTTTCGTCCAACTTCGTTTTTCATATGCTATAAAAATATCTGGCAATACTTTCTTGGTAAATACTCTTCTCACTCAAACATGCAAGTTTTTTCCATTTCCATTCTTTCCCTTATAACATAGCTTTCTATGACTACTCTTCAAGTATTGCAGCAGGGGTAACCACATATAAACATCATGAAATAAAATACAAATGAATGTGTTGCGTGGGACCCCTTGTCAAGCCTAATTCGGTTTTATTTAATTTTTAACAACAATGAATTGGTTTATATGTTCCTTTTAATGGTATGTGTGGCTTATGGAACACTTGTGAAAGCTAAAGAAAAAGTTTCGTGAGATTTCAGCAAATAGACTGCGAGATTTGACTGTTCAAATATGAATGCAGCTTAAGAAACTGAAGTTTGATGAAAATGCGGGAACTATTGTTTAACCATGCAAAAACTGCATTTTTTTGGTTTAACAAAGTATTTAGTTTATTTTCTTACTCATTTTGTTAATTTCCCATCCCTCATTAGGAGTTTGAGTAATTATGCCAAAAACGATAAAAATCGGGATTTTGCACGAATAGGCAATGCTGAGAATTAGCATTATAGGGAAATTACATGGGATAACGATTCTCCTATAAGAACATGTAATGTGCAAAGTGAAACACAGAATAATATTATCCCGTTAAAATTCTAATATTCTCCAAAATATGTTATTTGAACATTAAATTTAGCGATTTCGAATATTTCAATTTTCACAATAAGAAAACTAATCTTCATATCTTTCTCCTTATAAATGTCCATATCCTGCATTGATATCTCAACTTATAGATATTTTAAAATTTTTTCGAAAAAAGGCTTGTACGCTACGTTTCAACTCTTCCCTAGTTATTCAAACAGAGAAGGGACGCTTCTGGATTGGAACCCGGGACTTTTTCGGGATTTTTTTGTCATTGATTTTTAATGCGTGACTAAAATATTACTGCCAAATCTCAACTTGCATTCTGTTATAAAACTCGCAACGAAGTCTCAGTTCGCCTCATGTAAATTCAGTAAAAAAATCTTTATGTACGACAGATTCAAATTCTAACGTTATCTTATAATAAATTTTATGCCAAATCTGATTAAACTTTTTCCCTAATTGGTTTAGAGGGGTAGTTGCAGCGGGAAGTTTGTAAAAAATAGATAAAGTGACAAGAGGAATGTCTTTTATTATTGTCCTGATCAGATTAGGTACGAATATATTCCCATACACTAAATATGGTGTATCGCAGGATTAATGAAGAAAAGGATTTCCTATTTCCTCAACGATTCCTGAATTTGCAACGAATTTACCATGCGACGAATTTGTCTTGCAACGAATTTGTCATGTGATGAATTTGCCTTGCGACGAAATTGTCATGCGACGAATTTGACACGTGACGAATTGCCCGCGACGAATTGGCAGAACACTATTCAAAAGTACCATTAGGGTTTTTATTGCTTGTGAACTGTGCCAAAACATCAGCAAAACTTCTCTTTTACAAATGCATACACTGCATCTCAGAGAGTGAATAGCAAGTCGAAAGTAATATAACTAGATAGCAGAACACATCCTCCTAGCATGACAGAGATGGCACGAATATATGAGCATAGACCACAGAAAGATGAATTATTTTTCGAAGTGTGCACACTCCCCACCTGGCAGGCGACTTCGATGCATGTATATATGTGCTTAGCCCACTTAAGGGGTTAATAATACATATGATACACAGAGGGTTGCCAAGAGCAAGGATGGGCCCTGAGGAAAACAAACTTTTTGGGCCCCCTTTTTTTTCTCAAAATTAAAAAATGGAATCTGGTTCTTGGGAAGTTCCCGGAAAGCGGCCTGATTTGAGCACTTTTTCAAGAATAAAATTATTTCCAATTTATTCCGAAAATTTAGCTGCTCCAGGTTGTCATTTCCTAATCTTGGGCCCCAGGGATTTTTCTCCTGTATCCCCTGCCTCTCGGTGGTCCTGCATATGCATTATAAATTCATACATACAATGCACATAGAAATAGATGTTAATGTTGAAGACATTTTGTTATTTAATGAAACATTGCTTGAATCTGATTTATAATTAGATTGGTGAATAATCAGAATATCATACAGACAAGTTCTTGACCGACCAATAGCTCTATTATTGAGTGACTTTAAAAGGAGACCATCAAAATAAAAAAAGAGGTCCATTTACCCAACAATAGCAATTATTGGCATGTTGTCCTTGATGAACTAGTAATAAAAGTGCCAGGAAATATTAATAAATAAATCTAGTTGAAAATCTGCTAGAAAATTCTGAATCTTTATGCAACAGTGTACAAAGCATGTCTGTGAAGGGAATAATGTGGATTTTTAGGTGTTTTTTTACCAGCGAAGTGGTAATATCGGAATGTCTTATGGGCACACCTGGTCAGTCCGTCCATCAATCCATCCATCCGTCCGCAGTAACATCTCCTAAACCGCTTCATGGATTTTAATTTAATTATGTATGAGTTATCTTTATTAAAAATTATTGCCCAATTGTGATTTTCAACTGAATCTGTTAATTAGAACTTCCACTTTACATTACTTCAATAAAATTATTCTCATATCTCATTAAATGGCATCCGTCAAGCAACAATGAAATATCAAACTTTTATCTCCCTAGCTCTTATATGATCTGTAAGGTATAGATTAAAAAGATTATTCGGATAGAGAACAACATTTACTACAAGAAAGTCCACGAGGCCACATAATTAAGAGTTATATGTAGTTTTGGAGATAAAAATTTGAGTTAAAATCCCCAGCAAAACATCACATATTTTGTTTACATCGATCACGAAGACGGTTCTCTCAGCAAACAACAATTAAAAATCCATATATTTCTCTCCCATTCTCTTATATTATCTGTAAGGTATAGATTAAAAAATTTATTTGGATAGAGAACAACATTTACTACAAGATGATCTAGAGACCACATAATTATGACTTATAGTTTTGTAGATAAAAATACGAGAAATTCCCGAGCAAAACATTGCATATTTTGTTTACATCGATCATGAAGACGGTTCTCTCAGCAAACAACAATTAAAAATCTATATATTTCTCTCCCCTTCTCTTATATTATCTGTAAGGTATAGATTAAAAAATTTATTTGGATAGAGATCAACATTTACTACAAGATAGTCCCCGAGACTATAATTTCGGGTATAAAAATTTGAGAATCACCTAATCTTTCGGTACTGTTCCATACGTATTTCCCATTAAGAACGTCTTTGAAATTTCAGTGTATTCCATTTATGGAGTATACTTTTCCATCTTGTTGTAAACGCTTTGTTTTATAACTTCAGTTAGTTTGATATAGCCTATCAGGGTTTGATCTTGCAGTACGTTAGTGTATTTGGTCCTTGCTGCAAAACTTAATGCTATCATAATTTTATTGCTATATGACTAATTAGTGATAGTTAGTGGTTAGGTATAGCTTTTGTTGTAATATATTCAATAAATTTGGATTTATTAAATTTTGTTCTGTTTAATTAAAAACCCTTCATAGTATTAAGAAGTCTCATCTTAACCATGTGTGATTGTGCTCATACCATATTATTTTTTACCTTACACTACCAAGTTATTTATGGTAATTTATTGTAAAAATCTCAAGCTGATTCAATGGCAAATTACTGCTTCTAATTCTAAGAAATGTATTTTCAATTTTAATAATTTAAAAGTATTAATGATAAAGAAATTTATTTTGCTGTCTTAAAAAAAATTGAGCCAAGTACTAACTGTTCACATAATCTGTTTTGCTTTGTCTGAAATAGTCTTTTAGAAATTTAACAATTTCAAAAGTTCCTCTTGAAATTGATGATGAAACTTCATTCTGTTGTCATAATTGTTCTCCAAGAAACATTTGCCTTCTGGGTGCTTATTATTGCCACATGATGTATAATGAAATTGATTAAAAAATAGTTGTTAACTATTTGCTAATAATGTTTAAATGACTTTTTCTCATAGGACAAAGCTGAGCTGATTCGCAGTGTTGATTTTGAAACAGTTACATCTTTTGAAAGCCCGTATGTTGAAGCCATAAAGGACCTCTGGGAAGATGCAGGAATTCAAGAGTGCTATGATCGGAGAAGGGAATACCAACTTACAGATTCAGCAAAATAGTAAGTTAATTAGCTTTATTGTTTTCTTATTAATGTAGTTATTTCTATAAAACTCAATTGAATTTCTGTAAAATTTAGTTACATTTAATTTTACTTTAACATTTATGCCTAATTATTAAAACAATGAAATCACTGATGTTTTTACCAAATTAACAATTTCCAAAAGACCGTTATAGATTTCCTGCTTCTCTATGTAATTTCCTTTCTAAAAAAAGCATTATTTTTACTAAGTGAAAGCTGTGGGAAATGTTACTGCTATAATTGCTGATATCTTTGTTTGTATTTATTTGTTTTGGATGTATTAACAATTTGCCATGTCTTGTCACATGATTTAAAAAACTTAGGAATACTTGTAGGGTAGTTTTCCATTAAAATCGGTTGCAATTTGAAAGATTAATGATGGAATTAGTGTAATGTGACACTTTAAAGTTTTTGATATTGCTGTGCCTGTAATACTCTATACATGAAAAACACCAGATCAAGTCATATATCTTGAAAAATTTTGGGGATACTACTTGAATGGAAAACAAACTATTGATGTTCTAGCTCAAAAATTCTACTAGTCAATTTTTACACAGGTGCAAAAGATTGTTCTGAAATTAGGCATAAGTGATTAGAGGTTTTTGAATTTTTGTTGAAGTAACTCAACAGAGTAATTGGCTTCATATACTGTTTTCCAAGAAAAGTTTTTGCTTTTTATATATAAAAGTCCAAGTCTTATTTTAAAGATTTAATGTGCTGTAAACTTTGAGAAGAAAGCCTAACTTATTATATCATAAATTTTTGATTGATGAAAAGATATTTTTAGAAAATTACTTTCAATATATATATCAAAAGAATTATATAATTTTTTGTTGTGTCTATGTATGATTCAATTTAATGTTGACTTGTTGATAATTATTGTTTTGTTTCATGGCTAGAAAAATAGTGACTAACAATGTGGTTAAAATAATAAACTTTTCATTTAATCCTTCAGTGATGTCATCCATACTCTGCTTTGACCTATGTAGATATTCATTGAAACTTTCTGTAAATGTATTTTTGAAGCTATTACAATGCTGACATTTTATGAAAGCCCCAAGTTTACTTTTTCATTTGGCACCAAATTGCACTTATATTTTTACTTGATTACATATTTTTACTTCATTATGTAATATATTTCCACTGGTGATTGTATGATATTAGGTCTTTTTAAGAAAATAGTTAGGATCCTTTGATTTTATTCCTGCATTTATATTTTATCTTATGAGAACATTTGAAATTTAGCCTTGATGAGATTTTTGCTCTTAAAGCATTTTTATGTGGAGTATTTTTTGCATTTCCTTTTAAAGGTTTTATTGGACTATGCTTTGGCTTTAGGTTTTCAGTTTTCTCTGTACAAATTTATATACTTAAAAACATGCTGCATATCATAAGTATAAAACTGTCAATTAAACTGGAATCTGTACTTAGGGCGGAATAAATTAATTGAAAATTAAAATTTGTTTCTAGCAGTGACCCTTCTTTCTGACCAAAAATTAACCCTTATGCGTGCACCTGAAAAAGATAAAATGGTAAGATATAAATGTTAATAAAGCATTCACTTGCCCATAAAGTCGCTGTGAATTTAAGATGATTCTTAGTTTAGAAGAATCTTTCTAAAATAAAAGGGGAATCTTCATTTCAATTAGAAAATGGTAGGTAAATTGGTTTACGTTACATTTTTTGATAAAAACTGTTGACTTTTTTCTCTTTTACTGAAACAGCTTTTGTTTGATTGAACTGAAAAGCAGTGGTTATTTTCTAAATCATTGAAGTCTGTGTCTGCTTCATTTATCATACAAGTAGGGAAATTCACACTTACTCCAGGATGCCTAGTTAATCTGTAGCATGGTTAATCCATACACATATAATCAGAGTTCTACTGTATAATTATAGGTAAGCATCTCCTCCTTTAATCTAATTTAAATACCTAATGTCACTGAAGGTTTGAATGTGCATTGATATTGTAGTTACTATCAATTGTTTTTTCTGTTTATTTGAGTTTTAATTTTTCAGATAACTTTTTAGAATATTATATTTTCTGGAACCTTTTTTTTATTTGGTGGCTAACTTTTTCAATTTGGTGGCTAACTTTTTCAAGCTTTCAGGCTTTATTTTGGTCTGTAAATTATGTAAACTTCTGTTTCTTCTCTTATAAATATGTTAGTTTCATATTTTTATTGCATAGATTTTACGGGCTAATTGGCAAGATAAGGACAACTATTCAAGAAATACATCCCTAATTTTTTATGTAAGCCTATATTTTTCTTGAAATTTTTACCATCTATTTAGCTGAAAATATCATTATAATGTTTCACATTTGAATATATTAAATATTTTGTATATTTTAAAATGTAAATTTGATTAATTCATACCAAAGTAAATTTAGTCATTTTTCATTTCTTTATTTATGATGTTTGTTTGTACAATGATGTGAATCTGATTCAAGTAATGTTTGCAGTTGACTTTTTTATTAACTATAGAAGGTCATGAAAAATGGTGAACTAATCATGCTTGTGGGACAAAATGTAAAAAAGATGTTGTTTTTATTCTTTGTTATGATTTTCTTTGAACATTAATTTTTATTTTATTTTTAGAATGTTTTTTGAAGATTATGGAATTGATCAAAATGCAAAAGGTAATTTGGGGGCTTTTTTCAGTAGATTTAATTTCCAGTATCTCTGATCTGTAAACAAATCACTAGTTTTTGTGCTATTTTTTGTTATTTGCTATTAATATTTGAAAATCTCCATTTGCTGTTTTACTTTTGCTGCTATGTATAATAGATACTTCTTGTTGAACAAGTTACCATTTCATAAAATTAATTTTTACATTACTTAGTCTTGTTTTGGGTCATAACCCTTTCCCTGACGTATTTTAATGTTTTGCGACTTAAATACAAGGTTTTACTGATAATTTCATTGTATGTCAACCATTCGAAAATTTTCCTACTGCCATTCAGTAGATAGCAGAAAAACAAAAATCAGGTTCTTGAAAAATATCTGAAGTCAACATTTTCATGTAAAAAGAGTGCACTGGCAATGCCGGCAAAACATGTCATTACCAGGAAAAGGGTTAATGAAATACAACATTTTGTTTTTATTCTTCTTGAAGATCAAATTATCTTGTTTAGTTGCATACTGACTGATACTAGAGGGAAAACTTTTCTGAAATTTTATTAAGAGAGACCTCTATTACCTGAAGTGTATTTTACATCTTTATATTAATTCAAAGAGGTTATAACATAATGAATCCATGTTTTAGTTGATAAAACCTCCATAAGTTCATATGGAGTTTAGTTTCCTAGCATTTTTATATTTAAAGTTTATATCATCATTAGGTGGAGCAAGAAAACACGTTAAAAATCTTTTGCAAATACAGTAGATCATCGATTATCCGGCGATCTATTATCCGACTTCCAACATTATCCGGCGGTCGTGACCGATCCGGCAAAAGGTGCATGTAATTCGGTGTTCGCCGGAGAATCGCATCAAAGGCAGTATCAGTCTGGCGATAGCGCACTGCATGTTGCCAAAATGTTTTGGGATGATCGCGAGTAGTACAGTAGGATCTGGGTTATACGTAGGCTTGGTAGGATTTGATTTAAATCAAAAATGTCGATAAACATCAAATTTTTAAAAATTCTATATTCAACCAAAATGAATTGTCATCGATAAGTGTCGATTTTTCACCACTACATTTTCTACGAAATTATGCGTCATGATTTTAAAATTTGCCTTGCCACACTCAAACTTGATATATTTTACCACCAAACATCCAAAACGGAAGTCATACCAAATGGCCACACATCATTCGGAATTCATTACACTTAGTCACTGCCACAGAATCCAGAGCCAAAGTTAAGAGACAAAACTGTATGATCAGTTTATTGCGCTCTGTCTTTACCCTCAACCAGATCTGGTAATCCTTACGCGCTTTGGATTTCATTTACTGAAAAGTCGGGAGACGTCGATTGTGTTCTGTGGGACAAGATCTACCGACCACCTCCAAAAGCCAAAAAGAAAAGTTTTCCCGAAATGAAAAATGAATACTGATTGTTTTAAAAAGCACCCTATCATAAAATTTATATAATCCTACCTCCAAGAGTGTCTCCCGTGCTTAGCTTCATTTGTATTACTGTCAAAGAAGCATCATTCCATATATGCACTCGGGGCTTTTTCTTGCATTCATAGTTGTTTGTTACTCAACAAGGGATGATTTTTAAAATCAGAATATTCATTCATATATTAGGTCATACATTATATTCACATCACAAATTTTTCCGCGAATGATCATGATTTTGTGCATAAGGGATCGCGAATTAATGAGTAAAATATACTTTCTGATTTATTCCAAAAAATTAACTTCCAGGTTGGTGATCAAAGTCGAACAACACATTCACCAAAATATAGATAACAACAAACAAGGCAGCATATAAGAAGCCTTCTTTTTATTTACACACTGTTATAAAGGTTGGTGGCTTCATTAACTTATGGCTCGATTTATCATCGGTGGGAAAACTCCTTCAGCCATAAAAGTTTATTATAAACCTGATGCATTTCGCCCACTAAGTGGGCATCTTCAAGGGCGAACTTTTCTTGACAGTGACTGAAAGTCAACTGTGAGGACAAAGAGGATTCGTGTATTCAGGGGAACGAAAAACTTTTTAGGCGTTGATGTTATGATTATCTGTCAGTTTGTACAAGGTTTTGTTGAATTCTGTGTCTGTATTCATGATTGTTCGACGGTTTTTGTAAATGTGTAAGTTTTCCAAGGAGTTGAGTGAGTTGTTAGACGAAATAATTAATTTTATGTCGTTCACATTTTTACAAAAAATAAAACCTTGACAGCTACCAAGCCTAGTTATGTGCAACCCAGTTATATGTAATACTTGTTTAAACGTATTTTTATGTAATCCTAGGCAAAACACTTAGCAAATTCATATCCACACATACTGAATTGTATGTCATTCTCATAATTCTATGTTACAGTACTGTATTTATGTTTTTAAATATTCCATGCATTATTTATAACATTTTGTATGGTAAACAAATTCAGAATGCTAAAAAACTCATATACAACACAAAAGAGTTCTAAAAGAATGTTAAAAAATAAGCTGTGTAAAAACTTGGATGTGATTATCCGGTGTTTTTGAGAATTTGGCGACCCCTTTCCCCCTAGGCCGCCGGATAATCGATGATCTACTGTAATTCAAATTTAACAATTTCATGATTTTTGGCTTTCTTATCATATGTATCTTGCATTTTTCAGGAAATTGTATAAATATATTGTATACTTACATAATTATAAAATTCTGTATAACATAAATTTTTAACTTTTCATTATATTTCTCTTATGGATTCTAAGGATAATTACTGTGACATGAAATTTTCCTGTGCTGTATATTATTTAACACATTGTTTTCTCAGTTGAAATCTACTTTTAATATTCAGATTCAATACCATTTGTTTAAAATTGGACCTTCTTTTAACATTTGGAGCAACTGATATGTAAACATAGAAATTTTCATTTGTTCTTTATTTTTAAATGAAATTTTATTCAGTATTTTCAACTTTCACCTTAGCCAAGGTGTATGCCAATGATAATTGGTTGTTTTCTTTTAACTTTCTTGAAAGATTCATCTTAAATTTTTTTGCATTGCTTAAAAATATGCTCCATAGGTGACGTAGTATTGCTGCCATGGTGGAGAAGCAGTCGGTGAAAAGTCTAGTATGTAGAACATCGGGGCAGAGAGCTGACTAAAAAGATGGTGCATCATCCTGCTTTGTAATTCAGTATTTTCATTTGTTCCAATTATCTTGCAGCTATTTGATGGAAATAGATCGTGTAGCCGCTCCATTCTACCTCCCTACCGAGCAGGATATCTTGCGTGTGAGAGTCCCGACAACTGGTATTATAGAGTATCCCTTTGATTTGGAAGAGATACGGTTTAGGTATGTTGTCCTAAATAGTCATCTGACCCATTCTGGGAGACCTGTGGACCACCTGACAAAATGGTACAAAGGGAATGATGCTGCAAAACACCAATGCATTATGGTGTTTTTTCCTTCCTTGGGTTTAGTCACCTGTCCTACCACCTGCCCTCAAAGCCCAAGCCAGCATGTACCTGAGAACATAGGTTACAGGGCAAGAACCTTTAACATTCTGAACCTAATCCTGTCCCAGACCGTTGTACCATTTTTTCACCGAAACTGTCTTGCATGCCTGTGCGTGTGACACGAAAGTGACTTTCTTTCACTGCTTCTCTTTCTTGCAGTTATCTTAGTGATTTAGAGAGAATAAAACAGGATGACTATTTGCCAACTGAACAGGACATTTTGCGAGCTCGAGCTCCAACCACAGGGATTATAGAGTATCCCTTTGACTTGGACTCCATCATATTTAGGTAGGAATTATTGTGAAAAAGAAAAGCAAAAAGGCCAGTGAAGAGTAAATTTTGGCCTTTTCACACCTTTGGCTGTTGCTGCAGGCTCCCGCCATGCCTAGGCCCATTCACTAGCAGGTTTTTTGATAAAAGTTCACTGCTGCAAAGCCTAACTGCGTACACCCTATGTATTTGTAGTTTTGGGTTGTTGGTGGAGGATACGTGCGTTTCTGCTGTGTAAATCTCCATTACAAAGTGAATCAATAAATTTGCTTTCTGAGCACTTTGGGTTGATAATTAGGTATGCATAATTGTTTACGTCACAGATTGAAAATTTTCCATTATAATTTGAAAATAATGGAGATTATATTTGTGATTATACAACTGCTTTTAAAGTGATTCTTGTTTCCTGAAGCACACTGTAATATGTCTTTATTCTTATTGCTTGGCTAGATACCTTAATTGAAGCTTTTGCAGCTTTATATTGATAGTTGGCGGGAGGTAGGCACATATTCCAGTTATGTATAGGGAGAAACAAGTTAACTAATGCTCACATAAGGTAGTAAGGACACCTGAAATAAATATTTTGCTTAACACTCGATAGGCTGTAGGAGTTCATTGCTCAATGAGATATTCCTGTCGTTAGAACTTACTATGTAGGATTTCTGAGTGGTAGTGTAAACGTTTTGTTGCTTAACTCATTGAATGCTGTTATTTATAGTTATTTAGTTTTTGCTAGTATGGGTTGTAGTTAAAAGTTGCATTAATTATTTGTATTTTTATAATGTATTGTAATTTAAAACTTAAATAACTTTTTAAGCTGGTTTCCTTTTTGATAAATAACAATTGAATATATCAGTAGAATGTTGTTTTCCAAGCAAAGATTTATTTGAAGCCAGCACAATTGTTGATCCTTGTAATATATTTTTGGATGAAATTTATCAGGGTCAACATATAATATAATAATAGTATAAATGAGAATTTTTCCAATTAGTGCATGCTAAAATGTAATTGTGGTGAAATTTATAGTTGTTTGTTAACAGTTGTTATGAAAAAGTAAAATTAGTTGTAGAACAATTTTTTCTTTCGAAAAGAATTCTTGAACACTCAATATGTATTTGATAGTTATGTATTAAAAAGAGTTATAATGCTGAATTTAATATTGATCTTGTGTCAAGATAACTGATTTCAATTTTTTAAATTAAAATATTTAATTCTTACAGAAATTGGAAATACTTAACTATTTAAATTGAATTAATGTCATTTTACATTAAATTCGCAAAAATACTGGCATAATACACTTTTATTGAAATTATAGATAAAGCTATTTTGATTAGTGAATTGCAATTTGATTAACAATTAAATTTGCTGTTAATTTGATATAGCTGATTTATGCACTTGTAGAACACATTATTAGTTTTTCTTTTTCTTGTAGTATGTTAATTGTATTTTTCGTAGTTACATGGTAAAATGTTAGTATAATGGTCTAGTTTTAGCTGGAATGCTCAAGCCAGTAATAAATACAATTTCTTGATTTTTTGCATGATTTTAACATTATATGGTTTTGTTTCAGGATGGTAGATGTAGGAGGACAGAGATCTGAAAGAAGGAAGTGGATCCATTGTTTTGAAAATGTTACTTCTATCATATTCTTGGTAGCTTTGAGTGAATATGATCAAATTCTTTTTGAATCTGAAAATGAGGTAAAAATTTAATGCTTATCTGGAACTCGAATTTACAGTTTCTTTTTCATGTCATCTGTAATTTGATACAATTGTTTTTACAGAATCGAATGGAAGAAAGTAAGGCATTGTTTAAAACCATCATTACATATCCATGGTTTCAGCACTCTTCTGTAATTCTCTTCTTGAATAAGAAAGATTTATTAGAAGAAAAAATTATGTATTCCCATTTGGTGGATTACTTTCCAGAATATGATGGTAGGTTTTTCATTTATTAGTTAAATTAGATAATAATTTTATTATAATGAAAATTGAGTTTTATATATTCATGAAATTGACATATGGGTTAACTTAAGTGTAGTAAACAGGAATGCATCAAAAGAAGTCTAACAGGGTGGATACATGCATACAAACATCAAGTAGTGTCGGTTACAGTTATAGCAATCTTTGACGTGAATCTTATACATGAACCCATAGTTACCATTAGCAAAGTATTTTTTCATTATTAAATGAATTGTTTATATAGAAATTTGTATTTAACTACATTTTGGTGAAATATTCTAGCATTTCCATGGCATTAGAACAGCACCTATTTTTTAAACCAGTTCTAACTTTTAAAATAGTTACAGAATTTAAATGTTTTTAAAATTAATTGGATTCTTTTTGGTATATCGGAATTTTAATATTGCACAGATTATATAGAAATTTGTTTTGTTAGAACAAAATTGTCTTCTTATGTAAAAATAATCAGTGCAATATACATTGCACAAACTCACATAACTATAAGGCTCACCTCCATAAATTATTGTTATTGGTTATATTGTTGTATAGACATTGGCGAGAGGTGGGGATAAATCTCGATATATTATGTCTATAGCTTAGGTAATTATTTTTATGATATCAATTTCAGTAACTAAATAAATTTTAATCAAAATCTTTTTAGCCATTTTTTAATAAATCAACATTTTGTGAAAATTGGCTAGAATAAACTACTGTCCATTCACAATATGTTTCATTTGAACATTTTTACCCTATGTAAATATGAGATTTTTTCAGATTTTCTTGAATTGTTTTAATTCCTAGACGTGTGCACAGTTGTCGGTCTATAGACAGAATTAGGAAAAACCACCTTTTTAGACAGTGGCACCTACAATGTTAAAATCTCAATGTCAAACTTTTTCACAATTGATATTCTATTGGTGGTCATTTCAAAAAGTGCCATTTGTGAGAATATCTACAAATGTACAATTTTTTTCGGTGACTTAAGACAACAGTATTTTGTATAAATTTTTGTTATCAACTTGCAGAATATAAATTTAAATAATTTAATGAAATTTCTGTGCTTATTAAATTTAAACTTCTTGAGAAAGTTTTTACCCAACTCTTACTATAAATGATTGAAGTGAAATGTTAATGTTCTCATTATTATAATTATTATTATTAATTGTCTGAAACATTCTAATTTTGTTTCGAATGGTGTCTTAATGATGATGATTAATATGTATACTGTTTTTAATTTTTTTGTTTAATTCTAGGAGTTATTAATTATAGCCATTTTTGTGTTAGTTTCGTGATGGCAAACATTTCATGTGATGGGATTCGCAAATTTTTTTCCTTGCCTGTATGTACTATATGTACCGTATACAATTGATTAAACCAACCTTTTTTTACTTTTTTACCTTCTTAGAAATTGCCACTAGGCTTAGAATCAGTGTCTTAAAAATCAGTGAAAAAAAAAGAAAGAAATCAATTTTTAAGGGACGTTTTCATAAGAATAATAGCGCAGAATGGTTGGAAAGTTGGCGCAGTAAGAGCTATATGCTGTTTTCATGCAGAAGAACAAACGTGAAAAACAAATGAATATGGATGAGTATTGAGCGCCTTCAAAGACAATTTTGAAAATCATTTTGACATAGATGCATATGTACCCTATTATATTACATTCTGATATGTTCAATGCGCTTTGGGCAGGGCCGGATCAAGAGACCCATGGGCTCCATGTATGCAAGGCCCAACGGGCCCACACATGTGAGACCCATGGGCCTCACGTATGTGGGACCCTTGCCCTCCACGTATTTGAGACACACAGGCCCCATTCTTAGCATGTTGAAACTCCAACCATATGCTTCAATGCTTAGCATTGCAAGATTTGAAAGCCTATTTTGGGTCATGGTCGTTCTTAAATAATTTTTTATTACCTTTAGTTTTGAAAACGATCTTTCTCCTTCTGCATTAGAGATGGGCGAACAAAAATATTTGTAATGCAATTTCAACAATTGGAAATAGTTCTGTTTGCTTGAGATTAGCTAACAACACAACCAAATCCAATTTATCAACTTCAGACATTATGTCCCTATATGAATTATATTGCAATAATTCTTCTTTCAAACAATTTTCATCAAAGTTTTCGCCATAGATTTTTTAAAACTCAACTATTGAACCTTGTTCCCATAGAAATGCAAACACGTCAATTATTTTTTGTAATTTTTATGCCGTTGTTTGAGACTCGTTATCAGATTATCTAACATAATATAGTAGGTACTTACTTGAAAAGCAGAACATAGGTTTTCAGAAAACTTTTCATCATTCTCCATGCATTTAGCATCATCAAATAACTTCATTCTTGCCATATTTCTCTTTCCTTTGCCTCCAAATATTGGTTCAAAATCATTTCCATGTGTTTCTTTTAACAGTTTTCTTCTCATTTCAATATAACTCAGTGAAAACCTTGTCAGTGTTTGCTCGATACATACTCAATAAGGCTTGATAATGAAGCATAACAATGTTTCAAGTTAGATTTTTTTGTTTTGAATTGAAATACTGACTGCATCAATCCTTGCTAATGGCACAAAGCATTGCTGTGTTCAAGTACAGTAGTTCTTTCTTCAAGTTTTTATCTTCTATTATGCTTTCCTGATTCAAGAATTTGTTTTCTATAATAGTTGTTCTTAAACTTTCAACTGTCGTGGCCCACTTGAATATCCTGCGGCTACTGTCATGACCACATTGAATATCATGCTACACTCTTTGAATTGAAAATAGAAAAATAAGAAACTTGAATGCAAATTTCTTCATTTTATGTCTCTATAAATAATTTTTGTCATTGTTTTTCCAAAAATTCTCAGATAAAATTTTATTACTGTAAATACCCGCGTATAATGCGCACCCTCGTATAATGCGCAGGGGGGTTTTTAGCCTCGTAATCTATGATTTTTCTCTATATCCGCGTATAGCACAAACAGATTTTTTTTAGCATTACCGTTCCAGAATAAAGTAGATGGTGTAACGTGGTCTAAAACAATGATTGAATTATTGGTATTATGTATTGGTAACATAATGAAAGTGCGAAATGAAAATTTCGAATAATGTTCCAAAAGAACGTCAGCTAACTCAATCATTACATACTCTATGTTTACTTACAAGGTGATATTAGGGCATAATAAATCAAATTATATTAATTTCATAGTATGGCATATGACATTCTTTGAGCTAATAAAGTGGAATGATGATAATCCTGTTTTTTACATACGTTTTAGTCACGCCTGAGGTGGACGGGTTCGCCCAACCTTCAGTTTAACCCTTATTAGAACACTCGGTAGCACGTAAACACGATAGCAAATAACCATAATTAACAACAGACTCGAAGAATCAAGAATAAATCACGTATGAATGCTGAGAGAAAGGTAGGGAACGATAACTTTATTTAGTTCTACAAGAAGCATCAACTCCCAGCGTACTCAAAGGCATCAGCTGCCATTGTTTCTAATTGTAAGTAGTACCAGTACCTCACCACCAGGCCGGGCGCCGGTGTAGGGTGACGTCATGCGTAAGATGACGATTCCGATAACAACATCAAAGAAGAATGGTCCAGTGACGAAGAATTTCTTGGCTTTTAAAATGAATAAATACTGAATTCATTCTTTTCATATGTAATTAATAAATGTTTATAGAATTAGTTAATAAATTTTAACTATTATCTATCTTACTTTTCATAAAAATCACCAATAAAATTATGAGGATACCCGGGCAGTAATTAATGTGCCAAAATTGTGGAAATATGAGATCAAATGAAAATAAGAAGATTATGTACCCTTGCATAACACGCATCCTAATTTTTAACTCAAATATTGCGAAAAATAGTGCCCATTATACACGGGTATTTACGGTATTCGTGAAAACTTGATTTTTTGGCATTTCACCTTACATCCAAAATAATTTCAGGTCCTCTGGGGGGCCACAGCCCATAGTTTGAGAAACACTGTTCTATAAGATTATCCAAGCATTCTATCACAGCTTTATATCTGTTGTATAACGCATCTACAGTTTGAAAACAAACAGAAAAACGTGAGGTAGATAAGGATTTTAATAATTTTTTCCTGTTAAATGTTCATTTAACTTCTGCCATCTTCGAGTCGAAGAATTGAAAAAAATTGTATGCAGTGGGGCATGGAATGGCAATAGTCAATAGCCGCCGACAGCAGCAACCGTGATGTATTTGCGAATGACGCAAAGGATGTTACAATGTAACTGTTACATTGTAATAAAACCTAAGTAAAAACACAAGATGTGTACATAAGTATTAGATTATACTATTTGTGAAATATTTAACTAAATATTGAACAAAAAATCGAGTTTTGACTGTTTTGGAGATCACTGAGTGTCAATGTCCCAGGCAAGCACCTCATGCACCTCTGCGGTAATCCGCCACTGCTTCTGACACAACGCAATGCGAGACCGTGACTAATGTGTCATGTGGTCGTTCTTTATAAACGTGCTTGAATGCCAATATTGTGACATTGGTGTAGATAATGGTGGATAGGGCAGTTGCATGTGAGTCATACACTTGATAACAAGTAGTTCAGTTCCGGTTCGTCCATTGATCATTTACGTTGTGTTGAAGGTATATCCTGTACTCAAGTTATATTGTGTTGAAGTTTTAAGTTGATTCACTTCATATTATAATTTCATGAACATCAAAGTCTGCAGTCAGGTAAGCATTGTCCTTTACAGTTTATTGTATATGTAAAGAGGTACAATTATAGCAACAGTGAAACATTTAATCTTTAAAACTGCTTAACTAATGGTGATGAAAATCTTAAGTATTATTTTCTATTGATCGTATAATTAGAGATGGCACCGAAGTTTAAAACTGATCACTGTTTCAATCTGCTATGACGTCCTCATAAGCTAAGGAAAGTGTCACCGACAATGCTGCAACAGTGGGGACTGCAGATTGAATACCGAAAGGGTATGTGAATTTGCGACTGGTGCTGGAAGAAGATAAATTAGTGGAACGAGTAACACCATCGTCACCGAGTGTCGCTTTAAGTTGTAGTATCACCGAAGAAAATGTATAGCCAGGAAGCTCTACTATTGCTGAACATGGAAGTAATAGTGTGACTGATATTTTGATACTTCAAGAAACATCGCATTTACACTTAAACGAAACATTATCACATCTCGGTGAAAGTCCGATAGTAAAAAGGAAGCTAAATCAATGAAAGTTTGCTAAAGAAAAAATGATGCAAGTAGGGAAAAGTGTAAAACGTAATTTTTTTAATGCCCATGCATCGTCGGAGTCAAGCGCAAGTACTGAAGAAAGTGAAAATACAATATTAGACAATTTAAAACAAGCGGTTAGTGGAACTGACGATAGGATAAGAAAATTAAAATTTTGACTGCTTCCTAATAAGTGGTCCTATATGAAAATCAAAGAACATTTTAATGCTACGAAGCATATGATTACTATAGCTAAAGAATTCGCAAGAGAAGTATACATATTATCGCGACCGGACAGGAAGAAAGTATTTTTCGCAGGAAACTTTGAATCTTGTGAAAGCATTTTATGAAAGGGATGACGTCTCTCGCACTATGCCTGGAAAAAAATATTTTGTAACAATAAGGCAAAATGGTCATAAGGAGCATGTGCAAAAGAAATTAATATTAAGCTATCTCAAAGAATTGTATAGACATTTCAAACCAATATTCTGATATTAAAGTAGGCTTATCAAAGTTCGCACAACTCAGACCAGTATATTGTGTATTATCAGGTTCTTCAGGTGTTCATAGTGTTTGTGTTTGTACAACTCACCAAAATGTAAAATTAATGATTGACTATACCAGTATTAACAGCAGAAGATCCACTACCTATAAAGACATACTGAGATTGCGTTGCCAAAGCTATGTGCAACCCTCCAATGCCGTCATGTTACTTTGACACATGTAGCACATGCCCCGGGACATTCGAAGTATTATGTCAATTGCAGAATGCCTTCGACAAAGCTATAATCGATACTGTATTGTACAAACAGTGGGTTTTCGTGGACTCTTGAAACTATTCAAAAAGATGTTCTGGAATTGGTAGATGAGTTAATCTCAAAAGTGTTTGCTTGGAAAAAACGCATTCATTGCTCAACAACAGGATGCATTCTATAATGAAACAAAAAACAATTTACAAAAAGGTGAATATGTCGTCATTTGTGATTTCTCAGAAAATTACGCCTTTGCTGGTTTTCATTCGAACAACAAGCAGGCATTAATACACCCCTTTGTTATTTATTACACTCATGAATGCACAATTACCTGCAAATCTTTTGTCTCAGTTTCGGAATGCTTAAAACATGACACAGCTGCAGTGCATTTATTTCAAAAATCTTTAATTGAATTTTTTACAAATTCTTTTGAAATCATGAATAAAATTTATTACTTTAGTGACAATGCATCCGGTAAATATAAAAATAAGAAGAATTTTATTAACATCTCTCACCACGAAGACGATTTTCAAGTTCAAGCCGAATGGCATTATTTTGTAATAGTCCACGGAAAAGGTCCTTGTGACGGCATTGGAGGGACTATAAAACGGCTTGCGACCAGAGCAAACCTTCAAAACTTGCTTGAAGGTCATATTCTAACGCCAAATGATTTATTTAACTGGGCAAAATGTAATATTCCATCAGTTACGTTTTCTTTTTTTACAAAGGATGTTCATAAAAGAGAAGATCTTTTAGAAGAAAGATTTGGCAGAGCAGGAACATTATCTCTGCACGCCTGCATATCACTTTCCAGAACTAAACTTTCCTACAAAAAGTATTCCTTCACATCTTACTATCAAACAGTATATATTGTATATTGTCATGATACATTTAGTCACCCATTGCAGTCCCACTTACCTGAAAACAGTTTCCTACAGTAGAAAGTGTATAGAAACTAGTTGTGTGATTTAAATTTTGGTCAGTTGGTGGGAAGAGGGTCAAATCTCAAGTTATACATTTAATTGCAAATTTCTTAACTTTGTTTTAACAAAAGGTAATCTTTATTGCATACCATTGAAAAGTATGCTTAAATCGCTTTAAAACGCATGGTCATTGACCTTTCTATCTTATTTTGTTCAAAAGTTATGATCCTTCAAAGAATTGCGTGTATGTCGATTTTCACGAAACTTAAAATTTAAAAATTAATAACTAGAAAACAAAAATAGTTGCGAGGCTGTAACTTCACAGATTTTAGTTTCTCAAGGGTGTTAACTAGTATGCAAAATTTCAGAATTTTTAAAAAATACGAGGGCACTCACTGTCTGAAATCCCATGGAATGGCCCATGCTAGGATTCCCCAAGCCAACCATCACTTCCGTGTACCTTTGCAAACGTAAATTTCAGTTCTTCAGTGTGGCGAGATTTTTAGTTTTTTACAATAATCCCATTTTGAGAAGAACACATTATGCTGCAGAATTAAAGAGGAATGTGATCACATTTGTGAAAGAAACATCTAATTTTGCTGCACAATGGCGCTATGGGATTTATGAGTCGAATGTGAGATGCTGTAGGAGAGAAAAAGAGAAGCATAATACTTTTTAATATTTTTTATGCAAAAGATCTGTGAAACCAAAACGTCTGTAGAGCCTACAAGAAATTTTCCTTATGTGCCCTTGTGAAAAGTGGGGGTCACAGTCGATTATGTAAGTTTTAAGTGGTGATTTTTACTTTCTCCATATAAGAAGTATAGAGCAAGTATTGTTTTCGTGAAAAAAATCAAATTCGAGATTTCAATGGAAATACATGTTTTAAGGTCCCCTGAACACATTTTGACTATTTTCTCGATGTCTGTTGCCAGAATTTTGTGGGTGCTCTTACTCAAAAACTATTAATCAGATCACGGCGAAATTTTATATTTGACATTTCTATTAAAGGAAAAAGAACTGATTAGTTTGTGGTAAAAATCGATCAACCGGAAGTGGGTGTTTACTCTTGTCATTATTCTGTTTTTACTTTCTCCATACGTAGTATAGGGGAAAGTAGTTTTCATGAAAAAATCGATTTCCAGATTTCAATGGAAATACACGTTTTGTGGTCCCCTGAACACGTTATGACCATTTTTTCGATGATGTGTGTGTGTGACAGTTTTTTGGGGGTGCTCTAACTCAAAAACTATTAATCAGGTAACGTGAAATTGTATATTTAACATTTTTATGACAGTCACAAGAACTGATTAGTTTTTGGTAAAGATCTGTCAGCCGGAAGTGGGTGTTTACTCTTGTCACTAATCCGTTATTTTGAAATATTTGCTTTATTATTCGAAATATTTGCTTTAATAATTGATTAATGTAAAAAAGTATTGGAATAAAAGTTGTAGGAAATTTAATTTTCTACAACCTTGGTTTGAAACAAGAGATATCTTAAAAACTAAATATTTACCTGCCATCACCTATTATTTGAGATCGAAGAAAAGTTTAGTTGTTGTCATTTTGAAATATTACTCCAATTAATAATTTTGCATTGAATAATGTTCCACATTCAGTGACGATAATTTAATTCATCTTCATTTTCGCAAAAGGTCAAGTAAAGCAATAGCGACCTTGCCAAGATAATTTTTCATCCAAACCTATTTAAATGAAATTAGCATTTACATTGCCTTAAGAAATTGCATTTTTATAATTATACACGTTTCATGTTAAGTTTTACCATAATTCAAACTGTTGAGCATCAAAAGTTGTCATCGCATTTTGAGTTATAGTCTGCGTAGTCAATGTACGCAATTTTAATAGATTCCATGAATGAGGTTTTAACATGCATACAAGCATTACAATGGCTATAGCAATAACTACAATAGCCAAGTAAAACTAATAGGAACTTCTTTTAATGGATAATGAAATGTAATAAAAATTGCTAACTATACTTAATGATACATATGCATAGCCATGAGAAACGAAAGAAAATATTCAGTAGCATTTAGAAACGAAAGAATAGGTAATTACGGTAACAAATGTACTGCTAAATTCAATATTCTAGCTTTATTATTTATTCATTAATATTCATTGTAGGTTAGATATTTACTTTATGAAAAATATAGTACTATCATTTGAACGTGACGGTAACGAGAGATGTGCTGCCATCTATGGGTGACTGCGAGACAACTTTAACCCCAAATTTTTTCTCAAGCTCAATTTTAAGCTGAGGGGTGATTTTTTCATGATAGATTTTGACAAAAAACATTGCTTATATTCAGGCAGATACGGTATTTGGAATTTTTAGAAATATTACAGGTATGGAGAAAGTCATGTGGTAGCCACATCAGATTTTTTAACTTGTGAATTTAAATAAGTTGATTCTTAGGTTTAGTTAAATGATCAATTTGGAAAACATTTCATGGCAGATATTGAAATATTTCTTCCAAAGTAGTTTATAATTTAATTAAAACAAAAATATACTATGTTAATGTGTTCAAGCGTTATTAGGTCAGTTATGCATGATTATGTGTGTAACTGGACACTTTTTATAGTCACTGGTAACTAAATGTCTTTAATAGGGGTTAAGAAATGGGATATTTAGTTGAAATCATATCATTAAATAACACATTTTCAACATGAGGCATTTAGTAATTCATTACCAGACCCTTGAATTTTCTACCTTTTCTCACCATTGTTTGTCACATTGAATGGATGATAGCCTAGCAATAGTAGGTATGTCCCACCAGTGGGACACTTAAGGACGAATGTGTTAATTAAAGGAGTATATTGCCTTCTAATGGTTATTTTTCTCAGGATTTCAGTTATACTTTTATAATCTTAGAATTGTGATATTGTCATCTATCAAATTGGGTCATGTGATGGGAAAAAAATAATAAATGTAATACTTGAAAAATTAGTCATTGTAAAAGATTTTGAAAGGTTCTTTGAAAAGCCAAGAATAACTGAAAATGTTTTTTATTGTATTATAATTTATTTATTTTTCATGTTGTGTTCCTAATACATTAGTTTGAATTAGGCGATATGCAGTTAACACTCCTTATCCTTATTTTTTGAGCTAATTTTAACAAAATTCCATTAATTTCATTCCACAGCTAGTAGAAGTACTATGGGACATGACTTGTCATAACATTGGGGCTATTCGTTATACAGACAATACTTCCCCAGACTATTGAGCATTGTAAAGAGTACTTGATTTTAATCAGTCAAAAGTCATAAAACTGAATGAACTACTAATGGTCAGCAATATTGTTTATAGAGAAATTTTTGACAAGTAAATTTACTTAAAAATTCTGTTGGGCAACATGTTTGTTTTGATGTTGATTGTCAGGGATCACACACATCAACATGTAAAATCTTGTATTATTCGAAATTTCTGTCAGTGCAGCTTCTGTACTAGTATCTCTCTGTCTATTAGAAAAGTTTATTCCTTATACTTAGGAATGGGAAGAGGTAAATGTGTATGCATCTTGGTAGGAGGGGAGGGGATGGAGAGGTGAAAATTGCATCAGTTAGGAAGGTTGGTGAATATACATGCCTATGGTTAGGAGATACACAAACAAGATGAAGTCATTTTGTCAACTGAATGTTATACAAAGTAGCAATTATTTGTTTGTTCTTCATTTTTCATTGTTGCCAGTTATATATATGCTGGAATTAATGGAGTTCTTTAATAAACGTTTATCAATCTTGTAACATTTTACATAATTCCTTTATAGGGATGTAGGGGATGGGATGAGGGTTGAAAATAGTTTCAGTTAGGAGTGGTGGTGAAGGTGTACACATACTGAAAACTATACAGGCACTCCTCGACTTACGAACGAGTTAGGTTCCAGAGGTCTGTTCGTAAGTCGATTTGTTTGTAAGTCCAACTTTATTCCTGTTGATACTAAACATGTTGTACGTCATGTACATACACTAAGCCTCTTTTACATCGCTTTATAATGTCCACTTAAATTTCCATCATAATAGTGTGCCTATTCTTACTACCACCCTTAACACTTTCACCACTCTTAAGGCCACACTACACTCAGTTTTTTCAACCGTTTTACCTGTATGGGTAAACTGTGTGTTAGAGAAGTTTGGAGGAATGGACTGGAATGAATTAAATCTGTCGCCACTAGATTTTTGCTCGGTTCAGTCATGGTGGACAGGCAAGTCTGTCAGTGCGGAGCTAAATTCGTGTTCGTCCCAAAACTGGACAGTTTTCTGAACTTGTGGTGTGTTGCATAAAGTCAAAAGAAAAAATTCACAATGTTGCTATACTGTTCAAGCAGATCAGATACATGATTATAAAACTATTTCCGAGGCTGTTTTGAAATTTATACAATACCTTGGTAGCGATGAATAATACGATGGTAATGAAAATTAACAAATTATCAACATATTCACGAAATTTTGATGCTGTTTTGAAGTGTAAACCATACCTTGGTTGCGATGCATAATATGACAGTAATGAAAATAAACAAATTATCGACATATTCATGAAATTTCGATGCTATTTTGGAATAAATGCTCGATTCGCATATTTTAAGGTGGTGACGAAAAAAAATCTCGAGAAAAGTCCTGGGTTCGACTCCAAGTAACACATTTCCATTTCCTATAAAATAACACAAAAATCGACTTTTCGACATGCAGACTTTTATTCTTTTTGAGATTAAAATTAGAAAGAATTAACATACGATCTGCGGATCTAAACCATTTTGAAGAAAAAATTATAATTTCTTTTTCTGATCATCTTTTTACGCCTACAGTTCAAAATATCCATAAGGCGGGAACCAGCGTCAAACCTTTCTATAATTTCTAATTTAATGTCAAGTGATAACTTCTTTCATTCATCTTTATTTATAGTTATATCGCTTCCTTGAGCACTTGTCTTCCTTTTAAGAGCCATATGTATGGGGTAAGAAGATGGAAAAGTATACTCCATAAATGGAATACACAGAGATTTCAAAGGCTTTCTTTATGGGAATTACGTACAGTGAAACTCGGTTATAGCGAGATTAAAGGGACCGATGAATATTGCTCGTTATTACCGTTACTCGTTATATCTGTTTGTGTAAATACATAATATGTATTACTTGTACTTTTACGAAGTACATTTATCACACACAAGCACATAGTTGGAAAAGGGATAATGACAACAATGAATAACCATAGCTTACGAATAAACGATTAACAATATTTATTCGATATATTTATGCACTATGTAATTAATTCACTAGAAAAATAATTTCATCATTAAAAAGTCTTGATATAATACATTATTTTTATTTTTTAAAGAAGTCTCCCAATGTCGTTTGTTTCAAATTTCTTTTAAGTTGAAATTTATGAGCAATGTCTTTCATTTTACTAAGATAAAATCGAAACTCGGGATCGATGTTATTGGTTTCATAAAACAAAGAAAGTGTTTTTAAAGCAGTTTGTGCCTCTGCGCTCGACACTACATTAACTGGATACTCACCACCGTCTTCTTCCTCGCTGTCATCTTTGTAAGCCTCGTTTTCTTTAATAGCTTCGAGAATGTCCTCATCTGTTGGCGTTTCACGAGGTTGTTGTCCACGGTCTTGTAATCATCCACAGTCTCGTAATCGTCCACACATGCCAACCCAGTATCCAAGTTGTGTTTCTTCAACCACCTTAATAACGGAATATTGTCATCATTTTCTTCGCTGTCTTCCTCAACTTCTGTGGGCTTCAGTCCTGCCTTTTTAAAACAGTTATTGATGGTCTGTGATGTGACCTTATCCCATGCCTCGCTCATGAATCGGATGGAATCAAGAACAGAAACTTGAATCTTTTCCTTTCTTTCAATAGATTCTATAATTTCCAATATTAAAAGTTTTCTAAAATGGCATTTAAAGCTTCTAATAACACCTTGATCCATAGGTTGGAGAACAGAAGTTGAGTTAGGTGGTAAAAATATCAGTTTGATGTTGGTTAGGTTGAGAAGAATGGGATGTGATGGACAATTGTCTAAAATTTTCCCATCTTTTTTTCTAAGCTCTTTGTCTCAGTTACGCACTACTTCAAAAATGTATGATGTCATCCAGGCTTTTTAGTTGGCTCGCCATGTTACTGGAAGATTTTTAATGTTTTTAAAACATCTTGGATTTGCCTATTACTAAGAGTTTTCTTTTTCCAGTTCCAATCATATTTAAACAAATCAGAACAGTCAGTCGATCTTTGGATAATTTTTCACCTGTGCACTTCTCACCTTTAAACTTGTGGGTCATGTAGGGGGGCAAATTATAAAACACACCGGCTTCATCAACATTTATATTTTTAGGTAAAAAAAACTGAATTTAACACACCACAACAAAACCTAAAACACTGAAGCAAAATTGTTTTTAATAATTCCAAGTGTTTCTCCTGAGTTTTAAAAAGACGTTCACTCACAAAGATTTGAAGTAGCACTGAATTCTTCATTTCCATTGAGTTCGATAGTTGAATGTTTCATACCGATACAGAAAACTTTCATTGGTTAGTTTGCCAGGTAATTTCCCTCCCTAGGGAAGAGACAGAAAAGAGGATTAAGAGTTTGGGGAAAGAATGCAAAAAGCTCATTGGGGACAGCACCTGCAGCATAGGGAATGATCTATTCAAAGGAGGCATCTGTGCTTCGGAATTATCTTTCCCCCCGCCACGGGTAACCATTGTAGATCACTAATCTTTTCCCAGGTACCTGAGAGCCCCCGTAGGCCTTCACCACCTCTGCCACACGGGGTCTTTGGGAATTTCTGCTACCCCACTGGAACAAGGACTATGCTCTTTGTGGGTAGCATACCGCCCTGAAAGAGATTCTGAGAACGGAAATCAAACCAAACAGATTATGAATGTCGACTGTAAATATCATTAAAAGGGTTATAAATTGCTATCGGCAGGGATTTGGGAAGAGATAATGAGGGAGAATGTCAAAAATGGGCAAAGTAATAATAGAACTCAGTCCCTCGTATGGCAGTTCAGCCACTGCTCGTTAAAATGGCCTGAAGATTTGCTTGTTATACCCGTGAAGCTCTCAACTACCATGATCGCTTGAACCGTAAAATGTTGCTCATTAAATACATCATTTCCAACCAACTCTTCTCCGTTTGCTCGCAATAGCCGAGATCTCTTTATAACCGTGCTCATTATAAATGAGTTCGACTGTACAAAGCGGTATTGAAAGATTCTTGAATTTCCATGCCCGAAATTAAAGTCATAATTATGTGCCTCAGGGACTGTTTTGTGGCAAATATAGTCCTCTATCCGAATATTTTTAAAATATGTAGCTTACAGATCATATAAGAGCTAGGAATAGAAAAATGTGGTATTTTATTGTTGCTTGCTGAGAGAACCATCTTAGCGATCCATGTAAACAAAATATGCGATGTTTGGCTCGGGATTTTCTTGAATTTTTATCTCCAAAACTATAACTTGTAATTATGTGGTCTTGCAGACTTCTTTGTGAAAATGATGTGCTCTATCCAAATAAATATTTTAATTTATACCTTACAGATCATATAAGAGCTAGGAGGAGAAATTTATAGTTTTTAATTGGGTCCGCCTCGGTAAACACGTACCGACTTATCTGTACTGTTAAAACTGGGAATAAAACCGAAGTGTGGTGGTGACCTTGGTGTATGGGTAAAAACTTACCTGTATGGGTAAAACTGTTGAAAAAACCGAGTGTAGAGCACCCTTTACGCTTCTCGGTCTGAACAGGCAACTGGGCATACAGACATGTTTGTTCATATCTCTGAAAGTTTGTAAGTCGAATGTTCTAGTGGTAGACATTAGAATTGTCTTAATTGAAGTAGTATTGCTAGGGGCGGAGGTCTGGGGGCAAAGCCACCAGGTGAGCCTGCATGCCAAACATGACAAGGATTGTGGCACTGGGTTGAATGCAGAAGATGTCGGGGGCAGAGCCCTTAGTACTTTAAATAGTATTATTCTCATTAACTCTTTTCTTGAAATTTATTATTTCTGGATGGAAATTTTTGCTTGTATATGAGGTCTGATCAAGTTCATGGACTGAGGTAATTATTACAAAATAATACTTACAGACTAATGGAACATGTCTTGGGCAGATCAGGAAAATTTCCAAGGGAGGGTGATCACCCCAATCATTTCTCTCCCTCTTGCATCTGCCACTGCTGATGACTCTATTCTTGATATCCATGCTCCTGTCAAAATCTTTCTTTCCCATTCCTTTTGGACTTAATCTACAGAATCAAGAAATTTTGTATGGAATGGGTTTAACCTTCAAGGTGGGAGCGATTGCCCCTCCTTAGATCCATGAGTGAGGTATCATTTTCAAAGTGCTCTCCTTCACTCTGAATACGTTGGGTTCGGTGCCCCTGCCACTTTTGGAAGCACCTCTGAAAGTCCTTTTTTTGAATGGCATGTAGCTCTCATGTTGTCTTCAATACTGTCAAATATTCTTCCCTTCAAAGCGAATTTCAGTTTAGGAAACAAAGAAGTCACAGAGTGATAGATTTCTGGAGCCACAGACAGAGAGTACATAATTGACTGATATGTGCTATTTGACATTTGAAAATAATTGGCAATCTGTTGGGTGGTCAGGCATCTTTTACTCTACTGTACCAGTTTATGAACATGAGCCACATGTAGTGGTTGACATGCATTACCAGTCCAGAATAAAGTAGATGGTGTAACATGGTCTAAAGCAATGATCGAATTATTGGTATTATGTATTGGTAACATAACGAAAGTGCGAAATGAAATTTTCGAATAACGCTCCAGAAGAACGTCAGCTAACTCAATCATTACATACTGTTTACTTACAAGATGATTTTAGGATATACACAATAAATCCGCTTATATTAATTTCATAGTATGGCATATGACATTCTTTGAGCTAATAAAATGGAATGACGATAATCCTGTTTTTTTACATACGTTTTTGTCACGCCTGAGGTGAACGGGTTTGCCCAACCTTCAGTTTTACCCTTATTAGAACACACTGGAGCACGTAAAAACGATAGCAAATAACCATAATTAACTACAGACTATAAGAATCAAGGGTAAATCACGTATGAATGCAGAGAGAAAAGTAGAAAACGATAACTTGATTTAGTTTTACAAGAAGCATCAACTCCCAGCGTACTCAAAGGCATCAGCTGCCATTGTTTCTAATTGTAAGTAGTACCAGTACCTCACCACCAGGCCGGGCGCCAGTGTGGGGTGACGTCATGCGTGAGATGGCGATTACGATACAACATCGAAGAAGAATGGTCCAGTGACGAAGTATTTCTTGGCTTTTAAAATGAATAAATACTGAATTCATTCTTTTCATATCTAATTAATGTATGTTTATAGAATTAGTTAAGAATTGTTATCATCTTGTAAGATTTTCTGCTGCGTATTCTGAATGCAATTACTAAAAGAAATGTTATAACTTTCTTACGCTAAGTTTTGGTTTTCTGTTATGCATTTCTAACATAATTAGTAAAAGAAATGGAACCACTTTTTAATGCTGGTGTTTTTTTGCTGCTTGGAAATGTTTGTTGTAGAATCCAGGAAAACATACTCAACATTCCATTTCAGATGCTCAATTTAAATTAAACCATTTCCTTAGAATGAACAAAAGAAGATCGAAAATCGCATGCGAAATTGTGTTGGAGGTAACTGTACAAGTGCAAAAAGAAGTGTAATCGCTTTGTTATGCTGGGTTTTCATTTGCTATTACGTGTTTTGAAGGTAATTTAAAGTGTTTTTTTCACTTTATAATGCTAGGTTTTCATTTGCGGTTATGTTTTCTTGTATTTTCTGTTCAACTGCTTTATTTATGATAAAAAAGTGAATTTTTTAGGTTGGCTGAGAACTACTTGCTCATAATAACATGGCGTCTTATAGGAAAATAAGGCATGCACTTCCCGAATTTGCATTTCACATCAGTTTTCCAGAACTAATTATTCGCGAAGTTCAAAAAGGACGTGTATATAGCTATATACTCGCATATTTGCCACATCCTATGTTTTCCAGACTACTAGAAAAGAAAATACAGTAATCCCTTATTTAACATGGGGATTACGTTCATGAATTATACCGTGGGCATTAAAACTGTGTTGAGCAAAGCTTTGGTCTTATGGGAAATTATGGGTAAGGGAACTTGACCTCTGAAACATACGTATATTATGTACAGTTCAAGTTTAAAAATTAACATGTATAGCTATGTATAGAAATGTCTTTTATTTATAACTATTTTACATATACAAAAAGAAAGAAAAGAAAAAGAAATAAGTGTAACATGGTAATACATCACCTTTTTGAACTTGGTGAGTAATTGGTTCCAGAAAACTGATGCAAAATGCAAATTTGTGAAGTGCAAGTCCTATTTTCCCATAAGATGCAATGTAAAAATAAGAGTACAGTTCTGAGTCAACCTAAAAAATTCACTTTTTCTCATAAATAATGCAGTTTAACAAAATAAAACGTAACAGCAAATGAAAACCTAGCATCATCAAGTGAAATAATTCTTTTAATTACTTTCAAAACACATAATAGCAAATGAAAACCCAGCATTACAAAGCAATAACACTTCTTTCGGCAATTGTGCAGTTAACATCCAGCACATTTTTGACCTTCTTTTATTCATTCCAAGGAAATGCTGTAATTTAAATGAATTAACTGCTGAAATGGAATGTTGAGTATGTGAGGCATGGATGTTTTCTTGGTTTCTGCCACGAACATTTCCAAGCCACAGAAAAGAAACACTATCAAAGTGCTATTTTGTGTCCAAGTTTACCTTTTGATTAAGCACTCTTTACCTGTGTCCTATGTGTGGGTATTTATGGCAACTCCAAACAGTTCTGCCTGTCAGAATACATATACTTATTCCCTTAAGTGGGTGCGAAATTTTCACAATTCCATCACCACGTGGGGCATTTTTATTTAATTAAATTAAAGGTTGACTTTTTGTTGTATCATCAAAAACAATAATTATATGATATGGAAATAATTTTATTGATCCTGTTGAAAAATTAATATTATTATTAACAATTAGAAAAAATTTTAATTTTTTATTACGAATTTTCTTTTGCCATTTCCATTTTATATGATGGCATATTTCTTTCTAATTTTTTTCTTGAGTTGGTGGATATTTTGTGCACATAGTTCAAGCATTTAATTGTAATTAAGTCTTGATTGTCAGGTGAAATTCGCTATAACCCACCTTTTTGAACTTGGCGAATAATTGGTTCTGGAAAAGAAAACGACCTACTGGTTAGCTTCGATGTCGTATCGCTCTTCACCAACACCATCGAGATTATCAAACGGCTCACCTCAGTGGGCTTTCCAGCAGACTTTCCGGACCTTCTTAAGTTATGCCTCAAGAACGCATACTTTTTATGGAATGGGTTCACCACTATCACGGGTGTTAGCCAATTTAATTTGAGGAGAGAGCTATGGAGTCCTACCCTAAGAAACCTTCGCTATGGGCCTGTTACGTTGACAACACTTATGTCATATGGCCACATGGCATGGAAGAATTAGAGAAATTCTTAGAACATCTGAACTCTCAAAATGATGCCATCACCTTTACGATGGAGATAGAAGAGAATGACCGACTACCTTTCTTGGACATTTTGGTGTGACTAAGAGACCAGATGGAACTTTAGGACATTCGGAATACTGCAAGAAGACTCATACTGACTGTTACTTGGATGCCTCTTCTCATCACCACCCAATGCAGAAGACCTCCATCATAAACACCCTAGTCCACCGTGAATACCCCATCTCCGACGTGGCTTCCTTGGACAAGGAGACAGAGCACCTCATCAACGCTCTCCAGGAGAACGGCTACCCTAAGCATTTGATTCGAAAGTAGATGGAAATGGTTAGAGAAAAAGCAGACGGGGCTCTGAAAAGGGACGTTATGGGAGGAACAGAAAGGGCCCTGCAAAGGGCCATTTCAGGAGATATGGATGGAGAGTTGGAGAGAAAACCCGCAGCATATATGATGGCGCAGTACGTTAGCGGCACTACCGAGAAGATTGCCAGGATCCTAGAAAAGTACGATGTGAAGACCAGAGTCACATCAGTCAAAATGACATCGGACATCCTACCAAAGGCTAAGGATCACATCCCACCACACATGTACGAAGGGGTTTATCAGATTAAATGCACTTGTGGCAAATCATACATCGGCCAAACAGGGAGATCCGTCAAGTGCAGGCTAAAAGAGCATCAGAAGGCAGTAGAGAAAAACAATTCCACCTCTTGGCCATATCTGAACATGTGCAGTCCGAACCAGGACACAACATAGATTTCGATAACACCAAAGTAATCCATAGAGAGGTCCGATACTTCCCCAGAATAATACGGTAATTGATTGAGATTCTAAAACACCCAAGCAACTTCAATAGACAGGATGAATACATTCTCTCAAACACGTGGAAAAGAGTATTGCAACAACCAATAAAGACCAAGAAAAGAACAGCCAATCATGACACATCTCACCCAACCGATGTGGGTATAAATAACGGCCTGATTTCTGCAAACGACAAGACCTGAAGATGCAACCTGGAATGCTTGTGAAACAGTCGTCATTAAAAGATTCAACATCTGGTAGAAAGCCGGAAAACATGGAACGAGTATTCCAGTTAAATTTATGAAATATAACATTAATGAAACAAAATGAAATTCAGTCACCTATTACATATTTATGGTTGTGAATCATCCTGTGCAGGAGCTGCAAGTTGTAAAGTTTACAGCTGCAGGCATTATTACAATTCTCCATACGTAGTATAGGGGAAAGTATTGTTTGCATGAAAAAAATCAACTTTGAGATTTCAACGGAAATACACTTTTGAGGGCCCCTGAACACATTTTGACCATTTCCCCATGATGTCTCTCTCTCTTTGTGTATGTATGTGATAGTTTTTTTGTGGGTGCTCTAACTCAAAATCTATTAATCAGGTCAACGCGAAATTTTATATTTAACATTTTTATAGTCACAAGAACTGATTAGTTTTTGGTAAAAATCAGTCAACCGGTAGTGGGTGTTTACTCTTGTCACTTATCCGTTATTTTGAAATATTTGGGAATAATTTTGAAACGAGAAAAAAGTCTGTTATGACCGGGAATTGAACCCAGGTCTTCGACTTGCCGGGCAGATATTGTACTACTGAACTATCATAGCAGATCAATTTTTTGTTTCTGAATGCGGATATTTTCATGGTTAGAATGGAACTAGCCAAGCTAGTATCAAACTGCCCCAACGGATATCCTCGAAGAGATACATAGAAGAAAACTCCTCCCTCTCAAATGGTGAGATTGCCAAGCAAGAAATTGATGGAATAAAGCAATCCGAAGATCCTATGCAGACAGACATAAGCTTGTAAAGTTGGGAATAATAGCAGACATATTATTGCTATTATTAAGGAAAAATATTGGAGTAATTGCATGTGGCTTTTGGTTCTGACTAGTGTTTCATTTATACTAATGTGTTTGTGGGGTGTGTAGTGACTATGATGAGTTATTACCAGTTCGGTTTGTCTATGCCAGAGCCAATGATTTATCTGCCATGGCACTCTGCCTGAGAAGCAAGAGCCGATATATCGGCCCGTGGCACTAAAAGGGTTAATATAATTCATCTTAAAACATTGCATTTAGCATTTTCCTTGAAAAAACAATAGAAACTCAAGTTTTGACAATGATACGTTTGTCAAGACAATAATTGTTAAAATGGCAAGCTCTCTCCAAAATATATGATATTTATAAATTTGCACAAATAAACATTTCAATTTTACCATATATGAATTGTGGCGGCCGTTAAAAATTATTTAAATTTAAACAATTAGAAAAATATTATTATACTTCTAGAAATGCTACAACTTTAAAATTCGGCTAGAATATGTAGAATTAATACCCCATAATGGAGAAAGTATAAAATTTTTAAAATTGCAACATTTGGGGATTTTTTAAAGCTATTATTTTTACATATGGGAAAAACAAAAATCACTGCGACGTTGAAATCTTTAGAATTAAAAGAATATTTGTTATGATAAAATGTCTGTCTGAAAAATGAGTGTTTTTTCAGGGTGAGATGAAATGCTTGCAGTATGCAAGCACCAACTACTAGTATGTTATATCCTCCTCTGTAAGAGTCGTCGATATATAATAGATAACAGGAGGATACTAATGTTTAGGCACTTCCAGATAAGCTGGAGATTCGAAATTTTTTTCTTAGGTAGGATTTTGTGCAAAACCGACTAGAAAAAACGAAAATTTTGAAAAAGTGCAGCAATGCGGCCGCTAAAAATTCGCAATTGTTTAAACAAATTTTCATGGTTTATGTACTTCCGAATGTGCCACGGAGTTGAATTTTTTTTATAAGTAGAATTCTTAAAAAAACGAAATAGGGATTATACAAATTTTGATATTTTAATTTGTTTGGCAGTTAAAAATTCTTAAAGTTTAAACAAATAGATAGCTGTTTAGGTACTACGGGATGAGCTAGGAAGATGAAATTTTCAAATTATTTACAGAGTAGTGAGATTGCACAAACAAACATTTCAAATTTACCATATATTAATTGCGGCGGCCGTTAAAAATTATTTAATTTTAAACAATTAGAAAAATATTATTTTATTTCTAGAAGTGCTACAACTTCAAAATTTGGCTAAAATATGTAGCATTAGAACCTTATAATGAAGAAAGTGTAAATTTTTTAAAATTGCGACATTTGGAGATTGTTTTAAACTATTATTCTTACATGTGGGAAAAACGAAAATCGCTGCAGAAATGAAATCTTTAGAATTAAAAGACTATTTGTAATGTTGAAATTTCTGTCTGAAAAATGAATGTTTTTTAATGTTGAGATGAAATGCTTGCAGAATGCAAGCACCAACTACTAGTATGTTATATCCTCCTCTGTAAGAGTCGTCGATATATAATAGATATATATATATATATATATATATATATATATATATATATATATATATATATATATATCCATTTTACCTTTCCTTTTCCGTTAGCTGTTATATATGTATATATATATATAGTAGTACAATTATTTTTTATTAGTGTGCAGCTCGTACATAATTTAAAATCATGTGGCAGGGTGCACAAAAATGTCCAGCAGGGACTTCTGCTTAAGCAGGGAGGTTTACTTGAAAGAGGCCTAGTCTTAATGGCCCTTAAAGCCATCATTAGCTCCTGAGCCTCGATTTGCTCCATATCTTGCTAAAGACACCAGTCCTTAAGCAACTTAGCAGCCTCCAGTGTGGCTTAGGCAGAGATGGGAAGGAGATGCTGCCTCTGCAAGCTCCATTTCCTCTTCCTCCTCAAGATCCTCCACAGCAATGTCCTTGTCTATGGGCATTGCCATAACCTCCCTCTCCTGGGATGATTAAGGATGAAATCCAGATCCATTGGCTCCCTGTAGCAGAGAGCTTGAATTTGCTCCTTGATCTTGGTGTCACATTGCTCCAGCTCAGCTTCTGCTACTTTCTCCCCTCCCTCATTATCTTTACTCTTGATCATGCAGTGGAAGAAGCAGTTGCGGATGGTGCTGGGGGTGAGGTTCCTCAGACCAAGCTTGCACTAGCAGCTTGATGGCTTGGAGAATATTGAGTTTTTTGGTTTTGCAGTATTCCTCAGCTCATCCAGCAGGTGCTGGTTGAAGTGTCAGCTGTAGTGAGCCTTGAGGTCTCTTATTATTCCAGCATCGCACTGCTGAAGCTTGGAAGTGGTGTTGTGCAGCAAGGAGATGTGCACAGTGTGCTTGAGCTTGCCAGCATTCACTTTATGAGCCAGGCAGTTGTCGATGAGGAGTACCTTCCAACCTCTCATTTGGTGGTCAAACCAATGTAGCCATTTGATAAACATTGCACCAGTCATCCAAGTTTTGCTATTGGCCCTGTACTTGACATCCAAAATGCTTCTGGTGATGCCCTTGAAGCACCTGGAATTCCAGTGGTTAGGTGGAAGATGGGACTTCTTAGTCTCAATCTCACCCCAAATAAAGACCATATCAATCAATCAATCACCCATAGAGGCAGCTTCTGTGCAACATCGCCATTGGCATAGACTATTATCATGAGTTTCCTTTTCTTGCTTCTGGCCTTCGAGAAGCTTGTTGGCAAGCGAGTGATCAGCCTGCATCCTGAAAAAGAGACTGGTCTCATCCATGTTGTAGATGTCTGGCCAGCTGTACTGATCGAGGACTTCTCTGAGCTTAGGGAGCTCCTCTTTGACAAGGTCCATGTTAACAGCTCCACTCTCACCAAAGCGCCAGAAGGATTTGATGTTGTAGCGCAGCTTGAATGTCTCGAGTCACCTGTTGGACCATTTCTTGGCCTCATACTTAGAGGCATCCTCATTACGATGAAGCAGCTTCTGAATTTTGCAGCTTTCTCTTTGAGATGTACTCCAGAGATGTTCATGTGCTCTTGAGCAAGTGTCCTGTGGGGCTTAACTAGGGGATTTCTGCCCTGGGTCACAAAGAGTTCATTGCTGCATTTCAGTGTGGAGGAGACAGTTGGCTGAGTTGTCTTGATGCCATAAGTTACCTCGAGCCAAGTGAAAATGGCCTTCTGTGAGATGCTGGGTTCATCCTTCTTCTGACAAGGAGTCTTGCGCTGCTCATCTGTCATGACCAAGTACTTGTGCTTGGAGGAGGTGGTTTATGTGGCAGACATGGTGAAATAGTTACAGGATGAGGGATGAATGTTAGAAATAGCAGTTGAAACAAGGGATAATTGACAGCCCCTTAATCCACAGATGCAGTAATATCACTGTCAAAAATGACACCTTCCCAAATCGTTTGTTGTTAAGCGATATGTTCAGTATCAAAGTGAAACAGGCATTGCTGCACAGTCACAACACTCAATGGTAGAAAACAAGGCACATTTAAATGTGACATCACATTACCCCTCCACCCCTGCCCTGTGTTTTGTGAGCACTTTCCATTGATCCAAGACTTTGCCAGGCAATGTCTATGTAAGCAGTCCCTTCTTTCCTTTCCCCCCCTCCTCTTGTCCGGCATTGCACATACCGTATCTACTTGCGTATAACGCACAATTTGAAGACAAAATTTTTAGGTCATAAAGTAGGGATGTGTGTTAAACATGGGTAACACTTTTGTGCAGTTAAAACAAAAAATTAAAGTGTACTACCTCACCCCAGTTTCTCACTTTTTGGATGAATTGAGAGGAAAACAATGCTAATTATCGATAATTCAGCTTATACATCATTAATTAAATGTATCAAACTCCTAATTACTTCCTTTCAATTGTATTTCCATCCTCTCAAAATATTCCTCATTTCACTAGTTCATCAGCTGATTGCCGAAATCTCCCGCAAAATCACAAGGTAGACTTCCCACAAACCATGCATTGAAAACAAAAAATAGTGTCTCCTCAATGTCGTTAATTCATTCCAGAAAATTGCAATGTAGATCAGAAAAATGTTAAATGAATCAATATTTCCCATAAGAACCTATGTTATACAATGTAATTGGTTCCAAAACCTTGGATTTAAATCTTCGTCACTGGACCATTCTTCCTCGATGTTGTTATCGGAATCGTCATCTTACGCATGACGTCACCCTACGCCGGCACCCGGTCTGGTGGTGAGGTACTGGTACTACTTACAATTAGAAACAATGGCAGCTGATGCCTTTGAGTACGCTGGGAGTTGATGCTTCTTGTAAAACTAAATCAAGTTATCGTTTTCTACTTTTCTCTCTGCATTCATACGTGATTTACCCTTGATTCTTATAGTCTGTAGTTAATTATGGTTATTTGCTATCGTTTTTACGTGCTCCAGTGTGTTCTAATAAGGGTAAAACTGAAGGTTGGGCAAACCCGTCCACCTCAGGCGTGACAAAAACGTATGTAAAAAACAGGATTATCGTCATTCCATTTTATTAGCTCAAAGAATGTCATATGCCATACTATGAAATTAATATAAGCGGATTTATTGTGTATATCCTAAAATCATCTTGTAAGTAAACAGTATGTAATGATTGAGTTAGCTGACGTTCTTCTGGAGAGTTATTCGAAAATTTCATTTCGCACTTTCATTATGTTACCAATACATAATACCAATAATTTGATCATTGCTTTAGACCTCGTTACTCCATCTACTTTATTCTGTAATGGTAACGCTAAAAAAAATCTGTTCGTGTTATACGCGGGTATATAGAAAAATCATAGATTATGAGGCTGTAAACCCCCCTGCGCATTATACGAGGGTGCACATTATACGCGGGTATTTACGGTAGTTAGGAATTGGCTAAATTTAATTTACCTAACATATATATTACACTCAAAAAATAAATTGTATAATTTTGTTAATCACATGTTGAATACATATAGTGTTGTGGAATTTCTGATTTATTTTTAAAAAATCACTAGGGCTCCAATTTTTTATTTAGGGAATTGTAAATATTTAACTATATATAGAGTACAAATTTCAAAAATAATATCATTTTTGTTTTACAATTTAGTTAAGTTGTAAAAAATATAAAATCACCATCACAATTTTCATTTTTTACAATAAACTAAATTCAAAAGTAATATTATTAAACATTTTTTGTTTTATATGAATTAATATTCCATCTTTATGAGTATGATATTAGTAATCGACTTAGTTTTTGTGTACCTAACATATATATTACACGGTAAAAAATAAATTGTAAATCTGTTACATTTTGATTACTTAGCACTTATGCTTAGCTAAACACTTGCCATGCAAACTCTTATTACATCTAATGCATACTGTCCTTGATCTACTTTGTTCCTTAGAACTGCATACACAACTCCTTGCTTTTTTGTGATCCCTTACGTGCGATGGTCCAGCCATTATGAGATGATAATTTTATTAAAAGAAACTATACCATGTGCTCACTCTAAAACAGACACTTAACTTTTATATTCACTGGTATGTATACACTAATGAATGATTAGTTACCACTTAATGAAATAAAGCCTGTGACAAAGAAAAGGATCAGAACACGTCCTCTCTTGTACTAACAATACGAACGAATCATCCGTCTCCATATAAAAAATACTGATCTGAACATAATACCAATGATATCCTCATGAGAAGCAAGTATCAAATGATCTAAATTGATTACCAAGTATCACTTGAATTTACAAAACTGCAGACGAGTCGTGTTTACGGCGACGACTTCTCTGTGGTTTAGTCAGTGGTACGCTCGGGGGAAAATAAGCTGACGAATTATCATTTTGAGTCAATTTCGTAAGGTATAAACATTGATGACTGTCAGATATCGTGACTGGGATAAACAAACCAAATATTCTTATGGCCAAAAGATCATATCTAGCATTTTGCATTGAAAATTTCTTTGTTCTACATCAATATTTGCAAGTTGTATTATTTTTAAAATGACAAACAGCCATGCTGGTAGAGTCGTCATCGTGTGTGTGACTGAAGTATCATCGTAAAAAAATATTATGAATAAAATATAAATTATAAAATTATAAATAATCAATGAAATACTAAATAGGCTTTCATTTTCATACATTTTCAATGTAATAAATATTTTTATTCAATTGCTATTTGATTTTATATCCTGGACCGATATATTGGCTGCTTGGGAGTTTCAGAAAGAATAGCTACGGCTGATATATCAGCCGCTTGGAGTTAAAAGGGTTAAGTTGCTTTTTGACATTCCAAGAGCTCTGTGTTGTAAGTCAAGTTTATTTTGGAATTATCAGAAAAGTAAAGTACTAGTATTTTTAATGCTATTATTATTTCCCTTTGGTGCACTTAGTCAAAGAGGTTCATCGTTACCAAATCTATGGACTGTCAGGTGCAAATTGTTAAGTGTAAATTTAATTTATTTAATTGTTGAATTAATTTAATATTTGGCAGAGATTACTAATTTTGTGAAAAACTAATACATTCAGAAGTTACTTTGTATTTTAGTTCTTATCTACTGATTTTAGTAGATATAGTTTTACTTAACAGACACTTGCAGAAAATATTCTCTTAGGATATCTAGGTTAATTATACCATCAATCTTTTTCTTATAGTGTTCTAGAATTTAATTTATAGCTGTAGTCATCGAAATTTCAGTTTGGACAAGGTTTATATCCTACATTACTATTATTTAAATAAAAACGAGTATGGGCATTTATAAAACTAAATTTTGAACATCCATCACTAAGCATCATATAACTGACAATGAAAAGGAACTTGTAAAGGCATCATTTAGGTGACTGCAGGTTGACATTCACTTAAATTTTCTTTTAATTTCCTTTTGTTCCTTTTTGTTTTATTTAATAATCTTCTTGGTGACCAGGTCCAAAACAAGATCACATACCTGCTAGAGAGTTCATTCTGAAGGTGTATTTATCTCAAAATCCTGACCCAGATCGCATGTGTTACTCTCACTTCACTGCAGCTACAGGTTTGTCTGAGAGAAATTATTTTTGCAGTACTGTAGGTTGTTGCCAGTTTGGGGTTTTAGGTTTAATGATTAGCTGTATTGTGTGCACCATCATTGACATCAATGCTTAGGCTTTCAGCTCGAACCATTATTTTAAGTTAGGTAGAAGCTGAACAAAGCAATCTAGAATATACTCACTTACTGTTGTTCATATAATCTGAACGTGGTAGAACATTAAAATATGACAATGTTGCATATAGATTTTCCTTTTGAATTTTGGCTCATAAAAATAGTCCTCTCTTGTATTATTCAAAACTTATGCAACAACAACAACAACACACCTTGACGCTTTCCCTTGCAGGGTAAGCCATGCCATATGTCTGCCAATTACCAACCCACCACCTTCCTCCACACACTTCTATCCTTGCACACTTCCTTTGCTTCACCTACACTCATACACTGAGTCACACATTTCCTTTTATTCCTCATACTTTTTACATCCCTTTTTCTCAGAGTCTCACCAACCGCATCCAACCAAGTCTTGCGCGGTCTGTCTCTCCCTCTCTCGCCATTCACTCTTCCTTCATATATTCGTTTGGTGATTCTACTCTCCTCCATTCTTTCTACATGTCCGAACCACCTCAGCAGACCTCTCTCATACAGATCTGTCACACTAGCTTTCATACCACATTCGTTCATCACCCAATTATTCCTTACTTTGTCCCTCCTAGATTTCCCACAAACTCTTCTCATGTATCCCATCCCAACCACATTCAAACTACTTTTATGCTTCTCCTGACACACCTGTGTTTCACTGCCATACAGCAAGGTAGGCATTAAAAAACTCTTGTATACAGACATTTTTGCTTCTTTTGACAACCATTCATTCTTTGCAATCGACCACACACTCCCTGCCACCTTTCTACCAGCATTCACTCTCCTTTTGATTTCCCCATCTACTCTACCATTTTTACTGAACATTCTACCAAGGTATACAAATTCATCCACTACCTCAATCGTTCCACCATTTATGCTAAATTGACAGTCGTTCACCTCATTCTCCCGATCGAACACAACTACCTTGGTTTTGGCCACATTTATCCTTAAGTCCATTCTCACAGTCGTATCATGCAGGCTATCTAACATTCTCTGCAATTCTCCTGGGTTCTCAGCCATTAACACAGCATCATCAGCATACAAAAGTACACGAACATTCTCTCCACCAACCTTAACACCCACCATATCCATACATGCCTGTCTCACACATTTATCCATGAACACATTAAATAACCAAGGGGACATGACACATCCTTGTCGTACATCTTGCTCAACTCTAAACCAATCACTCATCATGCCATTCACCCTTACACATGCCCTACTTCCAGTATACACTACCTTTATAGCATTCAGCAACCAACCATTCACTCCATACTCGCTCAGAACATTCCACAATTCATTACGATTCACTCTGTCATATGCTTTCTCTAGATCAACAAATGCACAGTACACTTTCTTTCTTACATCCATGCACTTCTCAACCACTTGCTGTAGGGCAAATATTTGGTCGGTGCAACCCCTTCCAGGCATGAAGCCACATTGCACTCCCCACGTTTTATCCATAGTTACCTTTTGTACTCTTTCAATCAAAACTTTCCCATACACCTTTCCAGGTATACTCAGCAAATAATCGCTCTATAATTGTATTATTCAAAACTTATGCTATATTTTTATATTTTTACTTGCTTATCTTTAGTACTTACTGTTGAAATCTATTTTGTAATTCATATTCTAAATTATCATGAATTAAGGGTTATTATAAATTCATTAACAATGAACTGTCTATTTACTCAAAAAAGTTGTTATTAAGACTGCTGTGAAGTGAGTACTTTTCTGTTCATAAAATAATTGAACATACCATATTAGAAACTATTGATATTTCCTTATTTCTCATTTTAATATTTTAAGGAATTAAGAAATGTTTATATCATGTGTAAATGCATTTATGGCTAGAAAGATCCTGTGCTTCTTGTTGAAACTAAGTGCATTTTTTAAGCTAGTTGTAATTTAACATATATAGTATAATGAAAATGGTAATGTAAATTGTTCGTAAGGAGTTAATATGGTTATTTTTCATTGTATATTTACTATTTTTGTATTTTCCCTCATGCTCTTTAATACATAGTATGTATATTATTCTTGGTTAATAGAATCCTCAAATCCAAAAAAATTGTTGCTTCTTAGATTAAGAAATTAACTTATGTTTATTTATCTATCCTTGGTCCATTTAGTATTTGGGTAATTTATTTTAGTATATCCTTTGTTTGCTCCTATTATTCTTACATGCAGTACCTCCTTAACTAATGCATATTTTTATTTCTAGGCTGTTGGAATTTTAATGTAGCACCTATTTGCTTTTGCTCATTCCTTGTTGATTTCCACTTGTAGGCCCACAAAGGGATGCAATTGCTGCTAGGGAGTTCATACTACGTATGTTTGTTGATCTTAATCCTGATAGTGAGAAGATCATCTACTCTCACTTCACATGTGCAACAGGTACAAACTATTCAGTTTGAAATGGGATGTGAAAGAAGATTTATGGAATGTTTGTTAATTGATCTTAATAGCCATTCTCTATTTATGATTATGAAAAATCAATAAATCTTCTGCCACATTTGTTGTCACATGGCATCTGATTGCTAGTCAGGGTCAATGTTATTTTGATCAGTACATATGAAAAATTAACTTTCTTAAATGATAGCGAAGATGCCATGTGAAATTTTAAATGTTTTACTAACATATTTTACTTTCTTTGTGCATGCTGCCTGCTTTCATGGATGTCGGAAATTGTGGAAAAATGCATGTTTGGGGCCTTTCTGCAAATAATAACCTTCTAAATGATTGAAATTTATTTGGCATGGCTTTTTCTGTCATCTTGTACATTGTTTATGTAACTTCAGATACTGAGAACATCCGTCTTGTATTCTGTGCTGTAAAAGATACCATCATGCAAAATGCTTTGAAAGAATTCAACTTGGCATAAGTGCTCAATGTGCATACATGTTTTCTTAATTTTTTTATGTAGTGGTAAACTTATGCTAATGAATTGTGAAAATATTGTCACCAAATACTTGTGTGCTGTTGTCTAGGTCTTATGGTGAATGAGATCTCTTTTTCTATTCTTTGAAACTTGTTTGCAAATGTTCTTATAAATCACTATTTTTTGTGTAACATAATGTTCACTGACTATCATGTTGCCTTGAATTTTTATACTAAGCTTAGAATTTCAATATTTATTTCTTCCTGTTTATATTTATAAATTAATCAAAGAAGTGGTTTCATTTGAACTGATTGGTGTTACTTTTATTTTAGAGATTCTGTAAAATGTCAACAGTTGATCTGTGAAATGTTCTTATTTGCATGGTTATTGTAAGAAAATTTATTAAACAATAAAAATAAAATTGCATGATTATATACATGTCCCTTTTATGTTATGCGGCACTTTTTATAACTCAATTGACTTGTACTGAGTAAACTCAAAGTGGGACATCTTTATTATTAAACTTTTTGGCGAGTTCTTGGGCAGGAATTTATCAAGGTACTCCATTTATACTATTAAAATCATAGTTTTGCAAAATTTTATTACTAAAATTTTTCTTTTTAACATTAAAGATATCAATTCTAAATATTGTACAGGTGCACTCTCATGAATCCGGGATGCTCAGGACCCAGAGATTTCCTGTTTTTCTGAAATGAGTGGTTTTCCTAAAAATTGGCATTTATGCATGGAGTCGGATTTCTCATCAGATGCAATATGCACTTACATATGGGCTCCAGCATCATAGGAGCGAGATTATTATTTTTATGTATTAAAAATGATTTACATAAAAGTTTTAAAGATTATTTGCGAAAAATAAAAGATCTTGCGAGTTTCTTGACAGGTATTAAAACACTGCATTTAATTTTTTTATGGAAAATACAAGGAAGAGAGGTCAACAGAGGCTGAAAACTTTCTGGTTTTCAGGTAATCTTCCTGGATTATTATCATGATGATTTCACATGAAAATTTAGCCAGTTTCTGGGTTCGGGATTGAGGGAGTTCACCTGTATTTCTTTTTAATTAATGGATGAGGAGCTTTAGAATATGTTGACTAAATTAACAATGGCCTTGGTTTGTGTTGTTTAAGATGCATGTGTTTTGTTTGCTGTAAAACTTGTTTTAAATACCATTTGAGTGAGAATGATTGTTTTAGCTGGGAAATGGGACTACTTCTTCATTCTATAGCTCTGGTGTCATATTAGGCTCTGCTGATTTATTGCTTATTTTGTTTCATAAATTAAAGTTATAATAGCAATATTGTTCCATTTTTCACTAAAGTGGGAAATGTAATTATTTGTATATACATTAAAAAGAATTTTAGCCTATTCTTTGTTTTTTGTTTCTGTAAGAAAAAAGTGTTAAAATTTTTAATTAGTGGGATTTATCTCACTTGTTTTTATGCATTATGCAGTGTATGTAAATTGCCAAAAATGCTGCTGCTGCCTTTCAAAAAATTTTAAACTTTCCATAATGCTAGTAAATGATAATACTTTTGAACTTATACAGTTGAATAATGCTTGTATAACATTACTCTTGAAACTTAATTTGTTATTAGTGGTTAATCACCATCGCTCTGGTATTATTACTGTTATCTTTTTGCCTTGCAGACACTGAAAATATAAGGTTTGTGTTTGCAGCTGTGAAGGACACAATTCTTCAGTCTAATCTCAAGGAATACAATCTGGTCTAGAAACAATTATGGAGGCGTCTAAGCACTCATACTGGTCCAAGGGGGTGCCGTGGCACGCAAGCGACATTGTTCAGTATTTACCGGAAAGTGGCGGATAAGTGGCAATGGTAGCTACGTTGGCTCCTGTTCAGTCAACATTGCATGTTTGGATTGCCATTGCTTGACTGGAGGAGGATGTGCTTGCAACAAAATAAAAGAAATTAGGAACCATGGAAGCTGTCATTGGGTGGGGAAGGGTATGCTGGTGGCTGGAAAGGTGATAGGCTGACATTGTGGGAGACATGTTCTCCTCAGACCACTTCCACAATCACGAGTGTATGTATATCTTGAGTGCACGTGTGCCTGCCTACCGGTACTATTGGGGCCGTGCCACAATGACAGACAATGGCAATATCTTTTCTTCAGTACACCACAAAAAATAAATGCCGTGTCTGGTGGGGTGCGGATCAAAAAGTTGTGGAGGGAGGGGAAAGAATGTGAAAAATTTTTAGTATCACATTTTGCCAAGTCACATTTGAGTGTGAATGAATGAATGCACCTTGGTGTGTTTGGTTGAACAAGCTTGTGGGTGTGTTTGAGATCGCCTGCTTTTTTGTTTGGAAAAAAAGGCTCGCCTTGTGTGGCTCACTGGCCCATCGTGGGAACATTTTTCAGGAATTTGTTCCAAGCTGGAGCATAGAATGGTTTTTTGGGAGGTCATAGAAGTTGAGGGAATGTGTATGATAACAAATAAATGAATAAAAAAGAAAGAAAAAAGATTATAAAAAGATTAATAATAAAAGCTTGTTGTTGTGAAAAGGTGAGAGTTAATGGGGTGGCAGGTGGATTTAGGTTTTGGCAAGGGATTGGGAAATGAACCACTCTGGAGCAAGTGTGGTCAGTGGTTTTTCAACATATCTCAGGACATTGGGAGAAGAGAGGGAAGGGTCATCAAGATGGATGCTACTTTGAAGGATGGAAAAATAGGGAAATTTTTGAGACGTGTGGTTCATGCATTTTATAGCGCCTTCTAAGTGCGATATCGTTGAGAGACTACCTTGTCTTGAGGCCCTGTGCTCCACTGGGGCCTGTCATTTCCCGTGTTCCCCTTCCTTAACCTGAGAGTGGGAATGGATGTTGTGGATTAGCCCTTATTTTGAGACTATTGCTTGTAAAAGGAAGGTTGGGGTTGGAGGAGGGTGCCTTGGTGTACCTGCCCTTTGGTGGAGGCCAAGATCAGTTCCTGACATTTGCCAGTCTCCCTGTCAGCCTCTCTCCACACTTCCACTCTTCATATTTCCAATTTTACTCCTCATCACCTCCATTGCGGGTCGTATTCATGGCCCCCTCATTTTTTCTGTAAACTCTTCTATATTCTTCACCCTATTTTTTTTGTTGGTGCCAATTGCTCAGCCCAACCCCCAACCCCTATTAATGGAACTGCATCGACAATGTCATCACAAGTGACTGAAGCGATTATAGTGCCCTTAGTGTGGTGTTATTGCCCTTCTAGATGCAAGCCAAAGTGTTTTTTTTAACCCATGCAGAAATAATAAAAGTTCTGCATGTGACTCATTCACATTCACATTGTTATAAAAAAGAAACATAGATTAGAATCAAAATGAATAAAAAACTTTCCCTTACTATTGCAGATAGCGATGCATCTTGTTCATGTGATTCTAGATTATTTGGGGCTGCACCCCTTTGTTGCTGTAGTGTTTCAGTGAACTGGGTAAGAGGAAGGTTATCAGACATGTTTGGATGTTTAGGAATCCTTGCAGAATAAACTGGCAAAGATGAAAAAAAAACAGTTTGGTTTATAAAATGTGGATGATGAGAATAAGCACTTGAGTGAGATGAAATTTATTGAGTGACCAGAAGAGGAAAATCATTGAAAATGTGATTTTGTGTTAAAAACATTTGAGATGTTGGCAATTATTGCAAGGCACTGTAATAATATCTTTTCATTTGTAAAATGGCATAAACCAATGGATGAAACTGCTGCTTGGTTTGTGTATGCAAGTTTGTATGTTTGCTCTTGTGTGTGCGCGCGTGTGTGTGTCAATAGTTCATTTGTAAATCATTTCTTGTCAAGAATATACATTTTTTTTCTGAAAGCATTTTCAAGTCTCTTTAAAGTGTTTTTGCCATACTCCTTTGTTAGTTGGTGGAAGGTGGGATAAAAGGGGTTACTTTGATTTGATGCTCACCACTGCCATGGCTTTATTTGTACAGCATCCAATCACAGCTGCAGTTCGTTGTATCAACTTCCATTACAGAGCATTCATAAAAAATTAGGAATATGAATAAGGTTAGCAAGAAACGTAATAGGATATGACTTCCTAAATTCCATTTTACCCGAGGTGCAGGTAAAGTAAGATGATAAATCCTATTTTGCCAGAACAATGTACATAATTTGAAATAGTAAATAAAAATGTTAGCTGAAATAAATGAGTATAATCCATGTAATGATAACATGCTTCTTTTAAAGAATTGCTCTAAGGAATGATTAGTAGCATTGCTACTATACTTTGCCTTAGTAGGCCATGTTAACACCAAAGTTAGGGCGGCTCAAATAATTTTATTCAAAGCTCACTCATTAAACTCATCTTCAGAGCTTGAAGCATCAAACTTTGGCAGTGTGAATTATGTAATTCTTTTCGATGTTGTAGTGAAATTTTTTGTAATTTGGTTTTTGCTTTCAGCAGCTTCTATATTTTCTTCCTGTCCCTTATTTTGGCAAAATTTTTGTTTACACAAAATTTTTGTTGTGATATTTTTCCTTATTGGGAGTGGAAGCTGCATTTGAATAAGCATACAGTTCTCCATCGAATGAAAAAGTACTGAGAAACCTATTGCTGTTGTTTGTTCTACAATGTTTATAGCAAATATATTGAGAAAAAAGAATTACATTAATTATGCACTTGATTTTTAGAAGCTGATTTTCATTCTATGTTTTTTAAATGACAGTCATCAGCTTAGGCCATTTGTTTGTCTGGTTAAGCCCACTACATGAAATAGTTTCATTACCTTTTAAAAGGAAACATCCTGACTGCAGAATGCACTAAAATGATAAGTTGATAACATGTCTAGTGGTTGCACAAATATTGGGGAAATGGAGGTAAGCAGAGTTTTGTGACTCTAATTTCTGGAATAGAATCAAGTCAAGACAGCATGTGTTTGGTTTTTGACCATCTAGCTTATGTAGGTACATAATATCATATTTGATGCTCTCCATTCGCAACCAGCCTGAAGAGTGCAAATGTTTTATATCAGGAGATACACCTTTCATCATCTGTATTTTCCTACAGATAAAAGCAAACTTGTTCATCATTGGAATGAAGTTTTGCTTGTCTGTATATTTTTCAACTCTGCAAAAACCTACAGCCTGAACTTAAATCAAGTGGCAATAATCTTGGAAGGCCTACCAAATAAATTTGTGATCAAAATTTCATCAATGTTAATATGCTCCTCACCAGAACTATGTATTCTTTTTGTACTTCTTCTGCGGTGTGAAGAATAAATTGACTTTGAATAATGTGTTACACTGAAGTTAATTTAAGGAGAAAGTTCATTTCTTTAAAAAATCTTGAATCTATTCTCAACAATTCTGTCCATATATTTCCTCATTGTGAAAATTGTGTTAACTTTTGTTGAAGGCTTGGTATACAAGGCTACATGTATCTTAGAAAGTCAAACAATAAGAATCGTCTATTTTATTCAATGATTCAATAAAATAAATTTATATCTTTTTGATATTTTTAATATTTTTGTTGGAGATAATTTGTTTTTATCAATAAATTTTCTTTTATGGGAAGTTTTTGGCAACATTATGAATTAAGGAATTTTCTGAAGAACTGGATCTCCAGAACTGACATTTTCATTAGATTTCTTCATTCTTGCTACATACCAAGACTTCCTGCTGGTTTTTCTTATGTATATTGATGCCTTTTTTGTCTATTTTTAACATAAATTTAAATAATAAATGAATTGCAGTTATAAAAGCAAATTGATTTATTTTCCCTTATTATTTCAAAAGCTTACTCTTGGAAAAATATTTTCAAGGCTGAAATGGAAGATAAATGCTTTATTTTACAGTTTTATATCCACAATCTACAAGTTGTTATTTCTCTCATGTTATTGATAACACAAATAACAAGTTATAAATTTTGTGTAATTAAATACCTAGTTTCATTTTTAAACAGCATTTCCATAGATGACTTTTAATGTCAAATGATAACTCAAAGCTAACTACTAAGAGCTATTGCCAAATTATTAGTATTCCAAGCAAAATATAAATATTGATGCAAAGTAGGATTACAAAATTTCACTTATGCACATTTTAAAAACGAAAAATAGGTTCTGGAATAAAAGTTTGAATCAAGGAATTACTGCATTCAGTAAGGTACAATTTTCTGTCACCATGACAATACACAAAATTTTGTTTAAATTATGTATTATTTCTTGAACTTTTTTCTTTGTAGTATTCTGAGAGGTAGTAGTTACAATATTAATCTGAACCAATAATTGTAAATATAAAAATTCAGTTGTGTATCTTAAAATTTAATGTTTTAAAAATTAACTTATTAAAATGCTTATAAGCTAATATATGTGCTTGGTTAACTAGTGTTATTAAAATGACTAAACATTCATTTTATAGGGATTGTATTGAAATTATACTAAAAACAAAGAAATACCTCTGCTTTCATTTTGACAATAAAGCAGTGCTTCTATTCTTGTTAGCTTTTTGTACGTATATTAACTTACTGCAATCTGAAAATACCTGCTTACTCTTGAATTCTTATTTATGGTTGATATCTACTTGATATTTTGTCTTTCAATTTGAAATGGATCAAGATTTCTTGTTCCAGGTATATTTTATCAATGATCATTTGATTCATGTTATTCTATTTTAGGGTTACGTCATGTAGGGGTGTGTGGAATGAAGAAATGGATGTGGCTGATACAAATCGTTAATGAATGGAAATTGTAAAATTACTGTAATTTTACTTAAGAGAGATGTTGAAATAATTTTATTTGGAGCTTAAACCATTATGAATAAAAAATTTACTGAAGATTTCAATAATGTGATATTGAAGGAAGATGTTGTAAATGAGTAAATTGACATTTCATTGTTAATCCTTTGAGTACCAGATATATGTAGTTTGCTTCCCATGAGAAAAGTGCCCTATGACTAAATATAGTTATTTCTATAGCATAATACTTTAGTTCAAGTAATAATAAAATTATTTCTAAAATGACAATTTTTGGTAATAAATATATGCATGTTTTCTACATTAGTAAAAATGATAGCTTGGATCTCAAAAATCTGACGAGATAATTTTTTTCATGTGACTGCAAAAAAACACCGCTGAATCTACCATTTGGTGCTTGGCACTAAAATTGTCAAAATACTATTCCTCTTCTGTTGAAGGCGTTTGTAGTTTATATGTTGAATAGTTATTAGATGTTTTTACTTCTGCTAGAGTTTTTTCTGCGGTGTCTTTAGACTGCTTTAAGAAATTATTTTTTCAGGAATATTTGCACATTAATCAGTATCTGTGTAGCATGTTAGTAATAATTGGTAATGCAGCAGTATAGAAAATATATGATAATATACATGTTTGTAATGCATGAACTGCATCACAAGGACTTAAGTGCTTATGATTCAATCATTAATAAGATTTTTGGATGGAAAAATTTTCCATGGCATATTTTGTAAAACTAGCGGTAAATTTTGCAAGCCTATTTACAATTTAGTTTTTCATACACTAAATGGGTATACATAATTATTTTTGTTGTATTTTCTGGTTTTGTTTCCACAAGGACCTCAAAATTTTATTTTAAAATATTTACCCCGGTATATAGTGGTTGTGGTAAATAATTTAAAAAATAGAGTTAATTAACCAAAAATTGCTCTCCTTGATAATTATTTCAGCAATATGTGGGGTGATACATATTTTCTGCTATTGGTGAATTGAGTATCTATTTATTAGATTTTAATGAAGCTGTAGTCTTTCATAAGGTTAGGAAAACTAAGCACTTCTTTTCAAATGTAGGATGTAGGAATTAATATTAGACTATATAGTTAGTCAAAAATTAAGGATATAGTTAATGATTTCAGGCATCACTTGGTGGAATTTCTTCATATTGTAGAAATAAAGAGACTTATTTGGTAATTCCACATAAACTTAGAGCTACTTTTTACAATAGGTCAAACTTAAAAAACCTTCTATGCCATACTCAAGATTAAAAATTTTGAAAAAAGTGGAATTTATAAATTACATCGTGGAGACTGTACAGCAGTTTATGTAGGACAAACTGGATGGAAACTCAAAGAAAGTACATTATTTTTGCTTCATAAATAGTAACACAACCTCTCTCTTTGCCAAACATCACAACAGTGACTTTATTCCCAAAATCCTGCATTATGAAAGAAAGGGACCCAGGCTTGATATTCTGAAACAATTGGTAATTATACAGTGTGTGGCCTCAAAAAACAGTGAAGTCATAAATGATATTTTGTATCCTTTTCATTCCCCACTTCTCGACCTCCTGTTAATCTAATTATACCTCCCAATTATCCACATTGTCTTCTCATTACCCAACTACTGGACTTAACTTAGCTCTACCAATTTCCCTCTCCCCTTCCCATGAAGGTTCATTCCTTTCCTCCAATTATTGCTCGTTCCACCATCCCTTTCATTATCCTCCTCCACCCACCCATTGTATCTATTACAATAAATTGCTATCGACTTTGAGTTTACTTCACCTGATGATGTTGCATTGCAATGAAACCTAGGTCTAAAAAAAAGTTAGTGAAATTATTAAATAAGTTCTTATTTCTACAAAAACTAAGGAGTTAAACATCAATGAATGTGAAATAAATTCAAGTCAGTAGAGTACCTGATACCTTTACAACCTCGGCATGGTTAGGGAGCCATGATCAGGAGGTGCTATACTTCAAGTAATATGAATCTATAGTAAGGACCCCATAGCATCTCTGGTATGCCACAGATTAAAATATCTTAGTTCTTTTTTGCACATTTTAGAGAAATGCTTAGCTTTAATTATTTAATTGACAAAACAAAGTTAGCTTTGTCCTAATAAAATAAAGTATTTATACATATTTGTTTTTATCTCTCAGAATTTTAAAATTGTATAATTCACATGAAACTTTTGCTATTAAACTTAATAAGTTGGAAAACAACTGCAATAAATTTTCATTTTGATTTTCTTTAGGAAACAATTTTATTAAATATAGAATTATCAATTTTTAATAAAAAAATATTAAAATGTTGCCAAGCTGATTGTATTCCTTCATAAAATATTGAAAGTAAAATTTGATTACTCGAATACAACAGAAATGAAGGTTATTTTTGTTTTTACTTCCAGCTTTGCTACCGAATAATAGATATTAATGATGATGAAATGAAGATAACTTACTTCAATGGAGAGAGTAGACAAACGAAATGCGGGTGTTGTACCATTAGTCCACGAGTCAATTTTTAATAAAAGATTCACCATTTCTTTGAACTAAATGGAATTAAAAAGGTTAATTAATATGGGTAGGAATATATGTACATCCAAATACTGGAAAGTATCAACTGTGTGATTTCCAACACATTCTAGAATTTTGGAAAAATAAAAACTAAGAAAGGGATAACAAAAGAGGATTGGATACAGGGCCGAGTTAAGGTTAAAGGGCCTAAGGCCAAAGGGATGGAAGGTCCTAAATATGAGTTACATATTTCAACAAAATTATCAAGTCATCAAAGATATTTACATTTTTATTTAATTACAAATATATTAACGACTACTTTCTCAGCTGTTACTTAAATGTGGAATGGAGATTCTAGACCAGTGTTTCTCAACCAGTAGGATGTACATCAATGGTGGGGTGTAAAGGTCATCTTGGTGAGATGCGCTGTTTCAAAATAATTATAAAATTTTTCTCAACAAAATTATTGCAATACTTATGTCCTTAAAATTTTCCAATAATAGTTAATGTAATACTAAAATGCATTTAAAATAAAAATCCACTTCTTGGAAAAGGTGAGGTTTTGTTTTCATGCTGGAGGACATTCTTTGACCATATGCTAGGTGGGACGTAAGATACAAAGGTTGAGAACTGCTGGTCTAGACTGTGGTCTAACTCTAGGTCTTTATAAGCCTATGGGTTAATCTGGCGCTACCTGAATACAAACACGAGCTATAGACATGACATTGATATAGATATTTAAAGAGATATATAAAAAACGATATTTAAGGAAGAGTATTTTGCAGATCTATATAAATTTATACTAAATGCAGAGAGAAACTACTTTACTGAAGGATGAATTTCAGGAAAATTTTTAAGATGAGGGGTAATTGATATTATAGATAGATAGGAATAAAGAAAAAGTTTTAAATGACCTTAGGCTAGATACTGAGCTGTTAGTCTACTAAAATTTCCATGATTGAAAATTTTTAGTTTTGAAATGTAGAATTTCCCTTGCAGTTACTAGAAGTGTAAAATATAGTGACTTTTTCAGTTATGCTATGTTAACTTTGTGAATATATCAAAAAGAATTCCCTAAGGTGCCAAGGACAACCAAATCAACTGAATGAATTTTATCTATATTTTTCTAATTATCTGCCTCTGAATTTTTGTGAGACTAACTGAAATTAATTAAATAGTATGCTTTGAAGTATATTTTCCTGCTAAATAAACTCATGAAAAAGCTTAACTTTCATTGAAGAATAAATTACTTGATTTATAACCATAATGAAGTGAGATATGGGATTGTTAACACTCATAATGGCATAAATTTGTATAGGAATTCAAGAAAGTGGAAAGGGAAAATTTCTTGGTTTCCATTAACAATTATAATTAAAACATGCAACTGTATATTACACTGATTTAGACTAAATGATAACTCAAGAGTGTGTTCAAGTTTGTTCATACTTAAATTCCTTGTATTTAAAATCTCTAAGTTTTTACTGTATAATCTTCAGTATTTATTAATGTTGCTTTAGCATTAAATGAATAATACAGTGTAACCTCAATAGAACGAGTAAGGCACATAACAATAACTTTACTACAGCAAGCAAAAAGACCATCATCATCAATTTCTTAACAGTACATGTATGGAATTTAATTTTGAGATATTACAAGTACTCGTTAGAATGAGTAATTTTATAAATTCTCGCTATATTGAGGTTTCATTTTATTTATAGATTTAAGTGATTCGCTTATTTCCAGGACTGTTTACATAAAATGCTAATCGATTCCATTTACCATTAAAAATTTTGTTCACATTCATAAGGTTTTACATAATATCATGATCAATAAAGATTGAAATGTAGGCTAAGAATTAAATTAAAATATAAAATAAATAAACAATTTCCAAAAATAATTTATTATTATCATTGATAATATATTTTATTTCATATTGTGATTGCTTTCCTCAAATTTATGCCTTAGCTGAATTTATTAATATGTTATTGACTACTTTCGCTATTTTTGTTCTTATTATCACGCAAATTTTATCTGTTGAAAATCATTTTCATGGTTCAAGAGAGAGACTACAAAGAAAAATTTAATTACTGATACTAACCACTGGTTTTCATTTTTAGGCCCAAAAAGAAATGTTGAAGCTGCTGGAAAATTCATTCTAGATTTGTTTTTTGAATGTGTTCCTGACTTTGAGAAGACAATATACTTTCACTTCACATGTGCAACAGGTACAAGCTTAATTTTTCATTTTGTGATATGAAGAATGCATGGTTTCCTTTTCAAATCATTTGAGACATTAAACAATTTAATTTAAGAATCATTCTCTAAAATGTGTACTGTCATGCTCAGAAATTATTCATGAGCTTGAAACATATTAAATAAACTTGTAGTAAATCTGTTTATTTTAGAGAAGGAAATTTTCATGGTGCTGCTTGCTTTCATGAATTTTGGGTTTAAATAAAACTTACCTTCATTGAGCAATCTTATCACTAACAGCAAAACAGTTTTCTTAAGAATAAATTATTTTTGTTCAGCATGGTTTACAACCTCAAAATTTATCTCATTTCAAAGAAAAAGTTTTAGTACAATAAAATTAAAAAGCTTGGGTACTGTTCACATAACTGGGTGTAAGGTAAACAAAGCGAAGCTAGATATGTCGATGGTGAGAAAGCAATGAGAAATTGAACTACTGAGGGGAAAGATGAAAAAGCAGAAGTTAAACAAAATGTAAATATAAGAAGCATTTCAAAGTATGTAATGAAACAATATAGGTTAGGGGCATCATGTAATAGTATTTATTAGAATGAAATAACAAATAAGAAGTAAATGGCATGAGAAATCATCAAGCAATATCGGGAGGACTGAAGGCGGTGGTATCTTGAAGGATTTGATCAAAGGTATCCTCCTAGCACAGCTGATGTCTCCACATGAACTCCTCCACATAACTTACCAGAAATTTGCAATGTGTTTCACACTGCTTTTCACAACCTGAGGGAGGGAGGGCACAGCGAATGTGGAAAGAAACCAATACCACCTAACCAATCTTACCCAATCCGGGAGGCCAAGTAAGAGTATGCTGTGGGCCGAGTAGGTATATGCTGCATACTAGTACCATTTCTCTTCGCTTTCTCACCATTGACAGTGCTAATGTTGCTTTGTTTACCTTCCACCTGGTTATGCAAACAGTTCCAAAACTTATCTGAGAGTTAAATTTATTCATTCACTCTGCTAGAGACGTGGAGTAAAAATCTGTTTCCTGAGGTGACAAAACAAAATACTGCTTCAGGTCACAATAATATGGATCAGTGGCAACAACAGTGTATTGGCATTGCTAGAAAGGTGACACCTGAGGTGGTTGCCTCTCTGGTGCACCTCGCCTTATGGCCCTGCATCCTTCTCTTTGCGATTTAACTTTACTTTCTCTCTCTGTTGTAGTGTGATCAACTCATATAGGATTAAAAGCTTGTATCTTTCCTAGAAAATTACAGTTATAGTTTATAAGAAATTCAAATGTTCACTTTGGCTTGTCAAACCATGTCATAGCAACGCAAACCAATGCATCTCCTGAAATTTGGTAGGAATATGTATTCTGTGTCTAAGTGATATTGTATCTTCTGAAGTCAAAGTATGTGAGATTTTACCATACAAATTATCCAGCACCCTGGGGGAGAAGGGGTCGCCAGATTCTTAAAAATGCCAGATAATCACATCAAAGTTTTTATGCAGCTTATTTTTGAACATTCTTTTACAACATTGTGTTCAATGCTTCAGAATGATTGCATGAGTATTGGAAGATGTAAACTACACAATGTAGTGGTGATACAGGATATATTTCCACAGGATCACCAAAGAAGTGGTAAGCGAAGAAGGCTATTCATCCTGGTTAGTATTCATCTTGTTAGTATTTTAACATCATTCAAACTCAGATTACAGAAAAAGAATTTTTTAATTACCAAATGAAGGTTACATTGAACTACATGAATAACACTGATTGCTGAGAAATCCTCAAGAATAATGGGTACACAAATATTTTGAAGAAAGAAAACACATGGAAGACAATAGTGAAAGAATTTCTGTCTGTAGAAGTGTGCAAGAAAAAGGCCATTAAAATCATTTACTAATTAATTGTATACATATAAGTGAGAGAGAAACTCCTGCAGGATGGAAGTAGCCCAACGTATAAGCGAGAATTAGGTACATTTCAGTTATGTACAAGTCAGTATGTGTAGGTATGATTTTGCATAGTGTTTCGCCAGGGATTACAAAAAAATATGGATAAACAAGTATTATGGATAATGGGTTACATATAACCCAGATCCTACTGTACTACTCACAATTGTCCTGAAACATTTTGGCACCATGTGGTGCGCTATCACCGGACTGATACTGCCTTTGATACGATTCTCTGGCGAATGCCGAATTACTCGCAACTTTTGCTGGATTGGCCAGGAGCGCTGGATTATGTTGCAAGCTGCATAATTGGTCGCTGAATAATCGATGATCTACTATATCTAGAATTTTATTTCAACTATTGATGGTGAAACTTTGTGGAATAATTCCATAATATGAAGTAAAACTGTAATTTTCCACTATTTTATATTATAACACAACCTAGGTTTCGACGCTTAGTGTCATCATCAGGTGATGATGACGCTAAGCATTGAAACCTAGGTCGTGTTATAATATAAAATAGTGGAAAATTACGTTGTTTTATTTCATATTATAGAATTTTTTATTGCTTTTTGTATTAGTTATGCTCATCAAATTAACCTTCTAAAGCTATAAAAGAAGTAAATATTTTATTAACTCATAACTATAAAAATTTTGAATGAATGCTAGACACACTTCAATTATAAAGTTTTTGTTGTTAATGATAATTAACAAGTCATTTACTCTAACAAGAAATTAAAATCCATAATTTGCTAATAATTATTGGTGGTGGCTACTTAATGGTTGAAATGTGCATATGGTTTACATGGCCTTGTAATGGCTGTAAACAGGGCTGATGTGATATCTTTGGGGGCCTCGATGCAAGTACGATTTTGGGGGATCTCTTTCTTTTTCTATAAAATGTTCCAACCATGGCCGTCATGTGACCTGGACTTGTGAGACGGTGGTGACAGGCAGCTCTTTATCTAAAATCAGCACTCTCTATTCCGTATGAAGTAGTTGAATGTTTATTTCTGTCAGATGGAATTTTCTTTAAATACCTCAGTGGTGAATTTTTACCCTATGGTCCTTGATTCAACTTTTAATATTATGCGACTTGTAAAATATTAAATTAACTAGTGTAATTGCCCATCAAAATAATGATGGTATTTTAATCATGTCTATTTGCAGTAGTATTTCTTTGGTAAAACCTGTCACTAAAGGAAAACAGAGATAATAAATTAACACAAAATATGAGCTAAAAGAACGCTACTGGTCTTATGAATACTATTTTACAAATGAAACCACTAACCTGATAAATAATTGCTAGCTAGATGCTGAATTCATGATGAAGTAGCAGAATAGTATCGGTTTCTTCGATGAAAGGCCAAGCAAAGCTAAGGGCTAGAAAATTTTAACCCTCTGCCTTTCAAACCATCTTAAAATGTCCGAATCTGAATCTTCCCGTCACTCAAAATGTTTCAGGACATCTGAAGCTCAATGCTTCCATTTTTCCCTGTGACACATTATTTGTCAAAGCTCAGCTGTTGGAAAATGTAAAAATTGATGTCACATAATTGCTACCTCTCTTAGCAGCAGAGAATTTAGTTTGTGGCCATCAGATACTGACTTTCATATTCACATCTGACCCCTTAACGCAGCCCATATATCTGTATCGATGTGTATAAATATACTGTGCCATTTATCGATGGCAATGAGTTATTGACCAAGCAAAATTTGAGGCCCCCTCTTTTGGAGGGCCGTATGCGTAGCATAAACTGCATGCCCCATCATGCCAGCCCTGGTTGTAAATATTATAAATTTGAGCCTGCAAAATAATGTTTACAAGTATCAGCCATTAAATGTTTGTTCCTAGTTTTATGTTTAAAACAGAATTTTGAAATTGCTTGTGGGATTGGAAGAAATTACTACCACATAAGTTTGAATGAAGTGTAAACATCATAATGTTCTCTTTACACATTTACTATCAAAATTAATGTATGATTCCATCATTTTCCATAATTGACTTAAACCTATTAAGTCTGTTTGTGTGATAAATTTTCAATATATTTACATCATCAATAAAAAAACATTTTGTAATACTGGGTGTTTATAAAGTTATGTGCTCTGTTAAACTTTAATAACTATGTTTGTGCACATGATGGAAACATTCTGTAAATGGCATATAAAAGCAAATTTAGTGAAGTTTTAACAATGTTGCTCATTTAATGTGCAGCAATGATTGTGTGACTATGTATGTGTGAGGAAGTTATTTTTTATTCATTCATATGCTTTCTCATGATATTTTTGACTATAATGATTATTATTTTGTCTTTTAAAAGAGCATTAAAAAAATAAGATGTCAACACTCTTACATTAATATCTGAAAGATACATATAAAAAACAGGCTCTGAACAGTTATAACTAGAAGTAGATGAAAACTAGGAGATAAATTCTGCATGACTGGGAATACAACCTGGGTTTTCCACTTGCTGGGCAGATATTCTACTACTCAGCTTTTATCGTAGATCAGGGTTGTCCAACATGGACCATAGGCCAGAGTCTGGCCTGTCAAAGGTTTCTATCCGTCCTGCCAACCATTCATAATTTATGTCTTGGCTGTGAGAAACATAGGCCTAGAGAGTTTGACATTTTTATCCTTCTTCTTTGGATCTAAACCTAACTGCCAAGCTTTTCACTCTATCAAATTTAAAATTATTAATTTCAAGCATATAAGGACAGGCTTTATGGCCCAGCATAGTAGGTGGCCAACTAGGGCATTTAATTTAGAGTGAGAGCCAGGAACAAATGTTAGACAGTATTTTTGTCAAAATTGTAAGAGGAACCCAAAATTCACAGCTTAGACTTGTAATATGGGGATGGCAACTTTATGTGGCAGGTGTAAATCTTTAGAGGAAATGAACCTTGATAAGAAATTCCAGTGGAATGATCAATTGGTTTTTAATAAGAATACTGAAAAGCAAACTGCACAACCATTATATTAATTAAAACTAAAATTGTGACTCTCATGAGAAGGAAAATTTTTATGGAATGCAAAGCCTTCAAAAATCTTGGGATGATGATTTTTTTGTTATTGAGTGATCATGTCTGATATGTCAAGAAAATATAGCTGTTTTCAAGGAATTGGGTATCAGGCAATATTATTTTACAAAATAGGCTAGCAAATTTGACAGCCTCATAGGTCAGGTGTGATTCCATCGAGTGAACTTGCTTAAAAGAAAACTATCAAAAAATCATTATCAGGCAACAATCTTTCTTCAAAGATGCAAACCAGAGTTCCGAATCAGCAATCAAGATCAGTTTTTTAATGGTTGAGACAATAGCCATGAAAAGGAAACAGATGTCTAATGGGAATTTTGTGAAGGACTGCTTGGACATGTTTACATCTGTGACTGATCAAGACAAAAAGTCTGTGGTAGAGAAAACTAGCCTTTCACATGAGAACATTGCTTGAAGAGTAGATGACAAAGCCTCCAGCATTCAAAATTCTCTAATAAAAAAATTCAATGCCTGTAAGCTTCACAGTTTAAAGCTTGATGAAAGTGAGTGATATGACTCAACTGACAATCCTTGTACTGGTAGTCACAAAATTTTTTGAAGGATCTGCTCAATCTATGTCCAATGAAATGCATGCACTAAGAAATAAGAGACTTTTGATGATTGAAAATGAGTTTTGCTGAAATTCAATCTACAGTGGACAAACTATGTGTTCCACAACTGATGTATCCCTTGCTATGACAGGCAAGCATAAGGGATTCATTAGTCTAATCCTCAAATCAGTGCTTCAAGAAGCTGTCATTCATCTATTCAGCAGTGTTTAGACCCTGGAGATGGCACATGTGTTAGCAGGGGTATACTGATAGGCCCCGCAATGCCCAAGATTTAGGGGGCCTCCGATCATTGAAACCCTACTGACTAAGACATCTGATGCCCGCTTTAGAAACCCTAAAAACGTAATTGCAACTTCTGCAATATGGCTTTATAACGTTGAGAAGAGGCATTTCTCGGCATGAAAACCAGTGCAAGATACAGGTTACGACTATATGCCTTCTGACATCTCTCGCTCTTAGGCGAATGTATTTTGTCATTTGTCAAAATTTCTTAAGTGTTATATATATCTAGGGAAGATTATTGTGCTTATTTGTGTATATTGTGTGCATTTACTTGTTAAGTGAAACATGAGGTCTGCATCCACTGTTCAGGCTCTAAAGGATGATGACTTGACTTCAATTATCGGTTGGGTCAGTAGTCACTAATTTAGGCCTCCAATTTTGTTTTCATATATAGGTACATAAGTAGATTTTGGTTGGCGTAAAGCCTCCCTTCTTTTCGACACCACGAGCTACTCCTGATGGCACATAGGAATTTACAGATCATATTTATTCACTAGGAGACCATTCATGTATTATGACAGCAAATGATTAATTATTTTTGACCTTCTCGCCCCTCTATACCAGCAACTGTTACCATTTGGGTGACTCTCTCCCCTTTTGTTGTAGCCCCCCTTTTTAATAAAAATTAGAAAATGCATAGTAATGCATGGCAGTACCTTCTAATGCCTTCTTATAGCGTTGCAATGCATTTTAATGCTCTTTAAAGCACAATGAGGAAAAATCTATCAGATTAAACAAGGTAAAGTTATGCTTACCGAAAAATCAATTAAATACAAAAAAAGAATTCTGTTCGGCAAAACGCGGGTAACAAACAGGTGGAAGCTTGCTGTGGACAAGCTGTCACAACATGTAAATCACAGGTAAAAAGTAAAATATTTCTTAGATAAAAAAATCTTACGTAAGCATTGGTCATACTTCCCTTTCCCTTAAGGGGGGTCATTTACAGGTGCCAGGAGCTTAGCTACCTAATGTGCCATATGAAAAGGGGTTCTTTGAAGTGCACCAACATCATACAATACACAGGATCGACAGCTTCACTTCCTCATCAAAGAAATACTTTTCGTATTTTTAGCCATAAAAATATCATTGACCTCGGCTGAGAATCGAACCCGCAATACTTGAAGCCATTGACACGTATTTCAACCACTGTTCCACCGATGTGGACCGATAACTGTAATTTAATAAGCATACTCAATGTCATAGAGTAATGAATACGTCTTATTTTTCTTGCATCTAAGACATTATAAGGATTGTTAGGAATAATATAATATTTTGAACCCATTTCTCCAAATGGATTAAAGTTAATAAAAAAACAAACATTACTATATTTTTTTATAATTTCAGGCTTTTCAAAATATCAGTAGCATTTGTGTGAGGGAGGGGGGACGATTCTTCATTAATATATAGACAATGATAAGGAATTCAGCTTAGAAAATATTTAAGATATACATAGGGGGTATTATTTGCTGTGGGTGCCCTCCCAGATTTTCCAGTATGCCACTGTGTTAGAAAAAGTTGCTTCTAATCAATTTAAAAGGTCCAAGGGGATTGATCAAAGACAGTTCTATGCCTTTCTCACAGAGATAGGTTTAGATTAGTGTGATGTCATTTACTTCAGCCTTGTTTGTTGGTGGGGTGGCAGTGGTTAGGGCATTGGCCTTCCACGCAGTGGTCCCAAGTTCCAATTCGGCAGAGGTCAGATTTTTCAACCTGGGATCGACCTGTTCCCTACTTGTCTGCTTTGAGGAGACTGTGCAAGTCAGTGCTCGGCACTTTGGAAGGGACATTAAACAGTTGCCCCCCTTGGCACTCTTTGTTAAGAGTAGTCTAATGCCGGCACCGGGTTTCCCTCCTCCCTTTTGAGTCTCTCTGGGGTGTAAGGAGTTATGACTATAATAATCCAAGAGGTTGATTAGCAAGAAATACACACAAACAAGAAATCTTGTTCATTGGTGCAACAGGATGGGCATTAGGGTGGGCTAAAAAAATGATTTCTGATCTTAATGCACTAGTGTGGAAAAGGTGCGATTTGAGCTTGTAAGGAGAATTTTTTTCTTGATATCGGGCAATATGTAGAGGTGCCACTGAGAAACTGAAGTTTTCAATTTATATAAAACGATAAAAATTCATTATTTTTTAATTTTATCATTTGAGCATCGCACTACAATACAAGGAATTCCCATTGTCCCCATATTGAACCCTTTCAACTCAGACTGAAGTCAGACAATATCTTCAGATGCCACTGGACAATGCACATAGTACCAATTTCTCTAATTTTAAGGATTTTGGTAGTGTGCAGCTCTTTGCTTGTTTAGATGTGAAGTGAATCTTCGAAACAACCCAGAACTGACCACGTGGAGGTGGCTGCATGTCGTGTTCCTCCTGTGTGCACTGGAGACTGCCCAGCCCTACCACCCGACCTTTAAGGGCACGTTTATTGTTTCTTGAAAGTCAAAGGTTCAAATTGTGCCTTGTACCCAAATGAGGCATAATTTGTCTTGAGGTGATTCTTGCTCTCACAAAACCATCTCTGGCCTCTTCCCCATACACTGCTACCGAGGCTTCATTTACTAGACGAACAGCTCTCTCCACTGCCTGTGTATGGCATGGGAATCTTGGTATGGAAATGTCCACGACCATCTCGCCCTTAATCATGAAACGGATTCCCTCCACTGTGATATTCTTTGTCAGAGGCGGTTCACTGATGGCACATTTTTGCCTGTAAATCAATTGAACATAATCATTAGCATCCAAATTCAGATCAGGAATTTTGTACTGCCGCAGCTGGGTACTGTTACTGGCACTTTCCTCTTCACTCGCACGGAATTCGCCACATAGCAAGTTGTCATATGTGCAGACGATGATCTGTGAGCATTGCGAGGAGTATACTCTCTGGATGAGCAAAGTAGGTGTTTTTCTTAATAGTTTTGTCTACAACTTCTCTGAGATCATGTGAAAGGTATCGTGTTAATTTGATTGGAGTCCAAAGGTGACGGGCACCCTCGTGGCACAAAGGGTTTCCTTTGATCTTGAACCACATAATGGTATACACTCTCATTATGAAGGTACTAGAATGCGAAGATTTTCATATGGGTCAGGACTAGCAACATAAAGTCATAAGGCTCTGTTTGCTGTAGTTAACCTTCGTGAGTGTGATAATTTTCCTGAATTATGTTCCGCTAAGTCAGGTGGGCAATGGCCTAAAGCAACTGCTCTGCAAATGCGCAGTGGTTATCTTTGGTCTGTACTATGGTTGCTGTCCACTATTAAAGGCAAATCCACATCCACTCTTGGGAAAATGACAATAGGCAACCGCTCACATTCATCTAATTGCTTCCTGATCGGTCCTCCATAGCTATATATTCCCCTGGTGGCTCTATCTAGAGGCTTCAAAACATGGTGGAGGGGAAGCTCATTCACATGAAGCATACATACCAGCCATTGGAGAGGTCTGTTAATGACCTGCTCCATCAGGTGAATCACTCTGTTGTCAACCTCTGTATTTACATTAGTACCATCACAACCGATTGCAACAAGGTAGTCTGTCATTATATTGTTTCTTTGTAGGAACTCCGTAATGCTCCCCTTTATATTGGCAGCATTGGGTCTTCTATTTGCAATAGTATGTCGTACGTATATAGAATCAGGTTCTTGCAACATAGTAATGTGCTCTTCCATGTTAATGTCCCTCTAATATTTCTTCCCCTTTTTTACTTGAACAAGTGTTCTGTCCTTCTTTCTGTCAAAAAATTGTGCTTCCAATGTGTTTACGTCTCTGATTTCCTTCCCTCTTAGAGCGGACCATGCTTTCTTCTTCTCTCTTCTCACTTTATTCTTATCAATCACTTGAGATTTGTCCTCTCCGGTCACCATTTTCAGATCTTCCATTACAGCAGAGGCTATTGTTGCTCAGTTGCAGCTCAGTGAGGACCCTCCTCGCTTGGCAACTAGTGGGGCCAGAGCTGCTTTTACATTGTTGCAGCCCTTCTTAACAACTCAAGAGCAGCTTTCACAACTCCTTTGCCTCCCAAAAAAGAAAATATGAACCTTGCTTCATGTTCCACTCTCATGGCAAGAATATCGACCTGTAATCCCAATCGAAACAAGCAAAAACCTTAGAATGGCCGAATATTGTGCACTTTGATATAATTGGCCCTAATTCGGAGCCCTAGTGGCATCTAAAGATATTGTCTGACTTCAGTCTGAGTCCAAAGCGTTCATGATGAGCTCGATAGGGATCTACTGAAAAATAGAGCAGTAGACAAATCATTAAATTAAAAAATATTCAATTCCGAACAATTTTAAAGTAAATTTTACAATTTAACGGTCCAGTGGCACCTTTAAATATTACCCGAGCTCAAAAAAACTTTTTCCCCTTACTCATGAACCCATATGGCACCTTTCCCACACTAGTGCATAGTAATCAAAAATAAAAATTTTAAAATGACCTTTTTTGGCCCAGCCTAATGGGCATATTATAATCTGTTTCTACTGCTTGTGAGGCTGGGACTTGAAGTATTCCGCTCGTGTTCGGGTTATTTTGCTTTGGCTACGATGCTATGTTGCCAAGTTTCCAATTTCACTCAGGTCATCAGTAGCTGCTGACGAGTGAAGTTCTATGCTCAAATAGATCTGGATGAAGCACGGTCATGCTTTCTGCAGATGCCGAAATATGATTGGAAAGTGTGAGCAATCGTGTCAACAGCACTCGTCAAGAAATTTTGAGTGGGGAGGGAAATTTACAACCTCTTATTGGCTGGTATTTTCTTCCCCTCACCCCACGGGTCTAACTGTAGACATGCCTCACTCACACGAAATGCTGGAATGGACTATAGTCAGATTCTGGGTACTGCTGGAAGAAATAAAAGTCTTCATGACAACAAAGGGGAAAATATAAGCTTCATGGATGATGGTGAGTGATTGAATGACTTGGCAGTCATAGTTGACGTCACCAAGTATCTTGCAAACCTGAATGTGAAATTACAAGGAAAGGGTCAGTTTGTCAATTGTACCAGCATGTACAATCAATCTTTTGGGAGTTAAAATCAATTCAGAAACCTGGCTGGAAACCTGAGAAAATTTCTTCAAATCTATTCGCCGGGAAAGTCTGAGATCTTTTTACCAATTCAGAAACAGTTTATTATTAAGAAAGTTGTCCCTTTCACAACACTATCGAAGAAGGTGTGCTGAGAGAGTGAACCATGAATGATACTCTGCACTGATTGACAGTCTGAGGAATGAAAACAAGGGTTTGCAGATTTCAGGGAACACCGAGATGAAATGAAGCTGTTTGCAATTCTTTTGGAATTGATGCTACTGATGCTCATGACATGCTCCAACTGGAAATAATTGAGTGACATGAAGAGAACTTCTGCAGGCATGACCTTCTGACATTTTATGATTGAGAATCTTATTGAATTTATCAAAACATGCCCTTCAATTCAATGCAATGTTTGAGAGCACAAATTACTGTGAGCAGCTTTGTTCAAAATTGAAATCAAAATCACTCCTGACAGACTGACATCCTTCTGAAATACTCTGCATTCCTACATCAAGTGTTGGGGTAAACATTGAGTGCTTGTGCAAAAAAGTCACATGTCATATCTTGCTAAATCAGTGTTCAAGTGTAGTGATGAGAAAGTAAGATAATAAATTAGTCATCTCATTTAAATTTTGTTCAAAAATGCAATTTCTTGTGGTTATGCTTAATAATACAATAAAGTTCCGAGGACTTATCTTTCCAAAATTTGCTCAGTTACTATAGAAAAAATTACAATCTGGCCCCTCACATGAAAAAATTGGATACTCCTGTGGTAGACTAATTCTCCTGTTTCAGGATAGGGTTTATTTTGGTTGGGATGTGGCTAGCCATGCTAGTATCTACCATCACCAACAGATGTCTTCTGTGATGTACACCAAATAAAATCCAAAACCTTTCAAAAGTGAAAATGTCTGTAGAGTAAAATGGAAAGTAAAGATCATCAATCACTATGCTACAGGCATATGCTGGAATATAAAAGTTGTTGGAAATAAGGAGGTGTAACACTTTGTATTTTCTTTTTCAGTAAAATAATTTCCTTATAAAGCAAACTGCAATATTTTTATTAATTCAACATTTTTTTTTACTCATAGCAAGTACTTTTAAAAAATTTATTCAAAAGAAAATGATTAAAAAAATTAAAGTAATAATTTCAACAAATTTAAGACTGCTGTGAGAAACATATTTGATAATTATAGTCAGGAACTGCTGGTTTTGGAGGCCACATGGCCCAGATAAGACTTAATAAAATGCAGTAATCTGTTTAAAAGTATACTAAAACAATAATCCTTTTATTTATGAAAAAAATATTAGGCCATTACAATTTCTACAATATTGGCTCTGCTTTCAATGTGTTTTGTTCTTATTCATCTCACCATGATAATGTTGCTGGTATTTAATAATGTGTGTGATACTTATGTTGATAAATAATTGTAGAGTGATAACATTTTCCCATTCAAGTAGCTCATAATTGCCTTTTTTACAGATACCAAAAATATAAAGATTGTCTTTGCAGTTGTGAAGCAGACAATTCTTAATCAGTATCTCAAGGATTTCCACATGGCCTAGTAATTATAATTTAGTCCTCTAGCTGCTCATTAGTCTCAGTCTCTTTCAAGGAGAGCCAAATATTCACTCGATATGTGCTGCTGATTATTCGACATCCCAGATGTTTCATTGAAAGGAGATGTAATTTTGCATGACAAAAGACAGACTATTCAATGAACCAGGGAAATGGCATGGCATCATTGTATACATGTCCATACTCCATAGTTTTGCCATTTGAGATTTTTTATGGCCATTAACTTTTCATCAGAGGTATATTAATTCATCAATATGTTCAAAGCTCAAGACAAAGTGATCAGTGATAATTAAGTATTAAAGATGACTGTAAACTGTGATTGATATTATAGAGGCACTCTGGAACAGTGGTTTTTATTTTTATGAAGAAATAAAAAATCAATTTATGCATTTTATGGTAGGTTTGTGGCAATTTCTTTTTTCCACAAATGATTAATTTTTATTAATTCAAGTGTGTGTAATAATTGTGTGAATTGTGAATATATTCTAGAAGTATATTTTCTGTTTTTTAATGATTTATTTATCGCTGTTAGTTTTGTACTAAGTCAACCCTTATTTTTCTACATCTAAAGATACCAGTAATATTTTGTTAAGGATTACAGAATCATAATTACTGTATATACTCGTGTATAAGTCGATCTCGTGTATAGGTTGACCCCCGACTTTTTCATAAATCCTAACCCAACCCTTAATATTTTGTAATTTTGTAAATTATATTTTAATAACCACAGGGCAAATGAAGTCATGGGTTTAAACCTATCGGAAATGTTTCTCATGGATAAGTCGCCCCTGAGTTTTTTGCTAAAAAATTGGTCTTAAAACCTCGACCTATACATGAGTATATACAGTATTTCCATTTTGTACTTTGACATTCAGTCTGAATGTAAATATAATTGTCCCATTTCTTTTTCTAGTCAACATAGTGCAAAAAGCTTAACAAATGGATAAGATATTGTTTTGTGGTAGTTTTGTATTTGTTTAGAGTTGCATTAATGCATCAACTTAAACTTACACCTACCTCTCACTTTGCTCGGTACATGCATTCCTGGTAAAGACCATGTAAAGCAAAACCATTCAAAGTGGGATAAATTTCCTCATAGGAATAGATGAGGTTAAATTTGAGCATCATATTCACCTCATCATGCAACAGTTTAGTTATATTATATTCAGAATTGATTGATTCATTATTTATTATAACCTCTGACCTGAAACATTTATGACTGTAAGACTTGGAAACTCTTCTGAAATCTTGCTTAAGTGAAATTGATCACCATCCAATTGGAGGTGATTCTCCAAAATAAAAACCTTGCAAAACTGAAAACGTAAAACAAAACTTTACAAAGGGAGGGGTGGGTGTATTTCATTGTTGTCATAATTATGACTTGCCAATAGAAACTACTGTAATAAATTTTGGTAATATGTATAAGTATTAAATAAAAAATATGCCCTCTTTTGTCTTCTTTTCATGCATTTTTTAATTCTGACAACAATTAAGTACAGTAAAACTCTGTTATAACGCGGGTTTCGGGAGACAGAGTGAACACCCGCGTTATCGGCAACCCGCGTTATTTCGAGAAATTTCCCAGAAAAGAATTTTTTTTAACGTTAAAGTACATATATGCTTTATAACAAATTTAATTGCAAAATACAATACAAACTGATACCATATTTCGATTTAAATGCATAACTTATTTAATCGGTGTTTTTAAAATAGTCCGATATTTTCTTTTGGCGCGACAGCTGATGGCGTTTCTTCGCCACATACGTCTTAATGTTTTTCAAATATAAAAGATGAAGATGATCACAATCACTCTGTCTTTCCATCCAATTCATCACTTCACTGATGTTATCCAATACTTTGCTAATTTTAGCGGTCTCAAGCTCACACATCTCTTCATTCTCGCTATCATCTTCCGATAAATGTTCTGCTCTTCCGCGGTTCTGGATTTCAGCAACAATTTCTTCATCATCCTTATAGACAGCGACATGAGTTTCATTGCATCGGAACTGGAACCCAAACCGGAACAATGTCAAAATTTCCATTCCGGAATGTTCTGGAGCGGTTCCCTTAAAAACGGAGTAATGGGTTTGGAAGTCGATTCTTTAATCCAAAGAAAGAAACCTATTAGAAGAATATTAAATAATGTAATTTATTGTTTAATGGATAAAAATGACTTTTTAAGATGATGGCTCGAGAAAATTTATGAATATGAAGACAAAAATCTAAAATCTTGATTCAATCAACAAAATAAAACTAAATCTTAATCCTAGGTTTGTTTCACATCCCCTTGAAGGGTTAACAATTTAAGTATTGTTTATTAAATTTTTTTTTAACCATTAGTTGTTTTCAAATAAGATCATTCAACTTACTTTATTCTTATTTCAACATATTTCGTACTCTATATAAAAGGATCTTAAAAATCCTTATATAATAATTCTCAAGTGTCCGTCTGTCTGTCCCGGTATTGTTGGACATTTCCCAATGGAATTAAGAGCTGAAACTTTCACAATCGTTAAACCCCCAAAAGGCGGTCTCTAGAAAAATCAAACATCCCGGAAAAAGTTCCGGATTCGACTCCGGGAGACAATTATATTTTCCCATGAGTTTACACGGGATTTTCGATTTTTCAAGGTGTAAGCTTTATTTCCTTCATTAAAATATATATGTAAATATGGACCGAATTTCTCCATTTTTGATTTATTCGACGGCTAAAACTATAAAATATCTTATTCTTGCGATGTTTAGATGTTACGATTTGTCAGAAACACGCATTTCTTTTCGAAGTTTTATGGCTTTTTCGTACTCTTTCCGGGTTTTGCCAAGTTGAACCTCATTGTTGCCTCCGATAAATTAGCGTCTATTATGCCTTCAAATAGACGAAAGAATTGTGTTATTCGCTTCGCGCAATGTCAAACTTAATAGATTGCAACGTTAATAATTGAAGAATATTATTATTCAGTAAACATATGAAGAGGAAGAATAACGGAGCCAAAGAGTGGCAAATCAAGTAGTACATTGATGCCAGAATGTAATAAATTGCAAGCGCTTCATTTTTCGGGTGAATTCAAATGATTGTCAGGAATTTATTAATTAATCAAACAATTATATATATATATATATATATATATATATATATATATATATATATATATATGTTTTTAATCACACACACCTCAGAAGTTATATTTTAAATTTTAATCACGCTACAAAGTCCCGCTGATGTTCAACGGGTATTTCCGCTCGTTCAAAATAAATCTTGTGGTCCAGACGATATACATGGAGAAGCACTTAAAATCGGAGGCGTTGATACAGAGGATATTCACTATGACGCTAAATAAGTGATATACCAAACAATTGGAAAGCAGCAACTGTGATTCCAACACATAAGGGTGGTAATAGAATGTCACTAAATATTTATTGGCGAATCAGCTTAACAAGCGTAGTGAGCAAACTATTGGAAATGATTATTGCGGACTACATTAGGAGTTTTTGGAAAAAGGAAGAATGGTTAAGTCAACGCCAGCATGGTTTTAGAAAAGGATGCTCTAGTGATTCACAGACGCTTGAATTCAACCAAGACTTAATTGAAGCTTTTGATAATAGAGAACAGGTAGATGCTACCGTCATTGACTTTGCAAATGCTTTCGATGTTGTAAGTTACGAATTACTGCTAAAAAGCAGGTGAAATAGGTACCCAATAATCACGAAATGGATCCTAGATTTTCTCTGCAAACGAACGCAGAAGATTAAAATAGGAGATAGCCTATCAAAAGCGATACAGGTTACATCGGGAGTTCCTCAGAAAAGTGTGTTGGGACCCCTATTATTTCTTATCTATATAAATGACATGCCGAAGAAACTTACCTCTAAAGTTCGATCGTTTGCTGACGACTCTATTATCTACAGGGCAGTGAAAAATAACGGCGATTGCGATAAATTACAAAACAACCTTAATCAGGACCGGCTCAAGGTATATTGGCACCCCGAGCACCAACATTTTTTATTGCTATTACAAAATTCATTCATTGGCGCTTTTGGACCTCCTACTGTATCAGGTAGCCTGATGTAGATAATATGTTTAACAGGAAGTTGGACTTTTTTATTTTGCACTAAAGGAGCTCTCTCGTCTATTGACCACCTGCCCGAGGAACTGATACCTAGAACAATCCCCCTTAAAAGGTTTGATGGGAAAACACCTAAACTGGTGTGATGTCTAATTCTCCCTTCGTGCTCCTCCCTTACCTTCTTACACTCCAGATAATAGGTCGTGCATCTATTGCCCACGGCTAAACATGGCCTCCCCTATAAGCTGTCCCGCCTCATGGATGGAGAGTGCCTTCTGCGCACCGCCACCACAAAACGAACAAGGTATAGTAGGATAGCTTGGTAGGGTGATGTATGGTGGGGACTTCGAGGGCCCCGTGAGTGCTACGGTAGCCATGAAGGCCTACCTTGAAAACTCTCAACTCAGGAATCTAAGTCCTTTTGTGGTTAAAATTTTTCCCTATCTGCTATTTAAGATATTTACACAAATATCGCTTATATTCCTTAATGCTGTATTGACCTTGCCACCAGACCCACAGCCAAATTGCATTGTATATTTTCATAATAAAAAAACTGTTAATGATATAAATACCGTATTTACCGAATCCAAAACGACCTCGAATCTAAGCAGACTGTCAAAACAGAAAACAGATTTTATGACCTAATTTCTCACTGACTGTATTTGGTGTATATTTCGAACACATGTATTCAGTATAGGTAAACTAGTTTATTCATTAATTGAAATGGTTTGTTAATTTTTTTTTCTGAAAAAAAATAAAGGTATTTTAAAAATTGACTTAATAATTTAATTCCGGAATCTTAAGTTTGCAATGAAAAATACAATTATTTTAGGAAGTATGGTTGCGCATTTTATCGTTTTTTTTAACAAATGAAACAATTTGTTAAAAAACCGATAAAATACGTAACCAAACTTCCTAAGGTTCTATGACAACCCTTCGCGCATCAATTCGTCGCGGTTAGTTCGTCGGGCGTTAATACATCACGCTACAAACTCATCGTGCGTCAATTCATCTCTCGATTAATTCGTCATGGTGTCTCACCTTCCAATTTGACTCCTGACGAATATATCTCGCGACGCATTTCTCTCGCAACGAATTTGTCGAGTGATGTATTGACGCGCGAAGAATTGATGCACCACGAATTGAAGCGCGACGAATTAACACGCGATCAATTGACCGCAATGTATTGACGGCATATGACTTCGTTCTCGAATTTAAGACCCCCGCTTTTTGCAAGATGAAATTTGGAAAAAAACCTCGTCTTGGATTCGGGTAAATACGGTACTTTCCAAGGAAATATTTGAAACAACATAAAAATGTTTTAATTTGGTAGATTGTACTATTTTCACTATGCATTTCTTCTGACATGTGTAGGACAATTCCATTGCTAATTTCCAGTAAATGATAATGGAGAAGATCAGTCCAGAATAGATTTTAGAGTAATGTATGAGATTCTTGCTGTATACTTTCAATTGAAGAAGAATTAAACATTTATCACAAAAATTTCTCATGCAGATATAGGAAAGCCTTTTTTATATTACTATTTCAATATTCTATTATATTAAAATGCTATGAGCAATAAATCAAACAAAATTATGTAGAAATATTGACAGCAATAATCAAAAACTGAGGGAGCAGTGAAACACTTCATTTTTGCAATTCAATTTAAATTTGGCAGTGTTATTTCTTGTAATTCCTTAAGAATTCTTAAGGGCTTCAGTAAAAATTTCCAGTGAAACAAATAATATTACCATGATCATATGCTTTATTTTCAGCACAAAGACAGTGTAGAATTTTTTTCATGATTTAAAAAATACAAATTTTAGTTGAAGTAATTGTATTTTATTATATAATGAAAGATGATTACAACAGAAATAAATTAAAGTTGGTGATTGGTTTGATCTCACAAAAGAGTTTTCAGGGCCCCACTGGTTCACTTCAACTGTTTTTCTAATTGTAAACACACACAAACACTTATGCAGTTCTGTACCACCAAGCAAAAAATAAGCTTTTAAAATATGAAAATATAAAATTTAGGCACTTTAATTCAGACCTATACATTATATTATTATTGCTTGAATATGTAGTGTTTCATTGTACCCAGTCAGCATAATGAAGATAGATTGGAAAATTGGCTAGAAAGGCAACCACAAAAATGATACTTTGTGCTGGAATTTCAATGGTATTTTTGTAAAAAATCTCTACTTTTCCATTTATTGGCATCAAAATAGTTTTAACATGAGATATATTTTACACAAAGATTATTTTCCTTTTCCATGCCTTCCCACAATGATACATAAAATTCCTTTCTAAATTTGCAAACCTTATTCCCACTTTCACATTCTTCAAAAAATTTCACTTTATCAAATGCTCTGTTTTGCATTTGGTGAATGCACGTCTAACCTCTTCTTATGATTACATAACATTTTCTAGCATATTTACAAAATATTAGTTCACTCAAACATTTTATATTAGATGAGTTTTCCACAGATAAAATTCATTATATATAAGATTCATGTAATGTTTTCATAAACTTTGCATGCGTAATTAAATATTTTGATAATATTTACAAACCAATGCCCAATTTCTATTTAAAACAAAATGTTTAACTTGTATAAACAAATCACTCTTCAAAAGAACTTTATTTTGTTTCCTAATTATTTTCACTACATTTTTATGTATATGATGCATTTGGAATACAGACCATTCTGGTTCTGGCCAACTTAGACCTTGGAATTGCTGATGTTTCTTTTAACATACCAGCCTTAATTGTAAGCTTCTACTACAGTTGCTTTTAACTCTATTTAATTAAAAGAGACTTAATGGACTAATTTTTATTTTATTTGTGGAATTACTTAATGTTTTTTTCCTATTATGAGCTTGGTTTTGTAAACCTTTGTAAAATCACAAGCAACTTCACTTTCCATATTTACATTTGATTATTTTCACCAGTCAATCATGTATACATTCCATCTTGTTTCATTTGAGCACCACCAATACGCTTTTTTAACTGGATATTGTTACTTCTAGCTTCCATTTCTGAAGATAAGAGACCTCATACCTCTGACCTTTTCTCTCAAGTATATGGCACAAAAATAACAATGCAAGAGAACAAAATGCTATTACAAAAACTGCCAACTGTATCAATCATCCAAAACTCGAGCTGTCATTACGGATATTAATGTATGCATAACTTTTGGCTGGAGTAAAACCTGGATGCTCACAAGGCATGAAAAAAATCTAGCGTGAGGCCCATGCAGTTTTAGCTATGCTACTGGAGTAAAGCATATGATGTTGCATGAACAACACTCCAATTTTCAATGCATTATTTCTACACCAGTATTGCATATAACATGGGTGAAAAGAGTATGTAGTAACTGCCACATGGCACTTGTACTTCACTATTGAAAATTTATATTTCTGTTGAAGCTATAAGCCCAACATTTACTTGCCCATGCGACTGAGCAGATCCTCCTTAGCTAATATCTTTACTAAGAGTTTTAGACCTAGCCTTTCTCCATAATTTATCATTTTTAATAAATACTAAAACAATTATATTCACTATGGCCATTCATACAAACCCTAAGGTGTTTTATAAGAATAACTACAGACTGTATTAGATGTAATGAAAAGGTGAATTTACAAGAAAAACTAGATTACAGACAAGTCTTTAAATTTATTTGCTGTACATTTGTAAGGTCCTAAATGCTTAAAAGCTGTAAAATGAGTGTGCTTTCAATAACAAGTGAGGCTAAAACACTAAACAAGTGATGAAGGGAAGAGCAGATGAATGAGGCTTAAAAAGAAGAATAACTTCTAACTATCAGCTTCTCTGCTATTTGTGATTGATAACAGCTGTTTCTTATACTGTTCAGCTTCCCTTTCCTTTTTCTTTAGCTGCTCACGATATTCTTCAGCCACTCGCTTTGCCTCTTCCAGTTTTCTTGTAATAGCTACTAAATCATTCGATGTATTCCTGTTGACAGTTGTCTCAACCTCCTTAAAAAAAGAGATCATTTTAGTAGATGCAAAAATGAATATTATATAAAAATATTCATCAAACAGTTATTAACTTTACCTGATTTGACGGCCTTGCTCTCTGCTGTGATAACAACTTCACTACTTTGAAGCTACGTGTTTGGTTATCCTTTCTGTTTACTGTTTTCACTTTACCTATTTTCCCTGGGAAAAGATTTGAAAGGTTCACATACACAAGGAACACAGGGCCATTAATACTATGAAAATAGATATTTGAAAGTTAACAAAACATTCTTCATGCAGAGAGATAACATTGACTTACCTGATAAAGAGAGCAGCTGATTAGTAGAAATGGTAATTACATCTTGATTACCATTGAATATCTTTCTATTGATTAAATTCCCTTGTTTGATTGTTTTTGGTAAATGGGTTTTAGTTAAATCAAGAGCCAGCTTCCCAGCCTCTGCATGAATGAGAAATTTAAAGACATCAATAAAAGTGTTGAAACAAAGTGATGAAAGGACTGACTAATGTATTAATAATTTATTATTCAAAGTATTAAAATGTCATGAACTTAATAGCCAGCACAGAGCTCATATTTAACCCATTCGCCTTCATGACCAGCTTCTAAATGGTTGTGAGATACTATTCCTATTATTAATTGGTAGTTCTAAGCCAGTCTGTTGAACAATTATTCCATTACCTTTCATAGAAGTTGGGATGGGAATGTAGGACGGATGGTAATTTCCCGATCTAAAGGAAAAGTTTATCAGATTACACATTGTACATTTTTCTTGAAGATTTAAAAAATATGACATAGGTTTCATTTTTGCTTTTTTAGTTGATTCCTAGCATATTTAATGACATTTTGTGGTAAATTTGGAGATGAGAAAATAATGGAGTTTTTGAGAAATTATGACTGGAGAAGCAGGTAAGACTATTATGAAGTCTACAATTAAAACCTCTACAGATAGTTGGCTTGACAAAGTCATGAATGATAGCATTTGTAGTGATCGTGCAAATTCAGTTTTAAACCGAACAACAATTTTTGAAGAAAAGTCTTAATAAATATACAGGGTGTCTGGCGACTTTATGTCATAACTTCGGGATCTTATTCCTTAAATGATTTTGAGTAAAAAATGTCATATGAACATGGGTCCGTTTCTCATTTGTTACAGAGCTACGGGCAATTTAAATTATCTCCTACTTTGATTTGTACAACCTAATGGCTCAAAAATGCATTGTTTAAATAATTATTCGTATACATTGTTATTTGTTGAAAAATGTATTATTTAAATAATCATTCGTTTACATACCTAATCCATTGTTATAACAGTGAGAAGCATGACGCTTGCACAACAGACATGGATGTAATTTGCAAGCTCGCAGGCAGCATGTCAGTAGAACATAAGCTAGCGTTCAGTGTAGTGCGCTGTGACACCTGTGGTATCATTAACTTTCAATAATGCCGTTTACATTTTTAAATTAAGAGTATGCGGATATGTACTTCATGAATGGGTTTTGCGATGGAAACTCCGTTGCTGCCGTTTACGAATACCGACGAAGATTTCCACAAAGAAGAACACCAGATCGACGTACCTTTATTCAAGTTCACCGACATTTATGAGAAAATGGCTCATTTCCGTGTGTGTCGTGAGAGCTGAACGTCCATTACAAGTTAATGTGGATGAGGAGGAAAACATTATTCAAATGGTTCAGCGAAGTCCACGTCTTAGTACACAAAGAATGTCCACCCGCCTCAACGTTCTGCGAATGAGAGTCTGGCAAACATTACACGATGAGGGACTTTATCCATACCATATCCAGCAAGTTCAGCATCTTCAACCTGGGGATATGGCTACACGGTTGGAATGCTGCCATTGGTTAAATGCACACCCCTGCCTGAACCATTACATTTTGTTCACGGACGAGGCACAGTTTACTCGTGATGGAATAAACAATACGAGAAACTACCATTTATGGGCTCGCGAAAATCCTCACAGAACAGTTGAAAGCAACTTCCAACTCCGTTTTTCTGTGAACGTATGATGTGGTGTCATAGGGAACCAGCTGGTTGGGCCGTACTTCTTCCCGCCACATCTGATAGGTGCCATTTATGCCGATTTTTTGGAAAATGAAATGCCGGGTCTCTTAGAAGACATTCCTCTGCAAACACGACTTCAGATGTACTACCAGCATGACGGGGCACTCCCCCATTTTAGTAGGAACGCTACGCTGTATCTTAAGAAGAAGTTCCCTAACCGATGGATCGGTCGTGGCGGTGCGCAGGATTGGCCACCGAGATCTCTGAATCTCACTCCGTTAGATTTCCACGTGGGGCACATGAAAAACATTGTGTATGAAGCCAAGTGAGCACGAGGGAAGAACTTAATCAGCGATTTTCGATGCTGTGCGGCGTGTTAATAACGCTGCAGTTCTTCGTGCTGTTTCACATTCCCTACTCAAATGACTCAGATTGTGCATCCAAGCTGAAGGTGGTCATTTTGAACAATTATTGTAACAATGGATTAAGTATTGTAAATGAATGATTATTTAAATAATAATTTTTCAACAATTAAAATGTACACAAAATTCTTTAAACAATGCATTTTTTCAGCCATTAAGTTGTACAAATCAAAGTACAAGATAATTTCAATTGCCCGTAGTTCTGTAAAAAATGAGAATCGGACCCATGTTCATATGACAGTTTTTACTCAAAATCACTTAAGGAATAAGATCCCAAAGTTATGACAAAGTTGCTGGACACCCTGTATAATAAGGTGGATAAGTTTTCAAACAGAAATGATAAATTACATATAATGTTTGCTATTTTAAAAATTGCCAATAGTTCACGAATGTCTGGTTGCTGAAATAATAAAAAAGAAGTGGGCGAATGGGTTCAGTAAAAATTAAAAGTGAATAGTTTAAGGATCCTCTACTGGTTGAACATAATTTGATGATATTTACCTGTGAGCACTACTGTTTGTCCACTTTCCATAGCAGATGCAACAAGAGTAGATTCATCAGCTGGAAGCATTGTTATTCCATGAGCCTGAAGAAGTTTCATGGTTGTAGTAGAAGATTCTCTTGTTTCCTCTGGAATTTCAACATCTATTTTTAAATAAATAAGTTTAATCATATGGCCACTTAAAGCAATAAATGATAAAATACAAACCTTTCTCTTCTGGTTCAAGCTTTACATGATGCTCTAGATATAATTCATTTTCCTTTGGATTTGATGGAGAAGCTTGTATCACTAAAGAATGGAAAAGGATATTTCAACAATTCTTAATTTTCATGGCATATTCATTAAATTTATTACATTTGGCAACTAAATACAGAGAAAAACTCCAAACATTTAATGTAAATGCATTATGGCTCAGAATAGCACAATAATATGGCCTTAAGCTGCAACTAAATTAGATTTGCCAGTAAATTTAGAGATCAAATAATGTGATTCGAGAGGACATCAGTCAGAATGCTATAATATATTTAATACTAATAATTCAAGCATCTTTTTAAATATTAGCCTCTAGTACAGGTATATAGTGCCCATAATGCATGGAAACTACTTGATTTGTGTAGATTTTTAGGCATTCTTTACAATAAGGTTGGGAGGGAGGGAGGATGGGAGGGAGGGAGGATGATGGGAGAGAGGAAGAGAGAAAAGGAGGAAGAATGAGAAGTTCCTAAAATTTAATACTTAATCCATGCATACCCATCATATTAGAAGGGCAATTACACTAGTTTTAAAGAAACAACTATAAAGTTTCTTATTTTGTTCATCTACAGTTCGAAATTTCTCATGTTAAATGTTTAATTCACATATTTTGGGAAAATCTTGGCATTTAATTGGGCTGTTGCCTTGCCAACCAACATTGTTAAACTTCGAAATCCTATTGTTATTCCAATCCTTATGGGTGAAAGCCTGCTTTGAATACACTTACAATTAGTATGAGAGAGAAGGAGAGAGAAATTATTTTCATAGCAACCAATGTAAAGAACATTCATTGCGTTATTTACGAGAAGGAATACATTTGAATGTAGAACATTTATCATTCGCATATTAAAATTAGGTACTTAGAAACATCGTAGGAGTTTGAAACTTGAAACAACGAACGCCTAAAAGAACGAAAGTTTGTTTTCTTGCCACCCAAAGAAAGTCAAGGTATATTTATGTTCATTTTTTATTTCACAAAAAACTTTCCCATTGAATTTCAACGGGCATCTCCCTAGTTTTTAGCATATTGCAAAAAATATCTTTCATTGTAACACTAATGAGTATCTTAATCCCGATTTCACACTGTACTGATAAAATAAAAGGGTTAGCATAAATTTTTTTGAAGTCAGTCAGTAGACATACAGTCAATCCCCGATTTAGCACCATTGTTTGTCCATCACTGACATTGGTATTAAAGCGAGGATGGTGGTAAATAGAGGTATATGCTTGCTCTAAGTCAGTGGTGGGCAACCTTTTCTACTTGATGGGCCACATTGGTGGCAGTGAAGCCTTCGGTGGGCTGTATTGGAAATTGTCAATGCTTCGGCGGACTGCATTATAGTTAAATCAGAAGTTACTAAGCCAGTCCTAGGCACCATATGAATGAAAATAAACTTAGAATTAGGTTTTTAGGGTTAACATTACAATATTAAGAACCACGATGGAATTCAATCTTAGAAATACCCTTGAAAAAAGATCTAAAACACATTTGAGTTGAGAAATATTTATTAAGGAATCTCAATTTAATGCTAGACATTTTAACAGATTTTTCTAGATGTAAAATAACATTTGGTGGGTACATCAAAATAAAAATAATTTTGAAAACTACGAAACACTGGCGGTGGGCTGCATGAAATTGCTAAGAGGGCTGCATTGGCTGCAGGGTGGGCATCCCTGCTCTATGTAATCATAAGATGGAAGTTCTGTTCATAACGGTTCATGGGGATAGCACTATAAAGGGGGCACTAAATCGGAGTTGAACTGTATAATGCAATGTAAATTGTATTATACACTTAAATAAAGTGGATTACACTTCACAGAAATATAAACAGATATTGTTTACATAAAAAGAGATACTAAGATTTCATACTGTTGATCACTGAGTTATATTTAGGTAAAGCTTTGTTATAACAATATTTCAATGCAGTTGTTCTAATATTCCAATATTTTAAACTTTAAGGTACTGAAATAATTACAATAAACAAAGTACGAATTGGTTGAGGAACAATACTAATATAGAAAAATTGAGAGAATATTAAAAGAACTGAAAATCAACTCTTCTGAAAGTACATACCAACAGTAGAAGTCTCAACTTCTTCCTGGTGAGTAACGCTAGGCACTTGGGTCAGCTCTTCAGCTAAACTCTGAGTAGCAGCCAATGTGTCAGCAGAATCAATATCTACTACTATGGGTCCCATAGGACGAATTTGTCCTCTAAATTGATCCTTTGCCTGAATGTAAAAATAGTATTATATATAGTAAGGATAAGTTAAAAATAATATTTTATGCGACCAAACTTTTAACAAATTCCATGGGACTACTTCTGGGTTGAGGCCAAATCAGAATATTTTTCACAAGAAAGAATAAACCTTCTTGGCCAAAGAGCCATTATCAGGAATTAAGATATACTTTGACGTGCAACCTGTGTAACAAGTCAAGGTATCTATTACTTAGCTGATTGGACTTTTCTTTCCAGCAAAATTTTGATTATACATCAACTTAAAATATGAAAATTTACAGTTAAAGAATTTTTTTACAAAAATTCTTTAAAAACTCAACTGTACAAATCTGAAATATATTCAAAGGAAACTTTTTAAAGATTTGACAACCTTGAAGTTTCTTCAATTTCAGATATAACTGCTAGATATATCCCTCTCTTTTATTACTTTCCTATCTTAGTAAAATAACCATGCTTATTTTTAATCTACTTTATAAACAGAAGAATCATATGCATCATCAGAATCATTCGCTAAGAAGGGATTTTCATAGTTATTATTTTTTGTCAAAAATTATCATTTTGAAGGGTAGTTTAAGACAGCAGTTCTCAACTTTTTTTGGTAATGTACCCCTCGTTAATTTTCAACATTGTCATGTACCCCCCTCCCCCTACTTGCATTTTATGACCAAGGTTTTCTTATATAACAAAATAACTATTATGACATTTAATGAAATATAATATTTTAACCACCTTTTCAAAAATCACTTTAATTTATAAAGATGATTCATTAATTTATTTACCATATCTATCAGACCATAAGACACTTCGGACTATTAGAGGCACTAAGGTTATGAATTTAAAAATTTTGGAAACATAATTTCATTGTTTTATTACATGTACTTATATATAAAAGTAAAAATGAAGCACTACAGAACTGCAATGCAGCACAACATTTCAAGTTATCTTACTCATCATAAAAAAAACCCAACAAGTCACATTACTGCTGTCACACTCAATAATATGTTTGCAATTTACAGTTGAGGTCACTTTGTAGAATTATAATGTTGAAGAATTAACACTAAAACTTGGTCGGATAAATTTTGTTGAAGTCAAGCCTTGCACGGCTGGTTTCAATGTGATTTGTATCATCATCTGAAGATAATGTAAATTGCGCCGAGGCTGGTCATGCAATTTTTGAGTTTGATGGGGTAGATTTAGTGGGGTTTTGGTGTTATTTCCTAACCACTTGTGTTATGATGTAACTTTCAGAATCTTCAAATAGCATGCCATATTCACTGCCTTGCTAATACTATGTATCCTAAAAAATTAACAAAACAAGGGGAATAACAATAATAACTACAATTTGGAAGGTTAAACAATCAACGTGCAGTTATGCATGAGATAAAAAAGTTACATTATAATCAACTGTTTCGGCCGTTACTTCGTAGAAATCCATAATTAAAAAATAATGTAACTTGGTGTTGTAGAAATTTTACCAAGTTACATTATTTTTGGATTACTTACATTAGTGTGATTTTTGCATGTTTTCCAGACAATCTTCTCGATGCACGGTTGAATTTTGGTCACTGCAAGGATGAGATCATGTTTGGAGGTCAGACGATTGCGGTTTCGCATCATTATTGCTGTTAAAGTTGAGAATAGTCTCAGCATTGGTTAACCCTCTAGATATTTAATTGAATTCCACCCGCCAGGTCGAAAGACAATTAAATAAATCGGCAATTTGTCTCTCCCTTTCCTCGTATTCACCACTCCACCCCTTGCCTACAATGTTCAAACTTTGTATACTAAGAACATCTTGGGTTGATCATCACTCACTCTACACGCATTTTAAGCTATTTTTTTACTTTCCTGCTCTCTCCCAAAAATTTCGTTAGTTCTGCATTGATGCACTATTGGCACTGTCAGCACCCTTGTCACTCTGTTGAGAACCGCTGGCCTAAGTCATCTATTCTTCATTTATTTTATGCATGTTACTGTGTTCTTCACTAATTTCAGCCTGTTTATTATTATAATTCTTTACATTATGAACATGACTTGTTCAAAGAAAATACTGACTTGATCCAAAAGTAAGAATCATATTCATACTCACTGGAATGGTTAAATACTTTGGAGTTCGTATTAGCCACAGTATACCAGTTGACAGACAAGATTGGTTTTCTAAATTTCATTTTACTGAAAAATTATTTTGATACATATTTAGTTTAAGTTAATTATTTACAACAAAAATATTTTTAAAATTCTCTCATAAAGGATAGGATAAATACTTCTGATTTTTTAATTAGAAATGTCCTGCATACATACTTTGTCAAATTAATATAGCAGTATTCAACCTGAGATACACAAGGTCTTTCCAAGGGATATGCAAATATATTAAAGCAGAAGATTCATCTTTTCCCAGAGTACTTTCCCATTCCACAACTGGCATTACCATCTTCCACCTACTTCTCATCTGCCTTGAAGTAGTTTCCCTTTTCATCAGTTTCTTTTGATTGAATAAACCAACACAAAGAAATTTTTGTAGAAATTCCATTTCATTCGTGATAAAATCAGCATATGGTATTTAAATAAAGAGCGCAGAAACCGCCGAGGGGAGGTAAAAAAACAGACAACCGATGGGTAATTACGGTTAGGAAAAGACAATTTAGGAGGTGAGAAGTAGCAAAGAGGGGAATTGTGCAGTAATTAATCCAATTATGATGGATTTGTTACAAAGTTTGAATAAAAGTAAGTGGTGAACTATTGGTAAAAGTAACTCATATACCATAGGGTACAATATTCTTCAAAAATATTTTAAGGAATATGCCAACAAAAAAGATTGAATATTACTGAATTAATACACACATTCTATAAACCTTTCTGTTTGCCTGATCTGCTAGATCAGTGTATGGTATGCCGGGTACAGCTAGTATATATTAACAAGATTGGAAAGGTGCACTCCATTTGGAGTACACAGTTTCCAAATGCGTTCTTTGAGATTTCACAATGTTCTCAATATTTTTCGCTCAGATGAGAATTTAACGAGAAGCAAGCGAGGAACGTTATAAAATACATGTAGATCTTCATGCAAAGTAGTCATAATTATTGTCCGATTTTAACCAAAATTGGAATCGATCAATTAATTTTAACAAAACTCCCCAATACCAAATTTCATTACAATATGTGAAGCGGTTCCCAAGTTGAAACAAAGGAACATTGTGAACTACATGTAGGTCTTCATGTAAAGTGGTCGTCATTGTTGTCTGATTTTAACCAAAATTGGAATCAGTCGACCAATTTTAGCCAAATTCCCCAATACCAAATTTCATCAAAGTACATCAAGCGGTTCCAGAGTTGAAACAAAGGAACATTATCGACTATTTGTAGGTCATGTAAAGTGTTCGTAATTGTTGTCCGATTTTAACCAAAATTGGAATTGGTTGACCAATTTTAGCATAACTCCACAATACCAAATTTCATCAAAATACGTCCAGCGGTTCCCGAGTTAAAACAAAGGAACATTAAACTACATGTAGGTCTTCATTGTTTTCTGATTTTGACCAAAATTGAAATCGGACAACCAATTTTAGCAAAACTCCCCAATACCAAATTTCATCATAATACATCCAGTGGATTCTGGGTTTTAACATATGTATGGATGGACAGATACGACCTCCCCTATATGTGTTCACTTTGTGCAAAGAACCTATAATAATGCTGTCAATTTAAAATAGAAATCAATGTTATTTTGTATCTCAACTCAATTAAAGCATTAATCTTACCATACCCTGCCCTAAATTCAGAAATACTGGTGGAATTAGGATTTGTTCATTAAAAGGCTGACAAATTTTATACTTTGCACTAATTGTGATATTCATGCATTTTCTGCCATTTATTGTAGAACAATGTCTATGACAAAACTAGAAAAATATTTTTCTGATGATGGAGTCAAAAAACAGTCCACAGGATATCTATAACTGCAATGAAATCCTAAAGTGGGCTCTAAGAAATCAGACAATTTATGCTGGAAATTTCCATAATTTTGCAACAGATATTATCTTTGATAACCAATGACTCCACAAGACATGAATAGACAGATGGACTATTGCATATTTCAGTTGATCAAAAACTATTATATTACCTGAAGAATTTGTACTATATCATTTCTGTTGTTTTCAAGTGCAATACTGAATGGTGTTTTATCAAACTTGCTAAGTGCATAGGGATCAGCTCCATATTGCAGCAATATTTCTATTACATCCAAATGCTCCCTTTCAACTGCCCAATGAAGAGGAGTCATATGCAGCTGTGAAAGAAAAAATCATGTTATCATGAGAAAATATCTCAGATAAACAGGTATGGTTAAAATGTATTGTCATTTCATTCGGTATTTATTATTATAATGACACTTTTAATAATCAATAGTTTAAAAAGAATATGCTTAATGATACTCAAATTGAATTGGATATTTGTTATGATGATTATTCTTGAAAATTTTAGATACATAAATATTTCATTGCAAATTATTATCGAATGAAATCTTAACTTAAAACAAAAACTACACATTTTCAAAGAACTTAACCCTTTGCAGTTCTCAGTTGGACTGAGTACACATTATTAAATCTCTTTTGCGGTTCTATAAATATAATAAGTAATGGTAGTGAATTTAAGAGAATTAATCCGAATCAAGTGAAGGAGAGATGAGACATTTTATTTTGAAAGTTATCAAAGAAAGCCAAGTCTCAATCCAAATAAGTGCTTTGCCAAGTACAATACACTAAAAAAATTACAGAAAAGTACATGATATTTGTAATAAATTGAGGAAATCAATGGAACATTCATATTTTGTGTGATACTATTCAAAAAGAGAAATATAGGAGTTAAATTTTACATCAAGATAAAATCTGCAATTCAACTTCAACAGGTGTTGAATATTATTCATGATTTAATGACTGTTGTCCACTGAACCAATCAGCTTACCATATCTCTTGCCCCTACATCTGCCCCCATTTTAAGCAGAAGTTTAACAATTTCTACATGCCCTTCATTAGCTGCTACATGGAGTGGAGTGCGGTCAACTTTTGTGCGAGCATCTCTCGATATGCCAGCTCGAAGGAGTGCTTCAGCAGTTTCAAGATGACCATGTTGTGCAGCATGGTGCAACGGACTAGTTCCAAGCTTTTCAAGATAAGTTTTGATGTTATAAACTTCAGGTACAATTAAATTTCTCTCAAGTACGTATTATAAATTAAGATATAACTGAGTATCTAATTAGGAAAATATCACAATTTATGATGTCTAAACTACTACAACTTGTAGCAGCAGGAAACCTGAATATTTTAAGACTTTAGTTTGAAAAGACTGAATTCCTCTATGGAAGTGTTTCCTGATTAATGCTATTGCAAGTGATACAAATTATTAGTCAGTTAAGAAAATTATTTACAACTTTAATAAAAACCGAAGGAAACAGGTTTTTATGACATCACAATATGCTCGACATGTTGTAATTGCTTCCTAGCTAATACTTTCATTATCCTTAAAACTTAGAAGGTATTTATTACTGTGCAAATGAATGGAGAACAGGAAGTTTATCATACCTTTTGTTAAAAACACAAGTATTAATTAAATGATAAAATCAGTTCGATTTTTGTTTTCAAGGATTATTAATCCTATTATTCTCATTAAGGACATAATAACATCTTAGTTTTCTTAACTAAGAAATAGTATTATTACCAGTAAAAGTTCAGCGGATTACCTCATAAAAGCACAAATTGAAGCTATAAATAAAACTACAAGGCCACACCACATTAAAGCAATTAGAGCCTTGAGAAATGTTCATAAAAACTAATTAATTTAAACTTCTACTTAAAGCATTTACCTACCCAATCTGAAGTGAACGGCGCACCTTTGGCCATCAGATTTCTGACTTGTTCAAAGTCTCCCAACTTTGAATATATGAGTAACTTCTTTCCTAGTTCCATCAGTGACACATTTGGAAATAATCTGAGCGGAGTAACCGTCGTGCCAACTTCAAGCTGAAATTAATTCGGTTAAATTATTAATAAGTGATGGCTAAAATATAAGTATATTCCTAGTAAAGCCAAAGACCAGATAACTAACCATTGTCGTTCCCACCAATGTCCCCCCATGATCTTCATCGCCATCGCCTGTACATATCACAGCTTGCATCTTAGTTTACAATTTGTAACTTTCACATCGCCATCTGAAAGGAACAGGTTTTATTCTAATCAAGGCTGCATAACAAAAAATAAGATGTATTACAAAGTATTTTATCTGCTTTAAACTGCTTTTAAGAGTATATTGGGATAATTCACTTGTATGACGGAAGAGACGTTTTCACAATGACTTAGGTAACTAGGTTATAATATGAACGCCACTTAGAATACATTTCAGCACATTTCATTGAGAAAAATAGGGTAAGTGATTGATATCCGACATTCATATTTTGCACAGGATGTTTTCATTTTCGCCATATTGCACTTCCTGTTCCTGTTTGAAACGGAAGTGGCAACTCATAGAAAAGTCTTACTTATTTTACATTTTGAAACAGTTAAGTAGAGCATACAATCTTACCTATGGAAATTTGCATGTGTTTTGAGGATTATCGTCCTGGAAAAACAAGGCGAAAGTTCTCTACAGCAACCAAATACAGCTTATAAGATCTTCTTGGATATCGATCAAGCAATATCGACGAGTATGTTAAAGCCGAGTACAAACTCCAGATGTCACTGAGAGTATTTTATGGATTTTATTGCGGGAAACGTAATGAAGTTGATAGGACGTTTTTCTCGATATCTAACTTTTATGTGTCTAAAAAAAGTGCTGTGTTAAATGTATGAACTTCGTGTATTAAGTGACGTTTGATGAATTCTTTGGCCAAAATTTAATTAAGATACGAAATTATGTTGCCATGCTCATGATTTCATTGTTACATGGTGTCAGGATTTATGCCTGAGATATTTTCAGGTTTGCGCAAGGTATTTTATTATAGATTTTGGTTCTTTCTTTAAATAAGTTGCTTAATCTATTCTTCTAAGGCCAATTCCCCTACTATGACATGAAAGTTCCTCGTATTTGTCAAATGTATTTAGTGAGTAACGGCATCCATCTATTTTGTGCAATGATTTATGCACTTAATATTTAAGTAAATTATTTCGAGCCAGTGTATATGGTTTATTTTAAAACATTCCAAACTGTACCAGAATAATGCGTTCTTTCAACTATACTTCGCTGTTCATATTGGTTTCAAACGAACGCCGGGATGAAAATATTATTTTGGCGGTAAAATAAAGATTTATAAACATAATCTATATAATTTATCATGTTAATTTGCAGTCCATCGTTCTCACGATAGCAATATTCCTCAAAACTATCCCCATCCAAGTTGATGAAATATTCAAAGAATTTTTTCTTGCTCATGCCACAGTTATTTATTGAGCCGCTATCAAGTGCTTTTAAATATTAAATAATGCAATATTTTTAGAAAGAGATACATTTCCAACTATATGCCCACAAGTCTTGTTTTTGTGCAGTAAACAGTTTATGGTGGTGTGTAAGAAACTCCTTCGAACATTGTATCCTTCTATTTTTAGGGCTTTATTAAACTGTATGCTGTTGAGGGCACTGATTAATCAGCTTTGGGCAAAACTAATTGATGTATCAAATTTATATAATATTTCTCTTGCTATGATATGCCTACATTTTAGATACCCAAATTTTATTATTTTTTAATTAAAGCAGTGATTCTCAAACTATTTGGTGTTGTAAACATTATGCTTATTAGGTTTTGTTAGGGAATCTAGTCTAAAAACATGTTCTGAGAATAATTTCCTGGTGATCTGTGACTTTTATAGGTTAGTTTAATATTGTATAAACCAAGCGGTTAAATCCTATTATTTAGTATATATTTATATTAAAGCATTTCTGTGAAATAGTTAGTTGCCTTCGATTTAGTTTTAATTTAAGAACAGAGATTTAATTTAACTTGAAGAATCACATTGATTTTGACTTATTTATCTACCTGTATACATTTTACTCCAATTAATATCTCCTATATCATAGCAATTATAATATATGCTATAGTAATGTTTATTATTTTTATCTTTTTGTCATTGGGTGCAGATACGCTTCTGCAGCAAAGTTAATGTGATTTGTGAGGTTCATATTTGTACAAAGGTCTGAATTCCGGAACAAAACAAGAAAGATAAAGTAACAAGTCAAGTTTGATGTTTTCAGAAGAAAATCTGTCATACAGCCAGTGAGGTGGAAAGGGTGATTTGAAAGAAAAACTGATTTTAAATTTTGGTTAATAGAGGTGCACAAGTACTTACATACCTGTGTGATAGTCACCTTTCATCTGTTTATGTAAGCTGAATTAAATTCACATATTAGCTTAGGACATTAATCAATGGGTGGCTTCATAAATAAAACAAGTAGTTCTGGTAAGAACTATTCCACCTACTTTCCTTTCAATACAATTTTTATATATAACAAGTAGGGGTGTACACAGGTTTCCCGTGGTACAGATGTGCTTTTCATCAAATTCGTCGCAGTATAATTGTTTACTATTAGCTTTGAAATCAGAAAATTATTTTTCTTTATATTGTGGTAGCCCTGCTTTTTTATCGTTTCTAAACATCTCGTTTTTACATTCTATGCTTGCCCTATACAAAATTTCTTTGAAATCTGTTCAGTCAATACCTTTCAAATTCATAGTTACAGAAAAATTCTAACCTTGATATTGTGGTAGCCCTGTTTAGTGGACCCGGTTTAAATATTTATTGGTTATTTATTTATATGAAGTTTAAATATACTATATTTGGTTAAAATCCTTTAGTTCAGTTCTCTAGAACTACGTGTACAAGAAATTATATTTAACTTTTTATTGTGGTAGCCCTGCCCCTTGACTCCGCTTTAAGCACCTTGATTTCATTATTATATGTTGAACAAATCTTATAGACAATTTAATTGAAATCTGTTCAGCCAAATCCTTAATTACTGAAACAGTTTAATTTGTAATTGTGGCACGTTTGGATGATTCGGGTTAAATATGCTAATATGGTTTTGTATTATATAAAGATATATTATAAGTATTAAATTTGGTTGAAGTAAATGTGGACAGTTCAACACAAATATGTATAAAAATAATTATTTTATTCCTTGTATTGTGGCAGCCCTGCTTTCTATATCTATAATAAACATCTTGATTTTCTTATTTTATGTTGCATGCCTACTTCATACAAAATTTCGTTGAAATCGTTTAGGCCAATTTCTTCCAAATTCATAATTACTGAAAAGCTTAACTTTGCAATTGTGGCACCTTTGCTTAGTTGATCTGGTCCAAATATGTCAATTTGGTCATTAATTTATGTGCATATTCTATGTATTGTACTAAATTTAGTTGAAATCCGATAATTCGTGAAGAAGATGTTAGGGGACACACACGGACACCCAGGCGATCTCATGACTACTTTCCAGTTTTTGGAAAGTAGGTTAATAAGAGAACAGGAGAAGAACATTTTTGTATCTTCTGCCTATATACAAGGGTGTATCCAAAAGTTCCCAGATTGGCCGCGTGGAGCGTGAACTGCAAATAGTACAGCATTCTACCACTATATTACTATCTTCTGAGTCAGTCTTGTGAGTTTTGCTACCATAACCCTCTGTGTTGTGTCATTACGGGTGTTTATTGTAGTGCATGTTCTGTGCGATTTGTGGTTTCGATTATTCGTGAAATGGCTGATTTTGTTTTAAACTCAGGAAAACTGCATCAGAAATGCACAAAATGCTCAAAACAGCTTTCAGTGACAATGCCATGGAGAGAACACAAACTTTTGAGTGGTTCTCTCGATTCAAACGTGGTGAAACTTCAGTTGAGGACTCGGAGCGTTCAGGTCTCACAGATGAAAACGTGGAGGATGTCTGCCAAGTCATCAACAATCGTACCAAGATTTATCTCAAGAGTTGACGTTAAAGATTCAGAGAACTCATAATGCGTGCATTACATATATTTTTAACCTGAAGAAATCAGACCATATTTCAGATTCACTCGCCAAAGTAAACTGGCTAAATTTGGAGTCCTGAAGCCCTTACTATATCAATTACTTACTTCTAACAATCCACATTATCTTGCAATGGAATTCAGGAGTATAGACGCTATACATAATCATAATACCAGAGGGTGCCATAAACTCCTTATTCCTCAATACAGAACGGTAATATTCAACAAGTCCTTCATTGTAACTGCTTGCAGACTATGGAACGAACTTCCCCAAACAATGAAAAACTTGCACTCACTCTCATCATTCAAACGACACTGCTATCTATCTCTCTTATCCTTTCAAAAGAACAGTAAAACACACTTAATGCTTCAATTGTTTCTCAATCTTGATTTTGACAAAACAATACTCATGGTGCATGATTTATACTTTTTATTTTTTTATTCATTTATTTATTTTTTCTCCTCTATTTTTTGTTTAGTCATAACAGTGTTATTATCTATTCATTTTGTCATTTTCATATGTTCATTCCATCAATGATGTATTCGTATTGTGCCAAATTTTTCGTGATGCATAGCTTTAAGTTTTTCATGTATTCATCTTTTGTTCTAAATATTCAGTTATTAATGTCTTTAGTGAATCTCAGTAGGTTTTGCAGGTTTTTCACACACCCCTTCTTGTGTGGGTGTTTTCCTGCTTTGGGTTTTTTACATGGATTTCATTATTTCAGCAGTCCTTATTTTTCCCCACAAAATTACATCTTTTCTTTTCCAATTCCTGTATTTTTATTGTTACTTGTATTTACATAAAGTGCTCTGTATTATTGTATGTTTCATGACAAGGGGTTAGGTGGAAGATGGGACTTTTTAGTCTCAATCTCGCCCCAAATAAAGACCACATCAATCAATCAATCAACAAAGACCGACGAACGACCATTTCTGAGATTACTGACAGGTTAGGACTTTCATACGGAACATGTCAGCGCATTCTAACGGAGGAATTGAACATGCGGCGGATCTCTGCGAAGTTTGTGCCTCGGTTGCTCACTGAGAAGCAGAAGCAGTGGCATGTGTTTGTGTGCCAGGAAATGTTGGATGAGGTCAGAAATGACCAAAAGTTTCTCTCGAGGGTCATAACAGGAGACGAAATCTGGGTTTACTGTTACGACCCTGAAATGAAACAGCAGTCCTCTCAGTACAAATCCCTGTCCTCTCCACATATGAAGAAAGAGAGGCAAGTCAGGTCGAACATCAAAAGCATGTTGGTGGTCTTTTTTGATTGTGAGGGCATTGTTCACCAGGAATTTGTTCCTCCAGGCCAAACAGTGAACCAGCATTATTACCTGAAGGTTTTGAAGCATCTGAGAGAACAAGCCCGCTGAAAATGTCCTGAATGATGGTGGAACCAGGACTGGTTGCTTCACCATGACAATATGCCGGTGCACACTGCTTTGTCTGTGCAGCGATTTTTGACTGCTAATAACATGGTTATGGTCCCCCACCCTCCTTACTCGCCTGATTTTGCCCCTTGTGATTTCTTCTTGTTTCCGAGAATGAAATCGCAGCTAAAAGGGCGTTGTTTCCAGGTAGTCCCTGAAATTCAGGAACAATCGCTGAAGACCCTGTGTGCAATTTCAAAAACCACTTATTAGTATAACTCCAAATACCAGCAGTATTCCTAAATTAGAAATGTCAACTGATACATTTTATTTAGGGAATGGTATAGTCAGATTCTCTGCATGATTGCAGTCATTAGATTAATTGAAATACTAGTATAGAGCCCATAGTTCTACTACAGGAAATTTTGAGAAACATTAACAAGTAGTTCTGGAAAGAACTAATCTGCCTACTTTCCTTTCAATACAATTTTAATATACAGGGTGTAAATAAACGTCGATGCCAAACTTGCAGAGGTTGTAGAGGGGTCAGAGATGTTTCATTTGGGTAGCAACCCATGTTCGGAAATGCCTCCTTCTTGGTGAAACTGGCTTTGGTACTTCACGGAGTGGGTAGGCAACACACATAATGCTCAAGAACATCCCTCACATTTTATGTGTGTTCACTTTGTATCCTTTAATTTTCGGTTTGCATTATCTTTTGTGTGAGTTGTGATGCCGTTCCTCCCAGGAAAGCTCGGCCGTTTCTCAGTCGAAACACTCATGGCCAGTTCACGATTCTTCCATAGAGCTGCGCTCAAATTATCGACCTAAGGGTTTATTGTTACCTCTGAGATGTACTGTCCCATTCACATTACTCATGTAATTCACAAGATACTTAAAATTTAAACAAATGATATGACCCTTTTAAAATTACACTGGTGCTGACACAAGACAGTTGAATATAACACAATGGTAATGTGACTGGCAAAATGCTTAAAAATATATTAGAATAAAATAATTCATAACAGAAAAATACTCAATACGATTGTTCACTTTGGAGGGATGATAAACGATACGAAAATTTCGCTTGGATGGAGGTAGAAATCTCGCTGGCTGCTCTTGCCTTAATCTTGGTTTCCTTGTCTGTGCCCTGCTGTTCTCTGCTCGAGCCTCTCTGATTCCACTCGTGACCATTGCTGTTTTCTCACTGCTCGCCTTTCCGACGTCGCACTCTCCAATGTTGCCAACTTGGAACTCCCTTGGTTTGATCTCTTCTTGAGATGAGGGCATACCTCTCACGGAAGTTGATTGGTTAATTAGCGTGTTTGTAGCATTCTCTTCTGGGCTAATGTCTGTTGCCTATAAAGGTAGAGACTCGGAAATATGTGCATATACAGTCGTGCATGCATATGCAGTCATACGTGCGTATGCAGTCGTACGAGCAAACATGAAAACCTGATGGAGGACATGAAAAACTGGAAGAGGCTAAAATGCTGCACCTCGATAGCTATGAATTGAAACACGGCTGGAATGTGCACTTGGCTATGCTCCAGCTGAGTTCGGCATTAATCATCACCATAGCAACAAATCGAAAAAATAGCTTTTACAATGCCGAAATGAAAGTTTTTGGGAGAAATTCAAACAAATACGATTGAATATCAAAATTGTCTGATAAGAATAAGAATCTTCACTTTTTCCCCCTCGGATATTATTCTAAAGTATTGTAAAATGCAAAAGAAAAACTCTCTGTGCAACAGATTTTAGATCAATCATGTAAATCAAATGGGAAAGATATCACCTGGAATTGAATGCTTGACCTGTAAATTCGGAATATAAATTATGGCCCGGAGGTAGTCTCCGTAAGCACTGGCCTTACCCCAAGTTTCATGGAAATCAGTCTATTCATGAACAAGATGTTAGTGGGGGACACATACACAGACAGCAAGGCGATCTCATAAGATTACTTTCCATGTTTTGGAAAGTAAGCTAAAAAATGATATAATAAATGAAGAATGACTAATGAAGAGTCAGACGTTAAGAGAGTGTGATAAAATGAAGAACAAAAGAAGAACCACGATAACAGTAAATGTAGTAATGAACAGAAAAAGAATAATCAAATATTGCGTAAGTGTGACAGATCATGTAGTTTCAATGTTTTACAGCAGCTAAATACATTTCCCACTACTTCCACCTCTCCTTTTATTCTCACACTATTTTTGTTTTGCTGTATTCCCAACCTCTCCATTTCCTCACTTGTCCTTACCCTTCTGCCATCGGCATGTGCAGATAACAATAACATCCCTCCCCTCCTCACCTGGTGTAGAGAATGTAGTTTGCAACATTTGGGTTGCTATGGTGACAAAAGTTTTCTCTTAAAAAATCTTGTAATTTTGTTGTTAAAAGCAAAATTTTGGATGGATTTGCCTTGTATTTGATAGTATGAAAATTAAACTTCATTCCTTTCTTCAAACCTGGGTTCAAGTTCTGACCGCATATCTTGATTTGAAGTAATTTTAATGTGCAAATAACAATATGCTACACTCATTTCTGTGCCATTCAAATGGGGGAAATTGAATAAGAGGAAATAATTTTTTATTTAATTTGTTAGGGTGTTGGAATTAACGAACTCCCCTAGAACACAATATATGATAAACCACATTCAAATCATGAGAGAGATAATCAGTCAGACCAATGAGTTGAGTTGCCCATCTGTATATGCTTAATCGACTTTAAAAAGCTTTTGACTCTATTTAACTTTGCCTGTGTTAAATGCACTGAAGAAACAAGAGGTAGAAAAACATACATAACTTTGACCAATAATATCCACAAAAATGCAACGTCATCTGTCCAGTTGAATAAAATAACAAGTGCTTCTAATGTAAGACAAAAGTGAGTGAGGTAAGGAGACAGCATGTCTCCTAAATTATTCACTGCAGTACTAGAGGATGTGTGCATAACACTAGACTGGAAAGAAAAAGGTATAAAGTTAAATGGGATGCATCTGAGTCACCTGCACTTTGCAGATGACATCATACTATTTGCAGGAATCCCAGAGGAGCTCTGTAGAAGAACTGAGGAACAGGCAAGCCAAAAAGCTGGACTAAAAATGAATCTTAATAAAACATATGTAGATCATGTAAAACTCCTTCACAATCCCCGAGAAGATAAACATCAATGGAGAAGTTGAGGAAGTCATGAGCTACGTTTACTTGGGTCAGCTTATTTACTACAGAGGGATCACTTATTACTTTCTCCATATACGAAGTATAGAGAAAGTATTGTTTTCCTGAAAAAAATTGAATTCGAGATTTCAATGGAAATACATGTTTTAAGGTCCTCTGAACACGTTTTGACTATTTTCTCGATGTCTGTTAGTGTGTCTCTGTGTGTGTGTTTGTCTGTGTGTGTGTCTGTGACCAGGATTTTATGGGTGCTCTTACCTCGTAAACTATTAATCAAATCAACACAGGGAAAAGAACTGATTAGTTTTTGGTAAACAGTCAACTGGAAGTGGGTGATTACTGTTGTCACTTATCCGTTTTTTTGAAATATTTGCTTTAATCTCTACCATAAATATTTTGAAGAATTATTTTGTTTGTTTATGCATTTATAACGCAACAACTGCAGAATGTAGAAGCAAGATGAAGGTGCCATTTTAACCGTAATAAAAGTTAAGCAAAATGGAAGGGTTTTTAAAGCGATTTGAACTACATTTTTCATTTTTAAAATGTTCTTCTCATTTAATTTTTCCCATTTAAATAACATGGGAATGAGCGTATTGTTGTACTTGACAACCGTTCTAAACAAAACGTAATAATAACTAAAAGAAATAAGTGAAAGATATCTCAGAAGGTAAAATAAGAAAACTTCTATAACAATTCTTTAATTTAGACCAACATTTATAATCATTAACTCTTCCTCCCTTGAACATCTATATGTACACTTTGATTTCCTTTCAACTGAACATTTGTATACATCAATTAAGCCAATTATACTTATTAGATTATAATAACACTTTCCATGTCATACCAACACACTTTTGATTGGCAAATTTAGTTTCAGTCTGGGAACTCATTTTGTTTCATAGGTTTGACTTTAAATTATTCACGTGACAAATTAGATCCACAAAATCAGTCTATGCATAGGATAACGTATGGGTAAGCTAAATTTGAATATATCTTCAAACGTGTTTCCACCAGTTGCATTCCTATAGCTTGCAATTCCTGCCCAAGTTTTTAATGTTTTTGAGATTCATGACCACATAATGTCATGCAGTTTCTTCCACTGGAACTTAATTTGAGTGAAATAACTATATTTTAAAAGTGATTCCATCGATTGTTTATCATGATTATTTGATTAAAAATATAGTCACCAAATTTATCTATAAAGAATTCAGGAAAAATTTATTTATTAAGGCAAAATTTGGGAAGACAAGAAATATTGCATACCATGAAGTACTACAATAAAAATTAACCTGGTTTCATTACTTGATTTTATTCTCAAATCTTCCTCAATATTTTTTGTTTTGACCTAAAAACCCGAGCACCGACGGGTAATTTCAGCTAGTATTTGATAAATGTAAAAACGTACTGGAATAAAAGTTGTAGGGAATTTAAGTTTTTACAATGTTTGTTCAAAACATTTTTTCATATAATGCATTGTTTAGGAGATGTCTTAATAACTAATTTTTTAGCTGCCACCTCCACACCACCTACTGGCGACTATTGTAAACAATTTACGCTTAGTTACGTCTGAGTAAAGCTCCTTTTTATTTTCTTAATTGTTGGAGTTTTGGGACTATATTCAATATCAGAATGCTATAGTTTGAGTTTATTTCTGTCCTTTGTAAAGTCTAAAATTTTCTCACAGTTCCTTAAAATATTTATTATCGTGTAACCTATTTGGAATTTTTAGAAATAAAACAGGTCTGGAGAAAGTCATGTGGTGGTCACATCAGATTTTTTTGGCAATGTGTTTGATGGTTCACTATAAAAATTATTATTGTTGGAAAGAGGAATAATTTACAAGGCAGAGTATCATGGCATAGAAAGAGGATAGTTTGTGTGTATGATGGTGGAGGGAGTCATTTGTTATGATGTAGTCTGTATTATGTAGTAGGTTTCTTATGGATAGAAAATTGGTGCAGGTGATTTTTTTTGTCTCTTACGTTCTCTGCTGATGCTTCTATTTTAATTAGATCTTTACTTGCTACCTATGTAGTATAGAGGAAAGTATTATTTTCATGAAAAAAATTGATTTGAAGATTTCAACAGAAACACATGTTTTGAGGTCTCCTGGACATGTTTTGACCATTTTCTTGATGATGCCTGTATGTGATAGAACATTTGTGGGTGCTCTAACTCAAAAACTAATTATCAGATCAACACAAAATTTTATATTTGACAGTTTTGTTAAAGAGATAAGAGTAATTTTGAAACGAGAAAAAAGTCTGCTATGACCAGGAATCGAACCCGGGTCTTCCACTTGCTGAGTGGATATTCTACCTCTGAACTATCGTAGCAGAACAATTTTTCTCGTTTCTGAGTGCGGATGTTTCCTTGGTTGGGACGGAACTAGCCAAGCTAGTATCAAACTACCCCAACGGATGTCCTCTAAGTAGTTCAGAGGTAGAATATCCGCCCGGTAAGTGGAAGACCCGGGTTCGATTCCCGGTCATAGCAGACTTTTTTCTCGTTTCAAAATTATTCCTACCTTTACAGCTTATGCCTGTCTGCATAGGATCTTTAGATCGCTTTATTCCATCAATTTCTAGCTTGGCAATCTCACTATTTGAGAGGGAGGCATTTTCTTCGATGATAAGTTTTTGGTAAAAATTGGTCAACCAGAGGTGGGTGTTTACTCTGGTCACTTTTCCGTTTTTACTTTCGCCATATACGTAGTATAGGGGAATGTATTGTATTCATGAAAAAAATCGACTTAGAGATTTCAACGGAAATATGTATATGTTTTAGGTCCCCTGAACACGTTTTGACCATTTTCTCGATGATGTCTGTGTGTGTGTGTGTATGTGATAGCTTTTTTGTGGGGCTCTAACTCAAAAACTATTAATCAGATCAATGGGAAATTTTATATTTAACATTTTTATAAAAGTCAGAAGAACTGATTAGTTTTTGGTAAAAATTGGTCAACCAGAAGTGGGTGTTTACTCTTGTCACATCCGTTATTTTGAAATATTTGCTTTAATATTTGAAAAATATAAAAATGTATTGGAATAAAGGTTGTAGGTAATTTAATTTTCTACAATGTTTGTTTTTAACATTTTCCCTTATAATGCATTTTTTTCAGAGCTATTTAAAAACATTTTTTAGCTACTACTGGAGACAACTTGTGTAAACACTTTGTTTAATTATGTCCTAGTAATGCTATTATTATGCTTCATTGTTGAAGCTTTGTGGCTATATCCAATATCAGAAGGCAATGGTATGAGTTTCTGTTTGCTCTTTATAAGGTCTTTGAATTTTTCTCGCAGTTCCTTAAAATATTTATTATCATTTAACGTATTGGGAATTTTTAGAAATATGCATTACTGATATGGAGAAAGTCATGTGGTGGCCACATCATTAGTTGACACTAGATTACCAAATTACACAGTCATTTCAGTTTTCTCCTTGCCCACTGCACAAAAATGTTCTGTTACACTGTTGTAGGTAGGATTGCCAACCATCCTCCTTTGGGAAGGACAGTCCTTTTAAATGATTTGTCATGCGCTCTTCCCTGATGTTGAGAAGGATGCAGTTGGTTCTTCTATCCAACTAAAGTGGGGTTTACATGCTCAGTTTTGAATGTAGAAGCCTTGACTGTACAATTAAAACTGAGTGTTTGAACTAGAAGTCAGTTTTTGTTTTATAGTTCATGCATTCAGTTTTAACTTTTCAGTTCAGGCTTGTACAGTTAAAACTGAATAATGTAAATCCCCTTTTGCACGTGCTTGTTGCCATTAGATGAATTACCCACAAATCAATTTGGCTTTTCTGAGCAATCTATTTGCCATGGAATGACCCAAAATTGAAGTAAATTACCTTTTCAAATTTTCTGAAAATTTTCCACTTTTAGTGAATAGCAACCCTTTACCATTATGATTTCTACAACTTCACCTAAACCAAAGAAGCATTTATGTAGTTTTAATAAATTATGGGAAAAGCCATTTGATTGGGTTAAGTCAGCAGAAGGAAACAAAGAATGCAAGTAGAAATTTCAACTATGCTGACACATACCTATTTCAATAAGGAACTATTGAGCTTGTCTTATGGCTAAAAATATTCAAGGACAAACATTTAAAAAAATATACTTACCTTGGGTATCTCCAATCGTCACAACATGGTTAACAAGATGATCCAAACAGAACTTATGATGCCTACTTCCTCAATTTCATAATTTAGAGTTATAAAATATTACAAATACATTAAATTGGAAAACTAAATTGATTGTGCATATTTGTGTGGCAAAAATAGTGAGTGTATGTACTAGACTAGACCAAATCTGATTCCAACAATAGTCATTCCAATGACAAAACTCGTAATGAGTGATAAAAACTGCAAATTGCCTGTATTTACATGAAATTCGAAGAAATATGATCGATAAGCAAAATTCTACAATAAAAATTAGAATCTCCATTCCTATCCTCAGAGAATAGTACAAATCCTTCTCTGATATTACCATTCTTTGATATTTTAATGTGCAAAAGAAAACTACCCTGCACGATGGATTTCAGATTTCCCATGTAAATCAAATAGGGATAGTTTTTGGAATCGAACCCTGGACTTTCAGTCTTTGCAACAAAAACAATCCTTGGAAGCTCAGCCCCAGTAGCAAGAGATTTCCACCAAGTGTCATTAAAATCGGTCTACTGGTTCAAAAGTTAATAGGGGGGAGCATTCTGGAAAGTAGGCTAAAAAACCATATGTGCATTTTGGCTACAAAGCAGCCATCTTCAGTAGTAATTCACTGTAAATATATATTAAAAGAACACGTGATAGCATTTCCGTTGTTCTTATATAGTGGAGCGGGTATTGTTGATAGGATGCAGTGGCATAGCAAACTATTATGGGGTCCCAATGCTAAATTCGATTTTTGGGTCTCCTATTATTAATTTGATCAAAAAATCAATATTACGAGAACATTTTTTTGTTTATAAGTTATATTGCAGTTTATTTCATATACACAGTAAGCTACAAAGTATATTTAATGTAATTTATTGTTTATAACTGTATATAAGTGCAGTAATTATAAAATTCGAAAAAATATAAAAAACATTAAATAAAAGATAGCATTTAACACAATAAGATTATCAGTCTTTTAATTTTTTCCTTCATGCACTTCTTTCTGCAAATGTAGTAACTCGGTCATCAATATCCAATGAACAAGCTACATCAATCTCAATTGATATGAGAGCCAAACTGCTTAGTCTTTCTTGGGACATGAAACTTTTAAATATTTTTTTACAATTTTTAGCTTTGAGAAGCTGCATTCATATGACACTGACGCCATGGTAATAATTAGAAATATGATAAGCATAGTAATCACTTCAGAAATAGTAGAAGAAAGCTCTTGCTGTTGTATAACCAGTAACTCCACTAACTCTTGAATCGTCTTCAATGATCTCAATTCCTCAATTAAAATTTCATTGTAGACAATTGATTTGGAAAGTCATCTGAGAGATTAGTGTAATATTTCTCTTTCATTTGAGTAACCATTTTGTGTTTCTCATCGGAGCTAACAACAATCAGAAATTTCAGTTCAGGAATAGAAAACAGGTTGTACAGTTCAAACATACTTTGAAATCTATTTTTAATTTGAATCGTGAAAGTTCAAATTACATATTAAACAAAAAATTTCCAAGCTTTTTTGAGAAGGCTGTGGTATCTCAATATCCCCAAATTTAATAATAAATTGCCGGGATAAAAAATTTTCATTTATTCCCCACATTTGACTTATCTCTACTGCCTTATTATAAATAATTTCAAAACCATTTTTCATTCCTGATAACTATGTAATTTCTTTAAAATGTCGCTTGCCATTTGCAAGTTGCATTGTCGATTTTGTAATAACTTTGTGGTGGAATTAACTTTTCCCAAAATATCTGAAAACATGACTATCATGACAATGAATTCAAACTGCATAATTTTACATGATTATGATTTTGGTTGGCTTATTTCAAAATTTTTGTTGCTTTTCAAAATTATAGTTGTTAATGGTTTTAGAACATGAACAAAGTTATACCTTAAAGTAAATAAACTATCATGTTTTGAAGAAAATCTGGTAGAACAAACACTTTTGAAAGATTTCCATATTTCCTTATTTTCCAAATTGATTTGCTTTAGTTAATTCCAACATATTAAACTACTGCTGAAGAATATATACACACTTTCAAGGGTCTCAAAACATTTAGCAACTTTTTCATTGTCACAGAAATCTTTTAAAACTAAATTTAAATTATGGTTTGCACAATGTACGAATGGTGCATTAGGCTGAATTTTTAAAATTTTTTGTTGAACCCCATTGTACGCTCCTGCAGCACCATTAGATTGTCCATGAAGTTTTTCAAGTGAAAGTTCTTTTTCTAGTAAATGCTGAACTATGGCATCAGTAACATCATCTGCTGAATAATTTTCTGCCGTAAGGAAACCTAAAAATGATTCCTTTATTTCTAAGCTCTCTGGATTTCTATATTCACTGTAATTTATTTTTACGTACCCAACTATCAAACTTAGATTTTTGAATTTTGATATGTCTTCTGTAGTATTTGTTGAAATACAGTAAAATGGTGCTGATTTGTAATCATTCAGAATTTTTCCCAGCACAGAATTCGAAAGAAGCTCAACAATTTCATTCTGAATTTGCGGACTCAAATACGTATTTCTCTCATCAGGCTGATTTAGGAGGTTTTGTAGTGGATCATCATAAGTCACTAACAGGTACTTAAAAAGTTACCTTTGGTCAATGACTGCCTATTTTTTCTGTGACCTCTAAACGCTAAATTACTTATCACCAGAGTTAATGTAGCATTCACAATTCTGTGTAATATGACTCTCATAAACTTGGCCTCCATTTGAATTTGCTGATCAATACCATCAATAGCAGTCTTGTTTTTTTCACCTATCTAAAATTTCACAGCAGTAGATATGATCTCTAGAGTTTTCATGTAATTTAATTTTACCAAATAAGTGTGACCAGTCCCTTATGCCATTTCCCCAATAAATTTGGTCCATTTTTGAAATTGTCGGTTTGATATTAGAATGCCATCAGCATTTGGGAGCTCCGGTGCATTGTGCCAGTTTTCTACATGCACGCTATGCCTCTGGTGGGATGCCCATTGAGGGTGTACGTGGGAATGGGAGGTGGTTTTTGTGGCATGTGAACTTGAAAGGGAAGGTATTGAAACAAAGGAAGCACAGTTTATTACTAGGAGAGGAGTAGAGAGTCGGGATAAACCTAAAGAGTTTTTCTAAGAATTCTTAGAAATGCTAATATTCCTCTGTTGTGTGATAGTGCTTGAAGCATTCTCCTTTATGCAATGGAACCTTGTAAAAATAGCAGATGTTTCTTGATTCTTTCCTCAATTGACACATTCTTGATGGATATTTCTTTTTTCCTTTGCCCACTATTTTCTCCAGGTTATGCTTTTGCAGATCACCTGATGTCCTACAAGGAGGATCCTTATGAGGGGCTTGTTGAATCAGCTTTTCTTCTTCCTCTGATGCGTCATCTCTTGAGGACTTGTTTTGTTTTGTCGAACTTGCTGCCCAAGCTTTCGCAACTTCGAGGACAAATTTTTTGTATTTAATGTTGTTAGATGGGTTTAAAGCCTTATATACTTTAAATGAATTTATGGGCTTCTTTTCTTTGTCTCCAGTCCATTTATTCACTTTTATTTCACTCATGCTGGCATCATGTATAGTTCTTATCATTCCTACCTTTCTTTTGTCTTTCCATACAATCAGTAACACTTCACCTTTGCTACAATATATATAGTCGCCTTTTTTCATTCCTTTTATATCATTTTTAAATGCAATGGGCCCTTATTAGTCCTAATAGTTCCACAAACTCTTGTTTTCTACTTGAGAAGGTTTTATGCTATTTGTACTCTATTATAGTAATTGTCCTGACATACATGATGCCAGAAATTTAAACGGCTCCAAAAGGGAAAAGGTATTTTCCTCCAATTTTTTATCTTCTATTGTGTGAATTTCAAAGTTGCATATGTATCCTGTTTCACTTATCACATAGCATTTGAACTAATAATTCATATTTTGCCAATTTTCCTGAATTATACGTTCTAAACCTAAACTTACTTCTCCAAGGTATAATTTCTTCATCAAGAGATAACTCCTGCTTGAACTTACAAATGGTTTTCAATTTTTCTAATATGTACATTAAAACTGGCATTTTTTTAAACAATCTATCAGTCAAGTCCATTATCAGTTCATTGTAATTAAATTGCCAAGCTTTCCAAATATGTTTGAATCTATTTCTACTCCTTAAATTTCCAAAAATTGGTGTCACAAGAAAAGAATCTGTGCTTCAATACTCTCTAATTGTATCTTTTCTAACCTTTCCCGTTAATATTAATGTAGCTAAAAATCTTTTCATTTCTAATATGGTAACATCTGACCACTTCCCTGTTTTAGGCGATTGTTTATACAGTCAAACTCGTTTATAGTGAGCACGGTTGTAACGAGTTCACGGATATAGTGAGCAAATGCTACCTCCAAGATAAGTTTACGAGCATTTACATACAAATATTTCACGTATATAACCAGCACGCTTCACGGATATATCGAGCAAACTTTGACCACTTCTCACTGTCTCAAACGCGGCGGCGGTCAGCCCCTTCAATCCTCATAGTGACCCAAAATATGTAACCTTGTGTTCTTGAGTCCAGCCTCTACACCCTATCCCTCGGGTAGGTTAAAGACCGCGGCGTTGTTGTTAAAAAATAATCCCTTCGTCCAAACCAAGAATGCCCAACTTGCAGGTACAGTGGCACTCGCGGAGGTCTTTGTCCTCTCCACCCAACCCCCAGCACTTTTACAGCCAGGAGGTTGTGTTTGGAAGGGGGTAAGGGGTAAGGGCATGTACAATGGCGCCCACCCCCGTCGCTCAGCCGAATGCACCCAACACCCTTTCCCACGTAAAGATGGGAAATCCCACGTTTAATCCGTCTCCTCATTAACTCTTCCTGGAATTGGTATGCTCACAGTTTGCAAAGAAAGTTCGTAGCGTTGATCACAAAAATCAGTTGAGATTTTGCCCTTGAACGAGTAACATGTAAGTACATAAAAGGAAGTGTTTGTCTATTCGCGAAAAAGTTGATATTATTCGAGAGTTAGAACTTGGTAAAAAAATGTTGAAGTGTGTAAAAAATTTAATTTATCGTCGTCTACGGTTTCAACCTTATGGAAAAACAAAGAAGCATTTTATCTGCACTAGAGAACAACCTAACTACGAACAAGAAAATAAGGAAGTGCGACTTGGGTACTGTTGATCAAGCACTTCTGGAGTGGTTTAAGAGGCAGAGAAATGCTGGTTTCCCCATCAAGGTACAGGCAGATAAATTTGCAAAACAGTTAGGACACGAGAACTTCACATGCAATAACGGGTGGCTTGATCGTTTTAAAAATCGGCATAACATTGTTTATGCGAAAGGCCCTGTTAGCAGATTAAAAAACGCCAAGTGAATGGGTGAAAAGTGTTTGGGAGGAGTGTCGAAAAGGTTACAGAGAAGAAGACATCTACAATGCCGACGAAACTGGACTGTTTTACAACATGATGCCTGATGCAACGTTTAAATTCAAAGGTGACAAATGTGTTGGTGGCAAAAGACCTAAGAATCGTTTAACAGTTTTAATGTGCGCAAACATAAATGGGACTGACAAAAAAAACTTTTTGTTATTGGTAAGTCACAAAAGCCACGTTGTTTAAAAAATGTAAAGAAGCTTCCCGTTGAATATGCAGCTAATAAAAAGGCATGGATGACTTCCAATATTTTTCAGAAATATGTAAGTCAGTGGAACAACGAGTTACGGAGGAAAAATAGAAACATTCTACTCCTTGTCGATAACTGTCCTGCGCACCCACATATGCAGGAGTTATCCAATGTAAAACTGGTGTTTTGCCTCCAAATGCGACTTCTATTTTGCAGCCAATGGACATGGGGATAATTAAAAGTTTTAAATGCCATTTCAAGCGATTTTTTGTTCTACAGTTGATTGAAAGGAGGGAAAGAGGTTTAGATGGCAACGACTCTGTATTGGATGCAATTCATTTGATGACAGATGCATGTTTCACCTACGACGATCATAAACTGTTTTCGAATGTCTGGTTTAATATCGGGAGAATTTTCGATTGATAACCATAACGTTGATGAAGATCAGAATGGCTTAAAGAAAATGGAATTGCGAATTTTTACCATGTAAATGACATTGACAATTTTGTTCATGTTGATGATGATTTGATTACCAGTGGAATTCCTAGGGAGAGTGAAATAATAGAGACAATATAAAGCACATCAGACAGTGATGAAGACAATGTTGAATGTGTCGAAGACACAATCCTTACTCAGGATGCCGTGGAAACATTAAATGATTTTTTTTAAAACATTGACATTTTCGATGGTGTTTTTAGTGCACTAAGTGTAATAAGAGGAAACTTCAAAGTGAAATCTATGAACCAGGCTACTATTCAAAGTTATTTTTGTAAAAAGGGGAGTGATATGTACGTATGTTTACTTTAAATTTTCTAGTTTATTATCATTTTTAGGTTTTTTCATAAATTTACTAAATAACCTTTCTGTTTATATATTCACTTTTACTTCTTATGTCTTATTTCACCATACGCATGCATGCTTTTGCCTTCACGGATATTAAGTTTAACGGCTATAACGAGCAAAACTAAACGGTCCCGTGGCACTCGTTATAGCCGAGTTTGACTGTATTTATTTGCAGTTTGTCTATGGTACGAATTTGTATCATTGCACATTCTCTTGAACAGATTGTCACCAAGTAAAAGGTTCACTACTTCCAAAATACTTTTGCAATTATCTGACTTATATATGACACCTTCCATGCCCTGAAACTCCTCTAACACTCTAGATCAGGGGTGGGCAAACTACAGCCTGCGGGGCACATATGGCCTGCAAGGGCATTTTATGTGGCCCGCGATGCCATTTTGAAAGCAAACTATAATATAAAATACAGATAGTTTCATATTTGTAGCTTAAAATTTTGGCTGGAAAACCTTTTCCAGTAATGTTATAGTGATAACATATTATTTATTATTGAACAGAATCCCTTGCATTATCTCAAATAAATTCTGATCTGAACCCTATCGTGGCCTGCTAAAGCATTTTCATCTGTTAATGCGGTCCGCCTAAGAAGCTGCAACTGGTAATTCGTCCCACCACATCAAATATTTGCTCACCCCTGCTCTAGATCTATATATCTTCTGCCATGTAGCAGAGCTTCTATCCACTGGGACCTCAACACTTTCATCTACATCAGATTCATTGTCACTGTCTATAAGACATTTTCAATAAATTAAAATAACAATGAACAATGTGAAAAAACAACTATATGTTTTAAATTCTGATAACAACCATTTAGTATGTGTTTTTAAGTGTATAAGAGTAGCTGTGCCATGGGATACTAGTGTATATTATAATATAATAGTTCAATCTGGAGGTTACGACTGCGTATCGTATGGAGGGGTGGTAAGGACTGCTGGATGGGAGGTAACGACTAAGTGGAGAAAATGAGTGGGATGAGGTAAGAAGGGAATGGAGGGGAGGGGAGCAGCCATTGGAGGGGAAGTAATGTTATAAGATAGAAAAGTGGAATGGGGGCCCAAAAGTCTTTCTTCTACTTTCTCTTACTGAAAAAACAAAATCACTTCCACTTTTATAATTTTCAGCATCTTCTTCACAATCACTTAGTACACCTGAGAAAACATCACTACACAAATCAACTAAAATTTCATCTGCTGTCATCTGACGAATACCACTGGTCTCTGCCATGGTTATGGGCTTGTCAAAAAATAAAATATTAAAATTTATTAGTGGTTAATCTGATGAGACAACTGTAATTAGGTGATGTTGTTCAGGGCCAGCGCATGCCTATTGGCCGCCTGTGTGCAGAAACAAGTTGGCCGTCCACCCCCCACCACTCCCTCCCTTGATTAAATTTTTTAAAAGATCAATGCAAGTTTTGATGTTTAGCTTCAGCTTCTGCCAGGGGTAGATTTATGGATAGTGGGGCCTTGTGCGCAGCCGTTTTTTAGGTCCAATTCAATTACCTAAAATGTGTCCAAAAATATGACAGAGCAAAACACATATGAATGAGTTAATTTTAACATGTGTTTTAAACTATGATATTAATTAATGATATACATGCCTATATATAGAGGTAAATAGGAAGCAGTACTCTTCATCCGAAAATGAACTTTATTGATTGGAACAAAATGAATGAATGTTCAAAGATTTTTGTAAAATATTCATAAATGTTCACATTTAAACAATTTATATGTACCTTTTTTGACATTTCTTTTGCACAAAATCGCCAATTAATTCATCATAATTTAATTTTTGCAATGCCGAACTTTCGATTGCTAAAATTGCTGAACTTAACACTAGAACTGCCGGTGGCACTTTTTGGTGCCATTTTTAACTTTAAAGTTCTACAATATGTGCATTTTTCAATGCACTGCTATGAGGCTTTTTGGCTTTTCATGATTTTTGACTGGTGACACTCAGTCCATATTTTCTCCCCCCTCATCCTTCGCTTTGATTTCATAATCAGTTTATACTAGAACCGCCGATGGCATGTTTTTGTACCACCCTCATATTAACTGCTCTCAATACTATGCACTGGATCAGATTGCACTTATTGGTCCTGCCGTTGTCAGGAGCGATGACCTTGATCCAGCTGCTAGTGTAAACATGCACCTCCACCCCTCCCTTCTCCTTCCCCCCCCCCCACCAGCATATGCATCTTTCTGAATATGTAGTCCTTGGACTGATGCAACATTTTCTGAACAAAGGATGAATTGTAACTTGTGATAATTTTTTTACGTTTTGGCACTGACTGAGAAGCTCAAAGCAAAATCCACAAGCTTGGTTGGGACAGTGAATTGAGCAAGGAGAGAGATCTGTCATTGTAAAGAACTCACGTGAACCTTTGCACACCACTCGTGCTGAAGAAGTCTGACATTACACTTACCTGATCTATCAGGGTAAAGTAAATTGGAATGTGCTTCTACTCAGCACACTACACCCTGATGTCCAAATAGATAAAGACAACAAGGCAAAGCTGGAAAATGTATCCTTCTATAATGAGACAAAGTACGGTGTAGATGTGGTTGATCAAATGGTGTGAAAGTATTCAGTCAAGGCAGGTTCATGCAGATGGCCTATTTACATTTTCTATAAAACTAGGGGCTCTGCCCCTGCTCGCTGTGCTTGCCAACCCTGATGGGAGCTCCGCTCCCCTCACCCCTGGCATGCTTTGTGCACTCTCTTCTTCCATTGTGAGCGAATTGCACAATATATTACTGTCATTCCGCCAATCGTTTATCTATGCCAATGTACTAAAGTCACCATTATTTTTAAGTTAAAATTATTACATTTTTTCATCTTGCTTGTATATATGGGCCATTCCCTCCAGACCTCACTGCCCATTCCCCTCCATTACTGAGGTAAAAATATAACTCTCTATTAGTGATGCACCAAATATCAAAATTGCCAAATAACGAATACCGAATAAGTAAGCGAATTCTGTTACAGCCGAATAACAAATACAAATAATTAACCAAATACTGATAAAGCCGAATACCGAATATTCAGCCACCGAATATCCACATAAAAGAAACCTACTTGTCAAATTGATTTCGGTAAATAATTATTATTGGAAGTTTATAAAATACCTGTTAAATCAATATCACAAAGAATCTTTGGTGTTTGGAATTTAGAAACTTTACTGTGCCTTATTGTGTCCTAATCATAGAAAAAATATTTGGGGGTGTTATAATTTTAATTTTTGTGTGATCATTATTATGTGTGGTTATTATGTGATGGAAAAAATTTCACTTCAGTAATAGATATTCGTTTTTTAGTGTTGGTTCTTGGAGATTTATTTCGCTTCCAGGCTTTGGCTTGTTATTAAATTTACCTCCATTTCTAATAGTTTCAAGAATCATTTTTATAGTTTTTATTCTTTCTCGTTTGTAATCTTTGTGTTTTTCAGTCTGTATTGTAATAAAAGTTGAATATTTTAAGAAGTTCACTCAATTTTATGATTTAACTCAATTTTTGCTGCTCATTATTCGGTTTGATATTTGGTAAATTTTAACCGAATTCGAATACCAAATGGAATACCCATTTTGTCAAATTCCGAATACTACCGAATTCAGAATAGTGGAAAAAATGGCCGAATACCGAATAGTTTTCAAATATTCGGTACATCCCTACTATCTATTGATTTCTTAATACTTCATTGTACACAATATTTTGAATTGTGTGAGTTCCTGTGTCATTTTTAGGTCCTGTAATTTTGATTTTGAGACTGGTCATGGATTGACACAGAGAGAGGGCCACGTATAGCTGACCATGACCAGAGATTGGCTTATTCTGATTGATGTGAATACCCAATCGGTTAAATGTTTGATCTTGAGATTTATTAATTGTCATAGCAAAGGCTAACTATACAGGGAATATTTTTTGTTAAGAATAAAACATAACTCATGACTATCTTGAGTATTTAAAGGGATTTTAGGTACCGTAATGACATTTCCCTGTTTGTCATCTGTCAATATTGAACAGTAAAGAATTATCTATCAATTTTCCATACGATTAATCGAGTGCCATTACATAAGCCATCATTGATACAAATATTTTGAAATAACATCACGATAGCGCTTTCTTTCAATGGTAACTTTTGAGGTGGTAAACCTGAAGAGGTTAGAGATACCAGATATTCAGGTTGGTAATATGACATGATTTCATTGTCTGTGCCATCTCCGTCTACGGCTGTTAATCTCCATTATAGTCAGATGGCAACTGGCGGGAAACTTCAGCTGCCTCTCGTCTGGCAGAGTTGGGATAACTGCGCCTGCACACAACAGTTATTTTCCCATCGCATGTCGCTGGGCCTTTCCATTAGAAGGGGGGGGGGAGACCGTGGCTGCATCACCTGGGGAGGTGGTGGTGGGGAGAGCACTGAAACTACGCACCTGTGCACAATGGTCATTTTCCGATCATGCGTCACTTAGTCAGCCCTTTAGAAGACTATAATATAGAGAGATTCTTGACCATGCTGGCATAAATGCGTGGATAGTCTACAAAACTGTCACTGAGAAGACAATCATGAGAAGAGATTTCTTGCTAAAACTGGCGGAAGAGATTAGTCAGAAGTATGCCAAGAGCAGAACTGTGAAAACCCATACTCAAGCAGCTGGAGAACCATCTGATGATGGCGATGAGAATCCTGTAGATGCTCATACAGATAACAAAAAAAGACGATGTCAAGTGAAAAGGAGCTGCAAACAAGGCAGAAGCATAAATAAGTGCTCCACATGCAAAAAAGTTACTTCCAAAAAGTGCATTGAAAGTATTACCAAAACAATCGTGTGCAGCAATTGCGCACAAAAAGTTACATACTTATGGTAGTCACACCGTGACAGTAAGTGCTAACATGGAAACAGGTTCATTGTGCATTTTAAATGTCAGATCTTTCATTTTAGTATACCAAAAGATAACCAAGAATTACCTAAACTATTTATGCAAGTTTCATCTATTGTATCTGATTTAACTCACTTTTTGCAGAGGCTGCACTTTTTATTTTAATAAACGTGTGTTCTTTGTATCGAAAATATTTCTCTTTTCTTTAATAAACACATTCCTACCCTATGACCAATATTATTTTGAAGCAAAACACTAATTTTCACAAGTGGCACCTTTATGTGCCATCAGCGGTTCTAGGGGGGTTGCCAAGTTCGGCGGTTCTAGTGTTAAATGACATTGAGATATAGTAGAACGTAAATAACTTTTGACTCTTTTAAGTGTGCTGAATGATCTTTCACTGGTGGCGTTTGATATGGATAATGTTAAAAAGATTTCAAGGATTGTCTCTACATATGGAAATGTGGCACTCAAACCATCAATAACGAGCTTGTAAAGTGCAGTAGGAGACTTAGATGATATGAAATCATCACTGTTGGAAAAATGCAGAAAATGTCACAATTTATCTTCACTAATGTCAGAAACAATCACCTCTGAGTACATATCCAGTATTTTTTGATACTGTCGTCTTTCTTCGCCTCATCAATTTTCCTTGCAAAAATCACCAGGAATAAGTCTAATTTTGATTTCATACTCTTTTCTGTTTTCCAATTGTCCAACTAATACATCACAAATCATGTTAACAGTTTCCAAGATTAATTTTTGTTTCCCTTTTAAAACAATTTCGTTGTCTTCAGCTTCATTAAACAACTTTTTGCTTTTTCTTGAACGTTTCTCTTTTGAGTCTTCATCGGGATTGTCTATACATTTTGCTATAGAAAATGCATCCTGTTCAATAGATGGATAACTGTTTCTTACATCAATGATAAAAGCCTTAAGAGAAGTTAACAATTCTACAGCCATCAATAAGTGACCATCTTTCAACTGCAGTGATTTGTTAACAGCATTAATTCTTTGAAACAAACAATTCCGTAATACTGTAAGAATAGCATTTTCACATTTCTCAATCTTCTTCGACAAAGATTTAGCTTCAACCTTTGCAAGAGACTTCTCATTCTCTGCCGCAGCAATATCATGGAGGGCATTTTTAATTTCATGCTAACCCTCTCTCAAAGCTAAAGTGGCATTGGGTCTTGCAGACCACCTTGTATCGCTAATTTTTTTCATGTGTAGATGCTGATACAAATGTGTACACTTTCTGAACAAAATCAAAAAACTGCATTGCAGCTTGAGAAGACTCTGCAGCGCTGTTACCCACAAGATTTAATGAGTGACTTGAGCACGGAATATATAGAGCTGTAGGGCTTTCTTTTTTTCAGTCTTGCTTGCAAGCCTGAGTATTTGCCTGACATATTGACTGCCATGTTGAAACTTTGACCCCGGCAATTCTTTATATCTAATCCCAGTGCTTCAATCATTTTTAAGAGAGTTTTTGTCAGATGTTTGAGATTTTATAAGCATGAAAAAAAGAAACGTTCAATGATTTCTCCATTTGATCTATGTGATTTACATCAGAAGTCAAGTCTTCAATTATAGAAAATATACTGAGCATTTTTCACTTCATCAGCAAAGCATTTTGGGAGATGATCAGTCATGATAATGAGAAATTCATCGTAAATTTGATGTAATAAAAAATTAGTTTTACCAGAACCACATTACTGATAATTTTCTAGATGTTGTTTGAGAAAATCATCAAATTCAGCCAGATATTCGAGATGGATTAAGAAATTGTCTTTTTGATTCAAAGACTCAGACTTGTCATGACCTCTGAAAGTAAGTCTTACTCTAGCAAGAAGCTTCATGGTTGCATCTATGCGTTTCAATACTTGCCGCCAATAAGAGCATTGTTTTTCAAATTGTACCACTAGTTGTGAATCATCTTGTTCAGTTAAGTTACTTCTTATAAATGAACACATTGCATTTACATGAGTCTTTGAAGTTTCATGTTTCACTTAATAATATTGATATGCAGGTGCATTTTGAAAACCCATCTACAAATGCTTGCTTTCCTTTGCTTGCCTGAGGAAATAATTTACAAACGTAATAATACACATATTTGGATGTTTATGAAAAACTAACCATTCTATTTTTTTCTTTGTTCTATTTTTTTAACCATATAGAAATAATTTTTGTTGAGACCTTGATAATATTTCCTTCCTCCAGTTTTGTATTCTTTTTTGAAATTCTTTATTTGACCAACATTTCCAGACATGTTTTCATTGGAAGCGAAGTAATGATAAGTTATAATTATTTTGTTGGAACTCAACAGACTTGAACTTGAATGAAGGTTCAGATAGTTTGTATAATTTTTTTGTTAATTTTGGAATTCAGGGACCCTCAGCAGCATAGGGCCCTACTTTTGTGCATACTGTGCATACCTGTAAATCTGCCCCTGACTTCTGCAGCAATTCACTAACAATACTGACTTTAGATAGAATGTCGTACCATATAACGGCTGAGCATACAAATTTAAAGCTTTGCAGCCAAACATTGGGTCTGGTAGTGAGTGGTCATATCTACATTTGTTCCATCTATCAACTCAGTAAGACTGTCGTATATTTCTGCGATTCTCAATGGTTTTATTGCATCTCTCTTACTCTCCCACCTGGTTTCTGAAACTGGTTTCGATGTTAATTTTTTAATATTTTTCTTTAGCATGCTTCACCTTTGAGTAGAGGTAGGAAAAAAACAATTCTTGCACAGGATTGAAGAACTCTGCAGTTTCAAGGGTGACCTTTAATCACAAGATTTAGGCTGTGAAAAGCATATGGCACAAAAAAGTCTGTGAATTGATATCTAAAATTCTTTTTTGTAAGCCATTATGCTTACGATGCATATTGGCAGCATTGTCGTAACCATGGCCTCTGATCTCCTGAACATTTAAATTTAAATCTTCTAACATTTTAAAAAGTAGGGTTAATCCCTCTCCAGTTGATTCCATAATTAGGTAAAACCCAAGGAAGTGCTTTTGGATTTTAGCTCTTCTGATTTTGAGATTTAATTTCTACATAAACGGATTACTATGGTAATTTGTTCCACATGGCTTACATCCAGGGTAGAGTCAAGGATTCTTGAAAAATACCTCGCTTGCTTATGCATGTCTAATATCACTTCAATAATTTTCTCTAAAATGAGATTTATAATTTCATTTTGGATCATATGCCCTAAATATGTGCAAACTACCTTATTCTGATTTTTCATGCATCTTATGTGCTCAGATATTACTGAATTCAATTCAACACCGGGTGAACTGCCCCGCAATTTTCGGAGGAAGCACCTAAACTCTTGTCGGCCGTCCGTGTGTGGTGCACACATTGCACCCATGCATGTGCCAGCCCTGATGTTGATTGATAACGCAACAGAACTTTCCATAGATATATGAAGTCACCTGAAATGCATATGTAGGAAAACAAATAAATTCAATGTGAAATAGAATATTTCCAAAATGTTTTCATTGACAATAAAAACGAAGGTAATGGCAACATTCCAAAAATGGAACTGGTTTGAAAAACTGCATGCATTCTTTTCACTTATCCTCCCCTATCCACCAAGCAAAATCATAAAAGAAGGGTCTTTCCCTCAGCCTCTAGCTAAAGGTGGCAGGCTTTCCCTTTTCGGTATCCTCTAGGAAATTCCCACTAAGGTAACAAGGTTATTTTTGAAAGGCAGCATCATAAAAACCCACTCTTCGACTAAAGTGTGCAAACATCCTATATCCAGAACAGGACATTTCATCTGCCTCATGTGTCAGAAATGAAGACTTATTACTCCCTCCGAAACATTAGTCCCTCGTATGATAGAAATCTATATTTCACATAGATATCCTCAGGGAATCTTTTGAACCACTTTTGACAGGTTCAAATAGCTAGAGCACCTTCTCTTTACATTTCACAAATGTTTTTATTGTATTTGTGGGATTATTTCCTTTTTTAAACTCATTAAGCATCACATGACACAAATGCACATGATTTTAACTCTTTTTGACCGTTAAAAAATAAATTATTATCACTTGTAAAATTCCAAAATCTATTTTTGTTTTGTTTACAATGTTTACTTGTCCATAGAAGTTTGATTTGGAATCTTTTACATTAATGAGACCATACTGACACCTATTAGAATACTGATGAACTTTTTGGCCAACCCAACATTATGAACGGACAGATTAGGCAGTTATGTAGGAATGAGGGCTTTCCAAAACAATTGTCACAGGATAAATTAGCAAATTTTTATAATTTCCCAAAATCTTGAATATAGGTGAAACCTGAGTATCTCTGTAAACTAAATGACAGTTTAACCAGTTCACGGGTGCATAAATTACATTTGGATTGAAAATTATTAGCATTTTGAAATTAATATACTAAAAACCACATGAAACCTTATTTTGTTGTCAGGAGGTATTTATAACTTTGGATTCAGATGGTTCAAACTATTTCATATTGAATTAATGAACTTTTCCTTTATACTAAATTATTGTAATTTAAATGAAGTTTATATATTTTTCAATTTAACTTGAAATTATAATTAAATATAAGTGAAAGTTGGAACACAATTTTATGTGAAATATTCTAAAATGGAGGCATAGCCATCCAAATGGCAAAATAGATGAATTAATTCACTACACTTTCATTATATTAAATTGGCTCGTAGATGATGATATGTGTTGTCTGGTAGAAGATTTTTTGTTGAAAATTTATACTTCAGCATTGTTTGAAAATCATGAAACGATTAGAAATACTTCCTGAAAATAATACACTCATTTGTAAATAAAAATTTAGGGGACTATTACAGATCCCTCAAGTACTAAGTTCTATAATGTAAGGTAGAGCATTATAGGAGGGGGGCTTAGTTTGATTCCTTTAAAAAGTTGAAAAAATGAATTTCACCCAGTGTTTAATATTGTTTTTCAGTACCTTAGTTTTGCATTTTGCATGCTTCATAGTGAGCATTACAGAGCATGTTAATGAAAAATAAACTGATGCGGGCAACACATGACTTTCTCCATATTTATATGGCAAATTAAATGTTAGCTCTGGGATCGTTGTCAATATTAACTTCCGGTTGACAATTAAAAAAAGAAAAAGGGGTGTTACTAAGACGTAACTAAGCATCAATTGTTAACAATAGTCTTCGGTAGGTGGCGTGGTGGTGGCAGCTAAAAATATAAGATATCTCTTAAACAATGCATTACATGGAAAGATATATCATACAAAGGTTGTAGAAAATAAAATTTCCTACAACTTTTATTCCAATACATTTTTACATTTATCAAATATTAAAGCAAATATTTCAAAATAATGGATAAGTGACAAGAGTAAACACCTACTTTTGATCGACCGATTTTTACCAAAAACTAATCAGATCTTCTAACTTTTATAAAAATGTTAAATATAAAATTTCGTGTTGACCTGATTAATAGTTTTTGAGTTAGAGCACCCACAAAAATCTATCACATACAGACAGACACACAGACATCATCGAGAAAATAGTCAAAATGTGTTCAGGGGATCTTAAAACATGTATTTCCCTTGAAATCTTGAATTCGATTTTTTTCATGAAAACAATACTTTCTCTATACTTCGTATATGGAGAAAGTAATAATGCCAGTCAGTTGAAGGCAGGAAGGACAATATTACATTTTCCTTTCACACTGATTGATATTTTCAAGTAAGTCATGCTATACTAAAATACCTATTTAACGTATCTCTGAAATAAAAAGGAAGCATACAAAGTAAAGTATTATTTGTTTTATTTGTAGATGAAATCAAACCTACAATCTTTCTTGATGAATTCTTCTACAACAGATTCATAAAAACACCCTTGGCTCTTTAAGTTGTGAAGTAATATTTTTCAATTGAAATTATGGCTAATCCTGATAGATGTGTTTGCTGGGCCAAATTTCTCATGTAAGTCTTTATCTTTTTCAATGCTGTAAAGGTTATTTCCTCAGATGTAGTAGTAGACAGAAGAGTTAGGATCGATTAACTCAGCCTGTGCACTTCAATCATGGCATCATTTAAGTAATTTGAATGCATATAAATAAATAGTTCTGCAACTGTTTTCCTTACAAAATTTTGTGATGAATACATTAAAGTAAGCTCATTAAGGAGCAGTGGCAGCTCGTAGCTAAAATTAGTGGGGGTGCTGCTCCAGAAAATTTTTAGCCTTTGTTTTAAAATTGTGTAAAAGGAAAAAAACATGTATAAAAAGAAAATTTATTCAGGAACTTGATAAAATCTTAACAAAAAAAACCAAACATTTTTTACTTACTTTAACTTAAATTGTTACAGTTCAAGCTTGATCTATTCATTTAAAAATGAAATCCATTCTTCTTGTTTTAATTTGCGCAAAAAGTTCAATAATTTTCTCCTTGATCTCTGGATGACAATTGAGGAAATTTTTCTCCATTGAAAGTACTGCAAGCGCATTTAGTCTTTCCGAATTCATAGTGCTTCTTAAAAAAGTTTTTATTCTTTTCAATGTTGAAAAGCAGCTCTCTGGCTCTGATGTAGTCATGGGAATTGTCAAGAGGATTTTTATCAGTTTCGTAATTTCACTAAAAACATCATCTAGATTATTTTCCAAGATAAATTTCAGCAGCTCAATTAATTTGCAATATTCATGAATATCAGTCCTACAATAGAATACTTTTAGTTCAGTTTCAAGCTTTTCTTTGTCAATCATGGGATAAGCTTCAGTGGTCAGTACTATCTCTTTTGTGGGATGTTCATTCTTAAATCTAGTGAAGCATTTCTTGTTGAACAATTTAGCAGCTACTAAGTGTTTAGTGGAAGAATATCTGTCCATTATATCAACACATATATAGTCACACACTTCCTTAGCTTCTGCCATGAGTGTCTTTGAAGGATTCTCACAGTACTTTGAGTTTCTCAATTCTAAAATAGCAGTTTTGAAATTTGTTATATATTCATTAACTTTAAACACACTAATTTCTCGAGATTGCATTTGGTTGTAAATTATTTCAACATGAGGCATAATCTGATGAAAAAGCTCTAACCAAAACTTGAAATTATCATCATTCAGGTATTTTAAAATTCCTGTTGCTTCTGCAATGGTTTGATCTGCATTTGATGTTGACTGAATTTCAGTAAGGCAGTTTTTTAAAGCTTGCAAATTTTCATGAACTCTGTTTATGGTCCGTATGTTGAAATTCCACCTTGTAGAGGATGGACGTGGAATGCTGACGTCCATATGTTTCTTGAGAATGGACACACGTTGTGGTGATCTTGAGAAGAATGTTGGAATAGCCAGAATGTTAGAGAAAAATATTCTTGCGTTTCGTGTAATACTTGCTGCATTTCTCATTATTAAATTAAGTTGATGTGCATAACAGTGAATGAAATGTGCATTACTATAAACTGCTTTTATTTTTGCTTGAACTCCTGCTTTTTTGCCTTTCATGACATTTGCACCATCAAATGTCTGAGCTATCAGTTTTTGTCCATTTCCTTGAAGGATTATGTCCAATTGTTCTAAAATACGTTTTGATATGCCATCTGCAGTTTGATTTTCTGGAATAAAGAATCCCCAAAAACGCTCAAATATTTCTTCATTCAATACGTACCGTAGAACAAGGACCATTTGAGTGTGTTCCGAAACATCTGTTGTGTCATCAGCCATGACAGCTACAAAGGAAGCTTTTATAATTTCCGTCCTTATCTCCTCATGGTATATTTGTAGCAGGCAGTCAAGTATCTCATTCTGAATGGTCTTAGAAACACCTTTGAAGACTGCACTGGTTTCTAAGTGATTCTTTAAATCTGAATCTAATTTAGATGCAAAATTTACTAATCCTCTAAATACCCCTGGATTTACTGAATCGTCTTTTTCATCATGTCCACGTAAGGGAGTTTCAAAGTTTCCACAAAAGTAAATGCAGTCTATTATTTTGGACAAAATTTCACGGTTCTTTTTAACTTTTATATTATGCTCATTGATTGAAAGTCTGTATGCCTCACTAAGTTTCTCCTTAATACTTACGGTTCCTAAAAGTGACAGTGAAACAACATTATCAACGTGCTTCTTTGACTTCTCATGCTTTTCAGTTTTTTCTTTCATTTTGTTTATATTTCTAAAACCATCTTTTGTCCAAGGTACATCACCTCCAAACAGCAAACACGGGAAGCAAAACTGCATTTTTTACTTCACAGCCGCAAAGCCAACTTTTCCGTTGGTACCATTCAGAATTAAAGCTACGAATATATTTCTTGTTGTTGCTTTTGCCTGGCTGAGATATTAGAATATCAGGTGTTGAACGACCTCTTTTCTTAACTGTAACTTTCTCATGGAGAGATAGCTGTGAAAACTTAAGCTGTTGAAGTTCACTTACAGTCACAGAACTTATTTCTTGGGGATGCAAGGCCATGGTTAAAGTTTTCTGTTAAATAAAAGAACAGAAAAAAAATGAATCAAATAGAATAGCTGGAAGCAGAATAATAATCTAATTCTACACTTTATCACATTCAAGAATATGGTACACGGTTTTTAAGCACAACACACGCTGAGTAAAAAAAAACTTCCTTCCACCATCACGACAGAGCCAGCACTGCGAGAGCAACAGTGCTCTCTCTACCTGGCAGTCCCGCCTTCCTCCCCACCCCCCCTCCTATGTGTGCATGCGCACAACAGTCAAACACCACGTCGCTGGCACTGTGAAGCGCACAGTTCCATACAAAGATTTTTGTATCTTTTTCATAAACTGGGGGATGGCTACTGAAGTACTGACATTAAGCTTAAGGAATATATATTGTACTACAAAAATAAAGAAAGAATTAAAGAAAAAAGGACTCATTATATTAAATGTTATCGATAATATCAAGTGGAAATAGGGGGTGCTGCAGTTCCGCAGTGCCTATACACGAGCCGCCACTGTTAAGGAGACATATATCATCAAAAAGTGTCCATATATTTCATTTAGAGAATGTAATTCTTCTTATTGAGAGACATTTCTGTACTGACTGAATTTGCTTCAGAAATTTTAATTTTTCCAGTGATGAAAATCTATGTTGCGTTTGGAGAACTATAGTATCGAACATCTTAAAATATAATATTATATACTCTTTTTTTGGATCGGAGCTGCAGGCCTGTTTTCTTCTCTTAACAGAAATGTTAACAGATTCCTCGAGTTTTGAATAGAATTTCTCAGTCTCCTCCTTAAAATGTAAATTTCTTTCAACAATTTGATTTTTTAAATAACTTATTTATTTGGTGGTTATGGGGTTTTTCCCAAAAATAGTGAAGAAGAGTATTAGAGTTTAGAAGTTATAAGTATGGACTAATAATGTAGAAGAATGCTTTAATAAAGTATAAAAACTTACCACTGAGGTACAGCATAAGAAAACAACATTGAAGAGACTGAAAGAAGATGTCTTGACTTCTTACTCCTGCAATGTACAATGATATGAAGATGTAAATTTTTTGTGCTCTAAAGAACACAATACCGATTTGTTTATTTATTTAAAGTATCTTCTTTCTGAGATTTTCTATGTATATCTTTTTGACGTGTCCTATACCTACATTTTTGACAATGGTATGGTCTTTTGAAATAAAGAATTATTATTATTATTATTAAAAGAAAATTGCTGTACCATTAATATCAAATTAAGCATTTTCTGTGTCAGCTCTACAGCAACACTGTAAACACAAATGTAGGTATTGGTGAAGTTTGTATGCAGATAGACATATGCTAGACATGAAGATTTCTAAAAATGCTGGAGTAAAATTCTACCTTGACTGGGAATCAAACTCAGGTCTTCCACTTGCTGGACAGATATTTTAACCACTGTACTACCGAGACAATGCTGGTGAGAGTGGCCAGCCTGGTCTCACGCCTCTTCTTAGTGTTGCCCAATTCGATTCTCCCTCTGTTATCCTTACCTGCTGCTCTGGTTTATATACATATTTCTGATTAAACATCTTTCTCTCTAATTCACCTCTATGCCCCTCAACATCTCTGTCAGCTCAGGTCAAAAACTCGATCAAAGGCCTTTTCGAAATCTACAAAGCACATGTATGCATTCTGGTTGTATTCAGTGTTTCTGTTTACCAATGCCCTCATCACCCCTATGGTATCTCTAGTGCCATGACCTTTCTGAAAGACCTATACATATAGTTATTAGCTTTTTTTCTAGCCTCCCATTCAAAATTCTGAGAATAACTTTTTCTGCATGTGAAATTAAACTGATTGTTCTATGATACTGACATTCGATTCATTTATTCTCTTTCTTCAAGGGTATCAAAACTGATCTAGTGAAGTCCTTCCGCCATTCTTCCTCTTTGTATATCTTACAGCACAATTTATAAAAACTTTTCCCTCTTTTCATAATTCTTTTAACATTTCTATGGGAAGGTCATCAATTCCTACTGCTTTCTTTGACTTCATATCTCTAAGAGCCTTTTCAATCACATTATTCAATATTCCCTGCCCAACATTGTCGCAGTCTACACCTTCCTCCCTCTATATCTCATTAATTTCTGGCTTTAAATCTTTAGCGTATAACTCCTCAATATACTCTTTCCATCTATTTCTCACATCCTCTGACTCAAATAATAGTTTGCCATTTTTGTCTTTAATCGTGGCCAGAGTATTTCCTTTCTTGTTATCTGTTAGCTCATTCACTTTCCATACAATAGGTCTATTCTGTCCTGGCTCTTTAGTTTCTCCATATCATTACATTGTTCTTTCCACCACAGCTCTCTCGCTTTTGTAGTTTTCCTCCTGATCACATTTTTTAACTCTCTTATACATTCTTCTTCCATTTTCTGTATTAATCTGCTTCCACCTCCTCTCCTCTTCCATCTTTTTAATCATCTTCTATGTTACCCATGTCTTCCTTATCTTCTTTGTTGTTATTTTCCCCGTAGTTTTATTAATACTTTTTATGAAACACATTTCCATAGACCGTCATTTGTCCTCAAACGTTATTTGCCTACAGGGGGTTCCTGTTATACGTTGGAGTTAGGGACCACAAAAGTGCTGTTACGTATAACGAAACTACGTATAACGGGGAATTTTCTTCCATATAAATAATGTAAAATAGGAGGGGTTGGGGTCCGTAAGAACCTATACTTCACCTATGCAACTTAATGCTCAAGGGTTATAAATAGCACTTGCCATCGATGGGAGATAGAAGCCTTAGGCGTCATTTTCTTATTTTTTCTGATCTCTAAATTGGGGTAGTTGACTATGGGTTGTAAGGGAGAAAAGAAGGATAATAACTATGAGGGTATCGCCTCACATGGAAGTGGACAAATAATTTCAACTTCTTAGTCAATGAGCTCTAATAAGCTAGGTCCTATGTATCGACATCATGCGTAAACATGGCAGCGGCAGTCAGCACCGTAACTAGAAATTTTAGCGCCCGGGGCAAACTAGGCCAACTACTAAATATGCGCCCTCCCCGTCCAATAAGTTATAATTTGTTTAGTTACTATTTGGATTTTTTTTGCGCCCCTTACTTAGTTGCGCCCGGGGCAGATGTCCCGCTTGCCCCGCTTTAGTTCCGGCACTGTCGGCATTTTATTCTTGCTTTCATCAGGGCACCAGTCAGGAAAAGTGCGTCTTCACCTGTCACTCGTACTTCTTTCCGGTGAAGACCCAGCACTAGGGAGAGACAACTGCGTTTCTTATGTTAGAAGCACGAGAAAATAAACACTGACCCGAACTAGGAATTCGCCTGTGTTCCGGAAAGGGGCCGATACACTCCGACATCACGACATTTTCAAATCACTAAAATAAAATACGGCCTATAAATTAAAAAATGGACATTAAAATCATGAATTTAAAGATTAAACAACATTTTACATTCGATACATGCAACTGAAAACCATTTTAACTGCATAATGTACACTAATTAGGTGAAAACATTTTTGCTGACACATCACTCATTTTTAATCCTTACTTTATAACTTATCAATAACCCGTTCCATAAAACTACTCTTAGCGATGAAAAGAACTGAATAAGGTTCAACTTTCTGAGATCGATTCATGATGAAATAACCCAAGCAGCTATGTTGATTTCACGGAATTTAATAAAAATGGAACAACCAGTTTCGTTACATTCCTAACTCTTCAGGTACTAAAAGATGTTACTATTGTAACGAAACCGATCGATTGCTACGTATTATCAGTGCCGGAACTAGGGTGGGGCATCTGCCCCGGGCGCAACTAAGTAAGGGGCGCAAAAAAATCCAGATAGCAACTAAACAAATGATAATTTATTGAATGGGGGCACGCATATTTAGTAGTTTGCCTAGTTTTCCCCGGGCGCTAAAATTTCTAGTTACAGTGCTGCGTCTTATCACTTATAATTTTATGTCGAGAGTAATACTAATGCGCTGTTTTTTACGTTGAGCACTAGCACCAATACGCTTAAAACTCATTTTTGCAGGGGTACACAAATATTTTAGGAAACAGTACAATGAACACCGCTTACTCTGAGCACAAGCTACACCGCACGTGAACTGAGAAAGACTGACAATGAGAAACGCAGATGCAGTTATGCATAGGGAAGAAGAAAATAACAAAGACCTTAAGTGTCTGGGCATAGTAACGTGGTTGTCTGTTGCCTCTTTGGATTCCTTGAGAGGATCCCACAACAATCGCTTATTTTTTGAGAGAGGCACACTCAAGTTTGTTTAGTCTTCACTATATCCCGTTAAAAGCAATGAGGTCGTTGCCATGATTTTTATACATTTCCATTGTTGAAAAGAGGACGAATTTACACTTTTCCGATTTAAAACAGATATTTACTCTAATTCAGTACGTATTTGAATTATGCCTTAAAAAAAATAAGAACTCCGTTCTTTCAGCTAGGCAACTGTTTTTTTCCCGAATTCGTATCCTAATTTTAAGTAATTTAAAAATGCATTTTTAGAAAGCGTTGCACTGAATCCCATACTTTTCTTATGAGGTATTGAAATGGAACATTGGGATTAAAAAGACCCCTCATATATTAATTTTTTTGTGATTTTCGATTTTTCTCGTCGGTTGTGTTGCTTGACCTACATACACGCCAAATTTCAGATTTTTAGTTCTTCTAGAAGTACCTAAGAGTTTTATGTCAGTGAGTGAGTGAGTGAGGCACAATTAGCTTTATTATTTTAGATATAGGGCCGTAGTGACCCCATTTGGCGCCCTGGGCAGAGGTTTTTTGGCGCCCAGCAACGAACTAAAAAATAAAAACATCTTTGCTTAAAAACTATATTGTATGAAACAAAAAACGCTTGTTTATTTATCTGAAAGGTTTATTTTTCGTGTTCCATTTTAAGAAATTATATTTATTTTGTCATTGAAATCTACATTTTTGGCAGTATCGTTATCTATAGATAATGTCAAAGCAGAAAGTCTCTCTTGGTTAATTGACTCTAAGTAATTGCTGATTAATTTTAATCAACTGAACGAACACTCTCTCATGATAATTGATGTAGAAAACGCGAGGAAAATTCTAAGTAACGTTTCCACATAAGGAAAAGAACTTCGTATTCGCGAAAAATTCCTAAATTTATCTCTGTAATTTTTTCACATTTTATTATGTCAAACTGCGAACTTTTTCCAGCTATTTGCGTTCATTGCCATCATTTTGATGCATGGTAGCAGCATTTTCACACGAACTTTTAATTTCATCTTCATTCATATTATAAGTAAAGTAGAACATCGTGAATTGTTATCGATTTCAATTAGCGATGTAAAGCGTGCTGTCCACTGTGGATAAAGAGAATTATTTGCCTGATACACTGCATCTTTTATGGTATGTTCGGTTGTTTCTGGTTTTAAGAACTCTTTAGTTTCCAGCTCGTCATGATATTTTGTTTTTCTTCCTCTTTTTTTGGCAGTTCAGCAAGTATTCCTAATTCAATGCAAAATTTCTTTGCTTCTTCTCTACCCTCGTTTAATCGTGACTCTAAACTATTAATATCAGATATCAAATTACAGATTAAATGAACGATTTTCCTCACAGTTATATTGACATCCTGAATAGATTTGATGACTCGGTTGATCTTCTGGAGCCAGTTATCCGAAAATAACAGAAAAAATAAATTGTATGTCGATCTATTTTATTAACGATTCAGCATCTGAAAATTCTCCATTTTTAGTAACATAAGATAAGCGAGCTTCAGTTTCTGCATCTACAGATTACCTTGCAATGCACCGAAGTGGTGGGTGGCAAGGGGTGCAATGCAGGGCCGGATTAAAGATTTCGTAAGCCCTAGGCACTATGGATTGATTGATTGATTTTTCAAGAACACTTATTCTAGAAATTGGAAACGAATTATGAAGGGGAGCTTTCTTTTTCGAAGCTAAAGCTGATAAAAAACCGTCCCCGATCAACCATAGGACAACAACGCTTGTCTTCCCTTGCACTACTTTCTATTGAGAATATGATTGTGCGAAAAAATTCCATTTGAAGCAGCTGTTGCTAATTTTGCAATGAAAAAATGTCGAAAAGTTCATCTTTGGTGTTCATTTCTCCCACCTTATAACAAAAGATTGACATTCACATAACTCTGCCTCTTCGTATATACATTGTGACTATCTTTGCTATATATTGATTGAAGAAGATATCTTTGTTACATTTTTTATCATACAAACAAAAAAAAGATGGTTAAAAATATTTTCGTAGGCACAGTGCCTACTGTGCCCATTGGATAATCCGGGCCTGGTGCAATGTACCAAAGTCTACCCAACAGTTATCTCTCGGAGATTTGGCTTTCCTGTTATGATCACATCTTGTCCTCAGAGAAAAATGAGCCTCGATAACACTCTGTCCTAAAGTCGATCTCACGTATTTTACTGTCACAATCCTGTCTACCTATGTACGTTGGTGCTTCAATTATTCCTAAAACCTCCTCCGATAGATCTTCCGACCTATACTTCTCCTGAAGCCTTAATGGGCATTTAATCTGCGATCCTCCAGGCATGCTCAGTTCAAATCTCTCAATAATGATGTTACGTTATGCTTGTTCCTACGTTTGTGTTACGAATTTGTCTGCTTTGCGTCTCACTCTTCCTTACTCAGATATGTGGCCCTTCTCATACGAATTCCATATACTTGAAGCGTATCCCATCTGTGGTCTAACTAGGGATAAATTTCATGTTTCTCGTACTTTTTCTGTACTATTCCGTATTATTCTGCCTATGAAAGTCAAATTCTTGCTGGCTGCAGCTACAATTCGTCGAATATGAATGCCTCACGAAAGACAGCGGCAAATGGTGACTCCGAAATATTTAACATACTCACCTGCTTTGATGTTCAGTCCATCGATTTTATACTCGAATTCAGTCTCTTTGTCCTTGCTTTACCAGGAAGTTACGATGGAACAATTACTGTAATTAATTTCGATTTGCCGCGCATACATTGCTTTCAAATCTTTCTGTAGCGACTGATAGTCATCCCGGTTGTTTATATTTTTATATACGACGGTATCATAGGCCCAAAGTCTGATTTTACTACGTGAGTTTTACTTATAGTAAGTAAAGGAGAGGGCCTGAGACGCACTAGAATTCTTCCGCGCTTGCGTTATTTGTTCCCTTGCAGAAACTGGGGTATTCATTTTAGATTAAAGACTTAAAACTTTTAAAATTGTCTTTGGCGAACAAATAAAGATTTCTTCTTGCCTTAACCTGTACTCGTAAACTCCACGTACATGGCATCGCTTATTCCTTCTTTTATAAACATCTTATTCGTGCTTTGGGTGGTTTATAGATAATGAATCAAATGCATTTTTCGGTCTAGTGGACACATCACTAACTGACACAGAGTGTCCAGTCCCAGTCTATCTAAAAAGGAGATTTTATGACCAATGTATTCTGCCTGATCTGACCTACGGATGTGAAATATGGACCATGATTGCCAGAACATTCCAGTGTTTACAAACAACGCAAAGGAGTATGGAGAGAGGTATGTTAGGAATAACCCGAAGAAGACGGGAATGTGACGTAATTAGGAGAGAAAAGCGGTCAAGTGGCAATGGGCGGGTCAAATTGCTAGTAGAAATGATCAGCGTTGGACGTCTAGTGTCATCGAATGAATCCCAGGAAACATAAAGAGACGGAAAAGAAGACCGAAAGACAGGTGAGACTGAGAGATTGTCAAGTTCTTACGTCAATGGATTTTAAAGCCCAGTGAGCATTTACCAATAAGAGGCCATCAGGTTGGCGAGCTGCTGGGGATGTCGAAGTGACACAAGTAGAAACATACTAAAAACACGGGAGCATATATATATATATATATATATATATATATATATATATATATATATATATATATATATATATATATATATATATATATATCTGTTGATCTGTTTATACGCGTTACTATAAGCAACAATACAAATAATGTTAACTAAGTTAACGTATAATGTATTACAGGGTTAAAACCGAAGTCCGAAGGGCCGAGGTGTCCGAGCGAAGCGATTTGTTGTTGGCCGAAGGGCACATGGGCACAGCCCCAAGTTTACTTTTAAAAACTGCTTTCCTCTGTTCATTTTTTATTTTTGGTTTGAAGGAAGAGTTCTGGACTTGATTTATGCAACAGAATGTAGCAGTCTTTAAAGATTTTCAGATGATTTAAAATTATTGGAATTTATTGCGTTTTTAAAATTTGTTCCACTACTTTTCCAATTAGAATGATAAATTAAAATTGTTATATTTTCCTTTCATTGGCGTATCTGTATGTCAGTGGTTCCCAAAGAGCTATCCACGGATCCCAAGGGATCCATAAACAAATATCCTTGATGGCGGATACTAGTGCACGGGACCATAAAGAATGATGATGTCTCGAAACAAGACTGGCAAGAAGTTATTGCCCATATAATTTTTTATAAATTGATTTCCTACAATGCTCACAATATCAACATTTCATTGGTTTCAATCAAAAGGTAGTGGTTTATGTGGGCGAAGTTTATCAACAGTTGTAATTCACCGATTCCTGAAATTTCTCTATTTCCCTTTGTTAAAAGCCCACAAAAAATCAGTACTGTATCCACTGCTATTTATTTTAGTTTCAAGCATGCCTTGGAATACCGGTTGCGTAGTTTTATACTAGATTTCCGTCCAAAAATCTGTGACAGAGTGGAAACAAACGAAATACGAGTCGAATAATAGGAAGTACTGTTGTGCGGTTAGCGTGAAAACATTTTCATTGTTTGCGTTCTAGCATATCACTATTGGGGGCTTTCTGTGAAACGAATGCCTCAATCAGTGAAATCTGTTTCGAATGAGGCAGTTAACATTGTGAATTTCATTCAATCTAGGAGTCTTAATACCAGATTTAAAAAATACTTTATGAGGAAATTGTGAGTGAGAACACGACGTTGTTGCTGGGCACAGACGTGCCAAGCACAATTAATTGAACCTCTCCATGCAAGACAAAAGAGCTAAATTTTTCCCTGTATAAGACAATAGAGATTTGATACTACGAAAACTAGATTGGACTAAATGCGTGAAGGAGGAGAACTTTGTGTGTTCTGGAATGATTCAGGAGAAGACAGATTGCAATGTCCTCAGTGACATTCATTCGTGATTTAAGTTATACTTGGTTGGAGTATTTCGATCTACCTGTCGAGGATATCAGTTGAGTGCGAAAAGCGTTTTTATTGTTAAATAGAACAGGGAGTTTCTTTGTGAAGGTTTATGAGAGTCTCATTGATATAACGGCGAATTTTGAACTGAAAAACCCTTATATTCTGGTACTTTTCTCTAAAACCTATCCAGGAAGGATCGCTCCGCAGTCGTGCTTTTGAGATATTCTTACTTCTGTTAAATGTTACTGTGTATACATATTTGTCATGTATGTAGGTAATTATATATTGTATGGTATTTGTAATATAAACATCTAAATTATTGTATTTAAAAATTAGCTAAATAGCTCTTCTTTGAACAACTCTCTATGAATTACATTATGCATTCAAATGTGAATTAATATTGTTGTACAGGCGTACTTCCCATAACGAAATAGATGCGTTCCTAGCATCCACTTCGTTCTCGGAAACTTCGTTGCCAGAGGTAGATTTAACATGTAGTAAAAGAGGATAGGTTCCAGTACTTAGTTACACATATCGTAGAAGATGTATATGACTTAAAATAAAAGAAACATGTATGTACAACAAATAAAAAGGCAAAGAAACATTTAATATTTCTTGTCAGGGACTTTACATGGAACTTAAATCATTATAATTATCAACGTCTTCGCCTTAACTCGGCAACGGTGGATTGCAGACCTTACTGGTGGTTAGTAGTGCTGGGATCCCTGGTTGACGGACCTGGATCTTGGGGCTGTGGAGTAGACAATTTATTCTTAAGGATTGCATCAAGGGTAGATTGTCTAGATTTCTTCTTTCTCTCTTAAAGCATATCACGATAGCCTGCCTGCCTCGACTCGTATCGCTTGCATTTTCTCAGCAAGTGAGATGGATTTTCGTTTCTTCTTGGGAGCAATAGGATCACTACCACTTTATAGTTGTTTGGCTGACATTAGGGTTGCTATTAAATTCACTTAATTGAACCCTAAAATATGGATTAAAATTCCAAGTGTAGCTTTTGAGAAACGTAGAAAACACTACGTGAAAGGCATCTGAGAAAGTACGAAAACAATGCTCACTGCGCGTCTGATGACTAAAAGCGAACGATATTTGCCTTTGATATCAGGGACTTCTTTGAAGGAAGAAATACGTAATATAATCACAAGACCCTTGAAACTGTTTATGGCGAGTAGAGCATTTGGAGACACCTGAGCATACATGCGGCGACGTATAACGTGCCTCACCAAGTCCATCGGTAGGGGTAATGATGGGACTTTTCTCTCTTTTCACGAAAAACTCTCTCTCACTAAAGGTAGCCTCGTAGTAACCTACATACTTTCGCCACCTGAAACAGCATTAAATATAACATTAAAATGCAATTTTTTCTCCGTTTTCGTCTTTTTGATTATTTTTTGTATTTCGCTAAAATAATGTGTTATTTTATCGTCCTGCATAAGATTCACGACTTTAAGCTGCGAGAAAATCATTCAAAGTTCGTAATTACAAAATAATATTTGTTTTCTCGTGAGTCTAAGTATTTTAAACACATTTCGGGGCAGATTTCAGAGTAAAGTGCTGACTTCGTAAAAAAGGAGCTTCGTTAATGTAACTGTTCAAATACGCGCATGAGTACTTTTGGAGTAAACTGACTATGATAATGAGAGTATATGCTTATATTGGAGTCTGGAATATCGGAATTTTAAAATCAAATAAATGTTTACTATTGAAAGAATAACAACGGTTTTACAAAAGAAAAAAAATTGAAATTTCTATAGAACAGTATTAGACGGAGTCGTATAAAAGGAGCCGTTTCCAAATAGAATTAAAAATTTAAGAAGGGAATTCATACAATATTTTACTGTTCGTTATATGGTGGGAGAGTAGGCTTGTGCGATGTTACGTGCGGATATCTATTTATTTCTTCTTGACTTGACTTGCGATAGTAAAGACATATTTGGTTTAAATAAAAAATAACAATAATTAATCACTATAGATTATTTTGGAATTCTCTTGAAATTTTCCCAAAAATTCAAAGTCGGAGAGAAAAACACCGGTTCAAACCTGTTCAACGGCGTTTCTGGAGTGAAACCGGAACCGAGGCGAAATTTTATATTTTGTGTGAACCGAAACGAAAACCGGAGAGAAAAAATTTCGATGCCCCGATTCAAATTAATTAAATCGAGAAGCAAATGAATAAAAACTTGAACGCAATTAAACGTTTCATTTTAGAATAAATAGTGCAAATAATTACTACTAGCAGTTGCCCGTCGGTAAATCGACTTGTTGGTTAGATTAAATATTGTTAAATATTGTTATTATTGCCTTCTGTCACATTACCATGAAGGTCAGCGACTGCAAGGTTTATTTCCTTCTACTAATGTCCGCTAGGAGCGCCACGTCATTTCCTACAGCGTCTAATGTCCGCTAACAGCGCCACCTTAACATCAACCATTACAACTACGTCGAGCAAAGCTTAACCGGTCACAAAAAACCTCAATATCTCGCCAAGGGTTTGGCCGATTTCAATTTTATTACTTTTCTGCAAAATCTGCAGGTCGAGACGTTTAATTTGATGCATTATATGTTAAGGTGGCTGTTGCCATCGGTTTAAAAACCTCAGTTTTTACGCTTTTAATATATATATAACTATATATCAGATAGCATGTACATCAATTTTGAGACATTAACTCTTAATTCCAGAACAAGTATTTAAGTATAAAGAAATTAAAAATGGAATGCCTACCTTCGGTATCTCCGAAAGCCATATTATAAAAAAACCAAAAAAATCATTTATAGAATCTTTTTTTGGCGAATCACCACTGAAGACAGCTCCATTGTGGCCGAAATGCGCATCTGTTTTTATAACTTTGTTATGGCTATTGTAGTTGCCTAAGACAAGTACTTAATTTTTCAAGTCTTGTTGCTTAACTACTTATTCTGGAGATTTTCAGCCATAAAACGAGATCGATAATTCTCTAGCGAATGAATTAACTCTAAAACTTAACTTTAAACTTTATTTTCTTGAGCATAATATTTGTTTCAAGATTGTTTTTTAATGATCGGTCGCCGTAACAACTTTACATTTATTAAAGAGTGCAAATTAAAAATTCATCCTGCGTAATGAAACGTAAAAAAGAGAAGAGCGGAAGTTCGATAAAATGATGTTGCATAATGAGAGTAATAATAGAATAGGATAGAACCGTAAAGAATATATATAAGAAGTTGTCTGTAGCCTTGTATTGTAATAGATACAGAAAAAATGCCACATATTAAAGCTATTTTTCTCTTAGTTTTAGTGTAATTGTAATTGATCGGAATCTCCGATTTTTGCAAAAGAAAACCAAATTATGCGAAAATTTAAAAATCTGTTATTTAATTCGTTTTCCTCACACATACACGAATTTACAATATGATTAAATACGGTGATAAAATTTTAGCTGTAGTACAACCTTAAATTTTGTCCAACTATGTAGAACAGACGCAATAGAAATATAACTTTATTTAGAGGTGAAAGAAAAAATGAATCCTGCCTGTAAAACTTTAGTATCAAAGTAAATTCATTGCTAAGAAATGGTAATTTTTTTCTTTTATGCTATGCTTATTTTTTAACTTTTTATTTTTATTTACTCGTTTCGAATTAATTATAGCAATTTCTTTTGCAGTTATCTTCCGAGCTTTGGGTGACGAATTGGATAGGGGAGCGAGAGGGAGACTTTTTTGCGCTTGCAGATCATTTCGAAGTTTTCAGGTCAATTTCGAATTTTTAAGGCAAATTGTTCGCGGAATAATCACGGAAGAGAGATAAATGCAAAAGTAGCGGAAAAATCAGCTGTATTGTTCACTGGAGGTTCATATCTTGCACAGGAAAAGTACTTTTATGGTGGAATTTTGTTTTGATTGCTAGGGGATGCCGCGTATCTTGAATTTATACCTTCAATTTGTCCGCTAACTGTAAACGAAGAAGCGCAAATCGAGGGATATCTGCACAATTTTGGGTAATAATTTCAATTATAAGAAGGGAGTAAATGCCGTACGTTTTCCAATCGTGTTGTACATGATTAAGGATTTAGAATTGAGTTAGTGAAAGGATAGATCATCGATGGTGAAAATGTAGGTAGGGATTATTTATTTTCTTGTCTAATTCAATCTGAAGTGGATGCAAAACAGTGAAATCATAAGAAATTTTGCGAAAAACAGGCATTAAGTATAAGAATCAGCCGACCAAAATATTGAAGCAAGGCATGAAAAAGAACGGAAATGGTCGCGGAACTTTTAATTATAAAAATTGTAATTAATATGTTTACGTGATTAAGTAGTCATCATAGTCGATATTTTGTGAACGATTTTTCATAGACAGTGGAAGTTATCAAAATATATGTCTTATTAGATTAGAACCGCGTATGTATTTATGTAACAGTTGCAGATAGTATTTTAAAATACTCTAAAACGCTACAGAGATTCCTTAGGGATATATACAGCTAATGATATTCTCTTAATATGCAGCTCAAATCATTTCGAAGTTTATTTTGCTGATCATATTAATACGATTTCGAGGTCATTAAAATATTTATATGCACACTCTTTAAACATTGAAATTTCTCCTTTAGCTTGTTTTTATTATAATAAATTTTCAGAAATATATTTCAAGTCATTGAAAAACTACCCGTCAATGTTTTTTTAGGATGAATATTTAGAGAGAAACAGATAAGAGTGGAATTACTCAAAGCTTAAAATAATAATTTAGTAAGGGAAGGAAAAAATTTTATCCATTTTTTGTTCGTCAAATGAACATTAGGGTTAAGTGAACTGACACTTGAACACAATTTACTCGCTCGCCAGCAATGGTCTCGTTTGCTTCAGTCGCAATTTTATTTATTTTGAGAAACACCTTGAAGGCGGTGAAAAATATTACATTTATTCTTTAACGCTACGGCAAATTACAATCTAATCACCTCAGTAATTAACTCAAATAATATTAGTTTCTACTAGTTATTTTTCCGGAAAAAATCGCCTAAGGAACACTCTACTCCCTTAATATTTTTGGAGAATTTAGCTCAAGTGGTTAATTTCATGTTAAAATTCTTCAGAAATATTAACAGCGTTTTTTAACAGGTTAGCCTATCGCGAATGCTTTTGCGATCCAAACTCCGCTTTAAATGAAAAAAAAATTAAAAACAATGCATCAAAGAAACGTCGCATGATCATTCCAGCCTATAAGCGCTTAAGCATCTTTCGCGCACGTCTGAGCGTATGTGTGTGCGTGCATGTGCGGTCTTTCTTACACAAGCCCAGTTCCAATTGAAGCTGTGTTGCTGGGAGAATAAGATAGAGAGTGAGAGGGAGAAATAGAGAGGGCGGGGTGGAGGGAGTCAGGGGTCGTCTCATGGGCGGTGGAAGTTGTTGCAAGTGCGCAGGCCAAGGGGTCGGATTGGCGCGCAGGCGCCTAGGTGAACAAAGGCAGCGGAGTGGGGAAAGGGAGCGACGTCGAGGGGGCATGGGAGGGTATTAGGAAGGGTGGAGGCGAGAGGCGTAGGAAGGACTCGGACAAGCGGCAGGGGCGGCTCAGGGGTAGGAGGGAACTTGGGAGCGTGGAGAGCCGTAGTGAGAGAGAGAGGAGGAAGGGGTTGGAGGAGGGAGGCCCTCCGGAACGACTTTGCACCCGGCCTGGGCTGGCTCGCACCACTCTCCGCTGCCGTGCGAGAAGGGTAGGAGTGTAGTGTTTTGTTCGGGCTCCGGGTGTTCGGTGAAGCGAAAAAAAGGAAGAAGAGGGTAGAGGAAGGGTTACAAGGTAATAAGGACCGGAAAGTCGTTCTCGTCCTCCGAGAGAAAGAGAGACGCGGAAGAAAGAAACCTTTATGGAGCTCCGGGAAGGAAAATAAAAAGGTGGAGGGGACAGGCCGTTGGAAATCTTTCTGTGTGGACAACCTTGTTTAAACGAGAGGACCTCCACGGGAGTTGCGGTGAGAAGAGACGGGTGGATTTGGAAGGAGGCAGGAGACCACGGGCGCTTACGTCGTCGTCTTCGTCATCATCGGCTGTCCAATTTGTCGGATTCGGTGAGTGGCCGTCAAAAAATATTTAAAAAATATAGCAGTTCCCGGCGAATTTTTGCTGTCCCGGAATTTTCTTTCCCTCTCTTCCGAGCGAGGCCGATCTTTGCGTCAGCTGCGGATGGCCTTCGTCGACTTTGGAGGCTAGGTGGTTGTGCCCCACATAACACTCCGTAGGGTGTCTTCCCCCCCACTGTCGTATCCTTTCCGAAGCCGACCATGTTCGACTCCCTTTTCCGTGTTCCACCTGTGGCTCCTCGTTCCCGCTCGACCCTATTAAGGCGCACGCAACTACTGTGACTCGGATCCCATTGTGACGACCTCTTATTATCGTTCCTTTCGCTGTATTGCCTGCGGCGTGTGGTATGTGCGGATGCATTTTTTCCCAGCCGTCGCGATGGACGATCCGGATGGAAGGATCTGTGCAAATCATGTGGGTCGAGTGAGTGTAAGATATACAGGATTATTTGGTTTGGAAGATCGGCGACGGGTAAAATTGAGAGGTCGCCGTAGTGCGTTTGCGGATGCACGCGCCCCATTCTTGAAATTGAAAAGACGAGGTTAGGTTTTAACGAAAATATGCCATTATAATGCATGGGCAATTATAAAGATATATATCTACTTCCGTCTATTAGAAATCATCTGGAGGTATTAAAAAAATATTTTTATCTTTGCTCGACAAATATAAGTCTCGTAGGCGCCCCATTCTTTACTGTGATGCAAGGATTGACTTACAGTTATGATTAAGTGTTTTGAATCCATACTTAACCGTTTATTTGTACAAAATCATTTTACAGTGTTCCCAAATTTTCAGTCGTTATTTATATAACAGGGTGGCAGTGTTATTGCTAGAAATCGCAAAAACGTACGTTTATTAGGTGTTGCAAGACAAGCGCTCGTTTGACGTTAGAAAAGTTTCTTTTTGGAGGGAACGGTTACTTTCAGCTGCGATTCAAACTTCCGCGGCGATTTCTTTTTTTTTCTGGTTGTTGAATTGGCGAGTAAACCGAGTTTGGATGAGGTATCATTTAGCAAAAACTGTCTCGACATTATCGTGACGGCACGGCCGAAGTACGGCGATAAGGCGCATGCCCGAGAAAAAATATGAATCGGGATTTTTGTGAGGGACCAATCACTCCCTCCCACTTACACCCCTCATACCTCTTTAACCATCATCCTCCTAACCCTTCTTCACCATTACCGATTCATACGATACGTCATCAATGCAAGCTTGATGGGAGAGCATTTTGCGCTCTCCTGGCCAATTAGAACAGGTTTTTAGGGCGCGGTTGGCGAGTGTGTACTCCCTGGACCGCTTCAGCGAGTCCGCTATTGGGAGCTTCTGGTATTTTATCATATTTTACACCCTCGCATACCTCTAGCATAGAGACCAGTTTGGGACTAGAGAGAAACACCTAGCCACCTGGCAGTTTCTCCCGTTTGTTTTACGGCGGCCTAGCGTTGCGGTCCGGGTTGTTTTACCCGTCATTACATTCAAATGTGCCATGCTCTGTGCCGGTAGAGATGCAGTCGCTGCTAGTCCTCGGCTGTGATGTGATATTAACCGCGTACGGTTGGTGGTGCTAGAGTAGCCGGACTCGTTCGGGATTCGTAGGTTCGCCTCGTCCTCCCCTGCATTATGTAAATAGACCGCTCCGCATTGAAGACTTACGTCGTTGTGGGTTTCCTGAAGGGCTTCTCTATCTGATGTCGGCCAAGTCCGCGCCAATTTAAAAAAATGAGGCAGAAGTCGGCAATGAACGGAAAGTTCCCATGTGTGTGCGTTCTTGAGGATTTTCACGCCAAATGAGTGAGTAGGAAGATGTAGATTGTGTGCGAGAGAGAGAGGGGTAACATTCATATTCAACCGTTGCTAAGCGTGGGGATTACATTTCGGAAACTCGCTGCGGTTAATATGCATGTTGAAAGTGTCTGGTTGAGCAGCAGAGACACGTACATTCCTGCATTAGACTAACTTTACTGAAATTGTCATTTTTGTGGGACGTTTTGGGTTTTCAAGTCTCATTTTCTGACTGGGAAGAGTCGCTTTTGTTAAATTTTATTACTGTTTTTTATCTCGGTAATTTATATTCTTACTTGCGATAATTTAAAATGAAGAACTAAGTATAAGTAACATTTTTAAGAACGACCCAGAGTTTAGACAAAATGAATTTTTTGCGTCAAATTAAATTTTATTATTCTTGAAAGATATTCATATAAATAGTTTAATTGTCTTCAAAGTTAAATAATGATCAGCTTTAATCTTCGAACAATATTACTAAATAAAACAAATAATAACTAAAATATTAAAATCTTATAAGATAATGTCTGCGACATTTTACAATATCATTCCATACGCAGTAGCAGTACTTTCTATGGTCTTTAAAATAAAATATTTGTAATGACCATTATTAATGGATCTCATCAAATCGTTAGTATATATCATTTCATTAAAACTTAAACTATTTTAGGAGATAAGTAAAATATAAAAATCTAGGTGAGGCTTAACTCATGCGGGTATTTTCATCGTTAAAGTTAGCTTTCATCCATGAAAGCGAATCAACAAGAAACGTTCAGTGGAGTTAGCGAGGAGGAAGACAAGAAAAACTGCAGTCCATACTATATCGGGAGCAATGAATTATAAAAAAATATCGCTTGAAGTTAATGGAATTTTGTAATTTTTTTAAAATCATAAACTCGCAATAACAATTTGGACGCATTCATTTCCCGAGTAAATGAAGAACGAAGGCAGTGGCTTGTGGTGTGCCATCTCGTTATGTAAACATTCCCTGATGGAAGAGATTCCTTCACGCACACTCGTTCAAGCGCACGCACACGCGGGATATTAATCGCTTATTGCTCCAAACTTTCGATTCGTCAATGTCATCTTCAGATGAAACGCGAACGGAGCGTTTCAAACGTATATGACCCTAGGGGAGAGGTAGAGCGGTTAATATGTCGAGGGGTTCGCAGATGAGAAGTGGATTGAGAATGGAGGTGGGGCAGTGAGTATGGAGGAGCGCGGTGCTGTAGAGGTGGGAGGAGTTTGGAAGAGGTGGTCGGGGAGGGAGGGGGTAAGAGGAGGTAGGAGAGGACCTGGTAGAGCCCTGGCCTGTTTTTCTAAAACGACGTTCAGAGCCAAATTTTTTCTCTCGTCATGGTTTTAAAATTTTCGTAGATGGGGATGAGGTAATTCTAGCCAAAATTATTTTCTGTTAAACCAAAACACTAGGTATATAGCAGTGCGCACTCATTGTAAAGGGGTTTCTCGACAAATAAATATGTTAACACTTTTTTGGGTGAGGGTATTCCTAAACTCAAACCTTCAAGGCTTTTGAAATTAAAAGAATATCGAGGAAATATATTCAAAGCTGACTTAGGCTTTTCAATGTTTATGCTATTGTTAGGACATTTGTTATAGAATCACCTATTATATTGACGGGGGAGCTTTTAAAAGTGTGCTAGTTTTTGTAGTTTCTTTTCTGGATGATTCTAACGCGTTTAAAAAAATGCGCTTATAGTTTTATTTTGGCGTCTGTCTGTGTGCTTGATTAATTTAAAATTGTGACAAAACCGCAAACGATAGAGGGCTGAAACTTTGAGGCTAGATTTCTGTTCTGCTGTCATTTGTTTTTCTTTATTTTGTATATAAAAATACAAGGTCGGATTGAGGCCCATAAAATTCTTTTAAAAATATCTCCGAAGGTGATGGAAAGCTAAAAGTTTGAACGTATAATATTTCTACATTATTGCCACTTATTCTTGAAAAGTTTTAGGAAAATCCAGCAAAAAAGTCGTAATTTATTCTGAACTTAGAAAATTACTTATACGGTTTTATTAATTGTTGTCGGCGAAAATAAATATTTGTAGCAACTGAAGTAAACGAGATCTACTACAAATGCGTAAATAAATACATTCAATTTCCTTTCGTGTGCACACAGAACACGGTACATAAAATGAAATACCTATGACTAAGAAATGGACGTAAATACATCAATTTTTCTTTCTTGCGCTTTGTAAGTGAAAAAGAATGGACAATTTACGACATAGGAATGAACATGAACATAAACAATTACTCCAGTGAGGTATGTTTTAAATAATTTTCGATCGTTTTTCTTATATCTCCGCAGGTATAAGAAATGGAAAGGTGAAACTTTGTATGCACATTTTCACATTGATGCCACTTATCCTTGAATAGTTTGAAATTTGAAAACTTTACAGAGGCGGATTGGGAAAAGTTCGAAGTTTTAATAAAAAATTGATTGCGTTCTAAACTTAAATGTCATTTTGGTCGTATCAACTACCCAAAAAAGTATTTTATGTAAAATATATGTTTATGTAGAATGATGATGCGCAGTATTACGCTTACTTAGCTATTAGCATCTCTAATTCAAACGCTAATAACACCTTCACGTGGAAATCCTCGTAATAAAACAAACAAGGCTCTATTGACCGAATATGCAGCGGTATAATCATATTTAAAATAAAATACACTAATTTTATCCATGTTCCTGTAGTATATCACTCTACTTTTTAAATGCGAGATCACCTTTGAAACAATTTTCTAGGATAACTTTATAATAAAATTTAGTAATGCTGTTATAAAAGCATTTTAAAACATTTTATTAATTAATTAATTATCATTTAAGGTTGAACAAATTACTAAGGCATACTAGTTTATTCTTTGTTGTAAATGACTTTTCAGATTTTTAAAGGGCAAAACCCTTCAGAAGGTATATTTTTATCTTGGAAAGCGTAACTTGTTGTTGATAACATAAAATTACTCGGAAGTCTTCTTTGGAAAAACATTTCATCAGCCAAAATGCGGCGAAAGATTCCATTTAAAAGGTCTGAATGCTCGGAGGAACCTTAAAAAAATATTACTCCCACTAATAGTCGTGTCTTCAAAGATATCGAACAGCGATTAGAATCTCGGCCATAAATGACAATCCTTTAATGGGCACCCATCAATTGATCTTCCGATTACCGTAGTTGAAATTACCCAAGTTCAAAAGTCAGCTAGTGATTAAAACTTTGGGTCTAAAAAGAATGCCTTTTGACCCCGACATTAATAGCAGATATTATATTATATAAATCCTAAGTCATTTTGTCGCTTAATAAAAATTTGCTCAAGCTCTTCATTTCAAGTGAATTATTTCAATAAGAAACTTTTGGAATGAAATAATCATGTTAAATTGAATAAAATTATCAATAACTTATTGAACTAAAGTTGAAAAAAGATGCATGTGCGTTAATTTCCGTGATGTCTTTACTCCACCTTCAATTATGACTAAACAGGGTCTATTCGTTGTTTGTCGGAAAATTCTGGCAATATATTATTCGCTGTTCTCTCCTTATCTCTCTTATTTATCATTTATATTTTCAGTAACCTTTTGGTAGATTTCGATTTACACACTTTAATTTATTGGTGATCTGAATTTTAAACTCATGAAATCGAAAGAGGAGATTCTGTAATATATCTGTTGAAATGTCGATCTTCAACTTTCGGTCTCTATTTCTTTCATTTCATTTTAAAATATTTATTTGAAGACTAAGAAATTATTGCGAAGATATTCAAAATTTAACTCGCGTACAATTCAGCTGATAAAATTTGCTTCGCACAGTTGGAAATCATATTGAATTATTACCTCCAAGTTTAATGAAAGACTAGCCAAAGGTAATGCAAACGTCATTCACATTCAAAGCGTGCCTTAATTATACGGCATTCTGAGTTATTAATTTCAGATCATACTTTTTTCCATTTTGATCGTAATATTTAAGAATTTTCATGCACTGTGCACGGTGTGAAATGTCTAGAATAACGTTATAAATATGATTGATTATATGTAAGCAAATCAACATGATTTTTCAAATATCCCGGGTTCTTGAAAGTTTTGAGACGAAACTGTCTCATTTTACATTATTCTCTCGTAATACTAAAAGTACTTGAAAATAGTAAACGATACGATACCCTTGGTGACACTGCTGCTGCCAACCACAAATCAAATAGCATACACTGGATAAATGTCACGAAATGTACTAACAATTATATTGCAGTGACATAATACAAAGCACAAATATAGTACAATACTTAGTAGAAATGTCCACTTGAGGAATCACAAATGATATGGAAAAGGGTTCGACTAGCAGATAACCTTTCCGCAGGTGCGTTCGCCTCATCTGTCTTCGACTCTCTCCACGTCCAATCTCGTTCTCCCTCTCTCCTTCACTGCCTCTGCTCGTGGCGACGTTGTCGGGTCGGAACTAATTCAGTTCGCAGTGAAGTGCCGGTAGATTGCGCTGCACTCGCGAACGCTAATTGGTTCTACCCTCGATCTACTAGTGTCCTCTTCCGGGCTAATGTCTGTTGCTATAAAAGAAGGCTTCCCACGAAAAAGGGTGCGTCCCACGCAGGATGCGTCGCAGGCAGGGGTCGTCATTTGCTGAAAACTGATGGGGAACTCGATAAACTGTCAAAAGTAGGAAAATGCTGCAGTTTCACAATACATTTTTTTGTCTAACTTCGTAAAAATTAATTACGTACTGCTACGAAGCCATTGCCGTCTATGAGCATGGGCCCACGGGACCCGGGCCCTGGACCTCTAATTTAAGGGGGTCTCAAACACTCTGGGTTTAGTCATACGGTCAGATACTCGGGTCGACGTTTTTCATATTTTAGATATATCATTGCCTATCACAGTGGTGTTCGTCGAATGATTTTATCCTGTCTGCCATGGGCATAAGGACACAACCTTCTATTTCAATAATACACAGTTGTTTGAAGGGCTTTTCCTCAGTTTTCTGGGATCCCCTGCAAGATATAGCAAAAGGGGCCCCTTACTCATCGAAAATTGATGTTTCGCTTACGCTCACCTCTTCCGTTAACTCTTTTTCGTTGAATTAAGAAATGTTTACATAGCTTTTTACGATTGCTCCTCTACTAGTGCATCTGTGGTTAATACGTATAAATATTAGGATCTCCAAATTATACTAGGCCCCTGGCCTCCAAAATCGTAAAGACAGCACTGTACTAAGCGCAAAGAAGCATAATAAATCAGGACGATATCACCACTTTAATGTTTTCGTAACGCACATTGCGAGAATTTGGTAGCGGTTCCAATATTTGGAATTGCATTTTTTCTTCTATTTTATGGATAAAATCTTTCTGTTGGAGAATTATGATGCTGTTACTGAGGAAAAATATAATGTAATAATATTTTATTTATGGATTGCATTTCTTTAAATGGCACTGAATTGTGCTCTCAACTAAACTTGTTCGTTTCTCCTTTTATTTTAATATGCTTTGAGTAGATTAGTTTAAAGGGATTCAAAATGTCGAAATTACAAACTGTCGCATCTAAATCGAATCATTTTATTGGCTCATGAAGTCCTTCTTATTTTAGTAGGAGAAAAGAAGTATGGGCTGGATATATCTATCAGATCGTGGAGGAACTCGAGTGTGGTTTCGTGGAATAATGAAGATTCTTATAATACAGATGTCGATAGCATTTAATATTTTGAAAAAACTCAAGATAACAGTAATATTTTCAAATAATAATATTTTCAAATAATAATAATAATATTTTCAAATTTAAAATAAAATATGTCTTGAACGATATATCGATGCACCATTTTCATGCCACCTACTCAAATATAAAATTCTGTAGGCAATATGTATTTATCGAATCATATTTTTAATACCTTTACTTTCATTGTATTAAGTGGAATGCACTTATTTCATATCTTCATAAAAAGCGCGTGAAAGATCCAGCGAAAATAAGACAATGCGACCTAAATTAGCAATCTGACCTTAATAATGTCTTCATCCCCCCGTAACAGGAATCATCATCCTTATTTATATTTCAGATAGTATATCGACAAGTTGAAAAAACCTTCAATCGACTGGAATCCTTTCGAGTTTCTATCATGTTTCTCTGCTGACCTTGATACAGGGTAACCCCCTTTTCTTTTTTGTTTTATTTTCCACACAACGCCGAGTTCGAAAATTTCGAAAACCTAAGCAGAAAAAAAACAAAACGGAACACTTCTTGAGCCCTTAATATTGACCTGGGACAAGAGGGGATTCCCACAGAAAAGGTATGCACGGAACAGAGGCATCGATTTTGGACCCAAAGGAAGACATCGCGCGGCAGACAAATGAAACCTGGGAGAGATAAGATGTATGAAAGGAATTCACTCGAGACCCTTACCTACTTCCATCCAGACGGCATGAGAAACAAAAAAAAAAGAAATCCTCAAATTATCTATGTCGTTCAATCAAGGCATAGTATCGAATAAGAAGATTCCATCGGTCTGATTTTTCAGAAAAAATTCATACAGTCTAACTTCCACGATTCGAATTCGAAGGGCAAAAGTAATGCACTAACCTCAAGTCGGGTCATGGGAATTATGTCAATATGAAATATATTTTTCGATCAATCGAAAATTCGAGTCATAAACTTGGGAGTTATGATGGTTTGACTTTACAGTATGATCCCCATTATCTGTGTGCGGACCAACTGGAGGATCGAGAGCTCTGGAGTAAATATGAATTATCCTTATTCACGTCCATTCAATTCTCCCTGCAAAGATTATGTGGCCACATATTTCTTTATTTTTCCATCGTTTTCTCATTAATAGCACCCTAATTGTAAATGCGATTAGCACCATTATTTTGTGTGCAAGTTCATGGCACCTTAAAGGCATCTCAACATTTAACAAAGTAAAACCCCTTTCTGCGTATAAATCGTCTTCTTTCGAGTGGACGCTGTATGTGACTTGTTTTTTTACATGAATAAATTTGTTTACCATTTAATAGATAATATTAAGAATTTTTTGACTTTAAAACTCTATCTGTGTTTTTCTATTGTCCGTGCTTACGCTAGTTCCGTTTAGTATGGATATTTGGAATTTGGCTATATTTTCGTGCTATTTCCTCGGAAGGCCAGCTCGATACTTTTTTGTTTCTTCTCTAAAATCGTGTTCGTTCTGCAGATAGATGACTGAATGAAATAGAAAGAGGGATAGAAAGATGGAGAGACACCGAGAGAGGGAAACTCGATAATTCTTCTTCGGAGGTGGCAGATTCTTCATTGTGTCGATCGTCTGTTGAATGAGCGACGGGGTAGTCTACATTACACCAAAAGCGCGGAAGCGGGACAGCGGCTGTGTGATTGTGTGTGTGTACAGTTTAACGATCCCAGGCAGAAGGAGAGTGAGAGACAGCTGGAAGCGAGAGAAAAAGTGAGGAGGAGAGTGTGTTGTAGAGAGAAAGAGAGAGAGAGAGGGAGAGAGATAGGAGGATATCTTTGGTTGTTCAGTAAAAAATATTAATTTTTCTCACAATTTTTTTTATCACGTTCCACGCGACGAGTGTGCCAATTCACGCTACGGCCGTCGGTTTTGCCTCCCGCGTCTCCTGATCGATCGCGCAAAGTGTTTTCTTGAGTAGTTGCGTTGCGAATCGTGCCTTGTCTCCTCTCCTTTCTCTCTTTCTCTCTCTCTTCCTCACCCTCCCGTTCGCGCTGTCTTGCTACTTCCTCCGGTACCACGTAATTTCCCAACTCCCTCTTTAAAAACTCGTTCCTTTTTTACCTTCTTTTAATCGCACGTTTCTTTTTTTGGAAACGTATCTCTTTAATCCTCATCCTTCGGGATTTTTTTCTGAACATCTGGCTATTTCGTCCGATTGGGAGGTGTATGTGGGAGGGAGGATAAGAATGAAGGAAAGTAGGACGCATCCATTCATTTCTGTTTCTTCCCATCCTCCATTCGTCTGGTGACGGTGTGGCGGAGCGGGAGGGATGAGAGGAATATTTCTCTTTTTTTCTCTCCTTTTCTGGGGATATGGAGTGAAGGAAAGGAAGGGAGGAAAAATCTCCACGTCGCCCTTCCCGCAACTGCTCTCTCACCTTTAATGAACTGCTTGACGTTACACTCTCCTCTCCGTCTCTTCCTCCTAACTCATTCCACTTTCTGTCTCCCTTCTCCTCTGCTCTTGTTCTTCCTCCTCATCCTACCACGGCAGCGGCGCTCAAAACTCCGCCCCTGGAGTATCTTGTTCACCCGCGGATCCTTCCTGCCTTTACATACATACAGCTTGGGCTCAAAAAACTCTTTATCTCTCACTCTCTCCCTCCCTTCCCGCCTCCTTTTACCTCCAATCCTTCACCTTTACTTTCTCCCCCTCTCCATTCATTTTCTCTCTCTCTCTCATTGTTACGCTGGTCATCTTTTTAGGAACGTGTTTTCTCCTCAGAAACCGTCTTCTTTCTTCGTTTGTTTGACGTTTTTTGATACTTTTTTACTGGTGGAAGGATTTAGTTCAGGTGAAATTATGGTGGAGGAAAAAATGTTTTTCTTTTATTTAAAAGGGCTCGGGCGCTATACTCAGCAAAGGGAAGAAAGACAGGTGATTAAAAAGGCGAGGACAAAAGAATACGGGGAATTGGTGCAAGTTTCAGGTGGTCTCGCCGCGTTTTGTTGGCGACTCTATTATAGTTGGTTTCGATTTGCTGATCTCTCTCTCATAAATCGTCTTCAGCGGGTAGTTTTCTCTTGCGTCATTCAATCAAGGAGAAGGCGAGGTCAGAAATGCAGTTGAGTTGAAAACGATATCTTTGACCGAAGATGACCGCGAAACAGTCGTGGCCGCTCTCGTTTTGTTGCAATTTTCAAGTCATGCTTAGGACTGAGGCCATATGACCTTTGGAAAATCGAACTTTAAGGCATCTGAGTGGGAGGCATTTTTGTTCCCTGTATTTTTAAAGGCGTGAAGGTGAGATACGACCAGATATCGTTTAATAGCTAATGGTATTTAATATCTACGCGTTTCCGTGCCGTCACTCATGCCACAGCTTGTCGGATCGTAACCGCAGATGCTGTCATCTTCCACGGTTAGAATGTGTCGTTTCCTTGGCGTTAAGGCTAATATCAACAAAAGTTGAAGTAAAAATGGCGTAAAATGGCCGTGAAGCAATAGCAGTGAGAATTAAGAGAATTTCATCCAGGAAGAATAAAGTATGTTACGGCTAGGCGTGTCCAATCCTAGATAAGTTCGCGTGGGGCTCAAGCGTTATTTGTAGAAATTTTTATGCGAGCGTTATGAAAAGATTCGTCAAATATTGTCGCTGTTATTTTCCCTTGATTAGTAATGTTAGCAAACAGTTGAGATCATCAGAAAGCGAGACATATTCGACGCGAAACCCCGCTTTGCTGCCGTACTAACACAAATTCTTTTTGACGCCGCGTGCCGTTCTCTGGATCGAATTTCTCATTTAGTTCACTTGTGCAATATATACTACCAGAATATTATGGTTACATATTCCTATATTTGTGGAGTATGTCAAGCCCTATCTTATGTAGAATAATCCATGGAAAAAAGCATTACTATGCACTTCAAGAATTGTTTTGAAAAAAATTCTAGTTTTTTTTCAGACGCATAAAGCTAATAAGTTTAGTTACACGGAGAAGTTTCTGCATTTCCTTAGGCAACAGGTAAATAAAGGGAAAGTAGGCTTTTATATAAGTACTGGGTTCATTTTCAATCTGCTTTGATTGCAATATCAGTTGCAGAGTTGAGCTTTCGTTACCCGCTAACGCTGATAAGGAATTGCACGTGTCGAAGAAAATAAAATAGAATGTAGACAAAGCATGAATTTAGGTTTCATAAATCGTTTGTGCAAAATATTTCAAGCATAACAGGTAATTTTAGATCAATTTCATAGATAACTTTCGAAAGATATGGTTTTTCTACAATGTTACCTGTATGTTTAATGGCTTCTATTCCATAGGCATTAACTTCAGCAATTGACATTCATGACGAATATAGCTAATTCTCGCTCGTGACCAATCAAAGGAAGAAGAAATAATTGAAATTAATTATATTGCTTAAATTTACGAAATGTTGGTTAGATTTAAATTTTGTAGGTCTTCCATTGTAATACGGCGAATGTATTTAATTTAGGAATTTTGGAATTCCACATCTCCAGATACGGGATTTAAGAATAAGAAATATGCATTGTTGACGATAGGCATTGGTTTAAAGGAATCGATAAATTTGCCTGATGAAAGGTGAAAATTAGCTTGAAAAGTTAAAAATTGGTGATGTGTTGCAACGGTGAATGTACCTATTAAACCGGATATATTTTACATCTCATTGTATTAAGATCAAATTTAAAAACTTAAACAGTTATTATATTAAAAAAAGTCTAATCGTATTTCTTTTAGCATTTAAATATTACGTCGATATTTCTCGCTTAATATGAAATAAGTTTTCTTGGCAACAGGAACATTTTTGCTTTTTTTATTTAATAAAACCGGATAATGGAAACCTCCCTATGCAAAGGTCTTGCGCATACACGTAAATTTTGATACGAGAAAAAATTTCCTGCTGTAAGGTCTAGAAACTTTCCGGAAAGCTAGATCTTTCAAAGAAACATGTTTTAACGGATGAATTCGTCTCCTGGGAAGGAAGGAGAGACGGAATAAATGAAATAAACTTTTAGCTTAAATTGAAATTGCGACAAGGGCATTTGGCGTAGGAAGTTTAAAAGTTTTCCATATACGTTAAATAAGGTCAACTTGAGATGTCCTTGTCCTCTGTTTAAGGATCGAGTGTTTGTTAGAAACAGAATTCGAAGCGAATCGGTTGGAAAATAAAAAGATAATCATAGAAAATTATCACCGTTGTAAGTTCAAATAGCCCTGCCGTTCATATAGAAGTTAAAAGACACGAATTTCGCTACTTTGTATTTTGAAATAATTTAGCATATTCGTCTCTTACTGCACGATAATTTCACGACGAGATTTAAATAAGCTCTTTAGTAGGCGTGCGAGGGAAAATATGCCGAGTTTTTTTCTTGGGATACTCTAAAAAATGTCTCATAAAAATTAAAAGAAAAATACGCATGAAAATATTAAGGGCGTATTTTTTCATGTTTGGTGAAAGCAGTTGAAAGGAGTGTGAAGGAAGGAAAAGATAAAGGAAGAAGAGAAAAGGTCACAGATGCGGGAGGGTGTGGGTGGACAGGTGCCTTGTTTAAAGGTACGAACAGAAATATGTTCCATTTTTCCCTTTCTCCCTCGCTGAAATGTTGCCTTTGTTTCGATGCGAGTAACTCGGAAGAACGAAGAAGAGTATTCGATTTAAGGGAAACGTTCGTCTCATCTCATTCTCAGGCACTGTTAATTACGCAATCAAAGTTGTGGTGAAATTTTATTGCAGTAAGTCGTGAATATATCTGGTGATAGTTATGTAACACTAATTTGAGGAATTAGTTGATATGGCTCTCTTAATGTACAAAGAAACGGTAAAAAAATGTGACAACTCAATGGACTCGATGTAGTTTTTGAACATGAATTATTATATTATCAGTTGTTTTGGCCATTGCTGATATCTGAGATAAGTATGTACATTTTTTATCTTTTAATTTTTTTCAGCCATAAGGCGAGATTGATAATTCTCTGTTGAATTAATAATGTGACAACTCATTTGACTTATTGGATCGGGACGTCTATTATATTCATAACAGCATTAAAGCACCTAGGACAAAAATGGCTACATAAAAATGCGTTGTCTACTTATTGGAAATGTGTGAGCATTATGTTAGAATAATATTTTTTTTAAAGATGGAATTTGGGGGAATTGAGTTGTTATGCATGAGCGCGTGGAGTTAACCAGAAATTTGAGGAGAAAAAAATCCTTTACTTGACCGAGAATCGAATCCGGGTCTCCCACTTGCCGGGTAGATGATTTCAAATTTCTGTTAAGCTTTATGCGCTCATGCATAACTCAATTCATCGACATTCATTTTGTTATTTGAAGTTATCTCACTTTCTTGAGATTAAGTTAGGGTATTTTTCGCCGTGCCTGTTTGAGGACGTTCAGTGCGGAAGGTTTACTACACACTCCGTAAATACCATGCTGGTTTGATAGCTCAGTTGGGTAGAGTACCAACCCGGCAAGTGGGAGATCCGAGTTCGATTCCCGGTCAAGTTTACAATATATTTTCAATTAAAGTAATATAGTTTAGTTATATCAGAGATATTCTTAATGAAGTATAATATTCAGATGGCGTACTAGTCGGTTACTGCGAAGTTTTATTCCTGTCCAACACCAATGCTACGGTACGGTATCCATATTCACCGAATTATTTTATTTCTCTACAACAATGACTTTCTATTTGCCCCTGTAATTTTTCTCCTCGCGAAATCGAATCCGCGATTTTTTTGTACGGCAGGTTGTATTTCCTATAGAAAATCCAGTTCTGGTGGAATTTTTGAAAGGATGGAGGAAGGAATAGATGAAAGATTTTGGGGAAGCGGAGAAGGTAGTGGATCGGATTTATTCATGCGAGGAAACGGTTGCTCGAGAATCTCGCGGAGATTCTTATGCGAAGAGAAGGATAGAGGTAGTAGCATCTTGGGTGCATCTGAGCTTAAACGGTCGGCCTTCAGCGCCACGTGAACGGAGGATGGGAATCGGGAAAACATTCATCTGGAACGTCTATTACATAGGCAGCTGGTTCTAAGGGGCCGGCGCATAAAAGATGGAGCAACATCTTTCCAATAGATAATGGGCGGAAGCCCCAGATTCTTTATGCTTTAATAAATCATTTCTCTACGTGCTCGTTTCGCCGAATATTTTGCTTATGCTAGATTAAGGTTATCTCGACTTGGGAAAGTATGTTGCTGATGTTGGAGGGGGTGAGCCATCACAGTCAATAGATTGCATGATTGAAACTGCTACTTTTAACTGCACGTAAAACTTGTATATAAATTTAACAATTTATGTGCTCGTATGTCAATTAGCCATCAATTAATGAAAGTAATAGCCAAGTTTTCAGTAGTGTATGGTTCAAGCTTTTGTTTTATTTTTAGACAGCACTTTGAATTATTAAAGCATTTCCTAAGATGGGCAAGTGATCAGCTCAGTGGTTTTCTTGCCAGCGTCTCTGTTATTTAGAGATCCCCTTGCTTTAGGATATATCCTTTCTTGTTGCGAAATTTCCTTTCTTGAGCACCTCGTCCTGTTTCCCTTGTCGCAATTCTATCTGAACTGTTATAATGTCGTTTTTTATTTTATTTTTCTGTTTCGTATGTAATCGTGTTCCCGCTCATTAGATTTACCCACGGACAAAATCTGCTCCTCTCTCATTTAATCTGCTTTCCATTGCAGGAATATTAATGACCTGAATTTTTTGTACCCCAAATTCAAAATGGCTTCTTCAGTGCTAGCGATCTTTTTTATCCCATTTCCTTCCGTGTTTATCCTCTTTCTAATTGAGATCGTAGAGTCTTCCATTCTACTCGATTTCCGTTTTTCCGTTATTAGTGTAGTAATTTTTTCGTTCTACAGATTTTATTGATTTTAAATAGCTCATAAACAGCCGTTAGGGACCCTTTACATTGAGCCTAATAACAACAAAGACAAAGACATCTAGTCATGCCCTCAACAGGAATCGAACCAGCGACCCTAGTACTTGGAACCAGATACGCTAACAGCCCCTATAGCAATTCGATTTTTCAGAATTCTTTTCTTGGTATTTTTTCACATATACGACTCGCATTTCCATTTCTTCTATTTATCGTATTATCCTTTTTACCTATCCATCGACATCCTTGTTATTATGCCATTATATTTTGAACATATTAGTTGTTTCGAAGCTGGAGAAATTCTTTTATTTTGGTAAAAGCCTGCCTATTTCTGGTAGCCATAGGGGTATTGATTTCTTGCCTTGTGCTGCAAAGATTATTCAACGGCTGAATGACATTACAATGTCGTAATGATAATTGACCTCATTTAGTAGCTTTTCATTTTTCAAATACAATTTTCCGACGACTAATGTAGGTTTATGATTAGCGCGAAAATTATTTATCTCAATTTATCCTTACAAGTTTTTCGCATTATTGCTTATTTTTTATTTTATTAATGTTATGGAAAGAGAAAGAGTATCTGTTTATTTTTTCAGTTTTGCTGAATACGAGTGAGTAAAACTACTGCATGGCTATCAAAATTGAAATGTGTTGGGATGGATACGTGAACCTTAACGCTACCATATTGGGTAATATTTCTATTATATTTTAAAGACGCAGAAAACATTATAACTTTTAATATTACCGCTGAAAACGTACACAATTTATGATTTATTGGCAATTTGTATATCTGCGCTCCACCCAATGTTTGATTTTCCATCGCAGTGTTGCTAAAATATCATCCGCTGTCATTGGCAACAAGTTTGCAATGCTGGCTGAATGGTTCACGAAATTATGCCTGTTTAGAGTACGCACATTTATGTCACTCTTTACTCTTGTAGTATATTTGCGACCCGTTGTTTTAGCGGAAGAGGTGGGAGAGCTGTTGGCGTTGAAAATTGGTGAATTGGTCTGTTCGTGAATTTTGTGTGTAACGTCCAGCTTATGAATAAAGTCACCTAGTGATGTATGGGAATTGGCTATGGCATAATAGTGGTTTAGTTTTGGACACAGCGGCAAATGGTGCCCAGACAAATATTACTTCTGACAAAATAAACGAATCGATAATTCTATTTCGTCCTTTCAACAAACTTCATTTAATGACACAACTAGACGGACATAAGGCAAACACGAAGCAAATCTGACACGGAACAAACTCGTTGGACATGTTTTAGTTTATCGCGACGAATATCTTCCACATGTTTTCATGAAATATTATCGCAAATATCGAAATGTAAATTTTCTTATCGGGAGTATCACATAAAATTATAAGTTAGGAAAAGATTTTATTTTATAATCCGTTTTCCTCAGCGTTTTCAATCTCATAGAGAGAAAAAAATCCTAATTGGCACAGAGGGGCGCGGGGATTTTTGAAGTTTTTTTATATTTTCTCCACAAAACGCCATATTTACTGGTGTGCAATTAAACAGCAACTACTTTAGATCATGGTCACGGTAGTAGAAAAATCGCTAAGAAAATTTTCCCTACATCTTTTGTTTTTCAGCGCCCCCGAAACTTGCGTCCGATAACGGCGAAATCGAAATTGTTTCCGCCTTACCTTTGGCGGATAACTTGCCTAGAAGACCAGACAAAGCAAATTCCGTAAATTTCTCGGGTAGGAATGCTTATTGACTAAACGCGCTTTCTGATTGGCCGCTTATGCATGCGCAACAAATCAGAATCCTTCAAAGCATTTTTCTTTTGAAGGTTATGCTACGTCGATCAACATTGGGAAAAGAGAACTGCGGAAAGTAAAGTTGTCTAAACAACACGTGAAATTTTCTGGACTGAAATGAGAGGTAAATAGTTTTTATCACAACTATTACCGGATTATGTATTCGTTAAAAAATAGATAAATAACATCAAGCGCAATTTAAAATTTTTATTTGACCGATATTGAAAAAATGGCTAGCTACGACCTCATATAGAACTCACAATATTTGTTCTCAGCCTCACTCATCAAAATCCAACTAAGCTTTCGAACGGAAAGCCTCTTTAATGACGACATACTGTTTCGCCAATAATCAGGTGCTGGTAGGCATTAAGCACGAGAGCGAAATTACAGTCAGTCAAGCCATATCTCTCTGGAGAGATAATCGATACAAATCTCGATTACCTCCGGCGTCGGTGCACCATTTGAGTCATTGATTCCTTCTTTTCGCGGCGTTTAATATCTGTCACTTTCCGCCATTACCGACACATTTCCTCGAATAGCTCAAAGATTTGTCTGGCCGAACGATATTTTACCAATGATGGACGCAACGAGCGATATCATAGAAAATAAATCTACATTCTGCGAAATTCGGCTCCATGTAAATAATCACACAACATATCGTGATAAAGAAAGGTTTGAATAGCACTTTCAATATCCGAAATATTTAAATATATCCAAAGATTAATGGATTTTCGTGTTCCCCTTCCGGCGAAAGTTTCCTCTCGAATTAACTTCACCGCAGATACAAAAATAAAGTGTAAAATTTATTTCGAAAATGAAAAATAAATCTTTGGCTTTTTGCGTTGAACTTATTCCTTCCTTTTTTGACGTAATATGAAATCATATAGAACATTTAATTTCAAATTTTCTTCTAATAGAAAATTGTGCATCCCAGTGCTGAGATCTTCGTTTTCGGAATCCTCTCTCAGAATTTAAAAACGATTTAAAACATCCGCAAACGGGTGGATAGCCGTACACGAATGAGGAAAGTCATATTGCAAGTATTTTCTCGTTTTTCAAATTAACGGTTACGTAGTGAAGTGGACCGAAGCAAATTAAGAATACGAGGAAAAACGATCGCAATTAAACATTTAAAAACTAATGATCGGGTTATATCTGCATTTAAGCCACCGCTTAAGCAAACAAAGAAGACCGAAAATTAATGAGAATGCGAGGGATGTTTTGTGATTCATAGAAACAGTGCGGCTGCAATTGAGACAAGTCATTGGCTACGGATATTTGCAGTAGTAGTCGGGAATCAAGAGGTCGAGAGGAAGTTGTCGTCACAAGCATTGTTCAGCCATAAAGCATTGTAATCCTGTGACACCGTTTTCGATAGATCTTTTTCCTCTTATTTCTATCTCTCTCTTTGTCACTTCGTCTCGCTCTAGACCTTCCACCTTATTACCCCTCTATGCAAATTGGACGAACTATTTTGTATTGCACTACAACTCGGTGAGGTGAGGTGTTTGGCTTAATTGGTTCCTGCGTTTCAAAGTAGAGGTCACTGGTTAGAAATTACTCGTTTAAACAGTAACTGGAAATAAATATGCTTATGTCGCTTACAACTTCTCAGTTGGATACAGCCTTATCTTTTCTTTTAACCAATAGAAATTCAGCACTTATTTGCCTAATGGATTTTTTCTCGCCCTTTAAGTTTTCATCCACCAAGGCAGACTAGAACATTATTTTTAACGCTTAGTGGTAAAGAATTCATTTTTACGCCGTAATATCTCCTCTGGAGCACTTTGCTAACCTTTAGACTCCACATGTTTTCGTTCCACAAAAGCCATTATCGCGGGAAAGCCTACACCATAACGTCGCCATTATAAAAGCGTTTTTGGCTAGGAAGATGGTTGATATTCTAGACGGCATCCTTCACTTGAGGTATTGCTTTAAGCTGCCTTGAAACATGCTGCTACCTCAACTTTCACACGGGTGGAGGATGCGCCCATGAATACCAATCGAGGCTCTAAAACTTCGTTAAACTCTGCTTCATGAAGAGGGGAAAATGTTAAGTAGACGACAGACAAAGTTCATTTCATTGGTAGCTTATGTGGGGATTCAAAGAAGAGGGCATACAGATGAAGAACTTTTAGCCTTTTTATCATCCCACGAGAATCACGTTCCTGAGACACTAATTGGAAGGAGCTCAGGGGAGTTTTACGGGCAATATCTGCGGAGTTTGGGCAGCCTAAAAAATGTTTGTGTCAAGAAAGCAGTTCATCGTTAATGCAACCTTTTCCTATGTATTTTTTACACTCGATCCTTCAAATTTATTCCGCGTCTAAACTGGGTGTATAATTTTAAACGGAATAACTTCCTTCAGCTATACACCTCTGTATATGAATTTTTTGTCAAATTCTCCTTATCGTAAACACCCGAATTCCTTGCAAAAGGCCGTCGTCGTAGATTTGGTCGTAATGCCGGCTAGGTTCTCACAGGTTTTTAAATATGTGAATTTGTCGAGGTTTACATCTTATTTCGCGGTTGGGAAATATTCCATCGTGGTCATTAATTGGTGATTGGTAATCAATAATAAATATAGTACCTATATTAATATCGTTATCTATAAGACTTCTAGCAAGAAAGAAAAAGGAACTTCAGAAAATGATAAATAGACGTAATAATTGGTTGAAAATACGGAATAGAAATAAATACAGGAACACCCAAGGCCATGTAAATATCGGGTAAAGAAGAATACTGGAGCATAAGTATTGGTGGAAAGCAATTAGAAAATTGGAAGCATTATAACGAGAGAAACAAAATGTACCGATGAAATAAGGACTAGAATAGCAAAAGCAAAAGCCGCATTCAGAAGAAAGAAACTCCTACTAAAGGGAAGTATAAAGGAGGATATCAGCAAGAAGCTGTAAAATGATATGTATTGAGTATAGCTTTGTATTGGACAGAAACATGGACGCTAAGGAAAAATGATATATAAAATACTTGGCAATCTTCGATATGTGGGCATGGAGAAGAATGCTGAAGATAAAATGGACAGGAGAATAGGATAGGGGTGAATAATATATATATATATATATATATATATATATATATATACACAGGCTAATGGAAAAAGGAAGGCGAACTGGATTGAACATTACCTTAGGGGAGAGAGAGAGAGAGCATGATTAAAGACGTATTAGAAGGAAAACTGGAAAAAGTGAAAGAGGTAGGTTATGGTTTCAGCTGATAGACAACCTGAAAGGGAAAGAGAGCTATCAAGACATGAGGAAGACTGGGGAAAATAGGAGTATGTGGAGAACCATGTTTAACCAAGAATTATCACGGATCTGTCTATGGACAGATTACCTATGATAATGATGAAGGCTTTAATGTACTTAGCATATTTAAATAAATGGCTCTAAACTCAAATTCAGGTCATGGCTGACACTGGTTAATGTGTATCTACATATGGCTGGTTTAGAGAATTATGGATCTAAGTTTCGTTATAAACCTACAAATTAGCAATCCTGGGCGGTAATTCACTGATCGTAAATCTCAAGTTTTATATGGCTATTAAAATTTATAACAAATAAGACAAAAACTATGTAGCAATTCTACATTATTAATCAATGACGCGTACTATATTAGAATTGCTGTATATTTTTTGTCTCATTTTTTCTGAATTATAAAATTTCACAAAGTGGATTATATATTATACATTAAAATTTACTCGACTATCAGTTAGATTCCTGTCGCAAGTTGGACTCAAATATTAACTTTTTAAGGCAATAATTTATCGAAGGTGTCGGGTCTTGGGTTTCCAGCCCTCCGTTTGGTTCCGAGTACTCCCAAAATATTTAATAAGGAACACGTTAAGTCGATACATTTTACAAATGTACCAGAAAGATAAAGTTTTTAAAAAGATTGTTTTGAGGCGTGTGCCCCTCAATATCATATATAAATCGCCAAGCCAGTAGTCCTTTAGAAAGACTGCAAATCCTGCACCATCGCTACCTTCCCTTGTCACATGAAAATATATTTACGATGCCACATGCTTATTATCAAGAAGAGAGACATTACAGAACGAAACATTCGAGGTCCTTATACAATGCGGTCTCTCAGGCGAATGGTACACCGCGGCGGTTATTGTAATGTATTTACTGAGAGAGATAAAGATACTATTGTTATGTATTTACTGGGAGAGATAAAGATACTTCTCTAGGAAATTGTACACCGAAGGTGATGATGATTATGTCGACAGAAAGAAAGTGTAAACATTCTATAACGTGAGGGGAGAGTACCCCGGACGGTCGTCATGAGTATGTAACGCATGTGGCGAGGGCTTTGTAATGCTGTTAGTAGGATATCATGGGCATGGCGGCTAAGTGTGTGTGCAGAAGGATCGGAAAGGGGGGAACGGTTGAATCGGAATTGGGGCGGAACCAATGGTTGGATGGGGTAGGCGAGAGGCAAGGGATGCCAACGGTTGCGGCTTCAGCAACAGGAAGGGTAGAGGTTAAGAGAGACTGGAGTGTGTACGTCTGCCCGGGTGGAGTCGCGGGAGATGGGGAAGTGGATTTTGGACGGGTTGCTAGTCCGGCACATAGATATGGAGTAGTGGTGCTGAAGGGGGGAGGTTGTGGAGGAGGATGAGAATGGGCGCGGGGATGGATAAACGGAAGGGCGGGGCGCGAGAGGAGTGGAGGCAGCGGAAGGCGGCGGCACGCGCTTTGCGTCATGGATCGTTGGACCTCCCGAGGCGTTTTCTGCCGTTCGACTTTGAGATAGAGAGAGAGAGAGAGAGAGAGAGAGAGGAGAGAGAGAGAGAGAGAGAGAGAGAGAAGAGAGGAGAGAGAGAGAGAGAGAGAGAGAGAGAGAGAGAGAGAGAGAGAGAGAGAGAGAGAGAGAGAGAGAGAGAGAGAGAGAGAGAGAGAGAGAGGGAGGGAGAGAGAGGGGGGGAGAGAGGATAAAGTGGGATGGAAAGAGAGGGAGTGAGAGATTGAGAGCAAGAGGGAGAGAAATAAAGATGCAACAAAATATAGATCGAGTGAAAGGGGGAGAGAGGGAAATAGGGAGATAAAGAGAAAAAAAGGAAGTAAGAGAAAAGGAGGGACGGAGGTAGAGATTCACTCTTCTGTATGCGTCTTTCGTTTAAAATTAATTTAAAAGTTTTACAAAAAATAGCACTCCCTTCATGTTTTTTGTCTCGGCGTCCCAACTTTTATTTCTCTCTTTTAACGTTACGTTACTTTGTTTCTTGGTCTGTCGATGTGTTTTCTCCCTCCTTCAATAGGTCGTTGCCTAAACTAAACTTTTTCTTTCCTATTCTATTGACATGCATTGTAAACCGGTTATTTTATTGTTGTTTTAACGCAAAATATTTCGTTTTTTTTTCAGATGAAAAGCGATAAAGTACTTCTTAAAACAGAGGTCAAGAATACAAAAAGCAAACATTTAAATATTGGTATCTTGTATTAAGGTAATTAGTATGCCGAAAAAAGAGAGTAATGTTATTTTGGTTTGTTCTTTAGAGCGTTAAAAATGGTTTGATTCTGCCCTTCTTAATGCTGATGTGCAATAATTGCCGAGTTTTGTTTCAATTTTTCGCTATTCATCATTAACTGCTGTAAATATTTCACATAATATCTAGAAATAAATGTACTGGCTGATTATGCATTGCTGTTAAAAATTAAACAATTCATTCTTGGTAATGAAAAACTGTGGAATATAATCCTTAATTTTATTATAAAATAAATTTCGGTATCATTCCGAGTTTTGGAGAGCACAACAGAAACAATAATGGTTTCACTTCCAGCTCATAAAATTAGTTATGAAAAACTTTCAGGCTATATTAAGCTATAGAGTGATAAGAAGTAAAAAAATCTCCAAATGTAATAAAATTTAGGGAGTCCAATAAAGTAAGGTAAGGAAAGAAAAAAGATTTGTAAAATTTAAAAAAATTAAAAGATTAGAAATTGAAAACATAAAAACCTCACCCATACATTTAGATACTCCAGCTGCTGCTTAGGGGCTTTTTAAGGCCAGCGCCAGGGACAGCAGGTCAGCCAACCAAGGTTTACGGGAGTCTCCTCCGCGCCAGGAACCTCCAAACACTCAACATTCACACAGAACGGGTATGCAAAAAAACTGTAGTGACCCTTGTCGTAAATAAAAATACAAAACAAACCGAGGTTCAAAAAATAAAATAGTAAACCCTCGGCGAGGCCGATTAAGAAGAATAATTAAAAGTGAATAAAAATATAGGGTATGCGAGAAAAAGGGGGGGGGGTGCAGTGACCCTTGTCGCAAGTTAAAACGCAAAAAGGCGGAAGAGAACATGAAACAAAAAATAGAATCAAATTAAAACAAAGAATCGGTACCTCAATTTTATTACAGCATTTGGAGATTTTTTACTTTTTATCATTGTATGTGTGCCGTGAAGCTCATTCCCAATTATATAAGCTATAGAGGTATTTGGAAATTAAAAAAGCATTGTTATTCATTTTCCTGGGATTTAGAGCATGAAAATTTCCATAAACGAAAAATATATCGCTTCAGTTTACAGTTTTTCCGTATAAGCATTTATCCAATGCCAGTTCAATGCAAACACTCCACAACAATTATTTTATAATTTAATTTAATTAATTGTCGGTATTTGAAAGAGTTGAAGTGAAGTTAAATTCCAAAGGTTCCATGGTTTTTTAAGTGATTTTTTGAACGACTGCTTCAAGATATCAGGTAAAACGAAACTTTCATGAAAGACTGCCAAGTCATTGCCATATAAGCATCCGTACGTCGGAAGAATAGGGAGTCGATTGTCTTACCTCAAACTGGTTTGAATATAATAGTGGAATTAGTTAGGAGTTATAATTAATTTTGACAGGAACCATATTTTATAGCTAATATGCCTATCACGCAACACATTAGAATATATTTAATGCAATGATTTAACTTTTACCACCACAAATTTTATGATAAATGACACATTGAAGATGGAATAAACGTATTTTAATGTAATGAATATATTCATATCACATAAATATATTGTGTAAATATGTAAAACTATTATTACTTCTTCAGCTTTATATGACTGATTATCTATGTTTGAGCTCGAGTTTGCTGTTCTATTTCTTCCCGTAATCTATGTTTACCTTTTTAGGCGTTCTGTACAATAAGTAAAAAAGAACGGCTTATGGTCAGGTCGTGTCCGTCCGTCCGCATGTTTCATCTCAGAAACTACTGGGCGGATGTTGATTAAATTTGGTATTTAGGACATAGGGGCAAAGAAACTCAGAAATGAAAAAAATGGTTTATGTGTCCTAATCGGGAGTGCCACTTTATTGGTGACAAGAAATGAACTTTTCTTTATATCTCGTACAATATCACTTTTAACAAAAAAGTCTTCAAACGAATTTGTAGAACTAGTGGAATAGCATATGTTTTGTTCAGCACATTTTTATCGAAGGAGTAGCCGATTTCAAGGAAATCAAACTTTAACGGCGTAATTTATTTTGGACAAAAATTTTTCCGTATTTTTTAATTTTGTCAACAAAACAATATTCGTGACAACTGATGTAAACAATATCTGCTGTAAACTGTAATTACCCGATGAACGTAAATACGTCTTTACGTACACACAACGTGTGCATCTTTCCACTCTTGTTTCTCATTAATTGATCTTTCTTCATATTTTCTTTAACTGGAATTCATTTCGTGTTCAAGTATTAAAGAAAAATATGATTTTGTTTTATCTTTTTCAAATTTTATTTACATTTTCCCTGATCAATTTATCACAGTTATTTTGGTTGTGCTTTATCTTTCGCTGTCATAACAGTCTCTTAACGAAATTTTTAAAAGGTACCGATCTATCGTTTTCTATCTTGCAACACATCATTTCGCCTTGAAACGTTTCATTTCAACTGACCATCCGAAAATCAATGTCTTCTCTCTATCCTCATCTTACGTGGTTCACGGTACGGCTCACTTTGCACGCCTTTTTAAAACCAAATTTAACATATTTCCATTTTTGTTTAGCCCAAACACATAAGCTATGCTTCTAATTAATCAGTGTTAAATCAGCTTCTTTTGCAGCAGATTTTATTTTTCGCGTTAACAAATCATCATCATCATAATTTTTACAGGCAATTCTGCGATTATATGTTAAACCGAGTTCTCCACGTTGTTTTATTGTCCGCAACATTCAATTCTTGGTGATTGTTTTCGTCTGTTCGCTGAAATCTTCATCCTTTCCCCTTTTGGTTTTAAGTTTTCCTGCACACACTTCTTTAATCATGGTGTCTCTCCTTAGGAAATGTCCAGTCCAGTTCATCTTCCTATTTTTAATCATTTGTGTTATCAATATCTTCCATCCTATTTTCTTATTACTTCTCCATTTATCGTTCTATCCTTATATTTTATTTTCAGCACCATACCCATACCTTGAAGATAAGTATTGAATATAATTTTTCGCGAATGTCCGTGTTGACGCTCCATAAAAGGCGATATCTTACACGTGGTACTAGCTACTTGCTTAGCTCTATGTGCTGCCAATAAATGCATAAGTTTTGTTCATTCTTGGAATGGGAGTTTGAATACGCAAGTAATGCGAAAAGTCGTCATGACCTTAAATTTTTTCGTGAAACACGAAACATTTTTAAATTTATCTATGTCATATTCTATGATCTTTCGTCCATGTACGAAATTTCATCTATTAATTACATCCAGAAATGCCCGAAGAAATCATGTTCAGAAATTTGGAAGTTATCGGTTTCACACCAAGAATTCCTAGATGATGACAGGCAGAAAATAGCTAACTCTATAAAACATATATATCAGTATATATAAAGATGTTTATCCAGCATCCCTTAGTGTTGTTTTCTTATAATGTACAATGTCTGAAGATTCCTATTGTCAAATAATTTGACCTAAAAGCTCTTACATAGAAGGCAATGGATCACTTCGGATATTGGCATTACTCTTCCCTCATATTGTTTATGTCGACTTTAATATTCTGCATGGCACTCTTGCGTTTCTCTCATTTGTAATCGGAGCAGTTCGATCAATTCGGATTTTTACTCGTCTTATATTACGCCTCGAGAACAAAATGGCGACTTCTTTTTTTCTTACCAGAGAAAAATAGCGAGCGAAAAGCACGAAAAAATCCATAAAAACCAAACTAAAAACAAAGGGCTTCCACTGGAATCCGTCGACCACTCCGATATGTCGATTTTGAAACCTCTCGTCTACTTCTCTCTCTCTCTCGCGCAAGGCGTCAAAATCTACACGAAACAACTCTGCTCCCTTTGATTTTGAATGGGGTGTAGGGGAAAGTGATAGATTCGGTATGTGGGTCATTGGGTCGGGGAATTGGGAGTGAAGAGGAGTTTACTCCGAAGGAGATGCGAAAACAAGGAGGACGTGGAAGGAGAAGGTAATAATTTCGTCGCAGAGTATGAGGAGGTAGGTAGGACTTCCACATCACCTCTTCCTTTTGGGATGGACCCGAGTGGGAACTAGGAGGACGGTAATTTAAACGAAAAGAAGGAGGTAGGAAAGAGAGAGAGGGGGGAGAGGGAGAAAACTTTACCCTCTTCGCGTTAATGGCCCGTTTGGGTGCCAAATAAGTTGGTGTTTAGGGTGTGAGGTGATGGTTTTTTTCTTGCTTGGGTTTCTCGTGAAACAGTTATGCTCCATTATCAGAGGAGGCAATACCCTATTTTAGGCTTAATGTGTTTGTCTCTTTGGAAGACAGTTTTATGGTCGATTTTGAACTAAAGAATCATTAAAACCGTTTAAAGATTAAATTACTTGTATTTTCAGTTTAAAGTTAAAAAAAGTCACGCTTATATGGAAGAATACAATGAAATAGAAATCCGAAGTTCCGTTTGGATTTAGATCCGAGATTCAGTTCTTAACAATTGTTTCAGTACTAGAAAACACATACATCGTGGCAAAATAATGTAATTTTTCAAGTGCGATTATTCCTCTTTGGATTTTTTCATGTTAATACGAATTCTATAATATGCGTACTATGTGCCTCATAGAGAAATAAAAACGTTAACATCCTTTTAATATAATGCCGCAGTAATATTCCATTTTTATCGGCTATCTAATTCTCTCAGAATTCCATTTAATTATCCTAATTTCCTTAATGTTAAATACCATCATTTGATCTTTCGACATCTTTTGTAATAAATCTGAGTATCTACGAAATCCTGTGGTGAACATATCTCCGCGTCATATGGCCATTCCGTTGGCACTTGTTAACACCCAATTATGTAAAGAATTTATCTTCTCCCCAGGAGAATTTCTAGCGATGCAACACCATATGCAGGGACTTGCGATTTTCGAATAATTATATAAGGATTTTAACGTGAGAGTCTTGCATAGAGGACGCACGACGATTAAATACATAGAAAACGCATACACTAAACATACAAAGAAGAGAATTACTGAAATGGTGAGAAAGGTTATTTTTGCATGGTTGGAAGCAGACGAGAGAAAGAGGCGAAAGAGAGGAGAGAATTGAGAATCGTGGAAAAGAGGAAAACAAGGTCCCTTACGAACAGGGGGAGGCAAAGGTGAAGGGACGAAGTCTAATGCAGGAAAGGGGAGAGAGCGGGGGAAGGTGTCAGATGAAGAAAAGTGGTGGGAATATGCGGAAAGAAAACTATGCAAGTTGGCCCCGCGTGACATTCGACGGAGATTTTGAGAATGTTTGGTCGGAAGATAGGTTAAAGGGGAAACGATCCCCTTTTAGTTTGCGGCCCAATTCCTCCGGCGACCTCGGCGAATTGCGTTTCCCCCACGTACACACACGCGCGCTCATACGCCCCCACTGGAAATATATGTACGATGGATGACGCGTGCACTTTTTCTTGTTTCCGTGCTTGCGTGTAAATGCGCGCGCGCGAGTATATGCAGATAGGGGCGTGGAGGAGGAAGGAGAGGAAAGGAGCTACCGTGCATGCGCAATGGGAAGTGTGCTTTGCCCTCTTCTCCCGTGATTTCGGCCAGCTCCTCTCTAAAAAATAAATCTGTACCCCAGGACGTTATTTTTTTCCTTTGTTCTCTTAGAAATATTTTCCTTCACTCGCCTTGTCCTGGTATTCATACGGGGAATGGATGGCGCCTGTGCACCTCTTCGGAAAGCTTGGAAAAGAGCGAAGCGAGTTACCTGTCCGTATTAAAAAAACGAGTTTTTGCGGAACAAAAAGGCGGCGATTTCCCGGAGGAAGTGTAGAGAACGTTCGGAATTCATACTCCTCCGCTGCGTGTGGAGCTTTAGCTTTGCCGTATCCAGAGAGACCGGTCTTTTGTGTTTTTTCTTCTCTCGTCTTTAATAATTTTTCACATGGGTGTCAGACCGGATTAGTCTACGAAAAGAATAATAGTTCGTTGTTGATGGTTTAATTTCAGTGATTTCGTTTTCATAAGATTATTTATATATTACTGCTGTGGGACATGGTGCAGATGATTTCTTTAGGCTACGATTTATTGTAGATGAAATCTGTTTTAATTAAGAAATTGCCACCTATTTTTTACTTATCCCTTTAAATCGATATCCATGAAAATATTTCTAAAATCGACACTATCCTGATATTTTTGGGCGGATACAATAATGTTTATCCATTATGTCTATTGTCTCATCCCTTCTTTCTCACTTTAAGGGAATTGTGTATTTTAATAATTAGGATATTCATCCAAGTTGAATCGGGTAATTGTATTTCTTTTTGGATCTTTTTGTACTTGCATAACTCCAGAAACGTGAGAAATATTTGAAGGAATTATTCTACTCTTTCACTACTCACTTTTAGTATTGTATAAGCATATGAAGAGATGTTTACATTCATTTTAAAGCGGAATTTTTGTTTAATTTACTATTTTAAATTTTTACCCAAAACTTCATATTTTATTTAGTATACTTTTCTTAAGGCAGCAGTTCCCAAATTTAGTGCATTTGCAACCCCTTATTATTGCTGCCGAGCTTATCGTGACCTCCTTAGCTCCATAATTTAAAATGTAATATTCAATTCAAATATCATAAATATCAATTTTATTCGCGCATAATTTAATTTTATTCTAATGTATCCATAAAACAAATTAAAAAATAAAACAAAAACAATCCGTCCTCGCGACCTAATGAATACCTTTTGTGACCATCTGAAAACCTTTAGCAACCCTGGTAGTGACAGTCTGTTACAGAACGTCAAATTTCCAAATAAGAATTTATTGAAAACGGGATACCAAGCATATGGAGAAGAGCAGGCGGCACTTGAATGCATTTCGTTAATGTGTTGTACATTGGAGATAGACTAATCTGACACAGCCATTAATGCGAAAGAAAAGAAAGTTATTTCTGTAGAACCACTCAGCGGAATCTTTTGGCACAGCCCTTTGAGAAAACGAATAATTCATTTATTTTTCAATTCTAAGGAAACGTTAAGGAACTGTCCGATGTTGCTGCAATCAAGATTTAATTTACCAATAGTTAGTGCTAAAAGCTATTTCTTTTCCTCGTTGATTGAATCGAACAAATTATCGCTAACTTGGTGGACTTTAAACTAATTTTGGTTAAGTTTTTGAGAATTATTACGAGTTATTATGATCACATTAATTCATACCATTAAACAAAAGTCACACAAATCAATTTTGCTCCGTGTAAACGTTGCTGCTCGTCAAGTCAGACATTAGAGATTTTGTGGATTGAGATGATACTGTACGGTTGTAACTTTCATCGACATCCCCTTCATAATGAAATAGTTTATCTTTTATGCGTTCCTGAAAATATTTCAGCAAGCTTAATTTGAATATGGGGGTGTCAGTGGTGTAGTGGTAAGGGCGTTGGCCTGCTATGCTAAGCGGCACCGGGCACGAATCCTGCGAAAGTGGGATTTTTTTTCTGAGATCGCCAATCTCCCTACTTGAGCGGTTTGAGGGGACCGCGCAAAAGTCAACGCTCCGTCCTTCGGAAGGAACGTTAAACAGCTTGTCCCCTTGGTGCTCTTCGCAAAGAGTAGGTAAATGCCGGCACCGGATTTCCCTCCTCCCTTCTTTCGCCCTAATAAAGTCGTTTGTCTGTCTGTCTGTCTGTGTGCCCGGTGTGGAAAGCAACGGGAAACCACCACACCATGTATGTATATTCCCTAGTCAAAACCAATCAATGATTTGTTAGGACCTGTCGTAAGACACTTGAATGAATGAATGAATGAATTTGAATGTCTGCGTTCTGCGGCAGACCAGGTGATAAGCTTGGACGAAACGACTCAAGTGTTGCATAACGCTAAGGATAACAGTAATTACTGGTTGTGTAATATCTAAGATACAGTAACAACGTTTGAAAATGATTCTATAAGCAAAAGATAATTTGTGCCAGAAAATAGTTAAAAGAAAAACTCTTATACATATTAAAAGATTTTAAACGCTGCTAGGTGAAAGTTTTTAAACGTTTATATATGAACAACACGATTCCTAATTAATGCATAACTAAAACCTTCAACCATTGACAAATCTTTGAAAAAGGTAATTGATAAAATATTGCCTATTTAGGCCTATAATATTAGGTTTTGTTTTAAAACTTATCGAATTTTTCAACTTTTTTGTTAACTTTTTAAAATGTATCTGAAAAACATATTCATTGAATTTACATTTTGTTTATTCACAAAAATTAATCTTGTGTGCTACACACATCTCTCTTTACCACAGTCTCCGCTATGGCTTATTTTGTTGCACTCTCTATGCGAATTTATTGTTCTTTCCATCATTTTCCCTTTTACTTTACACAAAATTTTCCCCTTTATATACGTAACCATTCACCAGCCGTCATCGCTCTTAATCTCACTCTGCTTCCCCGTCCATTCCACTTTCTTCTCCCTTTATCATCTTTCTCAAATGCGTTTTAATCCATAACTGCTGCGTGTTGGAGGCTTTTGACGTTGACTACCGCAGTGCTACGGGCATGGTATGGATTTTGAAATGTGTATATTTAATAGCATAAATTACATAATGAAAGCGTCTTTTTAAAATGTTTCGAACCCGGTATAAAAGAGCCGCCTTTCATTAATTTTCTCCTTCCTTACAGAGATTTTTGTTTTTCATCTAACCTTCTGCATTAAAATGAGGGATGGGCGTATGTAGTTGTAAGCCATCTTGCCCTCATTTGCGGTTGACCTGCCTTCTGCAATTACGAGAAGTTCTCTGGAGAATTTTTTCACTTTCAAGAAATTGCAGAAATTCAGTCCAGCTTTTCAGTCATGTATCGCTGAACAGCTGTTGTTTTTATTCTGCGAATTTCTTTGTTCTTTTGTTATGTATATATGTATGTGTGTGTGTGTGTGTGTGTGTGTGTGTGCGCGCGCGCGTGCGTGCGTGTGTGTGTATGTGTGTGCGCGTGTGCGTGAGTGCGTGCATGCATGCATGCATGTATGCATTTTGTGTGTTCGTGTGGGTTTGTGTGTTCATGTATGTACCACACAAACACATTTCTCGTAAAATGGAATCTAAAATCATTGTTGGCAGGTTCATTTTGTTCGCGGAACGCGAGATGAACGAGTGTTAATTTGTATTATGTTAGTTCCTCTCCTAATGCAAAGCGACATCCTAGAATATATTATGGATTTATTTCTAATCGGCTCATTTCACGGCCTCTTGCAATTAGCAAACAAAAAAGACAAGGACGAGCTCATACGAACATACCCATGGCAGAATTAAATTCCGCCGCACTAGAATTTGGAGTCAAACAGGTTAATCAACCCTCAATGCGCCGTTATGTTTGATTGTGTGTCAGATATTGAACAGTAATTCGATTAGCGACAAATATGATCTTTATAATTTTTACCAGTTTAAATGCATGTGAGAGATGAAGACGTTTGTAATTAAAAGCTACTAAATCACTTGAATATCATATTTTTATACTTATAGTGACGATTCTTTCACATTATAAACTTATATCTACTATAATTTTCTAATATAAATAATTGCTCATTTTCGATTACAAATAATATCAATTTATAGATATCATAATACATTAATATCCAGACAAAGGATAAATAAATAAATCAGTCAATGGTAAAAAATAATGCCCAACTCCCATCCAATTTACATCTAAGTTCTTACCATGCAGACAAAAATATTTATATTTATTTTGTTTAAATCAAAGGGATGAAAGACACTCCTGCAGTCAAATCTGTCTATCTAAAATTGATTGAGATCGGACTGGCCGCCGCCGGCTTATTTTCATCAGCCACGGACGTAATTATAAACATTTCAATCCTTTCTGTATAGAATTGAAATTTCTGTAGCCTATATACAAATATGTTGTCTATTAACGATTAATTGATTCATAAATGGCGTGAATGAGCTATTATTTGACAAGCGCAAGCACGACAATATTTCCTATATTATTCATATATAGAATAATTTTTAACTGTGAAAGCATTGAAAGATATTCACATTGTTGGATTTGGAATTAATTTCAAAGGTAATTTGGAAATTATTCAAGATTTATTGACTGGAAACAAATTTCACTCTTTTAAACGTCAACGCGTTTAAATCCTGAGCTCGTATTCTAACTTTCTTTAGAATGTAAACGAAAATTGTTACACTCATTAACATGTTAATCAAATAGAGAAAGTAATCCCTTATGTAATCGAACCCATGCTCTTATCATGGACGTTGACCCACTTAAAATCTGCTGTTACCGTTCTTGAGTTAATTGCATTATTTTCTAAAGTCTTATACAATGACAGAATGAGGTTGGCTTACATTAAAATTTCACTGCTGTTTCAACATTGATTAGTAAACGCTTAATCAAACCGCTTTTTATATCATCGAGATGCATATTTCTTAGCGCTGCCAAGTTTTTCTCAACTTTCGATATTATTTGAAGTCGAGTAGTATACGAGAAGTGTGTGTGTGTGTATAATATATTTATTTATTTGTTAGAAGGATACTATTGGTGTCCATGAGGTTAGTTCGCAATATTCCCTTCTCCTTTTATTTATTTTCGTTGGAATAGAAAATGATGTATTTTAGTGTTTAACTGGTATTAAATTAATTACCGCTAAACCATATTAATTGCCCAAGTCACCGTTATATAGTACATTTAAGCAGAGCTTGGTATTTATAGCGTAAACATTATTAGAAACATCCCAAGTTGCATCATGCAATTATCAGTTTTCACGTATTTCAATCGGTTAGAGGTTGTGTGAAATCTGTTGGTTTTAATCTACAAAAAATGAGTTTGGAAACACGCATTGGTTCAGCACTATGGAAAAAAGTCCAAAATTCTTCGAAAATCCGTAATCCACTTTCCTGAACCCGTTTTGGGATAGGAGGAAGTGATACCAGTTTTCGACGCCCTACATCTCTGACACCTAGTCTGATGTTTCGAGGATAATTCACAATTACGTCGCTCCGCGCTCATGGAAGCGTTTGTTTGAGTGCCTGCACCTGGTGCTTTTCGTTAAAGGTCACCTAATATGTCTTCTTCACCCGGTATAAACAAATACCTTGCTGTTTGCTTTAAATCAATTCAGTAACTTCCATATCCTGCGAGGAAAAAGGCTATGGCGCATTGTTACTCGCTCCAGCTGAAAAAATGGTGCTCCATAGAAATCATTCGGAATCGGAAAAATTTAATCCTTCCACCTCACTTTTTGAAGTAGAGCGCGGATGAATACAAATTTCGAAATACGCACGCATCTATATTTTAGCTAAAAACAAGTGGATGAACCATATCGTGGCCATACTTATACCAGGAGCGATAATTTATCGCGGAGATTAACATTTTTATTTGCATGAATTATGGATAAGGAATCTAAAATACTGCGAATGACGTCATTTTGTTTTTTTAATCCCTCGGGAAACCTTCCCTTTCTTGTCGTAATGAGTGTATCGACTGCCTACGTGTCTTCATCACCGACTGCTTCTTTTTTAATAGGAATGAGTTCTCTCTATCTCTAACCCTTCCCTCTCTTTTTTATTCACGAGATATATAAGAGGGATAGGAGGAGGCATCAATGAGGTTCCCATCCCCAAGGAGAAAAGGGCGACGGAGGGAGAGATATGGAGGGCGGGGGAGGAAGAGAGGGGGGAGGTAGGATTCCCGAGCCCCTGCAATAAAGCAGTGATTCTATCGATTCTTCCGAGAAGCAGAACCCCTTCTCTCCCACGCTTATCACACCATGATTCCCAAGCTTCTCACCAGGAGCCTACTCAAAGAGTATAGGAGGGAGGGAGTGGGTGGGGAAAAGGAGGAGCAGGGAGGATGGGAGAGAGATAGAGAGGAAGAAAGGAAGAGATGAGGGCGCGACATTTGAGCGAGCTATGCGGCTAAAAACCGCCAGAGGCAGGCGGGCGAGCGAGGCACCTCCTCCTCAATTCCGTGAAAGAAAAGAGGAGAAGGGAATATAAAGCGAAATAGAGAGAAAGAGTGAGAGGGAACGACATAGAGTAGACTTAAAACATCCCGAGTCTTTTAGACGTTGCAGATGCTGCAGTCGCAGGAGAAGCCTGCTTTCCGGCTATGGCCCCGAAAGGGATAATGCATTAGTTTTGTTGGTGCGGAAGTTGGCCAAGGAGCGAGGTGGGTCGTACGGAGAGAGAAGGGATAATAGAAGGAAAAGTAAAAAAAAATTAATTTGACTTCAGTTAAGTTTTCCGTGACCGCGTTTCGGTTGATGTCCGGGAGGTCTGCCAATTTAAAAAATCGCGATAATTGTTCTTTAAAAGGTCGCGTATGTGAAAATTAAACGGACGGATGCGTTTTGCGCCAAATTTTAGACGTCACGCTACGCAGGGAACATAATAAGGGACAAATAAAAAAAGAAATTCTTTTTAAAGCTGATTTATTTTCGGTTTTTCCTGCTCGAGTGTCAGTCCTTCGGGAAACCACAGTTTCAAGATTCCAACCAATTCATAGCCGTTTTATGTTTCTATATTTAGGAAAGAGAGAGAGAGAGAGGGGCAAAAAAGGGTCGCTTGTATTTATATATGAATGATGTTAAATAGTTATATTTTCTAATTTTTTGAACGCTAATTACTTTACTGCTGATTCTTCTCTAAACTACAAACTTATTATTTTACGGTTGTACATTACAAAAATTATACTAGATGGGAACCTTTTGCTAAAATTTGAAATTAGCGTTTTTGTTCATTGCCAAAATGAAATGTCTCATTCGTTCGAGGAAATAGTCATCTCGCCAGGACATCTTAATTAAATTCGACTGTTGGAATTTATTTCAAAAATATATTGCTTCACAAAGAATTCGAAAAAGGCAGAGCACTAATCAAAACAAAAAAAATGTTTGATGAAAATTTTTACTTTCCTTCCTTGAAATATTGTCGTTTCCTCTCTCAGAAATATTCGTTAATATTCGAGCCCTACATCAATCTCGGGATGGATTAAAGGAATTAAAAAATACCTTTTTTCCTTTGCGCTATAACCGGGCCTTTTAATTAACTGAATGCTTTGATATTTTTAATGGCATCTCCGGCTCAAGTAGCCACGCAATAAATGTGTCTCCCATCATTCGTCAAGCTCCTTTCCCGCTCGTCGTTCTAGAGTAATTATTTTTCTGCTAATGGTGAGAATTTGTAGACTTTAAGGAAAATTTAAAGGTCATGTTATAATTATATAACATAAAATTTAAATATACAAATACAGGCAACTCTCGTTCAACGAACGACATGCGTTCCTGAAAAGCGTTCTTAAAACGGGAAATTCGTTGAAAAATTGTGATTTTTCCGTTGACTTCTCGGTTAAAACACCCGATGCTGAGGGAAACACTGCGTAGTGCACTTTATTCTTATCGGTACACAAGAGGTCCTTCAAGTCTAAGTGGATATTGGTAAATATATTTTGAGTAACAAACAGCACGTTCGGTGACGGCATATTAAACCTCTCAAGAAATGCAGGCGATAGGAAAAATGCGTAGCAAAGTGACACACGAAGAATCCATGGGTAAACAAAACGGTCTATGTGATTCCAAAAGCTAACGTAAATATCCGAGTTTCTTCGTTCTGAGTTGATACATGTTATTAATTCTGTTAAGTGAACAGAATTTTCGGCGAAAAGTAAAGCTATAAAATTCAATTCATTCGTTAAAGCGAACATTCGTTCAACGAGTGTTCATTGAACGAGAGTTACCTGTAATGGTATGAATATAATATCAGAGATAGAAAGAAAATCGATGACATATTTTTATATTGCATGGGCATTTCTTCCATCATTTCCTCTTTTAGGCTTCGTGATTGGTAGTAGGGTACGCGAGCATAGAGGTAGACGGGAGAGGGAGCGGCGGTTTGTACTCCCCTTCTCCTCCCCCCCTTTTCTGAAATTCAAACTATTTCGGCATGATGAACTTTGAATGACCGAGGGCACTCATCCATTTGGGATGTTTCGAACTAATGCATCATCCGTTGCCTTCTCCATTAGGATCCCTTCCCACACACTCCAGGAGGCAATTTTCAAATGGGAATTCAGACCTTGGAACGGAAAGTAATTGCGCAAATACTGCTATGTTTTCTAGATGGGGACGGGGGAGAATCTCTTCGGAATTCATTAGGCAAAATCGTCGTGCACCGAAGAAAGTTCGCAAATTAAAGATAAATAGCCCTCTATGGTTTGACGGGTGAAGTTCGGGATCGCCATAGAGGGAATAAACGAAATTTTGAGGAAACGAGTCCCTTCCCGTTATCGATTTCCATCACAGTTTTTGAAACTCATTTCGAGTTTTTGAAGAACATCGAAGTGATATTGCCGTGTTTGATTTGTGACCACTACAATAAAGGCGATCTATCGCTCGTGACAAATAGTAGCTTTATTCCAAGTAAGTCTATATTTCAATCAAGCTTAGCTTCCAACGTCGGATTCGTGTCATGAGCAAAAAGCTTTAATGAGATGTTATTAAAATCTTTTTTAAGTTTCATTGATTCTGAAATTGTCAATTTTTGCGAAAATTTTGTGACGGTCTTTTTAACTGCTTTGTTAAAATAGTACAGTAAAAATCATCGAGAGATTGAAAAATCTACCAATATGCCCTTTGTTATTTTTATCTGTTTATATTGTTACCACTTCAGGAAAGTCATTTCTGTTGTGCAATAATAAATTTACGCATTTGAAACCGAAAGCAACGGTGTGTAATGAAACCGACCGCTCGGTTTAACTATTTTATTATATTTTTTGAGAACATACCAGGTTTTTACAATTCCTGCTTAACGTTTTACGTCTTAGAACATTTTATACCTTGTGTTTTAATATATTACGTTTTTTTGATTCCGTGTTACCGTCCATATTTACGAATTGATGGGTTAGCCAATTAAATCTTTTATCTCCGTTTTTTAATGGCGAATTTCTTAAAGTTTTTATTGATGTCCAAATGCTATCACTTTATATCTTTTTTGTCTGTACCAATTTGTCTAGGAAAAGTTTCTTTGTCAAGCTCTTCTTCATTTAATTATTTTTCTGAAACATAAACCTTATTTTTTCTGCCATTTGCTCTACCAGCTTATGTTTTTTCTGCCAAATTGCTACATCTTTCAGTTCCCTTCGGATGTTTTAGCCCCCAAATCCCGTTATTGATGGTTACAAACCCTTGCAGTAGGCGTGAATTACCCGAAATGGTAATTACAAAAAAATGAGTCAAAAACAAAATATCGACTTCGGGATTTAGCAGCAAAAGAAATACGATTGATATTTCGAATAGGGTGTTGTAAAGTTATGCTTCTTGCTGATGTAATGCACTACAACATACATGTGTAAATTGCCAAAATTATAATTATGTATATACATTTAGTTCAAGTGCTATTTGACTCCATTACAGTTAGATTATGCGTGCAGATAGATAATATGAACTAGGTTTGTCTTCATATAGTTTGTAAAATGGAGGATCCGCTGTTACTCAAACTTTTGCTATTCCTGTAATGTTACATATGATATTTTTGTTGGGATTGAATTTTATACATTTTTTAGTGCTTTTTGTCAATGCTGAAAAGCACTATTATCTTCTTGATGTCACTCCGTCTGTCCGTACGCATATATCAGGGAAGAATTGGCTGAACCGATTTCAATCAAATTTGGTACATAAAATATTAACATAAATTCATGACAAAAATGACACATTTCGCCCGGATTGACTTAGCAGGGGTGCCACAATTGCTAAATTAAACTCTTTGGTAACATTGAATTTGGAAAGAATTGGCGAAACCGTTTCCAACGAAATTTTGCACGAAGAAGGCGTGAAGTATAAAATAACAAAATAAAGAGGTTTAGTATAGTATAGCAGGGCTGTCACAATACAAGTAATAAAAAATGTTCCTTTTACAAGTATTTGTGTTGAACTGTCCCCATCAACTTTTAACCAAAAATAATATTTATAATGCATACATATTAGGGTGGTCCTTATTTTTAAGTTTTGGAAAACTGGAGGGGGCACTTTTTGAATCGGTTCCATTATGAAAAAAAATAATTTTGGTAAAATTAGGTTAGTTTTGAATAAGATTTAGGGGTCGCTACCAAGATCTGAAAAATCGCAATATATCATAATGCTAAACATAGGTGCACTCATTTTAAAATTAGTTTAAATTTAAACTTATTTGAATTGAATTGTGAATTGTAGATACTTAGTATTGAAAATTGTGATGCAGCACCCATTGGTCAATGTTACGCAATACTGCAATAGATATAACCTTTCAGATGTACCCCTCAGAAATCCTGCGTAAGTCCACTTGCAGGTTTAGTCACAGGTGATGAAGTAGAAAAACTTCTCGGTGTTTCAAAAATTGCGGCTGGAACTGGATTGGAAAGGGGCAAGGCTGTTGTTGAAACTTTGGAACTGTGGAATCTAGCAGAGAAAGTGAAAGGAATGTGTTTGACACTACTGCGTCAAATACTGGAAGAAAAAATGCATTATGTCTTTGGATTGAACAGAAATTATACAAGAACATTCTCTGCATTCCCTGCAGGCACCACATATTGGAGCTGGTACTGGAAGCTGTCTTCTCTGTCATCGTAAGTCCATCAGCGAGCCCAGAAATACTAATCTTCAAGCGATTTCAATCTCATTGGGTGTTACTGGATAAGTCGGAATACAGAACTGCACTTGATGAGTTCACTGCCAGTGTACCCGATATTAAAGACAAAATAATCACTTTTGCTACAGACCAACTGAACCAGCAACAACCTCGCGATGATTACAGAGAACTCCTGGAAATCTCTATCACCTTTCTTGGAAGTGAACCTTCTCGTGGAATTAGATTTCTTGCTCCTGGTGATATGCATAAGGCTCGTTGGATGGCCAAAGCCATTTATGCTATCAAACTGTAGATGTTCAAAGGACAGTTTCTATTGAAGACAAAAGAGGAAGCTGGGATAAGGGACGTAGCAATTTTTGTTGTGAGATTCTATTTGAAGGCGTGGTTTCAAGCTGCACTTACAACTGCTGTGCTTTTAAATGACCCGATGCTGTTGAAGAACCTCCAACAGTACAAGACTACAAACTAATATAGTTGCCAACGCTGCTCTGAAGAAGCTTGCTCGTCATCTGTGGTACCTCAGCGAAGAGCTGGTTGCCCTTGCTTTCTTTGATAGAGAAGTATCAATAGATACAAAAATCAAATTGATTCAAGCTCTCCAAAATGATGGTAATGAGGACCACTCAGAGAGAGTGACTGTCGATCTGGATAGCATCTTGGAGAAAAATTCGGACTATTTTGTGTCAGCCAACACTTTGAGGTTTTTCGACATACTTGGTCTTGACTCGAAATTCACAGAATTGGATCCCGAACTCTGGGCTTCTGATGGGAACTACATTGCCACAGAAAAGTGCATCAGGTCCATCAATTGCATTAACGATACGGCAGAATGCGGAGTTGCCCTGATCGAGGAATACAATCGATTACACACCCAAGGTGAACAGGAAAAGCAATTTCTTCTGTTGTCAGCGATCATCGGAGGAGATATCCAGACTTTGCGAAGGGAACACTTGCCAAAAACAATTAACATACCACTGTGTCAGTATTGTTATGTTCATCATGTGACAATGTAGCATGGAAATTACCAACTCTAAATTGTACATGCTTTGTTCTGTATTGCATTTTGTTTAAAATAAAGAAAACTTAATGTTTCAAACTTTGGTAGCAACCACTAAATTTCATCTAAAATTTACCAAATTTTGGGAATATTATTTTTTTAAATATTGGAACAAGATAGGCTGGTGCCCCTATTCAAAATAAAACGTTTGTTTTTTCCCATTATAAGGACCGCCCTAATACATATATACAAAATCATAATAGCATACTTGGATCGGATCAACCAAACAGGGGTGCCACAATTACAAATTTAACTCTTCCTGTAATTATTGATTTGGAAGGAATTGGCTCAACTGATTTCAGCGAAATTTTGTGTGAATGATGTGTGCAACATAAAAAAAACAAAATCACTATGTTTAGTGTAGATATGTAAATCAGGGCTGTCATAATAAAAGTAATAAATTTTTTTACACGTATTTGGGTTAAATTGTCCATATCAATTTTAACCAAATTTAATACTTATATATATATATATATATATATATATATATATATATATATATATATATATATATATATATATATATATATATATATATATATATAAACCGAATCAGTCAAACAGGGGTGCTACAATTACAAATTAAACTCATTCAGTAATTAAGTATTTGGAATGAATTGGCTTAATGGATTTCAATTAAATTTTGTGTGTAAGATTTTTACAACATATCGTAATGAAATCGAGATGTTTAAAGCGGACCTAAAGAGCAGGGCTACCACAGTAAAAAGTTAAATAATATTTCTTTTACACGTATTTCTAGAGAACTGCCTCAATGAATTTTAACCAAATATAGTATATTTAATCTTCATATAAATAAATAACCAAAATATTATATTTGAACCGGGTCGACCAGACAGGGCTACCACAGTATCAAGGTTAGAATTTTTCTGTAACTATGAATTTGGAAGGTATTGGCTGAACGGATTTCAAAGAAATTTCGTTTGTAGGGCGAGGACAGAGAGGGAAAACGAGATATGTTTAGAACGGATAAAAAAAGAAGGGCTACCACAATATAAGGAAAAATAATTTTCTGATTTAAAAGCAAATACATTAGTATACGATTATACTACGGCGAATTCGACGAAAAGCACTTCTGTACCACTGGAAACCCGTGTACACTCCTACTTGTTTCTACTTCTACTTGGTCGTGATTGACCCCTATACTTGACGGTGGCTATTATAGTCTTAATCTCTGAACCGTTTAGTGAAAACTCGTTCAAATGCATTTATTTTTTTTGCACTTTTCACCTAATTTGGCCTAAGATATTATGTACTATTTTAATGCTGAATTTAGCTTCGTATCTATATATTCATCGATCTTGTATGCAATTCTCTGATTTTATCAGGAAAAACAGTATATTTTTTGGCGAGTTCCATCAGAACTCCTCTCTCATCTTTTTTCTTTAGTGCCTTTCATAACCTTTTTAACCTTTCTATAATTTTGCATAGAAGTCGTTCTGGTAAAAAACGTGGAACTTGATATTAAAAGAGTAAATTGCATAGCGCACGCTGTACTCGGGGAAAAGTGAAATGTTATACGAGTCATTCAACCCCGTCGCGGGATTGTAGGGTAAAAAGTATCAAATAAAATTTGTTTTACTTTTCTGGGATTTGCTTATTTTTAATGATTTCCATCGGCATTAGGATTTTAATTGCTTAATCTCCTGCAGTTGTGGAATTTCTTTCTATTACGAGTAACAAGTTATTTTCAGCAATAACAGACGAGCGCCCGTATTTTTGAAATGTGAAATAATCGTAAATGAAAATAAACCGTCAAAGTTTTTGCTTGTGAGTGTTAATACATTCGGAAAGAGAGCTACTCAGGGATATAAATTCTTGGCGATTTTAAAACCACCGCATAAGAGCATCGTCAGTGTTCACGGGAGTACAGCGGTGCTCGCGAGCACCATGCCGGGAAACCATGGTCCACATTCCTAAATTCGCATCCGTGCAATACCGGTGAATCGAATTCCACGAAGGGTTAAAAATACGTACAAGCAAACGTTAAACGAGGCGTTATAGTCCTTCCCTTTCGAAAGTTTCCAAAAAAAGCCCTCAAATGTCATATTTTTTTCAATCTCTACAGTGCCATTGTTTGCTCTCTAAAAATTTCAGCGCAGCGTTGCCGCATTTACTCGTGCGGTGGTTGCCAGGACAGTTCGCGTTGATTGCATCCACGTCATTACCCGATAGAGGGACTATTATTTAGCTCACTGTCGGAATGCGTAATCATGCGTCGCTTTCATTTGTTACACCCCTCTCCTACTCCTCTGCACCCGGCATATGCCACGTCATGCATCGCTTTCCTTTTTGAGCGAGAGCTCATACGCTTTCGACTCCATTTTTACTACGTCCGGCACGCGCGTGGCAAATAGAAATTCCTCACCGCAGAGCTCAAAACATCCCGCAAATTACGCTTGGGCATTTTCTAAAGAACAGTGCGGCCGATAGGACCGGTGGGCAGGACGACGTGCCAGGTAGGTTCTATGCTTTCAAAAATCTATGGTTTCGTCGCAAATAAGTTTATCGGCGTAAGGAAACACGTACACATGTGGATACAGGTAATCGAAGCTTTATAATTCGGACATCGGGGGAATACGAAGTTACCGCGTTATGGGCGTCCGGCTTAAAGGGGCTCTATGCGGGTACTTGTTCACGCTGGTGCTTACGTAGGTGCGAAGGAGCGTTGAAAAATCTCAGCTCGATGTCCCGTTTTTATTGAAGGTGAAAAGAAGGATTGGTAACATTTGAGAATTGGTTTTATTTGGAATTATTATTTTTTTAGCCATATCTACCTTTCTTTCGTATCCAGCTCCAATGTCAAGTCACCTTTTTTCGTCAATTGCGTTTAAGGCCAAAAACTATATAACAAGATTTGATTTTCTTATCTCGAAAAATTGTTCTCATAATTTTAATTGCCATTTTTGAATGCGAACAGGAAATGCTTGTGTTATTTGTTTGCACCAGTTAAATTTTAATAATTTATAAAATAAAGTAGTTTTGTGGATAATAATGCCAAAATATCCCTATTTTTTATTTTATTTAAGAAATTTTGAACGCTAAATAATTATTTAAGTATGTTTTATGGGGCCCGAAGAGGAAATCTACATCTCCTTAAAAATAATTTTGATCAAAAACTCTAAGAATTTATGTCAATTCCGGTTTTACGCTTTTAAATGAGAACTGCACAGTTATGTACATTTTTAGCGTCAGTATATCATTTTAAAGATTTTTGATTTCAACTACTTAAGCATAGTGGAATATATGCAGCTTCGAACGCGGTTCCTGAATATTTTACTTATGTTAGAGACTCCAAGATGTAATAGTAGGTTCTTTTAAGCTATTGCCGTTTAAAACAGGAGTTCGGAACCTTTTCAATGTGGCGAACACCAAGTTACAACCAGCGATCACCACTATACTTTTATAAAATTGGAATGATCCTCAAAGTAAACAAGCGATCAAATTAATTTATTGGTGCTAGGTAAGACGATTTTTAGCATCTTAAAAGTAGACGGTAAGACTGCCAAAGAGTATGACGGTGCTCGCGAGCACGAGGTTGCGGAGTCCTGCTTTAAAATGAAGAAATTCTATTAACTTGGAATATAAAACTTCAAAACACTCAACAGAACCGCTTCGTCGATTTGGATAATAAATTGAAAAATATTCAACTCTTTTATCGATTAAAAAAATGTCTCCTCGTATATCACTAAATTTTTAATCGCAATTCATATAAAATATTCTGCATCCAAATCACGCCTCAAATAAAGAATAATTCTGATCCCAATTTTTTCAATTCTGGAACTCCAACGAAGTACGCACGCGTAATCATCGAGAAACATGGGAGTTTGACTGAGCCATCCTGACCGTTACAGGTGCACGTTACGCGTAGACGAATGGGGAATAAAGAGCAAGGAAGTCTACAAGCCTGTCTGTAATCCGCGCCGTTTCTTTTTTCTTTTTCTTTCGTTTAGTAGCAGTAGGAGGAGAAGGATGTGGAGGATACCAGGAGCACCATCTACGGCATCCTCTCCCTCTTCCGTCATTTATTGTCCTTTCACCATCAGTCGCCGGCTTTTGTCGTTCGAAAGCTGCATCACTTTGTCGGGAAAACGGGAGGGATAGGTACTATAGAGACGAGGGAATGCCGGGTGTTTAATAAGTAATAAGATGCGTTGGCACGAGCGGTGAAAGAGGTCCATTTTGAATGAGATCCTCCTCCCCCGGTGGATCCATGACGCTCCCCGTTTTACCCCTCCATGTTCCTCTCTTTCTCTTCCTCTCTTTCTCTTCCTCTCTTTCTCTTCCTCTCTTTCTCTTCCACTTCCTCTTTCTCTTCCTCTTTCTCTTCCTCTCTTTCTCTTCCTCTTTCTCTTCCTCTCTTTCTCTTCCTCTCTTTCTCTTCCTCTCTTTCTCTTCCTCTCTTTCTCTTCCACTTCCTCTTTCTCTTCCTCTTTCTCTTCCTCTCTTTCTCTTCCTCTCTTTCTCTTCCTCTATTTCTCTTCCTCTATTTCACTTCCTCTTCTCTCTCTTCCCCTCTTTCTCTTCCTCTTTCTCTCTCTTCCTCTTCCCCTCTTCCTCTTCCTCTCTTTCTCTTCCTCTTTCTCTTCCTCTCTTTCTCTTCCTCTCTTTCTCTTCCTCTCTTTCTCTTCATCTCTTCCTCTTCCTCTCTTTTTCTTCCTCTCTTTTTCTTCCTCTCTTTCTCTTCCTTTCTTTCTCTTCCTCTCTTTCCCTTCCTCTCTTTCTCTTCCTCTTTCTCTTCCTCTTTCTCTTTCTCTCTTACTCTTCCTCTTTCTCTCTCTTCCTCTCTGGATTTTCCTGCTTTCTTTCTCTTTCCTTCACGCTCTCTATTTCCCTTCCCGTCTTCTTACTCTTCATTTCTCTCTATTCTCCTCATTCTTTTCATCTCTTGCTATCTAACTCGTCGTTTTACGTTTTATTGTTAGAGGGAAGTGGACTTCGCCAGGGTACTCGACTGCTAGAGAGGAGCTTAGGACGCCATCAAAATTCAACGCAAAATTTTCCACCTGAAACATCCCTGTATCTTGCTAATTTCCGCATCATTTGGCAAAGCGATATCATCCGCTCTCCCTCTTTCACCCCTTTTCGAGGACAAGAGAAAGAGGGGTGAAAATGAAAATTTAATTTAGGCAGTCCATGAACCCCATTTTAACCTGTTTTTTGCGGGAGTAATGTTTAAAGTTGAGAGAATACCCTGAAAACATGTAATGTGATATTTTGCGAGGATTATTTGTTCACTTTTTGGGGGGAAGCGCGGTTTTGAGTTGGAGGAATAGTTCTTGGGATTTTATGCTTTTTCAACTAGAGGATCTTGCTTTTAAACTATATCATTTATGTTAATTATTATTACTAGTGCGATTTGAAAACAAAGAGGTTGGAAATGTCGTAACTATTTTCACTAATTAAAAACTAATTAATAGTTTTATGGCAATAACTGCCACTTCTTCGTTGTTATACTATTGTTACTATAGGTAGTTTATATTTTATTTTTATTGATAAAATTATTTGAATTAATTTATACAACTACAAAATGGAATTAGTGAAATTACTTTAGTTACATTACCAATTCACTTAACGCTCTGCCTATTGGATAGATTATGCATCTAATAGCCTGAATTTTAGAGGATCTTTAATGATAGTATTTCTATAAATATGATGATTATCTTAAACTTTAAATCGAATAAAAGCGTGTTCTAAACTTCCCACGGAGTTATTTACTTGCAGAACTCTTTTCATCCCTGTGTAACATTTTCAGGAAATTCTGACTTCAGTTTAAATTTATGAATAAATACTTCTACGAATGGCGCCAATAATAAGAGACTATCGAATCCTACCATTCGTTTTCCTTTGATTTTTGCTCTAGAATTAACTACTCCTAATCTTTATTTAATACGACAGCGCCAGAAATACAATTATCCCTAAAAGAAATGGAAGGTTCGTAGAAAATAAGGACGGAATGTGAGCCCAAACGCACCCAAGCAGATGGATCGCTCAAGTCCCGAATTATCTTAGCAGCAACCGTTTGGTACAACTACCACATAGACTACGCTAATGTATTTTGTGTGTCACGTGAACCTCTGTGTGATGTATAACGAGCGGTGTTAAATAGTGCGATAGTATCTTAAAATGGCACAATCAATTGGCTGCACGACAAGGGTATAATTTCACTTGATAACAGTGAATCCTCTAACGAATACGAAGATACCGTTAAAACGTGTTTACAGATGTAGGCTGGCAATAAAGACTTTTAACGAGGAAAAATTGAAAGATATAACACGAAAACGATACCATGAAATGCTTTAGAAAGCAAAAAAATTAGAGTAATCGTAAAGTTAAACGAAACATAATTCATAACATAAGTTACACATAAAAAATTTAGAGAATATTGCATTTGAAATTTTATTTATCGAATGTACGTTTTGGAGAGAAGGAAAGCTACGCGAGATTCAAGCGTTTGGATCCGAACTCATTCTGTGAGAAACGAACAAGGATATTAAAGCGGGAATTGTGATTCATCATGATATATGGACATCGTCTGCAGCCAACATGTAGCCCTTGACCCTAGAACAAGATCTTCAATTTTAAATTTGGCAATGATACAGCAACGAGAAGTAGGTTTTGACACGTTGAACCTCGGCACACCTTACCTAACGTCATTTGAATAGGTTTCAGTGGCAGATATGATGGTGTGCAGGTATCATGTAACCCTTTAACATTGCTTGTACAAATTAACTTTCATGTGTTTCCATCGGTGTGTAATGATATCATCGAAAACGATATATGCGCGGCGATTAAACATTGGGCACGTATTTTGGTAAACGTTTACTCCATCTACAAGTTCTTAATTAGAGTTATATTCTGATGACGACGCAGATCATCCAAAACGAGGGTCGTATAAATTCCAGAATAATCATTTAAATATCATAAATTGAAAAATGAAGTACTTGTCTAAAGTATTTCCACTAGCCAGAACAAGGCTATAGATTTTTTATAGCCTTGTTATGGCTATTTGAGATACCTAAGACAAGTATTTAATTTTTCAATTTATGATATATGAGTGCTTATTCTGGACATATTTTCAGCCGTAAGACGAGCTCGGCAATCCTCGAGTGAATGGATCGTATAGTTAATTTTGCATAAACAAAATCGTGAATTTTTATCTCTACATCGAATTCTTATTAGAATGAAATATCAAACAATTTCAATCGTTTACAGTTCATTTCAGGCGCGGTATAACATTCCTATTTTTTATTGAAGCTCAAAGATAATGCTATCGATATACATATATATATATATATACATATCGATAGCATTATCTTTGAGCTTCAATAAAAAAATAGGAATGTTATATATATATATATATATATATATATATATATATATATATATATATATATATATATATTAAATATTTTCTTCAAATGACTTTACTTTTGAGTGACTTTCTCAAGTTTTCTATCTAACAACATTTACTCGAGAATCATTGCATCCTGAATAACACACATCTGTCTTATTCCAGAGCCTAGGATGGGCGAAGTGGTTATTTCACGATAATCTGTATGCTTGTAATTTGATGAAGGTGGTAAGAATTTTGATAGATACTTTCAAACGTAGGAATGCCATCACCGCGATGTATTGTCGAATAATTAGAGGCAGTGTAACTCCAGGTGACAACAACTACGCTCATGAAAGCGCGTTGCCAAAAGTGCCGTTAACCCCAGTGACATGAATCATTAATCCCGGAAAGAGGTAGAGGAAGGAAGTGACCGTTGAAGGGAGGATTGGGGTTGAGAGGAAGGAGGAGGAGAAAAGGAAGGACTTCCATTCACTTTGATTTGTCAGCGATCGATTCGTTGGGCATGTTGGGATGGCGTATTACGGTCCTCAGAACCCATTAAAAATTCCCGCCTTTCGAAATTATTTTGTATCTTCTGGTTCGTGTTTTGAGCGGGTTGAGAGGTTATCGACCGGTCAGCTTCAATTTCACGCTGTAATTTATTTATCGGTCATACCAGGGCCATGCACGCGTATCTCTATATTAATTAACTTAACATGCGCGTAAAAGGCCGACGTGCCTTAACGAGGATCAGATAAAAAGTGAGGTTGGCAATGTTTTTGGAAAGGACGATGGAGATGTAAAAAAAGAAATAAAAATTGCAATGGTGCTGCTTGCGGCTATCCCTAATTGTTTTCGCATCCACCGAAAATATTGGGAATTGACGTTAGGTTGGATGACGTTTATATATTTTAGATGTACCTGTATGGTCACAACCAACTTTTTATTGGGCAAATTTTAGTGCTTTAAGTCAATATGTTATCTCTTATCAAGTTACGGAGTATTGGTTAATGTAAACGTGTTGAATTATGTATCGGAATTAAAATCAGTTCCAAAAATAAGATATGGCGATAAATTATCCGATGAAGTTAGCGTTTTAATGATATACAATAGTTGATGTTAGTATTGAATGCAATCGATGAAGTTCTAGCTATGGTTTCGCCTCGGAAAATATCGGTTATTTATGAGTTTATCAGTTTTCACTTGGGACCAATCTCATTATTTTAACAATGTTAATATTTACCACATAAAGTAGACTATTAGTTACTCTACCACTATTTTAGCGTTGCCACCAATAGCTCATAAAGTAATGAATTTGTATTTGCAAAGTCCGGCAAAAACTAGATTTTTCATGCCATTTCAAACTGAAATAGAATATAAAATGTAGAACTTTCATGTGGTTGTATTAATTTTCCCTAAAAGTATGTCGTGTAAAATTATCATTATAATATGGCGATATCCAAAAAAAATCATCACTATGTAGTCTTTGCCCAGAGCGACTCTCTTCCAGAGTCTAAAGTTCTGAACAAATCAGACTAATAGAAAGCAAAAACGTACATATAATTTACACAGGATTTTGACTTACTCGAGCGAATTTTGTATTGTATTGTATTTTTTCCCAATAGGATACTCGACGCATATTTCGTAAAGAATTCTTCGATCGGAGGTTTGTCGCGTATTCCTTTCGCTTTAATAACTATGCCGTGGAAAGGCTTCAATTGAAGTGAAATTTCTCAAAAGCAATAGATGAAATCGTTCCACGGAAGATGAACGTATTCTGACGGCGCCATTTTTGAAATTTCCATATTTTCCTACTCGTCAATTATGTAGCGATTATGCAGTTTTCCATGGCGCCGGGGTAAAAAGCAAGGATTTTCATAAATTTGTATGAGCAGGCTTTCAGCGCCATTGGATTCAGATTGACGGGCAAACAGCGGTGCATTATCGAGCGGGAGAATGAGTCGATCAGGGAAGAAAGAAAAAAGCGCGACTTTGTCCCTCGAATTCGTTTAAGCTCTTGCTAAAAAATTTATTTGAATGTCACTTCAAGCGTTTTCAGAGAGGATTAGCGCGAATACTCGTTACATTTATCTTAGAAATGCAATAAATACGATAGAATCGATATTTATAGGGATATTTATCGAAGGCATGAAGCGTAAAATATCCGTATGATCTATAATGACTTAATCATTAGCTTAAAGAGATATTGAATAGCAGTTGTCGAGTACTAAATACTTAATGAGGTCATAACCATAAGAACGAGCATAATCAGTATTTCATATGAGTGATATTAGTGATACTTCTTAAAAAATAAAGCCTATTTTAAATGCCTCATTTTTTGTCTTCCATCTGTTAAATGGAGAAAAGGCCTTTCAAAGCCTCCACAATTGTCCGCGTTGGATTTTTGATACCTTTTTCTTTCATTCCAGTAGATATTCCGAATAATTAGTTTTGGATATCATACATAACTCATCATATTCATCAAGTTATGGTATAAAGTGGCACACATCACTCATTTGAGATTACAATTAATAGTGGGAGATTCAGTTATAATTTATAATTGGTAATTCAAAGGGAGATTAATTGGCAAGTTAACGGAACGTTGACGAATCGGTCTCGTGGCCCGCATTGGAACGCATTATTTGAGTGAATTTACTTATCATTAATAATACATATAAAATTGTTTTAAAAAACTGCTTCCGTCAATATTCGGCAATGTTACTAGTGCTGATTAAATGCGATGCAACAGTACTCAACGCCGTAGGAACATCGATATTTCAGGTCTTTGTTCGCTGGCGGACAGACGGCACTTAATTAGTAAGTAGTTTTGGTGAAATGGTAGCCGCGGTTTGCATCTAAGAGCAGTCATCCCATTAGTGAAGAGTGAAGGAAAATTCCAAAATTAGATCGTTTCTTTTTCCGAAAAATAAACGAATAACGCCAACATATTAACATTTTTCGTCCGATATTTTTCTGAATTCTCTTTTTTTTTGTTTAGCGAAGGATCTTTAATTTTTAAAATACCAGTAATTTTTGTTAAATAATCCTTTTAAATGTAAATTACATGTTCTACGGCCTTGCGCTACTTCTTTAATTATGTACATTTCTCTCTTTTCATCTCTTTCTTAGACATTTTATCATTAATTAAATTTATTTTATTTCTTCTTCAAACTTTATAGCACTTATGAATACAAGGTATTTTATCATATTCCACTTAGTAGTTTGCAATATTTATGCAATTGCTTGTGGTGTTTTCATTTTATCTTCGTTATCTCAACAACAGTAATTATAATTTATCTGGTTTTCCTGTCAATTAATAATTGGAAGTAAAGGTTGAATTTGCAATAATTGAATGGGAATATTTATTTTATAAATCACAGTGTATTCATATAATAACGATATATGTATGTACATGCATAAGCATACTTATTTTAAGGAGTGGTTTTTATGTAGCGTTGACTTGAGAATAAGCATTACCAATAACTCAGGATCATTATCAATACGCCAAATAATAAACGTTTTAAGAGTTTCACCACAAAATTTCGTCAATATGTTGATGTTACGGTGCATCAAAACTTTGATCATATCCAGAAGCAAATATTTACTTTAATGAAACTTTATCGTTTGTAATAAATCTCTTAAAACTAATTTAATTAGAATCTAGGAAATCTTTTTACAGTACATTTAATTATTCACGCATCGATTCGGCAGCCCTTTCTGCTCTGCCGAAGATCAAGATCATTGGCAGATCGAGAGCACGTATAAGCATTTACAGGCAGCAGCAGTAATCAAAGCTTCGAAACGATCGGAAAGAGTAATTTGAAAACTGCGAGATTAAATCGTCCGCCAGGGCGGCGACTCCATGTCTTTATCGAGTACGTGATATTGGCTACCGTTTGCAATTATGGTCATTTTGCGTTGGTCACACGATCTCGCCGCGTTGTCTTCGTGAAGCGGGCGTTTAGATCCTCTGAAGGAAATGTGCATGGATTGAATTTATTTTTATTCCCTGTGTCTAATGTTCTTCTGTGTACTTATTGCTCTTTTCTTTATATTCATTGGTATTTTCTTTATCATTTATTCCCTCTCTTACACGATAATGGTATTCATTAATTTTTGTAAACTATTCAACATCATAAAGCAGTGTTTCTCAACCGGTGGGACGCAAAGGTCGTCTAGGTGGGACGCGAAGTTTCGAAAATAATAATTATAAAAAATTTCCCAAGAAAATTTTTGCAATATTTAATGTCTTCAATTAATATAATACTAAAATGGTATTAACGTAAAAATCTATGATGGGATCAGGTTTTGTTTTTATCATGATGGGTTACGGATTTTTTGACAAACTAATACGTGAGTCGTAAGATGCAAAAATTTGAGAATCACTGTCTTAAAGTGCTTCGTTAATTTTATCATCTTTAAATCCTAGTCATAAATGTCATACTAGTAAAACATAGGTAACTCACCGCCTCGCTCTGTCTCGCTTGTTTTTTTCCCTTTTAAGGTTTATTACTGATCGAGCTTCTGGAAACGTGAGGAGGATATAGGCACCCTTCCTCTATTCTATAAAAAATGATTAAAAAATATATCTAAAAAGAGAAATCTAGATTGAAAGGGGCTAGTTATAAAATAAGATATTAGAAAAAGGAAAATGTGAAAATAAGTAGAAAACAAAACCCTTTCTCATATACGATACAGTTGAACTAAGTAGCTGATGTAAATCGACAAATTGCATTAAGGTAAATTTAATGTGTCGTGCTATATCACTAAAATTACCTCACTTATCACTTACATTTAAACTTTTCCATTAACGCACGAGAAAACGTTTTATTCTTGTTCTCCTTCTGTCCCTCTGTTTCTTTTCTTGTTTATCTCAATCCTTAAAAATTTCCTCTTCATTTTAAAATCCCTGTTTACTTTCTTTATAACCGTGCTTTTTACTTTCCGCCTTTTATTCGTTACTTAATTAAAAATCCAATAATTGGGTTCTTCTTCTTCTTTTTCTACGCATTCAGAGTAGTTCCGCTCAAACGCACATGTGATTTTTCACATTCTTTATTAGGAGTTCCTATTATACAAATTTGATGACGCCATTACTCTCTTCACTAGTTATTCCTATTCCCTTTTCCATCATATTTCATTATCTTTAACATTCATGTTTTTACTCGCTCTCTTCTTCTTACTCCATGTTCCGAGTTCTCTTTCTTTCCCTTTCCCATCTTCGATCTTCGTTTAATCATATATCTCATATAAAGTATTATTTTATTGCACACCTTTTATCATTTATTTCTTCACTTTATCCTCCTTCCTTTCCTACTTTATGACTATTTGACGTTTACATTTTCGTATTTATTTTATATTTTCTTTCGTTTTCGCTCACCTTATCTTTGCTCTTTCAAAATTCGCATATTATCCCTCTCTCTCCTATTCTTTCCATTCCTTTCTATTAAATTTCTTCTGTTCGCAACGACTTTTAGCTTTATTTAAAGTGGTATTTTCTCTTTTCTGTCTCTTCTTATGCTGTAACGTCTCTCCCTTTCTATCTCCTCCTGCCCATACAACACTCTATCTCTCTCATTTCCCTCCTTCCCTTCAACCTCTTTCACCCTTACCGCGCCCCGATCCCATTTCGCGAGGACTCCGATCCTTCGAGGGTCGTAACACGAGGCAATCAGGTTCCGTTTAATCGCCGCCTCCGCTTTGTATCAGACTGTCATTTTTTCGTCCCGATCCTCTTCCTCTCTATCCTCTCTATACTCGACGTTCCTCTAATTGGCCGTTCTTCTTTTGTTTTCCCCACTCCCATAGGCTACATACGCCACGGGGTCTCTTTGGAGATCTTGTGATCGGGGAGGTTCCATCCATATCTGCTGATGGCGAGCGATTTTTTTTATCTCTCCCCAACGTATTTTGTTCCGTTCGGAACTCGTGTAGTTCACTTCTAGTGGTTGAGGCTATCGCTTTATTGCGCTGCAAGGTCTATTTTTAGTGCGCTTGTAAACGCCGCCTGGACCGATCTGCATTTGGTACTGCTCTCTATCCTCGGAACGATGCGAAAGGCATTATTGTTTCCGAAGAAATGGCGTGGAAAGCAATAATAAAAGACGCGAATAAAATGATCTAATTGGTGGAAAACGGGAATTTTTTTCGCAAACCGATCGCCATTCTGAAATATTATTGCGATGTACGTAAACACGAAAAGTTGAATGATTCGGGATCTTCTTTTTTGTGAAAGCTCAATCAATAAGTAATTTTTATTTTGAAAAATATTTGACAATTATGTCATTGCAAACTTTTTTGCGTATTTTTTTAAAGTTCATAAGTAATTACCGTGGAAAAACTAATTTCCTTTACATTAACGCTTTTATTCGAGTAAATGCAATCAGCCAGGGAAAATAAAGAAGTGTACCTTAATCGAAGTTTTTTATGAATCAGCGATAACATAACTCTTGCCCAGGGGTGAGCTGCCAATCTGGTAACAAGGGGCTCGCTACATGCAGGGGTATGATGGCAGTCTGTTAACAATTGGCTTGTTACATTTTAACACTAAAGGAATGAATTAGAAATAAACTTACATAATAATACGTTTTATTTGTCAATTTATATTTACAATTATTTATTGAAATTATAATTATAGTGTAACATATAGGATATTGTCTTAATGATGGTTATAGTTTTTGCTGAAAAAGGGCGATCTGAACCATGAAATTTGAAATTCGAAAACTCGGACGCGAGCCAATTGCCAGAGAATTCAGAAATTCTTGATGGATGCCTTAATTTCGCAGAAAATGAAAACTATTATCTTATCTTGTGTAGTTCAAATGATGTCGCGTTGGTTTATTTACGAGTTTATATCTTGGTGTATGGTGATTTTTTAAGCGCTTGCAGTATGCAAGCACCAACAATTTGCAAAATAATTACTGGCACGATTTTGTGATAATTTTAGATATTAGTGATTTAGTAAAATTCTTGATCATCGGAGGTCCAAGGGGCATGAGGGGGGAGGGGGCGGCCCAGAATTTCCGCCTGAGAGCGGCGAAATGTCTGAAGTCGGCCCTGCTGAGATATGAACTTATTGTATAAACAATTTTGCAACGCCCCACTTAATCGGGAGCGAACGATTGTCATGAAAGGAGACTAATAATGGGGTCATTAAAGGAAGACCGGACTTGAAAGATAATAATTAGATAGAATCTAATGATCGCTACTAGAATGACTAATTATTTCTAGCTTAAATGGATTTAAATGTAACCTATTTTCTTGAAGATTTAAAATATTTTGTGCGATACTTAGAAGAGTAATGATTAGCGCAGTATGATCGGAGGTTTGTCGAAAGTCGAAAGTGAAAATATTGGTGCGAGTTAGGCAGAAGTATGAGGGAAGAGGTAGGATGATAGTTTTTAGTAATTTAAAGTGAATATTGAACCCAAAACATTACATCGCGCAACTTGAGTGAAGTTAGTTATGTGGATCAGCCTAATTTGAGAATTAGTGCAAAAATTTGAAAATCCATTCTGTAGAAAAAGTGTTAGTGTATAAGTATAATGCTGTCAAATGTCATCGGAATATCAAGAATCGTGCATTATTTCACCGTTTAGCCTCCATATACTTCTGTAATCATTTATCTCTTCTGTTATATGAGTTACATTTCAATGTAATCTATTTGTAAGTTACTCCTTATAAGATAATTTTTTTCGTCTCATATTGTTTTAATGCAGACTCCTACAACAATACATTTTCACTAAAACATCCATCTGATGTATTTTTACTTTCTCCATACGTAGTACGGTATTGGGTAAAGTATTGTTTACATGAAAAAAATCGACTTCAAGATTTCAACGGAAATACACGTTTTGAGGTCCCCCGAACACGTTTTGACCATTTTCTCGATGATGTCTGTCTGTGTATGTGATAGCGTTTTGTGGATGCTCTAACTCAAAAACTATCAATCAGGTCAACGCGAAATTTTATGTTTAACATTTTTATGAAAGTCACAAGAACTGATTAGTTTTTGGTAAAAATCGGTAAACCGGAAGTGGGTGTTTACTCTTGACATCCGTTATTTGCTTTATTATTTGATAAATGTAAAAAGGTACTGGAATAAAAGTTGTAGAAAGTTTAGTTTTCTACAACCTATGTTTACAACATTTTTTCATATAATTCATTGTTTAAGAGATATCAAATATATTTAGCTGCCACCACCACGCCACCTACCGAATACTATTGATAACAATTGATGCTTAATTACGTCTTACAATTAGTAACGCTCCTTTTTCTTTTCTTAATTGTTGGAACTTTGTGGCTATATCCAATATTAGAAGGCTATGGTTTGAGTTTACGTATTTCTGTTCTTTGTAAAGTCTAAAATTTTCTCGCAGTTTCTTAGAATATTTATTATTATGTAACCTATTTGGAATTTTTAGAAATATTACAGATACGGAAAAAGTCATGTGGTGGCCACATCAGATTTTTATATTTTAGTCAACACTTGTGTCTTTCTATGAATAAAATACTCATGTACATACTTATTTTGGATGCGAAATTTTATTGGAACTTTTAACATCATGGCCTGACTTTGTATTTTGCTATTCCCAATTATCTGACAGTATTATCTTAGTACCCTTTCAGTAATAAGTCGTTAACTAATTTTTCTAATATAATATTTTTTGCCTAAGAGCTGAGAAATGTAAAATACTTTAAAAGTTATTTAGGTGGACATTAAAAATGCTTTGCAGGACTCATTTCGTTGGTGGAATAAGCAAATATAAATATCATTTAAAATATTCAAGGGCATAATGTAATTATTTTAAATTTTCTCTTAGTTCACGTCAGTTTAATCCAAATCGTTGCCAATTTTATCTGCAATATCTTATGGCATTCTTAATCATTCGATTTTCAACTTTTTGATCAATTTTCTAGAAATTTAGAAAAATATTTGCCGCAAAAGAAGATAAGTAAAACAGAATTGTTTTCGAAAACGTTATAAAATTGTGTAATCACTCAACATTTATTTCACTCTCCGGCAATTAATTTGGTAGTCACTTCCGTGAAAGGGTGATAAATTGATATAGCTCAATTAATTTTGATTAATTACTTCATCGCCACCAAGAGTGAGCAAGAGAGAGGCCAGCGAGTCGAGAGAGAGATGGTATTCTTGAAATAGGAGGGATGTAAAAGAAAGACATGGAGATGTGGAGGAATTAAAAAATAAGGGGCGAATAGAACAGTCATAAGAATGGGTTATAGAGAGAGAGAGAGGTATGGAAAAGGTAGAAGCGCATGAAACGTAGCGAAACAAAGATAAGAAAAACGATGAAAAGAGAAACAGAAATTGGTGGTTAAAAGAAGAAGTGAAGCGTGAAATTCTTACACTTTATAAAGCGTTTTATTTTTTCGTGTAACCAAAAACTGTTCATCTCTACTTATACAGTCAAATCTCGATTTAGTGCCACCGTTTATCCATCACCGACATTGGCGTTAAAGCGGGGGTGGGGGTAAATCGAGGTATATGCTTGTTCTATGTAATCATAAGATGCAAGTTCTGCTCACAACGATTCATGGGCTGTTTGCGGGGGTGTCACTATATGGGGGGGGCTCTAAATCGGGGTTTGACTGTATATCAATTGGTTTTAGTGTATCAAATCAATGAATGAAAAATCGATTCATCGAAGGGCTGACAATTAGCAGTTATTTACGATTAAATTCTGTAGTATATATTTTCGCTCATCATATACTGAACAATACCATCTATCACTTTTTATTTTTTTACTTTTTCCATGGCATACATTTACTAGGCCGTAATCTTTAGTTGACTATTTCTGTATCTTCTTTATTTACTCCCGCCGGTCTAAGTTGAAATTACATCGTTTTTTACGTATTAGGCGCGTTTCGTTAATCTTTGCTATGATAAAAATTTTAATTTACGCAATCCGCTCGATCACTTCTTTTTAAGCTGCCATAAAAGAGGCCGGTAAAAAGCTAATTCGGTCTGGATATGATATTCTCTCGCTTTCAGCACATTTTTATACCGTTTCAGTACCATCCTGCCTTGAAATCAACGTCTTTTTTCCTTTGTTCACCGTTCATTGCCTCGTAATACCGCAACAATTTGCCCGATTTTACCTACATTAAACCCGTTCGAAACTTTTATTTTTAAACGGGGGTTTAAACAAGCCTTTCGATTCAAATGTGCACCTTAAATTTAAGGTCGTATTCCTCTTGTTTTATCGCCCTAATAAAAATGATGAGATACTCGGGTCTTTCCTTACTTTAAGCGGAATATCTTTCTCAGAGGTTTGAGAGAAAAATGTTAAAAAATCGAGGTATAATCGTTTTAGCGGTTTAATATCGCATTATTTTAATCTATTCTGAAGTTATCCTTAATCTACAATTGACTTAAACTTTGGGAAATTGCCATGCGTTAAACGGATTTTAATAAAATTCTCCGAAGCCTGTAAGTTACTTTTTCTTTGACCTTGGAATCTTTAGGGTCATTCTCATTTGGCTCGAAGTGAAAAACAAATACGTCCTTTTTGTTTGACGGCATATCTGGTCGATGAAATCGCTGAGAGAGGTGCATTAATATCGAAGAATATAAAAATAGAAAATTTTAATCTAGCACGTTTTGGAAAAATCATATCATAAATTACTTAAATTCTATTTTAATTCAAACCATCAGTTGATATTAAGAAATTTAAAGGCCCAGAAATTTGCTTAATATAAAATGGAGTAGACTTAACATTTCTTATAACGTCGTATCCATCGCCTCGCTGCTGATTTTCCATTCATACCTGCCAGTGAGAATTATTTTCCACGTTGCAGCAGAAAAAAATGCTTATTTAATCTTCCCCTATTCTGCTCGGCAATATTTTTATCACTTTTTTTGATTGGAACTGATCCAAAATTCCTTTCGATGAATGATGAAGAGTTATTTTGATGTATTCCGCCAATTTTCTTATACCTTGGATCACTATGCAAGGCTTTGTTTTGTTTTTTATTCATTTATTCGTTTTCTATTTGCTTCTTGCCATTTTCATCGCTCTTCTTAGATTGATTTCAATTTATAATTGGTTCTTGCTTTCTCCATGAAAGTTTTTTCCACTCATTACAACTGTTCAAAAAAATCCCCCCTTGAGCTATGACAAATCCAGATAGTATTTATACTTTCGCATCAGTTACTCATTTTAACGAAAAACAAATCAGATACTACCGGAGACCCGTGAGATCCGATTTCAAATCCAGATATTTTCCCCTTTGAAGCTGATTACCTGGCTATTCCTTTTATCGAATCCGCCGCTCTTTTAATTAAAATTGTCTCAGGCCTTATATGATGGAGATTAAGGTTGAAGTTAATTTTAATTTTGTTCGTCGTCCATTGCGATCCAATGGAATATGCCTCGTTTTTCAAGATCGAGAATCAACCATTGTGTATCCCTTTATCTGTTCCTAATTAAAATTCCTGTGCATCCAATCAACGGGTGTCACACGCCTTCGCTCGCCCAATCCTATCGCATCTCGGATTTGGCCGTGTATCGACATCCTCTAAAAATGGGATGATATGAACGGGGGATTTAAAACATCCCTCCTAGATAAACAGGACATCGAGCCGCGTGCGAATCAACTCTCGTAACTCCAGCTTCCCCCAGGGGTTATAGCTACCTTAACGAGAACGAACGACACAAATATTTGGAACGAAAACCTGAAGCGACGGCATAATTTAAAAGAAATAAAACAAGCTCGTAAATTGCTCGAGCCGGTTAGGACATTCTCTCTCTTTCTCCTACCTGTCCATATATCTTCGAAAGTCCTCCGAGTGGTTTGTTTGAATAGCGGACGGCCGGATAGAAGAGAGAGAGAGAAAGAGAGAGGGAGAGGTCCATGTGGCGTTCGAGGGGGAGGCAGCCCGTGTGCGTGTGAATTCGCGAGCGGGCGTGGCGCCCATGGAGGATGAGGAGAGAGGGAGAAAGGAGAGATATATGGAGGAAGGAGGCAGACGAAAGGTGAAATTTCGGAGGGAAGACGTAAGGGTAGGGGTCGCAATAAGCAGCGGGAATGGTTGAAGAGGAGAAGGGAATGGAAAATGAAAGGAGAAAAAGAGAGAGAGAGAGAGGGGGATCGTAGCTGTGTAGAGAGGTCTCTCTCTCCCTCTTGCTCTTTCCCGCTTTCCTGCGTGGGCAGCAAACACGGATCGATGGATGAGGAACGCCGCGGAGGCTGGAGTTGGGAGGAGGTCCACCGCGTGCCTATATACCGATTAAGGGGTGGAGGACAAAATGGGGTTTGTAGAGGGAGAAGAGGTCGGAGAGTAGCGCTGCGGAGGATAGTTTTGCCGTTAGGAGGGATTTAGTGAGATGTTTGGAGATAAAAGGAGGGAGAAAGGGGAGGCAGAGAATGGGAGATATGAAGGAAGGAAGGAAGGGAAAGAAGGGAGTAGGAAAGCGAGAATGAAAGGGTGAAGTCTAGGAAGAGAGAAAAAGAGAAGTGAGGGAAGGAAAAGGAGTGGGAAAAAGTAATTAGTGAGAAGAATAGTATTGGCGGATGGAAGTAGCAAGAGGAATGAAAATGTTTGTTGAATTGATAGAGAGAGGAGCGGAAGGTGAGAGATGGCAGAAGGTGAGGGAGTGAGAGGCGGCAAAAGGAGTGGAGGAGCAAAAGTGAGAGCGGGAAAGGGAGAGAGAGAGAGGGGGAGTAGCGTAAAAGCGGAGAGAGGTGCGAATGGAGGGAGGGATGGAGGAAGAGACAGGAAGCAAATCGCGGAGACAGAGGGAATGAAAGAGGGAGATAGGGGGACAGGTGGTTAGGGGGAGACATGGGTAGGGATAGTTGCGTGTAAATTGAGGATGCCGATGAGAACGGGAGAACAAGATTACACAGAGACAGAGAAACGCAAAGGGTTAGGAAAGGGAGATGTTGGGAGAGGTGACTGCGGGCTTGAGAGGAGGGGGGGGGGGGAGGAAAGGGAACGACAGTCGTCTTGTTTAGGAAAGTGATTTAGTTTTTAGGGAGACTGAAAACGGTATGGGGTAGGAGTGAGAGAGAGAGAGAAGGAGAGGGTTTAACAGGTTTTTCATACGCGAGTTTCGAGTCCCTAGAGTCAGCCGCCTGCTGGGTTTTGGTTTAGCGAGGGAGTGCGCCCGTGTGTGCGTGCGGGTGGCGGTGTATCGAAGGAGTGAAGTTTGGGGTTTTCGCGGATTTTCCTCGGAATTGAGAGAGAAGGACGGAGACGTGGGGTGGTTTTGTATATGCGGTTTTGGAGGGTTTTACTCCTGGCAGTTAAACGTATTTTCACGTTCGCTTAAGTCAATTATGGATTTGGTTATGTTCTCTCTCCTTTTTGCGTCTTCCTCCTTTCTGTTTCTCGGCGCACTCTCTCTCTCTCTATCTCCCCTTTTTTCGGAACAAGTTTTTTTACGGATTTGTTTTTTTTATTCCATGGACGCTTGTAATGAGCTTCTGGTGTCATTTAGTGGCGGAACCTTTTCCTTTTTTCTTGACATCGACCTGTTTTATGAAGACCCATGCTCTCCATATTACGCGTTGGCGGTAGACCAAAGTTTTTTTTTAAATTTCAAACGATATCGCGATGTTTGACTTGACCCGGTCATAGAACGAATGGGGTTGCAAGTACGTCAAACAAAAGAGGACCACGGAAAACTTGTGACATATATTTATTTCCTCTAGCATAGCGAGAGTAGAGGTTGGTTGGTTGGAAGTTAAATTCTGTGGCGTTGATCATCATAATTTGTAGTTTATTTATGCTCTGAGCAACGTAGGTAAAGCACAGGAAGTTTTGTATGAATTTTTGGGAAGATTCGACAAGAATGCTGCCTTAAATAAAACAACATTGGGAATATTATGAATTATGATCCTATTTTTGCTGAATACTACAAGTTAGCGTTATTAATAGGAATTTACTGCCTGGGATAAGCTGTGTATTAGGGGTAATTGGATTCTATAAATAACCTGACTTTTGAAAACATCATATCTTATATTATATAATTTTTATGCTGGTGCAAGAATTCTAAATGACGTTCTTTAATACTTTTTTATGCAAACCAAACGTAATCTACGGACGAAACGTTGAAATAACTGTTTTACAGAGTTTGATTGCGAGTCGAAATTTCATGTATACGTTCGAGTAAATTTCGGATCTCGGGACAATGATAAAAAATAATTTTTGTTTTCGGAAACTAGTTTCGACCACGCTGAAAAAATAAACAACATCGAGTTGATACACAGTTCCCTCTGCGATTTGGTGATCTAATCCCTAGCTAGATGGTTCAGTTCTCCGGTGTTCACTTTCACTCGGGAAATTCCTTTTTTCAGTGCACGTATTCTCCGCATTCTTCTTTTTTATCCGAACTCTATTTCTCCCTTTTCGGTTTTCTCTTTTTTATTCGTTATCAATAACCATGGAAACATTTTAATTTTCTCTCAGAAAACCAATTACGATGGAGCATTCACGCTTGCCTCAGTTCTGTAAACAAAACCCGTTATTCACAACATTAGCTTATCATTTCCAGACACACCGCGCGTACCATCCGTTTTTTAAATTAAGTTACAGAGAGAGCATTTTATTCCATTAGTTGCGCCGTATTTGTGGTTAGCTAACCGGAAAAATAAATCAGAGGGTTTTTTCCTGCGCGTGAAATATAGCTTTGTTCGAGAAAGCGCATTGCGAGTTTGAAGGCAAACGGTAATTTTTATCATCTTCTCTTTGAACGAACGCCCAGATTTCGTTGAGAATCGCCTTAATTCTGATACTCATGGTAATGGATTAATAAGCACATTAAAAACGGTACATTTATCAAAGAAGTTGGGAACGCAATTAATTAATGTAATGGGTTCCTACGTATGTCTAACATTGGTGTCACATTCCTATTCTCACAAGGCAAAGACTATTTTTCATATAAATTTGTTCACTTACACGTTTTTTATAAAATTTAAAAAAGTTTTCAATCGGAAAGGTATTTTAAAGGGTAGTTTTATCACAGATATTAGTTATATAATGACTATCTGGAGAGTGAAGTCGCAGCATTTATTTACGTGCTCATTAAGTTATTTTAAAATCGAATGTATATCGTACTTTACATTCCGAGTCGATAGACACATTGATTTCATTTTCAGTCGAACAACGTGTTTCTTTGTACCGTAGAATTCACCAGCATCTTCATAGCCATGAGTCAAAAGACAGTCTACGTGCAAATTTCAGCTAAAAATTATCTACTATCGGCGGTAATTCATTTATCGTTATGACGACCTCCATGCATAGAAAGCCGTAGCGATTTTTATGTAACTCGTTTTTAAGTATTTTATATTTTGAGTATTGATACAGAAATATTATATATATTTTTTATAATAGTTACCTAAATGCGTATAGAGATTGAATTCAATGGAAAAACGGAGATAGTTGAAATTGAGAGTAAATGGGAAATCAGGATGGGAGGTTTGGGTAAGAGATCTTTCCGAAAGTTTGTGTAGTGCAGTGTTATGTACTGCAATTACGTAAGCGCATAAAAATGAACGAGATTTTCATACATGCTCATTACACATGAGTCCGACTGGATCCCTCCTATCAAGTCCTCATTTGTTGCTTTCATAAACATGGGAGAAAATTAAAGTTCCTGAGACTAATTACTTTCAAAGTTAGTTCCCATCATAACTAAAATATTCATTAATAGCTCTATTGAGGGAAATGACACGGAAATATATGCTTTGAAACACCCTTCAGAGCATTTAGTTGAGTTTGGATTAACACCCATTTGCAAGTTACCAGAGAAGAATGAGGGAGGGGATGTTCAACTACCATGATAACTCAAGAAAAAAGGTAGCCAACATGAGGATTTCTGTTTGTTGTATCTATTTCCTTTTCCGCAAACGCTTCCTCATAGGTTTGTTTTTGTAAGTCATCTTTATTTTCAGCATCGCGAATTCACTCTACATCTACCAATCGAATGATCGATAGATATTCGTATTTATTTAGACGAGATTGAGACTAGAGAGTCTCTTCTTTCATCTAAGTATAGAAACGTAGAAGTCATAAATCGTGGCGGTTTGATGGTACCTTGGGTCAACCTTTTGGATTTGGATAGTCGTTGAACAGTTTGGAAATCCATGGATTATTATAAAAATCAATTAAGTCGAACCACACGTTGTTGGTAATCAGGTCTCTAAATGCCAGAAAGTTTACCGAGATATATCACAGTGGTTCGAAGATATTGTTAATGACTATGAGAAGCAAAACCAATGTATTTTCTATTAGGGACTTCTCTTGATTTTAATCTTTTATGTTTAGCATCGTTACAACTTGTATACTTATTCAACTTTTCTTGTTTTTCACTACTTTGCTATTACTATTTCGACAATCGGATGGATTTTTAATAAGTGTAGTTATTTTCATCTCTCGTTCTCATTTGTTACTCGAACAGTGTTTTACATTCATACTTTATTGTATCTATACTGTTTACCGCCGTTATTTTTGTTTTCTCCCTTTTCATGTTCATCCTTCTAAAGTGCTTCCATATAAAATACATCGAGAGTATCGGTTAGGGAGAAGAAACGTCGGTCACCACAGTCAGAGCCGACTAGCGTGGGCGTAGGGTAAGCGATGAGAAGAGACAAGCCGATAACGGCCCCATCAATCACGGGGAACCCCTCGCGACGCTTCCATAGGGATTGTTCATGTTTCCTTCACCGCGTTCCCCTCCCCGACTCCGATCACCTCATCCCCTGCTCCGTTTCCGCGTCACATTTTAGCATCTGCAGTCGCGAGGGAGCGCTTATCCGTTTCAGCCCCCTCCCGCCGAATCCCTCTTCTCCTTCCGAATTCGAAGCTTTCCCTCTCGATTCTTCTCGAGTTCATCTTTTAATCGTTTTGCGAGAGGAGGGAAAACGACAGGATTACGGAATTCACGCATCTTAAGCGAAGGGTTTTTTAATGAGTTTTCCACTTTTTTGCCGATCGTTCGTCAAATTCTCCTTTTCTTTGTCTAGTAAAATTTCATTGATTTTAACGTATCTAGAGTCCGTTTTCTCATTCATGCTCAATTCGTCTCCCTTACCTGCAATTCCCGCAATTCCTTCCTTTTCATAACTCATCCTGGCCGTTTATCCTGCACAAACGGTGGGTAACTCAGTTATTCGCGACATTTTAATAATTGATAACAAAATGAATGATATTTACTCGATTACTAAATTTATTGTTATTGCTCCAGCCATGATCATTCTAAACATAAAAGTAATTTATTTGCCAGTTGCTCATAGCATTTTTATCCGTTTTCTGCCTCTCTCTCCAGTATATTTTGAATGCTTCTAATTCTCTTTCAAAACTCCTTTTTTGGCAATCCATGAATGAAGTTCAATTTCAACCCCTTATTTAATGTCGTCACGAGGAACTTTTTTCGTCCATTGTTAATTTGTTCCTGGAAATATTTTTCGAATACATCCTAATATATTCGTTATTTATTCGTATTGCTTAAATCAGTGGTTCTCAAACTTTTTTGGTTCATGCCTCCCTTGACAAATTGAAAAATTGTAGCGCCTCCCTGACTGTTTAAGTTTGTAAGGTAGGCTGTATCAATAAACATAAAACAAAAGGAATCACATAGTAGAGCATACAAAATTAACTAATGACATTAATTAAATTAAAGCAATTATGATTACATACATTAATATTTCAGAAAAAAAGTGTTTAATAGTTTCATAGTTAATAGTTTCATAATTCATAAATATAGGTAAAATATTCATTCATAAACTTAATTATTAATTTTAATGCCTGGGACGTTCTTGTTGATCAGGACAAAACCTATCAAAGCGGGGTGTCAGAGTTGATGAGGCAACTCGTAGATCATCCTCAATTCGTAATTTAGAACGGTATTTGGATTTTATTACTGCCACAGCAGAAAATCCACATTCACACAAGTAAGATGTGGCAAATGGAAGCAGTATATTCATCGCCTTCTCCGTCAATATTGGATATTCATTATTCCTTTCCAACCAACAATTCCATCCGTTAGAAAAATCTGACGCAATGTTTTATAACAGGACAAGTCTATTAGCTGTTCTTCTTCAATGGGCAATAAATCAGTCTTTGATATAGTTAAATCAATATTTTGAAAGTAATGGTTGAAATGATTTTCTAAGCTTTCCAAATGTTTTATGAACATATCACTTTCAATTGAGCTTGGATATTCCTCAATTGCACTTTTCGATATTGGGAATGTAGAAAGGGTTTTATTTAAAAAAATTTCTTTCCGTAACTCGCATTTCTTAAAAAAACTTTAATTTTATCGCTGCAGGTTAAAATGTTTATCTTTTGCTCCTTGCACAGACCTATTTAACATGTTTAATTTTTCAAAAATATCAATCAAGTATCCAAATTTATGCACGCAGCTTTCGTCATTCAGAAAGCGAGCATCTTCATTTTGGCTACCGGCAAGAAATGTGACAATTTAATTTCTTAACTCAAATACTCGCTTTAACAACTTACCACGGGATAGCCATCGTTCTTCACAATAAAAGAGCAAACCTGTATGCTCAGAGTCCATATCTTTGCATAATTCAGCAAACATTCTAGTTTATAGCGGACGTGTTTTTATATAATTTACAAAACGTACAATACTATGAAAATTTTCCGAGTTCAAATGTTTTGATGCTATTACTTCCCTATATAACATGCAATTTATCCAGATTGCATTTTTTGCTTTTTGTTTAATTAACACTCGAAGTCCACTATGAACACCTGCGATGATTGGTGCTCCATCTGTTCACTAGTCAATAGAGTTTTCCCAATTTAACTCATTTTCTATGAAAAAATTGTCAATTATTTTGAATAGTTCTTCAGAAGTAAACTTATTTTTAATAGACTTACAAAATAATAAATCTTCTCTTATTTCTTTTCCAATTGAATATCTCACATATGTAATCAAATGTCTATCTTTTCCAACATCAGTTACTTCATCAACTTACAAAGCAAATCGTGTTGTTTATAAGTTTTCCATTAATTGAATACACAAATCCTCGGATAGTGAAGCAATTCTTCTTTTTACTTTACTATTAGAGAGGAATTTTTAAAAATTCTTTAGCAATTGATTTATCAAACAATGCTTCTGCCATATCAATTGCAGCCAGTAATAATACATTCTCGCCAATTATGTGCAGTTTCTTACATTTTACGATTCTGTAAGATGCTTTATATGTGTGAGAGGTCTTTTCTCCCCCGGTTTTTTTCGCTCCCGGCCTTTTCTCCCCGGTCTTTTCGCCCCCGGGACATTTCATTCCCGATGAATATTTGAGGAAAAACTTGACTTTCACTTAAATAAGATCAATTGTTTTTATAGTCATTGAAATTAATAATAATAATAATTATAATAACATAATTATATTAATAGGGTTACATTTTCACAACTATAAAAGCAAGGAAAACGTGAGATATAAAAATAAAAAAATACAAAAATGAAGATATATCTGGGCGGGGTTCAAATAGATGCGACACAACAACCAATTAAATTCTTTATACTACTTTCGGTACAATTTACCCGTTCAAACGTTATGCTACTGACGGTGCAATTAAATCGACAAAATGTTTGTAGTTCTGGCGGTACACATTACCCGATCTATTGTTTTTACTACTATCAGTAAAACTTACGTTCAATTGTTTATTCTAATGGCAATACAATTTACTTGTACAATTGTTTATAGTTATGATGGTACGCATTACCTGTTCAATTGTTTATACTTCATGGCGGTGCACATTACCTGTTCAATTGTTTATACTTCTGGTGGTACACATGGACCGCTCAAATGTTTACACTTATGGCGATACACATTAGCAGATCAATTATTTATAATTATGGTTGTGAGCATTACCTGTTCAGTTGTTAATAGTTCTAGCGGTACATATTACCCGTTCTATTGTTTATATTTTTGTCGGTATGATTTATCCGCTCAAATATTTATTCTATTGACAGTACAATTTACCCGTTCAATTGTTTATATGTATGGCGGTACGCATTACATTTTCAACTGTTTATACTAATAGCGGTGCTTTTTACCCGTCACATTGTTACTACTACTGTCAGTACTCATTACCTAATCAACTGTTTATACTAGCTGCGGAGCTTTTACCGGTTCAATTGTTTATACTACTCTCGGTACAAATTACCTGTTAAATAGTTTCCTGTTCTGGCGGTACTCATTACCCGTTCAATTGTTTATACTATTAATTGCATACACTATCGGTGGTACACTTAACCTGTTCAATTGTTTATAGTTGTGAAAATGTAACCCTATTAATTGTTTTAAATAATTGTGTTATTATGATAATTATTATTATTGTTAATTTCAATTAATATAAAAACAATTGATCTTATTTAAATGAAATTAAAGTTTTTCCTCAAATATTCATCGGGAATGAAATGTCCCGGGGGCGAAAAGATCGGGGGGGGGGGGACCAGGGGGGAAAAGACCGGGAGCGAAAGACCTAGAACCCTTTGTATGATACTTTCATTAATCTTGGTTGCACAACAGTTAACTTGATGAGTGCTTTTTATTGAGCTTCGTTTTGTTTAAGCTTTCTTTCGAAAAACTCTCTTGGCTTATTAACATATTTCTGATGCCTTTTTCTAAATGCCGTTTCAGCTTGCAAGGTCTGATACTGTCAGAAGCCAGAATCTTTTTACATTACACACAAAGGCTTTTCTACATCGCCGATATTTTGAAATGTAAAACCATATGTCAAATATTCCTTTCTATATTTTCTTATTTTGAAGTGTCCTGATTTTTGTAAGTCGCTACTTTTGATGGTGTTTGGACAGTCTTCATTACTTTTTCGCTTACAACAAATTATAAACTTTTCTATTTATGGGATCCTAAAAAAAGGTAGATACTATTAATTACAATTCTAAAATATCAAAATAAATAGTAAATTTATATTTTAAAAGATCCACCGATTACTCCCGTAAGAGCAGAGAAATTTGAACATTTATGTATCATATACAGCAAGCTGTGTTATAAACAAATCAGCCGGGGCAGGCGGCCCTGCGCCGAGCATATTTGCCGTCCGGGTGCAAGCAGTTTATCCTGCTTCCTAAGATCTTATAAAAACACCCTGGTCCAGATTTGTTTGCAACTTTTAGATTGCAAGTTGTACTTAATTTAAGAAAAAATTTAGTAAACAAAGAGCTTCGACCCTGGCGCCTACTGCGTCCATCCTCGATTTGTTATTATTGTTAGTTAAAGGGACAAAATATTCCGTATCAAATGTCAATCGTCATTAGGTTTTTATTATTCACATTTTTTTCAGAGAGTATTAAATTATTCTAATTTGCATAACTTTAATGCGAAAGAAGTCATTCAAATATTTTTATGGCTTAAGTAAAAAGCTTCTATTAAGAATGACGCTACGTAAACAATAAACATATGTTTACCTTAGCTTTGAATCATTTTACCCGTACTTTAAATGCATGCAGAATAATAGGTATTAATTTTTTATATTTGATACTGATGAACTTCAAGTTCTGAATTTGACATAGCGATAGAAAGTAAATAGCACGACTGTCTGAAAGCCACGAAACTAGATCGTCTATTTCTCGACCTTTTTTGATTTCTCAGCGACACGAGAAATCTCAGGTTAGAAATAATGTAACAAATATTATAAATTATTTAAAAAAATCTATTTAGTAAAATTTAGTAACATTTATTTAAGCTGTGAAAATCCGGAAAGAAATATTTTACAGATTTTTGCTGTATTTAAATAACATGCAAATAGGATCTAGCGTAGACACGAGATATTTAATCAAAGTTGTACAATGTGTATTGACCTGAAAATATATCGTAGAACATCTGCTTGGAAAGTTATTGAGGGGAGAGGGGAGGCGGAATGGTGAAGTAGAGTTTTGAGGGGAGGCAGAATGGTGGAGGAGAGACTGGGCCCTTCATATGTCGCCGTCCGATTCGTGACAAATCTCGCGCCTTCCCTGGCAACCCGACGCGCCTCCTACTTTCAGAACCACGGGCTTAAATTATATTTTTCTAACACAATAGTAAAATTGAAACCTTGTTTTAACTCAAAGTCAGTTTCTAAATTAATGAAGTAACAAATGCATTTATGAATACCAAAGAAGGCATTTACAAATATATATTGCCGCAGAATTAGAAATAAATTTGTTCTTTTTACATTTCGGTTTAGATAGCGATAGTTATTTCCAAAATTTTCATATCATTATGACAGATTATAACAGTCGATTCTTTTAAGATTATTATTTCATCCAAGTCTCCCGTTGATAATTCATGTCCGGTTATCAAATGTTGTATTATAAGAATTTATCGGTGATAGACGGTTGAATGTTTGAGTGTAACCTTAGGAGGACAGGATTAGAATCTCGGAACTGACGAGTTTTAATCCCGTATCCAATCCGTTTCCTAATTATGCATCGTTGGGAGGATTCACTGTCACAACACTAGCTCTTTCGGAATTGGATGTTTAAGCTCCGTGATTCTACAGTGAATTTTGCAAGAAGGCTTAAGTCGCCGTCGAGTTTACCCAACTGGTCGCTGTAGATGAATGCGTCTGCTTGCGGTTTGGAACCAGAGGAGGAGAGATCTGGCTGAGATAAAAAATCACGCCCAAAATAATGGGTACAGTTAGGGTAGAACACTAGTAACTATGTAAAAAATAGTCTTAGTAGCAGTAGACGTAAAGTAATATTAATGTCACTTCGTTCTGCGGTGTAACAATATACATAAGAATTCTCTCAACTTCCTGAAAATTAGTATCGGTCGCCGAATTTTCAAAGACCACGTACCATTTACTAAATGCTTAACACAGTGTATTTTCCCTCGGGAAAAAGACATCTTTCGAAGATTGTTCCAACCTTAAAACTGGCTGGATCCAGAAAGAGGACGATTCTCTCGGTTCTTTCCCATTGGCAAAATGAAATATTTTTTCTAGGATTATTTAGCATGCATAAAAATTAAATTTCGAGTTCGTTAGACAACGCGTCTCAAATTTTGCAACCTTCATAAAAACTCATTTTTATTTTTTGTCAAATGTAGGGAGAAGTCTAATATCCTTTGATTCTTCTATATAAAACTGTTTACCTCATACCTTACAAAATTATTATCAGGTCAGCCAGAGTATGGAGAGGGTGAATAATATGGGAGGGAAAACGAGGCGAGAAGGAATAATAGAAACGGAAGGGAAGAGATTGGAAGCCAGACGGAGGATGGAAGCGAAGCAAAGGGCAAAGGAGGGATTACTGGGAAAAGGGAGGAGAGAAAGAAGAGGGAGTGGGGAATGAATTGAAAAAGCTGGAAATGATGGAGAGAAAGGGGGAAGGAGAGGGGAGGGAGAGGAAGGGAGGGAGAGGGAGGGAGGAAGGGAGGGAGGAAGGGAGGAAGGGAGGGAGAGAGGGAGGGAGAGAGGGAGGGAGAGAGGGAGGGAGAGAGGGAGGGAGAGAGGGAGGGAGAGAGGGAGGGAGAGAGGGAGGGAGAGAGAGAGAGAGAGATGTACATGGAAGAGCGAGGGAGATAAGTGGGAGGAGTGATGGAGGGAGGAATTAAAACAAAGAAAAGAAAAACAGGAGAGAAAGAAAGAGTAATAGCAGAGATAGGGAGAAAGAGGAAGATTTGTGGAGGAAGAGAAAAAATACGGATGAATGGAAGAGAAAGAGGAGGGAGAGAGAGAGAAGGGAGAGTTAGGATAGTGTGATCGTGGAGAGAGAGAGAAATGGTCATGGAAGAGCGAGGTAAATAATAGGGAGAAGTGATGGAGGGTCAGAGCATGAGAGTACACGCGAGAGCTTTGCGGATACCGCGGTGTACCCCACCGCCACTAGAGGAGCCGGGAGCGGAAGGATAAGAGGTCGTTTTAGGAGAGCTTATGTCGAGGATTTGTATGGGGCATTTTTCAAGCTCGAAGGAATTTTTTTAAAGGAATTAATTTCCAGGTGCCGCAGCGTGTGTGCATTCAGAGATGTGAACTGCAGACAGCGTGATCGTGTGCGGTTTGCGGAATGTTTCCTTTTTTATTTTTCATGATTACGTCATTTTGCGGGTGTATTCGTAATATAGATGACGAGATGCCTTTGGCCAATAATTACTGATACTGTTGCGCTCGTAAATTTGTCATTTTGCATTGAGGTTTCAAAAAAGGGGGTAAAAACAGTCAGCGGAATTTTTCGCTTTTCAAAGGCTCATTGGACAACATAATTAATGATTTCCGAGCAAATATTGTGGTGGATATAAATAGTAGTGGTCCACTTGTAATACTTTAGATATAGTCTGTAATGATAAATCTCTAAATAATAAATATAAATGATGTAAAATATCCATTTGTTATACCAAAAGGCAATTTATGCTTTGCTGTATGTTATAGAAAGCTGCAAAGTAGGTCAGTTATTTTATTTATTTTTAATGAAAAAGTTTCTAAATGAAATGAAAGTCGTATCTAAACGAAGAGAAGTAATATTGGTATAGTATATATTACCGTCCAGCGTAGATGTACTATTATTTGCAAGTCACCCAACTTATTTTTCGTTGAAGCAACGATGCAGAACAAGTTCGATTAGTACACAATTTCCTACCATTTTCCGGATGATAGCAATGTAAGCATTAATGTTTGCATATCAGTTTTCAGCATGATCGTACACTTCAACACTAAGCGGAAGATACGCCTTTATGCAATATCTTAAAATCCACGGAACAGTGGTCTCGAAAAGTAAACGAAAATCGAACGGAGAATAAACACTAGGAGAATATAATTTCGTTTTCAAGGTGAACTTAATTAAAAACACGAAGGCTTTCAGGCGAAAAACTTCCGCGAAAACAGTTCGTGCCGAATCATTTATCTTTTGGCGCAAGGCAAAACCTCGCGTCACGTACTGCGGCTTTAATTATTTAGCGCAAATAGGTCTTTCATTTGTCAGCACTGTTCACTTTTCCCTCGAGTTTTCGTCGATATTCGACCTTTACCACTCGTCCTTGCTGATTTCATCGCCCATATAATTTTTTATTGCATCTGATTAAGTTTTGAAATTCTAGTAGTTTGTTTGTACTTCTCTTACTTAACGTCTTTGTCTATGAATTGACAGACACGAGAAAGAGGGTCTCGGTAATGGGGAATCAAAACCGTTCTTTGAGGAGAGGTTTGCTTCCCCTTATTTTTTTGACCGAGCAGAGAAGTTATGCAGTGCTCACGTGCAGGAATATCAACACGAAAATCAAATGTTCGTATAAGGAACGTTTTACTCAACAAAAAGAATGGAATGAAAAGGATGACTGTCAGGATTGGGCAGAAGGGAAAGGAAAAGTGAATAAAGAGGCGCTATTTTTCTGAAAGGAATTAAGGTAGGCTTGATAAAGATTAGAATTTTTGAGAAGGAATAAGGTTGTGGAGGATATTATGTCGTTGGAGCGCGGGGAGAGATAAATAATATATTCCTTGGAGTAAATGAGGAGCTGATGAAAAGAAAGGAGTGAAAAATCAAGTTTTTTCTTTTGAAGGCATTTCATTTTCCTTTCCTTCTTCGCGGAGGGTTTATTTTTTTCTTTTATTTTGGAAGCGCTGGTTTCTGTAGAATTTTGAAAGGTTACTTCAAGTGTGCGTAGTGGTTGGCGCGCTATGGAAATAATCTTTCCGGAGCCTTTAGTGATTTAATTGGCTAAGCACTTTTTTGGTCAATTTGAAAAATGTTTGTCCTCGTGCTTCATGATTTATTCGTTCCTGAAGAAAGGAAACATTTGAAATTTTTTATCAGTCACGCTATTAGAAATGCGCCGTGGAGAATAAATTTTTCTGTAATTTATTGAAAACTTTTCTTTTAAATTTTTTATTTACCAATGAAACGGAACGCATTTTTACACATTTTAATGCTCTAAACTGCGCATTTATTATATGTCCTAATATTATTTTAAATTTAATGATTTTTGAGAAGATTTCCATTAACAATTTGTTTAGAAGACCCAGCCATCTTCTTATTAGTTTGAACAGACCTTATCAACAACCATTATTCTCAGTCTAAAGATATTTAGGCGGCCGAAATTAACTCGAACTTTTAAAATCAAACCTTTGCATTCAACTGTCTCCATTGGAACCTTCGATTGTTTCGGTATCGGCATTTCATGATTTCATAACCTTAGTTCCGTGAGAAGTTTCCAGGGGGAGATGACGAGTAAGGGAGAACGGAAGACAGAGGAGGAGGAGAGGAGGAAGATTAGAAGGGGAAGAACAACTCGTTCACAAGGGATTCAGAGTCTCTAGAGAGAGAAAAGAATACTTAAGGTAGCATCGGCCTCGAAATAATTTCCGGGACGGAAATTAGGAGACCTTGGGCTATCGTATCTCAAGGTTTTTCTTTCTTATTTCAAGGATTACGCGTTCAGCCAATTAGCGACGAGATCCCCGCCCTTTTCCCCCTCTTATTCCCATTCCCTTCCTCTCCTCAATTTTCCCGAACATTCTCCCTTGACGCAGCGAAGCGGTTTGCTGCGGCACCAGGCTTTCTCTCTCTCTCTCTCTCTATAGCAGGCGAATCTGCTCGCAGGAACGCCGCGAAAGATAATTCTCTCCTTGTTAAGCGCGGAGATATTTTTTTAAAGCCTCTTTCACTACGTTCTCGCTCGCTGATTTCTTTTGCGACTACAACTCCGACGCAGACGCTTGGATTCTACTTACGAAATTTTAATGACAATATTTCGTTTACATTTTAATTAAAAGCGTTCCGACTATTTCCGAAAAAAATAATGGCGGCAACAGTGGCCTGTGTGTGCGTTTGTAAATGTCACCATGAGAACTTAATGTCGATTCGAAGTTATATTTTTGACAAACTAATTTGGATGCGATCGATTTTTTTATTGAACGTATCCAATCAAGAGTAAGTTTTCAGTGTTTGACACATGACTTAACATTCCCATTTCACATAAAATTTTATGTTTAATATTTATAGTTTTGCTAATTTGATTGATAAAAATTCTTAGAGCGGATATTTTCTTATGAAACGAGTAACACTAAACAACTCTTACATTAACACAGTTTGACCGATGCATTATTGCACAGCTAATATTTGTGTAGTTGGTAGTGGCGTAATTATACATTTTTAAGTACGGGAAGTTTTGTCAGCAGCGTTTCATGGTGATGTTATTAGGATGGAGGGAGTTGGTTGGCTTGTCGCCACATTCTGCGCCCGGGGCAGCTTCCCACCGTAGCTACGCTGCTGTTGGTGGACATTGCAATTTCAGTGTAGAACATTATGAGTTAAATTAACGAGTAAGTTACCCTTTCTAAAGCAGGAGGTGAAAACACGTTTTCTTAAAATCTTTCAGGGTTCTGGTTTGCCTCCTCATATAAGGAGGGGGAAACCCGCACCGTTAGAATGTAGATTCTCATTAGAATTTTCCATCCGTGAATACTTCACTTGTCTAGCTTCAGTAGTTTGGCTACAAATACCACTTCAAAAATTTGAATTTTCCAAAAATGAAGCCATCTGGCGGAAAATCTATGAACCCTCGTGAAAATCCAATCATTGGAAATTTTTTAGTTTGATAAGAGCTATCTAATTCAAAATGAATTTTTCACAGTGGAGTAATGATATTGCAAAAGGAGAAACGCGCTTGGACAAAAATAACATGATTAAAAACTATATATACGACAGATTTTGCAAAGAAAGGAAAATGATGGACCAAATTACATCCATAACACTCCAACGGTGGGTGTTAACTGCAGCCTATCAACATACATCGCCAGAGTTTACCCTCACTGCATCTCGAGCGTGAATAATAAAATTTAAGAAAGAAATTCGAATTCGACAGCGAAAAGTTACAAACTATGTTTCTCAAAAAGATGGAAGCGGCTTTGGAAGAAATTTTAGAAGCTCCGAAAACAAACATTGCACATAATATCCAACTATGAACTAGACTGCGTCATTAATGCCGACCAAACTGGATGTGGGTACAGAGTTGACGTGAAGCGAACCTTGACTCAACAAGGCGAAAAGGCTGTCCAGAGATATATCAGGGGCAGGAACAAAATCACGCATTCATACACGGCACAGTATGCGACCACCGCCTCAGGAAATTTGTTACCCATAGTGTTTCTTTGTATGCAAGAATCTGGAGGTACGTTTGGGCTGCGAGTGAGCAGAACCGTGAGGAAGTTGGAGGAGGAGGTCCAAAACGCTGTAGTTACGTGCTCCAATTATGGTAAAATGACGACAGAATTGATTCAATTTAAAAAAAAACAGTTGTGAAGCCTTATGAATGCCTTTCTTGTTCTTGCGACAGCCATTATCCAAAAACGTATACACACACGTCTCCTTCAAGTGACGAATAGCCCGAATCAAACAATTATGCAACATGATATTCATTCGGACGTCAATTCACATCTAAATAGCTACCAATACGCTATTGTACGTCGATTTTGAAGTAAATAAAAATAATATAATAAATAAATAATAATATAATAAAGTTAATAAATAAATAATAATACAATAAATTAAAAATAATAAAATGGATTAAAACGAAAAAAAAAAACTAGGCATGACGTGAAGTTTGAACCCGGGACAAAATATTCCGAAGCCAGAACGATAACCACCCAGGCAACCGGCCTGCTGTAAATTATCGACCTATTATTGCACTTTATGTAGCCACAGTTATTCTTGCGAAAAGAAAAAAGATTCTGCCGAAACAAAGGCTCTTTCAATCAAACGCCGATATACGGGTCTTCTTATTTTAAGTATTCTGCCACCCACAAAAGTTTCGTCGAATTCGACGATCAAAGGTACGTAGTGTCCCCTTGTGAGTATAAATAAGCTACCAATGCTCATTTACAATAGAAAAACATTAATATTTAGTGTTTGTGTCCCTAAATCCATGAAAGATGAGTCAACATTATTTGTTTGAAAACATTGGCACCCGTACTTATGTTATTGAATATTATAAAGAATTGTGAGGGCTAAATAAAGCATGACTATAAGAAATATAACAACAAATATAGCAATTAACAAAGAGCCTGCTTTATATTTCTTATTCTACCTGGAGGTAGGGGATTTTTGGGCACCTTTTACTTTTAGATATTGTACTTTTCCATTGTTTCAAATCACACTTTCAAGTTGAAATTTCAAACGGGAGAACCGAAGTCGGTACAGCTTTGTGGAAGTTAACTCACTGAGATCTCATGCATTCTGTATGTGACGTGAAATTTTATTCATCTCGTCATTCCGGGTTTGTGTATTGATGAGCGCATTTAAATTTCAAATAATCCAAAGTCATTATCCATCAACTGTGTCTACTTTCCGCATCATGAAATCGGACAAGTTTTCAGTCTGAATAAATTTCCCGCATAAACAAGCAAGGGGAAGGATTAAGAAGGTTTTTCCACCGGGTCATATTTTCGCAGTATTGCTCGCCGACAAAGCAACACCTACCCGTTACACATCAAATGGCAGACTTTTCTAGCTGTATAGCATTATTGCTCTCCCCGGACCAGAGTTTGGGTATTGCTTTTTTAAAAATCCTTCTAAAGAAATAACAGCTCCCAGGAGCAATAAACGCATCAATACCAATCCTCATAACTGTTAATTCCTTGGATAAAAGTAATATTTTTGTGATTAATGGTTTCCTTGCGTGGCCATTTCGTTCGTCGGCTTTTTCGAAAAGCAGTTATTTACATTTTCCTTCGGCTCCTTATCTAAAAAAGAACGGATAACCAGCTACGCTCTACGTAGCGAACGCTTTTTTTTGTTTTTTTTTTGGTCACTGCGGCCGTTACTCAACCTTACTCCGCAGGGAGATACGAAGTTATCCCAGTCTCTGGCGAAGCATAAATAATTTGGAGCCCGACCGCCGATATCAGAACTATGTCCATTCTTCATCATTAGCGAGTATATTATACATCAAATAAATTTTCCTCTCCCGCTCCTTCATTGATTCGTCTGTTTTTTTGAACATCACGGAAAGCCCGTCTTGTGTGCGGAAACGTCAAGAAAGCTCGACAGAAAATCAAAACTATACATTGTTGAATGCCATATCGGAGGGTGCCCACAACTGGGTTGTTTGCATAAAAAATGTCTCTGTTTAATCACGGAGTTGCGCTGAAATATTGTTCCGGCCGACGGCGACATCCATTGGAAAAAATTTCATTCATCTTCTCTCTTCCCCCCCGTTACCTATATTTTTGCCAAAACACCCAACTCTTTCCCTCTTCCCTGCAGAGTCCAAGGATTATCGATGCTTCCATTAATTCTGCGAATATGCCGGTCGGTCACAGAGGTGCTGGTTGTCGCAGGGGATGGCGGCGTGTGCGGCGGGAATGATGCGGGAGTGGTGAGAGCGAGAGAGGATTCGGATTGTCCATTTTCGGGCGAAGAGGTGGCGGACCGGCGAGTCCATCAAAACGGTCGTCCTCGAATATATAATCCATGTCTATTTGTCGCACTCCCATGGAAGAACCGAGCGACTCCAATTAAAAGAGGTTTTCTTCTTATTTTTATTTCAGACGATGGCGGCGTCGATATTTTCAATTTGGTTTGTTTAAAAAAAAAGATGCAAATGAAATAACGAGGACGACAGCAGGACGCGAGAAACATGATTTAATAGCAAGTAAGGCACTCTTTGTTTGTGTTTTAAAAGTCCCGCTAATTTGGATAAACACCGTTTGGCAAATTTGGACGTTTCTCGAGCGAGAAAATTATATGCCTTTGGTTTTTTGTTTTAATTTTGGTCGGTGCGAAAAGCTGGCGGTAATTTGCTATCGCGTTTAAATTGGTTGCGGAGATTTTGTCGATTTATCCACTTATTTCTCTAGTCGCAATGATTACATTCATTATTCACTCGCGAATCATAGAAACCTTTTCTGGCATTTTTATTTAAAAATATTACGCGCATATTGAGTAATCATTAGGTACTTATAAAATGTTCATTTCAATTAAATATTAGTTTGGCGGTATAGCATCACATTCTCAGATTTAATTGCTATAATGACTGCTTTAATGCATACGTAAATAGTTCTTTCTACACTTATCCATTTACAAGTAGAAACAAGATGATCCAAACCGAACTTAATTCCACATATTTAGTTATTTAATATATTGCCTTTAATAACTTTAAAATCACGCGAAAGAGTTGCTCTTTGTGGTCCCAAATTTCATAATTTAGCGTTATTAAATATTACAAATACATTCGAACGGAAAACTAAATTTATCACGCGTATTTTTGTAGCAAAATAACGCGTGTATGTGCATATTAGACAATGCCGAATCCAAATCCAGCAATAGCCGTTGCTATGGCAACACTCGTAATGAGTGTTAAAAACTGCAAAAACGACAGCATTTACGCGAAATTAAAAGAAATACAATCTATAAGCAAAATTCTACGTTAAAAATAATAATCTCCATTTCTTTCCTCAGAGAATAGGACAAATACCGCTCCGATATTATAATTATAATATATTTTAATTTGCAAGACAAAATTACCCTGCACGATGGCTTTCAGATTTCCCATGTAAATCAAATGGGAAGGATAGTTCCTGGAATCGAACCCGGGGACTTCAATCTTCGAAACAAAAACTATCCTCGAGAGCTCGGCCTATGTAGCAAGAAATATCCACAAAGTGTCCCGAAAATCGATCTATTGGTTCAAAAATTAATTGGAGGGAACTAACAGACAGACAGACACAACGACGAAACTACAAGCCTATTTCCATTCTGGAAAGTAGGCTAAAAATTACTTTATAAAGTTTTAAATTAAATATGTTATTATTAACCAGCTACTATAAATATCATTAAAATGTCCAAGTTTAATGTCATCAAAACCTCCGCAAAGAGCCAACGGCCACCGCCAGGTTGATTTATATTTTCATTTGATATTTTTCTTAATAGATAGATAGATAATCGTCTTTATTCGGTAGTGAATTCCTAAAAAAAATATTTAGTCCAGAGTGATAAATAGTTTTCTAACATTGCTTAAAATTTATCATTTTTAGGGGGCTCTATTTTAAACTGGCTAGTGAAAGTAAGTTTCCAGCATATGAATTTCCGTCATCACGACAGTGTTTATGTACAGTTATAAATAATTTAAAAAGCTACGGAATTTAGCCTGGTATAGATCATTTTTACGTAAATTAGAGTATTTGACGCTGAAAATTCCACTTATCGGCTTTATTTGTTTCGGAATATGTAAAACTAATCATGTTACTTGATATTAATCCTAGATTACTAACCTTTGTTTAACAAACGGGATTAATAACCATTCATCTAACAGACTACCTCATACTAATATTTTTTAGTAAAAGAAAAAAGAGATGCACTTAAAATTTTTAAATGCTTAACAATACTTCAATACTGTCTGGTACAGTTAAACAGACAATACTTGATCAAATTTTATCCCAGCATCCAAACACATGCTTCCGCTATGTTCTCCACAAATATCACGTGAACATGGACTTCAGTGAAATCTTGTAATTCTCCTCTTCTTAGAAGGACAAAATGCACATATCGAACGTTTACTCAGTTCACCCTTATTTTGGATCTCAAAAGGCATCCTTTTTTGCAGAACATTACAATCGATTGTCATGTGTAAAGATAGTAGAGACAATTTAGGGATAAAGGAAACTTTTCCCAAACTTTTTGAAACTGACCAGTTATTCATTGCACTACCTCTTAGATAACTATTGCGGGTAGGCAAGAGGGAATCAGCTGGTCGTAAATAAAATTGTCACAGCGTTGACCTGAGATGCTCGCATATTTTATAGATGTGAAGTGTTATCGGCGTTTTCTGACACACTGACATAACGCACTTTATGTAAAGATTCGTAGCTAACACCTTCCTTTATAGATAGAAGCCGTTCTTTATAATTTAATACGACTAGTTTTAAATTTGGATAATTTTTATATAATACACCAATACCTGTTAAGATTATCGGAAATCGCAATTTCTCATAACAATTACGAATAATGTTTCACGAGTTTAGTTAAAATTTGAATTTAATTCGATAAAAATCAAGTTTATTCTAAAACTGTCCGCTTTTACCAAAGATTTATCGATAATTTTCATTTCAGAATAGGAAAATATTGTCCTTACTATATTTTTTACAATTAAGGGTAGTTGAGGTATTACTTAAAATATTGCACCAGAAATGCGCAATTTTTATTAATTACGTTGTGCATATTTGATCTTTTGTGAATATGCTCCGGTTGAAGCATAATTGGATCCCCTGCCATGTGGATCTGCAGTCTAGAATTTGAGAACTGTGTTTTGAGAGAAACGAACGTTCAGGAAAGCCACGTTACAACTGGATTCATAAACTGGATTTACAAGAAAAGGAACTAAATTAAACTTAGTATAAGTATTGAGAATCTAAAATTCGTGCTATTTGCATGTGCTCTTCGCCCTTGAGTTTTTGTTCTTCTGCTATAATTCAGAAGATGGAAGCAGTGCAGTGGAAAACGATTCAAAGATTACTAAAGGAAATGAAATTCATGAAACAGTGGAGTTTCGGGGACGAAAAGAGACATTTTTTCTTCCAATTAAAGCGTTTGACCGTTGGAATTCCGAAAACTTTATGTACGATGGGCTCCCTAATATGTTAGATGGAAATTAAAGAAGAATTTGTGTCGATTGAAAATTAGAAAGGGCGAATAAAGAGAGTGAGAGGGAGGTAGAGAGAGGGAGGTAGAGAGAGGGAGGTAGAGAGAGGGAGGGTGGGAGACAGGGGAAGATAGAGATGGAGAGAGAATGATCTACGAAAGAAAGGTATTGACGGAAAAGAGGAGCAATGAGAGAAAACATTAATTCTTGTTTTTTTTTCTGGCCAACTATCAAGGGGATTCGTAGTGGTGGGAACGGAATTGGTTTGAGTGAAGTGCTTGAGGGCAGAGGTGAAGGTGGAGGGTGCGGGTGGAGTGAGAGAGAAATAGACATGAAAGGTACGGTGCGGTTTCACTCTCTCTCTCTTTTTTCCAGAAATGAAAAGGAAAAAATATTTTTCTTGCCCCGAAGCGGTGAGCGGTTTAAGAGTACGGTATGGGCTGGACGCCGGGGGAGACGTCAGAATCGGAAATGGGTGTGGAGAGGGGGGAGGGTGAGGAGAGGCAGAAGGGAGGTGATGAGGTATAGCCGTAAGAAGAGAGAAAGGGCGGAACATCAGCATCTACACTTTTCTCTCTCACACACGCACGCGCGTACACATACTCAAATACCGCATCCACTTCTCCCCCGTCCCTTATTTTTTAGAATGCTTATCGTTTGTTCTCCAGAGGAGGAGAGGAAAACCGGACGTCGCCTCTCTTTCTCAAAGAGAGAGTGAGGGAGAATCAGTGGCATTGGACCAGTTTTTTATCTCTTGCACTTTGCATGTCCTCCAGTTAGAGAGAAAGAGAGAAGTGGTTCTGGAAAGACGGAGGGTTGTGAAAAACCCTAGTGAAAAATATATTCCGGACTGAAATAACGGAGGAGGAATGCTCGACGAATTATTTGAGGGGAATAATGCCATTGTTACCTGGGGGTTGCGGGAAAAATCATTTATTTGCAGCGTTCGTTATTTCCTAAGCGTGTGACACAGGTTGAGACGTACTTTTCTATTGTGTTATTCGTGCTGGATTGCGAGTTATAATAATTATATGTCGTAATATAGGTTATTTCTCTCATTTTTTCCCTTCACGTTCTCCATAATGATGCAATTGTAACTAAAGATACTCGCAAAGAAATCCTCTCGAATGGAGTGAAGTTCGTCTCGCTCTATTAATTGGGATGTGATATCGAAATCCCATTTCATGTCTTTGCCTGGCTTTGGCTATATTATTTATAGCTTTCCAAATGACGAAGATAAAATTAGTGATACAAATTATTCTTAAAATAATTAATTCCTTATCACTGAATTAATGCCTATTTAAAAAAAAATGAAATCATAAAATTAAAAGACTGCGTATTTTCCCGAGAGATTTTTGACGAATACCGACGATTAAAATTACTACTTACATATATGGCTGGCAGTTTTCAGCCTTTGATGTTTAAATTTATTTATTTCAAAATTCTACGTAAAATTTACGTTTATTTTACAACACTTGGATTATTTATTTAAAATTTCATAGGTAGATAAATCTCTATGTAAAAATTAATCGAACAAATATATTATGTTCTTCATAAATTTTATTTTATCTATGCGCATTTACACTCTTCTTCATTTTTAAATTTTAATATTAAAGAAAAACTCTAAGGAATTTATTAAAATATTATTTTATCTATTACTTACATGAAAAAAGTATATACAAAGCAGAAAAAGCAAGAAGTATATTTAAATCGTTAATTTGATCATTTACTAATTAAATACTGACTTTTAACCAAGAAAATCACCACATTTGAGCCGGACACAAGATTTCGAGTGCTTTTTATTTGATTTATGACAAAATGTCCAGGAACTGAGTGAAGTACGGGAATTTAAATCCGGTACAAAACGTGTTAATGCGACGTATGCACAGCGTGCAACCAAATATATAAGAATATTTTGACTTGAAAGCTTACCTCTTAAAAAAAATAGTGCAGAAAAAGTTCACTGTTCTAACACGAAACGATATTTCTGGTTCTTGTATTTTATCTCCTTTTCTCACTAATTTTGCCAAGCGTGATGATTTTGACAACCAATCTATATGAGTAAACATATATTAATAATTAATTCACGCCTTTTATAACTGAATGTTGATGATTATACCAAATTAGCACCTTGCATATCGGTCACGAGAATATTATTGTTGTTCTACTACTCTGAAACAGTATTTTTTTAATCTAAAAATATCGTAAGCTGATATTTCCAAATATAGATATTTTTGATTTCATATAATTCTTCCAATCGCGTCGGTGACAAAATATATTACCCATATCGCGAATTTAGATTGTAAATTATGCTGTACCTCTTGAAATTGTATAGGTAATGAAAAATAGAAAACGTTTAATTGACGAACAATATGCTGTTGCTTTTGTCGAGAGACATTCTGAAATAAAGGAATTTGCGAGTTCAGCTTAAAGGATTTTAGACATTTGTTGATGCCAATTAACATCTAATTAAGGAAAAAACAATCATGATGTAATTAACATAATAATATTTTAGCCATAAAAAAAGAACTATATAATACTTTACTTTGAATCATTTGATATATTTCATCACTGCACTAAATAATCTCTTTATATAACACGAAATATATACAGAAAAATTAGACTTGGTTATTCAGCTCTTGATCAACAGTCTTACCTCAAATCCTGATTTAAATGTGTTTTTCCAATCGGCAAAATATTTTACAACAAATATCAAATAAATATTAATCCTTAATCCCTTTTCAATTTTAAGTATCGATTGCTAATTTATGTGCACATTTTTTAAACCAATGTATATACATTGAAACCTGTAACAAAGGATGAAGGAGCCAAAAGCAATAGAGCGGAATAACTTTTAGAGAAAGACTGCCAAAGGATTAGGTTCAGTGCATACGGAGAAGGGGTGAAAGTGCTTACAACAACGTCCATCTATAGGAAAAACCATAGCAAGGAATCAAGAAAGATTTTTTTCTAGGAATACACTCCAAATGTAGATGCGTGGAAGGGGTAGTAAAACGAACACCGAAGTTCCTTTCTTCCAAACCTAGTTTACAGGACTCGAGGAACTCTCAGCAGGACATATTGATGACCTCATCTGCATAGAGAGGCTCGTGGAATATCTCACCATTAGGTCGGCAAATATAATCTCAAAAATCTCAAAGGGCTAAGAAACATCTGTTCTCAAAATTACTTCAGGACCTTGCGGTTACCTGATTGTTCAGAGTAGTAGCGTGAGCATTTCAAAAAGACATATTTGAGTGTAAGGAAATACCCTTCTTTCAGTCCCACTGTTAATGCAAGCCCAGAAAAGAAACGAAATCGTATGTAGGAAATAGTATTGCAAAAAAGTAAATAGAAACGACTTTAATATTATAATTCAGAACAGGTTTTTAGACCTCTACTTTTCCATCTTGTTGGATAATCGACGCTTATCGACGACTATTCATTTTGAAAATTTAAAAAAATCGACCTTTTTCGATTTAAGTAGAATCCTACCAAGCCTACTTATACTATACACATATATAAAAAACCATATTAGCATATTTAGACCGAATCAGCCAAACAGGGGTGCCACAATTACAAATTAAACTCTTTCAGTAATTCAGTAATTTGAAATGAATTGGCTGAACGAACTTCAATTAAATTTTGCATATAAGATTTTTACAACATATCATAATAAAATCAGGATGTTAAAAGCGGAGCTAAACGGCAGAGCTACCACAATGAAAATTAAAATAATATTTTTTACACGTATTTAAAGAGAACTGACTCTATGGATTTTAACTAAATATAGTATATTTAATCTTCATATAAATAAATAACCAAAATGTCATATTTCAACCGGGTCTACTAAACAGGGCTACGATAATATCATGGTTAGAATTTTTCTGTAACTATGAATTTGGAAGGTATTGGCTGAACGGATTTCAAAGAAATTTCGTTTGTAGGGCGAGGATAGAGAGGGAAAACGAGATATGTTTAGAACGGACAAAAAAGAAGGGCTACCACAATATAAGGAAAAATAATTTTCTGATTTAAAAGCAAATACATTAGTATACGATTATTTTACGGCGAATTTGACGAAAAGCACTTCTGTACCAAGGGAAACCTGTGTACGCCCTTACTTGTTATTTATTAAAATTTTAAAGTAAAGTAGGCGGTTTAGTTCTTTCCAGAACTTCTTTTCAGGCGTTCTTTACTAGCAAATGGGTATAGCGGAACGCCTTTTGGACAGGTCTGGTCCGTCCGTCGTAACTTTCATCTCTTAAACCGCTGGACGGATTTTAATTTAATTAGGCATGAGTGATATTTATTAAAATTTATCTCCCAATTATGATTTTCTACTGAATCCGTCAATTAAAACTTCCACTTTACATAATTACTTTAATAAACTTATACTTATATCCCGTTAAATGGCATCCGTCAAGCAACAATGAAATATTAAACTTTTATCCCCCTAGCTCTTATATGATCTATAAGATATAGATTAAAACATTTATTCGGATAGAGAACAACATTTACTAGAAGAAAGTTCACGAGACCATATACTTACGATTTATAGTTTTGGAGATAGAAATTCTAGAAAATCCTGTGAAAATCATCGCATATTTTGTTTACGTTTACTACAAGATAGTCTACGAGACCAAATAATTACGAGTTATGGCATCGGAGATAAAAAAATCGAGAAAATCCAGAGAAAAATATTTGCATATTGTGTTTACATCGATCGCGAAAACGGTTCTCTCAGGAAACAACAATTAAAAATCCACATATTTCTCTCCCATGCTCTTATATAATCAGTGAGGTATAGATTACAAAATTTATTTGGATAGAGAACAACATTTACTACAAGGTAGTCCCCGAGACTAGGGCTTCCAGACCGGTTATTACCGTACCCGGTTAACCGGTTAATCGTTGACTGTTCTCACTATTCATTAACCGGATAATTTGGTCCGATTAACCGTATTCTGGATACGAGAAAAATTCTTCCCAAAATTGCTATGAAAAATTAAAGGCAAACAAATTGTTTAAAATGAATAACTATAAAAATCAATTCGGTTAACTAGTACAGTGAAATCGTTCACATTTCCATTGGTGGTCGTTGTGGCTGGGGGAGGTAGAAGAGGGAATGGAAAACAAAAGGAACCAAGGAAGCGAGATCTAATTAGCTGGAAATTACGGTCGACAAGTAAATATATATATATATGTATATATATCATCATCATCATAGGTAGTCTGTCCGTAGACAGGTCCGTGATTATTCATGGTTAAACCTGGTTCTCCATATACTCCTATTTTCCGCTGTCCTCTTTATATCTTGATAACTCTCTTTCCCTTTCAGATCGTCTATCAGCTGAAACCTTTTCCTACCTCTTTCCCTTTTCCCATCTAGTTTTCCTTCTAACACGTCTTTAATCATACTCTCTCTCCTCAGGTAATGTCCAACCCAGTTAGCCTTCCTCTTTCTGATAGTCTGTATAATCATTCGCTTCTCTCCTATTCTTCGTAGCACTTCATCGTTTTTCATCCTATCTGTCCATTTTATCTTCAGCATTCTCCTCCAAGTCCACATTTCAAAGCTTTCCAAGTATTTGATGTCATTTTTCCTTAGCGTCCATGTTTCTGCCCCATACAATGCTATACTCCATACGTAGCATTTTATCAACTTCTTGCGGATATCTTCCCTTATATTCCCTGTAAGTAGTTGTTTCTTTCTCCTGAAAGCCGCTTTTGCTTTTCCTATTCTAGTTTTGATCTCATCCGTACATTTTGCCTCTCGTGTTATGATGCTTCCAAGGTATTTATATTCTGAAACTTGTTCTAATGGCTTTCCCCCAATAGTTATGTTCAGATTCTCTTCTTTACCCGATATTCGAATGACCTTGGATTTTTCTGTATTTATTTCCATACCATATTTTCTACCTGTTATCACTAGTCTATTTATCATTTTTTGTAGCTCCTCTTCCTTTCTTGCTAGAAGTACTTGATCATCTGCGTATTTTACTGTTCTTATAATCCTTCCTCCAATTTTGAAATCCCCTGTGCCTTCTAAAGCTTCTTGCATTAGACTTTCTCCATATATATTGAATAGGGTTGGCGATAGGCAGCATCCTTGTCTTACTCCTCTACCGATATTTATTCCGCAGGTGTCCACATTCTCAAACCTGACCTTTACAACTTGATTCTCATATAGATTCCTAATCAGTCTCCTGTCTTTCCAGTCTACACCTATATCCTTTAATATCTTCATCAACTTTACCCAATTTACTCTATCAAAGGCCTTCTGCCAGTCTACGAAACATGCGCAGATATCTTGACTGTATTCTATTGCCCTTTCTGATATGATTCTAACTACTCCTATAGCATCTCTAGTTCCTCGTCCTTTTCTGAAACCGAATTGATCTTCCCCTATTATATCTTCTGCCTTTTTCTCCAGCCTTTTATTAAGAATCCTCGTGATGATCTTCGATGTGTGTGACAGAAGGCTTATAGTTCTGTAATCTTTACACTGCATTGCCTTTGGCTTCTTCTTTAGAGGGATCATTGTTACTTCTAGGAAATCCTGAGGCCACTCTCCCGTGTCGTAAATCTTATTAATTAATTTCGTGATCGCTTTTAGTCCTTCTGATCCTATGACTTTAAGTATCTCAGCCGGTATTCCATCGCTGCCCGTGGCTTTCCCCTTCTTTAGTTCCACTATCGCTTTTTCTACTTCGCTCTCCATAATACTTGGAATATATATATATATATATATATATATATATATATATATATATATATATATATATTCAATTTGACAAAACTAGTCTATCTTATAAATAACACGGCAGTACTTGACTTTTTATTGGAATAGGTAATTTGGTCACCAGTAGAAGAGGAAACTGCCGTATATGTGGTGGTTTTTCTAAGTGAGAAGATAATTATGTGGTAAGAACTGCGCAAAATTAGCTGACCAATACTCGGATAGAGATAAGAATTTATGCCTTTCGGGGGGATTGAGTAACGAGGAGAACAAATTGCGCGGGGAGTGTCAACTCTTTTATAGACGAAATAGCAGATGTACCCGGCTTCGCTCGGGATATTAAAGCGGCACAGTATTTATTTTGTTGAAGGTTAAAATAACATAACTGAAAAAAGAGTCTGACAACGAAATATAACACAGATACCGGAGGCTGTCTGAAAATAATCTAAAATAGTAACATACTTTAACTTTCGTTTATTATACTTCCTTGTAAACAATATTTGTTGTTTTTCCTCCAGGTGCTAGGATGGTTAAGTTACGTGGGCTAAAATATAAAATAAAAATCTAACCTGGATTTATTCCTCAACTTTGGCACAAATGTAACACTCAAAAGGACTGGTGAACTCTGGGGGTTACCACTTTTAAAAAAATACAAAATTTTCTGCCTGCAATACACACGGGTGAACCATGCAATCAAAATTATCTGCAATTAATTAAGTTGCAATTTATTAGGTTTGACGTTGCTACAACAATAATTTTGATGCTTCATAAAAAGCGCAATGCGAATAACGTAATTCTATTGTCTATTTGAAGGCTAAATAGACGCTAATTTAATCGGAGGCAACACCCGGAAAGAGTACGTAAAAGCGATAAAATTTCAAAAAGAAATACTTATTTCTGACAAGTTCCTCTGTATAACATCTAAACATCGCAAGAATAAGATATTTTATAGTTTTAGCCGTCAATTAATGAAAAATGGAGAAAATTGGTCGATGTTTACGTATTTTGATGAATAAAAGAAAAAATCGCGTACCTTGAAAAATCGAAAATCCCGTGTAAACTTATGGGAAAATATAATTGCTCTCGGAGTCGAATGCGGGACTATTTTCGAGATTTTTGATTTTTCTTGGGACCACCTCATGAAGGTTTAACGATTGTGAAAATTTCAGCCAGTTAGGCTTAGGAGATCCGAAGATATTAAGCGAGAAATATTTGAAGGAAACGGCGAACTCGCAGCCAGCAAGCCAGACAGGTTGAGTTTTATATAGATAGAGAAGAGATATATTACATGCATGATTTTCTTGAAAAAAAAACGAAATTTAAATTCGGAGAGTCTAAAACGTCTTATTTTAATTTTTTTCAAAATTAATGTAAGATAAAACTCTTTCAGCCATATCGTAGAAAGAGCTAACCCCCTGAAGATGCCCACTTAGTGGGCGAAATGCATTGGGTTCATGAACTTTAAACATTTTTATGGCTGAAGGAGTTTTATCTTATTTTAATTGAACTAGCCCTAAGTTTACATTGAGCTTCCAATCACATTTTCAAAATTAGTTATGGTGTTCTATTTTTTCTGCATAGATTGGTCCTATATTCTTGTTCCACACGGAACGTAAGTTTTGTTGAGATGAATGAATTCCGTTTCTTAGAATTTTGTTTTTTTTTCAGCAATACGTTATGCAACCATTGAATTGATTGAATTTAACATGAGCTTAATATTTTGGTGACTATTTTTAAGTCATCTGTTCTACATTGTGACGGGTACCTATATACAATTCAACTTATCATAGTGAGATAATATGCCTTTTAGCTATGATATATAGGAGTGTGTATTATTCATTGCCACTTCACTTCGTTCTGAAAATTGGGCCATTTGTGCACACGAATGATAGATGGGTCCCTATTGGACATCTATTTTTGTACAGAAAGCTTTGGAATGGTGCTGCAGTTATTAATCTTCGACGTCCATTAGAGTCGTGTTGATAGATGAGCCATATGTCTATAAACATAATGAGAAATATCGGAAAATGGCAGAACGAAATGTATCTAAGCAGATAAGAAGACGTCATAAACGCATTGAGTCATTAGGCGATGGATCATTTAATTTATTATCTCAATTTTTTAAAAAAATCTCACAACATTCTCTTGATTTGGGTAAATTAAATATGACTTTTGTGCAAATCCGTCTTAACAACATATTAACATTTTTATTACCAGTTGTTCTAACGAATAGACTTCATTGAGGCTCCAAGGTTGTTCTGCAGTTTTGATCCCATTGTCAAGAGCTCGGTTTATTTGAAAACTTGAGTGGGATTGGTGTTACTAAATAATTTATCAACCGCGCTAAAGATATCAAAGTCAAGAAATTTTACCATTGCTTAATATGAGTTTGTAATCAGCAATGAGTTAAAAGTAGGTTAAGAATATCTAAATAAGATAAAGACATAATATGCGATAAAACTTGATATGAATCAATTTCAATTTTCATTTATCGGAGAATGTACTCTATGCGGGACTGTTAGATAAACTACAGCAATATGTGATAGTATGTTTGAATTACAAAGTAGAGGAACTAATTAAAACCTATTCAAGGCTATCTGTGAAGTAATAAAACAATCCAATTATTTAGTTGATCTTCTTACAACAATTATTACCCTTTGGAATATTTAAATTTACCATGGTTCGCTCTGAAATCGTAATTAACGATAATTATATAATCTCTCGGTATGTGTAACTCACTTATCAGGACGTATCAATTTCAAACTCCGAATTTTCTGGTTAAACGCTCGTGGTCCTGAATGATATGGGATAAATATCCCTCTTTGGAATTCTGAAATATACGCCTCGTAAAAATTTTCCCCGACGAACACTTATCATCGCCTTCACAACCCTTTTCTGCGGCCGGACGAGAGTTTGTATTTTTTTCACTCGCGCCATCCTTAATAAGTCACCGACTCCCTCTTGTGCGCCACCTCCATCACACGTTATCGCATCCCCTCAACCTTTCGACCCTAGAAATTCCCCTCGCGTTAAAGCGTGGCGGAAGTCTTTCTTTTTTCCTCAGAAAAAAAGAAGCAGCTTGGTGGCGCTTTTAACAAATGGCAACGACAAACCTCTTTCATAGCAGTGGAGCAAGGTCGAGGAAGCGTTCCTCTCTCACCAGGGCGACTGCGACGACGTTTGGGACTCGGCTTCCGCGTTCGGCGGACTGTTTACGGTCACACCGACGCTAAAGTGTTGCTTCAGCGGTGGGAAGATGCGGTCGTGGAAGTCGGAGGAAGGGTGGGGAGGGAGAGAGGGGAAAGGGGGGAAGGGCGCAGAGGAAGGGTGGAGAAGAAACGGAGGGATGTATGTGTTTTTTTTTAAGGCTTTTCAGCGTCGCTCGTCTCGCCACGGGTCATCTGTCGAGGTGCTGTTTGTGCTCGTGTGTCTTCAGCTCTTTTTCTCCAGCTTTCCCTCTTTCGCTCTAACTCCATCTGACGCTTGTCCAGTTTTGGCTCGTTGAAGTTGGAGATCTTGAGCTTCGCTACCTCTTCACCATCAGCCCTTTATGCAATATATTCGTGCTTTTTACACGAAAGTTATGATATATCTGTTTGAAACTAGTAAAAATGTGGTTGAACATTGTTTATTTGCTTGTGGAGAATAGGCAAAATACTGTCGATGATTTAATGATAATTTAATAGTGATGTGCGTATTGAATTAAACGGAATTGCCGTTACTGAGGTTTATAAGAAGAGGGATATGAGACACGGTGAAACTATATTAATAGTTAATACGCGAACAAGAAAATCCTTCACCGTAAAAAGAAAGAGAATACTCACATTCACACAGCAGGTCGTTGGTAACACCATCGAAGGACCGAAATCAAAAGGAAACACATCCGTCAGAAACATGCAACTCTTTCGAAAAGTATTCGTACAGTATACTCTTACCAAGACTAAAAACTATAGTCTACTGTGTGTCTTTCGGCAGAGTTGGATGTTTCTGCGTGGGTGTGTTTCGTTTTGATTTAGGCCCTACGACGATGTTACCAGCAACTTGCAGCGTGATGTATTCTATTCCTTTTTACGGTTAAGGATTTTCTTGTTTATTTACTATTTACAGAGCTTGTGGTTGTGCTATTGAATAGGTATCACTTTGCATTAGTGTTATATTAATTTCTTCCTTTTGTTGAATCAAGATAATTGTAGAGAATTTCGCTATTTGAAACTTAAACGTATGCTGTAATTTACATTGGTAAAATCAGAATAACAAAAGTCATGTATATGTTGTGTTTTTGAGTGTAAAAAGTGTAAATTAGGTTTGTAGATTATTTCGGGCGAAAGTAAACAATACCTAATCCAGGAATTTATCCAGTATTCATGCAAAAATATTGAAGGATTTAAAGATGCTTAAACATTCTAAAAACAACTAGATGGGATATGAATAATTAATGAATGAGTCATGGTATAAAGAGTTTTTATTACAATGGAATAGCATATAATTTAAAACAAGTATGAAAAGAATACATTGCCAAATGAAATCATCCTCGGTGAACTATATATACTTTTTTCAAATTTTAATGAAGTTATTTTATTTGAGCATTTTTCTACATTTTATTTTTTGAGAGAAATACATACATTACTGTAGACATTAGCTGCTCCGATCTGAAGATCAGCGTGTTAAATGTAGAAGGATATGGTTGATACGAAATGAGCTGGATTCGACGCTCCCCTCCCTGGAGGGTTGCGTGAATATTGTTATTTCTCACATTTGACGGCACTATCGAACACTATGCGTGTATCAAACGCACTGTGTGATGCGGTGAGACATTTCTTTTTATAAACGAGGCGAGATTAAATGCACTCGAGACAACTGATTTTTAAAAAACTTTATGATGTCGCGTGATGGGCAGTTGAAGCTGGAGCTTTCTACTCTCTCACCCTGTCGGCCTTTTTCGCGATGGGGACCTGGTTTTGAGGCTCGATTATATGTTTTATCCTTTCTCACGTATTTTCCCTCTCGTCATGCCCCTCTTTCTTTCTCCTTTATTCTCCCTCTCTCTTCCTTTTGTTGTTTCTCTCCCTTTTTCTCACTCTCCCTTTCTCTCAGGTTGCGTCTCGCGGGTCGTCCATTGATTTTCTCTTCGTCACCAAAGGATCAGCAGTCTCTCTTTCGTTCTCTCCCTCTCTCTCGCTCTTTTCTCTTGCCCTTCTCTCTTTCTTTCTATTTTCCCTCTCTCTCTCTCGCTCGTCAGCGGTGAATCGCAATCTAACATTAACGCGAGAACGGGAAGAATGGAATTTTCGCAGTCTGGGGGGAGAAGAGGAATGAGAGCCTAGTCTAAGGAAAACAAGAACTTTCTGTTTGCTCTTTTATTTTTAAGGGAAGGGATAGGGAAAGCATTCAGGAGGCGGCGTGTGTGCTACGAATAAGAACAGAAAGAGAGAGAGAGAGAGAAATAAAGATAAAGGGAGGGAGAAGAAGCAGAGGGAGGAGGGGATAGAGAGCCGAGAATGAGGAAGGCGTGGAAATGAAAACCTATGAATTATTCGACCGTTACTTGTTTTACGTGTTAGTCGAAACGGCAGAAATCAGCGTAGTACCAAAGGCGGGCGAAGTTTTTTATCATTACTTTTTTAATCCTTTAGGAAAATGCAATTCTTCCTCTCCACGTTCAGAAATGCATTTTTTACCACTCGCTCTCTCTAACACACATACACACACTCTCTCTAACACACTCCCTTTCACAGGCATACTCTCTCTTACCTCCCCCACTACGCTCCGCCGTCGCCAGCAGGGATTCGAGTGGAATGTGCCGTGATGTGATTACCAGCGGAGCTTGTATGACTTTTGTTGCGCTGGGAAGTTGCCTTTTGCGTCGCTCTGTAAAAAACACTTCCCCATGGTCGAAGCCTTATGTTCCTTTTTCTCTTTTATCTCTTCGTTTCTCTTACTCTCTTCCATTTCACTCCAGCTCTCTCTTTTTCTATCTACTACTCGGGTTCTTTAGGGTTTGAGTGGGTAAGCAATTGGCATATCGTCTTTAGAATGAGCCGAGTGGCGGCGGAGGGCTGCGGGTGCTACTTGCTGTATGTTAAAGGAAGTTGAGGGTAAGAGAGAGGGAACCAAAGGAGAAGAGTGTTAGAGAGAGGAAAGAGAGGGAGTAGAGGGGGTGAGCGAGTGGTGGGGGACGGAGAGAGAGGGAGATCAGAGGAGGATAATATATAATAATAATATATATATATATATAATAGGGAGGGAGATGAGAGGGAGGAAAATAATAGAGGGAAAAGTAAGAGAAATGGGATGATGAGGGGAGGAGAGAAAAGTAGGAGTAGAGAAACGGCCAAAGGGTTGGATGAGAAAGGTATAAATGGGAAGAAGTATGGAGGGGATTTGGAGTAGAGAGGCAAAAAGAGGGGAATTTGAAATAGGGATAGAGAGAAGGGAGTGAGGGTGAAGGAGAGAGATGAAATTAAGAGGAGTGGGCAAAGAGGAAGAGAATGAGAGAAGATACAAGGAATAATGAATAAGAGGACTGCGCGAATAGGAGAAGGGAGCGAGAGTGAGGGGTAGAGAGGAAGAAACGCACGAAAAAAGAACCCGCGTGGTGTGCGAGAGGAAGTGCGCATAATTGCGCAGCCTACTCTTTAACTTTCCTCTTGTATTTTTCCCACTCCAAAATAACGCGATATGTAGACGGGTCAGAAGGGAATTAATAAAAAAATAAACGGGGAGTGGGAGTTTTTATTTCGTTTAAAACATTTCGTCGCCCCAGTTCCCGTCCGAGTACGATTCGCCGAGAAGGAATCGTGATATATTTTTTCAGCCGGCGTTATTGTCGATTATGGATTTTCCCTTCAAAACCTTTTTGTTGATAATTGCGGTGGCGCGAAAATAGTTTTAGTTGTGGGAGGATTTAATTTTGCGAGGCAAAAATGATTTGTGTGGATGGTGTTAGGGATTAGGGCCGGAGCTTCGATTCCTCGTGATAAAGGACGGATGATTGGAACGTGTGAAAATAAGCGCCTGCTGCATCACGCGTGGATTGCTGCTGAAAGAGGCGCTTAAAACGGAAAAGAAATTCTGTTTTTTTAATGACAGAGGGAATTAAAGCGGAAAATCTATCTGGAAGGGATTATTATAGAATTAAGAAGTTTTTTTATCGAAACGTGTTTCCAATATATGTATTATATATATATATATATATATATATATATATATATCTTGTGACAGCATTTTTTTAAAGCTGCTTACGTAAGATTTGAGATTTGATTTATAATTGCACCGTATCGTGGAATACCAAATTGAAACGAAATGTATATTAAATGCGCCTTAATTCTTGCCAATAATTTTTAAACGAATAATATAGAGAAGTATATTTTTGCGCGTGTATATTTTTTCTTGAAAATTTATTAGCACCGATACAGAATTAATAGGACAAGCGGAGCACACTCACGTCGCCAAGGAACAGGGAGGCATACTGTATAAGGAACAACAGTACTGGTGCTGCTCTGCTGGAACAGGTATAACTACAGTAAGTACAACGTTGTACAGTATGCCTCCATGTTCCTTGCCAGCCTCAGGTTGCTCCACTTGGACGCGGTTACGGACATTTTCGCTTACAACTCGAGAACGGGAAATCGGCAGCATGTGAAATTTCTATGGTTGGTGTAGGCATTCCGTGAAAAGGTGCCATTAGCATTTCGCAAAAAATCGGTGCAAGGAAAATTAATGTTCTTGAGGTCAGACTTTGACGTTCCTCCAGCGTTATTGTTTGAAACTCACATTTCCGCATACAAAAAGAAGCATCTCTTTAAATCTACGTCCAGAGGTGTAAATAATGTGTTTGTGCAATGCACATTACGTAAGTGTTTCACAAAACAAAAATCGGAGCTCGAACTTCAAGTGCTCGTAGTTATGTAACGGTTGTGATTTCGACCCATGTTGATATAAACATTTTCGCGCAGAATAAGCCAAGAAATCGCCACTATAAATTATGCACACGTTTTGCGGGATCCCCCGTATAAATACCTTTTATCGTAACTTAAATCAAAACTATAGCTCGAATTTTCGATTACCAGAAGATTGCACTCTTGTTAATACGAGTAAAAGATAATTTGAGAATTTAATTCATTTCTATACAGTTTTCCAGGCCTTTCTCTGAATTCAGAGTTGGTAAAATTTGATCTAATTCACTTCTTTTAAGGTCTGTACATGCAGCATTGCCTTTCACAGCAGGAAAAAACGATTAAAAAACTTTATCGATGTTAGTTAGGATTTTGCAGCCAGTTATTACTAATTAGCTATTTGAGTTCATTTTATTTATCCCATCCAACATTCACATTCAAAGGGTTCCTTATATTAGCATAAAATGGGTTAGAATAACTTTTTGGTCGCAATATTACTCAACGGCCTTCATTTATTTACCTACTCTCTTTCTTTGCGGTCTAAGTCTCGTTTTTTCCAGTATTTCGTTCCCGGGTTATATATTTTGTAGGCCTTCACATTTAATATCTAGCGAACCCCTATGAAGCGAGGATTTCCTGGGCGATAATTAAGCTACTGCTTGTGGGCCGAATTTCCCGTTAGTTTATAATAGGTAAACCAGATACAAAATCATAGTGGCCTAGCGAGTTTCAACACACGGTTTTATTGAGGAAAGTGAATACAACTTTTTTACTATCGCCACTTCAGGGTCATAGTATGAAACTATAGGCAATAGGTATTAAGCATTTAAGTCCTCCACCGCTCAACCAGATACATTAGTAGTTTTTTTACCGATAATGGAGATTTTTAGCAAAGCTTTTGCTCACACACTCATTTCATACTCCACATAACTGTTGATTAGGTAATAAATGCGAGAATTGCGCCATTCAAGAAGATTGGATCAATAGTAGGAATTTATTCTAGACAATACGTGGTTATAAACTGCCAATCGGCTTATAAGCTTATAAATCTTTCATTTATTTTTAACGAAAGGCTAGTTTTCACTTTAATCTACTTCAGCTCATCTCAAATTAAGGCATTGCCTGAATGCAAATTATGGTCACGCTAATATTATTTTCAATCGGATGGCTTTGGATGCGACGATCAAAACACCATTTAACTGAAGCTCGAAAAAAATAAGGTAATCGGAGTTCACTTTTCTTAAGAGCCGACGTCTTCTTACCTATTCTGTAGTGTAAATGTTCCCGCGGTGGAAGAAAACATCCTCCCGCGACGAGAGAAATTCCTCTTTACACACTCAGACACACATACAGCACTTCATTACAGAATGACCACATCACATCACAGGGGCATACAAGATTAAGCTTGGAAAAAGAACTGAAGAGCAATTTGGAGTTAATGGAGGAGATGTAGAGTATACGCTTGATATAAGAAAGGGAAGAAATGGTTGGGGTTCTCAAGGAGCACCTGGAATGGAAAAAGAAAGAAAACTCCACGATAGTGCTATATCGTGGTAAACGAAGAGGCTTCTTAAAAAGACCTAGCGCAAGAGAAATCTTTCAAAAATTTTATACGTATTACGACTTTTTCATTCTCACTATGAACGTGTTTTGATTCTCAAAAGAATTTTATTTCAATAAAATTATGGCGAAGTCTATCTCTTGAAGAATTTGATTGAATAATTATAAAGAACAAACTATTTAGTATGCCCGCGCAATGTTTCTATACTCCATTCCAAACGTGTTTGCCATGACGTCATGTGCTTTCACGTGAACCATGAAGACGAACAATGTGGGTGGAGGTACAGGAAGGGGCTTCGTCGCCGACTTCTCCCGATAAACTGCGAGAAAACCCGATCACCGCTTTCCCCTCCGAGATAGTACTGTAGTAGATAGTACACGATTGGCTAGTGGGAGTTAGTGGCAAACACGTTTGGAATGACAGAAAATACTATCTTGGGGGACTGAATCGCCTTCGAATCGATGATCGCTTATTGGCCACTTTCTTCTGCACTTCCGGACACTATCACGTTTCAAATTAAACTGAGCCAAGGAAAGGCAAAATATCGCGTCAAAAAATCTCACCAAATCGTAAAACGCCAAGATTTTCCTCCCTGACGTTTGGGAGGTAATGTATGCGACAACAAAGTGTTGGGAAGAGGGAAAGAAATGTTCGTCCTTCCATCGTTTACTTTTACCTCGTCAAATTTCTTGTTTGTAATGCGTATTCAGAATCGTAACAGCAAATGAAAACCTAGCTTCATAAAGTGAAAAGTGTTTTAATTATCTTCAAAGCGCGTAATAGCAAATGAAAACCGAGCATTACAAAGCGAATAAAACTCCTGTTGGCACTCTTGCAATTTACCTCCTGCGAATTTTCGCATGCGATTTTCGATCTTCATTTGTTCATTCCAAAGAAATTCTTTAATTTAAATTGATGAACTACTAATAAAGAATGTTGAGTACCTGATGCGCAGATGCATTCTTGGGTTCTGCAACAAACATTTATAAACCGAAAAAAAACACTAGTTGTAACATTTCTTTTATTAATTACGTTCGAAATGCGTAACACAAAGTCAAAACAGCGTACGAAAGTGATAAAATTTTTTTTAATTGTTCAAAATACGCCACAAAAAATAAAAACGAAGCATTCAAGTGGTAACATTTCTTTTAGTAATCGCGTTCAATATAGGTACGCGGCAGAAAATTGTACTTTACAAAATGATAGCAAATCTTAGATTTACATTAAAAATTGGAAAAAAAAATGAAAATCTATCAAAAAATAACATTCCCCTAAATTATGTTCAAAATACAAAGATAATAATAAATAAAAATCTTACATTCCAAAATGATGGCATTTCTTTAAATTTTAACTAAAGTTTCACGTCAAAAATAGCGGCGTTGGCGGTGAAGTTCAAACTAAGCTACAAAATAATTAACTCGAGAATTATCATGTTTGTTTAGTTCGAAAACTGCTAATAATGAGCATTATAAATATAATATTATAATAATAAGTTCTTTTCTAGGGCACCAAAGTTTAAATTGAACTTCGAAACAAAAAAGTAGAGGGAGTTCCGCTTGTTGCCATCGCAAACGCATGAGGCAAATGCAAATAATCGGGGCAGAGTAGGTCCTACAAAATTTTGTCGCGAAGTGAAAATTCGCGAATCGCAAGCACGCGAAGTTCAAAAAGGTGGTGTAACGAGTCAGGCAAATACGTGGCATGAGTGAGCTTGTGTATCTATATATAATTTGTCCAATGTCCATCTGAGGCAAGGTCGTTTGAATGACACACAATTTGATTAGCAATTTGAATCAACATAAATGAGGAGTCTGGGTTACATAGTGAGTAACGCGTCGGCTCGCGAATGTAAAGTCTCGGGTTTGATGATTTTTAAGAATTTTGCCCCTTGGAACACAGGCACCTTGTGGCATTACACTTGTGAACTTGATGAACGAATTTATTCTGTTTTATAAAAGGAAATTATACAGTAAATTCTAGATTTTAAATTATATCTTATATAATATATCTTATATATTTTATATTACCCGTACATAATACAGTTTACATTATTCTTTTTATTATATAACAATAAGTCCACAAGACAGATGGCAGCAGTCAGTTCAATATCCAACACCTTCACAAATACAGTATAAATAAGTCTTATGTATATCATACATAGTAATATATTTAAAGTAAGGTATTTTAATTCATAGTATCAATTATTTAGAACAGGAGCACCAATTCCTATACTTACTAATCGCGTGATATTTTTTTAAGCATGGGATCACTCATAAGGCAGGTTTTTCAGAGAGAGAAAGTGTTCTGCTACGATAGTTCAGAGGTAGAATATCCGCCCGGCAAGTGAAAGACCCGGGTTCAATTCCCGGTCATAGCAGACTTTTTTCTCGTTTCAAAATTGTTCCAACTTTTACAGCTTATGCCTGTCTGCATAGGATCTTCGGATCATATCATTCCATCAATTTCATGTTTGGCAATCTCACCATTTGAGAGGGAGGAGTTTCTTTCGATGATTCTCTTAGAGGACATCTGTTGGGGCAGTTTGATACTAGCTTGGCTAGTTCCGTCTCACCAAGGAAAACATCCGTGTTCAGAAACGAGAGAAAGTGTTCTGCTACGATAGTTCAGAGGTAGAATATCCGCCCGGCAAGTGGCAAGACCCGGGTTCAATTCCCGGTCATAGCAAACTTTTTTCTCGTTTCAAAATTGTTCCAACTTTTACAGCTTATGCCTGTCTGCATAGGATCTTCGGATCATATTATTCCATCAATTTCATTGCTTTTAGTATTTTAAACCTGATAATGCTCTATTAATATGTTTTTCAATTTTTCTCTATCATTGATAAACTATGAATTACAAATGGTATTTATGGTATGAGAATTCCTTGGAATGAGTAACACATACTGAAACATTTCCTGTCAATATATGTAATCAATTCGGCACGTCAACTTTGGGAAACCAGCCTGGTTTGGACTTCTTGTTTTTATTCAATTTTATATTTCATTTCTTTATTTAATTTGACTGATGATTTTGATTTGAATATGGCCACCGAGTCATATTTTTCAACTTTAATTTTACGGAAATTTTAACTCATATTTTCTGTTATCCTGAAATATATGAATTATAATAGCAAAGTATATTATTCAATTTTTTTAAGTTGCGTAGCAACGGGTAAGCCACTAGCTCTGTATAAAATATGGAGTTTCTTTGGCATGCGAAAATGATTCTGGTGATCAAATTACTTTCTTTGCACACGACAAAAATAATTTGCCATTCCTAGATTATAAGCTGATATGTTAAAATGAAGCGGCTTAGGTAAATTTACAAGTACACAGCATCAAAAATGATCATATTTTTTTCAATTATTAACTCAAAATTTTCATCACTGATCGTTTCACAGTGACATACAGGTAGCCCTCGATTTACATAATAGATGCGTTCCCGAATGCTATAGATTATATTGAAATCGTGTAAATCGAATCCTATTTTCCCATACAAAATTTCTTGTACAAAATCGCGTTTAAGCGAATCCCGCTCCTGCAAATCGATTTATGTTCCCTATTTTGTCGATCGCGTATAAACGAATAAACGAAAATCGAGTTCACCTATAATGGCAACATACTGTATAGGGAAAAGGTGGGCAGACTTGTTACATGGCGAGCCGCGTGAAAAGTTGCTGCTTCTAAGATGTATAACAGATGAAAATGCTTCGGCGGGCCACGTTAGGGTTCACATTGGAAATTATTTGAGAAAATGCGAGGGATCCTGTTAGTGAAACTCAATAATAAATAATGTGTTATCACCATAACATCACTGGAAAAGGTTTTCTGGCCATAGCTTTGAGCTACAAATATGAAATTATCTCTATTTTATATTACGGTTCGCTTTCATAATGGCATCGCGGGCCACATAAAATGCTGTCGCTGGCAAAATGTGGCCCTCGGGCCGTAGTTTGCCCACCCCTGGTATAGGGCGTGCACAAATTATCTTTACAACTTTTCTTTTAAATACAAAACCAAAGAAACGATCTACACATACGTATAGAGTTTGCGCCCTCTGTGAAAGAAACTCATACAGTTTAATTGAGTAAATCGCTGGTACGTTTCACCGGTGCTACGTGAATCATGACGGCGTGAATCATTTGAACGTCAGCCGTCATTGCGTCTCCACAGGAGAAGGTGAAGTGCGTGGGGTAGTTTATCATAACAAAATCTGATATGCAGGTCAAAAGAAACTGCCGAACAACGTATCATAAGGTTGTCGCCTACTAGGCCATCGATACGTGCTTGGTATGAACAGTCGAAGGCACACCAAAGAGTCAAAACCAGAAAGCATGCCTGGTGCTTGACTCATGGAATCCTGAGAAACGCTCGACTCGTGCTTATCAATCTAGAGCCGCACGCCGATGAATCATGCCTCTGGCATGCACGATGCCTGATTCATGCGCTCAGAGGTGAACGCGTGGAGCTTTTGCATCTCGTTCAGTCGAGCGTCTGTGGTTTTCAGGTGATGATCACAATGAAGAACGATCCTGAATTCAACATTAACAAACTATGGAAAGGCATTCACAAGTGTATAATTACACGGAGGAATAAGCCAAGAATGAGCAGGAAAAAGCGCGAAGGGAAATATAAACTATGAAAAAATCGTTGTTTATATAACTTACCTTAAAGTTATCATCAACTGTTCTTCAACTCTAATGGACAAACGGTAGTTTGTATCTTTCATCTGTAAGAAAAGACTCACTAATCCAATCATTTCAGAAAACGGTTCCCTCGACATTCTATAAAAACTTAAAAATTTGTCTTCATCATCTAAATTTATCATTACAATACCAGGACCTACATCGAAATTTTTACATGTAGCAGATGAATTCAGAAACTTCTTGATATTTTTTTGCGCCTGTACGAGGCCGCAAGCAAAATAAGGTCTTCATCTGAGGATGACATATTTCCAACTGACTATATACCTTTCGTGCGATTCCTAGGTGTGCGGGGCCAAACTTGATGCGTTGAAATGACGCATGCATCAGGGAAATGCCCGACATATTTGCCTCTTCGGTGTGCGGCCTAGATAAGGACACGGGAAGTCCTATTCATATGAAAGGTACATGTCGTCCGCGTGTATTACATCAAAATGTGAAACGTGTACGACAAACGTTTTCCCGCAGTCCGCGCAAGTCCGTCAGCTACAAGTGCCACTGTTAAAATTGCATAAGGTTTTGCGTAAACGTTTACTCCTGCATGTGTACAAGTTGCAACTGCTGCATGCTATCATGCCAGATGACAGGCCATCCCTAGCGAAATATGCAAGTTCCATGCTTGAGCTACTGGACAATGGCAACTAATTCTTCAATAAAATTATGTTCTCAGACGAAACTACCATTCGTATCTCTGGATAGGCTAACAAACAAAATGTAAGAATTTGGGGATCAGGACATCCTTAAGCTATGCAGGAACACATTAGAGACAGTCCAAGGGTGAATGCTTGGTCTGAGTTGCTCCACGATTGCGTGTTTCTGCCCCTTTTCTTTGTGGAGAAAGTAGTAACATCCGCCAATTATTAGGACATGCTTTAGTGCTACGTCTATCTACAGTTATAGGTACTGCAGCCTAATGTGTTTTGTTACAAGATGGTGCACCACCGCACTGGAGCTTGCTTGTGCGTGTTTCCCTTAACCGCCAATTCCCAAATCGGTAGATTGGCCGCGTCGGACACATCTCTTAATTAAGCACCGATTTTATTAAAAACGGAAAAACCCTTCTCCTGAGGCCAAGCTCCCGATAATAGTTTTCGATGCGAAGAACGAAAGTCCCGGGTTCGATTCCAGGAACTTATCTTCCCATTTAAATTACATGCGAAATCCGAAATCCATCGCGCAGGGTGATTTTCTCTTGCATATTAAAATATATTAAAATTATAGTATCAGAGCGGTATTTGTCCTACTCTCTGAGAAAAGGAATGGAGATTGTTATTTTTATCGTAGAATTTTGCTTATCAGTCGTATTTCTTTGAATTTCGCGTAAAAACTGTGGTTTTTGCAGTTTTTAGCACTCATTAGGAGTGTTGCCATAGCAACGACTATTGCTGGATTCGGATTCAGCATTTTCTAATATACATACACGCGTTATTTTTCCACAAAATTAGGCGTGATAAATTTAGTTTTCCGTTCGAATGTATTTGTAATATTTTATAACGCTAAATTGTGAAATTTGGGAACACAAAGAGCAACTCATTCGCGGTGATTTTAAAGCTATTAAAGCCAATATAAGTATTAAATAAATAATTACGAGTGATAATTTTAGTTTTCCGTTCGAATGCATTTGTAATATTTTATAACGCTAAATTATGAATTTTGTGATCACAAAGAGAAACTCACCCGCGGTGATTTTAAAGCTATTAAAGCCAATATGCGTATTAAATAAATAATTATGTGGAAAGTAGGCATCATAAGTTCCGTTTGGATCATCTTGTTCAATCTTGTGTGGTTTTAGGAGACCGCGCAAGTCGAAAGGGACATTAGGTAGTTGGCTCCTTTGGTGCTCTTCCTAATGATTAGGCTAATGTTGGCACCGGGTTTATCTCCTCCCTGTGTTTGTGTTCGGTGTGGAAGGAGTTATGGCTATAATATTCCAAGAGAGCCATAAATATAAACCAACAACAACATATTGTAGCACTGTTGATGGAGTGATTAATGAATATAATGAACCGATTAAACCTGTTTTCACTTGGCCAAGATAATAGTTTTCGTAGAGTAATTTCAAATATTTGTTAGCATTTATAAGATAGTCTTCTATTTATTTACCAAAAATACTCTCAGTTCGTTTTAAAAAGGCGTAATGTACTATTAGCGTTGATAACGTCGCTAAAATGAAATCGTTGCATTCTCAGTTAAATGTGGCGACTTCTAAATATTCGCGGAAAGAAGGAAGAACAATTTTTTACGGGAACGATGCAAAGAAGAAAAGATTGATAGTACGCTGAAAGTAGGGTTGCCACCCGGCCCGATTTTTACTTTCTTCATACGTAGTATAGGGGAAAGTATTGTTTTCATGAAAAAAAATCGACTTCGAGATTTCAACGGAAATACACCTTTTGAGGTCCCCCGAACACGTTTTGACCATTTTCTCGATTATGTCTGTCGTCTATGTTATAGCTTTTTGTGGGTGCTCTAACTCAAAAACTATTAATCAGGTCAACGCAAAATTTTATATTTAACATTTTTATGACAATCACAAGAACTGATTAGTTTGTGGTCAAAATCGGTCAACCGGAAGTGGGTGTTTACTCTCGTCACTTTTCCGTTATTTTAAAATATTTTCTTTAATATTTGATAAATGTAAAAAGATACTGGAATAAAAGTTGTAGGAAGTTTAGTTTTCTACAACCTGTTTGAAACATTTTTCCATATAATGCATTGTTTAAGAGATATCATATATTTTTAGCTGGCACCACCACGCCACCTACCGAATACTATTGAAAACAATTGACGCTTTGTTACGTCTTACGTCCTTTTTATTTTCTTAATTGTTGGAGCTTTGTGGCTATATCCAATATCAGAAGGCTAAGGCTATTTCTGTTTTTTGTAGTCTAAAAATTTCTCTCAGTTTCTTGAAATATTTATGTTTATGTAACCTATTTGGAAATGTTAAAAATATTACAGATATGGAGAAAGTCATGTGGTGGCCATATCAGATATTTTAATTTTTGTCCCGTGTCTCGCATTGTTCTCAAAATGTCCTGTTTTTGGCCACTTCTATATTTTCTCTAGTATGAAACTTTGGAATATAGTGGAGAACGAATATGACAGCAGAAGCCCGACTACCCTTGTCGTTTTAGGAGGCCGCGCTTCTGTTCCTATACTCGTTTCCCAGTGTACCAGCTGCAAGCGCCAATCAGCCTGCTTGTTGACGCTCTTACGCAATGTGCAGTACGAGTGCACACGACTCGTGTAGTTCTATCTTAAACTAAGTTATCAACGCTTCTTACGTCTTTGATTTGTAAGTAGTACACGTTTTATTAGTAGTTCATTAGTATTTTATTTTGTTATTTTTTAGCGAAAACGTTTTTCAGAAATAAATAACCCCTAGCTCACTCCCTGTGCTAATATGGAAATGGATTATGATGATTCTTACTCTGAAATTAGAAACAATGAAAAGAATTCGCCGCCAAAGAAGAGACTATGCACATTTAATAATGAATGGCTCAAATATCCGAAATATTCACCGTGGATTGCAAAGACTGATAGTTTATTTAGTAATTGAGTGGCAACATGAGGAGATTATCCTCGTGTGGGATGGCCGTGATATAAGCTAATAATTTCGCAGAATTTTGATTTAACAAGCATTGATTTCCGAAAATATATAAATACTGCATAAGGGAAAATGTTACTAACTACAGTTAATCCAAAAATAAAAATCTATAATGTTATAAAAATAATTATACATATGCACCAAAAGACTTAAGTTACATTTTTGTGATGATTTCTTTATCTATGTATTTATTTCTACTTTCCTTATTTTAAATTATATACCTTTATAATACAAGTCTATCAAGAATATACGTTCATAATAAAAAATTCATAATGTGCTAAATTCTTTTTCATATTTTGTTAGGAAAACATACTTTGTAAACTGTGACACAAGTATATCAATGAAAACGTTTAATGGATAAATATTATACCTATATTGTTACTGGAACAACTACAATGCAGTATGAGAATTTCTTTTAGCTCAATTAGCAAAATAATAAGAAATTTGTTCTCCTCTAGTCCCGCTTTCCATACCTAGTAATAAGGTAATGTCCCGCCTTTCATGTCTGGAAATCTGGCAACCCTAGCTGGAAGTGTTATCAAACTAGGTAATTTCCTGGCAGAAATCACTTTTTAATTTGATCGCAAGTACAAATGAACGGATTAAGTCTAACACAATCAACTTCGAACAAATAAAAGGCAACTTTGTACTTTCCGCAGTTTTAATATTTCAATACTACCGATCTTCCTACTGTACTTACAGTTTTCTATATTTTGTTGTAGTTTTCCATGTATTTTTCATGTATATTTTATGTATAATTAATGTATTTTTATATGTATTTTGTCCATTTATCTATATTTCATATGTATATTACTTGGATGTCTTTATATGTATATTTGTGACGGTATACAGCGATGTTGTATTTACTATGTTTCCTACTGTACTTACTGTTTTCTATATTTTGTTGTAGTTTTCCATTGTGATATATACACTATGTAGGATTTTCGCAGGTTTTTCACACCCCCCTTCTCTGTGGGTATTTTCCTGCGTGGGTTTTACCAGGAAGAACAAACCTGTTTTTACCTAGGTTTTCTCCACAAACTTAGGTAAATCTGTCTTCACTTATATCTTTTTGTTTTGTATATTTTATACACTCTTCATTGTAATACTTTAATTTTTGATATTCATGATATTGACGAAGGGTTAAATGTAAGAATGGACCTTATGATCCAAATTTCGCCCGAACAAAGACGATTATCTATCTATCTTTCTGAAAATGATGTATCACATCGAAACCCGGATCGTACTGAAATATTAAAACTGTGGAAAATACAGTTGCCTTTTATTTTTTGATCATTGAAAAATTCCGCAAGATTACACCCACCACCGTAAATTATACAATATACTTCCTCATATTTTTAACTACGACTGTGGATCTTAGGCCTTCTTTCTGACTCCACTCTAGTCCTACGATTGCGGAATGTATAGTTGCGAAACTCTCTTTGTCGTATAAGCCCCTTCATTTGCCCATAGCCGCTGCAGGCCCTCATTTTTGCGGACTTCCTCAGTTTTTGGGCTCAAAACTCCGTTCTATTAGAATTTCTAATAAAAATTAACGCGTCCCGCATTTTGAGACATGCCAAACGCTTCTGGTAGCTCCTAGGGTATTAATATAAATTACCTACTTTCTTTCAATTTTAATTCAGTTAAATTCAGTTTTGTTAACGTCTTACTATCTTAAACCCAACATTGTTGGTGATCATTAAGAACCTTGTTTTCCAAGTCAGTTTATAACCTGAATGTTATATAGTCAATTGTTTCGGCCGTTACCCTGTAGAAATTCATTATTAAAAATTAATAATAACTTTGTAAATTCCTACAATACAATATTGTAGAAATTTACAAAGTTCTTTTTAATCTGAATGTTATATTTCAGTTAAACGACAATTGCGAATTTTTTAGAAGAGTAATTTTTAAAACTTTACCTCATTCAATTTCAAAATATATGGTACGTAGATATTTTAAAGTGACAATGTTTTTGAAAGGCTTCTATAATCCCGAACCCGAATGCAACATAAAATTTGCCGGACCTTTTCTCTTTCGCAAAATTTTTGAAATTCAAGTCTATGATAATAATCAAACTAATTAAGTAAGGAGAATTTTTATGAAAATAAAATTAGAATGTTTGAATATATTCATTGCCGCATACCAAATAAATAATGCCCAAAGGCTTAGAGGCGCACGTCTTGCTTTCTAATTTGTTGTGTCGTGTGATTCTAATCACGTCGTGTTGTCCTCTCCCCGTTTAATGGCGTTTATTCGCTTCGTGCTAGCCTACGTGAGAGTTTTTCTCAAATTAATACGCGCCAATTCGGTAGGTTATCATTGCGATCGCCGCTATCTCTCTCCTTCCGCAAGTGTCCTGTTAAGTTACGCAGTTAGGATTGCGTAGACTCCTTGGTTAAATTTTTCAAGACCTTCACATTGTTTCGTGATCGCCCAGGCTTCGCCCCGACTGCTCGCGCGGTAGCTATACCAATGGTTACGCCGCAAAGTTTCAGCGATTATCTTCTTGAGATCAATATTAAGATGGAAAAGTATACACCATAAATGGAATATACAGAGATTTCAATGGCGTTCTTTATGTGGAATATGTACTTATAAAATGGTATCGAGAGATTGGGCCTTCCTTGAATTTTTTATCTCCGAAACTGTAAGTCGTCTTGCGGACATTTTTTAAGGCAAATGTTGTCCTCTATTCGAATATTTTTTTAAATTTATACCTCACAGATCATATGAGAGCATGGGAGAGAAAAATAAGAATATTTCAATGTTGTTTACCATTTAACGAGATACGAGTGTACGTTTATTTAAGACCTTATATAAAGTGGAAGTTGTAATTAACGGATGCAGTTCAAAACCACAATTAGCTGATAAATTTTAATGAGGATCACTCGTACTTAATTTAATTATTAGGAGATGAAAGTTGAGACGGACGGACGGACGAGACGTGCTCATAAGGCGTTCCGCTGCTACCGCTTTCATTGTAAAGAACGCCTATTAATTATTATTTTATATTAGTGCAAACACTAGTCAATATGACGGGTATGCGTGGATTAAATATTAAATTTAAGGCACTTCCCATTCTTCCTTCTTTTCTCTCTTCCATTCTCCTCCCTCATATTTTAAGTTTATTTTCGGTTTTTCCCGATTTTTCGAAATTTCATAAAGAGGTTGGAATTAAACAAAATCATGAAGGACAAAAACCGATTGAAAATTTATGTGAAAAGTTTCATGTAAATTTAAAACAAATAAACACGTAGTGTAAAAACTTCAGAATGTCTCCAATACATTGTAATGATGGACGACTCAACATTTCAAATAAGAAGATACTTCACGCGTACATTGAAAATATCTTTCCGTTTGCAAATTTTACTGGGCAGTTTAAAGCAAATTACTATATTGACAATGATTATGATTAATTCCTTACGATAATTAAGGAAGATATTTGACGCATGGCCGGTGCATTTATAGTGATTACAAAAAATGTGTGAATTAAAAAAGCTACGTATTAAGTTCTTTCGTCGTCAAGGTAAACAAAACAAAGAGCTAATTAAAATATTAGCGGTCGTATGTTCATTCGCATTTCTTCCACGCCTTAGAAATGGCACTGCAGTAAACAAACCTATCGTTCAAATTAAGCCATCATTACTTCTCTTTCGATTAAAATGCATTCAAAATATATAAGAAGAGTTCTCACAATTGATTTCAAATACAATGTCAAAGTTCATGTCATTGCTTTTAGATACAGACGTAATTTTGCTAAATCAGCAACAATGCCGTCGCCCTCGACTACGAAATTTTGTCTAAAATTTAGCCAGATTTTCGTGTTAATAACAAATTTGTGGAACGATTCGACGCATATTCGAAAATCGATGGTTGGAAAATGAATATCCGTTCTTTTAGGCGTCGTTTGGTGAAAGTACCGTATTCATGCCGCAATTATAAGTGATTTTAAAATGCAAATTAGGGGGGGGGGGAGAGGGAGGGAGAGGGGGAGAAGGAGGGAGAGTGAGGGAGAGGGAGGGATGGGGAGCGAGAAAGAGAGAGAGAGGGGGAGAGGGAGAGAGAGGGAGAGTGAGAAAGAGAGAGAGAGATACAGGGGGAGGGGTTGAAATGTAGTGACCAAGTCGGAGAGATGACCCGTATTGTTGAGAGAGAGTTGGAGGTATCGAGAGAAATAGATGTGCTTCTTAAGGGGGAGAAGGGCATATGGGAGATGATGGAGAAGCTAAGGTTGGAGAAAACGCACGCCATTGTCCAACGTATCGCACGACTGATTTTCAATGTCGCGCAGGCGATGTCAAAACGGAAAGGACTACTTTACATATCCCATGTTTATTATTATTTTTAGTAATGCCGAGCTGCCGTGGAAAGAAAACAATCTTCGGGATGTGTCATTGCTTAAGCTATAATGCGTTATTACCAAATCCCTTTAATGAGAAAAGTTTCCTTTTGCAACGAAAAAATGTTATTTTTTTGTGAAAGAATAGCAGAAGAGGTTTTAGGAATAATTGAAGCACCAACCTACATGGGTAGACACGATCGATCAATAACAACACCTGAGATAGATTGCAGGACAGAGTGTTATTGAGGCTCGTTTTTTCCGAGGACAATACGAGATCATAACACGAGTGTCAAACCTTCCAAAGAAAATTTTTAGGTAGCCTTTGGCGCATTTCACTCCCTGCCTCACATTAATTTGGTAAATTTCGGGATAAAATGAAGATGTGTCGCAAGTTGTAGTGTAACCTCGAAAATAAGAAGAATAATTGGAAGAATAAAAAGTACGAGGATCAAAACTGAAAATTTTTGTTTCAATATGCCAGATAAGTAATCATTATCTTATAATGTAAAATGCACACAAATAGAAACACCTTTCTGCTGGGAAAAATGTTTGTATTTCTTCGGGCGCGATTTGAAAGCAGGCTTTCGTAAAAAATATCGCTTCATAATCGGAGCAATAACAGCTCCGCCTCATAGTGAATGCATGAGAAGGCACGAAAAAATGGAAAGAGAGAGAGAGAGAGAGTAATGAGCTTACCTATATGTCTCAATGGTGCTTTATTCGAACTCATAGTCAACAATAGTGAGAGAAGGATTAAAGAAAGAGTGAGAAAGTGTATGGAAGAGAGAGAGAGAGAGTGAAAAAGAGAGGTGTATGGTAGCGAGGAAAGAGATAAAGGTGTCGGAGGGTTTTGCGAGGAGGAAGAGGAGAAAAAAAAAGAGGCAGAGAGGAACACTTCTAGAGAATAATGCGAGTCTCCGTGACGGTTTTTCATGCGGAAAAAAGACGGTAAAAGTCTCGCGAGGTGGAACTCTAAATAATTGATGCGTCAATCAACTTAAGAGAGTCCTGGGAAAGAGGGGAGGAGGAAGAACTCTCGGAGGGGGGAAGGAGAGGGAGAGGTTGGTGTGTGCGCGAGTGTGTGCTTCTCTTACATCTCTTCGAAGGCACACTTTGCCTCTTATTCTCCTAGCAGCAGCTATTTCCTCTTCACCTTAAAATCACCCTCCGCTCTCCTACTCTGGAAACTTTTTTATAATTATCCTCGCCGCGATCTCTTTTCCCTCTTAAATCTCACCAGATGATCGCTTCATCCGCGACTGGAGTAAAGCGAGTGTCTCAAACTGCTGCTTCTCTCGTCTCGTGTGAGGTGGGGGATATCAAGAGGGGTGGAGGTGTTTTGTTATACACTTTTATTGAAGTTGGCTTGAGCGTTGTCATCGTTCAACATCTTTGATGCGTTATATCTCTGGATCCACAAACGCTACAGAGCTGAAATTTTGTACATAATCCACATTCGTGGTACATTCTAATCTATCAAGTTTTGGTACGTGTTTCCACAATTTCATTCGAGAATACATATAAATAAATATGGACTATGTAAATAAAGTATTAACTTTGAAAATTAAAAAAAAACTTGAATACTCAAAAGTAGATAATAAAATAAATTAAAAACAGGTTTTTCAATAGTATACACTTTTATGTTGCACTTAAAAGTAGAAAACAAATTTTTATTGCCTCAAAATTTTCATCGAAATTTTCATTTTGTAAATTTGGTGTGAAGAATAAAAGTGGGAGGCCTTTACATACAAGTAGTTTTCATACATGATTTTCTTCTTGGCCACCAAATTTTATTCATCACACCAAATTTAAAAATGAAAATGTTTATGAAAATTTTGAGGCAATAAAAATTTATTTTCTACTTCGAGGGCATCATAAAAGTGTGTGCTATTGAAAAACCTGTTTTTTATTTGTTTTATTTGCCTTTTTACCTCCTTCCCATCTGGTTTTAAGGGATAATGTTGCACTGTCTGCAAGTCTCTTTAAGGGATTTAACTGATTCATACCACTTTGCTTTTGTTTCATTTCGCCTTTAATGGTTTAATATTTTGTTTTATTTGCGGATTTGTCAAGAGAATTTTTAAAAAATATTGTTTATTTGAACATGAAATTTACAAATAAAATTTGTCCTTTGAAAGTCAGTTGAATAGTCAGGCGTAAAATGAACATCCTCTGATATGCGCCTACTATCATATGCGCGCGTTCAAAAATTTGGTGGGGAAAAACAATGGCGGTATTCTTGAATAAAACAGTGAAGCAAAGTCCCTGGTGAGCAGTATAAATACCTTGGAAACAATGTAACAGTATGTGCAAAATGCGCAGTCGGAATCACAACGGAATTTACAAAAATTAAAGCTACCTTCAGTAGAAAAGACGTCGGTCAAAATGTAAGATAATTGCAAAGCTTAAAAGGAAATTGATAAAATAAAGTACTGAGAGTAGCACCACGTACTAGACGAAACAATTCAGAAAAAACATTTGTTATAAATTCAGAACATGGAAATAATGACGTCTAGAAGAAATCAGAGCACCAAATGGATATATCTAATATATAAAAGGCAAAAATCGAAAACCCCCTTCTAACAAAAATATCTCCGGAAAAAACCAACCTATTTTAATCAATCTTTTTTTAGGCGACAGGGCAGGCCCAAAGTAGGTTTGGATACGACTCTTAACTCCCTCCACTCTAGCGCAGCACAGCCCTGGTGAGAAATCCGTTTCTGTCTGTGTCTGTAACTATGTACCCTTATAACTCGAGAATGCCTGAACCGATTTTCACCATTCTTTCACTAATTTGTTCAGCATTATAACGAACAGGTTTACGTAAATAATACAGAATAAGCAGCGTGTTTAAGGCAAATAACGTTTTTACCTATAGTGTAAATACGTTTCACATACAAAAAACATATGAATATACAGTCTGATCGAAAGTTATGACATTTTTTTCAAGAACCCTTTTACGGAACAAAATATTCTCTGTAGGTAATTTTTAGAAGCAACGCTTTGTATGTTGAGCGCGCGGCGGTGCGAGGGTATATAAGTTTGTGCAATCCCGAATCGCAACCGGGCAAAGCCGGGTCACACAGCTAGTGGAATATAAAACGAAGTGCTGAGAAGATATAGTAAGGGCCGTCCCTAGGGTACGGCGAATTGGGGCGGTCAAAATGGCGTCAAAAGGAGTCTCGCGCTAAGCAGCAAAATGAAGATTGCTGCTAAGCGTGGACGACACTCATGGTGTTCGGCTGAAAAGGCATTTGAAACTAGTTACTTCTATGTCATCGTTTCGAACAAATGGAAGAGTACGCAGGTAAATGAATGTCCAAAGAATATAAAACGATGTGAGGACTGGGGTAGTTTGTGGCCCACGGACTTGGCACAGTGCCTTAATGCGGCCCGCGGATTCGGTGGAGAACCTTTATGCGGCCCGCGCATCGATGTTTGAGACCCCTGTTTTAGATTGTTAAGGGACCCCGCAAATGCTGATCGCCCAGGGCCCCGCACCCCCCTAAAGACGATCCTGGATATAATGATACTATAACTTATAATTGACACCCAGAGTCTTGAGATTGGTGTTTTTCAAATTAATCTGTTATCTTAAAGATGCAGAATAATGAAACTCTTTTATTATTCGTCATTTCTTTCTAAATGAGCAGCTTTTTTAATTATTTAACTAAAAACAATGGTGTTATCTCTTTCGAATGGTGTTACTATCTGTAATAGTGTCCACATTTAATCAAATTAGATGCGAGAGTTTTCTTCCTTCCAGTTGAGAGGTGGTATTACTGAAAATATTGAAAATGCAAATATTACGAAGATTGTAAGATCTACATGTAAATATATAATAAATATTTTAATCGCCTTTATTTTTTATTGCAGGTTCTCCGGTTCGCGAAAAAAATCGATTGTGCTTTGGCTTTGGAACGACTCCAGTTGATGAACGGTCGTCTACAAATATATATAAGGGACACTTTCAATCGGTGAGTGGCTGAAAACATCTTTTTCTGAATCATACTTGTACGTACCTGTACATTCAAGTTCCACGATAAGACCCTGGTGTCTTCATAAATAAAGTGAATGAACCATCGTGCCAGATAAGGTTGTTTATGGCGATGAATTTATTTTACGCTGTATATTGAAGCATTTGTGATTAGCACGTGTAACTTTCCAGAATGATAATGTTTTCTTCGCTTACGAAATGTGTAGGAATCAATGAACATCCTCAGTAGGAGCAGTTTTTAAAGATCTGTGTTTTACCATTGTGAGGCCTTTTCTCGTGCGGTTTAACGGCGACGATTATTCTCATATCGCCCGAAAATTGAAAGAAGTTGGTAGTGCAAGAACGTTTCCTTTTGAAATCAAAGACTGAGTAAAGTCGCATCTCATTTCCATTTAAACTCGGAAAACGTTTCGGAGGTCTTGAAAATTTGAATTTTTACAAAAGTTAGAATCGAGTTAAAACTTCAGTACCTAAACGAACGAGTGACTGGTAAAGTTTATTTCCTCGACTAAATGAATCTAAATCGGACAAGGGAAAGCTTAAAGTTTTTTAAGAATTATAAAAAAACGATAAATTTACAGGCATTTAAGCTGACGATGAGAGCTCTCGAAATAGGTATTTAGCCCTACTGGTCTCTTCTTGTACACTTGTACAGTTCGGAGCTAATTTCAAGTTATCAGTTATCCTCATCGTAGTCTCCTCTTCTATTTATTAGAATTTTAAAAGCTAGGAATTTATTAATCTTGGCTACTTTCGTTGTTGCCGCATATTATTTCCACGACGTATTTCTACTCAAAATCTTTAAATATATGAATCCTATGATAAAAACCATTGTAACCATGAAAGCTTTGAATTCATAACGGTTATTTTGAGAGGATCGGTTGGTCATTTGATTAAATAAATGCAACATCTGTTTCCTAGAAAGCGTGTGGAAATGCAAACAGTGACGGCAACTCGATTATAACGAGCCATTTGATCAGATATGTGCGTTTAGGGCGTTACTCTTCCCCATCTGGTTTTCATTTATGGTTCTTCTTCACCATCGCCGCAGTCATAATTAAATTGGTGCAATGAATGGGTTCCCAGCACAAGCGGTTCAGAGCTTCTATGATTATTTTATGCGCAAAAGTTTGGGGCTTCCGTAAAGCTTTGCGGGAAGAAATAAAGCGCGTTAACCGTATTACGAGAGAGATACCTTCTTTCGGGTAAAAAAAGTTATTATGTGTGTGTATATGTTCGTGTTCAAAGATTGACGGCAGGAAAATAAATTTTCATTCTGTTAAGGGTTCTTTTGTTCATGTTTTGAATATTTACGATGGTTATAAGTATTTCTAGGCGTTCTTTAGCAGCGAAGCGGTAATAGTGGAACGCCATATGGGCACGTCTCCTCCGTCCGTCCGCTTGTTTAATCTCCGAAACTACAGGGTTGATTTTAATTAAGTATTAGTGGTCCTTATTAAATTTTATCGCCGAATTTGATTTTGAACTGCATCCCTCAATAAAACTTTCACTTGATATAAGCACTTAAATAAACTTGTACCCGTATCTCATTAAATGGCATCCGTCAAGCAACTATTTATTAAATGCCGCATTTTTCTCCTTAGCTCTTATATGATATGCGAGATATCGTTAAAAAAATTTATTCGGATAGAGGACAAGATTTACCACAAAAAAGTCCGCGAGACCATATAATTACTATCAACTTAATGGTTTCGGAGATACAAATTCAAGAACCGCCCAGTATTTCTGTACCGTTTTATACGCGTTTTCTATAAAGAACGAACGCCTTTGAAATCTCTGTGTATTCCATTTATGGAGCATACTTTTTCCTTGTTAAATGGTAATAAAGAAAGGCTTACACGCTAAGTTACAGCTACTTGCCGACAGTATTGCCTGGTTGTGGAATAACTCTTGTATAAGGAACTTGTGTAATTGCTCATCAAAAATGACGGATATGCTTTAATAAAAGTAAAGTAAAAGTATTAAATCAAAATAAATAAATAAAATTGATATAAAAATCAATGAAGCCACCCTATAGATGCACTAAAAAGTGAAAAATAAATATAAAATTCATCTAATTAAATGTTCCAAAGAGTAAAAACTGTTTAGGTTACGTAAAGTTTGTGGCAAAGAAATATTAGTGATGATTTATTGGTTAAAGATTACGCCACACAACTTTTGCTTCGTTGAAACTTCTTTTTCTTTCTGGAACATTTATTTATGTGAATTTTATACTTATTATTTTACATTTTAGTGCACGTAAAAGATTGTTTCATTATTTTTAATACAAATTGAATTTTTGTTTTTAGGAAAAGGTTCATCATCAGAAATCAGATCAGAGATTAGGGATCGTTTGTCCCTGTTAATAAAAAATAATAGGTATTACAGACCCCCGTGCTGTAAGATAATATTATATTTAGAGGTATGCGTGGGTACGTTTCGAGGAGTCACTCAAGAGACAGAGTTGGTATTCCAAGAGAACTCATTGCGTTGATACCTGTTTGTCTTGACATACTGCAGGGTGAAATTATGAGTATACTATGCAAAAATCATTTCATCGTCCTTCCATTTGCTCGATATAATATGAAAACATACATAGAAAGCGATAAGATTTATCTAGTTAAGACCTTCGGACGTAAAGGAAAGCCAAAAACAACTCGGCGATATAGGGAAGTTTCGCTTACGGAATGGCGTCAAGGTAGGATATGGCGTAAATGTTCTGCGAAGACTTTGTTCGGCTTCGCGATAAAGGATAATACTCCAGGATATTTAAAGGACGTTCAGCTAGCTATCGTTTAATGGAGTTATATTTTTAGAGACTATATTTTTACTGCTTTCAACTTTTGAAAAGTTTGTTGAATAAGTATATAACCGCCATTGGATAAATATGAAGCTAGTTAACATTGTGAAAAGGTATTATTCAATTTTTGAGCTTCTGGTTAACCTCATTATGGCGTGAAAGAAAAAATATCTGACGTTAAAAAATACTCAATCACAAAAATAAACGTGCCTAGTTGGGTAATATATAGGTAGCATTTATTTTTTAACGCGTTGAACTTAGGATAAATTACGGTTAGAGGTTCAATATACGCGATAGCGTTGAATGTCTTTTTTATTTTTCAATTTTTAGGCGTTCTTTACCAGCGAAGCTATAGTAGCAGAACGCCTTATTGATAGGGAATATATTTTTCGGGTTAACTCGATTTTGCCCGTTTTTTATCTCCCGGCTCGATTTAAAAAAAATCGAGTAAAATCCGAATAAACCCGAAAAGGCTACATTAGTAATAAAATAATTAATATTAAACCAGGTGCTTCGAACTTTTGGACACGATTTTAACATGCAAACGCTTTTCATTTTCAGCTCAGGCCTTAGTTTTACTATAGGGCCCCGTCGCATCCCAGCGCCTCCGACCTATTTTATTTGAACTTTGTAATACCAATAATAGTACCATTTTAAAATCCAATAACTGCCTCCTGACTGCGATTTTATTTTTAACCCGAAAAATGTATTCCCCACTTATGGGCACGTATCGTACGTCCGTCCGTCGTAACTTTCATCTCCTAAACCGCTGGACGGATTTTAATTAAATTAAGTAGGAGTGATCCTTATTAAAATTTATCGCCCATTAGTGATTTTGAACTGCATCTGTCAATTAGAAGTTCCACTTTACATGATTATTTTAATACACTTCCACTCGTATCTCGTTAAATGGCATCCGTCAAGCAACAATTAGAAATCATAAATTTCTCTCCCTAGCTCTTATATGATATGTAAGGTATAAATGTAAAAAAATATTCAGATAGAGGACTTCATTTACCACAGCAAGCTCCGCGAAACCACATAATTACGAGTTTATAACTTCGGAGATAAAAATTTGAGAAAATCCCGAGCAGAACATCGCATATTTTGCTTACAACGATCGCTAAGACGGTTCTCTCGTTAAGCAACCGTTAAATACCATATTTTTCTCTTCCTAGTTCTTATATGATCTCTGAGTTATATATTAAAATTTTTTGGATGGAGGACAAATATTTTCCGCAAAACAGTCCGCGAGATCATGTAATTGCGACTTTAATTTCGGGTATAAAAATTCGAAAATCACCCAATCTTTCGATGCCGTTTTGTACGTATTTCCTATAAAGAACGCCTTTGAAATTTCTGTATACTCCATTAATGGATTATACTTTTCCATCTTGTTGTTTTGAGTATTCGATGGAGAGCTGAGCTTTCGTATGATTTTCCGCGATTTTGTTTTGCCAATTTTACGCTGACCTTCCCCTTTGCGGCCTCTTTGTGATTTGGAACGTCGATGTTAAAACTTCTCCGATATCTTGCGCCGTAATAAAGAGGTCTAACAAAAAACGCACTTGTCTTACTTCCGTCCCGCCCGGCGTGTCTCTTTTTCCTATTTTCAAGATGGCCGTCTCCTTCGGATGAAGAGCTTTACGTAATGAAACACTAGTCGGCCCTTTCACCGCTAAGAGAGATGCCGAGGGAGGTGATCGGGTGGAAAGAGAGAAATGGGTGGAGGAAGAAGGTTTGATGGTTTCGGTGACCGCTGGCAGAGTGAAATGAATAAGACGAAAGCGTAGAACGTGAAATAAAAAAGCGCACACAAATGGGCACAAAAGGAATAGGCCTTGGCATGGGTTACAGATTGAAGCTTTTGAAAATATTTGAACAGCTTCCTTTTCTGTCCCGTTTTTGTCATTGACGCGCGAGATTTTCGTCGGTTACACTTGAAGGTCAAGCATTTTTTGCGCGCATGGTTTTATGTGGATATTATTTTTATTGATTATAAAATGGTACAATATTCGTGAAAGATCTATGTAAATATATACATAAACGAATGTGTGCCCGAAGAATTCTGCATAGAATCAAATTGTTTGATCGGTGATTCTTTTCTGAAGAGCCGTGTATTTTAAGGGATTGACAAGAGGAAAAAATCTGTCTCTTTTGAATATCGTTTCCAACTTTTTATGGAAATAAGGGTTATATACGTCCGATTATGTGTTTTTACCTAACCTTGCGTTTGATTTTATATTACATTCACGAATAAACGATAAACTATCTGTAACCTATTAATCAAATATAAATATGAAATGGATTATCAGCTAGCATAAATTAGAGTGAACTAAAGGGAGTTTTTTTGGAATTAGTGTAGTTTTAACGACATACAGATGGTTCCCTCGCCTGGCTATTTTTATCTCACGTAAATCCGCACGAAATTGCTGTGAAGGTACATTTCCAACTAATTGAAATTTTAATTCTCGCAGGGAAAGAATTTAAATGAAATGGTCTTAAGCATATAAAAAACAATGATTGTTTGAAAAAGAAAAAAATATCTTGATCGAATCTCTTTATTTTGTGCCTGGCATGAATATAAATCCGCTATGTTTTTGTCCGAGAATGTAACTTGGAATGTGGCAGAGAATAACATGAAAAATGAATATATTCTCTCAAATAGACTAAACGAAAGAAATTATGACAAATATCTCAGGAGAAAGAGAGAAGCATGTATTGGATCTCTGTTATTATTATACAAAAGGATGTTGGCGAAGCAAAAAAGTAGGCAATAGAGATCCACGGAAAAGATTGCTTCCTACCAAAATGTACCTCAATCTTGAAGGAAAGATGTTATGTTCCAGTAAATAATGTGTACATACTTTTTTCCTAAATATATACAGTTTAGTTAAGACGTAGGTGGAGACTATGGCGTAATTATAATTGGAAAGGATTCCTCCTCAGCTGTGATTTGTGAATTACTGTAAAATCTAAATACGCAATAGAGCAACATAGAATTTTCCTCCCAGGATAATTTTTGATGAATTTATTTTAATTAGCTATTAAACGGTACTTGGGTTTCTACGATGTGATTTTAAATAGTAACGATGCCAATTGGAGACGTTCAGATTCGCAGCAGGATTCGAAGACGAAACCTTAGTATGAAGTAGCAGTCATAATAGCCACCCCTTTACCAAGGTCATCAGGTGGGACAAACTTACAAGTGAGAATCTCCAGTGACAGTTTGTTATCATCCACAAATATGATAACATGTATATGTTTATAGAGGGATAAATAATAAGTACATGGAAAAGTATTACGGTCTGTTACGGTCAAGAAGGTTTCCTGAAATATATGTATTTCGTTATCGGACTAGATAACTGAATACATATATTTAAGGATACCTTCCAGTACTAATTGATTGGGCACATAAGATTAAATTGAGGTTACCTTTGGCAGTTTTACATATTTTACCGGAAGATTACATGCTATTCATATGGAAATCTATATCTAATCAGATGTTTTTGGGTTGGAGGAAGTATCAAACGAATGTCGATCATCCTTCACTATACAAGATTGGTAGTTATCTCTTTCCTGCTCAGATTTTTGTGAACAGTATTTGATATTTAATGTTATTTATTCTGGCAAGTATGCTTTTCTTGATAGTTATCCTATATATTAATTTTGTAGTGTAGCTGTGTGCTTGCGTCAGCGTGATGTGGAAGTGGTAGATCCGGTATAGGTGAGAATCTGAAACTTTTATTTTTGTTTATCGTGCATTGCTATCGTTACAACATTCTCTTAACAAAAAATTAAAAATAAAGCAAATACTAATAATGCATTAATTTGTCCATCGCTGACCTACAAGTCCAGGGTTGGATCTGAAGATGATCCTACACCTTGCTGGTGTATCTATCCCAATTCCTTACTTGTAAAGAAATTATGAAGCTCATGTAGAAGTCATCACCAGTTATTATGATTCTCCCTCTCTCGGGAGAGGTTTCTTTCTTCTTTCTTAGGTCTTTTCTGCTTACTTTTTCCTTCAGCTTTCTGTTCATGATATCAAATAAGTAGAGAGAGTTAGAAAGATTGGAAGAGTTGGGGGAGTAGGATACTAAAAGAGAAATCCCGGAACCATAAAATATGACAGGGATCTGTTGGGATCTCATCGAAAGAGGGGAAGAGGGATAAGTTAGCTTTTATGTTATGTTGAGGGAATCTCAAAAGATTCATCGGACGGACCAAGAAAGTTTTTTTTGGAGTGAGTGGAAGAGGCTCTGAACAGAAACCGAGGGAAGGTCACGGGTTTCTTGGCGGTTGAAGGGAGAAGAAGATGAAGTCAGGGCAGGCAGAGGAAGTGAAAGAAGACGTCGGTGTAAATAAAAAAATAAAATCCCCGGGATTGCTGGAAAGAAATCATGTCGGAGAATTCCAGAACTGGGCAGCGCTTAACGAAAATGCTACATGCTAACGCGATTGGAAATGTAGATCGTGCGCAAGTAAACACGTTAACGAAAAAATATGCGGCATCATTTTTGGCATTTTTTTTTAGCTTTGCGATCCAGAATTAGGACGAGCCACAAAGGGGAAGATCTTTTATACGGCAACAAAATATCTCTACCACTGCGATTGGTCCGTTCATGAGGAATCGATAACGCCACGATAAAATATAACGCCTCTCACGTTTTGGACCTTTTCAACAAGCCCAATCTTTCGATAAATGATTTTTTGCTTTGAGTCCGCTTCGAATAATCTGTTTACGGGACATTTTTGGTTACTTTATCCGTGATTCGAGCAGAATGGAATCTCGGTCGGCATTTTTATACTGTGTTGGAGACGTCAACAAAAGAGAAATTAAAATTATAAAAGAACTGCGTTGGGTTGTGCAAGAAACTTAAAATAACCGCATTGCATGATGTGAGATGGCCAAAATATTTGTTTGCTTCACTCTTGGGTAGAGTACTGCACCCTGAAAATTTGGTTACTTTAGCTTCATAAATTTCGAAAACATTGTCTCTAAATAAATTCCGAGCAACCAAGAAAAATCTTTATTTAAAAAGCGTAATTAATGAAATGAAATCTTCGACGAATATAAAAAAAACTCGTTATAATACACAAGTAAAAATAATTTGACTTAGGTTTCTTAGAAGAGAAATAGCATCGACTGTGTTATTCCTTCGCTTAAGTTTGTATTGACGCCGGTTTATGTTTCACAGGGTTTATAAAGTGGCTGTAGCGCGTTTCACGTCGTCCGTGCACTACGTATTCTTATGGGAGAATCGCTATCCCATGCTATACTGCTAATTCTCGGTGTTGCCAATTCGTGCAAAATCCAGATTTTCGTCGTTTTTGGCATAATTACTCACTTAAACATCTAACGACGGATGGGAAATTAACAACATGAGTAAGAAAATAAACTAAATACTTTTTTAAACTGAAAAATTGCCGTTTTTGCTTGGTTAAACAATAGTTCCCCGCGTTTTCATCGAAACTTCCGAGTTTCTGTAGCTTTTGCGAGTGTTCCGTAAGCCACACATACTATTAAAAAGAACATTTAATTAATTAATTGTTGTTAAAAATCAAATAAAACCGAACAAGGCTCTCACATTCTACATCAGTGCACGAAATTTTCACTCTCTTGTTAACCTACGTACTATTAGGAATAGGTGGGTAATATATGTAGATGAAATGGTGAGAAAAGATTAAAGTTATTTTTTAAAGTAGAATGAACTCAATATCTTCATTGGTAATAATAATATAATAATAGTAATAATGAATATAATGCAAGAATTGTTCGGGTAAATATAGTGGCGGTTGTGGCTGTTGAATGTCATGAGCTAATTTAATGTTTGTGTAATTTTATATATGGTCTGCAGAATCGTCATATAAGTATCGAGGAAACTTACTATATCTTTAATAACGATATTGACTGAAATAAGACAAGTTTAAAGCTAAATTCGCATTTGCCACGGTTGTTATCTGCAACTTTCCATTTTTGCCCTTAGTAAGATTACAATTTGAAAAACTACTTCCTTCGGAGTAGTAATAATTCAACGATCTTCATCTGATTTTCTTCGCTGCCGTTTCCGCCATTTTTTGCACCTCTGACTCATATATACGGCCTTTCACGCAATTTATTCAGCGCCACCCAAAAAGATCCAACCTCACCTCTAATACTATATATGCGTTTAACCTTGGCAAACCTTGCATGAAAGGCGTCTTTCACTTAGGCGAAGGATAGTAGAAAATGATATCGGAGGAGGGGAATTGGAAGAGGGGAAGAGGAGGAGGGGAAGAGGAGGAGGGGAATTTGGAGGAGGGGAATTTGGAGGAGAGTAATAGGAAGAGGGGAATATGAAGAGGGGAATATGAAGAGGGGAATATGAAGAGGGGAATAGGAAGAGGGGAATAGGAAGAGGGGAAGAGGAGGAGGGGAATTTGGAGGAGAGGAATAAGAAGAGGGGAAGAGGAGAGGAATAGGAAGAGTGGAATAGGAGAAGGGGAATAGGAGGAGTATTTGGAGGAGATGAATAGGAAGAGGGGAAGAGGAGGGGAATAGGAGGAGGGGAATAGGAGGAGGGAAATAGGAGGGGGAGAATTTGGAGGAGAGGATTAGGAAGAGGGGAAGAAGAGGGGAATAGGAAAAGGGGAATAGGAGGAGAATTTGGAGGAGAGGATTAGGAGGGGAATAGGAGGAGGGGAATAGGAGGAGGGGAATAGGAGGAGGGGAATTGGAGGAGGGGAACAGAAGGAGGAATTTGGAGGAGAGGAATAGGGAGAGAGAGGAAGAGGAGAGGAATAGGAGTGGAATAGGAGGAGGGGAATAGGAGGGGAATAGGAAGAGGGGAATAGGAAGAGGGGTGTAGAAGGAGGGGAATAGGAAGAGAGGTGTAGAAGGAGGGGAATAGGAGGAGGAGAATTTAGATGAGAAGAGTAGGGAGAGGGAGATAGAAGGATGGGGAATCGGAGGAGGGGAAAATAGTAGTAGAAGGAGTCGAAGAAGAGGGGAATGATGTGTGCGGAGATTTTAGAAGCTGTCTTCGCAGGAGCTTAAGCTGAAGCACGGACGCTATATTCACGCTCTCCTCCTTCGGGGAGATTAAGGCAGAGCTCTGGAGCTGTTAGAAGGAATCATAGGAAGAGAGAGAAAGGTAAGCGAAAAGGAGGGAGTAAATTAAAGAGGATGAGCGGTAAGGGGAGAACATGACTGAGTATTGAAAAGGTGAAGTAGAAGAAGAATTGGGGAAGAGAGGGGAGTTAGAAGCAAGAAAGAAAAACGGATGAAGGATATTGAAGAAGGGGAGAGGAGGAACAAGAAGGGATGCAAAGAGGTCCAAAAGAAGATGAAAGAGGAGGGAAGACAAAGGCGATGGAGAGTAAGAGATGAAAGGCAACACTGTGGAGTCGGAGAGAAGGAATGTGAAATATACAGATTCTGAATGTAGAATGATGTGGTAGCACATTGTAAAAATTCCAATACAAGGAAACTAATGATTTTCCAATATTTTATATTACAAATTATTTTGTCAGAATGTTTTCCTTTCCCGAAGGAGGGCAGCAAGTCGCGCCTCCAGTAGAAAGAATTACTATCCTTGATAAAATGAAACACTAGCACTTTATTTTTCGTCGGAGCATCATACAAATAAGTTAAATTAAAAATAATTCATATCTCAAGCAAAATATAAAAAATGCAAATTTTCAAAACAAGTAATATTGATAGATATCTTCATCGCGAGAAGAATCTTCAGAATTTTTCTCAGGCACCGGTTTCCAACGTTTATGCTTCTTTGGCCCCCCTTAAGGCAGCCGTCCTTATCGTGGCCATATATATATATATAAACCGCTATAGCTATATATATATATATATATATATATATATATATATATATATATATATATATATATATATAATCATAGGTAGTCTGTCTGTAGATAGGTCCGTGATTATTCATGGTTAAACCTGGTTCTCCATGTATTCCTATTTTCCGCTGTCCTCTTCATATCTTGATAACTCTCTTTCCCTTTCAAATCGTCTATCAGCTGAAACCATTTCTTACTTCTTTCCCTTTTTTCATCTAGTTTTCCTTCTAACACGTCTTTAACCATACTCTCTCTCCTCAGGTAATGTCCAACCCAGTTTGCCTTCCTCTTTCTAATACTCTCTATACTCATTCGCTTCTCTCCTACTCTTCGTAGCACTTCGTCGTTTTTCATCTTATCTGTCCATTTTATCATCAGCATTCTCCAAGTCCACATTTCAAAGCTATATATATATATATATATATATATATATATATATATATATATATGGCAACAAGTTGTTGGGATAAAGAAGCACAGTGAACACTCACCAATAACACGTCTTCAAGTTAAATGTATGCCACCAGAAACTTTTAACCTAGCCACCAGCTAAATTATAGTCTAAGCTTAGCAATAATTAATATGCAGACTTAGATGAATACTGTGATGTCACATTTTTATAATTAATATTTGCTATTGTTATTTTATCACGTTAAACTTCTTAAGTGCCTTACACAGAATAACAAATATCATTTAGACCTTAAATTTAACAATGCGACCACCACAACATGGCAAGTGGCTCCAAATGCGGCCACGGCGAATTTTTCTCTGAAAACCACTGATCTATACCCTGTCTATTAGGTAGTAAATATAAAATGTATTATTAATCTTAAATATTATAAGTATCTATTTAATTCGCGCGGTAATTAATATCATTCTAAATATTTCCATACATAAAATTATAAAATAGAACAAATATTCCCTCTTCACTACGCTCTTCAAACCTTTCTTGACCTCTTTAAAACCACTGATCCATTTCCGTAAAACTTGATTGAAAAAGACAGATAGAAACTCATAATTGCATAGGTTAATTTTTTATAGAGGGGTAGAAGAAAAAAGAAGTATTTGTCGCACGGAGAAGTGAGAAACTAAAAAATTGAGGAAGGAATAAAGGTGGAGGCGACAGGAAAACAGGGAGAGAGAAATTCTGAAAGAGCAGAAGAGGTGGAGAGGGATAATGTCTGAATGGACAGCTATATCGGTGGTTTAATGTGTAAGGACCTCGATCTGCACCAAAAGATATAGAAAAGATGGATTTTAGGAGGGGCAGGGACGCCCTAAGGATGTGTTAGATGCATATCATGCCGGGGTGATGCGAGAGAAGGGAAAGAAATTGAGGAAGAAGGTAGAAGGTTCGGAAGAAAGGTGGTAGAGGGTAGAGGGAGCGAAAGCAGAGGATAGAGAGAAGGAAGGAAGATAAAGATGGCAAGGCTTGAGGAAAGACGGCATAAGGTTCTCGTGTGCTGCGGTTAAATGTTCTTAGGGCTGTATTATGTGGATACGAGGAGGTTTGGGGTGTGCCCTGCAGTGAGTGGGAGGTAGGCAGGAGGGCGAGTGGTAAAAAGGAGGGGAAAAACGAAGGGAAAAAGCGTAAGAATGAGATTTTCAGAGGTTGTAATGGAGAGGAAAATGGGATGTGGCGGAGGTGAAGGCAGAAAATATAGGTCGATATAAAGGTAAAAAATGGCGGATAGGATGGTGTAGTTTTGAAGGAAGTAAGAAAAGGGTAAATGTGAGCTTGCAGAAATCTTATCGGTCGTTTTCGCTTCAATGACCGATGAGGGATTTTTAGCAAATGTAAAAATAGTTAAACGTTACGTCATTTGGGTGGAGTAGGTGTTCTTACAAGGATTTTATTACTGCTCCTTACTTACTGTTGACTTCAACGATGTAAATAGCTATTCTTTGCTAGGGTTATAATTACATTTTGGTTGAGATTGTAGGTGAACCGGAATTCATCAGTATTTTTTACAGTACCTGTCATAAAACCGTTGCCTTATAAACGAAAATATGTACCTTCTGCTCTCTTATGTTGTAAGTGATGTGACGTTTTTGCCATCAGATTAAAGTTATCAACACCATTGAATTCTTCATTTCCAAATGACTCATCATGCTTATACATAATAGCTGGAGTCATCGAGACGGATAAATATGCAGTGAAAATACATTGTATCAGTATTTGTATGAGCTTCGTTTTAAAATCGTTCTTGAGCAACTGTGTCAGATTACACTGTTCCTCACTTATCGATGAACGAATTTGCCGAAAGGACATTAAAGGGAACTTACCAAAGGCATGGAGCGAATGAATGATGGAAGTAAAATCCCACTCTCAAATTGATGTATTTTTAATGCACTTCGAATCAAAAACCAAAGGATAATGAGGGGAATTTCCGAGGTTCATTTAAATTCTAGCATTTGTATATATGCCTAAGGAAGTTATTAATAATCATTCACTCCGTCTGCACATTCGTCAGTAAGGTCAGTGTCATAAACAGAGCTCGGAAGATTTCGTGCGGATATTTCCTTAGTGAAGAGATGAAATTACTTCTTGTGAGAGTTGAATATAGCAACCTTGTCTCTCAATTGCTACTTGTGAATTTAAATCTGCGAATTGTACTTATTTTGTATTTTCCGAACATCAGATACGAGTTTACATGAGTGGAGATAGAGATGTTTCAGACAAATATCGGGTAAATGAGAATTAAATATCTTGCAAGTTGGTACTGGACGATTAATGCTGAAATGGTGTTTATTAAGTCACTTGAAACGTTATTTATGTTAAAAATATCGTAGAAAAATGTCTCTTCTGTTCCTCGTGAAATTAGTCGTAGAATGTAATTCAGCGCAGTAATGGAGTGACGACAGCGATAAATTATCCTTAGAGTGAGTGAACGATGATAAATAGCTGTCAAAGCGCTGCGACATTTAACGGGAATTTCTTTATGAGGATTTTAACCTGCCGCAATATGCTCGGATTCTACTCGGCTGAAGAGCCATTCCATACGAAGTTTCATTGTTCCATTAGTGATTTTTACATAGTAGTGGAACTTAATGGGAAGGGTCGAAGCCATTACCGACCTTCAGTAAAAAACTTCATCGATTTGCGCTCGACAAAAAACAGGCCGAGCTGAAACAAAAGTGCCAAAGCTAAGGCAAGGCATATATATGTTCGGGCGAGGTTATTTTTGCAAACTAACTCCGAAAATTAGAAAATCAAAGATATCAAATAGGGATTATCAATGGAAGAGAAATCGTCAATTTTCCCAAATAGAACTTTTCCATAAAGAAAATTGCATTGAATTATTTAAGAGTTCAGTTAGGACGTATAGATGATTATGTACAATCTAGTTATGCTGCACTAATGAAATATAAAATTAAGGTATATCTGGATAAACTAAGTTCTATATCTTTTCATGTTTTTTTTAGGGATTTGAATTTTCTGCGATAACATCCGTTTTCTGATTCATTGCTATAGCCTCTTAGAGCCTCATTTTAGGTCGCTTCTTATCAGTTGGGACTGGATCCAGATTTCTCCCGTTTAGAGATGTCTGCCATTTCAGTTTCTCAACTATTTCAATTACGTCAGAGATTCTTATCTATTTAGCTTTTGCGTTCTTCTTCCTTTTCCTTCGACTGGTGCCGGATATACTTTTTAATCGAAGTATTTTTGAGATTTATGGGCGGTTCTTGAATTCACTATCCTCATTTTTGCAAATAATAGCTGATATGTTATTGTTCAGGTAAGAGTATTAAGTCTCACGGCGTCCCTAGAAGCCTAACCACCAAATTTTTACATACCGATTTCAACTTTGGTGCTCTTTTCCTCCAATTTCAAGTTTTCAACAGTACCATTAATTTTTATATCTGGTCTAGGTCACATGGCTGAATCTTCTTTTATCTCCATCATAAAATCACACAGAGACGACGTTAAGTTAGTCAAAATTTGTAGTACTTTATGTTATTGACTTTTTCATTGCTAAATTGACATAAATAGCTTAACATGTGGCCTACGTCTTAATATCGATTTTATTAATTAGAGAGATGCATTTTCAGCAATTTATGAAATAATAACCGTCGAATTTTGAAAGTCTTTGAGAGGATGCCGCAGAGCATATTTTATTCATTCCATCGCTAATTGCCACTTTTTCCTTAGAGAGCGAGTGAGAGAGACATGCAAAGCGATGCGTAAAAATTTTATGCTTTCGTCATCAGATTTAGGAGATGGTGATCCGTTTTGAATCGAGAAGCATAAATTTTACGTCGAAGGCGTAGGAAGAGGAGGCTGAAGACGTTTTTTCCCACTTAGGAAGTGCGTGTTTTAAAGAAAAGATAGCGCACGTGTCGTTGCTGATAACATAAAGGAATGCGTAGGAGGGAGGAGGGAAAGAGGGGGAATGGCCCGTGTGCACACACGCTCAGCTTTATGAGGCATATAAGAAAACGAATTCAAAAGGAAGTAAGATAAGATAATGAGGGTGAAAGCGAGGAAGAAATTTAGTAGTGTGTAGGAAATCTGGATCGTAGAAGCACACGATATCAGATGGCGTGTTGCACGAAGGATAGAGAAGAAAGAGAACACGGAACAGTGTTTTCTTTAATCCTAGAAATTCAGGTAAATGACCTCACAAATCATTTAAAGCAAAGTCAATAAAGAAGAAGTGAAAGTCCATGCTCGTGAGATCGAATCATTCAAACATTCGTACATCATCCTAATTTAAACGCAGTGTGGATTATCTGGTCGTGATATAGTGAGAAGATTCCAAAATCTTTCGTGAAAACGGTCGGAATCAGAGAAAGATAATTTATATTTTTTTAGAGTTGCAAAGACATTAGGTTTTCCTTGTAAGATAGGTGTGTCATGATGGAAAAATAAGTGCGGAAGAATGGAACACGGAGGAATGAGCTATACGAAGAAAAAAGAAGGAAGAAAGGAGAAACGCGCGGTAAGAATGACGATAAGAATAGATTTGAGTAACGGAGATTGAGAAAGCATGGAATATAAATCAGCCAGCGACAAATAATAGGCCGGAGAAGAGAAGAAAGGGATTCGAAAGATGCGAGACGAGGGTGTGATATCGAAGCATACAGAGGACAGCGAGAGGATAAAAGAGATAGGGGTGAAATTCTGTCAAAGGGCAAATGTTGTTGCAGTAAAAATCGATAAAAGAAGAAAATGCCGATTTGGAATAAATATCCCCGAAAAAGAAAAAAAAATGGAGAAGCGCATATAAAAAAGTACGAGACAAGGAAATTGATAAGTTTCGAAAGTGGAATAGTGGATGTGAATTAGTCAAAAGGATAACAGACGGCAAGACACGCCCAAGGAAGCGGAAGGAAGGTTTGAAGAGGAACACGAAGAAATAAAATAAAGCCTTCGATATATCGGAGGTGGAAGCGAACTCCGTGGTCGCTTTGCGCAGAGAGATGGTTTTGCAAGAGCAGTCAGGTGAATTCATGATAAGATGACTGAGAAAGCTATTGAATTCGATATTTGGTAGTGGTAGCTCTGCCAAGGATTCCGAAGTGAGGCTGAGGCGAGAGACGGTACGGAACATACGGTTTGGGAAGAGGTTAGCGGAGATGGCGAAGATATGGAGGACGCGGGGCAGGATGAGGGCGTGGAGGAGAAGGAGGAGGAAGCGGTTCTCGTGCGTCGGGGAAGGTATCGCGGGACAAGTAATGCGGAGTCTTGAGAAGAGAGAAAGCAAATTGAGGAGGCGGGAAGAAACGAGGAGGGGGGTTATGGTAAGGGTGCGGCAGGGATATGAGAAAACGGAATTAGATAAACCGGAGGTTTATAAAGGGTTTTGGGAGAGGGTTTTTGAGGGGTTGGTTGGGGAAAGGGTTGAGAAAAGAGCGGCTGCAGTGTAATAGAGCAGCGAGCCGCGGGTGGGTGAAAATTCGTGGGTGGTTTGTTGAAGGGGCCTCTAAAGATGCCGCCGGCATTCCCCTCTCCCTATCTCTCCCTCAAAGATATGCGACCAAATGCTTTTAACTCCTCTCCTCCCGACCTCCCGATCCAACCCTCCTTCCCTCTCTCCCGCTTAATACCTCTTCCCTCCACTTTAAACCCTCTCACCTTCTCCTCTTCTTCCAACCTCTACTCCTTTTCTGCTCCACCCTTCTCACCCTCGCTTAAATTCTCTCAGGGATTCGGTTTGCTATGGCGATAAGACGGCGGTTGACAGGCTAGTTTCGGGTGCACCCCGCTCTGAGGGGAAATGGTACCGGATTCCCTCTCTTTCATCTTCCATATCCCTTACACTTTTTCTCCGCTCTCCTCAGAATTCCCGCATCCCTCGCTCTCTTAAGCGTCCATATTGCAGAACCCCTCTCTTACGCGCCTGTATACTGAAGCGACTCGTTTCGGGGAAAGGAGAGATAGGTGGAGAGGAGGGTGATGGCCTTTTGTGTCAGGAAGAGTGGGAGGTAGGTGAGAGAGCAAATGAGAAGAACGGATCGGGTTTCTTTGTGGTCCTGGACTCATGTAAACGACCCAAAACTCCTCTCTCCCTCTTTCCTTTCTCTTTCCCGTCCTGATTCTCTCCCTGACGATCTTATCCCCCTTAATATAACTTTCTCTCTTTTTCCTCTTATACGCATAGCATAATCTGACGTTAGAGGTATACTCGTATGAGTCGAGGCATGACGGTCGTTGAACTCTCTATCTCTATTTTCGCAGTACCCATCTTGCATCTCTCTCCATCTCAGCATATATAGATCCCTCTTTAATCTGCTCTTGATCTTCGGTTGTTTTAAACAAATGAACGGGTATGACAGTCACGGTTGCTTTGCCACCCGTTTTGTCGAGTTAAGGTTGACTGATTCCTTTGGAAGCCCGTTGCTGTGATAGCGCGGTCTCGTGTTCCACTCGTATCTTTCTCCGTGGATCGCTTTTGCATCATCGTCGTCACGGGATTTAGCTGTCTCATACTGCATCTTGATAGCGTGGCCTAAGGATCTTGAATGTGGCGGAGGGGATAAGGGGTTTTTAAATGCGCCTTTAATTCAGCTGCGTATTATTTCCCTTAGAACGCTGCTTTAGACGCACCAATAGGCCAGAAGAGCCCATAAGACGGATTGGCGTAATTTTTATGACTTATGGGGAATTGAAAATTAATGATGGATCGGGGAAACTAATAATGTCAGGCTAAAGTGCGTGAATAAAATTTTAATTGATTGTCAAGTTAATAACACTCGTTGTTTACTGAAAAAGTTTTCAAAAATTTACTGTTATATAGTGTAAATATTAGTTACCGCTATTGATGTTCATGTACATTTTTAAACTGCTATTTTTAGTCAAATGCAGAATTCGACTTACTGTATTTTCAGTTATGCAAACTAATTTTTGCGAAAAGTTAACTTATTTGTCTGAAAATTTCAAATATTTTAAACCCAAGTCTTGGTTGTATACCAGGCATTTTTGACGTATCACCATCAGTAGTGTCAGTCTTATGACTGGCCTTGCTGACTAGGGAATATGTACATGGTGTGGTGGTTTCCCGCTGCCTTCCACACTGGACACATCCAGAAAGGAGGAGGGAAACTCGGTGTCGACATTAGCCTACTCTTTACGAAGAGCACCAAGGGGGCAAACTGCTTAACGTCTCTTCCAATGGACGCTGACATACGAGATCTTCTCAAGCCACACAAATGTAGTATAGTGCAGGGATGGTAAATACGTGGCACGCGTGCGATTTTATTTGACATGCGTAAGCTTGTATTTTCTGTAAAAAAATACGAAGTTTTTTTAGGGAAGGATTAAACTAGTGGAACGCGAAAAAATTCTGACTACTCGCATTGCTTTTGGCACGCGACACAAAAAATCATTTGCTATCACTGGCATAGTAGCTCCTAAATGCTATAAACAACTAATTAAGTTGTAATAAAAACGGATCAGATTATTTTACTTTTTTATGTTGACAATTATAAACCAACATTGGCGTAATTAGCGGGTGAGTTAAATTAATGTTGATTGTGATATTCTTTGAAGATATATTTGTTCTTATTGTTATCTGAATGGAAGGAAAGTAATTACAGTGGAAATAAAGGGAAGAAGTAGCACTGGAATCTAAAAGGTGAACTTTGACCTTTCTGTCATTTGATGAAAGCCGCAGATGAATTATATTTAGGGGTTATTAAAAAATACAATCTAAATCGCTAAATTTTGTTTTTACGTTCTACTTTTATGATAGTTATGATTTTGTAACTTGAATTAGTGCATGCTTTCACCGGGTTATACCATTATATATTGAAGGATAAAAAATTAAAAAGCAAATTCATAAATAATGTCGTTGAATGCTTTCTTGGCAATAATTCATGGGTAATATATATCGCATTTAAATAACTTTATTGTGGCACTTAGAAGAATATTGTCAAACTTAATATTTATCCTTAATCGCACCGAGTAAAATAAAAGGCATTTAAGGATTGATTAGAAGTTTGATTGATTATTACTCGTTGACTCAAGAAAATAACTGTTGCATTTTTTTAACGATTGCCGTTATTATACTTTTAAAAAATAGCCGATTATGGCATTAATTCTTAAATATATAAATTGATAAAGATGACCAATTTGATAAAATGCATCTGAAAATCATAAGGCAGTGTAATGACGTCGGGCGGAGCCTCTCCTAAGGATTCAGTAAATTTCTTCCCGCAGTCCTGAAATTTATCGAACACTTCAGTGAGAATGCGTAACATAAGATTTCACATCAACTCCTGAGCTTCTGTTGGAAATTCCAAGGAGCTCTCATCAGCCTCTTATATCCAACCCTGAATAAAGTCAACTTCCATCACGTGCACTCAACACGTGCATATGTAGTGTGGAGACCATTAAAACCTCGGATTCACCTCTTACCTCATTGTGTTTTGACGTGAGACATCTCCCTTTTTCTTCATCTACATTCGGCCTAACATTTCCTCTCCTAGTCTTATCTCGCGCGAGTATATTTTTTCGTCGAAAAAGCACGATAAGAGCAGAGAAAGTGCGAGATCACGAGAGGATCTCTCTAAAACCGGGTGCATTCGTTTTTTCCTTACTTTGCCATTTCTCTGGGTTTTAAAACTTTATTGTTGACCTTCCCTTTCTTATCTGAATCGTTTTCGTCGCGGACACACATTCTCGTAAGACTACCATCTACACCTCCCTCCACATCTCCAGTCGTTCAGCCCATTCCTCCTCACTCCTCCGTCGCTTCCGCGCCCTATCATTTCCTCCCTCGTCCTTCTTTTGCACGTCATACGCTTCAACAGATGTCTTCTTTCCCCTCTTCCTCCGTTCTCTCGTTTTAACATCCTTAAAACTAAACCAAAGCCACACTACGTTTGACGTCATTTTTCTCTCTGCCTCCCATCATCTCCTTTTCTACTGGATCACTCTCGTACGCACTCGTTACTCTCTTGTTTGCCCCTCCCTCCATCCGCCACACACTATACACTCCCCCTCTCTATCTCGTTCTTTCTTCATCTACTTTAATTTCCAGACCTAATACTTCCCAGAATCTTCCCTCGACTTTCCTTTTATCTCGCCTCGTGGATTCTAGAAGGTTCTCGATTTTTATACGTTCTCTGTTTCCCCTTCCATCACTCCTCCTCCTTCCGTTTCTTTTTCATTCCTCTCGCATTTGAGAATTCAACCCGAATCCATTAGCAACCCCTTTGATTCTTCTCGCTGACCGAGGTTCTCCGGTTTTCTTTCTCACGTTCTCGGAATTATTCTCGGCGCAAATTGGTCGTTTCAATAATTACCGGTGCCGCCTTTAACCTTCTTTTTTCATGGAGGGGTGAGGAGGTGGTGTTAGTCTGAGGGATACGCGATGGTGGTTATCTACATTGAAGACGGATGAAGGAATGAGGTCACGCTAGGGCGGCAATCTTTTTCCCTTCAGGGTCCGGATTCGGAAGGCGAATGTTAATTCGAGCCGATTATTTCGGAAGCCTGAAAATTTTCCGTGGGGATTGAATTTGATGCCGCTCGGAAGACATCGATTTTTAAACCAGACAGGATTTTGAGGAGGGTTCGTCGAAAGAGGATGTTTTTAGACCTTTTTGGATTCTAATTAAGCTAAGGAAGCGGAGGAATTTAGCATAGAAATGGATTTTATGCTGCGGATGTGTGGTTGGTCTTAACGGCGAAATTTTCTTTGAGAATGGTTTCTAAATGGGAACTTTTTCAGAGACAGTTAATGGCTATGTCTGACTTCCATATTCATGGAATTTCTATTCTTAATTGAATTTAATTCGTCGGCATAAAACACTGTCTGCATATTATATATATATACATATATAATTAACTATGTAATTCTTTGGTGTTCACCAATGATTTATGTGAAAAAATTTGCTAAGCTAAAAAAATCGATTTGCAGAAATTGATGTCTTTTACATGTATTATTTGTTTCCAGGTAATGTTTTAGCCATTTCCTCAAGGATAGTTGCTATTTTTCATTTATTAGTAAGTAATTTAGTGAAAACTTCCTTATATTTGAAAAACGCAGTTTTAAAAATTAAGAAAGGCGTGTTAAACTTGAACCCATGATTAGGCGAGAGCTTTTAGTGCACAAAGATAAGTATCTTTTGAAGAAGGTCGTAATTATGATATCCTTAGTCAAAGAGAAATAAAGAGTTTTATATCGCACAAATTTTATACGAATTACAAGTCAAAAACCTTGTTAAGAAATTGCTGTTATTCCGTCTTGAAAAAACGCCCACGTTTTTTTAAACCAACCCTCTCGACGTAAAACGTCTCATAACAAGGCGAGTAAGTCAAAGATAACGCCATTCTCTCAATCTACGTAGATAACGCGTGCGCAAACGCGTCTGTACATTTAGCGGAGTGAATGTTAAGGTTTTAAACGTCGCGGAGCGGAACGAGACTGTTATGATTTCTGCCAACCCAACCACCAGCAACCGAATAATAAAAATAAAATAAAACCCTCTTGGCGAAGGGGATTGGAGAGCACGTTTCTCCGAATGGTTTGATGAAGTAAGGATGAGAGCTCCAGGGATCGGTCCCAAGTTTCTCGAGAAAAGTACTACTTAAGGTCTTTTCCCTATATCCTCGAGCTCTAAGTGACGAGCCTACGTCCCACCACCTCCTTCCCACAATCCTTTCATCCCCTCTCCTTAGGAGAAGAGAAAAAGGGAAGGGAGAGCGTGCGATATTGCGGATTCTGCAGGTGAAATAAAAAGGGGGCCAGATGAAGATGGTCTCCACGAGATGTCCCATTTTGGTAATCAGGAGACCTAAGAGATTAAGAGTAATTCCAACTCCTTTTCGTTGCGTCTCTCCCCGCCTCTCTTTTGCCATCATTCGCACTCAGAACCGGTATATAGGCGATTTGTATTCGCGAGGATAGCAGAAAAAAGAGGAATGGATGGATTGAAAGTGCACCGTTCTGTGAAAAAGGGATTTTTTTATGCGAGGGTTGGTTTTGAGGACGAAGAAATCGCATTCGAAGGTGGGAGGGAAGCAGAAAGAATGAGGGTGCTCGCGGGAAATTGGGGTTTGACCTAAATTTCTGCCGATATCAGTAGATGTAGCTGAAGTGTGTCATGAATTCTCGGGAGGATTTCTCGGAGGAACTAGCTACCACCTGGTGGGAGGGGGCATTTTGTATGCAATTTTTAAAAACTGTGTTCTCGGAAAGAAAGACAACGTTTTGGGTTAGTTGCGGCGATAACGCATTTAATCTCACGAGGAAGAAATGTTATTTTACCCGACTGTCGTATGTAGATGTTATATGGCAGTTAATTAAATTTTAAGACGAAAATTTCAAAGATATTAATTTGTAGATATTTATGTTGTGTAAGTGAGAAATGATTTGCCGGAATTTTTAAATGCTAGCGTTAAACTATTCTAATTAACCATAGTTTAAAATTTTTTAGTACCATTATTTTGTCCGGAAAATAATACGAGAAAAGACTCCAAAGTTAGGAAAATTGTAGGATTTAAGGTTGTTATCTTAGATTTGCGGAATTTTCTTGTCCGTGATATGGTAAGCCATAAGATTTTAAACAAAGAATTTATACGAAGTTTTATACCGTTCAAAAAAACTCAAAATACTATGGTACACACTTGAAATAATTACGAAAGCCATGTATGATTGTGAATGTGAATATTAAACTATCGACTAACTCGAATCTATCGGTAGAAAAAATATGGTGAGTTGTTGTGTTCTATTATCGAGATTTAGAAATCTATCTGCTTTAATATTTTTCTTTATTTTTGCCACAAAGGAATTAAGATATTCAATTGGAGTAATTTTTACAAAATAACATTTTTTGCTTTTGTTCCATATAAAGCAATACTTAATTTGAATTTTAGGTATGTTAAATTATAGTTTGACATATGACATTGACAGTTTATGCGTTCAAGAATTTTGTGCTGTTATTTAAAATAACCGTTTAATGCGCATGCTCTTAACACCTTTTGCTGAAAGTCCTTTCTATTGAGAGGAATAAAGAAAACGTAATTCATGTAGGCAATGAAGCTTGTTCACTTTGGAATCATGCATTAACTTATTATTAGAATTACTATTACTAAATGAAGACAGCGACTTTCTGACGTCTTTTTCCTTTCACACACGATCACGTTGAAAAATGTCTAGTGCTTTTAAAAAATGACAACTATCTTTCTCATAAAAAGAGAAGGAACGCCTGTGCATCTTAAAAAAGATAAGAACGTCCCTTATTTTTATGGAGGTAATAATTTCACACACGTCATCCATTAATCCATCTGTTCACTGATGACGGCGGGGAGCTGTCGAGGAGGGTAGAGATAGAGACAGGGCTAGAAAGAACATCGTGACCCCGTTTTCCTCATCTTCTACGAAGGATAAGAATAAGGAGAGGGTGAAAAGATAGCTATAGAGATATAGTTTTACTCCTTCTCCACCAGAAGACGAGTCATCTTTGTCTTTGCTGGATAGGAGAGAAGAAACAGCAGCATCAGAATGGAGAGGAGATAACATTCTATTGGAGAGGGAGAGTAGGGGATTGTGGGAAGAACATCGTATAGGTTGTCTCTTCACTACCTTATTACGTTCTTTTTCGCGGACGGAGATGTCGAAAGGAAAGAAAAGAAAGGCCTATATTATTAATTAGTATTAAGCGTGGCTTACACTAGAGAAACCCTATCTCAGACGTTTTCATCCGGAACGGAAACGGTTTCTTCTATTGTGCATAGACTGGATAAGATTTTGGGTTCGTCTCCGTGTACTGGATTTATCTGCGAATAGGAGGAGAAATGGAAGTGTGCGACATCTAAGGGGGATGGGAAATATAGGAGGCGGAGGGTGGGAGAGAGAAATGGAGAGATGTGTAGTATAGAGGCGTCGAGGTAGTCGCGTCGCGATGGTAATTACTTCGAGTGGAACTGCGGGACTGCCTCGTTCGAAGTCGTCGGTTTATGAAGAGAAGGGGTGGGAGGACGAGAGTTGAGAGGGCTGAGCATGGGCGGGGGAAGGAAGAAAGAATGCTCTTGAGGACGATAGAGGTAGGATGGGAGGAGCGCTAGAGGGAAATATGAGCGTGGAAATGTACGCGCGAAAGATCGCCGGTTGGGAATTTCCTTTTTGAGCTTTGTGGAGAGATAGAGAGTCTTCAGGCTGCCTTTCTTTCTATTTCGTCGGAGTTCAAACGAGGGAGAGGGTGACATGTTGAAATTCGAAACAGGTCCCGTTAGAGCAGGCAGGATCGGTCTGTTCGATAAAGTCGATGTTATCGATATCGCGGCTAAAGGCCTACAAAATAACTTTTTAACGGTCGATTAACGACAGTATCGATGCATGGAAATGGGTCGGAACCTTTATATTTTTGGTATTGATAGCTAGAAACTTTTCGAAGATCATTTTTCGAGGGGAGTGTCATATGCTGATACTGCTGATGATGTTGTTGACGTTGACAAAGACTGTTGCTTTACGGTTTTACCATAAATGGGTCCTTCCTAATGACATTTTTATTAAATATATTTATCGCTCTGAATTAATTGGTTGGACGTGGAATTGTATAAAACATTTTGAGGTATTTAGAGCGGAAGATGTGACCCAGTTCGGTAATGCAAGTGAGCCAAAGAGAGAGAGAGAGAGGAAGAGAAAGAGATCGGTGGAGGGAGAGGTGGGCAGAGAGAAGCAAGGAAAAACAGAAGAGTAGATAGAGGGGAAGGAGGAAGACAGAGAAAAAGGGAACAAGATGATCCAAATTGAACTTATGATGTCTACTCTCCATTTAATCATTTATTTAATACTTATATTTGCTTTAATAGCTTTAAAGTCATTGCGGATATGTAGCTTTTTTGTTCCCAAATTTCATAATTTACCGTTATAGAATACTACAAATGCATTCGAACGGAATATATAATTGATCACGCGTAGTTTTGCGTCAAAAATAACTCGTGTACTTATTAGAATATACCGAATCTGAGTCCAACAATAGTTGTTCCTATGGCAACACTCGTAATGAGTGATAAAAACTGCAAAATCGCCAATATTTACACGAAATTCTAAGAAATACAATCGATAAGCAAAACTCTATGATTAAAATTAGAATTTTAATTCTTTTCTTCAGAGAATAGTACAAATCCCTCACCGATATTACAATTCTAAGATATTTTAATGTGCAAGAGAAAATTATCCTGCATGCTGAATTTCAGATTTCCCATTTAAATATAATGGGAAGAATAGTTCCTGGAATCGAACCCGAGACTTTAATCTTCGCAACAAAAACTATCCTCGGGAGCTCGGCCCATGTATCAAGAGATTTTCACCAAGTTTCATGAAAATCGGTCTATTGGTTCAAAAGTTAATAGAGGGACGGACAAACGTACAGACAGATAGACACAACGACAAAACTATAAGCCTATTTCCATTCTGGAAAGTAGGCTAAAAATGAGAGAATAAAGGAGGGAGTATGCTGAGTGAGAGGAAAGAGGGGAGGAAGAGAAATATGGAATAGGATCTTTCTTCTTTTTTCCACATCACTTAAAAGATCTGCTGCGCTCCTGCAAAACGTATATTTTATGAAGGATCATAAACATAAACGCGGCATTAATTATCGCTTCAATTTTATGCCGCAAACCTCTCTGTTGTCGTGGCAGAACAGTGGAGTAGATAATTAGATTATTCCTTACGTACTTGTGAGTGACCTCAGGGAAGTAACGCCTTAGTAAAAGTTTCCATATTTCTCGACGCATTACGTTAGTAATCTATTTAAAAGCGGAAACAGCGGAAACGAGTAGTTCTGGGCAATATATTCTATTTTTCAAGGTCGAGAATATTAGTATGCATACATTAAAATGGCCTCATATCGAGAAATGTTTTAGTTCAATAATTTTAACGAGAAAAACATCTTCAAACCCCATCTCAAGCTAGAATTCGTTATTATGCGTTATTTGCACGAAGTGAACGCATATAGGGGAGGTCGTATTCGTCCGTCCGTCCGCCTGTTTAAACTAGGGAATTGTTGGTGGTATTTTGATGAAATTTGATATTGGGGAGTTTTAGTAAATTTGGTCGAACGATTTCCATTTTGGTTAAAGTCTGGCAGTAATTACGACTACTTTACATGAAGACCTACATGTAGTTTACATCGTGCCTGTTTCAACTTTGTAACTGCTTGACGTATTTTGATGAAATATGGTATTGGACAGTTTTCCTAAAATTGGTCGAACGATTCCAATTTTGGTTATAATCGGACGATAATAACGATCACATTACATGAAGACCTACATGCAGTTTACAAGGTACCTGGTTCAACTCGGGAACCGCCGGACGTATTATGATGAAATTTGGTATTGGGTAGTTTTACTAATATTTATCGATCTCAAAGAACGCATTTCGAAACTCTGTGTACTCCAATATGGAGTACACCTTTCTATGCTTGTTTAAGATAATTTTGAACCACTCCATCACGTTACTGCGGCAAAGAAATTGGGTATGATTGTTAACGCGCTAATTTATTTATCGTGTTTCAATGCGGCAACCATCTACGAAGCTGTTAAAAGAAAATTCGCATTGTTAAAATTGTGAGGCATTTTTATGTCTCTCAAATGAAAAATATCCGTCAGTTTCAATCTATCCGCCTGTGAAATCGACGGATAAAGCCTGTACTTTGTGAAACTCCATCGTAAATGAAACAAAGAGATAACTTAGTAAAAAGTTCCACCTTAATGGTAATAAACGACCGGTTTCGACTAAGAACAAGTCATCATCAGGTGATGATGATGGAAGATTTTCCTAATTTATCTCTTCGTTTAATTTATATTCCCCTGTTTTTTTCGCATGCATCTAGCGCTCAACTGCAGGACATATTTTGGCGAAACGTGATATTAAAAGTAATAATATAATATGAAAGTGTTCTCGAGTGAATTAGCTTGTAATCCAAATTTACTAGCTTTCAACACTCTCATTCTTCACCAAAGAGAAATGTTTTGTATAAATTTTTTAGATAAAAATAAGATAAACATTTCCCATCGTGCACATATTTATAGGATGTTATTATTTTAGAGAAAGTTTCCACCTAATATTTATCATGGTATATCGTAAAGAAAAGGAAACTTTATCATATATATATATATATATGCGTATCTATTGGAAATTTTTAAAAGTTTCAATGACATTGAAAATTTTATGGGTTTCTTATTTGCAATGCAATATTCAGAAATTTTTCATGCGTGTTTTTGAGCTTGTTTTAACGCTCATATACACGCTTCGCCGATTTTTTTTAAAGATAGCAGTATCCAGGACTAAATTAACAACTTAAACTGGAGAGCATATATAATTCGAGGTAATACTATTCTTGTTTTAAAAATTCAGAATGCGAGAAAAAGCCTTACTACATTTAAGACATTTATTAATGTTTTCTAGCTTAGGAATGATTTCATTCAAACGTTAAATAATTTCCTACTGCCGGATGACTGATTGCGGAACATCGAAATTGCATGTCTGAAACGCCCTATATATCATATGCCACATCAACGCCTGCGTGGTGGATGCAAACTCGGCTCCAGCATTACGATTTAAACACGACCGCTGCGCAGTGCTCGAATTACGTTCACGCATTCGGAACGATTCGGGAATTATTTAAGGCTCAGAAGACGGGATCATTTGAGAGGAGAGTAATATTCCGAGGGAGTGGGATTGGTGTAGGGAATGCGAGGTGGGCACGTAGAGATGGCAAATTGGAAGAGGGTTGGTGGGATGAGGGGAAGGGGGAATGCAGGAGGAGCAATATTGCAAGAGATTGGTCGAGGGAGGGAGGAATGGGGAGGGAGGGGGATCATAGGTTTAACGGTTGCACCACCGTAGGCCCTCTCCCGGAGGAAGCTAACACGACCGCCCTGCCATTGGAGTGATACCGGATGCGAACACGGCACGTCACGGTCGAAGGACGGTTTGCCGAAGCCGGGTGAAAGGTTTTCGTCATCCCTGGTTGCGTCGGATAGGCTGTGTTACCCACCCTTTGGTGTTGCTCGGAGGGCATCAACGCCATCCCGCGGGGAAGTAGAAAGGAAGGGTGAGAGAGGGAGAGGAGAATCGGAGGTTCGGATATCGCAAGCTGTCGGGAGACAAGGGCGCATGTGTTTTCGTGTGTGTGTTCTCTTGTGGATATCCGTGGTCGTGTGCTTTTGCGCGTGAATCTGCACGTGCGTTATCCTTCCGCTTCCCCTGCGAGGGTAGACAAAACCCAGATCTTGGGGTGACTCGAGGGGAGTTAACTTCGCCGTTCCCTTTCGCCGTCGATAAGATGTATTTTCGCGGGCGATTTATTTTTATTTTCGAATGTGTTTCCGTCGCCCGATCGCTTTTCATGGAGGACGGATGCGGGAAGATTTTTCGCGCCGTCGGAATAAATAAAAAAATGGTGATAAAGTCATGCGTATGTAAAATTTACCGCTTAAGTTTTTTTTACCGGCGCTGTGGTGTTTTTTGTTTTAGATTTCGACCCGCGACGATATGAGCGACTATTGCAGGCGACGGCTTAAATAATGACCGAAAAAAATATCGAGAGAAGTAGGGTTTCCCTTTCTCTCTTTTGTTTTATCTTTCTTTCTCTCTCTCTCTCTCTTCTCCCCGCATGAATAATTGCTATAGGGAACTTTTTTTGGTGCGTACGTGTGCGCGCGCACGAATTGCTGTAGACGGAGTGAAAGGCTATCAGTTTTTTTGCGTGGCGGCGGAGCACATCGAGGCTTCTGAAGGAACCGATGCGGAATCTTCATCTCGTCTTTAATTAATTGATATTTTTTTTGCGTCATTGTTTGCCTCGAAGGGGGAAATGGTAAATATTTTTACTCACAGCTTCAAGGAAATGGTTACGCGTGCAATAACTTTCTGTCGTTTTATATGAAAGTTTTGCTGACATCCAAGGAAAAATTCATGGTGTTCCCCAATTCTCTAAGTTTGAGACTCATTTATATCTTAGCAGATATCGAAAAAAGATTACAGAATTAAACTGAGGTAGCCAAAACTTTATGAAATGACGCTTTGAAAAACGTTTTCGAATTGTGCATTCAAGTATTAAGATAACTTCAATTTCAAACAAAGCGCAGCATATACTACGCATTGATCAAGGTTATGGAACTATTGGAAACTTATTAATGAATTTTAGAAAGGCCAGTGTTGCCTTTTTCTATTTTTATAGTTGTATATTTTACGCTACTGAAAACAGTTATTTGTATAACATTGAAAGATTTTCTGTATTTTAACAACTGAAGTGCGTGAAATACATGATGAGCAAAGTATTCCTTTGTGTATTTTAAGAATCTAAATGAATACCAAAGCAATGTTATGAGAATATATCGTTTATTGTTTGTTTGAATGCCCAGCCAATTCGCCTCTCTTACAGCACAAATGGTATCTCAGAGGTAGTGCAATGCATAGCCGGGGAAGGGAGAAGGGAAACCCGGTGCCGGCATTTGCCTGCTCTTACGAATAACACCAGGGGGCGTACGGCTTAACGTCCCTTCCAAAGGACGAAACAGATAAATTTGCGCGGTCTCCTCAAACCACACAAACAGGGGTCCGGGCAACCTTGAAAAAATCCTACTTGCGCAGGATTCGTACCCGATGACTTTTTCAAGCATCGGGCGAGTAGAAGCCAGCGTCCTAACCACTACACCACCGGCACCCCCGAATATATTGTTTAATACTTTTCTATAGTTTCCCAAACGTTAATATACTCCTGCGAGCACATTGAGAGCAATTTGTGGAATGGGGTAAAATACATTCCACCTCGGGAAATTAGATGCAGGTTAGGAAACGGGATGAATATTTTTTCCTCATTTTCACTTTCGTCTGCTCTGCGCCAACCGCCACCCCCTTCTTTCCGTTCCACATGTCTGAGAGGAACAGGAGACGGATGTTCAGTCGAGCAGAGCCCTCTCGTCAAGGGGAATTGAGGTAGGAGGGGAAGGAAAGAAGGTCCGTGCGGCAAAGGTGAGAGGTCTAGGTGGCAAGGTATTCACCCTGTGCCCTGGATTCAAGCCAACAACTAAGGGACGACGGGTCTCTCGTTGGCACTAGCTTCCGGTAATTAAGAGGAGCCGAGGTCGAAGAAAGGATGGAGGACGTGAGCGCGAGAATGAAGCAGGAGGATGGAGGGATTGAACGATGTCGAAAGAATGAATATAAAGCGGATTGGAGAAAAGAGATTTGGAAGTAAGGGATTACTGTTTCCGAATTACCGAGGGAAAGAAGTGTGAGTTTCGTTCGTGCAGACAGATTCTACTCCCCCTTCTCCCCCCATCAACTTCTTTGCTGTATCCGTACCTCTCCCACCTTCCTCATTCTCCGTGGTGGGTTGGATTGAGAACAATATTACTGGAGGTTTGGGAGAGAACAAGAAGACGGATGGATGGGTTGTGATATGGGGAGAAGGGGTGTGTAGTGTGAGGAGAGGAGGAGATGGAGGGCTCGTTGAAGATTTTTGAGAGCTGTACCTTCGCAAAACACGGGCGGGTTTGTGTTGATTTTGAAAGTTATGCGAAGAACTCTTTTGTTTGGAAGGTAGTAAATGAGAAAACTTACGTCGTATATATAGGGTTGGTTTAACAGTATTTTACATTAAATGGATGGCGCTTTTGATCTAATGGGCTTTTTTTCTTTCGTGCTAGTCCATTTAAAAAAAGCTTCTAAATACCTGGCGATAGAAAGAATGCAGAATGCCCCATTATATAATAATAATCCATGTGGTATTTGTATCACTAGGGATTTTTTTCATTGCAGAAGTCCAAGTTTTCCTGACGTTTTATACTAGGCCGTTAGTGCATAAATATTTAAAAAAATATATCCTTATTGCAGAGATTTAAAAGTGCGTATCGCTTAGGTTAAATAATGAAAATAAAAAATAAGTGGATACTTCGATAAAAGTAATTAAATTCCATTACAAAAGAAGTTTTTGTATTCAAATTTTAAAACAGACTCGAGCATAATGCTTTTATTTCAATTGATACTCTCGTTTTCCTTTGTATTTCGAATAACTTGGGCAGTATAAAATCTATTTTACGCGAATACAAACTAATGTTTATTCTCGAAAGGATAAAGAATAGTTGTCTAGGTGTCATTTTAGATTTGAATGTATTTTTTATATTATTTTCATATGTTGAATTATCTTTATCGTCCTCTTGTAATGATGCTTTATATTTAGCTTTCATCATCATGATATATAACTTTGTCGCATTAATTTAAAATTTGAAACTGGATTTTATAATTTGCATATAACTCCCTTTATTAACCTGCAACTCGTGGGTGCCATAAATATTTCGAATCATCTCTTTCTTTATTTTATTATATCTTCATACATTTTTCATGAGTGCTTCCCTTGAATGCCCGCTTTTATGGTTCCGATTTTTTGAAGATTCACAGAGTCATGCAATGCATTTAAAATGTTTCCATGAAAACTTTGGCTCTATCTGAAGATTTTATTATTAAGGCTGAGATTTTTAATCCGAGGCAAATGAAGCTAAATTAGTACTCGTTTTAATTTTATCGGCTGTGATTTTATCAAGAATAACAGTTATAATGTCATAAAGTGCCACATTAAATTGGCGAATTATAGTTTGGGTTACAGCTTCCACCATCTTCAAAAGTACGAAAAAGAACTGAAGTTTTGCAGCTAAAATCATCACTATCAAGCCGTTGAGATAAATCAATCTACGAATCTTTTTCATGGAAATGGATGGATATTTTCCATTAAATTCAATCTTCGATATTAAATTAATCTAGCTATTACATATCAAAATTTGTTTTCAGGCTTGAAAAGCTAAGGAATAATATCCCACATAATCGGTTATACTCAGATTAAAAATTTGCGTTTGTCCATCCATAATTATTTTTGATATAATAGAATTATTTCTGGATTTACGTTGAAAATTTTGTTTTGTTAAAGTTGCTCTCAAATTGATAAGTTACTTGTTTTGAAAAATTAATGAAATTTTCATCTAACAAAGGTCCTCCTTGTAATTTGATTAATTTCTGAAACTCTCGCGACCCCATATAAAAATACCTACGATAGAGTTGGCCATCTGGTGATTCGCGAAGGCAATTTATCTGTTCTTCGATGATTTTAAATAAATCTGCTTTTTATCCAATGCAATTTAGAAAAGTTTCGTGAAATGTTGCCTTTATTTTCAAAATGATTGATATTGTTTATATGTCAATATTGTGTTCATGGCTGTGGAGTAATACATAATTTAATATATGTACATTTCCCAGTTATGTAACAAGAGCACTTGGCGAGAAAGAGGCCCACCACCACAAAAATGTCACCCATCTCTTATTTACAATATGCCATAACAATAGGAAAGGACGGTGATTCGATATTACCGCCGCATCAACTACTGTCATAGGTAATCCCATTTTTTAGCTTATTATAGTTGCTATGCGATTTAAAAAAAATTGTTTTTGAAATTCATAAACAAGGAATAACTTACCATAGTCTCGCGTTAATGTGGCAGATTTATTGAGACTGGGAGGTTTTGGACAAAAGACCAAACCCAACAAGCTATTATTTTGAGCAAAAATAGTTGATTAACCCATTTCCTGATGGAAGGATATTTTTAATTCGCGTACCGTTTGAATAAAATATATTTTCTCTTCGAAAATGGCCGGGAAAGGAATGGAAATCCGTTCGTGATTCGCGCCTCTTACTACCTCTCATAATCTAACTTCTTTCCACCGCCACGCCCCACATCTTTCTCTACAGGCCATAGGAGGAGCTCATAGCGAACCTATCTCTTACTGAGGGCTTCCCGACTCTCTTTATCACGTTCTCGGCATTCCGAAGCATTTCTCATCACGTCTATCTCAAACACTCACGCGTGATGTTCGCACCACCCGTCTTGCGTAAATCATAATGAGGCAATATGCAGGAACTTTACCCGATTCTTCTTTTTTCCTCTTTATATATATATATATATATATATATATATATATATATATATATATATATATATATATATATATATATATAACTTCGTGCCTCGTATTCCATTTTTCTCCGTGAGATATTCTCCAGAAGATTAATATATAAATGCTCCTGAAAATGCGAGCGATCTAAAAAAGAACTGATTTTTCTATTAGGTTCAAATCAATAGATATTACTGGATTTAAAAATATTTTCCCAACTATGTATGCCATAAGAAGTGGGATCTGTTTTGTTTTTACTCAAGGATTATTTTTATTTGTAATAATTTTTTGAATTTGATAGCAGTCAACTCTGCATAGGAGGTTTTGTTTAATATGTGAGGTTATGAACAGTGTACACATCTGATAAAGATAAGTATTGTTTTAGAAAGCATAAAGGAAAGGGTCTTTTGGTTTACGGATAAACAAACTTAAAGTAATTACATAAGAGTATTAACCTGAGTATTGTGTCTACATACACATGTTTTTTTCGCCGACAAAATTAATATGAATATTTAAGAGACGTATGTTGTGAGATTCTATTTTCTTGTTCGTAACTCTTCATAACCTCTTCATATCTACTTCTACGTTTAATAGCATGTATCATGCAGTAAATATGCAATGAGTTTTATGATTGAGAAAAATTGACACCGTCATGCATGCTAGTACATCGAAGTGATAAAAAAGCCTTTCATCCTCTTCCTTCAGTGATTGGTACCAGCGCGGGAAGATCTGTTCTGAAACGACGAGCAAACACCTCCCCCGCGAGATCCTTCAAAAATGATTGAAATATATATGTACTTTAATCAAAGGAAGAAACCGTATGGATTGCTGGGATTAGGGATTGAAACAAAATGATGATCGCTTTCGAATCGGGGTTGATAGAAATGAGTTCGAAGAGGGGGTGCATTGCTTGCGAGCATGCCGGAATTGGAGAATATTGGGACTACTGTTTAAATGTTTCGTTTTTTAAAGAGTTGCGAGTGTGCAAATTTGAAGGTTTAGGTTGAGAGAGAATTAGGGAGGGTGGAAGAAGCAGAGACGCATAGGGCTGCGATTCAGCCAAACACTGTTTCCCAGAGCAAACAGCGCCGGAGTTGGTCAGACGATGATTCGTTTGATACACGAGGGCGATAAAGAGACCCTCCTAACCCTCTAACACGCACGCATGAATCCACACACACCTGCCCTTCCGCTCCACTCCAACAAACGTACTCAACTCCTCCCGCAATCTTCTCTCATACTATTCTGTAAACATGTTCGTATCTCTCGCGCTACCTTTCCCCACCCTTCCTTTGCATCACTGTTCCGCTCTGAGGTACCATCCCGTGGAAAATCTTTTGGTATGATTTCGAAATTCATTCTGCAGCCGAACCCCGCCACTTTCGCTACACTTCCGGATCAATTAAACATCCATCCCCTCCCCACTACGCGCAAAGATCTTCAACAAACATGCACTGAAGAAATTAATCCGGAGAAATCAAAAGAGCCTATTTATTCTCCATAAAGAGAGGGAGGGAGGAATGGCAAGGCGAAAAAGAATTGTTTGTCGTCGATGTAAAGAGAAGAAATGGAAAAACGCTTCGATGTGCATGTGTGTGTGTTTGAGGAAGTGGCGATGCGGTCGGTTGGGAGGTCAAAGACAGTCGGGGGTTAAATCTATAAAAAGGAATTCGAGTGCCGTAGCAGGCGGCGCGCACCGTTGACGAGACTGCTAAAAAGCGTTACACTGCGGGACACAGACGCCGCCGATGGCTGTGTGCTGCCTCCGACGCCCTTTTGGAGGCAATCGCATATTTATTAACCGCCAATTTCGGAGCCAAGCGGTGCGGCGGCGGCGTTGGTCGTGCGGTTAAATGTGCAGCAGGAGGGGGCCCTCGGCGTGGGAGAAAGTAGAGTGCAATAACACCGCGTGTGGGAAGGGAGTTGGGGGTGTAGGGGGGGGGAGGGCGTGCAAATGTGTTCTCTGGACGAAACTTTTGCATTAAGTAAAGAGCAAAACCGCTGGACCTCGGAAATTTTCATGCAAATATAACTGTGACATCACTGGGAGTTGTTAAATAAAGTTGTTCAAACTTGGCAGAAATTTATTGTTGTTTTGTTTTTCATTTTCTCGATTAAGTAATAATGTCGATTTCTACTCATCTCTGTAACAACTTAAAGTGTGAAGTCGGACGACATAGAAAATCTCTCGTTTTTATCATAATATAATCTTTAGAATCTTATTCAAGGATTTTGTTTATTCATCTATATCGGAAATTGAAAGGTTGGTTCGTTTATTTCCTTTGTTTGATGTCAACAGTATGAAAGATTTGGTTTGCTCAATATGTCACAAATGCTATCCAAACCGTCTAAAACACCAGTTGATATTTAAAGTTATATGCAGGCGACATTTCTTTGATTTCAGAATTGGTTATTTTTTATCACGTAAAGGTGTTTCTTTTAAGGAAAAAGTGATGCTGATGATGATGATGATGTAATTGAAAAGATATATGAAATTTTAGTAGCGCTATGAGGTATAAAAATGTCATCATTGAGGGATAACGAGTAGGCGAGCAGTAATATGAGAGGTCGAATAAACACGTCTAATTTACTCGGCTCGAATGCCGAAACATCACCGTAAATTAGTGATATTTATTTTTGTAATTGAAAGGTTAAAACCAAAGGTAAAAGAATTGTTCATGTTATTCATTACTCATTTTTTCAGCATGCGAGATAACAGAGAGAATATTCCATTAATAACTTGATTATAATTTGGCGGAGCTAAATATTTCATCGAAAGAAAATACAACTACGAAAGGAGAACTTTCTGTCCTTAGTTATAATATTTATAACTAGAAAGAAATTAGGAACTTAATTGGAGGTGTTTTCACCTCCTTTCTCTTCTGCCGATATATCATCGCAGCCGGTGACTGCTGTTTAGGATTTACCTTATATATATTTTTTTCCATGTTATAAAGAATACTTTGATACTTTGAGCGATCAATTATACGCTTTCAGGCGGCGTGACCTATTGGCGTGAAAGGAATACCGTCAAGACGGAACGAAGTTTTTTCCCCGAGAGATTTCTCGTATCAAAAAAAAACAAAAACAAAAAATAGAGGTAATACCACGTGCAAGTTTTGCTACAGAGGTACGGGTAGAAGTTCGGGGTGAGTGGGAGAAAGTCGTATCAATCATGGCGGAGTGACGGTAAAGGTCTTAGGTTTCCCGAAGAGAGGCGCAGTTGTATTTATTAAGGTTAGAGAGGTCAAACCAGGATTTTTTCTTCCGCACGGCTACGACCCTGGCACCTTTCTGCGTCGTATGGTGTTCGGTACGGAGGAGGCCGTTGGAGTTGTTTCTCCACCGTAGAAGAAGATAAAAAATAGTAATAGGAAAAGAACATCGCAGGTCGCGTCCTAGAAATGAAATAAAATCTCATTTCGCGATTCCTATAAGAGCAGGTTCATTTTTTTCTCTCTCACGAGATGCACTCTACTGACTTCTTCCATCGCATATTCCCCTTAAGGTAGGTTCTCTTGCGCTCCTTATTAGGGAGCGCAGGAAAAACATAATTCTGTCTATTGAGTTGTGGTTTGGGAAAGAGAGCGCGTTTATGTTCGCGGTGATGAAGGCTTCGTGGGTTTCTTTTCGTAATGATTTGTGTCGAATTTTCACCTAAATTCATGTGAAAATCAAATATATATCCACTAGAAAGACAATTAACGAAAAATGATGTAGAAATTGAAAAAAAAAGGAATTCTTATATTATTCAGTGGCAGAGTGCGTTCATCAGTAACTCATTTAATTTTAATTGGTAAACGGTAATTTCACATTTATTAATTTAAATTAATAGCCAAAAGATATTTACCAACAAAAATTGCTCTTTATATAAATATCCTTATAATCAGCGATATTTAATTTAACTTGTCCTTCGGGATTTTTATGGGAAAATTGCGCTCTCGGTACGTATATATTACTTCAAAATATTGATGAAAATAGGTTATCCTAAAGGTGGACTTTAATCTTATATTGTAACATGAAAATTCGGAAACAATACTGGAGAGCAGAAGGTCCGCTTTGGTTTGTTATCATGTTCTAATTATTTTACATCGCATCATTAGTCTTTTGTCGTATCAGACTTTAAAATCTCATTAATTAGGTGGACTATTCGAAGCAGAAATTGTGGTTAACTTCATTTCAAGTTGTAAATATAATTCAACCATATACCAAATTAATAGCAAAAGCATTGCATTCATAATTCAGTCAACATTAAATTTTCAGGCGTGTAATGCAGTCTCAAATAGATCATAAGATTAAAAACTTGAGAGACCGAGCGATTTAATGCATTAGCGATTGACTCATTTTAAAAATAGAAAGAAACTTTGGAGACCAATTTTCTTTCCTTATGAATGCGCAATTCTTTGCAAAAAGGAAACGGATGTAAGAGAATTATCTGCGATGAAAGATTTTTAATGTAGAGTGGAGAAAAGAATCAAAAAAGGAATCTAATTTAATAAAGGTGGGAACGAGAAAAGAATCTCCGGGGACCTTAGGAGGAGAAAAAAACTTTCGATTTGCGGGACAAGAAAGAACTGGGAATGAGACGGAGGATGGGAAGAGCTCCTGAATACATTGTCCGATCCATTGATTTGAGGCCCACGCTCATAAAAGAGCAAGACTTTCTCTCTATTTCTCTCTTTCTTTCTCTTATTTCCTTCCTCCCCTTCCGCCCTCGCAACCCAACACTATTTTCCCTTGACTGGAATTGTCAACGTTACTCAAATCGTATAGAGAAAGAAAGAATGGTCGAAGTGGAAGGAAGAAGTGATGAGGAAGGATGGGGTATTTGGAGCAAGAAGGGCTAATAAAGCGAGAGGAGAGAAAGTGGGAAAAGAAAAGAAGAGGGAAAGAGAGGCCGAGAGTTAATGAGAAAAGAAAGGAGGAAAAAGGTCGTAAAAAGAAAGAAAATATGAGAGAAAGGGTAGAATAATAGGAGATGGAAGAGGAAATAAAATGGGGAAGAGGAAATGTTAAGAATGGGAGGGAAATATGGGAAGCATGGCAGGAGTTTATGAGAGGAATGAGAAGAAAGGAGGACTAGGGTGTGTGGGAGTCCCTTTGTTGGTAAAGGGCAGAGAGGGGTAGGGGGAAGGAAGGGGAGAGAATGAAAGAGAGGAGGGGACAGAGGTTCGAGAGCTGCTGCTGCGATGGAGGCATTCTTGTTGTTTCATTGATTTTGGCAGCTGAGGACGAGAGGGGACCAGGCGTGGAGGTCACTGCCAGGAAGAGGAGAGAAAGAAGGACGAGAGAGGAGTAGCTGGAGGGAGAGAGAGAGAGAGGAAGAGAGAGGCGAAAGATAAGAGCGGGGTAGTGTAGGCGACAATGAAAAGGAGAATCCAAGGGAGGGAGAGTTGGAGATGGAGGGACGATACAGGAGATGAGTTAATTAACGAGCGGGGAGAGTGGGGTAATATGGAGAGGGGGATGGAGAAGAGGGTTTGAACGGAGGGAAGAGGAATACGAGACAGAGGCTGATGGATCGAGAGAAAGTTACGTAGATGGGGAAAGGGTATTGGTCATTGTGCGTGTATGAGGGACGGGAAGACGTGCAGCGCGAAGAGATTCAAGGGGTCGGAGGAAGAAAGAGGGAAAAAAGGAGGAGCGAATGAGAGAGTGTGAAAAAGAGAAAGGGAAGATTTGGAGGAAAAATATATAGGCTTTCTGCAAGAAGCTCGGAGAATGCAAGGAGGTTCCAAATATGAGTACTAAGAAAAAAATGAAATGTGAGCCTCGGGGATAAGTCTGCGAGTGAGGAGGAAAATATCATGAGGGTGGATAGGAGAGATATAAACGAGAGATATGTTTGTTGCCAATACATAGAAAAAGAGCGGTAGCGTGTGTCTTATCGTATAGGTGGAATAAATGAATGGATTAATGAGAAAGAATAAATTTACGTTTACATGCAAGAGCCTTTTGATTGTTTGTTGACAATTAATCGTTTCAAGAGCTGTAATATTAGCTGATGAGCCAAAAGATGTTTTACTTATACTTTTCGTTGCTGTGGGAAGTATATAACCCACTTCAAATTTCTCGTAAGTGGGGCCGTGAGAAATGTTTCTTACCTAGATGTGCTACTTTTTACCGTAATATTTGAGACTGTTAAAAGTCCTGTCGATAAGCATAGTTTAAGAAAAAAGTATCTATTATATAAAAAAAAGAAATTTTATATAGATTTTACTTTAAAGTTATGTGTAGAAAAATAGCGAGAATGATCAGAGGAAAATGTACGTCTTACCCTATAGAATGTGGTTTAAACGCTGAAATAAATTGAACTGAGTTATTCAAGCGTTATTGCCTCTTTTAACGCAAGGATAAAAAAACACTAATTCCTCTCTTCTAAAAATAAATTGCCCATTAAAAGGTTTATAAAGATTGGAATGAAAACTGAAAGAGGAACCAGATATAAGTATAAGAGAAATGCAACTTTTTATCAACAAATATTTTGATCAACTTTAATCATTATCAGAATACGCCTCTTTGATTTTAACAGTATCATATGCAAGAAGAAACCGTTAACTGTTGCAACAATTACGACTGTACTTCACTAAAGTATTATCGAGCTCTTCTTAAGGGTAAACAAATTTAAGAATAAGCACATAAGTACCAAAAAAAATGTACTTATCTTAGGTATCTCATTGACTTTTCATAAAAAATATGATATTCAGATGCGCATTTCGTCTACATTGCAGCTGTCTTTAGCAGTAATTCAATTCACCAGATGTAGATTCTAAAAATTTCTAAAAATTGCAGCTGAAATGCGACTTTGGTTTTTCATAACCATGTTAAGGCTATTGAAGATATCTAGAATAAGTGCTTATTGTTTCCATTTATGGTACCTAGAGGCTTATTCTTGAATTTCCACTGTAATTCAGCGACAGATGGGGAGGTTGATTTTGATTCTCTTTAATGGGTAAATTGGAATCATTCGCAAGAGATCTTGTTTATTATTGATAATAATGAAAGGGTGTGTTCGTAAAGGTATAATTCGTGTAGTGCTGAGATATTACTCGGTAGAAGAAAGATAAAATGAAGGGAATATTGGGCGGGAATGAACCGGAGAAGAAAGAGGGAAAGGAAAAGCAGAATTGAAATGAAATCAGAGAGAAAGTTGCTAGGGAGAACAACGGTCGGATGGGCATTTTTTGGGGGAAGGAAGTGGGAGTCGGGAGGAAGTCGTGCTTGATTGGAAGAGGCAATTTACCCAATTTACACATCTCAGCTCATTTACCGGATTTATTTCTTGCGTAGTTAAGGGAAAAACATGGAGTCGTCAATACACGTTGCAAATTAGTTTACTCAGCGTGGCAGTCTATTAATCTTAGGCGAGATGATTAAATTACACTAACTTGCTTAGTTGGAGGATAGTGTTGCTAACTTTCATTTTCGAAGTTGACTTCATTTGTACATGCCGGTGAAAAAGGATGCATCTTGCAATAATTATTATCTTAATTCATTTTGATTTAGCTAATTAAAACGGAGAGTATTTATTTGTATAACTCATGGGTGTGCATGAATATTCTATGCGAGTCACTGTAACTCATTGGAGGCCCAGAGTCAAATTGAAAATTTCTTTTATGATTACATATATCGTTCAAGTGTTTAGGATGTCAAATTAAGCATTTCAACTCAAGCGTTCAAGCGGAAAATGCCGTTCAATTATTTTAAGGATAATTTTTTTCTCATATGAAAACGCAAACTGGGTTTCTAAGCGAGTTGGCTGTTTTTTTGCAATCCATAATTATTTATTTTTAAATTTACTTCTGAAGCGCTCATTTAAAGAAGGATCCACTGGGCAAATATGGAGTAGAAAATTTCTGTCATCTTTTCTTTTACGCTCCAAAAAACGTGTTCTATTTTTCCTGCGTAAGTCGTTATTGGAACGAATGTAATATACGACGAAATGTGTATATTGAAAGACCAAAAAATAAGAAGTTCCGCCTTGTTTTTTAAAGGAAGACTAAGATACGTTGGCGATGGAGGCATCGAGCGAGAGAGAGAGGGAGAAAGGCTGAAAGAGGGAGAGAGAGAGTAAGATGGAGGCAAAGAATAAGTCTTCTCCAGTATGTTCCCTTTCCTTTCACTTTCTTCTTCTCCCCTTCCATAAGAAAGCCAGAAAATCATTTTTTCCTACCCTAACATCTTTATATTGAGTGGCCACTTCAAGGGTGTCATGAGATTTGATCGAAGTGGTGAAGAAAAGTCTCTTTGATTTTTCATCCTCTGCCGGAGGAGGAGGATGGCGCGTGGGAGACAGGAAAAAAGGAAAGGATCGCGAGACGTTCTCGAAGATGAGAAAAGGGGAAAGGGGAAGGAACGAAATATAATTTTTTCAAGAACCTGAGGGACAAAATAGTGGAGGATAGAACTATGGAAGAATGGGGGAATATATAGGAATGGAGTAGTAATTGAGAGAAAATTGAAGAGGAAATCTTAAGAGAATAGAAATGAAGAAAAGAGGATTAAAGAATGCGTGTAAATGCGAGGTTATGGATCAGGAATGAAAAGATGACAAAAAATTAGTTATGAAATAGACATAGTTTTAGAGCTAGATGTAGAATATACAATTTAAGAGAGAAGGAGTTAGAGGGGAAAAGAAAGAGGAAAATATAGGTGCATAAAATAGTAGAAATCAGAGGTAGAGATGGAGAGAAGATGTAGAGAGCGAACTAAATTGAGGAAGATACAAAGGAAGAGCTAGAGGAAGAGATAGAAGGAAAGTTAAAGGGAGAAATAGATGAAGTGAGAGAGAGTAGTAAGAGATGGAGGAACGGGGGGAATGAGAGCAGAGGCTAAACCGGGAAAGCGATCTTTCTTTTTTCCCCTCTCCGTCAGTTGGTGCAAAATGGTTCGGCGGTATGGCGAGAGCAGGAGTTGAGGACGAGGGTCGTGAATGGTGAGTTGGAGCGGAGGAATAGGTTTCGCCACGAGTGAGTCAGAATGGAGGAGTGCAATCGAAAAGGAAGATGCGAGAATGAAGGAAAGGAGTGAAAGAATGAGATTTGCAGAGAAGGGTGGCAGATTAAGGTGGACGATAGTTGACGTATCTGTTGAGACCGTGTATGCTTTTGCAGTTGCGGCGAGTGAAGATGAAAAGAAAGTCAGGGGATTTTTATCTTCCCTCTTCCATTCTGCTCCAGCTCAGAGCAATGTCGACTATCTTTTCTGTATTTTTCCTACTTCAATTTCTTGTGTCACTTCCTCGACGCAGGATATCATTATCAAACTCCTCAACACACGAGTTCGTGCGCCTTCCCCATCTATTGTAGCTTGACCCTACATAGAAGAATGGAGTCTACGTACATAAAATCGCACTTTTTTCTTCCTTTTATTTCTCTACGGAGACCTTATGAATTTAACTGGGTTTTGCTTTTCTAATTAAACTTGAGAAAGCGTGCATACCAATTATTTTGTTTTAGTGAGGAGCTAAAGCGTAATTAAAAATGTGTATTTTAATTTTGTGACAATTTTTGACACTTTTGTATGGAAAACGAGGCATTTTTTGTGAATAATTCGCTAGTTGTTGGAAGTCTATTAATTTTGACCCAAATTTGATTATTAAATATTTTTATTCTGCTCGGTGTTTTGACAGAAATCTTCAACAAGCTCTTTTTAACTAATTTTACTGGCCAAAAGAAGAAAAATATAACATTTAGTGTCATTATAATGAAATAAAGCGGGAATAAACAGGTGAAATTTAGTTGATTTTGGGGAAATTTGACACTAAAAAATGTTTATCGTTTTTGGCTTTGAGTAGAGCATGACGAAACAGTGATATAGAGAAACTCATTTACGCAAGTATGCGCTAAAATAGATACGCCGAAATTCACGCATTTGCACATATTTGAGTATTATCCCGAAATCTTCTAAAAACGCATACATACACGCGCCTAGGTAAAATCAAAAGCTCATAATTCATTCCAGCATAATACAAATCGGAACAATCATTTGGCATGAATTGGGTTTTCCGGTGAATTAGGTCGAAACTTGATCGTGTTTATCTGACTTAATGGAAGGGACGCAAATGACTGATCGCTCCGCTCGAAAGCGTACATTATCATCCAGCGAGTACGTCTTTTTTGAATCATCGAGGACGCATCGATAAATGTTTCGCAAAACGCAGTTTACGAATATAACTCATGCGCTTTGATGCAATCGCCGTGACGGGCGGTCAATGCCATTAGGGAAGTTTGGAGCTCGGGGTGAGACCGAAAACAACAGCCCCCTAGCTCACATAATTTTATAAATAATGATTAAGATGGTGTGCCAAATAATAAATATATTGAATTTATTACCATAAATATATGAATTCGATTCAACATCGATTTTTTTTGAGATATTCGTAACAAAATCCACTCGGGACTTGTATGCCGCCGCTCCTTTCCTTCCCTTCGCCTCGCTATCCCCTCCATTGCTATGGTATTACGGGAAATTGTTGGGGCGAGGACGGGGAGATAAATCAGACAAAATAATCATATAGCTCGCGAATTTCATCCGCCATTCTATTCGATTAGAATCAATGTCGGGAAGTTTCGTTTCTCCCAAATGCTACTTTTTTTGCGCGACTCACTCATGGGCGACCGATTTTATCCAGCCGCGTACACGGGATGCACCGTATTACCTCGAGGACGGGTCGGGGCAGTTCATATGCCGTTGAATTTAGCTCTCTGCTCTAAACTCTATAGGGGAGACACGTTTCTGTCGTTATTCTTTTCCTCGTCTTTCCTTCCCATAGTTTAGGGATATCAACTACGCGACTCTCCAGTTCAGAAACTGCGGCCTTCTCATCACACGAATCTATCGAAAGTAGGATTTTTTCTAAGGTCGCCCGGTCTCCCGTTTGTTTGAAGAGACCGCGCAAAGTCAGCGTTCCGTCCTTCGGAAGGGACGTTAAGCCGTTGGCCCCCTTGGTGCTCTTCGTTAAGAGTAGGCTAAGGCCGGCACCGGGTTGCCCTCCTCCCTTGTGAGTGTGTGGAAGGAGCTATGGCTATAATAATCCAAGAGGTTGATTAGCTAAAAATACCCACACACACACCCTTGCTCTAGTTCCTCATGTTAAAAGAGACTCGGATCTTTTCCCTCTTCCCGGTCTTTCATTTCCTCACCCCTCCTTCCCGCGCCCTCCTAGCTTGGAATCAGCTCACGCACATTCGCAAGCACTTCTATCCCGTTCGTGACGTCCCGTTTCGCCACGGAGAGATCATCTACCCTCCGGGCCAACATTCCCTCTAGTACGCATCACTAGGAAGAACCCCTCTTTCTTTCTTCTGCCTTTCTCTCTCCATCTTCCTCTTTCTTCTCCTAATTGACGTGGTGGATTCACGATAGTCCAGGACGCTCCACCATCCCACCCCGCGCTATCCATCCATCCTTAGCCTCCTCTTTCTGCTTACCTCTCCAGATCTCTTCTAGTCCTTGGAGGTGAAACTTGTCTGTGGTAAGAAGGACGGCCGATGGAAGACGGGAGTATAATACGTCTTATGAACGAAGCTTTCCGAATTTTTTATTTCTTCCCTTTTTGTCTTGTCGATTCCTTCTTCCTTCCTGAAGTCATTCGATTTTTTTATTCTCTTTTTCTTGTTTGTTGCTTTTTATTTTTCCTCTATTCGTCTCAGAATTAGGATTTACTGTGTATTTATCGTCAAGAATGTTCTTTTGATGCCTCGGAATTTTTTCCTTGTCTTTACTTTCTTTTTTATATCTATCAATTTTGTTTCACCTTCACATTTATACTTACACGAACCAAACGTTCTACTGACTATTGAATTTTCTCCGTCTACCTTATATACATTTTTTAAACGTTTTAGATCCTTAATTTAGTTCGTTATTCAGTTAGACTTGATCCGCTTTTAAAATAATTTATGAGCATTTTAAGCGTTTGTAAAATTTTGCCCCGTACTTTTGACGTTTTCTTTCTTTTTTCACAAATTTAATAAGCATTCTTCCCGGAAGTTTTTTCTACATTTTATATTTGTTTTTTGTTTTTTATTCAATTTTATCCTTTCTTTTGTTAAATTTGTTCTCTTTTGTGTAAGCAAAATTTAACCATTCTCTCTAGTTATTCTATTTGCTTCAAAGTCTCCCATTTATATGCAACTTTTCATCAAGTTTTGGTCGCCAGCTATCCTCATATGCACTTTTTCTCTTCGTCTCTACTTCCTTTTCATTCTATTCCGCCTTCGTTCTCCTCTCGAATGAGAGAAGCGTTTTCCGTCTGACCCGACTTTTCCGACGCTTGCCATTTCCTCCGTTCTACGTGAATCCACTCTAATATCCATCGCATCGGGAACGTTATGTGGTCTGAGTTGAATTCTAATGCGATCTTTATCCAGAATTCCATCTTGCTATGCACTGCTTCATGTGAATGGCGAAATATCTAAAAATGTAAAAAAATGTAATACTTCTATTTTGATGGCGATGGGGATATATATAAATATATAAATAAATAAATAAATAAATAAATAAATATATATATATATATATATACGCTAGCGATGCCCGGGCTACGCCAGACGTCTTTGGCGAATAAAATTGTGTCAGATGATAACACAATCATTTCAACTTTTGTGCATTTTTTCATGTTCATAAAAAATACTTTCCCCTATACTACAAATGGAGAAAGTAAAAATCCTATCACATATAGACAGACCGACAGACACACAGACATCATCGCGAAAATAGTCAAAACATGTTCAGAGGACCTCAAAACGTGTATTTCCGTTGAAATCTCGAATTCGAATTTTTCATGAAAGCAATACTTTCTCTATACTACGTATATGGAGAAAGTAAAAATAATTCTTAGATATATCTGATACCTATGAATTGGGCCGGGAGGATCCATGGAGGTCCCGAGGGAACGGGAGCATATGTGAGAATAATAGGATTTTGAGTTCAATGATGCAATCGGTTGGCAAGGCGACTTCTCCTTAAAAACGCTAAATTTTGTAAAAATATGATATTAAAACATTAAATTCGAGAGATTTCGATTCGAAGGCGATAAAAGACGATAAGAATAAGAAACTATTGTCATTTTTCTTTAATGCATTCCTAGTCCGGAGATCAAAGGTCAAATATGTGAATTTTAATAAGCAAAAGAAATGTTACGTGGTAGCTCAAAATCCTTTGGCTCAATCGATGTTTTAGTAGCGGGAACTCCTTTTGGCTAAAGGAGTTCACGCTACTCAAACCAGCAAAAGAAAATAAACTTGCAGGTCGAAATATCGATTTTTCCATGTTATCTTATGGGAAATTAAAATCATTCTCAGGAATTGAACCCGGGTCGACTTTGGAATTTTGTTTTGTAAATGGCTTTTACTTTAAGAATCGAAAAATCCCACCAAATGTCAATCCTCTAGCTACTAGGAAAGTTTGTTAAAATAGCATTACAATTTCGCTTTTCCACCCACCGACGACGGCGATGACGAAGTCATTTTTATATACCTTATTAAATATTTTAGAGTGCGTGTGTGTATGTGTGTATGTATGTGTGTATGTATGTATGTTCTTTATACGTTTTTACACCATTGAAGCTATCCAATTCAAAAGTATCATAGGCCATCCAATGGACCAAAGAAGAACTTGGTCTAGGTTTGCAGACCGTGGGGACTCCTATACCCCATGGGGTCAACAAAATACCATTTCCAAAAGAATGCATGGGAAATGGTGTGGAGAAACCCCAAAATGCCATGCAGCCCTTCACCGATGTGGATATAAATATATCTAAATATTAACTTACGATCACGGTAAATGGCTTATTTTACGCATGAAAGACTGAATATTTTAATTCTGTTTATGTTTAGTCGTTTTATATGTTAAATCGCTCGAAATTATCCTTTAAGCGTAAAATTTATTAACTTTTTCCAGGCGGCAACAAAGCTAAATTTCTTAATTTTTGTCCTCCTCAAAGGGAGATAGCCACGTAAAGATTAATGCAAGGAAAGTCCACGCCGTGGCGAGCTGTAGAAGAAGAATAGCCAACGTCAAGATATAGGTACAAATGGATACTTTTAAAGTGAGTCAAATGATTTTTAAGGAATATTATAAACATTGTTATCTTTTATCATTAACATTGGAAGATTTTTCTCAACATAAATCGATACATCTACTTACATTTTTTCGGTAACCAAGATGTTGTTTATTATTTACGTTTTGGCTAATAGTATTGACATAATCCACATAATTTTATTGCTGCTTTAAAGGCTTCGGTGAATCTATCCATTCGAGTATTAATTAACATTAATGGTAAAACTTTACAATACAATACATAAAATAGTAAATATTAATGTAAACTTCTCTTGCGTAGTTAAGGAATGGGGAACGTTTGGTAAACTTGGGGTACCCAACAGCGAAAGTAAGTAAATTTCAGAATATATTGTATTAGTTTTATTGCAATATGACATCAAAAGTGATATATCAATAAATTAATAAAAATCGTTTGCTACTTAAAAGAACTCTTTCCCGAGCGAAGCCGGGCGTTTCAGCTAGTTAGTTATATGTACGTGTGTCTCTTCGACGCCCCCAGCAGCTCGCCAACATGGTAACTGTCCACTGAAGTTCCTTCAACACCTTGTTACCACCCTCATCACTACCTTTTCTTTTCCTTAAGATATTATATATACACTAGTGAAATAGCCCGTCAATATGATAGTAAGGATATTAATTATTATTTAAATTAAATTCTCGTACTTATTATTCTTTGATATTATTTATTCATATATTTAAAAAATTTCCTCTTCGGTTTCTTGATCTGCTGCTCTCCTTGGCATATTCTCTCTAAAATACATCATCTTCTTCTTGCCTTTCGTTGATCGGTCTTTAGATATTGTGTTGTGGTTTCAATGGGAAAATTATTAATTTCATCTATTCGATCAATGAACTGGCTATTATTACCATAGAAATAGTTATTTACGGGGAACTTTATATTTGTACCAATAAAAATGGTAATATTACAACAAATATTTTATTTCAAAAACAAATCAAAACACAATTATAACTGAGTGATTCTTCCCTCTAAGCCAATGAAGACAAACCGGATATTAGAATAATCATAATAATGACAGTATGTCAACAATTTATGTTGTGAATAAACGTCGTTTATCTACTTTTATTACTGTTCCCTTGGAGTCCTAGGTGTGTTGAAATAATTACACTAATGTGTAGTAGCCCTGAACTCGCAACATTTTTTGTTACAAGGAACATAACCAATAAAAGAAAGAAGCAACTTCTACCATCTCGCGTATTCCCAAAACCGTCCTTGCTTCTCTCTTTGTAGTCAAAGCAAGCTTCGAACCTCTCTTTTCCCCTCCTGCTTATCATCGGAGAGTACAAAAAAAACGAAACAAACGTTTGATATTTGTAAGACTGCGATTCCACATTTTAGCGCACAAAAGCGGTTGGATACAAAAGAACCCATAGTTTTCCACAGTGACCACCAAATACCACTCTTAACGATTCCTCAATAAGAAAACTAAAGGAAGGGACGGAAGTAAAGGCGGAGGGGCAAAAAATTCTCGAGTGGAGAACTCCCTGTGCACTTCAAAGATTGTAACATTGGCGAGTCCGGTGGCGCTTGGGCGGGGCGAGGCGTGGAAAGAGAGGGAGAGCTCTGATTAATAGGTGGCGATAGTTTTTTTTGCTCTTCGTCCAAAGTGAGCCAGACGTTTGGCAGCAGGATCAAAAAGCGGAGAGAAAACTCGGAGGAGGTTGTAGAAGGAGAGTAAGGTATACGAATGGAGGAGAAGTGGAGAAAGAGTGATAATCGATTCCGTGGTGATGTATGCGCATATGTGACAGAAATGTAGAAGGCATAGGAGTAGGAGATCAACAGAGAAAAATATATGACGGATAAAGATAGCTGTAGCGAGTGAAATAAGAAGGTCGGAGGGAAGAAGAGAGAGAGAGAGAGAGATGGGTAAAGATATATATATATATATATATATATATATATATATATCTGTAGCGACCAATTTCATTCAAAATGAAAAATATGAGATGATGGCACAGAATGACAGTGCACTCATCGGTTGATAAGTGAGTGTAATGAAGTGAGGGATCGAATTAGGGTCACAAAAAGTGGGAGCAGTGAAGAGGAAAAATGACGTAAGATATCCGATGAAAGGAAAGGCAACGATTTGGACGAGTGGAGATCGATGAGCGTTTAAAAGAAAGGAAATATGAAATTAAAGGGACGTATTCATAATAAAAGATAATTATAAGAAGGATAGGTAGGTAAATTTTTACATTTGAGAAAAAGAAAAAAATCCTACACTTGATCGGGAATCTAACCCAGGTCTCCCCATTTGCTGGATATGTGCTTTAACCATCTAAGATATCTAGCCAGCATGATTCTCCATTCTCGAATTGGGATATTTATGGTAAAGAACTAACTGAGTAGTAAACCCCCAACACTAAACGTCCTCACAGAGGCATCGCGGAAAAACCTCTACTTTATCCAGAGAAAGTAAGATGACTTCAAATAACTAGAAACAAAGTTGATGAACAGGCATGTTATGCGTGTTCGCATAAAGCTGAAACTAAATTTTGACATTTGAGGAGAAAAATCCTGTACTTGACTGAGAATCGAAGAATCCTGCTGGTTGGTTGAAGCACCTATCCGGCAAGTGGGAAGACTCGCGTTCGATTCCCGGTCAGGTATACGATTTTTCTCCTTCTCAAATGTCAAAATTTAGTTTCAGCTTTATGTAAACATGCATAACATGTCATCTCATCAGCTTTATTTCTTGATAGATAGGTATTTCATAAAAAATAATAACAGATTGTGATAGCTATTGAAGTAAGGTAGAGGTGGGAAAATGCATTATAAAATATCCGTTAACATGAACAAAATAATGGCATTTCTCATTAATTTTGGATCATCAGTTAATCAAAATATAATTTCAAAATTCATAAGAAATATAACGGTCTTTTTGCTACCTTCAATAGTTTCTTAAAGATTTATCGGGCGATTCTGGAACACGTAAATAAACGTACTTTCACTACTTTGGTCCAAGATGTACTTGAAAATAAGCGGTAAAGTTTAAAGAAGACGGATAAAGGATTCAAGATCAATGAGAAGCACAGATGGAAGACTTACGATAGAAATAAAAGTAGTAAAACCAAAGTGAAAAATCGAAAGAGCGGGGAACGAAACAAAAATACCCATACCTCTCTTTCGATACAAGAGGTACGTAAAGGGAAAGGAAATGAAGAGGGATAATCGAGAGGAAGTGATTAAGCGGAGAAGGTATGAAAAACGTAAAAGGAGGAGAAGAAAGATGGCAGAAGTGGGCGGAGGGTTGGTAAGGAAATATATTAGGGACAATAGGCGCTGGAAGTTGAAAACGAAAGAGACAAGATTAATGGATAGGAAATAGATCGGAGGAAGGAGAGGGGAAGGAAGAGAGGGAGGAAGCGACCGAGGAGGAAGTCGAAGCATGTAGCGGCGGCTATGGCAATGACATGGAAAGGCGTCAGTTTCCTCGAGGCGTTCGGTTGAGTAGCTTGCGATCTCACGGCCTGACGCTTCTTAAGTTGGCTAGGCTGGTGCTCCGCTTCTCGGCTCCCGGGGTTGGCTTGGTTGGAAACCTCATCTCAATTCTCCTTCTCCCCTTTTCATTTTACTTCCTCGTTTCAAAGTCCATCCCATCTCTACCCGGACCTTTCCATACTCCACCGCATCATATGGTCGACTAACACAACAACTTATAAAATTTTAATCGCCTCTTGTTTTTCTTTTTCCATCTTTCTACCTCTCTCTCTCTCTATCCCATTCCCTCTCACGAATTAAAAAATCTTACATTACTGAATAGACTGCAGAGACGGAAGGAAATGTCCGAGTAGATTTTGTTTGGAGGAAGGTCGTTCTAATATCCCGACGGAAGCTCGATGGAAGATACTCGGTCGGGCGGCTCACGAGAAAAAGAAGTGGGTCCGTCGAGGGGTAGTGTGCGCCCGTGTGATGTGAAAGAGCAGAGAAAGAGAGTGAGAGGTGAAGGGAGAGAGAGCATTCGGGACAAACCGGGAGGAAGAAAGGTCTCTGGGACGGAAAGAGGGAGGAAAAGGGGAGAGTTTCGAGAAAGGGGTTGTGAGTGTGGGTGGGAGGAGTGGGAGCCGTCTCTTCGACGATACAGCCCTTCGATTTCCTTTGACGTGCACCGCGATTGTTACTTAAGGGCATCTACTCTTTCTCCACCTCCTGTCCGCAAGCTCCCGGCACTCTCAAGTCGGAGATATATAGTCGGCTGCTGCCGTTATCCAGTTTGCCCCGACGAACTGATCCCTATGGATAGAAAAAGGAGTTTCCTCTTTATTTACAAGCATCTCTTTTTGAATGAGATTTTATTTTCTTTCGACTCGCTACTTCTCTCTCTCTTTCTTAGGTTTGTTTGCTATATAAACGGACCGCCAGTTTAACTCTTGTGAGAGACCTCTCGTGTGGGAGAAGAAAGAGTTGACGTAATTCATATCGGGCGAAAGAGGGAATCGCAGTAACGATTTGGGGGTTTATTGAGTTTTCTTTACGATTCAATTTGATAGCTCACACATGTAGATAATATGTGTAATTTTTAACGTTAAATATGGTGTACGAGTAAGTTGTTGGAAAATTGTTATGGTTTTACCCAAATCCGTTTTCAAAAATTACTTTCAAAAAGAAAATTACATTCCATGAAACGATGTTTAATCAAGATATATAAATTATTATTCTTTATTGTCAAAATTGTAATTACTTCGAGTTATAAGTATTTTTATTATTTATTGTATGCAGCAGCTCCAATACATATTTAGTTTTTTAAAAAAGAATCCTTAGAGATAGACAACCCGCACATAAATTTGTGTTGCAGCAAACATAAGATACAGGCGCTCCTGTAGCGCTTGCATTTCAATTGGAAGTTTTGATCAGGAGTTTAATTATAAGCTAAATTTACGCACTTATGCATTGTAACTAGGGTTGCCAAACTACGGCTTTTGGGCCGGAGATCTCCGGGTCATCGCCATAATCTCCTGTCTCCGGGTGACTAGCTCAAATCTCAGGTTCAATTTCGATTGCAGTGGAAAGTCCATATGACATTGAGTTTTTTATAAATGATTTAAATTAAGATAGTTAGTGCTTTAATTTCGATTGTATTTTGTTTAATACAAAAAACTTGAATTCCTTACGTTTTTGTTGACCATCAATTCAAACTTCTTTATCTCTGGATCAGCAATGTAACACAACTACGATCTTGAGTAGGGCACTGCAAAAATATGGAAATCACCAGAGGAGTTGTGGAATAGTGTAATGTATCTTTATCCTTTCTTTTCTTCGACTTTAGTACTTGGAAAATCGGGAGATATAGTCTAATTCCATGAGACTCCAAGCGAAGTAGGAAAAATTGGTATGCCTATATGCTGATGCAATTAAAATAGCTTTGCTTTGGTCTTACATGATACTCCAATGTTCAATAATTTTATCTAAGTTTACTTTCCCATATCGTATGTTTAATTCCTCTTAGGTTTCTTCTAAAGCAGTGTTTCCCAACCTTTTTCGAGTCGCGACCCCCTTTTATAATAGCCAAATAACCTGCGACCCCCCGCCACATTTGCATAAAAAGGCATTTTTGATAGGGTAAAGAAAACACATTAAAAATAGATTTTTTCAGAATATAATTCTAACCTAATATTTAATGCGATGGTTGTACTTGCATCTGGGCAACCAGCTTCAAAATTCGCGGCTCAGTGTTTGTTAAAGCCAACCTCATGTCATCCTCAACATTCAGTCTGTTTCTTGCCTTTGTTTTGATATGAATAAGCGTTGAAAATCCACTCTCGCAGAGATATGTAGAGGCAAATGGAATTAAAACTCGCAAGGCAAGCATGGTGACATTTGGATATGACTGATACATAGCACACCAGAACTGAGTCAGCAATTTTTCATAAAACAAATTACATGCCGAGGAATCGTTCCGCAGATCGAAGAAATTATCCTGTACTTCATCGGGAATGCTGGCTACATTCAGGGAAGCAGAGAATGGGTTTCGTACCAGTGCAGTTACTTCTTCTTAAAACTCAGGGAAGTACCGCTGAAATTCCTTTTCAAGGTATTCAAGGTGCCCAGTAATCTCCTCTTTCAGATTATCATCCAATTCACCTTCAGATTCCTCTACCACACTGCAGAGTTTTTCAAACATGGCAATGCTTCCAAGATTTACTTTCCGACGCCAGTTTTGCAGCTTGGATACAAATGCCTGAAAATTGTCTTGAAATTGGATAATGTGTGTTTCCTTTTCCTGAAGTTTCAGGTTCAGCTTATTTAGCTGGTCTAAAATGTCTGCTAAGCAAGCAACTCTTTTCTTCCAAGCTTCATCATTAAAGTAAGCCACAAGGTCATGTTTCCATTGCACTTCCAGGAACAACTTGATTTCATCTTTCAACTCAAAGACACCATTGACAACATTCCCTTTCGACAACCAGCATACAGCAGTGTAGAAAAGAAGAACCTTGTGATCAGAATTCATGTCTTTACGGAGTTCTTTAAACAGACGGGTGTTGAGGGCTCCAGATTTGATGTAATTCACAATTCTGATCAGAGAATCAAGTACCTCTTGCAGAGGAGCTGGAAGAGTCTTACTGGCAAGAGCATATCGGTGAATCATGCAGTGAATGCCCTTTGCTTGGTGAGCAAGTTCTTTCACTTTTGTCTGAAAGCCCGACTTTGAACCTTGCATAGCTGGTGCTCCATCTGTAGAAACCCCACAGACGTTTTTCCACTGTAGTCCTCCAGTTTCAAAAAAGGTATTTATCTTCTCCATAATATCTTCACCTTTTGTAGTAGTTTCAAGTGTAATACAAAACAGGAACTCTTCTTTGATGTCATCTGAATGAACATATTTCACGAAGACAAGCAACTGAGAACATGAACTTACGTCCGTTGATTCATCAACTTGAAAAGAAAACAATGGAGAAACTTTGATTTCATTCAAAACCTGCTCTTTCACGTCTACGGACATATCTGAAATGCGCCTCTGAATAGTGTTATTGGACCGAGATATTTGTCGCATCTTTATCTTGCTGGCTTCCCCAAGAATTAACTTCACCATCTTCAACATGAAGGGTTTGATGAGCGTTTCTCCAATCGTGTAAGGTTTTTTTGTTTGGCAATTTCCAATGCGACTTCATATGCACTGCTGCTGTGCTCTGTTGCTGAAAACTTCCTGTAGGATCAAGTCTCTGACGTCTGAGACCAGTTTCATGGCGTCAAAAGAAATCCAAATACTTTTTAGTATGTTCTGAATGCTTTGTCTCTAAGTGACCTTTGAGTTTTTAAGGTTTCATAGATTCAGCACTGAGAACAACATTGCACAAAACGCATTGTGGCTTCTCTATGCCATTGCTGATCAAGAAGGTAAAGCCAAATTTTAGATAGTCTTATGAATATTTGCGTTTCTTCTCCATGGGTACGGATTTCTGAAAATATAAACATAAATTAATTCTTTTTCGAGAAAAAAATTCTTTTTGTATTTTTATTATTTATTCTCGTTTCACGAATTTTGTCAATTGTAATATTTTTTAAAATAAATGTTTAGCGTTAGTCACTTGGCTCACTATTTTATTAAAATAATACACCTATCAATACTAATAATATAACAATAAAAATATAAATAAATAATTACCCAAATAAATTGTTTTCCGTCGGGAAACGATAATAGCGATGCAGAAAGCCGATCGACAACACGGACTGATGACGACCTACTGACGCTCTTTAGATTTTAGAAAGTGCAAGCAATAGCTAACCCGCTCTCGACAATGAGTGGCCAACTAAAGGTGGTTGACTTTTGGCGAAGTAAGTTCGCGCCAGTTTGCATTAGACAGCCCATCGCGGACATTATTGAATTACATAATTGCAAACATGGCGGCGTCAGCAAAACATACGGGGTGATCTTCAACTACGTTAAGAGAGCAACTCATCTTTATTCGACGGTCCGTATTCGACAGTCTGTTATTCAAACATCGAGACACCGATTAAAAATGAATTTTGATATTGAATTTTGCATCATAGTATATATTTTTTTCAGTTTACTATTTGTAACATAGAATTATATTCTAATGATAACACTGCATTTGTATATTTTAGGGTTAGGGAGTGAATCAAGGTCTGCCGCGGCGGAAATTTGAAAAAATATTGAAGGCCCGCCATAGCAAATAATTAAAATAATATAATAATAATGTGTATGAACACGGCGGGCCTTTAATATTTTTCAAGTATCCGCCGCGGTGGACCTTAAGTCACTTTCTTTCATTTATCAAAAATCAGTGTTACAACTACTAGTAGAATATTGCAGTGTAGCCATATTGAAATAAATAAGTGTTGAAAATCTTCGTGGTGAGATTTCCTATAAAAATAATTGCAACTAAAAATAACCGCGGCGACCCCCCAGAAAACACTTTGCGACCCCCTTGGGGGTCGCGACCCACAGGTTGGGAACCCGGGTTCTAAAGTCTCCAGGTTTCAAACAAACTCTGGTTCATGAATATCTTAAAGTAGGCAAACCTTAACACAAACTCCGGTTCATGAAGATCTAAATGTTGGCAACCCTAATTGTAACTCCTTTATAGTTTTATTTTCACAGAATGTTTCGCTGTTTATTATTTGGTATTATTTGATTTGCTTCATGTGTGTAGTTCAATACCATCATTGGTTAGATTGTTTGACTCGTTGATTAACCTATGTGGTGAGAACAGCTCCCATCGTGGTTTATTTACGAATCAGCTGTCGATATATTATTACTGAATGGCTTTCAGCATTGAAAGCATATTTTGAATTGTTTTTATGCTTAAAAATATTATTTTACATGGTGCGATCACTGTAGCATATATAAGAAAAAACAAATGCCTTATTTTGTTAAATGTTTGGAGTTTCACAAAAAGTTTTATGATTATGCAATCGTTCTTTACTTATCCTTAGTATGGGAGAACATTATGATTCCTAAGAAATGGGCGCATTCTTCGGAATCTCTCGATTTTCCTTGGTGCTGAAAAGGTCCACATGCTTTAAAAACGTACATTAAGCCTGGGAATCAATCAATCATAAAATTGGAATTGCAAATGGTATAGCTTGATTTGAAATTATAAAGAGCTTTCCCCAAAAGTGTATCACCTCACCTTAAGGTTTCCATTCATTGATCTTCCAAGAGACATCTGATAGAGGCATAGATTGATCTCTTGCAATGTCATGGATTAAACATTAAAGTTTTTTGGATGGAATTTTCATTTCTGTTTTTATGCTGTCTTTCTAATGAGAATTACGAGTCTTTACAGGCAGACAACTGGTAATACCTTTTAGGTGATTCGAGTTCGTCGCACGTGGTAGAAAAGAACACTTAATCACCGTTGAACTTTAAGTATGTTAACCCATTTTCTGTTTGTTTAATCTATTTAATCATTCGTTTCATAGATATGTTTTTAACAGTACAAAAATATTTGTGAAACGTATAAATCAACATTTGAATGAAAGCTTTAACTTGTGTACAAGTAATTGAACTTGTTCTGATCACGTTTTGCTTTGTAAAACCGTACCCGTTCATTCAGTGAGTTATTCTGGCAAAACCTTGGTGGTAACATATTAAAAAATATTTAATTATCCGTGATAGACAGCCTGTAAAATAATTTTGAAAATTCGTTTGTCCCGTTGGCTAAATTAATTTTTTCTTCCAACGATTTCTCTCTCAACCCGAACTTTTTTATTCCCTAGCTGACGAAAGACGTGGAGCCGATTGTCGCGAGAGAATGCGTGTGACAGCCCAGCCGAGCATCGAGGTGTAGCAAGACGTGCGTCTGTAGCGAGATTGTGTCATATCAAAGGGTTGAAAGTTTATCAAATGCAGAAACCGACCGACTGCCGGGATTTCGAAAGAGGAAATAAAAAATCCTCTATAAGAGGAAATAATAGAAGGGGAGGAAAGCGGGAAAATTGACGGGAGAGGAAAATGTTGGCGAGGAGCGGATAAATGTGCGCACGTATGCGCTATGAGGTCGTGGCAGAGTAAAATGCTCAATATTGGGGGCACATAAAAGGTATGGACAGATATGGAGAAGGAAAAGTTTGGAAATGTTGAGAAAATTGAGAGAATGGAGAAATTCACAAATTGAAAATTTGAAGCCGCGGAAAAATACGGTAGTTTTATCCTTGCGTATTTACATTTACGTGCAGGAAAACGCAGGGAGGAAAAAGACGATACGGAATACAGGTTGTAGAGGGAAAAGGAAACTTCTCAGGAGATAACAACGATTAGAGGACAAGAAATGAAGGACATGGGTTTGAAGAGGAGGCGAGAGAGGCAAAAGAGAGATGAAGGAGAGTGGGTAAGAAGAGGGGGGGAGTCGCAGAAAGGTCGCTGTATATAAGGTGGCGAGGGGACCAGAGCATTCGAACCTCCTCGTGGCTTTTCACTCTTTGTTGGCGCATATAAAAGGGGTTCGACTGGCCGGCGAGCCCCTTTCGCTTACCCGTATGTAGGTCGTCGTCCGCCCGGGTACCCTGAGGGGGTGTGGCCTCGTGTATTTGTGTGTGTGTGAGTCGCAGGTTGTGTGGAAAGAGAGGGAATGAGGAGAGGGACGAGGAGTGGCTCGGATGGAGTGGGAGAAAAGAGAAAATGGGGGAAAAGAGAGAAAGAGAGGGGAGGAGCGGATGGCGGAGAGGGGGAGGTAGAGAGACGAGTGGGACGGATCGGGAGAAAGCAGCAGGAAGAGGTAGAGTTTCGCTTGCCCAGGCGGTGTAAAATGGTACCGGAGAGGGGACGAGCGAAGTGGTATGGGATCAGTGTTACGGACGGCGGGAGAGTGAGAAAAGGAAGGGGACAGAGAGAGAAGGAAACACTCCTAACCGTTTAAAATTTCAAAACAGGATTTCTGGGTATAAGTGCATGCTAGCATGCATATTAACCACCCGGCCATAAATATGCATCGGGCACTGGGAGTGATGGGGGAGAAGGGGAGTCGTAGAGGGCGTTACGGGTCAGGAGAGAGAGAGAAAGAGAGGGGAATATAAGGGAGGGAGGGAGGAGAGGTGGAGACAGCGGAAGAAGGAGTGAGCGAGGTATGACATCTGCTGGTGGCAAAGGAAACGAAAGGATGACCGAGAAGAAGAAAGCCAATCAAATAGGGGATAGGAAAAAGAAGTGAGAGATGGCATTGAGAGAGTAGCTGTCTGGGAGAGAAGGGATGCGAAAGAGAAATAGACGCCTTCTGCCATCCAGTTTTGAATGGGACGAAGAATCGAGGAGAAAGGGAGAGTTCGATTTCGTGGAGTTCAAGGAGGAAAAAAAGAGATACGAGGATAGGCAATAAAAAAAGAGGTAATGCCTTGGATGTTGTAGCAGTTCTTTACCAGTGCAAAGGAGGGGGAAAGGGTGGGGCGGGGGAAAAGAGGGTGGGGAGGAAAGAGTTGGAAGGGTGAAAAGGAATATGCACAGGAAAAAAGGGGTGGGAGAGGGAATTGGAACGATCCAAACAAATTTATCTCGCTGGGTGAAAGGTATGGGCGCCCAAGAATGGGTAGGTGACGCTGCTGTTTAATAGATGAGCTATACGGAGAGGCGCGGAATAGTGAAAATAATGTGCCTTAATGAATGATATAAGATGAGTGAGAGAGATGAAGGGGAGAAGAATAGTTTGGGAAAAACTAGCGCAAGATTTAAGGGAGAGAAAACCTGGGAGTGTCTACGCACCGGAGAGATGGCAAATGATGGATGGTCGCTTAGCAACGCAGCAATCGATGTAGGGGAGTGGACTTCTGCTGTGGGAGGGAGAGAGATAGAGAGAGAAAGGGTGAGCCCAGGAGCGAGAGAGACAGAGAGAGAAGGATCGGAAAAGAGGGAAGACCTTTCTGAGGGTTAAAAAATTGTAAATGGGGAGAAGGGGTTGGACGATATGAGAGGGTGAGAAAGGGATGCACAAGTGGGAGTTGGGAGAGTTGGAGTATGTGGGAGATCACATTGTTGGATTTTGGGGGCGACAGGGAGGAGTTTGAGCGGCGGGACGGACCCAGGGAAATGTAGGGATCTGAGGTGGAGGCGTCGGTGAGGGGAGGTGAGCGATGGAGGGAGGGAGAGAGTAGAAGGCATTATGGTGACCTTGGCGACGGGCGATCGTGTGGCGGTGGAGTGGCGTTAGGAATGCGGGATTAGGTGGGATGGGTCGGAAAGGGGCGGGGTGCGGAGATGAAGAAAAATGGGCGTGAAAGGGTGAGAAAAAGCGGCACCGTGGCAAGGGGATATGAGGAAAGATGCCTCATAAACAGGAATGGGCGGAAAATTGTCGGACACCACGCATTTATTGCTCGGTTCGTGAAAGCCAAGGTACGAGTGGCAATTACTAATTTTTTCCAAAAGGATAACCTATTATAATTTTTGCATGCACACTACTTTTTCATTCCATTGCACTAAATGATCATCTTTATGATACGTTATTCGTTTTTCTAGCTTTCGTGAGTGTAAATTATCTTCATAATTCTTTCGCGCGCCAAGATCTTCTTTCGAAATAATTATTTAAATTAAGTAATATTTTCAATTCAAGTATTTTAAAATGCAATTAGCCACTTAATGTTAAGGGTATAAAATATATGAAAATTTTCGGTAATAAACACAACCAAATGGTCGAAATAACTATAAATGTTATTACACTGAAGAAATAATTGCGGCGAGTAATTGTTAATTACAGTTGAATTATTTTGTGGAACTCGTTTAAGTTTATTAATCTGCTCTCATTAGGTGTACTACGACAAAAGTGAATTATTCTTACATCGCTGGAGTAAGCAATATAAATTTACTGTGAAAATTTTGAGGTAGGAATTAAACGAATTTAAGAGAAAAGTTTTATGGCTAGCACCCGTTATCACTTATTCTGCGATTGTATTCTTTGTTAGTTGTTGGTTTCCGAGTGAATTTTTGCAAATTAAAATTTGTTTTAAAACATTTTGAGAGGTATAACCATTCCGTCCACAGAGATGGCTTAAGCTGCTGGACGTTGGTAGTTACCCCAAACGTAGAGATTGTAACAACATAAATTTCGACTTATACTTTCAAGTGCCACAAACTTCAATCATACCCATATCCATAAATAACACCTTTATTGATGCAGGGAAATTGAGTGAAGTTCCTAAGGGTTTGGATTTAGCGAGTTTCAAACAACGATATTTGATGAATTCATTCTCTGATCGCAAGCGTAATCTTTAAAAAGATATTCCTAGGCTGACATTTGAACATATCTCCTCATTCCTTCAGCAGACGCTTTACTGTCATACTTTTTGATAAACTTTTTCCTCGGGTCGAGGTTGAAAACGGGTTAAACTTTTTCGGTGACTCAGCGAGAGATTACTGGAGATAAGAAGGAGAAATAGAGAGAGAGAGCGGGATAGATGGGTGAAGAGATTAGAATGATACCGAATGAGGGAAGTCCGAGATGAAATAACGGAAATTTGGGATGCTGGGGAGGGATCCGGAAGCCAGGGAAGATGGGAAAAACGGCAGGCAAGGAAGGAGATGGACTGTGGGTTTGGAAGCTGAGGTTTAGAGGAGACACGGAGCTTTTGGAGGGATGGGTTTGGATTAGCGAAGGGGATATTAGATGGGGAGAGAGAAGGGCAGTGGAATGACTAAGAAGAGGAAAAGTTTCGCTTGAGACAGGGAAGGAAGTGAAAGGGAGTCATAGTGTAGGGATAATAATAAAACAAGCAGAATTGCCCTTGCTTAATAAAGATATAGTATAACGTTTGCAACGAAATATTTGGAAGTCATAGTGTATGATGAATATTAATTTTCCAAGAGCTTTTCTATAGCAAGATATTTGGAGAGATTTCTAAGAAACTAGAATACTGTTATTCCTCCACTTGGAGGGATGAGTTTGAGTCACACTTAATGTGATACAAAGGCTAATTGAAACTTAGAATTCTGGTATTCTTGAGTGATTTGGAAATTATTATTTCATAGACGCTTTAAAAAAGAAAATCTTTTAATAATATGCGCCTTTTAGGAAAAACTGTGAGCTATTCGATATACTACAATGCGTAAAAACCGTGTCCTGGTGAACACAGTGTGAATATACGGGAAGTATCAAAAACTAGATTGGAGAGCGAAATGTTATGTATAATAACTTCAGAAAGTAACGAGGCAAATTTTATTATGATCCTTGTAATTGTTATAAATGGAAAAAATTTTGTATGATGCGCAGTGGCAACATTGGGTTATTGTGCCACAAGTCACTATTGACTGGCGGTAGAGGCAATTCAGAGCAAGTGTCGGTATCATTTGGAAATTTGAATTTTGTTAACGTTTGAAAATGGATTGAAATGTAGATCAACGTTTTGCGATAAAATATTTTATTCGATTGAAGAAAACTACAGCATAAGCTTAAAAATAACTGAAGAGGCTTATGTGATGAAAGTATGTCACGTTATACTGTTTTTCGTTGGCATAAAGCGTTCTTAGACAGAAAGCTGCACATGATAAATAAAATGAAAAAGTATACTCCATAATTGGAATACACTAAGATTCCAAGGTGTTATTCATAGGTAATACGTACAAAGCGGCGTTTTTGAATTTTTATCTCCGAAACTAGAAGTAGTAATTATATGGTCTCGTGGACTTTTTTGTGGTAAATGCTCTTCTCTATCCGAAGAAATTTTTCAATTTATACCTACCTCACAGATAATATAAGAGCATGGGAGAGGGATATATGGGTTTTTAATTGTTGATTGCCATTGAAATCGTCGCGGCAATTTATGGAAACAAAGTATGCTATGTTATGCTTGGGATTTTCTCGAATTTTCATCTCCAAAACTATAAGTCGTAATTATGTGGTCCCGCGGACTTTTTTGTGATAAATATTGTCCTCTATCCGAATAAAGTTTTTAATCTATACCTTACAGATCATATAAGAGCTAGGGAGATAAAATATGGTATTCAATTGTTGCTTGACGGATGCCATTTAACGAGATACGAGTATAAGTTCATTTAAGTGTTTATCTAAAGTGGAAGTTTTAATTAACGGATGCCGTTCAAAATCACAAATGGGCGATAGATTATAATAAGGACCACTAGTACGTAATTTAATTAACATCTATCAAGTGGCTCAGGAGATGAAAGTTACGACGGACGGACAAACAGTGTGACGTGCCCATAAGCCGTTCCGCTACTACCGCTTCGCTTATAAAGGACGTTTAATAATATGAGGGACGATCTACGACTTCACGAAGCGAAGTTTTGATGAACACAACAACTGTTATGGTTCGGGAAGATCGTCGTATTACACTGTTCCTCAGTTTGCCGACGTTTTATCTAACTGGCAGTACACACTCAATCTTATTGGATGACCTAGGAATGAGACGAATGTGTTGCAATTGATTCCAAGGCTCTTGGCACCAGATCAAATCCCGTACGGCGTCAATGTGTGTGATGACCTGAAAGAACGTTTTAAGGAATTCGGATACGAATTTCTTCAGAGCATTATTACTGTAGACAAATCTGCAGTGTTTCCTCATGATCCGAGGAAGAAACAACAGTACAGCCAATGGAAAAGCACCCAATTCTCCGAAAGCCAAAAGAACAAAATCCGCGAAAAGTACTGATCATCTTTCTCGGCCACTTAGACATCGTGTACTAGCATCTAGTACCACAACATTTCTCTGTGGACTATACTATACCAAGGCTCTACGGACGGCGCTACGGTATTTTGGTAGATAACGACCGAAAAACCAGTAAACAGAAATTCTCCAGTATCAGGATAACTCGCGCTTGCACGTTTCACGCGTTTTTTCCGTTTTTGCAGAAAAATGGCAGTACTGTTGTACGTTTACCGCACACCTGGATTTAGCGCCTTGTGACTCTTGGCTGTTTTCAGAATTATAGAAAGAGCTCAGAGGACGGCTTTCTGGATCGAATGAGACTTTTGCAAAAGAATTTGATGCTACTCTGGTATTGTAAAAAAATGGTTTGGACCACGTGTTCGACTCATGGATAAAACGTTGGGAAAAGTGAATTTCACCCCTATCTAATTGCTTTGAAAAGAACATGTTGATTTACAGGATTAAATATTGACATTTTACTCTCATCACGTTTCAAATAGAAAATATATACGAAACAATGAAATAGTAAGAGTTGGAAAGAGGCATAGGAATAAAGATTTCGGGTAGAGAAAACTGAGGTAATAATTTGCTTAAGCTTATATGTAAAGAGGATGAATCGTTTAAATAGAATGTGCAACGATTTTCGGCCGATTACTGTATGAAATAGCCGAAGAAAGGTATAGCGAGATGGATATCTACTTAGAGACGAATAATACCGGACAAGGCGAGACGACGAGTTAGGTTGGTGTAAAGAAGTAGAGAAATTTACTAGTTTATTTAGAAAAACGGGCGGAATGGGGTAGTAATGACATAGAGGGGAGGTAGGGATATAGTAGATAAGAGCGCGGAAATGAGGAGTGAGATTAGGAGTGGCTATGCTCATATGGGACTTAGGTCGACGTCTTGGAAGTCGTGGAGATAGCTTGGTCGGTCGGTCGGTGTGTGGTGCAGTAAAAGATAGTTAGAGGATAGGGGTTAGAGAGTAGTGAGAAGGGCGTCTTGGAAGTGTATCCTGATGGTTTTGCAACCTAAGGGAAGGAGAGGGGATTGTTTTTGTGTGAGAGGGAGGGATAGGGAACAAAGGTTGGTAAAGGTAAGGGGCAGGACCTTTTGGGGATTTGATGGAAAATGGACTGCTTAGGAGGGGAATGAGTTAGGTCATTACGGGTTTAACTAAGAGATGAGGATCTTTACCAAAGGGGTGAATGAAACCGTGTCGAGAGACTGAAAAAATTCCAGTCCAAGGTATTGATTGATTTAGGAATGTTTGATTTCCATTTCTTAAGAGAAATTTCCGGAAATATCGTGTTCCTTTTCTAAAACATGATGGGTTGCTGTAAATTCTTTTAAATTTATATATCATTTTTCAACTGATTTCACATTTTGGACAAATCGGTTATTTTTGGGTTGTGACTAATTCAGTAAGGTTTTTAAAATAAATCTTAGTCTTAGTCTTGTAAGCATAATGAATTTGTTTCGAAGAAACGCACTCGTATTATTTATCTAATGAATTTATTTTATTTGGGAACCGAACATGAGCAGTACGAAAGTCTATAAATATACTTAATGTTGTGACTCACAACAGATATATTATTGAATTATTGTGAGGCGTTAGTGCAATTAAGTCCGCAATACATATACATTTTCTTTGATAATAATAAATAAATTATGTTTAACTGATATAAAAACTAATGTATTTAACAACAGTTTTAGTCACACTTCAACATTTTCCACATAAAATGTTATGTGGAATAAGTGGAAGTGTGATAAAAACTGTGTTGTTTTTCTTTTTGTTTTTAATTTTATCAACTCTACATTATTTTGGAATTCCACGAACTCTCGTCCTCGTCTATTAATTTTTTCGTAGTTAATTGACATAACTTCCACTTCATGCTATAGCTGGCGATAATTTAAGTTTAATTACGTATGTTTTCATATCTTAGAACTATAACTTAATGTCAATATGGACGATTTTGAAAACCTCAATTTGCTTATAATATATCCATGCATTACTCCCAAATATACAAACGCGTCGTGGAGTTAATAATAATCCACTAATTACCATCAAGACTGAAATAATCATTCATAGTTTGAGTTTAAAAGCCACGAAATATGAAGTATATGTTCATTATCTCTTATTTTGAGATCCATGAAGGAACAGTTTTTCCACTTGGCCTTGAACCTATAATTAAATGCCAGCTAACAAAAATCGCTACTCAGGACTATTTAGCTTAGTTCTAGTCATTTAAACCGGAAGAACGAGACAATGGGGGATTTCGCCAATTCCACACGATCCATTCTGACATCAGAATGCATAAGATACATTATCTCTCTCCATCCTCCCGCTCCTTTCTCTCCTTTCCTCAAACTCCAAACGACTAAGCTAACCATCGTAGGTATTAAGCCATTGCTCGCTGGATTAGGGCAGCAGCAGAATACCGTTTCTGTGTGTAGATGTATATGTATATTTATGTATATATGTGTGTGTGTGTGTTATTTTTTAATTTGGGCTCTTAGAATTTTGAAACGGGAGCACCAGATTTTTTCCACGGAAAAAATGAATAAACCTATTGTTCTGAAAGTATGTCGTCTCTTGATCTCTTGCAAGGGCTAAGGAATTCGAGAGAGAAAGAAGAAAAGGGCGCGATGGTAAGAGCAAGTGAGACGGCGGTCGAGGGACGCAGGAGAGAGTCGAGGAAGGAAGGGCAGGGAGGCTGGATGGATGGATAGTTAAGGGGAACGAGCGGTTGGGAGGAGGAGAAGGGAGAAGGAATTGGGCGAAGGCGCCAAGATGACTGGGGGGTTGCGAGCTCCAAGGCCGTAACGGGAATGGAGAAGAAAGAGATTGGGGTTGAGGGAGCGAGGAAGGGATAAGAGAGAGAGAGAGAAAGGTGGGGGGAGAATGGGAGAGCGAAGGGTGCCCAGCATAGAAGAGGGAGGGAGAGAAAGGGAAATGGCGAGGGGTCAAAGAAGAGGGAGTGGCATGGAATGATAAAGATAGCGATAGAAAGAGAGAGGGACGGGGGATTGACCCAGCAAAAGAATTTGAGAGAGGGACGAAGGGTCTGGATTAGAGGGTGGTACAGGAGGTTGAATCAATTCCGAAGAGGGGTCGAGGAGAGGATGGAATAGTGCCGATACATACTCTATCCCTTTTTATAAAAAATATAACTTCGTCCAACGCTTCATTTGAGCATTTCATTTTGGGGTGATCCATTCCGAGGAGAGGAGGAAGAAGAGATGGGGAGGGAACGAAAGAGCGGAGAAGAATGAGAGAGAATGAGAGATTGGTTGGGAATGAGAAAGAGGAAAAGTTTTTTCTCCTTAATGGGAAAACGGAATATATTGAGATACTAATTCTATGTGGATTTTATTAGTATTGCGTTTCTGTTTGACGATAATCACAATCGCTTTCTTAATAATTTGGTTTTCGTAGATTTAATAGAGGTGAAAAATCAATTCTTATTGCTTTGTTGAGAGTAAAAATAATTTTTCCGTCCTAATTAGCACTCCTGTTACATTTATTTGATAAATATTTGACGATGTTGCTTTTTAGCACATTATTTGAATGCTTGTTCTTGCTATTTATATATCAAAGAGCTACGCGACACAAAATATTTAATTATAAATTACAGGCATGAAAGCGTTTAAAAATTTCTCAAGTCCTTTGAATAAATCATTGCTACGCTTGTGAGTGATTATGTGTCGCTTTGTATTTAGATGAAAACGTTTGGAGTTGATGAAGTATGATTAAGAAACTCTCCTCCACCAATATTTTTCAGTGGAATAATGAGTACTTAAATGGGTCATGACGTTTTTCATTTACATAACTTCATAAAGACACGAAAGATAAAAAAGTAAGATTTATAAATTGCACATCAACACCATAGTCTATATTTAATTATTCTCTTCTGAAACCTGTTTTTGTATAAAAAAATTTAGAATTATTTTTGAAAACATGGTACCCGTAGGAATATTTGTAAGAGTTGAAAAGATATAGCTTGGTTGTTTTTAAAAAATCGAATAAGTGCGAAATTCGGGTGAAATGCCTCACTTGAAAGAGAAAGAACTTATTAATAAATAAATAAGCATGGTCCGCCACCAATAAAAAAATAACGGAAAATTAATCACGAAACAAATGCAGTCGTGTTCTAGAGATACTGGCGGAAAAAACTATCCGTAACATCGATTACTTCTCTGCGAACGACTCCGCTCGCCGGAATCGACGTATGAAACTTTGATCCAATAACGGAATCGATTACCGCTCACTTAGGAACTCGTAAAGTCCTAGCACCTGGAACTCCTATAAATCTCACAGCTCTCTCTCCTATTGTTGGCCCAACCTTCTGTGTGCTACCACAAACCCATCTCGGAATTTTCCTCTCTCTCTCTCTCTCTTTCCTCTCTCCCGCTCCCCTCTCTCCTCTACTTCCTCCCTCTCTTTCTCTCCACACGATTCCTTCTCTTCCTCGCACCTCAGAAAAATCCCTCATCTATTTCATACATCTCCTTCTACCTCCGCACTCCCCACCTCTCTCTCTCTCCCGCCCCTCCCTTTATATTTTCCCCCTCCCCAACAACCCTCCCCTTTCTCCTCTTTTCCGGCATCGAACCTTTTTTTCCTTTGTTCCGTTCAGCACTTCTCCCATTGTGCCCTCTCCGCACCTCGCCTCTCTCTCTAACTCTCTCTCTCTTTCTCTCCCCAGTTGAAATTGCAGTTTGGTCTACCACCGTCAGAGGGGGGGCGTGTTCGAGAGAGCTCCCCGGGATGGTGCGGTATAGGAAACGTGACGCCCCCGCCCATCGTTTTTCCACCTTTCATCTCCCTTCCTTCTGACACCCTCTCCTTTTATTCCTTGCCTTGCATCATCCCATCTGCACGTCTCAAGGCGCCTCTCGTGCGTGGGAGAGAGGGTGAGGGGGGCGCAGATCGCATCAATTTTGAGGGGGGGAGGAAGAGTTGGATCGAGAAGGAAAAAGGTGCGAAGGAAATACGAGGTTAGAGGCATGAAATCATATTTGGGGGTTTTATTTTTCTTTCGAGTGTATCCGCGCGTACGTAATGCGTCTCAGCAGAGGATCAGAAAAAAGGCTTTCTTTCGGAACGGTACTCGATTCTTAAAAAAAAAACAAATGGGACATAGGGAAAGGGATAGACGCAGGGAACGATCTAAACGTGAGAGATATGCAGGGGATTTGGAGAAAGTCGGTGTATGGAGGGCGATGGAGTTTTATTTTATACATGTGTGACTTTTTTATCGATATCCTTGCGCGTTGTAAAGGTTTTTTTTTGAATAGGAAAGCGAGGTTGTTCGCGACTGGTAAAAGTGACGCTCGAATGGGTTGGGTTTGCTTTGTGGGAGGTGGGGAGAGGGGTGGGAAAGTGGGAGAGTTGGAGCGATTCTGAGGTGACAAAGTTCGGAGTTCCACAAGGGGCGGTGGAGGTGCGGCGGCGGCGACTGGCATTATGGGATCCTTGAGGCGGAGGAGTATGTGCTATGTTCTCGCAAATGGTCGCAGGAGGAGGATCGTGAGTTGAAAGAGGAGCTGGAAACAAATCGAAGCGGGGATGCTCGGCAATGTTTTATCTATTGCGAGAGGGAACGGAACGAGATGCATTTTTATGTCCAGCACGAGGACGTTTATGCAAATATATGATATTCCGTTGGAATACTTTTTTCCTGTAAGTTTGATAAATGCACTGCCGTTTTTATCGATATTTTGCTATGTAAATTGTAATTTGGGAATATTGGAATAATATCAGTGCGTTTGAATATAAATTTTTGTTTAGTGTACATACATTTTCTTTCTATGTTTAGGTAGCTAAAATCTCTTGGATGGACTATTAATGAATTATCACAAATAATACAAATAAATAATTCTATATGTAACGCTATAAAAATTTTCTTGCTATAGTAGTGATACTTTCTTTACACACATAGCAACCACCATTTTGATGTTGATACGTACATACAAGTATATACTACATATACATATAAAATCCAAATATGTCCAATAAATTAATTTGCTATGTTGATAAAATGCTTCTTTAAGGTTGGAAGTCACATGTGTTCTTGCATTTATTTTTCAGTTAAAATTTTTTCAAAATCCATTGCATTTATAACTTTCGCTGAAGTTATTCCATAAAGTGCATTTTAAAGAGCTTATATTCCTTATTTATGTCACAAATACTTTTGAGGAACCTTCGACTAACTATTTCAAATATATAGATAAAGCTAGTAAAGACGGTTTGATCCTTTACTAATCTTTCTTCTTTTACTAGTAAAAGTTACGTACTAAATTTAATGCGCCGTTACAATGGAGAGCTTAAAAGTATCGAAAAAAGTGTCAGGTTGAACGTGAGTGTCCTCGGTTGCTCGCAGGTTCAGACGTGGTGTGAAGCTATATGCTATCACTTGGGCCTAAGTGAAAGTGGTACTTATCAACTTGCCTGACTCGCGCGTTTCATCACGTCCCATTAAAATGGTATACAAACAGAGTCCGTGTTGGTCCCAACTGCTCTAGGTGCCTGAAAAACCTGAGCAAGGAATAAGGCGATAAAGTGTTCCCAATTATCGCATAGCGTGTGACTGAGGGAATGTTAATTTTAAAATGGGTGAATTTTTCTTGCGTTGATTCGAAGAGGTGAGGTGAAATAATAGCATCGCTGGCAAACTTAAGAAGCTAATTGGAGATTTTTTCCCACATTTTTCAACAAGAAACGAAAATATATTGCGAAAAATTTCATATAATAAAATACCAACTACTGTTTTTTAAGTGAAGCAAGCCGCTGCCATGAGAAAATTGACATTCACCCATCAAAATTGTCTCGGGTTTCAAAAGTGTAGAAGTATAAAGGAACTGGTTCAAAATTTAGGTCACGGTGTAATAGGAAACATCAGATGTTAGAGATAACCAAGGCCCGTATAAAGAGTTATTTTCAAAGTGAAACACTACCGGATATATAAGTAAGTCGGGATAATAAAAAAGAGTTCAACTATATCCTGATCAACAAGGAAGATGGGTGATAGAATCAGCATATTCGGAGAATACGCAATAGAAAAATTACAATGTAGAATAAATGGAAGTAGAATATTGTAAAGCACCTGAAAATTGAAGATACGAATTCCAGTTAGAATAAAAAATTAAAGAATCGATGAAAAATATCGAAATATTTTGACGATAGATCAAAAGAAGACTATCAAAAACCAATATCTATGATCTACTTAAGGTGTGTCATGGAATAATAATAATAGGTAAAAAGTGAAAAAATATAGAATGCGAGGTAAGTGATTCACAAAATGCTCTAGTGGCACGTGAGAAAGATAAGACACGGATGTGCGTTGAGAATACGTCAATAAATTTTCCTTATTGCATAGAAGCGTGTATACTTTGAGAGAGAATGTTTCGAAAGAAATTTATGCAGCACAGCCTCTCTAGTTAGAATAAAAAAACCCCTAACGTGTTTCACCAAAATTTTATCGAATGAATAAAATTTTCAGTTTTCCAGTTTAACCCAATTTTTCTAGAGGCCTATATAATATGGTAATTACGCGAATGTTTTACCATCAGCGTGACGATAACCCCAACAAATTCTGAAAAATGCATTTCAAGCGGCGTATATTAATATGAAGTAATTATGTATGACGTGTTTCGTACTGTATTGTTTGAAAACCTAAACGCTCCGGGTAGATAAGGTAGAAAAAGCAAAAAATGTACACTTGGGAAGTGATAGAGGGAGTATATAGAAGACTTGGCACCGCTAGCAGTAAAGCTCGTCGTCCATAGGTGATGGAACATAATGAGACGGGCGGACGGAGAGAATGAAAGGATGAGCAATATCCTCGCCACTTAATGTGTTACTCACTCATGGTCACCAAATAATATTCTAGCGATAACGCGCCGCCGTATCTTTCTCAGTTGACTTACGTTTACACAGTTCTGAATCACCGGTCATTAAAACATTGGCTTTGGTCCAAATATGTATTTTTTGTTTGAATTCCAACGTACGAGTAAAGCTCCCGCTTGCGCGCGCATACTGTAACGCGCCGTAGTAATCGAACAGGACGCATAGCGCACGGGTGTATCCGGATACGTAGGTGTTATTGCGGGAGGTCGTAAAAATGACGGCTCTCAGGACTTGGTCATCATTACCTATCTCTTTCCCCGAGCGATTTTCTTCTTTTATAGAGTTGGGTTTAATAGGAAGGACTCTCGGGGAACCGTTTGTTCCCTCCATCGCTCTTTCTCTTCCCGCCTCAGGAGCAAAGGAAAGGAAAAAATTCCCCTTATGGTGTTACAGTTTTTGGCATCTTTAGTGACACTTAAAAATGGAGTTTTTCTATTTTCTTCACCCCGTCCACTGAAAGTAACGCGCCATTACCTATGAAGCAAAATGGACGCTTTCTAAAAATGATGAAAAAATCTGGGGAAAAAATGTGAAAGCGTGAAAAAAATCGTAAAAAGAATCCGAGTGATTTTTTTATAAAAATATATGAATGTTAAAAGACTTAACGACCGGCAGAAATGGGGGTTGAGGAGTGTTTTGCTTTGTGGAGGTGGTGTCGTCGATGTTGTCTTTCATATTTTTTATAACGGTCGAACGAGTTGTTTTTTTTATTTTCGAGCTTCTCCCGTAACCACGGCGACGAGGTCCAAAGGGAGTGGCTGGAGTGAGGGGGCGGAGGGTAAACGCAAGGAGTGGAGAAAACGGTGAAAAAGGGGCAGCTTTCGATGGAACGGGATGGAGAGAGAGAGAGAGAGAGAGAGAGAGAGAGAGAGAGAGAGAGAGAGAGAGAGAGAGAGAGATAGAGAGAGAGAGAGAGAGAGAGAGAGAGGTGGGTCGGAGGGGAGGATTGTTGTATTTTTTAAATGCCCAGATGCATTATGGTACACGCCCAAAAGTTGATTTCCCTGTTTCGGCGGCGAGAGGTTCGGGAAGTTTGCTTTTTTTATGGCGCGCTTCAAATGACGTGGAGGTCTCTTTATTTTACGGGAGTCATTTATAGATTATATCCCCCGGGCTCTTAAATCGTCACCTAGAAGACCTCTCAACAAAGGATCTCATAGCGTCTTTGTATGTGTTTGTGTATATGTATTTATACACATGTATCTTTGTATACGTATATGTATGCGCGCACACATGCGTAAGAAATTGCCATTTATACGGGAAGCAAGACACGCAGAGGAGTTCTCATTATATTGGATCCCAACCGAAGCACTACGGAATGTATCACTTTTCCCACGGAACTCCTTTTTGTTTATGTCCGTAATGGCGCTGTAGCACGTGCACCGGGTAAATGAGAGAAAGTGAAAGTCCGTGAAAATCCTCAGAGAAATTTTTAAAAACTTACAGCTGTTGGATTTCCGTTCGGGGTCAATGCGAAATAACGTGGACGTATGAGTGTTCGTCCCCTATAACTACTGCCAATATTGAAAAATTTCCATAAGATTTTATCTCTTTAGTTGAGATGCCGATTCCTTTAATGAGGATAAAGGTTAGCACAGGTCGGACTGGGCAATCCTGCGATGGTTCCACTTGGTGGCGGTTAGAAGGCAGGTATGAGATCGGCTACGGTGGATTCCTTTCATACGGCCGGCGGGCATATTGGTTTGCGCGTGTCAGTGTATAGAGCATGTGTGTGTGCGTGGGCGTATGTGCTTGTAGAGGCGGAAAAATAGGAAAGGGAAGAGCGGCGATGGAATGAAAAGACTACGGAGAGAGAAGGGAGCATAGACCCAGGGAGTGTCATACCGCACCCAATATCACCGGAGCTTATAGGGCGTTCTTATCCTTGGGAAAAAAGTCGATTCTTCGCTCGCGGCTTTTTGGAAGGTCGTATAGTAAAAAAGAGGTGGAATTTTCAGTTTTTTTCCTTCAACATTCCTACCTCGGTTTTTCCTCTCTCTTTCTCTCCCCCTCTCTTTCTTTCTCTCTCTCTATCCCCTTCTCACAACTTTAATAGCACGCGCCTGTCTCATATTTGGTAGGTCTTGGATTCGCGGTTAAATCGCTCCAAAAGACTTGTGTTCCTATGAAATTAATGAAAAATATTTTATTATCATTCCTCTGCCTTCCGCTTCATTCTTTTTTAATTTCTCATATACGTAGTATATTGAGAAAGTATTATATATTGCGCCATTTATTTTAGCTTGTGTTAAATTTTAGTATTTTCTCCGATTTCATTCTCTTCTCTATCTCTCTCTCTCTTCCTTTTCGTTCATTGTAAGGCTCTAGAGAAGAAAATAATGTTGGATTCGTGATGCGGTAGGTAGCATAGGCCCGCTACAACGAATTTCGCCTGCATGGGATGGAAGGAGGGAGGGCGAGATGGAATTCTGAGATGTTCTGTTGTACGAGAAAGGATAGTATTGCGGAGGTATTTGGAAATGAATAGGGGAGAAACAGGCGATAAGAACGAACTGAAAAGGGAAAGAGAGACTGCGGGGAAATAGCCTCCCAAAGAGAAGGGACGTGGTTCAGTTCTAAAACGTCAAGCGGAATATCTGAAACTCGCAAAATGTAGGTATTGTTTATGGATTTAATATAATTCGACGCAAACGGCTGATTACTTTGAAGCCTGGATTTTGGATGTCTAGAAGCTAACCGCAATGGACCTCTAAATTGAGTCTTTAGTCCTCTGCCTTCTGAGTCCGTATTAAAGAGTATACGTGACTTGGAGTTTGCATGCGTTGCGGTACATGTGCTGAGTATTTTTACTGGCAAATAGATTTCATACGGGATTTTATGCTATAATAGACTTTTTATAGTTATGGTTATCGTGGACAAAACAATCGTTTAAAATTAGCAGAGTTGGATGGAAAAACAAAGCGAAATTCTTTTGCTATATTTATAAAGGCGAGTAAAAATTGAAATGGTGAAGGAGATATAAAGAAACTTATGGTTTGAAGATCATTAGAAAAATATAAAATAGGAACTGGTTCATTCTATGGGTAACAAATAATTTCAAATATTTTTTTTCGTGTAAGAATGTGTGCGTTCGTGTTTTTTCTCATGGTACTGGGGAGTATACTGCGACAGATAGAGAATTATTTCAGGATGTAAAGTTGTATTTGCAATCAAGAATCACTAAATTATTAAAAAAATAACTCATAAATTTATTAGAGAAAGTCGTGGATGAATTGAGGATACGATGAACGGAAGAGATAGAGAAGAATAAGAGTAGTTGTTCGGGACACAGGGGAACGGATATGAATAGTTTTTGGAACATGTATGAAGCTTTCAAAGACGATGGAAATCCAAGTGACTTGTTCTGAAAAAAGAAAAATGTGCGAAAGCGCTCTGAAAAGCTGGTCGTCTAAGAAAGGGAGAGGAAAGGGGAGTGTTGGTGAGAGTGGTGCCGAGTGTTTCTATGGTAGTTGAAGCGATGGAGATATAGGCAAAGGCGTGACATAATAATTACGGAGAGGACTTATTGCGAGGAAAAAGGGGGCCTTTCACTGGAAAAAGGTGTTTGTTTGGACAAGGAGAGATGAAGTTGAATCAACGCAGTAACGAAAGGAAGACAATGGAAGGAAGCATACAATGGTGAATGGATATACGGGCGCAATATAACTACGTGCCTGTCATAATGACAACTTGTTTTACTTCTCATAAACAGTTTAATAAAATAAATGATTGAATTTTCAATAAGGGAATTTACACATGCACCTTTATTTAGATATACAATGGAATTTTATGGAGAGGCTGCAATTTTCTTCGGATAAGGTAGTTATGTAATATCTAATCTGCAAAGTTCAATAATTTAGATTTATGAATGGTATAGAGGAAGAAATTTGACGAAATAATTTTTATAATTGGGGTTAGAGACAATTCGACTGAGTCAAAGGCGCGAAGGTGACGCAGGTAAATGATAGAATAAGTCTAGAAGAAAGATAAGAGAGACGGTATATCGAAAAGAGGTTATAAATTAGGTTTATGTGACGGCGGAGTTGGTGATAAAGTTTATGGAAAGATGTGGGTGAAATGTGAGCTTGCGAGGAAAATTTTACAAAAAGAGAGAATTGCAGAGTGGATCGAATTCGAGAATAATGAGAGAGATATAAGCAATAAATAAAATAAGAGAAGGCAAGATAAAGCAAGAGAAACAGAGATGAAGAAGATTGTGTGGCTTGCACACACACAAGTACTATGTTGGGAAAGATAAGACGAAGGCAGCAAGGATGGAAGTGGAATGTGTGGGTGGTGTGAAGAAAGCGAGGCGGGGGAGATAAAGCCGGGAACGATTATGGGAATTCGGTGTTTAGGGCTGCGGTTGTTGCAAGGTTCACGCAGGAATTAATGTCGTTGCTTAGGCGCGCGGTGTTTTCTTAATCCTTATCGCACACCGCGCCAGCACCTTTGGGCAAATATTGTGAAATGTGAGACGAGACTTGAAAGGCCACGGGATTAAGAATTTTCAGATTTTGGGATTTAGCTTTCACGATGAAATATCATAATGATTTATTATACATAATAACTGCACTAATCAGGATAAAATATGTATGTAGGTGTAGGTGAACCTCAAAAAGAGCCTTTGAATTTACATTTACTAGACATATACGTCAAAGATAAGATATTTGCTAAATTCTTTATCGATTCACCTAGGTTTTTGTCCTTAATCAATTGTTTACAACTTAAAATTATTGCACGATTATGTGAAGGATTTCATGCAGTGTTGTAATTTGAAATTAATTCATTGACCAGCCTCTTTAACCATCGTTCTTCAAAATTGTTTATTTTAAAACGATTCAAATACGGACAAAATAATGTAGGGTTTTACTTACGTTTGAAAATTAATAATTATATGTCGCGGAGCTTAGTCTTTATGAAATTTAATGTCGTCAGAGATGGTAAACAGACATGCTTTAATTTTCCGGGGATACTAAGCAGAAAAATTTCACGATTATTCATCGTTCAAATTTAGAAAATATTACAAATGTTGAATTATAACTTTTATCAGATATCTTTTAATAATTATCGGTAACTTAATTAGAGAAAACGGTTTATGTGTTTACTTAATAAAAGTAGAATACTCCTTTAGCCAAAACAACTAGAGGGCTGCAAACCCAATGCATTTCGCCCACAAGGTGGGCATCGTCAGGGGTAGAACCTGTTTCACCAGTGATTAGCAGTTGGCTTCCAGTCACTGGTGAAACAGGTTCTACCCCTGACGATGCCCACCTTGTGGGCGAAATGCATTGGGTTTGCAGCCCTCTAGTTGTTTTGGCTAAAGGAGTATTCTACTTTTGTTAGTTTTGGCCAAACTTATTGAGCTACTATCAATTGTTTACTTAATGTTTAATTATCTTGCTCTCTTATTTGCTAACAATTCCTGCAATCAAGCTATTACTTTCCATTAGATAGGATTTGCTGCAGATCTCAGATGATATTTGCTTTCCGTTGCACGGCCGTGCGGACAGTCAAAGTGGCGTTTATTTAACGATTCTTAAATAGCATTGCGACAGTGTTTCTTCGTACTTCTTTTTAGTTCGATACGTAAAGCCATTTTGACTTTGTGTTAGTTATAATTTGGACGGGAGTCAATATTTTGTTGCAGTGATTTAATCGAGATGTGTGAATTTGGCTAATTCTTGGCCATTGGCTCATTTCTGTGCTATAAATAATCAGCAGAGACAGATGATTGCTCGTAGCTTCAATTGGTGGATAAGTAATATGTACTTATTATATCAGCGGGTGATTTCAGATATAAGGCAGAGAGTTACATGAAGGAAAATGACATTTGATCTCGATTCTCGCTGTAAATTGCACGACATGCTCGTTTCAAATCTTCAGCATCTGTTGCTCTAATTATAAGATCGTTAAACAAGTTCCTCCTCCACTCATATTTTACATTCTCTCAATTATATCTCCTAATACTATCTCCTTCATAATTTAACACGACTGCTAAATAGTCGATCAATAATGCTTACGGCACATATAAACCTAGCGCCGCGTAACATATGGTTTCCATTCAGATACGATTAACTTAAAGTTATTTTTAAATTATAAACAAACTTACTCGTTTTATGAGGATCAAGCTTCAGAGAGATAATATGAATACGATGAACTTCTTAAACCTCTCGTTCACAAACGACTGACTTTTCTCGCACCGTTTCATTATATCGATTCAGCTATATCGATAATTTTATGCGACCAGATCACAGTAGATTTGACAAAAGGCATTTATTATATAAAAATATGCATGGACTTGAGTGACGAGTCCAATTACTCTCGTCGAAGCGTAGAGAGCGCGACTTCTGGGCGCATATCCATTTCGGATATGACTCCCATTTCTCGCTGCTATGTGCGCAATGCGTCGCGCTGCATTCCCAATTGAGAGCGACGCCTTGTGCAAAATCTGCAATTTATGCGGCGCCCTCCCTCAGAACACCAGTTTGTGAAACGAACAATTACGCATTCACTCGATGAATTAGTCTCGTCTTACAACCGTTGATTCATTAGATGGCTCTCCATTTGCAAACAAAGCCAGGGATCTCTTCGAAGTTGGGCGAAATCGAACTGAAAGTTTTACCCAGGTCCATTGTGGCAAGCAGAAAGAGATAATCATTATTATAAGGCGAAAACGTTGATCGAATTTGGAAATTTTCTCTAAGTTTTTCATTTCTTAGTGTCTTCGAAATAGTAAGAATTTTCTCATTTTTCAGTAATTTTGTCTATGGTAGAATTGTTGCTACATCATATAAAATATAGCTAAATTAACAGGAAAAGTAAAACTCGGGAGAAAAGTATCAATTGCCGTTTCTGTTTTAGTCATACCTACAATTTTCATTATCTACGTAGTATTATAAGTAATTTGTAATTGATCACTGTATCTTCTGTTAGATGAGTTCTATTGGGATCGAGCTTCACAAAGCATAGTAGATCTCGGGAGTCAGTTTGAAATACGGTCTAAACCAGTTGTGCCCAACCTTTTCTACATGGCGAGCCGCATCGGCATTTGCGAATCCTTCGGCGAGCCGCGTTGAAGTTGCCAATTCTTCGGCGGGTCGGATTAAAGTTAAAGTCGAAAGTCGCCTATATATCTTGAGGTGCCATAGAAGTGAAAATCAATTCTAAATAAGATTTTATTGTTGAAATTTCAATATAAAAAGTTTCATCAAAATGTTAATAAAATTTATGAATTTGTGTGTTAAAATTTTCGGATTGCCATTTCATCATAGCTTCGTGGGCCGCACAAAAGTCTTCCGCGGACCAAATCCAGGCAGGCAACTAGCTATAACTAAAATTGGATACACATTTTCATAAATTAAATCTGAGAAGACACGTGAATAATTTGAGAGGTAGAATAAAATATGTTATAAAATTGGAAATGCCGTGACTGAAATCGGAGCATAAAATAAAAAATCGCGATCTGGTCCAGGGCAAAGAAAGTGGCAATGACACAGTAAGTACGTCAAGTGTTGTGCAGATAAATTATATGCCCCGCATTAACTGCGTCGATAAAGTCAAAGTTCATGGTGATATAATTAAGTCATATCTGTTGATTCTCTTTATTTTTTAGTATACATACACCAGAATTTATGCTTAAAATTTGCTTCATATTCGTAGCTCATAGAAGGAACTCATTGCTGAACTCCCTATTCTCATCGGCCAGGATAATCAACACGCGAATTTTGTTTGCTTTTATACTCCTCATCTTTCAATGTGAAGTTGGGGATGCGTCATCCGAACCAAAATGAAACAGTGTCTCTACCACCGGCCGTTCACAGAAACTCGATAAACGCAGAAGAAACGAAACGGACAATTTTGGGTGTACATTTTCCGAGTAGGGACCTGACTCATAAAAATGATCGAATACAAAGGGAAGCATATTTTTTACATCAACAGTGTCGTCAATGGTAAAATATATGTAATAACTAGTTGGAGTTACCCGACTTCGCTCGGGAAAGAATTTTCTTTTAAATAGCAAATGATTTTTATTTCTCGGGACCCCGCGCTATCGGTGCCCCAAAATTTCTCAAATGTGTTATTCGGAGAAGAGGTTCACACGGAATTTTACTACCACCTAAAGAAACCATTGAGAAATTTTAGTCAGGCTTCTGCTCGTGGGTGTATCTCAATGGCGAATCCATCATATGAGGGCAGACTGCTTTTCCAAGAATATATGGCATAATCGAGCAGTTTTATCAAAATAGAAATTACTCCGAGTGCACCATAAACTCTGAATTTTCGTTCCCCTTTCCTTAATTACGCAAGCGATGTGTAAATTAACATTTAATATTTTATCTATTGTATTGTAAAGTTTTACCATTAATATATTTTAGCATTAACGTCTTAATATCCAAATGAATAGATGCACCGAAGCCTTTAAAGCAGCAATAAAATTATGTGGATTATTTCGATACTATTAGCCAAAACGTAAATAATAAACAACATCTTGGTTACCGAAAAAATGTAAGTAGATGTATCGATTTATGTTGCGAAAAATCTTCCAATGTTATGGTAAAAGATAACAATGTTATAATATTCCTTAAAAATCATTTGACTCACTTTAAAAGTATTCATAGACTATATTTAATCCATTTGTACCCTTTATCTTGGCGTTGGATATTCTTCTTCTACGGCTCGCCACGGCGTGGACTTTCCTTGCATTAATCTTTACGTGGCTATCTCCCTTTGAGGAGGACAAAAATTAAAAAAATTAGCTTTGTTGCAGCCTGGAAAAAGTTAATAAATTTTACGCTTAAAGGATAATTTCGAGCGATTTAACATATAAAACGACTAAACATGAACAGAATTAAAATATTCAGTCTTTCATGCGTAAAATAAGCCATTTACCGTGATTGTAAGTTAATATTTAGATATATTTATATCCACATCGGTGAAGGGCTGCATGGCATTTTGGGGTTTCTCCACACCATTTCCCATGCATTCTTTTGGAAATGGTATTTTGTTGATCCCATGGGGTATAAGAGACCCCACGGTCTGCAAACCTAGACCAAGTTCTTCTTTGGTCCATAGGATGGATGGCCCATGAAACTTTTGAATTCGATAGATTCAACGGTGTAAAAACGTATATGGGACGTACAAACATACATATATACACATTAATTTTTATATATTAGATAGATACCCAAATTACACGAATGCCCAACAAATATATTGACTGTTAATATTATTTCTTTAGAACTACCATTCGAAAAATATAATCAGAAGTTATTATTTCATCCAAACTGTGGAAAGAACGCAGCTATCTCTAACGATGGACGCACAGTATGGAAGTTGAAGTGAGTCTTTTATCTACAGGAAACTTTGAGCATCTCATATTTTTTGGAGAGTTTTTGACTTTATAATTTCCCTGGTTCATTAGCTTTTAATTGAGTTTGTTATTATATTATTTTTTAAAGTTTGTTAGACCAATTTAATGGAGTGGTTCTTCTTACCAACAGACCGCTTAAAAATAACAAGCTTTTTGAAGTAAAACTGGAAAAGAAGACCACCGTATCTGAGCACAGTTTTGGGATTGGCGTCACAGTTAACCACCCTACCGGTTTCAGTATACAAGATCTTATTTATTACTTATAATAAGTAAGTAATAATTGTCCTACATAAATTCGGTGCATCTACTTAATCCATTGCAATGATGAAATTTATAAAATAATTCGTAAAATATGTTTTAAAAATTGAAATCTTAATATATGCCTCTATTGCAGTAAAACACCATTTACGAATACATACTATTAAAAACTAGTGTAGTCGATAGTCAGAAATAGTATGTGTGAACATCTATGCAGTAAATAATTATTTACAATGTCAACTATAATATATTTCCTAGGCTCAACGTCAACCTTTGATAAACCTTACAAATCATGTTAAATATTGCCCGTTATAAATCCGAATTTATATAGACATTTTGAAGGTTAAAGTAACTTTAAAAAGAACTATTGACTAAATATTACTTGGTCGTTAACCTGTGGAAGAGTGTTTAAAAATTATTGGTTATTACAATAAGTGAATATATTTTGATTTTTTCAACTATTTTAAATGTCTAGCTTGAACTAGGTGAATTCATTTTAGCATCGTTTTAATTTTTATTATCTATTTTAATTTAAGCTTAAGGTCTAGGGACTGGATATACTACCATACTCACGTATGCACACATAGTGCTGTTACTTTTGATAATTATGGCCGTAATCTGAGCGAGCTTGTGGTATGAAAGTTATTATTTTTCTAAAATATGAATCGATAATCAATTTATTCGGTTTTTGTTTCTTCTTTAAATGAAATAAATATAAATGCAAACATTTTTCTATTGGATGGAATTTCTAAAGATAATATTGTAAAGTTGGTAATAGTTACTTCCATTAATTCAATCGTTTCTTCTATGTTAGGCGCAGTCTTTTGATTAGTTAATTGTATTTGTGAAGATTTAATTAATTTCATTATATTTTTACAGTTCATTCATTTATATAAATCGGATGTTACATAAAATACACTCAATTAAAAAATAATTAAAAGAAATTGACTTGGTTTTCTCGTGTATCTTTATTCTTTTGCTAAAATTTTTTGGTCGGTGACCGTGTTGGCGTTTTGAGAAATAATTACGGTACGTTGCATTTCTTCATCAATGGAGTAGATCAGAGACCTGCAGCATCAAACATCCCCTACTGTGGATTCTTTGAAATGTACTATAATGCAGCTCAGAGAACAATTGTGGACAACTCTACTCCATAATTTTATTAATGAAATGTAAACAGCTCTGACTGCAATTCATGCATTTTAGTTGAATGCAAGTAAAATTTTGGTTTGTAACTTCTAGTCAATTATATTTTCAAAATTGTATTAATCATAGCATTGTCTGAATACGTGTTTCAATTAATGTGCCTCAATTTATGTATAAGTAACTAGCTGAGTGACCTGGCGTTGCCCGGGTGCGATTCGGGATTGCACCCGCCCCTCTTTCACTCACCCCTCCCACAGCCCGCCGAACGTCATAAAGTAGCGCAGGTGTTCGAGGAAAAATCATATCTTTGAAACGGCGTATGTTAAAAGAATAAAATTAAGCCTTATTCTTCATTGAAATCATTCATAGAACTTTCGCAGGAATCACCATCTTTCATTAGGCGATATATGCACGCAGTAAATGGAAAATTTCTCCTACTTAGTCTCAAAAGGTACTTCTGAAGGAATCTCAATAATCATTAACAGCTTCCTAGATAAAATTAAGAAAGAAATCAATTTAAATATCTGTAAGAAGATTAAATCGCACTGTCTATTGTAAGAAATATATATTTTTCATTTTTTTATTATTTACATATCCAAAAATTAAAATTCCTTTAATCTCCTATGAAAATTATACCCCTTTTACTTTCCACTGATTTAGCGTTTTTATGATATCACGGCAAATGGACTTTTCTATACCTAAGTCTCATGAACTCTGATCAAATTATGCTCGACTTTAAATATGTGATTCTTCGTGCAGTAATACCTCATACAAGATTATCCTACATGATTCAAGGAGGAGGAATAAAGTTTCGAAGAATGTCCCAATCCCTCAAATTTGTAGACAAAATGCGATAGAAACGAATGAAGCGACCAACTTAATTGCTTCAAGGAAAAACATCCAGTAAATTACATGAGAGGCCGCTGTGAGCATGCTGCTCTTCTTTATTACAATAGAAAGGGTTATTTTTTTCATCTTCGACGTAAGATATGTCCTTTGGTCAAATTTAATATCTTGCATGAATCTTCTTAAATGAATCCACAAATAACTTCATAATGCGAGAAGGTTTTGTATTTGATGTGAGCCGATACACAGTACGATTAATTAAGGAAATAATCATTTGAGAGGATTTGATTTATTAACAACTGGCTTCGGTTTTCGGTGTCTGCTGCGTGCCATAAGGATCGATATCTATATGTCACCTAGCACCACCATCTACAGCAGAAGACCGCTTTAATTAAAATCGAGCCAAAACCATCTTGGACTCAGAGACGCTTAGTGAGTAGAAAAGACATGTGACAAATACGTTTCTGAATAACGGTTATAAAAATACCCTTCATGGGAAGGCATCTGAAACTGAAAAACAAGGCAGAAGAACATCATCCCGAGCATGTGGCCTACGAAAATATCCCCTACCTCGCCGGAAGTACAGAACGGATTGCTATAGTCCTAAAAAGGAAAACAACGTTGCCCGCTTTAATGCTGTGTGAAAAATCCAGGAGCTATTAACATTTGCCAAGGACCTCCCGCTGAACACAGGAGTTTACGAGGGACCTTGAGAGGGAAATATACAACGGCCGTTACGTGAAAGACAACTACCGTATAAATGCGGACAGAAGACAATTCATCATCACGTTGCGAAAACCTTCGCCTGAAGACTTGATTTATATGGCGCATAAATATCATTAATATTTTATGTGGATTGTAAAAATAAGGAGTTTTAAAAAATTAAATATTTTACCGTGATTAGGTTCGTGGAGAAAAGTGGTAATGACCGTTTAAGTAAATATGTACTTATATTTTCTACGACACATAATTAATGCCATAAAATGGTCAGACAAAGGTCATGCTGGTATAAAAAAGTAACGTCTGGTGAAATATTACTCGAGGCGATAAGTACTATTTTTTCGCAATATATTGGAATATACCAATCGCACCTTTTTATATTATTATATTATATTAATTATAGCATCGTCTATCATAAGATCACTGGTTTGATTCTAGGAGCGTTGAATTTCTCTATTTGATTAACACGGGCATTTGCGCAGAATATTAAACATTTGCATTTTATAATTACTTATAAGCATGGTATGAACTCGGAATCTGAACGGTTCTGTGTTTAAAAGAAAAATGTCTATTTTTTATGAAGAGATATTGGGAATCCATTTCGAATTCTCGTAAATGTGTGTATAGAATAAAAAAACGTGATTTTTCCAGCAATTTAGCGATGAAAAACGTATGCTACTGTGACAACTTTCATTTGAGAGTCCAATGCTTTTATATGAGGAATATTTTAACCTTATGTATGCTTACTTTGTACTTGCCTTTTTTGTTCTTCTTTCGTTTTTAGGCGCTCTTTATACAAAATAAATGCCTTATGATCAGATAAACTCCGTCTGTTTGTCGGCCCGTCCGTATGTTTCATTTCCAAAACTTTTCATGTAATTTAGTATTTAGAAGTTTTAGGCAAAGAAAGTAAGAAAATGATATAAATAGTTTACATTACCTAATCAGGTCTGCCTCTTGTGACAAAAATGAAATTTCCGTCATATCTCGTACATAGCACATAGTCATAGTAATTCCAAAAAGTCTTCAAAAAAAATTTGTAGAACTAGTTAAGTAAAATATATCTCCTTCTTTACATTTTTGTCGAACTAGTGGCCATGTTCAAGAAAATCAAACAAGAAAGTCGTAAGTTACTTTGAACTTGGAATTTGTTCCTATGGTCCGTTAATTGTGCCAGCGAAAGCAATCTTATTAGAAACTGAAGTAAACAAGATCTGTTGTATATACATAATTATGTTTAATTTTCCTTCGTGCGTACAGTAAGTGAAAGGAAATGGATTATCTACGACGAAGAAATGAACGAAAATATGTTTATTTTCCTTTCGTACGCAATAATTTAAGACTGAGGAATGAACATGAATGTATTAGTTACTAATACTCATTTCTAGTGAGGTATGTTAAAAAACTCGATTATGTAATTAAATACAACCGATCAGAAAATGAATTGGTAAATTAAAGATTCGATGTTTTTTTGGCATCGCTTATGATATATCCTTTGCAGTGCTTACACATTATTATTAAAAAAAGCATGAAATAGGTTCGGGGCATTATAGATTCACATATTAAAACTAGTTAAAATTAAATAGGAGCTCGGGATGTTAAGAGTTCCATAAAGACTGAGGTTTCTAATTTTGGAAACAGAATTTAATTCCGAGTCGAATGAGCGCAAAGGATTGTTTTTTTACTTTCTCCATACGTAGTATAAGGGATAATTGTTTTAATGGAAAAAATCGATTTCGAGATTTCAACGGAAATACATGTTTTGAGGTCCCCTGAACACGTTTCGACCATTTTATCGTTGATGTCTCTGTGTGTGTATGTGATAGAAATTTTGTGGCCGCCCTAACTCAAACACTATTAATCAGATCAACGCGAAATTTTATATTTGACTTTTTTGTTAAAGGGACAAGAACTGATTAAGTTTTCGGAAAAATCGGTCAACCGAATGTTTACTTTTGTCGCTTATCCTTTTTTTGAAATATTTGCTTTAATACTCGATCAACGTAAAATATTATTGGAATACAATTAAAATTATATATATATATTATATATATGATTATATATATAATTACAACGCTTGTTGAAAACATTTTCCCATATATTGCATTGTTTAAGAGATATTTTATAAGCTATATTTTTTAGCTGCCACCACCAAACTACCTGGAGGTAACTTTTGTAAACACTAGACGCTCAGTTACATCTTAGTAACGCTGCTTATTATTATTTTTTTAATGGTTGGAGCTTCGTAAGGTCTTTTGAATTTTCTCGAAGTTCCTTAGACATTTATTATCATTTAACGTATTTGAAAATTTTAGAAATATTACAGGTATGGAGAAAGTCATGTGGTAGCCACATCAGATTTTTATGCGTTCTTTGCACGAAGTGAACGCATATAGGGGAGGTCGTTTCCGTCCGTCCGCATGTTAAAACTCGGGAATCTCTTGACGTATTTTAATGAAATTTGGTATTGGGGAGTTTTGCTAAACTTGGTCGATCGATTCCAATTTTAGTCAAAATCGGACAATAATAACGTTAACTTTACCTAAGGACACATGTATTTTACAACGTACCTAGCTTCTCGTTAAATACTCATCTGAGCGAAAAATATTGAGAGCATTGTTAAATCACAAACAACGCATTTGGAAACTGTGTACTCCGACATGGACTACACCATTCCAATCTTGTTTATTCAAATCAGAGGGAATATTTTCCGATTTTTAACAATAGAAAATACCAAGTTCCATGGCAACGAATCCGCTGCTTAAAATTGGAAAACATATTATTACATAGCATTGATATTTTTAAAAATTTATTTATCTTTATACAATCGGCTTACAGCACGAGACCCATTACAGCCAATCGATTAACAATGTTTTAACAATAACAAAGACATTCACAAACAACCATGACCAAAGCGGGACTCGTACCCCGTAGCACTGGGAGCCAGACGCGCTAGGCACCCCTCAACCAAGGCCGTCGATAATTCTTTTAAAGGGAATTTATAGACTATATTATGAGGCCGTCGATCTCAACCAAAGATGTAATCTTATAATGACCTCATAATCCTTCAAGGAAAAAAGCCGCCTTATGTAATTTCTTTTGTAATTCTTCTCTCACTTACTAGTGTTTTAAAATGTCACTCTTATAAAAAGTTCGAAAAACTGCCAAATTGCTATTCATGATGATAATTTATAAGGCACTAATTCGAAATAAGTAACTAGGAAATGTGGTTCAAATTAGGCAAAAAATAGAAATTTGCCGAAAGAGAATTTACCTTACCTTTTGGAAAGATGACCCAAGTGGGCTAATGGAATTTTAGAGGCGAATCACCTCAGTCCCTTCTTCAGCAAGGAAACCCTTTAACTCCCCTTCCGTGCCTAATTCAAATGCAAACAACCTAATTTTGATATAAATTTGTTACATTGAGTACATGTACATGGTGTGAATAAGACATTCCCTTCCTTCTTCCACAGGTTGGCCTACTTGTAGCCGCCCCTCCGTAACTCCGAGCACCTTTTTTTAACGGTGGACTGCCGATGCGTGGCCCGGAGCTATCGAGGCGACCGGGAGCGGTGCCGGCGATGATGTTGGCGTCGGGGGCGGGGCAGGGGAGCACGTCCGTGGCGAGGGAGGAGGAGGGAAGCGCCGCGGGTCGCCGGGAAGTACCCTCGTCCCCGTCCCTCTGAGGGGGGGCGGCTCGGGGAGGCGGCGAAATACGAGGAGGCAGAGTGGAGTCCTCGCCGCCAACCTCTCCGAGGTGCTGCGACGCACGGGGGCGGTCCCTCGTACACGCAGCCGCCGCCTCGAACACAGTTCTCCAATCCTGTCCTCCAGATCTCCGTCCCGTACGGCTCGCATGTCGCGAGGGCCCCCGCCGTCACTCGCATCCTGCCCCCAGGAGGCGCGGATGGGGCGGGGGCCGTTTTGCTGAGGGTCGGAGAAGGAGGAGGTCACTTGGAGGCGGCAGGACCGCCTTCGCAACTCCCGGCGACGGCATGAGGAGCCTCCTGGGCACGCTGTGGATCGTCCTCGCGATAGTCTCCGGTGAGTACTTTCAAAGAGGCTTTGAAAGGACACCCTCTGCCACAAGTACGGTGTAATCATTCCCCTCCTGTCATTTCATTTGAGCATTAGGCACGGATCGAATTAAAAGTCTACGTTAGTCATGGTCGTATTTTTATCATGCCATTGAAGGTTATATGTAATTAGTTTGCATGTTGTAATACATTTTTAAAAGAATGATGTACATAAATCCTACGATCATAAAACTGTCGAGTAAATCACATGCATAAAATAATCATCATGTTAATTCGGTGATCGTTTATTCCAATCCGAATTCTGAAATTTATATTATTTTGAATAGAATTTTAAGACAAAGTTATTACGTTGAATTTGTTCATATTTATTTATGATAAGCTAAATAAATATACATCGATTTGCGAGAAATATTCATCAGACATGCAAGGTTGAAAAGTCAATTACCAATTGTTCATGTTTGATAGCACTTATGTGCATTTTATCGCTTGATTTTAAGATTAAGTGGTTCGTTTAAAAATCTGTTCCTATCAAAAAATTAATTATTTCTATCGCTATGCTTCAACTATAGTTTTACTGGGATGTATAACCAGAGTTATTCTGGTTTCTTATCTTAAGAACCCGTTACAAGTTATTTAATCATTGTAAAAATTATTCGGAATATTAAAAATTTCTTATTCGAGCGGTGACGGAGTGGCTTGAGTGCTGGCCTTCCATGTAGCGGGCGTGAGTTTGAACCCGACGTAGACCAGTTTTTCAACCTGGGCTTGCCCTACCTCGATTTGTGTGCTGTTAGGACGACACACAGGAACAGCATTCTGTCCTTCGGAATGGTCGTTCGTTTATCAGTGTGACCCTTGGTGCTTTTCGCAAGAGTAGGCCAATGCCGCCACCGTGTTTCTTTCTTCCCTTCATCGTGAATGTGTTGATAAGACTTGATCCTCCATGCCGGTGGTTGTGCGATGCTTTAGTACCCTATTCACTTAAAAAGTCATTGTACTTATCTGTACCTAATGGGTACTGGTGCAAGCTGATAGCCTAATATCTAAAGTAGGGCCCTGCGAATCTCAAATTATGGAACGGAACGAATCTAAAATCGGGCAGTTTTTTACATTTAGGTCTCTCTAGGCTGAAGTGTTTTATTTCTAATCACTCTTTAGTTGGCTATCTAGTTTTTGTTTTTCTGTTTTGTGTCAAGAATCTTAAAAAAACACACACCAAAAACAGTCACTTAGAAACACTACACAATACAATTAATACTCAGGGTGGCGGGGTGTTTTCGTCACGTTGTATCAGAAAAACTGTAGGTACTTGGCTTTGTGATCTAATATACATAGCATAATAATTTGCATATAGGGTAAATAATAACAAAATTAGGTATATTTTATTTAAAATAAAACAAAGTTAGGATTCTTTAAAATTAATAATAATAAATCTTTCTTCTTCTTTGCCCATATCAAAGTCTCGGCATTATTGTTAGACAAAGAATATCGCAAGTCGGATAACATTATACCACCCACAGAATTTACTGGTTCTGATGAAGTGTTTGTAGCCTGAATTGCTAACAAATATCTCCCAACTTTTGCCAAAAATGGGTAGAATCTATATATCTATAATTTAAAAAAATAACGTATCCAAAAGGTTGTCCTTTTCTGCTTTGCTTTTTATGCATCCAGTATTAGAACAATTAGCTCTTCGTCTTTTCCTTCTTGCCGGAATGCATCTCCTAAATATGAAGTGAATTCTTCCAAAAATACTTTATAGTAGGTATTCATTCGCTTGGTTTTCCGTGAATAAGACGAGTTTAAATCTTGGATCAAGAAATGTTGCAGTCATAAGGTGGACACTTTCCATATTTCTACCGCTCTGTATGTGTTTATACCTTGGGGAGGGATGATACAAATGGCAAATTTTCCCCATAAGTACCTTATATATAGAGTATTACACTCCGATGATTAAAATTAGACCATTAATTTAAAAAGAACATATCAAACTTTTATTGGTTGATATATCGTCAGTTATTGCACTGGTGGTGTAGTGTCGGCTTTCTATTGCAAAGTTCGGGGGTTCAAACCCCTCGAATGGAGGTTTTATTAAAAAAAAAAAAAAAAAAACTATCATCAGTGCCTGGCAGTAGGCAGCAGTACTGTCAGTATGGTATAGAGCCGAAAACAAATGATGTTGGTTGGGTCTATATCCAATACAGCTGTAGGCGTGATCAGGACGATTTGAACGGCTACAGTACTGCGATGTGGAAAGCAAGAGGGAAACTACCACATTACAATCCCTAGTAAAGATTATATGGTTGGACAATATGAGTTCTCTCGAGGTAAAACAATCCGGAGGTAAAATAGTCCCCCAATCGGATCTCCGGGCGGGGACTGCCTTGAGGAAAACATTTGTCGAAAGTAAATTACGAATAGGGACTTGGAACGTAAGAACTATGAGAAAGGCAGGAAAGCTAGAGAACCTGAAAGAAGAAATGAGAAGAAATAGAGTTGACATTATAGGGCTAAGCGAAACTAGATGGGAAGGAGAAGGACAGTTCGACTCGGAAGAATTCACGGTAGTTTATTCTGGAGGAAATAGTGGGGAAAGGGGAGTAGCTCTGGTACTTAGGAAAGATATGATGAAAAGCGTGACAAAGATAATAGCAACGAACGATAGACTGATGGCAATCAAGCTAAAAGCAGTCCCAGTGGACATGCTGATAATCCAGGTATATATGCCAACGTCAGCTCATGACGATGAAGAAATAGATGAGATCTATGAGCAAATTAATGAAATTTACGAAGAAGACGGAAGAGGAAAGGTAAACTGCATAATAATGGGAGATTGGAACAGCATAGTCGGAGAAGGACAAGAAGAAAATGTTGTCGGGCAATACGGACTTGGGAAGAGAAATCGAGGAGGGGAGAAACTCGTAGAATTCTGCATCAATAATGACCTTGTAGTGACTAATACATGGTTCAAAAACCATAAACGAAGGTTATACACATGGAAAAGCCCAGGAGATAGAATGAGATGCCAAATAGATTACATCCTTGTAAAACAAAGATTCAGGAACAGCATAAAGAACGCCAAGGCATTGCAAGGAGCAGACATTGATTCAGATCACAGCCTTCTAATACTTGACATGAGTACAAAGCTAAAACAAATAAGAAAAACGAGAAGAGAAAGACAGACCTGGGACCTAGAAAAACTGAAAGAAAGGCAGGATGTAGTCAGCATGAAGTTGGAAGATAACCTAAGAAAGTTGGAAAACATACCGAAGACCGTTGATATAGAATGGGATGAAATTAAAACCAGTATCAAGGATGCCTTGGATAAAGAGATTGGAAAACAAGAGAAGAAAATCAGAAAACCATGGATCACGAAGGAAATGCTGGAGAAAATGGATGAGAGACGAAAATGGAAAAACGTTAACAGTGAAGAAGGTAGAGCCAACTATAGGCGTATAAACAATGAGTTGAGAAGGGTAACAGATAAAGCTAGAGAAAATTGGATAAAAGGAAGATGTGATGAAATAGAACAAATGGAGAAGTTAGGACGGTACGATATGATGTACGCTAGGGCACTGGAATTAGAAGATAAGAAGTCTAATGGAATTTGTGGTAAAGGAATTATGAATACGGATGGGAAGATAGTCTCAGAAACAAAGGATGTAGCACAGGTATGGGAAGAATACATTAAAGAATTATACAGCAAACAGGCAGGAGCGGCAAAAATAGAACTGGAAAATGAGGAAAACATTGAAGAAGACAACTTAGGGCCAAGTATTATGGAGAGCGAAGTAGAAAAGGCGATAGTGGAACTAAAGAAGGGGAAAGCCACGGGCAGCGATGGAATACCGGCTGAGATACTTAAAGTCATAGGATCAGAAGGACTAAAAGTGATCACGAAATTAATTAATAAGATTTACGACACGGGAGAGTGGCCTCACGATTTCCTAGAAGTAACAATGATCCCTCTAAAGAAGAAGCCAAAGGCAATGCAGTGTAAAGATTACAGAACTATAAGCCTTCTGTCACACACATCGAAGATCATCACGAGGATTCTTAATAAAAGGCTGGAGAAAAAGGCAGAAGAAATAATAGGGGAAGATCAATTCGGTTTCAGAAAAGGACGAGGAACTAGAGATGCTATAGGAGTAGTTAGAATCATATCAGAAAGGGCAATAGAATACAGTCAAGATATCTGCGCATGTTTCGTAGACTGGCAGAAGGCCTTTGATAGAGTAAATTGGGTAAAGTTGATGAAGATATTAAAGGATATAGGTGTAGACTGGAAAGACAGGAGACTGATTAGGAATCTATATGAGAATCAAGTTGTAAAGGTCAGGTTTGAGAATGTGGACACCTGCGGAATAAATATCGGTAGAGGAGTAAGACAAGGCTGCTGCCTATCGCCAACCCTATTCAATATATATGGAGAAAGTCTAATGCAAGAAGCTTTAGAAGGCACAGGGGATTTCAAAATTGGAGGAAGGATTATAAGAACAGTGAAATACGCAGATGATCAAGTACTTCTAGCAAGAAAGGAAGAGGAGCTACAAAAAATGATAAATAGACTAGTGATAACAGGTAGAAAATACGGTATGGAAATAAATACAGAAAAATCCAAGGTCATTCGAATATCGGGTAAAGAAGAGAATCTGAACATAACTATTGGGGGAAAGCCATTAGAACAAGTTTCAGAATATAAATACCTTGGAAGTATCATAACACGAGAGGCAAAATGTACGGATGAGATCAAAACTAGAATAGGAAAAGTAAAAGCGGCTTTCAGGAGAAAGAAACAACTACTTACAGGGAATATAAGGGAAGATATCCGCAAGAAGTTGATAAAATGCTACGTATGGAGTATAGCATTGTATGGGGCAGAAACATGGACGCTAAGGAAAAATGACATCAAATACTTGGAAAGCTTTGAAATGTGGACTTGGAGGAGAATGCTGAAGATAAAATGGACAGATAGGATGAAAAACGATGAAGTGCTACGAAGAATAGGAGAGAAGCGAATGATTATACAGACTATCAGAAAGAGGAAGGCTAACTGGGTTGGACATTACCTGAGGAGAGAGAGTATGATTAAAGACGTGTTAGAAGGAAAACTAGATGGGAAAAGGGAAAGAGGTAGGAAAAGGTTTCAGCTGATAGACGATTTGAAAGGGAAAGAGAGTTATCAAGATATAAAGAGGACAGCGGAAAATAGGAGTATATGGAGAACCAAGTTTAACCAAGAATAATCACGGACCTGTCTACGGACAGACTACCTATGATGATGATATCGTCAGTCGATTCGAAATTTATGAATCGTTTTTTGCGATATCGAATTCGAATCAAATCTGGAAGATTCGCAGAGCCCTATTTTATAGTAAAGTTAGTACATACTAATGATACTTATTTCAGTGTCTTTAGAAATATTTAAGAACTATTTATGGTTTTTTTAATTGCGAGAGGGATAAAAATCAAAATTTTATCTATTAAAAGAACTTGCTTTTTTACAATATCGGTTGATTACTCTATAATCTCTTCGCCGTCCCTTTAAAAATTTTTCTTTAAATTCAATACACTCATCCCTCGCTTTGCACAGTTCTGGATAATACAGTCTAAAGCAACCGTGCAAAATGGGATAGATTTTCCATGAGACTAGATTTATGCGCCGTCTTAAGTATAACGTGCAATTTTAGTTGTATTGAAACCAGCTTTGCTTTCTTTCTTATAACCTTTGAGTGGAACGGAAACATTTTAATGATTGTAATGCTTACTGACCGTCCCGTGAAATTGATGGACGCGCAATTCGAGGTAGTTCTTTAAAATGAAAACCGTGCTAAATCGTAAAAGTGTGCAAAGCGAGGGATGAAATGTATCACGTCTCAAACAGTTGACAAAGCGCATCGGCTTTATTCCGCCCGTTGCATTTAATCCTGTAGCGAAAACGTTAATAACGCTTGTACTGTCATATCGGGGGACATACTATACATTCTTTTTATGAAAAACGCATGGTGACTCGAATCCCCTTCAGTCACCCGATGATTACATACCCATAGTATTGCATCATTGGTCTAGGCGTAATCCTTTAAGCAGCTCTGTTTGGAACGATGGCTTCCTTCTATCATTTCGGGTTTTGGCACATGTACTACTAAATCCTCTTGTATACATTGAGAAAAGGTGCGACTTACGTGAACGAACCATCCGGCGATCTTGTAGTATCTCCTTAAAGCCTTCATTGTTATTTGTTATTTTTTGACCGTAATATTTTTCCCTCGCGACACTTTTTGTATTAGAAAAAAGCGTAGTCCCGTCCATATTTGCGCGTGTCTATTAATCGCTCCAAGCGGATCGATCTCGTGTCAGCCCTACTCATATTCTTTTCTGCCATTCCGTTTTTTTCTTTGGATTATTTTTTCCTAAAGAGGAGGTCGTTAGCGGGAGATAACTCGATAAAGCGTTCGACAGGATGGGGACAGAGAGGTTCTCCCCCTCTACCTTCTCTTTGCCCCCATCTATCTCTTCTATCCTCGTGGATTTATGTGGCTCCACCCTTCGGCAAAACTTCACACATCTCCATTCTGTCACGCATTCACTCTGCCGCCCTATCGCTGTTTCCGCCTCTTCCACTTTTGCTTCCTCCACTTCTCTCTTCCATTTCCAAATTCCTCTTTCCATGGCGTTTATGTTGCATTCACCGTCGCATACTTATGTTTTCTTCCAGTTTTTCTTTGCTACATTTATTTTCTTCCTCCTACAAACTTTTTTGTTATTATGCCTTATACGTTCATATTATTTTTATATCTTCGGCTATGCCTGTGCTTTAATGTAGTATTTTTCTCACATATGCTTATATACTGTGACAAGGAACTTGGAAGCTCCATGAATTTAAATAAATGTTCAGGTTTCTCTTCGCCGTACTTATTTTCTATTTATTGAAATCTCGCATCTTTCCCTTTAGCTATTTTGATATAGTCTTTGAAACCCTTTCTGCTCTATTACCTTCACATTACACTTAGTTGGACAGTTCACTGGATTCGTCTGCTTATAGATCTAGCCTCCGTGACTTAAACACCCTTTGACTCTAATTGAGTTGCCTACCGTTAGCCAAATTTCTGTGCATGTGTTTGTAAATGTAGGCTCTTCAGTGTCGAGTGCAATCGCAGAAGGGTGAAGGGGATGTTTAGAAAATCTAGGACATTAGGTCGGAGATTATGCGATAATTTCAACGGTTCTTGGGTGCTGTGTAATTTCCGACACAGATTACTACTTATATAGCCTTAAAAGTAAACTGGCCAAAAATGAAAAAATCCAATCTTTCATGGCTTTCTTTTTCATAATTTTGTGTTGAATTTAACTTCGTATAGATATCTAAAGTCAAGTTATCTAGGAATCTTGAGTTTGAATTTCCTTATGCTTCGATCAGTTACGCTAATCTAAAGGTTATCAGTCAATCTTCGATTAATGCTCACTATCTCGTTTATGACACCCCCCCTCATGACTTGCATGTACGGTGGGACACAATGATCACAATTGATTTAAATATCCACGCTCAATTAAAAATGCGAATTTTTAAAATCTCGTTAAATATTATTCTTACACTCGAGTTTTCATAAAACACAAAATTCCTAAACAAAAATGTTTTCTAATCATGTACGCTCCCTAAGTTGCGATTAATTAACATCGAAGAGGCGGTGCAGAGTGAGAATTAAAATCTTTAAGCGTAATATTCCATTCTTACGCTTCAGACAAGCTATAACTCTTCCTCCTCTCCTTTTTCGTCATATTTTCTGCCATAGTCAATCCTCCAATCCACCTTTTTTTCTGTGCATCGCTCGCTCTCACCAATCACTTCCCTTTTGCTCTCCCTTTCTCTCCATGGTTAACGAAATTTTAAAATCCCCCGTCATATCTCTGTATACTCTTCCCGTCACAACCAACTTAAGAGACTTAAAGTATACTCTCTCCTAGGGAAGAGAGAAGCCTGTTTCCCTTGCACTACTTTTTCTTCAGAAAAAGTGATTAAGATGTTGAAAGCATTTCCTTTCTCTCGCCTCATCGTTGTCTTCTTAGTTGGCGAAAAACGTTGGCTGAATTGACAAATTTTGGGAGAGAGGGGGACGAGGTGTGTGGGATTTGATTGACGTGGAAAGAAGGTGTGAATTTTGGGAGATATTCTTGAGGGTGACCTAAACGAATCGATCAAATAAATGTCTTAAAAGGGATGTGCGAAAATATTTTTGTCGTCGTATGGTGATTTTTATTCTACTGAGATACAGAAATGCATCTCGAAATTTTGTTATCGATGTTTTGGTGAAATGGAGGATGGGGCGATGATTTTGCCAAAGTATGACTCTAAATGGAGTTATGAATTGCTGCGAGATTTTTTGAAGTACTTTGGGAATGTCATAGCGGAAAGATTTCTGAGGTTAATTGAATTTATTCTCGCCATAGGCTTCTCTTTTCACGAGTATATCTTTGTGTGTGAATAAAGTGAGATAGGAATAGGGTACTACTTGAAATGGAACATGAGGTGATCACAAGACTGTTTTTAACGCGATTTGTTTAGAGAAATGAGTGGCATCCTTGAATTAGTCGACCAGAAATGTTGGCTGATTTACGAATTTGCAATTGAAATAGTTTTTGCGGTAAGCCTTAGCACTCCCTGTTTTCCAATCTAATGGGAAGGAAGCGTTTAATGCAGGTTGACGTTCATTCCGTTTCGATCGACATTTGTCGAAATCAGGTGATATGCAATTACTAGTGCCTTGATGATACCGCTTCAAATCGAAACAAAGTTTCTCTGGATACTAAAATGGAATTCTCGCGGAGGCTTTGCTATTTGATTGAAAAGAGAACACAGAAAATATATTAATCTCTAAAAATCGCGTTATACCATGGAGCCCGATACTATTTTTTATTATTAAACTTCGTGGTAAAAATTGGATGAACTTAGTTCAGCGCTGGGCCTTATTACCGAGATACTTTTCTGCTGGTTTCGCATGCTTTACACATATTAATGTAACACATAATTGATTATAAGATTCACTTTACAGGCTGTTCCACTTCATTAATATTAGATATCTTTTAATTATTATTTATTATTGTATATAAACTAGAATGAATGGGAGTGGAAAGTGGATCACGTGCAAGGCGGCAAGGAAGGGAGCATTTAATAGCCTGTGTCAATTCTGAGCAAATATTCAACTCTAATAATTATAATCATCAACGAGACCATTATTATAAACGAAACGCTCATTTGCTATTCCCGTATTGGAGCTATGTAAATTATTAATTAGATTGCACACCTCGGACGAGATTGAATATTTTTTTGAGTAATTACCATTCAGTATCAGTGACATTATAAGGAATACTTCCTTATTCAGTCAATAGATTACTGTATAGGTAGTCTGGATATTTTAATGCGCACCCAGTTTTTTTTCCATCCTAGATACAGTCCCACAGAAAGCAGTATTTTTGGCGCAAAGAATATATTACAAAAACACTAGATCTATTTACACGCTTTAATATTTAAGGCTTATGTTAAGTTCGAATGACTCGAAAAAAAGTTACACAGCACTTCTCGCTGCATCTCCGTATTTTCTTCCTCTCTACTCCTCTACCCTCACCTGTTATTTTCTTTCGGAACCACTCCCAACAATGATGTAAACGAGCAGTGATGAAAACAAATGAAGACATTTAGGGATCTCTCCATCCCACACACTCGCTCATCCTCTCCGACTCGCTCTCTCATTCTCTGTATGGCCGCTCCAAATTCTTCCTTCTCTCTTTTCTTTCTCTTTTTTCTCTCATTTCACACACATTCAGAGCAAAGTTTTTAAACCGTTCACTTTCGCTCTTTTCACTGCTTTTCCTTCGCTATCTTTTAGATCCCATCCTGCTCTCCCTCACTTTTTCCATATTCCTGTCCTCCCTTCTTTCGCTCCCATCTAACTTATCCTCCATGTACTTGCACCCATAGCATAGCCTTAAACTTTTGGATTCTTTTTGCGTAACGCGTTCTCTTCCTCGACCTATTTCCTCATTTGTATCCTTCGCTCAGCCTTCTTTTGCTATAAATCCTTATTCCTTCTCCTCAAAAACTTCACATCATTCATCATACTTTTGTCCTCATTTGTCTTCCATATAAGTATTCTCCGCGATCAATCACAACAATCTCCCTCTTATCCTACGTTATACTCATTCCACAGCCTCTTCTTACATAATTCCTACCTCCATCTCAGTTTCTATTACTCCCGTCTAATAGCCTTTCACCACTTATTCTCCTTCACAACTTCTATACGAACTCCAGGTCTTATTTCTCTCTAAGAAAACTACGCTTAGTTCCATCTCTACACCTCTTTTAAGAGACCGACGGACTCATGTCAATATAGCATATCCTACCCTTTACTTCCTTCTTCTGTGTCTTTCTCTCTACATCTCCTCTCATCAACTTCGTCTCTCCTATCTCTTTCCCTGCCTTTCCTCTAGGTAACCTTTTGCTCATTTGGGTTCTTGGAGAGAGAAGAGAGACACAGAGGGCGACACCTCTGTGGCTGCCGACCGCAACCTTGTTCAGGGGATGCCATAACAAAATACCGGGGCTCGATACCGGTAATGAGGGTGTCGTTTATTCCCGGCTTTGAGCATAGCGTTTTGGCAAGAGTACTGGGTGTGTGTTTTTGAGGGACGCGCAAGTGTATGCGGGAGCAAGGGACAGAGAGAGAAAGGGGAAATTCTCCTTCGGAGCAAGGAAAAAAGCTCGGAGGTGTAGGAAACGAGGGAAAGAGAGATGGGAATGGGTGAGAAGGAGAGATGGGTGAATGAATAAAAGAGGAGACAGAATGTATCCGAGAAGGGGAGGGGAAGATAGTAAAGTATAGGGATAGAGTTAAAGAGTGCGGGAGAGGGAGAGAGTAAGAGAGGGCCAGAGAGAGCGTGGGCGAGAGAGAGAGGGAGGGAGGGAGGTAGAGAGGGAGGTAGAGAGGGAGGTGGGGGAGGTAGCGAGGGAGGTGGGGAGGGAGACGGAGGGAGAGGGGGAGGTGGAGAGGATAAACTATTCGTAGTTATGAAAAATTTATAGAACTAATTAATGTTCCACGTCTTTAAAAAAGGTTCTTCGCTGCCTTTATTCTCAAGCGTGTATGAAAGACCACAAAAGTGCTGAGAAAATGAACTTCAAGGATAGCGATTAACGAGTGGGTAGTTAAGGAAGGGGTGAGGGATAAATGCGCTGCGAGAGGTTAAGATTGGTTTTATATGGGAGGATTGTGCAGAATTAAATGAATTGAAAAGTATATAAGGTAATAATTAATTTTAGTGCGTGATAGAAAATTATTACTTATGTCCAAACCGCAATAACGCTGGTACTTCAGTTAGTATGTCGTAAATACACTCGTGGATGATTAACGTCTGTGGAAAATCGACGCAAAAATACATTATGTTTTGGAGTAATTATTTTCGTGTAATTAAAATATTCCCATTAAAATAACGTGATAATTTCTTATAGAACAAATACATTATAAAGGATGCCTTATAAATTTGTTTTATTATATAGCGTTAAAGTTTAGGATAGCCGAGAACATGTAAAACTTGAAGGATGTAAAAGGAAAGAAGAAATTTATCATGGGAGTAAAATATTTTTTTTTCCGTTTAAGAATAAACGGACTTAACTAGCTTAACTTATGGACAATGTGAACTTTTATTTGGAAATTTTTTAGCAATTAAAAGTAGATAAATATCTAAATGGCTACTTTGGGTTTAAAGGGTACATTTTTTCTACGCATCTATTTTTGATGCTCTGAGAGAGAAGAGGATCTAGTAAAGAATTTGTAGTGCTCTAAATAAGTATTTAAATGAATAATTTTCTACTCAAACGAGTCGATGAGTTTTAGCGAAGAAATAACTTTAATTTAGCGATTTTAGCAGATGTGTCTGCTTGATTCACTTGCAGATTTGTCGATTTGAACTATGCTATGAAAACTAGAAGAAAATATAAAAATACGCATATTGAATATATGCAATTTGTAGGACATGACTGAGAGTGTTCAGTTGTTTTGAATCGATTTAAAACCTTAGCGTTCTTTACTTAAGATTTGTTTAATATAGTTTTCATAAAATAAAATCCGTAACCATCCATAAAAGGATTTTACCAAAGAGAGACTTTAGGAAAGAGGAAAACAGGAGATAAAGGCGGCGTTTGAGTTCATTGGGATCCCACCGCCATATATCTTTGAGCAGGCAATGACGTACAAAGAAAGCTTCCGATATCGGCACTCGGTTTTGTGCGGGAAGAAGGTTTTTCGTAAAGAGGCACGCGAAGGCGATAAAGCAGATCGAGGGATTAAGAGTGAGATTAGAGAGGTGACTAGGCCTGGAAACATGCAACAGCATGAATGGCGTAAAATATTTTTCCTGGAAATTCCCGTTTCCTGGGGAATCGAGTCGTAGTCCTAGCCGGTTGAACCGTAAAATGGTATATGGGGGATTTTGCGCAGGTAGATGCGTGGGGAAATAGGATAGAAGAGCGAGGGTGAGAAAAAGAGTATATGGTGCTAGGAGAGAGGAAGAGAGGTGATGAGATATGTTGGCGATCGGCAAACCGGGAATTGCGGTAGATATATGGCGTGTTTTTGGGTCATGTTCAACCGGATCCCAGATTGATGCACTAGCATTTTTTACAGTGGGACGCCTCTTTCCATTTCAAGCACGGACTGTGTCGATAGCCATGGTACTTCGCTATCCCCTCAATAACCGGGGTCCCTTTTGAATCAACTCTCTCATCACCAATCCTATATCGCGCATTTATGGACTAATTTTTCCGAATATTGTATCGAATTCTCTTTTGAAAATTCCCTTGCAGTCAAATTTCACTTCTACTCTCTCTCTCTCTAACTCATTTTGCTGTCATCACTCTTTCTCTTCAGCTATTGAACCCATGTTCCGGGCTAAATGGTTTTCTTTGCCTAATCCATTGGTTATGGTAAAATGGTTAGGATAGATAGAAACTGGTTTACATGCCGCGCCAATGTTTCGAAACGAATGTTGAAGTTTAGTTTTCAGACATTTGACAAACAGATTCAATAAAAAGGTTTCGGGAGTGATGTTTTTTTGATTGTAAAAGGAAACGTAATTAGTGATTTGAACGCAGTTTCATATATTTTTTATTGTATTTTTAAATAAAATATTTAAAGATTTTTGAAAAGCAGCGTGCCTCTGTTGAATATTAGTTGAGATCCTAAGTCTTCATAGTGCGTGGAGGTTACGCCATCATTTATCATCCCTGAATTCTTCGTCTGAGAACACATTTATCACATTTCCACTACTTGGATGAAAAGGATGTCTTCTTTTAAATTGGCAATATACTTTTCATTTCGTAAGCCGGCTGAGCTAGAATTCCCAGAAAATGCTTTAATAACCCTGGAGAAGAAATTGAAACTTTTTGTCTGGTTCTTGCATAAAATGAAACTATCCTGAATTATTTTGGCCTGCTGAGTTTGAATCTGTTGTCAGAATTTGTGTAGCAAGTCTAGGTATTGAGAAAAACGTATTTTTATATTAGAATAACAAATTTTTTTAGTCATACAAACTCAGCAAAATACATGTAAATACATGCTAGGTTAAAGATTTAGCAAACAATTTTCTTTTGTATGATGTACCAGGAGCTTTCCTAATTAATAACCAACAATAATCAGCAAGCATATTAGTGTTCTATCTGCCTTGGTATCGTTTTTCCAACGTTGAAATGTCCCGATAGAATCGCTCGCCGTGCTAGTCCCTCAGCTACAAAAGTCTTAAGAAAGAAGTCCAGATGAGAGTGAAGGAAATGTGTTTTAAGTGACATGTTACACCCCATGTCATGGTTTGCTTACAGTATTTTATTAACCATGTCTTCATAGTTTGGTGCTTTGTTGTTTCCTAAAAAGTTCATGACAGCTGCTCTAAAACATGTTCATGCCTTTTTTATTTTCCTTCTAACACTGTATCGATCCATCATCGTTCATGAGTTCACGTATTTAGGGACCCATAAATATTATATAATATAATCTTTATTTTGGTGATTTTTGTAAATTTTTCCTTAAGATGTAGAAATCCTCTGCTATTTTGATCCATACCTTTTACAAAATTCTTCATGAGTCCTAATTTGATATGTAAAGGGAATAAATAAATATTTTGTGGAGAAACATTTTTTATGTACGTTTTTTTGACCTTCTACTAATTGTCTAGTTGGCCAATCGCGAACAATGCAGGGCTGAGAACAGGAAGACCTGGATTATGTGTGATAGGTTTTATTGTTGATGGCACATTAGGATAAAGAAAAAGTTTTTTGTAGAGAAGCATTTTAGTCGTGCAAAAATAAGTCGTTTACGTGATTTTATTGTTCCCTCCAGATAATAGGTATTACGAAACTCATAGAAGAACTAGCGCCTTTCATCCACTGTCGGAGACGGTTTGCTCAGGAAACGCAACAAATATGGGGTGTCTATTGTTTATATTGGTCTCCTAACTTGTATCCAAAATAAAATTGATAACCTTTTTTGATCAGAGGAGTAAAGCACCTTCTTTGATATTTCACAGTAAATTCTCCGCAAACAACAAATTACCACATTTAGGAGAAATGCTGTTTGGCATACTTCTTTACCTCCTTCAGCTGCTACTGAAAAACACAGAATGATACTGTTCAAGATGTGTTGTGAAAACAAAAAATGTTGCAAAATGAGTTTGTTTGTTTTTTATTTCATCTTATTGTGTATAGAATATGTTATTTACGGGGTTTGTTCGATTGGAAGTGTCATATCTCAAAATATATATGTGATTGGAAAATTTTAAAAACAGATTCGTAATCTGCGTTACAAACTAAATCAAGACCACCTTTTTTCGAGCCAAAAACCTTGTTCAGTGCAATATAGCCTTTTCTTTGGAATATTTTGAACGAAACCTTCGTTTCGCTTCTTTTTTATTATATCATACGCTGGCGTGATAAACTGTTTCCATGGAGGGAAAAATTCATTTATATAATCGAGAACGAGGGACATAAAATAAAGGTCGCAAACTATGAATTGATATGAACGAAGAAAATGCTGTCGGCGTTCAACGAATTTTCTTGACATTCCTCTAATAGAGAAGAGACTTGGAGGCGAAAAATTTGCTCATCCTCACCTCGAGCAAAATAGTTGAAAGAAATCGTTGTATGAATTTATAGGCACTCGGATTTATCCAGGAATTTATTTCGCGGTTATTTTATTAAAGCATTCGCTAACGTTGAAAAAAACATCGATTTTTCGCGATGGCCAACTCTTTGCGTGAATTCTATAAATGTCCTTACGAAAATTTTGAATTATGCAGAAATACGTGCATTCCAATCAAAAAAGGCATCTTTTTTATTTTGTTTTTAAGGTCGGCCTATAAACAAATTTTATTTCTATTGCCGGCAAAAACAATTGCTGAATGAATTGAAACCTTGGCCGCTTCGAAAGGGACTGAAAAGCGATTGAAAGGTGTGAGTGGAACGGGAGATAGAGGAGAAAGGCCGTGGGGTGAGAGAGATATAGAGAGTAGAGAGAGAGAGAGAGGGTAAGGAACGGATGTCCTGTACGTGATAGCCAAGGGCAAATCAAACAGCGAAACGTCATCGGCCGTGTTTGATTGAAAACCGCAGGGGAAAACAACCGAAACACGGCGAGTCTGAGCGGACAATTGGAAGGAGAGATGCTGAAAAAATGGGGGGCAAACAATATAAAATTAAATTGCGTTCGATACGAAGAATGAAAAAAATCGATTTTTTTGGATGGCCCGAGAATCTTGCCATCGATGATGTGTGCGCCGTCGGCGTTTTCCATGTACTACAACTTTTTGACTCGTGTCAGCGAATGCAGAAATCATTTCATTGGTCATCGCTGAGAGAGAGAGAGAGAGGTAGAGAGAGGAAATTTGAAGAGAGGATGGTGGCTGGGGGAGGGTAAGAGGGGATGTGAGGCGATCGACCAACAAATCGACCTGGAAGAGAAAAAAGTTATCGGACGATCGAAAGAGTTTAAGCTGCTCGCAATGTCTATGTTTAGATTGGGCCATTGACTTTATCATATAAAACGCACCAATAGCTACTGTTTGTTATCCAAACGAAGGCAATGAATCACGCGAAAAGGCAAAAAAGATAAGGGAAAATAATTACTGTGCGCTCCTAGATAATCTGAAATGGAGTTGTTGTTTGTTGACCTCTCGTATCTGATGAGGTCGATGTAGTAGTTCATTGGCCAGCTTTATGCTAATAATGACACCTGTCCCACATATTCGTTGATCAAGAATTTTACATATGAATACATATATGAAAAGGGAGGGTTGCGAGACACGGTGAAACAATATAATAGTGAATAAACAAACAAAAACTCCTTCACCGTAACAAAGTAAGATAATACTCACACACACACTGCAGGTTGCTGGCAAACACCGTCGCAGGACCTAAGTCAAAGGAAAACACACGCACACGCAGAAACATGCAAAAACCACTCACACAGTAAACTCAAACTAAGAATTGAACTAGACACCGATGTTTCGACAGCTAAGCTGTCATCTTCAGTACAGTACTGAAAGAGTTTTTGTTTGCTTATTCACTATTATATGAATACATATTCTATATGCACCATTACATTTCTGAGGTGGAATCTATCGTGGTTATCAGGTTCATAGCCTAGAAATTCTTTATAATAATTAACCCTTAAGTAGGCACACAAACAGAAAGTGATCCTATGTTATATTTTTCTTTAACCATCATGATATTATTATGCGTTCTTTGCAAGTAGTAAACGCATATAGTGGAGGTTGTTTCCGTCCGTCCGTCCGCATGTTTCAACTCGGGAACCGCTTGACGTATTTTAATGAAATTTGGTATTGGGGAGATTTACTAAAAGTTGTCGAACGATTCCAATTTTGGTTAAAATCGGACTACAATAACGACTACTTTGAATGAAGACCTACACGTATTTTACAATGTACTTCCTTTTCAACTCTGGAACCGCTGGACGTATTTTGATGAAATTTGGAATTGGGAAGTTTTACTAAAATTGGTCTACCGATTTCAATTTAGGAAAAATCGGACGATAATTACGAACACTTTACATGAAGACCTACATGTATTTTAAAACGTATCTCTCAACTCGAGAACCGCTTGTATAAAATATTTGGAAGGTCATATAGACCCACATGCACCTAATAAAGCGTTAAATTCGTATTTTTTCTTTCATTATCATCATTAGTATTCTGCCCCTAGATAATAGTGATAATAGAATAACAGGGTTCCCCAGATTTTCTTCTCCTCTTCAACCTTGTACGGGTATTTATAAAGAATTCTTTATCTAATTCAAATAGTTTTATTTGTATGCTTTTACATAAATAAAAATACTACATATATCGCACCAGCAATAAAAAAATTGCATGGACGCTTATTCCAAGTTATGTTTTGCGCCTCCAGTTCAGCAACTGCTCCTACGCCGCTTCATAACATTGAAATTTCAGTTTGTACCGGAAAAAAGCGTAAATTTTTACGCTTCATTTTGAAACTTTAAAATGTTCATCTATTAAAATCAAAATAACATTACTATTTATATAGAGGATTTAATTTATCTAAGCATTGAAATTATATTAGCAGTGACGTATGTGCTATTTCAAAGATACAATTCATATATTTTGTTTAAAAAGAGTACTAAATAACTTTTATCCAGAGAGTTTTGATTATTTTTTGTTATGAACTAAGTTTTAAGTTAATAAATATAAAGAATAGATTAGATTAAGCATTCCAATGTAATTTTTCAGAGGTATGTTTTATAAATTAATATTATGGTATAATTTATAACATATATTTTAATGAATAGTTTTGAGTAATTCCATTTGAAAATATTATGATACAAACGTTGAATAACCAATTTGGCATTCATAATTCACTAGATGATAAGTATTTTTTAAATCTGACGTAGGCCAGTACGAAAGAAATAATTATACAGATTTTATTACATTTTCACATTGAAAGTTGATAAAAAATTCAAAACTTAAAACCACTTCCTATTCCTTAAAAAAATGGATAATCCTTCGTGTCAGTAGCATATCTTCCGCATGCATATGAATTCAAATAAACGTAAATACTTCGCCTGCGCGTTAACACGACCTATTCAAACTCGATCATTATCGCTCCGCTTGAACCGGCGCTTCCAATCGTTTCAAACCGCGCATTCAATGCTTTGTGCTCGCACACGCCAAATCCACTTTCCAACACTTTTCTGGTCTCTTCTCCCACTTCCCCTCCTGGACGCGCAATAAAACTACGGAGATCCTCAAAGCCGATCCCATCCGCGTAGGGCGGCGCTACGCGCTTGATTAGAATGTTTATTCAAAGGAACGGGTGCATTAACAGGCAGCGCGCGTGAGGTAGGTTGAATGCGCCTCGAAAATAAACGCTCTACACTCGTATGACCCTTACACATACATACTTCGTTTTAACGGCTGCTTTTGCGAGCCCTTTAATACTCAGTCGAGGCGAGCGACATTCGGAGTCATTTGTTTCGGACATTCGGAAAATGGAGCGGAGTTTCGTACCTCATCGAGAGGGGATCGTGATCGACGTTTCGGTTGGAGAGCGGTGACTTTGACTGCGGTTGCACGAGGCCAAGGGTGCGGAGGAGCGGTTCTAGTTGCGGACGTTTCATTTCTTTCTCTCTGTTCGATAATTTGGAGAGATGGGGAGGGGATAAGGGGAAGGGATCGGGTCTAGGAAGGTTGAGGAGAGTGCAACGCTGACACGATCGGGACCTTTCGGGGCGATAAGTGCGCTCGCAGCGCAAGCACTTTGGCCTCTCCGGAATTTCGCGTTCGTAGTCTTTAAACGGAAAGAGGCAAGTCGGCTCCATCCAGTTAAACCGACAGCGGTAGTCCGGCGGGCGTTGTTACAGCAACGGCAAGTGCAAGACAATGTCTCGATAGATATGTTCGACGAGGGATTGTGTGTGGACGTAACTCGGTGAGGAAACGGTCGAGGAAACGGTTGAGATTCTAAGTCAAAAGCCCTGAGGGGGTTTGTGCAACGGTGAGGGGATCGCTGTTTGTTTGACTGCCCAGTCAATTCGCCTCTCTTACAGCACAAATGGGATCTCAGAGGTAGTGCAATGATTAACCGGGGAGGGAGGAGGGAAACCCGGTGCCGGCATTTGCCTGCTCTTACGAATGACACCAGGGGGCCTACGGCTTAACGTCCCTTCCGAAGGACGGAACAGATGAATTTGCGCGGTCTCCTCAAACCACACAAACAGGGGTCCGGGCAACCTTGGAAAAAAATCCTACTTGCGCAGGATTCGTGCCCGCTGCCTTTTCAAGCAGCAGGCGAGTAGCAGCCAGCGTCCTAACCACTACACCACCGGCACCCCAAGGGGGATCGCTGACCAAAGGGTCGGTCGTGGGAGTATCTCTCAGCTGTGTTTGATTTTGTCATCTAATGTCAAAGGATATGTTTCTACATCTACATGATGCCCTGGAAGTCACCTTATTAGTGGATGTCAGGGGTGCAGTGTACCAAAAGTCCCTAGTTTTCCTACGTTACCTTTTCCTATTACCGTATTTCGCGTCATATAAGACGCACCCCGGTTTTTTAGAAAAATTTTCTGAAAAAAAAAACATTTTGGTTCACCAAGGCATTTAGGAAGAGCTACGTCGTGTATCATTTCCAGCCGTGATTAAGTCCATATCCAGAAACATTTACAAAAAATATTCCGACGTTATAACAGTTAAATATAACGTTTTAGATAAACTTCATTCATAAAATAAATAGGGATGATTTAAAACAAATAATTGCTTCTCGCTATTCAACGGGCTCATTAGGAACTAAATCACCGCAAAAGCGCCGAAATTGTTATCACTGTGAGCGGACATGTAGGTATTAAAGCGTAATAATAAAAATGCGTCCTCAGAATTCACGTTGCATAAGGCATTACTGCATATATTAAGATGTTTCACTATTACTTATTAATAATATATATTTTATAAATTTTGAGACGAATGACTGCCAATTATTCCATTATGAGGATGGGTGTGCTTGTTATTGCCAGTATTGAGAACAGTAATAATTTTACCTTCGGCGTATAAGACGCAGGCTGATTTTGGAGGTAATTTTTCTGGGAAAAAAGTGCGTCTTTTATGCCGAGAAATAATGGTATGTTCTCTTACCTTATCTAGGGGAAAACGATCCTCTATATCGCTCCGTCCTACAATCGATCTCGCGAATTTTATCCCCGCTGTTATACCTTCCGAGATATTCAGCAGAGAACTATCGAGCTAGTCTTATGGCTGAAAAATTTCAAGAACAAACTGGTTTTTACAACCTTGCCGTAGCTGTTAGAGATGCCTGAGACAAGTTAAAAAAAATGCTTGTACTTGAATTCCAAGATATGTCGGGCTTCTGTTATGCTCTACTATCTCATTCGCTAGTCCCTATAACATATATTTTTCAGCAGTTTATATCTTGCCTGCAGTCTACGTTCCTCTAACAAAGCCCACTTCAGATTTTCTATTAATGATTTTACGGTTTGTTTATTATCGTAATTTTCCACTTTCAGAAATTTATTACAATTATAAAAGTATCTCCAAGAGAAAATATTTGTGGATTAAAAAAACATGTTTCAAGATATATAAAATTTACATCGTCCGCAGATATGATTCCTAAGGTGTGCTTTCTGATTTTACGAATTCGATTTTTTTTTCGTTAGATCTATATGTCCCTTGATATTACTTTGGAAATGTATTTTTTTCCAGCTTTGCTCGGAGTGATACCTTTTCTTGACTTGCTACATAGAATTTCAAGACTAACTTACAATTAGTACAGGAGCGTGCCAGAGCATTTTATGCGGCGCACGTAGCCTTGACGCATTATTGATATTGTGTCATTTTACAGGCGTGTTATGTATTTTGTAGATAAAATTATGATCATAGAACCTTTATGGTGAAGCTTTGATGTTAAAAAGCGCTATACCTGATTAGATAAAATCCAGTCTCCTGAGTAATTTCCGACGTAAACTGTTATCCAGCCTGCGGGAGCACTTCCAACTTCTAATGCATTGGCAACTACAAATATGGCCCGCCACGTTAGAATGTTGCTCGGACTGGATATAATTAAAATAGTAATAAATTCGACACTGAAAATTTCATTTTATCTGGAGCAGTTTGGGGGGTGCACATGCATCCTTGCACCCACCCTGGATACGTCACTGGCCTGAGGTATCTTCGATTGTCAAAACAAGGTTATGAAAAACCAGATGCGTATTTCGGCTACAAAGCAGCCGTCTTAAGAGAACTGCCCCTGAAGACGGCTGCATTGTAGCCAAAATGATCATCTTGTTTTTCATAACCTTGCTGTGGCTACTGGATATACCTGAGGCAAGTATATTTTAAATGCTTGTTCTTCAGTAATGTAGTCTTCTTTGAGATCTGGACAGGCGTTTCACTTTATTTCACCATAAAAAATGAACACTATCGATAAAGTGGAAGGAGTATTACAGCTATTAAAAGACGGTAGAATGATACCGAAAATGTACTTATTTGCGTCACGTTATTTTATAGAGCTTGAAGGAATTTATGCATTCGTCCGGACGGAAATAAATTAAAATCTCGATTTTTAAAGTGAAAACTGTAGGCAGTTTCCTACAATTGCGTTATGCGCGTTAAAAATGAATAACAATGACAAGTTGGAAAATGTTGCGGGATTTGCGGCGAATCCACGCTTAAAGAAATAAACAAAAACGCGAAGAGAGGGGATGCCAGACAAAGGGCAAAACGAGCGAACGCGACCCAGTCGATTTATCCGCTTTATATTTATATTTGTACGTATACATATATATTTTCACCGTGCGAAACGGGAAACTCGATAAAAATGAAAAAATAAAAACAGAGAGGGAACACGAGAGCGAAGCTTTTGTGACGTGTCATCTGCACAGAAAAATAAACTACATCCCTTTAGTTCGGGTTGCGGCGGCGCTGAAAATTTTTTATTTATATAAAATAGGAACGGGAAGGGAGAGGATGGGAGGGAAGAGGGAGACAGAAAGGTCGCGTATTACAGACACAGTAGGTCACGTTGTTGGAGAGAGAAGATGGGATTTGGGAGAAGGGAATGCGGTTGTTTTCGCCCTAGAGAATGGGATGAGTATTTGTGGAGTGGGTGGGATACACACACAGAGAGAGAGAGAGAGAGAGATAGGGAAGGGTAGGTATGGGTCCAAAACGTTTCTCCTTCCCTCCCTTTCTCACCGCGGGACAGAGAATGCGTTAATGAGGGCCTCGCATCCCTGTGACACTGCCTCTCTCGCAATTCTCTTACGCCTCACCCCACACAACCCGCCAGCCACGGGGAATGGGAGCGAGTCTATCTCGCTATCTTTCTTTTTCTTCCCTATATATCAATATCTGTCACTCTTGCCTCTCTCTTTCTCTCCCCTAGTCTCTCTTTCAACGTCTCAATCCTTGTACTTGTCCCACCTTTCTTACACTCTCTTTAATACTTGATCTTTCCTCCCTTTCCTTTTGCTTTTTTATGCTCTTTTTTTCGCTATTTACCCAGTCGTCCGCAATTCATTTTCCTCTTTTCATTGGTATCCTTACCTCACATCTATTAGACTCCCTGCATCAGTCACCAGCTTTGCTTTCGTGTAACTGCTCTATACTTTCATGTTACCTAACTCAAACGCCATATTCTATCCATTTCTTTGCATCCTCTGTCTCATCATGCGATAGTCCTTTTTCTTCGAGCTCTCTTTATCTATATTTTCTTACCTTTATATTTACCTCCGTGTAACTATTTTACTATAACCACGCCATTCGTTCTTTTATTTATGCCTTCTTTCTGATTTTCACTTCACAGATTTGTTCCCCATCATGAATTCGTCCTCTTTTCACTCTCCTCATCTGCCTGGCTATTTTTATATTAACTATCTTCTTTAAATTCCTATTTTCCCCTGTATATTTTACCGCTTATCTCCTCTGTGGTTTCCACCTCGATCTTTCTCTTTCCAACCCCCATCTATCTGTTCACTTTAATCTACTACCCCCCTCCGTCCTCTTTCCTCCTCTGTGTCTCTCGATCTTTGTCGCCTCTATCTCACTATGTTATCCTATTCCCATTTATATTATCCTTACTTCTCTCTTTCGTCCACCATCTTTCTTTCCTGAGCTCTCATTCTCATCAGGATTGACCTCTAGAGAGTGTTTTTGGAGAAGGAAACTTCTTTTTTATATGTTTAATGGCGGTGCAGAAATCGTCGTTTGTCCTAGGGGCGAAATCTGTGTGGGCTTGAATAAGGGGGAAGAGAGCATGGAGAGAGAGTGGAAGAAAGGAGAGCGGGAGGAAAGATATGTGGCCAGCAGTGTGATTAGAGCGAGCATTCGGGTGGTGTCGATGTGACATTTAGAGGGGGCTGAATCTGAGCGTGGGGAACGTAGCGGGTCTTGGCTGTCTGAGAAAAAATTAAATTAAATTTGTCAGACACGTGTTGGCCAAAGTACGTCCATTTTTGGATGCGTTTTACACTTTGATCTATATTATTATTACAAAAGTACCAGCTGAAAATGCGGGATAGCCTACATTTTATTGATGTAAATGCGGGGCTTATCTTTAAACAATTTTGTCGGCAACTGACCTCTGTGTTATATATAATTTTTTAACTGCAAGCAAGTAACTCTAATACAACTCTTAATATGTTGTTTCTTGCTCTAGGTTCCTCTGGCAATCCTGACGCCAAACGCCTTTACGACGACCTCCTCTCTAACTACAATAAACTGGTGAGACCCGTTGTTAACGTCACGGATGCCCTCACCGTCAAGATCAAGTTGAAACTTTCGCAGCTCATAGACGTGGTGAGTGCCAGTGAATATTTCTTCTCGTTTATCCAATATTCTAATTGTCCGAAAGATTTTTTCGCACGATTTTTCTTTATTTTAATTTGCTACGACACAATAAATTTACCCTTATCGTAAATCTCTTCTTAAAAATCGCTATAAATGTGTTGTATAGTCTTCATTGAATAGGATGTTCTTTTACTTTTTGAAATGTTATGGTATCAGTAGATTTGTCAGTTATTTTTATAAGATTTTGGCTTTTTCAAAATATAGAATTTTTTATACGGATAAATACGTAGTGAAAAATTTGAGCGTATAAAGTCTAGTTATTATGTTATACATACGGTTGAGCCATTGGAGCATTCATACATCTGTAAGTGATTTGAAACTCTCCGCAATAGTTAACGTAAACATAATTTTTGATATTAATTATCTTCTGAGAAACTTGTTTAAAATTATTGATATTATATCAGGAAGATCTCAACAACGGCCAAACGCAAAAAATATTGACAACAAAAATGTATTTAACAAAATTTTAATTTTTTTGGAAATGTTTTTTTTTAACAGATTAAATTTGAAGTTATGTATAATATAGGATTATATGGCAGCATACTATTTTCACATTAATTACTCAACGCAAGAGGACAAGTGGCTGATTGAGTTCTAAGCTGCCGAAATAGCCATTTTAATATCTTTCTCAGATATTTGATCTGAATTTCTTAACCAAAAAAGAACGCTGTAATTTGTAATAGATTACTTGTAACTGAAATAATGATAACTTTTAAAACCAATTAACTTTTGTCGCATTACTCAATAATTAGGCATCTTTATACGATTGTAGATTATTTATTTAGTAGTTTCGCCGAAAGATATAAAAGTATCTAAAATTTCGAATAAAATAAATTACCTGGCAAAGTTAAACTAGTAATGGGAAGTCTCTTAACAAGGCTCTGATGAATGATTATATGCCTCTCATTCGAGAAAGCCTGTATTCAAAATTTAAGACTTCTTTTCTGAGATATCAGAAGTTTTGTCGCAAATATTAACCAAAAACGACGTAAAAATCGCCTAATGTATGATTCTCAAAATTCCTAACTTCTGCCTTATTATCTACTTCCTGATTTTTTGGGTTTCTTTGGTTGCAGCATTTGGCATTTCCAACTCATTTTCCAGATCACTATGTTAGAATTGGAAACTTCGAGAATTGCGCAACTTGAAGAATCGGCTTACAAGGCAGATGGAAGCAGGTTTTATACCTCGCCTTTATTTGAAGAGAAATATCTCATTTCACCGATTCCGGAGAGAAGTTTTAATTGTCGTTAACATCCTTTATTCATTACATGAGTTATATGCCGCATCCTTCTTGAACGAATTGCCGTTTCCAACTCTCCAAATTCAAAAAGTTAAGGAAAAAAACCTATGGAGATGGTTTGAGTTCTCAAACTATCAAAGTATCTTTCCTTTAATGCATCATGAGAAATTCGATTTTTGTCGACGAAAGATGAAACTCATGCATTTTCTCAAAAAAATTATTTTATGATCCAGTGTTGAATATTTTTAAAATTCTGAGAGTTACATTTCTAGAAATACTGCAAAAAATGTGCCATCACCTCCTGATTTTTCTACGATTTTCTATTTTTTAAATTTAAAACTGCATAACTAAAGGAAGCAAGTAAGGAAATAACTGATGAATTAAGAGCGATTAAAAAAATAAAAAACTAAACCTCTTAGGCTGCACCTGGAGTCTCCAAATTTCAACCGCCCAAAGAACCTATGACCATGAACATTGTTCATAGGTTCATTGAACAATCTCTCAAAATTTGGTCCCTCTAACGGAAGGACGAACTGACGGACCAAACGATTATCGGATTTAAAAAAACGCTAAAAAGTTTCCGTGAACACAGGAGGGTCAAATATTCCATTGGTCACCGAAAACAGCTTTTAACTTTGCAACTCCATGCCAATTTAAGGAGGATGAATTTAAAACTTCAACTTTACTCGTGAAAAGTACGTTAAAACGCTCATACTAAAATTTTTCAATGATTCCCCGAAGTTTCTCTCAAAACTTTGTTTTGAATAAATGCGAAATTCTTCCGAAGACGCCATCGTCATTCAAACGTACGACCTCGTTATTAAAATCGAGGAGCAAATCTTGAAGAATGTTATGATTTCTTAGAATGACTTTCCTCTTTTCTTTATGGTCTAATGTAGTGCGATTGATTTAATCAGGGAAGGTTAAAGGTTAGGTTGCACGGAAATGTATTCGATACATCGTTAATGTGGGGGTAGGGTGATCGACTGTTCCCGTAAAGTTTGGAAGTGTTATATATAAATTTCCTTCAAACCTTCCAGGGGTATTTCTGAGTATAAAGTTTAAAAGGAGACGGTTTGATATGTCTTCATAACGCTGTATTTTTACTTCGAACCACAACTTATTCAAGAAAGTCCAGATAGTTAGTTACTTCTCTTTGGAGAATAAAGGCTTTTATGAACTAAAGAATATAAACGAGAGAGTTGGTTTTAGTATAAAGAAGGAAAACAATGTGTAAGAGAGAAAATGATAGTAAATGTAGGCTATAAATAGTCTTTCATATTTGTAAAATAACTTTAGTAAAATTATCTTTGGTGACATTGTTATAAAAAGACTTTAGTGCAAGAGTAAAATGTTGAATTAAATATCTAGACGGACAGGGAAGGGAAATGGAGGAGGATCAATAGGGATAAATGGAAACAAAAGAAAAATATAGTAGGGAAAGCGAGGAAAAGAATAACGAAGGATGAGAATTTATCGTAAGGATGTGAGAGTGAAGGAGAATTAAAGGCGGTTTGATAGGAGTATTTTGCGCATAATTGCGTTCACTTACTGGATTTTTGTTGAGGAAAAAAATGAAGATCTAATTGATTACTCAAGATTATTTTTCCAGCAAAAATATAATTAAAACCTTGCTTTACTCGTAATGATATCTGCCAATAATTTTTTCCTAATGCATAGGTTGGGTAAAGAAATGCGAGAAGTAGTTATAAAAAAGTTTTCTTGTATTAAGTGAAAGGTTTCAAATTAAGGAGAAAAGATTTTCCGATAAAAAATTATTCTGTGTGCCAATTGATCAGATTTATTAAAAGAACCTCGATCGAGTGGAAAGAGTTTTCTCTTTTTTAAGAATGAAACTCGGTGATTAAGAATTAGTTTTTGAGACATGGTGCCAATTTTTAAGAAAGTCTTCAAGTGAGTGGAGGGGAGATTTTTTTCTCCACGGTGAAGAGAGAGAAAGAAAAAGGCTTGCTTTGATTTTCTACTTAAATCCTTTACCTTTTGTCGCTAAGTGATTTTCTTAGTGATGTTTAACAGGTATTTCAGAGCTCACTCACTCTTAGTTGGACTTTTTTATTTTTTACCGGAATTTTCAGCAAAAGATTGCTGAATTCGTCTTAAACAAAAGAGCGAAATGTTTAAGTGGTCGTCATCATAACATTCTTAGTACTTTTATGATCATAATGCCTATATAAGTGTCCAGGTATTAGTAATTAGACCTAGAAATCTTCTTAATTCTCTTGTTCGATTCGTAAAGAATGATGGAAGACATAGGGTGTGGTACTTACATCTCATAAAAATTAAATTACGCGCTTTGAATCTTTGCAGATAATACAATATTTATTTCCCTAAAGCACTGCTTTAAATTAGAAATAAATGTTTTGGAAAATAAGTATCTTCCGTGACCCGAGAGAGTGAAAAACAAAATAAAATATCAAGCAAGTAGACTAATGTAAATAAGTAATTATCATTCTGCTAAAGAATTGAAATAAAGAAAATCTTTGCAGCGATAAAATATTTCATGCATATCTCTGATTCACGTTTGATCTGTATGAAATTACTTACCCGTGAACAAGTTACCATTTCATAACTTATCGATATCATATGCTGAATAATTTCTACATTTCCTTCAAAATACTGCAATTTTTCTCTATTAATCGTCTTGATGCCTCATTACCTGAAACCATCCTCATGAAACTAACTAAATATTTCGAATTCTGACCAATGAGATCTTTCAAAGGGCATTTGATCAGAACCTCAGGATACTCTCTCGCATATGCGCATTTTGTATGCACATTTTTCTCTGATATTTCCCATTTTTGGGAAAAAAAAGATAGTTGGTTTTTGGAAGATTAAGACTTGCGCCAGAACGCACCACGCATATCTTGAATCGGAAATATTTTTTGCCTGCAGATATTTTGGCGATTCTTACCCCATGGATTAAAGCAATATCTTCCCGAATCACATTTCAGGACACTACCTCAGGTAGGGGACCTCATATATTCGCGGAAGCAAGCTCAGAATTCTCTGCCAAGCAGTGGATGGCTGAGAGGAATTTCTGTCTGCCCTTGGTTCAGCGTCTAGCAATATTACGTCGTTTGTGGTTGGCCAGCTCTTGCGCATGCCGCCCGTATAAATAGCGTTAATGGGCCAAGGTGCGAGTGCCAATGCGCTGCTGAATGCTAGACGCACGAGGAATGCCATAAGAATCTTTAAAACATGATAGTTAGGTTATTGGCGGAATCAGATATTCTCATTCTTCTCTTGAGTCATATACCCAAATTTTTAATCATTCCTTTCATGCCTGCGTCTTTTTTTCCTTTCTTCTTTATACGTATCCACATATTCTAAAAGATTCCATTTTTATTTTATCTTCTATAGATTCCTGTATTTTGTGAAGATTTTTCACTTCTTCCATCCTCAAACTATTGTAAAGTTAACGAAAAATATATTATTTTCTTTATAAATAACGCGATTACATTTTATTCAAATATTATTTCTGATTATATACCATTTCTTGTATTTTTTTCTTTTTACCAGGACTATATGATCGAACTTAACGGATGAAGGAAGGGAGGAGTCCAAAATTAAATACTCTTACTTAGAGTACGCGACTCCGCTCATACGCGACTGACCCCCTGAGTTTTTTTTTGGTGAATTTGACCGCAATCATAGACCCTAAGAGGAAAATCAGTGGTGGTGCCATTGGTGTCGAAAGTGAGAAGAAGAAGAAAGCTCATTCTGTGAGAACCTTTTAAGAAAAAATCAAGATTTTGGACTTATTGAGAAATGACGTCACAAATTCTGAGGTTGCGCGGCGGTTCAACATGGACGAATCTCCCGTGCGTTCTAATAAAATTAGTGAAAGAGAAATACGCAAAGCAATGGAAGAAAGTGCATCAGCGTAAAAGGTTTATAGAAGTTTGCGTAGTTTTACCTTAGTATATGTACTACAATAGTTTTCTATATGGGAACCCCAACACGTGAATTCGCACTTACGTGGTGGTACCAGGAACCTAACCCTCGCGTACTTTGTGACCCTACTGACTTCTAAATTAAATAAAAGTTGTATATTTACACTTAAAATAATTTTATTAAGACTGTGGCTTCGACGTGTAAACGCAATCTCCAGGGTTTAACACGTCGTTCCGAAATTGTCGTAATGAAATTATTTTAATTGGAAATATACAACCTTTCTTTACTTTAGATTATTGAGAGATTCCACAAAATAACGCCTGCAAGATTTAAATTTGCCCAAATTAAATAGTCAAATAATTGTTTGAGAAAAAGAAAGTATATAAAAAACCAAAATAACTGATATCGATTGCATTTTTATGCGTTCTTTGCACGAAATGAACGCATTTAGGGGAGGTCGTTTCCATCCGTCCGCATGTTAAAACTCGGAAACCGCTGGACGTATTATGATGAAATTTGGCATTGGGGAGTTTTGCTAAAATTTATCTATCGATATCAATTTTGGTCAAACTCGAACAAAAATGATGACCACTTTCCTTTGTTTCAACTCGGGAACCGCTGGACGTATTTTGATGAAATTTGGTATTGGGGAGTGTGGCTAAAATTGGTCGACTGATTCCAATTTTGGTTAAAATCGGACGACAATGATGACCACTTTACATGAAGACCTACATGTAGTTTATAATGTTCTTTTATTTCAACTCAGGAACCGCTTGACATATAGTGATGAAATTTGGTACTGGGTAGTTTTGTTAAAATTAATTGACCGATTCCAATTTTGGCTAAAATTGGACAATAATTACGACTACTTTACATGAAGACCTACATGTATTTTACAACGTACCTCGCTTGCTTCTCGTTTAATTCTCATCTGAGCGAAAAATATTGAGAACAATGTGTAATCTCAAAGAACACATTTGGAAACTCTGTGTACTCCGACGTGGTGTACACCTTACAAATCTTGTTTAATTTAACCGTGAAAATCTGGGTATTATTTTTAATGCTGTTAAATTTTGAAGATCCATTCCATTTCAACTGTTCTCAACCCTATATAGTACCGTAGGATCGTATTATTGATATATCGTGAGGTTTATGCATCAAATATAACACCTATATAATTAAGCAAACAAATTGCACTATAAAAGTTTTTAAAAATAGCCCTCGGTTAGACTTGAGGGAATAAATTACTTCCTGTTGTCCGTGGGCAGTGTCGCAGCCACCGCTAAAAGTTGAATAATTAGCTTCTGTTTATTTTCAGCCTATAAATCTACCGGAAAGTCCAGAGATACTTTTGTATGCTACAGTTATTTCACGCTAGTATCATTGCAGAACATACACCTTTGCAAATTATTAAAAATAGTTACTCTCTTAAAACATGCACGTACAGCATCTTCACCGTCGAAAAACCTGGAATAAAAAGAAACTCTCGTAAAAGAGAACGGTCGGTAGGAGGCTTAACCTACGTGTAGGTTGTCGCGTACCAAGCTCGTACCAAGATCCGTTGTCCGGGAGATGCTCTTTGTGTTTGTTTCCAGAATATATATATATATATATATATATATATATATATATATATATATATATATATATATATATATATAGTGTAACGGGAAAGTTACTGGTAAGGGCGAGCAACAGAAATGTGAAAGAAAACAAACGAGGAATTTCATTCTTTTAGACTCGAAAATATGCAGATGCAGAAAGGGGGAGGCGGGAATCCCGCGAAATTAAAATCTTTCGGATTTTCCTCGAGGAATTATTCTTTTCGCTGTATCTCATTAGACTGTCCCCTTTTCTCTTTCTCGAGAGAGAGAAAAAATACAGCGACAACGCTTTTTTCCATCCTTTCTCCTATTTATCCCTCCTGTTAAAGCCCTTGCCCGATCAGCGCGTATCAATCAGTCCAGACGAAGAATTCTCTTTTTTTCTCTTTTAGAAGCGAAAAAATAACAATTTCATTTGATCGTGTTCTGCAATTATTTCGATTTGTTCAATTTTCTTTGAGGCTTTTGAAAGGGATGGTTGATAAGAGGTTTTAAGGTATTTCTTTTGCAATTCTCTTTCTCTACGCCGATTTCGTTTGGTGAGTGGGAGGCGACCTGAATTTCTTCGTATTTTTTAAGCTCGTTATTCTTCTCTCGTTCGAAGGAGTAGTATCCTGGACTTCCTTAAGGGATGCGACGCAAATTTTTTAAAGCGAGTTGCAATTAGATTATTATATTCACCACATTTCCATCTTTCGTTAGGTCTGTACAGTTCATTCTCTTACAGCCATGACCGTATATAGCACTTCCCTTTATCTTCTCGGAGCTATCTATTTTCTTCATAGTGTACGAAATCCTCGTTTTCTTCCTTCAAATCTGCCTCGATTTTATCACTCTCTACTTTTATTTGGCTATATCTTCCTTCTCAGATTTTGTTATATTTTAAAAGACGTTTATTGTATTGTACTCATCATCAATTCATAATTTTTTTCTTATTCTTCTTTCTGATCATTATTTTATCTTGCTCTAGAGCAGAGGTTCCCAAAGTGTGGTTCGCGACCTCACTAGTGGTTCGCGAGACGACTCGGGGTTTGCGGATAAAAATCCTTAATGGCGTTTGCACAGCGTATTTCATTGCACTGTTTATGTTAATCATTGTCTGCAGTGGTGGGACTGATTCAAATCAAGAAATATTTCTTTCCTTCATTTGTTTAACATAGAATTCAGTGTAGAATATATTTAGTTTTCACTTTAAGATTTCTTAAATTAAACAACGAAGTTGAGACAAGCTTTTACGCATAAATTAACAAAATTTATTTTTGTCCAAGAGAGAAATCGAATCCTTGACAAATTTATGCGAAATTTTTTTAAACTCAGACGTAGAATTTTTCAAGTTTTTTTAACGATGAGAAATTTTAACTACAACGACAAACGCACTATCGCCGCATCTACCTGTCTAAGGCTGTCGTTAGTTTAGCGCGACATTTTGCTGTATTTATTGAGTAAGATTCGGTATAAAATTTGCCGAAATAGAAATTCGGGAGAATTTCTTTCTCATTCTTGTTTTCTCCAATGATGAGCCCCTTGTCACAAATTAAGTAATAATAATAAATAAATAATAATATTTCCTCCTTCCCTCTCGCCGTCCCTCTCTCCCTTCTTCTGTGTCCCTCCCTGCATCTCTCTTTCCTCCCCCCTCTCTCTCCCTCCCTCCCTCTCTCCCCCTCCCTCTCTCTCCCCCTCTCTCCCTCCCTCTCTCTCCCTCTCTCTCCCTCCCTCTCTCTCCCTCCCTCTATCTCCCTCCCTCCCTCTCCCTCCCTCTCTCTCCCTCCCTCTCTCTCCCACCCTCTCTCTCTCCCTCTCTCTCTCTCCCTCTCTCTCTCTCCCTCCCTCTCTCTCCCTCCCTCTCTCTCCCTCCCTCTCTCTCCCTCCCTCTCTCTCCCTCCCTCCCTCTCCCTCCTTCCCTCTCCCTCCCTCCCTCTCCCTCCCTCCCTCCCTCTCTCTCCATCCCTCTCTCTCTCTCCCTCCCTCCCTCTCTCTCCCTCCCTCTCCCTCCCTCCCTCTCTCTCCCTCCCTCTCTCTCTCTTTCCTTCCCTCTCTCCCTCCCTCCCTCTCTCTCCCTCCCTCTCTCTCTCTCCTTCCCTCTCTCCCCCCCTCTCTCTCTCTCTCCCTCTCTCTCCCTCTCTCTCTCTCCCTCCCTCTCTCCATACCTCTCTCTCCCTCCCTCTCTCTCCCTCCCTCTCCTTCCCTATCCCTCCCTCTCCCTCCCTCTCCCTCCCTCTCCCTCCCTCTCTCTCCCTCCCCCTCTCTCTCCCTCCCTCTCTCCCCCCTCTCTCTCTTCCTCCCTCTCTCTCCCCCCCCTCTCTCTCCCTCCATCTCTTTCCCACCCTCTCCCCCTCTCTCTCTCTGCCTCTCATTTCTCTCACCTCCCCCCTCTCTCATTCCCTCCAAGCCCAATCCATAGCTCTCCCTCTTTATCTCTTTTCTCTCGTCCTGTTCTAATTCTATACCTCCCTTATTCTCTATGTACCTTCCATTCTATATACCTTCACTCCGACCACCCGGCCCACATCCCCCTCTCATTTACTCTATATCTATAGAGTTTTAGATAAGCAAAAGAATCCAAACTAAATCCGTTCCATTACGATTACGTAATTTGGCGAATCCTACGATAATTTAAGGCACCATGCACTCGTATACAGGGTGTCCGGCGACTTTATGTCATAAGTTCGGGATCTATTCCTTAAGTTATTTTAAGTAAAAAATGTCGTATGAATATGGGTCCGATTCTCATTTGTTACAGAGCTACGGGCAATTGAAATTATCTCGTACTTTGATTTGTACAACTTAATGGCTGAAAAATGCATTGTTTAAATAATTATTCTTATACAATGTTAATTGTTGAAAAATGTATAATTTAAATAATCATTCGTTTACATTGATACTTAACCCATCATTACAACCATTGTTCAAAATATCCGCCTTCAGCTTGGATGCACAATCTGACCCGTTTGAGGAACGTGAAACAGCACGAAGAACTGCAGCGTTATTAACGTCTCTCGCAACATCGAAAATTCGCTGAATAAGTTCTTCCCTCGTGCTCACTTTGGCATCATACACATTGTTTTTCATTTGCCCCCACACATGGAAATCCAACCAAGTGAGATCCGGAGACCTCGGTAGCCAGTCCTGCGCACCGCCACCACCGATCCATTTGTGTTAAGATAGAGCGTAGCGTTCCTACTTTTCGTCTATCTGTCGTGTCTGTCATATTTCGAGCCATATAACGAATTTTGATTAAATTTAAAATGAGAGATACTCATTGAAATCCATCTTCAAAATATGATTTTGGGCGGTATCAGTCAATTAAAAATTCCAATTTACAGAGGGCATGAATAAACTTTTACTCATATCTCGCTGTCATCAGTGTGCTTCATGTATTAATCGTTGAAGATTGTCGGCAACAGCTAGCAATTAAATCAGTATTCAAATGTTAAGTAAGCAATGCTTTAGTAACAGTTAATTAGATACTTTTTGGTGTATTATTTAAAAATTGTTCCAATTCGATGCCCTTAATGCCATGACGAAATTATAGAGCTGAGGAGGGAAAATCGAGGGAAAAAGGGACGATGTGGCGCCGAAAACGCTAAAAAACTTTGAAAAACATACAGTATTGGAACAAAGAAAGAATCCGTGATCCTGATGGATTTCAACAGGAATATTTCTAATCAGGCCACAAAGAAAACTAAATTAAATAAAATTCACGACTCTTCGGGTCTCTTGTTGAGAAATGAGAGTGAAGCATAAACACAAGAAAATACAACAATAGGCTTATTTTTCCAACTCTGTTGTAACGTGTAAATTATGAACAGTTTTAACAGGCCAATTTAGGGAAAAACTTGAGAGCATATACACAGAGTTTGTTCCTATATAATAATGTAATGAACGCCTTTGAAAGTCCTGTGTATTGTATTATTGAGTATACGTTTGTCCTTGTTTTTGTGTATTTTTGTCTTCATCACGATTGCTAAAATAGGAAGTTAAAGATTCCGGTCTCATTACTCATTTCAATGTCAACTTTTCCATCAAAAGTGAATAATTTTAACGACAGGAAATTTGTAAGACTTTATACGAAAGAGATCCAGAAGAGAGACAATGTTATGCCTTCAAGAACTTCTTTCAGTTTCTACGTTAATTTTTCGGAGCGTTTGCAAAAATTTCCGGAATCACATGTATAAACGCCCTAGAAGAGAGATTTAGCATAATAATATAAGGTCTGGTATTTCCATACCCCTGGTTTGAATTGAATTTCGTGAGATTTCGGACGGGAGATGAAGTTGGAGTGTAAACAGGATTTTTGAAAGCTTTTCTGGGATAATTCGGTTTCTTTCGTTATTGCTACGGAGGTCCATTTTTCCCCTTCAATTTTTTAATTTTATGTCACGCATGTACGATTCGAATCTCGTCAGAAGAGCTATTGCATCTCATGAAGTGGTTCATTAGGTTCTTTAATTGACAGTAAGCGAGTTAGGTTGGGGAATATGACGGAATGTTGCGCGATGTCCATGTCTTTCACTTAAAAATTTTGCGAAATTTAGCGTGATGTCCTCTTTTGATCGTTGACTTAATCACTTTACTGAAAATCTGCAAATTACAGCTTGAAAAATGTGCATGCTAACGTTATATAAATATTGCTTACATGTTAAAATGTTTGTTGAAATTTTATAATATTATTTCTGTTTAAAACCTACCACTAAAGAAACTAAAATTTCAAACATAAATTGAATATATGATATAATTACACAATTCAAGTCAGTACTTAAAATATCATACGGATGGTAAGAGAGAAACTTAATTTCGCTTTTGAAATGTTGATCTGGATTTTGTTATGAAAATAGAATGTTTAATGTATTCATAGCAGATAAATCGTTATGAACCGCAAATACTGCTTGGACTCGTATTTCTTAGCGATTTTATAAGCGAATGCTGAAAGTTATATGAATCTGTGTATTTTCAAAATGAATGTCATTTGGCAAAGCTAACCTTAATATATGCGTGTTTGTAATGATTATCACTACATTTTGACTATTTTTATCGATATAAGAATTTTTATTTAGATACCAAGAAAAATGTTGATTCTTTATATGTATGAATATAAATGGCCATAGGTCGAATTCGAAAAAAAATATTCGATTTATTTTAGTATTGCAAAAAATATATTTTGGCACATTGAAAACGTAGTAGAAAGGGAGGATGAAGATTTATCGGAAAATATATGGCGTACGCTTTCACTTGGCCCGTAAAAGGTCACTTGGGTTGGATCGACACAAGCAAGATGAAATAAGATTGTTCATCATCCGATAGGGAGCGCTTCTCCCACTTCTCACTTCTGAAGGAACAGTACCATATGGAAAAGAAAGTCTCTTGTGCTTTTCTGTGAAATGAAATTATGCACCTTAAATAACGCAGGAAAAATTTATCCATTAACTTATTGTAAAGTACATGTATTGTGAATAAAGGAAATCAATGAATTCTTTCTTAGTAAAATTCATGCTAAAATGTACATTTTATCCACCCCAATAACAAAGAATTTCCGGAAATACCATTAACAACAAATTTGTTACATATAGAGCATTCTAAGTTTTAATAGGCATTTTAATTAGTTAAACTAATTCAGTAGAAAAATAATCACTTTCCTCTCTTTCAATAAACATATTCTCTGATGTTTCCGGAATTAACAATCAAAACCAGATTTTTAAAGTAGAAAATTTAAATAGAGGACTTTCGGCAAGGGAAACTTGCGTAGAAAAGGGATTTATTGCTCAAAAATCCCTTTTCAAGGCCGTCTAACGGCTCGTGGAGTTAATTTTTTTTGGCAAAAACAGGCATTCCGAAAGAAGTTTTTGGAGATTCGAAAGAGAAAAATAACTTCAAGGAGACCACATTTTATACCATCTCCTTTCCCCTTCGGCCTCTTCCTGTTCTCCACCAATATGTATTCCATACAGGTCAGAAAATATGTATTTGCCGGAATTCTTTTGCTCGATTAATGCCCAGAATTCGGGTACGAGGGGAGGGGAGGAAGGATACGGTGAGGAGAGTAAGGGATAACGGTTAAAGGTAAAGGAGAGAGGTTTGGGGAAATCAGTCCTCTTCGTCATCCGGTGCGTCGATTTTTTCCCATCGACGTAAAATCTCCACTGTTTCGCATCTCTCTCTTAATTTGCTTTCTTTCCAAAAGAGAAGTTGGAGGGAAAAGTCTATCGTAAGCTTGCAGTGCAGGTAAGTGCACGTTGAGCATGTGCTTGTACCTTTATCGAATAGATTTGAGTTAAAAAGTTATTGTTCATCCTCTTCTGCAGACAGTCTGATTAAAATTACAGGAATCGTGATGGACTCATCCTTTATTGTTGCTTTAGCCTCAAGTCTGTTAAAAACACAATAATTGTGATGGTAGAAACCTGGAGGCTATGAAATTTGGAGATGTAGATGTACATCGCCGTAGAAACGTCATCAAATGGTGTACCAGTATTTTGTCCTTGTACATCAAAGAAAAATATTTCCTTCTTATTACCGACTTACAACAAAAGAACCTATCTATTTACGCATTTATTATCGAACATTTAAATATTTTCCAAGAGAAAATGAAACACAATCGTGCATATGAGATTTGATACTATTACTCAACCTACCAATGGGTAGCAAACAAGAAAATTTCAGTAACTAAGTCGATTAAAAATCTTTCTCACCCCGTAAAGAATATATCAACATGAAAAACAAACGCCAACTGGCCATGGTACGTTGAACCTTGAATCGCTTTCTTCCATTATCTATTGTTAAGTGCTAGCATTTCATTCAGCGAATTTGTCTGGAGAAACTGCGGAACAACGGTATTTGAAAGTTTGATGACTATGGCGATGGTATTTTTCTGCCTATGTTATTATTTTTTGCAACTAATACTCAACAAGGTGAAATGTTTTGCAAGTAAAGGCATAATCTGTTTTTCTAATACATCATTCTTACGTGGATAAATAATCACTTATCGGATAAATCTTGTATGCGCCAAAAAGGGAGATTGGAAGAGGGAACGCAGACGAAAAGGGAATGACCTCGTTTCCTTCCTCACGCATGAGACGCCAACCAGCCCCTTGCTCATGGAAATCTCCATTCGAAGCACATGGTGGGAAAATACTTTTGCCTTTATCCCTTCCTCTCCCAAAAACTCTCCCCCTTCCCGAATCCATCGCCATACCATCCCCACTCACGAAAGCCATGTAATAAATTTCTTGGCGACATATCACGCGGGTTGTCTAACCTCAATCTCTTACGCCCGAGATACTCTTGGACCTGAGATGGAGTTCACTGATGCGGGTCCTCTCCCGTGGGTATAGGATAAAGTGAGGGTGGAGGATTACAGTGCGGGATTATCTTGGGTCAGGAGGTTTTTATTATATTTATAAATACATATAAGCGTGTAAATATAAAGAAAAACTTCAGATTATATATATAATGATATATACGATATATCGTATTCGTCTCGTACTCTTACTTTGAGGACGCGTATGATTTTATATCAGATTATGTTGAATGAGATAATTGGTTTGGCCGCACACCGATAATATTAAAGAGGGATTTGTCTACTCTATATGAAGTTTATTTATGCAGACATGATTTTATAGGGCGCGTTAAATTATTTTTTTGTTTTTTTTTTTCTCTCGGCTATTTTAATCTGAAAAGATGGCAATAATCCAATATGTATGGCAACAGTGTTTTGTTTGGTATTCAAACACTTAGCGTTTATTTGCCATGCATAGAATGAATGGATAATTTAAAAAATAATATTCAATTGCATATAAATCCCTTAATTTGTAGTGATTTCCTTTCTTTATGAATTACAGCTATCTTGGATTACAAAAAGGTGTTTGCTCATAGTGCATTGCATGAAATTAAATTTCATGTAAATTCTGAATATTTAAGTTAAATATGCCAAAATTCTTTATTAAATGCTTGTTTCATTGTTTTTAATGGATAAATGTAATTAAAAAGTCAATAGGGGCAAAAGAAGTATTTCGAGTTAGTAAAGCTTAAATAGTCTGCCTTTGCTGAAAATACTTATTTTTCGGAGGAGGCTTATCTTCAAGAGAGCAGCCGAACAAATATGGCGACAAGGTGCTTTTTTCGAGAGGCACCGAATGTTTCGCACTACTGTAAATATATGAAGAGAAACATTCAGTGGAAAAATATTGGCGCCGATAAACGGAATAGAATGGACTCGGAAAAGAAATGATCGAAACGGGGATAAAGACACCCGGATCCGGGTGTCGGGAAAAAAGAGGGGCGAAATGGAGTCGCGGAATTCGTATTAGAAAGCAAGCCGACCCGAGGAAAAGGAAGTCCCGACACGAAAAAGGAAGTTATGCTCGATAAGGGAGAACACGCCATCTACTGGAAACAAAAAGAAGGAGAAATAGAAACCCAAAAGTTCTTTTCGGTAGACAAAAGAAGAAAGCAAAGCGAAAATTCCGCGCGGCAGGAAAATACGAAAGAAAGTACTCGAAATAGCGAAGGGGATAAAATGTCGGGAGATAAACGTGAGAGAAAGAAGACGAGGGGGAGAAAGCGGCAAAGGGAAAAAAGGATCTGATGTGGAGGCGTGAAAACTGAAAGTTTACTCTCTCTCTCAACCTGAGAGAATGTATATATATATATGCATTCGGTGCTTACGCAAAACAAACATCTCAACCTTTCTTTTTTATATATCTCTCTCGGACAGAGTACGGTTTCGGGATGGAGGGTGTGGGATCGTTCCGACTCTGTCATCTGAAACTGAGAGAAAAAATTTCTCCGCTGGAAATGCGCCGAAAAATATTTTTGTCGTTTGGGTAGGCAGTCTTTTGTTTGCCGGAGATTATCGCGTCGGAAGGATTAATCAGCTTACGTGTCGGATGCCATCGTGTTTGGATATCTCAAGGTATTTTCCATCTTCACCTCCTTCCTTCCTTCAACCTCCTGCCTCTCCACTTCCTAGCTCTCTCTCTTTTCCCTCCCTCTCCAAACTCTCCCTCTCTCTGCTCCCTAACTGCAGCCTATTCCTTTCCTCCCTCTCCACCTCTTCCTCCCGGCTGGATTGACTCCACTCCGTCCGAAACCACTGTTTTCAACACACAGAGATCCTCTCCTTATCTCATCCCGGAGAAACCGTGCTTCTCTCCCATTGTTCAACATCCCTTCGCGCCTTATCTCCTCAGTAACACTCCTTCTCTTCCATCTCCCCTCTCCTACTCCATCTCTCCCTTACCCTCTTCCGTCGGCTCTCTTTCTTCAACATATCTCTTTACCTACATCTCTCCTTTTCCTCTATTCCATTTGGTCTCATTTTATTCGACAGTTCTTCTACCCTTTACTGCATTTTACTCCTTACATTCTTATTCCAAGTTTTCGATGCGAACGTAAATGGCGAAGATTTATTTTAATAAATTTGTGTGGCCTCTGATATGAATTCCTTCAAACTCATTTGAAAATATTCTTTAATTATCAACATTTCATAAAAAATCTCCTCCACTATAGGCTATCCAAGAAACCGTGTTATATAATAGCTTTTTTACTGAAATGTTTTCATGACTTTTTCTGATTACCGCGCTAGATACTTAGTTCTTAGTTTTAAAGAAAGTAATGTTATCTTATACATTTCCAATTAAAATCCTCTTCACAATCGGAAACTCATGTTTACAACATTTTCTGTCACAGATCTTTTTCTCTTTTTCTCCCTTTCATCTTTATACTTCGCTTTTTTGTTCAAAGAATCGAAAATTCAACCTTTTTTATCTCATTTCAATAAGAATTCGTTTCGCTTGCATTCTGAAAATATTTTTCTCAGAGTAGATTGTTCAGGATACGAGACTTTTCTCTTTTATTCTCGCTCCTTAGTAGTCCTCTTTTACTATCCGAATTTATCTGCTCAAATCGAAGAGATTTTTCTTAGGTCGAATCGAGAAAAAAATATCGACTCACGCGTATCTAGATCGCGTCGGAATCTTTTTTTCACCAGCATTAGGAGAGTTCAGTTTGATTGGCTTTTGGGGTCAACTATATCCGAGTTTGGGTAAGTTTCCCGATGGAAATAGAATAGTCCGGACGGTGAGAAAGGGAAGGAAGAAGTGAACTGCATATTTGGTGGGAGTTTCCTTCTAATCCAGCCACCTTCGCGGTGATTTGAATTAAACCTTGTCATATATATCTAATGAACAGCGCTTAAATGTTTCTTTTTTGATTCAGCTGGATATTTTTCCAAACGTGTAATTTTATTGCGTAGGAGATGGAAGTGGAGGAGTTGTTGCTACTGTTACTTGGGAAACCTTAAAAAAACTTAGAAGATAAAAGTCTTTTTACATAAATAATTGTGTCCAAATAAATATATTATAGCTTCTGGAACCAGCTCTTTTTTGTTACAGCAAAGTCCTCTTCCGTAATAATTGAGCTGTTGTTTATTCCAACAGGATGAGTTCATAATTATTTTTGACGGCAGTAGCGTTGTTATATCTACTTTAAAATCTCTAATTTGTTTTTTCCCGAATAACTTGAATTCTCGTATCAGTTTCTTTAGAAATCTGAACCGAATAGTCGGTGTACCGTTTAAGAGTTCTCTCAATATGTCGCGAAATGTCATCATTTTAAATCAATAGTCTTTTTATGATAGATGCTATATGAATATGTATCCAATCTCGGTTCGTTGTAACATAATAATCTCATAATAAAGCAGTAAAATTTTTAATATTTAGAAAAAGTAACTTGGAGTATATCTTCATCTCTATTGCAGATTGATTCTTGTAATATAACGAAAAAATGTTGGCAATACGTCTTATTACTTCAAGTTAAAAATGTTTAATATTAATGGGAAAATTCTGTTAAATGCTATTAAAATACAAAACAATTTAGATTTTCAAGATTTGGAATTAAAGGTTACAGAAAATGATCTAGGAGAATATAGATGTGATTCTCTTTCTAAAAGTGTTTTAGTTAACCCCTAAGGACAATTCGAAAGAGAATAGTTCGCACTATGGCTCGAATCAATTTGCTAAACTATATCTCGGGAATAATTTTGAAACGAGAAAAAAGTCTGCTATGACCGGGAATCGAACCCGGGTCTTCTACTTGCCGGGCGGATATTCTACCACTGAACTATCGTAGCAGATCAATTTTCTCGTTTTTTAACGCGGTTGTTTTCTTGGTTGAGACGGAACTGGCCAAGCTAGTATCAAACTGCCCCAACGGATGTCCCCGAAGAAAACTCCTCCCTCTCAAATAGTGAGATTGCCAAGCTAGAAATTGATGAAATAAAGCTATCTAAAGATTCTATGCAGACAGGCATAAGCTGTAATTTTGGGAATAATTTTGAAACGAGAAAAAAGTCTGCTATGACCGGGAATCGAACCCGGGTCTTCCACTTGCCGGGTGGATATTCTACCACTGAACTGTCGTAGCAGATCAATTTTTTCGTTTCTGAATGCGGATGTTCTCTTGGTTGGGACCAAGACCCGGGTTCGATTCCCAGTCATAGCAGACTTTTTTCTCGTTTCAAAATTATTCACAGCATATGCCTGTCTGCATAGGATCTTTAGATCGCTTTATTCCATCAAACTATATCTCATCAATTTAGAGAAAAATTTGGGAAAATCGCACGAGCATTTCCGTTACAAAGCAGGCATCGTCAGTGGTAATTCATAAACATTAAATTATAAAAAAGAGAATCTACTATAGTGGTATAATCGCTGAGGATGGTTAAGTGGCAGACGAAAACTCATCTGCTTTTGTCAACAGTTTTATGATTGTCTCTAAACTTCGTTTTTACTTTCTCCATATGTAGTATAGGGGAAAAGTATTGTTTTCATGAAAAAAATCCACTTCGAAATTTCAACGGAAATACACGTTTTGACGTCCCCCGAACACGTTTTGACCATTTTCTCGATGATGTCTCTGTGTACGTATGTGATAGCTTTTTTGTGGGTGCTCTAACTCAAAAACTATTAATCAGGTCAACGTGAACTTTTACATTTAACATGTTTATAAAAATCACAAAAACCGGTTAATTTTTAGTAAACATCGGTCAACCAAAAGTGGGTGTTTACTCCTGTCACTTATCCGTTATTTTGAGATATTTTCATTAATATTTGATAAATGTAAAATGTATTAGAATAAAAGTTGTAGAAAATTTAATTTTCTACAATCTCTGTTTGAAACATTTTCCCATATAATGCATTGTTTAAGAGATATGTTATATTTTTGGCTGACACCACCACGCCACCTACCGACGACTATTGTTAACAATTGACGCTTAGTAACGTCTTAGTTTTCTTTTCTTAATTGTTGGAACTTTGTGGCTATATCCAATATCAGAAGGCTATGGTTTGAGTTTATTTCTGTTCTTTGTAAAGTCTAAAATTATCTCGCTGTTTAAAATTTTTATTATTATGTAACTTATTTGGAATTTTAGAAAAATTACAGGTATGGTGAAAGTCATGTTGTGGTCACATCAGATTTTATGCAAATATGCTCAAGCGGAGTATTATACATTGCGGTTCTCGGTGAATAAGTCTAATAGTCTCATCTGTTTCAGAACTCAGACTACCTTTTGCATGGCAGCAAAGTATGCTACTGATAACTTCATTTCACTAATTATCGTAGTGACCCAATGGGGTTAGATATGGAGAGCTACATGTTCACAGAGATTTGGTAAATTGTCGATACATCTCATTCTCTTCCAAAATAAATATTGTAAAACCTTTAAAGTGTGATATCAAAAGGTTTCGCGGTTTTTGCAGTGTTAAAGATCCAAATGTTTGAGCAAGTTTATGGCAAATTCAAAGGACGCGCTATTTTAAAGATTAATCAGCAACCAAAGAAGAATATCCCGTCGAATTATCGACCAGTACTGCTTCGCTGTGCAGGGTTATTATTACCTATTTCTCTTAATGACTTTTACTAAAGAAAACCCATTTTTGATACCTGCCGCAATGTTCTAAAAACATATCAGTTTAATTAGAAACTAAAGCAACATTTTGGCCGACCTTCCAGAGTAAATACTGCTATTGAGTGAAAAAATGACGCCATTGGAAATCCTGATTTATTTGGTTTCATAACTTATCGTACCTTATCTATCTCAATTACGGCCCAAATATGTCAATTTATGCGCTTGAATACATTTTTTCCTACAACACCCTTCGCTACCGTTTAAGTTGTTACAGTGTGATAATATTATAATTCCAGGTTCAGCTGCGTTCTTAAATTAAATTAATCCTGTTGCAAATACAAAACCAAGTATACAGGAAAAAACTCGATTGTCAAAGAAAAGTTCTGAAATTGTTCCTAAAACTCACGTTTCACAGAGCGTGCTCTAATTCTGTTAAAATGTCATAGTTTCTGCGCGTAATTATGAGATGTCTCGAGCATATACATGTTAATTTAAATTTATTTCTGAAAAATATTTCGCGACTTAATTATGGACCGAGGCCGTCCTCACGCCGTACTGATCGATCCCCGGCGCACCTCGGGGCCATTTCTACACCTCATTAACTCAGTCCCGGACTCCGTCACTCGCGAGAAGTTCCTTTTAGAAAGAAAAGATAAAGGTGTTTGGATTTCATTCTTACGCGAGCCTTAAAAATTTGGATTTGTCCCTTAGAATTAAGGGAGGTCGCCTTTAGAAAACCTCATACTCCCCCCCTCTCTCTCCCCCTCGTATATTTTCCTCTCTTCCATCCCGCAACTCAAATTCGTTTCCAAACTCCTCTTGTTGTTGCCAACGGAAGATCCAAGCAGTCGAAGAGGAGAGAAAAGGCGCCGACGCGGGTGGGGATGTGGGTCGGGGTGGATGGTGTGGCGGAGAGTATGGGGTGGCGGAGTGGATGGGGTGGAGTTGAGGGCTAGGAGGAAGGGGAGCGGGGATGGATGCGTTGTTATTGTAGAGGACCTTGCCAGGTTTGGCTCTCTCTCTCACTGTAGCCACCTTCTCTTCACCACCATACTAACCTCTGCCCTTTTTAACTCTACCAAACCCTCTCTCTTTCTCCATCTCCTTTCCCTTCATCGTCTCTTTGCCTTCACCCTCAGTCAACCTCTCTCTGTCTAAAACCTCTCGCGAAACCTCCTCCTTCCCGATTCCGCCGACGATTTAACACAACCCAAAACTGACTTTCAATTCCCCCAGAAGTCAACGTTCCGTGAGACAAGAGTGTCTTTGATTTCTTCTCGAAAAGAATTCAAAGGCGAATCTTATGTATGTAGATCGTGGTGGAAGGTTCTGGAATACTACAAATTTGTCGTCTCCACAAAGCTCCGCTTCAAATGGTGGTATTTATTTATCATTCTGATAATCAGGAGGTTAATTTGTATTAATTATGAGCGGTTATGTATATTCATATCTCCACTATTCACAGATAATCTGAAGTACAGTTAACTTAAACGCAAAAATTAATAACTGATAGTCATTGACATAAATAAACGTATAAATATACAATTGTTAAATTAGATAGCTAGTTACCATGAAATTTTATTGACGTAATTTATCAGTTAAACTATAACCATAAGGCGAGCGAGCTCTATAATTATTTTAAGGATATAAACGTATACGTACACACAAATAAAAGAATATACAATTTCTGATTTAAAGTAATTTTGGACTATGTCCCAAAAAAGGCCAATAGAAGCAAAGAGAAAATTAGAGAAAGCACGAAACATGGCGTCCCCTGAGAACGAAAGAGGGCATGTTAGTTTCATGATAATAACAGTCTTTGATAGGTTTATTAATTACAATATGATGGCAATCGAAATTTCTTCGTATAAGAAATGGATAAGGATAAAAATTATAATTACTAAATTTGGGAAAATATCATGAGGTGGCTCGTAAATGTGATCATTATCAGTCCCCTGTTCTTGGAGAAAACACGCTATTTCCTTATTGATTAATTCTAGTACAAGGCAAATTATGTCAGAATTTTGAGGAATAAGATAACCTCCTCTTTTTCGCTTTCGTTCTATTTATTCCTTTTTAGTGTAAGCAACGAGAAGTTTTGAATGTGTTCAATAGCTTCATTCTTATCAATTCATGTTAAATAAATACTAAATTACCCTTCAAAAATGATGGATGGGCGCGAATTAAATGTTAGAAATTAGAAAAATAAGATATCTTTAAATAAACTATTTCACTATAACTGCAGTATCTATTCAGAATTTATATCGTTGATAAGTTATACATAGCTACAATTACTTAAATTTTTTATTAATTTTGGACAATATGTTAATTAAATAATTTCATAAGACATAATGAAAAATACGAAATACACCAATCATTAACTACATCACTAAAATCTTAGCAAATGAGATACACATAATTTGCGATTTAGGTCTGATTGCACTTTTAAAATTTTCCTTGCCGAGTCATTCGTTTTGATGTTCTCTGTTAAAAATAAAGGAATTTTTATCTGAAGATATATAGTAGAATCAGGTACTTTGTTTGAGCTTGTATTTTATCTGCTTCATGGTGATTGCCCGAAGGTAGAGTGTTCTGGGCCAGCCAACATGCTATATGTATGCTTTTTATTACAATTTGATAGTAACTGCATTCAGGATGCGTTTCGCTGCGACGTTCATTCTATACCACTGTTTTCCTATCACCATCTTTTTTCGTAGGTTTTCTCTCTTTCTCACCTTGCCTCTTTGTATTTTTATAGAAATGGCCCACTCATCGTCCCAGGTCCGAGCAGGAAAAGGAGTGTCGCGTAGTACGATTGGGTATATACGAGTATTTTCTAGATGCTGAATCGACTTCTTTCTTGCGGAACAACAAATTCTTAATTTTATTTTTACGATCAGAGGCAATTTCAGGAAGTTGACATTGCAGGAAAAAAGGAAGACATCGTCGATATTATCCTGCAGGGACTATTTGGAAAGCGCAGCGCTGAAAAAGGGATTTGGACTGGGAATTGTAGATTGGTCGTTGCAACGCTTAGTTGAGTTAGTCGAGAGAGTGGGCAAGGAACGAATTGATAGTGTGTTAAGGCGGTTATCCTCGATACTCATGACTCTGCCATTCTCTCTGTCTTTATTTTGTATCTCTATAGTTTAAGACAGAACTGTTTAAGAGAGTTTGCAATCGTAGCTTTGAATTTGATGAATAACCGAATGTTAGGAGATAAATATATAAATCTCCGGCTATTAAATAAAAAATCACTCCAAAATACAGAAGTAAAAATGCTTTCATTATTTACGAAATTTAAGGAACAAATAATTTGTCAGCTATCCTGTGAATTTGTTTGAAAAAGATGCCACTGAGTGATTATTCAGCAATAAACTTTTAAAAACTCTCCATGTATATATATATATCGTTACCAGGGGGTTCTTGTGATTAAATTCATACTTATAAACTTGAATAGAATCATTTATATACTCTATTAGAATTTTTGAATGAGATGATGTTCGTAAAATCGCATCCATAACGTCGAGGTGCGTTCAAGTTTAAGGTCTCCAAATTTATTTCTAACAAAATAATCAAAATATATGATTGCGATTGCCTTTAAAATGGTTGTCAATTAGTTTTGAAAGTTCTTAAAAGATGGCAGGACAATACAATATCTCACACCGATTACAGCTCTCCAAACAGCATACTATGTTTGTAATACTTAAAATTGCGGTCTTCACTCATAAAGAACAACGTGTGATGATACGATATTAGCATTTCACGTGGAGAAACTCCTATTAAAATTCATCGGGAAATATCAGAAGTGTGTCCTGATAGCCTTATGGATGCAAAAAATGTGCGTAGCTGGGTGCTAAGTTTTGTGAAAGACAGGAGTCTTGCGAGAACGAAGCACGTGAACCAAGACCTCGAATCAGTCGTTCCGAGGCCAACATACGCCGGGTTGAGGAAATGGTTTTGGGCGACAGGAGATCAACAGTGGATGAAATTACAACAACTTCAGGCATTTCCGTTGGTGCTGTGCATACCATTCTTCATGAAGATCTCAGAATGAGCAAGGTGTCAGCCAAGTGGGTTCCAAGGCAGCTTTCCCAGTAGCAAAAAGAAAATCACATGAACTTGTGTGAAGCAATGCTCACACAACAAAATTGAGGTTATCTCACATCCTCCTTACTCGCCTGACCTTGCACCTAGTGACTTTTGGTTGTTCCTGACAATGAAGGATGCTCTTCATGGCAGAAGATTTCCTAGCCGACAAGCAGCCGCTTCTGCCATTTACCAGTGGGCCGAACACACCTCCAAAGAAAGCTTTGCCGCGGCCTTCACAGCTTGGAAGAAAAGGTGTGAAAAATGTGTGCAGCTTCTAGGAGACTATGTTGAAAAGTGACTTAAGTTTCATTTCTGTATCTTGCGTACTTCATGAGAAATAAATCGGAGACCTTATAACTTGAACGCACCTCGTATATCAGTTACCATCTTGTCTACCGCAATATAATAATTTATTTTACTTAAATGATGCTGAGGACTAAATTTTGAACCTATACTTAGTATTGTGAAATTAGACCAATAATAATATCGTGTTATTTCTAGAAATATTTCTGGTCAATTTTTATTATACATTTTAATTAATTATTAATGTAGTGATTTATATTCTGAAAATGCCTTTGAATAAAGAGCTACAAAATTCGGTCACGCTCGACTTACTGTAATGCTATTTTTAACAAACTTTCCGAGTAGGTAGAAGATTGAAATTTGGTATGAATGTTTGTTTCTTATAGTAAAAGTCGTTTACGAAAAAAATCCCCAAAAAAGGTCTGGGTTCGAATCCAGCAGATAATTTTCTTTTCCCATATGATAACACTTAAAAATCGATTTTTGGACTTATTGGCTTTTATTCTTCTGCAAATTAAAATTAGAAATAATTAACCTACCATATTCGGACCTAAACCGTTTTAAATACAAATGAATAGCATTTCTTATTCTTATCGTCACAATTCGCCTACTATTCGAAATCGCTGAAGTTATAATCATATTTATTGGAAGCATTTAAGCTTTTTAAAGATATGTTGCCTTGCCGACCGTGACATTGTTAAATCTCGAGATTTTACTGCCGCCTTAATCCTTACCATTATAAATAGCTGCTTCTTACATATATAGGATATGGGATATATATATATAAAATATAGGATATATCATATGAAACCTAAGGTACTTCTAGAAGTGCCACGGAACTGATATTTGACATGAATATAGGTTATTGGGTACAACCTCTAGAAAAAAATCCGAAATTTCAGAACATTTTATATTTAAGGGGTGTTTTGGACCACAATGTCCAATTTTAAAAATCCATAAGAAAAGCATTGAAAACTGTGCATGGCTATATAAAATTGCTTTTTTAAATTAAATACAATTAATATACAAAGTCGGGACGTGCATCCTACTATGGAAGAAAGAATGCCGTTTATTTTTCTTGAAGACAATTCAAATCCATGCTAAATTTGCGTAAAAATTTGATTTTAATCATAAAATTATGAAAAGTTTTTTGGTTTTCAACAATAAAAAATATGAACCACCATAGCAACAACTCCAATGCCTTTCAAAGGGAATTAATTTTACAGACTTCAATAGCATTGTTTTAATGCTTAGACTGAATTATAATCAATTTGATTTCAGCCTACGACTTATACATATGACGACGTGATAATTATAAATTAATTTTTTATCCGAAAATGTACTAAGGGCACGGATGAATGCACCATAATCATAACACACAATATACTCTAATTTTTACATCAATATTAGTGTAACATATAAGCCATTGTCTTAATGATGATTATAGTAATCGCTTAGAAAGGGGGATCTGACCCATGAAACCTGAAATTGGAAAACTTGGACGCGAGCCCATTGCCAGAGAATTTAAAAATTCCGTATAGATGCCTTAATTTCTGAGAAAATGAAAACTATTATCTTATTTAAATGGGCTCTGTGTAGTTCGATTGCTGTCGCATTGATTTATTTACGAGTTAAGATCTTGGTGCATGGTGATTTTTTAAACCCTTGCAATATGCAAGCACCGACAACTCGTACTATATACGTAAGGAAAGGGTGCTTTGAATGCTTTAATAGGAGAGAGCGGAAGAAAAAAGGAGAGAGAGAGGAGAAGAGAGAGGGAGTGAGAGAGGAGGAGAGAGAGGAAGGGAGACAGAGAAGGTGGGAGATGGAGTAATATATAGATAATGTTCCTTATTAGGGCGAGATTGAGATTAGAAATTCTATTTTTACAGAGAAGGAGAAAGATAGATAGATAGATAGATAATCGTCTTTATTCGGGCGAAATTAAGACCATAAGGTCCATTCTTACATTTAACCCTTCGTCAATATAATAAATACAAGAAAATGAATAAAATAAGGTATAACAAAATGCATTATATAAACATTATGTACCTAAATCATACAAATTAAAAAGATAAAATTGAATACAGATTTGTGTTTGTGGGGAAAACCTAGGTAAAAACAGACATGTCCTCCCTAGTAAAACCCACGCAGGAAAACACCCACTAAGAAGGGGGGTGTGAAAAACCTGCAAAAACCCTAGATAGTGTACATATGGTAATACAAAACTACAACATTAAATAGAAAGGAGTATGTACAGTGGGTGAGTTCGTATATACAGCGTAATTATATACCGTCATAAAAAAGTACACGTAAAGGTAATAACGTAATGTAAACAAGAAATATACAAGTATGCAGAATGAGATGAAATATACATGAAATATATACAATGAATGAATATAAAGAATGTTGTTGGGGCATGCATATTATAAGAAAGCAGGAAGAGGGAGAGGTAGTGAGGAAAAGAGAGGGAGAGAGAGAGGGAGATAGAGGAGGGAGAGGGGGAGAGATAGATAATGGTCTTTATTAGGGCGAGATTGAGAGTATATTTTTCCAGAGAAGGAGAGGGAGGGAAAATGGGAGGGAGGAGGATGGGAGAGAGGAAGAGAGAAAAGGAGGAAGAATGGGAAGCGCATTAAATTTAATACTTAATCCACGCATACCCGTCTTATTTGGCGAGCAATTACGCTAGTTTATTGACAGTTCTCTCGCAGGTAAGAGAATATTGAGTTTTTAGCTATACTATTAATATGAGTATAATACGAAGAATAGATGTTGATTATTGAGAATTTCTTGTATTTTGTTGATACACTAGGAGCTTTTTTCTTTGAATGAGATGTGAATTGCAATAACTATACTTTATTACAACTCATATAGTAGGTATATGGATAAGTCCTTACAACTACAATTATTTCTCAGTAAAATATTATATGACATTACTTTATTATTACCGTAAAAAGTTTAGTGTTTTCACATTAATAATAATGTTACCACGCACGTTTTCAACTTGTGAAATTTATTACCTGGCGTATTTAGAATTAGCAGGCATTTATAATTTAGTATGATAGCCTATAAAGAGCTCCAAATTGTACGCTTAAAGGTAATCTAGTTCAATTTAGAGCTATATTATCCGAAATATTGTATTTGTATTATTCATCCTCAACACGTGAGCTATTTTATAATGGAGAGAACGATCTTTCTAAATGGAACCATATTGAGCGAGAGAGCGGCCTTCATTATTTTTATGGGGGAAGAGAGAGAGAGCAGTATTCCCCGACCCCTTACAAGTTTTTAAGGTTTATATCTCGTCTCAAATTCCCAACAAGACGAAAAAACAAGACTCCTTCGCTCTCATCCTCCAAAAAAGGGAACGGCGGCTGTTACATTATCAACCCCCTTCACTCCGATCTGCCCACCCTTTTCCTTCTTCTCCCTTCTCTATATATTCCTTTTCTCTCCATTTTCCACCCAACGTATTTCCCTTTTCCCCATCCCTTCTCACCACTCCTTCTCTCCTTTGCTCCGAACCACCTCTTTCCCTTCCTTTTCCATCACTCTCGCCCATTTCAGCCCTCTTCCCGTATCTTCTCCCTCTCCCCATACTTCCTTCCCTTCCTTCGTCTCTACTTTTCAGGGAGCTTACGTGAAGAGGTGAGACGAAGGTGCAGTAAAAGATCCCCGGTATCAATGTGCCTTTTGTCCCTCCTTCAATAATGCAGGTGTCTTGCCCTTTCCTCCCTCTTCGCCTCTCGTTTCCCCTCTTTGCTATCTCATCCACCTCTCTCCTCCTCCACCTTCGCTGGGAATTGCCATCTCTTTTTATGCCCTTTTCTCGTTCTTCAGTCGTTTCTCTTTCTCTAGCTTTTCTCTTTTTCACTCTCTCTCTCTATCCCCATCTCCCACGCATACTCATTTTTCGCCTTCTCGATTTTTATCGTCCTCTCTCACACTATTTATGTTCCTATTCTTCTTCTTACGTCGTCTCATCGAAAGGAAAATTCTCCTTCTATCTTTTTTGCTCAACTGCCTGTATTTTTCGGCATTTAAATGTCGTGGGTGAAACATTGAATGAAGCGCGATAAAAGTGATGGAGAGTTTATCCAATGTGTGTGGAAACTACTTTTATGTATTAACACTACCGGACTCGTCTTTTGGATGAGATCTGCCCGAGTAGATTACGGTACACCAAATTTGGAGGTAGAATTATTTCTAAAAGCGTAGTGTCTCTTTATTCGGAGCAAGTATAACTCTTATTGCAAATTTAATAGTAAATTATAGAATTTATCTTAGACAAGTTGGACTTTTACCAACTTTCTTCTACGTAAGCTCTAATTTTGACTTAACGTAATCATTAAAATAATAAGAATAATAATAAAATAATCTTCATTTCCGTAATCATCTCATTTTAGTTTCTCATATACGTAGAATATAGAGAAAGTATTGTAATTGCAAAAAATGTCTACTGTTATAGATGCACCCGAGTTCAAAAAGTGATTTTTGCCATACCGTCAGTATGTGAGCAGTTGTAGGACCTAAACGGTTAAACCAATTAAAATGATATCACGGATTTACGCATACTTTTATCCAGAATAAACTCTCTGAAGAGGTGAACTATATAGCGCATTAATAAAAGGCAGTTTATTCTTTATTTAATTATATTTATTATTCTATTTATCTTGTTGAGTTTCACAAAATGTCGATTTGTTCAAAAGTGGTTTTAACTTATTTCATTAAAATTCATTCTGTTATAGAGCTTAGAGTCATAAACAATGCTACATAGCCACATTTCTCAAAAATACATATATATAGCGCCCAGCGACAATGTAACGACTCTCTCCAATCCTCCTACTTCAATTCTTTTTATAATAATTAATATATTAGTACTATTTACGTGTGGAAAAAATTTCCGCGGTTTTGTTGTTCTTGTAGAAACAGTGCTTCTTCTAGACGCAATAAGTCCGAGATAGGCAAGAGTGGGAATAGAGTTTGGGTGCGATAACGTATATGAGAAAGTTTGTGCAATGTACATTGCATCGATTTTTTCTAGATGTTTTTTTGGTTGTGTAACTTTTATTTTAGCCAATATTCTGGGAATAATTCCAAGCAAGTTGTTTTTCTCCGAAAGGAATTTGTAAGTTTTTATCCTATCTTCTTATACAAAATGTCTCTTTTGGATTTTATTTTATTTCCACCTCGTATTTTTCTCTCTTACTCCTCCTCTCTCTATTTTTCTCCACTTGTCTCTATCATAACGGCTTCTTTTCTTTGCTCACGTAAATTTCCTCCCTTTTGGTCTTTCAGCTCTCTCAATTCCTCCATCTATTCATCCTCTCTCTCTCTCTCCTCTCTCTCATCTCCCTCCTTTCTCTCCTCCTCCCCCCTCTCAATCCTCCAGCTCCTCCCTCTCTTCCTTCTCCTCCCCATCCCATCTTACTTCTTCAATTATTCTCACTCTGTAAGAACCCTTTCACTTGACCATTGTGGTCCGGTCGTTTTGTCTTCTTTGAAGCGGATTTATATTCCTTTGGAATAAAAATCGCTCGTTTGTTTGCAATAACCCGTCTTTCAATTTCGGATCCCTTTCGATTTTGTGACTGTGATATACCAGGGTTATCTTCTTGTTCTCTCATACCGTGTTTTCTATCATCACTTGGTGCGGTTCGCAATCGTGTGAATTGATAAATATTTGTTAAGCTACCATCGAATTGATTATCTATATAAAATTGGTCGAATGTCCGTCTGAGTCAAGGTCATTTGAATGACACACTATTTGAATAGCAATTTGAATAAAAATAAATGATGAGTTCGTGTGGCATAGTGAGTGACGCGTCGCGAATATGAAGTCCCATGTTTGATCCAGATTGGGGCACTTTTTTATTGAATTTTATATTTCATTTCTTTATTTAATTTGATTGATGATTTTTATTTGAAATATATGAATTATAAAAACAAAGTATATTATCCTATTTTTTAAAGTTGCGTAGTAACTGGAAAGCCACTAGTTTATTTAATTTGAAGTTTTTATATAATTACTAGCGCAATTTCTCGACAAAAATGATTGGTTCAATAATAAAATAAAAATAAAATAATAATAAAAAACGGAATTAACCCTTTCAGACCTGATGTCATTATCATGTACATTAATTTCAAACGTACTTTTAAAACATTCTTTCACCTTATATTTTATTGAAAACTTGCTGAGAACTTAGTGTGACGTATATTTTACCCATTATTGGCACTTTTACTGCCATCTATTGCAGACTAGTTGAAGTTAAATGACGTTAGATACAAGATGGTAAGAACTGAGAAGAATTGCTCCAAATAGGTCAAATTTCTTTTTTTGTTTTTGTCTTCAAAACATCACACTATGATATTATTTTCTTGAAACCTAGATAAGGAAACCTTCTTAATTCATAAATAAAATAATTGGGTACCGTTTTGTTGATTTTTGATGTTTTAACACGTTGCAAAAAAATTTAAAAACTTCCCTAAAATAAAGATTTTTTTCCAAATTTCTTTTTTTCTATTTATTTTGAATCCAAATAGCATAATTCCACTGAAAAGAAAAAAAAATTCTTCAAAGGAAAAAGTCAGGTCTGAAGGAGTTAAAATTTTTAACTCTAAATAAATTATTTTAACAATTATTATTTATATTGATTTTGTATCTTAGAGCAGTCGATTGTCAAGATAAACAAATGAGCGATTTTGAAAAAAGAAGAATAGAATAAGTGACTTTATTAAATTTTAAAAAAAATAGTTCAAATCGGATGATCGTAGATCAGGGTTTTCCAATTTTAATTTCCAAAAGAGAAAAGCCTGCTCGACAACAAGTCGATTTTTGAGTGTTATCTTACGAAGAATGGAAATACGACCCAGGAGTCGTACACTGGAATTATTTTGTAAATTTTCTTTTAACAAAGCATTTTTATATTTAAATAGATTTATTTCCCCAATTTTGGGTTTTCTCTCTACAACCTTGATTGAGTTATTCGCGTTTTAATAGCTCGACACTCAGACCAACGGACGGACAACATAGCCTTCTATTGTTATTTTTGTGATTCTTTGATTCTTTCTCTCCCTATTTCTAAAACCTTCCTCAAGTCCTCCATTCTTCTACCTAACTCCCGTAACCTATCGCACAATCCTTCACCCCATAAAAGTTTTACTTGCTCGGTTTGTTCATTAAAATGTCAAGCACGTTACTCAGAATTTCATACCGTTTCTATTTTAGTAATATTGAATTTGGCCTATTATTACGATTTTTAATCTCTTTGAATAATATTTCAGGTTTTTAGGCATCCCTTCTCGTAAATGACGCAACGAATGTTGTTTACATTGATTGCTATGAAAATCGTTACCCTCTCCTTCCGCCTTTCTCTCCTTCTCTTAATAAAAGCCTTCAAATCAGGCTTAAATCTATATGGATTAAAGTAACAATAGGATTTCGAGGTTTAACAATGTAATTGGTAGGCAAGGCAACATCCCGTTAAAATACCAAGATTTTTCCAAAATATTCCATTCAAACTATTCGAGCTGAAAGCAAAAAAAGACAAATAGAATAAGAAACTCAAAAATGATTTTTTTAGAATGGTATTGATCTGAAGATCGAAGGTAAAATATTTCTAATTTTAATTTCCAAAAGAAGAAAAGTCTGCACATCGAAAAGTCTATTTTTACGTGTTACCTTATGAGAAATAGAAATAATTTCCTGGAGTGGAACCCTGGTCGGTTTTCCAAATATTGTTTCGTCAATCACTTTTTATATGTAAATCAAGCAATCCTGAAAAATTTCGAACCTTTATCTCTTACCGTTTTTGAGATATAAACGATTATTATCGGCATGGGTGCTTTAGTGGCGCGTGGTGGAAGTTGTTGCAGACGGAGTAAGAGAAATATATAAGACTAGGGAGATGCTCGTTGAAATTCAACGGGAAAGGTATTTGTGAAATAAAAAATGAACATAAATATACCTTGACTTTCTTTCGATGGCAAAAACAAACTTTCCTTCTTTTAGGCGTTCGTTGTTTCACATTTCGAACTTCTACGATGATTCTAAGTACCTAATTTTAGTATGCGAATGATTAATATTCTACATTCAATTGTACTCGTAAATAACGCAACGAATTTCATTTACATTTTGCTATGAAAAGAATTTCTCTCTTCTTCTCTCTCTCGTACTATTTGTAACAGCATTCAAGGCACGCTTTCACCCACAAGGATTGAAATAAGAATAGTATTTCGAGGTTAAACAATGTAATGGGTTGGCATAGCAACATTCCATTAAAATGGCAAGATCTCCCCAAAATATGTGAATTAAGCGTTTAACATGAGGAATTTCGAACTATAGGCGGGAAAAAGATGAACCTAATAAGAAACCTTATAGTTTTTTATTTTAAATAGGTTAGATCCGATGATCATAGATTAAATCTTTCTAATTTAGATCTCAAAAAGAATAAAAGCCTGTAAGTCAAAAAGTCGATTTTGACATGTGGGACCTATGGGAAATGGAAATGCCTACCTTGGAGTCGAACCTAGGACTTTTTTCGAGATTTCTTTTCGTCATCATCTTACAGTATGTAAATCAATTATTCCTGTCCAATGTATAAAAAAATAATGTCGTTTCATTATTGAGTTACTTGCATTTTTATAGCGTGACAGAGGGAGCCACAAAGGGACTGAAGTAGCCTTTTATTGTAAATTGTCATCCGTCAATTTTTTGTAAACTTATCTTTTAGAGTTCACCTTTTATTCAATCATCTATATCAGTGGAGCCCAACCTTTATACATGGCGGACCGCATTCGTTGTTGTAAATGCTTTGGAGGGCTGCACTGGAAGTCACGAGAACTTTGGCGAGACAGATGAGTGTTTAGATTAGAAGTTACCAAGGGATTCTGTGGTCTGATATTAGCGAAAATCAAGTCTTAATAAATTACTCGTGTTAAGGCTTCACCAAAAATGGTTTAGAGACGATAATAATTATACTGAAAAATATGAAATTGTCTATATCAAATTTTACCGATCACCTTTTCATCATAGCTTCGCGGACCGCATAGAGAGCTCTCTGGGGCCGCGGGTTGGGGACCTCTGATATGTTTTCTCACCATTTATTTATATCCTTTTCAAACTTTAACGTTTGTCTAACTTATACATCTATGAGGATGATATTTGTGACGAGTTAATTAATACCTATGCATCTGACATTCAGCTGACTCTACAGCAGGGGTCACCAAATGTTTTACTGAAAGGGCCATATGAGGCTTCATGATCCACTGTGCGGGCCACATACGGCATTTCAAATGATTAGTCGGGCCGTGTGAAAATTTCCAAGTGCAAGTTTTGAGAATTTTCGATTCTGTAATATGTAATTCGCTGATATTAAAAGTTGATTTCACCTAAGTACTCGGAAAGTGTAATGTAGACATCAAAAATGATATTTAATGAATACTCTTGCTGATAAGGCGGGCCGGATCAAATCACTGCGCGGGCCGGATGTGGCCCGCGGGCAGTAGTTTGGGGACCTCTGCTCTACAGCGTATACCACAAAAAAACAAATGGCTCCCTGATATTAGGCAACCCAACTTTCACACGGCTGCCCCTGAATGGTATACTACCAAGCATATGCAAAATTCTGACCCACGGCTGCCACCTACACACCAAGATAACTGATGAAATTGAATTTCACATAAAGATTCTGAAAACTAAAATAACTTCTGTTTTTCCGTAAAAATATTCTTGTTTAGGCATTGTTTCATTAAGCATAACGTCACTCAACACAGTTTTAAATAACTTTGTGTTAATTGTGTGGAGTTAACACGAAGTTATTTTAAACTGTGTTGAGTGATGTTATGTTTAAGTAAACAATGTCTAACCTAATCCTATTTTAATATGGAGTTCCACAATGTCTCGAACTCTTCAGTGAATATACCTAATATATGTTTCCCACGTCTTGAAATTTTTTAGTTGAAGTGTTCCACTTAACTTAAAAGGTTGGACAGGCCTGCTTTACAATTTATAACACCTATAGTCCATTTCAGCATTTCGTGCGGGTTAGGCATGTCTACAGTTAGATCCGTAGGGTGACGGGAAGAAAATGTCAGCCAATAAGAGGTCGTAAATTTCCCTCGCCTTTCAAAATTTCTTGACGAGCGCTGTTGACTCGATTGCTTACAGTTTCCAGTCGTATTTCGGCGACGGTGGAAAACATGAACGCGCTTCATGCAGATCTATCGGAGCATAGAATTTTACTCGTCCGCAGCTACTGTTTAACTGAGCGAAATAACCCGAACGCAAGTGAAAAACTTCGGGTTCTAGCCGCGCGACCAGTTGAAATAGATTATAATATACTGACATGTCTCTGCAACACATGCAACCCAAGTGACATCTGTAAGTAAGACTTCTTCGAGATCCCATTCGTTTTGACAAAGTTGTTACTTGTGACGAGTCGTGGTTTTACCACTATATTCCTGAGCTGATGTTCCATTGTTATAAGTGGAAACGACCTGGGAGTCCCCGACCTTAGAAGGTGAAGGTTTGTCAAAGTGCCAGGAAAGTCATGCCTCTTGTTTTCTTCGATAAAATTGAGGTTATTTACGGACACTGCTTACCATGAGGTCATGGAGTATATGTTGAGTACTATTCCAATGTGCTGAGAGGCCTGTTATTAGATAACCGAAGAAAAACGTCTCCATCTTCTTAAATACGATTGGATTTTACACTACAATAATGCAGCTGCGCATTTATCTAAGATTTTTTAACAAACCATCGTAGAATTGCCATTAGATAACATGGTTCATTCACTATATTTACTAGAAATAGTACCTTGAGATTTTTTTCTCTTTCCGGTAATTAAAATTTTGAGATGGCGTCGTTTTTCGATTCGATAATGAGGCAAACAATGCTACTACCAGTATATTAAGTAAACTATCAAAGGACGATTTTTATCTTTCATAAATGGAAAATGAGATGCAATAAGCACATTACGGCTTAAAGAAGAGTATCTGAAGTGAATGCATTTTATGATAGCATTGAAATTGTCATTGACATCGCTATCAAGAATAAACGCTATATTTTTTCTTTTACTTCTTGAGATCATAAGCGGTTGAGTTACGAGCGCCATACTCTTTGCACAGTTCTGATCAAAAACGTATTTCCACAACATTTTATATATTGCTTACTTTCTAATAACTATGCATTGGAGATATATTTACCTGGTAAGTATTTATGTTTGCATTGATGTGCAATTTTTTAATTATTTAAACAACATCTCGGAATTTTTGGTTCAATAGTGCAGAATAATAGGGACATAAACAAAATTATTAAGATTCTCAACAATAAATTTAAAAAATTACTAACCTTTTTGGTTGAATGGTTGTGGTCATATTTGAACTAGTAGTGCGGTTATTGAAGGAGAGTCATCGTTTACAGAGAGGCGTGTTGCGGTACATATATATACAACGCATAATATATTATTTTTTAATGTGTTGTTCTGAACAATGAAATATTTTTTAATTTTAATTAACTATTTAACTTTTTCTCTTTCCTGAAATTACCCGAATGTAACAGTTATATAATGAACGATAAAATAAAATTAATGTGCGATTATTATCAGGTAAAACATCTTATAAGCTAGGTTAACAAGAAGATACCATAGCAGCAACGCTATGATTTCACAATAAGAAACATCACTACATATATGTCCAATACACGTTAAATCCATTACTTTTGAAGATAAATATTAAATTATTACCAATTTTTTAATCGAAAGGTTGCGTTTTGTGAATTTGCTGCCGTCCAGAAAAATTTCGTAAGATCAATTCTTGAGGTAATAAATTGAATTTATGGTGTAAAATATTTTACCCGTCAAACCGAAATTTCCTAAATATGGAGATTAACCAATTTTATTTTGAATAAAATATTTTGGCTTGGTATTAAATAGTTCTACTATCACGAACATTTCAGAAAGCTCAAAAGAAACACCACATACATTCCCAGCGAAGTAATTCTCTCCTTTCATTTATTATAACCATGAAATTTTTTGTGATAAAGATGCGATATTTTCTGAGTAGATTCATCGATGTACCTCATTTTTGTACAAAATTCCTCCCCGAAACTCCACTAGCAACTAAGTCCACCCTCTGTTCAGACTTTTATTCTCCGAAAAATAAACTCCCTTTCCTTTATCCCCAAGAACTATTGCCCCAGCACGAATCCGAACGGCATAACGCAATGAAATTTTATAAGATCGCGTGCCCCGTACAAAGCCAGCCTGAAAACGACCACCACCATCTCTTTGTACCGCTCCGGTACAAACATTAAAGAAAAAATCTTGCTTCAGCCTGTCTCTCCCCACCCCCCTCACAGTCGCTCCACCGGACTACGACTACTACGAAATTCTCGAGCGTCCAATGTATTGGTAATCAAAAGACGGCTGCTTCAACAAACTGTATGATAAAAGTATGGATAAGATAGGTATAGAGAAAAGAATGGGGACTGCTGAAGGCTCCTACTACTTCATATAGTTGCTTGTAAGATCCGTCACTTTGTGGTATTCCTTAATCATTCTTACAAGCCCCTCTCCTCCCACTAGCACTGATGAACGTGGAGTACGTGGCATACAGCCAGGGGAGACGTGGAGTGGAGATGAATGGAAGTAGATACTAGGGGAGAGCTAAAGAGTGACTATATTTGAAGTCCTGAATCATCCTCTTTGCTCTGAATCTCTTTCGCTGCATCTAATTTCTTCCTCTTCACAATTCTATCTCCAGTTATCACTGCACTTCATGCATCTCTCAACTCATATTTCTCACCCTACTTCTTTATATGCTCTATTCTCCGGTCTCATTTCGCTCATACAAATTATGTTATATTTAGTCACATTCTCGTAATCTCAATTACGTCCGAAGAAAGACGTTTGTTTGTCTACTTGTTTGTCTGTATCCTGCTCCATCACTCCTCCCCTGTTTCCTTGCGAGGAAATACATGGGAAGAGAAGATGCAGGGGGAGTGGCGGAGAGAGGATGAAGGGGAACGGAAGAAGGTTCGGAATACTTTTCTCCTAGAAAGCAGGTCACGGCCGCGAGATCTAACAATGAGCGAGATATTGATGGGGAGAGAGGAGGAGGAGAGGTAGGGAGTATGGGTGGAGGAAAGGGGGAGGGAGGAGAGGGACAGAGAAGAGCGTAGCAGTAATGGAGGTTAAAAGGAGCTTGGGTATTTAGAAATGGGGAAAAGGAAGAGAGAGAAAGCCCCGCCGACATATGGAGAGTAATTAGAGAGAGAAAAGGAAGTATAATGGGTGTGTTGCAAAGGGAGGGTTCTGTGTATTTTTTATTATATTCCGTGTTAGTTTCGCGGGAGATACGTGTTCGAGACGCGTCTTTTCAGTGAAGATGGGCCGGGAACTACCCGGTTTTATTTCGCTGCGCTATTTTTATTACCGTGTCATATGCATCCTTATTAGTAATATTGTTATCATTAGTGCGAAATATTATTATTTCGACAAAATATCGAAGGAAAGCCTAGTATATAGTTCTCAATTTCCTTTGTCCCTATCTCGTTCCCTCTTCTTTTCCCGTCTTTTGTTGTTAACATCTGTGCAGTAGTTCCAGTTATTATATTCGGTGGGAAGATTGGAATTAATACGAGGGAGAAAGAGAGATTCTTGGGAGATGATGTGAAATCACGTGTTTATGTATTGTGGCAAGTGCAAAATTTCGTGTTCTTTATTTGGGATCTGAAGGATCGCTGGTAATTATGAAGGAACGAACATTTTTTCACGCGTTTTCTTCGACTCTTGACCTCTTTTCCTCCCTCAATTGTCGATTATTAATCAGTCTGCAGAAGGTCGAGTATTGTATATAATTTAAAAATATCCTATACAGCTGTAAAAAATGCATATGGATGTATTATAGGGGGAGATATCGAAGGACATGTGATTTCCTCTGATTGATGTATATTTGAATAATTTTCAATAAAATAGTTTTATATGAAAAATAAGTTTATCAATCAAAATTCCTAAGATGTAAAATATATTAGGACATATAAATATTTTTTTAAATTACTAAAAGAATTATTGGACTGCTTTCTTCATAAAATTGTTTATGATAATTAATTGCCCCTTCCACAAGGGGAGAAATCACACCAATCCTATGATGCGGCCTAAAACCCATTCTTTATAAAAATATTACATTCAGCGTCGCGATTTAAGTGCTTCGGACAGGCAAAAAACACGCTGGCAGCGGGAAGAACGTTCTTCTGTGCTTCAAATGTGCAGGATTTTTATAAATGAGAATGAACAATTAACCGCGTGTATTTTAAAGCGCTGATTTAATAAACTTCTTAAACCTCTTAAATTATTTAAAAACATTTGCGTGAAATATTTTCTAAGAAACACATTTGAGTTTGCGCTGTTTTGCATAATGTAAATTTCTTCGCGGGTCGCATAAATGCAAGACGCGAGCCACATGTGGATCGCGGGCCGCGTGTTTGAGACTCCTGTTTTAGTTAAGTAAAAAGAGATATAAAGAAGGATAGCCTAGTTCAGGTGTCGGCAACGTTTTTCCGTTGAGGGCCACTCTTTACCAATTTTCACCATCTGTGGTTCCAATCGCGTGACACTTCAAATAGTTTAGTCCATAATGCTTACAAAAAGGAGATTCTTATATATTAACAACATAATGAGGCATCATTACAATTACATTACAATTATAAGTAAAATTCTTTTAAATACATATTTTTGTAATTCTTTTCTGAAATGTTGTCCCATGTAACATCTCTTCGCGTGCCATCTTTTGGCTTGCGTGAAATTGATTTCCGACATCTTGTGTAGCCTATTCGTTAACATTAATATCTTTCTTCTGGTTGTGTAAAAGTTCTTACGATGTGATTTTTTCCAAAAAAGTGCTTGTTATAAAACGGTACTAGACATATTTTAAAATCTATTTTTATGAGATTTCTGATTAATTTGATTAACATTGCCTTCACGGATTACGAGAAAAAACACCAATGAAAAAACTAACAACTAGCCCCGGCCTCCACTAGACTATCTAAGCTACAATTTTATATTTTTATTATACGTATATGAATAAAAAATCACAGGAAACAAAATAATATAAAATGTATATAAAACAACAATCAAGTATCTGTTATTTATTTACATAAAATGCTGACACAGATCCTCTTCCAAAGTGATGTTGGTAATAATGCAAATTAAGCTACATCTGTGTGTGTTGTCTGGAGAAACATGCGCGTTTGGTTGACGACATCCGAGGCGTTGATAAAAAATACACCTGGAGTATTGATTGAAGACACATCTAAGGTTTTTATTAGAGATGCATCTGACGTTTGTAACATTTTAATTATTTTTTCTTAGACTGTAGAAATACTGGAGTAGGGAAAATGAAACGCCATCTACGCAACATTTCCGGACTAGGGTTTTCTTTTGGATTAGTCAACATTTTGAAACCATTACGAGCTAAGGATATTTCCGGACTACAGAATTTCGGATTGGATTCATTCTTCTAGTATAAACTAATTTGTTAGTGAAATGAGTCATATTAAGGCTATAGTGGTTTTCTATATAATTTCTTTCTGTTACGGTTGTTGTTTAATTAATTATAATCAAAAGAAAATTAAATTCGCAGTTTTAGACAAAAACCATGCATTTACGTATAAAGAAATTAGTTCTTCTCCATGTTGAATATAAAAGACTTGTCACATCTTTGAATTACGTGCAATTTTAAATTTATGCAATTTATACTATGAATTTAGAGCTCTAGCCTGTCAGTGAAAAAATTACATATAGATATTATTTTTATTTGATATTTTATTTTTGCTATAAATTAGCTGGTCACATTTATGGACGAAGTATATCCGTAGTCGTCAATACTTTATAACATGCAAATTGATGCTAATACCTATATGCAATTTATTATAAACTGCAGACTATATGTATATATATATATATATATATATTTATATATATATAGGTACTATATGATATCATGAAAGGCGTATTTTTAATACACGAAAGAAATCTGAAAATTAAGCTCAAAGTAAAGATTAAAAGTAAGAAAATGAACCCGTTGCGTAATGGTCAACTTAAAGGAGTTCAATTAGACGAAAGAAGAGCTTTAATGAACGCAGTTTGCTTTCGCAAATCTTACGGAGTAATTAATGGTGGCAGGAAGAGATAGTGAGACTTACGCCCTTATAAATCCCATTACGCCGATTTCTTTTCGTGGATGGATTGATATTTGCCTTCTTCTGCAACTACGTACTACCACAAAACCAACGTTGTGGGAGGGAAGGGGCTTGATAGTGAAGCCTGGGAAAATGGGAAACACGTTGGGATTGAAACACAAAACACGCCCTCCCTTTACCTCTCCTTCTCCTTCCATTTTCCTGCTCCCTACTGGCTTAGTCCCGAGACGCGTATCACAGTAATCCTTCGGATGAACGCTTCCTCACGTATGCTCAGTTCCTCTCTCTTTCGAAGGCGAGGTGAAGCAGAGGGGGGAGGGGGGGTAAGAGGGAGTTGGGGTGGTTGCTGTTGGAAGAAGAGAGGGATGGAGCGAGGCTTAAGGTGATGAGGCGGGGTAATGGGAGAGGAAGGGAAGAAATGAGGAAGGGTCGGGAAATGGACGGGATCCCCTTAGGAATTGGGTCAAACCATCGTTTCGCTCTTATTTCACTCCCCTACCTTTTATGTCATTCTCTCTCGTCTTACCTGTTCTTTCATCAGTCTTAAGTCTTCCTTTAACGTCGTCGTCTTTCCCATCTCTTCTCTTTTTATCTCTCCCCTCTGATTTTCTCTCCCTACGGTTTTTGTCATTTTTTTCACCTCTGTCCATCATTCCGCAGGTGGATTTAAGTGGTCGGACTCTTTCCATTTCTTTCCTTTTTCGTCAGCCTGTTTTCACAACTCATTCTGAGTAATGTGTTTTACTGTACAGGTATGGAAGGGAAGGGTATTCTGGGCAGATGGAAAGATGTTTTTTCCGTGGGGTGGGGGTGGACTAGAGTGAAAAATGAGACTGCAGGGAAAAAATCGGTCTATTTTTTACGACTCGTAATATTTTTTTCCGGGTTTGGATTTTTTCGGCATATTATGGCATTTTTATGAGCCGTTAAGGAATTGAATGGATTTTATTCAACTCATTTAGGATTTGGAAGAAAAGCTGGCTTTAAATTTATCGGGTTTGTTTGGTCAGCTATATTTTTCACGATTATGACAGGCATTTTTCTTCGTCGAAAAATTTACAACGCCTTTATCGTTCGTTTTAAATGACACTGTAGAAATTAAAACTTAATAAACAAATTTCTAGTAAATGAATATCGAAGTTTAAATATTTGTGTACCCCGTAGTTACACAAGCGGAAATATAGATTTGCAAGCGCAATAAAAATAATAGTTGGAAATGGATGAGAAGAAATACCTAATGTTTCTTTACAATTTTTACTTTCTCATATACGTAGCATATTGAGAAAATATTGTTATCGTGAAAAAATTCGATTTTGAGATTTTGATGGAAATACACGTTTTAGGCCCATAAAAGTGGTTTTTGCCATGCCGTCTGTCCATCTGTCTGTTTGTCGTCTGTTCGCTGTTCTAGGGCCCAAACGTGTTCATGAAATCGAATGATATTTCGTATTTGGGCAATATATCATCTTTTGCATATAATTTTTAATAAAACTGATATTGCGCAAAAATTAAGGGCAGTTTATTCTTGGCGATTTTTAGAAAACTTTTATTTATTCAAAAATGGTTCAAGAGAATTTGATTAAAATCAATCCAGTTGTTGAGCTTGATATCACAAGTAATACTACTTAAGCCATATATCTCTTGAAATCACTATAAGGCGTCCAGTGGTATTACAATGTACGCTAAGCTACCTTACCTAAGTCCTATGACGTCACGCCTCCGACGCGATCCACTAAAAATCTTATTACAGCCTAAACCGTTAAACTGAATCGAATGATATCTCATATTTGTAGATAATATCATTCATAATAGACACTCTGAAGAGATAAATGATATTGCGCAACAATTAAGGTTACTTTATTCTTAGATATTTTGAAACAAAATTGGATTTCCTCAAAGATGACTATAAGGATTTTGATTGAAATCCATCCAATCGTACAGACTGATGTCACAAATAATACTTACTAAGTCATATGTCCCAAAAAATCACTAAATATTGAACAGTGGCATTAAAATATACACTAAACTACGGTTAATTTCGATTTATAAGCGTTTTTCTTTTATAAAAGTACACAGTCGACCAAACGTATATATGAGAAAGTTTGTGCAATGTATATTGCGCCGTTCATTTTAATTTTAATCCCAATAAAGATCTATTCACCAAATATAATGGTGTTCAATAAAATAGAAAATATGACTCCATAAACGCTGAAGAATTGTTTCTTATAAATATTGATTCAATAGTACTAAAGCTTCAAAGCAAAAACTTTCCTGCCGTAAAAGTGACAGGAACTCATTTTGTGTTTTCAATTACTGCAATAATTATTTATCCGTGGTCTCTCTCGCTTCTACACAAATTTCATACATTTTAAAATCACCTTTTTCCTATTCAACCGAAAACAATAAGACTCACGAGCTCCTTTCATGCTGAAGAAAAAAAATGCATAAGAATGGACGAAATTCGTCTGCCTTTCCAAACGCTTTTTTAATCTTTAACATTTACTCCGCATGGCGGGCTAGAGCGTGCGTGTGTGCGTTAACTCGCCAACGATTGCGGATGCGCAAGTAGAGGAGAGGAGTGTTTAAAGACAATTGGAAGAAATAGAGAGATACAGATAGTGGTTTCTTTTTGCGAAAGCTGTGCCTCGCGTGGGCCATTTCGTCGAAGGAAATGAATTTTGAGACGCGCGATACTTTGGCGTCCGTATTGCGAAGCCAATAGAATGCGAGGATAAGGATACTTGAAACTGATGTGAAGACGGTGCGAGAGAGAGAGGAAGGGAGAGAGAGGGGAGGGAGAATGGCAGAAGGAGTGAGACTTGGAATTCAGGTCTGTGTATCTTCAATTCTTCTCTTCCCCTCTTTCGTCTCATCTGAAGTATGGGAGAAGGAGAGTGCCTATATAACCATTCTTCCTTGTCGATTCTGGAGTCTCATGTCTCCGGGGATACTCGTTGTGCAAAGGCCGAGCGATTGCGTGAGGTAAAGAAGGGGAGAAATGGCGGTGGGAGAGGACGGGGAAAGGAGAGATCGGCTGTATCCTTTCCAATGTGTGCCAACGATTGCATGTTCCTGGCCGACGCTGCTGGCGATCGGTTCCTTGCACAGGACTCCCATCGAGATTTGTAATTTCCGGAGAAAAATCTGTTCGAATAATAAAAAAGATCGCAATATTTTTAAAAACGTTTTATGGGTGATTACGGAAAATGTTTTTGTTTTCATTTCGCTGATTCGTAGAATTGTTTGCATGTCAGGGGCGAAAGAAATGTGTTGTCGCGTGTTTCGACAAATAATCTGAACGTGTCGCTTACTTTCTTGTCTCAGGAGAGCATGCGGTATGATAGAAGAAAATACGAAAGATAGAGATGAGAATTAACTCAAGAGTTAGTGGATAAATATGATAAAAAATTTTGATTTTAATTTTTCGATGCGTTTTTTATATCAACGGTTGAATGGCGTGAGCTACTAAGCTCAATTTTTACTTGTATGTAGTTTTGATGTGGGTGCGGTTTTTCGCAGCGTGTTAACAAATTTATTTTCGACGAATTTCCTTTCATTGCAAGGTGTTTTAATTTTATAGATTGTTATAACTACAGACGTCAAATTTGAAGTCAGATTACTGAGGTGAACAATTAATTTCTTTCCCACTGAAGATAAATTTATATTCGTCATTGTATGCCTTCGAAATTTTTATTGATTTGAGATCGTCACACTGTTACGGCGACTTTTTTTCTTAACATTCATATTTTATTTCATTAAGATCACTAAATCTAACAATGCTGAATAGCTTTTTGGTATTACCACGACAAAAATACGAAATTTTTCATGCTTGTAACGGTTAAAGCATTATAAATTTTTCCTTCACGAAAATGACAGACATAGACGAAGAATATATATAGAGAATTATTGTGTTGGTATGACGATAATAAGATACAAAGCAAAAAGGGCTCTATAAATAACACGATACTAGAAAATATTTGCAGGTGTGATTTAGAATTCGTTTTATTATGCACTTTGTGTAAATTGGACTATACGTAGGTATAAACTCATATTCATACTCTGATATTTATAATGTTTTTGATTATTTCACCTAATCTGACAATTTGAAGTTCTGTCGATTTCTTTCGATAGGGGATATAATTTATGTTATACGAACAATATTTGACTTCTTGCTGGATCAAAAATCAAGGGTTTTTTGAAAAACAACAACTTTCTTCGTTCATAACAGTTATTTCAAACAATTATCCCATCCTTTTGAGCTGCAGGGCAGTTAAATTTCTTTTCTCTCAGTGGAAAACATTACTCATGGCTCCAACTCATCCCTTGGTTTTAACTTCGACCGCACATAAAAAAGTCCAATCCTTTGCTCTTAAACGTTCCCCTCTGGGTATTTAAACGTGTATAGCGGGGTGAAGACGCCATTTTCCGAGCCATTAGCTACGTGCCCACCTCCTTCCGTCCTCACTCCCACACAGTCTCTTCTCTTTTCCTCGTAGAAACCATCTCCTCTTCTCCTTCCTCTTCTCCTTCCTCTTCACACTTCATGCCCAAGTGACTCGTGCTTATCAATGTGAGACTAATTTGTTTTCGGGGGCGGCTCTCTCTCGCAGCAGTGGCTCCCATAGGCGGCGTCCCCGGGAACTTCGACAGAAGGGAGCTGAGAGGGAGGGAGAAGGGAGAGATGGCCGCGAGCAGTCTCCGGAGATGGAGAAAACTGTGGCACGCTTCCAGCGTTTAAAAAAGATTCCCTAGAGAATGCAATGTATTTTCCATGTTAGTAAAAACTTTTAAAGTAGAGGCAGGGAGAAAGGGAGAAGGGGAGATAGAAGGAAATAGGATTGGAGGGAGGGTGAGAAAAGGATAAGAGAAAGAAGTATGTGAGATGGAGATAGTAAGTGGGATGAGAATGAGGGATAAACAAAATCACCAGAGACATAGAATTATTTCTGCCATGAGAAGAGAGCGAGAGAGGGAAAGAAAAGATTGAGTGAAAATAGAAGGGCGAAGGGAGATAATTGAAGAGGGGGAGAGGAAGAGAGAGGAGGGAGGATAAAGGGAGGGAGAGAGTAGGAGAGAGTTTGAGAGAGAGAGCACTTGGAAGAGTGAGGGAAAGAGAGACAGGGAGGAGAGAGAGACAGGGAGGAGAGAGAGACAGGGAGGAGAGAGAGAAAGGGAGGAGGGAGAGAGGGAGAAGAGAGGGAGAAGAGAGGGAGAAGAGAGAGGGAGAGAGAGGGAGGAGAGAGAGGGAGGAGAGAAAGGGAGGAGAGAAAGGGAGGATAGAGAGGTGGAGAGTGTTTGAGAGGGAGTGCACTTGAAAGAGATGACAGAGAAATTTCTTAGTGTGCTACGAAACTTTAATTTTAAATACGAAATCTACAACTTTGGAGACTGTTTGGCTGAGGATGTGACTTGCTCTTTGGTCTTCCACTCCCATCCATTCCTCATTCAGTTTCTTTCCTCACTTTCCCCCCACTCCAATTCCAAGGCGTTTCCTCTTACCACCTGCAGTGCAGTCGCTCTGTAGTTCCGAGAAAACGGAACAACTTGCTCTGTCTACCTACCTCCTAGTGTTGTGTGTGTGGGGAGGGGAGGGGATGGCGGGACGGGGTATTCTATTTGCGAAAGACAAACGTGTTCTTCCCAGGCCTCGGACAATATGGAAGTCCCAAAGGGAGGATGTCCTGATTACATTGTATTCTTACTTTTTCCTTTCTTTCCTTCCCTCCCACTCCACAATTCACACCTATCGTCCTCGCGTTGTCCCAAACTTCGTAAAAAATACCTTGTTTGCAAATTATTCAAACGTTCCCGAGATTGGATAAAATTAAGTAGAGTTGTGTTTTTTAAATGAAAAGAGTGAAATAAAACGGATTCTCTGACGGCTCCGAGTTCCTTTCCCCTCTTTTCTTTAAATCGCTTGTGTGTCTTTCTCCGTCTCGTCCCTTTTTCAGGTGGTCTTACATTTTAACAATATATAGACTTTAATTTATTATAAAATACCCATATTTTTCTTTTATTTGGTAAATTTCTAGTACGTTAGATTGAAAAAACCACGTGAGCATATAATATGTAGGAAGAAAATATGGAATGGAAATATATACAGAGAATTCGATGGTCGTGCGAATATTCGGGGGGAAAAAAGAAACTTGAACATTGGAATTTCATATCTTCCTACAAAGAAACATACGCATGTACAAGGAACGATCCTACACTTTTTAGTATATAGCGGGATTTGCAAGGGAAATGTAATATATTGCCATTAGACGGACGCTTATCTCCCATTCATCAATTTGTTACCCATTTCCATTAATATATATAATTAATTTCGTAACGAGTGTTGAGCGTTGAGTGTCGTTTGCTACCTGAAAAGCGAAAGCTGTCTTTTATCTCAGTGGTTCCTGACCTTTTCTCATTCCCGCGGACCCTTTTTAGTCCGAGGACCCCAAGTTCAGAACCGCTGCTCTATCTCAAAGTCTATCTCCACCCCTATTTCGTGTCGTCTCAATGAGGATAAATGCACGAATCACATTGGGTCCTTTTGATATTTTGAACATAGCTTACGGACTCGCAGTGCAAACTCGGTCGTGTCCCTTTCTCCCTTTCGCTACCTCGGACCCTTTTTACTCCGAGGATTACAAGTTGAGAACCGCTGCTTTATCTCAAGGTTTATCTCCGCCCCTCCTTCGGGCGGCATTAATGCGGATAAATGCAAGAATTACATTGAAACCGTTTGAAATTTTGAACAGCTTACGGCTTCCCAGTCTACCTCGGTCCGGTCCCTTTCTCGAAGTTGGCTTCCCAACATTTTCGCCGCCACCGACCCCTCGTGGCCCGAAGACCTTATGTTGACCACCGCTGCTCTATTATATCTCCGCCCCTCTTCCACCTCCCTCCTCTCTCTCTCCCCCTCCGTTAAAACACAGCCACATGAAAAGTGAAATAAGTAAAAGGTGAAATAATAGAATTGATTATTCTTTAAAAATACATACAAGTAATAAATGCTTTTAAAAATTTCGACACACAATAGAACTTCTATTGCTCTTCAGGGTTTGGGACCATGAGGATGGTGGGTTTGAGAAATAGACGGATAATAGAGAGAGTGATAGATAGAAAAAATATCGGTTAGGATGGATCACCATTCAGTTTTGCATTCATAACAAGGGCCCTCTATGTTATAATTGACCTGTTAGAGGAATTCCTTTATTCCGTTGTCTAACGAAACACCGAAAAATTGCGATATCAACTTGGTTGTGAGTGCCACATTTCATCGTTATCCTTCGAGTTACGATTCCATAGTTCACTTCCATTTTGCTTACCGAGTCCTCAATTTTGTCACCATCCCGCTACAAACCGTTCGTGGTAGTTCTTGCAACACCGTAAATTTATGTTCAACTGGAAGCACTTTCGCTTTTCCTTAAACATCGACGGATTTCGAACTTTTTTATTAGGTCGAAAAAGATACGCGTCTCCGTTTTTCCGCCATTTTTTGTAGGGCATATGAATTTACCACACAGGTTGATCATCAAAACTATCAGAAATTTTAAATGACAAACGGAAACAGTAGGGGATGTTAATTCCGAGAATTGTTTGTGTGTGTGTGAAAACGTGTGGTGTTGATTCCGAGAATCATTAGCGAGAAGTGAACATGAAGTTTTTCTAGGAATGGATGATATAATATCATATACAAGTGAACATTACATAACAGAAATTTTACGTGGACGAATGTAGTTCTTAGTACTATGAATGCATGTTCAAACTTTGAAACAAAAAATCCAGCGGGGTGATGGTTAACAGAAAGTAACGGTTAAAAGAGTGGCAGGTTCTACTGTGTTCAGGGTGTAGGAAAAATAGCGCACTATAACAATGGGTACGGGTAGAAAACCTGAAAACTATGCAAAATGTAAAAGGAACAAATTCTTTAGAATGAATAGGTACCGAGATATCATGGTAAGAAGGAACTGTCAATTGGGGAAAGCATGTAGTCATGCCGTGAGAGGACCAAGGGTCACAAGACGTCATGTATGGCACAGAAAAGACAAAGATAGCTCACTGCAATATCACGGACGACAGTGATCAACAGTCAGCGCACAGTATATAGGCCTACTGTCATACTGTGCAGTCGTTCCATAGCAGTACGCTGTCAGCACGAAAGGGGAAATGATATGGACTAAAATTTACACAAATACTATAAAATATCCTTGGTAATCGGGTCTACGCTGCAGTCAGGGCTTATGCAGACAGGTATCTAGACAAAAATGTGTTTTTTTTTCCGGCTGGACCAGCGAATGAAAGAGACTGGCAACGCCCTACCAAATATCGGTATCTTTTCATTCTAGAGTATTTGTTCCTCATACATTTTGCTTAGTTTTGAGGTTTTCTAGCCGTCCCAAATTGTTAGTTTGCCCACACCCTGTATAACTAATTTTTATTGATTTCTTTGCAAGCGAATCTGCAACAGACATCCTAGTGCCTATCTTAATTTTCATTTTCTTGTTCTTCTTTAATATCTCGCCGAATTTCCAAAATTTCCTTCTAGCTATCGTTTCATCCTTTCATAACCGCTATTTTTTCCATTCTCGTCATGCTCTCTTACTATCTTTCTAACCGCTCAGTGAATTAGAGTTCTTACCCCGGAGAGTTTTTCTCTTGAAGATTTTGCTCCCTATTTTTTTCACTCTCTCCGTAACTACGCCCCCATCATTCGCTGCTTTCTTTACCTCGTCCTTCTCTCTTACTAGAGAGAACACGCTTTTGGCAGAGCTCAACCCTTTGCTTATAAAGCCCTGGGGGAACTTGCGGGAAAACTTTTCTGACAATCAAACGGGAGTAAAAATCAAAAGAGAGGAAAGGAGGAAAAATGAGGTACGCCGGCAAGCAATAACCGGGGAAGTAAACTATATATATATATATATATGCTAATAAATATATATACATAGATTCATTTACATACATACATAAATATACATACAAGTTTATATGCGCTCCATATCCTACACTATGTATTTCGGCATCCATCACAAAAATGGAATTGCAGAGTTCAGAAATTGTTACTGTTTATACTCATTTCTTCCATTATGTAGAAAATAAACTAAGCCGAGCGTTCTTTCCGCGAGTGAGCCATCCTTGGGAAGAGAACGTTATTTTTTTGAACTAGTTTCCAGTTTTTTGTGTAGCAGTATATGAGGTCTTTTTTGGAATCATTTGCGTTTTGAATGAGTCATGCCATCTCCCAGGGCGATGTAGGGTTATGAAGCTACCTTATTTTCAGTCGTTGTGGCGTCGCAACGAACTGCTCTTCTTTCAAATCATCCCCTTCATCCTTCCCTACAATTCTGGATATCTCTGCCACATCTACTAAACATGATGTTTTTCTAGTTTTCATTATCCAGTAATTGAAATGAAGTGTGAGCATTTATTTCTGTTTTTCGTCATTCCTCTTCCATCATCGAGCATCCCTTTGTCCTTTTTTTCAGTTTTTCAAATTTGCGCATCTACGTATAAATATAATCTTAGCCTTAACTCAGTGCTTTCTGTTATCTTGCTTCTACTCTGTTCTTCCGGTATCGTTTTCAATATTCTCTTACTCTCATATATGCATATATAATAATGAATATATGAATGGGTTTTTGAGATCAGTGTCTATTTAAATACAGATAATATTTGTGTATTTATCAAGATTTTCTTCCCGTTCTTGTATTTTACTTGACTATTAAGTCGTTGTTGTACCATTTTGTTCAGTGGTCCCTATGAAAGAGTAGATAGATTATTTGCGCTCCACTTATAAGTTAAATATTTGAATCTTACCCAGAGTGAAAGTTTTTGATTGTAATCATTACTGACGATGGACTAAAAATACACACGTTCGCTTAGAAATTATGTAATTATTCATGTTCTGTCTTTATTTAATTGTATTCAAACCTGCGGTCGTGTTTGTTGTTTTGTCTTTTAGAGCGTTATTAAAACTTAACGAATTAACATTCTCCAACGGTAGAAACAAGAAAGTGAATAATTTATATTTTAAATGGTGAAATTGGATGGTTAGTGGCTTCGTTGTTGTTTATATTTATTTTAAAGAACAAAAGAAAAAAGAGAGCACGGATTATGAAAATTTAGATTTTGTAAGTTAAGGTTATTGGAGATACCTAAGACAAGTAATTAATTTTCCAATTTTGATAATTGGTGATTTTACTTGAATTTACACTATCGTGTATGTACTGTCGGAAAGCTGTCGACAAAACTCGAGGAGTACATGTAAACTCTCTCAATATAGCATTATATATAAATATAATCTATTAAGATTTTCAAGAAGACTTGCGTTTATAGCTGTATGAAAACTGTTTTATTTAATTCTCAGATGGAAAAATATCGATTCTCTTTTAGAGATTTTTTACCAATAAACGTTTGTACCCTCAAAATATTTCAGTTTGCTGTTATTTTGGTAAAATGTCTGACGCATGACTACTTTTATGCTACTCCTTATAAAAACATTATCTTTGTTTGTGCATATATATTTATAAATAAATATGCATATACGCATATAAAATATTAACATTATTTTGTTTTCATTTAATCGGCTACGCGAAGGTCATTATAAAAGCAGGGATTCTTTCTTTTCTCCTCTGTGTCTTTTAGTTCGATCCGATTCCGGGAGCTGACGTCATACACGAGTTCTCCTGACGTAATTGATTCTGCGAGGCGGACACAAAAGGAAAAAAAGCGGATATTTTTTATGGCACCTTCGGAGCTTTCCGTCTCGCGAAGAGTTCGGTGTGAATGTGACGCCATTTAAAACGAACTCACAAACACCTTTTTTTTCTCTCTCTCTCTCTCGATAGAGAGAAGGGTATGATTAGCAAAGATACATCTCGAAAGGAGTGGAGAAGATCTTTGTTTTACGTTTTACAGTAAACGAGTGCAGTTTGGAAATAAATCGGAGAATGAACGAAAAGCTTGGCTCGAATTAAGTGCACGCCCGGATGGTAAGTGTTATGGGTTGGCTCGTATCGCTTTGAGAAGTTTTTATGGCTCTGACGCAGCAAGAGCGAATTATCGGAGTGTGTAAGTTATTTCAGGAGGGCATAAAATAATAACGGGTTCTACTTTCTATCCATGGAATCAAAATCTAGAAGGAATTTGGCAAATTTTGCCATTAAGATGCTCTGATATTTTGTTTAACCTTCAAGTTTCTTTGCGTGACGATGAAATGGAGCTCTTTTATCTAGGATGGAGTCGTAAAGTGCGGCTTAATCGTTCGTAATCTTAAGGAAAACCCGATAGTTTAAGTTTTTATTCGGATTTCTGTTTTTTACTGGATAGTTACAACTTCTCTACTCTTGTGGTATTCCTTTTTGATGTCGACTTTTCCTATCGCCGTCAATTCTAAGTCGCTACAGTTTTTCAATGGCCAAAGAAGAAATAGGTGAAACGCATCTCTTTATTCGCCTTCCGTTTGATCGTTAACGTTTAAGCTGCAATGGAAACGATTATAGAGATAAGAATCTTTGGATGGTTTTTACGACACAGATTCCAGTTTTTTTCTTCCTCCTGATCTTCATAACTTATCACTTCAGCTTCAAGTTCGCTTGGTCGAGCCATATATTTTTGCCTATCCCCATTAAAGCAAAGAGCGCGGATAATTAAAAGAAATGATCTCGACTCTTTTTTTACTCTCGTAGTCCTTAAAAACCAGTCCTCCATTTTCATTTCCTAGAGTGGGAGTTATGATAAAATATTTTACGTTCCTTCGTTTTGTGATTTATATATGTGATTCTCTCCAAGAATATGTGCAAGCGGGAGAAAGGGAGAGGGAGTGAGGGAGAATGCTCGGAAAGAGTGGTTAAGATTCATATTTCAGAGCTGTCGCACAGAGTAAAATTGGTAGTTTTAAGAGATCATAATAGCCCACGAAAACATCCGTCTGCATACTTTTTCTCGCTGTAGATAAATGGCTCCTCTTTGCGAGTTCTTTCTTAAAAAAGCGAGCTTCGTTTTCGCGAGGTTTTATTTTTATTTTCTCTAATGAAATATCATAAGGAGTGGATTACGCTCTGTTGGTTATTTTCAGTGCGCTGAGAAATCGGTTGGAATTCGCGACGGTAAAATAGCGTTATAAGTTAAAGTTATTAGCTGATGCCTGAGAAGTAATAAATTTACATTTTTAGCGCGATACTTTTGCATAGATGTGTTCGTCAGTGGCTTAATAATGGTGGTATATTAATGAGAAGATTTTACTTGATATTAACTACAAATACTTTCTTGTCCGTAGAATTACTCGGAACAATATGTTTCAGTTTTGATTTCAGACTATTGAAATATTTTGAGTCATTTTCTGATTGCATATTTCCAGATTAATAAATTTCTTTTCTGCTGAATCAGCTGTGAAGTATATAATGTTACTAACAAAAATAACTATGAAAGTATTAACGAGATGAATATATAAATATAAAAGTAAGTGTACCTCGAATAAAATATTCTTGCTATAAAATAATATTCAGTGCAATTTCCCTCGACATACGTTTTTGAAACCAAGATTCGCCATTAAAGGTAATAATCAATGGTGTATCGGAAAATGTGTAGTCCCCCTCCAAAACAAAGCTGAAGTCCCGAAAAAAATTTAAGGGCTTCACGGAAAAAATATGGGCCCGCTTTGGCCATGGGCCCCACCGCCGCGCGGGGGTGTCCGCTACGCCACTGGTAGTAATGATTTTCGTTTTCTGTTTCAGTTGCAGATACAATTACAGCATTATAAAAATATAACGCGACCTAATAATTTCATGAAACGGTTTGTAATTTGATTAATAATAGTGCAAATTTAATAATGGGTATTAAATAGTGGATCAGATATTAATACTTTACCTGTCACGTCTAGTCTTATTATGCCACGCATTTATGAGCAACCTGGGAACCTATTTATGAGAGACAAAGCATTCCACCAATTTTCACGGCGTTTCGGCGACGCCGCAATTAGCAACGAAAAAATATGCAGCGATCGAAAATTTCATTCTATCTAATATAGGTATTTCAATTTCTCCGACCGAAATCAAAGAATATAAAAAATAGGCGCGGTCCTCAAACGATACTTTCGGCGATGGAGTCGCGCAGCGATGGCAGCCACTCTTCGTTTTGCACTAAATCACGCGAAAAAGGCTGTATCGATCGTTATCATTTCTTTGTGGAGAGAAAAGAAGAGAGAGAGGATACGGTGGAAACGGAATGGGCGGAGAGTAAGAGAGGAAGTTAATTCAGTTGCGATATGGAGTATACCTACGAACGAACAAGAGAGAGAGAGAGAGAGAGCGCGAAGGCTGATGGGCTTTGACCGGCATGAATGACGCGCTCAGCCGCGGGTTGAAATGAATACACAAAATGCATGGGGCGGAGAGATTACGGAGGTGGAGGAGGGAGCGGGAAAGAGAGATAGGAGCAGAAACAAAGGATGGTGGGGTAGTGGATGGAGTGAGAAGAGAGAGAGAGAGGGAGATAAAGAGAGAGAGAGAAAGAGAAGGTTTTAGCTCATCGCTGGCGCATCTTACTGTTTAGATGCTGTTCTATCTTTAGTTTAACGGGGAGTATTCGCGGCGTTACCCATATTTGCAGTTATCTTTATACATGCGCACTGTGCGGAGTATCTTGTAATTAGGTTGTTATCGGAGTAATTGCAATTAAAAATGAGTATTAATGGAGGGATCGCGCAAGTATATTCCTCTAGTTAGCACTTGTTCTCATTTCGCCTCTTGCATGAGATATCTGCTGAGTTTGAGAGTAATTTTACTGTCATCGTAATAACTTGAACGAACCTTTCTCGGAAAATATATAAGAAGGATACATAGTAGCTTAAATATACTTTGAATAAATAAATAAACATGGAATGTATGTAAATTATTATAATCATTGCTACAATCTGATTAAAAAATAAATATATCTAGGGTATTTACTAAATATTTAATGCCAGAAATAATCTTTTTAAATTTAAGATTCTTTATTATTTTTCGTCCTTACTAATTTATTTCAAAACGGCATATTCTATTTCCTATATAATTTCTTAGCAAAATTATGTAAATTTTTCAAAACGTTTTTCCATTTTTATTCAATTAAAATAGTCCTCTGTAATTATCTCACAATTAATTAAATACCATATAAACCTTTCCCTTTAATCATCGTTATTGTGATTGTAATACTAATGGAATACTGTCCGAAAGATTGCATAAAATGGAAAGAGTAAACTTTTGATAATCTTTTCACCAAAAACAATCCTTACCGATTATCCTTAAAAGCCCAGCCCCATATATGAAACTGTATAATAGTATTCAGATTCAGATATGCGTCGGTGTAGTGGTGTAACTGTAATCTATCTTTTAAGTTTTGTGGATGTGACTAAAGTTTTATGCTTTGTTCTAAAAATTAAACTCCACGTTTCCAAATAGAGAATAGCGATAGAGAGTAAAAAAGGATCGAAAGAAAGGGGAGAAGCTAATGGGAAAACAAACGAGATATGATTCTTATAACGCGACGAAATTGGTAGAGTTAATAGGGAGACGGGAGAATCGAGGAATATTGATGCGGTGCTACGCGAATTGAAACATTTGCGTAGGAAACGCATCGGTATGGAGAACAGAGCGGGAAATGGCTTGGCGAAAGCTATTGCAGTATACAATCAGAGTGTAATGGGTTGCGGGAGATAGGAAAGTCTTGTTTCCGCAAAGGGACGGGGAAGAAGCCGGCTGCAGAGGGAAAGAGAGAGAGAGTGAGAGCGAGTCTGAGAAGTAAGCTCATTGTCCACTGGTGAGGCCACGGCGGCCAATTCCCTGTTGCAGAGTGACGGAGCAGGCGATGGCGTATCAGTCCCAACGGGGGTGTATGCAAAACGACCCGTTTCCCGCGTTATTGGGATTCTCGTAAAGATTAGACGAGATGAATAGATCTCTCCGGTGGACCATCGCTCTACGGAATTGCTAAAACCTGCTATACGAGCCGTGTCGGAAGTGAAACGGGGTTACGATATTCTCGCAAATGATTACGAGGTAGTGATGCTCGCTTTCACCCTCTTTGTCTGTTGCGTCCATCTACAAGAGATAAGCAATTTTGCAAGTTGTAAAACTATGTTTGCAGATGCTACGAATGTAATATAACGGAATGTGTTTGTTTATTTTTTGAATGTCGTCCACTTTTGTATTTCATCGTTGAATAGAATATGCACGGCTCCATTGTTTTTCCGTAGAAATGCTTCGAAATGGGATATTACGTTGAATCGCGTTATTGATGGGATTTGTCTTATCTTATGGCACATTATTTATTTTAAATTAATAAGCTTAGTGTCCGAAACACGTGTTGAATACAGGGAGAGGAAATTGACAATTTATGTAATATAATTTTAACAGATAAATGAAAACAATGCATTCTCTTTATCATTTGTTTAAAATTGATAAATTAATTCACTATAGATTATCGCGCTTGCCTATTAGCGGAAAACAAATTCTAGACTAAGCATTTCAATGTAAAAAATTGAAAATTTATCTTAGGTATCTCCAAGAGCCATAACAAGGTTATGAAAAACCATGTGCACATTTCGGGTACAATGCAGCCGTCTTCACTGGATTTTCAAAATATTAATTAGAATTTAAATAATTTCTGTAAATAATAATGCCTATACTTAGATACTTAGATTTTCAATTTTTTATAATGAAGTAATTTTAAATTCACTAGTGTAATTGCCCATCAAATATGACGGGATTATCAAAAGAGTAATCCAAATATATTTTATTTCGATATTAGAAATCAGTAAGATATACTTTGATCTGGTTTGGCTTTCATGCACAATAAAATCACTGTTTTGAAAGTCATCTTTGTTTTAATCATTTTTATTGAATAATTATTATCAGAGAGGCCAAATGATTATCCAAATATTTGCTGAAAATAAGAGGAAAATCGAAATAATAAGATATAATAAAGAATTTTCATAAAGAATTTGCAGAAATTTACTTGAAATATCTCAGCAAGTTATAAGTTATTTAAAACGTTTAACTTAATAATTGAATTATTTTACTTTTATTAACGCGTGAAAACAGGATTAAATGTGAATGAATAGTCAATTTACCATTAAAGAAAAATGTGTGGTAACTTACTATAAACTAAATACTTACGTGAACTGCAATGAGTTTTAACTATATTTTAAGATCGCACTTTTCTCTTAACTAGATTAGTTTTGAAACGTTTCCAGAATAATCACTTAATTTAAAGAAATTTAAATAAAAGTGTCATAAAATGTTATTTTATCAACCCTATTAGAAATTTGGTTCGAAATATTTGCTGTATTATCATTTAAAGTAATCGATTGAAAATTACGTGACCTATATTTAATTTTATGAATTCCCACCATTTGGAAATGGGGCATGATTCGATAGTATAACATTTTTTATAAACAATTATAATTTATTATCGTTATTTTTATATTGCAGCTCCTTTTAATCCTATACAAATGCTACGTCCTATTCCTCTTTCTCCATTTCCGCTCATTCCTATTCTCTTTTTCTTCCTCCTAATTACTTAATAGATTCAGTAAATAAGTTTTACTCATGTATAAAAGTCTGATCAGTGTTAACGCATTAAATTGGTGCATTTATTTTGAGGCGGAGAATAGAACTCTACAACTGGGACAACAGTGGTCCAATATAAATAAAATGCGTGAAAACGTGAAAAATCGTATTAAAACGTAATTTTTGGAGATTTACGAATGAGATTTAAATTCTTCTCTTCGCATAACTAATGTAAGTTAAATACCTAATCCTTGAAATATTTTAAAATGTAAACGAAAAAGGTCTGCATGTCAAGGGATGGGTTTTTGCATGATTCATATATGCGATGCGAATTTATAACCCCTGTTAATTATAATATGCACTACAAAAAACTATGAAAATAATTATAAAAATAGTTAATTAGCAAAAATTTCAATAGGAATTTAACTGAAAAGAAATTAATGAAAAACACGATTTTAATTATAAATAATTCGGGCACCTCTCTTTCATACTAAAACATTCAAAGCGCACTTTCCTTACGCATATAGTATAAGGTCGACAACACAATCTCGAGGTTTAACAATGACACGGTCGACAAGGCAACATATCTTTAAAAAGCTTACAATTTTCCAATATATGTGATTTAAACGTATAACTCGAGCAATTTCGAACCGAAGGGAAAAGTCGACGAAAATAATAAGAATATATGTTTATTTTTCTTTTAAATGGTTCAGGTCCGAAGATCGTAGGTCAATTAATTCTAATTTAATTTTGCAAAAGAAAAAAACCTGCAAGTGAAAAAAAGATATTTTAAAGTGTTCTCTTATGGAGATTTCTATAGAGCGTTCCGGCGGACCAACGGACGGGACAGGAGGATATTATGTACATAATAAATTAAACAAAATTTGAAGTTGGCGTATAGAGGGCGCATTATTGTGCTCAGTGAGATGGAGCCTATAAGTTATCTATGTTTTTTTAGAGAAACAAGCACTTTAAGAATAAGATTTATAAAAAAATATATATGTTGAAATGTCAAAAAAATATATCGGGGAAAAGCTGTCTTTAGATATTGGATTACCAAATTCTATTTTCAAGCGCATATTTGAACGAATTTTTATTTTTCACTATTTATATTACATATTTCCCAAATTAAGTACAGGAGGTCCCCGATTTCCGAACGTCCGACTTACGAATGGAGCTCCATACGGCATTAATATTTTAATAAATCGGGTATACAAACGCTATCTCACACGTACGAACCAGTCGTCGCCCTCGGGATTTACTTGTGGCTGCGGAGCGTAGCGTCCACGAACTGGGGGAAATTCTGTAACACAGTGATCTGTTACACTCTTATTCAGTTATTTGTTCGTTCAACGATCAAGAGGATAATCAAAGACAAAACTAAAATTTACAACAGTATTGCTTTCTGCTATTATTTATTGCTAACTTATAATATTTCAGCGTAGTTGTGGGTTTAATAGGCTTTTGTGGACTGGCTTAAGAATTTAACCACCATTTATAAAATTTTCCCTATGGTTCCGAGTTCCGAACAAAAGACTTACGAAAGAATCCCGTTCGTAACTCGGAGACCTCTTGTGTCTTCCTCCTCTAGCCGAATGTTTAAACTTATTACTGTCTTTTATTATCATATCAGATTTAAGATCAAAATCAATATCAAGCGGGAGGCGTGAATTATCTCAGTGATCATGTTAATATTTTGGTTATTATATGCCTTCGACCAGAAATTGTTTACAAATTTTATTAGGGACACCATAGAAACCCATTAGTTTGATACTCGTGCCAATTATATACCTCATTAACCCAAAGAAAATATCTAAACAAGTTTTCGAAAGACAGAAGTTTGATCAAAAAATATTTTTCCATACGATAAACGCGATAATTTATGGCCAAAATAATGTCATGCCGACTGATAGCAAATGCAAATGGTAGAGTGCAAATTATATAAAATATATATTTCAGACTTGAGCTTAGGATTAAAAATTATTCGTATAAAATCTGTTCAGTTATTTAAGGAGGGACTGACCACTATCATTTTTTTAATTGGTCCATAAAAACATTGAAATAATCATTTCTATATTTGCATAATTCGTAATTTGGTAGCTCTTTTCGATTAATGATTGACAGCTTTAACGATTCTTTGGCACAGGAGAAAATGATCTACCAGAATATATTATAAAGAGAACGAGATGAATAAGAGAGGTCTCAAAAGAAGTTGCGAGGCAAACAAAAACACAGAGGAGTGATAATGGAACGAGAGGGTTTGTAATGAAAGGTGCGTAAACTTTTAAATAAAATAAAGTAAGGAATAACTGCATAGGCGAGAATAAATAGAATAAGGAAAGGGTACGTTGTCACTACGGAGACGGAAGAAATGATAGTTGTGGGATGAATGAAACGGGATACTGTGCGCGTAGAGAAAGAAGGAGAGAATCCACCCGTGTGATTTTTTAAGGAAAGATAAGGTCGAGAGATCGGAAGGTAAATCAGGAGGGAGAGAGGATAACCTTTTAGGCGATTAGAAGAAGGAGAAAAGGAAGAATGAAAAACGGCCAATCGGAACAATTAGAGAAAAATGTGTGTAAAGCAAGGCAGTGGAGAAAGAAAAGGTAGGGAGAGAGAATGGAGAAAAGAGTGACACTCAAAGAGATGGAAAGATAGAATGAGCAAAGTGAGACGTGGGAGGATATTTTAAGTTGTGTGTTGCGGGCCGGTATAAATTATGTGGTGGGGAATTAGGAGGCGGTTGCGTGGGGGAAAAGGAGAGGGGAGAGGGAGCGAGAGAGAGGGAGCAGCTTTCACTTCAGTTTCCATCCCGCGCCACTCTGTCACCGTCTTTACCTCAATTCTTATCCTTTCCTCTTTCCCCATCCTCGCCCATAACAAAACACTCCCCATCTCTCCTGCCCACTCCAAACTTCCCTCAACGGAAGATTCCTCCTAAACACGCTTCTATTCACGGCACCCCACCCCTCTCCTCGCAAACTCTCTCACAAATTCGAAATCTTCTTTTCCCCGGATTTCTTGTTTACTTTTTATTCATGCTCGAAATCGCGTATATTTCCGAATAAATTCTTAAGGCGTCAGGATCCTCGCGCTCAAATGTGCACGTTTTCTTTCACTTCTCATCTGTCGTGGACATAAAATTTCCATAAGCCACATAAAGATACGTTAGAAACGTATAGTTATCACGTAAGACACTTTAAACTTGCAAGGGAAGATTGAAATATAACTCGAGCCTCCAGAAGCAAATGATAGGCAAAGGAAATTATATATTTTCATAGTAATGTTCTCAGAAAACATGCCGTAAGCTGTGTTATTAATGATAAAATTAACCCAAATCTTTGAATGAAGTTTTAACTGCTCGTGTTTCACACGTGATCGTTCACAAACTGCCCTTGCCATCCTTATCCTTCACCCCGCTCTGCCATCCAATTAGCGTTAATATGACGTAATCGTCGTTCAAAAACATCACTTAGACCAAAATTGCTTCGGCCCCCTGATGAACCCCGTCCTTCCCGCTTCCCGTCCAGTCTCTTAGTGTCTTGGGGTATATATTTCCATCCCTGTCAACCTGGAGAGGTCTTCATTTCTCCATCTCAAGGCAAGCAGCTCCCTCACCATAACCACTATATCAAACTCGCCCTCTCTCTACCACTCCTGTCACCTCGCTCACTCTCTCCCACCTCTCGTATCACCCGCCTTCTCTTTCCTCATTCTCTCCCTTTTCCATCGTGGCTGTTTCTCCACCTGAGTCTCTGGGAGTCCGAAGTTCCCCTTACGCAATTTACTTTTGCCAAATTTGCTCTCCCTCTTCCCTCCCCCTCTTCGTTTGGTCTCCTTCACTCTTCCTCTTTCCTTCGTTGCTCCCTTCTCCTTTATTTTCCTTCCATTTTCCTCATCTTTGCATTGCTTTCTCCCCTGTTAGTTTCCTTGTTTCTCGGTTTCCGATCTTTGATGCTTTTCGTCTAATTTCTTCCGTCTCCTACTCTTAATTTTGGAAATGGATTTTTTTCTCTCCTTTTCCCCTATAATCGGATTTCTGTCTTGTTAATGTTTAAGCGATGCTTCAGGCTTGGCGTCTTGCTTTTCTCTTCCATCTCTGATTAATCATCGAGGAAATTGCGAATGATTGATCGCCTTAACATATATAATCCGACGGAACTATTTTTCTATGAAGTTTTAGGCTTATCATTTTTTACGTAATACTTATATAATTACAGTAGTCTTTATAGTTTATGAATATGTACTTTGCTGGGTTCCAACTTGAGTTTATTTACAAACTAGCTGGAGTTACCCGGCTTTGCTCGGGAACAGTTTTCTTTTAAGTAGCAAATGATTTTTATTTCTCGTGGCCCCGCGCTGTCGGTTCCCAAAAATTTCTCAAATGTGTTATTCGGAGAAGAGGTTCACATGGAATTTTAACTACCACCTAAAGAAACCATTAGAAAGTTTAGTCAGGCTTGTGCTCGTGGGTGTATCTCAATGGTGAATCCATCATATAATCAAGGCAGACTGCTTTTTCAAGAATATTTGGCGTAATCGAGCAGTTTTATTAAAATAGGAATTACTACGAGTGCACCATAAGCCCTGAATTTTCATTCCCCATTCCTTAATTACGCAAGCGATGTGTAAATTAATATTTAATATTTTACCTATTGTATTGTAAAGTTTTACCATTAATATATTTACGCATTAACATCTTGCTTAATATCCAAGTGGATAGATGCACCGAAGCCTTTAAAGCAGCAATAAAATTATGTGGATTATTTCGATACTATTAGCCAAAACATAAACCATACACCACATCTTGGTTACGGAAAAAATGTAAGTAGATGTATCGATTTATGTTACGATAAGTCTTTGAATGTTTTTGGTAACGGAAAACAACGTTCTATTATTCCTTAAAAATCATTTGACTCGCTTTAAAGGTATTCATAAACCATATTTAGGCATGAATTCATTTGAACCCTTTATCTTGGTGTTGGCTATTTTTCCTCAACGGCGCGCCACGGCGTGGATTTTCCTTCCATTAATATTTATGTGACTATCTTCCCTTTGAACAGGACAACAATTAAGAAATTTAGCTTTGTTGCCGCCTGGAAAATGGTAATTTAACCGATGAAATTTTTGCTTAAAGGAAAATGTCGAGCGATTTAGCACGTAATACAACAAAACATGAACAGAATTAAAATATTCAGTATTTCCTAAGTAAAATAAGCTATTTCTCGTGATTATAAGTTAACATTTAGCTATATTTATATCCAAATCAGTGTAGTGTTGCTTGGCATTTTGGGGTTACTTCACACAATTTCCAATGCATTCATATGGAAATAGTATTTCGTGACCCCATGGGGTATGACACACCCCACTGTCTGCAAGCCTAGGCTCAAACCTTCCTCTGGTCAATAGGATGGCCCATGAAACTTTTGAATTCGACATCTCTTATAGTGTCTCAGCTATTAGCGCACAAACATTCTCTTTTATATATTAGACTAGCAGATGCCCGTTGAAATTCAACGTGAAAGTTTTTTGTGGAATAAAAAATGAACATAATTATACCTTGACTTTCTTTTGATGGTAAGAAAACAAACTTTTGTTCTTTTAGGCATTCGTTGTTCCACGTTTCGAACTCGTACGATGATTCTAAGTACTTAATTTTAATATGCGAATGATTCTTTCAAATATATTTCTTCTTGTAAATAACGTAACGAATGTTGTTTACATTGGCTGTTATGAAAAGAATTTCTCTCTCCTTCTCTCTCTAGGATTAAATGTAAGAATGGACCTTATGGTCTAAATTTCGCCCGAATAAAGACGATTATCTATCTATCTATCTCTCATCTAATATATTATAACCGCCTGCGCCTCTGAGTGCGTCCCTGCATGCCTGCGTCTGAAGCCTCGAGTGACGTCACCTTCCGGTATTAACGCAAATAAACCGAGAACGGTCGGTTCGATTTCGGTGGTTCTTTCGTCAGAATACTCGGCGAATACTCTTGCAGGTTATAAGAGGTTAGTTGTCTCCCGGAAAGGCATGGGCTCGATATCAGGATAGTTTTCGTTTTTGCATTTGATTAACACGTAATCGGTTAGAATACGATGTGTAGACCATTATTCTTTAACATTTTAAAATATTTTACGATCGAGACTTTCACTCGATATTTACACTATTTCACGTATAAAGAAATTATTATTCTTATGATTACCTTTGATTCTGTTGTTTAATTTGCGGTTGCTCATATTTTCAGTTTAGATTAGATTTTCTCCGATTTTTAACATTTTAAAAAGAAGTTTCCTAATGTTGCTGGTGTTCTTGATCTCATATTTTTGCATTGTTGGCTTTTATGTGCATTTTCACTAAGCTGGCAATAAAACAAACACATCAAGGACAATAACCGATTGAACATTTGTGTGAAAAGTTTCGTGTAAATATAAAACAAATGAAACCCATAGCGAAGAAAAGAAACAGTTCCAATGCATTGTAATAATGGACAACTTAACATTACAAATAGGAAGATATTTCACGCATACATTGAAAATATCATTTCGTTTGAAAGTTTTATTGTGCAGTTTAAGAAAATGACTATATTGATAATTTTTGTGATTAATTTCTTTCGATATTGACGCGTAGCCGGTACATTGATTACTTAATATTAAACAAACCACAGAACATACTATGTGCTGTACCATCAGAAATAGTGAACAAAACAAAGCATATTCTGTTCCGGTAGTCTAAATCATTTAGGCATGTGTTTTTTGTCATGAATATGGTGTGAGCTATGTAAGTAATTATTTTAAGAGGGGCAATACAAGTGATTCAACTAATAACACTTTATCTAACAATTTTTGTCATAGGAACTATCGCATTGGGCCACTTCATCCAAAGTTCCCTTAATGTTTGCAGGAAGTACTGCAATAGGTTCCTAGTACTAATTGTAAGAGCATTTAAAGTTCGCTTTCATACATAAGGATTGAAATAACAATAGGATTCCGAGGTTTAACAGTGTAATTGGTCACATACTAATGTATGTTCCCAGCTGATTTACCTCTTGCCTACGCGCAATGAATAGCTGGATAGCAAGGGAGAAGGGAAACCTGGTGCCGGCATTATCATACTCTTAACGAAGAACACCAAGGGGTCAACGGCTTAACGTCCCTTCCGAAGGACGGGACGCTGAATTTGCCCGGTCTCCTCAACCCACACAAACAAGGGGCCGGGCAACCTTGGAAAACATCCTACTTGCGCAGGATTCGTGCCCGCTGCCTTTTCAAGCAGCAGGCGAGTAGTCGCCAGTGTCCTAACCACTGATGTAATTGGTTGGAAAGGCAACATCCCAATTAAATGCAAAGATTTCCCCAAAATATGTGAGTTAAACATGAGAAATTTTAACTTTAGACGGAAAATGATGAACAGAATAAAACACTTCATTGTTTTTTCTTTAAAATGGACTAGATTTGAAGATCATAAGTTAATTCTTTCTAGTTTAGATCTCAAAAAGAATAAAAGCCTGCAAGTCACAAAGTCGATTTTTACGTGTTATTATATGGGAAATGGAAATGCCCACCTTGGGGCCGAACCTAGGACTTTTTTCGAGATTTATTTTCGTCATCATCTTACAACATGTAAGTCAATCATTCCTGCCAGATATAAAAAAATTATCTCTTTTTATTATTGAGTTATTCGCACTTTTATAGCTTGACAGAGGGAGCCACAAAGCGAGCAAGGGACAAAGGGACAGAAATAACCTTTTATTATTGTTAGATAAACCTATTTAATTTTGGCTGTTTTAATGATAATTTGTTTCTTCCACTTTATAGGATTAAATGTATGTATTATCCCAACGAAAACTTTTGAATTTAGAAACTTATCATTAGGGTACAACAATTTAGCTTTTAAGATCGTTAAAACAATTTACATTTTCAGACTTCGAAAGGCTTATTTAAATTAATAATTAATTAATGAAATCTTATTCAAAAATGATCTCCCAAAAATGTATTCCGTTGTGCTTGAACACAGAAATTTCCGCAGCGGCCAAAATAAGATATTTTTGTTTACGATCGTCACTTCTCTGCGACGCCCTCCGAAATGTTCAGCGATAAAGAGGGCCTGACCTTCCGATGTCTGACAAGGGACGTATTTGTATTCTCCCCCTTTCCGTTTCTCGCCTCTTCCACACTGACGTTCAGTCCTTTTTCCCTCCTGATCCTTTTTTCACATTTTCTCCTGCTATTCGTGTCAAGGCCTCCCGTATATTTCCCACTATTTCTCCTCCTCCTCATTTCACTACTTTACTTTCCTCCCATCAGTTCTACGTTCAAAGTAGTCGTATAACATACTCGTTTCCTTCCAAAACCGCATTTTCCTCCCCTCGTGTTTTTCCATTCCACCCATATCCCTTCATATCTCTATCTCTCTCTCTTTTACTCCCATTTTTTCGGCCGCGAATTTTCATCTTGCCCTTTCCGTTGCTCTAAAAATCTCTTCTCTAGTTTTTAGGTTTCGCGTGCATATCCTTGGTAATCATAATCCCCAGTACATACATATGTACATGAATGTGTGAATATATATATCGTGTATATATATATATATATATATATATATATATATATATATATATATATATATATATATATATATATAAGGTAAGGGGGTTCAATTTCGCCATCTTAATCTTCTTTCAAATTTATAATTTTTTTCAGTTCTTTTTTTGAAAAAATTATATATGGCCGTTGTAGACGAACATCTTGGCTACTTTAAAAAAATAAGTGACACATAAAAGTTAAGCCTAAAGCCCATCACAAACGAAAAACTAAAACACCGCAAGTGGCGAAATTGCAAACACAGTGTACACAATTTCGCCACTTGTAGGTGGTTTCAATTTTTTTAGGAAATAAAATGAAGACCCAAATTTGATTGTCCCCCTTTCCCACCACTGCTCCCTCCCCCAACTATATTTCATTAGTGGGAGGGGGAGGATTGGTGAGAGTGGATTGAAGGGGCAGGGGAAATAACTTATTTTCAATTCATAATTAAAATTGTTGTGTAAAAATTCACTTCAGAAACTACCCCCTGTGCCGCCCCCTCCCACCAATCGTAATAGTTTAGTGGTAGATGGGGAGTTAAGAGTTAAATAGGAGTTGGGATAAATAACTTAATAAAATCCATTTTAAAATTGAATTGAAAAACATCTTTAAGGCCTTTTTATCTCCTTTCACTCCAATACTCTCTATTGTGGTCATGGGAGAGGGTGGTAGCGATGGAGGATAGGAAATATTTTCAGTTCATTTTTAAAATTTCTTTAGCACAACTGATTGAAGGTTTTTAGGAAAAGTTTTACTATCGTAAAAAGTAAAAAATATTTAAATCTAATAAAGCTTATCTAAAATATGGCAAAGACCTTTTACAAATGAAACATTAATGAATGCAATTAATTAGAACTCCATTAAAAACTGTTAAAACCTTAAAAAAAGTTAAATTAATTAACCTAAAGTAACTTTTTATCCAAAAATATGGTTAACAAGTGGATAAAGCTCAATTTAATTTTGAAATACCACGTCTTTAAGGACACGTCTTAAAATAAATCTAAAAAAATCTTGTCTTAATCAAAAAAATCTTTTAAAATCTTATTCTTAAATAAAAAAATCTTAAAAGAAAATTATGAAACTTTAAAAATCAGCTTTGTTTAGTTTAAACATTTTTATCTCACAAAACCCTTAGAACTTATTTAAAATTTAAAAAAGAACTAATCTAAAAAAGGATTAACAGAAAAATAACAGTATTAACAAAAAACTTAAACTGAACACTCTGGGCATAGAAAAACGACAGGGTACTCTTTCTTAATCTTACGCACTCTTCATGAACATATCGGAGACATTGTGTGCACAGTCTCATGTCCGTTACAGCATCTTCCTGACACAAAAAACAAAACCAACTCTCATTTGAATTCTTTCCCAAATGCTTTGTTTGTTGTTTAACAGATTTTGAAAGACAGCTGCTAAACCTTCTTGAGAGTCCTTTTCCTTTATCAATTTCTTTTGATCGAGAGGAGGCTGGAAAGAGACTTTTTTAAAATTTCCATTGCTCGGCTGTTCATGGCTGTTCGAAGTTTTCTAGCTGGGAGCTTTTGAAAAGGAGTACTAAGTATCTGTTGGAAAGAGGGGTTTTGGCTTTTTTTGCGAAATCTCTCGTGAAGAGTGGTCGCTATCCCAATCACTACTTTCATCACTGCTTGTTTCAGATTCTTCTTCAAATCTACGAACGTCAGTGGCTTCAGGGTTTGGTGAAGGGTCTCGAAATCTGCTAGGTCCAGCTACTGGGTAGTCGTCCCGTGCAAGTGAAGGCTCTTGTTCTGCGGTTTCAGGAGGTTCAATGCGAGGCATTTAGTAGACTCACTTGGTGCAAAAGCCTGGTCAGAAATTCTGTTGGGGTTCCAGGAAAATATTCCGCATGCTTTAAAGCCAGCTTTCACATTTCTTGGCGTGGCTGCTCTATCCCATACAGGTGAAAACATTTCACCAAATCTTTGCTTGCTTAAGTCTTTGTATTCGTACCTGGTCCAGTAATTCATGAGCTCATCATTCCAGTACGATTCAAAGGCACTGAATACCGATTTGTCCATCGGCTGGATCTCATGTGTTGTGTTACTGGGCAAACAAAATAATGTCACCTCAATTTCCTCAGCAGCGTCCACAATAGAATAATTGAGATGACACTTAGCTCCGTCCATGGTAATCAGGCATGGGCCAGCCGGTTTGTACTTGGAGAAATGTCTAAGCCACTTGACAAAAACTTCCGTGTTCATGGAGCCCTTAGGGGTCATTTTTACCACACTACCATGGGGCAGATTGTCTCCCCATTCTTTCTTAACACTTTGACCCTTGTAAATAATCATGGAGGGTATAAAAGCTCCAATGGCATTTTTACAAATAACAATAGTGTTTTCCGCATGTTCTTTGCCTCTGTAATGCACTCTTTTGGACCCAGTCTTAGGCTGTTGACGATGTAAACTTATCTGCACCCTTTTCGTCTACATTATAAATACGTTCAGGCTTATTTATGACATCCAGCTTTTGGTAAACAAGTTTTGATTTTTCAAAAAAATCGTTTACGATAAACCTGTTTAACTTTTGGACCCTTGCCTCATTCAAATGTTTTGCTTTTCTCTTGGCTATTTCCGGATGACGTTTGCAAATTCCACGCAACCAAGTCCTCCCCGCAGCATCTTTTATGTTGTTGAACTGATGGGTCAACCTGTTATCAGTACAAAATTTAAAAACACATTTCCTCAAAACTTTAGGGGTCAATGGGAACCCTACATCTGCTAAACGTGTGATCCGTGCCACAAGTATTTCTTCCTCTTCGGTTAAAAGTACCGATTTTCGGCCAGTATGCACCTTCTCTAGCTTATTGGATTTAATATAGCCTCCAAGAGTTCGTCGAGGAATATTAAACTTTTTACTTGTACCGATTGTGGATATTTTGCCTTCCTTTATCATGGAGATAGCTTTAGATAAGTCACTCGGGGACCATTTGCATTAGATGCCCTTTTTCCTTTCGTTTCCCATGATCTGCAAACAAAAGAAAGGACTGTTCTTCGGCTACTGAATAATAACATTTAAAAAGATAGTTTACAATTTCGCCACCTAATCCGTGTTGGTGGCGAAATTGTAAACAGGGCTATGATTCACAAACAATTTTCAAAAACAAAAGAAGCAATTCCGTTACAAAAAACAAACTGTAGATTGAATAAGTATAAGATGTGTTGTTTTCAGTGATATGTACTAAATTTTGGTCAAACAAGTGATGGATAAGATTAAAGAGATTACTTAAGAGGACAAAATTACACCGGCGTCGTTGTTTTCAGACAAAATGGCTACACCTCCCCGTCTGCTGCTCCACCTAGCGGAAACCTCGCAATTCACAGTCTCCCTGTAGCACTTGACATACTGTATGTATCATCTATCGAATTATTTTGTAAATACAGGTGTTTTAGCGGGTGGCGAAATTGCTTACCATTGCGAAATTGAACACACTTACCTTATATATATATATATATATATATATATATATATATATATATATATATATATATATATATACACTCTCTCTCCATCACTGATGAAGGGCATATGCCCGAAAAGATTATGTGTTTTTGTGTGCATGTTTTGTCTCTCCCCAGTAGCCTACCAACTTGATCCTAAACTTGGTAAATGTCCGCTGGGCTTCCTTCAACACCTTGTTGCCACCCTCATCACTACCTTTCCTTTTCCTTAAGTTAATATGTATATATATATATATATATATATTCACTCACAAACACTTGTAAATACCTATCATATCCTCTTCTTTCGTGTGTTCATATCTTCCTTTATACCTCTGTTCAACCTAAATTTTTTGAATCCAGCTTTTTAATATTGTTTCTCTATAAAATATTTTCCACGAAAATGTTCTGCTTTAGTTTTTGTTTGGATCTTTCACTTCTGTAATTTTCCGACACTTGTTACGCTTCAATTAACGATTAATTATTTTTTCTTTGTTAAGCATAATCAGCTATTTTTCTCCATCCTAATTTACCATTTTGTTGTTTTTTTTTGTACGCTAGGATTTCAGGTGCATTGCTTTCAAATTTAGCTAATTAATTCTGTTATAAGCCGCTGTACTAATTAGAGTTTATGGCCTGAAGTAAAACATGTAAATTCAAAATCTGTCTTTCTATCACAAATCTTAAATCAAATCACAGATAAACATGCATTAAATTTAACAGCTTGTTTCTTTCTGAAAAAGCACGTGATTTATGATTTTTTATGACTCATTTTTTCTCCATTGCTTTTTATGGGAAAATTTCCTTCGCTTTTTTCACTTGAATATTATCTGACCTTTTCGCAGACAAACTCCCTTTTCATCACTTGTTTCGCCGAATAAAATCCAACTTGCTTATCCTCTGTCCAGAAATTCAAATTATCTCGTCCAAAAATCCGTAAATCTTCTTTCTTCCGACATCCATTTCTACCCATCTTTTATCTTTAGCCTTGTCTTTTTCCTTTTTTGGGCACCTTGTTTCTCAATCCCATCCCTTGTCATCAGATTCCGGTCTTCTTGTTTTCGTCTTATCCCACTTTATCTTTCTCATGCGCATTAATATCACTTGGATCATATTTTACGTCATTTCCGCTCGCCTGGGTTATTTCGATCTTTCAAATACCATAATTTATCCATTACCTCCTAGTAATATTTCATTTCAACCTGCGCCAGCAATTTTATATTTCGTTTGTATTTCAATTCCTCTACCTTTTTCCACGAAAACATCCGTTTTCTTCTTTCTCCAGTGATGCATGGGTCACCTATCATCCTTTTCATCCCGCCAGTCGTGAACTGCAGGAGTCTCCGGTTAGTCAGGGTGTCACTGGTTTGCGTGGAGGGATAGCGAGATGGAAAGGTAGTGGAGTGGGTAAGAGTGGAGAGGATGGTTACGGTGGCGTGCTCGCCGGATAGATGCTTCCCTCCGCTTTCGCCCATCCCTCTCGCCGCGCCACTCTATCTTTCCGTCTCTCATTCCCTCCACCCTGCAACCCTTGAAATCCCGGCCACTTCCTCACCCACTTTCTCTCTCTACCTTGCATAGATTCATTGCATTTCCGACACACGCCGTTTATCCGACCTTTATCCCCATTGGGACATACATCTCCCACTTCGGATCCGAATAAAAAAGGAAGAGGACCTTCGATTTCTTTTTCCCTTTCCCTCTGAATCTCACTCTTTCCCTCTCTGTCCCAGCTCGCTCCGCTCATATCTCTCTCTACTCTCGAGTCCCATTTGCTACTCGATGCGACCTCTCCAACCTTGCGCGTTCGAAACTGTGCCTTATGAAGTCCTCTTCGAGTCATTAAAAAGTTTTACATTTCTATCTTTTCAAGAAATATGTCGAATACCACTGGCACTTCTGAGTAGTGTGACGCTCTGTATATTTTTGTGTGTGGGGGTTGAGAGCGGCAGAATTATCGATGTGTTTTTATTCGATGAGTATTTTTTTAATAAGTGACCACTTAACTGATTTAAAGTGCTGGTTTTTAGTTTTTTATGGCCTTTATGCTATTAAAAATGTGTCAAGACGTAATTTTATCATTTAATTTTAAGTGAATCAAAATATAATTCACTAAGCAAGCCTTAATCAAAATAGGTAATGAATGAAATTTCATTGAATAATTATTTCTTTTGTCTGTTGCAATATGAGTATTTGTTAGCCTATTCCAAAATATAAGGAAAACAATATATATAGATTATTGTGCTAATGGTTTAGCCTGAATTCTTTCATTTAAATTAGAGAGTAATATGTTAATTTAATATGCGATAGATTATACAATGAAATTTTTATTAAATTTTAGATGTAACGTTCGAAAAATAAACCATTTTCGGATGCCCTACAAAATAGCACTTCTAGTAAATGGCAAAGTAAAATAAATTCAATTTTAAATCGGGAATTACAAACTACATAAAATCATTGCATGAAACATGAAAGGGAATTTATTTCCATCACGCGAGAAATACTTTGAAAACATTGGCTGCTTACGTGATGAACGAAGAAATAAAATAGAAAAAATATTCCTTTATCTACCTTGCTCTGCCATTCGCTTCCTTTTAGCGTATGCGTAGTTTCTTTACATCCTTAGTTCTTCCTCCATAACCTCAAACCAACATCACGCACCTTCTTTCCTAACTTTTTATTCTCTATATTTTTGCATCTTCTTCTACTTTCTTCTCCGTCTCCCTCTAAATCTCCAACTTTAGCTCTTTTGCTTCTTCTCTCCCATCGGGATATTTTCTCCTGCCATTTTGCCCTCCTCTCTCAAAGTCACTCCATATGTTCTTTTTTACTTTCGGATCTCCTTTTTCCTTCTTTTCTCGCCATCGCTCTCTCAGCCTCCATTCACTCTACCATATACTTTTCTTCTTTCTCTTTCTCTCACCTATCCGGCAAAATTTCTCTCCGTTTCCTTCGTGAAAGTGGAATTCTGTGGAGAAACGTTTCCTTTATCCAGTCCTTTGTTCCGCTACTCATACACATTGTTCAGCCCTAACCCAAAGGGAGAATGGATAGCGACCTGAAAAAACAAAGACAGCGGAAAAACATTGTAGCGATGCCGCCAACGACATTAATCACGCGATGAAAAAAAACGAAATTCTGCCCTCAACAATGGTCTTCTTTTTCCTCTAAGGAGAGACTTATTCATTTCCTCAGTCTTTTGTTTTTTTTAAAATTTTAATTGTATGGCATATGCTTGTGTTTTCGGAGGAAAATTAGCAGTGTATGTATGCACGTATATAGCAGATGAGACAGGTTCCGTTTTCGTTACGAGCTAGGGCTTCACGCAATTATAAGCATGTCCGTTTAATTAACGATGCATGCTTTCGAAGAAAAACATGCTCGCCGGTATGGAGTATATGTTTCATTTAGGCGTAGCTTTCGTGAGAATCCTGCACATTGTTTAGTATTAAAAATCAACCAATCTGTTTTGAACATAAGTTGTTTATTGAATGAAAAAACATGTGCTGAATATTAGTGTGCATCCAAATTAATGGAGTAACTTCGTTGGAACAACGTACTATCTCTAATATATAATATTATTAAAGTAAAACAATTATTTAAAAATTAAATAAATTTATGTCAACTAAGATGAATTAAATCGATTTTATTTGCAGTTTACTTTTATGTTGGAGATAATGTTAAATCACACACATTAATGTAGAATTTAATATTACATGGAGTCACCCGCGAATCTGGTGTAACTAACTATAGCCATATCAGTATTAATTTCTCAATATAGTATGATATTTGTTGTATTGTATTGTATTCCATTCACTTACGAACCCGTCCTTTAAAATTCAAAATGTATATAAAATATTCCATTTATGACTTTCTTTTGTGAAGAATGATTTCATTTATTACCTCGTGCAGTTCATTGATTAACGGAACTTTGGAATATAATTCAACAAAAAAGTCGGTTTTTTTAAACTAAAAGTTTGTCATGCACTATGGAATTTTACAGTCTCCTTTCTTTTGGGGGTAGTATGTGGTTGCAAAATAACATATACCTTCTCAGCATATTTAGAACCAAATAGAGCTTATATTAAATTATTTTGAAATTTTTATCAATTAGCTCTATATATAATGAAAAAGGAAGCCAGTAAATAAATTAAAAATATTTATTTATACTATTGAATATAGACCAAAATCCAAAAATCTTTCTTCAAAATGAAAAAAGTTTTTTGAAATTAAATTAGAATATAAAACATCATATCAACCATTTTAGTTATTGTAAATGGAGCTGGAGGAAGAAGAGGGAGAGGGTGAGATGGTGGAATAAGTAGAGCGATATGAAGATAAATGAGTCGCACGTGAGGAAGGAGCGATATAAAAAACGCTTCGTGTACTTACTGCTGCTACACATCCGTACAAAAAGCACAAGCCGGTAGTCCCATGCGTAATTCGCCTAGGAGTTTGTGCGGTCTTGGTGTGACGGGAGGTAGAGGTTTGGAGTCGGAGAGATGTCACGTTTAGACTTTGGTGGCCGACTTTGTGATGCAGGGGAAATAGACGGAGTGAGTTAGATGAAGAGTCGTAGGTGTGTGTGTGACGGTCTGCACTCGTTTTGGGGTTACTCCATCCCCTCGTGTACGTCTTCTGGGAGTATTACTGGACACCTCCATTTACCCATACTTCCTCAGACGGAAGTGCCATAGGAAGCAGGTGTGCTGTGGAGAGAGGAGTGGGAAGAAGAAGATGGAGAGAGAGAGCGCGGTCAGGAAAGAGAGGGATGGATAGCAGCTGGTGACGAATGCTCACCCGCAACCTTAGTGGGATTCCTGCGGTGGTCTAAAGTTTCTCTTATACTATGCCCATCCCGTCCATTCCATTGACTCCTCTTCCTTCCCATCCGCCTCCAAAGTAAACTGCTAATTCTCGGATGTTAGGGTTTTGAAGGAAGTAGTTGTGTGGAAAAAATGGAGGAAGCAAGAGATGGGAATCGGGGAGGGGAGAGGAAGGCGGAGGAAGGAAGCTACGTATGGAAAGGAGTTTCAGGAAGAAAATGGACTGAGGAGGTGAAGGTAGTGGAGGAGGATCAGGAAAGGGAAGAAATTGGATTATGAGATGTTGAAGATCAGGAAGTAAGGTATACTAGAGGAAAGGAGATAATGTAAACGGGAGAGGGATAAGTGATGTATGGGTGAGGAATTATCAGGTGAAGGGAAGTATTTTCGGAGGAGAAAAGACACGGAGGAAGGAGGGGGTGCGCAAAGGGACGGAGTACTAACGCAAGAGGGAGAGAGAAAGTGAGAGTTTGGTAAGTTGGATTTAGGATCCAAAGAAGTTCGATATAGAGGGGGAGAGAGGTGGAAAGGAGCAAAGGTTATAATGGTTATGAAGTAGGAGTAGGAGGAGGCTAGACGGGTGAGAAGGCCGGCTAAGGTAAGACGCGAAGCAACTAATGGGAAGGATAGCCGAGGAGAGGAAAAAGAGGAAATGCCGAGATGAGGAAGAGGCTGGGATAGAAGAGGAGCGGCGCCCTTGGAAGTAGGTAAGGGTGCAGGGTACGGGAGGAAGCGAGATAGAAGGATGGGCGAGATATGTGCTTTAGGGAGGAGAAAGAGAGCGAGAGAGAGGCGGCGGTCGAAGGGGCGAGAGGCGGAGGTGAGGGAAAGGAGGAGGTTTGAAGGCACTTTGCGAACCGGGTCACGTCTTGCCCCCTGGGGAGGAAAGCTTTAGAGATGGCGCCTCAGGGGTGTAAAGGAGGAGGAAGCCTTCCCAGCGTGCAATCGATGTCAGTGTCAAACCGTTTCAATCCATTCGTCGCGAGATCCGCCTTAGACAATGGGCGAGGTTAGAAGGAAGACGGATAAATATGAGGAGGGGGAAGTGAGAGGGGAAGCATAGCGTGTCATACTTCGTATACATAGGTCCTGTGTGTGAGGGCTTGCTGGGTGGGAGAGGAGGACGCGGAGGAAAGATTTTGAACCGCCAAAGTGATTCGGAAGAGTATTGAAAGTGGTTACAACCCGGGAAGTTCTCTCGGTAGGTTGGCTTCCTACAGTGAAATGTGTGCTATTGATCGTTGTTTTTTTGAGGTAATAGAAGTGCTTGCGAAAGGCAGGCGGAAGATTTTAGGAGTTGCGTATGGTGATGTTCTTTTGAGATCAGCATAGAGGCGGGATTAAACAAAACTGAAAATCGGTTAGGCTTATATGAAATATCTTGCCAATCGGAAATTCCAAATTTATGTGAAACATGGACATAAATTTTAGTTCCCAATTTTATATAATTTTAAAAGGAATGCAAATTAATACTTTGTAAGTAGTTTTAAAAGAAAGGCATATGATATGATCTTTTATTTCTAAAATTTTGATACAAATTGAGGGATATTTAATAAATAAAAACTTTCGTTTATGCTTTATTATAAACATTTTTGAATTGAGATTATAAAGTTAGAAACATTAAACATTCTTAGCTTAATGTCAATCGCTGAAATATATGTATCGGAGTAAATCTTTTTAAATTTAAATATGTTGATAAGATAAAATATCTTTTGTTATGTTAAAATTGTTTTCCTTTTGAAAGTATCAATGCCACATGTTTTCATAGAGAAACAAATTTAAATTTGAAATTTATGGTGTTTAATGACTTCTCATGATATATTATTTCAAATTAAGTGTGGTAAATTGGCACTTAAGCGTACAATATGCTCCACGTTTACAATCAGATAAGCAAACATATCTCCGCCGTCAGAAATTGAGTTCATTCTGTCGCATTAAACAAACCGCCTTGGCCAATTTCGCCCAGTTTCCTTATCCTTGTCCCATCCGGACCCAACGAAAGCTCACCTGAAATTATTTAATTCCCTTTACACTTACTCCTCTTCAATGCCACAAAGGACAACCAAATTCCAAATCTTTTTGAGGGAACATCTTCCCTCGAGAGAGATATGACGTAACAAAAATGTCTTCACGTTAACCTTCCCGCAGCGATCGCGGCATATAATGCGTGTAATGTGTAACCACGCTTTTGATAGGGAGATAAAGAATAAAGGAGTAGCGCCAGGGGAAGTATAGTATGGAAGAGAGGGCACAACCGAGTTTGAAGTGGAATAGAGAGTTTCAGGGAGGTAGGAGAGAAAGTAGGGCGCGTAAGAGAGAGAGAGAGAGAAAGAGAGGAATGGTCGGAGGAGGAGGCGAGGGGAAGTTAGGGGCAGGAGGGAGTGAAACAATGTTGTTCGAGATGCGGCTTCTGTACGTGATGGGAAGGTTTTCTTCCTCCCCGCAGGCTGTATTCAAGGAGGAGAGAGAGTATGAGTGAGAGAGAGAGAGAGAGTATAAGTGAGAGAGAGAGAGAGAAAGAGGGAATGTTTAAAGGTTGAGGTTCGGAATTACGCACACGATAGTTTCCAATCAGCGAACAAAAGAGCTCTCAAACACCTCCCAGAAAATCCTTCACCCCCATCACCAAAACCCTTTTATTCCACTTTTTTCCCTCCTCCGCCTTATCCCTTCCATCTCATTTTCTATATCTCCTTTTCCAATACGTTCCACATCCTCTTCCTCTTCTCTCCTCACCTTCTCCTTTTCCTCTCGCTCCTTTTAACTTCCTTTTTTCACGGCTGACTCTTTCCTCTTTCTTTAAAAACCAGATCTCGGTAACCTCTCGCTGCGCGCATCCCCGGGCCTGCAGTATTCCATTGGTTCTCAAAAAGGTTGAGGCCTTCTCTTCTCGATAGTCTCGGAAGTCGATGTGAGCGAGTGGGTGAGAGGTGGGACGGGGAGGGGGAGAGGAGAGGAAGAGCGAGAAAAAAGATAGATGGCGAGTGAGAGAGCAGGATGAGGAGGTACAGTTTCCTTCTCTTCCACCTCTCTATTTTACTATTATCAGGAGACCCTCTCGCTCCTCTCAATCCTCTTTCTCTCTCTGTCCGTTTTGGGAGGCGAAGAATGAAAAGGCACGCGGAATAGAAAGGCTCCAAATAATTGATGAGCAGCGTGCGTTCGGTAGGTAGAGGAGTCTCCCTTGATGGAAACTCTCTCTCTCTTTCTCCGGCTGCCTTACTTCCTTCCTCCTCTCACAGTCCTCTTTTTACTCTACCTGTTCGCTTCCACATCCTTCGTCTCTTGAGAGGCTAACGAGAAATGGATGCCTCTCTCTCACACGACCAACCCTGGTGGCGATTTTTTCCGCCTTGTTTTTCTTTCGTCTTTGAATCTTTGAGATGTTTTTCTTTCCACTCCTCTCTCTCTCTATCACTATTTCTTCCGTCCATTCGCTCCTCGTTTGCACGGACGTTATGTCTAAAACGGTTGGAATAGCGGGAGAGAGAGGGGGGGGGAGAGAAAGAGCCGAGTGCGCTTATTGTCCAGTAGAGAAACGCGGTAAGGGATTGCACTCTTTTCGTTGCGGAGAACGTTTCTCGCGTTAGGTGCGGATTTAAAAAAAAATGGTTTTTGGATTCCGTGAAGTCATTATTTGGCGGTACGTGGTGTGCAAATTGTGGTGGAATATATACTTGAAATGATTAAAGTGGTAGTAAAGTTACTAAGTGAAAAATAGTTGCTTTTTTGTCAAATTTATATTGCATTTCAGAAAATATCTTTGCGAAGAGTTGGTATGAGAACTTTTATTGCATCATGTATATGCTGGATCGCGTTTTAAGGCCTGCATAAATTAAGGGTTGAGCATCTTTGGAGTAGGTAAGATTAATACATATAATATGAAGATAAGATTCAATATGCCTTGTGATTTTTACGTTAATGTAAAACTTTGATCACATGATTTATACTGTTTTCGCGCTTTTGTATTTTGAATTTTTATTTGAGGAAGACTTTTTTATTCGAGAAAACTGTGAAACTATTTATATGATGGATTTTTTTCTTCATTATCCCCGCAAGAATATAGGGTGTGTAGTGATGTTTTCATTTATACTTCAACGGAGTAGAATATTGGTGGGCACGAATTTTGGCGATTATTTCGAATTCAGTATTTACCGTGATTGTGTGTAATAATACGGAGAACGTAATTTAATTATTTCGTATCATAATCAATGAAATTTATATGACTTTACAGGTACAGCATTGAAGTTGCATAACAGACCGGATAATTGCGAAAGAATGAAGAAGTAATTACTTTTTCAATCGAAATTTGTAACATTTTCGTGGGTTTTTGCTTTTACTTTGCAGAAAAATTAAATAAATTGTAAAATAGACTCGATTTTCTTCAAATTCGATAAAATATTCATAGAATGTTCATCATTTTATGCAAAATGATACTTTCGTGATGGGTATTAAGATCAAACAAGGAAGATTTAGTATAGATACAAAAAAACCAAATCGCAAACATGATTCTATATTAAGTAAACAAATAACGATTTTTCTTAATTCCGAATATTAATTTGTATGACTTACCGACCAAAACTAGAAATATTTTAATTATTTTGAAATAAACCTGTTGGGCCTCTCTACTACCTAACCTCGTGTATAGATTCAATATATAGATTTTAAATAATACAATTTACAATGCAGTCAAGTTAAAATGTGTATATATATGTACAAAGTAATTAAAAAAGTAATAATAATAATTATAAAGGTAAAAATAAAATACAGCATTAAAGAACATAATAAAATATATACAGTTAACTCATATGTGACATTAAATCTTTATAAACGAGAGCTTTAAATGTGGACAGTGGAAGTGATTTTAATTCGGAAAAAGGGAGTGAGTTCCAAAGCCTTGCCCCATGCACAAGGAACGATTTGGTATATGCTTTCGTTCTGTGAACGGGAATCAGGAGTTTGTCGGAAGGGCGCGTGCTACGTTCGTGCGTTGTGCTCAGGAGTTTAAATTTACCTGAGAGGTAAGAAGGAGAGGACAAGTTTACAATTTTATGGACCAATGTGTGTGGAGGTTGCGTCTCAAGTCAAGATTTAGCCACGATAGCTCGTTATGTAACGGGGTTATATGATCAGATGGTTTAGCTTTGTATATGAATTTTCACGGCTTGGTTAAAAGCACGATCGAGCTTGATAGCTGTAGTCTTGTGCATATTATTGAGGAAAACGTCGCAGTAGTCGAAGAGGGATTGTACGAGTGTCTTCTTTAGTCTTCGTGGAAGTATGTTTTCCATTCGCCGTAAATTATGGAGAGCCGCGTAAGATTTTTTACAGATGGATGTTACTTGAGGAGTCCATGTCGGAGATTGGTCAGTTAAAACACCTAAGTTTTTCACGCAGTTAGTATATTGGATTTGAGAACCAGCAACTATGTCTCTTGGAATATTTATCTGATCAATTTTCTTTAGCGTTTTTGGATATTCAATTATTATGCTCTGGGATTTGGATGGGCTGAGGTTCAGCGCCATGGAATTGAGCCATGAGCTAAGGGTATTAATGTCTTCGTTGATCTGGCTGACTGCGGAGGAGATATTGTTTGGCTCGATGGAGAGGTGGAACTGTATGTCGTCTGCAAATAGGTGGTATGAAGTATAGGAGAAGTTAGAAGAGATGTTTTGGAGGTAGAGAGAGAAAAGCAAGGGGTCTAAGACAGATCCTTTAGGAACTCCATGCTCTATATCCATCCATTTGGAGTACACACAATTGTTGTATTATGCCTGTTTACGACCTGAGAGGTAGGAGGAGATCCAAGAGAACGATTAGTTAGAGTTGAAAATGTTTAATTTGGCAAGAAGTATATCTAGGTTAACCGAATCAAATGCCTTAGTTAGGTCGAAGAATGTGAGAATAGTGACTTTTTTGTTGTTCATTGCAAGTTTGATGTCATCAGTCACTTTTAACAACGCAGTGGTTGCGCCTGAAGCCGGATTGGAGCTAATCAAAGAGATTGTTGGAATTGTGGTATTTAACTATTTGTTGATGGGCAAGTCGTTCAAGGGCTTTTGTGATAGATGGAAGAATGCTGACAGGAAGAAAATCATTTAGGCTGGATGGCTTTTGTGTTTTGGTGATGGTGTGTATTATGGAACATTTCCATAGTAAGAGAGAGAGAGAAAGAGAGCATTAAGTGAGATGAAAGGTTGATGCCTGGGGTTCAGGTTTAATCAAGTCGAGACGTGATACGAGACGTTATGGCCCGCAAAAAACATCGCAATAACAAGTGGGATGCAAAAAAATGACAAACGATTTGCTGACGGAGAATGAGGAAGGACTAGTTCATGCGAAATGTAACGAATAATACGCAAATGGTTGGGAGAAATACGGAGTCGACAGATACGAGAGAAAGAGAGAGAGAGGGAGGGAGGGGAGTGGAAAAGATAAGAATGAGATTGTTAAATGTAAGGAATGAGAATATTATGTGAAGTGAAATTTAAATAAAGAGATGCTGGGAGAAGCCGCAAAAAGGACGACATAAAGTAAAGCAGAGAACGCGATATAGATTGGACGTTAAGAATTTATTAGTACATGAATATAAATTGCCAGTGGATAATACCTAAGTAGGAGTTTAATATCAGAAAGAGCATATAAGTTTACGGTTGTAAAACATTAAATGAAGAGGCAAGAGAAAAGAAAAATACGCGGATAGAACGAAAAAGACGGAACTCAAAGAAGACTTTTAGATCACCCGATTAATTGGGTTGTGAACGAGACTCTTTTGATCCCATTCGTGGAAGAAAGTCGCAGGAAACTAGCATCCCGAGAGGAAGCAGACCGAGGCTTGAGCGTACGAAGCATAGAGGCGAACAAAGCAAAGAAAAAAGCAAAGGCAGAGGAAGACAGAGAGAGAGAGATAAAAAGAGAAAGGTTGAGTCAAGTTTTAAGGGTAAGGAAACAGAATCTAGTGAAGGATAAAGTGAGGAGCTGATGGAGCAGTGGATTTCTGTTGTTTTTACGCTTCGTATATGAGCAAGGGAGACGGTTACAGGATGACGGAACAGAGCGGATAGGATGAAGCGAGGGAGAACAGGAGACTGGTGTTTCGCATGACTTCGCAGTGATGGCTACAGAGAGATAGGGAGTGAGAGAGGGGAAGAGAGAGGGCAAGAGAAGAATATGTCACGGGTAAGGTCGGACCCCACCATACTAAGAAGTGAAATAGAGAGAGAGAGAGGGAGAGTAAAAACGAGGATGTTTGGATAGACAGGCGAGACGAAGCGTGCGTCGCAGAGAGGAAATCGGGTGAACTAAACGAGATTTCAATGGTGGCGGTATTAAAGGAACGCGCCTCGAAGGTAAAGGATGGATGAAGGAGGAAGAGGAAAGACATAAAGGGAGAGAGGTGGGAGGAATATAACTGAACAGTTGAGCTTCTGGGATGCGAACAAGGTGGAAAAAAGTTTTAGAGTGAGTTAGATCGTGAGAGATAGAAGATCCAGAGCACAGGCTCCTCTTTGAGTGTAAAGAGAGGTATAGAGGCGTGGCCAGGATGCCAAGTAGAGGGACAGGAGAGGGAAGAAGAATCGTTTGAATGCTGTATCACACATATATAAACTTAGAGGTGGAGGAGAAAGGTGTATGCGATGGACGAAGAAAGGAAGATCCTTTTTTACCTCGAAAAGGCGGCAGGTAGAAGGAGAGAGAGAGAGAGAGAGTGGGAGCAAAAAAAGGAACTCTCTATCTTGTTTTGTTCAGATAGCGAGGAGAGAGAGTGAATGACGGGGAAGGGAGGGGGAAGGGAGAGAGGAAGTGCAAAAGGCGAGGATGTTGGTCCCTCGTGCTAGCGTCAGGAAAGAACGGCGGCCTATCGCTGCACTGGTCCTTTGGGAGGAAACGTGGAGGGAGAGACGGAGAAGGATGTTTGTGCGGATGGGAGAGAGAGGAAAGGAGGAAGTGAGAGAGAGGTGGGAGTGGAAGGAGTTAACGCGGGGAAGGGAGCTGTTGAGGGAGAAGGAAGCGAGCCCGCGTGGGGGAAGAGCGAATGAAAAGAATTCAGATGGTCGGTTGGGAAGCGGTTAAAGGAGTGAATCGGATGGGTTGCGAGGGAAGTGTTGAGTCGCGTGTTTGAGGCCCGAGGCTCGAATGAAGGGAGGGAGAGAGGATTCAAAACTATGCTTTGAGCTCTGAAATGAGAGGGTAAATACGTGGAAACGGTATTTCTTGCTGCCTTTGAGACTTCGTTTCACAATTTTATGTTCCACGTGCGCATGTAAAAGTTGTGTATATATTGTATTCTGCTATCGAACATTTAGTTAACTTTTTGAACGCTATTGAAATATTGTAATGAGTTGCATATGATTAAGGGTGTAAGAATAAAATTTTCAACAGCGCTTTTATGAAGATATTTTTTACTTGAATCGCGCAGTATGAAAGGCTATTTTGAGATAGTATATGTAAATAATGGAGAGGAATAAATTGTTCCAGTACAGCTAGCGAGACGTTTCAGTAGAGCTAGCGACACGTTTAGGCACGGATATGTTATGTTTGGATCTAGGATGGGAAATCATAGGCGGTGGAAAAATTCTATCAACATCGACTTTTTCAAACTACTAACGTGAAATAAAATACGAAGTAAACCCGTTTTCGGAAAGCGAGTATTAATAATATTATAACTTTAATAAGATGCGTAACATATTCCGTATTCACTAGTCTGAATGCCCTAAAGAATGACGGGACATAAAATTTAATGTATTTCTCTATATTTTGATTGGTTTTTAAATAGAAAATAAAAATTCTTTGTAAATTAAAATATTTTATTAAATGTCTAATAATTTAAATAACCACATTTTACGAATTTCGTAAATGCGAAAATTTCCCCTTGTCCTCTCACCCTCTCCAACCAACTCTCCATCCCGCTCTCCCACCCATTCTATCGCTATATTTCCCCCCAATCCTATCTCCCTCCCTCCCTACACCCACTCACTCCCTCCCTCTTTCGCTTTCTCTTTTCTCCTTTCTATCGTTGACAATACTTCTTTAACAAATATCAATTTGGATTTTACTATTGGTTAGGTAAATTGAAGATCTTTCAATTAAAAGTTAACCTTCAAATTAGTTATATATATATATATATATATATATTAACTAAAGGAAAAGAAAAGGTAGTGATGAGGGTGGCAACAAGGTGTTGAGGGAAGCCCAGCGGACACTCACCAAGTATATATATATATATATATATATATATATATATATATATATATATATATATATATATATAACGAGGTTTTAAAAGCGAAGGAAACAATCACCTTATCGTGTGATGCATCACATTAAACGTCACGACCGGCAGATTGGCATGAAAATGATAAAATTGAAATCGGTATTACCATAGGCAAGATAATGATGTTTTTTGTGACTTAAACAAGTCCCAAATACCAAACTCGACGCGACAGAAAGCTTACACATTCATAAGTACAGACACACCCTGATGAATAATGAGTTAGGGGTAATAATGGTAAATACCGACCAAATGAACTTCTTACCTACTTCTCTCTTCACGTCCCCCCTCGTCCCACCCGCAATCCCAACCCCTTACACTTACCCAAATGCCGACTCTCCATCACCAAAAGATCTCTCTTCTATCGATTGCCCCAAACATTTAATTCCCTGGTTCGTTTGTTCCCTGTTATTGATATGTTTCCCCCCATCTCATCCTTCTCTGCACTAGTTGCCCGGTCACCCCCATAATTCTTATTGTCTAAACGCTTTTGAATATGTTTCTGTTTTTGCATTTTCCTGTTTGGAACAATTTAATATCTGTTCCACGATTGTTAATTTAATTTATTTTATTTGTTATTTTATGTTGTTATATTACGGATCCATTGTAAAAGGCCAAAATTTGGCTGTTTATGGACCTTTTTTAATGAAATAAATAAATAAATAAATAAACAGCGTTCTTTTTAAACTGACCTCTCCCCCTTTTTCTCCCACCACCTAGGTCATCTAGGTCCCCCCCTTTTTCTTCCCCCCCCTCCCCCTCCCTGCCCACCAACCAGGTATAAATACACAGACACAGCCCTGGACATCCACCTGAGAGCGTGCCACTGGTCTTGGTTTCAGTCGCCCTCTCTCAAGTCCCCCTTCCCCTTTTTTTAACCCCTGATGATGGTTACTTTGTAGCCGAAATACGTATTGGGTTTTTATCCGGTTTTTATCCGGGTTCATCTGTTTTTATCCGGCCTTTTAACCGGGTTTTATCAGTTTGACTGGCTTTGGAGAATTTCCTTCGCCTATATTTTATATATTTGCCAGTGTAGCTCGCTCTCTTTTACTTATCTGATACACTTGGTAATACAAAAGTAATGCCTGCGGAAATAAAAGAGAAAAGGAAAATGAGGCGTAATGTAGAGAGAGAGAGGGAGGGGGTGGGAGGAAGGGAGTTATAAGGATAATAGCTGAGAAAAAAAGGGACTGTAGTAAGGTGAGCGGAGAGAGAGGACAGGTGTGAGACGGGGAAAACGGGTCAAAGGCTGCAGTTTTGGGACTCGCGCCCGTCACATAACGAGGTCATGCATCTCTCACTCGCTCGCCCACTCAATCTCTTCCTCCGACGTTTCCAGCACTCCGTGTTTCCTGGGGACCCAGTGGGAGAGAGAGTGGCAGAGGATAGGTCGCGCTCTGCCTCGACGCGTTACGAAGGTGCGGCTGGGATTCGACCCAGAACCATCTCGAGACGGTACGAGGTCGAGTTGACTCTTCTCGTTCTCCCGAAAATAAAGGACACCGATTCTCTCTCTCTCTCTCATTCTTTCTCTCCCTTCCTCACCGCATGTCTCTGTAAAGGAAATTTGGAGCGACGTATGAGATGTCGCTCAACTTTTGCTCTTGAATGATGGCGTTTTTCCGAAAAAAATGATAAAAAGGGAGAACTGAGGCACGTGAATGACGACAAGGAGAGCGAGGAAGGATTGAGTTGCGAAATTTAATTTACGAAAATGTCCAAACGACGACGGGAGGGTGGAAATATGGGAAAAATGGCATCCTTAATCGCTTTAACTTTTTATCAGCATAGATATGTTAAATGGATGGGTTTAAGATGTAGGGACTGCGCGGCGCTTTAAATTTATTTAATTTATTTTCACTATTAAAATGAGAGCTGTGCGATGTGTTGTTGTCGACATTATTGCTTGGTCTAGGAAAGTAAGTCGAGATAAATAATAGTTATTTTAATATTACGCTACGAGTCATTGGAAAATGTCTTTTGTGTAAAATTAATTCGATTTTCGGTTTCTCTGGTTAATTATTGCGTGAAAAACAAGAGAAATGTAAATCTTTGGATGAAATATTTTTGTTTGACGGTGTAAGCTAAATAAAATGTTATTCTTTTATGAAAAGTTAGTTACAGAAATTAAGAATATAAAATATATAAAAATGGAATTAATAGTCCTAATTTATGCGTAATCTACCTTTAAAAAAATCAAAAAGACTATTCACAACGAAATAAAGTGTTTCGCCATTTCTTGCATAGATAAACAAATAACCTTTTCGGAGCGAGGAATAATCGCTCGGGGAGCATTCAGTTATAAATGAAACTCGTGTTTAAGTTCACGAGGAAAATAAAATGAATGCTAAAGTATCATGCTGAAAATCTTCTAAAACTTGTGTACCTTTACCCATCACTCTATGCATAAAAAGATTTTAAAAATGTAAATTAAAAACTCCTCTTCATCTTGATTGGTCTACGCCAGAAATTTGTTGAACGTGCTGCTATATCCGAATCACTTTTGGAAAAGTTTTAACCGGATTGAAAAACTTGTCCGAGATTGATTGCGGGCAGAGTTCCAAGTACATTTGGGGGACGGTCGGGCCGCTTAAGGGGAGAGGCGCCTGCACGTCCAGAGGATCGAACTAATACATCTCCAATGCTTGGTCTCTTAACCCCATGAGATTAAAAAAAAGGAGAGCGGAGGGAGTGCAGCAAAGAGAAGAGCGCGGAAGCACGGTCCAGATAGAAAGGAGAGGGAGAGAGAGAGAGAGAGAGGCTGGACGCCCAGAATATTTATTTACTACTGTGGGAATTTTAACGGCCTATTGGCTACTTCCTCAGGATCGGATCTTGGCGATTGATGAAGGAAGTGTCCCCGCTTCTATTTTATTTATATATATCAATGGATGAGGAAAGATTTGAATAGAAATGGAAATTATATATTCCTATTGGTGGTTTATGTTTAGAGGATTGCATTTTCAGAACTCAAAGCCGAAAGGATTCTTTTATATACAGTCATCATTAATATGTTTCATTTCGTCGAAACGCTCAGGGCGATAAATATTTATTATTATTAAAAACACGAGATTATACGTAATTTGGCACTTATGTAGCAATTTTTCTTAAAAATTCGTACTTCTTTCTGTTAGCGCATAAAGATTGGTAGTTGGCGCAGTTATTTAATTTTATCTATTAATCAGTATCAATTAAAGTTTGAATATCATTGAAAGGTTTATATTATAACGCCCGAGATTATTGATAAAGTTTAAAAGATTGGCATAAATCCGATCAATTCGATGATATTTTTAAGGCACTATTAAAGGTTAAAATAAAAAAAATTAATACTATAGAGTTGCAGAATCTTTCAATTTTCGCTCATTCATCAAATCTTTTAATATTAATTAACGATTTAGATTTACATTAAACAGTTCTACTTATTATTTCTTGTAATTTTATTGCGATTTATTTATCTTACCTTGAAATTATACAGAGCTTCGTCATATTTTGAGAAATTTAGTCTAACTGAAATGAAAAGATCCTAATGATTAATGGTCCAATGAATGAAAACTTAGTATTGAGACTAATTTCTCCGTAGCCTGCTAGTATAATTAATATTTTAAAAACTGTTTTTACCCAATGATAAAATATGACCCCAAACCAGAAAATTTATGCTTCATTCCGGATGCAGTCATCCGCTGGGCATGGGGCACTATTTACTGCCGCGAGTGGTTGTGCTCCGCAACATCGAAACACTGCGGTAAATCTCTGCAACTAGTGGTTATCGCACACGATCGATGGACATAAATTTTCCTAAAAGTAGCACATGCAATCACTTAGCCGGATTTCAACTTCTTAAAGCGTGGGAACTGTTTTACGACCTACGATGCGATTGTTTTGCTCTTTGAGTTTCAAATAAAAAAATAATGATAAGTTGAAACGGTATTTCAACTTTGACAACTTATTTTGGGAAAATGATTTATATTCATATCTTTGTCAAAAAGATGTCCAAGGATCGTACGTTGGTGACGATAATTATTTATGCAATTCTTTCCTTTTGAACCGCGTAGGGAGTGTTACGTTGTTTTGTTCACTTTTATTTATCTAAAAACATTAAATATCAAATTAAATTGTTTTTATAACTACAGCTACTCAGTTTGCGCCCCTCAACTGTATCGCAATCATTAATATTAACATCTTTCTTTCAGATATCGCGTAATATAGCCTAGCTGTAAACCTAATCCAATGACAATATATTGCATCGAGTTCTTTTTAAGCATCCCATTCGAGACCACATATCACGCAAGTTTCTCTAGCTATCAACGTTTCAATCTTTCTTCAGAAAACTAAAAAATCCGATAGTTAATTTCAAGTGATTAAAATGTGAAATATTCGGTATATTTTCATATCGGAAAATGGATTGGATTTAGATATGCGAGAGGGATAGAGAGTAGGATGGATGGTTTTTAAGTGTCCCTCCCTCAAAAAATATTTTAAAAACGCGAAAGTGGTGCCAAATAGATGCGGCCCGACTCGACACTAAGTGGATGGGTTTTTCTTCGCTGCCGCCGCCGACGAATGAGTGATTGCGGCGGAAAAAAAGATAAATGAGAGCGGCACGAAAGAGATGGATGACATGCGGCCGCGCCTATTCTCGCAGAGGCAGCAGCGGCAGCCGACAATATGCCCGTGGGAAATTAAAAGGGAGCCAAGGAGGAAATTGACCACGGCGTACGTAAAGCGAGGAGTGTGAGGTAGGAAGGCGCGCTTATCTTCTCCCCCTCACTCTCTTTTTATATTCACTGCCTCCTTTATACATCTCATTCCTCCCTCTCCACTTTCCTCTCTCGGTCTCCCGTCTCGCGAAACGCGCGAATGGATTAACGGGAATCTCACGCGTCACGCAAAATTGATTTCAACAGAAAATCGAAATACATTCGTAATGGTCAAAGTGCGTGTAGGGATGCTTTGCAAAACATTGTCGCACATGGTGAAACAGAGATGGAGTGGAACTCATTTGTTCATGAAATTCAATATTTATGTGTCGCTAAAAGTCCGATACCGATGGACCATTATGTAGTGTTGGTAAGACTGTCCTGCTTAATTACCATTTTAAGGAACGCTGAGTGAGATTTTATTCTCATCTGAATATAGGAATTTTTGCTTTTCATGGATCAAGGAAATTAAACAAACATTGTCGTTGAGATCTACCTATAGATGCGAATGATTAGAATTAGATACTTCGCGCAAAATTATCTTACATTAGTAATAATGGGGAAGTTACCTCTCTTCCTAAAATTTTTAAACTGACCAGCAATTCATTGCACTACCTCTCAGATACCCATTGCGCGTAGGCCAGAGGGAATCAGCAGGTCGTAAAAAAAAAGAAAAAGATACTTAGCGACATCATGGGTGTCTTTCTTTAAATGTATTACATTATTACTCGATGAGTTTTAAACTTGTTATAACTATGGGCACGTTTGTAGAATGTAAAATTTTCATTAAAACTATCGAAAAATATTATAATTGATTATCCGGTGAAGTTATCATAGCCAGAGTATTAAAGATCTATTTTACGTTGTATTATTCGTTTAGATGTCATTTTGATTAATGTTGTTTATTAAATTTATAAAATTAAATTTTCACTGAATATTACATTTTGATACCTATTTAAATTGAAAAGGTCAATATACAGACCTTTGGCCGCAGAGGAAATTAATTTATTTAACGAGTCATAGGTGTTTACATGAATTTCATGCAGATGCTTCACAGATCCGTTTATAATTGTACGTATTTAGAAGACAGTGAAAAATATTTACGCAAAAATTTTGGATGGATAGATTTCATCATTCTGTCGAAGGGGATGAATCACAGATAACGTAACTCAAACAAAATTCATTCAAATGGAATTTCATAATCACGCAAAATGTATTTTTTGACAAAAATTTCTAGTTTTCGCGGAAACTGCTGTGTTCGAGAGAGGCGAGAGAGTAAAATTTAGGAGGATGAGAGGCAAGACGGGGAAGAAGGGCATAGGGAGAAGTAAGAACGAATGAATAAAAAAAGAAGAGTGTCGAGGAGGAGTTCCTATATAGGGAACAAGAGCCCTCGCTGAGGTATCCATTTTTCGCAGCCCCGACCCAATTTTCATTCTTTTCCTCATATTATTATTTTTCAAAGTGGATTTCCCTGGCAAGGGAGGGAGGGAGGAGGGGCAAGTTTCACTCCCTTTATCTTTCCCATCCCTACCTTATTTTACTTTATTATTTTCTTATCATAACAGAGCTGCTTCTTCTATTGTTTGGCATTTGAATTTTCTCTTCCTGCTCTATCCATTTATATTAACGTTTATTTTAATTTCTACATTTTTTCTTTCATGAATCATAAAACTTATATATTATTATTTCGTTTTCTCCATATTATATGTATTATTATAATATTATGTATATATAACGTTTGCTAATTTCTCTTTTCTCTTCTCTTAGCTTTATACAATAATAATATTTGCAATTATTTCGTCATGATTGTTTATTATCAATACAGTCTGTCATAGGTTTCCATATTGTATCAAAAAAATGTATTTCACCAAAAAAAATGCAACCATTTCTTATTTATTAATCCCACTATACAAACCAGCATTTTCTGCTGTAGAAGAAGTGTGGCTGCCTAGCCTGTTACTTAAAACTAGGACATCGCCGCATCATTCACCGTGCGAGGTCCATCTGCCATGTCCCGTCTGGGCGCTTTCTCAGCCATGCTGAATCCTGACCACTCGTCTCCCTGCTTTGCTTTTACCTCCGCATCCTTTCAACTTTCTCGACATCTATTTCTCTTGCTTATTACCAACTCCTATCTCTCTCTCCGTTTTTCAGTTTAGTTTTCCATACAACCGAACTCTTGACTCGATTCACAACCAGGGCTCACCATGCCGCCGTTGGAGCTCTATAAATCCCCACCGGCAAAAGTTTTCCTCCCAAAACATCTTTTCGGAGGGAGAGAGAGAGAGAGTGAGAGAGAGAGAGGTAGAGGGCAAGAGAGTGGTTGGAAGGAGTCATAGGAGATATAGAGAGACACAAGATTTTAGATAGAGAGTGACGAGAGGAGAGAGGAAGGAGAGAGAGAGAGGAAAGATAGAGGGAAGATATGGTGAGGAGATAGGAAGAGATGAGTGAGACGGAGATAAATGGAGAATGAGGGAGGAAGAAGTATGAAGAATTAAGAGGTATGGAGACTTGAACAGCTAGCTGTATGGAGGGGCAGTAAAAAGGGAAGGTAGGGGCATTAAGATATGAAGAGGTGGAGAGTTGAAATCGGTGAAGGAGGTGGTGATTATGGAAGGCTGAGCAAGGGTTGGGGAAGGAGAGGGTACTGGATGTGAGGAGGGAAAAAAGGGGAATGGGATTTTAGATGGAGAATGCTGGGGTGAGAGAGAGAGAGAGAGACATCGCGCTAATCCAGATTTGTTGCAGGAGTACGTGAAAGCGGCGCCTGCTCATTTTTTTTAAGTGGATGGGGAATTGCATCCTGGGACGAGATTGCCCGTATGTTCAAATATCATCTAGAGAGCGTTCAGTAACTCGGTTTTGCGAGGAGCTAAAAAAAATAGGTCATCATTCGCCAATTAGATTCGTGAGTTGGAAATCCGACCCGAATAAGAATTTGTTTTTTTTTTAACTTAAAAGAGTTGTTCATTTCGTACGGACAAGTTTGAGTGATGACCGTTAAATGCTGTAGTTGTATTGTAAAATTTTATCAAATTGCGCTCACTGAAGTTTTCTCCTGATTGTATTGTATCTGCTTATGTATAGCTAATATTATTGGTTCCATGCATGAAAATATGTTTGTGGCATTTTTTGTAGTTTTGACAATTTTTTGTTTCAAAATGTCCGTAGTATAAATTTTATATTTCAACGTTAGTAATGGGATGAATATTTCAAAACTGATTCATCTGAATATCCGGTATCTACCCAAATATAGGGCGAGTAATTTTCTATTTTTGAAGTTGAAAAAGAGAAATGGGTCATCTAAAAACCGGAAACCGGACATTTATCATAGATGATTTTATCATTTTCTATGAAAGGAAGTGTTTCAACCTTTTTTCATGGAAATTACTTTTTCATTTGGCTGCCAGAATTTTGCGGAGGTCGTCTTAAATTCGAGATTGGATTTCGATAAAAGGTGCTTTTCATTTTTCATTTTTTGTGACAGTTAAATACTACCATTATAGCTAATCATGCACGTTTTAGAAATAAATTATAAAGTATTAGTTAAGAATATTCTGGTTGAAATATGTAATTGGTCAACTTGACCATCGAGAAAATCAAAATCCACTTCACCTAAGAATCCGAAATTGGGTGAATTAACTATCTCTCACAGCACCTTAATCAGTTTCCGGTTTGAAAAGGTTAAATAATCTTTCCCCTTGACAGATCGTCATCGTTTTCTCTCCTCTTCCTCCCGCAGGAATTCCGATCCTCCTCTTCCTCTCTACCCTCTCCTAGTTCCGCGTCTGTCAAACTCATTTTTTTTCTCTGCCAGACCCTCAGGGCCGTAAAAAAATATCGCCTCTAAGTTGGCCTCCTTTATCCTCCGGATCATTCCCACACCCTTCTCTGCATTTTCAATTGGTCGAAAGAGAGAAGACATGAAGGACGTGAACAAGATCAGAAGTGGGGCTAGACTCAGTGTCCCAGTGGCACCCATCGCTTGTCCGTTGGGACCTAACTAATGCAGAAGAGAAGGGGAGGAGAGGGGCGCTGGTAGAGAGAGGATTGTCCACTGGGGATCGAGAGCGAGACACAGCGGGAGTGGGAGGAAAGGATATGTTTTCGAGGCGGCCCGGCCGAGGGAGGCGTGGAACTAGTTCGGAGGGAAGTCAAAGTGGGATTCTCTCTGCAATTTATGCGACTCCCGGCGCCTACCCCTTTCCACGTCCGGGAGGTTTTCTGCGCAGTGTGAGGGACAGAGATGGCTGGAGATTAAATATGGTGGTAGGATGAGGTGAGGGAATAAGCGGAGGATATAGAGGGAGAGAGAGAGGAAGAGAAAGTGAGAGGGAGATCAAGAGAGAGAAAATGCTGGGGAGTTAAGATGCAAAAAATGAATATATGCCAAACAAGATGATCGAAACGGAACTTATGATGCCTAATTTCCATTCAATCATTTAATTAATACTTATATTGCCTTTAATAGCATTAAAATCACCGCGGATATGTTGCTTTTTGTGTTCCCAAATTTCATAATTTAGCGTTATAAAATATTACAAATATATTCGATCGGAATATTAAATCACGCGTATTTGCGCGGCAAAAATAAGGCGTATACGTATTACAATATACCGAATCTGAGTCCAAAAACAGTTGTTGCTATGGCAACACTCTCATAATGAGTGATAAAAACTGCCAAATCGCCAGTAATTACGAAAAATTCTAAGAAATACAATCGATAGGCAAAATTCTACGATAAAAATTGGAATCTTCATTCCTTTTCTCAGAGAACAGTACAAAACCCACTCCGATATTGCAATTCTAAAATCTTTTATTGTGCAAGAGAAAATTAGCCTGCACGATAGATTTCAGATTTCCCATGTAAATCAAATGGGAAGGATAGTTCCTGGAATCGAACCCCGGATTCCAATCTTCGCAACAAAAACTATCCTCGGGAGCTCGGCTCATGTAGCAAGAGATATCAACAAAGTGTCATGAAAATCGATCTATTGGTTAAAAAGTTAATAGAAGGGGACGAGCAAACAGACAGACACAACGACGAAACTATAAGCCTATTTCCATACTGGAAAGTATGCTAAAAATGAGTGCGTAGTGGAGAGGAGAAGAATGTTGTGTTGGCATGATATTCTCGAGAGAGGATTGCGTATTAATTGCTGATAAGAAGGAAGTTAAGAGATGTGACGCTTGAAAAGATGATAGGGTTTGGAAGAATTTGTTTAAGAAGTGATAGACTTGTTTAGTCATTTTACGAGTTGATTCAACGTATATTTTCGGAACATGGGTCGGAAAATATAATTTTGGAATGATCAATTTCTCTCGAAAGTTTGCTGAAAGTTGAATAAATACAAATTGTTGTAAGGAATTTCAGCGAGTGCGATTTAACTAGGCAGTGCCTCTTTAAATAAAGTGTTTTAGGTGTTTTTTCCGTTATGAAATAGAGATTAAATTCAGAGTAAGAAAAGTAGATCCCATTTTAAGGGGGATATAATTATGAAACAAGCATTGGCACTAATATTATACGATTACTGGATGAATATAACATAAACAAATAAATAAAGAAATCAAAATAACAATAATATTACTGAACATGATAATTCAGTAGCGAATATTATCCACTATGTGAAGTTTGACTTCATTAATCTGGAAGACCTATTCACTTACTCTTCTCCATTAAGGCTCAAGTGGAAGGTTTGATGCATCATAGAACCCATAATACGCTCGGCATCAGTTACAAGAGAAATTACACGCTCGTGAGGTCATTTTTACGAGCGATAAATCCCAGCTCGGAGCTCCCAATAATGGAGCAAAGCAAAGAATCGCGCAATGATTGATATTGACAAGAAGGGATCTCTCGCGTGATATGTGCGGTCATTCCGTCCTCGAGTAGGTCCAGGATTTAACGTGGGACAAATAGGCGCAATCGACAATCCGACGATATCGACGTCGGTAAATGACAGGAATTCCGCGCGGAACGATTGCGTTAGTCCCGGAAGTTTGGAATAGTGGTGGTGCTGCGGAACTATTTTTGAATCGAGGGGGACAAGGGATGAGGAGAGGTGAGAAGTTTTTTGTGGGAGAGAAAAGTTTCGGAAAGAAAATTTTTATTTGTTTTAAGTTCGGAAAGAGAACGCCAGTCGAGGGAAGAGATTAGGAGACGTTGATAGTGGCGGAGGAAAGGAAGGAGAGAGGGCCGAGGAAGCGGAAAATTGATGAGGATAGTACCGCGGGAAAGTAGAGCTTTGGAGAGAAAGTGGGTTCTAGTTGGTAGTTAGCGGAGTTTTTTTTACACGGGAACTGAAGAAAACGGGAAAAGTGAGGCGGAAGAAGGTGACAGGGTTGCCGAGTTTGGAGGGAGGATAGTAAGTAGCGTGAAAGATTGAGAGGCGGTAGGTTTATTTTTCTTAGGAAGTTGAAACCTATTAAGGCGATGGAGGTGGGATGGGGAAATTCTTGCGGCTTAGGTAAAACTCATGGAAAGGGGGAGGGGTGCTTCTGCGTTCGCAGGAGCTGGAAGGAATTCGAAGAGAATCGAAGTGGTGAATCTGAAATTGAGAGAGGATATGGGGTGTGCTTCAGGGTAGGAGGGTGGGAAATGAACTAGGAGGAGGTGAGACCAGAAAAGGAAGAAACTAAAAGTGATGCAAGTAATGAGAAAGGACTTGGTTCGGAGTTAGAGAATTAGAAAGATATTTAATAAGGTTTGGGTTTGACGAAAAGGAAAGAGAGTCTGGATATGTCGGGGGAAGAGTTAATGAAGTGTGGGAAAGACGCTGAGAGATGGAAGATTTTTGGCTCGGTGATAGCTGGATAGTGTTTTAGTTTGTAAGTGATGAGAGTCCACAGACGCGATTACGTTACGAATGAAACTTACGAATTTTGACTCCATGAACTTCGTGTACGATATCAGGGCAGTTAAATTTTCCCTGAGGGAAATAATTAAATTAAAGGAATAAAATGTTTAAATCTTTTTTGTTATTTTCATAAAAATTGAGTTAAGGTTTGGCAGATTAATGACGTGAGCCATTATACTTAGAAAATATGGTTTTATAACATCAGCAAAAATTTCTGCTCACAATGTTTTAACGTATATATCATCTTTCATATGATTATATATATATATATATATATATATATATATATATATATCAGAAAATTCTGGGACGTGAGAACGAGTTTGGTAACCGTACATTATTTACCTCATTCCCTCTTTTCTTCTAGCGTAATTGAAGCACGAAAAAAATGGAAAAGCAAGGCTCTTAATCTCATTTTCAGGTACAAAAGTTCTGGATGTTTTTTTATACGCTCACCTCCTGAAATTATCAACACCCTTTCTTTCTCACCCCTTTCTCTCTTTTTTCCTCGCTGCCAAAAAGTGGTCACATTACTTTTTCACTAAGCAGAAGAAAAAGAGGGAGACCCAAACGGACGCGAAATCTTTCAAGGTAGCTTCCTTTGGGCCTCTTTTGTTTTTTTTATTTTGTAATTAATGAGTCCCGAGTTAGTTTCGAAAGAGAGAAAGAGATAGAGGGGGAGGAGGGTAGGGGAGAGAATAACATTATGCGAGGCTGCTTGGTTGCTTTTACAATGGACTTGGGCCTACAAAGCGTCTAGTCACCCTTTACCCGCCGAAATGCGCCGAGCACACCTCTTTTATTTCTTTTTCTGTTTCTCTCTTTCTCGTTCGTTGACTCCCTGCTTTCCTCTAGGGAGCTCTGTTGTGGTTTCTCTGTTTGTGTGTTTGTGTTCAGGTTGGAAGTGGTGGGTCTAAGATTTTTAAAGGGAGAGCAAGAGGTCAGAGGGTGTTGTTGTCTGGGCGAGCTGCGTGGAGTGGCGTCGGGGAGTAAGGTGAGAGGTGGAGGAGTTGGCGTCCAGCTTTTACCTCAACCGCGCTTCCGAAAAACCGCCTTTTCCCCCGAGCCATAATTTTGATACTACTACTACAGGGTAGGGGAAAGAGGCTCTGTTGAAAGTTTGGAGGGCAACATGGGAAAGCCGAGGTACAAGCTCGCCTTAAAATCTTACTTTTCCTCAGGAATACATTGCAGTATAAGGGCCGAGAACGTTGTTTATGGACCGCGATTCCTGATTATGGCTAATTTATTGCTTTTTTGCAAAGTGAATGGATGGAAGTATTTATATTTAGTTATATGTCAAGGAGGTCTCACCATTTATTTAAATAACTAAATTATGGCGAACATTTGTCATTATATCTGCACATTATTAAATATATATTTTGCATGGTTATTAATTATAAGTTATTACCCAATCACAGAACAAATTGGAAAAGTGAATATAGGTATTTCTTTGTAGCTACGAAAAACAAAACAGTTTGTATCCAATTTTATTCATTCGCACAATTGGAAATTCATTTCCCATCTCTTCGCGCGTTACATTTTATTTCCTAAACGAGCCAATTCTCCCACGGTCATTAGCTAAACTTCTTGCATGAAATTATTCCACAAAAATGAACGTATTATTTTAGAAGATATAGGGGAAAAGGTGTCGGACTAAATGGAAATTTCATCTATTTTATCTAATATCCATGAATTCATATTATATGTAAACCTAAGGCAAGATTCAAAAATTGTCTCAAGTAAAAAAGGAGATTTTCAACGCAGCTTAAATATCGCAATTCATAGCGCGAAGGAATTGTATTATAATCAATCTGCTTTGAAATTGTCTTCGGTTTAAGAGGATGAGAATCTGCGCTCTTATAATGAGCGGTGAAGAGAAAAGCCGAATGACATGAACGCCCAATTCTTCTGAGTCTTCGATCCTGAGAATGCTAACTAGGAACAATCATTGAATCCCTCTGTAGTAGCGTGTTAATCTGTCGCTGCTGCTGCGAGGAAATGTAGCCAAAACTTTGGCGGCGCTGCTTTGAACTGGAGTTTCGATCACATATTGGTTTTGTGCCTGGCCCGCATTTTGGAAATTAGCTTGGCAATTGGCGATCGTCCGGCTCCACTCGATCCTCCCGTCATGGAGAGTATCTAATACCTGGTGCGTTGTATAAAAGGTGGACAGAACGAAGGATTCCGAAAAAATATTATAGACGTATTTTAGCACGGAACGCGGACTGCATTGTCGGTGTAATTATCTGGAAGGAAAAAAGTAAGGAAAGAACTGCTGATGAGCTGATGATGATGGCAGTTAAAAGAAATTAGACCGACGGAAAAACCGAGAAAACGTGCACAAAGAGACAGAATACTTAATTGATTGGTGAAAAAACTAAGTCTCTCTGCTTTCGTTTAAGAGGAGATAGTGCGTCAAAAAGACAAACCGAACGCATAAGCGTATTTTTTAAAGAAATAAACCGCTAAAGATATTAAACGATGGTAATATTATGCATAAGAGTTTCGGTGATCTGTCATCGTAACGCTGACGTCATAAATGGCACGTTTTAACAAACTTTCCGATTAGGTGGAAGGTTGAAATTTCGCAGGAATGTTTGATTCAGATATAAAAATTAAATGACGCACAAAAATACGAAAAAAGACCCGGGTTCGACTCAAGGGGGTGGGCGATTTTCATTTCCTGTAAGATAACACGTAAAGATCGACTTTTTAAAGTGCAGGCTTTTATTCTTTTGGAAATTAAAATTAGAAAAGATTGATGTACGAACTTGAAATATAAACTATGTTTCAGGAATATTAATGAAGTTTCTTATTCTATTCAGTTTTTTCCGCCTACCGTTCGAAATCTCTCACATTAAACATTTAAATCACATATTTAGGGAAAATATCGGCTTTTAAACGGTATGTTGTCTTGCCGACCACATCATTGTTAAACTTCGAGAATAAACTGTTGTCTCAACCCGCGTACGTGTAATATACGAGTTGTCGGTGCTTGCATATTGCAAGCGCTTAAAAATCACCATACAACAAGATCTTAACTCGTAAATAGACCACTTCGACAGCATTTGAACTACCCATTAAAATAAAATAATAGTTTTCATTTTCTGCTGAATTAAGGCATCTATCCGGAATTTATAAATTCTCTGTCGATCGGCTCGCGTCCAAATTTTCGAGTTTCAAGCTTCATGGTTCAGATCACCCTTTTAAAGCAATAACTGTAATCACCGTTAAGGCAATAGTCTATACATTACACTAAAAGTTATGTAAAAATTATGATATTTTTTGTGTTAGTCATCATCAACCGTGCCTTTTAGTACATATCTGAATTTAAAAAACTATTTAAATTGTCACGTCATCCTATGTATACGTCGTTGGCTGAAATCAAATGGGTTATAATGCAATCTAAGCATTAAATCAGCGCTAATGAAGTATGGGAAATCAATTCCCATTGAAAGGCATTGGAGTCGTTTGCTATGGTAGTTAATATCTTTCATTGTTGAAAACCGAAAAACTTTTCATAATTTTATGATTAAAATCAAATTTTTACACAAATTTAGCACGGATTTGAATTGTGTCTTCAAGAAAAATAAACGTCATTCTTTCATCCATAATAAGGTGCATGTCCCGACATTGTATATTTATTTTAAATAATTTAAAAAATCAATTTTATATAGCCCTGCGCCGTTTTTAATGCTTTTCTTATGGGTGTTTAAAACTGGAATTTGGGATCAAAAATACCCCTTTTCTGAGATTTCGGATTTTACCATAGGTTGTGCCCAATGACCTATCTTCATTCCAAATTTTAGCTCTGTAGCACTTCTGGAAGTACGTTAGGTTTTACATGATATATATATATATAAGCCCACATCACCCTGTCATTCCCCGTTCAGTGTGTCACTCTCATTTACTCTACTGCTGAAGAAGGGCATAGGCCCGATAAGCTTGCGTGTTTTTTGTTTTTGTGTTCGTGTGTTCAACGTGTCTCTTCGACGCCCCCAGCAGCCTGCCAACTTGTTCTCCGACTTGGTAAGTGTCCGCTGGTCTTCCTTCAACACCTTTTCATTTCCTTAAGTCTATATATATATATATATATATATATATATATATATATATATATATATATATATCTTATATTCTATAATGTAAGAAGCAGCTATTTATAATGATAAGAGTGCATAGATTGCCTTAAATTATCGTAGGATTTTAAATTTAAACTGTTTTAGGAAAATTAATGAAGTTTTTTTATTTATTCATCTTTGTCTGCCTACCAATCGAAATCTTTCATATTAAATATTTAAATCACATATTTTGAGAAAATATCGGCTTTTAAAAGGGATGCTGCCTTGCCGACCACGTCATGGTTAAACTTCGAGAATCAATAATTGTTAACAGTTATTGTTGTCTCATCCCGCATACGTGTAATATATATGAGTGCATAGATTGCCTTCAATTATCGTAGGACTTTTCACGAAATTACGTAATCCTAATGGGACTGAGATTTAGTTGCGATTCCTTTGCTTATCTAAACGACTATATAGATGTAGAGTAAGAGAGAGGGGGATGTGTGGAGGGAGATAGGAAGGAAGGGATATAGAATGGAAGGTACATAGAAAGTAAGGGTGGTATAGAATTAGCCTATTTTTCCAGAGGAAAGAGAAAGGAGAGGGAGGGTGGATGGGAGGAAGGGAGGATGGAATGGATCCATGCATACCCGTCACATTTGACGGGCAATTACGCTAGTAAATCAATAGTTTGTATATCAGATTTCTGAAAAAGGAGGGAAAAAGAGTCGTTAAAACTGTAAAATATTATTTTGCGAATAAAGTTTCTTCTTCACGTAAAAAATGAAATTTTCATTTATCTTTGCAACATTCAGAACTCCTTTGAGATGCATTCATATTTTATATGCGTAAGTGACCAAAGTTTTTTGTTGCTTCAAATAAAAATACACTAGAATATATTGATGATTGTTTGGTTTGTATTTATGGCTAATCAACCTGTTGGATTATTATAACCATTACTCCTTCCACACTGAACACAAACAAGGGAGGAGGGAAACCCGGCCTACTCTTTACGAAGAGCACCAAGGGTAGAATAACTTGAAAATCGCTTTATTAATTTCATATGAACAATCGAATTAGCCACCTAGTATTTCATTCATGGCCGTCGATAGGAAGAGGATTATAATTATCCGCTAATTAATTTATCAACTTGAATTATAAAGCACAAAACTTTGTTTTGCTGAGGCATTCTCTCAATAGAATCTGCATTTAAGGGTAAAAGGAGATCTTGCTATGAGGAAGAGGTACCTTGAGGTAATCGAGGAAACCACGTAAATTATCGATAAGGCATTTGCGTCTCGATGAAGCAGATTTGTTTGAAGATAATGGATTTTGTAATTAAGGAGAGGCCATGTTTTATCGACATATTTAACTAGAGTTGTTTCATGGCTGAAAGTACGCCTGTTTATTCATTTATTGGAAAAATATTGTAGCACGAAACAAATAATCTAAGACGAAATAATAATTTTATTCTATTAGTATATACATATGTTAAAATGGGAGCATATTTAAGTTTTTTGGACATTTGATTTCAGGTATAAATTAATAAAAGATTTTTTTTACTTGACCACGACTAAGATTCTTATTATAATCTGTCTTAAACTTTTCAACTGATGATAATAAATGCATGTTTATTGTAATACTGATTCTAAAATTCGTGACACGCCTTATGATGAAAATAAGAGCGGACGCAAAGTATATATCCAACTTTTACGAATAAGCACGCGAATATCTATATCGGAAAAAATGGGGTAGGCTAAGAAAATAACGTTAATTAATTTTTGCGATTTTAAAATTTTTTGTCATTTTAACGTAGCGTGACGATACGGAGGCTTGTGGATGAAAAAATTCGATGTTGGCTTATCCCTTCTTTGCTGTCTTTAAATGATCGATAACGCTTCAAATTTATTTTTCTGTAAGAGTCCGCATTTCCGCTGAAGAATGGTTTATCGTCTACTGTCGCCTCATGTTGCGTTGATAGAGGGAAAATTCTCTCTCTAACGTTTCATTTCTCATGCTTTATTTTTATTTTGGTGAGGTTGCGAGGCTAGATAAAGAGTTATCGACGCGCCACTTTGGAACGCTGTCTGTTGCGACCTCAAAGAAAGGGATAAGGGAGAGTGAAAGAAGGAGGGAGAGAGAGAGAGGAGAAAAAAAGAGAAAATAAAATAGGTATATGTACATGTATGCATGTTTATGAGGGAGAGAAACGGATGTGTTTGAAAACGTAAAGAAAGAAAGAAATAACGGGACACAAAGAGAAATGATATTTTATTTCCACTTTTGCTGTTACTGTGGTTGACTAATCTCGCCCTTTTGAACTTTAACCGCTTGAAACAACGCATGAAGCCACTCCAAATGGATAGCGAATGTTTAAATCCGCAAAGAGCCGCCTCTGGATGTTTTGAAATCACGAAATCTGTAATATGCATGTATATGTATATACACGTAATATGTGTTTATATAGTGTCTCTGTATTTATTTTAGCGTTCACATCGGGATGAGTAATGGTATGTAACGCTAGAGCTCGGTGATTACTGATGTTAATTCATTTCGCTAACGTTTCTTTCTGTAACTGAGCGCTTCAGCTTCCTTGGCTCAAATGAGACGGCTATGAGTGTAACAGATTTGTCTTTTCTGTATTTCTGGCGATTGATGCATTCATTATTCTAGCTCTAAAAAATAAGTATATAATTTCATTTCGGGTAATGGAATATGCGAAAAATCCGTTTATTTCGACAATATCTTTTTCATACTCCCCTTAAAGTGATCATATTTTGTATGCGAGTCAAAATTCAATATTGCGTGTTAATATAATAAATATATAATAATATAATATATAATAATATAATATATAATAATATAATAAATTTTCGATTTTATTTCATTTTAAATTTTTGGTTATTTAATTTAGCTTGACCTCGAACTAGATATTTAAGCCAGGGGCTATAATGTCGAATATGGCCAGGGAAGTGTGGGCATTTGGGTGATGCATGATTAAAAATATGTACAGGTTTTCCTCTCTGTATGCGGGATTCACTTTATGCGAATTTGCTATTATACGGCAAACTTATTGCTACCGGAATTCATTTTTATCCGTCTTTGATTCGCTCTTATGCGGTTATGCGGCCAGTGCAGTAGAAATGAAAGAAAGTTATCAACTACACCACAAGGCGACCATTCAGTCTCTCAATGTCTCTAATGCCGTGCGTATTAGTATTACAGTAAAAGTGATGAGAGTGGAGAGGATATTGTAGAGTGGAGATGAGACGGAGATTTCGTGTGATACTGTTTCAGTACACTTGGGAAGTTTTGTCTCCTTGCCCGCGGAACTTGCGTTGGGCCAAGACAACCCTCCAAAACTTTAAACCTCCACTATCACGTAACTCACAACAGCCACCACTTGTGCTCGTCTGATTACTTTTATTGGCGAGTATAATTTAGTGTTAATTTTTTAAATTTTGTATTTAGCGCATAAGAAGTCGTAATGGAGCGAAAGAAGAGCGTCTTGGAGGGGAGTTAGGATTGCTTGTGTAACGTATCCCTATATTTTACATGATAATATGTGTTCTGCTTGTGTGAATTCGCTTTATGCGTCACTTTCCTGGAACGCAACTTCCGCATAAAGAGAGAGAAACCTGTATATAAAATTTAGTTGTTTTTACTTAGAAGCTAACTCTAAAGAGATATCTCAAATCTATCTTGCTTTTTCAGTATAGTTTAGAAAATTCCTTCAAGAGAGTCGATAAAAAAGTAGAAAACCGTTTCATTCTAATGGACACTTTTAAGGCCTAAAGTAAAATTTGAAAAAATAGAGCAGCGGTTAGTTTTAAAATCTACTTTTCCTTTCTTTTTTCACTGGAATTGACCGTCATGCATGCGAAAATATTAAAAAACGGAAAAGGTTTCCACGTAATCTGGAATCATATTCTCTCGGTTGATGAATCCAATTAAATAGAAAGTAAAATTTAGCGGTTGGGAATTTTCAGTGAGATTGCGGCGTGGACTACACGAATTAAAGGGACAGGGAAGGCGCGAGATACGCGATTGCGAAATGTTCTATTTGTTTTGCTGGCAATTTTAACTCCCTTAAATTTCATTAATACTCATCTCTGCGAGGACCAGACAAAACAGTAGCCCTCTAGGTAAATCACACATTTTTTCTCTGGCTTTCTCACTCGTTAACAACTCATTATAGCCTTTGTTGTAGAAATTCCGAAATTTTGCGAGATGGTGTTTTGTTTAGTAGCGATAGGGAGCAGACGTAATTTTTCTACTCTTAATGGAAGAGTTTTACAGATGTTTTCACGCAAAACATATTTGAATTTTTAACATGTTTTAGCCAAATGCAATTAATTTTCTTCATTTTAGTAATTTCCTCTCTCTCTTAGGTTCATGGCGAGTTATTGCGGTAGTTTTGCAATCATGTATGTATTTCATTTTTTTTACTTTCAGCCCCTGACAAACTGAGGCTTTCAGCTTATTATCAGAGAAAAGCAGAGTATGTTTGAATCTATAATTTCAACGTAACGTAATGCCAAGTTTTAACTTTTTGGTAAAAAATCATTTGAAAAATAATACTTTCTCCATTTACGAAGTATAGAGAAAGTATTGTTTTCATGGAAAAAATCGAATTCGAGATTTCAAGGGAAATACATGTTTTTGTTGAAGAGATATTTTAATAACTACATTTTTTAGCTGCCACAACCACACCACCTACCGGCGTCTATTGTAAACACTTTACGCTCCCTTTTATTTTCTTAATTGTTAGAGCTTCAGGACTATATCCAATATCAGAAGGCTACGGTTTTAGTTTACTTCTGTTCTTTGTAAAGTCTTTAAAATTTTCTCTCAGCTTCTTAAAATATTTATTATCGTTTAATCTATTTGGAATTCGTAGAAATATAACAGGTATGGAGAAAGTCATGTGATGGCCACATGAGTTTTTCTTTGCACGACTAAATAATTTAGATTGATCGGTTTTCTTTTATTTAAAACAACGTATTTGTAATTTGCATTGAAAACAAGTTATATTGAAATCTTTAAAAGACAGCCATGTTGGTTTATGCATAATTTTTACATTTTTTATTTTCCAGTGAGTGTGTCATATGTTGCTATATGCTCGTATGATTTCAACCTGATTAAAATTTGATGTTAATCCCATATTAGTAATGTTAGATGGGATCAAGCGTGGAACTTTGGCTCCAACAGATGCTAAATTAGGAAAATGCTACGCCTCAGGATTATTTTGCTGAAAAATAATAAAATTTAGTCGTATTTTTAAAAGAATCGGATGACACACCAGTCTTGGTTCTCTGCTATCCTGTCATTCCTCTCAGTATCTCAGAATAACAATACAAACACTGTTTTTCATTGTCTTCGTCCCATCAACACTCACACTCTCTCTCTCTCGACTCGACATTAACCCATGACGGCCCAATTTATTTCTCGCCGTCGAAGAGAGATAGAATTCCTTCACCCTTCAAAGCGGTATCTTATTTTTTTAAGAGGTCGCAAGAGGTGAGGTGTTTCGAGGAAGAATCGTAAAGCGTAAGTTCCGAGGCTGACGAAGTGGACTCTGGAAGTTAAGTGAGTGAGGGAGAGTTTGGGTTTTATTTATACTGCCGCGGTGTAGGAGGGGTGTTGCGTAGGTGGGACCTAAAAAGGAGCGTGGGTGTGGAGAGGAGGGTGTAAGTGGCTGAAGTGGAGAGGGAGAGAGAAAGAGAGAGAGAAAAGGAAGAAGGTTTCAGGGGAGAGAGTGAGAGAAAGGTAGTCTTAGGAATGGGCGGCAGAGTGAGAGCGAGTGGGAGAAAGGGCAATTCCTGACCAAAGACTTTCTTACAATTTCTCTCACTTCCTTCCCACAATCTTCCTCTTTTTACTTCGTCCTGAACGCCCACAAATGTGGAGAGTCCTCGAGAGATGGGTCCTCAAACGCACCAATCCACTTCCGTTCTTATCCTCTCCCCTTCACCCTTACCCTCTCTTCCCTCAACCGCCCCCTTCTCTTTTTTAACCGACCCTTAACCGCATCGCTATGAAACCGTCTTCTCTCTATCTCTCCACCATATCCTGCTCACCTTCGCGAGTAATTTGGATTATGTCGGCGTTCTCTCTTTCTCTATCCCCTTCTCATACTATCGTTTTATCGGCCTAGTACGCATTTCTTCTCTCCTCCTCCTTCCCCTTCTTCCTCATACCCTTTCTCTTCCATCCTTTTCTTTCTTACCCTCCTCTCGCCCACCCTACCTCTCCACCCTTTTGTAGGTAGTCGTGGGAGGTTCTCTTTCAAAGGGAGAGGAAATCCTTGGGATCTTTCTATAGCCTCCTTGTCAGGGAGCCATTTTCATCCCTCCAACATTTGTGGGAGGAGCAATGGGTGAAAGAGCTGAGGAGAAATAAGAGTTTCCTGTGGAATGGGCTGGGATCGGCGCGGCGACGGAATAATGGGAAATGGGGAAAGAGTGTTTTTTAAAGGAATAAGGCATGTGAAAGAATTCGATTGAGGCTGAGAAAATGATGAAACTGAGTGTCCTGTTGTTTGATACCATTGGAAATTGGAGATAATTGTTGTTCATTCCGGATTATTTTTTATAAAGTCGGGCAATAGTTTCTCTTAAATCGGATATATATTTAATCGACGACATTTATTAGTTAATTGATCAGGCAGAATGAAATTTTCAACTATATAAATGACTTTAGTTTTTTAATCGCTTGAAATTCAAAGGATTGTAATATAGATGTACTTAGTTTTACAAGTATGTAATAGCTTAAAATTGACACATTTGGGTTTTGATCTACTATTAATTTCTCTGTATCCTGTTCTTCGGTTTGGAGATGTATGTTTATTTAACGAAATTGCTTATTTTTTAATACGTATGTGTTATTAAGTTAGAAAAATGAAGACGAGTAAATTAAAATTATATATATGTATAATTATTAAGGTGTAAGGATAAATATTAACTTTTTATCTAATTAGTACTACCTCGAACAAATTCCTGCACATAATAATGGAAGAATTAATTTGGTTGCAAGTTATGTACATAATGCAAACACGTAATTGGCTAGTGGTAATGAGAGTGATTAATTTTTTAAATTTAAGACTTGGAAAGCATTATTGTGTAATTTATTTCAATCAGTACTGAATAGAAAATAATTAGAGGAAGGATAATCTCTTTAACTTTTGGTGACTCCTCTCATTAATTGCATTTAATGTTGTATTTCAGAATTATTGCATTTTTTCTCATTACCAACTAGATAATTGAATATTTTAAAACTTTATTACCATCGCTTTTTCAAATAAAAGAAATATCTGAATGTAAAGATGTAAGCTTTGTAAATGAATCATAAATTTGAACCAATGAAATTTTTAGAGCTCTTTATATTGGAATATATTTCTTGCAAATGCACACATTTAACCGTTGAGATAATGTAATTGAAATAATAACACGAAATTTTCGAACTAAAAATTTAAAAAGAACTTGAATTTTATGCCGCACACAATAAATTTTCTATAAAACAAAAATCGATGAACGTGTGGAAGACACTGCTAATAATATTAAATGTGATCAGTTATTATGTAAATTGAAAAAATGGTGTAATAATCTCTGAAAGTCCTGATGAGAAACGGAAATTTACCTATAAAATGAGAATTTACAAAATTTCTCTTTGTATAAATACGGAATTTTGAATAATTATTACGGAGTGTCGTCATTACCTATATTCGAGTTATTCTTCAAATAATATAAAAAATACATCAGACATTTTCTATATAATATTCAATCTCTAATAATTTATACGGTAAAGGGTAGCAGATATTAGCAGTTTTATTCATATGGATAAATCATTTATCTCAACTGTATAGATATCATTCGCAATAATGGTGTATATGCTCTTAGTTGAATATAACATCAGCGTAGTTCATTCCATGGATCAAGGGAGATCCTTTGAAATCGTTTCACTCGAATAATTCCCTTGTTTCGTTATTAAATTCAGTCTGCACATTCTTCCTCTTGATGCGCGATTCATGTAAAAAGGAGAGAGCCCCCTAAACATTTTATAGTTCGTTACAAAACGAACAAGTACCTGAGGGATTTCCTCTCCAATCAGTAAAGAGGGATTCGTTTCGAGAGACGAGAAAAAAACTTGAAAAAAACCAAGACTTCCATGAATCACACGCCCTTGCGAAGCCCTCGCTCCAGGGATTTCTTTAAAGCCCGAAGATTATCCGGACGGTTTTCACTCATCCCCCATCACCCTCTCCCGGTCTGTTCTCTCCCTCCTTGTTTCCCCTCTTCCAAAGGAGAGGCGCACTTCCCCACCACAGCCTTTTCCGTCTCTATCTCTGATGTGATGAGTACCTGGTGATTCCAGGTACTTCAAGGCGAACACCTGGGACGAAGAACCTGGAAATCTCTCCCTCTCCTGCATTTATGCTCTCTTTTCCATTCAACTTTCCCCACATGCATCTCCATCCTCGCTTTTTTTGCTTTCTTTCCCATCCCTCATTCTTTTCAGCCTTCTAGTTGCGATGTTGACCGAGTAACTCGTCTCCTCCTTTGCTCGCTCGCCTCTCCATATCACCTCCCTCCGCCGCCTCCACTATCATACTTATCCGATGCAGGAGCTCCTCCTCTCTTCTTACTTTCTCTACTGCCTAAACTCTCCTCCTTGCTATCTCATGTTGAACTGTTTATTTTTTCTTTAGGTCCTCGTCTTACTTGAGGAAGCGGAAATATTCTATCAAGTCTCTTTTTGTTGCGTTATATTCAGTATACTAATGATTTCTACATTCATCATTATTTCGTATACCATTCTACATTACGAATATATTTCTCTCACTATATATCCATTGATATTGCTCGTTTCTTGGCATTTATAATAGGTCAATAAATTCCTCCTAACTTTATAGTAACTGCTAACAAAATGTATAGGTAAATTATTTTGTAGTTAATTTGTTAATTCTAAGGAAGTTTCGTGATACATTTGTGAGAGACAAGAGATAGGGTGAAATCCACAACTCCTTTTTGAATAATTTAATTTTTTACTGTAATTGCCTTATTATTCCATAACCTCTATCCCTCTGAAACGTATCTTTCGTCCAAGTATCCTCCCTCTCCCCGTCCAACCCTCAGTTGTTCTCGTCCCTCGTAACCTCTTCCCCTCTCTCTCTCATTTTCAATTCCATCACAATATCCTTTTTCCCTTATAGGCTCTCACCTATATATCCCTCTCTAACCTTTCTTCTCCCACTTTCTTCATTCCGTCTATTTCTCTTTACTTTTCCACTTTCTCCGTCCCGTCTATTTCCCCCATTCTTCTTGCATCGTCTTGTCCTCCTTTTCCAGGCCCGTCTCCTGCTCTATACTCTCCGCTTCCGCACTCCTTCCTTTGCTGCCACTCCCGGTTTATTGCCGCTTTTCAAGAGAAAACCCTTCCTTCCTCTTTCTTAGTTCGCCTCATCCCCCTCACTGAATTATTCCTCCACGATCCACGGAAAAGGAGAGGGGGACAAAAGGGAAGAGGAGGGGGAGGGCGGTCGAGAGAGAGAGAGATGACGGGGTAGGTAGGCGGTTCTTTAAGGAGGAGCAAGGTGAGGACCCAGGGAATTAAAGACGGAGTGGTCGAGGGAATAAGTAAGACGAAGTGGAGAGGAAGGTTGGGAAATAATTCCCTTTAAGAGGAGGGGATAAAGTGGAGGCGCATCTACGTTCTCCGGACCCTTCTCTCTCATCCACGCCATTCACCTGCTTTCTCCTTCCTCTCTCTATACCTTTCTTCTCCTAGATCCGCCTCGGGATCCTCACGTCATTTGTTATTTGCCGAAGTCGTGTGATCGCCTTGACATAATGGGGACATCGAGGTAATGCTGCTGGAGAAATTGATGGTGATAAACGACTAAAATCGGTAATCAGAAACTGAATCCGGGGTATATATATATATATATATATATATATATATATATATATATATATATATATATATATGATATGTGGGTGCTTAAGGAAGGATGGCTTGGAAAGGTTTTCATTGCTACGCCAAAATCACGACACGACTTGTTATCTCCTTTTCAAATCCTTCATGGATTTTATGCTTATGCTTACCTGATTCAAACCAACGCTGGATATTGAAAACCCTACGTACTACATATTTACGTCGCTACGTTTAAGCCGAGTCGCCGTCAAAACATCCTGTACGTTATGCATATTATACGACAAGAAGGCTGCGCGGAAAGCCTACATTCAGGATATTTTGCCACAAGGGGAGGACAATTTCAATAATGTTACGTCTCCAAGAAAATTGTGGATGGATTCGATGGATGGATTATCTCCCAGTCATCATGTACGGTAGATTTCACTGTCAGTACAGAGATTTTATTCACCCTATCCTCTCTTATTCTCCTATGTACGAAGTTATCCTGTACCAGCAGTTCGTGAAAAAATGCTGGAACGTTGGTAGGAAATATTAAGATGTGCTCATGCGGGATGAAGGGGATATTTTTTCTCTTCCAGACTCCACGTCCGGAGGAAGTAGAGAGGGGAAGGGGAGACGGGGAAGGGGAGGGCATTCTGTATTCACACGCGCCCGCCTTCCTTAACTCCCCGCCCGCGTGGTTCAACGACTCGGAATCCATTTCGAACTGTCAACTCTCAGACTTTGTTCTTTTCCTCGTCTAGTCTCCCACGTACCTGGGAAAAAATAAATCCTCCTTTCAAAGCGTCTTGCCTCATCCGAGCCTCTTCCTCTCTCTTCACTATCTTTCTTCTCTCTCTCCGCGGCTCACTATCCCTTACCCCTTTCATTACGAGACCTCCTTCCTCATACGTTCCTCGCCCCTCCCCCTCCTACCCATCACCATCTCCCTCCCTCAATCTCCTTATATCTTACCCTGCCTCAATTCTCACTATGCGTTCACCGGTGTCTCTTCTCTCTCTCTCCTCTGTGACCCGGGGCCTGAGGTGAGCTGTGACCGCTTCTATCGATCTCTCCGGAGTCTTCGTTCATGCCGCTCCCACTCTTCTCTCTCTATCTCCTTTCTCCTCTCTTATACCGCCCCACTCTTACCGATCTTTCTCCTAATTTCTTATCTTTGCTTTTTCTATTTATTTCTCGATCGAATTATTATTATTTTTATACTTTCTTCATTGTTTTTCCTGATTTTCTTTCGCTTCACGATTTTCTCCTCGTCGGTTTTTCCTTTGCTATATTTCTAACTTTTATTATTTACATCTACATTATCCTTCTTTCCTCTTTCTTTTGAGTAACTTTTTCAAAATCTCATTGTGTTCCATTTCTATTTCACTCCTTTTTCTTTTCAGTTCGTATTTTTAGTGCATGAAAATATTACTTTATCTATTGAGTTTGTCACACATCTTTTTATATTTCATTTTTTATGTTATCCTAACTTTATTAACCTAATCTTTATTAAGATTCCACCGTTATTTTTATTTTATAATATTTACTCATTGTTATGAAATAAACGAAGGATATATTAGAAAATGGTGCTTAATGAAAAGTCTTGTGCATTCACATAAGTTTTTTTTATGGCAACATATCATTCCAGATTTTATCTTTAGATATTTATTTTCCTTATCTCTCTTTCTCTATGAACTATTACCTCAGTAGAGGAGAGTAATATTCTTCCTATTGCCTCTGCTCATCTCGCACACACTCATCTCCCTCTCACCTTCGTTCTATCTAAAACTCTTTTCTCTCACATATCTTTTATCTCTCTTTTAGAGCACTGCGAATCACAATATGCATTTATATTTCAATTGCGGATCGAATCATCTCTAAATATTCGAACCAAATCGAATCACTAATCGAATTGACTATGCAAATGTATGATATATAAACAATTAAATTGTAAATAAAACAGAAAATGGTTTATTTATAAATGTAGAATGCATCTACACAAAATTAGTATTGAGTATAACAGTAAATCTTTTTGAGAACAAATCACGGCGTTATTCTTCCTAAGAAACAATGATGTACTTGAACACTAAGAATAAGAATCAAGAATCATACGCGAGCATTTCTTCAACATTGACACAACAAAATAAGTCTTTATAATGCGTTCTAACCTAGATACCTAAACTAATTGCCTCAAATTACACCGAAGTTTATTAATACCACCATACATAACAACAAATCATATTGACGCAGCCGTTAACATTAAAAATGCAATCACTCTATATAGAATAGGCTATTATACATGAAGTTCAAAGCTAAACTTAAGTAGCTTACATAAACTTTAAACAAGTCTTACAGCAAAACGAAGTCTGTCAGTATCTCCAAATTCAACTGTACGTAATCTATTTTAAGTGAAGCACACCCTTGGCCTTCACCTTAATTTGTATTTGTAAGACTACTAGTTGCAAAGGAAATATGTCAAACATTGTCCGTTAAAAATTGACAAGAGCTTAAGGTATTAATACTAATAATCTTTTATGAACATAGCTTCATGCTCGTCTCCTGCGATGAGGTATTGTGAATGAGTTTAACTGTTGTAATGTAGATTCGAAAATATGGAATCGGAGTCCGTGCTACGAAACGAATCGAGTTCCCATTCCCGATTAGAAATCGGACCGTATCTCGAAGCCTACTCTCTTTCTATCCTCATTACCGTCTTCGTATTCTCCCCAGACAAATTCTCTCCATAAATGCATTGTTTCCGACTTTCATTCCAGCTCTACTCCGTGAAACATATTCCTTTCTCGCAAACGATTCAACATTATCCCCATTTCTTTTCGCTTTTACGTTTCTCTTAACCCTTTCGGTCCTTCCAGCCTCTTTTGAATTTTCTTATCGCCATCATCCTTTTTGATTTGAAATCCGTGATGCCTTTTTCATCCTGGAACCCTAACTTTTTCATTTCACAATTTCCTTCCATCCTCTTCCTCGTTGCGAAAAAATCCGTCTTTTATTTCTCCTCGTATTCATTCTCCGCGGCCATTTATTCTCTTGTTGAAGCAATGCCACCCTTAAAGTTCCAGCTCCCTCAGGAAAACGCAATCGTACCAACTCCGTAAAATTTCTTCACTCGCGCTTTCATAAAAAAACTACTCGAATTCTTTACTTTTATTACCAGGGAATAATTCTCGTGAATACCTCTAATATCATACTGCAAAAGTTTCCTTTAAAACTTTAATTTCATATTTCATGTTGTTCACTCCGCATATATCTCTCAATCTATGCGTTAAGACATCTGATACTAGAGCTACTTTGCTTTTTACCTGCGGTATACTTTGGGGCTCCCAAGACTTGAGGATGACCGCTGAAGTTAATTTTATGCATTTACTCATGATTCATACGAAGAATGGTTTTTTTATTTACCTCGAAAATTTACACTGAAATAGTGAAAAATTCATTTGTTTTACGAAAGTATGTTTGTGTGATTTACAGGAAAGAACTTAAATGTAGAAGTTTGACTGAAATAAAATGCAAGTCTTAAATGAAACGCATCCTTTTTTATAATATCATCCATTTGGGTGCTGCATTTAGCAGTATTTCTTGGAAAAATCCGACGCTTTATATTTATCTCTCTCTAATTCACTTGAGTTTCGATTCGGAAAGGGTCACTCGTCTGGAGGACCTATTCGCCCCGATGCCCTCACGTTCGTCTGGAAGGTAGTGGGCAGTAGAGAAGAATAGAGTGGGTCAGAGCTGGAACATTTGGGGAATGGTAGGGGCATCTGACCGTTCAAGTATCCAATAAAAATCAAGCGATTCCTCCTCTAGTGCACAAGATCACCCTCTTTCAGCACAAATAAGATCTATCACTTCCTCTATCTCTTCCTCTCCTTCACTCTCACTGGGTATTTGAGGCGTTCGAAATTTTTAGAGCTTTCAGATCCACTGTGTCCTTTCCATTTTACTTTTTATTTTTCACGGAGCTGATTGACGAAAAAGATCTCCCCCGATCGAGGACATAAATCGCTGAAAAGACGTTTATTACAGATAAAGTCATTTATTCTCTAATTGAATTGCCTCGGTGGTTTTATTTTTTACGAATGGACCACCTCTCAGCTGTCCATTTGAAAATGGTTCGGAAAATGAAATATATCGTTTTAACCCATAAAAATTTAATCACCTAACTGGAAAAAATGATCGAGCTTGTCTGATAAAAACCTTTGAGAGAATTATTCATTACAGTAAGGAATTTAATCTTCAGGAGGTTCGCGATTGAGAGAAAACGTCAATGACAAGTTGTTTAACTAGATAACGCAAAATAATTTTTACAATTATCTGCTCTATAAAGAAAAAACCTAACGTTTAATACATTAAATCATCTGACCTAGAGAAAATGAATGTAGAGAGGGAAATCCTTGTATGCTCTTAAATATTAACTCCATTCCAAAACTAGGCCAAAAGAACAGGTAAAACCAATATCTGCCTCTGTCTAAAATTTGTTTCTGACGGTTTGCAGCTGCAATTGCGATTTATTTTCCTATTCTCTAACTGGATCTCAAAAGTCTCCGGAAAAACAGCGGGGGAAAAAATTCGTATTTCTTAAAGAAGGGGGCATCTTTGCAAAAAATACTAGAATGCTCGAGATGAACGACTCCACTTGAGCGAAAAGCATAAGATGTGGAGTGCGAGCGGGAAAAGAGAGAGAGGGAGGATGGAAGAGAAATCGAGAAAAAAGGTGGCGAGAAGAGGGGAGAATCACGGGCTACAGAGAAAAATAGATGTTAAAGTAATAAACTTGGTTGAACGAGCGGGAGCGAAGGGATCGCAACCCACTCGGTCCTTTTTATACCTCTCTCAAGAAGCGTAAAAAGATGATAAGCGGCGAATAAGAAAAAGGCAACTCGGAGAAAAGTAGAAGAAATCAACACCTTAATTATAGCCGCCTCTCTTCTTCGTGCCGTTTGGTTGTTTCCTTTTCGCCGCCGCTTCTCTCATCGGCCGTTTGCGGTACGCGAGTGTGAAATAAAAATCCTTCTTTAGTTGGAAAAAAAGAAAGCGTTTATAACATCCTCTTTTAAAAAGGTATCGCGTCCTGTATAACATTCCTATATCTATTTATTTTCCTCTCTGGCAAACTCTACTTGATAGAGAACCTATGGAGTCCCGCCGTTTGTGCGAGCGGTTCGCTTCTGTTCCGTATAGGTTTTTTCTCCGCAATGGCTTTGGAAAAAATGCGCAAAATACGTTAGGCCTTTCCAACATCGCCGCTAGTTATCACGTTTATTTTTCCGTTATTACCTTTATAGTTTCTATGCACTCGTGTATGTTTTACACCCCTTCTCTATTTAAAAAAAATAGCTTTATATTACCGTAAGAATTTCCACAACAGGCGCAAAGCAATCATTTATCGAATCAAACATATCATGTATTTGCTTTACATAGGCGATGCGTGGTGTATCATTAATCTCTTTAGTGCTGATTTTTGTTTTAAATTCAATCTTTTCTCTTACTTGCTCTCCCTAATCTCATTACAATTGCGTCCTATTATCTTCTCTGTGCCTTTATTTCCCATAGCTAGACAAACAGAAATTTGCCAACTTCGTAATTCTAAAAAGGTTGTTTCAATAGCAATATAACGCTTTTTACTTCTTTTTTAAATTTTATTCTTTTGATGACGATGTCGAGATTATAAAGGAAGAATAAACAAACAAAAAAGGACACTTGAATTGTAGATGGATGTGTTTCTTTTCCGACGGAAAGTGGCGTATTCAGAATGATATTCGCCAAGAAGGTAACGAATTAGCGTTACATTTTCTTCAGTTGCCAATTCACCTATTTAAATGAGTTTTAACTTAAAAATGAGTGGTATATTTATTAGCTTACTCCGCCATCTCATATCTGAAAGACGATTTAAAACGTTATCATTGATAGAACTAAATCAAAAAATGTAACGCGCGAGTTGGTTAGTTCGAGTAAGGTGAGAAAATGATAACATCGGCAAAGCAAATTTTCATGTAATGAGCCATTTATTTTTATAGAATTTCAGAAGGAATGAAGCTCTCAGTTTAAAGAGAAAACTTCAAATCGATAAGTGCAAGATACGACAATTTCATGAATTGAAATAAGGCTTTGGAAATGGGCATCAATTCATCACCATAATTTATTAGCATCTAGCCCTTGGTTCATACCTATTGAATGATAGTTTTCAACCATTAAAATAATTTATGGTCAATTTAAATAAATGTGAGACTACCGAAGAAATATTCAATGCATATCCATTAAAATAGCGCATTATTTGGTGGTATTTTGGTAAGAGCAAGGCGTGTAGATTACAATATGTGCTCATCATTGTCAACCAAAATTGATTATAGTCTTTTTCTCTCGTGTGTGGAATTAACATGACTATAGAACAGTGTCTTTTTTGTTTAAGCTCTATATCGTTCCCGATAAAAAACGCATTCTGCACATTATCATTCAGTAATGGACCTGTATCGCATGAAATGCGTTTACAGTAACTCATAGCATACGAGCCATTTTTCGTCCCACGTGTATTGTGCTTCTGTCTTCTTTCCCCCTTTTCTTGCTTTAAAGCCCCTCTCTCTTCCATTTCCTTTCTAACCTCCTTCTTTCCCTCCTCACGGCCTTTTACGAGACTGAGAGAGAGAGAGAGAGAGCCTCCCTCCACTATCTTCCCTTTCACCCTTTCTCGCCAATCGACTCTTCCGAGCCCCTCCGCCCAAGACGCCTCATCCGACCGCGCCCAGGCGAGATCAACGCTTTTCCAACCTGCAATTTGGCGCTACGTGAACCATTAAAGCAAATAAATCATCCCCCGTTCCGCCGTGCCCGCGTGAATTTCGCTGAAGCAACTAACACGGGGGGATCTGTTTTGTAACGGATTGGTGGTGGCACATCTGCTAGGTTTCGTATGCGTATGTATTTCTCGGTTTGTGCGGAAGATTGATTTTTATGGCGCGAAAACGAATTTACTGGCAGAGCAATACACATAAATAAAATAGGAGGACTTGGTGAAGCTTAATTAATTCCGCGATGCTTTCTTGATATAACTTTTAATGGAGTGGATCTAGGTTAACTATCCTCCTATATTTTGCTATTATATCGTATTATTCATGATCTTCGACATTGCAGAATGAAAAACGTATTGCAACTATCATTTTAATTCGTTTTACTTCTGTTGTAATTTTTGTTGAAATTTCAAATTTACATTCTCGATTTTGGATTAAATAATCTCCAATAATTTCATTGGTTTGAAAAATATTAAGAAGACAATTAATAAATTAATCATCCATGTGGATTTCGTAAATGTTCGTTACATCACCTCGGTATTATGTTATGTGATTTTGTTCGACATTATTCAATATAAGTGTCAATTAGCTGATTCAGTGCACAAAGTCCTCCATTAAATCATGCCTTTATATTAAAAAAATTTCCCTTTAATTAAAGTTATTGGCGGGTCATTATAAAATTAATGTATGATAATTGGTTTATTTGGTGGATATATAAAAGAAGAATTATAAACCAGATTTATTTCGTTTGTTAATTTGAAGAAATTATAGGTATAACGGTTTTGTATAGTTCACTTCATGCAGTAGTCATTGTATAGACTACCTATAACGTCGTACTGAATTTTTTAGAAGATATCGTGTTTTTGACTTATTACTTTCTAGGTTTTAATAACTCGTTCTGTCCGATTAAAATTGCGTAGGTAGTCCTATATATCCTCAGAATTTTCTCTAGTGTTAAGGATTAATAAAAGGATGCTCTTTCCGCTGAATCAAATTCGTTTTTCGATTTGTTCTGTTGAATGAAAATTATTAATATTATGCCCTTTAAATTTATGGTATTTGCATTTATGTGTATATAGATATAGTATAAGAAAAATAACTTAAGTATTTCTTTTTTTGAAAACGGTAAAGCTATTCTAGGAATTTGTGCTTCTTAAATTGTTTTTATAATCGAAGAAAATTATATGGTTTGTGGCATTTGATATTAAACACCATTGCCTATTTGTGAAAGGTAAATGTTTACTTTATCATCCTATTCTAAAAGGTATAAAGTTCATATTATTAAAATATAAATTTTCATTTTTTTTGCGAATTATTAAATACAAAAAATCGAAACAAAGTACCACTCGAACGGCAACATACCAGTAAGACATATATCGAAAAGACATTCTCAGAAAGTTAAGATGTAATTCATTTCTCATGCAAATGCTTCATTATAGCTTCCATATGGTCTTAATGAGAGATCCTTAGTATTAGCCTTCACAGTCATACCTGATTTGTAAAAACTTGCCGCAAATATCATAAAACCTGCGTTTCATCATTGGATTGCTTTATGGATTAGATTGAGAAGCAGTTGGAGTGCGTTGGATATAAATTCAGATAAATAGAGAGGAAAAGGGAGAGAGTGTGTGTGTGTGAAGAAGTTTAGGCGGGAAAAGAGGGGCTAGTGAGGGGTATAGGGTAGTATCGAGCCAGACTTAAGGGGCAAGAGAGAGAGAGAGGGTGAGTGATTGAGAGGGGAGAGAGTGAGAAAGTGGGAGAATGATGGTGGGGGTAATGGGCGCGTGGGAGTTGGATGAGGGTTAAGGAGAGAATTCCAATAGGATCGCTGAAGCATGAAACTTAACTTAGTGACGGCAGAGAGAAAGTCAAGGGAAGAGATACAATATAGGATTTTTGGAGGTCGAAAAGGACGGTTTAAATATTCAATTTCGGGGGACAAAAGGGTTTATAGATGAGGGATAAAAAAGAGAACGGCGGGCCTTAAGGGAAAGGTTGTTGCATTTTAGAGGTTTTTATTTTTTTGTGTCAGCAAAGTACTGATCCTGTTTGATGACAGGTTGAGGTATTTTACTGTCTACCTTAAAACCTCATTCTACGAACGGTCTAATTTTAAACTAATAATGGAAAAACAAATAACATATAGGACAAAGAGTAAAAAAGGAAATTCCGATCTTTGCTGGAGAAAGATGGAATAAAAGCGAATCGTGTTGAAACTAAGTTAATCAAGTTTGAAATAAATGCAAAAAACAAAGATAAAATTTTCGAGTTAGAGTTGAAATGCGCGATCACCACTTCTTCCGGGTGGAATTTTCCTCTAGAATGAACAGAATTTACTCAAGACTAGATCATTAATCAGAAAGGAAAAAATCCCAAGATCATTTGCTCTTGAAAATAATTAAATCTTCAGGAGACATATCTGTCGAAAGGTTGCATTTATTTTATAAGAAAGTGAAAGATTGTTGGGTTAAAATTCATGTCCTCCAAAGATTGAGAGAGTGCAAGACTTGAAAAACTTATTCCTTAAAAACAACTATAATATTTATTAGTTTTTCTGTAGATAATTCCTACAATGAGCCAAAGTAATTTATTGTACAGCATATCTTTCGGCGATAAGCTAGTATATAAAGGTAAATGCCCCTTGAAATGTAAACATTAAAATTCAGAATCTCTTGGGCTTAACAATAAAACGAAACAAATACTACTACTTTAACCACATTTCTCATATCATTATTTCTCTCTTCAAAATATTTTTGATTGAGTCCCTCATAATTAATTCACAAAATCTAGTAGAAAAAATCTCAACGTAAAAAAGAAGTTCAAATATCTTAGGAACTAAAAAGAACAAATTAAATCGAGAAAAAATACATTTTTCGATTTTAAAAGAGAAAGAAAGTATTAAAAGATACCTGTGTGTGCATATTGAATCAAGCATATTAGATAAATTTTGAAAAACCTACTTATATTATTGTTATTTTTCAAAGTAAAAGGGACTCATAACGGACAATGTATTTTGATAATTAATCATACAGATATATAGCTAAATTTTGATCGCTTATTAGATTCATTCTAGAGAGAATCGACTCCATTCTTTAATTTTTGTCATGATTTAAATTGAATTATAGATTCAATTAATGGTACAATTAAGGAAATAAAATTATTTTGAAAACACTGCATATAAAAAACGTAGCTGGATGTTGAACACGGACAATATGAAGACATTTTGTTATGACCGAAAATAATTAGACTCCTGAGCATTAGGGTATTCGTGTAGAGTGAGGGATTGCAAAAGCGTGGAGGGAAAGGAAATAAACATTTGAATGAGAAAGAATTCGAATGAGAGTGGTGGCGGAACGCAGAAATGATATTAATTGGAGGGCAGAATATGTATATATATATTCACACCCAGCTTGTCGAAAAACGTGATCAGCATGGTTTTGATGGAGGACTTCTTCAAACGAAACTTCTTGGTCCTTGGCGACGATTTTGATGTCCATGTCATGCTTTGTCGTTTCGTTTTGGGGTCTTACTGGAATACCCATGTTTCGTCGCCAGTGATAATGCAGTCGAGAAAACTGGGATTGCCTACACAATTTTCAATGACGTCCTGACTCGATACGACTCTCCTCTGCATTTGTTCATCCGTGAGGTTGTGTGGGACGAACTTCGTACAGACCTTCCTCTTTCCTAAATCTTCGTAAAGAATTTGACGAATCGTTTCTTTATTTATATTTAGCTCCGCCATCATTCTGAGGGTCATTCGTCGATGTCTTGCCAAAATTTCACGGACCTTTGCTACGGTGTCTGCATTTCGAGAGGTTGATGGACGCCCGCTTCTTGGATCATCTTCAACATCTTCACGCCCGTCCTTAAATCGTTTAAACCACTTAAAAAAACTGGTACGACTTAAGGACTCTTTACCATACGCTGCTTTTAACATTTTGTAAGTTTCTGTTGCGGTTTTCCCGAGTTTGACAATAAACTTGATATTCACTAGTAGCTACATGGCTAAATCGTGATAACGGATAAAATCACAACTGTTTCTCTTGGCTGCTGCTCAGAAACTAACTGTTACAGAGCTACGCGGTTAATTGCCCTCTGTTAGGAAGAGTTTCAACTATAGGCTGTGTGAACAGTTATTGTTCTTCCTTGTTTCTAACTTTATTTTCTTGCTTGTGAGAAGCTCCTTCTTCTCGTTAAATGCTGCTTTTGCCATTGCAATTCTACTTCTGATGTCCTGTGTACTACTTCCATCCTGCGCTAAAATACTGCCAAGATATTTGAAACTACTTACTTGTTCCAATTTTTGGCCATTTACCATTATATTTAATTCTTTATGTTCCTTTGAAACCACCATGACTTTCGTTTTTTCTGCATTGATATTCCTTCCATATTGTTGGCCAACCTCCACTAGTCTGTCTGTCATCATCTGAAGCTCTTTCTCGTCTTCTGCTATTAAGCCCTGATCATCTGCGTATTTAATGGTGGTAATACTTTCACCTCCTATCTTAAATCCTTTCTCTTCCATCAACGCTTCTTCTGTTATTGTTTCTGCATAAATATTAAATATTGCTGGTGAAATAGGACATCCCTGCCTCACTCCCCTCCCTATTGAAGTACTTTCTGTTTCTTCTCCTTCAACCCTGACTCTAATCTTTTGATCAAAGTAAAGGTTTTTAAGCAGTCTTTTATCTTTCCAATCTATTCCTATTTTGTTTAAAATACCCAGCATTTTATCCCATTTCACTTGGTCAAAAGCTTTCTCCCAATCTAAAAAACAAAAATACATACCATTATTGACTTTTAGCGCTCGTTCAATCATCATCCTCATACATCCTATAGCATCTCTAGTTCCTCTTCCTCTTCTGAAACCAAACTGATTATCTTGCAGCTCCTTTTCTCTACATTGTCAGGCTCCGAGACTATTTTACCACTTTTGTTCATGATTCCTTTACGTCCTATCTTTCTTGCCTTTTTCTTGAATAGTTCCCTTGCTTTTCTATACATGAGGTCTGTTCTACAAATTCTTTCACACTCGACAATCTCCTCTCATTTCTCATTTATCCACTGTTCTCTGGCTTTTGATATATCCTATGTCCTATATATATCCTATATCTAATACTAGCTGAAACCCCCGGCTTAGCTCGGGAAAGAGTTTTCTTTTAAGTAGCAAACGATTTTTATTGCTCGGGGTACCGCGCTATCGGTGCCCTAAAATTCCTTAAATGTGTTATTCGGAGAAGGGGTTCACACGGGATTTTAACTGCCACCTAAGGAAACGGTTGGAAAATTTTAATTGCCATTTAATTGAAATATTAAATACTGAGAAATTTGCTTGCTCATTTTATATTCTAAGGTTTTTTCATGATATATATTAACTAATAATACCAATTCATGAAGATTTAAAAAAATATATAATACCATTTTCATTATTCTTTAAATAATAATTGTTACAAGCAACCCAATCACCTGCGCCACCGATTCAGTTGAAAATCACAATTGAGAGATAAATTGTAATAACAATTACTTATATTTAATTAACTTGAAATCCGTCCAGGGGTTTAGGGGATGAAAGTTAGGAGGGACGAAACAGACGTGCCCATAAGGCGTTCCGCTATTACCGCTTCGTAGGTAAAGAACGCCTAAAAATCCCATCTAGGCCTGAAGGGCTTTGAGGAGGAGCGGTGTTGGCGGACGTTGACCGCAGGGGTGGAGCCCCTAGTATTAGAATTATAATGTTAAAATATACGATAAATATAATTTTAAGCATGTTTTGTATGCATTATAAGATCACTCCCCCTAACCTTCTATTTTCCATAAGCCTTGGCCCTATCCAACCGCGGGTTTCTCCAACTGCGGTCAAGCCAGGAACATATATATCCACCGCGGTTTGAGAGAGACTACTGTATATATATATATATATATATATATATATATATATATATATATATATGGATGTCAACAAGGTGTTGGGATGAGGAAACCCAGTGAGCACTCACCAATCAGACGACTTCAGGTTGGCGAGGCCCCGGGGATGTCGAAGCGACACACGTAAAATAACACAAAAACACAGAAACATCACAAACGTAAAGCTTTCGGAACTACTCCTTCTTCAGCTACAGAGAGAGAGAGAGAGTTCTCTCTCTGTAGCTGAAGAAGGAGTAGTTCCGAAAGCTTTACGTTTGTGATGTTTTTGTGTTATTTTACGTGTGTCGCTTCGACATCCCCGGGGCCTCGCCAACCTGAAGTCGTCTGATTGGTGAGTGCTCACTGGGTTTCCTCATCCCAACACCTTGTTGACATCCATATATTCATTTTACCTTTCCTTTTCCGTAAGTTGTTATATATATATATATATATATATATATATATATATATATATATATATATATATATAAAAGCTTAATGGTAGATGAGATTGAATGTTTGAAACGCGAGATCTCCGAATCTACCGGGCCGATTTTCACAAAACTTGCACTGAAAGATTAAGCAGACTATTGAAGAGGTTTAAGGTTTAATTTCATTCTTCTAACATAAGTTGTTTCAAAGATATGGCGATTTTTTCGCGAACACCCATTTTCTTACGCTACTTTATGACGTTCGGCGGGCGGTGGGAGGGGTGAATGAAAGAGGGGCGGGAGGTGGGGGGTGTGAGTGAAAGAGAGGCGGGCGGTGGGAGGGGTGAGTGAAAGAGGGGTGGGCGTTGGAAAGGGTGAGTGAAAGAGGGGCGGGCAATGGGAGGGATGAGTGAAAGATGGGCGGGCGGTGGGAGGGGTGAGTGAAAGAGGGGCGGGTGATGGGAGGGGTGAGTGAAAGAGGGGCTGGTGCAATCCTGAATCGCATCCGGGCAACGCCGGGTCACACAGCTATTAATCTTCTAAAGGGCTAACTAAGTGACGCGTGATCGGAAAATGACCGTTGTGCGCAGGCACGTAGTTTCAGTCCTGTCCCTACCACCGCTTTCCCAGGCGACGCAGCCGAAGTTTCCTGCCAGTCGCGCTCTGACTATAATGATATTGTGTCATTATTTTCTTCATCTTCACATGCAGAAAGTCCTTATCAGATACACCTCTCTCTTATATTTTACCACCCTTCTCAGAGCCAACTCCAAGTGCTTATATCATCACCAAAAACACTCGCATAAAACAATCGTTTCGGTAGCCTGGACGGGAATCGCCGTAATTCTTCTTCCCGAGGAAAAAACAACTCACCGTGTCTTTAAATTGCCTTTTCATATGACTGCAGATGGAAACATTGGTCCCGCACACTTAACCAAGAAAGCGAAACAACTCTTAATATAAGTCGATTTTTTTATTTAGGACGAAGCTTCTATGATACCGTCTGTAGCTTTACAAATGATCGACGTGACACTCAGAGACATTATGAGAAGTATTGAGCCCTTCGGAGGCAAATATATATTGTTGGGCGGCGATTTTTCTCAGGTTTTACCTGTAGAGAAAAAGGCGGGGAGGTGCCAGATAGTAGAGGAAACGTTAACCAGTTCCCCTCTCTGGCCCTTATTTAAACGCTTTACTCGAAAGCAAAACATGCGAGTAGACGCCTGATCTTTTTTAGTCAGTGGCTGTTGGACATTGGAAACGGTTAACTAGATCGATTTATTGTTCCCACAGAAATGTGCTCAGACGATTTAGTCACCACTGTCAACGCTCTCGCTGTTACTGAAGAGTCGATGAGAACCAGCGTACTTCTCTCTCTGAGAAACAATGAAGTAAATTGATTGAACGAAAAAATATTGGATAGATTACCAGAAGACGAAATTATCTGTGAGAAATACAGTTGGGCAAGAGCCGTAGACGGAAATGGCACAGACAATGATAAAATCATGTTACATTACCAACTCGAATATCTGGCATCTCTAACCCCTTCAGATTTACCACCTCAAAAGTTAACGTTGAAAGAAGGCGCTATCGTGATGTTAATCCGAAACATTTGTATCAATGATGGCTTATGTAACTGCACTCGATTAATCGTACGGAGAATTGATAGATCAATTATTTACTGTTCAATATTAACAGGTGACAAAAAAGGAAATGTCGTTACGATACCTCGAATCTCTTTAATTACTCAAGATAATCATGAGTTACCTTTTATTCTTTGCAGAAAACAATTTCCTGTACGGTTAGTCTTTGCTGTGACAATTAATAAATCTCAAGGCCAATCATTTAACCAATTAGATATTCACATCGATCAGAATAAGCCAATCTTTGGTCACGGTCAGCTATACGTGGCCCTCTCTCGGTGTCGATCCATGGCCAGTCTCAATATCAAAACTACAGGAGCTAAAAACGACTCAGAAACTCACACGATTTAAAATATTGTGTACGATGAAATATTAAGAAATCAACAGATAGTAGGGATGTACCGACTATTCGAAAACTATTTGGTATTCGGCCATTTTTTCCAATATTCTGAATTCGGTAGTATTCGGAATTTGGCAAAATGTATATCCGGTTTAGTATTCGAATTCGGTTAAAATTTACCAAATATCAAACCAAATAATGAGCAGCAAAAATTGAAAATTAAATCATAAAATTGAGTAAACTTCTTTAAATATTCAACTTTTATTACGATACATAGTGAAAAACAAAAGATTAAAAACGAGAAAGAATAAAAAACTATAAAATTAATTCTCGAAGCTATTGGAAATTGAGGTAAATTTAATAGCAAGCCAAAGCCTGAAAGCGAAATAAAACTCCAAGAACCAACACTAAAATACGAATATCTATTACTGACGTGAAATGTTTTCCATCACATAATAACCACACACAATAATGATCACACAAAAATTAAAATTAAAACGACCTCAAATATTTTTTCCATAATTTGTACACAATAAGGCACAGTAAAGTTTCTAAATTCCAAACACCGAAGGTTCTTTGTGATTTAATATGTATTTTATAAACTTCCAATATAATTATTTTACTGAAATCAATTTGGGAATAATTTTCAAACGAGGAAAAAGTCTGATATGACTGGGAATCGAATCCGGGTCTTTCACTTTCCGGGCGAATATTCCACCACTGAACTATCGTAGAAAATCAATTTTTTCGTTTCTGAACGCGGATGTTTTCTTGGTTGGGAACGGACTTTTGTCTGGTTTCAAAATTATTCCCAACTTTACAGCTTCTGCATTAGACCTTCGGATCGCTTTATTCCATCAATGAAATAAATTTGACTAGTAGGTTTCTTTTATGTGGATATTCGGTGGCTGAAAATTCGGTATTCAGCAGTATCGGTATTCGGTTATTTATTCGGTATTTGTTATTCGGCAATTTTGATATTCGGTGCATCACTAATAGGGAGTTATATTTTTACCTCAGTGATGGAGGAGGATAGGCAGCGAAGTCCGGAGGGATTGGCCCATATATACTATCAAGATAAAAACTGTAATAATTTTATAACTTAAAAATAATGGTGACTTTAGTACGTTCGCGCAGATAAACGATTGGCGGAGTAATAGTAATATATTGTGCAATCAGTTCACAATGGAAAAAGAGAGCGCGCGAAGTACACCGGGGGTCTGGTGAGCGGAGCTCCCATCGGGCTTGGCGAGCGCAGCGATCAGGGGAAGAGATTTAGTAAATAAATTAATAAATAACTATATATATATCATCATCATAGGTAGTCTGTCCGTAGACAGATCCGTGATTATTCTTGGTTAAACCTGGTTCTCCATATACTCCTATTTTCCGCTGTCCTCTTTATATCTTGATAACTCTCTTTCCCTTTCAAATCGTCTATCAGCTGAAACCTTTTCCTACCTCTTTCCCTTTTCCCATCTAGTTTTCCTTCTAACACGTCTTTAATCATACTCTCTCTCCTCAGGTAATGTCCAACCCAGTTAGCCTCCCTCTTTCTGATAGTCTGTATAATCATTCGCTTCTCTCCTATTCTTCGTAGCACTTCATCGTTTTTCATCCTATCTGTTCATTTTATCTTCAGCATTCTCCTCCAAGTCCACCTTTCAAAGCTTTCCAAGTATTTGATGTCATTTTTCCTTAGCGTCCATGTTTCTGCCCCATACAATGCTATACTCCATACGTAGCATTTTATCAACTTCTTGCGGATATCTTCCCTTATATTCCCTGTAAGTAGTTGTTTCTTTCTCCTGAAAGCCGCTTTTGCTTTTCCTATTCTAGTTTTGATCTCATCCGTACATTTTGCCTCTCGTGTTATGATATTTCCAAGGTATTTATATTCTGAAACTTGTTCTAAAGGCTTTCCCCCAATAGTTATTTTCAGATTCTCTTCTTTACCCGATATTCGAATGACCTTGGATTTTTCTGTATTTATTTCCATACCGTATTTTCTACCTGTTATCACTAGTCTATTTATCATTTTTTGTAGCTCCTCTTCCCTTCTTGCTAGAAGTACTTGATCATCTGCGTATTTTACTGTTCTTATAATCCTTCCTCCAATTTTGAAATCCCCTGTGCCTTCTAAAGCTTCTTGCATTAGACTTTCTCCATATATATTGAATAGGGTTGGCGATAGGCAGCAGCCTTGTCTTACTCCTCTACCGATATTTATTCCGCAGGTGTCCAAATTCTCAAACCTGACCTTTACAACTTGATTTTCATATAGATTCCTAATCAGTCTCCTGTCTTTCCAGTCTACACCTATATCCTTTAATATCTTCATCAACTTTACCCAATTTACTCTATCAAAGGCCTTCTGCCAGTCTACGAAACATGCGCAGATATCTTGACTGTATACTATTGCCCTTTCTGATATGATTCTAACTACTCCTATAGCATCTCTTGTTCCTCGTCCTTTTCTGAAACCGAATTGATCTTCCCCTATTATTTCTTCTGCCTTTCTCCAGCCTTTTATTAAGAATCCTCGTGATGATCTTCGATGTGTGTGACAGAAGGCTTATAGTTCTGTAATCTTTACACTGCATTGCCTTTGGCTTCTTCTTTAGAGGGATCATTGTTACTTCTAGGAAATCCTGAGGCCACTCTCCCGTGTCGTAAATCTTATTAATTAATTTCGTGATCGCTTTTAGTCCTTCTGATCCTATGACTTTAAGTATCTCAGCCGGTATTCCATCGCTGCCCGTGGCTTTCCCCTTCTTTAGTTCCACTATCGCCTTTTCTACTTCGCTCTCCATAATACTTGGTCCTAAGTTGTCTTCTTCAATGTTTTCCTCATTTTCCAGTTCTATTTTTGCCGCTCCTGTTTGCTGTATAATTCTTTAATGTATTCTTCCCATACCTGTGCTACATCCTTTGTTTCTGAGACTATCTTCCCATCCGTATTCATAATTCGTTTACCACAAATTCCATTAGACTTCTTATCTTCTAATTCCAGTGCCCTAGCGTACATCATACCGTACCGTCCTAACTTCTCCATTTGTTCTATTTCATCACATTTTCCTTTTATTCAATTTTCTCTAGCTTTATCTGTTACCCTTCTCAACTCATTGTTTATACGCCTATAGTTGGCTCTACCTTCTTCACTGTTAACGTTTTTCCATTTTCGTCTCTCATTCATTTTCTCCAGCATTTCCTTCGTGATCCATGGTTTTCTGATTTTCTTCTCTTGTTTTCCAATCTCTTTATCCAAGGTATCCTTGATACTGGTTTTAATTTCATTCCATTCTATATCAACGGTCTTTGGTTTGTTTTCCAACTTTCTTAGGTTATCTTCCAACTTCATGCTGACTACATCCTGCCTTTCTTTCAGTTTTTCTATGTCCCAGGTCTGTCTTTCTCTTCTCGTTTTTCTTATTTGTTTGAGCTTTGTACTCACGTCAAGTATTAGAAGGCTGTGATCTGAATCAATGTCTGCTCCTTGCAATGCCTTGGCGTTCTTTATGCTGTTCCTGAATCTTTGTTTTACAAGGATGTAATCTATTTGGCATTTCATTCTATCTCCTGGACTTTTCCATGTGTATAACCTTCGTTTATGGTTTTTGAACCATGTATTAGTCACTACAAGGTCATTATTGATGCAGAATTCTACGAGTTTCTCCCCTCCTCGATTTCTCTTCCCAAGTCCGTATTGCCCGACAACATTTTCTTCCTGTCCTTTTCCGACTATGCTGTTCCAATCTCCCATTATTATGCAGTTTACCTTTCCTCTTCCGTCTTCTTCGCAAATTTCATTAATTTGGTCATAGATCTCATCTATTTCTTCATCGTCATGAGCTGACGTTGGCATATATACCTGGATTATCAACATGTCCACTGGGACTGCTTTTAGCTTTATCATTCCCATTCTATATTCTATTCTATATTCCTTCGTCCCTCTAATTACTTAATAGATTCAATATATAAGTTATACCCATGTATAAAATCTCATCCGTGTTAAAGCACTAAATTGGTGCATTTGTTGAGGCCATAAATAGAATCCAACAATCGGGACAACATTGGCCCAATATGAAAAATCTGATGGGGCCACCACATGACTTTCTCCATACCTGAAATATTTCTAAGAATTCCACATAGGTTACACAATAAAAAAATATTTTAAGAAACTGCGAGAAAATTTTAGACTTTACAAAGAACAGAAATAAAATCAAACCATAGCCTTCTGATATTGGATATAGCCACAAAGCTCCAACAATTAAGAAAATAAAAAGGAGCGTTACTAAGATGTAACTAAGCGTCAATTGTTAACAATGGTCGCCGGTAGGTTTCAGAGAGTATAAATAGTTTTGGGCGAATAGAAATTGTATGCTAAAGAAATACTTTACGCTATACAATTATAATGCACCCAAAACTATTTTTATTTTATGGGACATTTAATTTTGTCTCACACTCCCTCTCTCTCACCCTTGTCTCTCTACTTCTTTCTTCCTCTCTCTTTCTCTTTCTCTCTCCTTCTCTCTCGTATTAAAGCATCGTAAAAGTATTACATATATATTTGATTTTGATATGAATAATCAGTAAAATTTGCAATGAACTGGTTTGGCTTTCATGCACAATCAAATCAGTGTTTATGAAAGTTTTATTTGTTTTAATTGTTTGAATAATGCCAAATGTTTATTAAAATATTTGCTGATAATAAGAGGAAAATCGAAATGATAAAATATAACGTATGAAGAATTAAAGAAATTTACTTGAAATATTTAGGCAAATCTTAAGTTATTTAAAACTTATTGGATATAACTTAATAATTGAATTATTTTACTTACTCTTTTTAACGCGTAATAAAAAATATGTTTTTCAGTATACACACTTTTATGTGCACTAAAAAGAAGAAAATAAACTTTTCTGCCCTCAACTTGAATTAAATTTGGTGTGCAGAATAAAAGTGGGTGGTAAAAATTGCCACCCACTCTTATTCTGCACACTAAATTTAATTCAAGTTGAGGGCAGAAAAATTTATTTTCCTCTTTTTAGTGCACATAAAAGTGTGTATACCGAAAAGAATTTTTTAAATATTTTTTCTTTTTTTTAGTCTTCTTATATTTTAAAGTTGAGTTTTTGGATTATGGAACATTTCAAAGATTATAAATTGAATTTTCAAAGTTTAATTTCAATATAGGAAAATTCTTTAAATATTTGGAAGTTCCACTATAATTCATTATGGCAGCATTAATTTCCCTTAAAAGCATTAAAATGTCTTTCATTTCCATTAAGAGCATTCAAGGTCTGTTTAAAAGCAACAATGTCGTTGCCATGGTTTTTATACAATTCCATTGTTGAAGATAGTTAAAATTCACATTTTTTCCGATTCAAACCAGATACACTAATTCGGTATGTATTTCACTTTGGCCTTAAAAAATTAAGAACTCCGTTCTTTCAGCTAAACAACTGTTTTTTTCCCGATTTCGTATCCTAATTTTTAGTAATTTTAAAATGCATTTTTTGAAAGCCTTGCACTGAATCCCCTGCTTTTATTATGGGGTATGGAAATGGAACATTGTGGTTAAAAAGGCCCCTTAAATATTAACTTTTTTTACTTTCGATTTTTCTCGTCGGTTGTCATCTGAAAAAAGAATATACCCGAAATAGATTCAGTAAATGTCTAATACCCTTTTTAAAAGTCTGATCTGTTTTAAAACACAAAAATGGTGTATTTTTTAAAGATATAAGACCAAGAATAGACGTCAACAATTAGGGCAACAATGGACCTATATAAATAAAATGCGTGAAAACGCGAAAAAATCTTATTAAAACGTAATTCTTTGATATTTACCAATGATATTTTTTCTTCGCATAACTATGCTAAATACCTCATCCTTGAGATATTTAAAAATGTTTACGGTAAAGGTCTGCATGCCAAGAAATGGCCTTTTTCGTGTTTCATATATGGTATCCGAATTTATAAGTCCAGTAAATTATAAAATACACTGCACAAATAACTATAAAAATAGTTTATTACAAACATTTTACTGTGAAGTTAACTGAAGAAAAATTAATGAAAATATGATTTTAATTATAAAAAATTTGGGCATCTTCTCTCTCTCGTACTAAAGAATTCAAAACACGCTTTTCTTACGTATCAATATAGTATAAGGACGAAAATACAATCTCGAGGTTTAACAATGATACGGTCGGCAAGGCAACATATCGTTGAAAAGCTTACATTTTTCCAATAAATATGATATAAACGTATTACCTGTGATATTTTGAATCGTAGGTGAAATTTGACGATAGGATTTTTCGTAAAAATGGTCTAAATTTGAAGATCGTAGGTCAATTATTTCTAATTTTAATTTGCGAAGTCCAAAATTTGATTTGTACGTGTTGTCTTATGGAAAAGAGAAATTATCTCCTGGAGTCAAACTCGTATCTTTTATGGGAATTTTTTTTCGGAAATGGCTTTTGCTATAAGGATCAAACATTCCTACCAAATATCATTCATCTACCTAGTCGGAATTGTTGTCAAAACACCTTAAAAATATCGCGATCGAGCTTCAGATTTCACTCAATACGAATCAAAGCAGCGTTCTGGCGGACGGACGGAATAAGGATATTATGTACATATTATATATAAATAAATAAATATAAATATATATATATATATATATATATTTATTTATGTGTATAAAGAAATGTGTCGGAACGCGTTTCTGTTCATGAGCCTTTACAGCACTTTCCCACATACGCAGCGCCCACAAAGGACCATGTTGACTTGAGTTCTGAGTTCACTGTTTAAAAGCTCGCTCGGTATAGAAAAATAATTTGTTGCTAGAAAAATATAGATCGACTAGATGCACATATGCATACATACCCACAAATACTCTGGAAATAATATATTTTACGGCGAAATGAAACCAGAATGAACCAATTTTAATAATTGCAAATTTGATGGGACGTGAAAGAGACTAAGGTTTAAACGAGAAACCGCCATAAGAGCGAAAGAGAACCTCATGGAGATTAATTCATAGTTTACACGTACGACCTAAAAAGACGAAGCTATCCGTAGTCGACACTCACAAGCGAGCGACGAGAGAGAGAGAGAGTGTGACAGTCATCCAGGGAGACATAATGATTCCTACGACATGGTGGCTATGGTCCTTTCGAATCCGAGCGACAAAATCCTCAGATTTCAGCCCCATTGGGTTTTAGGCAGTTTCTTCTTTAAAGAGAGAGAACGAGAGCGTGGGCGAGAGAGAGAGGCAGATAGGGGGAAAGCGAGAGAGAAAATAGCGCAGCCTACGTGCAAATAACGAGCGTAACATCACACCAGGAAAGAGAGGGGAAGGGAGGGGAGAAAGGGAATGGGGACATTCTCGGAAGTCATTAGAAAAACAGTTCAGGTACCCCAAGGGAAGGATAAAGAGACGAGAGAAGGAGAGCTCGAAGTTTGGAGTGTCACAGCTGACATTCCAAACAGGCTGCGGTGTTATCGTTCACATGCCCGGTTCAGAAAAGGCTGATCCCTGTCAGCGGGAATTAATGAATGGAATTTGACAGCCGGATACTATGAAGAGGAAAGGATGTCATAAGGTCAAAGGGTTCAAATAAAAGAGGGCCATTTGTTGGTAGGGCCATGTGCGGAAGTATTTGGAGGGAGTGGGACGACTGGGTGGCGGATGTACGCAACGAAGACTTTGGAATCTCATTCAGTATTTGGGGAGCTGTTTTTCTTGACTTATTTGGTCTACGGTTCGTTTTATGTCTTTATTATCAGTTGAGTTTTCCCACGAGACCGACTTTCTCTCTTCTTCCTCTTTGGGGAGTGGAACTTTTTGCAGTTAATGACAACCGGGTTATATTGTGTCTTTTAAGATTTCAGCCTTAAACCTCTTGTCTCTTATGTTTATTGCCGAATGTCGCGTGAGATGGTATCTTAGCTTGGACTTGTAAAATAAGAAGAAAATGAGTGACAGTCAAGTAAATAATAACTAAATTTTACTGTCCATAGCGCCTAGACAAGAATTATTTTCACTTCACCACGTCTCTTTTTCATATCTTAGATTGATTTGTCATTTATAGAGAAGTAAAGATCATTTAGTTTTTTAGTTGTGAATTTTATATTTTCTCATGTTTGGCACTATTTTACTTCACGCCCGTTTCGGAGTTTATCGACTTTGAAAGAGTGAAAATTTGGATTTAATGTTTTATTTTATTTTTTGAATGAAAAATTATTGCTACGAAACACTTGCTCTTGTAAAATTTATGTAAATCGCCGCGACAGTAGTCGCCTCGGCTAAAGTAAACAGCGATTTTTTGCGTGAGCCCGCGCACGAGACCGACTATCGCTTCTACGCAGTGATCTCAGTTCCACTAAAGAGCAGAAGTTGTCGGTGCTTTGCTCTTCAGAAATCGATAAAAACGAAAAAGATGACAGTTTTAGTTTCATCCAATACTCAATCAATGATTACTAAACGGTCAATTCTACTCCCTATACGAAGACTCGAGGAGCTATCCAAGAATGTATTTTAATAACTAGTAAAAGGTGCTTGCATTCGGCAAGCATTTCATCCCATATTGAAGGTAACACAGTAAGATTTAGAAGTATTTAAAAAATTAAGTTCGCACCTCTGCTCCGATTTTCGTTCTTTCCTTATGAAACAAAACTGGACAAAAAGAATCCCTAAAATTTTTAATTTTAAGAATATTACACTTTTTCATTTTTTATTACTAATGCTACACTTTTTTGGCAAATTTTAATGTTGTAGCACAGTTAGAAGTGCAATAATATTTATCTAAGTGTTTAAATTAAAAAAATGTTAACAATAACAAATTAATGAGGATTTTAAAATGTTAATGTGTGCTAATACACTAAGTGTTAAATAACTGACAAATTTCAGCTCCCTAGTTCGTCCCCTAGTACCTAAACATTTATCTATTTGTTTAAACTTTAAAAATTTTAAGTAGACAAATCAGTAATATATCAGAATTTCTATAATCCCCATTCGGTTATTTTACGAATTATACCTTTACAAAAATTTCAGCTTCGTAGCACGCTGACAAATACATAAACCTTAAATAATAGTTTAAACATTTACGAATTTTTAGTGGCCACATTGTTAATTTAAAAAAAGATATTTGAACTATTCTAGTCAGTTATGCTCATAGTTCAAAATTTTCAAGTCTTTACCTTATCTGGAAGTGGCAAATCAAAGCATAAAAACAAATATATAAACCTCTGAATTGATTTACGTGCTTTTCTTATGGGGAAAATGGAGCCAAAACTGCCCCTTAAAATATGAATTTTCCCAATTTCGTATTTTTCTGTTTGTTTGTGGCCAAAATCGTATAATCGTACCAAATTGTAAGTCCCCAGCTCATCTGGAAGTGCCTAAACATTAGTATCCTCCAATCGTATCATAAGCAACATTTGATCAACTATTGAATATTATTGGTCCAGCTCTTTGTATATTCTATTCACAGTCAAAACTTTCCCTAGAAGCCATGATTGACCGCTAGCTTCCACGGGCAAATACTGTTGACCTTTTGGAGGGAAAGACGGACAGTCGCAAGTGCGCGCGCTTACGTTTGATAGCGGGTGTTTAATTTTTGAAATAGTCGCCGAGCGACAATCGTGTCGCGCTCAAAATAGGACGTGCTGCGACTTTTAAATCGCCGCGACAAAATAATCGCCAGCGCGCGCGGTTAAGTATGTAGCCACGTGTTTCATTTCGGCGACACGATAGTCGCTGCAAATAAGTCGCCCGTGCGCGGCTAGCCTTACGCATAGATGTTTGAATTACGTAGAAGGGGGAGAGGGAGGTGGAGGGGGAGAGGGTGGGGAAACGGAGGAGGGAGGGATGGGGAGAGGTAGGGGAGAGTGAGGGGGGGGAGGTTGAGGGAGAGGGAGGGGGAGAGGGAGGGAGATAGGGAGGGGGAGAGGGTGAGGGAGGGAAAGGGGGGAGGAGGGGGTAGAGAGGGAGAGAGAGGGAGAGAGAGAGAGGGTGAGAGATTTTTATTTTTTGCCTCATTTGGCTGGAAAGAGCAAAGAGAGAAATTAGCGAGAAGAGCGTCAGGTCTAATAAATATCTCGAGTGTTCACCATTATCACCTTAATGAACGAGCAGTGCAGTTTACGGCCGAGTTGATAAAACTTGGCTTTCAAGGAATTGCATGCGAGCTCCGCCAAAAACTCCTTGTTTTGTTGAAGGCTATTGGTCCGTATGATCTCTCCTGATTGCTTAACAAGTAGCTCCCCAATTACCTAAACGAGCTCCTCGTTTGCCTCTTTGTCTCGTTTATACATCTATTCCGCGCCGAGATTTAGAGAGAATTGAGCGTCTTTAATGGCTCCGGCTTAGTGGCGTACAACGAGCGGCGAATAAGTCCTTAACGCCGTAATCGAAAAACCGCTCTCCGGCTTGGCAAGAGTGACCGAGATTATCAGGGTTGGATTGTCAGAAATTTTTCCCGGTCGGAGCAATGGCTCTTAGGACATCAAAGCTAGACTACCGCTTCAAAGTTAATTAAAATCGTCCTTCTTCGAAAGCTTTTTACAAATGAATGATCGTAAAAATATATTAATTTTTAACTTGGAGATTGGATTTTGAGAGTTGGTTTAATACTAGGGAAAAGTTGGTCTTATAGCAATTAGCATTTGTGATCGTAGCGATACGTAATTTATTAAGAATAATAGAGAATAATTACGTTCTACAACAGATCCTCATTAATGGACGAGCGATTAAATACCTATTTAAGGGATGGAAATTTTTCCTATAATAAAGTCTTAGTTTTGTAACTAAATTAATATGGTAAAAATAAGTATGCAGCCTTTGGTGGGAGGTCATATGAAAATGTAACATATTATACACAAGGGGGTGACCAAACCGTGGCTCGCGAACCGCATGTGGCTCTTTTAAATCTCCATTCAGTGACGTGTCAACGTTTTTCACTACAGAACGCAATGATGTAGTATTACTTGAGACGTGTATGGGATCCCCAAGGGCCGTGTATGGGATCCCCAAGGGCCATGCATTATATAACTATATCCGAATTTCTTCGGATACAGGTTATGTTTTATTGTTCTTAAATTTATGAACAAAAACTGTGTCATGCGGCTCTCGAACTTCTGAAGATTATTGTATGTGGCTCCGAGGGCATGTCTTTGGTGTATACAGTGTTACGTTTTCATATAAATAAATATTAGCCGAAATCATGTTCAATTCAACCAGAGCTTGAACGGTAAATTTCCAAAAATATCTCGATTTAAAGGCAATTTTGCTCATTAGGAGTTTTTTGGCAATACGTAATACTACACATACTTAAAAGTTAATCATCTCGAAATCCTCTTGTTATAAACCCATTGAAAAACCGGCTAAGTCAAGTAATCTATTTTAAATATTCCTAGTAGGGTTAGAAAAAGCTGTTTCCTTAAATAGCTTGAAAGTTGAGCGAGCCGTGGAGCAGTGTTTGCATACGAGGACATATAACTCTCTCCCTCGAGCACAAATTGAAATCGGTCCCTGTGGTTGCGGATTGTATCGTAGAGAGAAAGGGTTTGGCGGAGTGGGTGCGCGCATTGGCGGGGGGAGGAAAAAGAGAATGAAAGCGCCTGCCTATGGAGAGCCAAGAGGAGGGTGATCGAAAGAGCGGGATTGTGAAGGAGAGAGGGCAAAGAGAGTAGAGATCTGAAAGGGAAATAGCAGGGCTGTTGCCCATTTAGCACTGGCAATGAGATATAGTTTAAAAAAATAAAACGGGTTGAGGATAAAATCTAAGAGCAATAAAAATCTGCTTAAAAAGAGTGTAAACTAGATTTTCAGTCCTGATTTAAGTTTCTTGTGATTAAAAAAAGATTGTGAATGCAAATCTCAACTTATTTGGTCGAGTCCGTAGTCGATATTTTAATTGAGCACATAACAGTTAACTTGCAAAAGTAATGAGCTTTAAGGTACATTGATTTTCTCAGTAAAAATTACAAGATTCACCTTCTTTATTATTAATAAATTTTGTATTCAAATCAAAATATTTTTGTTTGAAAATAAAAAAAAGAATCTAACCCATTTCTTTTAGCTTTATTTTTCTGTGTACCCCCAATCGGCGCCCGCAATCCTTCTCTGAATTCGTAAATGCGCCCTCAAGTCTGAAAAGATTGCAGGCCTCTGGTTTACGCTATCGCGTAAATCACAGATTCTCCGAGAAAATTCGTTTCCGTGCACGGAAAGAGAGAGCGAATATTTTTTATCGCTCCCATGGCGACAGGTCGCATATGATAAATTCCCGGATCTCCAAAAAAGTACCCAATTCTTAAAGTTAAAGTTCATGAACAACTCGGATATCTTTGCTACCCTGGTAATCCGCAAGAAAAATGCCCTTGATTTTCGATGCGATCGCTCCGTCCCCTTCCTCTGTCTTGAACTACCAGCGCTGATAACTTCTACTGGAGAGAGAGAGAAAGTAAAGAAATGAGAGGAATAAAGGAAGTGAAAGGTGACGGAGGTTTGTCTTTATCTCGGGAAAAACCAATCGGAAAAGCAGGACGGTAAGGGAGGGGATCGAAAAGGAGGAAATGCGTGGAAAGGAAGTTGAAAGCGGTTTGAACGCCATCTGGCACTGGGAGGAATGAGACGGCCGCGCACATGCGCACATGAGCACAAACGCACACATTCCCGAGGATGTCCGAGATGCGGTTTTAATGATAATGCTGGGAGTCGTTACGCCTGATACGAGATATGGACATAGAGGAAGTGAGAGTCGGTTGCCATTGGAGGCCACATATATCCGTCGAAATACGACAGAGAGGAAGAGAGAGAGAGAGCGAGAGGAATGGCTGAAAATGCGATGAAGGCATTGATGGTTCAAGCTGTTACATTGTCCCAGAGTAAATTATTAAGAGTATTTGGACGGCTGGAATAGAAACGTTATTGTAAGTGTACTGCGAAATTGTGGGTTTTATGACCCAGCTAAAAATAAATTTTTGTTGTCGTATAATATTAATTCTCTTCCTATACTATATACAACATAGACAATAATGTCCTACGTGAGATGGCGCGGATACGTAATATAGTTCGAAAGGTAGGAATGGAATATTTAATTCTATGGATTTTGGTTTTGCAGGGTGGTTGTAGATGAAAATCAGAAAACACTATAATTGATATATATGTGTATATATATATATATAAAATATATATATATATAGAGAGAGAGGGGGGGAGGGAGAGGGAGGGAGGGAGAGGGGGGAGGGAGGGAGAGAGAGATGGGGGGTAAGGAGGGGGAGGGATGGAGAGGGAGGGGGAGAGGGAGAGGGAGGGAGGGGGAGAGGGAGGGAGGGGGAGAGGGAGGGAGGGGGAGAGGGAGGGAGGGGGAGAGGGAGGGAGGGGGAGAGGGCGGGAGGGGGGAGAGGGAGGGAGGGGGAGAGGGGGGAGAGGGAGGGAGGGGGAGAGGGGGGAGGGAGAGAGGGGGGAGAGGGAGGGGGGTGAGGAAGTGAGAGAGGGGGATATATATATATATATATATATATATATTACAAAAATCGGGGCGCCACCCATGGCAAATACAAGGCCACACTTTCGGAAGTATTGGAAGGGGTCAGTAATAACTAGTTGGGGCAGAAATTATAGCCGAGATAATAAATGATTCTCCAAAAAATTTGAGAGGAGTGATGATGTTTTAAGAAAAAATATGGAAAAAATCTAAAGAAATAATTGCCAATTCCCACATGACTCAAAGAATCAGAAGAAAAATCTTGGTTAAAATTTGTGAATAATGACTCTTTTATGCTTCTTGCTTTACTTTCTTGTAAAATTATGACCGATGAATGGAAAAATTCAAACGCTATCATTGTTAAGTGTTTTTGGCGAAATTTCGCGAATGTTTAAACTTTTATTAAAATATTTTCCATGGAAATTTATTTCTAAGGAAATGTATTTAGACTTACTTGGGCGTAGCCTTGACTTGACTGAAAAAAGCTTTAAAGTGCTATTTGTGGAGATAAAGCGCTGGACGGAGGACTAACATTGTATTTGTCCATTGCTCACTCTTCCAGATGAAGTTCCGACTGCTAGAGGAAAATGAAATGGTTCCTAATTAGATTTTATTAGAACGTTTTACTATTATCTGGTCTCATAAAACGACTGCTGGCACTTTCACTGCAATGAAATTGTTTTTGTCTACGCGGGGGTGATGGACTTTTATTCGCCAGATTTTAATCAAGTCATTAAATTGATCGTTTTATGACTCGACGGTTAATGTTCCACGAGGTTTTTTCATGCTTCATAAATCAAATACACTTGCCGCATCTGTCGGAATTTGATTAATATAAAATTAAAGATACTTAATTTATGTGAAGTGTGATTTTAATAGTTTTACATATAATTTTATTTATTTAATATGCTTTGTCAAAAATGAATTGTACTTATGTTGAATAATAAAATCTTCCATTCATAACAATTTTAACTTCTTCTCTTAAAAGAATTTTTTAGGTAATCCAAAGTTTTTTTTAACGATATTTCAAACAAATTGATGACCAAGAAAATTAATTGCATTTCATTTTTGTTATATATTCCAAATTTAAAATAAACATTTCTATCGAAAATATATGAAATGCATATTTTTAAATGTAATAATATAATTTGCTCACCGTAGAAGTTTTTAAAACCATGCCTGAATGTTCGATGAGGAACGATCATACAATTAATCGAACAATTCTACTTCAAAATATCTACATAAATTATTGTTTTTCGTTTTCGCATGTTTGATATTTACGTGAGATATTCCACTTGCAAATATATTCTACATGAAAGATAGTGAGGATGCAACAGAGAGAGAGAGAGAGAGGGAATGATGATGACTTAACACAAAAAAACGATAGGAAGAATGGGAAGGGACAGACAACAAAGTCCCAACGAGCATAGATAATTTACGTAAAAACAAAACTCAGCATTTAATTAAGAGAACAGTAAGGGATTGTGTACCTACACCTACGCATCATGCGTAGTACGTAGGGTTCCTCTTTGGATGGGACCCACTTATACGAGATACGAGATTTTATTTATTTATGTATACATAAACAATGTTATATTTTCTATTCACTTATAAAAAATAAAACGGCTTGTTTTCGCATTTCGATTGAATAGTATTTTAGACTGATTCTTTATCTATCATCCAAGAGGAAGAGGGTTATTTATTCTTGTAACAAGGACCATACAACCTTAACTACGCTACTGGTATGGGAGACAGGAAGGAGATTATCTTCGAGAAGCAGAGAGGAATGGAGAGAAAGATAAAGCAAAAGAGTGCCATACAAATGTTAGGAAAGGGGGCGGAGACGAGAAAAGAAAGGAAAGAAAAAAGGAGGGAGAGAATTAAATGGAAGATTATAGAAATGAACTTGATACAATGGAAATTAGAGGTGAAAGGGAAATGAGAAAGTCTAAAAAAAGGAGAGAAGAGCGAGGATAAATTGGAAGGAGAGGAGAAGAGTTGAGTGAAAAAATAGCGATACAAAACATGGGGACACAAGTAAAGCGGAGGTGTGACAGAGAACGAGGAATGAAAAGTGGGAGTGGAAGAGAGATCAAGAGATAGGAATGGAAGAAGGAAAAGGAGAGAGGAATAAGATCGTGAGAGATGCAGTGCCCAAGAGAAGGAAATAGCGTTGCGGTAGTGGATGTATGGAGTTGGCCGTCTCGGAAATGAGTTTGGTGAGGAGTGAGAGCAGATGCGAGTAGGAGAGAAGTTGGGAGGAGAGCGAAGAGAGAGAGAGAGAGGGAGGGGGAAGAGAGCGAGGGAGGGAGAGAGAGGAGGAGTGAATGATGATGAGTAGATGGAAGGATCGAAGAACGAATGATAAGAGGACGGGACGAGTAGAGAGAGTAGAGAAAGTAGAGAGAGAGGAAGGGAGGGTGGGTGGAGAGAGCCGAAGTGTTGGGGGAGGAGGGAAGTTTTCGTGGGAAGGGATGCGAAGGAGGGTCCCTCACCGCCTTCGACGGAGCTCCCCAAACTCGCTCGCGTTGGTGTCTAATTGCGGAGTGGGTATCTTCTCCATCAAATTCACCTCCTAAACATCCTCTCCCTTCCTCTATTTCCTCTCGTCCTCTTCTCTTTCTCTCCTCTTTTTCCATCTTGCTCTCCCCGCTTCCCTTCTCCACCCCCACCTCTTATGGAGAGGGGATAATAATGGCCTTTTCGTTCCCAAAACACACCCTCAAAACTCGTGCGTCCATTTTAGCCCGTCTACCGCCTTAACTTCTCTATTTTCAGCTTGTATCTGCTCTGCTTCTCTCCGCCTCTATTTCTCGATTAAACCATCAAGCTCTGCTACGCTGGAGTCTTTCGAGAGAAAAAATATTGCGCGTAAAGTGGTATAGAAGGGAGAGCGAGGGAGAAATTAAGGTAAAGTTTGTCATGAATATATAAGGAAAAACATCAAAAGTTAATGACTTGTGCGGGCAGCACAAATCCCGAAGCGGTGTTTTCTTTTGGAGTTTGTGGAAAATTTTAAAGCATGCTAACTGAGCAATTTCCGACAAACTTGATGGGGAACTCTTCTCCTTGAGCGAAAGAATGGTATGTCTAGAGAACTGAGGCAATTAATTTGGAAATTTATTTACCCCGTGTTTTACTGAATTGTAACAGTAAGAAGGAGAAAGATTGTTAGGCGATATCCTTACAAATCGTCCCAAGAAAATTAATGGTCTTTTTTGTTATCAAATCTATCGCAATTCCGCTCCATCCAATTGTGTTTACAAATGATTCGGAGCATTAGCATAACATGTAAGTGGTTGCTCGCCAACCGCAAGAATTCAGCGATCAGTGATCAATATAGTTCATCGAATTTGAGTTTCGTACAGTGTCGGGTATTTGATAAAATTGCTTAAACATCGTCGAATAATTTTTATAAGATTAAGAACTCTTTTCTTATTCCTGTTACAGAAGTTTTTGTGAGGCTGTATTATCATCTTACTGCTCTAGCTTCTTGCGGTTTTGGAAGGAATTTTCGTTTAGTTTGGGAGTCAATTCATGATGTAAAGCATGTTTTTCGCTTATTTTGAAGAAGCACAATGTAACAGCTGCTGATATGCATACCCTGGTATAATATTAGATGATGAATGACTAAACTTGGTAAGATAGACGGCACCCTGTTTGATTCACCACACGACTTTCTCTCGCAGCAGCAGCGTCACAGGAATAGTTAGATAGGAAGGATACAATGACTACGTGGGACAAATTTATCAAAGCCAAGCTTATTAATCCTTTCCATAATTAATCTATCTGATCATGTACAAAACTTGTTTTTAATTTCAACGCCATTTACACATAAATTTAAAAAGCAATTTTATATAGCCCGGCACAGTTTTCAATTATTTTCTTATGGGTTCTTAAAATTGGACATTGGGATCAAAAACACCCTTTAAATATAAATTATTCTGGAATTTTAGATTTTTTCCAGAGGTTGTACCCAATGATCTATTTTCATGCCAAATTTCAGCACTGTAGCACTTCTAGAAGTACCTTCGGTTTTATTTGAGATATCCTATATATATGTAAGAAGCAGATAATTATAATGATATATATATATATATATATATATACACACACACGAGTTGTCGGCTTGCATACTGCAAGCGTTTAAAAAATCACTATACACCAAGATCTAAACGTGATCTCCAGGGCAACGGCACTTCAGCCATGTTGAACCCATATGTAATGAACAAATTTCATGAGTTTTATCAGAATATTTATAATTTTCCGCGTAATTAAGGCAACTATTCGTAATTTCCAAATTCTCTGGCAATCGCCTCGTGTCCAAGTTTTTGTATATCAAGTTTCGTGACTCAGATCGCTCTGCATGAGTAATAAGAATAATCATCATTAAAACAATACACTATACACTAAAATTATGGAAAAATTAGGATATTTTGTGTTAAGATTATGGCATCTCCATCCGTGCCTTTAGCACGTATTTGGATAAAAAATCGCAAAATAGGCAGGACACCATTATATTTAATAATTAAAAAGAGTTAAAATTTCTCGAAAAACTACAAAACAACGTTATAATTCTTTTCACGTTTTACTAAATTCCGTGTGTTAGTGCAATGACGTCATCATAAATTTACGTTGTATTTTAAAATCAATGGCATAATAGTATATAAATAAGACAATAATTTACATTTTCCGCGAAATTAAGGCATCTATCCGGGTTTTTCTAAATTCTCTGACAATCGGCTCGCGTCCAAGTCTTCAAATTTTCGGTTTCATCCCTTAGATCGCTGTTTCAGTAATAGCTATAATCATCATTAAGAAGATAGCCTTTATAGCACGCCAAAATGTATGTCAAAATTAGGATATTTTTTGTGTTAGGATTATGGCGACATAATCCGTGACTTTTAGTTCGTATCCGGATAAGAAAATTAATTTAAAATTATTACGTCACCATATGTATACCTTGTTGGCAGAAATAAAATTCACTCTAATGCAGTCTAATTTTAAGCATTAAATCAATGACCTTAAAGTTTGGAAAACCAATTCCCATTGAAAGGCATTAGAGTCGTTGCTATGGTAGTTAATATTTTTCATTGTTGAAGACCCAGAAAAATTTCATAATTTTATGATTAAAATCAAATTTTTACGCAAATTCAGCATGGATTTGAAGGTTTTTTATTCTTACAGTCGTTTTTCGTCTTCTATCGGAAATCTCTTGCATTTCAAGTTTATTCTCATTAATTTGGACTAAATTGAATATTTATTGAAAAAATACGTAGGTACGTACTTATGAAATATAATTATTTGGTGAAATATACTTAAACGTGGTATTACAATTAGTAGAACTATGCCAATTTAAATAAAAACAAAATATTTGCCATTTTTGAAGTAATACATTATAATACATTTCCGCATTAATATCGCAACCAAATAAACGATGTCTAATGTTTATTTGCTCAACGTATCTAGCAACGAGATAAACAGCTTCTGTATATCGCATTGAAATACTGTATCATGCCATATAATGTTAAAACCATTTAGATAATGTTTATATGGAACTATATATATTAATGAATGAAATTTATATTTAAATTGTTTGCACAGAATAAAATTAATGGCTTCAAGAGCAACACTTTACGCTAACTGTAATGCGAGAAGAAGAGCGGAACGAGCCAATCAATCTTTTGAAGAAGCAAATCGAAGAAGAACTGAAAGAAATCAATCCGGCAGAAATCGAAAAGCCAATGAAGATAAACAACAACGACAGCAACGTAATCAAAAACGAAGAATAAGACGGGCTGATCTGAGTTTGGAATCGAGAGAAAATGGACTACGCAAGAGAAGGGAAGCTAAACTAAGTAGATTAAATGAACGCGCACCTGATGCAAATAATTCTCAACTTGAAATTGCCATTGAAGAACATAATTGCGGAAATATTACGCAGACGTGCAATTACTGTGGTGCGCTTTACTCGCCAAATGAAGCAAATACTGCTAAAAAATACAGAAACTGTTGTCATGACGGAAAAGTTTCACTCGAAGATTTATCGGACACGTCTGACTTACTGAAAGAATTATTAACAGAAAATACAAGTGAAGCTAAAAATTATCGAGAGCATATAAGAGAATACAATGTTGCATTAGCTTTTGCTTCTATGGAAGCAGAAATCGGAACACCTCCGGGAATAGGACCCTACTGTTTTCGTACTCATGGACAAATTTACCGTAAGGTTTCTCCATTGTATTTGAACCAACATAAACCTGGATACCGACAACTGTATATATTTGACACGAGTGAAGCAACAAACAAACGTATGGACAATAACCAAGGTTGTTTACGAATTGTTATGGAAAGATTAGATTCGATGTTAAGGGGAATAAATCCGTTTTCCGAATCTTACAAACAAATGTATCAGATAATACAAGCTAATCAAACAGTAGAAGTTAAAATGGTTTTTATGGAAGATCCGAACTTAGTCTTGAGGAGATATAACGCGCCTACTTTGAGAACAGAAGTTGCAGCAATATTTGTTGGTGATGACGGCGAACCACCAGCAAACAGAAATATTTGCATTTATCCGATTGGAGATAATTGCAAGAACATTTCAGCAATGAATCGTTGTAGTGATCCGATGGTCTACCCTCTGCTTTTCCCGAGAGGTGACTGTGGTTGGCATATGGGAATGGAACATGTGGAAGAGAGATCAGCTAAGCAAGTTAGAGCCACACAGTCACAGTATTTCGCTTATCAACTTTCTGTGCGTAGCGGTTTCAGTCTGTTACACAGTAGTGGAAAATTATTTCTGCAGTACGTTGTCGACGCTTATGTGAAAACTGAAGGAGCCCGATTGAACTATTTGCGAATGAATCAAAAAGATTTACGGGTTGAACTATATCGAGGACTATTTGATGCGATAGTCTCGAGCACAAATTGAGAATGTACGTGCAGGTAAGTTGGTAATATTACCTTCAACATTTCAGGGAAGTCCCCGGTATATGCAATAAAATTATCAGGACGCGATGGCAATAGTCAGAAAGTTTGTCACATGAAACCCGGCGTGGCCTAAGATTCGAAGTGCGATGCAAGGGACTCAACGACCTAAAAATAGACCAGACATAATAGTCCGCGTCTTTAAAATGATGTTGTCAGAGCTCTTGGATGATATTTTAAAACGGAATCTTTTCGAAATTGTTATTGCATACATATATAAAAGGAAGGTTTACATCATGCTCACATTCTACAGACGTTAAATTCAGGTTCAAAAATACGCACAAAAGATGTCAGTATGTCAGTGCCGAGATACCAGATCAGAATGTTAACCCAAGACTATGAGATTGTAGCGAAATGTATGATACATGGACCCTGCGGTATTCTTAATCGGTGTTTGCCTTGCACGAGGGAAGGTGTATGTCGTAAAAACTTTCCAAAGAAGTTTAGAGATTCGACTGCAGAAAACGTTAATGGTTACCCTATATACAGAAGACGATCCAAAGCTCCTGTTAAAATTGGCAAGTATGAAATCAATAACCGGTGGGTCGTTTCGTAAAATCCATGGCTATTAAAAAAATTCAACGCACATTAATGTCGAAGTATGTGCGTCTGTTAAAAGTGTTAAGTACCTCTACAAATTCGTCTATAAGGGACGTAATGCTGCGTCAGTTAGAATTGAAAAGGAAAATAGTACTGGAGTAATTAATTACGGTGAAATATTAACATTTCTTGATGGAAGATATGTTAGGGCTCCAGAAGCCATGTGACGAATAAATGAGTTCGCCATGTCGGTAAAGTCTCACACTGTAATTAGATTAACAGTCCATTTACCTGAACAACTAGAAGTATTTTATCTGGAAGGACAAAAAGACCAGGCAATTGCAAGGGCATGCACGGAGGAAACAATGCTAACTGCCTGGTTTAAGCTTAATCAAACAGATGATCAAGCAAATAACTACACTTATACATACCAAATTACTATATTTTTGAAAAGAATAACAAAAAATGGAAAATACGCCAAAGAGGAGGAGAAAGGGTGATCGGAAGAATGCCAGCAGTTAGTATAAAAGATAGCGAAAGATACTATTTCAGGATGTTACTCACACGAAATAAGGGTTCAATTAGTTTCGAGAATCTAAAGAGTGTCAATGGGACACAATGTGAGACTTTTCAAGACGCGTGTAGAGAACTTGGACTTCTTGAAGGTGATAGAATTAGGCACGATACGCTAACCAAAGCGGCTCATACACAAATGCCGAGTAACGTAAGATTATTATTCGTGATAATCTGTGCATATGAAGAACCAGAAAACGTTCTGGACCTTTGGACTCGACATAAAGATGAAATGTGTGAATATTTTGTGCGTAGATATTCTGAAGAGACTGGATCACAATACACTCTTGCAGAAATCGATGAACTACTCAAGGTTTATGGCTTGAGTCTAAGGAAGCTTAAACTGCCAGTTATAAATATACAGTCAGCTATTCTGAATTTAAACTCCTTTGACATTTTAGAAGAGCAAGCAAAAGCCAGTGCAAATACAGAAAAACTTACCGATGAGCAACGAATGGCTGTTGAAACAATACTTGATGCATTATATGAAAGTGAAAGGGACAGGCCGAAATGTTTCTTTTTAGACGGACCTGCCGGCACAGGAAAAACTTTTGTGTATCAAACATTAAAACACAAAGTAAGAGGAAAGGGACATCAAGGTACGCCTGTAGCTTCAACTGGAATAGCAGCAAATTTGTTACCCGAGGGAAGAACTGCTCACTCGATTTTAGAAAAACCACTCATATTGAATGCTACTTCTACTTGCAATATAAAACCGAACACACCTGAAGAAAAAGCAATGATGGATTCAAAATTAATAGTGTGGGATGAAGTTTCAATGACTCATGCACACGCCTTCCTGGCTGTAGATAGACTTCTTAAGGATCTGATAAGATGTACCAAACCATTTGGTGATAAGGTCATCCTACTGGGTGGAGATTTTCGTCAAGTCTTGCCTGTATTATTGAGAGGTTCACAATCTCTGACCTTTTCCTGCTGTTTGAAAAAACATCACCTGTGGTCTGAAATTTATATAATGAAACTAACCCGAAACATGCGTGCTATGGATACTGAAAGAGAATTTGCAAAATGGCTGTTAGAAGTAGGTGAAGGCAGAAACGGAGAAACAGTTAAATTACCTGAAAGATTCTATCCACAAATACAAGATCCAATAATTGTATGTGGGTCTCTCGAGAGTAAGATCATTTGAATCTATAACGATTATGTCAGAAAATCATGACAGAAAATTGTATTTTCAAAGAAATTTTTTATACTAATGTTTGTACGGTGCACTTATACGCAGCTCTTCGAATGTACGGTACGCTTATTTTAGCGCATTGCATATTAAAATTATTAATGTAGATAAAAATATAGCTGTTTTAATTAAAAAAGGTTTCATTTATTTCATATATTATACAGTTTGGCTAGCGCACAGATGTTCTGCGCGGGTTAGCTAATATAAATAAAATGTGTGAAAACGTGAAAAATCATATTAAAACGTAATTTTTGGAGATTTACGAATGAGATTTAAATTCTTCTCCTCGCACAACTAATTTAAATAATTGTACACCTATACGCTTCCTCAAAAAAGCTCGAGTCCATTATCCACTGCATTCAGTATCTACTTAAAGATCAATAAGACTTAAGGTTGCCTTTGAGGGCAAGATAATGTTTTTTGTCCCCTCTGCACACAAACACACAGCGTCATCTTGGATAAATCAGAACACGTTCTGTCTTTCCGTCCTCGAGACACAGGCGGTTCATCAAAACGTTAACCATGCCGTCGCTCGGCCGGAGGGGAGGCTCATTAAATACAGGTGAAAATGAAACACTGCAAAACCTCTAATCATCCGCGTCGCTCAAAACGGCCATAAACGCCGCTCGGCTTTATCACTCTCTCCGATCATCGCAAACCGGCCTAATCTCTGCCGTAGTCTCCTTCAAACACCGCCGCATCCGCCGGCGTATCCCTTATCAACGCCGAAAACAACCCCTCGCCCGGGAGGCGTTACTTTCGCGCATCGCCGACATCCTAGTCGACGACCCGTTCAAATCCCTCTCGTCTCTCCCCTTCGCTTTACATCCCCGCGTTACACGCGGAAACCTCGTGTTTACCGCTTCGTTTTTTATTGTTTCACGCGTCCATTATCGAAACTACACCCAAACGAGATTAACCTCTCGAGGGGATGTTATTAAAGGGAAGATGGAATTAATCACCGGCAAACACGAAATGTCGTCCCATCTTTCTTCTTCAACAGCCCTTCCTCTTATCTTCCCAACTTCTCCTATCTATTCCTCTCTCCTGCTCTTCTTCCTATACCTACTTCCCTTTCCATTCGTATCTCCCTCTTACCAATCTTCCTAAATCTCTGCTCTCCTCTATTCGAGAGCTTGGCGTTAATTACCCTCCTTCGACGTGTCTCCCATTTTTCCATTTCATTCCTCTCCCTTCTTTCCATTCCCTTTCCCCTCGCAGTTCTTTCCTTATCCTACATCCCGATGTTTTTTCCTTCCTTTCATTCGCGATTGTATCACCTATTCATTATTTTCCTTTCTTTCCCATACCAATTATTTTCATTCCTATTGCTCTTCCTTCATCTATTCTTACCTCCCTTTTCTACCTTCAGTGGCACATTCCCTCCTCACTTCCCATCTTTCTACCTTTTTCACTCTATCTCTTCGCCTCCCTCCCTTTCATATCTTCAAATTATTATCCTCTTACCTTTCCTCCTCCTTTCCATCAAACATCTCCTACTGTCTCTTATCCTTTACCTTATTACGTCTTTAACTCCTTCCATTCGTTTCCTCTCGGTCAAGTCTTTCCCTCTTTTGCCTACATTTCGCCCTTTCCTTTTCCCCTACCGCTCTTCCGATTTTTCTTCCACCTCCCTCCCCTCCCTCTCTCTCTCTCTCCATCCCTCCATCCAGGAGCCCCTTCCCTCACCCCGGCGCACCCTCCCCATTCTGGTGGCAGTCACGCCTTTCTCCTATCTGCCGCCCCCTTCTCTCGTCACACTTAAGACCGAACCGCTTCCTCCTCCTTTCCCGGGACACGCACTCAACACCCAACCGCCACCACCTCTCATTTATCACGCTTTTTCTGAGGGGAATTCTCACACGGCGCGCTCCCTCTCCATCCACCATTCCACTCTTTCCGTCCCCAGTTTCTTCTACCCTTTCCCCCCCCCCCCCCCCCTCGTCCACTCCTTACTGACTTCTCTTTTCCCTTATCATTCTTCCTTTATCCTGTCTCACGTTCATTCCCTCACGCGTACCTGGATCCCTCTCTGGATATCCTCTTCCACATCTACCACAAATTTGTACCTCTACTCTTCCTTCTTTTTCTCCAGCTCTCGATGTTTCTTCTGCCACTGCGTCTCTTCTCCACTTCTTCCTTATTTTCTACAGTTCCACCTTTTATCTTCCTTTGACTGCACTTCCATCATTCCTGAATTGCCAACATTTTCTTCAACTCGTAAACCCTTTCTCCGCTTCCGTGCTTCACCTCCTCCATTCTTTCTTCACTTCATCTGTATTTTCCCCTACTCCTAACCCCTTTATTCCTTTTGAAACACAATTTCATCCTCCCAACCCTTCATCTGTTCGTGCATTCTATCTCTACCTCCTCTCGTATTTTCCTATCGTATTTTCCAAACCTCCTCCACTATTTATTCAATTTCTCTGACCTTTCTCTCATTCTGTTCCTCAGTCTCATTAGCCCTTCATCCACCCCTCTCTTTTGGCGTCTTCTTCGACCCTCCCATTTACCCTTCTTCCGTCTCCTCTTCCTTTTTAGCTTCTATTTTCAAATACGCTAATATAATCGTTTTGTCCCTCAGTCCGTCCTTCACTTTTCCGTGTTCGGTGAGCTACTTTTACACCGTTCAAGTTAAAGCAATCAAATTTCGAGGATTGTTCTTGGTCATGCGTTTTTCCCGCTGTTGAAATTTGGAGAGTCCAGGAAAGGGGCGTAGTTTTTATTTTAAAAACAGCTTTTAATATGTCATTTGTTTTTTTTTCTTACTTGTTTTTACTGCACTTGCTTCCTCCTTCGTCCCCATCCCTCAATACTCTCACCTACTTCCTACCTTCATTTCCTTCTCTCCGACTACTTACACCCTTTTGTCCTTCTGCATCGAGTGCGTCAAAACCACTTCCTCCCTAGAGGTCCTTCCTCACCTCCTGCTTTTATTAGTCCTCTTCCTCTCTTTATTTTCTCTCTCTCCATCGGAGTTTTTTTACTTCGTTTTTCTTCATTTTCGTAGCCCTCACAGTGGTCTGGATCCCGAGGTGGACAATATAGTTCGTTTTTTTTCTTCGGTTTACCTTTGTCGTTTAGTGTCGCCATTAAATTATAAGCGTTTTGTTAGACGGGTGAGTTGATATGAATTGGCGCTTTCTGGATATTTAAAGGTGTGTGGATTGCGGAGCCAGTTGCGTTGATTACTTAATGCATTTACGTATTTCTTTATTAATAAGATCCCTAGAGATATGAAAGAAGCTGGCGGATTTGTTAAATTTCTCTCGCAGTAACCTTAATGCGAAGCTCAATCGAAATTCGTATTTATTTTCATGCGGAATTTTACATGCTGCACGCAAATGACAGACAATTAGTATTATTCGACTCTACTCGTAGTTAATATTATATGACCGGACGGGAGTGCGATTTCGTAAAGTTTGATGGAGCCATTTTATTTGTATTAATGTCCGTAAATGAAACTTGTTTATCATCGAACCTTAATTATTTCTGTTTCCCTAGGACGGGATAATTTATTTACCTCTGTCGCATCTTTCTCTCGCTGCCGATCCTGTTGAACTTAACCTTTCTCTCTCTGTTTTTTTCTCCCCCTTCTACCCACGCCCCCTCCGCCCCCGTGGCCACCGCCGTTCCTTCGCCACCCTCCCTCCTCCCTTCCGATCCACTCTCAACAATGTCGTCTTTGTGGCAGCGCAAACCATTCATTCATTTACTCCCTAAGAAGGCCTTCTCATTCCATCTTAATTACAGACTCGCCCTATTTCCCTAAGACCCCGCCCTAAAGGCTGCCATTTCCTCTCTTATTTACCATTCCAATGGCACTACTATTATTTCGCTTCACGTCGATATCTCCCTCTTTTGGGAATTCCGGAGAAGTATACGTTGAGCCATTGTTTTGTCGAGGATCCCGAAAATAATTCGAGCATATTGTTAAATTCTTCTGCGAAATAGGGTCAAGGAAAAATAAAGGAGGACCCAATGGAATGGAACGCTCGCTTCGGAGATTTGTTCTCGACATGAATGTATGTGCTTTGCGAAATTGTTTCCAATAGAATGTAATTAGAAGGAATTCATTCTCTTGGTACAATATAAATATATAGGTAGTTTACTAGCTAAAATAAAAGAAGATATGTGTTTTTAAGTTTTTGTATTTGAATCATTAAGATTACATTTTTATCACAGTAGATTAATGATACGATTTTTTATAAGATGCATTGCCAAAATTAATTTTAATCGTAAAATTATGATTCAAAATATGTAAATGGACGAGGTAAAATCCTATGATAAATATTAAGAAACATTTGAGAATAAAATGTGTATATTGAGTGTGGTGATTCATATACAGTCTAACTTCTAATGGGGTGGCTGCGTCAACAATATCAGGCGCATTACTCAAAGTGGTGTCGGAGTTAAATAAAGAAACGCGTTAGCTAAAGAATAAATTTAGTTGAAGCTTTAGAAAAAAATAGCAAAAACCAAGCATTCTTTTATAATGTATTTTCGGTGAATTACCACTGAAGACGGATGCTTTGTGGCCGAAATACGCATCTGGTTTTATAACATTTTTGCAGCTATTGGAGACAACTGAGGCAAGTATTTTTAAGTGCTTGGTCTAGAATTTTTTCACCCATAAGACTAGCTTGATAATTTCTTGTTGAATTAAATGAAAGAGCATTTCTTAAAACATTGGCCAAACGGATGAAATTAACCTGTAATGAAAATGAATCCATATTGATTTTATTTTATAGAATATTGAATTTATTTTCAGATTTTGAAAGTTCTCAAAATTTTCTAATTTCTTATACAATCCTATATTATTAAAAAGCAAAAAATAAATCCAGCAATAATATTGCTGTAAACTGGATTTTATTATATTCTTAAAAGTTTACTCATTATTTCCGACTACTTTCTGCGAAGAGGCAGAAGCGTACTGACAAGCTTGATTCCTCGAAGCATCCACGCGGAACGAACGGAACATTCCGTAGTAAAGACAAAACTCCTGACGTCTTGCTATTATCCAAGATAGTTTCCTTTGAAAACAATTCTCTTCGCAAACAATTCCCCGTTAAAATTTCGCTCTGCCGACTTCCTTCGTCTCTCCCTGCGTTAAAAGATCGATGGACAGGACGAAAAGAGAGATTCTATTTATTTTATTTCCTCCTATCCCATCCGCTACGCCCTATCTCTCTCGATTCTTCCCTATCCCTCTCCATCGCAGTCCAAAACAGAACCGTCTTCCCTCCGCAATGACCCTTCCCCTACTCTTTCTCCCCCACCTTGCTCCCTTTTCCATCCCCCCTACTCCTCTTTCTCCCCCCCCCCCCCCTACTCCCCCTTTTCTCCCCCACTCTACTCCCCCCCCACTCGCCCTTCTCTCCTCCACACCAATCTTTAGAACAACTCTGTTGTCCTTTCCGTGACGCTGGGTGCGCTGCTCGCAGGGGGACATATAATACTTGGCCGATTGGCCGCTTGGAGGAGCACTGCACTCACTATTTATTTAGCGCTCTTTTGTCCCCATGTATAAGGCACTCGATCGGTTTTTATTTCTTTCCCTTCCCACTCCCTCTCCCCTTCCTCCTTTTCCCCCTCCTCCTTTTCCCCTTCCTCCTTTTTCCTTCCCCCTTTTTCCTTCCCCCCTTTTCCCCTTCCTTCTTTTCCCCTTCCTCCTTTTCCCCTTCCTCCTTTTCCCCTTCCTCTTTTCCCCTTCCTCCTTTTCCCCTTCCTCTTTTTCCCCTTTCTCCTTTTCCCCTCCTCCTTTTTCCCTTCCTCCTTTTTCCTTCCCCCCCTTTTCCCCTTCCTCCTTTTCCCCTCCCTCCTTTTCCCCTCCTCCTTTTCCCCTTCCTCCATTTCCCCATTTCCCCATTTCCCTCTCTCTCTGCCTTTGCCTTAACCCGCGGCCTTCCGATCAAGGTCGGGACGAGTGTGGCGGCTTTCCACAGTTGTCGCGCCTCTCTCTCGCTCTAGAGGCAATTTCGGCGAACTGCGTCCTTCCCTACCATCCGTTCCACGTTTCCATTGGCCTCTCAAAAACGAGAAGACTTGTGGATGCGGACGACGAGTACGTAGAAGATCCTTCTCTCTCTATCTCTGTTTCCCTCACTATCAATGTGTGTAGATACACAGCTCCAATTCCGTTTCTCTCTAAACTTCCCGTCTAATTTTTTTTTACTTTATTCTTAAAGACTACTGGTTTTTAAAACTACCCATAGAAGAAATCTACAAAATCTTTGATATTTCTTATTAGTTATTTATTTTTGAAAATTATCTTTGCGTTTCGTGTTTATGTAACGGAAATTTCGTTTCAATTGCCCGCATATGCGTTTAAATGTAGTACAAAGAGATTCGAATGCAGAAATAGGGCTTTCAAGAGTAGTCTTTTTGAAATTTTTACTGAATGATCATCGATTGAGGAAATATTTATATCTCTTTTGTTTAATCATTTCAGCACGTGCTTGATGGCAGACTGCATACTATATTTGAACCCGTTAATATGAATCTGGGTTATTTATTAGCTCTAGAGCTACCAAGTGATTTTCACTACCGTAGACTATCAAAGGGGGGAGGCTACAATCTAAAATACAATAAAAAAGCCATTGAAATATTTTGAACCTATCGTTATTTATTTAAAATGACAGGAATATAACTATACAATTTTAGTAATTTATTTTAAACTAGCATATTTCTCGTCATATGACGGATAAATAATAATATTCCCTCCCTCCCTCTCGCCGTCCCTCTCTCCCTCCCTGTCTCCCTCCCTGTCTCCCTCCCTGTCTCCCTCCCTTCCTCTCTCTCCCTTCCTCTCTCTGTCTCTCTTTTCTTCCACCTCCCCCCTCTCTCATTCCATCCTGTCACAATCAATAGCTCTCCCTCTTTTTCTCCGTCTCCTTCATTATCTCTTTCCTCCCGTCCTTTTCTAATTCTATACCTTATTCTCTATACTTATTCTCTATGTACCTTCCATTCTATATCCCTTCCTTCCTACCTTCCTCTCCACATCCCCCTCTCTCTTACTCTACATCTATATAGCCGTTTAGATAAGCAAAGGAATCGCAACTAAATCTCAGTCCCATTAGGATTACGTAATTTCGTGAAAAGTCCTACGATAATTGAAGGCAATCTATGCACTCATATATATTACACGTATGCGAGTTGAGACAACAATAACTGTTATCAATTATTGATTCTCGAAGTTTAACCATGACGTGGTAGACAAGGCAGCATCCCTTTTAAAAGCCGATATTTTCTCAAAATATGTGATTTATATATTTAATATGAAAGATTTCGATTGGTAGGCGGACAAAGATGAATAGATAAAGAAACTTCATTAATTTTCCTAAAACAGTTTAAATTCGAAGATCGTAGGTCAATTTCTTCTAATTTTAATTTCCAAAAGAATATAATAATAATTTAAAAAATCGATTTTTTCGTGTTATCTTACGGGAAATGGAAATCGCCACCCTGGAGTCAAATCCGAGTCTTTTTTCGTATTTATTTTCGTAATTTAATTTTTATATCTGAATCAAACATTCCTGCGTAGTTTTAACCTTCCACCTAATCGGGAACATTGTTTAAAACGCGTTAAAATCTGCCATTAATGACGTCAGCGTTATACACAAACCCCACCATCTTGACTTTTATAATAATATGTACATCTAGTATATTATAACCTGCGTCTCTGCGTCCCTGCGTGCGTCTCTGTCTGCCTGCGTCTGAAGCCTCGAGTGACGTCACCTTCCGGCATGAATGCAAATACACCGTGAACACTCGTTTCGATTTCGACGAATCTTTCGCCTGAATACTCGACGCGAACTCTTGCAGATTTTAAGCGGGTAGTCGTCCCCCGGAAAGGCATGTGTTCGGTACCAGGATAGTTTTCGTTTTGTTCATTTGATTAACACGTCATCGGCTATAATACGATATGTACACCATTATTCTTTAACATTATAAAATATCTTACGATCGAGACTTTGACTCGAGATTATTCTGTTGTTTAATTCGTTTTTGTTCATATTTTAAGTTTATATTCGATTTTTCGCCATTTCAAAAGAGAGGTTGCTAGGGTAGCCGGCATTGTTCATCTCGGATTTTTGCATTGTTAGACTCGGGCTTCAAGTGCATTTGCACTAATTTTACAATGAAACAAACCCATCAAGGACAATTACCGATTGAAAATTTGTGTGAAAAATTTCGTGTAAATATAAAACAAATAAAACACGTAGCGAAGAAAAGAAACAGTTCCAATGCATTGTAATAATGGACAACTTAACATTACAAATAGGAAGATATTTCACGCATACATTGAAAATATCATTTCGTCTGAAAGTTTTATTGTGCAGTTTAAGAAAATGACTATATTGATAATTTTTGTGATTAATTTCTTTCGATATTGACGCGTAGCCGGTGCATTGATTACTTAATATTAAACAAACCACAGAATATACTATATGCTATATCATCAGAAATAGTGAACAAAACGTATTCTGTTCCGGTAGTCTAAATCATTTAGGCATGTGTTTTTTGCTATGAAAATGGTGTGAGCTATATAAGTAATTATTTTAAGAGGGGCAATAAAAGTGATTCAACTAATAACACTTTTTCTAACAATTTTTTGTCATAGGAACTATCGCATTGGACAACTTCACCCAAGGGACTTGAGATATTTGCAGGAAGTACTGCAACGGGCCCCTAGTAATACACTATAAAGATAAAAATATTTATATTAAAAGAATTTTTTTACATTTTTCATCGTTTTCAAGATCAGATTAATATTGCAGTAAGTAAGATTGTTTTTACAAAAATAATAACAAATAGATTAGAAAAACGATTTAATCTAATTCATCTGACACAACAATTTAAACAAATAGCGTGCTTCACACTGTGCATTCCACACACATGGTGCCCTATAGGTTAGGTCACCCGCGTGTCAAGGCATGCAGGCAATTACGAAATAATTTGCAGAAAATTTAAATATGCATAAATTGATGAGAAACTTCAGGTAATTATTTTACATAAGTCTCTGTACAATTTAGTAAAATATGCAGACTATTCTTGTGTTTTTAAAAGAGAAACATACGAAAAATAAGTTGCAGGCCCTTGGTCGTTCTAAGCTTTATAATATTTTTGATAATTTTGCTGAAAGTTCTATATATTTAATTATTAATATCATCAAAAATCGTTGAAACTCCGTAATAGTAATTCTGTCTCTTAATGCTATGCAATAGTTGCCTTGGAAATGGCCGTATACGATCTTCATTATTGACGTTAATACAATCATTATAAAAATAGAGAAAGCTGTTTATATGCTGATAATTAAAATAATTAAATAAAATAAGACATTTTGATTCATAAAATAATCAATTGATATCAATATATCAAGTAAAAAATAATTTTATATTATTTAAATCGAGCATTTGACGTTTCGTTGCTATCTATATATTTCCCATAGAATTTGTATAAATAATAGTCGATTCAAGTTTTTGTCTTTTGCCACCAAAAATAATATAAGAACATACTTATAAATGTTTTTTTTTATTTCTAGGTAAGTGCTTTTCTTCTCCAGAAGACATTGGCATACCAACCTCGGTAGTTTTAATTTGGTAACGTATTAATCTCTTTCTATTTTCTTAATGTATTGCTTGATTTCCAATGCTCAGTGAGATGTGAAAATAAAGTGAGCTATTTTCATTTCACATAAATTCATTCAAAACGACCTAGGTTTTGCAACGACACCTAGATCTTTTTGAATAAATTTATGTGGAATTACAATAAGTCTCTTTCTTTTTACATTAAGAAGAAATTCCAGCAAGTGACGCCTGAAACCATTGAATAGCTCAGTATGATATTCGTGACATGCTTGGCGGTTAATCATAAATGGTAACACAGTTGTGCCAATGGCGCTAATCTCTGAATAAGGGAAAGAAATTTTTTGTCGATTTAGTACTAAATCGTAGATTGGAAAGCTCTTGCAAATAAAGGTCATGCGAGCGGAAATCGCGTCGTATTCCATTAATTTCACTTTTCCTTAGTTTCCCTTTCCTATTTAAATCCTTTCTAGATAAATTGGTTTTCAATCTTCTCCTACATTTTAGCTCGAAATATTTGTTCATCTTACCCGATATTTAAAACATGGCTCGTCTCTCAATCATCTCTTATCAATATAATCACAGTCTCTTTAATTTAAAAAGACCGAATCCATCGGAAAAGGAAAACTAAATATACCAATCATGCCAGTTAATTAACGTATAAAAATAAGAATTCCATAAGACGTAAATATTTGCCGTTCCGTAATTTCCGAAATAAATATTCGCGACAAATTCAGTTTTTAAAATGGTTACGAAAATGAAGTTTTGCGGGTTTCGCATTTCACGACGGTTCTCTTTCCTTCTCTCCTTTCTTAGAAGACGCAACACGGTACAAGATCCCCGAAGGAAACGGGAATCAACTCCACTAAATTATTCCCTCCAACGAATCCAGAATTGAATCAAGCTTCAAAATTTTATGTTCTTGGAATACATCCATGGAAAAATTGGACTAGAGAAGTATATATATACTAGCGTAATTGCCCTTCAAATATGTCGGGATTATCATATAAGTATTCCAAGTATATATGATTTCGATATGAAAAATCAGTAAGATATGCTATGATCTGGTTTGGCTTTCATGCACAATCAAATTAGTGTTTATGAAAGTTATCTTTGCTTTAATTATACTGTTTAAATAATTATTATCAGAGAGACAAAATGATTATCCAAATATTTCCTGAAAATAAGAGGATAATCGAAATATATATATATATATATATATATATATATATATATATATATATATATATATATATATATATATATATAAGGCTTAATGATAGATGAGTTTGAAAGTTTGCAACGCGAGATCTCCGAATTTACTTGGCCGATTTTTACAAAACTTTCACTGAAAGATTAAGCGAAATCTCGAAGAGGTTTTAAACTTAAGTAATTCTTCTAACTTAAGTCGTTTCAAAGATATGGCGATTTTTCCGCGAACACCCATTTTCCTACGCTACTTTATGACGTTCGGCGGGCGGTGGGAGGGGTGAGTAAAAGAGGGGCGGGTGCAATATATATATATATATATATATATATATATATATATATATATATATATATATATAGAGGGAGAGAGAGACCAGCGAGGACACACATGCTATGTATCTTTGGATTTGGCCAGGATCAACGGGAGACCAAAGTTGTTCTGGTCTGGTCGGGTTGTTGGTAGTTTGTTCTCTTTCTCCTCCCCACTGCTCCCTATTCTATGCCCTTTTCAGAAACCTCTTCTCTGTCTTCATCTTCTTCCTTCTTTTTCCACCCCATCCGATGTCTTTTTATTCTCCTTCCGCACACGACCTCAACCTCCTTCGCCACCCACTCAACGTCAATTCCCTTGCCTCTTTTATCCCTCCTTCTCCTTTTTCCCTTTCAGCTATTTATTATTTTCCCTTTCCTTCATCCCTATTGGAGCCTTTCTCTCTACTACCCCTTCCCTCAGCCTTTTCCGCTGAATTCCATATCCTTTTCTTACAATCTTCCTCCCGCTTCAAACCTCACGTCTTCCTCTTCCTTCCTTCAACTCTTTTCCCTATCCGACTCCATATCCTCTTCCTCTGTTCTAGCCCACGCATCATTTCTCCTCTTGTGTAATATAACCTTACTCCACGTACTTCTTCCGCGCTTCCTCCCACTCCCGTTTCCGATCATTTCATTCACCTTATTCCTTCTTTATCATCCCCTTTCCTGTTCTCCTTCATTCTCTTTTAACCTCTCCTCCCCGCCTTCCCAGTTCCCATTATTACCTGTTTCCTCTCACTCCTCTCGTTCGCATTCACACCCTTCTTCCTCCGCTTCCCACTCTCTCCCAGTATTTCTCCCCCTTCACATTTCCTAGGCATATTGATGGGGCGGAGGAGTACGGGAAATGGGGGAGTTTGGGAGATATTTTGTTTCCCTTTTTCTCGTGGTACTCCACCAAGAAATTTCGTCCGACTGCGAAATCTAGTTCCTCATCCTTCCATTTTTGGTTTTGTTTGCCTATTTTTTCGAGGATTCGATTATTGTTTGATAATGAACACCCGAACTCCAAAAGTCTGCGTGTTTTTGTGTTTTCAATTCCTTTTCCACTATAAAAAGGAAGATGATGAAACCCGGCTCATCTCCAGGCCTGTTCGACGAACGATTTCTTGGAAGCTGATTCTCTTTATCTTCACGTCTACTTGTTATTATTGGTCGCAGCAGGAGGGAAAGAGAAGGAAGAAGGGTCACCATTATTGGAATTAGTTTAATGAAAGCACGTTGTCTCCAAGGAAACTGGGTCTCCATTAAGTGTTAATTGTCGTAAACGATAGTGGGAGGTGAAATAATACCGGAGAAAAATAACCTCATGACGCCTTTTGATTTGTGTGTTTGAAAAGAGTCTGTTGGTTCGTCAACAGACCATCTTCTAGTTTGGAAGTGATGGTGCCGAGGAAATATTTCTTAGATTGGCAAGAAAACCCCTGCACCTGTTAACTTTTAGGACTTGAATGAGCCTATCAAGTGAGTTAAGCTTCAAGGAGACGACTTATTAACAGTAAAGGCAAGTAGAAAATCTTTTCGGTATCTTCGATCTCGGCTAGTTAACTTATTATTTCTACAATCTGGCCGTTCATAAAAAGCGCAGAAGCTTTTAATTTTTTCTATAGCAAATTATATATTTCACAAGGATACCCTTTAAAAAAATTCGATTAAAAATTTAAAGTTAAAAATACAGATACGTCATCTGATTTCCTTTCTGTGTGAAAATAAAAACGTGAACGAATTATTTCTCCTGAATGACTTAGTGATGTTAAATTTGGAGCGCGAACAAGCAATATGGTTGGAGCGGCTCGTTGTGAACGAAATGCTTAATACCTTAAAGAGGAGCACGTATTATAATGCTCCAGTTGGCATCACCTTGGAGTCCGGGGCCTCGAGAGGGATATTTTATTAAATAAGGAAAGCCGATGGGAAATTAATGTGCATTACACGTAATTCCCCTTCAGTGCTCGGTTCCTTGGTGCTTCTGCCGCTACTTTGCTGTGATTAGAATCATGATCATGAAGTAAGAGAAGGAGTGATAAATTATGGTAAATGAAAAAGGAAGAACGAACGAAGATAATGAAGAAACGGTATATATTTTAAAGTGCTTATTATTATCATGGCAAAATTTTTACATAGGAATGCTTTTTTGGAAAGTTCTCGATCTAGTGGTAATTTTATGGGCGGAAGTTTTGTTGGCTAGCTATGCCAAATGATTTAAAGGTCGTCCTACTCCCTGTGCAAGTTTCGGTTTAATGTTTTGCGAAGTATACCGAGCGTAGGACAAACAAATTCTTATGGAAACTTGGACATGCTCTATATTCTGAGGGAATTGTTTACTGTACATGTTTTGTGGGTAAATAAAAAATTGTTGCGAAACGTTCTTAACTTTACTGAATTAATCATTTTCTAGGTCAACATTTTTGTTAACATCGATCGCGGGACATTAACAGAACATCATTTTGTTTACCGCAAATGATCATAACTTTATCTGTGAAAAAATGTGTGCATTAAGGGGCAGTATTAAGGCTAACTGGAAAATAAATTTAATGTAGAGAATGCGATTAATACGGAGAAAAATTTGCGCAATTTTCAATGATTTTTGAATTTCAATTTCTGCTTATTTGAAAGATGACCGCGTTCAAGCAGAACATTTATTTAATTCACCTTATTGTTGTATTTCTGAGAAAATTCGAATTAAGACGACCAATCGTCCGGAATTCATTTCTCTCCTCCAACTTCATTCCCAAGCTCTTTCCATCGGATTACTTGAGCGCGGTCCTCCCACTCCCGCTCCCTTTCTCTCATTTTGCTTAATGAGCGTGTCAAGGATTTGTTACGGATTAATACTTTTAAGCTCACAACGGGAAAGGAAAAGGGGAAAGCGGGAGAAGCCAAAGAAAAGCCATCCCCCATTAGTTTTCCCCAATCATCGCCAGCCAGAGCAGAAAATCTCCGTCGGGAGGGTTGAAAGGTAGGGTATGAAATTCGGATAAAACATTGTTCGAAACAGTCAAGAGAAATTTGTATCGGGAATGTGAGGATGAGAGAGCGAGAGAGAGAGAGATACGGAGAGAAAAGGAGAGATTGAGAAAGGGATTAGGAAAAGGAGAAGAGAGAAGGAAAGAGCGACAAAGGGAAATATACAACGATTCTCCCTATATTTCCCATAATGAAGAAAAGAAAATAGACGGAATGAGGAAAAAGTTGAATAGATTAGTAGGTGGAGGAGAATAAGGGTAAGGAATGCGGTAAGGAATCTACAGGAGAAGGATTAATCGTGCAGAGAACTGGAGAGGTGAGTGTGCTTGTGTGCGAGAAAGCTTCAGAGGGAACCAAAAAATAAACGGAAATGTTTTCGGAAAAGATAAGGGGGGCGTGAGCGAGGGACAGAGTGAGATTAAAATATGGGACGAAGAGAAAAATTCTACTCATTAAGACTGTCTCGATCATTGTGTGATCAATAACAGAGATGAAATTTTTAAAACTACATAAATGTTGCATTTTTTTGCTTCACAAAGTGTGTGAAAAATGCAAAGATATCAGATAAAGAATCGTTAGGACGTTTAGCTGCGGAGGAGGATCAATGGTTTTTTTGGTGATCAAAAGAAAGAAACTGCAGTCGTATGCCATCACGGTCAAGCAAATAAACGGCGCAATATACATTGCACAAACTTTCTCATATACATATATTATACGTTCGGTCGACTGTGTACGCTTATAAAAGAAAATCGCTTATAAATCAAAGTTAACCGTAGTTTAGCGTATATTTTATTGCCACTGGTCGATAATTTATTAATTTTTTGGGATATATGGCTTAGTTAGTATTATTTGTGACATCAGGCTCTACAATTGGATTGATTTTGATCAAATTCTCTGGAGCCTGTTTTGGGTAAATAAAATAATTCTAAAAATCGCCTTCATTTCTGTGTAATATAATTTTTATGAAAAAAGGTCTGCAAAACACGATATATTGCACAAACACGAGGTATTGTTCGCTTTTATTTACACGATTGGGCTCTATAACAGCGAACAGACAGACAGACGGTATGGCAAAAACCACTTTTATGGAACCAGGGACATCTAAAACGTGTATTTCCATCAAAATGTCGAAGTCGAATTTTTTCACGATCACAACACTTTCTCAATATACTACGTATATGAGAAAGTAAATAAAATAAATAAAAACAGGTTTTTCAATAGCAGAAACTTTTATGATGCACTCAAAAGTAGAAAATAAAGTTTTTTTTGTCTCAAAATTTTCATAGAAATTTTCATTTTTAAATTTGCGGTGGAGAATAAAAGTGGGTAGTCAAGAAGAAAATCATGTATGCAAACTACTTATATGTAAAGGTCACCCACTTTTATCCTTCACACCAAATTTACAAAATGGAAATTTCGAAGAAAATTTGAGGCAAAAAAAAATTATTTTCTACTTTTGAGTGAATCATAAAAGTGTGTGCTATTGACAAACTTGTTTTTTATTTATTTTATTATCTACTTTTGAGTCTTGAAGCTTTTTAATTTTTTCAAAGTTAATTCTTCATTTACATAGTCCATATTTATTTATATGTATTCTCGAATGAAATTTTTGAAACGCGTATTAAAACTTGATAAATTAAAATGTACCACGAATCTGGATTATGTTCAAAATTTCAGCTCTATAGCGTTTGTGGATCCAAAGATATAACGCAAAAAGATGTTGAACGATGACAACGCTCAAGCCAACTTCAATAAAAGTCAGAATTGGAAGGTTCAATGCGTACCAAAATTTGAAAGGTTCAAACCTACCGCAAATGTGGATCATGTGCAAAATTTCAGCTCTTTAGCGTTTGTGGATCCAGAGACATAACGCGTTAACCATGTTGAGCAACGCTCAGGCCAACTTCAATAAAAGTGTGTAAAAAGTAAAAAAGCAATACTTATTCAGGATTAAGCAACGCGTAATCTTCAGTACAAACAAAAATGTATCAATTTACCGTTCTTGTATACACGTGAGGGTAGCTCAAAAAGAAAACATGGCATTGAATTAAAACGTCGCGTGTCAAGCGGAAAATGGAGAGAGAGAGAAAACTATATGGAGGAGTGGAGGAGTTAAAGGCCAACATAGTGGAGAAGAGAGATTGAAAATGAGGAATAAATGATGAGTAAATGGGTAGAGGTGGCGGAGTGGTTAGAGCAGTGTTTCTCAACCGGGGTGACATCACACCCCAGGGTGACGCGAGAGTTATTGCAGGGTGACGCAAATATTTGATAAATTCACGGTGTATCATATTCTGGCTTATAAAAATAAATAAAACCAGAAGAATACCTGCCTCTGCTTCGTGGAATGCATAAATGTTGATCTTTATGTTGTAGATAAAGCCTAATTTATCTTTAAAGATGACTTGAAGGAAATGGAACAGTAAACGGGGTGACGCAGAACTGAAATGGGTGACGCAGACAAAAGAAGGTTGAGAAACACTGGGTTAGAGCATTGGTCTTCCATGCATCGGTCCCAGGTTCGAATCCGGCGGAGATCGAATTTTTCTCACTGGGATCGTCCTTTCCCCTAATTGTGTGGTGTGAGAAGACCGCGCAAGTCAGCGTTCCATCCTTTGGAAGGGTCGTTAAGCAGTTGGTCAACTAGGTGTTCTTCGTAAAGAGTAGGCTAATGTCGGCAACGGGTTTCCCTCCTCCCTTATGTGTATGTTGATGTGGAAGGAGTAATGGCTTTAACAATCCAATAGGTTGGTTGGCCATAAATACAAACAAACAAACAAGCAAATAATGAGTAACGAATAGGTACCTATTGTCGGAGCGTGGAAAGGAATGGTGTTCAGCCTCAGCTCATAAGAAGAGAGGGAGATGTAGATGAATGAAATTCAAAAACAGAAAAGGAAGGAGAGGAAGTGTGAGAAGGAATGCGTAAGGCTGTGGAATGCGATGAAACAAGAGGAAAACGAGAGAGAGAGAATGGAAGGTTGAGAGGAACGTCCGCCTATTATTCATTCGTAAGATAACGCTTCGCGGTCACGCAAGCGGAAGGCGACCCGGAGGAGTGTATACCGCTGCCTTTCTCCCTCTATTATTTTACTGTACGGTTCATCGGCTGACGGGCGGCGACGAGGAAAGGGGAGAAGGAGGCAGACGGAAGAGGAAGAAGGAAAAACCCCAGGCGGAGAAGTTATCTGCTACGAAGATGAGGGATGTAGAACGAATGTTTTCGGACGGGGAGGAGAAGGATGGAGGAGAGTTGAAGTTTCGATGGCAGAGATTACGGCGAAATTGGGAATGATGAGGGTGAAAATATGGTCGGATACTGTTAAAGGGAAAGTATGAAGACGCGCATGCCGGTGATATGAATAAAAAAGGTTGCTTCGAGGGAGAGGATGAGATGAGGATAAAGGGGGTGGCAGCTTTCTGTGGATAGTTCTGTTATCTGGTTTCCTGGAATACCTGGAACGCTACTTCACAGCTTTTATGTGCTGGCGTGAATTGTTCAAATTTTTAGCCTTCTGGAAAAGTTAACAGCATCCCGCTTCACTTTACAACCGGAATAGCATATTTATATCAAACATTTTACGCACAGGGAAAATATTTGTAAGCAGGCGTAAGCTTTACATTTTTGTTTTCATGTGCAATTTTTTGTCTTTGTAAACCCTTTTAGTCTTATATAATTTTATTATGGCGATGGATGCGTTAGTGACTCTTTTACCCAATTTCTGTAATTGTAACGGTCTTTATAGATATTTTCTCAAAAAATATGTCATATTTCGTGGTTCTAGTTTTATATTTTGGAACAAAAGCTAATAAGTATTAAAATACCATTATTCACTAAACCGAAAGATCAACGGTGTAATTGACTTCTGTTTGTTTGTTTATTGGAGAATATAGACAATTAGTTGATTTTTGTCCGCACTATCAATAAAATCGAATGTATTTAATATTAATTATATTTTATCCCGACGTTATTAACGTCAAAACGTGAAAAAATTAAAAATCTATTGACGCGATTTTATCGGAAATACGGTGTAGAAATTTATAAAGTATTCCCAGTGATAATTCATAATTAAATTATTTAACCAGCAATATTTTTCTAAAGACCTCTTTGGGTCTCAGATGTTAAAAATATAAAAGCAAACGACGAATATATTTGCGGAATGTGCATAATTTATTTTCACAAGATGCGGCGGAATACGACTGACTAAAATCTAAAAATGCAAAATAAATTAGATAATCAGCGATCGGCCTGCGATTGGGGCATTTAAGCCGGGTTAGCATGCGTCCGTCAATTTGAACATGATTTTCAACTGTGGAATGCTCACCTTTATGCCAATATGTAATGAAAATAGAAACTCTTCATTGGAAAACATTTACATTTTCCAAAAAGTTTGTCAAAAATGTTAAACTTCACGAAACCCATATATTGCTAATATGAGGAATTTTTTCCACCAGCTTGCTCTCGTGGGGGAGAAAAATTTTATTCGAAGAGTGAAATAATAACGAGAAGAGGTGAATAGATTTCGAGAGAATGGACCAGTGAAGTTTTCAAATGAGCGAGTCAGGTGCTGCATTATTAAACTTCACTCCCATTTATTGGCTCTGCGGGCAGATTGAAGGAGGAGGAAGGGATGGGAACTATGGCGATTGGAAGAACGGTGGGCGGAGCGTAAGAAGGTAGGTAGGAAATGGAAGGTTGGGAGGGAAGACGTGATGGAAGGCGCGGGAAGGACCGACGGACCGAGCCAATGGGAATGTGGAGATGGGGGTTACAGTAGGAATGAGAAATTTCTAAGGATAAATGAATCCGAGAGCGTAAAAGTCTGGAAAGTAAGAATATTGTCTTTTTCTGCCCTGTTCCTCCTGTCTACCTCCATCCTACTCCAGTTTTCATTATATTCCTCCGATAACTTTCCCGTTTTATTTTTCTTTTCCATTCAATCCACTTTGATTAAACTTAATCTAACACTTTTTCTATCGTTCACTTAACGATTTCTCCATCTCCATTTCTCGTTTTGTTACCCAGGGAACCGGAAGTCATGTTGCTAATTATTTTGATTTAACTTGAGCGTTCTCCATCAGTATATCACCTATAATGCGATGATTTGTTTTTTTTTCTCTCCAGTCGAACATTCAAATTATTTGATCAGTATTTCACAGGTCGCCGACCGGTAAAAGCTGGTTCTTGATAGTCACAAAAAGCAATTTCAAAGCTCATTGCACTAAAAAGCTAAAAGAGAACGATATTTTATACTTTTAGAGAAATGGTCTAATTCTAGAATCGGTTCTCTTTTATTGTGAGTTTATGAAAACCCTTGTCAGAAGACATTATTCTCGGGGGTCGTCGGGATCATTACTTCTCTTCCAAACGGCACGAAAGAATAGTTTGAAAAAACAATTTACTCACTTAATCTTGTTTCTTATTCAGCTCTTTTCTGCAGTCTCATATTGAATAAGATTTTTTTACCTCATTATATTGCGCCTTTCATATTTTATGAACTTTATTTAGGCAATTTCTCTTAGCTAATCACTTTTATTTTGTTCTCTCCTCAACATTCTTTCATTCCTTTGCACTCTTTCTCCAATAGTCCTATATTCTCCCATTCTCTCTCTCTATCTTAAAGTTTTCTTATGCTACGTTCTCCCATTCTCTCATTTTTCTCTTCATCAGCCAACCTTATCCTTTTCCTCTATTTGTTTACGCATTGCTCTTCCTTGCTCATCCCTCATCGCGTCGCAGTTCAAGAAGAGAGGAGAGGCAAAGGATCCTTCCCTCCTTTTTCCGCGACCTCGAAACTCAATTTCACGGTGAGTGACCTCCTGGTGAGTGGACTGCGCCGGCATTTTTCTATTCGCTCTCTTCTCCTTTTCACTTCCTCTCTCCTTATGTCTCTCCGAAGGTTTTCCTATCACATCGAGTTTCGACGGATTAAAAAAATTCCTCAGCAACGCTATGCTATGCCATCGCCTTGATTCATTTTTTAATCTTATTCTTATTTTTAGTTTCAAAAATCTCCAAAAAAATATCTTATCCCTTCTGTCTCTCTCGGAGGACTTGTTTCCAAAATCGTTTCTTCGCATGATATCATAGATGTTCTTGATTTCTGTATCAGTCGTCCATGTCATAACAGGTGATGTATGTAGTTCCCTCAATGCGAAACGATTGTAAAGTTTCCGAATTTGAATTTTGAAAGTAATTTATCCTACGGAAAACAGACATTTATGCACGCGGATTAATATTTGTCTCTTAGATACTGACAGTTAAAAGGAATGCGTGGAGTAAATCGCGTTACTCTTTAATTATAAGTTTTCTTTTTAATTTGTCTTTTATCTTGTGTTAAAACAAAAACAGAACTTCTAGAGTAATTTATACCACCATTAGCTCAAGCGATTCAGTTACATCATCCGCGGGGTCAGCGAATTAATTTCCTGGATTACTGAAGTGAGTGCTCGGGAGATTAAATCGCGGCTTTGTCGTGGCTTTCTTCACTTGGTTATTCAGTCATTTAGTAGGAATTATATACCTATAATGGGCGTAGGATGTTGATGCAGCTACTACTGTTTTGGACTTGAATACAGAGCGTTTGGTTCCGTAGTTTGATTAACTTATCCACGAATAATGGGTTTTATCATCATCCGGGACTATATATTTCTCGATGTAAATAAAAAGATGGAAAAGTATATTCCTTAAATGGAATACACAGAGATTTCAAAGGCGTTCTTTACAGGAAATACGTACAAAACGGCAAAAATTTCAACAATTAGATAAATATTATTTCACTTCTAAATGTGCTATAATTTTAAAATTTGGCACAAACGTTTGGAATTAGAACCCTACAATGGAAAAAGTATAATGTTCTTAAAATTCCAAATTTTAGGTAGTTTTACTCCAATATTTTTACTTTCTCCATACGTAGTATAGGGGAAAGTAATGTTTTCATAAAAAAAATTGATTTAGAGATTTCAACAGAAATACACATTTTGAGGTCTCCTGAACACGTTTTGACAGTTTTCTCGATGATGTCTCTGTGTGTGTATATGTGACAGCTTTATCGTGGGTGCTCTACCTGAAAAACTATTAATCAGGTCAACGCGAAATTTTATATTTAACATTTTTATGACAGTCACAAAAATTGCTTAGTTTTTGGTTAAAATCGGTCAAACGGAAGTGGGTGTTTACTCCCGTCACTTATCCGTTATTATAGAATATTTTCTTTAATACTCGATATTTGTAAAATCGTACCGGAATATGTGTAACTTTTTGTGGGTGCTCTAACTCAAAAACTATTAATTAGGTCAATGCGAAATTTTATATTTAACATTTTTATAAGAGTCACAAGAACTGATTAGTTTTTGGTAAATATCGGTCATTCGAAAGTGGATGTTTACTCTTGTCACTTATCCGTTATTTTGAAATAATTGCTTTAATATTTGACAAACGTAAAAATGTACTGGAATAAAAGTCGTAGTAAATGTAATTTTCTACAACCATTGTTAAAAACGTTTTTCATATAATGCATTGTTTAAGAGATATCTTATATTTTTATCTACCACCACCACGCAACCTACCGACGACTATTGTTAACAATTGACGCTTAGTTACGTCTTAATAACGCTCCTTTTTATTTTCTTAATTGTTGGAACTTTGTGACTATATCCAAATCAGAAGGCTATGGTTTGAACTTATTTCTGCTCTTTGTAAAGTCTAAAATTTCTCGCAGTTTCTTAAATATTTATTATTATGTAACCTAATTGGAATTTTTAGAAAAATTACAGGTATGGAGAAAGTCATGTGGTGGCCACATCAGATTTTTCCCTAAGGAAAGAACGAAAATTGCTACAGAGGCGAAATATCTTGAATTAAAAAAATATTTCTAATAATGAAATTCTCTGAAAAATTAATTTTTTTCAAAGTAAGATGAAATTCTTGCAGAATGCAAGCACCTTCTACTAGTATTATAAATATATTATTATTATAAAATTTCGCGTTGACCTGATTAATAATTTTTGAGGTAGAGCACCAACAAAATACCTGTCACAGACACACGCACACACGCACACGCGGGCGCACACACCCACACACACGCACGCACACACACCTACATACATCACCGAGAAAATAGTCACAACGTGTTCAGGGGACCTTAAAACATGTATTTACGTTGAAGTCTCGAATTAGATTTTTTTCAAGAAAACAATACTTTATACTTCGTATATGGAGAAAGTAAAAATAGCAATCAACCAAAGGAAACGGCTCACTTGCACGTCATTTTGGAAAATATCAATTTAATTGAGCAACTAAATTTTTGCGAACTTTGCTTAACGTACATTGCCCTTGACGGAGTTTACCGCGAGAAAGTTTGAGAAACGCCCAAATGGGTAAAGCAGAACGCGTCGCACGCACAAATTTCGAAGCCGATAAAGAACGTGGGCCGATTTGATATAGCCCTCACAACGTCCATATTGGTTCTCAGTTTTTCTCTCGTATATTTTTACCACGCTTCGATTCCCGAGCAATGTATTTCAATGCTTGATCGAGTGTGACATAGGGTCGCGCTCAGAAAAAATCTCTGGAGATCTTCGTGTGTAATACTCCTGTCCGGAGGATAATGTTCTCTCTCCGTCTATATCGAGAAAGGTTTTACTATGAACAAAAGAGACACATCACGCCTCCACGCTATATGTAGGTTTGAGGGAAAAACAGTGTCGAAGCTCTTTTTGTTTCGTTTGCGGTGGGGAAAGAGCGACCCTTTTCGCGATATACTTTCTGTGCCGCCATTGACGCCACATCCCTAAAAACCTAGCGAAGGATAAAACTCATCACGCGAACAGTAACGCAGATTCGGAGACTCATCCTCTGTGCACACATGTCACTTCAGCGAAAATCCGCTTTCTTTCTGAGCATGGAAGCATAAAGGGGTTATGCATCAAGCACTCAAATGTTTTCTTGCTATGTGCTCTTGTATTTTTGCGGCATGAAGGAGTTTTCAAGTGTTTTTTGGGAGGGATTAAATGCATGCGGTCTTAACCATATAGACGGATTAATGATATAGATATTTTTATCTTTCCTTGAGTTCTGTCGAAACGCTGTGGCGCAAACCTTAGCGAAAATAAAAAGAATTGGAGACATAAAAACAAAAGAATGGGACAGTTCGCAGCATGACGTTTCGTTTAGTGCCAGTTCACCGCCATAATAGTGAATACGTATGGCCGGACAAATTTTATTTGGAATTAATTTTTTAAGAAAAATGACGGAAACATAGATGACAATGAAATTTATTTTTAATGATATTTAGTATACCTACATAAAATCTCAACGGATTTTGTGAAACACTAATGAAAGCATCGTTTAATTAAAACAAGATGATCCAAACGGAACTTATGATGCCTAATTTCCGCATAATTATATTAAATTAACTGTAGTGCAGCAATTACTTACATTAGCTTTAATAGCTTTAAAATCACCGCGGATGGGTTGCTCTTTGTGTTCCCACATTTCATAATTTAGCGTTATAAAATATTACCTATACATTTGGAATTGATCACGCTTATTTGTGTGGCAAAAAGAACGCATGTATGTACTAGACTATACCAAATCTGAGTCCAACAATAGTCGTTGCAATGGCAACACTCTCGTAATAATTGATAAAATCTAAAAAAAAACGCCAGTACTTACGCAAATTATCGAAAAGCAACATTCTTCGATAAAAATTAGAATTGCCATTATTTTCCTCAGGGAATGGCGCAAAATCCTCTCCGATATTACGATTCTAAGCTATTTCAATTTGCAAGAGAAAATTACCCTGCAAGATGTATTTCAGATTTCCCATTTCCTGGAATCGAACCCGGGACTTTCAATCTTTGCAACAAAAACTATCCTCGGGATCTCGGCTCCAGTAGCAAGAGTTTTCCACCAAGTGCCATGAAAATTGGTCTATTTGTTCTAATGTTAATAGGGAGGACAAACAGACGGACATACATACAGACAGACATAACAAAGAAACTATAAGCCTATTTACATTGTGGAAAGTAGGCTAAAATTTCTAATGAAACCTTTTATTTAGCCAACTCTTAATTGTGTATTGAGCTGCAAAGTTAGTACACAGTAATGTTCCCGTTTGTATTTTGCGTGACAATTCTTAAGATAAGTTTCTTTGTGTCAAGATATTTTCAAATTTTGCGGCGAGTGATGCACTGCCATTTACTTACTGTTTAGTCCCAGTTGTGGTTCGCTAAATATGTAAACGTGTTTGTAAAAAGGGACCCGGACAAATGGCCGGAAACGCAATCAATTTATAATAATATATTTGATCTTCTTAGTGTCATTGACTATCTACAGTTCTTTTTTGGCAACATAGGTAAGACGTCATGATGAATAACATTAAAAATCATCCAAATAATGGTATATTTAGAACATAATAGTGAGACCAATTATCCTAGAACATTTACTTTTCATCACCGCCAAAAAGGTTGAAAAAATATTGTGCAGTCTAGTGTACATTGGAATTCTTAGAGTATGGCAATTGGTAAATTATTATTTATATATGTGGCATATCAAATAGTTATGATATGACGCATTAGTATTTTTTATTTAATGCGTTTTTAAAACACAATTTTTTGTCTTTCAGTATTCCAAGACGACTTCGTTTTTATTGTTTTTCGTACCGTTATATTTCGAATACATTTTCTGAAGCCATTTGTTTTTCCTTGCTTTTTATAAATTCCAGTAGGCCTCTTATGTTCTTATGATGCTGAGAATAAGAGAAAATTATGGCGGCGAATCGTCCTATACTCTTAGAAACTATGAGGGATATAAATTCGTGAAATTTATAAGAAGACTGTCTGAAAACCATGTACGCTTTGAATATTCTAAAATTCAAGTAATAGAATTAAAGAGGTTTATAAATATTATACAAATTTACAAAATTATACAAAAATATTATTCTATTTCAACGCTCGGGGTGAGAAAACCTGACACAGGAATTGTTCTTCAAACGATTGTTAAAGGATATAATGCTACATATGCAATAATAAACACTGTCGTTAAATATTTAAAAGTAATCATTGTAACCTAAAAATAATTTTAAATCCCATATTAAGCTAGGAGTTAAATGCAATTTTAAAAAATATATCGAGATCTCAAAAGTACAAGGGAACTAATAGAGGTTTCATAACTTACATGACATTTGATTTTTATCAAACTCAATGCAATAGTATACGAGATCTGTTAAAAAAGTATCCGGATTAGGTGATTATTTTAATTACAACGAAACTGTCGCTGTTGCAACTGTGTTTATCACGTCTATTCAAGTCTAGACAAGATGACTACTGTGATCGCATTTGTAACAAATCTGTCAGTATGCTCTAGTGAGCCGTTACAGTTGAGCGTGTTTCGAAGTGCGGCGATTTCGCGATGCCGGAGAATCCAGAGCAACGCATCTGCGTTAACTTTTGTTTCAAAATTGGAAAAACTGCCAGTAAAACCTTTCATTTGCTCAAAATAACTTACGAAGATGCTGCTATGGGCCGCACACAGGTTTTCGAGTAATTTCGTCGTTTTAAAGAAGGAAGAACATCATTTGAAAGTGATCCGCGATCTGGACGGCCCTCAACATAAAAAAATGAGGAAAGATGCGAACTCTGTTATGTTAAGAAATGATCGACGTTTGACTGTCAGAGAGAATTCGGAAAATGTTTGAATCTCAATGGGTTCATGCCACGCAATTTTAACTGAAGAGTTAAACATGAGGCGTGTTTCACCGAAGTTCGTTCCGCGGCTACTGACCGAAGAGCAACGGGAACATCGCATGTCCACGGTCTCCAATCTGTTTGAGCGTACTTGAGAAGAAACACTTCTTAAAAAACATTGTGACAGGTGAAGAGACGTGGTTTTACGGGTATGATCCCGAAACCAAACAATAGTCGAATATATTAATGTCAATATTTGCCTCAGTCCGGATACTTTTTGAACAGACCTCGTATATTATTTATTACGTAGAATTTATTTTCTAACGGTCATTTTGCGAATATCTAAATAAAATTTAAAATGTGATTTTCTCACCATGTACTTAGCTGTTATATATACACAGCCTGGCATAAAAATTGATTCAATATTTTCCATTTTTGTGAGAGTATGCTCAGATATACTCGGAGGTGTTTAGAAAATAAGTTTGCATTTGGCATTCTAAAAAAACATACAATTTCTAGACCAACTTATCTCATTCTTTCGGAGTCACTATCGGTCCCTATTCTTCCTCCATACCCATCTCTACCTCTATTCATCATTCCCTTTCTTTGTTACGCTATATTCCACCTTACAAACACCTGTGTGGGCCATGGTCCTCCTATCTCTTCTCCTTGCCGCTACCCTTACACCTCCATCCCTCACCTACCCTTCTCTCTTATTTCTTTATATTCCTTCGAAGACCTCCAGGCCGCAAACGTATCAGGAAATCTCTCGCTATCTCTCCTTCTTGGAGAAGATGGACCCATTTCTCGTACCTTGGAGCAGAGATGTCTCTGCGCCTCTCCTTCCGCCACCTCCGGCTCGTTTTCTCACTCTGGGCCTATCTTCTTCCGTCTGCGTCACTCCCTTCTTTAACCCGCTACTCCCTACACGATCGAGCCATCTGCACGTTCCCTCCCATTTCGACCTCTTATTCCTCCTCGAGGGGGACATCTTCCCCAACCTCCTTACTTCCTCCCTCCCCTTTGATGACTCTCGGCGATTTCTGCGTGTCGAATCAGCGTTCTCACGAGCGCACTTTTCCTTTTAGGGTCGATTAAGGCGATATAAAAATATTAACCTTATCTTGTGTCATGAAGTGTGTTGTATTTGTGGACGCATTTATTTCGTTTAATCTCATAATAGAAAGATCGGGATGCACATGAATGAAATAGTTGATGCCACCCTGTTGGAGCAATGAATGTGAATGTTGTATTAAAAATTATGGAGCCCTATAAATCAAGTTTTATTATTTGTTTTATTATACATTCCTATATTCAAAGAATTTACTTAAACATTTAAGGAAATGGAAATAAAATAAATTGCAGGACGAAAAAATGTGATACATTTTCAAATGAAAGAATGTATTGGCGGGAATTCCGGGGGATAGAGCGTATAAAGATATAAGTGCATGATTGTTGTTCAATATTTACTGTGAAAAGTTTTTCATTGATATTAAAATTATTTGAACATTTGAAAAAATTAAGCATCATGCTATAATGGAGCAAGCGTTGGTTTTCATTATTTTGTTGGGATCAGATTGGCTTTAAAGAGGCACCAGCTTGCCCTATAATGACAAGGAATTGAACTAACTACCTAAGCGTAACCTTTACATGAAAAATTCATGCACTTATTTCAGAACCGAATCAATTTTTTATGAATTTCTAAATCAGATTACCATCTTAAAACATATCGGTGCGATCCATCGTGTTTGCAAAATCGAAGATTAAACTTAGAAGGGAACCTATTAAAATTACCACTACTGGGGACTTACGCAGGCCACTTTTAAGTTATTTCCGTGCATAAAAGCGTTTAGTTGGTAAAAGGAAGTGAACTATCTATGACGAAGAAATGAACGTAAATATAACCTAATTTAATTAATTGTTATTACTATTACAATTAAATATAAATTGATCTCACTTCATATGAGTTAAATGCGTACTATTTGTATTTACGCAAGTCTACGTGTCTCGAGGCAAAATAAAGAAATTCATCGATTTAATTTCAACCTCAAAAAAGTCTCACAAATTAATTATTGGTGACTTATCAATATAAAATGTAAAAATGATGAAACTGCCGATCGGTTCTCTATTGTGTTAATAGAGTCTATTGTTTTTTCAGTAAAAATATCTTTTTAAAAAATGAAATTAATTAAAGTCGAATAATTTAATTGGAAAAATATCGATAATAGTATATTAATTTCCTTCATATTAATGGGTATAAAGGTCAGTAGAGATATTATTATAACATTAAACAAACAAACAAGTATATAACAAGATTATCTTATTCTTTTATATATTTCAATATTCATTTACAATTTGCTGTAATGTTGACCGTATGGATGTGTAAATTGAATTACGCTCCGATTATAAAAACTAGCCCTATAACGTTGGACAAAGCTCTAATAAAAAGACAAAAGCGTTCATTTGAAAACAGCAAACACCAAACTAAAATAACCGGTAAAAAGAAGAGGAAGAACAACGGAGTCAGAGACTGGCAAATCAAGTAGGAAGAACATGAAGTCCAAACCAGGACTATTGCAGACTGGTTTCCCAAAGTTGACGTCCCGAATTGATTACTTAAATTGACAGGAAATGTTTCAGTATGTGTTAGTCATTCCAAGGAATTCTCATACCATAAATTCCATTTGTAATTCATAGTTTATCAATGATAGAGAAAAATTGGAAAACAAATTAATAGAGCATTATCAGGTTTAAAATAGTAAAAGATATGTCAAAATCTCTTTTTGTCATATTTTGCTTGTATTTTTTAAAATAAACAAATTTAATCAATGCTACTGTTTATACGCTAAGCTGTATGGATCAACTGTCCATTGCTGAAAGGTAGTCGAGTGGAAAAGAAAATACCCATTTGTTCACTCGTCTATGTTCAAGTCAAGTTCGGTAATACTACTCCATAGGATCAATCCGATTAAATGCGATGTGAAAAAACGCTATGTTGTAGTACACATTCAATAAAATACGATCAATTATCAAAATTATCAAAAATGATCAAAAATAAGAATTAGAATCTACATTCTTTTCCCCTTAGAACAGTACAAACCTCGCTCCGATATTACAATTTTAAGATATTTTAAAGTATTAAAGAAAACATCGGTATTCTTCTAATATGCGGTCTATAGTATTTCGCATATTCTAATATGCAGACTATTGTATTCTAAAGAAGTATTGTTCACTGCGATAAATAATAATGTTTACATCTTACATATAGTTTTCCAGTTCTGCCTGTCTGTGTGAGACGCTGACGTCATCAATGACACTTTTTTAACGCGTTTTAACATACTACCTGATTAGATGGAATGCTGAAATGTCGCAGGAATGTTTGATTCAGACTAAAATTAAAAGACGAAAATAAATACGAAAAAAGAACAGGGTTCGACTTCAGGTGGGCGATTTTAATTCCCCATAAGATAACACGTAAAAATCGACTTTTTAAAGTGCAGGCTTTTATTCTTTTGGAAATTAAAATTAGAGACAATTGGCGAACGATCTTCAAATTTAAACTATGTTTTAGAAAAATTTATGTAGTTTCTTATTCTATTCATCTTTTACCGTCTACCTTTCGAATATCTCATATTAAACATTTAAATAACATATTTTGGGAAAATATCGGTTTTTAAACAGGATGTTGCCTTGCCGAACACATCATTGTTAAACTTCGAGAATCGATTTTTGTCTTAACCCGCATACGTGTAATATATACGAGTGCATAGATTGCCTTAAATTATCCTAGGAATTTTCGCAAAATTACATAATCATAATGGGACCTGGATTTAGTTTGGATTGAATGGAAATTACATAGAGAGTAAGCGAGGTATAGGACTATAAAAGGACGGGAGGAAAAAGATAAAGAAGGAGACGAAGAAAAAGAGGGAGAGCTAAGGATTGGGACAGGAGGGAATGAGAGAGGGGGGAGGTGAGACAAAAGAAAGGCATAGAAGGAGAGGGAGAGAGAGAGGGAACGAAAGAGAAAGGAAGGGAGGGAGAGAGGGAAGGCGAGAGAGAGAGAGAGGGAGAGAATATTATTATTTATTTAATCTTATTACTTCACTTGTTACAAGGGGCTCATCATTTAGCGTATCTTACTGATTTTTCATATCGAAATCAAATGCATTTGGAAAACTGTTATCATAATCCCGTCATATTTGACAGGAAATTACGCTAGTTTTTAAATAATGTTTACATTGTTGAAATAAATAGTTGTCGATTGAGCCCTCAACAGAAATTCTTGCGAAAGATATTTATACTATTAATCAAACCGAGGGCTTAGGTTCACTATTGTGCTCCCCATGCGATTTTCGGTCTTCTTTTGTTGTTTTTGGAACTATCAACATGGAAGAATATAACGCGACTTCACCGGGTTGGGTAAGTTGGTTGAAGTGTATTGGTTCTTCCTTAAAGGGACATTTTTCGCGAATTCGCCGGGTTGGGCAAGTTGATTGTGGTGTTTTGGTTCTTCCTGAAAGGGATATTTGGAGTATTCGAGTGTAATATATTTCAAGTGCTTCACTTTCTGTTTGTATTGAAATGAATATAACTCACCAGTTGACTTTAAACGGGCAAATCTCAAGTAAATATAATCAGGAAAGTGGTAAAGTCTCTGTAATAGGAAATTCACACATATAAATCTTATTATGGGAAGAATTTATGTTTTCTAATCGCCATAATGTTTGCCTGCCGTAAATCTGTGTGTGTGTATTTTTGGCTAATCAACCTCTTGGATTATTATTGTGTCATAAATCTGTGATTTATGCAATTAAGTTTATGAATAACATCCGAAATGGGTTATTCCATAATCTTTATGCCTTCGCTATAGTTTTAATTCCTCGCTTCATTGATGTACACTATATAAGGACAACATTATTGCAGTGATATATGTCACGTTGCCAGGCTAAGCCAATCTACGCTTAGAGTAGGCGATGACAGATGATTAGGTAAATAACAAACGCGCTTCACCTTTGGCAGTAATTGGGATCACTTCCTCTCGCTCGGCGAGATGGAGGCGAAGGGGCTGCTGAGTCCTGCAGCTAAGTTACTCACTTCGCTTTCGTAGAAGGGACTTTGAGTGATTGATGTGATATTTCTTGTGTGGCTAGAATCGGCTTTTGAACCCTCGGCTGGAGCATTAAGATGATGTCGTGGCGTCGCATGCAGAACTCGGAGAGTAAGAGAGATGAGGAAAATTTAAAGCAATTTATGCGTAGATATAATATTGCATTTTTATTCGTGAGATTTTATTCGTCATTGGGAAGTCGTTATGTGTAGTTTTGTATATTTAATTTTTTCATGGTTATCAAAAAGCATAGAGTTTTTGTGGGTTAGCCTTACATATTACCAGGAAGAGATTATGTGTTTATAAATGTTTACTTGTGCCATATGAATGAATTAATACGAACTTTGAAAGCCTATCGCTAAAAGTGGGACGGATTTAAATCACATAATAAGAATATATTTAAAAAACTTTTTAAATTTATACTCTTTTTTATAAAGCGCACTGAAAAGCGTAAAATAAATTTTTGGCACAGAAAATATCTGGATCTTAAGAAAAATTTTCATTAGATATAATCATGAATCTCTTTAAAAGTGATGTATGGCATATGTTGATTAAACAAGAATTTTTCAGACTATATATAATGTAGTGAATAATTTAATCAACATAAAGGGAATTACACAGGAAATCAAGCGTTTTTCTACGGCTGACACACATAATACTTCGTCTGGTATATTTCCAAGATCCATATTATTCCAGTAATCTATTGACTGGAATTCTTTTGGATTTATTTGGTAAAATGTGTTACACCGACTGCATAACAAGTTTTTCTGGCTTTAGTGGAAAATCAACTATGTTATTGCTCCTTAAAATCGATTATGAGAAGTAGCTACACAGGAATTAATAAAACTGTTTCTTGCTGACACAACCAATTTGATCGGCAAATTTGTCAATGCCAGTCGTAAAACTACTATATATAAGAATTTAGTAGTTAAGATGTAGAGATCGGTTTAAACTTAAATTATTTAGACGATTACATCGCGGCCCTTCGGTTTCGTTTGCCAAACGTTGTGATTGATTTTCCCTCAGCGTAACGAAACGTGCTTCTCGTCGTTCATTTGTTTCTTTATTTACATAAAATTTATAACTTACTTTGAACTTTTCTAATCGTTCCAGAAGCTTTTTTTTCATTTTCTCTCGCTGCCCTTGCCTTGCTTTTCATTCGTTCCAGTCTATTCTTTCTATGCACCGATGTTTCCCTTCCTTTTCTTGTAGTATTCTTTTTGCCTCGTTAATCTCACTAGCCTTTCTTCCTCCGTTTCATGGATAGTTTTTTTTGTTCATCTCCGGAATTTCTATGAAGCCTATTTCAGCAACTCTGATCGTACAATCAAACTCAATATGGAGTTGTTTGTTTTCATAAGTATTGCATTTTCCTGCCGCTTGGTGTCACTAGGTGCGCAATCGATCAGTTCTTAAATTTAAAAATATAATAAAAATATCAAAATGTTAAAACAGTTTAAATATTTTTTTATAGAGAGATATATTTTTCATGTACAACTGTTAATTCAAACTAATTAATATACATTTATATTTCTGACTTGAATATATGAATATATCTCCGGTGAAGTTAATAAAAAAGAGTTTAAAAAGAGAACTCTTGAAATTATTTCATTACTTTTCTTTATTATACACTAGTACAAATGTACGTCAATATGACGGGTATGCATGGATTAAATATTTAATTTTAGGCACTTCCCATTCTTCCTCCTTTTCTCTCTTCCATTCTCCTCCCTCATATTTTAAGTTTATATTTGATTTTTTCCGATTTTTCGACTTTTCATAGAGGTTGCAATGAAAAAAAATGATGAAGGGCGAAAACCGATTGAAAATTTATGTGAAAAGTTTCATACAAATTTAAAACAAATAAACACGTAGCGTAAAAACTTTAATTCAGAAACGACTTCAATGCATTGTAATGATGGACAACTCAGCATTACAAATAGGAAGCTACTTCACGCGTACATTGAAAATATCTTTTCGTTTGCAAATTTTATTGGTCAGTTTAAAGTAAATTACTATACGAAAATGCTTGTGATTAATTTCTTTCGATATTTGAAGAATGGTCGGTGTATTTATAGTGATTAAAAAATGTGTGAATTAAAAAACTACTCACTAAGTTCTTTCGTCGTCAAGGTAAACAATACAAAAGGCTAATTAAAATATTAGCGGCCGTATGTTCATTCACATTTCTTCCACACCTTAGAAATGGTACTGAAGTAAAAAGACCTATCGTTCAAATTCAGCCATCATTACTTCTCTTTCGATTAAAATGAATTCAAAATATACAAGAAGAGTTCTCACATATCATTTCTTTTAGATATAGACATAATTTTGCTATATCAGCAACAATGCCGTCGCCCTTGACGGCGAAATTTTTTCGTCTAAAATTTAGCCAAATTTTCGTGTTAATAACAAATTTTTGGAACGATTCGACTCGTATTCGAAAATCAATGGCTTGAAAATGAATATCCGTTCTTTTAGACGTCGTGTAGTGCAAGTGCTGTCTGTATTCATCTCGTAATTCTAAGTGATTTTAAAATGCAAATGAAAAATGTGCTAAATGTGCTACAACTGTGCAAACTGCAAACCGTGTAAACGCACAGAAAGGACAGATTTCTCTTTAATATATGTATTAGATATATTAAATTCAATGCGTCTGAAATCACATACACATGGGGATTTTTAAGAATAACAAAATACTCATAAATTTCTATATTGGTGCATGCATCTGGAACTTTGTTTGCTTCTATTTCTCCATGTTGCTCAGACACAACACAAATACTACTTTATGTTTAACTAATTAACACTTTGTCGAAGATAATGCACGTCGCACACAGTTGAGATTCGAACTCAAGACTTCGAATTTTCATTGCTTATAATTTTACAAACTTTTTATCATGTCCCAAAAATATTATTGTTAATAATTTAAATATTATCTTTATTTTCACATCACGAGTAGGTACTCATAAGTAGGGTATGGATTTTTCGGGTTCAAAAAAATTTCATTCTAAGGGTAAATATCGGGTTTTATTATTTTCCTTTTTATTCGGGTTAAAATCGGGTATAAATAAGTTATAGATTTTTCGAGGTTTTAAGAAAAGTTAAATCTCGGGTAATTTTCGGGTTTCATTATTTTGTAATACGGATAAAATTATTTTTAAATAAAAATCTTGTTTAACAATTTAAAAGTTTTATCTACAATCAAAACTTTTTACTATACTTTAAGTATGGTTGAGTGTGATATCTTGTGTTAAACGCTTTCAGATGGAGAGGAACACCTCGCAGGCTGCACAAACATCTTGCTTCCCATTCAACTTCTTTTGAAAACACCAGATGTCAGTGAAATAATTTTTCTTTCGTAGTGTATTCAACTAACAGACACTTGGACTTTTTTTATCCTATCAAAGATATAACAGCGACTAGTTAAGGCGCGTCCTTGACTAATGGTGACGCGAGCAAACCAAGGAGATTAAGATTGTGTTACAAAGTAAACTTACGAATAAATTGTTTACAAAGAGAATAAACAGACTGACCACGAACATCTCAAACTGCACACAAGTACTGGGGCTTCTAAAAGTGCCAGAATAGAAATTCTGTGACCAAATCTAAAAACATTTGTGTTTAAAGAAAACTAATAATTTCGGTTTTTTCCGGGTTTTACCCGAAATTTAAAAAAGGTAATCGGAGGGTAAAAAATCTTGTAAAAATCGGGTAAAACCCGAAAAATTCATACCTTACTCATAAGGTGTGTAATTGCATTTAAAAATCAATGACAGGCCGTAAAGCTTTAAAGAGCGAGAGGACGGGGTACTTGGCAAACGAACGCATCGCTAATGAGAGCAACTTCGTGTGTGAAACATTTCGGTACCCCGAGAAAATAGTCCGTTTCATTTCGCGAGATGGCTGGCATTTTCCACGAGAACACCAGATTCGGACGGCCCGGCCGTTCCGTTTATCAGAAAAACTGGAAATTCCGCTCAGTCCCGTGAAATGAGGAAAAAAACTCTTGAGATTCTTTGAGGGCGGTTCGCTCGGTTGAAAAAAATACCTCTCCTCTCTTTAAGCTGGTCAATATCCATACGCAGTAAAAAAGGGACACCTCTTTTGTGATCTTTTCCCTCGGAGTTACTACAACAACAGTCGGATACCAAGGAACCTGGGGAGAAGTGGAGTGTGGTGATGATGGAGGGTGAGATTGGGGATGGAGAGATGGGCGCGGTAGTGTTTGTGTTTGTGTGTGTGTGTGAGGGTGAACTGAACGACCAGCTGTGGGCGAAAACCCAATCTCCCATAAATACCGAGCGAATAAGGGAGGCAGGTGGCATTCCTTTGAAATACAATCCTCTCCGCCATTGTAGTCTTAGTTTGGACGTGGAGTTTCTTTTTTATCTGAATAACGCGTATCTCTGTCATTTACACTCCCGAAACTCTTGTTTGGGCATAGCATTCCATTGTTGTGCGTAATGAACGTGTCGGCTCCATTGGCCGTCGAGTGGTTATTCCCTATCTCAATGCGCTGGTTGTTGTGTGTGTGAATTTTCATGCAGTTAATTTGTTTTCAACATTACAAAACCATTGTAAATAGGATAATTACTATGCGGCACAAGGGATACGTGTGTAATAGTAATGTATCTCGGACAAAAATGCAGAGTGTAAGCAAAAATGCATTTTTCCTCATCGAAAAACTTTTTTCCTTTCTTGCTTCCCTAACTTAACTATTCCCCGCCACTCCTACATTATTTTACGATGCATTTAATTTACAGTTGATTTAATAAATTACCAGTTGCTATATATTGGCTAAAAAAGGATCTCACTAACAAATCAGCGTCTAATTAAATGGTTTTTTAAAAATCTTTCGTTAAACACAAATGAGAATAAATATACTTTACATAAAGACATATTTCAGTTAAAAAATACATATCTGATAGTTAACGTTGTTATTCTAAAATATTATTTTCAAAGCCAATTTAAAAGAAAATATGAAATAATTCATGATAGGTTCACGAATTGTCATCGTTTCATATTTATGTATCAATTTCAATTCAAACTGAACTTATGGCTGGAACTCAATTAATGACGTAAATGCCTCCTATAAACGCTAAACGGTTGGGAAAAGCAAATGTGCAGTTCGGGTAACTAATAGCCGTACTAATTGGTGACCCACAAATGTGGTTATTCCCTTCGATGTTCATATTTGCGGGTAGCATGTGTAAGTTCTCGTTGCGTCAAAACTTTCAGATATATATCGCTCTCAGAGCTGTTTCTCTTAAAAAGTAAAAAATACAAATACATCATATGAGGACGAATATCGCGGTCAGTGATTGCCCCTATTTTTTTAAGAAATCTGACGATGGTATTTCAAATCTTATATACCCGCTGTTGATATTGATTTAGTTATTATATAATTCGATACTGACTGCCGAGTCGAAGAAAATGAAAATCTCCCGTTATTATTCTCAATCCGATGGAGACGTTAAAATTGATATTAATAACAAATAAAGTTACTATGCCAATTACTGCCCATTTATAATTCTTCTGTTCAGATTATCATTACTGGTTTTTTTCGCTATCAAGAGAAGGAATTAAATACGGTGAATGTATTTTTTCCTTATATTCTGGCGGCGGTATGAGAGCGAGTTTGCAGATGTCTCTATATAGTATCAATATTACGTGGATTTATCGATTACAGTTTGTATTGACATAGACAGAATTTTAAACGCCTGGAACGGAAAAAACGATATCTTTGTAATCCACGTTAGTGTTTCAATGCATAATTCCATATAATTGACGCTTAAAGAAGCCAGATTTGACGAGTCGCTTAAAGTTTCTTACCGTTGACTTCATTTTTACGTTCATATCAATATTTAAACGATTACTAGCTAAATGATTTTTAACTATTAATATTAAACAAGTTCTTAAGTTTACAGAATATACGATCAAGCTGCTGATATCGTGCATATCACTGGAGTTTGTTCCATTCTTTATCTTGCGTATAACATGTGATCGTGGCACTCCAAATTTCTAATAGAAATGAACTTTTTTCCGTTTTCCGTAAAAATTACCACGTTTTTAATTTATGCCGCAAGGTAGAGGATGGTTGAATGGAAGAGGAATGGAACATTCGATGTATTTCTACCGCATGAATATTATAGGGAAGAAATACATGCATTGAGTGACGAATAAGATTAGCTGATTGTCGCAGGTTTTGCGATTAACGGATACCCAGGAATTACTTCATCTATAGAGTGGATGTGCTCGGTGCGTGTACCGACGACGAAATGACCTGGGGGAGGTCGGATATGAGAGGAACGAGATGCGAAAACGGTGGTATGAGAGCAGTAGCCCAGGAGGAGACCAGCGAAAGGGTGTGTGTGAGAGAAAGAGAGGGAGGGGGCAGCAAGAGAGAGAGAGAGAGAGGTGGGGGGGGGGGGGGGAGAAAGAGAGAATGGAAAAGGGAGCAACCGTTGCGCAGGCCTGATGGGGAGTTCACATCGGATCGCCCGGGATACCCTGGCGGCGTAATGGGGAGGTGGGCAGGGAGGAGAAAGGAGAATAAGGGGAAAGTGGAGGGTTAGGCGGAGAGTGTGGAAGTAAAAAGAGGGAAGGAGAGAGAAAGGAAGGGATATGAAAGAGGGAGGAAGGAGGATGGAGAAGAGGGCTCTGTAAAAGGGTTTTCTGGGAATATGAGGGATGGAAAGTGGGTTTATGTTTAGGAGAAAAAGGGGGCAAAAGGGGAAAGGGTTTCGGCGGAAAGACTCTGGACTGGTGCCTCGAGGGGCCTGTAGGTGGTAGGGGAGAAGGAGGAGGGGAGAGGTGGGTTGGTAGTAGGAAGGGGAGGATTTAAAGTGGAGCCGGGGATAGAGAGAGCGAGAGAGCGAGAGGGAGAGAGAGAGAGGGACGGGAGAGTAGGGCTCAAAGGAACGTCGGTCGGCGACGCGAGAGAAATATAAATATATAGAGAGAAAGAGAGGAAAAGAGAGAGAAAAAGAGGGGAGGGAGAGGAGCGCAATAGAGATGATTCTTAATTGGAAGGGAAGGAGGAGAGGAGGGAAGTGTAAGGCGGGAGGATGAATGTGAGGAAAGGAAGAAAGGAATTTGGTGGCAAAAGCCTTTCCGGCCTCGCAACAATAAGGGGCGTGGAGAAGGGTTGGGGCTACTCTAAAAAGGGGGAATTAACGTTTCGATCAGAGTCGTCCAGGGAGATATTTTAGATGGCTCGTGTCTCGTGGAAGTGATGGGCATCTCTGATGGAAGGAGGCACTGCGGGGAGGGATGTATATTGGATTAGGCAGGGGATCAAAAGCTGGGTTTGATAAAGGTGGGTTGTTTTGGTGAATCGGTTGGGAATGTTTTAATCGAGTGCTAGTTAGTATCGAAGATAAAAGATTTAATTTATATAAAGCACAAAAATCGCATTTTACTTAAACATTTAAACTCTTGTTTGAAGTTTCATGATGACATTTTCTATGTCAAACAATTACATTACTTCTAAGGTCGCACTTGGATGGATATTCTTATGTATAAATAAAGTACAAATTCCTTGGTGTAATTGTTTTCTGGACTCATTATTTCATATTTCAATAACATGGTTTTGAAAAATATTTTTACTAAACAGATTAATAAATTTCGATTGCCGTCATATTGCATTTTATTAAGACGTTCAATGAAAGCAACTTAAGTAAAGAATAAATATGACTAAATTTTAACAAGAATCACCTTGGTTGACGACAAATTTGCAATTTTGCCAAAGGTTTACTGCCAACGAATCATTAAATCAACACAGACACAAGTTAGTAATTATGAAAAATCAAACGGTATTCGATAAACAATTATACGGAAGAATTAAACAATGTTGTCAATTATAAACTTAACGCATGAGCGGAACAACGAAAAGCGGAATGATGAAAAGCTTCAATGTGCCGAATAAGCGGATCACGAGGACGAAAGAATGAAACATTGTTGTCAATTAGAAACTGACGTATGAGCGGAACGACGAGACGCGGGAAATGCATATATATATATATATATATATATATATATATATATATATATATATATATATATATATATCCTCACCAGCAACCCCTTCAACATCCGCATGAACGGCTACCGCAACAGCGTCGTTCTTAAACGTCCGCTGCCTGTGGCCGTTCATGCGAACAATCACACTTTAAAATTTAATGATTGCTTCACGGTGAGAGCAATTCGCAATCTCACCGATAATGCTTCGGCCCCCAACACCGTCAGCGGGAGTTTGCCCATATCCATCTTCTAAACTCCTTCACTCACCCTGGCCTCAACCTTCGCTAACATTTCACTCTTTTTCGGCCATTCCCCGATTCCGTCCGCATCTTCCAATCCCCGACATTTTTACACTACCCTTCCACCCCATGCCTCCACCCAGTGCCACTGCCATTAGTTGTCTCTCTCCTGTGCTAACGAAGGGATTACACCCGAAAGCTTCCGTGTTTTTTTGTTAGTTTTACGTATGTCACTTCGACGCCCCCAGCAGCTCGCCAACCTGAAGCCATATTGTTGGTGAGTGCTCACTGGGCTTCCTTATCTCTACAACTTGTTGCCATCCATTTATCCCATTACCTTTCCTCTTCCATAAGCATGTATATATAGGTGAAAAACACATTTCGTAGGATGCCTATGGCTCGTTAAAGACAATTTCTCTTTAGAAATTTATAATAAATGTTGCCTCTTTTGGCTCGGTTACGTTTCGGTGCAAGTTAAGCATACGATGGTATACCTGCTCACCGTAAGCTTGTTCAAAAAATTCAAGGAGACGTAAATAAAAGCTTGAAGTGCCGCTCGCGGTTCGGAGGTCGCCGGTTGGTCACCTGTGCTTTGAATATGATATAATATAGGTTATTTTGAAAAAAAAATCACTTCAATGTTGAACAGATTATCTACTCAATCATATTAATGAAAAAAAAATGGCATATAAGGTTCTTTTATATCACTTCTGTGTTCTCTGTAGCCTCAATTGATAAGGATTTTTTGTACAAAAACTTCATTTCCTCTGGTAGCAAATCTCTGCTCTTTTTTTCTTCTTCGTTAATAATAAGCAGTTAAGGAGAAAGATGAGACGCAGGCTGAGAAAGGGTTGATGTTCTTACGCAAAGAGAGGGAGAGAAAAAGAGAGAGACAGAGAGAGAGAGAGATAGAAATATCTTAGTTGTACGGAATAAAGTATGTATTTGAAAGGAGGAAATTGAGGATTACCCCATTTTTAGAGAAAATGTTGCCACACAATCCAAACAGCTTTATCATTCTTTTATTCTCTTATCTCCCCCTATTATCACACCTCATCTTTTCTCTCATACCGCAATTCCATCGCCCATACTTCTAGTCCCCTTATTTGTCTTTATCTTTTCCTCTGCACATTAATTCCTCTTCCTGGTTTCCCTTCCTTTTTTTACTATTTCTCCTTTGATTTATACTCCCACTTCTTCTCCATCATGCTTCTATTTTCTTTCCTTCTCTTTCTTTCATCTTCTATCCTTCATACCTTCCCTTTATGTCATATCTTGAGCTCCTGTACCTTGTTTCTTTGCTCCTATTCTTTATCTCCATTTCTTTCGCTCATATTCTTCCTTAGCCGACTCTCTGGCTTCTACTTCTTTCCAAATCCCTCTAAATTGTCTCTTCCTACACGCCTCCCGCCCCTACTCCTCTGCTCCTCCCCATCTCTCCCTAAATCTTCCCCCATTGCAATTCCCCTCTCATCCTTCACGCCTTATCCCTCTCCCTCCCTTCAGCACATTACTCTTTACCCCAGCCGACCTCATCTTTCGAACACCAAAACCCCCAAGAAAAGAAGTCAGGACTGAATACATTGCCTGTTTTCGTCGCGGGACCGAACTGAATCCGCTCTCCCCTTGCAGCCTATCCACATTCCATTCCCCTCCACCGCGTCTTCAACGTGTACTTTATCATTTTTCCATATCGATGCAAAGACGCTTATTAAGCCCATTGATTCCCGGATGGTATTGCACGGAGAACACACGATGGATGCCGCAGCCGAGCAAGTGGGGTTCTAGGATCTGGAAAATGGGATAGAGGGAGGATCCAATAGAGATAGAAAAGAGGAAGTGAGGTGGTGGGTGGGTGGGTGGGAGTCAAGAAAGAGGCGGCCAATGAGGTCGGTTGAACTGGAGATGGGGGTTAATGGGGCACGCTGCGGTGGGCACAGGGTGGAAGGGCCCTTCCCTCATCTGAGGCTCGAAAAGAAGGCGTGAGATGGGGAGAGGATGATATCGGATAGTCTCGAAAGAGCGGGTCGAGTTTGGTAGAAAAAATGGGGGTGTAGTAAGATAAAGGTGGCATTTTAACGCATTTTTTTTGGGTCGCGCTGGTTTGCGAGAATAGGAGGGTTGAAAACCCAAGTTTTTTCGTGTGCAGCTCTGAAGCAAGTTTCTGTCGGTTCCACGCTACCCTCGGAATTCCAATTATTTTTACTCAATATTTCCTCATTTCTTCTAATTACCAACTCTATCCTTGGTTTTTAAAAATTTACTTGATTCTTTTCTTATTCATCGTATGAAGCATCATCTACTCCTTTATTTTCTTCTTCTCATCCCTTTCCATCCAAACCAGCTTTTTGCCCGTGCTATTGTTTCTTCGACATTTTTTGCGAATTCTTTCCATCTTCTTATTTTCCTGCCCTTTTATTCGACTCATCGCCAAAACTAAAAATGTTTTGCAAACTTCTCACAAAATTATGCTCAAGATATTTTTTGCAGCATTCTATGCATCATGTTGTTTTATCCTATATTCGTAAAGAATTGTACCAGCCCTTTGTTTCTACATTTTACTAGAAAATTAATTAATGATTTCATCATTCCCTTCGAATTGTCAAAAAAAATTTCATTTTTTATTTATAGTAAAGCAGACTACCATTTTATGTGTATATTTTGTGTAATCAGACTTGTCACAGCTATTTACAATACGAGCTTTCGTTTGCTTGCATACTGCAAGTGCTTAAAAATATATCATCATACACCAAGTTCTAAACTCGTAAATAAAGCAACGCGATCTCCAGGGCAACAGAACTTCAGGCCACGTGGAGCCTACATGTATTAGATAATAAATTTCACGATTTCCAGCATAATATTTATAATTTTCCGCGTAATTAAGGCAACTATTCGTAATTTCCCAAATTCTCTGGCAATTCTAATCCAAAGTTTCGTATTTAAACTTTGGTGTCTCAGATCGTCCTGCATGAGCAGTATGAATAATCATTATTCAGACAATACACTAAATTTATGGAAAATTTAGGATATTTTGTGTTAACATTATGGCATCATATTTATATTATATATATATATATATATATATTATATATATATATATATATATATATATATCCTATATCCTCCTCCGTAAGAAGCAGCTATTTATAATAGATAATACGAGTAGTCGGTGCTCGCATACCGCAAACGTTATAAAAAATCACTGTACATAAAGATCTAAACTAGTAAATTAACCAATGCGATCTCCAGGGCAACATCACTTCAGTCACGTGGAGTATATATGTATTAATTAATAAATTCCATGAGTAATAACAGTATATTTACAATTTTCCGTGAAGTTAAGGCAACTATCCGTGATTTACAAATTCTCTGGCAATCGCCTAGTGTCCAAGTTTTCGTATTTCAAGTTTCGTGACTCAGATCGCACTGCCTGAGCAAATAAGACTAATCATCATTAAGACAATATCCTATACATTAAATTTGTGTAAAAATGAGGATATTTTCTGTTAAGATTATGGCATCATCATCCATGTTTTTAGCACATATTTGGATAAAAAAATATCGAGATATAGGTATGACGCCATTATATTTAACAATTGAAAACAGTTAAAATTTCTAGAAAAATTACGAAACACAACATTAAAATACTTTTTACGTTTTACTAAATTTCGTGTGTTAGTATAATGACGGCACACTATGTATATGTCGTAGTTTAAAATCAATGGCATAATAATATATAAGTAAGACAATAATTTTTATTTTCTGCAAAATTAAGTCTTGTATCCAGAATTTTTAAATTCTCTGGCTATTGGTTTTCCGTCCAAGTTTTTCAAATTCCAGTTTCATGGCTCACATCAGATCGACCTTTTTAAACAATAACTATAATCATCATTAAGACAATAGCTTATATGTTACACTAGTATTTATATAAAAATTAGGATATTTTGTGTGTTAGGATTTTGGTCTCATCATCCGTGCCGTTTAATACGTACCTAGATAAATAAATTAATTTAAAATTATTACGTCATCATATGTATACTTTGTTAACTGAAATAAAATAGACTATAATGCAGTCTAATTTTAAGCATTAAATCAATGACCTTAAAGTGTGGAAAAATCAATTCCCATTGAAAGGCATTAGAGGCGTTGCTATGGTAGTTAATATTTTTCATTATTGAAGACCGAAAAAAAATTTCATGATTTATATTTAAAATCAATGTTTTACACAAATTCAGCATGGATTTGAATTCTATCTTCAAGGAAAATGAGCTTCATTCTTTTTTCCACATTTTGTAACTCAATTCTAAATAATTTAAAACATCAATTTTATATAGCTCTGCACAGTTTTCATTGCTTTTCTTATAGGTGTTTTAAATTGAGCTTTGTGGTCAAAAACACCCTTTAAATATAACTTTTTCTAAAATTTTGGATATTTTGAGAGGTTGTAACCAATGACCTACATTCATACCAAATTTCAGCTCTGTAGTACTTCTAAAAGTACCTTAGGTATATATCCTATATGTATAAGAAGCAGCTATTTATAATGATAGAAGAGTAATATTATTGAAAAATAAAGAATGATATTAAACATTCTCATAAAAACATTTTAACAAAGTACTGTATCAATATGTACAAGCTTCATTTCGCTATGTTCAGACCATTGTTAATTATGTCGCCATTGCTACGCACGAGAAATTACTTGAAATGAATACGAATTTCACTTTTTTTTATTAAAACGCGTATTTTATCCCTCTCCGAGCTACCCATTGGTCAGTGTCTCTCTTCTTTTCGTTCGTCCGTCTCCAGTTGTTTTTTCTCTCACTCTATCTCTTTTTTCTCTCACTGCCTTGTCTCCCGCTTAGCTCGTACTTTAATTTTCTTATCCCCTTCCATTCTATATCATTTATACTCACCCCAAAAACGTCTCCGTTTTTCACTTATTTTGCGAGTCTTAAAAATGTTTAACTCGTATTGTTTACGGCGATGCTCTTTTTTGATGCGGTTTGCGGTTCATTTTTCGCTTATTATATCTTATCCCTCCTTTTCCTTTCTTAATATCTCCCTCAGTTACGCACGCGCTCTTCCTCTCCTCTCTCCTTCCCTTTCTGTCCTTTTTTCTCTCCAGAGTTCTTTTGCGTTGCGTCATTATTTCCTTTGTGAGAGAGGGACTCTGTCATCCCAATGAGGCTTCCGTTGAATCTCCTCTATGACTTTTCGCGGTGAATGTGGTAATTTTTCTATCTTGTTCGGAATATGACATGAATTGATTGCATCTGCGTGACATCATTTCCAGTTAAAAGAAGGAAATTGTTCCTTCGAATCTCCTGTTAACTATACGGTTTTCACGCATACAGCATGGATAAAAAAGTACATTTAAAGTATGAGTCACTCGCTTCGGGTTCAATGTTTTTGTAACGTACAACAGAATATTATAAATGTAATTTATTTAAATCTATCAATAAAATAGATCATACTATCCTAATTTAGGCTTTTGGCAATATTAAAACTCCTAATTTCAATAGATTTGGGTATCGTTATATATACAGGGGTGTTCACGAAAGGTCTGGCAAAAATTTGGGAGCAAGTTCTACTTGCCAAAAGAATGAAAAAAGTTCACATAAACATAGGTCCGCCAATGATTCCCTTCCGAGTTACAGCGCTTTTCAGTTTTCTGACGTGATGAGGTGAATAACGCCTGTCAGGTTGAAACAGTTCAAAAGAGAGCGGATACTTAACGGCAAACTTATTATATTCAAATCTAACTAACTTTAGAATGTTCTTCGAATACAGGGGATCGAGCGTCTCTTCCTCTTCCCCAGTCGGAAGAAGCAGGCAAGAAAGACTCTTGTTCTTTGAGACGAAGATCAATGACTACAAAAGTTCTTCGATCTGGGCACTGTCGTCCTGGAAATTTCTCCTGGTATAAACGCTTGGCTTCATAGCCGTTACCCTCTCCAAGGCCATACATTAAATGCATATCTGCCATCTCAACATTTGAATAGACAGCCATGTCCACGGGAAACAGTTAATATTTCACTCAAATCACTTGAACCGCTTGGGCAGCACTACCGACGAAGACAAGGTCTGTATTAACAACGGTTCGAAGGACAAACATGAATGGCTGTTATCGCATCACTTGCTCAAACGGTTTCAGATCGTATCATTGCATTCTGGATCAAATGCAACGTTTCATACATCCTCGTGAAGTTGTTATTCTGTTACCAATGTAACGCATTTTTTCCTCAATATTTCGAAAAAAGAAGAGCTGTAATTCTTAAGGGAAGCATTTGCGGACCTATGTTCATATGAACTTTTGTCATTCTTTTGTCCAGAATTTTGGATAGACCTTTCGTAAACAACCTGTATATTTGTGAAATTAAAGAATGCTATCGAAGTTTAATTATTTTCATATTATTTATTGTGTCCGAGCACAAATGTAATGGCCGTCAAAATTTGATCTTTAATTTGAATTTATCCACGTGTTTCTTTTTTAGCATTAACTGTTAAATGAAATATTACGGCAGAAAACATTTTTAATTTAAGCATCCGATTTTTATCATTCTTATATTTTATATATAATATGTCATTTATTAATAAGTCGAGTATTTTACAAAACTCATCGTCTCGAATAAACCCCAAATATTTCCCGATATTTACGGACATTTACTTTACTCGGTTACATGTATTGTCAAATTTTGACTGGAACACTTCCGCATTTATTTTTTAATTTTAAAGGTCGAGCAAAGACAACCTTGCCTGTGATCAGCGGTTATTAAAATTGTAGGTAATGACATCATTATGTAAATAAAAAATTAAACAAGCATTTATTAAACTTCCTCGCGCTTTTTAATTACCTATTTATAATTATTTAATGACATTTGTTTTTTTCTGCCTAAAGCAAATGACATTTTTTAAATTCTGTCCACGAAAATCTGAATCTGAATAGTCTGAATAGTGTAGGTCTCAAGTTGACATTTTAAGGAGGGGATCCCTTCAATTTTTGCTCAGTGGCAACAAAGGACCGTGAAATAACATGATCAAACAAATGCGATTCGAAACTCTCCATTTCGCTATATTTTAATTTTGCATTTACTCATCTCTAATTTGCTATTTTCTCTCTTTTTACTCTCTGCCTTTCATCCTCCGAATTAATTAAGGATCCCCCCCACTCTCTCTCTCTCTCTCTCCTACCTTTCCGCTAATCTCTCTCTCCTCCCTATTTGAGGTAGCGTCACGGATTCTTCATTGTGCTCACAGCTAAGTTCATGAAGTAGCGGCGAAAGATGGTTGTTCCCTCTCGCGTGAATTGAGCGGAAATTTTACCGGGGTCCTGCACGAATAAAATATCGTTTAATATGCGCGATCAGATGCGCGCGTGCGCAGTCGCGTATTCTGCTATGTACGGGTTGCCCAGATTAGGGCGTCGTTTGCCACAATGCCTCTCCTTGGAGGTATGCAATTCAAACGTAGGCCGTAACGACTGTTTTATCTAGTAGAGCTCGCGCGGATCAAGCTTGTTGCTTACCGTTTGTTTGACGAGCGCTCGATTGCTTGCTTCTCTCGCGGTGGTTTTCCCTACAGATCATATACTTTAGACAAACTGGCCTTCATTCTTATGCAAATTAAAATTAGATAAAACTGACCATTGATCTTTAGATTAGAACTGTATTAAAGAAGAATGAATAAAGTTTCTTATTCGTATCTTCGAATTTTGTCGTCAATTATAAATCACTCGAATTTATCGTTTAAATCACATATTTTAGAGAAAATTCTTGTTAACCGTTGCCTTTGCAATCATATTGTTGTCAGAACTCTAACTTCTATTGTTGTTTCAATCCTAATATATGTATGAAAGAGTACATTATGATCTTTACAAGAGAACTTTTAAATTTATGTCCCTTCACCTTTGATTAGCACTTGCTCTAGCAATTAAATTAATTCATTGAAATCGATATAAATATCTTTACCTTTATATTTTATCGTATTGATAACAATTGTATCTAAATAGCATTTAATATTATTTATTATTATGGATTGCGTTCTAGAAACATAGTAATCAAACTGTTTGTGTTAAAGGGCTGAATAATGTGGTTTAGTTTAAAATTATCCGGATGTTTTCATTTTGTTATTATTAGCTTTAAGGTGTAGCTAAAAGAACTCTTGAAAAACAGGTCACTCTCCCATCAATATAATTAATTAAAATGCTGAATATATCAATGAATTTTGAAACGAAAGCATGAATTAATCGAGAAATCTTGTCTCAATAGAGTAACCATCCAAACAAAGAAATCCAATATTCATATATTCGAAGTCTGTGAACCAAAACAATGCATTGAATCGATATCATCAAGACAATGAGACTTTCAATGAAGATGATGAAAGAACGGATGGGATATTTTAGAGGGGACTGAAACGGAGTTTCTTAATTATCGAGTCTTTTGATCATCTTCCTCTCACAAAATGACTCTCTTTGGAGGACGAGCCGATAACTAAACCGGAGAATGTATAAAGCAGCTGTAAAGGTCACGAGATGCGTTTTTTTAAAGGTTGGATGAAACTCGTTTTCGGATCGCTCTTTCGCGATGTCCCGAGTTTAGGCCTTTGTTCGCGGAATATCGAAATGTTTGGATGATCCTTTGTCGCAAGTTCTGCAGTGACTGAGATGTTTGCTTTAAATCGCGCTTGGGCTTCTTCCGGTGGCTATTGCTTTGGAAGCGTCCGAGAGGTAATATAACTCGTGATTTCGATTTAAAGGTTGAAATATAAATGTTTTATGAAATATCGTGTTACATAATGAAACCTCCGTATTCTGTTAATTAAAATAAAATTTTATCGACAAAATTATATGAACTGAAGAGTCGACTCCGACCGTAAACAAGGGTATTATGAAACGTTTCCTTCATTTAGAATTGGATTGAACACTTCTAAAAATTCAAAATACATAATTTGTAATTTTTTTATAGACTCAAAAGACATTTTCGCTAATTTAGGAGATATTTTAAAAGCTTAATCTAATGTTTTAATTTAAATATATGCGTTAGTATATGGTACAAGATCCTGCAAGGATTTTTGACAATTTTTTCTCGAGTTATATCGTTGAAAGCCCCTTTAAACATGAAAACATCTAAGAGAAAAGGATCACGTGACTCATCTAAATTCCTGTAAAAAACCTAGACCAATATCCGATATTCTCCCTCTGGGCGAGATCTGTCGTCTTTTACTGAGTCCTCTCTCCTAAGCGTCCTAAATTCCATATCCAACGGATTTCATATCACTTCAACTTGCGCAACTGATCCATTTGTTTTATTTTCTATTCGATACTATACCTTATTCCGACTGAACCTTATTAGCCCTCGAGAACATGCGCCTACGGAGAATCCCCGCATTTTTTAATTTTTGCAAATATTGCGTCGCCCATCTGTAGTGTAAGCTAGTGTCGCCTTCTACCTTCCTGTTTATGTACATACATACTTCTAGTCGACGTCGCGCCAACGACGTGTTTGCGCTCGTTTGTGTGTAAATGGTCCTTCTGCGAATTTTGCGGTCGATTCCCCGTCTTGCGTATTACAGCCTATTTGAATTCTAGCGAACTTCTAAGAAAGTTTGAGTCACTTTACTCTCGATTTTGATATGGATTTCGAGTTTATTATCTTTTATATTATTTTTGTTTTAACCCGTTAGATGTTTTAGTAGCGTGAACTCCATAAGCCAAAAAAAGAGGGGATTATAAAACGCAATGCATTTCGCCCACAACGTGGGCATCTTCAGGGGCGACCTGTGAACGACAGTGACTGGAAGTCAACTGTGGAGATGTGAGAGGATTTCGTTTTGAAGACGAACGAACAGCAACTGAAGTACGAAAACTTTTTGGCGTGTGTTTGTTTTAAGTTTGAACGACAACTGAGGTACGAAAACTTTTTGGCATGTGTTTGTTCTAATCAGTGAGTTTGTATAAGGTTTTGTTAAATCAGTGTTTGTGTTCACGATGGTTTCACGGTTTTTATAGATATGTAGATTTTCTAAGGAGTTGAGTGAATTGTTCGATGAAATTACTAATTTTATGTCATTTAAGTTTATGCCATGTCCAGTCTTGAAGATGTGATTAGCTACGCTTGATTTTTCAAACCGGTTATATTTATAGTGTGCTAAGTGTTCTTTAAACCGTGTGACTAATTTCTTTTTTGTTTGACCTATATATTGTTTGTCACAGTGTGAACATCGTATCTTATAAATCCCCGATTTGTCTAAGTTTTCAGTCTTGTCTTTTGTACTACCTAATAAATTTTTAAAATTTTGGGGATTCGTGCATACTATTGAGTATTTCTTTTGCTTAAAAATCCTGTCCAAACCTTTATTTAGTGGTGGGAAGTAAGATAGTTTTCTGTACTTGTTCTCCTTTCTATTTTCAATTTTAAAAGATGTGGAGTTCATCAATGTGTTTTGAAACTGTGTTTTCTAACTAATTTATTAATGAAATTGTTGTTGAATCCCAGGTTTGTGGCTATTTCTTTTATATGTTTTAGTTCCTTTTCATATCTGTGTTTGTTAAAAGGCACATTGCAGAGTCTATGTACTAAATGGTTAAAAATAGCTGTTTTTTGGCTCATAGGATGGAAGGAGTTTTTGAGGATAAAATTATTAGTGTGTGTGGGTTTTCTCAAGATATCGAACTCGATTTGATGTTTATTTTTTATAATTAATAAATCGAGGAAAGGTAAAGTATTATTTTGTTGTATTTAATAAGTGAACCGTGAAACTATCATTGACACAGACACTGATTTCAACAAAAAAATGGGAAATGCATTGGGTTTTATAATCCCCTCGTTTTTTGGCTTAAGGAGTTCACGCTACTAAAATATCGATTGAGCCAAAAGTTTTTGAGCTACCACATAATATTTACCCATTAGAATCAACATGGAAGAAACAGAAATCAACGCATCTTGACTACATTTGAGAATATCACTGAGGAGGAACTTCCAAATTTGGACGATAGTAATGATGATATCCCAGAAGATTTTACCCCTCAATCAAGATGTAAAATATATAATTATGAGTTCTTTTTTCTTTAACAAGCATGTATAAGTACAATTTTCGCATTACTAAATTTCAAAACGCAAGTTTGTAGCAATTGGTCTTTTCCCTAACGTGCGTGCTATGATGTTCTATATATCAATAGATATGTATCGCAAATATGAAATTTGAAATTCTTAATTTCTTTATGTGGTTGCTTAAAATTTTTTTACTCTTTCGATTACCTACCCCATCGGTCCCGTAAGTTCATCATCTCTGTCATTTAATTTTTGAAGGATCATCCTTGATTAGGCCCCATTTCGTTTTCAACGTATCCGTCCGTCCATCCGTACGCATATTCGTTCTCGGCATCTACCGAACGAATTTTCATGAAATTTGATACTTGGAACAAAACAAAATGGCATGTGTAGTTCAAATTACCCAAATCAGGGGTACCACTTTACTGGAAGTAGGAAAAGACTTTTCCTCATACCTCCTAAAATATTAGTCATATCGATTAGGTTTTCAAATAAAAGCTGTAGAACTAGCCAAATAAAATAGTTTTTGTTCCATACATTTTTAGCGTATGAGTAGCTGTTTTTACAAAAATCAAACATGAAAGTCGTATGTCTTTTTAAACTGAGACAAATTCATGCATGCATATGTACTTGTTGTTAACTTTACCAATATTCGCAAGTGACGTAAATAAGATCTGCTATAATTACGAAAATACATTTAATTTCCTTACGTGTGCATGTGGCATTTTTTAAGCGGAAGGAAATGAATTATCTAAGACGAAGAAAACACCGCAAACGTAAATATTACAACTAGTCGGTATATTTTAAATAATTTTCGATTGTTTGATTGATTACAACTGATTCGTTGTCGTTTTTATCCTTTGACATGGTTAATTTTCTCCTATATCTTCACTCATCTAATGTTCGTTTCCGTTTCTATATAGGATCTATATAAATATCTCGAGAAAAGTGGAATCGTCGATATTTGATCACTCGGGAAAGTTATCACCAAAAATTGAGTGATTTCGTTTTGGCTTTATACGCGGAGGGGACAATTCAATGAATTGCACTAGTAGGTATATAATGGAGTTCATGTTAGTGGTAAATGTAGCCACCTGGATAAATTGCAGGAGTTACTTTATAAATCGGTATCAAACAAAAGTGATTTGCTACATTTTAAATAACGAGTTATCGGTGCTGCAAGTTACCAATTCCCATTTAAAAGCACAAGTAGCTCGTGACACAGCTACGCTTGTGTATGTTAAAAATATATAGTTGGCTGTTAACGTTTTTTAAAAATATGTATAATTAATTGTTCATACTGGTTATTAAGTTGTTATTTTAATTTATTGAAAATATTTTTTAAATCAAGTCATCATGATAAACAACATTTTTGGTTTATATTATTGGATAATAAGATTAAGCAAACTGATATTTGCAGGGTTATTGACTCTACAGCCAGCTACATAATGTTGCCCATGTGTAAACACAGGTTCCTTCAGGTATATCTACGCTTTATATAGAGAATATCCTTATTTCAAATATAGGTCTCGTTTTTCATACAATCCAGTTTAGTATACGTAATTTCGCTAATTATGCAACAATGCGGCAGTCGTTTTCAACCAAAAGTTTTAACGTCAAAAAACGTAACATTTTCAAGTTATAACGACATTTTTGGACTGATTCGACCTGTATAGGTAAATCCATAAGAATAAGAAACTTGATTAATTTTCCTTTAAAACAGTTCGGGCAGAAGATCGAAAGTATAATTTTAATTTGCAAAAGAAACGAGGCCTGCACGTCGGCAAATGAATTTTTATGCGTCAACTTATGAGAGATAGAAATTATCTTCCGAAGTCGAAATCCTTTTTTCGGGATTTTTTCCTCATTGCCATGAGGGAAGCATTCCTACCAAATCTCAGTCTTCTACGTAATCGGGAAGTTTGCTAAAACACACTTTAGATTTACGTGACACACAGCCAAACACGCACCCCCACTTGATATATAGGATTTAACTCGGTGCCACAGTAGTTGATATTTTTGATAGTGGAAAATGACACTGTTTTTTCCGATTAAAAATAATTGTTTATACCAATTCGGCATGTATTTGTATTTCCTCTACAAAAAAAATAAACCTATATAACCTATAAAAAGTTTAATATCGAGTTTCTGTCTTAATTTTAACTAATTTAAAAATGCAACTTTATAAAGCATCACACCGATTTCCATGCTTTTCTTATTAAGGTAAAAGTGAAACAATGGAGTCCTTAAAAATGTTTTTGGGATTTCGGATTTTTCTGTTGGTTGAACTCAATAACCTTTCATTGTACCAAATTTCAGATATGTAGAAGTAGGAAAAAATTCATATCCTCCTACATCCTAGGTAAGAATCAGCTATATATAATAGATAATTATTAAATGAATTGGTTATATCTACTGCATTATAATTTTTCTGAATGGGACGAGTTTCTGTTTCCTTAAATGTAAAAATGTAATTTAGGATCCAAAAGCTAGTTTTTTTATCGTAAGAGCGTACTTACGTAAATTATCTTAAACCTGCAGTTTTAGCCACGTCGTCATTTTAAAAATCTCGCTTACTCTCTGTAACATGTCAGGGACATTCTGGCATTTCTCATTTCATGTATGCGAAAAGTTTAGACGGTGATTATTTCGAACCCATTTTGCCTAAGCACCGCCTTGCAAACCCTGAATAAATTGGGCTTTCAGCAGCCATGAAAATGCGAAAAGAACAAAACAGACCTCAAAACAACAACATGCGAGAAGTCTCGAACAAAAGAATAACTGAGGTAAATTCCTGGACTTCAAATATTTCGGTAAGAGGAGATATGCGTCATCTTATCGGATTTATAATCCTTACTGTCCAATATCTCACCTAAGTCCGATTAAACCAGAGGAATCCCCTCCATTGGATCCCACGAAAAGCTATTGGAAGCGTTTGTATAAAGCGGTTTCATCCATCCGGGTTCCGCTCTAACGTATTCACCCAGTTAGAAATGCCTTTCGAGATCCGACAACAAGCCTCCAACCCCAAGGTATGCCTTAGAACAGTGCGATACCAGCTTGAGACAGTGTGTGTGTGCGCGCGCGTTTGTGTTATTTCTGAGGAATCAGCCTCTTGTGCAGCTTGTGAGAGAAAGATATAAGCGAAAGGGGGAAAACAATTCTACTAGCCTAATCTGCTAGAAAAACAATTTTATTAGCGGGGCATGTAACTCCTTTCCCGACATTTTACCTAACCTTTTCAGTCATTTTGTGGGAGAATAACGTTTCAATCATGGGGTACTGCGGGTCGAATGATTTCATAACTATCCTGGGGATCGTATTTTTTTCTTCAAGGTCAAGAAAGAGATCGGTCATGCGAATGAGTGAGAAGTGAATGGGAGAACAAGGTGAATTGGAACTAGAAAAAGGGGAAAATGAGATTGTGGTGGCGGTACAGATCTTTTCTATGGGATAATATTTGGAGGCTGGATATCAACAAAACTCAACGAGACATTAGGAGTGTTGATAATGGTAATAACACAAGCTAAGTGTTTTAGCGTTTAAAGGATGCAGAGATATTTCATAGAGAATTTCGAATTTTTTAATTTTCGTATTTTTAGGTGCATACGTGATTTCATTTTATGATATATTTTCGATAGGTATTGGGGGTTTTATTTGTATTAAGGAATTTTAATTTTTTACCAAGCATTTTCAGTAGAGAATTATCGTGCTCGTCTTATGACTAAAAATTAATTACATATAAGCTCTTAAAATAAAAAACGAAGAAATGAGTACTTACCTCGGGTGTCTCCAATAACCTTAACGTCGTTACGGCTATTGAAATTATCTGAGATTTTGGATTTATTTCTTCATATTTTTATTTCTAAAGGCTTATTTTTTTAATTCCCTTTTTCGATGGAATAAAATAATAGACGGCGACATTGTTGAGAGATTTTGTGTATATTTTATATATGGATCCTCTATGAATAGGAACCGTTTCTTGAAGTATGCAACTATGATACATCAATATGAGGTCTTTTTCTATATTCGAATCAAGCTATCTATAAATGACGAGATGTTAAAAAGTATGAGTTAGTTTTCATATACCGCAGATATGTTCCCTTTGCGTCACTTTTATTTTTAAATCTGATACTGGAATGTATGCTAAATATTCTGCCTAAGAAAAATTTTATTTCAAATTCATATGAAACTGGCAATTCGATTTAACGAAATACATATCGAAAGAAAGTACCCACGCTCTCAAAGGAGAAATAAAATTGTTGTTTAAGTCATTAAGAATTTAAAAGATTTATAAAATATCATTATAACGTTGGTTCATACTTTAGGGAAATTATTATAAATTACAAAATGAGAGATATGAAATTATTATGATGAACTTTGAGTCTTTGATTCATTACCTACTTAATCCGACTGTTTATCAATAGTCATTTTTAATTTGTTTAGAACCATTAAACAGTACTCCGCAGCATCTAGCAATGAGCATTGGGTTATAAAAGCGCTACTCGCATCTTTTTCGAGGCTAGGGTTGATTCAAAGTATTATTTTATACTTGATTAAACATTTCTTAATTGATTGACTAACTTATCATATTAATTTAATTGGAACTGAATTCATTCAATCTTCTGTTTTTTTTTGCTTCAAGATTAAGAAAACCAAATCCTACTACTAAAATCTCTCAAACCTACCTGTTATCCCAGATTAAAGCGCACAATGAAAAAAGTTTGCGACCAACGTAATATAAACGTCCTTTTTCCCTCTCCATTCCGGGTGCGTATTAGAGGGAGGGGGCTAGCCTTGAGGCTTCTTTGGCCCTCCTCTCCATTACCGCATTCCTAAGTTCGCCTACCGGATGCCTCAGAGAACTCCATTTTATTCGTTGTAGCGAGAATTGCTATTGCTGCCCTTAGCCCATAGTCCTCCTTCACCCTTTCCCAAATCCTCGCTTCCTCTTTCTCCAATCCTTCTCGTCCAACCCCTTCCTTTACTTTCATCATCACACACACATTCTCTTCCCACGCACGGTCTCCATATTTTTCCCTCCTTTTCTCTCCTAATCCTATCCTTCAGGCACCTTTCCTTCCTACTCCATTCAAGTACAGATGGCCCTCCTATAGTGCGATGGAAACACCGTTATAGGCGAAATATGGAGATAGGACTAGTTTTCGATACTAAAACTCCAAATAATAATATAGTATAGCACGGCATAATATAATAATAAATCGATAAATTATTATGAAATCAATGCAAAATTTCTTTAATATAATTTGATTAACACTATAAAACTTGGTGTAATGTAGAAATGCATGGATATTAATTTCATAAATTTCACGTGTACATACTGTAATACAATTCATTATTAAACTCGGTGTCGGAATAAAGAGACAAAATGCGCACTGGAAGAACGATTGAAGGAATTGCATTATAAAAGAACATGTAAAGTAACCTTTAAAATAATTTAAGTTTAAGAGTTTATGGGGAAGTGCTGAGCAGGGTTTTTATTCGGACGAGGGAGGCCAACTGAACCAACTCGTACAGAATTCTCGTGAGAGTGCCGCGCACCAAAATTGCTAAGCTTCAGGAATTCTTTGCTAAAAATCGGAAAAATCGCGTAGACGTTCTAGAAATTTTTCCCAAACTGTGGATCGCGGCCCACCAGGGGCCGAAAAATTATTTTGGATGCAAGGTTTAATGACGAAAATTGAAGTTTTCACGAATAATGAACATTTTGGAAAAAAGATGTGAGAAAAATTATTAATAGTTAAATAAAATGAAAACAGATTCTTATTTTTACTATTTTCAATTCAAAGGGGCCCGCATAATATTCAAGGGGGCCGCGACAATGGAAAGTTTGATAACCACTGTTCTAGAATACTATGGTCACACTTTATAAATTGCGTATACCTAAAACCGCGCTCTAGGCTACCGCGTTGTAGGCGGGACGACTGTACTCAACTTCTTTCACCTGTTCTGCCGCTATCCTCCCTCCGCTCCCTAATTCCTTTCTTCCTTCACGCTATCTAGTTCCCTCTCCCCCTCAACTCCTACTCCATCCACTCCCTGTACTCAGATCCCCTTTTCTATCCACCTGTGCTTCTACCCTCCAACTCCCGTACGCATTCTCTCCACCGTCTTTCTCCCTCTTATTACTTCTGCGCCTATTATCTACTATTTCCAGTCCTCTCTCCCGTGGTTTAGGAGCTGCGCAGTCCGGCCAAGTTCCGCCCATCATCAGGCCAAGGCGCAGGGATAGTTTTGGGGAGAGTGATGGGATAGAGGGATCAAGACAGAGGGAGAAGGGGGAGAGAAAGCTCGCGGAGTGAGGAGGGGAAATCACAAAAGGGAATGTGGGAGGATGGGGAAAGCAATAGTGGGGATAAGTGGTAGTGTCGAGAGAAGGTAATATTGTGGGGGGAGAAGAAGATGATGAGATAGAGATTGTTGGAAGAGTTTTCGTCGGAGGAGATAGAAAGGCTAGGAGAGGTTCTCTCTCTCTCTCTCCTTCTCTGGAGGAGGCAAGGGATGAGGGAGGTGGGAAAACGAGTAGGAGGGATGGTAACACCGAAAAAATCTGAATGGCTGTTTGAGCTTGCGGTCAGAAATCCGGCAGAAGGAAAATAGTGAGGAAGGGACGAGAGGGAAAAAAGGTATAGACGGCAAAAGTCCGGACTTAAAGTTGCTTTGAATTATATTTTTTTGCAATTTTGATCCTACGCTAGGAGAAGCAATTTTTCAGATTTATTGGAAATGCCAGGCCGCAAAAACACTTCTATTTTCTAGCAGAAATTGTGTGAAACAGGAGGTACCTATGAGAAAAAATACATGTGCTAAGAAAATCAGCACGTACCAAAACCATGATTTTGGTTTGCGCTGTTTTCATGCGATTGATAACTAAGATGGGTTCCGATTACTCTGATAATTCCCAAACTATATGCACATGCGAACAATCTTAAAGCGACACACCTTATCGTGAACCCCTAAACCCCTTCTATCCACCAATAAATATCAAATGTAATATTAATTTCAGAATATTAAACATTTATTTTATTTGTGCAAAAATTAATATCTTGCAAAATTTTTCTAATATAAAAAACAAAAAACATTTCTCTTTGAGATCGGAGCGAATTTGGTTCGCTGAATTGACATATTGACAGTTTTGTGACCAAGATGTGCGTCTGATTTTCCCAACCGTCTTACAACTATAGTAGTTTTCTCAATTAATATTTGATTCTAACCATACGCTGAACTCGTTACTTCATTTTTGAAGGGGCTTAATATATTCACTTTGATGAGATCGTTTTATAAACCTCTCTGAGAATCGTTTTCCAATAACCTTTTATTATAACTTTACAACGCCAACTTGCTTTACGGAAAAGCTATATTTCACTACTAAAAATATGTACATTATATAGTTTCATTTGTGCAATACATACGAAAAAAATTGTTTCCATTAAATAGCTGAATATTTTTATTTATTTTAAAGTATATTTTCCAAGTAAAAAATAATTTTGTTATACTATTTATGCGTATGAAGGTTGGATAATAGATATATTAACATTTTTCGTACATTGTAATATCTTCTCTCTTCGCCCAGGTAGTGCTGCTGGTCCTGTATCATAGAAGGAATTAAGTAGAGAAACGACAATATTCTAAGAGTCCAATCCATGGATCAAGGAAGGGATCTCATGGCGTCGCAGCCTTAACATACGGTATTAAGGATGAGCGCGCATACATTAAATGGCTTCATTTGAAATATCTCTGCATCTGCTAACTTAGACGGTTATTTCTGATCTATCCATATAAACTCGCGGGAAGTGATAACAATAACATAAATCATAGAGAAAATCGATGTCATCCACAAATGGTATATTTCCGATTAATAAAATAAAATTCAAGGACTTTTAGCATTTTTATTTTTCTCGTGTCTACTCCAGGAAGTATAATGAAGCGCTTTTTATGGTAATAATAGAATTTAATTGACTTCCCGAACGACGGAGGGAATAAAATTCAAGCGAAGCCATTTATTCAGTCAAGGTCTAGCGCTTCTTATAGCTCCCGCTTTAATTCGGTTTTATAGTAGAGCAGTACATTCGGAGTAGACAATACTAAAAAAAGTGTAAATAATAAAAAAAGAGTATTTCTCGATAAAAAACCTCGTATTTCTCGGGACCGAATCACATCGCTGGTTTAAAGCGCAATTGAATGACCTCTCGAAACAAATACTTTTTGGAGGAAAAACAGGTATAACAAGAATTTTTGGAAAGGCTGCTGCTGCTGCTGCCTAAGCGAGGGTGGTGTGGGGGGGGAGGGGAGGGGAAGAGGGTAGAGGGGGGAGAATTCCAATGAATTTTGGAATAGTTTGGAGGGAAAAGTAGCGAGATGGACCGAAAAGGAGATGGGTGGGGGCGTGGATAGGTCTGAAAGAAGGAAAAGGAGGAATGAACTGCAGAATCGACGAGAATTGATGGATAAGTAAAGGAGCTTGAATGTGCCTGTGGGCCTCAGCGAGGAGGGAAACGGATTGAGATGTAGGGCGGAAGAGAGAAGCAAGGAAAAAGAGAAGAAATTAGATTAGGGAACGGGAGAGATTTGTGTAGAGTTCGAAAACGTTTGGTATGCCGTCGCCTAGTACGAAAGAAAAGACAGAATTTGAGGGGAGAGAAGGCCATGTGCTTTTTTTGAAAAAATAATAATAAACCGCTTTAGTCCTTCTTTTACGGGAGTGAACGAGTGGGCAAAAAATTCGCGGGAGCATTTGTTGTCTACATCAAGTCAATTATTATTGTGTGGGGGATGAAATGGATTTGCCGTTTGATTTGGCATAAGCTGAAATTTACTCTGAAGTATTTCTCATTGACTGAATTTAAACGATGTTTTATTGGTCTATATTTCGCGTTTCTGTTTCTCCAACATAAATACAGGCGCGAAATTTTAATTGGTCGTTGTTTTGTGCAAAAGTGGAAAATAAATCGATGTTTTATAATTGTAGAGTTTAGCGAATGGGCTGTCACTTAGCCAAAAACTGTCGAAAATATTTTTCTGTTAACAACGATAGAGGTTCAAATATTTTACTGGCGTTAACGGTTCATGATCTGAAATACGAATTGGTTTTGAGGTGTATTCGTTCACAAAGAAACCGGAGTTTCTCGGGAGGTATATGGAATTATGGCACATACGTAGAGTTATTTTTTGTTTATGAGATCTTCATAAATTTTTTAATCTTAATGAGTCTTCGAATGATGACATTTCTAATTAATTTCTCATTTTGAGTCGAAGTATTTTATTTTATTTTAAAATTAGAGCAATTGCTCATCAAAATTGACAGGTATACATAAATAAAGCATTAAAATTAAGACACTTCCCATTCTCCAATATCTCTCCCTCACTATCCCCTAAAAATGTATCTATATCTCTCAACGTGATGTTTTTAAAATCTTACACACAGAACGTCATTAAAAACGACGAAGGAACAAGATGATCCAAACAACTTATGATGCCTAGTTTCCATTTAATCATTTATGTAATACTTATATTGTCTGTAATAGCTTTAAAGTCATCGCGGATATGTAGCTCTTTGTGTTCCTAAATTTATTTATTTAGTGTTGTAAAATCCTACAAATACATTCGAATGGAATATTAAATTGATCACACGTATTTGTGCGGCAAAAATAATGCGTGCATGTATAGACTATACCAACAATAGTTGTTGCTGTGGCAACACTCTCGTAATGAGTGATAAAAATTAAAAAATCGCCAGTATTTACGCGAAATTCTAAGAAATGCAATCGATAAGCATAATTCTAGGATAAAAATTATAATTTAGTTCCTTTCCTCAGAGAATAGTACAAAACTCGCTCCGATATTACAATTTTAAGTTATTTTAATGTGCAAAAGAAAATTACCATACACGATGGATTTCAGATTTCCCATGTATATCAAATGGGAAGGATAGTTCCTGGAATCGAACCCGGGGACTTAAATCTTCGCAACAAAAACTATCCTCGAGAGCTCGGTCCATGTAACAAGAGATTTCCACCAAGTTTCATCAAAATCTGTCTATTGGTTCAAAAGTTAATAGGGGAGACGGACAGACAGACAGACAGACAAAACGGCAAAAGTAGAAGCCTATTTCCATTCTGGAAAGTAGGTTAAAAATGAACAACAATGAAACATAAATACGTATGATGTAATGCGTAAGAAACTATTTAACGGTAAAATTTCCTTCGCTTACTTTTTAACGGTAGTTTGGCACTTGAAATCAAGTGAAGAACGGAAAACGCCTTGCATCTGACGTTGAATGATTTCCAACTCAAAATTATGGTATTCAAAACGAAGTTGTTGGCTGATTCGACGCGTATTTGAGAGAGAATTACAATTTATATGGGCCTTGTTTGGTCCAAGTTACAAATTTTCACGAAGATTATAGGTAAATTTAAAATGCAATTAAAGAATATGCTACATCCATCCCCGCGTTGATCAAATGTAGAAATGAAATGAACCTGAAATGGCCCCATCACGGCGAATATGGTGATTTGCTCGCCACAAATATCACTAATCTTGAAATCCTATAGGACAACGCTGGCCCAGAGGATGGTGCATGATGAGAGCTATATTTTACCGACGTAAACCAGTGAAGGGAAGGAGGTACACGGTGCAGGGATGGAGGTAAATGTTGCATAGCCAAATTAGTATAGAAAGATAGGTGCATATTACAGGGCAAATTAGTAATGCGAGAAAGATGTTTCATTAAGACAGGTATTTCTAACGGTACTCGGACGATATGCTGACGGACGTTATGCCGAACGGACGTTATGCCGTTCGGATAACGTCTGTTCGGCATAACGCCAGTTCGATATAACGCCCGTTCGGCATAAAGTCGTTCGGCATAACTTCCGTCGGCATACCGTCCGTCCACAATTTCTAACAGGGGTTAACTAGCGCACTAAGTATGTTATATGTTGCAGAGACAAACTGTGAAGTACATATTTCAGGAGCAACCACACAAATCTGATTGTAAATGTTGCCGAGGCCAAGTGTTGCAGAGGCAGCTTATTGTTAAGTGAAAGTTATATAAATTCTGAGAAAAGTCGTGTCATTTAAAATTTGGCTGCTTCATCACATCCAACAGTTATTTGGAGTAGATTGTGAGAGGAGGTAGGAATATTTGGAAATTATGCTGGCCTGGCAATATGAGTGACCACATTCGTTAGATTGTTTCCTTCACAGTAACGAAGCTGTCTTCCACTTTGGTCACTTGAGCAATTGCTGAACAGTTTCTACTTGACAAAAGAAAAACCTGACTTTTATATATAAAAATATTTGAAAGAATTCACTTCTTTGTGGACGGTTTCCAAATGCATCATTGGGCCTTATCATTCCAGATACCATCATTGCTACAAGTTATCTAGATTTTTTCATTAAACAAATATGACCAATCATCTCCTAGTAGGATAGCAACGGGAAAATTAATTTCATTGATGATGGAATAAATTCTTCAATTTTCTTAACTACTCGTTACGATCAGCAATAGGTAACGCACCTGCTTTTTTCTTTAGTAAATTTTTAATTTAAGAACTGGCATGGAAATTCAAATGAATAACTCTTTCCTATATATTGTAAAACATATTTTGTCATTAAATATGCCAAAAAATAAGAGATATGTATTTAAAAAACGGAGTTATTTATCATATATCCTGTATATTTACTTATTTGTCCTACGATGATGCTAAAACACATAAATATAATAGAAAACTACAGCTTACTTATTGATATACGGATGATTTGTACAGTGGATGATCTCCAAATAAATATATAAAAACTTTTGTTAGCCAAAATGGCGGTATTAGTTGTGAAATAGGCTAACATTTTCACACTAAACATGCAATGCATCGGATTGTGGTGGTAGGATTAATCTAAATCGAAAAACATGGGCAATGATTCAGTTTTTTTAAACCTCAATTCTCTCGCCTTGATGAACCACACGCCGTCCATTCCTCTCCCTCGCGGTGACAAGGTTGGGAACATGTGGCTTCGGCCTTCTGAGAATCCTTCGCGGCATCGAGCGCAATTTTCGGATTAGTTCGATCGCGGGATCCCCCTCCCTCGCGCCTCCAACTCCGTCACGCGGCGACAGCCTAAAACACTTTTAATTACGTTTCGGATGATCGAAATGGACTCAGTCCCACATATCCTCTTCATCCTTCCGCGCGGTCCTCATCACGAACGAGTGTTCCCCTCACTCACTCCCTCCTCTGTCTCTCTTTCACCTCTTTCTCTTATACATACTCGTGAAGAGAATCGTACATTCTCACGAATCGCGTAATTACCCTGGAGATAGGCATCAAGTTTTCATTCTTTTTTTGCCCACAAAGTACTTTATCCTCTTTATCTATCATTTTTGCATTATTGAGGAATTATAGAAACGAGAGAAATGGTGAAAAATGAGGGAAAGGTAAAGGTACCTATGTATTTAAAGAGTTGAGTTTTTCCTAATAGCAAAAGTGTTTTATTTGTCTTTACTTAATGCCGATTTATCTACAAAGATGGTTTATTATTTTATATGGTTCTATAATTCACTAGCTTTAAGTACCCGGCGTTGCTCGGGCTTATAATAACTCTTTATAAAAACTTAAAGCATCGCGATTTCTGAAAATTTAAAAATCGAACTACGATATTATGATTAATTCATATTGTTTATTCTTTTAATTCACATAAGTTACAGAAAACGAATCGATATATGAGGACACGCTGTATATCCGTCTGTTTGTCTGTGCGGGGGCTACACCGTCATAAAGAAAACAAATCGACATATAAGGACCCGCTGTATATCCGCCTGTCTGTGCGGGGGGGTTGTCGGGGTTCCCGGGTACTCTATGTTGCCCTTAGGGTCATAGGAAGTCACTTTTCAAAGTTTGGTTCCTATTGGTCAAAGGGTGTGGGAATGTATAACGTAGTTGTGTTAAAAACTTAAAATAGTGTTAAACAGTAACAAATTTTCAAAAATATATTCATATTATATAAATTTGAAAGCATTAATTTTCGATAAACATATTTATTCGTAGACTTAATCATTTTCGAACTTTGTAATGCGATAATTAACCTCATGCAATGCTGAACACAATAAATAATTATCTATGTACATTAAAGTGTTAAACTTTAAATTTAAACAATTACTTAACAATATGTGTGACTTGTTTGATATAAATTTCAATTCTAATAATGGAAATATAGATCAAAATTATTAATTTATCAATTTTAGTAATATTAGCTGAACTTTTTAAACTTGTTTCGCCAGAAGAGGCAACAAAATGGAGCTTAGAGCAGATCAAAGCATTGTAAATAATTTGCCTTGCCATTTCATCGCATGAAATAATTTAAAATATGGATTTGTGTAGCCATGGAACTTATATTCAAGGACCCGAAGAAATATTTTCTCCGTTTGTGTAAAACATTCCCTCTATCAAGGCGAGTCCATTGCCAAAAGTCACTTTTCTCATATCGACTCACTCACTTGCTCACGACGCAAAAAGTTTGCAATTTTTGCCCTCCAACCCCATATATTTTCCGAGTGTTTTTCATGAAAAAATAATGCTTTCTGAAGCAAAATTGTTTTCGGGAGAGAGAAAGTAAGACTTATAATCTTGCATAGCGATTCCCAGTGTGCCACGCGAGGTCTCCCTGGCAGCCTCCGTGGTCACCATCCATCACTGGGTGCCGTGCTGAGGTGACTCCATATTTCCCCTTCCTCTGTTCCGCATGCACCTCGGACGTTATCGCTCTCCTTGGAGTTACATGACTTAGAGGAGCACTATTATATCTCAGAAGGCAGGTGACAAGAAAGCAACGGGAAATCCAAGCAATCTGTTTTAAGTCCTTTCGTGCCGAAATGAAGGCTTGGTGCCATCGGTGTCACATTTAGAAAGTCGCACGTATCGTAGTTTTTATAAATCAGCGGACAGCAGAACTTCTATTTCGAGCATCGTTTATAAAAAGTCTTTTTATTAAGCCATTTATGATATCTTATATGATTATCTTTCAACTTCTATGATGTGTTTCTCATTAATTATTTATGAAATGACCATATCCTCAATGTCGCGGAGGGAAAAATTCGTATTGTGGAATTTATTTGCTTACTCTCCGATCCTGATTCACAAGGGTTTACATGGGTTTTTTGGCAATACCCCGAAATTATACTAAATGGAAATCCTTATTTTTGACCCACAGTAAAAATTAAGCTGACCTACAAAACTACCTTTTCAGTGCAAGAGAATGAAGATAGGCTGTAATCATGTTTAGATTACCAGTCTTTGCGTCATATTTACTCGTATGGTGGGCATAGAATTTTATATAGAAATTACATTTTTCTGAAATGTGATATATTAGTTATCAGAAAATGCGAGTACTACGTACTAATGTTTAAATATTATAACTTCTTATAACGCCATTTAAAATCGGACCAAACCAATTTACACAAATTTTACGCTTATAACTCAACGGTGGCAGACTCGTAATAAGGATTACTTCTTATTGCCACCGACTACAAATTAATCTTAGTTAGTGAAACAACTGATCCGTTGCATGAATACTATGTGGTAAAACAGACTCCAATATAATCCCAAAGATCTCATAATGATTCATGCGTACACAGCATCCTGAGAAAATTATAACTTGCATTAAGGCAAATTTATCGTAAGAAAATTAATATGTGAATTACTACGTACTTAAGAGTACCAAAAGTATCCTAAGACTAGGTATATTTCATTTATTTACTTGTTTAAGTAAACAACAGCACGTTCGTGAGGGCCTTTGTCTCGCACTTCTTATCGCCATGTCAGTCATATCTGCATAGAAAAATTATATTTGCTTTTGGGAAATTGTTATCGTTATTGTAAATATTCATTAACGTCAACTTAAACCGTTTGAAATACTACTCCTTGGGACTTATATTCACTAAAACGCAATTTATGCATTCACTGCGCGTAATCCATTTAAAAAGGTTTAATTTTGCTCGAAAAGGTACACCAACTTAAAAGTTTTGCTCCTTCAAAATGATATATTGTTGGGGTATTTTGTAGAATTAGAATTATTCATATATCCGATTAAACTTCTGTGATTTCTGTGCTCTATTTGGAAATGAGATACATAGATCGAATAGATGTGATATCAGTGAAGTATTTTCAGATTAATTATTAATAATGTAATTGAAACTAATTTTTAACTGGGATTTGGAGTATGACTAACGCAGGGAAAATAAAGTAAAATTGATATTTAGTTATGTAAGGATTTAATTATCTGAAATTATCCGTTGAGAATGATTCACTGACATTAAAAATAATTGGTCTATTTTATTGTTTCGTATACGATACGATTCTCGCTAATCTTCTCAATGAAAACGCTTGGTTGTTAATTGACTTTAAAACAAGTATGTGATTGTCATTTTGAATGTATATCGTTCTAAATTACTGCATACGTTAATGCAAATTTTCGAAAATTTCTACTGCGACTTTAACGCATTGAATTGAAGCCTATCGTACATTCTTCATTTAATGTTTTTATTTTATAAAAAACTTTAATGCACTATCATTTATCATAACTGAGCGAAAGCTTTTTCATATGTAAGAACAATCCAGATTCCGAATTGTAAATAGTACACTTATAACAATTATTTTTAGCTTAACTTTATTTTATAGGTCATGATTTTATTACTCAAATGCATATTTTCTATGTTTAAATCCTTGGAGGATTTTGTTTTACTTCCTTAATTTTTTGCACTTATTACTCTAAGAATGATTTTCATAGCCCGTGAAAATGAATGTTTTCCTTTCAAATACTAGAACCTTGACATTGATGCGATTTAAGCAATTAATATATCCTCGACTTTCTCCCAAGCCAGTTGTTTGGAAAGTCAGTAGAATATTTTCTGCTTTTTGTTCATTACGTCGACGTGTGAGTATAGGGGAAGGTTTTATGGCATAATAGTATCTCCCTTTATTACTTATTTATTTATTTCGATCGCTTAACTCTAATTTTCTTTTTAATAGTTTCTCGGAGTAAAGTATCAAATAATAAGTAAATCTACTTCTATCCAGAAATAACCATTATCATATTTTACGCAATCAAAAAATTAATTCCATTGCTAAGTTTCAGATAATTTTGCGCTACTTATCGGACCACAACCATATTTGACCTCCTTTGAGGGTCGTACGCAGTTATCACAGAAATTTGCATGTTAAACTTAAAGATTTATGGAGCTATCTTGCTGGCTTACATACTAAAGTATATCAAGGCGGTGTTGCAAGCCATTGAAGACACACCTCAATTTTTCATTCGGACAAAGACTCATGGCCGAGCCATGCATACCGGGAAATACTCCATGTTGTGGGCGTAACCTTAGGCGAAGAATATTTACACATTCTCTGAGAATTCCACCTTAAAAATCACCGTCTCACCCCTTGGCGTAACTTCCTTATCTCCGATCCTGCTCATCTTCCTTCTTCCCTCTTCTGCTTCCGCTCCTAACGTATAGGCAGTCAACACGCATCTTTTCCCTCCCTATCCGAAGTCACAATCTCTATCCCTCTTGCCAAAGTTCCCATTCACCCGCCTACCATTTATTTGCATCGTCACTTTTATCTCTCCCTTATTTCCCTATTTCCACCCAACATTCCCTTCTGCTCCCGCCCCACAGACCGACCCATTTGTACCAACATCGCTCACTCGCCTGCTGCCATCTTTCTGGCTGCGCCCTTTATCCTTCTTCTTCGCCTATCTTCATCTTCTCTTTTATCCTTTTCTTTCGAATATTTCTTTTCCTTGTCTCTTCCGTTTTATCTTTAACCCTTTTCCCTGTTGTTTCATTTTTCATCGCCTTTTCTATCTATTTCACTGTTAATACCGAAATTACGTTATTGAGATGCTATTTGATTCTAATTAACTATTTCTGAGAACTGTATTTTAAGAAGTAGGTTCTAAAACGTTTATAAAATGCAATATGTAAAATTTCTTTGCTTTCAAATTTGTTATTTGGACATGTCTTTATATGTATTCATATTTTGCTTTTGTTTGAAATGCAGCACTTACTATATGCTTATTTTTCCGTTGAGACTTATTTATTTTTAAGAAATTCTTCGCAAGCGTTAAAAGAAGTTAGAACCGCGAAAAAAATCGACATTTAAACTAATACGGTACAATTAAACCTTTCCTAACGTTCTCTTAATACCAATTAAATTTACACAAGGATTATCCTGACTTGAATATAAATGCCATACTTTTCCCATTAAAGGAACATACCAAATCTTGTCACGGTTATCATTCAAACTACATTGGATTAATAAGTATAGCCTTTCACTTTAATAGGGCTTGAATAAATCAAATGTATGCTGAGATCTCCTCATCTAATTAAAATATTCTTTCCTTGAAAAATTAAATTAATCAAAACAAAACCCTAACGTGCACTTGTAAAACTAAAACAGAAGGTTTTTGTTGCTAGCCAAGCGAAAGATTTTAAGAGAGTCGCGCACCGTGTAATACAAAGATTCCGGCGAAGTAGCAAAAGCATCGAGATAGCTTTCAGATTAAGTTTAAATTCTTGTTTCTGAAATTTTTGCCCAAAGTCTCGGCTTTGTTATAAAAGGGCTGGCCCCTGCCAACGCCCCATTCTTGCCAGAAGAGGGAGAAAAAAAGGAGGGGTGGCGAGTGAGAAAGAGCAGGAAAAGAGGAGAGGTAAGAAGGGCAAGATATAAAGGAGAGAGAGACGGGAGGACCGCGATGAGGGGTTTTTAAAGGGAGGTGGCAAAGGAAGATGAGGGAAAGAAGGGGGAGATGAAGGCAGGGGGAGGCAGGGGGAGGCAGGGGAAGAAAGGGGGAGGCAGGAGAAGGCAGGGGGAGGCAGGGGGTGGCAGGGGGAGGCATCGGGAGGCAAGGGGAGGCATGGAAGGCAGGGGGAGGCGGTGAAGGGGAGGGCCGCGAAAGGCAGAAGATCCCTCGGAAAAGCCTCCCGTCGGGCCCCAGAGATCGATTTGCACCCCCTTGCGACGTAACGAGCGCGCGCGTGCTCCTCGAGTGCGTGCCTCTGGCACGCCTAGACCAAATGAGTGTCCCAGTCGGGGTTTAAGTGCTTCATCCACTGGTATGGAGTAGGTCGGAGAAGAGCTGGCGGTGGTATTGGAAGGGTATAAGGGATATCCGAAGATGGAGAGAGAAGAGGGAGGAGAACGGAGGGAGGGAAAGGAAGTGTTAGAGTGGAAGGGGAAGAATGGATGAGTAGAGGAGAAGAGGGAGTAGAAAAGAGCAAGAAGACAGAGGAGTGAAGGATAGAGAGGGAGCGGCTAAAAGGAAAGAAAGTCGTCCGATTTGAGCGGAGGAGATGAAGAGAGATGGGAAGGATAGGGAGAGTAAAGAATGAGAGGGAGATGAAGGTTGAGGTGGTGGGATTGGGTCTAATATGAAAGAGATGAACTTATTAGAAAATGTGTATCGAGAGATATAGAGGCAAGAGAGATGTATTTGAGAGGAGGAGGGCAGATTTAAAAAAACTAGGTACGAGATATTTGTTTTTTCTTAGTTATTTGGCGTGCGAGTAATTTGTATTAGCCAATAATCAGCATGTTTTGCTTTCTTATTTCAGTGTTGAGCTCATAATTATTTAATGAACAATAAGTAAATTTTGGCAAATGGTGTTTTCGGGAGTGGTTGCATAGTGAGCGTTGCGACTCAGCGTCTCGCCCGCGTTACTGCGAGCTTCTTCAGGAGTGAAGTGAGCGACGGTTGTCGTTGCCGTAGCGTAGCGTTGGATGTGTCCTTTTACATTTTGGTCATTGCATTTCCCGGATCGTTGAATGCACAGCTAATATTATTGCTCGCTTTGGCACGGTCTCTAAGATTAAAGTGACATTACCATCCGCTCTCTCCTTTCTCTCTAACTTCCTGTGTCCTCTCTTTTCGTTCTGTTCCCTTTCAAAGTGAAAGTAGGGAATGCTCCTTCAAAAGAGAGATAATTCGAATCCGTGATCCGTCGCTTTCTTCTCCTTCTTTTATTAACTGACACTTTTCCTTGCCCATCCGTTTTCTGTAGCGTAAGTACTTGACGTTTAAATTTTAATTGCGATAAGTGCATGCAGTATTTACAGATATTACGTCTCAGGGATTTGAAGTGCGTATGTTTTGCGGTCTTGCTATCAAGCGTTTTGTGATTTTAGTTGGATTCTTAATCACTGTAATCGAGTCTTTTCTTCTCGTCCTCTTTCTTTATGAAGAATGTTATTTCGAGAATTTTCCATTACACCCTCCAATTTTTATTGGCTGCTAATTCAATCGTCGTAATTTCTTTCTCTCCACAGTTATTTGTTTTTTCTTGCGATCATTCGTGCACTTTTCCGCTTTCATTTCCCTCATTGTATTTTGTAACCTGTTCTTTGCGAGTATTCTATTGCCCTCTTTGTTTCTCGAAACCCTCAATGCGCCATTAAAAAGTAAAACCGGAACAAGCGTAGCTCTCCGTTATTAATTTTCTCCATATGCTTATTCCTCAATTCAGATTTCGTATTGGCTGCCATATTATTCACCTTCTAAGCGTATTGTTGTTTTTCACGCATAAAATAAATGATCACTCAAAGGATATGCTGTCGACAATTGAAGCACAGCTATAGAGCGATACACCAACCAACACGGAAATTCTTACTCTGTACCTTACGTCTGGAATCCAATTGATAAACAATTTAGGTAGCCAACATTTTTATGGCTATAGTTATTACGTGGTTGTTCAATTTTAGTATGTGTTAACACATTTTGAACATCAACACGACAACACGATTTTAAATAGAATATATTAAAAAATTTACAAAATATAACGCATTAGTTATTTTTATCTTATAAAATAGCCATGCTATGCGTAATACTTTAATTCGCGAAACGAATAACCTTTCATAGTTATTTTATTAATTGAATAACTTGCAAATTTATCGGATATTTGAATGGAAAATTAAATTTACCACACTAAAGACACTACTATATATGTGCTTTTGATGAAGATATTAAGGTAGGGTTGCCAGACGTCCCAAATTATACTGGACTGTCCCATATTTCAGGGTCTTGTCCCGTTGTCCGGGAAATGTCTGTCGGGACATAGGAAATGTCCCGTATATACGTCGCCATTGATGTGGAATTTAAAAAAATAGTAAAAGCACTTTACTTTGTATTTTATAGTAACACGCTCAGCTTATGTGCTCACATTATGCGTGTCAGCATACCCTTTCCCTCCTTGTAACACTCAACAATGAAAATTCGCAACTCAATCCAAAGTAGGGATATAGAGGCTCATCCTAATTTTTAAAATTTAAGGTTAAGATGGTGTAAATGGAACCTGGAGCAACAGAGTCCTACAAAGTCGTCTGAGGAAGCAAAATTCACACAATAATTCTTTAATTTCTGTTTCTGGTGCTAAAGACTTTTGTAATAATTTTGACATTGATTATCAATCAATCTCTCACACTCAAAAACACGCTGGCTTTCCTTATCCAATGCAGTAGACAGGATTATAAAGCTGTACGACGTGTTGAGAGCATACTTTCTATCTGAAAGAAACATTCCTAAAATCCTGGAAATATTTTTCAATGATCCAGTATCTTCACTTGTTTTACAATTTGTTGAGTATTTTCAATAGAAAAATCACGCAGATTAAAGTAAGAGAAAAAAGTGTTGTCGAAGTATTAACAATTTTACAGAAGACCGCAGATTGTGTGAAAGAAAGAATGGAAGCAAATTTTTTCCTTTAAGTGTAAATTCGATTATTTGTAGAGATAATGTTTTATGAATACATGAAAAGTAAGTACTTGTCAGAAGTAGAATTGTTCTATTAGACCTGTTATGATTATCTTATGCAATGAATTTCACCTCTAAATCCCTTTAACACTTTCAAATAGATGTCACTTATTAATGTTCCGACATGGAAACAACTCGAAGAGACCTGCACCTATCTCAACGAAAGAGGACTAAGAATACTCTGTTGTTGAATCAGTGGACAATTCTGAAGAAAATCATTGAACAAAACCTCCAGTCAAATATTGAAGATTGGAATAAGAAACTTAGCCATGTGAAGCGGTCAGGTATTCTCCATAAAATCGAATCTTACGAAAAATTATTACTATTTATCTGCGAGTATGTATTCATTATTCCTGTGCACAATACCCCTTAAGAGCCAATAGAGGAACAGACCGAACATATATACAGTGGAATCAATTTTACAGTGTTTAGTAAATTTAAATATGTCGTGCAATGAGTTTTAACAGTTTTTAGGCACTTCAAAATGAACGATTACAGAGAGATGAAAACTCATCAGGAAAATATTAATTTGTAAAACAGTTCAAATTGTTTTTTGTTAATTTTTTCACTCTAAATATGGAATGCCGCAATAAATGTTTTAAAACCCAAGAATAGATAGTTTCAGATTTTTTTACGTGTCCCGTATTTTATCGGAGAATTTTATTGTTTGTCCCGTATCTTCAAAATCCAAATCTGGCAACCCTAGGAGAAGATGAGAAACTCTGGTCATTTCATGTTCGTCTGTTTTTTAGATTTTTCTTATCGAGTCGTCGTTTAAGTGATTGTTTGGAGAATCAACAGGAATAAGCTCGTAATGTAATGCAAATGAGAGATAAAAAGGGAAATAGAGCCAAGTAGAAAGAAATCTGGAGTTAATGTGATATAATATATGTTTGCGTGAGAGAGGGTTGAGCAAAGAAAGGCGAAGAATAGGGCCGAAGGAGAGAGGGTCGAGAAATTGGAGAGAACACGTTCTCCCACGCACACGCACGTGTCCACTCATACAAGTGTATGAGGACGGAAGGCATTTTTCCCTCAATCAGTTGGAGAGCGAGAGGATGCCTTAGAGTGAAAGTAGAAGAGAGTGGAAGACCTTGCGAGAGAGAAAAGTTGAGTGAGCGGAGGAGGGAGTTCTCTGTTTGGGCTGAATTTCTGCTTCTGACCAGTGACCCTTCTCGGAGAATTCCTGATGTTTTCCCACCACGTATTTCCACCCCTCCAGTTCTTTCACTTTTCTCTGTCTCTCCTTCTCTAAGGCTTTCGAACCTTAAAAAAAAACTGACGAGAACTCGTGCGTATGTGGTGTGCGCGCACAGTTTTCTTCCCCGGCTCGGCGTTTTCCACGAGTTGGAAATGAGAGAAGCCACACAATTAAGCGGGGAGTGAACTCTTTAACGGCCGAGGTCTTTCTATTTCTCCTTCTCTAGTTTTTCCTTTCTTTCCCTATTCACGACCTTTATCCTCCTATCTCCAAATAGAAGGGGTGAGTCGCTAAAGAAACGAGGGAGGAAATGAGGGGATATAGTCGATTATTCATGCAGAGAGGACGTGGAGAGAGTGACGGGGAGGGGGAAGTAAGGGAGGGGGGTAAAAGGTAGATTGACTTGTTTTTAGCGAAGTTTTGAAGTCAGATTTCCTTCCTCTGAACTAAGGATATTTTTCTTCTACTACTTGCATGGAAGAGACGTTTCTCGCGATAATTTTTGTTTTTGAGATTTATTTCGCCTGGGCCAAATTTTGATTAATCATTGGACGAATTTTTCATGGCAAGATTGCGCTGAAAATATCATTTAAGTGTTCAGTTTGCATACTGTTTTTTATAATTTATTAAGCGTTTAGTTTGCATAAGAGAAATTTGTTTTAAAAGATATCGCAGTGGTTGATATAATAGATTATTTATTAGGAAACGTTTCATAGTATTGGAATAAAAACTGATCTATATCGAGCCTTAGTTCTGCTTAAGGAATATTATTGTTTTACATACTTTAAGCAAAGCGAAGCTTTAATAACGCTTACGTATTTTTTCAGGAGAAGTACCTGAAATGTTAACCACGGCAAAAATAAAAATGTTCTTCTTAAAAAGAATGGTAAATAGAATTTTACTTTTGATCGCCCTCCCACCTTCTAACCCATCAACGAATGGGAAAACATGGTGCGTTCCGTATAAAGGAAATCCTCGCTTCTTGGCAACAGACAAGGAAGAAGCTTCTCCACCAACTATTTACCAATGAAATTAATGCCTATATTTCATCTCGGAATAAAACCGCGAGCTTTCTTTATTCCCTCGGCAATCTACAACACCCTTAAAGAATCACGTTTGACCGTTTTGGGGCGCACATCTCTCGCGGACGAATGCGATCGATAATTACAAACACCCGGGAAAGGAGTGAGTGAGTGACATAGAGAGAAAGTAATTATAAAGGGTGACAATGTCTGATACAGATACAGCTATATTTATGGAATGTTTGTCAAGCACATAACAGCATGTTGGAGTAATTCACACTAGAATTGTAAGAAAAATTCAAAGCATTTCTCCCGTAGTGTATTTTGGAGTTGAAATTTCGATCAATAAATCTATTTAAAAAAATACTTTTTAAATTTAAACTCCTCCATAAAATAAATTCAATTTTGTAATCTTTAAACTGCACAGCACTTACATAGTCAGTGTTGCATACATTTGCTTTAATTGTACGAATTCTCGAATAAGTTAAATCGAGATTAATTAGAAAACGTAACTTCTATGAGGCATACTTTTTCAATGCAACATTGTAAAGCTTATGTATAAGGAAATGCTGTTTAAATCAATTCTATCCGATGAAAATGCAGCACGCGGTACAAGAAATGCCCGGGCGTGAAAATAATTGATGGTTGGAAAATGGGTGTGAACGAGAGAGAGGAGAGAGAGAGTGAGAGATCTCCCGAGGGAATCGCAGCAGCGGAAGAAATAGTGGGAAATAAGTTTACGAGAGGTGGAGGGAGGGAACTAAGCATTCTATTGAACGTAGTTTGGCTCCGTATTTGGTGATGGCGTAGGAGAGGAGGAGGTGAAGAGTAATGGTGTTGGGAAGTGGAAACGTGAGAAATGTAGGTGGGGTTAATTAGTGGGTGTCTGGAGGGAGAGGGAAACGGAGAGGAACGTTGGAGCAGAGAGTGGAAGAGAGAGAGAGAGGGGGTAGAGAGTTTTAGGAGGTTTGGACCGTGTTCTCCGAGAAATCTCCGCCTTTTTAAGGGAAGGGTGAAAGAGAGACCGGGAAAGGGATGCCTTGTGGGATTGTCCTCCCGCGAAATAGGAGCTCACACTTTCCGATTACCTCATGTTTCCGCCTCTTTCGAGCTTGTTTTTACTTTCGCGAGTGCGTGAAATGATCCTCGGCCCACCGAATCTTCCCATCTTAGCGTTATCTGGTGATGCGAGAGGAAAAGAACGTCGCGAGTCGAGGAAGAGGCGGTTTCAGAGAGAAAATTTAAATAGTTTTTTGGAGACAAAACAGTTTGTATGGTCGCCATTACAGAATTCGGAATTTCACCTCAAAGATTCTTCCTCATCTTTGGATTACGTCATTTTACATAGTTCCCTTTGAGCATCTCGTAAATTTGTACTTGTTCTTGAGATGCGGAATTTTGCTACTTTCACATTATTCATGATTGCAGCAACATCAAAGACGGAGATCTAACCGCAATACTCTGTTCAATTCCCTTCAGCCATTTGAACGTGGCCTAAAAGATTGAGAATGCAGAGCTTGCTATCTTTATTTTTTGCTCCCTGTAATCATATAATTTTCAAATTATGACAGATAAACAGTGTAAACATACACTTTTTATGGATGCGCCGTTATTAATTCTCCTATTAATTTTATGCATTCCCAATATTGAAAGATCATATTTAGTCAAAGAGTACTAATGATAATCTAGTCCGCGATAACGAACGTCCTACACAGATCTAAGACAGCCTTATATCTTTAATAGATTATTTTATTTAATTAGTAATTCATAGATGAGAGGTTTTATTTTAGATCTAGAATATTTGATGCGAAAAGGATGCAATATTTGCACGGTCAACCATGCTAACTCCGACATAATAAAATGTGCTGAAATCGTACACCACTGATACGCTGTGTGTTCATATTTTCTTCTTGACATGTTTACTTTCTCGTTAATATAGAATTTGTAGTGGTGGTATAGTATCAATAGAGTTAGTTTTGATGCGATAATGTTTAATCTTTCATTCGATTAGCGTAGCGGTTTAACAAAATGTTCACTTTATTCCAATTATTATTCACAATTTATCAATGATGGTCAATTAAAGAATGAGGTCCGCTTCGCTTTATGTATGTTATGATTAATTGGAACAAAAGAATTTAAAAAATAGACAACTATTTATTCTGGTTATAACTTTTAAAATTATTTCAGGTTACAATATTTGTCTGCTTTTACCACATAACAACTAAATTGGAAAAAATAAATTGCTTCTTTGGCAGCGAGAAAAAGAAAAAAGGAAGAACGATGAGCAACCTCGGATGGAGGTTATGGGAGAAAGAGAGAGTAGGATATGAGAAGTGAACGAGGTAGAGGAGGAAAAGGGAGAGAAAGCGGGAGAGTGGGAGGTAAACGGGATGGGAAGGACAAATAGGAGAGAAAGAAGGAGACATCGTTATGTGACATGAATGTGCCAAGGTGTGCATTCGCGCAATTCTGGAATGCCGCAAGGGAAAGGAGGATGAGAGTCTCAAACATTTTGAAGGTAGTCGCGCGGGATGGACGTGTTTTAGCAATAATAAAAAACGAGAATGCGTATACTAGTTTTTGTCTACTTTACTCTCTCTTTCCCCCGTTTTTTGTTACGTCCAGATGGCGCCTTTTCGGCAGCGGCTTGGTGTAGATGAGCATATAAGCAGGAATTTAAATTCATGAATGCGACCTTGTTATGGGGACCACATTGCGTGGTTCCATTAGAGCATTACGATACTCTTTTTCTTTTCTAGTATACCGAGAAATAGTGGGGTCCCTGATATTTATATCAGTTGTGGATAATGTTTCCGTTTTCATCCCATAATCTTGCGGTAATTGTCGCCCTTTCAAAAGCGTTTGCAAAAATATCATGCATGAATTTCGAAAAGTTTTCATTTTAATTTTAATGACCTGTTATTTTGATATTTTTCGCATAGATTGATCAATAATTTTCATCTCTTTAACCAAACTGTTAAAACAGCAAAATTGATCCACATATTGATTTACGAGTATATTAAAAACGTGATTTAACGAGGTCTCACTTTTCTATAGCAAAGTGATTTAAAGATACAATTAACTAATTGTCGACTGTCTGTATATATTTAAAGTTGTATTTTAACTGCAAGGTAAGACGAAACTTTCAGTAAGTCACCTTACTTGTACGGGTTATGGGAGATTTTACGAAACGTTTTATTAAACCAACAGGTATTATTTGTAACGCATTAGTTTTGATAACTAATTAATTCAATTTAATTTTCCGCAAAAGAAATTTTTGTAAATTTAAGAAATTTAGCTCTCCGCACGGGAACCTAGGATTTCCATCATAAGAACCTGGAATGGTGAAAATGACACCGGACATTCTTATAGAATTAAAGTGAACATCCCTCTTCGTTATTATCAATTCTAAATAAAAACACTACAAAACTTCAATCTCATACAAGTATATTAGAACGATCGCCAGAATTCTTACTTCGGCTTTTTCCACGATCTGGTTCCGATTTTGAAAACCTTAATCGAAGCGTGCTTTTCGAAGCGGCAGGAGGAAAGGGGGAAAATGATAGGAGTGAGAGGAATATTTATCTCACAGCGCTGCCTATGCCTCTGATGGGGAGCGTTGGGATGGAAGTTTTGCCCCTGGGAAGTAGTCATGGAATATTGAAGTCTCGGGCGTGCAGGTTGAATGAATAAACGGGTAATAGGGAGGGCAAGAAAAGGTCGAGACTGTGGGGACGGAAAGAGAGAGAGGGGGGGAATAGGAAAGAGAGTCGCATATCTAGGAAGCTGCCTTATTTCGGAAGTGGAAGCGTCGGTCCAAGGAAGAGGAGGACGTGGGAGAAGACGCGTCTAGACTCCCTTTTTCGCGACCAATCTAACAGATTCACTCCCTCCTTCCTCATTCTCGCTGTTCGAGTGCCATTTCTCGTGATGTGTCCCACGGAAACTCGTGGCAACCCAGCTGCCTCCTATAGGCTGCGCCAGGTGCGTCGCGGTGGTTGGGGTGAGAAAGGAGGGGGAGGCGGCGTAGGTTGGTTGAGGAAGGCGGACGGAGGGTGTGAGGCTAGGACGTGGGAGGAGGGAGGGGCAGGACTCGAAGGTGCCGCAAAAGGGGTCTCCGTCAATCTTTGCAAGGGTTTATTTTTTATAAGAAACGCGAGAAACATTTTATTCCTCTGGCGTAGAGCCTGTCTAAACTTGACGAGAATTTGATCGCCCGGATACTCTCTGCTTTTCTTTCGTGTTGCGACATTTGTGCGGTGAAGATAGCCTCTCCTTCTCTATCTCATATCCAATAGGTTTTCTAATAAGATTTCTCCATCTATCCTTCCCCCAAATTCCGTTCCCTTTCCTCACCGCGTATCGGAAATTTGAAATTGCAGCGACGGGTGATGGATGATATGGGAGTTTTAACTTCTTTACTTCTTGAAAACTGGTTTTTATTTTGCATATTGATTGTCAAAAATTTCTGCTAGGTGGTTGATTAAAAAAAATCGAGTTCAAATGTTTTTATGATTGTTTAGCATTAAATAATAAATATGAAAATTTTCATGCAGGAAAGACTTTTTGTTAAGGATAATTTTATAAAATTGTAATGCAACTAAAGGAGTTTTCCGTAGCGAGTACTAAAACTAATTATCTATACTAAAAAGGGCAGAAATAATCCTCATTTTGAATATCTTTAATTGTTATTAATTTTGCACAACGATTTGGAACAAATTTTAATTAGAAACTCGTTCAATATTTAATAATTAATCTTTTAAATCAAGCAATTATTTTTATAGATATATGTGATAATTAAAACATACGTAGTAGTGTTCAACTTAATAAAACACGAACAAAAACATATTTATTGGGTTTGTATCGATTATGACTCAATGCGCATTTTGTTCTTTGAAATTTTAAATAAGATGCCATGCTGTGCACAAATCATTGTGTCCATCTGGATCATTCTAATTTTTTAAATCTGTTAACGTGATAATAATCATATATGGAGAAAACATGTGTAGTAAAATGCAATAAAAATGCTTGCTTGAGATATGTGAAATGTTTCATTCAAGTCTGTAATATGTGCATCAGGTTTTTCACGAGATCAAGGATCACTGAAATTCTATTTCCTTAAACACTCTGCGTTTTCCACGGGGATGCTTTTCTACAACTTTGCGTCTCCTGTCATGTTCAATCTTTTTTTTGGCTCCACGCCATCGCGGAATAGCTTCCGGCATCCGGTCGACCGGCTCCCTCTGAGGATATGTGGTTTGCGGGCTGTCCGGCGCGAAAGTACGCCTCCGCCGGCTACCCCTCTCCCAACCTCTTGAGATTTCGGGATGGACGCAATGCCAAAAATTGCCTTTAATTTATTAATCCACGATATGTCGCTTGAATAAAGGATAAAATCTATTTGTACTCCAAATCGATGCAGATTCATCATCATCTTCAAAGGATTGAAATGAGGGATTGATAATTGAAAACCAGGGACGATGCTTGTTTGCTACATGCGACATAAAAATTGTCACTTCTTTTGTTATGATTCTTGAAATTTTACCGTAGAAATTGGTTTAAACTCTTAGTGTTATTCTCACTGTTTTACTGCCAATTTTCTGTTTAGGCGGTATATGAGTGAGGTGTGATTTTTTTGGATGAAAGATTGATCTTTGGCATACATTTTTCCTGTTTGCGAAGGAGATGCCGATATAAAAGAGCTGATTATTTTAGGTTACCCTGATTTCTCGGTTTATGATTTATGATGATTTTACCTAACACGGGACATTTTTCAATTTATATTCTTTGATGTTTATCTTTTAAAATCACCCATGATTGTAACGATTCTTTAAAGCATGCGTTTCTCAAATTTAAGATTCATTTAAGGAAAACTTAAAAACATAAGAAATTTTTATTCCTAGTTGAGCAGATAAGGCGATATGACAACTGAATTTTGGATGTGGTGGATTTTGAAAAAAAATATGTTTTTGTGAAACATTGCTTGTTGTCATGTCGTGTACCATAAATTTTGTGTCGACATAGAAAACACCTTTTTATTGTCCTTTGTGGGTTCACATACAAAAATAATCAAGGAACGCAATAACAGTTTTGATGAAAAACATAGCGACACCGAAATTTAAACAATTCACCATACCGATGGGAGCAGTCTCTTTTGCCTATTGAAGAAAAAATTACATACCATTTCAACCTAAATTTTGTCCACAGTCGGAAGTAACGTGCCCTACGAGCTAACTGCTCACATATTTTTGTATTAAACTTTGCCAAATTTTGAACGCATATTTACTAACTACGCAAATCCAGCAGAAAAACAGGTATAGATCGTTTGATAAAACATTTAAGGTTAAATATACTTTCAGCGCACGATCTCGCTTTATATTTTATCCGGCGAACCGATGTATTGAAAGACAAAGTGAAAACTCCATCGTTGAACGGAATTCCTGTGTGATTTTACTTTTTGCAGTTGAAATCAATTCAAAGGACACTTTTAATCTTTCTTAATTACATTAATATAACAAGAAGGAAAAGTATACTCCGTAAATGAAATACACGGAGATTTTAAATGCGTTATTTATGGGAATTGTGTATAAAAAGGTATCAAATGATAGGCCGGTTCTTGAGTTTTTACCTCCGTAATTATATGGCCTCGCGGACTTGTTTGGTAAATGTCCTCTACCCAAATAAATGTTTTAATCTTTACCTCACAGATCATATAAGAGCATGGAAGATAAAAATATGGCTTTTAAGTTGTTTTCCGATATTACCGTCGTAGTGATCGATGTAAACAAAATATGTGATGCTACGTTAAGGATTTTCTCCAATTTTTATCTTCAAATCTATAAATCGTAATTATGAGATCTTTCGGACTATTTTGTGTCAAATGTTGTCCTCTATACGAATAAATTTCTTAATCGATACCTTACAGATCATGAAAGAGATAGGAGGCGAAAATGTGGTATTTGTTGCTTGACGGAAGCCATTTTCCTAGATACGAGTATATATTTATTCAAACGATAATATAACGTGGAAGTTCTAATTGACAGCTCAAAATTGTAATAGGCCGATAAATCTTAATAAGTATCACTGATAGTTAGTCTGACGGAGGAGACATTTACATAAGGCGTTCCGCTACTACCGTTTCACTGATACGCTTTGCTTTCATTCTTTGTTTTATAATAGTCAACTTCCGTATTCACGTGAAACACAATATCATTATTTGAGAAATGAAATCTGTGCTTTTTAACTAATAGCGCAAAAGCCCACCAATATGACTGGAGGGAATATTTTACTTGTTACTTAAATTAATTTCTCGTATTTTATATTCTTTGAAAACACGTATTCATGTATTTAAAAAATTTCCACTTCCGTTTCTTGGTTTACTCTTCTCCTCATGTTCTATCTAAATATCTCCTTGGCTTTCGTTCATCGATGTCTTTAGATGTGTGTGTTTAGTTTCCGATAACTATTGATTTTTGCAATTACTCAATGAACGGGCTATTATTGCACTAGAAATATTTACATTTGAAGAACATTATATTTGTCATAATTATAATTAGCTGCTTCTTACACACACACACACACACACACACACGCACGCACGCACGCACGCACGCACGCCCGCACGCACGCACGCCCGCACGCACGCCCGCACGCACGCACGCCCGCACGCACGCACGCACACACACACACATATATATATATATATAGGATATTGTATAGATATGATATAGGACACAAAACTCGAAGGTATTTCTAGAAGGGATAGAAATTTGAAATTTGGTATGTTGGTAGGTCGAGTAATACAACGGACGAGAAATATCGAAAATCACAAAAAAGTTTTTATTTAAGGGGTCTTTTTAACTCCAATATTCCATTTCAATGCCCCATAAGAAAATCATGGAATTCAGTGCAGTCTTTCTAAAAATGCATTTTTATATTACTTTAAATTGAGATACGAATTCGGCAAAAGAAAAGTCGTCTAAGTGAAAAAACCGAGTTCTTAATTTTTGAAGACAGAATTCAAATACTTATCGAACTAGCGTAAATATCTACTTATAATCGGAAAAAAGTGTGAATTTTTTCCGATTAAAAGTAGATATTTTTTAAATATAATGGCAACGACCTCAATGCTTTTGAAGGGATCTGATATTATACGCTACGATTGCAGTGATTTAATGGTTTTAGTGGAATTTTCTGCCGTCGTAACGAATTACGGTTGAACTTCCATAACTCGAATCTCAAGGAAAATTAATAGTTATTCGAGTAATAGAAAATTCAAATTATGGAAAAATATTTTTAAATATTTTTATATATACAGTGAAACCTCTATAACTCGAATCTCAAAGGAATGAAACAATTATTCGAGTTTTAGAAAATTCGAGTTACGGAAATATATATTTTTCATTTTTCTTTAATTAAATTAACATCTAGTTTATTCCCATAAGCATATAAGCATATAATTCTAATTTTCAATATCATGCATATTATGAAAACATCATCGCCAATAATATCTTCCGATAATATGTAAGATTTTACTATATCCAACATACTAATTGCATCACGCACTGCGATTGAGGGATAACAGATATTACTGAAAGCACAAACATGGCGATTAAATCTGACAATATGGTAAATTTGCACGACAATGGAATTTTCTATCAAAATCTTCTTTTCAAATTAGGTTTTCCAACAATTTCTTTTCTTAGATACTCGTAATGTTTTAATTTTAATGTTTTAGGCGATATTTGCAACCAAAAAAAGAAGTATAAATACTTTTAATGAAATTTCAATAAGATAGTTAACATGCCATGAATCAGTGTTGTCCAGTAACCATTCGAGGACAAAATTCGGTTGTGGGACAAATTCAAGCGTCCCATCGCCATCCTGGACACCCTCGATTCCTTCCCGCCCAACAAGCGCCCGCGGATGGACGGGAATATTCCTTAGCGTTTAAACTAGGGACTACGCAGACAGACAAACACTAGAAGAATATATGATTTTATCGCATTTATTGTTTGGTACGGCAATGCGGAAGGACCAGCATGACTGGCCTACATGTGGAGTATCAGAATGGTAAATTGCCACAGAGCGTTGACCCGAGAAGCTCGGATGATGATGCCGTAATCTTAACATAAAATGCCCTATTTTTTCCGTAATTTTAGCGTATAGGTTTTATCTTAATGATGATTATTTTTATTGCTCATGCAGGACAATCAGAGTCACTAAACTTGAAATACGAAAACTTGGACACGAGCCGATTGCCAAAGAATTTGGAAATTATGGATTGTTACGTTAATTTAGAGGAAAATTATAAATATTCTGCTAGAACTCATGGAATTTAATGTCTAATACATATATGCTCCACGTGGCTGAAGCGCTGTTGCCCAGAAGATCACGTTGGTTTCTTTACGAGCTTAGATCTTGGTGTATGGTTATTTTTTTAAGCTTTTGCAGTATGCAAGCACCGACAACTCGTAATGAAAACAATGATAATATAGGGTAAGTGCGAGTGAATAGGGTTGGAGCAAATCGGGTCAAACCTAAGTTATGGCGCTTTAGAGACCAGATAGCTGAACCCCGAGAGCTGCTGCACTTTGTAGGCAACGAGTGGGACCTTAGTAGTGTTGTTCTGCAAGATAGAGATAGTTGCACTTGGTTTTCGTTATTCTACAGCTTATTTTTAGGAAGAACAAGGTAAGCTCCGCAAGTTTATTTTCGGATGTTCCAAGTTGAAATTTTGTAATAAAAACACCGTGCAACTGAGAAAAACAAACACTTCTGCGTAAGGCACACGTCTTCCACTGTTCTAACCTGTACTTGCAATCTCACAATATTTAAGTCAGTGTTGCCCACCTCTGATTTTACTTTTCCCTGTAAAAGCGGGTGAATCGGGTTAGCTATTGTCGGGTGATTCGGGTCAACGATTGGAACTTAAAATAAGCAAGGGAAGTAATTTCTTTTATTTTTAATCTGTTATATACGGAGTACTGATCTTCGACGACTAATCTTCTCACAAAAATCTTCAGGTTCTACAATTCTGTAAGCAATACTCCGCCCACCTTGTTTGCCTTCCCAGTCGCACCACTCATAGACTACAACAGTTGGATTGGTCGTTCTCAAAACCGTTATAGGTTTATTACTATGAAGCCAGTAAAAATTTTGTTCTTCGCACTTTTGGTGAAAGGAAGAAAACGAAACTAAATTTTGGCGCAATTTTTAAAACGACATGGTTCAAAGCAGCAACACCAGCTATCGCCGAGAATGGATTTTCTTCGACCGGAATCTTCTCCCTGAATTCAAATGTCGTTGAAGATCACGAATTCTTACCCTCACTATCATATCAAGGGTCAACAGCAACTAAGAGCCCTACGAAAAATCCTGAAGCCGATCCTACTTCTGACGATGACGGTCCGTCCACCTCTTTTCAGGACTTGTTACCGACTCCCACAAAAGTTACAAAAGCCGCCAAAAGGGGAAGACCAAATCAAAAAGCGTGTGTTCTAACCTCTCCAGAATTTGTTGCTGATTTGAAACGCAAGGCAGTGGACAAAGAAGTAGCTAAGAAAGTGAAAACAGCCAGAAAGCGACGCGTTTTTAAGATTATTATAGAGAGTGATAGCAATCATAGAGAATATGAGGACAAACCATCTGATGAGAAACAAATCAGGGAAGAAGATAATAAGTGCCAATTTTGCCAATTATATTATTCTGACCCAAAATCCGCGAAAAGATGTGATTGGATTCAGTGCCAGGGAAAAACTGAGAATGGTATCATGAAGCTTGCGTTGGAGCAAAAGGCATGAAAACATTTATTTGCGAAAAATGAGTCGAAGCCCTTGTAATTATCCTGTGTATAAGTTAATGTTCTTATGTATTATATAGTACTATGTATTTGACACAATATAAACTTCTTAAATAATCGCTCATTGGGGCATTAATATATTTTTTCTTGTTTGCTTTTATTGTCGGTTAATTTTTTGGCTAACTCTTTTCTTCCCTCGGCTGATCCGATTCACTCCCCTTCGCTTACCAAAAGCCTCAATTCTCCAAATTTAAAAAGATTTTCGATAAATTTGAGATATGAAAGATTAAGAGCAAGAAATCCCTTTTGATATCATACAGTTGCTTTTAAAAATTAACCTTTTTGAGTGTTGTTCTAATTGCTTTTATAAATTTTGACCCGATTCACCCGCAATTACCTTAGCAACTTTTTGTTACGCGAAAAAATAAAAACAATTATAAGACGAGTGGTTCTCCCTATATGCAGTTAATGACAAGCTGGATATTGATAATATTAATAATCACAATGATGATAATATGTCAACAACTTATTCGTTGTTATGTAAACATTTAAACATAATTATGAAGGAACAATAGAAACTATGCAGAAAGGCATAAGCTTTAATTTTGGGAATAACTTTGAAACAGAAAAAATTCTGCTATGACCGGGAATACTAGCTTGGCTAGCCCGGACCCAACTAAGAATAACACCCGCGTTCAGAAACAGGAAAGATTATCTGCTAAGGTAGATCAGTGGTAGAAAATCCGCCCGGAAAGTGGAAGACCTGGGTTCGATTCCCGGTCATAGCAGAATTTTTTCTGTTTCAAAGTTATTCCCATAATTATGAAGGATAATTATTTTACATAAAATGGAAATTATCCTGTTTAGATTAAAATTGTCTTATATAAATTTAACTATGTATCAAAACTTATTTGTTTTCATATGAACAAAAATAAATGGATAATGGATTCAAAAAGCATTTATAGGCATTAATATAAAATTATTTGTCTATATGAATTTCATTTTTGAGGTTTAAAATAAGATTTCATATCACTATTATCTGTGTGAAAAAACTAAAAACAACAACTTCTTTCTTTTCCCCCTCTATTTCTCTTCAGGTTCTTTCTCTCTCTCCTGCATCTTCTCTCTCTTTCAATGTTTATCTCTCTATCGTCATTCCCACTCTCATTCGGTTCCTTTGTACAAGGTTTCCTCTCAATCTTTCCCATGTTTTCAAAGTTTCAACTTATGTAAATTAATAACCACGTTTAAAATATTATACATCATACGTTCCGTTTTGATCATCTTGTTGTTAATTGTACTTCTGTATTACTGAATTTTTGTTCTCTTTCGTAAGGGTCACTTTATGGATTGTTTAATATTAAACATATGTTGTAATTACCTCTGCGGGCACTTTGTGCATCCCTGATTTAGAGTAATAACAGAATAAAATAATTTACTGTCAGTTAAGCGAATAATTAATACTTCGCTAGTATTAAGTAATTAAAAGTACACTTTTACTACGCATATATGATTAATGCCAATAATTACGTTTTCATGGCGCTAAGTTATTCAAATGGATAAAATCTGAGAAACAAATAAAACGTAATGTTGGGCAATTTCGGCAGTCATTTAAAATATCATTATAAGAAACTTAATCTTCATTCTTTTCTCCATACAACTGAAAAATCCCACGTTGATATACTAGCTGTGTGACCCGGCGTTGCCCGGGTGCGATTCGGGATTGCACCCGCCCCTCTTTCACTCACCCCTCCCACCGCCCGCCGAACGTCATAAAGTAGCGTAGGAAAATGGGTGTTCGCAAAAAAATCACCGTTTCTTTGAAATGGCTTGCGATAAAAGAATAATATCAAGCTTAAAACCTCTTCAAGATTCCACTTAATTATTTTGTGAAAAATTCGTAAACATCGGCTTAGTAGATTCGGAGATCTCGCGTTGCAAACTTTCAAACTCTGATCTATCATTAAGCCTTTTATATATATAGATGGCAACAAAGAAGGCCTGCAGGCTATTTTCGTGTTATATAAATAGAGAAAAAATAGGTTCCAGGAATCAAGCAATAGTCATGATGCAGACGGTAAACAGTTTATAATTTTATAACGATACTTTTGAATAATTTGGAAAAGTTTAAACCAAAAATAATGAAAAACTTTGATTTATAAGCGTTTTTTCTTTTATAGGCGGAGTGTTTATAACATTTCCTCACGCGTTCGGTATATATGTATATGATGTAGATATATGTAAAAACACAGGCCTCCGCTCACCTTCCGTACATTATCAAGCTGAAAATCTTCGAGATAAACTGCTTAATGAATCGTGAAGCACGGATAAAATTACTCAGATAGCTCGGAAAAAATAAGCTATGTTCGAAATATTTCTACAAGTACGTTAAAGGAGTGCATTTTAAATGAAAAATAAATATTCGTATTCATCCGTGGCAATAAAATAATCAAATAGAGGATGACTAAGCTCTTGAATTTGCTTCCCACGGATCGGAAGAGAGTCATGTCACGTGACTCGGAATTGAGCAACGAATCTTTCGATCGATGCGCTCACGGAGAAAGTTAAATGCCAAAGCCTTCCTCTCCTCTCTCTCTCTCCCCGTTTAATCCCACACTCTCTTTCTCCCGGTTTCCCCAGATCTCGGGCTTTCTGGAATGCGGAGAGGACGCCCAGATCTCCTACACCCCTACGCCGAATCTCTTTCCAAGCCCCAGAAAAAAAATATCCTCCACGCTATATCTCCTGGCCATCCACTCCCTTATCCTCGATCCCTCTCTCTCTATCTCTCTCTCTCCAGTTTCCTTTCCCTTTCACCAAAATATACATTTCATCTTCACATTTCCTGACGTCTTCGCTCCAAGTTTTCTTATTCCACTCCACTCCTATCTCTCTCTCATTTTTTTCTTACACTTTTATATTATATTTCCTATCAATTCATCCCCCTCTCTCTATATTCCTTCATCTTTACAGTGGCTTTATTCTCTTCTAACATATATTTTCTTTACTCTCTTGCGAGTCTTTTTTGCATAGTTTCCCCATTCCGGTCACGCTAAATAGAAATATGATTGAATTGGAAAAAATGTATGGAAGCTATGGTTTTTTATCGTGTCAGTACTTCAAAACAGTTAGTTCTTCCCGTCCTTGGCCCTCTTTCTCTCTAATGCGTGCTTCAGTGTTCCTGCAGTCCCTCTTACTCACTTGGAAGTAATTTATTAGCCCTGTTTTCATCCCTCCGATTCTCCAAACTTATTGCATCGCTTCAAGGCCTTTGATGTTGAACCAAACTTATTTCGCACTGATATTTTCCTCTTGCGCGTTATCCTACAGTAGCCAAATTCCATTTTCCTCTCTCTCTCTCTAACTTTATCTTTCCCTCATCTTCATTCAACTTCCTTCTCTTTCATCCTAAAAACTATTCTTGTCCCGTATAATTTAGTTTGTGAGGAGAAACTTCAATTCTGTGGATTAATTTTCCTCCTTGAAGATGCGTGAATGCCTATTTACTTATCCATCACCTGTTTGTTCCTTCCACTCTCTTCCATCCTCATTCATTTTGCCCTTCTCTTCACTCGAGGTTTTCTCGTATGCCAGTGGTTAAACTCTAGTTCTCTCTTCCTCTCTCTCTCTCTCTCTCTTTCTCCTGCCATCTCTTCACTCTACGCATGATTGTAATCCCTCCCTGTTGGCGTTTTGAATCGACTGCGTATGGTTTTATTTCTTTCCGATGTATTCTTTCAAATTTCGGCTCTTATTAACTCGAGCTTTAAATATTACCTCATATGCGCGCGAATTTTTCATCCTTTTCTTGTTCGAGTGAAATACACTCCATATTCGACGGAATTCCTTATTTTGTATTAGCTGTAGTTGTATTCCCCATTTTAGCGTTGGAAAGTCGTTCTTCGTAACTTTTCAATAAATTTTAATCAAGGTTATAAAATGTTTTAAATCATAATTCCCCAATAAAATGAAAAATAAATTCACAAAGTCGGTTATATTACAAAAATTTTAATCATACGACATTTGATTTTCGTCTACCAAAATTGGAACCATCAACAATAAATGGATAAATTTGGACAGTTTTAATGCACAAATGTATTATTTGTTCTTTGCATGTTTGCCATTGTTATTATTTCTCGCAGTTAGATTATTTTTAGGTAATCCCGTAGGTGAACCTAAAGGTATGACCTAAAAACCTTGAGTTTTATAACTTGTACTGCATAGAGGTTAAGTAAGATATATTCAATCCAATTGTTATGAGGGAAGGGTTGTTATTTTTTCTCATGTCATTTGGTGTGACTTAGACCCACATGTTTGTCTCTCACGGTCGCTACTTTTGAGATGTTAAGTGAAATACCAAAGAATTAAGATGACTCCTATAGCTGTAAAACGGCCGAATAAACCGGATTCATATTTTAGCAACAAAAAAGCTTTCGGCAGAGGTATTGTATTCATTGTAGATTCTAATTACAATAATTTTATATTCATTGTTCGTAGAATTTTGATTCCTGTTTGTTAATTTATAAAGCCTGGTACCTATCTGAAAACCAAAGGTTTTGAATTTTTAAAAAATTTTGTAATTTAAACGGGAGGAATATAATGTTATTTATTTACTGGAACAAAAATTCTAAGATATAATTCACTAGGCAAGCTTTAATTTTGTGGAATTCCATCTTAAGGAAATAAAATAATACTTTGACAAACATTCCAATATATAATCGAGAAAACACGACCTAGGTGACATGACATTAAGTGATGATGACGTCACTTTGAATCCTAGGTCGTGCTTTCTCGATAATATAGTGTAGAATTTCTATCCAAGTATTGTTTTATTTCCTTAAAATGATAAGAAACTGTAACAGAACGCCAATTACTTACTGAAAATTATATGGGTAAAACTTAAAAATAACCCCTTCATTTATTTCTTTCTTGACGACAGTCAAATGTTATTTTATAAACTTTTTGAGTGACACGCGAGAGAGAGAGAGTTCTTCATTTTAGCGGAAAAACCCACTTTGTGCTTGTTTTCAACTTTTATACAAATAATAATACAAACCAATTCGTTTCAGCATCCTAGAAATTGACTAAAACTACTTGAATCCACTTTGAATCCAATTTAGCGATCGAATAAAAAACTACGCTTATAAATATATCTCAACGTGGTGAGGGGACCTCTTATTTTTAAATTATATTTAGATAAGTCGATGATAGAAATTTTTAGTTCAAGATCGAGCCTTCCTCACCTCATCTCCTATTTGCGTCGTGTGCCTTTAATATTTAATTCCATCTCTCTCTCTTTCTCCCCCTCCTCCCCATCTCTCCCTCTTCCTCCTGTCTCTCTCCGCCTGGTCTCCATCCGCCCTCTCTCCCTCCCCCCTCTCTCCCTACCTCCTCTCTACCTCCCCCTCTCTTCATCCGCCCTCTCTTCCTCTCCCCTCTTTCTCCCTTCCCCCTCTCTCTCCCTCCTCCCTCTCTCTCCCTCCCCCCTCTCCCTCCCTCCCCCCTCTCTCTCCCTCCCCACTCTCTCTCCCACGCCGTGGGAGCGTTTCCGGTGTTCGCATCGTCAAATGTCCCCTCCCCACTGTTCTCCTCACAATATTTGGCCCTCTCTCACCTTGCCGCCCATAGCGTGGTACTGCAGCAGAGTCGCCACGGAAATCCCTTTGAGACCGGATACTGAGCCCGGAAGGTATGGCCGCGAGGAAATTCATGGATGTTGGTTATAGGGCCGATTCTCGGGTATTATCAGGATATGTGGCCGCGCACGCTACGATGGCGATCCTTTTAATCCTCACGTATACGAGAAAGACGTTGAGCGATCGAAAATGTACGGTGTTCTGTTGGAGTTTTACTTAGTACGAATCACGACGAAGTACCGAGTCGCGACTAATTACCTGCAACGTTAGGTTCATGACGACGGTGTGAGCACTCATTTTATAAAAAGCTGAAAGATATCGAGACGGATGTAATGAGAAATTGCCACTAAACAGATGCTTTTCATTTCGATTTTATAGAACCTGATGAAGATATTTTCTCCATTGAGGGCGTCGGAAAGGTCAGTTCTTTCATTGGGTTACGAGAGACAGATTTTTAAAACGCTTCTGTAGTATATCTAAAACTAAAATAAGTACGGTTGAAGATAATTTAATTCAATCGAGTTCGGAAAAGATCGTTTTCTTGATAATCGTCATGTTACAAAGTCATCTTTCACAAGTTCTGATTTTTATTTTTCAGTTTCTCCATGAATTGATTATACTTTAAGAAGTGGTTTAGTTACTCAGTGTAGTAGAATTTCAAAAATGCCAAAAAGATTTTTGTGTAACATGTAGTTTTGCTTTTCTAACTTTCACTACGCAAAAACGCAAAATAAGCTCGCTTAATAAAACCTTTCAAAGAAAAGAATTTAAAAAAGCGGAAAATTTTTATAGGTTGTTTTGCATTTTTGTCGTGGGAACATTTTTAACATTATATTAGGATGTCCGTTGTAGCTTCGCTTGAAAATAAATCAATAAAAATTAGTTATACAGGGTGTGAGAAAAATTGCGCAAACTTACAATGGGGACGGGTAGAAAACCTCAAAACTAAGCAAAATGTATGAGGAACAAATACTCTAGAATGAAAAGGTACCGATATTTGATAGGGTGTTGCCAGTCTCTTTCATTCACTGGTCCAGTCGGCAAAACACATAGTCTGGATGGCGGCGCGCTGGATACCATTCTGCCTGAGCCCTGGCTGCAGCGTAGGCCCGGTTACCAAGCGCACCAAGGATCAAATATATATCATAGTATTCCTATAACGTGTATTCCATATCATTTCCCCTTTCGTGTTGACAGCGTACTGCTATGGAACGACTGCACAGTATGACAGTAGGCCTGTATACTGCGCGCTGACTGTTGATCACTGTCGTCCGTGATATTGCAGTGAGTTATCTTTGTCTTTTCTGTGCCATACATGACGTCTTGTGATCCTTGGTCCTCTCATAGCATGACTACATGCTTGGACCAATTGACAGTTCCTTCTTACCATGATATCTCGGTACCTATTCATTCTAGAGAATTTGTTCTTAAACATTTTGCTTAGTTTTGAGGTTTTCTACCCCTACCCATTGTTAGAGTGCGCTATTTTTCCTACCCCCTGTATACAGTAGAACCTCGATCACCTGCCACTCTTTTATCCGTTACTTTCTGTTAAACATCACCCCGCTAGATTTTTTGTTTCAAAGTTTGAACATCCATTCATAGTACTAAGAACAACATTCGACCATGTAAAATGTCTGTTATGTAATGTTTACTTGTATATGACATTATTTCTGCCATTCCTATAAAAAATTCATGTTCACATCTTGCTAATGATTCTCGGAATTAACACCACACGTCTTCCCACACACAAGCAATTCTTGGAATTATCATACCCAACTGTTTCCTTTTGTCACTTAAAATTTTCTGATAGTTTTGAAAGATCAACCTGTGTGGTTAAATCATATCCCCTATATAAAATGGCGGAAAAACGGAGAGGCGTATCTTTTTGGACTTAATAAAAATGTTCTAAATCCTTCGATGTTTATGGCAAGGCAAAAGTGCTTCCAGTTTAACAGAAATTTACGGTGCTGCAAGAACTACAATTAACGATTTGTAGCGGGATGGTGACAAAATTGAGGACTCGGTAAGCAAAACGGAAGTGAACTACGGAATCGTAACTCGAAGGATAACAATGAAATTTGCAACTCACAACCAACTTGATATCGCAATGTTTCGGTGTTTCGTTCAACAACGGAATAAAGGAATTCCTCTAACAGGGCCAATTATAACACAGAAGACCCTTGTTATGAATGCAAAACTGAATGGTGATCCAGCCGATCCGATATTCTCTCTCTCTCTCTCTATTATCCGTCTATTTCTCAAATCCATCATCCTCATGGTCCCAAACCCTGACAAAAAATCGAAGTTCTATTGTATGTTTTTAATTTTTTTATATTATTTATTACTTGTATATATTTGAAAAGAATAACCCATTCTATTATTTCAAGTTTTATTTATTTCACTTTTCATGTGGTCGCGTATTAACGGAGGGGGAGAGAGAGAGGAGGGAGGTGGAAGAGGGGCGGAGATATAATTTGAGGTAGAGCAGCGGTTCCCGGGCTATGGGGATTGGTGGTGGTGAAAATGTTGGGAAATCAACTTCGAGAAAGGGACCGGACCAAGGTAGACTGGGTAGCTGTAAGCTGATCAAAATTTCAAATGGTTTTAATGTAATTCGTGCATTTACCCGCATTAAAACCGCCCGAAGGAGGGTCGGAGACAGTCTTTGAGATAGAGCAGCGGTTCCCAACTTGGGGTTCTAGAACTACAAGCGGTCCGCGGTAGTGGAAATGTTGGGGAGCCCAACTCGGAAAAGGGACACGACCGAGGTTGCACTCCGAGTCCGTAAGCTATGTTCAAAATATCAAAAGGTTCCAATGTAATTTGTGCATTTACCCGCGTTGAGACGGCCCGAAAGAGGGATGGAGATAGACTTTGAGATAGACCAACGGTTCCCAACTTGGGATTCTTTGACTAACAAGGGTCTGCGGGGATGAGAAAATGTCGGGAATCACTGAGATGAAGGACAGATTTCGCTTTTCAGGTAGCAAACGACACTAAACGCTGAGCACTCGTCGTTACAAAATTAATTATATAGATATTTACAGGCATCTTTTCTGCTCAGAAAACTGACTTTCTTTGGCGGAGGAGATAAATAATAAATTTCCAATGCAATATATCTAGAATACACATAAATTGGAAAAACGACAAAATATAATCCTTAGGATTTCCATCACTCGGCAAAATCTTACAAAATATAGAAGCAAATCGGAGTGTGCGACATATGAATAAACGCAGCGATGAGCACGTCTTTCGAGAAAGGAAATCTACTAGGAATGATATCATCTCGCTTCTTGCCAAAACGGAGACGTAGACATATCGGACACCATTTTGACGTTGTGATAGGAAATATATGCGCCAAAATTTCCAAGTAAAGAAATCCATTGAAAAAGCGATGGAGAGTAATAGAATCTCTTTCAACATTACACAGATGTTTACTCCAAAAAGTATTCATCGAGTTTCGATTTTCAGACGGAGTAGCTGTGCTATTGAACGAAAGCGTGAATTTTGGGATAAAATGAGCAAACGAAAAGTTTTGACACCAAACAGAAGCTGATAAAGTTTAAAAGATTTTTTACGTCGTCTCCATGAGCGTCCAAAAATAGAATACGCAAAAACCGACCTTGGCATTCGTTTTGAAAACAAATGCTTTCGCATTCCAGTATTTTAGCGTTTACCTTACATTACCTATACTGGTTTTTTCCACCTACTTTAATTTCTTCATCCCGCCGTTTGTCACATAATACCTAAAAGTCAGCGACGTTCGTCCTTTCTGGAAAGAAGTAAGCGTTTGCCTTCCATATCTATCCAAAAGGAAAAAGAAAAAATGGCTAGAGAGACACGTACACGAGGATTCGATGGACTTTTTTTTGCTAGCTTCAAACGTTTTTACAGTACTTTTCCAACGCTTTGGTTGATTTTTCTCTAGGAACACCCGTAACCGATGAGATGCATTTTCCGAGGCGCTTGTTTTACCGTTCATTTTCTGAGACGTGCGGTAGGGGAAGAGAGAGGGGGGAGCGACATCGAGGGAGAATGAGCGAGAGAGGAGTTTAAAGAGAGGAAGGGAAAAAGGACGGAAAGAGACGAATGGACCAAAATAAATTACTCTATCTGTCACCGTTTTCCATTTTTCCTATTTTTTTTTACTTTTGTGAGTGATGATGCATTTTCCTTTCCCTTGCCTCATTTCTCTCTTTTCTCTTTCTCCTTCCTTCTTTCCTTTTTTTATTTCTGAGAGGGTTTTGCAACAGCATGCTTTCCTTTGTCCCCTTTTATCTTTCTCTTTTCCTCCCTATTCTCATCTGAATTTTGTTATTCATGGGCGCTGGCTTTTCTCTCTCTCTTTCTCTGTCTCTTCCTCTCGCATTGCCCACCACCACTTCTCCCCACTTATTCAGTCAATCACCCGTGAGGCGGAGAGAGGGAGTGCGACCCTTTTCTCTCTCTCTCCGCCCATCCCATTGTTCCTTTCCTCCTCCTTTGTGTGCGCCGGAGAGTTTCTTTTCCTCTTTTCTCCCCTCTTCTTTTCTCTCTCAATTTATCTCTCTCTCGCTCTCTTCTTCCTTCATCTCTCTCACTTTCCCACTTTGACGTTGAAAGGATTAAATTTCCTTCGCTTTATTGCCGGGGAAACCGCTCTCTTTCCCTGCGCGTGTCGAAGTTTTGCTTCAGGTCTTATTTTTTTCTGATTCGGCGAAAAGCAATTCTTCGATTTATTCATTTCTGGAGGCTCAATTCGTGAATTTGCGTTATATAATTTACTTTTATATTTATATTTTGGAGGTTTTTAACCTTTGGAAAAATGGAAGGTATTATTCGCCATTGTGTATAGCCGTAATTTATGCGAACGGCGCCATAAATTCGATCACTGGAAAAGTTTTATGGTAAAATATCGATTTGTTGGAAGTTTTAAAGCGAATGTGAATTTCCCTAATGCATTCTGCATCTTTATCTTGTTTCTCTCTTGAATTTGCATAAAAAGTTAAATTCATCAAAAGATTCCTTGAAAATAATCCTAGTAATCCTTGAATGTCTTTGTGTCTTTTAAATAGGAATTGAAGAAATACTACGCTTGAAAGGCATTTGAAATAGTTTTACAATATTAGATGATTAAAACATCGTCCTTATCCTTTTAACATCTCAAAATGCATGAATTTGTTAAAAGTGCTTAATTGATGGTGATGAGATATTACTAAGTGGCATTAAGTATTCACGTTCATCTCGTCGATAGTCGATAGCTAGGAAAAAATTATTTGCCGATTTGTCCAATTTCAACAGTTTTATCATAATGTATAAAAAATGAGCTGCTTTTCTGTCTGTACCACCTTCGGCCATCAAGCTTTTTCGGCTCTACCTGTTAGAATTCATTGCTTAAATTTTATGCACGCATAGGTAATTGTGAGTTATTTCCCGAATGAAATCAAAAACCTCTGATTTTTGGAACATATCATTTAACCATTTGATTAACATTAGAAAGACCATAAAATGTTTTTAATTTGCATTCAAAAATAGCTTAATAACCTGATACGAACTCGTGACAAACCTTATTGCGGGCTTATAGTAAAGTTTATTTTTATTGCTAAGAGAATTTAAATGAGTTCAAAATTAGCCCAAAAACAAGTTTTGGATTTGAAATAGCAGAAAACTTTTGCTTTTTTAAAACGGGATATATTCATTTACATGACAACTCACATTATCACCAAATTTGCGATCATAGTGATTTCATATTGGAAATATTTATCGTAATTCGTTTTTCAATCGCTGTACAGAATTTCGTTTTTGTTTTACTCGCTTTACAACAAATACGAAGTAACTTTAAGCAACGTTTCATATCACGAAGGAATTATAATAGCGGTATATTGATATTTATGCGTTTTTATATTTACATTGATATTTTAAATAAACGCTTAGCTAAGCACTAACTCTTCACCTATTTTAATTGTGACCCTAATATTTAATTACGGAATTAAATTCAATCGAGGTATCATACTTCCGGCCATAAAAACCTAACTAGCTATACTAACACCCAGAAACGAGGAGGATGGGAAAAATATTCCATTAAGGGAAAAAGTTCCTGATACGAGACGATATATGAAAGAATAGATAGTGGTGAATATTCACATCATGTAGAACTCGGCTAAACAGAATATTTGAACATTTTAAAATCATCTGGGCTACTTCCACAGACATAAACTTTAAAAGTTGGAGTTTCAATAATGCAATTTGTGTATCTCACACCAAATTTAGAAGTCTGTAATTGGAAACGGCTCATACCAAAGTATGAACAACATAGAGGACGTCACTTCTACTGGTGGACAGGTACAAGAGTGGTGACGTAGTATTTTTGTCATCATATTGTAGTATACCATTGCATTTGAAAAGAAGACTACTTCCAGGAGGACTACCCTTTGCATTAACAGTAAATAGATCACAGGCTTAGACACTCAACAAAATAGGGCTTTTCTTAACACAATATTTTTCCAAGAAAAAGTGTATATTGTATTGTGATGAGCACATGATTGCAGTTATTTGAAAGCAATAAAACCGAATGGACAAGCAACTATCGGGAATACTGTATGTATGGAATTTTTTGATAAATACGTTTAAATTTACCGCAATTCCCTGGTCTTGGATACATTTCTGAGTATTCGTGTTGATTGTCAATGCTCACACGTATGAAAATGTAAAAATCTTTAATGTTTCTTAGAATTTCCCGCAGTGGAATTTCGGGTTCTCTACTAGCTTTTAGTTAAACTTCCATGGATTTTATATCTGCTCTCATCCTCAGGAAAGAAGGATAAATTATGCAAAAAGTGGCGGCTGACGAGGAATTTCATTCCTTTCAAAAGTTTCAATATTGTTTTTTCTTTTGCTTTTGGATCGGAATAAATTATTCAATCGCGAGGCGTTCTTCAGGCGGAGTGATGCGACGCATGGCGGGAAACCGTGGCAGTGATACTGGTCGTTCGTGGGTTTTGCTCATCAAATACGTTGCCGTTTACATATTGATCACCTATTTTCAAGGGGAGTCGCTATCTCTACTTGAACGCTTCTTACTTCCTTCTCCGTCTTTATTTGCGTCGTATTCCTTATCTCCCTTCGTTTCCTTATCTCCTTTCCCTTTTATCTTTACACACGCGCGCTCTTTCTTGCGGTGCTCAATTTCCTTCCGTAAAACCATCTTTTGCTTTCTCCCTTCTCTTCCTTTTTCTCAATTCTCTCCCTCTTGAAGCATCTAACGCCATTTGTTGAATTTTTACATTTTAATTTCTATTTCCTTTATTCCTATTTCATCTTGCTTTCCACTTTCTTTCTCTTCTCTCTCATTCTATGCGTTTTACTATCCATTTCCTTCTTATCCTCGCTATCTTTATTAGACCATTTCTTTCGCCTACTTTCCGTAAATTTTCTCCCTTCCATTATTTCTTCTCTTTCGCCCTCTTTTTCTATCTCTTGATTCTTTCCACGTTTCTTGGTTTGTGTTAGTTTTACTTATTTGTTTTCATTCCGTGTTTTATCTCAGTCGTTACTATTCCTCCCGTCTTACGATGTTTCTTCACATCTCTTTCCCTAAAAACGAGCTTTTCCGCATGCTTTTTCTCTAACCTATCTACTTATGGCTTTAGTTTACATTCTATTTCTACAGTATCTTTTGCCCTATCACTTTGGAAATGTTCTATTCAAGCTCCAGTATCACCCATATTGTACCATCTCTATATCCGCAATATTCTTTGTCTTATTTCCTTGAAACCGACTACTTAAACTTTCCTATCATTTCTTATTTCTCTATCCTTCATCGGGTTCTCTTCCTTTTATTCATATTTTTATCCCATTTTCCTCATTTCACGTCTGTTACCCTATTTCCTTGTTTTTGAATCATCGTCTCTACTATTCAGTTCCGTGTCTGGGAGTGCATTATGCGGTCCATGTTTATTTTGCGCTCTTGCGAAACCGCATAGAAATTAATTTTTGTTGTTTTCTTCTCGAAAAAACCTGAGTGGGATATAATGATTATTTTTCTGCATTCTATTTTTTCTCTTTTTCACTCCTACGTGTTCTTTCTCTTTCTATTTCATGCTTTGACTTCAACGGTTGCCATCTCACCGGAGGAACGGAATATAAAAGAAACCGTTTTTTCCTCTCCTAGCATGTGCAGCCACTTTGCCCGCATCCTATCTCCCGTGAGATACAAGAATTGGCGTCCAGGTTGAAAAATGGTACCGTTGCAGCGTTTATATTCTCCGTCTCGCATTCGTCCCCTTCTCTCGCATTCCTCTCGTTCCTTCGGGCCATTTCCGCGACCACGGTCACCTATATTTCTTTCTCCTCCCTCTCTCGTCGTCCCTGACATTTTGCTCCTTTTCTCTCTCTCCTACTCATCCTTGCCCTTTCTCCATAAATCCTCGCGCTTCCTCTCTGACCTTCATCTGATTCATCCTTTTCTTTCGAACTTTCTCCTTAAACTCCTTTCTTTTCTCTCTCTCCTTCCGCTTCTCTCCATATCTCTCAGTTTTTACCTCTCTGACTGTTTTCCTTCCTTAACTTTCCTTTCTCTTTTATCCCTTATTTTACCACATTTTTCTTTGTTAATCTCTCTCTCCTTTCATATTCAGTCAAAATCGTTTATTCCGCTGTTTCTTTTCCTTCAAACTACCTTATTTAGTTTATTTATTCATTCTCTTCTCTTTCCACTTCTTCCTCTGTATTACGCTCCAGTCTTTCTTTCCGCTTTCGTCTCTTCCACGGGCTCATTTCTCATCTCTTGCTCTCCCTCTGATTACATTACGCTTCCGCATCCTCCTCTTTATCTTTCACTTTTTTCTCTTCAAATATATACCCTATTCAGATAATATTTCTATATCATTATAGCCTGATATTCTCTTCCCCAGTATATTTCTATGATTATATTTCATTTTCTTAAATTATTTTCGAGTTCACTTCATTATTTTTATCCTTTCACTCAGTTTTAGCAGGTTTATGCATTTTAATTGAAAATATGTCTACCTTTGCACCATTTAATGATTCACACCACCTCATTGACCTGCGATTCCATCACTACGGTATTTTTAATACCTTGCAAGAACATAGCTCCGAAGTTAACCTTGAAAACTGCTGCTTTAACAAGCCATTGTCTCGTGATATATATATATATTTTTAATGCTTCCTTAACTTTGCCAAAATAGGGACAACTCCATTAAAGCGATATATAAAAAAACGAGGAATTGCGGCAAAAGTGTAGTTTCTCTTCTGTAAGCATTCTTCGCGAAATCACCGCAGCTTACTTTTATAGAAAGTCGTGTGTTTTTATGGGTCTATTGTCTGCAGTATTGTTTCATTTCTCTTATTACGTGCTTGTTGGTATTGCTATCCCTCCTTGGATTAATTTGTGTTGTCATGTTTTGTTGAAAAAGATGTAAGGAATAAAAACACCCTGAGTTGCTCATATGTTTCTCTCGTTCCATTTTTTTATATCTCTATGTCGCGCATTACCAGGAAAGGAAGGCATTTTGAAATCGAGGGAAGTGGCGTCGCTTGGATATAAGTTGCGTTGTTAAAAGTGGGGTTTCCCGCTCTCTGCGGATACGCCCCCTCTCTCTATTTCCATCTCAACCGGTGCTAGACTTCTTTAAGGTCTCTACTTTCCTTGTCCCTTTCCATATTACCCTAAACGTCAGAAGAGTTCTCATCCTTTATTGGCCGGAATAAAAAAATTGTGTGTATGCATCTATTTTAGAAGGTCTAGGCTAATTTTTCGATTTTTAATTTCATTGAAATAATATCGGCATTATTTTGGAAGAAAATCAATGCAAGGAAATTAAAAAATCGAAATAGTCGCTAGAAGCTCCCAGTTGCGTATTTGTTACATTCCAGTTTTACAGTTTATCAGTGACCTACTTCTTTTATGGCTAAGCATAAATAAATATAACTTTTTTTTATTTTGAGCGTATTAAGGGGAATCTCAAATTTTTCCTAGCGATAAACTTTAAAATATTTTTGAGGCCTATTTTCTTTTAGTCGTTTCGTAATCATCACGCCCTATTCGCTAAAAAAAATTAATTGGAACAATTAAGTAATATAAGCCGCAATGAAATTACTCTACTTTATTTTAGATAAACAACAATGTAATTTCTGTAACGTTATTTTGCGATAAAATCGTGTCAAACGGTGAATATAAACCGGGATAAAACTTTTAAGCGTACATTTGAAAGGCCTTTGATGTGGCACTCGGGTGCGCACGTTGCAGTAGCGCAGCTGCGTTTTATTTTTCGTTCGTGTGCATCGGATTTTGTCGATCCGGGGCATCGGGTTTTTCACATGTATTGTGCAGAGTAAAGTGATATTTATTCCATCCGACAGCCATGAAGGAACGCTTCGACGAGTTTGCACTCGAATTCTGGATAATACCGAGAAAAAGGCCAGTAAGGGAGATGTAGAAATAAAAAATATCCTGTATTTATCCTCTAGTCTTGGAAAATAATATTTTTTCCGGTCCTTTCCGAGCAAGAAATCCGATCCATTTCATTCTTCACTTCCGTAGTAGATTGCCTGCGTCGATGTCTTCAATTTATTCATGAGTCTGTAAAAGGAGTTAATTTCCTCTACCAACTCTTAAAGAAATGGATTTCTTTTTTGCTACATAAAAACGTTTGAAGTGGAAAACATGCGTAAAATCATTTATTACTTTTAAAGTGATATTTTTTTGCGCCATGGTTGGCGCTATGGCGATAATTGAAAACATTCGTTCAAGAGAAGGAAAGAAACTCCATAAATTATATTTTGAGTACATTTTTACCAAAATCACGATGCCTGCTTCATTATAAATACTACCTAATATAACTATCAAATAATTAGCGTTTTATTTAATCTAGTTACGTATACTCTAATCTACGACATATGTTTCGAATTTGCGGAGATGGACAGTATGAACAGAATTAGAAAATAAATGAGATGTGCAGCGGATTTTCTCTTTTCCCTATCCTTGACAAGCAGAGGATACTAAATTTAGTCCGTTAGCAGTATAAAATCTATGAAAAATTGAGATGCCAATAAATTTCTTGCTAACTCGAAATCTTAAGATGGCAGAAAAAGTACATTCAGTGGAACGGTATAAGACTTGTCGGCCAGAACTCTTTTTTATGGCAAAGAAATGAAACAAAAAGGAGTTATAGCTCAAATGAACTGCATCATTATGGCAATCTCGTCGCAATAAAGCGATGGAACATCGATGTATCGCCAAAACGAAAAAATAAACGAAGAGTGAGCGAGAAAGAGGGGAAAGAAGCTGCTCATGACTTCTGTCCAAGCGTGTGTATGTGTGTTAGAGGGTATGAAAAAATAAGGGCTGCTTTGGATTGGGAGGCAGAGAAGGAGAGGGAGAATCCCATTTCGTTTCATGAAAGATTCCTACCACTTCCCTTCCCGAGGCAAGTTGATTCAGAACTCTGATAAGTGGCAAGGCGGTTTCTGGGAACTGTTAGAGGCGTTTCTTTTGCGGAACGTGCGTGGACTAAACATATCGAGGAATGTGTGCGTGGGTGTCGTCCGAAGAAGACCCACGGTTTACTTTTCCTTTCCATGTCCTGTAAAAGGTCAAGGAAGGAAATTGAGAAAATAGAGAGTCTGTGTCCCAGAAATAATAATGTCAATCCGTTTAGAAGCACATTCACCTCCAAGTACAAATTATTTGACGATGTATTTTCAATTTTACAGTTTTTCAATGTTACTTATTCAATTTTCTCATCACCTTAATCACTAGCAGTATTTTTAAATCAAAGCAACGTTTTGTTGCATCTTTAATGAACTATTATGTACATTTTAAAAATAATAACAGCGCGCAATATTGAACCATTTTAAAATACTACACTCTCTTGGTGGAGAACATTTCAACTATCTTCGACGGTCCCGCATTTCTTATACCAGTTCTTTGTACGGCCAAAAGATGGTAGTATGGCAAAATTGCACGACAATAATATTTTCTATCAAGATCTTCTTTACAAATTAGGTTCCCAACAATTACTTATAATATATATACTCATAATTTTTAAATTTCAATGTTTTAAGTAATCACCCGGTTCGAATCCTTAAGCAGGATTTTTTCGTGGACGCTCGGCCTCCTATTTGTGCGTGTTGGAACTAAGGAGTCGAAAATGAGCCAATGAGAAAATGAAAAGCGCACTCCGTCCTTTGGAATGGACGCTAAACCGTTAGTTCCCATGGTGCCCTTCGTTAAGAGCAGGCTAAATGTCGGCACCAGGTTTCTCTTCTCCCTTCCTATCCGGCTATTCATTGCACTACCTCTTAGTTACACATTGCGCGTAGGCAAGAGGCGAATCAGTAGGTCGTCACAAAGGTATATTGTCAAATGTGACTCGAGGTAGTTTGAATCTGGAGAAAGAGAGTACCTAATTCTTTTCTTTCTAAATTTTTAAACTGACCAGCTATCCATTGCACTACCTCTTAAATGTCCATTGCACGTAGACAAGAGGGAATCAGCAGGTCGTAAAAAAGTATATTGTCACGGTGGGGTGACCCGTGACTTTTGCATGTGATAGATGTGAAGTGTCATTATTCTTTTTTAACACACTGACAAAACGCACTTAATATATAGATGATATTTTTTGTAATGTTTTAATTTTGAAGTTTTCTGTCTTTATTGATTGAGTCGCTTTGAAAATAATTAATTTATAACCTTGTTTAATTGCTTATTCCTTTCTATGAAATACTTATGTTTCCTATTAAGTCTGATACTCTCCAAATAAAATTTCTCTAATATTTGTTCACAAGTAACCTTTTTTTAGTTTACGCGAAAATTCGCATATTTAAAAAAACATTATTTCCATTGTATCTCGTCTCATTTTAGTTCATCCTCATTCATTAACTTGATTGGTATTTTATGAATTTATTTTTAAATTTTTTTCTCGTTAAAAAAATTTCCGATAGTACATTGAGAGATTGATCGGCTCTGTAAGCAAGATAAGTAAACAGTTTGGTAAAATATTTCTCCGTAGACTACGTAAGTTAGTAGGACTGTGAAAACAAAATACATAATTGAGAAGGAAAAGATGTGTTTTTAAAATGTATCTCAACAGCAAAACGAGTGTCATCAAAAGCTCTCTCTCCTATTTACTCAAGGATGATAAAAAGCTCTCCTGAAATATCTCTGGAAGAATAACTTTTGTGGGTCACGTAAATTTTTATTTCAGCACAATTATTTTGGAGGTTGTAACTCTCATTACGGATCATATTTACGTTCTAGGACTTCCATTTTTTGCGTCAAAGTTGATCGCGGTATATACAAAGAAATTTCAATTATAAATATTGGTTGAACACCAATGTTTATAATTGGAATTTCTTTGACGACGATGTTCGTGTCGAAAAAGTTCTCACATTTAAGAATGCTGATAAGATGTGGAAGTCGTTCTGTTTGTGTTGAATGATAATTTTCTTGCCTCAAATTTTATCAAAGGCAGTCACGTATTTTTATGCTCTTAGAATTCGTTGATCAGTTGCGAAATGTGTATTTATAACTTACAACATATCATCGATTTGGAAGATTTTCTAGCAATATATCGGGATTTATGCACATTTTTATGAAATGAAATCGTTTTTTAAAGTGTGATGAATACATTTTAATTTTTATCCTTTTTTCTAAAACTATCTTATGCCTTGTCCTCTCATATATTCTATCCATTGAAAATAATTTTATTCATAGGCAAGTCATTATAAGATAAACATTTCTCTCTAGTATTCCTTCATCCGTAACCTTCATCATTTAGATAAGCTTACAAAAACCTTGGTTGGTATCCTGCAAATTATGTAACCCAATCAGCAAACATCCCAGGCATGCAAATGTACATATTTGTTAGTAGCGTTTTAACTCGTCGCATACTCGGACAGATGTCTCTCAATCGTTTTCTGCCAGAATTTGTCCCACAATACATAGACTTGATCTAGAAGCATCATCCTCCGCTGCAGCATCGTAATCGCCCGCATACGCATAAGGGATAGCGTAAGGACGTCCCTTTAACCTAAGCCTTCTCGCTATTCTCGCAAATGAACGTGAAACAAATAAAAGATCTCCTTTTCCTTCATCGATGGCCTTTGTTTCTGAGCTCCAACTATGTGTGTGTGTGTGGGTGAGTGTGTTAGCTTCTGCTATCCAGGTATTGGTTAAAGCGAGGCGAAGAAGCTTCTTAGCTTAGAGGATGCCTTCCAAAGAGCGTATGAAATATTCATCCCCGGATGTTGGCAGCCTTCGTCTCTCCAAAAGGAGAACGGGATAATGGGACCAATGAGCCTTTTATTTTAACCTCTGGGTCGGGCGCGTCCTCTACAAAGTGTGTATGGAGGATAAGGAAACGCATTCACCAGACGAATTTTCTACGCGATTCGTATTTGTCCTCGGGCGATTAAAGCAGATCTTTCGTTACATTTTTCAACAGGAAATTTTCTGTACAAAATACGTGCTGCGCATAAAATGAATAAAATCAATATCCTATCTTATATATATTGTATTATTTGCCTTACTATGCATAGGTAATTATTTATGCCATCAATGTAAACCAAAATTATTCAATCGGCTCATTAAGCTCTTTAATAACCATCAGTAGGATTAGTTTTATCTATTCTTTAATTGCTCGGTTCTGCGCCACAAATATGTATACACCTATTAATTTTCGGGCATTTATTACGTATGCAATGCACTTGTGTGTTTATCTCGTGTGTTAGAATACCAGGGGTCCTATAACTTTATCTTGCTCCAGTCTTGTAATTACTAGCTAAGTCGCGGACTCTGAAAATATAACGTGAAGAGTATTTAAATTCTATATCTGTTAAGAACGGTTGGATTTGGTGGTTTCAATCATTGTCATTGTATGTACTTAAACAAAAGTATTTACTTAAATTTATAACTGCATATGGGTATCGTACGAAACTGGTCTGCTTGCAATAAAAAATCAGAGGTTACATTTCTCTGAGATAAAGCTCTATATCAGGAAGCGAAATTTCTTCAACTATCAAGTTATTATGCATTTTTATGGTCAATGCAACCGGAAATTTTTCTACATTTTTTCAATACAAATTAAATTTGATCACACTTACACAAAGCAATGAATTGAACTTCTTGACTGTTGAGTTGGGAATTTTTATCTGAATATATATTATTTTGTAAAAACCAAAAAGAGAGGTGTTTGCAGAAGGTGATGATCGCACGCTTAATTTTCGCTAATGCTCACAAGTGCTCTTTGAGAGAAGAGGCACTTTTAACACAATTCTCTTGCTTTAGTCGTCCTTTAATAATATGGAGTGCCAATCAAAGCCGAAATCTCACTAATGCTACATCCTGTTATTAATTCAGCAGAAAGAAAATGCAAAAGTTTTTGCTAGGGCAAATGATGGAAAGAACGAAAAGTATCGTTCCATCTAAGCCATCGTTCCGCCGTTGCTATATAGTTCTGACGGTTGAGGCACACGGCACGGAGGAGCGAGGCAGAAAAACATAAAGGTACGAGAGAGGAATGAAAGGGAGTCCTATATAAAGAGTGCTAGTCTTCTCGTCCGTACCATTCCGCCCGAGAGCTTTCTCCTGTCCTGAAAAAGGCGCTACTCGAAGGCCTGTGATGGATCACCCCTCGGATACTCTAAATGGAAGACGCAGGGCCGAACACCAACATAGAAAGCGTCGTTGCCTTGGCAGCCCGAAAAGGAGCCTGAGAATGAAATACAAGCGGACCTCTTTCGCTCACACTTGGTTACCTACATAGTATGCCCGGGGGAGACTTATATGCGGGGAAATTGGGGAAGGGGATGACTCTCAATCACCAACGACGAGACCCGTGTCTTTTCTCTTGTTTTGAAAGAAACATTTAAAGGTCAGTTTTTCGATAGGAAAACTTGTGACCCCGTTGGGTGTTCTGCTAATTTGCTCTTACCTTAGTAGTTTTTTAAACAATTCTTGCGTGGCAGAAAACCATTTTTTTCAAAGTAAGAGTCCTTTCTATATAAATTAAGAAAAACATTATTTATCTAACTTAATTCAGGTGCGCAGATTTGTTATACTTTATCGACGGAATATTATGAAGAATATAGTACACTTTCTGTATTTTTGCCTTCAAACTCTACGGCGAAACACATTAGGAACTACATGGTTTATTCGATGAAGGTCCATGCTCATGAACCGAAAGGAGAAAGTCGAATTTTTATATTACTTTGTTTTATCTCTGTTGGTTTTTTGTATAGTTGCGAAACCCCTGCCGTTGATCAAATTTGAATGTGGACGAAACCGGAAGATATATCACATTTTACCCCGCAAGGCGAAAAAAATAAGTATTCATAAAGTTTCCGAAATACCATCATCTTACTTTTTCCCATGGATAAGGATATGGATGGAATATAGATGAAGGAATATAAAAGAATGTCCTGTAGCATATAACGCTGAATGTCTATATGTCGCATCCTGCCTTTCTCTCGCTCTCTCCCAGGATCGGATTGCGACCGATAAATATACACAAAGAGATGCGAATGAAGACGGGTGTGGGTAGATGTCCTCAAACGATATTTGGGTTTCCCGAGTCTCCTTTTTTGAGGTGCAAGAAGCTGTGAGGGGTGAAGGCGCGAGGGGTCAAGTGTTTGAACTTGAACGGTCGATTGGTCCAGCCTTTTCTCTATTGCTCCGCTCTGAAAAGCAGCCAAATGGTATGTAGAGAGAGACTGAAAGAGAAAGGCATAAAAAGAGGATAGGAGAAAGAAAGGTGGAGAAGAGAAGGAAGAAAGAGGAAGAGATTGTGTATGAGGAAGTATTGGAGAAAGAGGGGGGAGGGAGGAGGCGAGAGAGAGAGAGAGAGGGGGGGATAGGGGGATGAGAGAATCGATCATCTATAGTGGATATTTTTGCAGGCGAAGAATTTTTTGAGAAACGCCTGATTTTTCCTTAGTCTGACTTGCATTGCTGATTCGATCGAAAATGTTTTTATGACCCATCTATCTTTTTACGTATTCTTCCCTCATAGCCACGTTATAGCAAAATGGTTGGCGAAAAATCCGAATATATTGCTCGTTCTTCCACATTATGGAGAACATTAGGTCTCCCGTAGTGTTTCTAAAGATACTTCGATAATTTTTGAAAATGTTCTAGGGTAAGTTTGAAATGGTAAAGCCTTCCTGCGCCATGATATAAAAAATTGAATTTATTCAGAAAATAAATGTTTCATGTAATTTCTGTTTGAGAAATGCCTACTTTGAAATAGTTTTTATGCAAAAAATATGACGTGCCTGAGTTCAACATACTTCTTTCTTATTTGATGTCATGCTTTTTTATATTCTGTATCGTTCGTGTCTTTTTCATCAAAAGAGTTGTATTAACAAGGAGAAAATTTGAAGAAATATTTCATCATTAATAATTTCATTCATCGGTATCGAATAACGCGCATTTATGGCGCGTGCTCATCTGCCAAGGTGTTTCAACTCCATGCTACTCTGTCGTTTTTACGACAATCGTTTCATAATATCCACGAAAGCCAAATCTCACCCGGAGTCCCTTTTAGAAAGAGAAACGCTAGGTCCACAAACTCTTTGTATTCAAATTGTATAGGAGCCTTCTTCGCGGAAAATATTCTCTTTCGCGAAAAACACTTCGAAGATTTAGAGTGCACACTGTTTTAATGCCGCTATCTCCCTTCCCCTTCCCACCTCTTTCACTATCGGCTCATTTGCCTCTCGCAGCGCATTTGACCGCTCTTCCGTAACCCCTTCTGCCTTGTCACGTCGTGAAGCTTCGAGGGAGGGCATCCGTCGTTATCTCGGAGTATTAAGACCAATTCTCTCTCTCTCTCTCAACGAGGTCTGCACCTCCTTCTCCCCCTCCCGACCCCACCTCCGACCTCCTCTTCTATCTCTTTCCTTTTTTCGTCCTCCTCCTCCTCCCTCCTCTTGCCATTTTCCATTCATATTTATGTCGATCCCTCCCATTTACCCCTCCCACAATCCCCATCAATTGATTGCACAACTCCAAGAATTCTTTTATTTCTTGCGGAATCAGCGAAAGGCCTATCGCCATAGTCACCCGATAAATTTCTCCACCAAAATTTCTCTCGAAATCTGCGAGTGGGGTATTTGGATGTGAGAAAAGAGACTATTTCAGGAAAAAATGAAACATTTTATCTCCCTCTCTATTTCCCTCCTCTTTTTTTCCTTGCCATTCTTTTCCACTCGTTCCTATCCCTTTATTTTTTATGCCGAGATCGTTTCAAAGCAGGTCAGGAGCCTTTCCTTTTGTTCTTTTATAGGTTTTTTTACCTCCCTATATCCACACGTCCGTCTGTCTCGTTCCCTCTTTCCTTTTTCTAGTGGAAGATTTTTCCTTTCCCCAGGATGGAAATCCGTTGGCTTTAAATTCCACTCCTGCTTTTGTGTTTGCGTGTGTGGCTTCGGTCGCATTCTGACTCAAGATTTTGCCCTGCGTCGTGACGTGTTTTCGTTCAAAGATAAGCTTTCCTCCTTATTTATTTTCGAGTGCTACCTGGGTAAGATAGCAAAAAAGTCCAGCTTTACCTGTTAAAGCGCCAATGTCATTTTTTGTTTAATTTGCAAAATCACTTTTCTGAGCTTGCGTTTTGCACCAATCGCTTGTATCGCCTCATTTGTTTTAGTTTCGAATGTCCGTATCATGATGGGCTGCATTTTATGGGTTCAGTGAATTTGGGATTTGGTTTTGGCTTGGTTTTTATTGGTACATACAATATAAATTTTACACTTAAAAATTTCGAGTTTCTGCGATTTAACAGGTTTTTTAAACGTATTTATTTGTAACGCATTAAGTAAAAATCATAGAAATTATTGACTATACTATTTAAAGCAATCATCATCATCATAGGTAGTCTGTCCGTAGACAGGTCCGTGATTATTCATGATTAAACATGTTTCTCAATATACTCCTATTTTCCGCTGTCCTCATCATATCTTCATAACTCTCTTTCCCTTTCAAATCGTCTATCAGCTGAAACCTTTCCTACCTCTTTCCCTTTTTCTAGTTTCCCTTCTAACACGTCTTTAATTATTCACTTTCTCCTTAGGTAATGCCCAACCCAGTTTGGCTTCCTCTTTCTTATAGTCGGTATAATCATTCGCTTCGCTCCTACTCTTCGTAGCACTTCATCGTTTTACGTCCTATCTGTCCATTTTATCTTCAGAATTCTCCTCCAAGTCCACATTTCATAGCTTTCCAAGTATTTGATGTCATTTTTCCTTAGCGTCCATGTTTCTGCCCCGTACAAAGCTATACTCCATACATTTTATGAATTTATTGCAGATATTTACTCGTATATTCCACGTAAGGAGGTGTTTCTTTCATCTGAAAGCCGCTTTTGCTTTTAATATTCTAATCCTGATCTCATCCGTACATTTTGCTTCTCTTGTTACGATGATCTCAAGGTATTTATAGTCTGAAACTTGTTCTAAAGACTTTCCTCCAATACTTATGTTCAGATTCTCTTCTTTGCCCAATATTCAAATGACCGATTTTTCTGTATTTATTTCCATACCGTATTTTCTACCTGTTATTACTAGTCTATTTCCAGAAGTTCCTCTTCCTTTCTTGCTAGAAGTACTTTATCATCCGCGTATTTTACTGTTATTATAATTCTTTCTCCAATTTTGAAATTTCCTGTGCCTTCTAACGTTTCTTGCATTAGACATTCTTAACATATATTGAATAGGGTCGTCGATAGGCAGCGTTACTAGGATGTAATCTATTTGGCATTTCATTCTATCTTCTGGTCTTTTCTATGTGTATAACCTTCGTTTATGGTTTTTGAACCATGTATTAGTCACTACAAGGTCATTATTGTTGCAGAATTCTACCAGTTTTTCCCCTCCTCGGTTTCTTTTCCCAAATCCGTATTGCTCGACAACATTTTCTTCCTGTCTTCCGACTATGCTGTTCCAATCTCCCATTATTATGCAGTTAACCTTTCCTATTCCGTCTTCTTCGTAAATGTCATTAATTTGCTCATAAATCTCCACGATTTCTTCATCTTAATGAGCTGACGTTGGCATATATACCTGGATAATCAGCATGTCTACTGGGACTGCTTTTAGCTTTATTGCCATCAGTCTACCGTTCGTTGCTATTATCTTTGTCACGCTTTTCATCATATCTTTCCTAAGTACCAGAGTTATTCCCCTTTCCCCATTATTTGCTCCAGAGTAAACTACCCTGAACTCTTCCGAGTTGAACTGTCCTTCTCCTTCCCACCTAGTTTCAATCAGTCCCATGATGTCAACTCTATTTCTTCTCATTTCTTTTTTCAAGTTCTCTAGCTTTCCTGCCTTTCTCATTGTTCTTACGTTCCAAGTGTCTATTTGTAAATTACTTTCGACAAATATTTTCCTCAAGGCAGTCTCCGCCCGAAGATCCGATTGGGGGACTATTTTACCTCCAGATTGTTTTACCTCGAGAAAATTCATATTGTCCAACCATATAATTATTACTAAGGATTGTAATGTGGTAGTTTCCCTCTTGCTTTCCACATCGCAATACTGTAGCCGTTCAAATCGTCCCGATCACGCCAACAGCTGTATTGGATATAGACCCAGCCAACATCATTTGTTTTCGGCACTATTTAAAGCAAATACTATGCTTAATCAAATTGAATTAACGTAATATTTACGTTGTAGGACTCTTCATATGTACATAGTTTTGTCTTAAAAATATCTTTAATTAAAAAATAATATTTTTAAAATGAAAACATTTTGGCACTTTTGTTAAGGTATGCTTAATAATAAACTGTATTAGTCTTGAAAGGATATTCGTAAGTGATGAAAGTTATACAAAAAGTTGTAGACATGAAAATAATTGTGTTATCTATATTTATTTAATGGAATTATACTTAACTATAGCATATTTCGTATATCAGCCATCCTAAGATAGTTAACCTGAAAAATATGAGAAACATCATAAATTACTTTCTGTTGTTTTTTTCATGCATACATTCATTAGACTTTTCTAATTTTATCTCTTAGTATACAGTGTATTTCTTCTTTCTAATTTTTCCATCCGTCATTATAGGTTTCCAATAAATCTTGTATTTTCTTTCTTATTACTACGATTTTTGTTCCAAAAAAATAATCGTACTCCTGTTGATCACCTTTTCTCTGACGTTTACCTTTGGCATCAACTCCATTGGTACTCGGAGAGAAATTCCCAGAAACATTCGAGAACACTCAGGCGAAGGTTCCAAACTTCTTTTATTTCATTAAGGAGAACTTCCATTACCCTCTATCTGTCTCGATTACTCATTCTGAACACACTTCCAACTCCAATCTATTACCCGTAATTGATTCTAAGAACTGAGGCGAGAATCTCTGTTTTCTAACAGCGAACGCATTATCAGAAATTTCTCTCCAAGTTTCTACAATTGTCTTTAAGTAGCTTATAATACGTAGCAAAAATTACTTAATTTTTAAGAGCGCATGAATACAACTATAATGAATTTGAGAACAAAAACTAAAACTCAAATGTAATTCTAATTTGTGAGAAAGATTAAGGATTTTCAGAATAAATTTAGATGCACATAAATTTATAATAACATTTATTATGAATAAAATTGTCTCAAATAATCTTCTTCTTGCAGCACCAAATAAAAAGTTACTCGTAAACATTACCGTTTACACAATGTAGAGCTTACCTCAAATAATGTAGTATTCTATTTCAGATTATATATTTGCTTGTATACATTCAATTCTATTTAATCGCTTTCTTTATAAGACATAAGAAAACTCATTTATCTCTATTTTTAAGATAAACTTTTTATAGTTTTCGGAAGTTCCCCCTCTTCTAAACTCTTCACACGGTTGAATTCAGAAGAGTTCTGGTGAAAGTCCGAACTTTTTTGTTTATTTACATTTTCCGGCGTATCGCCCGTCGGACGGACACGTTTTGAACCTTTCTCAGAATTTCCTATTACATGAAATGGTGAAAGTTGGTCCAGCCAACATTGCTTTGCACTTACGCTGTGTTATCTTCTTATCAGACAACTTTTCAGTGGGTCTTCTTGTTCCTTCTTCCCGTTACATCAAATCTCGTCTCCTTTCTCCTTTGAATAAAGTATTGCCCACCTCTTATCTTTTCTTTATACTCTCACCATTGCATTTTCCGAGGGCGGTCTTTCAACTAAAGGCGATTTGTGCATCGCATTACATTCTTAACGTCGTCAAGAGTCCTCTCCTATTGAATTTCTCAGCCGTTTTTCTGTTTAATTTTCCTTCTTCCCATTCTTTTCTACCTTCGGCACGATCTCTCTTCTCTCCCCCTTTCCCCGTTTGCCATTATCTCGCGTCCCTTGAAATGAAATGAGCGCCTCTGCATTTAAAAACTTTTCCCTCGTTAATACGCTCATTTGCCTTTGATGGAGGATTCCAAGACGCGGAAAATGCTCTCAGGATGTCTCTCGCGGGGAAATGTACGTAGTGCAGATGGCTTCTCTAGGGATGAATTAATCTTTTTTCTTCCAATGCGGACGCAATTGTAAGGCCCTTTTAGACGCGAGAAAGTGATTCCGCAATTTTCTCGTCAAGGAATCAACTTGGTCGGTGCTAGTTTTTCCATATATTTTCTTCAGACTTAAAGCAGTGCAGTTTGACAATTTTGAGCTATATGTCTATATTTTTAAAATGTTTGAGACACATAGTTGAGAATTATATCCCATGAAAGTAGTTTAAAATATGCTGAAAAACTATTTCTGAAGGTTACGGTGCAGCGGACCATCATTCCTGAAAATACACTTAACTAAATTCGTGTAAAGACTCAAAATAATTTCACATAATCTATATAAAGATAGGCCCCGACTCAAAATTACTCAGAAAATTACTTTAAAAAATACTTTTCACTCCTGTGAATTCGATCACGGACGTCTCAATTTCAATCACATCAAGCCCTTAAATAGATTCCTATAGTCGTAACATATGAATCGAATATTAATTTAAGTATTTGCTCACGGATGAAAAAAATATTCGACAACGTAGATGATGGAAATCGAGGAAAAAAGGAAAATTGGGTTTCGTCTCTTCCGTTTGAACCGCCGTTATTCTTTCGCGACCCTTTTTCGAATCCGAATCCATTCCGACGCCGCTTCTCAGTCTCTTCTCTCTCTCTCCCTCCCCCCTCCCTTGTACGGATATTAATGTATGTATTTATAAATGATTTTTCTCTCTTTCTCATATTGTTGTTTTTTTGTCTTTCTCTGAACTATTTAGGAATTTTTCGCGGTTTTTTACACCTCTCTTCTCTTCGTAGGTGTTTTCCGCAGTGGGAAAGTTTTTGTTTTAAAATATAACTGATACACAGTTTTTTCGACCCACAAAACTAACAATATTCTTTGGTAATACTCGGTCATCTATTAACCAATATATAATTAACTTGTAATTTGTATATATTTTACTACAATTTTTATGTAATTTGATTTCTTTTAATATGTAAATATTGTAAGTACTTATATGGCAAAAGGGTTAAATGTCTCAATTTCGACCTAAATAAAGTCGTTTGTCTGTCTATCTATCTCTCTTCCCACCCTTCGCCATTTGGCCTCCACCATCCCACTTACGACCTCTTTTCGTATATTTTTCCGTCCTCTTTTGTATTTCTCTTCCAATTTCTTCAATTTCTTTTCGTTCCCTATCATTCCCTCTCCGTCCCTATCTGTCTCACTTCTCATTCTGCGGCCGCTCCTCTTGACCTCCTTAATTCTCATACTGAAGCAATCAATCGCTTCTCCGCAACTTTTAACGGTTCGTCTCATCTCGGCACACTTACGCTGACTTGTTACAGGGGGAGAAGAGGGTGGTTTGGAGAGGGCGTATTGAGAGGAGGAGAAAGAGAGATAGGGGAAGAGGGGAAAACGAGGGAACGTGGGACGGTTATCAAGAAGCTTTTGACAACTGATGGGCGAGGGAATGGGATGGGGCGAGAAGGGGAGGGGGGAGAAAGAGAGAACGATTAAAAAAGACAGAAAGGTAAGGATAAAAGGAAGAAGTTTCGTTTCTTCAGTAAAAGGTTTTTAAGGTTTGAAATTTCGAGAAAGCTTTCTCTCAAATTGCTGATTTTTTATTGGGTCGACGGCGCGATTAAAGGGTTTACTGACCAAAGAATATGGTTTTTGAATTGGTAGATACGAAAGGTTTTCGTAATCAGAAATTCTATAAAAAATTAAGTGATTTTATTTTAACAGGATTTAAAAAATACTTTAAAGCAAAAGTCATATGATTTGTCGCAGTAATTCTGGCGAAATAGTATCTCAGCGTCACACTTATCAAGAAAGGGAATATTCGTTGAATCTCACTTAATTTATTAAATGTGGAAATTCAGAAATGATTGCACTTAAGCTATTGATGCGTAAGCTACATGGCTTGTATGAGTATTGAAGTCGAACGTCATGAATATGTCCTTAATTTTTTCATATATACCGTCCGAAAGATAACGATTGTTTTGCTATTTACAAACTTCACCTTTTTAATCAGATAACTGTTTCGTATTACTATTTATCCTATGAGCCGTTATGAAGTCTCAACTTACGTAGTTATACAAAAAATAATATCTCTATAACCGTCAATTCATTTTTTCTTAAAAATTTAAAAGTTTGAAAGAAAAAAATAATTTCAAAATTTTAATACCTGTACTGCAGTGCTTCCCAAACCTTATGGACAAGAGCACGTTCGGCTTGAAAGACGAAGCGACGGGCACCATCATTCTCTTTCCCCGCTTATGTCGACCTTTATATTACCTACCTTTTTATTTAGTCACTCATTTTTATATTGCCGCACTATTTTTATTAAGCATGACGTGGACCCAGAACTGTGCCCAAACATTCTATCATTTGAGGAAAGATATAACACATCTTTAAATATACAATGAAGTCAATTTTGTAACGAAATAAATGCAATCTCAATGTAACATTAATGTAAACTCGCTGCTTTTGTAATGATACAATTTATACAATAATATACAATTTGTTTTTTTTTTCTGGGACATTTTTATATAGCACGCGGTTTTCCAGGAACGTAAATGTAATGCGTTACCTTTATAAATTGGTGCTTCTCAATCTTTTCTTCCCCTGATCACCATATTTAGCTTCACGATTCTGCATTGTGAAGCACTACTCTATTGTAAGAATGCATATTTACAGAATTAAAACTGCTTTGTAATCATAAATAACAAATGCATATAAAGCAAGACAAGATTTAAAAGTGAAAGCAAAAACTAATAACTTGAAAACGTATCTTTCTCCATTTTTTTCAGTATTTTTCATAGATCAATGTGATAGCTCGAGCAAAACAGGTATGGTAAACCTCTTCGATTTCATGTAACATACCATTTCGTGGGGTATAATGATCTCACGTTCAACCTGAGTCTACCGTTCCATTTCCATGACTTCAATTAAATGAATATTTTTCCTTTGTGATTCAAACAATGGCTTTAGCGGTCATTTTCCTTGTGTGCCAAGCATAACATCATTTCGTGGTATTTGAGAACGCGTATCCTAGTTAATCGTAATGTAGCAATGAAACCAGTTTCCCAACAGGTGGTGTAATTTATCACGAGGGTGATTTCATTTCTCCCTACACGAAAGAATTAAGTTTTATTTCGTCCGCAACTTGAAAATTTTTACCACATCTCGAACTTTTTTCAGAAACTTTTTCTCTTGCTTACTTTCCTCCCCAATGGCCATTCCTCTCTCTCTCTCTCTCTACCCTCTAACGGGTCCTTTACGAAGAAGGGAAACCTTTTTCCGTCCTCACCTCCTACGCTCACGCTTTCCCTAATTACATTTGGATGAACTCCCTTTGGCGAATAACAATTTCATTTCTAAGAGAACCTATCTTGGCGGCCGTTTCAATTTTCCACAAACGCTTTCTCGAAAGTTTCCTTGCGTGGCGAACCTAATTTTCCAATATTGCGAGATTGAATATTAAGTTATGATTCTTTCATAGAAGGATAACTGATACAAGTGTGCTTTCATCTCCTCTAACTTGATAACATTTTATATATATATATATATATATATATATATATATATATATATATAGCTGCCATCCCCTTCATACCAAAACCTCTATCCCCTATGCCCTTGCTCGTCGAGGTTGGAGGCTTTGTTCCGATAGAGCATCCCTTCTAGAGTATTACTCTGTCCTCGAGGATGCTCTTCTCAAACGTGGTTACCCTCCAGTCTTGGTCCGCGAACAGATCCATAGGGCGATGACGCCTACCCACATTGGATCTCATCCTCACACACCCACTATTCCTGCATCTACCCCTCCACTCACTCTTACGACACTTTTCCATCCTGGTATCCACGAAGCTCTCAAAACAATCCTTCATGCTGCCCACCCAATTCTTACCTCTTCCTCTCATCAGTCCCTCTTTATCAACCTTTTTGCCAATCCTCCGCTCCTCTCCTTCCGCCGGCCCCCAAATTTGGGAAATATCTTGTGGAGGAAGGATCTTCCCACTTCTACCACGCTTCTTGCAATAGGTTCCCACCCCTGCGGAAAACCTCGCTGCCTCACTTGCCCTATCCACCTACCATCATCTTCTTTCTCGAGTCCCTCCACCAACATCACCTACCCCATCACCTCCAGAAGCAACTGCACCACCCGTAACGTCATTTACCTCCTTACCTGCACCCTTTGTCCCGCGTTTTACGTAGGCCTCACCAGCAATCCGTTAAACATCCGAATGAACGGTCACCGGAATAGCGTTTCTCTAAGACCCCCTCCCAGTTGCATTACATGCTAATACCCACAATGTTCCCTTTAATAGTTGCTACAATGTTAGGATTATTCGCGCTTTACCCTATGACACTCCTGCCCCCCTTCTCCGACACTAGGAACTAGCACATATCCATCTTCTCGACTCTTTCTCTCCGCCTGGCCTCAACCTCCGCTAACCCTATTAGCCCCCTTACAATGTTTCCTTGTTACTTTGTAACTATTCGGACTCTACCTCATCACACTCCCTCTTTATTGGCTATCCACCCCTCCTACTCCCCACCTCCTCCAATCATCAACCTTCCCACATCACCCTGTCATTCCCCGCCCAGTGTGTCACTTTACGTTACTCTTTCGCTGAAGAAGGGCTTAGGCCCGATAAGCTTGCGTGTGTTTTTGTGTTCGTGTGTTTTACGTGTCTCTTCGACGCCCCCAGCAGCCTGCCAGCTTGGCCCTCAACTTGGTGAGTGTCCGCTGGGCTTCCCTCAACACCTTGTTGCCACCCTCATCACTACCTTTTCTTTTCCTTTAGTTAATATATATATGTATATATGTGTGTGTGTGTTTGTGTGTGTGTGTGTGTGTAGTGGTTAGGACGCTGGCTGCTACTCGCCTGCTGCTTTAAAAGGCAGCGGGCACGAAGCCTGCGCAAGTAGGATTTTTCCAAGGTAGCCTAGCCCCGTTTGTGTAGTTTGAGGAGACCGCGCAAATTCAACGTTCCGTCCTTCGAAAGGGACGTTAAACAGTGACCCCCCCATTGGTGCTCTTCGGAAAGAGTAGGCAAATGCCGGTACCGGGTTTCCCTCCTCTCTTCTGTGTGTGTGTCCGGTTTGGAAGGCAACAGGAAACCACCACACCGTGTATGTATATTCCCTAGTCAGAACTAATCAATGAATTGGTAGGACCTGTCGTACGACAGAACACGAATGATGAATGAAGAAGTATATATACAGTCAAACTCGTTTATAACGAGCACGGTTGTAACGAGTTCACGGCTATAGTGAGCAAATGCTACCTTCAAGATAAGTTTACGAGCATTTACATACAAATATTTCTCTTATATAACGAGCACACTTCACGGATATATCGAGCAAACTTTGACCACTTCTCACTGTCTCAAACGCGGTGGCGGTCAGCCCCTTAAATCCTCATAGTGACCCAAAATATGTAACCTTGTGTTCTTGAGTCCAGCCTCTACACCCTATCCATCGGGGAGGTTAAAGACCGCGGCGTTGTTGTAAAAAATAATCTCTTCGTCCAAACCAAGAATTTCCAACTTGCAGGTACAGTGGCACTCGTGGAGGTCCTTTGTCCTCTCCTCCCAACCCCCAGCTCTTTTACAGCCAGGAGGTTGTGTTTGGAAGGGGGTAAGGGGCTGAGGGCATGTACAATGGCGCCCACCCCCGTCGCTCAGCCGAATGCACCCAACACCCTTTCCCACGTAAAGATGGGAAATCCCACGTTTAATCCGTCTCCTCATTATCTCTTCCTGGAATTGGTATGCTCACAGTTTGCAAAGAAAGTTCGTAGCGTTGATCACAAAAATCAGTTGAGATTTTGCCCTTGAACGAGTAACATGTCCGTACATAAAAGGAAGTGTTTGTCTATTCGCGAAAAGGTTGATATTATTCGAGAGTTAGAACGTGGTAAAAAAATGTTGAAGTGTGTAAAAAATTTAATTTATCATCGTCTACGGTTTCAACCTTATGGAAAAACAAAGAAGCGATTTTATATGCACTAGAGAACAACCTAACAACGAACAAGAAAATGAGGAAGTGCGACTTGGGTAGTGATTAAGGATGCAGCTGTGATTAAATTTTATATGTACGTATGTTTACTTTAAATTTTCTAGTTTATTCTCATTTTTAGATTTTTTCATAAATTTACTAAATAACCTTTCTGTTTATATATTCACTTTTACTTCTTATGTCTTATTTCACCATACGCATGCATGCTTTTGCCTTCATGGATATTAAGTTTAACGGCTATAACGTGCAAAACTAAACGGTCCCGTGGCGCTCGTTATAGCCGAGTTTGACTGTATATATATAATTATATATATATATATATATATATATATATATATATATATAAATAGTTGAGTAGTACGTGAAGTATACAATGTAAGTTAGGCAAGGCTTACTAACTTTGTCCATCAGTTATTAAGTTTTTTTGTCTCTTTAATACCTTTGTACACAATATTTTTGTGGAAATTAATTCGAAGTCTGGTCGATTTTGCTTTTCGTTTTAACAAATTGCAGAGAATTATATGGGAAAACTAAGTTACAAGTTCTTATTCTTTGGAAATCGAAGATAAAGGCGTTGAAATTCATATATTTGAATAATTACATTCATTCATGTGTATAAGCGGATAAGTAGGAACATTTGGAGCTTTAATTATAAAATTTTAGTCAGCTTTTATATTTCTTGTTATTTTATTTTTGCAGCGGCGCTTCAAAAATGAGACCAATCATCCAGATCCAAAATCCAATTGTAGCATTTATAGTTAAATTTGTTCCTATTACCTCTCTGTCGACCATCTATATAGTTAACTATAGGCCAATTTTCATTCATAGGCTTTTACTGATGTGATGAAAAATAACAAAGGAGAAATCTATACAAATGCTTTGAATTGCTGTCATCAAAATAATAAGGCTCCAATTCAGAATGAAACAGCTTTTTTTCAACTCCTCCATTGTCACACTTTTGCTTAATTCGTTTTCTTTAACCAAAAGCGGCGTTTATACCAACCACTAAAACGACACACACGAAAAGGCTTAGGCTAAATAAAAACGAGCTTACACGCTCATCTTAAAATGCGTTGGCTCTAATTTTCGGGGGACTATGCTTCAAGTTTTTAAAAAGAGTATATATATATATATATATATATATATATATATATATATATATATATATATATATATAAATTTTCCGATCTTTCTTTTTATTCTTTTTGATTTCGTTTTTTTCTCCCTGGCAAAAAAATACCGAGGGAAAGGGAGATCTGGAGTGAAAACGGAAAATCGATGGAGATGTTGGAGATTAATGCCTGCTCTAAAATGATAGATTGTGCATCACGGGTAGACGATGATCCGGTGATTAGGGGATTGGTTGATGGATGACGTCACCATGGACTTCGCGGACGTCCATCGAGGAGGCGGTGACGGGATTTTCTTAGTCTCTCTCTAGAATGGTGACGTGAGGTGGAGTTGTTGGGCTACGGCGTCGGCAGATGGGACCATCGACACTCTGGACGATTAAAAACTGCTACCCGTGAAAGGATGTAAAGGATCGTTTTTCCTTTTTTCCTGCCTGATAGGAAGTCGGGGATTTATTTTCCTCTGGATTAGTCCGAATACATTTTTTTGTTTTAAAAAGCTTCGTTTGAAGGGGATTTTTAGGGGTGTTCTGGATGGAACGTGGGTTGACGAAGGTCGATGATTGATGGGATGTTAGTGAGTGAAAAATTACCTCAAAATAAAATTGACAGCTTGGAATTGCCGCAAGATAGATAATATATATTGGGTAATTCTGTACAGATAATTTAATTAATAGGTTAATTAATTATTCCATTTTTGACGATATGATCATGCAAAAATATGTACACTCTTTATTGGAAAAAGGGGGATTATAAAAATAAATCAAATTTTCGCATACTGGGGAAAAATTGCTCAGATATTTTATTGGATGTTACCACATGCAATTTGGAAATTTTAATATTTTATGGTAAGAATTTAAGTGTTGCGGATGTTGACTGCTCCTATAGACTTCTATGTTTTTCGATGGAATATCCAAAATTAATATGCGTTTAATTTACGAAAAGGATTACATTAGGGACTCGCTATAACTCGCACGTAGCCATCACTATGGCACTGCTGCAATGTATTTTTTAAATGCACACGTTTCCGTTTATGATAGACGCAGTGGGATTGGGCGAGTCATTGAGGCGCAATTATTACATTAATATTTCACGCAAACAAAATTAACCACAGAACGAAAATCGAAACCTATCTTAGTATTTTAGTACCATTTACAAGTTTTTTTCCTTGTTGACTGTTTTTATGCGTAAAAATAATTTTTTCTGAAATTTTCGAGACGTTTTCGCTTTCGAGGCCATTTTTTACCAGCTATTTGCTTTGATTGAGTTTTAAACAACGGATCATTAATATTATAGTCAGTATACACAGTTTTTGTGTATATAATTACTTATGTAATTTTTAATTCTTAGTTAGTGCAAGCATATGGAGTAAATAGTGAACATACATGATTGTTCGAGCTTTCATCGCGATTATAAAACTGGAAAAAAATGAAGTTATGGACCGTTTATTATATTATCATGGGTATTCTAGTGATATCGAATTATATATGTTATATGGCAGAATAATTTTGTTCATGGAGCATTTATACTTCATCCGAAGCAATTCAATAGGCCTCAGGTTAAGCTATCCAGTGCTAACTATTATTGTTTATGTATAATTTATTTTGATAGCTCCAAACATAACCTAACACATTTTGTTCAGCAACTTAACAATCAATACTCCTCCATCAAATTTACACATGAATTAGAAAAAGAAAACACATTACCCTTTCTGGACCTGCTCGTAAAAAGAGTAAACAACAAAATTAAGTTTAGGATTTACCGCAAACCCATACACACAGACACATACATTACATCTGATTCCAAACATCATATTTCACATAAACTAGCACCTTTCCTTTCAATGGTACATAGACTCCTAGGTTAGATTTAAGGAATGGTAATTCACCAAGCGTTGAGAGGCACGTCAATAGTAGTAGTAGTACCTCCGACTCTCATACCACTATAAACGCGATGTAAATTAATAGTTGAATACATTCTAAGCGTAGAAATAGTTGACGTAATAGGGAGGACAAGGAGGCGGTAAATAATATTATTAATTCATTAGCGAGCAAGGCATCGTTACGTAGTAATAGCGATAAACTAAAAATCATCACTGTCGCAGCATTCGCAGGAGGGAGGCCAAACTTGAGCAATTTATTTGTAGTCTGCGTGCTGATGTAGTGATTGGTATAGAAAGTTGGCTAACGGCGGACATAGCCAGTCAAGAGATCTTTCCTCGCGAATATAGCGTTTTTAGAAAAAATCGATGCAGTCGGTCGGGAGGTGGAGTCTTTATAGCAGTTAGCAATAAATACGAAAGCTACTCAATACAGATTAATGACGACGAAATCGAAAGTGTTGGTGTAGTGTGAAAGAGAGCGACTGTAAATATATGGGCCTATTATAGACCACCAAATGCGAGCGTGGAAACTATTTATTATCTAGAGAAACAAGTGGCGACGCTAAGTTCGATTAATAAAAATAAAGTCATTATAATCGGGGGCGATTTCAATCTTTCGTCAATTGATTGGAGAACCTGAAAGCATATTGGTCATATGTCAGAGAAGTCCAAGGTAGAGACTGCGACTGTGATCGGAAACGGGAAATGCAGTTCACGATAGTGTGGAGAAAGCAAACCTTTTAAATCAACACTTTCAGAAAGCTTTTACTCCTAATGACGATGAATGTGAAACTCCTATTCCTATGCATCAGGGCGACTCGATGGAAGATTTGATATTTTTCGAAATGGTATCGCGCTCCAACTTCATTCAGTTAAGCCAAATAAATCTCCTGGGCCGGAGGAAATACTCGCGCGAGTATTGAAAGAGTTAGCTTATGAAATCGCGCCATATTTAAAAATTATATTCGAGAAATCTATTACCGACGGTGTAGTTCCTAAAGATTGGAAGATGGCTCACGTTACCCCCATCCATAAGGGCGGCGACAAAGAGAACCCCGAAAATTATAGGCCAATTTCCCTAACTTCATTATCGTGCAAGATACTTAAGAACATAATCTTTAGTTCTATAATGCGCTATTTAGATAATCACTCATTGCTTAGCGGATGCCAGCACGGATTCCGAAGAGGTAGATCGTGCGAAACGCAGCTCGGCTTGTTCGTGGATGATTTGTTGCGATGCGGAGAGAAAAATACTCAGGTCGATGCCATATTCATTGACTTCAGAAAGGCGTTTGATAAAGTATCTCATAAGAAATTAATTGCAAAGTTAGGACAATATGGTAAAATCCGAAAGTTGTCAGTTGGGTGAGAGATTTCCTCTCGAATAGAGAACAGATAGTTGTCTTCGATGGGAAATACTCGTCCCCCGATAAAGTTGCGTCGGTTGTTCCTCAGGGAAGTGTATTGGGCCCTCTACTTTTCTTAATCTATGTGAATGATATCTGCTCGGTAGTTCGTAGTAAAATTAGACTTTATGACGATGATACCGTTCTATATAAAGAAATAAAAAACCCGGAGGACCATCAGTCGCTGCGTGAAGACTTAAGAACTATTACAGCGTAGTGCAAAGAATGGCAAATTGAAATTAATTACAGTAAATGTGCCGCAGTTTCGTTCTGGAAAAGTAAGAACATAGAAGTAAGTTTCGAGTATAAAAAAGATGGAATAAATACTCAAGCAGCCGAGTATGTTAAATATTTAGGAGTAACCATTTGTCGAGATTTTTCATGGGGCATGCACATTCGTCGAGTTGTAGGCGCGGCCAACAAGAAACTGGCTTTGATAGGTAGAATAGTACGGAACACTACAGAAAAAGTACGCGAAACATGTTACTTATCACTGGTTAGACCACAAGTGGAATACGCCTCATGCATATGGGATCCGTACTAGAAGGGACATATAATTCAATTAGAAAGAGTTCAGCGCAGAGCAGCTAGATTCGTAAAACAAAAGTACGAACATAAGGAAAGCGTCACTTCATTATTGAGGGATTTGAACTGGGTACCACTGGAGGATCGTAGATTGCACTCAAGGTTGCGGCTTCTGGAGAATTATAGATCGGAATGTCTAAAAGACGAGGTTGTAGGAATAATTGAGGCACCAACGTATATAGGTAGAAATGACCGTGATGATGACATACGTGAGAGCGATTGTAGGACGGAGCGTTATCTAGGCTCGTTCTTTCCGAGGACAATACGAGATCACAATAGAAAATTTCAACCTGCGATAGACACTCTTTAGGTAGGCTATGGTGCATTGCACCCCCTGCCACCCACCAATTAGGTGAATTACAGGGTAACATGTAGATGTAGAAAAGTTTGTCTTTCCGAAACTGATTTCCGGACAGAATTAAATCATATAAAAAACTATGCGAAAATCCATGGGTATGACCCTCAGATTATAAAAAACATTTTATACAAACATAAACGCAGTCTATTTTTTAATGAACACACCACTTTCACTAACTCGTCCCCCAAAAGGACAAAATACATAAAAAATCCCTTTCATCCCAGGCATTACCAATGGCCTATCAAAAATCTTCTCGAAACAAAACTTAAAAGCAGTATTTGTTAATGAAAATAAACTCTCAAATTTACTCCACAACCCGAAAGACGCGATACCGACCCTACAAAAATCGGGCATTTACAAAATCGCGTGTACAGACTGCGAGAAAATCTATATAGGTCAGACGAAACGTAAGCTCGAAACTAGATTTAAAGAACATTTGGCACACTACAGATACAAGAGGCCCAATAGGTCTAGCGTGGCTATGCATATTCAAGAATATAATCACCCAATTAAAATTGAAAATATGGCCATTTTAAAAACAACACCAACCGACTGGAAACTCGACGCTTATGATAACATAAACATAAACAAATTCCAAGACACAGTAATGAACCATGGCCGTGGACCTATCCCATACTCCCCCCTCTACACACTGACAGTTAAGAATTTCCCACCCCCCTACCCTTCTCTCCCCTATCCCCAGAAGGTACAAATACAGAGGACGAAATTATAACAACTCAAACGACTGAAGATGGGAGCATAGACCCCGAAATACTTATATAGTTATATCTCCAGAGTCCCCGAGTGATTGTGCGTGGATGTGTGTGTGCGTGTGTGTAACCCCACCCCCTTTTTTCCAACTTTTTTAAACCTTTCGACAAACAAGTCTCTGCGGACCACCCCTGTCCAGCAAACTTGTAAGTATTAGTTTGAAAATATTTTATCTTTTTCTTGTATTCATTGACGTCTGATTGGTCATCTAGATCATTTTAAGGTGCAGAAGTTTTAATTTTTAATTCCACGTCATCTAGCCGTAATCTCCAAATTTCTATTTTTTAACATAAAGTGTTGTTTAACATATCCCTCATGGATTTACGAATAGAAGTACGATATACAAAAAAGTTTTTGTGCGCTTAGCAAAACAGGCACAGAAACGTTTGAAATGATCAAAAGTGCATTCAATGGGGTTTGTGTATCATGCAATAGAGCGTTTGAGTGACATAAATGATTTTCTGATGGGTGTGAGTGGATCGATGACAAACCCCGCAGTGGTCGACCGTCTACATCTGAATCAAAAGTCAATCAAATGTATAAAAAGTAACCGTCGTATCAACTAAACACAGCTATTGTTACTGCGGGAAATAATATTGATGGTGCTTTTGGGTGAAACTCCGTAAAGAACATAAAAAACTCAAAGTTTCGCTCGCTTTTCAACGAGCTTCTTCAGGATTGAAATACCGTGGTGGTTTGTTCCGTGTTATGCATATATGCTGGAGATTTTGTCCTTTCACTTTTTGGCCATTTTAGTCGAGGCGAGTCGTTAAAGCGCCTATCTCTTTTTGGCGGATGGGTTTTTACTCGTAGTTCACCGATAAACTGTTTCCCCGTTTGACTTAAATGGCCTTGATTGAACTTTAACGCGTCAGACACGGTCTTGGATCGATGAATGAACGTTTTAATTAAGGAAATATCCGTTAATTTATAATCAGGAGCGAGAGTTATATTAAGGTCTTCGCTGTTGCCGGATAGCAATATTTTTTAGAGATACCGACAAAGGAACAGTTACAACAACAAAAACGTAGCAAAGATTTCCGCTGTGGACGAGGAGTACATAGAGGAGATTAAGAGAGGATGTTAGGTAAAAATTTTATATCTACAAGACTTAGAAAAAAGGGTCAAAGAGAAAAAATGTAAGCAAAGAGGAAAGGCTAAGAGAAGTGGGGAAAAAGCATGCAGAGGGGTAGAGAGAAAAAATACGCTACCATAAGCATAGTTCTGGATAAAGAATTCTTAAGACAGACAAGGGAGAAGAGAGTATGGATGAGTGAGTAGGTGTATGGAAGAAAGGAAGGGGAGTTTAGCGGCGATAAAGGTTGTCAGAGAGGCGATGGGAAGATGTTGGCTGACGATGTCGTGTCAGATTATAGAGACTGTCAGATAGAGAGATAGAGTTGTAGTGTAATCCTCGATTTTGGAGGAGGATAAAGACTACTTCAGAGAAGAAATGGAGTTTTTTTAGGCCTCAAAAGATGGGACTGAATGCATCAAGATTCCTTCTTCCTCTCCCAGAAAAGGTCTCGCCGTCCGCAGAAATGGAGAGTAGGGAGAGGGATGTAAAAGGGAGAAAGAGTGAGGAGGGTGTAGATGAAGAGAGAGAGAGATGGATTGCTAGAGGCAACGAGGAAAAATGTTCTAATCTTATTCTTTCCTTTTGAGCGTCCGAAAACAAACCTCCAAAATTATGTTTCGCAACTTTGTAGGAAACTCTCTTTGCGAAGAGATGACATTCAAGCAAGATTCGGTATTGAGAAAATCGGTTTTCTCATGTGTGGCGTAAAATGTTTTGCATAACGATTATCGATGAAGAACAGCCACTGGATGGAAAAGTTTCCATAAGTGCCTTTAAAGTAGTCCGCACCTGTTTTGTAAATCTAAATTGTATTATTTTTAACTTTATGCACATGGATAAGGAATTAGATAAAAAACTTGTTGGGATGAAATTTGAGCTAAAATCAAATCAAATGTATCTTCAAGAGTCAAAAAGAAGTTGAAAAAACATATCTTATTTTCGTCTACAAAGCGGCCATCATCACTGGTTGCTCGCCGACAGTAGCTTGGCTCATTTTTAGAACCTACTATCGATGAATCTCCATTAATGACGACTGTTTTGTTACTGAAATGCGTTACCCAATTTTAATATGGATAGGCAATGTTTTTCATAGTGATTTTCATCAAAAGGTGGCCTTGATAATTTATTCCTTAAGAAGGTCGAAGTTAAAGCAAGAAGCAGAATGATTTGCGTGGTCCCTTATGTTGAAAAGTTATCGTCGAGTGGTAAGGACGTCGTATTACATATTAATTACAGTGAAAATAAAGACGATATTGATTAAAATCTAATATCTTGAGGTACGATATAAATAACTCCGTCGAATCAGCATAGATAGATGAAGTATAATATTAAGCCGAATGCAGAGGTGAAAAATTTGGCTCACGATCCAGAGAAGAGTTGTCTGACTGACTAACTGATTGAATCTATTTTAGAGGAAAAAGCAATTACCGCGGAAGAGTATAGAATTAAAAAACTGCACAGATAGCTTCGGCTGGAGGCGATGGAAATATTTTGGGAGAGGAATGAAAAAGAAGGGAAGGAAGGGTAAAGAAAAGAAAGGGGTGCGTGATTGATAGGGTTGATGGGCTCGGTTTACGCAACGGTATGTCGTGGAAGAGGGTGAAGGGATTAATGAATGGACTGATGGTATAGTACTGTGGTTCCCAAACTTTTCTAATCGCGGGCCACATCAGTGGCGGGCCGCATTGGAAGTTGCCAATTCTTCGGCGGGCCGGATTATAGTTTAAATCGGAAGTTTTCTATATAATCTGAAGTGCCATATAAGTGAAAATCAAGTCTAAATTAGGTTTTCATGGCTAACATTTCAATATTTAAAGTTTTATTAAAAAAATTTTCCAAAATATGTGAATTTGTGTGTGAAATTTTTCGAATTGCTTTTCCGCCATTGATTCGCGGGCCGCACAAAAACCCTTCGCGCGCCGCATTTGGCCCGCGGGCCCTACCACTGGGGTAGTAGATTAAGAAAAGATGAGAGAATGTGGTTGAGGAAGATCTTGCGACAGGGAGAGAGAAATAACGGAAGTAATGATGATGAAAATAGAAAGTTTTAAGGATATTAGGCAATACGAAGGAGATAAAGAAACGCGGGAATATAGCTTTTTTGGAGCTAGATTTTAGATAGAGTTTGTCTGTTGGGATTCCGATCTTTTCCAGCATATGCAATCTTTTTCGGTAAGCCATGGATAAAGGCGGGAATTTGTGATTGGAAGCGGCGTTTACGCTGTATATGAAGTATAGAAAACTACAACCCATATGTGAAATGACTCGGAGATTGATGGATATAAGCTTTTACTAGAGCAAAAAATTCTCTTCATAATTGATTCTAAAAATTTCCAAATAAAGGAGAAATTTTCTTGCAAATTTTCAGAATCAGATTTAGGTACACATACTTGTATAAAATCATATTGCAATGATAATAATTAATGTGATTCTCCGCGTAATGTCCATTATATGAATTGATTTCACAGGTAAATTACATATTTACTTGTTCTCCAGTACTTCTACTAGTGACAAAAATAAAATAGTAAATGTATCACATTTTATGTATTTATATATTATATATAATTTAAATATTGTAAGATACTTTATAAACACTAGGAGTTCTTATTATTAAAGATAGAATAAAAGGAAAACGACGAGAAAACACACACACACATATATATAAAGAAAATATTTTCACAAAATACTATTTCCACTAAAATATTTAAATATTGATATATCCTACATATGTTTACATCATCGAAATATTTGTAAGACAGTTGAAGAAATAACGGCCAATTTCATCCTTCCAATGATAAGTTCAAATCCACAAATAATTATCAAAATTATTATGGTATTGCTTTGGCAAAAAATAAAACCTAGCAAAAATCAGTTTATAATGGTGTTATTACCTACGATTTTGATTATTCTAATAAAAATAATTGGTTTCCGTTCGTGCGACTTGTATTATCTCTAGCATTTTAATTTAGCTTCAGAGATCCTTGCAGTTTTTTTACTTATTAACCCCACTTCTCTAAAATGTTTGCTCACAGCTATTTTTCATTGAAATACAACTATAACGATTGTTTCCAACTTGTTCGCTTCTGAAGCTTCATGTAATCGAGTAAATGCCGCTCGTGCTCACAATACTCACCTAAGGTTGAATTGTGGATTGCGTTACGATTTAGTTCACGGTGTAGAGCAGTGCTTTCCAGAATTTTTGTAGGAGCGGAACCATTTCAAAGATAAACTTACTTCTGCGGCACTCCCGCTTTAAAACAAGTTTTTATATTTTCATAAACTGGCATAACAACACCTGAACGCATTCATTTGTTGTCACTAGATCATTATCAATTTTTTAGAGACAAAATTTTACTCCTCATTTCTACATCGTTAATTTATGTGCTCAACAAAGTTATTCGCGACAAATGCGGCACCATAACGTGATTTTGGGAAATACGGATGTAGAGGGTCGGCTAATTCCCAACTAAAGTGATAAAATAATAGCTCGATTCTGAGAGGAAAAAGAATCGATCATATAATGTAATGGTTGAGTGTTATTTTGTGAAGTTTGGATGAATTAGTTGGGAATGCGAATAATATTAGTCTCTTTCACTTTATTATGGAATGGTTATGTATCATGGCAATTGAAAAGCTCCCTTTGAAATAATATAAATTACTCAGCTTTGGACAGTTCACACAAATGATATGCATTAAAAATTGAATCGCTATTGAGTAACCATTCAATCGTTTAAAGAAAAAACTAACCAATCTACTTAAATAGTCGGCAAAAATCCATCATCGTTCAGTGCATCGATAATTGTATAAACACTTTTTTTGCAATCTTTTATATTAAAAAGTACTGTCTCCTGGTATTTTTAACCTCTAAATTTTAGAGCCGAATGGATTTTAACCAAAAACCTATCCTTAAAATTCCGAAAATTCTGAATGGAAACTTTTTTTTTAAGCGAGAGAGAGGAATATTGATGACGAGCACTTGGGAAGCGGTACTTTGGGTGGCGATGAAAAGTAGATGAGAGAGAAAAAGGTATTAGGGATGGCGATGGGTAGTGGTATAGGAGAGGATGGGTAAAGAAGATATGAAGAAATAAGAACTTCAGAGAAGATGCCGAGAGATTATTGGAAAAGCGGAGGAAAATGGGAGGTGGTTCGGGCGTGTGTCGCGGAATGGAATTTAAAATTTCAAGGGAGAGAATAATACGTCAGTAGAGGGAAACGAGGATAGCTGGAAGTTAGAGGGAGAGAGAGAGAGGGAGAGATAGAGAAAGAGAGAGAGAGAGAGAGGACATGGGGGAGAAACCGGGAAAGAAAGGGAAGAGGGAGTGGAATTGGATGGGGTGAGCAATGTTGAGAGATGGAGGAGGAGGGGAGAGTAGAAGAGGATGGAGGGTAAGTTTACATGCTTAATACCAAGATTAAAAAAGGAACAAGGGAAGCGATTGCAAGGAGAAGGGAGGGAAACTGGAATTTCTGAGCATGTGGATATGAAGGAAAGGAAGATTTATTTTCCGAAATATAACGTGCAGAAACTTTTTCGCCCGTTTCGTTTTTTCTAGGATTTATTGTCTATATCAGGGGTACCACAAGTGGTACGCGAGTTAGTGCAATGTGGTACGCGAAAAAAACAAAAACATGTTTTTATGCCTCCAATCTCACTCTGATTATACGCGAACATTTTTGTTTTTGAGTTGGTTGTACAAAAATAAAAAGGTTGAGAACCCCTGCTCTACATATATTATACGGCTCTAGGAAACCGATTGGGATATTCTATATTTTTTACGCAATGCAAAGTGTTTTTTTCGAGGTTCATTTAATAACATATCTCTCCTTTTTTTAGAGATTTATGTTGCGCTGTGTCGATAAGTTGCGACTAGAAGACGTTGACTATTGCGACTATAATTATATAGGTGAACATAGGAAACTATATAATTCATGAACCTATCAGTGTTCACCATTTTAAAAAATCTGATGTGGCCACCACGTGACTTTCTCCATATCTGTAATATTTATAAAAATTCCAAATAGGTTAGATAATAAAAAATATTTTAAGAAACTGCGAGAAAATTTTCGACTTTGCAAAGAACAGAAATAACTCAAATCATAGCCTTCTGATATTGGATATAGCCACAATACTCCAACAGTTAAGAAAAGAAAAAGGAGCGTTACTAAGACGTAACTAAGCGTCAATTGTTAACAATAGTCGTCGGTATGTTGCGTGTTTGTGGCAGCTACAAATATATTATATGGAAAAATGTTTCGAATAATAGTTGTAGAAAATTTAACTTTCTACAACCTTTATTCCAGTATATTTTTACATTTATCAAATATTAAAGCAAATATTTCAAAATAACGGATAAGTGACAAGAGTAAACACCCACTTCCGGTCGACCGATTTTTACCAAAAACTAATCAGTTCTTGTGACTTTTATAAAAATGTTATATATAAAATTTCACGTTGACTTGATTAATAGTTTTTGAGTTAGAGCACCCACGAAAATCTATCACGCACGCACGCACAGACATCATCGAGAAAATGGTCAAAACGTGTTCAGGGGACCTTAAAACATGTATTTCCGTTGAAATCTCGAAGTCGATTTTTTTCATGAATACAATACTTTCTCTATATTTCGTGTATGGAAAAAATAAAAAGTGATCAGTAAAATTAACATGCACAATTAAATATATTTTCAGTAATGAATGATGAATTACATTGTAATGAGAAAGTTACCAAGATGGAAAAGTATACTCCATAAATGGAATAAATAGGGATTTCAAAGGCGTTCTTTATGGGAAATACATATGAAACGGTATCAAAAGATTGGGCAATTGTCGAATTTTTATCTCCAACGTTACAACTCGTAATTATGTAGTCTCGCGTACGTTTTTGGGTAAATGAAGTCCTCTCTCCGAATAAATATTTAAATCTAATCCTCACAGATCATATATGAGCTTGGCAGAGAAATAAATGGATTTTTAATTTTTGTTTTCCAATAAAACCATCTTAGCGATCGATGTAAAAAATATGTAATTTGTAGCTCTGGATTTTCTCGAATTTTTGTCTCCGAAACTATAACTCGCAATTATGTGTTCTCGCGGGCTTCGATGTGTTAAATGTTGTCCTCTATTTGAATAAAATTTTTAATCTATACCTATCAGATCATATAACAGCATGGGGAGAAATATAGGATACTTAATTGTTGTTATCCGATAAAATCGTCGCATTGACCGATGTAAACAAAATATACGATGTTTTGCGCGGCATTTTCTCGAATTGTTATCTCCTAAATTATAACTGGTAATTATATGTTCTTGCGGACTTTATTTCGGTAAATGTTGTTCTCTACTCGAATTTCCTTTTGATCTCTACCTTACAGATCATATAAGAGCTAGTGAGAGAAAAGTTTGATATTTCATTGTTGCTTGACGGATTCCATTGAACGAGATACGAGTATAAGTTAATTAAATTAATTATGTAAAGTGGAAGTTCTAATTGAGAAATTCATTTCAAAATCACAATTGGGAGATACATTTTAATAATCATCACTTCTAGTTAATTTAATTAAAATCCGACCAGCGCTTTAAGAGATGAAAGTTACGACATAGAAACCGACGGACGGACGAGACGTGCTCATAAGGCGTTCTGCTACTACCTCTTCCCTAATAAAGATCTTCTAAAACGGAGTTCTATGAATAGGCAGGATCACTATTTTCTTTCTGATTAACGCAGAACTTATGTAGGTATTCGTGTCATTATATTGGGTACGTTGTTGCCCGAAGTATTTCTTAGATTTCAATTTAAGCTACTTTTCCTTTTTAAATGCTCGATAAGAAATAAGGAAGGGTTTTATGTTATCTGTTATTTTCTCTTTCTTCTAAATTGTATGGTGCTTCTTTAATGCTTCGGAAAGAAAAAACGAAATATCATAAAATTACCAAATGATCTAAGGGAGCATTATGTGTCTATCTCTCATAATTATAGTCAAACAAAAACAAAATTCTACATCAGAGGTACTTGAAAAGTATTTGTGTTAGACATGCCAAAGAAATTTATTTGCACATAAGAAGCTGTCGTGATATTGATAGTGTTAATGTTTATCTAGGATATTGTGACTATCCTTATATGTTAATCAATTATATATCCTATATACATAGTATATAGGATAATAGTTTTAAAATCGTTCCTCATGTATTTTGAAAATCACCTTGAAGAGTAAGATTCCCAGACAAAAAATTTTATCTCATATCGGAATATAAAACGAAGGTAATGGAATTGGCAATTGGAATCTATAGAGAATATTTCATCAATGCTTTAGCTTTTTATGCTATTTCTATCTTATAACAGTGTCGATATGGGCGAACCTCTCAAACAAACAAGGTAGCTCATTTAAAGTTAAGGATCTATCCGATTTCATTTCATCTCCACAAGCTACCACCTTTCAGAAAGGAATGTTGGTTCAAGTAGTTTTTTCTCACGAGAAAGCCGAATGCAACTTTTGTAGGCGTAAGCAGGACGTTGTAAGGGAAATAGGCAGGCATTTCCCGCCGATTCAGAAAAAAAGTATGCCAATAACATGAGGTTGATGGAGTTGGTTGATGAGGACATGCGATTTGAGACTCGTCGCAATGGAGGGATAGAAGGAGTGGGAGAGAGACATCCCATGGGGTAAGGATGAAAAGAGGGAGGGAGAGAAACTGGGAGGGATTGAAGGAGGAAGGTGGGAGAAATTCGCGGAGAAATTGAGATATTTTAGCCTGTATCTCCACGGTATTTCCCATCCGAAGGAAGTTGTAAAGGCATCCTTCTCTTTCCGCTGCTCCTCATTCCCTCTCTCTCTCTCACACACACTCCGTCTCTTTTCGAGAAGCCGTTCAAACTTCTGCTCACGGCTGATAAGCTACGGAGGATCGGGGTAGGTGTGCGGAATTCCGATGTGACAACACCACCCGTCGCGTGAATGCAAATTGCGGTGGAGGAGAGTGCGGGGGAGAAGGCGTTGGCGAAACGGAGGAAGAGGCTCCTAGGTTTGGGGTTGATTGGATGCGAATGACGACCCAAGATTCATTGAATAACCTGAAAAAATAATAGGTGTATTGAAGGAGGAATGAGTTCTCCCTCGTTTCCGCCGCTAACCTCAGAATTTTTCTCAATGATTCATTTGTCTTTAGTTAAAATTGCAGACAGTTAGGGATGCTTATTTTCTTTTTATTTGCCCCATATAAGAGATTTAAACTGATAAAAGTAGGTTTAGAAACAGAATTTATCTTTATCTTACGGTCCTCTTCCTATAATTTTCTTACAAAGGTATCAACAATTCCGTGAGGAGTTTTATTAGAACTTGGGTTATTTTATGGGGAATCGGCGTAAAATTCAAAAATGATTATGATGATCATAATTAGCACTTCACCTTAAAAATCGGTGCGAGAAGCTATCATTGAGTGCAAGAGTAGAATGGAAAGTGAAATAGATAGAGAGAGATGGGGAGGAAAAACGAAAGGGACAGAAAGTCGAGAGGGAAAAATCCCATCAAAGTTTGCGAGTGGTGTAAAAAAAACAGGCGCGTTACAAGGTATATAAATTCTGGAAGTTTCTTTCTCGGAAAGGAAGGAAAGCTTAGAGGGGTTACAAGTTGGGGAATTACGTTCGCCTCTATTTCTTTGTTCAAAGGGGAGGCAGGTGAGCACGCGGTAGAGGGGATTCTGGAAATGGGACTATGTGAGATTGCTCAAGGCTCTTAACGGGGGGAGCTGACATGTGGGATTTTGCTAATTGAAGCCAATAATGTGTTTTATTATGGCCAATAAAAATATTTGACCGCTGTACCTGGTCTAGCAAAATCGTTATTCGGATGTTTAGGAACGTGCCAGCGGTAATTAGTACTAAAAACACCATTAAGAGTGAACACTAACTTATGGACTGCATTCACAACAATAATTTTTGGAATCAACATTAGGTTTTTTAAATTCTCTTTTGAGATTAATTTGAAATCTTTAGAAAATTCTTCCGTGACCGAGAAGTGGATGACGATGATCCTCTTTCATATCCCGGTCATAGTGGAATTTTTCTCCTGATTTCAAATTATTTCCTTAATTCCAGCTTATACCTATCGCTTAATCCTTTTATGACCAATTTATTCCATCAATTTATGAAATCTGTTGTTATTAATAGAATGGCCATATTACTGAAATATAAATCATATTTTTAAATATATAATTTCGAGAAAATTGTGATTTTGCACCAATTACTGTTCAAATTTCTCCAGTGAATTGATCTGATCGTAGGATTAATCTTGACAGTCTCCCTCAAAGAACATATATTCGCTTTGAGGGTGTTAGATAAAGTTAGTCATTATTGCTGCAGGAATGATTGATGACTAGCGGAAAATGTTCATATGCTAATGTGGGTTTGACAATAAGGAACTTTAGTTAAAAGTTCAGCGTGGTATAAGTATATTAGATAAGAGAGGAAAAGAAATCGGAAAGAAGCAAAGACGTTGGTTCATTCTGAATGAAATGGGTGGGATAGAGGTCATTACGAAAGAGAAAGTTACAGTTGAAAGGAATACAGGCGCAATGGAAAAATATTTCTTTTACAATCGAATGGAGCGCCGTCAAGTCGTATACTCGGAGAAAGTTTTTAGTAATATTTATATCGTAGGTTGAGGACTGAGGAAGTATGCACGTTTTGCAGGCCGATAACTAAATGCAAATAACAATTGTATGAGCTCCATATTTTGTTTTTGAGAGAATTATGTACCAAAAAATATTGTATTCAAAAATAGTTCATGACGACGAATAACAAGGACTTTTTGTGGGCATCTCTTTTCAAGATTGGAAACCACTCTCTCGAATAATTTTTTTTACAGTAATAATTTCAACTTAGGCGGAGTGCACGGATTTGGAGAGAAAATTGAGAAGTGAAAGGGCCTGAAAAAGGAGAGGACTGTAAAAACGTCACCGAAGAGGCTAGAAATAACACAGCCTAATGTGCTGAAATGCGTCCAAATGTCGGAAAGAGCTCGGCATTGGAAAGGAAATTAGGGTGAGATTTGTCGGAGAGGTCGAGTGTGGAAGTAAAAGAGGCTCGCGATTAGAGTTTTGCAGGGGCGCCGGGAAGAAAGCGGGACTTCAAAAGAGGGAGAAATAGAGTGGGCTCATAAATGATTAAAATGAGAAGCTGAGACGAAAGGTGCGAGAGGACGGACGGGTGACGTATAATGAAAATAACTTAAAAGGGACTGAAATAAGCATGTATTCAAGATATTAAAGGAGAAAATGGAGAAATGTGGAGGCAATATGAAGTCGCTATTTTCCTGAAAAATTAAAACGAGGACCTATAACTTTCGTATCGATTGCGATTGCTGTTAGAATATTTGCCTTATACTTTCAAAGGACGCGTTAACAGTGTTTTAATCTTTACGAAGTTTGTTATATTGCCGAGGTGTAAAAACTCTTTGACGAAAAAAACTTTAATATAAAAAAATTGATGATTCTACGTTAAACGTATGATTTTATTCAATCAACGCCTAGACGCTGATTAACTATGTTTGACTTTTCTAATTACATTTTCACTCTTTAAATTCATGCGAATCTTACTTCGAAACTTGGAGGATGCTTGTAATGAATTCACACGGAACAATCAGACGGAGTATGGAAAATGAAGAAAATTGTTGCGAACATTACCATAATTTGAGCGAAAAATGGACAGCAAACTTAGCAAGTCATTTTTGATGTAAAGTTGCTATTCACGCTCAATAGTGGAAATGAGATAGCGGCAGTGAACTAATGAACTTTTCGACTTTTAATAAAAAATTTCGAGTTGTTTTGAGTAATGATTACTCGGTTGGTAGCTGCATTTCTTGCAACTGGCTGAAAATTTGAGCATCTAATGTGGCGGAAAATAGATTATAATATCTATGTGACATATTTGAGATGCATTGATCCAGTTATCATTTCACTGGTACAAGTTCTTTAATGTTTATTGTTTTTTATAAATTTTCGTTCGTGGGGCACGCTAAAATCATTTGGTAAAACTCACAACTAATGTTGTTCAGAAATGTAACAAATAAAAATATGAAATGGGAAGAGGCGTCTATGTAGAAATAACGCTGAACACAAAGAGGTTGATACAGTGATAAAGCTTTAAAGAATCCTAACGAAAATGACTAATTGTTACACACAATCAGAGAAGTAAAAGATGTCCAGCAAGGGGAAGGAAAATAGCAAACTAAGGAGTGAACCTTCACTTTATTTTTTCCGCGCTCCGCAGCCAAAGCTAACGCACAGCTTAAAAACTCGTAATCCGCGAACGTTTCCCTTGGCCCTCCGTCGCTTCCTTCTGCCAACGCTCCCATGCGTCGCGGAGCTAATTAACGCTCGGCTTCGCCGATGTGGGTTACGCACGAGAGCATACGTCCTCCTCCCCTTTCGACCCAACTCCCTTGCCTATGCGATCGACTCCACTCCCTCTGCCGATATCCCAAAAGCACCAACCACTTCCTCAATGTGGTGAGTAAGAGAGAGGGAGAGAATCGGGGTAGATGGAAGATAAAACGCAAATATAAGAGGGAGAACGAGATAGAGAGAGAGCTAATAAATGAAAAGGACGAGGAGAGCGAGACAGGAGAGAAACATGGGAAGTAAAGGGGTGTGAGACGCGAGAAGACGGGAAGATATGAAAAGAAAGACGTGAAGTGAAATTGGCGCGCACATTGGTTTCACTGCATAAAATGTCACTGTAGCTAGGAAATGTCTAAATAGCCAAAATTTAAAATTTCTTCTCTCAAACTGAGAGTGCCCTCAAGCATCTCTGCGCACAAATCTGCGCAACATCTAACGCCCTTCTACCCTTGTCCCTCGTTTCTCACCCTCCCTCTCTCTCTCTCCCCCTCCATCTCCCTCCTCTCATACACCTCTTACCCACGTTAAGAAATAATCAATACCAATATTTCTTACTCTTTGTTCGATACGCTTCAATGTACTTTTGTACAAAAAGATAAAGGACCTCGGATTTTTTCCCGAAGACTATATTACGTCTTTTCTCTATCACACACGCTCTCTCTCTTCTTCTCCCTTCTACTTCGTCGATTTCCTCTCTCTTGAAAAGTTTTATTCGAGATTTGCCCGAAGTAAATCCGTAATGACTACTTTATGAGTTATTTTTGTAGTTTTCCTTATTTTTTCCTTTTAGCATCAATATTAGCTCTATTTTATCAGTTGATTCTTTCAATATTTAATCCTGTTATTTCGTTTTTTCTTTGGACATGAGAACTGTCCAATGTTGCTCTCTCTGCAGGCATTCAGCGCGTAATACTTCTCCTTCTTTCACATTCTTTTTTTGCAAGTTTTCTTAATTCAAAACGCATTTAATTTTCTCTCCCTCTGACGTTGAACTTTTTCCTCTCCTCTCGTCATATTACTGAAAAAGTGAAGAATAGGTATAGGCTAGTATTCCCTTTACTTTTCCCTCTTTCTCTTTTGATCAAACCAATGAGAATCGAATCACTTACATGGCCGGCACCGATATCCGAAAATAGATATTGAATCCTCCTCTTCATCTGTAATTGAACCGTTTCATATTCTGTATATCGTTCCATTAGCATCATCGGAATCTTTAGCATACGTTTTGCATCGCTCCCTCTCCGCTTCTTACGCGACTCCTAAGCGCTCAAATAGCTAGGAAATAAGCATATCCTTGGCAAACACTCGATTTGAAAAGCTTTCATCTACTCAGTAAGTGGAAACGAAGCGGGACGTAGCTTAGGAGCGAATAAAAGCATCCCAGATGGGATTTTTCGAATACGATCGCAGCGCCGCTGCCATCGGATTGATATTGCGATGCACGCTGACGTTAAATATTCCACGAACGATCTGATTCTCTGATGGACGGACAAAAAAATCAGAAATATCAAAGTAGCTGCCTCGAAAACGTGATAAAAACGGACGATGTTTACCCTTTCTAAAAAGCCCTCTCTGGATATTAGAGTAAACTGAGGAACTAAATTTGTTAACGTAATTTATGAATGGGGTACAAGTCCTCTATATTAGAATACGGTACTAAATAAGACCGACATTATCCACGATCATTGCGTGAATTATAAAATATTGTGGGGAAAGTGTTGCGGCAATATGCATTTTAACTAAAATATTCGGCGCAAGGACGCGAGTTACGGAGCAAAACTTTGAATGCCTCTATAAAGTGAAATTGCTATATCGCGAAATAAACAAAAGAATCGATTCCAGCGACTGGCACAAGAAAAAAGGTACCTCTTCCTCAGTCACGTGTCAGAAAGTAATTCCAAATAACTGTAGACATAACCAAGACTCCACGAGGAGGAACTTCTGTCGTTGCGGTTGTGGTATTTTCTTTTTGTTATACTTTTTCATATCTCTCGTCCCCGCCTTTGCCTTCCCCATCTCCTATTCCTTTCATATCATCCCTGCTTTTGTCTCGGCCCTTTCATTTCCCGTTAATATTACTTCACCTCAGGCGATCAGCTATTGGCATTTTATCGAAGCCTACGACCAAGATGTGATTGAATTCTTCGCTGTTCGCTTCACCAAGTAATATAACATTCCATTGTGATTTGTTGTAAATGCTTTAAAAATGTAAAGACTTACTACATAGAAACGTGTCGTTTTTATGGTTTTTAGCAATAGATGAATTTATAGTTTTCATTGTCCAGCTTTAAAGTATGAGTTCCAAAATACTAGGAATTACCAAAAGTCATTTTCCCTAAACTTGTTGTCACCCACGCTGAACAAGCTCTGAAATATTATCTGTGGTTCGCCAAAGAACTTGAGGTGGGTCGGGGAAATATCTCTAAATAGTTTATTTTGATCAAGTTTTTCATTTTTTAATGAGTTCGCGATAAAATTGTCAAAGAACTCATGATAGTACAGTGTGTGTCCTCTGTGAACACGTATGTGCTATCTACTGCTTGAAAAAATTAGTGTACAGATAATAGGTGGGTCCAAGGTAAACTCTATCAGCCTAGGTGGGTCGTGCTATTAAAAAGGTTGGGAAACGCTGTTCTAAGGCATCCAGTTTGCAGTCTTTTGTTTCGACGTGGGAGAATTTAGGATTAAATAAATAAAATAAATATAAAATAAATATAAAATAAAATAAATACCTCCTTGAAACTTAATTATTCTGTCTTAGAACATTTAGAAATAATAAATTACAAGGATTCTTTTCTTTTAAATGAACTCGTTTTTCACAATCATTCTCCTCTGTTAAGTATACTAAATAATTTTGTGTATACTTGGTAGTTTCATCATTCTTTTGCCCTTCCTTTCCCACACTTTTTTTCCTAACAGTCACTTAAACCAGTGATTCTCAGGCAGATTCGTCAGGCGACCCCTCCGTCCGGACGTTTGGTCGCCGGAACCCCCCGAGAATATTCGAGAAGCAAAAAGAAAACTCGAGCTTTCTCCATTCGAGAGAGGGATGACGATGATAAAATAATTAATGAGTTTTTTATTTTATATATACAAGGTTATCACTACAAATTATTTTATTTACAACTATGTGTGTGAATTAAAAACATTCAGACAATATGTGGTGTATAGTTTACATTTTGAAGTACTAATCACTACTGGGATATAATTTATTTTTTGTTTATATAAGATAAAAAATAACTCATTTGTTAATAAGTTTTCCTACGTTGATAAGCTACAGAACTTTCTTTATTTTTTAACAAAACATCATCATCATCATAGGTAGTCTGTCCGTAGACAGGTCCGTGATTATTCTTGGTTAAACTTGGTTCTCCATATACTCCTATTTTCCGCTGTCCTCTTCATATCTTGATAAACCTCTTTCCCTTTCAAATCGTCTATTAGCTGAAACCTTTTCCTACAAAACATATCAATAAATTAAAATCTGCAGGTTTCTTAAAACCATAATTAAATCATTTGCCTTAGCGAAAAGTGCTTGCGACCCCTCTAAAATCCTCTCGCGACCCTCTTAAGGGGTCGCGACCCACCGTTTGAGACCACTGACTTAAATCACCATCCAATCGCTTTCAGTTTAACCCCTCCTCCTCCTACCCACTTTTCTCCGCCCTATTTATTGAGCTGCTGGTTATACTTTGTCCCTTGTTGTTGCTACGAGTTACATTAAAATTGTGAATGATACATAGTTTACTTTTATTTCTATATTAAGTATTTACGTTAGATTTTCTTCATTGATCGATTAAATTTTTTCATCCAACTTTACCAATGTATATTAGCCTAGCTTGTAAAAACTTAGGCTAGCTCATTAGTGTCTTTTTTGCTTTTATACAGTTTCTACACGTCAGTTTTGTTATTATGAATATTTATCCTTATTTGGATACATTTTCATAAAAACAAAATGTGGCCATTTATCAATTTAATTAAGATTTTATAGTGTATTTTACTTGTATTTCTTAAAAAATTAACACGAACGAGCGGAATTACCCGTTGAACATCAACAGGACTTTCTAGTGTGATTAAAATATAACCTCTGAGGTGTGTGTATATATAGTAATTGTTTGATTAATTAAAAAATTCCTGATAATCATTTGAATTCTCCCAGAAAATGAAGCGCTTGAAATTTGTTACATTCTGGCATCAATATACGACTTGATTTGCCACTCTTTGGTCCGTTATTCTTCCTCTTCGTATGTTTATTGAATAATAATATTATTCAATTATTAACGTTGTAACCTATTGAGTTTGACATTGCGCAAAGCGAATAACAGAATTCTTTCGTCTATTTGAACACTTAATAGAAGCTAATTTATCGGAGGCAACAATGAGGTTCGCCTTAGCAACACCCGGAAAGAGTACAAAAAGCCATAAAATTTCGAAAATAAATGCGTGTTTCTGACAAATTCTTCCGTATAACATCTAAAAGTTGCAAGAATAATATATTGTATAGTTATAGCCGTCGAATAAAACTAAAATGGAGAAATTTGGTCTATATTTACATATTTTAATGAATGAAGGAAATAAACCTTGCACCTTGAAAAATCGAAAATCCCGTGTAAACTTATGGGAAAATATAATTGCCTGCCATAGTCGAATCCGGGACTTTTTCCGGGATGTATGATTTTTCGAGAGACCACCCCGTTGGAGTTTAACGATTGTGAAAGTTTCAGCTCTTAATTCTATTGGAAAATGTCCAAAAATACCGGGACAGACAGACAGACGGATACTTGAGAATTATTATATAAGGATTGTTCTATTAAACACTCACCTTTTATTTAGTATTTTTAACCAACTCTTGTAAAATGTGCAAAATAAATCACGTTTTTCTGTCTATTTGTATGCAACTCTGTACCTCTGCTTGGTTTCAGTATTATCTGCCGAAAAATACCCGAATTAAAGCCAACGAATCGTGGTAAGAGTGATTTCCTCGAAATAATTTTTTATCGAGTTAAATTCTTTAAGATAAAATTTCTAACTCTTAACTTGGTCATGTCTTTTTAAAGGTGTTCTTTACCAGCGAAGCGGTAACAGCGGAACGCCTTATGGGCACGTCTGGCCCGTCCGTCGTAACTTTTATCTCCTAAACCGCTGGACGGATTTTAATTTAATTAGGTATGAGTGATCTTTATGTAAATTTATCTTCCAATTGTGATTTTCAACTGAATCAATCAATTAAAACTTCCACTTTACATGATTACTTTAATAAACTTAAACTCGTATCTCGTTAAATGGCATCCGTCAAGCAACAATGAAATATCATGCTATTATCTCCCTACCTCTTATATGATCTATAAGGTAAAGAATAAAACATTTATTCGGATAGAGGACAACATTTACTAAAATAAAGTCCGCGAGGCCACGTAATTACGAGTTATTGCTTCGGAGATAAAACCTCGAGAAAATCGCGAGCAAAACATTGCATATTTTGTTTACATCGATCGCTAAGACAGACACAGACAGACAGACAAACGACTTTATTAGGGCGAAATTGAGACTATGTAGTCCCTTCTTACATTTAACCCTTTCGTCATATAAGTAATTACAATATTTACAAAATAAGAGGAATTAATTACATACAGATTTTAACAAAATACAAATTAATTACAAGTTAATATATTTGTTAGTAGATAACAGAGCATTACCAAAGAATGTTAGTTTTGTGGGTCATAAAAAACTGTGTATCGGTTATGTTTTAACACAGAAAAAAAAATGCCCACTGCGGAAAACACCTACGAAGAGGGTTCTCTCATCAAACAACAATTAAAAATCTATTTATTTCTCCCCCATTCTATTATATGATATATATAGATTAAAAAAAATACTCGAATAGAGAACAACATTTACTGCAAGATGGTTTCGAGACCACATAATGACGACTTATAATTTTGGAGATTAAAATTTGAGAAAATCCCGAGCAAAACATCGCATATTTTGTTTACGTCGATTGCTAAGACGTATCTCTAAGCAAACAAAAATTAAAAACTCATATATTTCTCTCCCATTCTCCCATTTATACCTCTGTGAGGTATAAATTAAAAAATTTATTTGGAAAGAGAACAACATTTAGTACAAGATAGTCCCCGTGACTATAGTTTCGGGGATGAAAATTCGAGAATCACCTAATCTTTTGATACCGTTCCATACGTATTTCCCATTAAGAACGCCTTTGAAATCTCTGTGAATTCCATTTATGGAGTATACTTTTCCATCTTGTTTTAGATGAATTATATCATTTAATTTAGAAAATTCGAACAGGATATGATAAATAAGCGGCATAATTATCACATGGTGATGAATATAGGATGATATTTATCCTCTGGGATTACATTTTTCTGATTCGACAGCATTATTAAGCTTCCTTTCGGCTATGAAAACCCACTATGCTAATGTTTCCATTGTTCGTCTCTATGTAAAATAATCCATGATAATCGCTCAGATGGAGAAAGACATTGCTTTTCATTCCTCCTTTGTCAAATCCGACGTCCCGCAATCCTCCCTCTGGATCCCTCCGAACTCTCTCAGGCCCCTCATCGCCTATGAAAGAGTTCTTCAATTAAAACTAGCCAAGTTGGAAGGAGGAGACGGGGGACCGAACTTTCATCTCGTTCCCCCGCCTCACTCAGAGAGAACCCCGCTCCCGGAGAAATAGGGATATGGATTTTATATTCATGGGAATATTTGGCCGCAACCACTTTGGGAGGCAAACGTTTCTGAGTGCTTACGACGCTTTGGTCGAAGCTGTCACTTCTTCTTCTTTTTACATCGTGGGCAAACCTGAATGCGTTATAGGTTCTATTGTTTTTCGAATAATAATTACACCTGTGCCATTTCATCTCACAAGGGGGTATGAATGATTATCCAGGAGTGACTTTCATTCTTCCGTACTTTTTTCTTTGCGCGTTATCTCCTATGATGAAAACTATTTTTCCGCATTACTCGTAAATATAGGATGTTCCAGGGTAAAATCACACAATTTTACGATTAATTACGGAAATGACTTTAGGTTCTTTTAAGTTTCTTTGTCGGTATGTGGCCCTATGGTGGTTCCATGTTTCAAAATGGTTATATGTTTACACGGAATAAACTTATAAGTAGGCTTGGTAGGATTTGATTTAAATGGAAAAACGTCGATAAACGTCAATTTTTTTAAAATTTCAAAATCGACGAAAATCCTACTCTGAATTATAATATTTAAGTCGTTTCTGTTTAATTTTTCTGCCTATGATTTCGTTTTTTTTCTGGGCTTGCATTAACAGTGGGATTGAAAGAAGGGTTTTTTCTTGCACTCAAATATGCATCTGTTTGAAAAGCTCACACTTCTACTCTGGACAATCAGGTAACCGCAAGGACCTAGGGTAATTTTGAGAATACGTGTTTCTTAGCCCTTTTGAGGTTTTTGAGATTATCTTTGCCGACCTAATGTGGGATATTCCACGAGCCTTTCTATACAGATAAGGTCATGGATATGCCATGCTGAGAGTTCCTCGAACCCTGTTAAGCAAGTTTCGGAAGAAAGGAATTTCGGTGGTCATTTGAAGACAGCTAATCGTTTTCTACCCCTTTCACTCATCAACCCCGTGGTGTGTATTCCGGAAACAAATGTTTCTCGTTCCTTTCTAGGGTTTTTCCTATAGATAACCTTCTTTTATGCACTTTCTCCCGTTCTCCTTATGCACAAACAAATATTTTGGCAGTCTTTTTCTTAAAGTTATCCAGGAAGGATCGTTCCTCTCTAATGCTTTTGGCTCCTTCGTGTTTTGCTACAGGTTAGTAAATTTTAATTTATATATAATGCTTTTAAAAAGGTGCACATAAATTAGCGATCGTTACAAAAAATTTAAGAGGGATTAAATATTAATATATACTTGCTATTTGTTGTGAAATATTTTGCCGATCGGAAAAAATACATTTTAATCAGGATTTGAGATAAGACTGTTGATCGAGCGCTCATTAATAAATAAATAAAGAGAATATGTAGTGTAGTGATGAAAATATTAAATGATACAAAGTATTAGATAGTTATTTTTTGACTCCTAAAATATTATTGTGATAATTATACCGTTAATGTTTTTCCCTTAATTGGCATCAACGAATGTCTAAAAGCCTTTACGCTGAACCCGCAAATTATTTTTTTAAGAATGTTTCTCGGCAAAAGCAACATCATATTGTTCGGATTTCATAAATTAATCATTTTCTAGTTTTCATTTTACAATTTAAATAGGTAAATCTCAATTCGTTATTGGGTGTTTTCTTTAATATTAACATTTAAAAATGATGAAGAGTGTAAATGCGTATAAATAAAATAAAATTTACGAAGAACATGATATATTAGTTTGATTAATTTGACCATAAAGATTTAACATCATATAGAATTTTAATAAATAATCAGAATATTGTAAAATAAACGTAAATTTTATGTAGAATTTCGATGTAAAAAGTAAATTTAAATCATCGAATTGAAAGGCCTAAAACTGCCATCCCTATATTTAAGTAGTAATTTTAAGCGTCGATATTCGTTGAAAATCTCGCGGCAAAATAAATGTCGATTTTCAAAAAAATAAACTTCGAATTCTACCAAGTAACAATTTGAAGCGTCGATATTCTTCGAAACTCTCTCGGGAAAATGAGCATTGATTAAATAAAATTAACGTCGAATCCTACCAAACCTACTTATAAGTATGTGTGCAATCATTTTAATTTATTTTGACCTAATGTTTTCCTGAATATCGCATTGTAATTCTTACTTCCGTCTTCATCGCCACGCAGTTTAAAATAAATTACAATTTTTGCATGATGACGCGTGGACTCGAAAATATTTATATATTTATTTATTCACACACAGTAGCCTATTACAAAATATTATAAACATTATTAAAAATAGAATTAAAGTACTTGAGATATGATTCTCTTAAGAAAACACAGAGATATCAAAATACAAATCATTGGAATATATAAAAATTTGAAGTACAAATTATAAGGAATACGGAATTACCAAAATAATTCGTATAGAAATCACTCATCAGTCAATATGCGAATTTGTATTGCATGAACGGAAGAAAGGCAACTCATATATACGTAATCATGAGCACATTACAGCATTTAAAGCAGTCTGATGGAAATCATCGTGAAAAATATACCATCAAAAGATTCGGACTTTCACCCTTATTTGTTTGGTTCTTTTATGAGGCAGAAACTAATTTTAGCAGCCCGGCGCACTCAAACAAAATGAAAAAGTATTGATACTCTAGTAAAAATTGAAAACCACGAAAAAGCAATCAAAACAACATTGTTGGCCCCATTTCTAAAAAACACTCAAAGGAAGTAAGAAAAGAAAAGCGTTCCTGTTCACGTGAAGCTGGGAATATTATGAAACGTATCCATTCTGGAAACTATTATTTGCCGAAGGTATTCAAGGTATTCAAGAGAGAGAGAGAGAGGGATAGGACAGAGACGATTCGGCCCCGTAGAAAATTAGGATTCGCCTTCCGAACAAATGACCTATCAGCGTTTATGACGGTTGGCGAGGGTAATGGAGGCCCGATCATGCAGACTCGACTCGATCGGGGCACTTTTAATCGACGAACAAACATCGCGGCGGGCCCCTCCGCGGATTGGCCTCGGCAAGGATCCTTTTTTGCGGTCGTGTCCATTTCTCGTTCCCCGTTGTAATCCGCACGTTCTTGCGTGATTGCTCGATTTCCTGCGGGACGAGAGGACCTAATTTCGCCAACTCATCGACCTGGCACATTTGGTTAGCGGATGGCGTTTCAATCGACCGTGGGATCTTTTCGCGTGAATACGATACACCCAAACGCACACTCATACGCACACCCATACATATATAATGAAAAAACCTGGGAAAATCGGCTAAAGTCGATTTTGCTGATAAGCTGAGTGGAAAAAATCATGAGGAGAGTTAACGATGGCGTATTCAAGGAAAGTATTGATCGCGTCGGTTTTATGATACCTACGCTTTTTGTCGGTTATCTATCAGCAATGATTATGAAGTGGAATACTATCCGCGTTGCTTGAATGGCATTTCTATGAACCTAGTGTTATTTTTCGCTACTTTTCTATGCAAAAATTATCAGATGAAACGTTAGAAGGAAATCAGCCTAAGGTTATGGTATTTCTTCAGTATTAAATGTCAAAGAAAAGCAAAGATCTGGAATTATCTTATAAGTAATCCTTTAACAATAGCGGCAATATGCCATTTTATTCCTTTTTAGTCATTTAAAAATTATTTTAAAGGTTTAATTTGTTTGTATTTCGTGCTTATAAATAATGTAATCAATTATGTTAATTGCCATTTTTTCGCTCTTTCAGAATTTGAAGAATCAGATCATGACGACCAACTTGTGGGTGGAACAGGTGAGATGCATTTTAAGTAACTCTTTGGTTAGCTTAACTTGATCGTTTCTCCGTATTTAACACAAAAACGCATATAATTTATTTTCCAAATTTGGATTGTCAACAAATGTTTTTGGTTCCATTCGTATTTAATTAAGTACGACAAATTCGTTCCAAGGCATTTAGTGAATCTTATTCCACGACTTCAAATTCTTTCGATACTAGAAATTTTTTTCTTTTACTCATCTTCAGTTAATATAAAAGTTTCACCCTCATTATCAAGATTATGAAGCTGTATGGGAAGAGAAGTCTTAGAACAAAGGAGAGAAATAATATAAAAAATAATAAAATACCAGCGAAATTCCATAGCAGAATTCTTCCAATTTAAACGCTGATGACCGTGCACGATCAGAAATTTTAATCGTTTGATAAATTATTCAAAAGTTTGTGTAGTGTTTCTCTTGGCAAAAAATGAAAAGAATAAATTTAATTTGAAAAATTTTTGACATCATACAACTTGTATGTTGAATTCATCTCTTTCGTGCATATTTAATCTCTCTCAGCTCATGGTCTTTCTACATATAAATCAGCATTGTAATCTGCTTAATTTTATCAAAACAATACAATAAATTTACACGAAAAGGTTATGGTAGCAGTTTAACTATCTTATTGAATGAAATTTGGCGATATAGTTTTTGTGTGAAAGATTAATTATTATGCAATTTGATTGAAAATATCAAAGTTTGACTTATTGCTTAGAATAATTAAAGCTACTCACCTATTCTTCGTTCCGGAATTTTTTGTTTTAAAAACCTAAGATGCAAATAATTTTTATTGCGAACGTTACTTATGAGGTTTGCATTCTGAACATAGTTTTATGATTAAATTTGACTCCTATTTAATAGATATGGTCCTAGAAAATTCTCACAATAAGCCGTTTATGTTCTAATGCTCAGAGTAGTTCCGCTGAGCGTGCCCTCCCTGAAATTTTGCGACGTTGAACTCTCAAACTTCTCTTAATCGCGTTGTGATGGGGGATTTCATAATATGCTAAGCTACTCTCCCTTTCTCCCTCTCACCAATATAGGCCACTTTTTCCTTTTCGCTCATGTATTAGAATAGGGTAATCCAAGTTATGGACTCGATTACTTTGTTTGTAAAGCGCAATGTTTCCTTTAGTTTATATAATTCAATTAAATTCAAGAGAATTCAATGATGCATTTACATGACGAATTTTTCTCAGTTGTCGAAGAAACTTCCACAAGTTGTATTTTGATATTTATTTCAAAGTGTCCAGTATGTTAGTATAGGTTTATAAATGACATATAGAGTAATGCTAAAATATAAACATTGCAAATAATTTGCGTTGGTGTATTAGCTTTATGAGCTTTGGTGAAACCTTAAACAATTTCCCTGAAATTACCTTTAGGACAGTTTAAAAAATTAATTTTTCGCTTCTGTACTATCAATTTTTCTTTTTTTATAAAAAGGATTTACTCTTCTTTCAAACAGGAGAAAATGAATCTTGTAAGATATCATCAAATATTACGTTAAACGACTGAAGTACTTTTGTCCCGCGGCTAAATGAATTACCATTCAGTTTCAGCAATAAAATGTACTCTTAATGTCAGCTTATATGATAATAAATTATGTAATTGGGGCGGACTCCAGCAGTCCTCCGTTTCGCGTCTTCTTCCACGCTCACCACAGTTTTAACAAGGGAAAACTGCTCGGAGATTAAACACGGGTGGTTACTCTAGATAAACTCGCTTAACATAATAAGCGAGCACGTTCATAGAGACCATAGGCACCAAGGGAAAGGGCATTCCAATCTCGCGCCGCCGCCCTTGTTCCACCAGTTTGCAGCAATTCTCACAGTTGGAACTATCCGTTTTGTTCTCCGCTCTCCCTCACTGCACCTCCCTCCGTTCCTCTCTCTCTCTCTTACAAACAAACAAGGGGTATCCTAGGTGAGCGGTGACTCGGGAGCATATATAATAAAAGGATCTTGAATACTAACGAGAGAGGAAAGTTATTCTCATTCCAGCCCCTACCACGTTCCCTCCACCCACCACCTCACCAACCCCAAGTCCTTTTCATTTACTCCCTTGTTCCCGAGGAGATTGAGGCAGCCGCGGGAGGGGGTCGAGGACGGTTTGCGGAACAACGACGCCAAATGAGCGGAACTAAGGCGGCGGAGGGGCGGCCGAGAAAGAAGGGGAGGGAAAGGGAGGAGAAACGGACGGGAGTGTCTTGAAATGGCGGAAGGTAAGTCACGCAAAATGGAGGCTTGTATAAACAAGGAACAATGGAACCTGGCGAATCATAGAGGAGAGAAGAATGGAGACCCGAAATTAGAAGAGAGAAAGAGAGAGAAAATAGAACAAAGAAAGAGGAGTTAGACGCGTAAGTGGCGCTGAAGACGCTTCGACGATAGCGAAAAAACAGTCGAGAGCATCGAGGTGGTGATTGAAAGGAGGAGGAGGAAGCCACAACAAGGAAAAGATTGACGTGAAAGGGTTGATTGATTTTTCTCGATTCATTGGGTAATTAGCCGCATTATTACGGAGTGATTTATTCGCCGGCTTGATTGATGAAAGAACCCGATCGGAGTGCGAAAGATGCGTCGTCGAAAATATAAAAGGAGGTGGGAAGGGGAAGAGATCGATTTGGGAGACAGAGAATTTTCGGGGGTGTGATGGAGTATTTTTTAAGTGCGCGGTTTTTCCGGGATGAGAAGATGGGAGAAATTGCTACTTGAGGAGAGGTCGAGTGGGAGAGAGATTTAGTGGAGGGGATGGCGAGGAGGAAAGGAGAGGTGAGGGAAACGGTGGGGGAGGAGGAATTTGGAGGGAGGGAGGAACTGGAGACACATTATGGTATAAGATGGAGGGAGAGTTGTTTGTGAAGGAAAGTCGGGAGTTGCTTGCGTAAGATACAGAGGCAAGCGGGGAGGGAGAGCGACAACAGGGGGAGGTCTCTCTCCTTGTGTCGACGGGACTTAGATGCTGAATTAATTCGCTTTCTTCAAACAACTTGACGAGCTCGAGAAGTGACGCACTTTGCGCAAAAAAGAGTGACCTGATTTTCGATAAGTCCAGTGGGTAAATTGTGGAAGGTATTGATCAATTGGGTGGACTACACGCCGAACTTAAATAAACCCATCACACCTTGAAAAAGTGATGTAGAATGAAGTTTTGTGTCTGTTTTAAAGTCTTCAAAAGCTTTTGCGCAAAAATATTTATTAAAATTAACCTTTCTTATTATGATGCATTATAATGAATATTATTAGCATTAATTCCCAGCATAAATTTCACTCTCAATTAATTCGTTTCTGCTGTGATTTATTAATTATATTTAAATTGAGACAATTTTCATATAAATTCAACAAAAGTTAACTTTTCAATGAGAGTTCTGGTGGAACAGAAAATCAATTATAATATTTTATGAGAATATCAATCACTTTCCAATCTAAACCGATCTCATGCTTTTAAAAACAAAATTGTAATTAAGGTAGCATTTGACTCTAACAAAACAGAAGATCGTTTTGTAGGATGTGATTATATAATAAAATCCTCTCAGATGTAGGTGAAAGAGATATCTCTCGTGTAAAAACATACAAATGCAATTCATTTCTTACCTGGGTAAAATAAAATATTACATTTACGCCATTCATTTAGAAGATCGATAGAAGAGTGATTTCTAAAATTCGTACATAAAGAGAATGTAGGGAAGGATTTAAAAATCGAGTGACAAATTTATACTTGAAGGCTTTAAATTGTAATTACTTTATAGCAACTTGAATGCATTGCATATGAGAGAACGCGCTCTTGCGAGAAATAAAAGAAACGCGTCAAAATTCAAAACATGCCTTAATGCTTCCTTGCCCGCCTCCAACATGTACGAGTACAAGTACACGAAATGACTGGAGCGAAAGAGACGTGAGCTATGCAGCAATTATGAAGTACTGAATAATAGAGGAGAATGCACGGAGTGCACGATGGAAGAAAGAGGGAGAGAGAGAGAGAGAGAAATGGGGTTAAAAGGGACGCACAAAGAAGCTGGACGAATACGTTAACTGGGATGCAAGAATTTCCTAATTATTTGGTAGAATTTTAAGGAACATCGTGAACCATTCGTAAAGATGGGGAAATGTGTCCGAAAGAGTAGAAGTGCACCGAAAAGATGGTGACTTGGAGTGCTTAAGATACAAATAAATAATAATAAATAAATGTACAGGATATGGTAATTATGGGTGCTCAGATTAGCGTTTTATGTTTACCTTAGACGAGCAGACCCGTTAAATAGCGCATTAATTCACAACTCATCAGCTAGGTACTGGGAGAATATTTAATGGAAGATAAAAAAGTACTATGAAAAGGGTATGCGTTCGGGTTCATCGATAGAAAAGATGTATAGAAGTGGAATAGAAATGGAAGATGGGTCTCTCGGTAACAACACTTGAGATATTGGTTGCGCCCAGACGAATCCGAAACGGGGTAGACCCGCAACCATAATCACCGAGAGATCCATCTGGTGAGAGAGTCGCCGGGTAATTCAGGCATTCTGTCCCTTGAGTGTTCAGCGAGGTAGAATTCAATGGATTTCCATGAAGAATATAATGGGGAAAAGGCTGGGGTAGACTTGAAGCTTGAGTCGGGAGCTGAAGTGTTGGTAAGAACTGTTATTCACTCTCCTTACGCTCTCGTTCTGACGTCATGTAACATTCGTTTTTTTTTTCATTTTTCGTCTCCATCCTAATCCTTGATTTAGCCTCTTATTCCATTATTCTCCTCGCTCTCTCTCGTTTGTTCTCCTCCTCACACCTCTCCCATACACGTGCGCAAGGTTAACTCGAGAAGTGGTGTACATAAGGGTCTCGATGCACTGACATTTTTTAAGGACCGGAGGCATGCAAAGGTGACAAGTAAAAGAGACGAGAAAAAGGGTTAATATGAGAGGGGTGGAATAAAGTTAGAGAAGAGGGCTGTGTAAAAAGGGAAGAAGAAAATGATGGAGAAATTAGGAAAAGAAAACAGATGTGGGAAGAGAAATAAAGAAGAATTAGGTGCAATAGAATAATGGGCGATATAAAATACGAATGGAGTTAGTATTGAAATTAGAACGCCCGGACGGGTCAATTTTGACCCGAAGGAAAACTTCCGGTTTCTTAAGGTGCCTCATCCCAACATAGAATTCTATGGAAAAGGACGTCTTTCTTTAGACGTACATTCTCATAAGAGAGCAGTGAAATATTTATCACGTTGGAAAATTAACATAAAACTACTTTTATTTTGAAAAAATAATTGTTACAAACATTATTTTTGACCATGAATTTATCAGTTTGACAAAATTGACTAAACATAAACATAACATATAATTGCTTAAATGACGAAAATAATGGATCGCTTTAATTTCCCAATTTTAAGCAATAAAAGCTGATATTTCAAAGTACGGGTAAAATTGACCCGGTTGGGCGTTCCAGGGGGTGAGCTAAGTCCGGGCGTCCGAGTGTTAATATATGTAAGATACTAAGGCTGCGTGTCATGGTTTACGACATTTACGCAGTTTTTGATCACACCCACAATAACAAGGAAAATATAGTGTCAAATAGATTTAGTTTGGCACAAGGATGTAGAAAAGATGTGCATTAGCTAGGATTGCGTGGGTATTCGGGCTAGTCTTTCAAGGCCTTCACATGTACGTATTTCATCCGGGCACCCGGGCCTCAGTCTGGCTGCCCGGGAAAAAGCTGGCATTAGGTATTGTTAAGCACTCGAGTCCCATCGCCGCTTAACGAGATGAAATGGGAGTTTTCACCGATAATGGAGAATTTGTGTAAATTTTTGGCTCATCCGCTGATTTCATATATAACTATAGACGCGGTAATCAATACGAAAGCTGCCGCCGTTAAAGAATATTGAATTCATACAATGACAGATTTATTTTCAAGCGATAAAATAATTTAAAAAGCTTTTATTGTGATTCTTTTTCTTTCCTAATAAGAACATGTTATAATTCTAAAAAGAATTATAATATAATAAAGAGAGTAAAATTGGAAAACGAATTAATAAAGCATTGTCAGTTTTAAAATAGTAAAAATAAGTTTCTTTGCCCATGCACTTCCCACAAACCATTATCTTGTATACTATGCATCTGGTTGAGGGTTTATTTTTCCTGAAATTTTCCATGATCTGGCATCTTCGATATTTTGCTACAATTTCTTCTTCCAAATCAGATCCTTCGCCTTAATTTTAATAATTTGGCTGCTTTTTTACGTACTTGCTTCACTCGTAGCTTCTCTGCAAGCTGTCTGATGAATTTTCTTACCAGTGATAGACGTATATTTCACGACAGCATTTATTGCCGACAAATCAAAATTGTTAAAAAAGTATATGTACGTCGAACACATCCCCGGGGATGTTATTGAGTTCCGCAAGAATCTCATCAGAGTATAAATCGCATCTACGAGTCATTTATCTGACACTATTCTGTGCAAATGCACGTAAGACTTCCTGCACGCTATTGTTCGTCCAAAGACCGCCATGGACTGAGCAAAGGACTAGTTGAAATAAAAAGAGTTGAAGACAATATATGCAAGTTCAAACATGCAGACACAATGTTGCATTTTTGCGACAGAATACGATCGAGTGGTGATTAGGAGCGAGATGGAGAGGGGGAGTCGGGGAGGGTGGGAGGGAGAGAGAGAGAGAGAGGAACGCAGGGTTGAATGCAAGGAACGGCTGAAAAATAGGTAGTAATTCAACATCATCAGCTGCGATAACATAGAAGCGTTTTGGCATTTCATGTTGAGGAAAATACGTTTCATTCTACACTCGGGTCAAAATGACCCACTCGGGCGTACGAGGTAAATTTATTTATAATTCATGACATACTGTCAGGACAAGATTAAAATCTCTTGTGGGTAAACACCTTCTAAATGATAAAATGTCACGAGAGGAAATTGGGATCAAGATCATATTACAGTAGAAACACCCATTCAAATTCTCCTTTGGATGAAATTGACCCGTCCGGGCGTTCTATTGTTAAAATGGCAAGATTTCCCCAAAATATGTGAATTAAACGTTTAACATGATGAATTTCGAACTGTAGAGGAAAAACGAAGTACAGAATAAGAAATCTTGTAATTCCTTCGTTAAAATGATCTAAATCTAAAAGTCGTGAGTCACGTTTTCTAATTATAATCTCAAAATGAAAAGTCTGCATATCAAAAATTCTATTTTTACGTATTATTTTATGGGGAATGCAAATCATTCCCTGGAGTCGAGCCCTGGACGTTTTTCTTAAAATTTTATTCCTCAGAGCATTTTTATATTCTCAAGTAAAAGCTTTCTTAGGAAAAAATAGTGACAAATGTAAGGAATAATAATTACCGTTGAAATAAACTACGCATTAAAATGCTTGTGGTGAAATAAATTTTTAAATTTGGAAAATTGCTTTATTCGGATTCTTACTTTATCCTTAAAAACTATGAAATGCTCTTGCACTATCTTGGCAATAATTAACTATTTGGGAAAGTTCTTCTTCCTTTGAAAGGATTGGCTCGACCAGCTTTGCTCCGGCCATGCTAACGGCATCGTGAGACTAATTCTGGTCTTTGCAAGCATTTAATAGTCAGCCTCTGCGATTTATTTAGGAAAAATCCCCTTAGTGTAATTTTATAATCGTGTTAATTACATCGCTTAAATCACACTGTTACGTTTTGATATAAATTCTGCAATTTCTCTGTATTTGGAATAGGTATTAGAGGGAAAGATAGAGGAATTCTTGAAAAGATATCACATCGGGTGATTTTCGCAAATTAAGTAAACAAGATCTTCTGTAGTTACGTAAATACTTTAATGTCCTTTCGTGCACACACAGCATTTGTATTGAATAAAAATGCATACTTTATGACGAAGGAATAAGCGTTAATCTAAAGATTCTATTACAACCACTTAAATCAAGGGATACGTGTTTAAAATAATTTCAACTATTTCAGGGCAGTGCGTTTTACTCAAATAAAAAAATCATTTCCCTTCCGAAAAGTGTCAGTGTAATGATAAAGTTACCTATGATAATGATGAAGTTACCTACTGCTAAAACGCCTCTGCATTGCACGTATAAAGAGTGCATCTCATTGTTTCTTGCCAACATTATGTTTGAAAATATTTAAATATGTCGGCTGCCTGTGCATAGCAAATTTCACTTCTGAAAAGGGAAAGTACAATTTTTTGAGCGAGACAAACGCATGCCATAAACAATGGAAATGAGTAAATGAAGCCGCAAATATGTGGGGGTTTTGAAGTAGAAATTGAAAAAATTAAAGCATTTAGGTATGATTAATAGGGATATGATGATAATATGTCGATATATCGCAAATACGCGAGAAATCAAATCAGATGAGCGAAAAAGACGGAAAATATAAATAGTACTGAAATACGGAACTTTCTGCTCGCACAGAAAATTACTTGATGCTCCTTTAACCTCTCCACAGGCTATATATCCGGGGATAGATAGACTAGAAGAATGCGGATGCCTGGAATTAGTGTATCTCTGTTGAATAACGCGGCTTAAGCCTTCCTTTCAGAGACCCCCGGAAATCCTTTGCAATAACACAAAAGACGGGGCCGGGGCTCTTCCCTAGAAGTTTTTTCCAAAAACTTTCGCCAGTCAGCACGACCTTATAGCGAGAAACATGGAATATAATACCCTAAAGCCGAAGCTTCACGCAATGTACAAAGAGAATGAGGTTGATGAAGAAAAAATGTAATAGGGGACGTTTGTTTGAACTCCCGAAGAAACCGAAGGCGTATGCAATGAAGAACATTGTCGTAATCGTAAGGAGTTTATTTTTTATGGAAAATTACGTAGATCCGGAGGGAGAGTTGGAAAAATAAGGGGATAGTGTGAGCTTAATATTAAAAAAAGAAATTGAAGTTTGAGATCTTGAAAAGAGGTTGAGCAGGTAAATGGGAGCGGGAAGAAGAATTTCAAATAAAAAGAGATTAATTTCATGAAAGAAGCACCAAAAAACGCCAACGAAACTATGAAAATATACTGAATTAACAAAAAAGGTGGATTATTCGAGTTTAGGCGCCGGAAAAAAAGTTTTTAGAGCTGCGATATCTGAATTAGAGGAGTTTCCGTTTCTTGGAAACAGATACCCTCGTGAAAGTAATAGATATACATATAGACATGTTGATATATGCCCTTAAGACCATTGGGATGATTTGGCTGATAAAATCTTTTACTATAGAAATTTAGGAATGAAATCTGGCCAACAATTCATTTCAAATGAGATTTTAAATGCATTTTTAATCTGCCGAGTTGCCATTTTATAGAGATTTGAATACACAAAATAATTGTACACTACTCCTTCTGAAAGTCGAAACCACGGTAATTGAGTTATTTTGTATGGTTGAATTTGTAAGGTGTGTAACATTAAGTTTCTCTCATTTTCATCTTTCTAATTTAATGTTTTAATGAAAAACAAATTTGATTTATCCATTATTATCATATGAAAGTGATGTAGTTTGAGAGAATATATGGCTTGCTTTCATTCCAATGTGAAAGAAATAGAGAAAATAAACATTTCGGGAATCATACCAGAAACTCACTCGTGATTCTCCTTTTTTATTGCTGAAATTTTTATAAAAATCTATACGTGTGCAAAGTTTTAGCTCCTAATTCCATTTTAAAGACTTCAAAAAAAAGAGCGGCGAGTTGACGAGAAATTGAGCAATGATAATATATAGATTTTATTTTTGGTACGTTGATTCTTATCTATTACTTCTGGATCATTAATATCAATATTACAATAGAATGATCAACCGAATACGAATATAAAAATGGTCCAACCGCTTAAATGCCTTAGATTAGGAGCAGCAGTGAGTTAAGTAGCGAACGAAGATGCTGCTGTGGGGTTATCATATCTTCCGCTCTTGACGAATTTCACTTAATGCCATCGTACCACTGATACGCGGTAGCTGAAAAGATGTTATTCGTAAAGAAATAGGAAATGGTGATGGAAGGAGAAATATAGTAATGAGAAAGGAGAGAATAAATATAATCAAGGTAAGTGGAGTAAGTGGAGCGAGCGAACGAATCGGACGAATTTTGGATTCGTTGATATACAAGAGTTAAGGGCTGTAGAAGAGCAAAGAGAAACATAAAGGTGAGAATGGAGTAAAAATGGACTTTGCGGATGTAGTGGACGAGGGCGAAAGAGAGACAATTTAATGGAGAAAGAATGGAATTAGCGAAGATTGAGGGAACGAATCTGAAATGGGAAGTTGTGAGTGGAGGAGAGAAATGTAGAGTTGAAGGGATGACAGTCAAGCATAAACCGTCATAAATACTTTCAGTGTGGGGCGTACACAGGCAAAGATATATGTGTATATATATATATATATATATATATATATATATATATATGTGTGTGTGTGTGTGTGTGTGTGTGTTTGTGTGTGTGTATTTCAACTATTTTAGTTGATGACTGTCGCACAGGATGAAAAAAACACCTTTCTCTCCGTCCCACGTAGCGAACTTTATTTCTCTTACACGTTAAAAGTTTGCGCATAAATTATTTTCGCTTTCATATAAGTTTACAAATCCTCTCACTCCTCTGTTACGCACCGTGAGTTTTTAATTAATATTACTGCGTTTTAAATGTAAATTTTTTAAAGGTGCCTGTTGTTTTATTTGCGTTCGTTTGCATTTACATTTCAGAGTCAGGAAAAAGTTCGCTGCCTTTTATACGGGAGGAAGGGTTTATTTGAATTCATGTATTCGCCAAATGGTCCGGAGTTACTTTAACACGCGAGAAATCAAGACGTGATTCCGGTGTTTATTATGATTTGATATTTTAAAGTACACTATATGTGTTATAGTTTGTACAATGCTTGATCTCTGTAATCGATTCACATTCCAGCTATGATATCTTTAAAACACACATTTCGGTCGTATTAATATCCCTTGCTTATTTGGAATTTTTATAAATACACTCCACCAAAATTAACGGGTTTGATTGCAGGCACGAGTGTTCTCCACATAGAAAATTATTGAAATGAATACTTACTTTTAAAGGAGATAATTGAGGTACCAACGTTTAGATAAAACTAACTACAGGTCTAACTTCTAAAACTCAGTGCAGAGACCTTATCGATTTTCGGAGTTTTTTCGGAAATTCAGAGAATATAATTTTGTATCTTATTTTATTGAATAAGTGGCATATAACAAAGAAAAAACACAACATAAATTTAAGCATAGCAAACATTGATAATAATGTTTTGCTATGCGCTAACTTTTCTATAATGGTGAGGAATTTTCAGAACGTCGCAATATTTGTATAATATGGCTAAAAAATAACTAAATTTAAAGAAAGGAAAATACAAAAATTAATTAACCTTGTTCTAAAAAGGAGCATTGCCTAGAGCAAGCAAGAGAGGAAAGACGCACGCACCATGCGTGCATACATGCGAGGCAGAGGCGTTCTTTACGATTTATGCAATCATGTCGAAAAAGAGAAATGTTAATGGTTTAGTATAATATATAAGAACAGGCAAGCCAGTAGCGATGCCACGGAAATATTGAATTTTTTATTCACTGATTTATTTTATAATTGGTTTTAATTGATGAAAAATAGACAATTATTTAAAACTTACCTCACTTGAATAGTAGTAATATAATCTTTATGTTCACGTTCATTCCTTCGTCGTAAATTACCAATTTCTTTTCACTTACAAACGCTGTGGTGAGAAGTTTAAACATGGACTTCCCAAGGGGGGGGGGGGGCGATCGCCCCAATTGCTCCTCTCCCATTTGATTCCGTCTCTGCCGGCGACCATGAATTTTTAAAATACCTACCCTTATCAGAATCTTTCTTTCCCTTGTCATACTGGCTTAATCTTAGGTGTAGAAACGAGGAATGTTGCGTAGAATGAATTTAAGAATGCACCCAGTGGAGGGCAATGGGGTCTTCTAAGGGGTGGGTGATCGCCCCTCCCTTGAATCTGCCACTGAGGAGTAGTTATCTGCAAACTAAGGCTGTTTGTCAGTTCCAAGTGTGGCTAATAGCACATAGCCACTTTTGGAATAGTTTCTTTTTTATTTGTTCATGATTTCTATAGATAGTTACATGTAAACAACAGGTGGTGGCACTGTTACTAATCTGGCAGTGTATTATTAATAGCCTGGTGGAGGTTAGTGACTGTAAAACAAGAACAGTTACAGAATTCTCATAATGGTCGAAAACCTTGAAATTATTTTTTAATGTTGGCAACTCACAAGAACATATTTGCAGGAATATGTTTCTTAATACTTTGGGTATTAAACAGGGAGGATTGAATTTTGCTATTGAAAAAGTACACCAAGTGGAACAACTGAGGAAGACAAAAGGGGAGGTTATGGTATTTCAAATATATCGGAAGATTCGGTTTCTTTTGTGAAGAAGATAACTAAGCATACAGGAAAGATTTCAGTGGGACCAGGCGCATACATATTATGTATGCGCCTGGTCTCACTGAACTCTTTCCTGACTGGAAGGAAGACAAACCTCTACACCAATGTTTCTCAACTTTTTTTGTATGAGTCACCCTATTCCAGTTCTGTGTCACCGCGTTTACCATTCCATTTCCCTCATGTCATCTTTATTCATTGGGCTTTATCTATGACATAAAGATCGAAATTTATGTATTTTAAAGACGCAGAAGCATTCATTCTTCTGGTTTTATCTATTTTTATAAGCCAGAATATGATACACTGTGCATTTATTAAATATTTGCGTCACCCCTCAATAACTCTCGCGTCAACCTGAGGTGTGATGTCACACCGGTCGAAAATGTCTTCCGCACGTAATTGGTATTAATATACTGATAATCTCATATATGTGAAAATCAAACTTTATGAACATGTATACCATACATAAATATCAAATTATCTTGGTTAGCGAAGCTACACAGGCACTGAAGCAGTATTTTTGGACGAAGATTGTTGAGAGAACTGGGGAGAGCTGGGCCTAAAACTCGATATACGATAATGTTACTGGACGCCATATAGTTATAGAAAAATGGTTTATGCAATATTTTTTACGAAATAAATCGAGTGAATTTTAATCAAAATCGTTAGAGCCATAAATTAATAAATAAATTGACATTTTCTGAAAATCATGAATAAACTACTCAATATTTTTGCACTATATCGGTCATCTCTTCATAGCTTCTATTCTGAATGATCTTGTGACTAAATACGATGTTTCATGTTATTTTGTGGAGCTATTAAGGCTCTAAAACCGCGCGCAGACGGACAAAGGGACAAATCGAGTGAATTTTAATCAAAATCGTTATAGCCATAAATTAATAAATAAATTGACATTTTCTGAAAATCATGAATAAACTACTCAATATTTTTGCACTATATCGGTCATCTCTTCATAGCTTCTATTCTGAATGATGTTGTGACTAAATACGATGTTTCATGTTATTTTGTGGAGCTATTAAGGCTCTAAAACCGCGCGCAGACGGACAAAGGGACAAACTGAATGGAGAAAATGTCTTTTTTAGACTCAATGATACCTCAAACGTGTATTTCTGTCTAAATCTTGACGTTAACTTTTTCATTATCACAATGTTTTCTCTATATAGTGCAAAAGAAGCTTAACTTTTCGTATAAATGGATCGAGATTCGTTTCAAATTAGCCTATAAGTTATCTTGGCTACGTTAAAAATTTCCGTTCTTTTATAATGAGATGCCATGTAGCTTGGCTTGGTATTAAATGCCGTTTATTATCACAAAGTGTAGCACGACATCAGAATTACTTTTAACGTTTACACCATTTATAGAGAAATGTTCACACAGGGCTCCATTACAGTCTCTTTGATCTTTTCCGTCGTATCGCCAATATATTTAGAAATTACTTGAGAATGCAACAATGTTGAATAGCGCAAAAGAGGCCTCTCATCCCAATATAAACGTCCATTACATGTGTCGGAGAACTGTGTTAAGGTGGTAGCAGTACGAGACGTGTGTTTATCTCGTCCTGTTTGTCACGTACAAATCACCAACAAAATTATTTTTGTTAAAATATAAAATTCATATGAAAACAAGAGGCATTTCAATAGACAGCTATTGTATTCCGAATTAAGACATTTACCAAGGCGAGATCCCAATTTTAACGTTTTCCGCTAATTGAGGAAAAACAGAAAACTCCTTATGCGAATGCCGTTGATTGTGAATCATTTCTTAAATCTCATGACAAGATTTGACACAGAGAAACTTGAGGAATTTGATTTTTCAGTTAATATTGTGTTTTTATGGAAATCATTTCTGTTTTTGCATGTTTTAGCATTCACTATTTGGCGAATCTGTTTTGAGAATAACTCACGATAGTTAGCCAGGTAAATGTAAATTAAATTTATATTTACAACCTAGATAAAGACAGAAAATCACAGACGAAAAGTAATATGTATTCTATGATTTTTATACGAAAAAATAAAATTTTCAGATTACAAAAACTATAATAAAATATTAATATTATCATTAAGATAAAGATTTTAAATTTTTTGCATATATAGTAAATTTAACATTCTACTTGGGTGCCAAAAATAAAATTTGACTTAGTAATATTTCCGCTAAATTTTATATCAATATCCTCAAATCGCAAGTATTTATTAAATTATTTAAATCTAATTTTATACCAAAACATCTTCCTGCCTTTGATATGCGTATAAAATGCTCCTTTGCATAACTTTATTGAAAATGGACTTTGCCAAGTATTTTAAATCGTACAGTTCTGTTACGCTTTCGTTGACGCGGGGAATTTAAATTATTCACAGCAGCATATACCTGCCATGCACAAAATTTACGGCTTGAGTCGTGTAACGGCCAGAATGTCTTTATGTAAACATGGCTGAAACTCGTTTTTGAGCTTCTCATTTTGTGATGAGGGGCCTGGCAGAGCAATCGCTTTTAAGTAAAAGCGGCACTCTGGGTTGCGAGGTTGATTGAGTAGTGAAATGGTGGATCGAGGGCCTCGGCTGGCGTCTGACTGCACATATTAATGAGAGGCTATATTTTATAGGTGGATAAAGACGTCTGGCGGTCAAATGAAACTGATGGAATGGGGAAATGAAAAGTAGGTAATTTCCCGCGATAGGGAAACGGGAAGAAGAGGACGGAATTGTAGAGGGAGAAATATGCAGGGTGAGTGGGAGTGCTGGAGGATGAATTGAAAAGAGCAAGGGATTACAAAGGATAGGGTCTAGAGGAACGCAAATGCGATGATTGGAGATGAAAAAGTGTTAAGGGATAGATGCCATAAATGAGGTAGTGCCGTTTGTGAAAAAGAGTTAGGCACTCCTGTTTGAGGAGGGAGTGAAACATAGTTTGATAGAGTTTTAGTAGTTATAGAGAGGGGTTGATATATTGTTAAAGACTGGAATGATTGCAACCAAACATTAAAGCCAACGATAAGAAAAGAGATGACGCTAAACGAGGAAGGCATTTAGAGCGGGAGAATAATTATTGGCGGAAGAGAGAATCTTTAAAGAAATTGACGGAAATATTCTCCCCGCGTTGATACAGGAATCAAGATCGGAGAACCACTTGATTGCTACATCGTCAATATATTTTTAACAAGTTGATTTTGATGTTTGCATATAATAATAGTAATATAATATAACCATCTATTTTTATTTTTAAAAATATATTTTATTTTATATACGGGATAATATCCGTTGTTTAAGAAGACTATGAAATTGACTCAAATATTTTTTTTTGCCATGTATTTTTTATTTTTATTTTTTAAATTTAACCGATTGTCTTTAGATTTGATTTATTTGTAGTTAAGGGGAGAGAAGAATCACACAAGCGGTTGGTTGATGGCAAGTGGAAGAAAAATATAGCAATAAACAAGTGGTGTTCAATAACTGCCGAGGTCTACGGAATCATCGTTTCTGTGACAATTTAGGAAGTCACATCAGCAATTGAATAATAATCAAAAAAACAAAAGGCGAGGACAAAATAAGAACATTGTTTAAAGAGTGCGTATTAAAAATTATTTCTAATAAATGCTTACTTTTATCGAATATTTAAAGCTCTTTTATATTTAACTCCTGAAATTTCTTCTTTATGCAGCATTTTAGAGCCTGATATTTAATTTTCTACCTCATCGAGTTACACAAATATTGGATTTTATTTTGATATACATAGAATAAGTCACTTACATCGTAGGCCTAGCAACCAATACTTTATTAGAAAAATATATATAAATAAATCTATGTAGAATAGCATCAAAATCTCTATGATATATTGAAATTAATATTACTTACAAATGTTAAAAATTCTCCTTTTTGAGCTGCCCTGTATTATTTTGCGTCAAAACTGAAAAACTAATATCTTGTTAATTATCATTTAAATATATTACGGTATAATGATGATATTCTGATTTTAAGAAAATAAAAGCAATATTTTTATAGCACTTATGTACAAAAACGGTTTTCTTACTACACATTTGTTATTGTTTACACAAAAGAATGGCAACGTCGTCCTTCTCTTTCTCGCATACATTATCCACAAGTAATAACACCAATTAATACCACAATGAAAATATGCCAAGTACTTAATTATAATAAAATATTTAGTAAAATTACATATGCATATTTTAAAAACGATTTAACGAATATGAGCTGAGGGAGGGAGGATAATTTTTAGCAAGTTTTCCATGGTAAAATGTTGTTTCCGGAGAGATAATAGTGGAGGGAGGAAACAAGAAAATCGAGATATGTGCCCTAAACGTGTGAAAAATAATCATACAGCAGAAACTGATTAGTTTTTTTACTACTATAAATTACCTAAACAACTTCATTCGATGAAATTACCTTAACTACCGTAAAAATAAGAAAATTTCAAGTGCCAACTTTCAAAGTGAAGGAGAATAACATAGAGGAGAAGTTGTCCAGCACTTCTAGGGTTTCGGGTTTTGAATTTTGCTGAGGACACGATCGAATGTGTTCGTCTTGATTATCGTTGTTGTGAACATTTTTAAACGCGTGCGTGCTGTTTATCAGCTAGTTAAATTAAAAGTGAATCACACTTCGAATTTTTCTACGTAGAAATGCATGTTTATGCGCACAAAAACGTGCAACACACGAAATTGCCTTAGAAGTCTCGCAATAAAATGTTATATTATCCAGGGCATTGTGAAGGGAATAGGAAAACGAGGGGAGTGATAAAGGTAGAAGCAAACGCGGTGTGGAAACACGCATTGGCAATTGGGTCGGAAAGAAGGCGGGCAGAGAGATTGGCTAGAGTAAGGCGAAGAGAGAAATGGGTATCTTTAAAAGTGAGGGGGAGAGAGAGATGGCTGGAGTAAGGGCTAGTGTGGGAATAGGGACGACGGATGGAGGAAATATTGGAGAAGATGAGAGGGGGCGTGGAGAACCGCGGGGGGTCGAGGTTGGACGTGCCTTGGTGTTGAAACCGCAGTGATCTTTAAAGATTCGGTTGCCTTAGGAGAGGGATATCTCGAGAGTGTGATGAATGGGGGTTTGTTGACGGGAATTTCGTATGGCTGTTAAGGCATAGGAATTGTGCGTTTGTGGGTGGGGGGAGGGGGGTTGGAGACTGAGGTTGTCATTATGAAGAGTTAAGATCTTGCCTCTTTATCTCACTCCTTTGACCCTTTTTCCTCTGTCAATGAAACGTATATGCGCACGCGTGCACACAAACACGTCTTTTGCGTCCGTTTTTTCCATCTTTCCTACCAACAAGGCCGCTCTATTTGACTTTTGTTTCTTCTTTTTTCCCGCTCTGATTATTTATGAAATCTTAAAAAGTTTTTTCCCGTTTTTGAACTATTTTTCTACTCTTCACGTAATATGTAGACAAATCTATAAATACTTTATGTATCCTTGTTCAGTTGAAGAGGAAACAATTCAACCTTCTCTTATCAGAATTAAATTGAATGATAAGATATCAATTAATTGTAGTAACAATTTTTATAATGGTTAAAATTATTAATAATATAGAGTATATTTATGATGAAGTGGAAAATTAAATATTCTGATAGTTATTTTTTTGCTGTAAACTTAAAATACCACGAAACTATAGTGACATTAATTCTTATCATTTCTTTTGATTTCAAATCATAATATAAATAGATATACTATATAGGGCACTTTTTCGGTTTTTCAAAATCACCATTTGCAAAGATATAGGCTTTAAAAACAATGTAATGTTTATTTCTCACTGTTGTCATGGAGTTTTTTTTATTTTAAACGAATGGCTTTAAAATTTTCAGTTTTGATATGAAATGTAAATATAGTTTTTCCTACTTGTAATCCATGAAGTACGAGAAAATTTTTGTAGTAATCAAAACCGTATTTGATAAAACACTACATTTAGTTCAATATATAGTGGACTTCCGCCCGTTTTGGAAAATTAATATTAATATTTTTATATTAATATTTATCTTAAATTTCAGATAATTTAGACTTATTTCCAGAAATATTAATAAAATTTTATCGTAAAGACGGATTAGTAGGTGTTCTGAACAAGAGAAATGTACAGTGCTGAAGGAAAAATACAAAAAAATGGCTTAAGAAAATGAGGACGAATGAGAATAGAGAAAGGAGGTTAACCGTCACTTCGAAAGATAGACGGATAATCGTGCTTTTTTCTGGTAGACACCGAAATCGCAGTCCCTGATTAGGGAAAAGAGTGAGATTTTCAGCTTCAGAAGAAGAAGAAAAAAGGAGCAAGAGGAAGGATAAAGAATTAAAAAAGGAGATAGCGCGGAAACACGGGGGAAAGTAGGAAAAACGGAAATGAGAGCGCTCGGAGGGAACGCAAATAGAGGGAGAAAGAGAGAGAGAGAGGTAAAGGATAAGAGGACGGTTTTTCGTAGGTAAACAGGAGAATGGACGTTAGAACGGGTGGATTAGAGAAGATTTTCGCTCGGGGCAAAAAATAACAGCCCAGGAAGGGCTTTGTGAGGCGTTAAGGGTTTAGGAGTGAGAGGGGGAAAGGGGTAAGTGGTAATGAAGGTGAGGGTAAGGGAAGATTACGCGAAACTGAGGGGGAAGGGTTTGTCAGCAAGGGGTTTTTCCTCCTGGCATTGTGAGAAGGAAAGGGGAAGGGGCTAGGTGCGGAGGGCGGATTGGAAGAGGGGGTGAGGTTAAATTGGGAGGAGAGGGGAAGAAACGTGGGGTTGGTTCGGAACGCTCTGACCCACATAACTCACAATTAGGCTCTCTTCCTCTCTTCATTCCCTCTCACTCTTCCTCTCTCCCTTCCCTCTCATTCTTTCTCTCGTACGGTGTACGGGATAGGGGCTGAGAGTGGGGGTGCGGAGAATGATGCGAACTCGAAGCGTTAAGGAAGATCATTGCAGGAGACAAGGTTGGAAATGAGGGGTATATGGCGTGGGAGAGTGGAGACGGACGTGAAGTAGAGAAGGCGAGGAGCAACGGTATTGCAGCGCAGATTTTAAGGGATAGCAAATGTAAAGTGAGAGACATTGCTGGTCGAGAATGGGTGGTTAAAGGGTAAAGACAACAATCCGTGAATACTAGGAAAGAATGAAGGAATGGCTGAAGGGAAGCGATTCTAGGCAAAGGAAAGTGGTAAATGGTATGATGCAAAAGGAGGATGAAAGGGAAGCGGTAGTATGGGAAGTTAGGCAGGCTCATAGAAGGAGATAAAGGAAGAAGGTAGGGAGATAGACCGGCAGAGGGGGGATATATTGAGAGCACGAGTTAAGGGGAAGGGAGTTAGGAGACAGAGAACATGGGAAAAGAAATGGGGAAAGAGAGAGGGGGTGATAGGAAGCGAGTAAAAGAGATAGGTAGGAGAGAGAACGAAGGTTTGCAACGGTGATTGAGATGAGAGTGGAGAGGGAAAGACCGTCGGATCAAAAAGAGTAACAAGTGAGGGCTAAACGGACAGAGCAAGAAATGTTGAATCGGGTACGGAATTAACGAATAAGCGGGATGATCTCAAGGAGAAGGAGAGGATAAGATATGTTTTGCTGAGAGACGTTTTAATGTTTTCTTCGCCGTTTTTATCCAACAGTAAGTTAGCTTAAAATGATATCGGTTTTATAGAAGGAAGAAAGAAAAACGTATTTTATTCTACTGAATTTCAATTTATTCGCAATTACGTTTCAACCACCTTACAACGAGTTATTTTTCTATAGTATTTTAGCCTTAAATTATCATAAACTTAAACCAGCATTAAAAGTAAAGTTATTAAAATTTTGCTCAACAACGCAGAGAAATTAAACTTTTTTGAAACATTATTTTCTCGTGCTCACTTAAAAGGTTTAATTTTATTCAGAAACAAGATTAAACTCAAATCTTCGCGATTTTTATATGATTATTTCAGTTACATTAATCTTGAATTTAAGTAAACATTTCTGTGTTGCGTGATAGTTGAATACGGCGCGTGGGTTTGGAATAGGTTAAGGTTACGTTTTAAATTCTCGGCATGTTACCACAATGTCTCTAGAGGTAAGAAAAGTGAGTAGTAGGCAAATACAGAGAAATATCAAAATATTATTTACGTAGTGAGATTGTGCGAGGAGGATGAATGTAATATGAGATTCGGATTATGATTTATTGCATTGAAAATGACATGCATGTCTTTTAACAGATACAGAAATGAATTTTAATTTATTTTTTATTGAATACGCTAAAAACAAAAGATATTATTTTTATAACAAGTCGTGTTGTTTAAGGGAGTAGTATAATGGGAAAATATAATACAATTTAAACGAATTTTTAAATTGTACACAGGGTATGTCTCGCAGCAAACCCCACGAAATATAAATCAATCAAGCTACATTCTAAAATTATCTTTATTTTCCATTGAAGTTCGTCGCCTGAATTAAAAGTAAATCCATCGGTCATACTTAAAAAACAGTATATGTCAGAAGGGAGTGGGAGGCTTACAACATTAATTAAATACAACGGAAGCGTAAGGGAGAGAAGAGAGAGGAAGAAAAAGAATTTATGGAGCACAGAATGAAGGGAGATTATATAATGCAAAATTGAGATGCATGGTTTGATACAAGGGGTGAGAATCGCAGGGTCGAGTGGGTGGAAAGAGATGGAGGGGGAGAGGGAGGAAGATACGGGTTTGGAGTGGGTTAAATTATTTCATAAAAACAAGAAGGGAAAATGGAGGAAGGGTTGATAGCCAAAATGGAGTGAAAACCATTCCGAGGGAAGCAGTGGTGGCGAGGGAATGGAAGGAGGGGATGATGACGGTTTGAGAGACGTAGAGGAGAGCTGGTGAGGGCATGGTGTTTCAGGCTATGGCACGCAGGCGATGGGGAGTGGGGCGGCTATTAAGGTTTTTGGAGGAAGAGTAGGGGTATGTTGACGCTGGTAATGGATTCAGCATCCCTTGACCCTCTCTCCACTCTTCCTCCTCCTTCCCCTCTCCGCCAAATAATCCTTCCCACTCCCTTCAATCCCCGCTCCTTCTCCTACGCCCCTCGCCGTTAAGTGGGGAGGAAAATGTTTTCCAAAATAAAAGCCAAAATAAATTGAATGGAGGGTAACAATAAAAAACTCGCGGGAGCATGCACACGGAGGAAAAAAATAATTCGGGATGACAAAATAGGGTCGTGTGTACCTACCCTGTCAACGGAATACTCACCTCCGTGATGGCGAGAAATGAAGCATCAACAGATTTTTATCTCGTCCACTCCTTCCCTCGCCCTCTCTATCACTCGTTTGCCCCTCCCTTCCTCCTGACACTCCTCTCGACGCATTCCTTTTTTTCGCGCTCTCACATTTCGTCTTCCTCTCCCCTCTCTTTCTCTCTACTCTCTCACTCCTTTTCACTCACTCTATTCCTCTTATATTCCTCCTAAATTGTCCTCAACGACTTAATGATATCCCACTGTCATTTATGTTTCAGGAAAATAGTTTAATTTGTTTTTCCTCTCTGTCTTTCTCACTCTCTCGAGGTTCGGTGACTTTTCTAAAGCTCTCGTAAAACGAAGCTACTTTGTTTATTCCGAAGATTAAGTCTCTTTATTTAAATCACGATTTTTGGCTATATCCTAGATATTATATGGATAAACACACTGGTCATAGTATCACTATAGAAGTCTTTCATCAAAGAGATACTGCAAAAATTTTCATGTAAAGCATCTCGTTGCTATGTGACGAATATTTTCGAAAATTAGTTTCAGTGCTTACGAAACGTAGTATCTAAAATAAATAATTTTACCCTATTTCTCGTGTTAACGTTTTGTTGATGCTACCTTTAATTATGCATTGAATTATTTTTAAATAATTGTTTTCAAATATATATTATGCGTTTAGAAGATTATATTATATTTTAAGAAATGAGATTTGTGTATTTATTAATCGATTGTACTATGTTAAATCAGAGGATTTAAAACACTATTTTTAAAGTTTGACTTTTATAATTAGTGTTTTTAAGATAGCGAATGTCCATAAAAATGAAGCACATATACAAACATTTTTGACATTACTTATCGAATTAATTTTCACTTTTTTAAGCGATTGCGGTTCTAGGTCATCTTTCTGTCTTCACATCTACATTGGGTCCAAAATTCTCGCGTGGAGCTTTGTTTCTACCCCCTACATTCTGGAGTTTATTTTTCTGACTGGAAAGTCTACAAAGAAAACACTCTATATTCAAAGGCAGCTAGCTAAAAAAAAATATTTGAGCACGAGTTTTTTTGATCTCCTGAAACGCACGTCACTTTTTAATACTAACAAAATTGCAGTTGGGGTTGTCGGGAGCGTTTTAAATAAGTTCGAATATTCATTCTGCTAGTTTTAAGAACGCTTACTGTCAACTCGTGATTCTTCTGAAGAACACTGCTGCAAGAAGATGCTCGCAGCAAAATAAAAACCTTCTCAGATGCTTGCCATGTATTATGTTCCATTAAGTGTCTCTCCTCCTAAGTGGTGGCGATTCTTATCGTTGAAATTACGGCTTCCTTTCTTATTGCAGTGGAAGACGCGTTAGAAGTTTTCCTTTTTGGTTTAAACTTAATTCCATGCGTCCATTTACAAACCACCTTTGAAAATATCCACTTCCGATACTCGGCGCTAATTATACTCGGAATGAATTTTGATTAACGACAAACCTTTGTTGTCCAGATAATGTACAATTGATGTTAGTCTGTAAATGAAGGTTTCTTCCTTATTTAAGATTTTATTTGTATGGAATGAAATAGGTACAAAAATAATTATAAAAATCTCTAGTGTTTTTTGATTAAATATTGATAATCAGTACTCAGATCGATATGTTTTCCAACTAACGATACAGACTAATTGTAAGACTCATTTCGTAACGATATTACCGTATTCTCTGATACTTCAATATTTATAACTCTGTAGATATACATATTTTAAAAATTTAGATATTATAGTTATGATTAACATTTTATTAGAAATGATAGGAATCAAACAATACCATATCTTTTATACTGGAGTTATTTCATTCGCCTGTACCTAACTGAAGCAATATTGCTGCTTATTGCGTCAGTTGAAGGGTATAACTCTGGCTACAATATTGTTACAGCAGTGTTGTCCAACGGGATTTTGAGGTTCGTCAAACTTAGGGTAAACAGAACGATATATTCGCCACATTATACTAAATACATACAATATTAATATGAAAAGTGCTTAATCTTTAAATAGGTTACAGGTTGTATTAATCAGCATTTACTGTTATTCTTCAAGTAGTTATCTCGAGTTGTGTCAATGTACTGAAGAAATAGGCATACCAAAATAGACATTATTACGTTACAAAATAAAAAAAACGGCAAACTAGAGGTGATCGGTTTAGGATTTTTTCGTAGATATCAAGGGTGATCAGAAAGGAACGGAACTGTATTTTCATCTCCAGATTTAGGACAGTTAGTTATTTACAGCACTACATGTTTCATACCTAATCAGGTCAGTGGGCGTCTTACATATTCTTGTCAATATCTATGGAACGCTCATAGAGTGAAACGTTTTTTTGGCATACACATTATGGATTTACAAACAGAGCTACGATATGCAATACTAATTTGTGTTCTTTTGAAAAAACATACAAAGAACAGTTTGAAATGATCAGAAGTGGATTGATTCCATTGGGATTTTGTCCCGCGATAGTGTTTGAGTAACGTAAACGATCGATAACGAACCTCGCAGTGGTCGACCGTCCACATCATGATCTGAACCAAAAGTCAATCAAATCGATAAAAATTTACAGTCTTATCAGCTAGAGAAAGATATTTTCAAATGCTTTTGCAGCCTAACACAGCGGAAGTTTTGTTTTGCTGGAAGTTCCTCATATGAGAGTCCTTACAATCAGCATAACACTAAAAAACATCTAATCTTCCCTAAAAAGGACCAACTTGTAATTTTGCTCTTAATATGCATGCACCAACAATTGCCCTATCATTACATGCCACGCACTTAACACTAATTTGTCGCTAAACTATATGCCACAGAATACTTCAAACTCCTTGATTTTATACCACCAGACTGACATCGGATGCTCCTAAAACGTGTGTCAACAAACTTGCTTTCAATGCCCCCTTCTTTTAGGCAACACAAATTACAGTAGCTTGTCCCTGAAATGTGTACCAGCAAACACACTAAATTTCCCCGTTATTATGCCACCCAACGCACACTAGTTTGCCCCTGAACGTATGGCATCATTTGGAACATTATGTCACCCAACTTAAAACTGGCAGCCCATGCAACGAATACGGTCAAACCTATACCAAATGCTCCATTATTTAAGACCGCCAATAATACACAGGTTGCTCCCTGAGGCGTATGTCACAAATATACATCAAAATCCCCGATCTTATGCAGCCTAACGTACATGTAACTGTAACTATAAAGCCCGAGTCGGCAACAGGATTTTGAGGCGTGGCGAATAAGTCAGGAAATTCGCCAACTGAGTATAAACATCTACTAATAATATGGATAAATAATGGATAATAAACCCTTGAATTTGCTTTAATGAACTTTATCCTAGCACTCTGATAGATCAAACATAAAGGAATCAAGTATTTTCAATAATTTACAAAAATCACTGTGAAATTAAGTAATCCTTTCCTCTGAACAACTGAAGATAATTCGACTGAATATCTGTACTTAATGCACATCTCAACTCCGCCTCCAAATTCATGACAAGAATTCGGGATCTATGTTTTGACTTAATGAAAGTTACTGAAGAAAATGTTGATTCACAGAACCATGTCGAAACAAACTTTGAAAATAATTGTGAAATGGCTGATGTCAATGTAGAAATCTCATCATATTTCAAAAGATATTCCCATATATCTACAATACATCGATCCTTCTGATAAATATGTGAGTGCATCTGGCTTTGGAGTCCAAGCATGTCACCTTCAAATACACGCCTATCCAAACAAAGCTAAGTGATACGCTCTTGAGTCGAATTTTCAATATCGAAGTGGAGTAGATCTTTCAACAATTGAAATGCTAAGTTATAGCTATCAGACTCAGAAAAGCGTAACTCATATTTCTGAGCCAAATTGTTCAACCAGTTCCCATAGTGCTGCAGTTTATGTTAATCCAAATCAAACGCCACATTTTCGTCAAGATAACTTGCCAAATTTTGGAAGTGCTTGAAATCTTGCTTCTGCACTTGTGCTACGAAAATATTTAGTTTTGACTTGAACTCTCGAACGTATTGCATTTGAACGCATATCAGCTTTTCTGTTTCCTAAAATCTTGAATTCAGTTCATTTAAATAGGCCATAATATCGGTCAAAAAAGGCCAGTCGCATTGCTACACTTTACTTACACTTTCAGAGAATTTCTCGATTTGTCGTTTCTCAACAAGGAATTTTTTAATTTGAGGAAGCAAGGCAGTGAATCGCTCCAACACCTTCCCATGGCTCAACAACCGCGCATTTGCAAAGTAGACGACATCGTCAAAGTAACAATCTTTAGATACTTTCAATGACTCCACAAACTCTCGATGAATCAGAGCATTGCTACTACGGAGGTAATTTACAATGTTAATTTTTTTTTTATTTTTTTTATTTTACACTAGCTCATAAACAGCCGTGAATGGCCTTTTAAAATGAGCGTAATAACATTAACAAAGACGAACACATACAACTATGCCCTCGGCAGGATTCGAACCCGCGACCCTAGCAATGGGAGCTAGACACTCTAACCACCCATCTACCAAGGCCGGCTGTTCATCAAGTAGTTGAAGGTGTCTGTTCCCGCCATTTGCGCCCAAAGACTTTTCTGGTGCAATATGCAGTGAAATGAAGGCAGAATGGTGCTAATGGTGCCAATTTCTTCCAAATGCCCCTTTAAAAGGATAACTAACCCTGACTTTATTCCACTCTTGGCTGGCGCGCCATCTGTTGTCACTGAATCCAATTTTGTCAAATCCAGTTCAAACTTATTTGAAACTTCCAGAAAATTGTCAAGTATGTCAATTCCACGAGTATGACCATTCCTTTCACAAACTGCCAACAATTCTTCGTAAATTTTGAAGCCAATGGACACAAAACGATTCGAAAGTACGAAATGAGCAGTGTCCTTAATATCAGTTGACTCATCCAGTGCCAAGGAAAAACAAATACATAGTTTTTCAAGTGATCACGCAATTGGTTTTTAATATTTTCAGACAATTTTAGCAGTCCGCGAACAACTGTTCTGCAACTTAGTTGGAGATTAAGCACTTTCTGCATGATATCGACTATCGTCTTCGGTTCATATTTCTGCAGCAAAATTTCCATTACCGAGATCATAATTTCTTTCACCAACTCAGCATCTGCAAATGGTTTCTACTTTTTAACCAAAATTCATGTTGCTTTATAGATCACCAGTTCAGATGATGAAAGGAACTGCTTCATGTTACGCTGCTGTTTCAGAAATGTTGATTTCAGTCGAGCAATTTCACTGACGCGACTGTGAGCACCAACTGGAAATTTTTGGTCAAGCTCACTGTATGTATTTCGAAAATGCTTTTTCACACTGTCCACTTTCCTCTCATTGAAACCTTTTGTGCACAGAAGGCACAGTGGCTTTTCTTCCAAAACAGCAAATCCGAGCTCTCAACCTTCTTGAGATTTACGTGTGTGGGGATTTCTTTCCTTACTATCGCACTTAATACGATAGCACTTAACAAATCGCAACGTACTAACATGCACGTTCGAATAACGCCTCTATCGTATACCGCAGATACTCGTAATATCGCCGGACATAATGGCCTCGCCCTCAGTATGCCACGCCCTCAGTACGCCACGCCCTGTGATTATCAGCCTGCTTTATATACCGTGGGTACCACCTACCTTCCTAACTTTTCCTCTTTCCTTCTCTAATGTAAGAACAACAAAGACGTAACCAATAAACGCTTCCCAAAACACCCTTTTAAAAGGCCCGCCTGACGTCATTCCTCTCCCCTCCGCTGAAAGCCTCTCCCGCCGCCGTCACGTGATCTGCACTCTCTCGTGCGGAGGCGAGTCGACAAGGTAGCCCGCGCGCGGACGGGAAGCAGCAGCGGGAGTGATGATTCGTCGTCTGTCCGAGTATTCCGTGATATCGCCGACTTCGTGTTCGAGTGAACAGTGATATACCAAGTAGCTGAAGACATTATTCTGTGCTGGAGTGGACAATGATATACCAGTAGCTTGAAGATCCTTAGCATATAGCATATCAGTTGGAGTTGTTGCATCGAAAATTTTGGTTCGCTGCACATGTCACATTCTTCTTTTCTTCTTCTTTTCACCATCTTCTTTTTCTCGTCTCCAGTGGTTTTATCAGTACTTTCATCAAGTTTTTTGAGTTTTCTGATATAAAACTTATCCATATCTAAAAACAGAGTCGTTTATAAGAACAGACAAGTACTTGCGACTACTCGCAGTCCGTCATTCGGAAATACTTCGCCGAGACTAATCAAGAATAACCAAAAATATCCAAGCAAAATGACGTCATCTGGATTACGGGCTGCGAGTATCATCATGCCAGGCAAATTACTGTACAGTAGAGAAGCGTCAGACAGATAGTGGAAAATTCTGCCAAAAATGTGAATTTTTAAAATATCTTAAAAGTTCAATTCGCCGCACTATATAACCAATTCGCGACAGTAGCGAATGGCAAACGCATTGCCGACCCGGGATATAAAGTATACCGCCAAACTTACACAAAATGCTCCATCATCTTAGGCCACCCAATTTATACTTATTTGCCCCTTAATTGTACCACCCCGTATAACTCATGCTACCCAACCTGACTTGTGCTTGAGTCATATTCACCGAAATAACACCTACTAAAGGGTAGGAGTCCTAAAACCTAAATGTAAAGGCAGCACCCCGCGTGACCACTCTCGAGTTAAGAAGCGGCTGTTATAGCTAATTATTTCAAGAATTCTATCCAAAATAATTCACACTCGAAAATTCGAAGGAAGTAACCTGATATTTTGATGTCTGGCGATCCTGCATAGCAATGAAAGACCTCACAAGGCAACAATTTCAACTGATCTTTTGAAGATATATGGATGTGAGGTGTTTCCACAACCTTATTTTTTATATGAATCCACCGGATTTCAGTCATTTTCCAAAGATAAACGAAGCTTTTTGGGAAGATGTTTTCTAAACATTGAGGAGCGTTCCGCTAATGTGAGCTGGACAATTTTGAGCATCAACAATATGAAACTGCATTAGAGAATCAACGGCCTAGCAAAACGTTTGGAGTAGGTTATTACAAATGAGAGGGACTACATCGAAGGGATGTAATTCCACTTTGTTAAATAAATATGTTATAACTGTGTTAGTGACCATTACAGTTGAAATGTCCTTCGTATATAATAATAAGCATTTTAATAATATTTGGTCATTTTCTATACTTTAGTTTGTTTTTTATCCTGTAATTCATCAGAGATAGATACTATGTTTTCTCCCGGTATCCGTATTTTTTTTAGTGTAACCCTTTACATATGACAGATATTGTCATCCGACTGGCTATTTGGCGTAAAATGTAAGTGTTTTAGATCCTTTTTCAAAACACCTCCTTATCTTGAGTAGGTATTCTAGATAAAACATTATATGCGAACCAATTACTGTTTCTCTTTTCTTCTCGCGACTCACATCAAACTTGTGGGTTTACCGCGTTTACACGTTTTTGATTGGATCCCCTTTATTCTACAGTCTTCCATAATTTCCTTCAACGATTATTTAACTCAACCATATACTTCCATCGGCCATATGTCTCCTCTATTCTCCCAATCATGAGCTTTTGCGATTCACTTGTTTACGTGTTCGCCGGGATCAAACCAATGACGACACCTCCGTCAAGACAGCTGTCATCCAGACACCCTCAAATTACTCTCTGACCCTCTAGAAGTTTCTGCATCCACCCATATGCTACACTCCAATGCCCACGCTGTTCATCCTCCCTAACAGCCTTAATAAAGCTATTATATACCTCCTTATATGTTTTGGGAATATATCCGACGTAATATCGCTATCTCTCGATCATCCTGTTACTTAACGTCCCTACGATACAAACATCACTTTTCCTCATCTATCTCCCTCACCGTCTTCCATCCGGGACTACACGAAGCCCTCAAAGACATAATTTCGGCAGCACGCTCAATTCTCTGATCCCTCCCAATGGCCTACCCGTCCCCTTAAGTCCCCTGTCCTCTTCTTTCGCCGACCCTCTGTCCGCCCACCGGTCCCCAGTCGGATCTTTCCCAAGAGATAAACCTACCACACCAAACTTGCCTAGTTCGCCCACGTTCACGACCTCTTCATGGGCCCAGTCGCTAAAATTACGTGCCATTCCCCCAACTACGCAGTACTGGATTCGCCAAAAATGTTGTCTATCCTGCTACCCGTTGCCAAGAGGACTTAGGTACTAGTCGGCTTTAATATCAGAATAAATGACAGTTGTAACATCATCACCCCAAACCCCACCTCCGGCCGTCCACTCTACCTCCCTCTAGGATTTCACATGCCATGGTACCTGAATTAATTTCTGCCACCAAGCGAGGGATAATTATGACGACTCGATGGGCATGCTATCACACTCCGGTTCCTTTCATCCCCTTCATACGATATACTCCTCCGTACGGTCTTAAATATCTCCCGCCAACCTTTGTTACTGCAATCATTTTAATATATTCTCCATTCACTCTTCTGTGACCATAAGAGGTTCATATTACCTAGATAATGTAGTGTAATTCTGAACGCATGCTTTAAATTTGAATCGACCTTTAAGTTTTTTCATAATTGCGCAAGCTTTTTTATGATTTTTTTGCGTCTGTCAATTCATTTTTTTAAAAATAATTGAAATGATAAATGAATACGAGTTATAACATGGACGTGTTGTGAGTATATTTTACAAATGCTTTATTCTATATTAACTTAATTTTCGGGAATAAAACAAAATTAAAATATAATTTCCTTATTCTAAGTAATTATATTAAGCATATGAAACAGTATTTTCACTTTTCAAATTTTCTGGTGCTATTTAAAGTCTTCACACAGCGTTACCAGTTAATACGCGTTGTGTCAGATAGATTGAACTCTTTTTCTACGCCTGTGGTACTTTTCAGATAGTGTAAATCCTTCAGTTCCAAGGCACTCGCATTACCATCCACTCATCCAGGCATAGGAGTGGAGATGTGTGAAACGGAGAGGAGAGGGAGAGAGAGAGAGAAACGGGAAAGGAAGTGGTGAGGGTGCGTGGTCGGCAAAAGAAAAAGTTAGATGAAGAGGGAGCCAGCGCTGGAGTCCTTCCGGTCGAATGCGCGGGAAACGAGTTAAACTTCCGTTCGCGGCGCGGAAACGATCCTTCCCAGCGAATTCTGACGCCAAACGTAACAGAAGAGAGTGAGTGAAAAGGAGAGAGATGATAGAGGAAGGAAGGGAGGAAGTAGGGAAAGAGGGACGCAAAGGGATAAGAGAACAGGAATCGGAGCAGGGGAAGGATAGATTGTGGTGAGGAGACAGGTTGTGTTCAACCTCGCCTGTCAAAACAGTGTATTGGTGAACGAATCGTTGGAGTGTCCCAAAATTAAAGTCGCGAGCTTGAATTCGTCGGAATTAAATGTTTATATGCTTTTACTGTTAAAATGTTTCATTTAAAAGACCCATCAAATAATTAAACAGCTGGAAAACACGAAACTGTAGCAGACGATGCGCCGTTTTATCTTACAATTAGAGCAAGAGTGTTGGAGATCATAAATTTTCATATGCGTTTTCTGCGGTTTGTGATTGCGAGATCAACATATATCTCGACATTTTTGCTAATAATTGTTATTATCATTTGCGCAAAGGAAATGAAAGGTAAACATTGAATAAATTTGTTATATTTCAATATAACAATGTCAGTCAAATATTTCTTTCATTTTCTCCTCATGATGAAATTCCATCAACTAAAGGCTATCTTAGTAAAATTTATGATAATTTACTGTAAAACTCAATTTTGAGGAAGATAAATAGTCAAAAAATTTCCTTAGCAACCGCTGCTATGCTATATTGCGTTATATATAACTAAATGTAATTTCTTCTACGTCAATGTTGATTAAATGATATTTTCCCGAAAACTTGAAAGGTATATCCATCTTACCAATTCTTAACAGTCGAGTGGTTTACGAGAAGAAATATGCTTAAGGAGAGATACGTTAACATACGTTGATTTGCGTAAATTTCGAGATCTGCATGCGAACCGCATAATAATTAAGCGCCATTTCTAGATCCAGGGCGAATATTTCTTTCAAGTATAATTGCGGTGGAGACGGAACTCGCAGTTAATTATCATTAAATGTTTAAATTCAAGCTCACTTCACCGACAAAGGTTGCTATCTAATGTCCATTCCGTCATCTATTCGGCTATACCTCTCGTGTTCTTTCATTAAAGAAAATTCGTACTTTTCTTACTTATTCAGTGGATAGAAATGGTTTTATTTTAAAAGTGGCAATCTAAGCAAATGCATTCTTGTCATTTCTTATTGCAGCCAAAACAGAAATTTATATGCACGAAAATAGCTTATCATATGGTTTTGCCGCTGTAACTCGGAGAATTCCTCTTCGCATCTCTTTATAAATCATTCTGATCTATCCTTTTTACGGAAAAACTACTTTCTCGAGCTTAATTTGTTATTATTTGTTATAATTTCACGGTGAATAAATGGAAACAAGATTGCACACAAAATTTTGGAATGCAATTGCCGCAAACACCTTTATATTTTTAATGTCAGCGTAATTGTGCGTATCGCGAAAAGTTCAATTCACACCAACCATGCCGTTAAACCTTGGTCGTAATGGCTTTTTCACTTGACTATGACGTTTAGAGAAAAATATTACCTCCACTAGACACACACAAACGCCCCTCTCTCTTTCTCTCTCTCTCTCACACACACACCCACACACCCTTTCTCTCTATTTTATAGGAATGAGACAGCTGCCTCGTAAATTCTTACTTTTTACGCCATATGCCCGATCTCTTGCGTGCTCGTGTGAAAAAGGCAGCCTCAAGTGTAACGGACAGCGTTTATTTTTCCCCATTTTGTGGTTCGCCGAATTTTATACGAATCCTGACGGTGGAAATCAACTTCATGCACATTTAGGCATCAGCGATAATTTCAAAACGAGAGAGAGAAAGACGTTTAAAAGTTTATATATTTTTCCGATGGGGAATTTGGTTTTGTTAAATTAAACTATGTGATTGGATATCGTAGTGACTGCTATTACCTTACGAGCATGAATTATTTGAGCTCACCTTAATCCTGGATTCTTAATAAAAATTAAAATAACCTCAATACTCATAAAACGGTTAGGAAATCAGATGAGCATTTCGGCTACAACTCAACCGTCTGGGTATCGTCGATTATGCGAAAATGAGGACAGCTGATTTTCAGCCGAAATACACGTCTGGATTAATTTTTATGGCTATTAAAGTTACCCAAAAACGTCGAAAATTACTCGCAAAAACACCAGAAGAACATTTTAAAATAATTAGTTCGTTAAAGTGGCATCGAAATTGGCTCTACTTAATATTTTAAAAATATCGATATTGTTAGCTTGGCAGTAAATTTTGGCCGTAACTATAAAGTAAGCACGAGTTGAGCAACTTTCATTTACGTTACGGATTGCATGCGTTGTTGCGAGTGCTTCGAGGGGCCGAATAATTTATAATGCTTGTCAAATGGGAGATTTGGCGGTAAGATCAGTATTAAAATAATGTCTAATAAATTCATCAAAGGATATGATTTATGACACAATTTTATTTCAAAATTTGAATTTGCCGATATTTAATTCAGGGGTCGATTTTTCGTCGTCATTTTATGGACCATATAAATAGCTTTCACCGATAGTGGGATACACGCGGTTGTATATAGGCTGCACCAACTTCATGAATGTTTTGTATGTTACAGAAACTTTAGATATAGTAATCCAACAGCGTGAATGATTTCCAAGAGTGGATTGAATAGCATATGGAACGTTTATATATTTAATTGAAGTTAGAATTTGTAACAGTATGACAGTTTTTTATAAATGGTTACTTATTATTATTATTTTTGATTACATTAGGTCATCATTCCTAATGGGTCCATCCCAATTGTTGACTGCGTATGCGAAAAGGACAATTTTGTCGAACATTGAAGAAAAAGTTTGTCTTTAGTATGGCTGTCTGAATAGAAAATATATGCAGAAATAACGAGGTTTTCATCCAAGAGTAAAGCACAGCAACGTTCAGCTATCGTCCATTGTGTTACGTAAAATTTCTTCGAAAAGAAGTGCCTGGCGCTTCTCGCAATGAAGTATTTTCTCATTATTTATTCCACATATTTTGGCTACGTTTCGTATTTTATGATGTTTAGATGCTTATATCTTTGAATTATCTGGTGGGCCGTTGTGGGAGTGTCATGGGAACTTGAGAGTAGTTCTTTAATTTTTATTCGGTGTCGGTAATATTTAATTGAATTTTCAAATTTTATTTCAAATTTCTTTGAGATTATAACTCTATTATACGGAAATCATGATTCTTTTTACTTAGATTTTATTCTTGGAATATTGGGAGAGACATAAATATATATTTCATGTGAATTTATATTGTGAGATATTTGAAATTTGCCAAATTTTATAGATAACAAGACTAATTTATTGTGAATAAGATTTAGCATTCTGCTTAAAATTATCAGTCTTCTCACCATATAAAAAGATCAATACTCTCCAGAAAACAAACATTCTTAGACTATTAAAATTTTAGTGTTGATCACATGATCAATTATGGCTTATAACAAGTTATGAGCCATTAACCACATACATTTGTATGGATTCATATTACTAATGCACATCGGTACCTTATTAATCGCTTACTGAACCAGTTAACATAAACTTAAGTGAGAATAGTTTGCTGAGTTCATCACAGCCACATCTGATGTTGTGATATCCTTTAAGAGGATTGCCGATGAGATCGTATTTTGCCCTTTGGTCCTTCAAAAGCAAAGTGGAAGGAAAGGAGAAAGATAAAGACAGTGAGAGAAAGAGAGAGAGTGGGTTAACCCCTTCTCTCACTTACTCACTCGCTTTCATACGGAAACTGCTCCCATAATAATTCTCTCGGTTACGACCCATACGAGGAGTTTTTTTTTACTGTCCGCAGAAGTTTCTGGAAAGAGAAGGGGGAAGGATTGTCGTTAAGCTGTATCTCCAAAGAAGGTTTGGCATGAGTAAGTCCCAAGAGAGCGTATATCATGATGCTGGCTATACGAATAGAAACCGTGTAGGTATACATAAGAGGGGAAAACATAAAACAAACATCAGACGTTTTAAGAGTACCCTGCCCATGGGCGATGGTTATGCATTTCACTTCCATTTATTTCAGCCCTTACTCTGCGAATTAATAAAAAATCATTTTATTAGCTAAATAAATTTAATTATGCGTTAGAGATCTCATTCTAAGGATTTTATGATTCCATTAGGTGTTATATTTTCATGCGTTATCCGAAATTATTTCTCTTGTTTTTTTTTGCAGTTTTACCATAATTTATTGCTAGTCCCTAGGAAAAGATGTCTCTTATTCCTTTATTTTTTGCATAAGAAATAAGACTTTTTGAAGTGTAAGAGATTGAGTTCATTGTCTACAAGAAGGAATGAGAGATACTTGAGCAGAACCGGAAGAAAAAAAGTTAAATAGGCTAAATAACTCGTAAGTGTAGTTAGCGAAATACAAGGCTGCAAAAATGGAATTGTCGTAGTTTTAAGCTTCTACTAGAATGCCGAATGAGTGCTAAATAATGAGACCGTTTTCTTTGGAGCTAAAAGAGCGGTTTGTTTTAGATCTTTGCTGGAGAAGATAATGGATTTCCAGTTATGCATTAAGAGAAGCGGGTGCTGGAGTTGGAATTGTGAACAGGCTTAAATTAACCATTATAGATGCATATGTAACTCCCATGAAATAAATATTTAATTTGAGAATTAAAATGTTTGTTTAGTAAAAAGTTCTCCTATGCCACAAATTCTAATTTTAATTATTTATTGCTCATATTGCAACAAATATCCGGAAACAGTAAAATTTATGCAGTCATATAAGATATAAAATGCCATTATCTACATAAATGTTTACGTACAATGCCAATTGAGTTAATAGTCAGTTGAATAACTAAAATGTTTTTATCATATCGCCTATTGATGAAGTGCCATCGACGAACAGTTTAACTTGCTGAACTAAAAGAATGCTCAGAAGCGGATCGGAACACTAAATTTATACATCGCGTCTTAAAGGCTTTTTAGAATTTTCATGCTTAAAACTGACGATTACCAAATAAATTGAAGAAAAAATAAGAAAAATTTCATTACCTACACCGGCGGAATTTTAGCTTAGGGCATCAATTAGCACATTTTTGTACACTGCGAGTGCGCATTCAATAGTTTTCGGAATACTGAACATTAATACATTATTGTATATTCTGTTTAATTGATCGGAGAATTGAATACATGTTTAGTTATATGAATAGACGTCGTTAACATCGCTATTTTAATGAAAATGTCTCAGTTTGAATTAAAATTGATTACAAAATAATAAATAATGTCTAAAAATAAGTAGCAAAACTAAAACTACAACTTTATTGAGTGAAGTTGAGCAAACGTCTGTTTGTAAATATGAATACTGATTTATTGTTATGGTGGTGATGAAATTCAGAGTTGGTCTGCGTTAAATAAAAGAAGCTGTCCCATTATATTCATTAACGTATGCCATATTCATTCGGACTTGTGAAGTAAATACTTGATGCCATTTAAATCAAGATGAAAGCATAACAAAACTATCAATTTGAAAATTTTCTGATAATCTGCTTTATTTTTTATTGGTTTGAATTGAAAATAAAAGAATTAGCTCTTCTTCCTCTTCCTACAGGAAGTAGGTCAAACACCAATTCCGCTATAAAGAAAAGGAATTAAAGTTCTCTTGATTGAGTTATCTTCCGAACACAAGGTGGACACGTGGTTGACCGTCTTATCCTACTCTGTAGTTTATAAACCCCAAAATTAGAGCTGCCTCTTCCGCTGTCGTCTTAACTCTGCATCGAGGTCCATACTTTTGTAACTACGGACTACGATCCTCCATATTTACATGCCTCGGGGAGAGGGTGACCTAGCATTAACCATCGGCTCACCTATTCACAATTGCCGAACAACCTCATTATATTTGAAGGGTTCCGTCATTTGGGGAACGCAAGAGTTCAGGGTCTCCCGAGAGTAAAAAAAAATCATTAAGTGCCTTAATTAAACCTTCTAGTTCATCTTCATTGCTGGCAATTTACATGAACATTTTGTTCCTGAGAAAATAAAGAGATTTTCATCAGCAACAGTTGAACGGAAATTGATAGGAAAAATAGAATCCAACTTGAAACCTATTGCATTTAAATTACGCGAACGCGGTTTAATTGGATATCTTCCTTTGAATGATTGTTATGTACCTTGTTTAATTAAAGTTTTCATCTTGTTTTCTTCCCTTTTTATCCCTCCAGTCGTGGTACGATTACAAACTTCAGTGGGATCCAAGGGAGTATGGAGGTGTGGAAATGCTGCACGTTCCATCCGATCACATCTGGCGCCCGGATATTGTGCTCTACAACAAGTAAGTGCGATTCAAATTGGCTTTAAATTTTGGGTAAAAGAGGGAGAGAGAGTTGGCAACGAATGTCGTGCCAAAATATTAATTCAATCTTATGTAACATTTTAACCACCCGTATTTCCGCGTTAAATAAGATTATAAGATTTTTTGGCTTGATACTAGAAGATAGTGAAATAATATGCTCAAAAGAAAAATTAGAACCGGTAAATTGAATTCACTTAATATATTGTTGAATTAGGTGTATAGATTTATGTGCCGTGACTGGTTTTTCCGAGCATCAATGGGGTCTCGGATACATTACCGTTTTCTTAACTCAAAATGCCTTTTTTTCTCTTAGCTATATTACATCAGTGCGAGACTATGCAATCAGCCGCATTCTATGAGCTATTAACTATATTTATTTTAACCGTTTATTATTATAGTGAATCTCAAAAATCTACAATAATATTTGTTTCATTATTACTTGTAACTGAATCGCTTTCTACGTCAAGGTTTTCGCGCAAAATCTCTCTATAGAAAAATTAATTTTAGTTCTCTAAGGCTCGTTATATTTTCAACGATGCTATCGTAATTCTAAACTAGGGTATACAACCTTGGCAGATATCTGAGAAGATAGCATATTCTTATATGTCACCTTTTTTTTATTATAAATATTATAATTATTATTATATTATTATATTATATATTATAATATCATATGGATGATTTCTATCTGAGATCTAAATTATGGTTCCATCAAATATCAGATATCTACGATCTCTCTGAAAGATTAACTGCAAAGTTCATCAGTTTAACATTTAATTTTTAGCACAGCTTTTCAGGGAGTTAGATTAATATTTGTAGTACAATTACTTGACTAGGAATATCTTCGATAGGTTTTCATATGAACTTTTGAAAGTTCTGCATTTCCGAGGAAAATGGTTTTAATTATGCATTGAAGGAATTATTTTATCAGTTCAGAATTAAAAGAGTTATGTACACTTTTTCCTAAAAAAGGTGCCATCCGGTGAAGATAAATGGCGAAAGAATACTACAAATAATTATGCTATTTTAAAAAACTATACTAGAACTATAAATTGAGCGTGCGTCCCTGCGTCACACATTGATGTGGAGGTGGTACATTATGGGTAGGTGAGAATCTGAAACTTGGCACGTGTGTAGATACGAACGTGAAAGCCTCAGAAAAAGTCTGATGTGGCCGCCACATGACTTTCTCCATACCTGTAATATTTCCAAAAATTCCAAATAGGTTACATGTTAATAAACATTTTAAGGAACTGCGAGAAAAATTTAGACTACAAAGAACAGAAGTAAAATCAACTCAAAGCCTTCTGATATTGGATATAGCCCCGAAACTCAACAATTAAGAAAATAAAAAGAGCGTTACTAACAAGGAGAGACTACGACCTTCGAGTCACGGTTCTGATGAAACGCGACCAGGCGATTCTACGTCGAAAACAAGGAGACCCATGTCTCGGGGTTTTTGTGAATGAGCCCTTGAGCTCGAGATATCAGCTTCGAAAATGACCAAAAACATCGTTTGCAACTTAATTGGCTTCATTGTCGACCTATTGACAGGTAAGGGAATTGCTGATGGGATAGCGTGTCTAACTGATAGGGCGGGGGTCTCGGTTCGATCCCATATTTTCGATTTTTTTTAAATTATCCAAGCGTTATTTGAAAAGTAATATTCTCCGGTAAAAAGTACGCTGTACTGTAATTTTTATTTGGAGGTAATGAACGCAGTAACATATAATAATGAGTTTTTTTAATATTGCAGTCAATGAAACAACGATTCACAGCATGACAAATGCCGTCGTGCAAGAATGACCATCTATAATTATATATTATTGTTATATTAATTGCATATTAGTCTTGCCTTGGTGGACAGCGATCGGAAGAGAGTCATTAATATTGTGAATTTCCTTGAATATTTTGCGTACGTTAACGTGAAAACACGAAAGTTAACTGTCGAATAATTAATAAAGAATTTAAATTGCACATTATTATATGTTTCTGCGTTCTTTACCTCCAAATAAAAATTATACGGCGAAATTTTACCGGAGAATGTTACTTTACAAATAACGCTTGGATAATTAAAAAAAACGAAAATATTTTAGATCGAACCCATGCCCACGCCGTAGGAGTTAGGCACACTATCCTCTGATCCATTTTATTTCTTATCAACAATTCGACAATACAGGCAATTAAGTTGCAAACGATGTTTTTGGTCATTTCCGAAGCTGGTTTCTGGAACTCAAGGGCTCATTCACAAAAACCCCGAGACACGGGTCTCCTTATTTTCGATGTAGAATCACCTGGTCGCGTTTCATCAAAATCCGTGACCAGAAGGTCGTAGCCTCTCCTTGTAAAACGTAGCCAAGCGTAAATTGTCTACAGTAGTCGCCGGTAGATGATGTGGTGGTGGCACCAAAAAAATTAGTTTTAAAATATCTTTTAAACAATGCAATATATGGGAAAATGTTTCCAACGAAAATTGTATAAAATTAAATTTGCTACCACTTTTATTCGAGTAATTTTTTACATTCATCAAATATTAAAGGAAATATTTTAAGTAAAAAAAATATCTCCTTAACAATGCGTAATACAAAAAAATGTTTCAAACAAACGATATAGAGAATAATATTATCTATAAAGTTTATAATAAACAACATTTACATTTTTGAAGATTTAAAAGAGTTATTAGATAAACATCAAAACATGACTAGAGTAGACATCCACTTCCAGTTGAGCGATTATTTCCCAAATCTAATCAGCTCTTCATTATATAGTACTATTTCTAAATTAAAATTTTGGTATTGATACAATTGTAAGTTTTTGAGTTAGAGCGCCCACAAAATCCTACCGACAGACCGACAAAAAGACACGGACATCATCGAGAAAATAGTCAAAACCTGTTCAGGGGTTAAAACCTATATTTACGTTGAAATCTCGCATTTGATTTTTTTAATGAAAAGAATACTTTCTCTATACTTCGTATATGGAGATAGTAAAAACAGTGAAAACACTAAAATATGCAATAGGTACAACATAATTGATTATTTAAATTAAAATTGCCCCGTAAGAAATACATTGTTTCGCCTTTTTTAAATTAGTTAAAATTAAGATACAACCTTGAGAACTTGGACTATTGTGCGGCTGAAAAAACTAAATTTGTATATCTCGAAGAGCAAAATCCGAATCCGTGCCTAATTCGTTTACTGTCAGAAAAAAGCGGAAATTTTTCACGATTTCAACATTGGTAATTTTCTGATGCCACGAAAACGAATCCAATGCTTTTAAATAGAAAATGGGAGCGGGAAAGATGGGGGAGCAAGAGATAGAAAGAGGATTAAAATTGCAATTTATATAATAAAATGAAAAAAGAACGAGAAGAAAAATGGAAAAACCTTTTTATTGCTATTTTACAAAGTATCTAAATTATTTTACCATAAAAATGCGATCTCCTTTTAATTGTATTTCTTAAATAATAAATTTTACCTATAAACATTGATACTTATAGTCCTATGTCTTACCTCCTTTTACCGCTACATCCAAATTGCGTGCCACGCTGCAACGGGCAAACTAGTAATCTATATAATTAATTTCCTAAGTACGAGTGCTGAGCGTTGAGCGTTTAGTGTCGTTTGCTACCTGAAAAGCGAAAGCTGTCCATCATCTCAGTGATTCCCGACATTTTCTCATCCTCGCGGACCCTTGCTAGTCCGAGGATCCCAAGATGGGAACTGCTGCTCTATCTCCGAGTCTATCTCCATCCCTCTTTCGAGCCGTCTCAATGAGGATAAATGCACAAACTACATTGGGACCTTTTGATATTTTGAACATAGCTTACGGACTCGCAGTACTATCTCGGTCGTGTCCCTTTCCCGAGTTGAGCTTCCCAGCCTTTTTGGTACCGCGGACCGGTTTTAGTCCGAGAAAACCAAGTTGGAAACCGCTGCTCTATCTCAAGGTTTATCTCCGCCCCTCCTTCGGGCGGTATTAATGCGGGTAAATGCAAGAATTACATTGGGACCTTTTGAAATTTTGAACGCAGCTTACGGCCTCCCGGTACTAGGTCGATCCGCTCCCTTTCTCTAAGTTGGCTTCCCAACATTTTCACCGCCGCCGACCCCTCATAGCCCGAGGACATCATGTTGGTAACTGCTGCTTTGCTGTACTATATCAAACTTCTTTGGTTCTACCTGAAGTTATCTCCGCCCCTCTTCCCTGCCTCCCCTCCGTTTATACGCGGCCACATGAAAAGTGAAATAATAGAATTGATAATTCTTTTCAAATATATAGAAGTAATAAATAGTAAAAATAATTTACACATACGGTAGGAGCTCGGTTTTGGACCAAGAGGATGATGGATTTGAGAAATAGACGGATAATAGAGAGAGAGAGAGAGAATATCGGATCGGCTGGATCACCATTCAGTTTTGCATTCATAACAAGGGTCTTCTGTGTTATAATTGACCCTGTAAGAGGAATTCCTTTACTCCGTTGTTTAACGAAACACCGAAACATTGCGATATCAACTTGGTTGTGAGTGGCACATTTCATCGTTATCCCTCGAGTTACGATTCCATAGTTCACTTCCATTTTGCTTATCGAGTCCTCAATTTTGTCACCATCCCGCTACAAATCGTCAATGGTCGTTCTTGCAACACCGTAAATTTCTGTTAAACTGGAAGCACTTTCGCCTTGCCATAAACATCGAAGGATTTAGAACATTTTTATTAAGTCCAAAAAGATACGCCTCTCCGTTTTCCGCCATTTTTATGTAGGACATATGAATTTACCACACAGGTTGATCTCTCAAAACTGACAATGAATTTTAAGTGACAAACGGAAACAGCAGGGGATGTTAATTCCGAGAATGATTTTTGTGTGAGAAAACGTGTTGTGTTAATTCCGAGAATCATTAGCGAGAAGTAAAAAGGAATTTCTCTATATACAAGAAAATATTACATAACTGAAATTTTAAGTGGACGAATGTAGGTCTTAGTACTATGAATGTATGTCCAAACTTGGAAACAAAAAATCTAGCGGTGTGACGGTTAACAGAAAGTGACGGATAAAAGGGTGACAGATAATCGAGGTTTTACTGCATATAACTAATCTTATTGATTTCTTTGCAAGCAAAGCTGCAACGGACATACTAGTTAACTAATTAATTTAGTAGTTACCGATTATCATAATTGATAGTCAATAAATTTCCAGTGATTTAATTATCTAAATTAGCCGTAAATTTGCATAAATCCATATTTGCGATTTTAGAAAAAATAAAAAAGTTCTTTTAGGATCCGCGGATTTTATTTAGGAGCAAAATCGTAAATTTTAGATGATTTCCAATGCATAGAAAAATCATAATATCGGATTGAGTATTTGTTTGCTCATTTTCCTCAAGTGAGGTGAATATCGCGCTTCAAGAACGTATTCGCTGTGACATCATAATTTTCTTAGAATCAAGGATTCTTTTCCCGGAATGCCTAGTGTATTTTAATGTAAGCTTCTGAATTAATGTCCATTTCTCTAGTCCTCCGAACAAGAACGATGTTATTTGCGCTTATCGCGTTTCAGGTCTTGGGGTATGACAGCGTTACCGCGGCAGCAGGGCGACTGGGAGAGCGGGTTGTGATTAAGGTCGTCGAGCAAGGGCGTGAAATATGACTCGGTTTCTCTAGCCGGATTATTACACGGGGGATTTTTTGGAAAGGAGATGAATTTACTTTTAGGATTACTCGGCCGGGTGGCTAAGATGACCTTTTTGGATTAAGAGATATAATTTCAGGATTTTTTTTCTGGGTTATTATTCATCCGCTTAAAAAAATCGTTTATGTTTCATATGAGAACGAGCTCTTGAGTAAGCCAATTGCTTGCCGTAGCAGGTGGACAGATTGAGAAATTACTTTTTTAAATAAGGTCGAGGGTTCGTTTTCTGCCTTGCGCAAGAACGTTTTTATTGGTATTATTTGTAATTGTCGCCGTTGGTTAACATCCATTCATCGAGCAAAGCATAATTTAAGTTATGAACAGGATAGTAATTTGGCCTCGTCGACATATGGCAGATTTGCCGTTTCCGTGAGGGAGAAATCGAAAACAATATTGTACTTCAACTGTTCCTATTTTAAATTATAAAAATATCAAAAACTTTAGTTACCGGATTTTTTCTCCGTTCTCCCGTCCCCGTCCTCCCCCATCCCTAAGACTTCTGTTGTCAAATTGCGCGAGGCGGTGGAAGCTATTATGCTTAAAGTCGACGGGACGTCAAATTCGATGCTTCCATTGGACCACTTTTTATTTCCCTCTCCCGCGCATCATCACGGAGGATCCGTTTCGTCGGTGGTTTTTTGTAAATTTTTTGGCAAGGATGATGATACCGAGGACATACGTTACCATTGTGTTTCTGCGTCAACCCTTTTCGCTTGACTCCTATTCATCCCCAATAGCGAAAAAGCTTCAATATCCAAACAATGGAACTTCTTCCACTCAGCGATGCGCCATTGTTACCCCTCTTCCTCTCTCCTGCCATCTCTCTCTCCTTTCCTCCCTCTCTTTCTCTCTCTCACTCCCTCCTGCAGCAGTTTTAGCAACCACGCGCCTTCCCCAGCGCCATCCTTCTGTGAATCAATGTACTGGCGTGGAGTCTCCGGAATGAAAAATGTTAGCTCCGGCGAGCATTGTTCGCTGGAATGCGATATCCAACTACCTGGCTGACTGAGGGAAGAGCGACGATTCCGTTATCCATCAACCTCTCCCTCTCTGTTCGTGCTACTAAACACTGCCTCCGTGAGCCAACACGCTCATTTCGAATTGGTGACCCATTTTCACGAAGAAGTCCTCTTTCCGAGTTCTTTAAACCATTTTGGTGATTAGCGCGGTTGTTTAGTTTTTGGATCTATTTTATAAAACAAAGTGTTTTTTTTTAGAGTGACATTGGCGTTTACGGTCAGAACGTATTAAAATTTAACTCGCCGAGGACTGGAAGAATAAAAAAGAAGCATGAATTCAACTTCGAAGCATCACGCGAGAAATTTTTTGGGAGTATGCATTCGGACTGATGCTTTCCTTTAAAACGCGACTCTTTAATTGTATTTTTTCCTCTCCAGTGTTGCAGGTAACCATTACCCGGAGAAAAACACAATCTACTTCCTGAGGTCCCGTGTGTTTTTACTCGCCAATTGCTTTTTGCACTCGTTTAATATTTTAATAGCTATAGAATCGACCGACGTCCGAATTTTTTCTTCATTTTAGGAGGATCGCATTCTTTTCCTCTTTGATGGAGGAATTTTATGACCGGCAGTCTTCGCGTCGCCTGTCCACTTTACCCACATATTCACTCATTCGCAATGAGGAAGTGGGAGGTAAAACCCCGTCGTTGCCATATACGCCATTCATCGTGGCCTGCGCTGAAGGGGTCACTGGGCTCATCGTCCTCTTTCAAAAGACGGCAAGTGCTTCCTCTTCTGGACGATGCAGAAAATTGTTGAACTCTGCGGATTCAGATTGTAAATTCTTCCGCACGGCGATTATGAGGCCGGAAGCAAGCTGTGTTATAGGGAATTATTATTCGACAATCCCCCGTCATTCAAAAATCTTTCCTAAATCATTCTCAGGTTTAACTATATGAGAATATCACTCTAAAAGTATTTATTGACATCACCATTTCCGACAAAGAAATAATTTTCGTGATGAAATTTATAATTTTATTAAAAGATGATTACTATAAACCTCGATCATTACAGACTTTAAAAGAAACCATAAAATATCTTCAGAATAGGAGGCGATAAAGTCGCACAGCAATTAACTCGTGAAAGTAACTAGTAAAATGGATGTTAATAATACTTCATGTATACTCTCCAGTCAGGGGTGGCCCGAGGAATTTTGACTTCCCGGGCAAGATTGCACTCCAGAGCTCCCTTCCGTAAATGTTCGTTGAGATAATTTCAAAGTACCTGTTAATTTATTCATCACTCTGTAAAAATTATTGATAATGAGAATATAAAAGGGATCCCATCAAGATTCCAGCCTTTTCTGCGATATAAATTGGTATCCCATACTTCTTCACTTGCAAGTAATGCATAGATAGGTGATCGGGATAGCGCCCCAAGACTTAAGCGTCCCGAGCAGCTGACCAGCTTGCCCGTACCTCTGGGTAGCCTAGTCTCCAGTTGTCAAGGAAAAAGTATGTTCTATAACCTTTAGCCACGCAATACCACTATCTCTTTTTGTTATTATGGTATAACCTTTAAATTTTCTACCTGGGGAAACTCAATCTGGAGAAAAATCGGTATCAAACGAAAAGCTTCAAGTGCCTTAAAATAAATATCAATTTTTATATATTTTTCAATAAATTCATGGCAGTTTCTCTAGACACTAAGAACAGATTAAGTGAAGCAAAAGCTCGTAGAAATATTCCGATAAAAAAGCACTTGATTTCAAACATGCATCAATACTATATAACGGCTAGATCAATGATGTTTCTTTGGGATTGTTTCGAAGAGATTCGAAGGAAAAACAATGAAGAACCCATGTAAGCGAATATGAATAAAACAAAACAAACATAGAATTCGACTGAAAAACGGATCGATGTTATTTGCAGTCTGTCCTGGAAAACTAACCCTAAAAATGCCGTAGAAATAAACCACCGCGTGCGTTGGGTGGCGGAGGAGATTGATTGGATGATTACGAATACCCTGAGTGTAGTGTGAGGATTGCCAGGGCTCTTGTTTTTAATCCTTCTCAGCCGCGCGTTTAATCGCCGTCCTCCTTCCCCCTCTCGACCTCTCTTCTCCGCCTTAACTCGCAACAGTAGTGTCCTTTCTCGCTCCCTCGGAAGACTCGGAGTGGGGGATGGAGGAAGGGGAGGAGAGGATGAAGGAGGGAGCGGAAAAGAGGAAGACGTGGATGGGAAGCTGATTTTATTTACACCACGCGATGCATCCAGCGATGAATATGCATCGGGTTAACGTAGGAGCGGGAAGAAGACGAAGGGAATGGTAGAGGTCGAAAGAGCCGAAAAAAATAGAAGAAGGGAGAGAAGGACCCTACTAATTACCTAGCTTTTATTATTCATGGATGCATATTCGCTCGGAGCTATTTTTTTCGCAAAAAGCTCCGTTTCCGCATTTTTTTTTAATCCCTCCTTCTTTCTTCCTTTCCTCCTCCGCGCTCATTTTTTGTTTCTTTTTTCTCTCTCTCTTCTCCTTCCCTCGCTTAATTTTTTTTTTCGAGATCCTCTCTTTGGTCCTTTTTTTTAACCCGTCCTTTAAATTCTTTTGTTTTTGCACTGCGCGTGAGCGTATGCTTCCAACGGTATAAGACAAATGACCATCGTGACCCGATCGGCTTTTTTCCTTCTCTTCCTTTCCTTATTTTATCGTTATCTCCACTTATCACCCTTTTCCGTTTCTAAAGAGCTCTGGAAAAAGCGGCGGAAAAAGGATTGATGTGGAGACCTCTCTCTTCTTCTGTCTTCCTTTATCTATGTCTTTCGCTCCCTTTCTTTTTCTCATGGATGTAAGAATTATGTAACAAGTGCTCGCGAAATGGATCGAAGAATTATTACTCTTGTGGGAAGCTCATGTTTTTTCTTTAAATAGTTAACAGGCGCTTTGCCAAAGAAAAGGTTTCAAACTCATATTTGGCAAGGGAGTCACGCCACACAGCTATTCTCGTTCTTCTTTTTAGTTTAGTGAGCTAAAGTAACTTACGTGCTGCATAAACGAATGACGGCTGCGTCGCCTTTATAACACAAGGCACATTTTAAGCGGTAAGAGGATGTCGGCCATGTCCAAAGTTGGCATTACAATCACTTAACGCGTGTTATATGTTACTTTTGCAATCTAACATCGTAGATGGAATTATCACTGAAAAACGCGGGGAAATGCTCGGCGCGCTTGGAAACTCGACCAGTGTAAAAATCAGGGGGTCGAAAGAATATCTGGAAAAAATCATGAGATTAGTGTGTTTGGGTTCTGATGGATGGTTTTAATAATGCGTTCGTCTACTTATTGTGTGATATTTTGTTTGTTATGGAATACATATGTACGGATTTCCTTAAGACTGGGATAGTTTCGCGTAAAACTCCAACGACTTCCAACAACATTCATTTCTTATGCTAAGGCTGCAACTTCTTTGACGCTTTGTCGTAAATTAATAGACAAGAATGTCTGCTTGAGAAAAGCAGATGATTAAGTTTTAGACGATTAGGTGATTAAGTTTTAGACGTCACGCAGCGGGATTAACCAGTTTCTGGTAGTTCTTATGCAACAATTTTCTTTCTATACGAACAAAATGTTGAACAAAAAATCTCCGCTGCCTGTATTTTTCATCATAGCTAATAGAAACGAAACCAAAATATGGATTTAAAATGTGCAAGATAAAATATTTGACTTTGGGATGTAAAGGATTTACAGAAGAAAAGCCTTTCAAAATGCTACGATTTACAAAAACTAAACAATATCGCTATTGAGTTTAAGTGAAAATATTTTTGTAAATATACGAAGAACGAACAAACTAATTGTAATTGACAAAATATTTCATAGAGGAAGAGAAAGAAAGCAAAGAAGTAACTAGGAATAATATATGGATAAGACTAGCAAAAATTGATCTGCAAATTCCTTGACAACCCATATAATAGTGCTTAAAACTAATTATTCTCTTAAAATTATGACGTAAACTTCTGAATGTAATTATTTGAGTAAAGCGGCATTATTAATGATAAATAATAGAAATATTTTAAATTATTCATTTAAACTGCTCATTAAATATTATATTTACAGCATAAAGTGTTTTCAATTTGCAGTTTCTTAGAACTATTCTTAATTAGAGCTTTTTATACAATATCTTTGACTTGGGACAAGATATTGAGAAATAAACCGTGAATAATAAATTCAGAAAATTGAAAATGTTATCGCATCATTTATGTACAAGAATTAAGAAATTATGCTTATTTTATATTAATTATTGATATGTAATACTAATTTGAAATATTTCTTGTTTACTTTTCGGTAAAATTCTAATTGTGTGTTAAGTCAAATTGGAAAAAACAAAGTATTATTTTTAATACTCAATCAGTTATTCATGCAAAAAATGAAAAGGTGTTAAATTTTATTTCAATCACCTAATATACAAATTTGCTATATTTTTGTTGGATAAAATCTTAAAACAGCTTTGAAGGCACGAGATCTTTTTTATAAATTCTTAAAGCCTTAAAAATGATTTTTTACAAATTATTATTATTATTCAAACGGTATCATTACACATTTGGAATTATTAAAGGGAATGCTAAAACTGAATACTTAAAGTAATAATTAAATCTGTTAAGGAATCTTATGTGTTATACCATGAAATGCATCCTAATGGTTATTGTACGCATGGTCTCTTTAAATAAAATCGATTCACTGTCACAGTCAATTTTAAACCTGCGTTTATAAATGTAAGCAAATATTAAAATGAAAGGCATAACTGAAGCATATTTCCGATTCACTTTTTTTTACCAAAAACCCCATGTAAAATGGAACATAAAATATTGCACTGCTCTAACTTTGGCAATACCATTTAGGCAATTGATGGAGATGATATTTAAGTGCGGGTTCTCTCTTCCAGTGTACTTCCCAGAGAAATTCCTTCCACGAAATTGGAGCAATAGCATCGGACTGCTTAAATTCTCTCGGCTTCCATGGCGACACTGTATTTTACCCTCATCTTAAATTAACCGTTTTGCGTTTCCCCCGGCTCAGGAGTGAGAAAAAAAAATGAGAAGCCGTTTCCGTCGCAGTCGCCAGAACTAGGAACGGAAATGACCGTGCTGCCCTCTCCCGAAACATAGCCGCCTCGCTTACTTCTCTTCCGCCCCTCTCCGAGAGTTGGAGGGAGAGAGAGAGGGAGAGAAATTGAGAGAGGGAGAGAGAGATGGGGAAGGGAACGAAGGTCTTCGCCGCCTATCCCACTATTCTGAACCTGTGTGAACACTCTCGACTGCATAACGAGGGGAGGCGTCTTACCCAGAATGCACTGAAAATAGCTTTTTTTCAATCCGCAGGCACTTCCCCTCGAATGTTATTCCAACAATATCTATTTGGGAAAGACACGATATTTCGAATCGCATTTTAGCGTAAAGTACCATATTGTTTTCAGTGAAGGGAAATTTTGTAGTACATTTTCCAGAGCTTTCTTCAAGTATATGATGATGCTTCTATTCTATAAAAATGCTTAACCATAAATATCTTTTTGGCCAAAGGAATTGGAGGAATAACGTGTGTATGCCTTAGAACGAAAATATCTTTAAATTTCTATTAAGGTAGTGTTCTTCGGATTTAATTTAGAGAAAAGAACGTTTTATTATAGGCTTTTTAAAATGATTGCAATGAAATCTTTTGGTAAAAAAGTCAAAAATATAGTGGGTTTCTAATTGCACGTTAAAAATATGAAATATGAAACTAAAAATAATTGAATAACAAAAACGTCTTTCAGTTGATTCATATGGCAATAAACGTGACTCGTTTCAACCTTCAACATTACAGCAATTTTAATTTAATAATTATATTTAATATACTGTCGGATATTTTTGACAAAAACTTTCATGTGGGACTGATTTTATTGATTCTTAACAGTAGCAATACGGTTTACTACCATGAATTTGCATTAACTTTGCATGAATAAAAAATAATTCTCGTTTTTCTGGAGTTAGTTTTACGAATCTTTGGAAGTATTTATTTATCTACTAGAAAACCATTGTCATTTTTTCCCTGGCGAGAATCCTATACATCTCTTTTTTGCCGATGCTTTCTCGTCGCTTTCTCTCTTACTCTGTTATTTTCCCTCAACTTTCTGAGAGATTCCAAGTTTTCGTAAGAAAATTATTTTTTCCGTCGAATTCGGATTTATCTGCTTTTCTCGGATCCCCAATAAATCCTCCCGTAAAAAACGCTAGGGAGACAGCAAGGAGTGACATAGACCTCCTTTTAAACATTCAGGGTAACAGCGAGAAAACACATGACTCCATATCCTTTCTTCTCCCTATCTCACTCCCACTAAATGTCCAATTTCTTGTGTATCGCTTGGGGTTTCACCCCAATATACGCCTCGGCCGTAAATATATCCTCGCATATTCCATTTCAAGCTGCTGTGGGCGGGCTGTGTGCGACTATTCTCCGAATTCAAATGGTTCAGTTCGTGATTCCGATGAAAACCGTAGAATTATCGACTCGCTGTTTAAATATTAGGTTTTTTATGCAATGTTAGGTATAAAACAGAATATTTCATTATATTTTTCATACGATTCAATGCCATTTGCAGGGAATAATGTGCTCATCAGACTATTCAGTGCATAATCAATTATTGTATCATACAATGCAAAGAGTCCTTCGGCTTTCGATTTATACTTTGGAAACGAAGGATTTACACAAAAATGGCTGGCAATCAATTCACAGTAGCACGTTAAAGCGATATTTCTTCTTCTCAGCCTTTTTTCTCGTCAAAAACCTTTGGTTGGGTAGAGTAGGAAGGTTAGTCTTTGTTACAAAGCTGATAGAAAGACGCACGTAAAATGCAGCAAGCGAAACTAATGATATAGTGTTGCATTAACATAGCTAAAATGATGTGGGAATTTCATTTCAATATTTTACCTACATTTCACTTCCCTGATTTTATCTCCTTTAAATAGCTCACATTTTCACTTCTAGCTAGGAAAAAACTATATTGGCGAAAGAATAATGTAACAAATCATTTTTCTTGATGCGTTGAAAAAAATGAAGTTAACATAAAATCATATCAATGGGTACCATGAAAAATAATAATATTCGTAAATGCAGCCTCAAATCAACCGAATATTAAGTCAGCAATGAAAAATTTGGACAGTTTCAAAAGAAACTAAGTTCAGGATGAAATATCATCACAGTACATAATAGTTTATGTTATTTTCCCCCTGGGATCAATAAATGTTATCACCCTAGGTTCTGTGGGTTCTGGAGACTACTTTGTCATGTAATGATATACATAGGTGGGAAAACTCATCAAGTCATAAAAGTTTATAACAACCCGATGCATTTCGCCCGCTAAGTGGGCATCTTCAAGGGCGTACTTCACTCGATAGTGGTTGACTTTCAGTCACTGTCGAGTGAAGTACGCCCTTGAATATGCCCACTTAGTGGGCGAAATACATCGGTTTGTTATAAACTTTTATGGCTTAAGGAGTTTTCCCACCTATGTAAATCGAGCCATAAGTTAATCAAGCCACCAACCGTTATGTAATGATACATCAACCAATCTCTTATTGTACTTTTAAATCTCAGCATGAAATTTAATGCCTCTTTAAGTTGATTAAATCTTTCAATCTAAAGACATCCGTTCTTGTAAGCGCTGGTAGCTATCAAAGAAATAAGTTGGCTTTATATATTTCCAACAATTTTTATGATGTTCCCTTTCTGTCATTTTAAGAAAGTTTAATCGGGAATATTTAAAAAAATACAGTTAACACAAATATATGTAATTCTCAACTCATGGAATATGAATTTCGTTGAAGAGGTATGGACAACATCTTTAAGTTCGAGGAAATTAAATATTAACACGTTGGAACAGACTCCAGGAAATTAAGGTTTTAACGGTTGGGTTGGCAATATTTTGAAACATTTATGCGAATTTTATGCGCGTCAGCAGCTGTTAATTTAAAGATTACATTTCCTTATCGAATCACAAAGTGTATGAAAGTAATCTAACTTATTTAATCAGCAAGCAAAGGAATTCCCTCCTATTCGCACGGGAGACCGGAGGAAGCTAAATATAGGCACTTTCGTTCGTTTAAGGTTCAGTAAAATTTTATCTCTCCGATTCACCGCTTATGGCCGAAGGGAAAATGACACTTTTTACAGTTTTCTATCCCTTCGATGCCGTCTCTCTGTAACTCTCTTTCCAACTCTCGTGCCCATTTTTCTTTCATTTGGATCAAAGCGTTAGTTGTCATCATTGGGTCGTCGCTCCTCAAAACCCATTCGTTTTCTCCCTTCCGTTTGCTCTATCTTTCTTTCTCCACCACCGCAAAGTCTTGCCTCAGCCACTTTCCACATCCTCCCTTGTCATTTTCTCTCTACTTCTGCCACTCCCTTTCTCTCCCGCTTGCATTTTTTCCTATTTTTTCCTCTCGGCCTCCTCGCTATCGCCGTTTGCCCGACGCCCGGAAACGAGAAATTTCCCTTGAGGAATCTCCATTTTTTTATACGAATTTCTTTCTTTTCCTCATCCTCGCGAATTTTTTATCCTTCTTCATCCGGCTAACACGCCTTCAGTCTTGTTCTCTATTTTTTTTCTCAGAAAACTAAACCACCTTCTCTCCTCCTTCGCTCGCGCTCTCGTTCGCGGCGCTCCGCATAGCACTTTCAAGCACTCCTCCCAGCGTTCAAAAGCGGTTCAAAGATTTATTGCTCGGTAGCTAGGGCGTCATTGCCGCACGGGAGCACGTTTTACGCGCACTTTCGCCGTTCGTTTACTCGAGACGCCAGTGACTTTCTTCTCGAGAAAACTTTGTTTTTATTTGCGTCGAGGGAAGTTCAAGAAATGGTTCCGGTCTCGTGATGCGCCGGTCGTAAAAAACGAGGCATGGGAGTTAGCAGCGTCGTTTTGAGGTTATTATTTTGGTAGTCGAGGGTTAAGGACTGCTATATTATTTGTTTTATACGGCTCGGACCTATCAGGAACCTCGCGCTGTTACTGTGTAAAACACGAACTAGGATCTGCGTTTTCGCAATTGCGGGAACTACCGTTGGTTTCGTTTTCGAATGTTTGTCTGGATCGATTTTCTTAACCCATTTGTGGAGGTCAAATAAGAAAGGTCTGCTGTTACAACAGGAAATATATATTCCACAAGGAATATATTTCATAATACCACATCTGTTAAGAGAGAATGTGTTACCGCAGGAAAAGCCAAGATCATATTTGTTTTTTTTTTGCTTAAATTATGTATTCCCATCCATTTGAATATAATTATACATTGAAGCGTAACTAATAATTTGTATCATTAAAACACTCAGTACAAAATCGATTTTCCGTCATTTTTTTCTATTTTGTAGATAAAAGGAACATTAACATATGAACCGTATTTTTTGTATTCATGCAAATTGATGTACATTCACCGGATTAACTTAATGTCGTGACATTCGTCAATGTCAAGAATAATTAATTTCCCAAATAATATTTTTCTAGCATGCGTTTTTTCGGAATGATTGTTTGGTCAAAGTAATTGACATTAAGCTTATTGGACCAATAATTAAAATCATTTCAGATTGCGTGATTTTGTTAGGCAATTGAAATGCGTAAACCCTCGAATGTGAATTTTGTTTCTTTTCGTCAGCTAAATCATCGACGTTTTTGCCAAGTGCAATTTTTTTTACAGTCTGATAAAAATTCTGAAGTGATACCCTGTCTGAAAAAATTCTCCCAGCTTGGTTAGTTAAAATAGGAAGAAAGATAAATATACCAAAACTGCCATCAATTGCAGATAAATTACAAAATTAAACATCATTAAATAAGGAAACTCAATTAAACTTCAGAGACATTTCAAGAACTGAGTGGAGCAGTCTTTTAGTTATTTAAAATTAGCAACGGCTTAACTGGTGAAAAAAATTTAAAAATATTAAAAACAGAATTAACACAAAATATTTACTTATACCACCAGTGGTATGATTTCGGAGCTCCATCTCTTATTTTCAGAAGAGTTTTTGAAGGCTTTTACTTCCTCGTCCCATATAACCTTTCCATTAAATGTATTAGCAATAAGTGTATTTACCTAATAATTTTTCGTTGTGTTTCGTTGAAAAGCGATCACGTAATCGCCGCATATGCAAAAGTTCAATGTCGCAACCGATCTCCCGGGACGATTAAGTATTTGCGGCTCTCCTTTATTGACAAAAAGAACGGTCGCTTTCCTGTTGAATACAGTAACTCATAGAGAGGGAGAGAGAAATTGGGGGGGAAGAGACGGTAATGGAAGAATTCTTTCCCGGGTGTCGATAGGGTTAGAGGATTTTATGGTCAAGGATACAGGAAAGTGGGAAGTTGCAGAGTGCGGTTTTGCGCTCTCTCTGTAGAATGAGATGAAAGGATGAAGCGCAAGGGAGGGGAATAGATACCTAAGGAAGTCGGAGAAGGGGGAGAGGTTTTTGCGGTGGCTGGAAAATCGCATGAGGGCGGTGAGGGCCGGAGGAATGGGAATTGCGAGGCCCAATAAGTGAGTTGGTAGTCTCGGTGGACAGTGTCGGCGTGTGTGTGTGTGTGTTGGTCGGCGTGTTATGGGTCGTAGAAAGGGTGACGCGAGTGAGAGGACGTGGTGCTAATCTCGTTTCCCTCCTAAGTAAGCCAGACCCTTTTCTGTGTTATGTGCTACAGAGAGAGAGAGAGGGAGAGAGAAAACATAAGGGAGAAAGGCGAAAAAGAGGGCGAGGGAAAGAAGTTGCAAGGCAGGTATAGGGAAATACAAAGGGAGATATCCTGAGAGTGAAAAGAGAGGGAGGGAGGGAGAGAGAGCCAAAGACGGTGGATAGACAGACGCGCCGCATCTAGGGTTGCCACCTATTCGGTTTTCACCCGAACTGTTCGGTAATCAGAGAAACTGTTCGGTATCGTTGCTTTACCGAACACCGAACAGTTAGATAATTTGGAAATTTTTTAGGTGTTCGGTATCCATCGTACATACTACACCCATAGATTGCTTGTGTGGAAGGAGTATAAGTGAATTCATTAGTGAGAAGAATTGAGAAAAATCATCTACACTAAGGAAATGCTACAGCATCCGGTAAATACGAAATAATATACGTTTTAGAAGGGACTGACTTAAATATACATAAATCGGAGAAAGTATACAAGGAAAAATCTATACACGGCATGTTTTGTAAGTTTCCTCGTACAAATATTGTTATAATAGATCCATGATGAGATATCAATGGAATGTGTAACGCACAAAAATTAAATCTAAATCAATTTTTATTCCATTTTCTCCATCATACCAGCTTTCTTGGAGCATATGGTCAACATTTTGAATTCAGTAACAGCTTTTTGTGATGTCTAACACCTTCAAAGTCGAAAATACTATGATAAAACCTCTGTCAATTATATTTAATAAAGAAACTAATAAATTGCAAATATAGAGGTGAGTCGACCTCCTCAGGCGCCTATCCAAATGGGCACCAAAATTTGATACCAATGAAAACCTATTTCGATATATTCACTTCTAAAGAATGTTAAATATATCTATTTTTTCGATGTTTATATTGAGCATTGGGCTGTGTATTAACAGTTTTTTTTGCTACAAAGTTAAAGGTGTATTTTATTTGCATCAGGTGAAAGATTGTCCAGACTGCAAAAGTGTTTTCTCGTCTCCTTTAAAAATTGTTACTATTTCAATAATTTTAACGATTAGTCACAGAAAGATGTGTAGAAACTTCTAAATAGTACAATTAATCCAGTTAGGAAATGTAATTTACATTGTTCGGTTTTGTTCGTGATATGTTCAGTTATGTTCGTAGTTTTTTAGAAATGTTATTAGAATGTTCGGGAATCGGGTCCAAAAAAGGTGGCAACCCTAACCAAATCCCTTCTCCGACCATCCCATTCGATTTCCCTAGAACGCGCCAGCCAATCCGAGCGCTATCCCTCAAGGCCGCACCGGCCTTGGCGGGAAGCACTGCCGCGATCTGATTTACCGTCTCTCTTCAGGGATTGTTCTCTTCGTCTCCTCTTTTCCTCATTCTCTGTCTGCCCGTTTCCCTTCCGTTTCCTCCTTCGGTCTGACCCACGTTCCAATCAGGTTAAGTATTTCTCTCCCTCCCTGCGTGCCTCTTCCTCTCGGCGTCTGCTCGAATTTATCAATCCGAACCACAAACACGCTGCTCGACGTTACGCATCTTTTAAGCGAGTGGTTACTAATTTAAGGGATTATCGCTATCAACCTTGTTACACTCTATGGTTTAGGGTCTCATCCTGCGCGTCAGGGGGAGAGTCACCGATTCGATCGGATCACGAGAGATTGCTGGAAAGAACAGGGCTAGGGGAGAGATCAGGAGAATGTTATTGGAAGAATAAATTTTAGGGGAGAAATATTTGTGCGTTTGTTATAATCGATACAATTTAATACGGAAAATTTATTAAAAAATGTTTTTCTAAATTAACCCGAAAAAAATCGACTAAATAATTCCCATCAATGGCGAGTCAAATTTGTCGTTTACGTTTTTTGTTTTAATAATTAAAATTTGTATCATTCGTTAAAACATTGCTCCAAGGATCTTAAAATGTAACTTATTGCTCTGTAAATGTTATCAATGTTATTTTTAGTATTGAGCTTTCCAGAATTTTTTTCTCGTGTATTTAAAAAAAATTAGGTTTGGAATTGTAGTTAGCAGATTCTCTTGACTCAGGAAAAATATATGAGGCTCATTGAAAATTTCAGACGTTGTTTAAATCAAAAGCAATCATATTAAATATTTCAGAGATAGTATTTAATTTATAAATGTTCTTAATTTTAATTATTTATATTTCCTTTTTCATTTACCTATATAATTTCATAAAAATATTACGAGATAAATGCTAACTTTTTAATAATTGAATCCCTTGCTAGGGCGGTTTTTAACTGACTTCAAAATTCAATACACCTGACGTACTTTTCCTGTAACTCTTCTGCTTGAGTTATCAACAAAAAGCTACATATGGTTAGTTTTTAATTCTTTACCAATTATTTTAACTTTATCTGCTATTCTGCTCGATACTACTAAAGTTTATGCAAGGTTTTGCAGAAACGAATGTGAACATACCTCAGAGATATATTAAATCGAAAGAAATTAACTGATTTCTAATTGGTTGAATATTAGATAAACGGTATCGGCGCTTGAGTTTAATGGCTATAAGCAACTTTATACCACCAAAACCGTCTCCTGATTACCGAAAAATTTTAATGGACAAAGAAGAAAGTTCTCTCGAAGCAAGTGTAATTTAATGTGTTATTAAAAATTTATATTTCCGGCCCTTGGATAATCTGCCCTTTGTCAGCGTTTCATCGAGATGACATGGCATAGAATTAAAGAAGTGATTACGTGGATGCTAATGTAAGCACCAAATGATATTCCAATTTCTGACATATCCCGAAGCAAGGAAAGAGAGACGCGACCGATATTTAGAATAGGAATTTAAAATTGCTCCGAGGAACCAGTTTGCCTATTAACTTCCTATCCACCGGCTTTTAAAAGAGGCGTCCTCATTTCTCCAACCTCTGATTCCCTTCTTACTCCAATTGCGTCCTCTCTCTGTCTGCCTGTCTCTCTCTCTCGCTCTCTCTTTCCCTCCCTCCCAACCCTTTTATAAATGCTCGCTTCACGCCTTCTAATTTTGAGGCGCCATATTCCGCCCGAGAACGAATTTTTAAAAGGACGAAGGCGACTGATCGAGGCGGATATCCAGGCCATATTCCTTCCTCTCTCCCCTGCCGTTTCCTGTTCCCGGTTGTGAGAATGGGGGTTGAAGAAATCGAAAGAGACGGGGTCAGAAGTGATTGTCTTGTTCCGTCGCATCAGGAGGGGGGAATCGCTGTTTCCTTAGCAATTACGACGCTAATGGGAGGCGCTCAAGTCATGCGGAAAGGATAGCGCCAATAAGGAATTTTTGGTATGGAGTTTCATTGGGGTTACCAGGGGATAAGCGGATTAAAGTGGGAGAGGAAAAATGGATGGAAAATGTGCGGAATGAGAAATATTTAAGATAGAGAGATGAAGAGGGTAAAAGAGGAAAATAGAGAGGAGAAAATTGTGAAAAAATATGAATTAAAGAGAGGGAAATAAAGGTAGCGAGAGAAAAAGAGGAATGACGAAATCCTCGGACATTTTCTTCTCATTTTTGACACCCTGTTGATTGGCGATCCCTTATGGAGTGCTTCTTTGGAAAAAATGAGTTCCAAAATCTATCAGGTGACTTATTCGTTTTGCCACCTTGGAAATGGACTTCCTCCAATCGTGATCATATTTTCCTAACTAAACTAAACAAAATTAAAGAATTAGAAATAATCGAAAGATCTTACAGTTTTGATGGAATAGTTGAGGTAGGATAAAGTTACTGAATTATTACAACGATTTTAAACTCGAATTGCTGATTTTATCAATCCATGAATAGCAGGTTGCCTAAATTCTTGATCGAAGGTGGGTCGTAAAATTTCTTTTTCGCATGATTTATATGGTGTCCATCATAAATATCAACTTAAAATATGCGATTTTTTTTACTCGTACTCTTCTTATAATTCTGAAATTCCGTGTCATCTCTGAGAAATATTGAAAATGTTGCCTATTGTTTGACGAGGAATACTAAAAATAAAATGCCCTCGAACAGTCTTCCTATATTGGGATTTCAAATATGGTGAATTAAGATGCATGCTTGTTGTCGCACGTTGAAAAACACTTTCAATGTAGATGAAAGGTTGCGCTATGCACCGTTAACATCATAAAAGGCAATAAGTGCCGTGATGCTAATGCTAATAATGATAAATAAACAAAAGAATATTTTATCCTGTACACGTAACTTATTCGTATAAATCCAATCATGAATTACTCAATTACTCAGTAATTATACTTAAATAAGAAGTCTTTTTGAAAAGACAATACGATACAAGTTGTCATGATAATTGATTTATTTTATTTGTAAAATGCATGTTTCGGACATCCTATTCTCTAATTCGTGGATCAGTTTTTACCTGTTTAGCAGTACATGTTTATAATGTTAGCTTCTGATTACCGTCCCTTACGTAGGCGAAATTTTATGAAACTATATAATTCAGCTCCGTTAAATTCATGAGAACGGAAGAACAATAGTAAGGCGGCGAAGCTTGTCCAAAAAGGCGAGGGCTTTGCAAATGCCACGATATTGCCTATTTAGAAATCAACTTACGTTATAACCTTGATTAAGCCATCCCAATTCGAGCGTTATATTAACCTACATCTTGAGACGTGCTTCTCCTCTTTAATTTATCTAGTTGGAGGAAGTTGAGAGTGTGAGATGGATGGAAGTATTATAAGTATTCCTTTTGTGCGATCTCCGTTTATGAGACGCATCCGCTGCGGAATTAAGACGGTACCGCTTTTTGACGTGACCGCATAAAGCGGATTCAGTTAAGCCTTTGGGCAATAGGAGGCACTCAGCCTGATTGCTCCCATGCGAAGCCAGCGGAAAACGAGTATCCTGCAAATGCCATTAGCACGCTGCGTTAATGATCGTTTTGCCATCTTTATTTCCTCGATTCAGCCTTGGGTTTCCAACCCGGAATAGGGCAATATTCCAGAAATTCTCCCGACTCCCGGATTGAGGCCCTATTCTCCCGTTTCCACTTAACAAGGTGATCGCCATGCAGGTTGCATATTTGACTGTAACCATGCTGTTGAACAGGTGTCCCCAAAACTACGGCCCTCGGGCCGGATCTGGCCCGCGAAAGAGTTTTATCCGGCCCGCGGAAATTTTATTAAACATCATAAAATCGGTGTTTCCAATTTAAAAACTGGCGCACTGTTCGCATTTTTTCTTACATTTATTCACGTTTACTTATAGTTATATATGCATGTATGCATAGGTAATTATAGAATAAAACATTTTAAATTTTGAAACGTTTTTTTTCGAACCGGCTCGCCTAGAACTCTATATTCCTTTGTGGCCCTCCTCTCAAAAAGTTTGGAGACCACTGCTTTTGAACATTGACTGAATATGGGGGGTTGGCTAGCATCTATACAGTACTATAAAAATCTGACTTTTTCCATAAGTATACCGTATTAATTATTATATTATTTAATTATAATAGTATTATAATTATTAATAATTAGTGTATAAAGGATATTGTCGTAGGGAAATCAGGTATAAGAGAATTAAGAGAGAAAATAAATCAGCAACAATGCAATTCATCGTGACGAACAAAAATTTTCACCAGAAAATCACGTCGAATTTCTGCGTTCAAAACAAATTTGTAACGAGCTGAAACGGATTCAAAAATCGATGATAAGAAAGCGAAATATCATGGATTCATGCGTCCTATGTTTTATGTGCCAAATTCGTACGATTATTGTAAATAATTTTAAAATCCTAATAAAAAATGCAGCACCCTTCCCTTTTCCGTTAAATTCTGTTAAATTCTTGGTAGAATTCCACGCTAATTTTTTTAATCGACGTTCATTTTCCCGAGAGATTTTCGATGAATATCGACGCTTAAAATTACTACTTACATATATGCCTGGCAGTTTTCGGCCTTTCAATTCGATGATTTAAATTTACTTTTTATTTCGAAATTCTTAAATTTTTACATGTTAATGTTAAAGAAAACAACGAATTTATTAAAATATTATTTTATCTTTTACTTACAGTAAACAAAATATACATTACAAAATATACAAAGTAATAAGTATATTAAAATCGTTAATTTAATCTTTTACTAAATAAACCGTGACTTTTATTCTAACCAAGAAAATCACCACATTTGAGCCGTCCGCGAGATTTCGCTTGCCTTTTTTGGATTTACGAAAAAATGTCCAGGAATTGAGTTTAGTACGGAAATCTAAATCCGGTACGCAACGTGTTAATGCGACGTATACACAGCGTACAACCAAACATACACATAAAAATATTTTGACATGAAAGCTTACCTCTTTAAGTAAAAAAAGATAGTTAGTGCAGAGAAAGTTCATTGTGCAAACACGAAACGATATTTCTTGTTCTTGTATTTTCACTCATTTCTTTACAAATTTGGCAAAACGTGATGATTTCTACAAACAACCTATATGAGAAAACATATGTTAATAGTTAATTCACGCCTTTTACCAACTGAATCTTGATGATTAAACCAAATTCGAGCCTTGAATATCGGTCACGAGAATATTATTGCTGTCCTACCACACTGATACTTGATATATTTTTTATCTCATTATGGAAAGCTGGTATTTTCAAATCTAGATATTTTTGATTTCGTATAATTCTTCCAATCGCGTCATTGACCAATTATTTCGCGAATGTAGATAGTATATTATGCTTTACCTCTTGAAATCCGAACAATATGTTGTTGATATAATTAATGAGGTCCAAATTATTCCTTAGTGCTAAAGACCCGATAAAGTTGTCCTCAAGAAGTGGTGTATACAAATTGGCGTGTGATGATTGCGGAGCGGTCTACATCGGCCAAACGGGGAGGAGTTTTGACAAGAGGATTAAGGAACATAAACGATACTTCCGTTTAAATAACTTGAATTCCCAATTTGCAAAACATCTGTTAAACCTCAACCATCATAGTTCCTTCAACCCTAAATTCCTCCATTTTGAAAGTAAAGGTCGTAAATTGGATGCCCTCGAGCAGTTAGAAATAATTATTTGTAAAGACTCGCCCCTCTTAAACGAATACCTTTTCGACAATCATTCTCCTCTATTCAACTTACAAAAAATGTTGTAATTACTTTGTATCTACATGATTGCCTTGGCCCGTTTACCAAGTTTTTCTAATTTTGTAACAGTTTGTTTCCCCCCCTTCCTTTCCCAACAGCTCATCCAATTACCTCCCATTTGTTTTCTTTGTAACCCCTACTGTCTCCCTCTCCCCCCTCATTTTACCCTATATATATGGAACAATTTATATATTTTCACCAGATGACGCTACGATCGTAGTGAAACCGGTCGTGTTATATTAAAGTCGCAGAAACCACAAAGTATTCGTTTCATTATAATATGTTGTTGATTTTGCCGAGAAACATTCTTAAATAAAAGAATTTGCAAGTTAAGCTTAATGGATTTTATACATTCGTGGTTAATTAATTAATGATATAATTATTACAATAATATTTTAGACGTCAAAAAGAACTATCTAATACTTTGTATCACTTGATATATTTCATCACTTCACTGCATATTCTCTTTATTTAACGTAAAACATACAGTGAGAAAAATTAGACTTTATTATTGAGCACTCGATCAACATTACCTCAAATCCTGATTAAAATGTGTCGAAATCGTAGGTAGCAAGTAATTTTGCGAAAAAAGTAACCAGAAACGACTTTAATATTATAATTCAGAGTAGGTTTTTAGACGTATACTATTCCATCTTGTTGGGAAATCGACGCTTATTGACGATTATTAATTTTCATCGATTTTGAGAATTTAAAAAAATCGAACTTTATCGACGTTTTTCGATTTAAATCGAATCCTACCAAGCCTAGTTATAAGTATCTTATGTCCCTGACGTGTTACCCTGTTTGTTAGGAAATTATGAAAAAATTAAATACCTTCTAAACAATACGTTCTACGAAAATTTGTTAAATACAAAAAATTTACAGAATAATATTTTATATAACGTTTATAATAAGTAACATCTATATTAATGAAGATTTGAAATATTTTGTTGCAAAAAACGAAACAATGACAAGAATAAACATCCAATTCCCGTTAACCGATTTCAGCCAAAAAATAATAAATAAAAGTTACAAATATAAAATTTTGCGTTGCTCTGACCATTAATTTATGAGCTAGACCGCTCAGAAAAAAATCTGATGTATCCACCATATGACTTTCTCCATAACTGTAATTTTTATAAAAATTCCAATTAGGTTATTATTATATATTAGTTATTTTTTAAAGATACAAGTATTCGAATATAGTACGAATGATCTCCTCAGACCCCTACCGGGTATATTTGTACAATGTAGCATCGTAACATGGAACGTCCAATTCACTTACAATGTAGCAATTATAAAAATATGCGCTGAAACACACGTCATGAAACGCGCCGATACGCAGTTATTTTTTAAAGATACAAGTATTCGAATATAGTACGAATGCAACAAGTACTCGAATATAGTGCGAATGCGACTTTCAAAGGTACATATTGAGGAAAAAAACATCGCACTATATTCGGGTCAATACGGTAATAATAAATATTTTAAGAAACCGAGAAATTTTTACTTTACAAAGAACAGAAATAAACTCAAACCATAGCCTTCTAATAGATATAGCCACAAAGCTCCAACAATTAAGACAAGAAAAAGGAGCGTTACTAATCGTAAGACGTAACTAAGCGTCAATTGTTAACAATAGTCTTCGGTAGGCGGCGTGGTGGTGGCAGCTAAAAATATAAGATATCTCTTAAACAATGCATTATATGGAAAAATGTTTCAAACAAAGGTTGTAGAAAATTACATTTCCTACAACTTTTATTCTGTTACATCTTTATAGTTATCAAATATTAAAGCGAATATTTCAAAATAAATGATAAGTGACATGAGTAAACACCCACTTCCGGTTGACCGATTTTTACCAAAAACTCATCAATTCTTCTGACTTTTATAAAAATGTTAAATGTAAAATTTCGCGTTGACCTGATTAATAGATTTTGAGTTAGAGCACCTACAAAAAGCTATCACATACACAGACATCATCGAGAAAATGGTCAAAAAGTGTTCAGGGGACCTCAAAACGTGTATTTCCGTTGTAATCTCTAAGTCGATTCTTTTCATAAATACAATACTTTCCCCTACACTACGTATATGGAGAACGTATAAAACTATCACACATATACAAACCGACATCACTGAGAAAATAGTCAAAACGTGTTCAGGGGACTATTTCCGTTGATATCTCGAACTCGACTTTTTTACGAAAACAAAACTTTCTCTGTATTACGTTTACGGAGATAAAATTAAGATTAATCATTCGTTATATGTTTTCTCATCAATATAAGTAAACCAATTTCATGGTTCGCTTAAGCTTTTTTTACTTTTGAGAAACTTCTCCCGAAATTTCCTACTCATGGAGCGGAAATATCCCAGAATCCTCACGAGTTGGCAACCCTAATTCAGCCCCATCTTTCCCCCGCCCCCTCTCTCTTCTAGACCTATTTTCTATTTGTTTAGTAAAGTAGTTTTCCCAGGCGTTGGAGGAAAGATGCTGTGGTTTTATTGCGTCCTAAATAAAGAAAATCTTTCTCTTACGGTTTACTTCATACGAAGTTTTGAAGATTCCTATGCTCTATTTCGTTGGCATAAGAATTTTTATTTTTTTATTCAGTAACAAAAATCTGGCATCCAAGTTATTATTTGCTGATTATTAAGTAACTGATATTATTTAATGCAAATATTTTTAGAAAAAATAATTTTGCCTTTATGAAAATTCTTTCTGGCTATTAATTTCTCTCGATAGTATAAAAATCATGTGAGCAAACTTCCTAGGGTTTACGTTCGTTTTCGTTCATGTCAAAGGGAAATATGATGCTCTTGTGGTGAAACCTTGCTGCTAAAAATGGTTGAGATTAGATTGATTTCTTCTGATTTATTTACATTACTCAGAGATATAATTACACAGATATAACTCCTTTCTGTATAAATATATTTTTTAGCGGAGTATATACATATATACACGTATCTTGTTTATTAACAACAATACTTTCACAGTAGATGGGAGGCAATTTTTTTACGAGGTCAAAGGTGTCAAAACGGCAAGAAGTAGTCGTGGCAACAAGAATTTTTCATTAGTAAGGCGTTGAAATTTTTCGGATTTGAAATGCATTTTATTCATTTTAACGTCAATACGCATGATACCCGAGCTCGCGTTCCGTTTTTAACCGTTTAAAACTACATCAAAAAATATCCTACGCTCATTCAGATGTTAATAAAATAGTGTAAATAAACTCCTCTGGAATCGAACTCGTGACCGTAAATTGGGAGTTGAACCGGTATATAGCCTGCAAAGAGACGCAAAAGAAGTATCGAAATCGAATTGACTTCTCTCAGGTTATTTGCACTAATTCCTAAAACATTACCCAAAAATTACAGAATAAGAATAGGATTTTATTATTTGACGATAGGTTAAATCTCAGTTATTATAACTATAGTCCTTTCTCTCTATTTTCCCGCTTGTTTGTTCGTCCTAAGTATGCCCCGCCTTGCATTGTTGCCTAGCAGCAACGTGCTCAAGCCTAAAAGGAACCATGTATGGAGAATAAATATTTTACGAATCTAGGCCGATTTTTGGGCTTGTCTCCCTTCCTCCCACTCCCTCCCTCTCTCACTCTCTCTCTCTCTCTCACCAATCTCTCTCCGTCTCTCTCTCTCTCTCTTCCTCACTCTCTACCTCCCACCGAACCTCCCGCATTTCCAAACTTCTGCTTTCCCTCGTTCTCTCCATCCCTTTGTCTCTCTGTCTTTCTCTTCCCCCTCCTTCCTTCTCTATTTCACTCTCCCCTTTCCCCATACTCCCATCTTACTCCGTTATCCCAATACGGTGCAAACAAAAAACGAAAGGAAAATATGGTTCAAAAGTCGAGAGTGTAAAAAATGAGGAGCATCGTCAAAAACAAACCCTACAGTAAGGAGAACGTTTAGTCTATGTTCTGCATCAAAGCATATGTTCGAGTTGATTAGATCAAAATCAGTAATTTATTACGACGTCCTTAATTATTATTGAAAGCATCGAGCCAGTGCAATCTTTCATCAGATTGTCATTTCCCTTTTAAAAGTCTCGAGCTCATTGCTATGGCAGTAAGAATTTTTCTTTTTTGTGCCTCAGAAAAATATGCTTTCTTTGCGATTAAAAACAAATATTTACGCTAATTCGTCACGGATTTGAAATTTTTCTTTAACATTTAAACGTCACACTTCCATCTACAAAACTATTTTCATACCGAGGTCATATCACAATTCAAAGTAATTTTAAAAATCATATATAGAATGCCCTGCATTGAATCCCATATTTTCATATGGGGTATTGAAATGGAACAATGGGGTCAAAAAGACCCCCTAAAATGCAAATTTGTGGCGGTTTCAATTTTTCCCGTAGATTGTGATCTATTACCAGAATGCCAAATTTCATATCTCTAGCTCTTCTATAAGTACCTTAGAATGAGGCATGTGACACCTAATAGGTTCGTACACAATATTTTTAGCCTACTTTCCAGAATGGAAATATGCTTCGAGTGTCTTCGTTGTGTCTGTCTGTCCGCTTAATTACTTTCGAACCAATGGACCGATTTTCGTGAAGCTTAGTGAAAATCTCTTTCTACTAATGCCAAGCTCTCGAGAATAGTTTTTGTTGCAAAGAGTGAAAATCCGGGGTTCGATTCCAGGAACTATCCTTCCCATTGGTATTACATGGTAAATCTGAAATTCATCCTGCAGAGTAATTTTCTCTTGCACATTAAAATATCCTAGAGTCGCAGTATCGGAGCGGGATTCGTACTATTCCCTGAGGAAAGGAATGAAGATTATAATTTTTATCGTAGAATTTTGCTTATCGATCGTATTTCTTCGAAGTTTGCATAAAAATTGGCGTTTACGCAGTTATTATAACACATTACGAGAGTGTTGCCGTTGCAACGACTATTGTTGGACTCGGATTCGTCATCGTCTAGTACAGGGATCCCCAAACATTTTGAGAGGAGGGACACATAGGTATATTGTAAGTGCTAGGCGTGCCGGATCGTAAAAAAACCATGTTTATTTAAAATATTTAATTCTATAATTACCTAAGCATACATGCATATATAACTATAAGTAAACGTGAATAAATGTAAGAAAAATTTCTGATGCGAACAATGCTCCTGTTTTTAAATGGTAAACACGGATTATATGATGTTTAACAAAATTTCCGAGGGGTGGATAAAACCCTTCCGCGGGCCGTAGTTTGGGGACACCTGGTCTAGTACAGTGGTGAGCAACAAACGATCTGGGCCGCATGCGAACCCCGGGAGAGTTTTACGCGGCCCAGGAAGCTATGATTAAAAAGTAATCCGTAAAATTTAACACACAAATTCATATCATATACATTCAAATTACGACAATAAAACACTTCAGATTGAAATGTCAACCCCTAAATCTTAATTTAGACTTGATTCTCACTGATATGATAACTCAGAATATCTAGTTAACGTCCGATTCAAAGTTTAACTCGGCCCGATCCGAAGCATTGACAACTTGCAAATGCGGCCCGCCAAGGAATTCGCAACCACCAATGCGGCCCGCCATATGGAAAAGGTTGCTCACCAATGGTCTAGCATGTATAATACATATGCTCGTCATTTTTGCCACACAAATACGCGTGATCAATTTAGTTGTCCGTTCGAATGTATTTGTAATATTTTATAAACGCTAAATCATGAAATTTGGGAACACAAAGGGCAACTCATCCGCGGTGATTTTAACGCTATTAAATCTAATATAAGTAATTGCTGCACCACATTTACTTTAGAGTTATTATGTTCCGTTTGGATCATCATGTTATATTTTTGAGAGAAGAGATATCTGCATTGTCGCGTAATATAAATCAGGCATATATTAATATGGTTATGTGCATTCCTACCACAGTTCAAAGTTTTTGATTACCGTAATATATATCCGATTATTTCAAAGGTTGCAAAAGGATACAATTATAATTTTTTAAGAAAACCACTGGATAGGAATTTAGCGTAAGGAATTCCTTCATAAAACATTCCAAGTATTCTGATTTTTATCAATATAGCCTATTTAGAATATCTTTTATTTTGATCTCTTTAACGTGCTCGCACCAAATCGAAGGCTGGCGTCGTTAACAAAAAAACTACAAAATATATAAAATGAAAGTTATCACAAGCAATTAATCACTAATTTTAAAGAGATTGGTTATATTTTTCTATCTAGAATTTAAAAGCGTATATTTTCATTAAGTAATTTGGTTACGCTGCCCGATGCGGCTGAGGCTCGACGAAGCACTTTGTCAACGATTATAAAATAATGTAAATGTGATTGGTGAGATGCGTTCACACGGATAATCAATATCCCCAGCACAACTTTAATTTTCTGTTATGTATTTTTTTTTGGCATTCAGTGCGGAGCTTTGAGGTCGCCATAAAAGTTGTGATAGCTTTTTTAAAACGAAGGCACATGTTAGAGCATTAGTATTTATAAATCAGTGTGAAAGATAACTTAAGCAGAGCTTTCTACGTTCGCATGGTTTTATTTTACAGGAAGGTAATATTTATTGCTCATGATTACATTTTTACGACCTGCTGATTCCCTCTTGCCTATGCGCAATTGGTATATAAGAGGTAGTGGTCATTTTTAGAAATTTAGGAAGAACGGTGACTTCCTCGACTAAATAGACAATCCAATACAGTTGAATAGTAAATAATTAATCTTACATTTTTTTAAAACGACCTGCTGATTCCCTCTTGCCTATGCGCAACTGGTATATAAGAGGTAGTGGTCATTTTTAGAAATTTAGGAAGAACGGTGACTTCCTCGACTAAATAGACAATCCAATACAGTTGAATAGTAAATAATTAATCTTACATTTTTTTAAAACGACCTGCTGATTCCCTCTTGCCTATACGCAATTGGTATATAAGAGGTAGTGGTCATTTTTAGAAATTTAGGAAGAACGGTGACTTCCTCGACTAAATAGACAATCCAATACAGTTGAATAGTAAATAATTAATCTTACATTTTTTTAAAACGACCTGCTGATTCCCTCTTGCCTATGCGCAATTGGTATATAAGAGGTAGTGGTCATTTTTAGAAATTTAGGAAGAACGGTGACTTCCTCGACTAAATAGACAATCCAATACAGTTGATTAGTAAATAATTAATCTTACATTTTTTTAAAACGACCTGCTGATTCCCTCTTGACTACGCGCAATTGGTATCGAAGAGGGACTAAATTTAGCTAAAAATAACGTATTCATTTCATACCATCCATTTCTATGTTTTCTACATCACGAATTTATTGCTTACAGCGCGGATGGAAATTTTGAGGTGACCCTGGCGACGAAGGCGACCCTCAACTATACGGGACGAGTAGAGTGGAAACCTCCTGCCATCTATAAGTCATCATGCGAAATTGACGTTGAATACTTCCCTTTCGACGAGCAGACCTGTGTAATGAAATTTGGTTCCTGGACTTATGACGGATTCCAGGTAAGAATGGAACTTGAATCTCACGTATATTTTCTTATTATAAGAGTATTGTTAAATTACAAAACTATTCGGTATTGCTACGTTAAAAAATAATAATTATAACATTTTGACAGAAAAATTACCACAATTTCCGAAGATATAGTACATGAATATATTTGACGGTCAAGCATTTAACAGCCACCAAATAAATTTCAAATAATGAGTTAAAATATTTTTCGTATAATGTACAGTTTCATTGAGACCTTGGTTGGTCACAATAGAGAACTATAAGTGGATTGCGTAGGGAAAATTCTACATAATTTTAAATATTTCCATTGTTTCGTTAACGTTCCATACAAACCATTAATATGGAATTAACTTTCGGTTCTATCATGGACACTTGAATTATTTATGAAGATTGATATAAAATGTTTATTTCTCTCATTTCACTATGAAAATGTATTGTGAATAAGTTATCAAATTTTCCCGTTTAAATATTTTTGAGCTTAATTATGAGTGCATAATATTGGAATAGAATAATATTAGAATTACTCACATCTTCAATTAGCATCTTAAATATTTGAGATGTTGTTTGTTTGTTGATTTTATCGGTGTTAAATTATTAAAACATCTCTAAGAAATAATTTTTATTATTTAATGTACAAATGTCAAGTGGATCGCTTATAACCTAATTTAATTAATATTGCACAACGGTCTTACATAATTTATATTCTGGAGTTCAATTTGAAGGTAAATGCCAAATTCATCTAACAAAGTCTTTTCCCCATCCTTTAATTTCCATATGACACGATACACTTTGTCTACCATTTCGAGCCAATTTTTTAACCTCCGTTTTTTTATACAGCAACCTTCTAAATAAAATAAACAACTGGAATTAACGAACTAGCAAAACGAAAATGAATTAACGCACTTGTAAAGTTACCCACTCAAAGAAAATATAAAAATATAAAGAGTCGTTCCTGCCTGGAATGCATTGCTCAGGATAATTGATTAAATGCTTTTGTATTGACCCTGTCTTTTGAGATTAACAATTACAGTTTTCGAGAAGCAATATAGAATGCTGATTGACTAAATTTTACGTTTTTGAGAAATTTTCCAAAGGAAAAACCATTAAACGGTCCCATTACCAATATTAGTAATTATTTTTGCATACATGTTGCAATTAAGGAAACTGTTGCTGTTTATTGTCATTGCATATCAACCTTCAGCTAAAGAGGGGTTAACTTGTGTCTTAGTGCATAATATTTTCTTTTCCACTTCGGAGATAGTTGATTAAAATTGCATTTAAAATATTATCAATTCCTCGAGTCGCTCAGTACTCTCAACGCAGATGAATTTGTTAGATGTTTTCCCAGGGGGGAAACAAAACTCTGCTATGTTTTCATCACGGCGACCTTCTTTTGTATGACCTATAAAGGTGTAATAATAAAAGATTTAAAGATAGCGAAAAAATCAGTGACATCCTAGTTCTCCGGTATTATTATTCTTTTTACTGAGAGAGGCGACTATAACGTGCGACGTCGACAACTTTGATCATTCCATATTTTATTTCAGAGCTCATTTTACCCCTTCTTCTCTCAATATATCCTTCTCCCTTTGGCGCTATTTCTATTTTCCATTTCTTCTTCGTATTGCCTTTCGTACTTTTTCTGAAAATTTAGTTTTTATATCACTTTCTCAACCTGCCTCTGTATTCTTCTCTTTCTCTCCTCCGCTCTCTCCCTTTTTCTCTTCCTCTCTCCCCCTTTTGGCGTGACAGCCGCCTCGTGCATCATTTTTTCTCCTTTTTCGAAAAAAGAAGAAGATAACTTCCCTGCCCTCCGCTCTTTTCCCTCTTCCTTACTCCTTTCTTCTCGTAGATGGAGGTCTCCGTCCTCTTGCCGACCTCTTTCATTTTTCCCTCTCTTTCTCATGAAAAAACTCCGGAGAGGCCCCGTTTTTCGGGAATACAGGGACCCGGTTTCGAGATTAAATTCTCGTTTAATTACATACAAAGGAAGGTTTCATGTGATGGGTGAGGAGAGGAAGAGAGAGAGGCTTTCTTATGAGGGAGTCTTAGAGGGAAGAAAAAGTACTTTTGAGGGATGTGGGTGATATCGGAGTTGGGTTCGGGGAAGTGAAGGGCTCACGGAGAAGGTAGCTAGAGAAATAGAGTAGCAGGGAAAGGAGGGAGAGATCGGCGAAGGGAATAGGAGCGCCTTGGTTGCCTCGGGATAATTGGGTGTATGGAAGGAATTGAGCGTCGCTAAGGATGATCTCGGGGAGAAAAGTTGATGTTTAGGCACGGAGATAGAAGCATACGTATGTGAGGATGATATAAGGGTATGGATTTCGGATAAGGCCGTTCAGCAGGAAAGCTTAACTAGAGATTGGGGGGTTTAAACAGTTTTTAGAGAGTGGGAGAGGAGAAATAAGGTAAATTTGACAAGAAAAAGTAAAAGTATGATGAGGAAATATAATGAATTGAGGGAGAAGAAAGAGAGAAAGTTTTAGACGAAATCTAGTAAGGGTTTCATCACGCTTGTCTACATCAAAGGTAAATTGTTGAACGGAAGAGGAAAAAATAGAAGATATAGAGAGAAAAAATCAATTTCTTATGGAGGCATTCTTCTTGCCTTAAATGTGAGAGAAAGCGGCGAGAATAGAGAGAAGGGGAATTGAACAAAGACTATTGTACGAAATAAGATTTAACTGGAAAGCTGGCGTTTTATGTGATAATGGCCTCTATACCTCCCTCTCCATCTTTCTTTCATCTCAAGAAGAGAAAGACGTAGGACAGGAAAGAAATTGCCGCCGACGAAAAGTGAATAGTGCTTGTGGGTCATAGGAGAAACAAGTGAGTATGGAAAAGGAGTAAGGAAGGAAAGCTTTGCGACCGAATAGGGATTTTTATTATCATTTTTTAAGGAACCCAAAACCCGCGCAGGCGAAAACTTTCCGCTAGATGTTCTCTCCCTCCCTTCTTCATCCAACCTCGAAACCGTTCCTTCCTTTCTCTCCTTCTCTCCTAACCCTCTTCTTTCTTTTCTAAGTACAAAAAAATAAATATTCTACCCACTCCTCGAGAACTCCTGCCGGCTGCTTATTACAATCTCTTCCTTTCTTCGGAAGTTTCGTCTCGTAGAATGGAGGGAGTAAAGGAGAGTGTGTGTGAGAGAGAGAGAGAGAGGAGTAGAGAAGAGAGGAAGCGAGGGGTTTTAGCAAAGAGGAGAGGGGGATTGGGAAGTTTTACTAGGGAGTGGAAGGCGAGATGGCGGGACGTAGAGGAGGATTTTTTGAAAGAGGGAGGGGGTGTAACTGGGGGGAGGGAGTTTAGAAGTGGATAGGAGGTGGATAAGGCGTTCGCGGAATGGGTGGGGAAAAAGCGGCGGATACGACGCCGGGATTTGCGGTGGAAATGTGGAACGGTGACTTTTCTGGAAAACTTTGTATCCTACCGCAAGAGCGAGAGAGAGAGAGAGAGAGAGGAGGTAATTGGCGTAGTGATGGCAATATGGGCTCGGGAAGTATAGCGGAGGGAGGGGAGGAAAATAACGAGAAATCATATTAAAACGTCGTACCGCTTTATGGGATGAAATTACTTGCGCGGGAATAAGGACGGGGACGAAGACGGGAGAGAGGGAGTGTGCCTTGGTTTAGGAACACGTGAGGATGGGAGGGTGATGAGAGGAGAAGAAGGAGAGAGAGAGAGAGAAAGAGAGATAGAGTAAGAGAGAGAGATAGAAGGTGGTAATGAAAATTTTTCGTGGGCGCAGGCAACAAAAGTATCTCCCGAAAATACTTCAGGAGTGATATCGTAGTACTTTATGTGCCAATAAAACAAAGTCTCGCAAAATGTGCATTTTTATTCCGAAAAGTAATAAGGTGTGGAAGGCGGAGAAGGAGGAGGAAAGAGGTGTTGACTGGGAGACGACTCGGGGACCATGGGAAAGAGAAATGAATGGGGGATGACAAGAACGGGACAAGGAGAGAGTTTGAAGGTGAGGCGGAAGAAGTTGAAGAAAAGAACGTAGAGGGTGGAGGAGAAAGGTAGATAGTAATACAGCGAGGAGATAGGGAGAGATTAAGAGGGCAAATCAGTGAATGGAGATAAAATGAAGGAAGTGAAGAGAAAGATAAAGGGACGCGGTTGAGGAATAGAGCTGTGGCAAAGTACAACATTAAATGAGAGATGGATGAGGTAAGGTAAATTAGATGAAAGCCTCCCCCACGCCCAAGGTGACGATAGGATTTATCATATGATTTTGGCATCGATCTCGTTTGTTACCACAGAAATACCGTCCCTTTGTCTTTTACTTTCTAATAGGGGGCTGTCAAAAACTAGATATACTATTCAATATGTCTACGATGTTTTAATTTTTCTCCTCCATGATTAAAACTATCAGATCTATACTTGGAGGAGTTGTTCTCCGAACTGTGGCAAAAAGCCGAATGTCTCCGATGACGAGCGAATTTTTTTCGTCATAAGTTTTGAGTAAGGGTGGAGGTTAGTAAGGGTGGAGTGACAAAGAGAGAGAGGGAGAGAAGGGCGAAGAGGACGTTGACAAAGGGCACGTGTCCTTCTCATAAAGTTACGCTCGCACACACACGAAATAGTGTCCGGGTCGGTTGTTGGGAAGGGAGCGTGACTTGGGGAGATACTGAGAGACGTACGAAATGAATGCGAGGAGACTGCGAAAGGAGGGGATACAGAGAGGGAGAGTGGGAGAAAGGAAGGAGAGGTGGGATGGAGGGAGAGTAGGAGGGCGGAAGGAGGAGCTGCCAGAATTAAGTGAAGAAAACAGAAGACGAGAGGTTTGGAACGCACGAGACGACGGGTACAAACGGAGCTCATCTCAAATGGAATTAAGGTTTACAGTGTTGCTCATCCTCCAGTAGTTCTTAGAATATTCCCTATTTGCTCGAGAGTAAACGACGAAGTAATGAAAAATAGGAAAGTAACAGCAAGATATTTTCGAAACGTTTATATAGTTATTGTAATGCAAATCTTATATGATATTATGATCAAAAGAGAAAGTATTTATTGCCCGTACAAATTAATACTATGCTTAGGAATTTGTCTAATTTTTTATTAATTTCATCTTGCACAGCTTATAATACAAAAATATCTAATAATGCCATTAATATAATGAAAAGTGAATATGATAAAAAATATTCCCAGCCTATTTGTGTAAAATCGTGCGCAACGTCCTTACTTTGAACTCCCAACTCATTCCGTGAATATTATTTTTTTTTCTATCCGCAAATACTATTATAATCAATTATTATTTGTCGTAAATGATTGCTCTAAAAATCTTAATTTTTCTTTTAGGTCGATCTCAGGCACATAGACGAGGTGAAGGGCTCAAACGTTGTGGAAATAGGGGTTGACCTCTCCGAATTCTACACATCCGTGGAGTGGGACATCCTAGAGGTACCTGCAGTAAGGTGAGCAACAATTTGTTTCAGTGATATAATTTATTAGCACAGCCACCGATAGAGAAACCCGAGGTGGTTTTGTTGTGGTAGTCGAGGTGAACTCTTCGGACTCTTAACCAAGATTCTTTTTAGTGTTCCTAATAATTCAAGTCGTATTTAGTCTTATACAAAATTGTAAATTCTTGTATACTAGGATATCTTTCCACGTTTTCTATGAAAAAATAGTCGAACATTATTTCACCTGACAGGCAAAGAAATGGCATCGATATATTTGAGTATACATTGGTTGTAATTAAAGTAACTATTTATAATTAAAGTAAGATTTGCAACTATAAATTAATATTTAGTACCACAAACTTTATCAAACGGGAGTGATGGCGATTTTATGCATGACACCCAATCTGATAAACATTTTAATTGGAAAATTTTCTTACTGTTGTCTAAAATGATTCACTTGGCAGATGTTATATAAATATTGATTTATAAATTTAACAATGCAAATTTATTCTCTCATACCTGGTTTGTATCATTGAATAAAAGTAATAAAATGTATTCCTAAGGTGGGCCATTATTTACTGAAAATAAGAAGCAATTTTTCTTTCAATATGCTAAAGTGGGCTCTATGTTTTATTTTTAATTTCGAAAATTTTACTTCTCAAGTTATACAGCACTCACTGCAATACTTGCCTTTCTTGAAGAGACCCAAATTTGAACATTTATTCGTGCAAGTTAGCTCTTAACGGGTGTCATATAAATTACGCTAATGAATTTTAAAGTGGTCGAGCTTCGTCTGTTAACCAATGAATGGAGCATTCCCTTCGCCTTATGTGTGGACAACGTTGTTGAGGAGTAAAACATAGTGAATTGCCGAAAATCCATTATGTCTTTGCTGTATTCACTTTGCGTCCAATTATTAACTTACAATTACAGAGTTCTTTTTAAATATTAGTTACATTATTTGTAAAGATATAGCTTGGACCAAATATCACTTTGGCATTATATTTCGTTTTTTACATTGTGCGTTTTATTAGTTCAGGTTTTAATGTTTCTTATACATAGTAGTACTACAAAAATTAAGTTGGGGTTTCGATTTTATTGTATAAAAATAACAATTATTTTTTACAGTCACACAATAAATTAAACATTTCATATGGTCAGCTGTCATGAGTTAATTGGAAACGCAAGTGGCATATAAAACTACGCAACAAGCCCAGTCATATAAAATGTTTGTGCTCGTTCAGATAAGGGTTAAAGATAGAATTATGTGAAATTGATGGAATGATATGATCCGAAGATCCTATGCAGACAGGCATAAGCTGTGAAAGTTGGAACAATTTTTGAAACGAGAAAAAAGTCTGCTATGACCGGGAATTGAACCCGGGTCTTCCACTTGCCGGGCGGATATTCTACCCCTGAACTATCGTAGCAGAACATTTTCTCTCGTTTCTGAACACGGATGTTTTCCTAGAATTATGTAGTTTATAAAAAATGGCGCGTAGATAGGCGGTTTAATAATTAAGATAACAGGTGGCAACTTTTGAGGAGGACACAGCGTCGCCCTGGATATTTCGCATTGAGACAGAAATAACGATGTGGGCGGGGTGGCCCCACCTCGCCGACTACTATATCGGCGATTCAACAGCACTCGAAAAACCGGAAACAGATGCATAACGGGGATAAATCCGACATCTGTGTACGACATGCGCTATTGGCAATCAAATGCATACACACGCTCAGACTTCGAGTACCCTTTTGCCGCCATCTAACCACCGCATCACTTCTCTTTCTCCCTATGATCTCTCTACTTCCACCTCTCCCAGCTCCGCTGATTTTCTTTTTAATCCCATCAAAACCTTTGCTTTTATGTTTTTGTATTGCTCTTGTATTCGGAGTTTGGACCTCATTGAAACATATTCTAGCTTAAAAATTATATTTATCGTAATGTAAACGATCGTTTATGTTTTTCTTTTCGCGTAAAGTGAAATTCTATCTCAAAAAACATGCATATTTAACAACTTTATTCACCAATTTATCAGTGCCAAGTAAATCTTAGCAAAATATAAATATTTTATTAGCATTATAGTTATATTGTATCTCTAGTTGAAACGCCTGGCTACGCTCGGGAAAGTTTTCTTTTAAGTTGCAAACGATTTTTACGATTTATTAATTGTGGTAGCTCTGCTCTTAAGCTTCATTTTTTAAATCTTTATTTCATTATGGTATTTTGTAAAAAACACTCATAAAAAGAAATTTTTATTACTTTTATTGTGAGAGCCCTGCTTTGTATATCTATCTTTAAATCTTAATTTTGTTTGTATTTTATTTTGCACAACTTCTTAATACAAAATTTCGTTGAAATCGGTTCGGCCAATTTCATCCAAATTCATAACCATCGAAAAGTTTAACTTTACAATTGTGGCACACCTACTTAGTTAATCGGGTCAAAGTATATAATTTTGGTCATGACTTTATGTATAAATTCTATATATCAAATTTGTTTGAATTCGGGTATGCCAATCCCTTCCAAAAGCATAATTACCGAAGCATTTTATTTTGTAATTGTGGCACCCCTACTCTGTCGATCCAGTCTAAATATGTCATTCAGTTATAAATTTATGTAAGTTTCTATGTACCAAATTTAATATAAATCGGTATAGCCAATTCCTTCCAAAAGTATAATTACCGAAAAGATTTATCCTGCAATTATGGCACACCTGATTCGTCGATCCGATCCAAATATGTCATTTTGGTCATGTATTTATGTGAAGACGAACATCAACGGGACTTTGTAGTGTGATTAAAATATAACTTCTGAGGTGTGTGTGTGTGTGTAAAATCACACACACACACACATATCTATAATAAACAGCTGCTTCTTACGGAGGAAATCTATTATTTTTACATAAGGGAAAAACGAAAATCGCTGCGGAGGTGAAATCTTTATAATTAAAAAAATATTTGTAACGATGAAATATATCTGAAAATGAATTTTTTTTCAAGGTGATATGATATGCTTGCAGAATGCAAGCACCTTCTACTAGTATTATATATAATGATATAAAACCTAAGGAACTTCTAGATATTCTACAGAGCTGAAATTTGGAGGGAACCTTAGTGTTGGTCCAAAGCCATCAGGAAAAATCGAAAATTCTAAACTTTCCCCTTACAACACCCCAAAACGTTCATTTTCAAGTCCCATTAGAAAACCATTTAAATCCGTACAAGCCTTTTTATAATTGCATTTTTAAATTACTTTTACTTAAGTTACAAACTCCGGACCTGAATTAGAAGACGGAAAAAAGAACGAAAATTATTTTTCCAGAAAGTAGAACACGAATCCGTGCCGAATTAGTCCAATTATTCGATTTTTACTACATAAAAACGGGATTCTATACAATTTATAACAATGGCCCAATATTTCTGTCATGACTACGAGACAATGCTTTTCTTCGGAAATTTATTTTACGTGTTAATAAAACTGAGCAAGACCTTAGTGCCACGAGCTGAAAAGTAGCTTAGTCTCATGACGTCTCTCTCAGACCAGGACATTTAAAAGCAAAGGGAAAACATATTTTGGTGCGCAGACAATACTAAGAGAAATATCGCGCTGAAATGTTCAGAGTTTGTAGATGTCATGAGTAGGCCTTCGGATAACATGAGACCACTCCTGTAGGATTCCTCGGTTCGACTCCAGGCACTCTAACATTTGAGGTTTCCTGTGTAAATAGCATTGCGGAATATTTGGCAATTAATTTAAGATAATTCTCGTCAAGTAGGAGGAATGAAATTTGGTGTGGTGGTTATAGAGCACCAATGCTTGCAGTGTATAAGCACCGATTGCTCTTATATATACATATATGTATGTATATATATATATATATACACACATACAAACACACAAATACATGCACACACACACACATATATAGAGTGAGTAAATATAATTGTTTAATTAATTAATAAAATCCTGACAATCATTTGAATTCTACCAGAAAATAAAGCGCTTGAAATTTATTACATTCTGGTATCAATGTACGACTTAATTTGCCACTCTTTGGCTCCGTTAATCTTCCTCTTCGTATGTTTACTGAATAATAATATTCTTCAACTAGGGAGATGCCCGTTGAAATTCAACGGGAAAGCTTTTTGTAAAATAAAAAATGAACTTAAATATACCTTGACTTTCTTTGGATGGCAAGAAAACAACCATTCGTTCTTTTAGGGGCTCGTTGCTTCAGGTTTCGAACTACTATGGTGATTTTAAGTACCTAATTTTAATATGCGAATGATTAATGTTCTACATTGAAATGTATTCCTACTAGTAAATAACGCAACGAATGTTGTTTACATTGGTTCCTATGAAAATAATTTCTCTCTCTCGTACTAATTTTAAGAGCATTCAAAGCACTCTTTCATCCGTAAGGATTGAAATAACAATAGGATTTCGAGATATAACAATATAATTGATTAGCAAGGCAACTTCCCAATTAAATACCAAGATTTTCCCAAAATATGTGAATTATAGGTTTAATATGAGAAATTTTGAACTGTAGGGGGCAAAAGATAAACAGAATAAGACACTTCATAGTTTTTCTTTAAAAGGGGTAGATTTAGAGATCATAGGTTAATTCTTTCTAATGCAGATCTCAAAAAGAATAAAAGCCTGAAAGTCAAAATGTCGATTTTTACGTGTTATCATATGAGAAATTTAAAGACCTACCTTGGAGTCGAACCTATGCCTTTTTTAGAGATTTCTTTTCGTCATCATCTTACAATGTGTGACTCAATGATTCCTGCCAAATATCAAAAGAGTATCTCTTTCCATTATCAGCCAGCCATACACGAGCGAACCTTTTGACGGATCTGGTCCGCGGATCTGATCCTTCGGATAAGATTCAACGGACCTGGTCCGACGGATCAAATCTCTCGAGGCCCACTAACGTTACATAAAATATCCGTGGTCCGTTGAGGATTTGGCCCGTCGTCGGGCCAGGTCCCCTAGTTAGTGGTTGAAAATCCGCAGGTTTTCGACGGAACTGGTGATAGCGGACCAGGTCCGCTGAAAATTCATCTTGCTTAAAATCCCCAGCAGACATCTCGGTTTCTGAAACGTTTTTAAAGCGTGTTTTCAAGTGTAAAAGAAAAATTGCAATTGTCGCTGCTGGGATTTATGTATATTATCATGCAGTGTTATGTAAACGAAAAAAACGTTCGAAATTGGTGAAAAAATGGATCGTTTAGAGATGTTTTTGGCCATGTCTTTAATAAAAGAATTGAAATGCAACGAACCAAGTGACTTGAAGAACTCTTTACGTATGTGCGACTCAGATTTCATTTTATCCTCCCTTACGGCCCTTCTCAGGGTTTGATTTTTTTCTTTCACACGTTTCCTGGTAACGTCAATCATCCATTTGGAATATAAAAATTTTTCGAACTCCTCATACGCCGAATTTTCAAAATTTTTATTTTTATATTCTTCAGACGCAATCTTCCATAGGCACTTCCTGAATTTCAATGAATTCACTCAACACTATCTTATCCCATTCCATAATGCTGAAATGGCTGAAAACGCTAGTACGTTGATGTAATAATTTACATTAATGCGACTGTTCCTATGTTTATTGAAGAGATATTATTATTAGCAATAGTGAGTCGTTGTTGATCGTAATTATTAATTATTATTTAAGTTTTAATTTATCTTAAAACCTTTACATCTTTATTCCTTTAAGGTTATTCTGAAAACCTTTTGCCTATAAAAAGAACACTGAAAACTTCAATGGTGATTTCTGATTATTCCCATAAATGGGTTTGATTAAAACCAGTACTAATTACGTCTGAAAAATAAAGGTATATATAAGGTCATTCATGAAGTTTATTTTTCTTACTAAATTATAATGAAATTTGTAATTTTTTCCTAATAATAATGCGTTATATATATATGCATTGTATTATAATGAAATTATAATTTCATCCGTATTGCTTTACTAATAATAATCATTAATGCAATTCTTTCGGAATAGTTCACATTGAAAATTATATTGAAAACTATTTTAGATGATAATATTTGTTTGTATCTTTTCCTTCATGAACATAATTTAATTCTTTGGACATGTCCACTTCGCTTATTTTGTACTTTGGATGAAATCTTTTCTAATTATAGCCCTCTAAGATATGACGAAAAATATATAAAGTAACTCCAGAAGAACGGGAGAAAAGACTAGCTCGTAAAAGGAATGATTAAAAAATAAAGAAATTAAACGAAACAGCAGACGATAAAGAAAAGCATTTACGTCGTTTTCGTGAATACGCACAGAAATAAGAGCAAATGAGAACTCATGTGAAAAGCGTTTCGTTTGCAAGAGCTAAGAATGAAACATTACAAATATTCATCAGTTTCACTGTTGCAATCATCTAAAGCTGAATTACCCTGAACTAGCAATACATTTTTAATGTTTTACTCAATATGAATGGAAAATCAGTATTTTAATTAATAAAACAAATGGTATTAAAATTATAAAGGTTTCGAGAGAAGATGAATCGAGGAGTCTGTGAGTCACAGTCCCGTCGTTAGTGGGGAGCGAGAGACTGGTCCGTCGTACCTATTCCGGCGGACCTGGTCCGACGATTCCGGCCCTTGTCATGGTTTTCCTTTGACTAAAGGATTTGGTCATTGGCGGGCCAGATCCGTCAAAACGTATGGCTGGATACTGAGTTATTCGAATTTTTATAGCGTGACAAAGGGCGCCACAAAGGTTGCCTAATATTGTTGTTGGATTATTAACGTTACAATCTATTAAGTTTGATATTGCGCGAAGCGAATAACACAATTTTTTCGTCTATTTGAAGGCCTAATTGACGCTAATTTATCGGAGGCAACAATAAGGTTCGCCTTGGCAACACCCGGAAAGAGTACGAAAAAGCCATAAAATATAGAAAAGAAATGCGTATTTTGACAAATCCTTCCGTGTAACATGCAAACATTACAAGACTTAGATATGTCATAGTCTTAGCCGTCGAATAAAACAAAAATGGAGAAATTCGGTCCATATTTACATATTTTAATGTATGAAGGAAATAAACCTTGCACCTTAAAATACCGAAAATACCGCGTAAACTTGTGGGAAAATATAATTGTCTCCCGGAATCGAATTCGAGGATTTTTTCTGGATGTTTGATTTTTCTAGAGACCAAAGCATGGCGATTTAACGAGTGTGATAGTTTCAGCTCTTAATTCCATTGGGAAATGTCCAAAAATACCGGAACAGGCAGACAGACAGACGGACACTTGAGAATTATTATATAAGGATACCATTGGGGAATGTCCAAAAATACCGGGACAGACAGACGGACACTTGAGAATTATTATGTAAGAATTCTATGTACCTATCTAATTTGGTTGAAATCGGTTCAGCCAGATCTTCCCTGATATATACGTACAGGCACACGGACATTGCCAAAATTTGAACCGACCCTTACATTACGATCCTTGACCCCGCATACCGATTTTATCCATTTTAGGCTCGAAAATGTGTCTCGTCAAAACATTGATATTATTGGAGAATTCATCAAAATCGGTCAATTAGTTGCTGAGATATCTTTTAAAAATCCTGCTATTGGACCATAAATAGGGACCCTCGAGACCCCGTGGCCTTTTGAATTATTTTTGGCACTACAACTCGTAGAATAAACCTGAAGTTGCTACCATATTTTGAAGCTCCTACGTTTATTTTCTGAAGAGTTATGGCCACCACAGACACACATAGACAGGCACACAGACAGCTTCTTTTATTATTAAGACTATGGAGATGCCTGTTTAGATTCAACGGGAAAGCTTTTTGTGAAATAAAAAAATGAACAAATATACCTTGACTTTCTTTGGATGGCAAGAAAACAAACTTTTGTTCTTTTAGGTGTTCGTTGTTTCCAGTTTCGAATTTCTACGTTGATTCTAAATACCTAATTATAATATGCGAATGAATAATGTTCTACATTCATGTGTTCCTTCTCGTAAATTATGCTACGAATGTTGTTTACATTGGTTTCTATGAAAATAATTTCTCTCTCCTTCTCTCTCTCGTACTATTTGTAAGAGCATTAAAAGCACTCTTTCACCCATAAGGATTGAAATAACAATAGGATTCTGGGGTTTAACAATCTAATGGGTTGGCATGGAAACATCCTGTTAATTGGCAAGATTTCCCCAAAATATGTGAATTAAACTTTTAACATGAGGAATTTTAAACTGTAGGCGGAAAAAGATGAACAGAATAAGAAACGCCATAGTTTTTCCTTTAAAATGGGCTAGATCCAAAGATCATAGGTTAATATTTTCTAATTTAGATCTCAAAAAGAATAAAGCCTGTAGGTCAAAAAGTCTATTTTTACGTCTTATCATATGGGTAATGGAAATGCCTATCTTGAAGTCGAACCTATGCCTTTTTTCAATATTTCTTTTCGTCATCATCTTACAATATGTGAATTAATGATTCCTGCCAAATATCAAAAATGTATATGTATATGAAAAATGGAATGGCATACCTTGGAGTCGAACCTAGGACTTTTTCAAGATTTCTTTTCGTCATCATCTTATAATATCCAAATCGATCATTCCTGCCAAATATCAAAAATGAATCTATTTCCATTATCGAGTTATTCGCATTTTTATAGCGTGACAGAGGGAGCGACAAAGGGACAGAAGTAGCCTTTTATTATTGTTAGATTATAAATTGTAACTGCTTCTTACATATATTGGATATAGTATACATCTATAATAATATAGCTGCTTTTGCCTCACTCACTCACTGACACAAAACTCGTATGTGCTTCTAGAAGTGTTAGAAATCTGAAATTTGGCACAGAGGAGAAAAATCGAAAATCACAAAAAGTTTATATTTAAAGTGGTGTTTTTAACCCCAATGTTCCATTTCAATGTCCCATAAGGAACGCATGGGATTCAGTGCAATGCTTTCAAAAATGCATTTTTAAATTACTTAAAATTGGAATACGAATTCGATAATAGAACTATTGTCTATCTGAAAGGAGGAGTTCGTAATTTTTGAAGGTAGAATTCAAATACCTAACGAATTAGCGTAAATATTTGCTTTTAATCTTAAAAAAGTTTGAATTTTTCCTCTTTTCAAAAATGAAAATCTTTAAATACTATGGCAACGACCTCAATGCTTTTACAGAGATCTGATATTATACGCTACGATTGCATCGATTTAATGCTTTTAATGGGAATTAATGCCGTCCTAACGAATTAGAGCGGAACTTCCATAACTCGAATCTCAAGGAAAAGTAAAAATTATTCGAGTCATAGAAAACAAATTATGGAAATATATTTTTAAATATTTATATATATACAGTGGAACTTCTTTAACTCTAATCTTAATGAAAACCAAAAATTATTCAAGTTCTAGAATATTCATGTTACGGAAATATATTTTTTCATTTTTCTTTAATTGAATTAACATCAAGTTTGTTCCCTTAAGCATATAAGTTAACTTATTCTAATTTTAAATATCATGCATATAATGAATACATCATCACCAATATTTTCTTCCGATAATATGTAAGATTTTACTGTATCACAAACCCCAATTTCATCACGCACTGTGATTGAGGGTGTCATAGATAATTGTAATTTTCACGTACTTCTGAAAGCACAAATACGATTATATTTGGGATATCGACTGTAGGAAAGAGCGAATAGGTTTGTTTTTCTCTAGCACTAAAAGGGATCACAATCGGAGAAGCAACCCTGGTAGCAGTGGTGATAAAACGTGAAAAGTATTTTAATGTTGTTTTTCGTAGGTTTTCGAGAAATTTGAACTCTTTTCAATTGTTAAATACGATGGTGTCATACCTATTTCGCGATTGTTTTTATACAAATACGTACTAAAGGCATGGATGATTATGCCATAATATTATCACAAAATATCCTGGTCTTTCCGTAAATTTAATGTATTGGGTATTGCCGTAATGATGATGGCCGACCTTGGCAGAGGGGTGGTTAGCGTGTCTAGCTCCCTAATGCCAGGGTCGCCGGTTCGAATCCCGCCGAGGGAATGGTCGTATGTGCTTTTTAACATCTATTATAATGTAATTTGGAGTAAATTTGTTTGTGTTAAATGAATGATTGATTGATTGAGTAATCTTATTGCTCATGCAGTGCGATCTGAGTCACGAAACTTGAAATACGAAAACTTGGACACGAGCCGATTGCCAGAGAATTTGGAAATTACGGATAGTTGCCTTAATTTCACGGAAAATTATAAATATACAGTTATTACTCATGGAGTTTATTATCTAATGCATAAAGGCTTCACGTGGCTGAAGTGCTGCGCCCTGAAGATTGTGTTGGTTTATTTACGAGTTTAGATCATGGTATATCGTGATTTTTAGCGCTTGAATTATGCAAGCACCGACAACTCGTATAGGATATAGGATATATCATATAAAACCTAAGGTTCTTTTAGAATAGCTACAGAGCTGAAATTTGGAAGAAAAATAGGTAATTAAGTACAACTTCTGAAAACATCCGAAATTCTACATAAAGTTATATTTAAGGGGATGTTTTTTACCCCAAATCCAATTTAAACACCTATAAGAAAGCATTTAAAAGTGTGCAGGGCTATATAAAATTGCTATTTTAATTTATTTAAAATTAAGATACAAAGTCTTAACATGCACCATACTGTGGATAAAAAAATGAAGTTTATTTGTCTCGAAGACAAAATCCATGTTAAATTTGCGTAAACATTTGATTTTAATCAAATTATGAAATTTGTTGGACTCCAACAATAAAAAATATAAACTACCATAGCAACGACTCCAATGCTTTTCAATGGGAATTTATTTTCTATACTTCAAGAGCATTGATTTGTTATTTAGATTACATTATAATCCATTCGATTTCACCCAGCGACGTATACATATGATGACGTGACCATTTTAAATTAATTTTTTATCCGGATACGTACTAAAAGGCACGGATTATTACACCATAATCATAACACGCAAAATATCCTAATTTTTACGTACATTTTAATGCGGCATATAGGCCATTGTCTTAATGATGATTATAGTTAAATTAATAGTTAAAAAGAGCGATCTTAGCCATGAAACTTGAAATTCGAAAACATGGACGCCATCCGATTACCAGAGAATTTAGAAATTCTGGATAGATGCCTTAATTTCTGGGAAAATGAAAACTATTATCTTATTTAAATGGGCTCTGTGTAGTTCTAATGATGTCACATTGGTTTATTTTCGGGTTTAGATCTTGGTGTATGGTGATTTTTTAAGCACTTGCAGTATGCAAGCACTATCAACTCGTATGAATATATGACTGATAAATTAATAAAATATAGTATAAGTATAATTATATGAAAAGGGAATTTAACCGCATATGTTACGTGCCGGTGATAATTTGATGAGTACACGTTAATTGTTCGTGTGAATAATGATGAATAAATATCGTCTATCTAATAAAACCATTGCTGCCTTTTGGTCCTTTAAATTCGCAGAAAAAGATTAGCAATAACACTCAAACGTCTTTCTGAAGATCAAATGATATCAAGTATCGGCTTCCACGAAAGCTCTGGAGAATAACCCCGAGCCGCTGCAATATCCCAACTCGATTTATTATTAGATTGTATAGTGGGTTTCATATTCGGGAAGCAACTTTGGGGAGATTCATGTTTATTTTAAAAATAAAAAGATACGTTTAAAAGGTTTTCGGCGCTCAGTTTTTATTCGCGGCATAATTCAGTGGTTTTTATATCGTGGGCATAAAAACCTTACCCTCTTTTTCTCTTTTCCTCCGCGTAATATTACTATTATTTTTTCTGGCATGGAATTACTCGATCCCAAACCGTTTATAGGACGATCTAAGTTCGCGCTCCTCGCGAAAAGAGACCGAAGACGCTGAAGTTTTAGACGCTACGATAAAAGAGCTTTCTCTCTCGGCTTTCGTTTTCCAAAGTGCTGCCATAAAAATGTTTTTCATATTCCCACCTGCGAAACAGTTTTTATACATCTTTTAACGCGGATCCGGCTCAAAAGGCAATGTTCTCGCATTTTTCAACAATTTAAACGATAAATACGTAACGTATAGGAACCATAGTGATGCTAGGCTATCATATTATGTTTTCTTCCATTTCATCCGGTGACGATGAAAAAACCGTCTCTAGCTAGTTGCATGCTATAAACTGGTGGAACTGTTTTTCAAAGTCAGGTGAACATAATTACTTTGTCAATTTTGCATTAACTTTATGTACCCAAAAATTACGAAAGAAGTAGTAAATTCCAATGGAGATAGCAGTTGGCATCTGCGTGAAAAGAGTTTCATACTTGTGTGTAGAGCATCATTGAAAATTGTGTACCAGAAAATGTTTGCGAGAATGAAGTTTGTGAAACAGCTCAATTATTATTATTATCCTACTTATAAGAAATATCATTGGATTTTTTACGGCACTGTTTTCTCGTACGATAGTATCACTGCATTAATGTAGCCAGAAGGTATTTTACCATTAATATTAAAAAACAATTAGTTTTATGCATAAACGTGCATGAAATTCACGCGTTTTTCTTTTTCATGTGGTCGTACCAACAAATATTCGGCCTCTCTCGTTTGTTTTATAACGGGGGTACCACGTGAAGGTGAGGTTAGCTTTTAAAATGAGAGAGGCTTAATAGTTATGTAAGTGGGCGTTGTATTGAGCATCATCACTCTACACAAACATATTTTACATAAAAATATACATTCTTTGAATAATCGATACTTCCAAAGTGACATTAGTCAGTTTAGAACGTAATCAATTTTGTGTGAAAATTTTGAACGTTTTCCTTTCCGTCTCAGTAAAGCTTTCAAAACTCAAACTTTTCGAGAATGTGGCATTAATGTGAAAATGCATGCTTAAAGTTTCAGCAGTTTCCTTTATACACTCGGAGATAAAATTAAGACGATAAAAAATTATTTAAAACACCTCACATGAGTAATTTTGACGTAATCTTTACGTCCAAGTTAATTTCTTCGTCCATTCTTATTCACTTACAAAGCGCTTTGTGCGCACGAAAGAAAACTGAATGTTTACGTTCATTTCTTGGTCGTAGATAATCCATTTCCTTTCATTTACTGTGTTCTGTGTGCGCACGAAAGGAAATTGGACCTATTTACGTATTTGTTGTTGATCTTGTTTACTTCAGTTTTTGTTGACAACAATATTAATAAAATCTCATAAGACATTTTGTAAGTTCAAAATAATTTGAACGACTTTCTTCTCGGATTTTTCTCAAACTTTCTAAGAATTAGTGGCATCATTGTGGAAATGAACGCTCAAATTTTTAGTTTTCCGTCATTTACACCTTAGAAGATATTTAAACAGAATTTTAAATAGGCCCCAAACCGAGCTTTTATATTTTTACTTTCTTCATGTAGGTACGTAGTATAGGGGAAAGTATTGCATTCATGAAAAAATCGACTTCGAGATTTCAACGGAAATAAACGTTTTGAGGTCCACTGAACACGTTTTGACCATTTTCTCGATTATGTCTGTTTGTGTGTATGTAATAGCTTTTTATGGGTGATCTAACTCAAAAACTATTAATCACGTCATCGCGAAATTTTATATTTAACATTTTTATAAAAGTTAAAAGAACTGATTAGTTTTTGGTAAAAATCGGTCAACCGGAAGTGGGTGTTTACTCATGTCACTTATCCGTTATTTTGAAATATTTGCTTTAATATTTGATAAATGTAGAAATGTACTAGAATAAATGTTATAGGAAATGGTAGTTTCTACAACCTTTGTTTGAAACATTTTCCATATAATGCATTGTTTAAGAGATATCTTATATTATTAGCTGCCACCCGCCACACCACGCCACCTACCGACTATTGTTAACAATTGTAGCTTAGTTGTCTTAGTAACGCTCCTTTTTCTTTTCTTAATTGTTGGAGCTTTGTGGCTATATCCAATATCAAAAGGCTATGGTTTGAGTTTATTTCTGTTCTTTGTAAAGTCTAAAATTTTCTCGCAGTTTCTTAAAATACTTATTATTATGTAACCTATTTGGAATTTTTAGAAATATTACAGATATGGAGAAAGTAATGTGGTGGCCACATCAGATTTTTAAAGAGTAAAATCTAAAAAAAAACAAATGGCAGTAGTACATAAAGCTACCCTTCACGTTTCAGCTCTCTATCGTTTACGGTTTCGTCACAATTTTAATTTAACCAAGTGCATAGACAGCTAGCTAGTCAGACAGACATTCAGACAAACAGTGAGACAGAGAGTTAGAAAGACAGAAAGACGCTAAAGTGAAACTATAAGCGCATTTTTTAAACGCCCTATAACAAAATTTGTCGAGGTTGGTACATTTTTTATTCTGATCCCATGACTGTCGGTAAGGAAAAATCACTTCCTGAAGGATAAAAGTCACGATGGTCCCTTTAGAAGCTCACAGCTGCGATTTTTCGTCTCTCATCCGTCCCAGTGGTGACACCCCGTAAATCGGGTATGAAAACGACGCAACAGATTTTTTTTTAACGTTTGGCATTATCGTCTCCAAGGGAATAAATTTAACGTCCAAACCCATTATGCCCACTTAATGTATAATAGCGTTTCTTCTTCCTTCACTCCTGACGACGCGAATCCCTCTCTCTCTTCATCCTTCCTCTCTCATTCATTCTCTCTTCTCACTCTCCCTCGTTCTCTTTCACGCGACATCTACATCCTACTTTCCGCCCCTCCGTCCATTCAGCACACCATTCCTCTTCCCTCTCCGCTCACGCTCCGTCCCCTCCTCCTCCTCCCATCTATACACCCTCCCCTCGCGACCATTCCGGCGGATCTTCATCATATAGCGAGGCTACCCGCCGTCTCCCGCACCGCTTGGTTTAATAACCGTAATTTAATGGCACCGATAGTGAGACACAGACATTAAAGCTCGGGGTAGTATTGCCATCGCGGACCTGCTGCCTCTCTCTCTTCCTCCTCCTCTACCCTCCCTCCCTCTGTCACTCATTCCCTCCATTTCCCTACGTTTCTTCCCTCACCATAATGGCAGATTGGAGTGAAGTAGATAGAAGATACTGAGGAAAGGAATGTAGGAAGGTCGTTTCCAGTTCATGCCGAACTACGATTCCGTGAGCTGAAAAGCCGCGGAGCCATGGAGATGGGCACATTCGTGTATAGCCTATCCGGATTACGCGAATGGACGTTTTGAGTGTCGTTCAAGTGTCGATTCAGCCTAGGATTAGATGGGGATGTTTGGTGGATTCTATTCGAGATGATGACTCTACGGGTGAAACCCTATTTACGTTTGTCTTGCGAGCGCAGTTTCTTTCTTGCGACGGGATTCGGTTAGAATCGGGTTCGTTGGAATCGTTCAGGTCTTTGCAAATGACCGCATTACCACATTCTACGTTTATGATTAGCATAATTCATTTTGAATGTGAAATCATTGATGTCTGTGTTTGGTGATAGTTATAGAGTAATGGAGTACTTTCGAATTTTGTTGAACCGTGGTCTTTATAAAGCCTTTTCCAAACCAGAGAGGAAAGATGCACACATCATGCGCGCATACATGCGAGGCAGAAGCGTTCTTTACCGTTTATGCAATCATGCCAAAAAAGATAAATATTAATGGTTTAGTATAATGTCTAAGAACTGAATTATGATAATCCAGTAGTATTGCCAAAGAAATATCGAATATTTAATGCACAGATTTTTTCCTAATCAATTGTAATGAGTAAAACAATCGACAATTATTTTAATTTACCTCACTCGAATAGTAGTAACGTAATCTCTATGTTCACGTTCATTCCTTCATCGTAAATTACTCATTTCTTTTCACTTACAAACGCTGTATTTACGCAAACAAAATTGATGTATTTTCGTTAATTTCTTCGTTGTAGATTATCCATTTCCCTTCGTTTCCCAAATGTTCCCTTTGCACGAAAGAAAATTAAATGTAAATAGGTATTTACGGCAGACATAGTTTACTTCAGTTGCCACGAAGATTGTTTTTGTTGACAACAATTAAAAGACGAAAAATTGTTCAAAGAGAAGTACGACTTTCTCGTTTTATTTTCTTGAAATCTGCTACTCCTTCGACAAAAATATACTGATCAAATCATATGCCATTTGACTAGTTCTACAAATTTTGTTAGAAGTCTTTTTTGTTATAATTATTATTTTACGACATATAAAGAAAAGCTCATTTTTTGTCACCAGTCAAGTGGCACTCCCGATTATGCTACGTGAACCATTTATAGCATTTTCTTATTTTCTTTACCCTTATGTCCTAGACACCAAATTTCATGAACATCCGCCAAGTAGTTTAGCAGATGAAACATGCGGACGGACAGGCGGACAGACACGACCTGACCATATGGAGTTCTTCGTTTACTCTTTGTAAAAAACGCCTAAATATTTAGTTCTTTATATCTCTCTATATATTAAAATCGTATGCTGTCCGGCAGTCGGTCGGTCGTGTGGCATCCGTCTAATAAAGTTGCTCAATAAATCGCGATAGATCAGTCCGATTTCGACGAAATATCAACCATAATAAACGGCGTATGTGGTAAAAATGCCTAAGTTAAGGGCATGGGCTTGATACCAGGATAGTCTCAATTCTCCATTTGATTAACACGTGAAAAAGTGTAGGGCATCTTTTGTTTGCTTTTTAAAATTACTTATAATTGTCGTAGAAATTAGAAATTTAAACTAAAGTACGTGGAAAAAAACGCAAATTTGTTTTCCTACCGTCGAATTTCAACTACAATTCCAATTAGCTCAGAAAAAAGGTTTGGATAGGAAAGCTTTGTTCTTTTGTGATTAAAATATTTTGTTGCCAAGAGCAACCAGCATTGTTGCTACATTCCTAAAATTACATAGGATTACGTGGGATAACGAAGAAAGCTGGAAATATGAAAAAAAGAGGAGAGCGAAAAAGAGAGGAAGGAGAGAGAAGCGAAAGAGAGGGAGAGGGGATGAGAGAAGAGGGAGAGAAAGTGGGAAAGCGAGAGGTTTGGTGGGAGGGATAGAGAGAATGAGAGAAAGGGGTAGAGTGGGAGGAAGGGAGATAGTTATAAGGTGAGAGAAGGAGAAAGTAGGGGAGGTAGAGGGGGAGAGAGAGGTTGTGAGAGATAGGGGGAGAGAGATAGAGAGGAGGGATGTAAAGAGGAAGATAGTAGAAGGGAGAAACAGGGATTAAATAAGAGTAGTAGAGAGGGTGCGGGAGGGAGGGCGAGAGAGAGAGAGAGAGATAGAGAAAGAGGGGAAGTAAGGAGGAAGGGAGGAGGTGTAAGGGAAGTAAGAGTATGGAAGAGTGGAGGTGCCGGTGGTGTAGTGGTTAGTACGCTGTTTGCGATGCTGTTTGATACTTTGCCTGCTTCTTTAAAAGGCAGCGGGCACGAATCTTGCGCAAGTAGAATTTTTTTCTAGGTCGGTCGGCCCTCTGTTTTTGTGGTTTGAGGAGACCACGCAAAATCAGCGTTCCGTCCTTCGGAAGGGACGTTATGGCGTTAGCCTCCTTGGTGTTCTTCGTTAAGAGTAAGCTAATGCCTGCACCGGGTTTCCCTCCTCCCTTGTGAGTGTGTTCCATATGGAAGGAGTTATGGCTATAATAATCCAAGAGGTTGATTAGCCAAAAATACACACACACGGTATGGGAGAGTGAGATGGAATGAGTGTTTGTGGCATTGAGAGAGGAGGAGGGCATTCCAAATGACGGGAGAGTAAAAGAGGATTTATTAAATAATTGTTATATAAAGACAATAACAGATGATCGCATTACAATTGGAGTTTATTCGCCGATGAACCTGGAGGTAGACTTGATTAAAACTTTTATAAATCGTCTTTTATTTTCGATGTAGTTATTTCGTAAATGTTATATCTTTCTATAAAAATATCAACCGTTGACCGAAAGCCTTATCAAATGAAAGAGCGGGGGAGTTGGTGGCCGCAGTGGCGAAGCCTTGAGTTTATATTTTTGTTATTATTCAATACGGTACCAGTATACCACCCTGGTACGGTGGCTACAGCACATTGCTATGAGTATAAATATTCGCACACACCTATATACATATTCAATCACACATAAATCATACATAAAGTTGGGATATTTTTTTATATATTTTTTGTTTGATATTATAAGAGTCACCATCTCTTTTAGGGAAACCTCGTCAAAATAGCGATTCTTGGTTTTTGGCATTCATTTGTCAAATTTTGAAATTAAATTATATAAAAATAATATGTAGGTATATTTTATTTTTTATACGCTTTTACAGTATCATTAATTTCTTAGTATGAAAAATTGTTCAAAAACTTCTAACTTGCATTTCAATTTTCTGAGCAATATGATATGTATTAGAATGGAATATTATTGAAAGAGATCTTATCAATTAATGGTAACTAAAAAAATATTTCACTATTCTCAGTAGATTCAACACACTTTATGTACATATCTTATTCAGAGAAAATCTTTCAGTTTTGTATTTACGTATATCTGATGTGCACCCAAAAATGCATGACTAATTTTGCGACATTTACATTGTGTAACAAATTTCCATCATGTTTAACCATTTTCTTGTCCATACATAAAGCCTAAAATGAAGAAGACATCATGCAGATATTTATTCTCTTCTAGGTAAAGATTTCGCGGTCAGTGGAAATTTTAAAACAGAACAAAATATTAGTTCTATTACCTTAATAATGGAGTAATTATTCCGGGAAAAGTTGTTTATTTCCTCCTCAAAATTTAAGAAGAGGTTAACATATGGAGTAGGAAATCTCGCTAGTATATTTGAATACATAATATGGCAATGGCGCTTTACTCCCTTCCAAAATAAATCTCATTCAATTAACATGTACATAAAATTCTCTTTTCATTCGGTTAGAAAAAAATATCAATCCATAAAACTTAAAGTTTTGATGTTTTAAATTATAGTCATTTAATAAACGGTATTCATTAAGCGCCTAGAATTTAAACATGACACGAACTAGTTTCCACCTGAGAAAAAATCGACAAGCCCCTTCCAGTACAGTAGAGCCTCGCTAATCCGAACTAGTTGGGACTCGGGAATGTTTGGATTAATAAATTTTCGGATTAACCGGATTTTACAAAATACACGGCGGGGGGGGGGGGGGGGGGAGGGGGGAGACGGGGGGTCGGAGATTCCTGCGCTCTCGAATGAAGATCACAGCAAACATCTGTATTCATTTGAGCAATGCTGCAGTGCTGTTTCTACCGTCTTAGCGTACAGCTGAGTAATATAGTGCAGGGCTTTTCCCAGTGTTTTAAATTACTATCGCCGTTTTGTCCATCTTGTAGAAATGGCCAAAAAGCGTAAGTCCAGTTCGTGTTTGTTAAAAGATAAGTTGGAGATGGTCAATCGCATTGAAAAAGGCGAAAGTGCTACCAAACAAGCCTTCGAGTTTGTTTTCGGAAAAGCAACCATCAGTGACTGGAAAAATAATCGCACTAAAATTACACAATTTTATGCCACTATTATTGTTGAATCTCTCGGCAAATTGTATTGTCGGAGAAAAGCGGTCAAGATGACTCGAATGAAAATGATTCAGTCGAAACTACAACGGAAGTAATCTTACTGCACTTTATTCTTCATCTAAATGTTGCTATTTTAACGGGGACAATTTTTTTATTGCTGCAATAAACTCTTTCGCCTTGGCTGTTTGATCATGTGAATTGTAGATAAAAATAAAAAAGGTGAGACCTTAGAAAAGAAAGACCGAAAAAATGGTGATTAACGCTGCGATACAGCGGTCCCACGCCACCGCCGACAAATGAGCTAAAATCTCTGGGGAACAAAACCGTCGTAGGGGAATCACTAGTCATGTGTTTTTCTTTTTGAAGTAGCGTTTTGGCTCTTAAAGGATACTCTGCGGAACCCGGCATAATGTGAAACGAAATGGAGAGGGTTGTGATGTTTTAAAAAAAGGAGCTTTTGTGGTTAGAGGGTTGCAGGGGTGGATTTAAGGATGTCCTTCCACCATCATCTCTCCCGACGCCAAGCACACAGCATTTTCCCTTCTGTCCTCGCGGGAATACGGAGTGAGTCAAATTGGGCCGCGACCCAGGGTTAACAGAGGGCTGATTTCAAATGAGGCCAGAGGGTATCCATCTCCCTCTTGTGCTTCCTGTCTACTGCGTTGAGTCTCTACCTCCATCTCTCGGACTCCATTTAACCTTTCTCTCCCTTCACTCCTCTGCCTTCCTCGCATTCTCTTAGCGACTCCCTTGGGGTAGTGAGTGGATGAGGGGGGATAAGGGATGGTTTTGAAAAGAGGGAGACAGTATCCCTCTGAAATTCATCTCGCCCGGCTTTGCCCTTTCTCCTCTATCATTTCTCCATCTGTCTGTTCCTTGCTCTGTCCAATTGAGAGACTCCGCTTTCCTTTCCAGCACCATCCCCCTCCGTCTCACTTTATCTCTCTCCGCTATTTTTTTGTTTTTCTGCTTTTATTGCTACCCTTCTCTTGCAATATGCCCTCCCATCTCGTTGATTTTTCTACCTTATGCATATTTATTCGGCGTCCTCTCTGTATTAAATTTTGTGACTTGAGTTATTACTTCTCGATGATTAAGTACGCGCCCTATGGTAATTTGTCCGTGGAATAAATTAGTATCAGACTGAATGAAATGTTTTCTACTTAATCGAAGAATGAAATAAAATGCTTTTGTGCACAAATATATATCATAATTATCTTTAGAAATCTGTACACAGGCCCGTGTTTGCAAACTTTTCCCTTCTTAGTAACCTTACCTCTCGAGTATCTAGCAGCTGAAACATTTTTCTCCTCAGCCTCCTTTTCTTCAAGTTTTCCTTCAATAAAACCTGTTAAGAATTTAATAATATCTTTTTATTTAAAATCGAACAAAAAGTACTAATTATTTTCATATTCAAATCAAAATAGGGATTTATTACTCCATATTTCTTTCAGGCGTAATTACTTTAAATGAATTATTCCCAAACTTCATATATATGCTCATCAATGTTTAAAAATTCATGTAGTGCAATATGAAAATTATTAATTATTGGTTCTAATATTAAATGACCGAATGAAGTCATTATGCCGCACAAAGAAAGCCCAGAATTCCAACAAACTATCTCTTCCCTTCAAACGAACCTACTCCTATCACAATGCTATTACTGTCAAGTCGCGACTGAGATTTATCCCCTTCTCCAAATACTCTGAATTATCAAATAATATCTCACAACGGCACTACTTTATTTACCCTTAGCTTGGAATGGTCCACGTGAGCTCAATCTTCCCGACCACTAAATATCCGAATCCGCCATTTTGTTTGCAAATTTAATTCTTGACCACTTTTTAATATATTTACCCTTCTATATTTCTCTTTCTTCAGAAAGCAAAAGCTTTCTCTCCACGGATTTCTTTATTTCTCTCCCAGCTTACAAAAGGTTTTATCGTACCTATCTTTCCAACTTTTGCATTATCTGCAGCCACTTTTGAGCGAGTATGCGTATTACCATTGTGCACACACACACACACACTCTCTCTATTCCTTTCGCTCCCTCTCTCTCCCTCTTTTTATATGTTCTTCTCTCTGCCTCCCTCTCTTTGTCTCCTCTCTCTTTCTCTCTCTCTCCCTAAATCCTTTTTCTTTGTTTAATCCTCCATTTATCTATGCTCCCTCCTTCAATCCTTCTCCCCATCCATCTTTTGCGGGTAGAGTTTGCGTTTTCTATTCTTCCTCTCTTTTCCTCCTTCGCCTACTATTCTCTTCCTCTCCATTTGTTCAGCTCGGAAGACAGCTTCCACAATGTAAAGGAAAGAGCCCATGCAAAATTTAAATCTAGTTTTATCTTTCCCTCATCTTCGTTGAAGGGCGAGTGCTCCTTTATTCTTTTGATTATTTTCCCACAAGGATTCAAAACAATAGAGAAATGTAATAATGAATGTTTCCTACATATGTTATGTTTGAACTTTTTTTCGGTTTTCTTTTTGGTGACCGCGATTATATGGCCAAGAAGATTATGTGGACATATGGAAGGAAATTGCATATTTCTCCGAAGGCAAATTTATAATATGTACATTTTACTTATTCTATCTACTCGTTAGATTGATATTTCATATAAAGTAGCGTAACGAAAGGTGTTTTCTTATATTCATCGGCAAGTGAGCCTCATTTACGTTTTAATTTACTAAACCGTTTGTTTAATTAAGTTGATGGCAATAGAAAAATGGAACAAGTTCTTGTGAATATACCTTCAATCAGGATAATAAAGACCAATACGATGTAAATTGAAGACAGTGCGGATTAAATCTTTAATATTTGAATATAGTAGTATTTGCACTAGTTTTTATTATTTTTTGTGTTGGCATTTTATTGTTTCTTTTGCTTGCTCTTTTTTACGACCGTCATTCGCAGGGTCGGTCATGAGTCTTTTACAAGGATGTGCAAAGGAAAATTTGGCCGCCCTTTCTTATAAGTCAGTGTTCTTGAAACTGGGCTCCGCGGAAACTTTTCAGGGGTTCCGCGAAGTGATTCACGGATTAAAGAAAAACATCAATATAAAAAACAAGTAATATAGTCATCTGTAAAATATGATAATATTGTTAACACAAACATATTTACTTATCGTATGTACAGTTAGTTATATATATTCATAGCAAGTTGGTTGGTGAAAAGTCGTAGTTAAAGAGGTCGCTCACGCGACCCTCTTCTTATTCAGAAAATAATTTATAGAATTGTATGTCAAAAGAACATCCTTATATAATAATTCTCAAGTGTCTGTCTGTCTGTCTGCCTGTTCCGGTATTTTTGGACATTTCCCAATGAAATTAAGAGCTGAAACTTTCACAATCGTTAAACCCCCAAGAGGTGGTCTTTAAAAAAATCAAACATCCCGGAAAAAGTCCCTGATTCGACTCTGAGAGACAATTATATTTTTCCATAAGTTTACACGGGATTTTCGATTTTTTAAGGCCCAAGGTTTATTTCTTTCATTCATTAAAATATGTAAATATTTAAATAATTCCTTTACCACAAATTCCATTAGACTTCTTATCTTCTAATTCCAGTGCCCTAGCGTACATCATATCGTACCGTCCTAATTTCTCCATTTGTTCTATTTCATCACATTTTCCTTTTATCCAATTTTCTCTAGCTTTATCTGTTACCCTTCTCAACTCATTGTTTATACGCCTATAGTTGGCTCTACCTTCTTCACTGTTAACGTTTTTCCATTTTCGTCTCTCATCCATTTTCTCCAGCATTTCCTTCGTGATCCATGGTTTTCTGATTTTCTTCTCTTGTTTTCCAATCTCTTTATCCAAGGTATCCTTGATACTGGTTTTAATTTCATCCCATTCTATATCAACGGTCTTCGGTTTGTTTTCCAACTTTCTTAGGTTATCTTCCAACTTCATGCTGACTACTTCCTGCCTTTCTTTCAGTTTTTCTAGGTCCCAGGTCTGTCTTTCTCTTCTCGTTTTTCTTATTTGTTTGAGCTTTGTACTCACGTCAAGTATTAGAAGGCTGTGATCTGAATCAATGTCTGCTCCTTGCAATGCCTTAGCGTTCTTTATGCTGTTCCTGAATCTTTATTTTACAAGGATGTAATCTATTTGGCATCTCATTCTATCTCCTGGGCTTTTCCATGTGTATAACCTTCGTTGATGGTTTTTGAACCATGTATTAGTCACTACAAGGTCATTATTGATGCAGAATTCTACGAGTTTCTCCCCTCCTCGATTTCTCTTCCCAAGTCCGTATTGCCCGACAACATTTTCTTCCTGTCCTTCTCCGACTATGCTGTTCCAATCTCCCATTATTATGCAGTTTACCTTTCCTCTTCCGTCTTCTTCGTAAATTTCATTAATTTGCTCATAGATCTCATCTATTTCTTCATCGTCATGAGCTGACGTTGGCATATATACCTGGATTATCAACATGTCCACTGGGACTGCTTTTAGCTTTATTGCCATCAGTCTATCGTTCGTTGCTATTATCTTTGTCACGCTTTTCATCATATCTTTCCTAAGTACCATATACCCTTTCCCCACTATTTCCTCCAGAATAAACTACCGTGAATTCTTCCGAGTCGAACTGTCCTTCTCCCTCCCATCTAGTTTCGCTTAGCCCTATAATGTCGACTCTATTTCTTCTCATTTCTTCTTTCAAGTTCTCTAGCTTTCCTGCCTTTCTCATAGTTCTTACGTTCCAAGTCCCTATTCGTAAATTACTTTCGACAAATGTTTTCCTCAAGGCAGTCCCCGCCCGGAGATCCGATTGGGGGACTATTTTACCTCCGGATTGTTTTACCTCGAGAGAACTCATATTGTCCAACCATATAATCTTTACTAGGGATTGTAATGTGGTAGTTTCCCTCTTGCTTTCCACATCGCAGTACTGTAGCCGTTCAAATCGTCCTGATCACGCCTACAGCTGTATTGGATATAGACCCAACCAACATCATTTGTTTTCGGCTCTATACCATACTGACAGTACTGCTGCCTACTGCCAGGCACTGATGATAGTTTTTTCTTTTTTCTTTTTATATAAATAAAACCTCCATTCGAGGGGTTTGAACCCCCGAACTTTGCAATAGAAAGCCGACACGCTAACCACTACACCACCAGTGCATATATATATATATATATATATATATATATATATATATATATATATATATATAGTAAATGTAATTGTTTGAAAAGAAAAGGTAGTGATGAGGGTGGCAACAAGGTGTTGAGGGAAGCCCAGCGGACACTTACCAAGTTGAGGACCAAGCTGGCAGTCTGCTGGGGGCGTCGAAGAGACACGTAAAACACACGAACACAAAAACACACGCAAGCTTATCGGGCCTATGCCCTTCTTCAGCGAAAGAGTAACGTATATATAACATATATATATATATATATATATATATATATATATATATATATATATATATATATATATATATATATATATATGTTTTTACACACACTCACACACCTTAGAAGTTATATTTTAATCACACTACAAAGTCCCGTTGATGTTCAACGGGTAATTCAGCTCGTTTATTGTAATTATGAACAATCGTTATGTTATTATGTCTGTTTGAAAGAGGAATTTCATTTCATTTCGTTCTTACTTGCATGAATTCCTTAAAGTTTCATTTAATCATAAATCTGAAATAATGTGGTTTCAGAAATATTGTCATAGGAAATTTTAGTCTTTTTTGCCCTCTAGAATAGGGCCGTCCAACTTCTTTGATGTGGCTGGTCAAATATGCTGAAAGCCACTGACTGGCGGGCCGGACTGGGGTTTTACCTTTCATTTATTCTATTCTTGTTTGAATATAGAAATCATACATTCTAAACAGTGTTCAAAAAAATACCTTTTAACAAATATTATTCCTTTTAATGAGAACTTTGTGGATGCATTGCTGCTTCGGCAAGTTTATTTATATCTATAATGATCTCTGTGTTAGGAAGACGTAATAAGTGCAAGAGCGATTCATCACTGATTGATGAACGATAGCAAGATTTTACGTACTTCATTGTGGAAAAGGTGGATTCACATATGTAAGTGCTGCCAAACATTGAAGTTATCCATAATCCAAAGTTTCTCATCTTGGAATACTTATCTTGAGAAAGAAGTTTGAAAAGTGTTCTCCTGTTTCTTTTCTTGTTTGCAGGACTGGATCAGCTTGTACATCAGATAATTCCAATTGAAGGTCCTTGGTTGCTTTTCTATTACTGCTCCTAAAGAGTTGTTAAAAAGTTAGATAGCCTCCTTCATATTGCCAAAATCTTTAATTCGGGAGTTGAGATCTTCTGAAAGGTCTCCTACAATTGAAGAGAATACGTTGAAATCAGCTTTTCTAAAATATTATAGTCTTTAGAGATTTATTGACCACATGGAAAGTGAGTCAAATCATTTCTTTTGAGATCTGATTCGAAAAATTTGAATCTATTACGAAACCCATTCAAATGCCTATATAGTAGAGATAATTTTTTTTACTCATGAATTTCCCACTCAGATCGTTAAGGTGTCCTGTAATGTAAGTTTAAAATGCCAGTTGGCAAAGAAATGAAGGATCTTGGAGTATTTTCTCAAATTCAGTAGTGTCGCGTTCCACTTCTTCTTTCAAAAATAAAAAAAAACTCTTCTGAGACCAAAAACTCTCTCCGAGCACTTTCCTGCACTAAGCCACCGGATATCTGAATGCAAGAGAAAATCTCCATAAGCTGCATTTACTTCTTCTAAAAAAAGAACGAAATTTACGATGACTCAAAGATCTGTTACTTTCTCGAATCAGGTTTGTTACTTTAACCGGAACCTTCATGGCATTATGAAGTTTAAGAGATTTGCAACATAATTGTTCTTGATGGATAATGCGGTGAATTGTAGGAAAATTGACGCGATTATTTTCAGTAGTCCAGCTAAACCGAAATACACTTTTGCACAGCATCAAAAATATCTGACCCTTTTGTATTGCGCTTCAGTGAGGCTAATTGCAAAAGTTCCTCGTATACAGAAAAATCATTTCGAACCGTTCCGACAAGTGTGAGCAGTTGACTTACGTCGGCGTTATCAACACTCATCCAAAGCCAGAGAAAAAACTGCAGCCTTGTACCACATCCAATAATATTTTTGACACATTACAGTCCATGTGTGCAAGCCTTCGAGAAACTGTTTGACGAGACTCTGATGCGGTTTCGAAGCTTCTGGTGCTCTTTTCATCTCCGAAGGCTTCGGCCATTTTAATAGCACAGAAACGCTAAATATTTGCTGTGTATTAACTGAGGCAAAAAATCCCATCTGTTTCTTTATTTTCTTCCTCAAATCTTCTACAAATGCCTCCCGAGAATCGCCAAAATACTGCTTATATTTGACGACTAATGCTGTATTCCTTTGTGACTGACATAACCTGTAGGCGCACCAAACACGTCGGCTTTCCATTAATTTCAGTAAAAAAATATTCACTTTCCCAACGTTCACGAAAAGTTCTGTTTTCTCTATTTTACGCTTCCTCTCTATAGGTTTTGACATGGTGACAAAACTAAAATAGAAAAAACTTAAATTAAAATAATCAAATAGAAATAATTAAAATATATTAAAACTTTAAAAATATTGCGCTTGGAACAAGCATATGTGGTAACAAGAACCTTCTATAGGTATTTTTCTTGGCCGAATGAAGCAAGAACTCACTGTTGACAGCTCGTGAACTGATGCCCTCACTCTCTCCCGAGGCTAGCTTCACACGATCACGTTGCCAACCTCTGCACTTTTAACTGTTATTGTTATTTTTCATCGTTGTCTTTATTATTCTGTCATTAAGTTGTTATTTTATCGTTTTTTAAATTTCGTTTTGTTACCCTGTTTTCGTTACTTTGTCTTCGTTATTTTTTCGTTTTCATTTTTTTAACTTCACTAGTCTCGCGCCAGATAAAATCATGCCGCGGGCCAGTTGGACAGCCCTACTCAAGAATATGCCCCTGAATTTTTTACACTTAATATTGAAACACCCTGTATAGTAGCAACCCCTCATTTATCTCATTTATGAAATTGTCCTCTCAGTATTTAAGTAAGTGATACTATGTGCTAACATTATTATTCGTTGTTACTGACTGTTATTCCTTGATTTTATGTACTTGTTATTACATTTCACTGTAAAATGGCATTTTATAAACTGTACGTGAAATAATTATAAAAAAAATATAAAATATAAAGGCCGCCCCTCACAAGCCTCTGTCCGAGTGCGGTGCGTCCTTGGTCATTCGGCTCAAGTGGAGCTTAAATCGTATATAATAACATACATTGAAATGTATTTATTTCTTTATTGGTTATTGACGAAGAGTATTTCTTTATTGGTTATTGACGAAGAGTATAAAATGTGCTTCAAATTTAGAGTAGTTTAAATTTGATTAGTTATAAAATTAAACTCGATTGGCACCGTGCAATCAGAATCAAAATGCGCCTGCGAGTTTAAATAGCAAGCAATTGATTTTCATGTAAACCATTTAAACTTTTTAGGTAAGAATGTACGTTAAATTTTATTCATAATAAACGTTTTTGTTAGCGAATTATTTAAATGCCTCAGCTCTTTTACGACGAGTGAATATCTCCTCGCGTAAAATTCAGTGTGCCTCAATGTCTGGATTAGACATACAAAATAGGTTGAATTATAAGACTGTTTGACTCACCGCAGTTGATGCTGGGCCTTAAAACACGAATGAGTGTGACGTATTTTAATTTTGTTTGTATTATATCGTACAATTAGCGGTATGATAACGATGATAATTTAATAGCGAAATTTCTAACCTATTCAAAATTTAAATTCTAAAATCCACTTTTATATTTCTTTGAATACAAGTCCGTTCTGATGAATTGTTATGGTGTTGTCCTTAACCATGTGAAGTTTTATTATTAACAAGTACTGTAGACAAATAAATTAAATATAACAGTTTTGATTACTAATTCAAGACTTCCAACTCGAGTTCGATGTCATCATAATCACCTAAAGAAGTAAATAATTTAAACTTTGGAAAATTGATGTGTTTGGTTTTATTTATTCCGTTTTGATTATTATTTGCATAAAAATTTAATTTATCTAAACAGATTGAGTTATAGCGTTCTTTATAATGTTTGAAATATTGCTATAAGGCTTAGGAAAGCTACATTTTTTAATCTACATTAATATTAGACTATAGTTGGTGAAATATACATTGATAACAATATTGATGCGATTTGAACGACAACAAATCATAGGACAAATAAAATATATTTATTAAATTTAACGGTAAAAATGACTATGTAGTCTCAAATTATTAGTTACACGCCAATCTCAAGCGGTGCGCTTTTTTATAGTCTCATTGGAATATTAAAATATATTAATTTACTGTCTCGCCTGTATCTCTTACTTCACATTTCATTCAAAGCGCAAAATGAAGAAGGAAATGAAAGCAAACAGGATAGCACGAAATTCCCCCATTGTGTACGACAATTTCTTTATATTTACAAATATATCAATCTATGATAAAGTCATTCATTAACACCGACTTGCTTTTCGTCTACACATGTCGTTTTTCACGTTATTCTTTATCTTTTATGAGCTGCTATTGTCAATCAAGGACTCTGCTTCACACATCCCATAGCATACTCATCTTAGTCATCGTCTTCGCACACTACATTTTTCTTCCCACCGTTATCTAACAAGCTCTATATTCACCCTGCCAATTCCATCTATCCTGAATAATCTCTCTATTCTCGAGATATTCCTTGTGTCTTGTGGTAGAACATGTGACACTGATTGGCTGTCCGGATGCTTTGCGCCTCTTCCACTTCCACGACTGACTCCTCGTTCTCACCAACTTGCCATACTTATGACATAGACAAAGAACTTCTCCCCACTCTGTCCCCTCCAACAGACACTTGAAATCATCGGCGATTCTTATTTTGGGGACTCAGCATTTGAAGCATTTGAAGGGCTTTTCGTTCATTTCATATATGGCCGGAATCCAACTTCTGTTCTCTCGATGACATAGTTACAGAGAATCGGACGACGGGAGCTGGGAGGTGTGAAAAAATGCAAAGCATCAGCGAATCAGAGAGCGAAAATGAACATCATATTCGTATCTTTGTATAATTCCACCGGTCTCGCCGTAAATAGATTTAGAACAGTTTACCTTTTGAACTCTCTCTCTCTCTCTCTTCTAATTTCTCCGTGTAATTGCTTTAAAGGGAGAAATGAATGAAACGGTTCCGTTGATTGTAAATAATAGAAATATATAAAACTAAATGCAGGATATAATCTCAAACTTGAATCAAGCATTTAAGCTCTTAAATGACTAAGAGGGTGATATGAATACACCATAAAATAAACTGGTGTGGGAAACACATGACTTTCGCCATATAAATATGGCAAATTACATGTTGTTAGTTCTGGGATCGTTGTCAATATTTACTTCCGGTTGACAATTAAAAAAAGAAAAAGGAGCTTTACTAAGACGTAACTAAGCGTCAATTGTTAACAATAGTCTTCGGTAGGTGGCGTGGTGGTGGCAGCTAAAAATATAAGATATCTCTTAAAAATGTATCAAACAAAGGTTATAGAAAATGAAATTTCCTACAACTTTTATTCTAGTACATTTTTACATTTATCAAATATTAAAGCAAATATTTCAAAATAACGGATAAGTGACAAGAGTAAACACCCACTATCGGTCGACCGATTTTTACCAAAAGCGAATCAGATCTTTTAACTTTTATAAAAATGTTAAATATAAAATTTCGCATTGATTTGATTAATATAGTTTTTGAGTTAGAGCGCTCACAAAAATCTATCACATAGACAGACAGACACACAGACATCATCGAGAAAATGGTCAAAACGTGTTCAGGGGACCTCAAAACGTGTATTTCCGTTGAAATCTCGAGTTCGAATTTTTTCATGAAAACAATACTTTCTCATACTACGTCTATGGAGAAAGTAATAATGAATATTTTATAATTACTTAAGAATTGTAATATAAGTTTTGCTTCCTTGAGTGTTGAGCACAACCAGAGGAGAACATGTACCTGACTTGTATTTACAACAGTCTAGCACTGTAACATACAGTCACATAAGATCATTCTTTCGTAATTCAAGAAGCACCTGCCCATAACCAAAATGCTTTGAAAAACCCTTTACCTATTTCAAACATGAAGAGTATAAGCAGACATAAATGCGTAATATGATAATAAATATTTGTAAATATAAACAATATTTTATTATAACATCGCGGTTGCAATAAAAAGTTCTTAGTAACCTTGAATGTTGAACACAACCAGAATAAAACGCGATACCGACTTGGATTTACGACGGCCTTTCAATATAACACACTAGCACTTAACGGTTTTTTTTTAGTTCGGCACGCGGATGTTCATCACCAAAATGTATTATTTTGTATTGTACACCGATAGACTGAATAAATTACACACATATGCAGCCATATGTAAAGCGGAACTGCACTTAAAGTAAAATGAAACTATGACAAACTCTACCAAGGGGGGTAACTCAGTTACCCCGACAGTGTTTTCATTTAAAAAGTGGCTCTAAAAAGTTGTAAATCTGCACAAAATCCAACAACAACGTTCTTAGACGTTAAAAAACGAATACATTAGGGGATATGAGGGAAATCCAAAAATAAACCATTAAAAAATAGAAAAACGTTGTTGTGGTAACTGAGTTACCCCCCTTGGTAGAGGAATGGTTAAAGGAAACACCTCTGACATTTACACGCTTGACTATATTTGATGCGCATTTCATAGACAACGTAGTCATTGTAACATGTCTGCATGAGTGACATTGATTACACGTATTAAAATTTTAATGTGATCTTAATAGTTTATTTAGAATTATTCATACTTAAACTTCATTCTTTTTATAAATTAATGTTACTAATGGTTATTTTAGTCTATCATTGGTTCAAATTGTATTGAAGTCAGTTCTTAAAATATTTTTCATCGACGTAGATGAGTTCAACTTTAATGCACTATTATACATTAAGGCTTGTATAATTCTTGTGAAAATAGTTGCGATTCTGTTTTGATTTTCATATTTCACTTGATCTAATTAGCAAAATTATGACATTGGTTCGTTAATATTTAAGAGAAAATGTAGTTTTTCTCTCAAAATTATGTGGTATCAAATACATGAAAAAATGCAGTAGATGTTACCTCGGCCATAAACAGTTTCTTCAAACCAATATCATCAAACGCTAAAATGCCTTTAAAAACCACAGCACGATGGGCTTTAATCGCTCGGAATTTTTAATATTACCTCATGCGTTCTTAAATAATGAGTATGTCATGAAATTCCAACTGAATGCATACACGTCACGAGTTTTTGACGATCTGAGAAAGGATTGGATAAGAAAATGAGCGAAAATTAGTGAAAGTAATTAGGATGAGGGTGACATTGGCAGTACGGAAAGCTATGGAGAGGAAAAGTGGGAAGGAGAAAAGGGAAAATGAGCCGTAGAAACGTAAATAGGAGAGGCGGAAACTGATGTAGAGAGAAATGACATTGGATTGGATGGAAACAGGAGTAGGATGCATGTTGAGAAAATAGTGGTAAGGAAACAGAAATATGTGGAGGGAGGGAGAAAACGTGACAAGGAAGCAAGAGAATATATGCAAAAAGCCAGACGGAGAGAGAAACTAGAGAAGAAATGGAGTCAAGTTGCTAAGGGAACGTAGGACTTGATGTGACTTTTTACAAACAAGATGGAAAAGTATACTCCATAAATGGAATACACAGAGATTTCAGATGCGTTCTTGATGGAAAATACTATGAAACGGTATCGAGAGATTCGGCGAATCTTGAATTTTTATTCTCGAAACTATAAGTAGTAATTATATGAACTCGGGGACTATCCTGCAGTTAATGATGTTCTCTATCCAAATAAATTTTTTAATGTATACCTCACAGATCATATAAGAGGATTGGAGATAAAAATATGGATTTTTTATTGTTGTTTGCTGAGAGAACCGTTTTCGCGATCGATGTAAATAACTCCTTGGGAGAGGAAAGAAGGTGGAAGAAACCCAAAAATGAAAAAGAGAGAAAGGATGGAAGAAGAGGGAGACACGACGACGGGTGTTCCAACAAGCACACGGCCCTCAGGTGCCCATGGCGCCATCTGCCGTCCCTCTCGAGTGCTCGGTATATGTCTAAACGACGCTTTACACACTCCCACCCTCTACCTGATATCCCACTCTCCAATTTTTCCCCATGCACCCTTATCCGCCCTTCAAACACTCCCTCCCATTCTTCCCTGCATCTCCATTCAAGCTCCCGCTCCCACGCCCTATTGTGCCGCAGCCCTGGCCACGTTTCCCTCGCCTACCGTTTCCCACAATTACAGAGTCTAGTGTCTTTATTATCGTCAGCGCGGTGGAGGATGAGGTGTATGGTTGTTGGGGGTGTCTGAGAAGAGGGAGGGAAACAGCGGAAAGGCGGGGGGAGGAGGCTAGGAGAGGGGAAGATGTGAAGGGTAAAGGGTAAGGAGAGGTGGCGATGGAAAGTAGAAAAAGGTAGCGAGGAGGGAAATTATGTCTCCCCCGACCCATCCTTCCATCCAGAAACCGTTTTTCCCATTCCTTTTTCCTCCGCCGCTCTCCCGCCACCATCATACCCCTTTCATAAGGAGGTCGGAGCGGGCATTTGCCTCGCCCTGTGGGCGAGGGCTGTGGCGACCTGTTTGCCTTTTGGAGTAACTCCGGAGCGGTTTTCCTGCTACCGAATTCTGCTGCTTACCGCGTTGGCGATATTCATCATCACGTATTTGGTCGCAAGGTTTTTGTGTTAATCCTGTGTAAACTGTTAGAACATGCGATTTTTTTGTTTGATAAACCGTCGCCGATTAACTGCAGTGTGCCCCAAATAGGAGGGGGGGGGGGATGGTTTCGGGGATGATCCGCCATTCGCTCCGTTTTGCTCGATCTTTACAAAGATAAGAATTTTTTTCGTGCTATCGTGTTTAGATAGCAAAAAGTTTACTTTTGTCTCGTTGTCAGAAAAGTGGCATTTTGATAACTGTATTACGAAAATTTATTTTAATGACGTCCGCTATCCGTTGTTTAAGAAACTCAAATATTTATAAGTTATCCTTAAAAATGTGTAATTAAAGTTTTTTTTCTTTTTGTATTATACTATGATATAAGTGAAGTAGATGACCTGCTTTGTTTTTATGGCAACGAAAACGAGAAAATATACTTGCAGCATTTCCTCGTAATATTTTTCTGAGATGTTCCTCATACCTTGTATTTGGATACTACAATCACAATGACATTTTATTATTGTGTTATATATTATATCTTATAAATAAAATTGAATGTCTGTTTGTCTGTCTTTTCCCTATACATTCCCACACCCTTTGACCTATCGGGACCAAACTTCGCAAAGTGACTTCCTATGACCCTACGGATAACATAGGGTACCCGGGAACCCCGACAGCCACCCCGCACAGACAGAGACGGATATGCAGCGGGTTCTCGTATATCAATTTGTTTTCTTTATGACGGTGTAGCTCCCACACAGACAAACAGACGGATATACAGCGGGTCCTCATATATCGATTTGTTTTCTTTAACTTATGTGAATTAAATAGTAAACAATATGAATTAATCATAATATCGTACTTTGATTTTAAAATTTTCAGAAATCGCGATGCTCTAAGTTTCCATAAACTGTTATTAGAAGCCAGAACAACGCCGGGTACTCAAAGCTAGTCTTTAATAAAGTGATAATGCTTTATTTGGCGTAGATACTTTCGAAAATAATTCCAATATGTTTAAAAAAATTAATTGCTCTATTTTAATAGTAAAATTTCGACCAAAGATTTAACTGGGTCACAAAATACTTAGTTTTAAGAAATGTTCCATTTTATAAACAGGTCACCGGAAAACCAGAAATTCCATCCAAAATTGATAGATTTATTCTACCAAAATAATAAAAGATGACCAATTATAGATATCTGCAAAAGGTTTAGTGCCAACAATAATATCTTTAAAAATCAAAGCAACGCTGAAATTAACTTAATACGGTGGTTTTGGCCTTTATTAAACTGTAATGGTTATGTATACTATAACGACCAAGGGGATTTAGTGACCTGCCTATATCTCAAACCAGTTTACTCCGTTAACGAGGTTTGAGGGAAAGGAGTTGCTGCGTTCCCGGTAAACTTCGAAATGACGTGCCGTGGAAAAGAATTAGTTTCGGTGGCTAGAACAAATACGACTTTATGTTCTCGTTATCTAAATAATAATGCTTTTAAATAAACTTTATATTAACGCAATGAAAAGAAAAATAAATTTTAAAAATCAGCAGGACGTACTTCAATATTGGGGTTTCATAAATTTTCTAATCGAAGGGTGTTTCAATGGGGATGTAAAGATTTTATGGCACACTTGAAATAAATAATTGAAATGAATATATATAAAACATTAATAACATATTTGTATAATGCTATGAAAAGGAAACTAAATCACACATGGTACAGGCAGATGATTATTTGATATACATAAAAGTTACTCCGTTCTTGAGAATAATGAACTCTCTAGATAATATTTTATTACATACCATGCGCAATTTTTAGTAATAATGTAATTAGAAAATGGATGATTTGTTAGTTGTATGGTAATTCTGCATGACTTCTACTTTGTAAGTTATTAACCAGTAAACAGGGCATATTTTTCCCGAAGGCTGGTATTCATCTGATCGAAAATAATTTTTTTTATATAGATTAAAATTTCAATGGAATCTACTCATTATATTTTCACGGATTTTTATGATTTTTATATATTTTCGATAAAAAAATAAACCTGGATGAATTTTCTCACGTATTATTTTAAGAAGTCATATCTATTTATTTTTATGAAACTGCACTCTTTTCTGTAGTTTTACTATCTGTACTTTTGTTTATTTTCCAAAATTATAAAAAAACGAGCTACTATTATCGCTTTGTCGTCCGTCCGCCTGTGTACAGTTAGCTTTTTTTTTGTTTTAAGAGCTAGATGAAAAATTCTTTTTTGTTTGGTAGGTGCTAATAAAGTTTTATGATTCGCTTTTAGGAATCCTCCGTCAGTTTGAATTGCCACCGTTAGAGGGCGCTAAATTTGGAAAATGAGTGAACTTTAATATTTTAGTCTGTTTATGAAATAAATTTTATATTTAGTTGGAAGGTTATAATGGTGATTGAATAAATTATACGTTGAAATCTACGGACTTATGTTTATTCCAGCGAAGTTTAATAAAAATTTTCAACAATTTGAAATTTGAGACAATATGACAAACAGAGATGTATTTTACTTGGTGGTGCTATGCTACCATATATAATTGATATTTATTCGAAGAATTAACAGACGTATATTTGTTCTTTAAAAATGTGTATTTTAACAAAAATTTTATTTTCTTCGAAAACGAGCATTCCATAATTGTTAAAGGTGATTGAAGATTATTGTTTAACTCTATATCAACTTTTATTTAATTTAAAAGCTTTCTGAATATTCTATAGGCATGGAAAGTAATATGGGTGAAAAATAGCTCTTAAATTAAAGGGAATTTTCTACGGATAGGACACAGGAGGCCGCCCTTGTCCAATAAAACTTTTCATACCTACGCAAGCGACCTAGTCCTAAATAAAGAGCGCATTTTCCAAGAGAACTACGTCTTAGTTTTGCCTTCTTGAATTTTCCAAGCGGCTCAAAGGATCAAAAACTTCCGCGGCTTCCTCTAGATTTGAGGTAGGGCAGTGCTCTCTCTACGAGGCATTAATACGGTTTTCATCTCTGACCTGTTTACCCCTTAATCCCGCACTTCGATTTAAGTGCTCGTACGTGACTTAGTTATGACGCCCTGCTAGATCTTAACCGATGGGGACGGAGGAAGGCTAACTGCGAATCGTGACACCCGCATTCGGTGAGATCCACGGGTGACGGAGTCACAACTTCCGCCATTATAATTCCTCCCTCGCCGAACACTGAGATGTCTTCTCGATTAATTTGGTTTAAGAGGCGCAAATTTAAAAAATCTTCAAGAAAAGGCTATTTTGGTGGAATCAAAGTAATTTGGTAAATCTTTATGGAAGGAGTTCTTCTGTTAAATTGGATGGCTGATTGTGTTTATTAAATCATTATGAATTTCCGTACCCAAAATCTTCGTTCGAAAACACTTTTTTCCTAAAGATTATTATGTGAGCGTAATTATATTATCCGCGGAAATTCGTGGTTATCTTGGTCTTCGATTTACTTAATGATTTTTAAATGTCATACCGATTTTAATATACAGTCATGATCATCTATCTTATGTATTTTTGGATAAAAAGTAGAGGCGCTGATTTCCTTCAAGAATACGGTGCTTTCATGTATATCTTGGTTATTTCTTAGTAGAATTGCAAGCATAAATGATGCATAGTTTTTACAGGAGTCAACTAACCATCAATAGCGGAATAAAAATTTAATATTCGGATAATACATAGCATGGATAGACTATGTGAAAACCTTGGCTATCTAATGCCTTGTGAAGTATTACTTGAAATTCAAAACAATTTAATATTATAATTCCATTAAATTGGTTTTAAATGAATGTATCATAAAATTGAGAATTCTTAATGCTTCCACCATATTAAATGTTGGAGATCATCAAACGAATAATTACGTGAAATATAAAGAAATGTATTATTGATAAATATCGCCAAGTAATAGCTGTATCTTACAAGAAGGAAGAGTGAATATTTCTGAATTTAATAATTAATTATTTAGACCACGAATAATTATTAAATAAATTTAGATTATCAGAATGTTAACAAATATTGAAAAATAAATAAATAAAATAAACTTCTTTGCATTCATATCTTCCAAGAAAAAACATGAACATATAAATATATATGCTTTCATTGTTTCTTTTTCCAGAAACGAAAAGTTCTACACGTGCTGCGACGAACCGTACCTGGACATCACGTTCAACATAACGATGCGGCGGAAGACGCTGTTCTACACGGTTAACCTAATAATTCCCTGTATGGGTATCTCGTTCCTTACAGTCCTTGTGTTCTACTTGCCGTCGGACAGCGGAGAGAAGGTAAGTGGACGGCAGTGGAAGGGGAACCGCATGAACAGCGGCTGCTCTAAAGGAGGGGACGCATTTGTCCCCCGTTTTTATTTTAAACTTTCCCGCAAATAATTTAGTGAGCATGTTTTACTTTCTCATATTGGTAGTATATTGAGAAAGTATTGTAATCTTTAAAAGATTAGACTTCGATATTTTGTTGGAAATATACCATTTAGGTGTCCCTGAGTCCATAAAAGTGGTTTTCGCCATGCCGTCTGTCTGTCTGTCGGTCTGTTCACCGTTCTAGGGCCCACACGCGTACATAAAATCGAATGATATCTCGTATTTGTGCAATATATTATCTTTTGTGAATCCTTTTTTCCTAAAAATTATATTGCACAAAAATACAGCGTAGTTTATTCATGGCGATATTTTGAAAAATTAATTTACTCAGAAATGGCTCCAGAGAATTTGATTAAAATCATACCAATTGTAGAGCCTGATGTCTCAAATAATACTGCGTAAGCTATATGTCTCTTTAAATCACTATATGACGTCCAGTAACATTACAATGCACGCTAAGCTACCTTACCTAAGCCTTATGACGTGATGCCTCCGTCGCGATCCATTCAAACTCTTACTACAGCCTTACGGTTAAACTAAATCGAATGATATCTCATATTTATGGATAACATCATTCATAAAAGACATTCTGAGTAGATAAACAATATTGCGCAACAATTCAGGGTACTTTATTTTTGGAGATTTTGAAACAAAATTTGATTTACTCAAAAATGGCCCAAAGGATTTCGATTAAAATCCATCCAAACGTCAAAAATAATACTAATTAAGCCATATGTCCCAAAAAGTTACTATATATCGTCCAGTGGCATTATTTCTGTACAAGACGCTCAGCGCACACGTCAGAGGGGAGAGGGAACCCGGGGATTCTCGTCTAAAATTCCGTAGTTCACTGTTAACGCCACGCGCTTATTAGTGAGAGATATTGGACGTGAGAGGTTGATGGTGTCAGTCACATTGGTTCTGTTGCTACGCATTATTCACATAATTGGCAATGAATTGCTAAGCACAGAGTTACTTTCGGAGCAAAACGTGTAGCGATATCAAACGTATATACGTATATGAGAAAGTTTTTGCAATGTAATTACTTGTGTAAACACTTTTATATCAGCTGACTATATCATCAGTTACATTTGTTAAACTATAAATTTATTAATTTTTGCGTTTCTTTATGTACAAATGTGGAAGTTTATTTATATAAGTTAATTCATAAATGATAAAAATATCCGTCACTATTGTTATTGTGAAATCTATACCGTTTCAGCATGTCAAATTCAAAAGTGGTTATTTATTTATTTCATTACATGCAAAGAGCATAAAATTAAATTACCAGAGGTATCGTAAGAGGAAACGTAACTATCCGAAGAACATTATATTAAGAAAAATTAAGAAGTATTTACTGTGAGAGGCTCACAAGAAAAATTGTATTTTGAACTACTTATACTTCAACGAAAATTTTTTTTAACAATTCTTGTTCTGGAAAATTAAATTTTCCCGTGCAGTGGGAGGACTGCAAATAGTTTTCATTTTCTCTTGTGTTTCCATCACGTGTGGAACAAAGAGTACCTCAGCATTTCTCTGTTTTTTGTCACATTCCACTCTTGGAAATTGAGATTTTTTAAATGGGGGAGAACTCTTTCTAATTACTGCAAGGCGAGGAATAGCAGTCCGACGGTGTTCGTATCATTATAATGTCAAATTTCTCTTTAGGTGGAGCACGACTGTCGCAAGCATTAAACGTGCGTTCCAATTAACACGTTGGAGAGACTCAGATTACTCGTTTCATTTACGAGTGTCTCTCTCTCTCCCTTTCTTTGGAGAAATATGCTGCAGTGACATTAGCATGCTAGTATTTTCACGAATTCTCTATGACGCAGAGTAATGAAGCCTTTTATGAGGAGTGGTAACGTAGGTAAGAATAGTCAAAATACACTCGACTGCTATCGATTCAACGAACGAAACTAGATTATAAATTTTTATTAAGATTGTAAACAAATCTACAAGCACGAAACCCAAAAACTCTCTGCAATGTGACAGTTGTAAAAAGTTCTTCGAAATAACGGTCTTATCCTTTCTCATTTCGCCGTTAAGAGGAAAACGCGATTCATTAATTATCAAAGCATAGTGAAAAACCGTGTCTAGTGTCATCATATTTTCACATTAAGTAAAAAGAAGTGTCCACGCAGAGTAAAGCTTTCATTTGAATTTAGCGCGTCCCAATAGAAACAATTCTTGTCAATTTCATTTATCTCCATTCTATTTTATTTTAGGATCGTTTTGAGGAGTTTCAACGTTTTCATTGTAACACGTCTGCTGTCAATGTGGCTAAGCGTCGAAGAGTTATTTTTAGGAATTAATGTCTGCCAATTAAACTAAAGTTTTTAAATTATTTTTTCCAGAGAAATAAACAATGATTTTAGCGCCGTAGAAAATTATAGATGCTTTTTTTATTAGCAAAAATTTCATGTATGCGATTCGTATATTTCGATGAAGGTACATAGGGATGCCATTGCTCAAACTTGACTGATGTTAAAATAACTTGGTCACATATTTCGCTTCTCGCTTCATGTGTTCCAGATGAATGTAAAATTTTTATTATATTGCGTCACATTCATTGAATGAAGTTTGAATCTCATAAATTTGCAGCTTATTTAAATAAATTTCTAAGATCAGTTGGCCCAGGAGACTGGGGAATTTTCTCGGAATTCATCGCCTTCTCACTCATAATTTCTTGCCAATGATATCGATAAGAAAGACGAAAGTCTGCAGTATTTTTGATCGTATTTGTATTTTAATTGTATTCTTAAACGAGAAAAAATAAGCCAAGAATAGTATTATTTTACGATCTACCGAGGAAAACGTAATTTTGCCGCAAACATTTTGCTTCTGCTCAATTAAATCTCTTAAGAGCAAAGCGGCAGTGAGTTCTGCAACCGTATGAGGAGAAAAAGACAAAGAAATATAAAAGTAGTTGCATCCAAAGCTAATAAAATATGGCAGGTAATACCAACACACCTTGAGGCATTAGAAGCAATTGCAGCTTTCCCAGACATCGCTTGAGAAAACGTTCTCTCCTAATCGCAAAAGGCTTTCCGATGTAATAAATTAGTTCAACTCTTTGCCGAGGAGTCCGCAGTGAAGCATCTCACACCACCTGCTGCAAACAGCTCACGCCAAATCTCTCCCCCTCTCCCCAATCTCTCTCTCCACCCTCTCTCTCCCCCCTCTCTCTCCTCCCCCCTCTCTCTCTCGCCAGGGCCGGTGTTTCCCTCAAGCATTTTTCTCTCTCCCTTCCGCCTCTATCCTTTTCTCCTCTCTTTCTCTCTCTTCCTTCCTCCCTCCATCTACCCCGTCGCAGTTGAATTAGTGACCGCTTGGGCCTGGAGCGTTATGTGGTCTGCTTTGCGGCCGTGCTGTCCAATCCAAGTCAGCATCTACGGGTTCCCGACCAGGATTTGAAACAAGATCCGGCTTAGGGAGGCGGAATGAGCGGGAAGGTAGCTATGTTCGAACGACGATGTTAGGAGTCCGCAAGAATCGCGACCCAGTTGCGAACGGCGTCATTATTGGAAAGGGGCGTCATTTATTATAAGACGTGTGTGTATGGGAGGGTGGGGAAGACTAACCACAAGGAGCGTCATATTGGTGCAAAGTATCGCGTAGTTCTGGTCCAAAGAAACTAAAATCTAGTGATTCGTCGAGATTTTTTGTGAAAATACCTCCATTATATTATTTTTTAATTTAAAAGAAGACCTCCATGTGAAGTAAAAAATTTCTATTAAAATATCGGATTGCATAAATAATTAATCAAGCTTAATGACCATTTATGTTTAATGAATTATGACGTTACTAGTGAAATTTCCCGTCACAAATGATGGACATACTTAAATAAAGCATTAAAATTTAGGTACTTTCCCTTCCTCCTCCCTCTCTCTCTTTCTCACTCTCGTTTTCCTCCCTATCTCTCTCCTATTTTCTTCCTTCATTTTCCCTCCCTTTGTTCCCTCTCATTCTTTCTCTGTCCCATTTTTTCTCCCTTCCATTCTTTCTTCCTCCCATTCTCTTCCCCCTCTCCCTCCTATTTTCCTCCCTATTCTCCTCACTCTCTCCCATCCTCTCTCTCTCTTTCTTCCTCCCACTATTCTTCGTTTCTCCCTACCATTTTCCCTCGCTCTCACCTTTTCACTCTCCCCTCCAAAATGAGAGGGTTACTCTCATGGTGACAAATATAGAAATCACACACAAAATGAATATTTATTTTTTAATCTTTACGCTAGACAACTTTTATACTCCATAAACTATCTTAACTTTCTGGAACGATGTTATGTGAATTTAATATTTTTTACCTTTTATTCCATATAACACGTTTCATTAAAATAAATTTTATTTTCCTAATTACATTTACTTTACTTAGTTTACATATTGTGTTATTCAATGACTTCGATTGAATGAAATTGATCAGTTTACTCAGATCTGTTTTGGCTATAAATATATTGCCAATCAACAAAAAATATGGCTAAGCATTGACTAAATTGTTCACTAATCAACTCAAGACATTTTTTAAAACAAAAAAATTTGCGTTGCTATAAATTTCCATTTTTCAATTTTCTTTACTCATTACGATTATATTATTATTCGTAAATATAAACAATCTATACTCTTCATCCCTCATATTATGCAACCGCAATAGTAAAACTGTTCGGAGTACTCTATTAGAGTGTGATACACGTTACAGAATAAGCTTATTAATGAAATGGAAGAATGGATTAATTTTACATTACTTTTTATTTCGAATTTTAGACAAATTTTGGGATGAGCTATCGACCATTTTAAATAAATAATACGTTTAAGTTGATGGAAGGTAATCCGAGGATCCTCGGCAGCAGAATGCTGTATTTTTAGCCTACTTTCCAAAAATTGGAAAATAATCTTATGAGATCGCCTCGGTGCCCGTGTGTGTGTGAGTCCCCTAACATCGTCTTCAAATAAATTTGGTACATAGGAGATGCACATATACTAATGACTAAAATGACATATTTGGACCGGATCGACTGAGCAGGGGTGCCACAATTGCAATGTTAAACTTTTCGTTAATTATGAATTTGGAAGGAATTGGTCCAACCGATTTAGACGAAATTTTGTATGATGTAGGCGTGTAACATAAAATAACAAAATAAAGATGTTTAGTATAGATATAGAAAGCAGGGCTGCCACAATACAAGAGAATAAAAAATTAATTTATGCGTATTTGTGTTGAACTGACCACATTAATTTGAACCAAATTTAATACTTATAATATACACATATATACAAAACCATATTAGCATATTTAACGGAATAAGCCAAACAGGGGTGCTACAATTACAAATTAAACTCTTTCGGTAATTAAGGATTTTGAAGGAATTGGCTAGACGGATTTCAATTAAATTTTGTATATAAGATTTGTACAACATAACGTAATGAAATCAAGATGTTTAAAGCGGAGTTAAGAGCAGGGCTACCACAGTTAAAAGTTAAATATTATTTATTTACAGGTATTTCTAGAGAACTGACGTAATGGATTTTATCCAAATATAGTATATATAAACTTAATATATAAATAATAACCAAAATACCATATTTCAATCGGGTCATCTTAACAGGGCTACCACAATATAAAGGTTAGAATTTTTCTGCAAATATGAATTTGGAAGGTACTGGCTGAACGGATTTCAAAGGAATTTCGTTTGTAGGACGAGTATTGAATGGAAAAACGAGGTGAATATGTTTATAACGGATCAAAAAACAGGGCTACCACAATATGAGAAAAAATATTTTCTTATTTCAAAGCTAATACATTAGTATACGATTATACTGTAGCGAATTCGACGAAAAGCACTTCTATACCATGGGAAATCTGTGTACACCCCTACTTGTTATGTATTACTAGAGGCTCCGCTCCTGCTCGCTGCACTCGCCAACCCCGATAGGAGCTCCGCTTCCAGACCCCCGGTGTACTTCGCGCGCTCTCTTTTTCCATTGTGAACGGATTGCGCAATATATTACTATTACTCCGCCAATCGTTTATCTTCGCCAATGTACTCAAGTCCCCATTATTTTTAAGTTATAAAATTATTACAGTTTTTCATCTTGTTTGTATATATGGGCCAATCCCTCCGGACCTCGCTGCCCATCCCCCTCCACCACTGAGGTAAAAATATAACTCTCTATTAGTGATGCAACGAATATCAAAATTGCCGAATAACGAATACCGAATAAGTAACCGAATTTTGTTACAGCCGAATAACAAATAATACCGAATAAATAACCGAATACTGATACTGCTGAATACAGAATATTCAGCCTCCGAATATCAACATAAAAGAAACCTACTTGTCAAATTGATTTCAGTAAAATAATTATTATTGCAAGTTTATAAAAAACCTGTTAAATCAATGTCACAAAGAACCTTCGGTGTTTGAAATTTAGAAAATTTACTGTGCCATATTGTGTCCTAATTATGGAAAAAATATTTGAGGTAGTTTTAATTTTAATTTTTGTGTGATCATTATTATGTGTCGTTACTATGTGATGAAAAAAATTTCACTTCAGTAATAGATATTCGTATTTTAGTGTTGATTCTTGGAATTTTATTTCGCTTTCAGGCTTTGGCTTGTTATTAAATTTACCTCAATATCCAATAGTTTCGAGAATTAATTTTATAATTTTTTATTCTTTCTCGTTTTTAATCTTTGTGTTTTTCAGTCTGTATCGTAATAAACGCGAATATTTTATGAAGTTTACTCAATTTTATTATTTAATTTTCAATTTTTGCCGCAAACTATTCGGTGTGATATTTGATAAATTTGAACTGAATTCGAATACCAAACAGAATATCCATTTTGTCAAATTCCGAATACTACTGAATTTAGAATAGTGGCAAAAATGGTCGAATACCGTAGAGTTTTTGAATATTCGGTACATCTGTAATATCTATTGATTTCTTAATATTTCATCGTACACAATATTTTGAATCGTGTGAGTTTCCGTGTCATTTTTAGCTCTTTTGATTTTGAGACTGGCCATGGATCGACACCGAGAGAAGGCCACGTATAGCTGACCGTGACCAAAGATTGTCTTATTCTGATCAATGTGAATATCTAATCGGTTAAATGATTGGCCTTGAGATTTATTAATTGCCATAGAAAAGGCTAATCGTACTGGAAATTGTTTTCTGTTAAGAATAACACGTAACTCATGACTATCTTGAGTATTTAAAGAGATTCGAGGTATCAGAACGACATTTCCTTGTTTGTCACCTGTTAATATTGAACAGTAAAGAATTGATCTATCAATTCTCCGTACGATTAATCGAGTGCCGGTACATAAGCCATCATTGATACAAATGTTTCGGATTAACATCACGATGGCGCTTTCTTTCAACGTTAACTTTTGAGGAGGTAAACCTGAAGGGGTTAGAGACGCCAGGTATTCAGGTTGGTATAGTAACATGATTTCATCATTGTCTGTGCCATCTCCGTCTACGGCTATTGCCCAACTGTATCCCTCACAGATAATTTCGTCTAAACGATCCTCTATATCGCTCCGTTCTACAATCGATCTCGCGAATCTTATTCTCGCTGTCCTGCCTTCCGAGATACGTCAGACTTCTGATAAGTCCTACTATCTCATTCGCTAGTCCCTCCGACGTAATTTTTTCCAGTAGTTCAAAGCTAGCCTGCAACCTACGTACGTCTAACCATGTCCATTTCAGATTTTTTATTAACGATGTTACGCTTTGTTTACTATTGTAATTTTTCTTTACAAATCTAGCTGCCCTGCGCTGGTTGAACTATTTATATCTCGTTAGTGAGTAGGGATCCCACACACTTGACGCATATTCCACCTGCGATCAAAGCAAGGATAAATAACATAATTCTTTTACTTTTTCGGAGCTACTTCGAACTATTCTCCCTATAAAGGCCAGCTTTTTGTAAGCGGCACCTATCATTTGGCGAATGTGGGTGTCCCACGAGAGATCACGATGGATCGTGACTCCTAGATACGAGTATTTAACCGAATCTGAAACTGGAATCTCTGCTTCTTCCAACAAATAATTAACATCTAATGAGATAGTCTTGGTTCTCCAGAAATTGACAACTCAGCTTTTCTTTTGCTTGATCTCTAACTGCGATTCGTCACACCATGCAGAAATAGCTTCTAGATAATTTTGGAGATACTAATGGTCTTCCGGATTGCTTATTTCTCTATAAATGACGGTGTTGTACTAATTGAATATTTATTTACAATTTATTAATCAAAACAATATTTATACAATGCTATTCGAAAAATGAGTTAAGGGAAATAAAAATCCTGTTTATCTTTGGCAAAATAGAGTTTGAAATTACATGATGGCGAAAATAATCTGGCAAATATGGTTGAATATAAAGAATTAACAGTTGGATTTAAGGTGCTGTATTTGCGCGCAGATAATTTTTCGCAGATAATTATGCTGAAAAATTACTTTCCTTTTTTCACACGAGGAATCGGACTATGGTATTAGTTTGACGACCTCCAAAAAAAGGGATTTTATGACTTTCGCCTTACGGTCGTAACTTAAGAAACTATAAAAAGCAATGCAGGTGCTTGGGGTAAAAGAGAAGCAGTAAAGATTGGTACTAATGGAAAATGGAGAAGCCTCCTAATAACCATAAAAATAATAAAAAGGAACTGCTCATACGCCGGTTTAAGGGAAATCACTCCGCGCCGGGACCTAACACTCATGTAATCACACTCTCTGGGTTACTATTGGAAACTAATTGTGTGTTTTTGTTCAAAGAAGTTCATGAATAAATTGGTCAAAAAAGGTGGAAGTGGGTTCCTAATTGCAGTCCAGTCATGATGTTTGTAAATATTTTTATTGAATAAGAAAAAAGTTTGTTTCATGGAGAGTTTAGAAAGGTTAATTTATTCAACGGATATGTTGGGGGAAAAACATATATTAGTGAGCCACTCTTCGAGAAAACTAAGTGTAGTATTTATTGGGATGCTAGGAAAGATAGACATGATATCAAAATAAACTGACGCTTGGGAAACACTAAGTATTAAATTTCTGGCAAATTTAATGAATCTTCAGGTTTTTAAATTCTATCCATTTAGAAAGGAGAAGGGTGTGAAAATCAATAAATGACACAATAGGTCTCAGAAATTCCAGGTTTGTGGACTTAGGGCAAGCAATGTAACACTGAGATGGTAGGATTTGAAATCGTAAGACCTCTTCTGAGTTTTGGGCATTTTTTAAAATTTTATGGTGTCCTTGGTAGACAAAATCATTTTATTAAAAGAATTTCCTATGAGAAGGGAGTAAGATCCGTTTTCAAATAGTTGTTCAACTTTATCAAAATAATCATGCTGATTCATGACACAAAGGCAACGGAATTTCCTTTATCGGCTTTTAAATAAAAAGTCTTTTAATTTTTAAAGTTTGATGAATTTGTAATCGGGACTGGGAAGGTGATTTGTAGTGTTGTTTTTTATATTATGTTCCAGTTTTTTTTTTCAAGCAGCTCTTACGTGATTTATGGTAGTATCATTTAGGTTTTTAATGGATTTTTCAATGACTATAATATCATCTAAATGAGGTTCTATGTAAGGCAGAAAAAAGTTAGTTGTTTGCTCAAGAGATAGAGTTCTTGTTCAGTAAATTTTTATTCAGAGAGGTTATGGAAAATATGGATGATGACAAAGTGTTTCATGTGGTCACTAAAGGATTTTATGTTTTGTGCGTGTGTGAGAAAGAGTCTCTGGCATGGATCAGTTTCCTCTAAACCCGGAGTGTGTCTGAGATTGCGTGTGCTAGCTCCCTGGCGTGGGGTAATTTCTCCTAAACCGGCGTGTGAGTGCTTCCTTTTTATTATTTTTATGGTTATTAGGAGGTTTCTCCATTTTTCATTAGTTTTAATTAACCATAGGGCTCTGATATTACTTTTTCTTTGAACTAAAGATTGGTTTTTGGAATATACCTTCAAGGTAATTTATCATCAGATATAAGATTATCGAGAATGAAACTTCGGAAAATTCGCTTTGCATTTTCCAGGAAATTGATTAGCAAGGAAGCAGATGGTACTCGCTTGCTATGCGATGGTGCTGCAGTTGGTCAGTTTTTGAGAAAGGCATAGGACAATGACAAGTGGGAAATCTTGTAAGGAAGGTATTCGGCTGATTTGGTAATAACCATTTTACCCATCGAGGCACTATAAGTTTTGTTGGCAAAGGTCTTAGGACCCATTTTCAACATTTCGCGGCCCATACTTTGAAAAACCCTGCCATAGACCACATAAACCCTGCAAATCTCATACTTCTATCTCTTGCCGTTTACTTTAAGTTAACTGATTGCACAGACGGACAGACAGTTCGAAAACATAAGCACTTTTATAAAATTAAACCCGCTAAAAGGAGAAATGAAGTATGTCTATTAGAAAAGGGAGGTACACAGGATGTTGGCATCAATAATAAGGTGCGTCAACTTATTTAAAATTATCAGAGAAAAAGTATTAAAAAATCAGAGGGCGCTCAAGTCTCAGAAATATGCAATAATAGAAAAAGCACCCATCTTAATAAATTTCTTCCAATGCAATTAAAAAAACAAATATTTCTTAATGGAAATATGCTCTTAATTTATCCCCAGTAATCGTGGTCTATTATTGAGCATGTCACGACAGGAACTCCTTCACACTAAGGATTTATTACTTTTTGAGTGAGAAATCAGCTGGGGAAGAAACATATTATTTGAAAATTAAATTCGGCAGATTGCGATGATTGTTTAAAGTAATCGCCCACCTGACATTTCTTCCCTAGTTCATTCCATTTCTCTTTTTCAGCTGAAATATAATTAAATACCTTTAAATCCCATTCCTCGTGGCGCCTCGAGTATATCTTTTTCATTTTAAAATTTCCAAACTTTTTTCTCCTTCTTTGGAGTATCATGGTCTCATACTTCCCTTCTCTTTCCTCTCTTTGCCCTCTTCCAAGTCTTTTATTCGATTGAAATGATTATGATTTGTGGAAAAGTTTTAGAAGGCAATGAATTTTATGCTCCGGCGGCGATGGTCTTACTGTTTGGAGAAGATTCCCTGGAGTGTAGCTTGCAAAAAAAATGCTCCGTATTATAAATGAAAGCTAGCGGGATCCCTTTAACTTTTCATTAAACGATACAGCCCTTCGCTCTCGGCTTAGATAATTTAATTGCGGCGAGTATAAAAATTTAAATTACGAATACGAAAAGGTTCCAGAGAGGTTATGAAACTCCATTATGCTATTTCAATATCTGAATCGTTATCCTCCCGAAACAAGGAGTTTGAAGTGGGGTCGTCTAAAATATGCCTAGAAGAGAGAATAACTGCGTCCGAAAACGAAAGGAAATTGATAGTGGTTCATAAAAAAATAATTGCTCTTTGGCAAGTCAAGCTCTGCACACTAACGTTTATATGTAAATTTATTTTATTACGCAAAATAGTACTTTCAGGTTATTTCAATTCTTACAGAAAATTACGGTAAATAAATTAAATTTAAACATTGCGGGTAAATCTACTGCACGCTCAACCCACTCCTTTTTGTAATAGGAGAGGCGAAAGCAAACATTTTATGCGTAAAAATTTTCGAAGAACTCATTGCGACCAATACGGATTTATTTAATTAATGATTACAGCGAGGGAAAACCCTTAATATCTGTAAATTATCTCACCATCGTAAAATCATATCACATGATCATAGTATTTTTTTAAGCTGAAGTTTACAACGCAAGGACCCCAGCCTCCTTTTCCATCCTTGGACAAGAATTTCGCAATTACCGTCCATAATGAGAGTTTAGAGCGTACGTACACTTCTGCTCCGTCCTCCAGATACCCTAAGCCAAAGTTCCAGTAATTATGGTTTGTAATAGGGCACGTCACGACATCCGTTACATCCCGGATTCCACAAAAAATATTTTCCGACCGTTATTAAAAAGCAAAACGGAGATAACTTGCATCATTTCCATTAAAAAGTGGCCTTAATAAATTCCCTTAAAACTTCATTCTCTAGGAAAGGACTATTACACTGAACCCTCGATATCTCTTCCATATTTTTTCATTTTTATCCTGTGATATATCATTTTTTATCGAGTCTTTCTTCTTTGGAGTATATTATGAAGAGATCTAGTCTTATTTCGCGCCTTCGTCTTCATATCGCAGATCTCTTTGGGAGATCGTGAACTTAAATCCAATTTTTCATTCTCATTTAAGTCCTGCTTTTAAGTGGTTAATTGAGGATTTGAACAAGTTTTATTGCTTCTTCCGCGATAGTTTAAGATAGAGAGAAATGACCTAGGATGCGATAGTCTCGTTGTAAAATAGTTAACTTGAACAGATATATTCTTAGAACTGCGCCAGTTCATATTTCTCTAATTTTTTAGTTGTAGTCCCTTGGTTGCATTCGTTAGTTTAATCTGGAATTTTAGCTACGCAGTCATATGATGTAGATCTTTAGTGTCAAAGTACTCGTACAAGTCACAAAATGTTCAATAGAGGATATAGACGTCGGCTTAACTTAAATGAAAATATGGAATTTCCAAGTTATTTTTGATTTAATCACTACAATTTTGCGTAAAACCAGTGGCGTAGCATTCTAATAGCGAACTGATGCAATGAACTGGGGCCTTCAGTCAAGGGAGCTCCAACAACAAAGAAATGTTTCAAAAAATATAATTTGTGCTTTGTCATACTAATACATTCAAAAGGAACAATCGAGCTCATCTTATGGCTGAAAATATTCAAGAACAAGCAATTAAAAATGTACAGGCATGTCTCGCTTAGCGCAATAAAGGCGTTTCGAGACATCTGTGCACTCTCCGAATTTGCGCGAATAGAACTAGTAACTAGTAACAGCACATAACCCAGTTGATTTTTACACTTAAAAAATTTTACTATTTTTATCTTGCAACTTATATAATGATAGGTTATTTTTATATACCAATTTAAAGTCAAAGTACCGTATTTACTCGCGTAATACCTGAACTTTTTCCCCCGCAAGTTCCCATCAAAAAAGGGGGCTGCGGATATTACACGGTATTTGCCCCTTCATCTTTTGAGGGAAGGCCACCTGCGAAACGCCTACTAACTGCGTGCCTGGCGTGAGATGAGTGAGTAAGCGTTTTCTTCGGTATACGCAACATGCCGTGCATTTTGATTCCCCGATTTAACCAAGGTATTTTTTAAAATGCGTAGGGTAATGCACACGATATTGTTTAGTTATTATTTTTTAAATTCCTTGCCAGTTGTCAGTAGTAAACGTAAATCACGTAAATATCAACGTAAATACAAGAGTGTCAGACAGTGTTCATTCTCATAGAAAAGGTGATGACATAAAGAACTGAATTGCATATATTTTTCATTAATCACAAACGAGTTCTGTTAGACTGCCTTGTGATTCGTGACATGCTCAAGTCACATTTTACGGTTGGTGTATTTTTTTGGGTTACTTTTACGTTACGCAATCCTAAAAGAATATCATCATCATAGGTAGTCTGTCCGTAGACAGGTCCGTGATTATTCTTGGTTAAACCTGGCTCTCCATATATTCCTATTTTCCGCTGTCCTCTTCATATCTTGACACCTCTCTTTCCCTTTCAAATCGTCTATGAGCTGAAACCTTTTCCTACCTCTTTCCCTTTTCCCATCTAGTTTTCCTTCTAACACATCTTTAATCATACTCTCTCTCTCCTCAGGTAATGTCCAACCCCGTTAGCCTTCCTCTTTCTGATAGTCTGTATAATCATTCGCTTCTCTCCTATTCTTCGTAGCACTTCATCGTTTTTCATCCTATCTGTCCATTTTATCTTCAACATTCTCCTCCAAGTCCACATTTCAAAGCTTTCCAAGTATTTTATGTCATTTTTCCTTAGCGTCCATGTTTCTGCCCCATACAATGCTATGTTCCATGCGTAGCATTTTATCAATTTCTTGCGGATATCTTCCCTTATATTCCCTGTAAGTAGGTGTTTCTTTCTCCTGAAAGCCACTTTTGCTTTTCCTATTCTAGTTCTGATCTCATCCGTACATTTTGCTTCTCGTGTTATGATGCTTCCAAGGTATTTATATTCTGAAACTTGTTCTAAAGGCTTTTCCCCAATACTTATGTTCAGATTTTCTTCTTTACCCGATATTCGAATGACCTTGGATTTTTCTGTATTTATTTCCATACCGTATTTTTTACTTGTTATCACTAGTCTATTTATCATTTTTTGTAGCTCCTCTTCCTTTCTTGCTAGAAGTACTTGATCATCTGCGTATTTTACTGTTCTTATAATCCTTCCTCCAATTTTGAAATCCCCTGTGCCTTCTAAAGCTTCTTGCATTAGACTTTCACCATATATATTGAATAGGGTTGGCGATAGGCAGCAGCCTTGTCTTACTCCTCTACCGATATTTATTCCGCAGGTGACCACATTCTCAAACCTGACCTTTACAATTTGATTCACATATAGATTCCTAATCAGTCTCCTGTCTTTCCAGTCTACACCTATATCCTTTAATATCTTCATCAACTTTACCCAATTTACTCTATCAAAGGCCTTCTGCTAGTCTATGAAACATGCGCAGATATCTTGACTGTACTCTATTGCTCTTTCTGATATGATTCTAACTACTCCTATAGCATCTCTAGTTCCTCGTCCTTTTCTGAAAACGAATTGATCTTTCCCTATTATTTCTTCTGCCTTTTTCTCCAGCCTTTTATTAAGAATCCTCGTGATGATCTTCGATGTGTGTGACAGAAGGCTTATAGTTCTGTAATCTTTACACTGCATTGCCTTTGGCTTCTTTTTTTAGAGGGATCATTGTTACTTCTAGGAAATCCCGAGGCCACTCTCCCGTGTCGTAAATCTTATTAATTAATTTCGTGATCGCTTTTAGTCCTTCTGATCCTATGACTTTAAGTATCTCAGCCGGTATTCCATCGCTGCCCGTGGCTTTCCCCTTCTTTAGTTCCACTATCGCTTTTTCTACTTCGCTCTCCATAATACTTGGTCCTAAGTTGTCTTCTTCAATATTTTCCTCATCTTCCAGTTCTATTTTTGCCGCTCCTGCCTGTTTGCTGCATAATTCCTTAATGTATTCTTCCCATACCTGTGCTACATCCTTTGTTTCTGAGACTATCTTCCCATCCGTATTCATAATTCCCATACCATGAATTCCGTTAGATTTCTTATCTTCTAACTTGAGTGCTCTAGTGCATTGTTTCTCAACCGGTGGGACGCGTCCCACTGGTGGGACTCGAAAGCCTTCTAGGTGGGACTCGAGCGGTTTGAAGATATTTTGGTAGCCCAATCGGCTATGGGTAACCTGGGAGTATATTGTTATCTCTATAAAGGATCGAAGAAAATGTTTCAGAGAAGCAATTTGAAAGCAAGTGACAGGGACCGATGATATGAGGATAATCCGATCATAAAACCTATTCCAGAAATTTCATTTTCGGTCCTTCTGCGAATGGCTCCCGCTGGCTCACGAAACCTCCAGACTCGAACAGGCGTGCACACTGTACTGCAGGAAATCCTGTAGCCTAAACCTCCCTAATTACCCCGCTCACCGTCATCCTACCTAAAGGAACAATGAAAAATGCGTTCCTTGGTGCTTTATCTTTTTTACTACTTTCCTATTTCTTTTTCTGAGAAAAGAACAAAATACTTAAGCATCACGGGAAATATCTTTTGCGTATTGTGGTCTTTTCCTCCTAGCCCTCTGCAGCATTCTCATTTAGTAATGTAGATGATCTTAGTGAACATTTTCGTTTTGCCTGGAGTGGAAGAAGTACGTTCGTATTGTGTGATTTCAAGGAGGAAGAGAAGCTATACTTTTCACCATTTCTGCCACTAATCCAGCGAAACATCAACCTGGGAAACCATTTTGTTCCAGAAAGGTGAGTTATTTTTATATTAATGTAATAAGTTTAATGAAATCAGTACTACTTATTCACACAGATAGAAACGCAATTCTACTTTAGTTTTGTAACTGACTTATTGCGTATATTGCTTTTTGTAATGTTTGACGATTCCCCCAGATTGAACGGTTTATTTGTCCACAAACATGAAACATTATATTACCCCCGAGTCTTGATTAATCGAAGCTGAAGGGACTGCGCCGATTTCCGACAGTCAAAATCAGATGATAAGAAACGTCTCAAATCACAAAATACGTTCCGATTTTCATGTAAAATATCATTAAAGCACTACATACGACTTAATTTTTATTGTAATAGTAGTAATAATTTTAATTCATTCTTTAAATCCAATTTTATTTTCACTTATTGCTTTATATTTCCATTTTTTACCCTCAGAATCAAAATGAGTAACAAAGGACTTAAAAGATTTGGATTTATTTCATTGGAATCAACGAATTATGAAGAAGGGATTCCAGCGGAGAAGAGACAGAAAAAGATCGTTAAAAGAAAGTACAACGAAAGCTACATACAGTATGAATTTTCGAAGAGAGGAACTGATTATGCACCTGTTCCATTATGTGTCGTACGTGGAGAAACATTAACGAATGAAGCCTCAAAATTTGAAGAGACATTTGGAGGGAAAACATCCGCACTTTAAAGATAAGCCTATCGATTATTTCCAACGACTTAATTCAGCAATGAAATCTCAACAAAAAGATATGCTTGCTTTTTCAAATGTTGGCTCTGCCGCCCTTCGCGCATCCTTTTTAGTCTCTTTGCGAATTGCGAAATCTAAAAAGCCGTACACAATAGGTGAAACATTAATAAAACCATCGATTAAAGATGCTTGCAGAGAGGTTCTTGGCGATGGAGCAGTAAATAAGATTACTACTATCCCATTTTCAAACGATACAGTTAAGCGTCACAATGAAAGCATGTCTTGTGATATCGAGGTTCAACTCATTACCCGTTTGAAAAAATCACAGCTTTTTTCTCTTCAGTTAGATGAATCTTTGGATATTTCTAGCAGTGCCATTTTAACGGGATATATTAGATATATCTATGAAGACGAATTACTTGAGGATATTTTAATGGTTTGTAGTTCGCAGACAAGAACAAGTTCAGAAATATTCCGCGTTATTAATGATTACTTTTTAAATAAGGGCCTAGATTGGAAATGTTTAATTGGTCTTTGTTCAGATGGCTCTGCTGCAATGACAGGTTTGCACTCCGGAGTCGCAGCAAAAATTCGCGAAGTTGCACACAATGATTTTCAAGCCACACATTGTATGATCCATGGCGAACAACTAGCTGGTAAAATAATGGTTCCGGAACTCTGATGTGTTGTCTGATTGTATTAAAGTGGTGAATTTTATCAAAGCCAATGCACTAAACAGCCGATTATTTAAAGTTTTTTTTGTGATGAGATGGGTACAGAACATGTGACTCTTTTGTTACATACGGAAGTTAGATGATTATCACGTGGAAAGGTGTTATCTCGTGTCTTTGAACTCAGAGAGGAAATTAGGAGTTTCTTGATTCTAAAGAAATCAAAACTAGCAGAGTTGTTTGATAACTCTAATTGGGGTTCAAAATTGGCATATTTGCCAGACATATTTTCACTTCTAAATGAACTAAATTTGCGATTACAAGGCCCAAAGTCTTCCACCTGCCACCTCGCAACTGCGATAGAAGCGTTCCAAAAGAAATTGTTTGGAAGAATAGGGTAGATGTAGGAATATTTGATATGTTTCATTGCTTCTCTGAAGTTGTGGACAACAGAGGATGTGGCATTAATAATATTTCCAAGCTTGTTTCCGAACATTTAAATGAACTGGAGATCGAATTCAATAAATATTATCCTTCTGAAGACTATGCAAGAATTGGTTTTTTGTGGGTACTAGATCCATTCATCATTATGAGTCTGAGACAAATAAGCTATCTCTTTCAGTCTCAGAGCAGGATAGCCTGATTCAATTAGCAACTGATCCTACATTGAAAGCGTTATTTAAGAGTTTGCCTTTGGAAACCTTCTGGCATAAAGTTAAAAAAGAATACGAACAACTAAGTGAAAAAGCAGTTAAGAAACTTATTCCATTTCCTTCCACACATCTTTGTGAAATGGGTTTCTCTGCCATGGCAACTGTAAAAACAAAGGAAAGAAATTGTCTTCAACTTGAACCAGCACTTCGACTTGCCGTTTCCTGCATTACGCCAAGAATTGGCATGCTTGTCAATGAAGTACAATATCAGGTTTCTCATTAATAAAACATTTGTCATATTTCTGTCAAAGTCAAAATTTTGTTTGTATATCCATAATTTATGCTTTCATATTTGTGAAATAAAATCATTTTAAATTATGACTACATTTTTTAAATCCTTAAAAATGTCTACCAATCATTAATATACCACTTATATTTTTATAAATGTAGAAATACATCTATAAGAAAAAGTTAGGTTTTCTTTATGGGTGGGACTTGGATATCTTGAGGAGGTGATAGGTGGGACTCAAGAGGCAAAAGGTTGAGAACCACTGCTCTAGTGTGCATCATATCGTACCGTCCTAACTTCTCCATTTGTTGTATTTCATCACATTTTCCTTTTATCCAATTTTCTCTAGCTTTATCTGTTACCCTTCTCAACTCATTGTTTATACGTCTATAGTTGGCTCAACCTTCTTCAGTGTTAACGTTTTTCCATTTTCGTCTGTCATTCATTTTCTCCAGCATTTCCTTCGTGATCCAGGTTTTCTGATTTTCTTCTCTTGTTTTCCAATATCTTTATCCAAGGTATCCTTGATACTGGTTTTAATTTCATCCCATTCTATATCAACGGTCTTCGGTTTGCTTTCCAACTTTCTTAGGTTATCTTTCAATTTCATGCTGACTACATCCTGCCTTTCTTTCAGTTTTTCTAGGTCCCAGGTCTGTCTTTCTCTTCTCGTTTTTCTTATTTGTTTGAGCTTTGTACTCACGTCAAGTATTAGAAGGCTGTGATCTGAATCAATGTCCGCTCCTTGCAATGCCTTGGCGTTCTTTATGCTGTTCCTGAATCTTTGTTTTACAAGGATGTAATCTATTTGGCATCTCATTCTATCTCCTGGGCTTTTCCATGTGTATAACCTTCGTTTATGGTTTTTGAACCATGTATTGGTCACTCCAGGTCATTATTGATGCAGAATTCTACGAGTTTCTCCCCTCCTCGATTTCTCTTTCCAAGTCCGTATTGCCTGACAACATTTTCTTCCTGTCCTTCTCCGACTATGCTGTTCCGATCTCCCATTATTATGCAGTTTACCTTTTCTCTTCCGTCTTCTTCGTAAATTTCATTAATTTGCTCATAAATCTCATCGATTTCTTCATCTTCATGAGCTGACGTTGGCATATATACCTGGATTATCAGCATGTCCACTGGGACTGCTTTTAGCTTTATTGCCATCAGTCTATCGTTCGTTGCTATTATCTTTGTCACGCTTTTCATCAGATCTTTCCTAAGTACCAGATCTACTCCCCTTTCCCCACTATTTCCTCCAGAATAAACTACCGTGAATTCTTCCGAGTCGAACTGTCCTTCTCCCTCCCATCTAGTTTCGCTTAGTCCTATAATGTCAACTCTATTTCTTCTTTCAAGTTCTCTAGCTTTCCTGCTTTTCTCATAGTTCTTACGTTCCAAGTCCCTATTCGTAAATTACTTTCGACAAATGTTTTCCTCAAGGCAGTCCCCGCCCGGAGATCCGATTGGGGGACTATTTTACCTCCGGATTGTTTTATCTCGAGAGAACACACATTGTCCAACCATATAATCATTACTAGGGATTGCAATGTGGTAATTTCCCTCTTGCTTTCCGCATGGCAGTACTGTAGCCGTTCAAATCGACCTGATCCCGTCTACAGCTGTATTGGATATAGAACCAACCAACATCATTTGTTTTCGGTTCTATACCATATTGACAGTACTGCTGCCTACTGCCAGGCACTGATGATAGTTTTTTTATAAAATATATATATATATATTTATTTATTTATTTATTTATCTTGCTCATAAACAGCACTTTATGGCCTTTTACAATGGGCGCAATAACTCTAACAATGACAAACACATACGTCCACGCCCTCGGCAGGATTCGAACCCGTGACCCTAGCATTGGGAGTTAGACACGCTAAACACTTTTATTACTCTGTGTAAAAGCAAAGAACACAGTCTTGCGATGGAGATGTGTCACTAAATAGCTATTGGAGTTGTTCGTTTGTGCTTTCTGAAAGCTGTAAGTGATACATTTATCCATAGAAACGTGAGAAACGCTTCTATGTAATCGGTTCGCAGTGCGTCTAGTGACCGATTTATTTTTGATATTGTGTGATACCTGGGGATTTTACGAGGATATTTATTTAGAGGATGATCAGTTTACATTTATTTAGGTAAAATTTGCTCTTTTTTGGTGAAAATTGCCGAGTTAGCGTAAATTACTTATTTTAAATTAAATTACTTGAGAATATGCAACGACACCAAATTGAAATTTTCTGCAAGATTAAGGAGTCAGACTCCAAAATAGCTTTTTTGAATTGACTCCGTGTAATATAATGACAATGGATGTGCATTTTTCATGATTACTTACTTTTTAAGTTTTTAAAATAATTTTTAGAAGTCATTTCTTAAATATTTTCTTGTTGCCATAATTGTACCATCAAACTCGGCTTCAGACATTATTCAACCGATATCGCTGTAAAATATCAAAATCAAAATTTTGGATGTGCGGACATTACACAAACGACAGTTTTTCCCGATTCATAGCACTAAAAACGGGGTAAGGGCATTACATGCCTGCGGGTATTACACAAGTAAATGCAGTATATAACAATTATTTTAAAATAATTATTTATTATGGACATATTGGTGTACAGTTTCAAAAAACTAATTCTTTATGATGGCAAATCACAATTTTCTAATAACATTTGCAATGAAAAAACGTATTATAAAATAAATGAGATATTCAAAATATCATTTATGATATATACTTGGCGAAATATCAATTACCTTAACATGTTCCTAAATTTCTTCATTATTACAAAGATCTTTGATGATAATTGGCCAGCGCAAAAGTAAAAAAACGGAATACGAGTGTTATTACGCCGCAGCTTCAGACACGTAACTATAGCGTAGGCACCAACAGCAAAATAACATCAGAAAAACTAATGACTAACGATAGCTAAAGTTAGAGTTGTCGTGAACCTAATCTAACCCAATCTCAAGCAAAAACCCATCCAAAGCGAACCCAACCCTGCACATCTCAACAGTAACATTAACAACTTTAAAACTTCCAATGTCACTGCAAAAGACTATGGAATTGCTGCAAACTAATGTAATGAAACAATAAAAGTTAAGCAGTAAAATAGAAATAAAGTTAATAAACGTATAAATAACAAAAACTTGTCTTTAATTAGAGTAGAATGACTATCACTGAACAGAGAGTGAAGTACGAATGAAGGTGAGAAAAATGCTTGAACCATAATAAAGGACCGTAGCATTTAGGAGCATTATTTTAAAAAACATTAAAAAATTAAAATCTTAATCCCGAGACGTTAAACGCGCTATATCGAATATGTACTAAAAGAAAATGCGCTAAATGAGGCATATCTGTACTTGCCTTAGGTATCTCCAATAGCCACAACAAGGTTAAAAAACTTTATGCACATTTCGGCTTCAAAGCAGCCGATTTCAGTGTTAATTCACCGAAAATATATTCTAAAAGAATTTAGACTATAGAATCTATTTTGAGTGAATTACCACTGAAGACGGCTGATTTTTAGCCGAAATGCGCATATGGTTTTTTAACCTTGTTGTGGCCACTGGAGATACCTACATTTTTATTTGCTTGTTCTTGAATACTAATATTTTAACTCGCTATTTCTGAAAATTATTTTTAACCACTCCAACTCGTAGGTCCGTGACTCTTCGACATCGTAATTATTCCGTTTGTCGGGAGGCGCAACATGTAATTGTTTTCAATTGACGGAATATTTCTGAAGATATTCGTCTAAATAACTGTAAATTATTTGCTACCACCGTATCATGTTGAAAGTTTCATAGCCTTGCTCTAATTGATGGATAATAAGTTGGTTTCTCATTGAAATATTGAAAATATTATTTTAATTAAAAAATTAATAGATGACGCACCAAAAAGGATTTTGCACCGGCCCCTCCAAAATTTCTACTACGCCATTGTGTAAAACTTTATTTTTATTTGTTTAAATTGTAGCTGTAACTTATTCTACGAAAAAGATATTTTCTATTAAATGTTGGCTGCTTCTTAATTATATGATTTTGAATTATGAAAAGAGCCTCGTGTGGCTTGCGAGCTAAGGGTTGCTCAGGTCTTAAATAGAGTATATGTGAAATAACACATGATATTTCTCTCAGTGATAAAAATTCAAGAAATAAAATATCCGTACTTTCGTAAAGCTAGATAACGAAAGTCGCATTTGCATACAGAAAAGAAACGCCACTTGTGCGAGAAACTTCATAAATATATTCCTTATAACAAATACCGTCGAAGATATATTTTTTCTTAACGGTTAAGAATAAAGCCTTTGTTGAATTATTAAACTCCACTTAGTAAATCGGCTCACTTACCTCTTTTTCCCCTTTCTTTTGCTCAAATTACCTTTACAAGAATATTTAAGCGGTCATTATAGGAATATTTTATTGGGCCCAAAAATTCTCAGCACTATGCTCTTCCTACGAAGTTCCCTCTTGTCAATTCAAAAAATATAAACACGTTAGCGCACGTTCTTGGATGTTAATTTCGGATAAATCAACACGCGTAAACTGTCATGCAGTATTTTACGACATTTTAAACGTGCGTTTTTTTTTACGGCGTCATAAAACTCTTTACCCATTCTCCGGAAGTTTTATACGTTAAATAAACATAAAAGGCCCGTCAACTTTCTTCCCGCGCCCTAATACCCCTCAAGGATATGGCGGGTCTGCCCGTTTCCCCTTTAAACCGTGAGACGCAGCAAGCGTGCGCGCCACGCTCCGATAACTAGTACTAATTGAGCCTCGCAGGTGGCGCTGGCGTTTTCAGTGTCCGATTTTAAAAAGGTATATATCTCCGCAACAGCCTCTCGTCCCGTCCCCGATCCTAAGCGTTTTCCCCGGTGTAATTATTATCGCTGCAACACCTGCCCCGTGGGTGCTGTCCCCAATTTTTTAACGACCCACCCTAACAGACCCCTGACCTAAAAGCGGCTCAGAAAAATAAATGTGTCGGGGAGAAAAATCACGAAACATATAAATTCGTCTCCTGAGGAATTAAAAGCGTTTATAAAAAAGGGGACACGTTTCACACATCGTGACGCTGATAAGTGTGACGACTTCGCATCAAATTCCGCTGCCAAGATTTCAATGCGTGCCCATTCAAACCGACTAGAACCACGCGAAGGATGTAACTAGTGCATCACTCGATCAACAAAGATTGGTAGTGTGGTTCAAATTTTGTCAATTGTATTTTTTAGGATTATGCAAATACTTAAAACTTTGATAATCTACCATTTTCTTAGGAACTCATGTTTCTCTGTCTGCAATTCAATAATATATATCGGAGTAGTTGATCAGGAAAAGTACTTTTCTTTTTAGCTCTTAAGTGCTATTCCCTTGTTTTCGACAACCTTAGATATTGCGATATGTAATTCTATACATTAATTATCAAGTGGTAGATCTGGAATGGGTGAGAATATGGAAATTGGAAGATGTGTAGATAAAAAAATAAATCTGAAAACCTTGAAAATTGGAATGATAGTGAATCAGTTAATTTAAACAAGTAGTTCTGGAAAGAACTTATCCGCCTACTTTCAATACAATTTTAATATATAAACACCATATTCAAAATCAACAAATTTTCGTGATAGTAGTAGCAGTAATTTTTATTTTTTTGGTGCATAGACGGATAAGGCCATTTCGCACCGTTGAGTATTCTATATTGAAGAAAACCAAAGTTCTCTCACCAAAGATGCCATAAGAATTACACAAGAAGAAGCGCCGTTTTGTTTATAGAGTCGGTATGGTTACTTGGGAATAACTTTGAAACAAAAAAATTCTGCTATGACCGGGAATCGAACCCGGGTCTTCCACTTGCCGGGCGGATATTCTACCACTGAACTACCGTAGCAGATAATTTTTCCTGTTTCTGAACGCGGGTATGGTTACTGACAACAATATGTAGTATTCATATTTTTCGCTGCGATTCCGATAGGTGTGTATCGACCTAAGCGTCGATTGTTACCTCGATAGATATGAATCGAAACACGGCTGGAATGTGCACTCGGCTATGCTCCAGCCGAGTTCGGCAATAATCATCACCATAGCATTGAATCGAAAAAAATGGCTTTCAAAACGCCTAAACGAAAGGTTATGAGAAAAATTCAAACAAATACGATCGAAAATCAAAATTGTGCGATAAGAATAAGAATTTTCACTTATTTCCCATTAGAACAGTACAAATTCCTATCCGATATAATAATTCTAAAATATTTCAACATGCAAAAGAAAAACTCTCTGCATAACGGATTTTAGATTAACTATGTAAATCAAGTGGGGAAAGAACTCACCTGGAATCGAGCTCAGGATCTGTAAATTCGAAATATAAATTATGGCACGGAGGTAGTTTCCTAGAGTACTAGCCTTACACCAAGTTTCATGGAAATCGGTCCATTAATGAAGAAGATGTTAAATGAGGACACACATACAAACCATGCGCGGATCCAAGGGGGGGATCGCCTCCTCCCCTTGGATACCCTCTGGGACAAGAGAATAAGCAGGCTGTCAGGTGGCGGGATGGTTTCTTCAGTAGGCTTAGGTTTTTGAATAGATTCTTCTTGTCTTTATGTCGCTGCCGACGTATTATCCTAGCAAAAAGGGTCCGTTAGAGATAGTGTCACCCTGGGCGGTGCTGAAACTTGCTAATTGGGGTGGTGGGGAGGAGAATGGGATTCCCAGGATTTTCAACGAATGGCGAGTGAAGGGGAAGGAACCTACCCACGTGGGACATTGCCTTCGAATGCGCTCAATGTGCGCACTCCGGTCGCCTAGCCTTTTGGAGAACCCTCGCACCGGATGCAGTAAAGATAGTATCATATGAATCCTCTCTCTTTCGAACCGCGAGTAGGGGCGATGGCCATGTCAAGGATGAAACAAATCCATCGGTTTATGCCTTGGTTCTTCTTCCACCCTCATTTACTGGTGTCGGTTCGTTTTGTTCATATGAATGGCTATAATTTAAGAAGCTTTTTAGATGTCTCTTCTTGGGTTTACCCAAAAGGACTACGATGATATTTCTAATGACACATTTTGGAATTTACCCCCTCCCCTCCCGTTTGCTAAGAGTGCTTCCCCACTTCTGAGCTCTTCCATCTCCCAAAATCCTTTACAAGGGACCTTTCTCTATCTTGGGTTTTCCCGTCATTGTTTTCAAGAGCTTACGAGCGTTTTAAGATCATTCATTCAGTGATTCGCTAGCGCGTGTGTGATAGTTTGCCGGAGAAGAGCTATAAGTTACAAGTGTCGCAGAAGTATATAGTCGGTACACACAATCAGGTTTTGCGTTTCATCGTGTCTCACAATTTAGCATTACAGCAGCAGTTCTACAAGTATTCGAAATACCATCACTTCAAGAGTGAATATTACTTCTTTGAAGATAGTCGACAAACATGCAGCGGAAGAATTCTACAATTATCTGTAAGTGATTTCTTACGAAATTTTTATTGTTTATTTTCTCTATATTTGAATTCAAATCACTAAAAATGCAACAATCAATGTCTGATAAAAGTATTATTATTTTAAAAATTATTCCGTGGAATTTATCTTTAAAAGGGAATTTATATATTTAGTCATAGTATTATACTTTATTCAGCATTGGAGATTTATAGTTAAATTTTGTATATTATTAACGTGAATCATTATTTGAACATTTTCAGATATACCTTGATTAAAATGAAATCAAACAGACAAAAGCGCCAGAAAACGTTGCATTTTTATCTCAATTCTTTAAAAAAGAATCAATAATAAATTCGAGCAATGAAGAAGTGGAAGTTGCAGTGTCTACATTACTACCTGTCGACTCCTTGAAGAGAGATATATACGCTTATGAAGATAATGGTTCAGTTATTTCATCGTTTTATTCGGTAGATATCGAACATTATATTAGTGATAGTAGTACAACGGTGAAGAATGATATCGGTATTTACCTTGGAGGAAAATTAGACAATTTAACAAAGAAAGAACTTTTAGAAAATCCGTTTTGCCCACCTAAAAATTTACCTTGGAGGAAAATTAGACAATTTAACAAAGAAAGAACTTTTAGAAAATCCGTTTTGCCCACCTAAAAATTATGTCTTTACTTATTCTGAGCATCAAAAGAACGCCAAAGTTGAAAAGAGATACCTCAATCAAACTCACTTAGATAGATTCACTTGGGTAGTATATTCTCCAATAAAGCAGGGAATTTACTGTAAATATTGTTCCTTGTTCGCTCCTACAACTGTTGGTTCAATTAAATGTAAAACTCAGACCGGGGTTTTAGTTTCAAAGTCGCTTACTGCATTTTCAAAATTATTGGGCAAGGATGGTGTTCTTGAAAAGCACCAAGACAATGCTTATTATAATAGCTCTGTGTAATCGGCAAAAATGTTTTTAAGGAACTTTGGCAAGCTCCAAACTGAAGTTCAAAAGATGTTAATTTCAGGGAGACTGAAGTAAGTTCAAGAGAATCGAAAGCGCCTTTAGCCTATTATTGACACGATCATCACTCTAGGTAGACAAAATATACCATTTCGAGGCCATAGGGATGACGGCAATTTTTCAAACAGGCCTGAGAGCAGTGAATCATTACGAACGAGGGGAAATTTCGCGCTTTATTAAAATTACGTATCCGAGGTGGTGACCAGGATCTTGAAAATCATCTGAAATCCTCTACCGCAAATGCCACATACATTTCAAAAACAACTCAGAACTCGATTATTGATTGTTGCGGCGATAAAATTTTGGAAAAAATCCTAAACTTTGTGAGGGAAGGAAAATATTATTCCGTTTTATTTGACGAAACTACTGATATAACTATGGTGTCTCAATTAAGCCATGTTATTATGTTTTTTATGAAAATAAAATTAGGGAAGATTTCATTGGTTTTGTGTATTTGCACGATGAAAATTTCACATCAGGAATTAGACAAGACCTAGAACCTAAATTAGGGGGGAATGTGCTAGGAAAATCAGTTGTTCAGTTATTAGTAAAAAATAATCTTGATATGAAAAACTGTGTTGGTATTTGCACCGATAACTTCCGTGTCATGGCTTCTGAGCAGCGTGGTGCTGGTGCTTCAGAAATCCGTAACGTTTCTCCTCGTGCGGTTAGAGTTCCTTGCCAAAGCCATTCATTGAATTTGACTTTGTCAAAATCGTCCGAAATTAGGGCAATTAGAAAATGTTTTGAATTAATGGGCGAGATTATTAATTTTTATCATTTGTCTGCTAAGAGAAGTTTTCTTTTAAAGAGAGAAATGGGTGGGGAATTAAGTAGCTTGTGCGATACACGCTGGGTAGAAAGGCATAATACTTGTTTAATGTTTGAGAAAATTTTTCCACTATTACCAAGATATTGAACGATATCAGTAATTGGGAGGATTGGATATCTTCAACAAAGGCAGATTTACTCCTCAATAATCTCATGACAAGCGAATTCATTGTTTCGATGAAATGCATTACTTTTATTTTTTCCTTAACACTTCCGGTTAGTAAGTCATTACAAAAAGAATCGCTAGATCTGTATTAAACTATAAAATGCATTGAGGACATCATTTGCTTATTAGATTGTGAAAGGAAAAGGATTGATGAAGTATTTAATAGAATTTGGAAAAGCGCTAATGAATTTTGCAGATATTTTGCAATTAAAGCTCATTAAGCCCTGGCATGCATCAAGACGAATAAACTGTTCGGAAGCCGCTGAGGAATACTATTGACGTAGTGTATTTATCCCAATGATTGATACTCTCCTAGTTGATTTTCGAAGCCGTTTTTGTGATGATACACTGAAGGCATTTAATTTGGGAAATATATTACCGAAACAACTATTGTGTTTGGATCAAGTTGAGTTAGATAATACTGCAACGTCATTATGGAAAAAATATTCTGACTTTTTTAATGTTTCCATTATTTCAAATTCGTTTGCTATTTATCTAAGTGAATTAATAATGTGGAAAACCAAATGGGAACGTGAATATAAGTGCAATAATATTAAAACTAACATGAGTGCCTGTGAAGTTTTCAGTATGTGCGACGAGGAAATTTATCCAAATTGCAACATTTTATTAAACATTTTTCTCACTCTTGCTAGCTCTGAACGCAGCTTTTTGGCTTTGCGACGATTAAAAACTTGGTTGCGGAACAGAATGAGTAAAGAAAGACTTGTGGGTTTGGCGTTACTCCATATACATCAAGATATTCATCTTGACGCGGAAGAGATTTTAGATCGTTTTGCTAATTCTGGCAATAGACAACTCGATTTGATTTTTTATTGTGATTTTTAAAATAAAATGTTAAGAAGTGCTATGCAAAGTTAATAAAATGTCACAGATACCCGATTTAAATATATTTTTTTCTTTTTTACATTATGCGAAACATAAGCCTTATACATCATTTTCGCAAAATATGGATTATTATGAGGGTGGTCAATGTATGCGTGGTTTTCAAAATATATTTCACCTAAAATAGGGTTATGATAGAAAATATACTATACTATTATTTCTTGTGATAATCTCTTTAAAAAGTCCTGAATATAATTTTGACGAATATAGGGAGTTGTATTTGAAAATTTTCCTATTTACGAGGAAAATAGTACTTAATCGCCCCCCCCCCCCCCCTTGGGAGGTTTCTAGATCCGCCCTTGATACAAACACACACACATGAACACCGAGGCGATCTCATAAAACTACTTCCAATTTTTTGGAAAGTAATCTAAAAATGTTCTCATAAGAAGTACATTGGATCGCCATTAATGTCCATAACTTCGCTTTTTTAAATTAATCAGTATCAGGATACATGCTTGAGACTTGAATAGTTTTACGGCCGAAGGTACTAAATATGTTTTACTCGAAGAGAGAATCCGAATCATCACCAAACTATCTCAACAATTTGTTTAACACCAAAATAAATGGGAATTCTTCAAGATTTTAATAATAAGAAACTCGGATACCATGAAAACGAATTCAATGCTTTTAAATGGTGTAATTTTGAAAGATAAATGGGTGAAGGGAGACATAGATAGACAATGAATAAAAACATTTTTCGCTGTGAAATGAAGAAACGAGAAGAATGACAGAAAGCTATTTTTATTGCAATTTTATAATATTAAAAATACAATAAGATTCTTTTAAGTTTGCTTTTATTAAGTAATAAATGTTGCATGTAAAAATTAATGTAATCCTTTTTTCTATGTATGTACATCGTTACATCCACATTGCAAACAATGGATAGACTAGTCTTTTTCATTAGAATAGGCGATTCTACTCTCAAAGGCAATGTTTTGGTAGAATTTCGTGAGCATCTTGGAATCGTATAGGCTTATGTAGCACGTTATATCTCGTGAATCTTTGAGTAATACTTATTTAACGATACTGGACATTGTCCTCTCGACTCGGAATGCGCATTGTTCACGGATACATATCTAGCGCAGTGGAGGTAGGCAAAATGAATAAAGAAGAATGAATCAATCGAAAAAGGAAAATCCCGTTAGAGAATATCGAAAAAAGGAATGAAGGAAGTTGGGAAACAAATAATGCAACCAAGCAAATCCTGAGAAAAAATTCTGAACCGAAATGCAGGAGATGAAACGTTAACCTTTTTGAGAGGAAATTAGATCAATAGTTCAAAAAATAATGCATTGGTAGAAAAGTGTGATAAAAAGTAAAAGTTAGCAACATAATTGGGAGATAATATTTTTTTAATGTCAGAATCTACGAAAGAAATGACGTATAACCCTTAGATAATTTTAACTTATGTATTTTTCTATGAATGCTAGTAAAACGAATGATTTATGTTTAAAATCGAAATCTACAAAGGTAGTGTGATTGTAATGATAACCAAAATTAGATAAACGCGTACAGAATGTTTATTATTTTCATCGATAGACAAAAACCTTGTTGCGCGGACAGTGCTTCCTTAAAACATTTAGTTCGGAAAAAATCGATCCAACAAAACGTATAAAACATGGAATTAAAAGGAGGCGGCGGAAAAACCCACGAAAAGCGGGGAAAGAGAGAGCGCTGAATTATTTATGGCAAACGAACAAAAGGGAGTATGTCGGATAACTAAGGCGCTGGAGAGCGCATAGCAGATGGAAATACGAGGGTGATACTAGAAAGAGAGTGAGGAATAGAGAGAGTTAGAGAGAGAGAGATAGGTGAAGGTAAGTAGAGACTGAGAGAAATAGCGGTGGAGATATGAGGGTGGAGTGAGAAAAAATAGGGGGAGGGATAGGGGTAGGGGGTGAAATTCAGAGATAACACAGAGTTAAGTAGATGAATTTATTGTTATAGAAAAAGAAATTGATCTGAAAAGATAAGCACATTTATTAACGCAAAATTGAGACTATTAAATCCACTCTTACCTTTGATCCATCGTCTTATATATATATATATATATATATCAAATTGAAGCATTAATTATATAAATTTACGCCTTAATTTTTTCAAGGGTTGCCTTTTAATCTAGCTAGGATATCATATAAAAACAGGAAGAAACGCGGGGAGAAAATGATAGAGAGAGGAAGAGAAAAGTAGAGAAACACGAAGTGAGGAGAAAGTCAGAGAGAGAGAGGAGAGCCAAGGTGGAATAAAAAGGTACAGCGGAAGAGGAAGTGGACGAAAGAGAGAGGTGTGGAGAGATGGAGAGGGCGGAGGTGTGGGTCTAGGTGGCGTTACGCGATGCGAGTCGTAAGTAACGAGGGAATACGGTAGCGTGATTGGTTCGCTTGGGTCTGGTGCTTAGATGATGGAGGGCTAGTTATTGGGAAATGCAGACAGAGAGAGAGAGAGGGAGATAGACACGGTGACAGGGATAGAGAAAGAGAGATGACAGTCAGTATTGGGATTATATTCTCTCTCTCCCTCCCGTCCTACCAAATACGTCCCAGGAACCCTTTTTGTACTGGCTGTGGTTCTATATGGCCACCGACGCCCTACAAATCAAACTGAGTAGTGGAGAGGGTGCGATTCGAGAAATAAATAAAGAAGCAGAGGGTCAGAGGGTGCGGGAGGAGAGAGAGTGTGTGTGTGAGGGAGAGGCCCGCACGGGTTACCTTTGGGACGCTCGAAAGGACGTTGCTTGGAGGGTTGTTGATGCACGCGTTTCGAAGTACGCCGCTTGATTGTCACGAGTCGGTGAGTCTGTGGGGGATAAGTTGAACCATTGCGAAAGGACTCTTTCATTTAACAGCATCTGATATGATGGTAAATTTATTTAATCTCTCTTTTGATTATACATTTTTGAATAATTCTTCAGAAATAGAAACCTTTTAGGTTATATGGAACCAAATCGCACTGCCGACACTGGCCGAAAAAATAGGAAAGTTAAATGTAAACGTCGTGTTATTTTTTAAGTGTAAAGAATGCGTGCTTTGCTTTAATACGAAAGAGAAAGAAGGAGAGAGAGGAAGAAAAAAAGGAGAGAGGCAGAGGGAGAGAGAGAGACTGAGAGACAAAATGAAATGTTCCATAAATTAAAAATAGTTTTGGGCATATAAGAAATGTATAGCGTAATGTCTTTTTCATAGAATTTTATTCGCCCAAAACTATTTTTACTCTCTGGAACACTCACTTATGTGAATTTTATATTTACCTATTACATACTTTTTAGTGCAGTTGCTTTCATTAGTTTTTATTTCAATTTTAACTTAATACTTAATTCACGCATACCCATCATATTTGACGGGCAATTACGCTAGTTAATAAAATAAAAAGGGGCATTATTAACACGTAAGAATAAAGAGTTTACAATAGTCGATGGTAGGTGGTATTCTGGTTGCAGCTAAAAAGTTAGTTTTTAAGATATATCTTAAACAATGTATTATGTATTAAACAATGTATTATGTATTATATGGGAATATGTTGTAGAAACGTTTTATAAAATTAAATTTCCTACAACTTTTATTTCTATACTTTTTTACATTCCTCAAACATTAAAGCAAATATTTCCAAAAAACGAATGTAACAAGAGTAAACACTCACTTTCGGTTGATTGATTTATTCTAAAAAGTAATCAACTCTTGCAACCTTTATAAACATGTCAAATATGAAATTTCGCGTTGACCTGATTAATAGTTTTTGAGTTAGAGCATCCACAAAAAATATGTCACACACAAACACACACAAACACACGCACTCACGCGCACGCACACGCACACACACTAACACACACAGACATAATTGAGAAAATGGTAAAAAAGTATTCAGGAGACCTCAAAACGTGTATTTCCGCTAAAATATCGAAATCGATTTTTTTTATGAAAACGATACTTTCCCCTGTGGTTAGTTATAGGGAATGTAATAATATATCATAGTATCATATTTTTATTTCATCCAAGATTTTATTTAACGAAGAGCGAAATTTCTGGAGTTTTTAATGCATATGAAATAGAAAAGTTGGATGTTTCTCAACTGAATTACATAGACTTAGGAAAAGTGATTCAAAGTTATTTTAAGAATCTAACTCTGGAACAAAAGAATAATTTTTTGCTTCTTAAACTTATATTGAGTATGCAAACGACTCCGCTAGAATTCGAAACCATAAGATTTTTTATCATATCTTAACCAACAATAGCTTATAAATATTAACTCTTAGCATGCGATTTAATTTGAAATAACGCGCTAATAACTCCTGTGAATGTCAATCATTTTTAGACACGCTCTAGAGATTTAATTCAAACTCTCAAGCTTGAAATAAGCTTTCGCTCCAAAGAGAGATGAAAAATAAATTTTATTTTTCCATAGTCGCACGAATCCAACTAATCGTAATCATTATATCCTCTCCCGCTCTCTTAAAGCACTAAGGAATGAGAGTTTTTAACAGCAGACGACGAAATATTCTCTAAAACGGAGCAATGGAGAGCGAGAGAGAGGAGAGACGGAGAGAAAAGAGATACGGGAGAGAATTGAAAAGGATAGTCCAGCATTAAATTTTAGTCTCGAAGGGTTTACGCCGGCACACTGCGGATGTTGGCAAGTCCAAAAAATTTCTCTCTAATACATTCTCATCCTCCTTCCACCCTTCCCTTTCCCTCGAACACTTTCTTTCCTACCCAGTCGTAATTTTCAGCGTCTTTCCCCAACTCTCCCGCACTTCCTTTCTTTATTTTCGCCACTTTACTCCATTTACTCTCCCATTCCATCCTCTTTTCTCTCTCTCCCGCGTTCTTAACTAACACACACACACATGGTCTTTTTCGGCGGAAGAGGGCGGGAGAAGGGAGGGAAGGGGGGAGAGAAGAGGAGGGAAGTGGGAGGAGGGCGTCGGACAACGGTGTAGTCTAGTCCATACTTCTCCCGCGTTGTCCGCCCATCCTCCGACTTCCGCCTTTCGAAAGCGTTGTCGCCACTTTAGGAAGAGCATTATGCAAATGAGGCTCATGCAGAAAATTGTGTCCTCGGCATCTCGTAGACAAAAGGAAGTTTCGGGACGGCTTTCTTTCTTTTCGTGTCATCTTTCTCCCGCACTCTTCCCGAACCTCCGTCATCCTACGGAGAACGTCATTTGTTATGTTTTTACGTCTCATCTCGCTTTCTTTCCCTCTCAGGTCAGCTTGTCCATCTCCATCCTGCTGTCGCTCACTGTGTTCTTCTTGCTGCTTGCCGAGATCATCCCGCCTACATCGCTAGTCGTGCCATTGCTAGGAAAGTTCGTGCTCTTTACCATGATCTTAGATACCTTTAGGTGAGTTCCTGATTGGTTTTGCGGGTTAAACTCAATGTTTAGTAGAAATGTAAATTTGTCATACATTAAAAGCTCAAATCATCACATTAATAAGAGTTAAGTAAAGCGTTTCGCATTTTTATTATGCTTTGTATTTCATGGAAATCATATTACTATCTGTTTTATATTAAGGTGAAGGTTTGTCGTTTTATTTGTCACTCTTTAAACATTTATTACTTGAAAAAGTTATGAATTATGATTTTTAATTCTTTATTCCAGCTCATTACTATTTTAGTGAACAATGCCTATATGAGAGCATAATGGAAGATCCTCTATTTGAAATTTGTTCTTTTCCGCTCTCTCATTTTCATTCTATAGTACATATCACCCTAAAATCCTTTCATAAAAATAAATTATTTTATGGTCAAAGGAAACTCTTGAAAAATTTCTGGTGAAGACACCCTTTTGGAATTAAATGACCCAGAGAGGGAATTATTTCTTTTGGGGTATAGCTTATAACAAAGAAAACTTTAAGATAAAAGAAAATGCATTGTTACTAGAGATACACATCTTTAATATTCTGCTTTGGTTCTTGACAACGGAAATTTTTAGTCGGATTGCTTCTCTCGCTCCTTGAGCTAAAAAAATTTCTTACTCCTTTCCGTTCGCCGACGCCAGTATCTGCGTGACTGTCGTGGTCCTCAACGTCCACTTCCGGTCGCCGCAGACGCACACCATGGCCCCATGGGTGAAGCGGGTCTTCATCCACATTCTGCCTCGACTCCTCGTCATGCGGCGGCCGCAGTATCCCTTCGACAAAAGGAGGTCAGGCAAAAGTCTTACGCTCATGCAATATTTCTCATGACTTTTAACATAAAAAGGAACAAAATAAGTATTTATCGAATACATCGAAGCCAAAAACGGGCGCACGTAAATGTTTCTGAAGGATTATTTTCTATAATTTCTTCAACATTGCGCTATCAAGTATATATTTTTCAATTTTATTGAAGAACTGATAATCAATTTTCATCCTGTATTCGTAAAAGCAAACCTAATAATAATTTAAACGCTTCTAAACCTATGCCCTGTGTTGAAAAGTAACTGTTGCAATTCAACCAATCCATCAATTATTGTTGTCATAAATAGTTCAATATTTATCTGGAAAACTTGATTTAATGCTTGATTCACAAAAAACCAAGATTTTACAAACGAAATTCTTTTATATGAGATCTAATATTTTATTGTTTTAAGTGCAGACTTCGAAGCTAAACCTATATTCCAAATATGAAAGACACGGCTCCAAATTGTGCATCTATGATGCTCTAACGAGCAAATGAGGACTTATTTTTTATTCATGTGAAATATTCCATTCTGTGTCATGGTAAATTATTTCCCTGGTTTTAGGAGAGAAAAAGAGAGAGAAAGATAGAAAAAGTATGGTCATCTCTGCATTCTCGTATCATCTTCAGGACTCTCGTTCACACTCGCATACTAATGTTCCTTCCGATTGATGGAGCGCTGCGCTCACGCTACGTCCTTTCAACCAAAACTAGGAGTGCGAGAAACCGCAATCTAAAATCTTCCGCTGAAGTTATATCCGGACTCTAAACTTTGAATAAGGATAAACAATCGCTCCACCTCACCATTTCCCCTGAATAATGTACTCGTTCTTAACTTCACTGAAAGCATCCCTTTCAATTATGCATTCATAACTTCAAGCAATTTTGAAGTACTAATGCTTTCTATAGTGTTAACGGGCCTTTTCTTAACTTTGTTTTGCAACGCAATCTTATAATATTCGAGAATAAGGATAATGTTTATTTATTCTTCCAACAACAGGAGGGGATTAGAAAAAAAAATATTCCAGCCGTAGTATAAGATACACCTTACATCCCGTTTCCATGATCAAAATTGCAATTTACGAGCTAATGTTTTTATACTTATGAAAATAAATGATGGCCAACATTTAATCATTTACTGTTAATCATAAATAAATAGCGGCAAGACTGGAAATCGTGTATGGTGTTAATTTTTCTTCCTTACAACATATCATGTATCGTTTTCTATTCCCCAAGATCTGGTCATCCTATTTTTAATTTTATTTAGAAAAAATTATGAAGGCAATTTATTCTAAACCAAATTTTAGAGTCTATATCCAAATGAAAATTATTTTCATATTAATTTGTAACATTCATGCGATTAAAACCTAAAATTCGATAAAAACTTATTAACAATCAACGTCACACACCTTTTCTATTATCGACACTAAGAAACTTTTATCATGACTTAACTATTAGGTTGACTAACCCCATCGGTTTTTCATATATTTTCAAAATACCGCAACGCCTTTAACGATGATAAAGAACACTGCAGATCTAAAGGAGTACATTTTTCCTCGTGTTGCCCATCTCTCCCCCGTCTGCTGCCCACATCTTGCCTTGCCATATATCGCAGCCACGCCGTCCCACCCTTGGCAAAGTAGCGGCACCGTGGCAACCTCGTGAATATTTCATATGCTTCGGCGGATTGACGAAGCAAACGGGATCGTTGGTCATCTCTTTACTCTCCATCTGCCTTTGCCACTCCCGCCTCTCTCTTCGCCTCGCCCTCTCCCTCCACATTGGCCTATGTTCTATCCTCCCACTTGCCGGCCTTTCACTTTGGCCCCACCGCGCCACAGACCTCGCCCTCTCCGTCTCGGCTAGGCTCCGTCTCCCGGTTGGACTCTCCCAAAACCGAAGTCCCTTCTCTATCACTGTTATCCATTATGCTTTCACCTCTGTTCCATTCTCGGTTTCCTTTCGCATCAAAACAATCCACGAAAAGAATCTTCGCAGTTTCATCCCGGGCTATTCCACTCTTAGCGCCATATTTCGACCCTTTTAACCCTTTTATTCCTTTCAGTGATCAGTTCTTTCTGCATGTATAAAAAAGACGTTATCATAATTCACGTAAATAGAATTTTGTGCGTGCAGAGCAATTTGGCCATGTTATTAGAGGAAAAATGCTCCAAATATAGTATTTCTTCCGTTATCCGCAGGGTGGTTTATTATAGTATATATATATATAACTGACAATTATAATTGAAATTTTAAATATTATATCACATTTTTAAAGGTTTTTATTTATAAGTGAAAAATCTGTTTAGAAACAATTGAATATTATTTTTTTATAAAAATTATTAGAATACGTGTTCCTTCTCTTCGTTATGCTACAAAACATAGTCCTCTCCACAATAGCTATTGACAATCTCTCTACCAATTATCATAAACAAGATATTTCTTTTCTCCACAAAATTCTAAATTCTCATATAAATTTCCCTGAGTTATTATCTTTTTTCAACTTTCATGTGCCCTCTAGATCAATCCAATTATCCCACCTTCTTCACCCTCATACCCCTTAGCATTTCATTGTTCTAGCCTTCTCTTTTCTTCCGTCTTCCATCTTTATTAAATTCCCTCCCATCTGATCTTGATATTTTTCGCCTCTCACTTCCCTCTTTCATAAAACTGTCCTCTCAGTTTTTAAGTAAGCGACACTATACGCCAATATTATTATTTGATGTCATTTATTGATGTTATATCTGTGTTTTTATATTTAACTGCAAAATGGCATTTTAAAGCTATGCTAAATCATTTTTAAATAAATAAATAAATCTACCATACCCTATGTAATACGTTATACACGCGAATTGAACATAAATAGTATTACTGCCAAAAAGTTTATATGGTTAAATATGACGTTAAGTATTGTTAAAACTATATGTTTTCATAAAAATATCGTAGTAATATTTTTAAAATGGCGTTTAATTATAATTTTGATATAAACTTTCTCTGTATTGAATGAGGATTGAATTTCATTGATTGATTTCAGAGGGTGTTTAATATTAAATTTTTATCCAACGGGTTTATGAAACATTGACGAGAAATTGTTTCATTTGCTATGATATGAGAAAGAGAAAAATGGATACGGTGAAAGTGAACAACTGGAGCAAAATTATTTTAATCGATGTTTGATGCACAGTTACACTATTATTAATGTAATTACTTATTTTTACTAACTACTATCTGTTCTTCGCCTTAGCCTGGTGGCCAACACGCACCGGATCATGGTCCGCACCTGCAACGGATTGGAACTCCGGGACCCTTCCTATTACTCGGACTCGGCGGGCGCGGCGGGGGCAGCCGGTTCCTCGACGAGCGGCGGCGACATAGCCGGTCTACCTCCCCTCTCCGCCCCCACCTCCGCCACCGAGCTGTTCCCAGGGGGCAGTGCTTCCTCCCGCCTCCCGCCCCCAGCACACATCCTCACCCACCGCCACAGGGATTATTCCCCCCCGCGGAGGTCAGTTCCCGACTATTCGGCGAGTGCCGACACTGTTGTGGGGACACCGGAAGGGAGGTACCTAACGGCAATACGTTTCTATGCTCGCCTCACCTAGGATACGAGAAAGTTAAATTAGAGATACGGGGTTTAAGCTGAAACTGCAGCAATGTGAGCACATATTACACTGAAGCAATCCTACATTTAATTTTCTTTTTGAAACCATATTTAAAGACTGCCCATGTTCATCAAGTTATGCATTTCAGAGAGAAAGTTGATTCCATTCGAAAATAAAACAAAAATTGTTATATTTAAAAGAAAACGAAGAACAATAATGATGTCGTATGCTAAAAACTGATTAATATCCGATTAGGTTGAAAAATGTTAGTGCAACTATTTTTAAATTACATTCGCCGAGTATTGGGAAAATTTATATATTCTCCCCGGAGTCGAATTTTAAACTTAATGTTCTTTATTGAAAAATATCTTGTGACTCTAATTTTAAACTTCTTATCAGTGCATATATTTAAACTTTTTCTCAGAGAATGTAGGACTCAAAATATCTCAAGATATAGACATTTTTCAAAATATAAAATTGCTTTCACTCTAAACTTTATAAGCATCAAATAGTTCTGATCTGCTAAACAATGTTTAAATGGATTGTAATCCGTATTTTTAGTTTTCCTTTTTAAATGAAAAAACCTGAAAAGGGATTATTCAATTTCATAAGTATTTAATTTTATATTTTTGGGAAATATTTCATAAAACTGGTTATAGAATACATAATTATCAAATCTATTTTGAAAAATATTCCCAAGAAGGAATTAAGTAGAATTGCATACACACAAATTTTTAGATCAGCTGAAGTTAGCTTATAAAATTCTATATATAACTTTCATCGTTAAGGTGCATGTTTGAAAAATAATACTATGAAACTCATGCTTACATTTTTAAATATAAAAACCGATAAGTTAGAATAATAAATTGAAGAAATACACCACTTTCCAAATTAATGTTTTTTCCTTAATTATTTCTTAATCTCATTACAGAAATAATGTGAACATTTATTTTATTTTTGTCGATATACAAAAAATTTAAACCTAATTTAAATGGATTTCTTTTGAAAGAGTTGAGTATGTTTTTATAATCAAGGACTTAGCAGCGGTATTTTCAAACTTAGAATATGCATAAAAGTTAGAGCTACAGCTTAAGCCCCGTCTACTTTTCAAATATTTATGTCTAGCCATTGAAATCTTTGGAACTAGAATAGATTAAATTCGAATGATTATAAAGAAGTGAATGTTAGTTAGAATTAGAAACCTTTACAAGTAAATCTTTGTTTGTGCCACATAAGTCAGTAGTGTAATACTTTCATAGTAGAAAATCATAAACAACACTGTAAATATCTAGAAATTTAAAAGTGCTTACTGGAATCAAAACTTTTAAATATTTATGTTAGATCAGTATCTCATAACTAGTAAATTTTTTTTAGATATCTTTTTTGTATCAAAACTCTGTCACATTTCTATTCATTTCAGATAACTCTAGAAAAGAACAGGAAACATTCTAAAGTGTCAACTGACAATAAGAAGTTTTATGAACGCAGAAAATGAATTATTAACGTAAATCGCCTACAAAATTGGCTTAAGTTTAACATCCTTCGGTATAATAATATTTTAAATTTTAATTCCTACCGATGCAGTATAACACATTGTTCTCTTTAAAGCCATAAATTTCGGAGTATCATCCACTAAAAACGCTCCCGGAACCAGCGTAATCGCTAATCAATGGAGATTGGTCGGCGGCAGTCTCCATTAAAACTGTTCCCACACCTCTGTGTCCCTCCCCCAACCCAACCCTCCACTTTTAATGTGATTGGCGATATAGTCTCCTGAGCCACGGCTCTCAACTTCCACTCTCGATAAAGCCTAGTCTCTCACAAGCCAACTAGCCTCTCCCTCCCCTCCATCTCTTAGTCATTCTGCCCTAGTTATCACCCCAAAACCTCTCTATCTATCTATCTCTCTGTCTTTCCTCTTGTGTCTTAATTTTTCCTCTTAACACATTTCCCAATCCAGTTCCTCTTCATTCTTAATTATCGCTTCCATCTTCATCTCCCTCCAAAATTTATATCTTTATTCCCTTCGACTTTGCTGATTTATTTTCCCTTTTTCCTCATCTTCTGTGCCAATCACCATTATTAAATATCTCTAGGAAAATTTTCTCTCTTAGTGCATTATGAGTAGGTCCATATGCACTCGGTTAATCTTTATCAAATACGATAGATAAGTTGGTAAGATACTGTTTTAATAATAACTGGATAAAATACAATACATAGGGCCTGTAGAAATGTTAACGACCATGTTTACAAAATGCAGTAACTCATAAGTCAGAGATTTCTAAATTTCCCCAATGAATTTTACCATTAATATTTCTTTTAACTCAATCAGTCACAGAACCTTTTCAAGTGGTACGTAATACGGCTTAAAATAATATATTGATCGCAAAAGATGTACCCTCGATTATTACTGCCCAGTATACTCCTATCCAAATCGTTGTGATCCTTCCTCGTTTTTGCCGCTTTAGGTTAACCTCTTTCGAATACGGCCTTTCGATTATCTGTTTTCTTTTTATTTCTTCTTTATGTTTATATACTGTGAAACATTCATTAGGAAAGACTCATGCCTTAAGGATCTAATCTCCTCCTAACTTCCACTCTCTACATTACCCTTAAATATAAATACCCAATCTGTTCTCTCCCCCATCGCATCCTCTTTTTCTCATTTTCTTTTACACATCGTTTAACCCCCCTCTCTATCTCCCAATCTTCCTTGTGCTACTTGCTCGTATCTCTTAATTTATTCCTTAATTTTCTCTTCCAAGTAGCGATTCATTCACTTCTCATTTTCTCATGCTTGCCTTCCATCCTCCCCTTACTCCTAATATCGTTCACTCTATTTGCTTCTTAATCTTTTCTCCCCTCTCCTCTTCTTACTAGAAATTTTCTGCAGATTTTTTAACCCTTTTTACTATCCATGCTGTCATAAATTATTTTGTGTTAGTCACCTTTTCCTTCTTATACATTCTCCCAGGCTATTTTCACTCCTCCTCCTGTCTTTCAGTGTGTCTATAATTGTGGTGATTTTAAGGATTTGTTTTATATTTATGAGATAAATGCCCAATGAAGCAATATTCTCCAACCCTTTTAGACATATATATCACTAATGCATTTTACTAATTATAAGTATAATATGTTTTTATTAATTTTTTATTTAATTAACGTTGTTTTTATTACTCATTCATCATTATCGGAGTCAAGAAAAATCATATTCTTGCATTTTGTTTTTCACAAACAATCTTAGACAACCTAAAACGATCTTATGCCCCCACCTCATACCATCCTTCTCTTACCGTTCTTTCTGTTCCAACATTTTCCCTGTGGTTCTTTACACCAATTTACCCTGTCTCTATCTAAAACCCCTAAGTTTTCGTACCCTATTCTGAAGGAAACACGAGTATGCCTCTTCCTGTTAAGATTGAAAGCACGCGTCTTGATGACCGCAGAATCTGTATACCGGAGATGGCGCTGCAATAAGTTACGTTTTCGGTGGGAAAGGCTGGCTTCAGGAGGAGGAAGTGTGGGGAGGGGATATGTGGGATCGTGTTCGGTTGACCAGACTTGGATTAATATCTATGGGACCTCGCACTACTTTATTGTCTTAATTATCGGAGAAACTTTGCTTTATTTGCTTACGTGGCCAAAATATATGCAACGAGCAAGTATATAATTTCTCCCACCAATATTTGGTTTAATCGGTTTTTGAACAGTTGTATTTGGAACACTCAAACACGCAGTACGACATTGGATCTCAATAAACGATCAAAATCTCCCTTAAACGTTTTTTCCGTAAATAACAACGAATAAACCCTATAATTCACTAACCTAGTAACTTTTACTTTGCACATAATAATTCGTTTATATTTCATTATTAAAAATCACCATACCGAGATCTAAACTCGTATATACACAAATGCGATTTCCAAGGCAACAGCATTTGACCCACGCTTATATGTACGTATAAGATAATAAATTACAAGAGTTTTCGCAGAATATTTATAATTTTCCAGGAAAATCCATCGATTATTTCCAAATTCTCCGGCAATTGGCTCTCGTTCAAGTTTTCGTATTTCAAGTTTCGTGACTCAGATCCTCCAGTATTAGTATTAACAATAATCATAGTTAAGACAATAATAATAATAATAGAAAATTAGGTTATATTTTGTATGTTCGGATTATTGCGTTACTATCCGAGCCTTTCACTATGTATCGTGATAACAAAATCGCGAAATACGTATGACCTCATTATATCTTTTTGTAAATAATAATAGAAGTTTGAGGAATTATTGTTTCGACAATTTCCTCAAACCATCTTTCAATTTTCTCGTCCATTTCGTTCAATAATTGAAAAGAGTTAAAAATATCTCAGAAATCTTTATAATACAGGACATTAATTGTTTCCAAATTTTGCTACAATTTCGTGTATTGTGATTATGACGTCTTAATAAGTTTACTTCGTAGTTTTAAATCAATGACATTATAATATAATTCATTGATTCTTGTTAGAAGCACTAAATCAAATTTATTATAATATGTAGCTCACCAATCCCGATAATTCAAAGGAGTAATGTGCTTTTTATTTAATAGTATATATGGTGTTTTAAAAATGACGTCTTTGGTTAAAATTAATGGGATTATAAGTAGTTTTCTATTAAAAAGCATTAAATCGATGCTATTATAATGCAATACATATTATCAATTCCCATTTAAAATCATGGGGCTCGTTGCCATAGTAGTTGATACATTTCATTGTTGAAAATATCGCTTTTTTCGATTAAAAATTAATATCTAGGCCAATTCTGCAAGGATTTAAATATAATCTTAAAAAATAAGAAACCTCATTCGTCTATTTAAAAAACTGTTTTAATTTCGATTTTGTATCTTAATTTTAACTAAGTTTAAAATGCAATTTTATAAAGCCCTGCACAGGTCTCCATGATTTTCTAACAGGGCATTGAAATGGAACAATGGGGTCGAAAATAACCCCCTAAAAATGAAAGGTTTTATATTATATATCTTATATATACTATATCCTATATATACCCTATATAATATACATATCCTTTGTACTAGATATATCCTATGTAAGAAGCAGCTATTTATAATAGATATTGAACTATTAAGTGATCAATGTGAAGACAGCAAAGAAATTTGAATCAGCTGCATAAGGGATAACAACGATTAGTTAAGAGAAAGTAAATTTTAGATCTTTGAGGCGGCATCCTATTAATTTTGAGATCTATTTGTAAGTTCTAGTCTCTTATTTCATTAATTTACTTAATAAAATAAAATATAGTAGTATTTTTTATATTTTGAAATAAAACTTAATTTTTTAGCTTTCACATTCCTTAATATTTCCTAAAAGTAATTAAAAGAAAATTCCTGAAGGGATATATCATTATTTCCAATGAAAATTACCTATGTAGTGTTTTATAAAGAAAATCATTGTCATACTTTTGACATTTTGGTTTTAATTCAAACTTTGTTATTCATTACATAATAATTTTCAAATTCCTCTGCTTAATTAATATCACTTACATTCTAATTCCAGCTATGAATATAGTGTCTAATCGCTACTAATGTAACATTTTTCATTCATTCCATTTATTTTTTCTGATGATCTTTCCAGAAATATATCTTTCATCACCAATATTTTATATTTGATTTACATACCAAATTCATATCTTGTCTTCTGGTAAACGTACTTAGAAGTTCTGTTTCTTAAATTGTAAAATTTTCTCAATTCAAACCTAAATTCTACTCATGAAATTCCAATGGGATACGTCCAAATGAAATACTTGATAGTGTTTTCCCCATTGGAATCTAAAGAAAAAGTGATTCATCCCTTTGGTGATTATTATCACTTAGATAACACACAAAGTGTCTACCAGTCCAGATAATGCCAGTAATTGTCATTCACTACATTTCTCATTCCCACTACACTGGAGGTGTTAAACAAATTTCACTGAAATTCCACACTTTTCTCTTTTGCTAAACTCCTCCCATTGTTTCTTTCTGTCTTGTTCTGCCCATTGATTGCCAATGTTGTCCTATCATAATGACTGGAAAATTATTTCACTATAGTAATTAATGGTACATTTTTAGGCCATAAAAATGAAAATGTGATTTTAAGATATTTTTTTTAAGTAGAAACAATTTATGAGAAAGTTTTCTTTATGATATTTAGCAAAATAAGCATTGGATAGGTTTCTGCCAAATTATTAATATAGTACTCGTTATTCATTTTATTTAAAGTATATATTTCAGAATTGGTAGCCATATATGTTTTATAGTGTGGCCGTTAATATTCTTGAAATCCAATTAAATATACAAGTGGAACTTGTACATTCAGTGGTACCTGTAATTGATATAGGAAATGCAAAGATTAATAATATTTCTATTTAAATTTGGATCTTTTAAAAGTTTCTCCATAAAACAAATAAAAATTATATAGTTATACTTATGATAAATTTGTTAATTTTTAAATCATACATTCTCTGAAATTCGATTTCTCTTTAGTGTTTTTTGCACATAGTTTATTTAAGCATGTAGGAGATTTAGCTTTGCTACGCTGATTATATTTACCAAAATATTTTTCCAAGGTATTACTGTGGCGTAAAACATTTATGTTGGCTTGATAAATTTATTTATTAATCATTTTAATGGCAAAAAGTCTATAGCTATCTAAATGCATTTTAACTTCACAGCGCAATAACAGCATTGAAAGTAGTCAGGTCAATTAGAGAAATCATCTGCCAATGAGGCTCAATCAAAACTTTTTATAATGACAATTTTTGATAAAGAATATTTGTCCATTAACATTCGGCTAGGCTTGCGTTGGATTGTATCCCTAAATATGTCGAATTTAGACAATAATAACAACTAAATCAACGTTTATTTTGTATTGTGTGCCGTCCGTATTTAAAATTTCATTACTTCATTTATAGCGATTAAAATAGCTAATTTATTTCAATATGTTTACATGTTAGTATTGGATTGATTGAATGTGGGTTTCCGCAGTTAGACGTCACATTTTTACCAACTTTCCTTCATGAGAAACATCAAAGCGTCTGCCCGTTTGAATAGAGCGGTTCGTTTCCCCCCTCCCTTCCCTCGGGGCTCTTCCCTCTCCTCGATTCAACCAAACCCATTCGTCTCGACGGATGAGAAACGCCCGCTCTCTCTCCCTGTTCACCGATTGCCCGCATAGCGGCGTTGCCCGCCGTCCCGTACCCCAAAGGAGGGTGCGAGTGGCAGGGAACACCGATCGTTAAGCGGAGGCAGCGCGTTAGGCCGTCGGTGCGCTTCCCTCGGCGAAAACGAGAAGCAATGAAAAACGAAAGATGAAGAGCGATATTCGTTTCTCTCCGCTCACCGGAGCGATGCACGGCGGTTCTGGGCGTGATTACGGAAGCCGGGGCACGTGACGGCGCCTCTCCATTACGGTCCTCGCGCCGTGAGGGCTCGCCACCCGCAATGCTTCGCGAACCGAGGATGTTCGTCGATTAAGACCCCTGCCCTCTCCCTCGAATGGCTATGTTCGGACGGCACGATTGACTGTCGCTGCGGTGAATTGTGCTGCGAACTTCTCATTACGGAGGGCAAAATTCCCTCGACACATCTTTATTTGCTTTGGTAGTTGCCAATCGGTGACGTTACATTCTTTCTATGGCATTTCTTTTAAATAGAACTGGTTTTCTATGTTATAGTTTAACAGGTAAATGAATTAAATACAACGTATGATCATTTATGATCGCATGTATGGGATTAATTATTAGAACTAAAAGAAAATTACAATTTTTCCAAAACTTTGGTAATTAATGCTAGTGCAAACCATTCAAACGCAGTTCGCATTGTGAAAAATTTTCGCAGGATTAACTTTTTTCCTTTTTGTTCATATGCATATTGAAATTCCACAAGGTGTCTCTCGATATTTTTTGTGTTAACTCCCTAAGGTTTTAATACTAAAGGAGCCTTTCTTTATTGGGCAAATAGCGTTGCATTCTCTAAAATTACCGTTAAAATTTATTTTTATATATTTATTATTATTTAAATTTATATTTGTTCAATAACATGACTATTATGTTTATGAATAAAGCTCAAATTTTAGTTTGATTATATAGACTATAACATTACATATTGAGAATAGATATCCGATTAGAAGTAAAAATACTCAAGGCATCATTAATTTCCAAAGATTTGGTTTATTTATATTAAATTAATAATCACATTACGTCAAAAATCTGATGTAGCCACCACATGACTATCTCCATACCTGTAGTATTTCTAAGAATTCCAAATAGGTTAAATGATAATAAATATTTTAAGGACCTGCGAGAAATATTTAGACTTTACAAATAACAGAAATAAATTCAATCCGTAGCCTTCTGATACTGTATATAGCCACAAAGCCCCAACAATTAAGAAAATAACAAGAATTCTAAACCAGGCCTAATACAGGCTGGTTTCCCAAAGTTGACGTCCCTAATTGATTACTTATATTGACAGGAAATGTTTCAGTATGTGCTAGTCATTCCAAGGAATTCTCATACCATAAATACCATTTGTAATTCATAGTTTATCAATGATAGAGAAAAATTGGAAGACAAATTAATAGAGCATTATCAGGTTTAAAACACTAAAAGCAATTTCAAAATCACTTTTTGACATACTTTTTAATGTATTTTTTAAATTAACGAATTTAATCAATGTTACTGTTTATACGCTAATATGTCTGGATCAACCAACCATTGCTGAAGAGTATTCGAGCGGAAAAGAAAATAACCTATTTTTTCACTCGTCTATGCTGAAGCCGAGCTCGGTAATAATCGTCTCCATGGCTATGTTTTAGTAGAAATTTAAGAAAATACGATCAATTATCAAAATTCGGTGATAACAATTAGAATTTTCATTCTTTTTCCCTTAGAATAACAAAACCTCGCTCCGATATCACAATTTCAAAATATTTTATAGTATTAAAGAAAACATCTCTGCACGATGGATTTGCGACTTCCTATGTAAAAGAAATAGGGAGAAAACGTTCCTGGAATCGAACTCGGGACTTCAATCTTCGTCAAATAAAATATAGCCCGGAGGTGGATCCTGGCAGCACGAGCCTCATACCAAGTTTCATGAAAATCGGTCAATTGGTGCAAAAGTTGTTAGTAGGGGACACACACACACACACTCAGACAGGCAGGACTATTTCATAAGGCTGTTTCCTCTGGAAAACAGCCTAAAAAGGAGCATTAATAAGACGTAAGCATAAAGTGTTTACAATAGTCGCCGGTAGGTGGTGTTCTGGTGGCAGATAAAAAATTAAATTTTCTACAATTTTCATTCAAATACTTTTGTTCATTTATCAAATATTAAAGCAAATATTTGAAAAATACTTCCAGTTGACCGATGTTTACCAAAAACACATCAATGCTTGTCCCTTTAATAAAACTCTCAAATATAAAATTTAGCGTTGACATAATTATTAGTTTTTGAGTTAGGAGCAACCACAAAATTTCTATCACATATACGCACACACACTCAGACACACACACAAACAGAAATCGTCGAGAAAATGGTCAAAACGTGTTCAGGGAACCTCATAATGTGTATTTCCGTTGAAATCTCGAAATCGATTTTTTCATAAAAAATACCCCTATACTACGAATGGAGAAAGTAAAAATTGGCAAGGATGGAAATATATGTCCATTTTAAGTTCACTTATGAGTAATAACAGTTTAAATTAATCGTGCGTAACAACAACAGAGTGATATGCTATTACCTCGCTGTAATAGAAATTTTTTCTCGCTGGAAAAAAATTACTAACCGCAGCACTGCAAATACTTCTACAAGAACCCATGAAGTGAAACGAACTTCTAAAAATTAATTTCACATTCATACCATCTTCATAATCACCACCTCGTTGCGAAGAAACGGACACGTTTCTATGTAGGTAAATATGATGCATTTCGAAGCTCTCTCCGTTGTTTTCTTTCCTACAATACCCACTGACATCGTGAGTGGAATTTAAGTATTATAGACAGCGTCTGAAAGAATCGAGGGACGCTCTTTATGATTCTTTGCTGACGCCATTGAAACTCTTATAGGATTTTTTATCACAAACATGTCGCTTTCGGTTCGATAACTTTGCAAGAGAGACAGAGATAGTGTGAGATATTGTGAGATAGAGAAAGAGAAATTAATGGGATAATTTTTAGTGAACACACACAGTTACAAATATAACCACGAAATTTCCGGAAGTTCTTGTTTACATTGACGTATGTTAGCTATGGATACAGTGTGCGAATTTCCGTTTCTAGGAAAACGACCTTATTGTTGGCCATATTTTAAGGAAACTTCTGTTCTATATAGATTTTGGTGACCCGATGTCAGTTTTTAACCTACTTTCCAAAATGCAAATAGGCTTATAGTTTCGTCGTTGTGTCTGTCTGTCCGTCCCCTCTATTAACTTTTGAAGCAATAGACCGAGTTTCATAACACTTGGTGGAAATCTCATGCTACTGAGGCCGGGTTTCCGAGGATAGTTTTTGTTGTGGAAGAACTTTCCTTCCCGTTTGATGTAATGAGAAATCTGAAATCCATCATGCAAGGTAATTTTCCCTTACGTATTAAAATATCTTATAATTGTAATATCGGAGCGCGATTTGTAATATTCTCTGAGGAAAGAAATTCTAATTCTAATTTTTATCGTAACAGGTTGCTTATCGATTGTATTTCATAGAATTTCGCGTAAATACTGGCGTTTTTTCAGTTTTTATCACTCATTACAAGAGTGTCCATAGCAACGATTGTTGTTGGACTCGAATTCGGTGTAGTCTAATACACGCGTTATTTTTGCAGCACACATACGTGTGATAAATTTAATATTCCGTTTGAATGTATTTGTAATATTTTATAACGCTAAATTACGAAATTTGGAACACAAAGATCAATATATCCGCGGAGATTTTAAAGCTATTAAAGCCAATATAAGTATTAAATAAATGATTTAATGGAAAGTAGGCATCATAAGTTCCGTTTGGATTATCTTGTTTATTTCTTTAACTAGTGTATTGCCCGTCATATGACGGATAAATAATAATATTCCCTCACTCCCTCTCGCCGTCCCTCTCTCCCTCTCTATCTCCCTCCCTCTCTCTGCCTCTCTTTTCTCCCACCTCCCCTCTCTCTCATTCCCTCCTGTCACAATCCATAGCACTCCCTCTTTTAATTCGTCTCTTTTATCTCTTTCCTCCCGTCCTTTTCTAAGTCTATGCCTCCCTTACTCTCTATTTACCTTCTATTCTATATCCCTTCCTTCCTATCTCTCTTCCCGCATCTCCTTCGCTCTTACTCTTCATCTATATAGTTGTTTAGATAAGCAAAATAATCCAAACTACATCCCAATTCCATTAGGATTACGTATTTTCGCGAAAAATCCTACGATAATTTAAGGTAACCTATGCACTCGTATATATTGCACGTAAGCGGGTTGAGACAACAATTGATTCTCGACGTTTAACAATGACGTTGTCGGCAAGGCAACATACCGTTTAAAAGCCGATATTTTTCCAAATTATGAGATTTAAATATTTAATATGAGAGATTTCGAACGGTAGGCGGAAAAAGATGAATTTAATAAGAAACTTCATTAATTTGTCTAAAGCATAGTTTAAATTTGAAGTTCGTACGTCAATTCATTCTAATTTTAATTTCCAAAAGAATAAAAAACTGCACTTTAAAAAGTCGATTTTTACGTATTATCTTACGGGAAACGGAAATCGCCCCCCTGGACTCAAACCTGGGTCTATTTTCTTGTTTTTCTTTCGTCATTTCATTTTTATATCTGAATAAAACATTCCTACGAAATTTCAACCTTCCACCTAATCGGAGAGTTTGTAAAAAAAACGCGTTAAAATGTGCCATTGATGACGTCAGCGTTAGACAGAATGACATTGGGGATTTATATGTATGATAATAAAATCTAAACGTCATAATTATCTCTTCGATTCTTTATAAATTCAAGTTATTTTGCGCTCTATATTTTTTCATTTACATAATTAGCGCTAAACACAGACGAGCTCGCTAGTTTAGGAACATAATACACACGTATCTCGAGCAGTTTAGCGCAACGTTTACGGATGTAAGTGCATGCAAAAGAATCCGTAAAAAAACCGACCATAGCAGGGATTTGCTTTCCTACCTCCCATTTCATCCGAAAGTAAATTCATATGAAGAGAGCGAGAGAAAGAGAGAGAGAGAGAGAGAGAGGGAGCAAAAGATATAGAAGAGGTGTGTGAAAGGGAGAAAGAAAAATTTTGGAGTAGGCTGTGAGGGGGCTCTGGGACCCAGCAGAGCGATTAGGAGAGGTCCCAGAAGTAGCCTGTAGGGTTGCTCGAAGCGGACGAAAGATAACACGGGATGGATGTACAAGTCCCTCGTAGATGGGAGTCATGAGGGCGGGGAAAAGGGAATGGTTCCCTTTCGGGCACCTTTCTCTCTCTCTCTCGCTCTCTCTATCTCTCTCTCTTTTACCCTAGGCTCCATACACGACAAAGGGGGATAAGTGGGAGGGAAGCTTGCGCATCCTTCTGCCCTCATTTCCATGTCATCCCAGTAATACTTTTGGTCTATTTTTTGATCCGCTCTAAATGACGCACGCCCAGTAACCACTCGCTCTAGAGTCGAGTCAAGTTGTCCATTTGCTACTCGCATCGTCATATTTTTAGATCACATCTGGCTTTAGGTTTTATTCGTGAGCGTATCAATCAATCCTTCCTACATACCACAATGTTATTTCCTCCATTGCTAAATCAATTCGTTGAGCCATACTTTACAACTTATTTTCTCAAAAACTTGTGAAATGCCTCAGTGATCGCTTCAGTTCGACGGAAAGGTTTCTTACATCTGTATAAATTGTCCTCGTTTTTTTCTTGAGGAACTTTTTGATACTTTTAGAGACCATGCGGCATTCAGATGCTTCACCGAATATTTCCGCCATTAAATTCGCTTCGAGATATTTTACACTCGCTTTATGCTACGCTTCACGTTTCTGTTATAATCCAGCATCTACATTTATGTTACGTTGACTGTTACCAACCTCATGTAAAAAACATTTCCTGTGCAAAAATTTTAATGCATCGCAAAACAGTCCTGAATTTTGTCATTTTGTTGCCACATCTCGTCAACGAATATAACAGCCTCTTATGCCCGTAAAATATCTCGAAAGAAAGTTTGCAAGCTTTATTTTACAGTAATAACTTTTAGAGATACTTTTTACTTTATGGTTAATAAAATATTGAATCTCTTTAGAAATTCAGTTCCAAGTTATGTCACGTTTTTATGTTAAAGAATTTTTATCATTGCTTTTCGTAAACTTCTAAAATTTATTCATAGATTATTTCAGTAAAATCAAGCTTTTTTATTTAAAAAATCTGAATTGATTACAAAAACAATGTGGAAGAATAATCAACTTCGTACATCAGCAGTAAATAAATAACTATGGTCCAATTAAAAACGGCAATTTACATTGCAGAATTTATTACTCCTTGTGATTCACAAAATCCGTACATCCAAACACTTTCGGTGAAGGGACAAGTCAAGTTTAACCTTTTCAACTACTATTTATAATTTTCATTAATTATTGGGAGAAAATTACTCAAAATGGAATGAATGCGAATTCATTACACATAAATCATTCTTTTTTTCTTAATATATGTGTTTGTAAGGTGCGGTTTTTAAAAACATTTTAATAGCGTATTTTAAAATATTTTTTCTCCACATAAATGACTCATTAAACCAAAGGAAAAAGCAGGAATATCATCGACGCATACTTTAATTTTGCATTTATCCTCGAGAATACGTATTCCACAAAATCCACATCTCACATTACCGTATGCAACCCCGCACTATCTATCCTGCTGCATCTTCTCAAAACCCGTACCTTCTCCTAAGTTTATTTTTCTCTTCCTCCTGTTGCCAACTACCAAACCCCCCTCTTCCCTTTCACAAACGAACTCCTCCCTTTTACTCGTTTTCTCTCTCATTCCACGAAGCTAGCGGAAGTAGCAGACGCTGACAACGGCCACAGCGGTCATCTCGGCCGTCTTTCAATTAATCCTCGTGGAATTCGTGAGGGTTCGGAGTAAGATTAGGAGAAAGGGAGGAGAAAGTCAGGGGGAGAAAGAAGAGTCTACGCGAAGTGAGAGGTCAAGGCAGACTCCATAGGGAGGACGTCTCTCTCTCTCTTTCTCTAACTTTTTGCTCCCCGCTTTTCACGTCGCCCCTAGTACGAGACTTGTGTGTGAACTTTTGAGGGTGTCCAACAGGAAATAGCCAACTCTTCCTCTTTCTCTCCAGCAAGACCCCTCCTTATCTCTGAAAATTTTCTTCCGTCCTAAATTCTCTCTCTCTCTCCCCCTTTCTCTCACTCTCATGGTTTAAAATTCTTGTCTTTATTCTTCTATACTCTAAGAGAGAGAGAGAGGAGTCAGCGCGAACGTCTTTCTCGCTCCTACTCATTTTCGTCAGCATCCTTTCTTCCAAAGGCTTCGTCGTTGAAGTCAACCTCTCACTCCAGTTTTCCGCGTAGATGTCAGCAGTAATGGCGATCCCATCCTTTCTCTCGCCCAATATCTTCCCTCTCTTCTCCTCTCAAAATCTCTTTCCCACACTTTCTTCTGGGAGGAATTTTATTTTTTAAGCGAGCGAGCAAGCAAGCCGTCTGAACTCGCCATCACACACACGCTTCTTCACCTTTTTTTCTCCGCAGCTATGCGGGAATTTTCACCCTCGCACTTTCCTCTTCTTTCCTACCAACGGCTTCGGTGCACTTTTATCGAAGGGTTCCATCCATTTTTTTCTTTGTCTTTTTTTACCTTTCCACGCCATCTCTTTTTTGCATCCATTTTCCTTCTTTTCTTTCCTATTTTCTCTCTAATTTTTTCAAAATTAATCTGCTTTTCTCTATCTTCCCTCCTATCTAATGCTTAAATGTGAGGAGAGGCTATATAGTCGCAATTTTGCCATTAATGAAGTCGTTTGTCTGTCTATCTAATACCGCGTCTATTCCTTCTACATTTATCCCTTTCTTTCCTTTTCTTACTCTCCTCTCCCTCTCCTCTCGTACTTTCACCTTTTCTCATCATTTTCCATCTGGCTCTCCATCGTTGCTACTTTACATCTGGCTCTCCTTCGTTGCTCCTTTACATCCAGTTCTTTCTCTTCTCCATCTCTCTATCTTTTCTTTTTTTTCTCTCTCTCACTCTTTACCATTCTGTTCTTATCCCCTTTTGCTACCTTTATCCTTTATATTTAGATCCACCCACTTCCTTCAAATGTCCTTACTCTGCTAAAATACAAAAAAGGGGCAAACGCTTTGTTCTTTTTTGTCTCCTGAAGGTTCTTTCCACTTCCTCCCTTCCCAGGACAATATCTTCAGTTCCTTCACATGTTTTCTCCTACTTCTCGGGTTTGTAAATTTTTCTCTAGTCATTTTTCCTCAACCTTTTCCCTTGTCTATCCTCAATTCATCCACCTTATATATTGTCCAACGGTTTTGTTCAAGTTTTTAATTTTATTTTCTGCTTTATCTTACGTTATTTTTCAGTTTTAATCTTTTGTGATATCGTTTGTATGTCTTATTCTTTAAAATTTTTATTATAGAAAGTAAATCAAAAAGTAAAGGGATTTTTTTAATTTCTCGCTCAGTTGGGTGGTAACACTCGTACTCATACCGCTGGTTTAGTGTATTATAGTCGACATCAGTTATTGTGATGTAGCGGATTATTATTCTGTTTGTTGTAGTTAACCGTTAAAGATGGAAGCTCTATTGTCGATTTGAACAAAAGAAGAAATGCGGGTAGTGATTCGATTTTTGTTTGCGGAAGGTGTTAAACCTGTGAAAATTATTCGTCGAATGTAGGCTCAATACGGTGATAATTGTTTATCGCGCAGTATAATTTACGAGTAGATAGATCGCTTTAAAAAGGGAAGAACTTCTGTATACGATGAGGAGATCAGGAAGGCCGTCAACGTCAATGATTGAGAACAATATTCAAGTCGTTGAAAGAATGGTACGAGAAAACAGACGAATCAGAATGGACGACATTGCGGAGGCTTTAAACATCAGTCATGGTTCAGCATATTCCATCTTGCGCGACACGCTAAATTTTCGAAAAGTGTGTGCAAGGTGGCTCCCTTGACAATTGTCCGCGCAGCATAAGGCTCGTCGTTTGGAAGTCTCACGTACCCATTTGACATTAGAGAGAATCGTCACCACAGATGAAACTTGGGTGCATCATTACGAACCGGAGAGTAAAACTCAGGGTATGACTTGGAAACACCCGTCATCACCCGTGGTTAAGAAATTCAAAAGTCAACCATCAGCCGATAAGATTATGCTTACATTGTTTTGGGATATGGAAGGTGCGATTTTGGTTCATTTCACCACAAAGGATGAACCCGTTAACAGTCAGTGTTTTGCTAATATCATACGTTCTTTTTAATCTCGTTGTATGTTTCGTTAGCCTACTTGTCTCTATCGTAACTTAATGTGTATCCTTCATTATAGTTCTATTAGAGCTACTTCAAATTTGTGTACGTAATTTACCGTTTTTAACTTAATTTGTAACAACCCTAAACCTTAGACGACCCCAGTAATAGGACTTTCAATTTACACAATATTTTTTTATGTCTTTTGGAAAAGCAGCGCAATGTGTTCCTTAGGAATTTTTACGAACACGATTTTTTTAATTTGCGTCGTAACTTCTAAGATTTTAATACTTGTGTAGTCTCTCAAAATGTTTGCCAATATTTTACACTTATAAATTTTATTATGAAACGCGCTGTGAACTAAATGTGTATCTGCTCGCTCCGGTTACTAGAAGACTATCTTTTCAGCTAGCAATAATCCACTTAGCTGACGCTACATTACGCTGGATTATAGAGCTTGACCTATAAAAGTTTTGGTAATTTTTTCTTTGTCAGAGGAAAAAAATCCTATAACCAGCGCTGACGCAAATTGTATTGACCCAAGTGGCTTTATTTCATACTACGCTAACACAAGATGGTACTTATCTTATTTTCTGTTGTCTACATAACCAAAATCCTTATTAAATCTTCTTGATTAATTTCTATTCCAATTTTCCTCTCAACATGATATTCTTTTCTTCATTTATTCTTTTCATTCATACATCTTCTCGTTCTTACGTTCTTTTTAAGTCATTTCGCTCATTCATGCAGTCTGTACTCATCTTTTAACATCTCATTACGTTCTTTCTCCCCTTTCCTATCCATCTTCTATGCCTCTATTCTATTATTTTATTTCTCTTTATTAGCTTTCTTTCGTTTTTCTCTCTTCCCTCACTAATATTAATTTCAAATCTACACTGCTTCATACTTTTTCCGCCATCAACACCTCTCAAGCATTTTCGTTCAGCACGCATCCTTCAATTGTCATTTCAGTCATATTTAACACCTTTTCTACTTTTCAAAAATTCGTATGCTTTTTCGCAGTTTTATCTCCACATCTCTCCTTCTCTTATCGAATAAACGTTTTCTTCATTTCATCTTTCTTAGCTCTTTATATTATAGTCGTGATGCATTATACGTATATATTCGTAGTATCCCCTTGCCTTTCTTCCTCTTTCTCCTAGTAGTTTTTTATTTTAATCACATCTTCATTTTTCTCTCTCTTTCTTTCTCTTACTTTCATTTTGGTGAAGGAAGGAAATAATTGAGTGACGTTTTTGCTCATGTTAGTATTACCATTTCATCACTCCGTGACATCTAAAAGATGTATATATATATGGGAAGTTTATGACCCCTTCTTTTTAGTAGCATAGGAAACACTTTTCCCTTCGACTGTCTCACTTTCTCTCGTTCAAAATTTTTTATCTTTCTGAATTCCTTTGTATAAAATACGTCCTTGGATCATTTCATTACATAATATTCAAGTCTTTCCACACGTCTTTTTCTGAATTTTCCTCTCCTCAGCTATCTTTCCTCTTCCCTCGACTTCTTCCTATGCCCTCCATTGGGTATTTTATGCCCCTGCAATCAATGGAGCTTCATTTCCTATATCTTTACCGGCAAAAAATTTCCAATCGGATATTCGTATCTCACCGTACATTTTATGCAGGATTTCTTTCTTCGTTGTTGTTGATTACGCTATATCAATCCCTCCAATTCCGTTCGTATTCCAAATATCCTCTTTTTAGAGTTTATTTCCTATTCTCATCTCTCCTTTTCATTTTCCTCAGTTTTAGCGTGTTTTGTTTCATAAACTCGCTCAAGTTTTTGCTCTGTTTGTCCGTCTGTACGTCTGTCCAAACAAACTAATCAAAATATCAAGTAAATGGTAAGAGTTATAAGACTGAACTTTAAATGGCGTATGTGATTTATAATGCCATTTATTACGCGCCCAAAGAAAGTTTTTGGAGAAATCAGGGGGAGGGGGACATCAGGGGACCTTCAAAATTTTCAAATTAAGATTTTGAGCTAATGGTAATAGATAGACAAGTAAGATTTTCACTGTGTGTGTGACGTCAAATTCCATCTATAACACTGCAGAAGAGATTTTTTAAAAGATTGGGGATTGTCAGGAGAGCCCTTTTCAGTAATGTAGTATGTTTATATCATTAGTCAATAGCCATTAGATTAGAAACCTTACATTTTTAAGGGTATGAATATACTTTTTTTATTAATTATTGAGTAAATTACTTGTCATATTATACATTTCACATATTATATGGATATTACTAAGTTCATATAGAATTTACAGTTTATTATTCTAAATATACCTAAAATAAAATGCGTTTTTTCTTATTGCGTCATCAAATGAAGCTCCCATTTAAATATTTTTTCTCGACCTTTTCATCTTATCCTAATGTTTTGATCAGTCCGTGGAGGTTATTTTTGCAGAGTTAGCGTGGTTCTCAATTCTCGGAAAGAAGAACCGTATTCACGGGAAGAAAGAGTTCACGCGAGATATGGTGAATACACAAACGCACGAACGCACTGACACTAGTCTTGCACGTACTAGAGACATTACCATTCTCCTCTTTGTCTCTTATTGGCCCCGCATTGTTTCTTCCAAAATGTCGCATATGAATCTCTTTCGTAACTTTGGCTCCGCTCGTAAAAAAAATTCATTCTATTTTCTTCCTCCTCTCCCCGCTCTCTCTTAAAGTGGAATTCAGGTTGCCTGAGGGATTTTCTTTCCTTTTTTACTTTCTCGAGAGCTTCATATCTTAGTAGTTACACGTAGGGTCCATTTTATTCTTTCCTTCGCGCCGATAGATTGCGAAACTCTTTCTCTCTCTCTCTTTTACTCGAGATATTTCCAACTGCAGCGGAAAGAATTCGAATATTTGCGTGGACGTTTTAAAACTTCTGGTGTGCGGACATTTTCTTCATTCAAGCATTTCATTCCTTCTCGAGAAGGAGAGAGAGAGAGATGCTTCCTTCATGGGACCGAGGTGTTTTTTCGCTCTTAGTTGGGATGAATTCGAATAGTTTGATTTCAACCCGAAAATTAGGAAAGATGCGTTTTTTTACTTTTTAAATGCCAGAAAATCGTTTATTTTACTTTTATGTATCAGCCGTGAGGGTCTATTTTTTGATACTTTTTGTGAGTTATGCAGTGTTATGCGACGTGTATTTGAGACTGACTATTTTATGAACGTTCAATATGGAAATTAACGTATTTTAAGTTTAATAGGAGCATAGACATAGCCTATCTTATCTTTTCCTTGTAAACATTATTATGAACATTTAAGTTCCTGGATGTTTATATCAACAAGTTTATACTAAATTTGGTTATATTAGTTTCACTACAGCGTTTTTTCTAGGTACAACGAGCTTTGAAACTGGATTTAAAAAGGAAAGTACAAAATTATGGTAGACATCGTACTAAAAAGGTCAACCTTTTAATGTATTTATCGAATTAGGTAACCTAATTACATCAGTGGCATAAACATAGTTATGTCTAATATCTCAGGTATTTCCTTAAAAATGTAATCGTAAAATGTCAGAATCAATTTTGAATATTAGAACACTCTGTAATGATACAACAAGTATTTACGTTTTATTTTTAAGTTGTCTATGTAAGTTTGGATTTAATAACAGTACGAATTACAGATCTCATTGCATGAAATGGGGTGATATCCGTTACCCAAAAGACCATGAAATTACTTCCTTATTGAAAATTTTCATATATCTATAAAGTATCAGCAATATATGAAATTTATAAAAAGTGCGTGTTCATTCTATTTCTCCCGAGCAATACTTTTCGTTTCTAACATTTCTCGTATCCAATACGTCATACTCACGTAAGAAAATGAGCATTTAACGATAGCATGAAATTTAATGCTATCTACAGTCCGTACGTGCCTATGTTAGCTCTTGAAATTTTTTTCGAAAGCCGAAGAGAATGCTCTCTTTTTAAATCTCCACCCAGAGAACCGCAGGAACAAAACGTGTTTTTTTGTTTCGTTTTCGTCGAGCGAATAAATTCAGTTTCCAGTTAAAAATACAAGTGGCATTTCCAATTACGTTTTTAGTCTTCTTTTGGGAATGAATGATGATGGGAGCAGAGTGTTTCTTGCTTCGAGGGAATGAAAAAACCGAGTTAATGAAGACTATTCTTTCGCTCACGCCGCGGTGGGCAAAGAGTCGCTTAGGTCGAGAAAACAAAAGGGGATAGAAATTCGCTTTTTGTTCCTCTCTGTTATCGCCAGGACGTCTTTCATTAACAGCGATGTAGATGGCATTGCAAATCCATTAATTCAGAATGTCATAGCTCAATACGTCTTCACTCCGATGGGACACTGCCGCGCCGAATCGGATAGATGGCAAGCTCCGTGTTGCTGAGGAAAATGTAGCGAATACGAGATGCCTTATTGGATAAAAAATTTCCTTTCCTTTCGTAAACCTGTAAAAAAATGAAAATGTTTTAGAAAAGTTAAAGATATTCTTCATTTCAATGTATACTTGAAAGTGTCATCCATGGCGTAGAACGACCAATGAAAAGAAAAGTCATATAACTAAATGTGAGTGATGTATTTGCATTTTCAGTCATAATGGTATACTTTTTCAAACACCCTTCTAAAAATTGCAAATAAGCCAAGAAAATTATGTTTACTTGTTCTTCGCACCCAATTTTTATTTTAATGTCGGTGTTTTGGAATATAAGGCGCGCGGGCTACTAAGCAAAAGCAGTGTTTCATCGATAAGATGTGCTTAACGGTAATGATACAAATAAATAAATATTGCTTCCATTAGCGTATGCATGTCCTCTACAGTTCGTTATTCCCAAATTAAGTTCATTCAATGTTTTGAAAAGCACTTTCTTTAAGCCTTCACCAAATGTACAAGACACTTGAATGAATTCTATAAACGATTCTTCGATTAATTTTTTTATTATTTCGTTGTTCCTCTAATTAATATTGATAAGGAATTAAATTATATCTACAATATGGTGAAATGAAAGTTTTAGAAGCTCTATTTCACTGTGTAAGAATATCTCTGCGGAATTATCAGCAGACTCTTGCACATTTATTCTCTTAGCAAGTTCTTTCTAATCATTATAAGAATTAAAATGAGTTACGGATATTTCCTGATTCTTAAGGACTACTATTAATTTTCTTCAGTTGTTACAACCATTTTATTATATGGTCGTTTATAATAAACAGCAAGAAGCAAAATATAAGCATAATCTTGCGTAATGGAATAAAGCAACCATCTTGAGTGCCTTTTCTTGCTATTTGGCATTACTTTAAAGTGGTAGTTTTTGGAAAGTGAAATTGTTCTACTTGCTTAGGTCCACGTTTTAAATATTTACTTCTATTATCTGGATGAATAGATGGTGAACATTTTTAATGATTTCCGCTTATTATATATGCATAGTCTTATAAGCAAAAAAAATGCACAACAAACTGAATTACAATAGACGGGTTAACTTTCTAAACCACTTAGCACAAGCTAGATGACAAATGATTTTTTTCAGAATCTCATCTAAGAATAAGGATTGTGGCAAGATGGTGGCTGTGAAAATATTATAGTTAACCGGCGGACCAAAAAATACTTATTTTTAATTATTAAATTTCTAGTTAGGAACGTTATATTCTTTGACTCCACTCTCACAAAATTAACCTAACACATAATAATTTAAACTCGGCATAACATTATGAATATCTCAGTTACGAGTTCGAATAAAAGGCAAAGTATGGGACATCGTACAATTCGTAGGGGAACTGATGCCAGGCATCCACGGCACCCTCCCTTAGATCAGCCCTGCCTCTAATCAATACATTCAATTAGCGATCTCAAGTTACTTTACAAAACGTATTCATAATATAAAGTTTCCTTCTAACAATTTAGCAAAAAATAAGTTTTTAAGGATGATCGTTTCATTATGCAAGTTTTAATTGCATCTTTTGGACGAATGTGCATCTTTTCGAGAATGTGGCGATAGATAGCGACGAGTGATGCATCGAAACTTTTGCATTCCCGCACGCGTAGGTGTCCCAACCGAATGCATGGAATAACCTACGATTTGTCCTAGCATGGATATTGATCGTTTAATCGGACTGCAGCTGACACCCGTCGTTAGGTGACCTCATGGGATGTTAACCCGTTATTTCACAGGGACCTGATGGATCCGGTCAGCCTAATAGGGAGCGGCTGCCGCATCCACGGCTCGGCGCCTCCTCTCCTCCACGAAGATAGCTTCCTCGGTTCGGCGGCGGCGGCCGCTGCAGTGGCGGCCGCAGCGGCCGCTGCCGCCGCAGCCGCAGCAGCAGCCGCCGCTGCAGCAGAGGAGGAAGAGGCGGCGGCCGAGGCCGCTGCGGAGGCGGAGAGGCGGAGGAAGCAGCGCGGCTCCCCGGAGGAGGTGGGGGCGAGGGGAGTGCATCGGAGGCGGGAATTGGAAAAGGGGACTCCGACGGAAGACGAGGACGACGATGATGAGGATATCGGCAGCTGCGGCGGCCTGGAGACCCCGGGAAACGGCGACGCTAGGCCGCCGCCGCCCCCGCCGCCGGCCCAGGTGTGCGGGGGCGGGAGCACCAGAAGACGTCGCCTACACCACTGGCACCACTGTCCAGAACTGCACAAGGCCATAGATGGGGTGCGGTTCATTGCGGATCACACGAAGAGGGAAGAGGACTCGACGAGGGTATGCGGTGGCGTGGATCTGGGCCGGTCTAGCCCATTTTCATTTCTTCCTTCTCTTTCCACGCTCTCATTTTTTTCACCGATTTCCTGCTGTTCACTCCTTCGTTGCATAAGTTCTTTGCGTTTTCATATCCATTAAAATTCCCATTGAATGAAGTAATTGTGCATAATATTTTGTTTTTGTTTGCTGCTCTAGAAAAATGTGTAATCAGAAAGAAACTTATCTTTTTCATCTATTTTCAGTTTTTTATAGAATGCTATTTCATAAAAAGAGTAACTAGCGTTAACATTTGGTTAATCAGAAAGTCGTACTAATCCATTCACATTACCTGAAACGTTATATTTTTCATAGGAAATTGTTTTTTGTTAACTTCTCGAAATACAGAGTGGATATTAAAACCATTTCGTTGAAAGAATTAAATATAGTTACGCATAAGATCATATAACACAGTCAAGAGTAGTTTTCTGAAGTGTTTCCACCCTTTAACATCTGCAGGCTACTAGTTTTGGTACAATTACGTAAACTCATCAAAGATTCATTTTTAATTCATTGATCGATCTCGTCAAGAGCCAAGCAAAGCGCACTAGAATATTCTTTAGACAGGCAGTTAAAACAATGGCTCCAAATAATTTTCTTTTGGAATCACTAATTTATTGAATTTGTTAAAAATCATTTAGCCTTCATATCAGATTGCATTCATGTAAAAGAAATTTTGAATTCTATACTTTGCACTTTTCCTTCACCAAGCAGAATAGCTAGGAGTTTTAAACCGTTATTTATTATGTAGGAAATGTTCATATGGAATATTTTCATTATCATTTTCGTCCAAAAGAGTCATAAGTGATCATGTTGAACCCGCATTGGTTGGCTTTCCGGTGGAGGGAAGCTTACGTCGTCTCCCTTACGTTCTCCCTTGACCAGGTGAAGGAGGACTGGAAGTACGTGGCCATGGTGCTGGATCGCCTCTTCCTTTGGATCTTCACCCTCGCCGTGTTGGTGGGCACCGCCGGTATAATCCTTCAGGCGCCCACCCTCTACGACGACCGCATCCCGATCGACGTCCGCCTCTCGGAGATCGCCTCGACGACGGCCAAACCGCACATCGCGACCGGACTGTAGTTGACATCCCCGGCGGGGGACCGTTGGTTCGAGCCCCATCCCCGGCCATCGCCCCACTCGCGCGCCCACTGCCAAAGAGAAGAGACGACGACGCCCGCGCCGCCGACGACCTGCTCGCGAATCGATTTACAGCGCCTCTTCTTGGCTCAAATCGGGACCATCGCTCACCGCTGCTGCTTAGGAAACGATCCGTAGGAACAAAAAAAGTCAGAAGGAGAAGAAAACAAAAAATTATAATCCGTAGTAGATTGCCGATCAAAAAAATTTATAGTATATTAAAATGGAAAAAAAGGACAGAGTCGAATCGGGTGCTCTTCTCGTCGCGTCGCGGGTCATCGTTCCGCACACAACCGTACGTCTGGAGAACGACCGCAAGAATCGAACGCGGAAAGCATGGATGGAGGAGGAGTCACTGCTTCGGGAGGGTGCCTGGCGTATATCATCTCTTCCTCTTTGTCTTCCTTTTCTGACGTCACGGAACCTCGTTTTCGTTCAACGGCGCCCGTGTGTGCATCGGATCTTCCCCGCAAGGCCATGGTGTTCTGGAATCGCAAGTTCGCGCACTTTTCCGATGTCAATTATATTGTTGCGTGTGGGAAAAAGGGGCGAGGGAGGGGTTTTCGACGCTAAGGACAAATAAAACGTGCGCGATCCTCCTGCCGGACATTTTAGAATTACTTCTCGATAGTAAGAGCTCGTTATATTGTGTGTATGTGTGTGTAGAGGTCGTTGAGAGGAGGGATTCGAGGACAAAGAAGTATGTCGTTGTTGCTGGGTTTGTTAGGCGACGATTATATGGGTGATACGATATGCGGTTACAAGACACGTTATTATTTACCATGGTAGTGTTTTTTAAATAACAATGATAAGAATGGTAGTAGACGTTGAGTACGAGCTCGGATTGGCTTCTCTCTCGTGTAATGCTTCCATCGGATCGCCCAATAGATTGCAAGCTGCTTCTTTAAAATAAAAATTGGATCCCGATAATGTTAAAAACGTCATTATCTTTTAGTTTGAAGCTATTTGTTTAGTTAATAAAGTGCTCAAATGATCAGCAAAACTTTTAATTGTTACCAATAATATTGATCACCTTTTCTGATCAGGCTGATCATAGTCTAATTAATTGAGAAAGCTTTCTATTGGCATGCCAATAAAATGACACAATTTTTGAACCTCGAAAAGTACTTTTTTCAATTTCAAGATGGATAAAATATTCTTATCCACAAACAACAATCCTTCAACATAAATTGAATGCGCCGCCATTTACGATTTATCTTTTATCCTCTACAGCGTGAATCCGTTTCATTTCGGAGGAAAAATACGCCATGCGCGCATATTTGACAGCAACGGAGGGAGAGAGAGAGAGAGCGTGTAATTTCGGCTAACATGTTCAAGGAACGTCGCGGTGATTTTTTTCGGGAAAGAGAAAGCGTTTTATGCGAACCGACTCGAGAAATGGTTTCGACGAAGATTTTTTGGGGAAAAACTCGCTAGCAAAGAGAATCAAAGGCATTAAATGTGCGGTGTCGGGTTGGGTAGGAGAGAAAAAAGAGAGAAAAACAGAAGGAAAGAAGAGAATAAGTAAAAAATAGTTTAAGACGGTGGGAAAAAAAGAGGAAAATGAGTTAGGAGAAGAAGAGTTTACGAAGGGAGAAACATCACGTATTATATTTTATTTTTTCTCTTTCCGCACTTCCGAACGCCAATCGTATAATCCTTCGGGCGACTGAGGGTGAGTGAAAGTCTAGAAAAAATGTGGGAAAAAAGGAGAATCGGAGAAAAGGGTGCGGAGGAAGGCGAAATTATGACGATTAAGAATAAGTGGGACGGAATGAACGAGGGGCTGAAGGAAAAGACAGGGAAAAGGAAAGAGATCAAGGACAAATGAAGGACGATAAAAGGGATTAAGATGGCGAGGGAGAGAGAAAATCCCGTCTCCTTCAGTGAAGAGGTTAAGATGAGTGTTTTTGACTGTTAAGTTCTTCGAAATAAAAGATCCCTCGTTTCATGCTCGATGTAATTGCCGGATGAATATTTCGAGTAGTTGTTTTTTTCTCTCGCTTTGTATATCTTTGGTTGGTGTTTTTTTATAATTATATATTAGGATGAAAATATAACGGCATCGTTTTTGTTAGTGAATAAGTAGTTCATCCAATATGAAACTCTTTTTAATTCATACAGCAAAGGATTGGTTTTTAAAATACCAATTTATTTAGGTAAGCTTTCTTGCAAAAGGTACATTTTAAATGCTCCTACTTTAAATTTACTCAATTTAATCGTCGAGTTTAGGTTAGTCTAGAGGATAATAGTTTTATTAAATCGTCTAACGGACGCATTGATTCCGTTTTGGTTTTGGCAGGTAAATGAAATACGAAAATGGGCATTTCTTGAGTACGGATTCATCCTCTACTGTTTCCAAAATTATCCTAAACCACGCCGAGTTTTTCTTTTAAGATTCGAGAGACATAATGGAAGTAAACGGGCGTAAACAGGATTTCCAAAGTTACAGGCAATTTTGACTTCATTTTTACTGTTCGCATACCCCCCACCTGACTCCTCCCGAGGAGTTTTAACGCTCTCCCGGTCTTCAAAAGAGGGGTATAAGAAAATTTCCCAAAACTTTTACAGCGTGCAGCGAAAGATATCCTCCGGACTCCTTTTCCTTCATTAGTTCCGTCTCGATTTAAGATAGTAGCGTTTTTCTTTCACCCCTATCCACTCTCCACCCACCCTCCCCACTCACCCACACCGAACCATAAAAATCAACAATGGCCGGAGTCCTGCGAGGTATTAAATTGAGACCGGAATGTGCGTCAAAAACTTCCCGATGGTACTTTTTTCCCTGAAGACGGTCAAACAAGCACGCGCGCGCGCACACCCGCATCCTCCTTTATGGGCGAAAGGAAAGGAATGGCCACCTCCGAATTTGAGAAGGGAGAGAAGAGCCACTCTTTCGAACGTGTTTACAGCGATCTGAGGCCTCCAGAAAGAGAGAGAGAGAAGTAGTCGAGGTTGGTGGAAGAGGAACGAAATGGCAGAGAATGAGAGAGAGAGAGAGAAAAGAATTATTTTGCTGAAATACGCGCTAAAGAGATCCTTTCTTATGTTACACAAACGGCTTGGAAGTGTTTTCGAAATCAACCCGTTTGTATAATGGCGGAGAAATAGGCGGAAAATGAGAACGAATCGAGGAATATTCTCTCTAAGAAACAAAAAAACGCGTAAAGCTCCGTACGGTCCTATTTTGTACTGTCTAAGCGTTGCGTGTGCGTGTTTATTGAGTATCAGATTCCTCCTGGTTATTTTTCCTAGTCAATTTTTTTTTTCGGAAAGAAAAGAAAAAAACATACGCGAAGGTTTCGGTGCCTTTCACTCATTTTCCCATCCTTGGACCCATTTTCTGCATCGGCAGATGTCCGTTGCCTCGGAATCCAATCAGCTGACGCCTTTTAAGCTTTCTCTCTATCTCTTCCTTTCTCTCTCTCTCTCTCTCACTCTATCTTCGTATCAGATCTCTCCCTCGCTGACGGTTTCTGGGAACTCGAGGGAATCGAAACGCCATCCACCGGCCAGTTTTGCACTCTCAGGATTCTTGACCGATTCTGTCCCTCCCTCATACCATAAGTAGCGTTTTGTAGGATGGGGTAACCTGTTTTTGGAACCGATTTGAAGATCCCGCCGGAAAACCGATTTCTCCCAGATGGGAATGACCTTTGAAAAAATGCGACGCAGCGGTAGGCATCTGTAAGGACATCATGCACACACAGATTGTTTATCTTAGCGCATCGGTTCCAACCTTATTGTATTATAAATTAGGATTCAAAACATTAGGTTATCGTTTCAGTTCGTTTGGTATAAATAATGTTTTTTTTTATGCCAAGTTGTGATTATTACCACCCCATTTAGACAAAACCTACTACTATTAACGATAGCAGAAATCGTTAAAATCGCGTATTATTCACGGATCATATAAAAATTGAGAAAACACTCGGAAGAGGCCCCGAGGCGAAACACATCGAACTTTCAGTCCCGTTATCAATACTCCCGAAATCCCTGCTAGCGCTCGGGTGCAATTAAAGTTTACGGCGCGATTGCTTATGGGTCCTCGGAATCCTCTCCCCTTATCGAGATGCAAAAGTTTAGCGTCGCCGCAAACCCAAGAATATTTCTCAAGTAAAACAAGAGGTGCTAGTGCGAGATTATTTCCTACGCGAATAAACATCGCCGCCGCACCGACGAGCATTCCCCGGTAATTGTTTAACTTGTACGTTGCATTCCTCTCTTTCGCTCTTTACCTCCCTCGCCGCTTTAAAAGCCTTCCTTTCCTAGAATCCAGGTAGGAAATCTCCCCCGAGAACGTTAACACCTCGAAAACCGGGTAGATCTCGTTCCCTCGACTCAACTTCTGGGAGTTAATGAGGCCGATCCGAGCAAATGGACGGGAGTTCCCAGTTCGTGGGTTTGGGGTGGATGGGGGAAGGGAGTCGCGAGAAAATAATCGAGGAGAAAATTAAGCGTTATTTTTTAAAATCGATTTAACGACCAATTGGCGTCATGGAACTTGAAAAGAAGAAATAAAAAGGAAGGGATTCGGATAATTGCGTTGTCTGTAGTGCGAGAAGCGGCCGTCTTAGCATTTTCCAAGATTTTTATAGTTTATTCAAAATTTTCCGTTTTTCTGTGTTTTTGTGTATAAGTGTGTCCACACGAGTATTTTTTAAAATCAGCAAAGGGTTAATGGGGGTTGCCTTCAGTTTTAAAATTCCAGAACATTGATTATGAAGCGTAAAGTGATTTTTTAACTCTCACAAATTCTTAACTTGCCTTTTCTTATGGCCACGTTTTGATTTTTTTCGGTTGTTTGATCTACAGAAAACTCATCCAACCTTCGGTTTATCGAAATAAATGCAAAAATAAAAAACCTCACCTGCATCCGAGAATACGTGACTCCTAAGAAATTTACGAGTTTTTTTTAATATACCCTCTGATGCATTCCTCCGAAAAAATTAGAAATTTCTTTTTTCTCAGATACCGGAGAGATATCCCTGCCTGTTCATTCCCTCACTTCTCCGAACATGTTAGCCTATTGTTCGTAAGGAGAGGTTTTTTCACGTAAAGTGCTCGGTAAATAGGAGACGATAAATATTCACACGTGTAGTCAGCTCTGGAAATCAGGATTTTCCTCGTCGCGTGATTGATGAGCGGTATATTTCATTCAAAGGTTTCCACGTCGATCTTGGAGAAATAAGGGTTTTTTTGTGTGTTTGATTGATGAACAGGGAATAAATCAGCTCCCAGTAAACCATTAAAGGTCCTTTTTGTTCTCTTTTCGTCTAGTAAAAATTGGATGTAACGCAGGACGAGCTATTTCTACTATTTCTAAAGCTAAAAACATTTTCCCTAGGAATTATTTTCGTTATATTTTCGCCGGAAACCTTAGAATACGCTATCGCTTTAATTTTTAAGAATTTTTCATTTGCTCATACGTATGTCCTTTCAAAAATATCAAATAGTGCTTAAAGGAATAATCTATTGGGCGAACTTGATGGAGGATCGTTAACAACGGTCATATTACAAAAAAACGGATTCTCCGAACAATCGTGCTCACTCTCAAGGACAATATTTGACGTAAGAAGAATTGATTAATAAATTATAAAGCGAGTCTTTAGGAAAAGAAGTGGAAATCATTTAGTTAAGAAACAAGAGGATCAAATCATTGCATAGCTAGGATAGGAAAATACAAATTCGAGCAAAAACAAAGGGACGAACGGAACAAGACCACCAATGAATTTTTTCTCTCTCTCTGAACAGAGAGATAGAGGAAGGTTAAAAAATATATAGAAAAAGGAATTAATTAATTTTTCGTCTAGTCGTCTTTTTAAAAAAGTGTTTCCCTGTATGATAGGAGTATTGTTAAGTGGTTTTGTACTCCTTTCAAAGGAAAGAATAATAGGATGCTGATATTCATGCCACCGTGTGAATGTTGTGCGTGCGCGGAGGAAGAAGTCGCAGGAAGGTACGTAAAATGAATATATGAGGGAGAGAGAGAGAGAGAGGTTTTGTTTCTTCCGTGACTTGGTCAGAGATGCAGGTGCAAGGGGGGAGGCGTGGTCCTTCGTGTCTTTTTCCTTGGGGCCCAGGAGGTCAAGAGAGGGTAAAATTCCTAAGCCAGTCGCCTCTTGAGGGCGTCTCTAGGGTCCCGGGATGACAAAAATACTGCTCGTTCTCAGAATTCCCTATTCATTCCTCCCGTGCCTCCACTTTCTTCTATCCCTCTCTGTCTCTCTCTCTCTCTTCACCTAACGGAAAGAAGAAACAGAGGAAGAAGCACTTTAGGAAGTTTTCCCCCAATTTTCTTCCCTAGCTAATATTATAAAAGAATAACATTCGTTTCTTGCGAATATAAAAATTCCTATTAAAAATGAGGACTGCAATTTTCTCGAGGATTATACCGCTTCAAACGGTTGATCTTTTTGAGATGGAAAGATTAGTGTGCTGTTGAGTTTTTATAAGAGGTTTTAAACGTAAATAAGAAAAAGGAAAGATATATATGTATATATATATATATACACACATGAAAGTGGTGAGTGCGTGTGCGAATTATGTGTCTGTGGTAAACATAGGAAAGGTGCATAAAAATTATATTCGAAGAATTTTATTGGGGTGAAATGGGGGACTATCAACATGGCGACCAAGGTGTTCGTATAAAAAAAAACAAAAGATTCTCCGCTCTTTTGGAAACAAGACTTTGGGGAAGTCTTGAGTCGAACACCCTTTTTATTTCTGCATTGCTCACTATAAAAACTAGCTTTATGTCCAATGAGACTTGGAAAGAAGAAAAATAATACTTTTGAGAGAGTAAAAAAGATGAAAACATAGTTATATATATATATAATTAAAAATGTTGTTCCCGTATTTGAAGAAACTTCGTTGAAAAGAGTGTGTGTTTGTTTGTTTAATTGGTCGTTGCGTACTTTTTTATCGTTGTTATTTTTTATTTCTAAAAACAAATAGGTAAAGGTTAGGTTAACTATTGGAAAATGACTGCGATCTGAAGTCGCAGAATCGGGCCTCATTCTTCCAGGAGGAAGGTGTTTGTCTGCTGTTTTTGTGCCGAGTGTGTGTGGAGTTATGCTGGGGAAGGAAAGTCTTTTATTTTCGATCAAAGAAGAGAACTTTGAATATGGGGCGATTAAACAAAAGAATTGGCGGGTACTTTAAGAGTGCTTGGAGATGTGTTCTATTCTCAGAAGGAGACAAGTGTTGAAGGAGGTGAATTTCTTTATTCCTGACATTCCCTTGTTACAAAGAAAGAGAGAGGATGAGTATTCGTTGATTTTAATCTCCTACGAAAAAATAAAACAAAACAAAACAAAGATAGGATTAGATCGTCAAATAAGAAAACAAAATATGGCGTTAATAATGTACTGTATTCAGCGGTAGTGGTTATTCTCATCCATCTTTTTAAAACGACACGGACAGATCAAGCAGGTGCACTTTGAATAAAAAAACAAGCTTTCCACACACATACGTTGAACACGATAAACAAAACACTTAAAAATTCATCACTTGACTTTTTCTCTATTTCCATCTCTATCTTGATCGATCAATCTCTTTCACTCTATTTCGACATTTTTCATTAAAAAGTAACTAAAATTGCGCAAATCTATTTTTTTCCGTATCGCATCTTTGTTTTGTTTCTCTCTCTCTCACTTGAATCGGTCAGCTTTCTCGTCAAAAACAAGTCGTCCAGGAACGAACGGAGAAAAAAATTGAATTCACATATCGGTTTTATTTTTCCCCCAGAGATGTGTGTGCATCTCTCATCCCGTGCCGGAGCCGATTTCGTCCGTAAACGAATGACATCTTGTTCACATTGTCGCAATCGTATAACACAAGCGAGAAAAAATAAACATAAAAACAGGAAAACATGAATTGCTACATGCGAACTTTTTGCCTCTTGAATGGACACAAAAAATGATTATTTTTTTGCGGCGCATATCTTATATTCACACATTATCACTCACATTTTTTTATGTTTGATCTGCCCAACATATTTTAAAAGAACGAACTTTAAAAGTATATATTATATTCCAATGTAACTAACGAATAAAATGATTTTTGTAAACTGCCAAAATAAATATTCCACTCTCCTTTTCTCAACTAATTTTAAATTTATAAACTAATTATTGATAATATAGCCTTATTCCCTTGTATCCCATAATCCTGAAACCTTTTTTTCCGGATGACATAATTCCTCTACGAATGATCCGAAGTATAAAAAATTAAAATAATGGCTAAAAAACCTGCTTCTGATGAAAATTTCCTGTTTTATAAAATGAAAAGGTAAAAGAAAAATAATACTGTTTTAAAAATACCTTTTCTCCCTTTATTATCTAACAGAGGTAAAAAATCATCATCAAATTTTTCTGTGTGGATACTGTTCTGCTGTCCTCAAACACACGCACAGATACCGAAGCAAGGGAAGGTCTTTGGAGCATTCCAAAAATAAACGACCTTCAACGATATATAAATGGAAGAGGTATCATTATGTATGTACATTTGAGTGTGAATTAATGAGATGTCTACGTGAGATCGAGTCGAACAAAAAAGAGAAAAATTTCCAAGCGTGTGTTATTGGAGAAATGGGAAATGAGGAAATGAATGAATTGCAAAAAGGACTGCTTCGGACTCATGAATTAAAAAAGGTCTATATGAAAACTTTATAAATGAATTATATTCAACCAATGTAATGAAATCGATGTGTGTAAAACTGGTTATCAACTGAGCATGCTTTTGTGATCGATTTTTTCATCGAACTTGTACACTCGCAGGTCAGTAATTCAATTTTTTCCTCTAGTGCTGAATAACTGTTTAATGATACACGGTGGTTGGTGCGCGTGCATGTAATTGTGTAAGAAATTTATGGTGTTAGGTAATAATTTTCTCCTAAACAAATGCAAATCGCCACCACAACTGTGCAAATAAAAACATACAAAAAAGCTTGGGACAATAACCTGCGCTTAGAAAAATACATATAACCTTTCAGTATTTCTTCTAGTATGCGTTTATTTCAACGGACCAATCGGAAATAGTGGCAGAATTTTTGACATGACAGTTTAAGGTTAATTAATATTCATTAATCGGGGTACGAGGGATTATATTATTGCAAATGAGGAATGCATATGAGTGTCGTGTTTATTTTTCTTGCTTTGAATACTTTGTACCTTCGAAATCAATTATTCTTTTCCACGCTACACCACTCGACTCCTATGTATAATGTCCTCGCTAATAACGTCAATTCATTGTTTGACCACGCGCGCAGAGTGAGGATTTGTATTGATGTATTTAAGTGAAAGCACCTGCGCTTCCGACGTCCTTATTAAAAGAGAAATATTGCCGTGGTTTACTTTAGATACCGGCAATTTAGTTACATTGTGGTTTTAATAAGGCTGAGTTTTGGCCCAAGTGTTTCAGTATTATTTTTCCTCGCAGATGTTAAGAAGATGCAATCAGCGGAGTAGTTATATTACCTCCAAAGCTGCAATCACGCCATATTGGTAAGACCAATAAACATTTTAAAATTATTTATTTCTACGGAACATATAATTGTAAAATATTGGTGAAAAATGGGAACAATCTCAGGTATGATTCCGTATCTCTGATTTTTATTCGCATGTGAAGATTGCATATGGTAAATGATCATATTTCCCCCCATTTGGTTTTAATGAAATTACACCTTCAAGTATTATAATAAAACAAAAATAATTAAATCCGTCAAAGATTTCCGTCTCGATATGTCAATTATCAAGATCCCAACACAAAGCAGAGTTAGGTTTCTGTTCTGCACTAATAAACGTTTCTTTCAGTATTGTTATATGCATAATGTGGATACACACTTGAATTAGTTGTGATCCAAATTATTTTCATGTTAAAAAACATCAAAACCTTAAAAGAGCACTAAATATGGGCAAAATCATAGTTTAGTTGGCATGGATTTCCAGCTTATTTTTTCAACCAGTGCACATCAGAGACCATTTTATGATTGTAAGAGAAAATGAATTTTCGGCTGAAGTATTACTATGCACAATGATGCAATTTTGTGCTATATTGTGTATAGATCAAAATGCTACGTGATACAGGGTGACGTCATTCGCGTGCCCAATTGTGTGTTGCAAATAGGTAAGAGTGGACGAGAGTTCCATTATTCACAAGCTGAATTTATCTGTAACTAATTATTTATTTAAAAGGATGCGAAATAATGGCTGAATAATGGTTGCGTAATTAATTTATCTCTTTATTCAGTTATTGATGATTGTATTGAAATAATACATCGATTTTCACTTTATCTTAAATAGTGACTCATTTGGAATTAATCAAATTCTTGTCATATATCTTAATTTTTCTCGTCTCACAAACATTTGCTAAATTGTACGGTTGGAAAAAATTGTCTCGTGAAACTCAAATAATTCAATGGATTCATTGAATTACTTTAAATACAAACTAAAGAAATGCCTTCATGATTAACTGAAATGTTAGTTTACAGCCATAAATATCGATACAATAGAATAGATGAAATGAACGTTTTTCGATTTCCATACTCCAAAGCGCTAATCGAATTTAAAAAATCACTATTTTTTAAAATTCATTAATCTAGTAGCGTAAGAGATCTCTTTGGTTTGTTTTAGGAGTTTAGATCTTGATGTAAGGTGATTTTGTTAAAGAGCATGCAGAATGCAAGCACCGACAGCTCGTATGTTATTGACAAGTTTCGGCTGATGTCTGAACTGTTAATAACGTGGTCATACTGACGCAAGCCATCGTTTGGAAATTAGGAATTTTCAAACTAACGGAGTGATGCAAAAGATCCCTTCATTTTCCGCAATTTATACGTGCTGAAGCTTGTGCGCCTCTGTTTGAGAAGTCTTGTAAGTTTGCTAACGACTAATTCTAACTTTTTAATTACCATAAAGATGAAGGCAAAGGAAAAAGAACTGCCACAATAGGAATATATAGTTTTCTGGAACTTTTATTCTATTTCATGCAGTACTAATTACAGTGACCGCTGGAGAAAGGAGCTTATATGAACTTGGTAATTCATCAATCCTGCGACGGATACGGGTTTCGATGACAAGAGTTCCTCTTAGAGTGTAGCTAAGGTGCTATATGTATGTAGCACGTTTCAAAGAACATTCTTGAGAAGAAGCCAGATGCCTCATCAATATTACAACACGCCTTTGGGCAACTCTACTGAGAAGAAACTCCCAAGTTTTCCTTATGAAAATCGACTAAACTCATTTATAATAGTACAGGAAAGTTCAAGCGAACATTTAAAATGCATACGACAGATCTTTTAATAATGTAAGCTTCATTAAATACTTATATCTCTCCATCAAGAGCACCTGAAGTAAATATTGAAGTTCTTAATGATGGCAAAAAGGCATCGGTAAACGAAATATTTATCGTTAGGGCTTTGTAATACGAGGTTGTGGTAAATTACGAAACCTCACTACGTGGACGGCTTACAAGTGAATATATGAAATTTTTTAAGATTAAAACGACACAGACCAATAAATTCAATGAATATCGCAATAAATTTTAATCTTTCATCCCGAATTAAACATATCATGGCAAGAGAATAAAATATTTGTAAAGCGTTCTCCAGTCGTACTTCATGTTTTGGGGGAGGGGCTTTGATCCATATTCTATTATGTCCAGCGGTAGAACCGAGAATATTGGTTCAATACAGTGCGTTTATTCCTATAACGATCTGACAACAATATTTAGTCTTGGCAGAATTGTTTTCAAAATCAGTGTGGAATGTTAGGGATGGAAGGGAAGGAAGGGCCACGCTGTGTCCGAACCCGCGATATAAGCGAGGTGGTTTATCGCCAGGGTGCACTGCGCTTCAGGAGCGTGCGTAACGTAAAATTGCTATAATCATATCGCCCCATAATTCTATGGGATAAAAATGCCAAACTTTTGTTTCCGAGAATAAAGAATAATCTCTATGTATGTGATATTTTATAAATATTAATCAGAGGGATTTTTCCATCATTGATGTAAAATTTCATGTCGCTGTTGAATATCTATGAAATAGATATGGCGATCAAAACTAACTAGATCTGTTTATGCCAACATATCGCGATTCCCTTTTGCCAATTTGTATGCTTTCGAAAGCAACTTTCTTGTAGAAATCACTCGACGGAAAGTCATTCTAAGTAAATCTGTTTCCCAGTTTATTTTTTCCGCATTATTTTTTCCTTACTAATTTTCAGTGGGTGCTGGCGTTATAAAAATTCTTACAGAAATACAGCCAATGTAACTGATCCGTCCCCGTCAGAGACCCAAGTTAATATAATGTTCCAATAGTGTACATAAAAATCCTTCCTTTCGATTCTATTCGCTCTTACCCAAATAAAATCGATCACCGCGCGAGCGCAAGTTACCTTCCCGGAAGCGCCCTCCTTCGCAAAACGGCTCCCATACTCTCCTTCCCATTTCATGGAATGACTCCAGTATTTCGTGCCGCGGGCGGCATTGTTTTGTCCCCCGTCAACTCCTCGCCTCGCCATGCAGTTCATGGACCGTTTCCCTCGTTTTGGTGAAACTCAACTTACTTTACTGCGTAACTTCGCGCAATTCTGCGAAACATTCCCCAAAACCGCGCAGCAGAGCTTTAACGTGTGCACACTTGTCTTCAAAAGTCTCGTCGACGTGTCATTCGCATTAACACAGCGACGACTCTTAGTCGAATGCACTTCGAAAACAAAGCGCCCTTAAAGCACTGTGCAGCGTTTACTTGAGCGGAGATATTGAAAAGGAGATATATGGAACTGCTTCGGACATAAAAAGCCCATTTCTCTCTTGATTAATCTTTGCCCAACAGTTTAAAATGACTTTATTTTAGGTCATGACGCGAGAAAACACGAGATATAATGGCTGGCGCAAAGTGCCATGATATCACATTCGATTTTTTCTGAGTGGATGCTATTTCACTGCAATAATCATTCGCGAGCTAATGATATATGAATAAAATGACAAATAAGTTTGTTTCTAGATACGTTTGTGTTAGATGTGCACGTAGACGTAAAAGAATGCTTCAGGTAATTGCAGAATAGATTAAATACAAGAGCCGATTTATGAGTAATGAATGCTAAGTGACTATTTATGACATAAATACCAGAAATATACTTCAACTTTTGCCTAACCTTTCATGCCTACAATCAAAGGTGCGTTGAAAATTTAGAACAATCAATGCATTTAAACTATCCTATAAATATTTTAGAGTCTGTGTGTGGGTGTGTATGTATGTGTGTATGTTCTTTATACGTTTTTACACCGTTGAAGCAATCGAATTCAAAAGTTTCATGGGCCATCCTATGGACCAAAGGGAGAACTTGGTCTACGTTTGCAGACCGTGGGGTCTTTTATATCCCATGGGGTCAACAAAATACTATTTCCGTAAGAATGCATGTGAAATGGTGTGAAGAAACTCCAAAATACCATGCAGCCCTTCACTGATGTGGATATAAATATACCTAAATATTAACTTATGATCACAGGAAATGGCATATTTTACGCATAAAAGGCTGAAAATTTAATTCTGTTCAGATCTTGTCGTATTACCTGCTAAATCGCTCGAAAAGTTTCTTTAAGCGAAAAATTTATCGGTTTGGATGACCATTTTCCAGGCGGCAACTAAACTAAATTACTTAATTGTTGTCCTCTTCAAAGGGAGAGAGCCACGTAAAGATTAATGCAAGGAAAATCCACGCCGTGACGCGGCGTAGAGAAAGAATAGCCAACACCAAGATAAAAGGTACAAATGGATTCATGCCTAAATATAGTCTATGAATACTTTTAAAGTGAGTCAAATGATTTTTCAGGAATATTAGAACATTGTTATCTTTTGCCATTAACATTGAAAGATTTATCGCAACATAAACATCTACTTATATTTTTTTGGTTACCAAGATTTTGTCTGTTGCTTACATTTTGGCTAACAGTACTGACATAACCCACATAATTTTATTGCTGCTTTAAAGGCTTCGGTACATCTACCCATGTGAATATTAAGTAAGACGTTCATGCGTAATTATATTAATGGTAAAACTTTAAAATACAAGAGATAAAATAGTAAATGTTAATGTATACATCGCTTGCGTAATTAAGGAATGAGAACGTTTGAAGTTTGGATCTTTTTTTGTGGGGGCCTGGCTCCCAGTAATTCAAAACTCGGGGTACCCAAAAGCAAAAAAGTACATTTCAAAATTTCTTGTATTATATTTATTGTAGTATGATATCAAAAGTGATATATCAATAAAAATAATAAATAATAAAAATCGTTTGTTACTTAAAAGAAAACTTTCCCGAGCGGAGCCGGGCTTTTCAGCTAGTTTATTCTAATCAAAAGCTATGGCTTATACACGTAAGGTATTGCGCCTTGTTTGCTCAAAATGTTTCAACCTAAAAAAATGGCAGAAACTTCAATCTTTCACATAAAATTTTGTAATTTTAATTCTTACAATTTTGTATGCTCTACATTTAACGCTTTTATCTGTGACCCAGAGCATCGGCATCCTTCTAACATACGTACATTAACGTTATTTCATATTGTGCCTTCAGGATTGCACCCACCGAATCGCGCAAAGAGTATTAAGATTTTTTTACCAAGCGCTACATAAAATTTCCATAGCCGAAGCGATGCAAAATTTGCGGTTTTCTGTATCACTAGAAAAGTTGTAATAATAAAACCAAAGCCCGCCAACACATGTGCAGAGAAGTAGGGAAGAAAAAACACAAAAGAGCAGAGATCTAGAAAAGGATGAATGGTAGAAAAGTGACATCAAACGCACGCGACTCGTGGCCGTCGATTCGGAAAGATTAAAATAGCGAAGAAGCTACGAATGGAGACGATCTTTTGCTTTCCCCATGGAATCACTCTTAGCAGGCAAAGCAGTTTTCACTACAGTATCAACTCGAAATAAAGGCTCCGGCGTGTCAAGGACTCGGCACAAAGACCGCTTCTTATACGAGATCGGAGTGTTTTCATTCCCGCAAAACGGAGAAAAGGACACCCGAGATACCCATTCGGCTAAGAACACATTTGACACCGAAACTAGTTTTCCCCTCTTCCTCTGAAAGTGTTCAGAAACGGAGCACTCTTACATTCGCGGAAGGGTTGTCGCGAGGTGAAATATCGCGAAAGAAGGCTCCCTTTTCCCTCGAGGCAGAAGTACGCGATTCTTTCAATGCCAGGACGGCCGTTTTCTTCGCGATCTGGCGTTTTCGTTCCTTTAATTTTCTAGACGAGAGAGAAAGATGGAGGATAAAAGGTACGGACGCTTTTCCGGTCACACGTCCCTCCCTTTCCTCTCTTCATGTTTTCCTCTACCACGTACGACTTTACACAGTGCGTGAATAGATCGTGACTATCTGGAGCGAATCTACCCGAGCATAAAACGACGCTTGCGCGCCACTACACTCGCATACCAGAGAGGAAGACCGAGTACGTACTACGTAGTTACGAGCCGTCCGAGGCGATGGGCGAAGAAAGGGCGTCGAGGAATAAAGAACCTTTTTGACGCATTTTGCGTTTGTAGAGCAGGCACGTCGAGGAAACTCTTGATAAAAGAGGCAGAGTGAGAGGGTGGGTCAGGAGGTCAAACGGTTGTATGCTGCTCTATGAGTATGATTCTCCAAGCCCCTTCTACCATCGGTCTCGCAGTTGTCTCCGATCCGGTATTTTTTTCCAGCCACTGCTTTCCTCCCCATTCTTTTTTGTTTCGTTTCGTCTCCTTGTACCTATTCCTCATTCAACCGTATTCTTCAGCGTCGTCCTTTTGTTCCCACGGTTCCCATTTCCAAGCAAGATACACGACGACCGCGCCTCTTCCAGCGAGCTTTTGTTTTCCATGATTCTGAATTCGGGCTACAGAGGGCATTATCACGGGAGTGGTTCGCCGTCAGGCGGAATTTTTTGCCAGGCTTCGACTACGACACGGGAGAGAGGAGGAGAATGAGAGAGAGACAGAATGAAATTCTTTTTTGAAAGTTTCTGGTCGTTTGATGACACGCCTATATTTCAGGATCTTGTTCAAGGTAATTTGTTAATTTTTTTTACGTTTCATCTCCGTGAAAGGCGCAATTTAACTGTATTAATCATTTTTTAATAAGATTAGAATAATTAATTTGTAAGCATGGGATATCATAGCCAAATTTGTGAAGTCACCTTTCTTCCTAAAATTGTTAACTGACCAGATATATTCATTGCACTACCTCTCAGATACCCATTGCGCGTAGGCCAGCGGGAATCAGCAGGTAGTAAAAAAATAAACAACAAAAAGAGTCGATCTTGCTCATTTTTGAACGAATGTGCATTTTTCCATATTCATAATAGCAATATTTGGATATAGTATACATGTAGCATTATATTATATTATATTATATATATATATATATATTATATATTATATTATATTATATTATATTATATTATATTATATTATATTATATTATATTATATTATATTATATTATATTATATTATATTATATTATATTATATTATATTATATTATATTATATTATATTATATTATATTATATTATATTATATTATATTATATTATATTATATTATATTATATTATATTATATTATATTATATTATATTATATTATATTATATTATATTATATTATATTATATTATATTATATTATATTATATTATATTATATTATATTATATTATATTATATTATATTATATAGCATTATCTCTTGATCAGCATTCGTCTTTCCCTAATTTTATGTTTATTTGTCTGAGCTCCCATTTTTACTTATTTTTAAAATTCTCATTATTCTTTTTTGCTCAAAACGTACTTTTTACTTTATTAGTTGTAATCTACTCTTTCCAACTTAATTTGTGTAATATACTCAACTAATTGCTATAACCAGTTTATTTGTAATCTAAGCAAGAAAAATGGTTGAACTTGTAGTTTTTCAACGAAATTATTAATTAGCGCACCCGTATAGAGGATTCAAAGTCTTTTCTGGAAGGACGTTTTTCTATAGTGCATATCTACCTTTCGGTGTTTGAGTACACCAGAAACACCAAAAATCACATAATCTTGGATGTCGTAATTTATTTTTTGTTTCCTATGCTCTTTATTTGCTTAAAATTGACGCAAATTCATTTAATTCGTACTATATTATCCTTCAATTACTTCATTTATAAAATATAATAATTGCCAGTGATCTTGTCCTGTCGTTTAAATATTTGCTGGGCAGTGCTCTGTTCAACCAGGCAACATTTTAGCAGGCTATTTTAAGGCCCGTTTAAACGATGCAAGTTGAGTGGCGCGATTTGACTCGCTCCAGTTGAACTCGCACGCAAGTTCCATTTGCACGAGTCAAGTGACCGATCCAGTCAGTAGTGAGATAAAATGGCTGTTTTGCGTGCGGGTATCGCTGTCGTCGCGGAGATTATACAAAAAGAGTTAGAAATTCTGTCCAAAAAAAGACGTCATAGGCGTATAAGAAATCTGTGGGTGCGTGAGTGGATTAGAAGGAGAAAGGATCTGGGATTATCGAACGCGCTGTTAGAAGAATTGAGACACGAAGACCCTGAAAACTATAGGAACCATTACGACTAACAGAAACGAAGTTGAGTTGTTGCATGAGTTTAAACGTGCAATTTGGAGAATGAGAGAAACTCTTCCCGTTTCTGATAATCCTAATCCTGTTCTTCACTTCTTCAACAGTCATTCCAAACTCCTCACCCATAGCCATGAGGGAGACGTTGCGGGGACACTTATTCTTATACTAGCGTAATTGCCCCTCAAAAATGACGGGTATGCGTGAATTAAATATTAATTTAAAATTGAAATAAAAAATAATGAAACCAACTTTTGTATGCATTAAAAGTAAGTAATAAATACAAAATTCACATAATTGAGTGTTCCAGAGAGTAAAAATAATTTTGGGCGAATATAAATGCTATGACAAAGAAATACATTACGCTATAAAATTCTTATACGCCCAAAATAATTTTTAATTTACGAAACATTTAATTTTGTCTCTGTGTCTCTCATTCTCTCTCTCTCGTATTAAAGCATTCAAAGCACACATTTATTGCGCATATAGTATCTAATATATTATAACCGCTGAGTCTCTACCTGCGTCTGTAGCCTCGGGTGAAGTCATCTTCCGACATAAACCGAGAACGTTCGTTTCGATTTCGACGAATATTTCGCCTGAATACCACCCGCGAACTCTTGCAGGTTTTAAGTGGGTAGTCGTCCCACAGAAAGGCACAGGTTCGATACCAAAATAGTTTTCGTTTTTAGGCCTTCTTTACCAGCGAAGAGGTGATAGCGGTACGCCTTATGGACACGTCTGGTGCGTCCGTCCGTCGCAACTTTAATTCCCTGAACCGCTGGACGGCTTTTAATTTAATTACGTATGAATGATCTTTATTAAAAATTATCACCCAATTGTGATTTTCAACTGAATTTGTCAATTATAACTTCCACTTTACATAATTACTATAATAAACTTATACTCGTATCTTGGCACCCGTCAAGAAACAATGAAATGTCAAACTTTTATCTTCATAGCTCTTATATGATCTTTAAGGTATAGATTAAAGAATTTATTCGGATAGAGAAGAACATTTACTACAAGAAATTTTACGAGACCATATACTTACGAGTTATAGTTTCGGAGATAGAAATTCGAGAAATTCCGAGCAAAACATCACATCTTGTTTTACATCGATCGCTAAAAAGATTCGTCAAATAACAATTAAAAATCCATATATTTATCTCCCATTCTCTTATATGATCTGTAAGGTATATATTTAAAAAATTATTCGGATAAAGAACAACCTTTACTACAAGATGGTTTAGAAACGACATAATTATGACTTATAGATTTGGAGAAATAAATTCGAGAAAATCCCAAGCAAAACATCGCATATTTTGTTTACATCGATCGCGAAGACGGTTCTCTCAGCAAACAACAATTAAAAGTCCATATATTTCTCTCCCATTCACTTATATTATCTGTGAAGTATAGAATAAAAAAATTATTTGGATAGAGATCAACATTTAGTACAAGATAGTCCCCGAGACTATAGTTTCGGGGATAAAAATTCGAGAATCACCTAATATTTCGATACCGTTCCATACGTATTTCCCCTTAAGAACGCCTTTAAAATCTCTGTGTATTCCATTTATGGAGTATACTTTTCCATCTTGTTGCATTTTATTAACACATAATCGGCTAGAATACGATGTGCAGACCTTTATTCTTTAACATTTTAAAATATATTACAATCGAGACTCTGATTCGACATTTATACCATTTCACGCATAAAAAAATGAATATGTTTATTCTTACCGCCGATTCTGTTGTTTAATTCGCGATTGTTCATATTTTATGTCTATATTCAATTTACTCCGGTTTTTCGACATTTCAAAAAGTTGGTTGCTAGGGTAGCCGACATTGCTCATCTCGGATTTTTGCATTGTTATACTCGGACTTCAAGTGCATTTGCACTAAGCTTACAACAGGGGTCGGCAACCTTTAACATCATATGAGCTACTTGAAAAAAATTGAGATTTCATGATCGACCACTTTTTCCGATGATGTTTTTTACAATACAATTATTATTACAATATTTTCATGTGATACATTACAAAGTGGTGAGCAAAAATCGTATGTTATTGTTTTTTGTCTACGTGAACATTAGAAACTTTTTGTATCTTCACAATGATAGACATGTATTATTTTAATTTCTCGATTTTTGTTAATTCCTGCGCGATCGACCACGATATGCTTCGAGATCGACCGGTTGCCGACCTCTGCGATTAAAACAAACGCACTAAGGGCAAAAACAGATTAAGCCTCGAGTGAAGCCACCTCCCAGTATAAATGCAAATAAATCAGAACGGTCGGATCGATTTCGTCAAATCTTTCGACTGAATATTAGGCACAAACTCTTACTGTTTTTATAAGCGGGTTGTCGTCGCCTCTCGAAAAAGCATGGGTAATAATATCAGGAAATTGTTCGTTCTTGCATTTGAGTAACACATAATCGGCTGGAGTACGATGAGTAGACCTTTAGTTTTAAACATTATAAAATAATTTACGATCGAGACTTTCAATTGAGATTTACACTGTTTCACGTAGAAATAAATGAAGATTCTTATTCTTACTTTCCATTCTGTTGTTTAATTTGTGTTTGCTCATATTTTAAGTTTATATTCTATTTCTTTCCAATTTGTCAGCATTTCAATTGTTGATCTCGGGTTTTTGCATTGTTAGACTCAGACTTTCAAGTACATTTGCAATAAGCTTACAATAACAGAAACGCCTCAAGGACAATAAAATTTGTGTGAAAAGTTTCGTGTAAATATAAAACAAATGAAACACGTAGCGAAGAAAAGAAACAATTCCAATGCATTGTAATAACGGACAACATAACATTTCAAATAGAAATTTGAAAATATCATTTCGTTTGCAAGTTTTATTGTGCAGTTTAAGCAAATTACTATATTGATAATGTTTGTGATTAATTTCTTTCGATATTGCGCGTGGTCGGTGCATTGATTACTAATATTAAACATACCACAGAACATATGATATGCTGCACCATCAGAAATATTGAACAAAAAAAAATATTGTGTACCGGTAGTCTAAATCATGTAGGTATGTGTTCATTGTAAAACTTTTTGTCATAGGAACTATCGCATTGGGTCACTTCAAGCAAGGGTCTATAGATGTTTGCAGGAAGTACTGCAATACGGGTCTCTAGTAAGAATTAAGGCGACAATAACATCTCGAGGTTTAACAATGACACGGTTAAAAAGCTTAAACTTTTCCAATAAATCTGATTTAAACGTAGTACTTGAGCGATTTTGTATCGTAGGCAAAATGTTATTATAAGAATAACAAACGTTATTTATTTGTCTTTAAAATGGTATAAGTCCGAAGATTGTATGTTAATTATTTATAATTTTAATTTGCAAAAGAGTAAAAGCCTGTAAGTCGAAAAATCAATTTTTACCTGTTATCTTATGGCAAATTTCACCGCCTCCCTCTCCTTCTTCCCACCAAAAATCAAAATTCTGTTCACAAGGTGCACATTATCGTGGTCTCATTAGTAAGTGCACAAAGTTTTAAGACTCTTAAGTTTCTTGGTTTTCGAGATATGCTGTCCACACACACACATTGCCTTTTATTAATATCTATAGACTATAGATTACGTGGTTTTGAAATTCCACAAACACTCATGTCTTTCATACGATTGGACGAAAGCACAGCTATCGGAGTCAATCCATTTTCTCTTAGACCGCTACCTACTTGCACGACCAACTCGCACGAAAAGTTGAAACACGCTCAAGTTGAGACGTGAGTTGTACCCGACTCTGACTTTTCACTTGTACTCAAGTAGCGTGCAAGCGCTGCGCGCGCACCCATACGAGTCAACTCGCGCCATTCAACTTGCATCGTGTAAACGGACCTTTAAGAACTGTCAATGGATATAATTTAGTTATTTGAAAATTTTATATAATTTGTATATATCAGATGTTATTATTTCCGTAGTAAAATTTAAATTCATGTAAAAGTTTGTGAAATTTCCAACTGCCTATGCAAAACTCAATTTTCAACCATACTCGCATTACGTGAATGGGGGACACATTCAAGTCAGCACTTCATATAACGGGAGAGACGTTAAGCAGAATGGCCCTTGGTGATTTTCCCTAGAGTCGGCTAATTTAATGAAGGAACCGTGTTTCCCTCATTCTGTATATGTGGGCTCGGCTGTGTTAGTTCTGCCGTTAAATGTTGTCTGCGTCAATCATGCAGAATTAAGGATCAATTAGCTCAGATCGTGTTAATTCTAATTCCTAAAGTGACGATGGTGTTAAAAAAATACAAATTTGAGCATTACGTCCAAAATATTAGAATATTTCTGTTCGTTATACTTGGTATAAAGACTTTACGGGTTGAAAATACGGTGTGGGTAGAATGCAGAGTACAGTTGTTCAGTACATACCAAAAATCACAAATGTAACTAATGCCTATAAATTTTAATTCCGTGCCAAATCATCAAAACATTTAAATTGGGGCTTCGACTGTTAAAGATAATAAAACACTTCACTTTTCCAATGCAATCAATCCGACGAAAATGAATGGAATTTGAAATTGGTGATTTTCGCGTGATTGGATTTAATGAGATTGAAAATTGAAGGAAAAGCCGGGAACTTAATTATAATGCCATTTTATGCCTCTTTTGACATTTTTAATTTTAATTTTTTTTTAAATTGCTATTAAAATTCAATTAAATATTTACTAGGCGTAAAATGTGTTAAGTATTGAGAATGGCTTAAAGTTTTTAAAATTCCATATTTTAAAATAAATGGAAGCAACGGCATTTTACTAGCTTTTTAATTAGTTTTGTTACCATTATAAACAATTTTACATAATTTATTTTGAAAAAATTATATTCCAAAACATATTCATCGGAGGTAAAGTATAATAAAATTTTGGTATTACAGAAATTTTATCATAATATATTTAAATTTAAAATCGATTTGTTATGTAATGGAAAAATAAAGTATCTAAAATAATTAATAGTTATATATTCCCAAAAATTGAGAATAATTTCGTAATTCTGATGGTCTAATTTTTAAGCAGTTATTTCCATGATTATCACATTTTTATTCGTTTCACACATTCATGTGAACCTGCAGGCCTAATAGGGTGGTCCACTCTTATATGGGGAAATTTTTAAAAAGGAATTATTCTCCTCCCACCTTCTTATTTGGTGCTCCATTATACAAAAACATTGTTTGTGACGTTTTGTCACAATTAGGTAATATTTAGGGGTGGACCCAGGGCCCCAAATATTTGTAAAATCCTACGAAAAATATTCTATAAAGGGGTTATCTGTTTATTTCAGCGGCTAGAAAAAAAGAAATAGAGAAATATTCTAATTTTTTTGGTGATAAATTGCATGTTTACTCTTTAATATAATAAAGTAGGTTGTATTGACTTAGCCATATTACTTTGTGTCGCAATACAATTTGAATTCAGTGCGCATTGTAAAATAGGCAACACGCATAACATTAAAATTGTAATAACGCTTGCTATTCTATAATAATTACAACACCTGTTAAAGGAAATGTTGGGTATAGGATCCTTAATAACCACATTATTTTTTGTCTAATTCGCATAATATTTCGATCGCCCTCCTGGCTCTTGAATACTTTGATCGTACAAAAAATGGTCTGCTCATTTAGTTAGTTATGGCAGAAAACTATGGAAATAGGTTAATGTATTTTTGGAGGCATATTATGAACATCCATAACAATTGGTTTGTTTATTAACTGTACTTTTAATTGTTGAGGGGGAGCCAAAACTAACATTAAGCCCAGGCAATCACAAGGATCGAAACGTGAAACTTTAAGGGCGTTGATTCCACTCTATTTATTATTAGTTTTTTCTATATCTTTATGTTGATAGTAAGTAAGCATGGTCTGAATTATTCGATAGATGTTTGTGTTAAAATATTTAAAGATCAACTGCATACATTCAAGTTTTACATTCGTCCGTGGCAGCTCCTACATTTTAACATGAGGAATGGGTGTGACTTATGTTATGATGCACGCTGAAATGCAAACTGCGTTGAGAGAGAGAGAGAGAGAGTACTACTGCTAAACTAAAACAGCCATTGTAGTATATTTTAGAAGAAAATGTATTATTCACTAAGCTGTGGAGGTAATTTGAATTGTCTCTCCTACCCGCTTATTCTGTGCTCCCACACAAAAACATTGCTAATGGAGCTCGTAAAGGAGTGTGCATTGTGTACCTCGTATTATCTCGATTATACAAGCTTTAATGTAATGACTGCAATGCCGTTTATTGCAGAAGAACCGTACGTAATTTATATACAAGCATTTATTAACATAAATGGTACTTCGTAAATCAATAAACAACTAACCTCCCTCTTTGCCAAACATCTCATTTAGATCAATCACATATCTGACTTTACCCCAGCTGGCTTCATTTTCAAAAGAATGGAAGGAATTTTTTCGTTTTAGAATAATTACAAAACTTCCACATTCGCAATAATTCAAATGCATCAATTGTCAACGTATATACCTTTCTCCGCCATTCTCCCTTACTAATTTCTGTGTTCCACACCCCCTCCCACTCCTTCCCACCCACCGACTTCACTTGCCCACCACTCTCCAACATAATACCCATACAACGCATGGAAGACGCATGGTAACTTTCATCCGTTCTAGAGATAGTTAAGACGAGACACCAAAGCGCCTGAGCGTTATTGCTTTGGAAACTCTGGCCCATTGCAAAATAGAAGATTTTGTCACAAAGCATACGACAGTTTTCTTTCAAATCCTAGGAATTTATTCTGGCTTTTGAAATTCAGACCCTGAGGGTTTCCAGCAAAGAGAATATTTCCAGAGAGGTCTCCAAATAGTTCGAAAATTTTCTGTTGTTAATGACAATGCAGAGAAGGGGGTAGCACTTATCGAAGAATGAAATGGAAATTTAACAAGGGGAAGTAAAGCTTCAGTTCCTCCTTTGGGTGGTACAAAACCATAGGTAGAGGCTGTCTGGTTGAAAAAGAAAGCAATCAGCGAATTTTTCAAGTAGAAAAGCGGGGATGTATCAAAAACATAATATTTGTTACATATTTCAAATTCTTAAATGTTTCATTAAAATAAATTTAAAGCGATGAATATTCTTTTTATAGCCATTTGTTTATTTCCTTTGATCACAGCCAACTTATAACTTATAATTTTCTAAACTAAGTTAAGGACGTAATGCCGTTGAAATAAAATAGCAGGCTTTTCTTACGCAGATGAGATTCACTTTTTAATCGAGAGAAAAATCTGTTGAAATGGCATTTTTCAATCATTAGGTAATGACTAAAGTATTTCAGGGTAGAGAGAGCAAACACTGCTCCCAAGCTTCCTGAAATAGGTTTTATGATACTCAGAAAAATATTTGGTCGATATGGCCGATTTTCCAAGTATTTAGGGCGCTTGATACACTCATAAGTATTATCCAATGGTGGAAAAACTTTAGATGTAATGTTTTTTTTCATGTAGTGTGTGTATTATCTAAAAAATAAATTATCATACTTCCATAGTCTGATGCCCTAGCCTGCTAAATAAACAGATAGACCCTTATTTGTCTGACCAAACATTCAAGGGCCAGGAAAGCGATCTAATTTTTGTGCAAATTGCACAAAAAATAATATGGATATTAAGAAGCCTGTTCCCAATATTTCCTATAACAGGCGTTTTAATAATTATAGAATAGAAAGTGTTATTACAATTTTAATATCGTGAATGTCGTCTCCCACGCTTTTACATGTGTTGTGCGTGTTGCCTATTTTACGACGCGCGCTAAACCTCAAACTGCGTTTTTCATTTCATTTCATTTATTATTATAAACGGGCAACATGCCCAGTACAGAGAAAAAATATTGTAGATTGCAATAAATTATATAGTATACAATAACAATAACAGTCACAATTAATTTAAATGGAGTTCCATAATCAAATTAATATAAATTAGGAATAATATATTAACATAATAAAATAACACAAAGAAACAGATGAAAGGTGGAGTACAAGAGAATTCATGCATATCATACATCAAAGTGAATATAAATGCTAAAAATTAAAATTTCAAATTACATAGCTAAGAATATATCAAAGTTAGTTATTTAAAAATTAATTAATTGAATTTAATAATTAATGTAGCCTTCTTAACTGTCTTTTGATTAAAAATGAATTGTGACTGTAAAGGTCAATATCATTAGTAACATTGTTGGCATACAATATTCTATTCATTGGGCTAAAATATGAGTAATTGTTCTTAAAGAAATCTATGTAAAAAGGATCTGTATACCTTGAGTGGAAAGTAGGGATTCGAAAAGGGATTAACTCCAATAATTCTGGATAATCTACCTCATTATTAAGCAATTTCTATAAGAAAATTAAGTCTAGGTGATTATGTCTAACTGAGAACAGATTTAATCTGAATTCATTATAAAGATGCTCAAATGGTATATTTTCAATTGCATAGCCTTTTTTTAAGGCATACATTCTTATGAACTTCCTTTGAATCATTTCAAGTCTATTTTTATGACAGTCATAATTTGGAGACCATATTACTGATCCATAGTCAATTATGGGCCTTAACAAATTGAGAAAAATTATTGTGATAACACTTGCATCTGAAAAATCTCTGGAGAATCTGGAAATGAAACCTAGCATCTGCTGTGCTTTTTTTACAACTACTTCTATGTGATTATCAAAAGTGAGAGATGAATTTAATATTACACCCAAGTTACATACATAGTCTGATGTTGACAGATATGTATTATTGAAATGATACGAAAACTTAATAGGATATTTTAACTTGTAGAATGAAATTAAAGTACACTTTTTTAGATTAATTGACGTTGCATTTCTTAAACACCAAGTATGAAGGTTAACTATGCTGTTTTGAAGAGATAGACAATCTTCCAAAGATGTTACTTCTGAATACAACTTCAGATCATCTGCATATAGGAGATACTTTGCTGGCCCAAGTGTTGTGCCAATGTCATTCACAAACAAGTTGAAGAGAAAAGGACCTAAATGGGATCCTTGTGGGACCCCAGATGTGACGTTATATTCTTCGGAAAGAGATGATTTGATTCTTACTGTTTTCTCCCAATTACATAACCCTCTAGCCATTTGAGTAATATACCAGTTATACCATATGAATATAATTTATCAATCAGATGTACATGACTCACCTTATCAAAAGCTTTATTAAAATCAGTATAAATTGCATCTACTTACAAACCATTATTAAATGATTCCAAGATATCATTTTGAAAAATTAACAGATTGGTAGTAGTAGAGCATCCAGCATAAAAACCATGCTGTTCCTGCACAACTATATTTTTAAAGAGTGGACAAATTTTATCTAAAACAAGACTCAAAAATTTTAGCTGTGTGACTGAATTGTTATTGGTCTATATTTTTTTATGCATCAGCCTTATTCTCTGATTTAAAGATAGGTATCACATGACTCATTTTCAAGTTTTCTGGGAAAGTACCCAAGGAATGAGAATAGTTATAGAGACCTGTAAGTAGCAATGCTAATGCAGTGCTACAATATTTTAAAACACAAGTAGGTATACCATCTGGTCCTGGACCTTCATTTATGTCAAGTGATTCCAAATTCTTCAAAACATCATTAGTTGAAATTAAACATGATGATATACGAGTGGTATTGTCAAAAGAATAGGATGTGTTATTTAAAGAGGATGGGAGATATACACTAGAGAAATACTGAGCAAAATGATTGGATATATCTATAGGATTTTCCTTTATAGTGTTACACCAGAACATTTCATTAGGAAGGCCCTTATGTTTTTTCATGAAATTGACATAATTCCAAAAGTATTTAATATTGTGAGGAATAGATTCTTCTATATTATTCATATATTTTTTATGACTGCCTCAATAATCTACTACATTTCTTGCGAGCATCCGAGAATCGTGAATATTTAGATTCAATTTTGCTTTCCTGATGCAAAGTAAAGTGACTAGACCAATACAATCTTTTATATTATATTGGAGAAAAAACGTCTAATGTATCCCCAGAAAACCGTTTTCTACTCCAATATTATTTTTCCCTAGCCACCAAAATAAACATACCGCCCCTTTTTTAGAAATTACCAAAAATTTGGGACACTGGGTCTACCCCTAAATATTATTCAATTGAGACAAAACGTCACAATCTTTTTGTATATAGGAGCACCGAATAAGAGGGTGAGATATACTTTTCCAAAATCCATATTTTTAGATCACCCTAAGGCCTACCAAAGTTTTTCTCTTTTCAAGTAAAATAAAAGCAGAAAAAATATTTCCATCGTTAAATCTAAAAATAAACTTAAAGAATTTAATAGATTATCAAACGAAACGTTAGGCCTTATTTCTTTACAATGACAGAAGTGCATTATCTTGAGATTTAAAGGTGTCGTTATTTTGGAGAGCACTCTGGCTCACATTCAATTTCTCTTCAGAAGATCTTCATCATAAAATATGGCATTTTTCTGCTTATTATTAGAAGTTACAGTGTACAAAACATATTTAATGAATTTTCAAGCTGGTCTCATATCTGAGATCAAAGAAATAATAGATCAACAACCATTTTATGACTTTAAAAGTAGATATCCTGATTTATCAGTTTCATGCAAGACATAAGTTATTACAGTATGCAGGAAACGATATTAAAGATTATATTTTGTTGAATCACGCCTACTAAGTTGATAAATTTGAAAAAATTCATCGCCATTCTTTGGCAATAAATGCTTATAATTTCTTGGTTCTTCATTTCTTGCAAAACCGCAATTTTAAAACGTGAAAGGCAAAAATTACGCGCGATATATATCAAAGAAGAACATTTTTCGCCCGTAATAATGCGTGGAAAAAATGTTACCGTCATTCAAAGGCTGGATTTAAAAAGAGGGAACACGAGACAAGCAATAAAAAATGCCGACGATATTTTAACTATCTGCTTCTTCGGAGTGAAAAAAATAAAAAACAAGGACAGTGACTTGACGGGATTTTCGTAAAAAAGGAAATTCTGGAGAGATGCAATTAATCAATCCCTTCCTCGGCTTTCCGAGTGGCACCCGGAAAATATGCTCCCAACAAAAAATGGCAATAGAATCGATGGCTCGTAACTTGCGCGATGCTTTTGGCGGCAGTGTCGGCTTATGGGAAAGAAAAAGGGTATCGAACGTTCACGGATAGAAAAAAGGTTCGGAAAGAGAGGGAGGGGGTGGGCGCATTGCAAAGTTGTGAGAACGGCTATTCATGGAAGAGCGAAAGGGAAAAGAACAGCAAGCGAAGATTTTTTTCTTCATGGAAGTGTTTGTGCGAATGCGGAGGAGTTTTCGGTTCTTACGCCGCTTTGAATACCACAAATCGTCTCGCGAATCCATAAGAAATACGAAGTTCCGAAGGCTTTCTCCGCAAAAATCTATGAATATGACATCCACCTAAAATACGTGTGGTTTCCTTAGATCCGGATGATAAAGAGGCCTATCTATATCATCTTCGTCTCATATTTGTCAATTTGAATAATGGCAACAATATGACAACATCCTAAAATCCTCAAATATTAAAACACCGTTTTTTTGTAATTATTGCTATTTTATGCGTCTTTCTTATCACATGGGTTGTATGGGCAGTTAATCTCTTCATTTTCTGTTTCTTTATTTAATAATTTCAGGGGCGTTAGAATCGCATTTACAAATATTCATCTCAAATCCTAAATGAGTTACAGCTTCAAAAAGTAAGCATTTAAGAATCACAACTTGAGAAGCGCTTGTCTTAGTTATTTTTTCAAGTTTCGATTCTTAAGTGCTTATTTTTTAGTTTGTTTGCATTCGTAATCGATAATTCTCTATTAAACGAGATTAGAACTTAGCCTGTAATTTTCAGGAAATGGTTAGTAAGAAAGAGAATGCAGAACACACTTTCAGTTAACATAAATGTGTTGATTAGTCAGAAATTCCTTCCCTAACGTAAATGTTAGGGAAATTTTTATCTCCGTTAAGAGGTAGGACATTTCAGCGGGAAGTTATAATGTAGATCTAGTAGAGTGGAATTAGGGATGTAGTTACTCCTTCTCACTCCTCTTTATAATGGCAAAGTCAGTTACAGATTTGTCGAGACTTAATTTCCCTTCTTTTAAACTGAACTTTCTATGACTAACAAAAATAAATTCAAAAAGCTTAGCTATCTTTTCAAAGGGATTTACAAATTAATGTATGGTATTCGAATTTTTATGTTGAAACCATATTCAAACCTACATATTAGCTGATAATATTTTCGGTCTAAATTTAATGCGTTTTCTGGTTCTACAACGGAATAATTGACGACACAAGGTAACACTTTGAATCTTTACTCCACGTATCCAAAAAAACTTTGTACTGGAACAAAATAAAAATTTCATTTCAGCAAAAACTGACCTCCAATACCAAAATAAATTAATAATAATAGGGATAATGTTTCCGAAAACATTTCAGAGGGGCATATTCTTCATACATCTAACATCTAGCATTCTACAGGATGTTCCAATATTCTCTTTATCCCCGATGTTAAGATTGAGTAAGAAAAATTAAAAGTGTATTTGTTATATTAATTTTTATATTTGTTTTATTTGTTGCTACATTTGTTTTATATAACTTTATATTTATGATTTATAGTTATTACAACTATTTATAACACTCGTTGCTATTATTATGGGTGTGATTATTCATTCTGATATCAGATGAGGCCGTATTACGTGCGAAACCGGTCGCAAGAATAAAAATCTGTGGAAAAGTACGAAGTGTATTATTAATATGAATAATTTTCCCTGATTCAACTAATTATATTATGGTATACTCTGCCACTAGATGTTGTAAGCTGAAAATACGACTGGGTGTTTTTCATATTGCTTTTTTATAAGGATAATGATGAGTAACCAGTGTTCGTTTAGAATAAGGGAGGGATAATAATGAGTGCTTGGCGCCGTATCGTTATCTATACGATGGCACTCGTGCTGATGTTGTTGGTTATGGGAAATAATTGTGAGATTAAATAATTCAAAAACAACAATAAATATAAAATTGTGATAATAATAAAACTTTAGATTTTAGTATAACATGTTTGTTTTATATTTATCCGCCTAGGGATAAAGGGATTACTGGTACACCACATATAATGAATTATAAACGAAATCATGTTTGAGGAAAAATCCATATTTTCTCACTCGCGCGTTAAGAGAGTGAGAGACAAGGACTGTGGCCAAAAATCCAAATAAAACCGCATCAATTTGCGCCGTTTACGCGAACCGTGAGGAATTGCTGCTGCTCGTTATTTCCGCTACGGAGGGAGAGAATCGGACAATAAAAAGCATGAGAGAAATGCCGTGACACGTCCCATATCCTTCATTGAAGAGGAGATGTTGCTGGAACACACACTGGACACACATATACACATACATGTGCACAAAAGCTGCGATACTTTCCTGATAAATATTCGCTATGATAACAACCTCCCTTCCTAACTCTGCCTCACCATTTTTTCCGGCGAAACATTTTTATTTCTCATCATTCTCCGCCCACGCTGCCCATAATCCCCCTCTTAAGCAACGCCATCTATATTTGCGGCCGTGTTCGCCTCTCTTCTTTCGCCTCCCTCTCTTTCTGGCAATTCCAGCCCTCTTTCTCTCCCTTCCTCCAAAATCTCTCCCTCCCTCTTTATTTTTTGCATCGCCGTTTCCTCCCCATCCACTCTCTTTCTCTTTTTCTCCCTATCCATCTTTATTTCTCGCCCATTGTAGTGACTCCTCCATGGCACACATCCGAAGCCGAATTAGGCCATCGGGCGTTCCGCAATCCGAGCTTGAAAAGAACAGGGAGGGCCTTCATTCTGCAGGTGGAAGGTTTTTCATTCTGTTTCATGCATTCTCTTTTTTATATTATTTTCTTCCTATCTATCTATCTCTCTCTTTCCCCCTCGTCTTTGTTTTCGAACATTTTACATTTTGCGTCCGTCCATCTATTTCGGAAAAGTGGAAAGGTAGAAGGGGTGCTGTCATAGGAGGAGTTGCGGAATGGGGGGGGGAGGGAGGGAGGGATAGGTAGCTTTTGTGTTTTCGGTGTGGGCGCGTGTGATTTTATGTGTGTGTGTGTCCGCGTGTGGGCATGTGTGTACGAGAGCATGGTTGCCATGGAAAGGGATATCAATCACCGTAGGGAAGGCATTTTACACAGAAGAATATCACCAAGCCGCCTACCTCTATCCAACGTTAGGCTGCTACATTACTTCCAGCTCAACTCTCGGGCTCGATCAACCGGAAAATCCTCGTAGAGAGCTCGAACCTTCTCCTATATCACCCAGCGCCACAGAAAAGCCACTTATGCCGACGGTTACTGCATGTGCGTCACTTTAAAAAAGATGAGCGTGTTGGGAAGACGTACGGTCCTTTTTTTTAATATTTCGCGGTGTGTGGGAAGTTCTCCTCCCGTTGGCGATAAATTCCAATTAAACGGCCATAAATTAATTCGGAATCCGGAGCTTGTAAATTCTTGTATCAAAATTGATTGAAAATTTGTCGAGGGTAGACGTGCGTTTTGTTGAAGTGGTCACCAAAAAAGAATTTATACATTTAACTGGAAAATTTAATTGTTTTTATATTTTGAATTAAGTTAGCCTATTATCCCTCGTAGAATACATGCCGATGATTTTGTTTCACGTTACATCCTCAATCATGAATTAATTTTTTTTATAATTGGGATTTACGCGATAGCAACATCTACTTCAAAAACATAAAATAAATTTTCGCAAAATTATTATAAAAATTTGACCTCGAATACTTCGATATTAGCTAGCATTACCTATAACATACGGTTGCAATTTATTTAGAAAATCTTGCGAGTGTGTTTCAGATTGAAAAACAGGTTCCATTCGAATAATGTACATAAAATAATGTCTGAAAATATTCGGTGTTTATTCGGAAAGAAATAATATACGTGGCTACATAACGACCCTTGTTAGCTTTAATCTCACAGTTTATCATACATTATGCCAGCTCTGCATCAGGCATCAATTAAAATGTTCATTACAACTACGCTCTTTTGTAGATATATTTGTCTAAGAATAAAGTGAAAATGACGCACAATGAGTTTATATCATTTTAGGAAAATTAATTTGACATATTTTTATCCATAAAATTTTTCTATTAGTTTACAGCTGAATAATCCGTTTAACCTTCATTTTCAATCCCATGTAGGCCATTTGTTCAACAAGGACCCTCATATTTGACCGGATTCTCTCTCCCATTCCTTTTCGATTTTTGCAATCACTCTTGTCCGTTGCCCTTTCATTCGCCATCTCTCCATTTACGGACCTCTCATTTTCGTCGGCATCCTATTTCGTTTGTTCTTCTCTCTCACACCTTTTCTACGGTTTGTCCTCTCTCTGCTGTTTCTGCCATCGCCCCAAATAACCTCCGCTCTCCGGCTTCTCTCGCACAGTCTTCCGCTTTATGTTCTTTCCTTTTAACTATTATGGTCGTTTGCCCTCGCTTCGTCTTTCGACACGCAAATACTTCCTCTTTCGTTCCCTCAACTTCCTTCGCTAATCCTTTCTCTCGCGCATTCAATTTTCTTGCCTTAATCTCCTGTTATTCCTTTACCGTCCTAAGGTTTAAATCTCTCTAACTCTTTCGGTGCATAAATATTCATATGCGGGTAATTTTCTCCTCACTTCGCCTCTTTATCCAACTTTCCCCTATTCTTGCATTATAATACATATAAGATTGACCACATTTGGGTCAATTAAAAATTATATATACATAGAGCGGTAGAACTTCATTGCAGGGCATTACAAAATTAATTTTGAATTGAAATATTAACTGATGGCATTGGTATAAACAAGGCTAACATTTTTTAGACAATATTGACAAGCCAAAATTTGTTACAGAATCGGAAAAATGTATCATTTCTCATCTTCAACGACAACTTTAATCAAAATCAACATCTTAGATGCACGATGTATTTGAACGTAGCAATTGTATTAGTGTAGCGTCTCTTATTTTTTGCCTACTTTCCAGAATGGAAATAAGCTTATAGTTTTTTCGTTGTGTCTTTCTGCCTGTCCTCCATATTTACTTTTGAACCAATAGACCGGTTTTCATGAAACTTGGTGGAAATCTCTTGCTACATGGACCGAGCTCCCGATGATAGTTTTTGTTGCAAAGATTTAAGTCCCGGGTTCGATTCCAGGAACTATTCTTCCCATTTGATTTATATGGAAAATCTGAAATCCATCATGAAAGGTAATTCTATCTTGCACGTTAAAATATCTTTGATTTGTAATATAGGAGCGGAATTTTTACTATTCTCTGAAGAAATGAATAAAGATTCTAATTATTATCGTAGAATGTTGCTTATCGATCGTATTTCTTCTAAGTTTGCATAAATACTGACGTTTTTGCAGTTTTTATCACTCATTACGAGAGTGTTGCCATTGGAACGACTATTGTTGGACTCGGATTCGATATAGTCTAGTACATACACGCGTTATTTTTGCCACACAAATAAGCGTGATCAATTTCAGATGTATATCTAATAGTTTATTACGTTAAATTATGAAATTTGGGAACACAAAGAGCAACTTATCCACGATGACTTTAAAGCTATTAAAGCCAATATAAGTAATTGCAGTATCCCAATTAATTTAAGAAGGAATAGGGATCATAAGTTCCGTTTGGATCATCGCGTTAATTGAATGAACTTATCGAGTTAATGGAATATATATAACAGGATTCTCTTAATACTACGCATCTTGTAATGAAAATATATTGAATTCCTCAGGTATTTTTAATTGAAATAATTTCCTTTCGGTACATAATATAAAAATGTTTTAATTAAAATTAATTATAATTTTTTTATAGATATGGTGAAAATCCTGTTGCGATATCAGGTCAAAAAAAGAATTTTCTTCTTTTCTACCTTTAACTTTACCTTGGATATATGCTTTCATTTACATAAAACTTTAATCTTCCTTCCGTAAGTTTCGTTGCCTCTCTATCGGTTAAAGGAGCTTTCTTTCTGTGCATCAGTGGGGGTATTTATTGAGTTATGGTTTACTGATTAGCTAGCCATTTTCTAACCATAAATCAATAGATCATCCGCCCGACAAATAGAAAATCCCAGTTGCATTTCTGGCAAGACCAGATATTTTACTCCTTTCTATTATAATTTACAGTAGTTCAATAATCACGCCCATATAAAACTCAAATAATTTAATTTACATCCTGAATGTATTAATTATTTTTACCAGATTGTTCTAAACTTCCTTAAAACAATGCGTAAAATCTTATACAAAATTATATCTGGTATTTGTTTCTCCTCATCATCGATTGGTGCATCCATTGTATCTAGCTGATATCTCAGAATCTCTTTCTCCTGTCGCACCAACCTCGGTCTTCTTCCTTATCCCATATTCCCCTCTCCCTCCCATTTTGTTGCATCGCACCCTCACCTTTTTCTCACAGCCAACGCACTCTACCCCCTATCGTTGTTGCTTTCTCTTCCCATTCCTTCATAAACTTCCTCCTCTTCCTTTTCTCAAATGCCCCTGTTAATGGAGCAGATTCCACCTCTTGGAATAACGACCCTCATCGAGACGAGTTCCCTTAGAGCTCGAGTCCTGATGACGACGCTTACAATCTTTTTCTCCCATCCCTTCTCTCTTCATCCCTTCCATTCTTCCGCCCTCTTTCTATTTTACACCACCTTACTATACCTATCTCACTCGTACGCTCACCCCTTACTAAATTTTCCCTCCGTAACCTTAAGGTACGTCATAGACAAGCGATGATTTCTTCTATCGGCATACCCCATGAGGTGTCTTGCTTTTCGTATGCATTTTCAAATATTCTCAAATGCCCTTTCCTCCTCTTTCTTTGTCCTCTATCATTTATTCCCTTGCTGTTTCACCTAACTGTTCTTCCGTGTCTATTATTCTCTTCAGGTCATTATTTAAAAAATCTTCCGGTAGTAATAAATTTTCCTGCCTAGATCCATTTAACAACCTTCCCTCAATTACATTTCCAACCTCTTATTATGCGCCTGTCTCTAGTATGTCTCATTCCTCCTCCCTCCCTTCGCCCACCTATTGTGTTCGACAATTACTTTAATAGCTTTGCCTCGTTTCTGCAGAATCATTGTTTGCAATACAATGCAACGAAAAATAATTTTTTGTGTTTCTATTTTTTAAAAACCTATTTTCCATGAGCTTCCTTGTTATTCTTATAACTTTCCAGTTTTTGCTACCATCTTACGTGCCATTCATCAAAATTTAATTTTGATATTTATAAAATCAGTAATTTATATTTTTTTATAATTCCCAGCTCATAAGAGCTTTAGCAGCCAATAACTGAAGGATTCAGTCAAGTGTGAAATTTAATTCAGAAATCGAGACTTCGAGAGCTTCCATTATATTAGTAGTGAGAGGCGTTGTTGTAATAAAAAAGTTTTATATAACGACACAAGTTTAATATAGCATTAAAATATTTATACATAAAGTAAAATAAACAAATAATCACCATCTTCAGGTAAATCAACTGGCCTGTAAACGAGAAGAGTATTTAAACCTTTTATTTCATGTCTTGCGACAACGTCTTAGCGATCCAGATTCGAATTTATAATAAAATACAGGAAGATTTTGATTTATTTACAAAAGTTTAGTCTCTACAGATCTCTGAGCTCTATGTTGGAAACCTCAAGCTTTAATGGAATAGGTACGAAATAGTTAACTTTGGAATACATGAAAGGACACATCATTTTAAGATATAACGGCTAAGAATGTTGCGTATTTTGGTAACACAAAAGACTCTCGTGAAGTTCTTGTGTTTTAAACACTTTTACAATCGTATCGTCACCTTACGAGCTTATCGTTTTTTCTGTCAGTTCCACTCAATTATGTATAATGAAATCGTAGCAGCGAGGTAGCTGCATCAAATGAGCATACGGGTCGCATTTTTAAGACGCTTTTCACTAGTCTCATGTGTGAGAGGAGTCAAATAAAATTTACTTTATTTATAATTCTCTAACACCATTTGTATACGGCCGTATTAATGAATAACTTTGATTGAAAAGGCCAAATCCGACCATTTCACAACAGCAGAAATGATGCAGCGCTCTTTGAAACGTCTGCACAGTGTTTCATTATTTCAATTTAAGTATTGATCTTCAATGTGTGGATAAAATTACGGTAAATGACTTTGGTCATGTCTTTATTTTTAATTGAACTAAATTTATTAATCTGTGTACGAATGAAAGCGTTGCTCGCGGGAGAAATTTTTAAAAAGCTTCCACTTTCCCGTGCGTGAAAATAATTAGAGCGAAATTTTTTCTTACCCCTCCATATGACTGCCAATCAGTGACCCAAGCCGAATCCTCCACCCCCTTTCTCTCACTCTCTCTCTCCCTCTCTCGCTAAAGCTCATTACATTCTCCATTCTCTCTCTCTAGTCTTCGAAATGCGACACAGAATACCTATTTTTTTAAGTTTATATCCAACCGCGCGGAAGGCTAATTAATCAGCCAGGGTGTCAGTCGATCCTTACCCTTTCAGGCAAAACCCTTCTTGCCTTCGTCATTTGTCTCCCTTCTACCGCTTATTTATGCCCCATCTCCCCTACTCCCTATCTCCTCGCACCGAATACCTCTCCCTGTCTAGGGCTTCCGGGTCACTCCCTGCCAAACATTCTCTCACCCTCTCTCGCTTCCCCACACCTTTTGGGAATTGCGGCGACGCGATTGCATATCGAATATTTTTTTGGGCGTCAAACGCATTTTTTATTATTATTTTAAAAGCCCGATACGAAATTGAATTCTTCCGATAAACTGATCAATAATTAAAATTGGCCGAATTCTCGATTCGGCGATGCGGAGGATTTTTTTAACAGTTCAATTCTAACTTTCTCTCGTTTCCTCTGATTTCGTGGAATTGTAAAGGCCTGCGACTGTTTTATAAAAAAAGAAACTAAGTTATATTTTAATAACGTAAAATTTTATTAAAAGTAATATTTCGGCGACAGTTCACTGAAGAAATATAAGGTCAACTATTGTGCTTTCCAGAAACATTGTAACTTATAAAACACTTTATAACGTGAATTTGTAAACGAAAAAATCTGTTGTTCATCATAGCAGTTTCATCATTTATGTTATAATAGAATCTTTAGTATAAAATTGAGCATCTGGGTGTATAATTCAACCTAAAATTAATTAATTAGTGAGATTAAATATTTTTTTTCTGTAATCGCTATAAATCATTTTTTACATTTTCTTCCTCGACAGTGTTGAAAGAATTTAAAGTATTTAAAGCGTTATTTGCAGCTAATACAAATATCTAGGAGTAACTCACGGATTAATCGTGGTGTAGATTAGGCGCGGTTCTCTCAGAAGGCGAACGAATAATTAAAATTTGGCTTCTTCTTCTGGGTATGATAGCTGCCCTGAATGAGCGATTTTATCGTATTTCGATAAAATAAAATAAGTATACTTACATATGATGCAGATATGCAATTTAATATCATAGTAATTACCCCAAAAAGGAGGTGGAATGTGTTTGTATATGTATGCCAAGAAATGTTTGTATTTTGCGCTACATGTCCTGAATAAATGTGGATTGATCCGAATATTTCATTTACACCTACTACCTTGATATAAGATCTTAATACCAAATTTTACACATATATGCTAAATTTGTTACAGGTCTTGTTGCCAAACACAATCATCGCTTTGTTTTTTTTAAATATTAATATGCCTTAAGTTTGCATTATTTGCATTCAACGAGATATCCTTTTGAATCAACGTGCAAATATACATCTCAGAGTGCATTGCTTCCATCTGACCCACTGCACCCGTGACATATTCCTATTCTCACGAATCCTCGTGCTCGTGCATGCCGTGTTTTCCTTCCGAAAAATAATGATGATAATCTTTTTTACTCGCGGTATCTCTTACCTCGCTCCATATTTGCTTTTCTCACATTTCTCGTTCCCATTAATGCAGAAACTTCATTTTCTCCATTCCTTCTTCACTCTGGTCTCGATACGTTTTAGAAAATCGATATCCAAATACACGCTCTCCCGATTATTTTTCATATTTTCCCTATACACTAGGTGATCTTTTCTATAAAAATAGCTCAGGGCAAGAAGAGGGAATTTTTAAACGCGTACAAATTGAGAGAGGTTGTCGAACGTCATAGTTTCCATTGAAGCAACTCGTCCCAAGTAAGCAAGAAAATACAACAAGATAAATGAGATATTTCCCTCCCCTCTGCTGGCCTTCTCAGGTTTAAGAGTAAATTGAGAAAATGTCAGCGTAGTCAAGAAAATACTAACTCGGTCGTGACACTGATCATTTCCTACCATGGTTCTCGGTGAAATCAGCCTTATGGCCTTTAGTTGTAAATCGATAAATATTTTTCCTACTTCGAACTGGAATATTTTTCAATTATTCTTCACTCTTATTCACAATATATACGTTTTTTCGCTCACTATTCTATGGTATAAAATCACCGTATAATCCTACCCCTTCTGTCCAAGTCACGTCAGTATCCTCAAGTTCATACTTTATCATTTTCCCTAGCTCATTTTCCTCGTGTTTTTCCCTCTTCTTCTTTCTCGCCATAACCCGTTCCCTCGCTTTCCCCACACTTCAGCAAACTTCCCTTCTCCAACCTCTTCTTCTCCCGTAGGAGCCATCTTTATCCACGAGACCATTCCTTCGCCATCTCAGCCCCCTTTGCAATCAGCGCTAATCAATCGACGGAGCAGAATTTGCCATCAGTTGTTCCCTGGAGACAGAGAGAACGTCCGTAGGAACAATGGAACGCGTTCTTCATTTTTTATGTAGCTCCCCCCTCCCCTACCCTCCCTTCTCTCTTTCTCTCCATCTATATATCTCTTTACGGCCGTGTTTTCGATGTTCCTTTATTTTCCGGAGCTCTCCGTGAAGCCGCGTCATATCCTCCGTGGATCGAGAAAGAGAGGAAGAGAGGGGGAGGGAAGGAGGGAGGTAGACAGAAAAGAATGCATTGGGGTGGCCTACATTGGGTTACACTGCTACGGAGAATTTTCTAATTTTTACACACACACACTCAAATAGGTGTTCATCTGCGAAATGAAAGTAGTATTTTTCCACGGCCAATTTGATAGGAAAAATATTCTTTCTCCTGACTAATTGTTGGGATCGGAGATTTTTTAAGTTTTTTTTTTAATCTGGCAACCATTCGCAGGCCATAATTGCGCGAGGTTGTCTTCGCGAGGATTCGTCAAATGGCGAAAAGAAACAATGAGCGAGCGTATATTCGAGATAAAATTTGGATAATAATGCGAAATGGAAAAATTGCCTTGGTAATGACGTGCGTTTAAAGTCGAAGCTATGGTCGAAAATTTTGTTTGAGTTAAAGAGGAGAAATCATTAGGTGTCACGTGGCATTTATATATACATATTCAGGAATACATGAAATTTTGAAAAATATTTATTTTTGTTTTTTGCTCGTGATTGGCTCTTAAAATTTCCGAATTGTATATGTAATTTTTATGATTTCAATAAATAGAGGAATTATTGTGTATTTTAAAGTGCTAACAAGGAAAATGTTAGTAATGCAGATATTTCCAGTTAAAGTAATATATTCATTTCGCTGTATTACATTATAGGATAAATTGGGTATTTTTATTAAATTTGGGGAGTCCAAAGAATTTTTGATTATTTTTATTATTTGTTGGCTTAAATAATAGATGAATCGTTTTTCTTGACAAATGAAATTAATTTTATCAAATAAAAAATTTACGACCAGTTTATTGAGTAAGTTTAAAATAATAATCACGATGCTATTGAAGTTTACGAATGTATACGCATATAACATAATTTGTGAAATTATTTTCAATCAATTTTAATATATCTACAACTGATCTTCAAAGTTAAGCCGTGACGAAACGATCTTTCTTATTTTTAGATTATTAAAATTAAACAATATCTATAAAAAGGGTAATTGCTATGTATTTTATATTATAGATCCATTTCTTTATTTTTCTGTCTTATAACATCTTTTCAAAAGGATATAAAAGATATGGTACTTTTATTTGATATAATGATTTTATTCTTAAATACAGTAAGTATTTAAAAACACAAATGTATTTTTGTAAAAATTTTACATCATTTCTAAATAAAACAACAACTGAATAGCTGGCTGCCCTTACGATGGTTTCAACAAGATATAAATCATTTGTATTTAATAATATTTATATTGGAAATTTTCGAGATCAATAATTACTAATATTATGCGTTCATTATTTGTCATTCATCGGCGTAGTGTTTTTGGGCAAACGAGTCTTTTCATTTCATTGAAATTTGGTTGACTAGGTTAACCGTTAATGAGGAAGAAAACGCTACAAAAGTGCAATCGGGATATATGCAGGCCAAACTAAACCCTACCTCTAATACGTACACACTCTCGGCATAAAAATATGGGAGTTCATATTTTATGTGCTTCACTTCATCTTGTTTCCATCTCATTTTACCACTTGCTTAAAATCTTTGCATCCCTGTTGAAATTATTCTTAGAAAAGGTCAGTTTTAGTAAATTTCAAATGCCATATTCATTTGATAGTGCAGATATTCAATGGCGAATTTAATTTTAATTAACCGTTCGAATAAAGATTTAAGAGCTTAAAGATGTAACTCAGATATAATCCCTTAATTCGCGTTTCGCGTAACTCCATAACAGAATAAGCCACACGCATATTTTATGGAATATAAAAGAAACGTTTTAATAATGTCATATTTTTTAATTGAAAATATAGATATTTTGATTCAATTTTGTGGAAAAGGCGCTGATTAATTACTATCTCTGCGTTTTATTTTATAAGAAATGTGCTCCTTAATCATATTAAAAATTTTATTTCGTTAATCAAAAATTTTGCTTTAATTATAAAATAACTTTTGATTCATTTTTGCATGAAACTGATAAATTTTTCAAAAAAACAATTCTCCGAAAAACAGTTCTTCGAAAAAGTAAACCTTAAGCTCTAAAAAAATACGAGACGCAAAATTTAGATCTTCCCCACTCTCATCCCTTTTCTCTCCCTCCGTATCTACCTAATTCTCTCTATCCCCCTCTCTACCTTTCTATTATTCTCCCTCCATATTTCTCTCGCTCCGTCCATCTCCTTCTCTCTCCCTCTCTCTTTTGCTATGCAGTTAAAGAGTAATAAATGAGAAAGTATAATTTTCACGTTATTCATTTTATTGTGTGTTTTTGTATATGTGCACATGTGTGTATATAAATATATTTATATTTGTTCAAGTGTTTAGGGCAAATTCAGAACATTCATTTTGAATTTGAGCGTTAGGAAAAGATGAGTTTGTCTCAAATGAAGGACTTGAAGGATTAAGGCTGGAGGCTCATTTTTCCATATTCTGCCATGAATATTTATTTCGTAAGGGAATAATTACTGTACGAAACAAAATTTTTTATTATTAGTTAAATTAAATTCATAAAAATTATGTAAATATTTCCAGATATACTTTGAAAAGAATGAGGTCAAATCAACAAAAACTGATGCATTTGTATCTTTTACTAAACCTGGTAAAACGACGGAAAACAACTTTAAACAGCTAAGAAGCATCAGTTTTAAATACATCAACGACTGTTTCTTTAAAAGAATCTATTAATGAAGGCAGTTCTTCCTCCATTCTGTCTATACACCTCGAACACTTTATTGCCATAGTGAAATACAATTTCGGTGTTTACATAGTTGAAGTCGGGTTAATAGATGATTAACAAAAATTAAATTTGAAAAATCTGGTTTATCCGCCAAAAAACTACATATATCCGTTCTACCAGCGTTGAAAGAATGGGAAAATCGAAATCTCAATCGTACTCCTGGCTAGTTTATTCGCCAATAAAGAAAGGTATTCATAGGGGTTGGGGGAATGACGCAAATATAGACACAACGCTCAATGTTCCTCTAACAAATTTGTCGATAAATTGTAGGTTGGAGGATTTGTTTTTGTAGAATTTCAATAATGAAATGCCAAACATCCTTGAAAATGGGAATATATCAGTAAAAATAAACCACCATCATAATATTCGACTTATAACCTCATTATGTCTTAAAAGAATAGGTTACTAAGAGATCGAGTAATTTTAATTTTAAATCGGTATGGGTTGAAATTATTCCGAAACACTACGAGACAATTTCCTTCACAGTTATTTTCTTGAAACTATATTCTTGATATATGTACATGAGATAGCTATACTTCTGGTGCATCTTAGCTAAGATTTATTTTAATTTAAACTGCAAAATATACTTGGTCATATTAATGCGTGACAGCATTTGAGGATATCTTCTCATTTTTTTAACTTAGTTTTTAGTATGACCTGAAGAGTCGACTCCGACCGTAAACAAACAAAGGATTTAGTGAGAAGAACCAAGCGCTAAATACGTATTTCGAGAGCCAAGCTCTCATCATCAGTAGCTCTGGAAGAAGAGTGGGGTCTGTTGGGTTGGGTTAGTTTTTGGTAGTAAAAAATTACTATCAGCTCTTTTTACCAAATTTTGCGTAAAAATCAATGTTTTTTTCTATTTTTAGGGTGAAATATCCTCTATCAGGCAATATATTGCTTGGACTAACTACCGAGATTTTAGAATAAAAAATAGATATCGTTCCAATTCCAAGACTCCCTCAGCCAACGAACTGTCGTAAAGCTTAGAACGATGGTTTATAGGAATCAATTACTTCATCCCTGAAATATATCGGTCGTGCGACTTCCGTCAACAGCTTGAAAAATAAAACCCTACTCCCAGTTATCGTATGCTTTCTACTTCCTCATTGCCTTCCATCCGGCCCACTTTAGTCGCTCCTGCGATGCATTCCTTTCCTGCACTCCCTCAAAAATTGAAAAAAACGGGAGGGGAGAAGTCTCCTCCAAATCCTTTTTTCATCTCAGAGGGCACCACCGCATTGTGAAGGCTGTATCGACCCCTCCTTGCCCATCCACCCTAGAAACCCCCTTTACTCCCTCTCCCTTCTCATCTCTCCATTTCCCTCGCCTCTCCCTCCTCAACCCTCTCCCCAACATCCCTCCGACTTCCAAGTCTCCTCGACACTTCCGCGTATCTCGAAACCATTCCCTCCACCGAGCTCCAAAGAATACGTTTTCGTCATTACGGTGGGGATTGAGAACGACGATTCACTGTTATAATATATGCGCTGATATATCTCGGAGAGAAGGTGGTTCTCGTTTCGAAAATATCCTTTGCAAATTATGGGGCCTAGATATTTTATTTTTGTAGCACGCCTGGAGCAGTTTATCGATACGTTATCCGCTTTAAAAGCGGCGAATAGTTTACTTTTAATTTATGAGATTTTAACAACCTATGCATTTATTAGTTATCGAAGTTTTACTAATTCTATGAAAATATATCATTTCGTCGTAAAATGATTAATTATCGCAATTAAAGTTTAACGCTCCAAAAAGTACGTTGATTCTATTTGAAATTCATATCTCTCCTAAAATTTAATTTTTGCTACCAATTATCGGATTTAACATTTTAAATTTGCATCGCATGTGCATGTCAGACATTATATGTCTAAGACACGACACTCGAGCTTACGAAAAACATCGTTCCTTTACCCATTCCGTGGTCCTCCGTTATGTAGTATACGCTGTACAATTAATCATACACAAAGAAAAGCGAACAGCCTTTCTAATTAAGACGCAAATCTTGTCCCACTTTTTAATCCTCTTTAATCTTCCTTGTCTGTTCACCAATTTTTCTCTCCTCACCTCCGAATAACTCATTTCTCTTGCTTCCCCCCCCCCTCCTCATTCCTCACCACCTCCCCCTCTTCCTCCTCCCCTCCTTTTCCCCTTCTCCTCTCTCCTTCCCTCCTCATTTCCTCCTCTCCTCCTCCCCTCCTATTTTCTCTCACTCGAAAACCAGCACCCCTCCTCTCCCATGTGCTCTGTCCTGCGATACTCACGTGCTCGTCTGCACAATATCGTCTACTCGTCCCCGACGCCACCCTCCTCTCCCTTCTACTTCAGCTCTTCCTCTTCCCCACTCTCTACCATGTCACACACACTGTCTCTTTCTATTTCTCATTCCATACTCCAAACACACACACACACACACTTTTCCTCTCTCTTACTCCACTTGCAAGTCTCCCATCGTCTCTTCCCCGGTTTTACGGACGCTCCCGAAACTTGGCAACTTGCCCACTGAGGCTCTTGCTATTGATTCCCCTCTTCCACCTCTACTCCACTCCAACTTGCCCTCTCTCTCATTCTCTCCTCGTCCTCCTCCCTCTCCTTTCATCCACTCTTTTCTTTCTCTCTTTCCTCTCTTCCCCTTTCGCATTCTGCATCCCTTCTGCCTCACCAACTCCTCCAATCCGCTGCCATCCACTACCTCTTTCCCCCATCTAACCTATATATCCTTAAACCTTCATTCCGCATTCATCTCCGTGCCTCCCCTATCCCCCTCTCGACCTCTTTTTTTCGCTTCTTCCACGCCCACCGCTTCGCCAGACTTTTTTTTATCTACTTTTCCCCTTCAACTTATTCCTCACTTCACACCTATATCACCAGAGTTCAGTCTTAGCAATGCCATCTCGTCCAGGATTAAATATTTCTCTCTGATATATTTGTCGGTATTTTCTTTCGTTTCATCATTCGGTATGGCACTAAACTACGACAGGAGTGCGTTACATCGTTCTTTGTATTAATATAAGAAAGAATAACGTTACTCTCAATCCTAAGATCGCGGGTTAGACTTGTGTCGTCTACACGACCTATGTGCTCGTTTCTTTACTGTTGACGCTCCCTAGGAAACACGGCCAACATTTTACAACCTTCTTCCTAGCTCTTTTTTGACACGGTCAATGGATATTTTCTATATCTAAAATAAGCAGTTCCTGCTTTAGTTTTACTCAAAGTACTCTGTACTTAAACTTTTCTCATCCATGGGGAATATGTTGGTGCCCTCATTCATCGGCACCAGTGACGAAAACTGGTGTAAATAAACAATTGACTATCTTCAGCGAGGTGGAAGAGAACACCCGCATTAGTTCTCCCCGTTACAAATCGTGAGCCAATTGGCCGCTGTGCATCAATTTCGAAAGATAGAATGTAATCGTATGTCACACAAAAGAGCGAAGTTTAGATGCGAGTGGATTCAAGTACGAATTTTATAATTTTTAGGTCATTTGATTGTGTAAGTTAAATGCTGTACTTAGTCAAGTTAAATTTTTAAATTATTCTAAATTAAGGTACGAGTTATGCACTAGGAAGTGAGCTCGGATATAATAAGGGCATTATTATGATCTTTTACGAATATGCCGTACATTGACTTCTTATCAGGCATTTTTCTTATCAAGGCAATAGTCAATTTATTGCCCATGTCTTATAAGTAGGTTGTGGCCAAATTTTAATCCACCCACTAAATAAGTGCACTTTTGCCACAAGTTAACAAGTCTTCTAGAGTTTATTCTTTGAATTAAGAGATGAAACGAGAAGCAATATTTATAAATACATAAGGCGTGAAAGAGATTCCTGGCTAATGCAAATTTGCGTTCAAACTACGGGGCAAATCTTTTTTCTAAACTTTGAAATTTATTTGAATAATTGCTACAAGCTAAGTGAAAATATTTAATTAGTACCGCTTTTACCTACATCATGACCACCGTTATTATCGCACTTTTCGTCGCTTTCTTCATTCCTAATTAACTTAAAAACCTTTCTTCATATGAAAATCCAATCTCTCTCTCTCTCCCTCTCTTATACCCTCACTTCCTCTCCACCCACTGCACTTATCCTCCCCTCATTTATTCATCCGACACCCTCACCATCATCGAAAACTTCCCCTTTTTTCCACCAAAATATTTTTTTCCAGTCTCTCACTCACTTTCTCTCTCTCTCTCTCACCCTCTTTATCCAGTACCATCTCTCCCTCCTCCTCTGTTCCACTCCCCCTTACGCGACCCCCAATTCCCTCTCTCCCTCCGTCCCCTCTTGCATCTTCTGCCCATATATCTTCTTCACCTCTCGTCTGTCTCCTTTGCCCTCCATTTGCTCCCATCCTCCTCCTCCACGCTCCTCATCTCTTCCTCTCCCACCCAGACCCAAAGTCAGCTTTTTTAATTCTCTACCTCTCTCGTTCTCTCCTTTTCTATATTTCTTCTCTCTCTTCTTCCCTCCCCTTTCACTCACTCTATACGCATCATACCCTCGCATTCTTCACCCTTCTCGTCCATATCCTCGACCACATAACTATCTCCCATTCTTCCTCATCCCCTTTTCTCCTCTCTCGAACTCTCTATCCCACCACTCTTTCTTTCTTATTTCGCTTCATCCGTCTTCCCTCTCTTTTGGAACACTCAGGGACGGACCACCTCTCAATTTTTCGGACCTCTCCGTAAAAGCAGCGTTCGTAGCTTGCGATATTTTTTTGCTGGCACGATGCTCTCTCTTTATCTATTTCCCTCTCTCACCCCTTTCCAAACCCTTTCTTTCTCTCCCTCTCATTCTCAATCTTCCTCTCATTCCGCTACGGCACCGTTCCAGTTATTATATTTATTTTCCTCCTGCCTACTTCCGTTCCCCTCCATTAAGGAAGAGGGAGGAAGAGGGGTAGAGATGGAGGAAGTGATTTGGGGCGAGGCAGGGGAAAAAGATTTTTTGGATATATATTTTTCTTCCCTCCAAAGTTCATTAGAAATCATTTGCCCTTTTACACACACACACACACACCTACATCCCCCTCCCTGGTCGTTTATCAAGAACCTGTCTGCTGCCGCGATTTTTCTTGTTTCGGTGTCTTATTCATCTTATCCACTTCCTGATTTGTTCTCGCGATTTATCACGTCCTTCTCGTCCGGATGTGTTTACTGTTACTGCTAGGTTTTTTTCCGTTTCTCTCTCTATCTCTATCGTCCTCTCTCTCTCCCATCATGCTTCTCTTCTCGCGGGAAAAACTGGATCTTTATTACGTTTGGGCTTCTTTCCCAAAGGCTACCGGAATGAATTTTTGAATTAACGTATCACTTAAAAAGTTTCTCGAAGCGATTATTCGAGGGAGTTGTGTGAAGCAACAGAATTAATCTTTAATGAGATTAGGACTTATGATTTATGCATCTTTGAATTTGGAGTTTGTTGCAACGTTACGTTGCCAGATTTTATTCGCTGCTGATTCGTCACAATAAAAATGTATTTCTGTGGTTCTTCCCAGCAATTTTACCCCATTCCAAATTTCAAAGAATAAAATTGGTATTCTGTAACAGTGGGTCACATGCAGAAACAATGAATGTTTAAGTAATTTTAAAACGACTATAAAGAAAAACAAACTGAGTTATATACGTATAAAAATCGTGAGATATATTCTTTAAAAATATGAACACTTTTTCAGGAAGATAGAGATGCAAGTTAGCTGCCTTTCAGTTGTTGTTCACTCAACGTTCAAACAATGGGGAGTTTTTCCATTTCGAATTAGTTCTACTATGGAATTAAACCCAATGTATATAAAATATAAGAGAAATTGGTTTATCTTTTTAGATCTATTGAGATGTCGCTGCCGTTTATTATATTTTTGTTGTTTCGCTTTGTTCGTATTAATTAAAAAAAAGTAATTTTTATCTCTCGCAATAAATCAGGTATTCTATAAAAAGCACTGTTAAAAAAAATCTTTTTGAAGCTATTGCTCGAGGATTTACGAGGCTCGTTTTTATACATAAATTTTCTATTTTCGCAGTAACGCTCTACTTTAATTTCTCCGCCATAAAATACCTTTTTTCAGTATTTAATAGCAAACATTTAAGAGTGTCCATTAAACCTCATACAAATCATAAAACCTTTTCTTCTTTTATAGCTGATTCAATCAACGGTTATTCAAAACGAAAAATATACGCTTGAACAAACAACGACAAACATATCACGAATGCTTATTAATGTGTGTTATCTTCAACGGTCGAAATGTTTAATGCTGTTTCCCTTTGGCCAACGCGGGCAGATTGCCCACAATGACCGCGGCGAACAAACACCGGAAGCTAGAGAGAGAGATAGGCCGACGACCCATTCCTCGAATTCAAGGCTCATGCGATGCGATATTGCCTCGTTAATTAGCGTTCCCGAGTACGCAGTTCCGCGGCGTGTGCAGGACGCATCCGAAATCGCGAACGTTTTTTCCTCACATCCTTGTCTTTTTTTCTTCTCAACAGATTGCAACGGATTGTATCTCATCGCTTAAAACCGAAACATCCAGCTCGTCTCCGAAAGAGAATTTCTATAGGAAATGACTTCCTCTTTATTAACCGGCACGAAGGGTAGCGTTGCCATGATGGTTTGAATCCGAGAGAAAGGACGTAGGATTTCGGCGGTTTAATTCGCGGCATTACCTGCCCGTAACGGCATCGAAAATGAAAAGAAGCTCCCACCCATCCACCCGCCCACTGCTCTTACCTGCCACTCTCCTATTCTCTTCCTTTCCGCCTTCGGAGTGGATCCCTGGAGCAGGGACTGCATTGCGCTCTAGCAGTTCGGAAATTTGCATCCAGGATATTTTAGCAAAGGTACCCCCTCCTTTCGGTACCATTACTAGCATGGATGTGCGGAGCGAAATTGGGTCATATAGACCCTCTCTCATTCTATATCCCCTCACCCCCATAGAAATGGGAAACTTCGCGGAAAAAAGAAAGCGTCGCAGTTTTTAAAAGAAAAAATAGCAAACTCTAACCTCTGAAATGATGCGCGCATTTTTACGACGAGAGAAAAAAACAGACTAATAAAAGAAGTTTTACGGCGGTAGGAAAATTATTTCGGCGACATAAAAGGTCGAAGAGTATCGGAACGGGGAAGAGGAAATGCGGGACGGAGGGATGAGAGGAAGATGCTCGTAGTTGGGGAAATTATGTTTCAAAAATGTGAAAAAATACGAAAAAAGGGACCGAGAAAGTTTATTTTTTTGTTCGCTCGTTAATTTGTTTCCAGATTCCTCACCATCCTTTGGAGTTGGGAATAAATTAGATTTTCACCGCGTAGAAAGAATATTTTTCGGCTTTCTTGGCAAGGAAAGCCGGACTCGGAAAAGAATGGAGGAGGTGGTCTTTGTTGAATTTTTGTTCCTAGGAGGTTTATTTTTTTGCGTGGAACAGATGCGGGAGACGTTTCAAGAATTCTTTGGCTCTGCTATTGTCCGTTGACCTTTATCTAATTTTTCTCTTTCTTCATTTTCCGTTCATTTCAGTCGCGTTATCTACAAAATAATTAACACAATCATTTCCGATCCATTTCATTTTTACGTTGTCATTCTTCTGGTTTATTATCAATCACTTGAATCATTTATTTCAGTTATCTACATTCCTGTAAACATTTTATTCATAAAAGGTAAGAGTAATGTACATATAAACCAAAGTTCATCTAGGATTTGAACTCTTCCCATGGTATACTTACTTGTTGCACTAGATCAGTGGTTTCCAAACTGTGGGGCGTGCCCCCTGGAGGAGGGGAGAGGGGGTGGGGGATAGACCGTGGAGGGCGCAAAATATTACACGCATATTTGCCAACCGTTTAGTCATCCTAACTGTAAGACCTACAATAAGCAGCCATCTAACCCTAGTCCTCAATTAGCTAGGATGTATCGTTTGCCGCCTTGATTATTTTATAGTGGTTATAATATTAATTTTAACTGTTGGTTCATTAGGTATTATTTATGAATTTTGACTGATCATGATATAGAGAAGGTGCCAAAGAGTTTCCTTAGAAAAGTGAGGGGGCGCAAATGCATTTTTCTTAGTTGAGGGGGACGCGGCTTTGTAGTGTTTGGAAACCACTGAACTAGATAGGTTTAAAAGTCCCTCTTCCTATAATCTTGATTTTTCTAGCTATGATAGCGATCATACCGAATCTTTATCTCAATATCCTTTATAAATTCTGAGTTTCGTTGACTATTCCATCATGTTCCATGTAGCGGTGCTTTATTTTCATTATTCTCTTTCATGTGATGCATGGATAAATGGTATATTAGCTGCGAAAATGTTTATATAAATTAGGATTTAATATAAATAAGAACATAATATGGCAAGTCAAACCATGACACATAAATTTTGACTTTAGAAATGGAAGCGAAGTAACTATTATGAGTGCAGGAAAGAGTTGGCGAAGTGATTGCAAGGGAAGTTTATCAAACAAAGTTCCTGGTTACGGTGGTACAAATGTTGTACTGCTGTGCCCGAAGGAGGGAATATAAATATAACGATTCCTTTTAAACAATACCACAACTGTATTTATTTACCATATCGACTGATGATGTGCGGTGACATGCACAAGATTGCGTGATTTCCAAATAAATAATGTGCTAAAATTAAAAAAATCTATATTGCTGGTCAATAAAATTTTAAAATGGAAATTAGTGGGAATTTCTGAATTCATTAGAAGATAGGAAAAAGCGAGATACTTGCACAGCTAAAGAATATATTTGCCGAAAGTTCCACTAAATGAATAGTTCCATACATAAGAATAAGTTATCAGGACCAAACAACAGCCAGAATACGAAAAATATTTCCCCTACTTTACATTAGTTATATCTGATTCTTAATTTCATCCTTTACAAAAAAAAACATAAAACAGATTGAATAGACTGAAGAATGTAAAGTTATTAATAGACTGCTTCTGTAAATTCTGTCGACTTTTAATATGTAACATTAAATTAACAGATTATTTATTATAAGTAACTTTTGCTTAGGATATTCCAAAATTTTCTGCGTTGCAACACATTCGTAGCTGTGAATCCTTCGAAAGACCGCACAGGAAATCACGAGGGCTTCAGCGGACCGGATGAGTGCTTGCATCAAAAGTTAACTAGAGATTCCGAGATCTCATATTAGTTAAAATAAAGTCTGCATGATTTAATAACGTTCAAACTTCAGCAAAAAATTACTGAAAATATATTTAATTGTTCATGTTAATTTCAATTATCACTTTTTATTTTCTCCATATACGAAGTGTAGAGAAAGTATTGTTTTTATGAAAAAAATCGAATTCAAGATTTCAACGGAAATAGATGTTTTAAGATCCCCTGAACACGTTTTGACTATTTTCTCGATTATATCTGTGGGTGTGTGTGTCTGTGACCGGGATTTTGTGGGTGCTCTAACTCAAAAACTGTTAATCAGATCAGTGTGAAACTTTATAGTTGATATCTTTGTTAAAGGAAGACGTGCCAATTAGGTTTTGGTAAAAATCGATCAACCGGAAGTGGGTGTTTGCTCTTGTCACATATCCGTTGTATTTTTAAATATTTGCTTTTATGTTTGATAAAAGTAAAAACGTGCTGGAATAAATGTTGTAGGTAATTTCATTTTCTACAACCTTTGTTTGAAACAATCTCCCATATAAGACATTGTCGAAGAGATATTTAAAAAATTAAATTTTTTAGCTGCCACCACCACACCGTTTACCGGCGACTATTGTAAACACATTACGCTCCTTTTTATTTTCGTAATTATTGGAGCTTTGGGGCTATATCCAATATCAGAAGGCTACAGTTTGAGTTTATTTCTGTCCTTTGTAAAGTCTTTAAATTTTTCTCGCAGTTCCTTCAAATATTTATTTTCATTTTACCTGTATTTGGAATTATTAGAATTAATACAGGTATGGAGAAAGTCATGTGGTGGCCACATCATATTTTTAATCATAGCATTGCGGGCCTCATAAAGTACTCTCGCATGCGACCCGCGGGCAGTAGGTTGCCGACCCCTGGCCTATTCTGTCATTTATAGCTGACCCTTTGTTTAAATCACGACAGCAGCTCATGGAAGAAACAGTCATCACTCGAACTTATAACAAAAGAATATTCCATTTTGTCTCTGATTCAGCTCACACTATGCTATGTTTATTCGTAGTATTGCTACTTGCTCCATATTTTGGAGACGTCCGTTGATTCTACATAGAGATATTTTCCGTTATTTGAACTTAGCGTTTGCGCAGAGTCTTAAACCACAGGACATGGCATCTTTGTTGGTCTACGAGTCATTAATCGGTGTATTTAGACTAGGACGTCGCAGCTTGGAGCGATCCCTTATCCATAGATTGGGCTTCTTGAGAGTTAACGATAATTCCTAAGGGAAATTTATCCGGAAATTTTGGTTTTCATATTCTCCGCTGTCGCCGTTAAGGGTACTTTAGGTGTCTAAAAATATCTTTTAAGATTTATATATGCAGTGGCGGAAATTCGATTTATATGTTCACAGTCGATTTCGAAGATGTGATTGGAGCGCATTTATGGTGTGCAAATTAACCCAGGAGATTCCCTTCTCAGGTAGATTTTCTCTCCATAAAAGTTTTGATTCATTTTTGAATTTTCATTGCCTTTATGTTTTAATTCCTTGATGAATTTTTACGAAAAACATACTTAAAAAATTATTCCAATATTCTCCATCGCAGATATTTTCTTCCTTCCTTCAGCTTTGATTCAACTTGCCCAATTTTGCCAAGTATTTCTATCCTTTTTCATCTGCTAATCTTATTGCATATTTCTACAGAGAATTTTAGCCCCATGCCATGTCCAGACATTTTGCATAAATGCTTAAAGACAATATTTTGCAAAGTAAATACCATTTCTTCTCTATCATTTTTGTTTAGCGTGGTTTTCTTTAAGTACTATCTTTCGTTAAACTTTATGAAGAACATTAAATTTTCCATTTTTTATGCAAATGATGTAATAAAACTTCTCAACTTTGTTACGAACCTAGGACCGTCTTTCTTAAGTCATTAATATGTAATCATTTTTACACTTCCAATGTTCTCTTGAATGTTGTCGTTCAAGCATTTTTTCCCCATTTTCTAACAACGGTTGCTTACATTTTTACGTTACATGATCTTCCAACACGGTCATAATCATCATTTCGTTTTTTTCTCCCTCCTCATTGTGACGACAATCCACTATATATCTCTTCCTCTTCCATTTTCTCTCCTTCCTACTTTCTCATCATAGTTTTCGCATTATTCTCCGTCAACACCTCTTCGCTGTCTCTTCTTACCTTTCTCTTCTCTTTCTCGTTATTGCCTCTCGCGTTTCAACTCCCTGCAACAAAACAGCGCGTTCCTCCAACACTTGCTCCTCGTTTCCTCCTCCCCTGGCCTGCCACCTACTCCAATCGCCTATTTCTCCTGCCAATATTAAAAAAATCCTGTTTTTTTTGTTCCACGCCTTTCAAACCCAAACAACATTTCTCTCCCCGTCCTCTCTTTTTCCCTCCTCTTGTCCAATTCCATTCTCTCCCTTCCCCATCTCTCTTTCTCTCTCACACACTTCTTCGCCCACTCTTATTTAAAAAATATCTTTCTTTCCTCGACATCTTCGCTACATCAAACCTCCCTTTTCTCCCAATGATCGCTCTTCCGTCTTTCCCTCGCTCCTCCAAAAACTTGAGAACCCAACTCATCATTTCCTTCTCTTCCATTCAGCATTCAATCCAATGTCTCTCCCACCCACACACATACACACACTTACTTGCAGGAAAGACGAAAAAAAGAAGTCTTTTTCTTACTGGCTGGGAGAAAAGGATGGACAGGGTGCGTGTCAGACGAGGCGGAAAGCACTCTATGAATAGTGGAATCGAAGCGTGGGAACCGAATGAAAAGAATGAGAATAAATATTCGACTTAAGGAGACAAAGGAGAAAATGGAGAGGAGGAGAAGTGTAGAGCAGATAATGGAGTGAGTGAGAGAGGATGGAAACGAGGAAGAGAGGGAAAGATAGAGAGGGGAGAGATGGAGTGAGAAGGAGGGAGAGGGAGGAAGTAAGAGAGGGAGAGAGAGAGAGGACAGGACTAGGAATTGCAATACCGGTAAACCGTTTTACCGGTTCATCGGTAAATGGCACAAAAATCCTTTACTAAATTTAGCGGTAATTCGGTATTTTCAACCGGTAATTTGCTAAAACAACAACGTATTTAATGTATGTTTTTAATAATTTTACCTGTTATATATCTTTGTAAAATATATTTTTAAATGGGTCTAAACATCTAAATAATAATTAATTATGTTCAATAAAGAGATAGAATAGATATTAAAATTTATTAAGCACACTTTAACATACTTAAATAAAATATTTAAAAAATCATTAAACTTCTTACTTTTATTAATATGAACAAAAATTTATTTACACACCTTATTTATTTAGAACTATTTTATTTTTAACCCGATATATTTTAACAGATAGTAATTAAATAGCAGAATAAAAATAATATTCCCTTTTTTGAACAAACCTCGCAGCACATTGGTTCACATGCGCCAGTACCTTTATGATCCCACGAAATCGAATGATGAAGATTACGGAATTTTTAATAAAACCAACAAATCCACAATAACGAAGATAATCGTGGAGCTAGTTGAACGCGTTTCTAATAAAAAGGATACAGATAATACAATTAAGTCAACTGAAGTCATTGATTCCGATTCCGAGAATGTTACAACTTCAGTTCTTTCGACATCGGCTGCGTTGTCGATGAAGGAAAAACTTCAATTGGCGATAAAGAAAAAATTGATGTAGCCTATGAAGATCTAACTCCAAAAAAAAACACGAAAGACCTAACACATGTCGTGAGAAAGGAAATGACGTATTTTCAAGAAGAAAAATTAAGAGGAAAATATTTTTAAATGGCTTTCGCTTTCGTAATGACTGTTCGACCAACGAGTGTCGAATCAGAAGTAGCGTTTTCTACGGCAGGGTTAATATGCACAAAAATCAGATAGCAGTTAGGAGGCCAAAGTCTGGATAAATTATGTTTTCTGCAAGCCTATTTTAACAACCAAAGAGACAACAAATAAAAAAGAATCAGCGGGAATACTTTTGTTTTAAAATTAATTTCAGTTTATTTCATGTTTATAATCAAAGGTTTACTTACGATTTTTGTTTAAAGTTTATTGTGTTTTCCTTAAAGTACTTATTTGAAATAATTTTTTTAGTATTTATTTTATTAATTAATTTATTTTATTTATTTATTTATTTTATTTATTTTATTTATTTTATTTATTTTGTTTATTTAGTTTATTTATTTTATTTATTTTATTTATTTTATTTATTTTATTTATTTTATTTATTTTATTTATTTTATTTATTTTATTTTATTTATTTAGTTTATTTATTTATTTTATTTATTTTATTTATTTTATTTATTTTATTTATTTTATTTATTTTATTTATTTTATTTATTTTATTTATTTTATTTATTTTATTTATTTTATTTATTTTATTTGTTTATTTATTTATTTATTTCATTTATCGTTTTATTTAAAAAATTATCATTTTTTGAAAATGTTGAAAGTTACCGATAAATTACCGGTAAACCGGTATTTATGAAAACATTTATCGAATTACCGGTAATTGAAAAAGTCGGTAAATTTGCAATCCCTAGACGGGACGCTTCGGAGGATGTAAACGTAGATGAATGAGAGAAGAATGAAGAAGGGGATTTTTTTATGGACCACAAATTATTGGATGTGGTTAGTAGCTCCTCCGCTTTATTCTTACTTCCATTACCTTATTTGATCCTTGCTTTCCTGCCTCGCTTCTTTTCATCCTCTTCTCTTCCCTCAATTCTTCTCTCTCTCTCTCGTACATCGACTCAAATCATGCAAAAGAATTGAACGCTTATGCCTGCATTCCTCTTTCGCTCTTTTTATTCTTCTCTTATATATTCTTTCCCCTCCATTAGCTACCGTTCCGAATGTTTCGTGGTCAGCATCTTGTTCCAGAACGGCGGAGAGCGTTTCCTGATGATCTGCTAAGGTACGGTGGTTGCATTTCTTTTATGTTTTTTCCTAGACTTTTTAGGTCTGTTTATCTTGCCATAGCGTGAAGAAAAGAGAATTTTCTATTTCTCGATATCTGTATGTCTTCTAAGAATTTTTTATTTATTTATTATTTACCATTTGAACTTTTTTATTTTAAATCTGCATGAAGGTCATTCTTTAATTATTAAATGTTTCCCTCTTGAATAAATTAACAAATGAATGATCTGCCACGTTTAATTAGTGCATTTTAAAAAGAATGATTATAGCTTGTTTTTTTCAGTGCCATAAATTTTCTGCCCCAGTTTTTAATTTTGACTCGTTTAATGCCTTGCAGTAGATATAATAATAAAATAAATCATTAATTTAGTAAATATAGGATTGTTATTTCATCGCAATATCTTCATACGTTTACAAGGTGTAAATGACCTAATTTGATAGATTCTGGAATTTAAAAAAAATGTCGATGGAATTACGTTTCAATCAAACGTCCGTCTCATCATTTACGATTTAATCCATAAAGTTCACCCAACCAAAATCCAATCAATTACGCAATGGACGAAAAATGAGAAATTCTAGAGTAATATCAATAAAACAAGGAGAATAACTATCGCCGTTACCGCCAATTGATTGCGAGCGCAGCCATTACCGTTGATGGAAGAGAAAGATGGCGGAAAGTGCGCGATGTTATGTTTCACACAACCGGAAACTACGCTGCCACCCCTCAACAAACAATCAATCCTTTCGTGACGTCTAGGTCACGTGATCATACGTTGGATTAGTGGCGTTTGTGTTTCGGTGCTTAATTGATTCCTCAAAATGGAAACGCGGCTCCGCGCCACCTGCTTTCGGTAACCCCGCGACTGATATCGAATGGCAACAAACGCGCGACTCATCAATACAGACCCACTCTCTCTATCTCCCTCCCACCCCACTCCACTTCTCCATCTCCCTTCCTCCCTTAATCTCTCCTCCACCTCTCCCCCTCTCTCTACGCCATCTATTCCCTTGTGTTACGGCAGCTCTCTGTCTATAGAGCATCGTCGTGTAATTTCACAATGCCGAAAAGGATTCTGGGGCTTCATGATGGGAGGGGTATAAAAAGGAAAACGAACGGGAAAATGGAAAGAGAGAAAAGGAATCTGAGAGGAAATGGAGAGAAGCAGAAATGGTCAAAGAAAATCAGGAAAATTTTATATGAAAGAGAAGGATACGGACAATATTAAAAAGCAAGAATATAAATCAGAAAACAAGCCGATGATATGAAGTAGAAGCGAGCAATATATGTGGGAGAGAAGTAGGAACAGAGAAAAGGATAAGAACAGAGAAAGAAGTGAAAAAATTGTATCAAATGGCGGTTGTTTATGACTTCCCAGTTTATATATGGCCAGACGTTTGTTATGGCGGGAAATTGCGTGAGAAAATAGCAACAGAGGTCGTTGAACAAAGCCATTTTTCCGTGAAAAGATTCGGAAAATGAAAAATATGACAAATCTAACAAAATGGAAAAAGTTCGAAGAATTATCAAGCTCGTCATATGGCTGAGATCAAACTGATATACTTGATTCTTCACAACCACTTTATGGCTTTCGTAAAATATAGTTTTATCAGTTGAAATTTAATAAAAAAACGCCCGCTGATTTTCACATGTAAAATTTAAAATTCTATGTGTAAATGAGTATATAAGCAAGTTTTACCGTGTTTTATTAGTTGGCGTCAATTCTCAATCCTGAATAATGATGAATGCCTTCATTTAATTTAAAAGGCATAAAATGGCGGGATTCTGAAAACATCGATCAAATATAATTATCCATTGATCTGAAATATCCTCTGATCAGTTTTTTTACTTTTCGATGCGATGCGATGAGTAAAATTCGACCGAAAAGATATTTCCAAGCTTTTGTCGCCATGCAAATTTTTTCGCCGAATTTTTTAGCATTCTTTGCTATTCAACATTATTGATGAGTTTAAAAAACAAATATTGCATTGTTTTGCGAACTTATCTTATTTTTAGCTGCTATAAAACGCTCGACATGTGACGAAGGTTTTAAGTGAATGTTTAGTCCCAACATGTTTCATTGGAAAATTTTCACCAGAACGAAATTTTTCGTTTCACTACAGTTGGAACTGAGAGTTTTACTGAAGTACGTCCTCCGACAAGGCAGAAAATACAGCGAATTACTCCTTCAGCCGGATCATTATCAAAAGTATCGCGACTATATTTTCACTGATCCGAATGCATATTTCAAAGAAACCGGATCGTAAAAAAGGATAGGGGATTTAAACGAGCAAATAGACCAATAATTACAGCCATTCCCTGGCGAGGACGACGAAATTAAACGAGAATCGTCTATCTTTCCGTCGCACCTCTCGCCATTTTCCTCCTCCGCTAGCAAACGAATTACCGTCGCGACGCATAAACTACGTCGTGCTCCAGTTATTCCTTTTAAGGTCTTCTTCAATCCTCTGTGCATCCAAAACGAATGAGATGGGGACAAAGAACTCGGACCATCTTTTCTGAGAAATTTTCAAAAGAAAAAATCTTTCCGCACGCACGCGCACCACGCCCAACAGCGCCCTCGGTGCATAATTTCTAAAGCATCCCGTCCATTTCCCTATTTCATTTTCTTTCCCTAAAGTGTATCCCCACTTTCTCATTTCCACTATCCTTCTCTCTCGCCCTCCCTCTTTGCCACGTCCTTTTCTTCTCGCCTCTCCTTATAACTTTTCTTCCATCTCCCTTCATTTATCTCCTCCCCTTCTCTCTCTCAAACCTTTTCTATCTATCTCCTCTATCTCCCTCCCTTCTCCTTCCCACTCTTTCATCATTTATCTCTCTTCTTCCCTCTTTCTCTCTTCATCTCTATATCCTCCCCTCTCACACTACACGTTATCTCCCACTCCACATCGTCCTCCCGCCATTCTCTCCTCTCCTTCCGTTCCCTCTTCTCCCTCACTTCCTCTATCTCACTCTCTCCCCCTCTCTCTCACTCCCTCTTTCTCCCTCTCTATCTCTATCTCCCTCTCTATCTCCCTCTCTATCTCCCTCTCTATTTCCCTCTCTATCTCCCTCTCTATCTCCCTCTCTATCGCCCTCTCTATTTCCCTCTCTATCTCTCTCGCTATCTCCCTCTCTATCTCCCTCTCTATCTCCCTCTCTATATCCCTCTCTATCTCCCTCTCTATCTCTCTCCCTATCTCCCTCTCTTTCTCCCTCTCTATCTCCCTCTCTATCTCCCTCTCTATCTCCCTCTCTATCTCCCTCTCTATCTCCCTCTCTATCTCCCTCTCTATCTCCCTCTCTATCTCCCTCTCTTCCTCTCCCGCTCTCTCTTTATCTTCCTCTATCGACCTCCCTCTTTCTCTTCCTCTCTACACCCCTCTATTTTTTCCTCTCACACTACACACAGCCTCTCACTCTCCACCATCCTTCCTCTCTCTAAATCCTCCACCTCCCTCCCCCTCCGTCGCATATAGGGACGGGTGAAGTGGCAGGGGCTGCAAGAGACGCTGAAGAATGCCCGCGTCACCGCCACTCGGCCTCCTATTTATTGCGAGTCTCGCTGTCACCCGTCTCCACCTTCCCGCCCAACCTCCCGCACCAGCGAATATATAGTGTGTCCTACTTTCATACGGAATCGGGTGTGTAACGACCAAACCTATACCATGGGGAAGATAAACTAAAAACGATTCGAGGAACGGAGTGGGAGGAAACAAAAGCGTAGCGGATAGGATAGAAGGGTTAGGAGGCTTCGAGATTGGAGGAAATGGAGGAGGGTTTGGAGAGAGAAAGAGAGGGCGGGGGTTGGGAAGGAGGCGGAGGAGGAGAAAAAGAATAGGATGTAATAGGGGAAGACGAAGTAAAGGGAGAATATACGAATGCATGGCTTGAATGTAGTGGAGAGAAGAAAGGAGAAGGGTGATAAAAGAGCATAAGGAAGAAGAGAAACGAAAAAAGGGGAAGGCAGGAGGGTTTGGAAGAGGAAGTGCATGAATTGGTTGGCGGAAGGATACGAATAGGACGAAGAAATGAGGAGAAAGAAAACTAAGAAAGGAAGAGGAAAGAGTAAATATAGGAAAGGAGAGGAGGAAAAGATGGAAATTGGGGAAATTTTTTCGAAGGAGAAGTTTTTTGTAAGCGGAATGAAAGATGAATGACTTGTGAGACGCATAGGGGGTCACGTGATAGGAGATCCCTACGCTTTCCATTCCTCACTCGACTTCCTTGCGTCACTGGTTCGTTGTCCTCCGTCACGACTTCGAAGTCGGATGTCCTAGTCATAGTATAAGAGTGCGAGACTTGATTCCGACGGTAAAAAAGTTTTCTTTGAATAGTGGGCTCTTCTGAAAGAGTTCGTTGCGCTTTGAAATCGATCCCTAAAAAAGGAACCGATGTTTATTATAAAGTAGGAATGTGCGGAGACATTTCCTATTAAAAGTTTTGCACGAAGGATAAATTGAAATAAGGTGCCCGCAAGAATCTTTTTAAGAGAAAATTTAATTAGAAGAAAGATAAGGAACTTCCTGAAAAACTTCTACGGCAGTGATCACATGACTTAATTCTATTTCTATCTTAACACAAACTTATTATAAGAGATGAAACTAAAAAATCAGTTAAAACACCCAAGTGTCCACTATTTCATGATTAACAATTTTCTAATTCTTCGTAATATTTAACTACAAATGAAATTTGGTGATTCTCCGTTATATATCTATGACAAAAATGGAAACGATATTAAATTCCTCTCACAATCAGTTAAAATCAACTTATGAAGTTCTTTTTTTAGATATTGTACAATACATAACAGAGCTAACTAGTTTTTATATTTTGAATTCTCCTACATTTTCTATCTGTGATTAAAATTAGTACGGTTCTAGGATTTTCATTCAAAGGATCTCATTTTGAATCAATTAATTCAGAGCAATGTGACGGCAGTACTGAAAAGGCATTCAGCATATACTTTCCAGCAATGTTTAGAGGCATTCCAGTGACGTTGAGATATGTGTGTATAGTCAGAAGGAGATTACTACCACACTGCACTAACGGTTAGTGATAAAATATTTTTGTACAGAATAATTGCCTTCACTCTATTATCAGTTCTTGTATGTTGTAATTTAGTCACTTTTTGCATGGTCAAATCGATAATCTAGAGAATTTAGTGTAACGTGTTAAACAGCTGACTATTTTCACTTTTGTCAAGAGCCTAAATTTAAAAATATCTTTATAGATGATTATTGCATATCTCATTCTACGTCCTTCACAGTTAATTCTCCATTATAAACCATTGGAAATATCCTTATAATGCAGCCGTGATAGCTTTTTCTGATACCTATATTTCTAATCTTATTCTTTCTCACATCTTTCCCTATATCTAATGAAGGTTATTTAATGTAAGTTTAGAAATTAAATAATTAATAATTTCATTTTTAATTCATTGATATAAAGCAAAAATTCACTTTCTTATATTATTCAGCCCTTTGTCCTTAAATACTGATCCCTTCTTGCTTTATTTCCTCGGGCTACCGTGCTTCGGCACTGACTTCTCATTTGTATTCATCCAATATTGGTTCCAGCGTCAATTTTTTCCTATCTGCGCCAATTCCCCCTTATCTGTCTCATGCGCTCCTATTTTCTTTTCTGCTCGCATATTTCCTTTATCCTTTTTTTGTTTCACCCCGTTTTCCCCCGAATTGAATAAAAATCCTCTTCGCGTCTCAGTTGCAAAATCTTGAAACGCTAATTTTTTGGGGTTGCACAATCTAAGAGCGAGCGAGAACTCATGGTATAAATGGACTAAAAATAATTTTAATTATAGCAAATTTGTTTGAACCTCCTTTTTCAAAAACAAGCACTTAAAAATACGCCTCCGGTATCTCCAATAGCCACAACAAGGTTATAAAAAGTCAGATGCGCATTTCGGTTACATAGCAGCCGCCTTCAATGGCAATTCACCGAAAATATTTTCTAAAAGAACACGCGTGCTAGTATTTTTGTTGTTTTTATGTGTGTGAGAAAAGAGATGGGGGAAAGGAAGGTTTAGTGGGTGGGTGTCCCTTGTGGGTGCGCGTGGCGAAGATGGGAAGGGGCTACTTCTTAGTCGCTGCTCTTAAGTTTTCCCAGTAATTACGCCTATCTTCCGAACGCTTTAAACTACATTGCATATTTAAAAATATTACATTTCTTTTAAATTTATATATTTTTAGGTTTTCTAATCCCAACTTCGTAATGAGTTATGCACTTCCTATGATCATTCTAATCCGATGATGCATGTCGAACTCTCACTGTCTAGTGCCGTTAAATAATGTCTTCAACTACTTTAAATATTAATATCATCTACGCTTATCCGGAAAGAACTTTTCGTTCTGTCTTCCCCAGGCGGATTTCATTATTTGCTTATCCATAATTTCTACTCATTTGCCGACCATATTTTTCCTGCCCATGTTCGTTTCGTCTTCCGCCTTCAAACTTTTTAATCTAATTCTCACTTTCATAGAAGTTCCTAATTTCTCACTCGTGCAATTCTCGGCCTCTAGGTTTTTCTTCCTTCTCTCAAAATGTTTCTCCATCATTCGTGTATATTATTAGCAGAGAAAAAGGATCCCTTCGTCCCAATTTAATCCTAACGAGGTCGTTCATTTATCCATCCTTCTGCCTTAATTATCGATTTTTCTCATAACATATTATTTTTATCTAAATGACTTCCTTCGTCTTTTGATTACTTTAATGCCATTTAGTGATATATCCGCTTTATAATACCGTGTTTATCCTAGGTTTGGCAACTTTTAGACAGGGAAATACATGACAACCGCAACTTTTATACAGAAATACGGGACAATCCATTTTCGGAGGGCATTTCAAAATTTTTGTAGTTGTTTTAATTTTTTTATTTAAATAAACTTGTACAAATATCAAAATTTTATATTTTAAAATAATAAAACTAAACACATTTACCTTTTTCACTTTTACTTCATTTCTGATTTTGCTGCAGTTGAAATTCTACATCATTTCAAACAGAATAAAGTGACAACATGACGTACCAGAACTAATAGACGGGAATATGATAAACGTTTTCGTAGTAAAACTATGCAATGTGATCACATCTAATCCCTTTTCAGGAATGCTACTGAATCAGTAAATGCAAATTAACTTAAACTATCACAATAATATCCTTATTTAATTAAATCATAAAATCCAATTCAATTAACCCTTTTTTAATCTAATCTGCATTCATTCAATGGAGGTATTTATGGCGGTGCTTAAAATGCGTCAGCAGCATATCTATTAGTGACTATAAACTGAAGTTTCAGTATTAATATGTTCGATAGCTAAATGTGAATTTTGCCTTTGTGGAAGCGTGTAACTTGTACATAAACCAGGTAGGAAAGTATAACGTGGAATATTTATTGTTCCATCAATATTATACAGGATCAATTTTGAATACATTCTTAGGTAATGTAACGCGCTTGTTAAGAAAGAAAGTGCAATTTACAATACGAGGAAAGCAGAATCCCGTATAGAGTTCGTACGAGAGATGGGAATGAAAGTAAAAATACCGGAAAATCCCAATTGGCAACGCTAATTTATCCATGAAATATCACTCATGGACATCTTACATAACCTTCAGAAGAATGTTATTCCATGGTCAAATTGTTCTCCTTTCCTCTTCAAATTTTCCTTCAATTCTGAGATATTATTGTTCTTTCATCAAAAATAGATCTTTTATTATTTTACTAGGGAGATGCCCGTTGAAATTCAACGGGAAATGTTTTTGTGAAATAAAAAATGAACATAAATATGCCTTGACTTTCTTTGGATGGCAAGAAAATAAACTTTCTTTCTTTTAGGTGTTCGTTGTTTCAGGTTTCGAACTCCTACGATGATTGTAAGAACCTAATTTTAATATGCGAATGATTAATGTTCTACATTTAAATGTACTCCTCGTCAATAATGCAACGAATGTTGTTTACATTGGTTGCTATGAAAAGAATTTTTCTCTCCTTCTCTCTCTCACATACTAAGTATAAGATCATTCAAAGCACGCTTTCGCCCATAAGGATTGAAATAACAATAGGATTTCGAAGTTTAACAACATAATGGGTTGGCATGGCAACATCCCGTTAAAATGACAAGATTTACCCAAAATATGTGAAATAAACATTTAACATTAGGAATTTCGAACTGTAGGCTAGAATAGACGAACGGAATAAAAAACTTCATAGTTTCTTCTTTAAAATGGGCTAGGTCTAAAGATCGTAGGTGTATTATTTCTAATTTATATCTCAAAAAGTATAAAAGCCCGAAAGTTAAAAAGTAGATTTTCACGTGTTATCATATGGGAAATGGAAAGGCCTACCTTGGAGTCGAACCTAGGACTTTTTTGGAGATTTCTTTTCGTCATCATCTTAAAATATGTAAGTCGATCATTCCTGCCAAATATAAAAAATTAATCTTGTTCCATTATTGAGTTACTTGCATTTTTAAAGCGTGACAGAGGGAGCCACAAAGGGACAAAGGGAAAAAGGAATAAAGGGAAAAAGGGATAGAAGTAGCCTTTTATTATTGTTAGATTGCTATTTATATTTTAAATAAACAAGGAAGAAATTACTGCCGAAGTTAGTTTTTTTATTAAAAACTGTCTGAGAGTTGGTAGCCTTTTAAAAAATTTGTAAGTATTACAAATTTAAAATTTTTATGAATTTTTGATAAATTCCTTTGACCTTAATCATTGTTTCATATTCGTACTCATTCACCTCTTTAGCTCTGTCTTTCCGAGTGCCAAAATTCCTCTTTCTCTCCTCTTTCGCAACTTTTCCATCCTTAGAGCAAATTATTTCTTTCTCCATCCTCATCCACCTCCGAATTATCTTCACCTCTTCCTCTCTCTTTTTCCACCACCACACCTTTCCCTCCCCACTCCCGCTGACCTTGCCATTCCCCCAAGGAGGTTTTTCAATCAGAGGTTCGGCCGTCGTCTCTGCACAAGGCACTCTATGGAGAGAAGCACCTGACCTCTTAAAGGGGGTTAGAGATGGGAGAGAAGGGGAGAGGGAGAGAAGGGGAGAGGGGGGAGGTGAGGAACGGAGCGGTAGAAGGAGGGGGAGAGGGAGGGAGAGATGGAGGGGGAGCGTGAGGGGGAGAGGGAAGGGAAGAGGGAGGGGAAAAGGGAGGGGGAGAGGGAGGGGGAGAGGGAGGGGGAGAGGGAGGGGGAGAGGGAGGGGGAGAGGGAGGAGGAGAGGGAGGGGGAGAGGGAGAGGAGAGTGAGGGGGAGAGTGAGGGGGGAGAGTGAGGGGGAGAGTGAGGGGGAGAGTGAGGGGGAGAGTGAGGGTGAGAGGGAGGGGGAGAGGGAGGGGGAGAGAGAGGGGGAGAGGGAGGGGAAGAGGGAGGGGAAGAAGGAGTGGGAGGGGGAGGGGGAAAGGGAGAGGGAGGGGGAGAGGGAGGGGGAGAGGAGAGGGAGGGGAGAGGGAGAGGGAGGGGGCGATGGGCGACATGTATGGGAGAGGTAGGGGAGAGGGATGGGTAGAGGGAGGGAAGAGGGAGGGGGGAGACGGAGGGGGAGAGTGAGGGGGAGAGGGAGTGGGAGAAGGAGGGGGAGAGTGAGGGGGAGACGGAGAGGGGAGATTCCTTACAGCAGAGCCTTCCTCCGAAACGTTCCTTTCTCTTTCTCTATTTCCCCCATCTAGATCGACCCTCGAGTTTTCATCTTTCTCCCGCACCATTTTCTTCTCTATTTCCGTCTCCCTCAGGTTATCTTCTTTCTTTCACCTTCTGCTTCTCCACGTCGCGTCTGCAATATTCTACTATCTATATCTTATACTCTCCTTCTCCCTCTCCTAGTCTTTCTACCGGCATTCCTCCTTTTTCTCTCTTCCATTATCTTCATCTTTGCTCTCCTCATCCTTCTTTCCCGTGCCTTCCTTTTCCTTCCTATCAACCCTCCTCTGGCTCTCCTTCCTCTCTTTCTCCTTATGTTCTTTTTTTCTATCCTTTTTCATCTATCCTTTTCTTTGTTTTCTCCCTCTTTCTTCATTCTATAACTTTCTTGTCTCACCAAATTGTTTACTCTCTAACTCAGCCACTCCATATTCCTCTCTTCTTCTTTCGGCCATCTTCATATCCCTCACTCTCCCCCTCCTTTGTCGATATTATTGCTTTCTTACTCGCTTCTATTCCTCCGTATCTTCCTCGTTTCCCATACTCTCCTTCTCTTGCCTGCCTCACTCGTCTTCTTCTTCTCTGTACCGCAAACCCTTACTCAGGCCCCCATGGGAGCAAGGTCGAGAGGTTAAGAAAGAGTATGGCGAGACAAGTATGGTGGGGGTTGCGATAGAGGTAGGAGGGTTGTAGAGAGGGATGGAAGTTAGAGAGAGAGAGAGAGAGCGCTCGGCGAAGGGGAAATAGGGTGTTCAGCGGGACGGATCGCACCGGAGGGGAGGGGGATTGGGCCTCTTATATAGGGGGAGTGGGTTGAGAAGAGAGAGGGAGAGGAATCATATTAGGGCGAAGGATTTTCGTGGCGTACGCAACTACGAGTTTGGGTAGGATAGAGGACGGGTATGCCTTGATGGAGGATCGCCGGAAGAAAGGATCTTTTAAAGATGGAGGTATAGCTGCTTTGGACGACTCTCCTTCAAGATGCGGCGGACGCCGTGCAAGTTGAGGATGGAAAAACGATTATCACTACGGATGTCTGCGTGACACAGATAGGAAGAAGTGGAGTGAATCGGCATGTGGTAAATAACTTTGCGCGATCGTGGCGAAAATCGGATTTCCTGTCCTAAAAGCTCGGCATTTTTCGTGGTAAACTGCATTTGAGGATGAAATCCAAAATATTATTTTAAAATATTTAAAGTACGGATATCGTTATAATGATTTTCCCGGCTAAAATGACGAGTATACATTAAGAGAAATAAAATTAGGACATTTTCCTTTCTCTCTCCCTCGCTCTCTTCTCATTCTCCTCCCGCTCTCCATTCCATTTACCTTCCTCTCTCCCATTCTCATCCTAATCTTCATCACTCTCTCCCTTCTATCCTCATCCCTCTCTCCTTCCCATTCTCCATCCTTTCTCCATACTACTCTTTCCGCCCTCACCCTCTCACTTTTCACTCAAAAATATAGTAATCCTGTGAGCATGATATCATCATCATAGGTAGTCTGTCCGTAGACAGGTCCGTAATTATTCATGGTTCTCCATATACTCTTATTTCCCGCCGTCCTCTTTATATCTTGATAACTCTCTTTCCCTTTCAAATCGTCTATCAGCTGAAATCTTTTCCTAACTCTTTTCCTTTTTCCATCTAGTTTTCCTTCTAACACGTCTTTAATCATACTCTCTCTCCTCAGGCAATGCCAAACCCAGTTTGCTTTTCTCTTTCTAATAGTCTGTATAATCATTCGCTTCTCTCCTACTCTTCGTAGCACTTCATCGTTTCTCATCCTATCTGTCCAGTTTATCTTCAGCATTCTCCTCCAAGTCCACATTTCAATGCCTTCCATGTATTTGATGTCATTTTTCCTTAACGTCCATGTTTCTGCCCCGAACAAAGCTATACTCCATACATAACATTTTATGAACTTCTTGCGGATATATCCCATTATATTTCCTTTATCTTATGAAAGCCGCATTTGCTTTTCCTATTGTAGTCCTGATCTCATCCGTGCATTCTGCTCTCTTGTTATGATGCTTCCAAGGTATTTATAGTATGAAACTTGTTCTAAAGGCTTTCCTTCAATACTTATCTTCAGATTCTCTTTTTGTCCGACTTTGGATTTTTCTGTATTTATTTCCATACCCTATATTCTACCTGTTATTACTTGTCTATTTATCATTTTATGGAGTTCTTCGTCCTTCTTGTTAGAAGTACTTGATCATCCGAGTATTTTACTCTTCTTATAATCCTTCCTCCAATTTTTAAATCTCCTGTGCCTTCTAACGCTTCTTGCATTAGACTTTCTCCATATATATTAAATAGGGTTGGCGATAGGCAGCAGCCCTGTCTTACTCCTTTACCGATATTTACTCCGCGGGTGTCCGCATTCTCCAGCCTGACCTTTACAACTTGTTTCACATATAGATTCCTGATCAGTGTCCTGTCATTCCAGTCTACACGTATTAGCCTTTAATATCTTCATTAACATTACCCAACTTACTCTATCAAAGGCCATCTGCCAGTCTACGAAACATACGCAGATATCTTGACTGTACTCTATTGCCTTTTCTGATATGATTCTATTTACTCCCTATCGCATCTCTAGTTTCTCGTCCTTTTCTGAAACCGAATTGCTCTTCCCTTAGCATTCCTTCTGCCCTTTTCTCCAGTATTTTATTAAGAATCCTCGTGATGATCTTCGATGTGTGTGATAGAAGACTTATCGTTCTGTAGTCTTTACACTGCATTGCCTTAGGCTTCTTCTTTTGAGGGATCATTGTTACTTCTAGGAAATCTCGAGGCCACTCACCCGTGTCGTAAATCTTATTAATTAATTTCGTGATCGCTTTTAGTCCTTCTGATCCTATGACTTTAAGTACCTCAGCCGGTATTCCATCGCTGCCTGTGGCTTTCCCTTTTTTTAGTTCCACTATAGCTTTTTCTACTTCGCTCTCCATAATACTTGGTCCTAGGTTGTCTTCTTCAATGTTTTCCTCATCTTCCAGTTCTGTTTTTGCCGATCCTGCCTGCGTGCTGTATAGTTCCTTAATGTACTCTTCCCATACCTGTGCTACATCCATTGTTTCTGAGACTATCTTCCCATCTGTATTCATAATTCCTTTACCCACGAATTCCATTAGACTTCTTATCTTCTAATTCCAGTGCCCTAGCGTACATCATATCTTACCGTCCTATTTTCTCCATTTGTTGTATTTCATCATATTTATCTTTTATCCAATTTTCTCTAGCTTTATCTGTTACCCTATACCCTTACGTCTATAGTTGGCTCAACCTTCTTCACTGTTAACGTTTTTCCATGTTCTTCTCTCATCCATTTTCTCCAGCATTTCCTTAGTGATCCATAGTTTTCTGATTTTCTTCTCTTGTTTTCCAATCTCTTTATCCAAATTATCCTTGATACTGGTTTTATTTTCTTCCCATTACATATCCACCCTCTTTGGTTTGTATTTCAAATTTGTATGCCATCTTCCAACTTCATGCGGACTACATCCTACCTTTCCTTCAGTTTTTCTAGGTCCCAAATCTATATTTTTCTTCTCGTTTTTCTTATTTTTTTTAGCTTTGTACCTACTTCAACTATTAAAAGGCTGTGATCTGAATCAATGTCTGCTCCTGTTAATGCATTGGCGGTCTTTATGCTGTTCCTGAAGCTTTGTTTTACCAGATTTTCCCCTTCTCGGTTTCTCTTCCCAAGTCCGTATTGCCCGACAACATTTTCTTCCTGTCCTTCTCCGACTATGCTGTTTCAATCTCCCATTATTATGCAGTTTACCTTTCCTCTTCCGTCATCTTCGTAAATGTCATTAATTTGCTCATAAAACTCCTCAATTTCTTTATATTCATGAGTATTATATATGTATATAAATCAAACACAAAATTAATATTTATTTGTAATACTTTACGCTAGACAATTATTATATGCCATAAACTATTTTATCTTGCTGAACATATTTTTATGCGAATTTTATATTCTTTTACCTTCCGCGGCATATAAAAAAGTTTTATTTTTCTAAATATAGGTAATTATTTTACTTACTTTAAATATTATGTTATTCAATGAGCTCCCTAAACTCTATAAGCCATGAAACATCCTTTTTGCAATCACTCGAACCTCAAATTTGAAAACGTCGCACAGGTTGTCAATCTGCGGGTCCCAAATATTAGAAAAAACAAAGAAATGGTTCATTTACTTTGAATGGTTACCAACCTTTTCCCTAAGGTTGCGAGTACCACAGTTTGGGAAACACTGCTATTAACTGCTAACGATTAACTATTAAATTCATATAAAGTGAACAAATGTTTCAAGGGACTGAAAGTTAAAGCTTATTTTCGTGTTTTTCTATTATTTTTTCATCTTATCAGATAAAGCAGAGAAAAGAAATGAGAAAAACGATAGTTTTATTCTAAAAAATATTACTAAATATAAAATAATTATTTGAAATTGGCGAGTAAATGCAATTTCCTTTTTTCAAAAGTGCCAATAAAAAAATTAAAGAAAAGCTGGCCATTAAATGGATTCATTTGAAACGCCGTTAAAGGAAAGCGGTCCAGCCGTAAAACGAACTTCTAAAACGAAATAGGGTGGAATGGAGATGGTACTGAAAGAACGATAACGAATAAACAAATAAGGGCATGGTCGCTAGATTTGTGTTGGCGATGAGACGGAAGTTAGTGAAGAAAGAGAGAAATAGATCGATAAATGAAATTGAGAGGAAAAATGGTTTCATAAATTCCGAAGGACCGCACAGAAAGATCTTTTCGGCGCATGGACTGGCAATACCACTCTAACGATCATTTTGGTGCGTTAATATGGCTACGGGAAGAGGAAGAGAAGCAGCGCCTTGCATTAAAGGAGAAAGGCGAGAGATAGAAATGAGGGCAGCGAGAATAAAATGGAGATAAGAAAAATATGCAACCAGGGATAATGATGAATGGAAAGGCCCAGATTAATAGGTAGAGGTGAAAGAATGTATTTTTTCTAAACAGCTGAGCTTGCAATGCAGAGGGGTTTTGTTTTCAAAAAGATGTAGAGATATGGCGGAGCGGAGGATTTTAATTAAGTAGATAGTAGTGAGGGAGAGAGGAAGAAAGAGAGAGAGAGAAAGACGGAGAAAAAAAGCCGAAAGAAAAATTGAAAATATGGAGGACGAGATTCTTGTGGTTGCGTAAAAGAGTGAGCGAAGAAAAAAAGGGAAGGGTGGTTGTTCCAGTGAGGCCGTCCAGAAAAGAAGGCGGAGGATCATAGATGAGGAAGATGGTTCCTTTTCGAGGTTTGCCAAGTGCTTTTTATTTTTGACGTAGGCTTGAAGAGAGGATTTCTTCCTCCAGTTCATCTCTTCTTCTCTGCCACCGAATGAAGAGAGAACAAGCGTGGTTGGTAACAATCAAGTTCTGTGTTATGTGCGTGATAATATCTGATTGGAGATGGTAGAGATGGATGAAATGGATGAGAAATTACAGTGAAATTATTCAATTCGATTGTTGTGCAGAGGAGATTACTGTGACCAGCTCTTCAAAAAATACTTGTATCTTGTTGAGTCCGTGGGAAATTTTCTACTCGTATTTTTTTATGAATCTGAAATATGTTAATCATGTTCTTAGATAATGTTGATGACTAAAACTTTTTCTTTGCTCCTCCATTAATACATTTTATTATTTGAAGTATCACTCCCGAAATTATCGTATAGCATGCTTATTTTATTTAGCTAATATAATTATCAACTGCTAATGTGCGAAAATTAAGGAAAAGGAGAGGTTTTTCATATTTGTTTGAAACAGTTCCATATATATGGACAGAGAGAGGAGGAGGGAGAAAGGAGGGGTTACACAGAAAGCTATCGGATGGTGCTTAAAGTGACGGTTACGAAAAAGGAAGAGGTGAGAAAAGAAAGGCGAAAGCAAAATAAAGTTACAAAATGTTTACAAAATCTTGGTAGCAGGAAGTGCCAAAGAAAACAAAGATACGAAGTTTTAATAAATTGTGTGGAATTGACGTAGTTGGTTTATTACATCTCATGATGAGAGTCAATTTACACAAGGAAATCGGTTTCATTTTAAGTAATGATTTTATATTCATAGTTTACTAAATGTTAATATTCTTACATAGGTAAATTTTTTTTTGCCTTGCAATTCAATAAATAATGTAATTTATATGAGTGATAATAATTTATCGCTAAAAATGTTAATTTATGTGGATCCTTAGGTTTTTAAAATATATAGATAGAATATAATGTTAAAAGTATCTTAAAAAAACATAGCAAACAACAAAAACCTTCTTGCTATATATAAAATTCTTATTAAAACATGAAATTACTTTCTAAGGGAATTAAAAATCCTACTCACTTATAATTTTTTGCGTGGCATATGTCAAAAATGTGATCGATAATACATTTTTTTATCTAAGAGTACGTCCTGGTTTCGAGTTATTGTTATTCAAATAATAAAAAATTTTCACATAAACAAACATCAGAGTTTTAAAAAAGGAATTCATTATTTTTTGTTGCACGCTTCGTTTAACTGGGTATCAAGCTTTTATCGGATAATTCGTAAATGTTGAAACCCTTCCGGAAGGAAACTTCAGCAAAAAAATTGGCAGCCTTCCCAAAGATATTTAACGTCGACAGAAAAATAAAGGAGAATCTGCCACTTCGCTAATTAAAGGGTCGTTTGCTCAAGGTAGTAGGCAATTACCGAAAGTAATAATTGAGGCTTGAAGAGTTAACTCAATCGTTATCCCGTCGCGTAAATATCTAGAAAAAAGAATAATTTCTCTCGAAATCTGTTCGATGAAATTTTGGCTCCCACTCCAATTATGTGACTGAAAAGTTTTGCTCTCCCGAAATTCTGTCGTAGATAAAATAATTAGAAACTTCCGCACCCATAAATGTTTGCGGAGCAATTAAAACCGGGCACGCTATGAAGAAAATAAAAAAAATCATACGTGTATCAAATCTGTAGTAAAAGGGATCGATTCCGTCATTCATTATTTTTGCGCAGTAACTTGCGGTTATGAAACGAAAACTGTCGAAGTGAAATAGGTCGATGAGAGGACTAAAATGTGGAAATAATGAAATCGGGTGCTGCTCTCACAGCATTCTATATTTTCAAACAGTTCTCCAATAAATCTTCGAATTTTGTTAAGTGTTGTATTTAAAATGCATACTTAAAATTTAATAATTTCAGTGTTGAAAATCATTAAAAACTGATATTATAATCGAAGGAATTTTTGCGTACCTGAAATAACTACGACATTTAATTCCTGTCGCCAACCCCGATGGGAGCTCTGCCCCCCAGACCTCCGGCGTGTATCGCGCGCTCTCTTAGTCCATTGTGAGCAGATTGCACAATATATTACTGTTACTCCGCCAATCGTTTATCGACGCCAACGTACTATAGTCACCATGTTTTTTTTAAGTTATAAAATTATCACAGCTTTTCATCTTGCTTGTATATATGGGCCAATCCCTCCGGACCTCGATGCCCATCCCCCTCCATCACTGAGGTAAACATATAACTCTCTATTAGTGATGCACCGAATATCTAAATTGCCGAATAACGAATAAGTAACCGAATTGTTAGAGCGGAATAACAAATAATACCAAATAAATAACCGAATAATGATACTACTCCCAACCAAGAAAACATCCGTGTTCACAAACGAGAAAAAGTGTTCTGCTACGATAGTTCAGTGGTAGGATATCCGCCCGGCAAGTGGAAGACCCGGGTTCGATGCCCGGTCATAGCAGACTTTTTTCTCGTTTCAAAATTATTCCCAATTAATACTGCTGAATACCGAATTTTCAGCCACCGAATATCAACATAAAAGAAACCTACTCGTCAAATTGATTTCAGTAAAATAATTATAATTGGAAGTTTATAAAATACCTATTAAATCAATATCACAAAGAACCTTCTGTGTTTGGAATTTAGAAACTTTACTGTGCCTATTGTGTCCTAATTTTAGAATAAATATTTGAGGGCGTTTTAATTTTAATTTTTGTGTGATCATTATTATGTGTGGTTACTATGTGATGAAAAACATTTCACTTCGGTAATAAATATTCGTATTTGAGAGTTGGTACTTGGAATTTTATTTCGCTCTGAGGTTTTGGCTTGTTATTAAATTTACCTCCATTTCCAATAGTTTTGATAATCAGCATTATAGTTATTATAATATATATTATATTATACGTAACTCATAACTATCTCGAGTATTTAAAGAGATTCGAGGTAACGTAACGACATATACTTGTTTGTCGCCTGCTAATATTGAACAGTAAAGAATTGATCTATCAATTCTCCGTACGATTAATCGAGTGCCGGTACATAAGCTATCATTGATACAAATGTTTTGGATTAACATCACGATGGCGCTTTCTTTCAACGTTAACTTTTGAGGAGGTAAATCTGAAGGGGTTAGAGACGCCAGGTATTCAGGTTGGTATAGTAACATGATTTCATCATTGTCTGTGACATCTCCGTCTAAGGCTCATGCCCAAATGTATTTCTCACAGATAATTTCGTCTCCTGGTAATCTATCCAAAACTTTTTCGTTCAATGAATTTACTTCATTGTTTCTCGGAGCGAGAAGTACGCTGGTCCTCAATGACTCTTCAATAACGGTGAGGCCGTAGACAGCGGTGACCAAATCGTCTGAGCACAGGATTTCTGTGGGAACAATTAATCGATCTACTTTACCGTTTCCAATGTCCAACAGCCACTGACTGAAATATTCGGCGTCTGCTCGCATGTTTTGCTTTAGAGTAAAGCCGGTTACACACTAACATTGTTCCCATCATTTTTCTTTTACAAGAAAACTGGTGTAAAAGCTGTCATTTTTAAATGAAGGTGTGTACGCTTTGAATACGATGTGCGCTTGCGCAAGCATGGCTTCAGTGAAAAATGTTCCAAAAATGCTGGAATAGAGCCCGTCCTATTTTTCGTCATTTAAAAATGACAAGAATTCATAAATTGCCTTACAAACTTCAGGAGTGGCAGCACTAATTCTGCTTGTTGAGATTCTATAAGAGAACCGCAAACTAGAAAAACTCTCCCCTGTAGCCAAATATTTTAGAGTAACTGATAATCTGAAAATTCAAGAGATATTTGACGTCAACATTTTTATAGTATGTGCAATTGTTTAAATACTAATAACATAAATACCAATTGTACGTATATTACCTAATAATCCAAAAAATTCAAATTAATTGCCTTTTTTCTGCGGATATAGTCTCCCGTAGTGTTTTGAGGGCTAATTTTATTCTAACTAGTGCCAAAATTTTATAAAATGTTGATGAATCCATCCGTAGGTAGATTTTATAACTTTCCATTTCTTCTTCGCGCAATTCATAGTAAACCAAGTAATGAATCTCGCCGCTCGAGATAATAAAAATGCAACCTTCACCTTCAGCTAATAAGGGTATCTTACGACATGTTCGTTGCCTATTTGGTTGATACTTTGTGAGCATGTAGTACCTCTTAGTGTTGAAAAATGCCAAATCAAGAAGATTCTCAAGCATTCGTGAGATGTTTGCGATGAAATTTAGCGTGCGTTCCAGCGTTCTAATATATACCATACTATGAGATCATGATCAAGGTCAGGCGGCGGCCTAGGTGGGCTAAATCCTCGGTTGCTGAAGCATGGGGCCCCAGTTCTATTCCAGCACTTGCAATTTCTTTTTTCAATTTCTATTATTTGAAAATTTTCTAACGTTTCCGATTTTTTGGGTTTTACGATTTGTTGAAAATTTATTTGATTTATAATGACATTTTAACTAATTATGCAAAGCAAAAATATTTTTCTCACAAAGTTAAAAAAAAATTAATTTGAATCACCAACAAAAATTAAATGGCAACAACTGCTCATGGTCCGTTTATTAAACATATTCAACACTTTGCTTTTACAAGAAACTAATGTTTCATCGCAAATTATGACTGTGTATATTTACTATGCTGCAGATTCTGAAGTCCCTATTCGTTGATTCATCACCAATTAAGGGCGCCAGTATTTCGTGATATGATCAGGTACGCGTGGTTTGCTTCGAAACTGACAAACGATAAGAGGGATTTCAAAATTGTGAATATGTGTTTTTCAGCAAACTCTGTTAAAAATAACTGCGCCAGTCAAACGATTTGTTTAATAAAGCATGCGTGGAGAAAGCTAGATCTTTGCTTTTTATGTTTCTATGATGATTGCAATCCAAAACATTGTACGTCTTCAAATAATATCAATAAATACATGTGTACAAGCATAGTTTGCAATGAACATTAGTTTCTTATAAAAACAAAGTGTTTAATATGTGCAATAAACGGAACATGAGCAGTTATTACCATTTCATTTTTGTTGGTGATTCAAATTAAATTCTTTTTTAACATTGTGAAAAAAATTTCGTTTTGTATGATTATTGAAAATGTAATTATAAATCGAATTAAGTTCCAGCAAATTGTAAAACACAAATAACCGTAAACAGAAAAATTTCAAATAAAAATCGAAAAAGGAAATTGCAAGTGCTGGGATAGCTTCAGCAACCGAGAATTTAGCCACCTAGAGGCCACCGCTTGACCTAGACGCTCGATCTCATAGTATGGTATATATTAGAACGCTAGAACGCTCGTTAAATTTCATCGCGAATATCTCAGTAATGTTTGGGAATCTACTTGCTTTGGCATTTTTTCTTCACTGCTACATTCTCACAAAGTTTCAACCAAATCGGCGACGAGCATTTCGTTAGGTCCCCTTGTAAGTGAAAAATGATAGTGTGTACGCGTGCCATAACTGTAATCATTTTTGTTGTCATTTTTCTTTGAGCTAAGAAATCAAGCCGTCCCATCATATTTCAATGACATTTTTAAACGATGGGAAAATTGATAGTGTGTATATATCTTAAAGCGTTTAAATAACGGCCAGAGAGGGGAACTGTTTAACGTTGCCTCCACTATCTGGGGCCTCCCCGCCTTTTTCACTACAGGTAAAACCTGACGGAAATCGCCGCCCTACAGTATATATTTGCCTCCGAAGGGCTCGTTACTTCTCATAATGTCTCGTAGTGTCACGTCGATCATTTGTAAAGTCACAGAAGGGATCATGGAAGCTTCGTCCCAAATAACAAAATCGACTACTGTTAAGAGTTGTTTCGCTTTCTTGGTTATGGGGACGGGACCAATGTTTCCATCTGCAGTCATATGAAGAAGCAATTTAAAGAAACGGTGTTTTTCCACCGGGGAGAAGAATTGCGGCGATTCCCGTCCAGGCTACCGAAACGATTTTTTTATGGGAGTGTTTTGGCGATGATATAGGCACTTGGAGTTGGTCCTGATAAGGGCGGTGAAATATAAGAGAGAGTTGTGCCTGATAAGGGATCTTTTGCATGTGAAGGTGAAGAAAATAATGACACAATCTCATTATAGTCAAAGCGCGAATGGCGGGAAACTTAGGCTGCTTCTCGCCTGGAAGAGCTGGGATAACTGCGCCTGCGCACAACGTTTATTTTTCGATTACGCGTCGCTGGGCCATTCCGTTAGGAGGGAGGGGGAAGATTGCGGCTGCATCGCCTGGGAAGATGGTGGTCGGGAGAGTACTGAAACTACGTGCCTGCGCACAACGGTCATTTTCCGATGACGCGTCACTTAGTTAGCCTTTTAGAAATTAGCATTAGAGTGATATTATATCAATTGACTTTTATTAAAAATCTGTTTCTTTTTTTGCAACTTTCACTTAACAAAGACTACATTTTATATATATCATAAATCCAACTTTCTAGTGGAAGTGTAAGAACTTAATAGGAATCAAGGCTGCTTTCTCGACAAATATTATTTGGTTTTTTAAATGAAGGTTCGCTAGTAAACTACATGATCGAACGAACCACCCGATAAAACAATGACTTTTATGCAGCAGCACAAGGCGATAACCCCTCCGTTTGTATATATATATATATATATATATATATATATATATATATATATATATATGTACATATATATATATATATATATATATATATATATATATATATATATATACACATACATATATTAAGGTGCCGAAGTGGTTTTTGGGATGGAAAAGGATGAAGGAGGAGGAAGGGACGAAGAGAGAGACCCTTCCATTTTCTCCCATAGTCTTATATTACGTTAGGGAAAAGGAGGAGTAAAAGGGGGCGAGAGGGAAGCAGCAGCGATGGTTGCAGAGTCGGCGGCGGTAGCGGCTCTAGGGGTATATCGGGTGCATGGGTGCGGGAGGGTTTTCGTTCAGTAGGAGAGGGAATGGATGGGATCGCCCATCCTCTTCCCCCCTCTCTCTCCCCTTTTGATAAGGATCGACCCACGAGGGTTCCTCCGTCCTCGAGATGGGTGGAGGGTTTGTATGTGGAAATACGAAAATGAACAAGGGCTCCGATGGAGGTGCTCTTAATCTCTCTTCTGGTCGATGTCTCATCCATATGCTGCGAACTCGTTCAGCTAAGGTAACCGAAATCAGCCCAAATGAAGTCCAGGGTTGCCACAAAGAGCCGGCTCAATAAATTTTGCGATCTCTAATATGTGTATGCGTAATGGTAATGGGATATAGTTCCTGTTTATGAACGTGAAAAGACCTTTCATAAAAAACAGATTACATATACTTGTTAGTATCCTTATATAGGTACGTATATAGCATTATACCTTGTAATCGGTCACAGAATAGCCTTCATAAATATTTCTCTTGTGATCTCTGTTAGCAAAGGAAAGACGGCAATCAATTATTCGTGCGAAATCCCTCACGCTCTGGATGACCGCAGAAGCATGGATATTTCAACCCTGCCGTCCCCGGGCATCCACTCCACTATTTTGAGGGGCGTATGAACGCGTTTAAAACACGTTTTCAAGAGTGGGGAAACAAGCCTATTCCGCAGAGGGTTGATTAATGACGGCTCTGTGGGATTTAGAACCCGTCTTCAGTACGAACCTGGGCAAATTGCTCTTCCTCACTCGCCTGTTAGAAGTTTGGAGGGTAGGCGGTAAAACTAGCCAATTTGTCATTCAAAAAGAAATTTCGCTTTTTCTAAAAAGTTTAACAGGTAGTGAGAGGGAGCTCTAAACTGGATAATCTCAGTGAATGAAAATGAAAAATGGAAGAGTTTAAGGGTGATGAGGCAGAAAGACATTAGCCTATAGCTTTTTAAATAAAAGATAATAGTTAATCCACCTCATTTAGTCTAGTGAAGAAAAGGATGGTGCGCAGCAACGCACTGTTAACGTATTATATTTTTAATTTCTCCATACGTAAGTGTAGGAGCAAGTGTATTGAAAAAATCGAATTCGAGATTTCAACGGAAATATACGTCTTCAGTTCCCCTGAGAACGTTTTCACTTTTTCTTGATGAAGTCTGTATGTGTGATAGAAATTTTGTGCGCGCTCAGATCAACAGAACTCTATAATATTTTTATTTGGAATTCAAAGTCTGAAGAGGTTTTAGTTGAAACTGGTCAACCGAAGGTGTAGGTTTACTCTTGCTATTTCTCCGTTTATTCCAAATATCTCCATTAGGGCTCAATTTATTTAAACATTTGTTAATGTTTTAAGTTGTAGAAAACATAATTTTGTATTGTTTGGAACATTTTTTCATAAAATGGGTCGTTTAAGAGATATTTTGATTTATTTTTTGAATTTGTTAAGTACGTCGCTGAGTGATACCTGGGCTTCCGTAGCTATGATAAAATTTTCTGATTGTTGAAAGCAATACCTACTCTGCCGAGAATAATTTTAATTGCCTTCAAAATTATCCAAACTAGAGATTTCTCCGTTGAAAATCAACGGGGGTGTTACATGAATTTCAATTCACCCAAAAAATGAAGAGCTTGAAATTTATTACATACGAATACCGCCATTGATACTGCTGATTATTCGATAAATTCATTGTAATTTTTCTATAGTATTAAACTTATGGCATCTAAAAGTATATATGTACCTTTCTCTATTTTTTACGTCTTTATTTGACAGTGTCTGGGTATACTGTTCCTCCCCTTCGTTTTTAGGCTGGTTTCCGAAGGAAACATAGCCTTATGAAATGGTCCTGTCGGTTTATATATATATATATATATATATATATATATATATATATATATATATATATGTGTGTGTGTGTGTGTGTGTGTGTTTGTCCCCCACTAACAACTTTTGCATCAATGGACCGATTTTCATGAAACTTGATATGAGGCTCGTGCTGCCAGGGCTCACCTCCAGGCTATATTTTATTTGACAAAGATTAAAGTGCCGGGTTCAATTCCAGGAACATTTTTTTCCTATTTGTTGTACATAGGAATCTCAAATCCATCGTGCAGAGATGTTTTCATCAATACTTTAAAATATCTTAAAATTGTGATATCGGTGCGAGGTTTGTACTGCTCTAAATGGAAAAGAATGTAAATTCTAATTCTAATCACAGAATTTTGATAATTGATCGCATTTTCTTCAATTTCTTATAGAACAGCGTTTTTGCGTTTAAATAGAATTTTATCGGATTGTTCCCATGGAGACGATTATTACTGAACTCGGCTTGAACATAGACGAGTGAACAAATGGGTTATTTTCTTTTCCACTCGTCTACCCTTCAGCAATGGACAGTTGATCCATACATATTAGCGTATGAACAGTAACATTTATTAAATTCGTTCATTTAAAAAAATACATGGAAAATATAGTCAGAAAGAGATTTTGACATTGCTTTTAGTATTTTAAACCTGATAATGTTCTATTAATTTGTATTTCAATTTTTCTCTATCATTGATAAACTATGAATTACAAATGGTATTTATGGTGTGAGAATTCCTTGGAACGACTAACACATACTGAAACATTTCCTGTCAATAGAAGTAATCAATTCGGGACGTAAACTTTGGGAAACAAGCCTGCGTCAGTCCTGGTTTGGACTTCTTGTTCCTGTTATTTTTAGCCTCGCGACTTAATCTGCCAGTTTTTTAGTTTGTTGTTAGTTGGTTTCTATTGAACGTTTTGATTTTTGTCTTAGGGCTTACATGTAGTGATATCGTAATGTGGACGCTGGTTTGTGTTCGATTGTGTGTTTGTTGTATTGTGTAGAACATGGACTTGGATGCCGAAAAACTTAAACTTCTTTTCATCTGCACGTAGTTCACAAATGAAGGATTGAAGCGTATTATCAAGTGTCCTCTTCTTGCTTATTGGGTGTACCCACAAATTTCTCCCGTCCTTACGTCTTTGCGAAGTTAACTGAAACCAACCCCACATTACCACAGCGACATCGTCGTCGCTCATGATGACGCCTTGAAGGTGTTCGTACTGAATTTGCACCAAATGAAGAAAGCTATTTTGTTTTGTCAAGCAACGTTTTCGCTTCATGCAAAAACTTTTTGCATCGCTTTAAAACGAAAATGATTTCGCTTCAAGATAAAACGTTTTTGCTTTAAGGTGTTTTGCTCCATCAGTGTGCGCCCAGCCTTAGAGTCATGTTTTGTAAACGAATATTCTCATAAATACTGAGAGCGACTCCAGCGCCGCCAACGATAATTTTAATTGCCCATTGATATATCGTTATCCATAGCAATAGATAATAATTTTGTTAATTTGCTGTTTTTTTCAATGTTAGAAGTGTTTCAAAGTATTTTTCACTATGAATGTTATTCATCATTTATAAAAATTATTACCGATAACTATTCTTGAGGACGCTGATGTCGACAGCAACTTAATAGTACTATTGCAATTGTATTCATTAATCTGCATTTAGAAAGTCATGTAGTGGACATCAAATTTTACTTTTTTATTTTCAATTAGTTCATAAGCAGCACTTCATGGTCCTTTACAATGAGCATAACAACGTTGGCAAAGACGAGTACATATGCAGGATTCAAACCAACCACCATAGTACTAGACCACCACTACCCGTATACCATCGCCGGCAAAGTTAAAGATATATTAATAACATTAAACACATCAATGGGATCCTAAATCTTATAAGTTGTATTTTTTTCGAATGAAGAACGAGAAAAAACACATCATCGTATAATTATTCATAGTACATATATGAAATAGTCTCTTGAAATTCGTTTTAGAGTTTATTGAGAATGCTTATCACTTCGTGCTTTAATGAATTTGTTATTCTTCGGAAATTGCCATTTTGAAATAACAACCTGACCCAAATTATGCGCAAAAAATTATTTCTTGAAGAGAATGTTCACGCAGCTACGTAGAAATAAGGTAGGAGTCTTAATAATGCATATTTTACCTTTAAACCGAACGGAAAACTGAGAAAATGCAGAGGAAAGTGCGGTGCTTTCTTTCTTTAAAACAAAATAAAAATAGTCTTCTGTTCACGGATTCCTTACGGAATTACGTCTCAAGTTACACATAAAAAAGGAAATTATTCGAAGCCGTAAGCAAGGCTATCATCGTAATTTTTCGGGAAGATCTGCGCTTCGGACGCAAGTCGCCGTCGCAGAAAAATAATAAAAAGTAGAATTCTGTAAAAGATGGGCAATGACAAACGGACCAGGGATTCAGGAGTCTTCGCAGAGGCAACGTTTCTCGTCTCCAAAAATACGGCCTTTGGCGCTATGGAGAGGGATGGCTGGAAGAGACAAGTGATTGAAGAAGACAAAAAAGTTAGGTGGCAGACGAGAGAGCGAATGTGAGAATTGTGTGTGGAGTTGTGGAGGGATTGGCCTCGTACGAGGAGTTTGTGCGTCCTAAGTCGCATTATAGCGAGAATTGTGAGGAATGCGTCCGCGGTCCCTGTAAACGGAGACGGATACACAGTTTATAGTGAGCGACGATGTGAAAGAAAATTGGACTGGCACTCTGTGGCAGAAATACCCGACGGACTCCTCACGAAAACGAAGGTGTTGTGTGTGTGCGCGCGTATGTGTGTGTGCGTGCGTGTGTGTGTAATAAAGGAATAGTTAGTTTATAAAAGGAAACCCAGATAATTTCTGGAACGAGCTCTTAAGGCATTTTACCGCGCTGGAGTCACTTGTTTACATGTGATTTGTGATTTTTTTATGAAAACCGGGTGAGATCTAGGGAGTCATTTACCTGCATCAGGCGTGTAATCACTAAACTTCAGGATTTTTTCCTTTGACATGAAGACCAATATAATAGTATACTGTGCTTACGTAGTATCATACGGAAATTTTCATAATTTAATATTCAAAACCAAAAACATATTATTGGAAGACTATCACCCTTCACTTCTTCCAGCTCACATGTTTGGCATAGCCTTCAAACAATTTTAGTAGTAGATGAGTTCATATATTCCGCAAATCAAACTTTAGCAACGATTCCATTTCATTGAATAACAGAACTAAAAATAATGCCTTTGCCTTCGTAATGTTTACTTTATAATTTGTACATTACCTCTTAAGGGATACAATTCCCATCGATAAGATCAACTGCCGTTATGGAAGCCCAATATTCGGTATACCATCAATTCATCGCATCACAAATTCATCGCATGAGATGTTTTTCCAACCAAATATTTTTGTTATTTTTAGGAATTGCTTGAGGGAATTTATTTAATTTATGTGTTAGTACTGAGAGCAACCATAGTTGGTATACGGCAGGGGGTGAAATTTCTGGCTGGGTTGGAAAAACACATTTCATGCGATGAATTTGTCTTGACCGCGATAAATTGACGTAGAACCCGGAGACATTTGTCTTGCACTTACTTTTAATGTCGTGACTTTACTTCATATGAATTTTTTCTAATATGTATCATGTATCATGTAAGTTCAGAGAATAAGTAATCGACCATTTATTTGTTGATGAATAAGTTTCAGAGGGACCTAAAACTCTAATGTACAAAACACATGACGCATTCACTTTCCTAACGAGTTGTACGTAGTTGTCGAAGATCCATTTTTCTTTTCAAAACAGAACTCCACTCCGCCGACCTAAATAGTCACGCAAACTAAGCATCTCATCAAAAACTTACCTCAAACAATAATTTTTGCTAGAAGGATTTTCTGCAATCTTCCGCCACATCGAGAAAACACCATCCGACATGTCGAAATTATTAAAACTTTCTCCTAGGATCCTCTAGAACTCCTGATGAACCCTCGTTGTAAAAAGAAGCGTAGTTAATCACTACGTAAGAGGGAAGAAAGCCCAGAGAGAAGTGGAAGATGTTTTAATAGGAGGAAGGAGGGAAAAGAGGAAAAAATAAAGAGACAGAAGGGGAAAACGGGCCTTTAAATGAGAGAATTTCTCCAAGATAAAGTGAGCAAATAAAAGGAAAAGAACCGGCGAGAAATGGAGGAATGGTGTGTGCGTTAGAGAGAGAGAGAGAGAGAGAGAGAGAGAGGATGAGGTTTTTTCGTTTTTTTCGAGTTTTCAAGAATCTGGTCATTCGAGTTCTTTGCCACTCCACTTCCAAGTGGAGATCTGCCGTCATCAGACTGCTCTGCTCAGGGATCTTCATTATCGAATTCCCTCCACAGAGTTGGACGGGGAGAGGAAGGGGACAGGGAGAGGGAGGGAGAAAGAAGAGAAGAGTGAGGAAAATGTTGGCAAAGGTGGGACCCGCGAATGGAAGAGGTGGAGAGAGAAAGAAGGTAGAGGAATATAAGGGGTGAGTGGGATCCGATGTGAGTGGTAGATGGAGGAAGGGAAATTGGATTGGGTTTCCTTGGATACCACGCAGCATTGAAGGGGCTTTGCAGTTTGCTCAAGACCTAAAAGCTAGAGAGTGGAGGTGTTATTAAGGATGGCTGGGGTAGGAAAAGAGAACGATTTGGCTTCCGGTTTATCGGAGAAGTTTGGATTTTGTGGAAGCATTTGTCGAGCGCAAAAACTTTTTCGAATAACTTCGACAGAACTCAACTTCTAATGAGAGATATTACTTATGTTGACGACTAAACCTGATTAAAATTTGAAATTCCCTTGATCTGCTCATAAAATATATAATTGTTTTAGGAGTGTAAGCGTAACGCAATGAATTTTTCTTTCAACTAAGTTATAATTTATTACTCTTTGTACTAAATTTTTTGACTTGATTATTTAGTTTCATTTGTGTTTGGCGCTAAAACTCTAGTATACCTGATTATTTAATGAGATTTTGATGAATCCAATGTTTACCATTGCAGTTAAACAAATGAATAATGATTTTAACTTCCAAAATGAATAAATACGGTCTCTCGATACATATGAGACTAAATCGTAATTACAAGATGGTTAAAACCATGAGATGTAATTTTATATATCATGTAATTTTTTTTTAATTTCTCTTATTAAAAATATTTGGTCTTGCGGATCTCAAATTTCTCTATAGATTTTTAATATATAGTTTAAAATGGAATTATATTAAAATTTATGACAGTAGTATAATCAAAGAAAAAAGTTTCGTGAATGGCCCGTTATGCAGACTAAACCTTGTTTGACCCAAGAATAATAATTTTTTAAGTTTCTTGTCCGTATTTTTAGGCCAATTATTCTCTTATAATTCAGGATTTACGTTTTACCCCTGCAATAATCACGATCGCCATACTCTAACCCTTTCCATTATCACCCTTATTACCCTATCTCTTCCCTCCCTTCTATGTAGAGTAGTTGAGGGGCACCCATGATATGTTTTCATATTTTCTCCTAACATCAACAAATAATGTTAATATGGCGGACACTGTGCGGATGCGAGTGTTTGGTGCTCTTACTTTTTCTGTTTTCTCGCTATCCATTTGTTTTATTCAGCTCAATTTTCGGTTTATAATACAGCTGAAAGTGATAGACATATTGTTTCGCTCAGTAATTGTGATATTACGCTGTGCTTCTTTAGTATCAGGAGTTTTGTTTTCCCCTGCTATTCTGCTTGTGGTTTATCTCCTGCCCTCCTCCTCAACCGGCGATCTCGAGTGCCTTCTCCCGGTCGTGAAAGTGCCTATCCTCCCGTCGGAATAGTGTTCTTTTTGGTGATTCTACCTTCTGGCGATGTTTGTGTTAACCTGGATCCAAAGGTGGATACCATTTTTAATGCATATTATCAGAATGTTAGAAGCATTAAAAATAAGTTGTCTATTTGTGACTCCCATTGTGTGAATTATCGCAATTTGATATAATTGCTTTTACGGAAACGTGGTTATATCCCAGTATTGCTGACTGAATTATCATTTTCTTCCACTCAACAAATTTTCCGGAAGGATCGTATTTCTAGAGGTGGCGAAGTGCTTCTCGCGATTAAGTCTCACCTTCCCACTAAACGTCTGATGGATTTGGAAACAATGTGTTAACTTGTTTGGTGTGAAGTTACTTTTGGCCCCAATAATCGTTTTGGTAAAAATAAATTTTTTATTTGGTGCTTTTATTGTCCACCGTCTAGTGATATATCGGCTTTAGAGAACTGTGTTTCGTCTGTCTTACGTGTTCTGCCTATTGGTCCAGTAGTGCTTTTTGGTGATTTTAATTTGTCAATTAATTGGGGTACGCCTACAGGTGGCATACCTAAAAATGTGCATGATGAGTACTTTATTGAACATTTTGTAACCGCACTACGTCTCTCTCAATACAATCTCCACCCTACCCGAGATATTGCAACCTTGGACTATGTACTTTCTACTATTTCTCCGAACTCCGTCCAGCCCGGTCGAAATATTTTCGACAGTGACCACGCTTTTTTGGATGTCATTTTCAAACTTCCCGCGAGGAAGAAACCCCGCAGTTTATCTTCCCCCCTCCTAGACCTTTTTACGCATGGGCTAAAGTTCTCTGGGATGACGTTAACCGCTGCCTTAACCTCCTCCCCTTTAAGGGTTAAATGTAAGAATGGACCTTCTGGTCTAAATTTCGCCCGAATAAAGACGATTATCTATCTATCTCCCCTGGAATTTGCTGAATTCCCTCCCTCTTGACGAAATAGTCTCTTTCTTTTAAGATTTGCTCAATGCTGTGCTGTTTGACTTTGTTCCACTGGTGAAGCCTAAATCTAAAAATTTTCCTCCCTGGTTCAATATCGATACAATCCTAGGTACATCCTAGTGATGAATCACGTAAAGTATTTACTGATTTGCGCTGTTATTCCAAATCTTTAATGCGGCGTGATTATTCAGATTTTGTTAAAAATATTTCAGATTCTATTCCTGTCAACCCTAATAAACGTCGGTGTTTTGTTAGTGGCCGTAGAAATCGTTCTAGAATCCCTAATGAAGTTCATTATGGTAATACTAATGGAACGGGATCACTTATATCTGACATTTTTCTTAAATATTTTTCTGTTTCCACTTCTGATAATTCTGTTCCTAATTTTAATACTGATAATTCCAATTCTCCTGTATGCAATTAACCGACTTTACTATTTTAAATCCCCTCACCTATCAACTAGGCAACATGGTTTTCTTCCAGGCCGCTCTTGCCTAACTAATTTAGCAGTTTATCAACACCATACTGTTGATGCCATAATAAATAAGGCTCAGTTAGATACTTTCTATTTGGACTTTTCAAAAGCTTTTGATTCTCTAGATCTAAATCATAAATTATTGATTTATAAACTTAGTCAACGATACAATGTCCATGATAATTTTCTTAATTTGTTAAAAAGTTTTTTTAAATAACCGCGTAGAATGTGTTGTCTTAGCTGGAATTGCTTCAGACTGGTCTACTGTCACTTCAGGAGTCCCACAAGGGAGTGTCTTAGGACCTTATTTATTTATCTTATATGTCGACGATCTGGCTACCCTTATCCCTTCTTCCACAGCAGAAATATTTTTTTATGCTGATGATTGTAAAATTTTTAAAGTGATTTCTAGTATGGCTGATTGCATGTCTTTCCAATCAGCACTTAATCTGGTTGTTAATTGGGGTGATCTCTTGAAACTTAAATTAAATTTAAATAAATATAAGGTAATGTCCATCTCCCTTCTTTAAAATGTTGTAAATTTCAATTATAGACTAAATGTTGTTTCATTGGCTAGAGTGTCCAAACAGAAAGACCTTGGTGTAGTCTTTGATACTAAACTTGGCCTCTCTGATCATATTTTGGAAATAAAAAATAAAGCAATTCTTGGGAATTTTATATCGTTTCACGGACATTACTGATTCGCTGGCTCTTAGAATGTATTTTTCTTCTTTCATTTTACCTATAGTTAACTACTGATCACCTATTTGGACAATTTCTTTTGTTTCCAACCTTGCCTCTTCTGATTGTGTTATCAATTTTTTTCTGAGAATTGTTAAATCCCGTGTGCCCTCTTTTCGTCAACTCTCTAATAGTAATATCTTATTCTTTTCTTTCTTTGGATTATCTCTCTGTTTATCGAACTAAGTCTGATCTGTCATTTATATACAATATACTAAATTCTATTACTGACTGTCCTGAGTTACTTGCTCAATTTAATTTCCGTGTTCCGAATAGATCTACTCGTTCTTCTTTCTTATTTCACTCACCCCCAGAATTTTGCTTGCTAAACGTTTTCTTTTCTTTCGTCTTCCCTCTCTTTTAAATTCACTTTCCCCTAATTTAGATCCTTTCTCAATGTCCAAAATCATTTATTAAAAATGGAATGACATGTTGTCGCACTACTTAATTTTATTGACTGCTTTTTGCTTATGATTAAACGGCATTGAATTTCATCATATATTGTTTTGTACATTATTCTGTTGTTTTTGTTATTCTTTGAGTGTTTAATTTTTCACTTTAAATTAGCGCTTTCGCTGTATGTGGAAAAATGAATAAATAAATAAGTTCTGCTTGTATTTCTCGCAAAGTGAATATTTTCTCTTTGCAAAAAAATCAAGGATAAGTTGCGGTAGAGAGAAGAGAAAAACTCTGGCGAGAGAAGTTTTCACCATTCGATCCGAGATCGCGTTCCTCTTGTTGTCCAGCAAAGTTAACAACGCCAAATTCCCAGATAAGTAAAGTATTTATGCCCGCACTGCCGCTCTATTTCTTCCACGCCTTTTTTGCAGGATCCAAGTACCTTTTTGTTTTACGATATTTTTCGTTCCTTCAATTGCTATAGGAATCGTATAAAATATTAATAAGGAGCTATTTTTAAATTATTACGCACAATATAAATATTGTAGGAAACCGATGTCATAGGTAACAGTGAATAACATTATAAAACGTCTTAAAATATAAAGTACTAGTAGTTGGTGCTTGCATACTGCAAGCATTTCATCTCACCTTGAAAAAACATTCATTTTTCAGACAGACATTTCATCATTACAATTAGTCTTTTAATTCTAAAGATTTCACCTCCGCGGCGATTTTCGTTTTTCCCACATGTAAAAATAATAGTTTAAAACAATTCCCAAATGTTGAAATTTTTAAAAATTTACACTATCTTAATTATGGGGTACTATTGCTACACATTTTTGCCAAATTTTAAAGTTGTAGCACTTCTATAAGTAGAGTAATATTTTTCTAATTGTTTAAATTTAAATAATTTTTAACGGCCGACGCAATTCATATATGGTAAAATTGAAATGTTTATTTGTGCAAATTCACTACTCGGTAAATATTTTGAAAATTTTACCTTCCTAGCTCATACCGTAGTACCTAAACAGTTATCTATTTGTTTAAATTTTAAGAATTTTTAACTGCCAAACAAATTAAAATATCAAAATTTGTATAATCCCTATTTCGTTTTTTTAAGAATTCTACTTAAAAAAAATTTCAACTCCGTAGCACATTTGGAAATACATAAACCTTGAAAATTTGTTTAAACAATTGCGAATTTTTAGCGGCCGCATTGTTGCATTTTTTCAAGATTTTCGGTTTTTCTAGTCGGTTTTGCACAAAATCCTACCTAAGAGAAAAATTTCGAATCTCCAGCTCATCTGGAAGTGCCTAAACATTAGTATCCTCCTATATGTATGTTATATCCTCCTCCTCCTCTGTAAGAAACGTCGATATATAATGATATTCATTTGAGATTTGAATTTTTATAACGCGCACCTAAGAAAAAGTTCTGGTGATAATAAGATTGAATATATGGACTTTAAAAATGGAAACGTGTTTGTGTTAGTCAATAAAAGTGCATAATAAATTATTAGAAGATCTATGAAGAAAATCTTGAAGTCTATAAAGGATGAATTTAAAAAATAATAACAGAATTTTAAAAATTTGGCAAAATTTATCTAGTGAAATTCAGGGAAGCTATTTTGACTTTTGAAATAATTTTATTATTTGAATTTGATTTGACAATAAAACTTTGAACTCAGATTTAATATTCATTGCTTATGATTTAGTATGCAGGTTTCTCTCTCTTTATGCGGGGATTGCGTTCCAGGAAAGTGACGCATAAAGCGAATTCGCATAAGCAGAACATATATTTACATGTAAAATATAGAGATACGCTCCACAAGCAATCCTAACTCCTCTCCAAGACGCTCTTCTTTCGCTCCATAACGACTTCTTATGCACTAAATACAAACTTAACACAACTAACCCTGTAAATTATACTCGCCAATAAAAGGTAGCAGACGAGCACAAGTGGTGGCTGTTGTGAGTGACATAATAGTGGAGGTTTAAAGTGCTGGAGGTTTGTCTTCGCCCAACGGAAGTTCCGCGGGAAAGGAGACAAAAATGTTCAAGTTTGCTCAATAAGTATCGCAAGAAATCTCCTTTTCATCTCCACTCTAAAATATCCTCTCCATTCTCATCTCTTTTACTGTAGTACAGGGGTCAACAAACGTTTTACTGAAAGGGCCAAATGAGGCTTCATGGTCCACTGTGCGGGCCACATACGGCATTTCAAATGACTGATAGGGCCGCGTGAAAATTCCAAGGAGCAAGTTTTGAGAATTTTTTCGATTCTGTAATATGTAATTCGCTTATATTAAAAGTAGATTTCGTCAAAGTACGCGGAAAATGTCGTTTTGATATCATAAATGATATCTAATGAATAATCTTGCTAATAAGGCGGGCATGATCAAATCACTGCGCGGGCCGTAGTTTTGGGACCCCTGCTGTAGTGCTAAAACGCACAGCATAAGAGACAATGGGAGACTGAATGGTCGCCCTGTGGTGTAGTAGAGAACTTTCTTGCATTTGTATTTCACTGGCCGCATAACCGCATAATAGCGAATCAAAGGCACATAAAAAGAAATTCCGGTAGCAATAAGTTTGTCGCACAATAGCGAATTCGCATAAAGCGAACCCGCATAAAGAGAGGGAATCCTGTATAAATCTTTCCATTTGTATTCTTAGACATAACAGCCATGCATAAATCATCACTAACGCCAGTAAAAAAACAAATGCGGAATATTATTTCAGGCATCGATCGACGAATAAAATTTATCTACAGATCTAAATAAATCCTTTATTGCGTCAGTCAAATAAAATATTGTTCTTACCCTCCAACTTCATCCTTTTTGTATCCAACTGAGGGGCGACTGCATTTATTCAAGCGATAGGAGAAACAAAACTTTCTAGAGAAAAATGAAACACCGGTCGAACACTACTATAAATTCATATGCGGTATTTTCTGTTTATCCAAATGAAACACCACATACTCCGTCCTCCGTAAGTGCGAAAACTTGTCTCAGTAAGGATTCCTTTGGAATCATCCTAAAGAATTGCTTTTATCAATTTTCGGTCCTATTTGATTAAGTAACGCGAGTCGGATCGCAAAGAATACGAGGCTGAGGTGGATGGATGGGAGAGAAATCGAAGGGATTGGGAGTGAGGAAGGAGAGAAAGAGATCGGTGCGGGAAGGGAGTTTAAAAGGGTGCATGGCCAGACGAGCCTTTGGGGGAAAGGGGGATGAGTGCTTGAGGAGAAAGATTGGAAAATATAGGGTAAGTTCCCTATATCCTGAAGGCCAGATTAAATGCGGGGGTTGGAAGGGGACAGTAGTTGTGGTGGAGGGGGGGAGGGGGTGAAGAGGAGAAGCGTGAGCAGATCGGCCGCATTGCGGAGAGATTCTGTTTTTCTCTCTCTCTCTCTCTCTCTCTCGCTCGTGGAATTCTGCGCTAAATCGCAGGCGATGAACCGCGAAAGGATATTTATTCGACTGCCGAACCGAAGTTCAGAACGGAAAGAATTCGCCGCTGTTACATTTTTAGTCGCAAAAACTGCCACTTTATCCACGAGGATGAGATGATTTTATGCGTTTATTAAGCTACTATAAAAATCCTCTACGCTACCCTGCGGGATCCTAGGAGCTTCGAAATTGGTGCTGATCCTTCGGTTTGATGGAGAAAGAGAGAGAGGGAATTCGCTTTTCTTCGATGGGTAAATACTGGAGCGAGTTTTTTTCCCCCGCCGCACGCTGTATCCCTTTCCTTCGGTAGCGAGTGCCGAGGTCTCGGGGGAGGGTGACGAGAAACGAAAAGAGAAGGGAAAAAGAGTGACGAAATGAGAAGAAATAGTTGCCGTTTGGTAAACAAAAGAGCACCTTCGCGGTTCGACAGTATAAGGATATCTTGGGATTGTGCGCGACCGCGAAGTTGCCAGACTTTCTCTCTTCGACCCAGTCTCCCCGACCAACGCAACCTCTTCCCTCAGTCTTCTCCCTACCACCTCTCCCTCCATTTATCTCCTTCCAATTCCCTTCCTCCAATTCACTGCCTCACATTCTCTTCCTCCCATTCTCTTCCTCCCATTCTCTCTCTCATCCTCTCGCCCCAAATAAATACCACATAATTCAATCAATCAATCAATCCTCTTGCCCTCATATTCTTCCTCCAATTCTCTCCCTCCAAATCTCTTCCTCTTATTCTCTCCCTCCCATATTCTCTCTCCAATTCTCTGCCTCCTCTGATTTCTCTTTCTATTCCTTCCCCTCATCCTATCTGCCCCTTTCTCATTCACTCACGCTCTCTCCCCATCTCACGTAAACTAGCTCTTCTGTAGGTTTGCGATTTCTAAATGAAACGATCCGCTCTCGTTACTCGGGAGATAATAAAAGCAGAAGAGTGGGTTGTTATAAAGAAATAAATTGACAGGCCGACTCGATGCGCAGTCAGAAAATAAATAGAAATCGTCAAGACTTGCGTGGAGGAGAAAATATTTGTTCAGCGATTTACTCACCCCACGCGATTTCCATTGTCGTTGCGAGATAACTTAAAATAGGCTTTGCGATGTATTTTTAGCGCTAAAAAGTTTGCTTTCCGTGCGTTCACCTTCTCGCCAAATTTAAAATTAAAAGTTCAGACAAGGAGTGGTACGGATACTTTGGATAATTATGTGCAATTTCTTTGGTTTGTACTTCAACTTCATATCCTTTATTGCCGTCATCCATGCGTCTCCATAACAATTGGCCAAAAATTATCCTGATACATATAAAAGCCTATAAATCGCTTTTAATCATACTGAGGCATAAATTACCGCCGGACAATTAAATTAATACTTAGTCAAAATTGAGATTGCATTTGGCGAAACACAGGACCAACTTACTCTAAATCCAAAATTATGTTGTATGTAGTATTACAAATATATTTTTTTAGAATTCCAATAAAATTTTAACGTTCCTGCATGATAAATCGTTTCAAAATATCATTATACACTTGGACTTCATTTATCTTTTGCGTTGGAGATTGTCCTACGCCAATCAATATGGGGCGCTTGTAATGTTATTAAACTGTCGACATAAATTTGTGTAACGCTCGTTTCAGCATATCGACAATAATAAAAAATATTAACGGTCATTTATAATTAATGTCTTCATTAATGCAAGGTATGATTTTATGGTATGTTCTTTCCAATCCGATTATTAATTCCTAGCACGCATACGAAGCGCGTGGACCAATACCTATATCTACCCCCCCCCCTTCTCTTTCGCTTCCTCGATATTTTCCGATTATTTGTTTTTATGCAGTGTACCGCAATTTGCTCAGATTAGAACATGCTATCGAATAATTTTGCATCTTCGATCGAAGTCTATAATTATGGGTTTCATTGTATTTTGCGATTATCTGTATAATATTTTCAATGTCGTGCCTTTTCGCGGAGTTGGGAATTCTTTAAATCGGGTGGCCCTCGTCTGGTTCTTGTGCGAACGTATCAGAGAATTCGAATGAGGAGAGAGGTAGGGAGGATGGAGAGAGAGAGCGCGACGACCTATTGTGAACGTGCAAACGTCAATAGAGCAAACAAAAACTAAGGCGCAGTGCACTGAAATTGAAATATGGCTGTTTACTCAAGCAATGCGTTGGAGTTCCTGAAATGGGTTACCGTGCAGGTGATCACACTTCTTCGATTGAAAAGCGCTCAACATTGATATGTTGACACCAAATTAAAACATTACAATTCAGGCGACTTTCTATCAATTTAGTTTTATTTTCAGTTTTTTAATGTGAAAGCTATTGGACAATAAATTTGATTTATTCGTTATTGTGTAGCATTTCATCAAAATAGATGTTTCACTGTATTACTAGAAATTATCTAATGCCTAGTGTGGAACGAAAAATATCCTACAGTTGTTAATTCATATTATAGGTATTTACGTTGGTATTCGGAGATAGTACGAAGGCCGTTGGTTAAACTTTTATATGTGCGAATAAAAATAAAATCATAACGAAACTGATACTTAATTTTTGCGTATAATTGACAAGAATAGGGTCCACAAGTACCCGAGCATGATACAGAATTACCATTTGATTCATAATTTAATTCATTATTTCGTAGAGCTCAATAATAAATATCGCTGAAAAGTGACCAGATGTTGCACTTAGGGAACCAGAAATACCTCCTTAATGGTGTATTAAATTACCATTTTCCAATTAATGGAGGAATTGAAAATGTGAATTACTCGTGTAAATTTTCCGCACCCTTGATGAAATTTTAACATCATTATCCGAGGCCAATTTCGAGTTACGTTTCATATGGCTCGATCTAACTAGGAACACGAGAGTAGGATAAAATATTGTCTGTCGAAATTTTTTTTCGAATTTTTAATAAGCGGGGGTTGGGCAAACCGTGAAATTGTAACCAGCGTTCCATTTTATACGGAATAATATCGCAATTATTCGGTACATGGAGATTTTATTGAGGTCATTAACAATTTACGCAGGTTGTACCAATAACAAAGTGGAAGTTCCTGCAGGAAAAAATACCTTTCCATTTCCATTACTTCATAGAGTATCCTTTAAGGTTGGAGGCTAGTGAATTACTATCGGCTAAAACGAATACGTAGATGAAGTATATTTTGTATTTTTTTAATTATTCATCATAACAAATTGTTAAAAATGTGGTAATTTTTATTTCAGAAGCTTGGGAGTTTATTTTACCGCCAGAATGTATGACACAATATTAAAAACTTTTAAACTAATCGATGAACAATTATTGGATGATAAATGAATTAATCACAATTTTGGATCTGAAAAGTTTTCAAATGTTAACATTATTTACTTTATAATTCAATTATACTTATTCATTACTACTCACTTTTTATATAATTATCTATAAATCTTTTAGACGAGTGCCGCCTTATAATTAATATTTTAATTTAATCTATTCATCAATTTCTCAACTCATTAAAACAACATTTCAATATTTATATTTTTAATTAAAATGGCTTTTGTATAATACCGCTTTGTTTCAAATGTGTAGAAAATGTTTCCGTTCATCATCGCTGTATAATCCACTAATGTCCCATTTTCATGATTTATTGCGATAAGGCGTAGTTAGGCGAGTTAGATGTCGATACTAGCAACAATAGGGAGTGAGGAAATTTGTCGTAGATCTCATAAATAGCCTTAAAAGGAATCTTTTCTTAATCTGCGACTCAATATATGTCATCCCCTCCTTATATACGCCACCAACTTCGGAATGCGTAGAAATGCCGATTTTTATTTTGATACCTCGGTACGCCCATGACGCCATCTCTTATCACTCCAAGAAGTTTCGTTCTCAGCCGCATTAATGCTTCACTGTGTGTCTAACCTTCCTCACTGCCTTTACTCACCCCTATTTATTTTTGATCACTTTTCCTTTCGTTTCAATCCGTTCTCTTTTTAACATTCTTCATTATAATTTTCTATTTTTTTCATATGGATAGCGTGTGGATTATCTCATTTTTTCTTGTTTTGTGTTTAGAACTAAATCTAGTAGAAATTTAGAACTTTATCAGTGTAATTAGATCATTTTTCATTCATATAAGTGACGAATTTTACTTTCACCAATTTCTCAAAGCGCGGTGAATTTTATTAAATTTAAAAAGTGATCAATACATAAAACCATCGATTTTAGTCGATACGTTTTTACCGGACTTATTTTAAATAAATTTCAAATAAAGCAAAAACACTTTGGGATTGTTCTGAATACGACGCATTCCATGTACAAATCAGTTTGCCTTTAATTCTAGAGATTGTTTCAATAGCATCATCGATTTTGCTACATTCGATTAGTTTTATATTTCCATTTATTTTACGCAAAGTAATCTCATATTTGAAAATATATAGGAGCGTTTTACAAAAGAGCGAGTTGTCCTTGCGCATTTTATATTTCTTTATACTACCTATATAACTTAAAATACTCCTTGATCTTCTTAAATCCTTATGTATAAATCACAATTATCCATATTCGCTCCACATTTGTTAAGAATTCCTTTGAGAAACGCTTATTAAATAATATTTATTCAAGTAGCAATTCATCTCCGCTGACATTCCTATATCAATTTTTCCCTTCCTACTTTCATAAGATAAATTCCGATCTTATTTTTTACCCCGGCACTCAAGATTTCCACGCTTCCTCTTTCTTTATCCTAGAAAACTTCTTCCTCCTCATTCGATTTAAAATAAATGTAAAAATGTTATTCTTTTTCCCATCTTTTCACAAATCTTCCATTCTCTGTCAGACTCTCTGACCTTCTCTTCGTGGTATACCTAAGCGTTTCAAATGGTGTTTCTCATTTCTCCAACTGGACTACTTTGACGATCACGTTATTCACGGTAAAACCGATAATAGTCAAGTGGGTAATTTTCCTTGTGTCCTAAAAGTGGTTTTCCTTAAATTGTTTCCGAATAATAATTCTTAAATGGAATCAACAAATTACTTAGAAGTAAAATAAATTAATATCATGTTTCCTCTCTAAACTATTGGCAGAAATTTCTTACATTTCAAAAATATTTATTTTTCCCTCATCTTGACTGATTTTACGCCACTTCTCCCGTCACCATGATTTCCGCATTCTCACGCAAGCTTGGTTATTTTGATTTTTCCTCGCAACTTTTTTTTCTAGTAACTCATTTCACTCGGATATCTTTTTCTCCTCTTCCAATCTAATTCTTTCACTTTCTCAATCCGTCTCGTTGCTTTAATATTCTCTTCGGGTGCTTTACCTAGTTTCCTCGCCTTCTTTATCTCCTCTCATTTGCTTCATCTACCTCCCTTCCTCTTTTATCTCCTGCCATCTTCTTTCCCCTTCGCATCCTCCGCCATCTCTTCTTCATGCTCTACTTTCCCAGCCATTATCCCCCTTCTCCTCCTCTTTTCCTTCTTCTGCCAATCTATTCAAACTATTATTCTTCCCATGTTCCCAGTTATCTCATCCTTTCTGCCACTCTCCCGTCATCTCTCCTCACCCACATTCTATCCCATTAGCTTCTCTTCACTTCCTGATCCTTATATTTTTCCTTCTGAATCTTCCCCTCCTTCTAGTATCTCTCTTCCTCCCACTTTCTCATCATCATCATAATCTTCCTTCTCTCTTATTTTTGTGTCTCATTTAGCTTGAAGTTTGATTAATGCTGTTTAAAAATCCCTTTACATTCCGCCTCCGTGCCTCCGCGTCTATCTCCACATCTCTGTCTCCTGTTTTCCTCCCTTAAAGAGTAATTAATGTTGAAAATTCGTCAACCTTCTCAACCTTCTCCAAATCTGGGTAAACCATAAGACGCTAAAATTTTAATCTCCCAGTAAGACGGCGCTTCAATAGTTCGGTCGATAAACTTCGATTGGTTCTCTATAAATCGCTGCTCCAAAATGACATGCTTGAGACTTAAGAGGCATATCCCGATCATTTATCTTAAATGTTGTTTAATCTCCAAACGCTAGTTTAATGCATTGAGGAAAGGATAGCTAGCGTGTTTGGCTCCCATTACTCCTGTTAAAATCCTGTTCTGTGTATGAATGTGTGTCATTGTCTTTGCTTCTGTTTAAAGCGTCCTTTATAAAACGCCGAGGAAGTGCTTTTAAAGAGCTAACTAAAAAGAAATATATAAATAATTTTATGAAGAGATTTAAAAACTCAGATACAAAAATTAAACATATGGCTATCCAAAAAACGATTGGATTTATTGAAAGAAGGATTAGTGGATCACTATAGAGCACAGCTGATATTCGACCGAATGCGAATCTGATTTTTCCAACCGATTTGTGGTCATTGGTGTTATATTCATCAATTGGATGTTCTCTATGCATAGGAGTTACATTGATTAAGGTTGATGAGGCGGTTTTTTTTCCCATTTGATTCAAGTCTTATTTATTTAAGCCAGTATCTGGCATCCTGCTGCCTGTTAGAGCATTTTAAGCGATCAGCGTTGCTAGAATCATAAAGCGTTCCGAAATATTTAACACAGGCAATGGCATCGTTGTTAACTATGTAAAATTATGATCGCAAACTCTTTTCTGGTAAAATAATTGTTTGGACGATATATTTATTCATATGGTATCACAATTTCCTTGACGACTTAAGCGAATACACAACAGAAACTTTTCTCTGGCCCAACTAAGCATTCACTACTTCCAATACTACAAGTCATTCGCAATTAGGAATGTTGTCCACAGTGCAGGAAAAATTTCCAACCACTGATTTAAGTCATTAGAATACATGGTAAATATTATATCAATAGGCTATAAAGATGCTGCCTGACAAATATCAGCTTTACTCTATATTATTTACTTTTACCGCGTCGGAGCTTCCCCGCTGAATTCTCTTTCCAATATTTGGCAAAATTTCTTATTGAATTTTGATAGGCAATATAGCTCCAATAAATTTACTCAACATAAACCTTAATCATAGCTTGCACATTATTAAATAATTAAACACCAATCTATGGAAAAGAAATTTAAGAAAATAAAAACAAAGTTGATAATTTTTAACTAGTAATGTATTTTTCAAATGATTTCTAAGTATACTTTAATTCGTTTTTCATTTTTTATCGGGTAACGAATTAGCTGTTGTTTTGAAAATTACTTTGAGTTTTTCGTCACTCAGTTTCGAAAACTTTTCTTTTAAGTAGGCAAAACCATCGCTATTTTTGTCCAAAGCTTAGGTGGTGGAACAGGAGTAGGAAGATCTTCTCCATGCGGTATTGGCTTCATTGCAGACGAGATGTTTGGAAAATCTATTTTATTTTTCTTCTCCCCGAAAAACCCTCCATTTTTGTGAGACAGAAATATTAGTCTTCATGGTAGCTGATTGTTTCACGCCAGATCATTGGAACTGCAAACGGCAGGCTCTTCTCTTTCCTTTCATCCATTCTGTCACGTTTACATAGCACGTTATGCAGCATACATTCAGTGATCAACTTATATCCTGTTCTCCCAAATGACAACTAAAATACTAATAATATGCTTGTTTTCATCGTCATTGTTATAGATCGACATTGTGATTTTTCTGTAAACTGTCCACGCATAGCAAAAATTGTCTGGAAAATCCATATAGCTGCGACAGTGTCTTTTCTCCAAATGCAGAACACAAATTCACAGAAAAAAAACGTGACTGACGCCTAAAATTCATGTTTGTTATGATATCAAACTCCTACTTCCCCTCTATCCTTCAGTTCTGCCAACACTCACGTTATATCCACAAGTTCTGCCAACTTTTAGTAAGAGATGCTTATTCTTACAAAAATTTATGAGAAATGGTCATTACTGTTTTTTTCTAAACTGTGAAGTGATGCAAAATTTTCAAGTCCAGATCTGGAATGAGCATGTCAGAATTCATATAAAATGTTAGCCATCATTCATGTTACCAAAACCTTGCTGTCCAGTGTAATTAAATAGTTATTTTCATTTACAGGAAAGCAATCTGTCAAAAGAACTCCCCAAGGTATGGAAAAATATGTTACCGAAAAAATAGCTTTAAAAATAAACGAAATTTACGTTACATGTCCATCAAGTACACTAACGATAAACTATAGCAGACAGGGTCAAAAATGTAATTTCAAATCTCACGTTTCCGGTAGAGAAAACGCCGTCGGTTTAATGAAAGAACGACGCCATTATCCCTTTATCTGATCTTATATTGTCGCGACGTCTCGTCCTGTTTTTACTCTCTTTTACGCCCGTTTATTTCACCTCCACAGCGCCTCATTCGTCTTCCTTCTTCTCTCTAAATTTTATCGCTCTCCGCCTTTTCGCGTTCGCGCACACACACATTCACCCTTTCTTTCTTCGTTTCCGTCTCTCCTTCCACCATTTACTCGCTCTTCCAGTCCGCTTCATCCCTTCCTCATCCCAATTTGCCCTCTTTCATTCCATTCTGCTACATTCAGTCTTTAAAAGTCCTCGTCTTTCTCTTTTTTCTTCTCTCCATATTCTCTTTATTTTATTTCCTCTTTCCCTTTCCTTTTCTACCTCCCTCATATTTATCTTTCTTCTTCACTTTCCTCTCATTATCTATTCCTCGCCATATTATGCCCCTTTATTAAATTATCTATTTTAAGTCCGCTGTCACTCTCTTCTCTTCATCTTTATCTTCCTTCCATTTTTCCCATTTCATTTTCTCTTCTAATTTCTTTCGTTTCGTTATTCTTTTCCCTTATTTCTTCCATTACGTCTCATTCTGCTTAGTTCTCCTCTTTTTTTTCTTCTCTCCTCGTTACATATCTTTATCGGTTCTTTCCCCATTTTTCTCCCTCTCTGATTCGTCGTGTGCTTTGCCCTCTCCTCTCCTCCTCATCTCTTCAACGGAAACTGACGTTATCTCCTGCAACTCTCCAACCTTTTCTCTCACTCCTTCCCTTCCTCCCTTTGCAACCCGGCCTATTCTTCTCATCCGAAAAGGAAGAAGCGCTCCTCTTCCCTCTCCATCTCTCCTCCTCAGCCATCATCTGCCACCTCAAATTCATTTCCGGTGCCTCACTCGCAGGAAGTCGAACTTATTCCTCTTATTCTCCCGAGACATCTGCTCCTTCGACTCCTTTTCTCCACCATTTCTCTTTCTCAATCTCTCGCGCGCTTTCTTTCTTTCATTTTTTGCTTCCTAAGTCGAACTTGATATCAAAAATCCTCGGTCTCTCCCTTTATGTCTCGGTAACGTTTCTCCTTAATCCTTCTCACGAGCAATATTTTTTCACTTCAACTTCCGTCATCCACCCTTGACTTAGTGACACCTCTATATATTTTTAATGCCTTCTTGAGGAAACGAGAGGTAGGAAAGATTTTTATCCTTTTAGTGAAGGTTAATAGCATGAACTTCAACCCCAGCTTGGGCAATTAGTAATACATTAAATATATCTTCCGTTATTTTCATTGATCCAAAAAACAGTAGAGCAAAAACTAGAAGGTAAAAATAGCATTCGATTCCTTCTCCAGTTTCCTGATCGCTTCCAAAGTGAAATTTTCCTCCACTCTCTCAAATTCTCGGCGTTTATCCCCTTTATCACAATAAGCGTTTTTTATATGTTCGGTGGTTTTATTCTTCAGAACTCAAAATTGGTGCGACTCCTTTTTCTTACTGTATCTAACAACAAAAACATTATATCTCTTTACAGAAATATCCTCATTCTGTATGCAAAGTTATACGTAACAATAATTCCCTCTTTATTCCTCCTCCGACAATTCGGAACTATGCCCGACTAATAAATTTAAAAGTATTGTCTGTTCGAAAAATGAACTAAACCTTATAAATTAAATGTTTTCGGGATTGATACTGATTATATGCATCGTCCCAATCCATCTCTAATCATTTATGCATAGAATGTCACACATATTTGTAAAACATAAATTATATGCAAATTGATGCTGATAATAAATCAATAAAAATTTTAATACCCGTTGATTCTCACGTTTTTTTCGAAATTTCGTCAATATTTTAAGGAACTTATTTACATATTTTCACATTTCTTTATATCAGTCGGAGCTTTAAAAACTTGCCTAATCAATGACTCATCAATTAATTATCTTTTGATAGAAATTTATTTCGTTCGTTACATAATAAATATAAATGTTTGTGAATATCGTTCATTCGGATTATTTTAAAAACAGTTTTCATTCGCAGGCAAAGATTCGATTCGACTGGATTGACGCCCTTTTGCTATCCGTCTGAACAAATTTAAAACGCGAAACCATCTGGAAATTGTTTAACAAGGCGTTCCAATTTAATCGTATTGTTATATTTGACCCTCATTCTGTTTTTCGGTAACGCGATTTTTTTTGACGATACATTCCGTTCTGCCGATCATTGGAACACGGTTTGAAACTCAAAATAAAACTCCTTTTTTGCCTTTTACCCTCGCAAGTTTAAGACGCACAAAGTGACGAAAAACTTTTATATCAGTTACGAATGTGAAAATAAAAGCAATGATGGAGCGATAAAAATCAAATAGAGGATAAGATGCGATTACCTCCGTGGAAAGAAATGGTCCGAATGGTTGAACTTTAAATAATTTTGTGAAAGGAACTTCCGAAATGCGGAGGTTGGTGACAAGGTATTTCTGGGGTTCTGGGGAGAGAAAAGGGGTGTGGGGGAGCCGGAAGAGGTAGAAGGTAAAAGAGAATACGCGAAATGACGAAGAAGTGGAAATATATCCCTCCGGAATGTAGCCCCGATAAGTCAGGGGTTTAAGGAGGATAGAGAATCGCCGAAATCGCAGAAATAATGCAATAAGAAAGAGAGAGAATCTTTTAAAGGAAGAGACAACTGAAAGGAATGTGGGAAGGCATAGAGAAGTGCGTGTGAGAGGGAAAAAGGAGAAGGAGAGAGGAAGACGTGAGAAGGGAAAGGATGGGGTGAGAGGAGGAAAGGGATGCGGAGAAGCGTAACGAAGAATCGCTTTAGGCGAATGGCGGAAGGAAATGGGAATGTGAATGAATAAAGGGGCACTAGGAAAGGAAAAAGAATGTTAAAGGATAAATGTGATGGAGAAGAGAGGGAGAGAGAATATTAACTCGAAATGGAATTTCGAAGGTAGATTTAAGAAGAAGGGCAATGAATGGGATTTGCGTTATTACTCCAATATACCCGAACGATTGCCGAAAGGAGAATTATAAAATTGCCAAAGTATCACTTTACGCGATGCATCGTGTAGTCCTCTATCAATTCATACGTCATAAACTCTGTGTCAAAGTGTGTGTGTGTTGTTGTGTGAACTTATATATTATGTAAAATTGTTTTATTTTTTCATCATACTTGAACATACCTTTGCGATTTGCGATTCAAAAATAATTTACGGAGCTAACATTATGTATGTACCCGAGACCATAGAGGATAGCTGTAGCTCATGTAGTCATAGACCGATTACGTACAATGTTAAAGTTTTGTACCTCTTCGGGGTGCCGAGACAAATGTAATACCAACTTCATGAGGGAAAATGCTAACTCCAGAATAGAGAGAGTGAAGGGGAAGAAGAGGCGCGGCGCGAAAGCAGTAGGTTTGAGAGAGACAAGAGGGCGAAGAGAGAGAGAGAGAGAGGATACGTTGTGTTGCTGGAACGGGAACCTTGGGAAGAAGACGGGGGCTCAGAGCGTAGCGGTTACGGGTTGAGGGATCCGCCAAGATATATGAAAGTCATTCTTTCTCCTTTCGAGCCACTCTCTCCCACGCAAAAGTACAAGAGGAGATGCATAAAAACATGAGCTGCTTATTTTGTCCTTTTTTCATTGTGCTCCCGTCTCGGCTTCTTGAAGCACGTGTCATTCCTTTCCCTCTGTTTTTCTAATTTTCTCATGTCTCGTCTGGTTCTGGTGTTTTTTTCCTTAGGTGAAACTTAAAGGTAGGTTTGTTTATTCATGCGCGGGTGTACGAGTGTTAAAATATCGTCATAATCATTGCCAGCTATAACTGTTAATGCAATAATTCATTAACAATAAATTTTTTCTACTCATTATTAAATACTCATCCAAATCATATTGGTGAATTACTAAATAGAAATGTATTGATATAATTTTGAATTCATACTTTATATCATTAATATTTAAAGGAACGATATTTACAAAGATTGTCAAAAAATAAAAAGGCAGTGATAATTTTTAAAAATGCCAGGCTAAATAAATGATATGATTTTTATTCTCGGAAGTATCATTAAAATTTTTAATGCAATGCATTTTTCTTTTTTGTACTTTCTCATACATGCCAATTTATAAATCAACTGTAATACCCAGAAGTTTCCAGCTCAGATTATATGCATTTTAAAATGAGATATGCTTTATTATTTTAATGAATCATTGCATTAAACACCGTATCTGACGAGGCAATTTATTCTTTTATTCAACTAACTTACTCATGACAAGACATGAATGAGAATACCTGCTTGGGACTAAATCCAGAAAGAAATTCATCTTTTACGAACAAAATAAGCGTGCAGGAAAACTCTAAACAAATACGGAGAAATGCTAAGTTCCTTCATCATCGTTTTGAGTGATCAAAATATAAAATTTTTAAGGTTGCTTGATCGTTGAACTCTCTCTCAATGCAATATGCTAGATAGGTTTCAAAAGGCGGTAAATCACTCCGGCGACAGTTTCAACGCCGCTGAAAGAGGTAATCCGCGGCAGAGAGGACCGAGTTCCATGCCTGCTGATGCAAGATAAGTTCTCTTTTCACCGTCCTATCGTGTATCAGGCTGTAAACTCTTTTGCCCAAAGCCACTTCCCCACCTAGTCCGAGATGACGAATCTCATTTTCTCCTTCTCATTTTCAGCTCCACTACCCACCTTCCTCTTTCCCTAGATACTTTTTTCAAACCTTTTCTTCTCTCCACCTTCCTCCCTTACCCTTTCCTCCACCACCTCCATCTCTTTTTTCTCCCCGCTGGCGTTCTGAGAGGCAATTCCTAAGCATTATTGCCCCTTTTTTTCGTCACTCTACTATGTCCCAGGAAACCCTTTCCTTTTTCATTCCTCTCGCCCCCTCTCTCTATCTCTCTCCCTCTCTCACTTGTTTTCTCTCTCTCTCCCCACTTGCCCTCTCTCTTCTTTCTTCCACGTCCTTTTTATCAGAGTTTTGTATTTTATTACTATTTTCACCCCTACTTTCCCGAACCATCCTCCTCCCCAACCCTCCCTCTTACTCGGCTGCAGTTTTCCCTACGATTCTCCTCCCTCTCTAACCTTTCCTCACTCTCCTCCCAAGTTTACGTTCCCTAAAAACTTCGTTTCCGAAAAAATCAGAAGGAAGGATGATTTTTTCCTCCTTTTCCACCTTTACTTCGAACCTTCTTATTTTCTTTGCCTTCCTTTCGCATTCTTTCTCGACACTACTTCCCTCTCCATTCTCTCCTCTCGCAACTTTCCGATTGCGATCGCGTTCCGCCTTTTTTCATTTTGTTATTATCGTTATCATTTTGATAACCTAAACTGCGACGGTGAGGCCGGGAAGGAGAACGCTTCTTTCTTTTGTATTTATTTTCTCCCAAGGTGAGGATTCCAATTATTTTGCGCTTCCTTTTTTATATCACGCTCGCGGCGAATTAATTTTTATCGCTCATTACGGCCGTTGGAATGGTCTCATTGCAAGACGTCGGAATGTCGAAGGATTTTTCCAGCTTCTTTTGTGATTCGTGAAGTCTTTTATTTTAAATTTTCCATTGCCCGCAGCAGCTTCTCGACGAAAATTAACACAGCTCTCTGGCAGTGAAATAAAGATGAAATTAAGTGAGTTAAATTTAGCAAAGCGCTACTGATAAATTTTTCGCCTACCCTGGTGGACGCCGATCGGCGCCTTCTGTTGCGCAACAGTTCTTGATAGAATTTTTACTTTTCTCAAAGAAAAAAAGGATATAAAATTTTCATTTTTCAAAATCCCGAAACGAAGCACGATAAAGGTGACTCCTGTAGCCACGAATTGAATGTGTAATCCAGAGTCCCGTTCCAGTTGCAAATTAGCTGCCGTTTTCCTTTGCATGTCAAAGTCATTTGCTTCTTTTGACCAACTTTAAATCAATAATTATATCAATTTCTCTTTGATGTTTTATGTTACAAACGTCCAACAAATTCCCTTACAAACTCGAGTTATATCAGCAAATTTGATTAGATGTCACAGATCTCGTCTCATATTTGGATTCATATCTCTTGTATTTATTTTTACGACATTATTTCACGGAGGAATTCATGAAAACCTGTATTTTTCTATATTGTAACTTTTTCCTGTATTTCTTTTAATTTTATCCATTTCATTCCGTTTTTTTCTATTTTCAGATACAAGGCGCAGTAACCAGTAGTAATGAAATAAATTGCATATTCTTCTTTCTTCCTATGAAAGGTTGAAAGTATATCTTTAGAACGATCTTAGGAGCTTGCCCATCTCGGTCTCAAATGTCAAAGTTTTTCATTAATCTGGTGGTGTCATAATATGTACGTTAAAGATATTCTATGCAATCTAATTTTTCAGTACTAAAGCATAGACGGCCGTAGCATGTTACAAACTTGAACCGCGCATAATGTCCTCAAAGGTGCCGCTCAAAACTGATGCTTTCCAAGGATTTGTGAATCCAGATATTGATGATTAATTAGGGTAAAGGATTGAGAGGGTAAAGATATGAGCAGAATGAGAACATGTAGGAAGATTAAACATGTAATTATGGCGAGAGAAATATGACATTTCAAACTTCGAAACTTCGTGTACATACTTACCTATACATAGTTGGAGTCTCAGGAAAGGAAGCAGAATTAAGAGAGGGAAGAAGGCAATCGAGGAACACAATGAGCGGAAGTTGAGAAGAGGGATACATGTAAGGGGGGATAATGTGGGGTATCGGGCAAAGGAAAAGGGTCGGATGTTTCATGAAAAGCTAGAGAGTATAGGGAATATAAGGGTTGACATGGGTGCGCGAGAGAGATGACAGGAGAGATAAATGCAGAGAGTGGGATAAAAGGGCAGAGAGAAATTTGGAAAGCATAAAGAGGAGAGGGAGAGAAGAGAAAGAGGAAAAGACAAGGATTTGAGGGAGAAAGGGAAAGGGAGCAAGAGAGACGGAGAAAGAAATAAGGAGATGGATTAAGATAGGAGTGGATAGGAGTGAAAGGGAGACATGAGGGACCCTTTGCTTAAGAAAGATGACGGACTAGGAAAGAAGGAATGACTTGAGAGGAGGATATTGCGCGATGGCTAAAAAGATCAGGGAAACAAGAGAGAGAGAGAGAAGAATGAAGGAGTTTTAGAGACGAATTTCAAACAAAGTCATGAGATTTGTGTGTGCTCGAGGAAAGGAAAGAGGGAGGAAGAGAGCTGAGGTTTGGGCGTGTTTGGGTGCTACGGCGTGCTGTGAGGGAAAGAATGAAAAATTATATCTCGCGGGAGGGTCTGAGGATGACGGGAAGGAGAGATGGTAACAAAATGTAAATACCTCGCGTGAGAGGTTAGTGTTTATTCGTGGGTTCCTTCCGTTCCCTCTTTCTTGAGCAGAATTCTTTTCCGGGGGTAATACATCGCAGTTTTATTTTCAGCGCCTCTGTGCCAAGATATATATCGCGATACAAATCTTTTGAAATGACCTCCCGACACTCTACACTTCAGACAATTCGTAGAACCTGTTGGGTGTCAGAGTGCATACCATAACAGTAACTCAGGTGCGAAACTTCTAATGATGCCTCTGAAAAACTTTAGTAACTTCATATTTCTCCTTTCGAATTTATGTTATGTAGTGTGTCCCCCATCCCAATGAATCATTTTCTCTTTATCGTATAAACACATATATTTGAACACTTTCGCTAAATTATTTTTGACAAAGTCCTTTCAATGCTGAATTATTCTTGCTTTATAATTAAAGTAAATATTTTTCGAAGTCCGGTCTATGAAGTTTTTTCTTGTAGATATGACTTGACGGAGCGAGTCGGGATGAGGCCGAGCCATGATGAAAAGCGTCTTCCTTGTTCACATTGTGGAAAGGAAAATAAAGGGAGAGGTATAACTTCGAAATCCCATTTTACATTAGAACCAGGACTTTGTATGGAAAGGAAGCACAAGATAGAGGGCAAAAGTAAGGTTACGATGAAACGAGATAAACTATATCAGCAATACAGAGGTCTAGGAAGGACTTGACAATTGTGAACGGATAGATGAAATGTCATAACCGAATAGTACAAAAAGAAAAGGGATAGTAATAGATAAGACCAGGGTGACAAAGATTCATCATTTACGAACGAGTCGAGCTACAATGGTTATATTCTCGGTGAGAGAATGATGGCAACTTTTGATCGAAAACAAAAAATCTATTATTAACTAAAAGTATGGCATTAGCTAACATGTATGGCTATGCTCGTTAAATAAGATTGATGATAAAGGCACTAGGCAAATATCATGTTATATTTTACTTTAATTATGTCAATTTACTACTGGCATATCATTATATCAATGGTTAGTAATATTTGTAAATATTTTAGCTCTTTACATGGTTCCATTATTCAGAGGTAGACAATAAAGTGTGCTAAATTTTCTATAAAATATTTCTCATTTAGGAAATAGAATTTTCTTTTATTTCTTAAGTTGGCGACAGAAATTTAAAAAGGAAATGAGTATTCCTTCAGACAAACCCAGAAAAAACATTTCATAGATTCATTATTATAATTCAGCTCCGTCATTCATTCAGCCCTTCCAAAATTTCACAAAAATCGTAAAATTTTTGTGCTAAAATCTTTTTCACTACTCATCCATCAGCGGAATGAGGAAGTAGAGTGCGCGAGATATAAGAAAAGGAAGAAAATGTAGTTGAGAAGATTCGTGAACATGAAAATTAAGATTGAGTGAAGGGACACTGTGGTCAAGGTAGGGAAAATGAGGATGAAGGAAATTGACGGAGCGAGAGAGAAGGAAAGGGAAAGAAGAAGAATTAAATTCGTGGGAGGATTCTAAGAGAGATGGAGGAGAACCGTGGCCGTTAGAAGCATGAGATGGGGGTTACGCGGATCGATGTGGGAATAAGGGAAGAGGGAGTGGTCCAGCTGTATGGGGAGGAGAATTTGTGAAAGGAGGCACGAGGATGGTAAAGATAGAGGGCGGATAAGGAAATCGGTGAAGAGACTGAATGACAAAGTTTTCTTTTTAATGAATTGCGAGGGGTTGGTCCTGGGACGGTATTAAAAGAAATCTTACGCTGAAAAGAATGTGGGCGCGCATCTTTTCTCATCTTCACTTGCAATGCGGCCTATTGTAAGCAAAGAGCAATTCTCTAGTTAAATCTCCCGAGATTCAGTTTGGCGATAAATATTTGAAAACTTCATTATTTTGCTAATTTTCTAAAATAAATACTTGCATAGGTTTACATTGTTACTCATAAGCAATGTTTTTTTCTTCAGATTTTATATATCGTTCGAAAACGTTTTTCCGTCTTTATTCCATTGAGAAATCAATGACTTGTATCGTAAAAATTTGGACCGTTGTTTTTATCACTTGAAGATTTAATTAATAGCTGAGAAACAGCTAGTAAATGTAAATTAGTGATTAAATTTCTTATTAAAACATTGATTGGTCAATTAAAAAATTAGTATATCCTGAAATATCTTTTATCCACGTTTTTAGTTAAAATACATCGTTTGAGACACAATTCATAATTAATAAATCTTATCTTAACTGCGTCATAACTCCATTGATATTATGCAAAAAATTCACTAAAAATAGAGATTTAGATTTTTCTTGTTATTTCACCAAAATCGATTATTTCCTAAACAAAGTCTACGTCTTGTCCTTTAAAATCTCATCTACTCGCGGCTGAAAAACTGACAGATAAATTTTCTCACTGTCTCTAACTTAAAAAGTTTGGATTCCTCAATTTCTGCTCCCATAACACCTGATATTCCTTTTCTGCCTGCTTCAAGAAAAAAATTCTGAGAATGCATTCCTTTTAATCCATCGACGCAAATCGGAAAAAATGACTGAAAATCCATCTACACGGGAACAAAACTATCCAAGAAATCCATTTCTGCAAATCGTTACAGCTTGGGTGTTCTTGAAGCAAAAAAGGACGTTGAAGAATAAAAAAAGACGCTCAAAGGATTCCTTTTCCTGGAAAAAGTCGGAGAAACCGGTGCACACGACTTTTTTTCCGTCAAATGCACGCACACACGAAAGATGCATCGTCGTGTGACATCGTCTGACTTTCTTCTTCTACTGCTCACGTTGAAAGAGAGAATGGGAGAGAATAGGGATGTTAAGTATATACGGAGAGATAACGGAAGAATCGAAGTTAGAAAAGATGGATATATCATAACTCAACAACGTGAGAAGAAAAACTTTGGTAAAATTTAGATGATGGCAAAATCGGACGAAATAATAAGGAAAAATAGAGCCTTCAATTTTTTTCTTTTCGACGGCTGACGACGATCGGAATCAGTTTCCTTAAAAATTTCTTTTTCTTAATGCATTCAACGAAAGAATGTCCTAGAATGATTAGTGAAGTTTTGGCACGAGTCAATTGCCGAGACAACGGGAGACTTCATCGCTGATTAATCACTTTTAGTCATTTAAAACTTTTGTTTGCATACACTGTTACTGAAAACAATGAAATCAGCTACACATGATTAACTAGGACGGGCGTGCTTTTTTCCTGTCTTATACTCTCTTCTGAATTCCATTAGCTTGCCAAAATGTCGGGAGTATCCGTTTGGCCCGCTATGTGACACTTGGTGAAATACAAGGGACATATACTAAGTTGCGACGACACTTGGCAACGCCGCATCCAACTTCCTCTATCCATAAAACTATCTCGTCCATTTTTTCGGCCATTGCGCTATAGAGAGGAAATTGTCGGTGGGTGAGATAGCTGTGGGTCTTATGTGCTCGTCGGATGACAAGGCGGATGCTACTCGGGTGAGATGGGTTGAGGTTGAATGCGAAAATAAATAGCACCCGTGGCCTGCGTGTTGAGTTTCGTTCGCGATAGGAAGGGTTACAAGGAGAAGAGGAGGCAGTGGGGCGTCGGAACGGATGGGAAAGGACGGTTTTGTGGGCGAGATGGTGTGGATAATTCGAGAGGATAAATTGCGTTTTGTGCGGACGAATGGCGGATAGTTATAGATATTAATGAAAAATAACGTCATCTCATTTTTGCTTTAAATATTGCTTTTAAACGACTCTGTCATCCTCTTGGCTTTTAAATAATTTATAGGGCCCCATTAAAAAAACACTTGCATATTTATTTTTATCTATATTTTATTGTTAGTTTTATTATTTTAAGCTTCATAAAACGAGTTAATGTTATCTTTCCGTGCAGGTTTATCTAATATGTTTCATTTTAAAAGTAAATACGAAATACTTGAAACATAAATCATGCTCTCGTTAAAAATAAATCATCGCTTAGTTCGTTGATGGCGCTGTTGTGTGGTTGAGTGATGGATTTTCCGGTCTCGATCCCGAGTTCTCAGGGAGAGGCATTTTTCACCTCACTTCTAGGGCCTTGTGATGACGACATGTGAGTACAAATGTACGATAATCTGTGGATTTCCTTGCGATTTTCGTTGGAAGTAGGGCAACGTATGAACCAGGATTATACTCAAACCCTTCGGTACACATATGTGCGAATGTGCGTGAATTACGTTCTCTTCTAAGAGTTCTACGTTGGGCTTGTAATCCAACTCTGAAGGTAACACAGTGTTAGACTACTGCTGGAGAATAGACAAATTGTCTAATTCTCGCTCATGGAGGAAAAACTTTAGGCTGTATGACAAATTTACCGTGCAAATTTGAAGAAATATTATTATGCTAATATGCGAGTAGTTTTATACCTCAGGAATTAATGCAGTAAAAAGGTGAAGTATCCTTTATTCTAATTATGGTAATTATGGCGGAAAAAATACAGGAAAAAGTAACAATTTTGAGTGTTTTATATTAAGAAACACAAAAAAAATAATTGGCAATCTTGCCTTGCAGCTAGCATATAATTGATATTATAAATAGCTCCTATAGCCGTTGATAATCTTTTTATTAAATATGGAGCTCTATAAACCATCTATAAAGGATTACCTTTATTCTCATGCCATCATTATTACAAACAAAATATTGTTTCATATTTCATACCTATAGACTTAGGCTCAACTTTGTAGAATTTGATAATCATAATCATAGAAAAAATAATCCTCTAAACTTTCTCGTAAATATTTTATTAATTAATTAATTTATTTACAGAGCAACTGCCGCTATGTAATATCTCATACCCGTCAAATTGACACAGCGCCACGATGAAGAGAATCGCGATCAAAGATATGCGATATTTATAGGTAAGTTAGGAAAAAATTCAGATGTGGTAAGATTGTTTGCATTTGATGAGAACGATAACTATTTTTGGGGTTAACTGAAAGAAAGGTGATCCCGCCTTTAAAAATATCAGCGCGCGAAAATATCTTTACATTATCGGTCTGCCTAGCGACAATTGTGTGTATGCACATTGTCATTCTCATTCTACTTATTCGCAACTAGCCCTTTTGTAACCGATTTTGCTTTTTGAGTTCCTCTTTTCAGGGGTTAAAAACCGACAGTAATCCCAATACGTGGTGACTGAAGGGCTATAGACAATACTCTCTGCGTCAAACTAGCGCAGATACATTTAAAAGCCGTACAGCGTCCGAATTACTTGTGAAAAAAGCCTTCATTGAGATGCTTTAGCAATATACTTTCTCATGATGCATACCCAGTTTCGCGATCTTTGAACGAAACGGCTAATGAAAGACAGACGATCCAGACTCAAGTGTAATCGAGCGGAATTATAATACTGCAGGCAAACATCAGCGTTACGAAAGCTAAGTGCGACGCACAGCTTGTCCTAGCGCCAGTGGCGGATCCAGGAACTGGAACGGTGGGAGAATCAAAGGCGATCGTCAACGTCGTCCCGTCCCCATAGATCCGCTTCTGTAGATGACTGACGATCCATTCTGAATCCGCTCTCAGAATCGAGGAATTTTGCACGAAATAAACAACACTTTTTCGCGTCTCCACGCCACGGTGGCAATTATTATCCTCGTAGTAATCGAGTAAATTGCTTTATATATTTCATTTGTGTTCATTGTATATTATTACTAGTAGTTGGTGCTTACATACTGCAAGCATTTCATCACACCTTCAAAAAACATTCATTTTTCAGACAGACATTTCATCATCACAAATAGTCTTTTAATTCTAAAGAATTCATCTCCGCAGCGATTTTCGTTTTTCTCACATGTAAAAATAGTAGTTTAAAACAATCCCCAAATGTTGCAATTTCAAAAATTTTACACTTTCTTCATTATGGGGTACTAATGCTACACATTTTAGCCAAATTTCAAAGTTGTAGTACTTCTAGAAGTAAAATAATATTTTTCTAATTGTTTAAATTTAAATAATTGTTAACGGCCGCCGCAATTCATATATGGTAAAATTGAAATGTTTATTTGTGCAAATTTACTACTCTGTAAATAAAACTGAAAATTTCAGCTTCCTAGCTCATCTCGTAGTACCTAAACAGTTATCTATTTGTTTAAACTCTAAGAATTTTTAACTGCCAAACAAATTAAAATATCAAAATTTATATAATCCCTATTTCGTTTTTTTTAAGAATTTTACTTATTAAAAAAATTTCAACTCCGTGGCACATTTGGAAATACATAAACCTCCAAAATTTGTTTAAACAATTGCAAATTTTTAGCGGCCGCATTGTTGCACTTTTTCATGATTTTCGTTTTTTCTAGTTGGTTTTACACAAACTCCCACCTAAAAAAAATCGAATCTCCAGCACATCTGGAAGTGCCTAAACATTAGTATCCTCCTATATGTTATCATTATATATCGACGTTTCTTACAGAGGATATAACAGACTAGTAGTTGGTTCTTGCATTCTGCAAGCATATCATCTCAACATAAAAAAAAACATTAATTTCTCAGACAGATATTTCATCATTACAAATATTTTTTTATTTCTAAAGATTTCACCTCCGCAGCGATTTTCGTTTTTCCCTTATGTAGAAATAATAGATTAATACAATACCCAAACTTTGCAATTTTAAGAATTTTATACTTTCTCCATTATGGGGTACTAATGCTACACATTTTTGCCAAATTTTACAGTTGTAGCACTTCTAGAAGTGAAATAACATTTATCTAATTGTTAAAATTTAAATTACTTTTAACGGGCGCAATAAAATTTCATGGATATATTGAAATGTTTATTCGTTTTTATAGATTAAACTCTAAATAACTTAAAACTTTCAGCTTTCTAACTCACCCCGTAGCATCTAAACATATAACTATTTGTTTAAACTTTAAGATTTTTTAACTGCCAAAAAAATTAAAATATCAAAATTTCTATAATCCCTATTTCGTATTTTTACAAACACTACCTATAAAAAAAATTTCAGCTCCGTAGCACATTCGGTAAAACATAAACCTCAAAAATATGTTTAAACAATTTAACTTTTTCAAAATTTCATTTATTTTTATGTATAATTTTCTACAAAATGTTTTAAAAAACTTGAACCTACAGCATATAGTTTCCAAGATAAAAATTATTAAACTTTAAAGTGCAAACGGGATTAAAACAACCCCTAAAAATTAACAATTTTAAAAATTTTTATTTTTGTACTTGGTTATGAGAAAGTTCTATAATATTGCAAAATGTCAGCTTCCTAAACTAATTAGATTGGTCTACACACTGGATTACGTTTTCCCATGCTAACTTATGGGAGATATGGAGATCTCTGGAGTCGAACTAAAGACACTGGAAGCAAAAGCAACAGTAATTCTCAATAGATATTGTAGCCGTCTAGCAAGACTGAAAATTTCATTTTTCTAGCTTACGGGAAAGTGCCCAAAATTAATTTACAAAAATGGCGCAATGCTTTTTTTATGGGAAAAAACGCAATTTCGGAATTTCTGGAGTGGAACTCATGTCACTTAGGTAAGAAGTCTCATTTTATCTTTAGGTTTCTTCATCATATCTATAAAAACTAAAACTTTCAGCTCTCTAGCTCTTGTAGTTTGGGCTGGACATTAGTATCCTCCTATATGTTATATATATCCTCCTCTGTAAGAAACGTCGATATATAATGATATGCATTGATGAAAATACAAATTGTTTTCCAGAAGTTGAGACACCTTCAAATAAGATACGGTTTGGTCACGCAACTATGGTAACCGATTTGCAATATCCCCTAATCCTACTACGCTGCGTTCTCGGAGTTGCAGTTATTCTCCGAAGCTTCTCCCAAACGATCGAAGAGAATATACTGTAACCGCCTCAAAAATACCAGCCTGTTAGTAGCAGTAAATTCAATGGCTTCATGTAGTTACTTCGAACGCGAATTCAAGAAGAACCTTCATTTCTGAATCCTGAAGCGAGAAAAAAGCCGTTTCCTTCCTTTCAGATAAACATGTTGTCTCCTATTCCTATATATGTTGATGCCAATGAAAAAAAACATTTTCCTGTTCCTTCAGTTTTAGTTTTGTGTTGCGTAATTGTTGTAGCCTCGTGAATAACTGTTATGATAATTTTAATTATTTATCTGCTAATATTTTACTATACGTATTATTTATGCGTTTCAATGTAAAAGAAGTTACTTTGATGATTTTAGTCCATACATCCAGATGAAGTAAAACATATACGAACTTACGAAATTGTTATGGTATTCTATCGTGATCCTGTATTGCTAATGTCTTAAATGTATCATCTGAAGTGTTTATCAATGATTACTTGAAGTTAATGTATACCGAAAACATTCAAAATACATGCAACGTTATCGAATAATAATGATTAAGATTGTAAAATTTTATTAAGTGATGCAATAAAAGTATTCCAAAAAATGCATTACTTATATTTGAAAGAACCAAAATTTATTATGCAAGCACAGTTGGTAGTTATTCTTACAACTTTTTAATCAAATGGTTGAAGAATACACTCTACCGCACCACGAACAGCAAATTTAAAATCAAAAGCTCTATGAAGAGCAGCGGAGAATTACTTTAGTGTTGTAGTTAGCTTGCAAATGAAGTAAGTTGGAATAACTTTAAAATATTACAATCTCCAGACTAAAAATATATTTTAAGAAAATAACAGAAAAATTTTATTTAGGGAATTGAACCGCAAAGTAATTCACTTCGCAGAACTGCCGCTTAGCCACTGGGCTATAACGACACTGTGAATGGTTTACCAAGGACGAGCATTTGAATATAGTAAATATAGGGACCCTAATTTAACCTTGAAGACAGCCAACCGCGTATTTACGTTAGTTCTAGTATATTTATATAGATAGTACAGATTAGTTAAGAGGATAGGATGGCTACTCCGAGGACTCCTGTTTCCTCCTTCTTGCGCGACGCTGGTTGCGAGGCCATGAGGTCTCGGATCACGGAGCTGGAGAGGGTGGTTGCGGACCTCCTTCAGAGGGTGGAAAGGTCGGAGGCAGCCTTGGCGCGTGGGAGGGGTGCGGGTTCTTCCCTGAGAGAAAACCGCGCCAAAATGGCGGCTCGGGTTCGCCTGGGTGCGGAAGCCGGCAGAGCGATCGGGGAGGCTCCTGGCTCCTCTTCGCGGGTCGAGGGTCCTCCGGTCCGGAAGCCCGATGAGTGGTGTGTGGTGTCCACTCGGGGGGATCGTGGGGTGGTGTTGCGGAGACAGGGAGTTGGGAACGCCTCGGTGGCCCCTCTTCCTGTTAGTAATCGGTTTGCGGTGTTGTCGGAGGACGACTCCACTGCCGTTACGCCCGTGCCCGCTCCCGTCTCCTCGGTGGAGGCCGGGCCCAAGGAGAGCTCGGGGAGAAAGAGAGGGCTGTTAGTGATAGGGAGCTCCAACGTCCGGCGTGTGGTGGCGCCTTTACTGTCACGGGCCCGCCGGGAGGGAGTTCACGAGCGGGTGTTCTCCAGGTGTATACCAGGAGGTTCGGTGCCCCAGGTGACGAAGGAGTTCAGGGTGTCGGTATCGGGCACGGGTTGCTCCTCGCTGCGGGTGGTGGCCCATGTTGGTACCAATGACGCTTCGAAGCGCGGCTCCGAGGAGGTCTTAAGCTCTTTTAAGGACTTGGCCGCTGAGGTTGCTCGTGTCCGAGAGGAGTCTGGTGCTGATGTGCGGCTTTCCATCTGTAGCATTGTTCCTCGGGCGGACTGCGGTTCTATGGTTTGGAGCCGAGTGGTCGGGCTGAACCGTAGGCTGTGGGACTTCTGTAGGGGCAATGGAGTGGAATTCGTTGACCTGAGGCCGGTCCTGGACTCATGTAGGGCATCCCTAAACGGTTCTGGTGTGCACTACACTGCCGAGGCTGCGGAGGCGGTCGCGCGTAGGGTGTTTGAGCATTCTAGGGCTTTTTTAGGTTAGATTTAAGCAATTGCAATTTTTTAGCAAGCGTTGAGATGCACGCCAATAGTAGATCAGATGGTAGGTTAGGATGTAGGCAGCTTACCGGTACGGGATTAATTGAGAGCACAATAGGGGAAAATGTAATAAATCCGTGCGGTAACAGAATTATCGAAGGCATGGGGATAAACGATTTTCCATGCAACAATTCCGTAGATAATGCGTGCGTCCTTAACAACGCTATAAACCCGACGTTAAGTAACAGTAGAATACATTCCAAGCGTAGTAATAGTCGAAATAGTAGGAAGGATAAGGAGGCAGTAAATAATAATAATTATAATCTTAATAATAATAACAGTAATAATAGCTCAGTAGAGCGCGAGGAATCGTTACGTAGTCATAGCGAGAAATTAAAAATCATTACGGTTAATTGTCGCAGCATTCGCAGGAAGGAGGCCGAATTTGAACATCTTATTCGTAGTCTGCGTGCTGATGTAGTTATAGGCACTGAAAGTTGGCTTACGGCAGACATAGCCAGTCAGGAGATATTTCCTCGTGACTATAGCGTATACAGAAAAGATCGATGTATCCGGTCGGGAGGTGGAGTCTTTATAGCAGTTAGCAATAAATACGAAAGTTAACCAATACAGATTAACGACGACGAAGTCGAAAGTGTTTGGTGTCGTGTAAAAGGAAGCGACTCAAAAACTATAAATATATGCGCTTTTTATAGACCCCCAAATGCGAGCGTGGAAACTATTTATTCTCTGGAGAAACAAGTGGCGACGCTAAATTCGTCTAATAAAGATAAAGCCATTATAATCGGGGGCGATTTCAATCTTCCGTCAATTGATTGGAGCCATCATTGCTTTTATCCCGGAGGTAGAGAGCGTGAATCGTTCGAGGCGTTACTAGAAACTTTCGGTAAGCACTCATTGTATCAATTAGTGAGATTTCCCACGAGATTTAATAATATATTAGATTTATTTGTTACTAATCTTCCTGAGCGTATGAATAGAGTATCTGATGCTGAGGGAATAAGCGATCACAAGGCAGTGTACGTGGAATTTCAGTTAATTATTGAGAAACAGGTTAAGGCCAAAATCACAAGATTTAGGTCTTTTCTGCGAAATAAATATACTAATTTCTGCAATTTAACCGATAGTGCAGACGCGGAGGAATTCTGGTGCATGTTCAGAGATATGATACGAGAATGTACAGATAAATTTATTCCGAGCAAACTGAAGCGTGATAGTGCAGAACCTAGATGGTACAATCAGGAAGTAAGAAGCGCTCTCCGACGTCAAAGAAAACTCCACTCTCGCGTAAATAACTCATCCTCAACAGCTACGGTCGAACAGATTGCAATAATAAGGCATCAATACAAGGAGGCGCGCTCCATAGCCAGAGTAGCAATGCGTAATGCGTTTAACAATTATAAAAAGAAGGTTTTACAGGAAAACTTGAAAGAGAACCCAAAAGCATTTTGGTCTTACGTCAGGGAAGTTCAAGGTAGGGGCCCCACTATTGCGTCACTGCGGTCGGAAACGGGAAACGTAGTTCACGATAGTATGGATAAAGCAAACCTATTAAATCATCACTTTCAGAAAGCTTTTACTCGTGATGACGATGAATGTGAAACCCCTATTCCTATGCGTCAGGGCGATTCGATGGAAGATTTGGTATTTTCGGAAAATGGCATCGCGCTCCAACTTCATTCAATTAAGCCAAATAAATCTCCTGGACCGGAGGAAATTCCCGCGCGTGTAATGAAAGAATTAGCTGCTGAAATCGCGCCGTATTTGAAAATTATATTCGAGAAATCCATTAGAGAAGGAGTAGTTCCTAAAGATTGGAAGGTGGCACATGTTACACCCATCCATATGAGTGGCGACAGAGAGAACCCCGAAAATTATAGGCCGATATCCTTAACTTCATTATCGTGCAAGATACTTGAGAACATAGTCTTTAGCTCTGTAATGCGCTATTTAGATAGTCATTCATTGCTTAGCGGATGCCAACACGGATTCCGGAGAGGTAGATCATGCGAAACGCAGCTCGGCCTGTTCGTGGACGATTTGTTGCGATGCGGAGAGAAAAATACTCAGGTCAATGCCATATTCATTGATTTCAGGAAGGCGTTCGATAAAGTATCTCATAGGAAATTAATTGCGAAGTTAGGACAATGTGGTATCAATTCGAAAGTTGTCGGTTGGGTGAGAGACTTCCTCTCGAATAGGGAACAGATAGTTGTCATCGATGGGAAATACTCGTCCCCCGTTAAAGTTGCTTCGGGTGTTCCTCAGGGAAGTGTATTGGGCCCTCTGCTCTTCTTAATCTATGTAAATGATATGTGCTCGGTTGTTCGTAGTAAAATTAGGCTTTTCGTCGATGACACCGTTCTATATAAAGAAATAAAAAATCAGGAGGACCATCAGTCTCTGTGTGAAGACTTAAGAGCCATTTCAGCGTGGTGCAAAGAATGGCAAATCGAAATTAATTATACTAAATGTGCCGCAGTCACGTTCTGGAAAAGTAAGAACAAATATTTAGGTTTCGAATATAAAATAGATGAAATGAGTATTCGACAAGCTGAGTATGTAAAATATTTAGGAGTAACCATTTGTCGAGATCTTTCGTGGGACATGCACATTCGTCGAGTTATAGGCGCGGCCAACAAGAAACTGGCATTCATAGGTAGAATAGTACGGAACACTACAGAGAAAGTACGCGAAACATGCTACTTATCACTGGTAAGACCACAAGTGGAATACGCAGTGAGCATATGGGATCCGTACGAGAAGGGACACATAATTTTACTAGAAAGAGTACAGCGCAGAGCAGCCAGATTTGTAAAACAAAAGTACGAACATAAGGAAAGCGTCACCTCTTTATTGAGCGATTTGAACTGGGTATCACTGGAGGACCGTAGATTGCACTCAAGGTTGAAACTTCTAGAGAAATATAGGTCAGAATGTCTAAAAGAGGAGGTAGTGGGAATAATTGTGGCACCGACGTATATAGGTAGAAATGATCGAGACGATAAAATACGTGAGATCGATTGTAGGACGGAGCGTTATCTAGGCTCGTTCTTTCCGAGGAGAATAAGAGATCACAATAGGAAATTTCGAATTGCGTTAGACAATCTTTAGTTAGGATTTGGTGCATTGCACCCCCTGCCACCCACCAACTTGGTGAATTGCAGGGTAACTTGTAGATGTTGTAGATGTAGAAGGTGAAATAGGGGAGGGAGCGAGAGAGATAGAGAGAGAGCCACAGTGACCCTGGGCCCAAGGCTACCTCACTTTCACTTTCGTTTTCTTGGTATTTCTGAGTAAAAACGGAAAATCCCAATTTTGGCCACATTTGGCCTTCAAAAAGCCTGAAAACTCACACCCAACTGTTTTTTGACCTCAAACTGACCTTTGACGAACTTTAAACCTCACTTACCTTCAGCAACACCCTTTGATTTCACCTTGACAGCCATGGCCCATCAAAAGGGGGAACCTAACGAGAAAATCTGACGGCGACGTATTACCAAGCATTCTTCAATAGTCCTCGGTATTACCTATGTCAAAAAGCCGTGGTAGAGGGGTGGTTAGCGTGCCTGGCTCTTGCTGCGAGGGTCCCGGGTTCGGATCCTGTCCGGGTGGGTGTATTTAAGGTTTTTGTAACTGTATTTTCATTGCATATAAAATGCCGTCAGCATTTGTTCATGATCTATTTAAAACAAATGAAAGCAAAATAATTAAAATGAAGTAAATATTCCGTGAGGTCCCTCAAGACAGATAGGTAAAGATGTCGTAATGCAGGGAGAAATGCGGTCGTACCTACATCACACGCCTCAAGTTGTTATGAGCCATTTAAACTAGATAAAAAGTAAATGTTTCTTGAGGTCCCATGCGAAAGCAATTTCGCAGAAACGACGCTAGGCGGAGGCAAGTTTGGATGTACCTACGACACACGCCTCGAGTCTAGCTTGCTAGATGTGGGGTGAAGTGTGCGGTTTATATTTAAGGGCGAGTTTGAGGTTTTTATTTAAGAAGACCAGAGTTCAATTCTAAGATGAGTTTAAGTTTTTTAAATCGACTATCATCTGAAATTTTTTTATTCTTATCGTGTGTTTTCGTTCATTCTTTTGTTTGATTCAATTCTCTTTTTTAAGGACTATTTATCTCGTGCTGCCCATATTTTATTGTACTAAGATATACAAGCTTCTTTGAAAGACATGTAACTAAAATATTTAAATTTCAATAAAAAGGATTACGAAATCAATAAAACTTTATTTTACTAGATAAATACATATATATATATATACCGTGCTCATTACAGATTCATAAGGAATTTCTGGAGCTACATGCTAATGCCTTGCGGTATACTTCCGTGTGCATACGTTTCATGAGTATATGCCACCGAAAATTAGATTACAGGTGTCAAAACAACACGAACAGTTTATTAAACTCCATATCATATATAAAGATGTTCGTGGTTTCTGCTCTTTGCAAATTGTTTAATTGCCCTCGACAACTCCTCAGGCAGTTCCTTTTCCCCGAATAGTGGCTCTCATCCCTGAGCTCGTGAAGTTCGTCTCATATCGATGGGAACAGACGATTACCACGTGTATCCACTATAATTGGCGTTGAAATTCGTGGCGGAGCGGCGCACGCAGTATAGACGGACAAATAGGGCAGCGGTCTGGAAATCAAGTAGAGGGCCTCGCTGTGGCATTTAGATTAAAATAGTGGCTTTCTAATTGAAAACATCACCAACTTATGGCACATTAGTTGAAAACTTATTTATTTTTACCTTAATAGTTATGTTAATAGTTACCGAGGTGGAAAAGATACGAAAACATCCATATTTTGGATTGATTCTAAGGGAGGTCTTAAATTGCAATGTAACTTGACTCGATGGAAAATTTGGTCCTTACGATGGAAGGTATAGCGCAGTAACTTTCCTCAATTAATAAATAATAAAAAAATCTCCCGGGCCGGAGAAAATATCCGCGCGAGTACTAAAAGAAATGACTTCTGAAATTGCAACATATCTGCAAAGAATATTCGAGAAATCAATTGCACAAAGTGTCGTTCCTAACGAATGCAAGTTAGTGCACGTTACCCCATCCATAAGGGCGGCGACCAAGAGAATAATTACAGATAATTAAAGGCCAGTTTCATTAACATAAGTATTGTGCAAAATACTCGAGCATTATTATCTTTAGCTCTGTTATGCGTTACATAAATGGGCATTCATCTAACAGCACGGATTCTGGAAAGGCAGATCATGTGAAACGCAACTCGGCCTTTTCATGAATGATTTGTTGCGATGCGGAGAGAAAAATATTCAGTTCGATGCTATTTTCATAGACTTCAGGAAAACGTTTGATAAAGTCCCTCATCGGAAATTAATTGCAAAGCTCGTAAAATATTATACCAACCCGAAAATTGTGAACTGGATGAGAGACTTCCTCAGGAATAGAGAACAGATAGAGACCATCTATGGAATGCACTTCTCCGTTCAAGTCGTGTCAGGTGTTCCTCAAGGAAGTGTATTGGGCTATTGGGCCCTCTACGATTCCTAATTTATGTAAATTATATTTTTGGAGATAGATAGCAAAATCAGACTTTTCGCAGATGACACCGTCATATATAAGGAGATACTCAACCGAGATGACCACCAGTCGCTACAGGAAGATTTAAAAGCCATTTCCGCGTGGTGTAAGGAATATAAAAATAAAATTAATTACGGTAAATGTGCTGCAGTATCGTTCATGAGTAGTAAGATTAGAGAAATCGATACAAGGAATATTCAAGCAGTTGAACATGTAAAATATTAGAAGTTACCATTTGTGACCTTTCGTGGGACATGCATATTTGTCGTGTTATAGGTGCAGATAACAAGAAGCTAGCGTTCATAGGCAGAATAGTGCGGAATAGTACATAGAAAGTACGCGAAGCCTGTCATTTTTCACTAGTTAGACCACAGGTAGAATATGCCTCCAGTATTTTTGGCCCGTATGAGAAGGGTCATATAATTAAGTTAGAAAGAGTACAGCGGAGAACAGCCAGATTCGTTAAACAAAAGTACGAACATATGGAAAGTGTCACATCATTATTGAACGACTTAAAATGGAGATCTCTGGAATACCTTAGAAAGTGTTCAAGGTTAAGGCTCTTAGAGCGATATAGGTAAAAACTGTCACCATC